>JAPVLV010000005.1:33402500-38757500 GCA_029168935.1 Oxyria digyna | reverse complement strand
CAAACACATAAAATTTAAAATTTAAGTAAGAGCATTACCTCATTTGCATGGTAACTTGATGAACCACCATCTTCATTCCTTCCTTTGTTGAATTCCTCTTCATCTTCCATTGTTTTTGGTGTTTTTAGAGTGTATTGAAGTTTGAAGGTTTTGAAATGGGTTTTAATGAAGGGTGAAAAAGGTGAAAGATGATAAAAAAAAGGTGTTAGGGTAGGGTTAAAAGGTGTTACGGTTTACTTAAAATAAGGGATAGTTATTACAGTTAGGTGGGGACAAGACATCTATTAATGGTGCACAACAACGTCTTTTAGATAAAAACCTCTCGCGTAACGTGAGTGGTCGGGCGGTGTTTGGTATTTTGACAAGGCTGTATATAGCATCGGATAAATTGATTTGTACAAAGAAGAGGAAGAGATATGTGGGAGTGAAGGAAATGATGGGTTTTTCATGTTTATATTTATTATGCGGTAAAAAAATAAACAAAGAACTCACCTAATTAAAATACTAAAAGTCCTAAATGCTTAACCAAGAGGTCAAATTTATATTATACTAGATACGGGTCTCGCGCTCCGCGCGAGAAAATTACGGATTTTCGTATGTGATTTAATATAGTTATACATTATTTGTTAATATGTTGTTGTTGTTATCAAATTTATTAATATTTGTAAATATAAGTATTTTTTATTTTCTTATATTTATGTTTGAAATAGTTTTAAAACATAATATTAAAATAAGTTTGCATTGTCATAAGAGAAGCTCACACATTAATTTAATTTGTGACTTAATCAAGTGGACTATAAATAAATATAACATAGTGATATAAGAAGGATATAAGAAGGATATTTAAAGACATGCCCAAAAGTCCAATAAGAGGTGATTAAGAAATGTACATTAAATTGGTACAAATTTCATTCAATTTTGGCATTTGACAGCCAACTTTTATATAGATAAGATATATTAGAAGATTGTTGCAAGTCTCTTCTCAAATTGTTTTTTTTTATCTTTGTTAGGATCAAACATGATGATAGACAAGTTTGGGTTTTCAACTGATAATAAAAATACACGATTCTTATATACAGCCCGATACTTTATTCAAACAACGCCGGGTCACTCGCGTTCTGCGAGGACACGTACACTCGCGTTCTGCGAGATTAGCAAAAAATTAGGTTAATTACATGCATGCTAATCTCGCGTTCTGCGAGTGCACGTGTCCTCGCAGAACGCGAGTGTCACGTCCCTCGCAGAACGCGAGATTAGCATGTCAGATGGACGTTGTTGTGCGCCATTACTACATGTCTTGTCCCCACCTAACTATAATAACTACCCCCTTATTTTAAGTATTCCGTAACACCTATTAACCCTACCCTAACACCTCTTTTTATCATCTTTCACCTCTTTCACCCTCCATTAAAACCCATTTTCAAAACCTTAAAACTTCAAAACACTCTAAAAACACCTAAAATAATGGAAGATGAAGAGGAATTCAACAAAGGAGGGAATGAAGATGGTGGTTCATCAAGTTACCATTCAAATGAGGTAATGTTCTTACTTAATTTTTGAATTTTAATTTGTTTTGCACCATTAAGAGCTAAAATGAACTTATTATGTTGTATTTCATGTTAAATCTAGTAGTAGTGGTAAGTGTTGAAGAGATGACTTTTGCATATAATGTCAAAAACTTAGATGTGTTCATGTTTTTAGGGTTTTTAGGGTTTTGAATGTAGGAACTCATGTTATGTTAAATTATCCCGTTCAATGACTAGTTTCAGGAAATAGCAACTTCTCGCGTTCTGCGAGAGGAAGCCACTCGCAGAACGCGAGAAGGGCCTTCCTCGCAGAACGCGAGAATTTGCACATTACAGAGTATTAACAGAAGCACTGTGTATAGGTGAATTTTTCTTTGTTCACTGGATTGAATGCAATCCAGTTGAATGACTACACCTACCCCTCGCGGAATACGGTGCCCGTTTCGCCACCGTCATTTGATTTAGGGATTGACGACTTTGGATATTATCATCAACCATCTTTATATGAACAACATGTGCCATCTACATATGAATTGCCTGTGCCATCTACTTATGAGTTGCCCGTGCCATCTACTTATGAATTGCCATGTACATATGAGGTGCCATCAAGCTATGATGCGTTTGATTCACAATTTGCTAACCCACCAACAAACGTAGGAGAGGAGATGTGTTTTCTTCCCTCTTTACGCACTGCACCAAAGTTTGATAGTCCCGTATGTGAGGAAGAGGTTGTTTCTAGGGATTATTCGGAATATTTCACTACGGAGCAAGTGTTTGCCTCTAAGGAGATTGGTCATTTGTGGGCTTTGAATGTTGCAAAGCAACACAAGTTTATGATCTCTATTGGAAGGACTGTACCATCTAAACTGGGGCAAAGTGGTAAGATTCAAATCATTTGTGAGAAAGGGGGAAGCCATAGGCCTAAAGGTGTCGGTGTTAGATCAAACACAAAGAGCAAGAAAACGGGGTGTAAATTTCAGTTGAAGCTCATGGAGAACCGGGTTGAAGAGAATTGGAGATTAGTGGTTGTTTGTGGTTTGCACAACCATCCTATTGGAGATAGTTTGGTCGGGAATGCATTTGCCGGGAGGCCAACCCCGGATCAAAAGAAAAAGGTTCGTGAGATGGTACTTTCACATTGTTCTCCAAATCAGATTTACACTGAGATAAACAAGGATCCCGGAAGTTGCACAAAGAAGAACCAAGTGTACAATTTGGTAAGACATATAAGGGAAGAGGAAATGGAAGGTAGAACCGTGGTTCAAGAATTCTTTCACCAATGCAAAGAGAGCAACTACTTCATGGAGTATAGGCCAAGTGCAACGAACCCTTCGATAATAGGCGACTTGTTCTTTGCTAGCCCCGAATCAATGAAACTCTTAAAGGCGTTTCCATATGTCCTTTTGATGGACTCGACTTATAGCACGAACAGGTAAGTATTTATCATTCTGTTTTTATGTTGTATTTATCTTACTGTATTTTGGTTCCAGGTACAATGTTCCCTTCCTGGAGATAGTCGGTTTGACTTCTACATGGAAGAATTTTGTTGTGTGCGGGGTATGGTTAGAGGCTGAGAGCGAGGATAGTTATTTATGGGCGTTGCAGCAGCTGCAGACGATGTATTTGAGAATAGGAGCATCGCCTACTTCCTTCGTCACTGACCGTGAGATGGCTCTTATGAATGCAACAGACAAGTTATGGCCAAATGCAAAGTTTCTCTTATGTAGGCGACATGTAAGGAAGAACATAGAGGCGAGAGCGAAGATAGCTATGGGCACACAAGCATTGGGGGTTAATATTTCAAATGATTATTATAACGTGTTCGAACAAACCACTGAAGAAGATTACAAGAGTACTTTGAAGAAACTTGAGGACGAATGGCGAGCTTATCCAACCGTATTGAAGTACGTGAGAACGAATTGGCTAAACCGTTACAAAGAAAGACTTGTTTCAGCATGGACGGATAATGTCTTCACTCTCGGGAATAACACAACAAACAGGTATGTTCTGTTATTTATGTCTACCTTCTACATATGATAAAAAGAGCTTCTGTAATGCACACCTCGCAGAACGCGAGGGCATACCAACTCGCAGAACGCGAGTAAATTCCTTGATTCAGTGTTGATGCATTTTCGAATGCAAAGATCCTGGAACAATGTATCAACTCGCAGAACGCGAGGTGTACACACCTCGCAGAACGCGAGGAGTTACACATTACAGAAGGATCCACAGGTTCTGATTTGTATTTGCATTTTATTGTTTTTTCGAACATTTTAGAGTTGAAGGAGCACATTCATGTCTTAAGTCATACTTGTCAAGTGGAAATGCTAGGCTAGACACAATGTTCAAAGAATACAAAACAATGGCGGAGAACCAACTTAAGGAGATTACTGTGTCTTTCACCGAGAGTTTGAATAAGAGCTTCACAGTTGTTGAAGGGGCGGACTTGTTTAAAGTCTTGAAGTTCAAAGTCTCTTACAAATGCATAGAATTTTTGCTTAAGGAATACACGAAGGGGGAAAGATTAGGTGCGCACTTTAATATGTTTTGTAGCTGCGGGATCAAGATTAGAGATGGGTTGATGTGTGTTCATCAGATTGTAAGACATTGGAAGGAGCAAAGACCACTAAGAGTATCAGAGTTGCACCCTTTCTGGAGTACTTTGAGTTTGGAAGAAGTTGATGTTCCCGGCATACTGGAAGTTAAGAGTAAGGTGGCAAGGCGTCTTTTTCAGACTTTCTATGAGGAAACGTTTCCGAAATTGTGCCCCCATGATCAAGAAAAGTGTGCACAAACTGTTTTAGACATTGGGAAAGTAAATACTCCTCTAAAAGAGCCGGCTATTTCAAAGCACACCGGAGGTCGTCCAGTCGGAGCTCCTAACAAACAACCTAGGTCAACGCAAAGAAGACCGTCTGCATGGGAGCACACTAATGTTGAGATGGATGCTAGAGATTTGGAAGAAACACCCCCAAAGAAGCAAAAAAATGCTTCTAATTCTGAAACATTCAAGAAACCAAAGATTAAGGTGATTGGCAAGTACAAGTCTCACATACCCGCGTCAATGCGCACCCATGTGAATGGTTGGTTTGAGGTAAATGGAGATGGAAATTGTGGATTTAGACCAATAGCTCATGAATTGCATGACAACCAACACTTATGGAGGGAAGTAAGAGATTTGATGATAGCTAAGGTCAAAGAGATTTGGCACCTAGTTCAAGGAACTTGGATTGGACCTCCACAACAACCAACTTTGGAGAGCGCTTTACACCAACTTACATGGGAAGGAATAGGAAGGGCTCCAGAAGATCACTGGCTAGCTACCCCGGAAATGGGATGCCTTGTGGCATCCACATTCAACATAGTGTTCGTAACGGTGGGAAAAAATGCTAACTACACTTACCTTCCTCTACAACGTCCTACTTGGTTAGAAGATGGTGACACACTTCCGACGTTCTGCTTATTCTATATTCAGAGTGAGAGACATTTTGTTCCGGTAAGTTTTTGGATCTACTTATGAATTACTATCTAATATGCAACTTCCTAACGTTGTTGTTTTCTTGTAGTTGCGTCTTGGTTAGAAGATGTTGTTTTCTTGTACCATGACACTCGCGTTCTGCGAGTAGCATGTCTCTCGCGTTCTGCGAGTATACTACACCCCTCGCGTTCTGCGTCAATTTGCACTATAATGAGTTTCCGGCAACAGTTTCCGGCGAGATTTTCCGGCGAAAATTCAATATTTTAGCTAAAATACCTATCAATTTAAGTAAATTACCAAATAAACATCAAAACCCTAAATAAACTCAACAACCCTAATCAAAAACCCTAACCCTAATGAATTTCAACATAAAACAACATCCACTCATCCACCATAATTCAAAATCATCATCTTTCATCCATTATACAACCATTTCTAAATCAACATTCAATATCAAAACATCATATAATATGCAATTTCCTATACTAACAACATATATTCATCTAGAAACAACATTAAAAAGCATAAGAGTATAAGAAACATACCTTATATGGAGATTTGTAGTGAAAAGAGGAAGAAGAAGTAGGTTGAAACGAGAGAGATGGTGAGAGGCGGCGGTAGAAAATTGTGTGTGATGTAAAAAATGGGCCGAGTAGGGTTTTTCCCCTTTTATAGGGAAAAAACACCCTCGCGTTCTGCGAGGGTGCGTTATTTAGGAAACGCGAGGATGCACATTAAAGCGTATTAACAGAAGCATTGTAGTTAAGTGTGCAAAATAACACATTTTGAGTGTCTTTTTTAAGGCGATAAAGCCCAATTCGGCAAAAATGTCATCGAAATGGAATGAAACTTTGTTTCAATCCTTATAATGTCTATTTGATCATGTGTGTAACTTGAAATTAAGATTTCTTCCTTTGGAAGTGAAACCTAGTTTGAAAACCGAACGAGGTCGCAATATGTATGACACACCATATAAATAAAGAAATATAATAAGGTTCAACACTTCAAAGGTGCAACATAATAAGGTTCAACATAATAAGTAATTCTAAACAAACAACATTAAACGGAACAAGCAAACAAAGAAGGTCGATAAATTTTCAAAAGAAAGATCTAACGACGAGGGTTGAACGGCCTGAAGAGGTTCCTGAATTCTCGTGCGGTCATCCTTGGTCTAGTGGATGGTTCCCCTCTCTCCCTTTGACGTTCTTGTCTCTCCCGTTCACGTCGCTCACGTTCTTGTCTCTCCCGTTCAAGTCTCTCCCGTTCAAGCATATCAAAGTTGTCTCCAATGCTAGACACCGTACTAATATCAGAAATATCAGATTCTTGATTGGAATTGGACATCTGTATAATCACAAACCTGACCAAATTATAGTTACATACTCAATCAAATTCATAATCTATACAAACAACAACAATGCTTATAATCATAGTAGCAGATCAGCATGACTCTCGCGTTCTGCGAAGGGCATGACCTCGCGTTCTGCGAGTACCATGACCCTCGCGTTCTGCGAGGGGTGTAGCGTTCTGCGTCAATTTGCATTATCATGAGTTTCCGGCGAGAATTTCAGGCGAAAATTCAAAATCAACATCCACTCATCCACCATAATTCAAAATCATCATCTTTCATCCATTATACAACCATTTCTAAAACAACATTCAATATCAAAACATCATATAATATGCAATTTCCTATACTAACAACATATATTCATCTAGAAACAACATTACAAAGCATAAGAGTATAAGAAACATACCTTATATGGAGATTTGTAGTGAAAAGAGGAAGAAAAACTAGTTTGAACCGAGAGAGATGGTGAGAGGCGGCGGTAGAAAATTGTGTGTGAGATAAAAAATGGGCCGAGTAGGGTTTTTCCCCTTTTATAGGGAAAAACCACCCTCGCGTTCTGCGAGGTGGCGCACCCTCGCGTTCTGCGAGGAGACGCTCCCTCGCAGAACGCGAGAGCCCGGGCGTTATTTAGAAAACGCCCGGGCGGTATTTAACAAGGGCCTAAAAATAGTCAAGTCCTCGTAGCCTAGTGGTGTAGACAAGGTGTTATTAATCACAGATTATGAGTTCGATTCATGAAAACAGTACATTTCACCATATGGGTGTGGAGCCCCTTGATAAAGGGATCCCATTCCTTGGCAACTGATAATAAAAGTACAACTCATCTATTTAAAAGTACATTACATTAATCCCACTTGGATCAACACCTCTTACATTAAACACCCTCTTACATTAAACACCCTCTTACATTAAACACCTTCCTACTCTCAAATCTACAACATTTCACAACAAGGTTTCATAAGAGCAACTATTGAAGGTCCAATGCACCATCACAAGTAACTAACTTCGGACTCGGTCGATCAATCTCGATTTAGTACAACACAGTTCTAATACTCTAAACTCAAGAATAGCTAATCCCCTGAGTAGTATTATTAGCACTTAAAAGCTGCATTCCTTCCTCACTCATCTGCTGTACTTCCACAGGCGATAGAATCCTGATGCATCTAACACAACCTACAAACTCCCTGAAATCACAACACAGCAAACATGTCAACATATGAACAATTTTGTATATATAGTTTTAAGGATAAAGAGACAATATCAAGTTAGTAGACTTACTCCCAAGGGTCATCTCCAACAAGCAAAACATCATTCTCATAATCAACATAAACCAACTTCCACCCTGATCCTCTCACATCATTCAACACACCATCTAGTCCAAACATGCGCTCAATTGCTGACCTCAGCTCCTCATAGTTTCTGAAGCTAGTGACGTCAATTGACCGTCCTACAGAACCCGTTTTCTGAACCTGCAAGTCAATACAAATAAGTCAACATAAGACCATCTCTATCAATGATACTCCATGTTTCATAGGCTTTTCTAAAAAAAGAAAATTGAAAATTAGTGTTAGAATTTTTGTTTGTCTCAAAGTAACAAGTAGATAAGAGTTTCTACTGCTTGAAACACACTTTAACTCATAGTTTCAGGGTAAAAGATGTTCTAGCAATGTACAACATTAATAGACAGCAACAAATCTTATAACACATGTATCAGTTCTTACCTTTGTGTAACTACGCAAAGGCGGAGGATTCACTTGTTGTTTTTGTTGTTGTTGCCAGGAGTTGTTCTGCAAGAGACTGCTTTCATCAAAATCCACATTACTGGACGATGTTCCACCTGAATTATCAGGAAAATCTTGAATGGAGAAAGGCTGAGAGTCAGCCAAGCTAGCTGATGTCATCTGTGACTGGAGATCCTGACTTGATCCAAAGTTCCCCATTAAAGGATATTGAAAGGGTGCATCTTTTTGATTGCCTAGAGCAGATGTATTATTAGTCCCATTAAAATCCATGGAACCGTCATCTGAAATGTCTAAGAAAGCGTTCATGTTGGGTTCACACAAATGCTGATTCCATAGCTCTTGGGTTATAGGAGGGAGTAGGGTAGAATTCATCCCACATGGGTCTTGCTTTTCAGACAAGGGTAATGAGCTCGGCAATTGGGGCAACCCGGGAAAAGTTTGGAATAGCCAATCAGGTGTTTCGGTACACGGAAGAAGGCCATTGAAATTGCTCGGGTCGATTGACGAAGTGAGCGTTGTAGTCATTTGATTCACAATGCATTGTTGTTGGTTGATTGAGTTAGATGGGTCAGCATGAACTATGTTCTTCTCTTCGTTGCATCTCTCAAAAGATTCGACCTCTTTAACTTTCTCAGATTCTGCTTTCTTAGACTTCTCCGAATCAGTGGAAGGCTGTGTTTGATACGCATTCATTTTGTTAACTTGGATTTGATCAGGCGGGTTTGACAAAACGCTGTTGCTGATTGTAGGTGAAGAAATATGAGGAGGATTCATTTGCATGCTGCTTGTTGTAGCTTGCACATTTGGCTTTGTTTGTTCAATCATGGAGGCAGAGGCAGATGAACAAGCACCTTGAATTGGAGGATAGTTCATGGATTGAGGCCTCATCATCATTTTAAGGGCTTGCTCTGAGTACATATTTGGGATCACTGGGTATGATAGGCTTCCCATTCCCCCATCTGGTAACGACATGAATGGTCTCTTCATTACGTTTCCCCACTCGTACTCTCCTCCTGTACACGAAACAGATTCATTAGCAAGATATACCAAATGACTAAGAGCATCTTTAATGGTGTGATTTAGAGTAAGATAATTATTTTAAAGACAAAAAAAAAGTAAGATATTTGTTTGAACCAATGCCAAATAACATTGTTAAAGATGCTCTTAGTAGCACTAATTTTTCGAAACAGAACCAGAGAGAGATACTCAGATGAACAATTGAGCACGTATGAAAAACATGAAGACGGGTTTTTCTGAATTTACCTAAATATCCTGGCAGGAAGGGTCGTTTGAACCCTGATGTCAAAGAAGGAAACAGAAAGAGGCTTTCTGGAGTCTCAATCTCCCAAGGACTGACTCTGTTCTGCTTGTCACTGCACCCGGGTTCGTCCCACTCAACCTGATAAACAACACAGGGAAAAAAACACAAGAAGCTCATTTAAGTGAGTACAGAAATTGTAGTTTATGATACCAGAAAAGTACTCGTCATTCCCATACCTGCAAGCTACGCCATTTCGATCCAGGCCACCTAAGAGCATCTAAGTCATTTATTCCAGCTATAGTACCCATATACCTACAACAGCACAATAAGATAGTAAAAAATTAATGGCATTGGGATCATATGACATCATCTAGCCGGCTTCTGCTACAGGGATCATAAAAGATACTGAGGTACTGAAATCACTGCTTTGTCTGTGTCAGTTGTATAAACATTTATGTGACTTATAAGAGGAGGAGGATTTAATGTTTTGGCTGGTATAAAACTAAATCATGGACCATAGCATTAAAACAACTGGTGTCTAGGTGTCATTACCTACGCTTTCCTGACTCCTCTGTTTCAAACATCATCCCAAACCTCATGCCCACCGAAATTTGGGTCCCATAAACTGCTTTTCTGTACTGGTTCACCGGGACAACAAAGTCAGAAGGGCATGCTCTGCGAACAAAAAAAGATACTAAGTTATTATCGTCCCAAAAAACATAAATCCTAAACTCATAGGAGATGACCTAGAAAAAGGGTATTAAAAAAAAAGAGCAAACCTTGGATTGTAAAACACAGTAAATGGGCTTCTGGAGGCTGCAGCATGAGCTGCAGCTGCAAGGACACCAATGTGCATACTGTCAGTGGATAGGACGGATGAAGGAAGAGTCGTCTGCTGGCGGTTTGCTCGTCGCACTCCAATCATTAGCTGTGACTTCTCATCTCTGGATACAATAAATCCTATAAGTTTTATGGTAAATTTTAATTAAGACAATCATACTACATATTGCTACTATTTACCTGATGAAGAGAACAGAATCCCCAGCTCGAAGACGCTTTGAACCAACAAATACGCTCCAGCCTGAAGTGAGAAGGTGTCGTTTTGGTTGCCCTAAATAAACACAAGTAAAGAAGATCAGTACAAGAAGATTTAAGGGTAAAAAAAATTAAGCTGTCACAAATCTCAAGAAATGGTTTACCGCGGTATATATGACGAAATGTCCATGTATTATCATGCAAATCTCGAACCACAAGCTCCTGAGTCGGAGGTTGCATTGAGAAATCCTTGAAAAAATCATCAAAGAAAATTAATTGTGGTGTACATATATAGTAAATCACATTAAAAAGGCAAGGTAAGGAGACACCATACCAGTGGAGGAAAAAGCTTTTCTGCTGCACGGCGTGGCACTGAGAAGCCACCATGAGTACTTGTGTCACTTGCAGTAAGTGTTTTACAGAAGAACTCGGTTGGGTGTTTGCTAGGCTTCGGTCCAAAACCTGGTATAGGTAAAACATCCTTCTCCTAATCCATCAAAACAAGAAAAATTGTTAAGTAGTCCGATTTAAAACACTGAACAAGCTACTGAATATGCTGGAGGATGAATTGAATTAGTAGATTAGCTTACAGATTGGATAGGCTGAAGGCTCATTTGGGCAAAGATTTCGTCTGTATCTTTGTCTGCCTATTAAGCATTTTAAAGACGAGAAATCAGGACACACTAGAAATTGAAACTGTTATGTAATCAAGTTCATGGAATAGGTTAGAAGGAAGAAGTACATACATGGAGTGTGACATTGTGAACCTGACATAGTAACTGAGGTGGAAGATTTGGATAGTTAGGAACTTGAGAGGTTGCTGATCTCTTTGTGGAAATTGCTACCTGTATAAAGTCGAAAACAAACAAATAATTTCTGATAAATAAATTGACAAAAAGAACAAAAATAGTTTCCATCAATCTCAAATTTTGCACCATTTGATCCATGAACCTGTTTTGAGGCTTCAAATGCTCAAAACATATTTTGTAAGACACTAAACTCAAGCTCCACAAAACAGTGAAACAAATTTTGAACCTTTTAAATTGGCATTATAACCCTAGGGTTCGGAAACTATTAAAGACCCTTGTCTACATCCTTGATTTACATGACAACAACCACATAAAACCAAATGTAGATAATGAGGATCAAACTTTTTGGCAAAACACTTGGCATAAAAAACACTTTATATCTTAAGTATGGAGAATGAAAGATCCTAACCTGTTCACTGTGGCCCTGTGGAAAGTAGTAAACAAGGCTTCCCACCTGAGGCAATGAAGTTAGAGGTCCAGCACAAGCATGCCATAGCTCAGAGTGTATGTTCTTCCTTGCTGCTGAAACTCAAAGAAAAATTTGGTTACCAAATGAAGGATTAACAAGACAGAACTTAACTCTTGGAGTAAAAAAGACAAAAGGAAAGAAGATGAAAAATCTACTTTGTAACAATAGAACTAGCAAGCAAGCATCTTGTTAAAATAAGACTGAAACTTTATGCAGTAAAAACCTAAAATTACAGCAAAACCAAAATTTGGATAGAAGAGATAGAAGAAGCCAAACCATTCTGATCCTGCATTTCCTTCAAAATCTTCATCTCTTCAAGAATGCTTGGTGACCCACTAACAAGCCCTCCTGGCTTCATCTTCTCCTCCATAGAACTCATCACAAAATAAATGCACGAAAAAGGTTTTAACTATTCAAACTCAAGTAAGACCCACTAATGAGACCCCAACATACACCTATAAATCACTCTAATTTGACCCACAAAAACCCCGAAGGGGAAAAATCACTCCACCCAGTTCAACATCCAGACTGACCCAGATGGAAAAAACTACACAAGATGAAAATGAAAATGAAAAACAAGAATTTACCCTGTAAACAAAAGAATGTTTGTAACAGGGGTGGGGGACAAAGAAGCAGGGAAAGGGAGGATGAGCTCTAGAAGAGAATGAAGATGGAAGCAACAAAAACCCTGCAAAAAGAGCTGAAATCTAAAAGGGTGGGCCTATATTTTCACAGTAATCCAAGGAAAAAGATGCAAACTTTCTTCTCCAAGCACGCGGATCAAAAGAGGTGGGGTTAGATTATCGAGTGTTCTATTTAAAAAGAAAACTTCATTTAATCCTTACTCCTACGAGTATTTCTTTTCAAATACCCAAAAGAGATCGGCCTTTTGATGAACTTCCCCAAAATTCCTCCTTTTTTTCTCTCACACGCACCAGCTCAAGCACTGGATGAAAATGGAGAATGGCGATTTTTGTTGCAGGGTATTATAGTATAATAGAAGACGACCAAGATCACACGGAAACTGCAGGGAATAATTTTAAAAGCTTTATGGGAAGGGGAAGTAATTCGGACATAATTTAATCTTATCTTATCTTATCTACATAAAGACTAGTTGTCCAATGAAAAAATTTAATGCATTCAGTATCTAATTAATACTAAATTTATTTAAGTTTTTTATTTTTATTCATTAATTATCATTAATTCTAAATCCATTTAAGTCTTTTTATTCCATTTAAGTCATTTTGTTTTCATTAATTAATTAATTATCTTATCCTAATTATAATCTAATTTAATTTAATATCTAACATCTTATCTTCTTATATATATATATATATATTAAAAAGTTGATTGTCTTTTTTCATAATTAATGTAATTGTTATATATTTCTAACAACAATTTATCTTGGCATGTTTTTTCGCTTTTTTATGTTGGGTTTATTAGATTAAAGAGAATACTATTAAATTAGACCTAAAACTTTACCGAATTTTTATCTCATTCGTATTAATGATTTATTTTGTTAATTTTCATTTTGTGCACGAAAATCGTTGAAGGTTAAGATTTTTGAGTCATTTCCATAAACATTATATATATGAACTAATATTAATTATGTTCCCAACTTACTCGAAACATAAATATGAGGAAATAAAAATACTTATAATTCCAAATATTAATAAAGTTGATAACAACAACAATAATATTAACGAATAATGCGTATTACCTCAGAAATATATAATTTCCTCGCGCGGAGCGCGAGAACCGTATCTAGTCTATATAAAAGTTGGATGTCCATTGTCAAAATTGAATAAAATTGGTATCAATTTAATGCATTACTTATTTCTTAATCACCTCCTATTTGACTTTTGTACATGTATTTAAATATTTTTCTTATATCCTTATGTTATATTTATTTATAGTCTACTTGATTAAGTAACAAATTAAATTAATGTGTGAGCTTCTCTTATGACAATGCAAACTTATTCTAATATTATGTTTTAAAACTACTTCAAACATAAATATAAGGAAATAAAAAACACTTATATTTACAAATATTGATAAATTTGATAACAACAACAACATATTAACAAATAATGTATAACTATACTAAATCACATACGAAAATCCGTAATTTTCTCGCGCTCCACGCGAGGTCCGTATCTATCTGTATAAAAGTTGGCTGTCCAACGAACAAATTGAATGAAATCGGTACCTAATTAATACTATATTTATGTTAGTCTTTTTCATTTTTATTAATTAATTGTCATTAATTCTAATCCATTTAAGTCTTATTGATTAATTCTAAATCCAATTAAGTCTTTTTATTTTCATTATTAATTATCTTATTCTAATTCTTATCTAATTTAATTTAATATCTAAGTCTTTTCTTAAAAATTAATGTAATTGATATTTATCTCCACCACAATCAATACTCCTAATCTTTCATTCTTAAACCTTAATAGTTCTCATAAAAATTTCTTTTTGCATGTTGGGTTTTTAATGATTAAAAAGAATGACTATTAAATTAAAAATACAGCTTCACCACTGTAATTTTTAACTTTTATCATATTCGTATTATAAAATTTATGTAGTCGAATTTCATTGATTGCACGCAAATCGTTGAAGGTTGAGACTTTTGACTCATTTCCATAAAATTATATATATAAACCAATATAATGTTCCAAAATTACTACAAACATAAATATAAGGAAGTCAAAAATACTTATAACTACAAATATTGACAAATTCGATAACAACAACAAAAATATAAAAAATAATGTGTAATTACATTAAATCACATACGAAAATCTATAATTTCCACGCGCGAACATGAAGCTTGATAAATCCATAAATCTATATAAATTATTGCATTTCATATATAATTAATATATCATAGTAAAAATATATTTAAATAAATAATTGAGCTCTGCGTAGCAGGGCAACCCGTGCCTAGTAATTTAATAAAAAATGGGTAAAATTTATTTTTATTTTTGATATAAAATGGGTAAAATTTATTTTTATTTTTGATATAAAATGGGTAAAATTTATTTTTATTTTTGATATAAAATGGGTAAAATTTAAGAATTTTTTTCTGAAATGGGCTTTTTTTCAAAAAAAATTCCCGACGTAGGCTCGTTTCAAAACAAATTCCCAATATAGGCACTTATGCCAGCTTCGGAATTTTTTTATGTGCGAGAGACGCTGGTTCTACCAGCGTCTCTCGTCCGAAGCTGGTAAATTTTTTTTTGAATTTTTTATGTATAAGAGACGCTGGCCCGACCAGCGTCTCTTATACGTTCAAACATAAAAAAAAAAAAATTATATGAGACGCTGGTCGAACCAGCGTCTCATATAAATGGTCTTTTTTTTTTTTATTTGAACATGTATAAGAGACGCTGGTCGAACCAGCGTCTCTTAAAAAATTCAAAAAAAAATTTACCAGCTTCGGACGAGAGACGCTGGTAGAACCAGCGTCTCTCGCACATAAAAAAAATTCCGAAGCTGGCATAAGTGCCTATATTGGGAATTTGTTTTGAAACGAGCCTACGTCGGGAATTTTTTTTGAAAAAAAGCCCATTTCAGAAAAAAATTTAATGCATTAAAGAATTTGAGAGAACGAAGGGGGGGCAAAAGTAAGATGAGAAATGGAATGTCAAGTGGAACGTGACAATGTGGCGTATTTTAGCACGTGTATTACAAGGTTTGATCTTTTGTTTATGTCTCTGTTTTTAGTTTTTACAATACGATTAGGTCTTTTTGGCCTTTTGTGCCTTTTCTTTATGTTATACTCCCTCCGTATCCTATTGATCTTCTCATTTGCTTTTGACACATTTGTCGAGACACGTTTTGTAACGTTAATATCTCATAAAATATATAATTTTTTTATATTATCAAAGTACTCATTGAGACGAATAAAACGAGATCTCGCGTGCCTATATTTATTTCTATATATTAGAAGAAAACGATAAGATTCTCTAGGTTTCTGAATAGTGTCAGGAAAAACAAATGTGCGTTATATTAAGGGAGTGAGGGAGTACTCGGTCTTTACAACTTTTAGAGATCTCCATTAATTTCTTCAAGAAATAAAATGGATGTTTTTTTTTTGGTCATCCAATGGGCTCAGCCCTGCAGTGTAATTTTATTAAGAGGAAGTAGGCATGTCTTGTAGAGAAGACAGCAAGTCATGTTCATACAGGATTTTAATGCTTAAAGAAACTTCAGTATAGAAACAAAAGCAGGAGCAGAACTAAAAGATAACTTGGCGAGGCCATCCGCCAGTGCGTTGTTCTTCCTTCCCGTGTGGACGACTTGAACAGTCCAGGGATTTTCATCGAGCAGCCGCCAGCATTCTTGAATCAGGTAATAATCGGGGTGCGTTACAAGTCGTCTCTGCTGAAGCAGAGTGTATGCATCCGTCGAGTCAGTCTCCACAATGAGTTGTTGCACGGCATCAGTAGCAGCAATCCGGAGACCCATAGCAATAGCATCCAATTCTGCAGTAAGTGCTGATCCGAAGCCCCTGGAAAAGGAGAATGCCTTTAAGAAGATGCCATTTGAGTCTCGAAATACTCCTCCACCTCCAGATAAACCCGGGTTCCCTTTGGAACTTCCGTCTGTGTTCAGCTTAATCCACCCAGGAGCAGGTCGACACCAAAGTGATCTTGGAGCAGTAGGTTGCTGTAGTGTCATTAGTGTGGGGGCTATTCGGTCTATCAAAGCACCTTTGTAAAGACGAATTCCTGGCATTCTCTCTATTCTGAAGACGAATTCCTGCCAGTCGACTCAAAATATCTCCGTGCAGGAATTGTTGAATCAGAGGCCAATTCCACGAGTTTCCTATCCACATTTCAGCAATCGTTGCAGCTTCAATGTTTGGCGGGAGAGGTGACGTCACCACCTCAGCAAGCGGAGTATCTGTAATCCATCTATGTAGCCAGAACAATGTAGAGTGACCATTGTCAATGCTTGTCCTGAGACCTTTTTTCAGTAGTTGAGACCCATGTACAACTCCCTTCCAATTCCGTGAGTCATGTCTTCGGGCTCTGAACATGTCAACATCAAGTCGTCCATGACAATATTTGCCACGAAGGACTCATGACCAAAGAGCTGTAGGCTCCTGCAGAGTTCTCCACCCGAGTTTTGCTAGTAGAGCGGTATTAACTTCTCTCATTTTCCTGATGCCTAATCCCCCTTCAGCTTTTGGTCTTGCAATTGTATCCCAGGCAAGATTGTGAATACGTCGTTTCTCCGAGGTCGACCCCCAAATAAACCCACAAGTAATCAGATCCACCCTGTCGGATATAGACTTCGGAACATGATTAGATTGCATCGGGTAAACGGCCATGCTAGTGAGGACGGAGTTAGCTAACGTAACACGGCCCGCAAGAGACAAATGTCGAGACTTCCAACCGGAAAGTCGGGTCAAGATCTTATCAAGTATAAACTGATAGCGGTCTTTAGTCATTCGGCCTATTGCAGTCGGTACACCGAGATAACTACCGAAGTCATCAGATAGAGGCATGGAGAGAATATCACTGATCACCTGCTGCATCTGTGGACATACTGAAGAAGAACACAGAATAGTGCTTTTATCAAAATTAACCTTTTCCCAGAGCTAGCACAAAAACGATCGAGACAAGACTTGATGATCAGCGCTTGTTGAGCAGTCCCCTTCGCGAGCAATACTAGGTCGTCTGTGAAAAACAGATGAGACAGTTGTACGTCTCCAATAGTGATCGGGATCCAGGACCCATCATTGACAGCTGCCTGTATTATATGGGCGAGTTTTTCCATGCACAAAACGAACAAATATGGGGAAAGCGGATCACCTTGATGGATACCCCGAGTAGGTAAAAAATCACCCGCTCTACTGCCATTCCATAGGAGGTTCATTCGGCCTTGAGTCTGGCATTGCATAATGATGTTAATCAAGTGTTGGGGCAGCCCTGTTTGAGTCAACGTTGCTCTAAGAAAGTCCCATTTGACTCGATCATACGCCTTTGCAAGATCTACTTTCAATATCATCCATTTATTCGCATCAGAAGCATTCATCGAGTGCAACACTTCTTGGACAATGACGACGTTGTCGATGATTTGTCTCCCCGGAATGAACGATGCTTGCGAAGGAGAGACAATAAGCAGAAGGATGCTCTTTAGCCGGTTGACGACAGCTTTGGTAGCAACCTTAAACACCACATTCAATAGGGATATAGGGCGCAACTGCGAAGCATGGGTTGGGTTTGGAACCTTACGGAGAAGAACCATTAACGAATCGCTAATCCCATTCGGAAAGATGCCATCTTTCAAGAGTTGCAGCACAGTCGCTGAAACTTTAGGACCCACAACCTCCCAATTTTTTTGGTAAAACGCCGCATGGAACCCATCTGGTCCCGGCGATTTAAGAGGCGCCATTGATTTCAGAGCCTCCCAGACATCAGCAGCAGTGAACGTGGAAGATAAGGCCAAGGTATGAGCATTATCAATCTCATGAAATGGGAAGCTGTCTGAAAAATAATTCGGCTTCCAGCAAACCATTCGCATCAGCAGTGTATAGACCAGAGAAGAAATCACGAACCATATTCTGCAGTAAGTTTACCTCAGTGATCCATGTACCTGAATCGTCTTGAAGAGATAGAATATGATTCATTCGTCTTCGGATAATTGTTGAGAGGTGGTAAAAGTGAGTATTACGATCGCCATCAACAAGGAAGTTTGTTCTCGACTTCTGGAACCAGAGCAGCTGCTCGTGCTCGAGAACTTTTTCCAGCTCCAATTTCAACTCACGTTCTCTGAAAATCGAAGTCGATGAAGGGCGCAAGACAATGCGTTTCTGAATTCTCCTGATCTTTTTTTCTAATGATCTCTTATGCTTAAAGATGTTCCCGAAGACTGCTTTATTCCATTCCAACAGCTTTTTTGCCAGCGTGGTCAAAGTGGTAGGTAAATCTGTTTCCTGATGCCAAACAGAGTTTAGAAAGTGGCTGAAATTTTCATGGGACTGCCACGCCACGTGAAACCGGAAAGGGTGAGACTCTGTTGATGAGGGGTTGGGATCAAGCTCAATCAATAAAGGTGAATGATCGGAGTGAGATGCCACAAGATGTCGGACAGTCGCCTCCTCATAGCGTAAACGTCAACTGTTGGAACAAACAACTCGATCTAGTCGCGCACCATGGAAAGTGCTTGAACTAAGACTGGTTGTCCATGTGTAGGTAGGCCCTGAGAACCCCAAATCTACCATATGAAGATCATCAAACCACTGCTTGAATATCTGAGTCGAGCGATTCGAACCAACTGACGACGAAGACCATTCATCCGGAGAAAGAGTTGCGTTGAAATCACCTGTAATCAGCCATGGACGGTTATTACTTGCTGCAAAAGCACCCAAATCTCGCCAAAGCTCAGTACGAATGGATGGGTTTGGCGACGCATAAACCGCTGAAAGGACCCAAGGTTCTTCTTCTCTGCGAGCTATTTCAACTGTTACATGTTGCGAGTGCATCAGAATCGGAGAGACAGTCACTACATCGGATTTCCAAAGCAACCATATACCTCCCACAAAACCCTGCGCATCAACTCTGAGTCTGCCTGCAAAACCAATAGCATCACAAACTACATCAGCCCGAGCCCCGCTAATTTTTGTTTCGACCAGAATCAGAACAGTCGGGTGATGAACCCGAATGAGATCCTGAAGGGAATTAATGAAGTTAGTGCCTCCAGCACCTCGAGAGTTCCAAGCTATAATTTTTATACCAATCATTAAAGACAAATGATTAAAGAGTTCATCAGAAATATATCTGGCGTAATGTCTGAATATGTCCCCCAGACAATGGAGAGCACAGAATTGGTCGCGTCGCTGTCATTACTGGAAGCAATTCCAGTTGTACCTTGTTTACCATTTTCGGGAACGTCAGCGCGAACGGTCTCGTCCGGTGGCTTGATACCAATAAACTCGCCCTGAATGCGACCAGAATCTCTTGAACCTCCATCCCCTCCACGTTTCAGAAACTGAATTGGTGCAGCAAGAGGAAGTTTAGAATTTGTGGTTTCGGGGCGGGCTAGGTTACGTGTGGTGGGCGTTTGGGTTCTGATATTTGCTTGTGGGGCTTGGTTGTTGGGATTGAGGATCATATCTTTAATAAGATAGGTTCGTTTGATATCGGCTTCCTTGGAAAGAATAATATTCGTTGACGGTCTTTCCTTTCCTTTAATTTTCCTATTCAAAGATAATGCAGTCTCTGTAATATCCTTTTGTTCCTTTTTTTCCTTCCGCTTTGTAACTTAGGTCACTGATTTGGGGCCCACCGGCGCAACAATATCTTTCGAATTTCCTTCTGGCACAATTCCCGCCTTCAAAATTTCCCCTAGAGTTTTGCCCGGATTTTCCTCCAAATTTTCCCCTTCTGTTTCGCTCGTCTGAATCACCAGACTTTCAGACCTAATCACCGTCGAAGGTCCCTGAGTGTCTATCTGTTCCGATTCATCCTGGTCCTGAGCATCCTCATCTTCCTGAATTTGGACATCTTCGTCGGCCTCTGAGGGAACTTCACCGTCCGAAGGGAACTCTGAATCGTTGGGGTCAAATTCATCATCCTTGCCAAATATCTCGAATCTTGACCCTGTTTTCATGTCCCTTGGTCCTGAAGACTGAACAGTAGCTGGTGTATTCTTGTGGTCCTGTTGCCCCTGTGTTGGACGATTTTGCTGTGCTCTCCGAACATACTTTTTTGGCTTCATGAAATCCCCCCACTCCTCATTGCGAGCCAAAGCTTCTTCGATCGGATCAGCCTTACTGCGGGAAGAAGACGGTTTATCAGGGAACTTTTCTGGACAACTTTCTTCAACATGACCTATTTTACCACAGTGGTAGCACATAATTCTTATACCCTCATATTGGATGATCCATGTTCACCTTCATAATCGGAATTTCGAGAGCAAAGTCTTGGCCAGATCAATTTCCACCGCTATCCTCACAAACTGACCTCTGTCCGCTGCTATGGTGGTATTGTCAATCCTTAGGACATCTCCAACCAAGGAACCAATACGGCGGAGAAACCCTTCGTGAAAGTATTCCATACTGAGCCCTGGGATGCGTATCCATGCTGTAAGGATCTTTGCGTCATCATGATACGGATTAAAGTCCTTAGTCCACCTTCTGATCATGAGGTAACTTTCGCCAATCAGCCAGGGACCTTGAGTAAGGACATGATTGACATCATCCTCGTTCGTAAACTTGGCGACATAGAAATCATTCCCGATGTCGACCAATCCAAACGATCCTTTCAAAGCCCATTTCCTTGCAAGTTTGCGCTTCATTTGAACATATCCTGGACCCTCCTCAAACACATGAATTATCAGTGATCTTGCCCAGGGTTCAGTAGAGCCCGTTTCTCTTCTGCAGTTAAAGCCACCAGCGAACATTTTGGGTCGTCATTCTCGCCATGTGAATCGTCTTCAGTGTCATATAAATCTGGCATGTCGTCCCAAACAGAGGTTGTAGCAGTCTTGTTCTGAGATGTGGCTCCCTTAGTAACCATGGACTTGTACGACACGGTTTGTTGCTGCAGCAAGGGAGGGGTGAGACCAGGCATGTTTACTGATTTGGACGACGCCGGTGCAATTTCCAAAGATTTCGCGAGCGTAGGAAATGCTGAGACATCAGATTGGTACAAAGGATTATGTATTCCAATTGATGAATCAGAGGTTTTTGATCCATCTACATTCATGTCATCACGGTTACTACTTGCTTTACCCGGCGAGGAAGCCATCGGAGGCCCCGCGGAAGCGGTGACAGGAGCACCGGAACTCAGGGCGGCGAAATTTCAGAGCGTTTATGAAAGAGAGCGTTTCCTATATACCTAATTACTCTTTTCAACTAAGTTTGCTTGAAATAAAATGCATGTAGAGACTTAAATAATGTAGACATGGAGGAAGTTGCATATGAAAAAAAGGAGGGCTTGTTTTGTTTTTATTTTGGTCAAAAAAGGCGGGACTTAAATGAGCTTCGATCTTACTGACCTCTGAAGCTAACTTTGATAATTTAATCATGAGTCTTCACGTTTGTAGGATATAAAGAGGCCCTTACTAAATACAGTCCGAACGCTTTACTAAATAACGTCTGGCCCCTTGCGTAACGCGAGGGAGCGTCATCTCGCGTAACGCGAGGGACGCCTCACTCGCGTTACGCGAGGGTTTAATCTCTATAAAAGGGGAAAAAACCCTACTTCTGCTCATTTTTACATTCTACCGCCGCTTTTTTTACTCTCTCTCAAAAACCTACTTCATCTTCTTCTTTTTAACACAAATCTTAAATTAAAGTATGTTTCTTCTTCTCTTATGCATTCTAATGTTGATTCTAGATGAATATATGTTGTTAGTATATGAAATTGCATATTATATGATGTTTTGATATTGAATGTTGATTTAGAAATGGTTGTATATAGTATTAGGTTGTTTGGAATGGATGAAAGATGATGATTTTGTATTATGGTTGATGAGTCGATGTTTTTTTTATGTTGAATAAGTTGAAATTCATTAGGGTTAGGGTTTTTTATTAGGGTTTACATTTTATTTAGGGTTTTGATGTTTATTTGGTAATTTACTTAAATAGATAGGTTTTTTAGTTAAAATATTGAATTTATGTTGAATTTGTGTTGAAATCTCGCCGGAAACTGGCCGAAATGAATGAGATGACCGGAGAAGAAAGTGTGAAATCACGCGTCACGCGTGACGTCACACCTCGCGTTCTGCGAGATGGGTAACATCGCAGAACGCGAGTGTCATGCCCTCGCATAACGCGAGGAATTGCCAGTTATGGCAATTCCCCCTTCTGCAGAACATGTGTATTCTGCACATTTTTTTCCTGTGTTTTTTCTGCATTCGTTTATTTATTGATTTTACTTTGTATTGTTTTAGGTAATGTATCGTCCTGGTCGTTCAACTCGTCGGAGAAACCGAAACGTTGTGAGGGAAGAACCCCCGGTTGAAAATCCAAAAGGGAAGAGGAAAGAAAAGAAGACAACACCCGTAGAGCTCTTCCCCGAGGGACTCCCCGGCGTTGAGCCCCCTACAAACTTGCCAAAGATGTACCCTGATGGACTCCCCGAAGCATATCTAGATTACAGTGGTGTCCATAGTTATGGTGGGGCAAAATGTTCTACGCCTAGTGCGAGAGAACCAGAAGGTTCATACCAAGGGGATTACCCTTGTGGTGGCTGGGACATTTTTTCTCAAGATAGTTATTCATGTGGACAACCGGGTAGCTGGGACAATTTAATTCCACAGGGTGCACTAGTGGAAGTTGGACAGGGGTGGGGTGGACAAAGTTGGGGCGGTGGATATGGTGAGGGAAGTGTTAATCAAGACATGGTTCATGGAAATGTCGAGGGAAGTGGACAAGCTTGTTCTTCTTCTTACAATCCTCAACCAGAACTGATGGAAGAAGAAAACGAGGATGAAGTTGTTGGGGATCAAGAAGAGGAAGAGGAAGAGGAAGAAGAAGAAGAAGAAGAGGTCGTGAAAACAAAAAAGAAAGAGGAAGTCAAAGAAGAACGAGCCGGTATATGATCCTGAGCTCACTGGAAGCGTAGTTGGAGGTCCAGAAGATCCCGAGTTGCTTAAGGGATTTAAAGCACATGTGGCTTACCACATCTAAAAAGGGATTGTAAGTCATTTCCAAATTTTTTTACTCAGCAGTTTTTATTCCAGTGTGCACAGTTTCTGCAGAGAATGCAGAAAATGTGCATTTGCTCGCAGAACGCGAGATGGGGCTCCCTCGCAGAACGCGAGTGTGTGCAACCTCGCAGAACGCGAGAAAATGCACATTAACTGTATTTTCTGTCTGCATTTGTAGCTAATTTTTTCTGCAGAATATAATATGTATTTTTTCCTGTAGATCAAAGGTTCGATGAAGCCACAACAAAGGACAAAATAGAGCAGTGATTGGCCATTAGACGACAATGATTGGTGTGAGATTCCCGGTGCAGTTGGATTGTCAAATCTCCCACAAATGATGTACGACGAAATCGACTTCCCGTTGATTGAAGCGTTCATTGAAAGATGGCAACCAGAGACAAATTCATTCCACCTCCCCGTGGTGAGATTACTATTGGCCTTCTTGATGTGTATAAGATATTAGGCCTTGCCATAGATGGGAAAGCTATGACACCAAATAAGAAATTGGGTGCCAAGTTTAGTCATGAAGAAATTATAAAATACTATGCCAAGTGGGGGGCGGAAATTTTTGGAATAGATTATGACACGTGCGATTCTGGGAGGGTGAAAGCCGAGGTTTTTAGGAGTCATTGTCAAACCCTTTCTGAAGAACGAAAGGGATTAGGTTGGGTGTTGTTTATTGCTACCTCGATCTTATTTCCCGACAAGTCACAGAACTTGATCCAGCTTAGATATGGGCCTTTTGTGAAATCCTTTGACCGGGCTTCAAAAATGTCGTGGGGCTCGGCTGCTTTGGCACATCTGTATAGGCAACTGGGGGTATGCACACGTCAGAACTGTGCCCAGATGTATTTTTGTTACACCTTGTTGCAGGTATTTTACTTTCTAAGCATTTAATTTACCTACTTATTTATGTTTTCATATTTAACGTAATTTATATTTCCTAGGCATGGATCTACAATTATTTCCCACAATTTCGACCTACTGAACGACCTCGGTGGACAGAAGCACAACCATGGGTTTACCGTTGGATGCCTAAGAATTTAAAGCTGAAGAAGGGGCAAGTCGGAAGGGACTATAGAGGCGCGCTCGATATTATGTTACCGGAGATGGTAATTATCTAATTCTTTTTTTATTCATCTGCATTAGGTTGTGTTAAGTTTCTGCATTTGGTGCATATTCAACAGCTTCAACTACGTTATGGACCTCGCAGTAGAAAATGGGCATTTTCTCGCAGAACGCGAGGTGGCACATCTCACAGAACGCGAGTTGTGCGACCTCGCAGAACGCGAGAAAACGCCCATTTTCTTGCAAAACTGTGTTCTTTTGTTAGCAGTTTCTTTCAATTTCTGCATTTCCTGTATGTTTTTAGATATGTTGGAACCCTTATGGGCATGTAGACTTCTCCGATCCTGCGCTGGCCCCCGCTCTATTTCATGGGGTGCTATCTTGTCTCGACATCACTGAACCGCACATGCCGGATCGGTGCCCTAGGCAATTTGGGCGGCTGCAATGGATTCCTAGGCCAGTTATTGAACCGATCAAAGCGTGGAGGCTCCCCAACATTAGGAGTTACAGTGTTATCTATGACGTCTCTCAATGGCTTTGGGAGGCGAGAGATGTTCACTCCATCTCTCTTGATGATATGGGGCCAATTGCCTTTGTACCACATGAATGCTCCCATGATTACATGGATTGGTACATCAAGAGGACCCATAGGTATATCCGTCCTGCAGTCCCCAAGATGATTACTGAGCAACAGGTAATATTATTTGTTTTGGTTTATCTTGCGTTACTAGTCTTTGTTTGTCTCTAATATTAATATAGAATGAATGTTTACATGCGTATAGGTGATTGGCCGGGTGTACAATGACATGGACCGGTATCGGTATGCCACTCAAGAGGAATTTCCTTCATATCACGCTCAAATGTTACTATCTATGCAGGATCTCGCTCCCTTCCGACCACCGCAGCATTGAATTAAGTTGATGGATAATTTTCGATTGTGTTAAGGATTGTTTATGTTTTTGGATTGGTTTGTTTGTTGGATTGTCTATGTTTGTTGGATATTTTGAACTTGTTTGTTGGTTTAGTTGTTGGACAATGTTGTTGGATAATGTTTGTTGGTTTTTTTCCATCTAAATCAAGCCCCAAAACTAATCTACGTCAAACGAAATGAGAAGAGACAGTAAACTTACCATGTGCAACGTCTCGCGTCACGCGAGGAGGGCACATCTCGCGTTCTGCGAGGAAAGCCGTTGATGCATTCAGTCAAGATACACGGTCTGTTGCACGGTTTGTGTCGATCGCGTAACGCGAGATGCACCGAACTCGCAGAACGCGAGTTGTTGCATTCATTCCAAATTGTCCATTACATGAGTTCTTGTTTCAGAATTTAAAAAACCATCTCCTGTTCAACATTACATTACAAATTCAGCGAATAAAACATAAATTCAACTACGTTAAACTATAGGCGGCACATCGATGTGCCACAAGATCGTGCAAACAATGAGCATCATATTCCGCGTTTCGCCACCAAGGAGTAAACACAGGAGGTAATGAGCAGTTTTCTTGAAGACGCAACTACAATAAAACAACAATGTTAGGAAGTTGCATATTAGTAAGTAATTCAAAAGAAGATTAGAAAGTTACCGGAACAAAATGTTTCTCCCTCTCAATATAAAATAAGCAGATCGTGGAAAGTGTGCACCCTGGTCCCCACCAAGTAGGAAGTTGTAGAGGAAGGAATGTGTAGTTAGCGTTTTTTCCCACCGTTACGAACACTGCGTTGTATGTGGATGCCACAAGGCATCCCATTTCCGGGGTTGCTAGCCAATGATCTACTGGAGCCATTCCTATTCCCTCCCATGATAAGTAGATGGCACGAGCAATTCATATGTAGATGGTTGATGATAATCACCAAAGTCAATCCCTAAATCAAATGACGGTGGCGAACATGGCCTTGTATTCCGCAAGGGGTAGGTGTAGTCATTCAACTGATTACATTAAATCCAGTGAACAAAGAAAAATTCACCTATACACAATAAAGAGTTAATACTTTGTAATTTGCACTTTCTCGCGTTCTGCGAGGGAGGCACCACTCGCGTTACGCGAGGGGCTCCATCTCGCAGAACGCGAGAAAGTGCTAAGGTTGAAACACTGTGAAACAGGGTCATCTAACATAAACATTAACCTATTCCTTTATTCTACATTAAAAACCCTAAAAGCATAACCCCTAAACAAAATAAGGTTGAAGAACAAAACTTTTGGACATTATATGCAAAAGTCATCTCTTCAACACTTACTACTACTACATTTAACATGAAATACAACATAATAACTTCATTTTAGCTCTTAATGGTGCAAAACAAATTAAAATTCAAAAATTAAGTAAGAACATTACCTCATTTGCATGGTAACTTGATGAACCACCATCTCCATTCCTTCCTTTGTTGAATTTCTGTTCATCTTCCATTGTTTTAGGTGTTTTTAGAGTGTTTTGAAGTTTGAAGGTTTTGAAAATGAGTTTTAATGGAGGGTGAAAGAGGTGAAAGATGATAAAAAGAGGTGTTAGGGTAGGGTTAATAGGTGTTACAGTTTACTTAAAATAAGGGGGTAGTTATTATAGTTAGGTGGGGACAAGACATCTATTAATGGTGCACAACAATGTCTATCTGACATGAACTGCTCGCGTTACGCGAGGTCATGACACTCGCGTTCTGCGAGGTCATGACACTCGCGTTCTGCGAGGTCACGTACCCTCGCGGAACGCGAGATTAGCAGTTAAAAATTTTCCTTAACTTTTGCTAATCTCGCGTTCCGCGAGGGTACGTGACCTCGCAGAACGCGAGTGGCCGGGCGGTGTTTGATAAAATGACCGGGCTGTATATAGCATCAAACAATGTTAGGGCTCTATTCTGTAGCTTGCAATAGTAAATTATCATTTTTTAACACTACTAGCACGATTTATAATTTACATTTATATAATTAAAAAATAATCTATTTGACAAAGTAATGTCAATTGAGACTAATTAATGTTGAAACTTACTCTTTTTTATTGCATTTAATTGAGCTTCAACAGTGGACGTTTCACGTCTGTTCGTTTTTTTTTCAGGTTCTCTTCCTTTCATTTAATCTCCTAATTTTTGCAATTTTCTTATGTTTTGAGCGTATGTTCGTATGGATAAATCTGTATCGCATTTTTCTCATCGATTTTTACTTGTTCTAGGCGTATGTATTTTGAGATTCTCCTTGAACATATTGGTTGTCTTTTGAGATTCTCTATCAGCAAGTTGTTATTATGTAGATAATGATTTTAAAATATCATTAATTAATAATTATATCTTTCAAGATTCCGTTACTAAGAACATCTATTTTTTATTAAAAGTTGTTGCATAAATACATATGTTATAATTAAAAAATGGTCTTTTGACAAAGTAATGTCAATTGAGACTAATTAATGTTGAAACTAAGTCTTTCTTTAATTTCTTTTTCTTAATTTCTTGCATTTAATTGGGCTCCTACGGTATTCATCTCACGTCTTTTCGTTTCTTTCAGTTGCCATTTCTTTCATTTAATCTCCTAATTTGGGCCTTTTGGATATGTTTTGAGCGTATGTTCGTCTGTTCATTTCTGTATCGCATTTCCATCATCGATTTTTACATATTTCAGACGATATCTTTTGAGATTCTCCTTGAACATGTTGGTTGTATTTTGAGATTCTCTTTCAGCGGGTTCATATTATATGGATAATGATTTTAAAATATCACTAATTAGTAATTATACTTTCATATTCCGTTATTAATCAATATGTTCAAATTTATATATTTAATTATTCAAGAACATCTATTTTTTTAATTTAAAAATTGATGCATAAATACATATGTTAAAATAATATTGAAATATATAAATATCGACAAAAGTAAACACGTGAGGCCCGCGATGACCTAGTTTTTGGAATAGTTTTTTGTCCCTTATGATTGTAATCGGATATCAATGTCTAATATTCTCTTTGTCTTGTTTTACGAGTCTTTAGAGAAAGGTTATTAAATTCAATATTTTAATATCGGATCACATATAATCTTTCAGACCGATTCGTAAGAATTTATAGTCCAATAAAAATATAAATTTCGTATAACACAAATATAAATAAATACTTGAAGTTTTAATTATTAATTAAACTTTACAGTAAAGAGGAGAATGACTCTATAAAATTATAGTCATGTACACATAAGTCTCAAAACTTATTTGAGTTTAATGTATGTCATATTGTCATTGCTTTAAGAGGTTTTGTGATATCTGAAAACGCTTGAATGAAATATTGGGACTTCGGGAATTAATACACGAGAGTTGCATAAAGGGAGAGAGTAATTGTAAGATGGATGACAACATAGACAATTCGAGGTTTCAAATAGGTGTTAGTAGTTCGTATACGTTAAACCTTAAAATCTCATTTAAATCTTAAAATCGTAAGATCTAACTAGTATTATACTAGATAACGGCCTCGTGCTTCACGTGAAGAAATACCTAATTTTTTTATGTGTGCAACTAAGTAAAACTTTTGTGGCTAGGAGTTCCATATATTTTTTATTTGCTAAAGAATGATGGGAAACTCTGTGTATTAAATATTATGTAATCATATATTTATTAGGTATGCTTGTAAGCAAAACATGTTGTTCTTCTTTATTTGAAATTAATAGAGGTTAATTCCATAAATGAATGATGTTTGATTAAAAAAAACCATATTTTTTTGTTTTTAAATACCCATTATCGAGAAACAAAAAAAAAGGATTGATTTAGAGCAAAACAATATTTCTATAGTAGCACAATTAGAATTTCAAAACGCATGCGGGGTGCTTCGAAAAAAAACGTAAAGTGGTTCGACAGAAGCACGCCCAGTGGTTCGACAGAAGCATGTTCAATGGTTCCACAAAAGCACATAGCGCTTCAAGAGGAGCACCTAGCGCTTCAAGAGGAGCAAGTAGCATGCTCTGAGAAAAGCACGTAGGGTGCTTTGATTTGAGAAAAGCACGTCGGGTGCTTTACTTGGAGAAAAGCACGTCGGATGCACTGCTTGGAGAAAAGCACATTGGGTGCTTTGCTTGGAGAGAAGCATGTCGGGTGGTTTTCTTGGAGAGAAGCACGTCGGGTGCTTTGAGAGAAGCACATCGGGTGTTTCATGAAAAGCACACCAAGTGCTTCGTGAGAAGGATTTGGGTGCTTTGAGAGATGCACATCCGGTGGTTTAACAAAACCACTTTGGGTGCTCTGGGAGATGCACATTTGGTAGTTCAAAAAATGCACGTCTAGTGCAACAACATAGGCACGTAGGACACTTAGATAAAAAGCACACCAGGTGGTTTGCAAGAAGCACATACACTGCTCAGAGAAAAGAATGTAGTGTTATTTGAAAGTGTTTTTCAAATCTCATATTTTTAGAATTGATATAATTATCAGCGCATAAATTTCATTCTACAACAAGAAATACAAACTAGTGCAATGGACAAAGCAATTACACCACGTAGCCACTAATTGAGAGTTCGAGCCCATGAAGTGTAAATCTTGTTGTTTTTTTATGAAACTGTTTTAAAAATGTCAAATTTTAGAAAATATTATAATTTGAAATTCCATTGACAACAAGAATACAAAATAGGGCAATGGATAAAGCAGTTAACCAACATAGCAATTGATTGAGAGTTCGGTCTCAGGGAGTGTTGTTTTTTTTATGAAAGTCTTCTTAAAGTCTCAAATTGTACAACCAGAAATACAAACTATCGCAATGGATAAAGTAGTTAACCAACCGGTTGAGAGTTTGAGCCCAGGTGGTGTGTCATTTTGTTTATTTTTATTTTAAAAAAACGTGTGAAACATCATCAACATCCCAAATGATTTAGATGGTTTACTACCTTTTGACGGTTTATAATATCCCCAAAGCAGTTGTATAATTACAACCCTCATACCATCATTCATCTCCTCTGCAATCCAACTTGTGGAAAACAAATCGACAGTCTCTTCATCTCTATTTATCTTTTCGATTCTTGTAGACTATGTTTGGTAACAAGGTTATAAACTAGTTTATAGTTTATAAACCATTTTTTTTCAAAAACCCATTTTTATGATTTCGATTAACGTGTAACATTATTTATTTACCTTTTTTCCCTCACTCACATATTTCAAATAAATTACACATATCCCAATAAAAACTTACTTTTTACCAAACATACTTATCAACAATAAACCATTTATAAACAACAAACACTTTATAACCTAATCTACCTAACAAACCCCTAGATCTTCTTCTCTTTTTACGACTTCTTTACATATTCTAACTATTCTATTCCATTTTCTTCTTAACCCCATTTTCTTCTTAACCACCGAATTAATTTCGGTCAAAAACCATTAACCTATTACTGCTGTGCTGGGTTTAGTTACGCTACAATATTTTTTAAAAGAATTAAATTCGTATAATTATACTCATGTTCAAATAAAAAGAAATTTGCCTTGTATGAGACGCTGGAAAACCAACGTCTCATATAATATATTTATGTATAAGAGACGTTGGGAGAACCATCGTCTCTTATACGTAGCTTTAAAAAAAAAATTAATTTAATTTTTTTTGAAAATCAATATTAAAATGTTATATCTTTAAGAGACGGTGGTTCTTATACACAAGTGTTTAAAAAAATAATATTTCAGCTTCGTATGAGAGACGCTGGTTTTTCCAGCGTCTCTCATACGTGAATAAAATCCAACCCTCCCCAGACGGTCTTGTTTCAGTAGAGTTTCAATAAAAATCTATGGATAGAGTTTGTAAACCCTCTAGAAAAAAGGGTAAACCGGTCACAAAATTATGTAAAGAAAACCCCCCCAAAAAAATATAGAGAGAAAAATCTAATCTTGACCGTCCATTTTTATTAAAATAGTTAAGATCTCTCCAACTCTACAATAGTAACTCTACCTTAGCCCAACCCCGAGAGCGCCTATACCGAAAATTAGTTAAAAAACGAGCTCGATATGTGAATATTTTTTTAAAAAAGGTCTACTTAAGAATTTTTTTTTAATATTATATATAGTATTATCCCCTTCGTATCTGAAACCTAATTTATTTACCTATTCATCGAAATGGTGAAAGTCGGCCAAATACAAACTCTCGTTGTGCATCCAAAAGGGCTAATTGATTGTTTCATTTCAAAGTGAAGCAAAGAGGCAAATTATTGTACGTACGCAATACGCAGGTTAAAAGCAATGATATAAGGTCAACCCGAACAAATTATTAACATTATCATACATTATTATTCTGACTTAAAAAAGATTACCATACATTATTAATTGATACATCCACTAATTATATACTTCATCGGAAGATTTTGATGGTCCCCCAAATCTTGTTTTGGCAACTTAGCTTGACAATGAGAGCTCACAAACATACTCGACGTTCACATATAACTGTAAATAATGAGTATAAAATACTCTCTCCGTCCCACTTTGTTTGTCCTCTTACGCGATGCATGTTTTGCGTCGTTAATATCTCTAACTACATATTATTAAAAATTATAAAATCTTGATATTGTTAAAGTATTAAATGAGACGAATCAAACAAGACCCTACATGACTATATTAATACACAAAGATTGAGAATAATCGAGCAAATTGCATTAATAGGTGAATAGTGTCAAATTTCGTCATAGGACAATATTAACTATAACTAAAATCAGTAATCCGCGTATTTTTGGCTGAAACATACGCATAAGTGATTTGACGTTTATGTTATTCGTTAACTATTCAATTTCGAGGTAAAATTGATTTTGTAGACAAAGACATGTTGAACAACCTTGTAAAAATTACTATTTACTTTTACTAATTATAAAATTTTAGAATAAATTTACGACTTTATTATTAATGTGATTAACCTTTTGGAAAATATTTAACTTTTAATTAAATTAGGATAGAATAACTCAATTTTCTGGGTTTTTTTTTTTTGGTACAGCAATTTTCTGGTATTTAAAATAGGTAGCTGTCTACAAAGTGGAAATTCATAAAAATAAAATTTAAGGGACCCATTTTTTAAGAGACGTGAAATATTGGATTTTGACCTAACCTGAAAGTGAAACCATATTTTAGGGGGTGGTTTATGTAATAATGCCTCTCTTTCTAAAGTAGTCAGCAATAAGCTGCACGTAACATAATTTGTTCGGTAAGTCCCATGAAGACGTAGTTTATCTTTTTTTTTGGTCAAGAAGACGTAGTTTATCTTAACTTAGGTTAGTTCTTAATTATCAGAGAAGGTTGTCCTTCATTTCAGCCAAATCAAAACCAAATCATACTTTTGTTATTCAAACCAAATAGAATAACATAAAAGATTTGGCGTTTTCGGTAAGTAAAAGTTAAAGATGAGATTGAACTTTTAAGTTCTAACACTATATACTATAGTGGTTTGGTGTAATGGGGCCTGAGTTGGTCGCGTGCAAATAAGGGATGATGAACAAAAATCTTGGTGGTCAAATGTCAATGGTGAATATATTGTTGAGCCCACAACTTTTTATAAGGTTAAGAATGATTTTGGTGATAATTGATATTAATAAATCAGGATATGGGACATTATAATCCATAATTAGGAGATAGACATCTGCATTAATTAGCATCCCTCTGAATACAACAAACATGGACCACTCGATCATTCAGCAAGCCCTTCTGGATTTGAAGGCAGGATCATTGTTCTTGGAGGCATACAAATGATTGAGATCATTGTAGGTATTATTAGTTAGGACTAAGTTAAGCTTACTGTGTTATTATTATTAAGAATAATGTACATTTTACTTTGATAACAAGCTGTAAGAAACGTTGTACTCCGTAAGAAACGTTGTACTATATTAATCCGTATATGTTTGGTTCAGTTTGAGTTTAAACTAGTATAACAAATACGGCGTATATATAGTGAAAACACTTTATCAATTTTAACTTTGAGCTGTTTTGAAAATTAGAATAATTAATACTCCTGCTAAGTATCACATAATTTATTAAACTGAAAATCTGACCGGCGTAAAATTTACCCGGGATCATGGATGGTGGGAATAAGAGCAGAGAAGAACACTGCATGGGTTAACAGTGAAAAATGTAGGGGGTGAAGGAGACAATTCACTCTTTTCCATCTGCATACTTATAAAGTGATCCATCATTTCATTCCTATCACCAAAAACAAAAATAATATATGATCCGCTAAAAAATATATTTATATATGGAGTATATGTATATCCATTCTATCCTACAGTCTTTTTGGGCTTTCTTGGGCCGCACATAGCCCTAATTTAGGCCCGTCCAAGTTATATACGACGGTCGGTTTTGGCCTTATACCAGATTCGGTAGTCAAAGTAGCTACGAAGAGCGTTTTTGCTTTACCTAAAAACTATGATGTATTTTAGGTTCTTACATCACTTTTTTAAGGTACACTAGAATCGGATCCCCGCGCGGGCTAATTATATATTAACTATATTTTTCAGGCATAAATTTATGCAATTCAGGGTAAAGTAAATCTAACTTGCATATCAAGACATCAACACAAAAATAAACGAACAATAGAAGTGATAAAATAGCAAATTGATTGGTTTAATTACAAATTGACAATAACCATAGTAACGACGAAATACAATATGAAGAAGAGTAACAACGACTTAATGAGAGAATTCAATACAAAATCTCAGTTGGAGAAGTCGGAAGATCAAAAGTTGAAATCAGAAGAGGAATTCAAGAGGCCACAGAGTAATGGGGACTAAATGACAACATTCTAGGTCATTGCCCGCGCTTTGCGCAAGCCAAACACATTTTATTTTTGTCTATATTCATATACTTAATATATTTTTTCATATATGTATTTTTTAGTAAATTATAATAAAATGAATTGAATATCTCTTATATATGTACCCAAATCACATAGTCGTTTCCGTTGCTCGGATTACTCTTCATCGTCATACGGATTGGAGGTGAAGAGCGAAGAAAAAGAGAGATGAAAATGGTGGAAATGCTAACCTATTAAGCACATAATTATGGTTTTATTAGATATTTAATAAATCTCAATTATCATTGGATAATAGGAGATAGAAAGAAAAAGAAAAAATTAAGTTTAAACATTAATTAGTCCCAATTGTCATTACTTTCTCAAACTCATCAATTTTTATATATAGATAGATTAGACTCGGAACCCCGCGCTTCGCGCGGGGCAAATACGGAGTTTCGTATGTTGTTTATTGTTATTTAATAGACGTTAATATTGTTAAGTAGACGTCGTAAAATTTGATTGTGGCTAATCAAACTCACAACCTTCCAATACAACAAATTAGCCAAAAAAAAAAGCTAAATTTATAAGCATAATTGTTTAAGAAATTGACTAAAAATATACATGATGGCTTCTTTCGAAGGAAACAAAGAATCGTGTTTACTTGAAGGATATGCATACATATGTTTTTAATCTAAAAAACCATATTAATGACGCGGAAGTCACTCGATATGTATGCACTATGCAACCATTGGTTGTGTCCCCAAGGATGTGGATGTGCTGGGGATGGAGGTGTGACTTCAGTCTTGAAATCGTCCCTTTGGCAATTAAAAAAAACTTAATTTATGAAAAATGGTTCACACATGCAAAATGTTCAACATGCTCAATAAAAAATTTATCTGGGTTTGGGGGAACATTTCTGACCAGAACATACATAATGAATGAACATCAGAGTGACCCTATAGTTTTCACACAATTTAGTTAATATTGATAAACATAGGGATTGAACAAAGCTTACGTGGAAAAGGAGATAGAAGATCCATATTAGTATTGTAGCAGATGTTTCATGTCCATAAATCAACATTGTCATCAAATCATCACGGAGTTGTTTGTTACAAACCTGCAAGCAAGAAATTCAGTTACTCTTCAAGATAAAATCAGGAAAGTCTACAAAAAAAAAACATATTAATACAAATTGAACCATACATCGTCTCTTGAGCTCTAGAAGACGGCAACACGCGAGTCCTATGCGCATATCATATATATGATTTTATTATTATGTTGATTATATAATATATAATATGTCATGGTTAAACACTATATTAAATTATAACTTACATATACTTAATCAGTTCACACACAAAAAGAAAGGAAATAGTATTTCTCTCAAATCTCTAGAGCTCCGATTCAACATCCTAAAATGAAAAATGAGAGAAATAGCACCAAAACACGGTGAACTCATAAGTGCTAGAACATGTATCTTTTCATTTATATCCGTCCCCGTCGACCTAATCTAAAATATTCATTTGTATTTGTTTCCATATTTTAAGCACAATTCAAATCAATGATAAAACTTTTTAAATTTCTTTGGCCAGTTCTTGTGCGATGGCCACTTTTATTGGATATGAAGCAATATTTTCCATGCCTCGAACCAAAAAAGAAATTAAAACATTAAGTGGATTGTATCGCCATACCATATGTATGTAATCAAAATACTATACATGCAATCCAAAGTAAAAAAATGTAAATGGTTAATTATTTTCCAACTCCTACACGTAAATTAGGCTGCCATGAGACTGGAAAAACCTCCAATTCTTAAATAATTGTCATGACCAATTTCACTTGTGCCAGCAACAATCAATATCATCATATGACACTATTAGAGCAAAAGTTAGGGAAAAATAAGAAGCTTATTTCTATGAATAAGAAAAAGAAAATAGGGAAACAAAAGTTAGTGAAAAAGAAAGTCATGCAACTGCGTATTAAAATATTATCAGATTGTTCTGAAAGATTTTTGGACAATCTATTTCTTGGGAATTTGGTTAATTACAACCCTGAACAGAGATAAATGAGGATGAATAGTAGATGGACATCACAACACAAACAGGAAGAGAGTGAAAATAAGGAAGATATATATTATTTAAAAGTTCACATATGAGATAAGTCAAACGAGTATACTGGAAGGCACCTTATATAATTGAATTTCTCATTTGAACATATTTGGAGAAATTTACAGGGCCTGTCACTCTTATCTTTCACTGGCAGGTTGAAGGTTTACAGTTAGGGGCCCTTGATTTCTCTTAAAAGACAGGATGTAGAAAGTATGAATAAGGAAAACTACAGAAGGTTAACATTTAACTGATATCTCGTTTTGAACTGATCAATACAACTTATATCTCACTAAAATTATTATATAACAAATCAATAAAAAGAAAGAGATTGTCAACGTGGAGAAGATCTCTTCATCTTCTTCATCCCCATCGAGGAATTATCTTATGAAAGCAGCTCCATTAGAAGTTGTCCTTGTGGTCACCAAAACAATACTAATGTGCAAGATCACATAATTGAGCACAACTGCAAGCAAAAACCACATTTGTAAATTTCACATAAGACTCCTTTATAGCACCGGTTATATCGATGGATCATTTGGGTTTGAAGCCCACCAAGCAATAGCAGACAAAGGCACACCATGTTCATTAGCAATGGGTTTCAAACCTTCAATTTTCTCCATCACATAAATGAAGAATAAGAAGTTAATGAACATGTATAACATCTTGCGTGAGCATGGCATTGTGAATTTAGTCCAGATGAATGACTCTTGGACTAATAGTATTAATAAGTCATTAAAAATTAGAATAACAATAAATAAAATTGAAAATCATTGTTTGCATTTGAAAGATCACCATAAAACACATACACATTCCGACTAATCAAGAAAAGCCTTGTCCAGGCCATCCGTACAAGATGTTGTGCTAATGAAGAAATCACTTACATGAACAATGCCATTGTTAGTACCAAGAGCAAGATTAGTTCTTCCAGAGCCCAACCAACTTAGAAAACACTGTCATTAATTCCGGATCCCATGGTTTCATTACCTGCAAATTCACCCAAAATGTCAAAACAACTTCGTGGGGAACAAACATTGCGGATACATTTGACTTGTTAACCAATCTAATTGAGAAGAAAATTCAGTAAAGCATTGTGACTTCTTCAAGACATTTTGACACTACAATGACCTCTTATTTGAAGGAGAATGAACAATGGAAGAAATTAACATCAGATTACTCATAGCATACTACAATCTTGCTGCAAGATCTATATAAAGAATAAAATCACTTTCTATAACGTAATAAGAACAATCAGAAAATCAGCATCAAAATAACTTAGCAGCAATCCCAATTCTAAAATTTCCACACTCGAACCCTTCTTGGATTTAGCAATGTTGACAGTAGCACCAAACCCTAAACTCCAACCAAGAAAATCAATACATAATACCAAATGCTGACATTATTTTTCTTTTTGCACTAACCAGTAGCAAATCTACAATGTATGACACAGACTTTGTCCAGAGGAGGACATGTTGATCATTGCAATACAACCTTTGTGGACGACTCACGACAGTGTACTCATGAGTTGCAACACTTGGCTGCCCAATATCAAAATTTCTCAAAGTCGAGTACAACAGGACCTAGCATGGAAAATGTAAATCAAAATGCATTAGACTGAAACTTGATAAGAGAACCAATAATTAACCTGGTACATATCATGCCATATTTCAAAAGAAATTTCTTCGTAATTAAAGAGCAAAGGCATAATGATGTTTAAACAAAAACATCGTACTCATATGATACTGCTCGGTATGATGTAAACCGCATCAATATTAAACAAAGGTCGCGATAAAGTTAACATTTAAATGAGAGACAACAAATTCACACCTTCATCCATCAGCTAAGTTGTTCAGAAAGTAGCAATTTACCCGGAGAAGCGCCAACACGACAGGATAAGGAAAATCCTCGTTTTTGGCCAGACAAAGGAGATTGAAAATTGGCTTCGAATCCACAATCACCCATCGGTCGAAATCTACTCACTTCATGCCGAAAAATCCTCCTCCCACGCCACAACTTGGAGGACTCTGGAAAGAATGGTGAGCAGCGGCAGATCTAGGCACGCTGAGGGAGAATCCAGAACTGGGATTAGGGATTGAAGTAAAATTGGTGTTTAGAGGTGCATTTGATAAGCCATAAGAACGAAGGTGGGACCGGTGAAATTCGAGATCGTGACCGAATCGGTCTCGGTCGGGATCCGCCCTATCCATCGAATTTGCACCCTCCAAAAACACAGAAGCTGGGAAAGTGCGATGGAGAGAGAGGGGGAAACACATAGAACGACGGGAAACTGGAGATGGGACATTGCAAATGAGGAATAAATGCAAACCCCAACTCATGAAGGAGAAACCCAAAAGGCAACAGTAACGATAGAATACCAGAGGCCTTAAGCCTTTAACTATCAAGAAGGCGGTGTGGGAAAGTTGAAGAGTGCAGGAAAATGTATCGTCCATTGTCAAACCTAAATAAATGGGAAGAAGAAGCGTGGCGAAGAACAAACGAACCATCTAATTTTTAAGCCCATTAACACTATCAGACCCGAAATTAAAGAATTGGGCCCGGTCCCAATTGACATTACTGCTGCAAACTCATGAGTTTTTATATAGAGATAGATGGAAATACCCATTTATTGATGTGACAATAATATTTTGTCAACAAAATTGTCAACAGAATTATCAACAAAATTAAATTAAACTGTCAACACGAATAATAATTTGTCAACACCAATACTAACTTGTCAACAACATAGCAAAACTGTCAACACGATGAAACTGTCAACGAGAGTAATGAAACAAACAAGAGTTATCAAAATTGTCAACAAAATTAAACTAAATTGTCAACACGAATAATAATTTTTCAACACTACCAATAACTTGTCAACAACATAAAAAAACTGTCAGCACGAGTAATTAAACTGTCAACACGATATAACTAAATTGTCAGCACGAATAATAATTTGTCAACACGTATAATAATCTGTTAATGTCAGTAATAACTTTTCAGAAACATAACAAAAGTGTCAACACACACACTTAATAAGTTGTCAACAACAATAAATAAATTGTCAACACGATTACTAAAATTGTCAGCACGCCTCATAAGCTGTCACCATGGCTAATAAACTATAAACACAACTAATTAAAATGCCAACACGACAAGTTAAACTCTTAACACGGTGAAACAAATTGCCAACTCACTTAAAAATTGTCAGCACACAAAAACAAATTATCAACACACTAACAAAATTGTCAACACTTTCTTAATAAACACATTATGTTATAAACATCTTTAAAAACCTTCTTGCATAACAAACTCAGCAAGATAAACATCCAAGGATTTACAAACTATCGTATATTGAGATCTTTTCTGCACCTTCAAAATTACTTAATGCAGGCTGGTTAATCTTACTTTACTATATAATATATCTGAATCAGAAAGTAAGATCAACACACAAATACAGGCTGGTTAATCTTACATAACAACCTCAGTTGAGGCACAACAGTTGGACCAATCTGTTTGTGGAGATTTTATTTCTAAATCAGAAAGGATGGCGCTGCAGTATCAAACAACAACCAAGTCGGCTTAAAATATAAACTAGGAGCTGCTGTGAAGCCGAAGGCCGCTGCAGCTGATCCTAAGCATGCTGCTGCTGCAATGAAGCGCAAGGCTAGGGCTACAACGAAGCCTGCGAAGGATGCCAAGACTTCAACGGTTGCATCACCGTCCAAGAAGAAGGCGCCTGTAGCCAAGAAGAAGGCAACCCTATCTCCGACGACATGCCATTGATTTTCTAAGCATGCATTTTCATTAATTTTATTTTTCATTAATTGAATTTCAGTGTGGACATGCCATGAACATTTTGTGTTTAGAGTCGTGAACATTAAAGTTCAAAGCCATGAACATCCATGCCCAGTGTCATGAACATGAGTTTAGATCGTGTTCATTACATTTATTTATTTGATCATGTTTATTATAGAGTACTATGAACATATCATGAACTTTTCAGAGTTATGAACATTGGTGTTCGTAACAATGAACATTGAGAGTCTCGTTCATATTCATAGTCATGAACAATAGTCATTAGCAATATTGGTTGTTAGGTAACATTCATAGTTCATGAGTTGTAAGATTATTTCCTAAGACATTGATGCTACTCGAACTTACCTTGCAAAATAAAATAAATGGGTCGTTATAAGTACATTGTTTCACGGCAATACGACATTAATGATAGAATACAATGTTTGATTTCTTGTACTTCCATTTTAAAATCTTAATGTTCTTTCATAATTTTTCTTGATTCTTGAATAACAATTTCTTAATTATACTGCATCCTGTGAGCTAATTTAAACCCCAAAAACTAAATTTTATTAAAGATTATATATGCTCTTTCTTGAACATTGGTAAAATGAAAAGTACAACATGCATGCATTTGGAATTAGTTTTGTGGAACATGACTGTTGTTGGAATATTGGATAAAGGAATAGTTTGCATCAACTAAAAATGTACTTGCAGTGTGAGAACAAATTGAGGTTCAGGATTAAGAGATGCACAACGCTGAAAAAGTGATGGATGGTTACTATGAGCAGCAGAATAAGGAGCAAGGGTCCGTCGTCTTCTTATTCGATGGACGCATGTTTCGTGAAGATCAGACTCATGATGATGTACAAACGCTAATCCTAGCTAGTTTGCCATTTCTCAAAATCTTTAATTCAATTTTATGCACACGAGTTCTCTATTTTGGGTGTTGCAGTTAGGGATGGATGACGACGATGAGATAAGCTCCATGTATTAGATTTGCTTGAATTAAACAATCAACAACGAATCAGGAATGTGGAAAAATGCACAAACTCCATTGAAGAGAGCTTGAGCTATGTAAACTTGCAAAATAAGCTACAGTGTTTTGAGTTTGTTAAGTTGGAGTTACAGACTGTCACAATTAGTTATAGGCAATACAAGAGGTCACGTGATAGACACATGTTTTCTAAACAAACTAGAGTAAGCCGTCTGTAGTCGATGTGGGAATCAAATAAGCTTACACCTTGCTCCCCAACAACCCCCCTCAAGCTCGAGGATGTGGGAATCATTCCAAGCTTGCAAGTCAATTACTTGTGTTGCAGTCCTAACAATGTCTTTGTGAAGACATCTGCTAGCTGAGATGTTGAAGGAGTAAAATGCAGAGATATAAGGCAATCATTCAATTTTTCCCTGACGAAATGACAATCCAATTCAACATGATGATAAACATGATTCTTGGCAGTGTAAATGGCGACTTGATTGTCACAGAATAAAGGGATATGTACTACTGATGGGACAGTAAGCTCGCGAAGAAGCCTGGAAAGCCAAGTTAATTCTGAAACAACTCTCCTCATGGATTTGTATTCAGCCTCCGCTGAAGATAGTGACACATTAGGCTGTTTCTTGGACTTCCAACAGAGAGGACTAGAACCAAGAACCACATAAAAACCACTCACTGAACGCCTGGTAGAAGGAAATGCTCCCCAATCACTGTCACAATATGCTTGTAGAAAAAAAATCAGCAATTTTAGAGAAAACAAGGCCCAGAGAAGGAGATCCTTTGAGGTACCTTAGAGCATGAAGAAGAGCATGATAATGAGGTATGCGAGGAGTTTTCATGAACTGACTAAGTAACTGAACAGTGAATGTCAAGTGCGGCCTTGTGTTGGTGAGGAAATTAAGTTTTCCAATTAGTTTCATGTACAAGAGAGGATCATGAAACAATTCACCCTCCTTAGGCAAAAGCTTTAAATTGAGCTCTAAAGGACTGACAGTGGGATGAAGATCAGCAACATCAACCTCTTGCAGAAGTTCTTGGGCAAACTTTCTCTGAGACAAGATGATAAAGTTAACTTCAAATAGAACTTCCATGCCCAAGAAATAACCGAAGTTGCCAAGATCTGTAATCTTAAACTCATCATGTAGGAATCTGTTGAGGGCATTAATTTTTGTTTGATCAGTGCGAGTATGTAAGATATCATCCAGGTAAACAACAACAATGGTGATGGAAGAACCACTTTGTTTGATAAAAAAGAATAGTCATTTTTGGAATAGGAATCCTTTCTTTTACAAAGCAGAAGACAATTTAGAGTACCATTGTCTAGATGCTTGTTTGAGGCCATATAGTGACTTTCCGAGCTTGCAAACTGGGGTGCCAGGAAAAGGAGAAGAATCAGACTCAGTGTATCCTAAAGGAAGCTTCATATACACATCCTCATGTAAATCACCATGCAGAAAGGCATTGTTTATGTCCAATTGGAACAATGGCCATCCTTTGTTAGCTGCTACTGCAAGAATACACCTAATGGCTGTCATTTTGACAATAGGCGAGAAAGTTTCATTATAGTCCAAACCAGCTTTCTGAGTATTGCCTCTTACCACGAATCTGGCTTTGAATTTTTCCACAACACCATCTGCTATGTACTTAATCTTATACACTCACTTACTAGAGATATGTTTCTTACCAGCAGTAAGTGGAACAATTTCCCATGTTTCATTTGCCTCTAGAACTGCAAACTCAAGGTCCATAGCTTCTCTCCACTTAGGATCCTTGACAACCTCAGAATAGGAAAAAGGTTCCCGAAGTTGTGCAACAGACATGACAAAAGCTTGGTTTTGAGGTGAGAGATCATGGATAGAAAGATGAGTGGATGGTGCAATTTTGGTTAGGAAGCAACAATGATCATGATTAGAGAGAGTTGCACAACTATAATCCTGCAAACATGATGGAGGATTGACAGTTCTTGTAGATCTTCTTAAAGGTGGGTTTGGGATTATTTGAGGAGGAGGTGAAGGATAAGGATTTTGTGGAGTGGGAGGTGGAGATAAGGAAATGTGATCAGTATCCAGGTCCATGGGCACAGGTGATGAAGAGGAGTGCTAGGTAGGGTAGAAAAACTCTTAGGGTCATTAGAGTTAAAGGGAATTATGTGCTCATGGAATACAATATCTCTAGTCACAGAAAACCTCTTGGGCGCAAGCTCAAACAGTTTATAAGCTTTCTTTCCAGTAGGATATCCCACAAAGACACATGGTATAGCTATAGGTTTCAACTTGTCCTTTTCTGAGCCAACAACTGCTTTGTAGCACAAGCAACCAAAGACTCTCAAATGATCAAAAGTAGGAGCCTTTCCATACAGAACTTCATTAGGAAGACTTACCTCCTGACAAAAGAGTAGGAAACCTATTTATCAGATATGTTGTTGTCATCAAGCAATCTCCCCAAAAACTGATTGGAAGTTTAGAATGAAAAAGGAGAGCCCTACAAGTCTCGAGTAAATGTCTGTGCATTCTCTCTATCACTCCATTCTATTGTAGAGTGTGTGGACAAGAAGTTTGATGAGCAATGCCTTGAGAGGCTAGAAATTGCTTCCCTGAAATGCTTGAACCAAGGTCATAAGCATTGTCAGTCCTATTTGACTTGATAGTAGTATTAAACTGCGTTTTCACCAAGGCAATAAAAGCTTTAATTATATCAAAAGCACATGCCTTAAAATTCATCAAATGTGTCCATGTAGCTCGGTTGTAGTCATCAACTATAGCCAAGAAATATCTGTAATTCCCATGTGTAGAAGCATGATATGGCCCCAAACATCTATTTGCACCAACTCAAAGATAGAAGTAGATTGCCTACTAGAATTAGGAAAAGGCAACCTGTGTTGTGTTGCTTTGTGACAGACTTCACAAGCATCTTTATTGCTCAACTTGTGAGACAAAGAAGAAATTTTTTTATTCAGTTTAGAACGAGGTATGTGTCCTAGTCTATGATGCCATAAAACTGAATCAAAAACAGAAGTAGAGTTTCACTTCTCTCTTGCAATACTGCAATTATTTTCTGTTACTGGAGAGAGGAGATACAGACCACCGAAAGCTTTACCAAGTCCCACTGGGCTCTTCAAAGAAGGGCCTTGCATCAAACACTTATCAGCTGAGAATATGATATGACAAGAAAGTTGTGCACATACCTTTTGTATGGATAAGAGATTGTAATGGAAACTTTCTATGAAAAGGACATTCTTCAAGCAAAAATCATCTTTAATCATAGCATAACCACATTGCTTAACAATCATCTAGATCCATTAGGGAGTGAAACCACACAAGAAGAGGAAAGATTCTTAATGTTACCCAAGAGATGTCTTTCAAAAGACATGTTCACTAGCTACTGAATCCATGATCCACTTGCTATTTCCTAAATCCACACTTTGCTTAATATTGCTAGATAAGCAGTGAGATAACGCATAGGTTATAGCAGCAAAATTGGCAAAAGTTGAAGCATTCTGATTTTGACTCTTAAGTCCATCAAGAAGAGAAAGAAGTTGATTGTATTGATCTTGGGAGATGGATGAGTTTCCGGAGATCTGAGATGTACTTGTTCCCTCTTGCACTTCTGCAATAGATGCCATTCTCCTTCCTCTAAAATTCTTGAAATTTGGAGGAAAACCAATCAATCTATAACACTTTTTCTTTGTGTGTCCTTGTTTCCTACAATGCTCACAAACAACCACAATCTGAGTAGGAGTATACCTTGTTTGTTGTTCTCTTTGAGGTTCTTTACCTTTGTCTTGAGAAGAAACATTGAGCGAGATAAAATTATTCAGGAACTGAGAATTGGCTTGCATTTGTCTTTTCTTATCATCTTGAATGAGCAAAGAGTAAGCCTGAGTTACAATAGGTAATGACATCATCATAAGGACAGTGCCTCTTACCGAGGTGTACACCTCGTTAAGCCCCATAAAAAATTGCATTAGATTTTGTGTCTGATCAACCTTGGACAAAGCATCTCTATTGCCACAATTACATAGAGGAAAGGTAAGCATGCTTATGATCTCATCCCATAGCCTCTTGAGCTTAGTGTAATACACAATGATGTTGTCATATCCTTGACAAATAGAAACTACTTATTTCTGAGCTTGATAAAGTCTTGATCCATTCACTTGACCAAATCTCTTTTCAAGCTCCTTCCAGATCTCATGAGCAGTGGTGCAATAGAGCACACTATCTGCTATATCCTTCTGTAGAGCATTGAGTAACTAAGAAATCACAATATTGTTGTGTCGATCCCACGCCTTGCTCTTCAAAGGACCATCAACAGTTTAATCATACAATCCATTAAGATAACTGTTTGTGCCTAAAAATACGACGAGTGAAGAACGCGTCGGATGCTACGCGTAGGAAGATCACGTCGACGCAACAAGAAGAAGATGAAGGCGTCGGCGTGAAGAAGACAAGGTCGGCCGAGCTTCTTTAGTTTATTTATTGTATATTCCTTATGTAATTAGTGAAAGATATTAGAAAGAATATCTTTTACCATATTTTATATCGTCATTAGATAGAAGGAAAATATATTATTCTATTTCCTTAAAGATAAAAGTAGGGTTAGCCTATTTAAAGAGGATAACACCTTCTTTGTAATCATTCAGCCACTTCGAGCAATAACACAAGTACAAGCTGTTTGTGCCTAAAAATACGACGAGTGAAGAACACGTCAGATGCTACGCGTAGTAAGATCCCGTCGACGCAACGAGAAGAAGATGAAGGCATCGGCGTGAAGAAGACAAGGTCGTCCATGCTTATTTAGTTTATTAATTGTATATTCCTTATGTAATTGGTGATATATATTAGAAAGAATATCTTTTACCATATTTTATATCGTCATTAGATAGAAGGAAAATATATTATTCTATTTCCTTAAAGATAAAACTAGGGTTAGCCTATTTAAAGAGGCGTTATCTTTGTAATCATTCAGCCACTTTGACACAAGTACAAGCCCTTAAACCCTAATTTCTCATCGTGTTCTTGAGTGTTAAGATTGTTACCATAAAGTTTGATATTTGCCCTACAATTGCTTAGTTATCATCTTGTTGGTAATTTAGCTACAAACAATTGGCGCCCACCGTGGGGCTTGATAAAAAAAGTATCATCTTTCCACACAAAGAAAACACTTTTCTTCCAAGAAACCATGACTAGTCCCACAAATAGCCCGCTGTCTGAAGAGAAGAGGTCCGAAGAAGTAGTCGTCACGACGACACCCCATGTTCCCGGCGGCGAAGAAATAGAAGAAGTCCGCGAAGAAGATTCCGGCACTCCAAAGGCCAGGATCGTGAGCAAGGAACGCAAAGAGCTCGAAGACGACGAAATGTTCAACATAGCCTCCGTCAAGGCGCAACTCGATGCTTTCCGCAAGACCTGGGCTGAAGATAATAGTGCTAGTGAGAAGATGACATCGGAACTCGCCAAGAGAACGAGAGGCTACATTCTGTGATCAAGGAACTCAAGGTGAGATCCACAGGACGACATACCTACGTTTGAAGCCAGAGCGTTGTTCGACGTCTCGATTTGGACGCCTTCGCCGAGGAAGATGAAGCTTACGGATGCCAAGGGTATCATGATGATCTCCCCTCCAAAGAAACGATGCCAAAGGAAAAGCCCGAGAAAGAGATGACGCCAAGCGCCATCGCCGCGTTGGTGGCAAAACAAGTCGGCGCCCTAAGGAAGGAGATGCTTTTGATGCCTGGATCGCCTAAATCCATAGTTCCCGAGCACGAACTCTCCACAAGTCCCATCTAGCCAGAACAAAAGCCATGATGTGCAAATTCTTCAGGTCAACGCTGAAAGGTCCGACCTTAACGTGGTTCATCCACCTCCCCAGGGGGAGTATCTCGTCCTACGCGAACTCTCCAACATGTTCCGCCTACAGTTTGCCAGCAGTAAGATGCTTGCGAGATAGCCTTCGGACTTCCACAACATTTGTATGGAGAAAGGCGAGACCATAAGAGCCTTCATGAAGCGTTTCAATAACGAGAAAATCACCACCCGGATTGCAACGAGTCTACCGCTGCCGACGCGTTCAAACGAGCTCTTCCGCGAGACAATGACTTGTACAAGGAATTGACAAAGACTCGACCTGATTCTTTTGCCGTAACCAGGGAAAGGGCCATAGAAGCCATGCGCCTCGAAGAAGATCTCCAAAGGCACGCCAAGGGAAACTCTCGTTCTCCACATAGACGAAATTCTCCGCGTAAGAACTCCCCTCAGCGTAGGCATCATGAACGCCAGGAACAGGGAGATCACCACGATAGAAGAAATAAGTCAGTCCAAAGGGAGCAACCTATGGTGCACAACGTGAGCGAAGTTGACAACGTCTGGCGCGTTGCGAGTTATGAGCGCGATGGAAGGGCTACGCGACATGCAGTGGCAAAAAAACCAAACCCTGGAAGAAGGCCTGGATCAGGAAAGGGATATTGCGAGTTTCGTAGCGATACCGGTTACACCACGGATGGTTGCTATACCTTTAGAAAGGAAGTACCGAGACTCCTGAAAAAAGGAGATTTAAAAGACTTGCTCTCCAGAGAAGGAAGAAATGCTTTTGAGGAAGTAAAGAGAGAAAAAAAGTCCCCAACTCTGCCACCGCCACCATCAGGTCATACGAGGACCGTGCACACTATCTTCGGAGGCTCCTCCATGAGTGACTACACTGCGTCCGCCGCCAAAAGAAACACCAAAGCTTCACGTAATGAAGGCAACACGATGTCAGTCTATCACGTCAGACCTATGAAAGTAGATTATCCAATCACGTTCGAGGAGCCAGACGAGACCGTGGACCACCACGACGGGTTAGTTATCTCCCTTACCATTAGTAATTGCAAAGTTCAGAGGATCCTTGTCGACAATGGGAGCTTCGCCAACATCATCAAATTGTCCGGTATCAATGAACTCAGACTCTCCAGTGACGACATTGTGAAGAAGTACGTTCCCCTAGTAGGGTTCAGCGGCGAAGTTGCGGACATGATGGGGGAAATCACATTGACAACTCTGGCCATTGGCATCAACATGCAGACAAAGTTTGTTGTAATGGAAGCGGAGTCACCCTGCAATGTCATCTTGGGAAGGCCCTATCTACATGACATGAAAGCCATACCTTCAACATACCACCAGTCCCTGAAGTTCCCGTCTCCATGGGGAATCCAAGAGATCAAAGGTGAACCCCAAGTTGCGAGAGAATGTTACAACATTGGAATGAAGAACACCACCAACACGTCCTTGGATAAGAAGACCAACGCGTAGCAATCAAAAGATCATGAAGAGCCAACAAGGTACGTGAAACGCAAACTCTACGAGTTAAAAGATAAAATTTGCCAAGTAGAAGATGAGGATTACATGCTAGAAGTCGGAGTCTATGCTCTCCGACGAGTTGAAAAAAGAAAGGCGTCTTCATGGTCTAAAGTTCCAAAAAGTAAGGGGTTGAAGCACCACATAACCCTTAAAAATCAAGAAAAATCCAAGAGAAGAGCTAGGGGTGGAAAGCCAATCCCCAACGCGTCAAGAAAGATCACGTCCACAAGAAAAGCTGCAACGAACCACGAGATAAGAGCGTTGACAAGAGCGACGCGTCTCAGCATAAGTCTAAGCAAAAGCTCAGAGTCCAAACATGGCGAGAATTCATGGCAGAGAACGCCAACCTAAGCTACATGTTCCTGAAACACCATCCACCATAAACAAACTCCATCAAAAGTGTTGAGAATTTCTGTGCTTTCTAGTTGCTCGTGGCGACTAGGGGTAGACGTCGATGTCATAGTTCATTGTTTCAAGATGCATCTTTTATTAATATACAAGTAGACCTTTTCTTTCTCCAACGTGTTAAGCATGCTGAGTTGTTTCATCTCCAATTACTAGCTTGCTCTGTGTCTATGAAAAGAACGTACCTCTTGGGTACGATGTAACAAAAAGTACAAGAAGGCCGCAACGAAAATCCGCGCCCGGGAGGAATTTCGTTAGCCTACGCGTTCAAGGCTCCATCTACGCGTAGGCAATGTTAGCCAAACCGCCGACTCCGAGTCGACGCTTCCATGATTGTTAGCAACGTGTGGCAATGGTCATGGGGAATGAAGCCCAGAACCTCACGAATCTTGTAGACTACACGTGATCTTATAGACTTGATATTTACAATTGCGAATTCCTATAAGCTCTCGAAGAGTAAGAGAATTTCGTAATAAACCATTACTCTAGTAGTAGTACAATAACAATGGGGTTTATGTCATATTCAGAACAATTTACAAATGATCACCAAGAATGGTCTAATATACATACGACAACCTCTCGCATGCTAGAAGCATGTCTCATATAGAAAAGGGCGTGAAAGAGGTTTTGGTTAAGTGTGCAACCATAAGTCATGATTATGATTAGTAACTCGAACCTATATATGTGTGGTTCAACTCGAATGTCTTGAAGACATTATTTAATTGGACATAGTCGAGTACCTGATGTACAATATCACCTATTATAGGTGTCGACAAACATTCTCCAAGTTAAAGTTCTGAATGCACCCATCTTGAGTCATCATTTTGCAAGAAACCTAATAGAAGGCTTATTTTATTTTGAGTTGATGATCTTCCAAATTATTAATGGATCACCCACCTGCGGATTTTTCAGTGTTATACAATTATATTTTTCGTTGATGTCATTCATTTATTTTAATTGGAAAATGAGAAGTTTTCCACGATCATACAAATTAAAATATTGGTGTGGATATTATGTTCTATGTGAACAATCTCATAAACCACTCTAGAAGAGAGTTTATCTTGTTACCCGAATATACAAAAATTTATGAAGATATATATATATATATATATATATATATATATATATATATATATATATATATATTTTATAAAGATATATTTTGACAAAATGGTTGTCATATAATGAGTACTCGAATGCAGATGAATCAAGTATTCGAGTATTCATCTCATAGACTAGCCTGAAGCAAGTATAAAGAGAAAATGTCTACTTATACACCTTCTTTATATGACATTTCTATATATCTATTGAATTGTTAATACAACTAACGAGAAGTTAAGTTCATTATAGAATATTATGTGGCATGATAAACTTGGTTACCAATGTGAAAAATACACATAATCATTGATATTTACCTTAATACGTAACGGACCCAAAGCTCCCGAGACTTGAAGTTTCATCTCCTAAGGGATAAAGATGACCACATATGTAAAGTTTCCTATGATCTTTGACTAACTTCAAGAGATAAATGAGGATTGAGTACACCAGAATAATCATATAATGTATGATGTCGATAGATGTGTCTACACATTGGCTACACAAATTAAGAGGGGGAATGTGATTTTTTAATTAGTGTATTAGTTGAGCATCTTGTATATCCTATACATTTAGAAAACAATCTAGTAGTGTCGCTTATAATATAGTCAAAACGATAACAAAAATTCACGTAATATCATTAGTTATATGCTTGCATAAACAAATGCTAATATATGGCGTACACGACCTAGTAGAGTCGTTGATCATATCAAATCATAAATTTTGGATGTCGAGAAATAAATTCGACTAAGACCGACTGTTTACAACTCTCCTATATGAAATTTGTCTCCAGAAGAGAACAAAATATTATTCAAGTATGCAGTATACCCCTTCTCACCTCCCTCGATATATTAAAGTAATGCCACATGAAAAGTTGGAAATATACGAAATGTTTTGTTCCTTATCGTTTATTAATACCTAGAGCATATGAATGGGCGATCAATGTTTTGCTCGGTTTTCAAATTACCACTTTGACAAGGTGAAAATCTCAACTTTAAGGGGCGAAGGAAATAGGACTAGTATCCAATAACATGTATGGTATACAATCTTAATACATCAAAAATTCAAATTAAATGAATTTGAAGCTCAAGTTAAACGGACCAGAAGTTCAAGTGATGAAATGAACTAGAAATGCAAAAGAATGAATAAGATGTTCAATGTATGTATAACTCACATGTTATCAAATCTATTATTGTTATCAATTAAAATAATGTGACAAAGTCGCATATTGTGCCGAGATCCAATTATGAATAGTTTGAGAATGTTGATCCTCAAACAAAATCGTCTGGGTTGTTTTTATGATATTGCAAGTTAAAATGAAGAAATATGAGGAAGCCAATTTTTGTAAATGACATGGTATGTTTTGGGTCAATAGTTTTAATACCAAAAAGTATGAAATTAGACACACATTCATTATTTTTATAAGTGGAATGATATTGGGATCCAAAGACAAAGTGATCTCTTAAGGGTTCAACAATCTAGACTAGATATGACACTTTATTCACCTGTAGTGAATCCTGTTAATATATTTCTAGCTAAAGATGGAGTATTCACTTGTAGTCAAAGTAGTTAGTCATAAAGTTGTGAATATGGTGATATCTTTTCTACATCATATCTATATGAGATATTATGGTTCTTGAAGAACTGAAAATGCTTGAAGTATAAAGAAGATAGCACATTATGTATGCCCCTTTAAAACTAGGTTTGCTTATATATGAACCAAAGACGACTAGGGGCATGTCTTCAGAAGTATTTAAAAATAGAAGTGATTTGTAAATTTCATGAACTTATGAAAAGTGAAACTAATCAAATGATAAAATTGGTGCTCTAGAAGAGGTCATTGAAAAACTAATATTTTGATGTGTTAGTTCTTCAAAAGGTTTTACAACTTTCCTCATCCGAAAAATTCAGTTAAAAGTTATATTATGTGACAAAATGTTATGAATGGTCCTGAGGTATCATACTTATGCAAAATCAAAATGATATATATTTATCATATGAAGAATATATGTTCATTTGAGGGAGAGTATTGTTGCTCTCACTACACTCTTTTTCCCTTTGCTTGGGTTTTTTCGAGCAAGGTTTTTAATGAGGCTATTTGTCTAATCTCTGTGTATCAAACCTCCATAAGAGGTTCGATATACAATCAACTTGATAATGTGTATGTAATAAACACTCGACCTATAGTTCAAGATTTCAAAATATGTTTAGAAACAATATCCGACTAAATGGAGTACACAAATAGAATATTGGTCGGTTTTATGTTGATGCGGGTTATTTGTATGACCCACACAAGGCCATTTTGCAAACATGTTTCTTATTTATGCATAAATGAGCACCAATTTCATGGCGATCAACAAAACAGACCTTGTGATGCGGGAGCATCTGAGCTATCATCAAGGACGCCTCGTCCTAAATCTAGAGATGTGCTAACCACTGGAGCAAGGGCTAAATACCACTTTGAGCCATCATTGGAGTCATTAATAGTAGCCCGAGCTCGTATTGTATCCATTCAAGCTCGTAGAGATCCGGTTCGAGTCAAGATGAGAAGTCAAGTTCTGAAGAAGAAACAAACTAGACTTCAAGACGAAACTCTGGGATTTTGAATCACTCAATTCCGACCTCGGACGAGAGAGAACGAGCCGTTTGAAAAAGAGCTGTTGGTGACACGCTCGCGACGGAAACCGCGCCCGCGGCTCCATAATCGCGCCCGCGGCCGGGAAACTCGGCGAGTTCATTAACTTCGCCGAGACTTCCTTTTGAAACATTATTTTCGGATGTTTAATTGTTTTTCGGGATTATTATTTTAGGAGATACTTTTTATTGTTTATTTCTTTAGTTGACACCCTTATGAACCCTATATAAGGCTGCCTTAGTTGTTGTTTTAACCCCCCCCAGACTTTGATATTGAATACAGCGTTTATCGTTTTTTCCTCCCAAAAGAGAGCTTTTGTGAGAAGAGTGCCCCGTGTGCATTGTCGTTGAGCTGGCCCTAGTTGTGCTTGTGTGTGTCAATCTCTTCCATAAGGTTGGTGCTATCGAGGCTTCATAGCGCATCCTCCAGGTGCTTTGACATACCATAGTCATTGTGTTTGGTTGTAATCCATTGGGGTTTCTTCAACATTCGGTAAGGTTCTTGTTCTAAAGTTCAAGGGTTTTATCGTTGATTGATTTGGTTCCAATTGGCCTATCCTTCAACTTCCCTTTCTTTCATCTCATATCTAATTCCGCTTTTCTTCTCTGTTCGAGTTCCTATTCGAGTTTGGTGTCTAGGTCGGCAACTGCGGCTTATTCCCGCATCACCTTGGTAGCTAAATCGGAAAATCATGCAGAGTTGATTGCGCACTATATGAAGCTGGAAGAGAATGCGTTGTTTGCCTGGTTTGATTTCCTCCAAACTGACATCTATTTTTCACTTATTATTGATGTTTTTTCTGTTCAACTGTTGAACAAACTTCTACCTATCTTGTATTTTGGTTAGGGTTACACAACCGGTCCAACGGATCAGATTTTTTGAAACTTATGGACCGGTGACCGGACCGGATCGGACCCCTATTTTGTATGTATAAAATTTAAAAATATTACATTTTCTAAACTATTTTATTTATTTTTTAAATTTATATGGATTTCCGACCCCGAACTGGAACGGAAAATTAATGGACCGAACCGAGACCTGAATTTTCTAAAATATACGGATCGGGGACCGGATCGTCTCATTCCGATCTTGGACCAACCTGGAAAATTCTTGTCCGATCTGATCTTGGACCGACCCGGAAAATTCCGACCCCATCCGGATTTCCAATGTCTTATTTATGAACTTCTTGTATAATATTTATGAATCTTTATTATATATTTTATGAACGTAAATCATTGTACATGTTGTTTTACCGGCAATGCACTGAAATGGTGGAATAATCTTGAGGAAGAAAGCAGAGAGCACTTGACCCAGCTGTGAACACGTGGAGGCAAATGAAGACCTTAATGAGAGCTCGCTTTTTGCCTCCATATTTCGCGCGTAAGCTGAGGCAAAGGTTGGAAAATTTGAGGCAAGGAATCATGTTAGCAGAGGAGACATACAATGTAACGAAGGCTGCTATGGTTCGAGCTAATGTGCATGAAAATGAGGAGACTACTATGAATAGGTATCTTCATATACTAAACTCTTATTTAGCTAACAAAGTATATTTGTATAGCTACTCCTCCATGGAAGAATTGTTGCACTTGGCCATCAAGATTGAGAGGAGAACAAAGGCCAAGAAGCAAAAAGAAATAGAAAAGGCTACAGAAGAATGGCAAGCGCGAGTGGAAGCGCGAGTGCAAGCGGTAGTGAAAAACAGCTTTGCTAAGTTAGAAGTCGAGCTTGAGCGTTGGAGTTGTCAAGTCAAAGAGGTTTCCAAGAAGAAGGAAAAGGATAAGAAGCCAGAAAGGAATCTAAGGCATGCCTCTCCATCACAAGAAGTTAACCCAGGGAGCACTTCTAATCTTTCTACTAAAATTGAAGATGTTTTGTGCTTAAACTGTCAAAGTAGAAATCATATGATTAATGATTGTCCTGATATGCTTAATCACCTAGAACAAATTGAGATTGAATATGAAATAGGTGATAGTATTGAGGATGTTGTTTGTATTGATGATCCTAAAACTGATTTAGATAATGAGGTTGAAATTGATTATGAGCATGTTGATTCATTGATTGATAGGAAGGATTTGCATGTACAAACTGCTCATTATGTTGAAATTCTAGGAGAAACTCATTGTCTAGATAAAGTTGAGGATTGCAACATGATTATTGATGAAGGTAGTTGTGGTAATATTGCTAGCATGGAATTGAAAACTAAATTGCAAATTGCTACATTATGCTACCCTAGTCCTTTAAAACTGCGTTGGATTAATGACTGTGTTGATTGGAACTTGAACAAGCATGCTAAGGAAGCCATGACATTAGAACATTATGATGATATTTTATGTGATGTTGTGCCTATGCAAGCTTGTCAACTTTTATTGGAATATCCATGGCAGTATGATAAAAGAGTTGCTCATGATGGCTTTGCTAGTTGTTATTCGTTTACCTTCCCTAGAAAAGATGTTATTCTTCCACCTATGGTTCTCTTGCAGGTCACTGATAAGTATGACAAGAGGAAGGACAAGGACAAAGGAGCTAAAGGAATGAAGGAAAGCAATGCACTCCAGAAGCAATCCATCGTTTCCTCAAGGTGGAGCTATGCACTCAAAGCATTCAAGAGGAAGCTATGCATCAAAGAGGATGACGCTTATGAAGATCGTTCTATCATTCATATCAAAGCTGATTCGAGGTCGAATCCTTTTCAAGAAGGGGAGAATGATGCGGGAGCATCTGAGCTATCATCAAGGACGCCTCGTCCTAAATCTAGAGATGTGCTAACCACTGGAGCAAGGGCTAAATACCGCTTTGAGCCATCATTGGAGTCATTAATAGTGGCCCGAGCTCGTATTGTATCCATTCAAGCTCGTAGAGATCCGGTTCGAGTCAAGATGAGAAGTCAAGTTCTGAAGAAGAAACAAACTAGACTGCAAGACGAAACTCTGGGATTTGGAATCACTCAATTTCGACCTCGGACGAGAGAGAACGAGCCGTTTGAAAAAGAGGTGTTGGTGACACGCTCGCGACGGAAACCGCGCCCGCGGCTCCATAACCGCGCTCGCGGCCGGGAAACTCGGCGAGTTCATTAACTTCGCCGATACTTCCTTTTGAAACATTATTTTCGGATGTTTAATTGTTTTTCGAGATTATTATTTTAGGAGATACTTTTTATTGTTTATTTCTTTAGTTGACACCCTTATGAACCCTATATAAGGCTGCCTTAGTTGTTGTTTTACCCCCCCCAGACTTTGATATTGAATACAGCGTTTATCGTTTTTTCCTCCCAAAAGAGAGTTTTGTGAAAAGAGTGCTCCGTGTGCATTGTCGTTGAGCTGGCCCTAGTTGTGCTTGTGTGTGTCAATCTCTTCCATAAGGTTGGTACTATCGAGGCTTCATAGCGCATCCTCCAGGTGCTTTGACATACCATAGTCATTGTGTTTGGTTGTAATTCATTGGGGTTTCTTCAACATTCGGTAAGGTTCTTGTTCTAAAGTTCAAGGGTTTTATCGTTGATTGATTTGGTTCCAATTGGCCTATCCTTCAACTTCCCTTTCTTTCATCTCATATCTAATTCCGCTTTTCTTCTCTGTTCGAGTTCCTATTCGAGTTTGGTGTCTAGGTCGGCAACTGCGGCTTATTCCCGCATCTCCTTGGTAGCTAAATCGGAAAATCATGCAGAGTTGATTGCGCACTATATGAAGCTGGAAGAGAATGCGTTGTTTGCCTGGTTTGATTTCCTCCAAACTGACATCTATTTTTCACTTATTATTGATGTTTTTTCTGTTCAACTGTTGAACAAACTTCTACCTATCTTGTATTTTGGTTAGGGTTACACAACCGGTCCAACGGATCAGATTTTTTGAAACTTATGGACCGGTGACCGGACCGGATCGGACCCCTATTTTGTATGTATAAAATTTAAAAATATTACATTTTCTAAACTATTTTATTTATTTTTTAAATTTATATGGATTTCCGACCCCGAACTGGAACGGAAAATTAATGGACCGAACCGAGACCTGAATTTTCTAAAATATACGGATCGGGGACCGGATCGTCTCATTCCGATCTTGGACCAACCTGGAAAATTCTTGTCCGATCTGATCTTGGACCGACCCGGAAAATTCCGACCCCATCCGGATTTCCAATGTCTTATTTATGAACTTCTTGTATAATATTTATGAATCTTTATTATATATTTTATGAACGTAAATCATTGTACATGTTGTTTTATGAACCTACGTAAAAATATATTAGAATGAACCTACAAGACTAAATAAAAAAATCGGGGTAAATATAAAATTCATGAAACTGCAAGAATATCGGAATGAACCTATAAGACTAGCTACATGAATCTAATGCATTTTAGTTCAATGTATTCATAACAAAATAATCAAGCTAAAAAAATCCATGAACCTACAAGACTATCATCATGAACCTGCAAGGCTATCTGTATGAACATACACGACTATCAACATGAACCTGCAAGGTTATCGACATGAACCTGCAAGACTATCGACATGAACCTACAAGGTTATCTACATGAACCTACATCGACATGAACCTAATGCATTTTAGTTCAATGTATTCACAAAACTAAATCGGGCTACAAAAATCCATGAACCTGTAAGACTACAACATGGACCTGCAAGGATATTGGTATGAACTTAAACGACTATCGACACGAATCTGCAAGACTATCGACATGAACCTACACGACTATCAACATGAACTTGCAAGAAAATCGACATCAACCTAAGACATTTACCGCATTTTGTTCATATGAAAAACAAATCGGGCTAAATGCAAATTTCATGAAATGTAAAAATACCAGAATAAACATACAAGGATATCGACATGAAACTAAACGACCATGAACATGAACCTAATACATTTTAGTTCATTATATTCATAACAAAAAACAAATCGGGTAAAAACAATCCATGAACCTACAAGACTATCAACATGAACCTGCAAGACTATCGGTAGGAACCTACATGACTATCGACATGAACCTGTAAGACTAGCGACATGAACCTGCAAGAATATGGACATGAACCTAAGGCATTTATTGCATTTTGTTCATATGGAAAAAAATCGGGCTAAAAAAAATTAATGAAACTTCAAGAATATCGGAATTAACCTACAAGGTATTCTACATGAACCTACATCGACATGAACCTAATACATTTTAGTTCAATATATTTATAACAAAAAACAAATCGGGCAAAAACAATCCATGAACCTACAAGACTATCAGCATGAACCTGTAAGACTATCGGTAGGAACCTACATGACTATCGACATGAACCTGCAAGACTATCGACACGAACCTACAAGAATATGGACATGAACCTAAGGCATTTACCGTATTTTGTTCATATGGAAAACAATCGGGCTAAAAATAATTCTTGAAACATCAAGAATATCGGAATGAACCTACAAGGTATTCTACATGAACCTACATCGACATGAACCTAATGCATTTTATTTTAATTTATCCATAACAAAAAATCAGGCTAAAAAAGTCCATTAACTTACAAGACTATCATTATGAATGTGCAAGACTAAAAATAAGAAAGGTCTTTTTTAGTACGAGTGGCGAGCTTCTCAATGATGTCACCTACTTAGAACGCCTCACAGATGGTCATTCCTTCGGAGATCACTTCATGGACAATCAGTTGTAGCTCTTCAACCTGTTCCACGACCGACTTTGAATCTACCATCTTGTAGTTCAAAAACTTTGCTACTGCCGCTTTCTTTGAGCCAGCATCCTGCGTCTTGTACTTCTTTGTCAGGGTAACCTTTAATTCCTTAGCGGTATCATGGTTACAGTAGACCTTGTACAACGAGTCAACCATGCGGTGAGTAACATAACCTCTGCATGCATAATCCCCTTTGACCCAATCAGCTAGGGCGTCAGTGTTATTCGGGGAGAACTTAGGTTTCTCCTCCGTCAAAAACCTGTCCAGATTCATCATGCTCAGGAAGAATTGCATCTTCTGAGACCATATTCTGAATCCTTTCCCGTCAAATTTGTCAGGCAGAACCTCAGCATGGAGTGTGTTTGGTATAGCTGTCATATAAGGCCTGTAGGGAACCCTCACATGGGACAACTGAACATCACACAAGTCCATAGGATGGCTCGTTTGACCCGGATGACTCGTTTGAGCCGGATGACACGTTTGAGCCGGAGCCACTTATTGCGGATCAACATGGACGACCGGGGTCTCCTTGATCAGACTCTTCTTGGCCGGGCTCTTCTCAACCGAACCCCTCTAAACTATCTGAGCTAGATCGAGAGGCACACTCCCAAACTGAATTCGGGGCGACAACTCACTGGTCTTTCCAGCGCCAGCAGCATTTTTCTCACTTCCGTTAGTCATTGTATCTGTTCAATGAAGCAAATAAATATTAGTATGACTTAGAAGAAATTTACCCTGCAATACAAATTTTTTAAATCTGAAAAATAAACACTGTTTTTCTGCAAACTGTAAATGCATAACAAGAAATCTCCGAACTGTAAAAACCAGAACCAGAAATCTGTGATCTGAAAACGCAGAACCAGAAATCTGCGAACTGTAAAAAAAACAGAACCAAAATTCTGCGAACTGTAAATACAGAACAAGAATTCTGCGAACTGTAAAACAGAACCAGAAATTTTCGAACTGTAAAATACAGATCCAGAAATTCGCGAACTGTAAAACATGACCCAAAAACTGCGAACTGTAAATCACAGATCCAGAAATTCAGGAACTGTAAAACAGAACTGAAAATATGCGAACTGTAAAACACAGATCCAGAAATTCACGAACTGTAAAACAGAACCAAAAAGCTGCGAACTGTAAATCACAGATCGAGAAATTCACGAACTGTAAAAATGAACAGAAAATCTATGAACTGTAAAACACAGATCCAGAAATTCACGAACTGTAAAATAGAACTGAAAACCGGGAAGTGTAAAACACAGAATTCTGCAAACTGTAAATACAGAATCATAATTCTATGAACTGTAAATACAGTTTTTTTTCCGTTCGTTATAGATTGACTGTAACTGGTTCTGTAATATAACAACAACCCCAGATTTATCGAAATTAAATTTCGGTTTTACTCAAATCTGAACACAGATACGAAACTGTACTGAGTACAGACAATTTTCTTTGGAATGCAACTTTCTGTTCCTTAAAAACTCAAACAGATTGTTAACGACACGATAAAATTGTACAAAATTAAGATTGCAGGACCTGTAATCCGCGAATTGAACAATCTGTCAAGAGAATAATGAAAGAACAGAATTAAAAAGAGTTATATCGAAGTTTTGTCACGAAATTGATCTGTAGAGGCGAGAAATAATCTCTGTCCTTAATTCTGTAACGCCCCGTATATGTGACGGTTACCGGCGTTGAGAATCCCAAGATACAAATTTGAGCTCTTCTGGTTTGCACAATCAAAAGCAGAAGCCAACGAACCAGTTCTGTGTTGTACTTTCAGAGAAGAAGAGAAGAGAAGAGATGGAGGATTGCAGATTTTCGGATGTCCCAGAATGAGAGTCAAAATCTCCTTAAAAAGAGTTTCTGAGTTGTTAGTGGAGGAGGAGATCTCGGAACTGACGATACCAACGAGGTGGAGTCAATTGTGGAGCAGACCGTGGAAGCAATTGTTGACTCAGTTGGGCGTCACCAACGAGGCAGTTCAAAATTTAAATCTGGAAGCCCAACTTTCAGATACAACCCAATTCAGCAAAAAGAGAAGCTTAGCTGCTTGGGCCTACGGCCCATTCCACAAGACCACAAGCCACGAGCCACGACCATGACCACGCCCGGACAGACGGACTGACCACGCGAGGGGGGTCCTGGTCCTCTCTCCATACCTCTCCCAAGGTCATACCAAGGGTAGGGGGTTGGGGTTATATAAACCCTTAAAATTCATCCCCAATTTTCGATGTGGGAAAAAAATCAACCCAAATTCACCTCAAAAATGTCATTTGTACTTAGACAAACAACCAAGTTTGAGCCCTCATTTCTCATTCAATCGGAAACCGATTTTGACGTGTGAGTACACTACGGCGTAGTGCTCGCGGAGACGAGGCCAATGCTCCCATAATCCGGCACAACCGGTGACCGCAGCCCACCGGAAAAGTGCCCGAAAGTTCAGTCAAAATTTAGTTCCAGCATAGAGTTCTATTAGAAGAGTTAAAAAATCAGAAGCTCAAACCTCCAAAGAGTAAGGCTTTAATCCCAAGTTTATCTCAACCATTTAGCACTCTCAAACATCATCCGACGACCAAAATTTTAGAGGTGGTTTTCAAAGACCAACTCACTTCATCAGCCTAGTACCAACATTTGAAATCAACAATTAATGATTTCTGTAAAGATAAAACAACAAACACACATGCTAACATGTTAAGACACAACGGTGATGTTGAGAAAGCAAAAAAGGGCGAAACGATATTTTGCAAATCCAGAGACGAAAAACTTGAAAAAAACAAAGATTTGGTTAACACACATGTTTACGACAATCATCTTATTGGATAATATATAATCTTGTTAGTTTTGCACAGGTTAAAAACACTACGACGTGTAGTTTAAAGATTGACTTTATACCACGGTTTTGTAAAATTCGGGATATAAGGTAAACCTTTTCCCCCGGTTCTAGAAAACTCCAGGTTATGAAGTCCCTAACTGTTTGAAATCCAGGTTATAAAGTTAATTTTAAAGCGCCATGACGTGGAGTTTTAATACTTTATACCCCGGAATTTTCAGAACGGTGGTATAAAGTAAATTTTTTTAAAATCAAAAGTTAAACGCCACGTGATAACAACTTCCCCCAAATTTTCCCCCAAAATCTCGCAAAAACAACTTCCCCCAAATTTTCTCTCACGACCTAGCTTCCACGATTTCCACCATTTTGACTCCAACTGCCTCCCTCTCGACCTAATTCCACTGCATTTCCGTTTTATTTCGAGCGAGTGGAGGAGAGATTTAAGGAGTGAGCGTGCGAGCAAGAAGCAAGGAGGCGAAGCATAGTGAGCGAGCAAGGAGGCGAAGCACATTTTCAATTTCCTATTCACATCTACTTTCGATCAAGATCAAAACGAGGAGTAAAATTGCAAGTTCTCAAGGTATGATACTTGAATTACAAGAAAATTGAAGTTTCTCTACTGTTATAGCATGTGAATAAACCATGCTCTTAAATCTCACATTTTCTAGATGATTTTGATATTTCCTTGCATATGATTATGAATTGACAGTTGTGTTTTAGGTTTGAGAAGCCAAATCCTTTTGCGAATGAGTTATTAACTGACATTACAGGGATTTAGAAAGATACAGTGCATGGAATATCAGTTTTTGTGTGTGCATTAGTTTTTAATTCTGTGTGCAAAGGTTTTTATGTGTGTGTGCATCAATACTGATGTGTATGGATCACAATTAGAGGTGAATAATATAAATACAATAGAATTGATGTGTGTGCAAAGGTATTAATGTGTGTGTGCATCAGATTTTGTGTGTGCATTACAGGGATTTAGAAAGATACAGTGCATGAAATATGAGTTTTTGTGTGTGCATTAGTTTTTAATTCTGTGTGCAAAGGTTTTTATGTGTGTGTGCATCAATACTGATGTGTATGCATGACAGCTAGAGGTGAATAATATTAATACAATAGAATTGATGTGTGTGCAAAGGTTTTAATGTGTGTGTGCATCAAATTTTGTTTCTGTGTGCAATGGTTTTAATGTGTGTGTGCATCAAATAAACTACAAATATTGTGTGCATGACTTTAATAGGAGAATAATATTTATACTCTAGAATGGATGAGTGTGCAAAGGTTTTAATGTGTGTGTGCATCATATTTGGTTTCTGTGTGCAAAGGTTTTAGTATGTGTGTGCATCAAATAAACTTCAATATTTTGGGCATCAGTTGTGTGTGCAAAGGTTGTAATGTGTGTGTGCATCAACATTGGTTAGTGTGTGCAAAGGTTTTATTGTTTGTGTGCATTAAAAAAACTATAGAATTGATGTGTGTGCAAAGGTTGTAATGTGTGTGTGCATCAGTTTTGGTTTGTGTGTGCAAAGGTTTTATTTTGTGTGTGCATCAAAAAAACTCTATTTTCTGTATGTGTGTGCATCAGATTTGGTTTGTGTGTGCATCTTATGTATGTCCATCTTGTGTCCAATCATATGTAGGTGATGATACTGCAACTCCAATTCCAACCAGAGTAATAGAGGGTGAATTTGGAAAGATCACAGTTCATACAACTTATGATCAAGGATCTCCAGGATCTTTCAAAGGGAAAAGAAGGAAACATCCTGCTTCAAAACCAAAAACAATTAAAAACCCGAGGATAACCCGTTCACAAACATCTAGAATGGAGGAACAAAGAAGAGAACAAGAAGAAAATGATGAAGAAGAAACAAGTTCAGAGGAGGAAGATGACGGAGGCTATGACAGGACAATGGGAGTTGAATTTAGAGAGATAAGAATGAAAAAAAGATGGACAAAGCAGCAACAACAGCAACAACGTAACATCCAAATCAAAATCTACGAAGTCAGAGAAAGGAAAAGAGAAACTACAGAAGGAGACAAAGACTCCTAAGAGAGAGAAAACAAAAAAGCAAAAGGATATTGTGTTTGTCTTAGCTTCAAAGGTACCAAAGGAAGGAACGAAGAAAGCTTCCAAACAACAAAGGAGTCAATACGAATCCCTAAGGTGCCGAACATCTCCAAACAAACTTGTGAGCTTCTTCACTAATGTGGAAGATCCTATCACTACTGAGCAGAGGAAAGCTGTTATGGATCTCGGCTTTGGAGAATTACTTGCCTGGAGAATACGGGAACTTCCAATCAAGCTCGGTATGTATGTCTGTGCAAGGTATGATCCAATTAAATGCACAATAAAGCTTAAGGATGGGAAGCAAATTCTTGTCACAGAAGATGATGCACACGACTACTTGGGTGTTCCAAAAGGTAGGAGACAAATAGAGTTGCCAGAGAAGCTGACAAACATTGAGTTTCTGGCAAAAATAGATAAGGATTTTGATGGCAAAGACCTTAGGAAGATCTCTCACATGGATATATACCACAAGATGAAGGAGTATCCTGGAGATGTGTGGTTTAAACTCTATTTCATCCTACTCTTTGCAAACACAATCGTAGAGAGCCATCCAAATGAGAACATCATATTCAAAATCTGGGAGCTCCTAGAAAATGTAGACGACGTCAAGAACTACAGCTGTAGTAGTTTTTTGTTCCAAAGGCTCAACAACTGCAGAAGTGTAGGCACTGCATGTAGCTTCTTCAAAGGGAACTTACTTCTCCTCATGGTAAGCAAAGTGTTAAATATTTAATTACATTTTGGCATTTAAATGTGAATCAGTTGATCTATACAATGTGCATTAGATTTCCCTTCCGTGTGCATTATTTTCAGCCTTTTGTGTGCATTGGTTTAGCCTTGCGTGTGCATTACTGATGCCCACCATCTTGATTTTGGAAATGTGCATGGATGGTTTCTGGTGTGCATAGGTTTTTTTATTGTGTGTGCATCATTTTTATATTGTGTGTGCATCACCTTGTTACTCTACATGTGCATAACTAGTTTCCATTCTATGTATATGATTTTATTTTAGTGTGCATTAGTTCTGCCTTTCGTGTGCATTGTTTTATATTTTTGTGTGCATTACTTGTTTCTGTGTGTGTGCATATGATTTTTGCTGTGTATGCATATGATTTTTGTTGTGTGTGCATCAGATAATGCTTGTGTGTGCATCAGGAAATTCTTTTGCGTGCATCACATTTACACCATCAGTAATGCTTACCTATCTCTATATTTTTTGTATTCTCCAGCTAGTGTTTGTTGATAGAATGAAGTGGAAAGGTGAGACACAAAATAGAAGTTTCCCAATCATAACGAACTGGACCATTGAAAAGTTGGGCCAAAGGGAGGATGAAGAGATCATGTATGGAGGTTTTGGACAAGGATATCCCATTGAAATACCACTTTTTGAAGAAAAAGAAGAAGATGTCATGGAAAGAGAGAAACAAAATAATGCTGAAGAAGTTGTCGCACCAAACATCAGTACAAACCAAGGCCTTAGAGAGTATGTTGAGAACCACATGAAAAAGGTGGAGGACATGGTGATGCGCGCCTGGTCTCCGGAAAGCCAATTGCGCTCTAAGATCTTCGACTGAAACCTTGGAAGTGTTATGGTGAATGTCTTTTGAGGGGAACGAAGGTATATATGGGAGTATGCAACGAAATTGTTTGGATATAGATGACAAGTTGCCTTGTCGAATTGGGATATGAATGTTGAAAGCTTCAACAAGCTAGTTTGGTGAGGGATCGGCTATCGTGATTGAGGGCTACTCAAATGGTGAAGTTTTGGCTAGGGATGTAGAAGAAAGGGATTAGAAGCTATGAGAACTTATGAGGCTAGGGATGTAGACGAAAGATGCTAGAAGATATGGTGAAGGAGATGAGAAGATAGAGCCCGAAGGATTGGTGACGCCTAGATCAAGAAGATGGAGGAAAACTCGTCTCAACAAAGGTTCTTGATTCAAAACTAAACGTGAAAGTTACAAAGGGAGGTTGCAGCCTTATAAAGAGAAAACGAGAAGAAACTAAGACCTAGGGTTGCAAAAAGGAGGCGGCGGCGGCTAGGGTTTGGCTAGGGCTTGGGCGAGCTTGGGCTTGAGTGCCAAGAGCCCAATAGGACGGCCACAACCATGCAAGGCTGGGCCACTCCATATTTAGAAACTTTCTAAAAATAGAAAGTTCTTAAACGCTAGAAAAACCCGAGACGAACAACAGCCTAAAAATGGAAAGTCTCCGAACATGAGACCGAGACAACAAATCCCAAATAGAGACAACAAATGCAAATTGGGACAACAAATCCCAAAAAAAGACAACTAATGTTTGAGACAACAAAACAAGATAGAGACAACAAAAACCAAATAGGCGGCTTGTAGTGAAATCTTCACCTACGAGCAATCTCGGCGCGAAGAAGGGCTACCACGGTGCTGAGCCCAGAGTCGCCGACAACCATGGGGTTGCGCTCAAGATGAGCCTTGGTGCGCTCGAGCTGGAACTGCAGATGAGCCTTCATCAAGGCTAGGTGATTTGGGCGCCGGCGCGGGCGAAGGCGTAGCTTACCAGGCTATCGTGATGCTTGATTCTTTCGTCTGGATCTTCGAACGTGATAGGCAGATCACGATTGGTTGCTCTGGAGTGGCAAGTTGGGACAGAATCGTCTTGTCCTTCGATAGTCCTTGCGAGCCTCTTAGTGTCGGAGGTCGTATAGGACGGCGGACCTCCTAACACGGTGAAGGCTCCGTTTCGAAGATTTTTTATCGATCTAGAATCTTTCATGGCTTCTGTGGGCGAGGTTGTTCCCTTCGTATGTAGAGACGACACCTTTTTGATCTTGCCCCAAGGTGGGCGCCAATTGTTTGTACCGAAATTACCTCCGAGAAGATAACTAAGCAAGTGTAGGGCAAAGATCAAAGAGCACGGTATAATCTCAACACTCAAGAACAAAGTAGGAAATTAGGGATGAAGCTTTAACTTGGTATTACTCGGAATGGTGGCTGAATGTTTACAAAGCAGGCGTTAGCCTCTATTTATAGGCTAACCCTAATAATATCTTTAAGAAAAACGAGATCTTATCTTTTCCTTCTATCTAAATAACGATATAATAAACAAGGTAAAAGATATTCTTTACCGTATCTTTTACCAATTACAAGAATATAATAAGAAATAAGGTAAAATCCACTCGGCCGACCTAATCTTCAAGAAAAACGAGACCTTTGCCACGTCTCGTCACGTCGACGACATCTTCCATTCCTCTCATCGCGTCGAGAAGGTTCTTCTACGCGTAGCTTACCACGCGTTCCTTACTCGTCGTATTTTTAGGCACAAACAATACCCCTAAGGCGTCTTATAAGGCTTAACGTCTAGTAGAGCTGGGAGACACCTTCTTCCTTCATAGAATACGTCTTCATCAAATTCGGAACGCGTTGGATACTTGTTCAACCCGAAATCCTAACTTCGTAATAATGTCTTTTCTTCGATTCTCATTTAATGCGGCTGACCGACTCATATCCGCTCCAACGGCTACTTCCCCAACGTTCAGATTTGCTCCTAACGGTAACAAACTGATTCTTTGGAAAATCTCGAACGAGATCTTCTTTCCTTATTTAAACACGTTCCGACTTTCTTCTTCTCATTCGTAATCTTCTTGCAAACCCTAACCTTTACTCTTTCTCTTCTCAATGGCTCCAATTATCTACGATCCCAAGATGATCCTTAATGATGCTAACCGTCGTTCTTCTTTGGCTCGCAACATTGAGTTCTTTCGATCCATAGCAGGGCTCTCTGCTCACGTGGAAATTGCTATTCCTCCTTCTGACGTGTTCGCTGACGCCTTACGCCCGGGATTGGTTTGCGTCTATGAGTATCCTTTCTTGGTTGGACACCGCTTTCCCTTTTCCCCTTTGGTTCGCTCTTTCTTGACTACTTTGGGTATCGCGGTCGGGCAAGTCCTTCCGAGTGCTTGGAGAGGCTTGGCGGTGTTGGATCATATTTTGGCTAATTTTGACTAATTTTGACATCGCGTTCACGATTGCCGACGTCATGCACTCTTGCATTCTCTCTACTCCTTCGGTGGGTAGAATCAACATCAAATCTCGCGTCGGGGTTCCTCCTTTGATGAACGAAGGAACTTCGTCCGACCGAGGTTGGGCAGATAAGTTCTACTTCATTAGGAAATCTACCTTGGGGAAAGATTGCGCTTTCTTGCTTGAAGAATGGACTGCTTCCAGTATGTTTCTTTATCCTTTATGATTTTCTTTAGACTTATGCGTCTTGACGATTATTCTTGCGTGCGACTTTGTGCGTAGTTGATATCCACGCTATTGTGGCGCGAGAGGAATCAGAGGAGATTACCAAGAAAATCATGGCGATTCCATTGGTAGAACGTACCTTTACCGACCGTGACGGGAAGGGGTATCGTCTCGCGACCCCTGTTCCTTCTCGAGGTAAGCTTTCTTGACAAGTTATGCGTTTCTTTTCTCTTTCTTTTTTATCTTCTACACTAAACGCAGTTTTGCTTCAGGCGTCGCGTCTCGTACTCGTCAAAAATCCGCTCATGACTTGATTATTGCGATAGTGTCTCGTTCCGTAGCACATACACGTAACTTCATCCCAGCGATGCAAGCTTTGACTTCTACTTCTTCTTGGAACCATTATCTATCTATGCAAGCCGTAGATGTCTTGGGCGATTCTCTCGTAGCACAGTGGCAGGTGTGTGCTTTTTCTTTCGTTTTTCTTTTCGTTGTTGTGTCGTTTCTTATCTGTTGGGATCTTTCAGGCCTTCCAAGCTTCGCTGTGTACCTGGGAACGTCTCCATAAGTGTTCTGAGTCCGAGGAGGCCTTGAAGGGTGAGGTGAGTGATCTTGGTAAGAAGATCAAAGACCTTAACAAGAAGATTGCTCGCCTTACGGCGTATGAGAAGGATGCTCGTATGGAAACGTTGGAGACGGCGAAACAGAGGGGTGTGTTAGCACGACGCGTCGAGGTGTTGAATGGGAAGGTCGCGTTCCTTGAGGCTGACGCCGAGGAGAAAGCAAAGGCGTACGAGAAGAACTTGCGAGAGACTAGTACTTACTATTCGTGGTCATCTCGTATTGAGGTTATGGAGGAGTTTCGTGCGGGTCGCCACATAGATTGGGATGTGGAACACGAGCGTGGTGAATTTTTTGTTCTTTATCCCACCCGAGGGGGTTTCTCTTCTACGCGTTCCCTCAAGTTGGCCGGTCTTAGCTCCTACTGACGCGGATGTAGCTTTAGATGGCAATGTCGTTTCCGCGGATAAGGATGTATCTCCTTCTTCTTAGTTTAGCCAACTTTCATCTTTTTGCTTGTTGCATGGCTGCTTTGTGGAACATGGATTTTAGTTTTTCGTCACGTTCTTGTGTGGCGAATTCTTTGTGGAGTCGGGTTCACAAAACATTTCTTACTTGTGACACGTAGGTCGATCTTTGGCTTCGAGGTTTCCATTTTTCTACCCCTGGTATTATTGCGGTCATCGCGGCTGCTTAACGTACTTAGTCGGCGTCTTGACCTGAAATTCTTTTACCTCGTCTTTTCTATTTTCTGGCGTCATGATCCCTTTCATCCCAATCCGGTAGCATTCTTTGGCCGTATAGGGTTCGCCTTTGACTTCGCTTATTCCCCAGGGCGTTGGGAACTTCAAGGATTGGTGGTACGTAGATGGAACATCTCGCATATCATGGATCCAGGGTCTTCTGAGGATGGCGTTATAAGGTGACTCCGCCTCCATCACGGCGAATCTGGTCGGGAGATTGACGCCCTGGGTTGTTGTCTCGAGGGTGATTTCCCCTAACATCTCGGAGATCTCTCCGCTGAAGCATTTCAAACGGATACGCTTCCCGACGACATCGTCGACTGAAAGTCTGAGTTCAGGAACAGCAGGGAGACTGATGATGTTGGTCGAACTTCCGTTATCTACTAGGATTCTTTTCACGTTGCAATTCCGAATCACCACGGAGATCACCAGGCTATCGTGATGCATGACTCTTTTGTCCGGCTCTTCGAACATGATAGGCATATCACGGTCGGCTGCTCTGGAGTGGCGAACTGGGACGGAATCGTCTTGTCCTTCGATAGTCCTCGCGAGCCTCTTAGTGTCGGAGGTCGTATAGGACGGCGGACCTCCTAACACGGTGAAGGCTCTGTTTCGAAGGTTCTTGATCAATCTGGAACCATTCATGGCTTCTGCGGGCGAGGTTGTTCCCTTCGTATGCAGAGACGACACCTTTTTTATCATGCCCCACGGTGGGCGCCAATTGTTTGGAGCGAAATTACCTACGAGAAGATAACTAAGCAATTGTAGGGCAAAGATCAAAGAGAACGGTATAATCTCAACACTCAAGAACAAAGTAGGAAATTAGGGTTGAAGCTTTAACTTGATATTACTCGAATGGAGGCCGGTCCCTTACAAAGCAGGCGTTAACCTTTATTTATAGGCTAACCCTAATAATATCTTTAAGGAAAATGAGATCCACATTTTTAATTGGATTCTCATTTTCATTGACACTTGCATATATCGTTTAAGTCTCAAGGATCTCATGCTTGGGTTGGGTCTTCTTTTGTAGGGGCGCTCGCTCCTCATTATTAGATGATCCATAATCTTCCTACATCTGTATGATTCGAGGCGCACCCTGTCATTCGTTCTATAACTGATCGAATTCGGTTGTTATTCTGTGTAATTTTATGATCAGTGCTTATGCACAGTCGAATCAAAGCATTTTAGCGTTTCAAATGTATCGTGAGATGTTCTAAAGCCTGACAACTATACTTGTACTTTTTTAGTCAAAACTTGTGCGGGAACTCTTTGAGGAGGGTGTGAGTGTTCATAGCCTGGTTAGCAATGGGTTTAGTTGACATCGCATGTACTCCAAAACGGGTAGAGTTGTGAGTGCTAGAGGTGTTCAATGCAATCAATTACTTTGACGCTTTTAATGGAGCGCAAACTCCCTGCTCGGCTAGCCTCATCGATGTTGCATGTGTTACCCTATATATACATGTCCTCTTTAATTGATCAACTGTTTACGTGTTAATTACCAAATAGTTATACATAATTCTACTGCAAATGCTATTTTTATTGTGCATTTCGTTCATACTTTACTAAATTGGAAAGTGGAAAAACTATAAACAGGTGAATGTGAATATGAAGATGACTTTGAATAGTTAATTTTAAATAGGTGAATGTGAATATGACTTTGAATAGTTGAAATCTCTTGAGGTGATGCAAATTTTCCTTCTCTTTGAGCCTCTGATTTCGTCTTCATCCTTCAGTTGCCATAACTCTTTTCTGTGTGGTTTCAAACCCATCATCCAGGAACAACAACAATGAAACTACACCGTCGTAATAAAAAAATATGACAAAAGTTTAGTATTTACGGGAAAACAGGAGTCGTGCATCGCACAGATTCCGTAGGGCTAGAGAAGTCAGGTTAGAGAAGAGCGCTCCACCCTGCGGAATATTCATGAAGTATTGGAGGAGAAGAAAAGAGAATTAGAAGAGAACCTGGACAGTAAATTAACAGAAGCCATGACTTTAGGTGAGGGGTTGTGAGCTTCAGAGCTGAAATTTCAGAGCTCTTACAAAAATTAGACGAGAGAGAGAGAGAAAGAGCTTGCAACTCTGCGGGAAATACATGATGCACACGTTAGCAGTTCCTTGGCTTAGATAAGTTCACTAGAGGAGGAGGTGAATGATCTGAAGCTTGAGCTTGACTATGTAAACAATAAGAAAAGAGAGGCTGGAGAGAATTTTGAGAGTAAGGCATCAGAGGCTAAGGCATTGGACGAGGAGGCTTCAAATTTGAAATCTCAAATTTCATAGCTGACAGAGAAGTTAGATGAATTAGAGAAAGAGCACTCTAATCTGCAGGAGCAACACAAATCCCACGTAAGCAATGCCTCGACTCAGATAAATTCAGTACAGGAGGAGGTGAATTGTGTGAAACTTGAAGTCGAGTCAGTGAACAACAAGAAAAGAGATGTCGATGAGCACTTCCGTTTCATGCTAATTACCATATATTTCCTCTCTATTGATAGTGGAATACAAGAGCTCCTTATATAGGAGTAGATGGGGGACCATTACATAGGAGATTCTAGAATAGTGAATAACAACCATATAGTATATGAAACTATTCAATATTACATACGTTACTATCCCCCCGCGATCCGATGCTCGAGGAGTCGCAGCTTGGATCGGAGTTGTAAGAATCTGCCGCTCGGCAGAGGTTTGGTCAAGGCATCAGCAGTTTGATCACCAGAGGAAATGAAGGAAACTTGGAGTGATTTGTTTTGGACGCGCTCACGAACAAAGTGATAGTCATGACGCAAATGCTTGATCCGATGATGAAGAACAGGATTGGCGGACAAGTAAGTAGCGCCAATGTTATCACACCATAAAACGGGGGCAGTAGGCAGACAAATACCTATATCAGCAAGTAAGGATGGGATCCACAGTGCTTCACTTGCTACGTTGGCAACCGCTCGGTACTCTGCTTCTGTGGTAGAGCGACTGACAGTGGGTTGGCGCTTGGATTGCCAGGAAATTAGGTTGGAGCCATAGAAGATGCAGTAGGCGCTGGTGGACCGACCATCTTTATTTTCACCTCCCCAGTCAGCGTCGGAAAAGGCGGACAGAACTTGGCTAGGTTGGGAGGAGAGGAAGAACTGTAGGTGTGCAGTCGCATTGATGTAGCGCAGGATTCTTTTGACAGCAATCCAATGCTTCTGGGCAGGTGAGTGCATTGCCTGACAAGCCTTGTTCACCGCAAAAGAGATGTCAGGACGAGTGAACGCAAGGTATTGTAATCCCCCAACGACGTTGCGGAAAAGGGTGTGATCTGAGAAGGGATCAGGGTGCTCAGTGGAAGCCATGTAATTGGTGGCCATGGGAGTTACGACTGGCTTGGAGCTAGCCATGTTGGTGCGAAGCATGAGCTCCTGGATATACTTTGTTTGAGACAAGAAGAAGCCCTGTGCAGTTCGTTGCACTTCAATGCCTAAGAAAAAGTGGAGATTTCCCAAATCCTTGACAAGAAACTGTTGAGAGAGGACCTGCACAAAACTTTCTGAATGCTGCAAGGCAGAAGATATCACAAGCAGGTCGTCAACATACACTAAGACAAAAACAACAGTGTTACCATGGAGATGGATAAAGAGGGAATGATCGGCTTTATAGGGACGGAAACCCATGATGACAAGGGCATCCGAAAGACGAGAAAACCAAGCCCGAGGGGCTTGTTTGAGACCGTAAAGGGGCTTATGTAATTTACAAATGTGGTGAGGAAAGGAGGAATCAACAAAACCTGAAGGTTGGACAACGAAGACGTCTTCTTGCAAGGACCCGTGTAGAAAGGTGTTTTGTATGTCGAGTTGTCGGACGGACCATTTGTGCATTGCCGCCAAGGAGAGGAGAAGGCGAATGGTGGATGGTTTGGCAACGGGGCTAAAGGTTTCTCCATAGTCAAGGCCGTGCACTTGATTGAAGCCTTTCGCAACAAGACGAGCCTTTCGTATTTCAATCGACCCATCGGCGAGTCGTTTGGTCTTGAAAACCCATTTGACTCCTAGAGGATTGGAAGATGGGGTAGATGGGACAAGAGACCATGTTTTGGTGTTGGTGAGAGCCTCAAATTCTCTTGCCATTGCCTCTTGCCATTCGGGAAATTTCGAAGCCTCAGTATAGCTCCTAGGCTCGTCTGGAATATCACCACTGGTGGTCAAATGTAGGGTCGGTGGCCAGGGAATGGTGCCGTCAGAGCGCACCATGGGTTTGAATATCTGAGATTTGGACCGAGTGACCATTCCTTGAGGTGCAGGCGGGCCAGGCCGATCTGTGGTGTTGGGTAAGAGAGTGGGCTGATGTGGTGTGGAAGGCTCATTTGGTTGGGGATAGTCCAGAGATAATGGACTGGGCTGAGGGGGTGTGGAATGAGGAGAGGAGGGTTGGGAATGTGTTTGGGTTATTGTATCGGTGGGCCGGCCCAAATCAGAGTAAGTGGATTGAGGCAAGAGATTGGGCAGAGCCGGTAATGGTGCCAATGGGGGATGAGGTACCAATGGGAAGGCAGATTTTGTGAAGGGAAAGGTGGCCTCGTGAAAGATGACATCACGAGACACATAGGTCCGGTTTTTGGTCCAGTCATGACATAAATATCCCCGATGTTGAGAGCTATGCCCGAGAAAAACGGTGGGAGTGGAGCGGAAGGAGAGTTTGTGTTTGTTGTAGGGACGGGGGTTGGGAAAACAAAGGCACCCGAAGACCCGAAAAAGGGAGTAGTCGGGATTGGCTTGAAAGAGGGTGAAGTAGGGACTTTGGTTTTGTAGGATGGGAGTAGGGAGACGATTTATGAGATAGGTGGCCGTTTCGAAGGCAAAATCCCAATAGGAGAGAGGTAAGTGGGCATGTTTGAGGAGGGTGAGACCCATGTCAACTATTCGACGATGTCGGGTTTCGATGGAGCCATTTTGTTGATGAGAGTATGGACAAGTGAGGCGGTGATTGATTCCCAAGGATTGGAAAAGATTTTTGAGTGGTTTAAATTCGGTGCCCCCATCGGTTTGAATATGGGAAATTTTGGTGGAGAAAAATTTTGTGACGAATGTGATGAAGGTGGGAATAATGTTTGGTACCATTGTTTTGGACGAAAATGGAAAAAGCCATAAAAACTTAGAGAAGTCATCAACAATAGCAAGGTAATATCTATTCCCATTTTTTGAAATATGAAAAGCGGGTCCCCATACATCCATAAACAACAAGTGAAGTGGTTTAGGAGAAGTGGACAAACTGGGTGGGTGAGGCAAGGCGTGGGCCTTGGCCCACGAACATGACTGACAGTCGGACGGGCCCAAAGATGTTGTAGCTGGACTGGGCTTTAGGAAACGAAAAACAGAGGAAACAACTTGTTTGGATGGATGACTTAGCCTGTTGTGCCAAAGAGGAGAAGCAGCGGTGACGATGTGAGCTTGAGGTGGTTGAGCTGGCGGTTGCTGGAGGTCCGACAACTCATACAAACCGGATCTAACGGGGCCTTGAAGTAGAACAGCCTTGGTCCAGGAGTCCTTCACAAGAAAACAATATTCATGAAATTCAAAGAAAACTTGGTTGTCAGTGCAGAATATTTGGACAGATAGAAGATTTTTGGTTATCAAAGGAGTGTGTAAAAGATTAGAGAGGGAAAAAATACGCTGAGGCGAAGAGATTGATCCGGAGCCATGGTTGAGAATGGGTATTTGAGACCCATCGCCTAAAGAAACACTGTCGGTTCCATCATAGTGATGGTTTTCAAACCTGAGATTGGTGATATCTGGAGTAAAATGGTGTGTGGCAGCAGTGTCAGGATACCAGGAGTTGGAAGTGGTGGCGTTTGCCTGAAAACGAGGTGGTGGTGGGGCCTGATAGGCCTGATCAAACTTGTACCAACATTTCAAGGCCGAATGGCCTGGTTTTGTGTAGACTTGACAAACTGTACGGTTGTCTGGTGCCCCAGTGAAGAAGGTGGGTGCTCTGCCTCCAGATGGACCACCTCTCTGACTGCGACCACCACCACGATGGTTCATGCCTGTGTAGTTGTTGTGGTAGGTGTGATTTCCGCGCCCTCTGCCAGCAGATGTGAAGTTGGCTTCTGCGCTGGTGTGGTTCACTGAGATGGACTGCTGCAGTTGTTGGGTCTGAAGGGAGATCCGAGACTCATGGACGAGCAAGTGAGATAGGATCTCATTCGGAGCCAGGAGCAGGGCTTGTGCCGTGAGAGCTGTGACAATAGAATCATAGTCGGACGGTAAGCCAACAAGAAGATAAGTACTGAACTCACCGTCGGACAGGGGTTGTCCGGCTGCTGCAAGGGTCGCCACCAGGCTCTTGGCCTTGTTGAAATAGTCTGAAGCAGAGTCTCCCCCCTTCTTGAGCATGGCGAGGTTGCGACGAACGTGGACCACCTGGGCAGAGGAGCGAGCCGCGAACAGAGTGTGCAAGGTCGACCATATTTCAGCAGAGGTTTGGCACTCAATGACCTGAGCGAGCATGCTCTCGGTGAGGGAGGACGTCAAAATCGCAGCCACAAGTTGGTCGCGAGAGATCCATTCCAGAAACTTCGAGTTGTCCCATGTTGCAGTTGTCGCCGGAGGTTTTGATTCTGAGCCGTCAGCGAAACATAGGAGATTGTGTGCCCTAAGATATGGTGAAACCTGGGCTTTCCAGAGAGGAAAGTTATCCTGGGTTAGTTTCACTGTGATAAAAGAGGAAAACGAAGGAAGATGAGGGTTTGAGTAAGGCTGAAGCGCCATTGTTGGATGGGTAAGGTTTTGTGGTTTTCCTGTGTTTTGGGTTTTCTTGGAGAGGAAGAGAGGATCAGAAGGAGGACGTTGGTCCGTACTGCGCTCTGATACCATTAAGGAATCTCAGAGAGATCATGCTAATTGTCATATATTTCCTCTCTATTGATAGTGGAATACAAGAGCTCCTTATATAGGAGTAGATGAGAGGACCATTACATAGGAGATTCTAGAATAGTGAATAACAACCATATAGTATATGAAACTATTGCTCCTATATTACATACGTTACTAGAGGTGAGTGCTTTTGTGAAAATTGTGCTTTTGTCTACTAGAAGAAATGATGGATTGGGGCTATTGTTTCACACAAATCCAACAAAACTAAAGATCAATTGTTTTGTCAATTTAATTGCACAAAATTGTGCTTTTGTCTACTAGAAGAAATGATGGATTGGGGCTATTGTTTCACACAAATCCAACAAAACTAAAGATCAATTGTTTTGTCAATTTAATTGAACTGTCATAGATTATATTTTGATAAGACTAAAGGTCAACTCTTTTATGTCACACGCTTGATGCCACACACTTTTTATGTTCTTTTGTAGATTTTGATAAGTGTAGTGTTTTGTTGTTGTGTGTGATAGGTGGGCTTCCATTGTTTTTACCACTTTGTTGGTCTGTGGAGTTACAGTTTTGCTCTTAATTATGCTACGTAAAGCTAATTCAAGCTCACAGTAATTCCTAACTTCTTGATGTATTCATAATGAAAGTTAAGCTGGATTATCAAGGATTTGAAAAATGTTTTGCAGTTGATAAGGCCGGCGGTTAACGAGATACAAGTGCAAATGCAAGTCATGGTAATATGATAGCATTTTGTAGTCTTTTTAATTCCTTTTGATCTAATTAGATGTTTATTTGATTTTGTTTTGCTGTCAATCTCATCTAAGCCTATGTGGATCTAATTAGACCAGCTTGGTGTTGATTGATGCTTCAATTACCAAAATAAAATATGACAACATTAGTACTATATGTTATCATCATGCATAGAGCACGCACGATCACTATTAAGTTTACCAATCTTACATATCTTGCAGTCAATGATATGTTGTGCAATGTCACTAATCTATTTGATGGGAACTTCGTTCAATGATGCATATTAGCATTCCCACTACACCATCTGCAACTACTCCATAATCAGATGCAATAACCCCCTAATCAGATTCAATAGCCTGACGGGTGAAAACACTCACTTCAAATGCGCGTCCTGCTTCGGGAATAAAAACAATACAGTCACCAAGCTTCACCCCATAATCTGAAGCAAAACTAACCCACTCATCCCTAATCCAACAATCACCATCGTCCCTAGCGATAACTTCGGCATCATAATTCTTCCCTCCGAGAATAGACAACCGCATCCGCCAACAAATAGAGTCCAGCATGGTAGTGGAGAATTTCGTGGGAACATGCTGGGAAGACACCAGAGGAACATTAAGAAAACATCCAACAAATTAAAAACGGAAATCACGGTGAAAAATATACCAAACCTACAGCCGCCAATGAAACACAAAGAAAAACAAGCACCCCGGCCAAAATGGGTAATAGCAACCAGACGAAGACGGCCTGAAACAGATTCCTCACCAACTGCAGTCCTCAATCCATCTCCGTCTCAACCTTTCATCCTAGCCACATGTCTAAACATTTCCCCATAATCTGCTTCAACTAAGGCCAAGACAAAACCCTGACCTCAAACTAACACCCCCTTTGGAGTAAGCAAGAGAATATCACAACTCCGCAACCCGTGATTTGTTGCGAACGACACCCATCCATCAGTAAGCCAATAATCACCGTCCCCACCCTTCACAACCGTAACAACGTAAAACACTCCATCAGGAATAGCCAAATGCATAACCCAACCAATGCTCTTGGCCATATCATTTGTGAATTTTCCAGGAAGGCGCTACAAAAACAAAGATATCGCAAATCAACATACAAAAACAATAACCCAACTCAACACAAACACACAATAGCCATACCACATCAGAAACCACTCACCCAAAAATCAAGAGGCGGATAAAAGCCACCAAACACACTTCAGGGAAAGAACGGCCTTCATATACATCAGAGTCATCCATATCTGACAATGAATATGAACATTCGGATATCTCAATCACATCCATTCTATGAAAACAAAAACCAAAGCTTATCATCCCCATAGAGTAAAGTTAACTGATGCTAACATTGATTGAGATACTATAAACAAACCATTCAAAATCGTAAGGCCACATCGTTAGTTTCGTAGTATTACACAAAAATAGTTTCAACAATTGTTGGTATAAGAATTTCGGGAGGACCAAAGTATAACACTGAAATGACAATTGCCAAAACATAATTGTGAACAATGTTAACTTAAATTCCAATAACTTCACAATCCACTGAACAAATCAAACAACTGAACGTATAAGTCAAGAATTGAATGAAATTCCTTCAAAAAAAATGAAATCAGTCTACCTTACCTTCTCAGGCCTGACAGAAGCACTTCAATTTCAATGAGGCACCCGAGCAGGGTGCAGAACAGAAAGGAAAAGGCCTGATCTATCTGGATTGAATTAGGGGCCAGCTTCACACCTCCGGATAGAGTGGAAGAGAAGAATTCGAAAAACAAACCCGAAACACCAAAGGCAAAATAGAACAGAAATCTAGGCCACCCTAAGACCACCACATCAGCCGATTAGCCATCTCCCCTACGCGGCGAAAGTTGCAGTGCATGGCGACCGAACACTACAAATCTACGGACAAATGCCCAACAAGAATGAACATCACAACCACCCTAAAAACCTTGCAACAGAGATGTCATCGTTTACGAATACCATCAAAGCCAGGAGGAAAACGGTTTCAGTCAATGCAAAGCAGGGTATTTTGAGAGCATTTACGAGGGATAAAAGAAACCACCATACCTCAACCAAAGTCTAACGGGGAGCAAGGAGTCTAACACAACTTCAAGCAACAAAATAAGAAAAAGGGGACCGACATCTCATACATCTAACCAAACGCACAAAAAGGAGGGATACTACCAAATCTGGACAGCAACACCTACAACCCACAAGCCGATACGAAGTAGAGAAATGGCTTAACTCACCAAAAAGCCCAAACGGCCCAAAAACAAAACCATGAATAACACAGTACCAAAACAACTGCACAATAACCCGTAACAAATGCATTCATCAAATAAATGTCGGACACACAAAATAATATGATATACAACTACAAAAACTGCAAAAGTATATATTCACAAAACTCAAGAACGAGGAAAATGATATTAAAAAACAAACCAACACACAGACAAAACAAACATAGACCATTAATAATGGGTAGACCATAAACAAACAAAAAAACAATTACCAATACAATAAAGCACACACAAATTGTTGTTGCCAGCCACAACGAAGACGGGCCGTGCAATGCACGGCCCCCGGAGGGCTAGTGTTGTAAAAAATTGATCTGTCTATTACAAAAACAGCTTGGCAAGGATGGATTAATTTAGGGAGTAAATGATTTAGGTGATTTGCCATTAATTAATTTATAGTTTTATAGATTTTTGTACAAAGGCTAATAGGTCGGTAGTGGTTAACAGATATAGGATTATCTATTTTTGGTATAAGAGCAATGAAATATTGTGCGCAATCCGCCAACATAGAACCCGAATGAAATAAGCTTGTACAGCCTGAGTTCCTGATTGACCAATAATCTGCCGATAATGTTGATAAATTCATCATTATAGCCATCTGGTCCTGATTTTTTATTATGAGGAAGTTGGAAGAAAATATTTTTAATTTCTAAAGGAGTCGGCTGCATAATTAACATATTATTGTCTTCATCAGAGATTAATTTTGGGATTAATTTAAAATCATTGTCCATTAAAGTGATGGAATGAAGAGGTTGATAGCGATATTACAGATCGACAATGGTAGCCTTCTTTATGTCTTCTGTTTTAAAATATTTAATTTTTTGGAGTGATTCATAACAATATATGTTTTGTTTATAAGTTCTTAATTCTACTGAGGTTCGAAAATACCTTGTATTTTTGTCCATATCCTTTAAAAAAAAAATACCCTTAGCTCTCTATTTCCAATACGTATGTTCAGAAATTCAAGCAATTTATATTTTAAAACTAATCTATTATAGAAAGGAAGTCTGTAAATCTGTTAAAGGGAATCCAAGTGAATCTGTTAAAGGGAATCCACCGAGTCTTTCTAGAATAGCTTCATTTGTTGTGGCATTAGCTCTTCTCCAAGTGAAAGGGAATCCACTAAAATTTGATTAATCAAACCATGATTGCTTATAAGAGAATTAAGTCTTGTAAATCTGTTATTTAATGGTAAGCAGCCACCTTTTTTATCCTCCAAAGATAAAATATCATTAAAATCTCCTATAATAATTAGAGGTTCATTTTATGCGGAGATAATTTACGAAATAAAATTCTAAAATTCTGTTTTAAGATTTTCCTTACTAGGTGCATATATGAAGATAATAATAAATTTAATAATTTATTCTTCATATCTTAAGACTATAGTATTGAATCCTTGGAAAATAATGTTGCAATAATTTGCTTTAAGAAAATGCGTACAAATAAGACAAAGACCACCTTTTGTACCATCAGTAGGAGATATAAATACACCTTTGAAACCTATTTTAGAAAGAAATTGACTACTAGGGGGTTCATTGTTTTTAGTTTCCGATAAAAAAAAAACAGGTTAATATTATGAGATCTCTATATGTGCAAAATTTTAGTCCAAAAGTGAGGTCGACGCAACCCTCTACAATTCCAATAGGATATCTTCATATAATATTTTGTTTAAAATTATAGATCTATTTTGTCGAGTTTGTAAGCATATTGTATATCGAATATGCCTATAGAGTGTGTTTTGTTTTCCATGAATACCATCTATTTTTACTCTTTATATTCGTGAGAGAGGAACTTTGATTAATATACAGTAGCCGTATATTGTAACTTCCAATTATATTTGTAGGATTTTAGATGCTTTACGCGGAATTGCAGGAAACGATTTCCTAACATCTAAACGAAGGATCTATTGCATAAACTAATTGGATTGATAAGTAGAAGAAACTATTACCTCTTGATGCGTGTTCAGTCACTCGAACGGAGAGAGCCTCACTTGAAACTCCTCAACTTTGTCCACCCGAGCAAAGATGTGGATCCCTCGAACTCAACTTCTAGGTTGAAGATAAAAGGGTTTTGGGAGAGAAAAGGAATATGTAGAAGAGAAAAATGGAGAGTTCTCTCTTTAGGGTTTCCAATAAATCCTTATTTATAATTAACTCATTAATTAACAATTTTCCTTTAATCCTTTAATCATTAATAACACTTTATTGTTATTAAGCTCTATCTCAAAACTATATCTTATATAACATTATATTATATACTTTATATAATAATTCTCCCAATATATCCAGTCCATAAACTAGGGTGTGACCTCATAGGACCCAATTATAATAGCAATAAACTTTATAACATAAAGTTCATGAATCATAGTTGGCTTCTAGCAAAGCACTATGACTACCTAAAATAACTGGATTATGAATCTCTATCAATAGTCTCATTTCATAATAAGTAATTGCACATCCGATTAAAGGACAAAATTTCTTCAATCTCCCACTTGTCCTTAAAACAAGTGTGCAATGTTAAAATTCCTTTGTCACTTAGTATCTTACTTGACTATACGATGAAACTCATCTTTTCCGCCAAATATGTTTCTGGAATTCTTGAGATCGAACTGTCATTACAGGTGGTTACTAATAATCCATCTGAGCATGGCCATGCGTTTTCACAGTTCCCACTCTTCAAGTGGCCGAGACACCATTCCTTTCCAAATGTATCATGTTATACATGGAATATGAGGACATATTCAAGCTTGTAAGACTATAGCTCCCACTCAACTTTTTGCAATCCCAATCACTACTTTTATAACTACCTGTTACGGTCAGCGTTTAGCAGTGTCAAAGATGTACTAGCTGTCAAATGATGACTATATCGTACTCATGTCTAAGGAACTCACTTATCATGAATAATCCTAGAACTCTACAGTAAGGTCCTTAAGAGTCCTAAGAGTGGTCTGTCCGATATCAATCAATCTCACAATATGATCTTTAATAAAGTCATTTGTATCCAAGTTAATGACTCAGACCACGGATTTCTAACAATTTTATAATTTCAGTTCACTTAATGGGGTTTCATTCACCAAAACAGTTTTGATGAATCCATTTGTTAACTATTAAATTGTTTGGATACTTTATCTAATCTCAAGCAATGATTAAATAATAATATAAAACTCATATATATATAAGTCAAGCATAAATGTATATGATAACAATAAACAATATTTATCATAAAACAAAGAAAGTCTCAAAAGAACTCTCGAATGTGTTTGAGCCCCTTGGCCCGAGTATGACTATCATACTTGGGCCTAAACATAGACTTGGTCAAAGGATCTGCAACGTTGTCGTTTGTGTGCACTTTGCACATCCTCACATCACCTCTATCAACATAGTGTCTGATCAGGTGGTACTTACGCGGAACATGTATGGATTTGGAGCAAAAGCTCGGTTCCTTAGCTTGAGCAATGGCGCCATTGTTGTCACAATAGACGGCAATGGCTCCAGATGCACTAGGAACGACACCGAGCTCAGCTATGAACTGCCTAATCCAGATAGCCTTCTTAGTTGCTTCTCCAGCAACAATGTACTCTGCTTCCGTTGTAGAATCTACTATTGTCCCTTGCTTCGATCTCTTCTAGTTGACAGCTCCTCCATTCAGAATGAAGACATATCCAGACTGAGACTCAAAATCATCTTTGTCCGTCTAGAAAGTCGCATCAATGTAGCCTTTGACGACTAGTTCGCCATCACCTCCATACACCAATACATCATCCTTAGTCCTTCTCAAATACTTTAGAATGTTCTTGGACGCACACCAATGTGCCTCTCCAGGGATTGATTATTTGTTGCACACACTCAAAGCGTGTGCAACATCTGGACAAGTACAAGTTATAGCATACATTATGGATCCTATGGTTGAGGCATAAGGAATCCTACTCATTTTCTCAATTTCACCAGGTGTCTTAGGACACTGGGTTTTACTGAGACGTAAGCCATGTTGCATAGGAAGAAATCCTTTCTTAGAATTCACCATATTAAATCTAGCAAAGACCTTATCTATATAAGTTTCTTGAATTAGACCAATAAGCCTCTTAGACCTATCTCTATAGATCTTAATGCCTAATATGTACTCTGCCTCTTCTAGATCCTTCATTGAAAAATACTTCTTAAGCCATTCCTTTACTGCCTCTAGCATAGGAATATCATTTCCAATGAGTAATATGTCATCCACATATCGAACCAGGAAGGCCACTTTGCTGCCACTAAATTTCTTGTAAACACAGGGCTCTTCTTCGCATCTGATGAAATCAAACTTTTTGATCACTTCATCAAAACGAAGATTCAAACTCCTAGATGCTTGCTTAAGTCCATAGATAGACTTCTTAAGCTTGCATACTTTCCTAGGATTCTCTGGATCCTCAAAACCTTCTGGTTGCATCATGTATACATTCTCTTCTAAATAACCATTTAGAAAGGCGGTCTTGACATCCATTTGCCATATGTCATAATCATAATAAGCGGCAATTGCTAGGATTATCCTAATGGACCTGATCATAACGACCGGTGAGAACGTTTCATCATAGTCAATACCATGAACTTGTCTAAATCCTTTGGCAACTAATCTTGCCTTATAGACCGAAATATTTCCATCCTTGTCTGTCTTGATCTTGAAGACCCATTTGCATCCAATGGGTTTTACCCCATCAGGCAAATCTATCAAGTCCCAAACTTGATTTTCAGACATGGAGTCCATTTCGGATCTCATGGCTCCAAGCCATTTTTTGGAGTCGGGTCTGCCATTGCTTATTTATAGGTAGCAGGCTCATCATTCTCTAAAAGTAGAACGTCAGCAGTCAAGACAAAATCCTCATATCGTCTAGGTTGTCGCCTTGGCCTGCTTGATCTCCAAAGTGGTCCCACAGCTGGAGAGATACCAGCCGGGGGATTGACCACATCAGTATGTGGGACCTCTTCAGCTGGAGGATTGACCACATCAGTATGTGGGACCTCGGTTGCTTCATCCACTTGAGGAACTGCATCTTGATTCTGGGTGGTTTCCCTTTGTGAAAGTACGCTTCCAAAATCAAGTTCCTATGTGACATCTTTTATGTCCTCATGTTGTGGTATTTGTTGCTCTTCTTGAATCTCATCAAGATGAACATTTCTCCCACTTGACTTCTTGGAAAAGAAATCTTTTTCCAAAAAGACACTATCCCGAGCAACAAACACTTTGTTTTCAACAGGATTGTAGAAATAATAACCCCTCGTTTCCTTGGGGTAACCTATAAAAAAAACATTTGTCTGATTTGGGTGCGAGCTTATCAGATAGTAAACGCTTTACATAAGCCTTGCATCCCCAAACCTTCAGAAATGACAAGTTGGGAGGCTTCCCAAACCATATCTCATGTTGTGTCTTGTCAACTAATCGTGACGGAGTCGGTCGAATTCGTGGCTCAGATATTAACCCCCTCGATCTGATCGAAGTGCTCTTACTTTTTTGCCTGTTTGTTTCTCAACTTCATTCTGAATTTTTTTAAACTTTTCAAAGGACTCAGATTTATGTTTCATTAAGTAGATATACCCATATCTACTCAAACCATCAGTAAATGTAATAAAGTATCGATAGCCTCTCCCAGCTTCTGTGCTCATAGGTCCACACACATCGGTATGTATGAGAGCTAACAACTCAATAGTCCTCTCACTTGTACCAGTGAAAGGCGACCTTGTCATCTTGCCCATTAGACATGATTCACATGTTTCAAATGATTCAAAATCAAATGACTTTAGGCGACCAACATTTTAGACTTCCTTCATGCGTTTGATGCTTATGTGGCCGAAGCGACTATGACATAGATTGGCTTCACTTATATCATCCGATTTTTGCCTTTTGGTATCAACGTTATATACATCGGATTTGAGCACTAATCTGTATAGTCCAGTACTAGTCATATGTGCCTGGGCATAAAAAATGTCATTCTTATAAATGGAAAAACCATCATCAACAACAAATTTATAACCCTCACGATGCAAAACAGAAAATGAAATCAAGTTCTTAGTTATGGAAAGAGAAAAATAACAATTATTAAGTTCTTAAACTAAGCCAGAAGGTAAAGGTAGGCTATAATCTCCAACTACAATTGCAGCAACAGTTGCTCCATTTCCAACACGGAGATTTATCTCACCCTTCTACAACCTTCTCCTATTTCGTAGTCCATGCACATTCGAAATAATGTGAGAACCACAACCGATATCTAATACCCAATCATTGGAGTTAGTTGTTAAGATTTCAGTAACGCAAATCCTTTCTTGATCCTCTTGAGACTCAGTTTCGAGAACAATTCTCATTTTATTTCTCAATCAAAGAAATTTGTGTCGTTCAACTTATTTTTCTCAACAGTTGAGTGGAGAGTGATTTTGAGGTGTTCAGAAGACGTAGTAACTACAGAAACAGAATAAAAAAAAATGCAGATAAATTATGCTTGACATGCAATAATTCTAATTTAGACATGCTCTAAATAACAAATTATTGCATATTTTACTCATTATAAAATTTGTCCATTTGTAAGTATAATAATTCCAAGATCCTATCTTAGAAGAAACTTGAGCGTACTTAGGCACTTCCTCAAATCTCATGTAATCAAGGTAAGTAAACTCTTTACTAATTATAACCCTTTATAATTCTTGGTGTCTTTTGGTCTCTTGTTGAGTATAACCATATCAAGACAGCATACCCCTATTAGACATACCCGCACTATACCAAGGTCAAAGAAAGACACCTCGCTTAGGCAAAAACTATCCAACAAATTACAATGGCCTTATTGTTATGACATGGAAAGGCATAATCTCAATATTCTTTTAAGGGACTTTTATCATGCAATGATGGTCTATTTATAAGTGAACTAATTAATATAAATAAACAAACATTCATGCAATGCAAGAGATAATAAACACATTCACATAATGCAAAAATTAAATTTTGGATCCTAGTTTGTCCCCTAAAAAGATCTAATCTTCATTAGTCTTGACTTTTCTGAATTACTATCCTTCCATCGGCATAGGATCTTTGTCTTCTTGTATTACATAAATTTGAACAAAATCTCTTGCATAAATTAAAATTACAAAAATACATAAACGATACTCAGATCGTGTACAAGAAAACCATAACGATACGCATATCGTATTTATCTATCCTAATTTGGGTCATACTAGTCATCGCATGCAATAATATCATAATATTAAACATACATGCAATAGTAATATATAAAATATATATAAGTAAGAGATGCAATTTATCCAAATAAAAAGCATAAATAATTATCAAATTAACTACTTAAAGGAGAAACTCTTTCTCATTATTTTGATTCAACAAGAATATAAATGGAATTAATATCTGATATTAATCAATAATTTGTCAATAAAAAGAATCAAATATTCTTAGATAATATTTAATTATGTTAATTCAAAATTAACAAAATAAGATATCTATATATCTTATAGAATAATTAAATCTTTATTTATCAAATAAAATATCAATTATTTTATAAAATAAATTATATTTATTATCATTAAGTGTGATTAGTCATTACTAGTATTTACTACTCCCCCCGTCCCCAAATGTTCTTCCCATTGTAACTTTTGACACTATTCACATTACAGGAGAATCTTCGATATATCGTCTAATATATAAGAAAAAACATTGTAATATGAGATCTTGTTTGATTCGTCTCGACGAGAACTTTAATAATATAAAAATTTTATAATTTTTATTAATCTATATTTGGAGATATTAACGTTACAAAACGTGTCTCGGCAAATGTGTCAGAAGAGAATGAGAAGAACATTAAAGGACGGAGAGAGTACTAGGTTGACCGAAACATTTTTGGTATAAAATAAATGGTATTTACTCTTGATCAACCAATTAATACCAAAACTTATTTGATTACTACCTCTATCAAACAATTTTGAAACGTTAACAATCATCATTAAAAAAAACTCAGTGGCAAACGTTAACAATTTTGATTGCCTAGTTGATATCCCTATAGGCTATATCAAATATTCTAATGTAGGCCCACGTGCAATTCATCAAAGTTAACTTTCAAAAAAATTAATAGAGGTCCATATGTTTTTCATTGAAAAACAAAACCGGCAATTCATCAAACTGCGCAACCGATCACAAACAGTTCGTAACGCTGGTTCGTGGCTCACCCAGAACAAGGGTCGTGCCTCCGTAGTGGCTCCTCTCAACTCCACCCAAATTGTAACAATTACAAATGTGGAATTATAAACCGAACACGTGTTTATTTATTTGGCAAATTTCCAAACCACAGCTTATACTTATTGAATCTAAATATTTATGCATCAAATTGTAAAACTAAACTTTGATCAATCAAATTTATGCAAGAGGCTTTGATACTACTGTAGGATTTTAGATGCTTTAAGCGGAGTTGCAGAAAACGATTTTCTAACATCTAAACGAATGATCTATTGCATAAACTAATTGGATTAAGAAGTAGAATAAACGATTACCTCTTAATGCGTGTTCAATCACTAGAACGGAGAGAACCTCACTTGAAACTCCTCAACTTAGTCCACCCGAACAAGATCTGGATCCCTCGAACTCTTAAGGTGTGACCTCATAAGACTCAATTATAATAGCAATAAACTTTATAACATAAAGTTCATAAATAATAGTTGGCTTCTAACAAAGCACTATGACTATCTAAAATAACAGGATTATGAATCTCTATCAATAGTCTCATTTCATAATAAGTAATTGCACATCCGATTAAAGGACACAATTCCTTCAATATTTTTGTATTTACCAAAAATAAACCGATGGAATTTGAACTATGAAAAGCCATAATATCCAGATATAATAATACTAAGATTATGATCATGACACATAATATGTTTATTGGGCTGAGAAATATAAGTGAACGTGTGATCAATTTGAAGATCAAATTCAGTTGAGGAGTTACTAAGGGTTGTAAGCATATCTTTACTGTTAAAATTTTTAATGTTCGTGTTATCACGGTTCTTGACAATGTAAAAGTAGAACTTATTCATGCTTTTAATTAAATTCTTTGTTACCTAAAATTAATATGATTATACCTAGTACAATAATGACCTAAAGAAGTTTTAGAATTGTACTTATAATATAGTTGTCTAATAAGCCTCATAGAACCACTTTTTTGTAATAGGCAAGATTTAAGATATGGTTGTGACAAACATAAAAGTTTTGTCTTATCAACCTGTTGTCATCAAGAGAAAATGAATCTTGTAAATTGAAGCAATTATAAATATGTAATATAGTTTGTAATAACTTGGTGTAGACAGGAGTTGTGCTCTTGGTTGTGCATAAATATAAACATAAGAAACACAAGTAAGAAAAACCAAAGAAGAATCATAGATCAACTAAGGTTTATACCAACAAATCTGTTATCATTCGAGAAACAAAGATACATAACAGTGCTAACATAATACTTAGAACATAAGATCCAACTAAAACAATTACAAGCCAAGATCATGCTAAACTTCTAAGTGTTAAACCCAAAATTGTAACTGAGAAGGATCATCCCAAAAGAAGTGCCAATGCACGCGGTTGGCTCCCGGAGGAAGTTATTTATAAACACAACCCTGCTAATATTAGTAGAAAACTTAAAACATCATGATCATTCATAAGCAATCCCCTTACCCTTCTCTGTGGACTTGCGTTTCCTGTTGTTGGTGGAGTTGTTGTTGTCAGGAGAGGAGGAATAGTCAGTCTGTGCATTAGCTTCTTGATCCTCAGCAGATTTGATAATGATGGGTCCGAATTTTTGGTTAATGGTATTGTTGAAAGGAGCATGATAGGCAGACTGAAAGGATGACTCAACAGAAGCTTCATTGAGAAAAGTAAGATTTTTCTGGGCAATTCGAACAAAACGGTACCCTGCGAGTTACTCATGTGTCCACCAAAGATCAACTCGCGGATGTTCTTACCAAACCACTCCATCGACCACAGTTCGATCTCATCATCTCCAAGCTTGGACTCACTCAACGTACGTCAATCTTGCGGGGGCGTATCTGAATTATATTTCTTGTTCAATAAAGATAATTAGTAGTTAATTTAATTATCTTAGTCATGTTGTTAGTGTTGATTCAACGTGGCTTATAGGAAGATGTTAGTGGGTCACTTACTTGAGAGTTTGTAGGTTCTGTTAGCTGAACTCTTGCTATTCCAATTTGTATAAGTAGAGAATCAATCTAATAAAAGAAGATATTGATTTCTACAATCTTTCTCTATCTCATATGTGGGATATGGTTAGGGTTCAGAAAGGACACATTCATGTGAGGCTTGGTACCATGATCAATGAACTGGGTGTCTGAAATGATGTTAGGGCGAGGAGTAGGTGGTCTAGTTGGGATGGAGATTCTGGTTCCAACAAAAAGGGGAGGAGCAGTACTAACCCTAGCAGTGGCCATATTAGGATTAGGGTGTAAGAGAGTGGGAAAAGAAATAATTCTTTTAATATATATAAGTAGTTATCATATAGCTACTATATATTCTAACTCTTTATATAACAAGGATGTTTTTAGTTAGAAGTTTATTGTAATACTAGATTATTTTCTACCCGTAATTTACAAGAGTTAACTAAATTTTAATAAATCTACATAGTATTTTTTAAAATTTATTATATTTTTTATTTATAATTACATTAGCTCTTTTATTTTTGTGACTAAAATACTAAATTTAGGTTCATTAATTATTTTCCACAAAAATTATAATAATAGTATTATATATAGGCGCTTACTATTTGGCACACCCTAAAATTCTATTTAGCACACCCAAACATTCGTCACGTAACTATTGTATACATTCGTCACGAAGCTTCTATGAACATTCGTCACGAAGGTATGTAAAACATTCGTGACGAAGGTTTTCAAAACCTTCGTGACGAAGGTTGCTCATACATTCGTGACGAATGTATCAATTTTGCAGATATAAAAGAGATTTTTTACCCAACCCTAATAATGTAACTTCTTCTTCTCCATTATACAATTCGGCGCAGCTCAAACAAGTCACAACACCATTCTCTACAATTCTTCATCTTTTTCACTACAATAATCAACAAATCAAGCAATAAGGTAATTTCTAACTCTCTTTTGCATTAATTTTCCATGTTTGATGAATATATGTCAAAACCATTGAAATGGGGTGATTAAAGTAGATTGATATGTGTATTAAGCATGTTTTTTTAGTTCAATTGGTGTTTGTTTATGTCTAATTGAGAGTTGTTTCAAATTTTAGATATAATCCCCAAAATTGATATTTGTTCATGAATTAGGGTAAATTTGATTTGATTAAGAAACTTATAGAATGAAATGATTTAGGGGCTAATGTGTTTGGATACCTTCATAAACTGTTTTTCTGCTTCAAATTGTGCAAATTTTGTGCAAATTCATTCGTCAGCGGATATGTTGGCACTTCTGCGTTTTTGCAATTATGCAAAAACCTTCGTCACGAAGGTTTGGTGAAGATTCGTCACGAAGGTCCCATAAACATTCGTGACGAATGTTTACTGGTTATTCGTGACGGATGTATGACTGAGATCCGTCACGAAGGTTTAGTAAACATCCGTGACGAATGTATACTGGACCTTCGTGACAGATGTTTTTGCATATTTGTGATGTTTTTTTGTTTTGTTTTGTTGGTTTGGTATGCGTAAATTTTGAAATATTATGTTACTAGATGCATCCGTCTTCTAGAAGTGTCCGGAAGAATGCCCGTAATCAAACTCGTGAAGAAATCGTGGCTGGAGGAAGGCCCGCTTATCAGCCCAAGCCGAGGAAGAGGCGTGGAAGAGCTGACGAGGGTACAAGTGCAAGTGAAGAGGTCCCAGAACCTTCTTGGCATGAACAACAATTGCTAGCTGACCCTAGTGCATATTCGAACCTTTACGAGAACATGGTTAGTTAATCTGAAATTCACATTATATTACTGTTTTTTGTTTTTATTAAATTAATAATTTATGAAATTTATTTTATTACAACAGCAAATCCCGATGACTCCAACCTATGAGGCACATTATCCAACTCGGAGTCCGCAGAGTGCTGTAAGTATTAGTTTAAAATTTAATATATAGTCGATTATGAGTGAAAGTTGTACATTTTACTAATAACCAATTTTTTTTGTAATAGATCCCTACATGGGTTCCCCCCTCTTCTCCACAAGTCGCATGGGATGAAGCAGTAGGACGTCAACAGGCCTTTCAGCCAGAAACACCAGAATGGCAATGTGGTCCAACTGCTTCCTGGGCTGAAGGACAGTTTGAGGGCCATTACGGGGGGGTCGATCTTAATGAACATGGCGATGAGAAAGACGAAATTTACCCGAAGTTACAATGGGCTGTGCCTGGAGGTCCTAAGGAGATAGACTTGCTGCATAGCTTCAGCGGGCACACTGCTTATATGGTTTGGCAAGGACATGTAAGTAAATCTATCACCTTTGGTTGAATTGTTAATTGCGTAATTTACATGCTTCGTTAATTTAGACATGATTTGTTAATTGATTTAAATGTACTTAAAAAAAATTTGAAATATGATAAATAGGAGAGACCACAATTGAGAAATACGGTCAGAAAAGAAGGTTTGAAAAAATGGAAGTTACAGGGCGACTTTCCTTGGGTTTCGTTGGCTAGGGCTTCTGGTTTGTCACATTTGCAGACCCTCATGTATCCCAACCACGACCAAGGGTTGATCAATGCATTTGTTGAGCGGTGGCAGCCAGAAACAAATTCTTTTCACTTGCCATTTGGTGAAATGACAATCACCCTATTAGATGTGCACAAGATTTTGGGTATCCCTATAAACGGAAAGGGCATGGGATTTCGCACATCTGCTGATGGAGTTGGCAAAGCTGACACGAAGGCTGTAATGGTCAACAGAGCAAAGAAGGCTTTTGGTATAGATTTACTTGACAGAAGAGTCAAAGCTGGTAATGAAGTTTCACCGGAGCTTTTGAGGGAACAATGCATGGCAGTGGATAATGAGGGGAACTTTGAAATGGATCAAGTCTCAATCGCTAAGGGTTGGTTGACATACTTGTTGGGAATGACATTGTTTCCTGACAAGACGTCGTACATGATCAAGTTGATTCACCATGAATGGCTTAATGATATGGCAAATATCCATGGTGTGTCTTGGGGTTCGGGTGCGTTGTGTGCTTTGTATGGACAACTGGGTAAATACTCCCGCAGAGATTGTGCAACGATGTCTTTCTGTTACACCTTGTTGATGGTATGTTTGTCTTTAATTATATGCACTGATTTGAATACTGTTTCTTTTGTTTTCCTTAGTTTTGTTTGATGATGTAGGGTTGGATCTATTTGTACTTTCCTGCTTTTGCCCCTCCACAAAACTATGAGTGGGATGAGACAATGCCATATGCAGCCAAATTTGATTTGTCTGAAAGACCGGACAATCGTCGGAACTACAGAGAGGAGCTAGACAATATGAGCATAGAAGGGGTATGATTATTGCAAACTGGCTGTTAATTTGTTATTGTACTTTTGAACTTGTTTTAATGATTTATGTACAACAGGTTGAGTGGCAACCATATGGACGCCTAGATTTTCGTAGAGAAGAACTTCGGCCGGCTTTCTTTCATGGGATCCTGCATGTTTTGGAGAAGACCGAGCCTCACATGCCACTTCGAGTTTGCAGACAATTTGGTCGAGTTCAAGGTGTGCCAATCCCTCCCATTCAACCAATTAAAGCTAGAAGGTGTGGAAACAATCGTAAGTACGTAGTGGAGTATGATCCCACCAACTGGAGTTGGGAGCAAAGGGAGAACAACTCTGTAAGCTTATGGGAAATGGGTGTAGAAGCAGATCCTCCATCTCTCTGCACTGATGATTACTTGGAGTGGTACTTGGCTCATACTCATCCAATAATCTCTCCTTATACTAAGGAGCAACTCATGCAGGTTTGTAATTAATCTTCAAATTCTATAAATCTATAACATAATCAATGTCTGACTTAATTTATTTTGCACTTCACTGTAGGCAATTCGGACTTCTGTGTACAATCTGGAGCCGTATCGAGATGCAGATAATGAGGAGGAGTATTCCCGTATGAAAGACGTTGTTTGTCACACTTTGGATGGGTTCTATCCTTTCCTTGACTAGGTTGGATTGATGTTGGTGTTGGATTTAGTTTGTGCTTGAGTTTTAAGAACATGCTTTGTAGTGTTTGAACGAATTACTTGTTATTTGGTTTGTTTGCAATTGTCTGATCCAAATCAATGTCCGGCCCAAAACGCCATTTCACACTTATCCAAATCAATATCCAGCCCATCAAATGTAGATCAGAAGATGGTGCGTTACAGCTGATAGCATCCAATTCATATACGTGTTTGGTGTGTATTGGATGATATCTTGCAACAGGGGAGCTAAAGGACTCGACGAGGGACGCAGCGAGCGAGGAAAAGAAGAAATATGGTTCTGCACGGTTTGTAGCAAACCGTGCAGGATTGCTGCAAACCGTGCAGATCAGCAGAAGATGTTGATGCCGTCCAGTAAAACGGCACGGTTTGCTACAAACCGTGCAGGATTGCTGCAAACCGTGCAGATCAGCAGAAGATGTTGAAGACGTCAAGTAAGTGAGTTACAGCTGTTGCTAGCTGTAACTCACTTAAATTGAGTAAGTGAGTTACAGCTGTTGCTAGCTGTAACTCACTTAAATTGAGTAAGTGAGTTACAGCTGTTGCAAGCTGTAACCCATTTACCTTCAACTCTATATAAAGGACATTTCAGCATGGAATAAGCAACACATTTCAACTTAATACAGAAAAAAAATTATGGATCCAGGAGGGAAGCTCTGTTGGTGCAACAAAGTGCCAACTGAACAGACTTGTACTGAGCAATTCAATCATGATAAGGTGAACTACGGGAGAAGATATTGGGGATGCCCTGATAGGACGTGGAACTCGATTGATGAAGATGGTGGGTGCAAATACAAGCATTGGATCGACCGTCCATACTCAGGTCGAGCAAGGGTGGTTATAGAACAGCTGAATGAGGATAATTTGTTTCACTCTACAGAGGCCGCTGGACTGCAAGAGCTAACTGAAATGTTGAGGGCAATGTCAAAAAGCCTAAACGACGACGTAACTGAACTTCAGGAGAAAAATGTTGAGCTCATGGATGAAAATGCTGCACTTGCCGCGGAGAAGCAGGCCTTAGTTGATGAGAAGTTTGGAGCAAGTTGCAGTGGGACTAAGTAGTTTAATGTTTGTTTAAGTTTCTGTTTGTTTACGTTCTTGTTCGCTTCAGTTGTTGTCTGTTTAAGTTGTTGTTTGTGTAAGTTCGATCACTTTCCAGTTTCTTGTATCCAACTACTTCTCTAAGTCAGTCCAAATACATGCAAACATAAAAAATCTTAGTCATTACAACTCCTAAACAATCCATTTCGACTGAATCTTAACCGCTAAGATTAATTACGTTGTTGCCTTTCTTGTTTCTTGTTGGGGCTCTAGGCCTTCTGTACGCCGCTAGTTGCTCAGTAAAAGGGTCTATCAAGGAGCGAGCTGCCGGTGAACAGTGACGATGCCACATATGATAAACTTCAGGTAATGGAGAGTCATCGGCAATTGGCATCTACAATAAGGCAAATGAATGATTTACAAGACAAATGTACGACGTATTGATTTAAAAATATAAACACCAAATTGATAGAGTGAGTTAGAAATTACCGAAATGAAGTGTCTTTCATCTTCAACAAGGGCAATGCAACATATGGGCAATTTCTCTCCTGGAGCGATGTTGTCGTCCAATACTATAGGCAAATATGTTTGCCAAATTGATTTCGCAAGCACAACCAATGCACAATTGAAAGTCGTAGCTACTACACACCCCATCGCCGGGACTTGTAACCATGTCTCTTCGGGTGCCATCTCTCCTGGTCCAGTCCAAGCTAGATCTCTAACTGCTCTCAAAACATCAGGCGTTTCAACTGGCAATACCCAACAAGCTTGCAACCCATTATTCCAATGTGCAAATGTCGTTTGAGCCATTTCAGATCTAACTCTCCTCCAATTATCTTGGTCCCACCCTAATTGTTGTGCTATAGCTCTGTATCCACAATTTCCATCAGCGACAATGGGATACCAACCTTGCACGTAGGGACGCATGCATGGAGGTATGAGAGCATTATACTTTGTAAGCTTCTGCAAAGCCCACTGACCACTCTTACCCTTCCCGTATGAAGTCGGTTTTTGCTTCTTTGGAGGCGTTTCTTCAAGTGTTGCATCAGTGTGCTCCCAATGTGAAGGTTGTCTTTTCATTGGATTGTACTCTTTGTTTGGAGCTCCTGGAGGTCGTCCCTTCCCCCTTTTCACACGAGCTGGCTCCTGTAGGTTGGTCATTTGGGGGTTACCTATTGCTAAACACTTCATTGCACACTCGTGTTGGTCATAAGGTGACATTCCCTCCCATTGCTCAGCCATAAACTCATCCATCAAGTTTCTGGCTACTACCCTCCGCACTTGTAATTCGTCTTCAGTCTCTACTTCTTTCAAAGTCAATGTCCTCCAAAAGGCATGAACCGCTTCAACGGGAATTGGTTCTTGACGCCTCACATATTCATAAATGTCATGCACACATAGCAATCCATCTCTCATCCTTATTACGCATTCACAATGATCAAGATGCATGCCGTATTCCCCTTTCTTGTATTCAGTTAGCAAGCGACTCAAACAAGTATAAGACACTCTGTATTTAAGAAGCTTGAAGAGATCAACGTCTGTAATGTTACTTACAGTCTTTTGCTGACTTTCATTGAAAGTACCCAAGATCTCCTTGAACTGATTGCGCATCTTCGCATTGTATCTTTGAAACACAGTGTCTATCTTCTGGCTTGGCAGTGACAAATAATTTTTGAAGCTAGAATGTTCACTTTCAACCCTGCATAATAAAAACAATTTTTTATAACAACAAATATAAAGCTAACATAATTTGCAAAACAATCTCAAACGTAATCACATTACTAACCTGTTTGTGGTGTTGGAGCCTAATGTAAAGATTTTATCCACATAGATCGAAAGAAATCTATTGCCGTAGGGGTTTAGCCAATTCTTCTTCAGGTACCTAATCTCAGATGGATATGCAGCCCAATCTTGTTCAATACGGCCCAGCTTAATGTTGTATGCCAAATCTGTCGACTGTTTGAATAAGTTAAGACAGTCACTTGCAAAATGGGTCCCCCTTGCTTGTGACCGCATTGCTAGCTTAGCATGGTCCTCAATGTTCTTTTGGATGTGCCGCCTACAGAGGAGGAAAGTAGAATCTGGAAAGATCCTATCCAAAGCGTTCATCAAAGCTTTCTCTCGATCAGTGACTAAGCAAGTTGGCGTCATCTTAACAACCCTAAACAACTCAGCCAATTGATACATGCACCACGCGTAGTTTTCTTCTTTCTCTTCTGACACGAAAGCCCCAGCAACGACATAGTTCTTCCACGTTGATGTTATTCCAACAATCTCTATGAAGGGCATGTTGTACCTTTGCAAGATAATACATTACTATAAGAATTTATAGAGTAAAAACAAACATAAGACTTTTTAACTTAATTATACTTACTGAATTGTGCTGTATGTTGCGTCAATCAACATTACGTATGGAAACGCCTTAAGCAGTTTCATCGACTCTGGGCTTGCGAAGAACACATCTGTGATCTTATTTGTCACTTCATCGCTCTTGTGTCTTACGAAGTAGTTCAACTCCTTCGAACGATAGAAGAATTCTTGGATCACAGTTCTTCCCTCCATCCTCTCTGTTCTGAACTTGTTACAAAAGTTGTACACTTGTGACTTCTTAGTCATGTTGTCAGGAGATTCATTGAGCCTTGTGTACATCTGTATTGGTCTAGCATTTCCCTTCCTCATGTCTAGTAACACCTTTTCCTCCTCAGGTGTAAGTCTTCCAGCAAATGCGTTACCGTGTAAGGATTCACCAATAATATGGTTGTGAGTTCCATGATCAGCCCTTATGATCCATTCCCCATTTTCAGTCTCTCTACATGCAATCTGAAATTTGCAACCACATTTCTTTGTGTGGGTGAATTTCCTAGTTCTCCCAACTGAATCAGGAATGTAATGTCCACTGCGCTCGCATTTAAGCCAAGACCTTCCTAACTTCCCTTTGAAGTCAGTTCTACCAACCTTCAACATGAAGTTATGAGTTTTACCAATATCTCTTGCCCACTGTTCTGCTTCTGCCCTTGAGCTGAAGATCTTATCAGTGACGAAAACTTCTGAATAATCTAATGATATATGTGGGTCCTCATAAGGCACAACACTGTCAAACTGTGGTACTGTCTTCAATTTCGGGAAATACTCAATGTCTTGATATGGTTGCGATAAAGATTGGTATTCAGGAACATTAGACCAATCAGTTTGATGAGAATGATATGGAGGAGGTTCAAGATGAGAGACTATTGGCGGAATATCAAAATCCAAACCAAGATCAAACGAAGGCACTCCATGAGGTCCCAAAGGAATATCGGCATTGATCGATAAGTTTCTTAAACGATTGAACGCTGGACTATTATTCTGTAAAAACAACAAAATTCGAATCAAATCCTAAATTCCAACACAAACACAACAAAATTCCAACACAAATGGACATTCGTCACGTATGTATGGCAAACCTTCGTCACGTATGTATGGCAAACCTTCGTGACGAATGTATTTGCACATTTCTTGTGCAAATACATTCGTCACGAAGGTTTGCCATACATACGTGACGAAGGTTTGCCATACATACGTGACGAATGTCCATTTTACCCCATTTCAAAATGTTTTTTACACTTTTTTACCCCTAAATTCGAATCAAACCCTAAATTCCAACACAAACACAAATTTTCACACAAACCCTAACTTCAACATCATATTCAAATTTCCACACAAACACAAATCATGCTCCTAGTATGTAACAACTAAAATAAACATATTACAACATGATTTTCACACATTCAACACAAACAACTAACTTCAAACTATTCAATATCATAAAAAAACATATATTTTACCTACAAACCCTAACATTAACATTATTAAAAACAACTATAACATACCTCATTGTAGTTCCCCCACGATGGACCATCTTCATCAACATTTTGGTGTATGTAATCATCCCAATTTGACATTTTCAATTGAACAATGTGTTTGAATGAAAGTGTTTAGGGTGAAATGAAGTGAAATAGTTGAAATGAAGAGGTAGAAGAAGAAGGTGGTTCGGATATATGAAGTGTTTATGGTAATTAAATGCAGTTGGTGTGGATTAGACATAATAGCTTTACTTTTGCAGATATAGCTACCTTCGTCACGTATGTTTTAGGGTTCTTCGTCACGAATGTGTATAAGACCTTCGTCACGAAGGTTCAGCATACATTCGTGACGAAGGTATGGTCAAATACATTCGTGACGAAGGTATGGTGAAATACATTCGTGACGAAGGTCTTATAAACATTCGTGACGAAGGTATGGTGAAATACATTCGTGACGAAGGTATGGGTGTGCTAAATAAAATTTGAAGGTGTGCTAAATAAAGGCTTTGTATATATACCTAGGCTTCTTTAATAGTTTTTTTTTTTATTAAAAAATGATGTCATAAGAAACATTAAATTATTTAACTTATTTAGTTAATGAATTATATAGTAATATACTAGATTCGGACACCCGCACTACGCGCGGGTCAATTACGGTTTTTCGTATACAGTATAATGTTGTAAATAGGCGGTTTAGGGTGTAGATAGGCAGCGGACGACAATAGAGATGAAGATAAAACGGAGATATTCGGACGAAGGATGACGATGAGCGACCTTTTTTATTTAATTTAAATTTTTTTCTTTTCTTTTATTTTAATAAAAATATGGCATGTATACGAAACAACAATTATGAATATGGATAAATTATAACTTATCACATCACATTCTCACCGGTTCGATATAGATATATTTTGTTACACTAATTTTTATTAATAATTTTTTTTTTTTTGGTTCCCCACTCTAGTTCAGCGGTTAGGGGACTCCCCTATTACGCTTACGTCTAGAGTTTGAGCTGCGTGGGTGGCTCTCCCAACAAACATTTTTTAACCTCCATCAAGTCTCGAACTCGAGACCTCATGTTGGGTGATTGAGGTCCCTTACCACTCGACCACATGCTTGTTGGTTTTATTAATAAATATTAACAATTTTTTTGTGTTAAAAATCTATTAATTTAGTGCATTCATTAACTAAATTTGATATTATGGAGTTGAAGAATATGAAGAAATGTAGATATTAATTGTATTGGTTGCAATTAAGAGACGATGAAAGTTTTTTATTAAAATTCATGAATGAGATGAGAAGGAATTGATGAGAAAAAATTAGTTCATGCATTGAATAAGTATCAGTTGTCATAACTTTCTCAATGGCTAATAGTTTATATGAGATATAGATGAGAGATACAAAGAGAGAGAGAGAGAGAAAAATTAGGTTTAAACATTAATTATTCCAATTGACATTACTTTCAAAGGATGATATATAGATTAAAAATATCTAATTAACCCAGATTGATTTTTAACCGGGGAGGAAGGGGGCGTCGGGATGAAACGAAGGGATTGACAAACGGGATAGAGATCAGAATGAGTTTGGAGATTGTGGTAGATGAAAGAGACGAAGAGGATATGCTCTTAGTTGGTGATGAAATTAGCATTAAGAGAAGAGATAATTAGGGTAAATATTTAAAATATTAGCATTCAGATTAATTTTTAACCGGGGAAGGAGGGGGCACCGGGATGAAACGAAGGGATTGACGACCGGAATAAAGACGGGAATGAGTTTAGAGATTGTGGTAGAGGAAGAAAACGAAAAGGATGTGTTCTTAATTGGTGATGAAATCGGTGTGGCCTCTTTAAATAAATTTTGGCTCCGCCAATCATATAGATCTTTTCTTTACAAATTTAAGATCTTCCTTTTTTATCTTTATCTTCTTGTTTTATTTGCTCTTATTTTATTTTGTTTTATCTTAAAAATGTATAATATGTCAAATTAAAAAAAAATGAAAGCTAAATTAATTTTAAACTTTTATTAACTAATTTTAGAACTTTTCTAACAAGTTTAATTCAAATCAATTAAACCGGTTGACACATACAAGTATACTACTCCCGATTTGGTAACTTTTATTTATTTATTTACAAATTTTTGTCTTCTTAATTACTCCGTACATGTTAACAAAGTAGCAAAATATTATCCTAGCCACAAAAGAAATGAAAGAGTTAGATTGATTCAAATTTTAGAAAAAAAGTAATACATTCATTTAGCCTCTTGTTTTTAGCAAATTAGGAAAGAAAGTTGCTTGAAAATATCGGAAAGTAGCGTTGATTCAACTTGCAAATCAATGTAGAAAAGCAAAAGTTTCCGAAAATAAGTGTGATTTGAACGTGAAGAAGATCGATGAATACAAGAAGAAAGATGAAGGAGGCAGGGGTGCCTTGCACGTTGAATACAGAGATAGGAGCAGTGTTGGCTGTGCTTCGAAAGGGAGCGACAGAATTATCTGTGGGTCCGGCAGAAGAGAGCCCATATCAAGATGTATCTCTTCAACAATCTTTGCGTTCCCTTCGAACACTCATCTTCAACCCTCAACAAGATTGGAAGAACATGGATCCATCTATCTACCTATCTCCCTTTCTGGACGTGATCTTGAGTGATGAGGTGCCAGCTGTGGGCACCATGGTCGCCCTCGCTGCAATCCTGAAGATTATCAAGATTGAGATCTTCAATGAAATGACTCCTGGAGCCAAAGACGCAATGAACGCCATTGTCATTGCTACCACCGGTTGCAGGGTCGAGAAGACCTCTACCATTGTCCAAGAAGCTATTCTCATGCGTATATTACAGATTCTGACTGCATCCATTAACTCTCCCGCTTCAATCCTCTTGTCTGATGATGCCGTCTGCACCGTCATCAACACATGTTTCAACATCCTTCAACAGACCAACACCAGCGATCTTCTCAAGAGGACTGCACACTTCAGTATGCATGAGATTATAAGGAATGTGTATTGTCGGTTGGTAGAGATTCAAGAAGAGGACCAAGATCAATATGATGATGATGAAGACTATTCTCCGGCCTTGGGATCAGGATATGGTGTTCGTTGCGCAGTTGACATCTTTCATTTCTTGTGCTCTTTGTTGAATTTTGTGGAGACTGTGGAGACAGATGGGTTCGTGTTACAGAAGACCAATGAGGAAGTTCAAGTGATTGCATTGTATATGATGAATACTGCAATAGAGTTGAGTGGAGGTGTGCTTTGGAAGCACCCCAAACTCCTCATAGTGGTCCAAGATGATCTCATGTATCACTTGATTTACTATGGAACTTTTACCAGCCCGCTCGTCTTGTCCATGATATGCAGCGTAGTCTTGAACATATACAACTTCCTGCGCAGGTAAGATATATTATTAAGGTATGAGTATACGAATGGATAGTCTTATCCTTACTGATCTATTGTCCTTCTCTATGCAGGTATACGCGTCTCCAGTTGGAATCATACTTTGTATTTGTATTATCTAGAGTTGCAACATCAGGTTACTCAATGCAGGTGCAGGACGTGGCGCTAGAAGCAATTGTAAGTTTCTTAAGGCAACCGACATTCTTGATCGAGATGTATGTAAATTATGACTGCTCTTTTATGTGTTGGAACCTATTTGAAGAGACTGGGAAATTGCTATGCAAACAAGCATTCCCCACATCTGGGCCCATGACATGCTCACAAGTCCAAGCCTTTGAAGGCCTTCTTCTCATGGTGCACAGTATAGCGGACAATATTGATAAAGAATCCAGTGTTGTTGGTTCCATGGGTTCATGCCCGATTGTGATTAGAGAATATGAACCATTTTGGGAAGATGTGGCAAGCAATGACTTGGAGTTGGAACACCAAATCGATGCTTTGAGATTGAGAAAAGCTCAAAAGAAAAAACTAATGGTGGCGGCTAACCATTTTAATCTAGATGAGAAGAAGGGGTTAGAATACCTCAAACTCTCAAACTTGTTTCCGCAAGATCCTCCTGATGCCAAGGCCGTTGCATACTTCTTTAGGTTCACTCCACGTCTAGACAAGACGGCCATAGGTAATTACTTGGTTATATGATAAGATTTCCCATACTTGGCAACTAAGAGTATGATATATGCATGTTACTTTAGTGTTACACTTAAACTATCCATGATTCCAATAGTGAAATTATAGATTTATGATATTGCTTTCTAAGTTTCCTATTGGATAATAAATATGAACCTTTTATAAAGAAATGATATTTGCAAGTTCATTTTGTAGGTGATTACCTAGGTGATCCTGATACCTTCCACTTGCAAGTTCTAAGGGAATTCACTTGCACATTTGAGTTTTGTGGTATGCTTCTTGACAATGCTCTGAGGAGTTATCTAGAGACTTTCAGGTTGCCTGGAGAGTCCCAAAAAATCCAGAGGGTCCTAGAGGCCTTCTCCGAAAGGTTTTATGAGCAACAATCTTCAAATCTGTTCGAAAGCAAAGATGTAGTGTTCATACTTTGTTACTCTCTTATTATGCTGAACACGGATCAACATAACCCACAAGTGAAGAAAAAGATGACTGAGGATGAGTTTATAAAAAACAACAGGGCAATCAATGGTGGAAAGGATCTACCAAGGGAGTACCTTTCCGAGCTCTTTCAATCCATAGCCAACAATGCAATTACTATGTTTGGGCAAATGGGTCCTGTTGAGATGACCCCTAGTAGGTGGACAGAGATAATAAACCGTTCAAAGGCAACTAAACCTTACGTCTTGTGCAAGTTTGATCCTCGATTAGGGAGGGACATGTTCTCCACTATAGCAGGTCCTTGTGTTGCTGCTCTTTCGGCTATATTTGAGCATGTTGATGAGGATGATGTGATGAACGAGAGCATTGAAGGGCTGATTTCAATAGCTAGGATTGCTCAACATGGTTTAGAAGACATTCTCGATGAGCTCTTGGCCTCAATGTGCAAGTTTACCACGTTACTTAACCCTTATGCATCCACTGAGGAGACTCTTTACATCTTTGCTAATGATATGAAACCAAGAATGGCAACTCTTGCTGTTTTCACCATTGCCAACAAGTTTGGTGAGTCGGTAAGAGGGGCTTGGAGGGATATAGTTGATTGCTTGTTAAAGTTGAAGCGACTGAAGCTACTTCCTCAATCAGTTATTGAATCACCAGAGAGCTCTTCATTTTCAGACCGAGCATGTCACTCAAGATCTGGGTCTGGTACCATACCTCATGGAAGTGACTCGAGGGCGCCTAACAGAAGACATAGCTCTAGCATGGTGGGAAGATTTTCCCCCTTTCTTCCCATGGATGGTAATGAAGACTCTCTTGTTCTAATGGGAAGTGAGTTTGAACAAAATGTCAAAATCATACAACAATGCAAGATAGGTAGCATCTTCAACAACTCAAACTTGCCAGAAGAGTCGTTGATTAATCTTGGACGCTCACTTATATTTGCAGCTGCTGGTAGAGGTCAAAAGTTTGCCACATCTATTGAGGAAGAAGAAACTGTTTGTTTCTGTTGGGACCTCATCTTAACAACTAGTTTGGCTAACATCAACAAAGTGTCCTTGTTTTGGCCATCTTACCATGAAAACTTGCTAACTGTTTCTCAGTTTCCTATGTTTTCCCCTGTTCCGTTTGCTGAGAAAGGCATTCTAATACTCTTCAAGCTTGTTGTCAAGCTTCTATCGTCTTACCGGGTTGACAAATACCCGGAGGAGCTCATCTTCAAATCAATAAACTTGATGTGGAAGTTCGACAAAGAGATTTTAGACACTTGTTTTGATTTAATTATCCAGTCAGTGAGCAAGATCCTGAACGACTATCCTGCAAATGTGCAAAGCCCTTTAGGGTGGAAATCACTCCTCCATCTTCTTTCGGTGACAGGGCGACACCCTGAAGCTTATGATTTAGGGGTTGATACTCTCATAAATTTGTTGTTCGAAAGTCAATACGTGACACGAACAAACTACGCATATTGCATTGACTGCGCGTTCGGTTTTGTTGCCCTTAAGATCAGCCATGTGGAGAAAAACCTTAAGATCTTAGATCTACTGGCCAATTCAGTTACTCATTTGATCCAATGGTGTAAGGACTTCTCTGATCCAGGAAGTAGCATAAGCAGTGCTAGCATAGCAAGCAACTCCTCCTCTTCAGAGGAGGGCATTAGGAGTAATAGTTACATGATAAACTTGTTTGTGAAGCTTGGTGAGGCACTACGAAAGACGAGCTTGGCACGCAGAGAAGAGATTAGGAACCATGCAATATTTGCTCTGAAGAAGAGCTTTATACTAGCGGGGGAATTGGATCTGACTTCGGCCCATTGTATCAACTGTTTCAATTACATAATATTTGCCATGGTGGATGATTTGCATGAGAAAATGATAGAGTACTCAAGGCGTGGCAATGCAGATAGGGAGATGAGGAGCATGGAGAACACACTCAAGTATGCAATGGAGCTATTGACTGATGTATTTTTGCAGTACCTAAAACCCATATCTGATAACACATCATTTAAACCCTTCTGGTTGGGTCTTCTTCGAAGGATGGATACTTGTATGAAGGCCGATTTGGGAGAGCACGGACCATCCAAGATGCAAGAGCTCGTTCCAGAGCTGCTCAAAAGGATCATCATAGAGATGAAGGATCATGACATTTTGGTGCCAAGAGAGGATGATGATCTATGGGAGATTACCTATATTCAGATTCAATGGATTGCTCCGTCCCTAGGGGACAGTCTATTTATGTAATTTCAACTTTTCATCACAGTGTTTTCACCTAGATACAGTAATTAATTAATCTAATATACACATGAATTGTAAGAATGATTACGGGTTAACAATGAATGTCAACTGCTTACAGGAAAATGACTTGGTGCCTAATGTTACATTGCCATTTATTTGGATGTAATAAATTAACTACCAATTTACAGATATATGGTTGGTATATGTACATTGTTTAGTAACATTTATTAATGTCATTGGCCCAGTCTGATTCTGATATGAGTCATATATATGAACCCTGATTAATTAACTACAGGTGTCATATTCAGCAAGAAAAACATTAATCACATATATACATTGTAGACATTAGATATGAATTAGTATGATACAGAGCATATTAATTTAGATCGAAACATGTCATTATATGTTTTCAAAAATCAAAATTGTCAACAAATTTGTTCAACTGCAGAATATATTAATGAGCTCTGGAAAACACCAGTATTAATTAAAGGAAAACAATACCATTATATTAGTGTAAGAAATACTGTACTAATCTTTGATGCTGCTGCGCCGACGCTGGAAGTCGATCGGTGAAGAAATGGAGCCAAAACGACGCGTATTGAGTGTAACTTGGTAGCTACATGGGTTTAGTACTAGTACAAATATTACCAGAAATAGGGCGCGAATTAAAACGTGGCTGAATATCAATTCTGAATCTTAAGTGAAACCCCACCATTTACTACAACACCCAAGAATATTACACAAAACAAGATCTAAGGCCGCTTTGTTTTCTGTTTTCTGTTGGTATTAATAATTCATTTCATTAGTTAGTTAAGTGGTTAGTTAGTTTCCCTATATAAGTTGATTGTTGTACAATTCTGTTACTTACTCAATACAACAGATTTTTCTCCTCTCTTCTTCTCTTCCTTTCTTGCTCCTTGATTCTATTAATCTCTATACACAAACATGGTATCAGAGCAGACGAATTCGATTCTGCAAAGCTTCTATTCCGCATTCTGAGAACAATTTTTTTCGTTTCACTCGTTCTTTTCTTGATCGGATTTTCTTGATATTCGCCGGCGACAATGGTGAATCAAACTCCGATCGACAGTAGTGATCCTCTGTATGTCCATCCTTCGGACAATCCGGGAGCTTCTTTAGCTTTCAAATTCGACGGGAAGAGCTTTCTGTCATGGCGTCGCGCAATCCTAGTTTCTTTGAGTGCAAAGAACAAAGTCGCGTTCGTCGATGGCTCCTTTCCCCGATCTTCGATTGGTGACGATCAGGTTCGTCTCCGCCTTTGGGATCGATGCAATGATCTCGTAATTTCCTGGTTGATTGGTTCTTTAGAGAAGAACATTGCAGATAGCGTTTTGTTTGCATCTACTGCGCAATCAATTTGGCTTCAACTTGGTTCTAGGTTTGGAAGAACTAATGGAGCACAAAAGTTTACAATTCAGAAGGAGATAGCCTCAATTACTCAAGCATCTGATGGCATCTCATCGTATTTCACCAGGATAAAGGTTCTATGGGACGAATTGGATTCGATGAGATCCATTCCGCCTTGTGTGTGCTCTCCTGGTCCTGCTATGGCTGCTTATGAAGAAGAGCAGCGCTTGTATCAATTTTTGATGGGGCTTAACGAGTCTTACACTGCAGTAAGAGGCAGTATCTTGATGATAAATCCTTTGCCAATAGTAGATGAAGCTTATTCTACCTTGGTGCAAGAGGAGCAACAAAGAGAAATTAAGTCTATTGCTCAGCCTTCACATAACGCAGCTTCGTTCAATGCTAGTTCTTCACATAACAACAATCCAAAGACAGGCTACAAGGGTAAAAATCCAAAGATTTGTACCTTTTGTAAGAAACCTGGACATTTGCTTGAATCTTGTCACAAAATCATTGGCTATCCACAAGGCTATGGTCAAGGACAGAGTGGTCAAGGACAGAGTGGTCAAGGACAGAGTGGTCAAGGACAGAAGTCTAGTGCTCATGCTCATAATGTTCAAGCTGAAGGTGGGGACACTGGTTTTTCAGCTTCAGAATTGGCTCAACTCAGAACTTTGCTCAGCCAAAACTCTTCAGCTCAAGAGCCTGCTTTTTGCAACATGACTGGTATACACTCTTATTCATTTGCTGGCTTTGGCTCAGGTCTTTATCTAATCACAAAGAGTTGAGGGATCCTTTGAAAGTTCATCTTCCGAATGGCAATGTTATGATGGTTAATGTTATAGGCAGAGTTCAGATCACCAGTGAAATTGTTATTGAGGGAGTTCTTTATGTTCCAAGTTTCAAATTCAACTTGCTTTCAGTACAAAAGATAGTGAAGCAGTTACACTGTCATGCTATTTTTACTGATGAGTTATGTACATTGCAGGGGCTGAACTTGACAAAGCCTTTAGTTCTTGGTAAAGCTTCCAATGGATTGTATCTACTAGAGCAATTGAATTCTCTAACCAACACTGATGTGAAGGGATTTAATGCTCATTCAGCAACAATAAGTGAGGAAAATAAGATTGTTCTTCTTCACAGAAGATTAGGTCATCTACCATATTATAAACTCAAGCTCATGTGTAAGCAAGATTGTACTAGGGATTTAAAGGATTGTATACTGCCTTGTCTGGTTTGTGCTAAAGCTAGACAAGCTAGGCTTTCTTTTCCTAGTAGTTCAATTTCTACAATTGACATTTTTGAGACTATCCAAGTTGACACATGGGGTCCTTTCAATACTGCCACTTATGATGGTTACAAGTACTTCTTGACTATTGTAGATGATTTTTCCAGAGTTACTTGGATTCATTTACTAAAAGACAAGTCTAGTTCATTTACTGTCTTATAATATTTTATTGCTATGGTCTCTACTCAATTTAGCAAAACAGTAAAGATAGTGAGATCAGACAATGCTTATGAACTAGGATCTAGTAATACTGCTACTGAATTCTTTAAAGCCAGAGGCATAGTACATCAAACAACTTATGTTTATACTCCACAACAGAATGGTGTGCTGGAAAGGAAACACAGACATTTGCTAGAAGTTGCAAGAGCACTATTATTTGATGCCTCTCTTCCTTTGAAGTTTTGGGGAGACTCAGTTTTGACAGCTTGTTTTCTGATAAATAGATATCCTTCTAGTAGCTTACAAGGAAAGTCACCTTATGAAGTTTTGTTCTCCCAGCCACCAGATATTAGTTTGCTGAGAACCTTTGGGTGCCTTGCTTATGCTTCAACTATTGCAGCTGGTCGAGATAAGTTTATGCCTAGAGCTTCACAGTGTGTTTTTCTGGGATATCCTGCTACAAAGAAGGCATATAAGTTGATGAATCTTAGTACCAAAGAAATATTGTATTCCAGAGATGTGGTTTTCCATGAAGGAGTAATGCCTTTTTCAGAAAAGAGAGATGATGATCCTAGCATTTTTCCAACCTCATCATTTCCTTTCATTGATGATAATGCCAGTTCATCTCCAGATCATGTTATGCCTGCTGCAGAAGTACCTATTCCAGTCAATCAACCTAGAAGATCTTCAAGAAATACAACTCCTCCTTCTTACTTACAAGACTTTGTTTGCACTAATGTTTCTTGTAATAGTGTGCTAACTACTTCCAATTTTCAGGTAGTTGATTTTCATGATATATCTTCATTTAGTCAATTGCTTGTGGCTAATGTGAGTATGCTAGAAGAGCCTACATGCTTTGAGCAAGCCAATGCTTCACCAGAATGGCAAGAAGCAATGCACAAGGAACTTGCAGCACTGGATTCCAATAACACTTGGGACATTGTAGAGTTACCAAAAGGGAAGAAGCAAATTAGCTCTAAATGGGTCTTCAAGGTTAAATGCAAAGCAGATGGCACTTTGGAAAGATACAAGGCAAGATTAGTCATTAAAGGGTGTACTCAAAAGGAGGGCATAGATTACACTGAAACTTATTCTCCAGTGGTGAAGATGACAACAATAAGAAGCTTGATTGGTGTAGCATTGAAGAAGGGATGGGATCTTTGTCAATTGGATGTCAACAATGCTTTTTTGCATGGAGACCTCCTTGAAGAAATATATATGAAGATTCCTCTAGGCCTTCCTTCTATGCCTGGTAAGGCTTGAAGATTAAATAAATCATTATATGGTTTGAAGCAAGCTTCCAGGCAATGGCACTCCAAGTTATCTCAAGCTCTTTTATCTCAAAAGTTCATTCAATCTGAGAATGATCATTCCTTGTTCTATAAAAAGGATGGAGATTCTATACTATTCCTAGCAGTATATGTAGATGATATATCCTAGTTACAGGAAACAAGGAGTCTACCATAAGCTCAATCAAGAAGTATTTGGATGACACATTCAAGACCAAAGACTTAGGCAAGCTCAACTACTTTCTAGGAATTGAATTTCTACATTCATCCAATGGAATCATTCTTTCCCAAAGAAAGTTCATCAAAGAGATGCTAAAAGACTTTGATACTGATAATGCTCCTCCAGTATCTAGTCCATTGGATCCCAGCATCAAATTGACTAATCCTTCACAAGACTTCTTACCTGATCCTACTCCGTATAGAAGACTGGTGGGCAAGCTGAATTTTGTGACTCATTCAAGGCCTGACATTTGCTTCTCTGTGCAACACTTGAGTCAATTCATGCACATTCCTACATATCAGCACTTCAAAGCAGCTTTGCACACTCTTAGGTTTCTAAAAGGAACCATGGATTCAGGACTACTTTTATCTAAAACAGAAGACTTCAAACTACAAGCCTATTGTGATTCAGACTGGGCTTCTTGTACCTGTAGTAGGAAGTCTGTCAGTGGCTACTTGGTGTTGCTTGGATCTTCCCCTATCTCATGGAAGTCTAAGAAACAATGCACTATATCCTTATCTAGTGCAGAAGCAGAGTACAAGTCCTTAAGAAGTCTGACAGCTGAACTTGCTTGGTTAACAAGGTTACGTTGTTAACAGAAATGGAAGTACCTAACATCAATCATGTCCCAATCAACTGTGATAGTCAAGCAGCAATACACATAGCCAGGAATCTTGTGTACCATGAACGCACCAAGCACATAGAGATTGACTGCCACTATGTTAGATCAAGATTGACTCAAGGGATGATAACTCTTACTCATGTACCAACAGCTTGTCAACTAGCAGATATTTTCACTAAACCACTTAGTGGTCCTAACCACAATGTTGTAATGCCCAAATTAGGATTGCCTCCAACACCTCCAATTTGAGGGGGGGTGTTGGTATTATTAATTCATTTCATTAGTTAGTTAAGTGGTTAGTTAGTTGCCCTATATAAGTTGGTTGTTGTACAATTCTGTTACTTACTCAATACAACAGATTCTTCTCCTCTCTTCTTCTCTTCCTTTCTTCCTCCTTGATTATATTGATCTCTATACACAAACATTTTCATCCTGAAATAAACGCGCAAGCTAGTCTCCTTTTCTTCATTTGTTTCCATTTATATGCGTGTAGTTGTTGCTTTCCTTCTCCCTACATTTCTCCATTCGATTTTACAGCTGTTTTCCCAAGATCATTGATTGTTACATGTATGTTCGTTTACTCCACCATGCAATATAAATGTACTACTATTCTTCGGTAATACGGATTTTCGTATACGACATAATGTTGTAAATAGGCCGGCAATTTAGGGTGTAGATAGGCGGCAAACGACAGTGAAGATGAAGAGAAGACGGAGGATGAGTAGGTTTAGAATTTAGGGGTAAGAAATAAAAGGAATGGAACCTACATCATTAATTAGTACAAATTATCATTACTTTCTGCTAACACCAACCAACTTTTATATATATACTAGCATTTTGGGTCCCACGCTACGCGCAGGTCTATATTATTTTATATAATTTATTGATTTGTAAGAAAAAGCCATCAGCGTTAAGCGTATTTTATTTTATTTATTGTGTAAAATTTATTTTTTATGCAAATATTCTATAAGGAGTTGAATTTATTATGGAGTTTTAATTCTATAAATCTTCACACATAATACATTTTGATTATAAAAATCTAAGTTTTAATTCTATAAATTTTCACACATTAAATTTTTTTTATGGAGTTTAACCCATTTATGATGTATAAAAACCACCAATTAGAAAATGATAGTAATAAATTAAGGAGTGTCATTAACCAATAAGAATGCAAAGATATTTAATGTGACCTTTCATTTTCTCTCTGCGTGATTTTTTTTATTATATTAGATAGATTAGATTGAAAATAAAATTAATCATCTTTAAAAAGTCTAAGTTTTACTTCTATAAATCTTCACACATTCAAATATTTATGGAGTTTGATCCAATTATTATAATGTATAAGACCCACCAATTAAATAATATAAATATTAAATTGAGGAGAGTTATTAACCAATAGGAATGTGGAGGTATTTAATGGGGTCTTTAATTTTCTCTCTCCGTGATTTTTATATTATATTAGATAGATATAGATTTGTCGATACACATATTGTAACGTTATTATCTCTAAATATATGTTAATAAAAATTATAAAATTTGAATATTGTTAAAGTTCTAATTGAGACGAATCAAACAAGATCTCAAATTACTATGTTTTTTCCTATATTGAACGATATATCGAAGATTCTCTTAAACAGTTAACGGTGTAAAAATTTAAAGTGAAAAGAATATTTAGAAACGAAGAGAGTATCTACCTAACTACAATATAAGGGAGAAGCCAAGTCTCTACAAAAAATTGTGCCACCTGAGCGCCACCTCACTATTTTACAAATAAATAAATAATCAAATTTAATTATAAAAAACAACAATTTTCCTCAACTAAATAGAAAAAAACCCACTACTTTCTCCACTTTCCTATTTATTTTGGTCAATTTAAAAGAAAAATCAAATTTTCAATATGTTTAAGAAGAGATATTTCCTCATAGGATGTTATCTTAAGTTGTAGTTTAGTTTCGTTATTCCTTATAAATTGAATGAAAATCAATTACAAGTTTGTTCACTTATTATATGTATTATTAAAGTTTATTTCTACTTATTGTTGACTTTCTATAACTTTATCATTAAATTCATCATTATTGGATAATTTTAAGTGGATCTTATGTGTTAGTCATAATTTATTATATATACTAAAGGTTTTATCTTTTTTTATCCTTATATTTTACTATTGAATGGTTTCGCATGTGAATATAGCAAATTTATATAGTTATGCAAAATGTCGATGGAAAAAAAACTTATAGTTTGTGCAATGAAGTCTATCCATATGTATCTACATGTTGTATGCTAATATACTACTTTTTAGAACTAAAAAAACATTTAATTTGTTATTGATTCTATTTATATTTTCGTATAAAATAAAAGTTTAGATGTAAAATGTGTAAGAAATATCTTATGCTTATCTAAGACTATCTAATTGTATTTTGGTTGAGTATATATGATAGGATGAGTATATGATAGGCTAGTGTATATTTTACATTGATCATTGAGTATTTTTCACTCTATTTTTTCATATGTATATTTTATGTACCAATGTATTGAATATTCTATAAAAAAAAAATTACAAGTAGAACTAGAACTTATTTATTATTTTAACGATATATAAATTTTATGCATTATATATATATTAATGTAAGCTTATAATCCCGTGATATTCACAGAGCCTAGACTAGTTTTGGAAGAAAGGTGGCCCACAGTGATAACCGAGAGACTTGGGGTCATAGAAAAGCGCATTAAATCCAACGCTGAGGTTAATTCGATGACTTTTACAGTGGTTAATTAGCGTGTGTTCCGTGACATACACGGGATCAAATTTATTAAATATTTTGAATAATATAATTATATTTATATTGTTAATTAATATTTTACATAGCTATGATTTGTGCTTTATATTTAGAGTTCTATAATATAGATAAATAATGCGTATAGATAAATAATATAAAATTATCAATCTCATAAGAACCTAGATAAAGAATACATATAGATGAGATTTAATACATTAAGTGCATTAATTTATATTTGTGTAGTGTACAGAAAGTTTATAAGGTTAGTGAACAGAAACTAGACAATTATAAATCGACTAGTTTATTGCATGATCTTCGATCACACACAGACTTCAATACTAAGTGGCCGGTAATACACAGTTTGAAAGAACGTTAGAATAACAGATGTTCATTAAAATATATATAAATGTTAAGATTAAAAAATAATACAAATCAATCAACTTTTCAGAGCGCGCCTGCACACGTCAAGAATTTGTCATGATCCTTTTTTTATTTCTTTGAATTTTCCGGCGCCTACGACGACCGGAAGGTGCGTGTTTTTTTATGGAATCAAATCTGGATGTTCATCCTCTGGATCTAGTGTCATCTACTGAGGAAACTACGAGCCATGCTATGGCTCTCGATGTCGTCCCGAGTACCTCAACACTGCAAGATAATCCATTGTTTGATGGATCATGTGGAGTGAATACCGAGCAGTTTTCCTCACTTGATGTTGCTCGCTCAAAACAATCATCAACGAATAGTGGAGAGAATCACCCCCACCCCCTCGTTTAAGGATATGGTACATGAAAGGTGCTTAACTTTTGAAAAGCCTACTCAAACCAATGTATGGGATGAGCGTCTAGATCTTTATGAAACTGATGATGATGAAGAACCAACAGAGTCTTATCCTCGCTGCCATGCGGTGTCCCTCTCGACAACTGAAAAATGAGAGCTTTGCAAACCTTGGGATCAATATCTGATTGTGCGTATGTTTGGTCATGGTCCGGGGGTATGTGACTCTCAAAAAGAGGCTCAAATAGAAATGGACACTTAAGGGTTCAGATACTCTTGTGGATATTGAAAATGACTACTATGTTACGAAATTCTCAAATGAGGCAGACTACCAACACGTTCTTACGGAAGGCCCTTGGAGGTTGGTGACAACTATCTTATGATCCAACGTTGGACTTCGAATTACGATCCCCATAATGTAATACCAAGGTGTTAACTGCTTGGATTCGAATTCTGGGGTTAACTATTGAGTATTCCCATGAAGTTTCTTGCAAAGTGTTGGCCGGTTAGTGAGGCAGGTTATTCACATTGATAGGACTACCATTGCAGTGGATCGTGGTCAGTTTGCGCGTCTTGGTGTGGAGATTGACCTTACAAAGCCAATACTGACTCAGTTTTGTTTTTAGGGCAGAACATGGATAATTCAATATGAGGGAATTAGAAGCCTTTGTTATGATTTTGCTAAGATTGGTCACACAACTGAGAAGTATCCACTTAAGGAAACTTCAAAGGAGTTAACAGAGGAGGAATGACTTGACTTGCATATCGAGAAAGACAGAGAAGAAGAAAGGAAGGAACAATGCATACATTAAGCCATGGAACAAAGTGGTCAAGAACTTTCATCGACAAAAGTTAGAACAGAAAGTTGAGGGCGCAAAACAAAACCGACTAAAACAATTTTGTCAAAGTCCACAAAGAAGTCGGGAAGTCAACCACCAAAGTCACTCGTCTCTAGAACCAAACATCTTGATGACAGTAAAGGGAAAGACCCAGTAATAGGCTCGTACTTCGACGTTCTATAGAATAATGAGACCGAAGAAGTTACATAGGGTACCATGGAGTCTCAAGGGATCGTAGATTAGGTTGTCAATGTTCTTCCTGCAGTGTCGGTTCCAACGCCAAAAGTTGTTCAAAATATTGTCACTATTATCTCTGAAGATTCTTTTGTTTCATCCTCAGTTGATCCGAAAGATCTTGGCACGAGAATCATGGGATCTTCGTAACCGATTGAAAAGGTGGATAATAAGAAAAATAACGTGGGGTCAAAGGAAAAAAAAAGATATGACTGATTTGACTTTATCTTCTACTAGGAAACCCTATGGAAAATCTTATTCTAGGACAAGTATTTTGAAAAAAGAGGCAAATATCAAGCGGTCCACACTGATCTCGGATTTATTCCTTCAGAAAAACTCTAATGCAATCTTAAGAACGGAGGGATCTTCACAGGCACAAACAGGAACCTTTGAGTCATCTACCAGTCTTGGAACTTCTAAACCACTGGCTCCATGAACTTTATCGTCTCCAATCATATTTGATGGACAACCTCCATCTCTCTCGGACTCTCAAAATACAGACATTCATGGTTCGGAAGAGCTAAAGCATATTGGTCTCGAACCTCCGACCATTTCAGGCAATAATTCCACAGATAACGAATTGTATGCTCCTTGAATTCCTGTCGTTGGTAACAGACACACAACCGCTGGGTATCAATTCCCACCAATCTTGCTAATTTTTCGTAACTACGTAGCATCAACGAATGCTTTAGATGGTTTTATGTCAGATCACTCAGCCTGTCTTCGATCCTCTATCTCAACGTTTGTTATCTATGAATCTCCTTAGCGTGATCATCTGGAACCCCTGTGGAGCTGGATTCACTGCTTTACTAACTTATCTCATTGGGCCAAGGGTTGATTGTTGTGTCGTTAGATTGGATTTGATGGTGTACTTAGAGTTGAAACTCGGGGTTTTGCACAGTGAAGCTGTTGTAACAGAAACGAAACGAGAACAATAAACGCAAGAAAGACACAGAGGTTTACGTGGTTCACCAAATTTGGCTACGTCCACAGGAGAGGGAGATCAGATTATACGGAGGCGGATTACAGTTTCGGTACAATTAGGGTTTACACATAAGCCGCTATATATAGCGCTAAACAACCCCCGTGCTACCGGTCGCAGTGTGTGATTCAGATTCAAGGCATACTAACAAATCTCCACCTTGACTTGAATCCTCCAGGTAGACTCTCAGACGCACCATGACAGTGCCATATAACAGACATCTCCCTCTCCTCAGAATTGCCCCTCAGGGCAACTAATGATCTCTGATGTTGAGCAAGTCCAAGTAGTGTTTGAACTTGCTCTCAGGAACTGGCTTGGTGAACATATCAGCAGTGTTATCAGCTGTCCCTACTTTCTTCACCTGGATTCTCTTCTCATTCCTCAGAAAATGATACATGTCGCAGTGTGTGATTAAGATTCAAGGCATACTAACAGAAGCGCTGAGGTGGTGGAGTGGTGACGCGGTAGTGCTAGAAGAAGATAGATGATGATTGAAGACAAATTGGTTGAAAAGAAGAATATAACCACTAGAACAAATTGCTGTAATACATATAGTAGATTCATTTTTGCCATAATAAATTGGCAATAGTGTAAGAATATAGCCACTAGAAGAAAAGTGTGGTAAAAAAAACGTAGTAATTAAGAAGAAGAAAATGAAGTGAAAGAGATGAAGTTAATGGGGGGTGCAGGTAGCTTAGCTAGCTAGCGATGGTGGTCCTTGAAATTTAAATGAGATGGCCTACATAGAAGAGGAACACTTCTCTAGGGTCCCTACTCTTTGAAGATCGTCAAGTCTCAACCATCCAGCTTAGGCTTAACAAAACAAAATGAGCTGGACTGACAAATCTCACAACTTACGTATACTTGCTACAACTCACATCTAATTTCCTTGTTTCTTTCTTCTTGCTTGCTTCTTCGACATGATGATCGAGCGTCTACACCTCTCTCCTTAATTGTAAGGCCAAGATCATCATTAAAGACACTATTACATGCATATTACAATTGTTATGGCTTCAAACCGAGGTATATACTGTTGTTATCAAAAGTGATAAATTTAACTCTCATTAACATCTCACATCACTAACATCCAATTTTGAAATTTCTACGTAACACAACTCGATTACCGTCAAATCACTTGGTCACTATATTTTTTAATTCTAGCAACCATGCTTTCTAGCTTATTTGTCTTGTTATGACATTACATCTCCATTTTATTATTAAATATTTGTTTATTGTTTTCACGCGTCATTTACATAATGAAATACTAAATGTTAAATATTAAATATTAAATATTTTGACGTGGAAAGATCGAGTATAACCATGTTTATATGTACATTTCTTCATTCATTTACATATAATCTTAAATATATGCATACATTTATAAATCTACATGTATTTACATTTGTATCTATATATATAAAAAAATTAATGGGTTTGAGAAATTAATGGCAATTGATATTCATTAATGTTTAAACTTAATTTTTTTCTCCTTTTTTATATTTCTCATTATCCAATGATAATTGAGACTTATTAAATGTCTAATAAAACCATAATTATGTGCTTAATTGGTTAGTATTTCCACCATTTTAATCTTTTTTTTCTTCGCTCTTCACCTTCAATCCGTATGACGATGAAGAGCAATCCGAGCAACGTAAACGACTATGTGATTTTGGTATATATATAAGAAATATTCAGTTCATTTTATTATAATTTATAAAAAAATACATATATGAAAAAATATATTAAGTATATGAATATAGACAAAAATAAAAAGTGTTTGGCTCGCGCAAAGCGCGGGTAATGACCTAGAAGTTGTCATTAAGTCGCCATTACTATGTGGTCTCTTGAATTTCTCTTCTAATTTCAACTTTTGATTTTTCGACTTTTCCGAATGTGATTTCGTATTGAATTCTCTCATCAAGTCGTCGTTACTCTTCTGCATATTGTATTTCGCCGTTACTCATGGTTATTGTCAATTTGTAATTGAACAAATCAATTTGTCACTTCTATTGTTCGTTTATTTTTGTGTTAATGTCTTGATCTGCGGGTTAGATTTGTTTTGACCTGAATTAGATAAAATATACCTTGAAAAAAATTGTAACTATATAATTAGTCCAACCCAGTTTTGAGACGAAAACCGTAATTACCCCGCGCTACGCGCGGAAGTCAGATTCTAGTATGTATGTAAAAAGATACGTGCATATGAGTAATTGATTCGTATATTAGTACCTTAATTATTATTCTTATATGATTATACCAAATAAACTCTATTCGAAACAAGAAAAAGTTTGTAATTGTCTCTTTATAAATACAGTAACTATTTAATGTACATCATAATTTTGTTTATAATTATAATCATGTATTTTATCAACATCTAAATTAATCAGCTACTTTAACTTTCACCCGAGTTTAAATAAAATTTATGAGACGAACTGTAATTTATGATATTCGGTATTAAATTATCGCTGTATATATACTTTCAACAATATCTGATAAGCCATGACTTATAGTCCATCCTTATTTATTTTTTTAGCACCAAGTCCATCCTTAAATTGATTAGTAGGTAATACACGAGAATATGAAGATGTAATATAGTTTTGTTGTATATTAAATTGATTTCTCTACTTTAATTTATTGTTAAGAGTTTGCAGTTTTTGCTAGAAAGGTCCATCATCAAGTGCCCGGGATTGCAAACTGCCTCTCTCTCGTCCCTTATTTTTCTATCTCTGTTTTGTTTGGCCCGCGCACAACCACCACTACCGCCATCCACCGGACACTCTCTCTTTCCATCTTCCTCCCACTTAAATGCAGAGCTCACACACCCGCTTAATCTCTCCCTCTTGCAACTCTAATTTACTCCATTCCTGCCAAACCTCATAATCGAACCAATCGATTTTCATCTTCTTCGTTTTCTCTTCTGCCTAATTCTAACTGGTATGCTCTGCTCATATTTGCTTTCTGTTTCCTTGTTCAATTTCACTACAACTACAACTTAGGTATTGTTTTGCTTGATAATCGGCAATGTCCAACTGTTTACTTCTCTCGATTTTGTTTCGGAAAATCCGCTTCTTCGTCACTGCTTTGAACTCGGTTTGATTTTGTTTCATGTCGGCGCTAAAATGTGTTTCCAGTTTCGGAAGAAATTGAACGATGTTGATATTTAATTAGCCAGAGTTCGTTTCATAGCGTAGTTACTTTTTTCAGAAAGGTCGGTGAAGATTCTAGAATTTCAATCTTGTAAAAAACGGTTTTTCCCACGGTGAAATCGTGCGGTTCTTCTTCAAACAGATTGCTCGAATCTACATATTAAATGCAGGACTTTCTTTATCTTCACGCTGAGCTGCTTCCCCTTTTAATTTAGTTCTCAGTCCGCCATTTTAGCTCTCTGAAGTAATCTTCGCTGTGAAATCGCAAAATATCAATAACTCCTGATTCTACGCTGTTATGAACAACTGTTCCCCTTCTGAATCAAATCCGCATTATTATAATGGCGTGCTCGCCGTTCTGTACTAGCTCAATTAATTTTCGAATGCATTATTGGATTGAAATGATTTAGAAAAATTGTATGACTCGTGTTTTGTTTTCTACTATTGCTAGAGCAGTATAAACAATAATTTGTGGTTGATGGAAAAACCTAGGTGTTATAAGAACTGATTGATTTTTGCTAGTAAGCTGCAGTAAGATTAACATCTCTTTTTTATTTGCTGTGTCCTTACTCTCATAAACAAATGAAGCTGCTTGCTTATTTAACTGGCCTGAATTTCATCTTAAGTTTCTGGCTGCCTTTATTTTCATGATCAAATTTATTATAATTTTTTATTACTGGTCATTGGCTTCTGTTTTCATCTAATGATTTTATTATTTAAAAGGTTTTTAATCTGTATCTTGAAAAAACTGCAACACTGGCAAGTAACTTTGGCTCAGTTTTCAGTGTGCCTATGCCTGTTATCTTCTCTCTAATTTATTGTGAATGATTGAATACAGATTGAAATGGATCGCCGTAGCTGGCCTTGGAAGAAAAAATCATCTGATAAGTATCCTGGTGAGAAGGCAATTGATGCATTGGATTCTGCTGATGCTTCCTTGACTGAAGAATCTCTAAATGCTACGGTAGGTTAAGAAATTTAATTTAAAATATGTATATTCATGGCTTATGTCATTGAATTCATGGCTTATTGTCCTTTCTGATCTTATTCTGCTTTGGGACATTTAACACAGGAGAACTATAAGAAACCAAGTTATGTTCAAATATCAGTTGAATCATATACACACCTCAGTGGCCTTGAAGATCAAGTAAGTGCATATGAGGAGCAGGTACAGGCATACAAAGACCAACTTAAATCTCTAGATGAGCAGATTGAGGATCTTAATGAAAAATTGTCAGATGCGAATTCAGAGATGAACAACAAGGATGAACTCGTCAAACAGCATGCTAAAGTAGCCGAAGAAGCTGTATCTGGTATGGAATTTATCAACATGAACTTGTAAGTACACCAAGTGTAAAATTATCTAATTAATGTTTTTTCTTCTGTAGGGTGGGAAAAGGCTGAAGCTGAAGCTGCATCTCTGAAAACTCACCTAGAATCTGTCACACTTTCAAAGCTTACAGTAGAAGATCGAGCTGCACAGTTAGACGGTGCTTTAAAGGAATGTATGCGTCAGATACGAAACTTAAAGGAAGAGAACGATCAGAAAGTGCATGATGTTATTTTAACCAAGAACAAACAATATGACAATATGAAGCTTGAATTTGAAGCAAAGATAGCTGCATTCAACCAAGAACTCGTCAGGTCTCAGGCTGACAATGATGCACTTTCAAGATCTTTGCATGACCGTTCTTCCTTGTTGATCAAGATAAGTGAGGAGAAATCACAAGGTGAGGCTGAGATTGAGATTTTGAAGAACAACATAGAGTCATGTGAGAGGGAAATCAACTCGTTGAAATACGAACTCCACATTGTTTCTAAGGAGTTGGAAATTCGTAACGAGGAGAAGAACATGAGTTCAAAGTCTGCTGACGTGGCCAACAAGCAGCATATGGAAAGTGTAAAAAAGATAGCGAAGTTGGAAGCTGAGTGTCAGAGATTGCGCAGTCTTGTCAGGAAAAAATTACCGGGTCCCGCTGCACTCGCTCAAATGAAGTTAGAAGTTGAATATCTGGGTCAAGGCTATGGAGAAACAAGATTCAGAAGATCACACCCTCCTCATTTGTCATCTGTGACTGAATTTTCAACAGAAAATACTCAGAAGTTTCAGAAAGAAAATGAGTTTCTTACTGAACGTCTATTCAACATGGAAGAAGAGACGAAGATGTTAAAAGAGGCGCTAACCAGGCGTAATAGTGAATTACAGGCTTCAAAAAGCATGTGCCTAAAAACAGCGAACAAAGTACAGAGCTTGGAATCTCAGTTGCATAGTTTAGGTCAAATGAAGGTTTCTGCAGTTCAAAATGCAAGTAATCCACCAAGCATGACATCCATGTCTGAAGATGGAAATGATGATACCACGAGTGCTGCTGAATCATGGGGCTCTTCTGGATTATTATTTTCTGAGATTTCTCATATGAAGGATAGGCAAAAGGATAATAAACCCATGAGAGCTGACAGTGCAAATCGTTTGAAACTCATGGATGATTTTTTAGAAATGGAGAAATTGGCAAGCTTGTCAGGTGAAAATCATGAAGCCTCGATCGATAAGGAGTTGTTGAGTCCTGAGTTAAATACCTTAAAATCAAGGATTTTTAAGGTATTTGAATCTTTGTCTGATGATGCTGAGATTGGAATTGTGTTGGAGAAACTTAAGCATATCGTGCAAGAAGAATACATTCTTGAAGAGAAACTTAGCAAAGAAATAGTTTCTGCAATTTCTGATATCCACTCTTTCATAATGTCACTTATGGAAGCAGCAACAGTCGCTTTCTGCAGAACATCTGACGACGAGGATGGATTCAACAATAAAGTTGATCAGTTCAGTAAATCAGTTAATAAAGTGATAATCAACGAGACGAGCTTAACTGATTTTATTGTTTCTCTTTCTCAAGTTGCAGTAAAAGCCAGTGATCTCAGCTTTAAGTTTGTGGGATTCAAGAACACTGAATCAGAATCCAACTCTCCTGATTGCATTGATAAGGTTGCATTGCCAGAGAACAAAGAATTTCAAGGGGAGAGATTTTCTAATGTCTCTTCTCACATTTCTGATTCGTCTTTTAATCCAGAGGATCCGTCAGATGCTAACTTTTTACCAAGTTCAGATATAGTATCATGCAAATGCTCCATAGAGAAAGATATTCTGACCCAGGATTTAAATAGATCTATGGAGGATCTGGAGATGACGAAATCACAGTTAGCAGAAACCGAGCATATCTTAGCAGATGTTAAGTCACAGCTGGCGCTGTCTCAGAAAACCAACGGATTGTCAGAAACTCAGCTAAAATGCATGGCGGAATCATACAAGTCACTTGAAAAAAGAGCTGAAGAGCTCGAAGCTGAAGTCACCCGCCTTCATGCTAGAGTTGAAACCGTGGAAAACAAGCTTCAATCCGAAAAAACTATTCATCAAGATTCTTTGATCAGATGCAAGGATCTTGAGGAACAACTGCACAGGTTAGAACTAGAAATAAATTCCCTTGGATTGAGTTCACATAATTGGTTGTTCTAACTTGTTTCATGATTATTTCTTTGAAGGAGTAAGGATTGCTCTGTCTGTGCATCCATGGCTGCTGATCTAGAAAATAAAAATAAACAGGTACACACAGACTTCTTCCATCCTGTTTATTTTCCATTTTCCATTTCTCTTTTTGTTAACAAATATTTTTCATTTTAGAGTTCTACCTAATCATTTATTGGTGTATTAAATATGAGGTCAGTAGTAATTGAATTGTACATTCCTGATTGAAACCACTTAGAGCAAGCATCTCATTCTTAGGAAACCACTTAGTGTCAGAATCTTACACAGGAAATTGTTGGAGAATCTCCACTCATAATCTTGTCTGAGTACAATTAGCCCTCTATTTATACTGTTAAGGAATAACTAACTGCTAAAACAAAATACTAATAATAATCTAGATATAAACAACACTTAGGAAGGGGAGAAAATGGGAAAATGCATAAGAATTAGGAAGTGGAAATCTGGAGAGAGAGAAAACTAACAGAAAAAGAGAATTAATAAATAAACTATAATAATATCGATATCAGGGTTTGTAACGATTCCATGAAAAGTTTATAGTTATTTTAGCTTAATTATTACATTCCTAATAATAGGCTTATCAAATGGTAAAATGACAAGTATTATTAAAAAGAGAGGTAATAATATTTTTAATTGGATTCCAATCAACAACGACAGGAAAAAGAGCTAGAATCTGCAGCAGAGAAGCTAGCAGAGTGTCAAGAAACAATCTTCCTTTTAGGAAAACAGCTGAAGGCAATGCGTCCACAAACAGAAGCCGAAAAAGACAAGGAAGTTGTGGACGAAGAATCAAACATCAGTGGAGTGAGTAGTGGAGATTCACATCAGGCTGAAGCTGATACTGCTTCTTCAACTAATTCTCACAAATTAGGCGCAGAGTCCCCTCTATATTTTTACAATACTTTATCCAGCCCCTCTACTACCGACGTCCATGGCTTCCCAAGATCACCTTCCAGATCAAAGCAAATTCTTTCCTTGTATGGATCTTCTTCTACATCCTCTGCCCCGGTAACCGAGAAACATTCCCGTGGTTTTAGTAGATTCTTCTCGTCGTCCAAACCGAGCAGCCGTCATTAGTTTATGTGAGTTTGATTGAGAAGAGGTTTGAGTGATCTTTCTGAATGTTTGTGAGAAATAACTTTCCATGATTGTGTATGTGGCAATAATTTGGAAATTAATCTTGTTGTTGAAAATGTCTATTGGATTCCACGGGTGTGGTTGTACAAAAGACTCAAATAAAATGTGGAATTCACTTTATATGTTTTTTTTGTAGAATGTTTTCTCTGAAGTTTATGCATAAGGTGTGGGTGAAACTTAAGACTGGAGTAATCAAGATTAGCGAGGATTAATTTTTATTGTACTAATATGCCACCGACATGCACTTTCTTCAGTAATGACATGCACACGCGTGTGTGCACGTACTTTTCACATAATATCAATGACATGCAAATCTGTCAATAGTGCATGTCGCCGGTTTAAATGTGCATGTCATTACTGAAGAAAGTGCATGTCAATGGCTTAAATGTGCATTCATTCGCATATTTCTTTCCATTATTAAAAGGTGATTAGCTCTGAATGGTACTCCGACATGATTAATGAAATGAATGACTGAGGATTCCTCAAAGATTGCCGGTATGAGATTCTTGTATCAGATTGGTTGAATAGCTAGATGGTACGTTGCTTTTCATATTTCTATCTATTTATTTTATATTGTTAGGCTTCTATTATATAGTAAACTTCACTTATGTTCAGGTTTTGTGTACTAAAACAATATTAATCTTGATTAAGTAAACACCACATAAGTTAATTATATGCCTTCCAAAACTAATCAGAAGCTAATACAAACAGTTAGAAATAACTTCCAAGTTATCTGTTATTTTAGATGGCTACAAAATAAGTTGCAGGAATATAGACAGCAAGTTTCCTCTAGGAATATTCTAAATTTTCATTGTTTGGTTAATGCATATATTTAGACTGGGCTAATTAATTGAATTAGTGGATCCCCACAAGGCACATGACTTGTCAATGTCCCCACTAATCATCCTAATGCTCAAGTAATTAAAGATTTGGACCTAAAAATAAAGGCAAAGAAATAATGCAAATAGTGAATTGGGTTAGATAGATAGATATATGAGGAAACAAGAATGACAAGATGTGCTCCCCACAAGCATGATAAAGTTATTATGGTGTGAATGAGGGATTGAGAAGATGTTTTAAGAAGATAAGATGTTTAAACAAATTAATGCATAAACATCAATCTACAGTTGAAAGTACTGTAGAGAAGATTGTATGTTGTACTAGTTTGGAACACAATCCACTCTACATGTGAACTTCTGTTCTAGTTTCTATTAATTTGTAATGGCCCAATTCAATAGTTAAATGTTAGGGATAAGTGGAGAAATCACGCAAAACGGGGCCCTTTGCCCCTTATTACACTCTTCGAGTGTAATATAACATCTCTTCTAATCTAGAGTGGTAACTAACCTTTCCCTTTTTTAATTAAATTTTTAAAAGAAAAATATATATATCTTCCCTAATTAAATCCTCTCCTCTTTCCATTAACAATTTTTCTTCCCGTTCCTCTTTCTCGCTCTTCACTCCTCTTTCCTCTTCCAATCCATTCCGCGTGCTTTCCATCCGATTTCTTGTTGTTTCTCGTCGATTTCGAGCTTCTATCCTCTCGCGCGATCTCCAGGTACTTTTTATTTCGGTTTTTGGTTGATTTCTGTAGAAATTAGGGTTTTGATCGATGTTTTGTTGTTTTTATGTAATGCAGTTGTTCTCCTCTTGTTTCTGTGTGTATTTCGACCAGATTTCATCCACAATCAGTCACAGGTATGTATTTAATTCAGTTTTTGCTTTTGTTTTGTGTTTTTAGGTTTTACGGTTTGATTTTGAGTGCGATTTTGCTTTTTTCGATTTGATTACAGTGTTATTTTGTGTGTTTCGCTTGCGAATTGCACTCTTTTTACTGTATCTCTTTGATTTTTACTTGTCTGTCCTTTTTCATGTGTTGATTACAGTTTTATTTGTTTAATTTTCGTATTTGTCATCATATTTATGGTATTTAGTTTTTTTTGTTCTTTCTTATTGTTGTTTGCGTGTAATTTATGTTAGTTTTGTAGTTTCGATGACAGTTAGTTTGGTTATACATCTGGTTTTTGTTTTGATGACAATGTGTTTGTTTGTGTTTTATGTTGAGGACAGTTTATTAGTGAGATGTCATTGTTATACTATTGTGGATGACAATATGTTTGTCATCGAGATGGTTTTTCCTTGAATATTCTACTATTTTAGAGTACAATTATATATTCTGATGTTAATGACAGTTAGTTTGCTTAGTCATCTGGTTTTTGTTTTGATGACAATGTGTTTGTTTGTGTTTTATGTTGAGGACAGTTTGTTTAGTGAGATCTCAGTATTATACTATTGTTGATGACAATGTGTTTGTCATCGAGATGGTTTTCCCTTGATTACAGTGTTCTTTGCTCTATTTTATTTTTTGTGCATTACAATATTGATGACAGTGTGTTTTGTTCAAATGTGGATGGCAATGTGGATGACAATTTGTTTTGTTCAAATACAGTTTTTTAGTACTCTTTGATGACAGTATTTTTTGCTCTATTTGTTTTTTTTTTTAATGTTGATGACAATAGTTATTTAAAAGTTTGTGAGATTTTGATTACAAAATCTTCTGTATTAGGATTTGTTTGTCTATTTCTTCTTGTTGATCACAATGTTTATTTGTCATTAAATTTCTATCATGTTTGTTCTAATAATTTATATTAGGTCTCTTTGATGACAGTTTAGTGCTCTATATTTGATTTTTTGTTGAATTTGATGACAGTAGTTATTTAAGGTTTTTGAGATTTTGATTACAGTATCTTGTATGCCGTATTAAAGCTTTTATGATCTTAATCATTTCTTTGTATGATTATGTTTGTTGTTCAAAATTTCTATCATGTTTTGTTCAAATACAGTATTTTAGGTCTCTTTGATGACAGTTTTATTGCTCTATTTGATTTTGTTTTGAAGGTTGATGACATTAGTTATTTAAAAGTTTTGAGGTTTGATTACAGTATCTTGTGTATAGTCATGAAGGATTTGTTTGTCATTTTCTTCTTGTTGATGACAATGTTGATTTGTCATCAAATTTCTATCATGTTGTTCTAATAAAAAAAATTAGGTCTCTTTGATGACAGTTTAGTGCTCTATATTTGATTTTTTGTTTGAATTTGATGACAGTAGTTATCTAAAGTTTTTGAGATTTGATTATAGTATCTTGTATGTAGTAATAAAGGGTTTGTTGTCCTTTCTTTTGTTGATGACAATTTTGTTCACTTTTCCTTATTGTTGTGCAGCAGTGGAACGTGCAGTTGCTGGCTGTGCAGCAGTGAAACGTGCAGCTGCTGGCTGTGCAGCAGTGAAACGTGCAGCTGCTGGCTGTGCAGCAGTGAAATATGCAGCAAAAAACTGTGCAGCAACATCTTGTTCAGCGGCTGGTTGCGTAGAGGGATGGAAATCGACATCTACATCTGCACAAAGACCAAAACGTTGCGACAACATACATAACATTCACCAACAAAGACGGAAGCTCTAAGGCACACAAAAAACAACAAGTTTCTTTCTTTCAAGTAGCAAATGAGAAAATGCCCAAGTTGGCTCCCGTGCAAGAAAAAACAGAAAAAAAATCAGCAAGTCCTTATATTGGATTTTTTTTTGTCGAAGGGAAAGTCTATAGCAAACAATATGTTTGGTTTGATATGTACAAGATAGTTTGGATAATATGCTTGGTTTTGGATTTTAGATGACACTGTTTGCTGTTTGATGACAGTTTGCTGTAATGATGACAGTTTGCTTGTATTGTTATTTCAGTGATGAAAGTTAAATAAAATCTTCTTCTTTTTGATTTATATTTGATCAATCATTATATAATAATTTAGTCATCCTTTTTTTATGTTCTGTCATCCAATGTTGTATTGTCATCCAGTTTGTTCAAAGTTGTTCAAATATCATAATTTTTTTTTTCAGGTTATCTATTTTTCTTTCAATCCCTAAAACATCATTTTTATTGTTAATAATCCCCTAAATAAACTTTTTTCTTAAAAACTCCATTATTTTTTATAGTCATAATTTAACTGTCATCGATATTTTTCTTTTGTTCATTTGTCATCTATATTCTATGGTCTTAAAGTGTTCATTTCTTTTTTCAATGTTAAAGTTGTATTGCCCTATTTAAATGTCTAAAACAACTCAGTAATTGAACTGTCATCAACCTTCATTTGTCATCAATGTTCATTTTTTTCTATAATAGTTAGATTCTTATACTGTCAACAGAAACTCATTTGCCTCTCATCCAATTGTGATAAAGCTTGGTGACAGTGTTGTGGGGATTCAGTAATTGAACTGTCATCAACCTTCATCTGTCATCAATGTTCATATGTTTTCAACAATTAATAATGCTTGGAGCTATTACCTACTGTTCAATATATGTGGAAAATAATCCATCATTTATTAATAATAAGAAGAATGTAAATTGTCATCCAAACTTTGTTGAACCAAAAGAAATGCAAGTTGTATATGCATACATATATTTTTATAAACAAAATTTTCAAGATCCAATGGAGTACTTCTGACTTCTTGTATTTTGTTCATGCATGAGTTTCTGTTGTGTCCAGTGGGTCCACTTATATTGCACCTTCTTCTTCATTGTTGATTCTATATAGAAATCTCCTCCAATCACTTGGTATTGGAATCCATTCAGCGCCCTCACTTCAAATCTCTTGACCAATTTGTGCCTCTTTTGAAGTATTTTCTTCAACATTATGCATCCATCAAATTTTTTTCATCATAAATGAAATTCTATAGTAACATTATGCATCCATCAAAAATTATGTCATCAAACTTCCAATTTTAAACAGCAATATTGTATAAGGATCATCATGTCATCAAAATTCAAATTCCAAGCAATATTATGCTAGCATTAAAATTTTGTCATCAAATTTCTAATGTTAATTCAACATTCTGTCACCAAAAATCTAAATCTAAGCAACTTCATTTCTAATCAATATTCTATCCAAGCATCATATTATCACCAAGATTCCAATTTAAAACATCATCCTTAAATAAAATTATATCTAAGCAACATTCTGTCATCAAACAAATTAAAATTGTACCATTGTCATCAAACACACAACATTAATGAAATTCTCAAACAAAATTAGTATTAACAATATTTTGTCATCAAAATTACAAGTCTAAAACAACATTATGCGAACATACAAATTTTGTCCTAAAAAATATAATATGTCATCAAAATTACAGTATGTCTAATTTTGTCACCACACTTAATATTCTAAATCTAATTTCAAAATCCTTTCATCAACTTTCCAATCTTTTAGTCTAATATTTTGTCCTAAAAAATATAATTATGTCATCAAAATTACAGTATGTCTAATTATTATTTTGTCATCAAAAAAATAATTCTGTCTTGAATTGAAATGAATCTATTTATCAAACTGTCATCACATTTACAATTTTAAATCTAAGTTCAATATCATGTCATCAACTTTCCAAACCTAATCCAATATTTTATCCTCAAAATTATAATTTTGTACAACATCTTTGTTTATTCAACATTTTCTCATTCAACTTTCTTTATCTAATCAGCATTCCATATGAGTATCATATTGTCATCAGGATCAACATTCAACAGTTTCATTCTATATTCATCAACATTCTGTCATCCAGTTTCCATTATTTTATTCAATCATTGTACTTCATCTTTTTCGTCCATCAAAATCCTTTTTTTATCAACATTTTGTCATCAGAAATACATAAAGTCTTTAAAATCACTGTTTATTTAATTATTTCGTGTGTTTGAGCATTCACATTCATGGAATTATATGACGACAGATTGCATCTTACCTCGAATTCGAATTTGCAGCAAGATGTTTCTTACATCGCGACGACAGATTGCTGCTTTGTTAGTTTGATGAAGTCAAACCTTGAATTTCATCCCAGAAGCTACCCGGAGAGAGTTCTTATGAAGCGCGCGAAGTGTGCTTCATTAATCTTACCAGAAAAGTCGATCTGAGCCACCAAATCCAGTCGATGGGAGCCGAGACGAGGCGTGGCGTCGATTTTTCTGGTGGAGGCGCTTCGCTGCAAGACGAAGGATTGACAGCACCGGGAAGGAACGAGCTTTTTTGCTCCGAATGAAGAGGAAGGACGAGGACGACAACACCGGGAAGGAGGACGAAGATAATCGGCGTGAAGAAGGAGTAAGAAAATCGACGTGAAGGAGAGGAAGATGGAGGAAGAAGGAAAATGGCAGGGAAGGAGAGGAAGGAGAAGCGCGTGAAACAGATCTGAAAAGGAAAGGGTTAGTTTACCTTCCTTGTATAAAACGGGTTAATTTCTTCATTAAATTTTGTAAAAAGGGTTATTTAACCCGTTTTTGGGAGAAATCAATTGCATAAGACTGACAACAAAAATTGTTTCTATATCTAGCTTAGCATTATGTGTTTGTATCATATATAATATGTATACCATACGAAAAATAAAGTATTTTTAGTTCCTTTTCTTAGGTTGAAATTGGATGGAAATAAGTTAAGCTAAAATCAACAGAGACCGATCGAGTGACGCAACTGAGATCATCTAACAAAAGAGTCAGGCAGTGCAATGTTAGCTGAGCGCATCCTCAATTCTTATTAGTTTTGCGAACGATATGACAAAAGCTAACGAGCCAATTTACAGAGCCTTGATACTGAAGCACAAACTCAAAAGAGAATGCTTACATTCAACACCCTTCTTAGGAACTCGCTGATAGTCTTCAAATCCATCTTCACTTAAAGACAAGTGATGCTCTTCTCTCAAGCCATTTTAAGACCAAAAAAGATGTCCCAAAGCATAACACAGATTTTCTTGTGTGGGATGGCATGTATATTAGGGATAGCAATGGCGGGGATTCCCCATCCCCAACGGGGAATCCCCGCTACGGGGACGGGAATGGAGAACTTATACGGGGACGGGGATGGGGATGGGGATGCTCTCATCCCCATCGGGGATTCCCATATCCATCCCCAATGGGGAATCTCAAAAGAAAAATTTATATGTAATTCTTTAAAAATACTTCTATATTATTTAGCAATTATTTGTATTCTACGCCAAAATTATGTTCTAAATAAAAAATTCTTAGACTTCGGTTCTTTTTTTTAGGTCACGTACTTTTTTTTACATACATATGAATGATAAAATTTAACGGGGATGAAAAATCCTCATTAGAGAACCCAATGTTCATTTTGATCAAGCCTTGCGCATCTCCTTGGAGAAGATTGTCACTGCTTCAGGGCCGGGCTTTGGGGATTGGCAATGGCGGCTTGCCACTCTCCCAATTAAGTTGGGCGGTCTTGGTATCTTATCTGCAGAGGATGTTATGCGCTATGCTTTTCTTGCTTCTCGCCTCCAAACGAGTTCGCTGCAGGCCAAGATTCTGGTCAACACGGGTATTGTCTCTTCTGGCTCTTCTTTTCAGCATGCTCTTGATGATTTCAGTGCCTTTTGCAACGTTGATGCTCTCTCACTATTGGTACCGCTGCCCCCCAAATGATGAAAACTCTGGCAGAGTGTTACTTTGGTGTTATTTAGAAAAATCTTGTTGCCAGATTCATTCTTAGTCCAAGGCAGGTTGTTGTTCTTAGTTCTATTCGTGCCCCGCATGCTCAAGATTATCTGTTTACTATTCCTATTGATGGCTTGGGGTAGCGGATGAACCACCGCCAATTCCGTTTTGTGTTGTGCTACAGACTCACTATACCTTTGTTCTCTAAAGGTAGTTTTTGTCCTAGTTGCAATGCCCCCAAGATGGATTGTTGGGGAGATCACGCTGTTCATTTTTCTTGTGAGGTGGGTGTGAAGTACAGACATAACTTGGTGTGTGACATCTTTGTTGATATTTGTTCCAAAGTTGGGATCGCAGTACGCAAGGAGGCCCCCATGGGGTTTCTTTCAGATGTTGGGAAAGATCTTAGGCCTGCAAACCTTTTACTGGTTAATTGGTTTCAGGGTAAAGATGTATGTTTGGATGTGACTGGTATCTCTCCCTTTGTTGGCATGGATGTGAGTTCCTGGGCTCCTGGTGTGGCTTTGCACAATGCGGTGAAGAAGAAGAAAAGGAAGTATGCATCTAAGTGTGAGGAGAATGAGTACAAGTTCATCCCATTTGTTTTCTCCACCTTTGGAGAGTTTGACAAGGAGGCATTGGATACACTTTCACGTATCAAGACCCTTTTTATTAGTCACTCTAACAATGATAGGAATTGTGCATTTATCTTTCACAGATTGAGTTTTTGTATTTAGAAAGGTGTGGGAGCGCAACTTGTTTCTCGGCTTCCATCCAACTTTATGTAACCTATTTTATGCGTTTCTTAAAAAAAAAAAAAATTAGAATAAGAATTTTATTACGGAGTATATTTAACCTAATGAGGCTATAAATTAGAAAATAGATGGTATATAAAAATACACATTGACTTTACTCATAAATCATTGTCATAAGAACATCATTTACTCCATGTCTTGAATTAGTTGCAGCAGCTGAGTGATCAACATCAGCAAATACATTCCACAATGCAGAGAAGAAGAAAAAGTGATCAAACAATTATCAGAATTAATTAAGACAATTACATTAATGTGTCCCTTAATTATGGAGACCAAATCCCTAACATATCACAGACCGCCCGCCAACGTTAGAGGAAATATCATCAAACTCTCCATCTCTCACTTACAATGAAACAAAAAAAACACATGTCCACCATTTTTGTGGTAAGACACTTCATATATCCAGCTTAGTTGTTAAACAAAAAAATTACCAACCTAAGCTAATTAAGCTGCATTTTCTCATCTAAGCATAGAGGTTAAAGCCTCAAAAACATCTTCATCACATGGAATAGTAAGTCCATTATCATGGCTAAAACCAAACTCCTCCTCTGCTTGTTGAAGTAAGCTCTGAAACTCGGGCCGACTTAAGAAGGCAATGGGCACGATATATCGGGTTCGGTTTTCGCCCACGTAAACCGCAAAATGGCCCTTTGGGACGTCGAAACCGCTCTTTTTTCCTAAGCTTGAACATCTCTTCATAATTTGCTTCAGCACAGCTTTTTGTGGTAGCTTGTTGATGGCCATTTTTTTCTTAGTGTGGGAGTAGACAAAGGCAATTGTGTGTGGTGGATGAGGGAGTAAGAGTGGTGTATTTATATAGATTTGGTGTATAAATAATTAAATATATTATGAGTTTTGACAAAAAAAATATATAAAAAAAATTATGAGTGAGACTAAGAAGTAAGAACAGAAGCATGTGGGGGATTTTTGGCTTCTGTGAGGTATGTTGGAGGCAAGTTTTTATTCAATTTTTATTGTATAGATCCTTAGAAATTACTTGTCACTTTTACCTTTCAAGACTTGACTCAGTCAATATATTATTCCTAAACAAATTAGCTAAGGAGTTTATCAGCATCAAGAAAAAAACTAAGGCCCCCGGATGGATGGAAGCATAAAATACGTAAATTCGCCGGAACAAGAAATGATAAATTTAGCCAACCAGTCAGTCGCCTGATTTCCAATTCAAGGAACATTATCGAATGCTTACATTTCATACAGGATTACGAATGTGTTATGTAATTCAGAGCATGTCACTACTGCTGAACTTCCTCCAACGCTCTACCGGGATAAAATCCTCTGAATCTCCATTGCAGTTTAAACGGATCCTTAAAAAGAATTAATGTGTCATGTTTGTCATAATACACAATGCTACTATGAAATATACTAGGGTAAACTCTAATGCATTAGGGTTTGTATGAATTAGAACTGATAATGCATTATCCCATATTATAATGTCTCCACTGTAACTCAGAAGGATCCTTAAAAAGACAGTTGTAACTTAACAAAATATTAATGTGCCATTTTTGTCATAAATTTACAATGCTACTAGTTCAAGTTATGAGACAATATTATCTTATACTAGAAGATTCGGGTTAGAATCCGAGTTGGCTAATGAATAAAACCATCTCATTGGTAAAGGATTAGTGCCATCATAGCCTGGACATCACTCCCTAATATCAAGTAAGCTTATACTTATTGTCCCCCCTGTGTTTGGTTCATTTTTGACACATAAGACTATATTCCAGCCTTATTTAATCTTCCCCAAAAAAGCTCACTCTCCCAAAAAAACTATAGGGGTATTTTTATAATCTGAGTTATGCATCATCATGCATCACCAACCGCAGATTTAACAGATAATTTCCCACTGTACCTACCTTTATTTCAGGATGACATGAACATAGACTTTGTTTATTCAAACCAATCAACTTGTTTAATAATGAATTTTGTATTTTATTGTTAGAGAATGTAAAATGATCACAGACTATTAAGGATCTCGGTTCGTGTATAACCAAACTCAACTCTGCTCTTAGACAAAAAAGAGTCTAACCAGTTTTCAAAATGAAATGTTCTCTCCAATCTATGTAATTTTTGTTAATATGTTTTGAATCTGTTACAACAATTTTTATACAGATAATTTTGTAAAATCATCTACTTTGATAATTTAGACGTATTTTATTACAAATAACTGAAATAAGGTTCTATTGTTAAATTGTATTAAAATCAACAACACTGGGCCTAATCCTAACATTTGTTTTAATAAAAGTGTAATCTTTATAGTTGGAGTATGAAATAGTGTTCCACTTCTTTTGATGCTACCCTTTATCTCTATACTCCATGAAAGAGCCACTTGATACAGTACACAAGTGTACCTTGCAAGTGGGAGGATGGATCCGGATTTGATTCATCTTGATTGTTGGACATTAATTTGATTCGGATCTTCTGACAGATCTTAATTTGACTTCAATTAAAAGACATTTACATGTGCATATCCATAGCTGCCACTCAAGAATTCCACCAAAATCCTCTCATTACATCCACCTTAATCCTTAACAAGTCAAAGTTCAAATCCTGGAGAAAAAGGAACTCACAACAATTCCTTTTGAATGTGCAGCTTTAGCTGGAAAAAGTCTTCTTACACTATTATGTATAAAGGCTCAACAGTACATTTACCAATATTATGGAGATGACTCCATAAAGCATCAAACATAAGCACATATGTACATGTAATGAAGCAAAATCATAAGCCTTTTTGAATTGGAGAAACTATTGATTCAGATAGGCTCAGAAGCAAAAGACCAAAAAATGAATCATACAACAAAGAGTTGTGTAAGTAATTGCTCATCTTTTACTCTTTAGTTACTTTGTTGCAGTTTTCCAGAGTTGATGCATTGTTCTATAGAAAAGATTCAGGTGAGAATAATCATTATTGTGCGAATATGCGAATGAATGCACATTTAGGTCATTGACATGCACTTTCTTTAGTAATGACCTGCACATTTAGGCCATTGACATGCACTATGTCAGATTTGCATGTCATTGATAATTTGCCATTGACATGCACTTTCGGGGTGTGTGCATGTACTTTTCACATATTATCAATGACATGCAAATCTGACAGAGTGCATGTCAATGGCCTAAATGTGCATGTCATTACTGAAGAAAGTGCATGTCAATCACCTAAATGTGCATTTATTCGCATATTCGCACAATAATAATTATTCTCACATGATCCAGATTGTTCTATTACCTATCTGTAGTAGGGTAACTCGAAATGCTTTTATCATAAAAAAAAACAGAAGAAGAAGAAGGTGAAAGCATGTTCTGTGAATCAGATTGGCTACTTAAACAACTTAAAGCATTATCTTAGTTACTGAATGAGGAAAAAGAAATCCCTTTAAAAACAGATTAGATTAATATCTCAAACTAGATTACCAGACCGGTATAAAATATTAGACAGCACGAGTGGGAATATTAAACATCCGAAAAACACAGATTTTGCTGTTCTAAGCATAATGATCCACACACGTTTAAAGAGATAACTTTAACTACCTACTATGTACGTTATGTGCACTATAATTGATTATGCATTACCTACATGAATATAATCATGTCTAAGAAGACTACAAAAGTAGCATATTCATGATTGGAAAACAAAGGCAAAGAGTCAGATGCTTGGTCTCTTATTTCCAGCTCAAACTTTGCAGTACAGGTACTATTTTGGAGTCAGAAATGCACCTGGGAATTAGCTAAAAATACTGTTAACAAATTTGGTTTGTAAGTCAGAGTGTAGACATCATACACGAGCAACTTCTTACTTCAGCCCATGTGTGGGAACATCAGCTCAGGCCTGGGCCCAATCCAGGGTGGACTCTTTGCTCAGTCGGTTAACCGAAAATCAGTTAATAAATATCATCAACCATCAGTACAGTTTTAGATTAGATTTTAGTGTAGTTCTAGGCGTAAATTTCTGTTCTGTTAACCATGTTGAAATTAATCTCAAACTGTTGTCATCCTTAATTCTCAAGCCAGTTTGTTTAACATATCAATCCGGTTAGCTGAGAATTCTAGTTGGTTCTTCGGTTCAGTTTTTATGTGCAGGTCATAGTCTAGTGATTTATAAGGATCAATGGATAGCGTTAGATGCTAGAGTGCATTTTTTATTTTTTGCGTTTGTATGCTAGAGTGCGTTGGTTTCTGTTATCTGCAACTCACAGTCTTATTCTTGATCATGATTGAGTTAGATATAAGGAGATGTTACTCTCTTTCTGTAGACCATACACAAATATTAGAAATACTTTCAGGTGACGTTTGTTACACCACTTCGGAAAGGGAAAGGAAATCAATATGTATCTAGACAATACTCCCTCCGTCTCCAAATGTTTTTCCCATTGTAATTTTTGACATTATTCACATTACAAGAGAATGTTCGATATATCGTTCTATATATAAGAAAAAACATACTCTTCATTCAGGTCATTCACTTGTCGGCATTCCATTGGTCACGATTTTTTACTATTTATTGTAATTTTCTCAAAACATTTGATTAAATTTGGAAAATCATGTGCAAAAATATCACAAAAAGATTGTTTAAGATCTTTCAGATTACAAAAAGATTTTTATGTGTTAATTTTTTTAGATTTTGACATCCCAATATCCTATTATGTTATTTTATAAAGTTATAATTTTTTTTTATGATATGACATATCACAAAAAGATTGATTTCTTAATAAATAAGAGAAAATATTATATTTTTTGTGTTATGGTAGTGTTTTAAATTATATAGTTTTATATATGGTGAAATCAATTTATTTAAATTTTAAAAAAATTGACCTATGATAATTTGATTAAATCATATTTTTGTATAAAAAATTCATTTATATTCATTGTTTATTATATTTAAAATGTTAAAACTTAGTTATATATCAATATCATTTTAAGATATCAATTTAGTTTCATATAAAATTATATATTACATAATACTTCGTACTACTTATTACATATATCGAGTTATATAAATCCGCGCATGGCGGGAGACCTAGGCTAGTGGGGAAGGAAAGGGGTGAGAGGAGTGAATCACCTTTTTTTACTCCTCAATTACGAGGTGAGTTTCAAAATTTATAAAACATCTCCTCCCTCTTGTATTTGGAGACTCTTTTTTATGACAATCATCCTTACTCTTGCAAACTTACATATTTTAATCCATGAACAACAATACTAAATGTTGTCTACATTTATTTTGACTCTCTTTCCCTTTCCGGAGTGGTGTAAACAAACGCCATCTCATACTACTTTTCATGGTATCAGACCATTTTTCTCATTGATTTAGATTACCATTGAGAGATTAATGAATCAAAATGATATACTCTATCTTCATCCATATGAGCACCCTGGATTGCTTCCAGACATGAAGCTTCCAGCGAATGCAGACAAGCAATGAAGATCATCCTTTCAGCCAAGAATAAATCTCTACTTCATATTGGCGCCATTATCAAACCTTCTCAGAATTCTCCAACATTTGCAATCTTATAACACTGGGGTTATAGTTCAAAGGGCCAGGGATAAGTTATGGCGAACTGGTGAAGTATCAACGACAGTTCAACAATTTTTTGAAACAGATTTTGACAATAAAACTATAAAACAACAAAGCATGGATGCAATTCATGTACATTGCCTGCTAAATTACTTATACAAGTTATCATACAAATAACAAAATCGAATTGTTTACAGAAACAATGTATCATTCACTCTTTTCAGCTGTGCTCTTGCACATTTGGGGTTAATCCATGCCCTATCAGACATCTAGTCATCATCTTTGAATTACCTACTCAACCAAAAAGAAAACCAAAACAATCAGAACATTTTCTGTATACATATCAGATGACAGATAATGCAAGAAGTCGAGCTAGAAATTGTACCTCCGATCAAGGTATTGAGGCTGGAATCCAGAGCCTTGACAAGTGGTGCAAGTCAAAGAACCAGCACCATCTGCTAATCCTTTCCCTTTCATCATCTTGACTATTTCCTGAAAAACAGCATTCACCATAGATTGGTCTGATCCTGATTTTGTTGTCCTCTTGTTCCTTGATATCCATTACTGTCACCTACATCAAGTGGATATTCTTCCATGTCAACATCCCGCACATTAGCAGCAAACCTGCTACTACCTCGATCCTTACTTCCTTTGTACCAATCAGGATACCCTATAAGCTTGAAACAAGAGTCTTTAACATGTCCTCTTGCACCACAATGAATGCACTTCATATCCCTCTTGTCAACTCTTTCTCTGTTCAGGTCTCTTCTATATCCTTCACCTGATCTAGGAGCTTCATTCCTTCCATTGAAATACCTATTTCCGGATTGATATCTATTCACAGCAAAAGCTTGACTGTCTTGTGTAGGACCACTAGATATGGTGATACCTTTCTGCCTTTCTACTCTCATGACCATCTGGAAAGCCTTGTTAACTCCAAGTAAAGGCTCCAATGACAGTATGTTACTGCGAATGTGCTCATAAGAATCATTCAAGCCCATCAGAAATTGCAACACTCTCATCTTTTGCTCCCTGTCAACAAGTTTCTTAAGCAGCAAGCACCTGCAATTCTCCATAATTCCACATTCACAAACAGGAATTCCTTCAAGAATTTGTAATTCATGCCATAATTTCTTAATCTTTCCATAATAGGCAGCAATGCTGAGGTTTTCTTGCTTGATATTTGCAAGATCTTTCTGGATCTCATACACTAAAGGTGCATTTGATTCAGAAAACCTCTCCAACACCTCAGTCCAATTCTTTAGCAGATTGAGCGTGCATAAAGCCCTCTCCTATATCACTGATTATAGAATTTATGATCCAACACCTAATCATATAGTCCACACGAATCCACAAAGCTCGTTTCTCATCAGAATCCGTAGGAATCAAGATCGTTCCATCTATATAACCTAATTTCATCTTGGAGCCTAGCGCCATTTTCACTCCTCTACTCCAAGAATTAAAATTCGATCCATTAAAGAGAGTGGAGACAATTTGAGATCCTGGATGATCAGAATTCGACAGAAATAAAGGATCAATGTAGCCACTCTTACCTTGAGTTTCTCCCATTCCTTCTTCCATGATCACCATGACAGCAACAATCAGGGAAGAACAGCAAAATCAAGCTCGATCGCAGAGATCTACACCTTCTAGAAATTGATCCAGCAAGAATCAATCAAATCCGTACTCGGAAATCAAAAAGATAACACCGTAGCTCTGATACCATGAGGAAAGTATAAAAGTAGAGAACGCTCTAGAAGAACTGGGTAGAAAATGTAATGTATTAGTGTAGAACTAGCGTATGTTCCCGTACCATGTACGGGGTCGCGTGTAATAAATATTTTAATAATATATTTATATTTTATACTATTAATTAGTTTATAGATTGTAGTTTTTACTTTATGGTTTATAATTTATAGATTATAGTTTATAGTTTACAATTTATGTTTTATAGTTTAAGTTCATCAATAACTCAATTTAATTAGATTGATAACATAATAGATAAAGATGTATATATATAAAAGATAAAGATATATTATGATAAAAGATAAAAGATAAAAGATAAATAATAAAAATCGATATTTCTTTTTGTAATATAGCCTCTTAGATATCTTTTTAATTTTTTTTCTTATTTTATTCAAAGATATATATTAAAATATAAAGTCGGATGATGTGGAAGATGATATGATGGATGATGTAGCATAGCTTAGAGGTCGACACATAGGCGAATTGAATATAAGGGCGGCATGTGGCAAAACAACGTTCTGTTTTAGTATATGTATAGATGAACTAACTGAAAATGTAATGTATATAGAAAGAAGCTACCCAAAATGGGCTAAGTAACCCTTTTAACTATGTTTTGTGAAGAAACTAACCCTTTTTATACAAGGAAAGCAATCTAACCTTTTCCTTTTCCAATCTGTTACACGCGCGTCCCCTTCCTCTCCTTCCCTTCCCTGCCGAAATTTTCTTCCTCCAGCTTCTTCTCCATTAACGATCTTCTACCTTCTCCTTCTCCACACGGATTTCCTTCGTCCTCCTTGCAAGTGCTGTCATCCTCGCACTTCCTCTGCATTTGGAGTGAAAAAGCTCGTTCCTTCCCGCTGCTGTCAACTCCTCCGAGCCGCAGCAAACGCCTCCACCAGGACACTCGAAGCCAGGCTTAATCTCGGTTCGCATCGACTGAATTTGGTGGTTCGAATCAAATTTTCTGGTAAGTGAAATGAAGCACGCTTCGCGCGCTTCATAAGATCTCTCTCGCTGTAGATTCTGGAATGAAATTCAAGGTTTGACATCATCAAACTAACAAAGCATCAATCTGCCGTCTCGATATAAGAAACTTCCTACTACATATCGAAATCGAGGTAAAATTCAAACTGTCATCATATAATTACATGAATGTGAATGCTAAAACACACGAAATAATTAAATAAAACTGTGATTTTAAAGACTTTCTGAATTTTTGATGACAAAATGTTGTTAAAAAAAGGATTTTGGTGGACAAATAAGATGAAGAACAATGATTGAATAAAATAATGAAACTGGATGACAGAGTGTTGATGAATATAGATGAAACTGATGAATGTTGATCCTGATGACAATATGATGCTCATATAGAAAGTTGATGACATAATATTGAACTTAGATTTAAAAATGTAAATGTGATGACAGTTTGATAAATAGATGATGTGTGATGGATGACAGTAATACAGAATGTTGATGGATTAGATGACATAATATAACAATTCAGGAATTTAAACAGTGATGACAGAATTTTGATGGATTACATGATGAGTGTTGGATGACAGAAATAAGATGACAGTATTGTTGTTTAAGAAAAGGAGTTGATGACAGGATTTAGAATTTAAAATTATAATATTAGGTATGATGTCAGATTGAAAATTGGATTCAGTACAATTCAGGAATTGTAGAGTGATGATAGAATATAGATGAAACTGATGAATGTTGATCCTGATGACAATATGATGCTCATATAGAAAGTTGATGACATAATATTGAACTTAGATTTAAAAATGTAAATGTGATGACAGTTTGATAATTAGATGATGTGTGTTGGATGACAGTAATGCAGAATGTTGATGGATTAGATGACATAATATAACAATTCAGGAATTTAAACAGTGATGACAGAATGTTGATGGATTACATGATGAGTGTTGGATGACAGAAATAATATGACAGTATTGTTGTTTAAGAAAAGGACTTGATGACAGGATTTAGAATTTAAATTTATTATATTAGGTATGATGTCAGATTGAATATTGGATTCAGTACAATTCAGGAATTGTAGAGTGATGATAGAATGTTTATGTAGACAATAACATGTGCTATACAGGTACAAAATGAATATTCTAACTGTATGTTGGGGAGGAGACTGGAAGATGAAAGATGGTTCAAATGCTTATGTTGGGACATTGATTTCAAAAGCATTTGTAATCGACATCAACATAGGGCTGGATGGTGCAAAGGATACCATTATTCAAAGGTTTAATTTGAAGACACAAGCACATGAAATTGAGTTGTCGCACTTGGATCCTTTCCAGAAAATTCAGATACCATATATTGTAGAGACGGACGAGGACTTCAATTGTTTCATTGAAATCAACAAATTAGAGAAGGTGCAATGGAGTGTGCCTTTGTATGTGACAGAGAGAAAAAAGAAGAAGACAACTAAAACGACAGTAGTGAGGGAAAAAAACAGCCTTGTTCCATTTCAGAATGATTATGAGATGGAAGGTGGGAGTGAGGTCATTAGTTGTGAATCAAGGGACAAAATTACTGAATGGGGAGAAATTATGGAGGGTGATAGTCCTTCTTATGAAGACTACACATGGTTCATCCATATTGGACAGATTTTTGACTCAAAGGAGATGCTCAAAGTTGCCATTAGGAAAGTCGCTATGAGCGAGAACTTTGTGTACAAGGTATACAAGTCAACCCCTGATTTGTTTACTGTTAAGTGTGCAGATGAGAACTGCAACTGGGGGATGAGGGCAATGGTGTTGAAAGACACACATTTCTTTGAGATAAGAAAGTATAGAGAAGAACACACATGCTCTTTTGAATTTAGGTGTGAAAACCAGTGCAAGCCAACATACAAGATGGTTGGAGAGCAGATTAAAACAAGGTAACAAAACATATTAGCAAAATAGTTATGGTCTTATACAAACACATTAATATTGAAAGATGACAGTTTGGATGATTTATTGTGTGTGTAGGTATGAAGGGGTGAAAACTGGACCGAACCCTAAAAGTATCCGGAACGACATGAGGAAAGAACATTGTATGGATGTGAGCTATTGGAAGGCTTTGAAGGCAAAGGAATGGGCACAAAATTTGATTAGAGGAACACCACAAGAAAACTATGGAATGTTGCATATATATTGCCACATGATCAAACAAGTCAACATAGGCACATACACAAAGCTAGAGGTTGATGACGAAAATTGCTTCAAGTATGTGTTCATTGCACTAGGAGCAACAATAAGAGGATTTGATCAAATGAGAAAGGTATGTAGACATACCTTGCTATACTTGAATCTTACAATAAATGGACTAAGGATGACAATATGTGTTGAGATATGTGTTGATGACAGAATTTTAAAATAAGGTAAAAGCATGACAGGATGAATGAGAACAGTGTTTGAAAATATATTAAAAACATTAATGATGACAGTATTTGATGAGTGTATTATTACAAAAAAAATCTCAAAATGTGTATTGCTCATAATATGTGTTGAAGGATGCAGGATGACGGATTTTGATGACATTTTTATTTGACGACAATGTTTGATGACAAAATTCTTATAGGATGCATGATATCAGTGTATGAAAAGAAAATATAAAAAATACAATAAATAGTACTATATTTCAAAGGGTTTGAACCAAAAATATATAAAAAATGACTGTTGATGACAGAATACTTCTGATTTGAAGGTAATCATGGTGGATGGAACACATTTGCATACAAAGTACAAAGGACACCTATTGATTGCAACTGCGCAGGATGCGGACCAACAAATTTATCCATTGGCGTATGCAATTGTTGATTCAGAAAATGATGGATCTTGGACATTTTTCTTCCAACAGCTTATCACAATGATTCCTAGTTCACAGGAATTGGTGATTGTGTCTGATAGGCATCTAAGTATTATAAAGGAAGTGGAGAGCATTTATACATCATCAAAGCATTGTGTGTGTAGAAGACATGTTCATCAAAACCTCAAGACAAGGTATAAGGACAGGGGTGTGCACAAGCTCTTCACTTTGGCTGCAAACAGCTATACAAAAAGGGAATTTGAGGAGAACTTCAAGAAGATATGTGCAATTAATCAGGAAATGGGGGATTACTTGGTTATTTCCAAATTTGAGAAGTGGGCAAGATCACACTGCAAAGGAGACCGATACAACATAATGACTACAAACAATTCAGAGACCATCAATAAGGTCCTACTAGAGGCTAGGTCATTTCAGGTTGTTGCCCTATTGGATTGTGTTTTAGAAATGCTGATAAGATGGTTCATTGAAAGGCGCATCAAAACAGAAGAAGCGCTGAGCAAAGTGGTGCCACCAAACATAGAGGAAATTCTTCAAAAAAGGCATAAACTGTCCAAGAAATATGAAGTGAGGGCATTGAATGGGTTCCAATACCAGGTGATAGGAGGAGATTTCTATGGAGTTGTCGATTTGGAAAAAAGAAGCTGCACTTGCAGAGTGTTTGATCTAGATCATATTCCCTGTGTACATGGAATGGCAGCAATGCAGAAAGCAAAGGTGAAAGTGACAGGATTTGTGAGTGACTACTATAGATTTGAGAATTGGATGAAATCTTACAAGGAGACCATATATCATTTTCCTAGGCAAACTGAAGAAATGATTCCAGAGGAGATAATGAACATACAATGCCTACCTCCCAAGCTAGAGAAAAGAACAGGGAAACTTAAGAAGAAGAGAATACCGTCTGAAGGTGAGTTCCCAAATCATAGCAAGAGGAGGTGTGGACCAAGAAGACCCGCAAGATGCAGTCTATGCGGATCCACTGGACACAACAGAACAACATGCATGAACAAAACCCCAGAAGCTAGAAGTTCACCTTCTGTTCTAGAATAGTTTGATTACATTGATAAAAAATACTATTACACATATATAGTTTGCATTACTGTCCTATTTTAATTGATTTGAACAAGTATTTTGGATGACATAGCACATGGTCATTGCAATAAATAAAAATTGTTGAACAATTGGATGAATATATTAAATACTTAGTTGTTTTGCATCAGAAAAGCTCACAGATGGAGGTAGATGACATATAAGAGTTGATGACAGTTGAATAATCATCAACGCATAAAATTGTCATCAAGGTTTAACACAAATTTATGAGAAGTGAAAAAATTCAAATGATGACAGATGCCAAAAATAGAAAGAGATATCTGATTAAAAAGTTGATGACAATTTAAATAATTGGCCTATAAGACAAAATGATAACTCTGTCATCCGTGATGACAAAAGTATATGATATCATAACATATTAATAAACACATGGATTTAAAAGATTGAAAAATTTAGAGCATTAGATTACAGACAAAAAAATAAATGACAACATCAATATTTGTCATCGGAAGCAAAACGGGAATTCATTCTTTTATTGCATAAGTTCAACACAATAAAGTGAAGTTACATTGATGAAAGATCATAAAGGAAAATACTAATCCCATAGAAAAGGAACACAACAACACTCAAATAAGCCATAAAAACCACAAAAAATCCATAAGTAGATGACAGAGAGACATAAAGAGCTAAGCTCTTTTGACAACCCTAACCAGGTACACAAGCATACTAGCACTTCTCCCCCTCACTTCAAATAGGAGACCTTGATCCTTCTTTATTTTATTGTCTGCAACAAACTTCCTCCAGCCTTTACCAAACCTATAGCAATTGTTTGGGTTCCCATGGTCACTGAATTTCACCATTACATCCCAAACTTGTTCTTTGTCTTCCACAGCCAAGAAAATTTCCTTATCTTTGAACTCCTTGAGATATTCATTGGCATGGTCAAAAGGGATTGACTGAAATATATAAAACTGAACCATATTAAAATTTGAAAGAAAACAGATAAAGAAATTAGGCAATAACATAAAGGATGAAGATTTTTACCAATCTACAATCATTTTCAACCATTGACCTCTGCATCTCAACAAGAAAGGTCTCATCCCAGTTGATTTCATCTGCCATTTTGAGGAAAGAACTGCACAATATCGAATTTTGAGGAAAGGGAGTGTGTGGGATATCTGGAATGAAGATGAGCATATATATAGAGGAAAGGAGTTAGGGTTGCAAAGAATACATTAAATTGGTCAAACACATTTAATGTTATTGGTTGTTAGGTGACCAACACACAAACTCAAAACTTTGAATTAACCTCACCAATGCATGTTGGTTTCGAAATTTTAAAATAACATGCATTAGGGTTCACCAGAAAAAATTCACAAAATAAGGCTGGATGAATGATGATGACAGATGAAGGCTGATGACAGAAATATTTTCGAGTGTATATAACTGTCATCAAAGAATTATTGGATGAATATATTAAATACTAAGTTGTTTTGCATCAGAAAAGCACACAGATGAAGGTAGATGACAAATGACAGTTGATGACAGTTTAATATCATCAAACCATAAAATTGTAATCAAGCTTTAGCACAAAATTATGAGAAGTGAAATGAAGCACGCGTAGCGTGCTTCATAAAGATAAATACAAATATTATAAATCAAATGATGATAGATAACATAATACAATAAGAAATCTGATTAAAAAGTTGATGACAACTTAGATAATTGGCCAATAAGACAAACTGATAACTCTGACATCAGTGATGACAAGTATATGAAATCATAACATATTATTTAAACATGGATTTAAAAGATTCATAACTTTATAACATTAGATTACAGATGAAAAAATATATGACAATATCAATATCTGTCATCGAAAGCAAAAATAGGAATTGATTCTTTTATTGCATAAGTTCAACACATAAAGTGAAGTTACATAGATGAAAAGACCATAAAAGGAAAATACCAATCACATAGGAAAAGGACACAACAACACTCGGATAAGCCATAAAAAGCACAAAAGTCCATAGCTAGACGACAGAGAGACAAAAAGAGGCTAAGCTGTTTTGACAACCCTAACCAGGTACACAAGACTTCTATCACTTCTCCCCATCACTTCAAATAGGAGAGTTTGATCTTTTTCTATTTTATTGTCTGCAACAAACTTCCTCCAGCCTTCACCAAACCTATAGCAATTGTTTGGATTCCCATGGTCACTGAATTTCACCATTACATCCCAAATATTTTGTTTGTCTAACATAGCCAAGATGATTTTCTTATCTTTGAACTCCTTGAGATATTCATTGGCGTGGTCAAAAGGGATTGGCTGAAATATATAAAAACTGAAGCATATTAAAATTTGAAAGAAAACTGAAAAAGAGATTATGCAATTCCATAAAAGGATGGAGATTTTTACCAATCTACAATCATTTTCCACCATAGACATCTGCATCTCAACAAAAAAACACTCATCCCAGTCGAAATCATTTTCCCAGTCGATATCATCTTCCATTTTGAGGAAAGAACTGCACAAACTCGAATTTTAAATAAAAATGAGTGCCATTGAACTTACAACAAAAGAAAAATAAAATTGGCCAAACACATTTAATGCTATTGGTTGTTAGGAGACCAACAACCAAACTCAAACTTTGAATTATCCTCACCAATGCATGTTGGTTTCGAAATTTTAAATTAACATGCATTGGGGTTCACCAGAAAAAACTAAAAAAAATCCCAAAATAAGGCTGCATGAAGGATGATGACAGGTGAAGGCTGATGACAGAAATATTTTTGAGTGTATATAACAGTCATCAAAAGAATTATAAGAAATTGTATGAGGAGGAGAACAAATTTAATAATGATAAAAAATATAATTTATAAGATGACACTTGATGACAATATATTAAGTGAAGATAGAACTGTCATCAAACATTGACATAGTTAATGAAAGATGACGGTTGATGACAATTTTTAAATGAACATAGAACTGTCATAAAATATTGACACAATGAGTGAGATAGAATGATGCTTTAGATCATTCTGATCAACAATCAGTGATGACAATGATCTAAAAGTAAAATAGGTACAAAAAGCATGACAGTGTAATAAAACTTTTTTGTCATCTGGATGACAGTATGATAGAATCACAATCATTAAAAACTATATATAGGGGACAACCATAAAACACTTTATTTAATTTGTCATCACTAAAATAAGATTGCAAAACAAACTGTCATCATTACAAACACTGGAGTACAAAAAGGCACACATTATCCCAAATTGTCTTACACAAGTGAAACAAACACTGTCGTCCAGTATATCACTATTAACAAATTTTTACTGAAAGTGAAAACACAAAGCTGAATCAATTCTACAGCTTTTTACGATTAAGAGGAAGAGGCTTCCACACAATCTCTTGGTGAAATAGCTCAATTGCCATCTTCTCCCTAAGTGCCCTCACATGATCGTCATCCAGCTCATCCAAGGAACTCCCAAATGCAAATGCTTCAATGTACTTTAATGTAAAGAGACCGCAATTACCACTGAAAACCAAAAAGAAACATAAAAATAAAAATGGTTATGCAGTGTAACATTGAAAAAAAAAATACATCAGAAATTAGAATAAGTTAAGAATAATATGCTTCAAAAAGAAATAATGAATACATACCCTTTGTCTTGGGGGAGAGTACGATGCCTAGTGAGAGTAAAATCATTGTCTAGGTTCCCAAGGTGATTGAACATCCCACTTCTGTTTAACAAAACAGGGAGTAATTTGCAAAGAGGCTCAAGACATTCAATAATGAATTCATCCTTGTAGAAACTAGCTCTCGAATCGGGGGTATATAAACAGTCCATAACAGTAATATGCTTCTTAACCAAGTCTATCTCTAGAGCAACCCAATGTTCGTCATTGATATTAAATGGTGAGTAAACCCTTGAGACGCCATTAGCCCACGATTTCCCATAGGCTGGTGGATGAGCACCAGAAAAGTAATCAAGATGGAAATTAAGGTTGTAATCTATACCAGACAACACCTTCTCAAGACACTGGGCGTTCATCCTACTAAACCAAACCCAGTCCAGAATAACTACATCCTTGAATTTTTCTCCCTCATCAAATATTCTTTTCCTCATGAAATATAGGGCTTCAGATAAATGCTGGAAAACAGAAAAGAATTCTAGCATTTATATACAAATACATAAATAATAAAAATTTAAAAAAACTGGTTTCAATGATAAAACACTTACAACGTCGTCGAACCAAGCATTCTTCCTAATCAACTTCTGGAAAAAGGGCTTAGAGAGGCTAATATCATTCCCTTTTATAGTGGCTTCTTCCTTGCTGCAAAAAATGAAGAGGAGAAAAAAAATGTCATTAGACAATATATGTCATCATTCAAAAACTGAAAATAAACAATACCAAAATATCATGATAAAGTGCTTGATGACAAATGTATAATAGGTCATACAAAAAATTATGATAACTAAACATAGAAAAGATGATGACAATGTCTTGATAGTTTAGATAATAAAGTGCTGGATGGCAAGATTGATGACACAAATGTCATCAAACCTAAAAGTGTTTGATGCCAGGATTGATGACAGGATTGCATCAATCACACTTGGAAACAAAATTGATGACAAGTTTAAGCTAAGAATTAAAATAATATAATAGATATGACAGAATAATGATTTGATGACAAAATAATGATTAGAAAATTAAAGCTAAAAACAAATACAACATACCCATCTTTTAGCCATGAATAGAAGACCAGGCGATCATCGTATTCATAGAAAGAGTACGCTGGTCTGGGCGGCATACCAATGGCTTTAGTTGGCACTGCGAAGGGGCTTAGAAGGACAGGGCTAGGATGACCTACCCTAGAAGACTTTCTTAGCAACTTGTCATCGTGAGCCACATTGTCATCAGGAGCCACATTGTCTTCAGGTGCCTCATTGTCATCGGATTCAACATTGTCTTGAGATTCCATGTTATCAACATCAAGACATTCCCCTTTATCAACAGGATTGACTGGAAGATCTACCACAGAATCTACAACTTCCAACACCTCCTCAGGAATGACAATCTTGTCATCATCAACCATATCAACCTTGTCATCATCAACCATATCAACCTTGTCATCATCTGGGATGACAACCATGTCATCAGCAATCATATCTATCTTGTGTTCATCTGGGATGACAACCTTGTCATCATCAACCATAACTTCCTTGTCATCCTCTAAGTTGACCAATTTGTCATCCACAAACATTGCATCACCACTTTCTGGTTCAAATACAATAGGAGATGTAAGGAATGCATTTTGGGACCCAGATGGAATCACTAGAAATCCAGAATCACCTTCACGAACAAACAAGTCAACATTGTTGCAATCTGATTTACTGTCATTATCTACAACAGCTACCTCTTGATCCTTTGATTCCTTGGGGATATCCAGAGACTGCCTCAGGGTTAAACCAAGGGATTGTGGAATATTAGACTCACCCACATTGTCTTCCTTGGAAATATTTTCAGACCTAGGCTTGCAATTGGATTTTGACTTCTTAGATGACGAAAACAAAAGTTTTTCAGTACCTCCAGCATGACTGTCTACAGATTTATTTGAGTGATTACGCTGAATAGGGAGAGAAGATGGCCCACCAATACTGCCCTCAAGATTAAGCTCAACAGTGGCAGAGGGAAGCACAGACTTTCCAACACTGTCAACCATATTTTTTACACCAATTATCCTCGCAGAAGCAGCAGAATCATCAAAAAGTCCACAAGCTTCCTCCAACACCTTAAAATTGTTGTGGATTGGATCAGTTGGAAGAAGAGTTGTTTCGGCTTTGTTGGCTCTTACTGACAAAATGAAAGTCTCAATGAGGCTCCCAATGTCCACTAGCTTTTTGAACACATCCTCTAGCTTCAAGGTGTGGCCAGTAACTGTCCCTTGAACATCAGCCATCACAGTGCACATGTGATCCACCTTCTTGCTCAGATCTGAAATCTTCTCAGAGGAGTCATTGTTCAAACCTTGAGGAATGGTTGAGTGGCCTTGAAATGGTGGGGAGTTTGGTTCAAAAGGAGCACTCTTGGGATCAAACCTTCTTGAATCTGTCTTTGTTTTGGCACTAGATGATGACGAAGCTGATGCTTTTGCATTTGAGGGCAAACTCTTGGATGAACTGCCTCCAGACAACCTTGAATTCAAACTCCGAAGCACACTGTCAACCGCAGCTTCTACATTTGGCACTGGGTCCCTCATAGGGAGCACACTAGTGGGAATTGGCTTAGTTGTTAGAAGAACAGATCTCTTCCTAGGGGATCTTCTTAACACCAATGCCGATTTTGTATTGCAAACCTTCTTGCCCTTTGGAGGTTGTCCTAAGAGAAGGGTCTTCTTAGGAGAGGCTTTCTTTGTTGCGACAGTCTTCAATAACCGGGGAGATTGTTTATTAGGCTCAGCAACCTTCAACTTTATCTTCAAAGTTGGGTTAGGATCCACATTGCGAGCCCTAGTAATCCTTAGGGCTGGAGCCTGATTGACAGTGTCGATTTTCCTTTTGCGCGTATAGACTCTAGCCTTTGGAATAGTAGCTGCAATCTCAGTGTTGAAGGATGCTTCTTTGTCAGCCTTCTCTTTTGCCACATTCAGAATATGCTTGGCAAATCCATCAAACAGTGCGTCATCCCTTTCATCCAGAAAATTCAGATCCTTAAATCTTTCATGCTCAGAATATGGAGGATATCTACAATACTGAACATAAAAGAAGACGAAAATGAGATATAAATAAAAGGTATTACAAGACAATATAAAAAACAAAACTGAAAAAGATGAAGGAAGAAATAAATACCGGATTAATTTCTCTAACTTGTCTCGAAATTGCGCTAAACCAAATATTACCGACATCTTTGTTGAACCAACGAAGACAGTAAGGGATCTCTCTTGAACCAGCTGAAGTACAGTTTACAATATCCCGAAACTGAGGGAATGTTTCAAGAATCCAAACCTAAACAGATAGACAGAAAAAAGGATAAGCATGATGAAGACAGATACCATAATTGATGACAGATACAATAGTTGATGACATATACCATAGTTAAAAGAATAAAACTAATTAAAAGGAAAATTAGATGCAGATACAATAGATGATGATAGAATGCTATAGAAAAGATTTAAAAAAATAATATGACAGACAAGAAATGGAATGAATGTGAAATGAAGCGTGCGAAGCGGTAGCGATGAAAGAAATGTTGGGACATTGATTTCAAAAATTCATACAACCATAACATGAAGAACAAAAGAGGTAGCGATGACAAAAAGTATGAAAAAGTATAAACAAACATGTCATGACAAACTTAAAAAGAATACTGGATAAAACTTGAAAAATTAACTCAGTAATACAACATATAGTAAAGAAAACATGTCAGCAAAAAATATAAACAGGGTAATTGAAAGAAATGATGACAGAATTATCTAATGGATAAAATACCTTTAAAGCTATGGGATATCCATGCAAGTAAATTGTTACTCTTGTGTCATGAGGACGCTCACCTTTCTCTGGCTTCCCTACGGTAGCTGCCTTCATCAAATACTCAATAGTTGTAGAGTACACTAACCTCCCCCATGGATACTTCCTAAACTCATCCAAATTTGTTGACAACTTGTAGAATTCAGAACGAATAGGCTGATTCGGTCGTTGAGGAAGTAGAACGCCCTCAACAATAAGAAGATATGCCAAACTCAGCTTCCTAGCTGGATTGGCCTCTATAACAAACAGTGCTAACAACTCTTTATATTTTAAACTTCTGACCCCAAATTCATCAATCATATTTGCATTTGGGATTTCAAAGTCGGTACAATCACGACAATCCAGCCCAGTAACAGCCGCAAACTCAGGGAGACCAAACCGACAAACATGGCCTTTGACGTTGAACCACATTTCATGAAGTTTTTTTGTCTTCACTTGATGAAGGATAAAGTAGTAGAACAGCTGAGATGACACCTTCATTTGGTCTGCCCAAGTAACAATAGGGGCAAAAATTCCGTTCCTTATTTCATATAGTCCATCAGCATCAAGATGTTCATCAATAATTTGAAAGACGTCCCAATTTGCAAACATATTAACTTGTGCTGACATATGCATGGATGGGGGGCAAACATATTCCACTTTCGAGATATCCATCTTAGATTAAAAAAGGAAAACAAATGAAAAAAAACTTTAATACAACATACAAGAAACTGTAATCATAATCTCAAAAACCATAAAAAACTATTGTCATAAAATTCAACAATAAAACAAAATATAAAGCACTAAACTGTCATCAAAGAGAACTAATATAAATTATTAGAACAAAAACAAAAAATATTGTCATCAACAAGAAGAAAATAGACAATCAAATCCTAATATAGAAGATTTTGAAATCAAATCTAAAAACTTTTAAATAATTATTGTCATCAAATAGAGCAAAATACTGTCATCAAGAGTACTAAAAACTGTATTTGATACAAACAAATTGTCATCCACATTGTCATCCGCATTTGAACAAAATGTGTTTGTCATCAAATATTGTAATGCACAAAAAATAAAATAAAGCAAAGAACATTGTAATGAAGGGGAAATCTGGATATCGATGACAAACACATTGTCATCAACAAATAGTATAATGCTGAGATCTCATTAAACAAGTTGTCCTCAACATAAAACACAAACAAACACATTGTCATCAAAACAAAAACATTGTCATCAAAACAAAAACATTGTCATCGCAAATAGTATATTACTAAGATTTCACTAAACAAACTGTCCTCAACATAAAACACACACACAACACATTATCATCAAAACAAAAACCAGATTTATAACCAAACTAACTGTCATCGAAACTACAAAACTAACATAAATTACACGAAAACAACAATGAGAAAGAACAAATAAAACTAAATACCATACATATGATGACAAATACGAAAATTAAACAAACAAATCTGAAATCAACACATGCAAAGGGACAGACAAGTAAAAATCAAAGAGATACAGTAAAAAAAGTGCAATTAGCAAGGAGAACACACAAAAACAACACTGTAATCAAGTAGAAAAAAGCAAAATCGAACTCCAAATCAAACTGTAAAACCTAAAAACACAAAACAGAAGCAAAAAATGAACTAGATACATACCTGTGAGTGATTATAGATGAAAATTGGTCGAAATTCTCACAGAAACAAGATTCGAACAACTGCATTACAGAAAAACAACAAATCAGCGATGACAACCCTAATTTCTACAGAAATCAACAAAAAACGAAGAAAAAACCTTACCTGGAGATCGGCGAGAGTAGGAGAACTCGAAATCGATGAGAAACACGCAGAAATCGAGCAGGAAATCGGCGGAATGGGATGAGAATGGTGGAGGAGTGAACAACGAGAGAGGAAAGTAACGTGAAATGAGAAATTGGAATGGGAGGAGGAAAACTTTTAATTTTAGAAGCTATATATATTTAATTTTAAAAAATTAATTATAAAAAAAGGGGGGGTTAGTTACCACTCTTGATTAATGAGGATGTTATTTCTCACTCCTAAAGGGTAAATAGGGGCAAAGGGCCCCGTTTTGCGAAGAAGCTAACGACTAATCTGAAGTAAGTAATAGCCCAATAGGCCCACCAGACTAAAGCCCAAACACTCTGATATATAGAGTCCATAGTATTGATTTAGATTACCACTGAGAGATTAATGAATCAAAATGATATACTCTATCTTCATCCATCTGAGCACCCTGGATTGCTTAGACATGAAGCTTCCAGCGAATGCAGACAAGCAATGAAGATCATCCTTTCAGCCAAGAATAAATCTCTGCTTCATCAATGGCGCCATTATCAAACCTGCTCAGAATTCTCCAACATTTGCAATCTTATAACACTGGGGTTATAGTTCAAAGGGCCAGGGATAAGTTATGGCGAACTGGTGAAGTATCAACGGCAGTTAAACAATTATTTGAAACAGGTTTTGACAATATATAAAACTATAAAACAACAAAGCATGGATGCAATTCATGTACATTGCCTGCTAAATTACTTATACAAGTTATCATACAAATAACAAAATCGAATTGTATACAGAAACAATGTATCATTCACTCTTTTCAGCTGTGCTCTTGCACATTTGGGGTTAATCCATGCCCTGTCAGACATCTAGTCATCATCTTTGAATTCCCTGCTCAACCAAAAAGAAAACCAAAACAATCAGAAATCAGATGACAGATAATGCAAGAAGTCCAGCTAGAAATTATACCTCCGATCAAGGTATCGAGGCTGGAATCCAGAGCCTTGACAAGTGGTGCAAGTCAAAGAACCAGCACCATCGCAATTGATACAGTTGGAGACTTCTCTCTCTCCACCGCCAAGCTCAACCGACACAGTTCCATCTCCCGAGCAGAATCTACATTTCACTACACAAACACCAAAACAAACACTTGTAATTTGAATCTATATTTCACAGAAACAGAAGCTAATTCCGCCATGATAAACACAAGGGGGAATTAGAACTCACAGGCACCGCTGCCGGTGCAAGGAAAACAAGGCTGACTATTCTCTCGCTTTGCCTGATTAAAATCGACCAACACAATCAAAATCTCATTCCACAGAAAAGTAAAACAAGCGATAGATTGATGAGCGGAAACGGAAACTCACCGCGCTGTCAATTTGAGTTTCGTAGAAGACAGGGATTCCAATTCCGACAGCTACGCTCACAACTCCCACTGATATAGCCACAATCTGCGGTGAAAACTCTCTGAATGATTCAGGTTTAACAGATTAAAAAACTGATACCGAGATTATGCTGCGATTACCGTGTTTTGGTCGATTTCGGCTCTAAAGCCAGGATAAGATGGCGGTGGTGAGCGTTGGCTTCTTCTTCTACTAGTACATTGTTGCGAGGAAGAAGGTGACAGACAAATGAGTTTGTGCGGTGAACCGAGAAATGCGGAATGAAAACGAGGTAAAGATGGTGCTGCCACCATTGCTGCTTGATTTTTGAGCTCAGAATTGGAGTTGTTCTCTGAAAGAAAAAGAGGAAATGGAAGTTCCCGCAATCGGTGGCTAATTGGCGTTGTTTTTAGATATGTGGGACCCAAACCTGCATTGGCCGGACGTATGGCTATTCTGAATTGTGAAAGCTAACCAATTATTCCAAACATGCATTGCTTCGTCTAAGAACTTATATATATATATATATATATATAGGCTGCGTCTATATGCACACGTTTTTTTTGCTAAATGCACACTATTCTGTGCGGTAACAATTGCAGTACAGAACTGTGCGTTAACTCTTACCGCACCAGAAGACTCAGGGGCATTGTTGGAATTTTTTCTGAAACCTATACGACGCTGGTGCGGTAAGAATTACCGCACAGATCTGTGCGTTAACAATTACCGCACCAGATTAATCCCAGATTAAGCAAAAAAAAAACAGATTTTCATTAACTTAAACCCTGTGCGGTAACAATTACCGCACAGGAATATTTTTTTTTTAATTAATATTTTTTATTTAAAAAGTATTAAAAAAGAATTAAAAAAGTATTAAACCTGGTGCGGTAAGAATTACCGCACAGGTTTAATAATATTTTAAACCTGTGCGGTAAGTGTTACCGCACAGGTTTAATATTTTTTTCGGTAACTATTTTTTTAAACCTGTGCGGTAAGTGTTACCGCACAGGTTTTTTTGAAAAAATGCCCGTTGGAATTTTATGCCCGTTGGTGCGGTAATAGTTAACGCACCAACGGGCATAAAATTCCAACGGGCATTTTTTGGTTGTATATATAGGTTGAGCTATCTTGTTGAAGTTTTGCAATGCACACTACAATGTCTTATAATTATGAGAGTAGTGAGGATGATGGTAACGACAATTGGATATCAGGGGTCGTGGAAGAAGAATACGAAGTCGATGAAGAAGAGGAAGTGGACGAAGAAGACGAAGAAGTCGATGAGGAAGTGGACGAAGAAGAGGAAGAAGGCGAAGCAAATGTATCAATTGCATTAGACGATTGGACTCCGTTACCGATTTTGGTTAGTATATTATCAATTTAAATTTTGTATTTAATTGCATGAGATTTAGGTTAATTAGTTAAAATTGCGTATCTAAGTAATGTAGTTTAATCAATATAGGAAGAAGACTTTAGACCACATTTTAGTACTGCGCAAATGTGGGATAGTAAAGAAGAGATGATGGAATGGACAAAACAGAGAGCAAGGGATTTAATGATAGTTTTGGTACATCGTACATCTAGCAAATATTGCGTTGATTTTGTATGCGATAGGTTTGGAAAACCTAGATCGGGTAGGCCGAAAGTGAATTTAAAAAATCCAGAATTGCCGGTTCCGAGGCTTCGTCACCGAAAATCGAAGAAATGTGGTTGTACATTTGAGTTATATGGGGTTCGTATAAAAGAAGGGCCTTATAGTTATAAATGGATCGTGAATGTTGTAGAAGGTCGTCACAACCACACTCTTCCTACTAGTTTTCATGGGAATTCATTCGTGGGTAGAATGAGCAAAGAGGAGGAGAAAATAGCAAGGGAAGCGGGGGATGATCGCAAGACGCCAAAAAACATACTTATTCAGCTTAGGAAAAGAGACCCGCAAAATGTGACATCCATGAAGCAGATTGCCAATTTTTTGCAGAAGATCAATTTTGAAGATCGTGGTGAATTGTCAGTTACTCAGTGGTCTCTAAATTTTCAGAAAGAGAACAAGTATTTTTGTCAACCTTTGAGGAACACGAGGACGAATGAGGTTGAAGTCCTTTTTTTCGCTCACCCGGAGTCGATTCGTTTGTTCAGGAAGTTTCCTCACGTGATTATCATGGACGCCACATACAAGACAAATAGGTATGATATGACTTTAGTGGAGATGGTTGGTTTCACTTGCACGCACAAGACGTTCAACATCGCATATGCATTCATGGCTCAGGAGACAGTAATGCATTACAAGTTTGTGATGATGTGCGTTCATGAGTTGTGTAGAAATTTGGGAGTGATGCCGAAGGCTATAATGACCGACTGTGAGAAGGCTTTGTTGAGAGCAATCAAACTTGTGTTCAAAGACACTGATGTGAAGCAACTATTGTGTTGGGTGCACATTAAGCACAACATCCAGTCACACGCAGAAAAAGTGATTAAAAATACTAAAAGGGCGGAGAACTTTGTTACGCAATGTTGGGGGATATTTTGCTCGAGCACCGAAGAAATCTACGAAGAGAGGTTGAGAAAGCTGAGAGATTCATGGAAGAAGGGCATTGTTGGTTACGTTGAAAAGTACTGGTTTACTCCGTACAAGGAGTTCATAGTTAGAGCGTGGACGGACTACACTCTTCACTTTCACACAAGGACTACAAACAGGTATCTTTGTTTGTTTAGTTGTTAATTTGGACCACCATATTATTAATGCTAATGATTAGAAATTGTGTTTATTTAGGGTGGAGGGGATGCATAAGGTGTTGAAAGAAATTGTGGGTTCTAGTAGAGGAGGCTTCAACAGAGTGATCGTGAGGATCCACCATGCGGTCATAGTTCAGATGGACCTGATTAGGGCGACGATGAACCAAGCACTTACCACTCGGCAAATGGTCTTTGATGACCCAACCTTTCCTCCTGGCATTCGAATGTTGTTTTCAAGGCTATTTTACCGAGTGTCAGATAGGTGTTTTCTGTTGTTGTTGGAAATGTACCAGCAAATATTGAAGGAGGAGTATTCAAATGTTTGTGATGATCATTGGGTTCGAGATTGTCTTGGGATGCCATGCGTACACGATCTTGCTAGGGCAATCATTTCAAAGACACCTCTTGTTCCGGATGATTTTCATGACTTCTGGAAGGAACTGAGATGGGAAGATGATGCAATAAATTTGTCCTTACCCGACGACAATCGTTCAATGTCTATTCCGGAGATCAGAATGCGTGAAATGTGGGCGAAATGGGAAAGTGGAGATTTGAGGGATGGAACTCTATTCAGATTAAGTGAGTTGTACATTGACTTGGAGCATCCGGAACAAAGTTCTTTGGTAGAGCCAACAAACTTGTTTAGGAAAGGAAAAGGAAGGCCGCCGGGATCAAAGAACAAGGAGAAGCAGCGAAATGAGAATTCTCCTCCGAGAGAAAAGAGGGAAAAGAGTTACCACGAGTACGTTAGAGAAGACTTAACAAATACTGAGAATGCGCAAAAAGTCGCAAAGGAGAAGGCAAATAGGCAAAGTGAACGACCAACTTGTCCTAAAAAGCAAGCAAGTCAAGTGTCGTTCGACTTCGGATCACAGTCCCAACCTGAACCATTGTTTTCAGAGACCATCGATTTAGAAGACGAAGACATGAATGCCGTGCCCCTAAGAGCTTGCTATCCAGATCGAAACGAAACAGAGGAAGGAGAAGATGAAGAAGAGATTGAAGAAGCCATAAGTTATATGGGGGTGAACTTGGGGGTGAAAAATATTGACTACTTTTGGCTTTCCTACATGACTTCTGTGAAAGATGTGCGTTCAGACGGACATTGTGGGTATCGGTCAATGGCTCTACTTACGGGTATGCAACAGAGTCAATATCGTATGATCCGTGCTGCGTTGGCAGCGGAGCTTCTTGGAAACAAAGAGACATGGGAGCCCATACGACGTGGACTACGGGTAGGAACATGGGATGATCTTATTGCTCAAGTTAACTACATGAGAAGTCCTTGTGAGAGACCATTTTGGATGGACATGCCATTTATGGGTTTGGTGTTTGCCACAGTGTATAATGTTGGTTTAGTGCAACTGTCCTGGGATGCGCCGTGTTTATGCTTGCCAATAAGGCAGTCTACAGTGAGCCCTGGTCCTCCACAGAAGATATTTGGGATAGCTCTTGTCGGATGCAGTAATCACTGGATACCGGTAAGAATCTGTGGTAATCTAAACAAACGTCATGAAACGTCGAAATCATTTATACTTATTGATTAATTTTCTTTGTATATCTAGGTTTGGCTCCGTGATGGGGCACCATTGCCACGTTGTTCCGGTTCGTGGAGAAGATTTGCAGATGACAACATCAAGTGGTGGGAAGGGATATATGCTGGCCAAGTGGACTTGTTTCGACAATACCGCTTCACTGCTGGAAAGCGTATGGACTACATGACTTGATTTGTAATAGTTTAGTAGCCTTGATCTTTAGACTTCGATTGGAATTGATTTATAATATGTAATGACTTGTCTTGTCTGCTTTGAAATATGTAATGACTTGTCTTGTTTGCTTTAAATAGTGTTTTCAGTAGAGTTAGATGAGGTAGGTGAAACAGTGAAGTGAAATCAGTGAATCCATAAACTACAACACACTCAGCATAAATTAAAAAGACAACAGACTCATTAAGGAAAGACAACAGACTCATTAAGGAAAGACAACAGACTCATTAAGGAAAGACAACATACTCATTCTTGAAATTTAAACTAAACACAGACTTAACGGAGATTCACTGATTTGATACCCAGATCCCTAATCGGAGTCACTGTCATAAAAACTAGGAACAGGGTCATTGGGAAACCTCTGTTGTATCCAGTGTTTGGCTGCTTCAATACTCTTAGCCTGGTGAAAATATACCAGCTTCAACTGCTGGTCAGCTATTTCCTTCAACAGTTTTGCAATGACTCGGAGATGATGACTGTCGTATTCTGGCTCAAGATACACGATCATGTAGTTACACTGACATGTGGTATACCTTCGTCCATACGTATGAGGATTGTTCTTGTCATTACCAGTGAACACCTTGATTGTTCTTGAGCACCTTCTACTCGGGCACTGGATCTCACTGCCTTCTGCTGGAACTGGGGAGGATGAAGATGATGCCATGGTTGTTTGAATCTGTAATACAAAGTAAGAAAACATGTTAGAAACAATGAAGATATCTAACGAAATCAGTAAAAAATGAGACTTTTAATTGAAATACAGAGTAAGAACTTGAAACCTAATTATTTGACGGCGCAGTGAGAATGAGATAATAGGGTTCACTGAGGCAGTGAATTTATAGCCGAGGTTTTACTAGGGTAACTTAGATTTGGGCCGATGTAGACAAAAGGTCCACAACAACAAAGGCCCAATAACGTAATTCGGTCATCCAAAGGTGACTTACAGCTGTGTGGTAGCTGTAACACACTGAAGCAAAATATGGTGGTGCGTTAGCAATAAACGCACAACTGATAACAGAACTTCGTCAAGATCCAACAGAAAAGACACATTAACAGCGTTTCCGCACGGTTTGTAACAAATCGGCACGGTTTGAAGCAAACCGTGCCGATTAACTGGACGTCTTCCACATCTTCTGCTGATCTGCACGGTTTGAAGCAATCCTGCACGGTTTGTATCCAACCGTGCCGCTTGACTGGAGTCTTCCACATCTTCTGTTAACGCAGCAGAGTCTGGTGCGTTAACAATTAACGCACAGAATCTGTGCGTTAATTGTTACCGCACCCGAATCTGGTGCGTTAACAATTAACGCACAGATTCTGTGCGTTAATTGTTAACGCACCAGCCCTTTTACCCAGAATCAAATGTTTCTGGTGTTTGTAGGGTTTAGGGTATTAGGGTTGGTGCGGTAACTGTTGTAGTACCAACCCTAATTACATAAAAATTTATTTTTTATGTTGTTTTCTTATACTATTTGATATTATAAAAAGTTTTATGACCCAAAGTAATGTTATACTACTGAAATATGTCGTTATTGAGAGTTTTGTGAATAATTTTATCAAGTTTTACTAATGTAATATGAGATTACGAAGAGTTATATGATAAAAAATCATATTATACTAATGAAATACGAGGTCAGTTGAGTCAAACGATAACAAATAAGTGTTAAACTAATGTTATATGATGAAATAAACACATTATATGAAGTTCATTTTAGTAACGAAGTGGTATCACATACATATGAGTATAACTATACAACTTATATACTTGAGAGTAGTAGCATACAGGTGAAAGTCTTCGTTTACATACTTCTAAGTGTTAAAGTTGTTAATTTCTTATAAAAACGATAGCGTTTGATTGGTAATGCTCAAATATTAATGTTACATTTCTTGACTTTTACGTTTTATGTCATTTTTTGTCGTTTTTTGTGTTTGGGCCTCATTCAAATTTCATTAGGCCTTATTAGGCCCGTTGACGTTTTCAATAATAATTTTTCGATTCCGAAAAATGAAAATAACTATTCGCCGTATTTGTTGTCATGTTACAATTTCAAAATTTCGATTTTCATCGTTTGAAGGCGTTAAAACGATATGGGCCCAAACTGTACACATATGACATCCATTATCCATTACCCACTATCCATTATCCATTATCCACTATCCATTATCCATTATTCACTATCCATTATCCATTATCCATTATCCATTATCCATATTTCGTTTTGGCTTGTTTTATATCGTTTTGAGTCGAATTTTTTCGTTTCGAGACGTTTTTAACCATTTTTATCAATATTTGACGTACTTGGTCGTTTTTCGCCTTTTTCAAAAAACTCAAGTTTTGCTAAGCTTTGCTCAATTTGGCCATATTATGCCATCATTTTGGCCACATTTTTACAGTTTTTTACAACTTGTTCGGAAATCCTCCATATTTCGATTTCGCTTGTTTTATATCGTTTTGAGTCGATTTTTTCCGATTCTTAGACGTTTCGACAGGTTTTGAACCATTTTTATTAATATTTGACGTACTTGGTCGTTTTTCGCCTTTTTCAAAAAAGTCGAGTTTCGCTAAGGTTTGTTCATTTTGGCCATATTATGCCATCATTTTGGCCACATTTTTACAGTTTTTTACAACTTGTTCGGAAATCCTCCATATTTCGATTTGGCTTGTTTTATATCGTTTTGAGTCGATTTTTTCCGTTTCTTACACGTTTCGACACGTTTTGAACCATTTTTATTAATATTTGACGTACTTGGTCGTTTTTCGCCTTTTTCAAAAAAGTCGAGTTTCTTAGACGTTTCGAGACGTTTTGAACCATTTATCAATATTTGACGTTTAGTAGTTTTTAATTATTATTTGCGATTGTGACCATTTTCTCGCGTTTTTAAGAAAAGCCCAAAATAAATAAGCAAAAGTGAACCAAACATTACCAAAACATAGTATCCAAACAAACTATACATCATTCCCACTACGTTGCCCACTACCTTGCCCTTCCTCGTGGATTGAATGCCGAACAAGCTGAGATTGACGAACCGGAGCTGGAGCCATCGGTGGAGCCTCGTCAGTCAAAACTCCAAGGAGACGCTTCATGAACTCATCGATATCTGCAGGCCTCCTCTCTGGTGGTGTCTCCAAGAAAGCTCGAATCTCACAAGTCACTAGCTGGGTCCGCTATATTAACAACATATCAAAACATTACTATCAAATATACTAATTGAATGAATATTATAGTTCAAATACATACCAAATCAAGAGGAGCCTCGCCTTCTGGAAGATCAGCAGGCTGTGGAAAATCAGCATGATCTGCAGCACGTCCACGTCCACGTCCACGTCCTCGTCCTCGTCCTCCGCGTGGACCGCGTCCACCTCGTGCTGGAGGATCAGCAGCGTCTGCATCAGCAACATCATCATCTGCCTGAGCTCCTCGGCCTCCTCGCTGTCTCTGTATAAATGGAGGAAGAGGACGGGGGCCAGCTGGAATCACAAGTGCGGGAGGATCAACAACTGTAAGCTCATAAATAGCCCTGGCGATGTGCGTCTCATAACTCTTCAGCAACTCCTTTGTAAAAGGACCTCCGGGCATCCAAGGTACAGCAGGAGGTGGTACATGAGGTGCAGCAGCCGGATGCGGTACATCATCAGTCGGCGGAGGTGGTACATCTGGCGTAGGAGACGAAGGACCTAAATCTGTAGGAGCTGGCGATGAAGGACCTAAATCTGTAGGAGGGTCGTCTCTCCTAAGCTGATCTGTCGGTATATCGAGATGAGATACAATATAATCTGTACCTAAACCCTCACCGTCTCCCAGCATATCATCATCCAAATCAGCAGCTGTATCATCGACGTCCATACCCTCCTCCTCACTCTCACTGTAACCCTCATCATCAGCACACGGATCAACATCCAGACCACAATCCCTAACTGCCCCAGTATCTGTAAGTGCACGAGCCTCGCCAGTGGGTGTCGAACTAGAAGCATTCAGCTGATCTCGAGCAGTAGCAAAACTCTGACGTATGGACGCTGTAATCTGCGTCCTCCTAACACGCTCTGCAGCAACAGGAGCCCCCGGAACAAAACCACTAGAGGCCATCGTATCTCGCACCCCCTAATGTTGTTGTTATAGCGTAACGTTATTTTCATAGCGTTACAAAAATAACGTCAAATTCAAAAACGTCTTTTCCATGACGTCGTAACGTTACAAACAGTTGTTGTAACGTCAATCCTAATCAAAATCATCTCTAATTTCTAAACATTTTGTTCATAACGTTACGAAATTAACGTTATAATTCGCCTAATTTCAATACTTTATATACTAATAGTTCATAACGTTACAAAATAAGAAAAGAACAATGTCATATTTCATAAAATAATTAATTCATTACTTTTACAATATAGAATGTCATATTTCATAACATTATGAAATTATTATATTTCATAACGTTATAAAATTTCATTAATTTCATAACGTTACGAATAAATTAATTAATTTCATAATGTTACCAAATAATATAATTTTATAACGTGACGCAATAAATTACTTAATTACGTTACGCAATAAATTACTTAATTTCATAACGTTACGCAATAAATTACTTAATTTCATAACGTTACCATATAAATTAATTTCATAATGTTATAAAATAAATTAAATAAATTGATAACGTTACGAAATTTATTTAAATATTTCATAACGTTATCAAATATTATTAAATTCATAACGTTACGAAATTAAATAACTAATTTCATAACATTATCAAATTAAATAAATTGATAACGTTATGAAATTAAATAACTAATTTCATAACGTTATAAATTTAATAAATTAATTAAATTAAATAAATTGATAACGTTACGAAATTTATTTAAAAATTTCATAACGTTATCAAATATTATTAAATTCATAACGTTATGAAATTAAATAACTAATTTCACAACGTTATAAATTTAATAAATTAATTAAATTAAATAAATTGATAACGTTACGAAATTTATTTAAAAATTTCATAACGTTATCAAATATTATTAAATTCATAACGTTATGAAATTACTTATTAAATAATTTCATAACGTTACGAAATAAAATAATTAAACTATTTAAAAACATTACAAAAATTATAGAATATTTAATAAAAATACATACTTGATGTAGATCTACGGGAGTCGAAAAAGCTTCCGGTTGCGCCTCGGTTTGAGAATTCAACCTTCTATTTGCTCGAGTAGCGTACCCGGGACCGACGTTTTGGACGGGTCGCTTTCGGTTTCTTCGCCTCGGAGCGGGTATTGGGGCGGGTTGGGCTGCTGGTATCGGGTCGGGTCGGGCTTCAGGAATCGGGTCGGGTCGGGCTTCGGGAATCGGGTCGGGTCGGGTCGGGTCGGGCCGGGTCGGGCACCACCGCAGTTCTCCGTCGGAGCTCTCTCCGGGCACCACCGCTGAACGTCAATGGAACCTCCTCTTCCTCTTCTTCTTCCTCCTCCATAGCAACCCAGCAAGCGCCACCGCTGAAGGTCGACGGCGCTTCCGCCATTGTTGGCTGCTCCACGGTGGGGGGGACGACTCCGACAGAAATTAAGGGCCCAGACGAACCGCCATGGTCGGGGCAACTCGAATCCATCGTCGATTGAAGGTTTTGATGGGTTATGAGGTGGTTTGAGGGGTGGCGATTTTTAGGGTTTCGGCGGTGGAATTTGCGCAGACGAGAGGAGGAAGAAGGTCGGGGGAGAAAGAATTTTTTTTTTAAAAGATGTAACGTGGTGCGGTAAGGGTTACCGCACCATTTTGTGCGGTAACGCTTACCGCACAGGTTTAAAAAAATATTAAACCTGTGCGGTAATTCTTACCGCACCAGGTTTAATACTTTTTTAATACTTTTTAAAAAAAAAAAATTAATTAAAAAAAATAATATTCCTGTGCGGTAATTGTTACCGCACAGGGTTTAAGTTAATGAAAATCTGTTTTTTTTTTGCTTAATCTGGGATTAATCTGGTGCGGTAATTGTTAACGCACAGATCTGTGCGGTAATTCTTACCGCACCAGCGTCGTATAGGTTTCAGAAAAAATTCCAACAATGCCCCTGAGTCTTCTGGTGCGGTAAGAGTTAACGCACAGTTCTGTACTGCAATTGTTACCGCACAGAATAGTGTGCATTTAGCAAAAAAAACGTGTGCATATAGACGCAGCCTATATATATATGAGATTTTGATGTTTTTTTTGATGATATTTACTTCAAAATTGAATGTGTATGTTAATTAGTTGATTAGAAATGATTAAATTTGTACTGTGAACTTTGTTGAGAATTTCTTGTTGAATTTGATATTTTTATGTGCAGATAGTATAATTAAGGTTTTGATATTGAATTAGGGTTTTGTGAATTAAGGTTGTGAATTAGGGTTTTGAAATTTGATATGGTTTTGTTGAAATTATTGTGAAACTGTTGAATGCAGGAAAAAATGTTGTTTTTAGGGTTTTGGAATTTGCGGAATGCAGAATATCGAAACCTTGATGATTAATTTTGTGATGCAGATATTGCACATGTTGTATTATACCCATACGCGATGTATAAACATAATCAATACGTCATGTATGGATCTAATTCATACGTGACGTAAGGATTTTTTTAGAAATGTTGCAATCCATACACGACGTATGGATTTGTTCCGTACGCGACGCACGAAATTGGACGGTAAATAGCAATATGGGTGACACTAAATAGAAACCATATTAATCTATTGTCCTCTTACAAAATCAAAAGCACAATATTTGGTTGCAAACTACCTCTAGGATTCAACACGTAAAAATTACAAATCTTGAAAACGAGCCATTCTAAACTTTCACAATCCTTGCAACGCAGTTGTCTTTGGGTCTCTTGTGTGGCAAATGTTGGCATAAGCTTGAAATCAAAATAAGAAGATAAATAATCAAGAGAGTATATTTTAGGAGATATCTAAATATACATGTTTCTATCTTTTAGGAGTTATCTAAGGATAGAATTCTATCTTAGTAGACAATTAGGATTTATTGTTTTCTTATAAATAGAGGAGATATCAATGTGTGATATAACTCAGAGAAATTGAGAGCTTAAGTTTTGAGGATTTTCTTAAGCAATAAAGAGAGGGATACTTGAATTGTTCTTTCTATAATTGGTATCAGAGCGATTCGACAAAGGGGCCGTGATTCGTATTCTGTTGAGAGCAAGTCGACAGAGGGAAGATAGACATGGCTACCAACGACAAGAAGACAGAAGAGAATAACGAGAAGAAACCTTCGGTGTCAAAGCCGAGGGAAGGAGGAGGGTCTTCATCGATTAAGTGCTCTATGCTTAACTCTACAAATTATACGGTATGGGCCATAAGGATGAAAATTCTTCTCAAAGTTTACAAAGGATGGGAGGCTGTTGAAAAGGGGAATCTTGATGAAGAGAAGAACGACATGGCTATGGCGTTGATATTTCAATCGATCCCAGAAACTCTCATCCTCCAAATCGGGAATCTGGACACTGCGAAGGAGGTGTGGGACGCAATAAAGACAAGACACCTCGGGGCAGAAAGAGTTAAGGAAGCAAGACTCCAAACCTTGATGGTTGAGTTCGAGCGTCTGAAGATGAAGGAAACAGAGAAAATTGATGACTTTGTTGGCAAGCTCTCTTCAATTTCATCCAAATCAGCCGAGTTGGGAGAGGAGATTGGCGATCCGAGGATGGTGAAGAAATTTCTTTCAAGTCTTCCCAGGAAGAAATACATACACATAGTGGCGTCGCTTGAGCAAGTTCTGGATCTCAACAAAACAAGTTTTGAAGATATCATAGGTCGATTAAAGGCTTATGAGGAACGGGTTGCTGATGAAGACGAAGAAACTCAAGGGGAACAAGACAAACTGATGTATGCGCCTTCGGAAAATCAGTATGATCAGTCAACACAAGATCAGAATGGATTCAACGGAGGAAGAGGTCGCGGTGGACAATCAAGAGGTAGAGGAAGGGGCCGTGTAAGGTCTAATGGAACAAAGGATCTGTCAAAAATCCAATGTTTCAGATGTGACAAGTTCGGACATTATACCTCTAACTGTCCCGATCGCCTCCTTAAACTTCAAGAGACTCAAGCCAATGATCAGGATGATACGCAAGCGGCTGATGGTCTTCTGATGAATGAGGTGATTTATCTCCATGAGAAGAGCGTCAAACCCATGAAGTTTGAAACTTGTTCAGATAATGATTGTGTATGGTACCTGGACAATGGAGCAGGCAACCACATGACTGGGAATCGAGGGTATTTCGTGAAGATTGACGAGAATGTCACAGGAAAGGTACGGTTTGGAGATGACTCACGAATCAATATCAAGGGGAAGGGATCGGTTCTGTTCATAAGCAGTAACGGAGAAAGGAAGATTCTTGCTGATGTTTATTACATTCCAGAGTTGAAGAGCAACATCATAAGCCTAGGTCAAGCCACGGAATCAGGTTGTGAAGTCAGCATGAAGGGGAGTCTTCTTACTCTTCAAGATAAAGGGGGCAAAGTGATTGCAAGATCAACTCGGTCCCGAAATCGCTTGTACAAGGTTATCATGGAGAGAGCAGAAACGAAGTGTCTGCAACTCGACTCTTCTCAGGACAAATCAGCAAGGTGGCACGCGAGGCTCGGACATATTGGAAGCGATGCAATGAGGACAATGATGAGCAAGGAACTGGTCGTAGGAATTCCAAGGTTTGAAGTTGCAAAGGAGCAGTGCAGTTCTTGTCTCTTCGGAAAGCAAACCAGAAAGTCGTTCCCTCAAGCAACTACATTCAGAGCATCACAAGTACTTGAACTTGTACACGGAGATCTCTGTGGACCTATCTCCCCTCCGACTGCAGGAGGCAACAGGTACATCTTTGTGCTTATTGACGATAACTCTCGGTATATGTGGACAATTCTGTTGAAGAAAAAGGGAGATGCCTTCGATAAGTTCAGGAACTTTAAGGTGAAAGTTGAGCAAGAAACAGGAGCTTCCATCAAAATTCTCAGAACTGATAGAGGTGGCGAGTTCACCTCTCGTGAGTTTCAAAGTTTCTGCGAAGAATCCGGAATCAGTAGGCACCTAACTGCGCCTTACTCCCCTCAACAAAACAGAGTCGTTGAGAGGAGAAACAGAACATTGATGGGAATGACGCGAAGTCTTATGAAGCATATGAAGATTCCGAGTTCTCTCTGGGGAGAAGCTGTAAGACACGCCACATACCTCATTAATCGAGCGTCCACCAGAACTCTTGTCGACCAAACGCCATATGAAGCACTGAAGAAGAAGAAACCGTGTGTTCAGCACATTAGGGTGTTCGGTTGCATTGGGTATGCCAAAATAGATACTCCGCAGCTTAAGAAATTAGAGGATCGCTCAAGGGTGTTAGTGCATCTCGGAATTGAACCAGGAACAAAGGCTTACAGGCTCTTCGATCCGACAAGCGGAAAGATTGTGGTAAGCCGCAATGTTGAATTCAATGAAGACTCAAGCTGGGAATGGAATGCATCTGAGGAAGAAAGTCAGGGTGACTCAGGAAGATTCAAGCTCAGGCTTGGGGATGTTGAAAACAGAGGCATTGAAGGAACAAGTGAAGAAGACGAGATTGTCGAAAGTAACAACAATGGAAATCAAAGTAATGAAGAAACCAGTGAGAATGAGGAAGAATCTGAAACTTTGGACCAACCGGATGCACCAAGGCGATCGCAGAGGGTGAGCAGAAGGCCAGGGTATTTAGATGATTATCTGATGTTGGAAGAATGTGAGCGTCTTTTGTGGGCGAGCAATGATGAACCATGGAGCTTCGAAGAAGCAAAATCAGAAAAGGTATGGATAGAGGCGTGCAAGGATGAGCTTAGATCGATCGAAAGGAACAAAACTTGGAACCTGGTTGATCTACCAAGTGGGGCGAAATCAATTGGTGTGAAGTGGATATTCAAGGTCAAACGGAACTCGGATGGCAGTGTCAACAAGTACAAAGCAAGGCTTGTGGCAAAGGGCTATGTGCAAGAGCATGGTGTTGATTTTGGCGAGGTGTTTGCTCCAGTTACGCGCATTGAAACCGTCAGGCTGCTTATAGGCTTGGCAGCTGCAGAAGGTTGGGAAGTGCATCACTTAGACGTAAAGACGGCGTTTCTTCACGGTGATTTGAAGGAAGTTGTTTACGTTAGTCAACCCAAGGGATTCACTGTTCAGGGAAGTGAAAGCAAGGTGTACAGGTTGAACAAAGCTCTCTACGGATTGAGGCAGGCACCGCGAGCTTGGAATGAAAAGCTTAATCAAGTACTGGGCGAGATGAACTTTGTGAAATGCTCAAAGGAACCCTCCTTGTACCGAAGGGAAGAGAAGGCTGGTCTTCTACTGGTGGCGGTCTACGTGGATGACCTCTTCATCACAGGACCAAGCCTGGCTGTCATAATTGAGTTCAAAAAGGACATGTCCTCAAGGTTCGAGATGAGTGATCTCGACATTCTGACTTACTATCTAGGAATTGAAGTATGTCAGCGCGAAAGAGGAATTGCTCTTAAACATGAGGCTTATGCTAAGAAGATTTTAAGTGAAGCTGGAATGGGCGAGTGTAATTCAAGTCATATTCCTATGGACCCGGGATTGAAGATTTCTAAGGCAAAGCAGGACAGAAGTATCAATGAAACTGAGTATAGGAGAAACATTGGATGTCTGAGGTATTTGCTTCATACGAGACCCGATCTTGCCTACAGTGTAGGGGTGTTGAGTAGGTACATGCAAGAGCCTAAAGAATCCCATGGAGCTGCACTAAAGCAGGTACTGAGGTACATTCAGGGAACTGTCTCATACGGACTTGTTTTTGATCGCTCAAGCAAAATTGTGCTGGTAGGGTATTCAGACAGTAGTCATAATGTTGACATGGATGATGGAAGAAGCACCACCGGCCATATTTTCTACCTCAATGATTCGCCAATCACATGGTGTTCCAAGAAGCAGGAGACTGTCGCGCTATCCTCGTGTGAAGCTGAATTTATGGCAGCTACAGAAGCGGCCAAACAAGCAATCTGGCTGCAAGAGCTGCTCGGTGAAATCATTGGGAAATCGAGTGAAAAGGTGATGATAAGAGTTGACAATAAATCTGCAATTGCTCTTACGAGGAATACGGTGTTTCATGGTCGCAGCAAGCATATACATACTCGCTATCATTTTATTCGTGAATGTGTTGATAATGAGCAAGTGGAGGTTCAACATGTTCCAGGTGAAAAACAGAAGGCAGACATGTTGACCAAAGCACTCGGCAGGATCAAGTTCAAGGAGATGCGAGAGCTCATTGGGATTCAAGATGTGTCAAGAGTAGATTTTAAGCTTAAGGGGGAGATTGTTGGCATAAGCTTGAAATCAAAATAAGAAGATAAATAATCAAGAGAGTATATTTTAGGAGATATCTAAATATACATGTTTCTATCTTTTAGGAGTTATCTAAGGATAGAATTCTATCTTAGTAGACAATTAGGATTTATTGTTTTCTTATAAATAGAGGAGATATCAATGTGTGATATAACTCAGAGAAATTGAGAGCTTAAGTTTTGAGGATTTTCTTAAGCAATAAAGAGAGGGATACTTGAATTGTTCTTTCTATAGCAAATACACAGATGGACTACTTGGGTTTTCCCTATCAATCCTGTCCAAAGAAATTATATCAAGCCACAACTCCAATAAATCATCCCATTAAGATTCAAAACAAGATCAACAAGTCATTCACTTAATAAAGTTTATGCTCAAGCAAAAACTACGATATTACGCTTCCTAACAAAAAATCCTTTTTTCATGGGAGTACGCGCCTCACGCGCCTCTCCCATTTTGTGATTTATGACCTTTTCTGCCTCCTCTCTGCTGCTTTCCACCAGGAGCAGTGGCCGGAAAAGCCACAAAAGAAAATCAAGCAAAAACTCCTTAAATCCATTCAGCTTTCATGACTAACTTCGTCATCCTTCTATCGTTGTTGGCTTTATCTTCGGCCCACGTTTTCTGGAATGTTGTAAGGCGAGCTTTCACAGGGTCGGCTATTACGACTTCGCCGTCTTCAAGTTCTGCTTGCTTCTCGCTCAAGCCGACATCTTGTGGAGTACTTGGGAGCTTTTCTTTGGTTTTACTTCCCTCCGCGTCGTCAGAAGTCTTATGGGTCGCCATGATGGCGACTTCTTCCTCGGACGGCCTTTCTTTCAAGGTTTCTTGGTTATCACTGGGATTAGTCATGGCTTTTTGGTGAAAAAGGTGCTCTCTTTACGTGGAAAGATTGGACTTTTTTTATCTAGCCCCACGGTGGGTGCCAATTGTCTGTAGCAAAAGTACCAATGAGTTAGAACTTAAGCAATTGTAGGATTTATGATAAAAAAAGGCTACAATCTTTTTCCAAAACCCCACACACCAGCAGAATAGACCCTCTCCTGCTCTGGCCATCCATGCTCACCCCCTAAACTTTTGGCTCGTCACAGGTCTTGGATATGGACCTGAACCCCTACTCCTCTTTGGCGTCTCCTTCTCCTTCTTTTCTTCCTAAAATCAGTGGGAAAAGGTGCTCCATTGACATAGCACCGCAGTTTTTATATGGATAAGTTAAGCATATGGTGTTGGAATGTTCGGGGCCTGAATTCGGCTTCGAAGCAAGCTGATTTTCTTAACTTTGTCTCTTCCTCAAGGCTCCATATTATCGGAGTTCTTGAGACTCGTGTCGCTTGGAGCAATGATGATAGAATTAGGAAGTTCCTACTCCCCGGTGGAAGTCCACCTCTAATGGCTCTATTTGCCGCAACGGTCGTATTTGGGTTTTTTGGGATCCTGATTTTGCTTCTCTGAGTGTTGAGTCGTTCTCGCCGCAGTTGATACATTTTTCTCTTTCCCTTCCTAACTCTTAGGATAAGGTTCTTACCTCTTATGTTATGCTTTTAATGGCAGATTGGGCAAAGCCTCTCTTTGGAATGAGTTGTGTCTGATTGGTTCTGGGCTTAGTACTCCTTGGATTACGTTTGGAGACTTTAATACCATTCTTCGCTCTGATGAGAAAATCATGGAGGATAGCTCTTCCCATGCTAGTGCTACTGATGAGCTTGGTCGCTGCCTTGAGGCAACGAGTGTGTTTGACCTGAGATTTTGTGGAAATTTCTTTACTTGGAATAACAATCAGGGTAATGGTGCGAGAATTTGGTGCAAATTGGACCGTGTTCTTAGCAATAGTGCTTGGCTGGGATGCTTTGACAGGTCCATTGCATTCTTTGACACAAACAAGCTTTCTGACCACTCGTCTGCCATTGTTTCGCTCGATTATGATGTGGGTCAGCCGAGAATCCCTTTCCAATTTCTGAATGCTTAGGCTAATCATCAATTATTCCGCCAAACTGTGTCGGAGGTTTGGGCGGAGAACATTACTGGTTTCACTAGGTTTCAACTTGTTTCGAAGCTTAAGTTGCTGAAATCTCGCCTTAAAAGATTTGGTTCGTTGAAAATTGAATCTCTGAGTTCTTCTGTCAACGAGGAGAGAGCCTCTCTACATTCGATTCAGACACGAAATAGGGTGCAACCTTTTGATAATGCTCTCCATGCCGAGGAGGTGGCGAGTTGCACTAAGCTCAAAAACAACCTTGATTGCCTCTCTTCTCTGTCTAGGCAGTAAGCAAAGGTTAAATGGATTAAGTATGGGCACCATAATTCTTCTTACTTCTATAATCAAATCAAGGCAAGGCGTAGTAGGAACTTTGTTGGAATGCTGATTGATGGTCATGGGACGGTTATCACTGATCGTGTGGGTGTTTCAGCAAACATTACTGAGTTCTTTTAGGATCTCCTTGGTCATTCTGTGCAGCTAGCGTCATTTGATCCTACTCTTATCCTGAATGGGCCTCGCCTTGAGCCTAAAACAATGTGCTACTCTTACTATTCCCGTCACTGATGGTGCGCGCTATTTCTGCGAAACAACACTCGTCGCCTTAAATCAACTAGGAATGCGTTAATTCTTATGAAATGGCACACGTCGTCTTCTATCAACGCGTTCATAACAACAACGTAAAATTTTATCAAGCGCGACAATCAAGTTGGTTATGCAAGCTGCTGATGTATGTAGCTGATGCAAGCAGGTGATACAAGCAGCATACTAATGCAACCAGGTAGCTGACAAGCAGCTGGACGAAACTTAGTCTAGTGGGTTTGCTTCCTCTACAAATAGGCTTGTATAGTTTCATTTAAATGGATCTTCGGCACGACTCTGAAATATGGATTTAAGGTCGGAGGTTTGTGAAGGTCCTCGGATATATTCAAACTCGTCGGCTTGTAATCTTTCGATTCAAATTAATAAAGAGCGTGGTCTTCTCGGTAACCAAAGTCAATTAGATTCAATTCAACCAACTTGTTAAATCCGGGAACCAACAATATTCATAACATTATTAAATTTTTCGATAATGTCAAAATATTTCATTGTTTTAGAGAAGCCAATAAGATTGCAGACTTCTTAGCTAACCCGGAGATTAACACTCGTTTTGTTTCTGTTTGCATCCAAGTTTAGTGGGTGACAGGATTGGGGTTGTCATCGCGTATTTTGAAGACGAGTGTGAAACTTCTAAGCTTTCGCTTAGAATTGCCACCACGTTATCTACAAAAGGCCGGTGTGAGACTTCTAAGCTTAACCTTAGAATTGCCACCGCTTTGTTCATCTTGTCTCAGGGGCTCACAACAAATGTGGAACCCCCAAGCTCGGCTTGGGGCTGCCATCGTGTTGTCAGTCTCGAGTTCACAATGAACGGTATTCCCAGAATCCCATCGCGCTACTTCAAGCGGGTGACGTCCCTGGTTGTCGTTGCTCTAACTCCGTACTGGCGATGTCCCCCAAGCATGTGCTTGGGGCTGCCGTCATGCTTGCTACAATTTTCAGCGCGCTATTCCGGACGCTCATTCCTTCATGTGAAACGTAAGTAAAGACCTTGTCATCACGTTTATGTTGTAGCGCATTAACAAGAATTGGTTGAGTACTTCGAGCTCCCGATCGAGGTACTTGACCAACACTTGGGAATATTTTCTTTGAATTCTTGCAGGAAGGAAAGATAAAGACCGAGTTAACTTCCATGGCAATATGTCTATGCCTCTGTGCTAATCTATGTCTACGCGCAATTCTATGTCTACGGGCAACTCTATGTCTATGTGCACAAATCAACGTCTACGAGCCATCCAAAGTCTGTGCTCTGAGAGGCGGGATCTACGACAAACGTCATCTACGAACACGATGATTTAAGCCTTCATCCATTTGTTTGCTTCAACAACTTTTTTCAAAAGCCATTAAAGGATGGGGTTGTGATTGTGCACGTTATTTCTGCGAAACAGCAGTCGTCGCCTTAAATCAACTAGGAACGCATTAATTCTTATGAAATGGCACATGTCGTCTTCTATCAACGCGCTCATAACAACAGCGTAAACTTTAATCAAGCGCGACAATCAAGCTGGTTATGCAAGCTGCTGATATATGTAGTTAATGCAAGAAGGTAATACAAGCAGCATACTAATGCAACCAGGTAGCTGACAAACAGCTGGACGAAACTTAGTCTAGTGGGTTTGCATCCTCTATAAATAGGCTTGTATAGTTTCATTTAAATGGATCTTCGCCCCGACTATGAAATATCGATTTAAGGCCGGAGGTTTGTGAAGGTCCTCAGATATATTCAAACTCGTCGGCTTGTAATCTTTCGATTCAAATCAATAAAGAGCGCGGTCTTCTCGATAACCAAAGTCAATTAGATTCAATTCAACCAGCTTGTTAAATCCGGGAACCAACAATATTCATAACAAATTTAATAATGTCAAAATATTTCATTGTTTTAGAGAAGCCAGTAAGACTGCAGACTTTTTAGCCAAACCGGAGATTAACACTCGTTTTGTCAAAATTATCCTCCAATGTAATCCAGATCATACAATATCTGATGACTAAATAAATTTATGAGACTCGTTTTTTTGACGTCGAATGTGTTTGACACCTACTCGGTCTTCTTTAGGGATATCCAGTTGGATAGTCACGAGTTATCATTTGTCGGATTGAACTCCGGTTTTTGCCTCTTCAAAAAAAAAGATATGAGCTTATGCAGTAGATTTACTAGATTGCACTAATTAATATAAAGTAATGTAGATGTATACTTTTAAAAGAGTAATATGACCGAAAAGAGGATAGATAGTAATTGGATTGAGAGTTTACAGGTGATCGCGATGATGCAAAGATTAAGTTATTGATTTCGAGACTCCTAATCGTTACAAATCCCGATTTTTTGAACTACGAACCTAACAACATATCTGTTGGATCGTTAGTTCAATTACTTCTGAGGGAACAAAGTGTATTGTTCCTTCAGAGGTGTAGCAGCGGAATATTAACGCAGGAAGTATAGAAGAACACAAGTATTTAGAGTGGAAAACTCAACCGCTAAGAGTTGAGCAAAACCACTACCTTCAAGCTTCTCACTTGAAGGATTTGAATGAGTATACTTATCTTATTGATTTCTTGTTTGTTACAAAAGAAAGCAAGGATTACGATCACGAATCTCTTCTTTCACTCGAGCCCAAACTCAACGCCTAAGACTAAGTATTGCTCACTCTTTCTCTCTTTTCTTCTTGTTCTTCTTTTAGACGATCACACTTGATTCGCACAAGTAAATCTCTCTCAATCGTCTATTAATTCCCAAGCCTAAGACTAGTTTATATAGCAAAGATAAAACTAGGTTTAAACTAGGAAATAAACAAGATTATGGAAAATATATCTTTCGCATAAGAAGATATTATTTCCATCTTTTAAATATATCTTATTCCTTAAGATCTTCATGAAATCTTTGCAGCTCAATCATATTTTCCATAAAGGAAACGAGATTTCTTCGTCATTCTCTTCTCAGCCATTTCTTTCCTTATTTAGTTCGCCTCTGTTGAGTAACGTTCCTGCTCAGAGTAGACATCCTGAAACACTCAAGTATACATTAGTAGGAATGTTTGTTACCATCAAAACCAGAAGGAACTTTACTTCAGCTGTAGCTTCAACAAATTCCCCCTTTTTGATGGTGACAAACATACTCATTGAATACTTCCAAAACACATCTAAACAATTCTCCTAAGGGAACGTTACTTATAAGGATTAAGTACAGATGTTCCCCCTCAAACCTTGACCGTTCCTTTCTTCCCCCTTTTGGCATCATCAAAAAGTAAGTCTAAACATGTACTTGAAATAAAAGAACTCCAGAACTCATCAAAACAAACTAATCATAGATTTAAACAAGCGTCATAAGAACGGACGCTGATACAGATACTGGACAAGGAAAAGAAAACACAAGCATAGAGAAATTTAAAAGAAGACACATAAAACCCTAAGCAAAGGGTACAATAAGCGCAAAAGAAGAAGGATAGATGTGCTAGGAACAGAGAGTGGGGGTCAGATAGAGGAGGAAAGGTGTGGAGAAGAGACTGTTAAGCTGCCAAGGGAACCTCTAGTTGGATGACGTCCAACGACGTATCTCAGCCTTCAAGGCAGCAACTTCATTCACCAGGTTTCCAACCAGTGAGCACAACTCTTCCATCCTCTGATGTTGATAGACCATAGTTGGTTCTTCACTCTGTTCCTGTGGAGGGTCCTCAGTTACATGCTCTGTTTCACAAAATTCAGCAGAGCGGACCCAATCACCATCTTCATTCTTCTCAAACTTCATCTTCCTTAAATTTGCTTCAGCCAACTCCCTAGCAAACACAACCTCAGAGGGACCAGCTTCATACACCCTCAGGTACTCTAGGATCTTCTTTACTACTCCTGGGAAGGGAAGACCATGCCTATCGTTCCTCCTGGCATGGGCCATGTGTAGCATAATAATCTTTGGTAGATTAATGGCTTGCCTGAGGAGGAGCTTGTCCATGAGAAGGCAGTCCTGAATGAGAATGGTTGTGCGCTTCTGCTCTCTGGGGGTAATGTTACTTATAAGGTAGCTGTGCAAGATCCGGTTTGCTACCCCCATGGACGAAGTGGTCATCTCCCCAACAACTTCAGTTGAGTAATCCTGTGAAACCCTTTGGATAGCAGCCAGCCCTATATCTTTTGGCCACTGCCCTTTGACGTACTCTTCAAATCCTTCGTGAGGAACCCCGAGTATGACTCCCAGTTCGGTGCTTGAGACCACGTGGGTGTCCTTCCCAAGGACGAAGGAGGCTTGTATGGCGTGAGGCCTCTCAGTAATGGTGAAGGAGCTGTAGAACTGCTTTATCATCCCCTCATTCACCTTTGGAGCAGTGCAGAATAGATTTTCCCAACCTTGGTGGCGTATGATGTCCACCAGGATGTCCATCCTGTTGGCGACCAGAAACTCCTCATCAAACAGAAGGTCTCTGATGATGGTTCGTTTCCCCAAGGCCTTTCCTGCAGCCACTTGTTTGGGAACTTTCCTTCCTTTGGGTGGCTTGGCTGCAGCGCTCCTTGTACGTGGACGAGAAGGCTCCACTTTTGCTCTTTTGAGCACTGGTTCCTGAGGCTCGTCATCTTCCTCACTGAGCTCTAGAATTTCAGGGAACTTTCCCTTAAATAAGGGCGAGTTCTCCTCCTGGATTTCGGCAAGGATTAGGTCAGTTTGTGGGAGAGAGGAGTTTGGAGGGCTAGGCGTGGTTTCTTGTTGGGTTTTTTCTTGAGAGATGGGGCTTGGGATTTTTTCAGTGGTAGGGGAGGCTAACTTTTCAGTAGAGGTACTAGACTGGGATAAGGTGGGTGTGGCCGGCGGTGTTGTTTCTTTTGCCGGCGAGGGTTCTTGAAGGGTTTCTTTAGGAGACGATGAAGGTTCTTTGGGGGTTTCTTTTGGTGGGGATGTGGGTTCTTTGGCTGGGGATTGTGGCTTTGGGGATTCTGTGGGGATGCCCAGGGAAGCCAGGATGCGACGTAGAGTCTCTGGGCTTTCATTCCCTGTGAGAGAAACAGATGTGGTGTTCACCATTGTTGCAGGGAGGGTTTCTGAGAGAGTTTGTGTTTGGGAGAGGGTAGAGAAAAGTTGTGGACGATGGAGATCTGGGAGAAACATTTAAATACTTGCCGAATTTTCCATATCTGAACACCAGATCACACTTTTCAAATTCAAAAATCCTTTTTCCAAATCTGAACGGTTTTTCCATAATTGTGCCGCTTTTTCCTCCAATCAAATAAACTCAAAAGCCATCATTACTTTCTCGGTTCCAGAACCTATTCTAGCCCTTTAGGCTTCTGCCGTGTGCATGTATCTGTCACCTCAGAGCAATTAATCCCCTCAGCAATTTCAAATCTCAACCCTTATCCTTTCCTTTCTCAATCTGATATCGAAGGTATTGTGATGCTTGGGGTATGTTTACCAGAGATGGTACAAAAGAACATCACATAGAAAAATATCACATAATATGAATTAAAACATTTTATATCATGATGAGGGAGTCCAGTTGTGGATGGAAAACATGGCTCATAGGACTATCGATCATGAAGGTTTATAGGGTGGCCGTAGATTCCCTCTATCCTTTGGGCTTGTATTGAGGGATCAGTACATCAAGAGGGATCTTTTGGGTTGAAAATAAGACCTTTGCCTAAGGAATCATGCATTTATCAATTTCAATCTCTAGCAAGGTATCTTTCCTAATCACGTATAGATCATGCAAGCAGTTCAAAGGACTCAGGTTTATTTCATAGAAGAGCAGGTATTAATATGCTTGAAGGACTAATACTCAAGATGAATAAACTCACTAATTTCTCCAATCATTGGGGGTTTCAAGGAAGATCAAGATTAGTTGAGAGAAATCATACCTAGACCCATACGTAATTTCTCAAAGGGAGCCTTGTTTAGTGGCTTTGTGAAGATATCCGCGATTTGATCCTCAGAGCGGACATGTTCCATAGAGACAATCCCTTTCTCCACGCAATCACGAAGGAAGTGATGTCTTATGTCAATATGCTTAGTCCTAGAGTGCTGCACAGGATTCTTAGAAATATCAATAGCACTGGTGTTATCACAAAGTATAGGAACGTTACCTAAAATGATGCCAAAGTCACTTAGCTGTTGTTTGAGCCATATGAGTTGAGAACAACAAGCTGCGGCGGCGACATACTCAGCTTCGGCAGTGGAAAGGGCGACAGTGGTTTGTTTCTTTGATCCCCAAGACACAAGACAAGGGCCAAGGAATTGAGCCATCCCAGATGTTGATTTCCTATCTGGCTTGTGTCCGTCAAAGTCAGCATCTGTGTACCCTAGTAATTCAAGACTTCCCCCTCTTGGGTACCACAGACATAGATCATCAGTCCCCTTAAGGTAACGCAGGATCCTTTTCACAGCAATGACATGAGTTTCTCTAGGACTTGCTTGAAATCTAGCACAAAAACATACACTTTGCATGATATCAGGCCTACTTGCGGTTAGATAAAGCAATGAGCCTATCATTCCACGATAGACCTTTTGATCAGCTTCTTTCTTGTCAACATCCATTCCTATTGAGTCATTTGGGGACATAGGAGTTGAATAATTCTTTGCATCCATCATACCAAACTTCTTGATGCACTCTCGTAGGTACTTTTGTTGATGCACCTTTGTTCCTTCCTCTGTTTGGACAACATGTAGGCCTAGAAAGAACTTAAGTTCGCCCACCATACTCATCTCAAATTCACTCTCCATCAGCTTTGTGAACTTGGTAACTAAGTGCTCGTTGGTGGAACCAAAGATTATGTCATCCACATATACCTGTACTACCAAGGTATGCTTTCCCTCTCTTAATAGAAATAAAGTTCTGTCTACTTCCCCTCTTACGTAACCATGAGATAAGAGGAATTGAGAAAGTCTTTCATACCAGGCACGAGGAGCTTGCTTCAGACCATAGAGTGCCTTATCAAGTATGTAAACGTGGTCAGGATAGGAAGAATCTTCGAATCCAGGTGTTTGTTCCACATAAACTTCTTCCTTTAGTACCCCGTTCAGGAACGCTGTCTTGACGTCCATTTGTTGCAGCTTGAATCCATAGTGGGCAGAGTAGGCGATCAAGAGGCGTATTGCTTCTAATCTTGCAACTGGCGCAAAGGTTTCATCATAGTCAATTCCCTCTTGTTGATTGTAGCCTTTTACAACCAGTCTTGCTTTGTTCCTTATCACTTGTCCTCTCTCATCCATCTTGTTCCTGAACACCCATTTGGTACCTTCTCATTGGGTTCTGGAGATATATCAGAGGAGGGAAGCGAAGCACAGTTGCATACGTAGTCCATGAGTCTTGATGGGGGCCCATGGATACGAGTGCTGCGTCGCGTTTCTTCCTCTTCATGGTGTGTAGCTTCTTCAGATTGTTCCTGAGATGGGGATTGGTCCTGAGATGGGGATAGTTGTTCCCCCTGAGTTTCAGAATCTCCATTTGGTACACTTGCATCTTGATCTGGGGATGCTTCTTCTTCAATGTTCATGTCCGTAGTGGGGATGAATTCCTCAGCATCAGCGAGATTGAACTGTTCCCTGTCTGCTTCAGTCAGTGGAGGAGCATTTGGATCATGGACAACGTTACCTGCCATGATCTTTTCATCAAAGACCACATGGATGCTTTCCTCCACCTTCCTTGTCCTCTTGTTGTAAACTTTGTAGGCTCTACTATGTGTGGAATAACCCACAAACGTTCCTTCATCACTTCTCGGATCGAACTTGCCCAGATTGTCCTTTCCATTGTTGTGGACGAAGCACTTGCACCCAAAGACTCTTAGATGGGAAATGTTCGGCTTCCTTCCTCTGAACAGCTCATATGGTGTCTTCTCAATCATAGGTCTCAACATGGCACGGTTCAGTACATAGCAAGCAGAGTTGAGTGCTTCAGCCCAGAAGTTTCTTGGCAAGCCACTCGCAATTAGCATTGTCCTTGTCATATCCTCCAGAGTCCTATTCTTCCTTTCAACAACTCCATTCTGTTGAGGCGTTCTTGGTGCAGAAAAATTATGATTTATGCCTTTGTTCCTGCACAAGGAAAGAAACCGGGAGTTCTCGAACTCTGTACCATGGTCAGTGCGTATAGCCCTTAGATGAAATCCAGATTGATTTTCAATAGCATATAACCAAAATTCAAACTCATCAAACACATCCTCCTTTGAAGCAATGAAAATAGTCCAAGTAAACCTGGAGAAATCATCTACAATGACGAACACGTACTTGTTTCCCCCACGGCTAAGTGTGCGCATAGGCCCACACAAGTCCATGTGAATTAGCTCTAAGGGTTCAGAGGTACTTACCTGGTTTTTGGACTTAAAGGATGATCTTACTTGTTTTCCTCTTGTGCAAGCAATGCACACCTCTTCAGATTGACTCTCTATCTTTGGTAAACCAATAACTAGGTCTTTGTTGTGAAGTTTGTGTAGAAGTCTAAGGCTTGCATGAGAGAACCTTTGATGCCATAGATTGGATTCCTCAGATTGTGCAGAAAGGCACAGTTCCTCTTCAGGGATAAAAGATGGGTCTACTTTGTATAGGTTGTTCTCTATGATTCCCCTGAGGAGAACTTTCCCTGTCTCAACATTCTCAACCAAACACTCATTAGTAGTAAAGATAACCCTATTTTGACCATCCTGGCACATTTGACGTACGCTCAATAGATCAAAGGTTAGGTTATCCACTAAGGTAACGTTATTCACAACAAGATTGTCAGAGATCCTTACCTTTCCCATGCCAATTACTTCCCCTTTACTGTTGTTCCCAAAGGTTATAGAACCTTTGTTTTCAGGATGGAGAGATATAAACCATGCTTTGTTCCCAGTCATGTGTATTGAGCAAGCGCTATCTATATACCAGGAACTCTTCTTCTTTCCATCCTGCAAGTAAGGGATTAGTTTTTGCGCACCCAGGCAAGCCTAGGCTTACCTGGGATGAAGAACAATTTTCTATCCTCATTATCTTTTAAAACAACCTTGATCCTGGGAGTGTTCCTAACAGAAGAATTATTGCAATAATTGTAGGCTATCTCCTCATCTCTTGATTTTTTCCAACACTCTTGTTGATGATGTCCTGACTCACCACAGTACCAGCAAACCCTGTGGTGTTTCAGATTGACATACCTACTTTGTCCAGGCCAGATGGTTTTGTTTTCAATTCTAGACCTAAAATCCACCTCTACTGGCTTGGTGCTATTGGCTTGTTTTTGCCATATCTTATAGGCCTTCTGTCCATCAAACCACACCTTCTCTTCCTGATCAATTTTCTTCCCTTTATCTTCAGAACCATTGTGGGAACAATGTGTTATTGATCCTCCACAGGGTCCTTTATGACAGAGGGAATTTTGTATACCAGGAGACGAGGTGGCAGTTTGTGAACAGGAGGCGCTATCATAGCCTAATCCAGCACGTGGTACAAAGCGTTTAGAGAAATCAGCCTTCTCCTTATCAATTTTGGAGGTGATATATTCATCTAACCAAATTTTCCTTTTGTTTTCTTCCTCTATTAGAAATTCATCAACTTTCTTAGCAAATTTTGAATTCTCCTCAGTCAAAGTTTTAATTTCAGTTTCAAGAATGACAATTTTCTTTTCCAGGGAAGCTATATCAGACACATACTTAGGACAGGATTTGCACAAGTCCGACGAAGGGAACGAAGCCTTTTCAAGTCTAGCAACCTTAGAAGCCCAAAGCTGGTTTTCTTCAATCAGACATGAAATGGTTTCGTCCTTCTCATCGATCAAAGAATTCAGATTACTTTGTTCCTTTCCTAAAGAATGAATGAACCTAATAATCTGAGCTTTTGATTTGTTTTCTAAGAAAGAATCAAATTCAGAAGTGTTTACCTCATCTTCGGATTTTTCTCCTGTAGCCATTAGACATGTGTAGGGAGATTCTTCTTTGGAGTCTGAAGTCCCTCCTGTAGCCACTAGACACGTTTCCTTGGGAGTGTAGAGAAATTCGTCTTCAGAGTCAGATGTTCCCCATGTTGCAATCATTGCTTCCTTCTTTTCCCTTTGAGGGACATTTGCATCTCCTCCCTTCTTTTTGAAGCAATTTCTCGCGAAGTGTCCCTTCTTCTGGCAGTGATAGCAGATGATAGTACTCATGTCTTTGTTCCCATCAGGGAGACGTTGTTTTTCTCTGCTATCCTTCCAAACTCTTCGAAAAGCTCTTGTGAAGAGAGCAACTTCTTCATCCTTATCAATAATTTCGTCCTCTTCCTGAGCAAGATCGAAGGCTTTTTCGATTTTTAGAGCACTGTTCTGGGACTTCTCTGCCTTCTCTCCTTCCCTTCTTAGCATCTTGCTCTGTTGAATCCCCGCATTGCTCTGGAGACGAGCAACTAGTTCCTCCAAGGTGATGTTTTTGATATCATTCTGAGCTTGGAGTGCAAGAGAGAACGCGTCCCATTTAGAGGACAATCCCTGAAGAAATTGATGCGTCAGTTTCCACTCAGGGATCGTTTCCCCTAAGAACTCGAGTTGGCCTACGTATCCCTGGAAACGTGAATGGTAGTCATCCAAAGACTCATTCTTTCCTTGAACAGCACTATCATACTCCTTGATGAGAGTCAAGATCCTATTTTTCTTGATGTCTTCATTCCCCTCATACATCCTTTTGAGGGATTTGAATATGTCGTGAGCAGTCTTGTACTTTAGAACCTTCCTTTGATCGGATGGACCAAGGGCAGCGAGTATGACCTTCTTTGCTCTCATGTTGAGCTCCAAGACTTTGTAATCAGCATCTTGATAATCTTCTCTTTTCTTGAGTGTTCCTCCAGTCTCATCTGAGGGATCAAGAATCTTCACATCTCCAAATTCTACAATCTTCCACATCTGTCCATGCAGGGAACATATATGTGATTCGATCTGTTCCACCCAGTATGAGAACTCTCCTGATTTGAGCATTGGTGGCTTCCAAAAGGAGTCGTTGATGGCTGTTCCTGACATTCTTCCTGCAAGGGTAACAATCTAGAGACCAGGCTCTGATACCAATTGTTGGATCGTTAGTTCAATTACTTCTGAGGGAACAAAGTGTATTGTTCCTTCAGAGGTGTAGCAGCGGAATATTAACGCAGGAAGTATAGAAGAACACAAGTATTTAGAGTGGAAAACTCAACCGCTAAGAGTTGAGCAAAACCACTACCTTCAAGCTTCTCACTTGAAGGATTTGAATGAGTATACTTATCTTATTGATTTCTTGTTTGTTACAAAAGAAAGCAAGGATTACGATCACGAATCTCTTCTTTCACTCGAGCCCAAACTCAACGCCTAAGACTAAGTATTGCTCACTCTTTCTCTCTTTTCTTCTTGTTCTTCTTTTAGACGATCACACTTGATTCGCACAAGTAAATCTCTCTCAATCGTCTATTAATTCCCAAGCCTAAGACTAGTTTATATAGCAAAGATAAAACTAGGTTTAAACTAGGAAATAAACAAGATTATGGAAAATATATCTTTCGCATAAGAAGATATTATTTCCATCTTTTAAATATATCTTATTCCTTAAGATCTTCATGAAATCTTTGCAGCTCAATCATATTTTCCATAAAGGAAACGAGATTTCTTCGTCATTCTCTTCTCAGCCATTTCTTTCCTTATTTAGTTCGCCTCTGTTGAGTAACGTTCCTGCTCAGAGTAGACATCCTGAAACACTCAAGTATACATTAGTAGGAATGTTTGTTACCATCAAAACCAGAAGGAACTTTACTTCAGCTGTAGCTTCAACAATATCAGAATCAAGAAAGAAGCTCTCTCTCTCTCTCAACTAAGATCCCCAAAGGCTTTAAAAGATTAAGTTACAAAGCTTGCTTCCATATAGAGATAGGCGGGTGAGTGTCCTGTTTTGATTGATCAGAAAAAGCATGAGGTGGAACTAGCACGAGATACAGGCTAAGACTTGAGCAGGAGGTGAAAGCATGGAGCAAAGTCCCCAGGTATCGCATTGAGGTGTAACACGATGGATAACGACGAGCTCATTCTGTACTCAGGCGTTTTGCATGTATCAATGATTTGGTCCAACTCCATGTTGAGAACTTAGTTGAATTGAAAGTTATTGCAAATTGTTGTTGTGAGGTGACCGCCAAAACCTCTTCCTTTCTTGATGCGTGATGGTATAAATGAATTTTACCGTTGTGTCTTCAACGCGCTGAATTTTACCGTTGTGTCCATCATAAGCTAGAGGTCAATCCTATTGTTGAATTTGTAGTGGTAGAACGTTCCTTGACAACTACTTTAGGTGAAGATTAGTACAGATTTGACATACGTAACGTTATATGAAAATGTTATTTGATTTAGTCTGCGTTTGGTCTCAACATAATGCTATTCACATCTTTAAAATAGAATAAATACACGGATAGAGAAAATATTTATGCAATTCAATTATTATGTACTAATCAACTTCTTATATAACACAGATGGTTTTAGTATGATTCTTGTTTACAAAATATGTCGGTTTTCGCCTTGTATAATCTTTGACTAGGATGATATGAAACGTATATATTGAAAATATGATTTAATTAATTTCATAAAAATGACATAGACATATATGATTACATACATTATATATTAGTATCAAGCTAGCTTCTTGCTTGTTCAATGCTAAGACTAGTAAAAGTGTGCTTTCTTTTCGAAGTTGTTTATAGTTATAGTACGTTGGAATGACATTGCAAATCTAGAGGAAATTTCGGGTAGGAAGCTTGTTACGGTAAGAAAAACGAAGGAAGGAGGGCCGTCCGATCGAACAAGCGAACGTCTCTGTTAAGGCTCCTTCATGTTTTGAATGGAAACAAACATTCTGCTAATGTATTGTCTGAGTGTTTCAGGATCGTTACTGAGAAAGGAACGTTACACAGCAGTGTTCTATTTTAGGGAAGCTCGATCGGAAAGAGAGCGAGATAAGGGAATGAGTTTTTAAGGAAAGATCTGATTGAAGATATATTCGAAGAAGATTGCAATCGTGGCAGTTGGGCGAATAGGTTTTTTATGGAAGGAAATATTATCTTTTCCTAAAAGATATTATTTCCTTATATATTTATTTCCTTGTTTTTAACCTAGACTATCTTAGTATAAAAGCTAGGGTTTAGACATAGGAAAAGATTGACACGTTGATTAAAGTTACACGGCTGAGAAATTCAGAGAAGAAGAAGAAGAGTGATCCTTAGGCTTAGCGGTTGAGTTCGGGCTCGAGTGAGAGGAGTGATTCGTGATCGTAATCCGAGCTCTCTTTTGTAACGAACAAGAAATCAATAAGATAAGTACACCCTTCTAAATCCTTCAAGTGAGAAGCTTGAAGGTGGTGGTTTTACTCAACACAAATCGGTTGAGGTTTCCACTCTAAATCTTGTGTCAAAGTTTACTTCTTGCATATTATTATTCCGCTGCTATACCTCCTGAGGAACAATACCTATTGTTCCCTAGGAAGTAACTGTGCTAACCGATCCAACAATTGGTATCAGAGCCTGGTCTCTAGATTTGTGTTAGCTTTGCAGGAAGTATGGGTTCACAAACAGCCATCAATGATTCGTTCTGGAAACCCTCGGTGCTCAAATTCGGAGAATACTCTTATTGGGTGGAACAGATCTAGTCGCATATCTGTTCGCTTCATGGACAGATGTGGAAAGTGGTAGAGTTTGGTGATATCAAAATTCTTGATCATACTGATCCTACTGGAGTCAAATTAAAGTCGAGGGCTGATTATCAAGATGCTGATTACAAAGTGCTGGAACTCAACATGCGAGCCAAGAAAGTCATGCTCGCAGCTCTAGGCCCTTCTGATCAAAGAAAGGTCCTCCGCTACAAAATTGCCCATGATATCTTCAGTGCACTTAAAAGGATGTATGAGGGAAACGAAGATATCAAGAAGAACAGGATTCTCGCACTCATTAAGGAGTATGACTGCGCTGTTCAAGGAAAGAATGAATCTCTTGATGAGTTTCATTCTCGCTTTCAGGGATATGTAGGTCAATTGGAGTTTCTAGGAGAAACAATTCCTGAATGGAAGATTACTCATCAATTTCTTCAGGGATTATCAGCAAAATGGGATGCCTTTTCTCTGGCTCTTCAGGCACAAAACGACATTAAGAACATTACTCTGGAGGAGCTGGTTGCTCGACTTCAGAGCAATGCAGGCATTCAACAGAGCAAGGCCTCTAGAAGAGAAAGTGAAAAAACTGAAAAATCACAAAGCATTGCTCTAAAGGTTGAAAGGGCTTTCGATCTTTCTCAAGAAGATGATGAGGATGAAGATGGTGATGAAGAAATTGCCCTTATCACTCGGGCATTTCGCAAAGTCTGGAGAGGAAGTCGCAACATGCAACGTTCCACTGATGGGAACAAAGATGCCAAAGACATTGTCTGCTATCACTGCCAAAGGAAAGGACATTTTGCAAGGAACTGTTTCAAGAAGAAGACAGGAGAAGCACCTGTCCCTGCTCGGGAAAGAAAGGAAGCCATGATAGCTGCATAGGGTGCGTCTGACTCAGATGATGACTCTACCTATATCTCAAAGGAAACGTGTCTTATGGCCGCTGGAGGAGAATCGGAAGATGAGGTAACTGATTCTGAACTCAACTCCATTTTACATACCAGAACCAAATCTCAGATCATAAAAGCTATAAAGTCCTTAGGGGAAGAAAATGGAAATCTAAATTTACTTCTGGAAGAAAAGAATGAAACTATCTCTAACTTGGTTGAAGAAAACAAGCTTTGGGTTTCAAAAGTCACCAAACTTGAGAAAGTTTCATTCCCTTCCCCAGATGTATGCAAGTCCTGCCCTACCTATCAATCTACCATCACTTCCCTTGACAGTAAAGTTACTAAGCTTGAATCAGAAATTCTTATGTTAAAACTGAGTAACTCTAAGTTAACTAAAGAAGCAGTAGATCTAAAGGGAAGTGAGGAAGAAAGAAAGAAGATTTGGCTGGATGAGTATGTTGCTTCCAAGATTGAAAAAGAAAAGGATGACTTCTCCAAACGATTTGTACCTCGTACTGGACTAGGTTACAGAAAGACTCTCAGTTCCCAAACTAGTAACATTCCCTCAGATACTCGAACTCCTTCTTCTTACAAGGAACATTGTGGTGGATCCAACTCTGGCTGCTCCCACAGTGGATCCAAGGGGGAAGAAAGGTTCAAGAATAGTGAGGAGAAAGTCTGGTTTGATGGACAAAAGGCTTACCACATGTGGCTTAAACAAGTTCAGAACATCAAACCGGTACAGATTGACTTTCAATCAAGGATTAACAATAAACCCATCTGGCCAGGTCAAAGCAAGTATGTGAATCTATGGAATCACAAAGTTTGCTGGTATTGTGGTAAAGCAGGCCACTACAAACAGAACTGTAATCTTAAAAGGAAAGATGATGAAAGAGCTTACCATTCTAGGCAACAATCCAATGTTAGGAACACTCCTAGGATAAAAATTGTCCTTAATGAACCAAGAAATAGAAGGGTCTTTTCTAATCCAGGTAAGCCTAAGCTTGCCTGGGTTCGTAAAAACTAATCTTTTACTTGCAGGATGGAGGGAAGAAATGTTCTTGGTATATAGATAGCGCTTGCTCGATTCACATGACAGGGAACAAAGACTGGTTCATATCTCTCCATCCACAAACCAAGGGTTCTATAACCTTTGGGAACAACAGTAAGGGTGAAGTAGTAGGAGTGGGAAAGGTAAGAATTTCTGACAAACTCTTTGTGAATAATGTTACTCTTGTAGACAACCTTACTTTTGATCTGTTGAGTGTACGTCAAATGTGCCAGGATGGTCAAAATAGGGTTGTCTTTACTACTGATGAATGTTTGGTTGAGAATGTTAAGACAGGGAAGGTTCTTCTAAGAGGCATTACTGAAAACAATCTATACAAAGTGGATCCTTCTTTCATCCCAGAAGAGGAACTATGCCTAACTGTCCAAACTGAGGAATCAAACTTATGGCACAAACGGTTTGCACATGCTAGCCTCAGACTTCTATCCAAACTTCACAACAAGGACCTAGTGGTAGGTCTACCAAAGATAGACTGTCTAGCTGAAGAGGTATGCATAGCATGTACAAGAGGAAAACAGGTAAGATCATCCTTCAAATCGAAGAAACAGGTTAGTACTTCCAAACCTCTGGAACTCATCCACATGGATCTGTGTGGGCCTATGCGTACTCAGAGTCGTGGAGGAAATAAATATGTGTTTGTCATAGTGGACGATTATTCCAGGTACACATGGGCAATTTTTCTTGCATCTAAGGAAGATGTGTTTGATGAGTTTAAGTATTGGTTGCATGCTGTTGAAAATCAGTTAGGTCTACACTTAAAGTCTATTCGTACTGACCATGGAACGGAGTTCGAAAACTCTCAGTTCCTTTCCCTGTGCAGGACCAAAGGAATTAATCATAACTTCTCTGCTCCAAGAACTCCACAGCAAAATGGAGTGGTTGAGAGGAAAAACAGGACACTGGAAGACATGACAAGAACAATGCTGATTGCAAGTGGTCTTCCTAGGAACTTCTGGGCTGAGGCACTGAATGCTGCTTGTTATGTGCTCAACCATGCAATGCTAAGGCCCATGATAGAGAAAACCCCATATGAATTGCTTAGGGGAAGAAAGCCTAATGTTTCACATCTTAGAGTTTTTGGTTGCAAATGTTTTGTACACAACAACGGGAAGGAAAGTTTGATCCAAGGAGTGACGAAGGAACCTTCGTTGGATACTCATCACAAAGCAGAGCTTATAAAGTGTACAACAGGAGAACCAAAAAGGTTGAGGAAAGTATACATGTAGTCTTTGACGAAAATATTATGGCTGGTACCCTTGTGCAGGATTCAAATGCTCTTCCCCTAACTGAAGAAGACAAGGAACATTTTCAACTCCTGTAAGATCATGTACAGGATCCCACTGAAGAAGACAACCAAGTACAAGGAACTCTTTCTACAGAAGCAAACAATGATCAAATTCAGACAGAAAGCGCACTGGATGAAGTATATGGATCTCAGGGGGAACATATCCCTAACGAGGAACAAACAGGTGTTGAAGAACTTCAAGTAGGAGGAACTCGTCATAGCACTCGTATCCATGGTCCTCCATCAAGACTCATGGACTACGTGTGCAACTGTGCTTCTGCTTCAACTTCTGATACATCACCTGATCCAAATTCGAAGGATTGTTCCGTCCTAACCTTAAATCCTATATTTCATGCTTTTTGTGATTTTGTTTCTGTAGTTGAACCAAAGACAATTGAAGAAGCTCTAAAAGATCCAGAGTGGGTAAATGCTATGCAAGAAGAGCTTCATCAATTTGAGAGAAACAAAGTGTGGAGATTGGTTCCCATACCTAAGGATAGATCCGTCATTGGTACCAAATGGGTTTTTAGGAACAAGATGGATGACAAGGGACAAGTTACGAGGAACAAAGCTAGACTGGTTGTTAAGGGTTATAACCAGCAAGAAGGAATTGATTATGATGAGACTTTCGCTCCAGTTGCAAGGTTGGAAGCTATACGTCTTTTGATTGCTTACTCTGCTCATCATGGATTTAAGTTGCAACAAATGGATGTAAAGACTGCCTTCTTGAATGGTGTTCTCAAAGAAGAGGTGTATGTTGAGCAGACACCTGGTTTTGCAGACCCTTCCAATCCCAATCATGTATTCATCCTTGATAAGGCACTCTATGGTCTCAAACAGGCTCCACGCGGATGGTATGAAAGGTTATCTCAGTTCCTCTTATCCCATGGTTACGTCAGAGGGGAAGTCGACAGGACTCTGTTCCTACTAAAGGAAGGTAAGCACACTCTAGTTGTGCAAATGTATGTTGATGACATTATCTTTGGTTCCACCAACGAGCAACTAGTTACAAAGTTCACTAAACTGATGGAAAGTGAATTTGAAATGAGCATGGTGGGAGAACTTAAGTTCTTTCTGGGATTACAAGTGGTCCAAACTGAAGAAGGAACAAAGGTTCATCAACAAAAGTATCTCCGGGAATGCATCAGAAAGTTTGGGATGGCAGATGCCAAGGATTGTTCCACTCCTATGTCCCCAAATGACACAATAGGAATTGATGCAGACAAGAAGGAAGCTGATCAAAAAGTCTACCGTGGAATGATAGGCTCATTGCTTTATCTAACCGCTAGTAGGCCTGATATTATGCAAAGTGTGTGTTATTGTGCTAGGTTTCAAGCAAGCCCCAGAGAAACACATGTCGCTGCAGTGAAGAGGATCTTGAGGTACTTAAGAGGAACAAATGATCTTTGCTTGTGGTACCCAAGAGGAGGAAGTCTTGAACTGCTAGGTTATACAGATGCAGACTTCGATGGTTACAAGCCAGACAGGAAATCCACCTCTGGGATGGCTCAATTTCTCGGTCCATGTCTTGTGTCATGGGCTTCCAAGAAACAAACCACAGTTGCTCTATCCACTGCTGAAGCTGAGTATGTAGCCGCAGCTGCTTGTTGCTCTCAACTCATATGGCTCAAACAACAGCTAAGTGATTTTGGTATTACTCTAGGTAACGTTCCTATTTTGTGTGATAACACAAGTGCTATTGATATTTCTAAAAATCCTGTGCAACATTCAAGGACCAAGCACATTGATATTAGACATCACTTTCTACGTGATTGTGTAGAAAAGGGAATCGTCTCTATGGAGCACGTTCGGTCTGAGGATCAAATCGCAGACATATTCACAAAGCCACTAAATAAGGCCCCTTTCGAGAAGTTACGACTCGGGTTAGGTATGATTTCTCTCGAATGATCTTGTTCTTCTATAAAACCCCCAATGATTGGAGAAATTAGCTAATTTACTCATTCTGCACTTGATCTTTTGAAGCATGGTCACTCTTGATTTCCTATGATATGAATTCGTGTCTTTTGTGCCGCATGCTAGTACTATTCATGCTTAGGAAAGTTACCAATCACTGTATTCAATTGATGTCATGTTATTTTGAGCAAAGGTCTTATTTCTAGCCCAAAAGATTCCTCTTGATGTACTGAACCCACAATATAAGCCCAAAGGATAGAGGAAATCTACAGCCACCCTTTGCCTTCATGGATGATAGTCCTATGAGCCCTGTTTATACATTCACAACTGGACTCACTCGCCATGATATAAAATAATTAAAATTCATGCTATCTGTGTTATTTTCGTGTGATGTTCTCTTTGTACCCTTTCTGGTAACATTACCCCAACCATCACACACCATCGACATCAGATAAGGAAGGAAAGCTGAAAAGGCTGTGTTTTGAAATCTACAAGTGGGAACTTTATGGTTATTAGCGCCGTATGAAATGACAGGAGGTACAGATCAATAATGATAGTTTTTCTCCCAAGGTTCATGATGAAAATGGAAGGTTTTTGATTGGAGAAAATTGCGGCAACCAACTGGCGAATTTATGGAAATAAATTCACACAAGGAAAATTACAGATTTGAAATTTGAAGAGATTGCTTCTGCAAACGTCTGAATATAAAAAGGGAATAATCTTGAGTCTTCTTCTTCACGCTCTCAAATCCTCTCAAGATCAAACCCTCAGAACCCTAACACCCTCAAACCTCAAAAGCTCTCAAAAATGGTGAACTCTAACTCCATCTCTCTCACAGGCAAGGAGAGCCCTGAAACCATAAGAAGAATTCTGGCCGCCATAGGAGTTGCCATTGAATACCCTACAGAACCCTCAAACCCTGAGCCAAAAGCAAAATCACCCTGTCCATCGCCGACCAAATCAAAAACTCCCTCACCAAAGCCAGCCAAAACCAAGACCCCCACACCATCTCCGGCCAAATCTAAAACCCCTCCGGTCACTCCTGTTCACTCCTCCTCCAACACTTCCACAGAAAAAATCTCTACTCCTTCCACAGAAAAGCTCCTCAGTCCGCCTCTCTCCACAGAGCCCTCTCCACAAAAACCTAACCCTAACCCTAGCAGTGCCTGAGGCAAGCCCACAAGAAACTAAGTCTGAAGGCACCGCCTCGGCCACGACGCCAACAGATCTGGGTGCTGCTCCTGTCCTAGAGGAAATAGAAGAAGAGAGTCGAAGGAAGGAGAAAAGAAAAGGACTGGAGGTAACAGACCGAACAATGGAGAATGAGGATGAGCTCATCATCAAACGGAAGGCTCGATCTACTCCTCGACGGTCGTCAACCGTCGTCTCTGAGGAATCCGATGAGCCCTCCCTCAAAAAGACAAAAATTGAAGCCTCTCTCTCTCGCCCTCGCACTCGGAGTCTTGCAGCAAAACCACCCAGAGCCAAGAAAGCTCCAAAATCAATTGCTGAAGGCAAAGCTCTGGGAAAGAGGGTGATCATCAGGGACCTGATATTCAACGCCCAATTCTTGATCAACAATGGAATGGAAGTACTGGTTGATATGGTTCGCTTCCAAGGCTGGGAAAAGTTGTTCTGCTCCGCTGAACAGGTAAATGACCATCTGCTCCGTCAGTTCTACACATCCCTGACCATCACTAAGAAACCTCATGCTGTGCAAGCTTCCTTCAAACTAGGTAAGGAAACCCATGTTTTCTCAAGCACTGAATTAGGATTGATTCTTGGAGTTCCTCACTGTGGATTTGAGGAATACGTTAAAGGTCAGTGGCCTAAGGATGTGAGTTTGGCTGCCATTCAGAGTGTCTCTCAGGACTTCAACACTGAAGTTGTAGGCGAGATGTCTACAGCCTCCATGGGAATTGTGAATCGAGTGCTTCACAGTTACATCATCAGCAACATTACCCCCAGAGAACAGAAGCGCACCACAATATTGATCCAAGACTTTCTAATCATGGATAAGATGCTCCTCAGGAAAGACATCAATCTGCCTAAGATCATCATGCTGCACATGGCTCATGCCAGGAAGAATGACAGGCACGGTCTTCCTTTCCCTGGAATTGTGAAAAAGGTCTTGGAATATCTGAAGGTGTATGAGTCTGGGACTGCTGATGTTGTGTATGCACGAGAGCTTGCTGAGGCTAACTTGAAGAAGATGAGATTTGACAAGAATGCTGATGGTGCTTGGGTAAGGGCCTTGGACAATATTGAGATTGATGCCCTGTCAGAAGACCCTCGAGAGGAATAGAATGAAGCGCCTACTATGGTCTATCACAATGATAAGTTGGAAGAATTGTGCACGCTTGTTGGACTTCTCTCTGAACAACAACACAGGCTAGCTAAGGAGATTACTGCCCTGAAGGATGAGATCCGTCGTTGGACGAAATCAAACCAGTAAGGTTCCCTTCGCAGTATCAAGACGTTGCCATGCACTCTTCCTTCCTTACATCTGACCCCCACATTTTGTTCCCTAGCACATCAACCTCTTCTCTTATATGCTTTATTGTACCCTTTGCCTAATTTGCTTGACTTTCTTTTGTTTGCTTTGTTTGTGTTTTCTTTTCGCTGTTTGAAAGTGTACCAACGTCAGCTCCTTAGACGCTTATTAATCAATGGAACGCTTGTTTTGTGACCTGACTTCACTTGCTTTAAGTTCTTATATGATTAAGTTAGCTTTTTGATGATGCCAAAAGGGGGAAAATAAAGGAAGTTCAAGGTTTTAGGGGGAATATCAGATCCTTTCTCTACGAGTAACAATCCTAAGGGAAACTATTTATGTGTATATTGTGAATACACTTTTCGTGTCTTATATCTTAAGTGTCTATATGCCTTAAAGAAGAGAATGTTTGTCACCATCAAAAAGGGGGAATTTGTTAAGGCTCCTTCATGTTTTGAATGGAAACAAACATTCTGCTAATGTATTGTCTGAGTGTTTCAGGATCGTTACTGAGAAAGGAACGTTACACAACAGTGTTCTATTTTAGGGAAGCTCGATCGGAAAGAGAGCGAGATAAGGGAATGAGTTTTTAAGGAAAGATCTGATTGAAGATATATTCGAAGAAGATTGCAATCGTGGCAGTTGGGCGAATAAGTTTTTTATGGAAGGAAATATTATCTTTTCCTAAAAGATATTATTTCCTTATAGATTTATTTCCTTGTTTTTAACCTAGACTATCTTAGTATAAAAGCTAGGGTTTAGACATAGGAAAAGATTGACGCATTGATTAAAGTTACACGGCTGAGAAATTCAGAGAAGAAGAAGAAGAGTGATCCTTAGGCTTAGCGGTTGAGTTCGGGCTCGAGTGAGAGGAGTGATTCGTGATCGTAATCCGAGCTCTCTTTTGTAACGAACAAGAAATCAATAAGATAAGTACACCCTTCTAAATCCTTCAAGTGAGAAGCTTGAAGGTGGTGGTTTTACTCAACACAAATCGGTTGAGGTTTCCACTCTAAATCTTGTGTCAAAGTTTACTTCTTGCATATTATTATTCCGCTGCTATACCTCCTGAGGAACAATACCTATTGTTCCCTAGGAAGTAACTGTGCTAACCGATCCAACAGTCTTAGATTAAAAGATCAAAATTGTACTACAGTTCACAAACGGTGGCAGTTTTTGTAATTATTAAGACATTACAAAGGAGAAATAGGACATTTGATATTCTCCATTCTCCATCCCGTTTGCAGGTAGAAGCTCTCTTTCTCGCCAATCGCCAAATCGTCAAGCTCCAATCGCCAAACTCTCTCGATCTCGATTCTCCTTCTCCACACTCTCCTTCCTCAAGATCGAACATGGCGGAAAGTGAGGATGACATTTACCAACCATCTGAAGGAGGTAATCGCCAACTCTCTCAATCTCGTTTTTTTTAGGGTTTTTCCGTTTTGTCACTCGGATTTTAGGGGTTTCTTCAATTTTGGTGTTCCGGATTAAGGTTCCATGGTTCATTGTTTACTTTTGATTGTTCTAGGGTTTCAATTTTGTATTGCATCAATTTCTAGGGTTTTATGTATGCTTAGATTCACTGTTATCATATTTGATTGTTCGTCATTCATCATGTAATGTTCATTCAAAGGTGTTTTTGATGATTCACTACTAGCGATTGTATGTGAATGTGAGGTATTGACAGTGGCTTCGTGTTCTTTGATATCGGTTTGTTGTTCATTGATATCGGCTTGCTGTTCATTGAAATTGGTTTTGTCTACATGTGCTTTTCAGATTTTAACTTACTGCATTAGTACTTTGTTTCCCATTAGAAGTTGTATGCTACTGCTAGTCGGGGATGCAGTTAATTTATTTATTATTGTTGTAGTTAGTAAAAGTTTACTACACACCTACTGCTTGAGGAAATGCATGACTCAGCAAACCTCATAGCAACGACCAAGTCACTAGAGAAAATGCCTGATTTTATATGTGAAAGCTTGTACTGGACACAGTAGGATAACTTCAGTAGACAGTCAATCATTTTTTAATAGACTTCAGAAATGCAACCATTGTTCATGGTTTATTGTTCATTGAAATAGGCTTAGTGTTCATATATATAGGTTTAATGTTCATTGATAGTTTGTATCCCCAGTGTTGTATGGTTTACTGTTCATTGAAATAGATTTAGTGTTCATTGATATAAGCTACATGTTCATCAAGTTATTATATATGTTCATCAGTTATTATACATGTTCATCAACTAAAGCATTACCTTCATTGATACTTTTGTTTACTAGATGTGCCTAATTCTTAAATGTTGTGCAAACAGAAATAGCTAACCAAGGGAATGGTGATAAAAATGAGGAAGAAATTGAGGCTAATAGCATGGATGAGTTTGTCACTCCACCACGAAATGGGAAGTCTGATTCGAAGAAAAGCTTGTGGTAACAAAGAATACAACTGTCAAGGGCCAACAAGGTGAACTTGCCACAAGGAAAAAAAGGAACACAATGAAGACAAGGCACAATGGACAGAAACTCAGAAACTTGCCAAGCACTCTTGTTGAAGCTATGAGGAACTTGACCGATGAGCAGAAAAATTGGGTGAAGAGCATGGGTTTTGACCATTTCCGTTCACTCACCATAACTGAAGTGCCACTATATCTAGCGTACTGGGTTGTGGACAACTTTGACGCGGCTAGTTGTAAAATTAGGATGGATAGTGGGAAAGCCTTGCACATAACTGAGGATGATGTGCACAGAATTTTGGGTTTGCCAAAAGGACACAAAGAAGTCGGTCTAAGGAAACAGGATAGTGATCCTGCTGTGATGAACACATGGTATAAGAAGTACGGTGATGATGATATCAGACCACAAAAGATAAAGGAAATGTTGAGAATTGAGAAGAATGAGAAATGGTTCAAAAGACAGTTTCTTGCCTTGTTCATCGCAACACTAGTGCAGAGCAACCAACGAGGCACACGCAAGAAGAAACTGTTCATTGAGGATGTCAGTGATGTTGCAAACATGAATTGGTGTCAGTATGTCATTAGGGCACTTGTGGAGTCGAAGACTGAGTGGAACAAAAATAAGAATGGATTCTTTCAAGGGCCGATATTGTTTCTCACTGTAAGTAATTTGTGTGCTTCTTGTTTCTACTTGAACATCAATTATCATTGTTATATTTTACTAATTATAGCTTGTTTCTTTATTTAAATATTGCATTTATTCTATGTTGATCGAGTGACTCTAGCAGGAAAGCCGAGAAAGAGTGGTTTCCCCGTATTTCTAGCATGGAATGATAAGGATTTGAAGGAAAGGCAGAAAGCTGAGGACAAGTTTGGGAGGTTCGGAATCGGGCATGCTCTCAAAAAAGTCAACAACAACACGATGCCAATAGCTTGTGGAGAAGGCACTTCAAACTAACCACCTCAGTTGCAAGCCCAACAAGAAAAACAGACTACTTTAGAGGTAATTAATATTGTTCATTTCATTGTAATACATGTACAAAATCTGGATGTTAAGGTTCATACTTTGGGTTTCTCTCATATTCATAACAGGGTTGCATCAAATTAATAAAAAGCAAGGCTTCAACATGTCAAAAATCTCTTGCTGACCTTCTAGAGGAGATCCACAACTTACCTTGGGAGTTCAAGAATGAGAGCCTTAGGGATGTGAAAAAAATGCTCGAGGAAAACATCTATCTGCTGGAGGAAACTACTACTGTACAAGGTGCTGCTGGAAATGAACAAGATGGTGATGTCTATGAACAAGGTGATGAAGAGGGAGCTGATACAGAGGCAGTTGATGAACAAGTTGCTTCTGATAAGGAACAAGGGTCGTCTGAAGATGAACAAGATGCTTCTGAAGACGAAAAAGATGCATTTGAAGATGAAGAAATTGTTCGACAGGAAGTTGCTGCTGGACAGAAGAAACCAAGTTTGATTGTGAAGTTTAAAGCGCTAACATAAGAAGTTAAGAAGCCAGAAGAACCAAAAAAGGTGGGTTTAATATCTAGTAATTATTCTAGTTCATACTGATTTCTGGTTTGTTCATAACTAATCTTTGCTTGTTCATGGTGTACCAAAAAGGACAAGAATAAGAGGAAGGTGACAGAAGAACAAGAAGTGATAGAGACTACTCGTCCAAAAAGGAAAGCAAAGCTTGGCTGCTAGCTTGGCGAGCAGCATAAGAGCCCATGGACAAAGAGAACTATGACAATAGGAGGCAAGCTAAGTGATGAGCACAACCTTCTGTGGGCATTTGTATTCATAGATTACCTTGTTATCGAGTAAGTTAAATACAAAGGACTCATATTCTTGTTGACTGAATACTTGTATGCTCATATTCTTGTGTGCTCATATTCTTGTGTGCTCATATTCTTGTATGGATGTCAAGTTTCTGAATGGAATGTATGAATGTGAGGGATTGAAAGCAAGTAGTGATCAAATGCGCAGCATGGATGGTATGGTCGATCCGGCTGTCATTGACTTATGGAGTTTGCTTGTGAACATGGGAGAAAATGCAAAAAGTAGCAGCAAACAATGCAGGCTTGTTGCAAAAGTCTGCAGCCTTGTAAGTCATTAACACTCATATTCACAATATTTGTAGTTAGTTTTAGCAAAACTGCAATGATTAAACTCATGTTCACTTCAAATTTAGGCTGATTTTGAAAAGGAAAGGCACGGTTTTGTTGAGATGTTGAATGAAGCTTTGTTACTTGTTGATGGAAGAGAGAGCAAAGATATTGACATGGTAGGTTCTAAAAAGAAAATAGTGCAGATTGATTTTTTAACTAGAGGTGGAAAAATTAACATCATACCATGATTTTTCACTTAGATTTTGGTCCTCGTGCTCATGGATGGTGGTCATTACATGCTTGTTTCATTCAATCTGAAATACCCTATTATAGAAATCCTTGACAGCTTGATTGTTGATGTCCCATTTGAAAAAAGATATGGTGAGACAATTGAGTTACTGGTAAGTAATCCCTAACAATTAGCAAATGTTCTTTGATATAGAACACATGTTCAATAATTTCATTCTAACGTCCATATATGTTACAGAGGCAACTTGTTACTTTTTTATCTTGATCTAAGGAGGTTGCATGTCAAGAAGAAGAGGCTAAGAGACCCGAAGATAAAGTCGGTAGTTGTCGATATACCGTGGGATGCTGCAAGCAAGCAAGCTTCATGAATTTACACAATGCGACATATGGAGACCTACATGGATGCATCTCACCAAGGATGGGAAGATGAACTAAATGCTCAAAACTGTAAGAAGACAACTAAGGTCTTACGGGTCAAGTATTTGCACAAGATTATCTTGTCGGATACAAATCAACTCAAGTCAAAATTGGAGCCAAACCTGCTGAAGTACAAGGAGGAGGTGAAGAAGGCAGCAAATGTGATTGTGTATGGAGACTAGTGCTTGGAAGAATCTTGATTGTGCTGGATAACATTTTGGAGATTAGTATATTTTGTGGATAAGTATTTTGTGGATATTAGAACCTAGATGGCTGGTAAGGTGTAATGTTTTGGGTGGTAGGATTAACTTTGTTCATGAACGTTGTCTTTGTTCATGCAACAAACTATGTCTTTTGTTCATGGAACAAACTAATGACTAAGGAAATATTTTCTACTAGAATTTCTATTGTGGTTCACATCCTGTGCTTTCTTGTTCAAGATTGACTAAAAATGTTCACAAAAAGGCAAAAGAAAGAAATAAACTCTACTAAACAAAACCACAAGAAAATGCATACTTAAAATACAAAATTCACCTTGTAAGAAAAGGTTCATAGAGTGACTTTGAAATGTCAAACATGGCACTACACACAAGTGAAACTGCGTGTAAAACATTGTTCATATACTAAAGATAGTGTTCAGTGTTTGAACATTTATGTTCATTGTTTGAAGAGTTATGTTCATATAATAGCTATTGTAAAAGGAATCGAATTAAAAGCTTCAAAAAGACATGATCCTCTCATGATGAAACAACCAAAGCGATTGATATCTTCAGCCCTCCTTACAAGTGTGCATGTTGTGTGTGGTGAGTTGTTTGCATTTACCGCAACGCCTCTTTGGAAGTAAAGACTTGGCAATTGTGAGTTCCTTACCAGACTTGATACGCGAGTCACTCCCTTTATTCTTAGCTTTTTCGGGGGGGGGGGGGGGGATAGTGACGTCAATAGTTATGCTTGTTCCAGCCAAAGCCTCTGCATTCTTCACATTTGATGCTTCGATGGCACTAAACTCATCAAGGCTAGAAAGCATTTCCTTATGCTCCTTAATAATGCTTGAAAATTGATTCAAATGAGATGAATTATCTTCTAACATAGCCAAACAACTGTAGAAATTTGATATCACCTCACTCCTCACAACTTCTCTTTGGTTTATAGCAGCACATTGATCAACAATAATGCCATCAATGTTGAATACTGGGGTGATTGTAGCGGCCTTGGTCCAACGTTTCACAACATATTTCCTTGGAATATCATCCATCTCAAGCGACTTAAACACTAGAATCATATGACAACATGGCAAGCCTATACGTTGGAACATCCTACAACTACAGCTACAGATAACTTCAACTTCTGCGTGTCGATGCATAACTTTTACGGGATGTAGGTCTCCTTCTTTTATAGTGTAAATGGTCTACTCGGTTTGCTTATCGATGTAAACCACATTGCATAAGAAGCACGTAGAGAAGATTTGTTTCTAAACCAGTTTGAAAACAGATAAACTGTACTGTTTGGAAGCACCCTCTTCTGATTTCAATGGAGTCTTCAAATCAGGAACCATAGTAGCATCGTCATGATTTAACTTCGCTTGACTGTGTCTTTGACTATCCAAGGCAGACTCAAAATGCATAACCAACTCCACAAGCCTATAATATTTGTATGTGAAATGCCCAAAGTAACTGTTCACAGACTCTGAAATTGAAGTCGTCCTCAAAAGACCGCCAAACATGACATCTCTAAAATAAGCTGGAATCCAGTATTGACGAATAACAAACATGTCATCGAACCATTTCGTATTCTGGAAGTTGTATTGTTCAAACAACGACTTCCACTGTAATTAAAACTCAGTTGGGCTCTAATTCATGACTCCAAACGATACTGTTCAACTTGATCCTAAAATCATCTCCAATTGTCGTATCATGTTTCATCTTCCCTGGCACTTTCTGCATGATGTGCCACATGCAAAGACGGTGGACAGATTGAGGGAACATAGTCTCAATGGCAGACTTCATTGACCTGTCTTGATCTGTAACAATAATCTTCGGATCATATCCCATTGTCATCTTAAAGTTTTCTAGAAGCCACACATAGGATCCTTTGTCTTCTCTGAATAGCAAGCCAGCACCAAAAGTTACACACTTCTTATGGTGATCAAGTCCAATGAAAGGAACAATCACTAAGCTGTACATGTACATGGGTTGAATAGTTAGAATAACATGTTCAAAATAAACAGCACAATGTTCATTTTCATATCATAATGTTCATAAATAAGGTCAGGAGAAGTTGAAAATGCAGAATGTAGAAATGGGAAATGTGAATACCCGTTGGTCATGTACGTTGCATCAAACGACACAACCTCGCCGAAGTAGGAGTAATTCTTTCGACACATAGGATCACACCAAAATATACGGGTCAAACGATCGGTAGAATCAACTCCATAGTTGAAATAAAATGTCGGGCAAAACTCCCTTTTTCGTAAAACGATTGATAACTGTCTGCGCATCTGAACCCTCAAAGTAGGCCAACATATCTCTTCTATGTTTTTGAAATCAGTAGCAGAAGCACCAATATTTGCATACCCACCCACAATCTCCTCGAAAAGTCGATAAGAATGAACGGGGCCTATGTTCGCTTTTGAGCAATCCAAAATAAACTGTTTGTGGCCTGCATCAAGCTTTCTGTTGGTCTTCATAAACTGACGGTGACTTTCCATCACAAGAGCGTGAGTATGGTGTTCTTCAAACCCGTAAACTGTATAACCAAGATTTGCAGCATATTGTAACTTTACTTTAGCCTTACAACCAACCCTATTGGAAGACCTTATCCTTTGGCCAGTATTCCGATTCCCAATCTTATATCCTTCCCTAGTGCGCAACAGATATTGCTTCACTATAGTCAACTTGTCTTTTGATCTAGAGACAGTCCCATGGCGAACCCCAAAACCACAAGCAAATGCATACTGGGAATAGAATTTAAACACCTCCTCCAATGTCGGAAAGGTTATCCCAACTAAAGGCATCATGGCTTCCGGACAAACAGGGATATAGTATGTCGTTCCATTTGGTGATAATTGAACATCATAATATTCATTAACATCAACCTCATCAATTCTAACAATATCAACATTAGCATCAACATCATCAATTTTGACCATATCAACACTTGTAACACTAATTCCATTAGATATATCATTGGTAGTAACAATTGCAGTCGATGTGGACGCTGAAACACAAATATGGAAAATGTTCATATGTTAACAACTAATGTTCATAAACAAAACGTAATGTTCATAAATAACACTAAATCATGTCAGGAACAAGATTCACACAGAAAACAAAATCAACCAAATCAGCTACGTGAAGAAGAACGAAAAACACATCAATTGACTTAGGTTGACTCCATTCAAGCTACATCATAGGTTTTCATGGCGAATTAAGCTCAAACACTATATAATTGAATGATAGAAAAACTTGAATACACTTACGGATATCCATGGCTGAAACGAAGAATGGATGGAGGAGATGATGAAACGAGATGGACGAGGTGATTGTTGATAATAGACAAGCTCCAATTCTGATCGAAGCTCAAACCTAGATGATCCAATTGGGAACGAGGCTGGAGAGAATTCGCGCAGTGAACAGTAAACTTGGGAAGGAAGAAGACCCCTATTGTCAAGGGGAATTGACCGAATTACCCCTGCTTGATTAAAATTTTAAGAGAAGAAGCGCGCCTGTTGTCAGCCGTAGATGACTTCAGATCGACGGTCCATATTGGATTTCGTATTTCCTATTTTAACAGGAGTTCCTACCCGAGCCGGTCTCTGCAAATCTATATCTATACATATATTATATAGGAAAATTATTTAAAGTTTTTCCCTTAAGAGGTTTTTGGTTTAAACCACCCGTTATCTATCAAAATTTGCAAGGAACCACCCGTATTTCACGTAATGATTTTAAACCACCCAAAAGAGCCTCTCTGTTAACAAAGTCACACCCAGACCCTTATTCCGTTAGATTTCTGGTTAGTTTGTATGAAATTACCATTATACCCTTAATTGTGAATCGAATTTTCATAAGAATACATTACGTGAAAAGGGTAAGGGTATAATGGTAATTTCATATAAACTAACCGAAAATCTAACGGAATAAGGGTCTGGGTGTGACTTTGTTAACGGAGAGGCTCTTTTGGGTGGTTTCAAATCATTACGTGAAGTACGGGTGGTTCCTTGCAAATTTTGATAGATAATGGGTGGTTTAAACCAAAACCTCTTCCCTTAATTCTAACTTTATTTTATTTATGTGTTATTTTGTTGTTGATTTTTAACAAGAGAACAAAATACCTATAACTACTAGCTAATTGGGCCTAAATCATCTTCGTGGATGATCTTGAAAAATCTTTTATCAAGTTGGATCTCTAGTTGTACGACAGAAGATGGTTTTGAAGAGACTGCATCCCTTCTCTAGTCGACACGTTGTTCCATCTGCTAATGGAAGACCGAAGTTCTTCAATGTTGAAGTTTCGGGATGCAAGTAAATCAGCTGCTCTATTACAATTTCTGCTGACATGAAAAAACCTAAATCTATCAAAAAAGAAACAAGAGATTTAATGCCCATGATGATGGAGCGAATCTCCCAAGGAGGGGTTAGATTCCTACAAAGGCAGTTGATAACAGTAACATTGTCACTTTCGATAATAATCTGCTTAATATCCTGGCGAATAGCTCCTCTTAGACCTTCAAGAATTGCAACAGCTTCAGTAACCAGGACCGACGAGCTTAGAATTTCAAGTTTCTCCACAAAGGAAGGCTTCCCTGCATGATTGCGAATAATAAAACCTAAAAAAGATTGTGAATTGGCTCTCTTGGAGCCATCATAATTTAGCTTAAAATAATTACCTGGGGGTTTTAGCCAATGCGATACATTGCGCTTTGTGGCCCTGTTTCTGGGAGAATTAGATTTAATAGGCCCATGAAACTCATTTTTCTATTCCAGGTATTGAAATACAACAGTTTTGATATTAATTTCCGATCATGCACGAAAGATTTTTTTGTTATAAGGAGAGACGACACTCTCCGAGCTTTATTAGTGAAAAAAATGACTAATTCGGCACAAGCCTGGGAGTAGTCCATCTCTTAACATCGTCTAAAAGAAGTTTAGAAATGCCTTCGGGAGGCAAGGGCAAAACATGGATCCCAAAAGGAAAATTAAAACCTAAAGAAGCAAGACTATCTGCTACCCGGTTAGCGTCGCGATACACATGACGGATTTGGATTAACCAATTCCTACAAAAAAAACCCATGGCATTGAGATGCTAGGCTAAAGAGCAGGTGATTCCTGAGGATCGGCTTCCCCAAGAGGTCCACAATAAGCTTGGAATCAGACCCTACCATAACCTGTCTATAACCACCACCCCAATCCAAACGGAGGCCGTTGAGGATGCCCCAAAGTTTAGCTGAAGGCACAATACAAGAGCCCAAGTTATGAGCAAAACCCACCATCCACTCTCCTCTGTCATTCCGGATAACCCCTCCAGCCGAAGCAAGATTATCCCCCTAACCGCACCATCAGAATTTACATTCACCCAAACTTCTCTCAACTAACTCCAGCGAATCAAGTCTGTTGGATCGATTAGCGTATAAAACCTCAAGGAACAAAAGCTATTGCTCCTTGATAAGTAGATAATGCAGAAAGACAAACAATAATGTAAACCAAACCTGAACACGGTGATATATAGTGGAAACACCCCAAGTACCAAAACGTCCTCGAGGCGAAAAACCACTCCTCTCTAGCTTTCACTAGAGAGAGTTTGAACGAGTCTACTTGTTGTATTGATATATTGATTACAATAGAACTTGGATCACTCACCTAGATGTCCTAGCTAGATCTCGGATCACTCTTCTCACTTGAATCTCAATCTCACACACGTAGAACAACTCTAAACCAAGTATTAGGTTTTCGCTCTTCAAAGTCTTACTAAGCTATGCAATTCCCATGAAATATATAGCACACTAAATAGCTCAAACCTAACTACCAATCTAGCCGTTCTAATATTTCCATAAATCTCACAATATCTTTCTAAAAGGAAATCGCTTCCTAATATTTCATTCACAAGGAAATCTCTTCCTAAGAAATATTTCCTTCCGTGTGACATTCCAACTTGTTCTCCAAGTAGTCACCTTGGGCCTTACACTTCGGCGCGCCGCCTAGATCAAATAAGGAAACAAAGCGCATAAGGAAATATTCCTTGCGCATAATATTTCCTTATTCCTTTGGCGCTTCTTCACACGCGCGTCCAATGCCCATCCTTGCCGAGTTGCCACTTTCCTTATTTGTCGAGATCTTCTTTTCCTTCTTTGACAAGATCTTCTTTCCTTCTTTGAAATGCAACTCTTCCATAATTCTTCAAGTCCATTCTCCAAGATATCTTCAACCAATAATCTTCTTCGGATGAACTTTATTCTTCACAGCTGATGAGGCTAAAGTCGTAGTGCCAAATCAAAGAAAACCTTAAACACTAACTAAAGTATAGCAAGCAAGTAGAGGTCGAACCCAAGCGAATCAAAACACCAATCCCTATGCAATCAAGCGAAATACCAACTAACGAACAAGTAACAAGTAACCAAGGGGGGGGGGGGGGTTTGATTGTATGAAACACAAAAGTAACAAGTATCAAGCAAAGAAAGTTTGGGTGTGAATATGATGAGAAGGGGTTTCACCTAGCGAGTATCCCCACAACAGTCAATCAAGTTGATCATAGATTTATCTCAAGTTCTATTCAATCCTAGGGAATGTTCCTATTCCAATCTTTAATATATCAGCAGGCCAACCGGTCCTGATAATACTTACTATTCAACAATTAGGGAAACCTCTCAAGATTAGATGAAATAGCAGCAAATGGCACAGGAATCATAAGGATGCATGCAATAACTTACAACCGTCAAGTATTAACATGCAATCAATTCTCTTTCATAAAAGCAATCAACTACCAGATCATGCAGATATGAATGCTACAATGACAAGGAATTCCACCGTATATTCCTAGTCTAGCAATAGAAAACTATCAATCAAACTAGGTGATCAAGCTAGCAAAACCAATAGAAATCAATATATGAAGAACAAGAGAATTAATACAAACCCATAGGAAAAGAACAAGAGTTTAGAAATCTCACAACTTAATAACTGAGGGTTTCAACCGCTAAGTAAAACAATGGAGATTAGTTCCTGCTCATGGTTGCAGAACTAAATTGTCTGATGGAAAAGATGATGATAAAGATGATAGAAAGAACTAGGGTATATAAAGAGTCTAACCCTAAAGATATATGGTAAAAGATAAATCCTAGAACTAAAATAAGGAAAATAAGAAAATAATAAAAGAAATAAAAACAAAGCAAAATAAGGAAAGCTCGGAATATCTTCGGCCTTGTTGTGGCGATCGCCATAGATGCCTGGCGATCGCCATCTTCATGTAAAGCTCTGTCGTAGCCTCTGTCACCCTATGGCGATCTCCGTAGAGTCATGGCGATCGCCATAATCTCTCGAACTCGCATAACTCTTCTGTTATAGAATGGCGATCGCCTGGATGGTAGTGGCGATCGCCATTGCTCCGCAGAATATCTTCAAGTCTTCATGTCTTCAATCTTTGATCTCTTCTTCTTCGGTTCTGATCTTCATTTCTTCACTTTTTAATAAATATCTCAGAACATAATAATGACTCGAAACACATATGATAATACTCCTAAACTGATGTAATAATCCCTAGTTACGCTATACAAAGTGCAGCGTATCAACAGCTGTCTTCCATTCGTCGTAACCTTACGCCTCATGGATTCCAGCAGGACTTCCTTCGTACCTGCTTGTACTTCCTTTGTTCCTGTCCACGCACAAGTAGACTTCCTTCATTCCTGTCTACACACACGTAGACTTCCTTCGTTCCTGCACACACTAGTAACAATACCTACGCACTCAAGCAAACCATTAGTGGATGTTTGTCATTCAATCAAAACCTCATCAAATCTCAACAATTTCCCCCTTTTTGATGATGAAAAACATCCTTAACAATAAGAGTATAAACCTGAGACATATATACTAGCTAAGGAACAAAAACTAACAAAGCACTACAAAAATTCCCCCTCAGAAAAGCAACGAGCTACAACTAAGTCATGAATTCCCCCTCAAGTCCTGCTATCCTCTAATTTTCCCCTTTTGGCATCATAAAAAAGAATGAAATAAAGTCAACTTGCAACCTTAAGAGCTCATAAATCAAAACAACTTAAGCATAATTCTATTAAGATCAACAAAGGGCCACGCCCTGCTTACACCGAACCTCCATACAACCAAAACAGGACAAACATGCAATCATAGACAATAGAAAGCATGAACAAAGTGAAATAGAAACAAATAGAAGACGGATGATAAGGTTGGGGAACAAAATGTGGGGGTCGGATTTGCCAAGGAGAGATAGGATCACTCTGTTTCGTTACGAGGAGATGACTGAGGCAGAAGACTTCCAAGGGCCGTCTCTATTGTCTCAAGTTTGAGTCTTACTAGACTCATCTCCTTTTCAAACGTTCCTATCAGCCGCTGTTGTTGATCAGAAAGACTTGCAACAGCACGGCTCAACCTCCCAATGGCATTCTGCATTTCATAGACCATCGTTGGAGCTTCATTTTGTTCCTCTTCAGGGCACTCAGACAAAATATCTTCAGCTTCCTCCTTCTGGGCATCTTGAGCCCTTATCCATCCTGCATTCTCATCCTTTGAGAACTTCATCTTTCTCAGGTTGCTTTCGTCCAGATTCCTGTAGAACATGGCTTCACTCTCTTCTGAGTACACCATCAAACTCTTCAAAATCCTTTTGACGATGTTGGGATAGGGAAGAGCATGGGTTTCACTGTTACTCGCATGTTCCATGTGCAACAAGACGACTTTGGCCAAGTTTACCTGTTCTTCTTTGAGCAGCTTCTCCATTAGCATAAAGTCCTGGATCAAGATGGTGTTTCTCTTTTGTTCCATGGGAGTAATATTACTGATCAAGATGGAATGAAGAAGGCGATTGATTACGCCCATGGAGTTTGTTTTGACATCAGCATTTGGTGGATTCTCGTCTTCACTAATCCTCTTTTTCAGCTCCAAAGGTTGAACATCTTGTGGCCACTGTCCCTTAGAGTAACTACAGAATCCTTAGTGAGGAACTCCTAGGATAAAGGCGAGTTCAATACTGGAGATAGAGCACGGTTGTCCTCCAGTCGTAAACTTTCCTGTAATGGCGTGACGTTTTTCTTCTAGAGTAAAGCTCCCGTAGAACTCTTTGAACAACTCTGAATTGACGCTTTCACCTTCTGTAAACAAGTGGCCCCATTTCTGTGCCTTGAGAAGCAAAGACACCCTCGCTAAGCCATTTTCCACCAGAAATTTCTCCTCTAAGATCAGCTCTCTCACGATCGACCTTCCGGACACATCCTTTTTCACCATCGCTCCCTTCCGTTTCCTGGCACTCTTCCTTGACAGGGGAGTAGCCCTTTCTTTCTTTGGCGCAGACGATTTTGGCTCGGGAATTTCCTAACTAGTCTCCTCGGAAGACTTCTGAGCAGCCTCTCTAGCCAGCTGAGAGCGATTTTTCCTCTTCCCTGTGACCCCGCTGCTATTGCTTGTCTTCCTTCCCTTTTGAGAGGAGAGGATTTGGATATCGGCTTCAAGTTCTTTCTCGAAGTCGTCTAGAGTTTCGTCCTGCCTTGGCGCCGTCTCAGAGACGTCGCCGGCAGGCCGAGACTCATCCTCGTCGACATTGATGATTTGCTCACTTGGGGGAGGGAAGGCAGGGGTTTCAGGAATAGTGGGCTCAGGGTTTTTAGGCTCTGTGGCTTTGGGTTCTTCGTAGATCACAATGGCAGTCATGGGATCGATGAATGGAGATTCAGGGAGGACAAGAGAAGGATTTGGGATGAGAGGGCTTCGGGACATGTAATCAGCGGCGGCTAATTTTTGAAGTAGGGAATCTAGGGTTTCATCGTTGGCAATGACGAGTGATGGGTTTTGGGAGGAGTTGGTGGCCATTGTTGTGGAGCTTGGGGTTTTTGAGGAGCAAGAAAGTTTGAGAGATTTCAGGGGAATTTTGGGAGCGGGTTTAAATAAGGGAGGGGATAGATTTGCCCGGAAGAGCGAATCGTTTCATGAAGAGTTAGAATATTGCCGTTTGAGATCTCCTTCCTTGTTCACACGCCACAATCATCACACAAGTACACACTTTCCAAACACTCTTCTTTACCTTTCCTTTTTCACACGACAGTAATAATTGCTTCCCAATTAATTTCTTGCGTCATTCCTCCTCGAGACAACCACACGCTGCAGACACGCAACAATGACACGCTACACCTCTTATCTCCACCCAATCAGACTCCTTGTGTGACAGAAGCAATCCTTTTCTTTCCAAGGCAATCCAAAAAGATCGTAGTGTATGATATGGGGGTATCGTTACCAGAGATGGTACAAGAGAATATCATACGAAATAATAATAATATGGATAATTTAAAAAATCATGATAAGAGATTCCAGATGTGATGACATAAGATTGGCTCATAGGAATATACAATCATGATTTAGGCTTAAGGGACGGCTGTAGAGTACCTCTATCCTTTGGGCTTATAATGAGGGATCAAATCATCAAGAGGACTCTTTTGGGCTGAAAATAAGACCTTGTTCATGCAAAATAAAGTTTCAGAGAGGCATGCAATCATGTAAGTGATCATAGAGGGGAACGACATAATTTAGGCATTACACAAAGTCAATCTTACATAGAAATTAAGAGTTGTAGAGCTCTATGAGATTTAGGAGCAAGAGACAAGAAATCATTTAAGTTTCAGCCAATCATTGAAGGATTTCAAGAAATATAAGGAGCATAGAGAGAGGAAAACATATATTAATGAGTTCCTTCCTTTCTGAGGTGATCTTGCTTAGTGCTCTTGCTAGGGAAGACTGATTTGTCCAACGAATAATGTCTTCATAAGAAAACGTTTGCATAGATAGAGAGAGAATCACGTACCTTTTTTACCAAGGTTTGCAAACTTCTAATTTGTGGAACCTCCGATATGAGGTGTTGTGTTCCCTTCGAGGTAAGAATTCCATACTTTTTTTTTTTTTTTTGATTGATAAGGAGGCTAAAACGAACAAAGGACAGAAATGAAAGCGGAAGCAAAGAAAAAACAAGAATTAAAGGAACCGTACCTGTGGGGGAACACAGCTTCATTTAGCACATATCTTTTTCTTGATCACTTGTTTCGTACTTGGGTCATCTTTGTATGTTCCCCCTTTGACACAGTTGAGTTACTCAACAAGTCAATACCAAGGAGTTACTAATGAGTGAATGCCTTTGACCAGCTCGGTTGTATCCTTCCTTTGATCAAGAGGGAGGGATCCCTCTAGATGATCCGGTGAAGTGGCATGGAACTATCCTTTGTTCCCTATAAGTTTACCCTATCTTTGTACCAAGGATAGTTGCGCTTCACCTCAGAGAAAGGGTTAGTTTTTCCTTACCTAAGCAAGTCTTGGCTTGCTTGAGTTTTGTGGGACAGATCTATCGTTCGTAGTGCCTTGAAGTTCAGATTGATTAACCTCAACCTTTACTTTTGGGGTACTTCTTGGTGATCCTCTTGATCCTATCCCACCTTGAGCATTCACACCCTTAGTCTTGGGAGTGTCTTTGGAGTGATCGTTGGATCCCATCTTTGACTCAGATTGAGTCTCCGATGTATCCTCTGATTTTCTCTCGTTCTGAGCTCGGTAAGGAGCACGTATCTTTTCCTCAATTTGGATTCTGAGGGAACATTCATGCTTGTAGTGCCCTGTGTTACCACAGTGCCAACAAACACGATGTTGCTTGAGATTGACGTACTTGTTTTGTCCTGGCCATATGGGAATGTTAGCTTTCCTGGACTCGAAGTCAATATGTGTCGGCTCTGTGTTTTGAAGTTGGCTCAACCAGATTGCATATGCTTTCTGCCCATCAAACCATGTGCTTATCCTTTCGACGGATTTGTTCCCCCCTAAGGACTCCACTTTGGTGACACACCTTTTGCAAGGGTTTTCCAATGATGGTTCCTTGGGTGATTCCAAATTCTCGTTAGGTGACTCATGAGTTTTAGGGTTTTTATCTGAGCCAAATCCAATTCCACTACTAAGGCACTTGACATATCTTTCCATTGGGGGATGTCTTCATAGTCCTTTTGTGCCGCTAAAAGGCGATTTCTCTTCACATCGCTACTTCCTGAGTAGGTTCTACTAAGTGCATCCCATATTTCTTTTGCAGATTTGTATTTTAATACCTTTCTGAGATCACTTGAACTTAGAGCCATGTGAAGGATCTTCTTGGCCCTAGCATTCTTCTCCAAGACTTTGTAATCGGCATCATCGTAGTCGATTCTCTTCTTCTCTTTGGCCTTGTCTTCCCCGACAAGGTCCAGAACAACTATATCTCTGAATTCAATGACCTTCCATAGTTGGGCATCAAGGGATTGAGTATGGGATTCAAACTTGATTGCCCACCAGTCATACTCTCCTGGCTTCAGCATTGGGGGTTTCCAGAACGAGTCGTTGATTGTATTGTTGGATGACATCTTTTCCTGCAAAGCTAATTGAAACAATCTAGAGACCAGGCTCTGATACCAATTGTTGGATCGACTAGCATATAAAAACTCAAGGAACAAAAGCTATTGTTCCTTGATAAGTAGATAATGTAGAAAGACAAATAATAATGTAAACCAAACCTGGACACGATGATATATAGTGGAAACACCCCAAGTACCAAAAAGTCCTCGAAACGAAAAACCACTCCTCTCTAGCTTTCACTAGAGAGAGTTTGAACGAGTCTACTTGTTGTATTGATATCTTGATTACAATAGAACTAGGATCACTCACCTAGACGTCCTAGCTAGATCTCGGATCACTCTTCTCACTTGAATCTCAATCTCACACACGTAGAACAACTCTAAACCGAGTATTAGGTTTTCGCTCTTCAAAGTCTTACTAAGCTATGCAATTCCCATGCGATATATAGCACACTAAATAGCTCAAACCTAACTACCAATCTAGCCGTTCTAATATTACCATAAATATCACAATATCTTTCTAAAAGGAAATCGCTTCCTAATATTTCATTCACAAGGAAATATCTTCCTAAGAAATATTTCCTTCCGTGTGACATTCCAACTTGTTCTCCAAGTAGTCACCTTGGGCCTTACACCTCGGCACGCCGCCTAAATCAAATAAGGAAACAAAGCGCATAAGGAAATATTCCTTGCGCATAATATTTCCTTATTCCTTTGGTGCTTCTTCACACGCGCATCCAATGCCCATCCTTGCCGAGTTTCCACTTTCCTTATTTGCCGAGATATTCTTTTCCTTCTTTGACAAGATCTTCTTTCGTTCTTTGAAATGCAACTCTTCCATAATTCTTCAAGTCCATTCTCCAAGATATCTTCGACCAATAATCTTCTTCAGATGAACTTTATTCTTCACAACTGTCTTCCATTCGTCGTAACTTTACGCCTCATGGATTCCAGCAAGACTTCCTTCGTACCTGCTTGTACTTCCTTTGTTCATGTCTACGCACAAGTAGACTTCCTTCGTTCCTGTCTACACACAAGTAGACTTCCTTCGTTCCTGCACACACTAGTAACAATACCTACTCACTCAAGTAAACCATTAGTGGATGTTTTTCATTCAATCAAAACCTCATCATATCTCAACAAAGTCCCATTCAAAAGGAGGTTTAGGGCTAGCAGCAAGGATGCGAGAGCAAGCTTTCTTGTATTCTCTGGCCTGGTTCATAATGAAGTTAACACGCTTACCCTGCCAGTGTGTGCCATCAAAAACCAAGCAAAGAACCCAAGTTCAAGGTTATTGTTAGTGGTACAATAATTTTCAAAAGAGTGTTCAAATCCATTCGTATAATGAAGTGCTAAGTTATAGGGTCCTAGCATGTTGATATTATCAAAGACAGAGATGATAGTTGCACAGTTAAAGAAAAAATGACATTTGTCCTCATTAGCAGAATTACAGAGACTACAAATTGTTAAAATTTATGGTAATGTCGATTCAAACATTCTATTGTAGGAAGGCAGTCGAATAAGGCTTTCGAAAGGAAATTTTGAATTTTTGGAGGTACTTTAGCTTTCCAGAATGTATTCAGGTCCATACTAGAATTTGTAAGTGGTCTAATTAAGTGGAAGGCTAATTTAACTGAGAATTTACCATCAATAGCAAAGGTCCATACCAAGTGATCTTCTAGAGGTGTTAATGGGATACAAATATGATTGATAATGTCAACGAAATGACTAGGAAGGAGGCTGACAAGTTTGTCATTATCCCACTGCAGTTAGGAGTAATAAAATCACAATGTTTTTGAGAAATAGGGCTATTATGGCGAAGGTGAGTAATAGAAGTATCGGGTATCCAATTGTCAGTCCAAAAATTGGTGGATTTACCGCCCCCAATTCGCCAAGACAAGCCTTTCTTGAAGTCATATAGAAGTAACACGAGGAGTCTAGAAAATTGCCAAGATTGAGAGGATTTGTGTTCAAGAGACTGAAAATCAGAATTTGAAAAGTACTTATCTTTAAGAATAGAAACCCAGACATTATCAGGTTTAATGATAAATTTCCAACATAATTTCATCTGAAGGGCTCGATTGTTATCCCAAGCTTTCCTAATGCCCAGACCACCGAGCGATTTAGCTAGGTTTACAAATATTATCCCAATGAAGGAGGGAATGGCTTGAAGGGTTCTTTTTATTCCAAAAAAATTGTTTATTGATTTCATCAATATTATCACAAACTCCTTTAGGGAGAAGAAAGCTTTGCATTTAGTAGTTTACTTGGGAGGTGAGATTAGTTTGAATCAGAAGGGATCTAGCTTCTTGAGAGCGAGATTCTGCTTTCCACTTAACTCTTTGTTGTTTCAAAGCTGAGAGAGCATCCTCAAAGAGATCATTACAAACACGTCCTTGAATAATAGGAATGCCCGGGTATTTTTCCATCTTTGAAGTAAGAGGGATATTCATATATAAGAAGCTAAAGATTTAGCAAAGGGAGAAGAGACGTTATTAGACACTTGAATGGAACTTTTATGAAAATTGATAGATAGTCCACTTTGTTTGGAGAAGCTAGTTAGGAAGTTTTGGATAAAGATAATATTGTTTGTAGAAGCATTGGCCAGAATGATAGTATCGTCAACAAATGTAAGGAAAGGAATAGGGAGACTATTACGGGTAAGTTTAATACCCACATGAGGGTTAGTATTAAGAGAGTCCAATGGAATTTTCTGGCTAAAAACTTCATAGCAATAACGAATAGGGCCGGAGCCAGTGGGTCTCCTTGCCTAATACTGCAAGAAGGTTTAAATTCCGGGCCAGGTTGGTTATTAATAAAGAAGTTGTATCAAGACAAGCTTTAATAAGGTTAATCCATTTAGAACAGAAACCAAATTTAAAAAGGACAATACAAAGAAAATCCCGATCTAATTTATCATAAGCTTTTTCCATGTCCAATTTTAATGTCATTCATCCCACATTACCTTTTTTTATTTTTATGAAAGGAATGGAAGATCTCATGAGGAGCAAAAATGTTATCCTGAATAAGCCTACCTTCCACAAAAGCTCCTTGAAAAGAGGAAATAATTTTTTTTAAGAATAGGCTTAATCCTATTAGCCATAATTTTGGTGATGATTTTGTAGGTAGAAGCTGATCGGTCTAAAATGATTAATCGTGGTGGGGGAATCTATTTTGGGGATAAGAGCTATAAAGGAATGGTTGATGGAAGAAAGCATATGTTCAGAGTGAAAGAAGGCTTTGACAGTCGCTAATAGAAAAGATTTAATGTTATTCCAGTGTTTTTGATAGAACTCAATGGAGAAACCATCAGGCCCTGGGTTTTATCAGGAGGTTGATCAAAGATAGCCTTCTTAAGTTCATTTTTAGTGGGAGTTTTAATAAGATTATCATTATCCTGCTTATTAATGAGATGATGGATAATATCAAGCTCGTTTTGGGAAATACCTGTGGCACCATTGACTTTGAATCTATGTGTGAGTTCTTTAGTAACCTCTTGGGTAATGCTGTTGTGATCATGGAGAAAGATGCCATCTTTAGTACAGAAGCGAAGCATAGCCTGCTTGAAGCTTCTTTGTTTAGCTATTGCATGAAAATACTTGGAGTTTCTATCACCATCCCTGATGTGTTTAGATTTGGCCTGTCTACGCCAATGATCAGTCTGGAATTGAATCAGAGATGAATATTTCTTAGAATGAAGCCGGATTTGGCAAATGGTTCTCATGTTGGTGGGGTCATTTAAAAATTCCAGATGGAGGGATTGAAGCTTTTCTTCGGTAGAGTGAAGTTGGGAAAAATTATTTCCACAATTGACCCGATCCCAAGATTTGGAATATCGTTTAAGGAGTTTAAGCTTATAATGAAAACGACACATATAAGATTTTTGAACCTTATATTTCCAAACTTTCAAGACCATTTTAGTGAAGGGGAAACTATTTGACCAATTTGGTTCATATCGAAAAGGGAGCCGAATAGGAGAATTCATGGACCCAAGAGAGAAGGAAATACGAGCATGATCTGAAGAAGAGAACGAATAGAGATGAACTGTAAGAGCAGGGAAAGTAGCAGTGAGGGAGCAATGTATCAAAACCTGATCTAGACGTTCTAGAATATTGTTCTGCATGTTACCTTTGTTGCGTCATCTTCGGGTTGACCCTTCTCTTTTTTGGAATCGGAAAATTCCACCTAAAATTAAGAGTTTCCTTTTGAAAGCTTCAGTTGATTGTTTACCTACTACCTCTCGTCATAGAGTACGTGATCGATGCTCTTTGTGCGATGAAGCTTGATTATTCTTTGGATTTTGAGAGTAATTTTGCTAACTTTATTCAAGATAATACTGAATTAAATCTTGCGTTCTTTACCTGGTGGAATATTTGGAGATATCGTAATAAATTTATTTTTAGACCCGCAAACTATGATTTTAGTAATTTTGAAAAAATCGGTTCTTGTGTTCTAACCCAGCTTGACACTTGGAATGGAGAATCTAATTCTGTAAAAGATGACCCTGTAAATGCTAAAAAAAATAGGAAAAGAACTATACGTCATACTACTTGGACAAAACCGCCTACCTCCTTTTTTAAAATCAATTTTGATAGTGCTAGAAAGGGAGACTTGTCTTCTTATATTGGTTTTATTATTCGAAATGAATTTGGGAAAACTGTTATGGTTGAAACTAAACAAATATCTAATTCTTCTATCTTGTTAATTGAAGCCTTAGCGGGTCTTGAGGGTCTTCGGACTTCTCTTCGCTTAGGTAGTAGGAATGTTGTTCTAGAAGATAATAATTTGACTGTCCTAAATTCTATAAGGAACACTTAGAAGGTGTCTTGAGAAATTCGTACTTTTATTCTGAAAATCCAACATCTCGTTTCGTCCTTTTCACTCTTTCAAAGTTTCTCATTGTTGTAGGAAAACAAATGCAACGGCAAACTTCTTGGCTAATATAGATATCCATATTCAAGATCTAAACTCGACGTTGATCAGGTTTAATGGTTATCCAAATAATGAAATATACAATTTACAATTTACTTAGAAAACTGTACTCGAAAAATTCTAGATTTTTTAAACTTAGAAAGTTAGTCAAATCTGATTTGATTACAATTTGTAAGTGCCTTTTTATAACTTATTAAAAAAATACGAGTAATATATTGCTTTATTTTAAATTAAAAAAAATATAAGCAAAGAGAAAAGGATTTGAAAAGCACTGTTTAATATCAACTGACTCGGCCACACCCTCCGCTTCTTTCGCTCGCTTCTTCTTCCTCCGAACTCGCAACGACTCCTTCTCTACTTCGCCGTCTTCAACCAACATTCTCCCTTTCCTTCATCTCTCTTCTTCCTCCGATCCTCTTTGCCGCTTCAGTTTCCGACCATTCTGATTCAGTTGTGCAAATTGAACAGATACACAAATTATTGTTTTCTGCCTCCAAATACACGACTCAGTCTTGAGAGGTACGAATCGATGTTTCTGATTCGCCTTCAATTTTTGGATGAGATGCATTAATGCTGTAAAACGATCTATGCTGCTGATTATGCTTTTGCTTCCGTCTCGACCTAGGTTCTTAATTTACTCAATCTGTTCTCTTTTTCCCGCAACGCCTCTTTTCCAGTTCACCTGAGCGATTTTCAGGCACAGTTGATGATTTCTTTTGTGTTTTGTTTTGATATAACGAAGCTGATCTGTTATACACTTCTACATCATATATGATCAGCAATATGTTAATAGTTTTCTAAGGAGATTATGTGGCTGAAATTTATAATCTGCTCCTATTGATTTTTCAGGAATACACACCATGATAGGATCCTTCCTTACCAGTGGACTTGTGTATGTCACTTCCCATTCTTTAATTTCACATATACATTTGTTAATATGTTTTATTCCATTTTAAATTCTTATCACAATTTCTCTGCCAGGATGATCTTTGGCTATGCATATCCAGCTTATGAGTGTTTTAAAACCGTGGAGAGGAATAAGCCAGAAATCGAGCAACTTCGTTTTTGGTGTCAGTATTGGTAGGAATGAAGCTGTAGTACTTGATCTGAGTCTCATTTCTTCAAATTTGATAAATTTAATGCTACTCTTCTACCTTTCTTCAGGATCTTAGTAGCTTTGTTGGCGGTTTGTGAGCGTGTAGCTGATGTGTTTATTTCATGGTAATTAAGTCATAATCAACTCTCTTTTTCATGTACATGAATGGATTCAAATCTTGATGTGCTCGAGAATTTCTTGCTCTGTAGGGTTCCAATGTACTGTGAAGCAAAACTGGCATTCTACATATATCTTTGGTACCCAAAAACAAAGGTAAATTTATTTTACAATTCCAATTAGACGCATGATTCTTCAGTGACCAACTCATATTTGTCTCTATGTTCTGCTGATTCAGGGAACTGTGCATGTGTATGATACTTTTGTTAAACCATACATTGTAAAGCATGAGAAAGACATCGATCGGAAATTGATGGAGCTCAGGACTAGGGCTGGAGATATTGTGGTATTTTACTTTCAAAAGGCGTCCAGCTACAGTCAGGCCAGATTTTTTGAGATTTTGCAGTATGTTGCTTCACAGCCTTTTCCTAGGCCTTATCAGAATCAGGTGACTCTTCAATATTGGATGATGGCTTATGTTTAATTACTTTTTATTAATATTGTTTGACATGTTACCAGTGATCTACTGAATCAGACTAAAATATAAAAATGCTTTACTGGATCTGACTTTAGATTAAAAGGGCATATTTTCTTTTTAAAAAAATCTTCTTTTGAAAAGTAAAAAACATCTATGATGATCAAACATGGTCATATGGTTGATAACTTGATATTCATTCTATAGAAGATATTCATTTTTTTCTTGACTATTTGCACCATTTTTCATAACATCCTCTGTTGTGATCTCAGGCTCAGCCTCAAAAGCCAATTTCTAAAGCAGCTCGCCAAGTTATTGTTGAAGAGCCTCCATCTCCAAATTCAAGCACATCTTCAAGTCAACATGAAGATGAGACAGAAAATGAAGTGAGCACAATATCAGCTACTGCAAAGTCGGTTCAAGTTACACTGAAAAAGAGAGCCACTGATTCTAAGAATGTTGAGGCTTCCATCAACTTAGCAGTAAAATCTGAAAACACAGATGAATCAGCGAACTTGGCAGAATCAGAGGAGACTGAGGCAGCTCCACCTCAAGAGACGAGTATGGAAGAAGTGATTCGTGTTACTCGTAGTCGGTTGACGAAATCCAGGTCTATATCTAAAAAAGATGAATGATGTCTGCTCAAAGGGAGATAAAATTTGATTGAATGTGAGAAGGTGAGTTTTTAGAGGCTTTATAATTGGTTTTGATTGTATATTTTTGTTCTTATCATTTGGTGTGCTCTTTTTTGTGAATATGGGGCCACGAATTTTGTGGTGATGGTTGAATTTTTTAATTGTGATCTTGCATATAAACTAACTTCATTTTAGTACGCTCGAATGAAAATGCAAAGAAGAAACATAAGGCAACAAAAAGTTCTTATCATTATTATTTAAAAATCCAAGTATAGTGTATGAGAAATGAACATTTATCCAGAAACTAAACAAGAAATTGCTCATATCAAACCAAAAAAAAACAAGGTGGTTGGGCTTTTCACACGTCACATTTTGTTTTCCTCTTTGGGAAGATCCCGCCAAACAACGGTAACAAAGTAAACGACTTCTTTTTCTTATCCTTATCCTTCTTAAGAGAAGGATTCCTCTTCAACATGGCAGGATTAGGGTTTGGATCAGGTAATATAATCTGAGAAAGAGTGGGGTGTGCAAATGTAACATATCTCTTTTTCTGAAACTCGGTCTCTCCTTCATCATCATCATCTGATAATGGCGACTCTTTGACGAATTTCAGATCTTCATCCCCTTCAAAATCAAATGTTAACATCTCTGATCCTCGAAGCTCCTTTAGCTTCTGCAGCTCTTTTTTTGTGTTGTCAAGCTCTTGCTCAAGAGACGACATTTTTGTCACCATTTGCTCGGTTTCTTCTCTTGCTTTTTCTAGGGTTTCTTTCGTTTCTTTGAGCTCCATTGTTATGCTCTTTATCACTGGTCCTCCTCTACGAATTGCCTTATTCATGCATCAGGTAGGTCAATATATATGTTCATGAAACATATTATAATTGGGTTGCATAATCATCCATAAAAAATGTTATTTAAAGAATAGGGACGTAACTGAATTCTAAGAAAATACAAATGAGAAAGAGTAAAATTGAGATTATGTGTTACACAAAAGTGGTCTGTTCTTGGATGCCTTGCTTGTCTTGCTAAGTTGGAAGGTGTTTACGTTCTTACTTAATTAGTGGTTATTTTTATTAATTTGATGATTGTTTATATGAGATAACTTGTCTTCAAGGTGGAGAAAAGAGATCGATTCCCTACATACATGAGATCAGTGAGTCTCACAGACTTGTCATCAAATACTCATTAGACTTTTATTGCATGCTAAATTTTTAGTGGGAAAAAACAAATTGATATTTGTACAAATTTAACGATATTTAATTCGATTTTTCTAATCCTAAGATTTTGGAAATTCTTGATTATAACTTATTTATTATGATTTTTAAAATATTACTCCCTCCGTCCCAATTTGATAGTCTCATTTGATTTTGTGACATTATTCATGAACCGAGAGAATCTTGTAGATTTCTTCCAATATATAAAAAAGAACATAGTCGTGTGGAGTCTTATTTGATTCGTCTTAATAAGTACTTTAACAATATTAAAAAAGTATAATTTTTACTAACATATAATTAGAGATATTAACGATACAAAACGTGTCTCGGCATATGTGTCGGAATCTAATGGGACTATCAAAATGGGAGAGAGGGAGTACATAACACGAGCCTGATAGCGCGATCACTTCTTTAAATAAAATCTTATAGAAAAAGTTAGAAGCTAGATAGATGATAAAGTTAAGAATTATCACTAGAGGAGAGGAAAAAGTTGAGACATGTTTTCTTCCTACTAGGGCAGCTTAAAGGATACTAAGATTTTCAAGATACACTATCGATCTCCAAAATAAATCTTAAAACAAAAATGATAATAATATATCTATAACTGAATCGTAAACTAGGATTTACACTAAATTTCATCTTGGAGAGAAACTAAAAAGAGTTTGAACAAAACCATAGCTGAACTTCCTTGAATATTAGCATATATACACGATATTATCATAGATATCAAACAATCATATGTAACAATTTCACAAAATAAACTTGCACTTTCACAAAACTGACCTGTTTATCTACTGAAAACACTCCTTCTCCATACTTGGAAACAGCGTCTTTAACAGATCGAATCGGAGGGCGAGTGTCGATTTCGGCTCTCCCATTTCCCGTTTTCCCGCCTTCCTCTTTTGCCTCCATTGACAATACGACTAATTACTGAACAAAAATAAATCTCTTTTGATCAAATTTATAGAGAAGAAGATGAAAGAGTGGTTGGAGAAGTTAGGAGAAGAAGCACACACAGGACAAAAAAAGAGGTTCTTTTCTTCGCGTCCACTTCACTGGATTTCCGTTACGAGGCTTCAACACCAGAATCCGTACTTATATAGTTTGGTGCCTTTTCCTTCTCGAGCTGTACCAGTTTGGACCCTAACCCGATAGCGATAACGACGCTTCATCCGTCTTCTCTTCTTTATTGGGCTTTTAGGCCCACTATTTATTGGGCCTATATTTTGACCATATGGGCCGAATAATATGCTACCAAATCTCAGTGAACAAACAATCCCTCCAAGGCCCAAATCTCTCCGGATAAATTGCAACTGACAACTGATAGTGCTATTTAACTGTATTCTGTGATTTTGTACTTTTCCAGATAACGCAAAGATACTGCTTTTGAGAGAGAAAAACAGATCAAAGTTACTGTGTGAGGATAAATTGATTTTAAAAATATTTGACGTCAATATTGTATGAAATTGAGCAAAATTAATAAATAAATAAACAATGGTGTGACTACATTACATGATACTGCGTATGACATTCAAGTAATCTGTTACAAAATAATTATTATGTGCTGGTGAGTAAGATTTTAGGGTATTCCAAAGGACGAAATATAAAATAGAGGAAAATAATGCAGAAAATCTTGAAACAGTAAATTGGCTCTTTGCTGCACTCAGCGATCACCATTTTCTTCTTCTTCCTGCTCCCTCGATTGAGTTCTCTTCTTCACTCACTCTTCATCCATACTCCTTAAACAATGTCCGTCACCGCCGTATCATCGCCGCTGCCTCCGATCGCGGTGAGATCATTCCGTTTGTCGTCACATCGACGGGCCTTCCTCCGCCCAATCTCAGCCGTTCTATCGGGCACAGCCTCCGTCGCTCCGATCTTGACCGCCTTGCATAACGAATGCGCCACTCCCTTGCCTATCCTCCGCCGCGTCGCCGACTCCATGGCCGTCGACATGAGGTCCGGCCTCGCCGTCGATGGAGGCGGAGATCTCCAGATGATTTTGAGCTATGTTGATACTCTTCCCACGGGGTCTCTTCTCCATCCCTAATTCTAATCAGATCTCTGTTTTATTTTGCGTTAATGCTCGTAATTTACACTCTGAACTGAAGGCATGAGAAGGGATTGTATTACGCGCTGGATCTCGGAGGAACCAACTTCCGAGTGTTGAGAGTGCAGTTGGGCGGAAAAGAGGAGCGAGTGATCGCAACTGAGTTTGAGCAAGTCTCCATTCCGCCCGAGCTTATGCTTGGCAAATCTGAGGTTATTCCAATTTGAAATTTGATTTTAAGCAAGGATTTGATTTCCAGGTAAGCTCAATTTGATCATCTGGTGTTTAAAATTCAGGAGCTCTTTGATTTCATAGCTTCGGGACTGGCTAGATTTGCGGAGAAAGAGGGGGAGAAATTTCACGTGTTACAAGGAAGAAAGAGAGAAGTTGGATTCACATTTTCGTTTCCTGTTAACCAAACTTCTGTTGATTCTGGGACATTGATCAAGTGGACAAAGGGATTTGCAGTTTCTGGAACGGTTGGATTTCTTACATATTCCTTAGTTTAAATCAAAATTCATCATGATTCAGCTTTTGAGTATAAAATTGCTTGATTTGCAGGCAGGAAGGGATGTAGTGGCTTGTTTGAATGAGGCCATGGAAAGGCAAGGACTAGAAATGAAAGTGTCGGCATTGGTATGTAAAATTTATGTGGCTTTTGTAGTTTTCTTTGATGATGCTTGATTGATTACAAGCTTAAATTTAGGTTAATGACACGGTGGCGACTTTCGCTGGAGCAAGGTATTGGGATGATGATGTTATGGTGGCAGTCATTTTAGGGACAGGAACAAACGCTTGCTATGTCGAAAGGATGGATTCCATTAGAAAACTAAATGGAAGCATCTCTTCTTCTAAGAATATGGTGTGCTAAAGGCTGAACAATTCTTTCTGTGTAGTTTTTTCCCTTCTGGTTTTCACTGTCTGTTTGTGCTGTTCAGATTATCAACACTGAATGGGGGGCGTTCTCGAATGAACTTCCTCTTACGGAATTCGACAGGGAAATGGATGCTGCAAGCATAAATCCCGGTGAGCAGGTAAGATTCCATCACATCATATAAGAATGAAACACAGGGATTTTGTATATTATGGGCTCTAATCTGATTCTCGGAGATTGTAGATATTCGAGAAGACGATTTCAGGTATGTACCTTGGTGAAATTGTAAGAAGAGTACTTGTGAAGATGGCTGACGATGGCTCTTTGTTTGGGACATCTACATTAGCCAAGTTATCAACACCCTTTTCACTCAAGTAAGATTATATCGATATATATTCATCTAAATTTGGTACTTCATGTGAGTTTAAATAACTTAATCTTCAACTATAACTGGCCTTACAGGACTCCAGATGTATGTGCATTGCAACAAGATCAAACCCAAAACTTAGAAGCTGTTGGATCTATTCTCCTTGATATTGCAGGGGTATGTTACTGACTCCAATTCTCTGTTTCTGTCTTCCCATCAATATAAAAATTACGATCATCTTCATCTTCAATAAGGAAACTATGGGTAGAAAGAAAGAATTGGCAAGTTTTTTATTTGGAAAACTCAATGCAAAATTAACAAGTGAATATTTCCTCGTACTTATTTCTGACTTTAGTTTTGCTAAATGCCCTATTTTGTTGGGTAATTTTCAAAGGTACAAACTGATGTTAAAGCCCGGAGAATAGTTTTGGAGGTATGTGATGCAATTGTAAAACGAGGGGGACGACTAGCTGGTGCAGGAATTGTGGGCATACTTCAAAAAATGGAAGAGGATTCAAAAGGTCTTATATTTGGCAAGAGGACAGTAGTGGCTATGGATGGGGGCTTGTATGAGAACTATCCTCAGTATAGAATTTACCTTCAAAGTGCAGTTGATGAATTACTAGGGCCTGAGAAGTCAAGGAACGTAGTAATTGAGCATTCGAAAGACGGGTCTGGAATTGGAGCTGCTCTTTTGGCTGCTGCAAACTCAAAGCATAGACATGATTGCTGAAATTGAAGCACGTTCCACGTAGTCGTACAGTTTATTATTCAGAGTTAGGTTATGATAAAGAGTAAGAATAAGAATGTCTACTAATGATAATTATTATGTAATCATATTATATGGCATAAATTCAAATTGGGATTCCATCTGCAATCAATATTTTCAAATTTTGTTATGTACTCCTACTTTCCTCTTCACAAAATGTCTTAAAAAAACATTCTCATACCAGATGCTAAACTAAGGAGGTTCTACTTCTAGCAATAGAATACCTTCCGTTCTGTTTTTATCACTAGAGGGCGCTATAATCAGGCAAAAAGGACATACAATCTAATATTTGGACCCAACATCTTCAGTTGTGCATGAGATTCTAAGACAGGTGACGAGGCAGCTGAGTTTTCGAATGCAATCTTTCTTCCAATTCGTATGAAAATGAAGATAACATCATGAATTCATGATAGGAAGACAAGAAGAGCGAGTTTGATCAAAATTAAACCTTCAAAAACAATAAGAACCACAGCAGCTGCACAAAGAAACAATTCAAAAAATAGGTGAATAAAAAATCTGTACATTTAACAAGCACAAGAATTATGTTCCTGAGCATAAATTAAGTCTATGTATGGCATATTATGACCATGATATAGTAGAGGCACAATAAATGTATAGAACTATTTTCCATCCCTAAAAATGGTTCAAGTGTTCTATAGCAAGTGGGAATAAAGAACAACAGATAAGCTTATATTTTTAAGGAAACTAATTATCTTTTAGTCAGCAGAACTAGTAGTTGTAACACAAAATGAGTATGTAAATCAAGGGAAATCATTCGTACCTCGAATAATTATTCGGTTTCGTAATCCAAATAGTATCCATCATTTCATGGTCTCTTATACCAAATATAAGTAACCCACAATGTCCTCAGTAGACCTCCATTAGCTAAATGTGGAATAAATATACGTCCCCAATAAGGGTAATATGGCCCAAGTAACTTCAGGAGAATGAAGAAAGTAGAAATTGCAAGTAAGTGCCAAGGAACCTCTGAATCCTGATAAATATTTGATCTATAGTTAAACGTAGGTGAATTAAAACAGATTAAAGTGGAGATATAGTATAGAAATCAACCTTTAGACTTGGAGTGAGTTCTAGGGCTGTGTTTCTGAAGATTCCAGCCAAGGCAAACCCAATGATCAACGGGACAGGGACAAGACGAAGTTTCCTTTCTTGTGCACAGTACGACATTTCACTTAGAGCAGTAACTGCCAACAAAGGTGCAGATAAATACTTGATAACTGAGGCTGTAAGATCTAGAATGAGTTGAATGAAGTTCTTCAATGCTATATTCCATGGGAAACTTTTGACAGGCTCTGGAAATTTATCCCAGTATTTCTTAGCCTGATCTATCATCTCATCCAGGCTTAGCTTCGAGGACTCATCAGACTGTCCATCCGCCATGCTTACTGCAGCTGAAACCTTATGTCTTCTCTTAGTGAACAACCCGACTGGCCTAGAAATGAAAATTGGGCTCCTTTTACATGAGTAGAATGAGCTAGGCTGTAGCTGAACAGAAATTTAACAGCAAACTTTGAGAAGAAAGCATTGTGAAAAGCAGGGATTTCATATCATTTTCATATAAGGCAGGAGAAATTTGTTTATCATAAGAACTAAATTGACTAAAAATTCTATCCATGGTATTGAATTTGAATATTCATCTGTCTAAAGGAATTAAACTACCAAACAAATGGCAGCTACTATTTTCAGATTTATGAATAATATATTGAAGAAAAGATGTCGACGTTTTCTTCAGGTGAAACTTGTCCAAGTGGCGTTACCGAGAGAGTAAACGAGCCATACTTTGTTCAGATGTACCTCTCGAAGGTACTTGATGGTTTGAGTACACACTGATGCATGAAACTTAATACAGTTTTCTACAGAGTATATGATTTCTACTTTGTGTAATAGATTGACAATGAGGAAGAGTGTATCCTTGACCTTCGACCTTCAACCTTCGGATGCCATTAATATTGCTGTAAGATGGCAGGTACATCTACTGATCTACTTCCATACTGTCTTTCCCTCTTAAATTCTTAAGGTCATTACAAATCAAGTACCTATGTAACAACAAGACTCGTATGCTTTTAAACTCTTGTTGACTCTAAATTTATACAAAAATCTTATCTTCATTAGATATACAATCTCAGTTGGAGGAATGTTAAGGCAATTTATGACAGCTAAGAATGCCTGATAATGTGTTAACCTGTGAATACTAACCCGTCTGATTTTGTCTTGAATCACTTTTTTCTATGTCATCCTGGAGGATTCTTTCACCCCCAACCTTCCAAAGTTCAATTATATTTATTCTACTACGGCAGTCCATAAGGATCAGCAAAGAAATAAGAAAGAGAAGATGTCATTCTTTTTCTACAAAGTGTTAATGGTGGAAATGGTGACAGGGCACTTATATATCTTGTTGATCTTTCTTACTACTAAACAACGCTTTTAACAAGATTCTTCATACTTGTAGCATTTCTGTTCATGTACGGTATTTTTAATCTTGATATTGCTATAATCGGTGAATATGTATAAAAAATGATCAATCCTATATATTGGTACTGTTTGCTTAATTGCAGAGGTTACTTAAATATGGCCGTATGAATTATTACTAATAAGTTTTATGCATCAGTGTGTTATCTATCATTTTCGTGTTGATACCCATCAAAACGAGAAACCTAGTATAGAAATCGATTAGCTCTTATCAGCTCCTACTTTTCATCAATTTCGTTAAGAAAGCAGCAGCAGCAGCTATTTTCAATTTGAAGTTTTACAAAAGGTATTTAGCAAGTAAAACCTAGAATTATACCAGAAGAGCTACTCGTATAAAATAGCTCTGGTAACTGGAAAGCATATAAAATTGACGAGATGTATCGAATTCATTCCAACAACAAGCAGAAACCAGCGAAAGCGGCTTGAAACTTACCGAAGTAGCGCCGATTATGGATCCTCTTGTAAAGAGGAGTGGCGAAGTAGACGGCCGGAACGAAAAACGGTGATAAAGTGGCGCGGAGTGAAGAGAATTGAGCGGCGGAGAGAGAATAGAAGACATTGACGGTGAGAATCGGTGGAAGACACCGAGGGCCGGAGAGGAAGTGAGCGAAGAAGGAAGAGCCTGGCCGCCTGGGGGAGCGCGAGATGAGTGAGAGAAAGATGGAGTAAGGAGAGATGATCTTGGGCCAAAAATGAACACAGGCTTTATTATACTGGGCTGGGCTTCCCCCATCCAAATATTGATCCCAAACTAACGAAAATAACGTGTGTCTCCCAATAACCTTCTCTTTCACTTTGGCCCTATCCGCTCTAATTTTCTCTTCAAATCTCTCTATTTTAGCTTCATTTTTTCATTTGATCAAAAAATCTTAACAAATCTAAAATAAAATAAAAACACTAAATAAGGTGTATTGATCTTGCTAACTAAAATCATTTGCTTTTATAAATCTTAATTTTTCTTTATCGCATATAAAATCATATCTTATACGTTTTTCTATTCTTGAGTCTTACATAAATCTCTCCAATAATTAACAAAAAAGAAAAAGTTTAAATAGCTATTTTTATGAAATAAATAATTTTTAACATATTCAAGCTTTATAAATTAACAAGCATATGAAATACACGATTGATCCGAGATAAGTATCATATCCTCTTAATTCATATAGAATCATAGGAGTGTAAACCAAATACATTCATTCCTAGATCAAAATTGTTATTGCATTTAACTTAATTTAGATAATTTGAACAAATCATTATAATTGATTGAACCGCTTGATCAAAAAAATAATTAATTGAATCTTTTCTAATTCATATAAGGAACATTATATAACTTAAGAGTGAAAACAAAAACAAGTATAAAATATAAATGGTTAATTAACTGGATAAATAAAGGTTAGTGGGTACTAATATTGACAATTATATTGGATCATTTATAGTTTTATATTTATAAAAAATTCTCAAGAAATAGAAATTTAATAGTTTGTTATCTATGTTATAGACTTCAATTTTAATTACAAAAATTATTATTGAGAGTTATAGTTCTAATATGATTAGGTGTATTTTTAAGTCCATCAATATTCCTTGCGAATTTAAATCTATTGAAACTTATTTTAAAATTTTAATTAATCATTTTGAATCCTACCACTGTTTTCATGTTTTCAGGAATGATAACAAGGCTACTGATTTTTAAAATTTATCAATAGAAAAAAATAATTTTAAACTTTATTTTAAGAGAATTGATAGGAGTACAATTTTAAAGTTACAATACCATAGTCATCAGATATAAATTATATATATAAGCGCTAAAAATTACCCGTGCGGGCCGGGGACTAAACTAGTTAGAGTAATTTTTATTAGTTTTTGTTAAAGAAAATTAAACCCTTGGGTTTCTCCTTTTTCCCTTGGATAGGGTTTAGTTTTTAAAGGGGTCATTTTCCTACTAAAAACGTACAAAAAGATTATTTATCCAACTCACCGATTTGGATCCAATACATCTTCCTCAATTTAAGTTTTCAAACCTCCCGTTTAAGTTATAAGTTTATGAGGGAGGATCGAGTGAAAATAATTATTACGGGGCAAAATGCAAACTATGAACATTAACTTGTATTACAAATTCACATATAAGGTTCACAATTTAACCTTATATGTGAACCTTAATTGTTCATATTTCACATATAAGATAGTAATGCTCACATATAAAATAGTAATGTTTAAGTTAAGATAAATTCGCATTTCACACCGTAAGATATGTTTTCCCCGGAAACCTAGACAATCACATTCCTTCCCACTCCCCACTGCGGCAGACTCCGCCCCGCTCTTCCGGCATCGGCGGCGATTACGTCCTCTCTCTTCCTCCTCCGTCGTTGAATCCTCGCTTGTTCATCGTCGTCGTTTCATCCATTCTTTGTCGTTAGCGTTCTCCTCCGTCGTCGAAGATTTGCCGCTTCCGCTGTTGGATTCGAGAGGGCGGCGAATCTAAAAGGTGGTGTTGGAGGTCTTTGTTGCACTCCATGATTTTTCCACCACACAGGGATGCTCGTGCCGTCGAATCAATGGAATATTTGTTTTGCGTATGTTTCGGAGCCATTGCCCACTGATAGGTGAGCTCGGATGCTCTGCAATGGAAGGCGGTGGCAAGGTGAAGCAAGGAGGGATGGATCCCCTCTTTCTAAACTGAAATGACTTATGATAGTGATGTTGATGGTGGATGAGAAGATTGTCGGCCGAAATGTTGCAATTGTTTTGTAATTATCGATGCCTTGAAACTCTTTCGTTGAGATGACGTGACAATATGTATGGTCTAGCAATTTATTCGGTAGCTGAAATAAAACGCCCGAGAGTGCTGCCTCTCGTTTAACAAAAAAAAGCAATTTATTCGGTAGCTTTTGCAAGGCTAGTTTTGCGTTGCTAGGCTAGGAAGCTTTACTAAGCTTTGAAATTGTGTAGAGATACATCATCTCTATTCTTTGATAGCTTTAGAGATTAATTATTTGAATTTTGAATTTTTATTCAATTATTTGAATTTTGAATTTTTATTCAATTATTTGAATTTTGAATTTTTATTCAATTATTTGAATTACAATAAAGTTTGTTAGGTTTCGACATGAGTTGTTTGTTATAGAATTATTGATAATATTGTTTTCTTAGTGCTCTTGACAAATTACCAGCGTTGTTGACAACTTATTTGAAATGTTGACAAATTATTTCTTGCGTTATTGACCGATTATTAGTGGCGTTGACAGAATATTAGTGGTGTTGAGACTTTATTTTGCGTTATTGACAAAATATAAGCGGTGTTGACACTTCATATGTGAGTTGTTGACAATCATTTGTTGTGTTGTTGACAAATTTTTAGTGGTTTTGACATATTATTAGTAGTGTTGAGAATCATTTGTTGTGTTTGTTAACAAGTTATTAGTGGTGTTTACATATTATAATAGCGTTGACAATTATTCGTTAAGTTTGTTGACAAGTTATTAGTGGTGTTGACAATTTTATTACTCATGTTGACAATTTTATTACTCATGTTGACAATTTTATTACTCATGTTGACAGTTTATTAATCATGTTGACATTTTAACTAGTTGTATTTATTAGTCGTTTTGATTGTTTAATTAATTTTGTTGTCATTTTATTAGCCTTGTTCACAGTTTGTTAGTCGTGTTGACAACTTATTTAATTTTGTTGACACTTTTTTATTAGTTGTGTTGGTACTTTATTAGTCGTGTTGACAATTTATTAGTAATGTGTGATGACTTAATTAGTAGTGTTGACAACTTAATTTGTCATATTGACACCTTAATTGATCATGTAGATATAATAAAAATTGTTAACTTCCATAGTCATCATATTGTTGATTAATTTGTTGTTGATTATTCTTATTGACAGTATTATTACACTTAACTTACTCCTTATTGACATTAAATATGTACGTTGTTGACAATTCTCAAGTAAAGAAGCAAACCAAGTGACTAACAATGGAAAAGAAGAAACCAGAAGAAGAAAAGAAGCTTTATATAGAAAAGAAGAAACCAGAAGAAGCTTTATAATTAAAATGAAATAAAAACTAACAATGGAAAAACAAGAAAAAACTTTATAAGTGTGGGCATTCAAGAAAATAGGAAGAAGATACTCCTGCTGACAGATGAAGTTTAACATGAATTTTTGTATGGATGCAGCTTTATGTTTTTGCAAATACGGGAACTTCCCCTCCACTAACTGCTTTCGCAAGCCTCATCGCACCCTCCCCGTATGCATCTTCTCCGGCGGAGCTAGGGCGGAGAACGGGAGTGATTTCGGCGGCGAGAAAAGGGAGGTCGAGGGGAGCAAGTTGGTGGAGTGAAGCGAGCCGGTTGAGTACAACGTTTTCGTTATTTTACTCAAGCGTAAAATTTATATAATATTGTCATGTCACCAAAGTTATTAAATTGGGGTATATTCATATAATTTAATTAAATTATGTGATGCAAAAACCAACAAAATTATCTAGTTGGGGCCTAATATCCCTTCCGTGACAATTTTCATGCTTTTAACCCTAATTGATGTGTTTTTTAACCTATAAAAACATGGCGAAGACAGTTTTTTATCACTACTTTATAACAATTTTCTAGTATATTTTTTAACCGAAAAAATTGATTTTTTTTCACGGATTTAAAATGTCATAGTGTGGAGTTTAAAAATGACTTTATATCACGGTTCTATAATATTCGGGTTATAAGGTATACTATTTTACCTCGATTCCGAAAACTCCAGTTTATAAAGTCTCAGGACTATTTAAAATCCGAAAGTTGGATTCAAAACATCACGTTATTGTGTTTTAAAATTTTATACCTCGGTTTTTCAAAATCGTGGTATAAATTGGCGATTTAAAAAATCAAAAATTAAACGCCACATGATAGTGTTTACAATTCGGTGTAAAAAAAACTTGGTTGAAACAAGACCTTCGTTACTCGATAATATTAATATATCATCATTTAATTACAATAATTATCATTAGTAAAATCGTCATCAAATACTTAATGAAACTGTCATCACGTGTTAAAATATCAGTTAACATCTCATAATTAATTTACTTGGGGCTAGAAGAAAGTTCATCTATAAATCTATAAAAAGAGTTATTTACCTCACAATAACATATAGTAGCTCCATTGACCGGATCCGAGTCATGAGGACCAACCTAAAGAAAGAGGGGAATACTAGCATATAATGTGGAGTGTGTTTAGCCAATCATTTATAATGGCATTTTGATAAATAAAGGACTTTATTTTAAATAAACCTTTTTAGAGCTTCGAAATTTGTGCTATTAACAACTCACACTCTACCATTATAAAACCATTATAAATTTGTTTCACCAAACAACATTATCACAAAAAAAGTCTTTATATATGAAAATGCCTTTATAATGGATTTGTCAAACAAACCCCTGATTCAATGATAAGTGAGCGCCCTTCCAAACACACGATGAAACGATCCGGAAAAAGATTCGAGGATTAGGGAGCTGACAAAACTTAGAATAAAAATATTGTGCGGGCTTAAGTACCGAATAAAATGACATGACTCGAATGAATAAGAGCCTCGAATTAAATAAAAACTAGGTCCGAAATGAAAAATAAGGCCCCCAAGCAAAGACACAAAAATGACCCGAAAAGGACATGAGGACCGAACCCGAATGCCAAGTGTGGAGGCTATAAACATAATGTCTGATTTGTTACAATTTTGAACAAGACGCTGACAAAGGCCAAGGAGGAAGAATTGTTGAAGTGTTTGATAACGTGGCCCTTATTGTTGGCAGGGCCGGCCCGAAGGGTGTTCCATTAGGCTCAACGGAACAGGGTTCCCAAATTTTAAGAGCCTCAAATTTCAAACGTTTCTATATATTAAATTTAAGTATGGAAATAAACAAAAGCTTGTCTTGCTCTAGTGGTAAGATGCTCATCAGAGGAGCTTGGTGGCTAGTGTGATCTGTTGGAACTCGTACCGATGATCTGTTGGAACCTCATTCCAACGGAAGAGTAACCGGCAACACTCCGGATTCTCGAGTCTTTAGCTTTCTTTCTTCTCACGATTTCTATGGACTCTTACGCTTTCAGCCTCGCAAGCCTTCAAGGCTCTCTTGTTACAAGACTCATGAGCTCTCAAGGGTCTCTCGTTTCCAAAGAGAATATCTCCAAGTTCCTGCAAAAGCCAAACCCGGAGTTGGGACTTCCCGGGAAGGACACTCCGACGCTCAAGCCAGTAATCATATAAACGACGAGCTTGGAGACGGTGTGACGGACATGCCTCGTGAGTGACTACTTACGTCGGGTGGTGATTCATAGAAGATGAGAGATCGGTAGTCTGGTTTCGGCCCAAAGTTGAGGACGACCGGGATCAGATTCGGAAATGGTGCGCGAGGGACGATGCGCACCCACCGGATGTCTACAGAGTACCGTCGGAGGCGGGAGATGGATGGTCGAGCTCGGGCGAGTGACTGAAAACTCCGTCGGAAGTCGACAGTGACCGGTAAGCTCGCGAATTACCTTCCGGGAAGCCGAGCCGTGACGCAAGCTGCAAAGGAAGAGCTCATTCCCGCCTTTGACGACCGATGAAGATGATTCGTGGGTGCGACCTCAGGATGGAGATGAAATGGCTTGACCATTTGCTGGCCTTCCTTCCCATTCCGGATCGTCCTTCTCCCCTTTTCTCCCGTCCTCTTTTTCCTCCCTTTCTTATCACTGTTCATTCCTATATATACTATCACTTTATGACCTAAGAACTGATATTGGGCCTATTTGTAATGGGCTTTTATGTCTGCTTTTACCCGGGTCCAACACTTATTAATCAAGGGCTCAAGTTGTGGCGCAAACAACACAATTCATGGTGACTAAAGGGTTGGCATAGATTAGAGGTTCCAACTCTGGAGACGAGATGTGGCAAAGCAATGCATCCGTTCTCGTTGGCCTCATTAGTCAACTATCCCACTAAGGCGGTGGCAACCATCTCTGTCGAGCCTCCCTCATCACCGGATCCAAACCAGCAAGTTAGCCTCAAGATGGCTTGAGGTATCCCTAGCGCATCGCTCTCGGAGAGCTCAGAGACGCCCGCACACAGATCGAGGAGTTAACCTCAAGATCATCCTTGGCGCTGGCTCAACAGACACCCCTGGCGCAACAACTCGAAGGCGCTCAGACACCCCTGGCGCAAATGACCGAGTTAACCTCAAGCCACCTCGGGTCCATTGTGTAACTTGCTCGGAGACGGCTGGAACATGGCACTCGAAGCCTAAGTCAATTGCTCCAGGACTTCGTGAGCATTCGGGCATTGTGACAATCCCTTATTTATCTTATCTCAACATGGCATTTTCCATTTATAACATTTTTCTTTTATGTCGTGGCTTTCCTTGTGTTGAGGAGGTCGGTTATCTTGTGTGTTTTGGGCCCATATGAGTTTTTTTTTTTGGTCTCGAAGCGGGCGAAGCCCGAAGAACTGTTTTATTTAGCCATTGAAGGAGTCGATACCCGAAGAAATGATATTGGACTCGATTACAAAAACAACCGTTTGTGGGCAGGAAATAATTGAAACAAAAGGAACAAAATCTGAATTGCAAGTAAAGGAGTGTTGAGCAAGATGATGTGCAACCATGTTGTGCTTCCGGGAGACATAGCGGATAGAAATTGTGCCTCTGAAATTATCAATCAATCTCCAGCAAAGCTCGATTAGATAATAGTCGAAATGGGTCAAAATGTGTCGATCTTCAAGGGCCCATATGAGCTTTAGTGAGGCATGCTTGAACTAGGTTAAGTAGGTGCCAGACTTCTCTTCCTTATCTTTGTTCGAGTTATCCAAGGAGCTCTTTGTTTATTGATTACAGTTACCTTCAATTGAACTGCACACTGTTGAGAAAATCTCCATCTTCCATCTAGACGTCAACCCCATTGATTGGATCCGAATTCCGAAATTGTTCTTGTCAACGAATTAATCATCAAGCCTATCAATCGAGATCGTCCATTCCTTGCTCGCAAGCCATCAATCTCTCGTTGAACTTCATTGTTCTTCACTTATCCATCATCAACAGTTTTGGCGCCCTTCGAGTCATCTTAAGTCAGGATCCTCACATACGGGCAGAGCTATTCAATTGAATTTCATATCCCGGTTATTTATAACAAACAACATAAAAGAATATAGAATGTTAATATGGGTACTTATAAACGTTCTCTAGTCTGGTAAAACGTTTTCTAGTCTGGTATAAACGTGTGCTTATAAGAGTTCAGTTGACTCTCTAGTCTCTACTTTATTTTAGAATAGTTTTTTTTTAATAAGCAAGGAAGGGGCCCCTTCATCAGGTCATGCCCCACACCCATAAATAGTGAGATGTGTTGTCCTCATGAGTCGAACTCATGACCTGTGGGTAATGACATCATGCCTGCCTACGGGGAACTTAAGATTTTTTTTTAGAATAGTTGACTTTCTACTTAAATGTAAAACAACACCCTTCTAGTCTGGCAAAAAATATATTGCTATTGAACTTCCGACTATCAAAATTACAAAATAGTTGTAACCTTCAAGAAACTGCACATGTGCTACAGAATATTGAATGAATGTTTTCCTACTAATGTTGAGTATGTTGGACTTAAGTATGCAAAGAGCTAGTCAAATTTGACTTACAAAGAAGTATAATACGTACTCTCATTCACAACTTATTTAAACTTTACAATCAAAAGCCAGAAAAATTCAATACCATTCACTTACTTCAAAATACCAAACAATTCAAAAAACAAATGCAAAATACCAATAGACCATCAAAACCACACTGGCAATTTAAACATCAAACAAACCATTTTCATTCTATTCCTCGTACTGCTGCTCCTCTGCACCTTCTTCTTCGTAATCTTCCTCATAATCAACAGTTGCATCCTGATACTGCTGATACTCAGCCACCAGATCATTCATATTACTTTCCGCCTCAGTAAACTCCATCTCGTCCATCCCTTCGCCCGTGTACCAATGCAAGAAAGCCTTACGCCTAAACATAGCAGTAAACTGCTCGCTTACACGCCTAAACATTTCCTGGATTGAGGTCGAGTTTCCAACGAACGTAGATGCCATTTTCAGACCCATTGGTGGAACGTCACAGACGCTTGATTTGACATTATTTGGAATCCACTCAACGAAATAAGACGAGTTTTTGTTCTGAACGTTGATCATTTGTTGGTCAACTTCCTTTGTGCTCATCTTTCCTCTGAACATGGCTGATGCTGTGAGGTAACGCCCGTGACGCGGGTCTGCTGCACACATCATGTTCTTGGCATCCCACATTTGTTGGGTTAGCTCAGGGACGGTTAGGGAAATATACTGTTGGGACCCACGTGCGGTGAGGGGAGCAAATCCAACCATGAAGAAATGGAGACGAGGGAAGGGGATGAGATTCACTGCTAGCTTTCTTAAATCTGAGTTCAGCTGGCCAGGGAATCTGAGACAGCATGTTACGCCACTCATTGTTGCTGATATGAGATGGTTCAGATCACCAACTGAACGAAAAAGATCAGTAGAAACCTCAGTATCATAAATTATATTATATTGGCATAAATTAGATTATGAGATGGTTCAAGTGACAAAACAATTGTTAACATTTATAAAACAGTACTTGAAGATTGAAGTTCACATGAGATGGTAAAGTTAAAAAGCTTAGTCCTAAAATCAGCATACAGCATCATAAGAGCTTAACATTTAGTCCACCAAAATCCGAGAACAATGCAATGCAACATATTTATGCAGTAAGCTAATCCCATATTATCTTACTTCATATTGTAGATTATAATCTTATTATTTTGATATCAACTATATATATAGTACTGTAGATTATGAATAAATTAAATATATGATAGTGTTATTGCTAAAATGAGATGGTTAAGAAACCAACTGAATAAGAATGATTAGTAGAAACATCACATCAGTGTCATCAATTTTGACAAAGGCTGCAAAGATAATTGTTGATACTCCCTCCGTCCCTTAATAATCTTCTCATTTACTTTTGACACATTTGTCGAGAGACTTTTTGTAACATTAATATCTCTAAATATACGATGATAAAAATTATAATTTTTTAATATTCTAAAAGTACTCATTGAGACGAATTAAACTAGATCTCACATGCCTATATTTATTTCTATATATTAGAAGAAAACGAGAAGATTCTCTCGATGTGTGAATAGTGTCGAAAAAGCAAATGAGCCTTATATTAGGGGACAAAGGGAGTAGTTATTAAAGAGGGGGCATTCACTTACAGCTGGGATTAGTGAGCTTTAAGGTCCTGAAGCAAATGTCATAAAGAGCTTCGTTGTCAAGAACCATGCATTCATCAGCATTCTCAACCAATTGGTGTACAGAGAGGGTGGCGTTGTATGGCTCAACAACTGTGTCAGACACTTTGGGAGAGGGGAAAACAGAGAAGGTCATCAACATTCTATCAGGATATTCCTCTCTTATCTTTGATATCAACAGTGTACCCATGCCTGAACCTGTGCCACCTCCAAGTGAGTGGCACACCTGGAAACCTGTTTCCCAAAAGAAGGTTATGATTCACACAATCGTACGAATATATACATATGCACAATCAGTACCTTATCATCCTAGTTCCTGGCTTTACAGAAAGGCCCAGACATCATTTATCAAACATTTCAACAAGAAAATTGTGACAAAAACTCATATAACATGATTTTGAGCGTTACATAGATTCCTGTGGATATTCTTGTATTAAGCTATGCTCAAATGTATGTATAACAGAAAGGGTAGGAGACCTTCCGTTGCTTTAAGATCACTCTTATCGACTTAGCATTAATTTCTTGATAAAGCTATAATGAAATGCTAATAGTACAAGGGAGTAGGGGACCTTACATTGCTAGTTATAGACATTCTAGTATGGACGTATATATAGCAGAAAGCAACTAAATGAAATCCTTGTTTATTCTGTAGTGTTCACGTAATAAATCAACTTAACCAACGGAATCACACCACATCAAATGAACTGGATGCATAAAACAAGCTATAATCCCGAATCCCAGGCAGCTCATAATTCACAAACTTATTCGAACTTTCGTTTCAGAATTTCCAGGATAAAAGAAACCTCACATTTCTACAAATGCAAAACGAAACAAGATGATGAAGAACAATATACCTTGCAAACAATCGCAATTCTCAGCCTCCTTACGAACAACATCAAGAACAGAATCGATCAACTCCGCTCCCTCGGTGTAATGTCCTTTCGCCCAGTTATTCCCGGCGCCGGACTGTCCGAACACAAAATTATCGGGCCTGAAGATTTGACCTAACGGTCCGGATCTGATGCTATCCATGGTACCTGGCTCAAGATCCATAAGAACAGCCCTGGGAACGTACCTTCCAGCAGCGGCTTCGTTGAAGTAGACATTGATGCGCTCCAATTGAACGTCGGATGATCCATCTCCGCTGAAACGACCGGTGCGATCGACGCCATGCTCATCGCAGATCACCTCCCAGAACTTGGATCCGATTTGGTTGCCGCACTGGCCACCTTGAATGTGCAAAATTTCTCTCATCTTTGTCGGTGATTTTCGGCAATGGAGTTTGGATTGGGGGAAATTTGTGGGATGAAGAGGAGAGAGCAGTTGGCGAATGGGGAAATAAATAGGGAAGAGATATTTCCAAGAGAATAATAAAACTGCCTCGCCTGCACAGGATTCACGATCTTCTACTTGCTTTCACCTTCTAACTGAACAATTTTATTCAATTTTATTTACTATTTTTGTTTTCATTTTTTATTGGAAATGGAATCTGATGAAGGCTTAATTTTACCATATGATTTGATGTTATAATTTATTTGATAGTAATCTCTAATTTTTTTAGGTACAAAAGGGACATAGTAATCTTAACATGGTTAAGGTATTTGATTATGGAAAAGAGGTATACGAATATGTAAATTAATTATGAAAAGATTCACGTGCGAACGTATTATTAACGTATGAATGAAACAATTCGCATGCACATTTAAGCCAGCGACATGCGCACATTTGACAGATTGTGTATGTCATTGATAATATGTGAAAAATACACGCACAATGTCATTACTGAAGAATGTGCATGCGAATGACTATATTCGTACATTCGTACGTTAAGTCATTCACACCTGATCCGGGCTCAACTGATTATTCATATATACTTGAAGGGGATAATTTAACGGTTATTAACTCAGCAAACAAGGTTTGGAAAATACCCTAGAAAATTACAAATATTATCCACGACCCAAAACAAAACTTGAATAATTGTCAAAACATTAAAATAATACATTGCTTCAGAGAAGCAAACAGGCAGCTGACTTCCTTGCCAGTCCTGATATAAATCCTCACTTTATTAAAACGATTTTAAACTGCAACCCTGAATGCAGTTTATCTGTTGATTATCTCAACACTCTTAGGCAAAATCTGTTGACCTCAAACTTGTACTCAATCTATCGTCCTTTTTTTTGGGATTATCACCGATGATGGTCGGGGGTGGTCACTCCGAGTCTTGCCTTCAACAAAAAAAGAAGATTATTCATATATACTCTTTTATTTTCGCAAGCACATCCATGTATGAATACTCTACGTCCATTTTCTTTTGACACATCTGTCGAGACACATTTTATACGTTAATATCTCTAATTATACGATAATGTTATTAAATTTAATATTGTTTATGATGATCATGTTTATCATATTGTTTAACTAGAACATAACGGTAATGATTTTCTAACAATGAAAATTTAGCTGTAGTACAGTGTAGTTAATCATGTACGAATACATAATTATTACAAATTTCCCGTTTGTGACACGTAAAAGTATACATATATTCACATACTCCAACTAAAATCAAATGTGTATATATATTTCTATTTGTGTAATAATAACAACAACAACAATTTGTGTGGCATTTGATTACTCGTTACAACATCCTTCGAAATTTATGTGGCATTTTAACTTTTGACATCAATTTTAAGAGTAATCCTTAAAACATCCTTCGAAATTTATGCCACTAATGAATGTACAACGTATTGCATACTCAATTCTACTATTTTTCGTACGTTTTTTTATTAGTTTTGTAGACAAAATACAAATCATAAGTGGCCCAAGATTATTGTCGGTCAAGTGGGGCAAGAAAAATAGAAAAATAAAATAAAGACACTTGAATTAGTAGCATTATTGGTATGGCATGAAGACAAGAGATGATAGTAGGTTATGGTAGCCCGTCGGTTAACCTGTTCCTGATATCACAGCGTAATTAGACTAAGAAAATGCACCTAACTCAATAATTAAGGTTACAAATCACATTGCAAATCATAAAACTTAGGAAAATTATAAACCAAAGAAAACATTCCGACCAATAACTTCAAAATGAATTTCAAACTAAAGCCATATGGACTATTACACAACGTTCACTCCTTGTTTGTGGGTAAATAAGACAATATATGGTAACCATTCAAGAAGAGTAGCAAATGTATAGAGGAGAAGGGTCCACCAAAAGAGTGTGTACATAATTGCACATGGATCATGGCTACAGAGAAAAACTGATTGAACAGAATAAGCATCCCCACGAGCTCTACAGATCGATAATGCAATTTAATTAATGCAGTAATTTAGGAGATGATATGTCACAAATAAGTTTTAATTATTTAAGTAGGTTTAATGTAGACAATTAATGATGGAAGAGGCATCCAGATAGGCATTGATCAATCATATCGTTATCATCATCCAGAAGCAAAGTTTCATAATTTGGTATCGAGTTTTATCTCAAGTGAGGCACTTGCAACTAGCATTCGTTGAGGTATTGCATGGGTTAAGTGAGTGAGCTAGATGGGGACAAGTGACCAAATATTTTTGTTTTTAGTCATCTACTGGAGAAACTATTGGATCGGTTAGCACAATTACTTTCTAGGGAACAATAGGTATTGTTCCTCAGGAGGTATAACAGCGGAATAATAATATGCAAGAAGTAAACTTTGACACAAGATTTAGAGTGGAAACCTCAACCTTTTTGTGTTGAGTAAAACCACCACCTTCAAGCTTCTCACTTGAAGGATTTAGAAGGGTGTACTTATCTTATTGATTTCTTGTTCGTTACAAAAGAGAGCTCGGATTACGATCACAAATCACTCCTCTCACTCGAGCCCGAACTCAACCTCTAAGCCTAAGTATCACTCTTCTTCTTCTTCTCTGAATATCTCAGCCGTGTAACTTCAATCAATGCGTCAAACTTTTTCTATGTCTAAACTCTTGCTTTTATACTTAGACCGTCTAGGTTAAAAAACAAGGAAATAAATCTATAAGAAAATAGTATCTTTTAGGAAAAGATAATATTTCCTTCCATAAAATCTTATCCGCCCAACTGCCGAGATCACGATCTTTCTTGAATATATCTTCTTCGAATATTTCTTCTTCGAATATATCTTCTCTCAGATCTTTCCTTTAAAAACTCATTCCTTTATCTTGCTGTCTTTCCGATCTAGCTTTCCTAAAATAGAACACCGCTGTGTACCACTGTGTAACGTTCCTTTCTCAGCAACGATCCTGAAACACTCAGACATTTCATTAGCAAAATGTTTGTCTCCATTCAAAACACGAAGGAGCCTTAACAAATTCCCCCTTTTTGATGGTGACAAACATTCTCTTCTTTAAGGCATATAGACACTTAGGATATAAGACATGAAAAGTGTATTCACAGTATACACATAAATAGTTTCCCTTAGGATTGTTACTCGTAGAGAGAGGATCTGATATTCCCCCTAAAACCTTAAACTTCCTTTATTTTCCCCCTTTTGGCATCATCAAAAAGCTTACTTAATCATATAAGAACTTAAGGCAAGTGAAGTCAGGTCACAAAACAATCATTCCATTGATTAATAAGCGTCTAAGGAGCCGACGCTGGTACATAGTGAAGCAGGAAAAAAAACGCAAACAAAGCAAACAAAAGAAGATCAAGCAAATCAAGCAAAGGGTACAATAAAGCATAGAAGAGAAGAGGTTGATGTGCTAGAGAATAGAATGTGGGGGTCAGATGTAAGGAAGGAAGGGTGCACGGCAACGTCTTGATACTGCGAAGGGAACCTTACTGGTTTGATTTCGTCCAACGACGGATCTCATCCTTCAGGGCAGTGATCTCCTTAGCTAGCCTGTGTTGTTGTTCAGACAGGAGTCCAACAAGCGTGCACAATTCCTCCAACTTATCAGTGTGATAGACCATAGTAGGCGCTTCATTCTGTTCCTCTTGAGGGTCTTCAAACAGGGCATCAATCTCAATGTTGTCCAAAGCCCTTACCCAAGCACCATCAGCGTTCTTGTCAAATCTCATCTTCTTCAAGTTAGCCTCAGCAAGTTCTCGTGCATGCACAGCATCAGCAGGCCCAGACTCATACACCTTCAGATATTCTAAGACCATTTTCACGATTCCAGGGAAAGGAAGACCGTGCCTGTCATTCTTCCTGGCATGGGCCATGTGCAACATGATGATCTTAGGCAGATTGATGGCTTTCCTGAGGAGCATTTTATCCATGATTAGCAAGTCCTGGATCAGTATTGTGGTGCGCTTCTGCTCTCTGGGGGTAATGTTGCTGATGACGTAACTGTGAAGCACTCGATTAACGATTCCCATGGATGTTGTAGACATCTCGCCTACCACCTCGGTGTTGAAGTCCTGAGAGACACTCTGAATAGCAGCCAAGCTCACTTCCTTAGGCCACTGACCTTTAACATACTCCTCAAACCCACGGTGAGGAACTCCAAGAATTAAACCTAATTCAGTGCTTGAAAAGACATGAGTTTCCTTACCCAGTTTGAAAGAGGCTTGCACAACATGAGGCTTCTCAGTGATGGTGAGGGATGTGTAGAATTGACGGAGCAAATGATCATTTACCTGTTCAGCGGAGCAGAACAGCTTTTCCCAGCCTTGGAAGCGAATCATATCAACCAGTGCTTCCATTCCATTGTTGATCAAGAATTGGGCGTTGAATATCAGGTCCCTGATGATCACCCTCTTTCCCAGGGTTTTGCCTTCAGCAATTGATTTTGGAGCTTTCTTGGCTCTGGGCGGTTTTGCTGCAAGACTCCGAGTGCGAGGGCGAGAGAGAGAGACTTCAATTTTTGTCCTTTTGAGGGAGGGCTCATCAGATTCCTCAGAGACGACGGTTGATGACCGCCGAGGTGTAGATCGTGCCTTTCTTTTGATGATTGGTTCATCCTCGTCTTCCATTGTCAGGTCTGTTACATCCAGACCTTTTCCCTTTTCCTCTCTTCGACTCTCTTCCTCTATTTCCTCAAGAACACTTGCAACGCCCAGATCTGTTGGCGTCGTGGCGGAGGCGGTGCCTTCAGACTTGGCTTCTTGTGGGCTTGGCTCAGGCACTGCTAATTTCGGAGCAGTGATGGGGTCAGGGACAGAGCTAGGGTTAGGGTTAGACTTTTGCGGTGAGGGCTCTGTGGAGAGAGGCGGACTGAGGAGCTTTACTGTGGAAGGAGTAGAGATTTTTTCTGTGGAGGTGTTGGAGGTGGTGTGAATGGGTGTGACTGGAGGAGTTTTAGATTTGGCCGGAGATGGTGTGGGTGTGGTTGTTTTGGCTGGCTTTGGTGAGGGAGTTTTTGATTTGGCTGGTGATGGAGAGGGTGATTTTTCTTTGGTCTGCGTTGGAGGAGGTGATTGAGTTTCTGCAGGATATTCAATGGCGACTCCGATGGCGGCCAGTATTCGTCTTATTGTTTCAGGGCTCTCTTTGCCTGTGAGAGAGATGGAGTTTGAGTTCACCATTGCTGAGAGCTTTTTGGGGATTGAGGGTTTTAGGGTTCTGAAGGTTTGTTCTTGAGAGGATCTGAGGCGTGAAGAGGAAGACTCAAGGAGATCCCTTTTTATAATAAGACGTCTGCAGAAACAAACTCTTCAAATTTCAAATCTGTGATTTTCCTTATGTGAATTTATTTCCATAAATTCACCAGTTGGTTGCCGCAATTTTCTCCAATCAAAATCCTTCCCTTTTCATCATGAACCTTGGGAGAAAAACTGCCATTATTGATCTGTACCTCCTGTCACTTCATACTGCGCTAATAACCATTAATTTTCCACTTGCAGATTTCAGAACACAGCCTTTTCACCTTTCCTTCCTTATCTGATGTCGATGGTGTATGATGGTTGGGGTAATGTTACCAGAAAGGGTACAAAGAGAACATCACACGAAAATAGCATATATAGCATGAATTTTTATAATTTTATATCATGGCGAGTGAGTCCAGTTGTGAATGAATAAACAGGGCTCATAGGACTATCATCCATGAAGGCTAAGGGTGGCTGTAGATTTCCTCTATCCTTTGGGCTTATATTGTGGATTCAGTACATCAAGATGAATCTTTTGGGCTAGAAATAAGACCTTTGCTCAAAATAACATGACATCAATTGAATACAGTGATTTGTAACTTTCCTAAGCATGCATAGTACTAGCATGCGGCACAAAAGACACGAATTCATATCATGGGAAGTCAAGAGTGATCATGCTTCAAAAGATCAAGTGCAGAATGAATAAATTAGCTAATTTCTCCAATCATTGGGGGTTTTATAGAAGAGCAAGATCATTCGAGAGAAATCATACCTAACCCTAGTCGTAGCTTCTCGAAAGGGGCCTTATTTAGTGGCTTTGTGAATATGTCTGCGATTTGATCCTCAGACCGAACGTGCTCCATAGAGACGATTCCCTTTTCCACACAATCACGTAGAAAGTGATGTCTAATATCAATGTGCTTGGTCCTGGAATGCTGCACAGGATTTTTAGAAATATCAATAGCACTTGTGTTATCACACAAAATAGGAACGTTACCTAGGGTAATACCAAAATCACTTAGCTGTTGTTTGAGCCATATGAGTTGAGAGCAACAAGCAGCTGCGGCTACATACTCAGCTTCAGCAGTGGAGAGAGAAACTGTGGTTTGTTTCTTGGAAGCCCATGACACAAGACATGGACCGAGAAATTGAGCCATCCCAGAGGTGGATTTCCTGTCTAGCTTGTAACCATCGAAGTCTGCATCTGTATATCCTAGTAGTTCAAGACTTCCTCCTCTTGGGTACCACAAGCAAAGATCATCTGTTCCTCTTAAGTACCTCAAGATCCTCTTCACTGCAGCGACATGTGTTTCTCTGGGACTAGCTTGAAACCTAGCACAAAAACACACACTTTTCATAATATCAGGCCTACTGGCGGTTAGATAAAGCAATGAGCCTATCATTCCACGGTAGACTTTTTGATCGGCTTCCTTCTTGTCTGCATCAATTCCTTTTGTGTCATTTGGGGACATAGGAGTGGAACAATCCTTGGCATCTGCCATCCCAAACTTTCTGATGCATTCCCTGAGGTACTTTTGTTGATGAACCTTTGTTCCTTCTTCAGTTTGGACCACTTGTAATCCCAGAAAGAACTTAAGTTCTCCCACCATGCTCATTTCAAATTCACTTTCCATCAGTTTAGTGAACTTTGTAACTAGTTGCTCGTTGGTGGAACCAAAGATAATGTCATCAACATACACTTGCACAACCAGAGTGTGCTTACCTTCCTTCAGTAGGAATAGAGTCCTGTCGACTTCCCCTCTGACATGACCATGGGATAAGAGAAACTGAGATAACCTTTCATACCATGCTCGAGGAGCCTGTTTGAGACCGTAGAGTGCCTTATCAAGGATGAATACATGATCTGGATTGGAAGGATCTGCAAAACTAGGTGTCTGCTCAACATATACCTCTTCTTTGAGAACACCATTCAAGAAGGCAGTCTTTACATCCATTTGTTGCAACTTAAATCCATGATGAGCAGAGTAAGCAATCAAAAGACGTATAGCTTCCAACCTAGCAACTGGAGCAAAAGTCTCATCATAATCAATTCCTTCTTGTTGGTTATACCCCTTAACAACCAGTCTAGCTTTGTTCCTCGTAACTTGTCCCTTGTCATCCATCTTGTTCCTAAAAACCCATTTGGTACCGATGACGGATCTGTCCTTAGGTCTGGGAACCAGTCTCCACACTTCGTTTCTCTCAAATTGATGAAGCTCTTCTTGCATAGCATTTATCCATTCTGGATCTTTTAGAGCTTCTTCAATTGTCTTTGGTTCAACTACAGAAACAAAAGCACAAAAAGCATGAAATATAGGATTTAAGGTTAGGATGGAACAATCCTTCAGATTAGGATCAGGTGATGTATCAGAAGTTGAAGCAGAAGCACAGTTGCACACGTAGTCCATGAGTCTTGATGGAGGACCATGGATACGAGTGTTATGACGAGTTCCTCCTACTTGAGGTTCTTCAACACCTGTTTGTTCCTCGTTAGGGATATGTTCCCCCTGAGATCCAGATACTTCCTCCAGTACGTTTTCTGCCTGAATTTGATCATTGTTTGCTTCTGTAGAGAGGGTTCCTTGTACTTGGTTGACTTCTTCACTGGGATTTTGTACATGATCTTCCAAGAGTTGAAAGTGTTCCTTGTCTTCTTCAGTTAATGGAAGGACGTTTGAATCCTGCACAAGGGTACCAACCATAATACTTTCATCAAAGACTACATGTATACTTTCCTCAACCTTCTTGGTTCTCCTGTTGTACACTTTATAAGCTCTGCTTTGTGGTGAGTATCCAACGAAGGTTCCTTCGTCAATTCTTGGATCAAACTTTCCCAGACTTTCCTTCCCGTTGTTGTGTACAAAACATTTGCAACCAAAAACTCTAAGATGAGAAACATTAGGCTTTCTTCCCCTAAACAATTCATATGGGGTTTTCTCTATCATGGGCCTTAGCATTGCCCGGTTGAGCACATAGCAAGCAGCATTCAGTGCCTCAGCCTAGAAGTTCCTAGGGAGACCACTTGCAATCAGCATTGTTCTTGTCATGTCTTCCAGTGTTCTGTTTTTCCTCTCAACCACTCCATTTTGCTGTGGAGTTCTTGGAGCAGAGAAGTTATGATTAATTCCTTTGGTCCTGCACAGGGACAGGAACTGAGAGTTTTCGAACTCCGTTCCATGGTCAGTACGAATAGACTTTAGGTGTAGACCTAACTGATTTTCAACAGCATGCAACCAATACTTAAACTCATCAAACACATCTTCCTTAGATGCAAGAAAGATTGTCCAAGTGTACCTGGAATAATCGTCCACTATGACAAACACATATCTATTTCCTCCACGACTCTGAGTACGCATAGGCCCACACAGATCCATGTGGATGAGTTCCAGAGGTTTAGAAGTACTTACCTGCTTCTTCGATTTGAAGGATGATCTTACCTGTTTTCCTCTTGTACATGCTATGCATACCTCTTCAGCTAGACAATCTATCTTTGGTAGACCTACCACTAGGTCCTTGTTGTGAAGTTTGGATAGTAGTCTGAGGCTAGCATGTGCAAACCGTTTGTGCCATAAGTTTGATTCCTCAGTTTGGACAGTTAGGCATAGTTCCTCTTCTGGGATGAAAGAGGGATCCACTTTATATAGATTGTTTTCAGTAATGCCTCTTAGAAGAACCTTTCCTGTCTTAACATTCTCAACCAAACATTCATCAGTGGTAAAGACAACCCTATTTTGACCATCCTGGCACATTTGACGTACACTCAACAGATCAAAAGTAAGGTTGTCTACAAGAGTAACGTTATTCACAAAGAGTTTGTCAGAAATTTTTACCTTTCCCACTCCTACTACTTCACCCTTACTGTTGTTCCCAAAGGTTATAGAACCCTTGGTTTGTGGATGGAGAGATATGAACCAGTCTTTGTTCCCTGTCATGTGAATCGAGCAAGCGCTATCTATATACCAAGAACATTTCTTCCCTCCATCCTGCAAGTAAAGGATTAGTTTTTACGAACCCAGGCAAGCTTAGGCTTACCTGGATTAGAAAAGACCCTTCTATTTCTTGGTTCATTAAGGACAATTTTTATCCTAGGAGTGTTCCTAACATTGGATTGTTGCCTAGAATGGTAAGCTCTTTCATCATCTTCCCTTTTAAGATTACAGTTCTGTTTGTAGTGGCCTGCTTTTCCACAATACCAGCAAACTTTGTGATTCCATAGATTCACATACTTGCTTTGACCTGGCCAGATAGGTTTATTGTTAATCCTTGATTGAAAGTCGATTTGTACCGGCTTGATGTTCTGAACCTGTTTAAGCCACATGTGGTAAGCCTTTTGTCCATCGAACCAGACCTTCTCCTCACGAACTTTGAACCTTTCTTCCCCCTTGGATCCACTGTGGGAGCAACCAGAGTTGGATCCACCACAATGTTCCTTGGAGGGAGAAGGACTTTGAGATCCGGAGGGAATGTTACCAGTTTGTGAATTTAAGGGCTTACCGTAGCCGAGTCCAGTACGGGGTACAAACCGCGTGGAGAAGTCAACCTTCTCCTTTTCAATCTTGGAAGCAACATACTCATCCAGCCATACCTTCTTTCTTTCTTCCTCACTTCCCTTTAGATCTACTGCTTCTTTAGTTAACTTAGAGTTACTCAGTTTTAACATAAGTATTTCTGATTCAAGCTTAGTAACTTTACTGTTAAGGGAAGTGATGGTAGATTGATAGGTAGGGCAAGACTTGCATACATCTGGGGAAGGGAATGAGACTTTCTCAAGTTTGGTGACTTTTGAAACCCAAAGCTTGTTTTCTTCAACCAAGTTAGAGATAGTTTCATTCTTTTCTTCCAGAAGTAAATTTAGATTTCCATTTTCCTCCCCTAAGGACTTTATAGCTTTTATGATCTGAGATTTTGTTCTGGTAAGTAAAATGGAGTCGAGTTCAGAATCAGTTACCTCATCTTCCGATTCTCCTCCAGCGGCCATAAGACACGTTTCCTTTGAGATATATGTAGAGTCATCATCTGAGTCAGACGCACCCCATGCAGCTATCATGGCTTCCTTTCTTTCCCGAGCAGGGACAGGTGCTTCTCCTGTCTTCTTCTTGAAACAGTTCCTTGCAAAATGTCCTTTCCTTTGACAGTGATAGCAGACAATGTCTTTGGCATCTTTGTTCCCATCAGTGGAACGTTGCATGTTGCGACTTCCTCTCCAGACTTTGCGAAATGCCCGTGTGATAAGGGCAATTTCTTCATCACCATCTTCATCCTCATCATCTTCCTGAGCAAGATCGAAAGCCTTTTCAACCCTTAGAGCAATGCTTTGTGATTTTTCAGATTTTTCACTTTCCCTTCTAGAGGCTTTGCTTTGTTGAATGCCTGCATTACTCTGAAGTCGAGCAACCAACTCCTCTAGAGTAATGTTCTTAATGTCATTTTGTGCCTGAAGAGCCAGAGAAAAGGCATCCCACTTTGCTGATAATCCCTGAAGAAATTGATGAGTAATCTTCCATTCAGGAATTGTTTCTCCTAGAAACTCCAATTGACCTACATATCCCTGAAATCGAGAATGAAACTCATCAAGAGATTCATTCTTTCCTTGAACAGCGCTATCATACTCCTTAGTGAGTGCAAGAATCCTGTTCTTCTTGATATCTTCGTTTCCCTCATACATCCTTTTGAGTGCATTGAAGATATCATGGGCAGTTTTGTAGCGGAGGACTTTTCTTTGATCAGAAGGACCTAGAGCTGCGAGCATGACTTTCTTGGCTCGCATGTTGAGTTCCAGCACCTTGTAATCAGCGTCTTGATAGTCAGCCCTCGACTTTAATTTGACTCCAGAGGGATCAGTAGGATCAAGAATTTTGATATCACCAAACTCTACCACTTTCCACATCTGTCCATGGAGCGAGCAGATATGCGACTCGATCTGTTCCACCCAATAAGAGAATTCTCCGAACTTGAGCACCGGGGGTTTCCAGAACGAATCATTGATGGCAGTTTGAGAACTCATACTTCCTGCAAAGCTAACAAAAATCTAGAGACCAGGCTCTGATACCAATTGTTGGATCGGTTAGCACAGTTACTTCCTAGGGAACAATAGGTATTGTTCCTCAGGAGGTATAGCAGCGGAATAATAATATGCAAGAAGTAAACTTTGACACAAGATTTAGAGTGGAAACCTCAACCTTTTTGTGTTGAGTAAAACCACCACCTTCAAGCTTCTCACTTGAAGGATTTAGAAGGGTGTACTTATCTTATTGATTTCTTGTTCGTTACAAAAGAGAGCTCGGATTACGATCACGAATCACTCCTCTCACTCGAGCCCGAACTCAACCTCTAAGCCTAAGTATCACTCTTCTTCTTCTTCTCTGAATATCTCAGCCGTGTAACTTCAATCAATGCGTCAAACTTTTTCTATGTCTAAACTCTTGCTTTTATACTTAGATCGTCTAGGTTAAAAAACAAGGAAATAAATCTATAAGGAAATAATATCTTTTAGGAAAAGATAATATTTCCTTCCATAAAATCTTATCCGCCCAACTGCCGAGATCACGATCTTTCTTGAATATATCTTCTTCTAATATTTCTTCTTCGAATATATCTTCTCTCAGATCTTTCCTTTAAAAACTCATTCATTTATCTTGCTGTCTTTCCGATCTAGCTTTCCTAAAATAGAACACCGCTGTGTAACGTTCCTTTCTCAGCAACGATCCTGAAACACTCAGACATTTCATTAGCAGAATGTTTGTCTCCATTCAAAACACGAAGGAGCCTTAACAAAAACACTGTTGTTGCCACAACTGATTAGACATGATACTCCTTCCGTCCCACAATGTTCTTTCCATTTTTTCATGACACATTTGTCGAGGTACGTTTTGTATCCTTAATATCTCTAGTTTTATGTTAATATAAATAGTAAAAATTTGATATTATTAAAGTACGCATTAATACGAATCAAATAAGACCCCACATGACTATATATTTTCTTATATATCAAGACAAAACGAGAAGATTCTCTTCAACTGTGAATAATGTACACTATTCGAAATGAGAAGAACAATATGGGATGAAGGGAGTATAATTTAAGGGTAGATTCTTGGCTATTAGCCACGAATGTAACTACAAATAAAATTTTCATGGCTATCTAACCTCAAAATAATTTTGTTGGTAAGTTTCGTGGCTATTTTGCCAGAAAATAAGATTTTGCGGCTAATCTCGATGCTATTTTGCTTCAAAAATAAATTGAAGCTAAATTTGTGTCTAAATTTGAAGTCATGTACCCTTGAATACGTTATGGCTAAATTTATGGCTAAATTTATGGCTAAATTTAAAGGTAGTTACCCTTAGAAAATACCGTATGGCAACTTTTGTAGCTAAAATCAAAGATTCTTATATCATTTAATATGTTTTAGGGGTAAATTTGTTGTGACTACACTTAAATACGTGGCAGAATTAAAATTAAAAACAACTCAAAATACCAACTTTGTTTTTTTTTTAACAAGCAAACAAAAAGCCCATTGTTTACAAATAAGTCAAGCATAAATCATCATCACGAATGATTTTAAAGAAATCTTTCAAGGGAAAGAAATGAGAGTTCCTAGTAAGAAGAAGCTTTTGTAGTTCCGTCGTATCTGAACTTGAGACTCTATTGTTCCACCGGATAATAAGTTCTCTTAAGTCTTCAATAGAAAAGTTTTGAGCAGCCAAAAAATCAGCGGCTCTATTGCAATGTTGTCTAATGAAGAAAAACCTGCAGGAGTCAAAACGAGCAGCAAGGGTCAAGATATCCATAACAATGGATCTGATTTCCCATGGAGGATCACCTTTTTTATTAGTACAATTGATAACATTAAAGTTATCACTTTCAATCAAAATATTCTTAAGATTTAAACAAATGGAAGCTTTAATGCCTTCAAGGATGGCAACTGCTTCAGTGATCATAACAGACGAATCTGGAATGCAGAGATGTTCAACAAAGGAAGGTTGACCATTCGAATTTCGAATGATAAACCCGATAAAAGACCCAAAATTGGCTCTAACCGAGCCATCGCAGTTAAGTTTAAAGAAATCAGGCAGTGGTTTTTTCCAACAAGATTTGGGCTGGTTAGTTTTAAGACTAGTAGTGGATTTCTTAACTCATTTATCTGGGAATTCAGATTTCCATTCTAGAAAGTGAAAAATAATAGTTTTCGCAACATCCTCGGGGTTGTGAGGATGTTTAGTATTATTGGCTCTAAAAATGCAGTTGTTTCTATGATTCCAAAGAGTCCACGAAGCGATATACGCAATCTTCATAGAATGGTTATATTTACTCAAAGAGTTCATAGTGTTTTCAAAATTACCAAAGAATTGAATAGTTAATTGATAGTTACCTAATTCATTAAGTTTCTGGAAGACCGAAAGGGTAAAAGGGCAATGGAAAAAGAAGTGATTTTTATCTTCAGTGGGATTATCACACATGCTGCAAGGTGAAAAAACTTTATGATAGTACCTGTTAAGACGCTCAGTAGTAGGAAGACAAACAGAGTATTCTTTCCAGAGGAAATCTTGGATTTTGGGGGGTAATTTAGTTCTCCAGAACATATTGATATCAATAGTAGGGTCATTAGTTGGGCGAATAACATTATTAGCATATTTTACCGAGAATTTACCATTAGTAGCATCTTTCCATATGATTTTATCCCTTATTGGCGTAACAGGGATTCGAATCTGGATGATTTTATCCAAAATATGGGTCGGAAGGAATTGAGAGAGTTTAGGGATATCAACAACAGTTGGGGATCCATATGAGGGGGTTTGGAATTGGGCTAGCGAGCAATTTGGGATCCAGTTATCAGTCCAGAAATGGATGGATAAACCATCACCCAATTGCCAAAAAGTGGTTTTTTTAAAATCTTCCAGGAGAAAGAGTAATCTATTAAATTGCCATGATTGAGTCGGTTTGCGCTGAAGCGTTAAAAAATCAGTAGAGGAGAAGTATTTATCTCTAATAATAGAGACTCATAAGTTATTAGGTTGAGTAATAATTTTTCAGAGAAGTTTTATCTGTAGAGCACATTTATTATCCCAAGCCAAACGAAAACCAAGCCCGCCTTGACTTTTGGGTTGACATATATGTTTCCATTGGAGAAGGGATTGGGATGAAGGATTCTTCTTATTCCAAAAGAATTTTTTGTTGACATCATCAATTTCTTCACAAACACCTTTAAGAAGGAGAAAATTTTGCATTAAATAGTTAACTTGCGAGGTGAGGTTAGATTTAATCAGAACAACTCTAGCTGCTTGGGAAAGGGAGTAAGCTTTCCTTTGTGAACGTTGTTGTTTAAGAGTAGAGATTGCATCATCAAATACCTCATTGCACATCCGGCCTTGGAGTATAGGGATACCTAGATATTTTTCCATTTTCGAGATGAGAGGGATATTCATGTGAAAGGCTAGAGTTTTAGAAAGAGTGATGGAGATGTTGTTAGAAACTTGGATAGAACTTTTATGGAAATTGATAGAAAGTCCACTTTGTTTGGAAAAGAGCGACAAAAATTGCTTGATATAAAGGATATTATCAACAGTGACATTAACAAGAATAATAGTATCATTTGCAAAAGTAAGGAACGGAATAGATGTACTATAACGAGTTAATTTAATACCCATATGGGGGTTAATATCTGATGCTTCCTTAGAAAGTTTACGGGCTAAAAATTCCATAGCTATAACAAAAAGAGCTGTAGCTAAGGGGTCCCCTTGTCTAATACCGCAGGTGGGCTTAAATTCAGTCCCAGGTTGGTTATTAATTAACACAGAGTAAGAGGCAGTATGAAGGGAGGCTTTAATAAGATTGATCCATTTGGGACAGAAGCCAAAGTGGGAGAGAATTTTACAGAGGAAATCACAGTTAAGTTTGTCATAAGCTTTTTCCATATCTAATTTAAGGGTCATACAACCAACATCACCTTTTTTATTTTTGAGGAAAGAGTGAAAAATTTCACGAGGTGCCAAAATATTATCTTGTATATATAAGATGACCTTCAACAAAAGCACCTTGAAAGGGATAGATAATTTTTTCAAGGAGTGGTTTGAGTCTATTGGCCATTATTTTAGTGATAATTTTATAGATGGAATTACACAGACTGATAGGTCTATAGTGATTTATGTTACTAAGAGAGTCAATTTTAGGGATAAGAGCAATGAAGGAATGGTTAATAGAGGAGAGCATTTGTTCAAAGAAAAAGAAAGCTTTAACTGCATTAAGAAGGGAATATTTAATGATGTTCCAATTTTTTTGATAGAATTCAATAGAGAAACAATCAGGACCAGGAGTTTTATCCGGAGGTTGATAAAAAATAGCATATTTGAGTTCCGCTTCGGTAGGGGATCTAGTAAAAGCGTAACATATTTGAGCCATAGAGAAGCACATCTAGGCAATAAGCATAACAGATTTCACCGAGCATAGAGAAGCACATATAGGCACTAGTGTAGCACACTTCACCTAGCATAGAGAAGCACATATAGGAAATAGAGCGTAGCAAACTTCAGTTAGCAGAGAAGCACATATAGGCGAAAAGCGTAGCACATTTCATCCATAGAGAAGCACATCTAGGCAAAAGCATAGCACTTTTTTCACCTAGCATAGAGAATCACATATAGGCAAAAACGTAGCACACTTCATCTAGCCATAGAGAAGCACATATAGGCAAAAGTGTAGCACACTTCAGCTAGCTATAGAGAAGCACATATAGGCGAAAAGTGTAACATATTTTAACATAGAGAAACACATCTAAGCAAAAAGCGTAGCACATTTCACCTAGAAAAGAGAAGCACATATAGATAATAACGTAGCACACTTCAGCTAGACATAGAGAAACACATATAGGCAAAAACGTAGCATATTTCAGTCATATAGAAGCACATTTCAGGCATAGAGTAACACTTGTGGTTGCACATGCTTTGCAAGTTCAAATTTTCGCCTAAAATGTGATAGCACATTTCAACCATATAGTAGCTCATTTCAGGCATATTGAAGGACTTAATTTTTTTGTAAGTACAAAATCCAGCCTAAAAAAATATTTTGTTGGCCAATTTTTTTTTTTTAAATAAAAAACCAACAACCGGTCAACGCTGGTGAATGGTCAACGACCTGTCAAAGTCGGCCAACATCGATCAACGGTCGGTCAACGCTGGTCAACGTCGGTTAATGGTCAAAGTCGGTGAAACCCGGTCAATGGTCAACCATCTGGGTCAAAACCCTAGGAGAGTGTAATCCTAATCATTGAATTCTCTAGTTAGGATTATTTCTCATTTCTCATTTTAATGTTTATTTGTCATTGATCTTTTCCTTAATCCTAATGGTATCATTTCTTTATTTGAACACAAATCAATTAAGATATATATGCAAAGATCACTAGCCTAAGTGTCTTTATATTATTTCCTTATTTAAACGCATATTAATATAAGAGATTATAAATCCATTGAAATTCCTTTTATTTATATAATAATGATTGAAAAATAAATTTAAAATTTAAAATAAATGTAATTATATAATGTATATTTGTATTTATAACAATGTTATTTCTATGTGTTTATAAATTATATACATAGTCATAACCTAAAAATCGTTCTGCAAATTTCACGCATGGCGCGGGAATAAAGCTAGTTATGTCTATTGTCAAAACCATTGAATTATATATAGAGGTGTCAATCGGGTCATTCAAGTCGGATTCGGGTTCGTTCATGTCGGGTTCGGGTTGAGAACGAGTTCGGTTCATTCGGATAACATGTCAAGTCGGGTTGGGTCATTACAGGTTAGCAGGCGGTTCGGGTTAACTAACGGGTTTATAACATCATTTTTAAATATTATATTTATTATTAAATTACTAAAAGTAAATTAAATAATACACTAATAACTAAAATAAATTATTAAAATAATATAATATTTAATTCTTTCAATGCAATTGGTAGTATTCCACTTTGTGATAAGGAGGGGAGTCCCATTCACTTGGTCCCGTTTTATAAGCAGTGAACACGCCAAACTCCTCGGGAGCCCTCTGCGTTTGGTACATAAGGAAGTAATGGCCTACGTTGGGAGCCACTCCAATATCTTGACATCTGATAGTATACATCCCAATGGTGCGCCAAAAGTTGGGATGCATCTGGGCAGGACTATACTTGAGAACCTTTAGGAGGCGACGGACGAAGTCCGTAAGAGGGATGCGAAAACGAGCCTCAAAAGATGATCGACTGATCGCGAAGAAGGGGCCATAATCGTCAAGGGAGGTACCCTCAGAAGAAGGCAACGCGAGGATGGTTCCTTCCGAAAACGAATAGGAGCCAGCAATGGCTTTAAGGTCATAAAGGTGAAGCTTCGTGGGAAGAGAGGTGTATTGGTTCCCCAGATTCCTCACCTTGGTGAAGCGGACGCGACGGTTGAGAATATGTACACGGCTCGCGGGCTTAGTGAGCCATTCATCGATTTCTATACGAGGAAGAGGACCCTTCCATGTATAAAAGCCTCGCGAGCCATAAAAGAAGACAAACAATAAAATCCCTGGAAAACAAAAGAATAAAGATCTGAGAGGAATGTGAAGAGACGAAGTGATGAACATCGAAAGAGATGAACACTGGAACGAAGAACATGTAAGAAAAGGGAGGAACTTGATGAACATCGAATACAAAATAAAGTGTGAAGCTTGGGTTTAGGAGAAGGAAAGGTGGCGCCACCCCCGTAATGGTCAAAGGAGGGCGGCAAAACCAATCGGACTACCGCGAAAAGCTCAAACGGAAAAGCTTGACTCGAACGACAATGGTGGAAATGCGTAAACACGAGAAATCAACACGGAAAGGAAGCGTAAATCAGTAAAAAGAAGTAAATGAAGAGGGTACATACCTTCCATTGTAGATTATTCGTCCGATTATGAGTAAAGAGCAAGGATTTGAGTGAACGGTTATTCAGAGTTTTTACAGAGGTTTTCGGAGAAGATGAAGTGAAAATGAGGGAAAAATGATGATCCTACTGATTTATATAGGAAAGAGGGAAGTGCCGGATGAAAGACACGTGTCCAAAGATATCTTAGCGCGGGAGATGAAACATCACGAATTTGAAATTTGAATTTAAAGAGCGCGAGAAGAAAAGATGTGTCGCGAGCCCTGTCAAAAATAGGAAATCCTAAGAGGCGACCTGAGATCCCGACTTCAAGATAAATTACCCAAGCCTTGTCCTCGCGAGAGCAAGGCCTTGGGGGGCTGGATGTTGGACCCGGTCCTCGGGTCACGAGGCCAATAGGCTCGCGACGACCTATTAGTCGATCGGGGCCCAAGCCCAAGTAAAACGTTCGTAAGAGTAAGGGCCCGATAGCGATCCGAGTCGGGAGAGAGAGAGAATGGATATAGTTGGCCCCGCGTAATGAGTATAAAGGCTAACGGAAAGGAGAGAGAAAATCTCTTCACGAGTTCGCCATCTTCTTCCCCAATTCATCTCCGTTCATAGAGGATTGGATGATCGGTACCTGGATTACGATTGTCGGTGCCAGACTCGTGCTCTTGGTGTAAGGATCATCGCGTTTGGTGTTGGATCGTGAGCCCTCGTCTGATCGAGCTTGGTTTGCAAGGTTTAACATGGCTTGATTATATAGTTTCTTCGTTACTCGTTCTTTTTTGGTCATTTATTTGGTATAGTTTGGTTCGTTGTGCTTTATTGCTTGCCATCAGTACTGACTTGGGCGTCGGAGATATACGCAATCTCCATAGAATGGTTATATTTACTCAAAGAGTTCATAGTGTTTTCAAAATTACCAAATAATTGAATAGTTAATTGATAGTTACCTAATTCATTAAGTTTCTGGAAGACCGAAAGGGTAAAAGGGCAATGGAAAAAGAAGTGATTTTTATCTTCAGTGGGATTATCACACATGCTGCAAGGTGAAAAAACTTTATGATAGTACCTGTTAAGACGCTCAGTAGTAGGGAGACAAACAGAGTATGCTTTCCAGAGGAATATTTGGATTTTTGGGGGTAATTTAGTTCTCCAGAACATATTGATATCAATAGTAGGGTCATTAGTTGGGCGAATAACATTATAAGCAGATTTTACCGAGAATTTACCATTAGTAGCTTCTTTCCATATGATTTTATCCCTTATTGGCATAACAGGGATTCGAATCTGGATGATTTTATCCAAAATATGGGTCGGAAGGAATTGAGAGAGTTTAGGGATATCAACAACAGTTGGGGATTCATATGAGGGGGTTTGGAATTGGGCTAGCGAGCAATTTGGGATCCAGTTATCAGTCCAGAAATGGATGGATAAACCATCACCCAGTTGCCAAAAAGAGGTTTTTGTAGGATCCGAGTGTTAATACGAAGGGAACTGTGACAAAGAGTTGTCTAGTTCCTAGGCACAGCGGAAGTAATGAAACAAGTTATCAACACAATTACTTAAGGTGGAAACCCTAGATAACCAACTAGTTATCTTTGGATAAAAACCACCCCTCTTTCGAGGATTGAAAGGTCTACTTGTATATTCAATCAGGGAGTTTAGAGATGAACGAGATTACAAACTTATTGCTAAGTACTAACCTAGTTCCTATCAGAAACTCTTAGATGAAAATACCAGTGAGCTTACTTGATGTTCTTGAGCAAGAACACTTCTTTCTCTTCTCAACCAGATGCAATTCGATCTGAGCAAAGAACGCCTCTTTCTCTTCTCAAAGATGCAATTCGAACTCTCCAAAAAGCATAGTTATTAAGGTCGTCCGAATAGATATTTATATGCAAGAAGATCTCGTGTAAACATATCGGTTAAGATAATTACACAAAATATCTTCATTCCGTATTAATATCTATCCTTACGTGGTTTGGTTGAATAAACAAACAAAAGATCTACTAATGTTCATTTACAACCGACAACTTCACACTTCTTATGGAATCGAATTATCAAGTAAGATCTCGCTTGAGATATACTTGAATACTCTTTAATTCCATAAATGCAAGATTATGTTATTTACCAAAGATAAACAACATAATCTTTCCTTAATCAATTACCACGAATTTCGAACAATCAGATATTATAAATAAGGAACAAAATCTTCATGATATCTTCTTCTCCTTGCTGCCCACGTTTGACCTAATCTCGGCAGCGTCAGAGACGCGGTTCCCTTTCCAGTTCCCTTGATCTTGATCTTTGCTCACTTGGACTTGGTTTCCTTATCTTTTCATCTGAAACTCAAATACTAATATGACCATTAAAGTATAAGTGTTTGTCATCATCAAAACCGAAGAAACCGAGGAAGGGAACTCCATGGAAACTGAAGTTCCAAAAGTTCCATTCCAACAATTTCCCCCTTTTTGATGATGACAAACAAACACTAAATCTAACACGGAAACAATATGCAAAGATAAGAGATATTTTAATGGAGCAGAGATACTTAGGGATATAGCTTCAAAGTTCCCCCTTAACTTATGAACACAGTAATCAATTCCCCCTTAGAATGATACCAGTCTTATTGGTTCCAAGATTCCAGAATATATTCCCCCTTTTGACATCATCGAAAAAACTGGAAGGGAATCAATGTAATCAAGCATGGAAGAGAGAACATAGAGTCACAAGGCATTGCAGGTCAAAATATTCATATTATATCAAGATAGACCAAAGACAACGCAAGCAAGACACAAAAAGCAGTAAAGAAGAACATGAGCATGAAGAACAGTAACCAACAAAGAACAGAAGGCTTGATGTGATGGGGAACCCTAAGGAAAGCTAAGCCAGAATTACTAAAGGGAACTCAAGAGGAACTCGACTTCTTCTGCTCAATCAAACTTCAGCAAAGCTGTTTGATAGAAACACTTATCCTTCAAAACAACAGAGATCACTTTTTATTTCCTCAGCAACATCATCTTCCTTAGGGAGCTCACAAAACTTTTTGAGGAACTCAATGCCCATAGACATAACTTTCTTAGGGCGAACCGAGACACGAGAAACAATTGCCTCAGTAATGGATGGATCATATAGTTGAATCAGAACCCATCGGTGTCGGAGAAGAGGAGTCCAGGCAGAGGAGCAACACTAATCGAAACGTCGGTCGTGACAAGGGTGGCGACGTTTTGGGAATTAGCCAACTTTTCTGCAGCAACTGCTAGGGAAACAGGTTAGCGGTCGGTTCGGGTTAACCAACGGGTTTATAACATCATTTTTAAATATTATATTTATTATTAAATTACAAAAAGTAAATTAAATAATACACTAATAACTAAAATAAATTATTAAAATTATATTATATTTAATTATTTTAATGCAATTGGTAGTATTCTACTTTGTGATCCGAGGAGGGGCGTCCCATTCACTTGGTCCCGTTTTATAAGCAGTGAACACGCCAAACTCCTCGGGAGCTCTCTGCGTTTGGTACATAAGGAAGTAATGGCCTACGTTGGGAGCCACTCCAATATCTTGACATCTGATAGTATACATCCCAATGGTGCGCCAAAAGTTGGGATGCATCTGGGCAGGACTATACTTGAGAACCTTTAGGAGGCGACGGACGAAGTCCGTAAGAGGGACGCGAAAACGAGCCTCAAAAGATGATCGACTGATCGCGAAGAAGGGGCCATAATCGTCAAGGGAGGTACCCTCAGAAGAAGGCAACGCGAGGATGGTTCCTTCCGAAAACGAATAGGAGCCAGCAATGGCTTTAAGGTCATAAAGGTGAAGCTTCGTGGGAAGAGAGGTGTATTGGTTCCCCAGATTCCTCGCCTTGGTGAAGCGGACGCGACGGTTGAGAATATGTACACGGCTCGCGGGCTTCGTGAGCCATTCATCGATTTCTATACGAGGAAGAGGACCCTTCCATGTATAAAAGCCTCTCTCATCCTCGTAACCAAAATCTTCGGTTCCGGAATCTTGATGCGAAGGAGAATTTCTACTACTCTCTGCATCTGGTCGCGACGTAGAGGGACCTACAATGTCCTTATTCCGTGAAGAATGGCCTGTGTAATGTAGCAAATAAAAAGGGTCAGTTCTCCAGGGAGGAAGACAAAGTGCAAAGGACAAGAGTAAGTTTCGCGAGCCATAAAAGAAGACAAACAATAAAAACCCTGGAAAACAAAAGAATAAAGATCTGAGAGGAATGTGAAGAGACGAAGTGATGAACATCGAAAGAGATGAACACTGGAACGAAGAACATGTAAGAAAAGGGAGGAACTTGATGAACATCGAATACAAAATAAAGTGTGAAGCTTGGGTTTAGGAGAAGGAAAGGTGGCGCCACCCCCGTAATGGTCAAAGGAGGGCGGCAAAACCAATCAGACCACCGTGAAAAGCTCAAACGGAAAAGCTTGACTGGAACGACAATGGTGGAAATGTGTAAACACGAGAAATCAACACGGAAAGGAAGCGTAAATCAGTAAAAAGAAGTAAATGAAGAGGGTACATACCTTCCATTGTAGATTATTCGTCCGATTATGAGTAAAGAGCAAGGATTTGAGTGAACGGTTATTCAGAGTTTTTACAGAGGTTTTCGGAGAAGATGAAGTGAGAAAGAGGGAAAAATGACGATCCTACTGATTTATATAGGAAAGAGGGAAGAGCCGGATGAAAGACACGTGTCCAAAGATATCTTAGCGCGGGAGATGAAACATCACGAATTTGAAATTTGAATTTAAAGAGCGCGAGAAGAAAAGATGCGTCGCGAGCCCTGTCAAAAATAGGAAATCCTAAGAGGCGACCTGAGATCCCGACTTCAAGAGAAATTACCCAAGACTTGTCCTCGCGAGAGCAAGGCCTTGGGGGGCTGGATGTTGGACTCGGTCCTCTGGTCACGAGGCCAATAGGCTCGCGACGACCTATTAGTCGATCGGGGCCCAAGCCCAAGTAAAACGTTCGTAAGAGTAAGGGCCCGATAGCGATCCGAGTCGGGAGAGAGAAAGAATGGATATAGTGGGGCCCGCGTAATGAGTATAAAGGCTAACGGAAAGGAGAGAGAAAATCTCTTCACGAGTTCGTCCTCTTCTTTCCCAATTCATCTCCGTTCATAAAGGATTGGATGATCGGTACCTGGATTACGATTCTCGGTGCCGGACTCATGCTCTTGGTGTAAGGATCATCGCGTTTGGTGTTGGATCGTGAGCCCTCGTCTGATCAAGCTTGGTTCGCTAGGTTTAACATGGCTTGATGATATAGTTCCTTCGTTACTCGTTCTTCTTTTGTCATTTATTTGGTATAGTTTGGTTCGTTGTGCTTTATTGCTTGCGATCAGTACTGACTTGGGCGTCAGAGATATACGCAATCTCCATAGAATGGTTATATTTACTCAAAGAGTTCATAGGGTTTTCAAAATTACCAAAGAATTGAATAGTTAATTGATAGTTACCTAATTCATTAAGTTTCTGGAAGACCTAAAGGGTAAAAGGGCAATGGAAAAAGAAGTGATTTTTATCTTCAGTGGGATTATCACACATGCTGCAAGGTGAAAAAACTTTATGATAGTACCTGTTAAAACGCTCAGTAGTAGGAAGACAAACAGAGTATGCTTTCCAGAGGAAATTTTGGATTTTGGGGGGTAATGTAGTTCTCCAGAACATATTGATATCAATAGTAGGGTCATTAGTTGGGCGAATAACATTATAAGCAGATTTTGCCGAGAATTTACCATTAGTAGCATCTTTCCATATGATTTTATCCCTTATTGGCGTAACAGGGATTCGAATCTGGATGATTTTATCCAAAATATGGGTCGGAAGGAATTGAGAGAGTTTAGGGATATCAACAACAGTTGGGGATCCATATGAGGGGGTTTGGAATTGGGCTAGCGAGCAATTTGGGATCCAGTTATCAGTCCAGAAATGGATGGATAAACCATCACCCAGTTGCCAAAAAGTGGTTTTTTTAAAATCTTCCATGAGAAAGAGTAATCTATTAAATTGCCATGATTGAGTCGGTTTGCGCTGAAGCGTTTAAAAATCGGTAGAGGAGAAGTATATATCTCTAATAATAGAGACCCATAAGTTATTAGGTTGAGTAATAATTTTTCAGAGAAGTTTCATCTGTAGAGCACAGTTATTATCCCAAGCCAAACGAAAACCAAGCCCGCCTTGACTTTTGGGTTGACATATATGTTTCCATTGGAGAAGGGATTGGGATGAAGGATTCTTCTTATTCCAAAAGAATTTTTTGTTGACATCGTCAATTTCTTCACAAACACCTTTAAGAAGGACAAAATTTTGCATTAAATAGTTAACTTGCGAGGTGAGGTTAGATTTAATCAGAATAGCTCTAGCTGCTTGGGAAAGGGAGTAAGCTTTCCTTTGTGAACGTTGTTGTTTAAGAGCAGAGATTGCATCATCAAATACCTCATTGCATATCCGGCCTTGGAGTATAGGGATACCTAGATATTTTTCCATTTTCGAGATGAGAGGGATATTCATGTGAGAGGCTAGAGTTTTAGAAAGAGTGATGGAGATGTTGTTAGAAACTTGGATAGAGCTTTTATGGATATTGATAGAAAGTCCACTTTGTTTGGAAAAGAGCGACAAAAATTGCTTGATATAAAGGATATTATCAACAGTGACATTAACAAGAATAATAGTATAATTTGCAAAAGTAAGGAACAAAATAGATGTACTATGACGAGTTAATTTAATACCCACATGGGGGTTAATATCTGATGCTTCCTTAGAAAGTTTACGGGCTAAAAATTCCATAGCTATAACAAAAAGAGCTGGAGCTAAGGGGTCCCCTTGTCTAATACCGCAGGTGGGCTTAAATTCAGTCCCGGTTTGGTTATTAATTTACACAGAGTAAGAGACAGTATGAATGGAGACTTTAATAAGATTGATCCATTTGGGACAGAAGCCAAAGTGGGAGAGAATTTTACAGAGGAAATCACAGTTAAGTTTGTCATAAGCTTTTTCCATATCTAATTTAACGGTCATCCAACCAACATCACCTTTTTTTATTTTTGTGCAAAGAGTGAAAAATTTCTTGAGCTGCTAAAATATTATCTTGTATATATAAGACAACCTTCAACAAAAGCACCTTGAAAGGGATAAATCATTTTTTCAATGAGTGGTTTGAATCTATTGGCCATTATTTTATCGGTCTATAGTGATTTATGTTACTAGGAATTACACGTTGCTCGTTAGATCAAATTAAGATGAAGAAACTCTTGTACGTCAAGAAGAACGGTAACGTTATATTGAGACGAGGGCTTGAGATGGAATCATATTGTCCTGAAATTGGCAAGATAAGATAGTGCAGCACCAAATTAATTTCGTCACTCATGTGTATGGCTTTGTTGAAAGCTTGATTCTGCATAAATAAATTGGGCATCAAGTTGGTTTTTCTTTTATGAGAAGTTGTGTTTTTTATGAGCTTACATTAGTAAGCTCAACATTTAAAAAGAGATTGTCCTTAAGGCTCCTCAGACATGTTTTCAATGTGGAGAGAAGGGTCATATTGCAACTTTCTGTAGACAACGAAAGGAAAGACCTTCCCCTTCCTCAGTTTCTCAGTATACTTCCAAGGGGTCAGCTCAACCACCTCGTTCATCGTCTATGTACCCTCATCAACAAGCTCGTTCAACACCATCAGCGTCCCAACAAACCACAGCGGGAACTAGAGGAAAGGGACGTGTGTATGAGATGAGAACTGAGGATTCCAATGCTCCTGTTGCTACAGGTACACTTAGTATTTACTCTCACCCTGTATGTGTTTTATTCGATACTGGGGCAACCCATTCCTTTATTTCGGAGGCATGTGCGGCTAGGCTGGATCTTACTTGCTTTTATGATTGTGAATCCTTTGTGATTAGCTTGCCCAATGGTAGTAAGTTGATTGTCTCTCGTGAGTTTAGGAATTGTCCGATCCGTATTGGTGATCGGGATTGGGTAGCTAACCTAATCGCAATAGATATGCATCATTATGATGTAATTCTGGGTATGGATTGGCTAGAGAGTCATGGAGCAGTGATGGATCTTCGCAAGAAAACAGTTAGTATTACCGCTGAGGATGGATTGTGTCATGTGTTTAAAGGTCGTGATCCTGAGAAGTCAGGGATGGTTATTAGTGCTATGGCTGCAGTGAAACTTTTGAGGCGAGGGTGCCAAGGCTATATGTGCTATGCTCTTGAAGATATTAAGGAGATCCCTAACATATCTGACATACCCATTGTCTGCGAGTTTTCAGATGTGTTTCCTGAGGAATTACCTGGTTTACCTCCTCGTCGGGATGTGGACTTTACTATAGAGCTTGAACCAGGAACAAGACCAGTTTCTAAAGCACCATATCGGATGGCGCCTTGTGAAATGCATGAATTAAAGAAGCAATTGGAGGAGTTAGCTGATAAGGGGTATATCAGACCGAGTGCATCTCCATGGGGAGCACCTGTATTGTTCGTATAAAAGAAGGATGGAAGTCTCCGTCTTTGCATTGACTACAGGTAATTGAATAAGGTTACAGTGAAAAATAAATACCCTTTACCTCGCATTGATGATTTGTTGGATCAGTTACAGGGTTCAGTAGTCTTCTCCAAGATTGATTTAAGGTCGGGCTATCATGAGTTTAGGATTAGAGAGGAAGATATTGCTAAAACATCTTTCAGAACAAGATATGGTCATTATGAATTTATAGTGATGCCCTTCGGTCTTACAAACGCTCCAGCCGTGTTTATGCAGTTAATGAATCAGGTGTTCATCGTATATCTTGATCAATTTGTTGTCGTTTTCATTGATGATATTTTGATATATTCCAAAAGCAAAGAAGAGCACCTTAAACTTGTCCTTTAGGCGCTAAGGCAACATCAGTTGTATGCTAAACTATCCAAGTGTGATTTTTGGATGACTGAAGTAACATTTCTAGGACACATCATTTCTGCTGAAGTTGTAAAATAGATCCTCAAAAGATTGAGGCTATATCAGGATGGCAACCTCCAAAGAATGTCAAGGAAGTGAGAAGTTTTTTTGGCTTGGCAGGTTGTTATAGAAGATTTGTGGAAGGATTCTCCAAAATTTCTCAACCATTAACCAATCTGCTTCGGAAAACGAAGAAATTCGAGTGGAATCAACAATGTCAGCAGAGTTTTCAAGAACTTAAGCATAGATTAACAAGTGCTCTAGTGCTAGCTCTTCCTCAAGGAAATGAAGACTTTGTTGTTTACAGAGATGCTTCAAGGCATGGTTTGGGTTGTGTTTTGATGCAACGAGGGAGGGTGATTGCATATGCTTCCCGACAGTTAAAATCATATGAAATGAATTACCCTACACAAGACTTGGAACTTGCAGCGGTAGTATTTGCACTTAAGATCTGGCGACATTATCTCTATGGTGTGAATTGTCAAATTTACACTGATCACAAGAGCTTGAAGTATATATTCACACAGAAGGAATTGAATATGAGGCAAAGAAGGTGGCTGGAATTGATAAAAGACTATGACATTGAAATGCTCTACCATCCAGGGAAAGCTAATGTAGTAGCAGATGCCTTGAGTCGGAAGTCAAGTCAAGAACGAATGATAGCATGCCTAACTTGTCATCCTGAATTACAGAAGGAGATTATGCGATACGAGATTGAAGTCCGGTTCCAAAAGAATCAAGGTCAACTTTGTTTATTAGAGATTCAGTCATTCTTTTTAGATTCCATTCGGGAGAAGCAATTACAGGACGCAAGATTAAACAAGGTTATCGGTGAAATTTCTTCTGGGAGGACACCATGATTTGTGGTTCATGATGATGGTATCTTAAGATTTAAGAATCGGATATGCGTGCCTTCTAATGATGAAATTAAGAGCATCATTTTACGGGAAGCTCATGCTTCTCCCTACTCGATACACCCCGGAGGTAACAAGATGTATAAGGATCTTAAGCAGAACTTCTGGTGGAGTAACATGAAGAAGGAAGTAGCTGAGTTTGTAGCTAGGCGCCTCACATGTCAACAAGTTAAGATTGAACATCAAAGGCCAGCTCGTGAGTTACAACCCCTCCCAATACCAAAATGGAAGTGGGAAGATATTGTTATGGATTTTGTCTCAGGTTTGCCAACGACCCAAAAGGGGATGGACTGCATTTGGGTTATAGTCGACCGGTAAACCAAGTCTGCCCATTTTCTACTTGTGAAGAAGGTTTGGGGTCCCGATCGACTAGCTGAGCTATACTTACAAGAGATTGTGCGCCTACATGGCATCCCCAAGACCATAGTATCTGATCGTGATGGCCGGTTTGTATCGCATTTCTGGAGATCATTGCATAAAGCCTTGGGCACTGAGTTAAGATTTAGTACTTCCTTTCACCCTCAGACAGACGGTCAAACAGAGAGAACAATACAAACTCTGGAGGATATTATGAGGGCGTGTGTATTAGACTGGCCAGGAAACTGGGGAACTAAATTGCCTCTAGTGGAATTCACATATAACAATAGTTGGCATGCATCCATTCAGATGGCCTCATATGAGGCTTTGTATGGCCGTAGATGTCGTTCCCCACTGTGTTGGAATGATCTGTCAGAGAGAAATATAGTGAGCCCAGACATATTACAACGTACCCGGGATGAAGTTGCTGTTATCAGACAGAGAATATTGACAGCCCAAAGCCGACAAAAATCTTATGCAGACAATCGTCGTCGACCCCTTGAATTTGGAATTGGTGATCATGTTTTTGTACGAGTCTCGCCTACTAAGGGTGTTTTCAGATTTGGGAGAAGGGGGAAGCTGAGCCCATGTTATGTCGATCCATTTGAAATTCTAGAAAAGGTTGGATCTTCAGCATATCGCCTTGCCTTGCCACAATCCCTGAGCAGAGTTCATAGAAACCCACACTCTCTCTCTCCCTCTTTCCTTTCTCTTTTCTCCATCTCTCTCGTTTTTTTTGTGTGAGCTGAGCATCTCCATTCAGCCACTGCATCATCTACAAATCAGCAGCCCCTCCACCCAAATTAAACCCCATAGCCACTGAACTCAACCCAGCCATCCTCGAAACGAGCCGTCCTCGCCAAATAGCCATCGTACGGACTGGTTTGGTGTGGTGTGTTGCACAGCTGCGTGTTGGGTTGTGAAGTCCGATCATCACCACCTCGGAACGACGCCGTCGAGCCTCCCTAGCAGCCTATTACTCCATTTGTGAGCTTTGATTCAATCCTTTAAGCTTTCTTTGATTTCTTCTAAAATCTTGAAACCCTAGGTTTCAATTTGGGGGTTTTATTTTTTGTGAAGCTTAATTAGTAATTGGTTGATTAAATAATTATTTAGGAAACCTTGATTGGATCTAGAAAGGGCTTATTGGAAATAAGTCACTTGGAATCGACTCATTGAAAGGCTCGGACTCGATCGTCGACTCTAAGGCAAGTGTTTGTGGATGCTTATGTGTTTTGATGAAAGGTTAAGGAATTTAGGAATATTCCATGAAGTATATGTGTTTATTAATATAAGTTATCTATCTTATAAATCATATACCTATCTAGATGTGAAGAGGTTTAAGCATATATATGTACTTTGAAGTTTAGGGCTTGTTTACTAGTTGATAGCTAAGGCTGTGATTAGTTATGAGCTAAAGATATAGAATCATGTTTGGTTGTGCTATGGCTAGCCATATGTGTTTGGGTGTCCATTTTATTGTGGGCCCTGACTTCCACACGTGGTGGATAGTCCGTTGGGCGTCCATAGCTATTGTGGGCCTTGACTTCCATTTGAGGTGGATAGTCCGTATGTTACTCTTATGGCCATGTTTGGGATGATTTCCATATTATCATGTTTGCCCATGTTATGGGAGACTCCCATATAGGTGGATAGTCCGCTCGATACCGGGACGCCGAGAATTCTTACTTATGATGTGTGTTATTATTAATGATTTTCGTGTAAATGCTGTATTTACATGAGAAGATTGAGATGCTTGTTTATTCGTTTACTCGTATGTGTATTTGAATATTATATATATATATATGTGTGTGTGTGTGTGTGTGTTTTTCGAGGAATGCATCACTTTTTGCATGTTTCTACTTTTCTTATCTTGATTCTTGCACATATTACATTATCTATACACTTGCTAGTCTGGTTGGAGACTAACCCCCATTTCGGTGGGGGCTGATTGTGTTTCTGCATGATCAGGTTCTGGCGCAGTAGTGGTGCATGGAAGTGGTCAAGCAACGTGACGGTTACTAGGATGGGTTTCCTTGAGTTCGGTCTCTTAGGAATCATTTTGTAAACTCTTAGCCTTCTTATGTTAGAGGCCTTACATGTATTATATCTAGCTACTCCAAATTGGGTTTATAACCTTCTAAATGTTGGCTTGTCGCCAAACTTGTATGATGGTTAGTTTTCTCCGCTTGGTATGGTGTTGTAAGTTATGTTCTGCTTATATATCCCTTATGTATATTTAAGTTATGTTAGTTCATTCCTTCTTTTGCCTGTGGAGATTCTTGAAGAATCTCTGGCACTGTAACACCTTGTGTTTCGGGCTGTTACAGAAGTTGGTATCAGAGCCTAGGTTTTGAGTTTTCCTTGGGAGGGTAGAATTACCGTCACGCGCTGCTTAACCGCTTCAAGTGCAGTCAATAGTATTTGTTGATACTTCAATTAATTGTATATATATATATATATATAGTTTTCTATAAATTTGTAAGTACATATGCAGATGATGAGAAGAGGTTATCGTAACCGAGGTAGACCACGAGGCACTCGTGGTGATAGAGGGGGAGTCGGAAGAGGGAACTCCAACAATATGCAGCCTTTGGGTGATGCAGAAAGTCGTATGGGTGGTGAGCCTAGAGGTGCGGAAGAAGTTATTCCTCCTAGAGAGCCTTTAAATCCGACAGCTCCAAATGTTCCTGCAGGAATGGACCCTTTATTTATGGCCACTCTCCAACAGATGATTGGACAAGCTGTCCAGAATTTCTATTCTCAGGCACAACCTCATCCTATGCCTCCTCCTGTGTCTACTACAAATCCTACTCAAGTAGTACCTGAGATTGATAGTGGATGCTATTAGTATTACATCTGCCTTTGAGAAACTGAAACCACCTACTTACGACGGTGGTGGTGACCCAACAGAAGTAGAATTTTGGCTGAAACAAATGGAGAAGTGTCTTGAAAGAGTAAAATGTCCTGATGATCAGAAGGTTTCGAATGTTTCTTATTATCATATAAAGGATACAGATGATTGGTGGGATGCAGAAAAGCCCACGGAAGTTCAGATGAGTTGGGAAGATTTTAAGACTAAGATACGTTCAAGATTTTATCCAGTGACCTTACAGAAGCAAAAGTTGAAGGAGTTTATAAACCCTCCACCCGAAGGGATGCCAGTAACTGTTGCTAGTGCAAAATATCATCAGCTCCTACGTTATGCTTCGAAGATAGTCCATAGCGAAGAGGATAAGATTGATTACTTTGAACCTTGGGTGGCACCTGAGATTAGGACTTATATGGCAGGACATAAGTGTTCTACCCTAGCAGAGTATTGTGATATGGCTCTAGCAGTGGAGAAAAGATTAGATGATGAAAGGGCGGTTACTCACAGTTACAAGAGACAGAAGACCCATTCGGCCCCACCTAATACAAAGGAGGGTGGAATTAGAAGACCACCTCCTCCTTTGTCGAGACCCATCAAGAATTCTGGACCTCCTGGATCAAGTAATTCTCGTGGGACATTACCTGAAGGATATCAGTGCCATAACCGCAAGAGTACTCAACATTTAAAAAGAGATTGTCCTAAGGTTCCTCATACATGTTTTCAATGTGGAGAGAAGGGTCATATTGCAACTTTCTGTAGACAACGAAAGGAAAGACCTTCCCCTTCCTCAGTCTCTCAGTATACTTCCAAGGGGTCAGCTCAACCACCTCGTTCATCGTCTATGTACCCTCATCAACAAGCTCGTTCAACACAATCAGTGTCCCAACAAACCGCAGCGGGAACTAGAGGAAAGGGACGTGTGTATGAGATGAGAACTGAGGATTCCAATGCTCCTGTTGCTACAGGTACACTTGGTATTTACTCTCATCCTGTATGTGTTTTATTCGATACTGGGGCAACCCATTCCTTTATTTTGGAGGCATGTGCGGCTAGGCTGGATCTTACTTGCTTTTATGATTGTGAATCCTTTGTGATTAGCTTGCCCAATGGTAGTAAGTTGATTGGCTCTCGTGAGTTTAGGAATTGTCCGATCCGTATTGGTGATCGGGATTGGGTAGCTAACCTAATCGCAATAGATATGCATCATTATGATGTAATTCTGGGTATGGATTGGCTAGAGAGTCATGGAGCAGTGATGGATCTTCGCAAGAAAACAGTTAGTATTACCGCTGAGGACGGATTGTGTCATGTGTTTAAAGGTCGTGATCCTGAGAAGTCAGGGATGGTTATTAGTGCTATGGTTGCAGTGAAACTTTTGAGGCGAGGGTGCCAAGGCTTTATGTGTTATGCTCTTGAAGATATTAAGGAGATCCCTAACATATCTGACATACCCATTGTCTGCGAGTTTTCAGATGTATTTCCTGAGAAATTACCTGGTTTACCTCCTCGTCGGGATGTGGACTTTACTATAGAGCTTGAACCAGGAACAAGACCAGTTTCTAAAGCACCATATCGGATGGCGCCTTGTGAAATGCATGAATTAAAGAAGCAATTGGAGGAGTTAGCTGATAAGGGGTATATCAGACCGAGTGCATCTCCATGGGGAGCACCTATATTGTTCGTAAAAAAGAAGGATGGAAGTCTCCGTCTTTGCATTGACTACAGGGAATTGAATAAGGTTACAATGAAAAATAAATACCCTTTACCTCGCATTGATGATTTGTTGGATTAGTTACAGGGTTCAGTAGTCTTCTCCAAGATTGATTTAAGGTCGGGCTATCATCAGTTGAGGATTAGAGAGGAAGATATTGCTAAAACACCTTTCAAAACAAGATATGGTCATTATGAATTTATAGTGATGCCCTTCGGTCTTACAAACGCTCCATCCGTGTTTATGCAGTTAATGAATCAGGTGTTCATCGAATATCTTGATCAATTTGTTGTCGTTTTCATTGATGATATTTTGATATATTCCAAAAGCAAAGAAGAGCACCTTAAACTTGTCCTTTAGGCGCTAAGGCAACATCAATTGTATGCTAAACTATCCAAGTGTGATTTTTGGATGACTGAAGTAACATTTCTAGGACACATCATTTCTGCTGAAGTTGTAAAATAGATCCTCAAAAGATTGAGGCTATATCAGGATGGCAACCTCCAAAGAATGTCAAGGAAGTGAGAAGTTTTCTTGGCTTGGCAGGTTATTATAGAAGATTTGTGGAAGGATTCTCCAAAATTTCTCAACCATTAACCAATCTGCTTCGGAAAACGAAGAAATTCGAGTGGAATCAACAATGTCAGCAGAGTTTTCAAGAACTTAAGCATAGATTAACAAGTGCTCCAGTGCTAGCTCTTCCTCAAGGCAATGAAGACTTTGTTGTTTACAGTGATGCTTCAAGGCATGGTCTGGGTTGTGTTTTGATGCAACGAGGGAGGGTGATTGCATATGCTTCCCGACAGTTAAAATCATATGAAATGAATTACCCCACACATGACTTGGAACTTGCAGTGGTAGTATTTGCACTTAAGATCTGGCGACATTATCTCTATGGTGTGAGTTGTCAAATTTACACTGATCACAAGAGCTTGAAGTATATATTCACCCAGAAGGAATTGAATATGAGGCAAAGAAGGTGGCTGGAATTGATAAAAGACTATGACATTGAAATGCTCTACCATCCAGGGAAAGCTAATGTAGTAGCAGATGCCTTGAGTCGGAAGTCGAGTCAAGAACGAATGATAGCATGCCTAACTTGTCAGCCTGAATTACAGAAGGAGATTATGCGATACGAGATTGAAGTCCGGTTCCAAAAGAATCAAGGTCAACTTTGTTTATTAGAGATTCAATCATCCTTGTTAGAATCTATTCGGGAGAAGCAATTACAGGACGCAAGATTAAACAAGGTTATCGGTGAAATTTCTTCTGGGAGGACACCGAGATTTGTGGTTCATGATGATGGTATCTTAAGATTTAAGAATCGGATATATGCATGCCTTCTAATGATGAAATTAAGAGCATCATTTTACGGGAAGCTCATGCTTCTCCCTACTCGATACACCCCGGAGACAACAAGATGTATAAGGATCTTAAGCAGAACTTCTGGTGGAGTAACATGAAGAAGGAAGTAGCTGAGTTTGTAGCTAGGTGCCTCACATGTGAACAAGTTAAGATTGAACATCAAAGGCCATCTGGTGAGTTACAACCCCTCCTAATACCAGAATGGAAGTGGGAAGATATTGTTATGGATTTTGTCTCAGGTTTGCCAACGACCCAAAAGGGGATGGACTGCATTTGGGTTATAGTCGATCGGTTAACCAAGTCTGCCCATTTTCTACCTGTGAAGAAGGTTTGGGGTTCCGATCGACTAGCTGAGCTATACTTACAAGAGATTGTGCGCCTACATGGCATCCCCAAGACCATAGTATCTGATCGTGATGGCCGGTTTGTATCGCATTTCTGGAGATCATTGCATAAAGCCTTGGGCATTGAGTTAAGATTTAGTACTTCGTTTCACCCTCAGACAGACGGTCAAACAGAGAGAACAATACAAACTCTGGAGGATATTATGAGGGCGTGTGTATTAGACTGGCCAGGAAACTAGGGAACTAAATTGCCTCTAGTGGAATTCACATATAACAATAGTTGGCATGCATCCATTCAGATGGCCCCATATGAGGCTTTGTATGGCCGTAGATGTTGTTCCCCACTCTGTTGGGATGATCTGTCAGAGAGAAATCTAGTGAGCCCAGACATATTACAACGTACCCGGGATGAAGTTGCTGTTATCAGACAGAGAATATTGACAGCCCAAAGCCGACAAAAATCTTATGCAGACAATCGTCGTCGACCCCTTGAATTTGGAATTGGTGATCATGTTTTTGTACGAGTCTCGCCTACTAAGGGTGTTTTCAGATTTGGGCGAAGGGGGAAGCTGAGCCCATGTTATGTCGGTCCATTTGAAATTCTAGAAAAGGTTGGATCTTCAGCATATCGCCTTGCCTTGCCACCATCCCTGAGCAGAGTTCTAGCTGATCCTTCTCATGTTATTCGCTATGATGATATTGAATTCGAAGAGGATTGCACATATGAGGAGCAACCAATCAAAATCCTAGAATATGAAGTGAAACAACTTAGGAAAAAGAAGATTCCTCTTGTGAAAGTGTTATGGTCCAGGCATGGGACCAATGCAGCAATATGGGAAATCGAGGAGAAAATGAGACAGCTTTACCCATTTCTCTTTGACGTCTAGTTTCGGGGACGAAACTTCTTTTAACGGGGGAGGTATGTGATGCGGGGATAAGCCGCAGTTGCCGACCTAGACACCAAACCTCGAACAGAGAAGAAAGGCAGAATTAGAATGAGCTGAAAGAAGGATAAGTCGGATGATAGGCCAGTTGGAACCAAATCAAACAACGATAAAACCCCTGAACTTAAGAACAAGAACCTTACCGAATGATGAAGAAACCCCAACGGATGATTACAACCAAACACAATGACTTTGGTGGGTCAAGGCACCTGGAGGTTGCTCTATGGAGTCCCGATAGCACCAACCTTATGGAAGAGATTGACACACACAAGTACAACTAGGGCGAGTTCAACAACAATGCACACGGGACACTCTTCTCACAAAAGCTCTCTTTTGGGAGGAAAAACGATAAACGTTGTATTCAATATCAAAGTCTGGGGGGCCTAAAACAATAACTAGGGCAAACCTTATATAGGGTTAATAAGGTCGCCAATTAAAAGAAATAAAACAAATAAAATTATTGCCTAAAATATCCTCAAAACAAATAATCCTAAAACAACTAAGTATGGAAAATTCGCCTCCTTCTTCCGCCTGTAAGATGGCGATTGCCATGAGAATACGGCGATCACGGTTTATAGAAATTTGGCTACGGCTTTTGCAATTTAATTAAATCCTCGCGAGCAGGTGGCCATCACCATAGAAATACCGCGATCGCGGTCGCGAACGTGTCACCGACAGCTCTTTTTCAAACGGCTCGTTCACTCTCGTCCGAGGTCGGAATTGAGTGATTCCAAATCCCAGAGTTTCATCTTGAAGTCTAGTATAATTCATCTTTAGTACTTGACTTCTCATATTGACTCGAACCGGATCTCTACGAGCTTGAATGGCTACAATACGAGCTCGGGCTACTATCAATGACTTCAATGATGGCGCATAGCGATCTTTAGCCCTAGCTCCAGTGGTTAGCACATCTTTAGATTTAGGACGGGGCGTCCTTGATGATAGCTCAGATGCTCCCGCATCAGTATGTGATATCCCGTTAATATAAAATATTTTATAATTCTAATATGTGGTAAATATAGATTTTGGATCGTAATTTTCCTTTGATTTACCGAATGTTGAAAATTCGGGTAGAAGTTTCGGGAATATTAGTTTGGTTCATGTCGACATTATATCATTTTCGTTAGTATTACGAGAGATGATTTCTACCTAGATAAGTAATTGATTACCCCAATATATAAATATGTATTATATTTTTTGGGTATTGCATTCTAGAAACCCACACTCTCTCTCCCTCTTTCCTTTCTCTTTTCTCCATCTCTCTCGTTTTTTTTGTGTGAGCTGAGCATCTCCATTCAGCCACTGCATCATCTACAAATCAGCAGCTCCTCCACCAAAATTAAACCCCATAGCCACTGAACTCAGCCCAACCATCCTCGGAAGGAGCCGTCCTCGCCAAATAGCCATCGTACGGACTGGTTTGGTGTGGTGTGTTGCACAGCTGCGTGTTGGATTATGAAGTCCGATCATCACCACCTCGGAACGACGCCATCGAGCCTCCCTAGCAGCCTATTACTCCGTTTGTGAGCTTTGATTCAATCCTTTAAGCTTTCTTTGATTTCTTCTAAAATCTTGAAACCCTAGGTTTCAATTTGGAGGTTTTATTCTTTGTGAAGCTTAATTAGTAATTGGTTGATTAAATAATTATTTAGGAAACCTTGATTGGATCTAGAAAGGGCTTATTGGAAATAAGTCACTTGGAATCGACTCATTGAAAGGCTCGGACTCGATCGTCGACTCTAAGGCAAGTGTTTGTGGATGCTTATGTGTTTTGATGAAAGGTTAAGGAATATAGGAATATTCCATGAAGTATATGTGTTTATTAATTTAAGTTATCTATCTTATAAATCATATACCTATCTAGATGTGAAGAGGTTTAAGCATATATATGTACTTTGAAGTTTAGGGCTTGTTTACTAGTTGATAGCTAAGGCTATGATTAGTTATGAGCTAAAGATATAGAATCATGTTTGGTTGTGCTATGGCTAGCCATATGTGTTTGGGTGTCCATTTTATTATGGGCCCTGACTTCCACACGTGGTGGATAGTCCGTTGGGCGTCCATAGCTATTGTGGGTCTTGACTTCCATTTGAGGTGGATAGTCCGTATGTTACTCTTATGGCCATGTTTGGGATGATTTCCATATTATCATGTTTGCCCATGTTATGGGAGACTCCCATATAGGTGGGTAGTCCGCTCGATACCGGGACGCCGAGAATTCTTACTTATGATGTGTGTTATTATTAATGATTTTCGTGTAAAGGTTGTATTTACATGAGAAGATTGAGATGCTTGTTTATTCGTTTACTCGTATGTGTATTTGAATATTATATATATATGTTGAGGAATGCATCACTTTTTGCATGTTTCTACTTTTCTTATCTTGATTCTTGCACATATTACATTATCTATACACTTGCTAGTCTGGTTGGACACTAACCCCCATTTTGGTGGGGGCTGATTGTGTTTCTACATGACCAGGTTCTGGCGCAGTAGTGGAGCATGGAAGTGGTCAAGCAACGTGACGGTTACTAGGATGGGTTTCCTTGAGTTCGGTCTCTTAGGAATCATTTTGTAAACTCTTAGCCTTCTTATGTTAGAGGCCTTACATGTATTATATCTAGCTACTCCAAATTGGGTTTAGAACCTTCTAAATGTTGGCTTGTCGCCAAACTTGTATGATGGTTAGTTTTCTTCGCTTGGTATGGTGTTGTAAGTTATGTTCTGCTTATATATCCCTTATGTATATTTAAGTTATGTTAGTTCATTCCTTCTTTTGCCTGTGGAGATTCTTGGAGAATCTCTGGCACTGTAACACCTTGTGTTTCGGGCTGTTACAATTTGGACAAACGGCGAACCAACACCGCACCACCACTGACTCACCATCAAGCCACCGCCGGAGCACCACTTATGTGGAACACCACATTAATATAATCTCTTTTACAAACACACTTAATTTTCAACAAAAATCACCTAAATGTTCATCATCTCACACTTAAATGTTCATCATTTCATACTTTAATGTTCACAAGAATTTAATAAACTGTTCATTACTCAAAGTCCATTACAATCGGCTTAAATGTTCATCACGTTGGTCATAATTGTTCATCAAAACGTTGATAAATTTTCATCAAAATGTTGATAAATGTTCATTTGATATACTCTACTGAATGTTCATCACATTATACTTAAATGTTCATCAACTGAATGTTCATCAAATTATTTTTAAATGTTCACCAAGTTTATTACATTTAAATGATTATGTTATTTGGAGAAACGGCGGACCACCGCCGGACCACCACCAGACCACCACGATCGAACCATCACTAACCCACCATCAAGCCACCGTCGGACCACCGGACCATCACTTATGTGGACCACTTTAATATAATTTCGAGTAAAAAAAACTTAATCTTCATCAAAAATTACCTAAATGTTCATCATCTCATACTTAAATGTTCATCAAACATCAATAAAGGTTCACAAGCATTTAATAAAATGTTCATTACTCAAAAGTTCATTACAATTAGCTTAAATGTTCATCACGTTGTTCATAAATGTTCATCAAAATGTTGATAAACGTTCATTTTGATATACTCTACTGAATGTTCATCACATTTTATTTACATGTTCACCAATAGAATGTTCATCACATTATAATTAAATTTTCATCAACAGAATGTTCATCACATTATATTTAAATGTTCACCAATTTGAATTAGACTTAAATTTTCATTTATTTTTATACTTTTAACTTTTTCATTTATTATTGGACCACCGCCGGACCTCCACCGGACCAAGTCGGACCTCCACCGGACTTCCACCGGACCGTTGCCGGACCTCTACCGGACAACCACCGGGTGCTCGCCGGGAAGTTGTCGGGTGGTCGCCGGACCACCACAAGTACCCCCACTACAAGTGGAGGTAACTAGTTTAATTTAAGTCACTGTATGCCTTGGCATCCAATGACTTAGATTCTTTCTTATTTATCTCTATATGAGTCTTTCTTATGGGATTCACACCCAAAATAATGACCATGATATCAACAAAATAATATTGTAAACATAATCATATCGTTCTATATCACTCTTTAAAGCTTGAACTTTTGAGTTCAATGATCGATTTTTCTAACCTAGGGCATAAGATAAACATACTTAAATAAGAAACTATCCCTACAAGTAAATGGATAAACCTATTACAAAACAAAATCACTAAAATTACAACATTTAATCAGTAAAATATGGTAACACTTATTCATAAATTTCTAAAATTAACCTCTTATTTAGAGAGTTTAATTTTAGAAATGACTAAAGCTTATTGTATGCTCCTCCTAAACATGGTTTATAAATGACCAAAGATTTTGAATATGTGACTTGATTTGCATATAATGGACAAGTTGAAAGATTGTGGAAAAATGAGTTTTTATTTAAAAATTCAATTAATTATTTAATTATTTTTTTATTTTTAAAAAATGACGACGTGGCAGTGAGGTGGTCCTCCCATGCTTTCTCATCCAATATTGTTTCATGCAGTAATGATGTTCCCTGGATATATTATATGGAATGATATCCAAAAAGTTGTATCATGAAAATTATGATGACTCATTAAAAGATGAAAGTAACATCATATCCGGGACCTCTTCAAATCAATTAATCTGAAAAGAATAAGTTACATTAGCAGAAAAATTTACATACAGACAGGTAGTATTCCAGTATGATATAACACAACTGCATAAATTATGATAAATTTTTCGCGGCTGTCTAAGTTTAACAGGTGAAGAATATCAAAATTAGGAGCAGTTTTCTTCTGTGCTTCGGATACTGCAGCAGATTTGGTGATTGAGACAGAAAACAAAGTCTCGATATAAAACACATTTTTTCTGGTTTCACTAGATTTTAACGATGAACATCAAACGGAACAAAAAATCAACGACATCTATACAATATATTTTGCACATACAGTGTCAGTGGCCAAGTTGTACACTGCCTTATCCAGATTTAGTTCAGAGAATGTTTCCGAAAGAGCCATGAAAAACATAGGCTGATAGTCAAAGTGGGACTGATATATAGAACAAGTCTTTAATCATGTCTATTTTTTGTCGATACCGAGGGTTCTAGCCGGAAAAGTGGCGAGGATGAAGAGCAGATGGATACAGTGGATGAAGACGAAGAGAAGGATGGGTCGTCTTTGGACCCGGATTGTTCTATGTCTTAATAATGTTGGTCTCGTTGTTGTTTGTGTTTACGATGAATAGCGTGGTCTGGAATTGTAGGGGGTGTGGGAAGTCCAACTTCGCTAGAACTATCAATTACATCCTCAGATGTCACCGGGTGGACCTTTTAGTCCTTGTGGAGACTCACATCTCTGGCTCTCGTGGACAAGATGTTTGGGAGAAATTTAAGCTGAAGGATTCGGATTGTGTGGAAGCGTAGGGGTTCAGAGGTGGTACATGGTTGTTCTGGAACTCGGATGATACGAAGGTGTCGGTCTCAGTTAAGAATGATCACTTTGTCAGTACTGAGGTTTCTAAAGGGGATGCCATGGGACAATTTATTTTTTTCTATGGCCTGCCTACGGTTCACAAGAGACGCCGTTTTTGGCTTGAGCTTGAGGCTGAAATCGTTCGGGCTGCTAGTCCGCTCTTCGTCGGTGGTGATTTTAATTGTATCATTGCTAGTGACGAAAGGCAAGGTGGCTCGGGGGGCCTTCACCCACACTCCGTTGATTTCCTGAGCTTGATTGAGGACAATGAACTCATTGACATGGGTTTTTCAGGCCAGAAATTTACTTAGGCGAGAGGTGCTCTTCTTGACAATAGAATTTCAAAGCGGGTTGACAGATTTCTTATGAATATGAAGAGTTGTCTTCGATGGCTGAACGTTGCAGTTCGTCACCTCCCTAAGTTTGGTTCGGAGCACTCGCCCTTACTCCTTAAGCTTGCCCCCAGATTACCCAGATTACCCTTTGACCGTAGCCGTATTCCCTTCCGCTTTGAGGTTGTGTGGGTGTCGCATCCGGATTTTCTTGACTTTGTGCATCAGTCTTAGAATAAAAAATTTCCAGCTTATGTTTCTTTGGCCAATTTGAATAAGGTGTTGCAAGAATGGAATATTAAATGCTTTAGGAATATTAATGAAAAGAAGAAACATCTTTTGGAGCTCTTGGATAAAACGCATATTGAGCTTGCGGAAAGGCCTTCGGCTGCGTTGATGGATATCGAGGCTCGCCTTTCAAAAGACCTTAGTGTTGTTCTTGACCAAGAAGAAACCTTGTGGCGCCAAAAATCGAAAGAGAACTAGCTGATTGAGGGGGGTCGTAACACCGCGTTTTTTCATGCCTCCACGGTGGTCCCGAGAAGGAGGAACCGTGTCAAAGCTCTCTTGAATTCGAATGGTGACTGGGTGGAGGATAAGAATGCTTTGGAGTCGCTTGTGGTTGATTTCTTTAAGGAGTTGTATATTCTCCCGTGCACTAATCTCTATCCCATACCCGTACGGGCATTTCCCTCGTCTGGATCAGGATAGATGGTCTTTTATCAGCAAGGAGTTTACGAATGCTGAAATTTTTCTTGTCATTAAGGGTATGGGGAGTTTCAAGTCTTCGGGTCCTGACGGTTTCCAACTCTTGTTCTTTCACAAATGTTGGCCTACGGCTAGAGGTTCAGTTATCTCTTTGGTTAGAGAGTTTTTCCGCTGCAGCAGGCTTCCGGTTGGTCTCAATGACACACTTATTACTCTCATCCCGAAGGTGACTAATCCCGAGAAGGTCAGTCTTTTCCCCCCTATTAGTCTTTGCAATGTGTTATATAAGACTATTACGAAAGTGCTTGTGAATAGATTGCAACATCTTCTTCCAGATTTGATTGGGCCTTCTCAAGGTAGCTTTCTCCCGGGACGTCTTATTACGGATAACGTGGTTCTTGCCCAAGAGATTGTGCATTCTATGAGATTTAAGCAGGGTAATTCGGGTTAGATGATTTTGAAGATCGATCTCGACAAAGCTTACTATAGGCTCCGTTGGGATTTCATTATTGATACTCTCGTGGATGCGGGCTTTAGTAGCCAATGGATTGATTGGATCTCGGAGTGTATCTCGTCATCGTCCCATAACATTCTTTGGAATGGTGAGCGTACAGATGCGATCTCTCCCTCTAGAGGTATTCGCCAAGGGGATTCCATCTCCCCTTACCTTTTTGTCTTGTGTATTGAGAGGTTAATCCGTCTAATTCTCGAAGCGGTGGGGTCGGGTGGCTAAAGACCGATTCGACTTTCTAGGGGTGGACCTTAGTTGTCGCACATTTTGTTTGCTGATGATATTCTTCTTGTTGTTGAAGCTTTTGTTGCTCGGGTTTTGGTCATTAAGGGTATCCTAGAGCAATTTTGTAACTCCTATGCTCAAAGGATGAATCTTGCAAAGTCTAAATTTTTTGTTTCTCCCAATGTCGACCAATGCCAAATTGACCTTATTCAGTGTTCTAGTGGTATCCAGGCTACCACGAATTTGGGCACCTATCTCGGCATGTCGCTCCTTCACAAGAGTATCGATAAGAACACGTTAACCCCCTGCTCAAGAAAATCAGCAAACGATTATAGGGTTGGACGAGTAGTCGTCTCAGTCTTGCGGGTCGTGTTACACTCGACAAATCTGCTTTACACTCCCTCCCTGTTTATACTATGGCTTCTGTTATGTTACCGAGGTCGACTTGTGAGCAGATCAACCAGTTGACGCGTTCCTTTGTGTGGGGTAGCTGGGGTGCTCAGAGAAAGATCCATCATTTGCATTGGGATGAGATTTCTAAACCGAAAGATAGCGGTGGCTGGGGTTTGAAGTGTATGACTGATCTTAATTTGGCTCTAACATGAAAGCTTGTGTGGCGGAATATGAAAAGATAACGAGAGCCCGTGGGGTCGGGTTTTGAGGGCCCTTCTCGTGCGGTTCAGACGCACCCCTCGACGGTTTAGCGCAACATTCAGAATCCGACATCACCGGTTACTTCTCCTTGCACTCGTTGGCAAGTGGGGAATGGTAGGTCGACAAGATTTTGGAAAGACAGATGGTTAATGGATGATGCTCTGGAAAGTTATGCGTTGGTGTTGATTGATTTTGACCATGCCTTTCTTATTGTGGACAAGTTCTGGATGGCTGGTGCCGGTTGGTGGTGGGAGAGATTGGACGATTTCCTTCCAGCGGTTATTCTTCTCAAGTTGGCTTCGGTTTCAGTTGTTGAAGGGAATGACAATGTCGATGGTCTTGCCTAGAGTCAGTCGAATGACGGAAATTTTATTGAGGCCTCGGCCTATGATCATATTCACTCAACAATTTCTTGGTGGACTTGGATGCTAGAGTGTTCAAGCACATTTGGGGTTGCAAGGTTTAGGAGAGGGTGAAGTTCTTCACCTGGCTTGCGATCCGTGGAGGTGTCATGACTAATAAAGAAAGGAGGCGTTGACATCTTAGTAATGGGGATGGTTGTCCGTTTTGTCTGACTGAGGCTGAATCCCTGCTCCATTTGTTTAGGGATTGTCTTCAGTCCAAGTTTATATGGGCCAAGCTTCAGCCTCCTCTTGTGTGGTCTGAGTTCTTTTCTCTTAATTGGGCCCAATGGGTGAGACTTAATTTGATGGCTCATAATTTAACAAGGATGGCGTGGATTGGGCCTCTATTTTCCCTAATGCTTTGTGGAGTATCTGGAAATGGAGGAATGAATGGGCCTTTAGCAAGAAGGCTTTCTTGGGAGATAAACCGACCCAGATTGTGAATTTGAGCAAGGAATTTGCCTAGGCTGCGAGCCGATTGTTTAAAGGGAAGCCGATGCTTGTTGAAGAATGTTGGATCAAGTGGAGCGCTATTGTTAATGGCTTGGCTACTACTGTTGGGGTTCTGCGGGACAATAGAGGCGACTAGATTGGAGGCTTGATGGCGGAGCTTTGGGGTGTTGTTTCAGGTGTCAGGTTTGCCTGGGAAAGGGGCTTCAGGAGGGTTTGTACAGAAACAGATTCGCAAGTTGCGATTTTGTTACTTAACAAACTTATGGATCGTTGTCACCCGCTTTTAGCCTCGTCTCCCAGGCGCAAGGCTTCATTCGTAGAGATTGAGATTTCCAATTTCGTAACATTTTCCGTGAAGCTAATGCGGTCGCCGACCGTCTCGCTTCCTTCGCCTTTTATTTACCACGTGGTTTTCATGTTCTTGCTTTTCCGCCCGATTGGGTGTCTTTGTGTTTGATGAACGATGTGAGGGGTTTTGCTACATCCCGCCTGTTTCGCCTCTCTTTTAACAAAAAATAAGTTTGTCAAAACTTTTTATTGTCATTAGTTCATTGTGTTTGATAATAGGTGATGATAATCAGATAAGCTCTTAAGCTTGATTATGTTAAGAAACGAGTTAAGTAAAAAATCATCTATTTGTATAAGCTAACACTTTCCAAGCTTTGAGGGTGATTGTAAGAGCAATTTGTTAAGCTATTTTTATATATATTTATTTTTGTTATTGTAAATAACTATCAAAATTTAATTCTAACAAACCTTTGTTATGGTCCACTAAACTAATACAGAAAATACGTATGTATTTTAATCTACATAATTTTTTATTTGTTAAAAATTCTTGATGCCCTTAAAATACCGTTTTTTGAAAAATAAGAAATAAAATGTAATTTCATTCATATATCTAAGCAAATTAACATCATTAATATATCTTTGTTGTATTTTTTATATTTTAGTAATATTGCACATTAATTATTAGGATAAATCATAATTTTTTATAAAATCATAGGTTATTATTATAGAAATAATTAATTTTTTTTATAAATACATCTACATATATGGCATGGTGTATTATAGTAGTTTTTTTTGTACAAACAAACCAAAGGCTATCTATTACACATAGACTAAGCCTAAATCATCCGTACGAATGATCTTGAAGAAGTCCCTGACGAGAAAGAGTCTCGAATGCGGGGAGAGTAAATCATTCTTCAGAGCTTCGACCTGATGGGGGAGAGATGCATCATTCCATCTAATAATGTCATTTCGCAGGTCGTGGAGGTCAAATTCCTTGGTGGCTAGGTATTCTGCAGCACGGTTGCATTCCCTAACAACATGAAAAACCCGACAATTATCAAAGAAAGCGAGGCATTCCTTGATGTCGAGAATGAAAGAGTGAATATCCCACGGGATCTTCGAGGAATCCCGAATGCTCCTTAATAAGCACAAATTATCGCCTTCAATAATAATATTTTTGATGTTTAGACGGATTGCAGCTCTCAAACCTTCTAAAAGGGCAGCAGCCTCAGAAACTAAAACGGACGAGTCTGGAATCCTAAGTTGGTCAATAAAACTAATGCATCAAGTGGAGTTCCTAATAATAACTCCAATAAAAGAGGCAAAGCTCAATTTATTGGCAGCATCAAAATTAAGTTTATAATATCCAGGAGGTGGCTTTTTCCAAAAGACAGAGGTTCTATTTTTCTTATTAGGGAGGTTTTTCTTAGTGTCATTATTAGTTTTTTGTGCCATTTCTCATTCCATTAATTGGCCAAAAGCAGAATTGGCAATTTGGTCAGGGGTAAAAATTAAGTTTTTGTTATTAGGTCGGAATAGACACAATGATAGTAAAAAAAACGCCAGATTTCCATTATTGCGATTGTTCCAAATGTTCCACCAGCAAAAAAATGCCAGATTTCCATGCGTAGTAGAAGTAATAAAATCCTGGATTGAAGTCAGTGGAGTCAGGTAGGTGCCAACGAATTGTGAAAGTCTCAGCAGTGTGATGAAAAACTTTTTTAGTGAAATTACAATTAAAGAAAAAATGTTCTGAGTCTTCATTAGAGGAGCCCCAAAGACTACAGATAGGATAGACACAATGATAGTAACGGTTGAGTTTTTCAGTAGTCGGAAGACAGTCTGAGAAAGCTTTCCAAAGAAAAATTTTAATTTTCGGGGGAAGCTTTTTATTCCAAAACAAGTTAGTATCAATAGTGGGAGTTGTCATAGGTCTAATAAGTTTATAAGCGAATTTAACAGAGAAACAACCATTCAGAGATGGAGTCCAAATGATGTGATCATCTACCTGTGAGATTGGGATTCGAATAGTAGCAATTTTCTCAATAAGATTCCTTGGAAGAATGCTAGACAATTTTGTATAATCCCATTGTTTATCATTTGTAATGTAATCATGGACTTTTTGATTACTGGAAGCGGTACCTCTCAAGTGTGAAATATCAGTATTTGGAATCCAACGATCATGCAAAAAGGAAATGGTCTTACCATTACCAATCTGCCAATGAAGTCCAGTTTTGAATTGCTCCAGCAGGAGAAGCATTCTGTTAAATTGCCAAGACTAGTTAGTTTTACGTTCCAGAGAGAGAAAATCCTTTTTTTGATATATTTTTCTGTTATAATCTTAACCCAAATATTTGAAGGTTGGGTAATAATTTTCCATAGAAGCTTTAGTTGAAGAGCAACATTATTATCCCAGGTTTTCCTGAACCCAAGTCCGCCTAGGGCTTTAGGTTGACAAATCAGGTCCCAATTTATAAGGCTACAAGAGGAAGGGAATATGCTTTTGGATTATGAGTGCCCTTCCCGCTTGAGAAAGGGAATATGCTTTCCATTGAGAGCGTTGCTTTCTTAATTCGTCAATAGCATCGTTAAAGAGATTTTTAGTAACTCTGCCTTTGAGAATGGGGATACCAAGGTATTTCTCCATTTTAGAAGTGATGGGGATGTTCATAAGAGAAGCCAGAGACAAGGCAAATGGTTTAGATATGTTGTTTGACACTTGTAGCAAGCTTTTATGAAAATTTATATGAAGACCGCTTTGTTTTGAGAACTTGTCTAAGAGATTTTTGATAAAATTGATATTAGAGATGTGTGCATTGGCTAGGATAATTGTATCATCCTCAAAGGTTAAAAGAATAGGTGAGCCATTATTGGTGAGTTTAATGCCAACTTTAGGGTCTGGGCAGAGGATTCAATATAAAGTTGTCTAGCTAAAAATTCCATGGAAATAACAAATAAGGCAGGGGCTAGGGTATCACCTTGTCGAATCCCACAAGAAGGTTTAAATTCAGTTCCGGGCTGATTATTAACCAAGACAGAGTGGGAGGAAGTAGTAAGGCAGGCCGTTATCAGGGAGATCCATTTGTCACTAAAAGCAAATTTCTTAAGAATGTTGCAAAGATAGTTCCAATCTAATTTTTCATAGACTTTTTCCATATCAAGTTTTAGGGTCATCCACCAGTTTTTCCTTTTGTATTTTTATGGAAGGAATGAAAAATTTCATGAGCTGCTAGGATGTTATCTTGAATAAGATGTCCTTCAACAAAAGCACCTTGATGAGGAGATATGATTTTAGGGAGCAAAGTTTTAAGGCGATTTGCCATGATTTTAGTGATGATTTTATAAGAGGAGTTGCACAGACTAATAGGTTTATAGTGATTAATATTTGAAGGGGAGTCATTTTTAGGAATAAGGGCGATGAATGAGTGATTGATTCCGGAGAGAAGATGTCCAGAATGAAAAAAGGCTTTTATAGAAGGAAAGAGTGTTTTTTTTTTTATAATAATCCAATATTTCTGATAGAATTCTATAGGAAATCCATCAGGTCCCGGTGTTTTATCTGGAGGTTGATCAAAGATAGCTTGTCGGACTTCTGTTTCCGAGGGAGGTTTGGTTAAGTTAAAATTATCCTCATTTGAAATGACTCATTTGAAATGAGGTTTGGAATAATGCTCAAATCATCTAAAGAAATATCAGAGAAAGGGTTCTTTGTGAATCTATTCTGCATTTCCAGGTTTATGGCAGCGGATATACTGTCTTGGTCATGGACGGTGAAGCCATCTTTAGTGTGAAAGGAAGAGATAATTTGTTTATTCAAGTGAATCTTAGAAATGGAATGAAAATACTTAGTATTGTGATCATTATTGATAATATGTTTAATTTTAGCTCTACGTTTCCAATAATCTGTTTAGAAATTAAGGAGATTTCTGTATTTCATAGAATGAGTAGCAATGTTTTTTATAATAAAAGGATTTGAAGGGTTATGCATGAATTCAAGATGCAAACATTGAAGCTTAGCCTCTATGTTTAATTTTATGCATGAATTCAAGATGCAAAGATTGAAGTTTAGAGTTGAAATTGAACATATAGGATCCATGAAATTTATAACTCCACACTTTTTTAACCAATTTGAAAAAGGAAGCTTTAAGGGATCATGCATGCTCATAGCGAAATGGAAGTTTGATTTTAGATTTGTTAATGCTCAAGGAAAAGATAACAAGCGCATAATCTGAAGTAGTAAAAGGATCTCCGATCTCCGACCTCTTTTTATTACTAGGTTCATCGCATACGTGAACTAGGTTCATCGCATACGTGAACTAGGTTCATCGCATAGGTGAACTAGGTTCATCGCATACGTGAACTAGGTTCATCGCATACGTGAACTAGGTTCATCGCAAAGGTTCATGAACCTACAGAATACAAGCCAACGAAGGGCGCTATGCGCACTTCGTATGTTTATTATTCTTACGAGGCGCACATAGCGCGCTTCGTTTTAAACCATTAATGATAAAATGATCATGAACTTTCTTGATGATAGGCACGAACCTACTTGTTCAAAACCATACGTGAACTAGGTTCATCGCATACGTGAACTAGGTTCATCATGACATGACCGTATACAAGAAGATGTTCGTAAACACTACACACGACATTCATAAATTAGAGATACATGCATGTTCATTAATTTAGACATACAGGTTCATTACTTTATATTGTCGGTTCACGAACATTAGCGGGTGGTTCATAAACTTTATGCTAGCTTTATACTAATTAGAGGTTCATAAATCCTATTCTAAAGGTCATATCGATAGTCTCGCTAGTTCATGACGATAGATTTGCAAGTTCACGACGATAGATTTGCAAGTTCATGACGATAGCCTTGCGGATTTTTATATATGAAATTCATTAGAATATGGATTCACTCTATGAGTCACTAATTTTGTATATAAAATTTACTTATTTTGTAATATAGATTCAGTATTTTATCAAATTCAAGATTAAAAGTTTGCTCATACAGGTTCACTCGTTTACTGTTACAGGTTCAACAACATACTCTTACATGTTCAATGATTTAATGAACCAGGTTCAACAATGTACTCATACAGGTTCACTGATTTACTTTTACAGGTTCAACAATATACTCATACAGGTTCATAAACTTTTTAAATGTATGAACTTCACTGATCTTGTGTGACTAAATCGATGAACCTGTAAGCGTAAACCAATGAACTTATATTGTTTTTTATTCGTTTGGATTACACCTCTTACACTCATGTACTTTTTAATTACTTATGTTCATAATCTTTCAATAACAGGTTTAAAAATCACTCAATCATAAGTTGCCTTATGGGTTCATTAGTTTATGCGTATTGCCTTGCCTGCAGATTGACATTTTCTGAGCTTGAATGGTCTCACTAATTGAAATTAATATCCGTATAACAAAATAAAAATATACAATAAAAAATAAAATGGTCGCTCAAGTGCAAGAAAGAAGCGAGGAACCCTCCCGGAAAAGTTTTCTGAGCTTGATCGACTCAGAAAAACTAGAGTAAGTTAAAAATGATGAGGAAGCCGAGCCGCGCTCTCCCGGAAAAGATGGCGGAAAAAGGACGGCGCTCGGAGTCGATCAGACAAAATTGTCCATCTTGCCAATCCAAGGAGGGACGTTGCCTTGCAAGTTATTCGAAGAACGGTCGAGTACTTGCATCTTTCTTCTGTTCAGCAACCAATCGGGAATTAGGCTGTATTGACATTTGAGCTGGTGTGGAAGACTGAAAAACAAAAAGAAGTGAGTATGAAGAAATTATGTTCATATCGTGCATGCTAACATACAGATAGAAACTTACACATTCAATTCGGTATAAGTTTTCATCATGTAGGATAACACAAGCATTGTCATGGTATACAGAATCAACGAACTCCCTGGGCTTCCTTGATTTTGCATACTCAAATAGATGCAGCAGCTTGGTGTCGAACTCCCCCGGCTTCCTTGATTTTTCATTGGTTTACTAAGGCCGGTTCATTGGTTTACCAAGGCGGGTTCAAGGCGCATCTGTTGAGGACGTTGAAGGCGACTTCTCTGCCTTTGTTCTTATAAGAAGTAATAGAATATGAGGACGTTGAATGCAGGACAAAGTTTGCCGGGTTCATTAATCTTCCTTGTTGTCCTTCAGTTTTCCACTGTGCATTTCTTATAAACAGACATCAGTAACATGTGCAGGACAAACACATCAGTGCAAACCTTACTCGGTAGTGCATAAGATGAAGTATATGAAACTTGGAACAAGACCAGACACCTTCTTCACTGAAGAAGAAACCAGGTAGAACAGAACAGCGCAAAACACTCCAGTGCCACCAACCACCTAAAACATGAAAACTTAGTATGGATTTATGGCATGGTAACTATGGTTGTTGAAAAAAAAATGAAAATTTACTTGCCCATTTGAATGTATAATCATGGTTGTTCATCCAAGTGTATGGTATGTTCATACCGAAAATTCCGGCAACTAAAGAGTACACTGATAGACAAACAGTTCCTGAACATAAAAACAGCTCCAACTGAAATGAAGAAAAGTGGCAAAACCAATGCTTCAACGTATATACAGGACACCTGTAGTTCAGGACACATGGAGTTCAGGACACATGTAGTTTGGAGTCTCCGTAACCTACCAAAGAAAGTATGAGTACCATATATGTATCCACCAAATAGCAATATAGCATCAAACAGAGAAAATGGTTATAGAGTATTATTTGCCAGGAATAAGGTTTTAAACACAAGTTCATAACATTAGACTTGAAGGTTCATAAATTTAGACTTCAAGGTTCATAGCATTAGACTTGAAGGTTCATAACATGGCTATAATCAGTGATATGCTTGAGGATACACTTTGATCATCCTAATATAGTTCGATTTTTCATTCAGGCATTTTCACAATGTTGGCCAGTTACTGTGGCTCAGGAGCAACAGATTATGGTAGCTGAGATGTGGATGCTACGCTGGATGTGTGGTCATTCTAGATGGATAGAGTTCAGAATGAAGTTATTCGAGTAAAAGTCGGAGTGTCTAGTATTAAAGATAAGTTGCGAGAATCTAGACTTCGATGGTTTGGCCACGTTCAGAGGAGGCCACTTGGTGCACCAGTTCGCAGTTGTGAAGTTCTGGCGTTGGGGGACTACCGCCGGGGTAGAGGGCGACCAAAGAAGAGCTGGATGGAGGTCATCCGCAAGGACCTCGCTGCTCTGGAGCTTTCAGTTGACGTGGCTCAAGACAGAGCTTTGTGGAGGGAAAGGATTCGAGTTACAGAAGCTTGATCTGGGATTCTTGGAGTGGTGTATCCTTTTACTCGGGCTTGGAGCCGTATAATCTTTTTCTCTGTTTTGACCTTTCTGTTATCGGTTTTTAGCTCTTGTGGTATTCCCATGTATTGTTAGGTCATATCGGTTACTTGCTCCCAACCTGTTGGGGTAAGGAAATACCAATCCCGACCATCCCATACCCCGTTTTTCGGGATAAATGGGGATTGATGTTGTTGTTGTTGTTGTGTGCATTTTCACAAACACATTGAGAGCAAAGTTTAGTTTGATTTTCAGATGCAAAGAAAGAGTGGATTTCATACCCCTCGAGGAAGATCTTTGTGATCAAGCCTTCTTCTTCCTCTCCTGATCAAGCCTTCTTCTTCTTCATTTGGAGTAAGGCAGTTGGATAAAAATGCTAACTGAAATCCTAGGCCAATTTGAATTGGTTCCCAACGAGCTCGCAGAGGCTTGCCTCCTTCATGGAAGAGGAGAGGGAACTGAACTCCATACCTCCGATGAAGAAATCGAGGAGGGGGAAGAAACTTAGGGTTCATGATCGTTGGGCGCCATTGTTAAGGGGATGCGACTGAGGGAGATCGATCGTCTCTGACGACCTCCAGTGGCCTCTTTTCGACGACAATGGAGGAAAACGAAGAGAAGGAGAGGGAACGAGGGGGCGCCATGGCTAGCTTCGAAGGAGAGTCATCGCCATTGCTAGGGCATTAGGGTAAGGGTATACCTGGTCTTTTTGTTATAAAACTTTTAATATTTTCAAAATTGCCACCGTACCTAATAATTGGCTTTTGATTTTTCGGTTTCATCTGGACCGTACAAGCTATTAGATCGTAGGGCTCAGATCGGTTCTTAGTTCTTATCTTAAGAACTAATCTCCCTAAAACCCACCTCCTTTTCAAGTAACGTTATATTAACAGCTAAGAAGATTTCAGAAATTGCATCCCTTATCCCATTTTAATATTATATTTAATATCTATTTATTTTGATGTTTGTAACAATATTTGTACTAATAAACTTGACATTTTTTCTTCAGTATTTATTTATTTGCAAATACTCTAGCATTTTTTGTGAAAAGGTCGATACTATAAACTGACATTTTTTATTTCATACTTATTCATTTGCAAATATATCAATATTTAGTGTATTCTTAAAATATAAATAATTTGATTATTTACTATATATACAAATTATTTATTAAAAAAGGATATTCATGCAAATCGTACGTGTCTCTTTGACGATAATTATCACAAGAGAAAAGTGGTGCACAAGTATTTTTTTGGTAAAGTAGTTGATGATATGATTCTAATATCTAAGTAGTCGGTGATGCCTAAGTGATTAGATTAAAAAATAGCTCGTATCCACTTTTATATGTTTCTTGATTATTTTTAATCTTAAGACATGTTTATAGAGAAAAGATTACTTTATAACAAGCTAGTAGAATAAATGAATAACTCCTAACATAATAAATTATTTAATTGGATAGCGTTCATTGGTCTGAGACAAAATTTGACATTAGAGACATCGTGAATTCGATTTATGCGACTTAGGAATAAAAATGAGGAATACAAATACACCAAATATCTATCATAGTGCATCCGGGAAAATATTGTTTGGTGTTCTTTTGTTATACCCCGAATTATATATTAAGTGCCCGAATTATAATTTACCAACAAATTAAGAAGTCGTTAACGTTACATCTAGTTACATGTGACTAAGGAGTAGTTAATACATGTGAGGATTTTTTTAATTTCCTAGCTAGTTATGAATCCATAACTTATTGGAAAAAAAATCGTTGAGGATAAGTTATTATGTTAAGACTCAGAACACTTTTGTGTTCATGTATTATAATGTGTGTGTTCATCAGTCATAACGTCTATGTTCATACGCCAGAGCATGTGCACGTTATAGTGTGTTTTCATTGGCGAAAATGTGTTCATACATTATAACGTGTGTGTTTATGCGTAACAATGTTTGTGTTCATCGTCCTTATTCCTCACCTTAAGATTCACCTCACCGAAACTTAACCCCAACTTATTCTCCCTCTATTTCACAATATAAGTGGTTTGAGGTTAATGCACAAGAACTAAGACACTAAGTAAAGACATGTAATTTACCATGTATTTTTTATCTACTGTTTCAATGTATATTATGATTGAAGTACATGGAGAATTGAATTTTTGTAGGTATTATCAAAACAACTTAATTTGAAAACAACTTAATTTTTGTAGGTATTATCAAAACAACTTAATTTTTGTGCTGATGGTAAGGGTAAGTTTCATTTAGCTTACTCGGGGACGAGCAAGGTCTAAGTATGGAGGAGTTTGATAAGCGGTATTTTACATAGCGCTACTATAGGTTATTAGTTCATTTTGTATAGGATTATGCTAGATGTTATGATGTATTCTGTAATCATGGAGTTTTAGAGAGTTGAGTTACACATGAGATTTCAGAAGATGATGCGGAGCATTGAAGCATAAGAAGAGGAGTCGAAACTGAAGAAGACCACAGGTAGCATTGGAAGCAGCTGAAGACGAAGCCAAGGAAGCAACAGAAGCCAAATCCGCGACCGCGGGTCCCAAACCGCGATCGCGGAAATGCCACCTGAAGAAGTCAGATCACAGAAGAAAATCCGCGATCGCGAGTCCCAAACCGCGATCGCGGAAACCCGCCAGAGAAGACTTTCTTCATTGCCCGATTTAGTATGTTGTGTTAAGTTTTGTAACGTTTTTATAACGTTTTTAGCTTCAATTTGTCAGTTTAATTCTGCAGATACATATAGGTTTTAGGGGTTGATGATCTTGAATGATCTTACACATTCCATTTCCAAGTTTTGAGAGTTTTTCCTCAAGAACTTCATGAGTTGCTAAGTTTCCATTGTTTTGCTTGACATTTGAAGCTTTCGGATTGATTAAGTTGTAAGATTTCTTTCCTTTGTTCTACTCTTATGATTGTCTCTATTCTCTTGTGTGTATTGTTATTGAATTAGATTTGCTCATTTACATTGGCCATCTAAGTAGTTTCATCTCATTCATATTGCTATTGTTTGGTTATTTCTAGTTGAAATACCATACTTGTTTGTAGCACACACAATTTGCATGAACTGGTTGTGAATGTCAATTGTGAAGAGAATTGAGTACATGTCGAGTATCTGACTAGTTGTCTATGGTATTGCATGTATCTATCCATTCCTGAACTTAAAGTTGCTTTATTATTGAATCTTGATAGTTTTAAGGTTATAGTTGAGTAAGGGTTATTAGGACTAGTTGGACTAATAACTACATTAAAACAGGGATTAGAACGATCATATGAGTAATTCGACATAGGATTAAAAGGAGTTTATGATCAACTTGTTAATCTGTTAGTGGATAATTGTCAAGTGAAACACCTTCCATTGATATATTTACAATCCAAATCAACCTTCGTTACTTTGTTCTTAAAACATACAAACCCCCCTCCTTTAGTTACTTACACTCGTTAATCATTATTATAACTTTAAGAATCGATAACCTGATTCTCTTGGGATTCGACCCTTGCTTGTCTACTATACTTGTTAGTGAGCTTGTTAGGATTACTTGACTTGACATACGACAATTCGCTCGTCATATACCTCTGAAACTTGTAGCTTCTACCATTCTTATTAAAAATTCTTTGCATGTATAAAATTTAGAAAAGGGTAAACAACTTTAAACACTCCCTTATCTCGCCTTACTTTCATTCAATTAGCTTATAAATCAAATCGCCAGAATGAACCTATAACCGCCCATCCCTTCGCAAACTACCACCCTCAGGTCGTTCTGATCAACTGAGTTGAAATGTACATTTTTATTGATGCCAAACCCCATTAATTCATACCGTAAACATGCATAACATAGAGGCCATGAACTGTGAAGACAAGCATTCAACATACACCCATAAAAAAGAGGATCGCATAAGAGAAAATTCATATTCAAAAGCAGAGATTTTGAAACAAATGAAACAATTGTTTACATCAAGCACACAAAAACCTATATATGCACAAGAACAGACCCCCACAATCATACCATCTTAGAGTGTATAGATAGATATAGAAAAGAGAGAGGATCCATTTCAAATAAATATTTAAATCTAATTGAAACCCTGTTCCAATGTACTACATATACATTCAACAAATTAACCAAATTACAAAAGCTTATCAATTTTTGAACCAAAGCCGATCATAACTAAAAAACCAAATTTTAGAACCAAAGCTTATCAATTTATCTTTTTATGAAATTATTCAATCACAATTGCTAGACACCTCCTGAATTAAATTTGAGAAGAAGGTGATCCCTGCAACAAATTTAGAGGCTAAACAAACTGCATTTCCAATAAAAAGAAGAATTGAGAATGAGAGAAGGAATCGTAGAGCTACAGAAACTGGAATTGTGATGTTTGAAACGACATCAAAAAAACTGGAATTGTGATGTTTGCAACGACATCAACAAAACTGGAATTGGGACGCAGCACGGTCGAGGAGCATGCGTGTGATGAATTGGGGCGCTAGAGAATACAAAATGGGGGAGATGAATAGATTTTAGGTTTAAGGGCAGAAATGTAATTTTGTTAGAGTTACTGTTCATTAACGGAATCCTCACTTTTAAGTAGGAATAGAAGAAGAGACTTAGTTTGCATTTTTGTGATAGTACCAGACTAGCCCAGTTAGAATAAGATGACCAACTATGGCCCAATTGTCGCTATTACATTGCCAGTTTTTGGGTAAGTACCCCAAAACACACATGATTTTTTAGTTTCTGCATCACATTATTAAGTCTTTACTAAATACCCTACTATATAAGCAATTAAGAAAAAAATAAATAAATACAATCTCATACCTCACCTCTCCCGAAACTTTTCTCCTCTGCCGACATTCTTCCTCCGCCTTCCTTCTTCCTCCGCCGACCGACTTCTTTCTTCCTCCGCCGGCGCCGCCTAGAGTACTCGCCGACTGCCTCCAATCTGCTCACCGGCGTTGATCGCTGCTGGATCGCAAGAATTTTGGGGATAACGCTCTCGCATGCAACATTCAGAATCTTCTTCTACATCGAATTGTCAAACAAACCGGAGAACAATGAAATTGTACAACAAAAACGAGCGAGGAGAAGATTGAAGATAGATTAAAAACAGAATAAGAGATTGAACATAGATCAAAAAAAGAGGAAGCGCAAAACAAAACCAGCGAATCAACTGCAAATACAATGATAAGCACAGAATCTGAAACAGACACCAGCAAATCCATCGAACAAGAGGTAAATCATGATAAATTATGATATTGAACTTATTTGATTGATAGATTATGAAAAACATCTTTGGTTGACAAGTTTAGACAATGTAGAATGTTGACAGGATATTACTGTGAATCTGTGAACGACACCACCTGGTTTTTATTGGTTGTTGACAAGATATTATTTATGTTGTTGAAATATTCAGTTTGTTGACATATATAAGTTGTTGACAGGAATATGTTTATTGATTAGACTTTGACAAGTTTTGACAATGTAGAATGTTGACAAGATATTACTGTGAATCTGTAAACGATACAAGCATTTTATTGGTTGTTGACAAGATATTTTTTATATTGTTGAAATATTCAGGATGTTGACATTATATAAGTTGTTGACAGGAATATGTTTATAGATTAGATTTTATTAACACGTAAGTGAACGAAGCGCGCTACGCGCGCCTCGTAAGAATAATAAACTTACGAAGCACGTTGAGAGCGCTTCGTTAAAAAATACAAATATTAAATTTGTACCTAATAGAATATTGTTGACAGGTAAAACATAAATGTTTATGTTCATTAGGGAAAATGTTGCCAGATAGATTAGAAATACTTATTTAACAAAATTAATTGAATATATATGCAGATAAAAAAGCACATTCTGACAGTCTCCTATGGCGAAGAAATAAAAATAAGAGATGGTGTTATGGTGTCTGATGGGGAAATCATATCAAAAGCATTTTTAGTTGATATGAACATAACTCTGCAAGCAATGAAATCGTTGATTACACAACGGTTCAAACTCGAAACGGAGGGAATGCATCTCCACCTATGCCATCTTAATCCATTCCAGAAGATCAAAGTCAAGTATTCTGTGGAGACAAATGATGATCTTGCATCATTCATGGAAATCAATGGCACAGCAGAGGTGGAATGGACTTGTCCACTATATGTATCAAGGGAATACATGAATTATGAACCGAAGATAGCAAGAGAGAATAGATGTAGTAGTATAGTTGCTGTCAACATGAATGAAGACATGTTTCTACCTATGGAATATGAAGTGCCAACACAAGGGAATAGTGAAATTATGGATTGTGAATCTGCAAGCAAGATAATGACAGAAAAAAAAACAGGGGAGGATGAAATGAGTCACAGTGGAACAGATGCAGACTTTGTCCATGTGGGGAAGCTATTTGACACAAAAAAGAAGCTGATCGAAGCTTTGAAAAAATTGGCAATGACTGAGAACTTTGCTTACAAAGTTAAGAAATCAGATCCAAAGCTTCTAACAGTAATGTGCACAGACACAAGCTGCAAATGGAGATTGAGGGCTATTGCATTACAAAACACTACATTCTTTGAGGTGAGAAAGTTTCAAAGAGAACATACATGTTCCTTTGACTTTAGATGTCAACATGAGTGCAAACCAACATACAAAATGATTGGGGAGCAAATAAAAACCAGGTATTGTGTTTACAGGTTTCTGAAATCATAAATATCATAAAAAATATTAATTGCTTGAAGATAACCAGAGAACTAATAGTAATGTGATATACATGCAGGTTTGAAGATGTTAAAAATGGACCAATACCAAAGAGCATTTGCAATGATATGAGAAAGGAACACTACATGGATGTTAGCTATTGGAAGGCATGGAAAGCAAGGGAACATGCACAAGATTTAATACGAGGTACACCAGAAGAAAACTATGCACTCTTGCCCATGTACTGCCATATGCTAAAAGAAGTAAATGAAGGATCTTACACATGCCTAGAAGTTGGTGAGCATGACAACTTCAGATTCGTGTTTATATCTATTGGAGCATGCACAAGAGGATTCCAAGTAATGAGAAAGGTATGGCAGTGAGTAAAATAGGAATTAAATGATATATTGTTTAATAGAATGATTTATTGTTGACAAAATAAATTTAAACATATTATAACAGTATAGAAAATGTAAAAACATAATGTCTGATTTTGACATTTTGATTGTTGTTAACAACTTACATTATACAGTGTTGACATGAGTAATAATACATTCGTTTTGTGTTGACAGGTGATAATGGTAGATGGGACTCACTTGCATATAAAGCACAAAGGGCATATGCTCATTGCTACAGCTCAGGATGCAAACCAACAGATCTATCCACTTGCATATGCAGTAGTGGATAGTGAAAACGACATATCGTGGACATTCTTTTTTACACAGCTTCTGAAAGTCATACCATGTACAGACGATTTGGTAATAGTGTCAGATAGACATCTCAGCATTGCCAACGCCATTCAAAGAGTGTACACAACAGCAAACCATGTTGTGTGTAGGAGACATTTGAAGCAAAATCTGAAGACAAGATACAAAGATAAAGGGGTGCACAAACTATTCTCTTTGGCTGCTGATGCATACACGCTAAAGGAATTCCAAGAGAATTATGGGAAAATTTGTGAGATAAATAAGGAGATGGGAGAATACTTGGAAGCAGTAGGATTTAAAAAATGGGCAAGAGCACATTCCAAAGGCAATAGATACAACATAATGACAACAAACAACTCAGAGACAATAAATTCAGTAATACTGGAAGCAAGGTATGATAAATATTATAGATTTGGCATTGTTGAAAAATGATGTTGACACTGTTGAAAAATCAGTTATGCTGGAACCAATTCTACTGTCTATGAATTGTCAAAGATATATTAAAGTTGTTGACACAGTTGAAAATTTTGATGTTGACAGGTCTTTCCAAGTTGTCGCTCTACTAGAGTTTCTGAGAGATGTGCTGTCAAGGTGGTTTAATGATAGGCGCTTAGAGGCTGAAAAAAATAATAGTAAGGTGACACCAAATATAGGGAAAATATTGGAGTCTAGGTACCAAATGTCAAAGGCGTATGAGGTGAGAAAGCTAAATCAAGCACAATATCATATTCTTGGTGGAGATTTCTATGGGGTGGTCAATTTGTTAGAAAGGAACTGCACTTGCAAAGTATTTGATGTGGACCACATCCCGTGTGTGCATGCTATAGCTGCAATACAGAAAGCAAAAGCAACTGTGACAGATTTTGTGAGCGACTACTACAAAACTGAAGCTTGGACAGCTGCATATAGAGAAACGATCTACCTGGTGCCACGAGAAACGGAGAAGAGTGTACCGAAAGATGTAACAGATACAATCTGCATGCCACCAATTGTGCAGACAGATAAAGGGAGGAGAAAGAAGAAAAGATACCCATCTGAAGGTGAGTTCCCAAACAGAAGCAAGAAGAGAAAAGGAACAAGAAAGCCAGGAAGATGCAGCCTCTGTGGTAATATGGGACACAACAAGACTTCTTGCCAAAAAAACTTTGCTGACAAGATTGGGACAGAGTTATCAGTGTGGACAACATTTTAGGATTTTAATTTTCAATTTTTATCTTTAATTGAAAAAGGGATAATAGTTTTATATCCTGTCAACATTGATGACAGCTTGCCATATTGTGTTTGCAGATTTGATGACAGCTTGCCATATTGTGTTTATAGATATTCTTCTACTGTGATAAATAAATGTTGACAACATTGAGATATTCTGATAAATAGTGTTGACAACATTGTGTTTCGAGATTTGATGACAGCTTGCCATATTGTAAAGATATGAAATGTGTTGACATGCACACAAAAAATAGGAACAGGTGAAAAATATTAACAGATTCGATTGTGAAAATGAAAAGTTTATTACAAAAAGGTGAAAAATGTTGACATAATGTGACGACAAAAAAAGTTGACAGGTTATATATCAAAGATTTAGAATGCTGACAGGTTAGTTAGCAGTAAGGTGTGTTAACGAAGCGCGCTACGCGCGCCTCGTAAGAATAATAAACTTACACACGCTACGCGCTGAGTGCTTTGTTGCACCTGAGTAAAACTGTTGACATATAAAAAAAATAAAATAACCATAAGCAATAACTGACTTAAGCAAAAACTGTTGGGGTAAACAAAACCTGCCTTACTAAAAAGTGGAATATAAACTGTTTTACAAAGCTGAAAATCGAAAAGCTACAAAGGTTGACAACAAAAGCCATTAAAGTCTGAACTAAAAACACTGTCAAGCAGACATAGCAACAATCCAAACCACACACATTACATCCGAACATTAACATTGAAATTCAAGCTTTAGGTCTGTCCTTCTCAAGTGGCAATGCCTTGAACTCCCATTTCTCGTTAAACAGGTCAATAATCATCTTCTCCCGATGAGCCCTCATGTGTTCGTCATCCAGATCATCCCAGCTGGTGCCAATGGCCAAATGCTCAATGAACTTAATGCAGTATAAACCACAATTGCCACTGTAAATCACCCCAGAACAAAAAGAGAGAAATCAGGAAAACAGAGGAATATAAAGAAAGAAAAAATCTAATGTTGACAAGATACTTACATCATCCCATCCTGAGGAACATCTTTGCGCCTTGACCATGAGAAATCCTTGTCCAAAGAATTAATATGGCCAAACAAGTGGGACTTCTTCATAACAACAGGAAGCATACAGCATAAAGTACTAATTTTACTCCAACAATAAGCATCGTTGCTGATTTGAATGCTGGAATCATACACAGTGACATGCCAGTTTGCTAAGTCAATTTCCAGGGCAACCCAATGCTCATTTTGAAAGTTGAAAGGAGTATACACCCTAGTCACAGATTCGGACCAGCACCTGCCCTCATGTTTTGGGTACATTCCTATAAAGTACTTCTGGAAAAACAGAAGCTCTGCTTCATCATCTTTCGCAATAAGAGCTCTCTTATCCGCATTGAAATGACAGTACCAGATCCAATCCATGATTGCAACTTCCTTGAATTTCTCACTGTTTTCATTGATATGCTTCCGGAAGTAAAATAAAGCCTCAGAGATATGCTACAAAACAAGAGAAAAAAGAGTAAGGTTAAAAGAGAAATAAAAAATAAAATAAAACTGAACAATAACAACACAATATAAATAAAAAAATTCAAACTGACAGTAGAAGAAAATAATAAAAGCCTCACTGACAACACAAATATGAAGCATGCGTTGACAAAGACAGCAAAATATCAAAAACTTTTAAAAATGTTGTCAGGACATGTAAAAAGTAATTAACTTACACAATCATTTAACCACTTGGCTTGCCCAATAGATTTTGTGCTTTTCAACAATAATTTGTCAAAAAAGTCCTTGGTGAAATTAAAATCATGTTCCTTGTGCTTAATAACCTCTTTCTTACCACTGCAACAAAAACACAAAATTAATAAACACATATATTCAGAAATAAAAGAAAATAATTTAAATTATAAATATAAAACATACGTCAAATAAAACCATTCGAAGAACTTTCTGCGATCATCATCTCCATAGAATGAGTATGGTGGACAACTAGGCATTGAAATCTTCTTCTTCTTCTCCTCAGTGAAAGGGCTTTGAACAAGAGCACTTGGAGTTGGGAGCCTGGAAGACTTCCTCACTTGTGTTCCAACATCAAGAGCTTTCTTAGGATACTTATTCACTTGCTCCTCTGAGTCAATGAGGTTCTGTGAAGCAGGAAGAGTATCCAAGCTATCTTGAGTGAGACTGATTCCAGAAGATATGAGAACACAGTCCTTCTCTAAAAAATTTGGGTTGCTGCAGAGATATTGATCAATACACCCGCTGTCATCGAGAAATTGACTGGAACCACCAACATTAGCATTGTCAATACCTTGTGGATCTTGGAAGCTGTCAACTTCTGGCACAAGTGTAATTTTGTCAGCATCTTGAACAACTTTCAGGCAGTCATAATCTTTACCCACTGTCAAGCTGTCAACATCTGGACCCAAGACTTCGCCGCCAACACCTGGAGCAAATGCTTTGCTGTCAACATGTTGACCAAATGCTCTGCTGTCAACATCCTTGCCTTTTGGAGGAATGTCAACAATGTCTTCTTGGATGTTGTCAACTTTGATGTTGTCAACTTTGATGTTGTCAACTTGAATGTTGTCAACATCCTTGGCATTTGGAGGAGTGTCAGCAATGTCTTCTCTGCCCTCTACACCACTTCCACCAGCATCAGCTATTGATGGAATTTCATCAACTTCAGCTTCACCCAGGTCCCCTTCCCTTTCTGGATTTTTTTCTACCTTCTCAGAACATTTAGTTCCATCAATTTCTGAAGAAGTCACAAAGCTGTCAACATTTTCATGTGTGCTGACATCTACAAAATCTTCAGATTCATATTGTGTGCTCTTATCTTGGAACGAGGCCTTGACGTTTCTCTGAATCAAACTAGATAGATCGTGCAGCTTCTTTGCGACATCAACTAACGACAGGCCATGTTCTTTGGTGGAAGATTGAACTTCAGACATGGCATTTTTCGGCTCAACACATCAAACTGTCCACCCCAAGCTGCAGCAACATTTCCTACTATGTCAACTGAGGGACAAACAGACGCTGTCCTCTCACTGTCAGCAGAATCAAATGCAGGACCAGCTGCATTTGTTTCCATGGGGACATGAATGGAAGAAGATTGTTGCTTAACTGAAGATTGTTTACCACTCTCAGATGAGGAAGGGAACTGAACAATAGGTGCAGCATCTTGGGCGGCTAGCTCTGGGATGTCAGACCATAGCTTTCTGAGAATGTTGTCAACATGAACTTGGACAGATTCGTACACAACAACATCCCGCACAGAGTCCTGCTTTGCCTTCTTAAGTTCTGGCTCAGAACCACTAAGTTTAAATATCACTTTGGGGCAGGGGGAAGGAGGAGACTTCCTCTTCTTATTTACAACGTCGAGATTAGCAGCATGTTGATCATCTTCAACCTTATAAGCTGATCTTGTTGCTCTAGTGGGATATTTTTTTGAAGCGACAACAGAAACACCAGCAGAATCTTTTACATCTCCAACCTTCTCTGGAGACTTTGATGGTCTTTTACGAGAATTATATGCAGGGGCAGAACAAGCACCAACAGAAACTTCGGGCTTGCCGTGCTGATTGCTCTCTGATTTGTTTAGTCTTGGTGATTTCCTTGGAGATTGTTCAAAAACGACTTTCCGATCTTGTAAGGAGAGCCTACGTTTATAAGTTCTGACATCTAGAGGGGAATCTGAAAACAAAGTATAGAGAACTGTCAAAAACACAAAAAACAAATGTCAACAAAAAAACCCATGGCGAAATAGGAAAAAAGAAGAAGTTGTCAACAGTGTATAAAAATGCAAAACATATCATACCTGGAGTGCTGACAGGTTGATTTCTCTTAGAAACAACTTTTGCAACCTTTGACACATTAGAAATTAGATTGCTGACAGCTTGCTTGTCTTTGCAATCACCTTTGCCCATCTCTGCAGCATTTTGAACTGAAGTGCTTACAACTTCCTTCTCTTCGTTAACAGGTTCCTTATCCTTGTTGACATCTTCCTTTTCTTTGTTGAAAACCTTGACAACCTTAGCAACTTTTTGAATTGGTTTCTTTTCTTTGGTGACAACCTTCGCCACTTTCTGAACAAGTTCCTTTACTTTCTTGACAACAATTGAAACTTTCTGAACTGACTTTCTGGCATTCCTTTTGGGAGCAGGTTTCACTGGCTTCGTGGCAACCTTCTTGGCAGTCTTAGCCGGTCGCTCAGATATAACAGTGTTAGAAACAACTTGCTCTGAATTCTGACGAGCAGTGACAAGAACTTGTTCAGCGAATGCATCAAACAAAGGATCTTCAACCTCGTCGAGAAAATTAAGGTGACAAAATGTAGAGTGTTCCTCATATGGAGATGGTCTGCACAACTAAAATAATGAAAAAACAGCAAAAGAGTTATAACAATGTGCTGTCAACAAAAAGAGTTAAATACAAAAATAAAACAGACAAGAAAAATATAAATGTATAATAAGATAAAGAATAATACCAAAGGATGAGCATCGAAATGATCTGACACAGAATGATACCAAGCGAGTTTGTTATTATCCAATGAGAACCAGCGTTCGCCATATGGAATGGTCTTAAGAGAGGCAGTAGCAGCTCCAACAAACTCGCGAAACTGATGAAAATGTTCAAGCACCCAAACCTACAAAAAAAAATTAACGATTAAAAAGGAGAATATGAAAATGTATTTGAGCAACTAACTGAAAAAGAGAAATGAAAACTAAATACCTGAAAAGCAAGAGGATAGCCATGGAGAGTATACCAAACTCTATCATTAGAAGAACCACTTCCTGTGCGTTTTGCATGGGCTGGAGCATCTTGAAAAGCCCGGAGAGTGTCTAAGTATACTTCCCTACCCCAGGGATAGTTCAAAAAAGCTTGATAATTGCTAGCAAGCTTTAGAAATTTTAATCTAACAGCAGAGCCTTTCCTCTGAGGCATCAACACACCTTCAACAATAATAAGGTGTGCTAGAACCATCTTCCGCTCCCCTGACGAGATAGCAAACTCTGCAATTATGTCATCAAGAGTGATCTTGTTTTTGGTTCCCAGAGTACACTCAAAGACTTGATCTGGGATGACATGACCTTCAAAATCAGTGCACTTCAAACCCGTGATCGCAGCAAAGTCTTGAAGTGAAAAGGACAACACATTGCCTTGCATGTTAAACCACATTTCATACTTCTTCTGTGTCTTAACTGCACGCATTAAAGCGTAGTGAACTATGACGTGCGAGTAGTTGAGCTGCGATGTCATGCTTAAAATAGTTTTGAATATACCAGTAGCAAACAAAAAATTACTGACTTCATCTAACTGACCCTCGATCTGATCCATCACAGCAAATCTGTGGTATGTTGTAACCTTAGGAGCTACAAATAAATCTTGGGAAGCCAAAAACTGAAGCTTAGAAACATCCATGACACCTGTCAACAAAAAATAAGATGTCAACATGAATAAGATGTCAACAAAAAATAAGATGTCAACATGAATAAGATGTCAACATGAATAAGATGTCAACAAAGAATAAGATGTCAACATGAATAAGATGTCAACAAAGAATAAGATGTCAAACACAAAAAGCTGTCAGCATCCATATTCAAAAATGTAATATATGAAAAAGTTGTAAACATGAACAAGTTGACAACAAGAATAAGATGTCAAAGACCAAAAGCTGTCAGCATCCATATTCAAAAGATGTAAATATGAACAAGTTGTCAACAATAAGCTCTAGAGACACATAAAGTTGTCAGCACGCCATATTGAAGATGTCAACATTAACAAGCTGACAACAAATATGATCTCAAGACAAAATCAGCTGTCAGCATGACATATTAACAACATAAACATGGAAAATGCCAAAAAAATAGAATCTCCAGCCACAAAAACCTGTCAGCATCCCATATTCAAAAACATAGACATAAACAAGCACTCAACCAATTACATATACAGACACAACAAGTTGTCAACCATGAAAAAATCAACAACAGAAGCTAAAATACAGTGAAGAATCAACAAATAAAGTGAAAAAATCATAATAAAACACAACATGACATGTTCAACATACATTTGAACAGTCCAGATGCTCTGAATCTGTCAGAAAACTTAAAAACCTAAAAATCAAACAGATAAAGACGCATGCAAATAAAAACAACCTTCAAAATCTAGGTTTCGAACAAACACGAACTCGATTTTGACTTGAAACAAAGGAACAAAGACGCAATCACAGAAATCTTCCAAAATAAACAACCGAAACAACAAATAGGAAACACAAGAGCGCTAAATACCTGATTTTATATGACGAAGAGACGCAAAATCTGGAAAATGAAGAAGGAATCGAGTGAGGAACTTGAGCAGCGCGAATCTTGAGCGATGACGAAAACGAAGAAGGAATCGAGTGAGGAATCGAAGGCAGCAGAAGAGGAGGGAGGAGAAAGCTGAACGGTTTCAGTTTTTGATTTTGGGAGTGAAAAATGAGGGGGAGAGGAAGGAGAGAATGAAAGTGCGCGTGATTTGAAAAAATGATCTGGGAAAGGTGGAGCGCGTGAAATTGGGGTGGTGAGGGTAGGGGTAGAAATTAAAGACTTAGTTTAGGGGTGTATTTGTTGAGAATATAGTGCCCAATAGGGCATTGGGCACAAATCTTTCATTACATTGGCCTATTAGGCCCAACTCCGAAGATAATATCTTCGTGCATGACGATCACGTGGATGCAGCGGGTGTAGAACATTCTACGGCATCTCCTCCCCTCCCTCACAGACCTCCACGTGTCCTTACATCTCTGCATTATCGCCGCTTCCTCCTCTCTCCAAAAAAGAAAAACTAAATCTGCGTACAAATCAGGCTTCTTTCCATCGTTCTCCCATATCACGACACGTGCCTCTGATCAACGGCTCTGATTTACCCTACTAGGATCTGTCGATCTTATTTCCATCCACCGCACTATATATATACCGTAAAACCCCAATGTCATCGCCACAACGCTAAACCCAGAAAAATACAACCACCACCCCCAAACACTCAGAAATCCCTAATTTCTCTATGGCAAACCCTAAAGTGTTCTTCGACATGGCCGTCGGCGGCAAGCCTGCCGGAAGGATCGTGATGGAGCTCTACGCCGACACCACCCCCCGCACCGCTGAGAACTTCCGCGCACTTTGCACCGGAGAGAAGGGAGCAGGAAGGAGCGGAAAGGCTCTTCACTTCAAGGGATCGAGCTTCCACCGTGTGATCCCCGGATTCATGTGCCAGGGAGGAGATTTCACCGCCGGAAACGGAACCGGAGGAGAGTCGATCTACGGCACCAAGTTCCAGGACGAGAACTTCGTCAAGAAGCACACTGGTCCTGGAATTCTGTCCATGGCCAACGCTGGTCCCAACACTAATGGATCTCAGTTCTTCATCTGCACTGCCAAGACCTCCTGGCTCGATGGGAAGCACGTTGTGTTTGGACAGGTTGTTGAGGGATTGGATGTTGTCAAGGAGATCGAGAAGGTCGGATCTCAATCTGGAAGGACTGCTAAGACTGTGGTGGTCGCCGATTGTGGTCAGCTTTGAGCGATTCTAGTAGTGGTTATGGAATTATGAATAAGATTTGGATCTATGGATATTGCTTATAATGCGATTGCTATGTTTCTGTTTTTTTAGTATGTGGTTTGTGAACGGATCTATTTCTATGGAATTCAATGCTTTGCTTCGGTTTAATCTTCATCTTTGCTTTCATCTAAACCTGAGTACTCTATACTGGTTGAATTGACTGCTTTGCGTTTGGTTAATCTTGATCTTTGATGATTACATAGTTTGATTTAACAGTGAATATTTTATGTTTATATGCCATTATAATTGGTTGTCTCTATGGACTGCATAGGCTTCTAAAGTTCTTGTGATATCAAGTATGCTTGTGGATAATGTGGATAATTTTATAGGGATGTTTGCGAATTGCATATTTCTATTGTCATTCTGTACTTGCAAATATAGTTTCATTGTGTTATAAAACATTGACAACTCCGTGGGAATATGGTAGGCTTCTAAAGTTCTTGTGATATCAAGTATGCTTGTGGATAATGTGGATAATTTTATAGGGATGTTTGCGAATTGCATATTTTCTATTGTCATTCTGTACTTGCAAATATAGTTTCATTGTGTTATAAAACATTGACAACTCCGTGGGAATATGGTATGTCCTACCTTCAATGTGAGTCCACTAGATCAATTGCTCATGCCATGTATGTTTTGTCTAGCTCTACTGAATCAGATGCTGTTGGGTTCTTGGCAAGGGTAAGAAGTTTAAAGTTTAAATTGAGTCTACTAGATCAATTTGGCGGTTTGTTTGTCTAGCTCTACCGAATGCATATCACGTTTAGATGTTCAGTAGTCATATTTGAGTTTTAGATTGTTGAACAAGTTTAACAGTAAATCGTGGTTCACTCCAAAGTATTCATAGACTGTATGCATCTTTTGCCTTGATCACTCTCTGTGCCAATAGTCGTCCTTACTCTTCTGGTTTAGTGGTTGAAGTAATTCCTGAACAAACTTTACTGGCTGAAGTGGTGGCAAGTGTGTGAACAAAGCACATGATTATTAATACAATGTTGTAGTTATATATATTATGCTAGTCTCTGTTCTTTAATATTTTTACCAGATGATTCTATCGGGAGCTGCATGCTTGCCGCTTGGTGTGATGAGTCGTATTCTCACCAAGGATAACCTATCTTTCATTTTTATGTGCGGTTGTAGTTCATAGTCGTATTTACATTGCATCCCAAAATATTGAACCTGATTTTCATGGAGCTGGTATCCCTTTTTGGCTTGTCATCAAACATTAACATGAGCTTGATCAAAAAAACAAAAACATTAACATCAGTATTTGAAAGTGGTTGTGAATGAAATATAACAACCCAAATTCCTTGGATATTAGCTTTTGTGTTTGCTCATGGATGTCTTCGGTAAAAAAAGTTTTAGGATTTTTTTTGTTCGGGATTTTAGATTTATTTTGAGAACCAAAGAATTTCTTTTTTTGTTTGAAAGAGAGACGAAACTCTCAAGGATTTTATAAATAAAATTAAGAAATTAAAAAACGAGGGAGATTAACTCCACTAGTGTCATCCGAAATAAAATTAACAAATGCAAAACTAAAGGAGGGAGAACTTATGAATTTTGTCAAATTAATTCCAACTCCGCTGGCTGATTAGAAAGTGTGTTCTTATTGATGCTTGAAAGAGGCATGCAGCTTTGTCTAATGGATAACATGGCCAAAGTGGTATAATATGTCGCTACCCACATCCTTTTTTTGGTGTTAGTGCGCTAATAAGTAAGGCGACCAACACAATATTCTTCAATGGATGGTTTAGCCCGCTTGATGGAGAACCGTCGTCAAAACATCATTTATAGCACGACGAAGTCAAGGAGCATTGTCACTTACTCCATTTCCCACTACTGAATTCTAGGCTAATAGGGAATGATGAAAAACATTTCTCATTGATTTCATTCATTGAACAGTGTACAATATACTATAGAGTTGTCATTCTCTAGATGAATGACACTTGTAGATTACAGATAAGATCTTAACGGTAATGTAAATGATAGGATAAGCATTGATAGAAATCCTATGCTATGACATCAGCAGTGAGGTCATTGGAATGACATCAGCGGAATATAGGATATTCTCTTTATATTCCTCTATGCCCCCTCGATCCGAGCTGGGTGCAAACACAGTTGGGATCGTAGCTCAATGAATCTGGCTGTTGGCAGTGGCTTTGTAAGAAGGTTTGCGAGCTGCTCTTTGGAGGATGTGAAGGCAACCTGAAGAGTCTTGGCCTCGACGCATTCCCGAACAAAATGGTAATCAAGGGATAGGTGTTTGATGCGATGGTGGAGTACGGGGTTGACAACGCTGTAAGTAGCACCAATATTGTCACACCAGAGAACCGGATCTTGAGAGAGTGAGACTCCAATTTCAGAGAGAAGAGACTAAACCCAAAGGAGTTCACATGTTGCATTTGCAACACTTCTATATTATGCCTCTGTAGTTGATCCGGACACAGTTGATTGCTTTCGAGAGCACCAAGACACCAATTTGTTTCCAAGGAAAATGCAGTAAGCACTTGTAGACCTTCCTTCATCCTTACGAGGGCCACCCCAGTAAGAATATGAGAAAGCTGAGAGGATAGAGCTGGAGTTTGCACTGATGTGGAAACGAAGATCGATGGTGCTGTTAAGATACCTGATAATTCTTTTGACAAGTTGCCAGTGTTGCATAGATGGGGAGTGCTTGAATTCGCAGGCCTTGTTGACTGCAAAGGAAACATCAGGTCTTGTGAAGGCCAAATACCGTAGGCTGCCAACTACACTTCGGTAAAATTGAGGATCTGGGTAAGCTTCTTTGCAGTCTGGAATAGCAGTGCAGGACCTTGGTGTTCGAACAACCTTTGAGTTTTGCATATTCACCTCTGTACATAATTCCCTGATGTACTTGGACTGGGAGAGAAAGAACCCATCAACATTCCAGATAACTTCGACACCCAAGAAGAAATTCAAAGGACCCAAATCTTTACTGGGAAACACTTGGACAAAGATTGAGTGAAGCTTGCAGAAAGAGAAGGACAAGAAGACACAACCAGTAGGTCGTCGACGTAGACGAGCACAAAAACATAGTGTTGCGCTTGGCGATACACAAACAAGGAAGTGTCAGCAATAGATGGTGTGAACCCCAGAGTCACAAGAGCATCACTCAATTTGGCGAACCAAGCCCTCGGTGCCTGCTTTAAACCATATAACGACTTGCGTAGCTTACAAATATGATTAGGATAGAGAGGGTTTACAAAACCTTGGGGCTGGTGGATGTAGACATCTTCTGCTAAATCACTGTGAAGGAAGGCATTCTCGATATCGAGCTGACGTACAAACCACTGCTTGATGGCGGAGAGGGACAGGAGAAGGCGGATTGTTGTGGGTTTGGCGACTGGGAAGAAGGTGTCAGTGTAATTGATCCCTTGTAATTGATGGAACCCTTATGCGACGAGTCTGGCCTTTCGCCTCTCAATTGAACCATCTGAGCGAAGTTTCGTTTTGTACACCCATTTTGTGCCAAGGACATTTGAGGAGGAAGAAGGGGTTACAAGGGTCCAGGTCTAAGTGGCCAGGAGAGCATTAAATTCGGTTCCCATTGCCTTTTTCCACTCGAAGAAATCTGGAAGCAGTGGTGAAACAAGATGGCTCGTCTGGAATGGGGATGTTGGTGTGGCTGGTAGTGGGAGGCCAGGGAATAGTTCCATCTGTCCGGACGAGAGGTCGGTGTATGTGATTTTGAGAGCGGGTAACAATGGGAGGAGGAGGTGGGATGTTGGTGTCGTCTGGAGAAGGGGAAGAAGAATCGAGGGACGAGTCTTCGACTGAAGGGTTTGGTGTGGGAGATGGAGAGGGAGATGGGCTTGAGGAGGGAGTTGGGCTGGATGAGTGAGCTGGGCTGGGCATTGGGATGGGCTCATTTTGAGGAATGGGGGCAGAGTAGCGGAAGGGAAGTAAAAGAATCGTAGTGGGTTGGGGAGATAGTGTTTGGGAAAGGAAAGGTTTGCTCATGAAATATGACATCTCGGGATACATAGAACCGAGAGGATATGGACGAAGGTTGGGGAAGGCTAAGCATCCGAAAACTTTGAGGAAGTGATAGTCGGGAGTGGTGTTATAAAGAGCTTCAAAAGGTGATTTGGCTTGTAAGCGGTTAATGAGATAAGTCGCGGTCTCAAAGGAAAAGTCCCAAAGAAGGAGAGGAAGATTAACTTGCTTGAGGAGGGTAAGACCCGTGTCGACAATAGGTCGGTGACGTGTTTCGATACTCCCGTTTTGTTGGTGAGAGTATGGACAAGTTAGGCGGTGGTGAATTCCTAATTGTTGAAACAATGTTTTGAGAGGTTTGAATTCGGTACCATTGTCCGTTGGATGCTAGAAATTTTTGTGGAGAGTTGATTTTGGATAAGATTAATAAAATTTGTGAAAGTGGAAGCAACAAGAGATTTGGTAGATAAAGGAAAGAGCCAAATGAATTTGGTGAAATCATCTACAATAGAAAGGTAACTCATGAGAGGGACCCCATACATCAGCAAATAAAAGTTGGAGTGGGTAAGTGGACCGAGATGGAGTTGTTGGAAGAGGAAGGCTGTGTGCTTTGGCCCACGAACAGGCTTGGCACTTGTGGGTTGGATCAGGCCCATTTCTTGTAGGTAGCTGAAGAAGCTGAGAGATGGACTGGTAGACATGGTCAGCCAGATGACCTAAACGCAAATGCCAGACAGTCACCATGAAAGTTTTATTTGTGGAGCAAAGGGTTGGGGACGCCGGAGAAGCAGTAGTCGTTGGCAGGCAATAAATGCCATCCTCAATGGTTCCTTGAAGCAGAAGAGCCTGGGTCCGAGAATCCTTCACACGACAACAAGATTCGTGAAATTCAAAATACACATCATTGTCCTTGCAAAATTGATGAACAACCAGCAGATTTTTGGAAATTGAAGGAGCATGGAGAATATGCGGTAAGGAAAACGAGTGATTGTGAGAGTAAAGTTTAGAGGAACCATAGTTCTGGATCATAATAGTGCCTCCATCCCCGAGAGATATCTGGTCAAACCCACCATAGGGAAGTTGTTCAATCCGGAGATTTCCGATGTCAGGTGTGAAGTGGTGGCTAGCGGCAGTGTCGGGGTACAAGTGATGACCTGCAGCAGTATGATTCGCTTGGAATCGGGCTGGGGGGGGGGGGGGGGGGGGAGTCTGGTACGACTGATCAAACCGGTACCAACATGTGAGGGCAGAGTGACCCAGTTTGGAGCAAACCTGACAAACGGGGCGCGCATCAGGAGCGTCGGAGAAAGTAGTAGGTGGCTGACCCCGGCCACGACCTCCTGGTGGTTGACCCCGACCACGACCGCCTGAGTTTCGACCTCTGTGCTGAAAATGGTTCCTGTCTCGTCCAGACACCGTAAAGTTGGCTTCGAGACAATGTGTATTGTGGGCACTATGTGGTGGTGTGGGAAGTAGGGGAGTGTTTTGATGGGAGATACGATTTTCATGGACAAGAAGGTAAGAATGTATTTGGTTTGAGGAGGGGAGGTTTGGTTGAGTGGAAAGTGAGGTGGCGATGAACTCGTAGTCGGAGCCTAGCCCGGCCATGAGGTAGACGGCAAACTCCTCGTCTGGGATGTGATGGCCTGCGGCATTGAGCAAAGTAACCAGAGTCTTTGCTTTGTTAAAGAACTTTGTTATGCTCTCTTAACCTTTCTTCAACGATGCAAGCTTCAGAGGAGCTTGGATAACTTGAGCATTTGAGCGAGCCGAGAAGAGCTCGTGGAGGTGTTTCCAGATGGCCGCAGAGGTGGTGTAGTCTATGATCTGCACTAGGGGTATTGCGATCAGAGGCAGTGGGATTTAGAGGAGGGATCTGGGTTCTTTGGAGGAAGCACTAGTGGAAAAAACACCTGTTGAGGCGGTCAAAAACCCCCCTGTTGAGGCGGTCAGGGGTCGCTGCAACAGGGGGGGCTGCAACAGGTCATGAGCTGTTGAGGCGGTCGGGAGGGTGACCGCCTCAACAGATCAGACGTTTTCTACCTCTGTTGAGGCGGGCAGAAGGGTGACCGCCTCAACAGAGGGGGTCTGTTGAGTTGAGGCGGTCACCCTTCTGCCCGCCTCAACAGAGGTAGAAAACGTCTGATCTGTTGAGGCGGTCACCCTCCCGACCGCCTCAACAAGTGTTTTTTTTTTTAAAATATTCGGTTTGAATTTACAGTAACCAGCCTGTACAGAGGTAGAAAACCTGTTTCAATCATTCTGAACGTCTAGTTCCACTTGCAGATACATTTCACATACAATTTGTGTTCAGTTTCAACAGAATATATGCAAGTACAAAACCTATTATTCAAATATCCAAAACATACGCTTAAACTAATAGATATTTGGTTGTAAAGAACTTAGCCCATTGCTCACGAACAACATCGAGTTCCTCACTTGTATAAGGCGCACTCCTCTGAACATAGACCTTCAAAAACATATAGTACATCGTCTTAGTGAAGTAATTAACATGAAAAAAATTAGATTTTACATATATGAAATGAAAGGACTAGGTAAAGTAACTACCTTATCTAGTCGCTCATTAGACTCTTGATATGTCGTGACAATCTCCAACATGAACTTCATAACGTAATATCCACACTCGGTTCCGCCACTTTGTTGAGCGCACTAAAATAACAATATAATACATCGTCTTAGTTTTAAGATCAATAGATATAAAAAATAAAGAAAAAGGTAATTTATGATGGTATACCTCTATATGAATGGGTCTCCAAGACTTGAAATTAGTCGTTTTACTCGGACGCACCCCACCATTAAACTTATACACTTGGTATGTCCTATAAAATAAACAACATACAAGTCAAAAATTCTGATTTTGTAAATATTTGAAAAGACAATTTTTAAGTAAAAAACTTACAAACTCAAGATGCCCCATACATCATACTCTTTGCGTGCTGCTTTGAGAGGATCGAAAATATACACAATGGCTTTACGTAGGTCTAGTACATATAGAATCCAATGATTTCTGCGTCATTTATAAAAGATATTGTATAACATCAGAAAACAAGTCAAAAGATGTAGTCAGAACAAGAAAGAAGGATTGCTATATCACACTTACTCTTGATTATATGGAAGCAAAAACCATTTGGTTATGCTAGGATCATTCATCTTCTCCTTTTGAATTTCAGCAACGAAAATCTTTTTTAAATACTCTGTTGGGACATTAGGATCAACTTTGATTCTAGTGCTTGACATCGTCTCAGGAGATAAGAATCCAATCTTAGACGACATTTCAAATGCCCAGCTGTGATCATGCAATAAATATCTACAAAATATGCAAGATTACACTATTAGTATCTGTAAAGTAAAAATCTCACTGAAAGAATAATTAACAACTAAAACATAAAGATTGATGAAAATGTTTACAATATGTAGACTTGGATCACTGAAATGTTTAAGCACACCCCTCTAAGGAACTCTTCAACATCGGACTCAGTTACGTATGTATCTTGATCTTGCGAATAATGCCAAATCGAAGCATCCAACTTGATGGGAGTACTATCGTATATTTCGCCGGGAGCTGAAGAGATGAAAAAATGCAAATATTTGCATTGCGGGCCAAGACCTTGAATTGCATCGTTTGCAAAATTCGCTTTCTTGCTTTTGGCGGCTGACTCTTGAGTTTTACGATCACAACTACCCACCACCTCTTTGTTTGACTTAGACTTCATTGCATATGAAAATAATAACAAAATGTAAGAACAAAAATATACCTGGAGTGACTTAGACTTAGACTTCTTTATCATAACTAATAAACAAGAAAAATTGCAAATAGAACATATGTCATGAATAACTGTAACAACAATAACTGTAACAACAATGCAGAAAAATAAGAACAACATTCAGCAGTGCATTACCATAACTAATAAACAAGAAAAATTGCAAATAGAACATATGTCATGAATTAAAAATACAAGTTCTAGCTAATCATATACCTGGAGTGACTTAGACTTAGACTTCTTTATCAGGCGTGGAGTGAACTCCTACAAAAATATTACATGAGCAAGATTGAGTAGACAATTAGATGTAGCAAATGCTTGCATTATCATATTCGTTCAAAACATTCATACCTCGTCGTCTTCGAAAATCACTAAGTGGATTGGCCATTGTACAAAACTACCCTGAGCACCGCCTAAGTTAGTTAAACCATCTCCAGTAGGTACCGGAAGAATATCATCAACATGCCCTTCGTAAACAAAATCAATTTGGACTTTATAGTGACCAGGCTTCATTAATCTAAAATGTTGGGTCAATGCACCATCTGAGGGTTGTACCATACCATCCGCCACAATGACTTTGTTACCGGAAACTTCATCCTCAAGGGCAAGATGATATGAAACCCTTTCCTGCATAAATAATGAAATTGATGCAAATATACTCTATTTAATAGATTATAACAAGATTCACTTGATTACTCTAACAAGATTCAGTTTTTTAATAGACATGGAACCCTTTCCTAGCTACTCTTCATATAATGAAGCTAATGTGAATTATTCTAACAAGATTTACTTGATTACAAGTAAAAGAATGTAATATATTATTTTTAGCCAACATGAGACTAAATTGTACCTTTAGCTCGCGTGGTTGAGGGGCAGAATCATGTTCAGCATGTCCATAGAGATCATGTACAGGGTTGGAAGTGGAGGCATACTGGCCCATATGTCCCATGGCGGCTAGTTGCTTTTGGAGGGCCTCTTGCACTCTTTTCTCCACTATTCTATCTAGGTCGTCTTCAAACTCCTTTCTCATTGAAGCTCTAATTGATTCAATTACATCTGAAGAAGCTTCACTATGAGCAAATTTATTTTGTCTCTTTCTCGGACCAAAAGCAACTGTATGACAAACATTTCCACCCATTGCCTTGACACGCCCACGATGATCTTTTTTCCCCATAGCTTTGGTGAGGGCATCCTCTTGATCTTCAAAAACAAGATTACCTTTTTCTTCTTCTTCAATGTACTCCATCTATGTCAATTAGAAAAGTAAGAATTAGTTCATAATTTATAATCAAAGAAAATAAACATTACTTAGATATCACTTCTTACAGTTTTTTTGGCAATTTCTGCAATTTCCTTATCATTTGGGTCAATTTCCCACTCTCCATCTTTATTTAGAACTTGATGAGCCAATATCCACTCCTTTGATCTAAATTTCTTAACTCTAGCTAGCGTTGAGGTGACAGAAGAGTTCACCGAGGAACTACTTGAGAAAGTTAATGCTTCTTCTGGTGGAAGTCGTCCATCGTCTATCCATTCAGGTCGTTTTCTGATATAACCCTTCTGGCCAGTGCGATGATGGCTTTTGTTGAATGACGCACTGTTCCTTGCCTTTTCACTACGAGCCTGTCAAAAAGGATGTTAAAGATGATTTCTGAAAGAAAATTTAACTCAATTACCATTCAAAACCAAATTCAACACCAAAAACAGATTTGTACATGATGCATAAGAAACCATTTGTATAAAAAACAATAACTTACCAATGACTCCGGCATGAAGTATTGTTGAACAAATGTGTTCCAATCTTCCTCTGTGATGTGGTCATAGACTTCCCAAGGCATCTTGGATGACTGTGTCTTCGGCATCCTTTCTTTTTTAGTGATCCATCGACGCACCAACTTACTCTTGAAATCTCGAAATCGTTTTGCCACACCATGGTGAAAATATTTTTCCCTTGAATTACTCGAATCATCATAAATGTGGAACAAAAGCTGCCAATTTTCAAAAACTGTTAAATTATGAACATAGTATTAAAAACATGTGAAATCATATCCAACGTTTTACCTTGGTCTCCTCCCAAAACCCCTTCCTTGTTTGCTCATCTATCTTTCAGTATTCTTTCTCATTAATATTAATTCTAGCAGCACAAGTTCCAACTTGCTTCCCGTATTCCGCCGACCACTTTCCATCGGGGATATTAAGCTCATTATACTCAAGGAACATAGCTTTTTTTGCCTTGACTCCTTTGGATCGACCACGAACAATCTTTGTAATCATGCTAGCATCCAGTGATTCGTCACCTGTTGTAGGAGGAATAACTGGATCACTGTCACCTTCCGAATCATTTCCAGCAACAATTTGGTTATTCATTTTAACACTGACAAATACACTCCTGCATCATAAGCAAGAAAACAATGAGTATACATAAAGATTAAAGATACTAAATATACATTAAAGATTCTAGCAACACAACATATTTCAATGATAGATAAGATGGGAAACAAACCAGAATCAAGGGAAGAACCGAAGAAAAACTGAAGCACGCCAGAAGCAAATCAGAATCATACCAGAATCATATCAGAATCATATCAAAATCAGATCAGAACCGAAGAAAAACTGAAGCACGCCAGAAGCAAATCATAATCATACCAGAATCATATCAGAATCATATCAAAATCAGATCAGAACCGAAGAAAAACTGAAGCACGCCAGAAGCAAATCATAATCATATCAGAATCAGATCAGAAGCAAACCGGAATCAGATCAGAAGCAGAGTCATCTTATTCATTTGCGCTTTGAAACCCATATTCCTTCCCTATGATCTGTGCGCATGTGATTAGTATTATTTGCATCTTCCTCCTCTGGTAATGGTTGAACAACAGTTGATAACAGGGGTGAGTCATCGTAGTTGTCATACTCATCTTCATCCAGAACATCATCAATACCGAGAATATGCCTTTTCCCTTGTGCAACTACACGCCATCTAGGATCAACATTGTCTACGATATAGAAAATTTGCTTAGCTTGTGACGCTAGAATGAATGGCTCGTCACTCTCACTTAATCGGTCAAAGTTTACCAATGTTAAACCCGGGTAAATATCATCTTGTTTCACCCCATTATGGTTGTTGGCCCACTTGCACCGGAAAACAGGAATCACAAAACTGCTGTAATCAAGCTCCCATATTTCTTCGATTACACCGTAATACGATTGTGTCGCATCAACCGGTCTTTTATCCTTAGCGCTTGCATAGACCCTAGATGATGCAACAACCTTCACTCCACTATTCTGCACCACACTCTTTTCATCTTGTCTTGACGTGTAGAATGTGAACCCATTGATATCATACCCTTCATAAGACCGAACACATAGACGAGGACCTCGAGCTAACCACTTGACTGTATCAGAAACATCATGCCCTTTCTTTAGTTCCTCAGCTACTTCCTTCTTAAACCAATCAACGAATGAGCGATTATGTTCCCGCATCAATGCCCTTTCATTAAATTTAGGATTATTATGTTGCAATTCAAGCACATGCTTATCTACGTAAGGACTGACCTCTGTAAGATGCTGCAACACACAAAGATGTGCCTTATTCTTCCTTTCAGAAGGAGGCGAGATTACTTTTTTACCAATTACTCCCACCCCTTCAAGCCTCCCTACATGACGAGATTTCGGAAGGCCTATTGGCTTAAGCCTCGACAAAAATTCAGCTACGTATTCACATATCTCTTCATGAAAGATTCCCCGAATTATACTACCCTCTGGATTCGCCGGATTCTTTGCTTTGTCTTTTAAAGACCCAAAATATCTCTCAAAGGGATACATCCATCTTAAGAACACCGGGCCACATAACTTGATTTCTCGCACTAAATGGACAATTAAATGCACCATTATATCAAAGAAAGAGGGCGGAAAGTACATTTAAAATCGACACAAAGTTTCAACGATATCATCTTGCAGACTATCCAGTTTCTCTGGATCAATCACCTTAGCACATATCGAACTGAAAAACACACATAGTTTTGTTATAACATGCCTCACGTGTTTCGGCAATATCCCACGAAGTGCAATTGGCAAGAAAACATTAAGCAGTACATGACAATCACGAGACTTCATACCGATCAACCTCAGGTCTGAGAGAGAAACTAGACGTTTTACATTAGATGAATATCCCGATGGCACCTTAATGCCATGTAAGCACTCGCAAAACGTCTTTTTCTCCTTTCTTGACATTGTGTAACACGCCGGAGGAAGAAAAGTCCTTTTACCATCCTTTTTTTTCACGGGCCACAAATCTGGACGCATATTCCTCTCTTTCATATCTTTCCGAACTTTCTTATTGTCCTTAGTCCTTCCGGGAATGTGTAGCAAAGTCCCAATAATAGCATCACACACATTTTTTTCAATGTGCATCACATCGAGACAATGACGAACCGACAAATCTTTCCAATAAGGAAGATCCCATAGTGAAGATACTTTCTTCCATAAAACACCCTTTTTAGACTTGGGCTTGATGAACTTGCCATATTTGGTTTCAACATTTTTAATACGTTCATAAACCTGCGATCCCGTTAAAGGTGCACGAGCCACTCCTTCCTCGGTGTGACCATTGAACTCTTTCTTCTTCTTACGATAAGGGTGATACCGACTAAGGAACTTCCTGTACTTTACAAACACATTTTTCTTGTAATGTTTCAAGTATGTGGGTTCCATGTCTTCTTCACATATTGGGCATGCTTGTTCTCCTTTGGTTTTGTACCTAGACAAGTTTCCATATGCTGGAAAATCATTTATGGTATAAAAAACCATAGCTCGCAGTGTGAAGTCTGAGTTGGTGTGTGCATCGTACATTGAAACACCTTCATTCCACAATAATTTCAAATCCTCTATGAGTGGCGCTAGATACACATCTATGTCATTTCCAGGTTGATTAGGCCCCGAGATGAGGAGTGATAACATGATATTCTTGCGCTTCATACACAACCATGGAGGAAGATTATAAATCGCAAGAAGAACCGGCCATGTGCTGTGCTGAGTGCTTAGAGTGCCATAAGGATTCACACCATCTGTACACAGAGCAAGTCTCAGATTTCTAACCTCCTTGCCAAATTCAGGATATTTCTTATCGATATTTCTCCATTGAGGAGAATCAGCAGGATGTCTAAGGAGTCCATCTTTCTTCCTCCCTTCTGCATGCCATCTCAGATTTTTTGCTTGTTTCTTTAATGAAAACAAACGCTTAAATCTATCTATGATTGGAAGATACCACATAACTTTAGCCGGCGGCCCCTTCTTAGCGGAATTTACCCCTTTACGCTTGTAACGAGATACACCGCACTTTGGACACTCATCCAAATTTTCATGGTCTTTTCTGTAAAGAACACAATCGTTTGGACAAGCATCTATTTTGACAACCTCTAAGCCAAAGGGACACATCACTTTCCTGGCATAATAGGTAGAGGTGGGCAACTCATTGCCTTCCGGCAAAACTTCACTTAACCACTCCAATAAGGTCGTGAAACTCGAATCAGTCCAGCCACTCTTCGATTTCAAGTTGTATAGCACTGACAAAGCTTCTAACTTGGTAAATTTTGTACACCCAGGATACAAAGGCGTCTCAGCAGCCTTTGTTAGTTGTTCTAACACCTTAGGTCGTTCATCCAAGCGATCTCTCACCCCACCCATCATCTCATTCATTTCATCCTCTTGCTCATCATCATCATCATCATCCATCTCATAATTCTCAGAAATGTTATCATCACTCTCATCACTGTCTACCTGAAGATCAAATTCGTTTACACTAGAACTTGGACGATCAGGTATTTTCTCTCCATGCCAAAACCAAACATGATAATCTTGCTTAAACCCACGACGAAATAAATGATCCTCAATCTCATCAATGTCTGCTAACCTCCTTACATTGTTACAATCACGGCAGGGGCAATAGATTTTTTCGGCTTTTGTACTCTGTTGGTTGGCTAAAGCACATCTAATAAACTCCCCAACCCCACTCAAATATTCAGCTGTAGTATGATCACCGTACATCCAACGACGACTCATTTCTAATAACAGAAGAAAACTGTAGAAAGACCAATACATACATAACATTGAAAACACTCATTGAAATAAAATAAAATTATTTGGATATCTAGCTAACAAAACAATATCTCATGCAAAACTCATTAAAATCACTCATCGACATATTTCATTTGTTTTCCTACAATTTTTATCAAGTCATGCTAAAAAGTGACAAAATTAAGTTTAGTTATATGAATTGACTATATAGACAAGAGGTAGAGCATAATCCTAAACATACATGAAAGGTATTAACAAGAACTAGTAAAATTGACAAGATTAAGATTAAATTTTCGTTTAGGCATTTTACCGAACACTTGGAGTGCATCAAAATTTCCTAAAGAACCAAAACAACATAATCAATCAAAATTCCACCAAATAAGGTACTAATCACCCACAACAACAAAAATCAACCATTCATACCACAAAAGGAATCAACTCCTGCACATCAAAATCCGAAAACAATTTGCGAAGGAGGAAGTTTCACCTACCTCGATGACTCGAAGGACGAAAGCTGGAGGAGGAGGAGGAGACGAGGAGGAGCAGTCGACAAGTTCGACAGTGAGGCGTGGAGGAAGCGGTGAGTTGGCGGAGGCGGCGAGTTGGAGGTGGCAGCTGCCACAGGAGATCAGCTGGAGGTGGCTGCAGAACCAATTCAAAGTAGAATTGGAGGAGGCGGCGAGGAGGAGGCTGCGAAGAGGAGGAGGAAGCTACGCAGTTGACTGAAAACGAAGGAAATGAAGCAGGCGCAGTGTCGACTGTAATTAATTTGACGAATCAGTTGAGGCGGGCGCATATTGCCCGCCTCTAAATTTTTTTAAGCATCTGTTGAGGCGGGCGCATGACTGCCCGCCTCTAATTTTGTGTTATTTTGAGGCGGGCGCATTGCTGCCCGCCTCTAATCTCTTCGTCGCATAATTTGAGGCGGGCGCCTTACTGCCCGCCTCTAATTTTTGGGCTCTGTTGAGGCGGGCGCGTTACTGACCGCCTCAACAAGTCAAAAACACAAATATTATTTGAGGCGAACGGATATTTGCCCGCCTCTAAAGTACCTGTTGCAGCGAACTAAACGACTGACCGCCTCAACAGATAGTAGAATAAGACTTTTTGCGTCGGTTTTTAAGGTGACCGCCTCAACAGGGGGGCTGCAACAGGTGTTTTTTCTACTAGTGAAGAACATGGTTCAACTGAACTTGGTTGAAAATCATGATCAACTAGTTTCCATTCAGGTTTCCAGAGCAGGGGATCCTGAGTGGCTCTTATCTGCAATATATGCAAACCCGATGTCGCAGTCGAGAGAGGCTCTATGGAACAGACTGTTGGAGCCTGGTACGACTGATCAAACCGGTACCAACATGTGAGGGCAGAGTGACCCAGTTTGGAGCAAACCTGACAAATGGGGCGCGCATCAGGAGCGTCGGAGAAAGTAGTAGGTTGGAGCCTGGTACGACTGATCAAACCGGTACCAACATGTGAGGGCAGAGTGACCCAGTTTGGAGCAAACCTGACAAACGGGGCGCACATCAGGAGCGTCGGAGAAAGTAGTAGGTGGCTGACCCCGGCCACGACCTCCTGGTGGTTGACCCCGACCACGACCGCCTGAGTTTCGACCTCTGTGCTGAAAATGGTTCCTGTCTCGTCCAGACACCGTAAAGTTGGCTTCGAGACAATGTGTATTGTGGGCACTATGTGGTGGTGTGGGAAGTAGGGGAGTGTTTTGATGGGAGATACGATTCTCATGGACAAGAAGGTAAGAATGTATTTGGTTTGAGGAGGGGAGGTTTGGTTGAGTGGAAAGCGAGGTGGCGACGAACTCGTAGTCGGAGCCTAGCCCGGCCATGAGGTAGACGGCAAACTCCTCGTCTGGGATGTGCTGGCCTGCGGCATTGAGCAAAGTAACCAGAGTCTTTGCTTTATTAAAGAACTTTGTTATGCTCTCTGAACCTTTCTTCAACGATGCAAGCTTCAGACGAGCTTGGATAACTTGAGCATTTGAGCGAGCCGAGAAGAGCTCGTGGAGGTGTTTCCAGATGGCCGCAAAGGTGGTGTAGTCCATGATCTGCACTAGGGGTATTGCGATCAGAGGCAGTGGGATTTAGAGGAGGGATCTGGGTTCTTTGGAGGAAGAACATGGTTCAACTGAACTTGGTTGAAAATCATGATCAACTAGTTTCCATTCAGGTTTCCAGAGCAGGGGATCCTGAGTGGCTCTTATCTGCAATATATGCAAACCCGATGCCGCAGTCGAGAGAGGCTCTATGGAACAGACTGTTGGAGGTCAAAAACTCGAACCAACTTCCATGGCTCCTCATAGGTGATTTCAACGAGACCAAAAGTTTTGAAGAACGCACGGGACAGTCGGACAACATGAGAAGGAGATGTGGAAAGTTCAGCCAATGGATAAACGACATGTGTCTGCTTGATCTGGGGTACTCGGGTCAAAAGTATACATGGAGCAGAGGCATCGATCCACTCACAAGAACCTCCGCTCGGCTGGACAGAGGACTTTGCTGTGTGGGTTGGCAAAGTCTATTCAGAGAAGGATCTATTAGGCACCTAGCTGCAAACCAATCGGACCACACCCCGCTTCTCCTAAGCCTGCAGGGATTCCAGAATAGCATGCCTCGAACCACATCCTTTCGGTTTCAGGCAGCATGAATGTTACATCATGAGTTTCAGAATTTCTTGGCTTCAAACTGGGGCAAATGAGCACCATTGTCACAGGCCTTGGAAACATTGGCTACACACCTTGACTCATGGAATAGCTCAGTCTTCGGGAATCTATTTCGAAGAAGAGATAAACTTTGGAAGCGGATCGAGGGTGTACAACGCAGTTTGGGCAACTCGAGTTCGGCAGGGCTGATTAAACTTGACAGGAAGCTTAGACAACAACTTGACACAGTATTGGAGCAAATCCATTTATTTTGGATGCAGAAAGCACGGTCGGATGCGCTACTTGATGGGGACAGGAATACTCGGTTTTTTCATACGTGTGCAGTGGTTAGGAGACGTCAGAACAAAGTGCAGGGGCTCCGGAATTATTCCAATGACTGGATTTGGGATCCAACTGAAATGCAACAGCTAGTGTCGACCCATCTATGCAAACTGTATTCAGAAGAAGGCAGTGGAGACGGTCCATTTGATGTGCCGAGGGGTCGGTTTCCGATCCTTGAACAGTCAGACGCTGAAAGATTGAACCGGCCTTTCACTCCGGGCGAAATCAGAGCTGCAATGGATAGTATGGGATCGCTCAAGGCGCCTGGACCGGATGGTTTTCATGCTGTATTTTATCAGAGAAATTGGACTATTGTGCACAAGGAGGTGTGCGATGCAGTACTTCATATCCTGGAGGGCAAAGGAGTTCCTACGGCAATGAATGAAACCACTATTGTACTAATCCCCAAAACTGAGAATCCAGAAACTGTGCATCAGCTACGCCCCATCAGCTTATGCAATGTAGCCTTTAAAATAGCCACCAAGTCGATTGTACTCAGACTCAAGCAAATCATGCAGAAAGTTATTGCTCCCACCCAAGCGAGCTTCATCCCGGGCCGACAAATTACAGACAACATTGTGATTACCCAGGAAGTGATGCACTCGATGCGAGATAAGCAGGGACCGCAGATCATGGCAATTAAAATAGATCTTGAAAAGGCATATAACAGAATCCGATGGACCTTTCTGAGAGACACACTGCAGGAGCTTAGGCTACCATCTAACCTCATTGGCGTCATAATGGATTGTGTCACTTCATGCAGCATGCGGGTGCTTTGGAATGGAGAGATGGGTAATAGCTTCAGCCCAACGAGAGGAGTCATACAGGGAGACCCCCTATCTCCATACCTATTTGTTCTATGTATGGAACGGCTAGGTCACATCATTGAGGAAGCAGTGAACTCGAGAGCATGGAGGCCGATCCAGCTGGTTGCAAACGGACCCGGACTGTCACACTTGTTCTTCGCAGATGAGTATTTCATCTACTTTCCCACAAACCCTAACCACGGGCATCGAGAGAGGGGGATACGCTGCACTTTGTATAGCATAACTAGGGATTATTACATTAGTTTAGGAGTATTATTATATGTGTTTCGAGCCATTGTTAGGTTCTGCGATATTTATTAAGAAGTGAAGAATTGAAGATCAGAACCAAAGAATATTGAAGATTTGAAGAAATCACCGACGGCGATCGCCATGGATCAGCGGCGATCGCGGTGGAGCAACAAAGAGGAGCCGAGAATATTTAATAAAATCCGCGACCGCGGATTAATATCTGCGATCGCGGATTAATGTCCGCGATCGCGGGTATTATGCTGAATTCCCCTTCGTGCGCGAGACGGGCCGTGAAAGAAGCAGGCAGCGGCCGAATTTGTGCAATATGAATCAAATTGTGGGGCCCACTGGAAGCAAGCAGCTGCAATTGAAAGCAAGCAGCTCACTTTGGAAGCAAACCTTTACGATAGATTTATTTTTTCCTTTTTTCTTATTTTCCTTATTTAGTTTTAGGATATTCTTTTACCATATATTTTTAGGGTTAGTCTCTATTTAAGAACCCTAGTTCTATCATCTTTTATCATCATCTTTTCCATCAGACAATATAGTTCTGCAACCATGAGCAGGAACTAATCTCCATTGTTTTACTTAGCGGTTGAAACCTTCAGTTATTAAGTTGTGAGATTTCTAAACTCTTGTTCTTTTCCTATGGGTTTGTATTAATTCTCTTGTTCTTCATCTATTGATTTCTATTAGTTTTGCTAGCTTGATCACCTAGTTTGATTGATAGTTTTCTATTGCTAAACTAGGAATATACGGTGGAATTCCTTGTCATTGTAGCATTCATATCTGCATGATCTGGTAGTTGATTGCTTTTATGAAAGAGAATTGATTGCATGTTAATACTTGACGGTTGTAAGTTATTGCATGCATCCTTATAATTCCTGTGCCCTTTGCTGCTATTTCATCTAATCTTGAGAGGTTTCCCTGATTGTTGAATAGTAAGTATTATCAGGACCGGTTGGCCTGCTGATATATTAAAGATTGGAATAGGAACATTCCCTAGGATTGATAAGAACTTGAGATAAATCTATGATCAACTTGATTGACTGTTGTGTGGATACTTGCTAGGTGAAACCCCTTCTCATCATATTCACAACCAAACCTTCTTTGCTTGATACTTGTTACTTTTGTGTTCCATACAATCAACCCCCCCCCCCGGTTACTTGTTACTTGTTCACTAGTTGATATTTCACTTGACTGCATTGATTTGGTGTTTTGATTCCCTTGGGTTCGACCTCTACTTACTTGCTATACTCTAGTTAGTGTTTAGAGTTTATTTCTTTGATTTGGCACTACGACTTTAGCCTCATCAAATTTGGCGCCGTTGTCGGGGAATTGAATTATTCCAATTTTGTGCTAATTGTGAAATTATCAACTGTTTGGTGTGAACCTTTATGGTTCAGACCCGTGCTACTGATTCATCTCTTGTTTCCTTTGACCCAGAGATTGAAAGGACGTTCCTTCGGAACCAAAGAGCAGCGTTGAACCAACATAACGAGATGGGTGATCGACATGGACCGCCATTGCCTACTATGAGGCAACTCACTGCCCCAGACTTAAACCAACAACCTTTAGCAGTGAGGTTTCCTGAGATTGAAGAAGGTGTGAATTTTGAATTAAAAGCTGGTTTAATTCATGAGCTTCCACACTTCCATGGCTTAGCAGGAGAAGATCCCAACAAACAGTTGGCTCAATTCCATGCCATATGTTCTAGTATGAAGCCAAGAGGTGTTACGGAGGAGCAGGTCATGCTGAGAGCTTTCGGATTTACTCTGAAAGACACTGCGAATGATTGGCTCTATTACCAAGCTCCAGGGAGTATTGATACATGGGCTAAGATGAAAAAATTCTTCTTGGAGAAATATTTTCCAGCCACAAAACTGAGCAGCTTGAAGAAGGAGATCACGAATCTTCAACAACATTCAACTGAGAGTCTCTATGAGTATTATGAGAGATTTAAGAAGCTTTGCTCAAGCTGTCCATTCCATAGTTATACTGACCAAGATCTCCTTATGTACTTATTTAGTGGCCTGATTGATGAGGATCGTCGAATGGTAAACGCATCTTGTGGAGGTAATTTTCTGAAACTAACTATACCTCAGGCCACTGAAATGTTTGAAGAGCTAGCTGAGAGTTCAAGGCAGTTTGGCAGTAGACAGGGATCCCACTCAGTCAAAGCAATTAATTCAGATCAATTACAGACTGACATGAATGAACTGAAAGATATGATGAAGTCTTTTATGCTGCAAAGTGGTGGTCAACAACTCCAAGAGCCGAATGCTGAGGTAAACGCTGTTGGTGGATGGCAACCAAGGCCAAGGTATGATTCTCATAATATTAATTATCAGCAACCTAGACCTCAGAATTCTATGACTGTTGAAGATATGATCAAGTCCTTAGCTCCAACTGTGATGCAACAAAATGCTAGAACGGAATCGAGTATCCAAAATCTTGAAAATCAGTTAGGACAGATTGCTCAAGTTGTGAGTAAATTAGAGGCCAGGGAACCGGTAAGAAACCCAAGAGAGAACGTCAGTGCAATGTTCTTGAGGAGCGGAAAAACTTTAAATGACTGTTCTGTGCCAAAACCGCGATCGCCAGTTCTGAGTGGCGATCGCCATGAGATTATAGAGAGCAAAACAGGTTCTGCATCCCGACTGCGATCGCCATATGGATATGGCGATCTCCATTCCATTCCAGAAGTTGAGGTGAAAATTTTTTCGCGACCGCGATCGCCGAGAGTTGATGGCGATCACCAAGAGTCCCCAGAGTACATTGACGATTATGTTCGCCCGAATTTTCCACCTCAATTCTCTCAGAAGCCTGTTGCCCGCTTTCTTGAGGCATTGAAGGATACTCGAAGGCTGGAGGACGACAAAGAAATCTTCGAAACCTTTAGTAGGTGTGAGGTAAACATTCCTTTGCTCAAACTTGTTAAGAGTATTCCTAGATTTGCTAAGTTTTTGAAAGAAGTTTGCACTATCAAAAGAAATCAAAAACTGAAAGGAAAGAAGAAAGTTGAAATAAGTGAACAAGTTTCTGCAGTGTTTCAAAAACGCATGCCTAAGAAATGTGATGATCCAGGCATATTTAGCATTCCATGTGTGATTGGTGAAACTAAATTTGACAAAGCCATGCTAGATTTAGGTGCATCAATCAATGTTTTGCCTTACTCTTTGTATGAATACCTAGGCTTAGGACCTTTGCATAAAACAGCAACTGTTATTCAACTTGCTGATAGGTCTACTGTGTACCCGAAAGGGGTTGTTGAGGATGTTCTTGTTATGGTTGGTGATCTGATTTTTCCTGCTGATTTCTTTGTGTTAGATATGGAGCATGCTAATAATGTCACACCTATACTATTAGGTAGACCTTTTATGAAAACTGCACAAACGAAAATTGATGTTAATAGTGGGACTCTCTCTATGGAGTTTGATGGGGATAAGGTAGAATACAATATTTATGACATGGATCCCATTGATAAGAATTCTCTATGTGCTATTGATGTGATTAATCCTACTTGTAAGGATGAATTACAACCTGTTTTAGAGAATATCTTAGAGCCCCTAAAAGTAGATGTTGTTTTGTCTACTAACATGCAGGAGTGTCAGGCTGAGCCAGAGCCTAAAGGTAAGCTCTCTCCACATCCTTTGGGCAATCTCCCTCCATTACTGACCTCGCCAGGCGAGACACCATTGATGTCTAGTGTGCAGGCACTTGACATTGAGCTTAAACAGCCGCCTGATACGGTCAAGGCGGATAAAGTGAATGAAACCACCCTCATTGCTAGAGACAAGGTGGTTAAGGTAAGAGGGACGAGATTTAAAGCGTTCCATGAGTGGTTCAAGAGAGAATTCAGACAAGAGACTGTTTTTACAAAGCCAAATGGCGTTAGTTAAATCTCTTGAGTTTCATGTCGAGCCACGACATAAAATAAGGCGCTACTCGGGAGGCAACCCGAGGTTTGAATTTGTTTTTGTTCGGTTTAATTTTCTTTTTAGTTTTTCTATGGACAGGAGGAAATCACCGAAGCTTAGGGTCCGCTACAGTCAGTAGCCAATCTCGCTGTAAGTTTTCTCTCCCGTCTAAAAAAAAAAAAAAAAAAAAAAAAAAAAATCCGAAAATCATTTCGAGAAAAAAATAATATATCGGATTTAAAAAAAAATAGAGTGCAGAAAAAAAATATGAGAGAAAATAAAGTAAGGAGTTGTATTACATCAAGTTTGGTTTCATTAGTACTATCATTCTAGATTTACATTCGTTGGAGCTTCGCTTGTTGGTGACCATGTTCTTTGCAAGGAGTTGATTTGTTTGGTCACTTTCTACATTGGAGGTATTCTTTCTTTTGCTTTAGATGAGCTATGCATTATTGGATTACATTTAGTTCTCATCTAGTTTCTCATTCTACCACACTTTGAGTTTTATTGGAGGAAGGTCATCCGACCTTGTATGTGAGTCTTCTGTCTCCTTCCCTGGGTTCGTTTTTATGTCTTCCATTTCATTGAGGACAATGCAATGTTTAAGTATGGGGGAGGAGAATGTATTCACATGTAATTATTTGGGTGTTGGTTGTATCTGCATGAGCTTATTGAATATATATTGTATGAAAAAGCCACAAAAATTGAAAAAAGGCATACAAAATCCTTGGATAACAAGATCTATGCAATAAGAAGGTGGCTTGACCGGCGTTAGGCTGGGGCAAAAATAAGTCTTGAGTGATGTGAGTTTTGTGAGCCTGAAACAATTATTGAGTGGTTGGGATGAAAACCCGAAAGGGCGCCCAAGCAAGATGAGTGTTATTAAAAAAATTGAGTGTTTTAGGACTATTATCATCTTGGCGTATGGAGACATAAGAAGGAGGCGTATAGGAGGATTCGGGTAGGCCACTTGGAGGAATAAGGTGTAGTTCTAGGTATGTGCTTATTTTATCACATTGTTCTTGATTATTGTTGTTGTGTTTTGTGTGTTTTGGAGGAGCTTATTGGTTATGTAATCACTAGGAGATATTTTTGTACTTCCTGAGACTTTGAGCATTTTATTGTATGGGTAGCTTTTCTGTAAGTTACTCGGGACGAGTAAAAGTCTAAGTATGGGGGTATTTGATACGCTGCACTTTGTATAGCGTAACTAGGGATTATTACATTAGTTTAGGAGTATTATTATATGTGTTTCGAGCCATTGTTATGTTCTGAGATATTTATTAAGAAGGGAAGAATTGAAGATCAGAACCAAAGAATATTGAAGATTTGAAGAAATCACCGACGGCGATCGCCATGGATCAGCGGCGATCGCGGGTATTATGCTGAATTCCCCTTCGTGCGCGAGACGGGCCGTGAAAGAAGTAGGCAGTGGCCGAATTTGTGCAATATGAATCAAATTGTGGGGCCCACTGGAAGCAAACAGCTGCAATTGAAAGCAAGCAGCTCACTTTGGAAGCAAACCTTTACGATAGATTTATTTTTTCCTTTTCTTTTATTTATTTCCTTTTTTCTTATTTTCCTTATTTAGTTTTAGGATATTCTTTTACCATATATTTTTAGGGTTAGTCTCTATTTAAGAACCCTAGTTCTATCATCTTTTATCATCATCTTTTCCATCAGACAATATAGTTCTGCAACCATGAGCAGGAACTAATCTCCATTGTTTTACTTAGCGGTTGAAACCTTCAGTTATTAAGTTGTGAGATTTCTAAACTCTTGTTCTTTTCCTATGGGTTTGTATTAATTCTCTTGTTCTTCATCTATTGATTTCTATTAGTTTTGCTAGCTTGATCACCTAGTTTGATTGATAGTTTTCTATTGCTAGACTAGGAATATACGGTGGAATTCCTTGTCATTGCAGCATTCATATCTGCATGATCTGGTAGTTGATTGCTTTTATGAAAGAGAATTGATTGCATGTTAATACTTGACAGTTGTAAGTTATTGCATACATCCTTATAATTCCTGTGCCCTTTGCTGCTATTTCATCTAATCTTGAGAGGTTTCCCTGATTGTTGAATAGTAAGTATTATCAGGACCGGTTGGCCTGCTGATATATTAAAGATTGGAATAGGAACATTCTCTAGGATTGATAAGAACTTGAGATAAATCTATGATCAACTTGATTGACTGTTGTGTGGATACTTGCTAGGTGAAACCCCTTCTCATCATATTCACAACCAAACCTTCTTTGCTTGATACTTGTTACTTTTGTGTTCCATACAATCAAACCCCCCCCCCCCCGGTTACTTGTTACTTGTTCACTAGTTGATATTTCACTTGACTGCATTGATTTGGTGTTTTGATTCCCTTGGGTTCGACCTCTACTTACTTGCTATACTCTAGTTAGTGTTTAGAGTTTATTTCTTTGATTTGGCACTACGACTTTAGCCTCATCAGAGGGGGGGGGGGAGGATGATGAGAGGCGAGTTGCACGGTATCACACAGATCGGACAACCACCCAGCAGAGTGATAGGCGTGCTCAGTATCATCGCATTCTTGATGAGTACCTCCCCGAGGACGTAAGTAATGTTAGGTTATTAATAATATACAATTTTTTATATTCCGTTACAACTCGTAGACTAACTTTAATTTGTTTTTAGGTACGTTGGATGCCTTATGGCAACTTAGATTTTGCCGGGAGATATAAGGCGTCTACATATCGAGGGACTATTCGGTTCCTCGATATTGTGGAGCCATACATGCCGGACAGGGTGGTACGACAGTTTGGACGACAGCAGAGCAGGCCTCTGGACCCGATTCCACCAATACAGGTCTCCCGCCCTAGGAACTTTCGGGGCAAGAATAAGTACACATTGAAGTTTGCTCCTTAGTGGGATAGGTGGGAGCGGATGGAGGAGAACCTTTGTCCCTACATTTTGACCAGTCCACCAGCATCGCCAGCTTGGGATGTGGACGCTGCCTATTTGGATTGGTACATGCAGATATCTCATCCATATGTCAGTCGGTTTTCAGAGAGACGGGAACGGCTAGCTCGTTCTATACCCGCACCTGTTACTGTAGACCTGAATCGGATATGTTTATTTAAGTTGTAAGAGTAATAATTGATTGAAATTACATTAGTTATTTCAAGTGTAAGATAACATCTTGTGTAAAATTATGTTGCAGCGGTTGGCTTTGATGACCACTTTCATTGAGAAGGCGCTTGCAAAATCCTCTGGTGAAGAAGCTGAGAAGTGGAGAGAAATGTTGGAACTCGCCACCAGTGAGGATCCGCCAAATGCTTCCCCGTTGGCTAGGGCATCACAGATGGATCCATCGATTCCCTCCATAGCCAGTCCCAGCATACGATCCATCCACGAGAGGGGAGAGTCGTCCCGTATGGCAGAAGAGCGTGCATCGGCTGAGGCTACAGACATGGAGGACAATCCCCAAACCGATGGAGCTGTTGATAATGGTGATGTTGTTTCATGTAGTTTTTATGGATAGTACTGTTTGACATTGGTTTGACATGGATATTTGGTTTGTGGTTTTATGGTTGACACATCTTTTGTTGCTATTTGTAGCGGTTTTGTGTATTACTTAAGTGGTGTCTTTATTTATTGCGTTATAACCTAGAGTAAGGAAAGTAAATTATAAGAGTTAGAAAATTGTATGACTTATGAATTGATAAGAGTTAGGAAAGTAAACATTCGAGGATTTAGAGGAGTTACGCATTAAAAGAGTTACGAATTAGAAGCGGTAAGAAATAAAAGAGGTAAGGATTAAAAGGAGTTTATGATCAACTTGTTAATCTGTTAGTGGATAATTGTCAAGTGAAACACCTTCCATTGATATATTTACAATCCAAATCAACCTTCGTTACTTTGTTCTTAAAACATACAAACCCCCACTAGTGGAAAAAACACCTGTTGAGGCGGGCAAAAACCCCCCTGTTGAGGCGGACAAGGGTCGCTGCAACAAGTAAATACTTGTTGAGGCGGTCAGAATAGTGCCCGCCTCAACAAGTCACTTGTTGAGGCGGTCAGAATAGTGCCCGCCTCAACAAGTCACTTGTTGAGGCGGTCAGAATAGTGCCCGCCTCAACAAGTCACTTGTTGAGGCGGTCAGAATAGTGCCCGCCTCAACAAGTAGGCAAAAATTATGCCTCAGATGGTCTATCGCCCGCCTCAAAAGATTGATAATGTTGAGGCGAACAGGCAATGCCCGCCTCAAAATGCTCTGAATGAAACAAAATTAAACAATTTAATAATCGATCTGTCTACAAAATGCTCAGATGATCTTTTACCCAATTTATTCAATCTCAGTAAAGAAAATTAAACAAAAACATCAATCATAAATTTGATCTCAGAAACAAAATCTACAAACAAATTGAACAATGCCCATTTAATAATCGATCTGTCTACAAAAAAACCTACACCCAATCAAGATCTGGTGGAGATGGAGTTCGAACCTAAATATGATCTCAAACCTAAAATAAATTCAGATGTGATGAACGAAACCCAAAAAAACCTAATCTCAACAAATAATCTGAACGAAACCCAAAAATTCAGATGAGATGGAGTTCAACAAATAATCTGATATAATGAAAAAAAACCTTCAACTATCTAAAAAAAGCCTAATCTCAAACTAAACTCGAATCTTCTTTGATGAACAAATCAAGATCTCTGGTGGAGATGGAGAGGGCGAAGCTGGAGCCGACAAAGATGGAGACGCCGAAGCCGAAGCCAAGAGACATAGGGCGGTGAAGCGCGCTGAAGACAAGAGATATGGAGATGGAGAAGACAAACGCTCTAGATCTGGTTTTGCTGACTTGAAGACAGGCGACGGGGACGATGAACACAGGCGACGGAGACGATCTGGGTTCCAGAGAAGACGGAGACGATGAACACAGGTGAACGCCCTAAATCTGCGATGGAGACGATCTGGGTTCGACGGCTAGGGTTCGACGGCTAGGGATATACAGTCAAGGCATTGGCGGTGCCTGTGCTGGTGAAGAAGATGCTTAGGGTTTCGGAGGCGGCGACGGAGATGTCGGTGTCGGCGCTCTGGAGGCTTTGTAAGGAGAGAGACGGAGGTGAGGCGGTGATGGTGGAGGCCATGGAGGTTGGTGCTTTTCAGAAGATTCTTGTGCTTCTGCAGATTGGATGTAGGGAAGAGACCAAGGAGAAGGCAAGTGAGGTTTTGAAGATGATGAATGGATTGAGAGGGAAGGGGTTTGAGTGTATTGAGTCTGCAGATTGGATGTAGGGAACACAGTTGAGGAGTTGATTTTGGAAGGGGGGATTGGAAGAGATATTGCATATTGCGGGAGATAAAACACTTGATGGGTTTGAGTCGTTGAATTTGATGGGTTTTTTTAGTAATCAACGATGGATATTAGTGATCCATGGGAGTGTGGGACATGCTTATTTAATTTGCAGGTAAAAAGACTTGTTGAGGCGGGCGCATATTGCCCGCCTCTAATTTTTTTTAACAATCTGTTGAGGCGGGCGCATGACTGCCCGCCTCTAATGTTTTTTACGCATCTGTTGAGGCGGGCGCATGACTGCCCGCCTCTAATTGTTGTTATATTTTGAGGCGGGCGCCTTACTGCCCGCCTCTAATCTCTTCGTCGCATAATTTGAGGCGGGCGCCTTACTGCCCGCCTCTAATTTTTGGGCTCTGTTGAGGCGGGCGCCTTACTGACCGCCTCAACAAGTCCAAAACACAAATATTATTTGAGGCGAACGGATATTTGCCCGCCTCTAAAGTACCTGTTGCAGCGAACTAAACGACTGACCGCCTCAACAGATAGTAGAATAAGACTTTTTGCGTCGGTTTTTAAGGTGACCGCCTCAACAGGGGGGCTGCAACAGGTGTTTTTTCTACTAGTGCCCACTCCTTTAGTTACTTACACTCGTTAATCATTATTATAACTTTAAGAATCGATAACCTGATTCTCTTGGGATTCGACCCTTGCTTGCCTACTATACTTGTTAGTGAGCTTGTTAGGATTACTTGACTTGGCATACGACAATTCGTTCGTCATATACCTCTGAAACTTGTAGCTTCTACTATTCTTATTAAAAATTCTTTGCATGTATAAAATTTAGAAAAGGGTAAACAACTTTAAACACTCCCTTATCTCGCCTTACTTTCATTCAATTAGCTTATAAATCAAATCGCCAGAATGAACCTATAACCGCCCATCCCTTCGCAAACTACCACCCTCAGGTCGTTCTGATCAACTGAGTTGAAATGTACATTTTTATTGATGCCAAACCCCGCTAATTCATACCGTAAACATGCATAACATAGAGGCCATGAACTATGAAGACAAGCATTCAACATACACCCATAAAAAAGAGGATCGCATAAGAGAAAATTCATATTCAAAAGCAGAGATTTTGAAACAAATGAAACAATTGTTTACATCAAGCACACAAAAACCTATATATGCACAAGAACAGACCCCCACAATCATACCATCTTAGAGTGTATAGATAGATATAGAAAAGAGAGAGGATCCATTTCAAATAAATATTTAAATCTAATTGAAACCCTGTTCCAATGTACTACATATACATTCAACAAATTAACCAAATTACAAAAGCTTATCAATTTTTGAACCAAAGCCGATCATAACTAAAAAACCAAATTTTAGAACCAAAGCTTATCAATTTATCTTTTTATGAAATTATTCAATCACAATTGCTAGACACCTCCTGAATTAAATTTGAGAAGAAGGTGATCCCTGCAACAAATTTAGAGGCTAAACAAACTGCATTTCCAATAAAAAGAAGAATTGAGAATGAGAGAAGGAATCGTAGAGCTACAGAAACTGGAATTGTGATGTTTGAAACGACATCAAAAAAACTGGAATTGTGATGTTTGCAACGACATCAACAAAACTGGAATTGGGACGCAGCACGGTCGAGGAGCATGCGTGTGATGAATTGGGGCGCTAGAGAATACAAAATGGGGGAGATGAATAGATTTTAGGTTTAAGGGCAGAAATGTAATTTTGTTAGAGTTACTGTTCATTAACGGAATCCTCACTTTTAAGTAGGAATAGAAGAAGAGACTTAGTTTGCATTTTTGTGATAGTACCAGACTAGCCCAGTTAGAATAAGATGACCAACTATGGCCCAATTGTCGCTATTACATTGGCCTATTAGGCCCAACTCCGAAGATAATATCTTCGTGCATGACGATCACGTGAATGCGCGGGTGTAGAACATTCTACGACATCTCCTCCCCTCCCTCACAGACCTCCACGTGTCCTTACATCTCTGCATTATCGCCGCTTCCTCTTCTCTCCAAAAAAGAAAAACTAAATCTGCGTACAAATCACGCTTCTTTCCATCGTTCTCCCATATCACGACACGTGCCTCTGATCAACGGCTCTGATTTACCCTACTAGGATCTGTCAATCTTATTTCCATCCACCGCACTATATATAAGCGCTTACTATTTAACGCCCACCCTTTTTGCTATTTACCGCCCAGGCGCCGTGCGTCACGCATGGATTATATCCGTGCGTGACGCATGGTTTTAATCCACACGCCACGCACAGAACCAAACCATGCGTGACGCATGGACACAAACCATGCGTCACGCATGGATTTTTTCCCTATAAAAGCCCAAAAACATCAAACCCTACCATTTTGTCATCTTCTTCAACAACTTCAACGGCGGCTGAAGCTCTTTCACGCACGGATTTACCCCATTTTCAACAATTTTCATCATCTTTCTACATATAAGGTATGTAAACATTAAGATTTCATTGTTATGGTATGGTATTGATGTATATATGAGGTTTTCATGTTGTTTTGATGATATTTACTTCAAAATCCAATGTGTATGTTAATTAGTTGATTAGAAATGATTAAACTTGTAATATATGAATGGATTGTGTACTTTGTTGATAATTTATTGACAAATTTGATATTTTCATGTGTACATAGTTTATTAGGGTTTTGATATTGAATTAGGGTTTTGTGAATTAGGGTTATGGATTAGGTTGTTGAAATTTGGTATGGTTTTAATGAAATTATTGAAAAACTGTTAGAATTTTGGAAAAAGTGTTGAGATTAGGGTTTGAAACATGGAAAAACTGCAGAACACAATTTCTGGAATGTGCAATTCCATGCGTCACGCATGGCTTGAAACCATGCGTCACGCATGGATGGAAGCCATGCGTGACGCATGGAATTGCACATTCCAGAAATTGTGTTATGCAGTTTCAGATTGTATTTGATGATATACTGATTGAGTTTTTGATGATATGCTGATTAAATTCAGTAAACTGATTAATTTTGTGGAATTGCACATTTTATGATGTAGATATGGATGGTGGTCGTCGACCTGGACGGGATACTCGTCAAAGAAACAGAGATCTGAAGAAAAAAGATCCCATAGTTCCAAAACAAAGGAAGAAGAAGAATAGACAAGAATCGCCTCCTCGTCGTTTAGAGTTTTCTGATGAGATACAACAACAGCAACAACAACAACAACAACAACAACAACAGCAACATCAACAGCTAGCTTTGTCTGCTGCAGGTTTCGATCCCCAGGGTTCCCCTCATTACTTTCCTGGCACCCCCATTCTGATCCCACATCAAACTATGTTTCCACAACAAACACAGTTTCCAGGCTATCCGGGCTATCCACAACATGACCAATCATTTGTGGAGATGATGAGGCAAGCTACTGGTTCTCATCACTTTCAGAACCCTCAGACGGGTGATGACCAGTACGCACTGGTTGCTTGTAGCAGTGCAGGGCCATCAGCTGGGGGTGCCAATGCTGATTCTGATTCTGATTATGAGCAGGAGCATGAGCATGAGGAACAGGGTCAGGAAGAGGATCGGACCTATGAGAATGTTCATGAAGAACATGAAGAAGCGGAAGAGCAAGAGGAGCGAGAGGAACAACCCAGAAGACGACGACGACGACAACCTCCGGTCAAAAACATATACGTCCCTCAGTTAGAGGGGGGTACTCCTGGAGGTCCACAAATTCCGGAGCTGCTCATAAGCTTTGAAGCTCATACAGCCTTTTTTGTGCAAAAAGGAAAGGTATGTAATTAGAATTTGGTTTATAGATTCAATACTTATCATAACTAATTTGGTTTATAGAATTTGTGATAATAAATTTGTTAATGTATGAATTGATTTGATTAACCAAATGGATTATTTGTTGAAATATTTGTAGTTTTGTTGAAAATTTGGTTAAGGTGTGCTGTACAGAATGCAGAAACTGCTTTCTGCATTCTGTACATCACACCTTAACCAAATTTATGCAGTTTCTGGAAAAAATTTATGCGTTATTAAAATTATTTGTGTTACGTAATCAATTTACAGGATAGAGGCGTACTCCCTTACCAGACAAGACAATCCCAGCTGAAAGATTGGGAACTTAATTCTGACTTGTCATGGGGTAATCACGCAATTGCAACGGAGCTGACTCATCTCAGGGTATTGATGTACGATGTGATTGATTATCCGCTCATCTGCGCCTTTATAGAAAGGTGGCATCCTGAAACAAATAGCTTCCACATGCCATTTGGTGAGATGACAGTGACGTTGCTCGACATCAAGAAGCTGATGTTGCTTCCTATTCACGGGAAAGCTATGGTGACCGACCCCACCGCTTCAGTCGGGAGAACTACGAACAAGAACTTTTTTGGTGAAAAGGGACGGCAAAATTTTCATCTTCAAAATGAACAGCTCGATAGTTATTGGATTAGAGCGAAACAGTTTAAGGCACACATTGAGGGCCTAAATGATCCCGTAGTTCATGGAATGGGATATATATTCCACTTGCTGGCTTCCACAATCTTCACTGACAAGTCACAACATAAGCTCCCGGTGAGATTTGGTGCATTTCTAGGGAGTGTTGAAGAGGCAAGAAGTATTTCTTGGGGATCTGCGGCGCTAGCATATTTCTATCGCCAAATGGGCATCGCTACACGCCAAAATTGTGGTTTGATCTCATTTTGTTTCACTCTCCTTCAAGTAAGTTTTTAATTATTTAGGAACTACATTTTTTAGCAATCATAACTTATTTCTATGGTTTTAATGCTAACTATATTTTTTAAATGGTAGGGTTGGATATACACATACTTCCCATCCTTAGCAGCTGGTGTTCGGCGTAATCCTGGTTGGTCAGTTGATCATCCTTATGCGTTTCGGTTTCTACCAGAGGAAGCGTTGCCGAACTACGACCCTGAAGCACGAAACTACAGAGCTGAACTAGATGCAATGAGGGCGGATCAGGTATTTGTGTTGCATTTTGTTTACATTTTTAAGCCTCAGTTTTTTTTGCAATTCCATGCGTCACGCATGGATTGATTCTATGTGTGGCGCATGGAATTGCAAAACAAACTGCGTACTATTTTTTACCTCTGTTTTGGTACCTTAAGGTTTAAAATTACTGTTTGAGTAATGCAAGACGTTGATATCGTTTTTAGGTTAATTGGAACCCGTATGGTGAAATCGACTTCAATGATCCTGCCTATGCTCCTGCTCTTTTTTTCGGGGTGCTGAGCTGCATGGACATAACCGAGCCCCACCATCCCGATAGGTCGCCTAGGCAGTTTGGTAGGGTGCAGATGATTCACAGGCCTCCAATTTCACCCCTTAGAGCCCATAGGCTCATCAGCCCTAGGTCATATGTGGTGAATTATGATAGAATGGCGTGGAGTTGGGAGGGGATGGATATCCACAGGGCGACCCTTGAGCAGATGGGACCACCTACGCAGACAGGTTTTGAAGAAGCTCCGGAGTATCTTCTGTGGTACATCCCCCGCACTCATCGATTTCTGATACCCGGCAGACACGCTAGCTTGGAAGCACAGCAGGTAATACATTTATCTCATGTAACTTGAGATCTTGATTTTTCTTTAAGTTTGATTTAAGGTAAACATTATGCAAATAGCTTATTTCAATATTTATTTTTATTTGTAGGTTTTTGACAGGGTCTACGATCACTTGTCACCATATGCAACCTTGCCTGATCCCTATGATGTTTCTGCAATGCATGGAGCCATAACCGAGGTCCTTCAAGATATTGAGCCGTGGACAACTATGTATCAACAACATCGGTGGTGATCTTGTTGGATTGGGTTCGAATATTTTTTATGAACTGTTTGTTTTCGGATTTTCAGGATTGTCGGTTTTTCGTAAGGAAACTATGACGTTGTTGGATTGATGTTGTTGGATTGTTTGTTAAGGTTGTTTTGTGTTTGAACTTTTCAATTCTGATTAGCGTTGTTGAATTTGTTGGATTATTTGTTTAGGGTGGACAAGACATAAATCTGCATTCTGGTGGTCAAATGCAAAACCATGCGTCACGCACGGATGCATTCCATGTGTCACGCACGGATGCATTCCATGCGTCACGCATGGAAGTGTAAACCTAATTTCAAATCGCCTATAAATTCACTCCCTCAGCATACCATTTCCACTCATTAATCTCTCCTTTTCACTCCATCAGCCTGTAAGTTGATTTTTGAAGTTCTTCATTGAAGCTCCATATTCCACATCTTATTCCTTACTTTCTCACTTGTTTTCTTACATTGTATTACAGATTGGAAACCAACATGGCATCATCCTCATCATCATCTTCAATACCAGGAGAAGGCAGCACCATTCAGTGTCCAAATAAGAGGTGTAGGAAGTCTATCACGGTTTTCAGCGCTAATGACAAGATGAGACCAGACCAGTATGGCCGGAGGTTTATTACATGCGAATGTAATAATCCTATCAGGTGGGTGTTTCTTGATCCTGAATATGACCGTCATCATCTCCGTGTCATGACGAAATTGTTGGAGGAAAACCGGACTATGGCAGCAAAACTGGAAATCTTTAACGAAGAGAAAGAATGAGTCTTTTTTATGTTGTAGGAAGTCTATCACGGTTTTGTCTTTGTTAAGTATGTTTTAATTTACGTTTCAAGAATGAGTCTTTTTTATGCTGTAATGAATCTGTTTTATTTTGTAATGTATCGGTTTTTTGTTGCAACGTATCTGTTTTATGTTGTAATATATCTGTTTTATGTTGTAATTCTGATGTCTCCTTTTCATAAGACTACTCATATGTCTCCTTTTGACAAGACAACTCATATGTCTCCTTTTGACAAAACAATTCGGAAGTGTTGCTTTTGACAAGTAAAGCTGAAATGTAATTTCTGCATACTGTAGGAAAAATGCAATTCCATGCGTGACGCATGGACACGAACCATGCGTCACGCATGGATTGAATCCATGCGTGACGCATGGAATTGCATTTTTCCTACAGAATGCAGAAATTCCATTTCAGATGCAAAGCACCTGTTTCACGTGAAATGTAACCCAGAAATACCACATAAAGACTGAAATGTGCATCAAAAGATACAACCTTACAACATTAGAAGGTCATTCGAAACTCGAAATAAAATACACATTACAACATTGTCATGACTGACAATAACTCTTGAACTAGTAATCGTTTTCATCATCGTCTGGAATTGTGATGCTTTGTTTGGACGATTGATGTCCTCCTCTTTTCGGGGGTGTGTAAGCCCCACATCTTTGCCACACTTCGTCATACAAGTCCGCAGCAGATTCTTCACAATTACGCTCCCAAAGATTATAAACAGGTGGTAGTGGACATCCATCCTTCAGGCGAATCTGAGATAGATTTTACGGAATTGCATAATTAAATTTACATGTAATGCACTAGGTAAATAGCAATTGAAAAAAACATACCGGGATGAAATGTTCCTGCTGTGTAAGTAGTAATAGGAAAACAACTTGCATCTTGGCTCCAAGTTGACCATACCAAGTCGGAAGTCTAAGAGGTAGGAATGTCTGTTTAATTTGCTCGCCTAGACACACAAAGACACAATTACATGCCGAAGCCACCAAACATGCCATTTCTGGTACGGTAAGCCACTTATCCCTTGGAGCTGGGTAGTAATCGCTTTCCCATGTAAGTTGATGTATAGGGGACTCCAATGTTGGATTTACTTCTCCACCAATCCACGTGCCTTTAAGTAAATGCCAAATCTCTTTAGCCTTTCTTATCATCTCTTCTCGTATGAACTTCCAATGCTCTTGGGTCCCACCTGTTACATGACTCTCAAAAACAGATTGAGTGACGGAATATTTTGGATAAAGTGTACATTAGAGTGAAGATAATATCGGTCACCTGTTTCCATAGAAATAGATCTAAACCCGCAGTTTCCATCGGCTCTGATGTCAAACCAACCCTCCACATATGGTCTCATGCACATTGGTATCTTTCTAATGTACTTAGAAGGCGCATACATTTTTTGTGGAGCGGGAGGTGCACCAAAGGGTTTAGGAACCCTTTGCTTCTTGGGAGGTGTTTCTTCCAAAGCTCTAGACCTCATCTCTTGGTCGGTGTATTCCCATGCTGACTTCTTTCTTTGTGTAGATCTAGGCACTTTGTTAGGAGCTCCTTGGGGACGACCACCGGTGTGTTTCGAAATAGGCGGCTCTTTGAGAGGTGTATCCACTTTAGCTATCTTTATGACAGATTCAATACACTTCTCTTGATCATGTGGTGACAAGGTGTTCCATGTTTCTTCATAAAATTCATCAAATAAACGTCTTGCCACGTTTTTCTTAGTTTCAAGATGACACTGTGTATCCACTTCTTCCAAAGACAACGTACTCCAAAAAGGATGCAAAGACACGGGCTGAATTGGCATTTGTTTCTTCACACAAGTCGCAAGGTCATGGACACACAGCATCCCGTCTCTGACCTTGGTTGCACAATCGCAATATTGTGCATTGTACATGCCTTGTACACCTTTGTCGTATTCTTTAATCAAGAGCTCCATTGCCTTGTACGAAACTTTGCACTTCAAATGTACAAACAAAGATGTTTGGTGAACAAGTCTAAACGTCTTTGTTAGACTCTCGTTAAATGAACCCAATATCTCTTTCAGCTGGTTTCGTGCCATGTCACTGTATTCCTCAAACACTGTGTCGAGCCTACCTTGTCCACCACTCAAATATGACTTCAAACAGGAATGCGCTCCTTCCACTCTGCATTTTTATTAAGGTGTTCAAACAGGAATGTGCTTGTGCAGTTTCTGTAAACTGCACATCCATACGTGACGCATGGAACAAATCCGTGCGTGATGCATGGAACAAATCAGTGCATCACACATGGATTTGTTCCATGCGTGATGTATAAATGTGCAGTTTACAGAAACTGTTTAAATTCACAGAAAACTGAATATAGTTGTGTAAGTGCAATTATAGATAAATTACCTGTTTGTCGTGTTGCTTCCAAGAGTAAACACGTCATCCGTCCATGCCGACACACATCTTTCTTTGAAAGGACCAAGCCAACTGTCTCTAACATATTGCAGTACGGGAATATGCGCGTTCCAATCTCTCTCTATAGTATCCAACTTTTTTTCATATCCTTCTACGGTGGTTTCCTCGAACAAGTTGTAGTAGTCGTTGGATAAGTTTTTTCCCTTTAGTTTCGATCTCATTTCGAGGGAAGCTTTGGCCTCTATGTTTTTCCTTATATGTCGTCTACATAGAAGAAACTTTGCATTTGGAAAAAGAAGATCCGTTGCACTCATTAAAGCTTGTTCACGGTCGGTGACAATGCAAGTGGGCGTTGCTCCAATTCTTCTATACATCTCTTGAAGTTGTTGCATTGCCCACAAATAATGCTCTTTAGTCTCGCCCTCAAGAAATGCCCCACAAACTACAAAGTTCCTCCATGTAGACGTGATTCCAACAATCTCGAAAAATGGCATTTTGTACCTGTAAAGAAATAATTTGAAATAATATTATTGCAATGTTATGGAAAATCATATGTAATGGTCAATAATCACACAAAACTTACTTGATTGTGGCATATGTGGAGTCCATTATAAGTACATAGGGAAATGATTTCAAGAGCTTCATTGATTCAGGGGACGCAAAGAACATATCACCAATCATAGATGCATCATCTTTGCTTGTCCTATACTCCATGAAATAGTCGCTCTGTTTGCATTTGTAGAAAAACTCTTGGATAACAGTTCTTCCTTCCCTGTTTTCGATCCTCGTCTTGGCCATCAAATTGTATACTTGTTTTTTTTTTGTAAGGTTCTTGGGAGACTTGTTGAGCATAGTGTAAATCTCATTTAGTTTACAATGAGCCCTGGTCATTTCAACTACTGTACACACTTCATCAGGCGTCAATCTGCCTGCAAACGCATTCCCAAACAAGCTACTACCAATAGGATGGTTGTGGGTACCTAACATTACAGTAAGTTTCCAAGCCCCTCTATGCTCCTCTAGAAGCTTTAATTCGAACCAACATCTACATTTTTTCGTCTTGATGTTTTTCCTCACTCCCTTAGCTTTTGAGTGATTCACTCGTCCTCTATCACAGATAAGCTGAAGTTTTCCAGATTTTGTTTCGGTAGGTGCTCTACTCCTTCCATTGACTATGCAAAAGTTGTTGGCTTGTGCAATGTTAACGGCCCAATTCACTCCCTGTTGTCTAGAGGCGAATACCAAGTCATTTGCAAACAACTCTGAGTAATCAACAGAGACATATTGTTCTTCTTGAACTTCAATATCAAATTCTGGTGCAGTACGCAAAGGACGAAACACATTTAAGCTACTTGTGTCTGAAAGTGGCCTCATCAAATGCGAAGGCCATTGCGACAAACCGTAACCGGTTCCAAAAGATCCAGTGTTGATATCACCAAACTGTGATTGCGGTTGCTCCCATGTTGTCAAATCAATGCCCAAATCAAACGAAGGTATGTAGTCGAGGTATGATGGAGGTGGGCAGTCATTAAGAGTAATCTTGTCTAATCCAGTAAACACAGAAAAGTTCATCTATGCACAAACACACAGATAACAAACCAGTTAAGCTTCTGTATGGCAAATCCACACGTCACGTGTGGATCCATTCCATGCGTGACGCATGGTTCCAACCCATACGTGACGCATGGTTACGTCCAATACGTGACGTGTGGAAATACAACATGCAGTTTCATTCATCTTTTGTCATGGTTCGTATGATTCTGTTAACCACACTATGTTTCATTAACATTTCAAACATCATACATCATAAATTCAAAAGTCAACATCTTTTGTCATACAACTAATACCTTTAACATGTGAAGTCCATAAAACCCAACAAGTCAAACCCCTAAAACAAGTCAACACCTTAAAAACTAATATTATAATACTTTTCAAACATCATAATCACTAAAGTAAACAAAAATTCACAAATCAACATCTTTAGTCATACAACTAATACCTTGAACATTTGAAATCCATTAAACCTAACTAAATCAAACCCTAAAAGAAGTCAACACCTTAAAAATTAATATTATGAACAAGAAATGTTACCTTATTAAGATTGTAACTTGAAAATGGTGCTTCTCCACCTCTTTCATTGGTGCATTCCTCTTCATTCTCCATATAGAAAGAGCTTTTTTGGGATAAAATGGTGTGTTTTGCTCTCAAGAATGTTCAACAATGGAGTTAAAAGGGTTTTCACATTTGAAATATGGAAAGAAAGGAAGATAATAGGGGTTAATGTAGCTGTTACGGAAATGGTTAAAAAGTTAATGGAGTTATTACAGTAGGTGAGACAAGACGTACTTGCTGCATGAGTTCTGAAAAGAAATTCCGTGCGTCACGCATGGAACACATCCGTGCGTGACGTGTGGTTTGCAACCATGCGTGACGTGTGGTTTGCAACCATGTGTGACGTGTAAAATGGCACATGATCCCTTTGATTCTTAGTAACACTGATGTGTGCATGATTTCCAATCAAAATAAAATTACATATTGTCAAAGGTTGGACATTTAGGCCACGTAAGAAGTCCAAACAAAGGATATGCTACTTTACAAGTTAATAGTTGTTATTGGGAGTTACCCACATGGTTAAATATCCCTAATAGGCATTGAAAACAAGTTTCATTCCATTCGGACATCGTTTGAGTGTCGTTTCGTCAAAAACCGCCTTAAGTCCATTTAAGGCCTTTTTAGGCCTTTTAGCGTTTACGTGCCTCATTTCGTGTGTGCAAGACCTTGTTGCTACTTAATATCCCTAAAAGAGTAATTTGTATAGTAGTTTCAACAATAATCAACATCAATGTTGTAGAATATACATATTGCGACAAGTTAGAGAAATACGACTAGTATGTTTTTTACAAAGGAGGTGGTACTTTAAAAGTTAGAAATTGTGATTGGGAGTTACCCACATGGTTAAATATCCATAATAGTCATTGAAAACAAGTTTCACTCCATTCGGACGCATGGAATTTTTTGCCTATAAAAGGCTCAACATCGAAACCCTACCATATTGTCCTCTTCCTCATTCTCTTCACGGCGCAGCAGCAGCACAAACGCACGGATTTACCCCAAAATCAACAATTTTCAACAACTCTTTGGATATAAAGGTATGTGCAAATTAATATTTCATTGTTATGATAAGATATTGATGTATATATGAGGTTTTGAAGTTGTTTTGATAATATTTACATATGTAGATCCAATGTGTATGTTATACTTTGATTAGAAGAGATTAAACTTGTAATATATGAATGGATTGTGTACTTTGTTGATAGTTTCTTGTTGAATTTGATATTTTCATGTGTAGATAGTGTAATTAGGATTTTGATACTGAATTTGGGTTTTGTGAATTAGGGTTATAAATGAGGGTGTTGAAATTTGATATGGTGTGGTTTTAATAAAATTATTGACAAACTGTTGAATTTTAGAAAAAATGTTGAGATTAGGGTTTGAGAATAGATTCGAAAGCAGTACTGAAGTTCTGGAAGTGGCAATTCCATGCGTGACGCATGGGTTATAACCATGCGTGACGCATGGTTAGTGACCATGCGTCACGCGTGGAATTGCCACATTCAACATTAAGACTATGCAGAAGTTAATTGAGTATGTAACTATAATTTGGTTATGTTTGTGATTATACAGATGTCCTATTCCGATCAAGAATCTGATATTTCCGATATTAGTACGGCGTCTAGCGACGTGAACGGGAGAGACAAGAACGTGAGCGACGTGAACGGGAGAGACAAGAACGTCAAAGGGAGAGAGGGGAACCATCCACTAGACCAAGGATGACCGCACGAGAATACAGGAACCTCTTCAGGCCGTTCAACCCTCGTCGTTAGATCTACTTATTATGTTGAACCTTATTATGTTGAACCTTATTGTGTTGCACCTTTGAAGTGTTGAACCTTATTGTGTTGCAAGAACTACTTGTTTTTCTTAAGAGTGTCTATTTTGTTGGTATTTTAAAACATGTCCACTCGTTTCACTTTCAAACTAGGTTTCACATTTCAAATATCATAAATCAACATAAATTCACAAATCAACATGTTTAGTCATACAACTAGTACGTGCTGGCATGAGTTCTGAAAAGAAAAACAGTGCGTCACGCACGGTTTATGTCCACGCGTCACGCATGGATATAATCCACACGTGACGCACGGTTCTCTTCCATGCGTGACGCACAAAATGACACATGATCCCTTTGATTCTTAGTAACACTGATGTGTGCATGATTTCCAATCAAAATAAAATTACATATTGTCAAAGGTTGGACATTTAGGCCACGTAAGAAGTCCAAACAAAGGATATGCTACTTTACAAGTTAATAGGTGTTATTGGGAGTTACTCACATGGTTAAATATCCCTAATAGGCATTGAAAACAAGTTTCATTACATTCGGACATCGTTTGAGTGTCGTTTCGCCAAAAACCGCCTTAAGTCCATTTAAGGCGTTTTTAGTGGTTTTAGCGTTTACGTGCCTCATTTCGTGTGAGCGAGACCTCTTTTCTACTGAATATCCCTAATAAGAGTATGTTGTATAGTATTTTCAACAATAATCACCGTCAATGTTGTAGAATATACATATTGCGACAAGTTAGAGAGTTACGACTAGTATGTTTTTTACAAAGGAGGCGGTACTTTAAAAGTTAGAAGTTGTGATTGGGAGTTACCCACATGGTTAAATATCCATAATAGCCACTGAAAACAAGTTTCATTACATTCGGACATCGTTCGTGTGTCGTTTCGCCAAAAACCGCCTTAAGTCCATTTAAGGCGTTTTTAGTGGTTTTAGCATTTTGGCATAGTTTCGAATCCCGTTTTGTATGTGTGAGACATTATTGGGACTTTATATGCCTTATAACACATTTTTGTATAAATTTTTCAAACATACGTGAACATCAATGTTACGACCATATATATTGCAACAAGTTAAGCTTGTGGTGAGTAGTTTGATGTTTTACAAAGAGCGTGTTACTCTAAAAGCAAAAGGTTTTGATGCAAAGTTACGGACATGGTTAAATATCTCTAATAGGCATTGTAAACAAGTTTCATTCCATTCCGATGATGTTTCGACGACGTTATGGCGAATTGTGGTTTTAAAGCCTTTAAAAACAACACGGAACATGAATTATTTTGTGTGCCATAACTAAAAATACATTGAATACATTGACATGGATCATATAAGCAACAAAAAAACATATGAAAATCCATGCGTCACGTATGGTGTAAAACCATGCGTGGTGTGTGGATTAATTCCATGCGTGACGCATGGTTTTATGTTGCAAAATCTTATTTTTATATTTAGAATGCTTATATTGTTGTTATGTTGACGAATGTTCAACCTTATTATATTTCAAATTGTATATGGTACGCCATACATATTGCAATCTCGTTCGGTTTTCAAACTATGTTTCACTTACAAAGGTCTAACTTTGATTTTCAAGTTACACACATGATCAAATAGACATTATAAGGATTGAAACAAAGTTTCATTCCATTTCGATAAAGTTTCGATGACGTTTTTGTCGAATTGGGCTTTATCGCCTTAAAAAAGACACTAAAAATGTAATTCTTTACACACTTAACTAGAAATACATTGAATACAATGAATAACCCTAGATTTATATATGCAAATCCATGCATCACGCATGGATTGTATCCGTGCGTCACGCATGGATTGTATCCGTGCGTCACGCATGGATTGTATCCGTGCGTCACGCATGGATTGTATCCGTGCGTCATGCATGGATACAATCCATGCGTTTTCTGGAATGTGCAATCCGTGCGTGACGCACGGATTAAATCCATGCGTGACGCACGGATTAAATCCATGCGTGACGCACGGATTAAATCCATGCGTGACGCACGGATTAAATCCATGCGTGACGCACGGATTAAATCCATGCGTGACGCACGGATGACCTGGACGATAAATAGTAAAAAGGGTGGGCGTCAAATAGAAACTATGTATATATATACCGTAAAACCCCAATGTCATCGCCACAACGCTAAACCCAGAAAAATACAACCACCACCCCCAAACACTCAGAAATCCCTAATTTCTCTATGGCAAACCCTAAAGTGTTCTTCGACATGGCCGTCGGCGGCAAGCCTGCCGGAAGGATCGTGATGGAGCTCTACGCCGACACCACCCCCCGCACCGCTGAGAACTTCCGCGCACTTTGCACCGGAGAGAAGGGAGCAGGAAGGAGCGGAAAGGCTCTTCACTTCAAGGGATCGAGCTTCCACCGTGTGATCCCCGGATTCATGTGCCAGGGAGGAGATTTCACCGCCGGAAACGGAACCGGAGGAGAGTCGATCTACGGCACCAAGTTCCAGGACGAGAACTTCGTCAAGAAGCACACTGGTCCTGGAATTCTGTCCATGGCCAACGCTGGTCCCAACACTAATGGATCTCAGTTCTTCATCTGCACTGCCAAGACCTCCTGGCTCGATGGGAAGCACGTTGTGTTTGGACAGGTTGTTGAGGGATTGGATGTTGTCAAGGAGATCGAGAAGGTCGGATCTCAATCTGGAAGGACTGCTAAGACTGTGGTGGTCGCCGATTGTGGTCAGCTTTGAGCGATTCTAGTAGTGGTTATGGAATTATGAATAAGATTTGGATCTATGGATATTGCTTATAATGCGATTGCTATGTTTCTGTTTTTTTAGTATGTGGTTTGTGAACGGATCTATTTCTTTGGAATTCAATGCTTTGCTTCGGTTTAATCTTCATCTTTGCTTTCATCTAAACCTGAGTACTCTATACTGGTTGAATTGACTGCTTTGCGTTTGGTTAATCTTGATCTTTGATGATTACATAGTTTGATTTAACAGTGAATATTTTATGTTTATATGCCATTATAATTGGTTGTCTCTATGGACTGCATAGGCTTCTAAAGTTCTTGTGATATCAAGTATGCTTGTGGATAATGTGGATAATTTTATAGGGATGTTTGCGAATTGCATATTTCTATTGTCATTCTGTACTTGCAAATATAGTTTCATTGTGTTATAAAACATTGACAACTCCGTGGGAATATGGTAGGCTTCTAAAGTTCTTGTGATATCAAGTATGCTTGTGGATAATGTGGATAATTTTATAGGGATGTTTGCGAATTGCATATTTTCTATTGTCATTCTGTACTTGCAAATATAGTTTCATTGTGTTATAAAACATTGACAACTCCGTGGGAATATGGTATGTCCTACCTTCAATGTGAGTCCACTAGATCAATTGCTCATGCCATGTATGTTTTGTCTAGCTCTACTGAATCAGATGCTGTTGGGTTCTTGGCAAGGGTAAGAAGTTTAAAGTTTAAATTGAGTCTACTAGATCAATTTGGCGGTTTGTTTGTCTAGCTCTACCGAATGCATATCACGTTTAGATGTTCAGTAGTCATATTTGAGTTTTAGATTGTTGAACAAGTTTAACAGTAAATCGTGGTTCACTCCAAAGTATTCATAGACTGTATGCATCTTTTGCCTTGATCACTCTCTGTGCCAATAGTCGTCCTTACTCTTCTGGTTTAGTGGTTGAAGTAATTCCTGAACAAACTTTACTGGCTGAAGTGGTGGCAAGTGTGTGAACAAAGCACATGATTATTAATACAATGTTGTAGTTATATATATTATGCTAGTCTCTGTTCTTTAATATTTTTACCAGATGATTCTATCGGGAGCTGCATGCTTGCCGCTTGGTGTGATGAGTCGTATTCTCACCAAGGATAACCTATCTTTCATTTTTATGTGCGGTTGTAGTTCATAGTCGTATTTACATTGCATCCCAAAATATTGAACCTGATTTTCATGGAGCTGGTATCCCTTTTTGGCTTGTCATCAAACATTAACATGAGCTTGATCAAAAAAACAAAAACATTAACATCAGTATTTGAAAGTGGTTGTGAATGAAATATAACAACCCAAATTCCTTGGATATTAGCTTTTGTGTTTGCTCATGGATGTCTTCGGTAAAAAAAGTTTTAGGATTTTTTTTGTTCGGGATTTTAGATTTATTTTGAGAACCAAAGAATTTCTTTTTTTGTTTGAAAGAGAGACGAAACTCTCAAGGATTTTATAAATAAAATTAAGAAATTAAAAAACGAGGGAGATTAACTCCACTAGTGTCATCCGAAATAAAATTAACAAATGCAAAACTAAAGGAGGGAGAACTTATGAATTTTGTCAAATTAATTCCAACTCCGCTGGCTGATTAGAAAGTGTGTTCTTATTGATGCTTGAAAGAGGCATGCAGCTTTGTCTAATGGATAACATGGCCAAAGTGGTATAATATGTCGCTACCCACATCCTTTTTTTGGTGTTAGTGCGCTAATAAGTAAGGCGACCAACACAATATTCTTCAATGGATGGTTTAGCCCGCTTGATGGAGAACCGTCGTCAAAACATCATTTATAGCACGACGAAGTCAAGGAGCATTGTCACTTACTCCATTTCCCACTACTGAATTCTAGGCTAATAGGGAATGATGAAAAACATTTCTCATTGATTTCATTCATTGAACAGTGTACAATATACTATAGAGTTGTCATTCTCTAGATGAATGACACTTGTAGATTACAGATAAGATCTTAACGGTAATGTAAATGATAGGATAAGCATTGATAGAAATCCTATGCTATGACATCAGCAGTGAGGTCATTGGAATGACATCAGCGGAATATAGGATATTCTCTTTATATTCCTCTATGCCCCCTCGATCCGAGCTGGGTGCAAACACAGTTGGGATCGTAGCTCAATGAATCTGGCTGTTGGCAGTGGCTTTGTAAGAAGGTTTGCGAGCTGCTCTTTGGAGGATGTGAAGGCAACCTGAAGAGTCTTGGCCTCGACGCATTCCCGAACAAAATGGTAATCAAGGGATAGGTGTTTGATGCGATGGTGGAGTACGGGGTTGACAACGCTGTAAGTAGCACCAATATTGTCACACCAGAGAACCGGATCTTGAGAGAGTGAGACTCCAATTTCAGAGAGAAGAGACTAAACCCAAAGGAGTTCACATGTTGCATTTGCAACACTTCTATATTATGCCTCTGTAGTTGATCCGGACACAGTTGATTGCTTTCGAGAGCACCAAGACACCAATTTGTTTCCAAGGAAAATGCAGTAAGCACTTGTAGACCTTCCTTCATCCTTACGAGGGCCACCCCAGTAAGAATATGAGAAAGCTGAGAGGATAGAGCTGGAGTTTGCACTGATGTGGAAACGAAGATCGATGGTGCTGTTAAGATACCTGATAATTCTTTTGACAAGTTGCCAGTGTTGCATAGATGGGGAGTGCTTGAATTCGCAGGCCTTGTTGACTGCAAAGGAAACATCAGGTCTTGTGAAGGCCAAATACCGTAGGCTGCCAACTACACTTCGGTAAAATTGAGGATCTGGGTAAGCTTCTTTGCAGTCTGGAATAGCAGTGCAGGACCTTGGTGTTCGAACAACCTTTGAGTTTTGCATATTCACCTCTGTACATAATTCCCTGATGTACTTGGACTGGGAGAGAAAGAACCCATCAACATTCCAGATAACTTCGACACCCAAGAAGAAATTCAAAGGACCCAAATCTTTACTGGGAAACACTTGGACAAAGATTGAGTGAAGCTTGCAGAAAGAGAAGGACAAGAAGACACAACCAGTAGGTCGTCGACGTAGACGAGCACAAAAACATAGTGTTGCGCTTGGCGATACACAAACAAGGAAGTGTCAGCAATAGATGGTGTGAACCCCAGAGTCACAAGAGCATCACTCAATTTGGCGAACCAAGCCCTCGGTGCCTGCTTTAAACCATATAACGACTTGCGTAGCTTACAAATATGATTAGGATAGAGAGGGTTTACAAAACCTTGGGGCTGGTGGATGTAGACATCTTCTGCTAAATCACTGTGAAGGAAGGCATTCTCGATATCGAGCTGACGTACAAACCACTGCTTGATGGCGGAGAGGGACAGGAGAAGGCGGATTGTTGTGGGTTTGGCGACTGGGAAGAAGGTGTCAGTGTAATTGATCCCTTGTAATTGATGGAACCCTTATGCGACGAGTCTGGTCTTTCGCCTCTCAATTGAACCATCTGAGCGAAGTTTCGTTTTGTACACCCATTTTGTGCCAAGGACATTTGAGGAGGAAGAAGGGGTTACAAGGGTCCAGGTCTAAGTGGCCAGGAGAGCATTAAATTCGGTTCCCATTGCCTTTTGCCACTCGAAGAAATCTGGAAGCAGTGGTGAAACAAGATGGCTCGTCTGGAATGGGGATGTTGGTGTGGCTGGTAGTGGGAGGCCAGGGAATAGTTCCATCTGTCCGGACGAGAGGTCGGTGTATGTGATTTTGAGAGCGGGTAACAATGGGAGGAGGAGGTGGGATGTTGGTGTCGTCTGGAGAAGGGGAAGAAGAATCGAGGGACGAGTCTTCGACTGAAGGGTTTGGTGTGGGAGATGGAGAGGGAGATGGGCTTGAGGAGGGAGTTGGGCTGGATGAGTGAGCTGGGCTGGGCATTGGGATGGGCTCATTTTGAGGAATGGGGGCAGAGTAGCGGAAGGGAAGTAAAAGAATCGTAGTGGGTTGGGGAGATAGTGTTTGGGAAAGGAAAGGTTTGCTCATGAAATATGACATCTCGGGATACATAGAACCGAGAGGATATGGACGAAGGTTGGGGAAGGCTAAGCATCCGAAAACTTTGAGGAAGTGATAGTCGGGAGTGGTGTTATAAAGAGCTTCAAAAGGTGATTTGGCTTGTAAGCGGTTAATGAGATAAGTCGCGGTCTCAAAGGCAAAGTCCCAAAGAAGGAGAGGAAGATTAACTTGCTTGAGGAGGGTAAGACCCGTGTCGACAATAGGTCGGTGACGTGTTTCGATACTCCCGTTTTGTTGGTGAGAGTATGGACAAGTTAGGCGGTGGTGAATTCCTAATTGTTGAAACAATGTTTTGAAAGGTTTGAATTCGGTACCATTGTCCGTTGGATGCTAGAAACTTTTGTGGAGAGTTGATTTTGGATAAGATTAATAAAATTTGTGAAAGTGGAAGCAACAAGAGATTTGGTAGATAAAGGAAAGAGCCAAATGAATTTGGTGAAATCATCTACAATAGAAAGGTAACTCATGAGAGGGACCCCATACATCAGCAAATAAAAGTTGGAGTGGGTAAGTGGACCGAGATGGAGTTGTTGGAAGAGGAAGGCTGTGTGCTTTGGCCCACGAACAGGCTTGGCACTTGTGGGTTGGATCAGGCCCATTTCTTGTAGGTAGCTGAAGAAGCTGAGAGATGGACTGGTAGACATGGTCAGCCAGATGACCTAAACGCAAATGCCAGACAGTCACCATGAAAGTTTTATTTGTGGAGCAAAGGGTTGGGGACGCCGGAGAAGCAGTAGTCGTTGGCAGGCAATAAATGCCATCCTCAATGGTTCCTTGAAGCAGAAGAGCCTGGGTCTGAGAATCCTTCACACGACAACAAGATTCGTGAAATTCAAAATACACATCAATGTCCTTGCAAAATTGATGAACAACCAGCAAATTTTTGGAAATTGAAGGAGCATGGAGAATATGCGGTAAGGAAAACGAGTGATTGTGAGAGTAAAGTTTAGAGGAACCATAGTTCTGGATCATAATAGTGCCGCCATCCCCGAGAGATATCTGGTCAAACCCACCATAGGGAAGTTGTTCAATCCGGAGATTTCCGATGTCAGGTGTGAAGTGGTGGCTAGCGGCAGTGTCGGGGTACCAGTGATGACCTGCAGCAGTGTGATTCGCCTGGAATCGGGCTGGGGGGGGGGAGTCTGGTACGACTGATCAAACCGGTACCAACATGTGAGGGCAGAGTGACCCAGTTTGGAGCAAACCTGACAAACGGGGCGCGCATCAGGAGCGTCGGAGAAAGTAGTAGGTGGCTGACCCCGGCCACGACCTCCTGGTGGTTGACCCCGACCACGACCGCCTGAGTTTCGACCTCTGTGCTGAAAATGGTTCCTGTCTCGTCCAGACACCGTAAAGTTGGCTTCGAGACAATGTGTATTGTGGGCACTATGTGGTGGTGTGGGAAGTAGGGGAGTGTTTTGATGGGAGATACGATTCTCATGGACAAGAAGGTAAGAATGTATTTGGTTTGAGGAGGGGAGGTTTGGTTGAGTGGAAAGTGAGGTGGCGACGAACTCGTAGTCGGAGCCTAGCCCGACCATGAGGTAGACGGCAAACTCCTCGTCTGGGATGTGATGGCCTGCGGCATTGAGCAAAGTAACCAGAGTCTTTGCTTTATTAAAGAACTTTGTTATGCTCTCTGAACCTTTCTTCAACGATGCAAGCTTCAGACGAGCTTGGATAACTTGAGCATTTGAGCGAGCCGAGAAGACTTTGCTGTGTGGGTTGGCAGAGTCTATTCAGAGAAGGATCTATTAGGCACCTAGCTGCAAACCAATCGGACCACACCCCGCTTCTCCTAAGCCTGCAGGGATTCCAGAATAGCATGCCTCGAACCAAATCCTTTCGGTTTCAGGCAGCATGGATGTTACATCATGAGTTTCAGAATTTCTTGGCTTCAAACTGGGGCAAATGAGCACCATTGTCACAGGCCTTAGAAACATTGGCTACACACCTTGACTCATGGAATAGCTCAGTCTTCGGGAATCTATTTCGAAGAAGAGATAAACTTTGGAAGCGGATCGAGGGTGTACAACGCAGTTTGGGCAACTCGAGTTCAGCAGGGCTGATTAAACTTGACAGGAAGCTTAGACAACAACTTGACACAGTATTGGAGCAAATCCATTTATTTTGGATGCAGAAAGCACGGTCGGATGCGCTACTCGATGGGGACAGGAATACTCGGTTTTTTCATACGTGTGCAGTGGTTAGGAAACGTCAGAACAAAGTGCAGGGGCTCCGGAATTATTCCAATGACTGGATTTGGGATCCAACTGAAATGCAACAGCTAGTGTCGACCCATCTATGCAAACTGTATTCAGAAGAAGGCAGTGGAGACGGTCCATTTGATGTGCCGAGGGGTCGGTTTCCGATCCTTGAACAGTCAGACGCTGAAAGATTGAACCGGCCTTTCACTCCGGGCGAAATCAGAGCTGTAGTGGATAGTATGGGATCGCTCAAGGCGCCTGGACCGGATGGTTTTCATGCTGTATTTTATCAGAGAAATTGGACTATTGTGCACAAGGAGGTGTGCGATGCAGTACTTCATATCCTGGAGGGCAAAGGAGTTCCTACGACAATGAATGAAACCACTATTGTACTAATCCCCAAAACTGAGAATCCAGAAACTGTGCATCAGCTACGCCCCATCCGCTTATGCAATGTAGCCTTTAAAATAGCCACCAAGTCGATTGTACTCAGACTCAAGCAAATCATGCAGAAAGTTATTGCTGCCACCCAAGCGAGCTTCATCCCGGGCCGACAAATTACAGACAACATTGTGATTACCCAGGAAGTGATGCACTCGATGCGAGATAAGAAGGGACCGCAGATCATGGCAATTAAAATAGATCTTGAAAAGGCATATGACAGAATCCGATGGACCTTTCTGAGAGACACAGTGCAGGAGCTTAGGCTACCATCTAAACTCATTGGCGTCATAATGGATTGTGTCACTTCATGCAGCATGCGGGTGCTTTGGAATGGAGAGATGGGTAATAGCTTCATCCCAACGAGAGGAGTCAGACAGGGAGACCCCTATCTCCATACCTATTTGTTCTATGTATGCAACGGCTAGGTCACATCATTGAGGAAGCAGTGAACTTGAGAGCATGGAGGCCGATCCAGCTGGCTGCAAACGGACCCGGACTGTCACACTTGTTCTTCGCAGATGAGTATTTCATCTACTTTCCCACAAACCCTAACCACGGGCATCGAGAGAGGGGGGGGGGGGAGGATGATGAGAGGCGAGTTGCACGGTATCACACAGATCGGACAACCACCCAGCAGAGTGATAGGCGTGCTCAGTATCATCGCATTCTTGATGAGTACCTCCCCGAGGACGTAAGTAATGTTAGGTTATTAATAATATACAATTTTTTATATTCCGTTACAACTCGTAGACTAACTTTAATTTGTTTTTAGGTACGTTGGATGCCTTATGGCAACTTAGATTTTTCCGGGAGATATAGGGCGTCTACATATCGAGGGACTATTCGGTTCCTCGATATTGTGGAGCCATACATGCCGGACAGGGTGGTACGACAGCAGAGCAGGCCTCTGGACCCGATTCCACCAATACAGGTCTCCCGCCCTAGGAACTTTCGGGGCAAGAATAAGTACACATTGAAGTTTGCTCCTGAGTGGGATAGGTGGGAGCGGATGGAGGAGAACCTTTGTCCCTACATTTTGACCAGTCCACCAGCATCGCCAGCTTGGGATGTGGACGCTGCCTATTTGGATTGGTACATGTAGATATCTCATCCATATGTCAGTCGGTTTTCAGAGAGACGGGAACGGCTAGCTCGTCCTATACCCGCACTTGTTACTGTAGACCTGAATCGGGTATGTTTATTTAAGTTGTAAGAGTAATAATTGATTGAAATTACATTAGTTATTTCAAGTGTAAGATAACATCTTGTGTAAAATTTTGTTGCAGCGGTTGGCTTTGATGACCACTTTCATTGAGAAGGCGCTTGCAAAATCCTCTGGTGAAGAAGCTGAGAAGTGGAGAGAAATGTTGGAACTCGCCACCAGTGAGGATCCGCCAAATGCTTCCCCGTTGGCTAGGGCATCATAGATGGATCCATCGATTCCCTCCATAGCCAGTCCCACCATACGATCCATCCACGAGAGGGGAGAGTCGCCCCGTATGGCAGAAGAGCGTGCATCGGCTGAGGCTACAGACATGGAGGACAATCCCCAAACCGATGGAGTTGTTGATAATGGTGATGTTGTTTCATGTAGTTTTTATGGATAGTACTGTTTGACGTTGGTTTGACATGGATATTTGGTTTGTGGTTTTATGGTTGACACATCTTTTGTTGCTATTTGTAGCGGTTTTGTGTATTACTTAAGTGGTGTCTTTATTTATTGCGTTATAACCTAGAGTAAGGAAAGTAAATTATAAGAGTTAGAAAATTGTATGACTTATGAATTGATAAGAGTTAGGAAAGTAAACATTCGAGGATTTAGAGGAGTTACGCATTAAAAGAGTTACGAATTAGTAGCGGTATGAAATAAAAGAGGTAAGAATTACTCCCTCCGATCACAAATATAGTTCGTTTAAGCATGAACAGAACGTAAATATAATTCGTTTAAGAAGCATTCAATTACAATTTCCTTTTCCAATTTCTTTTTCATTAATGCTCAAGCACAACTGTTTTAATTATCACATGCCAAGTAAGAAACTCATTAAAAGTGCACTACGATCAATACTAATGACATGTTACTTTTTTGGATTTGAAGGAGATAAAATGGCTAATTAAGTATTTCTTAATCTGTGTGCTAAAATCCAAAACGAACTATATTTGTGATCGGAGGGAGTATAAGAGTGACGAAATAGAAAATACATGTGAATTCTAACCGGTTAAAATTATTAGCATTTTAGAAGAGGTATGAATTAAAAGTATGAAGTCTTACGAATTGAAAGAGTAAGTTAATTCTGAGCGTTTTTAAATGAAAGGGTTAGTTAATATTTTGTCGTTTTTGAGTTATTACACCATCCCCGATGCGGATGGTTTTGTAATTCATTATGAGTATTATTAATTTGTAAAAAACGTATAAATATGAAATAAAATGTTTTAATATAAAAGTGTATACTAAATAGGGGTTTTTGCGGAAACCACCCGTTATTTTTCGAAATTTGCAGGTAACCACCCGTTATAAACGTATTTATTCTAAACCACCCAAATTCTATACTTTTCTTACAATTCACAACCCGTAAACAGTTTCCGTCCAAGTTGCCGTTTGAGTTTGTGAAATGACCATTATACCCCTTATATTTTAACGAAATGAAGGGCAAAAATGTCAATGTAATATCCGATGAATCTGACGAGAATTTGTAAGAGATTTTCAATTTCTCGTTTGAGTCTTCAATTTATCTTTAAGTTAAAAAACGAGGGCTTAGTCGTTAACATTAGGCTTAGTCGAAGTCGAAGAGAGATTTGGAAACCTGCGTCGATTGGCGATTGGAGATTGATCAAAGAGAGTTCTGAGTCGAAGATCGAAGCTTTCCTATCAGGAATCGAAGATCGAAGTTGTCCTCGCTGGAGTCGTGGTAAGTCTTCAATTAGGGAATGAATTAGGGTTTTGATTCGAATTAGGAATTCGATTCGAATTAGCGATTGGATTCGAATTAGGGATTTATGTCATCTCATAATGTGCAGGATCATGTCATCTCAATCTCAATCCCAATCCTATTCGTCAAACAATGGTAGCATATTTTGTCATTGCAATTTGAGGCCTGTAATTTTATGAGAAGAATTGGAGTGATGTGAAGACAGTGGATTGACATTAGGAAACTAACATTAACTTAACATTGACATCAGGAAATGAAACAGAAATTCAACAAAAACAGAAATAAAACACCAAGAAATGAGACACCAGGGACACCTGGAAACTAAACCAAGAGACAAAGACGAGACCAAAGTTCAAACAAAATAGACAGTTAATTGAGCATTGAAGATGATGACTTCGTAGGTGGGTTTTCCAACTATCTCCTCCATTTGAAAGAGGCAAACATCTTTTATTTCTATGTCATTGTCTTGGACAAAGTCTCTCCATCCTTTGCCAAACTTGAATTTGTTCCCACAGAATTTGAGTACTACTTTCCAAGTTGATTCACCAATGAAAAGTGTAATCTCTTCATCTATGAAAGGCCTCAAATTGTTGTTTGCATACTCGAAAGGAATAATCTGTTAATAAGCAAGTTTATGTATATTAGTCATTAGAATAACATGCCCAAAACACAAGAATAAGACAGTACTTACCATTCTGCAATCTTTTTGAACAAATGAAGCTTTCATTTCCACATAAAAGCTTAATTTGGTTGGATTAGGGTAGTTTTGAGCTTTCTCTAAGGGAGTTTCCTGGTTGCATTCCTTACACTCTTCACATTTGCATTGGTTGCAGTCTTCACTGTCAGAGATGTCTGTTAGATCAATGACGTGATTTGCCATGGAAGAAATGGAAGAAATGCAAGGAAAGGAAGAAATGCAAGGAAAGGAAGAAATGCAAGGAAAGGAATTGATGGAAGCTTGGTTGTGATGGCAAATATGCAGAGAAATAGAGCTATTTATGCTTGAAATGTACATGCGGTTTAGGGAAGAATTGATGACAGGGGTAGGTGACAATTGACCAAAATTAAATGTGGTCATGGTCAATGGTAAAACTGTGCAGTAAAGAGGCTGAAAAGCTGTGCAATTTGTGCATCAATGGTACCAAAAACCTGTACAAAATGACAGTGTCATTTTCAAAATAAACCTGTGCTAAAACCTGTTTCCATCTTTCCCTTTAAATTGTCTGTTTTGCTTAATGCTATTTGCTTCATGTTGTTCTGTGGTATGAAAGTTTCCTTTGTTTTCAATGCAAAATTCCTTTGTTTCCTATGTTATCAATGTCAATGGAAGAATCAGAAAGTCATGACATAAATCAACACCTAAGCAATAAAACGTTAATACACCAGTTGTATTCACATACGCAAACCAAAAGGACCTAGAAAAATAGATAGCAGTGTTCAAGTGGTAGCAATGTATTCCACATATTTCACCTAATCATACCAACACATAGACAGTAGTCTGACATAAATCAACACTGAAATATTTTCCAAACAAAGATAACTAAGAAAAGGTCATTTTTTCCCACGTGAGCTTGATCTTGTTGATGTGCCAACACTAAGGGGGCTTGTGTAGCTCGAGAGGATACTTGGCTTTGGCTGAGATTGGGAGGTTGATCAATAATTGGGGATGAAATAGGGTTCTCAGTTGGGCCAACACTGATGGGCCTTCCATAGCTCCTTGATGGACTACCCATATTAGAAGGCTGGGCCATTACAGTTAATGGACTTAAATCTGCCCCATGAATGACATACACTTCCAAAGTATGATCATTCCCTACAGATGCACACCACTGCAATATATCATTGTCTCCTATGATCTGTTTGATCCCCCTTTGCAGTGGCATACCAGACCTTGCATACCATAGTTCCTTAACATCTTCAACTCCCACATCCTCCTTAATGAAATCTTCTAGTTCAATCTTAGAAATTAAATCAGGATCTACATTATCTTTCTTATAAATCTTATTTCTCCTATAAGACAATCTGTCTTGAGACATATTTGGACCCAAATAAAATGTCCCATCATAAAAGAACTTGATGCTAACACTCATCTGGAGCCATAAGACAAACAATAAACAATTAACATTTAATTACTATACATATCTATACTATAATAACTAAGGCATAGGATTTCCATGATTTGTTTATACTATATTGGCACATATATCGAAATTCATCATCCACATCATCTATCTACACATGCTTGAAAGCTGAAAAAAGATTCCAAAACAAAGAAATGGGACCATGATCACATGCTTCAAAGCTGCAAAAAATATTCCATATCCACTTACTTCCAAAGCATTGAATTCAAGTAAACCACTACCAACAACCATTCAAACATCCATTCAATTCAAAAATCCGAAACAAAAACTAATTGAAACCAGCAAACCCTTAAATCATCTCATAATTGAACACTCCAAACCCTAATTCCAAAAAAAGAGAGACAGAGAGAGTGAGAGAGAGAATTACCTTCTGTTGAACACCCTTGGTTGTTCTACGTCTTCAATCGAAGCTCAAACCTCCAGAAATGGCCTCGTCTTCTCCCTCGATCGAAACCCCCAAATTCTGCCTTTTGAAACCCTAGATCTCCGTCTTCAATACAAACCCGATATGATGCCTTCTCAAGCCGTAAACCTCCAACCTCAATCGCAACCCAGAAATTCCCCCTTTTGAAACCCTAAACCTCCATCCTCAATCGCAACCCAGAAATCGAACCAGAAAACCCTAAATCTTCTCCCTCAATCGCAAGCCCCTTTCTCACCCAAAATCAACAGATTCCGAGCTCGCACAACCTATCTCCCTTCGTAATCTCGCACAACCTATCTCCCTTCGTAATCTCGATGAGATCGAACTCAATCGCCAAGAAATCGGATGAAACCCTAGATCCCCAAATCGATCCCCAAATCACTTCTCCCCGATAAGTTTGGTAAATTGTAAAAAGTAATTTTGAAATTAGGTTAAAAGTTTCAATCGTCAATTTATCGCGATATAATGAAACCGGGTTGGGAATGGGTTGGCAAATCCGGTTATTTCGTTAAAATATAAGGGGTATAATGGTCATTTCACAAACTCAAACGACAACTTGGACGGAAACTGTTTACGGGTGGTGAATTGTAAGAAAAGTATAGAATTTGGGTGGTTTACAATAAATACGTTTATAACGGGTGGTTACCTGCAAATTTCGACACATAACGGGTGGTTTCCTGCAAAAACCCCTACTAAATAACGTTTAAATATGAGTATTATTCATTTGTTGTACAAATTTAGTATTTGTAGATGGGAAATTAGTGAAATATAAATATCTAATTATTATAACTACAAAAAATATAACTTCAATAAATATGATATCTTGTAAGTATTTATGACCGAATGAATTTAGAAACATTGAAGTTATGTTGATGTTAGGATTACAATATGATTAACATAGTATGTAACATAGGATTTAACATAGCATTTAACATTGGATTTAACATAGGTTTTGAACTTAGGATTCCACTTACGATTACAACTACGATTACATGCATGCATGCACACACAAACCTAACAATTTCACTTACAATTTCAATTATCAAAATACGTACGATATATCGTCCGATTTCCGTTACGCTTTAACGTATGACAAAACAAATACTATTTAGCATACGACGTTGACACACGTCCTTACACACGACTAACAATACCTGATACACACGACTAACAATACCTGATGCACTAAATAATAGGTTCAAAAGGTGCTTCATACACGGCCAACCTCTCCCTTAAGTTATGAATTTCAAACTGCAACGCTCTGATTTGTTGTTGTAGGTCTCGTATAACGTTTTGCGAGTACTCTGGATGGGGTGGATCGATCCAGCGCACATACTCACATCGGTACACAACCTCCGCTCTCGGGCAAATCCATTTGCGTCGACCCACATTTCTTCTTGACTCTAAAAAATGAAGTACCGCTACTTCCCCATATAGGCAAAATGAAGTACCGTCGTCCTCGTCTTCTTCGCCGTCGTCCTCGTCTTCTTCGCCCCCGTCCTCGTCTTCTTCGCTGCCGTCCTCGTCTTCTTCGCCTCCGTCCTCGTCTTCTTCGCCTCCGTCGTAATTATCGCCCCCGTCCTCGTCTTCTTCGCCTCCGTCGTAATTATCGCCCCCGTCCTGGTCTTCTTTGCCTCCGTCGTAATTATCGTCGCCGTCCTCGTCTTCTTCGCCTCCGTCCTCGTCTTCTTCACCCCCGTCCTCGTCTTCTTCGCCTCCGTCCTCGTCTTCTTCGCCCCCGTCCTCGTCTTCTTCGCCTCCATCCTCAGCCGTCTCGTCAACGATAATATCGACTTCATTGTAATTCTCTTGACCATATTTATGGGATTCATTTTCAGTGTAAATAGCAACAGGAATGGCGGTATCGTTCCAAATGTCAACTATTTCCCATATATCTGTATCTCCAGTAGCCTCTCGTAATTGACCATAGTGAATATTTTTTGAAAAATAAAAGAAACGACATAGACTACTCCATATTGGTGATTAGAAAACAACATTTCTATAAAGCCGTTAAAATCAAGTTTGAACTTATCGTTAAAATGCAGTCTTCTTCGATTGAGGAAACCACCTTCGTAGCAATGGAATCGGTTGTTATGATGCGCTTCCTTGAAAATTATGTGACCCCCAAATAAACATCAAGAATCATTTCAAACTGAGGCATAGCGATGAATTGTTGTAAGGTTTGCTAGAGTTTTTCGGTTTTGTGTCGACATAAATGATACATATGTACCCAATATATAAGCACTTACAATAACAAAAAAGTACCCGGTGGACAGTGTATCCACCAGGTAGTTAATGCACCGCCAATTACCCAGGTAACTGACGAAGCAGAATATCCCAAGAATATTCGGTGTGGGCGGGTCCCGGATCCGCCAAAACCGGCGGAGTGTTAACCCGCCAGATAGAGTCACAATTTCCAACGCTTATTGGTAAGGCTGTGGGAGCTGACGGATCGAGAACCCGACAGGTCGAGTTACCCTCTTCCCCGTTCCCAATGTTGTTTGACACGCATTGAAGGGGTGTGCGAGCGGATCTACAATCCGCCTGATTCGCATCCTAGTGTATTGAACGCAGCCGCCCCATTATGTACATATAATGTGCTGAATACTATAAATAGGAGTAGAATTGAAACTAAATCCACACACAAATCATCCTTCCACAAATAAACAATCAAAAGTACACATTTAAAGGAAATTGCGAGATGAGAAATAATTTTGCGGGTGTAGACCCAGCTAGAAGTGGATGCAAGAAAAGTGTCAAAACACGGTTATGGGTAAGTACTAATAACATTCAATTGTATTCAGTTTTGTACCCTTTATATTGAATCATTTTAAATTGACGGTGAAATACATTGTTACGCACATTACAAAATTGGTTACGTAGGATTCAACAAGAAACCTTTTTGGGAGAGTTGGTACATCTAGACAGTCTCACTGTAATGAGGAAATTGTGTTTGAAAATCGATTATCTGATCGTACGGAGGACTCAGATGATGTAACCGAGTATGCATCCGAACGTGAAGATACTGTTATGATTGGTAGCAGAACCCCGGTTAATCCAAGAATACGAAGGAGTTGTTCTATTGTTCGAGAGACACCGCCTGCACATGCAGCCTACGTGCAACGGTCAAGTAGTGCATGCTATGGACAAAGGGCAGTTGGAGAACAAAACCAACAAAGTGACTATGGTGGTCCAGAAGACAATTCCTTGCTGACTGATTTCGATACTCATTTCGCTCATTTGTTATGGAAAAACAAAGACAAAAAAATTGTGAGTTTTAGAATTTAATTGTTCTCAATGGGGTTCGTTCATCGTAACATGACTTCTTCATGGTGTAGGTGCAAAGAGTTTTGAAAGTTCATGCTCGATCTAAAGGGTTAGAGCAATGGAAGAATATACCAGACGGCCTCTGGAGGGAGATTGTTGAAACAAGTGGTCTAACACATTTAGTAGATATCCCACACAAAACATTCGATTGGACATTGATATCCGCCTTCATCGAGAGGTGGCACCCCGAAACAAATACATTTCATCTCCCATGGGGTGAAATGGCACCGTCTCTGCTAGACGTGCACAAACTGCTTGGACTAAAGGTGTTGGGGATGCCAGTTGTGCCCTACCAGTCAGAGGAAAAGTTGTTCCAGAATCTCAGCCAGATGCTTCGCATAAATAAAAAGTGATTGTATGAGCTAAAAACGAACAAGGGTATCCTTATTTCTGAGTTGTTTAAGATGATGAAAGAACGGGTGGCTCGTCCGGATCAATAGAATACTGTGGCCTCGGTGTATTTGGCCATTATAACTTCATGTCTTCTATACCAGGATAAGAGTGGATCAAGAATTAATCTCAGAAATTTCCATTCGGTACTATACCACAGCATCACTACCAACTACGCCTGGGGAGCTGCTACCCTCGCGCACCTGTATCGGGAACTGGGAATCGCAAGCCGTGCGGGTGCGGCGCAGTTTTGCGGATCTCCGCTACTGCTACAGGTATTATTTATGAAACACCTTTGTACATGCATATGGTTATTTATGACATTATGGTAATATAACGCAATCCTCTGTAGAGCTGGATATGGGCGTACTTTCCAATGTTTAAAGGTCATGAATCGACAGAAACTCAATTTAGGGGTACCGTTCCAGCTGTTGCGGGAAACGAAAGGCGTCGTGCAACACAAGCCCCGGAGTACAGAATTGAAGGAATCAGGAAACAATTAGATCTAATGCGGGTGGACGAGGTATAAGTGCACAAACCGTCTTAAATAACTGTCTGAATTGCATGTACGAAATTTTATTGATAACATCTTGTGACACGAAACATGTATGTTGGACTCCGTGGAGAGATGCGCTCAAGAAGCGTGAGTTCCAACTGGCACAATATAAAGGCACTCTTCAATGCTTAAATTTAGAAGAAGGGTACAATCCTGACAGATTTGTCAGACAATTTGGCAAAAAACAGAGAATACCAAGGAACCCCCCAATCCAACCATGTGATTCTAAAAGGCCAGCATCCAGCCTTGGTAGTTACAAGGTGCAGTACAATAAGAGCGACAATAACTTCGCTTCATGGTGGGAACATTGCCTTTTGCCGGAAGATTTGCCTACGAGTAAGCACGTGTGGGAATCAAGTGAGGGGTATCTCGAGTGGTTTAAAAAACACTCCCATCCTTATATCGATCACAGGTCTGCACAGATAGCCCATCAACTGGATCGCCAGCCAAGGCCGCTAGCTCTTCAAAGTGTGAGGGTACGTAGTTTCAAATATGTTTGGATACAACGCCTTTAAAATGTTTAATAGTTTGTCCTTCTTTATCAGCGGTTGAACCACATTGAGTCAATCATTATGGAGAATGCTGAAACCCTTCGAGGATATGAGGATGACAATCCGTTGAAGAAGATCATAATGAAAGTTATAGGCTCAGCATTTACTGAAGGGTTGCCTGAAGTTATACAGTATAACGGTAATGATTCATCACAAAGAACGCGCACTGCGATGATAGAGCAACCTGTTACCCAGTAGTATCCGGTTTATTCCCAGGGTCAAGTTGGATCTAACAACTTCATGCCTAGCCAACAGGTTCCATATGTTACAGATCTTGAAGGGACTCAGGGTGAAGCTGGACAAAGTACCTTTATGCCCAGCCAACACGGTCCATCTTTACATGGTTATAATCCTTCGTTTCTGATGTACTCTTAGGGTGAAGCTGGACCTAGCAGCTGAATATGAACGGACACATCAGCACCAGTTTGAAGGGTTTGGTGTCTCTGATTTCACACCGGTAAGTTCTTTTGATACCTATTCCAGAGATGACGCCAACTTAGAATCGCCCGCTTCAAGCATGCATCGCACCAACTATTCAACTGATTATGAGGAAGACGATCAAGGTGGCTACTCTACCGATTATGAGGGAAGTTGTGGACGAGGGTATTCTAGCAGATACTAGTGTTGTTAAAAACGTTACGATTGTGTAATTTAGGATGTAATTGAACTTCCTATTATCGTACGTATTAAGTACCGATAGCGGTTGTTTTCAAATTTGAATTAGTACAACTTCATATTCCGCCATATTCAGACTTTAATGGATTATTGATCCGCAGCACTGGCGGATCAATAATCCGCTAAAGCTGATCCGTCTGCTGCTGTTACAAACGTGGCGGCGGATCTAATATCCGCCAGCTGTTCTACTTACGAAAATTTTGCACCTATAAATACAGCCGTTTGCACTCCATTCTCCTACACAACAACACACCAACTTAATTAAAACAGCACCGAGATTTCAATAAATGGAGAGCGAAGGTTCAAGGAGCAACGGTTTTCCAACGGTATACAACTTTCACCTTTTAATATTGTGTAATCATGTACAAGTATTATTTATTTAACGACATTGTTAGGATTTGTAGGAGAAGTACACTTGTCCTTATAACTACTGCCCCTTTTTAGGCCCTCCAAACGAGTTCTACATGCACCTTAAGGACGACCACACATGTTCGGTGTATAATATGAACAGGAGGTTCACGTTTCCTGTCTCTAAAATGGATGATTTTATTGTTTTTCTTCAAGAGGTTCTGGATAAGACTATCTTTATCCTTGAAACAAGAACAATGGAAATCACCGCCATTTCGGAGCCAAACCGCTTAGGAGGCCCTCCTGATTTTGTGGGCACTCTCCTTGCTAAGCAGGATTTTGGGTTCTTCCGGATAAGACTATCGTACTATGTTTCAGTTATAAAATGTCGTTACTGTTTTAAATTCCACGTTTTTCATCTTTCGTTCAATACACATGTTACTTGCAGTTTAAAAAAAACGAAATTTACGTACCGACTTCAAAACTAGATGCCCGCGGATCTTAGATCCGACGATGACAAATTAACGCAACTTAATGACGGCGGATATACGATCTGCCGCCTCCGCCGCCTCCATCAAAACCCTAGATGTTTGCAGCCCTCGGAATAATCAATAAACCGGGCGGATCTACGATCCGACAACAACAAAAAACCCTTAAACCAGCGGATCGTATATCCGCTGGCCAGTTCTCCCAGCAAAAAACGCCTATAAATTCTTCCCCGAGCCAATTGTTTCCCACATCAAAAAAACTCATCTTTTTAACCTACCCCTCCACATTCAATCAGGTACAAATGGTCAGCCAAGCATCAAGCAGCTCCACTCCATCATACCTACAACCTGACATGTTTTACGAGTATTTGGCGGTATTAATTTCAGTACTTAATGTCTTTGTTATTTTTAGGGATTTTTTTCAATTATGATTACTAATTGTTTGCATTATTGCAGGATTGTAGTTTGCCCGATCAAGTAAAAATACTAACTATGCGTTTAGATGAAGCTAAAGTCAACAACAACGAAGCTTTCCAGAACATAGAAGATTTGAAGTACGAGCTGGCCTGGTATAAGAATGCATATGAAGAACAACTACTGAAATTTGCTGACACTGTTTTACATGAGGTTGAGACACAACACCAAGCGGAGGTTAACCTTTGCCACCCAAAGGGACCCCAACTTGCAACTACGCGAATCCGTTATTTTAGGATTGTTACTATTCTCCTTGTTTTTTTACTTGTTTTGTTCGTCTCGCGTGAGTTCACTCGACCACCAGCAGAAGGTGGTCATTGCACTCTCACCTCCTCTAGGCGTTAGGGAGGTTGATGTTGTAGTTGTCTGTGTCGTTTTTAAGATGTTTGTTATGTGTTTTGCCCTCGTTGTAATTTACACTACGTTGTTGGTTGTTATTTCCTAAAAAACAAGTTCTTTTCAAACATGTGACCAATAAAAGAGATCCTGCTACGTTTTCTCTCCCATTCTGTAGTCGTAGATATTGGAAATGATTTATTCGGTTTTGAAATTGAACTTCCCACCCGTCAACACTTGAATGATGGTAATCCCTCCAATTTACAAGAATTGGCGGGAGTGGAGAATCTGGCGCTAACCGTATCTGCAAACATAATTTCTAAGCGAGTTAAATATGAGACATAAGATTACTAATTACAATATAATAAATTACGCTTACCGGAATATAATGATCATGATTTCCCACCAACGCAATCGCGATGATGTCTGCGGGGCCGACGGGGTTACCCCTAGAGTAGAATGGGAGCATAGTATGTGAACCACCCCATGTTAATAGGAGAATGACTTTTTGAAAAGCACTTGCAGCTATGAATCCACAGAACGACATCTCCATCCAAAAGTCTCGATTAGTACATTGACCATAGAAATTCATCTGATATATCACTTGGTTTATCGTTAGGAATGACGGCCCAATGTTGCAGTACAGTTGGTAGTTCTCTTGTGCCTCTGTGACCATCGCAGCTCGCACTTGTTTCCATGCATCCCCCGCTTCCAGGCCCAATAGCCATGCTAGGGATCGATACCCGCAATGTCCGTCTCCCGTAACGCTTCTGTAGTTCGTTATGTATTCGAACATAAAAGCATCCACCTGGATCACGCCAAATACTCTATTATAGTCAATCTGTGTACGCCTTGATTGCTTGTGTTCATCGAACTCAACATCTTCCTCCACAGGAGATTCGTCATCATCTTCCATATAAGTCCTTCATCTTGAGCTTCTATTTCTCCGGATGTGGTCGCGTATATGATCTCCATCTACTACATTCTCATACCAAGTCGCTGCGTCCCACGCGGCCTACCTTTTGGTATATTGTAACCCGATGGGGGCTCTTGCAAAAACCGTCCTCTTCGACTAGTGTTTAACTCCATGTCAGCCGGAATTGTGTACCCTTGCGGCGGCGTTCTCCACACTATTTGTTTCCAAAAGTCGTGGATTTCATCCAAAGGGATTGGAATCCCCATTAACATGTACAAATACAAATCATGAGCACAAGGAAGACCCCGTACATTCCTCCACCATCTGTCATTGCACACACAAGGGTCAAATCCCTTGGAGGGATTCTCGACTCTGTCCATTGTCTCCAAAAGGATATGCAAACAACTCACTGAAACCTTTTTCACAAGCTGCACAAATAATATATACCTACTTGGGGGCATAGCAATAGTTTGACATGGTCTTGTATTCACATCCATCTCCATTTTCGTTTGGATCTCGTCAATCTGTGACTCCACCAGAGAGTGCACCTTCTTTGCTATGAGGTGAAATGACGTCACACTATTATCAATGAAATCTTTAAGCCTCGAGTGAGCACCCTCAACCCTACAAAAACACCACATACATAACAAACAAATATCGTAAATCTCAAATTGGCCCTTTTTTCCAGTACACAAATATACAATAAGAATATCGCATTACCTATTAGTCGTCCTCGTAAGCAGATGAAATATATTGTCAGTCCACGCCCTTACAATACGCTCTTTGTAAAGTGACAACCATATTTCAATCATATAGGGAAAAAACCCTGGAAAATCTTTCTGCATTATGGCAAACCGAGTATTGTATGTTTCAACAGACTTGGAGTTAAACACCGCCCGACATCTATTTCCGAACGCCTCTGATAAACCGTGGTTCTTTGTAACTGTTTTTACAAAGGCCTTGCAGTTGCAGGCTATATGAAACCAACACAAAAGATGTTTTGCCTCGGGAAATACTTCCTCAATGGCCTTTATCTCCGCTAGATCACGGTCGGTGACTATCGCTTGAGGAGTGTTCCCAATGTGATCATACATTTCCTTCAGAATCAGAAGCGTCCATCTATGATTATCCAAAGTTCTCTCGGGCCATGAATGAGAACGCAATATTGAACGTCTGACCCGTACATGTAAAGCCGACAATCTCCATCAATGCCATATTATACCTGCATTTTACCCAACATTATTGTACGATTACACAAACAACTAACTCAAAATTTCATCACATGAATGAAGTTAACCTAGTTGTTCGTCTTGTAAGTACAGTCCATGAGGATGACATATGGAAATAAGCTCATCAAGTACAACGACTTTGGGTTTGCCCAAAAAAAATCTTGTACTCTAGGGTTGTTGTCTGACACAGGACGAGATCTTACCATGTAACCCTTGTCCACCAAATAGTCTCGTGTAAAAACAGCTACATCCTTTCCGCCCATTTCATCACGATGATAGTTGTACGTAATATTCTGTAGTTGCTTCTTTGATGTTGTATATTCTCCCTCATTCTCCTCCCTACATATCAAAAACAGACCTATGCTCGTCGGCCTCACATGAGCCTTTAGCAGCAAAATTACATCTGCTCTTTGCCTCTCTTTCAGTCTTCCTATATAAGCATGCCCCTTAAGACTCTCTGGAAGAGGGTGATTGTGCTGGCCACAAACAACTCTCAATGTCCATACATTGTCTCGATAGTTACAATGGAGGTAAAAAGGACAGTTACTCTTATTTTACCACACTTTACGAGTTAGCTTTTCTAAAACTCCTCTAGGACACCCATATTTCTCACATGTTAACTTCAAATATCCAGCTCCTGAATTAAATGTATTTAGGACCATTTTGTCAAGTTCTTTCGTCCACTCTAACATCTCTTCTCTATCAGTCCATGCATAATTGTTTTAAAAAATACTGGTGAAATCTTCCTATCACGTTCAATAGTTTAATTTTGTTAAAATCCACATACGTGCAACAATTATAGATATACCCAACGCATCAAAACAACACTATTGACGAACATTCTATCTGTATTTATTATACACTCTAGTATAACTACTCCCATTGCCTACGGATTCATCAAATTCATTGATGTACACTATATACTATAACAAACATAATTTACATATTTCTAGCATCAAATGTAATTGTACAAATACATGTATTCTTACCATATTTCTTGCGGACTTCTCTTCGTTTCCACTATTCCGTTCATGAACAACCTTTCTTCTAAAATACGCTTTCTTTTCTTCTCTTCTCTCAAATTAAGTGGATAAGATTTTGAGTGTGAGGATTTAACTTTTCTACCCGTCTATTTAAACACAGCTCTGAATGAGATCAGGTGTGTGTAAAGTACAGGGCTTGTCTGGTGAGTGGTCATTTTGACGACGCATGTGCATCGCGCGTATCCCTCTTGGGATAAACCCAAACCTTATCCATGATTTCCCAACCCCGTTTGTTAATTTAACTTCCCTTCCCTGTCTCTATATAACCCCAGTCACCACTCCCACATTCCTTAACCACAGAACGAACCTTCTTGTCAGGAGATTAAGTCCGCGTACAGGAGACTCGCTAGGGTTTTGCATCCTCACGTCCAAAACGACGTCGCTTCGCCCGATGATTTTATACGGCCTTGTTCATACGACGCCGTTTGCCTGTTGGAACCCCATCCGCCTCTCGGTTTACGCGCCGCTCTTGGGAGACTGACCAGTGCTGCTAAACAAACGGACTAAAACCATGCGTTTTCAATTTTAGATGTAATCACAAGATTAGGTTCTTACATACACTTGCTCTCTAAATACCTATTCCCAAACTACTTTAGTCAGGCTTGGTATTTTAATAGTCTGCTTCATGAAGATTTCTATTGTTTGGACCTACCAAAACATTACTAACATATTATCATACACAAAACGGTGAATCTAACTCATTTTGAACATTCCTAGCTCGGAACAGCATAGTATATTATAACATCAGGAAAATTGAACAATATAAGAGGTTTTTGAGGATCAATTTTTAAAAGTAGAGGAAAATTGAACTCCTTGTATTATTATTCTTACTAGATTCGGAAATCCGCGCGAAGTTGTTGAATGAGATTATCAAACTTGGGTTTGCGTAATACGTTAAGTGTTGTAGATTAGGAGCGAGATTTGAACTATATTATATTTATGTAGTTGCATTTTGAATCATTATTTTCGTAATAACAACCTATTGAAAGAGAATCTGAACAACGACGTAACATGTTTATGGAAAATCTTTAACATGATACTTTTGTAAAATATAAGAGTTCATGTGGGAAATCTTAATTTAATCTTAATCTTAATATACTATAAAATTAGGGGTTCCCAAAATTAAACACCCAACATTTAGTGCTTTGTTTTAATTTATCAATTTTTTGATTTTTTTTCTTTTCCCGTTTATTTCCTACGTTTATGAATATGTTGTCCAAATGAAGATTTTGACCCATCAACACATGTCTATAATGGATTCGTATGGAATATATCATCATCTTCTACTCTTCGATTCTGCAACGTATTATTTTGAAGTTTTATAGGCCGTAAAACCCGCGCTACCCAAAAAGTCTAGTATATCTATCTATATATAAAAGTTTATCAGTTTGAAGAAGTAATGGTAATTTGTACCTAATAAATGCTAATGTTTTAAATTTTATCCTAATTATCTCTTCTCTTAAATGTTAATTTCATCATCAACTAAGAACACATCATTTTCGTCTCCTTCCTTTATCACAATCTCCAAACTCATTCCCGTCTTTATCCCGTTTGTCAATCTCTTCGTTTCATCCCGGTGCCTCCTTCTTTGGTTAAAAATTAATCTGAATGCTAATATTTTAAATCTTTACCCTAATTATCTTTTCTCTTAATGCTAATTTCATCACCAACTAAGAACACATCATTTTCGTCTCATTCATCTACCACAATCTCCAAACTCATTCTGATATCTACCCCGTTCGTCAATCCCTTTGTTTCATCCCGATGCCCCTTCTTCCCCGGTTAAAAATCAATCTAGGGAAAGTTGTGGAGTTGCTTAAGGAGATGGAGGATGATGGTCATCTTCCTGATATATCGAATTGGTGAGAATGTGAGATGATAAGTTGAAATTTAGCCATATACATAATTGTTGTTTCATATACGTGCCATATTTTTATTAAAATAAATGAAAAGAAAAAAATTTAAATCAAAGAAAAAAGGTGGCTCATCGTCACCATCCTTCTCTCGAAGATCTCCGTTTTATCTTCATCTCCACTGTCGTCCTCCGACTATCTACACCTTAAACCGCCTATTTACGACATTATACCGTATACGAAAATCCGTAATTGTCTCGCGCGTAGCGCAGGGGTCCGAATCTAGTATATATATAAAAACTGTTTTGAGTGACAAAGTAATAACAATTTGTTCCGGCCCGGATATGGGCCAACAATTAAAAAATCGGGCCGGACTTGCTTATCTTTTTTAATGCATCACCACTGTGCTTGAGAACTTACATTGGTAAGTTAGGTTGATTACATTGGTAATTTAGTTCAAATATTTCCGAAATTACATTTGTAGAGTCTCTGTATAGTCTGAATCTCTTGAAGGGGAATGTGAATGATTTTGAGAACTTACATTGGTTTTGTTTTTTTGGTTTATGGTTTTGTTTTTTTGGTAAATCTTTGTTTCAGAACCTGGACTCAACTAAAACCACTGTACTGTCGAGTAACGCCAATTCTACTGTTTTGTTTTCAATGTTAACCCATAGTTTAAGATGCAAAGTAATTAAACCATATTTGTTTTGTCCATGCAAAACTAGAGAACGGTTCGGGTGGGAGAAGAGGTGGGAAAAAGGAGCCACGTAGACGAACGTGCTTTTTGAAACCTCCACGCGCCCACCTAGTCGCTTCGTGTGCAGCACGCGCAGCGTGCGTAGCACGCATATATATACCCAAAAAAAAGCAGTTCCAAAACAACGCTTCAATTTCATCCTCTTCCCAATACTCTCTCAGTAACAACATCAGTAAAAACCCTAGAAATCATTCCGAGGAGAATTCCAGTCGTCTCTACTCGCAAAATCTACGAAGATGGAAGGATCGATGCAAGAGAACACTCAAACTTCAGGTATGAACTCGTAATCGCTCGTTTCCTCGCACAGATAATGCTCAAATTATGAAGATTGTGCAAGAGTTTACAGTTTTGCTGGTTGTTATAGTGAACTCGTAACCTCTCGTTTACTCGCACAAATAATCTCTTCAATTATGCAGGTTGTGGAAATAAATTACAGATTTGCTCCTTTTCTCGAACCGTCAATGGACATCTTTTGATTGTTGTTGTTAGATTCTCTTGTTTACATGGTGATATACAGTAAACTTGCTCAATAACATAGCATGATGATTTTACCGAGTCAAAGAGATTGCATGTCCAAAAAAATGATGAAATGTGCATCAATATGTGAAGAATAAGCATCAGGATCATTGTAATATGTGCGTATATTTCTCTATGTATGTGCATCAATATTACCTGAATGTGCATCAATTTTGTCATTAGTGTGCATCATTTTTATTCTAAATGTGCATCAGTTTCTTTTTGAATGTGCATAAATTTTGTCCTGAATGTGCATCAATATTCTAAATGTGCATCAGTTTATTTCTGAATGTGCATCACTTTTTTCATGAATGTGCATCAGTTTGTTTCTGAATGTGCATCACTTTTGTCATGAATGTGCATCAAATTTAAACTATATATGCACTAGTTTTGTTTGGAATGTGCATCGCTTTAATTCTTTGAATGTGCATCACTTTAATTCTTTATGTGCATCAGTATTATCATTTAATAAGTTTTCATTTTCTATGGATTTCATCAAGAAGCTAGTGCATCATTATCATTCAGAGAAGCTCTTGTAAACCAAGAAGCTCTTCCTCAACCATCTCATGTACATGAGCAACCTGACGTACCTGAAGAATCTCCCGTACCTGGGGAATCTCCTGTACATGAGACATCTCCTGACGAAGAAAACAGAACAAAAAATAAGAATGACAAAGCCAATGAGAAAGGTGCGTTAATATCATTAATAATCAGTTTACATTTGTAAAATGTGCATCAATTTGTTTATGCATGTGCATCAACTACCTGATTAATGTGCATCATTATCATTCAGATCAAACACCTCTTAAGAGAAGAAAAACAACAGCTCACAAACAAATTATACCTATTAGATGTTCGCCAAGGTTCAGTTCAAGTCAAGAGGATAGCGATGACGTACCAATTCAGCAACGAGTAGAGAAACTGAATTTGCGTCAGAAGCAAGAGAAGAAATCTGTAAGAAAACCACAGCCTCCAAAGAAAAAAGAACCTGCTAAGTTGCCTAAGCCATCCAAAAAACAAGAGCTTGCAAAAATCCCTCAGCCTGCCAAGAATCAAGCACAAACAAAGAAACTGGAGCAAATTGTAGGTTCCAAAAGAAAGAATGAGATTGTTGTTGTAGAACCAGTGAAGAAAGCTAAAATTGGGATGAGAGAGATAAAGAAGAACTTTCCAACATTAAAATGCAGAAGTTCTCCTATGTGTATGGTGGATACATTAAAGCAGATGACTGATGAGCAAAAAATGGTTGTAAGAGAGTGTGGATTTGGTCCATTGCTGCAATGGAATATGGATAAGCTTCCAGGGAAGCTTAGCCATTGGCTTCTTACAAACTTTGATCCTGTATCCTGTAACTTGATGCTGAGTACAAATGGAGAAAAGCACCACATCACCAAATATGATGTGCATGGCTACTTGGGATTGCCAGTTGGGGGAAAGGTTATTCATCTCACAAGGAGTACAACTGAAGAAGAAGATATTTTTTCTCAAGAACTCTTGGAGGAATTCCGCGGACAGTTTGGAGAAACTCTTGATACAAAGACTGGACAAATGAAGCCTCTGGATCTGGATAAAATTCATACATCAACTCTTTCTGAGAAGCTTCTGAGTTGTAGGGTACCCGATGAATGGTTCAAGAGGAACCTTGTGATTTTTATAATAAACACAATCATGGAGAGCCATCAAAGTGGCCGCCTTAATGTGAAAGTCATAGGGCAACTTGAGAACACTAGTAGTATTCATCAGTATGACTGGTCAGCTCTTATGATTGATCTGCTAGTCAACGCAAAAGAGGCATGGGATAAAACTAATAGTGGGAATTTCAGAGGGCCAATATTGCTTCTACTGGTATGTGCATGAATATTACTCTATATGTGCATCAATATTACACTATATGTGCATCAGTTTCGTTTTGAATGTGCATCAAGGTCAATATAAATGTGCATAAATGTCTTTAAATAATGTGCATCAGTTTCAATATGAATGTGCATCAAGTTCAATATAAATGTGCATCAATATTACACTATATGTGCATCAGTTTTGTTCTAAATGTGCAACACTTTGATTATGAATGTGCATCAAAATTAATAGTGTTATTTTTTTTTCTTTTACAGATGATATATGTTGATCGGGTGGCACTGCGAACTCAAGAGATTGATAGGCACGTTCCAGTCATTACCAACTGGAATTCTGAAATGCTGAGAAAGAGGGAGATTGAGGAAATTAAAATTGGAAGTTTTGGAAAAGGTTATGTCAGGATAGCTCTGGACTTCAAGGAGCAAACACTGTTGAGAGAATCAAATGAGAAGATAGAAGAATCTGAGAGAAAGGAATAGAGTAAGAGAGAAGAAGACAATGCCAGTAAAGAAGATAATGATGCTACATTTTTGGTAAGCCTTTTTTATTGTGCATCAGTTTTAATTTGAATGTGCATTAAAATTATTCTAAATGTGCATCAATTTCATGAAACAGAAAGAGTTGGAAGACCACATTAAGAGCAGCCAAACACTTGCTCTTGAAATCAGGAGATATGTTGAGAGAGTGTCTAAGGCTCCAGAACGTTTGGCCAAGAACAATTTGTTCAAGATGGTCAACGAAGCAATAGACAAAATGTTGAAAGTCAAGGTCTCTCTATCAGAGGAGGAGTCACAAGAGGAAGTGGAGGTTAATCCAACCTTGAATGAAGAAATGTTTTGGGATGAAGCTTCAAAGTGCCTAGAAGAAATCGAGAAGACAATAAAGGCAACAGAGGTTTATAATCGAGAAGACAATAATCGAGAAGACATTCCTTCATTCAGTTTGGGGATTAATGGTACTCCACCAAGACAGATCCCTCATATTCCTGTGCATGATATAGGCTCAAAGTTTTATAAACGCACTTCGTTCAAGGTAAATGGACTTATAACTTTTGTGCATCAATATTAGTCTGAATGTGCATCACTTCTGTTATTAATGTGCATCAAATTAATACTAATGAACATTTAAAATTATTCTTCTTTTTTTACAGATTCCTAGAGAAGTAGTAATGAGGTCAAACAATGAAATGGAATCTGAACCTTCTACCACTGTTGATGCTGAGTTGGAAAAGCAGCCATCAACAGATATAGATGTGCAGGTATTCTAAAATGTTCTCTCTCTTTTTTCCTCTAAATGTACATCAGATTTCTAATAAATGATCATCATATTTGCTATGTGTTCAGCAGGGAATTGCTGCATCTATTGTAGAACAAGTGCAACAAATGGCACAAGAATGTGGGGAGGACTTGACAGAGAAAGAAATTTCAAAGGAACATGAGAAGGAAGCACTGCCTCAGATTAATGTGGAACATGAGAAGGAACCACTGCCTCAAATTAATGTGCATAACTTTAATTCTATATGTGCATCAATCTTATCTAAATGTGCATCAGTTTGTTGATAAAATATTTTATTTGTTGAATAGGAACCACTGCCTGAGAAGATGTCAGAAACAATGTCGATGACTATTGATAGCGAGGAACCACCACAACAAACAGAGAGGAGGGAAGAGACGGAGAAGGTAATTTCAAAGGAACCTGAGATTGATATTGGAAAGGTAAGAAATGTGCATCAATTTATTGAAAATATGCACCGGTTTGGTGTTAAATGTGCATCAATATTACTCTGAATGTGCACCAGTTTTGGTATGAATGTGCATCAGTTTGTTGATATATAATTTTATTGTTGAATAGGGAGCACTTCCTGAAAAGATGTCGGAAACGATATCAATGCCAATTGATCCCAAGGAACCACTGCATGTGGATGCTGGAAAGGAAGTTGGGAAAGAAGTTGAAAAGGATGTCATAAAGGATGTTGGAAAGGAAGTTGCAAAGGAAGTTCCGAAAGAGGTTGCAAAGTCTGTCGGAAAGGAAGTAATTAAGGATGTTGATGCAGGGAAATCAAAAAGAAGCCAAACAGTCACATATGCCCTTAAATCACCATACAAGGAGAGGAAGGTAAATATAATGGAGAGACCATCAATAATTGAGAGCAAACTGTTCAATTGGATTGTTGTAGATGGAACGGAACCAGAATGTATTGTGGTAAAAACAGAAGAAGTGCAACTTACCAAGAGACAGTTCAAATGCATGAAATTTAACTCATATATGGAAGAAGATGTGATGGACTGGTGGGTAAGATTGCTAAACCACAAAGAAATGATCAAGAGTGATGATAAACCACTACGATATTTCCCTGACTTGAAAACTACGGTAAGAATATCTTTTTGTTGTTCTCCACAATAGTACTAAATATTATAGAAAATGCATTTCTGAATAAAATCTTTAAACTCTTTATTGCTAGACTTATCCTCTCATGGACTCTGTGGAAATTAAAAATGGTCAATCATGGTTCAATGAAAGTATGCATAAAGGCATAAAGAAGTTGCACAACAAGAAGGTGGATGATATACAACTGGTAAGATTTTTCTGTTAATTGTGCATCATTTTTATAATATTTCTGCACCAGTTTTGGTGTGAATGTGCATCCGTTTGTTGATATATAATTTTTTTGTTCTTTTGTGCAGTTTGTCTTCCCCATTTATCAGTCAGAACACTTCTATGTCATCGCTATCAATCTCACAAAAGCCAGATATGACATCCTGGACAACTCGTCCAAGAATATGAGCATGAAGAACAAGTATGGCAATATTCCTGGGAAATTGGTAAGTATTTACAAATGAATGTGCATCAATTTACTTCTGAATGTGCATTAGTTTTATACTGAATGTGCATCAGTTTACTAAATCAAATTTCACCATTTGATCAGAGGGAATATTTTGCAAGCTACTTAGAAAGCCATGGTTTAGTGGGAAAAGCATCAATAGTTCAAAACCAGAGGAAGATGCCAGCTCAAAGAATAGCGATGCTATGGCGAGACACCAAAAACAAAGTAGACTGTGGTATTTATGCCATGCGGCACATGGAGACTTATTTTGGAGCTGGAATGACAAACTGGGAAACTGATCTGATTCAGGGGGATGAGAAACAAATGCAAACAATCCGCATTAGGTACTTGAAAGAAATGATTGACAACAAGTACAACCTAGTGGGAAAAGATGTTCTTTCAAAATTGAAGTACTAATTTGTAAGATGTGTGCTTGTTTTGTGTCACTTAGACAGTTTGAATCGTTTTGGGTGCTTGAGGCACTTTGACACTTAGACAGTGCAACAAATTGTTAACAGGGTGCAACAAATTGCTTCACAATGTGCATCAAATTGCTTAACAATGTGCATCAAATTGCTTAACAATGTGCATCAAAATGCCTAACAATGTTCATCAAAATGCCTAACAATGTTCATCAAACGCTAACAATGTGCATCAAAACGCCTAACAATTGTGCATCAAAACTTAACAATGTGCTTCGAAAATCTTCACAATACGCATTGGAGTGCTAAACAATGTACGCCAGGAAATGCATAACAAATGTGCATTAAAATTCTAAACAATGTGCACCAATTATCTGAAGGATGTGCATCAAAAGTCTTAATAATGTGCATCAAAAAAAGAAATGTGAAAATCAAACAACTGGTAAGGATTCTGGCTTAAACTTGCATGTCTTCTTGTTGTGACCAGGCTTTTGACAGATGCTGCAAACCCTTTTATCCTTTGATGAACCAACGATGACATTCTCAGAAATGCTTTTTAACCTACCTTCTTTTGGCCGGCCCTTGTTCTTGGATTGAGGAGGTGGAAGAACAAAAATTTCCTCTGGAATAGGACCAAGGAATGTCTCAAATCTACTCATCTTCCTCTTGCTAGGTGAATCAGTATTAGCACATGCTTCTCTAGAATACACTTGTTTCTTCTCCTTGATCAAACTCAAAAGATCTTTCAACTTTTCAGGGTTATCATCAATCATATTAATGCAACAATGGATTTCAGAGAGCAACTCAAATACCAGAACTTTCTTATCATCCAAATCATCACTACCATTGAAGACAGCCCCATCAATCTCAAAAGCAGGCTTCAAAGATGATTTTTTTGTCCACCTAGGGTTGATATATTTCTCAGGCAACTTAATCCTGAGATTATTAAACACCATGAACATATGACGACATGGTATACCCATGTTCATAAACAAGTTGCAAGAGCAACTAATATCTTGAGTTGTTATACTATGGCGCACAACACTTTCAGGGCCAATAGTACCACTCACATGCCAATATTTAACATCATCTTGAGTGTTGAGATCTGTCAGACGACAATCATATACTGAAGCAATTATTTCTTCCTGCACATCCTTGAAGACATTAAGCGTATAAACTGATGCACATTCAACTTCAATAGGCATCTTTGTCTCATATATTGGAACTAAAGAGCATGATTCCATGTCAAGCTTCCTTTTATTGTGACGTTGTGCATCAATTGCATTATCAAATTGCAACAAAAACAGAATCAAAGACGATGATCGTCCAATGAAGTTGGAGAAGAAAGAATTCTGACTTTCTGACCTAGATGTTGTCCTTAGCAAACCACCCATATGATAACCTTGGAAGAATGCAGGAATCCAGTATTGACGCAAATCAAAGATTGTTTGCAACCAAACATTTTCCTCAAGCCTAAAGTCAGTAATAATAGAACGCCAAGCTTCATCAAACTCAAGGGCCCTCAAATCATTACTCCACACAATAGAGTTAAATCTCCTCCTAAAGTCTTCCGTTAATGATGAATCAAGCTTAACCTTAACAGGGACCTTAAACATAATGTGCCACATGCAGAATCGATGAACTACGTTGCTAAACACCTGCTCAATAGCTGCTTTGACTGCGGCGTCTTGATCAGTTAGTAAAATATATGGTTCATGCCCCATAGCCTTTTTGAAGTTCTCAAACAACCACACATAAGAAGCAATGTCTTCTTTCAACAATAGGCCAAACCCAAAGGTAATAGAGCTCTTGTTATTATCAACTCCAGTAAAAGGAACAAAAACCATATCATACCTATATGAAATCAATCAAAAAAGTGTCAATTTGCATCAAAGTTGCATTGAAAGTGCACCAATAAGATCTATATGTGCATCAGTTTCGTTCTGAATGTGCATCAACATTGCATTCAATGTGCACCAATATTTTCTATATGTGCATCAGTTTCGATACGAATGAGCATCAAATATTTAACCATGTGCATCAATAATAATAGAAATGAAAAGTATGAAATAGTACCTGTTTGACTTATAAGTCGCATCTGCTGAAACAACATCACCAAAGAAAGAAAAACTCTTGCGTGAAATAGGATCTGAATAAAAAAGTCTGCAAAGTCGATTCTGATCATTTACTTCATAATCAAAGTAGAATGCCTCACATCTCTCCTTTCTTCGAAACAAATTGTCAATAAGCATTTGGCCATCACATCCAATCATGTAAGTATTCAAGTCCCTCTGAAAATTCTTGAAGTCCACAAGTGTAGCACCCACATTTGAATAAGAACCAACATAATTCTTGAACAACTTGTACGCTTTGCTAGTGCCAATATTTGTTTTTAAGCAATTGATGATGAAATCTTGATGAAAAAGCGTGAGTTTTCTGTTGTCGGGTGCAAAATGTCTCTGTGAAGGAGGTAACAACGGATGGTTGTGACGTTCTTCAAACATTTTCAAACAAAATCCATCCCTTCCTGCTTGCCGAAATATAAAATGTGCAGGACAGCCACAACGATTAGACATCCTCCTTCGCTTAGGCTCACTATTTTCACCAATGGAAGGTTTGTATGGACCCAAATGTCCTTGCCTATTACAAACAAGATACCGCCACAGTTTAGTACCATCTTTCGCCTTTGTTCCAGTACCTCTTCTCATAGTAAAACCTACTTCAAGAGAGTAAAACTTGTAAAATGCTTCAGCCTCATCATAGGTTGCAAACATCTGCCCCTCATATGGCTTGATATCATCACTACAGATCGGGGCATAATAAGTTGTATTATTCGGCGAAACAGAAACAACAACACTAGCTTCATCTCCTATAGTTAAGAAAACAAAACAAATAATTAAAAGGATTGAAACAATGTGCATCATAATAAAACACAATGTGCATCAATTTATAACAATTGTGCACCAATATGCTAGTAATGTGCATAATATTATAGATAGAGATACACATTTTACAAACAGTGTGCATCAATATAGAACACAATGTGCATCAATATAACAAAAATGTGCACCAATATAGTAGAAATGTGAATTAGCACACAATGTGCGTCATTATCATTGAGAATGTTCATAATGATCCATAATATTGCGTTGTGCATCAAGTTCAACAAAAAGTTCACCAGTTCACTTGGATTTGAGGAGAGCGATCAGTATGTTTGATCATATAAAACTTCAAAATAAACAGAGGAGAGCGATCGATAACAAAATTGCAAAAGAATAAGAACCTACAACCTGAATTCATGACAAATTGAAGGAGATTTGAAGATTGAAACCGCGAAATCTGCAGGATCAACGAAAGAGCGTAATTAATCGAAAGATAAACAAAACAGAGAAAAAAACAACAGGATCAACGATTACTTACAGGAAGACGAAGGGAAGAACTAGAGCGAGCTAGGGCTTGGGAAGACGGCAGGAAGAACGAGAGCGAGCAAGCTAGGGCTGGAAGCTTGGGGGAAAAGAGATCGCGAGCTTCATGTAACAGAAAGGAGAGAGAGAAAAAGAGATCGCGAGCTAAATGATATACACGCGCGATCACACGCGCCGAATCCCAGCCATCCGATGCGTTTCAGATCAACGGCGCACAGCCATTCTCAATTCTCATGGGGCATAAGTTTCTCACCGGACACTTTCCCGCAAAACTATTCATTGAATTGCTTTCCAATAGTGTAAGCTGCAAAGTTTAAGCAGATCTACAACTTGGATGATGTTTATGTGTGGCAACACTAATTAAACCATAAAAAAAAATTGTAATTGCCCCCGCGCTACAATCATATGACAATTTCTTTTCCAGGATGATCTTTGGTCTACGGAGGAAGCAAGAGGAACACCAAAAGATTACAAAGAGAAGAGATATAGTCACGACATACTTGCTCTTTTTCAGAAAGCAAACACCCTAAAATAAGTAATCAATCAATCTTTGTGTTTCACCTGTTTTTTATGCTTCACTTGGTTAAAAACAATTCTCTTTTGTCTTTCTTTTGTGCAAATTAGAATGAATGTTAGTTAACTGTTGTAACTCTTTTACTTTTGGCAACGATGAAAATGTGATGTTATGTCGTGAGCATTCTTTTCATGCAGGTCTGTAAGCACTCCTTTTAATCTCCCCATGTATGCGTCGGAAAACGGTCTTTCAAGGAGCTTATATACATGATAATAGTGAAAGTATTTCAAGTCCGTAAGTTCTCCATGCGTCTTAGTTTTGTGCCCTCTGTTTGGCTTCTCATCATTCCCGTAACACAACTGCAGAATTTGGTCATTTCTTGGACTTGGTATGACTACTTACCATCTTTTGCTTACTACCATCTTATTTTTCCAGTGTTAATATTTGCTCTGTTCTTACAAACTGAAAGAGTACCATATACTAGGCCAAATAAGGCAGCTGGATTTCATAGGAGCCACTAATGTCCTGTACACATTTGGTGGCCTCACTATCACAATATAAGCTATAAAAAGAGTGCAAGTCTTTAGGTTCTGCAATAAAATCACTCGCAAAATAATCTCAGTATGTGAAAGAATAATCTCATTATGTGAAAGAATAATCTAAGTATGGTTTTCAAAGCTCTTATGAAATTGGCATTTTTGTATGGTAGAGGTAGATCTTTGTGTATGCTGATTGCATACATACTATGGACATTCTTTTAATTGACTATGAAATGATATTCTTTGCAGTTTATACTATCCTGGAACAGTGTTGTGCATTTGATAAAATTTCCAAGGAGCATTGGGATGGAGGTTAAAACTTATTTTGTACCATCTTCTTGTTTTTCTTCTGTAATGGCTTAGAATACGGATAAAATTCTCATATTGATTTTCAGGCGCCTGGGAGTTGATCGTATATATTGGGTTTTCGACAACCAACTTCCTGCAGCTCTATAAAAGCTTTTGTTGGACCGTCATTTCTCTATTCAGAATGTCAAAAAATGGCCCCAGAGGTGATCTTTGATTGCTGCTTAGAACTTCATCTGTTGTTACACTGTCCTGGTGTTGTAAATGATGAGTCCTATTTCTTCTAATTGATTATGACAGATCTATTTTTGTTGTGTTATTTTTGTCATACACTTACTAATAAGGTTGCAAGGTGATGCTTTTCTTACTGAATTCGGTTGTGAAGTGCTATGACTTTATAATCTATGGTATGGATTATTTGGTAACAAAAATTGTTTGAAGTGTCTCGAATGTGAAGATTTATTTTTGGTTTGTTATTTTTGACATAGTTACTCATTAGGCTGCAAGATAAATGATGCTTATATCATTGAATTTTGTTAGTATCTCCATGCTTCATTCGATCTTACAGTGCTATTTACAGGTGGACCTATTCTTCCAAACAATCAAGTTTATTATTTTGAATCACTCATCAGACAACATTTCTAGGGAGGGTATTCAACATTTTTAAATTTAGAATACATTTTGAAAAATGTGGTAGCAATACTAAGAGGTGCACGAGTAAGGGGAGATCCATATGAAAGGCATTATTAACTAAAGAATAAAGAAAACCGTTCTTTTGCTTTTATTCGATGTTAATTTGTGAAGATAATGAAGGTTGTTAGTATATTAAGAAAAGAAGTATTATCTCATAATATGGTGAGATGACACGCAATGTTAATTTGGGCATCCTATTTATCTAATGAAACAGAGTGTTTAATAGGCCCACCCCCCGGCCTGCCTTACACTGCACATCTGATCTATGGCGACCACACCCCAAACAAGGCCTGCATGCCGCTAGGGATAATGAAGGTTGTTAGTATATTAAACTTTCTCAATTTTCATAAACAAGCCTACCTTGCACTTGCTCAATTATCCAGTATTTTACCTTCCTATACATATCCATGAAGACTTGCTTGCAAACTTTATGAATTAAGCTTTTAGAAGATCTTGAAGAAGATTCCAAATTAGTTGGAGTGATTACAGAGAGAAGGGAGGTAATGAGCCACACTCAAATGTGGTAGAAAAAATCTTCCAAATTCTAGATTTTTTTCAAATTACTATACCTCAATTTGATGAGGAAACTGAGAGTCCCATGACGGAGTTGCATTTGTTATAGCTGCAAAAGAACCCAATTTGAGTTCTATGAAAAAAATTAATACAAACATCTTTGTACGCGACTATGATCCTCTCTTTGTTACAAAACTTGAAATGTCAGTCCTACTTTATTTATTTTTTTAAAATTTATATATTTAATTTGATTCTCTTTTTGTATGCGAGTTTGATCCTCTTTTTGGACTTTGACAAATGTCAATCTAAAGAGAGTTTGATCCTCTAACATGTTAAATTTTACATATTTAGTAAAATTAAGAACATCTATTTTATTACAAAATAATCATGAGAATAATATCCGAGTATGCAATTTTTGACAAAAGTAAAGCGCTTTAGACCCGCGCGAAGCGCTGGGTTCCGAATCTAGCCTAATATAAATTTGTAGGTTCTTTCAAAAAGGGCGTTTAACCCCGCACCCATTTTTTTATAACTGGCACCCGTCTTGGGCGCATTTCGGGTGCGTCCAATTTTTTTTTTTTGAACCGGGTCATTCTTGGGCGCATCCTGGCTGCGCCCAAGTTAAAAAATCCGGTTTAAGTTGGACGCATCCTGAATGCGCCCAAAACTGAACCGGGTTTTTTTTGGACGCATCCAGGATGCGCCCAAGACGGGTGCCAGTTATAAAAAAGTGGGTGCGGGGTTTTTCGCCGTTCAAGAATCATTTAATGCATTTATTTCCTTTGTTTTGATTAGTTAATATTCATCTCATTTACTGTCTCCTCTTAAAGTGTTTGTGAAGATGTGAGACCTAATTTACATGTCAATTCATAACTCATTAATATATAAGCCCAATACGAAACTAATACATACAATGACAACACAAATCAAATTGTCATTGTCATCGTAATCTATAACTTATGTACACACTGCATTTAATGCTTTGTTTTTAATTTATCATTTTCTTGATTTTTTCTTTTCCCATTTCTTTCCTACGTTTACGAATATGTCGCCTAAATGATGATTTTGGCCCACCAACACATGTCTATAATGGATCTGTATGGAGCATATCACCATCTTTTACTCTTCGATTCCGCAATGCCTTATTATGAAGTTTTATAGGCCTTAAAACTCGCGCGTAGGGTTGGCCCAAAAAGTCTAGTGTAATACTAAAATAACATGGGAAACAAATGTTAAGAACATAACCAAATGACTTTGAATATGCGATGAAATAAATGTGAAACTGTTGGTTAAGATTATTAAACATGTAACGACTATTGTAGTTTCAAAGTAGTCTCAATTTGTATTAGCTTGTGTTAATTACCCGTTTGTAGTTGTTTACTTATGGTATGAATTTTATTAAATTAATAGTTTTAAAGATATCGATCGGTGTATTGATTTTACCGTATATCTTATGCGGAGTATTCTTCGTGTTTTCCTCGTATAACTTTTGATCTTGGATTTCACATATTTGATCATATTGTTATCATATTTTCGATATGTAGTCCAGTTTTGTAATTTATTTCTAAATTAACTAATCTACCAGATTACCCCTTCAGTTACTTTGAAACACCCGTTACTTTTAATGATGTGATGTTTGCCTGACATTAATTGTTTATTTACTCCATCCTGTTCTCCACTCTCCCTCGTCCTTTTTTTCTATGAAATTGGGTGTTCTTCCAAATTATGGTTCTACGTCCAAGTAAGTGTCCTAATATGGTTTTAGAGTATTAAAACAGCCAAGGGTGAATCTCATGCTGACCGCCGTCCAAAAATTCGAACTAAGTCCAAATAGAGTGTTGAAAACAACCCTGAGATATACGTAAGTAATCATTTAATGCTACACTTTGAATCTATTTATATACAAAATCATAAAGATTGAGTAGATACACTGATAAAACGTCGATCAATATAACAGGTCTTCGACCATAACAATCAGCTGCTACTCCCCACAATATAGATGTCAAAGCTCTTCCCACCATAAAAGCAGATCCTACATAAAAGCAAGAGTTATAATTGTTTGCTCATAAATATGATGTCTAATATAAGATGTGTTGACAGTACATTCTCTTACCCAAAATTCCTGCTTAAAAACCAACATCCTCTTCTCTTTTCGCTATATGAAAATCACGAACCTGTATTAATCATTAAGAAATGCTCTGATCAACCTGAGAAAGATTTGAAAATTAAGATGCTCACACAACTGATTACAGTATATACATTAATACATACTCGTACCATGAAGTATAGAAACAGGTACAATGATGTTGATGGCAAAGCTGAAAAATTATTAGAAAGAGAAACTGTCAGAATCATATCTATAGAAAAAAAAGGGCATACTACATCCCTTCATTCCCAATAATTTTAACTACACCTAAGCTCACCAGTGCAAAGAGAAATAAGCCAAATGAAAGAAAAGTGTTTGTAAGGAATCCCTTTGGTTTGTTGCTTCATAATACCTGATTTGCAACCTGGACATCCTTCACAAAACTCCTTGGTTATTAATGGAATTTTGTTTCCTTCTTCTTCCTCCATTTTTGGAGCTTAATTCTTGCTGCCTTTTTCAAAGGAAGAGTGTTTACTTGTCTTGTTGTTTTTAATTATGAACTTATTGGTTCATTATGCTCTTCTTATCACAATATCCACATACAGAAGTTAAGAAAAAGCAGTAGAACACAACCGAAAGTTAGAAGCTAGTGCTGAGAATAATGAGTATACCTTGCATTTAGGCTTGTTCAACATATACGTCTCACCATAAACAACACTGAAATATGCAAATTCCTAGCAAAGAAAAATATCACAATTTATGTACAGAGTTTGTCAAAGAGAAGAGATCTTCATCATGAGTTGTCTCCAAAACAGTTTAAACATAAATTTCTATGCAAACTTCGGATATAGTAAAACCGACGACATCCTCGTAGCTTAGTGAACTCAAGCTAAATTTTTGATACATTTTCTAAGTCTGGCAACTAAATTTGATTCTACTATTCCTGTTTCATAAGAGCCTGGAGTTGCAACTTTCGAGCCGATATGACTCCAATCTCCATCTCATGATATAAAAGGGGAGATGATAAACCAATAGGCTAAAGGAGTCATACTTGAGTGACAACATCAACATCTGAAGAGAGGCTTCTAGGAGAAGCAGGATCGGTGACTGCGATGGCTACATTTCTCTTTCACTATCCTAAAGTGAAATTACTGTTGTAACAGAATCGAAACGAGAACAAAGTAAACGCAAGAAAGACACACAGATATACGTGGTTCACCAAAGATTGGCTACGTCCACAGGAGAGGGAGATCAGATTATACGGAGGCGGTATTACAGTTTTCGGTACAATTAGGTTTACACATAAGCCGCTATATATAGCGCTAAATAACCCTAAGCCCAACAACAAAACTGATGGGCCCAAATAAGCCCATACAACAGATATTGTATACCGTTTGGCCCGGGGGCGACTCCGCCCCCCCGGACCCCCAGGCCAGGGGGCGCATCGCCCCCCTGGACCCTCCGACAGCGAGACCCCCGTGCTACCTGTCGCAGTGTGTGATTCAGATTCAAGGCATACTAACAAATCTCCACCTTGACTTGAATCCTCCAGGTAGACTCTCAGACGCACCATGACAGTGCCAGATAACAGACATCTCCCTCTCCTCAGAATTGCCCCTGAGGGCAACTAATGGTCACTGATGTTGAGCAAATCCAAGCAGTGTTTGAACTTGCTCTCAGGGACTGGCTTGGTGAACATATCAGCAGGGTTATCAGCAGTCCCTATTTTCTTCACCTGGATTCTCTTCTCATTTCTCAGAAAATGGTACCTGACATCAATGTGCTTCGTCTTCTCATGATGAACCTGATCCTTGGTTAAGCATATTGCACTCAAGCTGTCACAATACACTGAAGCTTGATCCTGGTGTAGGCCTAGATCATTGACCAGCCCCTTTAGCCATATTCCCTCCTTAGCAGCTTCTGTCAAAGCCATATACTCTGCCTCTGTAGTAGACAAAGTAACTGTAGGCTGTAGAGTTGCCTTCCAGCTTACCACAGAACCTCCTAGAGTGAACACATAACCAGTCATAGATCTCCTACTGTCCACATCCCCAGCATAATCAGAATCTGAATAGCCAGCAACCAAACACTGAGTGTCATTCCCATAACATAGACCAACATCAGAGGTACCTCTAAGATACCTGAAAATCCTCTTCACAGCTTGCCAATGTTCCTTCCCAGGGTTGACCATATATCGACTTACTACACTAACAGCGAATGCAAGATCTGGTCGAGTGCAGACCATAGCATACATCAAACTCCCAACTGCACTGGCATATGGGACTCGAGACATGTACTCCTGATCCTCATCAGTCTGAACAGTGTACATTTCCAACTTGCTGTTAGACGCCATTGGAGTATCTATAGACTTTGCTGAAGACATTCCAAACCTGCTTAATATCTTCTTGATGTACCCTTCCTGTGAGAGGAAGAGTTTTCTCTTCTCCCTTTCCCTATAGATTTCAACTCCCAGAATCTTGCGAGCAGCACCTAGATCTTTCATATCAAACTCTGCACTGAGAGAAGCCTTCAACTTCTGAATATCAGACTTATTCTTAGCAGCAATCAACATATCATCAACATACAGAACCAGATAGATGCGTGAACCACCCTGCAGGTCATTGTAGTACACACAACAATCATACGGACTTCTGTTGTAACCAAGTTGCTTCGTATAAGTGTCAAACCTCTTATACCACTGCCTCGGAGACTGCTTTAGCCCATACAAGGACTTCTTCAACTTGCAAACATGATTCTCCTTTCCTGGAACCTGAAAACCATCTGGCTGAGACATGTATATTTCCTCCTCCAACTCTCCATGTAGGAAAGTTGTTTTCACATCTAGCTGCTCGAGTTCCAGATCCTGATGTGCAACTATCGCTAGTAGCACTCTGATTGAGGTATGTCTGACTACTGGTGAGAAGATCTCGTTGTAGTCTACTCCCTCTCTCTGACTGAAACCTCTTGCAACCACTCTTGCTTTGTACTTTATACCCTCTGCAGCAGACATTCCTTCTTTCTTCCTGAAAACCCACTTGCAAGTGACTACCTTTCTATCAGCAGACAATCTGACTAGCTCCCAAGTCTGATTCTTATGAAGAGACTCCATCTCTTCTCCCATTGCAGCAAGCCACTGTGCTGACTCACTCCCAGATATTGCAGCTTTGTAGGTGGACGGTTCATTATCATCCACCTCCTCGGCCACCTGCAATGCATATCCTACCAGATCGGCTAACCTGTACCTCGCTGGAGGTCTGACTCCAACCCTTCTAGGTCGATCTTGAGCAACACTTCGATGCCCAACTTCATCAGAACCTGTTTCTGGCAGTGCACTCTCAGACTGATCTGTATCTTGCTCATCAGTGACTGGTTGTGGTAGTGGTGCCTCGATTTCCCCTGCATTAAATGGCACCTCCACCTCCTCAACAACAACCTCTTTCTCTGCTATATCACTAGTCTTGGACTTCAGCATAGAATTCTCATCAAAGACTACACTTCTGCTCAGTATAATCTTGTTGTCAGACCAGATCCTGTATCCTTTCACACCAGCACCATAGCCCATGAAAACTCCCTTCTTAGCTCTCGGCTCTAACTTACCCTCACTCACATGATAATAAGCAGTGCAGCCAAAAACTCTCAGATTTAAGTAGTCTGCAGCTCTTCCAGACCACACCTCATAAGGTGTCTTGCAATTAATGCATGTGTGTGGACTCTGATTTATCAGATAGCAGGCTGTTGTTACTGCTTCAGCCCAGAACCTCCTAGCAAGACCGGCATTAGAGAGCATGCATCTTGCTCTCTCTAGAAGTGTCTGATTCATCCGTTCTGCTACACCATTCTGTTGTGGTGTAAACCTGACTGTGTGATGCCGAGCAATACCCTCATCTCTGCAGAACTTATCAAACTCAGATGAACAGAATTCCAGACCATTATCTGTTCGCAGCCTTTTGACCTTCTTTCATGTCTGATTTTCAACTAAGGTCTTCCATTCCTTGAATCTACTGAATGCCTCTCCTTTATGCCTCATCATAAATAACCACGTCATCCTAGAGTAATCATCAATAATAGACAGAAAGTACCTGTAGCCACTCAAAGACTCAACACGGGCAGGACCCCAGCAATCAGAATGGATGTAATCCAACGTGCCCTTAGTTCGATGAACTGCCTTAGGAAACTTGCAGCGATGTAGTTTCCCAAACACACAATGCTCACAGAACACTAGACTCTTGATCTTATGACCTCCCAGAAGGTCTTCTTTGGACAAAATCTGCATTCCACGTTCACTCATATGAGCAAGTCTCATATGCCACAGTCTGGTCAGATCAACATCATTAACCACTGATGCAACAGCTGCAGAACCTGTTACTGTAGAACCCTGTAAGATATACAAAGTTCCCTGCTTGACGCCTCTCAGAATCACCTCAGAACCCTTGCAGACAACCAGAATTCCATTTTCACCTTCATACCTGAAACCCTTACTATCCAGAAGGCTTAAAGATATCAGATTCTTGGTCATGTGTGGAACATGTCTGACTTCCTTGACTGTGCAGAAATTCCCGTTATGCGTTCTGAATCGGACTGAGCCGATCCCAACCACTTTGCAGACAGAGTCGTTTGCCATTGAAACACTACCTCCATCTATGCAGCTATATGTTGTGAACAACTCCTTCTTCGGACAGATATGATACGATGCTCCAGAATCAAGAACCCACTTATCAGAATGATGGGTGTATTCCTCAGCCATCAACACAATATCACTTTCGGAATCTGCATCATCTTCTGCTACTGCAGCAGAGCCAGGTTTCTGCTCTTGCCTTCTCTTAGGACAGTCATTCCTCCAATGACCCTTTTCCTTACAGTAGGCACAGACGTCTTTTGGTAATTTTGGGCGCTCCTGCTGCTTCTTCCAGTGACCCTTTTTCTTACCTTTCTTGCCCTCCTTGCTTCCACTGGCCATTAACCCGGAAGCCTGATTTTCTGTACCCGAACCAGATGCCTTATGACGCATCTCTCTGTTGTGAAGCGAAGACCTAACCTCCTCCAGCGACACAGTCTCTTTCCCAACGATAAAAGACTGCACAAAATTCTCAAACGACAAAGGCAGAGATACCAACAAGATCAAAGCAGCATCCTCATCATCAACCTTCTCATCAATATTACGCAAATCTAACAGAATTGTATTCAATTGATCAAGGTGATCTCTAAGAGGTGTACCTTCTTCCATACGCAGGCTGAAAAGACGTTGCTTCAACATCAACTTGCTGGTCAATGACTTCGTCATGTAGAGGCTCTCCAACTTCGACCACAACTTTGCAGCGGTTTCCTGATCTGCAATCTCTGTAATGACATCGTCAGCGAGGCACAACATAATCATCGAATGAGCCTTTTCCTCCATAATTTTGAACTCCACGGAGGTTGCATCCATTCCATTCTTGTCTTTCGCTAACGGCGCCCACAGACCGTTTTGCTTCAGCAAAGCCTGCATCTTGATTCGCCACAGACTGAAACTGTTTCTCCCTGTAAACTTGTCGATCTTCGTCATGGATACCGACGTCATTCTCGGCGGAAATTCGAACCTGCTCTGATACCAGTTTGTTGTAACAGAATCGAAACGAGAACAAAGTAAACGCAAGAAAGACACACAGATATACGTGGTTCACCAAAGATTGGCTACGTCCACAGGAGAGGGAGATCAGATTATACGGAGGCGGTATTACAGTTTTCGGTACAATTAGGTTTACACATAAGCCGCTATATATAGCGCTAAATAACCCTAAGCCCAACAACAAAACTGATGGGCCCAAATAAGCCCATACAACAGATATTGTATACCGTTTGGCCCGGGGGCGACTCCGCCCCCCCCGGACCCCCAGGCCAGGGGGCGCATCGCCCCCCTGGACCCCCCGACAGCGAGACCCCCGTGCTACCTGTCGCAGTGTGTGATTCAGATTCAAGGCATACTAACAATTACCAATGTGCTTCTTCTTCTCCATCTTCAAGCTCTCCTTCAACAACCTCGGACTATTGTGCACCTTCTCCTCCGTCACCTTGCTCGTTGCAACCTGCCATGATCTATCACCACCTTAGTCTTATCAGAGGTCCAAGAAGAAATATTAGTGACTGCCCAACTGCCTTAAACTTACAGACAAAATCCAACTAATTGTAGTAAAGTATAATACATCAACAATAAGCATTTGCAAAAACTTAATGATGATGCGCAACATTGAAATAGTACCCTAAACAGATTATTGAAGTGAAGGAGATTGTTTAGTTGTAGCTAAGGTTATGCAAAACAGGATTGAATTTTGAAGAGAGGGTGAGGGACTAACATGTCTGGTCGAACACCCAATACAACGTTGCATGGTTGTGCTGCCCTTTCTCTGCCTCATTTCCTAGAGCTTCACCTGGTTTGGTAGTAAGACGCTTCTTCCTCTCCTTCAATCAACGTTCAAGCGCTCTACTATCTAACGATTTCCTACTATTCACGATTTAATACATGCTTTAGTTCCTCAATTTCTCCCAATTTTTCAATGACCATGGTGGCCGGAATTTGCCGCGACCTACGGGGACCGCTTATTTGACTGATGCTTTCATTAGTTCCCTTGCCTCTCCAACTCTGGTTTCTTGTGCGTTTCTGAGAATCATGTCAATTGACGATTCAGTCAATAATGCTACTAAAACAATGAAAGTTGCAGCAATGCCAAGGTAGGACCCCATTCTCAATTCCTCCTCATTCAAGATTTTGGCGTAAAAAACATCACTAAAAATGGAAGCAATCTGAGAAGCCTCTTCAGCAAGCACTCCCGATTTGTAAAACACAAAAGAAAAAATCAAGGACACTATAAACTATACTGTGGCTACTGATGGTGGTCTGCAAAACGCCAACATACATATAAGAGTATAAGACCATTAAGACAGTGCGTAGGAAACACCTTGACATTTGAAAGAGCAACGCTTTACTGATTTATGTAGAGCTCGTCCTTCAAATTATACGGACTCTAATCTTGAATTCAATATGTGAATGTGTGATGTTTGACAACATAATGCAACCGATTTACTATATTCTCTTAAATAACTTGATCAAGCCCTAAAGATAATTGTTGCTACATCAGGCACCAAAGATAGCGGTACTGGTGTTCTAAAAGATACGCTGTTGCAGAATAAGCTTTTGAAACAATTTCATGTGAAAACATTCGGATACCATAAACCAATGTTTTCTTAATGTCAAATATATTTTCTTCTTATAAATCTTGTTGTCTTCGAGAATTTAGAATGAAAGGTACCAAGAATTAAACAGTTGACAGTGACACAATGACTGTCCATGTGATGAAAGTACAGTTTAGCAGACAATTTAGGCAAAAACGTAAGCTTTTAGTGCATGAAACTACAGTTTAATACTTTAGCTTAAAAACAATAAATAAAGTTATAAATAAAAAGCATGTAGAGAGTTTTTAGACATTATTAAGACTATACCTTCAAATCTCTGTTATAGTATGTAGAGAGTTTTTAGGCCTGTCATGTAGCAACCAAAAGGCTCACGGTACCATTCTCTACCAAAAGTTATCTGATCGATTGCTTGTTCTACACTGAGAACCTCCCATGGGAGCAACCCAGGAATATGTTTGGCCAATAATTTCCTAACAAATGGAAGCAAATAAGCATCTAGCATAGAGTTTTAACTATTTCAATCTTTTATCATCATTTAAGGAAATTTGAGACATATCACCACATAGTGCTAATAGTCTATCTTAAAAGACACCACAATGCTAATTATTGAAAATATGAAGCCAGTGTACCTAAGCTCTCTAGTAATGTATTTGTTTGGCATGTGGTCCTGTTCTAATATATTGGTTAACTCATAACCGTTGGCCCAAAGAAAGAGAATCAACAACACAACGCAGCTAAATGAAAAAGAAACCAATAAAATTAAGTACATCAAACTTGCCTATATCAACTGGATCAAGATCATGTTCCTCATCATCTACATACTTTCTGAACTTCTTCATCCCAAATCTTGAAGGGGAACCCAAGGGATCAAGGAGTCAATCAAACTTGAGGGCCTTGCAATGAGACGTCCCATGTGAATAATTTTCTGTCAATACATATGACAATATCGTCTTCTAAGTTGGTGCGGCGATACTTGCAGTATCCTGCAGGATTGATCCATACTCAAATCAATGAATTTGACTAAATACAACCTTGTGCAATCTGAATATGGTACTCATACTTAATTGAATTGCCAAATAAAATGCTAGAGAGGAAATCATGATCTGACAAATAATCTCCTTGACTCACTTGTAGAGCAGTATGGTTACTGATGTCCAAAGCTTTAGATAATTCTCGTCCAAAACTCCCTACATTTGCAATGAAATAAAGATGGAAAACTAAACGTTTCAGAAATCGAGCGAGATAGGGTGTAATTTGGGGAGAAATTACCTGATGGAGGAGGAGAGCGAGGGAGGCGATTCGCTCATTTGTTCAGCGGCCAAAGTTCAAATCTGGTGCTTCAACTCCGAAGTTCAAATTTCAGCGAGATGGGTTTGAAGCGGCAGAGGTAGTCGAGGACGAAGGGTCAATTGCTACGCGTTCGTTCCCAGAGGAGGCACTTGAATTCATGCTTTCCTTCCTCTCATCCAACGCTGACTGCAACTCTGTCTCTTTAGTTTGCAAATCATCCTACAACAGTGTCGGCGCCACGCTATCATTCGCAATTGCTACGCCGTCAGTCCTCCAACCTTGACCCGACGCTTCACCGACGCTCGGTCCATCGCCAAAGAAGAACAACCTTGCAAAAAGCTACCTCGTAGGCAAGAAATAAATAGGTGGGGATATGAAAGGATAAACGCAAGAGCAAGGAGTTGATAAGCCATTAAACGGATGGAATAATGGCAAGAGAGGCGGTGTGGGAAACTTGAAGAGGCCAGAAAAATGTATCGTCCATTGAAGAGGCCAGAAAAACTTGAAGAGGCGGTGTGGGAAGAAGCGCAGCGAAGAACAGACGAAACAATGAGTAATTTTTAAGCCCATTAACACTATTAGGTCGGAATTCAATTTTTGAGCCCGATACAATTTGACATTACTTCTTCAAACTCATGAATTATTATATCGATATAGATAGATAGAATGCACTTGATAGTTGTTATAGATGCCATAAGTTAATCACGGAAGCCGTTACATAAAGTATAATCCTTTCTCCTCTAATTTGGGATGACAAACAGAGAAAGTGAAAGCTAGTAATTTGAGAGAAAGTGAAAGCTAGTACATTGATTTGGAAAAAGTGTCGTCCATACTCCATCTCCAACTTGGTGCAATAATTCAAACTCGATTCGATCCGTTTTTTCTCAATGATTTTGTTTTGAACGACATGGGTGTGGATAGAGTTGAAATATTTGGTAGATCTTTATTATGTACTCTCTTACAAATTAAAGACGAAAAACGTACTAGTTCTTGTCACCAATATTTACTGTGCGATGTTGTTTCACATCCGTGAGCTTCAATTAATGTGATGAAACTGTATAAACTAAGGTATGTACAGTGAAAAGGGACCGCGTCATTTGATTCGGCCGACAGCAAAGGCTATGGACATTGAGGATTAGTTTATGAGTTTTTCGCACAAATAATGGAAAAGAAATGAAAAGAAGAAATACAAAGTTGTGGTTATTGATGAAATACACTAATTTTGTAAAATAAGCCAATGGACTTATAGTCCAGCGGTAAGGGAGAGTATCCTCCTACGGTACCCACCGGCATCTGACCAATCGGGATAGGGGTCAGCTTGTTAAAGGGGGTCCCGTGCTTTGCCTGAATAAAAAAAAAATTGTAAAATAACAATCGTATTCAATTATCACGTTCTCTCTTTATATAGGTTTGATTGTCGATATGTCGTGTATGAACACGTGAAATCAACCAAACAAGTGATACGTACATATTGGTAATACAAGCCGCTGATCCAAGTTGGTGGAGAAAATTTAGGCGACAAATTTCAGCTAGTCGAAGATATATAAGCCTCAATTACTCATTCAAACGATCTTCGACTCAACTCCTCTTTCTTAATTCGGCTTAATTAGGATAGATGGTATGTGATTGTTTCTCGTGTCATAAAATCATTACTTTTTATTTTTTTTAGTTTAACAATTCAAGATTGAAGAAAATGAGCGCGCTCTTTTAAAACTCAATATCAACTCAAATTCAATTTTCATTGAACATATAAACTCGAGAACCATCATTTACGTTGTGGCCTTGTGGGTGTTCGTGTGAAGTGTTTGAGCACAGAAACAAGAAAGATTTGAGAGAATAGAATGGTTTGATTGATTGCCTCGACCAAGCCTTACTATATAATTGAAGAGTTCGTTAACAGAAATGAAGAACATTCACGTGCTTTGCACGTGCCTAAAACTAATCTTATCTATTAATGAAGTCATGTGTATTACACGTGATCTACTTTCCCAATATCCCCACTCAAATTGGGGTTCTAGAAGAAGCCCTAATTTGGGAACGATTGAAGTGTGATGAGGTGGTTTGGTAAAAATGTCGGCAAGCTGGTGTTGAGTTGGAATGTGGCTAAGTGTTACAAGACCTTTGGACATTTGAGAACGTACCTAATGGCAATCCACTTCTATATGCTTTATGCTCTCATGGAAAACCGGATTTTGAGTTATGTGTATGGTTGCTTGAGAGTCACAATTGATAGGAACAAGGTGGATGTTTAGGATTCCAAATTCATTAAGGAACCTTGTTAGCCATGCTAATTCTGTTGTTAGACATCTCAGAGATCTGTAATCTACCTTTGCTGAGCTTAAGGAAATAGTGGTTTGCTTCTTTTGACTTCCAAGAAATTGGAGATGTGCCAAGCAAAATGAAATAACCATTGAAAGATCTTCTTGTACATACACAGCTTGCCCAGTCAGAATCACAATATGCTTGGAGATTGAGACTAGGTGAAGAGGGTAGTAAAAGAGCTGAATTCATTGTGCCTTTAAGAAACCTTAAGAGTGTGTAGAGCGGCTTTAAAGTGAATATTTGTAGGGTTGTGCCTAAATTGACTGAGATGTTGCACTGCAAAACATATATCTAGCCTTGAATTAGTCCTAAAGTTAATCTATCCTACTAACCTTCTATAAGGTGTGGCATCTGGAAGAACTTTTTTTGTGACATTATAATGCCTTTGGAAGAGTGTAAGAACTAAATGCCTAGGAATAAATTGAGAGTACCTAGATCCTTTATCTTGAATCTTCTATCAAGATACTCTTTAATGCTCTTTCCCAATTCATCAGTGCATGTCAAAAGTATATCATCCACATATATTGGAAGAAAGACTTGTGAAGTATATACCTTTATTTTTGTAGAAAATGGAATGATCATTGGATGATTGTACATATCTTTGAGAGATGAGTGCCTATAAAAGTTTTTAGTGACACTATCTGAATGCTTGGCGAAGTCCATACAGGGATTTGTTCCTGCATGCCACTTTTGGAGAAGCATCACTGCCTTGTGGAATTTTTATGTACACTTCTTCTTCAAGGTCTCCATGCAAAAATGCATTGTTGACATCCAATTGAGCTAATGGCCATGAATTCTTGACTGCTACTGCAAGAAGATCTCTAATAGTTGTAATTTTTACTACTGGTGAGAAAGTCACTATAAAGTCAATTCCAGCTTTGTGTGTGCAACCCTTAATCACAAGTCTTGCTTTGTGGCACTCTGTTGACCAATCTGCTCTATACTTGAGTTTGAAAACCCATTTTGAGCTAATTGGCTTCTTTCATGGTGGAAAAGGTACTATGTCCCATGTCTGTGTGGCATCTAGAGCAGCCAACTCAGTATTCGGTGCATTTCTCCAATCTTCTGAGGTATAAGCACTTTCACTTGAGCTGCAAATCCCTGGCTGGTCAGAGAAAGATCTTCAAATGTGACAGTTGAGGTAGATCAAGTTCAGTGGAAACGACACTATTGCAGGTGAGGTAGCATTGTGACAAATAAAGTCACTAAGATATGTTGGCTCTTGTGTTGCTCTTGTTGACCTTTTTAGAGATGCATCGATAATAGGTGGATCTGCAATGTTGATGTGTTGATCCTCTGGGGCAGTACTATTTGTCATTGTAATAGAGTTATCATCCTAAGATGAGTAATAAAAAATAGGAAATATTGCAGAAGAAAAATCTTTTATAAGAGAATGGCATAATATTTTCATGAAATATGACATCTCTAGAATAAAAGATTTCATTGGTGTCAAGGTTTAAGGGTTTATAGGCCTTCTTAGCTGATGAATATCCAAGAAATAAGCATCTTCTAGGCTTGAGGTTGAAACTTGTGTATTCCAACTGTCACTGTGGAAGCAAGAGCAAGGCAAACAAAGACTCTGAGATGTTCAATCGAAGGAGGCTTAGAAAATAAAACCTCAAATGGTGATTTACCATTTAACACCTTTGTTGGATATCTATTGATAAGATGAGTTGCAGTTAAGATAGTTTCTCCCCAAAAAATTAGAGGTAAGTGAGCTTCAAACATTAGAGTTGTAGCCACTGCAAGCAAGTAGGGGTGGGTGTGGTCGGTTAACCGTCGTTCGGTTAACCAATGTTCGGTTAGTGATTTCTAATAACCATTTACCTAACCATAATTCTCGGTTAATCAAATTTTCTTTACAAATAAATTGGTTAGTTCGGTTAACTAGTATAATAAAAACTAAAAAGATGCTCTTAAAATTGTTAAGAAAAAACAACAACGATAATCATATATAATAAAAACTAAGAGAACACTAAAAGAAATTAGTTCAAATAAGTTAGAAAGCCACAATACCAAATACACAACATCACTAAAGAGCTAAAAAATCCACAAAGTTTTGTTGGCGACACAAAAACCACACAGTTTTATTGACTGAAAAAGCCACAATAATCTTATATTATGTTAATAGACCGATTTTGAAGATAAATAGTGTTGGAAGATAAAATATTATTATACAAATCTATTATGGTCATATCGTTTTATATTAAACAATATATATTATATATTTGGTTATTTCAGTTAACCACAAATACAATTTAATTAACCGTTTCCTAACCATATAACCGCAAATAATATCATCCGGTTAATTGTAACCAAAACTTTTGTTATTTTCGGTACGGTTAATTGAAAAAATGATCGGTTTTTCGGTTTGTTTTTTCGGTTTCGGTTTTTTATGCCCACCCCTACAAGCAAGTGCTTATACTTTCTCCCAACTACTCCATTCTGTTGCGGAGTATAAGCACAAGAGGTCTTATGACTTCACATTTACATCAAATTGAGTACAAACCATGGACACAAATGCAATGTTATTAAAGTCGAGATTTTAGGATCGGATCACAGACAACCTCCGGATCGGATTGTAAAAACGTAAGATTTATAGTCTAAAAAGTTTATTTAAAAATAAAAATATGAATGTCGTGTAATACAAATATAAATAAATACTTGAAGTTGTAAATATTAAACTTTACAATAAATGACTCAGTAAAGTTATAGCCATGTGCACTTAAGTCTTAAAACTATTTGAGTTTAATGCATGTAATTCCTTTAAGGGCTCATTTGGTATGATAGCAGGAATCGGGTTGGAATCAGGAATCGGATTGGGTATCAAGAATGGGGTTGAGTGATTCCTTAAACATTTTGTTTGGTATAATTCTGGAATGAGTCATTCCAGAAACCTGTTGTTTGGTTAAACTAGATATCAGAATGACAAATACAGTAGTGATGTATATAAATTAAAGATAACAAAAGTATAGATTAAAATGAATAAAAACTTGTGCATAAATAAACTAGAATTTCACATTTATAGATGTGACTAGTGTTTTGCAAGTGCTCTACAATATCACAACCGATCATGTCATCATAACATGTCTCATATAACAAGAGACTACATACAAAATGATGTTTGACATATAAGGTTTTGTGATACACATCAAAAAAATAGCAACTTGATCACATCAAAATGGCTACGCAATCACTCCAAAAATGATTATCCAACTTTCATCCAGTTAGTATCCACCAAGGTCTCCGCCTGAACCTCGAACGGACGTACTGAATAAGATTGCTTATATAACGAGCCTTCCATTCATCATTGGGACAACTATAGAAGATATCAAGCTCATTCGAGGATTTACCTAGAATACGGGCAGCTTCAATTGCTTCATCAGTAGAAACCCCAGGAATCATGGCAATCTCAGATAACAATTGTGTTTTTTTGTTCCACAAGTTCATTCTCACGATTGATTCCAGCCTCCATAGAAGTTGCAATGGTCTCTAGATGCTTGTTCATATCATTCATTGCATTTTCCCATGTCTGAATATTATCTTTCTTGCTTGAGGTTCCAAGAGAATATGTACCTTTTTTTTGCTTCTTCAAAGGTGGACTTGAAAAATCAGCCACGTTTTCATAATCATCTTCATCGTTGTCAAGATTGACATACTCCTTCTCCATAGCTCCAACCATTTCTGACATGTCCTCTACATCATTCCCTTTAGCTCGATCACATCCGAAAAGATCATGTAGCTTGTTGAGATAAGGAAATTGAGTTTTCCATATATAAACCTTGAGCTTTGGTGTGCGTCTAGTAAAGAATATATATAAATTAAAAACTAATAAAATCATACGAAATAATAAAATATATATGAAATATATTAATAATATACCTTGCAGAAATCGTCATATGCTTGTCTCTCACATTGAATCATCTGTTGTTGAGTATCCCACTTGAAACTTGATAATCGCAGCATCTCAGTAATTATAGCATACTTGTCTTTGAACCACTTAATTTTTTATTCAATGTGAGGAACAACCTTTATCCCACATGAAGGAAATATTTCATTCATCTTTTGCTCTAAGACTTGCATAAACCCATTCTTGAATCCTCCTTCACATTTCCATTGCGGGTCACCTTTCAGTTCAAGCATAAAATCCAGTAAAGTATCATCTTCCACATTTTTCCATTTTCTCTTATTTCTTCCCCGTCCACTTGAGCTTTTACTTGAGACATCCATCCCAGAAACAAAGAATAAAACATTCCATATAATAAAAACATAACATGGATAAGTAATAGAAATCAAGTTCAACATTACATAAATTGATAAGATCCACATGAAATCAAATTACAAAGCTCAAATAACTCAAACTTCAAAAAGTACTTCAGATTAAACTACAAATAACATAGCACAAACTATATTTTTCTCCTTTGATCACACATTCCCAGCTCTTCTGTTAAAAGAGGATTGTGCTAGGAAATTTCTGAATGAAGTCCAAGTATTAGACGGTTCAACACGAGTGATATATTCCCTATCCTCTTCATCACTTTCTTCATCACTTTCGTCATCGCTCTCTTCTTCCACATCCTCATCTAGCACTACTTCATCAGTTGGCATAAATTTTCGAATAGATTATGTAGTAGAGCACATGCACTAACAATACGACCTTGAGTTCGTATATGAAAGAATGAAGGACTTCGAAGAATAGCCCATCTTCCTTTTAAGAGTCCAAAACATCTTTCAATTATGTTTCTAGCTTTAGCATGCTTCATGTTGAAGTATTGTTCAGCACTTGTTGGTTGTCTATCTCCCCACTCCTTAAGGTGATATGGATGACCTCTATAAGGAGTCAAGAACCCCTCACAATTTGTATATCCCGCATCCACGAGATAAAAACAACCTAACCAATATAATAAACTCATAGTTACTACCCCTTATTTGTAGAAAATAATCTATTAATCTAGTTTTTAAATTACCTTGTGGAACCTTTAAACCATTAGGCCTCGAAAGAGCATCACGTAGGACACGCCCATCGTGTGCTGAACCTTCCCATCCAGGCAATACATATATAAATTCCATGTTAGGTGTGCATACACCTAACACGTTCATAGCAAGGTCGCCTTTCCTCGTACGGTATCTTGCTCTATGTTCATTAGACACATGAACACTAACGAAGGTTCCATCTAATGCGCCTAGACAATTCTAAAAAAAACAATAATAAACATGTGACTTTGTGAAAGAAACTTTAAATAGAAGATTTGTTACTAAATATGAATATGTTCATGATACCTTGAAAAGTTTCCATCTACTATCTTGACAATCTTCGGATATTGGTGTAGGTTTTTTTAGTAGGTGATGATGTAACTTTAAAACCGCAAGAAGACAAAGATTGAATTGAAGGCTTACACTTTCTCCACTTCTTCGAAAATAATGTGTTATCGACCTATTCTTTTTGTGATGAGCAAAAGTATACAAAAACATGGCAACAATTTCTTCCAATTGCATGTTTTTTGTTCCATGTAGTCCCCCAATATCCCGAACCATCTCACATAGAACAACAAAGGTTCTCCTATTGACACGAAGCTCATTCTTACAATTAACATCACTCTCCCTAATCATCATATTCAAATTTTTCAATCTATGAATAGCCTTATCTTTTCTCTCAAATCGAATCTCTCGAATTTGAAAAACATGCTCACGCAGCATGGTTGTAGTCATGGCAATAAATCTCAATATAACCACTATTATTATGTGCTCAATCTTTTGTCTTTCTCTCCTTCGTCTTATTGAATCAAGCTCATATGGATCCATGACTACATTATATACATACAAACACAAAAATCAGCACAAAAATACAACTCCCTACAAATTTGACAAAAAATACATATACAATAATAAAAATCAGCACAAATTTGACAAAACAAAGCTACATATACAGCAAAACTAAGACAAGGTACAGCAAGCAAAAAACGCAGTCAGCAAAAAAATACAGCCAGCAAAAACAGAAGCAAAAAACGCAGCAAAAACAGAAGCAACAAAACGCAGCCAAAACAGAAGCAAAAGAATGCAGGAAAAAACACAAATTTGACAAGGTACAGCCAGCAAAAAACGCAGCCAGCAATAAAACCAAGCCAGCAAAAAATAGTAGCAAAAAAACGCAGCCAGCAAAAACCAAAAGCAAAAAAAACGCAGCAAAAAGCACGAATTTGACAAAATTAGGAAGTTGGAGAAGGAAGATTACAAGCCTCGTCAAAGAAGATGGAGAACGAAGTTGGAGATGGAGAATCTCAAGCTTGAGGAAGATGCTTCACTGTTGTAAAGAGAAAGAGGCGTAGAAAAAAAATTAGCTTTCACTCATTCGAGGATTTTTTTTTGGGTATGGGAACTAGTCTTGTGGGCTGGTATGGCCCATTCCATGGAATGAATTTGATACCCATTCTCACTCATACCAAACAACTTTCCAGGTATGACCCATTCCTAACCCGATTTCCTATACCCAGGGTATACAACCAAATGAGCCCTAAGAGGTTTGTGATTTTTGAACACGTTTGAGTAAAATTTTGGGACTTCGAGGATTAATACACGAGAGAGATGCATAAAGGAGGAGAGTAGTTGTAAGACGGTGAAAAAATGGACAATTTAAGCTTTAAAATAAGCGTTAGTAGCTCGTACAAGTTCAACCTTAGAATCACATTTAAATCTTAAAATCGTAAGATTTCACGAATAGATCTTAAAATCGTAAGATCCAAAGTAGGATTTTGACAAATACAAATTTTAATGATAGATCTGGATCACACGTCAAACTTGGATCGTAAAATCTTAGGATTTTAAGATTTGGATCGAGATTTTAATAAACATGCACAAATGACTTAAGTACTGAAAAAATACTAGTCTTGTCTCTAAGGAGATGTACCCATGTAGCTCTAGAGATATCATCAACTATGGTTAAGAAATAACTAAAATCATCATGTGTTGTTTCTCCGAATGGACCCCAAGTATCCACATGGATTAATGCAAAAATGGAAGAAAAAGTAACCGAACTACTTGTAAAAGGCAACCTATGTTATCTACTTTAAGCACACACATAATGATGTCTTTGATTTTGTAATAGGGAAGATGACCAATTCTCTTGTGTGAAGTAGTAAACTCTTTTATTGTGGTTGCTTTATTGGAAACATTGACAGAAATTTCATTTGAAGAAGCTTGGAACGATGGTGGATCACTAGGTTTCTCAAGCAAATATAAATTCCTTGACTTGTTACCAAGACTCAGAGGCATGTGTAGAGCAAGCCCTTGCAACCAACATTGAGAGTCATAAAATATAGCTAAGCACTTCATCTAAGCAACCAACTTGGAAACAGATTATAAATTGAACTTATAATCTGGAACAAAAAGAACCTCTTCTAGCAGAATCTCAATAGTGATCTGAACTGAACCAATTAATTTGACTACCAAAGAAGAACCATCTGGCATAGTGAAAAAAATAGGAACTCTCAAATTCCTATGAGTGGTAAATGAAGACAAGTTGTGACACATATGGTCAGAAGCACCAGGGTCTATTACCCATACTCTACTACTATCATTATGCTCAGAAGCATTAAGAAGTGAAGTAGCAAAAATATGAGAATTACCAGCAAAGTTCATAGAAGAACTAGAAGTGCATTGAAGTAAATCCTTCAATTGAGTCAGTTCGGTATCAGAGAGACCAAGTGAAGAAGATTCTGATGTAGACACAACATTTGATGTATCACCTGCCTTCTTGAAATCCTTAGGAATTAGGATAGCCAATTATCTTGTAACAAGATTCAACCAAGTGACCAGGCCTCTTACAATGAGTACAAATCTTTCGATTCTTTCCTTATAATTGTAGGTTTCTGAGCATTAGCATTGAGAGAACTCACATATGTGTTGAAATTAGTCACAAAACTAATTTCCCTCTGCTCTTCTTCTTGGATCAAAAGTGAGTAAGTTTGATCTATGTCTAGAATAGGAGACTTAAGAAGAATGTTTCCCCTGACAACATAGCTTGTGCAGAACCACAAGAGCAAATAGGAAAAGATCTAAGTGACTCAAGCTCATCCCAAAGACGTTTGATTTTGGTAAAATAGCTTGAGATATTATCAGTACCTTGAGCAAGAGAAGAAATCTATTTTTGAATGGAAAACTTATGTGCATCATTCACCCTGCCATATCTTGAGTTCAACTGTGAACAAATTGCTTGAGCTTTGGAAGCAAATAGAACACTATCTGCGATGGTGCGATCAAGCGAGCCAACTATCCAAGAAATGACAAGATTATTACATCAATCCCACAAGTGAAGACAAGGTGGATCATGAGCCTCTATAGAACGAGGATATATGCCATCAATGAATGCAAACTTGTTCTTGGCACTGAGATCAGCCCAGACAACCCTCTTCCATGACAAAAAGGTCTTCCCATCGAAAGCTTTAGACACCAATAACATGCCCGGTCCATCGGAAGGATAAAGATGCAACGGATCGCTAAGATCGGTAATCGGAGTCGAAGTTTCCCACATAGTTACCGGAAGAATTGATTACAAAGAAACCCTGGAATTTGGTGGTTCTTCGTAATCGATGAAATTTTAACCACAAAAAGTGATTGAATAAAGTGAACAACTCAAAGAATTGCTCAGAAAGTGAACAAAAGCAGATCAAAGATATGTGAACTGAGATCGACTCGAATTTGAGATGAATCTCAAGAAATTTGCGGAAGAAACCGATCGAACTGCATCCGCTTTGATAACATGTTCGTGTGAAGAGTTTGAGCACAAAAACAAGAAAGATTTGAGAGAATAGAATGGTTTAATTGATTGACTCGAGCAAGCATTACAATATGAGTTGTATACATTGAAGAGTTCAGCGAACTCTCTGAAGAACATTCACGTGCTTAAAACTAATCACATCTGTTAACGAAGTCAAGTGCATTACACGTGATCTGCTTTCCCAATAGTGGGGGTATGTAAGCGAAACAATTTATGTGGATGTATAAGCGAGCATGAGTCTTTAAATCAATGCTATTTAGCCTATGATAAATACATGCATGGTTGAATATATGTTTTAAATCATGATACACTAAATCATAAGATCATATCTTAATACGTCTATTTTAAGCCCTTAGTTTTATCTTTTCCTTGGGATGTGTATGTGTTTCGTGTTTGAATTGTATTGAACTCATCGATCAAATGAAATAATTTTTTTTTTTTTTTTTATAAAGGCTAGAACCGGAGTCTTACCTAAAGAAAGGTAACGACTCATGACCATCCTCACGAATGATCCTAAAGAACGCCGAGTGAGCATCAAGCAAACTCGACTGCAAGAAAATAGGTGTCATAGTTCTGATATAAGAATCGGATAAATCCCCATCCTGATTACAGGACAGTACAGTTTTAAGAAAGTGCATATTGATTTCTGGCGAGGCCAAGAAATATGCTGCTTTGTTTGCTTCTCTAAAGCAGTGGAAAATTTTAAAGTTATCAAAAGTCTTTGAAATATGTTGAATATCAAAAATTATATTACGGATTTCCCAAGGTATTTTTCAAATATCTTTTATAGAGTTTATAACTGTAAGGTTATCACCTTCTAAAATTACATTTTTACATTTCAATTTCAGTGCTAATTGAACTAATTGAACTGCATATAAAGCCCCTAATGCCTCTGTTACAAGAGGGGAAGGTGAGTTAACTTTCTTATGATACAGGTCAATAACTATGCCGGCATTGTTTCTAGAAACACATCCAACATGGGAGTTATCTATAGAGTGGAATGATCTGTCAAAATTAAATTTTATCCAATCAGTCGGCGGTTTTTTCCATCTCCTATTAACTGTTCTATTTCTGTTTTTACAGGTTTTTTGTTTTGGGCCTTTTGAAGTTTCCGAAGTAACTTCCCAAAATTTGAATTGCTCAAATGCTACTCTAAATGGTACTTTTGTTGTATTGGAGATTTTACGGAACACTATTGCGTTTCTGTTAATCCAAAGAGAATACCATAATATTATTAAAGATTCTATTTTGTGTTTTTCCTTTTTCAAACTATTTATTAAATATATAAGTTTTTCCTGAAAAGAATTTCCTCCCTGATTTGTAATATGAAATTTGAAGTTTAATAATTGTTCAAACTTTTGTATTTGAAATATAGTATGATGACATTAAAAAAATATGTGTTCTCTTGACTCCGTTGGATTATTACATAGGGAACACTGAGATGGGACCCTATTATAATATTTATTAAGTCTTTCCGTAGTTGGGAGATTATCAGAGATTACTTTCCAAAGAAAATTTAGATATCTGGGTTGTAGTTTTAAATTCCATAGCCAAGAATATATATCTTTAACATTATAATTTTTAGTACTAATATTAAATTTCCTGGCTGATGCTGTGGAAAATTTTCCACATCTATCCGGAGTCCAAATTATTTTATCTTCCGTATTAATTTTAGGAATGAAAATTTTCCACAGCTATTCGGAGTCCAAATTGGTTTATGTATTTTATTACGATTACAATATGTTTTTGGTATTGTTATTCAGATTGGCGTTTAGTGGGTGTTATAAAATATTGCCCCTCCAGTCCACACATGCCATAGTTCTTATTGGGTTTTTTATTATTAGTTCTGCAGTTGTACAAAGTGATATAGGTACCATTCGGAAAGGCTTATTGAGGTGAAACGAGGTTAACTCCGCGCGTTGCTCAGCTCCGCGCAAAGTCCATGAATTCAGAATTCGTGGACTTATTTTTTATTTTTTTTGAATTTTTAAAGTTTCAAACTTTTTGAAGTTTCAAAGCTCACGAATTGTGAATTCGTGAGTTTTTTGAAGTTTCAAAGCTCACGAATTCACAATTCGTGAGCTCTTTGAAGTTTCAAAGCCCATGAATTGTGAATTTCTGAGTTTTTTAAAGTTTTCAAAAACCGATCTTTTTTTAAGAAAACCTCACGAATGCAGAATTCGTGAGGTATGAGACGGTATTAAGTGCAGCGCGGAGCTTAGCTCCGCGCTGCAAAGTGGTCATTCCACCCGTCAATCCGACAATTCCAGTGTATTTAGCCTCTGCCGTACCATTTCAGCAAAAATCCAAGTGATATAGAAGAGAGTTTGCGGGAACCTTGCAATTTCGTGACGAAAATAGATACCATGCAGTCATACGTGGTCACTTTTCGATGGATCACAGTCTCACAGAAGAAGGGGGCATTTTTTGGTTAATTTTTTTATATTAAAATGCACGTATAAATCATAAAAAATTATACAATCACTAAAATGAAAAATATTGGCCAACTGAACCAAACAAATCATAGTTATAAAATGTATACTTATTCCATTAATTGCGATGATATCTTTATAGTACCATATATGTGTTGTAAAGTTGGTTGATTGATTCTAGAGGTTTTTGCGCCAAACCACCCCTTATGTGGGCCAATTTGCGCCAAACCATCCTTTATTACAAATTTTGCAAGGAACCACCCAAAAGTGTCACTCTGTTAACACCGAGCCACCCCTCGTTCAATTCTGTTTATTTCTCCGTCATAACGCGTGAAATGTCAATTTTGCCCTCATTTTTTTCAGATATTTAAGGGCAAATTTGGAATTTCATCAGCTGATGGTATATTGCCAAAATATCGCGAGAAATTGTTTTTACCGTGATATTTTGTTTTTACCCCCATCTGAAATTACCATAAAACTCCATTTATCTCTCTCAGAAGGCGACGACGATTCTGCGAGGTCAAGCTCATAAGGGCGATTCTGCGAGGTGAAGCTCGAAGACGAAGGCGAACGAGGAAGGAAGAAGAGCAAGGACAGTCGACGACGACGAGCAAGGACAGTCGGCGAGCAAAGTCGGGTAGGCTTTCCGAGTTTGGAGGAGAAGAGGAGGTGCGAACCAATTTAGGGTTCTTCGTTTTGGGGCTTTTTTGAATTGACAAGGGAAGAGCAACTATTAGGTAAGGAGGTATGTCTTAAAATTCTTCTGTGTCTTAATCGAGTTAGGGTTCGTTTAATTGGGGTTGAATTTGGTGGTTTTGACTTTTAGGGTTCGAAATTGATTCGATACCAATTTGTAGGAAATGTCAACTGGATCTTCAATCTATTCTAATGAGGGCTTACTTTGTCAATGTGGATTAACGCCAATCATAAACACTGCTCGCACAGCAACAAACTTTGGAAGGAGATTTATTGGTTGTTCATTATATACACCTAATGTCTATAAAGGATGTCGTTTTTTTCGATGGATTGATCCTCCATTTCAATCAGATGCAGCAAGTATTATAAAGGAATTGGTTATTGAAAAGAAGGAGCTTTTAGCCAAAAACATGAACCTTGAAGCAGCATTGAAAGCAAAAGATTTGGAGTTAGTTAGTGCACAATCTAGATCGAGGATAGAATTTGTTGTTGTTGTTTCTCTATTTGTGTTTGGTGTGGTTGTTGTCAAAGGATTGGCACATTAGGAAGTGTAAGTTGGTAGACATCAGTAGTTGTTGTTGTGGATGCTGTCATAAAAAACCAGGAAGTGTAAACCAGTGTTTTTCTATGAAAGTGTTTAGTATTGCAGTGTGCCCTGGTGTGCTATATTTTGTCCTTTGTAAACAGTTTTTGTATGCAATGAGGAAGTTGAGAATATGATGCATAAAACACCAAGTTAAATAACTTAAAAAGAGTACATAGCAACAGACGACAAAATGGAAAAACATAACAGCAAGTTCAACACACTAATTAGATAAAAACAGCAAGTTCAAATACCCTTTTAGTACCTAGTTCCTCATGATAAGGATGCCGTAGACTATACCATTACCATTGGAACCGTCTTCTTCAAGTTCAAAGATTAATTCATCTTTAACCTTCAGTCCATGATGATCAACAAACGCCCTCCACCCCTTTCCGAAGCGGTATTGGTTTTGGCTATGTTTGAGAACAACATCAAATTCCTTTTTGGCAGCATTCTTGACCTTGATTGTGTGGTTCTTGAACTGAGACAAATACTTGTCTCCATGTGCTGCGGGAAGAATCTACATCATAAAATCCAAAAAATTAAAATGTAAATATTGGTTTAAAGACGATAGTTACGAGTAGGGACATTACGAGTCTACAGTCACCCTCCACGTAGGACTTCCTCATCTCGACAGAAAAGACCTTTGAGACTGGAAATCCTGATAAGAACTCCGATGGACCGCTGTCGGAATCGGAGGATGAGTCATGAACAACAATGTAATTCTTGTTGGCAGCCATGGTGAAAATCGAGAGTTGAGAGTTGAGAGTTGAGAGTTGAGAGTTGAGAGTTGAGAGTTGAGAGTTGAGAGTTGAGAGTTGAGAGAGTTGAGAGAGTTGAGAGAGTTGAGAGAGTTGAGAGAGTTGAGATGGCCATGTATTTATGCCAGGTTATTAAGCATTGTGTTCAACTAACCTAATTTGTAGCATTGAATTCTCAGCAATGCATGTTGGAAACAATGTTCAAGTAATGCAGCAGATACAGAAATTCGGACCAATGCATTTAATGAAAATCTGTGTGTTCAATGGAAAAAACGAGTGAAATTCGGACCAATGCAGATACAGAAAATGCATCAGAGTTTGACCAATGCATTTAATGAAAAAACAGGAGTCCAATGCATCAGATTTCGGACCAATGCATCAGACACCTATTACCAATACATCACACACCTGTTCCAAAAAACGAGTCAAAAAAGAGCAAAATTTGAGCAACATATTAAATGGGCTCACATAACAGCCAAACATACCAAATACTCCAATAACAGCCAAACAACATATTAAATGGGCTGATTTTGGTTGATAGCTGATTTTACCTGTTCCTGAAAACTACTCCAATAACAGCCAAACAACATATTAAATGGGCTCACATGTTTAGACCCATATACCAGCCCAGTTGAGGGACTTTTGTTTAGATACATACCAAATACTTACCCTTAACCAAAATGACCAAAAAACTTTACCAAAATGACAGTTTAGGAGCACTGTCAGGCTACATCCTGAGCCCTGTAGAAGTGCTTGGTTTTTGTCTAGTACAATACCTCTTAGAGCTTGTGGGCCTGAAGCTGCGAGAGTTTGATGCCTGATTAACCTGCACAAGAAATCAATAAATTAGAAATCAATAAAAAGATAACAAATATTTTTGCAATACAACTGAAGTTGTGATAATTACCACATTGGAAGCTTGTGACGCTTGTGACAGTTGTGATACAATCACATTCTCATGGGCAATCATTGATTCCTATACAAAAGATAACAAATCATATTAAAGAAGCTATACTAATCAATGAATAACTATTAAATTTAAGAGCAACACATACAACATCATAATCTGGTTTTGTTGCCATTTGTACAGTCTCACTAGCTTCTTGGTCAGCTGTTGCAAATATCCTCACCTAAAACATAAATAAATGACACTCAATCCCAGATTTGTATATAATGAAAAAGATGAGTTTAGGAGCATTGAGACATACCTGTTTCCTAACATATTTTCTCTTCTTAGGTTGTTCTGGCATTGTTTTCTTACTTGGTGGTCTTCCACCTTTGTTTGGCTGACTTGGTGCCTCTTTTGCCTTAGTTGGATTTTTGCAGGATTTCCTGATATGGCCTTCTTGCCCACAGTTTCCACATTTGTTTTTGCCCGTCCTATTTCTTGTCTTCTTGCTGGATTCAACTTCTCCCGGTTCCTTTCTTCTTGCATTTTTTTTTGGTCTCCCAGCTTGAATAAGCATTTTAGGTGGCAATAAGGGTGGTAGTCCTGTTTTTTCCCATTGGTCCTGGCCAGGCATAGGTGTAACATCAAGTTTATATGCTCTCAAATAGGTTTCTTTGTGGTAGAACTGATGCACAAAATCTTCAACCTTCAGCCTTCTCTTTAGAATGCAACTAATTGCATGAGTGCATGGCACTCCAGTCAGATCCCAGACATTACACCCACAACTCCATTTTTTCAGATCCACTACATATGTTTTCCCAGCATTATCAACCTCATAAGTGTCTCCATCCCCAAAGCAAGAGCATTGAGACACACTCTCAGTCCTTCTTTCATTTATCTTCTTGGTGACTTCTGGGGTAAGGATGCCTTGGTGTGCTCTCATTTTATTTCTTTTGCTCACAAACATTTTCATCAGTTTCCTCCTTATCCACTCACACATAGCCAAAATAGGCATCTCCCTGGCCTCTAAGATACAGCTATTGAAAGACTCACAACAATTATTCAAGAGCATGTCAGACTTCGTGTAGTACTTGAATCCATGTAGAGACCATTTAGTGGGATCTCTTTTCATTAGCCAGGCTACTGCTTCTGGAGACATCTCATTGAGCACCTTCACTGCATCATCAAAGTCTGCCTTATTTGTAGCTCTTGCTGCTGCCCAAACTGCATCCTTGTATGACTGCCCAGACCACTTCTTCGTGAAGTTATTAAGCATGTGCCTAACACAATGTCTCACATCTGAATGAGGTGCAACCAAGTCCAATGCTTCTATCAAACCCTGCAGATTAATAACCACATTGTGAGTGTCAAATTAAAACTGTGCAGAATATGAAGTTCAAAATAAGAGGTTTTACCTTGCATCTGTCAGACATGAATGTCAATGGTTGTCCTCCTATATCTCGAAGCAATAAATCTATGAACCAACACCAGGTTTCCTTAGTTTCTGACTCTGCCACTGCAAAAGCTATTGGGTAGATGTTTTCATTCCCATCTTGTGCAACTGCATCCAATACTTGACCAGTGTATGCCCCCTTCAAATGACATGCATCAAGACCCACAATTGGCCTGCATCCTTCAATGAAACCTTGCTTACATGCCTTCAGACAGACATACATCCTTTGGAAAAGAGGCCTCTCTGGATGCTCTTGTTTGACATAAACTGCACTTCCCACATTATGCTTCATCACAGTAGCTGCATAATCCCTCACCCTGGCATATTGTTCTGGAGCATACCCTTGTGTCATGTAGATTGCCCTCATCCTAGCCCTCCAAGCTTGGTGGTATGATATGTCAACCTTGTGCTCCCTTCTAACTGTTAGAATGAAGCTTTTTATCCTCCAATGAGGGTCATCCCTATAATGCTCCAAATACTTTTGAGCTAGCCAAATTGAACTCATCTTTGTGTTTTTATCCTGCCATCCACACTGATGTTCTGGAAAAAAGGATTTCAGCTGGAAGCTTCCATCTTCACCCATCCTTCTTGCAGTTGCCTTGAACCCACAAAGTGTTTTCTTGCAATGACACTTTTTCCTGCCGTGTTTGAACTCACAATCACACCTGTTCATACAATAAGCAGAAACCTTTCTCTTATCATTGTGAAGGTAGTAGAAGTCAAAACCATTCTCTACTCCAAACTGCCTCAAAGCTTGTCTGAAAACCTCATTAGATGCAAATCTCATGCCAACCTTCAAACATATCTTGTTTTTAAAATCCACAAGGGGGTTGAATTCAGGATACCTTACTCCCTTCTTAGCTTCATCTGAGCCACTGTAGCTTCTGTAATCTTCAGATTCAACTCTTATGTCGAACACATCAACAATATTTGGATCACCATCCTCATTCTCCAAATTCTCATCAATGACATCTCTATCAACATGCTCTTCAAATTCTGCATCATCATCACCATCTGTGGACTCACCATCTGTAGACTCCCCAAAAACAACAGAAGGAGGCACTACTACTTCATCCTCTGATTCAGTGTCTGTTTCTGAGAAATTAATTTCCCCACTGTAATCTGAAAAATCTTCATCATCTATTGGAAGATTGTAAGAGACTGAGGAGGGTTGTGAGGATGATTTGGTCGAAACCCTAGATATGCCTTTAGCTTTGGCTTTATAAGTTGGCTGAGATAGGCTTCCAGGTGAGGTTTTTTTAATTTTGGGCTTGTAAGTGGCTGGTCTACTTGGTTTTGGGCTGATCAATGGTGGGCCTTCAAGAAGTAGTTGGCTGCTGACTATTGGGCTACTGAATTTTGGGCCTCTAACTGTAGACTGACCCAAGATTGAAGAAGGACTTATATCATTTTCCAGAATCACATATACATCAAACTGTTTCTCTATACCTCCTAAACAGCAGAACTGAATGACATCTCTATCCACCTTAATCTGTCTTAACCCCTGAGACAGTGTCTTGCCAGCCAAACAATACCACAGTTCTATGACATTGCAAACACCCACATCCTCCCTTAAAAATGTTTCCAAGTCTATCATAGAAAGCAGATCAGAGTCCACTTTTTCCTTTAAGTGCACTAAATTTCTCCTATATGAAACTCTATCTTGCACCATATTTTCTGCCAAATAAAACCTTCCCCCATAAAGAAATCTCAAAGTTACACTCATCTGTGCACATATATCAACAAAAAAAAAACATATATAAATTAAGCTTCCCACTAACATAATAAAACATTTAAGTTACAAAAAAAAGGAATCTTTTTGATGACATCATCACATGCCACTATATCATACAAAACATTAGTAAACAATTCTTCACTCATTCAAGTCAAATAAAACCCTCAGTAGTTCAACATTAGTAAACCATATTTTCTGCCAAATAAAACCTTCCCCCATTCAAGTCAAGTATTCAATGGCAGAAAAAGAGCATTACCTTCACTTTTCCAACAATTCTTCCCTCCTTCTCTTTAGTCTCGCCCAACACTTGCTTCTTTTTCCACACCCTAGCAATATCAAACATTAGTAAACAATACGCAGCAACCTCCCACAAATCAGAAATACACAAACTGAAAACCCTAATCCCCAAATTTTCGATTACAAACCCAGAAATCAGAAATCCCCAATTTTAAAACCCTAATCCTGAAATACTCAATTTCAAACCCAGAAACCCAAAATCCCCAATTTTGAAAAACCTAATCCCCAAAATATCGATTTCAAACCCAGAAATCATAAATCCCCAATTTTAAAACCCTAATCCCCAATTTAAACCCAGAAATCCAAAATCCCCAAATTTTGAAAACCCTAGTACCAAAAATCCCCAATTTCGAAAACCCTAATATCAAAAAACTCGATTTCAAACCCTAAACCCCAAATACACGATTACAAACCCAGATATCAAAAAGCCTAGAATCGCGACACTTACCCGGGAAATCTCTTGCCTCTGCTACATCTGGTGCTTCGTCTTCGTGCTTCGTCTTCGTCTTCGCCTGCTTCGTCTTCGCCTTCACCAAAGAATCGCCACCATCGTCTTCGTCTTCGAGCTCGACTACGCACAATCGCCCTTCCACAATCGCCCTTCGCAGAATCGCCCTTCGAGAGAGAAAAATGGACTTCTGTGATGGTAATTTCAGATGGGGGTAAAAACAAAATATCACGGTAAAAACAATTTCTCGCGATATTTTGGCAATATATCATCAGCTGATGAAATTCCAAATTTGCCCTTAAATATCTGAAAAAAATGAGGGCAAAATTGACATTTCACGCGTTATGACGGAGAAATAAACGGAATTGAACGAGGGGTGGCTCGGTGTTAACAGAGTGACACTTTTGGGTGGTTCCTTGCAAAATTTGTAATAAAGGGTGGTTTGGCGCAAATTGGCCCACATAAGGGGTGGTTTGGCGCAAAAACCTCTTGATTCTAATCTAAGACTTTTTAATTAATCTATAACTATTATAAAGTTGGTTGATCTTGAGAAAGTAATGAAAATGGATACATATCAGATCAGTCATTAAATTATGGGCTTCTGCTATTCATCCCAAGAATATAATTTATATCAAATCAATGATAAAACTCTATCTTTTCTAATCCATTCAATCCTTCCTTCGCACAATTCATCAAATCGATTAATTGAATTTTTTCAATGACAACAAATTCAAATTGACTATTATGTAAATAATGATTTTATAATAACCCTAATTTGTAATTAAACATTATACATTACTAATATTTAAAATACAAAAATCAGTATGTTAATATTTATATATTTAGTTACAATAAAAACATATATTCTTTTATTATATAATTATTAGAAATATCTAAATTTGTAAATTTCTACAAACGTAAAGCGTGTAAGTCCCGCGCTTCACGCGGGTGTCCGAGTCTATTGTGAGTATAAAATTGATGGATAAGTGTATGAAACTAAATATCTCACGTGTCGGTGAAGAAAGACAACTGAACAGATGTCATGTGACGAGGGCCCTATGCCATATAATGACACTAACTACTTGTCGAATTTTATAATAGTGTATATCCACTTTGAAATACTCTCTCCGTCCCTAAATATATTGGCCCGTTTGCTTTTTAAACATTATTTACGGTCGAAGAGAATTTTTTGATTTCTGACTATTGTATTAGGTAAAATATAGTCATGAGTGGTCTTGTTTGATTCATATCAATGAGTACTTTAACAATATCCAAATTTTATAATTTTAACTAATTTGTAACGAGGGATATTGACGAAACAAAACGTACATCGACAAATGTGCCCATTTGAAATGGGAAGATCAAAAGGGACGGAAAGGAGTATAATAGTGTATATCCACTTTGAAATATAATACTCCGTACTAGTGTATATCCACTTTGAAATTTTATTTTTCTTGTTTTGGAAATTTTGGATGATGGAACTCATAATATGATTAATAATTCCTTGTATTACAAACTTGTGAATTTCCAACACGCACGACGTCCTTGTCACCCTTGTAACTTGTTGCTTTGTAATAAACATTACCCACTTCCAACCACTATCCCCATATCATATGATTCCTTTCGATTTATCATCCATTTTCCTGTCCCCTCTTCATGCATGCACACATTAAATTCTATTTGTTTGAATACCTAAAACAATTTAATTATCTTTTAATACTTTTTGGAATTATTAATCAACCTTTCAAAAAAAAATTAACAATCAAGATGACTATTTTTTATATATTAAGGAAAAGTCAATACTAATATTTTTAATGTATGGATGTAAGAAAATCAAACATTTACTCATAAATTGAAAAATATTAGTTTATTGAGAAATTGAAAAAAATATTTAAACATAAAAAAGTGTATATTTATCACTTTTTCAAAATTGATTTTCTACTTAAGATATTTATATACTCAAGCCCGGAGGGGGATCCGTCCTATTGCGGTTAGTACGGTTTGGAGAAGACTTGTCTCCAAAGTTGTTGCGGCTGTGGTCGGGGATGTTGTTGGTACTTACCTTGAGGATTTTCAGTTTTGGGTGGGTGTGCCTAATGGGAGTGAGGCCATCCTTCACGCTGTTAACAGGTTGATCGATGCCAAAGGGACGGTGTGTACCATGTCTATGCTTCTTGTGGATTTTAGTAATGCTTTCAACTTGATAGACCGGAGTACTATGCTTATTGAGGTCCGACGTCGTTGCCCTTCACTCTCTCCTTGGGTTGAGTTATGTTATATGCGTCCTGCGAGGTTATACTATGACGAGTCTACCTTGTTTTCTTGCCAGGGAGTTCAGCAAGGTGATCCTTTAGGGCCTTTGTTGTTTGCACTTACTCTACATCCACTTGTTCATTTGGTCAATGAAAAGTGCAACTTGGATTTTATGGCGTGGTACCTGGATGACGGAACCATTATTGGGGACACTGTTAGAGTTTCAAAGCCTTAAATTTGATTACTAAGGAAGGGCCTGCTATGGGGTTGCACTTAAACGTTGAGAAAACAAAACTATTTTGGCCGAACCCAGATCCGAGGAGTTGCGATCTCGTGCTTTTTCCTCAGAATATTGCTCGTCCCTTGGATGGAGTCAAGCTCCTTGGCGGACCGGTCAGTTTGGATACAACTTTTTGCAGTCGCTTGGTCGAAGATAGGGTTTCTAAAACTGCGAGGTTGATGGAGGTTGTTGCCATGCTTAATGACCCCCAATCTGAGCTTCTCCTTCTGCGTAGTTGTGTGGGTGTGGGACGTTTGTACTTCTCTCTCCGGACTTGCCCTCCCCCGATGCTTGGTTCTTCTCTTCTCTCCTTTGACAATGCCTTAAGGAAGGTTCTTCAAGAAATTGTTGTGGCTGGTGGTGCTGGTTTTGGTGACTGGCAGTGGCTTTGTGCCACTCTGCCCTTCCGTCTTGGTGGCTTTGGAGTCTATACGGCGCAAGATGCTTCTGCTTATGCTTTTGTTGCTTCGAGATTGCAGTCTCTTAGTCTCCAAAACAGGTTGCTTCGCCACTGTAGTGTCCCTGCCTTGAGCCCTGCATGTGAGTTAGCTTTGACAAGCTTTAGGGACTTGTGTAACTTCGATCCTCTTGATCTCTGTCGCGATGTACCAGCCCCCCCCCCCCCCCCCCCCTCCCGCCCCCCTTTTATGAAAAAGTTGGTTTCAGTGTACTTTGCTATGGTTGAGAGAGAGTTGGTGAGCGGGTACAACCCTAGTGCTCGTGAAAAGGCTATCCTCATTAGTAATCGTTCAATGCATTCATTGGATTTCTTGCGAACGCTTCCAATTGAGGGGTTGGGACAGACGATGCACCCAAGACAGTTCAGGTGTGTTCTTTGCTATCGCCTTGTGATTCCTTTATATCTCGTTGATTATACTTGCCCTTGTTGCTCTTCCAAGATCATGGATTGTTTCGGGGATCACGTTGTGCATTGTGCCAATGATATTGGCCCTAAATTTTGCCATAACTTGGTTCGGGATGTCTTGGGTGATATTTGTAATCAGGCTGGTGTTGTGGTGCGAAAAGAAGTGCCCCTTGGATTTTTGTCTAAGGAGGGGAAGGATCTTCGGCCAGTAGATCTCCTTGTCTACTGTTGGGACAAAGGGAAAGATGTGTGTTTGGATGTTACAGGTGTTTCTCCTTTCACAGGTGCTGGAGTCGATGCTTTTGTTCCTGGAGTTGTTGTTTCTAACGCTGTTGCCAAGAAGAAGAAGAAGTACGAATCTAAGTGCATTGATAATGGCTACAATTTTATTGCTTTTGTCTTCTCCACCTTTGGGGAACTAGGGGGTGATGCTCTCGATTTTTTGTTTAGGGTCACACGTGCTGCTCAGAGTCACGCAATTAATCTAAATATTCGGTCTTTCATTTTTCAGAGGTTGAGTTTTGCTTTGAACAAGGGTGTTGGAGCACAATTAGTTGTTAGGCTCCCATGCAACTTTTTGTAATTCCCAATATTATACTTTTTTATAATTAATAAATAAATATTATATACTTAAGATATTTTTTGTATATGTATTTTTGTAGTAATTTTTAATAAAGTAATAGAATATCTCTCTTATTGTACCAGAATCACATAGTCGTTGAAGGTGTTCAGATTGCTGTCCATCGCAATAGGGATTGGAGACAAAGAGAGAAGAAAGAAAAAAAGATGAAAATGATGGGAAGATTGGAAAAGTATCATGTAATAAAGATTGTTAAAATGATAAATGAGAATGATTGCAGAGCCTTGGATAAAAAAAGATCCAAGAGCCTAGATGATGACATGTGGCACCACTTGTCACCCCTTGTCACCACCGCCGAACCGCCGTCGGGCCACCTCCGACCACCGCCGACCACGCGCGGACCAACTTTGGGCTTCGCCAGAACAAAATTGTCACAAAGACTTGTTCACAAATATTACAAAATTATTTATTACTCAAAAGTTCATTACAATTGGCTTAAATGTTCATCACGTTGTTCAAAAATGTTCATAAATTTTCATTTGTATATACTCTACTGAATGTCCATCAGATTATACTTAAATGTTCACAAACTGAATGTTCATCACATTCTACTTAAATGTTCATCACGTTCTACTCAAATGTTCACTAATTGAATGTTCATCACATTATACTTAAATGTTCATCAACTGAATGTTCATCACTTCATACTTAAATGTTCATCAACTGAATGTTCATCAAATTATATTTAAATGTTCACCAAGTCTATTACACTTAAATGTTTATGTTATTTGGACAAACGACGGACCACCACTGCACCACCACCGCACCATGAATACACCACCACTGACCCACCATCAAGCCACCGTCGGACCACCAGACCACGACTTATGTGGAACACCACTGTAATATAATTTCTATTAAAAAACATTTAATTTTTATAAAAAATCCTCTAAATGTTCATCATCTTATACTTAAATGGTCATCAAACATCCTTAAATGTTCACAAGGATTTAATAAAAATTTCATTACTCAAAAGTTCATTATAATCAACATAAATGTTCATCACATTGTTCATAAATGTTCATCAAAATATCGATAAATGTTCATTTTGATATACTCTACTGAATGTTCATCACATTTTACTTACATGTTCACCAACTGAATGTTCATCACATTATACTTAAATGTTCATCAATAGAATGTTCATCACAGTATATTTAAATGTTCACCAATTTGAATTAGACTAAAATTTTAATTTATATTTGTACTTTAACTTTTTCATTTATTGGTGAACCACCGTCGGGCCTCCACCGGGCCGCCACCGGACCACCGTCGGACCGTCGCCATACCTCCGTCGGACCGTCGCCAGGAAGTCGTCGGGTGGTCACCGAGAGGCCACCAGACCACCACAACTACCCCCGCTACAAATGGGGGGTAACTAGTTTAATCTAAGTCATTGGATGCCAAGACATCCAATGACTTAGATTCATTATTTTTTATCTTTATCATGGAATTCACACCCGGGAAGATTAACTTATTGGGTGAGAATACTAACTAATTAAACACAAAGTTATAGTTTTATTAGATAATGGCCCTATAAAACCAGTGCGATGCACGAGTCCTATTTGCAATTACTGAACTTGATGTTGGATTGTCGAAGGTAATGATGTTCACACATGAATTATTACTTGCATATGATGCTCATTGTGTGAATATAAGCAACATAAATTTTGAGTTCCAATATCTCGTTGTTGATTAACAAGCGCTGATGCTTCTCGATGTTGCTACCGTAGATGTCGTAGCTGTGAAAAAAACGTGAAAGAGAGAAAAGACCAATGGACTATTATATATAGCATATATCTGACTTCTCGACTAAGATACATAGGAGTTACAATTACAATATCAAGACTCATAGCATTCCACCACATGATTGTCAAAATTCGGATCCGGATCTTAGATTCTACGATTTTACGATCCCGAAATGGAGGAATGTTCATGATCCTTGGTGGGATCTTAGTTTAGGTAGGATCTTAATCGATCCAAATAAAATTAAAAGGATCTTGTGTGAAATTCCGACCCTATATACGTTTCTAACAATCAAACGAAAAGATTATGATGTTATATTATTTAATTTAAAATTTATTATTAGTTATTTCAATTAATATTTTTCATTCATCTAGACATTAATCATATAAGCGGACATTAAGAAAGTAAAAAAGTAGAACTCATATTATCACATATTAATATAATCAATATTATATTTCAATTAGATATAGTTGTATTTTGGAAAAGTGTAAGCTTGAAAATAACACTCGTAAAATCGTGTTAACTATGTGTGACACTTACTTCATTCTTATGTGAGAAAAAGGGTGTGTTTTGGTGTTATTTACGAAAAAGACATGTATTAGTCACATTTTATCATTTTGGTCGCCCAATTTCCCATATTTGTATGATCTTGCCATCTTATGATCCGATCCTACCGTTCAAATCCTACCCCCTTCACCGATCCGAAGTGGGTTCCCGATCCTAACATCTATGTTCCACCATAAATTAGTTTTCAGAAAGAAGGGGAAGATGAAGAAGGCAACGAAGTCGAAAATCATTACGAAATCGACTCCAGTTCCACAATAAACCGATCAAAAGGAGAAGACAAAGAGTAGACAATACTTTAAATTTATGTTTATCAATTAAAACAACAATAAAAAATTCCCTAATATTGATTTTAAAATTCATAAATGCTTGATCTAGAGGTCAACATTATATGTTACTAGATACGGGCCTCGCGCTCCGCGCGAGAAAATTACGGATTTTCGTATGTGATTTAATATAGTTATACATTATTTGTTAATATGTTGTTGTTGTTATCAAATTTATTAATATTTTTAAATATAAGTATTTTTTTATTTCCTTATATTTATGTTTGAAGTAGTTTTAAAACATAATATTAGAATAAGTTTGCATTGTCATAAGAGAAGCTCACACATTAATTTAATTTGTGACTTAATCAAGTAGACTATAAATAAATATAACACAGGGATATAAGAAATATATTTAAATACATGCCCAAAAGTCCAATAGGAGATGATTAAGAAATGAATAATGCATTAAATTGGTATCAATTTCATTCAATTTTGGCAATGGACAACCACCTTTTATATAGATAAGATTAGATTAGAAGATTAAATTCATGTAGACATAAACATATAAGTGGACATTAAGGAATTAAAAAGTAGAACTTATATTATCACATAATAATATAATCAACAATTATATATCAATTATATATAGTTTTATTTTGGAAAAATGTAAGCTTTAAATAACACTCGTAGAATCGTGTTAATTATATATGACACTTATTTCGTGTTTATGTGAGCAAAGGTGTGTGTTTTGATATTGTTTTACAAAAAAGACATGTATTAGTCACATTTTATCATTTCGATCGCCCAATTTCTCAAATTTGTAGGATCTTGCCATCTTACGATCCGATCTTACCGTTCAAATCCTACCTCTTCACCGATCTAAAGTGGGTTCTCCCATGTTCCAGTTCCACCATAAATTAGTTTTCAAAAAAAAGAGGAAGATGAAAAAGGCAACGAAGTCGAACATCATTTCGAAATCCCCTCCCATTCCACAATAAATAGATAAAAAAGAGAAGACAAAGTAGACATTACTTTAAATTTATGTTTATCGAATAAAACAACAATAAAGGAATCCCTAATAGTAATTGTAAAATTCATAAATGCTTTATCTAGAGGTCAACTTTATATGTTACTAGGCATGGATTGCCCTGCTACGCAGAGCTCAATTATTTATTTAAATATATTTTTGCTATGATATATTAATCATATTTTTGCTATAAACTACTCGGTGTCGTCTCGTCTCGCCGGAGCGCATCGACTAGAAACTACTCGCCGCCGTCAACACCTCGGAGCGCATCGACAAAAAATTATTCGCCGTCGAAGAAGAAGAGATCGTTTACCAAGAAATGTTCTCCTATATACTCTAGATTCGTTTTTGTATCAAAATTAAGATATAATTAGCAATGATCATTGTATATCTCATTGGATTTGAAATACAACAAGCAATTGATTACTGGTTTTCTTCTCGCTTTATGTTTCCTGGAAGTTCTTATTAAATCTCTATTATTTTTTTATGTGCAAGCTTGATTAATGAAATAAATGATAAGTGCATCAGTGGTAAATGATAGGTGCATCAGTGGTAAAGGAAAGGTGCATCAGTGGTAAATGATATTCAATTGTTAAGTAAATGAAAGGATAAGTGCAATGCATCAGTGGTAAAATAAAGGTGCATTAGTGGTAAAGTAAAGGTGCATCAGTGATTAAGTAAATGTACAGGAATGGTAAAAGTATGGGTGCATCACTGGTAACGTAAAGGTACATCAGTGGTAAGGTAAATGTGCATCAATGGTTTAAGTAAAAGGTGCATCACTGATAAAGGATAAGTGCATCACTAGTAAAGTAAAAGGTGTATGGGTGGTAAATGATAAGATAAGTGCATCAGTGGTTAAGTAAAGGTGCATCACTTATAAAGTGTAGGTGCGTCACTGGTTGACTTTGATTTTAAAGCTGGAAAATAATTATTACATATATTAAGTTGTATAAGTGCATCAATGGCTAAGTAAATGTGCATCAATGGTTAAGTAAAGGTACATCAATGGTGAAGTATAGGTGCATCAGTGATTAAGTAAATGTGCCGGAGTGGTAAAAGTATGGGTGCATCACTGGTAACGTAAAGGTGCATCACTGGTAAGGTAAAGGTGAATCAATGGTTAAGTAAAAGGTGCATCACTAGTAAAGGATAGGTGCATCACTGGTAAAAGATAGGTGTATGAGTGGTAAATGATAAGATAAGTGCATCAGTGGTTAAGTAAATGTGCATCACTTGTAAAGTGTAGGTGCATCACTGGTTGACTTTGATTTTAAAGCTTGAAAATAATGATTTTATCTATATAAAGACTAGTTGTCCAATGAAAAAAATTAATGCAATCGGTACCTAATTAATACTAAATTCATTTAAGTTTTTATTTTTATTCATTAATTCTAAATCCATTTATGTCTTTTTGATTCCATCTAAGTCATTTTGTTTTCAATAATTAATTATCTTATCCTAATTATAATCTAATTTAATTTAATATCTAACATCTTATTTTCTTGTATATTAAAAGTTGGTTGTCTTTTGTCAAAAATTAATGTAATTGTTATATATCTCTTACACAACCAACACTCTTAATATTTCATTCTTAAACCTTAAGATTTTTTAGTCATTTCTATAAACACTATATATATATATATATATGAACTAATATTATGTCCCCAAATTACTTCAAACATAAATATGAGGAAATAAAAATACTTATAATTCCAAATATTAACAAATTTGATAACAACAACAATAATATTAACGAATAATGTGTACTACATTAAACCACGTATGAAAATATATAATTTCCTCGCGCGGAGCGCGGGAACCGTATCTAGTTGTATATAATAAATTGTATAGGTGCATCAGTAGTTAAGTAAAGGTGCATCACTGGTGAAGTATAAGTGCATCACTGGTGAAGTATAGGTGCATCACTGGTTGACTTTGATTTTAAAGCTTTAAAATAATGATTATATAAAAGAAATTGTATAGGTGCATCAGTGGTTAAGTAAAGGTGCATCAATGGTTAAGTAATGGTGCATCAGTGGTGAAGTATAGGTGCGTTGACTTTGATTTTAAAGCTTGAAAATAATGATTGTATATAATAAATTGTATAGGTGCATCAGTGGTTAAGTAAATGTGCATCACTAGTGAAGTATAGGTGCATTACTGGTTGACTTTGATTTTAAAGCTTGAAAATAATGATTGTATATAATAAATTGAGATTAGACAAATGATGTATATAGGCATCCGAGAGATGAGTGAAGCTAAAGAGAGTTATGATGTTTCGTTGTTTAATGCGAGAGGAGTCCATGGAGGAGGATTCTCCTCTACCGAATTTTCTCCGCTTCCCTTCTTCTATGGAGAACGAATTTGTCAAGTTCGAGCGGTGTGATGGAGAGATCTACGGAGGAACAGATCGGCGACGAGAAGATGTCGGGAGAGAGTGGCTGAATTTTATCGCTGAAAGAGAAAGGGAAGGGAAAGAGAAAGGGGATGAACTGACGGACAAGATTAAAACATCACTTATGACACGGAGGGTTGAGATTGATCATCACTCCTTCTTTACAAAGGCATCTTCACTTGGATCTTTTTCCAACGATTTGCGTACAGTCAATGAAATTTGACAATATAAATTTTATAATACGAATAGGATAAAAGTTAAAAATTACTTTGGTGAAGCTTTATTTCTAATTTAATAGTCATTCTTTCTAATCATTAAAAACCAAACATGCAAAAAGAATTTTTTATGAGAACCATTAAGGTTTAAAAATGGAAGATTAGGAGTATTGATTGTGGTGGAGATAAGTATCAATTACATTACTTTTTGACAAAAGACAACCAACCTTTTAAATTTTTAATATATATAAGAAGATAAAATTTTAGATATTAAATTAAATAAGATAAGAATTAGAATAAGATAATTAATAATGAAAACAAAAAGACTTAATTGGATTTGAATTAATCAACAAGACTTAAATGAATTAGAATTAATGATAATTAATTAAAAAAAATTAAAAAAACTAACATAAATATAGTATTAATTAGGTACCGATTTCATTCAATTCGGGCATTAGGCAGCCAGTCTTTATATAGACTAGATAGATTAGAAGATAGATAGATTAGAAGATTAGATAGATTAGATTAGATAAATTTAATAAGTCCAAATTGTCATTGGGTAAATGGAAGATGGAAAAAGAGATGATAAAATTAGGTCTAGACATTACTTTGTCCCAATTGACATTACTTTGTCAAATTTTTAAAAAAAAATATATTAGAAGAAGTTGAAACAGGAGAAGGCAAATCCTCAGAGATTTGATTAATTTGCACATGTCAATTTGGTGCAATCATCATATGAGGCAATTGCTGACTACAATATAGTCAGTACTTAACTGGTGCTCCCAACTGTCAAAAGAAAACACCCATTACTTTAAAATCAGATTAGCAAACTGAAAGAAAAGTTGTATAAGCCAATTGATTGATTATGAATAGTTAGGATTGAATATGAGTTCAATTTTCTACCATTATCTTGATTGGTGGCTTTTTTAAAGGCAATGGCTATATGCACGCGAATCGAGGCATATATGCACGCGATTCTGTGCGCGCAACTTGTGCGCAGGTCTTATGCGCACGCATTTGTGCGCAGGTCTTATGCGCATACGTGTTTTACGGGTACTTTTCGTAAATTTTCAGAGTCTGTAACAACTTGTGCGCCTAACTACTGCGCACAAGTTGAAAATTTGTGCGTTGTGTTTCTGCGCACTGTTCAAACATAGTAGACGTTGAAATTTTTGAAAAAAGTAGCCGTTAAATGTAAAATTGCGCGCTTAGGTTCTGCGCACAGGTGCTTTAGGGTTTGGGTTTGTGCGCGGATGGTTAGCGCACGGGTCTTTACAGTTTAGGATCCATCCATTTGGACCACAACGGTCATAAATGTGCCTATATAAAGCCATAATCTCTTCGTTTCCAACAAATTCATTCAAAACCTCTTCGTTTTCCAACAAATTCATTCAAAATGTCTCGTCGTAATCAAAACTCTCGTATGTTAGAGTTGATTAATCAAAGTTGTGAAGATAGTGATGAAGAACACGATTGGGATAGCGGATCACAAGAAGAGGAAGACGACCCGAACGACGACGAATGGTTGGATGGTTTCTTAGAAGACAAAGAGTTCGGCAACTGGGATCCGAGTGGTGAATTTGTGGTTAGTATAATATGTTATAATTAGTTTTATATGGTAGCGTAATTAGTTTAAAATTAGTTTCATATGCTAGCGTAATTAGTTTCATATGCTAGCCTAATTAGTTTGTTATGCTAGCCTAATTAGTTTCATATGATGGCCTAATTAGTTTCATATGCTAGCCTAATTAGTTTCATATGATAGCCTAATTAGTTTCATATGATAGCCTAATTAGTTTAAAGTAATGATTCGTATTTTGCCTTGTTATTTTGGTAGTAGTGTAATTGTCGCTCTACAATTACGTATAGGGGAAAGATTATTCAGATTATTTTAGAACCGCGCAATATTGGGATACTCCGCAAGAATTGTACGAGTGGGCGAGAGATAGAGGAAAGGAGTTAGTGATAACTTTGGTAACGCGTAACAAAGTGTGCGCAACATACCTGCGCACAGTTTGTTACCGTTCAAAATGTGTGCGCATTATATCTGCGCACACGGATTTAACGGTAACTTATTTTGCGCTTTACAACAACGCACAATAAGTTACAGATTGAAAAAGTTACAGAATAGGTGCGCATAACCTTGACGCATGGATGAAATCCGGTTTGAAGTAGTTGAGATATGAAGGGTCTAGTACATCGATGTTGATTATGTTTCAAAAACTTATACAATTATGTGTTATTAGGCATATAAAGTGTGTATAAGGTCTCCCCTTCACAAAAAGTTGATCGAAAATACGCAAAAACGCCTTATCGGTCCTGATGGCCTGTTAAGGTCGAGAATAGGCGGTTCGATGCCCAAACGACGTCGGAATGCAATGAAACTTGTTTTCAATGCATATTATAGCTATTTAACCTTGACGGTAACTTCGAGTCAAAAACTCGAACTCTTCGAGTAACACCTCCTTTGTAAACCTTCACAAGTCTTTCATTCTTCGAAATAGTTGAAGTAGTTGAGATATGAAGGGTCTAGTACATCGATGTTGATTATGTTTCAAAAACTTATACAATTATGTGTTATTAGGCATATAAAGTGTGTATAAGGTCTCCCCTTCACAAAAAGTTGATCGAAAATACGCGAAAAACGCAAAAACACCTTATCGGTCCTAATGGCCTGTTAAGGTCGAGAATAGGCGGTTCGATGCCCAAACGACGTCGGAATGCAATGAAACTTGTTTTCAATGCATATTATAGCTATTTAACCTTGTCGGTAACTTCGAGTTGAAAACTCGAACTCTTCGAGTAACACCTCCTTTGTAAACCTTCACTAGTGTTTCATTCTTTGAAATAGTTGAAGTAGTTGAGATATGAAGGGTCTAGTACATCGATGTTGATTATGTTTCAAAAACTTATACAATTATGTGTTATTAGGCATATATAAAGTGTGTATAAGGTCTCCCCTTCACAAAAAGTTGATCGAAAATACGCAAAAACGCCTTATCGGTCCTGATGGCCTGTTAAGGTCGAGAATAGGTGGTTCGATGCCCAAACAATGTCGGAATGCAATGAAACTTGTTTTCAATGCATATTATAGCTATTTAACCTTGTCGGTAACTTCGAGTCGAAACTCGAACTCTTCGAGTGACACCTCCTTTGTAAACCTTCACTAGTCTTTCATTCTTCGAAATAGTTGAAGTAGTTGAGATATGAAGGGTCTAGTACATCGATGTTGATTATGTTTCAAAAACTTATACAATTATGTGTTATTAGGCATATAAAGTGTGTATAAGGTCTCCCCTTCACAAAAAGTTGATCGAAAATACGCAAAAACGCAAAAATGCCTTGGAGGCCTTATATGCGCATTGGGTCTGCGCACACATTTCTATGCGCATTTCGAGTACGCACAGCTTCTTGTGCGCAGGTGTTAAGCGCACGGTTGAAGACCGTTAAAATATGATCGTTGGAATATGATCGTTAAAATATTAATCGTTAGTCTTGTCGTTGTTGTAATCGTTAGTTAAGTGGTTGTTGTAAACGTTAGTTAAGTCGTTGTTGTAATCGTTAGTAAACAAGCATAGCACTAGACAAAGAGAAGGTGAGGAGGGACAACCTATAAATATCCCCAACCGATATTGGTTTCGATGTTCGGATTTAGCAAAATGTACGAACTAATAAGAGTTTGGAAACTGGTTATTAGTTGGTACATATTGCTGACTCCGAACATCGAAACCAATCATCGGTTTGGGGATCTTGATAGGTTGGTCTTCCTCACCATCTCTTTGTGTAGTGTTGTTGTTGAAATTTGTATTTCGTTTTCAAGTCAATATAGTTTTTCACGTCTTGTTGTTCATATTTGTATTTGCATTATTGTTCAGAGTTGTTTTGAATATTCAAACAAGCAAAACATAAAAGTTAAAACCATCACACAAATAAAGGCATACATAAAACATCAATCGTACATAAAACATCCATCAAACAAAAATAGAAGTCGAGCGTCTAATCCTGAGTCTCCTGAGTATAAGGCGGAGCATCCTCCCGAGGCACATCACCCTGAGTCATATCATCTTGGTGCGCATCCTCCCTGAGTCATATTATATTCGCCGGAATTGTCGCCGGAGGAGCATTTGCCGCTGCCAACGCCGCTCGAGTCGCATACCGCCGGCCGCCTCCATCCACCAAGGCTTCATCGTCGGACAAGGTCGCCGGAGGTGACTCCGTTGTGACGGAGGTCGCCGGAGGTGTCGGGATCGGGACGAAAGTGGTTTCTTTGGGAGCGAAAGGATGTGGGGGTTGCGAATCCATTGATGAAATTGTGTTTAGGTGAGAGAATCGATCGGAAAGAGAGAAAAAACGAAGGCCGCCGTCGGGAGAAGAAGAAGAAGATGTCGGGTTAGGTTAAAAAGAACCTGTGCGCAGATACGTTGCGCACAGATCTTATGCGCAAAACGTTTGCGCATAAGGTTTTAGAATTCGAAACGTTGTGCGCAGATGTTTTGCGCACAGGTTCTTTTTAAACGCGTGTCATCAGCGCATGAATTTGTCAGACGACGCCAGCAATTTCATTTTATTCCCAAAATACCCCCGTGCGCTTAACAACTGCGCATAAGAACTGCGCACAGATTGGCGTGTATATAGTGAAAAAGTCGCGTGTATATAGGCGTTTCGATTTTAAATTGATGATGTCATATCTAAATTCGGAACATTCACTGTTATATAATTCACATTATCTTGATTGATGTCATATCTAAATTCGGAACATTCACTGTTATCTAAATTCGGGGCAACATGGTGCTAGATAATTCACATCTATAGCAAAACCTGAACAAACAAATTAAAGCCAAAGTTGCAGCATGAATAATTCAAACAGAAAATCATAGAAAAAATTACCCTACACCCAAGTAAATTTAGGCCCTTACTATTTGACGCCCACTCAAATTGCTATTTACCGCCCAGTTTTTGTGCGTCTCGCATGGAATAAAACCCTACGTCGCGCACGAATTTTTTTTTTCAAAAAAATCCATGCGTCACGCATGGATTAAAACCATACGTCACGTATGGATTTTTTTTTGTTTTTGCTTGTTTTTTTCCATAATCTTGTAGATAATTTCAATACGATCGCGTGCATATAAAATTCGTCCAAAACGGACATCGTTTGCCCCTTCAAAAGGCCAAAATACAAATTTATCACACATAATTTCTTGTATCAACAAGTCCGTTAAAACAACACACCATTTTTCAAATTTTTTTATAATATGGTAGATAACTTAGCAAAGATTTTATTTAGTGATGTTAATACTTAAATAAAATTAATAACTACAATTTATAAGTACGGAGTAATAGATTTGTTACACTTAATCATAATTACTTCACTGTTTTTTGTTTTTTAGCCTTTTGAAGGGGCAAACGATGTCCGTTTTGGACGAATTTTATATGCACGCGATCGTATTGAAATTATCTACAAGATTATGGAAAAAAAAGCAAAAAAATAAAAAAAAATCCATACGTGACGTATGGTTTTAATCCATGCGTGACGCACGGATTTTTTTGAAAAAAAAATTCGTGCGCGACGTATGGTTTTATTCCATGCGTGACGCACAAAAACTGGGCGGTAAATAGCAATTTGAGTGGGCGTTGAATAGAAAGTATGTAAATTTAACCTAAATCATGACAACCCATCTCACATTTAACAAAGAACATACGTAAACCATAATTGCACAACTAAATATTCCAAAAGCAACAAATTTAAGCAAAAAAACAGATACAAAAAGAATTGCAGAGATGACAACAACAATGAGATAAAGCAACACTATATGTTTAGAGGCTTGAAATTGCATGAACTCCAGTCTCCTTACAATAGATAGCATATTACTCCGTAGTTGATACGCAACGAAGTTATCAGTTTCAGACTCTAAGAGTTGCCTCATAAATACAACATAAATTTTTGAAATCAACATTTCTTCACACAACTCATGTAAAAGTTTAATTTATTGTAATAATTTTTTACTTATTTTTCAGATCAAACAAAACAGTAATTCACCTTATTAGACTATCACACGATATGCTTTGCAGTTCAAAGCTCACATATATGTCAATCGAATTTAAGGAAACTACATTGTTTAGCAGCTCTTGCAGGAGTATTGCTTTACTGGCTACGAATAAATGAAAGGTATATCATCATGCATTCTACAATAGAACAAAGGCCAAGAAGAATCTCTACCAATTGATCGATCAAATGCTAATCAATTTTTAAAAAATAAGTTTAAAAGTGAAGTAATTTCAATCAATGAAGTTTTGCGGTATAATACATCATACAATATGAACCTATAATACACAAATTCTCTAGATATCCTCCTTAGTCCACTTTCTCGATCTTCAACTTGTCGCATAAAAAAAGTAATTGATAGTCCAAATAACTGAATAAGCCAATGAAATATGTAGATAAATAAGTAAAGAAACTATAAATTTTGAAATAGAAAGCAACAACACTTTAACGAAGTGAAGAGATAAAAACATAATATTCTTTAATGATCAAACACCAGCAACCCGATAAAAACGTAAAGAAACCACTTGTTAAAAGCCAGTGGTTCAAAAGTTTACTTACAAAGTAAATCAATTAACTGAGTTATACAATAACACTTACGTTAAATAAATCTTCTATATGCAGAAATTCCTTTTAGATTATATCTATTTTTTATTAGCTACATCTAATTAAAGGTAAAACTCAATATATCGGTTCAACAGAGGTAGGAGAGAACACAACAAACCTGAGGAAGAAGATAGTGATCAAGATGATTCACACATGAAAAATGTTCAACGTGCTCAGTAACGGATTTATCTAGGCCTAGGGGAATATTTCTGACCAGAACATACAGAATGAATGAACATTAGAATTACCCTATAGTTTTCACACAATTTATATAATATTGATAAACATAAGGATTAAACAAAGCTTACCTGGAAAAGATAGAAAGTCCATAATAGTACTGCAACAAATGTTTCATGTCCATTGATCAACATTGTCATCAAATCATCACGGAGCTGCTTAAACCTGCAATAAAGGAATTCAGTACACCCTTCAAGGTAAAATCATTAAAGTCCACAATGAAAGTTTACAAAAAACATATTAATACAAATTGAATCATACATCGTCTCTTGACGCAAAAAGGACATGCAAAATTCTAGGGTATTGTTCATTCATATAGTCCTCATAAAACACTAATCAGTTCTATGAATCAACTAAAACCCTAAAAATGTCATCATATGTCGTAAAGTTAAGATCTTCTCATACAAACAGCCTAAAGTACTATCATTTTAGAAGATAAATTGAGCTCTATGTCAATTTACAATCTAGGTAGAAAAAGAGATTCATCAATCTGGCAAGTTCCATAATATTAAGAGGTCCGTAAAGTAAATGGAAAGAAATTATATATGCAAGTTTTAATTTTGCTTAAAACTTTTTTAGTTTCTGAATTTTGAGCTTAGATGAACTCTAAACTTCAAATGCAGAAGCTTCGTGATTTCGGTTCTCTATTTTACAACTCACCTTGGCGTTTCTTTGCAAGATTTTCAAGGACCGGCCTATTGAATACCATTAGAGGTGATTGGCTTGGATGGGTCATATGATTCCTGAAAAACACATTTAAATTTAATTGTATAAATAATAATTAGGAAACACATCATAATATCAACCATCGAAAGATGTAATGGAGAAAGAAAGCATACAAAGATGGAAAGTTATCTCATTTTTCATGCCATAGATTCTGGATAGAATCTCCATCTTCTGAGCATGGCCCAAATTGTCTAGAAAGTTCAAATCACCACGATCGTGTTGCAGCTTTTCCTCCCTCTTCCCCTCTTGCCACTTTCTCATATTCTGTTGCAACATAGATATACAAACTACGAATCTTTAAAATAGAACTTGATATACCAAAGTTAAACATTGCTCGATCAACTTGATTTCTTCGACAGAAACATTGAACGTTGTGGTAGAAAAAATTCGCACCACAATAATAATTTAGGACGATGATTGATCTCGAATAATAACGATACAAACGAAAGTAAAGAGACGAGATTTGTTGACCCAGTTCGCCATTAATGACTACATCTGGAGGCTACCAAGCCAGGATTGATAATTTACGAGAGGTATTGAATGAATTGAAATACAAATTACTGCCCTCCTCTGTAGGGTTAGAAATGTTCTATTTAAAGAGAATAGTTGACTCATTCCCCAAACAATATCCCGTTAAAAGAGATATTAAATAATATATATGTTGATATTTCTTGCCTCCACAATTGCCCATCGGATCTCGTAAGTCCGATACGGTTTGCGTGATCCGATCTGAGATGCTACAGACTCGTTTTTCTTTCTTTCGTGAAGCAGATGGCTTTCTCTTCATTCTTCAACCTTTTGTCTTAATTAGCGACTTCGTGGAGTCGACGACAACGTGGTGTCGGTTTCAAAGTGCGACAAGTAGATGTCGGCTTCAGAGTGCGACAAGTAGATGTCGGCTTTAGAGTGCGACAAGTAGATGTCGGCTTTAGATATGTTGAAGGCGTAATGACATATTGACTCAGATACCCTGCAAGCATAAAGTAACTTCTTTCGACCCGTAAAATAATATAATAAGACAGATACTCACACTCATACGTCGATGAGCTCATGGAATGAGGCGAACACCCGTGTACATGCGCTCGTGCATTAATAGAAGATGGCGATGATGCCCCTGTACATGTGCATAGATAGAAATAAGATGGCAAATTGTGCCCCTGCAATCCGTGGATTGATATAAATAAGACAAGAACTCATGTCCCGCACCTCATACACTGATATAAATAAGACAGGAACTCATGTCCCGCACCTCAGACACTGATATAAGAAAGACGGAAGCTCGTATCTCTGTGCATCAGATGAATATAATGAGAACTCATGCCTCAACGCCACATAGGCTAAATAGAAATGAAGTGACAGCTTGTGCCATGAAATAATGTGATTGCAGTTCATGCTCTATTCCTATAGACTGAGAAGATAGGTGGGAACTCCGTCACAGTGCCCCGTAAGCCAATAGAAATAGATGATATTCTACGTCACTCATGCTGGTGTTTCTATAACCTGTGGAATTCTTCATAACAATCACGTACGAGTAGATAAAATTGCAGAGCTAATATCCTTCGTAACAATTAAAGAATTTGTATATAAAAGAATTTATGGAAAGGAGTGGAAAACTTATCTCTAGGCCATGTTCATGCCTTCTTTTCGGACTCTTATGATTGGATTCGGCCTCTGCGACCCATATCCGACAAATCTGCGCAACACCACGAATCCGTGGACACCAACCTCGCACCATTCCAATCTCATTTGATCTCCTAACGGTTTGCTTGAACATGGCTTCTTGCAAATACAATGCTGGAAAAATATATAGTGATGTGCTCTCGGGCCTTGTTCGTGTCACGTTTCTTGCCCCATTCGAAGCTCGTTTGATCCTCGAACAAGTTGGGCAAAGTAGGCTCAATGATAGCATATTTTGTACAAAAATATAACAATGCTCTGACGAGCTGTGTTCACGCCACTTTTCTGACTCCAGAGAAGAGGTACAGCCCCTGCGACCCGAGTTCGATAAAACTAAGCAGCGTCATCTAGCCAATGACACAGACAGTGCCCCATTCGGACCTCGTTTGATCCTCGAACAAGCTGCACAAAGTAGGCTCGATGATAACATGCTCTGCACAAACATATACCAATGTGCTGACAAGCTGCGTTAATGTGACTTTTCTGATTTCAGCGAACAGGTGCAGCCCCTGCGACCCGCGTTCGGTGAATATGTGTGTTCATCGGTCATTACGTCTGTGTTCATACGACAGAGTATGTGTATGTCATAGTGTGTTCATATGTCACATTGTGTGTTCATTGACAAAAATATCTTCATATAATATTACGTGTGTGTTCATGCGTAACAATGTTTATGTTCATCGTCCTTATTCTTCCCCTTGATTCATCATCATCGGAACATAACTCATTGTAAAATCATTCACTGGTAAATTTTGTTCGTCATTCTCATTTTTCAATCATACAAGCATTGTAAATCTATAAATTCTACTTGTCTCAACTAGTTTGACGATTACAAACTTTTGGGCCTTAAGCAAAGGGATTCTCAGCCCAATAAGTATTGGGCCTTACTCTGGCCCAATAAAAAACTAAAATTGGATCAAGAAGTGACCAATCTTCAGCCATCTCTGCTGAGGGTTGAAGCATTTTACTGAACTACTCCGGCGAGGGGGAGAGAGAATGACTCAGGTAATACGGGCTACCTTGTGGCCGCTCCGGCGAAGTCCACAAATTCATTGCTTTGATTTCCTTCTGCAAACTATCTCCCTCTGTAAGAACTCGGCCGGAGCCGCCACCCCTGAACGCCTCTCCTTCGTCGCACTACCTACCAGTCGCCGGAGTATTCACTTCCGGTCACATAGCCTCAAGCGACGCGAGGCGCAAGTGGATTTGGATCCCAAATACGGCAAGAGCAATTACACTGAAGACGCTGACGCCAATAGGAGAAGCCGTAATGACAAGAAGCGCGAGGCCAGGCAAGCTGTTCGTTGGGGAATGGATCTCGCTTCCTTAACCACACCTCAGATTAAACGAATTCTCAGGTAATATGAAGTTAATTTCGCCAAAAGTTGGCAAAACCTGAAATTTGATGCAATTGATTAAAAAGCAGTTGATGTTCATCTTATATTATAATCGTAGTTGATGTATTTCGATTGGGTGCAATTGTAGTGCGGCTTCATTGGACGGTGAGGAGATCCTTGGTGCTCTCATGCTGGCAAAGGTGACTTTCTTACTTCAGCCTCACTTAAAGAGGCTCCTTTTGATGAAATTAATCTGATAGGGTTGTTGTTGCTGGTATTGTAGCTAAGGTGTTTGTTAAAATTCCGCAGAGACTAGGGCCTGATGTTAGAGAAGGAAAGAGAAGGCAGTTCAATTATATAGGTACTTCTTTATCTTAATAATGCTAGATGTAAGATTATGTATGGTGTTTGACACTACTGGGGTTTGAAAAATTGCAGGGAAATTGCTGCGTGATGCGGAACCGAATTTGCTAGGTGCTCTAATTCAGGCGACAAAAGACGGAGACCATGCTACAATACTGGCATTATCTGGTGCTCAGAAGGCTGAATTGGATGAGAAAGAAGATGAAGAAGAAGAAGAAGATGATACATATGAATCAGAGAGTGAAGAGGATGAGGAAGAGGACTCACAGCAGGTTGTTGCACTAGCCAACAAGTGGTTCGATGGACTAGTCAACAAGGATATTGAGATAAGCAATGAAGTGTACTCGATTTCTGGTGTGGAATTTGATCGGCAGGTACGTTTTCATTGGGAAATATCGTCTTCTCATCCTCCATATCGAAATTTGCATGTTCTCTTTCCCTAGTGTCTGGCTACAATGGCCATACACTACTTTCTGACAAAAAAATACCAACTCTATTAACTGTCATATTGTTCATGAATTTGTGCAGGAGTTGCGTAAACTTGTACGGAAAGTGCAGTCGATTGAGGAACAACAAGGAAATGTCGATGAAAATGTGGAGGAAAATGAGGAGAAAAGGAATGCAGAACTAAAGGCTGCTCAAAGATCGCTTAGTCGTTTTCTTTTAGGGCTTGCGAAACAAACATTAGTTGAACATATCATGTTGTATGAACCATGAAGACATAATTGTTTAGCATGTGTCAGACTCTCAGCTTCATTATTTATATCAATACATTCAGTTAAATTAAAGGATGTTGTAGGTTTTAGATTTGGAGGGTAAGTATGTTCGATGATCATCGTTTGTACTGTTTATGGATTATATTAAAATATCTCATCGATCTCTGTATATTCACCAGTACCGAAATATGACTCATTGTTGATCTTCCTTTTGCAGGAATTGGTTCAGTTCTCTCAAACACATTGGCAGCTTTGTTAGTGGAAGAAGGTTTGGATGGAAGGATCATACCAAGGTGACTGGCTGACTGCGGTTTTGTTATGTGGATCTATCCTTGGTTTGTGGCCATGTGTCTGTCTACTCGTGTGAACCTTTGAATGAAACCCTGAATCTTCTTAATCCTTGTGATAAATATTTCTCGAACTCTGGGGGTATCTTGTATTGTTGTATTCTTGTTGTAGTTTTTGTGTTGCAATACTATTGATTATTTTCATAACAAAATCCTGATTGTAATTTTTTTATCGGCTCAGTCTTTGTCTGTTTGTGCTGATTGTCAAGTTCTATGATCCAACTTTGATTCATTCCATTGATGTTGCATCATATTAATACTTGATGTTTACTTTCTTCATTTTTATTTAATATATTAGTGATGATAATGCCTCGTGCAGGTATTTGTTTCTTGATCATGCGGAGCCTTGTACTCTCCGAATAACTTATTCTGCACATACTGACTTGCGTAGTTGCGTGTGAAGCTCCAATCTGACAATCTCACAGAAGCAGGTATGCATTTTCTTTTCGTAGTTAAAATTTGATTTGATTTTAGTGAAACATTTGGTAGTTCACTTTGTGTAGATTGAAGTAAACCCATTGATGGAAATCACTCTTCAACTTCTGCTGCAAAAAGTTGTTGAACTTCCCAATAAATTTACAAAAAAATAAACTGACAAACTTCATATAATGGAGTCTAACTTGCCAAATTGTTATATTAGGAGAGAAGTATCCTTGAGGACTTCTGAAGTTGCTAGACCATCTTAGAATAATTATTAACTTGTCATGAGATTTACAATGATAAAACTTTTTTTAACTCCAAAGAGAGCCAGCACATATTCTGCTTTCGGTATCTTATCTGAATGGGTAAAGACGTAAAGTTGTTTATGACATCTAAATGATGTTTTCTTGATGTTTGGTAACTAATCCATGAAAATACATGAAAGTTGTTTATCAGCCGGTTCTTTGTTTTTCCAAAGACTACAAAAAACCCGTATTTTCTTCTTATTTCATTTCACATTAATGTTGGTTGCCAGGTACATTTTTCAAAACATTTCTATCAGTCGTAATCATTCCTCGAAATTCACTTCTAGCCTATTTGGCAATTCAGCTTGGGTTTGGATGGTAAAAATCTAGAACCAGAAATGCCATAGAAATTCTGATTTAGACTCATATGCAATCATTGCAGATTTTATGGCTGCACCCATTTTGGAACACCAAATTAACCAGGTCTTTCATGCCTTGTCTTTTATTGATATGAAAGCTTTTAGATTTTTTCATAATAATATTCTGATTGTAATTTTTTTATCGGTTCTGTGTTTGTTTGTTTTTCTGTTGAATGCCATGTTCTTGATCCAACTTCGATTCATTCAATTAATGTTGCATCATATTAATATTGGATGTTTTACTTCATTTTTAATAATTACTGATGATAATGCTCTTGCAGGTATTTGTAATGTCCAAATAATTAATTCTGCACATAATGACTTGAGTGTGAAGCTCCAATCTCACAGAAGCAGGTATGTCATTTTTTTTATTCAAGGTAAAATTTGGCCCTTGCTAAATACCGCCCGGGCGTTTTCTAAATAACGCCCGGGCTCTCGCGTTCTGCGAGGGAGCGTTACCTCGCAGAACGCGAGGGTGCGTCACCTCGCAGAACGCGAGGGTGGTTTTTCCCTATAAAAGGGGAAAAACCCTACTCGGCCCATTTTTTACCTCACACACAATTTTCTACCGCCGCCTCTCACCATCTCTCTCGGTTCAAACTAGTTTTTCTTCCTCTTTTCACTACAAATCTCCATATAAGGTATGTTTCTTATACTCTTATGCTTTGTAATGTTGTTTCTAGATGAATATATGTTGTTAGTATAGGAAATTGCATATTATATGATGTTTTGATATTGAATGTTGTTTTAGAAATGGTTGTATAATGGATGAAAGATGATGATTTTGAATTATGGTGGATGAGTGGATGTTGATTTTGAATTTTCGCCTGAAATTCTCGCCGGAAACTCATGATAATGCAAATTGACGCAGAACGCTACACCCCTCGCAGAACGCGAGGGTCATGGTACTCGCAGAACGCGAGGTCATGACCTTCGCAGAACGCGAGAGTCATGCTGATCTGCTACTATGATTATAAGCATTGTTGTTGTTTGTATAGATTATGAATTTGATTGAGTATGTAACTATAATTTGGTCAGGTTTGTGATTATACAGATGTCCAATTCCAATCAAGAATCTGATATTTCTGATATTAGTACGGTGTCTAGCATTGGAGACAACTTTGATATGCTTGAACGGGAGAGACTTGAACGGGAGAGACAAGAACGTGAGCGACGTGAACGGGAGAGACAAGAACGTCAAAGGGAGAGAGGGGAACCATCCACTAGACCAAGGATGACCGCACGAGAATTCAGGAACCTCTTCAGGCCGTTCAACCCTCGTCGTTAGATCTTTCTTTTGAAAATTTATCGACCTTCTTTGTTTGCTTGTTCCGTTTAATGTTGTTTGTTTAGAATTACTTATTATGTTGAACCTTATTATGTTGCACCTTTGAAGTGTTGAACCTTATTATATTTCTTTATTTATATGGTGTGTCATACATATTGCGACCTCGTTCGGTTTTCAAACTAGGTTTCACTTCCAAAGGAAGAAATCTTAATTTCAAGTTACACACATGATCAAATAGACATTATAAGGATTGAAACAAAGTTTCATTCCATTTCGATGACATTTTTGCCGAATTGGGCTTTATCGCCTTAAAAAAGACACTAAAAATGTGTTATTTTGCACTCTTAACTACAATGCTTCTGTTAATACGCTTTAATGTGCATCCTCGCGTTTCCTAAATAACGCACCCTCGCGTTCTGCGAGGGAACGCATCCTCGCAGAACGCGAGGGTGCGTCACCTCGCAGAACGCGAGGGTGCGTCACCTCGCAGAACGCGAGGGTGCGTCACCTCGCAGAACGCGAGGGTGCGTCACCTCGCAGAACGCGAGGGTGCGTCACCTCGCAGAACGCGAGGGTGTTTTTTCCCTATAAAAGGGGAAAAACCCTACTCGGCCCATTTTTTACATCACACAATTTTCTACCGCCGCCTCTCACCATCTCTCTCGTTTCAACCTACTTCTTCTTCCTCTTTTCACTACAAATCTCCATATAAGGTATGTTTCTTATACTCTTATGCTTTTTAATGTTGTTTCTAGATGAATATATGTTGTTAGTATAGGAAATTGCATATTATATGATGTTTTGATATTGAATGTTGATTTAGAAATGGTTGTATAATGGATGAAAGATGATGATTTTGAATTATGGTGGATGAGTGGATGTTGTTTTATGTTGAAATTCATTAGGGTTAGGGTTTTTGATTAGGGTTGTTGAGTTTATTTAGGGTTTTGATGTTTATTTGGTAATTTACTTAAATTGATAGGTATTTTAGCTAAAATATTGAATTTTCGCTGGAAAATCTCGCCGGAAACTGTTGCCGGAAACTCATTATAGTGCAAATTGACGCAGAACGCGAGGGGTGTAGTATACTCGCAGAACGCGAGGGTCATGGTACTCGCAGAACGCGAGGGTCATGGTACTCGCAGAACGCGAGTGTCATGGTACTCGCAGAACGCGAGGAATTGACATAACTGGAAATTCTTTCCTCTTCTGCAGATTTTTATTATATACTGATTTTACTTTATATAATGTTATATTTATATACTGATTCTACTTTACATTTTTTTAGGTAATGGATCTTCCTGGACGTTCAACCCGTCGAAGAAATAGGAACGCTGTGAGAGAAAATCCACCGGTTGAAAATGCAAAAGGGAAAAGGAGAGCAAAGAATACAACACCGGTAGAGCTCTTCCCCGAGGGGCTCCCCGACGTTGATTATCGCCCCATAGAGCGGTACAGTGGTGTCCATAGTTATGCCGGGGAAGACTGTTCTGTGCCTAGTGGGATAGAACGAGCAGATACATATCAAGGGTATCGAAATGATGATTGGGACCTTTACTCTCAAGAGTCAGTTTCATGTGCACAACCGTCAACTCAATGGGCACCACAATCAACTCCATATGAACAATCGGGTAGCTGGGACAATTTTATTCCTCAGTATGCTGTAGTGGAAGTTGGACAAGGGTGGGGTGGACAAAGTTGGGTCGGTGGACAATGTTGGGGAGGTGGATTTGGTGAGGGAAGTGTTCCTGAAGACATGGGTCAAGGAAGTGGACAAGCTTGTTCTTCTTCTTACAATCCTCAACCAGAACCGATGGAACAAGAGTACCAGGATGAAGGTGTTGGGGAAGAACACGAAGAAGAAGGTGATGATGATGATGATGATGATGATGAAGAAGAAGAAGAAGAAGAAGAATTGGTCCAGAAACCAAAAAGAAAGAGGAAGTCCAAGAAGAATGAGCCAAAGTATGATCCTGAGCTCACTCATGCCACACCTGGCGGTCCAGAAGATCCCGAGTTGCTTAAGGGATTTGAAGCACATGTGGCGTTCCACATCCAGAAAGGGGAGGTAATTTACTAATTTATTGATTTTCTGCATTTTTAATACATTAACAGAAATTCTGCAGAATTATCAGAAAATGCAATTTCTGTGCATTTTCTCGCAGAACGCGAGGAGTGGCATACTCGCAGAACGCGAGGGTGTTACTCTTCGCAGAACGCGAGAAAATGCTTGGTTGCTGCAGAAGCTGATAATTCTGCAGAAACTGTATTTTTTGTAAATTTGGCCTGCAGTGTGTAATTTTGTATTTTTCTGCAGTTGAAAGGTCCGATGAAGCCACAACAACGGACAAAGCAAAGCAGTGATTGGCCATTGGACAACGATGACTGGTCAGAGATTCCCGGTGCTGTTGGATTGTCAGATCTACCTGACATGATGTACGAAGCAATCGACTATCCGTTGATTGAAGCGTTCATCGAACGATGGCAACCGGAGACTAACTCATTCCACCTCCCTTGTGGTGAGATCACTATTGGCCTTCTGGATGTACATATGATTTTAGGCCTACCTATAGAAGGGAAAGCAATGACTACTTGTAAGAAACTGGGTGCCAAGTTTAGTCATGATGAGATTATAAAATACTATGGTAGGAAGGGGGCGGAAATTTTTGGAGTAGATCCGCACACTTTAGATTCTGGGAGGGTGAAAGCTGATTGGTTTAGAAGGCATTGTGAAAACCTAGGTCCAGAGCGAAAGGGTTTAGGATGGGTGTTGTATACTGCTTCCTCGCTCTTATTTCCGGACAAGTCACAGAACTTGATTCGGCTTAGATATGGGCCTTATTTGGAAACCTATGCCCATGCTACGGGCATATCGTGGGGTTCAGCTGCTTTGGCCCATCTGTATAGGCAGCTGGGGGTATGCACACGACAGGGTTGTGCCCAGATGTCTTTCTGTTACACCTTGTTGCAGGTATTATACTTTCTAAGCGTTTAATTTACATACTTATATATATTTTCATATTTAACGTACTTTGTATTTCTTAGGCATGGATCTACAACTACTTCCCACACTTCCGACCTACTGAACGTCCTCGGTGGAGAGCGGAGCAACCATGGGCATACCGGTGGATGCCTAAGAATGTAAAGCTGAAGAAGGGGCAAGTCGGAAGAGACTATAGGGGAGCGCTCGATATTCTTATGCCGGAGATGGTAAGTTTCTGCATTTTCTGGGATTTCTGCATTTTTTTAGTACGCAGCAGTAATTTGTTTGATTATGCAACATTTTCTCGCAGAACGCGAGTCTGTGGCTTCTCGCAGAACGCGAGGATGCACACCCTCGCAGAACGCGAGAAAATGCAAGTTTCTGCATTTTGTCCTAGTTTCTGCAGTTTCTGGTGTTTTACAGATTTCACCATGCGTTTTTCTGTCATTTTGTTAGGTATGTTGGAACCCGTATGGAGCACAAGACTTCACCGATCCTGAGCTTGCTCCCGCTCTATTTCACGGGGTGTTATCTTGCTGTGACATCACCGAACCACACATGCCTGATAGGTGTCCCAGACAATTTGGGAGAGTGCAGCGTATTCCTAGGCCAGTCATCGAACCGCTCAAAGCTCATAGGTTGAAAAACATTAGGTGTTATAGTGTTTTTTATGACGCCAACCAATGGCTTTGGGAGTCAAGAGATGTTCACTCTTTGTCTCTCGATGATATGGGGCCAGTTGCCTATGCACCACATGAATGCTCCCATGATTACATGGATTGGTACATCAAGAGGACCCATAGGTATATCCGTCCTGCAATCCCTGGGATGATTACTGAGAGACAGGTGATTGGTCGGGTGTACAATGACATGGACCGGTATCGGTTTGCCACTCCAGAGGATTTTGATTCATATCACGCCCAAATGCTACTATGTATGTCAAATCTCGCTCCCTTCCGACCACGAGAAGACGAGTAGCCTTTCGTTTTGTGTTTTGGATTGTGTTTTGGATTGCTTTCTTAGGTGTTTTGTTGATTGGATAATTTTGTTGGATTATGTTTAGGGATATGTTGGTGTTGCTTCAATTCTGTTCGTTTTTTGCATAACCTCGCAGAACGCGAGGTGTACACCACTCGCAGAACGCGAGTCTGCCCTATAGGAAACAGGGTGCTCTCAGTTGATATGCACGGTCTGTGGCACGGTTGGTGTTACTCGCGTTCTGCGAGTGACACCCTCCTCGCAGAACGCGAGGAATGACATTTTCTGGAAAATGTCAATGACATTAGTTCCAGTTTCAGAATTTAAAAAACCATCTCCAGTTCAACATTACATTACAAATTCAGCGAATAAAACATAACTTCAACATTACATTTCAAAGGCGGCACATCGATGTGACAGAAGATCGTGCAAAGAAAAAGCATCTCTTTCAGCGTTTCGCCACCAAGGAGTAAACACATGAGGTAATGGGCAGTTTTCTTCAAGACGCAACTACAAGAAAACAACAACGTTAGGAAGTTGCATATTAGATAGTAATTCATAAGTAGATCCAAAAACTTACCGGAACAAAATGTCTCTCACTCTGAATATAGAATAAGCAGAACGTCGGAAGTGTGTCACCATCTTCTAACCAAGTAGGACGTTGTAGAGGAAGGTAAGTGTAGTTAGCATTTTTTCCCACCGTTACGAACACTATGTTGAATGTGGATGCCACAAGGCATCCCATTTCCGGGGTAGCTAGCCAGTGATCTTCTGGAGCCCTTCCTATTCCTTCCCATGTAAGTTGGTGTAAAGCGCTCTCCAAAGTTGGTTGTTGTGGAGGTCCAATCCAAGTTCCTTGAACTAGGTGCCAAATCTCTTTGACCTTAGCTATCATCAAATCTCTTACTTCCCTCCATAAGTGTTGGTTGTCATACAATTCATGAGCTATTGCTCTAAATCCACAATTTCCATCTCCATTTACCTCAAACCAACCATTCACATGGGTGCGCATTGACGCGGGTATGTGAGACTTGTACTTGCCAATCACCTTAATCTTTGGTTTCTTGAATGTTTCAGAATTAGAAGCATTTTTTTGCTTCTTTGGGGGTGTTTCTTCCAAATCTCTAGCATCCATCTCAACATTAGTGTGCTCCCATGCAGACGGTCTTCTTTGCGTTGACCTAGGTTGTTTGTTAGGAGCTCCGACTGGACGACCTCCGGTGTGCTTTGAAATAGCCGGCTCTTTTAGAGGAGTATTTACTTTCCCAATGTCTAAAACAGTTTGTGCACACTTTTCTTGAGCATGGGGGCACAATTTCGGAAACGTTTCCTCATAGAAAGTCTGAAAAAGACGCCTTGCCACCTTACTCTTAACTTCCAGTATGCCGGGAACATCAACTTCTTCCAAACTCAAAGTACTCCAGAAAGGGTGCAACTCTGATACTCTTAGTGGTCTTTGCTCCTTCCAATGTCTTACAATCTGATGAACACACATCAACCCATCTCTAATCTTGATCCCGCAGGTACAAAACATATTAAAGTGCGCACCTAATCTCTCCCCCTTCGTGTATTCCTTAAGCAAAAATTCTATGCATTTGTAAGAGACTTTGAACTTCAAGACTTTAAACAAGTCGGCCCCTTCAACAACTGTGAAGCTCTTATTCAAACTCTCGGTGAAAGACACAGTAATCTCCTTAAGTTGGTTCTCCGCCATTGTTTTGTATTCTTTGAACATTGTGTCTAGCCTAGCATTTCCACTTGACAAGTATGACTTAAGACATGAATGTGCTCCTTCAACTCTAAAATGTTCGAAAAACAATAAAATGCAAATACAAATCAGAACCTGTGGATCCTTCTGTAATGTGTAACTCCTCGCGTTCTGCGAGGTGTGTACACCTCGCGTTCTGCGAGTTCATACATTGTTCCAGGATCTTTGCATTCGAAAATGCATCAACACTGAATCAAGGAATTTACTCGCGTTCTGCGAGGTGGTATGCCCTCGCGTTCTGCGAGGTGTGCATTACAGAAGCTCTTTTTATCATATGTAGAAGGTAGACATAAATAACAGAACATACCTGTTTGTCGTGTTATTCCCGAGAGTGAAGACATTATCCGTCCATGCTGAAACAAGTCTTTCTTTGTAACGGTTTAGCCAATTCGTTCTCACGTACTTCAATACGGTTGGATAAGCTCGCCATTCGTCCTCAAGTTTCTTCAAAGTACTCTTGTAATCTTCTTCAGTGGTTTGTTCGAACACGTTATAATAATCATTTGAAATATTAACCCCCAATGCTTGTGTGCCCATAGCTATCTTGGCTCTCGCCTCTATGTTCTTCCTTACATGTCGCCTACATAAGAGAAACTTTGCATTTGGCCATAACTTGTCTGTTGCATTCATAAGAGCCATCTCACGGTCAGTGACGAAGCAAGTAGGCGATGCTCCTATTCTCAAATACATCGTCTGCAGCTGCTGCAACGCCCATAAATAACTATCCTCGCTCTCAGCCTCTAACCATACCCCGCACACAACAAAATTCTTCCATGTAGAAGTCAAACCGACTATCTCCAGGAAGGGAACATTGTACCTGGAACCAAAATACAGTAAGATAAATACAACATAAAAACAGAATGATAAATACTTACCTGTTCGTGCTATAAGTCGAGTCCATCAAAAGGACATATGGAAACGCCTTTAAGAGTTTCATTGATTCGGGGCTAGCAAAGAACAAGTCGCCTACTATCGAAGGATTCGTTGCACTTGGCCTATACTCCATGAAGTAGTTGCTCTCTTTGCATTGGTGAAAGAATTCTTGAACCACGGTTCTACCTTCCATTTCCTCTTCCCTTATATGTCTTACCAAATTGTACACTTGGTTCTTCTTTGTGCAACTTCCGGGATCCTTGTTTATCTCAGTGTAAATCTGATTTGGAGAACAATGTGAAAGTACCATCTCACGAACCTTTTTCTTTTGATCCGGGGTTGGCCTCCCGGCAAATGCATTCCCGACCAAACTATCTCCAATAGGATGGTTGTGCAAACCACAAACAACCACTAATCTCCAATTCTCTTCAACCCGGTTCTCCATGAGCTTCAACTGAAATTTACACCCCGTTTTCTTGCTCTTTGTGTTTGATCTAACACCGACACCTTTAGGCCTATGGCTTCCCCCTTTCTCACAAATGATTTGAATCTTACCACTTTGCCCCGGTTTAGATGGTACACTCCTTCCAATAGAGATCATAAACTTGTGTTGCTTTGCAACATTCAAAGCCCACAAATGAGCGATCTCCTTAGAGGCAAACACTTGCTCCGTAGTGAAATATTCCGAATAATCCCTAGAAACAACCTCTTCCTCACATACGGGACTATCAAACTTTGGTGCAGTGCGTAAAGAGGGAAGAAAACACATCTCCTCTCCTACGTTTGTTGGTGGGTTAGCAAATTGTGAATCAAACGCATCATAGCTTGATGGCACCTCATATGTACATGGCAATTCATAAGTAGATGGCACGGGCAACTCATAAGTAGATGGCACAGGCAATTCATATGTAGATGGCACATGTTGTTCATATAAAGATGGTTGATGATAATATCCAAAGTCGTCAATCCCTAAATCAAATGACGGTGGCGAAACGGGCACCGTATTCCGCGAGGGGTAGGTGTAGTCATTCAACTGGATTGCATTCAATCCAGTGAACAAAGAAAAATTCACCTATACACAGTGCTTCTGTTAATACTCTGTAATGTGCAAATTCTCGCGTTCTGCGAGGAAGGCCCTTCTCGCGTTCTGCGAGTGGCTTCCTCTCGCAGAACGCGAGAAGTTGCTATTTCCTGAAACTAGTCATTCAACGTGTTCGTCTCATCACATGAGTTTCTACATTAAAAACCATAAAAACCCTAAAAACATGAACACATCTAAGTTTTTGACATTATATGCAAAAGTCATCTCTTCAACACTTACTACTACTACTAGATTTAACATGAAATACAACATAATAAGTTCATTTTAGCTCTTAATGGTGCAAAACTAATTAAAATTCAAAAATTAAGTAAGAACATTACCTTATTTGAATGGTAACTTGATGAACCACCATCTTCATTCTCTCCTTTGTTGAATTCCTCTTCATCTTCCATTATTTTAGGTGTTTTTAGAGTGTTTTGAAGTTTTAAGGTTTTGAAAATGGGTTTTAATGGAGGGTGAAAGAGGTGAAAGATGATAAAAAGAGGTGTTAGGGTAGGGTTAATAGGTGTTACGGAATACTTAAAATAAGGGGGTAGTTATTATAGTTAGGTGGGGACAAGACATGTAGTAATGGCGCACAACAACGTCCATCTGACATGCTAATCTCGCGTTCTGCGAGGGACGTGACACTCGCGTTCTGCGAGGACACGTGCACTCGCAGAACGCGAGATTAGCATGCATGTAATTAACCTAATTTTTTGCTAATCTCGCAGAACGCGAGTGTACGTGTCCTCGCAGAACGCGAGTGACCCGACGTTGTTTGAATAAAGCACCGGGCTGTATATAAGAATCGTGTAAAATTTGTGTTGATTTTAGTGAACATTTGGTGGTTCACTTTGTGTAGATTGAAGTAAAACCCATTAATAGGAATCACTCTTCAACTTTCTGCTGCAAAAAGTTGTTGACCTTTCTAATAAGTTCCGCACAAAAAGTAAACTGGCAAACCTTATACGTATGATGGAGACTATCTTGCCAAAAATGTAATATGAGCTGAGAAATATCCTTGCTGGACATTCGAACTCTCGAAGTTACTAGACCATCTTTTAGTACTGTAGTTATTAACTTGGCATGCATTTTTAAATGAAAATAATTGTTTTGAGCTCGAGAGTGAGCCTACACAAATTCTGCTGTCCTTATCTTTCCAGAAAAAGGTAGAACTTAATATTTTATGATAAGGAGTTTATGCAAGTACGGAGTATGAGAATAGTTTCTTAAATATAAAGTTTATGAACCTGTAATATAAAATTTATGACCAATATGAATTAGTTCATGAACTAGTAAGACAAAAGCGATGGACCAGTAAACATAAGTTCATGAACAAACGATATAAAATTCATGAACCTACAAGAGAAACTTATAACTATGCAAGAAAAGAAACTAAGGCACCTACAATATAAAGTTTGAACCTGTAATATAAAATTAATGTTCCTCCAAGAGAAGTCCATGAACCAACAAAAAAAAAAGAATTAATTAATAAAAAAATCTCATAGAAATAAGAAAAAACATATTGACTAAATTTTTAAATGAAGTGAAGCAACATGATTACAAGAAATTAAGAGAAGCGGGGATCGAAAGAGGATGAAATGGCTAACTAACTTTTTCATTTTTCATTTGACTACTTTGGATCCTCCAACAGGTCATGAGTTCTCACAAGCGTAAATGCAGTTCATTGCTTTATAGAAAAATACCAAAAGGCATCACTTACTATTTTTATGGGGATCCTATTTGCACTAAGATGGGACGGAAAATCAGGTCAAATGACCGTTCTGATTTTCTGGCGAATCTGAGCTCCGCGCGGAACTGAACTTCGCTCCGACCGACCCGGCGGATTTACAATCCGCCAGCTTTATCCGCTCGCTTTTCAAAGCTAAAAATCGGGTGGAATTAGGATTTTCCAGCTTTTCGAAGCTTAAAAACGGGCGGATTTAGGATTCGCCAGAAAAAACGGGCGGATTTAGGATTCGCCAGCTTTTCAGCCTAATTTTTTACAAAATTTTCAAGTATTCTGACGGATTTATTCCGTAACTCCGCGCGAAGTCAAACTCCGCGCGGATTTAAGCCTGCAACAAAAAGCAGTGCAAATAGCCTCGATTTTTAATGAAAGTCTAACTTCTTTACAGGACCTTTTCGCAGAGAAGACTCAACCTGCATGAAGTTACAAAAATAGAAGGATTATTCAAAATGTAAATTGTCAATGCTCGTAGTTGCACAGTAATTGCTGAGAACAAAGAAACTATTACACTACAGAATGTGTGAGATAAAATACAGTATGGAAAGCTCTTCAACCGAAATTACAGAATCAAGAGTCATTAAAATTTGGCGATTCAACTGGGCAGCACCTTTTTTACACCGGGCACCCCCCCTCATTCGGAATGGGGTTCCGAACGAGTTTTGTATTTTTTTTTTTAATATTCTCGTTCGGAATGGTGTTCCGAACGAGCCAAATTTGTGAACCCGGTTCATGAAACCGGGTTAAAATAATACAAAAAAAATATCTGATTTTTTTTTAAAATATTTTTAATGACGTCATTATTTTTTTTTAAATTTATATCGGATATCCGTTTCTCGTTCGGATATTTTTAAAAATATCCGCGCCAGCTAGCCGTTGGACCCCAACGGCTAGCTGGCGCAAAATTGCCTATATATATTCGTTCGGAATGCCATTCCGAACCACACTCGAATTCGCTCTCTTCTCAATCTTACAAAAAAACGCTCCCTTCTAAATCTTTCAAAAAACGCTCTCTCTCATCTCGATTATGGCTGGAACTCCTCCTAATCCTTTGTTTTCTGATCCGACGGCTGCAGATGAAGAAGTTTACGTAGGAAACGATTGGTGGTCGGGTTATGGTGTTCCGAATGCAAGTTACGCTGGTTCTTCTGGTAATGTTTTTTTCAACATGGACGGAGCAACTAGTAGTAGTTACAACCTCCCCATCCCCACTTTGAGTGATCTCCAAAGGCATCAACAACACACGTTCTGGGATCCAACTGTTATAGGCGGAGCAACACCTCAAGAAGAGCCGGAGCAAGAGGAGGAGGATGTCCGAGCACCACGTCGGAGACGGAACACTGAGTCGGTTAGTATTTCTAAAAACCTGAAATACGCTTAATTTTGTAGAAATAGTGGAAAATGCTCAATAGTATTTCAAATGCATGCTAAAATTAGTTAATAGTGGAAAACGCTTAATTTCAATATTAACTGCAATGCATGGTAAAAAGAATTAGTTTAATGCATGTGGAAAGCGCATCAACACTTTTTAGAAAATACAAAAAAGGTTGAAAATTACTTAAAATCGCATATATGGACTTTAGTTATAATAATCGATGCTAAATTTGTATGTATTTCGTTAAAACTAGGAGGTAGTTAGAAACACCAGATCTAGAGTAGGAGAAGACAGAAACCTGGGTGATAGGCAAATTACTTCTTCTGAGAGGAGGGGGGGTAGAAGATCTCGGGGTGATAGACCGCAACAGTCAGGTTCTCGGGGGTCAAGTGCTGCGGGGGTTAGGAACCCATCTCCTGTTCCGAGTCGGTCAGGTTCTTCGCGGGGTAGATCCCGACAGACTCGGCAGTCAGGTCCTGTTCCGATGCAGTCAGAAGCTGTTGCGGCTCCTCCTCTTCCAGGACTCAACGAGGGTACTATATTGACTCGTTATGGGCAACACATTGCTCATGAGATTTGGATACATCCGAATCCCGATGAAAGTGCCCCCCGTCAACTAAAGGCGCAGACAAGGCAGAAGTGCTTCGAGCTATGGTTTCCTATAATTCCTACCTACCCGGAGCCAGATTCATGGTTTGCTATTGCCCAGGAGTCGGGGCTGCTTCACATCTTGAAGGGGAAATTTTGGAATGTGGACCACAACCTCCTTTCTGCATTCGTGGAAAGGTGGCACCCTGAGACGAACACATTTCATCTGAATTGTGGGGAGATTGGAATCAGTCTCCATGACGTTTTGGAGATTCTGGAGCTGCCTATTGACGGGCGTGCTGTCACCACCCCCATGGACGCATTTGGGTCTAGATGCAGATTCAGCGCAGTGTGGCCGATTGTTCTCTTATTTGTTTGGCGTTGACCTGGACAACCCGTTTGACGCTGAGGAGCAAGAGATGGTGAAGTTCATAAGTAGGGGGAAAGTCGGCGAGCGGGAATTCTTTTGCCACGTTGTTTCGATGATCAACTCTGGAAACTCAGATCCGGGCTCTATTGCAACAGGCTTTTTGTGGCACCTCATTCAGCAGTCTCTGTTCGTGAACAAGACCTCGAACCTGTTAGACACATGCTTCCTGCCGCTACTAGAGGATCCGAGCAGGATACATGAGTACGCATAGGGTACAGGTTGTTTGGCATTGCTGTACAGGCAGCTGGGTATAGCATCCAGGGCAAAATGCGTGCAATTTTCTGGTTGCGTAAGGCTTCTTGAGATTTCGATTTGGTTACATTTCCCGTATTTTCCTGGGAACCCAAACCTGGACGTGAGCTCTCAAGAAGTTACTGCTCGTGTGTCCCGCTATTCCACTGGACGGAATGGGGTTCCGAACGAGACTTTGTGGGACCGGGTCGGATATTTCCCAAACACTCTTCTCTTTTCGTCTATAAATACCTCCAACACAAACCATTTCAAACACACATTCACTATCATTCCATTATATTTATTTTCTCTCAAATTTCCTTCCTCAAATTTCGATATGTATCCAAATCGTCCAACTCTATTTCCCGCCTTTTCCTCGACAATGGATCCTGGTCCGAAATTGTGTTGGTGTCAGAAAAAGCCCACGGTGCATATGTGTACCGAACAAATAGAGTGGGACAAGCTCAACTATGGGAGAAGATTTTGGGGATGCCCGGATGCATGTTGGGATGCCCTTACTGAAGAAGAGGAAGAGAAAGGGTGCAAATACAAACATTGGATCGATCCACCCTACACAGGTCGTGCAAGGGTCGTTATTGAAGAACTAAATGCAGACAACTTATGCAACTGGTCAAAGGCTGAAGGAATTCAGGAAGAGATGGAGTTGTTGAGGATTGGAACAAAAGAATGGGCCAACGAAATAGATGAACTGAAAGCCAAAAACGCCGAGCTCATGGAGAAAAACGCCGAGCTCATGGAGGAAAACGTTGCACTTGCTGCAGAATTGGCAGCAACACTTAACAAATAGAGAATTAAGTATTTTTAATTTCTTGTATCGTTAGTTGTTCAACGTCTGTGTTGTACTCGTGCTGTTGTTTTTCAATTATGTTGTTGTTTCAATATTAATGCTTCTATGATTATGTTGACATCTTTCTGAAAAAACATTACTCAAACATTTATAAATTGTCCACCAAAACATTAATCAAACATATATAATTCAACAAACATTAATCAAGTCAACCACAACATACTTAATACGAACATTAATCAAACTAATACAAGATTTAGGTCATTATGGGACTGCCACCATGAAACTCTCTCTCAGATACGTAGTTGTCGAATCTACTCTGAAAGCGTTGTTCCCATCCGTCCACCGATGGCTGTTTTAGATACTCCACTGCCTTGGAGGGGGTGGAATTGGACAATTGTCATCAACCAACCAAATCTGTCAACACAAAATTGTTATTGTATACTAAAAAACATATGTGAAATAAGGTACAAGAGCGGAAAATATTGATGTGTACTGGTACGTAATGGTTGCGTATGCCTACATGTGCAATGGCGAACACCGTGGTAGGAGGCTCTGAACCGGGAGGAGCAAACATCGGAAGACATGTACAAGGACCAAACCATGATAACACCACTAGTGCAACTTGATACCTCGTGGAAAATACCAATCCCATTGTAGGTGTGCACATCCAGAATTCAGGAGAGCATGGCGATCGAATGTGATTCACTTCTCGAATGAGTTGCGGGATAGTCTTGAAACCCTCTAGCATCTCATGATACATATGCCCGTTTTGTTGGAGGTGCTTCGAAAGATCTAATCGGATTTCAACGTACTGTTGCTCTGGTTTACCTAGTAAGCGAGCAAGCGATTGATAACCACAATGACCGTCATCACCTACTTTCTCCACAACAGCTATGTATGCGAGCATGAAAAGGTCTATATTATCTATCCCCCAGTCGAAGTCGAGATAAATGATTGAATTGTCACCGCTACATTTCGATCTAGCATTTCCTCTTGCCCTCGGTGGTTTAGTTGCACTCCCTTTTACGGTTGTGGCCCCGCTTGAAGCTCTGTTGGATGCAACCGAGGATTTCTTTTGTGAATCGGCTTTCGGTGGCACAGTTGCACCCTCTTCCTCTTTCATCCCCTTTTTCCTTTCTTCTGCCTTCTCCTTATCCTTCTTATCTTGAGCCCTCTCATCCCAACCCGGATCTCGCTTTGTACCTGTCTTCTTTGCATGAATCTTAGGCCTTCCTCTCTTCGTCTCTCCCCGAGGGGGGTCCTGGACATCACCTGAAGAAGGATCCTTGCACTCACGCCACTTATCAGCCATCCTCTTCATATCGAAATCATCAACGTTACCGGTAAACACCCCTTCAAAGAAATCATCCATAAGAACCTTATCTGCAGTCAATTGCACGTCGTCGTCAGAGTCGAAGTCTTTCAATTCCACTTCTTCCCACTTGATCTGCTTCCAGAAGATATCAATTTCGCTCGGCAACAATGGCGTTCCTTCTTCTACAAACACCTTAATCCTGTGTGGGCAAGGCAATCCGAGTGTTGATTCCCACCAAGGATCCTCACATGGGCCACATATCTTTCCCTCATTTGCCTTAAGAACTTCATTCAGTAGCATTCTCAAACACTTGTCGGAGCACTTCCTCAATATGCGCATGAAAATAGTCTTCATCCACCGAGGCTCGTCTTGTATCTCCTTCGGGCTAGTATGGTTGGACATTTCCATCTCGGCCCGTATTCGACGGTACTGATCGACAAACATATTGTCAATGTGTGGCACTAAAGTGTCGAACCCTCCAACAGCTGAATCAAACATATGCTTCAACATCGAGTGCTGACCTTCAACCCTGACAACAACATTGTACATATTAAACATTTTAGCCAACCGAATGTCATGATCATTCTCGTTAAAAACAAATTCAAATATCTTACTTGTTAGATGTTCTTGTGCTAAAATGGCGTATATCATCGCAATACGCAGCTATAAGTTTATTCTTATGGGGAGTAAACCATGTGCTCTCAGCATATCGTACAAGATGACCATTCCTCCATGTTTTCCGGAAGTGACCAAGTCTCTCCTCATACTGCTTCTCTGTGTGAGACCGCATCACCCGTCGAACGCTAGCAGATGCACTTTTTTCGTCCAGGTTGTTCAATTTAGCAAATGTCTTAACATTCCGATCAACGTGGACATGGCAAAGCATATGACGCACACTAGGAAATACATGGTACCGCCTTAATTGTTGCCAGCTCTCGATCAGACATGATGCAATCCGGTCCTCCGAGTGCACCAAACAAATACTTGAGCCGTTTCAATGCCCATGCATAGTATGGGGCTGTCTCACAACAGATGAACGCTAGCGCAATACAATATGTATAGTTGGTGCAATTGAATCCAACAAACTGAAGTAACGGCCAACCATACCTATCAATTTCAAATTTAATAATTATAATTCAAAAACGGTATTTGAAGTCATAATAATGAAATTTAGTGTACCTATTAGTCTTGTACGTCGCGTCCATGATCACCACCCGAGGGAACATTCTCAACAAATGTTCACAATCCGGATGAGATATGAAAAACGCTGACTACTTTTTCTCCCCGGTCTCCGGATTCGTCTCGTAGTGAATGTCTTTACGATAAGCTCTTTGATGGAGGAAATCTAATGACCACTGGGTCACGATTAGATTTGCCAATGCTTTCTTCCTCTCCTTTTCCCTCACAGTGTACACTTGCCTTCTTGATATTGTGGAAGTCGGATTTTTCTGAAGCAACTGTGTATAAATAACCTTCGGCATTGCCCTGGCCGCTGATGCAATCATTATTTTTCGTCTCTGCTCTCCCGTCATCCTCGAAGCAAATGCATGGCCAATCAAGCTGCTGGAAAGACAGTGGTTGTGACATGCCTTCTCAACTTTTAGTATCCACCCAGCCGGCTCAACAAGAGTTGCTCGTCAATAATATCCTCTTAACATAAAAGGAAAATTGTACTTCCTTAACCTACTAAGGTTGCTACGCTGCGACGATGGTTCTGCTACATCTCCTTCAAGATTAATCTTCTTTCGATGTTTTCTATAACTACCGGATTGCTCACACTGCAGAAATATCCTCTTGTTGGCCATTGATGATTTCGTGGTGATAACCATACACAAGGCATAACCGACCTTCCTAACCCACTCTCTCAGAAGATCCATAGTAGGAAATCTCTCACTAGTCGTAAAATGGGCACTATAGTCGATTTTTAAATATTCCTCATCACTACAGTATCCCTATTTAAAATTACTCAAATTTCAATACTACTATATCAATAAAATAAATTCTAATGAAACGCTATAAAAAAAGGTTTATAGGTACTTACATGGAAATATGTATCATCTACCGGCGCAGACAAATCAACCTCCTCCTCCACCGACGTCTCACTAGAAGAACACTCCCGTCTTTCTTTCCAACTACCTGCCCTTGAAGAATTAGTTGAATCGCTTTCAGATGTCATTTTTTGTGCTTCTTCTGATTGGGTTTGATAATTTGGCCATACAACTCCGATTTTATAGACTCCGTCAAAATATAGCCGTTCGCATTTTCAAAAAATATAGTCGTTTTCCCGTTCGGAATGGGGTTCCGAACGGGCAACGACACGTAAAAAAAAACCCGGGTAATCTCGTTCGGAACCCCATTCCGAACGAGATTACCCGAATATTTATGACGTCATAAATATATAATAAAAAAAAAAAAACCTCGTTCGGAATGGGGTTCCGAACGAGTGGTTTGGTTCGGCATTTATTAAATGGAAATTGATTTTTCCGGACCGGTCTCGTTCGGAACCCCATTCCGAACGAGAAACAAAATTAAAAAAAAAATATTCGGACAATCTCGTTCGGAATACCATTCCGAACGAGATGGTGCTGCTGGGTGTAAAAAAGGTGTTGCCCTATTGTCACCGTTAAAATTTCCACACATCCTATACTAGTCTATATCAATTTTTTACCCCTCTCATTAAATTATTTACGCAGTTCACATCTATATCCTCTGCAGCAAGAGTCCCAGACTCGCAGTCAAAGTTACTTTGTTATCAGTTAGAAAATTTGTGACAATTCACATCTATTTACACAGTTCACATCTATAGAGAACTTTAATCCATCAAATCACTAATTGAACATCTATTTTGAACCTTACAAAATCCCAGTTGAAGAACAGAATAGAGAATTTGTCCTCAAAACTACTCCATTGAGCGCAAGGATTCAAAATCCCAGTTAAACAGACAATCAATCCAACAAAAGCTCGAGATATTAACAACTTTACCTTGGAGACATCTTTATTAAGCTTCCTGACACATAATTCACCCACATCATCCTCTAATTTAGAAGGGAAAATCATAACCCACCCACAATGACCTTTGTAAGACCGGGAAGATCAATCTAAGTTAGCTATACCAATGCATGAACCTCAATATAAACTCGTGAACCTAAGAGTGTGAATTGGTGAATCTTGATATATTTCATTGTTATACAACCAATCTTGATATACTTTCTATATTTCATATAGTGACAGAATAGAAAATGAAATAACAAAGGAAATCAATCGCAGAACAACAAATGAACCACATAATTGCAAATAAACATAAGAAAAACAAAATGAACCTCATAGAAGCACACAAACTTCAACCAATCTAGTGCTTGAGGGCCATCTTCGAGGTACCGATGATTGTAGTTGAACTCAGAATTAGAGTTGGTCCTTCTTTATCAGAATTAGGGTTTGTCAACTTCGGGTGCTTGTGATGGCCCTCAAACAATATCGAGAAAGAGAAGCTTGTCAAATTCACATAAATCAGATCGAATCCAATTGGAAAAGAGAACGCCACAAGTATAACCTCAATTACAAAACCCTAGCTCCTTCAAAGCGAAAGGAAGGGAAATGCGATGGTGGAATCGGAAATTCAACACACAAAATTAAAGATACAGAACATGATACAAAACTAAACGTACATTATGCAACTCATGCTAATACTTAGATTATCTGATGCCACAAAAGTGTCCAATGGTATACTCCAGTAACCACTCATCACAATCACCAAGCATGTACACCAGTTTCAACCAAGATAGAGAGCAATAGAAAGTATTAAACATGGATTGGCCGAAGAAATATATGAATAGTGATTACAAAGCAAAGTTGTACAAACACCATATATTTGACAGGCTAAGTCTTGATTTGCACCTCCTCTTAGAAAAATGTTGGTTCTACTCTCACAAATGACACTGAACCAACAAGTTTAATTTCATGAACTAGGAAGAAAAAAAATACTAACCTCCAAACTATCATACTATGAACCAACAAGTTTCCTAGTAACCCTTAGACCTGGCAAAATATGACCTAATCCGAAAAAACCGCCCGGACCGCTCGAACCCGAACCTAACCATTATTCGAAAAATAAAAATAAAATAAAATCTGAACCGAACTGACCCGATTCGATTTGACCCGAACAGGAAAAAAACCCGATTTCAAAATGGATCGAACCCACTTGTATCCGAATAGGCTCGTCTGATGCCAACCCGAAACCCGTACAACCTAAACCCGACAACGACCTAAACCCGAATAAACCCGCACCCGAATCAACCTGAACCCGAATTGACCCGAACCTGAATCGACCTGAACCCGGATTGACCCAAACCCGAATAGCCATAAATCCGGGATGACCTAAACCCGAAACCACCCAAACCACATTACAATTAACTTGAGGTAAAAAAAATATTTCATGTATTAATGCTAGTAGCATCAATTCATTAACTAATTCAATTAAAATTAAGCTAGGGTATATATAATCAAGCATACTGCAGAAAGGAGTTACGAAGAGTACAAAATCAAAGTACCACAAGTAAAAAGTCTAAAAATACTCTTAAAAAAGTCTAAATTCTAGATTGAGACACTAGGAGTCTAGGGAAATGAATCAACGATCTACAAAAGCGGCCACATCATCTTCCCAACCATCTCTAATGATATATGTATATATACGGATAGAGATGAGTTTCAGTGGAACGAGTATTGTGGTGTAACGAATATTTACCTCAATCGTATTCGGGTTTGTTAAGGTTGATATTCAATTTTTTTTTATCTATATTATATATGCATGAATCACATTCTCATATTTTTGTGCCTCTGTTCAATCTTTTACGATTATTTGTTCATGTTCATTTAGTTGATATTCAATGCTTGTGCCCTTTTAATCTTTTACGATTATTTATTCATGTTTATTTAGTTGATATTCAAGTTTCTTACATATGCAAACTATTTGATATTCAACTTTATTTTCTGACATATGCAAAAATTGATTATCAACCTTAAGTAACTCGAATACGATTGAGGTAAATACTCGTTACACCGTAAAATGCGCTTACATCGTACCAAAACCTAAATCTATATAGATATATATGATATGATTAGAAGAAAAGAGGGAATGCACAGTTTTAGGGGAAAAAGTTTAACATTCGAAAAATAAAGAAATTTAAATGTATCATTAGTAGACTATATGCTAGTGGTATATTTTGAAATTTAAATGTATGAATAGTGGTGAATTAGTTCTCAGTTCCCACATTGGAACCTCTCAAACTAAATAGTAAGAGTGATCATTATATAAGGACATCAAATTTTTAAACCTTCCCACATCGGAAACGTTGCATTGACTCCTTCTTATGACTTTGTATATAATGGGCACGAAATCGGTGAGTTTTAATTAGGCCAAAGTATAATTTTTTCTAAACTGCCTTATATTAATTGGGCTTGACATTTACAAGCCCATTAATTGTCCAGTTGGCGCTCAACATGCAGACGATTAAAGGACCGTCTTTGGCCGTCTTAGGGGATAAAAGTTATTTTAATTGGACCACACCAGGATTTACGTTGGAAATAATACATTTTTGCTGACCCAAGGGGGTCAAACCCGACCCGGAGTCGACCCAACCCTAAAATTATTAGGTTGATCAGGTTCGGGTTGAAATCGGGTCCGGGTTAACCAAACTTGCCCGAATTTCAACTGGTCACATGCCGAAATACAATTCGACCTGAATTGGTAAAATCGAAATCAATCGAAATTCGATTTAACTAAAATCAGTCTCCGAGACTGAATCCGATTGGCCCAAATTTCAACTAGCCCAAAATTCGATTTAACCCAAAACGAAAAAATTGGGCTCAACCGAAAACCGAAGGGACCGAAACCCGATTTGACCGAAATATGAAAAAATCCGACCAATTTGACCCGATAACCCGACTAACTTATAATCCGATCTGATCCGACCCGATCCGAACTGACTTGATGTTCTATCATGCACGTACATGACCCGAATCCGAAATGACCCGAACCTGAAATAACCCGCCCGGAACCCGCCCGATCCGCCCAATTTCCACTGTTGGAACTCGGATTTGTCGGAACCTCATTCCAACGGACGGGAAACCGGCAACACTCCGGATTCCCGTGTCTTTGTCGTTCCTTCTTCTAATGAACTCTCTAGTCTCTCTTGTTGTAAGGTAAATGCGTATGTTCCTGCAAAAGCCAGACCCGGAGTTGGGGCTCCCCGGGAAAGGCTCTCCGACGCTCAAGTCAGTAATTATATAAATGATATAATTGTCAAATGATATTCAATTACTTGTTTATGCTAGGAGTCTCTCTTAAACAGCATTCATGCATGATGAGGACGCGTGCATGGCTGAGGCGAGGAGTCCTGCGAGCAAAGCCGAGGCGCTTGAAGACCATGGTGAGGACGCGAGACGCGAGCATGGCCGAGGCGAGCTGCGGCTGGAGCCGAGGCCGAAGTGAGCTACGCGAGCAATGCCGAAGCCGAGGCGAGGACGCGAGCCAAGAGGACGCGTGCAGCCATGCCGAAGCGAGGACACGAGCCAGGAGAACGCGAGCAGCCATGCCGAAGCCGAGGCGGGCTACGGCTTGAGTCGCAACAAAGAGCATGGTCGCGAGCCAAAGCCGAGGAGCCTTGTCCTTGTTGTTCTTGGGCTGCTGCTGTTGTTCTTTGGCTATCTCCTCGACGACGACGACGATTCTCCGAAGACGGAGAGCGGCGGCTGCTTCGCTGCGTGTGGAGACGAGAACGGTCGAGAGAGCGAGATCTGGTGCGGCGGCCATGGTCAGGGGAGCGAGACCTCCTGCTCCGGTCACGGTCGTCGATCTTCCGTCTTCGATCCCGATCTCTATCTCTCCCTTGATCACGAAGTCGGGGGGCGGTCGCTCATCCTTCTGAGCCGCTTCCCCCAAAAAAAACCCTCCTCCTCCTCCAAAAAACCCCCTCACCCTTTTCTTCTTTTTTCCTTATCTTCTTGTCCCCTCCTCCAGCTTCTGTCCCCTTTTCTCAGTCTCCTTTCCTCCTTCTTATCCTCTTCCCTCTGTTTTCCTCTTTTTCTTCTTCTTTAGTAATTTACCCCCTTTTTATATAACATTTAACTTGTGACCTAAGAGAAGTATAATGGACTATGGGCTTGTTTTATCCCGGCTCCAACAATATATATATATACAAAAGAAGGCTACTGTTGATTGCTTTATCCCGGGTCCAACACACCACCACTAGTAACCCTTAACTACATTAAATCTCCAAATGAAGCTGAATTAACCTTGAAAATAATGTTGAATCAAAGATTTAGACAAATCCCACAACAGGTGCATAAAGAAACCAGGTCGTGAAAAGAATAGTAACAGAACAATCAAATTGGGGTTAAACAAGGACAACTTAGGTATAGGCAAATCAAGAGGTGATAATCGAATTTGTAACTCACACGACGACCTGAGAGAGCTTCTGAAATATATCCATGAAGGTGTTCATCATTTGACATCGAAATTAGGGGTTGAAATCGAACAAATTACCTGCTGAGAGATGTTGTTGAACTCAGACTTAGAGTTGGTCCTTTCTGGTTAGAATTAGGGTTTGTCAACTTCAAATGTGTGTGATGGCATGGACTTCTACTGAACGAGAACTCGGGCTCTCGAATTGGAAATTGGATCGACGTAGACGAATTGAAGAGAAGTTTCTAAGAGATTTGAGAACCGATCTACTACTTCGGGGATCTTCCGAGAGCAAAAGAAGCAGAAGGGAATTTTTGTTGATCTGAATTAGGGTTTATCGTTCACAAACTCCCATTTACAACCTTTCCAACGTGTTGGCGCTCGAGAGTTCACCATAGAAGAAGCTAGGTTGTGTTGTTTTCGTCACCATGGAAGAAGCTATTTGAGGGCCGAGGGAAGAGCTTTTGGGTTTATGGTACAATCGCCATGGAAGAAGTTAGGTTGTGTCGTTGATCTGAATTAGGGTTTTTGGTACAATCGCCATGAAAATCGCCCTCGAGAGAAAATCGCCATGGACAAAGCTTTCGAGTGTTTCAAGGTCGAGGGCTGTAACACCCCCAAATTACATTGGGAATATTACCGCAGTGACCCCAGACTTAACTGTCCAAAGTCACCCAAGGCTTTACAGTATGCATCGCAAATACAAATTAGTAATTGAAATGCAATTATATTATTAAAATACTTAATCGAGTTTACAAATGCGGAAGTGATTACATTAAAAGTCATATAACTTAACGGTATTACAAATGCCGAAGCTTTATAATGAATACAAAATTCTTAACTTTATTACTGAGATTACAACGGAAGACTTAATTAAAATATTGGAATTACAGAATAGGTCTTAATTAAAAGTCATATTACTTAACGTCTTTTTTTCTATCTTTTGAGACAATTACAAAAATGACACCGCCTACTATAAATAAGCATGCACCTCCTTTTTCCCTTTTCTTTTCAACTCGCCATCTAGACCGTTAATTTAGACGATCCAACGATTCTCAGAGGTTCTTAGCTTTTATCTTGAGAGAGGTTTCCCCCTGAACGGGCCTCCTAATTTGTACAAATTTATACTCTTATGATAGACGTATATAATCTGCATGCCAATCTAATATACATAATCAAGGGGTGTTCATCCGGTTTTGGCCGGAATTTCTATTTCTTTAATTTTTATTTTTTAATAATTAAAATATTTTTTATATATAAATATATTATCTAATTTATTATCATTATATTAATTTATTTTTCTTAAACTATAACTTTTAATACTATTATATATATTATTTATATTAAAATAACAAAATCGGTCCAATCCGATTTGTTTTCCGGATTTTGGACCGAAGCAAACCGAAATCGGAATAAGAAAAATTCTTGGACCAGGGACTAGGCCGGACTAATTTCGGTCTGGTCCGGTCCGAAAATGTACCACCCTAATCTACTATATATATATATATATATATATATATATTTAAACAAATCTCTCAATTTTTCATATGTCATCCTCCCTTTCAATTTGTCATATGTCACTATATTACTTATATTTGTCGGTTCTCTTTCATTTTCTTCTTTCAATTAACTAGCTTAATTTTGCGTCCCCGTGCAAGAGATTTGCATAACAATACTATATTTAGTAATTAGTATATACAATTTATAATCTATCAATTACTAACTATTAAAGCCGTAGCATTAGACGCCACATTTTCAATCGTCATTCGTCCATCTCACACATATTAAAACAATGATTGGTTGACTTTTTTTTAATTTCACACAAATTCATGTTTATAATTATATTTATCAAACTAATTTATTTATCAATATTTTAATGGAGTTTGTTTGAATTCTCATCAACAAAAAGTCACCCAACGAACTCCAAATTATACGTACACTACTCCAACAAAAGATTATCAAATTGTTTTATCTTTATACCACATTTTTAATCAAATTATCCTTATCTTGCCGATTAATTTGTTAGAATCCTTATCTTGTCGATCAATTTATTAGATGTGCTAATTGAAAAGAATTTTTAACGTGATATGAAATCAACGTATAAATATAATAATTAAAGCATTAATCAACCTACAAATATAATAATTAAGGGTGTGTTTGGCTGGTGGTTTATAAACTAGTTTTTAGTTTATAAACAACTTATTTTTAAAAACCCATTTTCATAGTTTCGATTAACGTGCAAATATTTTTATTTTACATTTTTTCATCACTCACATATTTCAAATAAACTACACAAATCTCCATAAAAACCCACTTTTTACCAAACATACTTTTCAACAATAAACCATTTATAAACCAATTCACCTAACAAACCCTAAAGCATTGCTTTCTCTCACAATTTCAACGACAATTTCAAGAGCCTTCATCAGTATTTAAAGAAACCTCAGTATTCAAAGAAACTTTTTCTTCAACTATACATAATTTTCATTAGATTGTTATTAATTCCTTTTCTTTTGTTTCAGGCTATGGCTATGGAGAAAAATATCCACAATTTCAGGGAACTTAACCAGTGTTACGAGTAAAGATGGTTTAAAGGTTCTAATATCTGTCAAAAGAGGCAGACCACAAAGTACAACCTTGAACATCGTATATAAAGAGGTTTTTCAAAACTTAATTTCATGAAGTACGTCCATTTCTTCTACTTTATTATCCATTTAATGTTTTGCACTTTCGATGTAATCAAACTGAACTTGCTTTTTGATTTGTTTAATTATTCAATTCTGTAAAAAGCCAACTTGCATCCATATATTTCACCCAAAATTTTAAGTGTATTGTCTATTTATCATATTAGTGATCATAACTGCTATAATTGATAATGATAAAACTTGAATACAGGAGTTTGTCTAATAAAAAATTGGCCAAACGATTTGCCCCGCCTTAACGGTCAGGCTATCATTACGGTTTTTTCCTTCTTTATTGTTATGAATCATCTCATTGAAGAATTTTGATTTTTTTGTAGGCCTAACCTCAAGGAGCACATGCAACCCTGTGTTGATCATCCATGTTCAGCCAAAGCTATTTAATTATTTTTACATGCTTTATATGTTTGTTTTGTATTAGGAGATTTTATTGACTGTGATATGTTAATGAAGTTTTAATATTGAAGTTTGATTAGAGCCCCCGTGCAAGGCACGAACCCTCAACTAATATATATATTAAAGCAAAACTCCAATTTTGCCACATGTCATCCCTCTATTGAAATTTCCACATGTCATATCCACAATAACACTCTTGCTACTTGTCATCTAATTAACCATTTTCAAAATTATTAAAAAAAATTGATTTTATAGAAAGTTTTGATAACACAATATTTTAGAAGTCAACGTTCATAATTTAAATATACCTAAAATTTAAATAATTTCTAGTTAAAAAGATTTGACCCCACAAAGAGTATACAAATTATTACAAATCAATTTTACACTCAGTCCAAGGTCATGGAAGAGCCAAGGGCTCAAAGAGCACTTACAAGAGGATTTACATATGCCTCAACTCAAGAGGAATTAAACCCGCAACCTGTCGGTTCCGATTCCTGTCATGTTTCACTAGACCAACCCCTTGAGGTTACATTGGAATTGAGATTAACAGATTCACACAAAGTTTACATTAAAACGTTTTTTCATAATGATATATAATATTCAAATATGTACTTTTATTAAAGGCGTAAAATATTAATTAATTTATTAGAATTATTTTTTAAAATAAAATATCGTAATATCTATATTTGAAGTTCTCTCATAGTCTCATTCACTCTGGCCCCACTAATCGTAGGTGTAATTTTGTCCTTAAATTTCTCCATTCTAACTTATTTTATTTTTCATATTAAAATTCACACAACAAAATCCTAAAAAATCTCAATAACAAACTAACAAATCCTTAATTATAAACTAAATCCAAAAATGAATAGCTAAATTTTGCATAACAAACTTTTTTTTTTATAAAGTTATGTAAATTTATAATACAATCAAATATAGTATCTATATATAGAGAAAAGATCAAATGGAAACAGTTCTCAGAACAAACTAAGAACCATCCAGGGCCGTTGATCTTCTTCATCCTACGGTCCAGATCTCATCTGGCGTTTTAAAATTAGGAGTAAAATATTAAGAAACGGTGGCAATTTTGTAAATATTCTAATTTTATTTTATTTTGACCGTAATGCCCTTACCCTCTTCCCCTCTCAACATTCGTCGATCTCTCTGGTTCAACTTTGCAGAGAACCATCCCCTTGGAGAGGGGTTTTCCGCCATGAGAGATCGCCCGAGCTTCAAATTGGCGTCGAGATCGACTGGATTTGGAGGTTTAGGTAAGTATTTTTTTGCCCAATTTTGTATGGCGGATTTTAGGGCTAGATTTGGGATTTCTGTTGAGTGGAAGTGGAATTTTAGGGTTTCGGAGGCTTGGACGCAGACGTGGTCGAAGGTTTGGCCGGAGGGGACGATAGTCTTTATCAAATTGTTTAGTCCTCCATGGATTTCTCCTCCGAGTTCTTCACTCCAAGCAGACTGCAGGTTTCCTCTTCTTCTTCTCGTGCTTTCTTTTCGACTTTCTCTGATTCCGCAGGTGATGGCTTTTTCTTGTTTTTATCTGAGAATGAATTCCATGGATTTAATTGATGCTTTCTTTTGGCTTCAGACAAGTGGAAACAAGAATGCAGCAGTCCAACAACGCGGTGTACTTACATGGCTCCTGCGGTATCTGACAGTGGCAAGAGCTCTTCAAGAAAGGAAGTATAGCTTGAAGATCACTGAGAAGTAAAAAATAAACGAGAAGAACTGCTTCGAAGGTGGAGGTGGACATTCTGAAGATTTGCAGGGTAGTTGCAGATTTCAATTGATAAGAACTGTCGACGAATCATTTAACTTGCCTGGATCGGGTATGAAATGCATGTCTCTCATTGTGTTTGTGGAAATGCCTGAATGAAAAATCAAACTAAACTAGGATGATGAACCTATATGCTGATTTGTGCATTGTTTTGCTGCATTTGAGTTAGGTTCCTTAATGCTGCACGGTCAATTTGGTAAAAGAATAGAAGTACTGGATTGGTTTATCTGACACAAAGTTCATGGGTGATGATTGTCCTACTAGCTAGATATGTTGTCATGAGAAGATTTAGTATAAATCATGTTAGAGGAATAGGTTAGTCTAAATCATGTTAGAGGAATAAGTTGATTTGCAATGAACCTGCAAAGCTAGAATAGTGAACCTGCCTTGATAAATTAATGAACTTGTGCAGGACTGTGTATTCAATTGGTCTTGTTTCACTGCAGTTTTTACAAGAAATGCTTGAGTTGATATGCAGATAACTGTGGGAAGCTATGCTTGAAATGCAGGCAGCTGATCAGGTAATACTCAATCTTAGTTTAACCTTCTTTTGGCTTAATTTGGTTCAACCAAGGGTTACTGCAGGTTCATTAAATTTGTATTAGAGGTTCACTTAGTGCTACTTATGGGTTCTTTGCTTGGTTGGTCCACCAAACTAATATAATAATCTGTTGTTGCTTGAATGAATCAGAGAAGTTATGTTCATATTGAATTTCGATTGATCAAGAGCTAAGTATAGGTTCAACAAGTTAGATTTTATTTGTTTCTTCGATAAATTTTCACCGATTTTTTGGTTTCACAGTTTTATCATTTCTGTTCAGCTATACTGGAGATTTATGCCTCACTTAGAGCATTGTTATAGTATTTAGTGTAATAGCCATGATGATCTGTTGATTTTCTAACTGTGCACCTTCATTGCATTTAATCATGTAGCACCTGATTAATAGGCTAAATTAGGAGTTTCTTCTTAGAGTTCTTCTTTTACATTGCGTTGACTTTAAAGGGGTTTATTCTGACCGTTTTTTGCCCAAGAATGTGTTGTACTGTACTTTGATGCTAAGTTTATGCAGTTTTCTGTGCAGCGACTTGTAGAGAGGAGGAATTCAATTAGTAATACTTTCTTTTTTTGTCAAAGAACTATTGAGTAGTAGTTGTTGAATTTAGTATGGTCTCATTTTCTTCGGTTCATTTTACGTGCATTGAATAGCATTTCATTTTCTTCATCGATCTCCTAGCTTTCATACAAAAAAATACAGTACTACCGTTGCAAATTTGACTGAAGATTTGATGTTCTTAGTTCTTTCTACTACGTACACAAGTGTGAAATAAATGACCTCACTAGCTAGTTCCATTGAACTTGATGCAAACTTCACTAAATGCATGCGGTGTCTTGGATTTCATATTAAATACATCTTTAATCTTTTGGAAGGATTATTGTGTCCCTGGTGATCCTGTTTTGCTAGTTTCGGCATGTTCCGGAGTTAAGTATGTGGGTTTGCTTGCAGAGTACTGATGTATGAAATAGCTCAAAGACTACTGTTTTAGTATTTATAATTTTTTTGGTAAACAAAAAGTAGAAGGCTCTGCACTATTTTTCATATTGTTGGATCTGATTTCTGTTACATTATGGTGAAGGTTGTCTGAGTTTTTTCCTTGTAGGTTCTCTAGTTTCAACTTTATTCTTTTGAATCTTCTTCATTTTTTATATTTGTGAACCTATGTTGTGGAATGGAAAATAATCCTCAGCAATCTGTTTCACAGGTAATAATATATTAAGTTGTCTTCCCTGTCATGAAACCTTTACTCTTTACTCATTCATGATGAGATATTCTATTGTTTTTTCGCAATAAAATTCAAATGGGAAGTAGTTTGCACAATCAAGAAAGAAAAGCCTTGAATAGAGAAGCTTATAGGTTCATCAGTTTACTCTTTTAGGTTCAATTAATTTATATGTATAGGTTCATTCACAGCTTCAAAGAGTTTTATGTTTTTTTTTTCATCTGCGTGCTTGCCTGACTGTGATCTTTCTTTTCTTCTTGGTGCTTCCAGTACAGTTTGAGACTGGAGATGCCTTTGATTGGATAGAGAAGCTGTAGCAGAGGTGAAATCTCAGAGAGAAGTTCCAGACATAAAGCCTGGTTATATTATTCAGATGAAAGTGGTATGTTGATTTCCTTATTTTCTAGATTTTCTTTTGATCTTTGTTATCAATTTAATTGCAATTGTCGTTGTTGTCTTGTCTTTCTACATATAGGTATCCCCTGAAAATAAGCGATGTGTTACAACAATCAAAGGCATAGTTATAGCAAGAAGGAATGCTGGTCTAAATTCAGCTTTTAGATTAAGGAGACTTGTGGCTGAATTTGGGTTGAATCTCTTTTCCCATTGTAAGTAAACTTATAAATCATTCTTTTCAAAATGGATAATAGTAATTATTCAAAATGCATAATGCATAATGGTAATCGTTTAGCTAAATTAAGTTATCTTCTGCCTGTTCTGATTGTATACAAGGCATTCTAAATTACTGATGCATAATGGTAAATGTTTAGCTAAGAGCCAAGCATGGTTTCAGTATATGGCAAATAGTAAATTGAGAAGTAAGGATACCACTCAAGATTTTACTGACTTAATACACGATGTAGGTACTCACCTAACATAAAAGAGGTTATAGACTTACAGTGCTGGACAAGAAGAAAGTCAGAAGAGCCAAACTTTACTATCTCAGAGAAAGGATGAACCCACTCAAGAATAAGTAGTGTGCTTCATACAACCAAGTAGTAAGTATAGCAAAGAGCTAAATCTGTTGGTAAGAAAATCGCCAATCTCTTTTATATCTCTTTATCAGAATTTAATCTCATAATCTTGTTTTGCATTCATTATTTATAAGTTATAATGTTCCCAATTTTTTCAGAAATTTAGTCCATCACAGCCTTCACACACCACCTTGCTAATAATTCTAGTCGTGCCTATGTTGTTGATTGTCCCCATGGAACAAAACATGTAAAGTTTTGTTCAGTCTTTGACGAAGCTTATTTTATTGCAAGTTCATGGAGTTACACTTGTAAGTTCATTAGTTTTAGCAATGGGGTTCATGCTTCTTATGCACTATAGATTAATGACAATTGGTTTATGTATAGTCTTCTTCATATTTGTGAGATGTGAAGGTTTTTGGATCTTAATGGCCTTGAGTATGTATTGCAAATTTGGGAGCAAATTGGATACATGTAAGGTGTTTGATGAAATAACCCAATCAGATGTTGGCCCTTGACTCTCTTGTATTACGCACGGGTTCATTATATTACTCATCTTAACTATATGTTTGTGGGACTGTTGGAAATTTTATACAGGTTGTTTATCACATGCGAACAACTGAGAATGACATGCCAACTGCAAGCATTCCTCTAGCGGTGCAGAGCTTATTCTACAAACTCCAGTATAGTGACAACAATGTTTCTACAAAAGAATTGACCAATTCCTTTGGGTGGGATACATAAGATTCTTTTTGCAGCATGATGTACAAGAGTTCGGCAGGGTTCTGTGTGAGAAGCTTGAAGAGAAGATGACGGTAACATATTCTCTTTCAAGAATTTTGATAACCTTGTTTTTTTTTCCAGTCCAAATCGTTCTAAGTTTTCCGAATCGTTCTAAATTTGAAAACCATTTAAATGTGGGTCAATAGACAGGTTCATGTGTATGAATGCGAAGGTTCGTTTATGTTAATAGGCAAGTTCATGCTATCGTTCTAAGTTTTCTGAATCGTTCTAATTTGATAACCATGTTCATGTGTGTCAATTCCTCATTTTCGATTTGAACTGAAGCATGAACTTGTGTCACCTCATCCATGGAAATCATTAATGAACCCACTGCAGCTGCACTTTCCTATGGATTGAACCTGCATTGAACCTGCATTGAACCTGGGATAATCTCTCTTTTTTTCATGTTGCATTGAACCTGCATTGCTCATGTGTGTCAATATCCTCTTGAAGGAATTACCCGATATCAAAGTACCAATGCAGTATCCTCAGCTGAGTTGCATTTTTAGGTTGCTTTCTACTGTTTTGCATCTCTTTGTTTGTTTTTTCTGTTGTGTTTTGGTTTATCTGAAATAATGGCCTCTCTTTGTTTGTGTTTTCTGTTGTGTTTTGGGTGATCTGTTAACTAGTAGGCTGAGCACGCCATCTGGCAAGTTGTTGGCTGGTTCTCCATTAAGTAGCAAATAGTTGAGCCTCTGCTGTTTTGACAGAACAGAGTGCAAGTTATTCGTCTTTAAAAGGCATTTTATACCAAGAAGGTGTATGGATTAGTCCTTTACTTGAAGTGTACTTTTATAATAAGCTTTTTGAATAATAGAGGATCACTAAAAAAATGAAAAGGCTTCAATCTGACTCCTTGATATAATGCCTTTTCATCACATAGGAGCACTTTAATGCAACAAGCGTAGATTTTACATCGTTAGATATATCAAATACTCCTTCCTAGATCTTTTCAAGGATCTTAGAGGCAGTCTTCCTGTGTTTTTCTTATCTCTGTGATTGAAGGAGCAATTTGAATCTCTCTCTGCTAGCTAATTATGTTCCTTGTCCAAATTTCTGTAATTTGCTGCAATGGATTTTTTTGGCTTCGAAATTTTGATGGTCCAGGCACTGCACTGATGCTAGCCATATAAATTTGGTTTGGTTTTGTGTTAATCTGTATTTGAATGCATTCTTCCTCTGTTATTTTTTCGGTGTGTATGTATTCTTCTTATATGAAGTCTATATCAGGTTCATTATTGTGATTCAGCCTTATCTCACAGGTTCTTTTTTTTTTCGGCCTTGTCTCCCATTCAGCCTTATCTCACAAGTTCATTATTTAATTCATCTCCGGTAGGCATGTTGTGATTCAACCTTTTCTCCCCACCATTGATGCTCCGGTTGCTGCTTGGCTTCCTGGAAGTGAAGGTCAGGGCGTGGCTGATGTTCTGTTTGGTGATTTCGGGTTCACTGGTCACCATTTGTAGGAATTTTTGGTGGTTGCTGTTGGCGAAAATGTTTTGAGGATTGATACTACAAAAGTAGGCAAAGGTCAAGCCTTCAGTGCCAGAGGAGCCTCTCAAATGCTCTGTAGACAAGCTGATTCACGGGATTCAATTAGTTGGTAAACATGACGGAGAAGTGACTGATTTGTCAATGTGTCAATGGATGACAACTCGATTGGTTTCTGCCTCAAAAGATGGCACGGTTTGTTATGATCCAATTTTTCTATTAATTACGATTGAAGGTTACATGCAAGTACAATTTAGCATCACCAAGCTTAGTATCGTTTACACTTCAAATTTGCTTATCAATGGTTGGTTTGTAGCTACAATTCTAGTATAATCGCCTTTATTACACACCTAGCAATTTTTTGGTCTGATGTTTTGAGTATGAGTTCTGTTGTTGACATTGTTACCAATTTTCTTCAGATAAAGATTTGGGAGGACCGCAAATCACAGCTACTTCTAGTGCTGAAGCCCCATGATGGTCAACCAGTTGATGCAGCTATCTTTTTGACTGCCCCTAATAGTCCAGAACATATCATTCTTATCACTGCAGTATGCCTATCTTAAACTACAAAAATCTTCTACTATACCTTTTCTGTTTTCTTAAACTTTCTAATTTTGTGTCTGCTCATAAATTAAAGTCTTTTTTTTATTCATTTCCTAAGTAATTACTTTGGATAATGGTGCTGTATTCTGGGCCTACAAATGGTTTGTCAATATACATGTTCTTTATGCTTCCATTAGTTCCATATGTGCTATGTTTTTTCATGTGGAGTAATCTTAAATTTCCTCACCATTTTACAGGGACCACAAAATCGGGAAGTGAAGTTATGGGTTTCATCCAGCGATGAAGGCTGGTTGCTCCCCAGTGGTTCTGAATCATGGCGGTGTATACAGACTTGAACTGCAGAGCTCCTCGGAATCTCGAATTGAGGAGGTGTTCTTTAACCAAGTTGTAGGGTTGCCACATGTGGGCCTTCTCTTACTCGCAAATGCTAAGAAGAATGCTATATATTATAATTTATACAACTACACCTCCTAATTAAATTATAATTTTCTGCCCTTCTCCTTCCCTCACTCCTCCCCTCTTTCATTCCGAGATCTATATCTCTCCAACGCCGGCTTTCTCTTTGTCGCCCACTCGCCGACGATGCTCCGTCACCTACGTCCCGGACGATGCTCCGTCGCCGGCCTCCTGCTTTCCAGATCTGGATTGAACAAAACCCTAGCCGAATCGATGAGGAGAGAGCTATGTGAAATGAGATCAGTAGATCCCAATTCGAGGACGCCAGATCCAGTAGGCAAGCAGAAGAAGGTCTGGATCCCGAAGGCGGCGCGCTGACGAGCGCGTTCCCACGGCGAGCCTGCGAGGCGATCAGATCCGGACGTCCAAATTGTGTTTGCTCCAAGAAAAGCTTGTCCAGGAAGATCGACGCCGAATGCGAAGCTCTGCGTCATGGAGATGAGATGAGGAAGTGAACTTGTAAACAAAAATACTTGTGTTGATTCTTACTTTGGACTTTGGTGGTCAGGCCTTAGGCAAGGTGTCAACGACGATGTTTCGGCGAACGCAGAGACGTGTGTCTGGATCTAAAGCCGAAGCTGCTTCCGCTAATTCCGAGAAGAAGAATCGGATCCAAGTTTCCAACACCAAGAAGCCACTCTTCTTCTACCTCAACCTCGCCAAGGTTCTTCTGTCTTTCTCTTTATTCTTTCCATTTGATTTCGCGTCGTATATATATGCTTCTTGATGTACGATCGCCTTTGTATCTTGATTCCAGTCATGTATCTTGATTCAGAATCTTGAAATGTTTCGCTGGATTATGATCTTTACTAGTCAGTTGTGGAAACATTGCACTTGTTATTTGATAGGGGATCCAAAATTTGATCCGAGGATTGCTATTGACATTCTTTTGGTTCTTCTAATTGGTTGCCTGTACTACAAATGATGTTATTGTAAGAGATCAGATGCGATTAGCACTGTTTTTGCTAGAACGTTTTTCATTAGCTATTGATGTCACCTTTGCTGAGCCGAATCTATCAAATTACAGCTTCAATTAGTTGCTTAATAGAAATCCTATCTGCTTTACCAATGGTGATTTGAAGCAGTTTAACTTGTAATCATATAGTCAATTAAAAAAAACCTGTAAACACATATATGTTATTCTCTTGCAGAGGTACATCAAGCAGTACAATGATGTTGAGCTATCTGCGTTGGGCATGGGTATGTTCTTCATAAACTTAGCGATTAGGTAATTGATAGGATAAGAAATGGTGGAGCAGTTGAATGTCATTGAATGATTTCTTGATTTGTCTTGTTTTCGTGGTTGCTTGTTGCAGTATCATTCGAGTCATGTATCTTGATTTATCTTAGTTTCGTTTCTAGTCCTTCGTTTCCATTGGCATCATTTTTTTGTTTTCAAGTAGATTAGTTTTGCTCGCTGCAGGGACTGATAAAGAACCTGCTTTGTTGCAGTGTAGTGAAGTTTGCTTTAGATGAGGAAGAAGTAACCAGACTATTTCGGATTAGGAAACTGTGATGGAGATGCTTCATGATCGAGGTTCAGCAGACGAAGTAGGGAGATATACTGTTTTTCTAGTGTGTTTACAGTTTTTAAAATATGTTGACATTTTTATTTAGTTTGTTGACAAGTTTTGTAAAGTGTTGACAATGTTGACAATTTTGTAATATTACTCGTGTTGTGTGTTGTTGACTGTTTATTAGTCGTGTAAACAATTTATTTAGTTGGGTTGACAACTTATTTAGTTGTGTTGAAAAACTTATTTAGTCGTGTTGACAACTTATTTGGTCGTGTTGACAACTTATTTAGTCGTGTTGACAACTTATTATTCGTGTTGACAACTTATTATTCTTGTTGACAACTCTATTAAAAATTTTGTTGACAACTTTGTTATAAATTTTGTTGACAACTCTGTTAAAATTTTTGTTAACAACTCTGTTAAAAAATTTGTTGACAACTTTGTTAAAAAATTTGTTGACAGCTCTGTAAAAAAATTTGTTGACAACTCTGTTAAAATTTTTGTTGACAGCAATTGGGGTATTTTCTTATAACTTAAAAAAATGATGCAAAAACTTAAAAAACATAACAGTTTTAGGGTATTTACCCAAAAACCAGCACCTGGAGTAGCTCGCACCTGGTTCAAGTTTGTTGATCAGCTGCCAATGAATGTGGGTGATTCGCACTATGATCCATTGTTTGAATTCGGGTTTGGGCTACCTACTGAACCCAGAAAGATTTATTAGGAGTTTGAGATTTCGGATTGTTGTAGGGACTAGAGAGGTAGAGTTGTTCTATTGAGAGTTTGAGACTATACTAGTTGTTCTTTTAAGTTGGGAAGTAAATAAATTCTATCAGATTCTGTTGATTTTTATGCCTTTTTTATTCAAATGTTGCAAAAACTAAATATTACAACACAAACTCTTCTTCACCCATCGTCCTCTTTCACCAATCTCCAAAGGCTTAAAGTACTTGACATCAATGAGATAAGTACAGGAAAGCTATTTTTCGGGGAAATACAATAATAAGACTTTGAGCAGTTTCACCAAATCTCCAAAGGCAGTACTTGGCATCAATGAGATAAGTACATGAAAGCTATTTTCGGGGAAATACAATAATAAGACTTTGAGCAGGTTCACTAGTTTTCACTTGTAGGTTCGTTAGTTTTCAGTTGCGAATTCATAAGTTTTAACTTACTGTTTCTTTAGTTCTCACTTAAAGTTTCACTAGTATTGATCCAGGTTCATGTAGTAATTAATAAGAATTTAGTTTAGCAAGATAAATAATGAAAAGTTCATAGTATTTTGGATGCAAGTTCACAATAGTTTGTATGCAGGTTCATTTCTCTATTCGATACAATATATTTGCTTTTACCTTGTCAAATTACATGGACACATAATCACGAGAGCCCTAACACAAATGAAATAGAAAGCCAACACACTATCAAAAGGAAGAAAAACATAGGTTCAAAACATAGGTTTCCAATAGCTAAAAATGGAGGTTCATAAATTCATGAAAATGTACGTGTAAATCAATGAACTTATATTACTAAATCATTGAACATGTATGATTAAATCATTGAATCTATATGAGCTTGTTTTAATGAGTAAATCATTAACTTGTGTCAGTGTATTACTTATGAACCTGGGACCTGTGAACCTAGAATTACAGAAATGTTGAACCTATTCTTAAAATTACTTGAACCTGATATGCTAAATATATGAACTTCAGTTTGTACTTCTATGAACCTCGGTTTTTACTTATTTGAAACTTTCTATTTGTATGAAGTTCACTGAGATTTTATGTATAAATTGATGAACCTGTAAGCGTAAACCAATGAACTTGTATTATTTTTTATTCGTTTGGATTACACCTATTGCACTCATGTTATTTTTAATTACTTATGTTCATAATCTTTCAATAACAGGTTCACTATATTATAAAATCTTAATATAAAAAATCAATGAACCTCTACTTCAAATTGGTGAACCTCTTTAAAACTTCACGTAACCTATATTATAAAGTCGCATAAGTAAAAAAACTAATGAACCTGCAAACTAAACTTGATGAACTGATATATAAAAAATCCCATAAACACATACAACAAAACCGATGAACCTACAAGTAAATAATGATGAACCCACATGAACCTAGTTCATCGCATACGTGAACTAGGTTCATCGCATACGTGAACTAACTAGGTCCATCGCATACGTGAACTAACTAGGTTCATCGCATACGTGAACTAACTAGGTTTATCGCATACGTGAACTAGGTTTATCGCATACGTGAACTAGGTTCATCGCAAAGGTTCATGAACCTACTGAATACAAGCCAACGAAGGGCGCTATGCGCACTTCGTATGTTTATTATTCTTACGAGGCGCGCATAGCGCGCTTCGTTTTAAACCATTAATGATAAAATGATCATCAACTTTCTTGATGATAGCAACAAACCTACTTGTTCAACGTGAACTAGGTTCATCGCATACGTGAACTAGGTTCATCGGGGGTACGTGAACTAGGTTCATCGCATACGTGAACTAGGTTCATCGGGGGTACGTGAACTAGGTTCATCGCATACGTGAACTAGATTCATCGCATACGTGAACTAGGTTCATCGGGGGTACGTGAACTAGGTTCATCGCATACGTGAGCTAGGTTCATCGCATACGTGAGCTAGGTTCATCGCATACGTGAGCTAGGTTCATCGCATACGTGAGCTAGGTTCATCGCATACGTGAGCAAGGTTCATCATGACATAACCGTATACAAGAGGATGTTCGTAAACACTACACACGACATTCATAAATTAGAAATACATGCAGGTTCATTACTTTATATTGTCGGTTCACGAACATTAGCGGGTGGTTCATAAACTTTATGCTAGCTTTATACTAATTAGAGGTTCATAAATCCTATTCTAAAGGTCATATTGATAGTCTCGCTAGTTCATGACGATAGATTTGCAAGTTCATGACGATAGATTTGCAAGTTCATGACGATAGCCTTGCGGATTTTTATATGTGAAATTCATTAGAATATGGATTCACTCTATAGGTCACTAATTTTGTATATGAAATTTACTTATTTTGTAATATAGATTCAGTATTTTATCAAATTCAAGTTTAAAAGTTTGCTCATACAGGTTCACTCATTTACTGTTACAAGTTCAACAACATACTCTTACAGGTTCAACAATGTTCTAATACAGGTTCACTGATTTACTTTTACAGGTTCAATAATATACTCATACAGGTTCAGAAACTTTTTAATGTATGAACTTCACTGATCTTGTATGACTAAATCGATGAACCTGTAAGCGTAAACCAATGAACTTGTATTGTTTTTTATTCGTTTGGATTACACCTCTTGCACTCATGTACTTTTTAAAGACTGATGTTCATAATCTTTCAATAACAGATTTAAAAATCACTAAATCATGATTGAACATGTATTATAAAATCTTAATATAAAAAATCAATGAACCTCTATTATAAATTCGTGAACCTCTTTAAAACATCAAGAAACCTATATTATAAAGTCCATACGTAAAAAACTATTGAACCTGCAAACTAATCCTGATGAACTGACATGAAAAATCCCATGAACATATACAACAAAGCTGATGAACCTACAAGTAAATATTTATTACTCCGTAATGGGTTCATTGCATATATGAACTAGGTTCATCGCATATATGAACTAGGTTCATCGCATATATGAACTAGGTTCATAAACATAAATGTATAGATTCTCAAATTTTATATTCAAGGTTCACAATATATAAATTAGAGATCTACACATGAATGAATGGAGGTTCATACACTTGATATTCAAATTTTCTAACTTGATATTTAAGTTTTCTAACTTAAAACCAATGATTCATACACTAATAAATGTGATTGGAGGTTCATATGAGACTCATTGTTTAATTTATAGGTTCAATGTTTGGATATTAAAAGTTCAATGCGATTATTAGCAACACAAACCACTAGAGATTAAATTTTGGATTTATAAATTATATAACTTATGTTTGTTGGTTTAGATTGACAAGTTCATAAAAATAAAATAAAAAGGAAGCGCTAGGAAAATAAACATGTCATTGCTAACAATTATAGCAAATCCATGATCCAAAGATACCGATGCATATTAAATTGGGAATTTGAATACATAAACTAAGGTGCAGCAAGTACACAGGTCTTGATGAACACTACTCTTGCACAGGTCTTGATGAACAAATATTCTGAAACCTCGAGCTGTTGAACGTGCATTTGGAAATCCGAAGGCCGAGGGTCATTATCGTGTTTACTTTGAGAATGGTTGGCATAATGCTCCTTTGGTCAAACTAGAAAACGTTGGATATGGACATGAAATTCCTGGGCCGGCAGTTATCATGAATGGTAACAGCACTGTCATTGTTGAACCGAACTGTAAAGCCTTTAATAACAAAGTACGGGAACATTAAAGTTGATATTTTGTCGACTTCAAACGCTGCGAAAGTTTAGAAATCAAGTTGCAGATGTAGTGCACCTCTCGATATTCAATCACAGGTTTATGGGAATAGCGGAACAAATGGGTCGTACTTTGCAAAGAACTTCTATATCAACGAATATCAAGGAACGCCTGGATTTCTCATGTGCCCTTTTCCATCCAAATGGTGGATTAGTTGCTAATGCCCCACATGTTCCCATACACTTGGGAGCAATGTCGAGTACTGTTCAATGGCAGCTTAATTTCTGGAAGGAGAATCTCAGTGAAGGAGATGTATTAGTTACCAATCATCCATGTGCAGGAGGCAGCCATCTTCCTGATATTACTGTTGTCACCCCTGTTTTTGACCATGGAAAAACTAAGGTGCAGAATAACAGCAGCCTCCACTTGCTGTTCAAAAAAATGGAGGCTATCCACTGCATTGTGAAAACTAAATCATAATACTCTTCAGAGGTCTTGATGAACACTACTCTTCAGCCTCCACTTACTGTAGACCCGTTTTTCAGAAAGATTCATCACATCTTGCGCCAATAAGCATAGTGTTCATCCCTGCGGTTGGAGCTCACAAGACCGCCACACTGCAAACATATAAAGCTGCTTCCATCAATGGATGCATCTAACATAATCTGCTTCCTACCAGACTCAGCCAGAATTGAGGCTTGGCATGCATCATCAGATTCAGCATTTGGCAACGATGATTGAACTGGGACAGAAAATGGTTCAACATTCTGGGGTTGGGCTTCAGCATTCTGGGGTTGGGCTTCAGCAATGGCACACTCAGCAAACAGAGAAGCAAGCTTATCAGCTTCAGAGCTAGCTTGTACTTTGTTTCTGTATACACGTGCAAGAATCCGAGCAACAACTCCTTCCCCACCGCAAATGTTTATTGTTGTTACAACCTATTTACAAAATTAAAAGGTGAGTCCAAGATCAAGATTAAGCCACAATTTTTCAGCAATTGAATATCATTATTTCTTTCTTGTGGACATCATCTATCAGATCACTCAAAACACTGATTTCTTACCACATTTTGAAAGCATATGATTTGAAAGACCGCCGATCTTTAAAGATAAAACCTTAACTTTTCAGTAATTTCAACAAATTGCATTTCCTTCTGAGAATTTGGTAAAGTGATCAGTGTTCGTCCATATGACTATATGAGAACTACATTGAACAATCAGATCACTCAAGTAAACTGTATGAATTCAAAACACTGTTTTCTTAAGCAAAAGGCCAGAATTTCGCAACATTGAAGAGCAGAAGATCGAATTCCAGTTGATTGTCACATCCTTTCAACCTAAACCCTAAAAATTCTAGAAAACCTAAGCAATACAAAAACCACAATTCTAGAGCACAGGAATGGGAAGAACACCGATCGTAAAACAAGAGAATCTTTCCTTAAATTCTTGTTCGAAATCAACTAACAACGATATCAACAGTGGAAATTGTTCATCTTAGTCTGAAAAAGAGAATCGAAGTAGAGAGAAATTGGAGAAATAGAAAATGAAATGTAGAGAATGAGAAGAAAGACGAACTGAAATTACCGCTTGAAGCGACTGAGAAGGCTTGCCTTTCTTCAAAAGCTGGCGAGCCGCCACTAACATACGAGCAGAAGCATCTTCTTGGGCGGCGGGGTAGGCGGAGAGTTGTGCTTGGAAACGCCATGGAATCGCCATCGCCATGGAATCGGGAGCGCATTGCTCTTTTGGGAAGTTTCAGTGTTTTAGGGTGAAGGGTAACTTCGTCTTTCAATTATTTTGTTTGTTAAAATTACAAAATTGCCACCGCATTCATTTTCTCCCTTTTATTTTCAAAGGTTACGTGACTTCATCTGATGCGTCCATTATAAAATTTCAACGGCCCAGATTACGTTCTTAGTTCTTATCTTAAGGAAAATTCCCCATAGAACTCACCTCTATATATGTATATTAAAACAGAGCTATTTAAAGCTCTCTCATTCATTATGGACCCACTTATCCTACATATTCTAAATTTTAACTATTTTAATCCTTTTCTAAATTTAATTGATGATTTTCTATATAATTTTGTTGCCTAATTTGTTATATTGGATTGTTCGAAGATTCGTCCCTAAATTGTAGTAGAAGAAGTTTGTTTGTTTTTGTTACGTACATTCATCAAATAATTTTTATATAATTTTTATTTTCTTATCTTTTGCTCTTAAACCATTTAGTGACAAATTAATTATGGATATACTATTTTCTTTTAAACATCTAACTTTGAAGGTAAACAAATCTTATCGATTTATAAGACTATATATGTAATTTTTAACAAAATTAGAAAATAATATCGTAACTTGTCATGTCAAAAAAAACTCAATCATTTTATAAGACTCTTAAACCTTTGTTTTAAATTTTATGAGTAAATTTTTTAGCATATTACCTACATAATAATTGAAAATAAAAATAAAAATATTGCGATATGTGGTTAAGTGTAAATCAATGAATAGTTTATGATTTCTTATTTGTTTAGGCTATATAAATATGAATTTTTTTATGAAATGAGCTTTTTTTCAGAAAAAATTCCCGACGTAGGCTCTTTTCAAAAGAAATTCCTAATATAGACACTTATGCCAGCTTCGAATTTTTTTTATGTGTGAGAGACGCTAGTTCTACCAGCGTCTCTCGTCCGAAGCTGGTAATTGTTTTTTTGAATTTTTTATGTATAAGAGACGCTGGCTCGCCCAACGTCTCTTATACATGTTACTTTTTTTATTTATTTTCCAAATTTTTTATTATTTTAATTTGTTTTTTTTAAGGCTGCGTATAAGAGACGCTGGCCAGACCAGCGTCTCTTATACGTTAAAACATAATTTTTTTTTATATGAGACGTTGGTCGAACCAGCATCTTTTATACAGATTTTTATTTTTTAATTCCCCCGTGTAAGAGACGCACGTAAAATGTTTTTTTTTTAAAAAAAATTGTATATATACAAGGCATTTGTTTAATTTTTTTTTTTTCAAAGTTTATATATATATATTATTATATATGACTTACTCGTGTTTGGATGACTCGTATGGGCTCGTTTGAAATCGGAATCGATCACGACCGATTTCGTTGGGTCCGTATTGATCCCAACTTTCACCAGATATGTCTCTCGCTCGATTCTGATTTCGAACGACCCCATACAAGCCACCCGAACACGCGTAAGTCTCGTGCGTACCTTCTACTGTAAATGGATATTTACAAATTTGTTCCTCCATATCAGGCGATGAGAGACATATCTGGTGAAAGTTGGGATCAATACGGACCCAACGAAACTGGTCGTGGTCAATTCCGATTCCGAACAAGCCCATACGAGCCATCCGAACAAGCGTAAATCTCGTGCATACCTTCTTTTACCAGTTCGGAATCGGAATTGATCACGACCAGTTTCGTTGGGTCCGTATTGATCTCAACTTTCACCAGATATGTCTCTCATCGCCTGATATGGAGGAACGAATTTGTAAATATCCATTTACAGTAGAAGGTACGCACGAGACTTACGCGTGTTCGGATGGCTCGTATGGGGTCGTTCGAAATCAGAATCGAGCGAGAGATATATCTGGTGAAAGTTGGGATCAATACGGACCCAACGAAATCGGTCGTGATCGATTCCGATTTCAAACGAGCCCATACGAGCCATCCAAACACGAGTAAGTCATATATAATAATATGTATATATTAACTTTGAAAAAAAAAAAAATTAAACAAATGCCTTGTATAAGGTGCTGGTCTCCCAGCGCCTTATACAAATAATTTTTTTAAAAAAAACATTTTACGTGTACGGGGAATTAAAAAATAAAAATCTGTATAAGAGACGTTGGTTCGACCATCGTCTCTTATACATGTTCAAATAAAAAAAAAGACCATTTATATGAGACGCTGGTCATATAATTTTTTTTTTATGTTTTAACGTATAAGCCAAAGTCTCTTATACATAAAAAATTCAAAAAAAATAATTATCAGCTTCGGACGAGAGACGCTGAACCAGCGTCTCTCACACATAAAAAAAATCTGAAGGTGACATAAGTGCCTATATTGGGAATTTCTTTTGAAAAGAGCCTACGTCGGGAATTTTTTCTGAAAAAAGCTCATTTCAGGAAAAAAAATTCATATAAATATTGCTAATAACAAATAGATTTCGATGATGATCTTATCGTTAATCTTAACAAGTGATTTCATGCACCCAAAAAAACAAGCGATCTTGATGATAATATAAAACTTTCTTCTAAGAACAATTTAGTTACAAAATTTTAAAATTGGTTAATAACAACATATCGATTTATCCTAACAATTTTTTTGTTTGTAGTAACAACTTTTTAAAATTCGGTGAACAAAATTATAAAATTGATTAATCTTAACAAAATGCAGGTTTATAGCATAAAATTAATTAGAATATTAGAAGTTTTTTCTCATTTTTGTTTTGATTTATTTTTACATCTTTAATTTCATTATATTATGATTATGCTTTATTGCAAAAGTTAATAAAGTATGCATTTTTAAAATTTGTAGATATACAAATATTTCCTAAGAAAGTATTGAGTATTTAAGCATTAAAAAAGGTGAAAATAGTATAAAACATATATTTTGACAAAAGAGTAGTTTCAATATTTTATTTTATTTTCTTGATAGCAAACTTATATGCGTCCAAATAATGTGTCTTTATTGTGTTTTTTTGCTATGGAAAAGATTTAGGTGAGAATAATTATTAGTGTGCGAATAGCCGAATATGCGAATGAATGTATATTTAGGTCATTGACATGCACTTTCTTCAGTAATGACATGCACATTTAAGCCAGCGACATACACTATTGACAGATTTGCATGTCATTGATAATATGTGAAAAGTACATGCACACTCCTCGCGTATGCATGTCATTACTGAAAAAAGTGCATGTCGCTGGCATATTCGTACAATAAAAATTTTCACCTGATCCGGATTCTTTTGTTATTAGTAAATGGCTTTTAAAGTTAAATTATTTAGTTACTTTGAAAATAAGGGATTTTTATTTAGATTTGAAATAAATACTTCCATTATATACTTTGCACAAAACTATTAAATAATATTGAAAAAAATTCGTCCTGATGATTTTACAGCTGAATTTTATCAAAAATACTGGAATTTTACATCAAAATTATAAATTTCAGCTATTCAATCTTTCTTTCACTCAGGCATCTTATTATCGGACTGTTCTCAATCATTCATTACATTAATTCCAAAAACAGAAAATCCAAGTACTATTAATCATTTTAGACCTATTAGTTTATGTAACACAGTTTATAAAATCATTACAAAATAATGGCAAATAGATTACAGAAATTACTCCCTAAAATTATCCATCCATGCCAAGGAGCTTTTGTATAAGATCGATCTATTTTTGATAATATTTTAATATCACATGAAGTATTCCACTCCTTTCATAGGAAAAAGAAAGGTACAAAGGGCTTGATGGCTTTAAAATTAGATATGGAAAAAGCTTATGAGAAGGTGCAATGGCCCTTTTTAATTAAGATTTTACAAAAACTTGGGTTTCATAATAACTGGATTGATAGGATTATGACTTGCATTAAATCTGCCTCTTTTTCAGTTTTGGTCAATAACATCCTTGGACCCACGTTTAAACCTAGCTGCGGCCTCAGGCAAGGAGATTCAATTGCACCTTTTCTCTTTATAATAGTTATGGAACATTTGGCTAGAACCCTTCAAATTGAAGCTGAGAAGAGACAACACAAGGTGGGTATCCAACTATCTCAACATGGTACCAAGATTCCATTCCTATGCTTTGCTGATGACACTCTTATTTTTGCAAACGCAAATGCTACGAACATGAATTTCATAAAAAAAACACTTGAACGACTCAGTAATATTTCGGGTTTAGCAATTAACTATCATAAAAGTACCTTCCAAACAACTCCAAACATTCCCACACAGCAAAAACAAGCATTGACTTCTATTTTAAATCTCCAAACCACAACTGCTATGGAGAAATACTTAGGGATCCCAATTGTTCGAGGCAGAGTTAAAAGTGATTGCTTTGAGTATGTTTTGCAAAATATGACAACACAACTGTCTAAATGGAAAGCTAACTCTATTTCCCAAGCTGGACGAGCTATTCTTATCCAATCTAATATTCTTTCTAAAGCAAATCATCTCATGCAATGTTTTTCACTTCCTACAAATATTTGTGAAAAGATGGATAAAATAACTAAACAATTTTTCTGGAATAAAGATTCCTCTTCTTATCGACCTTTAACCTCTTGGGACAAAATTTGCAAACCTAAATCTCAAGGTGGGTTGGGTCTTCATAAATCTAAGCACATGAATGATGCTTTGCAGATGAAACTTTTATGGAAACTATTAACTGATCCAGATAATATTTGGGTGAAAATCATTACACAAAAATATCTTAAAGACGATTCACTTCTAACTTATTCAAAAAGAAATAGAAAGCAATCCTGGCAATTCTCGCGACTTTTACATCTTCGCAAAGTTTTTCAGGAAGGTCTTTTATGGCAACTTGGAGACGAAAAATCTATTAAATTTTGGACAGATCATTGGGTACCTAACATAGACCTACGAATTTTTCACAATCTTGCTCATTCTGATATTAATGAATCAGTACATAATTACATCACTAATGATAAAAAATGGAATCTGCAACGCCTGAACTCTTTGTTACCTAACCATATTACAGATCAAATACAAAGTATTCATATTCCAGATCATCCTCATAATGACTTTTTAATTTGGAAATTAAATACTTCTGGTAAATTTACTACGGCTTCAGCTAGATCGCTGTGTGAACGTACTAATTTAGATCAATCCAATACTCTATTTGACTGGTTATGGAAACAAAACTTGCCACCTAGGATTAAAAACTTTCTCTGGAAAGTCATCTCTGATAATCTACCAACTACAGAAAGACTAAATAGATATTATAACAGGGTCCCATCATACTGTTCAGTCTGCAATCATTTTCAAGAAGACTTTAACCATTTTTTCTTTCAATGTCCAAATACAACAAATAACTACAAAAAATTCTTTCGCTTACTCAATACTCAATTTCAAGTACATGAGGATAAATCTTTTACACAATTCATTAGTGAATTAATGATTGATTCTATTCACAAAAATCTCATTAAACCTCTTATTTTCATTTGGTATGAATTGTGGATCTATAGAAATAATATTGTCTTTTCGAAAAATAATAAAGATAACAGACTTCCGGCAGATATTGCATACTTTAAATTCCAACAATGGGAAAATATGCAAACCAATGAAAAAGGACCTAAACAACCACACAAAAGAAATAGAACAAAGAAGAAGAATCGAGTGTGGATACCTTCACCAGACAATTGGATTAAAGTAAATTTTGATGGATCATTGCAAAGTGGTAATGAAGGGTATATTTCTTGTATAGCTAGGAAAAATGATGGTACAATTATTTTTGTTGATACTTTAAAAATACATCATCATTCTCCTTTGAGTATTGAAGCTCTGGCCGCTTTTCACGCAATCAAAACAGCTAATTTATTTAATCTTAATAATGTTATTTTTGAAGGTGATAATCTCACAGTTATAAATTCTATTAAACAACAATGGAAAATTTCTTGGACAATTTCAACTATAATTTCTGACTGTCGAAAAATACTTCAAAAGATCAACTCTTTCCAAGTTTATCATTGCTTCACAGAAGCTAACCAAGCCGCTGATTTTCTCGCTAATAAGGATGTGAACATCCTTGCGCTAAAACTAGCTATGTTTTCTACGAGCCCGTTTACCTGATGCCAATATCAGGATTTTAAGGAGTAATTCTGGATTACAAGGTTGTAGTCCATCATTTCGGTCTTTCTTAAGGATCGTCTCTAGGGATGATTAGGGACTGCCGGTGTCTTGAGACACGGGGTTCCATTTCTTGCCTAATATCCAAAAACAAAAAAAACAAAAAAAAAAAAAATCAACCAGTGCATGGCACGGGATTAGATTATTCATTGTCCACAAAGTGGGCCCTATGAATCAAGGTAAAGGGAGGAAAAAAAATACTCCACTCCAATATGCAGGCACGCAAAGGAGCACCATCTTGATCTCTTTATAAATCTATACTCCATTCTTGATTCCTGAATTCTCCCGGATTTCAGCGAGGAGGAAGCTACGATTGGATTTCAGATTCACAACTATTGTATGATAACATCATTATTATTCGTAATGGATAACAAGCTCAGATTGGTGCTCCCTTTGATCCTTGTGTTTCGATTAGGTAAAGTCATCTCCACAACTGATCATAATCTATGATGATTTCACCATTTCATTGCATCAGACACTGATTTGAAAACTGAATTTTGGTTAGGAATGGTGATTGCAACAACATTGACTCTAGTAAACAAGTGCGATTACACAGTCTGGCCAGGAATTCTATCAAACGCAGGCATCGCTGCTCTCCCAATCACGGGATTCAGTCTCCTGAAAGGCGAATCCGAAACACTGAACCCTCCTCCATCATGGGGCGGCCGTCTCTGGGGAAGAACACTCTGCTCCTCCTCCGGCGGCGCATTCAGCTGCCTCACCGGCGACTGCGGATCCGGTGAAATCGAATGCGTCGGTGGCAACGCTTCCCCTCCGGCGACACTCGCGGAGTTCACACTGGACGGCGGAAACGGCCAGGACTTCTTCGACGTCAGCCTCGTCGACGGATTCAATCTCCCGATGCTGGTGGCGCCGCAAGGAGGAACGGGCGTGAACTGCAGCAGCACTGGCTGCGCCGCAGATCTGAATAGCGCGTGTCCGTCGGCGCTTAGGGTTTTGAGCGAAGAACAGGGAAGGAAGAGCGTCGCGTGTAAGAGCGCGTGTGAGGCCTTTAAGCAGCCTCAGTATTGCTGTAGTGGGGACCATGGATCGCCTGACACGTGTAACCCATCCACCTACTCTCAGGCGTTTAAGAAGGCGTGCCCAAGCGCGTACAGCTACGCGTATGATGATAAGAGTAGTACGTTCGTTTGTGCTGCTGCTACGGGATACATAATTACCTTCTGCCCTCCTTTGCCTACCAGGTCAGTATTTTATTATCAATCACTGTTTTCTTTTACTCGGCTTTTTAGAAAGTTAATAAAGTGATGAATGAGGAAGTGGAAGGATACGCGGATCGGATCAACAGCAGCAGTACTTAATTATCATTGATCACGTTCAAATAATTTGAAAAAGCCTTTTTGTTTGAAAAATAAAAACCTAATAGCATATACTGTATTTGTTAATTTGTAATGGTAGTTGAAGTAATTGGTGTGAGTTAAAGCAAACGGTAACACAGTTTGGTGGTGTTGTATGAACAGCCAAAAGGCATCATCATCATCATCAGAGGGTGAATCACCAACAGCTTCGGGAAACAGCTCCATGGTCTACGAAGGCGCACTCGACGTCAGCGGTGCTTCATCAATCCATAAGCTCCGATTTCTATCTGCATTTTGGCTCCTACACCAACTATTATAGATGTCCACGTCCCTCCGAAAAATCAGCTGGACACGTTTACCAAACTTTTTACACCACGGGGCCTACTTATCTCATTACTTTTTGTGGATGGGCCGAATTTGGACTTAATCCAGGGGCCCAATGTGGCCCACACCAATTATACGAGATTGTAAAATATAGAGATGGTACACTACTTGGGGGTTATTAAATATTAATCACAATTAGTTTTAGGTCGGTTACGATGTCAATTTACACACACACACAATTAGTAAGTAGGTGGTGTATACTGCAACTGTCGGTGGGTAATTGTCATTTTCAATATCAATAACTTATATTTTATGTCATTGCTTTTGCTGTGCTGCATTTTGTCTCCCATTATAAAACTCATGTACATTCATTTCAAAATGTAAGTGTGTGAGATGATTCAGATCGTCTACTCTAGTATGGTGTCAAACCATTAATTTGATATTATTATAAAGCATATGAATTAGCCTGGAGATGTGTTGGCCAATGTTGACTGGTCATCACGTCACTAGTGAATCGTTTTCCACACATAAAAATTGTTATGTTTAGTGATTAAATAAGTTTCAAAGTCAAATTAGTTTAGGTGGAGGGTGGTACTGGTGGACGTGGAGTATCCCTTAGACAATGAGATTGGAATCGAATCAAAACAATGGGCCATCTTATTACTTAACAAAATGGCTTAGTTAAGTCAATCGTATGTGAAACTTAGCTACCTCCTGTTCGATTTTCCTCATTATTCACAAAATGAGAAGTTTTTTATTTGAAATTCAAGAATTAGGTGATCTAAATTTGATTTCAATATTTCTTTAAACTGTTCACTTGCACCCTTAACGTTGTTAAATTTTAAAAAGATAAACCAACAAAATAAATAAAATATCAACTTTTATTTAAAACTTAATATAAGTTATCGAGATTTTGCATTCCTCTTGTATTTAGTTCAGCTAGTAAGTTGGTAGCATTACGTACACCACCAATTATATGAGTTTGGCCTCACGTGTATTTTGTATGTCTTCCTAATCTTATCTTCTATATAATGGCTGGCTGTCCGTGGCCAAAATTAAATGAAAATGGTACTGCATTTAATTCTAACCTATATTTTCAATCTCATTCATCCGTTTTAGACCATCTCTTCATCATCACTTTGTCTTCCTGCGCCGTTCTCTGCTCCCATCTCTTCTTTCCTCACGCCGTTCTGTGCTCTTATCCCCCAACTTCCTCATGCCCTAAATATCTCTGCTCTCATTCCCTTTTCCTTCAAAGTTTTTTAACAACTCTAATACGGATCGACCAAGTGAAGGAATCGGCCTCAGTGATGATAGTAGCTGGAGCAATCTCACTGCAAGTGCGAATAAGCCGCACAAAGGGAACGATCCAATATGGAAGGATATTCTTGCGGTTAGAGCACGGGCAGGAGATTTGGGTATGAGCCATTTTCGGCCAAATCAGGTGTATAGACCCATTCTAACCTATAATTTCAATCTCTTTCTCCGTTCTCCGATTCTACTCATCTCTTTGTCTTCTCCCCTGATCCCTTTTCTTCCTCACGCCGTCACGCCGTCAAGCCCTCCATCATCTCTGCACTCATCCTTTTTCCCTCGATTTATGTTATATCCTTGTACTGCACTACAAAAATGGACAAGTGAAAAAGCACGAGATGCTTGATGAGGTGTTCGTCGATGGCGATGGCGATAGGTTAGGAAATCTACGAGTTTCAACACTTTGATAATTGTACCAAATCCAGCAGATACGAGAGCTCGATCAATAGGAATTGCAGGTACGCGTTTTAACACTTTGTGGCTTTCGTTGTGTTTGTAGATCTGTGATAGAATGGTTAGAGATAGTAAGAGGTCGATCGGAAGAGAGATTAGTAGATTTTCTCGAGCGAACATGCCTTTTCATTTTCATTTTGAGAAATGAAATGAAATTTCTGTGAGATTAGTAGATTGAGAAATGAAATTTCTCGAGCGAACTCTGTGAGATTAGTAGATCTGTGATAGAATGGTTAGAGATAGTAAGAGGTCCCCCATTTTCATTTTCTATAACATGTCTTTTCATTATATGGGAGAACTTTACTGCTAACTAGAGAATGAAGAATGTTTACTCGAATTATAAGGAATGTGAATCAAAGGGCCATCATATTTTCCAAATTAGGCTGATCAGATTCATTAAAAGTAGGGCAAACCTACTTTTTTTTTTTACTGTTCCTCTTTCTTTGTCTATGCACCTAAAAACTAATGTGCTTAACTCTTTCTATGTGATCTTAAAAACAAATCATATGATGTGGTTTACTGTTATGTACTTGAATATTTTGTTTTGTAATGCATAAAATTGATAGATCCAAATCGAAACCGAAACAAAAGTTGGTTTGCCTTCATTATGTGCTTAAGGATTGTATATATGCTGATCTTATGCATTTCTACTTAATCATTTACCCTTGCTCAATTCTCCATTTCTCTAGGGCATATGAAATTATAAAGGACAAATCTTTATTATGAATAGTAATCAGGGTTTGCAAAACTGCTTTAATGCAACATCAAACTTTTTTCCCATCATTCAGAAAATTTATGTAGTTACTTAAACTGAGCCCCTTTGCAGTATGATGAAGTCAATTGAGATGTATCAGAAGCATAGCCATGGTGCTATGGAGTCCAACAGACCTTTCTGTGACAGCCAGGTTCATACTTAATTTATTTTGATTTACAGAAGTATATGGAACATTTGGTATTTTAAGTATGCGTCATAATATGTAGTTTTTTTTTATCCAAATGCAGAGTAGCTATCAGGAGTATTTGAAACTCAAGGGTAGAGTTGAAGTCTAACAGAAATCTCAGAGGTAGTCAACTTTATGAATCAAGAAACTCGCTTACATTATTCATAAGACAAAACTTATTTGGTATTTTTATTTAATTTAAGAAACTTGTTGGGGGAAGATTTGGGTCCCTTGAGTTCAAAGGAGCTAGAGCAACTTGAGCAGCAGCTGGAGATGTCACTGAAGCAGATTAGGTTTACTAAGCAGAAGTCGGCGAAGCTTCGGATCTTCCTATTTACCAGTCATCTTTTAAGATGATCGAAGTCGCAGTGGAGCACCATCGTTGTCGTCATCTCTGCAAGTATAACCACTTCCATCTAAAGAAACCTTGCGACGGAAGAAGAATTGTTCAATACAGGTTGCATCCTCAGATACGTGATTTTGTTTGAAGATACTTTTATCAAGGACGTCGCCTGCGCAACTTTAATTCCTGTGCTAATTTTGGATCCACTATTTGCAGGTGTTAGACCTTGGTATCTTCCCGAAGGTAGAATACTTTTTGCCTATATTTTGTGCGAACTTCTTCTCCAACTCTGCTGTAAATGTAGTTGTTCTGTAAGTCATCTTCTGTACTTTGTATTTTACTTGCCTGTTCTTTCATGCTTCTCTTTGAAAATTGTGAAATTCATTTGGTTAATGGATAATGCTCAGGAACCCTAACCCTCTCTATGATGTTATTACAATAAAGAGTATAGGAACAAGTATTAGCAAAGTCTATTAAGTTTTTGCCTCAACTATTCTGTAGTAAGCTTAGCTGTCCATGTATCTGTTTCCTAGCTCTAAGAATTACGGTTTTGCTTTCTTTGCATTGAATTCCATGCTTTTTAGATAATTATAACTCAAAACATGTTTGCTTAGGATGTCTACCGAGGAAATTGAGCCAGTGCTCTTCGCATAATTCCTTATGCAGCATTGCATTTCATGACGTATGAGCAATATTGGTGTTGGCTCTTAATCAATTTCCCTTCACTTTGAATGGGAGTACGGTACCTGTTGTCGATCTTTTGGATGGATCTGCTTCCAGTGGTACAACGGTTTTATGCACATACCCACTGGATTTGGTCAGAACGAAGCTTGCCTACCAGGTATCTTATGCAATCTTAAACGAAAAACTTTTATGTTTCTTTTCTGAAATATTGAGTAATTTTTTGTTCTGCGATATTGTTAAAGTGCAAGCGTATGAATTGATCATGGTATACTCTGCAACTCTCAGCTTAACTAATAATTACTCCTATCACTATAAGAAGTAGAAATCTAAGTTTGACTAAATACAAATGGATATACATTGTAGGAAATGTTTGTTCTGGGGATTCTCTTTCTTTTATGTCTTCATGTGTCTTCTAGGATTTTGGTTTGGAGTTGGTGTACTGGACTATGAGAACTATCAGTGCTCCTGGTTTACTGGTTGCTTATGCAAGAAAAACTGCTCGGAGGTCTAAAATAGGGTTATTATTGACTTAGCTGGATGTGGCTCATGTCTAGTGTCATACAGTTTGGGGCAAGCCTTGCTGCAAGCTACTTATTGTTTCATCCCTTGATTCATGATTGATGTCTGAGCTCTTGAGTAGATCTTCTAAAGGTTATAGAGTACTGACAGGATTACTGAATATTTCCATATCTTTTTGGTGCATATTAGGTAGTAGTTGTAAACTAAGCATTTTGTGTCTTGATTCTACAATCTAAGAATGTTTTTTTGGTAAACATTCTTCACTTCTACATGGATTACTGTTGCTTGCTTTCTTTCAAGATCTTATAGAGGAATGCCTATGTCATTAAGTGTAGGTGATTTTGAACTAAAATTGAACTGGAAAATTAGAACCTTTTATGACATTTCTAAATCAATTACTAGCTCGATGCTTTTCACATAAGTGTATAGTTGTTTATCTAACAGATTCTTCTGTCTCATTGATACTTCTTGTGTATCTTTTTTTATAACTACTAGAATTATGTCACAACTACATAGTCTACATGTACGTATGTATGTTCGCCTCTTAGAAGTAGACACACAAGTGGCTAAGCCAATACATATCTAAAATACATTTGCCCACTGCTAGGACTAAACTAGAGATTAGCTTAACACAGAAACACATTCACTGATAAGTAACCAAAACTCTTTCAGGAAAACATGATTCATCAATGGAGTAGCCCTATAGTCAAAGGCTATAGTATTTCGCTCCAGAGATTAAATACAATATATATGGATCATGAACATGTTGTAGAATGAACTGGAAAGCGAGTTATTCATCAACTTAGGGATTCCTGTCATTGACTTGATTTTAGCTTCTTGACTTAGCTTTAACTCGAATTAGCTGGACCATTCATCAATATTTTCTGATACAAAGTCAGGTGGTTCGGGTTACACTGAACCAATTCAGGCACAATTATGCTTTAGTTTTTATTAAGCATTTGAGTATGCTAATTTTGATCTTATTGTGTATTTAGTTCTTTCTATTTAATTGCAAGTTGCTATATATGGTTGGATGTAGGCAAATAGGAGTTTACTTTAACCCGACTTCTTTTTTTGTGTGGGCAGTGGTCTGATTTCCCAATTTGTTAACAACTTTATTCTTCTTGATTTGAATAGCTTACTGAACGATCTACTTTCTTTGTTGTTAAAAGGCAAGGTTTTGATGTATTTGCGAGTTATTTGTCTCAAAGGGAAACACCATTGATTGCATATGAAGCCATGAGGCTAATACATGATCCAGATTTAGCATTGGGCTTGATAGATCATAGCCACTCAGAGTTGGGAGGGGTTTTCGGTCTTGACGGATCAGTATGTCTGTTTGTATCTGAATCTGAATATGATCTACTCATGATGGATAAAAAGATTGGAAAGAGTAGGAAGATTGGAGATTTTTGATGTAATGGTACACTTTGTTGTGGCATGTATCCTCTGAATTAGGAGCAATGGGCTAATGAAAATGTACAAGTATGGGAGATTGAAGGACAAGAGAACGGCTATAAATCTTCTGAGGTTCTTTTAGTAAACCTAACCTATTACGGTGCAGTGGAAGAGCTTATGGAAGATGGGCCTAAAAAGTTGAAAGAGGTTAGTGATGAGAATTATTATTAGTTGCTATCTTTTTTTTATTGTGGGGGAAACTTGATCAATGCTTTGTTTGTACTTGAACCAACTTGACCTTAAGTCATCAGAAGCTTAAGTCTTTGAGATAAAACTTCTCAACAGAAGCAGAAGCCTAAGCAAGACTGAAGAAATATCGGCTGCTTCTGCCAAAAGAAAATAAACCTTTTGGAACTGAAGCTTAAGTCATTTTTGAGATAAGATAGAAAGAGAGACAAACATCTCGACAATGAGCTTGTGCAATTTAAACAAGAATCCAAGCTCTTAGTTTCAAGAACAAGGACAGATTTAAGTGAGCTCCTTCATAGTCTTCACATTATTCCATAAGCTTTTTTCTCTGTAAAAATCAGATGCTTAATTTTTGCCCTTTGTATTTTCTTAGCTTCAAAAGATAGAATTAGAGCTCATAAATCATAATGCGGAGAAAGAGCAGCTTGAAAGCAATTCAGAGACATTTTTTCTTTATCTCATTGTTTGCTCACCCCTAGGGATATGTATTTTTTCTCCTTCAACATTTGCTTCATTGCAAGGTACCTTTATGGCGAAAAAATTGGTTGGGTTTGACAGAATTAGAATTTTTCTCCTTCAACATCCTCAATGCATAACTTTTATTCAGCCGTACATCACTGAGTCACTATTCGATAAATTTATTACATATAAACCAATGTTCTCTACCTTAGTACAAACTGAAAGTAGAAGTAAAAATAGAAAATGAAAAAGGGTATGCATGATGCAGGTAAATATTAATTATGTTTCATCTTTCTTTATCCATCACTAGAATCGGACACCCGCGCGTAGCGCGGGCCAATTAAGAATTTTCGTATATAATATAATGTTGCAAATAGACGATTTAAGGTAAAGATAGGCAGCGGACGACAGTGGATATGAAGAGAAGATGGAGATCTTCACACGAAGGAGGGTGACGATGAGCTATCTTTTTTCTTTAATTTTTTTTTTCGTTTCATTTATTTTAATAAAAATATGGCACGTATACAAAACAACAATTATGTATATGGATAAATTACAACTTCTCGCCAATTCGATATAGATATATTTTGTTAGACTAATTTTTATTAATAAATACTAACAATTTTTTGTGTTAAAAATTTATTAATTTAGTGTATTCATTAACTGAATTTGATATTATGAAGTTGAAGAATATGGAGAAATGTAGATATTAATTGTATTGATTGTAACTAAGAGAAGATAAAGATTTTTGATTAAAATTCATGAATAAGATGAGAAGAAATTAGTTAATGCATTGAATAGGTATCGTTTGCCATAACTTTCTCAAGGGCTAATAGTTTTATATGCGACTTAGCGTTGTTAAACAGACGTCGAAAATTGAATTGAGGCTTATTTTCAATGCAACAATTTAACCTCAACAAAGTTAAACATGTAAATAGAATCAATCAAGAAAATGATAAATGATTTTTTCAACAAAAGAAAAAGACACTATGTAAATAGGGGATATTAATACATCAAACATCATTAACTCAGTGCATTAATTCGGTACCGATTACCATTACTTTGTCAAGATCCATCAATTTTTATATATATATACTAGAATCGGACCCCCGCGCGTAGCGCGGGGTAATTACGATTTTTCGTCTCAAAATTGGATTGGGGTAATTATATATTAACTACATTTTTCAGGCATAAATTTATGTAATTCAGGATAAAGTAAATCTAACTTGCAGATCAAGACATCAACACAAAAATAAACGAACAATAGAAGTGATAAAATAGCAAATTGATCGGTTTAATTACAAATTGACAATAACCATAGTAACGACGAAATACAATATGCAGAAGAGTAACAACGACTTGATGAGAAAATTCAATACAAAATCTCAGTCGGAGAAGTCGGAAGATCAAAAGTTGAAATCAGAAGAGGAATTCAAGAGGCCACAGAGTAATGACGACTTAATGACAACTTTCTAGGTCATTGCCCGCGCTTTGCGCAAGCCAAACACATTTTATTTTTGTCTATATTCATATACTTAATATATTTTTTCATATATGTATTTTTTAGTAATTTATAATAAAATGAATTGAATATCTCTTATATATGTACCCAAATCACATAGTCGTTTCCGTTGCTCGGATTACTCTTCATCGTCATACGGATTGAAGCGAAGAAAAAAAGAGATGAAAATGGTGGAAATACTAACCTATTAAGCACATAATTATGGTTTTATTAGATATTTAATAAATCTCAATTACCATTGGATAATAGGAGATAGAAAGAAAAAGAAAAAATTAAGTTTAAACATTAATTAGTCCCAATTGTCATTACTTTCTCAAACCCATCAATTTTTATAAAGATTTTATATACGGCTTGACGTTGTTAAATAAATGCTATAAAATTGAATTGAGGATAATCATGTTCACAAACTTTCAATGCAACAATCTAACCTCAACAAAGCTAAAATGGTAAACATAATCAATCAAGAAAATGATAAAAGATTTTTTTTTCGAAGAAAAAGAGTCATTGTATCTTCTCTAAATATGGGATATGAATAGTTGAGCAGTGTGTCTAAAACAAAAGTTAGATAAACTTCTTGATCAATATAAACTTGTTGATTAAAACTCTTTTTCATATATTTTTTATGATTTATAGCAAACCATTCTTAACATTCATTAACTCAATGCATTAACTAAGTACCAATTATCATTACTTCTTCAAGACCTAACTTGATTTTTTTTAATGATTAATGATTAATACAAAACCCTTCTTAATAGGAGTATTCATTATCAATGCATTAACTAAGTACAAATTACCATCACTTTGTCAAGGCCCATCAATTTTTTTATATATATAATATAGATATAGACTAAATGTTTTTTAATTATAATACTCTATAAACAAAAGATGCTTGGAAGAAGCTTAAGCCGCACTGAGAAAAAACCGATTAGTAAAACAATTGGTAAATATATTGCACTCATGCTATCTAATTGTTTCACAGATCTAATGAAACTGTTTAGAGTACAAAATTGAAATGACGAATTTGTTTGAATGATCATTGAGTTAATGGAAAACATTGTATGAATTGAATCCATTTTTGTGCCTTACGTGCAGAAGAAATTATTTAGGAATTGTATAAATTTGTGCTTTTTCCTGTTCTGTTGTATTTTAATTTGGTATGTAGTTTAATTGTTGATTGAACTTATTTATATAGGTGAGCGTTGTTTGAGGTGCACTTAATGAGAAGCTGTTTCAAAGGACAAAGTTGAATGTAATTGATGAGTTGGAAATGAGCCCTAGAGTATGTATGGAAAGCTCTTTCCAAACTGTTTTCATCTTAGAATGCAGAAATATCTGCTTCACAATGCACAAATAGAAGCTTCTAAACTTATTAAGCCAGAATATCCAACGACATTCAGACAAAAACTTGCAATGGGTTTTAAATCATACAACATACATCACTCCTTTCCAGCAACTCACCAAAAAAGATGGATCTTGCTGCATCACACGATCAACTTGAATTTGTCCTACAAATAGTGTTGATTAAATCATAGCCTTAAGCTCGATCTTACCGCCTACTAATCACTTTTATGATGAACATTGTGATTTGTTTGTATAGGTAAAGATGTTGATATTTTGGAATTAAATGTTATGCTACATAAAGTAGTTCAACCTTATTATTGGTTCAGATGACACTCTCATAATTATAACTCTTGGTATTGGGTATGTCGTTCAGATTTAGCTCCCTTCGACTGAATTGCTTGAAAGCTTAGGTGTAAACCAATTCTTTCGCTCTTTTTTTTTTACTAGCTCTTTTATATGAAAGCTAATGACACCATGGTATATGGCAAGTTTATAGGAGTTTGGATGGAACACCATGATATAGTTATCAGGTGTGACGTTGCGAGTTTAAAGAAGTTTGGCTGGAACCCCATGGTATATGGCGATCGAGAAAAGTATAAAATTACCAAGAGGTAATCTCTCTGCGGTGAAGGTACAATATTTCATTTCCTTGCTCAAAGTTCTTTCCTGCAACTTCCATAGACTGATTGATGGCTTACTCACTTTCTCAGTCTCGTATACTCAATCCTTTTGAATGAATCAATGAAATTGTTTCTATTTAATTGAGTTAAAATTAATTCAAAAGTGGATATTTATTTTTTGTTTTACGAGTGTTTGTTCAGTTCAGAATGAATAAACTTTATTAAATGATTTGTGTCGGGCAGGTGCAACCTCGACCAGAGTTTTGAGATGAATGGATGAGACTAAGGCTTCTGTAAGATAAATTGCAATAATTATAGTTTGTTTGATCTAAAAGGTCCTCTTTGTTTTTTGTACATTTTCAAGCTTTTCTATGTGTTAAAGTTACATTGTCCCATGCATCTTTCCTGGTATTGATCAAAACGTTCCTTCTTCTATATTTGAGGGGGAAATTGTTGGGAGTTTGTTGAGCACAAGAGCTCAGTTATTATTTTTTTGTGTCACATTTTTATGGGATGGATCAGTGACGTTCTTCTCACCGGAACAAGAGATTGATAAATGAGATAAAATTTTGAGTTACATTTATTCTATTTTTATATATTTGTTCAAAATATTACAATTAATATTGATTTTTGGCCCGTGCTTCGCACGGGCTCCCGTATCTAGTGCTAAAAAAAGGATACCAACCACTAAGTTCAATAATAAATTGAGATATTGCAATCAAGTACATCAAATATTTAGGTGCGGAGTTTTGGTGCCACACATTAGTATTTAGTATGGTTCGACTCCCCTTTCAAGATGACGAACCAACGAATGCGACCGGACCAAGATAGGAACAATAATGTATATTATAAACTGCGATTTGTAGCCAAGAGATTTGGTCAGTGGAGCTCTTATCGTGTAATTTGGACGTTTATGCATAACCTCTTCCTACTAATCAATGTACTTCTTAATGTATCTTTTAGAAAATTAATTATTTCCAAAGCTTAGGAGCATCAATCGAAACAAAATAATCGTAAAATTCAACCAAAATTCCATTAACTTTATTTCAAAAAGTTGATGTCTCATGTTTCGTTTATTCAATGATTATTAAGAATAAGTGACTATGTGTAATACGGAGTAGTTGTTTTTTTTAAATCAAATTACAAGTGAGAATGTTGACTACCCATTCGAAAATGACAAATAGATAAAGGATGTCCTGATAAATTAAACGACAGTGAGTTGGGTAAATAACTTTTTGTACGTTTTTATTAGGATAATGATCCATTTAGAAACTAAGCTTCGCCCAAGAGAAAAAGAGAAATTTTAACAAAAACTAATATAAATTACTTAAAGCTGATTTTCCTAATTAAAAACTTTAAAAGAATCGCCGAGTCAGATTACGAATGAAACCAACCTGAGCTAATCATAAATGTGTGAAAACGTTGGAGAGGAGTGATAAATTAGCCAACACGAATGGGCTTAAGCCTAAACAAAGTGGCCCATACACATCTTAATTGTGAAAGTTATAAGAAAGCCCAATAAGAAGCCACTTTATATAAATGAGCACGTGTCAATTAGTCAAGGAGGTGGGACTTGTGAGTGTAGCTAACACTGGTATGAACAATAAGAGCATCTTTATTCATATTACTCATGTTGAGTAATAGAGTCAATTTTTTTAATATTAAATGAGTTTTCATCTACCTTCATGTTATTCATATCAAATAACATGTACTTTATCTTTATTTTTATTATAAGTTGAAATAATATTATACATAGTCAATATGGATATCAATATGTAGATAAAAGTAAACAAAAAATATTTGAAAAAGAATTACATTAAAATTTTATGTGTTGTTAGTGTTATAAGATATTTATCAATAACTAAGTAATACAATTTTACTATTGGTCCACATGTTGATAAATAATTGGACAAGTGAAGTGATTTGTGTAAGAAGGAGTAACAAAGACATGTTACTCTTGTCTTGGTTTAATCAAAATCACTTACATTTCATTTACCTTTAAAAAAAATTATATGTTACTCTAAGTAACACCACTTTCTAAAACAAAAGCTCATTTTCTAGTTTTCGCGTCATACACGGGATTATATAAATAGTAAATTAATTCCTTTAATAATTATAATAAAAAAAGTAGTAAATATATATGAGATTTATGATATAATTTTTTCAATTGAGAAATTAAAAAAGAAAGTATTGGAAAATATCTAATATTAAATTAATTAATTTTATCAAGATACATAGTTTCAGTTTGATATATATTTGATGAGTATTAGCTCTACATTATTGAGCTTTAACCACAAATTGACATATAAGTGATGTAGAGCTAACATTGAGGAAAGAGTTTCAAATAACTCTCCTTTAATATATAGATATATATTATTACGGCAAAAGTATAGATACTACAATCATTATTTTATTTTGCAAAAGGGTATTGGAAATCCTCCATAAAATATTCTTTTATAAGATAATTTTTTTAACGTATAATTGTATTTGATAAATTGTAGCAATAATGACGTTTTTATTAAAATGTGAGATGTTTATAACACATATTTCAAAGCTTTTTTTAAAATAAAGCTCTTTGTAATAAAAAGGACTTCATATTTGATTACCAAACAAGTTTAAGATTATCTTTAATTATGAAACACATTCATCGGGTGTTCAAGAGTCAACTCGGGAACCTGCGTCAACATATGTTGATGACATAATGGTTCAAAGTCAATATAAGAAGAATCGTTTGAGAGATTTGGCGGAAGTATTTGACGCGCTAAGAAAGAATGACATGAGTCTCAACCTTAAAAAATGTTTATAGGCTTCATAGTCAGCTCGCGGAGAATTGATGTGATGGAGTTGGAATTAACGTGCTTCATCTCTAACGCGATACCAGCACATACGTGGGGAGAGTGAGGACTGAACGTTCTCAAAATAAAGCAAAGTATACCAAATGTGACCCATGCATAGGAATCCGGACACTACTAAATATAGGCCCTATTGCAACGGTCAATTTTCGTTTCATAAAGCCATGAAAACCGTTGTTATGTGAAGCGACGTGGAACTACAAATTTTATCTCGTACAAGGCGCCCCTAACCAATAATCACCGAGGCATGCAAGTTCTTGGACGAGAAGTGGAATCCCAAGTCGACAACATTCACAACACGTTCTCCTCATACGAGTCATTTGTCTACATGAGTTAGTTCATCTTTAAATAGAGCACCCCCTTCAAATTAAAGGTGTAACTTTTTAGAGAGAAGAAAAAAGTTTCTAGAGAGAATCGGATGTTGATGATTCCCTTCATTGAGAGAATCTGAAGAGTGTAAAGTGGTTGAATTTTTGCTTGTTTTGAAAGTTCTATCTAATCAACACGTTCTCGTCTTTGTTCTTCAACTCTTTTTCTACTTTTTTGGTTTATCTGAACAACAGGGAATTGTCAATAGACTCATCTAAGTTTTGAATTTCATGAGATCTTTTCACTACAAAAAAACTAGCCTAATGTAATGACAAAAATTCATTACCGTAGGGCCAAAATCCATACAATAGGTCATGCCTTTTACTGCGTTGCCGTGGGTGAGGTTGCAGTAGTCCTATTGTAATGGTTTAATGTTCAAGTCTAAGGATTTGTTAATTAATTTAAAAAACCATTGCATTAGGTCAAACACGGTAACCTTAGATATCAAAGGTAACACATTAAAAGGAGTTATGCTAGAAATATATATTTTACATTTAATAGCTTTTGTAACATATATATTTTACATTTAATAGCTTTTGTAACACTTGTGTGGCTAAATGTAATGTTTTGTTTTAACTCGGATCTTCTGGGCTAAAAGATACAGTTTTTTTATAAAAAAGAATTCTCCTAGGGTAGTCTACCTCACCACTAGGATAAGAACCCTATTAATGTGAAACATATTCGAACTCATACAAACACAAAGCAACTAATTTCAAATCTTTTCAATTCAAACAAAAAAATAATGCACTAGATATTTATCTACACTTATACAAGAAATGTTTTGCTCCAAAAAACTGCTTACATATGGTTGTTATGTAGAGAGATTTTTCTTCCAGGGTCCAACTGTTTCCGCCACCAAGCAAGTATTTAAGCATGATAAAATTTTATAAAAACATATGAAACTCATACTAGATCATATTTTAAAATTCACATCCCATAAAATTTGCTCGGTCAATTACATTAAACCCACTCATTTGTTCTACAATAGCTATGTGCTAATTTCAAAGCATTACACCCTAAACAAGCATATAAGTGGGGTGAGATTAGTCAAGAATTTGCAGAGATTACTGGTACCTCGATTAGTAGAGATGTGTTGCAAAACAAAGTGGTTTAATTTGGCATGCAAAATTTGTGAAATGAAAAAATGGCTTAGGAAGTATGACCAAGCCTAGGAATTGAGGGAGAAGCAGGATCAGTAACAGTGATGCTGTTGGTTTCTTCCTCAGAAGAACTCGGAGTCACAGTAGATATCAAAGGCGGTTGGGATGTGACAAGATCAATGTCGAGTGGAACCACATTTGTCAAATTTGACTCATCATTTTCTGGTTGAGTAGGGAACACATGTTCAGACGCATCTGGACCTGGTTCTTTTCAGAGTTCCCATCCAAGTTTCCAGTCAGTTCAAGCGAGAACTCAGGAAGGGATGTAGAAGGGGAACTTGGAGGAGAGGAATCTTCATCATCATCAATGTCATTGATTACAGAGGAGGGTACCTGTGAGGATACATGAAAAGCAGATTCATTGAAAACAACAAGAATAGATTCCTCAAATTTCTGAGTCCTTGTGTTGAATACTTTGAAGGATTTGCTCTTTGGGACATAGCCTAGAAAGACTCCTTCATCGCTTCTGGGATCAAACTTTCCTATTGGAGTTCTCCCGTTGTTGTGGACAAAGCATTTGCATCCAAACACCTTGAGATGAGAAATGTTGGGAACTCTGCCATTTAGAAGCTCGTAGGCAGTCTTTTCAATCTTAGGATGGAGCGTGGCTCAATTTAGAATATAACATGTTGTGGGAACCGCTTCAGCCCAAAATTTATGAGGGAGGTTGGCAGAGATAAGCATAGCGCGAGCCATATCTTCCAAGGTCATGTTCTTCCTTTCCACTACACCATTTTGTTGTGGAGTTCTCGGTGCAGAAAAGTTGCGAATAATTCCTCTTTCCATGCAAAAGGTTAGAAACTTTACATTTTGAAATTCAGTTCCATGATCGGAACGTATAGCCTTAATATTGTGATCCAGAGAAGTCTCAAGTGTGGGAGATATGTCACAGAATCTGTCAAACACTACATCTTTGGATTTAATGAAAATAGTCCATGTGTAACGAGAGTAATCATCAACAATGACCAAAATATATACCTATTACCTCCAATACTTTGAGTTCTCTTTGGGTTACAGAGATCCATGTGAATGAGTTCCAAAGATTTAGAGGTACTAATGAAAATTTTGGGTTTAAAGGAACTACGTACTTGTTTTCCTCAAACACACTCGGAACAAAAATCAGATTCATCCTTTAATTGAAGGAAGTCCATTGACCAGTTCCTTTCTTTGTAATTTGTGAATGAGATTGAAGCTTGCATGTCCAAGTCTTTGATGCCACATAGTTGATTTGTTGGCCATGGAGGAGAGGCATAGTTTTGCTTGAGGGACAAAACTGTGATCTACCATGTATACATTGTTGTACCTTTAACCTTTGAGTAGATTTTTCAGAGTATCGGGATGAAGCACAAAGGTGAAGAGAACATTGTTCCCTCCTTGATCACAAGGATGTGACACACTAATTAGATCAAAACTAAGATTATCAACAAGGTGAACGTCACTTACCTTTATGTTCTCTGATAGGTCAACACATCATATCCCAAGTATGGTTCCTTTCTTCTTATCACCGAAGGAAATCTTTCCTCCATTGTATCTCTGAAGTGAGTGAAGTTTCTCTTTGTTTCCTGTCATGTGGCAAGAGGCACCACTGTCTATATACCATTTAGCATCCTTGATCACTTCAGTCTGCAAAAGAGAATATTATTGTTTACGAACCCTGTCCAACGGAGCCTTTCTGGGTAAGTTAGTCTTGAAGTTCCCATGCTGGGTGGGTCTCTTAGTTCCTTTCGAATGAGAACTAGCATTTTCATGCGAGTAAGACTCATAAAATTGAGGATCATTCAGGTCATCAACTTGAGTTTTTGTTTCTAGAATTATTTCTCCAATTATAAGCCTTCTCTTCCCGTTTCCTCTTTTTCTCACAATCATAGATAAGATGCCCTTGGTTCCCACAGTGCCAGCAAACACGGTTTGCGGGAATCCAATTTATCTTTGGTTTTGTAGTGAGACTTACTTTTCTTACCTAGGTCAACCTTTTTCCTAGGAGTTTTTCTAGGAGCACCTTGTCCCATGTTCTTATACATGTCATGAATGTGAGGACTAAAGTAAGGGGTACAAGGAATATCAACACGAGGAGAACTTTCAAGCACTTTGATTTCTTGTTCAAAGTATTCGTTGTTGATATTCAAGGTTTGCAAAGCTAAGTCAAGTCTTTCATTTTGGCCTCGAGTTGATTAGTTGATTGATCAAGATCAGTATGAGAATTGCATGAAGGATCTGAGAGATTGTAAGGTTTATAACCTAGACCTCTACTAGGTTTCACAAACACAGTTTGAGTGACATTCTTTTCATGAATGCATTATGTTAGAGTGTTAAGTTTTTCAATGATAGATTGAAGCATATCATCAGAGGAATTGCGAGAGGAACTGTTGCCTAGATTCAATTTTTCATGCAAATCACAAGTAGGACAAACAACATGTTTCCCATTTTCAGATATCAAGGCATTCTCATATTTCTTACACCAAGAACCACTTTCATCACTTAAAGTCGATATTTCTTCTTCACTTTCAGCTAATTCTTCTTGAAGGACAATATAATCTTTGCTCAAAGATTTAATGATCTTTATCAATTGTTTCTTGTCATATTTGATGAGAGTCTCAGAGAACTCAGAGAAAGAAGATACCTCGGGATCAAATGATTCGTTTTCTGGTTGAGCCATGAGGCAAAAATTTTCAAGTTCCTCATCTGAGTCACTATCTCCCCATGTGGCTTCAGTCTGAGAGGATGTCATGAGGCAGCGTTGATAAGGATTCAGATCTAGTTCCTTATCAGAATCACTTTCTCCCCAAATAGTGGTGGCGACAAGGGCTTTTTGTTTATAGGAACTTCTTCTTCCTTAGCCTATTCCTAATTCTTGGGAAAATCTTTAGCATGATGTCCCATCTGATCACATTGATATCATCTGAATTCCTTGCTATCCCTTATGTTTTCATTTCTAGGGAACTTGCCTCTATGAAATTTACGGACGATGCTAGTTAACAGAGCATTCATTTCATCATCATCTTCATCTGAAACGGCTCCAGTGGTTAGTCTTTCCAAGACCTTTGTTAACGTAAGGGATATTCCGGCTTCAGTAGAGTTCCTCTCATTTCCGTTCATTTTGTCTTCATGACGTTGAGGTTGACCAACCAGTTGGTCCAGAGGAAGTTCCCTTATAGAAGGGGTTTTGACCATTCTTGTAACTTCACACCACATGCTCTGAGTTTGTTACATAGAATCTCAAGGCGACCATGATATGTAGACACGTTCTCAGTCTCAAGCATTTTTGAACCTATGGTATTCTCCTTGGAGATCAAATTTCCCGCTATTCTGAAGATGTTCACTTCCCAAGTTAAAGTTTTCCAATGCCTTCCACATATCTTTGGCATTATCAATGCTCATAACGTTGTGTTGGTCAAATTTAGACAAGGCATTCAGAATGTATTGCCTAGCCTTAGCATTCTTTTACTATTGAGAGAATTGTTCAGTTGACCATTGTTGAAAGTTGAGCTCCTTCTATGATTCTGTTGGATCTTTAGGAATTGTGAATTTTCCATGCTCAATAATTTTCCAACATATCATATCATTAGTTTGAAAGAAACCAATCATTTGTTCCTTCCACCATTGGAATTGACCAGGTTTCAACAAGCATTTGTTCCTTCCACCATCGGAATTGACCAGGTTTCAACAAGTATGGCTTGTTGGTGGAGATACCTAGCTCTTGTTCACTTGGACGAGACATATTGATAACATGCGAGTAACACACAATCTAGAGCTCTAGCTGTCAAATGTAGGATCTGTATGTTAGTATGAAAGGAACTGAGACACAAAGTTGTCCAGTTCCTAGGCACAACGGAAACAATAAACAAGTTATCAATTACTTAAGGTGGAAACCCTAGATAACCAAGTAGTTATCTTTGGATAAAAATCACCCCTCTTTTGAGGATTAAAAGTCTACTTGTATATTCAATATGTGAGTTTAGAGATTAACCAGATTACAAACTTATTACTAAGTACTAACCTAGTTCTTATCAGAAACTATTGACTCAAACACAATAAGACATACGTGATGTTCTTTGACAAGAACAACTCACTACTAGAAAAGGCGCCGGTTTCCGACGCTTTTACAAAGCGTCGAGAGAATCTAGCTCCGCGCCTCTATGTTCGACACTTTTCCTCGACGCTTTTTAATGTCAACCCTATTGACGCTTAAATATGTCAACCCTACTGAATAAGCGTCGAAAAATCAGATGTATTAATATTAAAAATAAACTATTAATTTTAATCCCGAGCCCTTCCATCTCCTCTCCATGAATCCCTGAGCCCTTCCATCGTAAGCTATGTCCATCTCCTCTCCCTAAGCCCGTCCATCTATCATCTCGCTCTGTCCCTCCTCTCTAGCGACGATGAACCTTCTCAAAACCAATTGCTCGATCAAAACCAATTGCTCATCTCGCTCACTGTCCCTTGTTCGACCTTCTCAAAACCAATTTTAGAGCTTCCCGCCTTGTTCGACCTTCTTAGTTCGACATTATCAGTTTGTTCTCACGAGGTTGGCCTCTCTTTGTTTCCATGTTGTAGTTATCTTCAATTTATGGTTCGCTGGAATCAAACCTAGGGTTTTTATCGTTTTTCAGGTTACACGAGCTACAACCAACGCCGCCTGGAACAAATCCTCATCGCTTTCTTCTTCTGATCTTAGGTATGTCGATGTGGTTTCTTCTTTGACTAATAAACTCTTTGAGTTGATGTGTGTGTTTTCGTGCATATTGAAATGAAATTTTGATTGGAGTTGATTGCTTTTTCATATTGCATCAGTTTTTCGTTATGTTAAACTGAAAACAAGAACTAGTCTTCAGTAGTGAGTCGAGTTTGCATTGGTGTATAATCTGACTAACTCTTACTTCTTGAGAGTTTCTGAAATTGTGTTGACTAGGCTACATTTATCAATTAAGCACTTTCTCAAAAGCTATATTGCTTGATTGCATTTTCGATGTAGGCATGTTTGTAGTATTGGATTGGTTCTTGACAGTTCTTTTAAGTTTCAGTGTTGATCCAAATTGATTATAGTCTTGCTTGATGATATTGAAGTTGCATTATTTTTACAATTTTCTAATTTGTTCATGAATTATTCAATACTTCTTTAGTTGAGGAAATAGTTGTAAACATGCCATGTAGCTTACTCGTGGAACTATTTTTGATAATATAACAATTATGATAAAAAAATGATAAACAACTCAGTTCTAGTACTTGGTTGCTACATCATTGAATTGCTGAATTGTTGTTTGGTATATGATGATTTAGAAAATAATTCTGTTAAATTGCTGAATTGTTGTTTGCTACATCACTGAATTGCTGAATTGTTGTTTGGTATTTGATGATTCTAGTACTTAGTTGAAAATAAGATTTAGAAATTCATTATTACTGAATTGTTGTTTGGTATATGATGATTCTTAGAGATTCATTATTACTGAATTTCTGTTTGAAAATAAGATTGAGAAATTCATTTTTACTGAATTGTTGTCTAGTATCTTATGATCATTTGGTATATGATGATTCTTAGAGATTCATTATTACTGAATTGTTGGTATCTTACTTAGTTGAAAATAAGATTTAGAAATTCGTTATTACGGAATTGCTGTTTGAAAATAAGAATTAGAAATTCAATATTCTTGAATTGCTGGCTGGTATCTAATGATCATTTTAACTCGAAAGGCTTTTTAATTTTGATTATAGATGGTGAATTATTCATCTTCTTTACCTTTTTAACATCATGCTTGAATCATGGAGGCTAGGTTAGCCCATGTATAATGTATTCACTCCATCCTTAGCCTAAAAATAAGTAAGGACTTCGACCATTGTAAATCATGCATCAAGTGTACGATTATAATATCTTGAAGAAGTTTTTAAGTTTTCTCTAGCAAGATCGATCAAGCTGTATTACTTTAGTAGACATTTCATTACAAGTTATCAGCACAACTCTCAATACCAACTAAGCTTAAAAAATCATCAATGTAAAATCTCTCTTTGTTGTCATCTCCTGGATTACTAAAATAAATATGAAGTATCACCTTAACATTTCACTCTGGTCTTATTTTGTGGTATTCATTTACATGGACGTGCAGGTCGCTTCAGCAACAAGTGGTAATAGTACTCACATGGATTAGATGATCTCTTCAAGTAAATCATGAATCTGAATGTTTCGATTATATGGGTTTAGAACATTAACTGAATGCAAGTTTGAATATTAGTACTTCTTAGACTATTTCTCCTTTGAATAGGCTATGGTTTGATCAATGGGTTTAGAACATTAATTGGTTACTTGTTAGAATTATTTAGCCTTTGAATAGGCTGTTGTTTTGGAATTTTTGTGTTGCGTGATGATATTGGTTAATATATGACTGTTTTTGGCTCAAGAGCTTGATATATATCTAGATTTTTTGTGAAATACAGGTGATTATGTCGTCATATTAAATTACAGGATCAACATGTGATTTTTGATATATGACGGCCTCTGAATACAGGTGAAATACATGTGATTTTTGGTGAAATACATGTGATTTTTGGTGAAATACATGTGATTTTTGGTGAAATACATATGTGCAGGTCGTTTTTAAATACAGGATCAACAGCCGATGCTTTTTTATAAAAGCGTCGACATTGTTAAAGGTCCCGACACTTTTTTGCGTCGACGCTCAGTTTTCTAGTCGCGGGAAACATAATCTGCGACATAAAAAAGCGTCGAGACCTTTAGACGCTTTAAATGTCGACTACTAAACGTAGGATAATTTGTTTCACTAAAAGCGTCGAGAAAATATCTCGACAATGTAAAGCGTCGACATTGTAAAGAGGTATCGACGCTGTAAAATGTCGCAACTCGTCAATAAAAAATAAAACAATGCGTCGAGAAAAATTTAGCGACTTTAAAAAGCGTCGACACTGTCGTCATAAAAAAGCGTCGACAAACAAACGCCGAGGTTAAAATTACTGACGATGAAAATCTCACGCTTTTCCGAAGCGCCGGGCTGATTATTAGCGACGCTTTTCTGCCTCGAAAACCGACGGCTTTTCTACTAGTGACTCTTTCAAGCATTCTTTCTCTTTAGCAAGATGCACTTCAAAGTTCTCCCAAAATGCATAAGTACTTAGGTCGTTTGAATGGGTATTGATATGAGAGGCCAAATCTCGTGCAAAGATATCTGCAAAGATATATTATACGAGATCTTTCCTTCCATATTAATATCCACTCTTACATTTTTGAGTTTACTAAATAAACTCGAGATCTTTACTTGTTAATTTTACAACCGATTACAACTCAAGAGATATTCTAATAAAGGATAAAATCTTTCACAAGATCTTCATCTTCTTGTCACCCATGTTAGATCAAAGTTGCGGCAGTTATAGAGACGCGGTTCCCCTTCCACTTCCCTTGGATTTCGACGTCTTGATTTCTTCTATCTTTTCATCTCAAACATCATGATAATACTTGCCATAATATATAATGTAGTTGTCATCTTCAAAACTAATGAAACAGAGGAAAGGAACTCCATAGGAACTGATGTTCCTGAAGTTCCTATTCTAATATCATTCATAGTAATTTTTACTTCCATCTAATTCTTCTTTTCTGACCAGGGTAACTATGTAGTATCTGGAGGTGTAAAAGGAATTAAAGCACTAGAAGCCAAGACAAACTCATCCAAGGCTCGAATGAACGTAATTTTTAACATTTTGTAAACAATGTAACATATCATTAATATAAATAATTATCATGACCCAAGTACCAATTGTCATAGACATTTTAATAAAAGACTAGTACAATTTTAATAATATTGACATTATAAATAGAAGTGCCAAACAAGGTCTAATAAAAAAGTTTCACGCTTCATTTATTTCTATAGGTTCGCCTTGCTGTTGCTGGAGTTTTCGACACTAGATTCATGGAGCCTGCTATTTCAAGACTAGAAGCTACATTGTCTGCTACAGAGATGAGAAGACCCAGAATTCATGTTATCTCATATCTCGATGCACTACCGCATTCAGATCCCAGGACAATAACGAAGATATTGGCTCGCCAGGTAACTTTAAATGGCGCTTTTGTCTTCCTTTTGGGCTTAAGTATTTCACATAGAATTAGCAACACATAGATCATCCTGGTTTATTGAGTGATATAGGTAACTTCCCCGGTTCAATGGGAGACAACTTTGAAGACTCTGTTTAACAAAGAGCTGAAGAAGAGCTATGAACTCGGACTCGGAAAGGTACGTTAAACCTTAGAACTATACACATGAATTTGTTTCCTAATTATATCATCATCTTACTTGTTTGATTGTTAATTTATCAAGTTATTGATGGCATTGTAAAGAGAATTGACAAAACTGTTGAGCTTGAAAATGTCACGGCATGAGTTACCTACACTGGGTATCACATTTAAATTTCTTAGCAGATAGTGATTTTTCGCTAATAGTTGGATCGTGTTTGCAATCCTTAAAATGTTGTATTATTTTTTCACACTCTTGAGCACTGGTTCTAAAAAATTATTGGTTTAGAGTGATTGTAGATTGTGCCTCCTTTCTCTTTCATTCAGTCAAAACATGATAAATACACACATGAACCATAAAATCCATTGACGACCAGTGGTGTTGGAGCCGGTTCTCGAGCCTTAAGGCCTATGGGCTCGTGAGCATTAGGTATTGAAGTCGGCCCACATCACGAGCACGCCAATCACGAGCATGTCAATCACGAACTATTTGTGCACGCCTTATTGGACACTATAGTGTATGTAACTACACTCCCCAACTAAACTCGAAGTTTATACCCTACCTCACCCCAACCATCTCACGCGCTCACACTTTTCCCATTCTTTTGCCAACTCGTGCGTCTTTATTCCCATAGTTCCTCTTGTGTCTGCATCGTTCTTTGTCTTGTCTGTGTCGTTCTTCTTCTTCCTGCTACACTTCTTCATCTTTCTCCTTCCCGTTCTCTGCATCCTCTGTTCCGCGTTGTTCTTGCTCTTCAGTGCTTTGCATCACAAATGTTTAGTTCGCTTTAGGTTTTTCCGAGCAAATCATGTATTAAGCGCCTTCGTTCACTTATTTCTTGTTATTTTTGTATAGTTTGGATGATTTGTTTGATTCTTTGTTCGTTTTTGTGTTTCAAGTCTTAAGTTGTGTTTGTTTTTTCTGGAAACCTAGAATTTTAGGTCTTCGTTTTGTTGTTGCATGCCTCTTAATCTGTCTTTTATTTTTGATTTCCATGTTTGTAAGTACTGATCTATGTATATTTTGTTGTTACAAACTGTTTTTTTTGTTTGTTGACAGGTCTGTTATGTTTGATTGTTCAGATTCTTTTTTAGTGTTGCTTGTTTACAATTTCGTAGTTTAGTGTTGTTCAATATGGCATGGTTACAGTTTGTTGTTGTTTGAATCATCTTATTTGTTGACACATTGTACATGTTGATGTTTTACCTTTATTGTTGAAAGTTTGTTGTTGTCTAAACACGTTGTATATGTTTACTTTTTATTGTTGACAGTTTGTTGTTGTCTCAATCTTCTTATTTGTTGATAGTTTCTTGTTGTCTTAATTATTTTTTTTGGTGACAAATTATACATGTTCAGGTTTGTATATGTTTACTTTTCTTGTTGACAATTTTTTGTTGACTCAATCTTCTTATTTGGTGACAGATTGTACATGTTTACCTTTGTAGATGTTTACGTATTGTTTGTTTACAGTTATTTATCTTTTGTTGATAGTCTTGTTGTGAAACCTTATTATATATTCTTTTGTGTGTAGAGAGACAAGTTCTTGTTTTGCTTTCCATGTTGATAGTTTGTTGTTGTTTGATTAATTTTTTAGGATGTGTTGACAGTGTGCTAATCTCTTTTTGTTATATAATTTTGACAGTCTGTATCTTTTATGTGTTGACAGTTTCTCATGGACGCATCAAATCTTGAGTTCTTAGCTTCCGATGATGTATTTGTGTCGCCTAAAGTTACAACATATAACAGATTTCCTGTGATGGAATTGATTGAGGGGCAGTTTGATGATATTGGGAATATGAAGTTTTCTACTGGCGCCTTTTCAACTATCCTTAATTTATCATCCCACCTTAAGTATTCTCACATCGTTGTACACTATGCCTTAATGCGTGTTGTGAATACGAAGAAGAAGTATGAGATGTGGTTTAATTTGAAAGGGAACGTTCTTCCCTTTTCTCTTCAAGATTTTGCAGTTTCTACTGGTGAGCGGAAAATGGTTCTTGCTCACCTTATTCTTGTTAAAGGTGTTTTGATGCCCCTAAGGCTTGCTAGCACATTGGAAGTCTTTGTTAACTACTCTTGGGTTAGGGCACTACTACAAAACTAAGCAAATAACCCGGTCGTTGAGCACTATATATCACGGATCAGGTCCGGGGTAAAGGTCCACGCTATATTTAGTATGGACCTAATAACTCGGACCTAAATTGGCAAACGCCCGGGTTATTTGATATCAACGTTTTCCCTTTCAATTTTCATATCCGGGTTATTAGGTGAACCAAATAACCCGGATATTAAGACGTCCGGGGTATTCAGTTAGTGAATATATCCGTGATATAAAGTTTACTAAATAACCCGGATTTTCCCCTGACGGGTTATTTGATGATTATTTATATCTGTGGTATTTTAATTTATGTAATAACCCGGATGCACTAAGTCCGTGTTATATTGGTTAGTCCATAATTCATTAATAACTCGGATGACAAGTCATATTTTATGGGTAGTGATTATCTTGCTGGCAGATTCACAATCCATAATGTCACTATTTCCTTGTGTTGACAAGTCATATTTCATGGGTAGAGGCATGTCTTGATCCAAATTTAATGGCACTATATTGTTGCATCCATGTTCTATTGCTTTGTTGGTTGTAGAGATTTTGTTCACTCTTGATACATATAGTGGACAGCTCCATCCCACTTGTGATGTATGATTAATATCCATGAATGATGTGAGATAATCATCTGTCTCAACAATGTATCTCACTTTGATCTTCTAGAATGGATTAAGATGAAAAAGTTGAAGATACATTTCTTTTGTTTCCATATTGAACCATTGTATAATTGTGGCTCTCATTGCTTGCAACGTAATGTCCTTATCAACTAAAAAGGCTTTTAACATTATCCCCTAATCAAAAACCATAATTGATGCGTTCCTGGCCTCAAAAAGGTCAAGGATGGCTTGCTGGAGCGATCTAGATCTCGTAGGGAGTCGGTCTTCTCAAGAACTGGCCGAGTTTGGGAACTCGGAGGGCGGCGGAAGACTTGACAGTAACTAGGGAACTGAATGATAGTGAAGTTGTTACTTGAGACAACGAGCAACAACGATGGAGCGGATGAATTGTAGAGATGATGTGGATGTAAACTGTAGGTTTACGTAGGGTTTGATAGATAAATCCACCGGGGAAGAGGATTAGAAGTAAGAAGAAAGGATAAAGAAGTTACACTTTGTTTGGTGACGCCTAGGGGATTAACAAGGAGATGCACTCGACTTTATCAATTAATCCTAAAGCTAAACGTGATATTAATGAAGAAGGAAAGCCATATATTTAGGCGAGCCTTTACAAAAGAGTATCTTGCAAAATAAGTAAAGAAAGTAATAAGGATGATAATAAAAGGGAAACTAGGGCCAGCCTCTCAAGCATGAGAGTAGACATGCCCTAAATCTAAAAACATATGCTAAAAATAGAAATAATAATAATAACTAAGAAGATAGTCGGCCTTCACAGCTCGCAGGAACTGGTACCAAGGGAACTGGCTTCAGGAACTGAAGTTGGAGACTGGTACTGAGAAATGGAGCTGGAATAAGAGGCATCCATGCTAGTGAGCGAAGGCATTAAGGAACTGGAGGTTAGGAATTGAACCTCAAAGAGTGCTCCGCTGTAGAGGAACTAAAGTTGGCCATGGTGCGAAGGACCAAAGATTGCGTGGCTTGACTGATTAGCTTGGCTCGGGATAGAGTCACGGGTCCAAGTGAGCGAAGGCTCATGGCTTCCTCTTCCTCAACCGCTATCAACGATGGCAGGGTCGCATTACCCTCCCCTTCTTGGCTGAGAAGCGTCCCCGCTTCCAAATCTTCAAACTCAGGGGGGAATGTAAGGAGAGAGTTCAACGACATTAAAAGTAGGGCTCACATTGTATTCGCCCGGAATGTCAACCTTGTAGGCGTTTTCTCCATATGCCTCAAGAACTTTGAAAGGACCATCACCACGTTGATGCAACTTGGTCTTGCGAAGTCCAGGGAACCGTTCCTTTCGCAAATGCACCCAAACAAGATCACCTGGGGCAAATATCATGTGGCGTCAGCCTTTGTTGTGTTGCTTGACGTATTGCTCAGCACGACGTAGCAGCTGTTCCCTTGTTCTGCGGTGCAGTTCCCGTACAAATTCAGCGCGCTTAGCGCCGGGCACACTTTCTTGATCACGCAGCGGCCGAGGCGTCAAATCCAATAGAGTGACTGGGTTGCGACCATAGACAACCTCGAACGGCGTGAGCTTGGTAGCGCTGTGCCTGGACCTGTTATAAGCAAACTCCACAAAAGATAGTAAGTCCTCGCACATTCGTGGGTTTGACCTTAGGACGTTTCTAAGGAGTTGACCTAATGTCTTATTGGTGACCTCAGTTTGGCCATCGGTTTGGGGGTGATAGCTCGTGAAAAATAGCAATTTGGTTCCTAGCTTACCCCATAGAGTCCTCCAAATGTGACCAAGGAACTTGGCATCTCGGTCACTCACAATGGTCCTAGAAATCCCATGTAATCTCACCACATTATCAAAGAACTAGTTGGCTATATCAGTAGCATTATTGGTGGTCTTAGAAGCTATAAAGTGGGCCATTTTGGAGAATCTATCGACAACCACAAAAATCGAGTCATTTCCCTTCTTTGAGTTAGGCATACCTATGATAAAATCCATAGATAGGTCATCCCAGGGAACTAAGGGAACCGGCAGGGGAGTGTATAAACCATGGGAACTCGATCTAGACTCGGCTCTATGACAAGACACACAACTCCTACAAAAGCGAGTAACATGTTGAATCATTTTGGGCCAGAAAAAGTACTCTCTTAAGGTAGCTATGGTCTTATTAATCCCAAAGTGGCCATGACCTTCGCGGGCCTCCTTAATGAGCAGGTTCCTAAGGGAGGAACTAGGGATACACAGTTTCCCTGCTTTAAACAAATAACCCTCATCAAGAAAGAAGGTTGCACTCTCCCCTTTGGCTAAGCATTCCTCGAAAAATAGACTTGAAATAGTCATCAACTAAATACAAGTCTTTAATGATAGAAAAACCAAGAATCTTAGCATCAAGGGAAGTAAGAAGAACGTACCTGCGAGAAAGGGCATCGGCTACCATGCACATTCTCCTTTCCTTTCTTATGCACGACTACATATGGAAAAGTTACCATAAATTCAACCCAGTGTGCATGTCTCAGACCTAGAGTGGCTTGGCTCTTCAAGTAAGAGAGCGCTGCATGATCGGAATGGATCACAAATTCCTTTGGCCATAAGTAGTGTTGCCAAGTCCTTAATACCCTTATCAAAGCATACAGTTCCTTATCATAAGTTGGGTAGTTAAGTGTGGCACCCGTGAGCTTCTCGCTGAAGTAGGCGATCGGCTTGCGGTCTTGTAGCAGCACGCCTCCAATGCCAAAATTGGAAGCATCACATTCGACTTCAAAAGTTTCAGAGAAGTCAGGCAGCTGGAGCAAAGGAGTGTGGCAGAGAGCATCTTTCAGCGCTTGAAAAGGTGTTTCGTGGGAGGGAACCCAGTCGATCACAGTTCCCGTCTTGGTCAGCTCATGAAGGGGCGTTGCAAGGCTGCTGAAATCCTTCACAAATCTGCAATAGAAACCAGCCAAAAGAAGGAAAGATCTTACCATTGTGGCCGCTGTAGGGGTGGGCCACTCTTTGATTGCTCAAATCTTCTCTTCATCTACACGAAGACCATCTTTGGAAACGACAAAGCCAAGGAAAATGGTGGAGTCGGTGCAGAATGTGCATTTCCCATGATTAGCAAACAATTTCTCTTTGCGAAGGCACTCAAGAACAAGGCGTAAGTGCTTCGTGTGATCCTCTATGCTCTGAGAGTAAATAAGAATGTCATCAAAGTAGACAACAACAAACTTGCCCAAGAAGTGTCTCAAAACATGGTTCATGAGACGCATGAATGTGCTTGGGGCATTGGTGAGACCAAATGGCATGAGCCACTCGTAGAGGCCATACTTGGTCTTGAACGTTGTTTTCCACTCATCGCCTTTTTTCATTCTGATTTGATGGTATCCACTCTTCAAATCTATCTTCGAAAAATTGTGACACCATTGAGCTCATCAAGCATGTCATCAAGGCGAGGAATGGGGTGCCTATATTTGACGGTGATTTGGTTGATGGCGCGACAATCTACACACATCCTCCAAGAACCGTCTTTCTTTAGCACAAGGATAACCGAAACTGCGCAAGGGCTTACGGATTCCCTTACGTAACCTCGGTCAAAAAGCTCTTGAACTTGGCGCTGGAGTTCCCTTGTTTCTTCCGGACTGGATCTATAAGCAGCGCGGTTAGGCAAGGATGCTCCTGGAACAAGGTCAATTTGATGTTCAATTCCACGGATTGGGGGAAGTCCTGGTGGTAACTCGTTTGGCATGACATCCTCAAATTCTTGCAGAAGAGAGGAAACACTAGGGGGTAGATTATCTAGTTCATGAGAATTAAAAATGCACAGTTTGGGAACTAATAAAAAACAAGGAGAACGTCCCTGAAGTGTTGGAGTGATATCCATGTGACGTGCAAGAAATAACCGTGTTTCACATTTTCCCTGAATGAGAACCCTATCAACAGTGGTGCTTCTAGTTCCTGTCGCGGATGATGGGAACTCAGAAGTACCTGAAGAGGACAGTTCCCGACCGAAACTGGTTGGATCATTGCGTCTCTGCTGAACTGGGGTCCTGTCTTTCTGGGGATCCTTCTTTGGAACGGCCGTGTTGTTGGGAAGTGGGTCAGTTCCTTTCTTTGCAGCGGTGTTCTCAATAGCCTTTTGGCGACTCCTTTCTCTGTGATCCTGCATTATCTCATGTGGAGTCATAGGTAAAAGGGTGACACGTTTCCCATGGTAATTAAACACATAAGTGTTCAAATACCCATCACGGAGAACACGTCGATCAAACTGCCATGGACTGCCTAATAGAAGATGTGTGACATCCATGGGAGTTACATCACATAAAACAGAATCTTTATAATGACTAATGGAAAAGGATACAATGCACTGTTTGGTGATGGGATCGCCTTCAGATTCTGAAATCCATTGGAGACCGTATGGTTGGGGATGAGGTGTCGTTGGAAGGTTGAAGTGTTTGACCACCTTTTCATTGATGATGTTGCAGCAGCTTCCACCATCTATTATGACACTCAAAGAGGCGGTTTGGACTTTGCATTTGGTGTGAAATAGATTTTCTCTTTGATCCACCAAATCTACTTCCTTGACAGTGAGCACACGCCTAGTAACAAGAGTTAGTGGGGCATAGGCATTGCTCTCATTTGGGGCACAAGCATAAGCATCCACGTCTTCCTGACTAGGGAACTCATCTCTTGGTTCCTCTTCTGGTTCCTCATCTACGCAGGACTCATAGCCGGTGGCTTGGTTGCAGAATACTCTCTTGAGGTTTGGACAATCACGCTTCAAGTGACCATGTCCACCACACTTGTAGCATTCTATGTCACTCGTGTGGCTAGGTTGCTGAGTTGCGGGCTTAGGTGCTGAGGTGCGCTGTGGGGGTGCTGCAACCGGGTAGGAACTAGTTCCTGTCTTTGTCTGCAAAGAGGAATTTTGCACTTTAGTAGAAAGGGAACTTGAAGAGTTAAAATTGTACCTGGATTGACCCGAAGTTGGCCAAGTGTTCTTCTTGCGAAGAAGCTGGTAGTGAAGTTGCATAGCCGTGTGCACCAAAGTGTTAAGATCTTTGATTGGCAAAATTTCAAGTTGATCTCGAATGGGAGCATTGAGACCACTCAAAAACTTGGTGCGTAGGGCTGTGGGAGCAGCACTGACATTAGCTTTGAAGTACAGATCCTCAATCTTGGCGAAGAACTCAAGAGGTGTCATGGCGCCTTGGCGGAGCATAGCTATCTCCATTCAGACCTGGTTCCTATAACCAGTGGGAACATACTTTCTAGTCATGACAAAGACTAGCTGATCCCAAGTAGAAATTGGTTCAAGATTGCGACGAACGCGGTCTGAAGTGAAGCGGTGCCACCAAGTTTGAATAGCGTCTTTGAAGTGGAGAGTGGATATCTCAACTTTTTCGGCTTCTTCATAGCGACAATGCTTCAAGACATGGTCTGTAGCCTGCATCCAATCAAGAAAAACAGCGGGATCATATAAGACATAGAAAAATTCAATATTTACCTTGGTATCGCGGCGAGCGGTGTGACCGGGCACGGCTGGACGACGTGCCTCATAGCGGCGAGGGTCAGGTAAAGGCTCATCATATCTAGGTGCATGACGATGAAAACGACAGTTGTCATGGACATAATCGTCAACATCCTCATAACCTTGGCGCCTAGGATGGCGCGGTGCAGGGAACTGCTGGCGTTCTCGGCGCTGTGCAGGGAACTGATGTTGTTCCCTACGTCCATAACGGGCTTCATACTGACTTGTTTCACGACGTCCCTCATAACGGTCGACTGGAAGAGCAGCCGACGAAATATGATCTGGAGGGACCTCCATGTCTTCAATAGGAACTCCAAGAGGAGTGTGAAGGTTACCAGGATTAGGAACTCCAGCATGGGCGAAGTCCTCATCATCAAATTCTTCAAAACCATCTCGATTAGACTCAGGGGCTGAGCTACAACCAATAGGGGGTCGTGATCTGGGACTTTGGTGATGAAGGTGATCGTCAATGTTGAAGGAACTGCCGAAGCAGTGTTGTGACGACGCGAGTGATACCTACCTGTGGGATAGGAACTGTGATCTCGGCTCCTGTAGTAACTGGGTGTGGGCAAACTTGCGCCGTGCTTCTTGTGGCGGTCGTGACGCTTGTGATGGTGGCGAATTCCCTTTCCATGTGAAGAATGGCTCGGAAACTCATCGTCGAAGTCGTCATCATGGTTGCTGGAGTCGGTGTCCTTGTGCTCGACATGGGTGCGGCGATCCTTTACCTTTGCTGGAACTTGGTGCGTAGGGCTGTGGTTGAACTTGTGAAGTTGAGGCCACAACTTGCTTGCCTTTGTCACGGCTAGGGAACTTGGCACCAGTGTCTGACTTTGGGAACTGGACACTGTTTGTTCCTAAAAATACGACGAATAAGGAACGCGTGGTAAGCTATGCGTAGAAGGATGACGTCGACGCGATGAGAAGTAATGAAGATGTCGTCGACGTGACGAGACGTGGAAAAGATCTCGTTCTCCTTAAAGATTAGTTCGACTGAGCATATTTTATCTTATTCCCTTGAATATTGTCGTAATTGGTAAAAGATACGAGAAAGAATATCTTTTACCTTATTTATTATATTGTCATTAGATAGAAGGAAAAGATAAGATATGATTTTCCTTAAAGATATCGTTAGGGTTAGCCTATAAAATAGGGCTAACGCCTGCTTTGTAATCAACCAGCCACCATACGAGTAATACTAAGTTCAAGCTTCAACCCTAAATCCTTCTCTCGTCTTATACTGTTCTTGAGTGTTGAGATTATACCGTATTCTTTGATCTTTGCCCTACAATTGCTTAGTTATCATCTCGTTGATAATTTCGCTACAAACAATTGGCGCCCACCGTGGGGCAAGATCATAAAGGTATCGTCTCTCCATACGAAAAGAGCTTCTTTTTTGCAGGAAATCATGACGAATCCGACCAACAGCCCATGCGACGGCGAAAAAAGATCCGAGGAAGAAGACCCTGCGACGTTTCCTCTCGTTCCAATAGACGAATTTGCGGGGAAAGATCTCGAAAATACTCCTAACACTCCAAAGAGAAACGCTCCCGTAGAAAAGCAGGGGGTAGATGGCGAAGTAACTGACTTAGCCATCGTCAAAGCACAGTTCAACTCCTTCGAGAAAGTCCGTGCAGAAGCTCTGCACGCGGGCGAGAAGACAACGCTAGAGCTTACTAAAGAGAACGAGAGGTTGAATTCAGTAATCAAAGAACTCAAAGCGGGATTAGCAGGACCACGCACCTACGTCCGTGGTCAAAACGTCGTCCGACGCCTTGATATGGACGCAACTATTAAAGAAGATGGCGTATACCAACCCCAAGAACACCATGATTACGCCCCCTAGAGAGACGGCTCAGAAAAAGTGACCCGAGGAAAATATGACTTCGAACGTCGTCGCAACGCTTATAGCACAACAAGTCGGAGCTCTAAGGAAAGAGATGATGCTAATGCCCGGAGCCCCGAAATCCATAATCCCTGAACATGAGTTCAGATTTGAAGAGAGTCCTTTTGTCGCCGCTATCACCGCCCAGAAGATAGCCAAGAAGTTCACTGTCGCCGACCTCCCCGTCTATGACGGATCCGACGACCCAGAAGAACATGTCTTACTCTACAAAGGCAAGCTTTCCACAAGTCCGATCGAACCGGAGTTAAAGGAGGCGATGCTGTGCAAGTTCTTTAGCTCGATGCTACAAGGTCCAGCCTTGACGTGGTTTATCCACTTACCCAAGGGAAGTATCTCCTCCTACGCCGAACTCTCCAACCTGTTCCGATTACAATTCGCCAGCAGTAAGTTGTTTGCAAAACAGCCTTCAGATCTCCATAACATGCGTATGAACAGAAGCGAGACCATAAGAGCCTTCATGAAGCGTTTCAATGACGAGAAGATTACAATCTCAGATTGTAGCGAGGCTACCGCTGCCGACGCGTTCAGGCATGCTCTCCCCCGAGATAGTGACCGATACAAGGAATTAACAAAGACTCGCCCTGAATCATTCGTCTCGACGAGGGAAAGAGCCATGGAAGCCATATGCTTAGAGGAAGATCTCCTAAGGCACACCGAAGAAAGCTCTCGGTCTCCACGTAGACAGACTCCTCCGTGCAGAAACTCTCCTCCGCGTCGACACAACGACCGACATCAAGAGCGAGGGGAATGCCATGATAGGAGAAACAAGCCGTTCCAGAGGGAGCCGCAAACAGTGCATACTGTGAGTGAAGTTGATAGCGTCTATATGGTGGACAGAGGTATCTCTATGAAGACCGACGCGTTGCGAGTCATGAGCGCAATGAAAGGGCTACGCGACGTGCAGTGGCCTAAAAAGCCAAATCCAGGGAGAAGACCCGGAATGGGGAAGGGGTATTGCGAGTTTCACAATGACACAGGTCACACGACGGATGGGTGTTACACTTTGAGGAAAGAGGTATTAAGCTTGCTGAAGAGGGGGGATTTGAAGGATCTACTCTCCAGAGAAGGAAGGAACGCGTTCGAAGGAGTGAAGAAAGAAAGGAAGTCTCCCACCCCTCCCCCACCTCCATCAAGTCATACCCGAACCATATACACCATCCTCGGAGGCTCCTCCGCGAGTGGCTACACCGCGTCCGCCGCTAGAAGGAATATCAAGATCCTACGCGACGATAGTGATATGATGCGAGTCTATCAAATCCGTCCTACTAGAAGAAATTACCCGATCACGTTCGAAGAACCAAACGAGATGGTAGAGCATCACGACGGTTTAGTTATTTCCCTCACCGTTAGCAATTGCTTGGTCAAGAGGATCCTCATAGACAACGGGAGTTCCGCCAATATAATTACTACGTCTGCTATAAAAGAGCTCGGATTATCCAACGACGACATCGTGAAGAAGTACGTTCCCTTGGTGGGGTTCAGTGGTGAAGTAGCAAGCATGTTGGGAGAGATCACGTTGGCAACCTATGCCAGGGGTATCAATATACAAGCAAAGTTTGCAGTAATGGAGATCGAATATCCTTACAACATCATCCTAGGAAGACCTTGGCTACACGACATGAAAGTTGTACCCTCAACGTATCACCAATCCCTGAAATTCCCGTCTCCATGGGGAATCCAAGAGATCAAAGGCGAGCTTCAAGTCGCGAGAGACTGCTATAATATTGGGGTGAGAAACACCACTAAGGCGTCGTCGGGTAAGGAAAAGAAGGTGTAGCAATCAAAGAATCACGAAGAAAAAGCTAAGGGTGGAAAGCCAATCCCCGATGCGACGAGAAAAGCACAATTCGACAAGCAAAAGGATGCCAATCTTCCAAGTAAGTATGAGAAAAAAAGTCCAAGCAAAGAGCAACAACTTAAGCTACATGTTCCTAAAGCACCACCCGCCATAAGTCGAATCCAACAAAAGTGATAAGAATTCCCAAATTTCCTAGCATTACTCTCTTTATGTTCTTTCTCGCATGAGTAGGATTAGTTTCTTTCTAGAATTTCAATAAAGTTAGCGTCGTTATCTTAGCGTCGAAGCGACAAGGGGTCGTGACGACTAGGGGTAAGCGTCAGCGTCGAAGTTTGTTAGTTCATGATGCATCTTTCTATTAATATATGAGTACACTCTTTTTTCTCCGACGTGTTAAAGTATGCCGAGTTGTTCTATTTCCAAATTACTTGCTCTGTGTCTATGACGTAACACCAAGCTTAATAAGGCCGCGGCGAAAATCCGCGTCGGGGAGGAGTTTCGTTAGCTTACGCGTTCAAGGCCCCATCTACGCGTACGCAACGTTAGCCAAACCGCCGACTCCGAGTCGACGCTTCCCATGATTGTTACGACTTGTGGCAATGGTCATGGGGAATGAAGCCCGGCACCTCACGAAACCGGCACGGTCCTCTGAGCAAAAAAGGGAAACCTATTGCCACGACCACTCTCCAGGAACGCGTACTCGCGCCTTCCACGACCCCTTTGAGAGTCATGAATCCACGGGCAAAATGCCAAACCGGCAGGGATGCGTCCACCGGCATCATAAGTCCTAACAATCGAGAAATCAGACGCTACACGATAAATAGGACCGTCGATTAAAAGAGTTCGACGTCGACCTAACGCTAGCGTGAGGCAACAGACCCACCTTAAAAGAAAGGGGTAACGTCACAAGCTGATAAAATCACACGCTGACCTATGTCCGTCACTCGCTTCAGGGTTCGGAGGAAATGTTGGACCCAACCTTCATATAAGCCGACAACGTAACGAAAGCAACCGCGTTGACCATACCACCCTATCAAGTAAGCAAAACTTTCTAACACGTTCACTACGAACAAAGTGTCATGCCAGGGATAGAAAACCACACCCTAAAGATAAAGTAGCAAAAGCAAAAGCCAAGGACCAAACCTACGAATTCAAAAAAAAAACAAGCTACGCGTAAGGGGTCACAGAAGTTAAAGTCAAAAAGAAGAAATTCCTACGCGTACCTAAGTGTAGAGCGCATGAACTATCAAAACCAGAAAAAGAGAAAGCTCCGAAGATGTCTCCGACGCAAAGAATAACGCGCACGACGCAAGAAACAAAATGCGAGACATAACAAACAAAACAAGCCCAAGGGTCTTTGGTAGCTCTAACCTAGTCCACGGGGAGCCTAAGTCAAACCTACCAAAAGGGGTAGAACCACTCAAGGAAACATGCAGGCACACCTAAAACCGAGGAACGTATAGAATACACGCCAAACAAGTCCGAAGTAAAGAAATTAGAAAGAAAAAAATATTGTCAATACGATCCAAAGAGAAAAGTTAATCGTTCAACCCATAGACGAATACGCTATCACCAAGAAGAACATGTTTAGACGCGACGACATACTCAACGCGTAAAAGATCCAAGAATCAAAAAGTTATATTATAGAAGCCCATCAAGAAGGGGAAGAACAAAAGTACTTACAAGAAAACGCCCCGAAGACCGGCGACGCGTAAACAAAAGAAAAAGAAATTTACAAAAATCCCAAGGGAAGAATGACCCCGGAAAATCATAAAGATTCACTCTCAGACTCAGAAGAACTCGACGAAGAACCATCCGCGTCCTCGTATTCATGCTCGTCGTCATCCTCATCTTCAGAATCCTTTACAACGGCTTCTTCATCAGCATTCTCATCATCTTCGACGTCGTCATTAGGATCAACCTCGTTAAGATGAGGGACATCCTCCTCCATGACGTGAGGATTCACCGGAGGATTCATGGGCGAAGGTCCCTCATCGACGCCTTCAGGAAGCTCCTCGAACGCCTCCTGGAACTCCCTCCGCTCCTTCACTAGGTCCCAACCGTGGTATTGACCAGCAACATACTGTTTAATGACTTCCACACGAGAAATCCAAGACCAATAGAGCTTCACCTCCTTGAGCTCTGAGGCATGCTTCTTCTCCGCCTTAGCCATCTCGTCCTCCAGGGCAGCAATTCTCGCCTTCGAATCCTCGACTTGTTTGGCAAGATCGACGTGAAGCTTAAGCGCCGCCGTAACCTCTTATTGAGCCTCACTCTCCGCCTTACGCGACGCCTCGACTGTCGCATTAAGCTCGTTGATCTTCACCTCGTCGGCCGATTGCTTGGCCTCCATAGCCTTCGCCCGATCGAAAAAATCAGAGAAGCGTCCCCATATGCACAACGAAGACTGGAGAGCCTAAAAAAGAAAAGATAAAAAGGTCATAATCAAATCAAAGACAAGAGACTCGGCGTAAAAAGCAAGAAAAACCTACCTGCCATTGCGTAGCAAGAGCCTCCCCCATCACATCCTCCGTTTCCATCGGCAAGTAGTAATAAAGTGATGGAGGATTTTGAAGCCCCTTCATGGCGGGCAAAAACGACCTCCCAGACGCGACGACACGAGAGATAACTCCCGGAAAGTCGTCAACGGTCTCAAAGTCAAAGTTCAACTTCTCAACGACCTTCTCCTTACCCTTGCGCGACTTCTTTGTCGGAATTGAAGAAGGAGATGGAGACGAGAAGAGAGAAATCATAGGCGTAATATGGATAGGAGCCTCAGAAGCAGTACGACTCCTCTTCCGCGACGCGATGAGAGCAGACGCAGATTGTCCTCCGCTGCGAACGCGAGAGATATCCACGGATACTAAAAACAACAAGGAAAAAGGTTAAAGACCCTTAAAGCAAAAGAGAAAGGAAAACAAGGTAGAGGAACGTGAACACATTACCTGTCAAGGCCGTAGAAGCGATGCGATGAACCTCCCCGTCGTGCCCATGGAAAGTTCGATCACTCTCAGAGATCTCGAGAAGTCTGTCAATAACCTTCTTTGTCTCTCGCCTCGCCACGATAGCATATGCGTTAACTGCAAGAAAGCACAAAACAAAGTAAAACATCGACGATTGATGACATGCATAGCAAAGATTCGAAAGAAAGAAAGAGTAAACTCACTCGTAGGATTCCAGCACTCGATCAGTGAAGAACACTCCTCGCCAAGAGTCGATTTTTTGACAAAATAGAAGAAGTCAGCCCAGTGACGATCAACCTGACTTCCCTCAATGGCGATTTTGGCCGCCTTAGGTCTTGATTTAAGACCTACCCTCCCAACCGTTCTAGTTTGAACATTCAAAGAATAGGCAAGATCGTCAACGACAATCTCGACGCCATGTTTCTCCTTCACGTCGTCTAGAGCGCCTAAGATCCTTCAGACGCTCGGCAGAAGTTGTCTTACAACCACTCCTAGCGTAAGAATGAACGCCTTCGTCAACGGCGAGAAGGGAAACCGATGACCAGTAAGGAAAGGGTATTCATATACCGCAATCCATCCCGGGCGGTATGCATCGGCAGATACCCCTCGAGGAGGTATCTCAATCTCCACCTCAGGGCCAAGATTCGCCAACGATCTTAGCCTCTCGACGTTACACGCCTCCGATGATTTACAGTCGGAGCCCTTCAGGATAAACTTTGACACATAGAAGGAAGCCATTTCAAGAGACTAAAAGATAGAGTGAAGAAGAAATCTGAAGAAAGAAGAGGCAAATGATCTTTTGAACGTGAGTAAACGAGAAAGCAAAGAATGTTCAGAGTATATGAGTCGCAGAAGAAGTAGAAGGAAAGTGAAAATCCTCTCCTTATATAGCCAAAAGGATCGCGAGCAACACGGAAGATATTCCAACGGCATTATAGCCGTTGAGAAACTAGCCGTTACGATTGAGCGATACCGGCACAGATAACGAAGCTCCTCGTCTGTCGCATGGAAATGATTGAAGAAAGGCGATGATCGAAGTTCTACGACGACATTAAAAATTCAAGGGACGTAATCATCAACGCGTTCCTTGCGTAATGAAGACGTATTCTATGAAGAAAGAAGGCGTCTCTCAGCTCTACTAGATGTTAAGCCTTTTGAGACGCCTTAGGGGTATTGTTTGTGCCTAAAAATACGACAAATAAGGAACGCGTGGTAAGCTACGCGTAGAAGGATGACGTCAATGCGACGAGAAGTAATGAAGATGTCGTCGACGTGACGAGACGTGGAAAAGATCTCGTTCTCCTTAAAGATTAGGTCGGCCGAGCATATTTTATCTTATTCCCTTGAATATTGTTGTAATTGGTAAAAGATACGAGAAATAATATCTTTTACCTTATTTATTATATCGTCATTAGATAGAAGGAAAAGATAAGATCTGATTTTCCTTAAAGATATCGTTGCGGTTAGCCTATAAAATAGGGCTAACGCTTGCTTTGTAATCAACCAGCCACCATACGAGTAATACTAAGTTCAAGCTTCAACCCTAAATCCTTCTCTCGTCTTATACTGTTCTCGAGTGTTGAGATTATACCGTATTCTTTGATCTTTTCCCTACAATTGCTTAGTTATCATCTCGTTGATAATTTCTCTACAAACAGACACCGTCATCGACGTGCACTTCCGGGGTCGGCTCCGATGGACTATGTTGGCTTGCAGAGTCAACTTTAGCCCTTAGTGCCGTCAATTCTTGGAGAAAATGTTGTATTGTCTGCCCTTGTTGCTCCACGACTTGATCCAAGGGCGGATCTTGAAGCAATGGGGATTGCTGGAATGGTGGAACTTGAGTCTTAGTTCCTGTTGATTTAGTTTGGTCACCCTCTTTGTCCTCAAGAGTCACATTACCTACAACAAGATCATTCACCATTGCGAGTATCAAGTAGCACAAGCAATATCAAAGGCACAACAATCTATTAAAGCACGCACAACTCAGGCAAGTGACAACACTCTCGGGTTACTATGGATAGCAAAGCCGTGAGGGAGGTCAGGGAGAAATGAAGGCAATCAAGCAATATCAAGCAATCAAGTTGAACAATTCAATGAGCAGCAAGAGAGAATTCGAATAAGCAAACACAAGGAGAAGAAGAAAAAAGATTCAAACTTCCTAGTATACAAACCTAGACGATGGAGAGGTAAGAAGATGGAAACTTTGACTAGTGATATCTCAAACTTACCTTATTTTGGCTTTGAATGAGATTTTTTTTTTTTGAACTTTTTTTTTTTTGATTTCGGATTCCCCTTTTCTGTTAGGATCCGAAAATAACTAATATGCAAAAGATATGCAAGGAAAAGTCAAAGCTTTACACAATGAAAGAAATTAGAGTAGGGTGCAAGCAAAATCTTTTGAGCACTAGAGAGAATATTTCGGCCAACAAACAAGGAAAGAGCAAATCTTTTTTATACTATCTTTTTCCTTAGATATGAAAATCAAATAATCTCTATACTTCTCAATTAAATTGCAAGCAACCGAAATTAACAAGATATTGCAAGATAAGGGAAACGGCTAGCAAGATGAGGAAACAAATTTTCCCCTAGGGTTTCGAACAAGATCTGATCTTTCTGCGTTCTTAGGTGAATGAAGGTCGAATATGGAGTATTTCTAAGGCTCTCAAAGTGATGGGGGAATGGGATTACGTGGTGGAAGAGTGATAATCACAAACAAGAGAAGAACGTGACTTACAAGATCCCTGTCGCTCTGATACCAGTTGATGTGTTCCTGGCCTCGAAAAGGTGAAGGATGGCTTGCTGGAGCGATCTAGATCTCATAGGGAGTCGGTCTTCTCAAGAACTGGACGAGTTTGGGAACTCGAGGGCGGCGGAAGACTTGACAATAACTGGGGAACTGAATGATAGTGAAGTTGTTACTTGAGACAACGAGCAACAACGATGGAGCGGATAAATTGTAGAGATGAAGTGGATGTAAAGTGTAGGTTTACGTAGGGTTTGGTAGATAAATCCACCGGGGAAGAGGATTAGAAGTAAGAAGAAAGGATAAAGAAGTTAGACTTTGTTTGGTGGCGCCTAGGGGATTAACAAGGAGATGCACTCGACTTTATCAATTAATCCAAAAGCTAAACGTGATATTAATGAAGAAGGAAAGCCATATATATAGGCGAGCCTTTACAAAAGAGTATCTTGCAAAATAAGTAAAGAAAGTAATAAGGATGATAATAAAAGGGAAACTAGGGTCGGCCTCTCAAGCATGAGAGTAGACACGCCCTAAACCTAAAAACATATGCTAAAAATAGAAATAATAATAATAACTAAGAAGATAGTCGGCTTTCACAGCTCGCAGGAACTGGTACCAAGGGAACTGGCTTCAGGAACTGAAGTTGGAGACTGGTACTGAGAACTGGAGCTGGAATAAGAGGTATCCATGCTAGTGAGCAAAGGCATTAAAGAACTGGAAGTTAGGAACCTCAAAGAGTGCTCTGCTGGAGAGGAACTAAAGTTGGCCACGGTGCGAAGGACCAGAGATTGCGTGGCTTGACTGATTAGCTTGGCTCGGGATCGAGTCACGGGTCCAAGTGAGCGAAGGCTCATGGCTTCCTCTTCCTCAACAGCTGTCAGCGATGGCAGGGTCGCATCAATAATCCCATCTCTGATTTGTATCTCTTCGCCATAGCAAACTGTAACAATATGCATTTTTATCTGCATATTTATTGAACAAAGTAATTATTAGACTTTGTCATCATTTTTATCTGTCAACAAAGTATTCAACAAAACCTAATTAAAAACGAAGTGCGTTGAGCGCGCTTCGTATGTTATTATTTTTATGAGGCTCGCGTAGAGTGCTTCGTTTTAACATTTGTTTAATAAATTTGTCAACATATATAGTTGTCAAAAACATTTTGCTAACATTAGTAAATAAAAAGAAATCAATAAATTGTCAATAGACCATTGTTAATTTGTTTAAACAAAATAAATGAACATCATAATTATTCTAAACATCATTGATTATATCTGTCAACAAAAGAAATCTATAATTTCCAAAAAATATATATAACATTTGTGAACAACGCTTACCTAATATCAGCCCACAACCTAAATAATCATGGTTTATAACATCTGTCATCAACCTAAATAAACATGATTGTTAATACCTGTCAACAATACATTGGCATAACGTGTCAACAAAACCATTTTTGTACATCATTGATGAATTTGGAAATAAATCATTGATGGAATATGGAAACAAATCATAATGTATTTTATGATCTATCAACAAATCATAATGTATTTCGTTATCTGTCAACAAATTATAATGTATTTCACTATGTATCAATAAAAAATAGTCAAATTGTCTCAATTTTTATCACAATTTCGTTTGTACATGATTGTTTGTTCAATTCCTTCCAAAATTCATTGATCTTATCCTATATAATCATTATGGGTGCCGTTTTTAACAAAAATCAATCGATGTTACATTATTAAATTGAATTTACTTCTTTTTCGCTAGATTTGCTGGAGTCGTTTACAGATTCTATATGCACCATAGTGATTGAATCAAATTTCGATTCAAATTGTTGCAAATAAGCTTCGTTCGTTATTTGTTTCCAGAATTCAATCACAATACTTTGGACTCTGGTTTGCTAATGTTGTTGTGCTCTAGTTTGCTGATATTGCTCTCAATCTTCTGTCTTGCTCTCGTTCATTCTCTCTCAATCTAGGTATCGCTCACTCTCTCTTCCTACAATTTCGATCTCGCAATCTAGATCTCGCTCTGCTCGACTCAAGGAAGAAGAAAACGAGTTTCGGCAGTGTGGTTTGTGAAAGAAGGGAGCGCGACTTGGTTTGAGTGTGTATGAGATTAGCATGTTGATGTTATATATACTAAGGTATATTCATATAACTTGGTTATGTGATGCAAAAACCAACAATACTATCCAGTTTTGGGGTATTTACCCAAAAATTGGCGCCAATACCATCAGGAGAAGCCCATTTAGAGGCCTAAGTCTGGTAATGTCATAAATAACCTAGAGAATGGATAAAGTAGGGCTCACGACACTCCCTATAATCCTAACAGAGAGGAGAGAAAAAACATCTTGTATCATTTGACAAGTTTTCTCCCTTGTAAGGAAGAGAGGAAAAACACAGAGAAGAAGCTATTCTACGAGCTCATTTTCTCCCTTCTTAATTCATCCCTTCTTGTGGAGAATTGGATGATCGGCACTTGGATTCCGACTCTCGGTGCCGAGTTCGTGCTTTTGATATAAAAATCAGCTCGTTCAGAGGTGATCTGGGTAACTTGGGGGAGTTTGTTTATGGTTTGTTAATGGAGTTTTGGTTATGACTTCATCCTTTTTCCCTTCCTCTCTTTGAGCTCTTGTATGGTATTGTTTGGTTCATTTAGACTTGTTTGATTGTGCTTGTAAACTGACTTGGGCGTCGTAGAGCCAAATCTAGGGGGATCAACCCTTCTGGTTTGGTTGCACAGATGGATTGGAGCTCAAGAACTTGAAGAACAAGGAAGGAAGACAAAGTTTGATCCAAGAGATACTAGAGTTCCAAGTTGTTTTTCCAGCTGAGGTCGTGAGGTCCCATGCAAAGTAGAAGAAGATTTTAAGTTGGCCTGCCTCGAGAGGTGTTGATCGTGAGGTCTAACATCTGGGCTCCAACACTGGCGCCAATCGTGGGGACCTCTTCACGCAGCTAGGTACATTCAGAAAGTTTGTAATAAAATCTTGATTTTAAGAAGGATGGGAGACATAGATAGGAGTGAAGTCGTTAACAACACGTCCTTACAAGTGAACCACCCAGGATCAGGTGCATTGCTCCTTCCTCTTCCTCGCGTGGAGGAGAATGTAATTGTAATCCCCGTTGAGAATGAGGCGGACTTCCGAGCATGGCAAAGGGCTCGTGACCAAGAGGCACAAAGGGCCCAAAATCAAGAAAGTCAAAGAGCGGGAACTCGTGTAGTGAACGAACAACCAGAAAATCGGGAGGCTCCTCTCGCGAAAGAGGGGGCTTAGGTCAACCTAGAGGATAGAGCTTTTGGCTCACGAGTTCCCAGGGGGAGAAGTGTCGTGAGGGAGATAGGGCCAAGAGGGGGTAGATCTTAACCAATCCCCGACAAGCTATCATGAACATTATTACTCAAAGGGAGGTGGCCATTACGATGCATGGAATCAGGCTTACGGCCAATCTGTTGATGTTCGTACTCCTCGCTACCAGTATGAGCCTCACTACTATCATCAGAATGACTATACCAATGAGGCATACCTGATGTACGCAGGACTACGTCAGCTCGTATCACTGATATCACTGAAGAAGAAGGAACAACACAAGATTGGCAGCCAGGTGGGCCGACCGTCCAAGAAGAGAAGAAGAGCCCTTCTGGGCTTAGCAGGAAGGAAGCTCAATAAGAAGAAGGCTAAGGAGACTTTACTATTTTACCCTTGAGACATTTTACTATTTAAGTTGGTTTTTAGAGCTTGTTGCCCAGATTAGACAAATTGAGAATTGAGAATACGTTTTTTGTTTTGACGTCTTTTAGTTGTAGTTTTGGTTTGGTATTGAATTGCAAGACGAAAGCACTTGGTTTGATATTGACCTATGAGATCGATCTGTTGTTGACACATATTTCGATCTCCAAACCTTGAAAGAACCCTAGGTGGACTCCTTGGGTTAGTTCGAGTCAAGTAAGTCTTTCTAGATCGACGGCTGAGTCAAGAAAGACGTCACTTGCTTATCGTGTCCAAGACAAGTTAGTCTACCTAGATCGAAGAAGGAGTCAAGGTAGATAACACTTGTTGAAGGCCAAGGTTCGATCGATCGTCTTCCACAACGATCTCTCGAAGTCACCTCAACAACGATTTCCCCAATTTCCACCCAAAGAGAACGTTTTCAGCCTCACATATTCGATCCTGCAGATTCGTCTGCCATCATTTGGTATCAGAGCTAAATGAGGTAAAACGTTCTAGTTTTCGTATTCCCTTTGCTTGAAGTTTACTCACTCGGGTGCATTTTGTTCAGATCTACCTTAAGCCGAGAGGGTGAGAAATTTTTTCGGCCAAATCCTCCTCAAAACGTGTGACGAGCGTCGAAGAGGAGAGTGTAACCGAGAGAAGCGAGCGGCGTCTTAGCCTAGGGACGGCGGACGGCCAGGGTGAGCCCAAAACCCTAATCCATTCTTACCCTAACCAACCCATAAATCAAGGGAAGAATCAGGTTTGAAGATTTTCTGTTAAGATTTTGTTTGCAACTATTTTTGGAAGGAAATCAGAAAAATCTTGTCTTAAATTCGAATTTTGAAAAGGGTATACGAGCGGGAGGCGTTTTCACGCTCCCTACCCCTCCACGTCCAGTCAGCCATTTAAAAAAAAAACGAGTTTTCAATATCCCGACTAGCCGAAGAGAAAACCGGCTAAGGCGAGAACGTTTTAGGCTAGTAGCCTTGTTTGTTTAAGGTTGAGCAGGACCCGGTCTAGTAGCCTTGAGAAGTCCTAGGGGTCAAGCCAAGTGAGTCGGGCTAGTAGCCTCGAACTCCGCCCCGGCGCTTTCCCGCCCGGGGGCGGCTCTAGAGATTTTCGAGTTAATTCTTGCATTTTTTCGTTTTTCTTACGAAATTTTTTGTTAGAAAAATCTTGGAGAATAATCTCAACCGAGTCTTCTTTAGACTTTTGGAAGATCTTGTTTTAGTCAGAACCTCATCCCGAGCCAAACCGAGAGAGACTTTCTAAAAAGGGAAAGCGTGAGAAATTTCGAGCCTAGGGCTGCGGAACTTAAAACGTTAACCTAATTTTGTTTCTTTTATTTCAAGTGGGCTAACAATCTCGCAGGAAAAGAGTACGAGGAGAAACTCCAAGTTGGAACGGTGGGACCCACTGAGGCGGGAGCACGCACACCGAGGCGCGCGCGCGTCCGCGCCAAGCGGGCTGGCCTTAGGGCCGGCCGAGCGGGTCCACTCCCTCTTCCCTCTTCAAATCTTTTTCCAATTTCAAAAGAAAAAGGGAAGATATTCTTGTTACCATATCTAGCTATTTGTTTTATTTTCCTTTCTTTTAGAAAAATAGAAGATATTCTTTTCTTGGAAGATAAGTTGTTACCAAGTTGGTAAGATCCTATCTTACCAAATTAGATTTTCTTTTATTTTCTTAATTTCTTTTCTTGTTTTATTTATTTCCTTAAAAGATCTTCTAGATTTTATTTTCTTTTCTCTCTCTTATCTTGTAGGATTTTTTATCCTTGGGAAGCAAGCAAAATTTTGAAGGAGCACATTAACCGGATATTCAAGAGTCAACTTGGGAAACTGTGTCAGCATATGTTGATGAAGTAGTGGTTCAAAGTCAATCTAAGGAAAATCATTTGAGAGATTTTGCGGGGGTATTTGATGAGCTAAGAAAGAAAGGCATGAGTCTCAATCCAGAAATATGTTTAAGAGCTTCATAGTCAGCTCGCGGAAAATAGATGTGATAGAGTTGGAATTAACGTGCTTCATATGTAACGGGATACCAACACATACGTGGGGAGAGTGACGACTGAACGTTCTAAAAATCAAGCAAAGTTGGCAAATCGCGACCCATGCGTAGGAATCCGGAGATCCCAAACAATAGACAATAACGCGCTTATGTGAAGCGACGCGGAACAACGACTTTTATCTGGTACAGCGCGCTCCTAACCAATAATCACCGAAGCATGCAAGTTCTTGGACAAGAAGTGGAATCCCAAATCAACGAAATAAATAGAGCGTTCTCCTCATATGAGTCATCTGTCTGTATCAGGTAGTCCACCTCTTGCTTCAACGTGTCACTCAGAAGAGACCCGATGTGTTAGGCCTAGACACGTGGAAAAAGCACCTCAAACCCTATAAATAGAGCACTCCTCTTCAAATTAAAGGTGAAACTTTCTAGAGAGAGAAACAAATTCTAGGAGAGTCGATTGATGATGATTCTCTTCATCGAGAGAATCTGAAGAGTGTAAAGTGGTTGAATCTTTGCTTGTTTTCAACGTTTTATCCAATCAATGCGTTCTCTTCCTTGTTCTTCAACTCTCTTTTTTACTTTTTTTCGGTTTATCTGAATAACGCGGGATTGCCAATATACTCATCTAGGTTTTCAATTTCATGAGATCTTTTCCCACAATTCTGTTATAAGTCATAAGGTATTATTTCCCCTAATTATCGAACTTTAAGTGAATTTTTCTAATACACTAGTGATCTATAAGATAGAGAGATGGCACATTGTTGCCGACTCAGTAATCCAAGCTATACAAGCCTTTTTCCATTCCGGTCTACTTTTAAATGATTGTGCACAATCATTTGTTGCTTTAATACCGAAAGTTGATTCACCTATTTCCATTAATCATTATCGTCCCATAAGCTTATGTTCTACTATCTATAAGGTTATCACGAAGCTTATGGCAATTCCATGTGCAAACCAAAAGATGAAGGCGGATTAGGCCTACATAAGGCAATGGATTTAAATATAGCACTACAATAGAAATTACTTTGGAAATTAGTCACAGGCCGAGATTAATCAAAAAGAAGAAACAATCTTGGCAATTTTCAAGATTTCAAGATTACTACACCTACGAAAACAATTTCATAAAGGAATAGGTTGGGAATTAGGCAATGGCAATTATATTAATTTCTTGACAGACAACTGGGTTAAAGACGAGACTTTAATTTCGTACTTCGACCCTACTAAATCGGATATTAACACCATAGTAGCCTTCTTCATCACAGAATCAAGAGAATGAAATTTAGACAAATTGAATGCAGTTCTACCGAGTAACAAGGTCACACAAATACGTAGTATATATATTCCGAGCACAAATATGGAAGATAAGTTTATTTGGCTACCAGATAAATCTGGTCATTTTAGTACAGCTTCTGCAAGAAAATTTAATATGAAAGATCTACCACATCATAAAAATAAACTATATAACTGGGTATGGAATCTTAAAATTCCCCCTCGATATCAAAATTTTCTTTGGAAAGCTATTTTTGACAACCTCCCTACAACTCCAAGATTAAATAAGTATTATAATAGGGTTCCCTCCCAATGTTCTATGTGCAATGGCGCCCAGGAATCGAGAGAACATTTTTTCTTTGAATGCCATTATTCAAGAACACAATTACAGAATTATGGCGAAATGTTTGATACTTCGTTCGACATACATCAAGGTACAACGTTTAACCAAACATTACAAAACATTATACATGCGTACCAAAACAAAAAATACAAAATTGAAGGTTTAATTTTCCTTTGGTACTCGCTATGGTTGCACAAGAACGCGATAATTTTTCGAAAAAAGGACTACAAACAAAAAGAAATAGCACGTTCAGCCTATGAACAATTCAAATTTTGGGAATCAATGCAAAATAATTTAAAAGGACCAAAACTGAAAAACAGGATAAGTAAGAACAAAAATATTAACCGGAGATGGATAAAACCATCTGCAAACTGGGTCAAAGTTAATTTCGACGCATCTTTTTAGTCCTCCCCTTTAGTTTCAGAAGCTCTAGGTGCATTGCATGCAGTCAAATTAGCCATTAAAATTAAAGCTAAAGTTTTTATTATTGAAGGTGATAACCTCACGGTTATTAATTCAATTAAAAATATTTGGAAAATTCCTTGGAAAATTCGGATTATTATTATTGATATTCAAAATTTGCTAAAATCATTTAATGATTTCAAAATATTCCATTGCTTCAGAGAAGCAAACAAAGCGGCTGATTTTTTTTATCAAAATCTAATATCAGCTCGCATATACTAAAAATGGTCCTGAATTGTAATTAGAGGGACATCGTATCTGATGAGTATATCAGAACTATTATGCCAGTTCTATTTCAGTCAGGTGTGGCACATTCCTGCTCCGATTTTTTAAGGATCATTCGTCAGAATGATCAGAAGTTGTCACCAGCCCCCTGGTTAAACTCCGGTTCTTGCCTCAAAAAAAAGAAAAAAGAAAGAAAGAGGTGGATTATATCATGAAACTACTACTCCAACTTGAGTGACAATTTGGGGAAAAGGGCACAAATTCCGGGCAAATTTGTAAATATGTTGCATAAACAAAACGTTGAAATTTGTACCAGAAAAGGAAAAGAAAGAAAAAGTAAAAGCGAGTACTGCGGAGTAGAAGATAAGCCCAAAAAGCTCAAGTCTGATCCTGGAGGTTAGGATCTTCTTCCAAAATTCCTTCCTTCCTTCCCTCTCTCTCCAAATCCAGGTTTCCAACTACAGACACGGCGGCGGAATTATAGGGATGTCGATCTCCGACGCACTGGTAGGCCATCTTCTCACGATTTACCTGGGATTGATAGCAGCGATGAAGATGTACGGCCTAATCACCGGCCGAAGTTTCACCGGAGTCTTTGTGCTTGCCGCATCGACTGCCGTTGTCGGAATCTCTCTCGTCGCCGCTCTCACGTGGGACGTCTCTCGCAAGGCCACCTTCGCCTTCTCCGGCGAACAGGTTCCAGAGATTTGCCGCGGCGGAATCTGCTGGCACGGCGTCGCTGTCAAATCGCCGGTATCGCAGGTCCGTTTCCGACTCCCTCAACACCAACCGATGCAACACTAATTCCAATCGATCTTCACTTTTTGTTAGGGTTTTGTTTCCCCCAATTTTCAATACGCCATGTTTTGCGTTTTATATATTGCTGGATTCGTCTTGTTTCACTGTGTATATGCATGAATAATTCTGTAAATAATACTGTCCTATATCTGCATAATTAATTTGGTTCATTGCTCTCAAAATTGGATGTGTGCAACAAAAGTTGAAGTTGCTGTGTTCTGTGAGTTGGAAATTAATTGAAGACATGAACAAATCCGCAGAATTTCAGTATTTCTGAAGATTGGAAATTAATTAACCAATACGGCAATACCCACGAGTTTGAAAATGGAATTGGTCCAGTTAATTAAGGACCACAGCACTAGTACTCAATGCAGATTACCAAAATGCTAATAATATGATTAGGGGCTCAAAACAGGTGGCCTTAATTTAGACCTAAAAGCATCATTCTACACTAATTTCTTGTGATGTTGTTTTGTGTCGACACCATGAATCATGATTCTTTCTTTTACATATTTGCGGTTAATGAATTATAGAACGCTTACTATTTGGCACACCCTAAAATTTTATTTGGCACACCTTTATCTTCGTCACGAATGTATTAGAGACGATCTTCGTCACGAATGTATTTTACCAGAGATTCGTCAAGAAGAAACTGAGGACTTCTGTCACGAAGGTTCCAAGGATATCTGTCACGAAGGTATATAGGACATACGTGACGAATGTAAAGAATGTCAATACGAGTCCGTGCATATAAAATACGTCCAAAACGGACATCGTTTGCCCTTCCAAAAGCCCTAAAAACAAAACAGCCGTGTTCGTTAAGTTCGTAATATTTAAACATAAAGCATAATTATACTTTATAAGTAATAAACTAGTGATATTAAATGATAATAATTATAGTATATAAATTTAATTGCATGATTTTTAACTATAATTAATAATTATATTATACAAATACTAAATTTAATAATTATATTAATGCGCATGCGACTATTTTGTTTTGGAGGCTTTTGAAAGGGCAAACAATGTCCGTTTTGGACGTATTTTATATGCACGGACTCGTATTGAAATTCTCTACAAGATTCTGATTTAACAAAAAAAAATAGATTCGTCACGTATGTCCTTGGAACCTTCGTGACGAATGTCTAATCATATACCTTCCTGACGAAGAACAGTTACTACACATCCGTGACGGATGTTTGGCCATATACCTTCGTGACGAATGTATAGGTATGTTAAATAAAATTTTAGGATGTGCTAAATAAAGACTTTGAGTATATATTCTTGTGCATCCAAACGAGAGACGTGAATTACATATAGGCTAGGGTCGGGGACCTCTATCCTTGTCCAAACATTGTTCTGCATGGATATATCTAAAAATTTGTACAATATGATTATATGATGTTAAAAATTATGGAGGGTTCTTAAATTGTAAACAAGGATGGAGCCAAATTCAAATTCGCCTGCACAGATTAAGTTTTTTTTTTGCCATCCTATGACCTTTGTTTCTTTCTTTTTTTTTTTTTTTTTTTTGTTAACACACAAGAAGCGGGGTATCGTCCAAAAGAATGACTACCCCTGACCATCCTCAACGATGATCCGCAAAAGATGTGGCCTAATACCATTTAGGTATTCTGTAGACAGATAAGAGTCAGGATTGCAATTCAAGATTGCTTTAATGAAATGGGGATTAATATTTGGACAGGCCAGAAAATCGGCAGCTCTATTGGCTTCCCTGAAACAATGAATTAAACGGACTGTATTTAAGATTTGTAAATTTGTAATTGCATCATTAATAATATTATTTATTTCCCACAGTATTTTCCAAATACGGTTTGCTGAGTTAATAACAGTTAGGCTATCACCTTCAACAATAATGTTTCTTGATCCTAATTTCATGGCCAACTTTGTTGCCATAAGAAAAGCTATAGCTTCTGTATGCAATGCTGAAGTACCTTGGCATGGTTTACTGTATATGTCTAAAAAAATCCTTTGCTATCCCGTGCTATATATGCTGCCATAGAATATTCATTCTCTTTATAGGATCCATCAAAGTTAATTTTTATCCAATTTGTAGGAGGGTTGATCCACTTTTTATTTTGCTTTTTATTTTTATTTCTTTGTGTCTTAGCTTTAGAATCTTTCGCAATTGAACATGCGTTGTCCCATTGCTTGAAATATATATACGCACTTTGAGCAATATCATCTTTATGAGTATTTTCATTTCTAAAAATAATACTCCGCATTTCTATGTAACGAAATTTGATACCAGAGAAATATGTGGTCTTTAGGCTATCAACAAATCCGAGTCGCATAGCATATTTTATTATCTTTATGACCTTTGTTTCTATACCAAAGGCTTAAGATACTTTTTTATACCAGTACGGAGTATATCAAACATATAGAAATAGGTGATCTTTAGGCTATCAACAAATTCGAGTCACATAGCATATTTTATTATTTTTTCTCTTTTTCACATCACCCATGTAATTCATCTCACTTCTTCTCCACAATGGGGGTTACATGAGGAGGATTACATACTTACATGTATAATTACATCGTCGACTAAACATGAAATCATACATAATAGTATTTTTGTACATCGTCGACTAAACATGAAATTATACATAATTATGTTAATGAGTGAGTTATTTCCTAAGTGAAGAATAACTTCATGTTTATGATTTTCGAAATTAATATATGTTTCTAGTTTTTATAAGTGAAGAATAACTTCATGTTTATGATTCAAAAATAGCAATTATGTTTTTAGTTTTCCTAAGTGAAGAATAGTTTATATAACAATTATGTTTTTATTTTTTATTGAGCTTGAATGTTAAATAAAATAGTAATTTTGTACGTAATCTATATATGATTGACTCGATTTATTTTAATAAAAAAAAGTAACATGTATATATGAAATATGAGTGTCTATGTGCAGATAAAAATAAATTATAAATATTAAAATATTGTGTATTATTTTTATAATCTATATAAGCCTAATATTTGGTTGAAAGACTATATAATATTACTTATACAAATTTATGAGAATCATTGGATTATTTTTAATCAATGGTCGAAAAGTTGTCCAACCCATACTTTGTTTAAATAGGATGTAACCCAAATGAAATCCCTCTTTTCTCAGCCAATCAAGGTCCTAGAAATCCCATCCCAATGATTAACATTGTTATCAATCTCACACCATAGGAGGCATTCTCTCCACCTGCGTTTCCTTCATGAAAACCGCCTACGTCTTCTTCTCTTCTCTATTCTATCAAGGACGGCCTCTGATTCATCCTTGAATCAAACACACTCAACCTGTTTGATGAAATGTTTCACTGAAACTATTGATTCATCCCTCAACCTTCATCAAATTCAGTGACATTCAATAACGTTGCTTCTAAAATTCTTCGTCAATTTCTTTAAATTTCACGACTTTGATGCAAACTAGTGTTCGGTCCCGTGTCTTTAAAAGGCACGGAAACTTAAATTGTATGTTTTATTAAAAACATCTGTCTAAAAACCTCACAAAACATTTAATTTTTTTTTTTGAGAATTCAGCAAAAATACACAGTTTCAAAGATACGTGGAAAATACGAGTATCTGTAGTTTTGCAAGCAAGATTCTTGAAAAAATCTTGGAGAATTATAGGTTAAAGTTCGGATGAGTCAACAATAGATCACAAGACAATGGAATCTGGCTGAGGCATTACCGAATATGGTCTGAGGCTACTTCCATTCTTTTCCAATACTTTATCAATTTCGGCGAGAGCATAGTTTTGCAACTGCTCATCGGAAAGTTTTAGATCTACAAAAAGTTCATGACGATAAAAGATATATTGAGACAGTAATGAAATTGCAAAAGTTTGTTTGATGTGCATTATCATACGACTAACGAAGTACACAAATATAAGCTATTGTATGTGGAAAGAGGTTTTTGTACCTTCTATTTGCAAATTTCTTCTTTGTGTGTAGTGAACATCCTCTGATAAAAACTGCCATGTTTGTTCCCATACATGTTCCGGTCTAGACAAAGTGTTGGACTCTAACAACATTACGAATAAACTCCGCAAATATTGAGCAGAACCCCAAGATTTTGCTTCTTTAATGACATATATGTACTCTCTCTCATCATCCAACATACCGGAATGGTAGCAATCATCTCTGAAAGTTGCATAAGACACTTTATTTCAGTACGTATATCATCATACAATGTTGCACCCTTAACGTCATTCAACAACAATATGAGATAGTATAACTCTCCACTACCTGGTGGGATATGATAGATACGGCCAACGACCTTGATCTTCGATTTTTTGCTTCTCTTTTCCCACATTTTCTTGTCTTGCTTCCAAGCATACATGGTTGAAAATCAGCGTATCTCAAATTCCTTGTTGCCGCATCAACTGCATTAATACATCGCATTCATGCTAATAACTTAGACGAACCTAATCCTCTGTTGATGGCCACAACATCAAGTGAGTCGTCGTCTTCAAACATTATGCTTTGTTCACCCGGAAGATGCACTTGTAACCTTACAACACCAAGCTTTCTAAAGTGGATAGGAAGAGCAAGGATTCTCCATACAGCCTCACATCCCGAGAGATACCTAAAATCAAAGTATCTCTTAATCCCGTCCACCACTTCACCCTCACCGGAAGAAGTGGTAAGCATTGCAGTAATTCTGTCACGGCCCTTGCTGATATAGTTGAACAAATACTTGATTGGCTTGGTTTGATTACAAGCCTCCAAATTGATGTGTGCATTATATACTTCCATCAAGTATTTGTTGTAGGGTACGACATGTCTATTATCAAGATTAGATCCATGTTTCTTCACCTTTATTCCCTTGTCCTCTCTTCTATAGATTGGGAACCCTTCAGGATCAACAAATGTGTCCTTGTTGAATTTTTTTGGAAAGTGCTTAATACACTTGCCATCCCTCATGCAAGGTGACTGGTCATGGTTTTTCCCGCATGGACCATGAAGCATCAAATCCTTCACAATTTCAAACGGTTCTGGTTCAGAAGAAGGATCCGGAAGTTCAGTCGTGATGATCCTGTCAATGTTCTCCGATGTGTTAAGTTTCTGCCCAAGGAGCAACACAATGTGTGCATGCGATAGCCCTCTTTTTTGGAACTCAATTGTATAGATTACTTCATACACCAAAAAAAGCTTTAGTAATATAGATAAGTGCCAATCGGTACATGTACATGAAGAGATTTATTACATGAATTAGTAATGTAATAAAACATACGACTGTATAGTGTTCTGTTAAGTGAAAGAATTAGTAATGTAATAAAATATACAGTTGTATAGTGTTCTGTTAAGTAAAAGAATTGCACTTGGATGTGACAAAAATTACGGTCGTATTATGCAGGTTGAGCAAGCATTACATCTATTTATGAAAATTTATGGCCATAAACGTGCTGAGAGATGGCAATATTTGTCAAACCAACAGTTGTAATACGAAATATAATAACCTATAATTGATATTTATTGCAATACGAAGTCACAACATTAAACATAACACTGACCTTCTCGTTCGGAGTATGGTGGTTGTGGAAATGGCGCAACGCTCGCGTCTTTCGTACTAACTGGGTTGCACCTGATTCACGTAAAGGGTACAGGAAACTCGGGGCTAGCGACGTGGACGAGACCAAATGCTGGATGGCACAAGCTGAATACAGACGGATCTTACAAGTTCCACTCAGAAAGGATAAGAGCAGGGGGTTTACTAAGGGACCATCTTGGAAGCTATGTATGTGGGTTTGTCTCTGTCTCCAATGGAAACTCAGCGTGAATTGCTTGGTATGCAGCAGGGCCTCCGACTTGCCCAATGGAAAGGAATCGCTTGGAGGTTGAAACCGATGCCCTGGAGGCTGGAAGTAATCGACATGCAAACTTTCGATGAACCCTGCCCAACTATCTACCGAAAGCTCATCACGAATATCAAAAACCTTCTCACGGACCAGAGTTGGGAGACGAGCGTCAAATTCACCCCTCACCTTGCCAACCAAGCAGCTGATTGGTTAGCTAACGTCAGTTTCGAATACGCTAGAGATTTTATTTCTTTTAGTACTCCTCCTGCTGGACTTGACATTTTGTTGAAAATGATATGCTGGTAAGTGAACAACGGTAAGGTTATCAGGACCATTAAGGGTATCACTTTCCTTTTGTTGAAAATGAGATTTCTTGCTGTCAATTTTTTACAGCTACTAAATTCAATATCAACTGTATTCAATAACTGAAAAGATAAGCAGACACCAACACACACAAAAAATCAGGAGGGTGAAGATGAAACTATGTCAAGAAGAAATGAAGATAACATATGATCAACTGGAAGTTATACGGCTGTATGTTATCTTACAACATAATATCTTAACTGGAAGTGATACGTGTGTATTTTATCTTGCATGTTTTGTCATGCTACCAACCAAACAGGCAGTTGCTGTCAATTTTTTTTACAGCTACTAAATTTAACAATAACTTAAAAGATAAGCATGACAAAACACAAAATTTAGCACCTAAGGCTAGATCACATCCAAAAGAACATAACCCATGTCTAAGAACAATGCCAACATTTTTGAAGATTAATAGGGAAACAAATTTCTCGTTTTTTATATGCATATTAAATGAACCATAGTATGACATATCAATTTTAATGATCAAAAGCTTAAACAATTTGACAAAAATGTAATCAAACAATTTGAAAGATCAAAGCAACAAATCAAACAGAGCACATCATCTAAATTTGAAAGATCACCAATAAACACAAACAATTTAAAACACACCATTAACAAAGAGGTGATAGTAATATGTGGACAAAACAGATGAGCACTCATTTCCAGCAATTTTCTCAATTACATTAGCACAGTCCATCATAATCTTGTTCATGTACAAGACGTTGTGGCATCATAATCTGTGTACAAAAACACACATAATAAAATTGATGCAGTAAATAAATATTGAAAACACTTACACATTAGTCAATAACTAATTTAGCTGGAAATCTGTTCATTTTTTTTATTAATTAAAGTGTGGATGTCGGGGGAGACAATGACAATCCAGATTCCTCTGTTTTCCCTCGCATTTGGATGAATAAAAAACAATCAAAACGTGAGTGTGAGAGAATGAATCAAGAGAGTTAAGAAGACATAGAAGAGACCTTAACCTCAACTGATTGCAGATGAAAATATGTTTTCACTCAGCTTGTCTTTGAACTCTTTCACCAGATCAATTCTTGATGCTCTGTACACTAATCTTTCAAGCGTTGAGAGACATAAACTGCAAGAAAATACACCGAGAGAGGTCACTATGATTGAGTTACCTAAATAGTCTTCCATGCCAAGAGATGTCACACCAATCCTTTTGAACCTTTCCAACTAAACATTTGAACCAGAGAACCAGCAAGAGGGTTAAGATCTTTAGAGAAAGACAATGGGTGACCAATGATAAAAAAGAAAGACATAGCAGAATGTTTCTGAAATAAGGTAGTGCAAGTGTATAGAATAGCAACAACAATCTAAGAGAAAATATAGCTCATAATTTAGCACAACAACACATGGAAATCATAATACTGTGACCTTCTACCTTCCATCAATGATTTATCATCCATCATTAATCCTAATCAAATATTATATACTAAAATCTGATGTATCAACATAAAATTATACATAGAAAAACCAAATCATCTTTACCTGTAATAAGACGACAACTCTGCATCTTGAGAGCTTCAAAATCAGTAAGCCATTGCAGATAGATGCTCGTCGTCAAGATCAAGTGGAAGTCTCACGTCAACTCCTTCCAATTTCAGTCTTGCAGCTAATAATAAAATCTAGCAAACCACTTCTACTTCCAAACCAGCATACTACATCATAGACCTCAAGTTGTCACTTATATGCCAAACCGAGCAATACAACGGCATTATGGACCTACACACTGTAGTTGCTCTCAATTTTTTACAACAACTGAATTTTCTTTACAACTACTGAATTCAACATCAATATATTCAACAACTTAAAATATTAGCACACAAACACATAAAATTCAGCAACACCGTTTATCACATCTCAATTACTACGACAAGTATTACTGATACTATGACAATGTTGTAATTCTGGAAGCCCTAGCACTCTCCTATTCTTGTGTGAGAGTATATTCAAATAAATAGCTAATATCATTTAGGTTCAGATATTTCACAAGATGAAAAGAGAATCAAATTCCAAGAAGAATTAGGCTTTCTCAAGGCACTCACTTTGTGGTCTAAGAAGCAAGTTAGAATGACTTTATAAAAGTGAGAAACTAATTGGAATTCATTTTCTACCGTCCACTTGAAAAACTTTAATTTCCCTAGTTTTGACTACATTCAGTGAACCAACATATATTTTCCTAAAACATAATTAACTTCCTAACTCTTTGTATATAGCAGAACTGGAAAACAAATGGACATATATTCTACAATTTATGTACCTCTAGTCGAATGAATTAAAGCAAGTATCAATTACAAAAAAACTTATACGGAGTAGTATATATACACTTCTCGCATAGATTACATTTTCCTACATCACAATGATAAAATGCAACTTGTAACCACAATTCTAGAATTAGTTGCAATAGAACACACAACCAATTTTTCAAGAATTAACCATCTATTACTAATTGATGCTCGTAACCCACACTGCAACAATTTTCAAATTCCTAACCAAAACAAATTAATCGATTGCAGAAATTTTCCAATTCCTTACCAGCATTGCAGCAAACGATCACGGGAGTAGGGTATTCAAAAACCTGATTCAATTCAAAGACCTCATTGAACATCCATTCCCGGCGAACACTTCGAACATATAAATCTCGTTTTCTAAAGTGAAGAAAGTGTGGGATTTACTTACCAGATTATATTAACAAATAGGAAATGAAGGTTTATATTAATTTGTAGTTCAAGTCTTCAACATAAACCAAGTCCAGAAAACCAAATCTATGACATAAATACATAAGCATAAAAAAAATCAAGTCTTAAACATAAACCAAATCTCCAACACAAGCATAGAACATAAGCCAGTAACACTTAGCTCAGATAAGATACACAAGATAACAAAATTAACATGATTGAATTAAACTAGTGGGTCAATGCATCATTAATAATTAAATACGCAGGCAGGCTGAAAGTGCTCAGTGAGCTGCTTAGAAAAATACTTGGGCAAGGCCGACAAGCAATATGAGAATATTGTAGATACCAACAACACAAAACAAAATTCACAATTAAACCATGCATACCTTCTTAGGATTCAGCAAGTAATCATACAATGTATCCTAACCCAAAGTAACAACCTTGTTCTTGTTAGCAGCGGAGTAAGAGTAAAATGCAGTTGTTCCTGACTGCCTCCCCATAAGGCCATTCAAATTAGGACCTGAAAATATACAACAATTAGGAACAAAGCCATAATTCCAACAAATGAAAAGCGTGCATACAATCCGGCATCATCCTCTAATCAAAACGGACTGATTAAAAACTCAATAGCAAAAACCAACATTGATGAACCATTGTCATATTCCCTTACCATTCTGAATCAAAACTATGAGCAGCATAATTCACCTTCCTTTTTTAACAAAAAAAATACGTTTTCAAATACAGACATGAAAGACACAAAGATCTCAGATTATGCACATAGCACCAGGAAACTGTTCTGTTTGGCTCTATTTGATATGCACACGGCACCAAGAAAGTGTTCTGTTTGACTCTAAAGATGACCAACTCGCTATAAAGATGACAAAGAAAAAAAAGAAAAAGACTAACATAACACAATGTAAGAGAAGCATATAGTATTATATATGTATACCTCAAAGAAGCTTTTAAAGTAGAAACTCAGCCTGAGCAATGGCACAAAGACCCATGTTGTTCACCTTCTCGACATAAAGCTCGACGATCTCTGGAAACTTGAACCTCTTTTGCACAAGCAAGGTTAGCTCCCTAATCTTGCGTCCATTGATCTTTTCTGGTGAAATTGAATCCCGCGGTTATCCCCTGCAGTGGATGATGATGCAAAAGAACATACACTCAGGCACATCAGTTTGAGTGGGCACGGCAATTTGCAGAAGAACAACTTTATCACGCCAGACTGGATTATCCTCGAGAAATTTTTCAAAAGCAAGAAGAGTTTGTGGGATTCCTTTAATCATATCAAGTCGATCTACCCCTAACATCACCTGGCAAGTTCAATGAAGAATTGCAGATCAGCAATCTGTAAAATTATGTTAGTGAAATTTTGTAATTGTTTTGGGATATAACATGTATGGAATATAACAATGACGATATTTGTCAATAGTTATATCAACCCAAAGACTGTTGGCTAAACAAAGTGAGATCCAACACGCGGCTTAAATGATTGAAATGAAGTAAGACTGCAACTAAAGCAAATAGAAAGCGATATCTTAAAAACACTGAAGACTACCTTTCGACCAGAAAATCTTTTCTTCAACTCCTTGACATGTTCCTGGACTTCCTGAAGTCCGAGTGCTCTAATAAATCTCTCATAATCTATCCCTATAGGAAACTGGCAAGTTTGTAGAAAAATAATAATTAGCAAACATACTAATATAAAGCGACTAATAAATTTCATTGACTAAAAGAAGTCATCTATATAAGGTATGAATGTTAATCGTTAAGAGTTCCATTGTGATTTTCTAGCAAAAATATGTTAGGACGAATGTAAACATACTTCGAAAAATGATATTAAATGTAGTCTGGCAGTAATTAAATGTATCCAAGAGTTTCATAGTTTGCCATAAAATTCATTTAGATGGTTTTTCTCAAGCATTTTGAAGAATAATATTTCAGAGCATAAAAAGTTAAATACATTTAGTAATTATATACAAAAGTGTCATGCATTTAGATGGTTTGACATAAAATTCTGGAACTTACAGCAGCCACACGAGTCAACCTTCCTTGAGCATCTTCTACACCTTCAGGTGTACCCTCAAGTTCAAGTATACGAGTGCAAGCACTGACAAAGTGTCTTGCATAATCATAAGTATGAAAACTGCATGAGAGAATACAGATAAACATTGATCAACAACAATTTCTAATATTTTTCTCCATAAAAAAGAGTGGAAGGAAAAGATGTAAGACTTAAGAATAAAATTTACTACCCGATGACAATTTACTTACCCAACCAAGTCAGCAACTAGGACGGCTCGTAGCAATTCTGATCGAGATGGCAGAGTTCTATGAATTTCAGAGGAAGGAAAGGGTGTATGGAGAAACCAACCAACTTTAATCGTGCTATTACGCTTTTTAAGGCACTCAGGGAGGAACATGAGGTGGTAATCGTGACACCAAACAACATCCCCCTCTTGATAATGTTCTAACATCACATCAGCAAACATTTGATTTGCCTTCTTATAAGGAGCAAACTGGGACTGAAAACTTCTTGTTGTGGCGAGTCTATCTTCTTGTGGGAGTCCAAGATTTCTAAATCACACGCAAATTACAAATCAATTGAAAATGATTCCTCTAGACTCATTAGATAAAGATACTACTTCTACAGAACTGCAAAGCATTAGTAACTTACCAACAAAATGAAGTATTATTGATAATCAAAGTTGCATCGGCATGAAATTTGAGATTGAAAATTGTATTTCAAATTCCTCGCAAGTTCATCAAATTGTGCAGAGCTTAATAAGTTCATAAAAATGAAGGAAAACTTGTGAAGGAAAACTTGTGAATGAAAATGAACCTCTCCTTCGTTAACGGAGAGATTGACGCCATGGAGAATCTCCTCTTCGAACTTGGCGATGATTGCGGTGAGGTCCTTGACCTCAAGGAGAAGCTTATTGCCGTGTTGATTGGTGGAAGAAGCAGTAAGAGAATCTATAGAGGCGAGAGTAGCGGAAATCGGAGAAGCGGATGGGAGGTAGAGGCGGTGGCTGCTCCAGCGAGGGGAAAGATAAAACGATCGAAATTGGGAGCGGGGAACGACGGAGATGAAAATGAGCAGATCATATCACCGAATCCCTAGAGGCTAGAATCCTTCATCTCATCGCCCGATTAAAACTATTCTCCGAAACGCATGTTGCTTGCTTCTCCAGAGAGAGGAGAACGTCTACCAGGATGCTCTATCGACGAAGAGTTGGTCCGAATTGGCTCCGACGGGATGTTGAACGTGTGACCCAGAAGTTGAGGTCGCCAAAGATTGGAGAGGCCGACGATGAAGGTGGGGAATTGACTGGGGGCGACGGGAGTTAGGGTTTCGGGTAGGAGAAGAGCTCTAGAAGAGGAGAAAGAAGAAGGAGCGGTTTTAACTCTCAACGCAAATTAAGGAGAAAGTGGTACGAATGGAATGGAGTTTGAGTGGTTTTTGAGATCGTGCAAGACAAGAATTAAAAATGGCTCAAATAAATAGGTTTTAATTTTTTTTTATTAGGCCTGTAAGAGTCTGCCACGTGGCTGCAAGATAGAGAGCTTGAAGGGAGACTGACTTTAATCTTTTAGTAGATTAGATATGTAATATTGTCATTGGTTGCTTTGCCTATCAAATTTCTTGTTTTGAATCTGATTACGAGCACTGCCTGATGTAGTTGAGTTAATGGTGCTTTAAATTAATAATGTCTTAGATTTTAGTTTTGGATATTGAAACCATGTGTAAGTATAAGGTTTCTATGTAATTCAATGTATATGTCACTTCTAAGATACCATGTGGATTGTGTTTTTTTTTGTGACTTCCTAGCTCCATCATGATCTCTAATATCTCTTTGGAGTGTAGATGAAATCATTCCTACTTGTATGCTATTTTATGCTCCTATATGATTTAATGTATGAGAATTAGCATTTTGGTAATTTTAATGACACACTATAGATAAGATACGAAAATTAATCCTAACAAAACTATAGAATGAAGTGTCATTTCGATAGTTAGGAGATGATGTGTAGTCCTATTAACACTTTTTGTCGACTGTCCTACTTTAGAGGTGAAAAATAGTTTTTGTTAAAAGTGTCATTTCTAATGAAATTTTCAAAGTTCATTACGAAAAAGTTTCTCAATGACACTTTAGATATGAAAAGTAACCGTAACAATACTTTGTCCAAATGACACTTAGAGGTGAAAAAAAATTTTAATGACACTTTGTCTTAGTAACACTTTAGATGAGAAGAATTATCCTAATGACACTTTATCCCACTGACACTTTAGAGGTGAAAAACAATAACACTCTCGTAATGACACTTTAAATGTGAAAAGTAATTATAGTGACAATTTGTCCAAATGACGAAATAACATTGTAGAGGTGAAAATAATCTTAATGACAATGTAAGTGTATGACATTAAAGTGTCATTGGGAAAATGTCATTAGAAAATAATTTTAAAAATATCGTTACTAAAGCGTCATTATGTGAACGACACAAAAGTGTCATTAAAAACGTTTAATTACAAAACTGTCATTAGAAAATCATTTATAAAACATTGTCATGAAATGTCATTAAAAAATCATTTAAAAAATGTGGCTACGAACGTGTCATTACAAAATTATCATTACTAAAGGGTCTTTGAGAAAGTGTCATACAAAATCCTTTAAAATTGTCGTTACGAGTGTCATTACAAAATTGTCATTACGAAATTCTCAATCAAAAAGTATCATTATAAACATATCATTAATAAAATGTCATTACAAAAGTATCATTACGAATTTTTTTAATTCAATCAAATTATTTTACCGGAATATATAAATCCATATGTTATATATAAAACATCTCATTCTATAACATTATGCATTTCTTAAAATTACAATGCAGTAGTTTAAATAATACATTATAAAATCCAAATGGGCTTATAATTTGTGTTAATCAGACACAATTACCCGGATCGACCCGACCCGACACAGATCCGGGAACAAAATCCGACCGGGATCCTCCATCTTGCACTCGGACACGGCTAGTTGGGAGGCTTGAAGAGGCGAAACTGTTCAACAACTTCATTTCTCATCAATGACGCTGAACGGGAAGAAGAAGAGTCCGTTATCCTTCTCTCAGACCCAGAATACTAAAATATTGGACCTCCATTCTAAGATATTGGGCCTTCATTCTATGATATTGGGCCTAAGTCCTCTTATTTTTCAAGCATGCACATTTTTGTAACTATTAGAAATGGTTTCGAAATCTATCTTATATATTAAAGCTAAGACTTTTAAAGTCTGTAGAATGATTCTAGGCTAGGTTGTTAAACTATTTTTATTTTTTATTTTTAACTTTAATTAAAAATATATTGAATAATTAATTCAACAAATAAATCTTATAAAACAATCACTTCATTCAACATAAAAACAATACAAATTATCCTTTCCTATTAAGAATAAATTTTAAATTTTATTATGATATATATATAATGAGATATTTATATATATAATTAAATTATATATCATTCATGAAATGAATATGTATTAATTAGTATTAACAAACAAAAGTTAAATTTATTTCGCTTATTTGGTGAGATTTAAACTTAATTTTTAGACAAACTTGGCTTAAACCGTATGAATTTTTACGACGAACAATCTAGAATACTCGTGCATGGCACAGGTCACTACACTAGTACTCCCTTTGTCCATTTTTTGGGGTCACATTTGGTACTATGCACAAAGATTAAGAAGAAGAAGAAAGAGAAATTTGCATAAGGAATTGTGTCCAAACCCATTTCTCAACCAATTAAAACCAAGTTTACAAATTTAACAGCCAATGAGAATGGTTCATTTGAAGCACACGGATTACCAAAATTACAAGACCAAAATACCCTTACAAAATCTGTTTACAATCTTTACAACTGCACTAAGGCATTAACAGTATAAAACCCATAACTGAAGCTCACAACAGTTTCAGCTGCTAAACACAAAACAGAGCAAAAAACTGAGAGCAAATAAAAAAACAGAGCATTTACTGCTGCATCATTGTCGAAGGAGAGGATGGCTTCAACATTTATGTACAACGACGCTCAAGATCCTGATGATGACGACTCATTAAATAATGAGGAGATGGGAGACTTAGGAGAAGAACCTGCTTTTCCTTTTGATCTGAACCAAGAGCCTGCACCATCAGAATCCGAGGATCATGGAGAGGCAACCCAACATCATCAACCTCGTACTCCCAGACTCAACAGCAACATGAAGATGCACATTCTGAATCACCTTCTCAACAAATCTTCAGGGGACAAACTTCCACATGAAGCCATCAATGAAGTTGCAGAACTGTTCAATGTGCACAGAAGAACTATTAGTAGGATCTGGACAGTAGCAATGAGACAGAAGGCGGCAAATCAAGCTTACACTATCAACACAAAGCATCACAATGCTAGAAGGAAGCGAACTCAAGTTGATCAAGAAGCAATTACAGCACTAAGCATGGGGGACAGAACATGTATCAGAGATTTAGCAAGCAAACTAGATATTCCCAAATCAGTTTGTCATAGAATGGTGAAGATGAAAATAATAAAGGCACACACAAATGCATTACACCCTGGTTTGAGTGAAGCTCACAAGAAAACCAGGATGAAATGGATTCTCAATCTAATAACAGGAGGGACAGTTGCAGAAAAAACAGAATATCATCCAATGTATGATTTCATTCATATTGATGAAAAATGGTTCTTTCTTACAAAGAAGACACAGAGATGTTATCTAGCAAAGCATGAAAGAGGAATGTACAGGGCTGCTAGTTCAAGTAAGTTTATTCCTAAGGTTATGTTCATGGAAGCAGTTGCAAGGCCAAGGTTTAATGAAGAGGGAGCATGCACATTTGATGGAAAGATTGGTATCTTTCCATTCACTTACCAGGAAGGAGCAAAAAGGAAATCAGTTAGGAGGCCTAAGGGGACAATTGTTACAAAACTTATGGAGTCAATTAACAAGCACGTTACTAGAAGAATGTTAATTGATCAGATCATACCAGCAATCAAGGCCAAATGGCCACAAGATGGACAGAAAGTCATATACATCCAACAAGACAATGCAAGGCCTCATATCAATCAACAAGATCCAGAATGACAAGAGGTACACAAACAAGATGGATTTACTTTTATTCTAATTCAATAGCCAGCAAACAGTCCTGATTTAAATATACTAGACCTAGGCTTTTTTAGGAGTATACAGTCACTGATGCACAAAAAGATGCCTAGAGATGTTGATGAAATGCTACAAGCAGTTTATAATGCTTTTTATGAGTTGGATGCCACTACTCTAAGAAATGTATGGATTTCTCTCCAAAATGTTATGAATCAAGTGTTACAAGTCAAAGGAGGAAATGATTATGATCTGCCTCATGTCAGCAAAAAGAAATTAAGAGCACAAGGTCTGCTACCAGAGATAATCAAGGCAACTACATGGGCTGTTATAGAAGCGTGGGATATTGTTCATGGGGCTTCAGTCAATGAAAACAATGAAGACAACCAAGCAAATAATGAAACAGAAGACATTCCATTTGAAGACAATGAAGACAACCAAGCCAATGATGCAACAGAAGACAATCCATATGATTTAGGAGACTTAGAAGCTAATGGTTTAGGGGACAACCAAGAAGATTTAGACAACTTCATAATTATGTAGGTAATTGGCTTAATTATCTAGGATTATATGACTACTGTAAGCATGCATAGACTACCAGTTTTTGTAAGCAAAGCAAATCAGATAAATATAAGAAAGTCATGCAGGTGTTTAAGGCAACCAATTTGTCTCAGGTGTCCCCATGACCATCATGATTAACAATTAATTCCAAGACTTAACATGCCAGATAGGCATCAGTCAGTAAGAAATATCTAGTGTTCCTATAGCACATCCAGGCAATGGAAATTAAGGGCTTGTATCTCAGCATTGACATTTTTCATCATTGAAGATAACAGATGTCCCCATTCCCTCATTGATATCAAGCCCCTAAACACTAACCTAAACATACCAGATAGGCACAACAAGACACTAATTACTGTGTTCCTATGGTACATTAAAGAAATGGAAATTAAAAGCAATCTCAGATCATGATAAACAGACTTCATCATAGACATTAAAAAGGGGACAGATTATTCTTATGCATGAAATCTCTGATTATTTATCAGACTTCCAATGCCTACAACATTATTATCACATCAGGTCAAGCACAAAAAATCACCAAATGAACCTCAGTTCATCAGATGAACAACCACAACATTTCACAGATGAACAACCACAGCATTTCACAGAAAATCACCAAATGAACCTCAATTCATCAGATGAACAACCACAAATTATTCTTGACACATCACCAAATGAACCTCAGTTCATCAGATGAACAACCACAACATTTCACAGATGAACAACCACAACATTTCATAGAAAATCACCAAATGAACCTCAGTTCATCAAATGATCAACCACAGTAGCAACCAAAATCACAGTTCAAGCAGAGTAAATAACCAGAAAACCAAAAACAATAAACCCCATAAATACCACTCGATTGGGAAGCTCCATTCCGAGAAGAAACCACTCGATTCGGAGTTCATTCGCACCTTCAAGCAGCAACTCGGTCGCATCCATGTTGAATCCTTCTGCACAAAACCTAAAAGAGACATCTAACGGTAAAACTTCGATTCACTCTACAGAAAACCTAGAATTGACGATCGAACTAGATTCTAGGTTTTTTATCCTTCAGTTAGGCACTCGATCTCTATAAAGTGACGATCAGAACTAGAATCTAGGTTTTTCTCAACAAAAAACTGTAAATTGCTAGGTTTGGAACGGATTGACTCATTTTGCTTCAAATACTAGCGTATTTGGTGATTTTGCTTCAGATTGTAGCATTTTTGTTGATTTTGCTTCACATTGCTGGTTCATATAGGTGTTTGTGGTGGAATACTGAGGCACAAATGATTTGCATGTGCTTTGATCCATTTTTGTTCACAACATTATACAGAATTTGCGACTCAATAGTTTCCATGTGCTTTGATTAATTTTTGTGCTACAATATAATGTTCTTGTGCTTTAATTTACACCACAGTAATATGCTATTTAATTGTTTGCATGTGCTTTGATTAATCTGTGCTAGCATATGCTTCTGTTGTGTTTTAATTTTCTACTGTTGTGCTCCTATTTTATAGGAATGTGTTAGAAATGAGTGTTAGCATTTGCTTCTGATGTGCTATTAGTGTGTGTTTCCATATGCTATTCTTGTGCTTCTATTTTCAATGGTTGTGCTTCAGTTTATAATACTATGCTTCAGTTTACTCATTTTACCTTATTATGATTGTGCTTCATTTTCTTATGATTGTGCTTTGCTTTCTCCTAGATTTTTTCTTTAGAAGCATTTGATCTTTAGAAACTTCTGATGTGCTATGATTTACTCAGTTATTAGAGTGTGATGCCATATGCTATTGTTGTGCTTCTATTTTTCACGGTTGTGCTTCAGTTTGTAACACTTGTGCATCAGTTCACCTTGTTATGATTGTGCTTCACTTTCTCATGATTGTGGTTTGCTTTCTTCTAGAATTTTGCTCTAGAAGCTTCAAATCTGTGTGCTTCCATTTGCTATTGTAGTGCTTCTATTTTTCATGATTGTGCTTTAGTTTGTAATATTTGTGCTTCAGTTTACCTTGTTATGATTGTACTTCACTTTCTTATGATTGTTTGCTTTGAGTTTTGCTATAAAAGCTTCAGATCCGTGTGTTGCCATATGCTAATGTTGTGCTTCTATTTTTCATGGTTGTGCTTCAGTTTACTCATTTTACCTTGTTATGATCGTGTTTCATTTTATTATGATTGTGTTTTGCTTTCTTCTAGATTTTTGCTTTAGAAGTTTCAGATCTTTGTGAATGGAGAAGTTTTAACAATGTTGTGCTTTGATTCATGCAGAACGTGATACACAACATTATCGTCGCCCAAAGATTCGTACTAAGGTAAATCACTACAAGAAGAAGCAGCAAAAGGTAAATCACTACAAGAAGAAGCAACAAAATCACTTTTGTGCTTTGATTTACTAATTATTTTTATATAACAGAGAAGGGATCAACTCCAGAACAGAAGAGCACATATGAAGCATAGAAGGGCACAAAAGAAGGAGAGAACGGCTCAAGCACATACCTGTCAAATGCACCAAAGGATAACTCAGCTGAAAAGTGTCGAACATGATATTGAAGTATTGTTCTTCCATGCTTGATAGAACATACAGTGAGATAAAGAATGTCACAGAGATGATGTCGAAGAAGTCCAAAAATTGAACGTTGAAATTGTTGTAATGTTGCAATTTTGGTACTGCTTAGCCTCACGTATAATGTAGTTTTGAAACAGTTTTAACACTTGTAAGCAAAATGAATGATGCGATGATTTAAGAAGGATATCAGAATAATTAAACTTCATTGTGCTATAACATTGTACATTTGTGCTTCGGTTTATGAATGATGTGTTGCACTACTAACTCAAGAACAATAACAGTAAAATCCTATGTGCTATAACATTGTATAAGGGGCTTGAGAAAAAAAGTACACAAACTTTAATTTAGTAATGAAAGTGCTACTCTAATATTGGAATGTGCTAGTATATGATCCTTTTGTGCGTTGTTTTACTAATGAAAGTGCTACTATATTAAATGTTGAAGCTGCTATTCTATTATTGGAATTTGCAACTTTTGCTGTTATATTCTATTAGTGGAATGTGATTTGATTTACTGTAATTGAAAGTGCTGCTTTAATTGAAAGTGCTATTATATTACTGAAACGTGCTACTCTGTCATTGGGATGTGCTAGTATATGCTCTTTTTGTGCTTTGTTTTAGAAACAAAAGTGCTTGGACTTAGTATATTTGTGCTTTGATTTAACAAGGATGTGCTAAACAATTTAAACATAAAGCTATCAGGAAAAAACTTCATTGTGCCAAGTAATTGCTAGAAAATTTGCTTCAAATACATAAAAGATGTGCTTCAAAGTAATAATCTAAAGTGATGACTATCAAGTATCAGTTGTAGTTGTTGGGGGGTGCAACTTGTTTACAAGTGATAATTATCAAAGTAATACAGGATATCCATTGAGTCCTACATAACAAAAAATGATTTTAGCAAGATAACCACATCTAAATGTATACCTCCAACGCTTGGTTGCAATCCCCTTATAGAAAGATTTGTATCCTGCTCTATTGCACAAGAGATGCTTTAAAACAGTGACCCCTGAGCCATCTGAAGCCTTTCGAACCGAGAATCCAGCAAAAGTAGTATACTTGATATAGAACTGAACAACTTCTGCAAAAGATGGCAATAACTGGCCCTCAAAAGGTTTGTGTCATCAGGACAAAGAGGAGTGACATAGGTGGAATTCCCGAGAGAAATAGAGACCTTAAATTATCATTTCTCTGTAGAATCCCTGTACAACAATATGAAGATTAACAATTATGAATGTTAACAACAATAAAACCAACTGAAGGTATAACTGTATTAACAAACGAAGAGTTCTAGCTTTGTTATGCTTTCAGTTGCATATGCTTGTGATTCATTTTAGGCTGATTGTGCTTTAGTATAAGATGATTGTTCTACAACATATTTCTGTTTTGCTTCAGATTACTCATATTGTGCTTCAGTTTGTAATGATTGTGCTTCAGTTTGTTATGATTATGCTTCAATTTCCTATCACCGTGCATTAATAAATCTTTGTTGTGCTGCAGTTTACTCTGACTGGTGCTTCAGTTTGTTATGGTTCTCATAGAACTTTGTTAATCATAGAAGAAGTTAACTGGTGTCATAGAACTTGACGTGATAGTGCTTCACTTTGTTGTGATGAAGTGAACTAGTGGAGAAAACCAATACGTAGAGCCAAATTACAATGCGAGAAACATATATCAATGTCGAAAACTAATAATTAAGAGGACAAACCTCCAGTGGAATGAGATAAACATAGATCCATGCCGAATTCGAAATAATCTGTATAACAGCAACTGGAAACAAAGATGTTCAAGGTTTCAACCAAAAAATCGAAGCCAAACAGTAATCGAACAAAAAAATCAACGAAGAAACTTGAAAATAAAAAAGGAAGAACCTCCAATCGTCGAATTTAAAGACAAATCCATGGCTAAACCTAGAAATCGGGACAACAGCTGAAGAAGAAAGCAAATTCAAGTAAAAAACCTCGAAACCCTAAAAATCGAAGGCTACGATATCAGGAAAAGCTTACAAATCAATGAAAGAGAATAGACAGAGGAGAATCGAGGAGAAACAGAAGCGGAACCAAGGAGGAAGAGATCGAGTGGGGAGCCGGATGGATCGAGGAAGAAATTGACTGGGAGAGGAAGCGAGATCGAGTAGAAGAGTTTTTCGAGTGGCAGAAGGTATGAGAACGCGCCTATGCACGCGCCTGGGAAGGGGGAAGGAAGTCCATAGATCTACCCTAGATCTGACGGTCTATGTTATTTTCTCATTTCTCCGATTAAGATTAGCTTCTCATTTGATCTTTTGCCAATTAATATAGGAAATAATTTTATGAACTTTATTTATTTTTTATATATATTTATTATCACCTTACCATATCCCGGTATCCTTGTCAAACTTCCGGACGGAGTCCCGGTGTCCAAGATTTCGGAGAATTACGTACCAGACCCTTGGATTCAACTCGTGCATGATTAACACAACTTAATATCAGATCTAGATTTAAGATAATGGGTTGGATTGTAGGCCCCATCCATTATGGATCGGTCCAACATAACTCAATTGTGCCTATTGATCCAACCCCGAACCGAGGCCCCGATCAGCTCGATACACTCACCGGCGACGAAGCAGCAACGGCGACGAGGGTAGAAGCGAATCGGCGGAGAGAAACTGCATATAGAAATCGTTCAGTTCCGATTTGAAAGAATCGATAAAAATCTATTAAAATAACAAAGGTTCGGTCTTACCTTTGGTGACGGAAAATGAAAATCGATGATGCTAGAGAACTCCGATGACATGAGGGAAGAAAACAAAAGCATTTTTACATAAGAGTTTTTGAAGAGAAACTTGAGAAAAATTGCAAATCTGAGAACGGGTTTATATACACCCTCCAACCTCCGTTGTTGGAGCCAGTTCTCGATGGGCTCGCGAGGCCCATAGGGAATTGGGTCAGACCCATGGAACGCGAGCCGGGTCGGTCCAAGAAGTCAGCCCAGAAGAATAAAGCGGCCCATAAACAGGTGAAGCCCAATAAGAGGATACAACGAGACTAAGTATCAAGGGGCAAATCGGTAATTGACTCGCATGGGTCCCAGTTGATAGTATAAAAACGCAACCCAATGGACAAGGAAGAGGGATCGAAAGAAAGAGAAAAACGCTTCACCTCCCTCTTGGCAGTAAGAAAAACACAAGAGCAAGCCTAAGCTTCGATCTTTCGAAACACTCACTTCCTAGAAGAGTTTAGACGTATAGCACTTGTTTTACCACTCATAGTTTTGCTGTTAAGCTTTTAGTGTTGTTGTGTACGTTTTCTGAACTAGTTGGTTTTTTATAAGCTTGGAACGTGAAACGTTTTGATTTACATAACACAGTCTTCTTCCTTCACGTTGTTTTTTCCTTACCTTCGTGTACTCTTGCGTTGTATCGGTGTCTCCGGTTTTGCGTTAATCCTTCTTATTGGAGCTTTGAAGAGCCAAAACCGGACTCCTTCTCGGTTTGGTTACGCAAGTGTCAGAGGTGTCGAGAATTAGGTTGGTCTCGAGGAAGAAGACGACGAGGTGTATTACACAAGTTGATTGTCCAGACGCCCTGTGCCACGCGAAGTGTTGTGTCGCGTGATCGCAATTTCTGGTCTCCAACACTGGCGCCGACCGTGGGGACCTCCTCGCACAAGTAAGGCTTACTACATATACTCACGTATTTCTAATACTTAACTACCTGAGAAGATGAATACTAGTGGCGAAAGAAGCGACAACACCCCTCCTCAGACGAGAACACAAGACATTAATAGCACGCGAGCACGTCTTTCACACGTACATGAGGAAGAAATTGTTCTGGTAGGGCCCGCACTGGTTCAGTATCGTGCTTTCCTGCAGACGATGGGACAGAGTGCGGACAGGGGCCGAAACCAAGAGCAACCGAGGACCAGATCACGCGAGCCTGAACAGAATCAGAGCGGACGAGAACAATCAGTCGCTGAAGAGAGTGCTGAGCACGTACCTGACGACAGAGTCTCAGTGTCGCATAGGACCAGAGTCGAGGGACGCGAGAGGCCTTGTGACCCTGGTAGGTTCGATTTGAATCAACCCCCTGTGAGCTTTGTGGAGAACCAATCTTGCAGGGGAAGAACCGAGATAAGAGGACAGGGGATTCACGCCGAGCAAAGGCCTTCCCGCCGCCAGTACGAGGGGGAACCTTTTCGCAACCAAGCAACCCACCCGCGGCAGGCTTCTGAGGCCTACCCGTCCATCAACCCGTCAACCTTGTTCGGCCCGACTGCTTTTGCGGAGCACATAGTCAGGTCAGTTCCTCTGCCTAATTTCAGATTCCCTATTATCAAAGAATACAATGGTAAGGAAGATCCCAGCAAACACCTAGCGCGCTACAAGTATGCTATGCTCGCGAGGTGCCCTGATGAAGCCACGATGTGCAAAGGTTTCCCAGGCACACTCGCGGGACCCGCCATGACCTGGATGCTTAACCAGCCGTCAGGGAGCATCCATTGTTTCGCTGATCTAAAGAATAGTTTCTTATTGCACTTTGGATCCTCGAGGAAAAGAAAAGTGACAATGCAAGAAGTAGTAGGTGTCAAACAAGGACCTCATGAATCACTAGAGGGTTATGTTAAGAGGTTCACGGAAAAGATCTTGGAAGCCAAAGATTTTCATGATAAGACCGCACGGGTCGCGTTCCTTGACAGACTCACTGATGGAAGTTCCTTCAAGCAATACCTATACCGCAAGAAATATTTGGACTACCAAGGCATGCTCGAAAGGGCGTACACAGAGATTAATGTGGAAGCACACTCGAATATCGCGTTGAAAGGAAGTAATCAGAGTAAGCCCGCTCAGGGTCAGAAGAGAGAGAACCAGAGCTGGGGGAATAAGCGCCATCAAGGTAGTCAGGGGAAGGAGCAGATCGACTCGCGAATGCCCGGTTTACAGATTCAAGATCAGAATCAGGGTCAAAGGCAGTTCAGGGGCCAAAATAACGATCAGAATCAATTTCAATCGCAGAATTTTGTAGCCGAGCAAGATAACCGACGCGAGGTTGAGAGGAGAGGGGATCGCGGTCGTAACCGCCATGGGCCAACCACCTGGTGCGAATATCACGGAGTGAATACTCACTCTACAGAAGAGTGTTGGTCGCGACAACATCACCCAAGAGAGCAGGAAGTCCTGACTGCTCGAAGGGGAAACGTTGATGGAAGTCACGGCATCACACACAGAGGAACATGGAGTAGAGGAGGAAGAGGAGGTAGAACACAGAATGAAACAAGGCAGCAAACCCTAGCTAAAAATGACCAGAATCAGGGACCTAATCGCCACCCGCACCAGAACTTCCCTCGCATGGACGGCCATATAGGCACAATCGCGGGCCGCCATGAACCCATCCCCCTGGGCAAGCGAGAGCAAAGGCTTATTAACAACGCACCCAAGCCTCAAGGAAAGACGATCTATAGTATCGCGAGGTCGAAGTCTGAACCATACGCGCTTGTCTTTAGCGACAAGGAGGTAGATACCTGGGCAGTCGAAGCCGCTGATCCACTGGTCATTCATGCTCAGGTAGGAACCAAGCTTGTAAAAAGGATCCTTGTGGACACAGGGAGCTCAGCCGACATACTGTACTGGGACGCGTTTGAGAAAATGGGGATTGATCAGTCCACGCTCAGGCCAACTAAAACCACGCTGGTAGGCTTCGCGGGTGACAGAGTAAGGGCCCTGGGCGTCGTCACCCTAGATCTTGTCCTAGGCGAAGAAACCGGGTCAAGAAGGTCAGAAAAGATTGATTTTGTAGTAATCCCAATAACATCCTCCTACAATGCAATACTGGGACGCGAGACTCTGTGCAGGTTTGAAGCGGTCGTATCAATATGTCATTTTTGTTTAAAATTCCCAACGTTGACAGGAGTAGGTGTCGCGAAAGGAAACCAAGAGGAAAGCCGTATCTGCTACGTTTCATCCGAAAAGGGCAATACCAAGACCTTGCTCGCCAACCAGCTATTTATTCCAGGACTGCCACGCGTGCTTGAAGAAGCCGAGTTAGAGGTTCGTGCCTCACCCAGGCCGCAAGATACTGAGGGAAAGACAAAGGGATACAAACCGCATTTTGATGGGTTTGAGAAACAGGTAATCACTCCTTTCCCCAACAAAGAGGAGAAGCTTTATGTAGGGGGGAAGCTGGATCAAAAAGTCGTACAAGAGATTGAGACCTTACTCACCCGCTCCCGGGATGTGTTCGCGTGGACACCAAAGGATTTGAGAGGGATCCCAGCGAGTGTCATGACCCACTCCCTGAACATTAGTTCGGAAGTCAAGCCGCGTAGACAGAAGAAACGAAAACAAGCAGGGCCTAAGAACGCGGCAGCTGCGGTAGAGCTCGCGAAGCTAATTAAAGCAGGGTTTGTAAGACCAGTGCAATACCCAACGTGGCTGTCAAACGTTGTGATGGTAGAAAAAAATCCCAAGGGGACGGGGAAGTGGCGCATGTGCGTAGATTTCACTGGTCTCAACAAGGCATGCCCCAAGGACAGCTACCCATTACCTTCAATCGACCAGTTGGTAGACTCCACCGCGGGTCATGAAGCTCTGAGCTTCCTAGACGCGTACTCTGGGTATAATCAGGTCATGATGAACCCAACCGAATCGGGGCACACAGCTTTTATTACAGACAAAGGAACTTTCTGCTATAAAGTAATGCCGTTCGGCTTGAAAAACGCCGGAGCTACATTCCAGAGACTGGTGGACATGATTTTCAGCGACCAGAGAGGTGACACTGTAGAGGCTTATGTTGACGATATAGTAGTCAAGAGCAAGAAGCAAGCGGATCACACACGCGACCTGGCAGAAGTCTTTGAAGCCCTGAGAAAGTACGGTATGAGCCTCAATCCAGAGAAATGTGTCTTCGGGGTCACCGAGGGCAAATTCCTAGGGTTTCAGATCAGTGCACGCGACATCAAAGTCAATCCAGACAAGGTCCAGGCCGTGATAGATCTACAACCGCCAAGGTCCATTCACGACATCCAAAGGTTTGTAGGAAAGGTTAACTATCTAGGAAGGTTTTGCGTAAAACTCGCGGAGCGAAACCTCCCCTTCTTTGACATACTAAGGAAACCAAAAAGCTTCGAATGGACTGAGGAGTGTGAAAGGGCATTTATGAGCCTTAAAGAGCATCTGGCTAAACTCCCAACCCTTGCGTCACCAATACCAGGTGAAGCCTTGCAGCTGTACCTCGCGGCAGGTACGCGTGCAGTTAGCGCGGTGTTAGTAAAGGAACAACGAGTCCCCGTCTATTTCGTCAGTAAAGCACTTCTGTCGGCCGAGACCAGATATTCACCCATTGAGAAAGCAGTGCTCGCGTTGATAACAGCCGCTCGTAAACTCCGACCTTATTTCCATGCTCATCCCATCGAAGTATTGACAGATTTACCACTCTTGTCTTTTATGAGTAAGCCAACAACCTCTGGAAGGCTCGCTAAATGGGTCATTGAAATGACAGAATTTGACGTGGTCTATAGACCACGACCCGCTATCAAAGCACAGGCTTTAGCAGATTTCATAGTTGAAACAAGTTTCAGAGAATTAGAAAAAGATGTTGTAGCCCCTGAACACCCCGCGTGGGTAATGCACATTGACGGATCAGCAAACGTGGGTGGTAGCGGGGCGGGAGTCGTCCTGACATCCCCGGCTGGGGATAAAATAGATCACGCGATTTCGCTAAGGTTCAAGACCACTAACAATGAAGCAGAGTATGAAGCGCTCATCGTAGGACTGGAAATTGCCATTCACGCAGGTGTCAGGTGGAGCTGATGGAGATTGACGAGCCAGACAGCGACTGGCGAACCCCTATAATTCAATATCTTGCTATCGGAACAGGGCCCACAGATCCAAAAGAAATGAGAAAACTTGTCTCAATGGCTGCGCGTTTCTACATGAGTCGTGGGGAACTCTACAAAAGGGGTTACGGACCACGCGAGCTCAGGTGTTTGTCTAAGATAGATAGTGACGTGCTGATAAGAGAGCTTCACGCGGGATTGTGCGGAACCCACGCGGGTTGGAGACCAATGGTCTATAAGGCATTAAGGCAGGGGAGTTTCTGGCCAACCATGAAGCAAGACGCACAACGCGAGTCTCAAAACTGTAAGCCGTGCCAGTACTTTTCCCCAGCTTCTCATCAGCCAGGTGTGGAGTTGCAGATAATGTCAAGCCCTTGCCCCTTCGCGATGTGGGGGCTAGATCTATTGGGACCTTTCAAACCAAAAGCGCCTGGTCAACTAGAGTATATCATTGTAGCAGTTGATTATTTTACCAAATGGATCGAAGCCGAGGCTCTCGCGAGCACTACCGTCCCGGCGGTTAAAAAGTTCCTTTCGAAGAACATCATTTGTAGATATGGCCTCCCTCACGAGATCGTGACCGACAGAGGACCGCAATTCAATTCGCCGCAGTTGCTTGCATGGTGCCGGGACATAGGGATCGCTTTGAGAATTGCTTCAGTCGCTCACCCGCATTGTAATGGACAGGTAGAAGCAGTGAACAAGAGTATTGTCATGGACCTGAAAAGACGGCTAGAGGGCTCCAAAGGCTTGTGGGCCGAAGTGTTACCTCTAGTACTCTGGGCAAACAGGACCACGGTAAAGAAGGCAACTGGGGAAACACCTTTTGCTCTCGCTTATGGAATAGAGGCCACAGTACCAGTCGAGTTCATTGTGCCCACGGACCGCGTGATTCAGTATAGTCCGGATGACAATGACGAAAAAATGCAGCTAGAGTTGCAGATGCGGGAAGAGACTCGCGATTTGGCCACCATCAGAGCGGCCAATCATAAAGCCGGCGTTGCAAAGTATTATAACAAGCACGTAAAGTTGAGGGGATTTTCCAGAGGAGACCTCGTGCTCCGTAGAACAGAAGGAGGAAAGCTCGACCCCAACTGGGAAGGACCTTACATTATAGATCGCGAAGTCGCGCCCGGGGCATATCGCCTCAAGGACCACTCTGGAAACCACATTGCCAACTCCTGGAACGTGATGCGACTTCGTCGTTTCTATGCCTAATCCTCCCACAAAACTCAGCATGATAAGCACAGGTCGACGACAGCAATTCGTAAACCAGCTTACCAAGGAATAAGTATCGCGACCAAGTCGACCAATGCTGATCCACCTAAAAGGTAGCACTTCAACTCGAAAGATAAAAGCCACCAGGTCGCGTATCCAGCTTCCAGCTTCCAGGGCTGAGCTAGAAAACTCCCCCTGGTCGCGAAAGCGTAGACGGCTGGGCTGGGCTAAAACCCCCCCCCCCATGTCGCGTGTCCTGCTTCCAGCTTCCAGGGCTGAGCTAGAAAACTCCCCCTAGTCGCGAAAGCGTAGACGGCTGGGCTGGGCTAAAAAACCCCCCCCATGTCGTGTGTCCTGCTTCCAGCTTCCAGGGCTGAGCTAGAAAACTCCCCCTGGTCGCGAAAGCGTAGACGGCTGGGCTGGGCTAAAAAACCCCCCCATGTCGCGTGTCCTGCTTCCAGCTTCCAGGGCTGAGCTAGAAAACTCCCCCTGGTCGCGAAAGCGTAGACGGCTGGGCTGGGCTAAAAAACCCCCCCATGTCGCGTGTCCTGCTTCCAGCTTCCAGGGCTGAGCTAGAAAACTCCCCCTGGTCGCAAAAGCGTACACGGCTGGGCTGGGCTAAAAAAAAAACCCCCCAGGTTGCGTGTCTAACTTCCAGCTTCCAGGGCAGAGCTAAAAATCTCCCCCTGGTCGCGAAAGTATAGACGGGTTTGCATCATGACTCACCCGCCTTTCAAAAGTTCTTACTACCTAAAAATAAAAACTAAAAACTGAACGCTTCTCTACATGTGCAGTGCTTGGTATCCCCCGCAAGAGCAACATCATGCCCAAGTTACCTACAGGCCAGAAATTCTCCGCAACAACCACACCAATGAAAAACTATCCTACTGCTCTGCGACTAACAAGAGCTCGAGACGAACCCCGCGAGTATCAATCATCACTAAGAACTCGCGTGTAAAGATCATGCAATAGTTAGCAGAAAAATAGTTCGCAATGCTTACTCTCGCAAAATTATGTAACAGGTCAGTTTTGCCTTTTACTACACAGGAGGGATCGTAACTATGAAACACTTATCTCTTTACGTTTTCCTTTTTTCGCAAACTTTCATTTTTCCGAAACGCAAAACGGGGGGAACGAGGCGAGATAAGTATATACGAAACAAGCAGACAAGCAAAAACAAAAATATGGAAACAGTATAAAGCTCGCGACAGTCATCCCCACATTAAATATACAAAAGTTGTTTACAAAAAATCTCAATTCCGGATACAAAACATTGTTCAAAACCACAAGGACATTACTTAGAAGCAGACTCAGGAGCAGTCTCCGCGTCCTCTACACTATCCGCCTCCAGATCCACGACGTCTCGAACACCAGACACCCGCGATCCTGAGCCCCCCGCTTGATCTAAACAAGAACGCTTCGAGGGCTGAATGGTGTCGAGAAGGGCGTCAGATGCAAATACCTTTCTCTTGCGAGCAGAGAGGGCTGGAGAAGGAGGGCTCGAAAGCATGCGAGGAACAGGTCCTGACCTCTCGAGCGGAGGAGGAGCAACCATCTTCGGGAGAGGGGGCTTGGGAACCTGATTCTCTTTGCCCTTAACAATACCTCTCTCAGGCGCGAGACGCGTAACCCCCCAAGCCTCGAGTGGAGTCTCCCCGTCATCAATGAAAGTTCCGGGCAACGGGGGCTGGTACTCGGGAAGATCAGTGGAAAGGCCACATAGGTCCTGAGCGTTGAAGGGGAAGTCTTTGACTTTGAACTTTAGCATCTGAAGCTTTACCATACAAAGGAGAAGCGTGTTGACAACATTTTTGTAAAAATCGACGCGAGCACGTTGGCGATAACCCCCGCAATACTCCTCCACCGCCATGTTCCTCTCATAGGCGATTCTCTCAGACATCATCGCATGAAGCTTCTCGTTTTCCTGTCTGAGGTCATTCACTTGCGTGTTATATTCAGTAACGATGTTGACGTGAGTGGACCTCTCATACGCAAGATGGGCTTCCAGCTCCTTTATCCTCGCATCTTTAGACCTATCGCACGCGAGCTCGTCCTCCATCTCCTTTATCCTCGCGTTAGCTCTCGAAAGCTCCTCCTCCAAAGCTTTCTTTTCTCCCATAAGCCGAGACTTGGCCGCTCTGTGGGCATCGCGGGTGGACTGATCCTCTTCCCTCAACTCCTTGAGTTCGTCTTCAGCAGCAAGCACCCTCCGAGTTGCGCTCGCGATGATGTTCATCCCCTGCAAAATAACCAACTCCAGAGTTAAAAATACCCCAAGAAAACAAGAAATAGATAAAAGCAGGAGACTTACGGCAAAGAGAAGTTTAGACAAGCCACCAGGCCTATCCGAAACTTCCTCGTAGAGGCTAGGTTCGGGAGGAAAAACAGTCGGTATCGTCTCAATGAATGCACGCGTCGCGGATAAACCATGAATGAAGGTGGGGTTTGCGACCGAAGTGTCAGTAGGCTCTGGAGAGGAGACAAACTCCACTTCCGTCGTCCTCTTGCGGTTTTTCTCGGAAACTTTCTGTTTCCCCTTATCACGAGCCGAAATTACGCGAGACCTCTTGACCAAAGGAGCATCCTCAGAAACCGTCGTCGCAAGCTCCACTGGTGATTCCGAAACAGCGGCTGGGGGAGTAGGAGTCGAGCCAGGAACGGATGAAACAACGCGAGTAGGAGCCTCGATGGTTAGCATGCCCGACTCGTCAAGAACCAACCCCCCCAGGTCCGGAAGATCGGCGAACATATCAGCATCTACAAAAACCACCACAAGTGAGCATAGTGTAAATAATAATAATAAACGCGAGCGCTGAAACAAAAACGAACAAAAACCTAGGGCATGAGCCTTGAGACTAAGTCCCCTGGCGACCAGTAGAGAGTCCGAGATAGTCAACTCAAAACGTTTTTGAACTGCTTTGTCGGGGTAATCCTTGTAATCACGGATGAATTTGTCGCGAGTCTCCTTTGGGAAAAAGCATGGGGCCTTTCTCGCATTAGGCTCGCGTACTCGGACAGAAATTTCAGAACCAGGAGGAGGACAGACTAAAAACCAACAAGTTTTCCACCCCTCGATCTTCGAAGGCAATCGGAAGGCGCTAGGGGTCTTGGCCTGAGCAGTATAAAACCCATCCTCGCGGGAGTTCTTCTTATACGAATTGATGAGAGCGTAATGAGGGGTATTAGGAACTATCCCAATATCCTGACATCGCATGATGTAAACAATCAGAGAGCTCCAGAAGTTTGGATGCATCTGGGAAGGGCTGAAGCCTAAATCCGCCATTACTTCAGTCTGGAAGGACGTCCAAGGAAGGCGGGAGCCGGCTTCTAAAGACTGCCTACTCAAGGCGAAGAAAGACCCATACTGGTCGAGAGAAGTGCCTTCAAGATCGGGGAGGGCAAAGATGGTCCCTTCAGGAAAGGGATATCGCGTGGCGAGGTGACGAAGATCGTCAAAATTAAGACTGCTACGTTGGGCAGTGTTGGGAATTAAGGTGCGAGAATGTGTAATTCTCTTGTGAGGATACTTATGCGGCCGGGGTCCGCGAGAAAGGGTTTCTCTATAACTATGTGGGGTAAAGACCCCTTATGGGAGAAAAAGCTGGCGAATTGACCATAATTGGTCTCGGCTCGCTCTTGAATGACGCGAGACGGAAGTCTGGTTTTAGATCTTTTGGGCGTCTTCGCTTTGCTCCTCTTAGATTTCCTAGAAACGCGAGATCGTCTACGAGAGTCTGGCTCGCGATCACCAGAACCCCCCTCAGATCCGGACGTGGTGCGCCCCGAATACTCAGCCCGAGCTGAGCGTTCATAAAAATCATCGCTACCTGAAAGCATAGGCAAAGTAAGTTTCAGTTTTCCAGGGATGGAAAGAGGGAAAAAAGAACATCAAAATTAGGAGCAACGCGTGTCTAAGGAAACTAACGCGAGGCTGTAGAAAGTGAACAAACAAGAAATCCCTGGAAAAGCTGAAACTCAAGAATCAAAAGGGAAGCCAAAAGGACATCAGAATGGACCAAGCCCAAGAACACGAAGAACATTACGAAGGTCGAAAATGGCAGAAATTGACCAAAACACGTTTTTTCCCAAACAAACACATTGAGAAATAAGAGTCGAAGGGGGAATTCGACACAAAAAACACCCAATGAACGAAAAATGACCTTCAGAAGCCTCTCAATTCAAAAGGACCGAGCGAAATTTCTGTGAGCGGGAAGAAATTGAGCAACAATGGAGGCCCTAAAAATCAAGAAAACGAAGTAGAAAAGGGAAAGGAGAGCGGAAGACTAACCTGCCATGAAGAATCGACTAAGAACGACGTCGAAGATGGCGATGGAGAAGGAAGGAAAGCACCGGCGAAGAGAGCAGGTTTGGAAGTGTTGCAGAGAGAATGGAAGTTACGGCGGAAGAGAAAAGAGGAAGACGAAGACGAGTATATATAAGGAAAAATTGGGGGAAAGTAGGTGCAATAAGAAGACAACACGTGGACAGCATGCACTCAGCGCGGGAGTTCGTAAGGGTTTTTTGAATTCAAAACGTCACAGAGAAACATAGCCGGACTGCACGCGACCCTACCACGCGATGGAATCATGCGAAGTCTGAGAGCCACCCTCACATCGAGAACGCGACTTCAAGAAGACAGGCCCAAGCTTTAAGCTATTCAGCGTGAAAGCTTGGGGGGCTGGATGTTGGAGCCGGTTCTCGATGGGTTCGCGAGGCCCATAGGGAATTGGGTCAGGCCCATGGAACGCGAGCCGGGTCGGTCCAAGAAGTCAGCCCAGAAGAATAAAGCGGCCCATAAACAGGTGAAGCCCAATAAGAGGATACAACGAGACTAAGTATCAAGGGGCAAATCGGTAATTGACTCGCGTGGGTCCCAGTTGATAGTATAAAAATGCAACCCAATGGATAAGGAAGAGGGATCGAAAGAAAGAGAAAAACGCTTCACCTCCCTCTTGGCAGTAAGAAAAACACAAGAGCAAGCCTAAGCTTCGATCTTTCAAAACACTCACTTCCTAGAAGAGTTTAGACGTATAGCACTTGTTTTACCACTCATAGTTTTGCTGTTAAGCTTTTAGTGTTGTTGTGTACGTTTTCTGAACTAGTTGGTTTTTTATAAGCTTGGAACGTGAAACGTTTTGATTTACATAACACAGTCTTCTTCCTTCACGTTGTTTTTTCCTTACCTTCGTGTACTCTTGTGTTGTATCGGTGTCTCCGGTTTTGCGTTAATCCTTCTTATTGGAGCTTTGAAGAGCCAAAACCGGACTCCTTCTCGGTTTGGTTACGCAAGTGTCAGAGGTGTCGAGAATTAGGTTGGTCTCGAGGAAGAAGACGACGAGGTGTATTACACAAGTTGATTGTCCAGACGCCCTGTGCCACGCGAAGTGTTGTGTCGCGTGATCGCAATTTCTGGGCTCCAACATCCGTAACACATCGAATTGATTAAAGGGAAAGACTGGGATTTCAATCTGGTGAATGACTATGCCAATGAAGGCAATGGATTGGAAGAAAATTGAAGTCAGGAATTGAATTGGGATTTAGCATAACAACTAGAGGTTGAAGACGATGACATTATGTTGACGTATGAACTCCAGAATATTACGATTCGGCTCTCATTTCTGTAGAGATAACCGAATTGGCCCTTGGTCCAAAAGAATTGGGTCAAACAACCCTAACTGTATAAAGTTGTACAAATTGTCCTTGACAAGTTTAGAAATTACCACTTGTGCCCACATAAATTATTAATAGTTTATTTAGTACAAAATCATTAAAAATAATCTTGGCCTTTATTATTACCGAAATTGCAATAATATCCTTAAATAAAAAGAGGGTTATTACAACAACACGATAACCTCTCCTTTCATTTTCAGCGGAAACCACAAACCTAATTTAGGATCCCAATCAAACGAGGAAGCGACGTCAACAGACGAGGACGAAGTCGGAGATGTGGCAGCGACGAGATAAAGACAAAGAGGAAGACGTGATTGCGTGACAGGGAGAGGAGAGAGTGAAAAATGATACTCCCTCCGTCCCATAATGTTCTGAACTATTTGTGCCCAATGCCCTGTTAGACACTATTATTATAATAACTACACTCCCTAACTAAACCTTAATAAAATGCCCTATCTGTTTTTAGATCTAGATCTGCATCTCCTCTCTCAAGCCCCCTTTCTTCTTTCCATAGTGTAGTTCAGCGACAATGTCTTCTTCCCCTGCTGCTTCCCAAGCTTCCGCCTCCTAAACCAGTCGTCTCCTTCTTCCCCTGTTGCTTCCCAAGCTTCCGCCTCCTAAACCAGTCGTCTCCTCCCACCATGATGCCTGAGTTTCTCCCCTTGCCTCTAGGCGATAAGCTTCGGGAGAAGCTCTCCGTTTATCTCGTAATCTCTCCATCGATATCAAATAAAGCCTCAATTTCTCTTTTCCTTCTCCTTTATATCGGTTTATCAGATGCAATCGCTCCTTGATTGTGAGATTTTCAGTCGCCTGTGATGTATGTGAGAATAATTTCGTGTTCGGCGTTGTTTCGTTTTGGTTGATTTTGTTGTTCTAGTGTTTATTCTCTGGTTTAGGTGATGTTTGTTGGTAGATTGCTATTTTGAGTTGTTTATGTGTTTGATTTTGTCATCTAGACGGTGTATGATTAGGTCTGTTTTCTTTTTTGGTTCTTGATGGCTTACATCGTTTTGAGTTGGTTAGAGTTTGTCACTCCGCTAACTGTTTAAAATATTGCATGAGCTGAATCAGGAATTTAATTTGAAAATTCTTGATTATCCTTGATGTTACCGGTAATCCTCCAATAGATTAGATTGTTTCTTAATTATAATTTATCCATTATCCTTGATTCCTTGCCATTATTTCAGTGTTAGCTGTAACTGCATGTAGTGCTTATTGAGTTACTGTTAGCAGATTTAAGGCATGTTAGATTAGCCAAGTCATCGTTTGTGTGTACAAAATGGAAGATTGTGCATCAATAAAATTCATCACATTCAATTACACTTGTACATTTGACACTTATGTTTACTGTATTTACTACGAATAAGTTGCTTCATCCCCAATTATGGTGGATTGTGCAACGATGGTGGCAAAACTGACTACATATGGATGAAAGAAAATCATATGATGATGAAAATAATCAGTAACTTGATAAGGATTATGCATTATTTGTGTTGATGGTTTTATTAGTATTGTTGACAGAATATTGACAAGTCATTAGTAATTTGACAAGAATTATGCAGGGACAATGCAGTTTGTTTGTGTGTAAAAAAAAATTTATGTGTTGACAATTATTTTTTTGACAATGTAATTTAGTGGTGTTGACAAGTTTTGTAAAGTGTTGATAATGTTGACAATTTTGTAATATTACTCATATTGTATGTTATTGACCATTTATTAGTCGTGTAAACAATTTATTTAGTTGGGTTGACAACTTATTTAGTCGTGTTGACAACTTATTATTCTTGTTGACAGCGCTGTTAAAATTTTTGTTGACATCTCTGTTAAAAAATTTGTTGACAGCTCTGTTAAAAAATTTGTTAACAAATTTTGTTGACAACTCTGTTATAATTTCCACGTCAACAAAGGGTTATTATTGGTGTTGACAACTTATTATTCTTGTTGACAGCTCTGTTAAAAATTTTGTTGACAGCTCTGTTATAATTGCCACGTCAGCAAAGGGGTATTTCCTTATAACTTAAAAAAGTGATACAAAAACTTAAAAAACATTACAGTTTTAGGGTATTTACCCAAAAACTGGTAATGTTCTTCTTGTTTCTTTTGGGCACATTTGCCGATGCGCGTTTTATATCGTTAATATCTCTAATTATAAATTAGTAAAAATTATAAAATTTTAATATTATTAAAGTACTCGATAAGACGAATCAAACAAGATCACACATGACTATGTTTTTATTTATATTGGCCGAAATTACGAAAATTCCTTTAAATAGTGAATAGTGTCAGGAGATAGAAACAAGAAGATAATTATGAGACGGAGGGAGTAAGATAAAATAATTTGGGGTTTGATGAATACATCACGACAATCAAAAACAAAATAAAATCAGCAGAGACTAATTTTTTAAAATAAAAACTCTTAAAGGATCAATAAACCACACTCTTAAAGGGCTTTTTGACGCAGAACAGTCGTTAAAAGTCATTAGAACAGTATTAGCCCTATGGAGGCCATGCGATGCACGACCCTTGTGTACTGTTAGTGCTTTAGCGGGAGTGCGATTTTTAATGTTGGTATTTTAGGTTTTGTACCGATTGTAACTATCATGTAAATTAGTATTAGTTGTATTATAGCCTGTATTGTTTGTGATACGGGAAAATGATAGAACATGGACAATCATAATGTCTGTAATTAAATATCATATAACAACAATAACAATAGTATATTATACGACATCTTCTAAGACGGTAGTTTGGAAGATGTCGTACTCATAGGCAACAACAATAACAATAATATTAGTTGTACCTTAGTCTTTAAAAAAAATTAGAACATTATTATGAATCTTGAGCAAGAAATCTAGAAGAAAAGTTATCCCTCTATTCAGAAAGGAAACGTAAGAATAAAGTAAAGAGAGTACATGATTCTGATTATAAACGAAGTAGAATTGTGATTATGCCATACATAATCATATTATCTATCACAACTATCATCTATGTGATGTCTGTACTTAGAGGCATCAACTTTGTAACCATCACCATTGTGCACTCTGTTTCTACCAGCCATGTCAAATGGATGCTGATTGTCAACCATTTCAAATGGATGTTCTTCTCTGTAGTTGTTAATGCCAGTACTCCTTAAATATATAAAAAAATCATATATGCATACATGTTATCTTCAGGAAATGTATGTAGATCATGATATGAATCGACTTATGACTTATCATGTCTTCTAGGTTCCCTATGAAAGGGACATTCTTCTGTGTAGTCTCTCGTCTAGCATGAGAACACATACCAGCAGAAGTGTCGCCCGTCCAAGAATACAAAAGGGTTAAGATTAGATGCTGGAATGACATAATAAATTTCAAGTTTATTTAAATTGTCATTGAACTTGAACAAACCTGGTCCACTTGGTTGAAACTGCTCAATTGGTCCGTGATCTATAGCACCGATATTTTTTTACGGTTTGCATTCAACAAAGGTGGAGCTTATCATTTAGCGACAGAGTAAATGAAGCATGTGGATATCATCATGAAACATAGTTTACATCATCTGCGTATATACTGAAACTGCAATTTCAACACCATATATCGCACAACTTTTTAATGTAATGTACCAATTTCAAGAAAGGCATCAATAAACATCATCATCTCCTCTCCTGTAAGGTCGGAAGGAAAGCAGATTCGGGGCACTGATTTTGCAATATATGCAAACATAATAACATATCATTAGTTATTAATTTAAAAATAAGAATAAACTATTTTTTCCCTAGCTTCATGTATTTCAGAAGTTGCAACTTTTTCCGCTTCGTAGCCACCACCACCGCAACTCATCTGCATCTCTCACTCCTCGTTCGTCATTAGGTCGCCATTTTTTTCCTCCAAATTTCAACCCTAATTTAGGGTTAATCGTATTAGATTAGATATATTAGATTAGATGTTTGCCAATGTGTGAAAAATAACATGTTTTTTTTTGAAAAATTAACATATTGATCAATCTTATTGCTTAAGTTCGTTATATAAACTCATCATAATAATCCCTAATTAGGAGCCATATTAGACTTAATAATTACATAAGAAATCAACATAAAAGAAAATCACCATATAAAGATAAATAAAATACCAAATGAATTATGTGTGGAGAGGAAGATCTGTCCAAGCACCATAGACATGTCCATTCTCGCAAACGTAGGCTCTAACCACCGGGTTACCATTGTCATGGTAACCAGCAACACACACGTCAAGGCCAAGAACATATTTCACGTCTTCTTACATCCACAATAAGCACAACTAATATCGATCTTACTCCTCTGACTGCCGCTAATCGTCCTCCAAAACCCTAGACCGCTTGGAATTCTTGAAAATTCCTCTGAAAACACGTAATTCCTCTTGTCCTACATGTGAATACATTCGGCCACTCGCAGATGTACAGAGACGGAACGCGAAAAGCCGTAGAGATCAGCTTCAAGCAAAAATTGTCGGGGAAAAACAAATCAACACAAAGAACCCGAATTACCAATCTTCTCTAAGAAATCAGAAAGCCTAAAATAGTTGGATATAGGAACTCCACATGGCAAAAGATATATTTCTTGTGAATCATAAACAATTTGCTTAATCACTTGATCTTTGGGATGAAATTATAGTGTTGTTAGGTTGACATTGACAATGCAAAGAATATAGAGATACAACTTCATAAATTTTCATCATGTATGATATCATTCTAGATAAAAGGTATTGATACGCCATCAATTTTTGTCATTAAAAGGCGATTGGTTAAATCCCTAACAATGGAGATCAAGAGAATGTGAAAGAATATTCACCTGATCCGGGACAGAAACAATTAAGCAGGCTAGTAAGTACAACTGATAGACAAATTCCTAAGAATTAAGATGCGGGAAGCTTAGCCTCAACACTCAACAATCTGAACCTTTTCTAAAAAGGTTCCTGCACATATTTTTTAAAATCGTAAACAAATATGAACTGAATGATGTTGAAATCTCAATAGAAATTAGACTAACCTTGGAAAACACACAACATATGAAAATCGAGAAGTTGAATGGTGTTGATTTTTGTGTCCGCAACATGAAGTAAGGACATGATTTGTTTTCCCCTCTAATGTGCATTGAGTTTTGAGATAAATGTCCACAACATTGATTTCTAAATGGCCGCCTATGAATATCAAATCAAAAAGAGGAGTGCAATCAATGTTCCTCTAATTGATCTAATACAACAATGACAACGGTACATGGATTGGTTTCAAATTTTTGAACATCGGTCTAGAACATATAACATCTAGCTTACATCAAGTCCCGTATAAACTTAATAGCTAAAAATATAACAAATATGTAATTTCTCGGAAGTTACCTTTGAGAGATACAATTCAACTTCTGGATGAGGAAGCACATTGTACCACTTAAAACTAATGAAAATGCAATTATTGAAATACACACCACCTATAATTTGATCAACTTCATTAGCTCCAATGTGAAGGATGGCAAAATGCACAACAATTTAGAGGTGAAGGAGGACAATTTAATATCACTTATTAAAAGAAACACATAAACAATTGATTCTTTTGAAGAAAAAAAAAAGATGACAACATCCAGATCGTGGAAATGAACTATAAACATTTGTGACATTATATATGAGATTAACATAGGGTCAAAAAGCTCACCAAAACATCCAATGAAGAAGATAAAGTTAGAGTGAGGAGAGGATAGAAAGATTTATAATTATTACATGTGTCACAAACCTGACTAAATTCCTTTGAAGTCTATCCATTCCCTGTGAGAGTGCATCCTCCGCTTGCTGACATAGTTGCGTGAGGTTGCCCACATCCATACATTGCTTACCTATGAAGGGCTCGATAAGTGGTAAGAGTATCTAAATGTGTGCAAATGCAAGAAGACGACATCGATCACTCACCCCCTTTTCCGGCCTACACTTTCAATCAAGTTTAATCCTCATATCCAAAAGAAGAAAAACCCATATGGCCACTTCCACATGCCATAAATTACGTTTAACATGTGAGAGTGCTTCATGCCGGCTTCCACATGGATGCTTAGCTCTGTTTGTGTTTTATTACCATGCAAACACACCCTCAACTCACAAACATGTCTCTGTTATACCACCCATTTTGCATATTCCATGTCAAATGCACAAATCCCTACCACAATAGGAGAATCATAAAATGTATATTATAACCCAAAACCACACATAATTCAAATTGATGTAAACCATTATGAAATATAAAAACTTGTCATCTTCATATTCAAATATCTTCACATTTAACTCGGCAAACTTCTGCAGCATGGAGAACACATCCCTTTCACTTTTACAAATGCAACACCAAAAAAGAGAAGAAAGGAAGAATATTAGCAATGATTTTTTAGGCCACTTATATTATCACATCCTCATCATTTTGCAAAATATAGAGAGTTCCACTATGAGAAATTACCTCAGTTTGTAGCAAATGTTCTAGGGCTAGAATACCAAAATTCACAAATCAAAGTCATTGTAGTTCCCCACCCACACACTCAAAAAATGAAGAGATCTAAATAGAAGCAAAATTATAGATAGCAATTCAGCATGCTTCTGGACTCATATATATTTTCAATCAAGCAAATTATACGACATCACATGACACACAAACCGTCTCAATTCCGATACTTAATCGATTCAGTAAAAAAACATCAACGGGAAGTAATAAGAAAAATGGAAAATTACTGACACGATAAGGATCGACGACTCCGTTGATGAATCTGATTGCCCTTTTCTAAGTTTCCTCTGGTACTGAAAAACACCATGGATTTTGCTCGACTCTTGCCTTGCTTGATGAGATTCTGAGGATGATAGGATGCAAAGATTGTGGAAATAGAAAGGCGGATTAGAAACGACTATTATTTGAGATCCTGCAGAAATGTTTGAGTGAGCAAAGTAAATGTGATAAGAAAGTCAAAATCTAATGTTCCAACCACCAAAGCTAAGTATATTATGTTATAAACATAAAATGATAATACAAGATTTAGGAATCACCACATCCAGTAAATCCACATTTTCATGTTTCAATTTTCAACTAACAAATAGAACTACAATGCCATACATTAGCTGACACCCATATGTGAATCACAAGTTGGAATTCTGATGCTATTGTTATATTAGATAAGGTAATAAAGAAAAGAGCTTAAATCCAACACTACCCGAGTTCTACATCAAAAATTATACTACAACCACTAAGTCAAGCTCCTCGTAGATAGAACATAAATGGTCTCACTCGTGAAAATCAATAAACCATATTTGGACTCTAATCAATCAAACCAGGATCACAACAATAAAATACCAAATCATAGGCATCAAATTAAAATCAACCAACACAATCGAATATAAATAAACCAAACAAATAGAGATAGTTGATAAATAAAAATGAAACAAAAAGGAGTATCGAATGAGTGAGACTTGTTCACACCTTCAAGAGGCATGGGCTGTGAATCCTGCCCGAACGACCAGCTGAAGAAGTCGTCGACGTTAATTCCAACATCAAAATAGGAAAATTCCAGGCTACAGTCTCGAAGAAGAGATCGGAGAAGTTTAACCCTAAAAATAAATGATCGTACCCATACAAAATCATCTGAAATCCAAGGAAGAAGATAGAAACTATGAAAACAAAATTCAAACGAAAACAAACGCCAATTTTTGAACTTAGCGGTACAGTCTTTGGCTTCGGCCTATAGGAACATTCTCTTCTCAACAACAATCGGACAACATGGTAAGAAGGCAGGCGGCAAGTTTGAAGTTGATCCTCGACGAAGTGACTTCTTCTCAAAAGGGTTTTGGAGGATGTGGTAGAGGAAGGAGATGTAGAAACGAAGAGGAGAATGGAGAAGGAGGAGAGAGGATTGGAGTGCCCTAGGAATTATTTTACGTCAGAATGCAAAGTTCAGATCTCATGTCTCCTTACATTCACGATAAGCATGGAGTGAAGAACATAAGGATAATAAAACGCATCGGCTAAATACACTCAATTTTATTGCTATATACACTCATTGGGTTACACGTTCGGGAGGCGTGGGTGTTGGTACATGACCACACAAACAGGAAGCATAGACGTGACTATTTAATGGTTATCCGATATAATAAAACCATAAATAACACGGTCATGCAACGCGTTCGTGTGGGTATTAAAAATATAAATCACACGCGTGCGTGTTGTATTCGTATGAGAATAATAAAAATCTATGAAAAAAAGTCACGCTCACGCTCTATGTGGGCGTGAGTATTGAATTTAAAATTAAAATATGAAAAAATAGATATGTACGTATTTTATTCTTTGTTAGGGTCGAAAGGTCAATTCACGCAATAACTCGATTTATGAAAGAAAGTCACAATATTTCCAGAATGAGGCTAGATGTTGATAAGCGGTATTTTACATAGCGCTACTATAGGTTATTAGCTCATTTTGTATAGGATTATGCTAGATGTTATGATGTATTCTGTAATCATGGAGTTCTGGAAAGAGTTGAGTCACATATGACATTACAGAGGATGATGCGGAGCATTGAAGCATAAGAAGAGGAGTTGAAGCTGATGAAGACCACAGGATGAAGACAAAGACGAAGCATTGGAAGAAGCTGAAGACGAAGCCATAGAAGAAATTCCGCGACTGCGGGTCCCAAACCGCGATCGCGGAAATGCCTACTGGACCAACCAAGATCACAGAACACAATCCGCGATCGCGGGTCCCAAACCGCGATCGCGGAATCCGCCTGCTCTGACTTTTCTTCATTTGCCCGATTTAGTATGTTGTGTTAAGTTTTGTAACGTTTTTATAACGTTTTTACCTTCAATTTGGCAGTTGGATTATGCAGAGACTTATAGGTTTTTAGGTGTGGATGATCTTGAATCATCTTACTGACGAGGCTAATTTGTCGTGTGCCAAGTCAAGTAATCCTAACATGCAAACTGAGTAATATAGTGCGCAAGCAAGGGTCGAATCCCAAGAGAATCAGTTTATCAAATTCTTAAGTTATCACAATGACTAACCAATAAACGTAACCAAAAGGTTTTTTTTTATGGTTTTGATACGAAGTATCGAATGTCAACTTGGTTATAACAATATTAAGCGAAGTGTTCCACTTAGCGATTATCCACAATTAGATTAACAAGTTGATCTTAGAATCCTTTTCATCCCTATGTCAAGTTCTCAAGTGATCGTTCTAATTCCTGTTCTTGAATAATTATTAGTCCAACTAGTCCTAACAACCCTTACTCGATTATAACTTTGAAACTATCAAAGTTCAATAACAAAGTAGCAATGCATTCAGGAATAGATAGATACATGCAATATCATGGACAACTAGTCGGATACTCGACATGTACTCAACTCTCTTCTCTAATAACAATCACAACTATTTCATGCAAATAGATTGTGCTACACAACAAGTATGATAATTCAACTAGAAGTATCAAACTCTAGCAATATGAATAAGATAAAACTAACTTAGGTGATCAATCTAAAGTAGTAAATCTAGTTCATCGACAATACAAACAAGAGAGTTGAGACAATCAAAGAGTAGACAAAGGGAAAGGATAAACTCACAACTTGTTGAATCCAAAAGCTTCAAACGCCAAGTGAAACAAAGAACTTTAGCAACTCATAAGTTTGTGAAAAACTCTCCAAAAACATATGCAAAACAAAAGGTCCGATGATCAAGGATGATCATCCACAACTTAAATAGCATTCAGCTATTGTAACAGCCGAATTAAGGTAAACAAAACGTGTAGAAAGTTACAGAATTGAACACAAATTACTTCAAATGGAAAAGACATCAATTTGATTCTTCTGTCGAGGAACCGCACCCGTGGGTTGAGAGCCGCGGGCGCGGTTTTGGATTCTCCAGATTTTCAGGATGGCAGAGGGCCGCGGGCGCGGTTTGGGACCCGCGGGCGCGGCTTGAGCTTTCTCGGATCCTTGGCTGAGGATGAAACCCGCGGGTGCGGCTATGTTGTCTGAGGTAGCAGCTACTGATTTCTTCAAGTCTTCGTCTTCAGTAGGTTCTTCCTTATGCTTCAATGCTTCCAATGCTTGTATCATCTCTTAGAATTTCGTATGTAAATCTTCTCTCGAATAGCTCCATGATACAGATTACATAGAAACAAATAACATAATCCTATACAAAACTAGCTAATAATACATAGTTGCGGTATGTAAAACACCGCTTATCAAACTCCCCCATACTTAGACCTTGCTCGTCCCCGAGTAAGCTAAAAGAAACTTACTCTTTTACAATAATCACTCAAAGATCGCAGGAAGTATGAAAAAGAAAGAAACTACAAATCACTAACACATTTAGTATACAAACAATATGATGAGAAAGAAATCTATCAATTTGGTCTTCCATAGTGGTTAACATGCAAATTTTTTATTTTTTTTCCTAAGACACTCATTTCACTCATTTTGCCTAGGCGCCTCGAAAGGTTTTCACCTAGCCACTCATTTCATTTTCAATCTCACAATTCCTTACCGCCCTCAAGTCCTTTTTTGCCAAGCCTAATGCAAGCCGAACTACCCGCTTATTGCATGGATTTTTCCATCCCAGGATTTTCATTTGCCTTTTTTCGTATTTTTGTGGCTTTTTCTGTTTTTAATTCCATGCAAAGTACAAACCAAATTAAATAAAACCGAAGAGAAATAACAAGGAAATGAAACTACTCTAGGATAAGCAATGAACTAATTTCCCTCCCCCATACTTGAAGTGCACAATGCCCTCAGTGTGTAAGACATAGAAAAATAATGAGGAAGAGAGAAAGAAGCTCACTGATCCGGGTCATCCCGATTTGGATAGTCGGGCCAACGAGCCTGCATGTCGAGCCGTAAGTCATCCACCAACTGCTGCAGCCTCTCAACATTTTGGTTGACCGTCTGAACCGACTGATAGACAAACTCAATCCGCTCGAAAAGACGCTGCTCCCAAGGTATGTCAGCAGGAGCTGAAGATGATGAGCCTTCGCCCCATTGCCTTTGAGGCTGAAAACGAGGGGCATGCTCCTGGAAGTCATCATCATCCTCATCCTCAAGGTCAACTGGCTGCTAATCCGGCTACTGAACCGGCTCCTGGATGCTGATCCCACCGCGAGCTCGTCGTCGAGCAGCTCCATGAGGGGGAGCGGGTGTAGGGTTGATCCTAAAAGTATGTGCTGGCCCATAAGCAAAATCCTCTGTGAGAGCAATCTCGGGAGGACAGAGCCAAATCCACATACGCAGTCAAGAGCCACCTAAGTCGAGTCTGCGGAAATGTGGCATCCAACAAATAGGGACCCATTGAGGGGTCCGGACTACCTACGCAGTCAAGAGTCTCCCAGTCAGGGACGACAACCTCTAAGATGAGGGTGATCATGCCACCCAAAGCAATCTGACCCCTTGGTTTCGAGCGGGCTGTCTTACAGGAGTGAACAAATAGTGAGAGCCAATCCGGAATTACCTGACATTCCGGCATAAGAGCATATAGATACTTCAGCTGGTAGGCAGGCACCTTGTTCACCTCAGAAAGCCCAAAGAAGGCCATAGATAGGGCCCGCTGTGTCAGGCGGAGACATGGATGGGACATCTTAGCATTATAATCATTGCCATGGGTATCCCGAACTTGTCCCGTCCATGTGTACCAAACCTGTGTAGGGCTGTCACCAACTGTAGTGTCATAATCTGCAGAGGGAACCTGAGAGATTCCCAAGATGTGGCGCAGCTGTTCAGCCTGAACCGTAAAGGATGGTCCATTGTAAATGAACTGGATGGCCGAGATGAAGGTGGTCTCCAAGATGGTCTTGGACTTGAGGCTCGCCAGAAACTGATAGGTAGCCTCGGCATGAGTGGGAGCTGACCTGAACAAGAAACCATGCAACCCTGCGTGCTCAAGCATGGCCTCGGTGCACGCAGTCATACCCAAATCATCGAGCGTACATCGATGGAAAAATCTCGTGGCCTCGAGACGTCCCTGCTGCAGCCATCAAAATGTATACACAAACCAAATGCTACCACAAATCCGCACACAACAAAGATACCAAGCAGCAGCAGCAGCACAATAGCAAAAGCCCTCCCCGAGGCGTAAGAAAATCAACAACGATGAGTGCGGTTGTCGGAAAAACTTACCGAAATCAGGAAAAATGGATGACAGAGGCGAAAGCCGCGGGCGCGGGTTGGAAGCCGCGGGTGCGGTTTCTGCGAGACGGAGAACTGCTTGGCAAGACGAAGTCGCGGGCGCGGGTGTTGAGCCGCGAGTGCGGGTTCGGCGAGGCGGAAAGCTTTTTGGCAGGGCGAGGCCGCGGGTGCGGGTTTTTGAGCCGTGGTTGCGGTTGGATTCCGGCGGTGGTCGCGGTGGACGGAGGTGCGGCTGTGGAGGAGGGTTTGGTGGGAGGATGTTGGTGTTGGGAAAGAGAAGGGTTTGGTGGGAGGATTTTGGTGTTTTGAGAAAGAGAAGTGGAAGGTAGGGTATGATTGGAAGGATTGGAGGATTTTTATGTGGTGGGAGGTAGAGAATGATATCCGAGATGCAGAAGGGTAGAAGATGAAATCTAAGATGGAGAAGGGTAGAAGATGAACCGTCAATTCCTTTATTTTTTTTTGTTTTTTTTTTCCAATAAACGAAAAGAAGAACCGTCAATTCCTTTAGTAGCAAACGACCATCGTCTTCTCGTCTTGAATTCCTAGAAAATAGAAAACAAAACAATTAAAAAGAAAATGAAATTCAAGGGAAAAGAAGAATAACCTGGGATGCCTCCCAAGCAGCGCCTTGGTTAGAGTCGTGGCTCGACTTGGTTTCTCGTCTTCAATTTTCAAAAGTTGGCTCTTCTAGAGCCATTTCATCGAAAGACACTTTGGTGAATCCCTCATGGTAAGGTTTTAACCGTTGACCATTCACCTTGAAGACGTTGTGGTTGTCTTTGTCAAACAACTCCACGGCGCCATGAGGAAAGACGCGAGCAACAACATACGGGCCATTCCACCGGGATCGCAACTTACCCGGAAAAAGTTGAAGACGAGATTGGTAGAGCAAGACCTTGTCTCCCACCTTGAAATCTTTCCTCAAGATGTTCTTGTCATGCCAAGCCTTCGTCTTTTCCTTGTAGATCACCGCATTCTCATACGCATCCCGGCGTATCTCTTCAAGCTCTTGGATTTGCAAATTCCTAAAGTCGCCTACCTCATCCAACTCCATGTTGCGTTTTTGCACCGCCCACCACGCCTTGTGCTCTAACTCCACCGGAAGGTGACAAGCCTTCCCAAACACAAGTCGATATGGGGACATTCCTATTGGAGTTTTGTAGGCGGTCCTATATGCCCAAAGTGCATCATCCAACCTTAGACTCCAATCCTTTCGATTAGGAGCCACCGTCTTTTCCAGAATCCCCTTGATTTGCCTATTGGACACCTCAGCTTGTCCATTGGATTGGGGGTGATAAGCAGTTGAGACTCGTTGAGTGACATGGTACTTCTTTAAAAGTGCACTCACCGTCTTGTTGCAAAAGTGAGTACCTTGGTCACTTATAAGAGCCTTTGGAATCCCAAAACGAGAAAAGATATTCTCCTTCAAGAAACCTGCTACCACTCGGGAATCATCAGTTCTGGTGGCCTTCGCTTCCACCCATTTGGAAACGTAGTCCACCGCAAGTAAAATGTATAAATTCCCAAACGAACTAGGAAAGGGTCCCATGAAATCAATACCCCAAACATCAAAAATCTCACAAAAGACTAATGGTGTTTGTGGCATCTCATTTCGTTTAGAAATTTTCCCGACCCTTTGGCATCGGTCGCAAGCTTTGCAAAAGGCAAACGCATCCCGAAAGATGTGTGGCCAATAGAAGCCGGCGTCCAATACCTCCCTAGCCATTTTGTTAGCCCCAAAATGCCCCCCACATGCATGAGAATGACAAAAAGTAAGGACAGACTGTACCTCGTTATCCGGGAGGCATCGTCGGATTACCTTGTCAACACAATGTCTCCAAAGGTAAGGGTCATCCCAAACGTAGAAACGTGATTCCCGCTTGATCCTATCTTTTTGAGCTTTGGTGTAGTTTTGCGGGAATTCTTCGCGAACCCGGTAGTTCACGATGTCGGCAAACCATGGTTTGAAAGACCGGAGGGCGAAAAACTTGTATTCGGGGTCAATTTCTGCATACTCTGTTGTCAGAAAACCGCGATCGCGGTTATCGAGACGCGGTCGCGGTTCTCCTTGCACTGAGACTTCTGGCAAACACAAACCGCGGGTGCGGTTTCCGAGCCGCGGGCGCGGTTCACCTTTTTCCGAGAATTTTTTAGAGCTCAAACCGCGGGTGCGGTTTTCGGGCCGCGGGTGCGGTTTGTTCTCAGCAGAAGCAGAATTTACAGAATAAATTTGATACAAGTTTTCATCCGGGAATGTACCTTGAATTTGAACCTGTAATTTATCGTCCTCGTATACAATCCGGCTCAAATGATCAGCTACGGAGTTTTCGACTCCCTTCTTGTCCCGGATTTCCACATTAAACTCGCTTAAGAGCAAAACCCATCGAATGAGTCTTGGCTTTGAATCCTTCTTCGTCATGAGATAACGAAGAGCAGCGTGGTCCGTGTGGATAATCACCTTCGTGCCCAAAAGATATTGACGAAATTTCTCAAGGGCAAACACCACGGCTAGCAACTCCTTTTCCGTGGTGGAGTAATTCCTCTGAGCTCCGTTCAAAGTCGTGGAAGCATAGTAGATGACGTGCATTGCTCTTCCGACTTTTTGACCAAGAACGGCTCCCACCGCGTGATCACTAGCATCACACATGATCTCAAAGGGTAGAGACCAATTGGGTACTTGGATGATTGGTGCTTCGGTGAGGTGTGCTTTCAGAGTGTCGAATGCCTTCTTGCACACATTCAACATGTCAAAGGTAGCTTCCTTCTTCAAAAGCTCACATAGGGGCGTGGAGATCTTAGAGAAGTCCTTGATAAACCTGCGATAAAAACCTGCATGGCCTAGGAAAGAACGCACTTCACGCACATTAGTAGGATAAGGCAACGATTGAATGACGTCAATCTTTGCCTTATCGACCTCAATACCCCTAGCTGAAATTATGTGCCCCAATACTATCCCTTGTTCAACCATAAAATGACACTTTTTAGAATTCAATACTAGATTAGTATCTACACATCTTTTAAGCACAAGTGACAAATGATTTAAACATGCATCAAAGCTATCCCCATGTACCGTAAAATCATCCATAGAAACTTCTATGAAATGTTCAATGTATTCCGAGAAGATACTTACCATACATCGTTGAAAGGTCGAAGGTGTTGACAACATTTGGCAGCCCAATTCTTCCTCACAGCTTGGGCATGTTTGTCCTTCCAAAAAAATTTTGTCTACACCACAATGCAATATAAAAAGCTTAGCTATCTATAGCAAACTATTATATATCAAGTACAAAAGCACATAAAATCTCACACTAACAATCGAAGCTTATAAACTTAATATGATATGATGAGATTGAAAAAACTGGGAGATGCTACAATCAATCTGTCTAAATTCGTTAACTATGTTTAATGCTGTTAAGATTAAGAAAAAACATAAGTTATTCTTAGAACTGCACAAGTGACTTAATTTGGGCCAATGTACCCTAAAAGATATATTTGTTTAATGGCTAAAAAATATTGATTAATCTGTTTATGTATAAAATGTACCAGGTTTGATGTAATCACTACTTGATCACTTTATCTACTGTATTCTTTCATGTCTTGTTGCATTCTCCATTATAAGAATAGCTTCCATTACCATATTTGTATTTCTTGATCTTTCCGTTGATCAAGAGTAAGACAAATAAACTCTATTAAAACTGCAGAATTATCTTAGGATGATACTTATAATAATAAACTCCATCAAAAATCTGCAGGACTAGCTAGGATATGATACTTACATCTCAATTGTGCACATTTATGTATAGATGAAATTATATAAAAGGGAGGAAACAAGAACCTTGAACTGATCGAACCAGATTTTCTTTATAGTTGGTGGAATTTTATTCCAACTGATCCATGCTCCTGTGTAAGAGCCTTTGAAAATTGCAAATGCTTCAGAAAGCACATCACTTGCATCATTGAACCTACAAATAAACACCAAAAGTTAAACTACAAGCATAACTAGAAGAAAAAACTAATAGACAGCAAGGTTGATTAGTATCCACGAGTCTCCGGTTGGACGAATTCTTTTTCTGTCATCAACATCTTTCTCTTCACCACCTGAGCTTTCGGACTCTTGTGGTACCAGTGGAAAATGATCTTCCTCAGCTAATATTGGAAACTCAGCTTCATTCTCCAGCGGGTTGGGTTGGGGTTGTTGTACATTTGTTGCTGGAATGACATAGAGTGCTTGAGAACCGCTAATATCCAATTGACTGGCATTAGAATTCATACTAAAACACCCAATAGATTGAATGAGAAAAACTGAGAGTTCAATCTGATTTTCAAGAAGGTGAAGGTAGTTATTGTAAAAGCAGAGAGGTGATAGAGAAGAACGAAAACGTGGGATGAGAACGTGAAATAACTTCTCCTTCAAATTATTTATCAAAATTAAAATTATAGCTAAAAATTACAGTTATTAAAAATTAAGATTTTGAATTAAGCCCGGCAGAAGATCGATAGGATGAGAGCTTATTTTTCAATTATATATAAAACTGAAATAGCAGAGTAATCTAGCTACTAACCTTGCTAACTAGTAAGAGCTTTATCAAATCACTGCTTTATCAAATCACTGCTTTATCAAATCCCTAGCAGATTTATGTGACAATCGTTCACCAGCAGCTTCTCTCAGAGTCCTAATCATCCTCACCTACCCTCCTCACCAATCTCTTGTAAAAAAAAGCACGTGAATCCGTCCAGTCAAGAACGCCCTTCACCACGCCTTTAGCCTTCATCCTTAAAGAAGTGTCATGCAGCTCTGCAAATTTTATTGCCAACTGAAGCTGCTTCTCCCGAGCTTTAATTAATATGTTGTGTTATGGGTCTGCTATTCTTGGCAAGTGAAGCTTCCGAGGCCGAATCGATGGGAGGGGATGGCGGCGCGGATCGAGCTGCTTGAAGGGGATGGCGGCGAGGCCGAATCGATGGGAGGGGATGGCGGCGCGGATCGAGCTGCTTTAAGGGGATGGCGGCGAGGCCGAATCGATGGGAGGGGATGGCGGCGCGGATCGAGCTTCTTGAAGGAGATGGCGGCGCGGATCCTCAGTTGAAGTAAAGAAGCGTGTTTCCTCAACCCTAAATTTGCACTCTACCGCTAGCTATCTTCACAGATTTTGGCTTAATAATGTTAATTATTCCAATTCATTCCTTATTTTACTGTATATCTATTGCTCTTATCTTTTATTTTCCTTTTTATCAAAATCTTAGTCTTATCTAAAACAAATACAAGAAATATCTGAAATAGACTTTAGCTATTTACTACTTCACGGGTAAAACAATTTGTTTTCTTTTTATAAGGAGAAACAACATCAGCAGCTCTCCTATTGATTAGGCTCACGCTCGCTCTGTCTCTCATGCTTATCTCAATGCAGCACGATCTTCCTCCTCTCCAACGTTAATATCAGACAGCACAATCGGTGTTGATGTGTTTGGTTTTCTGCGTATTGATCAAATCGATGTTGATGTGTACTTCTCTTTTATATCTTTAAGGTATTACTCTATTATCTCTATTAGATAGCATTTCTCCTATTTCACTTCTTTCTTTTGTATTTGCCAGGAAAATCATAGACATAAAATTAAAACCTCCCAACTAGATTATCTTCCAATACATCACCAATACTTCCTGTAATTATTCATTAAGAAACTTTATTATATGACAAACAATGTAAAATTCAGGTTTAAGGTTAAGATTCTTAAGACACATAAGAGATTAGGATTGGTAAGTATGCAGTTCAGAAAGAGATTAGGATCGTAGTTGGATGTACAACAAATTCTCGGCAGAATATGATGGAGTATCTGAGGATTTTTTGATGGGGGTTCATGAATTTGTCAAGTTTGCAACCTCAAACTCCGATGATGTTGAAATTCGATGTCCTTGTCGTGATTGTGCTAATCAAAAGTTTCAACTTCCCGATGTTGTTACAAATCACTTGTATAGGAAAGGTTTCCTCCCAAACTACTTTAGATGGACCAGTCATGGAGAATCTTATATCAGTTCTTCAACAAGTGATGAAGCAACAACGTCTCGACCTACCGATCCATTGAGTACAAATCCACCACGACATCCTGATGTGGTTGAGAAAAATTTTGTTTCCAATCACAATAGTCCGTCTGTTGATGAGCAAGAAATCAGCACTTCAAATTTACATGAACCACCAGCTAGTGATAATTTGGGAAGTGGAAGTTTTGGTGCAAATGATCACATAGGTTTAACGGAGGACTTTTGGACTGCTTTGGAAGCTGTTGATGAACCGTTGTGGGATGGCTGTGAAGACACAGTATTGTCTTCGGTCTGTGAGCTGTTAAAGATCAAATCTGACTTCAATATGTCGCAAAAATGCTACAACAGGATTTGTCAATGGGCAAGCAAGTGCATGCCGCGAGATCATAAACTTCCACATGATTTCTACCACTCAAAAAAGTTGGTTAGCGATTTGGGTATGCCACTAGTAAAGTATGATTTATGTCCAGAAGGCTGCATGTTATATTGGAAGGAGGACATTTCCCTACAATCATGCAAATTTTGCAATCATGACAGATATAAGAGTAATAATGGTGGTAAACCTATTCCGCATAAGGAATTACGCTATTTACCTTTGACTCACAGGTTGCAGAGACTGTATGCATCATTGGCTACTGCGAAATAGATGAGGTGGCACCATGACCATCAAACAGAGGAAGGAATAATGTGTCACCCTTCGGATAGTGAATCGTGGCGTCATTTCGATAGGACATATCCTGATTTTGCATCTGAGCCACGTAATGTTCGCTTAGCATTGTCTTCAGATGGTTTTTCTCCTTTTGGTATGTCTGGAAAAACCTATTCTTGTTGGCCTGTCATTGTGACTCCTTATAACCTTCCGCCGGAATTGTGCCAAAAAACTCCTTATATGTTCTTGACAATGATTATTCCAGGTCTGAAAAATCCGAAAAAGTTAATAGATGTTTGTCTACAACCATTGATTGATGAACTGAAGTTGCTGTGGACACAAGGTGTTCCAACACGAGATGTTAGTTCCAATAACGAGGTTTTCCAAATGCGAGCTGCCTTGATGTGGACGATCAATGATTTCCCAGCCTATGGAATGTTGTCTGGTTGGAGTACGGCTGGACTGATGGCTTGCCCTGACTGCAAGGAAAACACCAAATCATTCTATTTGGCTAATTGTAGAAAGTGCTCTTGGTTTGATGACCACCGGAGATTTTTAGAACTGAATCATCCATTCAGAAGAAATAAGAAGGCATTTACCAAGAACCGCAAAGAGACATCTCCTCCTCCTAGACGTTTGACTGGCGAAAAGGTTTGGAACCGTGTAAAAGATTTTCCAACCGTGATTGATGATCCTACTGCAGTGATTGAGGGATACAGGAGTACTCACAAATTTACTAAGCAGAGTATATTTTGGCAACTTCCTTATTGGCCGACATTACTGCTCCCTCACAATCTTGATGTCATGCATATAGAGAAAAATGTGTTTGATAACACGTTTAATACAGTGATGGGCGTTAAGAAGAAGTCCAAAGACATGTTAAATGCTCGTAAAGATATAAAGTTGATTTGTGATCGTCCGGAATTAGAAGTGACTGAGACCGGTGAAATGCCAAAAGCTATATATACCCTCACCAAAGATCAAGCAAAACAAGTTTGTGATTGGGTGAAAAGTCTAAAATTTCCAGATGGATATGTTTCTAATATTGGTAGATGTGTCCAAGCAGATGACTGCAAGTTGGTTGGAATGAAGAGTCACGATTGCCATATTTTTATGCAAAGGTTGCTTCCAATTGCTTTTAAGGAAATGTTACATCCTTCAGTGTGGGCCCCTATCACCGAGTTGAGTTTGTTTTTCCAAGCACTATGTTCACCAACATTATCAGTAGAAAAGATGCAAGAACTGGATGATGCAATTCCTTTGATTCTATGTAAGTTGGAAAGGATTTTCCCTCCATCTTTTTTTGATTCAATGGAACATTTACTGGTTCACTTGCCGAATGAGGCGAGAATTGGAGGACCTGTTCAATATCGTTGGATGTACAAAACTGAGAGGTAATAAATTTATCGAAATTACAATACTGTTTTTTTTGCTAACAAAAGGTTATATATTGGTGCGTTGTCATCTGATTGCCATGTTGTTTACTATCATGTAATGTAGATTTTTGCATGACTTGAAGCAAAAGATTGGCAATAAAGCACGTGTTGAGGCCTCCATTTGCTCCTCATATATAGTTGAAGAGATATCAATTTTTGCGGATCATTATTTTAAATCTCAAGTTTCATCTAAAAGGAGGAGACTTAATCAAACCGATGACACGAGTCCAACTCATATCAATAAAAAATCTTTTTCCATATTTAACTATCCCGGTGGAGGATATTGGAAGTCAGAGTCGCGATGGCTCACTGAAGATGAAGATGAAAAACATGCGATTGAGACTTTTGTTTTGATGAATTGTGATGAAGTAAATCACTATGCAGGGTAAGTACTACCGACAAAACTATATCTTATTTAAACTACTTCAATATCTCTGTTAGTTATATTAACATTCTTATTATTTTGTAGTTTATTCTCGGAACAAGTTGGTGGGGCGGATGACAAAAATTTTGAGGTCGACTTTGCTCCATGGTTCTCCTCATATGTAAGTAATTTCATAATTTTTATTTTAGTTGTACTATATTTGTTATTTAATTTGATCTAATAATTTTTAAGGTTATGGACCCACGGAACAAAGTGACCGATGAATTGCTAATAAGTTTATCAAGGGGACCAATAGCAAAAGCAAAATCATGGACAGCATATAAGATAAATGGCTACACTTTCCATACTCTGCAAAGAGGAGAAAACAAATCCACGATGAATAGTGGAGTTTGGGTGAAAGGAGAAAATGTAGACGGAAAAGAAGTAGATTATTATGGCCTTCTGGAAGATATAGTAGAGATAGAGTACTCAGGTGTTCCATCAAAACAAGTTGTGCTTTTCAAGTGGCGTTGGTTCGATCCAATTAAGGGCATGAATGTTCACAAAAAATACGGTCTTGTGGAGGTAAATCCAAAAAAACTCTATAGATCGAAGGATCCATTTATTTTGGCACAACAAGCAAAGCAAGTTTACTATGCACCATATCCTAGTGCAAAACGAGATCGTTCAGATTGGTTGGCTGCATGTACAATAAATGCCCGAAGCACCATTGAGCAAAGATGGACTGATGTTGAAGAAGTTTACCAACCCTCTGAAAGAGTTGCACCACCTATTGTAGATGATGTCATTCCTGAAAATTTGAGAGATCCGAGTGGAGAATATGTGATGGCAGATGATCTGTTTGAAAATGATGTTGAGGCAATAAATGAAATTGATGATCCTTCTGATGTTGAAGATTTTGTAGATGATGAAGACGATGAAAATGATGAGAGAGTTGATACCGACGAAGAAGATGATTTTTAATATGTTAGTCTTCTCCTGATCACACCTTGTATAAGAGTCAATCTGATATTTGTTGAAGTCGTTGCATTTGTTTCTGTCTTCTGCAAGAGCTTACTGACTTTTTCTGTTGTCAACTAGCTATTAATTTTTCTATTATATGTTAGATATTTGAATTTTGCTGCATCCGTTTCCTGTTTCTTTCTGCTGCAACTTTTGCTTACTGATTTTTTATATTGTAGTACTGTTCAGCACATTTGTACGCTCATGGTCCAAGGGTGCTACATTACATCAACAATTTAATCTAAATCCATGCTTTATAGCTCCCTAATGAGATATGTTCATATTTCAGACTAAGGCAATCATTCAAACAATCAAACAGTAGTTTCCTGATAACATATTTCAGACCCTGCAATTGTTCTTAAGAAATGAAACACACGCAGAGTAACCAAGTAGCTAATAACTCAAACTATTAAAACCAGTTTGGTTTGATGAATCAGAATAAAAAATTGGCTTGGGTTAGACATGTCAAAAGACTGCTTGCAGATAACTAATTATTTCTCACCAAATAGACATTACAGCAACAAAATAACTCTTTTTTTTCTTACAGTTAATTAGTCATTCTGCAGATGTTTTTGTTCCATAAAATGCATTCAAATACAAAAAGAAACAGTTGACATTTCATAATTAATAATTCAGATTATTTACATCCTACACCAATAAAGTGTGACAGTAGCCTAGGATAAGTCGAATAACAATGCAATTTGTATAGCTAATAGTCACCAAATCAAGAAGTGTGTGTGACTTAGCCGAGCCTTTTTTTTCCCCCTAATTGCAGCTTCATTCGTGGCCGGGATGTTTCTTACCCTTCCGAACCTGCTTTTGATTCTCAGTTTCAGCCTTTTTTTCTGTTTTTTCTGAACTGCTTTCCAACCTTGGCCTCAACCCTCTTTTCAGTTCTCTTCAACTTCTTCTTTCCAACCTCCTTTTTCCAAACTGATTGTGATACTGATGCGTCATCACTCTTGTCGTGGGGGTTGGGGTGATGATGGTGGTGGTGGTGATGATGGTGGTGGAAGATCACTCCCAATTTGCTCTTCAATCTTCTAAACATGCCCTCTTTTCTGTGTGCAACAGCTTCAGAACTTGATTCGTAATTATCAGAGGGGTTCAAATCATCATCCCCACTGCTGACGTAAGAAGATGGAGATGATCTGGAGCTCTTACTGGTTACATATGTTGTCCTGCTGCTGCTTGATTGTGAGTCATTTTCACCTCTAGATCCGGTGGTTCTCGTCTGTGCTGTCCCACTTGATGAAGAAGAGGATGAACTCACTTTCCCTGTTTTCCAGCTAGATGAATCTGAACGAGATGAATCAGATTCATTCAACTGGGCCACTTGACGCCGATCATTATTTTCTTCAAACCTTGAAGTCTTTCTTGATGTCCATATGTTTTTGCACGATGATGAAGCAGCTGCTTCTGACTTAGTTTTTGTAGGTGTAGGAACATGCTTTGCTAGGTGATGAAGCTTGGGAACTAGAGACTCAAGCTTTGATATTGCATACTGTAACTTCTCTTGTTTTTCGACTTCTTCTAATTGGCCCAAGCTATTTGTGCCAAGCACACTTCTCCAATTAATAGCCTCAGTCTGCAATTATAAATACACGTAAATTGATCAAACCTACCAAATGCAAACCCCTAAGCCTCATCTAAGCAATTGTAAAAGATAGTGAAATGAAGGTCTTGCATCATTACTATGGGTAAGTTCATTACCTTCATATGATCCTCATAAATCTTTTTGGCTGCATCATCAAGTAGTTTCTTAAGGAAATTACGCGTGTCTTCATCCAACTGAATATAAATTAACAATGAAATGTTTTATACAATAACATTAAAGTGAGAGCAGGTATCACAATCAACAACACAAATGAAAGCCCAAAAAGAGTTTGAAGAAACTTACTATTCCTGACAATGCATTGTAATTCCCTGATCCATTAATTTGCAAGAGCGTGTATAATTTTCTCAACGCATTCAGATCCGCTTGGAAAGAGTCTGAATCCATGCTACACTGAACTAGAAAAAGCAAGCTTGGATTAAACAGAAGAAATTCATGATAGAAACTAAGCAAATAACATTTTACAGTCCTAAAATGGTGAACCGCCCCATTCGCTAGAATTCATATCTTAATTTATACCACGACCTCATCAAATTTAAACCACAAATCATTTCAGATCAATCAAGAACTCATAATAATGGATGGGTTTCAAGTTAAAGGAGCAGGAGAGATATTTGAATGAATTCATATCACTAACAAAGAACTCATAACATATCATAAAGAAGGTGTAGTCCTACAACGATTACACAAAATTCAGGATTTCATTATAACTTCCGAATACACAAATATCGTGGGCATCAGATCAACTTTTGACTGGACAATGAAGATCCTTACTAAATTTTAAACAATCAATCAAGATGGCAAAAAGGGAACTCAAAACAGAACCCACGAGAACTTCAATCAAGATTGCAATTTGTATCAGTTTTGTACAAACAAATTCTCACTGAATATTGAACTACAATAGAGAAGGAATATATAACAAGAATCTCACTACATAGCGATTTTAGTTATTGCACAAGTCCATTTACTAAAAAAACCGCTGGTCTCACTGCATAGCAATTTATGCCTAAATTTTACAAGATCAAACAGGTATAGAAATTCTAACAAACAAATAAAACTAACCAGTTGGGTGGTTTGGTCTGGCTACTGTTACAGCGAGACTGAGAATCGAAGATGGTTAGCCGCTGGATAATTTGCAGTAGATTGTTAGCCACGAAATTGATCAAAAGGCGGGAATAACTGGCGCGCGCTATCAGTTGAAGAACGTAACTGATTACAAGGAGTGGTTTGTTTGATCTTTTAGCACACCAATTTGATTCATCTAGCAAAAGCCCCAAATGCAAAGGTAGGTTTAAAGGGAGTAATGCAGGAGGTGAAGAGACATTTCAGGCCAGAATTGCTGAACCGACTGGACGAGATTGTAATATTCGACCCACTATCACACGATCAACTAAGGAAAGTAGCAAGGCTTCAGATGAAGGACGTGGTTGTTCGACTAGCAGAGAGGGGAATAGCGTTGGTTGTAACCGATGCAGCACTGGACTACATACTAGCTGAGAGCTACGATCCCGTTTATGGTGCAAGACCGATAAGGAGATGGCTGGAGAGGAAGGTGGTCACGGAGTTGTCGAGGATGCTGATTAGGGACTTGATTGACGAGAACTCGACTGTTTACATAGACGCAGGGGTGGAGGAGTTGGTGTATCGGGTTGATTGACGAAAAATTAATTATTTTACACAGCCGACATTTTATAACTCTTCCATCTAATGGGCTGTTGCCTTGGTTCGACCCAAATTGAGTAAATGGGCCTTTATAACCCTTGCTCAAAAGAAGATTAATACAGATGTTATATTGTTCAAGTAACTTACATACATCTAGACTATCTAGTTACATATATAGTGATTTCCAACAACATAATATGTGGAATAATTATTAACAATTAAAAGTGTAGGTTTGTAGTGTGGATAGATTTATTAAGTACTATTTAAAGTGTTGGAATTATATGTGTGGATTTTTCCACAATCAATCAACACTTTCTAGTATGAGATATAAAACTTAACAAATTAAAGTGTTGGAAATTCACCCAATACTTTTAACTGTGAGAAATTCTAGTGTGGGTATATGAGACTTCTCTTGTAGTGGTCCCGGGCGCGTTACATAATCCAAAAGGCATCCTACGATATGCAAAAGTGCCAAAGGGACATGTAAACATCGTCTTCTCTTGATCTTCGGGTGCAATAGCCACCTGAAAATACCCTGAATACCCATCTAGAAAGCAATAATATGGACGACCGGCAAGTCCTTCGAGCATTTGATCAATAAAAGGGAGAGGGAAATGATCTTTTTGGGTTACCGCGTTCAGCTTGCGGTAGTCAATGCATACTCTCCAACCCGTTTGAGTTCGGGTAGGAACCATCTCACCTTGTTGATTCTGTCCCAATGTTATGCCCCCCGTCTTAGGGACACATTGAGTTGGACTCACCCATTGACTATCCGAAATGGGGTAGATCATGTCAGCTTGAAGAAGTTTCAGCACCTCCTTCTTGACCACCTCCATCATAGGTGGGTTTAACCTTCTTTGGGGTTGCCTAGAGGGTTTAGCACCTTCCTCAAGAAGGATCCTGTGCATATAGGTGGAAGGGCTAATTCCCTTGATGTCAGCAATGGTCCACCCAAGAGCGGGAATGTGTTCTTTCAACACCATCACCAACCTTCTCTCTTGTTCACCTGTCAACTTGCTCGAAATGATTACCGGGAGGGTATCATTTTCCCCAAGAAAAGCATACTTCAAGTGCTCGGGTAATTGCTTGAGCTCTACAACCGGTGCCTGCACAATAGAAGGAAGAAGCTTTTCGCTCTCCAAAGTTAGTAGCATGGGCCGACCGGCCAAAATTCTACCCGTAGCGTCTAGACGAGCTAGAACACTTTGAATCTCAGGTGGAAGAGACAAATCAAGTGTTGGTGAGTGAACGATGTTGTGTTCTAATACACTTTGTAATTCATCTAAGCCAAAGATATTGAAAACATCTTGGACTATAGGATCAATTACATCAATTGAACAAATAGATGCAACATCTTCGACGGGGTGTTTCATAGCATCAAAAATGTTAAATTGAACTATTTCCCCATCGAACTCTAAAGTAAGAGATCCACTAGCCAAATCAATCTTTGTGTTAGCGGTTCGCATGAAGGGCCTCCCAAGCAAAATAGGAGCAGCTTGCCCATCATGTTCCATGTCTAACACAAAGAAATCAGCGGGAAAGAACAAATTATCCACCATAACCAAAACATTTTCAACTACACCTTTAGGATACACGGTGGACCTATCGGCTAGTTGAATAACAATTCCAGTTTCATGAAGTGGACCTAACCCGAGAATCTTATAGAGAGAGTAAGGCAACACATTTATCGATGCACCCAAATCGAGCATAGCTCGTTCAAAATGTGTGTCGCCTATACGGCAAGGTATGCTGACCATGCCCGGATCGCTGCACTTCTTAGGCATTCGCCTTTGAAATACAACGGAGACACGCTCGCTTACCGTCACCTTTTGTTGCCCTTTCAACTTTTGATTCCTCTTGATTGTGCAAAGTTCTTTTAAAAACTTTGCATATCGAGGAATGCTTTTAATTAACTTGAGTAAGGGAATGTTTACCTCACATTTGCTGAACGTCTCAAACAACTCCTTGTCGTTTTCCGGCCTTTTGGTGTTCCTAAGGGCATCGGGAAATGGGGCGGGAGGCTTGGTGGAGTCGAGAGGTGGAAAGTTCGGGGGAACGTAGTTGTCCTATCTCAACTGGAAATCCCCCCGATCCTCCACTTCGAGTTCAACATTTTGTGAAGGAAAGTCCGAAATATTTACCTCAGTAGAGGAGCCGCGGGCGCGGTTTTCAACCCGCGGGCGCGGCTCTCGGCTGTCCTTAGAATTCAACTTTTCTGCAGAAGCCTCGACAAGGTTTTTGGTTTCCCCTAAAATCTTACCACTTCTTGTTGTCACTGCACTTACATTTCTGGTTGGATTCACCACCGTTTGGGACGATAGAGAATTGGAATTTTGTTGTGCAATGGTGGTTACAGCTTCAGCCAACAGCCCAATTTGCTTCTCCATGTTCTTGATGCTCGACTCGGTCGTTTGAACATGAGTTGTGAAGTGTTGAGTCAAGGATCTCAGCAGCTCCGCAGTAGATGGTTCAGCATTGGGTCGAGGGCCTTGAGCTTGTTGTTGGGGCTCATTTGGATCACGCCACCGAAAATTGGGATGATCTCTATACCTCGGGTTGTAGTTATTTTGTTGATCACCACGAGGTCGTGGGGGTCCATACCCACCAGCAGCAGCATTGACTTCAGCAACGTCTTCACCTTCAAGCTCAGGGCATTTATCTGTAAAATGAGAAGGGTCAGCACAAATACCACATACCTTTACTTGTTGTTGTTGTCCTTTTTGCAACTGAGAGACCATCTTTTTTAACTCTACAAGCTCAGCTACAAGAGCGGGATCCCCTGAACTTGCTGCGTACACTCCCTTTTTGGTGTATATCCTACCAACACTCCTTGTGCTCTCAGCCATATCTTGCAATTTCTCCATGGCATCCTCCGGCGTCATGTTGAGAATATTCCCACCACGCGCAGCATCAACCATCCTCCTTTCTTGGTTAAGGAGACCATTGCAAATGTAAAGCACTAGATCCTCAGTATCATACCCATGAAAAGGGCACGAAGCACACAACCCCTTGAAGCGTTCAAGGTAGTCATAGAGAGTTTCGTCTTCACTTTGCTCGACATGGGCTATCTCCTTCTTGAGAGCATTTGCCTTTTTCACCGGAAAATACTTGCTCAAGAACACCTTGTGCAACTTTTCCCAATTATCAACCGAATCGGTTGGCAAATGATAATACCAAGAACGAGCACCATCCTTCAAAGTGAACCCGAAGACTCTCATTTTGATCTGCTCTTCCGTGACGTTTGGCGGTTTGGTCGTCATGCAAATGTCATGAAATTGGTTTAAATGCATGATTGGATCCTCACCAGCCAAACCATGGAAACTTGGGAGCAAATTGATCACCCCTGAATTGAGCTCGAAAGTCACCCCATGAGCAAGGGGTGGAATAACCACAGCTTGAGGTTGCTGTGTCAGGTTCGGTGTTTGCCGCTCTCTCAAAGTGCGAGTAACACCACCTCCTGGTAGCCTTGTCTCAATTAGCTCCAGTTGAGCATTAACGACCAACTGCATGTCAGCCAATTGATGCTGCACTTCAGCAAGAGCTTCTCGATCGGCCATTTCTACTGTGTCAGTCCCGACTCCGTTCTCTCTTCGATTCCGATGAAAAGTTCTCTCGATCTCTGAATCAATAATAGAAAGAGGCTGATTAGTAGAACGGGTGTTGACCATTCACTAGTCAACACTTAAGTTAATCAAAATAAGAACTTAAAAATAAGAAAATTTGATTCCCCGGCAACGGCGCCAAATTTGACGAGGCTAATTTGTCGTGTGCCAAGTCAAGTAATCCTAACATGCAAACTGAGTAATATAGTGCGCAACAAAGGGTCAAATCCCAAGAGAATCAGTTTATCAAATTCTTAAGTTATCACAATGACTAACCAATCAACGTAACCAAAAGGGTTTTTTTTTTATGGTTTTGATACGAAGTATCGAATTTCAACTTGTTTATAACAATATTAAGCGAAGTGTTCCACTTAGCGATTATCCACAATTAGATTAACAAGTTGATCTTAGAATCCTTTTCATCCCTATGTCAAGTTCTCAAGTGATCGTTCTAATTCCTGTTCTTGAATAGTTATTAGTCCAACTAGTCCTAACAACCCTTACTCGATTATAACTTTGAAACTATCAAAGTTCAATAACAAAGTAGCAATGCATTCAGGAATGGATAGATACATGCAATATCATGGACAACTAGTCGGATACTCGACATGTACTCAACTCTCTTCTCTAATAACAATCACAACTAGTTCATGAAAATAGATTGTGCTACACAACAAGTATGATAATTCAACTAGAAGTATCAAACTCTAGCAGTATGAATAAGATAAAACTAACTTAGGTGATCAATCTAAAGTAGTAAATCTAGTTCATCGACAATACAAACAAGAGAGTTGAGACAATCAAAGAGTAGACAAAGGGAAAGGATAAACTCACAACTTGTTGAATCCAAAAGCTTCAAATGCCAAGTGAAACAAAGAACTTTAGCAACTCATAAGTTTGTGAAAAACTCTCCAAAAACTTATGCAAAACTAAAGGTCCGATGATCAAGGATGATCATCCACAACTTAAATAGCATTCAACTATTGTAACAGCCGAATTAAGGTAAACAAAACGTGTAGAAAGTTACAGAATTGAACACAAATTACTTCAAATGGCAAAAACATCAATTTGATTCTTCTGTCGAGGAACCGCACCCGCGGGTTGAGAGCCGCGGGCGCGGTTTTGGATTCTCCAGATTTTTAGGATGGCAGAGGGCCACGGGCGCGGTTTGGGACCCGCGGGCGCGGCTTGAGCTTTCTCGGATCCTTGGCTGAGGATGAAACCCGCGGGTGAGGCTATGTTGTCTGTGGTAGCAGCTACTGATTTCTTCAAGTCTTCGTCTTCGTCTTCAGCAGCTTCTTCCTTATGCTTCAATGCTTCCCATGCTTGTATCATCTCTTGGAATTTCGTATGTAAATCTTCTCTCGAACAGCTCCATGATACAGATTACATAGAAACAAATAACATAATCCTATACAAAACTAGCTAATAATCCATAGTTGCGGTATGTAAAACACCGCTTATCACTTACACATTCCATTTCCAAATTTTGAGAGTTTTCCTCAAGAACTTCATGAGTTGCTAAGTTTCCATTGTTTTGCTTGACATTTGAAGCTTTCGAATTGATTAAGTTGTGAGATTGCTTTCCTTTGTTCTATTCATATTGATTGTCTCTATTCTCTTGTGTGTATTGTTATTGAATTAGATTTGCTCATTTATATTGGCCATCTAAGTAGTTTCATCTCATTCATATTGCTATTGTTTGGTTATTTCTAGTTGAAATATCATACTTGTTTGTAGCACACACAATTTGCATGAACTAGTTGTGAATGTCAATTGTGAAGAGAATTGAGTAAATGTCGAGTATCTGACTAGTTGTCTATGGTATTGCATGTATCTATCCATTCCTGAACTTAAATCTGCTTTATTATTGAATCTTGATAGTTTCAAGGTTATATTTGAGTAAGGGTTATTAGGACTAGTTGGACTAATAACTACATTAGAACAGGGATTAGAACGATCATATGAGTAATTCAACATAGGATTAAAAGGAGTTTATGATCAACTTGTTAATCTGTTAGTGGATAATTGTCGAGTGAAACACCTTCCATTGATATATTTACAAACCAAATCAACCTTCGTTACTTTGTTCTTAAAACATACAAAAAAAAACGCCATTTGGTTACTTACACTCGTTAATCATAATTGTTACTTTAAGAATCGATAACCTGATTCCCTTGGGATTCGACCCTTGCTTGCCTACTATACTTGTTAGTGATCTTGTTAGGATTACTTGACTTGGCATACGACAATTCGCCTCGTCAAATTTGGCGCCGTTGCCGGGGAGTCAAATTTTCGTTTCTTTAAAGGTCTTGTTTTGATTAACCTTAGTGTTGACTAGTGAATGGTCAACACCCGTTCTACTAATCAGTCTCTTTTTATTCTTGATCCAGAAATCGAGAGGACTTTCCATCGAAATCAGAGAGAGAACAGAGTTGATACTGATACAGGTGCAATGGAAGACGACCAATTGTTGACTCCCGAGCAAAGAGCTCTTGCTGACACCCAACGTCAATTGGCTGAAATTCAGTTAGTTGTTAATGCCCAACGGGAATTGCTTGAGGCAAGGCAAGATGCAGATGCTCTAAGAGACGGCGGTGTCGTCCGCACATTGAGGGAGCGTACTACTCCTAATCTGACACAACAACCTCAAGTTGTGGTTCTTCCACCCCTTGCTCATGGGGTGACTTTTGAGCTCAAGTCAGGGGTGATCAATTTGCTTCCCACATTCCATGGTTTGCCTGGTGAGGATCCAATCATGCATTTGAATCAATTCCATGACACTTGCATGACAACCAAACCACCAAATGTCACTGAGGAGAAGATCAAGATGAGAGCCTTCTGGTTCACTTTGAAAGATGGTGATAGGTCCTGGTACTATCATTTGCCTACCGGTTTAGTAGATAACTGGGAGAAGTTTCACAAGGTGTTCTTGGGTAAGTATTTTCCAGTTAAAAAGGCAAATGCTCTAAAGAAGGAAATTGCCCATGTTGAGCAAGGTAAAGATGAGACTCTTTATGATTACCTTGAGCGTTTCAAGGGATTGTGTGCTAGTTTCCCTTTTCATGGGTATGATACCGAGGACCTAGTCTTACATGTTTGCAATGGTCTCCTTAACCATGAAAGGAGAATGGTAGACGCTGCTTGTGGTGGGAGTATTCTCAACATGACACCAGAAGATGCCATGGAAAAGTTATAAGACATGGCTGAGAGCACTAGGAGTTTTGGTAGGACATACACTAGGAAAGGAGTGAATGCCACAAGCTCAGGAGACCCCGCTCTTATGACCGAGCTCGTTGAGCTAAAGAAGATGATCTCTCAGCTGCACAAAGGACAACAACAGGTAAAAGCATGTGGTATTTGTTCTGACCCTTCTCATTTTACAAACAAATGCCTTGAGCTTCAAGATGATGATGTTGCTGAAGTCAATGCTGCTGGTGGATATGGACCTCCACGACCTCGAAATGATCAGCAGAACAACTATAATCCGAGGTATAGAGATCATCCAAAATTCAGATGGCGTGATCAGACTTAACCCCAACCTCAAGCTCAAGCCCCACGACCCAATTCTAGACCTTCAACTGCAGATATGTTGAGATAATTGACTCAGCATTTCACAACCCATGTCCAAACTACTGAGTCTAGTATGAAAAACATGGAGAAGCAGATAGGGAAGTTGGCTGAAGCTGTGACCACTCTTGCACAACAAAAATCCAATTCTCTACCATCTCAGATGGTAGTGAATCCGACCAGAAATGTTAGTGCTGTGACAACAAGGAGTGGAAAAGTGTTGGAAAATGTTGTTGCTGAAAAGGTAGATTCTGAAACAGCGTCGGATGGAGAAACAACGTCTGATCCGCGATCGCGGAATTCTGACTGAGGAAACAGGTGCAAATCCGCGATCGCGGAAATGCTCCTGGTAAGTCCGAGGTTGAGGAGTTTTCAAAAGATGCAGATGAGGTCGAGGACCGGGGCGACTTCCGATTGAGACAAGACAACTATGTCCGGCCCAATTTCCCACCTCTCAACTCAACTAAACCTCCCTCTCCTTTTCCCGATGCTTTGAAGGATACGAGGAGGCCGGAAAATGATAAGGAGCTGTTTGAAACCTTCAGCAAATGTGAGGTAAATATCCCTTTACTCAAACTCATTAAAAGTATTCCTAGATATGCTAAGTTCTTAAAGGAACTCTGCACCATCAAGAGGAATCAAAAATTGAAGGGACAACAGAAGGTGACGGTAAGAGAGCGTGTCTTCGCTGTATTCCAAAGGCGAATGCCTAAGAAGTGCAGCGATCCGGGCATGGTAAGCATTCCTTGTCGTATAGGTGATACTCACTTTGAGAGAGTTATGCTTGATCTTGGTGCATCTATAAATGTTTTGCCTTACTCGTTGTATAAGATGCTTGGTTTAGGTCCTCTTCATGAAACCGGAATGATTATTCAACTAGCTGATAGGTCCATTGTTTATCCTAAAGGTGTAGTTGAGAATGTTTTGGTAATGGTTGATAATTTGTTCTTTCCTGCTGACTTCTTTGTGTTAGACATGGAACATGATGGTCAAACTGCACCTATTTTGTTAGGAAGGCCTTTTATGAGAACCGCTAACACAAAGATTGATCTAGCTAGTGGGTCTCTTACTTTAGAGTTCGATGGGGAAGTTGTACAATTCAATATTTTTGATGCTATGAAGCACCCCATTGAAGATGCTGCTTCTATTTGTTCTATTGATGTGATTGATCCTATAGTTCAAGATACATTTAATATCTTTGGCTTAGATGAATTGCAATGTGTTATGGAAAACAACATCATTCACCCACCACAAGTTAATCTCTCTCTTTCGCCTGATATTCATAGGGTTCTAGATCAGCTAGACACGTCAAGTAGATCTTTGGCCAGCAGGCCCATGTTACTGACTTTGGAGAGCGAGAAGCTCCTCCCTTTTGTTTTGCAGGCACCAGTGATTGAGCTTAAGCAATTGCCAGAGCACCTGAAGTATGCTTTTCTTGGAGAGAATGATACCCTCCCGGTAATCATCTCTAGTAAGTTGTCAGGTGAGCAAGAGAAGAGATTGATGATGGTGTTGAAAGAGCACATTACAGCTCTTGGGTGGACTATTGCCGACATCAAGGGAATTAGCCCTTCCACCTGCATGCACAAGATCCTACTTGAGGAAGGAGCTAAGCCCTCTAGGCAACCCCAAAGAAGATTAAACCCACCTATGATGGAGGTGGTCAAGAAGGAGGTGCTGAAACTTCTTCAAGCTGACATGATCTTTCCCATCTCGGATAGTCAATGGGTAAGTCCAACACAATGTGTCCCTAAGAAGGGGGGCATTACAGTTGTTGAGAATCAACATGGTGAGTTGGTTCCCACTAGAGCTCAAACAGGTTGGAGGGTATGCATTGACTACCGTAAGCTGAATGCGGTGACTCGAAAGGATCACTTTCCTTTACCTTTCATTGATCAAATGCTTGAACGACTTTCCGGTCATCCCTATTATTGCTTCTTGGATGGATACTCAGGTTATTTTCAGGTGGCCATTGCGCCCGGAGATCAAGAGAAGACAACCTTTACATGTCCTTTTGGCACTTTTGCATATCGTAGAATGCCTTTTGGATTATGTAACGCACCTGGGACTTTTCAACGATGTATGGTAAGTATCTTCTCGGAATATATTGACCATTTCATTGAGGTATTCATGGATGATTTTACGGTACATGGGGATAGGTTTGATGCATGTTTACACCATTTGTCACTTGTGCTTAAAAGATGTGTAGATACTAATTTAGTGTTGAATTCTAAAAAGTGTCATTTCATGGTTGAACAAGGTATTGTTTTGGGTCATATAATTTCAGCTAGGGGTATGGAGGTCGATAAGGCAAAGATTGACATCATTCAATCGTTGCCTTATCCTACTAATGTGCGTGAAGTGCGTTCTTTTCTAGGCCATGCAGGTTTCTATCGCAAGTTTATTAAGGACTTTTCAAAAATCTCCACACCCCTTTGTGAGCTTTTGAAGAAGGAAGTGACCTTTGAGATGTCTACTGAGTGCAAGAAAGCATTCGACACTCTGAAATCCCACCTCACTGAGGCACCCATTATTCAGGTACCCGATTGGTCTCTACCTTTTGAGATCATGTGTGATGCTAGTGATTATGCGGTGGGAGTTGTTCTTGGTCAAAAGTTTGGAAGAGCAATGCATGTGATCTATTATGCTTCCACAACCTTGAATGGCGCTCAAAGGAACTACTCCACCACTAAGAAGGAGTTGTTAGGTGTGGTGTTTGCCCTTGAGAAATTTCGACAGTACTTGTTGGGCACAAAGGTGATTATCGACACTGATCATGCTGCTCTTCGTTATCTCATGACGAAGAAGGAATCCAAGCCGAGACTCATACGATAGGTCTTACTTTTGAGCGAGTTCAATGTGGAAATCCGGGACAAGAAAGGAGTCGAGAACTCGGTAGCTGATCATCTGAGTCGGATTGTGCAAGAAGACGGTGAGTTACGGGCTCAGATCCAAGGTACGTTCCCGGATGAAAATCTGTTTCGGGTTTCTACAACAGGAAATCCGCGACCACGGGACCCAATCCGCGATCGCGGAATGGCAATAGAGAGTTTTCCGCGATCGCGGGCATCTAGTTGCGCCCGCAGAATTCTTGACAGTGAATTTGTTCACCAGGATCCCGAGTACGAACTTCTCGCCTTCCGGTCTTTCAAGCCTTGGTATGCCAACATAGTGAACTATCTGGTTCGCGAAGAATTCCCGCCGAACTACAACAAAGCTCAAAAAGACAAGATCAAGCGGGAATCGCACTACTATGTTTGGGATGACCCCTACCTTTGGAGACATTGCGTTGACAAGGTAATCCGACGATGCCTCCCGGATAATGAGGTACAATTTGTTTAAACTTTTTGTCATTCTCATGCATGTGGGGGACATTTTGGGGCAAACAAAACAGCTAGGAAGGTATTAGACGCAGGTTTTTATTGGCCACACATCTTTCGGGATGCTTACGCCTTTTGCAAAGCCTGCGATCGATGCCAAAGGGTTGGAAAAATTTCTAAAAGAAATGAGATGCCACAAACACCATTAGTCTTTTGCGAGATTTTTGATGTTTGGGGTATCGATTTCATGGGACCCTTTCCTAGTTCGTTTGGGAATCTATATATATTGCTTGCGGTGGACTACATTTCCAAATGGGTGGAAGCGAGGGCCACCAGAACTGATGATTCCAAAGTGGTAGAAGGTTTCTTGAAAGAGAATATCTTTTCTCGTTTTGGGATTCCCAAGGCTCTAATTAGTGACCAAGGAAATCACTTCTGTAACAAGACGGTGAGTGCGCTTTTGAAGAAGTATCATGTCACTCAACGGGTCTCTACCGCTTACCACCCCCAATCTAATGGATAAGCTGAAGTGTCCAATAGGCAAATCAAAGGGATCCTTGAAAAGACGGTTGCTCCGAATAGGAAGGATTGGAGCCTGAGATTGGATGATGCACTTTGGGCGTATAGAACCGCCTACAAGACGCCTATTGGTATGTCTCCTTTTCGACTTGTATTCGGCAAAGCCTGCCACCTTCCAGTGGAGCTGGAACACAAGGCATGGTGGGCGGTGCAGAAGTGGAACATGGAGATGGATGCTGTAGGAGAGTTCAGAAAATTGCAAATCCAAGAGTTGGAAGAGATACGCCGGGATGCGTATGAAAATGCTGTGATCTACAAGGAGAAGACGAAGGCTTGGTATGACAAGAATATTTCATCGTGCTCAGATCCGCCACCGTCTTGATTTCCGCGACCGCGGATTTGGCGTCAGAAGACCATCAGCTCCACCTTGATTTCTGCGACCGCGGAATTATACCCGCGACCGCGGATTTCCACCTCCAACTCCAGTAGCTTTTCCGCGACCGCGGAAATCTACCCGCGATCGCGGATTGTCTTCTGTCCGGCTCCTTGCTCAGGTTCTATAAGTGTTTCTTTCGGTTTCAGAATATTGATTGCTGCTTATTTCGCCTCGGGGAGGGCTATAGTTGTACTTTGTTGTTGTTGCTGCTGCTGTTGTGGATTGGTTTGGAATTTGTGTGCGTTGATTGCTGGATTGTGGAATTTGTTGGTTTGTGGAGTTTGTTGCATTTGTGGAATTTGTTGTTTGCTCAGTTGACATGTCGCGCTCTCATAAGAATGATGCTGACGGGAAAAAGCAGGTGAAATTGTATGCTGCAACTCTTAAGGGAAAGAAGTCACTTGCAACTCGGTTCTTCCATGTCCCTACCCTTGAGGATTTGGGTATGGCAGAATGTACTCAAGCTATACCCGACCATGCTGGGTTGGGTGGGTTCATGGCAATTTCCGCGCCATCCCACGTGGACTTGTCGCGCCAGTTTCTTTCTACCTTGAAGACGAGGAACTAGGATGATACAACTGTTGCTATTACTTTCATCTACAAGAGGCAGCAGTATACTGTTTCTGCCGAGCAGCTGAGAGATATCTTGGGGATCACACGTGGTCCCTCGGATAACTATGAGGAAGGTGTGGGTGATCGCCAAATTCATATGTGGAAAACTTGGACAGGTGTTCCGAGGGATGCTAATGGGAACGACTACAATTATCAGCTCTCTCATCCTTGTCTCAGGCTGACACACAAGGTGTTAGCCATGGCCTTCTTTGGCATGACTGAGGTCAACAAGGTTCCTGCTTATGTGCTCAAGTATCTCTTTAGTCTCATGTCGGAGTGTGAGCTTACCCCCGATTGGGTTTGGCTCTTTGTTGCTTCTTGCAAAGCCGCTCGGAACAAAGCAAAGGGAAAGATTGCCTTGGGAGGCATGATCACTTTGATTGTGCAGGCGGTAGTTGACGACTTTGTAGATCTTGATGTGGAGGGTAGTCCTGACCCTTCTGTTGGGCCTTATGAGTATGATCTGCGGTTCCTCCGGTCCACCGTCCATCTGTTGCGGGGTAGTCCTAACGCGTGGGTATGGGTTGGTGAGCCTGAGATAGCCATGCCTCATCCTTTTGTCTACGGTCCTACTGAGACTTTCCGGCTGGCACCTGTTCCCGCTGCACCTCGTGCCCCTGCTAGACGTCGTGCACGGGGTGGGATTACCATTCGAGAGCCGGTTATGGCTGCTGATGACGCCGATGATGATGATGATGACGCGATGATGCCTGATGCTCAGGCACATTTTGGCGTCGGGTCGTCTAGTGGAGCTGCTGATAGCTCCAGTATCCCTGATACGCTGCACTTTGTATAGCGTAACTGGGGATTATTACATTAGTTTAGGAGTATTATCATATGTGTTTCGAGTCATTATTATGTTCTGAGATATTTATTAAGAAGTGAAGAAATGAAGACCAGAACCGAAGAAGAAGAGGATCAAAGATTGAAGACATGAAGACAAAGACATTCTGCGGAGCAGCGGCGATCGCCACTACCATCCAGGCAATCGCCATTCTACAACAGAAGAGTTATGTGAGTTCGAGAGAGCATGGCGATCGCCATGACTCTACGGCGATCACCATGACTCTACGGCGATCGCCATGGGGTGACAGAGGCTATGGCAGAGCTTTATATGAAGATGGCGATCGCCAGGCATCTATGGCGATCGCCACAACAAGGCCAAAGATATTCCGGACTTTCCTTATTTTGCTTTGTTTTTATTTCTTTTATTATTTTCTTATTTTCCTTATTAGTTTTAGGATATTTATCTTGTACCATATATTTTTAGGGTTATTCTCTATTTAAGAACCCTAGTTCGATCATCTTTTATCATCATCTTTTCCATCAGACAATTTAGTTCTGCAACCATGAGAAGGAACTAATCTCCATTGTTTTACCTAGCGGTTGAAACCTTCAGTTATTAAGTTGTGAGATTTCTAAACTCTTTTTCTTTTCCTATGGGTTTGTATTAATTCTCTTGTTCTTCATCTATTGATTTCTATTAGTTTTGCTAGCTTGATCACCTAGTTTGATTGATAGTTTTCTATTGCTAGACTAGGAATATACGGTGGAATTCCTTGTCATTGTAGCACCCATATCTGCATGATCTGGTAGTTGATTGCTTTTATGAAAGAGAATTGATTGCATGTTAATACTTGACGGTTGTAAGTTATTGCATGCATCCTTATGATTCTTGTGCCCTTTGCTGCTATTTCATCTAATCTTGAGAGGTTTCCCTGATTGTTGAATAGTAAGTATTATCAGGACCGGTTGGCCTGCTGATATATTAAAGATTGGAATAGGAACATTCCCTAGGATTGAATAGAACTTGAGATAAATCTATGATCAACTTGATTGTCTGTTGTGTGGATACTTGCTAGGTGAAACCCCTTCTCATCATATTCACAACCAAACCTTCTTTGCTTGATACTTGTTACTTTTGTGTTCCATACAATCAAACCCCCCCTGGTTACTTGTTACTTGTTCGTTAGTTGGTATTTCGCTTGACTGCATATTGATTTGGTGTTTTGATTCCCTTGGGTTCGACCTCTACTTACTTGCTATACTCTACTTAGTGTTTAGAGTTTATTTCTTTGATTTGGCACTACGACTTTAGCCTCATCAAATTTGGCGCCGTTGCCGGGGAATTGAAATTTTTCTGATTCTTTGTTAATTGTGAAATTATCAACTGTTTGGTGTGAACCTTTATGGTTCATACCCGTGCTACTGATTCATCTCTTGTTTCCTTTGACCCAGAGATTGAAAGGACGTTCCTTCGGAACCAAAGAGCAGCTCTGAACCAAGAGAACGAGATGGGTGATCGACATGGACCGCCATTGCCTACTATGAGGCAACTCACTGCCCCAGACTTAAACCAACAACCTTTAGCAGTGAGGTTTCCTGAGATTGAAGAAGGTGTGAATTTTGAATTAAAAGCTGGTTTAATTCACGAGCTTCCACACTTCCATGGCTCAGTAGGAGAAGATCCCAACAAACACTTGGCTCAATTCCATGCCATATGTTCTAGTATGAAGCCAAGAGGTGTTACTGAGGAGCAGGTCATGCTGAGAGCTTTCGGATTTACTCTGAAAGACGCTGCGAATGATTGGCTTTATTATCAAGCTCCGGGGAGTATTGATACATGGGCTAAAATGAAAAAGGTATTTTTAGAGAAATATTTTCCAGCTACAAAACTGAGCAGCTTAAAGAAGGAAATCACGAATCTTCAACAACACTCAACTGAGAGTCTCTATGAATATTATGAGAGATTCAAGAAGCTTTGCTCAAGCTGCCCATTCCATTGTTATACTGACCAAGATCTCCTTATGTACTTATTTAGTGGCCTGATTGATAAGGATCGTCGAATGGTGAACGCATCCTGTGGAGGTAACTTTTTAAGATTGACTATACCTCAGGCTACTGAAATGTTTGAGGAATTAGCTGAGAGCTCAAGGCAGTTTGGTAGCAGGCAAAGAACACAGTCAGTAAGTTCACTTGATCCCGCTAAAATTCAAAGTGATATGAATGAACTGAAAGATATGATGAAGGCTTTTATGCTGCAAAGTGGTGGTCAACAACTCCAAGAGCTGAATGCTGAGGTAAACGCTGTTGGTGGATGGCAACCAAGGCCAAGGTATGATTCTCATAATATTAATTATCAGCAACCTAGACCTCAGAATTATATGACTGTTGAAGATATGATCAAGTCCTTAGCTCAGACTGTGATGCAACAAAATTCTAGAACGGCATCAAGCATCCAAAATCTTGAAAATCAGTTAGGACAGATTGCTCAAGCTGTGAGTAAATTAGAGGCCAGGGAACCGGTAAGAAACCCGAGGGAGAACGTCAGTGCAGTGTTCTTGAGGAGCGGAAAAACTTTAAATGACTGTTCTGTGCCAAAACCACGATCGCCAGATCTGAGTGGTGATCGCCATGAGATTACAGAGATCAAAACAGGTTCTGCATCCCGACCGCGATCGCCATATAGCGATGGCGATCGCCATTCCATTCCAGAAGCTGAGGTGCAAAATCATCCGCGACCGCGATCGCCAGTTGTTGATGGCGATCGCCAGGAGACCCTTGAGTACATTGACGATTATGTTCGCCCGAATTTTCCACCTCTGTTCTCTCAGAAGCCTGTAGCCCCCTTTCCTGAGTCATTGAAGGATACTCGAAGGCTGGAGAACGACAACGAAATCTTCGAAACCTTTAGTAGGTGTGAGGTAAACATTCCTTTGCTCAAACTTGTTAAGAGTATTCCTAGATTTGCTAAGTTTTTGAAAGAAGTTTGCACTATCAAAAGAAATCAAAAACTAAAAGGAAAGAAGAAAGTTGAAATAAGTGAACAAGTTTCTGCAGTGTTTCAAAAACGCATGCCTAAGAAATGTGGTGATCCAGGCATATTTAGCATTCCATGTGTGATTGGTGAAACTAAATTTGACAAAGCCATGCTAGATTTAGGTGCATCAATCAATGTTTTGCCTTACTCTTTGTATGAATCACTAGGCTTAGGACCTTTGCATAAAACAGGAACTGTTATTCAACTTGCGGATAGGTCTACTATATACCCGAAAGGGGTTGTTGAGGATGTTCTTGTTATGGTTGGTGATCTGATTTTTCCTGCTGATTTCTTTGTGTTGGATATGGAGCATGCTAATAATGTCACACCTATACTGTTAGGTAGACCTTTCATGAAAACAGCACAAACGAAAATTGATGTTAATAGTGGGACTCTCTCTATGGAGTTTGATGGAGATAAGGTAGAATATAATATTTATGACATGGATCCCATTGATAAGAATTCTCTATGTGCTATTGATGTGATTAAGCCTACTTGTAAGGATAAATTGCAACTTGTTTTAGAGAATCTCTTAGAGCCCCCAAAAGTAGATATTGTTTTATCTACTAACATGCAGGAGTGTCAGGCTGAGCCAGAGCCTAAAGGTAAGCTCTTTTCACATCCTTTGGGCAATCGCCCTCCATTACTCACCTCGCCAGGCGAGATACCATTGATGTCTAGTGTGCAGGCACTTAACATTGAGCTTAAACAGCCGCCTGATACGGTCAAGGAAGGGAAAGTGAATGAAACCACCTTCATTGCTAAAGACAAGGTGGTTAAGGTAAGAGGGACGAGATTCAAAGCGTTCCATGAGTGGTTCAAGAGAGAATTCAGACAAGAGACGGTTTTCACAAAGCCAAATGGCGTTAGTTAAATCTCTTGAGTTTCATGTCGAGCCACGACATAAAATACGGCGCTACTCGGGAGGCAACCCGAGGTTTGAGTTTGTTTTTATTTGTTTTTGTTCGGTTTAATTTTCTTTTTAGTTTTTCTATGGACAGGAGGAAATCACCGAAGCTTAGGGTCAGCTACAGTCAGTAGCCAATCTCGTTGTAAGTCTTCTCTCCCATTCTAAAAAAAAAAAAAAAAAAAAATTCCAAAAATCATTCTGAGAAAAAAAAAATATATCGGATTGAAAAAATAGAGTGCAGAGAAAAAAAAAATATGAGAGAAAAGAAAGTAAGGAGTTGTATTTCATCAAGTTTGGTTTCATTAGTACTATCATTATAGATCTACATTCGCTGGAGCTTAGCTTGTTGGTGACCATGTTCTTTGCAAGGAGTTGATTTGTTTGGGTCACCTTCTACATTGGAGGTATTCTTTCTTTTGCTTTAGATGAGCTATGCATTATTGAATTACATTTAGTGCTCATCTAGTTTCTCATTCTACCACACTTTGAGTTTTATTGGAGGAAGGTCATCCGACCTTGTATGTGAGTCTTCTGTCTCTTTCCCTGGGTTCGTTTTGATGTCTTCCATTTCATTGAGGACAATGCAATGTTTAAGTATGGGGGAGGAGAATGTATTCACATGTAATTATTTGGGTGTCGGTTGTATCTGCATGAGCTTATTGAATATATATATATATATATATATATATATATATTGTATGAAAAAGCCACAAAAATTGAGAAAAAGGCATATAAAATCCTTGGATAGCAAGTTCTATGCAATAAGAAGGTGGCTTGACCGGCATTAGGCTGGGGAAAAAATAAGTCTTGAGTGATGTGAGTTTTGTGAGCCTGGAACAATTATTGAGTGGTTGGGATGAAAACCCGAAAGGGCGCCCAAGCAAGATGAGTGTTAAAATAATAAAAAATTGAGTGTTTTAGGACCATTATCATCTTGGCGTATGGAGACATAAGAAGGAGGCGTATAGGAGGATTCGGGTAGGCCACTTGGAGGAATAAAGTGTAGTTCTGGGTACGTGCTTATTTTACCACATTGTTCTTGATTATTGTTGTTGTGTTTTGTGCGTTTTGGAGGAGTTTATTGGTTATGTAATCACTAGGAGATATTCTTGTACTTCCTGAGGCTTTGAGTATTTTATTGTATGGGTAGTTTTTCTGTAAGTTACTCGGGACGAGTAAAAGTCTAAGTATGGGGGTATTTGATACGCTGCACTTTGTATAGCGTAACTGGGGATTATTACATTAGTTTAGGAGTATTATCATATGTGTTTCGAGTCATTATTATGTTCTGAGATATTTATTAATAAGTGAAGAAATGAAGACCAGAACCGAAGAAGAAGAGGATCAAAGATTGAAGACATGAAGACGAAGACATTATGCGGAGCAGCGGCGATCGCCACTACCATCCAGGCGATCGCCATTCTACAACAGAAGAGTTATGTGAGTTCGAGAGAGCATGGCGATCGCCATGACTCTACGGCGATCGCCATGGGGTGACAGAGGCTACGGCAGAGCTTTATATGAAGATGGCGATCGCCAGGCATCTATGGCGATCGCCACAACAAGGCCGAAGATATTCCGGACTTTCCTTATTTTGCTTTGTTTTTATTTCTTTTATTATTTTCTTATTTTCCTTATTAGTTTTAGGATATTTATCTTTTACCATATATTTTTAGGGTTAGTCTCTATTTAAGAACCCTAGTTCGATCATCTTTTATCATCATCTTTTCCATCGGACAATTTAGTTCTGCAACCATGAGAAGGAACTAATCTCCATTGTTTTACCTAGCGGTTGAAACCTTCAGTTATTAAGTTGTGAGATTTCTAAACTCTTTTTCTTTTCCTATGGGTTTGTATTAATTCTCTTGTTCTTCATCTATTGATTTCTATTAGTTTTGCTAGCTTGATCACCTAGTTTGATTGATAGTTTTCTATTGCTAGACTAGGAATATACGGTGGAATTCCTTGTCATTGTAGCACCCATATCTGCATGATCTGGTAGTTGAATGCTTTTATGAAAGAGAATTGATTGCATGTTAATACTTGACGGTTGTAAGTTATTGCATGCATCCTTATGATTCATGTGCCCTTTGCTGCTATTTCATCTAATCTTGAGAGGTTTCCCTGATTGTTGAATAGTAAGTATTATCAGGACCGGTTGGCCTGCTGATATATTAAAGATTGGAATAGGAACATTCCCTAGGATTGAATAGAACTTGAGATAAATCTATGATCAACTTGATTGACTGTTGTGTGGATACTTGCTAGGTGAAACCCCTTCTCATCATATTCACAACCAAACCTTCTGTGCTTGATACTTGTTACTTTTGTGTTCCATACAATCAAAACCCCCCCTGGTTACTTGTTACTTGTTCGTTAGTTGGTATTTCGCTTGACTGCATATTGATTTGGTGTTTTGATTCCCTTGGGTTCGACCTCTACTTACTTGCTATACTCTAGTTAGTGTTTAGAGTTTATTTCTTTGATTTGGCACTACGACTTTAGCCTCATCAATCCCCTGGGAGAAGAGGTTGTTTGATCAGATGAAGGGGATGCAGCAGAGTTACACTCAGTTCTACTCTGAGTTTGACTCCTTCAGGTCGTCTTATGCTGCTGATATGCGAGGTTTGCAGCAGTCAATGAGTGGGATGCAGCTGGAGTTTCAGGGCTGGAAAGAGGAGGTTCGGAGTTCTTGGTTCCATCAGAACCCCGATCTTCCACCACCGGGTAACCCGGATCAGTGAGCTACTCCCTTCTCTTCCTCATTTATTTTCTATGTCTTTCACACTGAGGACATTGTGTACTTCAAGTATGGGGGAGAGAGATTTAGTTTACTGCTTATCTTTAGAGTAGTTTCTATTCGGTTCTTTGAATTCCGTTCGTATTTGTTTTTTTTTTTTTAAAAAAAAACAGAAAAAGCCACAAAAATGTTAAAAACGGCAAATGAAAATCCTGGGATGGGCTGAAAACCTGAAAGGGCGGTTCCATGCAATAAGAAGGTAGTATGGACGGCAATAGGCTGAGGCAAAAGTGGACTTGAGAGATGTGAGCCATTTATGAGTTATCTAGTAAAATGAAATGAGTGGCTAGGTGAAAACCTTTCGGGGCGCCTAGGCAGAATGAGTGAAATGAGTGTCTTAAGACCATTTGCTGCTGCTGGCGAGGTGTCATAAGAAGTGGTGATATAAGGAGGAAAGGGTAGGTCACTATGGAGGAATAAGGTGCTAGATAGGAGCTAGGATTAGATTTATCTTTTGTACTCACTATGGTGTTTGGAGGCGAAGTGTGTTTGTAATTTGTAGTTCATTCTTTCTCTATACTTCCTGAGATCTATGTGTGTTGATTGTAAGGGTAAGTTTTATTTAGCTTACTCGGGGACGAGCAAGGTCTAAGTATGGGGGAGTTTGATAAGCGGTATTTTACATAGCGCTACTATAGGTTATTAGCTCATTTTGTATAGGATTATGCTAGATGTTATGATGTATTCTGTAATCATGGAGTTCTGGAGAGTTGAGTCACATATGAGATTACAGAGGATGATGCGGAGCATTGAAGCATAAGAAGAGGAGTCGAAGCTGATGAAGACCATTGGATCAAGACGAAGCATTGGAAGCAGCTGAAGACGAAGCCACACAAGAAATTCCGCGACCGAGTAAATGAAGCATGTGGATATCATCATGCAAAATAGTTTACATCATCTGCGTATATACTGAAACTGCAATTTCAACACCATATATCGCACAATTTTTTAATGTAATATACCAATTTCAAGAAAGGCATCAATAAACATCACCATCTCCTCTCCTGTAAGGTCGGAAGGAAAGAAGATTTGGGGCACTGATTTTGCAATATATGCAAACATAATAACATATCATTAGTTATTAATTTAAAAATAAGAATAAACTATTTTTTCCCTAGCTTCATGTATTTCAGAAGTTGCAACTTTTTCCGCTTCGTAGCCGCCACCACCGCAACTCATCTGCATCTCTCACTCCTCGTTCGTCATTAGGTCGCCATTTTTTTCCTCCAAATTTCAACCCTAATTTAGTGTTAATCGTATTAGATTAGATATATTAGATTAGATGTTTGCCAATGTGTGAAAAAATAACATGTTTGTTTTTTGAAAAATTAACATATTGATCAATCTTATTGCTTAAGTTCGTTATATAAACTCATCATAATAATCCCTAATTAGGAGCCATATTAGACTTAATAATTACATAAGAAATCAACATCAAAGAAAATCACCATATAAAGATAAATAAAATACCAAATGAATTATGTGTGGAGAGGAAGATCTGTCCAAGCACCATAGACATGTCCATTCTCGCAAACGTAGGCTCTAACCACCGGCTTACCATTGTCATGGTAACCAGCAACACACGTCAAGGCCAAGAACATATTTCACATCTTCTTACATCCACAATAAGCACAACTAATATCGATCTTACTCCTCTGACTGCCGCTAATCGTCTTCCAAAACCCTAGACCGCTTGAAATTCTTGAAAATTCCTCTGAAAACATGTAATTCCTCTTGTCCTACATGTGAATACATTCGGCCACTCGCAGATGTACAGAGATGGAACGCGAAAAGCCGTAGAGATCAGCTTCAAGCAAAAATTGTCGGGGAAAAACAAATCAACACAAAGAACCCGAATTACCAATCTTCTCTAAGAAATCAGAAAGCCTAAAATAGTTGGATATAGGAACTCCACATGGCAAAAGATATATTTCTTGTGAATCATAAACAATTTGCTTAATCACTTGATCTTTGGGATGAAATTATAGTGTTGTTAGGTTGACATTGACAGTGCAAAGAATATAGAGATACAACTTCATAAATTTTCATCATGTATGATATCATTCTAGATAAAAGGTACTGATACGCCATCAATTTTTGTCATTAAAAGGCGATTGGTTAAATCCCTAACAATGGAGATCAAGAGAATGTGAAAGAATATTCACCTGATCCGAAACAGAAACAATTAAGCAGGCTAGTAAGTACAACTGATAGACAAATTCCTAAGAATTAAGATGCGGGAAACTTAGCCTCAACACTCAACAATCTGAACCTTTTCTAAAAAGGTTCCTGCACATATTTTTTAAAATCGTAAACAAATATGAACTGAATGATGTTGAAATCTCAATAGAAATTAGACTAACCTTGGAAAACACACAACATATGAAAATCGAGAAGTTGAATGGTGTTGATTTTTGTGTCCGCAACATGAAGTAAGGACGTGATTTGTTTTCCCCTCTAATGTGCATTGAGTTTTTAGATAAATGTCCACAACATTGATTTCTAAATGGCCGCCTATGAATATCAAATCAAAAAGAGGAGTGCAATCAATGTTCCTCTAATTGATCTAATACAACAATGACAACGGTACATGGATTGGTTTCAAATTTTTGAACATCGGTCTAGAACATATAACATCTACCTTACATCAAGTCCCGTATAAACTTAATAGCTAAAAATATAACAAATATGTAATTTCTCGGAAGTTACCTTTGAGAGATACAATTCAACTTCTGGATGAGGAAGCACATTGTGCCACTTAAAACTAATGAAAATGCAATTATTGAAATACACACCACCTATAATTTGATCAACTTCATTAGCTCCAATGTGAAGGATGGCAAAATGCACAACAATTTAGAGGTGAAGGAGGACAATTTAATATCACTTATTAAAAGAAACACATAAACAATTGATTCTTTTGAAGAAAAAAAAAAGATGACAACATCCAGATCGTGGAAATGAACTATAAACATTTGTGACATTATATATGAGATTAACATAGGGTCAAAAAGCTCACCAAAACATCCAATGAAGAAGATAAAGTTAGAGTGAGGAGAGGATAGAAAGATTTATAATTATTACATGTGTCACAAACCTGACTAAATTCCTTTGAAGTCTATCCATTCCCTGTGAGAGTGCATCCTCCGCTTGCTGACATAGTTGCGTGAGGTTGCCCACATCCATACATTGCTTACCTATGAAGGGCTCGATAAGTGGTAAGAGTATCTAAATGTGTGCAAATGAAAGAAGATAACATCGATCACTCACCCCCTTTTCCGGCCTACACTTTCAATCAAGTTTAATCCTCATATCCAAAAGAAGAAAAACCCATATGGCCACTTCCACATGCCATAAATTACGTTTAACATGTGAGAGTGCTTCATGCCGGCTTCCACATGGATGCTTAGCTCTGTTTGTGTTTTATTACCATGCAAACACACCCTCAACTCACAAACATGTCTCTGTTATACCACCCATTTTGCATATTCCATGTCAAATGTACAAATCCCTACCACAATAGGAGAATCAGAAAATGTATATTATAACCCAAAACCACACATAATTCAAATTGATGTAAACCATTATGAAATATAAAAACTTGTCATCTTCATATGCAAATATCTTCACATTTAACTCGGCAAACTTCTGCAGCATGGAGAACACATCCCTTTCACTTTTACAAATGCAACACCAAAAAAGAGAAGAAAGGAAGAATATTAGCAATGATTTTTTAGGCCACTTATATTATCACATCCTCATCATTTTGCAAAATATAGAGAGTTCCACTATGAGAAATTACCTCAGTTTGTAGCAAATGTTCTAGGGCTAGAATACCAAAATTCACAAATCAAAGTCATTATAGTTCCCCACCCACACACTCAAAAAATGAAGAGATCTAAATAGAAGCAAAATTATAGATAGCAATTCAGCATGCTTCTGGACTCATATATATTTTCAATCAAGCAAATTATACGACATCACATGACACACAAACCGTCTCAATTCCGATACTTAATCGATTCAGTAAAAAAACATCAACGGGAAGTAATAAGAAAAATGGAAAAGTATTGACACGATAAGGATCGACGACTCCGTTGATGAATCTGATTGCCCCTTTCTAAGTTTCCTCTGGTACTGAAAAACACCATGGATTTTGCTCGACTCTTGCCTTGCTTGATGAGATTCTGAGGATGATAGGATGCAAAGATTGTGGAAATAGAAAGGCGGATTAGAAACGACTATTATTTGAGATCCTGCAGAAATGTTTGAGTGAGCAAAGTAAATGTGATAAGAAAGTCAAAATCTAATGTTCCAACCACCAAAGCTAAGTATATTATGTTATAAACATAAAATGATAATACAAGATTTAGGAATCACTACATCCAGTAAATCCACATTTTCATGTTTCAATTATCAACTAACAAATAGAACTACAATGCCATACATTAGCTGACACCCATATGTGAATCACAAGTTGGAATTCTGATGTTATTGTTATATTAGATAAGGTAATAAAGAAAAGAGCTTAAATCCAACACTACCCGAGTTCTACATCAAAAATTATACTACAACCACTAAGTCAAGCTCCTCGTAGATAGAACATAAATGGTCTCACTCTTGAAAATCAATAAACCATATTTGGACTCTAATCAATCAAACCAGGATCACAACAATAAAATACCAAATAATAGGCATCGAATTAAAATCAACCAACACAATCGAATATAAATAAACCAAACAAATAGAGATAGTTGATAAATAAAAATGAAACAAAAAGGAGTATCGAATGAGTGAGACTTGTTCACACCTTCAAGAGGCATGGGCTGTGAATCCTGCCCGAACGACCAGCTGAAGAAGTCGTCGACGTTAATTCCAACATCAAAATAGGAAAATTCCTGGCTACAGTCTCGAAGAAGAGATCGGAGAAGTTTAACCCTAAAAATAAATGATCGTACCCATACAAATTCATCTGAAATCCAAGGAAGAAGATAGAAACTATGAAAACAAAATTCAAACGAAAACAAACGCCAATTTTCGAACTTAGCGGTACAGTCTTTGGCTTCGGCCTATAGGAATATTCTCTTTTCAACAACAATCGGACAACATGGTAAGAAGGCAGGCGGCAAGTTTGAAGTTGATCCTCGACGAAGTGACTTCTTCTCAGAAGGGATTTGGAGGATGTGGTAGAGGAAGGAGATGTAGAAACGAAGAGGAGAATGGAGAAGGAGGAGAGAGGATTAGAGTGCCCTAGCAATTATTTTACGTCAGAAAGCAAAGTTCAGATCTCATGTCTCCTTACATTCACGATAAGCATGGAGTGAAGAACATAAGGATAATAAAACGCATCGGCTAAATACACTCAATTTTATTGCTATATACACTCATTGGGTTACACGTTCGGGAGGCGTGGGTGTTGGTACATGACCACACAAACAGGAAGCATAGACGTGACTATTTAATGGTTATCCGATATAATAAAACCATAAATACCACGGTCATGCAACGCGTTCGTGTGGGTATTAAAAATATAAATCACACGCGTGCGTGTTGTATTCGTATGACAATAATAAAAATCTATGAAAAAAAGTCACGCTCACGCTCTATGTGGGCGTGAGTATTGAATTTAAAATTAAAATATGAAAAAATAGATATGTACGTATTTTATTCTTTGTTAGGGTCGAAAGGTCAATTCACGCAATAACTCGATTTATGAAAGAAAGTCACAATATTTCCAGAATGAGCCTAGATGTTGATAAGAAGTATTTTACATAGCGCTACTATAGGTTATTAGCTCATTTTGTATAGGATTATGCTAGATGTTATGATGTATTCTGTAATCATGGAGTTCTGGAGAGTTGAGTCACATATGAGATTACAGAGGATGATGCGGAGCATTGAAGCATAAGAAGAGGAGTCAAAGCTGATGAAGACCACAGGATGAAGACAAAGACGAAGCATTGGAAGCAGCTGAAGATGAAGCCACAGAAGAAATTCCGCGACCGCGGGTCCCAAACCGCGATCGCGGAAATGCCTACTGGACCAGCCAAGATCACAGAACACAATTCGCGATCGCGGGTCCCAAAGCGCGATCGCGGAATCCGCCTGCGATGACTTTTCTTCATTTGCCCGATTTAGTATGTTGTGTTAAGTTTTGTAACGTTTTTACCTTCAATTTGGCAGTTGGATTATGCAGAGACTTATAGGTTTTTAGGTGTGGATGATCTTGAATCATCTTCCACATTCCATTTCCAAGTTTTGAGAGTTTTCCTTACGAACTTCATGAGTTGCTAAGTTTCCATTGTTTTGCTTGACATTTGAAGCTTTCGAATTGATTAAGTTGTGAGATTCCTTTCCTTTGTTCTATTCATATTGATTGTCTCTATTCTCTTGTGTGTATTGTTATTGAATTAGATTTGCTCATTTAGATTCGCCATCTAAGTAGTTTCATCTCATTCATATTGCTATTGTTTGATTATTTCTAGTTGAAATATCATACTTGTTTGTAGCACACACAATTTGCATGAACTAGTTGTGAATGTAAATTGTGAAGAGAATTGAGTACATGTCGAGTATCTGACTAGTTGTCTATGGTATTGCATGTATCTATCCATTCCTGAACTTAAATCTGCTTTATTATTGAATCTTGATAGTTTCAAGGTTATAGTTGAGTAAGGGTTATTAGGACTAGTTGGACTAATAACTACATTAGAACAGGGATTAGAACGATTATATGAGTAATTCGACATAGGATTAAAAGGAGTTTATGATCAACTTGTTAATCTGTTAGTGGATAATTGTCGAGTGAAACACCTTCCATTGATATATTTACAAACCAAATCAACCTTCGTTACTTTGTTCTTAAAACATACCAAGAAAAAAACCCTTTGGTTACTTACACTCGTTAATCATAATTGTTACTTTAAGAATCGATAACCTGATTCCCTTGGGATTCGACCCTTGCTTGCCTACTATACTTGTTAGTGAGCTTGTTAGGATTACTTGACTTGGCATATGACAATTCGCCTCGTCAATGTTACCTAAGGTTAAACTACCTATTATACACTTAATATAATTAGTCATCTCATACAAAAGATGTGAGGTTCCGACATTTCAAGACCTAACTCTTTCTACTGCGCTTTATCGAAATCAACACTAATTGGCGGTGCCATGGTTACTGACAATAGTCCGACTGTAATTCATGTCGGAGAGTATTGGTTTTGGCTGCTCAGGACTTCGATGGTGAAGAGATAGTCCGATTTGTAATTGTGGTGCTCCCTCAGGGCGAATTTCTATAGGTCCCAAATTAGGGTTCCAATTTATGATGTATCCTTCCCTGATAGATTTTGAGTTTTGATATGTTTACTTGAAGACAAGGTCCACACCGAAAGCTGAAAGTAGTTGAATCAGAACTATTTTGTTTGTTAATTTTTGGAATTGGTGAAGAATAAGAAAGACATTGCAGGAACACCGCAGTGTAGTGCCAATGTTAGAGAGAGGGCCGTGGTGAAGCTAAAGAGTAATAGAATGACATGAAACAGTGAATACCCACGCTCGCATGTAGCATAGACGTGGCTTTTTTTTTAATTTTCATATCTGTCCTACGATTAAAACACGCATGAGTGTTTATATTTTTAATACACTTGAACGCTTTGCTTACCCGTGATTTATGTGGTTTTATTATATCGAATAACCATTAAACAGTCACATCTATATTTCCCGTTTGTGTGATCCTATACCCACACCCATGTATCCCAAATGCGTGACCCAATGAGTGTATATAACAAGAAAATTGAGTGTATATAACAACATCCTAATAAAACAACAATTAATTGAAATCCATTTAACACACTTGATTTTCCAAGGTTAAATCTTCATATATATTAGTAGTCTTCTCGCCCCGCATACCAGAGTCAAAATGTTTATTTATATATATTTTTGTTATGATATTTTTATAATATGCTATAATAAAATACAATGATCCATATATTTTCAAGAGGTTCGTAACCTCTTAACACCATAAATGAAAATATATACATTATTCTACTACAAAGATCAAATGGTACCTACGTATTGGAGTGAGTAAGAATGTTTTCTTATTACATTTTCATAATGGGTACCTGTTTGAAGGTTGCAAATTCGTATAATTAATTAACAAATAGACAATTGTCAAAATTTGCATTTCTGTAATTGGATTATCTTACAAAAACAAAATTGTGTGAGAAGATGAAAACTAAACCTTGATCTTCTTAAGAATATCGTAAAGTTACAACAAAAACTTCCACCAGACGCAACAACTTTATATACCACAACAATTTCAGCCAACTCCTTCCCTGTCAAACGCAAACTAACGCTTCATAAGTAAATTTGGCAGTTTAAGGGAGTTATGGAGATGAAACATGCCGAAACAAAACGACCTCTCCACCATGAAGAAGGGGACAATAGGCGGTGAATGAAGAACGAAGGATAATAAAAAGGGAGCTCTCTGCCCACGTTCAACCCTCTTCGCGCAATCCCTGTTATATAATTACTTAATATAATTTTATAATCGATTTTGACATACGTTTTATTTAATTTATAGTATTTTATATTGCTACAACCTCCAAAAATATCTATAATAAATAAAATATATTTATGTGTATTTTCATTGGTTAACTATCAAATTTTTAGTGGGTAATTAAAAATATAATGAATATTGAGTTTTATTAAGTTCTTGTTATTTTTTAACATGATTAGATATTTACAGTTTTATATCTGCTTCAAATCTCATTATATATCAAAAGTAAAATAGATGAATAATAATTAGATAGATTAAGTTTACTTAAACCTAGAAAATAATTTGCTCCAAATTAATGTTTTTATTTTTCTTAATTTAATTTGTTAATATGTTAATAATGTTTTAAAAAAATAAATAAATAAATAGCCTAACAACTTTCCTAAACTCACTCAAAGAGCTCAAAAGGGCTCGACTTTAATATATAAGATAGATTCCGCTTCTCCCTAAATAATTCTATTCAATCCTCAACACTATAAGCGACTCCATTGTAATTATCTTCCTCTCATCTGTTTCTCTTTCAACTGAACCTCTACCATCAATATTGGTGTCGATCCGGCGAAGCTTGAATGGGAAATGATCGAGATCACTTGATTCCCTTCTCTTTATAGTTTTCCTTCTTCAGAAACCGACATAAGTTGCTGAAATAACGAATAATCCCTATTCATACAGGCCTAATTGTTGTTACCAAAACTAAGAATTGGTTGAGGGTTTTGGCATATCTCATCCTACTCGGCACCGTTTTTACGAATTCGGTCGGAATCAGTCTAAATTATTTGATCAAAGATGAGTTTTGTAGAGATTGTTGTCGAATATGAGACTTGATGATAGCTAGATATGTACGTGGTGCTTAGAAACAGGGGAAGATGAAGATAATAGAGACGGTCAAGGCGATAATTTGTCATCCTTGTGTGGTATCGTCAAATTTAAGGGATTGAACCATGTTTATGAGTAGGTTGAGAAAATAAAACTCGTAAAAAATGAAATTAAGAAAAGTGATGAATGAGAAAGTAAAATAATAATTAAAACTTATTTAAACCATTTTATTTGCACAATATATTAAATCTCATTTAAACCATTTAATTTTCTTAGATTAGATTGGTATTTTGATCGCAATCCATGATAAAATAGTATGGTTGACCGTCCAAGCCAACACTGCCAATTTTATCTCGGTGAGTTGAATAAATAACTCATTTGTACGTTTTTACTACGAAAATGACCATTTTAGAAACTAATCACATACTCCAAGGGCAAAGGAGAAACCCAAGGAGTCATTGAGACACACTCTCTCCCCTACATTTCAACGGATTTTTTTGCTCTTAAACAATACTACTCCGTTGTGCCTCCATGTGCAATTAACATAAAGTTTAGGACTTTCTTACTCTTAAATTATTTCATATATTCATTAACAATGTAAGTCCTTTTTCCGAACAAACGTTTTTTACGAATAAAACAGTAAAGAAAATGAAGTTGAAAGGTATTTCCTTCGTTTCCTTTTATAATTCATGTTTCACATTTTACATTATTTACACTTCAATACATTTTGTAACATAACTTCTAACATATAAGAGCAAATATAGTCGTATGAGGTCTTGTTTGATTCGTCCCTATGAATACTTTAACATAGCAAAAGTTTATAATTTTTTATTAACATATAGTTAGAGACATTGACGATACAAAACGTGTCTCGACAAATGTGAAAAAATAAATAAGAATTATATTATAGGATAGGAGGAGATAATATCCAAGGGTTGCTCCATTTTTTTAATTTAATGAAAGGGGTAGTGTCACACACTATTAGGGCCTGTTTGTTTGTAGTGTTCGGAAATAGAAAGGAAACGGAAAGGAAACGTAAATGAATCTAGACAATTATTAAGTGATGATACATTGACAACTTGATTTTAGATTCTGAAATTTGTTTGCCAAGGAGGGGGAGGTGAGTTGGCGAGGGGATTTTGAAACCCACCCCAAAATGCGGGTAACAAATACCCCAACATTACAACTAGGAGAAGGGAAAAAGAAAATAAAATCACAATTTTGATCAATGAACAATTCCACTAAAATGGACTAGGTTCGTTTCCTTTTCGTTTTCGTTTCTGACAATCTAAACAAACGCCACCTTAGTTCATTCCTTACTAGACAAAGCATTTCAAACAGCTTATGGAAGGGTTCAAACCATCAAACCAAAATCCTCTAATACACATCAGGTTAACTCGTGAGCAACCAAATTTGATTTCCTAGGCTTAAAAAGCCATCTAACCTTAGAATGAAGATTACAAAGTTGACAGATATCCTGGAGGATGAGAGAAAATGCAGCAGGCCAGTCCCGAGGCGACATGTTCAATGTCTTGACAAAGCTAAATGATGAAGGATCATTTGAACATCAACCAACACCGATAGTTCCCGAGTTTGAAGACGCTTTGACTCTCTCAAGAGCTAAGGAGGTCCAACAAGAGTTAGACAAGCTAGTATCGTTCTTCTTGTCTAAAGAGCTTATCAATACAAAGGATATCTCTTGTAATCGTCTATGAGGACCGCGTTCGTTGTTAAAGTAGACCTGAGCGAAGACGAAGAGGACGGTTCACGCAGAGACGAAACCGCGACCGTAGTTCCCCGCATTTTCGCCCTTTGTTGTTCACGTCCTTTTTAATTACAAAAGTCATAGCTACGATGTTAATACCGCGACCACGGTTTTTGTGCAGCGATCACGTTTACGGAGCTGAAGACTTTCGGAGATTTGTTCGTTTTTAATTATTTTCGGGATAATTTCTTTTAAGTCGTTTTTTATATTTCAGGAAATACTTTTATTTAATTATTTCATTTTATTTGGCAACCTTATGGACCCTATATAAGGTTTGTCCTAGTTATTGTTTTAGGTTCTCAGACTTTGTTTATTGAATACAAACATTCAATTTCTGCCTCCCAAAAGAGAGCTTTTGTGAGACGAGTGCATTCAGTGCATTGTTGTTGAACTCGCCTAGTTGTTTTTGTGTGTGTCAATCTTCACCAGAAGGTTGGTGCTATCGAGTCATCATAGAGCATCTTCCAGGTTACTTGGCCTACCATAGCTATTGTGTTTGGTTGTAATCCTTTAGGGTTTTTTCATCGTTCGGTAAGGTTCTTGTTCTTAAGTTCAAGAGTTTTATCGTTGTTTGATTTGGTTCCATGAGGCCTATCCTTCGATTATCTTCTATTATCTCTTTTCTAATTTTGCCTATCTTTCTTGTTCGAGTTTCTCTTTGAGGTTTGGTGTCTACATCGTCATCATCAGCTTATACCCACATCAAATTGGTATCATGAAGCGTACCTTAGTTTGTCTCAACTGATGTCAATGAAGGATCGAAGACGGAGTCGAGAAGGTTAAGGTATGGCTCAGTTGAAGAAGATCGCAGAACTCCAGGTGCCACTGTCTGAATTCTGCAACGATAAGCCACTGCTGACGATCTAGACACCAAACCTCGAATAGGAACTCGAACAAGAAAGATAAATGGAATTAGAAAAGATATGTTAGTATAGCATATTACCATGTGTTTAATATAAAATATTGAATAAATATAACTGGTAACATGTAAGAGTACCCGATCTCTATATAACTACTAAAGCAAAATACTATACTCATCAATGAGCTATGAAACATCACCTACTCTTCAAAAAGTTATGCCACGTCATCAAGAGACATGTCTTTTTTCCCAAAACGAAAAATTATATTTGAAGATAATTAACCTAATCTAATTATATCATTTCCTTATTTGAACACAAATAAATTTAAAAAAATATATAAAAATCACTATCCTAAATCTATCGATATCATTTCCTTATTTAAATTATATCAATAAAAAATATTATAAATCAATTGAAATTTCTTTTATAAATAAAATATTTATTTGACTCAATTAAAATAAATATAATTATATAATGCATACTTTTATTTATATTAATGTTATCCCTATGTGTTTATAAATTATATAAATAATAATAAAATTATTGTGCAAATTTCGCGCATGATGCAAGAATAAAGCTAGTATATATAGAAATCTATGCAAATATAGTTAGATTAGTATTTGTGCAATCGATATTTTAAAAGAGGTATACATGCAAATCTATATATATATATATATATATATACGGAAAAGCTATATCCACGCTATTTTTTGTCTAAATGGACGTGATTCCGTACGCATAAGTTATGAGTACACAATTTCCCCGCTTTATCTATGCGTAACACAACTAAGGGGTAAAAATGGAAACAAATTTGACTACCGAAGTCGAACTCTACGCATAATTTAGGCGTACAACAGTCGTATAACCTAAATTTACACGAGAAATATTTGCCCTAATTTTTGTCGTCTAACCTAACCTAACCTAAATTTTGGGGAATTTATGCCCTAAATATCACGCATAGTTTATGCGCAGGGACACTAAGTAAACCAGAATTACGCACTAACCCTAATCATGTTGACAAATGCATACCCAAATTATACCCAAAAATACATGCATACGTTAGGCGCAAAGTATACGCATACGCAGAGCGTAGGCCTGGACTATTGATACGCTGCACTTTGTATAGCGTAACTAGGGATTATTACATTGTATTAGGAGTGATTCCATATATGTTTAGAGACATTTCTATGTTATGGGTCATTGGAGTTATTATGAAGACTTAGAAGATATAAAGTGAAGAATTGGAGTCAAGAAGAGTTGAAGACATTCGGATTAAGGCTACTGGAGCGAAACCGCGATCACCATCTAAATTCCGCGATCGCCATGTCACAACAGGAGAGAAGAGGCAAAAATAATGTCGACCGCGATCGCCATGATCAAGCTGGCGATCGCCATGAAGCAGTGAATTGCGGAGAGGTATTGGAGAAATGATGTCACGCTGATGTCCATGTGATATGATGTTGGGCCGTTCGTTAGTGGGATTTGCAAGCAAGCTGCTGGGTCAAATATTGGAAGCAAGAACGTGAAATTAATTCACTGAGAAGCAGGCAGTTGGACGATTGTGAAGCAATTCACATCATTCCACCGAGACATGTTTTGGTTATTTTCCTTGTTTTGTTTTATTTCTTTTCTTATCATTTTTCCTTAATTAGTTTTAGGATTTATCTTTTAGGATATTATTCTAGGGTCAAACTCTTTATATGCCCTAACAGCCTTTTGATCTTTTTTTCATCTTTTCCATGAGACAATTTAGTGTTGCAATCATGAACAGGAACTAATCTCCATTGTTTTGCTTAGCGGTTGAAACCTTCAGTTATTAAGTTGTGAGATTTCTAAACTCTTGTTCTTTTCCTATGGGTTTGTATTAATTCTCTTGTTCTTCATCTATTGATTTCTATTAGTTTTGCTAGCTTGATCACCTAGTTTGATTGATAGTTTTCTATTGCTAGACTAGGAATATACGGTGGAATTCCTTGTCATTGTAGCACTCATATCTGCATGATCTGGTAGTTGATTGCTTTTATGAAAGAGAATTGATTGCATGTTAATACTTGACGGTTGTAAGTTATTGCATGCATCCTTATGATTTCTGTGCCCTTTGCTGCTATTTCATCTAATCTTGAGAGGTTTCCCTGATTGTTGAATAGTAAGTATTAGCAGGACCGGTTGGCCTGCTGATATATTAAAGATTGGAATAGGAACATTCCCTAGGATTGAATAGAACTTGAGATAAATCTATGATCAACTTGATTGACTGTTGTGTGGATACTTGCTAGGTGAAACCCTTTCTCAATATATTCACAACCAAACCTTCTTTGCTTGATACTTGTTACTTTTGTGTTCCATACAATCAAAACCCCCCCTTGGTTACTTGTTACTTGTTCGTTAGTTGGTATTTCGCTTGACTGCATAGCGATTGGTGTTTTGATTCCCTTGAGTACGACCTCTACTTGCTTGTTATACTTTAGTTAGTGTTTAGAGTTTATTTTGATTTGGCACGACGACTTTAGCCTTATCAAATATGTAATTATACGCATCATGTAGGACTGGACAACCTAATGATGTGAATAATATGTCCATTGACCAAAATCGCACGCATAATTTATGCGTGTATGAGCGGAGATTGGACCCCAAGGCTTCAGCAGAGGCACACTCTCTTTATGCGTGTATATTAGGGCTTGTTTAACAAGCCACTTCTCGACTTCTCTTCTACAGCGGTAAGATTAGGGTTAAGGCAAACAATCCGATCACAGTAGACGCACTTTTCCACCGGCGATTACTTCTCAACTTAAACATTCTCAATGGAATCACAATCTCCACCGGAATCCGCACCCAAAGAGACACAAGAAACTCAACATCCTGTAGCTTCTATGTCGGCTACAATGGCGGAAACGCCGGCGATTATTTCTCCGGCCATTCAGATGGAGACGACGGTGGGGTCGGAGGCGCTGTCGAACAACAACTAGTTATGGAGATATTTGGATGCGAATAGGCCGGAAACGTCAGAGGAGCAGTCGTCGACACCGGAACCTCTTTCAAAAAGACAGAGATTGTTTGATTCCATGACGGTTGATGAGACAATTGATGAGGAGTCAGTGCAGTCTTACGTCCAAAAATTAGTGGGTGAAATTGAAGGAGGAGGAAATGGTGATGTTGAGGCTAAAACCCTAGAGGCCGATGGTGATGTCGAAGGAGGAGGAAGAGAAGGAGAAGGGCAACAAGGAGGAGGTCGGCGGTATCCTACCCGTCTGGCGGTGAAGGCGGGAACGGCTGCGCAAAACCCTACTATGGGTCCGCCTACTGTACCGGTGAGGTCGACTGCTCGAACGACTTCTACGGCTCCGGCAGCTAGTGCCTCTGCTGCAGCGGGGAGTTCCACTAGTGTCGAAACGTCGACGGAGACCCCATGCACCCCGATCGGCAGACTAAAGAAATTGGTTAGTTATTTGCAACCTTTCGTTGAATTAAAAATGCATGAATTGATTTGATTAGATTTGCATGTAATGATTACATGATTAGATTGGTTATAAAACTTGCATGATTATGAAACTTGCATAAATTGTGGATTAATGATGTAGTTATGAAATAATGTAGTTATAAAACTTGCATGTTTAAATATTATGCATGAATTGTGGATTAATAATGTAGTTATAAAACTTGAATGAATTGATTATATTAGATTAGAATTTCTATTTTGAACTTTGTAGTTTGTTAGAATTGAGTAACTTAATTAGTAAGTAATTTGAAATCTGTGTTATAGACTTTCCATACGGTGATAGACACTGGATTGACCGAGCCTACTCCAGTGAAAGAGGGTCCTAAACGACAGACTGGTATTTCAAAGGAGATACGTGCTCGTAGTAGGGTCGTCCACACAGATATTGTGGATTTTAATGAAACGGGTTATGAGAGGACTGAGAGGGAGAAGGATGATCGTGGCCGTTTCACGAAGCTTCCCGCTGGTGTTGAAAGTCCTGAAACTCATTAGTATTTTGAGAGTTTTGATGGTAGATATGGAGGTCAGGAGCCAACTACAGAGGCTACTAAAGAGTTTCCTGAAATTCTTGTTGGCGATTTAGGGGTTGAGGATTTTGATTTCGCGTTTTCCTCACCGATATTTCAAGATACGTCGAGTCCTGTAGATGATGTTCCTCCAGCTGTTCCTCCAGTTGGTTCTGCAGTTGTTCCTCCAGTTCTTCAGCCTGAAGCTGTCCAGGCTACTGAGGTTCGAGATGTTGCCACGGGTCCTGTGCGTACATATTGCCAATGGCTCGACAATGTTCCCCAACCTCGTTCTCCTCACCTACTTCCCAGCTTCGAGACCCACATTGCTAAGGCAATTTATGAGAGACCGCTACCTGAGGCTGCTTTAGACGTCGTTCCACTAGTACAATACAGGAGACAATGTTCCCCAACCTCGTTCTCCTCACCTACCTGAGGCTGGCGGTGTCGGAGCTGGAGATGCTGGTGATGTCGGTGTTGCTGATGTCGGTGCTGGAGGTGCCGGTGTTGGAGTCGGTGTTCGTGGTGGTAATGGGGGAACTGCCGATGAAGGTGTTGGAGGGGGAGATGAGCATGAGGCTGAGGATGGTTCAACAGCTGCACCTGTTGGTGGTAAAGCTCAAAGGGCTACTACACAGGACTTGGTAAGTCTTCATTGCAGTGTACTTTATAAAATTTGAGACACTAATTAGCTGCATCTGAAATTTTAATTTTAATGTATGCAGAGATATAAGATTCTGAAGGTATACTTTCAGTCAGCAAAGTTGTACAAGTTGAAGCGTTACATTAGACCAGACCCAGGTAGCTGGTTTAGGATTGCTGAGCGGAGTGGCCTTACCTCTCTACGCACTCTTGGTATTGCATCGGGTGTGGACTCTGCGTTAATATCAGCTTTTGTGGAGAGATGGCAACCAGACACGAACACGTTTCACATGCCATTCGGTGAGATTACCATCACACTTGCGGACATTCTATGTATTCTGAAAGTTCGCATTCATGGGATGAGTTGCATATCATCTATGAATGACGATGATATGTTCTCTCTTGTTGCCGACCATTTGGAGGTGGACTTGAAGCAAGTGAAGAGATGGAATAGTGCTGGGGGCATTCCTATAAAGTGGTTGAGGCGTTGGCTGAGGCATAAGATGTGGTTGCCAGAGGCTGAACAGCCTGGGTCCCGTATTGCTATATACTACATTTTATTGTTGCTCGGATCGACTGTCTTGGTGGACAAGAGCACTAATGCCGTAAAGATCAAGTGGCTACGTTTTTTGTTCGACTCAGACCACTATGATGAGTACGCATGGGGTGCTGCCATTCTTGCTTATGTTTACCGCAATCTGGGAGAGGCATCTAGGGCTCATGGTCAGGGGATTGCTTCTTGCGGGATATTGATTAGGGTAAGTCCTGTTCCGTTACTCTATTTATCAAAAAAAGTTTATATTCATATTCTAATTCTTTTCTATTGTTCAATTACAGTGCTGGGTTTGGGCATATTTCCCTCATTTTCGTGGGCATATGGTTACCAACCCCCTATTTCTCGGCGACGATAGAGGAGCTACTCAAGATATGGGAGAGGTGCCACGTAGTAAGGATCCAAATCGTCTTGTTGCTATCCGTCTATTACTAGACGAGTTGAGATATGAGGAGGTAATCTATTTTATATGTTTAAGATGTTCCTTATGTTACTTGATAGTGCTACATAATATGTTACTTGATACGAGTTGAGATATGTTATATTTTCTTATGTAGGTGAACTGGGTCCCATGGCCCAATCTTGACTATAACACTCCGGAGTTGTCGCCGGCTCGTTTTGAGGGAGTGTTGAGTTGCGAATATGTGCATGAGGCTTACAACCCTGGGAGAGTCTTGCGTCAGTTTGGACGTTTTTAGCCAGTTCCAGATGCCCCTATTCAACCTAGCAATGTCGTAAGAAAGCTGGAGATCAATCGATACAAGGTTGAATTTACCAAGGAGCAGATTAAGGCATGGGATGCGGACCCGAGGCCGTTGATTGACCTTCAGCAAGATCACCCCAATGCAAAGCGCAAATGGGACATGGCTGACGACTACTTGGATTGGTATGACGAGATGTCGCACCCTTTGGTGAACCCCGGGTCTGTTAGACGGGATCGTCCAATTCCTCCTGTTCGTGTTGTACGTGCTGCTGATCACCTTGTGGTATGTCTTTTCGTAATTAAATTAAATTTGATCATCTTATTATATAGTTACATTAAGTTGTTAATCTTTTTGGAATGGTTTGCTTACAGCGTTGTCAGATTGTTGTCGCCGCTATTCAGTCGTACTTGGAGTCCGATCCTGTGGACAAGCCATTGAGCGAAGACGTGTTTCGACAGTGTTTAGAGACACTGACATCTGAAGAAGGGCCTATGGCCCCACCTCCACCTCGTGCTTCACAGACCATGAACCCAACTCCTATTCTTTTTAAGGCCCAATTTGACAAAACGACGCCCAAACGATGTCGGAATGGAATGAAACTTGATTTCAATGCCTATTAGTGATATTTGACCATGTGGGTAACTTCCAATCACAACTTCTAACTTTTCAAATAGCATATCCTTTATAAATATCAAACTAGTGATAACTCTCTAACTTGTCGCAATATGTATGGTCTACAACATTGATGATGATTATTGTTGACAAAATTATAAAACTTAGTCTTATTAGGCATATAAAGTACCAATAAGGTCTCGCTCATACAAAACGAGGCTCGAAACTATACGTAAACGCTAAAAGGCCTTAAAAGGCTATAAATGGGCTTAAGGCCCAATTTGGCTAAACGACGCCCAAACAATGTCGGAATGGAATGAAACTTGGTTTTAATTCCTATTAGAGATATTTGACCATGTGGGTAACTTCCAATCACAACTTCTAACTTTTCAAATAGCACCTCCTTTGTAAATACCAAACTAGTGATAACTCTCTAACTTGTCGCAGTATGCATGGTCTACAACATTGATGATGATTATTGCTGACAAAATTATACAACTTAGTCTTATTAGGCATATAAAGTACCAATAAGGTCTCGCCCAAACAAAACGAGGCTCGAAACTATACGTAAACGCTTAAAGGCCTTAAATGGGCTTAAGGCCCAATTTGGCAAAACGATGCCCAAACGATGTCGGAATGGAATAAAACTTGATTTCAATGCCTATTAGAGATATTTGACCATGTGGGTAACTTCCAATCACAACTTATAACTTTTCAAATAGCACCTCCTTTGTAAATACCAAACTAGTGATAACTCTCTAACTTGTCGCAATATGTATGGTCTACAACATCGATGATGATTATTGTTGACAAAATTATACAACTTAGTCTTATTAGGCATATAAAGTACCAATAAGGTCTCTCTCACAAAAAACGAGGCTCAAAACTATACGTAACGCTAAAAGGCCTTAAAAGGCCTTAAATGGGCTTAAGGCCCAATTTGGCTAAACGACGCCCAAACAATGTCGGAATGGAATGAAACTTGGTTTTAATTCCTATTAGAGATATTTGACCATGTGGGTAACTTCCAATCACAACTTCTAACTTTTCAAATCGCACCTCCTTTGTAAATACCAAACTAGTGATAACTCTCTAACTTGTCGCAGTATGCATGGTCTACAAAATTGATGATGATTATTGCTGACAAAATTATACAACTTAGTCTTACTAGGCATATAAAGTACCAATAAGGTATCGCCCAAGCAAAACGAGGCTCGAAACTATACGTAAACGCTTAAAGGCCTTAAATGGGCTTAAGGCCCAATTTGGCAAAACGATGCCCAAACAATGTCGGAATGGAATGAAACTTGATTTCAATGCCTATTAGAGATATTTGACCATGTGGGTAACTTTCAATCACAACTTCTAACTTTTCAAATAGCACTTCCTTTGTAAATACCAAACTAGTGATAACTCTCTAACTTGTGGCAATATGTATGGTCTACAACATTGATGATTATTATTGTTGACAAAATTATACAACTTAGTCTTATTAGGCATATAAAGTACCAATATGGTCTCGCCTAAACAAAACAGGGCTCGAAAACTGTACGTAAACGCTAAAAGGCCTTAAATGGGCTTAAGACCCAATTTGGCAAAACGATGTCGGAACGGAATGAAACTTGATTTTAATGAATATTAGAGATATTTGACCACGTGGATAACTCTCAATCAAAACTTCTAACTTTTCAACTAACACCTTCTTTATAAACATCATAATAGTCACCACTCTCTATCTTTTCGCAATAGGTATGATTAATAACATCGATGTATTATTATATTTGAAAAAATTATACAAATTAGTCTTATTATGCATATAAAGTCACACGATGGTCTCTCTCACACAAAACGAGGCTCAAAATTACGCGTAAACGCTAAAAGACCTTAAATGGGATTAAGGCCCAATTTTGCAAAATAACGCCTAAACGATGTTGGAATGGAATGAAACTTGGTTTCAATGCCTATTAGAGATATTTTATCATGTAGGTAACTTTCAATCACAACTTCTAAATTTTCGAATAGCACCTCCTTTGTAAAAACCAAACTAGTGATAACTCTATAACTTGTCGCAATATGTATATCGACAAGTTAGAGAGATAAGAGATGTTTGGTATTACAAATGACGTGTTACTTGAAAAATACGAAGTGGTGGTTGAGAGTAACCCACATGGTCAAATACCTCTAACAGTCATATAAACAAAGTTTAAAACCATTATGACATCGTTTGTGTCGTTTGCCAAGTCTAGAATTTATAGAAAGGTTAAATTGAGAACAATATTGATTACCATAATATTTTTATCTTATGAAGTAATATAGGTTTTATTGTTTTATAATTATAATATTTTTATATAAAAAGATTTATCAAAACATGAAAAATAGTAAAAATATTAAAAATATTCAAATAATAATAAATATATTAAAACAAAGCCTAAAATAATAAAAAAAAAATATTAAACATCTGATTATTTGAATAATATTTTTTTTGAATTTATTATTATAATTAATTCAATAATTATATGGGACTAAGATAAAAAAAATTAATAATAAAATAATATGGAATCAAGTTCTATTGTAACATGTAATAATAAAATTACAAAATATCATGAGAACTCATTAGTGCGGTGGTTTCACACCAGTTATTTGTGCATAAGGTCTAGAGCAATGAGACTGAAGTGATAAGTATTAGATTTGTGCGGTTATATTTACCGCACAGATATATTTTTATTTTAAAAAAATCTGCGCTATTAATTAAAAACAATTTAAAAAAATATCTGTGCGGTAAAAGTTACCGCACAAGATTTTTTTTAATCAAAATTTTAATTTTTTTAGTTAATCTTTCCTTAATCTCGTGCGTTAAATCTTAACGCACAGATCTATGCAGTAAGAGTTAACGCACAAGATTAATATACGTTTTCAAAAAAATTCAAAATTGCCCGTGAAACAACAGGTGCGTTAACAGTTAACGCACCGTTCTATACTATAACTCTTACCGCACAGAAAAGTGTGCATTTAGCAAAAAAAAACGTGTGCATTTAGACGCAACCTATATTAGAAGCTTAAAACATACAAACTAAAACTTCGACATTCCTAGAGAAGCTTAAAGCATACAAACTACGTAGATTACACATTAGTGTCTCCATAGCATGGTATGTCCAAACGAAAGTCCATGTCCTTGCTCGGGGGTTTGAAGTCACACCTCCACCTCCTTTTCAGCTCCAAAGGGTGTTGATCAGTGACAATGAAGATCTTGATTAGGGCAACGGTCCTTCCTAGATCGGCAAGGGCATGGGCATCACGTGAATGCTGCAAGGCTCTTATAGTGTTCCTCCCTCCATGAGCATGAACCATCTCAAAAAAATAGTCTGTGTTGTTCTGGCGGTTATTGAGGGTCCATAACTGTCCTCTTAGCCAATTGATGTCTCTCACACTATCTGTCGTTGGAGCCCAATCTTCACACAAACCACCTTCGTATGTGTGGCTCGTGACAGTGGCCATTCGTCCGCTGGTGGGGACAAGGGAACCACCATAGTGAACTTCAGTATACACTCTTGTCAAATCCATAACGCGATCCATTTTTGTGATAATTTATACAATGAGAACATGAAAAATGGTGGCATTTCATGTTACGTATTTACGTATTTATAGGGTGAACCACCATAGTGGTTTATGAGAGGCCATTGATAATACAACACAACAACAAACAGCTTATCCTACGCATAGGTTAGGCGTGTATATCTATTTCTGCTACACTCATAAGCTTTACGTAGGACTAAGCCCAATTCTGCCTTGTCACACGCATAACCTAGGCGTAGGAAAGTTTCACAGTATTACTACATAAAGCTGGTTGTTTGGGACCACTCAATAGAAATCCGTACATATTTTGGAGTTTGGTTGAATTGTGATTCTCTAACACCTCCATAAGTTAGTTTGTATTCATCGGGCAAACACTCTATAGAGGTGTTGACGAATCTCAGTTCTATCCAACCCCAAAATATTGGCGCACTCATAGCGTATGCGTACGACGTTGGAAGAGTTGGCAGGTGATCTCATGAAATGTACACGCATAATATGGGCGTGTGATCATCAACTGCCAACGCATAATTTGTGCGTATGAGTAGCCGGGTCCCCTATAAAAACATGCAGTGGTATTGTCATTCTCACTAAACGATTTCTTTCGATAATCTCGTTAAATTTTACTAACTTTTATAACTATCACATGGCGTCCTCCTCATCAACACCGTTTTCCGATGAGCCAGACTTTATGGTTCGAATGTGCCAGTGCGGTTTGCCGGTTAAATTATACACATGTGATGAGCAAGGGTTTGCTTGCTACAAGAGACGGTACTATGCATGATCTTGTCGTACATTTCAGTGGATTGATCCAAGATATGAAGAGAGGGCAAGAGACATTATCAAAGAGTTGATTACAAGAAACTTCGAACTGCAAAATGAGATAAAAATGCTTCGTGATATGAACGGCAAATTAGTTGATGATATATTGGATTCCGTATAAGATGTTCCTTTTTTACTGTCGTTCAAAAATGCTTCGTTATATTATAATTTTAATTATTATATTGTCTTTGGAGAAATGATATATGTTGCTTGTTTCTAATGTAATGTTCATTCTCTATTTATTGCAAATACCGTACAAATATCAGTCAATTACAAATACAGATCCGTTTCCAGAAAACATAAAAGGATCTGGCGGGCGACCATTGGAAATCCGATAATCTCGATAGTCCTTCAAATTCTCAGCAAAGACTGTTTCCCACCACAATAGGTTTGGATCAACATTTCCACGCCAAACACCTGAAGCGTGGGGTAATGGTGAACCAGACATGAGAACAACCTATAAAAAAGTGAATTAGCGCAAATAAACAGTACGTGGATTAATTGTTAATTGCGTAACGAATATACGAAACACTTACAGGTATAAAATGGTCGCGATTTCCAACATGTGCCATTCCATAAATTAGTGTCGGAGGGCCATTCCCTAAAGACCTCGACCTTAGTGGTAAGCACAACGTCGGGACATCCCAACTCAAAACTACTAGAGCAACCTGATATAGTGTCGCGAAAACTAAACCCATGAATAGCATGTGACACCAATATTTTGATGTGCATGGGCTTCTACAGTGGTTCACATTTTGTATAAGTTCTTGCCAAGTACCTGGGCGCATACGGGCCCTTATGGGCTCGTACATTTCTCGGTTCTGAAGTAACTCCCCAACCAGCTCGCGTCGAACTGTTGCAAATTCAGACTCTTCCCTTCCGAGCAACAAGGCCATGGATCTGTATCCACAATGTCCACCAGGACGTACATCTCTAACACTCGTAATGTACGGAAGCCAGAAGTCATCAATATTGTCGAAACCAAAGTTAACCCCTAAATGAATAAGAGGGGCTCTTTGTTCTGTACCACAAGCATACTCCTCTGCTTCTGATTCCTCGGGTATAGGTTGAGATGACATTTGATCACAGTCCATCTCCACTGCTACTGAACTTTCTTGTTGCTTCCTAGGACGCCCTGGCCGTTTTTTCGGTGGAACAGGTTCGGATGATATCCCATTCACATTCACCGTACTCTTGGGTTTCGGTTTTGCATTCTTTTTCGCCTCTTCTTTCTCATATTGTTCCAGTTCTCTCTTCTTGTGCTCAAAATAGCTAGGTTCCCTCTCATCGACCTTCTCCTTCTTGTCCTCCTTATCGTCCCCCTTGTCCTTGTTTTTCGCACCTTTTGGCCTTCCTTTTCCCTTTATATTCGTCAGTTCCAACATACTACTCTCTTCTGGGTGCTCCAAGTCCTGATACAACTCTCCTAGTTCGTATGCAGTTCCTTTCTTCAGGGTTCCGGAATCCAACCTCGCAAACATTTCACGAAGTCTTAGCGTCGAAATGTCCATCCGGACATTTTCCAAAGGCCCAAAAAATATTGTATCATTGTCATCTTCCCACTGAATGTCCCTCCAGAACTCATGTACATCTTCTGGAATGAGTGGTGTGCTAGAAGTTATTGCATTCCCAATGGCGTGGACACAGGGCAACCCGAGGCAGTTCCTCATCCAATGGTCAGTACATTCTTCTTCATATTCATCTCTCAATAGCCGCTCATACGAACCCAACAACATATCCTAGCACCTTTCGGAAATTCTGTAGAAGAGCCTAGAAAATATTGCTCGCACAATTGGAGGGAAAGTTGGGTCATCAAAATCTGTTGGTCTTTTCGTTAATGCAACGTTCAGGCTCGCCCGTATCGAATCAATTTGAAGGATGATGGCATGATGGATCCTCACAGTGACTCGGTTGAAGCCTCCCCTACTAGAACCAAATATATCTTTCAAAACCTTGTGCATTCCCTTCACCCGGTTAGACGTCCTCGTAAAAAAATGAAGATGATGATCTGTCCAGGCTCTTACTATGCTAGTCTTGTGAGGAGTAAGCCATTCTCTTTCCACGTATCCCACAAGGCCGCTCCTCCATGATGTCCTCAATGCATTCAACCTCTCTTCGTATTTTTCTTCAGTAGTTGAGCAAAATAGTCCCCAACATTGGTTTGCAAATGCTTCCACTTTTTTTTTTTCTTCAGGATTGACGACGCGTGTGCCTCGATGTTGTGTTTTATATGTACCCAACACAATAGGTGTTGAACTTCACTCCCGAATACATCGTTGATCCCTCTTATGAGTGCTTGCTCACAGTCAGTCATAATTGTCGTTGGCATCACACCCAAATCTTAAAACAATGCCTTCAACTTTCTCATTATCCACGTGTAATGAAAAGTCTTTTCAGCACGTGTGAAAGCATAAGCAATGTTGAATGTCAAATGCGTGTTGGTGAATCCCACAATCTCCACGAGTGGCATATCATATCTACGATAACATCTTATATTAAAAATACAATCAAATCAATAACTACACAAACTTGTTTTAAATAAACTCAACTTACTTGTTTGTCTTGTACGTCGCGTCAATGATTACCACATAAGGGAACTTCTTCAGCAGACGCAACGAATCTTGGTTAGCAAAGAATAAGATTACAACCTCATCGCTTCCCTTCTGCCTCAGAGGATTAACTACGTAGTGGTGGTCAAGTAAAAATTTCAATGACCACTGAGTAACCGTCAGCTCTCCACGATCCTCATATTGCAGCTTTTGCAAATAGTTCGCCACTTGTTTCCTTGAAGTCACATTTCCGGGATATTTCTTTCGCAAAAGGGAAATGATTTCCTTTGGTGTCTTGCGCCCATCTCCCCACCTACTAGAAGATTTCATCTCCGCTTCGGTCTGTTGCCCCATGAATGCATTTCCATGTAAGCTAGTTAGAAGCTTGTGGTTATGCCGACCTTCTACCACACCCAACTACCATTTATCACCATCCATCAAAGGATTTTTCTTCATCCGAATCCTCATTAGCTGAAACCTACACTCGCACTTCTTCGAATGAGACTTTCTAATCTTGGGTACCGGCAAATCAGGATTTTCCAAGTTCACCTTTGGCCTACCGGATCTCGGTTTCCCAAATCTATCGCATACCATACTAATTTGATACGGGCTGGAGTTACGCTTTATCAAAGCAATCACCATATGCTTTGCTCTATCTTTTGCCCAATTATACAATTCTTCTTTACTATCCCACACCCGGTCAGTACTAAAATGTTCCGAGTAATCTTTGCCCTATATAATGGATAATAACAAGAATTTTGTCATGAGTAATTAACTAAGTTCTTACTTATGACTATTGAATTAGTTTAACAACTAATAACAACAAAAATTTAAAACTAACTAACAAATTGCATCATAATATAACAACATTTAATTGGATATAATTGCACACTAACCACAAATTCCCCACTTGGATCCCAATCGCCAAATTCTTCATCATCTATGAATCCCGCCAGCGTTGCTCCCTCTAGGCCATTGTCTTCTTCATCTTCTTCTTCACTGGGAACCCAATCCCTTTCTTCATCACTACTTTGATTACCTTCACCACTAACATATTCATTCAACATTTTGAAAATAAAAAATTCTGTATTTTGGATCTGAAACCTACATACACAGATACACCAACTATATAGCCTCCTTTCATTTGTTTTTCGTTGGAATAATGCGTAAAAACTACATTTTATCACACGCATAGCTTGGGCGTGTCCGATGGCATACTTTTTTAGAGTATTATCCATGAATCTCTGACAGCGGCCCCCTCCCCGGACAAAAAAAGCCCTACGCCAAACTAATGCGTGCAGGTTAGGGCATTCATTGCCTTCCAATGCTGATAATGTCAAGTGCTGATCGACAATTAATATTGACCTACCATTGTACGCATAGTATACGCGTACACCGTACCTGTGATCTCACCAGATTCCCTGACATGTCAGATATTTGGATCATGTCAAGTTATACGCTAACCGTATACGCTCAGACTATGCGTGTAATATAGTCCAAAGTACATCAATTAGGGTAAAAAATTAGGACAAAGGATTAGGGCAAATAATTAAGTTTTGTACGCATTAAATGTGGGTGTGATTAGGGCATAAAATTGTTTGCACTAATTACGTTATTAAAAATCACATTGAAATCATGTGTACGCATATCATATGCGTATACATATAGCCAGATACAAAAAAATTCCACAATTGTTCCATTTTTACCCTTCTTCATGCATAAGCTCAACATAGGCGTAGAAAAGGGGGACGCATAGTTTATGCGTGCCGTTTCGCGTCCATTTAGACAAAAAAACAGCGTGCATATAGCCATTGCCTATCTTATCTATATAAAAGTTGGTTGTCCATTGCCAAAATTGAATGAAATTGGTACCAATTTAATGCATTACTCATTTCTTAATCACCTCCTATTGGACTTTTGGACATGTATTTAAATATCTTTCTTATATCCCTATGTTATATTTATTTATAGTCTACTTGATTAAGTCACAAATTAAATTAATGTGTGAGCTTATCTTATGACAATGCAAACTTATTCTAATATTATGTTTTAAAACTACTTCAAACATAAATATAAGGAAATAAAAAATACTTATATTTACAAATATTAATAAATTTGATAACAACAACAACATATTAACAAATAATGTATAACTATATTAAATCACATACGAAAATCCGTAATTTTCTCGCGCGGAGCGCGAGATCCGTATCTAGTATATATTAAAGGAAAGCTATTTAAACTTGAAGCTCTCACTTTAATTTTAGCTTCATTAGCTTATGTGTCATTTTGTTGTTAATCCTCTAAAAATAAATCATTTTTAATTTTGGTTTTAAAAAATAATCTCAGAAAAAGTAGTCTGTTAACTATTTTGTAGGCTCCAAATTTAATCATAAATATTGTAATTATAAGTCTAATATATTGTAATCTTTTATTTCATGGTGTTTATACTAAGACATGTTAATTCGCGTATTTCTATTTTTTTGAACTTTATATCCAGGTATTTCAATACAAAAATTACTTTAATTTGAACTTTAATTGAAGATAATTAATACAAGTGAGATAAGAAAAAATTATAATATCATAGATTATCATATATAAATACTAAATAATTAACCGCGCATGACGCGTGGACTATACTAGTTACACTAATTTACCTTATATTTGTTTTTCCCAAAACAGAAATGAGAATATATTTTTTAATATTAGAAATTTTAATATTATTATTCTATAATAATAATATTCACTCATTATATTCACAAAGGTATTTATGAATATGTTTATTTTGGGTTGAGCTTTTTCTGAGTTTATCGGAAAAAAGTCTAATACCTCATAATTATTTTATTATAATAAATAAATAAAATAACACTTATTAACTTTGTGTAAATAATCAATCATATATAAATTTTGTTTATTTAAAAAAATTCGAAAGCCCATTTTTTTATTCAATTTTTAAAATATTTTTGACTATTATAAAAAAAAATTGGCCCGTGGACAAAAAGGTCTAGTAAAAATAGATATTTAAGTAGATAAAAAAATCATCGATATAAAAAATAATTTCTCATAAAAATCAATATATAACGGATGATTTTGTACTATAACTTTTAAAAGATAAAATAAAACTTAGGTTAAGATAAGAGTTATTATAACCAAACAGTCGTCCGTCCGCCTTATAAATTAAGGTTGGTCTTAAGATTATACACAAACTGGGTAACATACACGTGTATATTTGATAGCATTGGATCTCTAGATCACCGCCGTTAATCATAAATCACAGAAAATTGACATCCCATCAACGGCTGAAAAACGCAGTTGCAGCAGCACCGACTGCGAAGCAGCGAAGAATTACCCTCCTGGTTTGAGAATTGAGAGAACTTGTAGAGTCGAGGCCTCTTCCCACCCTAACCTCTCAAAATCCCAATCTCTCTCTCTCTCTCTCTCTCATCAACCGAGGTCGCCGTCGACCAGTTCCTTCTCCTTATCGAATCCCGGATGGACGAATCGGCATCTCCACCACTATCTCCGGCGCCGATAGCCGTGCCTCATCAGTCCCAGTATTGGTGTTACCACTGCGACAAGCGTGTCGCAGTCGAAACCCTAACCGATCAGCCAGACGTCATCTGCAGCGATTGCAAATTCGGATTTGTCGAAGCTATCGCCGCACCACCTCCTTCTGTCACCGTATCGTCTCCTTCTCCGTCTTTCGGTACGGCCTCAATTGGCGCCGATTTCGCCGACGAACCCACTCTTGGGAATCGCTTTCTTCAGGTTCTGCGCCTCCTCGCTCAGGTGGCCCGTGAGGAAGGCGTCCCGCCTCCGGTGGTTCAAAACCCTGTCGATCCGCCTTCCGACGATGATTTCCTCCGTATTGAGCTCGACGGCTGGGAGAACGGCAACGAGAACTTTGAGGAGGAGGACGAGGAGGAAGAAGAGGATGATGAGGATGAGCATAGCGTTGAGATCAGGAGCGGCGATCAGTCTGAGAACGACAACCAGAATGAAACCGAAGTGAGACAGATCGGTAATCCTGAAGAGAGTGAGGAAGATAGAAGAAGAAGGCGTCGTGACGTTCTCCGTCTCAGGCTCCGCGATTTCGCCAACAGATCTCGAAGCGAGGGGCGCAACCGAGTCCTTGATTGGGCCGAGATTTTCATGGGATTAGAAGACAACTCCATTGAATTCCGCTTTGAAATGCCTGAGACCGATCGCTACATCGGCGATCCAGCGGATTATGTCGATGCAGCTGAGTACGAAGCTCTTTTACAAAACCTAGCCGAAACAGAAGGGAGGAGAGGAGCTCCACCGGCCTCTAAATCTGCCATTGAAGCCCTAAAGATTGTTGAAATCAAATCAGAAGACGAAACTTATGATTGTGCTGTCTGTAAAGATGCCATTGGCGTTGGAGATTTGGTCAAGGAATTGCCCTGTGGACATGGTTACCATGGAGATTGCATTGTACCTTGGTTGGGAGCCAGAAATTCGTGTCCTGTCTGTAGGTTTGAGCTGGCCACTGATGATCCTGAGTATGAAGAAGAGAAGAAGAAGATAACAGCTTCAACTTCTCAAGGGGCATCATCTGGAACAACTCTGCCCTGATTTCTTTCATACTTGTAAGCTTGATCACCCTCTTCTGCATCATTTGAGTTTAGGTTTTTTTTGTTCTTTATCTATTCTGAACTGAACTGAACTGGTTAGACATAATTGATCAGTTTTTTTATGCTGCAACTGATTTCTTTGTCATTGTTGATTGTTATAGCAAGTCTAACAATGAAAATCATATATTCAGTTCTTCACTGCAGCTTACCTCCAACAGTTTCTCTAGGATTACCGATATAGAGTCTCTTTGTTGCAATGTTGACACAGATATATTGATGTGCTATATTGAATTGGATCAGTCTCCATTGATAACAATTGGATTTAAAAAACAATTCACCTCTTGAACTAATTGATGTACAGGGAAGAAGCCTTTCCTTATTAAATTCTTTAGCTTGGAGAAGTTATATTTAATAGACGATGTTATATGAAATGTGTTTTTATTCTGATTTGAGTTAATGCTGAACTTTGTGGTGTCATATACTTTGTTGTTTTCTCAATTAGCAGCATGTGTTTGTTTTTTCCTCAGCAGTTGATGACATTCAACTAGGCTTTACATAATTACATTTGGGGCTTTGAATGAGGGAGGAATTCGGCTGACAACTCGAGAGATTATGGAACAAGAAGACGACACCTGATGAATAAACATGTTTAGAAAACTTATATCCTCAAATTTATTGCCCCTCTTGATTTGCTTGGAAAGAGAGTCAGGAACTGCTATCAACTGTTTTGGTTTCAATTTGACTTTTTTTTCTTCTTCTTCTTCTTCTTCTTCTTTATGGAGTTTGACTTGTTTATTTGAGTTCTTGAATCTTCTTGCACTCATGAAAACAAAAGCTACTTGTACATTTTCCTGTATGTAAAGTCATATTTGCTTAATTTGCTAAACAAATTCCAGGTGACTATGGCTATGAAACCTATGTGTAGGGATGATTGATCGAGTGGAGCAGAATATAGTTCATAATTTGATAGATTCAGATTCGAATTTGACTCTGGGATGACATACAAAGGCAGATTCGATTTTCGGGTGGGGCATGTGTCAATGTGGATTTATATATATATAAACATCTATATCTATATATAATATATATATATAAACATCTATATCTATATATAATATATATATATATATATATATAAAAACATCTTTATCTTTATAATATATATATATAAAAACATCTTTAAATACCTTTAAACTAGGTTAAACTCCGCGCAATTAATAGGCTGCTTAATCTATCTAGCTGACTTCAACATTAAGTTAAGTTAAGTTATAAATCCAAAAGGGTAAAGAGAACTGAATTCCAGCATCAAACTATAGAATACAAAGTGGGAAGAAAAGCAAAAAGAGTGGAAAAACACGTAGGATGGAAAGCAACTCAAAAAACATGCTTTCTATTTAACGCTAAAAGGCATCTCCAATGGTTTGCTATAAATGGATATAGCAAATTTATAGCAAATCAAACACCAACAATAAGTTAAAATCTTATCTCCAATGGTTTGCTATAAATGGATATAGCAAATTTATAGCAAATCAAACACCAACAATAAGTTAAAATCTTATCTATCTAAAAGTTGGTTGTCCATTGCCAAAATTGAATGAAATTTGTACCAATTTAATGCATTACTCATTTCTTAATCACCTCCTATTGGACTTTTGGGCATGTATTTAAATATCTTTCTTATATCCCTATGTTATATTTATTTATAGTCTACTTGATTAAGTCACAAATTAAATTAATGTGTGAGTTTCTCTTATGACAATGCAAACTTATTCTAATATTATGTTTTAAAACTACTTCAAACATAAATATAAGGAAATAAAAAATACTTATATTTACAAATATTAATAAATTTGATAACAACAACAACATATTAACAAATAATGTATAACTATATTAAATCACATACGAAAATCCGTAATTTTCTCGCGCGGAGCGCGAGGCCCGTATCTAGTGGTAAATAATAAGAATATTCCTTTAGAGATGTTTTATTTCTCCATCTTGATTGCTAAATTTGACAATCCAAATAGCAAGTCAAGTGTGTGTGGTCCATTAAATAAATGATATTTCTTTAATAAATTGAAAATTAAAAGAGTGAGAAATTGGTATTACACTTAAAAAATGCAAAAATATAGCAAGTGTTGTTGATGTTACACTTTTTTGCTAAAATAGCATTTGCTATAATGTGTCATTTCAACTTGCTATAATCGGCTTGCTAAATTTAGCAATCCATTGGAGATGCCCTTACAAGATGTAAGGATTACAATATTACAAATGTGTCCACCTTACAAATATGTCAACCTTACGTCGTGTATGGATGCATATGTTAAATGAATTTGCAGGTGTTAAGTAATTGTGGGTTCTTTGCTCGACGTAAGGATTGGTTTTGTGCGTGACGTAAGGAATGACAGATAATATGAACTGCATGAACATCTTGTACACTGCACCAAAGTAACCCTTTTAATATTTTAGGCATTCTAGATAACACCTACGTCTACCTACATACCCCATTATCTAACTTATCTTCCATATTCAAAATCAAAACACCATTAAAACCCTCAGTGTCAACCACCTTAAGCTCCAACTAAACCCATTCTAAAACAAAAACAAGTTCATTAAACATGGAGAATGAAGAGGATTGCCACAATGGAAGAGGTGGAGAAGAAGTTTAATCAAATTATAATCTCAATGAGGTAATATTCTTCTAAAATCTTGACTTTTTAAGTGTTATTTTGGTTTAGAGTTTGATATAGTTATTTTTTTAGGCTTGGTCTATATGCACACGTTTTTTGGGCTAAATGCACACTAATCTGTGCGGTAAGAGTTGCAGTACACTTCTGTGCGTTAAGGATTACCGCACCAAAGGACTCTGGGGCATTGTTGGAAATTTTTCTGAAACCTATACGACGCTGGTGCGGTAAGAATTACCGCACAGATCTGTGCGTTAACAATTAACGCACCACGTTAATACGAGATTAACAAAAAAAATCAGATTTTGATTAACTTAAACACCTGTGCGGTAACTCTTACCGCACATGATATATAAAATTTAAAAAAAAACAAAATTAAAACCAGGAATTAAATAATGAATAAAACTGATGCGGTAATTGTTACCGCACCGGTTTATTTTTAATAATTATTTGAAAATAATTAAATTAAATTTTTAAGAAATTAATAAATATAATTTGTGCGGTAACGCTTACTGCACATGATTTTTTTTTTAAAATGCCCGTTGGAATTTTATGCCCGTTGGTGCGTTAACTATTACCGCACCAACGGGCATAAAATTCCAACGGGCATTTTTGTGGTTGTATATAGAGGTTGAGCTCTCTTGTTGAAGTTTTGCAATGCACACCACAATGTCTTATAATTATGAGAGTAGTAAGGATGATGGTAACGACAATTGGATATCAGGGGTAGTGGAAGAAGAATACGAAGTCGATGAAGAAGAGGAAGTGGACGAAGAAGACGAAGAAGTCGATGACGAAGTGGACGAAGAAGAAGTCGAAGGAGAGGAAGAAGGCGAAGCAAATGTATCAATTGCATTAGACGATTGGACTCCGTTACCGATTTTGGTTAGTATATTATGAATTTAAATTTTGTATTTAATTGCATGAGATTTAGGTTAATTAGTTAAAATTGCGTATCTAAGTAATGTAGTTTAATCAATATAGGAAGAAGACTTTAGACCACATTTTAGTACTGCGCAAATGTGGGATAGTAAGGAAGAGATGATGAAATGGACAAAACAGAGAGCAAGAGATTTAATGATAGTTTTGGTACATTGTACATCTAGCAAATATTGCGTTGATTTTGTATGCGATAGGTTTGGAAAACCTAGATCGGATAGGCCGAAAGTGAATTTAAAAAATCCAGAATTGCCGGTTCCGAGGCTGCGTGACCGAAAATCGAAGAAATGTGGTTGTACATTTGAGTTATATGGGGTTCGTATCAAAGAAGGGCCTTATATTTATAAATGGATCGTGAATGTTGTAGAAGGTCGTCACAACCACACCCTTCCTACTAGTTTTCATGGGAATTCATTCGTGGGTAGAATGAGCAAAGAGGAGGAGAAAATAGCAAGGGAAGCGGGGGATGATCGCAAGACGCCAAAAAACATACTTATTCAGCTTAGGAAAAGAGACCCGCAAAATGTGACATCCGTGAAGCAGATTGCCAATTTTTTGCAGAAGATCAATTTTGAAGATCGTGGTGAATTGTCAGTTACTCAGTGGTCTCTAAATTTTCAGAAAGAGAACAAGTATTTTTGTCAACCTTTGAGGAACACGAGGACGAATGAGGTTGAAGTCCTTTTTTTCGCTCACCCGGAGTCGATTCGTTTGTTCAGGAAGTTTCCTCACGTGATTATCATGGACGCCACATACAAGACAAATAGGTATGATATGACTTTAGTGGAGATGGTTGGTTTCACTTGCACGCACAAGACGTTCAACATCGCATATGCATTCATGGCTCAGGAGACAGTAATGCATTACAACTTTGTGATGATGTGCATTCATGAGTTGTGTCGAAACTTGGGAGTGATGCCGAAGGCTATAATGACCGACTGTGAGAAGGCTTTGTTGAGAGCAATCAAACTTGTGTTCAAAGACACTGATGTGAAGAAACTATTGTGTTGGGTGCACATTAAGAACAACATCCAATCACACGCAGAAAAAGTGATTAAAAATACTAAAAGGGCGGAGAACTTTGTTACGCAATGTTGGGGGATATTTTGCTCGAGCACTGAATAAATCTACGAAGAGAGGTTGAGAAAGCTGAGAGATTCATGGAAGAAGGGCATTGTTGGTTACGTTGAAATGTACTGGTTTACTCCGTACAAGAAGTTCATAGTTAGAGCGTGGACGGACTACACTCTTCACTTTCACACAAGGACTACAAACAGGTATCTTTGTTTGTTTAGTTGTTAATTTGGACCACCATATTATTTATGCTAATGATTAGAAATTGTGTTTATTAAGGGTCGAGGTGATGCATAAGGTGTTGAAAGAAATTGTGGGTTCTAGTAGAGGAGGCTTCAACAGAGTGATCGTGAGGATCCACCATGCGGTCATAGTTCAGATGGACCTGATTAGGGCGACGATGAACCAAGCACTTACCACTCGTAAAATGGTCTTTGATGACCCAACCTTTCCTCCTGGCATTCAAATGTTGTTTTCAAGGCTATTTTACCGAGTGTCGGATAGGTGTTTTATGTTGTTGTTGGAAATGTACCAGCAAATATTGAAGGAGGAGTATTCAAATGTTTGTGATGATCATTGGGTTCGATATTGTCTTGGGATGCCATGCGTACACGATCTTGCTAGGGCAATCATTTCAAAGACACCTCTTGTTCCGGATGATTTTCATGACTTCTGGAAGGAACTGAGATGGGAAGATGATGCAATAAATTTGTCCTTACCCGACGACAATCGTTCAATGTCTATTCCGGAGATCAAAATGCTTGAAATGTGGGGGAAATGGGAAAGTGGAGATTTGAGGGATGGAACTCTTTTCCGATTAAGTGAGTTGTACATTGACTTGGAGCATCCGGAACAAAGTTCTTTGGTAGAGCCAACAAACTTGGTTAGGAAAGCAAAAGGAAGGCCGCCGGGATCAAAGAACAAGGAGAAGCAGCGAAATGGGAATTCTCCTCCGAGAGAAAAGAGGGAAAAGAGTTACCATGAGTACGTTAGAGAAGACTTAACAAATACTAAAAATGCGCAAAAAGTCGCAAAGGAGAAGGCAAATAGGCAAAGTAAACGACCAACTTGTCCTAAAAAGCAAGCAAGTCAAGTGTCGTTCGACTTCGGATCACAATCCCAACCTGAACCATTGTTTTCAGAGACCATCGATTTAGAAGACGAAGACATGAATGCCGTGCCCCTAAGAGCTTGCTATCCAGATCGAAACGAAACAGAGGAAGGAGAAGATGAAGAAGAGATTGAAGAAGCCATAAGTTATATGGGGGTGAACTTGGGGGTGAAAAATATTGACTACTTTTGGCTTTCCTACATGACTTCTGTGAAAGATGTGTGTTCAGACGGACATTGTGGGTATCGGTCAATGGCTCTATTTACGGGTATGCAACAGAGTCAATATCGTATGATCCGTGCTGCGTTGGCAGCGAAGCTTCTTGGAAACAAAGAGACATGGGAGCCCATACGACGTGGACTACGGGTAGGAACATGGGATGATCTTATTGCTCAAGTTAACTACATGAGAAGTCCTTGTGAGAGACCATTTTGGATGGACATACCATTTATGGGTTTGGTGTTTGCCACAGTGTATAATGTTGGTTTAGTGTAACTATCCTGGGATGCGCCGTGTTTATGCTTGCCAATAAGGCAGTCTACAGTGAGCCCTGGTCCTCCACAGAAGATTTTTGGGATAGCTATTGTCGGATGCAGTAATCACTGGATATCGGTAAGAATCTGTGGTAATCTAAACAAACGTCATGAAACGTCGAAATCATTTATACTTATTGATTAATTTTCTTTGTATATCTAGGTTTGGCTCCGTGACGGGGCACCATTGCCACGTTGTTCCGGTTCGTGGAGAAGATTTGCAGATGACAACATCAAGTGGTGGGAAGGGATATATGCTGGCCAAGTGGACTTGTTTCGACAATACCGCTTTACTGCTGGAAAGCGTATGGACTACATGACTTGATTTGTAATAGTTTAGTAGCCTTGATCTTTAGACTTCGATTGAAATTGATTTATAATATGTAATGACTTGTCTTGTCTGCTTTGAAATATGTAATGACTTGTCTTGTTTGCTTTAAAAGAGTTTTCAGTAGAGTTAGATGAGGTAGGTGAAACAGTGAAGTGAAATCAGTGAATCCATAAACTACAACACACTCAGCATAAATTAAAAAGACAACAGACTCATTAAGGAAAGACAACAGACTCATTCTTGAAATTTAAACTAAACACAGACTTAACAGAGATTCACTGATTTGATACCAAGATCCCTAATCTGAGTCACTGTCATAAAAACTAGGAACAAGGTCATTGGGAAACCTCTGTTGTATCCAGTGTTTGGCTACTTCAATACTCTTAGCCTGGTGAAAATATACCAGCTTCAACTGCTGGTCAGCTATTTCCTTCAACAATTTTGCAATGACTCGGAGTTGATGACTGTCGTATTCTGGCTCAAGATACACGATCATGTAGTTACACTGACATGTGGTATACCTTCGTCCATACGTATGGGGATTGTTCTTGTCATTAGCAGTGAACACCTTGATTGTTCTTGAGCACCTTCTACTCGGGCACTGGATCTCACTGCCTTCTGCTGGAACTGGGGAGGATGAAGATGATGTCATGGTTGTTTGAATCTGTAATACAAAGTAAGAAAACATGTTAGAAACAATTAAGATATCTAACGAAATCAGTAAAAAATGAGACTTTTAATTGAAATACAGAGTAAGAACTTGAAACCTAATTATTTTACGGCGCAGTGAGAATGAGATAATAGGGTTCACTGAGGCAGTGAATTTATAGCCGAGGTTTTACTAGGGTAACTTAGATTTGGGCCGATGTAGACAAAAGGTCCACAACAACAAAGGCCCAATAACGTAATTCGGTCATCCAAAAGTGACTTACAACTGTGTAGTAGCTGTAACACACTCAAGCAAAATATGGTGGTGCGTTAGCAATAAACGCACAACTGATAACACAACTTCGTCAAGATCCAACAGAAAAAGCCCAGCCCACCAAAGACCACCAGCCCAACATTCAAGCCCAGCCCAGATTCTGGTGCGTTAACAATTAACGCACAGAATCTGTGCGTTAATTGTTAACGCACCAACCCTTTTACCCAGAATCAAATGTTTCTGGTGTTTGTAGGGTTTAGGGTATTAGGGTTGGTGCGGTAACTGTTGTAGTACCAACCCTAATTACATAAAAATTCATTTTTTATGTTGTTTTCTTATACTATTTGATATTATTAAATGTTTTATGACCCAAAGTAATGTTATACTACTGAAATATGTCGTTATTGAGAGTTTTGTGAATAATTTTATCAAGTTTTACTAATGTAATATGAGATTACGAAGAGTTATATGATAAAAAATCATATTATACTAATGAAATACGAGGTAAGTTGAGTTAAACGATAACAATTAAGTGTTAAACTAATGTTATATGATGAAATAAACACATTATATGAATTTCATTTTAGTAACGAAGTGGTATCACATACATATGAGTATAACTATACAACTTATATACTTCAGAGTAGTAGCATATAGGTGAAAGTCTTCGTTTACATACTTCTAAGTGTTACATTTGTTAATTTCTTATAAAAACGATAGCTTTTGATTGATAATGCTCAAATATTAATGTTACATTTCTTGACTTTTACGTTTTAAGTCCTTATTAAGCCGTTTTATGTCATTTTTTGTCGTTTTTTGTGTTTGGGCCTCATTCAAAATTCATTAGGCCTTATTAGGCCCGTTGACGTTTTCGATAATAATTTTTCGATTCCGAAAAATGAAAATAACTATTCGCCCTATTTGCTGTCATGTTACAATTTCAAAATTTCGATTTTCATCGTTTCAAGGCGTTAAAACGATATGGGCCCAAACTATCCACATATGACATCCATTATCCATTACCCACTATCCATTATCCATTATCCACTATCCACTATCCATTATCCATTATCCATTATCCATTGTCCAAACTGTCGCAGCAGGCGACCTGGCTGATAGAGCTCCTCGATGTCCAGACAACGGAGAATGCCCTCAAACAAAGACGGGGCGTACTGCGGAAGTCTGAAATCCACATTTGAAAAGGGAAACCAGCTAACCTGCAACAAAACATTACAAAATAGTTAGTATAGTTTACATTCACACAATATAACGAAATCATACATTCTTAAAATCTAACCTCCTCATAACGAACACGGTCAAGCATGACACGAATGGAAACCAAACGATCTGTGCTCTTCCCCTGTGGCACCTCTCTGCCCTCCCTCATAGCAGCTGCGGCGTGGTCCATGGAAAGTGGATCTGTCACAAAATGTCCACGAAAATGTGGAAAATATGCCCAGATCCACGACTGCAAAAAAAGGATAATTAGAACTCGACTTCCTAAACATAGCCAATCGTATAGTTGTTTGCGTACTAACCCGCAAAAGAATGCCAGAACTCCCCATCCCCATAGCCAATCGCCTCGACGCCTGTCCAAGGTTGCGATACAGATGAGCTAACACTCCAGCTCCCCAAGCATATCGGCCAGTGTTATCGTGGTCGGCCAAAAGAACTAACCACCAGTGCTTGAATGTTGTAATCGACTTGTCCACTAGAACTGTAGTGCCGAGAAGCAACAGTAAGTACATAGACGCAATGAGGCTCTCATCTCTCTGTCCATCCTCCATCCGCATCATATCCTTCAATCTCTGCTGAAGATAACCCAAAGGAATGCCTCCATCCCTATACCAAGTCTTCACCAGTGCCTCCTCTACGTGAAGCATCTCAACAACAAAAGTGAAGATCTCCTCCTTAATCAAAACTGAGCTACAACTCCTGCCATGTATAGGCAGCGAAAGGATCTCAACCACATCGTGAAGTGTAGGACCAATCTCTCCAAATGGCAAATGAAATGTGTTGGTTTCTTGGTGCCATCTCTCGACGAAAGCAGAAACCAACACATGATCGACGGGACCGGACCCGATATAGCGTAGATCAGTCAATCCAGATCGCTCTGCAAGCTGAAACCACGAATCTGGACCAGGTCTCCTAAACTCCTCTAGTGGAGTGCAGTAGGCGGTGTGGAAGTGAACCTTGACGACCTTCCGTGTCTGAAAAAAAAGTAAAAAAATAACACAGTTACTTCTACAGAATGCCAAAATATTTCACATATGAACATTATAGTTCGAATACATACCAAATCAAGAGGAGCCTCGCCCTCTGGAAGATCAACATGATCTGCAGCACGTCCACGTCCACGTCCACGTCCTCCGCGTGGAGCGCGTCCACCTCGTGCTGGAGGATCAACAGCGTCTGCATCAGCAACATCATCATCAGCCTGAGCTCCTCGGCCTCCTCACTGTCTCTGTATAAATGGAGGAAGAGGACGGGGGCTAGCTGGAATCACAGGTGCGGGAGGATCAACAACTGTAAGCTCATAAATAGCCCTGGCGATGTGCGTCTCATAACTCTTCAGCAACTCATTTGTAAAAGGACCTTCGGGCATCCAAGGTACAACAGGAGGTGGTACAGGATTTGCATTGGGAGGTGGTACATGCGGTGCAGCAGCCGGATGCGGTACATCATCAGTCGGGGGAGGTGGTACATCTGGCGTAGGAGACGAAGGACCTAAATCTGTAGGAGCTGGCGATGAAGGCCCCATACCAGCATGATCCTCTGAAATAATAGGAGGGTCGTCTCTCCTAAGCTGATCTGTCTGTATCTCGGGATGAGATACAATATAATCTGTACCTAAACCCTCACCGTCTCCCAGCATATCATCATCCAAATCAACAGCTGTATCATCGACGTCCATATCCTCCTCCTCACTCTCACTGTAACCCTCATCATCAGCAGACGGATCAACATCTAGACCACAATCCCTAACTGCCCCAGTAACATCAGTGGGTTTCGAACTAGAAGCATTCAGCTGGTCTCGAGCAGTAGCAAAACTCTGACGTATGGACGCTGTAATCTTCGTCCTCCTAACACGCTCTGCAGCAACAGGAGCCCCTGGAACAAAACCACTAGAAGCCATCGTATCTCGCACCCCCTAATGGTGTTGTTATAGCGTAACGTTATTTTCATAGCGTTACAAAAATAACATCAAATTCAAAAACGTCTTTTCCATGACGTCGTAACGTTACAAACAGTTGTTGTAACGTCAATCCTAATCAAAATCATCTCTAATTTCTAAACATTTTGTTCATAACGTTACGAAATTAACGTTATAATTCGCCTAATTTCAATACTTTATATACTAATAATTCATAACGTTACAAAATAAGAGAAGAACAATGTCATATTTCGTAAAATAATTAATTCATTAATTTTAGGCTAATTTTACAATATAGAATGTCATATTTCATAACATTATGAAATTATTATATTTCATAACGTTATAAAATTTCATTAATTTCATAACGTTACGAATAAATTAATTAATTTCATAATGTTACCAAATAATATAATTTTATAACGTTACGCAATAAATTACTTAATTTCATAACGTTACCATATAAATTAATTTCATAATGTTATAAAATAAATTAAATAAATTCATAACGTTACGAAATTTATTTAAAAATTTCATAACGTTATCAAATATTATTAAATTCATAACTTTATGAAATTAAATAACTAATTTCATAACGTTATAAATTTAATAAATTAAATAAATTGATAACGTTACAAAATTTATTTAAAAATTTCATAACGTTATCAAATATTATTAAATTCTTAAAGTTATGAAATTTTTAATAAATTATTTAAAAGCATTAAAAACGTTATAAAATATTTAATAAAAAATACATACTTGATGTAGATCTACGGAAGTCTCAAAAGCTTCCGGTTGCGCCTCGGTTTGAGCCTCGGTTTGTGTATTCAACCTTCTATTTGCTTGAGTAGCGGGCCGGGGACCGACGTTTTGGGTGGGTCGCTTTCGGTTTCTTCGCCTCGGGGCGGGTTGGGTTGCGGGAATCGGGGCGGGTTGGGCTGCAGGAATCGGGGCGGGCTGAGGGCGGATCGGATCCGATCCAATTGAAACCGGATCGGGCACCACCGCTGAACGTCAATGGAACCTCCTCTTCCTCCTCCATAGCAAAGCAGCAAGCCACCGTCGACGGCGCTTCCGCCATTGTTGGCTGCTCCACAGTGGGGGGGACGACTCCGGCCGGAATTTTGGGCCCAGAAGAACCACCTTGGCCGGGGCAACTCAATTCCATGGTCAATTTTGCTTCTTGGTAGGGGTAAACGCCGGGAAAGTGAAGAAAGTGGGCGGCGGAAATTAGGGTTAGCGGCGGCGGTTTTGGGGAAGAAGAGACGAAGAAGAAGGGTCGGGGGAGGGAAATCTGGGGTTTTCAATTTGTAAACCTGGTGCGGTAACTTTTACCGCACCAGTTTTATTTTTAAAAAAATAATATATCCTATGCGGTAATTGTTACCGCACAGGGCTTAAGTTAATCAAAATCTTATTTTTTTTTTGTTAATCTCGTATTAATATGGTGCATTAATTGTTAACGCACAGATCTGTGTGGTAAGAATTACCGCACCAGCGTCGTATAGGTTTCAGAAAAATTTCCAACAATGCCCCGGAGTCCTTTGGTGCGGTAATCCTTAACGCACAGAAGTGTACTGCAACTCTTACCGCACAGATTAGTGTGCATTTAGCCGAAAAAACGTGTGCATATAGACCAAGCCTTTTTTTATGATTCACATGTTTAATGTACTAGTAGTATGTTAACAGATGTAGATTTGTGGAGTTCATATATATTATGAATTTGTTTGAGATTAGATAGTTAGGACTTTTGAAGTGTTATTTTGATTTAGAGTTTGATTTAGTCAGATTTTCATGATTCACATGGACTTCGATAATCACGCTTCGCGCGAGGCTATGACATATTAAAAAGTAGTATTTAAATTTGTGGAATATGTTTCGTCTTTCAAGTCTTGTAATATCATAAAATTTCAACTTTATATAGACTTAGATTATATATGCACTAATCACGTTCTCATATGCTTGTGCCTCTATTCAATCTTTTATGCTATTTGTTCATGTTTATTTAGTTAAATATCTACCCTATATTGATATAGGTAAAATAAGTTGAATATCAACCTTAACAAACCCGAATACCATTGAGGGTGAATACTCGTTACACCGTTACACCGTAAGAGACTGTTACACCGGAACTTAAATCTATATATAAGATATATGTGTTTTTCACGTCAGTAAACCACATATATAAGATTTATGAAAAATGTAAATCTAACCACATGTATTTATTCATGTAAAATAGTGTAATAATCATATTTGACAAGTCAGTAATTAACTAAATAAATAGTGTGAGTAGGGGTGTTTTGTAGTTAACTCATTGTTACATGTAATTTGTTCTTTTGGTTTTGATGTGTTGGGTAATTTTAATGTATTGTAAGTAGTGTTGGTGATCGGATCCGTTGAGTTTGGGTTAAGAACCAAGTCAATTTGGATTATTGATCAAGACGGGTTGAGTCTATACGGGTTAACAAAGAGTTGAATCAATTTATATATATTAAATAGTTCTTTTCTTTTTTGGTTAACTGAATTGGGTTCAGATTGGTTGAGTTCGAATCAGGTTTAAATCTAAACCAAAAATTAAACATAAACCTAATTTACGTTATCGTTAACTTTTTGACTTGAAATTCAGTTTCTAATTAAATTAGAATAAATCTAGACCAACTTTCAAACCAATGTGTGGATTACGTCAAGGCGATCTCATAACACCATTTACTTTTATAACAGCAATGGAAAAGATAGCTAGAAGTTTACAAAATGAAACGGAAAAATTAAATCACAAAGTTGGCATTCAATTAACTCGTAATGGAATGCGTTTATCATTCTTATGCTTTGTTGAGGACACAATTATATTAGCAATGGAAATATAAACAATAAGAATTATATCAAAAAATCACTTTAAAAATTCACTGAAAATTTATGGATTGTCTATCAATTACCATAAAAGTTCATTTTTAAACTTCTCCAAATATATCAACTACTCAAAGAGAAGCTCTAGGTTATGTCTTAAATTTACAACTTGCAAACTCACTGGAAAAATAAATGGAAATCCAGATAGTTAGAAGAAGAGTTAAAAACGATTGTTTTTAATATGCAGTCCTTAAGTATGCAAAAACAACTATTTAAATTGAAGACAAACACTATTTCACAAGCGGGAAGAGCGATCCTTATCCAATCAATTATCGTATAACATTTAATTCAATGTTTCTCCCTCCCTAAAAGAGTGTGCAAACAATTTGACAAAATCAATAAAGACTTTTAATGGAATAATAACAAACATGGATGTCGCGCAATTGTCAAATGAGACTCTATCTTTAAACCAAAACAAATAGAGTCTTTGGTACCGGTTATGGTTCAACGAAAACTCAATAATCTTTGGAAATAAAATTTTCCAAAAGAATGAACCATCTAAAATTGCATTTATTCAATTCAAACGGTGGGAATCCACTCCAATAACCACTACTGGTCCAAAGATGACCAAAAAAAGAAATAGAAATAAATTTGGTAACCATTGGAAAAGATCACATGCAAGTTGGATTAAAATTAACTTTGATGGTTCGCATCATTCAATTGATAATTCGTATATTGCATGTATAGCCAAAGATAACAAGGCCTAGATATTTTCAATAAATTAATAATTTCAAATTCTGTTGTTACAACATAGGCAATGGTTGGCTGCCCAGGAGACAATTTAACCGTGATATTTGGAAATTCTTTGGGGAATAAGGAACATTATCAATGATACACATGAAATTCTTAAAAACTTTTGATAATGTTAAAACGTTTCATTGTTTTAGAGAGGCCAACAAGGCCGCTGAATTTTTAGTCAATCCTGGCATCAACACTCAATTTATTAAAACTATTTTGAGCGCAATCCCGATCGCACACTATTTGATGATTATATCAGAACTTTGAGACTTGTGTTTCTTGCATCGAGTATGGTTTCCAACCAGTTGACTTTCTTTAGAACTATCCAGTTGAATTGTCAAGAGTTGTCATCTTTTTTTAGATAAAACTCTGGTATTAACCTTCTTAATATATGTATATATATTGTATCAGGGATTTAGGTTCCGGTGTAACGAGTATTTAACTCAATCGTATTCGGGTTTGTTAAGGTTGATATTGAACTTTATTTACAAGTATTAGAAAGTGTATTATGTGTCTTTTAACTAAGGACTCTCTCTCTCTAAAACACTCCCTCCTCTCTCCTCCTCCCGTCTGCCCATTTCCAGCAACTTCTACACACCTCATCATGATCATAATCTTTCATCCTCCATGATCATCCCGATCTCTTATCCATACCATCGGTATGAGGTAGGTAAGTTTTTTTTCCCTTTTCATTGTTTAAATTCTACAACCACGTCCAAACCCATGATCGAAACCTAGATTAAAATATATATCAAAATCATATATATAATTCTGCTACTATTGGTTACCTGCATATTCCCACTAAATCTGATACATATGAGATCTATGTTGATATGAATTTCTCGAACGTTGACGAGGCTCCTACACCTGAATTTGTTCTCACCCACTCGATCAATTTGTGGGCTTCTCTCTTAAAACTTGAGTCCACCCACAAAATTCGTTCTCCTCACCGTCGTTCCTCCATCCACCATGTAAATAGAACAAGTAAGTTTCTTTCTTCTCTTTCTTTGCCTTTTAATTTTAATTTATACCAAAATTATGTCAAAACTTCTCTACACATCAATGTTTACAACCCCAGTACACAACCCAGTTTACACCTCATATTATACTTCTATTGTGTAAATTACTATGATTATAATTTGTGGATGCCAAAGACACTACTTCAGCCTTATTTTGAGACCTACTCAATTCTACAACAAGTAAATAGTACATGTAACATTTCTTCTTCTTTCGATTTTTTTCTAAAATAGGCTTTTTTTTAGAAAATATTCCCGATATGGGCTCGTTTTGAAAATAATTCCCAACATAGGCACTCTTATGAGGTTCGGAAAACCAGCGTCTCTTACACATAAATTTTTTTTAAAAAAAATTGGATTTGTATAAGGCGCTGGGAGACAAAGGATTTGTTTTTAATTTTTTTTTTTCAAAGTTTTTATATATATATTATTATATATGACTTACTCGTGTTTGGATGGCTCGTATGAGCTCTTTTGAAATCGGAATCGATCACGACCGATTTCGTTGGGTCCGTATTGATCCCAACTTTCACCAGATATGTCTCTCGCTCGATTATGATTTCGAACGACCCCATACGAGCCACCCGAACACGCGTAAGTCTCGTGCGTACCTTCTACTGTAAATGGATATTTACAAATTTGTTCCTCCATATCAGACGATGAGAGACATATCTAGTGAAAGTTGATATCAATACGGACCCAACGAAACTGGTCGTGGTCAATTTCGATTCCGAACAAGCCCATACGAGCCATCCGAACAAGCGTAAATCTCGTGCATACCTTCTTTCACCAGTTCGGAATCGGAATTGATCACGAGTTCGGAGGCGCACAAGCTTCCGCCCGCCTCAACAGAGGGTCTGTTGAGGTGGGCGGAAGCTTGTGCCCCTCAACAGACCCATCTGTTGAGGCGGTCAGATGTATGACTGCCTCAACAGACCCCCTCTGTTGAGGCGGGCACCCTTCCGCCCGCCTCAACAGAGGTGGAAAATGGCTAATCTGTTGAGGCGATCACCCTCTGCCCGCCTCAACAGCTCATGACCTGTTGCAGCCCTCCCTGTTGCAGCGACCCTTACCCGCCTCAACAGGGGGGGTTTTGCCCGCCTCAACAGGTGTTTTTTTCACTAGTGTCTTAGTAGTTCTATATTATCTTCTTCCGTGATTAGCTTTGGGATCATTTTGAAAACCTGATCCTTTAGCTCCGTAGTATGTGTTGGTAAAAATCTGATCTTAGTATTTGGAATTGTAATGTACGTGCTAAGTATTGCATTGGTAATATCCAAATGATCATAGTATTTGGAATTGTCCAAGGATTCGTAATAATTTATCTTGTGTTTAAAAGTTCGTATTCTAACCTTATTCTGAAAGTATTTCGTATTTTTATCCATCTCGGTAGTATGTTATAATTTTGCTCTTTGTTTCCAATAGGTATGTTGAAATTCTAAAAGTTTGTTATATTTAAGCAGATTTCTCATATATTTGTTATGAGTGTTGCTAGAAATCCTTGCAATGGTAGACTGTTGTTGGATTGATTGAAGTATATCTTCTGTCTGTTTTAATTGATGCAAGATGTTGTTTGTGTTTTTCTTTAACCAGTTTTGACTCTCATTTTTAATTTTTCTCTGTTTCATAAATAATTGGAACATGAAGGATCCTTGGATATGGTAGTTTCAGATTCTTTGTACCATTTTACCAAATTCTGGGTTGGGTAGCCAAGCGTTCTCCATTATGAAAGGATAGTTTCTAAAATTGGTGTTTTTTCCTAATTGTAATGTTATACAACAATGGTCTGATGTAGTGAATGGTAAATGATGTAGTTCAATGTTATTATAAAATGTTAAAATGGTTGGATGGATAAAAACCCTATCCAATCTTTCTAAAGTAGTATATGGGTGTAGCTAGATTTCCGCCAAGTGAAAGGAAAACCAGAGTTCTTATGTGCCAGTAAACCGTTGTTGTTGATAACAGTATTAAGACGTGTATATCTATTGAAAGTGTCAGAAGCCCCTCCTAATTTGTCTTCTAGAGAAAGGAGATCATTCATATCCCCAATAATGATTGGAGGTTCGTGATGTGCTTGAATTATTTCAGCAATGAAATTCCATAAGTCTGTTTTTTCATTTTCTTTGCTTGGGGCATATATGAAAATTAAAATGAATGATTTAGTATGATCATTATATTGAGCAACTATAGTGTTGTAATTATGAAAGAGAATAGTGATATTATTGGATTTGTCAAAATTTGTTATTAAAAGCCATAATCCATCCTTTGTACCAATAGATGGTGATATTGTTAGATGTTTAAAACCAATTTTTCCTAAAGGAACCTCATTATTCTTAGTTTATGTTAAGCAAAGAATGTCAATGATATGTGTTTTTCTAATGTATGAAATTTCTGTCCAAAAATGTGATCGTCGAATTCCTCGACAATTCCAGTAGGCAATCTTCGCAAATAACCTTCTATAAAAAATATGAATGGATTTATATTGGTATACTTAAGAGAAAGACTTTGGTTTGAAATTGTGTTCATGGTAATCATAAATGTATTAGTTGTATTATGCAATATGGGTGATATTTTGGCCATAATGTTATTGGTCCTGATAGTTCATAGGTGATTGAGATGATTATTACGATAAATGTAAAGATTATTATCAGAGTGTGTTTGATGCTTAAAGTTTATAAAATAGAGAGTTTGATTAAATACAAAGCAATAGCTTAAGTTATTGTTCTGAAGGATGTAAATGTTAATACAATTTTTGTTGATCAGTGTAGTCCTGATTTTGGTTTTGGTAATGAAGTTTGAGAAAGTAATATTTGAGAATTTGTTAGTGTTGATAAAGAATTTGGTGGCGTTTGTTTATAATGTCGGAACGGAAAACGGAAAGAAAATGAATCTAGTCCATTTTAGTGGAGTTGTTCATTGAACAAAATTGTGATTTTATTTTCTTTTCCCCTTCTCCTAGTAGTAATGTTGGGGTATTTGTTAACCTCCCCTTGGGAGGGGTTTCAAAATCCCCTCGCCAACTCACCTCCTCGTCCTGTTGAGGCGGACGGAAGGGTGCCCGCTTCAACAGAGGGGGTCTGTTGAGGCAGTCATACATCCGACCGCCTCAACAGACCCATCTGTTGAGGCGCACAAGCTTCCGCCCACCTCAACAGACCCCCTCTGTTGAGGTGGGCACCCTTCCGACCGCCTCAACAGAGGTGGAAAATGGCTAATCTGTTGAGGCGGTCATTCTTCCGCCCGCCTCAACAAGTGTTTTTTTTTTAAATATTCTATTTGTATTTACAACAAATCAGCCTGTACCAAACAGAATAAGCAACCTGTCGTTCCATTTCACAAACTAACAATCTGTTTCAATTACAAAAGAGTTTACATCATTCCAAAGTTCTCGTTCCACTTGCACATACATTTCACATACACAGTTTCAACAGAATATATGCAAGTACAAAAGCTATTATTCAATAATATCCAAAACGTAAGCTCAAACTACTAGATAGTTGGTTGTAAAGAACTTATCCCATTGCTCACGAACAACATCGAGTTCCTCACTAGTATAAGGCGCACTCCTCTGAACATAGACCTTCAAAAACATATAGATAACATGAAAAAAAATTAGATTTTACATATATAAAATGAAAGGACTAGGTAAAGTAACTACCTTATCTAGTCGTTCATTAGACTCTTGATATATCGTGACAATCTCTAACATGAACTTCATAACGTAATATCCACATTCGGTTCCGCCAATTTGTTGAGCGCACTAAATTAACAATATAATACATCATCTTAGTTTTAAGATCAATAGATATATAAAATAAAGAAAAAGGTAATTTATGATGGTATACCTCTATATGAATGGGTCTCCAAGACTTAAAATTAGTCGTTTTACTCGGACGCACCCCACCATTAAACTTATACACTTGGTATGTCCTGTAAAATAAGCAACATACAAGTCAAAAATTCTGATTTTGTAAATATTTAAAAAGAATATTTTTAAGTAAAAAAACTTACAAACTCAAGATACCCCATACATCATACTCTTTGCGTGCTTCTTTGAGAGGATCGAAAATATACACAATGCCTTTACGTAGGTCTAGTACATACAGAATCCAATGATTTTTCATCATTTATAAAAGATATTATATAACATCAGAAAACAAGTCAAAAGATGTAGTCAAAACAAATATGACACTTACTCTTGATTATATGGAAGCAAAAACCATTTGGTTACGTTAGGATCACTCATCTTCTCCTTTTGAATTTCAGCAATGAAAATCTTTTTTAAATACTCTGTTGGGACATTAGGATCAACCTTGATTCTAGTGCTTGACATCATCTCAGGACATAAGAATCCAATCTGAGACGACCTTTCAAATGCCCAGCTGTGATCATGCAATAAATACCTACAAAATATGCAAGATTACACTATTAGTATCTGTAAAGTAAAAATCTCACAGAAAGAATAATTAACAACTAAAACATAAAGATTGATGAAAATGTTTACAATATGTAGACTTGGATCACTGAAATGTTTAAGCACGCCCCTCTAAGGAACTCTTCAACATCGGACTCAGTTACGTATGTATCTTGATCTTGCGAATAATGCCAAACCGAAGCAACCAACTTGATTGGAGTACTATCGTATATATCACCGGGACCTGAAGAGATGATAAAATGCAAGTATTTGCATGATGGGCCAAGACCTTGAATTGCTTCGTTTGTAAAATTCGCTTTCTTTCTTTTGGCGGCTGACTCTTGAGTTTTACGATCACAACTACCCACCACCTCTTTGTTTGACTTAGACTTCATTGGATATGAAAATAATAACAAAATATAAGAACAAAAATAATACAACACAAAAAGTGAACATAAGGTGTGCTTCTAGTGTTAATTAAAACATACAACAGTCCAAAATAGAATAAAAACCAGAAAACCAGTGAAAACTGTAACAACAATGCAGAAAAATCAGAACAACATTAAGCAGTGCATTACCATAACAAATAAACAAGAACAATTGCAAATTGAACATATGTCATGAATAAACATACGAGTTCTAGCTAATCATATACCTGGGCTAATTTCGTGGTCTTCTCTTTGGCCACCAATACTGTTGTCTTCTTTTTAGAGCTATGATCCACCTCTTGAGAAACTTTAGACTTAGATTTCTTTATCAGGCGTGGAGTGAACTCCTACAAAAAATATTACATGAGCAAGATTGAGTAGACAATTAGATGTAGCAAATGCTTGCATTATCATATTCGTTCAAAACATTCATACCTTGATTACAAGTAAAAGAATGTAATATATTATTTTTAGCCAACATGAGACTAAGTTGTACCTTTAGCTCGCGTGGTTGAGGGGTAGAATCAAGTTCAGCATGGCGGCTAGTTGGAAGTGGAGTTTAATTGACCCATATGTCCCATGGCGGCTAGTTGCTTTTGGAGGGCCTCTTGCACTCTTTTCTCCACTCTTTTATCTAGTTCGTCTTCAAACTCCTTTCTCATTGAAGCTCTAATTGATTCAATTACATCTGAAGAAGCTTCACTATGATCAAATTTATTTTGTCTCTTTCTCGGACCAAAAGCAAGTGTATGACAAACACTTCCACCTATTGCCTTGACACGCCCACGATGATCTTTTTTCCCCATAGCTTTGGTGAGGGCATCCTCTTGATCTTCAAAAACAAGATTTCCTTTTTCTTCTTCTTCAATGTACTCCAACTATGTCAATTAGAAAAGTAAGAATTAGTTCATATTTTATAATCAAAGAAAATAAATATTACTTAGATATCACTTCTTACAGTTTTTTTGGCAATTTCTGCAATTTCCTTATCATTTGGGTCAATTTCCCACTCCCCATCTTTATTTAGAACTTGATGAGCCAATATCCACTCCTTTGATCTAAATTTCTTAACTCTAGCTAGCGTCGAGGTGACAGAGGAGTTCACCGAGGAACTACTTGAGAGAGTTAATGCTGCTTCTGGTGAAAGTCGTCCATCGTTTATCCATTCATGTCGTTTTCATATATAACCCTTCTGGCCGGTGCGATGATGGCTTTTGTTGAATGACGCATTGTTCCTTGCCTTTTCACTACGAGTCTGTCAAAAAGGATGTTAAAGATGGTTTATGTGATGTGGTCAGCAAAATATTGAAATCAAGTATGGCTTCAAAATATGCCAGCAAAATATTCATTCACCAAAAACAGATTTGTACATGATGCATAAAAAACCATTTGTATAAAAAACAATAACTTACCAATGACTCTGACATGAAGTATTGTTTAACAAATGTCTTCCAATCATCCTCTGTGATGTGGTCATAGACTTCCCAAGGCATCTTGGATGACTGTGTCTTCGGCATCTTTTCTTTCTTAGTGATCCATCGACGCACCAACTTACTCTTGAAATCTCTAAATCGTTTTGCCACACCATGGTGAAAATATTTTTCCCTTGAATTACTCGAATCATCATTAATGTGGAACATAAGCTATCAATTTTCAGAAAATGTTAAATTATGAACATAGTATTAAAAACATGTTAAATCATATCCAACGTTTTACCTTGGTCTCCTCCCAAAACCCCTTCCTTGTTTGCTCATCTATCTTTCGGTATTCTTTCTCATTAATATTAATTCTAGCAGCACAAGTTCCAACTTGCTTCTTGTATTCCGCCGACAACTTTCCATCAGGGATATTAAGCTCATTATACTCAAGGAACATAGCCTTTTTTACCTTAACTCCTTTTGATGGACCACGAACATTATTGTTCTTTGTAATCGTGGTAGCATCCAGTGATTCGTTACCTGTTGTAGGAGGAATAACTGGATCACTGTCACCTTCTGATTCATTTCCAGCAACAATATGATTATTCATTTTAACACTGAAAAATACACTCCTGCATCATAAGCAAGAAAACAATGAGTATACATAAAGATTAAAGATATTAAATATACATTAAAGATTAAAAATTAAAGATATTTCAATGATAGATAAGATGGGAAACAAACCAGAATCAAGGGAAGAACCGAAAAAAACTGAAGCACGCCAGAAATAGATCAGAAGCAAATCAGAATCATATCAGAATCAAGGGAAGAACCGAAGAAAAACTGAAGCACGCCAAAAACAGATCAGAATCAAGGGCAGAACTGAAGAAAAACTGAAGCAAATCAGAATTAGAACAGAACCAAGGGAAGAACCAAAGAAAAACAGAAGCACGCCAGAAGCAAATCAGAAGCAAATCAGAATCAAGGGCAGAACCGAAGAAAAACTGAAGCAAACCGGAATCAGATCAGAAGCAGAGTCATCTTATTCATTTGCGTTTTGAAACCCATATTCCTTCCCTATGATCTGTGCGCATGTGATTAGTATTATTTGCATCTTCTTCCTTTGGTAATGGTTGAACAACAGTTGATAACAGGGGTGAGTCATCGTACTTGTCATACTCATCTTCATCCAGAACATCATCAATACCGAGAATATGCCTTTTGCCTTGCGCAACTGCACGCCATCTAGGATCAACATTGTCTACAATATAGAAAATTTGCTTAGCTTGTGATGCTAGAATGAATGGCTCGTCACTCTCACTTAATCGGTCAAAGTTTACCAATGTTAAACCCGGGTAAATATCATCTTGTTTCACCCCATTATGGTTGTTGGCCCACTTGCACCGGAAAACAGGAATCGCAAAACTGTTGTAATCAAGCTCCCATATTTCTTCAATTACACAATAATACGATTGTGTCGCATCAACCGGTCTTTTATCCTTAGCGCTTGCATAGACCCTAGATGATGCAACAACCTTCACTCCACTATTCTGCACCACACTCTTTTCATCTTGTCTTGACATGTAGAATGTGAACCCATTGATATCATACCCTTCATAAGACCGAACACATAGACGAGGACCTCGAGCTAACCACTTGACTGTATCAGAAACATCATGCCCTTTCTTTAGTTCCTCAACTACTTCCTTCTTAAACCAATCAACGAATGAGCGATTATGTTCCTGCATCAATGCCCTTTCATTCAATTTAGGATTATTATGTTGCAATTCAAGCACATGCTTATCTACGTAAGGACTGGCCTCTGTAAGATGCTGCAACACACAAAGATGTGCCTTATTCTTCCTTTCAGAAGGAGGCGAGATCACTTTTTTACCAATTAATCCCTCCCCTTCAAGCCTGCCTACATGGCGAGATTTTGGAAGGCCTATTGGTTCAAGCCTCGACAAAAATTCAGCTACGTATTCACATGAAAGATTCCGCGAATTATACTACCCTCCGGATTCACCCGATTCTTTGCTTTGGTCCCTTCCACCATATAATAGAGCTACGATTATTTCCATGCCTTTATTTAAATTTCAGTATTAGAGTATTCAAATAAACTTTGAAGTAGTTGGCGTCTTGTAGCTTCAAAAACAAAAACCATAGGCTAATGCACGTTTTATTTTATCAACATTCAATAATCTTTTCAAGTTTAGGTAGCATTAATCATTTCATAGTCCTCATCTTAATTCCTACACTACCAAGTAACGACACTCTCAAGTATAAGAAGAGCTAGCTAGCATTCATAAACTTGTGATAAACATCCTAGATTGAAGACTAGTAGAACTAGATTTATGTGTAAGAAAACATCCATACAAGTAGACCATGTGCTAGATCGTGATGCTGCAGTGAGATCATTCAGTTCAATAGCACGAACTCAGAGGTGATAGTAAACTTACTCCCTGATGAAGCAGATCAAGGAAAGAATTCCAGACGCGAACAACATGCAAACAGTTAACAAGGATATTGTCAGAATAGTGTAATATAACAAGCTACCTGAATATTAATACAACAAAAAGCAGCATATTCATGTGAATGCAAGCATTACTTTCAAAAGATATCAACTTTAAGATATATTGAAGGACTAAACTAGGATAATGAGGATGAAATTCAGGAAATAAGTGAAACAGTAGGGGCATAAACTATTTGATCAGATATGTTCCAGGAATTGGGAATAGTCACTCCGAATCTCAGACATAGGATAGAATATAAATACAAAGTATCAGCATGACTAGAATAGAATAAACTCCTTCCCATCAAAGTGTTGTGCAATATTAATAAATGGACATAAACATGCAGAAAGCCTCATTCTCATATTTCCCATCCTCAAAGCATATGTAGAATTTACTCTCACACTCAGATAAGTTAAACTAACATCTAAGCAATCCATGTCAGTTGTATTCAACCAGAATTCATCTGAAAAGAGCAGTTGCTCTCAGTCAGCATCACCTGGAAAGGTAATCTTAGGGAAAACAATTGTGGTCAATTCATGTGTTTGGTATTCAACCAGATTATGCAGCATATATATACAGTAACTAAGGAAAATTTGTGTTAAAATTTTCACAAGCAAGCACATATATGTCGATTCTTGTGTTGCATAAATCATTTGTTTCAGAATCTAATATCAACATTAAGAAAGAACGCTAATCGGTTAATGATTCATTACCTTGTGAGGAACTTTAATTGGGTGAAGGCGACAGATTGGAGTCGGAACGGGGCTGGGTGGAGCAGGAGGCGGCGCGGCGAGATGGTGGTGGAGCAGAGGGGTGGAGCAGGGCAAGCTGTATAGCAGCGAGGGTCGACGACAGCGACGAGGCCAGAACAGGCTCGACGACAGCGACGAGGCAGCGAGGCGAGGAGGCGAGTTGGAGGAGGTGGCGAGGAGGAGGAGGCGGCGCGGCGAGATGGTGGTGGCCGACAAGGAGGCGAGTTGGAGGAGGCGGTGCGGCGAGAGTACTTAGAGAATTTTGAGGGAATAGAAATGTCGAGACAAATCCGGGCGCCCAAGTTAGGTTTTTGAGAATTGTTTGAAGCAGGCGGATAGTGCCCGCCTCTAATTCTGTTTAAAACGGATGTTCTTGAGGCGAGCGTTTTGTGCCCGCCTCTTATTTTTTTGAGACGACGGCTTTTGAGGCGGGCACTAACTGCCCACCTCTAATTTTATTTGCGACGAGGGCTGTTGAGGCGGGCAGTTAGTGCCCGACTCAAACTTTAGAGGCGAACGCCCCGGTGACCGCCTCAACAGGTCAAAAACACACATATTTTTTAGGCGAACGAAAATTTTCCCGCCTCTAAAGCATCTATTGCAACGAATAAAAAGACTGACCGCCTCAACAGATAGTGGAAAAAGGTTTTTTGCGGCGATTTTTAAAGTGACCGCCTCAACAGGGGGGCTGCAACAGGTGTTTTTTTCTACTCTCTAGAGAACCTACAATGCAAGAAATTAATAATGTCGTTTTTGAACTTCCAAACAATAAAACACCGGGACCCGACGGATTCACAGCAGATTTCTATCAACATTACTGGAAATATATCTCAAAAACTCTAACTTCTTCTGTCCAATCCTTCTTCACTCTAGTATCCTATTATCTGACTGCACACAATCATTCATTACCCTAATTCCAAAAAAGGATAATCCAGTTTCTGTTAACCATTACAGACCTATAAGTCTGCGCACAATGATTTATAAAATCATAACCAAGATATTGGCCAATCGTCTCCAAAAAATATTACCAAAATTAATTCACCCTTGTCAAAGAGCATTCGTTAAAAACCGTTCAATTTTCGATAATATACTCACATCACATGAGGTTTTTCATTCCTTCCACAAAAGAAAAAAAAAAGGAAAAAGAGGATGTATGACAAACTTCAATGGCCTTTCGTGGTTAAAGTTCTCCAAAAATTCGGGTTTCACAATACATGGATTGATAGAGTTATGACATGTATAAAATCAGCTACTTTCTTAGTTCTAGTAAATAATATTCGAGGTCCAATTTCTAAGCCAAAATGTGGACTTCGGCAAGGCGACCCTACAACTCCTTTCTTATTTATTATTGCAATGGAATACTTAGCACGTACATTACAATTAGAGGCAGACAAACATCAACACAAAGTTGGTATCCAACTCTCCAATCATGGTACACGCATTCCAATCTTATGCTTCGCCGATGACACATTAATTTTCGCAAATGCAAACATAACAAATATGAACTATATCAAGAAAATTTTGGATAAGCTAACCACTTTATCAAGTTTATCTATTAATTATCAAAAAAGTTCATTTAATTTCAGACTACACCGAATATTACTAGTACTCAACGTCAATCCTTAGCCTCCGTACTTAACCTTCAAATCACAAACTCACTTGAAAAATGCTTGGGAATCCCAATTGTAAAAGGAAGAGTCAAGAGTGAATATTTTGAATATGCTATCCAAAATATGATGAAACAACTGTCAAAATGGAAGGCCAACTCAATTCCCAAGCAGGACGTACTATTTTATTTCAATCATCACAGCTAATCATATTATGCAGTGCTTCTCCTTACCTAAAAACATATGCTCAAAAATTGATAAGATTAATAAAAACTTCTTCTGGAATAAAGATAACCCTAATTACCGTCCGCTTACTTCCTGGAAAAATATTTGCAAACCTAAGTCGTAGGGAGGAGTTGGATTACATAAAGAAAAACACCTAAATGATGCTCTACAAATGAAACTGCTTTGGAAACTCCTAACAAACACAAATAATATTTGGGTTAAAATCATAACTCGAAAATACTTAAAAAACGACCAACTGCTACATTACAAGAAGAAAAACAAGAGCCAATCATGACAATTTTCGAGACTCTTACATTTACGTAAAGCTTTCCAAGCAGGCATTCTCTGGAAAATAGGAGATGGTAAGAATATAAAATTTTGGACAAACAATTGGATACCAAATATTACCTTAAAACAATACGTCAATCCCATCACTTCTGATATAGCTAAAATTGTACATAGCTATTTTACCCCATATAACACGTGTAATTTAGCTAAACTACAGACGTTCTACCAAACAACATAGTTGATCAAATTTCATGTATTTATATCCCAAAAACGCCACATCCAGATTCTATTACTTGGACATTAGATAAAACAGGACAATTTATAACAACTTCTGCTAGACAGCTAAATAATAACAGTAATACAAATACAAACGAAAGCCTCTTTGATTGGATTTGGACCCTCAAAATACCACCAAGACATAAAACAAATTCGCTGGAAAACTATATCGGATAATCTACCTACTATTGAACGACTAAATATATATCATAATAGGGTGTCATCTTACTGTTCTCTTTGTAACAACATATCAGATGACACACAACATTTTTTCTTCCAATGCTTCAATTCAATGAAGAACTACTCCAAACTATTTAAATTATTAAATATTGACTTCCATTTACCTATGGATCAACCTTTTAACCAGTTCTTAGAACAACTTTAGAATAATAATCATCAAAATAAACATGTACTTAATGCAATGATCTTTCTCTGGTATGAACTCTGGATTTGTAGAAATAAAATAGTCTTCAACAAACATTCAACTGATAAAAGAGACTCGACAGATTTAGCCTTTTTCAACCTCAAACATTGGGAGACCTCACAAATTAAATAGACTGGACCACGAAATACGAAATCTAGGAATCGACAAAAGCATAAAAATCGAATATGGCAACAACCACCAGAGAACTGGGTCAAAATTAACTTCGACGATTCGTTGAAACCTCTTAATAAAGGATATGTATCCAGCATTGGTAGAACCAATAACGGTAAAATTATTTTCGTAAATAACCAGAACATAATTGCAAACTCATCCTTACAAATTATTGAGAGAGAGTGTGTCCTAATGATCCCTTAAAAGTTTTTAACTAGGAAAACTAGCCCCGAGTAGTTTTTATTAGTTTTTGTTAAAGAAAACTAACCCCTTGGATTTCTCATTTTCCCTTGGGGAAGGGGGTTAATTTCTAAAGGGGTCATTTTCCAAATAATAACGTTCAAAATGGTTATTCACCTAACTCATTGTACAAATTGAGGCTTTGGCGGCTTTACATGTAATACAATTTGCACTTTTTCATAATTTAAAAAACGTTATCTTTGAAGGTTATAATCTTACATTTATTAATTCTATTAAACAATTATGGAAGATACCATGGGATATAAATTCGATAACTAAGTATTGTAGGCAACTACTTCAAAACATTCAACAATTTTCGTATAAACATTGCTTCCGAGAAACAAATAACGCAACAGATTTCCTTGCTAATGAGGAAGTTAATATTATGAACATCAAATCATCTTTATTTGGTCATAATAGCTATGCACTACATGATGCGAATATTAGGAATTTATGTAGTCATCTCCAGAGACATGGTTGTCCCCCAACCTTGTTATCCTTTTTTTCGGATCATCCAGAGGGATGATCAGGGACGGCCATCGCCCTGCGGCATGGAGTCCCAGTGGTTGTCTGTCACAAAAACAAAAACAAAACTTTATTTACAAATATTAATATAGGGTTGTACACATCAAATTCATTTTCCAATGGAGTCAATTCCGAAATTAGGGGAATTTGAAATTATTCACTTCTCAAATCTAGTTTGCATATGTCAGAAAATAAACTTAATAATCAAATAGTTTACATATGTCAGAAAATAAACTTGAATATCAACTAAATAAACATGAACAAATAATCGTAAAAGATTGAACAAAAGCATATGAGAATGTGATTAGTGCATATATAATATAGATAAATAAAGTTAAATATCAACTTTAACAAACCCGAATACGATTGTGGTAAATACTCATTACACATTTACACCACAATATTCGTTATACCGGAACTCACCCCTTTATCAGGTTTGTGTCTTGTGTTTTTTCTTCGACTTTTAGGTAGAAATAGGTTCCTTCTATTTGAAGACAATTCGTAACATTTTTACAATATGGATTATTAAAGGGCACCGTCCCACTCCCACGTGATTGAAATTTAAAAACTTGATACAATGTAGTCACAAGTTTATGTATAAAGAGTATATGGATTGCAACGATAACTTTTTTCAGTTTCAAACTTTTATAATTAATGGCTCTACTTTAAGAGTTCAAACTTAAAGTATGACATGCTACTAACGGATCGTGATCTTAAGAGAGATGATAACCCCTTGATTATCGTAGTCAATAATTTCAAAGAAGAGTCGATATGATATAATCAAATCAAAAGCTAGGAAGTGAGGCCTAAGAGTTTTGATATAGTCATCAGAAAGAGTGCAATCATTATTACACTTTGAAATTGTTTTGATGTAATGTGATTGAACATCAGAGTTTGCTAAGAAGTCAGTTGCCCTGATCACTTCATACTAATGCACTTTTACGCCTTTTTAGACTAATTTATGCTAGCCGAGTGTATATATTTCTTCTTCACAATATTCGCTTTTAGAATTGATGTAATTTATTTTTAAATTAGTTATATCAGTAAATAAATTTTACAGATCAACTGAATAAAAATAAGTAAATACTAGTTTAACCTGTGGCCATGCTAGACCGGCCAAACTAGGGCCGGTCCGTTCGGCCCTCCCAATCAGCCCTAAAATCTGGAAGTATATGGACGAGCGATTTTAGTCATCCGGGCCGTCCCCCATTTTAATTACTGGAGAATATGGTATCATACTATGGCTCTTAGGGCCAACCCTATCCGACCCGTATTCTATATAAATAAATATTATTAAAATTATTAAATAATAAAACAGGTTTTTCATGTTTTTATTATGCATTTTGTATGTTGAATTTTGAACCAACGTTTACTCGTTGCCAAAGTACATATCTTCACTGATTATCTTTAGAATATATGAACGAGCGTTTAGGATCTTTATATATACTACCACTAGCCCTTCGAGGCCCGTGCGATGCACGACCCCTTTTCCCTTCATTTTACAATAATAATGAGTTTGTTGTCCATGAATCGCATGGTTCCTATTTTTTCCGCAAATACTAAAATTTAGCCATCTTGTCTGATTATGACGGTGTAGTTTCATTGTTGTTGCTCATGCATATTGGATGTATATTGTAAATATGTCTGATTACATTGAGTTGTAGATATGAATATGGAAAAAGATTAGGAGGCACACCTGTGCATGTGTGACTCTTGGTTAATATATTGAATGTCACTGGTAACACAGGGCTGCGAAAGATTACCAGAACACAACATGTGTGAGTTCTGTAGTAAACTCCCTTTAAGGGTCCTAGAGTTCTCCCATCTTCTCTCCAGATCGATCCCTTAATCCTCTGCTTGGTTTTGCACACCTCATTAACTCGTCTATGGTTGTCTCTTATACTCAGGGGTTTCGTAAATCGGCTTAATCATACTCTCATTCTGGCATTTATTGACATGATTGATCGTGATCATTGATTCTGTATTTATTCAATGCATATTATTTTTATGAGTCAATATCTTTTTTTCATTAAAGTTCTGATGATGAGCTTTTGATGAAGAATAAAGAAAAAGATGTCTTAATGCCAAAAAACATATACAAAGATGTGTCTAAGGAGTTTCCAATAAAAAATGTATGAGGGAAACCTCTTATGAAAATAAATTATACGAAAATATATCTCTAAATTTGAATCATGCATTCCTTCTTCTGTGATTCTCTTCGCACATTCTGTTATGTCAGAGATGAGTTAACATCTATGAAAGTTGGCATGAAGACTGAATAATCTTAACATTTCTCAACTAAACCCATGACGTGTTGTTTCTATTGAAATGAGTGTCATTATCCAACTGAGAAACGCTCTCACCCGGTCCCCTTTTCTCTGGTCTCTCCGGTTGTTGTGATGAGCTTGATTCAATTTCCCCTGATTTATTATTTCATTGAGCATCCTCTGATTCCGTACTACTATCTTCACTACTCGGTTTATTTTCTAAATACACGCTTCCACTATATCTTGAACTCATACTTGGAACTCTAAACGCAACCACATTTTGATGCGAAGTCCCTTGCTTCCTCTCAGAAACTCTCTTTGAATTTCTCTTTGGATTTCTTTATAACAGTGTTTTTCACTTAGGATTTAAGGTTGATTTCATAGGCATTTATATATAAGAAGAGGACCTTCTTCCCAGGCTCAACTTCATCAAAAACATTGAAAAAGATGGGCATAAAAAAGTGAAAAGAAGCTCCTTTATTCAGACCTTGACTATAAAATATTTATCGAACTTCATTGCTGATTTAGGTAAGAGTACACCCGTCCGATTTCTAAACACAAAATAGCTTACAACTCATCAAGCTTAGAGCAGGAGAATGATGAACAAATAATGAAATAGTTGTGTTTCAACTCTAGAAAGCATTGCAATCATCCAACATATGAATCATTTTTTAAATTAAGATATACTACTGATTCTGAGAAGCTATTAGAATAAGTACAGTCTGAAGATTCTAATTGAAAGCATAATTTCAAACCATTTCAAGATTCTTCTTAGCATATTCAACCTATGAAAAATTCTAGACATTTGACATTACAATAGCATATGACCACGGAATCCGTGCGATGCACGGTTCCTGATATTCCCGTAAGCACTAAGCTTTAGCGATCTCGTGTAATTTCAGAAATTTGAAGCCATGCACAATTTAAGCACAAGGGAACAAAAATTATAGATTTAAAAATCAATAGTCAAGGTAGTAGAAATATGGCCAAAACTAAAGATAGACTACAGAAACTGAAACGTTATGTCAAAGTTTACAATAGATGTACATAATAGTACCCACCATCACACTTGCACGACCAAGCCACGTGTAAAATATGTGCTCATTTGATTCAGAACCTGGATACGTATATTGCATGATATAGCAATCCCCACTGAATAGCTTTATGTCTTTCTCAGTTGGCATAGCATGTATTTCATCATTTTTTAATACCAAATCTAAAACATAAATATGTGTCAACAACCAAAAAAAAAAAAAAAAAAGGCCATGAGATCCCAAGGATATAAAAGTTACTATTAATGTGCCACTACAGACTATGAAAGGACTACATTCTTCTTCTTCAGCAAACTCTTTAACAACATAGCTGACGAGGCTAATTTGTCGTGTGCCAAGTCAAGTAATCCTAACATGCAAACTAAGTAACATAGTGCGCAAGCAAGGGTCGAATCCCAAGAGAATCAGTTTATCAAATTCTTAAGTTATCACAATGACTAACCAATAAACGTAACCAAAGGGTTTTTTTTTATGGTTTTGATACGAAGTATCGAATGTCAACTTGGTTATAACAATAGTAAGCGAAGTGTTCCACTTAGCGATTATCCACAATTAGATTAACAACTTGTTGCGTGCACTCCCTTGTTGGTGTATGTCCTACCAAAACTCCTTGTGCTCTCAGCCATATCTTGCCATTTTTCCATGGCATCCTCCGGCGTCATGTTGAGAATATTCCCACCACACGCAGCATCAACCATCCTCCTTTCTTGGTTAAGGAGACCATTGCAAATGTAAAGCACTAGATCCTCGGTATCATACCCATGAAAAGGGCACGAAGCACACAACCCCTTGAAGCGTTCAAGGTAGTCATTGAGAGTTTCGTCTTCACTTTGCTCGACATGGGCTATCTCCTTCTTGAGAGCATTTGCCTTCTTCACCGGAAAATACTTGCTCAAGAACACCTTGTGCAATTTTTCCCAATTATCAACCGAACCGGTTGGCAAATGGTAATACCAAGAACGAGCACCATCCTTCAAAGTGAACTCAAAGGCTCTCATCTTGATCTGCTCTTCCATGACGTTTGGTGGTTTGGTCGTCATGCAAATGTCATGAAATTGGTTCAAATGCATGATCGGATCCTCACCAGCCAAACCATGGAAACTTGGGAGCAAATTGATCACCCCCGACTTGAGCTCGAAAGTCACCCCGGGAGCAAGGGGTGGAATACCCACAGCTTGAGGTTGTTGTGTCAGGTTCGGTGTTTGCCGCTCTCTCAAAGTGCGAGTAACACCACCTCCTGGTAGCCTTGTCTCAATTAGCTCCCGTTGAGCATCAACGACCAATTGCATGTCAGCCAATTGACGCTGCACTTCAACAAGAGCTTCTCGATCGGCCATTTCTACTGTCTCAGTCCCGACTATGTTCTCTCTTCGATTCCGATGAAAAGTTCTCTCGATCTCTGAATCAAGAATAGAAAGAGGCTGATTAATAGAACGGGTGTTGACCATTCACTAGTCAACACTAAAGTGAATCAAAATAAGAACTTAAAAATAAGAAAATTTGATTCCCCGGCAACGGCGCTAAATTTGACGAGGCTAATTTGTCGTGTGCCAAGTCAAGTAATCCTAACATGCAAACTAAGTAATATAGTGCGCAAGCAAGGGTCGAATCCCAAGAGAATCAGTTTATCAAATTCTTAAGTTATCACAATGACTAACCAATAAACGTAACCAAAGGGGTTTTTTTTTATGGTTTTGATACGAAGTATCGAATGTCAACTTGGTTATAACAATAGTAAGCGAAGTGTTCCACTTAGCGATTATCCACAATTAGATTAACAAGTTGATCTTAGAATCCTTTTCATCCCTATGTCAAGTTTTCAAGTGATCGTTCTAATTCCTGTTCTTGAATAGTTATTAGTCCAACTAGTCCTAATAACCCTTACTCGATTATAACCTTGAAACTATCAAAGTTCAATAACAAAGTAGCAATGCATTCAGGAATAGATAGATACATGCAATATCATGGACAACTAGTCGGATACTCGACATGTACTCAATTCTCTTCTCTAATAACAATCACAACTAGTTCATGCAAATAGATTGTGCTACACAACAAGTATGATAATTCAACTAGAAGTATCAAACTCTAGCAATATGAATAAGATAAAACTAACTTAGGTGATCAATCTAAAGTAGTAAATCTAGTTCATGGACAATACAAACAAGAGAGTTGAGACAATCAAAGAGTAGACAAAGGGAAAGGATAAACTCACAACTTGTTGAATCCAAAAGCTTCAAACGCCAAGTGAAACAAAGGAACTTTAGCAACTCATAAGTTTGTGAAAAACTCTCCAAAAACTTAAGTAAACAAAAGGTGGTTGATCAAGGATGATCATCCACAACCTAAATAGTCATCAGCTATTGTAACAGCCACATTAAGGTAATAAAAACGTGTGGAAAGTTACAGAATTGAACACAAATTACTTCAAATGGAAAAGACATCAATTTGATTCTTCTGTCGAGGAACCGCACCCGCGGGTTGAGAGCCGCGGGTGCGGTTTTGGATTCTCCAGAATTTCAGGATGGTAGAGGGCCGCGGGCGCGGTTTGGGACCCGCGGGCGCGGCTTGTCGTCTGAGGTAGCAGCTACTGATTTCTTCAAGTCTTCGTCTTCGTCTTCAGCAGCTTCTTCCTTATTCTTCAATGCTTCCAATGCTTCGTATCATCTCTTGGAATCTCGTATGTAAATCTTCTCTCGAACAGCTCCATGATACAGATTACATAGAAACAAATAACATAATCCTATACAAAACTAGCTAATAATCCATAGTTGCGGTATGTAAAACACCGCTTATCAATAGCCTTGTTGATTAAACATTGCTACAAATCATAAAATAGAAAATTGAATTAAGACAATGATACATAAACCGTCTTCCAACTTCCTTGTCATTTCAGTGATATACCTGCTACTTTCTCTCGGCCTTCTACGTAGAGTGGTTGTTTTCCTGTTTGTCACCAATCCATGAAGTATGACTTGAACTTAGGTGTTTCCATTCCTTCAGTCAAGACTGTTACACTACTTACATTTAACCTTTTCTGAGATCTGAGGAAACCCTGGAAGAGATTACTTGATGGAAGGAAAGCAAAACGATTATAAACTTTATCGTCGACACAACAAAAGAGAAAAAACAGATGATGTAAAAATTTGATCTTCTTGAGGATTTTCTGGTATTTGTTATTTTTATGTAAGTAAGTGGTTAAATTAAATACTCAATTTCAACAGTATGCTTCCGAATAAAGGCGGAGGAGGAAAGAAGAAATCTTACTTCTACTGTTGAGACTGAGTTCTTCCTTTCTGAAACAGATGTTCTTCCTTTTTGCAATTCTCATATATGAGAAGAAATATCAATTTTAAACTTTATCATAAACTACAAAATAATCTAAAAAATATCAGACTACTATTAGTTAGATTTATAAGTTTAATATCCAATGGTCACAAATTCACAATTGTTTCTTCACTTGTTCTAATCCCTGAAAATAATTTCGAGATAATAAATTTGGGATCTTCAACTTTCTAATAACCTAATAAAATAAAGAAACGGTCATTTCTATGCTTATTAAGTGAGTAACACATTGCACCATAATGTATTTATTCATACATTATCTAAAAAGCTTGACCTTTTACTGTATACTGATGTGATTCATTAGTCTACACTACACTAAATGCTTAATAAAGCAGAATTACCAAATGGATCGTGGAAATAAAAAATGCTTCAAAGGTACCTACCTCCAAGGCATGTATAAACTTACTACGTGTGGTTCATACCCAAAAAAAATACAATTTGGAGTTACCGAATGTCGTCGTTAGCAGGGTGAAAGAAGTTGTATATGTCACTTGAGATGGCTACTGTACTGGATGATACAGCCAACATAATCATCATCCATGATGTCAATCTATCTTTCCTTGTTGAGATATGAGTATCCCTGCACATTAGCAAAATTTCCAGGACACATTTCAGAACAGAATATAAGAGTGCGTGGGGCAACAATTTAACTGAAAACAACAACACATCTATAAATGTTATGTTAACTAATTGCACCATTGATGTGGCTAAAACGTACCCGCAAGTGTACGGGGTCAGTTGTAGTAGTCAAGTGTCGATCCCACAGAGACCAATGTAATATTAATTGAAACGCTATCAGTGAATTAGGTCGAATAGATATGGATTGGATAAACTACTAAGCTAACAAGAAATAAATAAAACAGATAAAAGTATATGGGATAAATGTGTCTAAGGTTAAGGATCACCGCAACAATGCTAAAGTAAATAAAATCACACTCTTCCTGAATCTAGTCCAATAATTTGAAGGTAAAGCATCTAGGGTAATCTACTAACTCCTTTCAGACGATAGTAAACGTGTTTGAACTAACTAACAATCGCTGTCGCGCAGAGCTAATCTCATTCAAACTCATTAACGCTCTTAGAGTCTAGGAATAAACTGAAATAACATTCGCTGTCGCACTCCGCTAAATCAATCTAAACCCAGAACATCTATGATGATTTAGTATCCTCAAGAGTAATTAAGTCGCTTTCGCACAAATAACACTCAGGTTCAATTCCTATGATTCCGGTAAAAGCTATCACCTTTCAATCTCAAACTCTACCTGACTACCTATTAGCATTTTCACCTTTCAGTCTCAAACCCTAACAGGATCCAATCCGCCTAAACAAGAATGGGCATAAAGCATCTAGGAACGAATCAAATAATATTTCAATTCAGGCAAACATATAATTCCAATTACTTACGCATTGTCTGGATCACCATAACCTTAGAACTAGGAATTTAGCCAAGCATGATCGAAGATGCAAAACAGATTAAACTAGCCAACGATATATATGAATTATTCAATAAAAACAAGAGATAAAGAAAACTTAGTCTCAATGATGAAATAATCCAAACGAAAGCTAGAACAATAAACACCGTCTTCGAATCAAACGAGGGCTAGAAATTCCTCCTTGAAATCCTTGTCTGCGGTACCACTCTCAAAAACAAGAACTAAAAAAAACCTAAAAACTAGAACTAGCCCCCAGAAACAAGAACTGAAGACCACCAAACCTTCAACCCCCCCTAAAACAAAACCTCCAAAGTCTGCCTCTAAAGTCTACGTAACCTCCTCCCTCCCATTAATGTCATGTCATCCAAGTTTTTAACCAAAAGTCCATGTCCACTTCCCTTCGTTCAACTCCACAAAAGAATGTTTGGGCCACCTGACTTGCCGGCTGAAGTCCAACTCCAAGTTCATGTGAATTCCAAAGTTGGGCCGGCACCAATTCATCAATTGATCAGAATGAGGCAAATCCAACACAGCTCATTGTTTCATCAAATCGGACACGGTCCATTATGTCCACGACCAACTAGCTTGTCTTAAAAATACCTGAAATACATATAAAAACGAGTGTAGACTCCGAATACAAAATAATGCAAAATTACCTATAAAATATATCAAATATGTATGAGAATGACCTAATCTAATATGCAACTAGACACCTAAAATATGTATAAATTAGGTGTTATCAAATTCCCCCAAGCTTAACCCTTGTTTGTCCTCAAGCAAGTACATAATCAAGAAATCCACAAAATATGATAAGGTTGAAAACATTCATGAAGGACTAAACATTAGACAAAACCATCATAACATGACTCACAACCAATACATTAAATCAAGTTAGTTCTTCCATTCTAGTCCTCACAAGGATAAAGAAATGAGATCACTTCACTCATGTGTTTGGGTATGTGTTTCACTCAATATAAATCCTCAACTTTGAATGTTAAACTACCATAAGCTTGCAACAGTGTTCTTAATCTCTACTACTATAGACTATGCACATAACAAAAATCATGAGGTCTTTTCCAAGGTTGTAATGAGGCCAAGGTATAACACAAGGCATATGGATATTTAGGCCATGTGGTGCTAAATCCGGGGAAGAGGATCTTACCAAGACAACACTGAACCAAAATTTTCTCTCAATTGAAATACAACCTTCAAACCCATACAACTTAACCCTTATATATAATATGGTCTCCTTTCTTTTTATGATTGCTTCTTCTTCTTTTATTTCAATGCTACTTTCTTTCTTTCTTTCTTTTTTTCGATTTTGATTTTTTCTCTCTCTTTTTTTTCAACACTTTTTGTAGAAGAAGAAGCATAAGAAGAATGAAGGATAGGATACCCATTACAAACTTTTAACACACTTTAATCACCATACAAGTAACTTCCCCCAAGCTTGACTAAGATCCATTCTAGCATAACAATTCAACTATCCTAATCCCCGGATGGGTAGAATGATCATATAGGCTCGGTATGCTTTTGTGGAGCTTTCAAAGAAAAGGCAATTAAGGCTCAAACGGGCTAGAAGAAAAGGATACAAGTATAGGGTGGCCAAGGTTAAAGGGCTAACAAAAACAATGCCTCAATCATATTAATGTCATGCACATAAGTCGTGAATGTAGTCTCGAAGAAGATATTAATGCAAGTTCTAGAGTTAACACACAAAGAGAGTTCACTCACATGAAAGTAAAGAGAGGACACTTATAGAATTTAGTCCAAGAAAGGTCAATCCTCACCGGCTTTTGTCTAGAGTATCGGTTCTAACAAGATTCAAGTTTGGCGATCACATTACATGCTCAAGTCAAATGTCAAACATTTAAGCCCTCATTACCATGCATATATCATTACATTATCAACAACCAAAGCATATTAGGGGTTTCATGGATTGTGCATCGCAAAAAAGAAAAACAAAAAGTAAAACCCGTGAATCATATCAAACACCTAAAATATAATGCAAATGCAATGCATGATGTATGAAATGTCATGAGAAAAATGAAAAATTAACACTAAAATGCAAATGATAAACTAACACTACAATGCAAACGGAATGAAAGACTGACACTAAAATGCAAACGAAGTCCACACATGGAATTATCCCTCCCCAAGCTTAAATTCTACATTGTCCACAATGTAGAAATAAAAGAAAGAGAAAAGGAAACTCACCAAATAAACTCAGGTAATCAGGCATCTTCACTCTATACTCCAGGTTGTCAAAAATAAATACAAGTGCAGAAGAATTTTTTCAGCAGCTTCTTCTATCTCAGTAGCACTGTATACAACATAGACAAAGCAAAACAAACCCAACACACAAGACTACACATTGCAGCCGTTATAAGGCAAACAGATACAAAAATAATTACATGCTCAGACGACTAAATTCATCGTCAACAAAATATGAAGTCCAAGCATGAAACAGTCAATCCAATATCTGATGCCATCTCCCCGAAACTATATAAACCATGATTCAGTATAAATTCAACCCATGATAGCATAACTTCATTCATATAAGACACACCTGCCACTATCAAATATTTAATCCAAGCAATGGGCACCAAATCACCTAAAAGTTTCAAGTAGGAATAAACGACACAAACCCTGCAGCAGCATCAAATTAAACAAACACACAATCACATTAAACCCAAACATGATGCGTGATATGTAAATCAGTAAATCAACCAACCAAATTCAATACCAATAGAAGCATCAATTCTCTAATAAGTAGCTACCACACAAACAACAACAATTTGAGAACCAGCAATACACCACCAAGAAGAAACAAGTTAAAGAAATTAACTTACACCTGGAATATAGAAATGGAGGGGAAGGTGACCGGAATCACCGCCTGAGGTGGTTGCTGGATGCTCGCGACGGTGTGCAGGGTGCTCTTCGGATCTGGATTTAGGAGCACGGTCTCCATTACGGTGTGGAGGCTACTGGCGGCAGCTTAAGGCGATGGTGTTGAGTGGTGGTGGCTGGGCTGCGGGGCGGGGTTGTGCGTAGCAGCAGAAGAAGGACGGGGCAGCGGGGAGAAGGCCGACAGAGAAGAAAGAAAAGGGTGAAGGTGAGGGCTGAAGGGAAGGATGGTGAAGGTGGCTGTAATGGAGAATTCGGGAGGCAGACTGGCAGAGTAGGGCTCGGGAAAGAACGCTTCTTCCCTTTCTTTCTTTTTTTGGTTTTTTTTGGATTTTTTTTTTTTTTTAAAAATGAAGCTTGCACGGTTTGCAGCATTTTCGCACGGTTTGATGCAAACCGTTCGAGTCAACTGGGAGTATTCGAAAAAATATGCACGGTTTAGAACAATTTCGCACGGTATGTAACTGACCGTGCGGACTCTCTGAAAGGCAGACTGAACGTGTTTTTTCTCGTGCAATTTCTACGAACACTCCTCGTGCACCAAAAAAAATAAAAATAAAAATAAAAATAAACAAAAATTGAGGATAAAAACGTACCTTGGGTTGCCTCCCAATAAGCGCTTATTTATGGTCGTTAGCTTGACCTTCACCAATATCAAGTGCTCAGATCAGGCGGGTCGGTGATACCCAACTCGATCGGATCAGGCTCTATGTAAGGCTTCAGTCGAATCTTTCTCACTATAAAATACCCCGAGTTCTTATGCCATAGCTCCACAGAATCATTTTGAAGAACTCGGTTCAGGTAGTATGGACCGGACCATCTTGTACTCTTGCTTCCCGGAAACATGCTCGACTTATGATGATAGAGAATCACATGATCCCCTTGCTTGAATTCTACAAGAGCACGGTCAGCAGAGCGTCTTTTTCTCTTCCTCCGTCTACTCAGGACCTCGTTGCAAGAAGAGGTCGGAATAGAGCTTTGTAACACCTTAAGCTCATGAAGCACCGGGTCCTCCTTGTTCTCTTGGGTAAATTCATTCCTATCAATTTGTGCCTCATCCCATTGTTTATCAATCCCAATCACTATAGAAGTGCATCGCTCTAAGTAGTGCACTTCAGGTGGCTCTGTAGGCAAATTTGATATAACCAACTCAGCAATCAAATCTTTCATCTTTAGATTTTCTTTGGTTAGATCATCTACTTGAATCTTCAAAGAGTCCACCAATCCTGAAAGTGAAAAAAATTGGGTTAATAAAGGTTTAAGCACATCATCCAACATAGCTGTAAGAACAGGAAGAACTTTCTCCACTTCCCTATCATGTCGTTGGATGAATTCATTAAGCTTACTCTCTTGCATGGGTGGGCATGTCTCATCCTGAAGCGGTATATGTTGGGTTGTCATCCAACTAGGATTAGAAGATTGTGCTTTCCAAGCAATTATATCTCCAAAACTAGCGTGACAATTAGTCTTGTCATGATCTTCAGCTCCACAATTCTCACAGAAGAGGTTAAAAGATATTGGGTTTTGGCCATAACCCAAATTGTAGTTTACATGATCATACCTCTGAGAACCTGTATTAGACTGAGAAGGAAGAAAAGGATAAGAATTTACCTCATACTCACCTGAATACATTTTTTCGACTCACTCTAAAATAGCCCGAAAATAAAACAAAAGAAAAATTAAAGAAAAATAAAAGACCTAGAAACACCAATAGAGATAACAACTAATATTAACAAATTGGTCCCCGGCAACGGCGCCAAAAACTTGATGTGGCTAAAACGTACCCGCAAGTGTACGGGGTCAGTTGTAGTAGTCAAGTGTCGATCCCACAGAGACCAATATAATATTAATTGAAACGCTATCAGTGAATTAGGTCGAATAGATATGGATTGGATAAACTACTAAGCTAACAAGAAATAAATAAAACAGATAAAAGTATATGGGATAAATGTGTCTAAGGTTAAGGATCACCGCAACAATGCTAAAGTAAATAAAATCACACTCTGCCTGAATCTAGTCCAATAATTTGAAGGTAAAGCATCTAGGGTAATCTACTAACTCCTTTCAGACGATAGTAAACGTGTTTGAACTAACTAACAATCGCTGTCGCGCAGAGCTAATCTCATTCAAACCCATTAACGCTCTTAGAGTCTAGGAATAAACTGAAATAACATTCGCTGTCGCACTCCGCTAAATCAATCTAAACCTAGAACATCTATGATGATTTAGTATCCTCAAGAGTAATTAAGTCGCTTTCGCACAAATAACACTCAGGTTCAATTCCTAGGATTCCGGTAAAAGCTATCACCTTTCAATCTCAAACTCTACCTGACTACCTATTAGCGTTTTCACCTTTCAGTCTCAAACCCTAACAGGATCCAATCCGCCTAAACAAGAATGGGCATAAAGCATCTAGGAACGAATCAAATAATATTTCAATTCAGGCAAACATATAATTCCAATTACTTACGCATTGTCTGGATCACCATAACCTTAGAACTAGGAATTTAGCCAAGCATGATCAAAGATGCAAAACAGATTAAACTAGCCAACGATATATATGAATTATTCAATAAAAACAAGAGATAAAGAAAACTTAGTCTCAATGATGAAATAATCCAAACGAAAGCTAGAACAATAAACACCGTCTTCGAATCAAACGAGGGCTAGAAATTCCTCCTTGAAATCCTTGTCTGCGGTACCACTCTCAAAAACAAGAACTAAAAAAAACCTAAAAACTAGAACTAGCCCCCAGAAACAAGAACTGAAGACCACCAAACCTTCAACCCCCCCTAAAACAAAACCTCCAAAGTCTGCCTCTAAAGTCTACGTAACCTCCTCCCTCCCATTAATGCCATGTCATCCAAGTTTTTAACCAAAAGTCCATGTCCACTTCCCTTCGTTCAACTCCACAAAAGAATGTTTGGGCCACCTGACTTGCCGGCTGAAGTCCAACTCCAAGTCCATGTGAATTCCAAAGTTGGGCCGGCACCAATTCATCAATTGATCAGAATGAGGCAAATCCAACACAGCTCATTGTTTCATCAAATCGGACACGGTCCATTATGTCCACGACCAACTAGCTTGTCTTAAAAATACCTGAAATACATATAAAAACGAGTGTAGACTCCGAATACAAAATAATGCAAAATTACCTATAAAATATATCAAATATGTATGAGAATGACCTAATCTAATATGCAACCACACACAATCCGCCCTCTTCTGGTTCTGTAAGTTGAAGTTTACTGCTTCAGTTTCAGCTCTTTTCCTGTATCAATTCTTGGACTAATTGGATCTACGTGTTCTATAAGCTCAGATCAGTTGGACTCGACTTCAAGTTTAAGGGAAAGGATGCTAAGGGGAAAAAGAATAGGATAAGCCAGGATGCTACTCAAGTTGTGCCAATAAAGATAACATTGAAAGGTGAGAGGAGGACATTGTAATGAAACAAAATGCTTCTTTTCATCTACATGTTCTATAATCTCATAATGCTTATGTGTACTATTCTTTCTTTCATAATTTTAATGCCAAGGAAAAAGAAACGGATAAGCCATGCTACTCGAGTTTTGTACCAAGAAAAATAATAATGAAGCAAAAAAGGAGGACCATATTGAAAACAGTAATAAATGCTTCTTTTTTATCTGGTCCAGAAAGTAAATTTGAAGCAGTGATGATGTTACTGACCTCAAGGCAACTGCAGCAGAAAAGATGAATCCAACAGATACAACGATGGTTGCGCCAGTAAATTGAAACGCATCCCATATGCTAGGTTCAAATTTTGCACCCAAATATATGAGGCCCATGCTACTCAATTTCAATAGTATGCTTCCGGATAAAGGCGGAGGAGGAAAGAAGAAGTCTTACTTCTACTGTTGAGACTGAGTTCTTCCTTTCTGAAACAGATGTTCTTTTCCCATCCAAACATACACCTCTGCCTCACAATCCAACATATAGCACTTGTAATTGTTAAGCAACCTTCTGAGCAATGAATCAACCAGAATTTCACTCAATTTACCCTGGAGTGTTATCCTGCATAGTAGAAGAAAATTAAGTTTCATGTCCCAAATTAACTATGTGATTCTCATATATGAGAGAATTTTCAATAAACACATCAGAATTCAGAGAATGAATGAAAATAGATGATGAAACCCAAGGTTATAATCAATCTGAGGAACATATAATTTCTTTCTAAGATCAACTGAACTCCAAATTCAACGTTAATATATCCTCACAAGTACCTAGCTGATACTATGCAATAAACCAATTGGCAGGGAAAAACCCTTTTCCTACTATGCATAACATTAATAATTTGGATAGCATTGGTCTCAAAAAGCAAACTTAATAACAAAATAATGTAATCTTTAAAAATAGGTGAAACCTGATTTTCAAGCACATAGAAACTCTTAAACAACACACAATCCGCCCTCTCCAGATCCGAGTGTTGCTTCAACACACAGTCAAAGTAAACCGCATAATCCGCCCTCTGAACCTCCTCGATGTTGAGCTTGTCCACACCCAGAAGCCCCAAGTAGTCATCAAGTACGTCTCTCCTAACGCTGCTATAGACCTGACAACACTCCTTCTCATAGCCAGCCCTAATCATCCTCTCGGCGATCTTCCGGAGATCCGCGATGACAACCGGATTGATTATTTCCATAGAGATATCTTCACCGACCAATTCGTGAAAGCGTCTCCTGGCAGCATCTTCGCCGATGCCGAAGTAGTCAAAGCCCTCAATAACCTCTTCCTCTTCATTCTCGGTAAAGGAGAACGAAACCCTGCAAATGGAGCCGTAGAGCCTGTCGGCATCAAGAGGCACCGTGTTTTTAGCGAGTAGGTTGTAGAATTCGTCCTCAAGCTTGGCCATGGCCACCTGCGGAGTGCCCTCAGCGCCATCCATCGCCTCGCTGTTCTGCTGAAAACTGAGATACTGGGTGGAAAATTCGCACAAAATTCAATCAGAAGCATCCATAATTACCTATCACCGCTTCTATATAGAAGCAAAGTGATTGATCAAAAGGAACAAACCAGCCACAAATGACCGAGAGGGAGACTTATATAGAAAACGAACGACGGACTCCCAAACGCCAACGGTGAGAAAGCAAAGGGACCCTGATTCTCCATTAAAACAGAAAGCCCAGAAGAGGAAGGGTCGAGATATTAAGAGGAGAGGATCCATAATTGAACACGGGAGAGGAGAATAAGGAAGAAGCCCTAAATGTTCATCTTAAATGTCCAACCCTAATTACACCCATAAAAGAAGTAAGTGCTTAAACTAAAGGTTAGATTTATATGTTTATAGACGGACTCCCAACGCCAACGGTGAGAAAGAAAATGGACCCTGATTCGCCATTAAAACAGAACGCCCAGAAGAGGAAGGGTCGAGATATTAAGAGGAGAGGATCCATAATTGAACATGGGAGAGGAGAATAAAGAAGAAGCCATAAATGCTCATCTTAAATGTCCAACCCTAATTACACTCCTAAAAGCAGTCACTGCTAAACTAAATGTTAGATTTATATATTTATAGATAGATGTGTCATTTATTGTAACTATGGGTCCCCCGGCCCACCCTTATATTAGGCTCCGTCTATATGCACACGTTTTTTGGGCTAAATGCACACTATTCTGTGCGGTAACATTAGCAGCACACTTCTGTGCGGTAACTGTTAACGCACTAATTGGTTTCGGGGCATTGTTGGAAATTTTTCTGAAACCTACACGAAGCTGGTGCGGTAATAATTACCGCACAGATCTGTGCGTTAACAATTACCGCACCAGATTAACACGAGATTAAGCAAATAAATTTAAAAAATAATAATTAAAATATGAATAAACCTATGCGGTAATTGTTACCGCACATGATATTATTTTTTTAATAATTATTTGAAAAGAAAAATAAAATTTTAAAAATATTAATAAATATTATTATATCTGTGCGGTAATAGTTACCGCACATGATTTTTTTGAAAAAATGCCCGTTGGAATTTTATGCCCGTTGGTGCGTTAACTATTACCGCACCAACGGTCTAAAAATGTAAACGGGCATTTTTTTGCTTGTATATAAACAAGGGCTCTCTTGTTGAAGTTTTGCAATGCACACCATAATGTCTTATAATTATGAGAGTAGTGAGGATGATGGTAACGACAATTGGATATCAGGGGTCGTGGAAGAAGAATACGAAGTGGATGAAGAAGAGGAAGTGGACGAAGAAGACGAAGAAGTCGATGAGGAAGTGGACGAAGAAGAAGTCGAAGGAGAGGAAGAAGGTGAAACAAATGTATCAATTGCATTAGACGATTGGACTCCGTTACCGATTTTGGTTAGTATATTATGAATTAAAATTTTGTATTTAATTGCATGATATTTAGGTTAATTAGTTAAAATTTCGTATCTAAGTAATGTAGTTTAATCAATATAGGAAGAAGACTTTAGACCACATTTTAATACTGCGCAAATGTGGGATAGTAAGGAAGAGATGATGGAATGGACAAAACAGAGAGCAAGGGATTTGATGATAGTTTTGGTACATCGTACATCTAGCAAATACTGCGTTGATTTAGTATGCGATAGGTATGCAAAACCCAGATCGGGTAGGCCGAAAGTGAATTTAAAAAATCCAGAATTGCCGGTTCCGAGGATTCGTGGCCGAAAATCGAAGAAATGTGGTTGTACATTCGATTTATATGGGGTTCGTATCAAAGAAGGGCCATATAGTTATAAATGGATCGTGAATGTTGTAGAAGGTCGTCACAACCACACCCTTCCTACTAGTTTTCATGGGAATTCATTCGTGGGTAGAATGAGCAAAGAGGAGGAGAAAATAGCAAGGGAAGCGGGGGATGATCGCAAGACGCCAAAAAACATACTTATTCAGCTTAGGAAAAGAGACCCGCAAAATGTGACATCCATGAAGCAGATTGCCAATTTTTTGCAGAAGATCAATTTTGAAGATCGTGGTGAATTGTCAGTTACTCAGTGGTCTCTAAATTTTCTGAAAGAGAACAAGTATTTTTGTCAACCTTTGAGGAACACGAAGACGAATGAGGTTGAAGTCCTTTTTTTTGCTCACCCGGAGTCGATGCGTTTGTTCAGGAAGTTTCCTCATGTGATTATCATGGACACCACATACAAGACAAATAGGTATGATATGGCTTTAGTGGAGATGGTTGGTTTCACTTGCACGCACAAGACGTTTAACATCGCATATGCATTCATGGTTCAGGAAACAGTAATGCATTACAAGTTTGTGATGATGTGCGTTCATGAGTTGTGTCGAAATTTGGGAGTGATGCCGAAGGCTATAATGACCGACTGTGAGAAGGCTTTGTTGAGAGCAATCAAACTTGTGTTCAAAGACACTGAAGTCAAGCAACTATTGTGTTGGGTGCACATTAAGCACAACATCCAGTCACACGCAGAAAAAGTGATTAAAAATACTAAAAGGGTGGAGAACTTTGTTACGCAATGTTGGGGGATATTTTGCTCGAGCACTGAACAAATATACGAAGAGAGGCTGAGTAAGCTGAGAGATTCATGGAAGAAGGGCATTGTTGGTTACGTTGAAAAGTACTGGTTTACTCCGTACAAGAAGTTCATAGTTAGAGCGTGGATGGACTACACTCTTCACTTTCACACAAGGACTACAAACAGGTATCTTTGTTTGTTTAATTGTTAATTTGGACCACCATATTATTTCTGCTAACGTGTAGAAATTGTGTTTATTTAGGGTCGAGGGGATGCATAAGGCCGGTGTTGAAAGAAATTGTGGGTTCTAATAGAGGCGGCTTCAACAGAGTGATCGTGAGGATCCACCATGCGGTCATAGTTCAGATGGACCTGATTAGGGCGACGATGAACCAAGCACTTACCACTCGGCAAATGGTCTTTGATGACCCAACCTTTCCTCCTGGCATTCGAATGTTGTTTTCAAGGCTATTTTAGAGTGTCGGATAGGTGTTTTCTGTTGTTGTTGGATATGTACCAACAAATATTGAAGGAGGAGTATTCAAATGTTTGTGATGATCATTGGGTTCGAGATTGTCTTGGGATGCCATGCGTACACGATCTTGCTAGGGCAATCATTTCAAAGACACCTCTTATTTCGGATGATTTTCATGACTTCTGGAAGGAACTGTCATGGGAAGATGATGCAATAAATTTGTCCTTACCCGACGACAATCGTTCAATGTCTATTCCGGAGATCAAAATGCGTGAAATGTAGGCGAAACTGCAAAGTGGAGATTTGAGGGATGGAACTCTATTCAGATTAATTGAGTTGTACATTGACTTGGAGCATCCGGAAGAAAGTTCTTTGGTAGAGCCAACAAACTTGTTTAGGAAAGGAAAAGGAAGGCCATCGGGATCAAAGAACAAGGAGAAGCAGCCAAATGGGAATTCTCCTCCGAGAGAAAAGAGGGAAAAGAGTTACCACGAGTACGTTAGAGAAGACTTAACAAATACTGAGAATGCGCAAAAAGTCGCAAAGGAGAAGGCAAATAGGCAAAGTAAACGACCAACTTGTCCTAAAAAGCAAGCAAGTCAAGTATCGTTCGACTTCGGATCACAATCCCAACCTGAACCATTGTTTTCAGAGACCATCGATTTAGAAGACGAAGACATGAATGTCGTGCCCCTGAGAGCTTGTTATCCAGATCGAAACGAAACAGAGGAAGAAGAAGATGAAGAAGAGATTGAAGAAGCCATCATTTATATGGGAGTGAACTTGGGGGTGAAAAATATTGACTACTTATGGCTTTCATACATGACTTCTGTGAAAGATGTGCGTTCAGACGGACATTGTGGGTATCGGTCTATGGCTCTACTTACGGGTATGCAACAGAGTCATTATCGTATGATCCGTGTTGCGTTGGCAGCGGAGCATCTTGGAAACAAATAGACATGGGAGCCCATACGACGTGGACTACGGGAAGGAACATGGGATGATCTTATTGCTCAAGTTAACTACATGAGAACTCCTTGTGAGAGACCATTTTGGCTGGACATGCCATTTTCATAGCGTTACAAAAATAACGTCAAATTCCAAAACTTCTTTTTCATGACGTCGTAACGTTACAAACAGTTGTCGTAACGTCAATCCTAATCAAAATCATCTCTAATTTCTAAACATTCTGGTCATAACGTTACGAAATTAACGTTATAATTCGCCTAATTTCAATACTTTATATACTTATAATTCATAACGTTATGAAATTATTTTATTTCATAACATTACGAAATAAAATAATTTCATAACATTACGAAATAAAATAATTTCATAACGTTACAAAATAAGAGAAGAAGAATGTCATATTTCATAAAATAATTAATTCATTAATGTTACAATATAGAATGTCATATTTCATAACATTATGAAATTATTATATTTCATAACGTTACGAAATTTAATTAATTTCATAACGTTACGAATAAATTAATTAATTTCATAATGTTACCAAATAAAATAATTTTATAACGTTACGAAATAAATTACTTAATTTCATAACGTTACCAAATAAAATAATTTCATAATGTTACGAAATAAATTAATTAATTTCATAACGTTACGAAATAAAATAATTAAATTAATTAAATTCATAACGTTACAAAATTTATTAAAAAAATTCATAACGTTATCAAATATAATTAAATTCATAACGTTATGAAATTAAATAATTAATCTCATAACGTTAGGAAATAAAATAATTAAATTATTTAAAAGCATTAAAAACGTTAAAAATATTTAATAAAAAATACATACTTGATGTAGATCTACGGGAGTCTCAAAAGCTTTCGGTTGCGCCTCGGTTTGAGCCTCGGTTTGTGTATTCAACCTTCTATTTGCTCGAGTAGCGGGCCGGGGACCGAGGTTTTGGGGGGTCGCTTTCGGTTTCTTCGCCTCGGGGCGGGTTGGGCTGCGGGTATCGGGGCGGGCTGAGGCAGAACCGGATCAGATCCAAACGAAACCGGATCGGGTCTTCATCGGGAATCGGGCCGGCTCCGGGCACCACCACTGTACCTCAGTGAAACCTCCACTTCCTCTTCTTTTTCCTCCACAGCCAGCCATGGCGGCGGCGTCGACGGAACCTCCATTGCTGGAGCTGCTGCGGGGGGGACTTCGGGCGAATTTTGGGGGCCAGAAGAACCGCCATGGTCGGGGCACCTCGAATCCATCCTCTATTGAAGGTTTTGATGGGTTAATCGGCGGGAAAAGGAAGAGAATACGGCCGGCGACTTTTAGGGTTTGGCGGCGGCGAATTTTGACAGAGGAAGGAGGAAGAAGGTCGGGGAGAGGGAAAGTTTTTTTTTTAAATATGTAACTTGGTGCGGTAAGAGTTACCGCACCATTTTATATTTTTTTAATACGTAAAATATGGTGCGGTAAGAGTTACCGCACCACTTTATTGTTTTTTTAATATATAAAACCTGTGCGGTAACATTTACCGCACAGGTTTATTCATTATTTAATTATTATTTTTTAAATTTATTTGTATTTTTTTTAAAAAAAATCATGTGCGGTAACAATTACCGCACAGGTTTTAAGTAAATCAGAAGTTAAATTTTTGTTTGCTTAATCTCGTATTAATCCGGTGCGGTTATTGTTAACGCACAGATTTGTGCGGTAATTATTACCGCACCCGCTTCGTGTAGGTTTCAGAAAAAATTTCAACAATGCCCCAGAACCAATTGGTGCGTTAACAGTTACCGCACAGAAGTGTGCTGCTAATGTTACCGCACAGAATAGTGTGCATTTAGCCCAAAAAACGTGTGCATATAGACCAAGCCTTATATTATAGGAGGATATGAGCAACGAAATAGTCTCACTTAAAATTAAAGGGCTTGATCCGACCCTGGTAAATAGGTGGAATTTTGATTTTATTGCGACTCTGATCCGACTAAAGCATTAGTTTGACCATATCAAACACGTTTTATAATTGATTTTAAAAAAAATAAACATCAATACATGGTAGAATTTAAAAATCCTAAACGTTCGATCATATATTCTAAAGATAATATGTGAAGATATGTACTTTGGCGACGAGTAAATGGAAAGCATGAACATGTAAATGGAAAATAATATCTTGATTGGCATTAATGTATAAATGGAAAGCATGACATTGGCGAAGATTTTACATCAATGTGTAAAAGAAAAAACATCACATATTTATATTTTTCGGCGAACATTGTGAAGAAGAAATATTTACATTTATAATAATTGGGGTCTGTTTGGTATCCATATTCTAGTATATCGGACATTAGGTATGAGTATGAGTATCAGATATCGGGTATGAAAATTATATGGATATCTAATATCTTTATTTGGTATGATGAAGATATCTAAAGGAAAATAGAAAAGATAGAAAAAAAAAGAGATGAGAGAGGGAGTGATATGCCCCATATTTTTAGTATATCAAATTTAATTAAAGAAATATTAAAATATCAAATTGATACTCATGTACTGATATATCAATAAGGAAAAGTTCCGGTGATAACAAAGCTTAACGTATGAAAAACGAAGTTTTTGCGTTCACAAATAACAAGTTAACGTTCATAGTTTGAGCGGTAATATTCATAATCAGTCGATAAAAAAATTTTGAGTCCAATATCAGGAAAAAACAAAAAAAAAATCAATGTTCACAATAATTACAAGTATGTCACCGCGTCCTCATTGAAAACGTTCAAAAACAATTATGGCTCGGATTATGAACATTATCATCCAGAATATGAACATTGACATGTAATATGTGAACATGATCTGTTCGTTTTTCCTACGTTAAGAGTTACTAGCTTATTTCCCGTGCGTCGCACGGGTTTGATAAAATAATAAATTTAATTTAAGATAGAAAAATATTAACATAATTAACTTAAATATAAAATTTTACATTATAAAGTCTGTTAACACAAACAAAAACAAATATTACCGGATTGATTTGAACTTGAACATTCTCCACGTGCATTGCTTGTAGCAACTTTAGTACGTTTGGTTGAGTTATCCATAATATGCTCACTAAAATTATAAAATATAATATTAATCTACCATTAAAATATACAATATCCTTAATTAATTGTATGCTAGTAATAAATAATGAAAATGTAAGAAATAAAAAATGAAATACAATGATGATACGTAATAAAATTGCTCTCTATATGTTAGTGGTGAAGTTTGAAAAAAAAAGGAAAAAAAATTGAAATAAGATGAGGCTACGTAGCTAAACAGAGACCAAATAATAAAATATACTCCTCTGTCCCGAAAAGAAAGTCCCAAATGCTAACTTTTGATAGAATTAAGGCAAAACTGAGGTACAACTCTCATTCAATCAGAACACACCTAAAATTAAAAAAATAAATACAAAACTAAATTAAAAACGCAAAAACCTAAAATACCCCTACCCTCAACCTCCCATTTCAGATCTGGATCTGGATTTGAAAACGCTATGGAGGCGGCGCTCAGCCAACGACGAGGTGTCTCTCGGCGATTGTGGACAACGGATTGAAGGCCGACGACAATCTCTCGGCGAACGCTCTGCAAGGCCCATTGAAGGAGAGAGAGAGAGAGAGAGAGAGAGAGAGAGAGAGACAGACAGACAGACAGAGAGACAGAGAGACAGAGAGACGAGGTGTCTAGTCCGATCAGGAGAAGATCCGAAGGGAAGGAGGTGGGTTCTTGGAGGACGGTTCAGGGAGGAGGGGGAATGGTTCGATCCAAAGGGAAGGAGGTGGATTCTTGGAGGGGCTATGGTCGTGAATCCGTGATCGACGACGGTGGATGACAAAGAGTGGGGAGGTGAGGGATGTGTGTGCTTGGCTGCTACGGAGAGGAAGGGGAAGAGATGGTATTCAGAGGGAGGGAAAGAGGATAAGAAAAATTAGGGTTTTAGTTTGGGTTATTGAAATGAGCTTAATGATGGGTTGAATAATGGGTTGGGTATAAAAAATGGATTAGGAGAATTAGTAGATTAATTAAATTAAAATAATAAGGTTTGGGTAATTATTAATTAAAATTATGGGTTTGTGAAAATATATTGAATGTTTGAGTTGTGTAAAAATGGTGAAAATTGATGAAAGAAGGGATGAAGAAGATGATATAGATGGTTGATTTGATTGATAAAGTGTTGTTGAGAGTATAAATGAATAAAATTATAAATGGATAAAATAATATGAGTAAGGGTATTATGGGAAAAAATTATGGCCATAAATGAAAATGAGACAATCAAAAGGGGACGCCCGAAAAGGAAACGGGACAATCAAATTTGGACATAGGGGTATCAAATTCCTGAGCAAACCCGAGATCTGCATTTCATTTCGTTTCTATCACTCTCTTTCACTCTCTATTCACTCTGATAAACGCCTCTTTCAGCGGAAAAACCCACACCACGGACAAAGAAAATCGACCTAACCACAAATGTTCCGTTGAAAGAGAAGTCGTAGAATGGGCCAACGAATGATACCCACAAAGAGATTTGCCGCGCAGAGAGATTTGGTGTGCCTCTTCAGTTGTTTGAGGACGAAAAGCGGGCTAGAGCTCAGAGGTAATCACCCAATTTCATTTTTTGTTTAGTTTACTATTCTTCCAGATCTAGGGTTTCTTATTGTGGGTTTGGGATTTATTTTTTGAAGGTGATTTCACATGGAGAGGTAGGATCTACACCGTAATGAAGAGGTGATGAGGTAATGGAAGAGGAGGAAGAGTCGGAGAAGTCTTCTCAGATCTAGGGTTTCATTTGAAATAAATCAGTAAAAGGTACATGGATAACTCCTCGATCATATTTCTTTTTGTATGTCTGTTATTTTTTTTTATCTTAAGATGTTTTGTTCTCATTACTTTTTAGGTTGCTCAAATCTAGGGTTTCTGATTGACATTTTAGCAACATTTGTCATTTTATAAATTTTGATATTGCTTCATGTTTCTGTCTGCATAAAGATCACAAAGTTCAAGGCTGTGAAAAATCTATCCATGTTACTTTAATCTATTTTGCAAACCGTTTTTTTTGTTACATGCAACATAAAATGCAGGACAACAAAAGAAACAAATCTACATATAAGCTTTCTTTATGTGCATTGTTAGATTCATTTCTTTGGCTTGTGTGTAATCCACTACTGAGTTTTAACCATTTTATGCATTGCAGCTATGACCAATCAACATAAAATGGAAAACTGGGGCACATGACCAGGAAATCTGAAGGAATCTATTGAAGATGAGGATGAATGGTAAAATTAGCTGAAGATTATAAACGTCTGTATACTGAATGTGTTTTTCCCCTGCTAATATCACTATCTGTTCTATTGTTTACAGGGTTGTTTATATACGAAGGAAATGTGGGAACAAACAGCTAAGGTCAGATATATATCTAAGTGCAACATAGTTTTTCCTTTTCCAGTATACAAAGCGTAAGATCTAGACTCATTACCATGTATGTATAGATTTTCCTAAATCTATTTCTTCAGCAGTTTGTACCAATTACTTCTTTATATAACATATTCATTTTCAATTCTATGCAAGGTGAAAATTGTGATGATGCTGAAGTCATAAACATCTCTTGATGAAAACGTAAGATCAAGACTGATTAAAGAGGTTATTCATGTAAGCTGGTCTCTATCAGTATATCTGTTTATTTTTGCACAATTTATTACATGTATCAATCTATTCTTTATATAACATAGTCATACATATTTCTGTGCAAGATGAAAATTGTGATGATGCACAAATAATTTAGTACGGTTGTATTGTCAGAAAACATTTATATTTCTTCATTATATTCTTCAGGAATTTGCATCAATACCCTATCTCCATATATGATTTGCAAAAATGCCTAATTCATATTAGGTTTGTACAGATACACTAAATGAGTTAATTTTGCAAATTAATATATCTTTTCTTTCAAATCAAAAATAGAGTAAAAGACTCTAGAATTATTAAAAGAAAAAGGAAACAAAATAAAAAAAAACTTGATGCAAATACCACTTTACCCTTCTAAATAAACTTTTCCCTCCAAAATGTATCAGATTCCCTCCAAAATATCAAACGCTAATAAATACCGTAATAAATTCTCACAGTAATTCTCACCCATCAGTTACTTCATTTCATCTGCTTTCCATTGGTGGACCATAAGAAGCTAAATGGGTTAGTTAATCTTTTATCTTGAATTTCTTTCTATATAAAACCTCAATCTTTGTTCGAATAGTAAGAGTATGAAATATCAACAATTAATGTCGGTCGTTCTGATAATAGTGTCGGTTGTTTGGATAATAGTGTCTTACTTCGTAATATTTTTGTTAGCTTCCTTAAACAAAATGTCGTCTCTGTGAAATATTAATAGTGTTTCCATTGTGTTTGTATATCATGTAAGAGGTCTTACTACCTAACTTTTATAACAGATGGTGAGTGGTCTCATAATGGAAATAAGTGGGTTTTCAAAGGCAATAAAACTACAACAAATTCTCTTATTGTGCCTGAATCTGTGAATTATTTGTTTCTGAGGCAGAAGTTGGCTAAGAAGATAGATTTGTGTGAAGGAAGGTTCAAAATGGAGCTGAAATATGTTTCACCCTCTAAACCTCATTTAACACCTTTTGAGATAAAGGATGATGACGACTTTGAGGCTTTTAAGTTTGTGAACTTGCAATCAAAGAATGCAATTTGGCCTATAGAGTTATATGTCAGTTTAACAGAGGAAGGAGAATTTTCAAATGCCAAAGACGTAAATGTGAGGCCAAATTCGGGAGATGAAGACATTGTGTTGTCTCTATCTTCACCGCCTTTAACACAAAGTCAAGAGGTAGTAGAACCAGAGATTGTGAAGGGTGGTAGAAATGCTAAGCAAGGTGACAATACCATTATGGTAGGTGTCATAAGATCCGCTGAAGGTGTCACGAATTTATTTTATTGTGACACGTACGAAGCCAAGCCAGGTATTCACCTAATCTTCGTCGGAAAGCATCTAGAGGATCGACACCTTCTGATTTCGCCGGAAAGAGCTCGAGGGAGGGTGGGATGCCAGAAATTTTTAGGGTTCTAGAGATGAGGATCTGTTTTAATTTTGGGAGAGAGGGATTGAAATGAGGATATGTTTTAATTTTGGGTTTTAAAATTTTAGTTTCAAATTTTAAACACGATTCCATTATTTGTCTCCAAAAATAAAGATAAATTTTACATTTAATTTATCTTTATTTTTATAAGGTATTTTTGCAAAATACGTTAAAGTTTGATAGAAAAGAGGTATTCATACAAATGTAAAAAAAGTTGGGTATTTGTACAAACAAGGTCTTCAAACAGGGCATGGAATGTAATTTCTCTATATTTTTCTGCTTGTTTGTGGTTTCAATTTTCAGACTTCTATAAGAATGGATTATATAAAAATTTGTATTTTGGGAAACTTATGTAGGTAGCCTAATTAAAAATCGTATGTTTGGTATCTGTTTACTAACTGTGACATATGTGTGCATCAGGAGCACTGGAGCTACAATCAACTAACAGTAGATCGAAAAAGGCAATCAACATACTTTTCATTGTGTTATGACACTATGAGCAAAAGAATATTAAAAAGGTTAGTTGTTCCAAATTAAACTAAATTATTCATAATACACGTTTTATTGTCTAGCATGTGAAATTTGCATAATTATTAATTCATTATAGAATAGACTAAATTATTGTTATATCCTTAGTATACACAGAATCTATGAATCACATATCAGTATATATAAAAAATGTCTCACACATAGATTTTGAAATCACATACCTTGAACTGCTCGATTTCTATAGGTATCCACACATCATCCTAATTAATATGCAAGTTTTTCATATCTGTTCAAAGGAAAACAAAATATATAAACAAATTGTTATATAAATAGAGATGCTTCTGTTTATGAACAAATATTTGTTTTCTTTCAATCGATGAAGGTAATTAACATCGATTAAAGTAAAGTAAAACAGTAGGAATATAGATGCTTTTTAGAATAAAACCAACACAGAACATCTATTAAAATAAAAGAGAAGAAATAGAGAGATGTTGATGACTTGTATTTGGTTGTCTGGATTAGAATGAACTGCAGCATGCTGTAAATGAAGTGTACATAGATGATTTTAAGAAGCTTTTAATAAAACAGAACATCGATTGAAATAAAAAAGAAGTCATAGAGAGTTTCTCATGACCTGTATGGTTCGCTAGTTTTCTCTGGATTAGAACCTCCCTTCATCATGCTGATAGCCTATTGTATATATAGGAATATGTAGCATCTAAGTAAATTATTAGGGAAAGAGAGATCCTTTAAAATGGGTAAGAATAAAGATAAAGAATATGGTCTAGGATTTCAAAATTATTTCTTCAAAAGTATTTCTGTATTAGTTTGGAAAGATAAATCATCGAAAAAAGGGTAAGAATAAATAGAGAGAATATTTTATATGATTGCAGAATTATTTATTCAACATTGTTTAAGCTGGTTTAAAACTTGTATCCTAAATTATTTATGGACTGCTTCTTTCTTGAGATTTCGTTATATGATTGAATATTTTTCTAGCCTAAGTTATTTAAGGCTAAGAATAAATGTAGAGAATATATGGACTGCTTCTTTCTTGAGATTTTGTTATAATTACAAATATACACTTGATTTTAATGTACATGATACAAAGAGGTGCAGAAATAGGGTAAGTTGAGCTGTGTGGCTGCAGATTTTGGTGTATAGGATGTATGTAAAGATTATGTGGCTGATAGGTAATATTATTATCTATCAAATAAGTTAGACTATGTGGTTGCAGACTTTGGTGTATAGAATGTATGTAAAGATTTCGTTATACTTACAGATATACACTTGATTTTAATGTACAGGATACAAAGAGGTGCAGAAATTTGTGGTGCTCCTTTGGTGCAGAAATCTGGGTAAAGAGGTGCAGAAATTTTGGATCGTTTAATATATATAAAGTTTTTATAACGTTTTTTGGACTGTATTAGAGACAATATGAACTGTATTAGAGACAATATGGATTGCATTAGAGACATTTTGGATGTTTCTTTTTATTTAAACTTCATAAAAATATATGGTTATAGGATATTCAGAATATGGTAAAAATTTGCCAGCCCATAAAGTCTTGAATGTAAAGATTTCGGTAATGTACAGAATATGATCTTGTACTTATATGGGAAAATTCTGCCAGAATACTGTATCCATATGTTAGCAGATTTTGAAAACAACAGTGATTTAACGATTTTTATAAAATTCTGCACAAATTTTTACGGATGCCACGTGGCAGTCTATTGCAGGGGGAAGCAAAGTTGAGAAATTGAATTAGAGGACTGCCACATGACATGGTTAAAGGGAGGATGTAATGTGGCACAAAGGAGGTTTACTTTAATAGTTTAATAGTAGATTTGCACCAGAATTTTCTTCTATCAATAACCACATATGGATATGACATATCCATATCCATACCTGATATCGGTATAAAATATAGTATCAAAGAAGTACTTAATGATTTTGGGTAAAAAAAATTTAAAGCATATAAAATTATTGAAATTACCATCAACATTGAATGAATTAGGTTAACCAACGACATCTTGGTCTAGTGGGGTGAGGCTTGTCCTTATATCTCATAGGTCCAAGTTCGAATCTTGATATCTCTCCTTTTGGGTGTTGGGACTGATCCCTAATAAGGGGTCCCTTTGGTTGCTTGTTAAAAAAAAAAAAAAAAAATTTGAATTAGGTTAGGTGGAGAAGTCTTACCTCATGCTTTTTATTTTCCATTACTAAATTTTGTCACGATCATGACCTCTTTGTCTTTGTATAATCAAAATTTCAAGTGTAGAGCTTAATCATTTAATATGTAGCCGTTTGCCGGTCTCTGTATTGGAATGATGACTTCAAAAAGGCTAATCTTGTTGGCCCATGCCCATGTTCTAAATCAATTACAAGTACATGGTTTATTTCCCTCCATATTTTCAAAACGGAAAGTGTCCGGTAAGAATAACTTTTAAAATACGAACGTGAGAATGGGGCACATTAGTAGTAAAACGATGAATGTCTAATTTGGTGCACATTTATTGACAAATTTAAAAACATTTAAAATTTGAAAAACTGTTATTTTTTAAAGAACATTTATGGAGAAATTGAAGAACATTAGGTAAAAATTGTATATGTGCATCACTTTTTCAAAGGATTGCATCAAAAAATTTAATGCACATTTAAGTATATTTTGATGCACATTTAAGTATATTTTGATGCACATTAGTCATTCTCACGTTCTCATTTTAAAAATTATTCTCACTGGAACCAAACCCTTTTCAAAATAGTGTTATATACTTTTTAGTTTATTATTAGATTGTGTTTAAAATTCTCTTAATTTTATACTTCCTATTAACCGAAAACAATAGTGTTGTAGAATCAGAACGGTCAGACCAACTCAAAACCGATCGATGATCTTAGCCTAGTCTAGAATAGTTCTGGGGTTAAAAGATTTCGGTCTCGCGGTCTTCCAGCACACAAAAGTGCAGTTCAACTAAAATTAATGTTTTATAAATAAGTTATTTCTTAAAATAAGATATTAAGATTAATGTTTTATATATCTAAATAAAATTTTAATTTAATATTGTTAACTAAATAGATTTTATCTATATAAGCCAAATAGAAGTGTAAAAGATTTAAGATTAAGAAGAGGAGAGAAAAGCTTGTTATTACACAGTACAGTCCAGTATTACGTGCCTCATAAGAGTTTACTAAATGGATTTAACTCATTTACCTCATATAAATTTAGTATAATTTTTTTAAATAATTTTATTTAATTATTATTTAAATAGCTAAACTCATAAGATGATCAATTTTTTAATATATAGTTTTTGAGTTAATATGATAATATATTTTAATAAAGAGAGTCTTAATCAAACATTATTTAAATATTTAAATATTTAAATATAGTTTAGTTTGAATTTGTAAATTACGAGATTAAATCTTTCTATATAATTAACTCATTGTATATTAAAGCACATAAAATATAGTTTAGAGAATAATAGCCTAGTTCCCGCGCCATGCGCGGGTTTATATAACTCGATATTATTAATAAGTAATATTATGCATTATATAATTTTATATTAAAATATTTGATAGCTTGAAATTATATTGATACATGATTAAGTTTTAAAATTTAAAATATAATAAACAACGAATATAAATGAGTTTTTATACAAAAAATCTTATTTGATCAATATATCATAGGCCAAATTTTAACAAATTTAAATAAATTGATTTCAACACTTATAAAACTATATAATTTAAATCACTAACATAACACAAAAATATAACTTTTTCCCTTATTTATTAAGAAATCAATCTTTTTGTGATATGTTATATTATAAAAATAAAATTATAAATTTGTTAAATAACATAATAGGATATTAGGAGGGAAAAATCTAACAAGATTAACACATAAAATATTTTTGTAATCCGGAAGATCTTAAGCAATCTTTTTGTGATATTTTTGTACATGATTTTCCAAATTTAATCAATTTTTTAAGAAAATTACAATAAATTGTAAAATATTATGACCAATAGAATTGCGACAAGTGGATGGCCTGAATGAAGAGTATGTCACGTGGCATAGCTAAGGTGGGAGAAAGGTGTTTTGCTTTAGTAGTTATATAGAGATTAAAAGTAAATATATAAGTATAGTATCTTGTAAATCTTAATTATCCTAAAATAAATATATACACACATTTATACTTTTCCTATTATACGATTTTGTTTATCTAAAAGAAAAATGATTATAAAATAACATGTGACAAAAGTGAATAATAAAATGAAATGTGACGGTTTTAACGAGAATGTGACATGTGACAAAAATGGAGGATTGCTTTGATATATATAGTAGATTTCCATATTCCCTCCTCAAACTAGAAGGTGAAAAATCCACTAAACCAAGCTTGAAAGATAAGGTATTATGTTGATCTCCACCTAAAGGTTTTGTAAGAATATCAACCAATTGAAATTGAAATGTGACATAAATTATTGCAAGAAACCTTCATCCACATTTTCTCTAATGTAATGAGTAATGATAATCTATTGTCAAATGTTTATTCCTTTCATGAAAAACTGAATTACTAACAATATAAATTGTTGCTTTGTGAATTGTTGTTTTGTGATGTTACCTTGTGATAGGAAGCTGAAGAAGGATATTGAGATCTTGACTGGCACAAGCAAACATGCTACTCAAATTATGCAGAAGACATGGAGACAATCTTCTGATTCTTGATTTTCCAAGAGAGCAAGTTAGTGTCTAGGAAAGAACAATAACCACTTAAGGATCTAGCATCAAACCAGTTGGCATCACTGTAATTGGTGATAAGAATATCAGTATCAGCTGAGCAAAATAAGCCTATGTTAATGGAAACTCGACAGATCTCATTTGGACATGGGAAACTGATGAGTTCTTCCATTTATTATGTTTGAGACTTGTTTTATTATTATTACTAGCACTATTATATTAATTTATAGGGTTTAAGGGGTTCAGGCCACGGCGTCGACAGACCGCATAGTTGTTGCCATGGTGAGCAAGGACGGGGCAACACTAAATTGGGTGAGATGGATCAGACAACAGCAGCCAGACTTCTCTTGGGAAGAATTGAAGACTGAAGTAGTGAAGTGATTCTTGGGCACTCAAGCCACAAATCGTTTTGAGCATCTAAGCCTCCTCAAGCAAACGAGATCGGTGGACGAGTTCATCGATGACATCGTGGCCTGCGCAACACACACCACTAGGCTAGAGAATGAGCAACTCCTCGGCTATTTTCTTGCCGGAATTACGCCAGAGATTAGGGTAGATCTGCAACGATTTGAAAAGGCGTTGTTCGCCTAAGAAGGGGACCTTTGAAGAAGGAAGGAAGTAGGTCAGGGTATGAACCTTGGCCCGATGGAGGCCCGATTGAGTCTTTTGTCTCAAGCCCACAAACAATCAATGAGGAATCTCAAAATTCCAAACACAGCTGGCCGGTACAGTCATCATCCTCAGCAGGTTCTGATAATTCAGTTTCTATCAAACCCAAGTTCTCGAAGACACTGACATCAAAAGAGCTGAACGAACTGAGGGCGAAGGGACTTTGCTTCAAGTGTCAACAGCCCTACAACCCGCTTCACAAATGTGGAGACAAAGTATTCAAGCTCATCGAGTTGCAGGAAGAAGAGTTCGACAACGCCGACACTGATGTGGAACTGGTTTAGATATGCAGGGACTAAATTTAAGAATCAGTTTTCTTCTTCCAACGTTGTGGACAAGGTTTGTTAAATGGAGAGTGGTATTGTTAGCATTAATGGCCTGGAAACATGAAAGCTCTTAGTTGGACATGGGAAACTGATGAGTTCTTCCATTTATTATGTTTGAGACTTGTTTTATTATTACTACTAGCACTATTATCTCTATTTATAGGGGTTCAGGATTAGCATCCATGAACGGGTCAGGAAAGGGAAGGCATAGTGCCTAGGGCTCATTGGAAGAGTTCCATTGAGAGAAAGAGATTTGTTTTCCAGTTTTTATTATCAATAGCATAAGTCAGTTGGTTAGTCATCTTCTTGTCTAACAATTGGTGCTCTTGGTGATAGGGAGAGACCTAGGTATGGATGGGTCAAAGCAGTTAGATTCGAGGGTGGTAACAAAGGAAAGGGAGATCGAAAAGCTCCAGGAGGAAGTCCATGCAATGAGCCAATGATCTGAGCAGAGGATGAGCAGCATGGAGACAAAGTTTACTTCCATGCTCCAGGCGATACAGGGCTCGATTGCTGAGCAAATCCAACAGAGATTCACCGCTCTTCAAAGAGGAATGAGTGATTCACATGTGGAAGGGACCAGGCGGCCGCCCTCGTCGGTGAACTTGGAACCTGAGGATTCCCACAACCTATCAACTGGCCAGGCGGGAGGGGAGACTTCTGCAGGGACCAGTGTCAAGAAAGGTGCAACTTCCAGTGTTCGAAGGAGAGGATCCATTAACTTGGATCACGAAGGCAAAACAATACTTCTCTATTCATGCCACGACGCTGGCGGACCGCGTCATCGTTGCCATGGTGAGCATGGACGGAGCAACACTAAATTGGGTGAGATGGATCAGACAACAGCAACAAGACTTCTCTTGGGAAGAATTGAAGACAGAACTAGCTAGTGAAGCCATTCTTGGGCACTCAAGCCACAAATCGTTTTGAGCATCTAAGCCTCCTCAAGCAGGCGGGATCGGTGGATGAATTCATCGATGGCATCGTGGCATGAGCAGCACACACCACTGGGCTTGGGAATGAGCAACTCCTTGACTATTTTCTTGCCGGAATTACGCCGAAGATTAGGGTGGATCTGCAACGATTTGAAGAGATGGAGTTGTTCACTGCCATGGACGGAGCAAGAAGAGTGGAAAGGAAACTGAATTTCGATAAATGCCTAGGAAGGGGACCTTTGAAGAAGGAAGGAAGTAGGTCAGGGTATAAACCTTGGCCCGATGGAGGCCCGATTGAGTCTTTTGTCTCAAGACCACAAACAACCAATGAGGAATCTCATAATTCCAAACCCAGCTGGCCGGTACAGTCATCATCCTCAACAGGTTCCGGTAATTCAGTTTCTATTCAGGGTTCTTCTTCCCCAATCAAGGTAATTTACCTCCCAAGTTCTCAAAGACACTGACACGAAGGGAGCTGAAGGAACTGAGGGCAAAGGGACTTTTCTTCAAGTGCCGACAACCCTACATCCCGCTTCACAAATGTGGAGAGAAAGTATTCAAGCTCATCGAGTTGCAGGAAGAAGAGCTCGACAATGCCGACACTGATGGTTTGTTCAGATGGGCAGGGACTTAATTCAAGAATCAATTTTCTTCTTCCAACCCGTGGACAAGGTTTGTTCAATGGAGAGTGGTATTGTTAGCATTAATGGCCTGGAGACTTGAAAGGTCTCAGCTGGACATGGAAAAATGATGAGTTCTTCCATTTATTATGTTTGAGACTTGTTTTATTATTATTATTACTATCACTATTATCTCTATTTATAGGGTTTAAGGGGTTCAGGATTAGCATCCATGAACGGGTCAGGAAAGGGAAGGCATAGTGCCTAGGGTCATCGGAAGACTTCCATTGAGAGAAAGAGATTTGTATCTCAGTTTTGATTATCAATAGCACAAGTCAGTTGGTTAACTTGAACTGATCATACTGTATCAACAAGCAAAAACTATGGTTTACAATGTGACACGCAAAATGTCGTGGTACCTAATCAAAGAAAACCATGTAAAACTAATTAAAGTATAGCAAGTAAGTAGGGGGTCGAATCCAAGGGAAACATGATGCGACGAAAGTGAAAAAGACGAGACATATAACAAATAGTACACGCAGATTTACGATGTTCACCAACGTTCTGTTGACTACGTCTACATGCAAATATAGATCAAATTGTATTTCAGAGGAGGAGGAAACAAATTACAACTCACAAGAAACGCTCTATATCTAGAAAATGCTCTCTCTTGCTACTTGTGACGATTATCAAAGCCTAGACTTTCTTCTCTATGGTGGTGGTGACTATTAGACAACCCACACCAAACTAGTTACAAAGAATAGTATATATACTACTCTACTAAAATCATAAACGTGCTCAATTGGGCCTAAAAGTCCAACTTGGGATTCAAGGCTCAAATCCTACAAATCTCCAATTTGACTTGAATCCTCCTGACCCAGATGTACTAGACGCTTGTAGAGAAATTAATTCGCATACACTTCCCGCGATGGTGACAGTTCAGCAACGGTGGCGGTTTGGCGGAGGTCCGACTTAAGTGCAACGGCGGAGAATCAAGAAGGCTAGTATTTAATCGTTTGGAGAAGTGGGTTTTTAGAGAAATGGCATGCGCGCGCGTGTAGTAGAGCACAAAAAGCAAAACGAGTGAAGAAGGATCGTGGTACATTTTGCTACTAATACCAGTAACCGGATCTTGTACATAAGCCACATCCATTTATATTTTACACTATGAGGGAGGTTTCGGGAAAACATATCTTACGGTGTGAAATGTGAATTAATTTTAATTGTGAACATTATTAAGTTATATGTGAACATTATCATCTTACATGTGAATTGTAAACATCCTTTATATCGTCCTTTATTTTAGAGGTGTGAATTCATTTATTTTAGAGGTGTTTACGTCAAATTATCCTTTATATCGTTAATTATATAAAACTATCCAAATTGTGTATGTTTTTTTACAAATCACCACCCTTTAACCGATTTTGTCTTAATTTTGTTGGTGAAGTAAATTAACTATATTACCCTTTTGTTTCTAAAAGCAAGTAACAAATATAAGGGTAAAATGGTCAAAACAACTCCATTCCGTCATTTTCGTCTTCAATTGAGCTCGATTTTGATCCAAAAGAAGATGGGTTAACCATTATACCCTTATATTTGTTACTTGTTTTTTTAAACAAAAGGGTAAAATAGTCATTTTACTTCATTGAAGGAAATGAAGACGAAATTATTTAAAGGGTGGGAATTTGTAAACAACATACACAATTTGGGTGATTTCATATCATTAACAATATAAAGAGTGGTTTTGTGCAATAGTCGACAAAGAACGGATGATTTCTTGCAAAAACTCAAATAAAATATCATCAATTTGCGTAAGTACAATTTTGCCTTTGAAAATTATAAAAAAGTTGGGATAAAATAGTATATTTACAAAAACAAACGGACAACCTAACGTAAGGATGGAAGAGTGGTTTAAGGTTAATGGAACAAGATAAAAGGGTGATTTATTGCAAAATTTGATATAAAAAATGGTCCATCGTAAATTCAATTATACTCCTTATAAGGGATAGTTTGATGAAAAAATAATTAAAGATTAATATAATCTTCTTGAGTTGTAAATATACTGTAGTTTGTATGGTCAGGATTAATGAATCATTCTTATTGGTCAATATTGGTCCCAATCAGAAAGCCTTTTTTTAATAATCAAAATCCAACGGCCAGATTTGAATCGGCGGCTGCCGCCCCAGAAAAGAGCTTCTCTTATCCGGCGCAGCTTTGGACTAAATAAGGCAGGCAAGTAACCGACCTCTACCCCTCGTCGGTAAACTATACCTATAAAATTCCAATACTTATACTACGGAGTAATTCATTAACATTGCATGCATACAATTTTATCGTCTGAAACATGCATTTTTATTGTTTACAAACGCACGTAGACTTCTTCAAGCCGACTTTCTATACGAAAGAATAGAGAAAACATTTCCCAGCCCGGCCTATTTATATGCATCTTCTTCATTCTCTACTTTTGTTATACTTGTTATAGAGTATATACACCTACCATGCATTATATCATTTAGTAGAGTATGTAGTGTTCTTTCAAAATTGCCAAAAGAAGAAACTATAAGTTCAAGAGTTATGGAGGCAGGACTCTTACATTCAACTTCAAGTGCAGATCAACAATCCATATCCGATGGGAGGAAGGCGAGAGATTACCTAAAGAGGAGTTCTGAAACTCATCGTATCATGAATACCTCAAGAGCTAATACTACACCTGACAATTTCTATATTTGGAAACTTCAACAAATGGAGACCTTAGCTTCTTGGCCACATCTAAACTCTTATAAGCATCATCCGGTTCAGCAACCGCCTCTTCTTCCTCTTCCATTGAGTTCTTCTTCTTCTTCCTCCTCTTCATCTGAATCCAAAAAATATACCAATCGTCAACACAAGTCAAAACCGCATCGGAGCACCAAAACATGGGGACCCGACCCGAAAACTGAGCAACCCGAGAATGTCATAAACGAGATCAAATTTTGTGACTCATTGATTTATGCAATGTCTCCTTCTCCAACTAGCTTACCAATGCCTAAGTTTTTAACGTTGAAGCCTAAGCTAGTTACTTGCAAGGCTCTACACTAAATCAGTCGGTAATGACTACTTTTATTTCAAACTTTGTTAAGCTTGAATAATAGTTACAACAATATATATATATAGGTTTGAATCGATCGGGATGTGTTATGTATTTTATGTGGTCTGTGTTTTGCCTCCAATGTTTTGATTATTTTGTAGGGTGCACAATTGGTTACGTACCCAAGCAATATTAATGAATGAATTTTCTCATACATTTACGACGTGTTATCTAAATATATCGATTATCTTCCACCACTTTGTTTACGACTATAAGTCATTTGAATAAACCATGGAAATAAAAGAGGTTGCAAATATATAACGAAGCATTGCACTCTTAATCACCTCTAATAGGCTTATCCGATACAAGAAGTAATCCACATATAAAACAAACTAACACTTTAAAAATAATTTTCTATTATAATTGTTTTTTTGAAAGGTTTTATTATATGTTAAATGTTTCATTATAGATTAAATTATTTTTATATTTAAATAAAATATAAATATAAATAATATATAATGTGATTAAGACAGAATAGAATATAATTATTTTCATAATTCATTCTTATTTAATTAATTTTTAATATGAATAATTATGTACTCTTTTCTTAGTATATGAGCAAGATTTGTCAATAATAAAATATATGAAACTTTATATATTATCTAATAGTCTTAACAATATATGTAGCATATTTATATTGTTCAACGATAAAAAAATTTAATAGCAAAACTATTTAAAAAAAACTTGTGAATTTTCTTGTTGAAACTATAACTCAACTTTTTTTTAGAGTTAGAATATCAAATAGTTTATACTCAAAACGTATTATTTTATAGCAGGAACATATTGAGATGGTTTTAGATATTTATTTATTTTTTAAAATCAATTATTAGAATTGTATAAATTATGGATAGTTGTCAAATACTAAAATTATAAATTGATTTTAATAATCTGACAAATTTTCAAGAGCTAGAACATTAAAAAAGTTTTGAGTATTAGCTATAGTTTGGATGCAATTAAAGAAAAAAATTGTTTAAATTAAAATTATTCTTTAATTCCAAATCCATAAGTCAACTTAAATCATTAAAAGGATGATGTTGAAATCTTATTAGACAAAAATTATATATATCTAAATTTTGTTAAGAATTTTGCTTGAAATTTACTACTAATTTTGTTTAATAAATTAATAAATTATAAATCTAACAACTTTGTCCTAAAAACACTCTAAAACTTAAAAGAGATTAACTTTAATATACTCCCTCCATCACTTAATGTTTGCAACATTTTCTTTTCGGGCGTCTCAAAATATTTGCAATATTCATTTTCTATCAATTAATTTTTTCCCATAATAGTATAATACTCTTACTTTATTTATTTTATTCATATCTTAACAACACTTTATCAATCAAATCAATCATCTACATCATTTTCTCTATCTAGTTTTCACCATTAATACATTTACTCAATATTCTATTCATCTTTTCTATCTAAATACATTTTATCAATCAAATCAACCATTTACTCAACTTCGCTTTTCTTCTCTTCTTCACTTTTTCTCCTTTATCTTATCAAACTCCTTATATTGCAAACATAAAAGGACGGATGATTAATTTTGACTCTATTATTTTATTCAATTACTTTTGGCTCTTTCTTAGTTAATTTGATTATTTTTGTTTTACTTTGCGCGGGTTTTTATCTTATGTAAAACTTGACAGTAAAATATTTTTTAATATAATTGCAATATTTATAGTTTGTCTTATTTCAGCAATATAATCATGACATCTCTATATTATTAATGAAATGTCCCGTAAATTATTGGGTTTATTGATATCGACTGATTTATGATTAGTGATACGTGTCTATAAAAATATGTCGAACTTGATTTTACTTGGAAGCTTCCTCATTGATATTTACATATTATGATTGGGAATTTCGGATCCTTGCTTATTTTTGAGGATTGGATAATCATCGATTGTCGGAATCCGTCGCGTTCGATGTAGTTTATTTTCCCCCTACATAAACAAACATAGTTTCTATTTGACGCCCACCCTTTTTCCTATTTACCGCCCAGGTCATCCGTGCGTCACGCATGGATTTAATCCGTGCGTGACGCACGGATTGCACATTCCAGATCACGCATGAATTGTATCCATGCGTGACGCACGGATTAAATCCATGCGTGACGCACGGATTAAATCCATGCGTGACGCACGGATTAAATCCATGCGTGACGCACGGATACAATCCATGCGTCACGCATGGATTTGCATATATGAATCTAGGGTTATTCAATGTATTCAATGTATTTCTAGTTAAGTGTGCAAAGAAACACATTTTTAGTGTCTTTTTTAAGGCGATAAAGCCCAATTCGACAAAAACGTCATCGAAACTTTATCGAAATGGAATGAAACTTTGTTTCAATCCTTATAATGTCTATTTGATCATGTGTGTAACTTGAAATTCAAATTTAGACCTTTGTAAGTGAAACATAGTTTGAAAGCCGAACGAGGTCGCAATATGTATGGCGCACCATATACAATTTGAAATATAATAAGGTTGAACATTCGTCAACATAACAACAATATGGCGCACCATATACAATTTGAAATATAATAAGGTTGAACATTTGTCCATGCGTGACGCGTGGACATAAACCGTGCGTGACGCACTGTTTTTCTTTTCAGAAATCAAGCCAGCACGTACTAGTTGTATGACTAAACATGTTGATTTGTGAATTTATGTTGATTTATGATATTTGAAATGTGAAACCTAGTTTGAAAGTGAAACGAGTCGACATGTTTTAAAATACCAACAAAATAGACACTCTTAAGAAAAACAAGTAGTTCTTGCAACACAATAAGGTTCAACACTTCAAAGGTGCAACACAATAAGGTTCAACACTTCAAAGGTTCAACACTTCAAAGGTGCAACACAATAAGGTTCAACATAATAAGGTTCAACACTTCAAAGGTGCAACACAATAAGGTTCAACATAATAAGGTTCAACATAATAAGTAGATCTAACGACGAGGGTTGAACGGCCTAAAGAGGTTCCTGAATTCTCGTGCGGTCATCCTTGGTCTAGTGGATGGTTCCCCTCTCTCCCTTTGACGTTCTTGTCTCTCCCGTTCACGTCGCTCACGTTCTTGTCTCTCCCGTTCACGTCTCTCCCGTTCAAGCATATCAAAGTTGTCTGCCATGCTAGACGCCGTACTAATATCGGAAATATCAGATTCTTGATCGGAATAGGACATCTGTATAATCACAAACATAACCAAATTATAGTTACATACTCAATTAACTTCTGCATAGTCTTAATGTTGAATGTGGCAATTCCGCGCGTGACGCATGGTTATAATCCATGCGTCACGCATGGTTATAACCCATGCGTCACGCATGGAATTGCCACTTCCAGAACTTCAGTACTGCTTTCGAATCTATTCTCAAACCCTAATCTCAACACTTTTTTTGAAATTCAACAGTTTGTCAATAATTTTATTAAAACCACACCATATCAAATTTCAACACCCTCATTTATAACCCTAATTCACAAAACCCAAATTCAGTATCAAAATCCTAATTACACTATCTACACATGAAAATATCAAATTCAACAAGAAACTATCAACAAAGTACACAATCCATTCATATATTACAAGTTTAATCTCTTCTAATCAAAGTATAACATACACATTGGATCTACATATGTAAATATTATCAAAACAACATCAAAACCTCATATATACATCAATATCTTATCATAACAATGAAATATTAATTTGCACATACCTTTATATCCAAAGAGTTGTTGAAAATTGTTGATTTTGGGGTAAATCCGTGCGTTTGTGCTGCTGCTGCGCCGTGAAGAGAATGAGGAAGAGGACAATATGGTAGGGTTTCGATGTTGTGCCTTTTATAGGCAAAAAATTCCATGCGTCACGTATGGATACATTCCATGCGCCACGCATGGTTTGTATCCATACGTGACGCATGTAATTTCAATGTATATGTTTTTGCTTATGTAATCCATTTCAATGTATTCAATGTATTTGTAGTTATGTCACGCAAAATAATTCATTTGTCGTGTTGTTTTTAACGGCTTTAAAACCACAATTCGCCATAACGTCGTCGAAACTTCATCGGAATGGAATGAAACTTGTTTACAATGCCTATTAGAGTTATTTAACCATGTCGGTAACTTTGCATCAAAACCTTTTGCTTTTAGAGTAACACCCTCTTTGTAAAACATCAAACTACTCATCACAAGCTTAACTTGTTGCATTATATATGGTCGCAACATTGATGTTTTTGTATGTTTGAAAAATTTATACACAATTGTGTTATAAGACATATAAAGTCCCAATAAGGTCTCACACATACAAAACGGGACTCGAAACTATGCGTAAACGCTAAAAGGCCTAAAAAGGCCATAATGGACTTAAGGCCCAAATCAGCCAAACGACCCTCGAACGATGTCAGAATGGAATGAAACTTGTTTTCAATGACTATTATGGATATTTAACCATGTGGGTAACTCCCAATCACAATTTCTAACTTTTAAAGTACCACCTCCTTTGTAAAAAACATACTAGTCGTATTTCTCTAACTTGTCGCAATATGTATATTCTACAACATTGATGTTGATTATTGTTGAAACTACTACACAAATTACTCTTTTAGGGATATTAAGTAGCAACAAGGTCTTGCACACACGAAATGAGGCACGTAAACGCTAAAAGGCCTTAAATGGACTTAAGGCCCAATTTGACGAAACGACACTCAAACGATGTCCGAATGGAATGAAACTTGTTTTCAATGCCTATTAGGGATATTTAACCATGTGGGTAACTCCCAATAACAACTATTAACTTGTATAGTAGCATATCCTTTGTTTGGACTTCTTACGTGGCCTAAATGTCCAACCTTTGACAATATGTAATTTTATTTTGATTGGAAATCATGCACACATCAGTGTTACTAAGAATCAAAGGGATCATGTGCCATTTTACACGTCACGCATGGTTGCAAACAACACGTCACGCATGGTTTCAAACCACACGTCACACACGGATCTGTTCCATGCGTGACGCACGGAATTTCTTTTCAGAACTCATGCAGCAAGTACGTCTTGTCTCACCTACTGTAATAACTCCATCAATTTTTTAACCATTTCCGTAACACCTACATTAACCCCTATTATCTTCCTTTCTTTCCATATTTCAAATGTCAAAACCCTTTTAACTCCATTGTTGAACATTCTTGAGAGCAAAACACACCATTTTATCCCAAAAAAGCTCTTTCTATATGGAGAATGAAGAGGAATGCACCAATGAAAGAGGTCGAGAAGCACCATTTTCAAGTTACAATCTTAATAAGGTAACATTTCTTGTTCATAATATTAATTTTTAAGGTGTTGACTTCTTTTAGGGTTTGATTTAGTTAGGTTTAATGGATTTCAAATGTTCAAGGTATTAGTTATATGACTAAAGATGTTCATTTGTGAATTTTTGTTTACTTTAGTGATTATGATGTTTGAAAAGTATTATAATATTAGTTTTTAAGGTGTTGACTTGTTTTAGGGGTTTGACTTGTTGGGTTTTATGGACTTCAAGGTATTAGTTGTATGACAAAAGATGTTGACTTTTGAATTTATGATGTATGATGTTTGAAATGTTAATGAAACATAGTGTGGTTAACAGAATCATACGAACCATGACAAAAGATGAATGAAACTGCATGTTGTATTTCCACACGTCACGTATTGGACGTAACCATGCGTCACGCATGGGTTGGAACCATGCGTCACGCATGGAATGGATCCACACGTGACGTGTGGATTTGCCATACAGAAGCTTAACTGGTTTGTTATCTGTGTTTGTGCATAGATGAACTTTTCTGTGTTTACTGCATTAGACAAGATTACTCTTAATGACTGCCCACCTCCGTCATACCTCGACTACATACCTTCGTTTGATTTGGGCATTGATTTGACAACATGGGAGCAACCGCAATCACAGTTTGGTGATATCAACACTGGATCTTTTGGAATCGGTTACGGTTTGTCGCAATGGCCTTCGCATTTGATGAGGCCACTTTCAGACACAAGTAGCTTAAATGTGTTTCGTCCTTTGCGTACTGCACCAGAATTTGATATTGAAGTTCAAGAAGAACAATATGTCTCTGTTGATTACTCAGAGTTGTTTGCAAATGACTTGGTATTCGCCTCTAGACAACAAGGAGTGAATTGGGCCGTTAACATTGCACAAGCCAACAACTTTTGCATAGTCAATGGAAGGAGTAGAGCACCTACCGAAACAAAATCTGGAAAACTTCAGCTTATCTGTGATAGAGGACGAGTGAATTACTCAAAAGCTAAGGGAGTGAGGAAAAACATCAAGACGAAAAAATGTAGATGTTGGTTCGAATTAAAGCTTCTAGAGGAGCATAGAGGGGCTTGGAAACTTACTGTAATGTTAGGTACCCACAACCATCCTATTGGTAGTAGCTTGTTTGGGAATGCGTTTGCAGGCAGATTGACGCCTGATGAAGTGTGTACAGTAGTTGAAATGACCAGGGCTCATTGTAAACCAAATGAGATTTACACTATGCTCAACAAGTCTCCCAAGAACCTTACAAAAAAAAAACAAGTATACAATTTGATGGCCAAGACGAGGATCGAAAACAGGGAAGGAAGAACTGTTATCCAAGAGTTTTTCTACAAATGCAAACAGAGCGACTATTTCATGGAGTATAGGACAAGCAAAGATGATGCATCTATGATTGGTGATATGTTCTTTGCGTCCCCTGAATCAATGAAGCTCTTGAAATCATTTCCCTATGTACTTATAATGGACTCCACATATGCCACAATCAAGTAAGTTTTGTGTGATTATTGACCATTACATATGATTTTCCATAACATTGCAATAATATTATTTCAAATTATTTCTTTACAGGTACAAAATGCCATTTTTCGAGATTGTTGGAATCACGTCTACATGGAGGAACTTTGTAGTTTGTGGGGCATTTCTTGAGGGCGAGACTAAAGAGCATTATTTGTGGGCAATGCAACAACTTCAAGAGATGTATAGAAGAATTGGAGCAACGCCCACTTGCATTGTCACCGACCGTGAACAAGCTTTAATGAGTGCAACGGATCTTCTTTTTCCAAATGCAAAGTTTCTTCTATGTAGACGACATATAAGGAAAAACATAGAGGCCAAAGCTTCCCTCGAAATGAGATCGAAACTAAAGGGAAAAAACTTATCCAACGACTACTACAGCTTGTTCGAGGAAACCACCGTAGAAGGATATGAAAAAAAGTTGGATACTATAGAGAGAGATTGGAACGCACATATTCCCGTACTGCAATATGTTAGAGACAGTTGGCTTGGTCCTTTCAAAGAAAGATGTGTGTCGGCATGGACGGATGACGTGTTTACTCTTGGAAGCAACACGACAAACAGGTAATTTATCTATAATTGCACTTACACAACTATATTCAGTTTTCTGTGAATTTAAATAGTTTATGTAAACTGCACATTTATACATCACGCGTGGATTACATCCGTGCGTGATGCACTGATTTGTTCCCTGCGTCACGCACGGATTTGTTCCATGCGTCACGTATGGATGTGCAGTTTACAGAAACTGCACAAGCACATTCCTGTTTGAACACCTTAATAAAAATGCAGAGTGGAAGGAGCGCATTCCTATTTGAAGTCATATTTGAGTGGTGGACAAGGTAGGCTCGACACAGTGTTTGAGGAATACAGTGACATGGCACGAAACCAGCTGAAAGAGATATTGGGTTCATTTAACGACAGTCTAACAAAGACGTTTAGACTTGTTCACCAAACATCTTTGTTTGTACATTTGAAGTGCAAAGTTTCGTACAAGGCAATGGAGCTCTTGATTAAAGAATACGACAAAGGTGTACAAGGCATGTACAATGCACAATATTGCGATTGTGCAACCAAGGTCAGAGACGGGATGCTGTGTGTCCATGACCTTGCGACTTGTGTGAAGAAACAAATGCCAATTCAGCCCGTGTCTTTGCATCCTTTTTGGAGTACGTTGTCTTTGGAAGAAGTGGATACACAATGTCATCTTGAAACTAAGAAAAACGTGGCAAGAAGTTTATTTGATGAATTTTATGAAGAAACATGGAACACCTTGTCACCACATGATCAAGAGAAGTGTATTGAATCTGTCAGAAAGATAGCTAAAGTTGATACACCTCTCAAAGAGCCGCCTATTTCGAAACACACCGGTGGTCGTCCGCAAGGAGCTCCTAACAAAGTGCCTAGATCTACACAAAGAAAGAAGTCAGCATGGGAATACACCGACCAAGAGATGAGGTCTAGAGCTTTGGAAGAAACACCTCCCAAGAAGCAAAGGGTTCCTAAACCCTTTGGTGCACCTCCCGCTCCACAAAAAATGTATGTGCCTTCTAAGTACATTAGAAAGATACCAATGTGCATGCGACCATATGTGGAGGGTTGGTTTGGCATCAGAGCCGATGGAAACTGCGGGTTTAGATCTATTTCTATGGAAACAGGTGATCGATATTATCTTCACTCTAATGTACACTTTATCCAAAATATTCCGTCACTCAATCTGTTTTTGAGAGTCATGTAACAGGTGGGACCCAAGAGCATTGGAAGTTCATACGAGAAGAGATGATAAGAAAGGCTAAAGAAATTTGGCATTTACTTAAAGGCACGTGGATTGGTGGAGAAGTAAATCCAACATTGGAGTCCGCTATACATCAACTTACATGGGAAAGCGATTACTACCCAGCTCCAAGGGATAAGTGGCTTACCGTACCAGAAATGGCATGTTTGGTGGCTTCGGCATGTAATTGTGTCTTTGTGTGTCTAGGCGAGCAAATTAAACAGACATTCCTACCTCTTAGACTTCCGACTTGGTATGGTCAACCTGGAGCCAAGATGCAAGTTGTTTGCCTATTACTACTCACACAGGAAGAACATTTCATCCCGGTATGTTTTTTTCAATTGCTATTTACCTAGTGCATTACATGTAAATTTAATTATGCAATTCCATAAAATCTATCTCATATTCGCCTGAAGGATGGATGTCCACTACCACCTGTTTATAATCTTTGGGAGCGTAATTGTGAAGAATCTGCTGCGGCCTTGTATGACGAAGTGTGGCAAAGATGTGGGGCTTACACCCCCCCGAAAAGAGGAGGACATCAATCGTCCAAACAAAGCATCACAATTCCAGACGATGATGAAAACGATTACTAGTTCAAGAGTTATTGCCAGTCCAGACAATGTTGTAATGTGTATTTTATTTCGAGCTTCGAATGACCTTCTAATGTTGTAAGGTTGTATCTTTTGATGCACATTTCAGTCTTTATGTGGTATTTCTAGGTTACATTTCACGTGAAACAGGTGCTTTGCATCTCAAATGGAAATTCTGCATTATGTAGGAAGAATGTAATTCCATGCGTCACGTGTGGAACACATCTGTGCGTGACGCACGGATACAATCCATGCGTGACGCATGGAATTGCATTCTTCCTACAGAATGCAGAATTTCCATTTCAGCTTTACTTGTCAAAATCAACACTTCCGAATTGTTTTATCAAAAGGAGACATATGAGTTGTCTTGTCAAAAGGAGACATGAGTTTTCTTGTCAAAAGGAGACATATAAGTTGTCTTGTCAAAAGGAGACATATGAGTTTTCTTGTCAAAAGGAGACATATGAGTTGTCTTGTCAAAAGGAGACATATGAGTAGTCTTATCAAAAGGAGACATCGGAATTACAACATAAAACAGATATATTACAACATAAAACAGATACGTTTCAACAAAAAACCGATACATTACAAAATAAAACAGATTCATTACAGCAAAATAAAAAGACTCATTCTTTCTCTTCGTTAAAGATTTCCAGTTTCGCTGCCATAGTCCGGTTTTCCTCCAACAATTTCGTCATGACACGGAGATGATGACGGTCATATTCAGGATCAAGAAACACCCACCTGATAGGATTATTACATTCGCATGTAATAAACCTCCGGCCATACTGGTCTGGTCTCATCTTGTCATTAGCGCTGAAAACCGTGATAGACTTCCTACACCTCTTATTTGGACATTGAATGGTGCTGCCTTCTCGTGGTATTGAAGATGATGATGAGGATGATGCCATGTTGGTTTCCAATCTGTAATACAATGTAAGAAAACAAGTGAGAAAGTAAGGAATAAGATGTGGAATATGGAGCTTCAATGAAGAACTTCAAAAATCAACTTACAGGCTGATGGAGTGAAAAGGAGAGATTAATAAGTGGAAATGGTATGCTGAGGGAGTGAATTTATAGGCGATTTGAAATTAGGTTTACACTTCCATGCGTGACGCATGGAATGCATCCGTGCGTGACGCATGGAATGCATCCGTGCGTGACGCATGGAATGCATCCGTGCGTGACGCATGGAATGCATCCGTGCGTGACGCATGGTTTTGCATTTGACCACCAGAATGCAGATTTATGTCTTGTCCACCCTAAACAAATAATCCAACAAATTCAACAACGCTAATCAGAATTGAAAAGTTCAAACACAAAACAACCTTAACAAACAATCCAACAACATCAATCCAACAACGTCATAGTTTCCTTACGAAAAACAGACAATCCTGAAAATCATAAAACAAACAGTTCATAAAAAATATTCGAACCCAATCCAACAAGATCACCACCGATGTTGTTGATACATAGTTGTCCACGGCTCAATATCTTGAAGGACCTCGGTTATGGCTCCATGCATTGCAGAAATATCATAGGGATCAGGCAAGGTTGCATATGGTGACAAGTGATCGTAGACCCTATCAAAAACCTACAAATAAAAATAAATATTGAAATAAGCTATTTGCATAATGTTTACCTTAAATCAAACTTAAAGAAAAATCAAGATCTCAAGTTACATGAGATAAATGTATTACCTGCTGTGCTTCCAAGCTAGCGTGTCTGCCGGGTATCAGAAATCGATGAGTGCGGGGGATGTACCACATAAGATACTCCGGAGCTTCTTCAAAACCTGTCTGCGCAGGTGGTCCCATCTGCTCAAGGGTCGCCCTGTGGATATCCATCCCCTCCCAACTCCACGCCATTCTATCATAATTCACCACATATGACCTAGGGCTGATGAGCCTATGGGCTCTAAGGGGTGAAATTGGAGGCATGGGAATCATTTGCACCCTACCAAACTGCCTAGGCGACCTATCGGGATGGTGGGGCTCGGTTATGTCCATGCAGCTCAGCACCCCGAAAAAAAGAGCAGGAGCATAGGCAGGATCATTGAAGTCGATTTCACCATACGGGTTCCAATTAACCTAAAAACGATATCAACGTCTTGCATTACTCAAACAGTAATTTCATTAAAGGTCCAAGCAAAGATGATGAAAAAAAGTCCTCAGTTTTTTTTGCAATTCCATGCGTGACGCATGGAATTGCAAAAAAAACTGAGGCTTAAAAATGTAAACAAAATGCAACACAAATACCTGATCCGCCCTCATTGCATCTAGTTCAGCTCTGTAGTTTCGTGCTTCAGGGTCGTAGTTCGGCAACGCTTCCTCTGGTAGAAACCGAAACGCATAAGGATGATCAACTGACCAACCAGGATTACGCCGAACACCAGCTGCTAAGGATGGGAAGTATGTGTATATCCAACCCTACCATTTAAAAAATATAGTTAGCATTAAAACCATAGAAATAAGTTATGATTGCTAAAAAATGTAGTTCCTAAATAATTAAAAACTTACTTGAAGGAGAGTGAAACAAAATGAGATCAAACCACAATTTTGGCGTGTAGCGATGCCCATTTGGCGATAGAAATATGCTAGCGCCGCAGATCCCCAAGAAATACTTCTTGCCTCTTCAACACTCCCTAGAAATGCACCAAATCTCATCGGGAGCTTATGTTGTGACTTGTCAGTGAAGATTGTGGAAGCCAGCAAGTGGAATATATATCCCATTCCATGAACTACGGGATCATTTAGGCCCTCAATGTGCGCCTTAAACTTTTTCGCGCTAATCCAATAACTATCGAGCTGTTCATTTTGAAGATGAAAATTTTGCCGTCCCTTTTCACCAAAAAAGTTCTTGTTCGTAGTTCTCCCGACTGAAGCGGTGGGGTCGGTCACCATAGCTTTCCCGTGAATAGGAAGCAACATCAGCTTCTTGATGTCGAGCAACGTCACTGTCATCTCACCAAATGGCATGTGGAAGCTATTTGTTTCAGGATGCCACCTTTCTATAAAGGCGCAGATGAGCGGATAATCAATCACATCGTACATCAATACCCTGAGATGAGTCAGCTCCGTTGCAATTGCGTGATTACCCCATGACAAGTCAGAATTAAGTTCCCAATCTTTCAGCCGGGATTGTCTTGTCTGGTAAGGGAGTACGCCTCTATCCTGTAAATTGATTACGTAACACAAATAATTTTAATAACGCATAAATTTTTTCCAGAAACTGCATAAATTTGGTTAAGGTGCAATGTACAGAATGCAGAAAGCAGTTTCTGCATTCTGTGTAATGCAATTCCATGCGTCACGCATGGACATGAACCATGCGTGACGCATGGACATGAACCATGCGTCACGCATGGATTTGCATTACACAGAATGCAGAAAGCAGTTTCTGCATTCTGTACAGCACACCTTAACCAAATTTTCAACAAAACTACAAATATTTCAACAAATAATCCATTTGGTTAATCAAATCAATTCATACATTAACAAATTTATTATCAAAAATTCTATAAACCAAATTAGTTATGATAAGTATTGAATCTATAAACCAAATTCTAATTACATACCTTTCCTTTTTGCACAAAAAAGGTTGTATGAGCTTCAAAGCTTATGAGCAGCTCCGGAATTTGTGGACCTCCAGGAGTACCCCCCTCTAACTGAGGGACGTATATGTTTTTGACCGGAGGTTGTCGTCGTCGTCGTCTTCTGGGTTGTTCCTCCTGCTCCTCTTGCTCTTCCGCTTCTTCATGTTCTTCATGAACATTCTCATAGGTCCGATCCTCTTCCTGACCCTGTTCCTCATGCTCATGCTCCTGCTCATAATCAGAATCAGAATCAGCATTGGCACCCCCAGCTGATGGCCCTGCACTACTACAAGCAACCAGTGCGTACTGGTCATCACCCGTCTGAGGGTTCTGAAAGTGATGAGAACTAGTAGCTTGCCTCATCATCTCCACAAATGATTGGTCATGTTGTGGATAGCCCGGATAGCCTGAAAACTGTATTTGTTGTGGAAACATAGTTTGATGTGGGATCAGAATGGGGGTGCCAGGAAAGTAATGAGGGGAACCCTGGGGATCGAAACCTGCAGCAGACAAAGCTAGTTGTTGCTGTTGTTGTTGTTGTTGTTGTTGTTGTTGTTGTTGTTGTTGTTGTTGTTGTTGTTGTATCTCATCAGAAAACTCTAAACGACGAGGAGGCGATTCTTGTCTATTCTTCTTCTTCCTTTGTTTTGGAACTATGGGATCTTTTTTCTTCAGATCTCTATTTCTTTGACGAGTATCTCGTCCAGGTCGACGACCACCATCCATATCTACATCATAAAATGTGCAATTCCACAAAATTAATCAGTTTACTGAATTTAATCAGCATATCATCAAAAACTCAATCAGCATATCATCAAATACAATCTGAAACTGCAGAACACAATTTATGGAATGTGCAATTCCATGCGTCACGCATGGCTTCCATCCATGCGTGACGCATGGTTTCAAGCCATGCGTGACGCATGGTTTCAAGCCATGCGTGACGCATGGAATTGCACATTCCATAAATTGTGTTCTGCAGTTTTTCCATGGCTTTCAAACCCTAATCTCAACACTTTTTCCAAAATTCTAACAGTTTTTCAATAATTTCATTAAAACCATACCAAATTTCAACAACCTAATTCATAACTCTAATTCACAAAACCCTAATTCAATATCAAAACCCTAATAAACTATATACACATGAAAATATCAAATTTGTCAATAAATTATCAACAAAGTACACAATCCATTCATATATTACAAGTTTAATCATTTCTAATCAACTAATTAACATACACATTGGATTTTGAAGTAAATATCATCAAAACAACATGAAAACCTCATATATACATCAATACCATACCATAACAATGAAATCTTAATGTTTACATACCTTATATGTAGAAAGATGATGAAAATTGTTGAAAATGGGGTAAATCCGTGCGTGATAGAGCTTCAGCCGCCGTTGTTGTTGTTGAAGAATATGACAAAATGGTAGCGTTTGATGTTTTTGGGCTTTTATAGGGAAAAAATCCATGCGTGACGCATGGTTTGTGTCCATGTGTCACGCATGGTTTTGTTCTGTGCGTGGCGTATGGATTAAAACCATGCGTCACGCACGGATATAATCCATGCGTGACGCACGACGCCTGGGCAGTAAATAGCAAAAAGGGTGGGCGTTAAATAGTAAGGGCCTAAACAAAGTATACCCAACAATTAATTTAGCTTCTATCTAGAATTTTTGCTCTACCAATGGACCCCACATCTTATTCTTTTTTTGTTCTTCCACGTTAAATCTTCTTTTCAATCTAGCATAGCCCTCCATCTCCATACTTCTCCCTTCTTCCCGCTGGATGCAGTTCAACTCTTCTTCTTCCTCACGCTGCATCTCCAATCCTCCATTCATCTGCCCAGTTCAGCCCGCGCAGCTGCCCTGCTCGGCCAGCAGCTCAGCCCAGCTCGCCGTCTCCTCCTACGTGCAGCAGACCGCAGCCAGCTCACCTCTGTTGTGGGGCGTCGTCATGGTCGTTTCTCCTGAGCTGCAGGCCGTGGACGAGCTCATTGTGAGCCTCCTTCAAGCCTCTATATGTACTTTCATCCAATTTGTTTTCTTGTGTAAGTTTCCCCAATTTCTCAAACCCTAACTTTTAGATTTTGATGTTTGCCTCTAATTCGTGAGATGTATCTGCAATTGGACTGTATTAGATGTTAATTGGGGCTTTGAAAATACTTAGGTTGATGGATTTGGATTTGGAAGTGGATGAATCGGGATTTGGGGCTTTTGGTAATCTTTCTGGAAAATCTGGGCATATTTCGTAATTACTGGAAAGCCAGGACTGACTTTATGAGGTGAGGCATTTACCCACGAGCATGGCAAATTTTACGGTTCTTGATTTGGATGTATATGTGATGAGTTATGACGTTTTACGTCAAGGTTCGACGTAGGTGAGCATTTCGTGAATCTTGCGACATCTTGTTACAACAAACGGATTAGTGGAGTTGATCGCCAACTAAGGCAAGTTATTTGTGAGTGTTTGCGTGTCGTAGTTTAAGTTTAGAATAATAGGCTATGCATGTCATCAAACCATCAATTCTGCATGCGCATACTTATACCTAGTTATAATGTTAGGCATTAATACTCATGTTGTTGATTTGGTTGTCGTTGTTGGTGATCAATGTCATGCGTTTATGCCTTGGGATGATTTGTTGGATCTTATCGCTCTTGTTATTATCGTTATTGTCGTTATTCGTCAGGCCTTGTTGTCATGGATTGTCCTTGTCAGATACGTTATTCCTCAATCATGGATATATTTGTTAAGTTGAGAAATTTTCGTTATCAAGAATGTAGATGTCGTGGTTGCAGATGTTGATTTGTAATTCTATTAATTGTGCCTTGGGTTGTGTCGTTCTTGTTCGGCTTCTTATGCGACATACATTGTCTTGGGAAATCTCGTTATGCCGAAAAACCTATTGTCGTTGAATTTTGGTGAATTGTATTGAATTATGGTTATCGGTTGAATTTATTGGTTTGTGGTATTATCCTTGAGACGTTATCCACGGGGTAAGGATTGTTCCGATCCCTGTTTGACGTCGAAATGTTTTTATGTCGTGACACCCTCGATTATGGCTCTACCGGAAGAGTCGGTCGTTGGTGTTGCTTATCAATTGTGGGAGGCCGGGTCGTCTAGCTAACGATGCCGTTACCGACCCTTTGATAAGTGTGATTTTGGCCCAATGTACGGGCAAGAAGGTACCTTCGGGTCCAAGACAGACTTGGACTTGTTTTCTAAACGTTTTTGAAATTTAAATTTGAAATGATTTTATTTAAGCGGCTTGCTTATATGTTGCTTGTGAATGATTGTTTCCTTCTTTGGAAGGATTTTAACTTGTCTGGAATTTGATTGACGAATATGTAAAGTTTAACCGATTACTATATGATTGTGATGAGTGTATATACCAAAGTGCATATTGTTGGTGAGTTGTGTAGTTATTCTTTCCTAAGCTAATGGTATTATATATATATGGTCATCTGTATAATCTCTGATATATCTGAAATGGTGAAATTAGGAATTAAATGATGCATTAACTTCTTTGAATGTCTACATGTCTCCACAGAGATTCACTACATATTTGCATATCTACATCTTCGGAAATCTATATGTTTGCATATGAATTTATTGTATATTTGCATGTTTGCATATCTTTATTGCATATTTGTATGTTTGTATATGAATTTACCGTATGTTTGTATATCTTGTTTTTGTGTTGCATGTTTGCATGTCTGCTAGTCTGTGACTTCTATGCATATGCTATCACACAATTTGCTAGTTTGGTTGGAGACTAACCCCCATTTCGGTGGGGGACTGGCTGTGTTTGTGCATGGCCAGGTGTTCGTGTAGCTTCAGAACATGGAGGATGGTCAGGCGACTGATGCGTTACTAGGATGGGTTATTATGGTTCCTACACTAGAATTTAAAAATGTCTACTCCAGTGAACTCATATTACCTTGTCTTCTTCATGATCGCTTTCTTAATTCGTAACAGACTCCCAACGTTCAGATCTTAATATTTTGCTCGAGTTTTGTTGATTTACTTATCGTGTTACACCTTGATCCTTTTGTTTTAAACCTTTTTTCCCATCAACTTGTTTTCTCGTATTACATTCCTTTCCCTCTAACCGCTTGAGGGGATTCCTAATCGGAGATCCCTGACACTGTAACACCCTATTAATTGGGGCATTACAATTAATACGTTTTTTCTAACCTATGCCCTAAAGGCACATGTTAAGTTTATTTGTAATGGAAACTGTTTTCCTACATAGAAGGAATATAAACTCATCATAACACAAAATATAACTAAGAAACAAAATATCTTATATTTATTTCCATTATAAGTTGCTTATCCTATACTCTAAGGCCATAAGTTAGAAAAATCGTTATTAATAATAGAAAAGGCTAGATTGATTAGTTTGTTAATTACTATGATAACATGAAACTAATACGAACACAAACAATTTTTACAACAAACACTATCCCACTTGGGAAATCAAAACCAATCAACTGTCAAGCATCATAGAAACACTAAAAAATATTATCTAGTATAATGTAAGGCTTTCAACATGTATAATCACATTATTTAAAGATAATGTATAACGATGTTGTTTGCATAAAATATATTTATATTAGAAATAAACTATTTTTTTATAGAAGCATGACGGGGTCGCGTGACTCAATGTATCGACATCGACTGTAACTATTTGATCGTTCATCCATAGTAAGTAGAGTTGTAGAGAGATAATGCGTTTTTAATTGGGGGGTGAGGTTTGCACCGGCTTTTTTTAACATATGAGCCGACAAAGTTGACGCTATTACATAGCGTTCAAAATTTGAAGGCCATAATTTATGAGCGCTATTATATGGCGTTTACAATTTCGGCTCAAACATAAAAAAATCTGGTGGAAATAAGTTACCCGTTTTAACTAATAGGAGGAGAAACTGGAGACTGAAGGAGATTAGTAATTTTATTTTAAACATGAAATAAAATTATAAAATACATAAATCCAACCAAACAAATTTAAGTATTGAATAGAAGGAGTTTACTTTTTATAATCTCTCATATTTTCTTTTACTTGATCTAGAACTTTGGTATTATTAGGCATTTTGTAATTTGTATATTATATTTGTTGACTTTAAAATAGTGTCTTTTTAGTTTGTAAGATAACTAATTATGTAATTTTTCTTATATAGTTCAATATCTATATTTATATCTCATATAAAATTGTTAGTACTTGATGAAGTAATGTCAACAGGAATAAAATCTTTCTCATCTCATTCATGAATTTTAATCTAAAACCTCCATCTTCTTTTAGTTGCAAGCATTACAATTAATATCTACATTTTTTCATATTATTCAACTCCATAATATCAAACTTAGGTAATTTATTCACTAAATTGATAATTGTTAACACTAAAAATTGATAGTATTTAATAATTAAAATTAGTGTTTGTTTCTGTCATTTCTTCATAATCTTTCTTTTGACTTCTCACATTAATTAGGCTCATACAGTAGTCGTCTCACATCTGTTCGTTTATGTCAGTTGCTCTTTCTTTCATTGAATCTCCTAATTTGGGCTTTTTGGTTATGTTTTGAGTGTATTCGTATGTTCGTTTCTGTATCGCAATTACCTCATCGATTTTTACATGTTCTAGGCGTTTGTCTTTTGAGATTTTCCTTGAACATGTTGGCTATTTGTTGGTATTCTCTTTCAACAGGTTGTTATTATGTAGATAATGATTTTAAGATAACAATAATTAGTAATTCTACCCTTCACATCTCGTTACAAATCAATATGTTAAAGTTTATTTATTTAATTAATTAAAAACATCTATTTTGTATTAAAAGTTGCGGCATAAATACATATGTGAATATAAATCTCAATAATTGAACTTAATTAATAAAAAATATCCTCTTAAAAGAAAATGTAATAACATTAAAAAAAGTGTATGGAACTTGAGCAAATCATAAAATTGTAATATATATTATTTTTTTATCTTCAAAGTATGTACACATTTAGCTGTAAAACGACCATTTCATTCCAGTTTATTATTCAAGTCCCGCAACCTTGTACCTTAGCCTCATTTTGCAATTATCCTGGAAAAATGTAGAGAAGCAAATAAATCAAGTCATATATTCCATATTGATATCATAATATAATTAGCCTACAAAAGCAATGTGCAAAACTGCAACCAACAATAGAATCATAAAGTCACATCACAAATACTAATGAAGGACAAATAAACCAAGTCATTGGATTTTTAGTTTTGTGTATATAAGTTAGTTAGATTAGGGATAAAGTGTTTTTGTAATAGATCTCCAGTAAATAATATTATCTATTTTCTCGCCAATATAATACTAACTTTTTATATTATCAATAAAAGCTTTATTTCAATTGCTAGTGGTAAGAAAATCTAACTAAGTAGTGTACTCAAGTGAATGCCCCGGAAAACCTTTTAGTATGTAGTCTATATATTTGAATTAACATTAACATAGTCTATACATTTGAATTCATTCCTTCACTTTTTAGTATTTAGTCTTGCACACAATATTAAACTTAATTAAGTAGAAATAAATATTTGCATGGAAAAAAATGTCACAATAACTCGTGCTTGCAACCTGTGCAAAACATAAATTATATTATATATTATAAATATATTTTATCATTAAAATTTGTATTAGGTGATATGGCATATACATAGTAGAGTTCTAAAAATATGAATGAATCAAAAAAACCGATATGGACCTGCATTCTATTTGACCCAACCGGACAAACGACCCGAATTAGAAGAACACAAAGCTAATCGAGAAATAGATTCACTGAATCTGACCAACCGATAACCCAACCGAATGGAAAATTGATGAACATTAGTACAGTATAACAAAAAGTATAACATACTCAAGTATCTTACATAAATAATATAATTATACTTATGTAGTTCTAAAAAGTAAGGTAATTAAAAGTTAATATAATATGAATTTTAATAGTATAAAAATGTTATTTAAGTCAAGTACTACCAATTTCATTAAAACAACTAAATATAAAAATGTTTTGATATGTTATTCTAGTTTATTAATGTATTATTAATTTAATTTTAGTACTTTAACAAAAATAAATATTTATAAAATGACGTTAAACATGTAATAACATCACTTAACTTAACATGTGAATCGAATTAACCAGACCCATTCTCAACCCGAAATGACATAAGCCGAACTCGACTTAACCCACTCAATTGACAACTCTACATATATGAACTAAAGAGTTTATCAAAATAAAAATATTAATTAAGTATGTGTTAATTATTTGAGGTTTGGATATTAACTATTAACATATTTCTTATATTTTATAACTACATATTCAAGAGATTCAGTTACCCGTCATGAGCGTTGCATGTTTGATATTTAAACGTATGCAGCCAACCCTACATTGCACAAAAAACCATCATCATGATCCTCAATCTTACAGTTGTGTGGCTTTACATATTCCAAAGAAGATAATAGAGAGTAGAACGAACCTGCATTAGTGTCGTTTTCCAATTCAACAACTTCATCCTCAGTTTTAAATCGGAGAAGGGTTGCAACCGGCCAAAAATTTCATTCCTACAACAAAATTTGAGATTAGATGCAGAAGGTGGAAAATGGAAGGCCAAACCAAACTGTCTTCACATTTGTAACCAGAGAATGAAGTGATGTACTGGGTAATAACCATATCCTTACGACTGCACACCCGCAAACCCAAGTTTAGGAAGCAAGATTATATGCTCCAGCCAGATAAAAAATGAAGGGGACTAAATTTAAAGCAATAAAAAATGAAGGGGACTAAATTTAAAGCAACTATATATGCAATCTTTATATGAACGATTCTCAATTACTTGTTCAAAGTAAGGTAAAATTCTTGGGAACATTTAAACTATTAGATGTCATAAAATTGGTCTTAATTCCAAGAGTTTATTAAGCAAAATGTAAATATGACAAAGTTATATGCTCGATCCAGGTAAAATTGTGCACATGGACTGAATCTAAAGTAGCCACATATTAGTTCTATAAGATTCTCAGCTACTTATCCTGAGTCAAAATTCTTGTGCGGATCTTAATTCCATACTTCATCATGGTGTTAAACGGCTAAAAATGAATACAATAGAGTGACCAATAGATTTAAAACATGCCCATTCCACAAAGCTATAACAAAAAAACATTGGCTGTAACAGGATCTGAGAAATGTGGATCATACAACGACGAAATAAGCAGCGAATTAACATCTCATATTAAACAAATCGAAAATTTGGATTCATGAGCATAAATCAAGACAACAATTACCTCGACACCGATCATCAACTCTTTGACGGTTTTTAAAGTTGGTATTTCAGGTTGTATACCGACTGTAATTGTCAGGCAAATTCATAGCAATTGTATCATTCTCTGTATCACTGTCTATATTGTTTGTGATATAGAATGATAGAATAGGTTACAATTCATAATGTCTCTAATTGAATATCATATATCATTTCAACAATAATAAAAATAATATACAGAGTAGTGTATAGTATATGACGTTTAGACATTGTGTATGAGTTTCGTAATGAGCTGTGTTTTTTTTTCTCCATAAAGGTAAATAGAAGAAGGTTTCACATTGACTGGCCCCCAAATCATTATATTATTTGCATGTATATATATCATTGTAAGTTTAAAATAAATGGTCAATTTCAATTATTAAGATATAAGCTATCTTTGATTATTGTACAAATGTCATTATCGACTTTTGGGTATAATTAAGTGTACCCTGATTTCAATCCTTATGTAGTTTGTGCTCATACGATGCTCGAGTCCTTTATGAATTTATTTTACATTTTGTATACGACTCTAGACTTTGTGTGTATTTCTATTGAAATGTGTTTTGTCGTCATATATTATTAAGTATGTCTTTTATTGGTCTTATATGTCAGTGGTCATTTGAAAGTGTATTCAAAAAAGCTTCTACAAACTGATCCGAATACAAATTCAATGGATATACAAGGGGAACAATTCTTGCTATACAAAGCTTTCACATTGTTTCTTATTTCTATTCTTTTAGGTATTTTGTTTCTTTATGTTCCATGTACTTGCTATCAATGAAATTGCAGCCACTGTCAAGCTTTGTTTGTGTTCTCAAACACGTTCTCATGGTCTTAAATTTAGTGACTTCCATTCTTCACCAAATCCTAACAGAACTAAACAAGGCGTCTTTCACCATGCCCAAATGACATCTAAAAAGCCCTAATTAACTCGCTGATTGTGAATCCTTAAATTGACTAAGAACCCTAATCCCTAATTTGAATATTTTTTTGCAAATCATCGATGTCGATTGTTCGTACCTAAAAATACCACTAGAATGCAACATGTTCAGAGAGTTATGCGTAAACGAGGAGAGCATGCATGTCGACGGGTTGTGCTGATGAGTAAGGAGAGGGTCAGCCAAGTTTATTTCCTTCTTTATTAATGAGCTATTATTCTATTCATGTAAATGGTAAAGAGATAAGTAAATATTATTAAAAGAATATATCTTTACCTTGTTTATATTAAGTTAAAGATATAAGGAAAAAAATAAGATTATTTCCTTAAAGATAGAATTAAGGTTTGCCTATATATAAATGACTTCCTTATCATTGTAATCAAGTGTTGAACCCCCGAGCAATAATACAAGTAAAGTGATTTCGCCATTATCATACCCTAGTTGTTATCTTCTAGTCTATATCTGTTATCTGATTCGTCTTCCTCACATTTGTCACAACAAACTAGTATCAGAGCTTCGGGTTAGTTGGGTTTGTAATCTGGTGAGGAAAGATGTCTGCTTTTAACGTAAAGATCGACAAGTTCACAGGGAGAAATAGTTTCAGTCTATGGCAAATAAAGATGCGAGCTTTGTTGAAACAACAAGGTTTGTGGGCGCCGCTGTCGAAAGACAAGAAGAGCGACGTTGCTGGGATGGCTACTCTGGAGGAGAAGGCACATTCAACGATCATGCTGTGTCTTGAAGATGATGTCATCACTAAGGTCTCAAACGAAGAGATTGCCGCCGGTCTGTGGTTGAAGTTAGAGAGTTTGTACATGACGAAATCTCTAACCAACAAGTTGCTTCTGAAACAACGCCTATTCGGATTGCAAATGCAGGAAGGTACGCAACTTCGGGATCACTTAGATCAACTGAACACATTATTACTAGAATTGCGTAATATTGATGTGAAAATTGAAGATGAGGATGCTGCTTTGATTTTGTTGGTGTCTCTACCACATTCATACGAGAACTTTGTGCAATCATTTATTGTTGGGAAAGATACTGTCACTCTGGAGGAAGTCAGGTCATCTCTTCATAGCAGGGAGTTGCGTCATAAGGCAACCGGTGTAGGAAGAGATAATCAAGTCGTTGGGTTAGTCGCTAGTGCCGGTAAAGGACATGGAAACGGTAAGAAGTTTTCAAAGGGTCCTAAGCCTGATGATGTCTGTAATTACTGCAAAGAGAAAGGGCATTGGAAAGTTGATTGCCCTAAGAAGAAGCAGTCTGAAAAGAATTCAGACTTTGCAGGCATAGCAGAGTATGTCGCCAACTCTGAAGATGATATTGCTCTATTTGCTGATGGACACACTTATCACTCTGATGAGTGGGTTCTAGATTCTGGGGCTTTCTATCATATTTGTCCAAGAAGAGAGTGATTTTCAACGTATGATCAAGTAGATAGTGAAAGCATTTCGATGGCTAACGATCATGTCTGCAAGGCGGTTGGGATAGGCTCAATCAAGATACAGACTCATGATGGTAGATTTTGCACATTGAATCAGGTCATACATGTTCCACTTATGACAAAGAATCTGATATCTCTAAGTCTGCTAGATAGGAGAGGCTTCAGTTTCAATGGTGAAGGTGGAGTTCTGTTTGTCTGCAAGGGTTCTGATTTGATTCTGAAAGGTGTCAGGCAGAGTACTTTGTATTTTCTATAAGGTTCTACGATAATAAGTTCTGGTGATGTTGCATCGGTTGATATAACTAAGTTATGCAATATGAGGCTTAGTCATACGGGTGGGGAGAGGATAGAGGTGAAGAAGGTAGGTAGTGCTGATATTCCTACTCATATGTTTACCAAGTCGGTTCCTCAGAGCAAGTCTGAATATTGTTTGGACTTGCTAAATGCCACAAGCTGATAACTTGCCATGTGGGGCAAATCTGGAGCAGAGAGAAGTCTGCTCATCTGGCACCGCACTGGTGCATCTGGAAAATCTGGAGCAAAGGAGAAGTTTGTTTATCTGGCACCGCCCTGATGCATCTCACAAATCTGGAGTAGAGGGGAGTCTGCTCATCTGGCACTATTATTGTGCATCTGTTACATCTGAGTCTGGAGAATCCAAGTCTGTTATCTGGCACTCTTATGGTGCGTCTGGTACATCTGGCACTCTTGTGGTGCATATGGTACATCTGTGTTTGAAGGATTCAAGTCAAGGTGGAGATATGTTAGATTTGTGCCTTGAATCCCAAGTTGAGCTTATTGGGCTCAATTGAGCCTGTTTAGGTTTTGTGTTTTAGGAGAGTAGTATATATACTCTCTATTATCTCATAACCTAGTAGAGAGGAAAATTAGGGTTTTGATAACCGTCACAAGTAGCAAGAGAGAGTGTTCTTAGATCTAGAGTGTTTCTTGTGAAATATAATATGATCTATGTTTGCCCGTGGATGTAGCCAACACAACGTTGGTGAACCACGTAAATTTGTGTGTGCTTTGTTATCTTCTAGTCTATATATGTTATCTGATTCGTCTTTCTCACATCCGTCACAACAGTGTATTGGTTTGGTTATAATGTCTAGGAGAGGTTGGTAAATGTTGAAAACCACTAGTTTGATACCTAAAGGAATCAACCTACCAAAAACTCGGCTGGAAAATTATCATGTTGGATACCTAAAGGAATCTGGCATGTAGCCACATAAATACACAAAGGAATACGCAATTTGAATTAAAACTCAAAACTCATCACCTACAAACAAATATCAGAAATTGAAGGAGATAAAATGCAGATCAAACAAAGACGAATAGTACCAGGCCACTCCTCTAGATCCCACTTGTAAACATCGACCTCGAAGATGGCATCAAGCTTCAACTTGCTCTCGCAAATCTTACGCAGCCAGTTCGAATGTCATTCAAATGTAGCTCACCATGCAAACACAACCCCAAACAAATGAAGTAGAAAGAATGTAAGAAATCAGATCAACTGAAAAACTGTAAAAAGCATTTGGAATAATAAGTGACTTAGAATTCATTTTTAAATATCGTCTTTATATTGTTATGCATTGTCTCGACCACACAGTACATCTCCAACACACATTTTTGTCCCCTCTTGACAGAGAAGGGGACAGAGCCTTGCATAATCCATCCCTCTTTATATTGTTAGGCACTGAGTTAATTATTGCCTTCATTGTACTTGACTTCTCAATATGTTTGTAAATATTGTTGTTAGGAGAAGATTTACGACTCACATCCAGTAAGTCTCTGGTATCTCGCACTTTACCTTTGGGTCATTCACGTCTGCGTTTAATGCAACTATATGACCATACAGCTCTTTCTGCAAGCAAATTTGACATAGAGTTTCCTGACTCAATAATCTTGTTTTGCTCATGAATTTCGAAAGAATATAAGAAATCAGAGAAGAAAACACAAGCCTGTCAAAGGGGAAAACAGTAAAATAGGCATGTACTAATTACATTCTTTAAAGACCAAAAGACTTAAACCTTGCCTCTCTTTTTTTCCTGCAAAGCATAATTTAGCCATATTTATGAATATGAGTCCAAAGATGGTATATGATCATCAAGCAGTACCATTCTAAAAATGTAGTTGTCTAGCTGAAGCAACCAATTCATGACTAAATCTACAACGAGAAGAAAAACACTGTGATGATCAAAGTCATCTGTTGCAGCCTTGAAAAATCAGAGACAAGCTCGGTCTCTTGACGAATTGGGGAATTGTCTCAGAATGTGATTCTTTACGGACTGGGGTGACTAACTCTCATCCCCTCTCCTTTCTAGTACGTATGTACTATGACTTTATTATAGACCTAGCCAAACTAGGGCTTAGGCCGGGCCAGGGCATGCCTAATTCAAAGTTCTACTCATTTACTAGGGTCGGGCCAAGCCCTCCCATTTAAAATGGGACAATTTCGCTGCCCATATCCTCCCATAAAGGCGGGCAGGGCGACCCTCAACTACTTACACAAAGAAATTTAATGTCAGAATCGGGTTAAACTGCGTTACTAAAACATTCAAAACCTGTTTAGTGATTACATAACAATTCAGCATCCAAAAACGCATACTAAAAACGTCCAAATGCGTCCTTACATAGCAATCTCATAAGTTTATATTATTAATTTTTATATTATATATAATATGGGGCGGGTAGGGCCGACACTCAGGGCCATATTATACCATATCCTCCCGTATTATAAAAGGGTCGAACAGGGCCGGCCCTGTTGGGTAAAATCTCTTACTCGTATCCTCCCAAATTTTAGGGCGGGCTGGGAGGGCCGGGCGAGTCGGCCCCAGTGTGGCCAAGTCTACTTTATTACAAAGGACTGAGTAGTTCGGGTGACTCATGTGTATAGGAAGGCTAATCGTCTTGCAGACGGATTGACGAACTATGTTTTTTCTTTAAGTTTAGGCTTTCATTTCTTACAAACTATTCCTAGTTGCATTATTTCTATTTTATAAGATGATGCAAGGGGTTTTGCTATTTCCCGTCTAGTTATAAATTAGCATTCAATTTCATTCAATAAAGTTTTAGAAAGTGCTGCCTCTCTTTTACCAAAAAAAAAAGGACGAATCGGGGAAATATTTAGTTCACTCAATTTTGGGGAAATGTTTATTTCGTAAAAACAAGGCAAATGTTTAACAATGTTTTTGTAAGAAGAAAAGATTTATTTTTTATTTTATTTTTCTTTTGGTAGAGTCTAGAATATGTATTAATGGTTCCCAAGAGCAACTGCAAGAAATATGACCTGTATTATCTATATCAAGTTATGGGCTGGTCCAACCAACTACACATTGGTCCAGCCCATTATTAAAGTCATCAGTCTCAAATCTTAGGAAAAATTAAAATAAAGATAATGAATTGCCTAGAGACAGAGTAACACATTAGAGCATACCCATTGGTTGCCCTTAGGATGAGTATTAGGAAAGAGAAACCCAAAATAATATTAAAATATAAAAAAGTAGAATCTTGAAAGACAGAAAAACAATACCCACAAAAAAATGGGCATTCTCTTCACCATGGTGAAGAAATGGACATTCAACCTAAATTTGACATGTGTCCCAAGGTGACATCAATTTTGGTCTAAAATCTAATATAATATAAAAATCGCGGAGTGAGAAAATCAAAGGCCGCATTAAATCATATTATAAAAATCGAGTCTTATACGTTTTTTGGAGTTGCCCAACAAAAAGACGGCCAATTATTTTGGACTAAAACAAAAGATATAAAATCATATTCTTCTCAAATTTCGTACTCTATTTTAGTTTTGAATATCAAAATGGATTAATTTGATGATAAATCTCAAATTCGTGTTTTTCTATCTTGCTCTTGAGATAGGTGTGCGAGTGATTTATGTTAATATATAGTTTTTCTAGGTATAAATATACTAATGAGTTAAGCATTGCTTCTTCAATGAGTAGGTGAATGAGATCATCATCTCCAACTAAACGGATCTTTGCCTTGGAGATTACTCCAAAAGTTGGTAAAAATTACAAATAATGTCTATATAATATCAACTTATGTAATATCAGTGTGAACCAGATATTCAAATTACTTTTCTAGAGAAACACTAACATGACAAGAAATCCAAGAAAAAACAATTAAAAAGACGATCAATCAAGGGCTTTTAACTTTTTATATCATACAACATGTGGAATATTTGCATAAAATTAAATTTTACACAATAAACGAAATAAAATACCCGTAGTGTTGATGACTTTTACCTACAAATTATAAATGCTTATAGACCCGCGCTACGCGCGGGGCCCAAAATGCTAGTACATATATAAAGTCGATATGTGTCTCATAGAGAAATGAATGCCCACAAAATAAATGGACAACTATTAGGAGTGTAGTGGGGATAGGTGGGTATGAAAAATGGATATTAACAAAAGAAAGAGAGAGATATTATTAAAATATTTGATACCTACAAAAAAAAATGAATAACTATTGTGTATACTCTTAGAACCAAGTAATCAAGTGTTGGGTTATTGCAAGGTTTATTTCAAATTAATTTTTATAAATGGTTAGACAAATTGTTAATGTGTAATAGTGAAATATAATGGTCTATTTCAAATCTCTCTAGCTTTCCGAATATGAATAGACACATAGCACGTACGGAGTAGAACATACCTGAATCATTGTCATTCAGTTAGCTATTCAAATTGCTGGAATCGATACCAACGCAATAAAGCATAAATCAGTGTATGATTGATGATGACGAAGAACTAGAAATTCAGTTAATCCTGCCACTAAATGATGCCAATATCGAATTACAAATTTACAACTATTGAAGTATACATTTCAGTTAGAATTTTTCATAAAATTCCGACTGAAATAAAAACTGTGAATATTTAACTAATTTTTTAAAAATAAATGATTTCAAAGCCATTCTTTTATAAATTCTATCAATAATTGATTGCATAACAAAAGTAAAAAAAATGTTTTTTACTATGCAACGCATTGGTTAGATTGCATATCATGTAATTCAAATGAGAGTTGCATTTTCATATTTTTGTTAGCTAGTTAGTTTTATATTGTTTTTTAATTTTATCTAATACTCCCTCTGTCCCAGAAAGAATGTCCTGTTTTCTTTTCGGGCGTCCCCTTTTGATTGTTTCGTTTCCTTTTTTTGCCATAGATTTCTTCTCATTTACTCATATTATTTTACTCCCTTATAATCTTATTCATTTATACTCTCAATAACACTTTATCAATCAAATCAACCATCTACATCATCTTCTTCATTTTAATATTATCCATTTACTTCATAACACCATTAAATCTCTTTCATGTTCTTCAATAAGATGGGTCTTAGAGGCCAAGGAGAGGCGGAAGGCGGACGCCGGTGTGGGTGAGGCGGAAGACGGTGGCTTTTCCCGTACTGGTGCTCCGAGATGAACCTCAGCGAAGAGCTTCCGGGGAGCTTCAGCTCGCTTCTCGGGCTGCAACAACCGGGTGTGTTTCTGGGTTTGGGTGGCTACTGTCTCGGACTCGGACCCGGGTCCACGTCTGGTTTCTGGGTTTGGGTTTTGGGCCGCCGATGGTTGAAATCGGAGTTGAGAAATTCAACGGAGTTGAAGGTTCATCTGGTGGATCCCGTTTGAATACCAACAGCAGCAACGAAGCCCTACCTCCATGGCATCCAGATCTGGATTAGAGTGGGAGATTGGGGGTAGGGGCATTTTAGATTTTTGGTTTATTTATTTAATTTTGTATTTAAATTTTAGATTTTTGCTATTTTTTTATTGGTTGATAGTTGTACTATATTTTTGCATTAATTCTATCAAAAGTTGTCATTTCGGGACAGAGTGAGTATAAAAATATAAATAAAAGTGAAAATAAATAAATTATGTAGCTTAAATTATTTCAAAAACTTTTGAATATTATACTCCCTCCGTCCCTTAATATAAGACTCATTTACTTTTTCGACACTATTCACAAACCGAGAGAATCTTCTCGTTTTCTTCCAATATATAGAAATAAATATAGGCATGCGAGATCTCGTTTGATTCATCTCATTGAGCACTTTGACAATATAAAAAAATTATATTTTTTATCATCGTATATTTAGAGATATTAACGTTACAAAACGTGTCTCGACAAATGTGTTAAAAACAAATGGGAAGATCAATAGGGGACGGAGGTAGTAGACAATAAATAAAATTTGAGGGACACCTAGGCAAATTTTGGATGGTACAGTAATTTATTGGAGTAGGTAGGTACAGGCAACACAGAATTTTAAAATGATTTGAAAAAAAAGAAAGAAAGAAAGAGATAAAAGAAAAGGAAAAACAAGGAAAGTGGTCCAATTAAGACAGAGACTGATAGGAGGAGGAGGTGTCCTTCCATAGCTGGCACGCTGCTGTCTTCTTCCTCCACGCTTTCTTCATCCCCACACATCTCTCTTTCTCTCTCAGGTCTTCTCTATCTTTCCTCAACTCTCAATCGCATACATTTTCCTCTTTCTGTATGCGCATTTAACGATTTTGTTGCTTCATTTCGCCTTCTGTGTTTTTTCTAGGGTTTTAATGGCCGACTAGCTGATTTCCTTAATATTTCGGTTACTGCTAGTTCAATTTGTGTCAATCTATTAGATTGCTGTCGAATTTTAAGGTTTAGGAAGAAATTCTGAGTTTCTGAAGAGAAAGATCTGTTTTCTTCTTTTTTGGAGGTTTCAGAAATGAGCGCATCTCGCTTCATAAAATGTGTTACTGTCGGCGATGGAGCTGTGGGAAAGACGTGCATGTTAATCTCTTACACCAGCAATACTTTTCCAACTGTGAGATTCTTCTCCATTCTTTTGTTTAATTCTTTCGATTTACATACATTGTGCAGGAATTTGCCGAGCTCGTTGCTTAAATTCATCCTCCGATGAGAATTTGTACTTGCAGTTTTCCTAATTTATGAAGTCCCTTGTAATTTAGCTCAATTAATGATTCTATGAAACGGATTGTCCTCCCCATCAATTTTGCTTGGACTGTTGCACCATATCCTATCTCATATACCTTTCCCTTTGATTTTTTACAGGATTATGTGCCTACGGTGTTTGACAACTTCAGTGCTAATGTAGTTGTTGATGGGAACACGGTTAACCTAGGTTTATGGGACACTGCTGGTAAGTCACAATGGAAATTAAAGAGACAAGGAGAGAGATTTGATGAACTTTTCTTTTCTTGTGTTGATTTATGAATTTTCTGCTCTTAATTTTACAGGTCAGGAGGATTATAACAGATTAAGGCCACTGAGTTACCGTGGGGCAGATGTCTTTATCCTTGCATTCTCACTGATAAGCAAGGCCAGTTATGAAAATGTTGCAAAAAAGGTTGAGTTTGATCAAGTTTACACTATAAATATCATGATGCATTGTGTTGATTTTGTATGTGTTTGCATTTTCAGTGGATTCCTGAGCTCAGGCATTATGCACCTGGTGTTCCAATAATTTTGGTTGGAACAAAGCTTGGTAGGACTCTTAAATCTTAAACCATTTTTCCTCCAAATTCTCAAATGTCGCCACAATGAATGAAAGAACTCAAAATTTAATTGTTTTGAGCTAATTCCGACCCTATACAATATCTTCATGTACAAATAGAAATATGAATGCATTTGTAGCTTCCCCTCATGCTTGTCTTAGGGAAATCTATATAGGCCAAACTGATGGAAAAAGGATAGCATTTCTGCATAAACTAAAATGGGAACTGTGTATAGCATTTTTTCCATGTATTTGGATTCTATAAAGTCAACTATTTAGTTGAACTGTCTTAGGGCAATCTATATTGTGCAAGTGCCTCTTTTATATTGAGTGAAAATATTGTTTGGTTATATTTTTTATTTATGGTTTGGAAATCATTTGTTTTTTTGTTCGTACATTCAGATCTTCGGGATGACAAACAGTTTTTTGTCGACCATCCTGGTGCAATCCCCATCTCGACCCAACAAGTAAGAACTTCACCATTTTAATAGACTTATTCAATTGACCAATGTAATTTCATTCTCAGTTACATCTCATTGTTACTCTTAATCCTTATTTAAGGGAGAAGAGCTGAGAAAGCTAATCGGTGCACCCTACTACATTGAGTGCAGTTCAAAAACACAACAGGTAAATCATGCTTTCTCTTATTCATCAAACACTTCTTAAACTGCTTGTTTTGTATCTGTGTTTTATGAAATTCGTCTTTTCAAATTTCTTGAATACAGAACGTAAAAGCAGTATTTGATGCGGCGATCAAGGTGGTTCTTCAACCACCTAAGCAGAAGAAGAAGAAAAAGAAGGGTACCAAATGTTCAATACTTTGATGAGATTGAAAATCTAGTTCGAGACGTTCGGTAGAGGATAATATCAATGTAACAAAAAACCCTGCTGTCATTCTTCCGTGTTTTCTTAGTCTGTTGTTGTGTGTTTGATTCTATTGAACCCCAGCTAAAAGTTCTTGGTGTATAGACTTTTTAAGATGACAGACCTTTTACTAGGATTAATTTCTGCCTAACAGGCATTGGAATTGTGTTCTCTTCTTTGTATTGTATTTTAAACCCTCTTGTTTTAAGTTTTTCTTTCTACAAATATTAATATAGCTATAGCTCAATTGAACAATCCTGATTTTTGCTTGAAGATGTTTTTTTATGTATATGATGATACTATTGTCAAATTCACTGCTCAACGTGCATCTTTGCAAGTTATTTGCTAGATTGTTTATTATGAACACGTCTCTGTTTATAAACATAGAAGATTCCTTGTTTATTATGAACAGGTCTCTGCTTATAACATCGACATGAACAGCCGGCTAATACAGCTAGCATTCGAATAATAGTTTTTATTTGGTGAAATGTCAATTATAAAACGCTAGATGGGAGAGAATATCTTGACCTATAGTATGACAATGTACAACGTGTCAACATGTCCAATTAGGATACTGCATTGAAAAAAATTCCACTAGAGAAGGAATCATGAGATCTAGATGGTCATCATCACAACATGATTGTCATTAACGTTACTGTATTGCTTAGCCTTTCTTACAAGTCTGTAGAATTCAACAATCAAGAGAGATAATATCATTAAGTGTGAGTGAGTTAATATAGCGAGTTATTTGTATTTACAATTCGGAAAATAGTTTGAATAATCCGCAGTATCAAATCAACCACGCAAGAACATCCTTACACACATGTACTACACCAATTAAACCTCCCCCACCAACTCCAAAACCCTATCTTAGCACATGCATGTGTTCTTCGTAGCAAAAGTCAAACCGAGCATCTCCTCCCTCCTGTACAAATTCCTTTGCGTCGTTTCAAACAGCATATCTGATCTTGGAGGAGCTCAAGCCCAGTGGCACTACAAAATCAAAGCAAGCCACGTCCCTTTTCAAAATGGGACAGTAAAGGGCAACGCATAGATTTCAACATCACTCAAGAAATGTGCTTGTGGCTGCATCCCAGAATTGCCACCGATGGGAAGAAGTTCTTTGCAACATTTCATTCTCTTTACTTCTTTCTTGCTACCCAACAGCCAATCTTCTTCTTCCGCGACTGGGTCAAGATCCATGGGTGAAGGAGCCCAGCTTTCAAACAAGGAATTAAATTTTCTCAATGGCCTTGGCAACTTCTTTTCGTGTTTCGAACTGGGTACTCTATCTATCTTCTTCCTTGGGGATGGAAGTTTTTCCCTGTTCTCATCTTTCGAAGTGGGAACTAGATCGATCCTTTTTTCTGGGCATGGAAGCTTTTCCTTGTTCTTTACATCTTTCGAAGTGGGAAGCTTTTCCTTGTTCTTTACATCTTTCGAAGTGGGAAGCTTTTCCTTGATTGAACTGATGATACTGAGCTGTTGTGTGGGATAGCTCTTAGGAGGCGTAATACTGAGCTGTTGTGTGGGATTGTTCTTAGCAGGGGCAATACGGAACTTTGAGGCAGAGTTATTATCCACTACATCAGCATGTTTCAGATTGCTAATGGAAGGCGTGATTCGAAACTTCGAGACAGCCTTTTTAGGCTCAACATCAGCCTTCTGGGGCTGGGAGTTCACCTTTCCAGTAGGCAAGCTGAGAGAAGGGTTCTCTTTCTTTCCTTGATTAAGAACAATTCTGAAAACAGTACCTAAATATGAATAAAAAATAGACTGTTAGAACAAAAACAACTGACTACTGAACATAGAATAAATAAGAGTGGATATCTGATAAATTGCTCACCAGTATTCCTGGCATTGGTGGTGGTGGCAAGGGGTGGAGAAGGATGTTTCCTTTTCCGGCTTTCTGTACTTTCGGATGAATTGCAAGGCTTGCCTTGATCTTCAGTGAGGCTACTCTTCTCACTATCATATGCAGATTGTTGTAGCTTAATCTGATAGCTGGCTTCAGGGTAACCAACTTTACTAGCATGATAGAGCTTCTCATCTTGGGGTATCTTCTTCTCATTGCAGATGTCTCCATTTGACTTATCATCCCGCTTCTTTTCTTTCTTCTCCTTTCTCCTGTCTTTCTTTTCTGTCTTTGTCTTTTTGGTTTCTCGCTGGAGCTTTAGAAGCACCACAATAGCGGTTCAGTACAGTATTGTGGTTCAGTTCAGAAGGGAACGCCAAAAACGAAAGCATGGCCTAAACTCATGGTGAAGACTTTACACATCGAATGCAGACAACAAAGAACAAAAACACAAAACACTGCAATTTAGAAAGCAAAAGGTTGTACACAACAAGTTCACCTAATGATTCTGTGGCTACGGGGCATTTCACAAAAAATGAAATTAAGTTTGGAACACAAAACATTACGACTGAGTTTGTAAAACAAAACAAATTTTGAACTTCTGAAACCAGTTTCATTGAAAAGAAGTAGCTGCCCCCTGATTTGAAATTCACCCATCATCAGAGGATTGACAAGTTACCTTATAGACTATTCCAACCATAAAACACAAGTAACACCCAATCTAGAGCTGACATAGTAGAGATAAGATGAGTTACTCTCTAACACAATCTCTTTAGAGCACATCCAAACATTCCTTGGAATAGCTTTTCATTCATACTCATACCCACTTTCTACCACTCAATTGATGTTACAATAGATGTTATGTTTCATCAAAGGCTCCTATTAATTGTTAGTATTGACTCGTCAAAGATATGTGCAATCTATTCCTTTAGCCCATAGATACTGAAACATCCTCAACAAACAAATCAGGTTACCACAACCCACAGTCAAGCAACATTACAGGTTAACTCATTCCTAATTGTTACACTCTATAATTAGACAGACAAATGAATCATCTTTTATCCTTCCCTCACCACCCTGAATACTTTTCATCCTAATTAATCAAATTAGACTAGGAAATTCACAACCATGGTTGCGATTGAATAAATCATCATCCTCAACATCACATCAACATACGCAACGATATGTATCATGCAATCTGAAGATAATCAAATTGCTCGCACAAACCTTAATCGTACAGATCAAGGCCTCGTTGCTTTCGAACTTGCCAGCATAGGCAGGGGGTGGGTAAGGATAGCAGCGAGACATCCTGGATTCGTTCGCGAGATCTCTCTACGCTCAAATCTCCTCTCTATCTCACCCCTTTTCCCCAAATCTACAAGCAGAAACCCTAATCGAGGAAACAACGGTCTGCAGGTTGCAGATCGACGGTCAAGACTACGATTCAACGACGGATTGAGGCGCCGAATTGGAAAAACTGGAAACCTAGGGTTTGGGTTAGGAGGCGGCGAAGACTTTCGATTTCTCAAATCTGAGATCTCGAAAAGAATGAGTTAATGAGGAGGGTAGGGTTGTATATATAGGCCCAATTGAGGGAACGCGGAACCGACCTTCGATTTTTGCCTTCTTGCTTACGCGTATACCTTCTTTTACTCTTTTGCCCTTTTCCTCAGCGGAATAGGTTTTTTTCCTTCTCGATTTTTTTCCCTTCTTTTCTAATACTACTCCGTACTACCACTATTTTTTTATTTTTTTATTTTACAAAGGGAAACTCGGGAGTCTCATTTGTCATCCAATGAGAGTTTCTGATCATCTGTACAGTCCTGAAAAAGTCTAAGTTAATGTAAAATATACTCTACTTTAAAAAGACAAGCCTTATGACTGATGTATTAATCAAATATTGTAGCATCCAAGTATGGTTTTAGTAACATGAGTGCTAAGATTTGGGTTAGCATTCAAACAGCCTCCTTAAAACACCGAAAGAATTTAACATCACCAAAATTTGAGATGATGTTATTGATGTCGTCAATAATATTCCTCATTTTCCTAGGTATTTTTCAAGTGTTTTTAATAGAGTTTATAACTATAAGATTATCACCTTCGAATATAATGTTTATATTTTAGCTTCATAGCAAATTTTTTTGTCGCATACAACGCAGTCATTGCCTCTGTTACAAGAGCAGATTTAGCGAAAATTTGCTTATTGAAAATATCTAGAACTTTACCATTATTATCTCTAGTTATGCACGCGATATAAGTGTTATCTATTGAATGATGTGAACCATCAAAATTTATTTTAATCCAATTTTGTGGTGGTTTATTCCATTTTTTTATTTCTATTTTTACTTCTCTTTTTACTATGTTTATTTTTGGTCCTTTAATACACATCTTTGTAGTTTCTCATTGTTTGAATTGGATAAAAGCTCTTTTAGCGGGTTCATTATTATGGTAATTATTTTTCCCAAATATTATTGAATTTCTATATATCATGATACCAAAAGAAAATTAAAGCTTCTATTTTATTAGTATATTTTCTAAATATTTTTATGAGACTCATTATGGTATCCTGAAAAGAAATAGATTGTTGAAGAGGGAACTTATGTTTGTGTAAATTTTCAAATATACTGATAGAGAGTATTTCATACATATTATCTAGTGATTATTAGCTTAGGTTAGGATCCTTTGAGAGCTATTTCATATGTAATTGCATGATCCGCAGTTAAAGTGAAGAAGTAGTTAACTATGAAGATTAGTGAAGATTGACGTATTTCGATGCATTGAAGAAATCAAGTAAGAAGATGAGAGAAGACTTGACGAGAAGACAAAGACGAGTTGACGCGGAAAGGCGCGGACGACCCGCGTCCGCGGGTTTGCAGCAGAAGGTAATTCGCGCCTGTGGATGGCCTGCGGAGAAGATTGAAGAATTGGCTAAGTGTTGAAGACCCGCGGGTGAGCCGTGGATGGCCCTAAATCCGCGCCCGCGGGTTACGAGCTGAAGATCAGATTTGTTTCCGAGTTTTATCTTATTTTGTATTTTCTTTATTTGTATTATTTCCTTTTATTTCGTATTTCAGATTTATTATTTTCTAGGAGTATTTAAGCCTAAAAACACTTTAGTTGTAGGATATCTTATTACTCTCTGAAGAACCCTAGTTTTGCCTCCATGTTGATGTTGAACTAATTTCCTTTTGTTTTGCCTAACGGTTGAAGCCTTTGACTGTATGGTTGTGAGATTCTAAACTCTATTTCGCTTTCTATTGATTGTATTGATTCTCATGCTTTTATCTTATTGAATCTTATAGATTTGTCTAGTTTGGCCAACTAGGTTTATTGGTATTGTTCATAGTGCTAGGATTTGGTAATTCCAGGTTGGAGTTCTTTTCGGGTCGGGTTGGTCAAGTTTTTTTCGGGTTGGGTCAGTTTTTGACAGAGTCCATGAGTTTTGTAATATTATACAATTGAGAATTATAGTAGTTTGTCATATAATATAACCCTCAAACAATATTCTAAAAATTATGTAACGGTAAACAAAAAATGATCCCTACATCTCACACATCTAAAAATAGTCTACTAGTTTTTAATATTTTAAGGTTTTTATACGTATTTTATTGATAAGTTAATATAATTATCTCAATGTTTTCTAATTTTAAACACTTTAATCTTAACCAAAGTTACAAGTTAGTAAATGTAAATTTAGAAAGTGACGTTAAACGCTATTTTTTCTTAGAATGTAATAATGTCCATTATCGTTGTTTGTTGTTACTAACTAAAATAACAATAAGAGTGTCATCTACCATTGTTCTTTATTATTACTTATATATATATATATATATATTTGCAATTAAAATTTAATAATTCTTTAAAATTATTTTGAACCTCCGCGCAAGACACGTGTCCTAAACTATGTAATACTCCCTCCGTCCCAAAAAGATAGTCTCATTTGAGTTTTTAACACTATTTACAAATCGAGAGAATCTTGTAGGTTTCTTTTAATATATAAGAAAAAACATAGTCATATGGGGCTTGTTTTATTCGTCTCAATGAGCACTTTGACAATATTAAAAAAATTATAATTTTTATTAACATATAACGAGAGATATTAACGATAGAAAACGTATTTCGGCATATGTGTCAAGTTGAAATGAGACTATCTTTTTGGGACAGAGGGAGTAACTTTTTACCCTAAATTAGAGAAGAAGAATTCGGTCAGGATTTTATTAAATTGTTTAGCTTAACAAATTATTAAAATAATTAATTGAAATAAGTATGTAGACCAATAACAAATTGTTTTGTTTCTTTTCCAATACAAAGGTAAGATGGACCAATGACAATGGTTGATGAACATGTGACAAAGAGTGCTACACCTTTAGTAATTAGTAATTGACAAATCATAAAAAACATTATTGACGAAAAACCCGCCGCTTTAGGCCGACCCAATTACAAGGACTGCAGCTCATACACTCCAACCCATCCTTGGTAGCTCCGCCAGGTTCGAGTCTCACCAACAACCTCTTGTGACATAGTTGTTTTATTAATAAGCGGGGCTATCAAAGATGGGTTGGAGTGTATGAGCTGCAACCCTTGGAATTGGGCCGGCCCAAAGTGGCGGACGTTACACAAACGATGTTATGTAGTGGAGAACCATGAATTTGTGTCAATAGGGATTTGTTTAGGCTAAAAAGTAAAATTCAATTAACTAATTTGTATGAGAAAAATAATATTAAAAGAAATTACACTAAACTTTCTCAACAGAAATCTTAGAATTTTATAAATCAATCTAAGATATCTTTTCATTATCTTAATAATATAAGAATTAAACACAATTCACATCAAACAAAATTTAAACATGTTAGTTTTCTCTATTATTACATGATTTGGTTTTGGGTTCTGGTTGGTTATATTTCCTCCATACATACATTCCCATAAGAATAGTAAGTCTTTTTCTAAAGCCTTCTTATGTTGTTGGAAGCAATCTTCAGTAATATATAAGGGTATATTAGTACAGTTTTCGCGTCATGCACTAATTTATATAATTTACCGGTCATTTATATATTATGTCTCTGAAAAGTAAATTTATCGAATTAATTTGGATTATCAGTTAAGTATATGTAATTTTTTATTATGAAAACTAAAATGTAGAAACCAATTTAAAGTAAAATATTATATATGACTGCGGGTGAAGTTTTAAAAAGAATACTAATACTTTAAAAAATATTATTATTGTTTGGTTGTGAAAATACTATTATACATTTAAAAATTATAACTTGACATAAAAAGAAAAAAAAGAAGATAAAAATTACTTGTTAATACTCGGTACAGAAAGATTATGAGAAAATATGAAAAACATTTAATGTAGATAAATTAAAAACTTAAACTTAGCTTTAATATATACATAAATTAAAAAACTCTTCCATATTTATAGATGTAAAGTTAATTCAATATTTCTCACATTTATATACGTAGCATATTTTATTAAATATACTACTAATGTTAAAATCTACATAATTATATAAAATATATTTTTTGGCTAGATTTATGATAGAGCTAAAGTCGTTGATATTTATCAAACAAATCCTTAGAAACCTAATTAGTATAGCAGGAAAATAAGGATTAGACACATGAGAATGAAGTAATTTATTCCTAAGCAAGTAATTAGTTATCAACGAACGAACCAAAAGGAGAGAGTTGTTTGATTTTTAACTTAAAACAAACTATTTCATTGCCCGCGCTACGCGCGGTCCTAACACGCTTACTTTTATCGTATTTATATATTTCGTATTATTTTCATATATGTAATTATGCTGTAACTTTTAATAAAAAAAATAGATGTTTGTAATTAGTTAAATATGTAAAATTTTAACATATCGATTAGTAACGGAATCTTAAAGTTATAATTACTAATTAGTGATATTTTAAAATCATTATCTACATAATAACAGTCTGCTGAAAGAGAATCTCAAAAGACAACCAATATGTCCAATGAGATTCTCAAAAGACATACGCATGGAACATACAAAAATTGATGAGGAAAATACGATACAGAAACGAACGAACGAACCTACACTCAAAACATAACTAAAAAATCCAAATTAGGAGATTAAATGAAAGGAAGAGCAACTGGCAGAAACGAAAAGGCGTGAGACGACTACTGTAGGAGTCTAATTAGAAATGTGTCATTTTTTAAATGTATTAACTCAATATATTAACCTTTTAAAAAAATCAATGCATTAAGTAAGTACCAATTGTCATTACTTCATCAAACCCAACGATTTTTATATAGATACTAGCATTTTGGGGCCCACGCTACGCGCGGGTCTATATTATTTTATATAAGTGTTGCTAATTTGTAGAAAAAAGCCATTTTGTGTGATATAAAGATTATAAGCCCTTGATTGATCGTCTTTTTTATTGCTCTTCGTCGGGTTTTTTCCCCTATTATTGTTTCTCTTGAAAGATAATTTGGATATCGAATTAATGTTGATATTACTTAGGCTAATATTATATAAACAGAAATTGTAATTTTTACCAACTTCTGAAGCAATCTCCAAGGCAATAATTTCCTTAGCTAGAGATAATAATCCATTTTGATTATAAAAATCTTTCACTTTATCTTTTTAGTGAACTCTAAGACTCCATAATTCTAAATGAGAAGTTAAATCATAGTATAAGATAAATTTTTCAGTATGGTTCAATACCAAACATCCAATTTATAATTCAAACTATAACAAAGAATATCAAACATCCAACTTATAATCAAACTACAAACAAAAAAACATTCACCTACTAATTGAAGAAACAATGCTTAATTCATTAGTATATTTATACCCAATAATACTATTAACATAAATCACTCACTCACATAACTCAAGAGCAAGATAGGAAAAAGGCGAATTTGAGATTTATCATCAAATTAATCCATTTTGAAATTCAAAACTAAAATAGAATAAGGAATATGAGAATAATATGGTTTTTTGTCTTTTGTTTTAGTCCAAAGTAATGCGCCGTCTTTTTGTTGGACAACTCCAAAAAAAAGGCATAAGATTCGTAAAAATGGATTGCACCAGACATACGTGTAAAAGCACTTCTGCATTGAATGTAAAATATTATTTTTGCTACGTGTGAGAAAAGATATGCTTTTATATTTTAAAAGGATTTTTAAGACTATGTATCAAAGTATATAATTGTTTTTAAAACTTTGCATTTATAGGTAATAGAGGTGAATATTTATTTCAAATGTGTGAAGCTATGAATATGTTGTTTATATATTGCATTATTTATATTTTTCAACCATATATAATTTTGGATTAATTCTTCTTAGTAGAATTTACAAAAGACATCTTTTATTTATTTATAAATAATTACATCTTATTTGAAAAGCGAAATATATATAAATGTTGAAGTTATATGAATTTAAACACCATTTATATAAGTAAACTGAAGTTCGAATAGGTTAGGATAAAAATTTTCTTTTATTTTTATGAAAAAAGAAAATATTCATCTTGCAAAGTGTAAGTTTTAATTAAAATTTCATATATTCAAGTTTTTTATGGATCATGATCCATCTATCTATAATGTATAAAAACCACCAATTAAAAAATAGCAACATTAAATTGAGGAGTGTGAATTAACCAATCAAAATATGGAGAATTTAATGTTAGGTCTTTAATTTTATCTCTCCGCGATTTTTATATTATATATATATATATATATATATATATATATATATATATATATTAGATAGATTAGATAAATATAGATAAAAGCAAGAATTAACAAGAGTTGTAGAAATTATGATTGGGAAAGTGTTACACCTTACCAATATCCACAAAACAGCATGAAAGGTTGATCATCGATATCTTAAGATCGGACAATAGAAGCATTAAGCAAGATACATGCAATTCAGACAACCTGTCACTATTAGCATGTAATTAATTCTCATTCACAAATAGACATTGCAACCCGCTCATATAAATTCGTGTTTGCTACTAGATAAAGAATTCCAACCCGAATTACAAAACTCTAGCCATATGAACAATATCAATAAACCTAGATGATCAAGCTAGATAAATCAATAAGATTCAATGAAATTAAAAACAAGAGAATTAATACAATCAATAGGAAACAAACAAGAGTTTATAATCTCACAACCAAAAGCTTCAATCGTCATGTGAAACAAAGAGAATTTAGTTCTTCAGAGACGTGGAGGCAAAAACTAGGGAAAAGAAAGTTGTAATCTTCAAAAGTTTCTTAACCTAAAGACTAAAGTGTTTTAAGCTTAAATATCCACTAGAATAATAAATTCGAAATATAAAATAAAAAGAAGTAAACAAAATAAGGAAAAACAATTAAAATAAGGAATCATATATGTTTCTTCATCGCCAAATCCGCGAGAGAGAATAGATATTCGCGGGCGCGAAAACACTTAGTCAAATTTCTCGAATAATCATCTTCAACTGTCACGGACTCTGATTTTGCATTAATTTGTGAGCGAGGATTTCTGGGCTTACCCGCGGCTCATCCCGAATTTCTCTCTGTAACGTCTTCTTGACCTTTGTCTTCAAATCTTCAAGTCTTGTAACTTCCTCGTCTTCAAAAGACGCCTTGAATCTTGTAAATTTTCATAGTTCTTCACTTTTTCTTCTTAGCTCTGGATCACATAATTATATATAAAACGACTCCAAAATGATCCCTAAACTATGATAATAACCACTAGATAACATATGCCAAATGCTACACATCAATGTACATTGACTTGTTGAGTTTAATTACGCAATTCATTTCGCGTATTTTTTAAATATCATATGATTTTTCATATATAATTGTTTTTACTGTTCGTTATTAATTTCCTCTTGATGTATAATTAACTTATACATAAATCAATAAAAATTCTAATGAATAGAGTTAAATATAATATATTAATATGTGAAATTTTTTGGAGTTTGTTGGTTTATATTTTTTAGGACTTTGATAATGTGAATTTTAATTTATAAAAAATAATTAAATATATATAGAGAAGTTTAAAGAGAAAATGACGAATTTTTTCTTTCTGAAATTGGTTTTTTTTTTCAAAAAAATCCCGTTATAGGCTCGATTTGAAACATATTTCCAACATAGGCACACTTTTTTTGTTCGGAAAATATACACGTTAGAGAGACGCTGGTTTTGACAGCGTCTCCCAACCGAGCCAAACTTTTTTTAATTCCCAGCGTCTCTTACACATAAAATTTCAAAAAAAAAATTGTTTGCATAAGGAGTTGGTTTTGTATTTATTTTTTCAAATGTTATATATATATTATTGCATTAAACTTACGCGTGTTCGTATGGGCTTGTTCGAAATCGGAATCAATCAAGACCAATTTCGTTGGGTCTGTATTGATCCCAACTTTCACCAGATATAATCAACATACCATCCTTGATCGATTCTGATTCCGAACGAGCCCATACGAGCCATCCGAACCCGCGTAAGTCTCGTGCATACCTTCTACTATAAATGGAGATTTACAAATTCGTTCCTCCATATCAGACGACGAGAGACATATCTGATGAAAGTTGGGATCAATACGGACCCAACGAAACTGGTCTTGATCGATTCTGATTCCGAACGAGCCCATACGAGCCATCCGAACACGCATAAGTCTCGTGCATGCCTTCTTTCACCGGTTCGGAATCAAAACTGAGCGAGACCAGTTTTGTTGAGTCCGTATTGATCTCATATTTCACCAGATATGTCTCTCGTTGTCTGATATGAAGGAACGAATTTATAAATCTCCATTTATAGTAGAAGGTATGCACGAGACTTACGCGTGTTCGGGTGACTCGTATGAACTCGTTTGGAATCGGAATTGAGCAAGACTAGTTTCGTTGGGTCCGTATTGATCCCAGCTTTCATCAGATATGTCTCTCATCGTTTGATATGGAGGAACGAATTTGTAAATCTCCATTTACAGTAGAAGGTATGCACGAGACTTACGCGTGTTTGGGTGGCTCGTATGGGGTCGTTCGGAATAAGAATCGAGCGAGAGACATATCTGGTAAAAGTTGGGGTCAATACGGACCCAATGAAATTGGTCTTGATCGATTCCGATTTCGAACGAGCCCATACGAGTCATCCGAATACGCGTAAGTCTAATGCGATAATATATATATATATATAAAACATTTGAAAAAAATAAATACAGAAGTGGCGTTTGTATAAGAAAACAATTTGTTTTTTGAACTTTTATGTGTTTGCCAGCGTCTCTTACACGTTGAAATTAAAAAAAAAACTGGTTCGGTTGGGAGAGGCTGTCAAAACCAGCGTCTCTTCAACGTGTATATTTTCCGAACCAAAAAATTGTGTCTATATTGGGAATATGTTTCAAATCGAGCATATAACGAAATTTTTTTTGAAAAAAAATCGTTTTAGAAAAAAATTTGAAAATGACATGTAAGATTTATAGAGTCAGAGTGAAGGAGATATGGCTTTCTAAACTTTTTGTATTAATATCTAATTCTAATATAAAATTGTAGGTTCTTTCAAAATCCATTAAATGCATTTACTTCCTTTGTTTTGATTGGTTAATATTCATCTCATTTATTGTCTCATCTTAAGTGTTTGTGAAGATATGAGACCTAATTTAAACCCATTAATATATATAAGCCCAATACGAAACTAATACATACAATCAGAACAAATATCAAATTGTCATTGTCATCGTCATTGTAATCTATAACTTATGTCCACATAGTAGAAGACTTTTAGGTCGTCTCTGTTCGACTCTTTAACGTCTGCGATTATACCGCCCATTGAAATAGACAATTATAATCGATGCTCCATTATTTAATTATGTTTCATCGACGCAATTAAGCCCGCGCGATGCGCGGACGCCTACTTCCTAGTATATATATGAATTTCTAAATTTGTTTTTGCTTTCTTGGATTCTTAACTGCATACACACCCACCATGATTGCAACAACAAATGGTTAATGGTTATATGATCAACCTACCATCCTTATTTCACACAAAACCATTAATGCTTGTCATTGTCTTGTACATTAGCCATCAATCTCAACTGATACTTGCTTCTTGTGATTTCTCAACTTTTTTATTTCTCGGACAAAAACGGGTGACAATTGACAAGCACCTATATTCTGCAATCAATGATCCTTGAAATAATTTGACATCATTTACTGTGCATGTCAAGGGGAATAGGAGGATCGGGTTGGGCTCTAATCCGGTTTGAGTCAGTTGATAGTGAACATAGTTATGTTGATCGGGTCATAAAATGTTCCTCTTTGATTGATTCAACATGTTAAGAGTGTGCATTTGTATGCTAAGGTTAGTTATTGATGCGATTCTACCTAGCTAACCAAGGTTAGTTATTGATGCTTCCCATCATTTTGACCATCATCGGTTCCTTATCAGCGGAGCATACTTTGAGGTTTCTAACCTCTAGTTACCTAGTGTGCAGGTTTGCTAGTATTGACACCTCCAATTGAGCTCCGGTCTCAGTGCTCGTTCTCAATTTCAATTCCTGAAGTCGATTCTCTTGACACCAAGTTATGTGAAATGTAAAAATAGTCTATCTTATTAGTTATATTTGTTATTGTATTCTATTTTATCATATGTTATTAGATTATTGTTGTGTTTTCATTCTTGAGAGGCCGACTCTAGTTTTCTATAATTATGATCTTTTCTTTACGTATTTTGGTTAGGAAGTCACTTGGTTGGGAACCAGGGCCGACTCATAAGCAAGAGCAGCCTAGACGACGGGCCAAAGCTCTCGAAGAATTTCCAGCCTAGTATAGTGATAAAGGCTCAATTTCAGTCAAATCTGATAGGGCCCCTAATTCGAATTTGCCCTGGGCTTCCAATATGTTAGGACTTGTTCCCAACTCACTGTTATGTCTTCCATCTCCACCGAGATCCCATGTTCATTCAGAGTTCCGGAGAAGACGACTTATTACAAGATCTAAACCGCTTCAACAACCTATCCATGACCTTATTTAGATTAGAGAAGGATTAGTTGACGTCATAACAAAAATCAAAAGACAGACTTATTTTGATTCGTTGTGTTTGGATACGTTGAAAGTTTAAACAACCTAAATAAGATTCGGATTTTTAATCCTAACAAAGTTCAGGTCAAAATCGGGTTTAACTTTTAAACTTAAGAGGCCTAAAAGTGAGTACATGCAAAATTCAAAGGAAGAACATGCAATTACAGTAGATAAGAGTGCATGGTGAAAATTTGTCGCAATCAGTTTTCCGTCTTCTACACGCTGCTTTGCTGAAAGCTCATGAAGATCGTTATCAAGTGAGTAACCACTGGACGAGTAAAGTCCACGGCATCACTACATCAGCGTGAAGAACAAGCTCTTAATCAAGACGCTTTCCACGGGTATCTAAATGTGGGCCTCTTGTTGGGCCTAATCATGGCCCATCTGTCTCTATCAAAGTTGGGCCTGCTTCTTCGAGGAACCTAGAGATTTTTTCATTTTTCCATGCCCTAACTTTGTTATTCTTTTCTTTTCTCTAGTTTGTACTTAGCTATTAATCTATCTTGACTATTATGGTGCACGATAATCTGGGCGTGTTTTGAGGGTTTGAATTTAACAAGTTTGGGACCCTCTTTACCCAATTTATCATCTTTATCTTCCCTTAAGGAAATGTATTTGGTAGTTGTAATAGTATCATTTGTCCACTTTTTGTTAAAGAAAATTGCAACTCCACTTTCACTGCACTGCTTGATTGTTAGATGAACTCTTGTAACAAGAGGTAAAAAAAAAGGTTTATGCTCAAAAAGAATTGTCAAACCAACTATAGGTGCGATAGAGAAGAACAAACCTTATGTGTGCATTGATGAATGGCTTACACTAATTCACATCTACGGGTATAGACTTTACATTCATAATGGATAGCTTAACCAATAAGAAAAGTATGTTTTCCTTATTTGTCGTCCCAAAATGTTGTGTCTGTTTCCATATATATCTTTCGTCTTATTATCCACATCAAATCACTTTTCTAAAAATCCATACCCAACTACCTTCTTTCTCCTTCCTTTCCACACCTAATCACTTTTTATCTTCTTTCTCCAACATAAAAAATCACACTCTTTCACAATCTCTCTCCCTTTCACTTTTTCTTTCTCACTTCCTTAATTTTTCTCGAAAACCGCAAACGGACACTTAATATTGAGACGGAGAGAGTATAATTCATTATCCTCATTTAAGTGTCAAATTCTCCTAATCTTATACCTAAGCAAATCCTCCGTCCAGGAAAAAAAATGATATCTTGGATTCCAATCAGTCATAAATGAAAAATGTTGATGCACATAATAATAATAAATGTTGATGCACATATAAAATATGCAGAAATTGATATACAATGAATAGAGTAGAAGATTACCGTTGAGTAAAAGAGAGAGATCACGGGGTTGGCGGTGTGTAAAGAGAAGAGAGGAGAGGAGTGGTGTCACGTCAGTAAATTTGGAAAGGGAAATTTGAAAACTGAGGGAGCTCTGCATTTGGAAATTGGCCTCTCCTCTTTATTCATCATCATCATCATCATCAGCCTTTCTCCGTGAAACAACCTCCTTTTTTTTTTCCGTCTGATCTGACTCTGTTTCATGGAGTACTTGATTTCCTGGTGCTACACCATACTGTACCACCTGTAGCCTCCTGCATCAGCAACACCAGCTACCACCAAACTTACCTCCTAAGTAATGCTCATTTTCCTTTATTTATTGGAGAATTTTACAAGTCCATGCCATCCCAATCCCAATCCCAATCCCAATCCCAAATCCCATCCCGTATAGTTTGTCGATATTGAAAAAGGAAGATACTTGTACCAAAATAGCATCCTTTCCTCTGTCTGTCCCCCCACCACTTTTTTGGACCCACACTCAAGATCTCCCTCTCTGTTCAAATTCCAACCCCTCTTTAATGCATTCTCCCCTCTCACCATCCACATTTCGTCTGACTCTCCGCCCACAACCCCTCTTATATACAAAACCCACCTCTCTTTTTCTGCCCACCTAAACTCATATTTATCCTCCCTTATCTCTTCTCTCTTCCATATTCCATACTCTTGTTGTTGTTGTTTCAGAGAGAACCAAATATGTCTGTTCAAGATTGGTTCCTCGATAGTTCCGGATACGGATTGTCCGACCCGCTTCAGATTTCCAGTTTATCCGGCGAAATCCAGAGACAGAATCGTGAAATCGACCTATTTCTTCACTTTCAGGTATGTACTACAACCTTTTTTCTATTCCTCTGTTTTAAGGCATATGCATTTCGTCACCTCTCCGATTTCGCGAAACAGAGCGAGAGATTAAAATACGCAATCCAGGAGCAAAAGAGGCAACAAATCTCGTCCATGATGAGGTCAATGGAGTCCAAAGCGTCAGAAATGATGAGGAAAGCAGAGCATGATCTAGCGGAAGCCACAAGCAAAGCGAGAGAGCTGGAAGATTGCTTGAGAAGGGCGGAGATGGAGCGAGAGTTGTGGGGAAGAGTGGCGAAAGACAACGAAGCCATGATTTCGGGCCTAAACAACATGTTGGTCCAGGCCCAACATAAGTTTAAGTGGGCTTCAAGGCCCAATAATGAAAGTCAGGCCCAAGACGCGGAGTCTGTCTGTGAAATCGAAGACGACAAAATGGGGTGTAAATGGTGCAGAAAGAAGGATTCGTGTGCTGTGTTGCTTCCTTGTAGGCATTTATGTGCTTGTAAAGAGTGTGGAATCCTTTTGGAGATGTGCCCTGTTTGTGGCTCTGTAAAAGAAGGCGTGGTTGAGGTTTCCCTGAGTTAAAAACTGGAAAATAGGAGATGGGTAAAAAGCAATTAGGTGTAGGTTAGGATTGAAAGTGGAAGCTGAAATGCACATGGATCTGATTCGATGGTTTTTGTACAGAATGTGGCCTGCTTATTTAATTCTTTTGCAGGGAGATGAGATTAGGCCGAAGTTGAAATACTGTATTGAATTGGTATATATAGGTGGTCTATTCTCTCATCCTATTGCTGACACCACTTTGGTTTGCAGTAGCTTTAAACTACTGAGTTTAATTGGATGGGCGGTAAATGCGTAAAAAATACCGAGTACTCCATATTTGATGATATACAAACAAATTCCTTGTAGAGTTGAAGCCAACCATCATCACTCGTTTCCTCTCCATTTATCATTCATCCACGGTTGCTCAAGTGTCTAGTCAAATTCATATTGAATCTTTAAGTTTTGGATAACTACTCATTTCAATCCAAAAGTTATAGTCACTGTTTTATAGCACACTTATTGACTAATTCAAGCGATACTACGACAGAGAAAAATGAAATACCTCCTTCTTGACATACACATATTTTCTTCCTTTTCTTTTTTGTTTGGAAGTCATAAAGATACATATCCAGATCAACGAATGACAATATAAACAAGGCCTTAGTTAAAGTATATGAAAATGTGTATGACAAGACTTTTAGCTTGACCTTCAATTAGATGTTTTGGGAGAGTTGGATAAGCAAGAATACGAGGAGTCCAACGAGTGTTCTTGTATGTGTCTGAGGTTGTTCGTGGAAGATATTTATCACACCAAGAGAAAGAGATAAGTAAGAGAACATAAGGAGTTTATCAAGTGTTTCTTATGAGTGTTTGACGTCAAGGCAAAAGGTAGGAGTTTTCTCAACAAATGCTTTTGCATAAATCTCAACGTGCTTGCAAGCATGACATTTATAGTGTTTGAAGACATCCTTGTTGTGAAAAACATTAGTTGAGAAAGAGAGAAAAAAATGAAATACATCCTCCTTGACATACACATACTTTTTTCCACTTCTTTTTCGTTTGGAAGTCATAAAGATACATATCAAGAGCAACAAATGACAATATAAACAATGCATGTGATGTCATAGTTCAAGTAGAAACACGTTTTATGTACTCCCTCCGTTTCATAATATAAGGTCAATTTCTTTTTTCGAAATTATTCATAAATCAAAAGAATCTTCTCGTTTTCTTCCAATATATAGAAATAAATATAGGCATGTGAAATCTCGTTTGATTCGTATCAATGAGTACTTTGACAATATAAAAAAATTATATTTTTTATCATCTTATATTTAGAGATATTAACGTTGCAAAACGTGTCTCGACACATGTGTTAAAAGCAAATGAGAAGATCAATATGAGATGGAGGGAGTACGTTGTACATGTTCATTAAAATGTACTCAAATATTTATCAAAAATTTCATTCAATTTTAGATGAACATACTTTAATAAAATGATGAAATTACACGCTTTTACACCGGAATGTTCTCTAACATAAAAAAATTTAAATGTTTTATAATTTGTCAATGAATATTTTAAAATTACTACTCGTAGTAAATATCCATCATTTGTACATTCTCTTATCTTAAATAATATCCGTACCTTACACTTTTCTAACTAAAATAAACAAAAATATCATTTGATAAAATGATGAATTTACATGCTTTTGCACCAGAATGTTCTCTAAAATGATAATTTAAAATGTTTTTAGTATAAAATGATGAGCTTACACGCTTTTGCACCGAAATGCTTTCAAAAATGAAATTTTAAATCATTCTTACTTTGTAAATGAATGTTTCGAAATTACTAGTAAATATCCAATTTGTACATTCTCTTATCTTAAATAATATTCGTACCTTTCATTTTTCCAACAAAAAACACATTAAGTTTTTGTTTAGGCTTTATTTCCAATTTATAATAGTATGGGTGGGAAGTCAATGGGCCGGGTAATGAGTGGGTGAAGTACTTCCATCACCCGTCCATTAACCTTTTCAGATGTGTTCTCGTCTCCGGAAACGGCTCTTTGCACGGATCTAGATTAAGGTGGCAAGTCCTTCTTGTATCATGATGAAATGGTGGGTGAATGAGCCTTAGATAAGGCGTGGAAATAGAATTTAAAGTTTCGGAAAGGCCTTAGTTGAAGTATATGGAAATGTGTATGACAAGACTTTTAGCTTGACCTTCAATTAGATGTTTTGGGAGAGTTGGATAAGCAAGAATACGAGGAGTCCACCGAGTGTTCTTGTATGTGTCTGAGGTTGTTCGTGGAAGATATTTATCACACCAAGAGAAAGAGATAAGTAAGAGAACATAAGGAGTCTACCAAGTGTTTCTTATGAGTGTTTGACGTCAAGGCAAAAGTAGGAGTTTTCTCAACTAATGCTTTTGCATAAATCTCAACGTGCTTGCAAGCATGGCATTTATAGTGTTTGAAGACATCCTTGGTGTGAAAAGCATTAGTTGAGAAAGACAGAGAAAAATGAAATACATCTTCCTTGACATACACATACTTTCTTCCTATTCTTTTTCGTTTGGAAGTCATAAAGATACATATCAAGAGCAACAAATGACAATATAAACAATGCATGTGATGTCATAGTTCAAGTAGAAACAAGTTTTATGTACTCCCTCCGTTTCATAATATAAGGCCAATTTGTTTTTTCGACATTATTCATAAATCGAGAGAATCTTCTCGTTTTCTTCCAATATATAGAAATAAATATAGGCATGTGAAATCTCGTTTGATTCGTATCAATGAGTACTTTGACTATATAAAAAAAATTATAATTTTTATCATCGTATATTTAGAGATATTAACGTTGCAAAACGTGTCTCGACACATGTGTTAAAAGCAAATGAGAAGATCAATATGGGACGGAGGGAGTACGTTGTACATGTTCATTAAAATGTACTCAAATATTTATCAAAAATTTCATTCAATTTTAGATGAAACATACTTTAATAAAATGATAAAATTACACGCTTTTACACCGGAATGTTCTCTAACATAAAAAAAAATTAACTGTTTTTTTAATTTGTCAATGAATATTTCAAAATTACTACTCGTTGTAAATATCCATCATTTGTACATTCTCTTATCTTAAATAATATCCGTACCTTACACTTTTCTAACTAAAATAAACAAAAATATCCTTTGATAAAATGATGAATTTAAACGCTTTTGCACTAGATTGTTCTCTAAAATGATAATTTAAATTTTTTTTAGTATAAAATGATGAACTTACACGCTTTTGCACCGAAATGCTTTCAAAAATGAAATTTTAAATCTTTCTTACTTTGTCAATGAATGTTTGGAAATTACTAGTAAATATCCATTTTGTACATTTTCTTATCTTAAATAATATTCGTACCTTTCATTTTTCCAACAAAAAATACATTAAGTTTTTGTTTAGGCTTTATTTCCAATTTATAATAGTATGGGTGGGAAGTCAATGCACTACCTCAAAAAACGTCTAATATCACGTACAATATAACCTGGACGTACAATATAACCCCTCGCCTTATTTATCCGGGTTATTTGGTATTTGTGAAAAAATATCTATACACGCCCGTGATATTTGATAGACAGTTACAATACATATATTAAAATAGTGGATTGTTTTAATTAGTAAACCCTAAATCAAAACAGCCTCCTTCTCCTCAAGTGTGACTTACCGATCTGCTTTCTCTCCATTTTTCTCTTCTACTACTGAAAATGGCTAAGCCATGGAAGACCCTTGAAGCGGAAGACCCTAGAAGCGAGGGTGGTTATGGTCGTTGGAGCCTCCTCCAGAAACATCCCAGAGCTCTGTCTCGACCTTGCCAAGGCCGGTTGCAAACTAATTGCTCCTTCTCGCCGAATCGATGCCTTAATTAACAACGCTGGCGTTAGAGGTGAAATTCACGTTCTATTTTTTTTTTGTTTCAGCGATTAAGTAGGTTAGGTTTTAGGTATTAGAGGCAGATGCTGGAATCATTGAGAATTAGGGGGATATTGATTTGCTTCTCTGTTATGATGGTGATATGCTTGATAAACCTCAAATAAAGCTTGGATAGTGCAGGAGCGGTGAAAATTGATTTGTTTCATCAACTTAGCTGCAAAGTTTGATATCAGATTGTTGTTTTGTGTTAGCTATACTTGTTTAATCCAGTTTCCGAAATAGGTTCTAGTTTGTAATGAAACATTAGATAACTCTGTAATTTTGGTTTTGCAAATAAATAGCCCTTAGCTCCAAATCTTCTGGTTTTAAGTGACACATTTTCAGGCTTATCTTTTTCTCAAGTTTTTAAGACATGATGGGCAGATCTCAACCTGAAGCTGAAGCTACTGCACCTCAAAATACAAATAGCAAAATATATCCCCAAGACCTTCAGCTACTACACCTCAGTTTGTAACTCTACCAAGCTTTCATATTCTCAATTCCAATACTATTTTTCAATCATACTGTTCTTGCTCTTCTACTTGTTTTATCTCAAGAAAAGGGCTTCAAATATCTATCCACGGTCACCAGCAAGAGCACATTTACACCTATCAACTTTTAATCAAGCTTCCACGGTAAGTCATTAATAAATCAACAGTCTTAGCTTATGTTATAAAAGTTACAATTCTTGTTACTGAAACATGTTTGATTTTGTAGAGGGAGACCTGAAAGATGAACTCTATGTGGTCCATTTTGATGAGGAATTAAATGCACGAGATTCACAGTAAGTCCAATCATTATTTTCTCCTCATTAATTAGTCATATCCTCTCGATTATGTTTATGTTTATGGAATCACTAGTCTTGTTCCTCTCTCAATTTTTCCGTTTTCTCTTCAAGGTTTGAATATTTTCTTCAAGGGTCTAATGGGAAAGAAAACTGTAGGGCATATCCATATCATATTCATTAATGAATTCCAAAGTTAAACACCATTTTTTTAGTGACAACCCCAGATTTTTTGGAATATAATGTTGGATGAAGAGCATTTTGAAAAGATGCTTTTGGCTACAAAGTATCATAGTTGTTGTCACTAAATAAGAAAGTAAACATATTTGATAAGGAAGAAAAAAGGTTAAGAAAAGTGGATTGAATTCATGAAATTGCTATCAAAGTAAGATATGTTTCGAAAAGGTTAAGAAAGGGGGCTCAATTGGATCAAAAGGTGTTGTTTGGTTTTTTATAGTTGCAAGCTGGTCAAGTAGGTTTCCTCCGTAGTGAGATTTTGTTTTGTTTTGCAGTGCTTCATGATGAATCTTTTTGCCCCCTTTATTTGCGAGCTCTTCAGGGATCCTCGGGAAAAGGCTCTGCCCTAAGTCTTCTTACTATTGGTTAGTATTTAATGAAAAGAGAATAATGGAATAGTATTTTTATACTTTTATCCTTGGAACTCAGGTACATGGATTTTGTTTTCGGAAATGAAACTGAAGCCATAACCTTCTCCAAAGTTCATGGCTGGGAGGTAACAATAGCCCCCTGAAGCTTATTCTTTTTTTTTCCTACTAGAAGCACAAACCATAAGTGCATCCCATTTTGTAAAATGTGCACTAATTGGTTACTTTATATTGGACCAGACTGAAAATGTCGAGGAGATAGCACTCAAAATCTCTCAGTGGCCAAAGGCATCAGATTCACGAAAGAGGATCGTTGTGATCACTCAAGGAGCAGACCATGTAGTTATTGCTCAGGATGGAAAGGTGCGGACACTCCCAGTGCCATTGTTTCCCAAGGAGAAATTGGTGGACACTAATGGAGTTGGTATTCCCCTCCCTGTTCATGACATTTTTTTCTTATAAGTTGTGTGCTGCCTTGTGATTTGCGTTTTCAATTTTTGTTAGGTGATGCCTTTGTTGGAGGATTAGTGGCTCAATTGTTTTAGGGTAAGCCCATTGAATGATGCGTGAGGGTTGTAATATCTGCTTTGATGCTTCAGTTTGTAAGTTTCTAATTTCTCATACTAAAGAGAAAACTTCAGTTTATAAGTTTCGAAATGGGCTACCTTAGTTACTGGATTACTAATTTCTCATAATAAAGAGAAAACTTCAGTTTGTATGTTTCCATATGTATGTTTTTAATCTAGTCTACTAGCTCAAAGGTAGAGCAATGTGTAATTACACATGATGTGGGTTCGAATCCCACATAGACTACAATAATATGAGCTTTGTTGAGCATGTTGATCTATCAAATAACCCGTATGATGGAAATCCGGGCTATTAGAGAAAATCAAATATCACGGACATATTGATTTATCAAAAATCCCGGATGTGCTAAAGTCCGGGTTACTTGATAACCTAATAACCCGGATCTTGAATTTTCAAGGAAAAAATGTTGAGAGAATATAACCCGGGCGTGTCCTTTTATGGTCCGGGTTATTAGATTGATATCAAATATAGCGGAAACCTTTATCACGGATAGGATCCGGGTTATTAGGCATGAAACGCCCGGGTTATTTGAGGTTTTTTGTAGTAGTGATGGGTCGGGTAATGAGTGGGTGAAGTATTCCATCACCCGTCCAATAACCTTTTCGTATGTGTTCTCGTCTCTGGAAATGCCTCTTTGCACGGATCTATATTGAGGTGGCAAGGCCTTAGTTGAAGTGTATGGAAATGTGTATGACAAGACTTTTAGCTTGACCTTCAATTAGGTGTTTTGGGAGAGTTGGATAAGCAAGAATACGAGGAGTCCACCGAGTGTTCTTGTATGTGTCTGAGGTTGTTCGTGGAAGATATTTATCCCACTAAGAGAAAGAGATAAGTAAGAGAATACAAGGAGTCTACCAAATGTTTCTTATGAGTGTTTGACGTCAATGCAAAAGGTAGGAGTTTTCTCAACTAATGCTTTTGCATAATTCTCAAAGTTCTTACAAGCATGGCATTTATAGTGTTTGAAGACATTATGGGCGCTTCTTCTGGCGCGCAAGAGCACCCAAGCGCAATTATGGGCGCTAGTTACTCAGGCTTTTGGTGGACTTTTGATTGGCGTTCTTGAGCTTGATCAACTTCTTTTGTCACATGTAGCGGGAAAGAAGAGTTGCAAGTAGTTGTATACCACCATCTCTCACAAGTTCTTCACCATTTAACTTGAAAGATCCACACCTAGAAACAAAAAAATACAAAATAGATTCTTATAAAACTTATCCAGTAAAATTGAAAAAAAAACTAAGACGAACTATGGTAGAGAAGGTGTATGTGAGCCAAGTGAGCTCAGAAGTTGCAACAAGAAGAGGTGCTCTATCAGAAGAAAGGAAATTATTATCGTCCTGGTCCACTGTAATAGCATTGAGCAACATTGGATAGCCAACATACTTAAAAGGCTCCAGAATATTTCCATATCGCCTGTATAAAATGCATTGTCCCTTCAACAAACGCAACAAACGCTAGAGTTGAGGACCTTGCATAGAAGCCTGCAAACAGTTGCCCGAAAAAAAAACTAGTATCATACAAAGAAGAGGAGAAAGAACTGATTAATATCTAGGCTCTCCACCCATATATCATAATCAATGACAAAGATTCAAAAAGAAGGAAAGGAAAAAAAAACAAATGCAAGTAGTTTGCATTGACATTTGTTAATAGAACCTTGTTCATTTAAAATTATTTTAGACAAAACACTGATAGAAACAAAGTATATACATGTAGCCTCTCATAAGCCTTCTGCACTGCAAGAATTTTTTTTCTTCCTTCAAGATTCTTGTCAGGATGATATTTCCATAGCTAATTTTTTGTACTGACGCTTAAGCTTCTCTTTATCAATGTTCTCAATCTGTTTCGCTAGGCTAGCAGGATTCTCATGAGTGTCACCAGAATTCATTTTGATGGCATTGTCTAGAGATAACTCCTCAAATGATATATCCAATATTTTGAAGACTTCTCCTTTAGAGAGGTCCATCGGTCTTCGTGTAAGTTCCTCACCCCACATTGCCAACAATGACTGAAGAAACTCAACATGCTCAACAATAGGCCATTTAGGGAAACGAATCTCGTCAAATAAGTTACGCAGATAATAACGGTGACACCACATTTCATCTCTTAGTTCAGGATAAGTAAGTGGAGGCATAGGAGGATATTCATACAATACATGACAATGTTGGACAATTTCTATGGAAAATCACCAAGATGTTGCAAAACCTGGTTTCAAGAGAAAACACTTAAATCAATTTAATGAGTCGTGACTTGAATCACAGTCTTTTGTTGTAATCCATTCAGTCCCTTACTTGGAGAATTAGATTCTTTGCTCGCATTTTGTGTGTCCAAATAATCTCAGGGGTATCAGAATCATAGACCATAGCAGCAACAAATGCAGCAGGACCACTACACTCCAACACATACAATAAGGACTCAGGTAAGAGCCCTCCCAGGATACTGCGTTTTGCCAATGGAAGTGAAGAAGAAACCACTGCTTCTTCACCACCATGAAATGCTTGATATGCATGAGTCACACATAAAAGGTCTGCTATTGATAGCAGATTGGAGCCAGGATAGGCAAGAGAAAAATAAAAGCCCGTGTGTTGTACAGTCGCAAAATTGCTTTGGGATTTCTTGTAACAACAGCTTTCAGCAATGCAGCAACAACCTCCACAACGCTTGGTTCTCCAGAAAGCATAGCCTAGACATGACGGACAATTGGAAAAAGAAGCAGGATGTTAGCACTGTTGGACCCGGTTCTCGCGAGTCGTGACACAAACCCGGTTCTCGCGATTTGTGAGGGGTCCGGATGAGGCCACCCTGTGCAAGGGATTCCCAGGAACGCTCGCGGACACCGCCATGACATGGATGTTAAATCAACCACCCGGGAGCATCTCTTGTTTTGCAGATATTGAAAGGGGATTTTTGTTGCATTTTGGCTCTTCGAAGAAGAGGAAGATCACCATGCAAGAAGTGGTCGGGATCAAGCAAAAAACAGGTGAAAGTCTGGAAGAGTACGTAAAATGATTCTCGCTGATGGTTTTGGAAGCTGATGACTTCGATGATAAAACCGCCAGGGTCACGTTCTTAAATGGGCTGGCCGACGGGAGTGAGTTCAAAAAGCACCTATACAGAAAGCAGGAAGGGTCCTATCAGGCCATGTTGGAAAGAGCTTATGTCGAAATTCAAGTTGAAACTCACTCAAGCACGCCAGCGGGGGTGGAGGTCAGAACAAACAGAACCAAAACCAAAACCAGAGCTCTAGAAAAGGCAATCAGAATTGGGGGAACAAAAGACAACAGTTTGACCAGGGCCAGAGTGATTCACGAGCTCCAGGTTTAGTAACTCAGCGTCAGAATCGGGATCAATATCAGGATTACAGACAGAATACGGATCAGAACCAGTTCCAGGAACAGAATTTGATGAACCAGAGGGATGACAACTCCGGCTACAAAGGTCGCGACCGAGGAAATGGAGGCCGAGGTCGCGGTCGCGATGGAATGTGGTGCGCTAACCACAACTCCACTACTCACAACACGGATGAGTGCAGGAGTGGCCCAAGAATGAACAATGAACCCGAACAGAGAGCCGTCCTCATGAATCAGAGAGGTGGAGGAAACAATCAAGGCAGGGGTGGTAGAAACCCTGGCCGGGGGCCATTCAGAGGGGGAAACAACAATGGTGGGCGAGGAAGGGGATGCAATCAGCAGAACGCGAACGATCCTCATCCACCTCAACGCAACCAAGATTTCCCGCGACCAGACGATCATGTAGGGATCATAGCCGGGAAACATATCCCTATACCCCCAAACAGGCGTGAACAACGAAAGATGATTAACGCACCGCTCCCTCGCGGGCTCCCAGTTATGAGCATCGCGAAGCCCCTTCCCAGAGAACCATATCAACTTGTTTTTTCTAACGAGGAGATCAACGAGTGGACAGTCTCTTCTGGTGACCCATTAGTTATACATCTACAGATTGACACGAAACTAGTCAGCCGTATTCTGGTAGACACAGGCAGCTCTGCCGACATAATATATCTGGATGCCTTCGAAAAACTAGGGGTTGATCCACGGATGAAGAGACCGACGCGAACAACCTTAGTAGACTTCGCGGGAGAGAGAGTCACTGCTCTAGGAGTGGTGAGTTTAGATGTAGTGATGGGAGATGAGACAGGGCCACAGAGGTCAGAAAAGATTGATTTCGTCATCATCCCGACAAGCTCTTAGTATAACGCAATCATCGGGAGAGGCACATTGTGCAAGTTTGATGCAGTAGTATCCATGAGCCATTTCTGCATAAAGTTTCCCACACCTTCCGGAACTGGAATCGCTACGGGTGTGGAGAAGGAGAGCATCTCTTGTTACATCAAGTCTGAAAAGGGAGAAGAAACGCCTCTGCTCGCAAACCAACTTTTTGTCCTGGGCATGCCTAATGTTGAGGAGGAAGCTGAGTTAGATGTTCGCGAGCCCCCTAGATATCAGAATTCTGAGGGAGATGTGGACAAAGCAAAGTTTTCCGGATTTAAAACGCAGGAGGTCACTCCCTTTGCAAACAAAGAAGAGAAGTTATCGGTGGGGGGTAACCTTGACCCTATGGTGATGGTGGAGATTGAAAACTTGCTATCGGAATCGCGAGATGTCTTCGCTTGGTCCCCCAAAGACTTGAAAGGAATTCCCCCATCGGTGATCACTCACTCTCTAAATATTAGCAACAATATCATTCCTAAAAGACAGAGAAAGAGAAAGCAGGCGGGTCCGAAGAATGAGGCCGCGGCCGCGGAGCTCGCGAAACTCCTAAAAGCTGGGTTTGTTAGACCAGTACAGTACCCGGCTTGGTTGGCTAATGTCGTCATGGTCGCGAAGAAAGGAACGGGAAAATGGAGGATGTGTGTGGACTTCACAGACTTAAACAAAGCTTGCCCGAAAGACAGCTACCCACTACCTTCTATTGATCAGCTTGTAGACTCCACCGCAGGGCATGGGGCACTCAGCTTTTTAGATGCGTACTCGGGATACAACCAAGTCATGATGAACCCCCTTGACTCAGAGCATACCTCTTTCATAACAGATAAGGGAACTTTTTGCTACAAAGTGATGCCTTTCGGCCTTAAGAACGCGGGGGCCACTTTCCAGAGATTGGTGGACCGCATCTTCAGTGATCAGATAGGGGATACAGTTGAGGCCTACGTTGATGACATTGTAGTAAAGAGCAAGGAACAGAGCGATCATGCTCGCGACCTGGCAGAGGTCTTCGCAACGCTCAGAAAGTACGGGATGAGTCTAAACCCGGACAAGTGCGTGTTCGGGGTCACAGAAGGAAAATTCTTGGGCTTCATGATTAGTGCTCGCGGTGTCGAGGTAAATCCCGATAAAGTCAAAGCCGTTCTCGATCTTGAACCACCGCGGTCTACCCATGAGGTCCAACGGTTTGTAGGCCGAGTGAATTATTTGGGGAGATTTTGTGCCAAGTTGGCCGAACATAACCTCCCCTTCTTCGAGATTCTGAAAAAACCAAAGAATTTTGAGTGGACTGAGGAATGTGGTCAAGCTTTCGCGAGCCTCAAAGAGCATCTGACAAGGCTCCCGATCTTATCTTCCCCGGTTCCGGGAGAAACTCTCCAGTTGTATCTCGCGGCCAGCTCAAGGGCGGTAAGCGCAGTCCTTGTTCGCGAGTCAGAAAAGCCGGTATATTTTGTCAGCCGAGCTTTATTGCCAGCAGAGACACGGTATTCTCCGGTTGAGAAGTTTGTGCTCGCGCTGATAACGGCTGCTCGCAAACTATGACCCTATTTTCATGCACACCCGATTGAAACCCTAACGGACTTGCCACTCAATAGCTTCATGACAAAACCGACTGTAGCAGAGAGGCTCACAAAATGGGTCATCGAGATGTCAGAATTCGATGTGGTATATCGGCCCAGGCCGGCTATCAAGGCACAAGCGCTTGCTGACTTCATTGTCGAAACGAGTTTCAGAGAGGGGGAAGTGGTGAATCCGTATGGCGAGCAGATGATGTGGATAATGCACACTGATGGGGCCGTGAATGACGAGGGGTGTGGCGCGGGTGTGATTCTCACGTCGCCTACGGGAGATGAGATAAGTCACGCCATCGCACTAAAGTTCAAACCCACAAACAATGAAGCTGAATATGAGGCCTTGATCGCAGGGCTAGAGTTAGCCATTGGCCTTTCAATCTCTGTGCTATCATGTTGTTGCAATTCAAAAGTTGTAGTAAAACAGGTGCAGGGGCTTTATGAAGCGCGAACAGGGAACCTCCCACAATACCATGCTAGGGTCGCGACATTGACCTCACTTTTCATGCATTTCGAAATAAAGGCAATCCCGAGGGAACTGAATAAGAAAGCAGATGAGCTCGCGAAGATGGGAGCCGGTTGAGAAGGTCCCAAAGAAGAACGCGAGCGAAGATCAGGGTTCATGGTATCAAAGGGGGGCCCCCGAAATATCTGTTTTTTTGTGAAAGAAGAAAGCGCCATCAGTCGCGAAATTGAGATGATGGAAATCAACACTTCGTCTGAAGATTGGCGTCGCCCATTCATAGACTACCTCAGATATGGTCGCGGTCCAACTGACCCAAAAGAGCTCATGCAATTGAAAAGAAAGGCTGGACGCTTTTATATCAGCAGAGGTGAGCTTTACAAAAGAGGAGGTAACCCTTGTGAACTGAAATGTATGGGCCACTATGAGACAAAGGCCTACCTCGAGGAGCTGCGTGCTGGGCTGTGTGGGACACACGCAGGATGGAGACCCCTGGTGTACAAGGCTTTGCGCCAAGGGCATTTCTGGCCCACAATGAAACAAGATGCTCAAACGATGACGCGAGCTTGTCAGACATGCCAGTATTTCGCCCCTGCCTCTCACCAACCAGGGGTCCAGCTTCAGATCATGGGAAGCCCCATCCCCTTCGCGATGTGGGGGTTGGATCTTCTTGGCCCTTTTAAACCAAAGGCCCCGGGTCAGCTCGAGTATATCATTGTCGCAGTCGACTATTTCACAAAATGGATTGAAGCGGAAGCACTCGCGTCGACAACAGTACCTGTAGTGAAAAAATTCCTTTGGAAGAACATTATTTGTCGCTATGGGTTGCCACGCGAGATTGTTACCGATCGTGGCCCTCAATTTAACTCGCCCCAGCTGATGGCATGGTGCAGCGATCTGGGAGTTAATTTGAAAATTGCTTCAGTTGCACATCCACACTGCAATGGGCAGGTAGAAGCCGTCAATAAAAGCATTGTCACGGATCTTAAGAAAAGACTAGATAGCGCCAAAGGCAGATGGGCGGAGGTCCTGCCACTTACTCTCTGGGCCAATCGAACCACAGTAAAAAAGCAACAGGGGAGAGTCCTTTCGCCCTCGCGTATGGAGTGGAGGCCGTGGTTCCAGTAGAAATTTTGTTCCCAAACGAAAGACTCCTTCACTATGACTCGGATACCAATGACGAAAAGATGAGGATGGAGCTCCAACTTCGCGAAGAAACTCAAGAAATGGCGGTTATCTGGGCGGCCGCTTACAAAGCAGGTGTCGCGAAGTATTATAACAAGCATGTCAAGGAAAGAGGTTTCGTGAAGGGAGATCTGGTCCTGAGAAAGACAGAGGGGGGAAAACTCGATCCCAACTGGGAGGGGCCGTATATAGTGGATCGCGAGGTCGCACCAGGGGCCTATCGACTGAAGGATAGCTCTGGCAATCACGTTGCAAATTCCTGGAACGTGATGCGACTACGCCGCTATTACGCCTAGCCTACTCCCCCACACAGGTATGAATTCCCACGTTTTCATAACATGTCTGCATACCTCAGATGAATATTTCATAGAAAGCGATAAAATCGCGATATAAAACGTTCTAACAAGCTGTATGCAGGGAAAGGACCGATTGAGACTAAACATTAGCAATAATCTATCATCGGGTTACCAAAGGAATAAATACTTTCGCCACAAAGGGGGACGTGATCTCAGAATAAAAGGTACGTGCACATCTCAAAAATTCAGGATGTCGCATAAATCCCGTGACGCTGGGCTGGGGCCAAGAGCACCCACCCAGGTCGCGAAGCCGTGACGCTGGGCTGGGGCCAAGAGCACCCACCCAGGTCGCGAAGCCGTGACGCTGGGCTGGGGCCAAGAGCACCCACCCAGGTCGCGAAGCCGTGACGCTGGGCTGGGGCCAAGAGCACCCACCCAGGTCGTGAAGCCGTGACGCTGGGCTGAGGCCAAGAGCACCCACCCAGGTCGCGAAGCCGTGACCGTCCGAGAGTGAGTAACGACATTCGTCCTCACCTCGACTACGAAGTCCTGACCTTGGTGGGATAGCAACCCATCAAGGCACGGAACTCAGCGAGTGACACTCCTGAAAAAAGTCAATCATGAAACTATATACTTAGCATGGAAATATGCAATACAAAACGCTAATGAATCCCCATCTGTTTTGACAGACACTCCTGCACTAAAGAAACGAACGATCATAGGCATGATCGTGAACGAAACAGAAAATGGCAGTTTGTGATGAAACTGGCGCTAAAACTCCAATTATCCGCGAACATGGATTTCCCAAGGCATCAAGAATACCTTAGCTAAGGAAATCACATTCTCAAACACAAAGACACTCATAGGTGCACGAAAAACCCTACTACTGGCTCATACGCATGCAATAGTCAGGTAAGAACACACTCTTTATCACATCACAGGTCACGACATATGAATAATCTATACTTACGCGATCGATTTTCTCGCAGGGTTTTTCGTAAGACCAACAGAAGAATCTTTCCTGACGAAAGATGTTGAAGAGTGTTCTATTTATGATATTAAGTATTCTCGTTTCGGAAACATTTTTAAGTTCTAAAGTCTATTAGTGAGACGCATACTTTTAATCGCGATGGCACAGAGATGCACATTACATTTTGAGTTCCAAAGTTTTCCCGATAATCCCAGACTAATTTATTCATAAACCCTCGTTCATTCTCCCTCCTTTTTTCACACATAGGGCTCGCGAGACTGTAAACATTCTCACGAGCACTATGGGGGGAGGGGAAGAGGAGGAGAAATCACCATACAAACACAGAATAAAGAGACATTAAAAAGCACTAAGCCTAGAGAGGAACGACGACCTTCACTTGATACACCACAGTCCGAACGGGAACTTCAGGTGGATTAGCACGCCACATGGTGAAAGTCACCTCATCTCCCTCACGAAGATCATTCTCATACGCAAACTCACTCCAACCTTCGCCCATAAAGTAAGAACTCCCAGCCTTGTCCAGAGTCACGTCCCAAGGTTCGAAATTGACGCAAAGGACAAGACTCTTACCACCGAAATGGCTAAGGTGTTGATCACAATGTTCCTTTGGGAAACGCTATACGTAGAGAAGAGGAGTCTAAGAAACGAACAAGCAGAGAAAGGCAAAGTAAAAAGGATATTTACCAAGCATCTGCCAGTAATGGCAGAGGAATCCATAGTAATAGTGAAAGACTCATCCAGAGACCCCTCTCGAGTTCGTCGTGTCCTGGCCATGTCGGTATTCTTTGAAAAAGGCAGACAAGGAAGGAGAAAGCAGGAAACGCTATTTATAAAAGAAATACACCTAACCCACAGTTAATGCATTGAATGAAAAGGCAGAAAAGTAGTTGGGAGAACAAAAATAATAAACACAAAAGACATGCAGGGAAATAATTGTACGGTCTCCTCACGAGACCCAAAGAAAATCGTCTAACCTACATTTAGACTCGCGATCACATTCCGATCCACGGGCCACAGAACCAAATAACAAATTGTATATAACACCAGCCCAAGAGTTTGCAGACAAACGCATGAAAAGGAGTTAAACTTCATCAGGAAGATCCAGATACCCATCAGCCTCAACCAGCGCGGAATCGCGAGCCCCTCTCGCACCACCAACGTCTTTGGCCGACGCGATGTTTTCTCCAACAGCAGTCTCCTCGCTGTCAATATTCACAACATCGTCCCCACCATCCACATCAGACGATCTAGCACAAGAGCGAGTCGAAGAGTCCGCTGTTTTCTTCATCCATTCCTCCGAGTAAATTACTTTTTTAGGCACTTTAGGAGCTGAGACTAAAGGAATGTGAGACTCCATCCCTCTAACGACCCCTTCGCCTTTAGGCAAGAAGGGTTCGACGACCCAACCTTCAAGAAGGCTCGCGTCGTCATCAATAAAGGTCCCAAGAGGAGGAGAGGTATACGCGGGGAGCTCGGCAGGAAGGCCACAAAGATCCGTAGGATCATAAGGAAAGTTAGCCACTTTGTGTTTCCTGAGCTGACGCTTGAGTGCGGTGATCACCAGTGTGTCACGAGCCAAGCTGATAAAATCAATACGACATTTCTCGCGATAGCTAGAAGCATACTGCTTGGCACCTTCGCGACGACCCTTGTCAAAAGCTTGGTCTTTCTCTTGTCGGAGCAAAGATAACTCTGTATGATGATTGCGCTCCATAGTCCTGGCCGAAAGCTCCAAATCACTTATCTTCGCCGTCAGCTCATTTACCCTGTTCTCCAAAACAACATTCCTCTCTTTCTCCTCTTTTAGTTTTTTCTTCGCGGCCTCCTTGACATCTTGGGCTTTATTAGCAAAATCGACCATCTGGTTATAATCCTCCTCCATCTGGACGTAGCCATCTTCAAGGGCGATGACATATTGCCCCGATGCCTCGTTAAGAAGAATCCACTACAGTAAGCAAAATATGCTGGTTAAAATTAGCTACCGGCAAGAAGGAAGAAAACCACTAAGAAAGAAAAGGAGGGAAGCCCACCGCCAAATTGAGTCTCGAGAGCCCTACTCTACCCCGAGCAATGCCCTCTAAGAATTCAGGCATCTCTGGGAAACCTGGTCGATCGCGACGAAAAAACGTCCTCACCACCTCTTCCTCGGGAAAGAGCTCAGCCAGGCCCTGAGAAGATGTATCTTGGCCACCTTCAAGGGTCATAGGCTCTTTACCCTTGGCAATCTCTGAGGCCCTCTCTGCAGGGGTTGCCCGGTGCGAAGTAGGAGTCCCGCCGGCCCCTAAAGGGATTGTCGGACCAATCGGGGATTGGTCGTTTAGAGGCTCTGGCACGCGAGTCTCGGTCTCCACAGCTTGAGGCACGGACTCACAGATGTTAATGCCACCAACAGAGGTTTTCTTCTTTTTAGAAGGAGCCTTGTTCTTGTTCGCCAGTTGCTTTCGGCGTTTGCTCTTTTGTGGGGCAGGGGCCTGTTCATCAATAGGCTCGTCAAAAGAGTCATCAGAGCCCTCAATGGTCGGGAGACGAGAAAAGTATCCTGTCTCTGAAAATAAAAAAAATATAATAAAAAAAACCCATAAGCATATGACATCGCGAAGCCGTAACAAAAATAAACAATAAAAAAAAATGATAATAACAACATGCAAGAAAATCATTAGACGAGAGACATCGCGAAGTCGCATTAGTTCTTACATTGGTACCCCCCTATTCATGGATCCGGTAACGGACTCTAGGAAAAGGGGCGCTTATGCGCGTGTTCTTGTTGAATTAAATTTTGCTATGCCATTCCCGAGGGAATTATGTGTGACTTTTGACGACGGTGACAAGGTCAACTTATCGTTCGTTTTTGAGAACGAACCTAAGTTTTGTCATGGATGTTGCTCTTTCGGTCACAACATGGAGGAGTGCAAGTTTAGGGAGAAGAAAGAGGGTGTCGGGGTGAAGGCGGTTAGGACTAAGAGGGTGAGTGTAGCCGGTGTTAAGGACGGTGGGATCAATACCATTGGGGAGGCCATTCGACCTAGGATGGCTGAGGGTGGTGGAGTCTCGGGAGCCCGAGGGTCTAAGGAGCAACCAATGGTGGGTGTTGAGGGAGTGGTAGGTGAGGGGAAAGAGGGATTAGGGGCTGGTTCCGGGAATGGTGGGATTAGCTCGAAGGGTGAGGGAGTGGACGGTGAAAATGAGGTTGGGCTTGGGGGTGACCCCGGGGATGGTGGGGAGAGTTCGGAGGGTGGTGCAGAGGAGGTGGGTTCTGATGAGAGTGAGCGGAAGGAGTCGAAGGGTGAGGGTTCGGTTGGGGATGGGGAGGCTAGTGAGGACTCCTTAGATGGTGGGGAGATGGAAGAGGGAGAGATAGAGACCAAGGATCATATGAGTGCTACCGAGGAGGACGTGGGTGTGGAAGAGGATTTTGTGGAGTTCCACTCTAGATCCCAATTGAGGAAGGCGAAGGCTCTCGCTAAGGTAAGCAACCAGCTTCGTAGACACGTGGTGTGTGCTATACAAGCGCAGAAGAAGTGGAGTAAGACGACTGCTCCTTCCCGCTACTCTGAGAGGACCCGGGGACACAAGCCCAAGGTGTCCCAATGATTGTCGTCTCCTGGAATGTGCGAGGGCTTTGCCAAGCCCTGAAACAAAATGGCGTTGGAGGTGTCATTCGTGAGGTTGATGCTAAGGTGTGTGGGATTTTTGAGACCAAGTGTGGGGGTGTCCGCATTGAGAGTGTGGCTAGCCGGGTTGCTCCGGGATGGGACTTTGTGGACAATTTTGCCCTGGACCCACGGACTCGTATCTTGGTTATGTGGGATCCGTTGTGTGTTGATTTGAGTGTCATTACCATGTCTGTTCAGCACATTGGGTGTGCTATGACATGCAAGACGACTGGTGAGAAGTTTGGGGTCTGCTTTGTCTACGGGCTTCATAGTGTGGTGGCGCGCCGAGGCATTTGGGACAGTGTTGCTGAGTTGGTTGAGCTGCATGATTTACCGTGGCTGATTATGGGGGACTTCAATTGTGTCATGGCTGAGCATGAGAGGGTTAACGGGCGTCCAGTTTCGCACTATGAGTGCAAGGATATGATTGATGCGTGTAGGAGACATGGGCTTGTGGACGCGCCGAGCACTAGTTCTAGTCCTTTCACTTGGACGAACAACACAGTGTGGAGCCGTATTGATCATGTTCGGACTAGCTCGTCTTGGGTTAACTCTGGATTTCATTGCCGCTCCAGCTTCCTTGAGAAGTGGCACATCTCGGACCACAAGGTGGGTGTTGTGTCTTTGTTGAGGGATTTGGGGAAAGGGAAGAAATACTTCAAGTTCTTCAATATGTGGGCTGATCACCCTAGGTTTTCTGAGGTGATTGAGGAGGGTTGGACTACGGTTGAGAGAGGCACTTTCCAGTTCAGGTTGACGAAGCTTCTGCAGGGGTTGAAGAGACCTCTAAAGGGGCTCAACAACAAGGAGTTTGGCCACATTTCCAGGCAGGCTGCTGATGCCAATAGGGAGCTTGCTCGGGTCATTGCTTGTTTGAGTGAGTCTCCGGATTCTGTGGATGGCAAGAGAGAGGTTGAGGAGGCCAAGGCCAAAGCCAAGAGGCTTAACAAGGCTGAGGCTTCCTTCCTTGGCCAGCAGGCCAAGGCCAAGTATACCCTCCATGGGGATCGGTGTACTAGGTACTTCCACTCGCTTATGAAAGCGAATGGCAAGAGGAACCACATTGCTTCTATTTGCAAGGCTGATAGGACCAGAACCAAGTCCTCTAAGGAAGTTCATGATGAGTTCATTGGCTTCTTCAAGAGTCTTTTTGGTTCTGAGATTGGGGTGGTGCTTTCCAGTGCCACTGATTTTGCCCAGGGACCGTTGGTCAGTGCTGAGGAGGCTTCTATGCTGGTTGGGGATGTGTCCAATGCTGAGATCAAGGAGGCTATTTGGGCTATTGGGGTGGACAAGGCACCGGGGCCCGATGGCTTCAATGCCAAGTTCTTCAAGACCACTTGGGACATCACTGGGGCTGAGGTCTGTGCGGCGATCAAGGAGTTCTTTGCTTCGGGGAAGCTTCTGAAGTCGTTCAATCACACCATCGTTTCTTTGATTCCTAAGGTGGAGGAGCCGGATCGTGTGGAGAATTTTAGGCCCATTTCCTGCTGTAATGTGGTCTATAAGATCATCTCCAAGATTATGACTTCCCGCCTTAGTATGATTTTAGGGACTTTGGTGGATCAGGCTCAGAGTGCTTTTGTTGGGGGAAGACTCATGTCAGACAACATCTTTCTGGTTCAGGAGCTGCTCAGACGCTACAATGTGACTAGGGACACCCCGCGGTGCTTCCTTAATGTGGACCTCGCCAAGGCTTATGATTCGGTTTCTTGGGACTTCCTGCGCTTCACGCTTGGCCATCTTGGTTTCCCGCCCAAGTTTATTTCTTGGGTGATGGAATGTGTTTGCTCTCCCACCTACTCCATCAAGGTTAATAAGGGCATTCATGGTTTCTTCCCGGGTAAAAGGGGCCTTAGGCAAGGGGATCCCTTATCCCCTCTCCTCTTTGTCCTATGCATGGAGATGTTCTCCCGCTTAGTCAAGAAGGAGACCTCCTGTAGTTCTTTCCACTTCCATCAGCACTGTGAGAGCACCAGGCTCACTCATTTGACTTTCGCTGATGATGTGGTCATGTTTTGTAGGGGAGATAGGGGGTCTACTAATGTGCTTCTGGGCTGCCTCCGGAAGTTTGAGGTTATGGCTGGGCTGAGTGTGAATGTGGAAAAGTCGTCTATGTTCTTGGCTTCGGTTGAGGATCATGTGAGCTCTTCCCTGATTGAGGCTTCTGGTTTCAGAGTTGGTACCTTCCCGTTCAGGTATCTGGGGATCCCTATCAACCCCCATGGTCTCAGGAGTTTGGACTTCAAGCCTCTGCTTGACAAGATCAGTAACTACCTCACTGCGTGGACTAAAAAGTCTATCTCTTTTGCTGGGAGGCGGGAGCTGATTGCGTCGGTATTACAGGGGGTCGAGGGATTCTGGTTGTCTATCTTGCCCATTCTTGTGGGTGTTCGGAAGAGTCTGATTAGCATGTGCCGGGGCTTCATGTGGAGGAGGCCTAAGGTGAGATGGGATGAGGTGTGCAAGCCAAAGAAGGAAGGGGGCCTCGGTCTCCTTGATATTGGTATTTGGAACCAGTGTTTCATGATCAAGGACTTTTGGCACATCCTTAGCCAGAGGGATAGTATGTGGACTCGCTGGATTCATCATAGGTACCTAGGGGTTGTTGGGCCGCTTGAGTGGACTGTGCACAAGCGTGACTCTCCGTTGATCAAGGGTATTCTGCATGCTCGGGACATGGTTGTTCAGCTTGATAGTAGAGTTCTCAATGTCGAGGAGTCTCTCTTAGAGTGGTGCAAGCTCGGCCACTTTAAGGTTTCCTTGGCGTATGAGGCTCTACGCTCGAAGCGGCCTACTGTCAGATGGTATAGAGAGGTGTGGGCTAGACACAACACGCCCAAGCATATGCTCCTTCTTTGGTTGGCTAACCTCGGGAAGCTGTCTACGTATGATCGCCTGTCGTTCCTGGACGTTCACCCGGGGTGTCGGATGTGTGGGGCTGCTCTGGAGGACCATAAGCACCTGTTCTTCGACTGCCCTTACTCAGCTACCATTTGGAGAGAGGTCAGAGTCAGATTTGGGATACCGGCTACTGCTTCGTCGATCAAGTCTTCTCTTCGCTGGCTTCGGAGGCGCGCTTCTACTCGTGACTGTCTCGCCCATGCTCAGGTATGTTCCCTTTCGTCTACTGTTTATTACTTATGGCATGCTCGGAATTCTCTTATTTTTCAGGGCAACCAGATTCCTCGGGAGGACATTGTGCGCTTGATTTTTGTTAGTGTTTTTAGACTTTTGCATGAACGTTTCCCGCCTTGCATGGTTATGGGTTTGTAGTTTATTTATTTGGTTGTTTGTTCGTTTTTGTTTGTTTGTTTGTTTGTGTTTGTTTGGACTTTGTTTACTTTGATATTTTGTGTGCTTTTGTTTTGTGTAGTTTGGAGGGTCTGTGTACCCTTCCATATACACCTGGTTTGGTTTTTGTGTAGCTTGGACGGCTTGTTTGCCTCTCCATATGCACTTTATCTTGGTTTGTGTAGATTGGATGGCTTGTTTGCCTACCCATATGCACCTTGCACACTGTTTGGAAGGCCTACGTGTCTCTCCAAGTGTGTTTTGTTTATTGCTTTGAACTGATTTGTGTACTGTTTCGTCACCCTCTTTTGTAGGGTCATATTTATAAAATTTAACCGAGGGTACCGTCCCTCTTTAAACCAAAAAAAAAAAAAAAAGTCCACGCTGGGCTAACACCTCGTGGGTAATACACTTCAGGAATATGCGCGTTGAGACGAGATCAGGGAAATTGTGGAATTTACGGGAAAGACAATCTTTTTTAGGCTGAGACCAGTCACCAGATTTGGATTGGGTCGCGAACATCGATATCTTGGTCGAGATCTCAGAACCCGGAGGAGGTCGTACCAAAAACCAATCGACCTTCCACTTTGGTATGCGGGGAGGACCATCCCACTCCGACTTACCATTCTTTACGGCTGTAAACATCCCCATCTCCTCAGGAGCCCTTCACGTGGAAAACATAAGGAGAAAATGACAAGGATTGGGTTTTACCCCGATATCTTGACACCTCATCACATAAATAACCAAGGCCCTCCAGAAGTTAGGATGCATCTGAGTTGGGCTGTAGGTCAGCTCTCTCAGGAGCATTTTAGTAAAGTTGGAGAAAGGGAGCCTAAAGCCTAGTTTGAGAGACGATATACTCAAAGGAAAGAAAGTGTCATACTCATCAAGGGAAGTTCCACCCGAAGAAGGAAGAGCAAAAATTGTACCTTCTGGGAAGGGATAAGCATCTGCGATGGTGAAAAGATCACGAAGGGTAAGATCAGAAGGAAGGGCCGTAAACGGGTTCCCGAGGTTCTTGACCTTTTTATAACGGACGCGGCGAGTCAAAATCTGTACGCGACCCGCCGGATTATTGAAAATATCTTCGATCTCCAAACGAGGAAGATCACCTCGTCAGGAGTAAAACTTCTCATAGTTCTCACGACCGATTATTACATCCTCAGATTCCTGAGGAAGAAGATCTTTATTACCATAACCCGCATCTGGTCGCGAGGTAGAAAGAACTTCATCGCCATTATTTCTAACAGGGTTCCCTGTGGATGATTAAGAAGAAAAAGATTGAGAGTTAGTTTTCCAGGTCAAGAGTACGAAACGCGAAGGCTAGAGAGAAGCTTCGCGAGCCATGGGAATGAAAAACAAAGAAAACCCTGGAAAACGAGAAATATAAGATCTAAGTGAGAATCAAACAGACTCCAGGCGGGCACTCTAAGGAATGGCGAGATGAGTAGTTCAGAGGCCATGAGAGAAGAACTGACTTTAAAGAACGATGAGAATTCCGACAGCCTAAAATGGCTTTTTAAGGAAAGAAGAGCGCCCATCAAACAGGAGAAGGAAAAAGGGGCACCGCCCAGTAAATAACCAGAAAAGGTACGGGGAAAACCCGCCTGACCGCCATGAAAACCAGTGAAAGCTTCGAAAGAACACAAAACAACGGAGATATAAAAATACCGAAATCATGTAAGAAAACAACAAATAAAGAGCGAATTCGAAATAGAACTTACCAGCCATTTGTAAATCTGAAGATTGTCTGAACGAGTGAAGGTTTCTCGAAATTTTATTAAAAATGCGATTTTACAGAGGAACACGAACAATTGAAGTAAAGAGGAAGGGAAGAATATGATTTGACAGCCTTATATAGGAAGGTGGAAAAAATCCCAAAAGGTCACCACGTGTTGAAAGGTGTCAGAGCGCGGGAAGACGAAGCGTCTCGAATTTAAAAAATTCAAAATTCAAAATTCAAAACAAGCGCGATGGAATGAGAAGGTGTCGCGAACAAATTATCTTCAAGGGACTCCCCGAGAACCCGACTTCAATTATTACCCAAGCCTTACCTTCGCGAAGACAAGGACTTGGGGGGCTGACTGTTGGACCCGGTTCTCGCGAGTCGTGACACAAATCCGGTTCTCGCGATTTGTGATACGAACCCGGTCCGCGACTGAGAAACAGACCGCGAGCCCATAAGGTCGAATAACTAAATCGAAAACGAGAGGCCCATTAAGAAGCCCAATAGGTAAAGGGAGTAACACCAGATTGTGTGGGACCCAACGTCCGATTATAAATCCTAACGGCAAGGAGAGAGAAAAGGAGGCGATTAAGAGCATCTTCCTTCCCCTCTTGAAAGAGAGATAAACACACAAGGAGATAACTCATTTCTGAGCTCGTCTCTTTGATCCCGATTCACCTCTTTTAGTAGGAAATCGGATGATCGGTACCTGGATTCTGACTCTCGGTATCGTTATCGTGCTTTCGAGGTGTGAATCATCACGATTGGTTGAGTTTCACCATTTACTGTTTCATTGAGTTGGTTCACGAGGTTTCATTGATTTGATCATTACTTCGATCGTTACCTTCTCTCTGTTTTACTTCATTCTATTGCTGTTTAAGGCATTGTGTTCATTTATCTGTTGCTATTACTGACTTGAGCGTCGAAGAGCCAAATCAGGGGTCCAACCTTCCGGTTTGGTTGTGTAGGTACCTTAAGGGTTGAAGAACACAAAGAACAGAGGAGAATGACACATTTTGATCTGGATGAAGATGAGTCGTAAGTTGTTGCTCCAGTTTACGTAAGGAAGGTCTCCTGTATTCGAAGATTCACTGAAGGCCAGATCTCGCGAGGTGTTGATTGCGAGATCGCGAATATCTGGGCTCCAACAAGCACAACTTAAAATTTCTCAATGTGTAGGCTTCCAATCGTTTTGGTGCTCAAGTGAACCAAGTCAAGTTCTGTCTCCAAAGGCCGAGATAAAGCTCAGGATAACACACATGGATTTAGATGTCCATGTTTCTCTGTTACCCTCTTTAGTTGCATCCTCACCAATTCAACTTAAGTAAGAAAATGCATTTAGAAATTAGAATTCCGCACATCTTAAATTTCTTCATGACATATGAAGCATGTTGCTGAAGTATATACCTGCTCCTACACCTCCTCGGAAACACCAATGTCGTCGTATGGTATATCATCCAGCGCTTTCTCCAGTTTCCACGTCACACACTGAAATTGGAAGGCGGGCTTCTTGGCAGAATCATCCTTGAATCAAGAAACAAAGCAGAGCAAGATCGTAAGTATGCAACCTATTGGATTTTAAGTTTTGCTCAATTCATGGTATTTCAAGCAACAAGCCATCACTTTCAAAAAAATCTGAGCAAACAGTTTGAGCATAAAACAAACAATTTGAAAAAGAATCATCCCCCTCGATTCGTACATTATATAAGTTAAGCTAGAGTCCATGGTATTTCAAGCAAAAAACAAAGTTGCTAGATCTACAATACAATTTTACAAGAATAGAACAGTTAAAAAAACAGTTGTCAAAATAGATAACGAGTTATACAGACTGTCTTCTTAGCTGAAAATTAGCCCCAAAACTGCACATAATCTATTCCACATCTATAATTCTCAAAGACCTAAATTAGTAGGTAAATAGAGCATAATCAGAATTCAGAAGCTCCAAATTGCACACTATACATCTAAACAGAAAGTATGTTGACAATTTCTCAGATCTTGCCTCAAATTTTCGAAAACTTACTTCGTCCGAATTAAAGGCCGCATCAATCAACAAGAGTCGCTTAGCATTCTACAAGGCGAACTCAAGATCAGACAAAAGCGGAGGAGCGGAGGAAGACGAAGGCGAAGAGCCTAACAATGCTAGATCGCTTCCCCTTCTGTTAGATCTAGGGTTTGAATCTCGTTGCCTGCTGCGGTTCGTTGGTGGAGGTAGAAGAAGATCCCTAGGCCAATCCTCGCAGGAGCCTTGAAATCGCCCTTGTTGGAACTCGGATTTGTTGGAACCTCGTTCCAACGGAAAGGAAACCGGCAACACTCCGGATTCCCGAGTCTTTGTCGTTTCTTCTTCTGGTGGTCCCTCTATTCTCTCTCTCTCGTTGTAAAATAATAACGTCCATGTTCCTGCAAAAGCCAAACCCGGAGCAGGTGCTCCCCGGGAAAGGCTCTCCGACGCTCAAGTCAATAATTATATAAATGATATAATTGTCAAATGATATCTTAGGGAACTAGAATGATTATTTTAAACCCGAAAGGAGATTTAAGAATGTAATTGCACATTACCGAAAGAGGGTGAAACTCACGCTCAATGCTCTATTCGACCAAATTACCTCGCGAGCCATATACGTACCCATGACTTCGACTTAATCAATTACTCGTATACACGAGTCCCGCGAGTAATGCCGAGGCGGGCTACGGCTTGAGGAGGTGACGCATGCATGGCCGAGGCGGGCCACTGCCGAGGAGCCTTGTCCTTGTTCTTGGGCAACTGCTGCTGTTCTTTGGCGAGGACGCGAGCCAAGACGACGCGAGCAGCCATGCCGAAGCCGAGGCGGGCTACGGCTTGAGTCGCAACGTATAGCATGGTCGCGAGCCAAAGCCGAGGAGCTTGTCCTTGTTGCTCTTGGGCTGCTGCTGCTGTTCTTTGGCGAGGACGCGAGCCAAGACGACGCGAGCAGCCATGCCGAAGCCGAGGCGGGCTACGGCTTGAGTCGCAACGTATAGCATGGTCGCGAGCCAAAGCCGAGGAGCTTGTCCTTGTTGTTCTTGGGCTGCTGGTGCTGTTCTTTGGCGAGGACGCGAGCCAAGACGACGCGAGCAGCCATACCGAAGCCGAGGCGGGCTACGGCTTGAGTCGCAACGTATAGAATGGTCGCGAGCCAAAGCCGAGGAGCTTGTCCTTGTTGTTCTTGGGCTGCTGCTGCTGTTCTTTGGCGAGGACGCGAGCCAAGACGACGCGAGCAGCCATGCCGAAGCCGAGGTCGAGGAAGTGACGCGTGCCGTGTCGTGCCGATCCGAGGCGGGCTGCGGCTTGGAGCTAGAAGGAGGGGACGCGTGCCGTGCCGATCCGAGGCGGGCTGAGCATGGTCGCGAGCCAAAGCCGAGGAGCTTGTCCTTGTTGTTCTTGGGCTGCTGCTGCTGTTCTTTGGCGAGGACGCGAGCCAAGACGACGCGAGCAGCCATGCCGAAGCCGAGGTCGAGGAAGTGACGCGTGCCGTGTCGTGCCGATCCGAGGCGGGCTGCGGCTTGAAGAGGCGACGCGAGGACGCGTGCCATGCCGAGGCGGGCTGCTGCTAGTCGGGGCCGAGGTGAGATACGCGGTCTAAGAGGACGCGAGCCACGCCGAGCGGTGACACGAGCCATGCTGAGCTTGAGCATGAGCATGAGCAACGACGGCGGATTCCTCCCTGCTGCCACTGTTGCCCATATCGGAGGCTGGCTGGGCTAGGCGGTGACGGTGGTAGCGGCTGAGGCGGTGGCCATCAAACAGCCCCCTCCCTTCTCCCCCTCCCTCCGTCTCTTTTTCTTTCGTCTCCTTTCCTCTGCTCCCTTCTCTGCCCTCTTTCTTTCTTTCTTTCGTTTCTCTTCTTTTTTCTCCGTCCCCTCTGCCTGCTTTCCCTGCTGTCCCCTGCTTCTTATCTTCTTCTCCTTCTTATCCTCCTTCCTCTTTTCTTCTTTTTTAGTTATCTATCCCCTTTTCATCTTTCTTTAATAAATTACCCCTTCCTTCGTGTACAACACGCACACATATATATATACAAAAGTAGGCTATTGGGCTTGCTTTATCCCGGGTCCAACAGCCCTGTTTGTCGCCATAGAAATTGCTCTCGTAGAAAATGGACCGGGGCTGATTCCGTCTTTTTCTTATTTTTTGCTAAAACGTCTGTTTGTTCCTTGTTATTTTGGAGGTATCATTCGGAACGTCGATCTCCCATATCCAACCATCATAAAAGATTCTTAGTTTTTATCTTAAGAGATTTTCTCCCTATAAACAACCTCTAATATTTATGACAAATCTTTTCTACTATTTTTTTGTTTATTCCTACCAATTTACAATTTGCAAAGCTTTTTAAACCAAAATTATTATTTTTTAAATGGAAGTTGAATTAACTTTACCATTTTAAAATAAATTTATAATTTTTTTAATATCCAAATCTCGTGCAATGCAAGAGTATTAAAATAGTTTTCTTTAATAAAAACTAATTAAACTAATTTCCCTATTTAAAAACTATAGAAAAGACGAATGAGCCACACTTCCTCTTACTTTACTCATATAAAGTTAGGGCCTTGGCCCGGGAGTGAGGACAAACGGCCTACAAGCACCAAAAGTGAGAATGTTTTAGGCCCGTTGCCCTTAATGAGACTAAATTAGTGATTTCTACCATCCTTTTTATAAACACTATGGAAATACCCCGTTTACTATACACGCGCCCCTCTTTCAATTATCTCATTCCCTAATTACACTGTTCATCCTTTCTTGTTCCTGTGTCGCCATTCCGAGTTCATCGTTTCCACAGTTGAGCATCATATCTCCGGCGTCGACTTTCGATTTTGGATCCGCACCACTCAGGCGACTGTCTCTCTGCTGGAAAACAGGGATAGTGGCAAATGGTATGCCTTGCTCATTACTCTAACGGTAAGATACAGAGAGTATATATAGCCTCAGAGAGACTTGTCCTTTATGGACAGCTGTGATCTTAAGGATCATTCTAGAATAGTGCCACCTATTACATGTCATTAGAATGATTTCATAATATTGTGGACCTCCTTTACACTAACGTTACTATCCCCCCTCGATCCGAAGCGGGCGAAGGCCGAGAGTTGATCGCATTCCAATGAATCGAGCCGAAGGTAGAGGTTTGGTGAGCAAGTCTGCCTTTCGGTCTTTGGAGCAAATGAAAGCAACGACAAGGGATTTGTTGCGAACCCGTTCCCGGACAAAGTGGTAGTCAAGATTTAAGTGTTTGATCTTTTGATGTTGAACCGGGTTGACCGCTAAGTATCTAGCTCCAATGTTGTCGCACCAAAGGGTTGGCGGTTGAGGTAGAGGAATTCCGAGCTCAAAGAGAAGGTTTGCACCATGGAATATGCAATAAAGTGTCTCACTAGTGGCATTGGCGAGTGCCCGATATTCAGCTTCGGTGGTGGATCGCGATACCGAGGTTTGTTTCTTGGACGTCCAAGACACAAGGTTTGCACCATGGAATATGCAATAAGCTGATGTGGATCTCCCATCACTGTCATCTCCACCCCAATCTGAGTCGGTAAAGACAGCAAAGGAGGAGTTTGGGGCAGAGGAAATGAACAACTGCAGCTCAGATGTACAGTTGAGATAACGAAGTACCCGTTTTGCACCTTTCCATTGTTTCTCCGTTGGATAGTGCATTGCTTGACATAGCTTGTTGACGGAAAAAGAAATGTCGGGCCGAGTGAAGGATAGATATTGGAGACCACCAATGATGCTTCTATATAGAGTTGGATTCGAGAAAGTCGGGGTGTGGTCATCGTCTAGAAAGTTGGTTGCCATCAGGGTAGCCACGACTTTAGAGTTCTCCATTTTTGCTCGGCGCACAAGATCTTGAATGTATTTTGTTTGACAAAGAAAGATGCCCTCTTGAGTTCGATGAACTTGAATACCGAGGAAATAGTGTAGCGGTCCAAGATCCTTGACGGGAAATTCCTAGGATAATTTCTGCACAAAAGCCTTAGAAAAAATATCATTGTTAGACATAACTAGCAAGTCATCAACATAAACCAAAACGAAGAAAAGATTAGTCCCTTGGCGATGGATAAAGGGAGAGGAATCCGATTTAGAGGAAGAGAAACCCATAGTGATTAGAGAATCACTAAGACGAGCAAACCAAGTAGGAGGTGCTTGTTTGAGACCATAGAGAGAGCGGTTCAATTTACAAATATGAGAGGGAAAAGATTTATGAGTGAACCCGGGTGGTTGGATGATGAAGACGTCCTCCGTCAAGGTCCCATGAAGAAAGGCGTTTTGAATATCTAGTTGACGAACCGACCATTTGTGCATCGCCGCAAGGGAGAGGAGAAGGCGTATGGTGGATGGTTTGACGACCGGGCTAAATGTCTCTTGGTAGTCTAGACCGTGGACTTGAGCATAGCCTTTGGCTACAAGGCAGGCTTTACGGCGTTCAATGGATCCATTGGCATGGCGTTTGGTTTTAAAAATCCATTTGACACCAAGGACATTTGCGGAGGATGTGGATGGGACAAGGGACCAAGTATTTGTGGAAAGGAGAGCCTTGAATTCGGTGGCCATGGCCTCACGCCATTCGGGAAATTTAGAGGCCTCGGTGTATGAGGATGGTTCGTCGGGAATGTGGGTGGTGTGGTTACAATCAGGAGGCCAAGGAATGGTCCCATCGGATCTCACCAAGGGTTTAGTAATGTTAGATTTTAATCTGGTGGTCATTTGATGCATGGGTTCAATGGGTGGTATGTGAGGTGTGGTCTCAGGAGAGGAAGGCCCAGAGTTGTGGATTGGGTTTGGAGAAGTGGGCCGAGAAGAATTGTTTTGAGGAGGCAAGGTTTGTGGACTTCTGGGAGAATTGGGCTGAGAGGAAATGGGAGTGGATATCGGAGATTGGATGGGCCCCGACAAGAGTTGATGAATCGCAAGAAGAGGAGCAAGTGGTGGAGTTGAAAATTTTGGGGAATGACTATTTGTGGGGTAGGGGAATGTGGATTCGTGGAAGATAACATCCCGGGAGATATAAGTGCGGTGGTTGGCCCAATCATAGCAGATGTAACCTCGATAATTGCTAGCATATCCAAGGAAAATGGTAGGAGTGGAGCGGAAGGTTAATTTGTGTGAGAGATATGGGCGAAGATTTGGGAAACAAAGGCACCCAAAGACTCAGAGAAAATTGTAATCGGGAGGGTTTTTGAAGAGGAGTTCCATGGGTGTTTTGTGGTTGAGGATTGGTGTAGGTAGGCGATTTATGATGTAGGTGGTGGCTTCGAAAGCATAGTCCCAAAATGGAAGAGGTAGAGATGCTTGTTTTAGAATGGTGAGTCCCATGTCGACAATGCGTCGGTGGCGGGTTTCTATGCTCCCGTTTTGTTGGTGAGAGTGAGGGAAAGTGATGCGGTGAGCGATGCCCATTTGTTGGAAAAGGGGTTTGAGAGGTTTGAATTTGGTTCCCCCGTCCGTTTGAATATGAGAAATTTGTGTTTGGAAAATTTTTGTGACAAAGGTAATAAATGTGGAGACAATTTTTGGAACAAGGTTTTTAGTGGAAAAAGGAAATATCCAAAGAAATTTAGCAAAAATCATCCACAATAGCCAAATAATAAGAATTTCCTTTCATTGAGAGTTCATGAGTTGAGCCCCATACATCCATAAAAAGTAAAGCTAATGGTTTTGTGGATACTGATGGACTAGAGGGGTGTGGGAGTGCATGGGCCTTAGCCCACGAACAGGTTGGACATTTAGGTGGGCCTAGTGGGCCTGTTTTAGGAGGAAGAGTAAGCCACTTGTAGACTTGGGCTGCAACAGAGAAAGACGTGTGCCCTAGCCTCATATGCCAGAGATCGTGAGAAGTGGTGGTGTGGAGAGCTTGCGGCGATGCAGGTGGTGGTTGATTGGTGTCGCCGACAAACTCGTACAAGCCATTCCTAGCGGGACCTCGATGAAGGACCTGGAGTGTCTGGGAATCCTTCACAGTAAAGAACGAAGAATGAAATTCAAAGAACACGTTGTTATCACTAAAGAATCTATTGACAGAGAGCAAGTTTTTGGATATTTGTGGAGTGTGTAAAAGATGAGTAAGAGTAAAAAGACGAAAGGGAGAAGAAATGGAACCAGTGCCCTGGGAATGAATGGGGATTTGTGATCCATCGCCGAGAGAGACGGAATCAGTGCCTTCGTAATGGTGGTTGTCGAAGCGCAAGTTCGTTATGTCTGGGGTGAGGTGATGGGTAGCGCCTGTGTCTGGAAACCAGTTGCCATTGTTGTAGCTGGAGTTTTGCGGTGCCGTTGAGGTATGATTTGCTTGGAACGACGGCGGGGGAGGCGCTTGACGAGCTTGGTCGTATCTGTGCCAGCAAGTGATGGCGGTGTGACCCGGCTTCGAGCATAGCTGGCAGATTGGACGATGATCCGGGGCGCCAGAGAAGGTTGTCGGAGGCCCCCTGTTTGGATTTCGACCTCCTCTGTTTCCTCCTCGATGAAAGCCTCTATTTCCACCTCTGTAATGACCGCCTCATCCTCGGGATTGGGTGAAGTTCGCCTCGATCTGGGTTTGCAGGGTCTGCGTCTGGTTGAGTAGGCGAGATTCGTGGACCAACAGATGAGATAAGATTTGTGTTGGTGGTGGGAGGACGGTCTGGGTCGAAAGCGCCGTTACGACAACGTCATAACTATTGTCTAAACCAGAGAGCAGATAAGAGGTAAACTCAACATCTGAGATACATTGACCGGCTGCAGCAAGCATCTGGGAGAGGGACCGAGCTTTGTTGAAGTAAATGGTGACAGAATCGCCACCCTTCTTTAGGTTTGCAAGTTGACGGTGGGTATGAATAATTTGAGCACTCGACCTCGCCGCAAAAAGGTCATGGAGATTGTTCCATAGCTCCAGAGATGAGGCACACTCCAAAACTTGGGCCACGACAGTTTCTGTAAGGGAAGAAGTGATAATGGCTTGGACAAGTTGGTCTTTGGCGTTCCACTCTACAAAATCTGCTTCTGAGGTTGCCGGTGGACAGATGAACGAGCCATCTATCAAGCGAAACAAGCTATGTGCCTTGAGGTAAGGGGTGATTTGGGCTTTCCACAGTGGAAAGTTCTCGTGGGAGAGCTTCACTGTAATAAAAGATGAGAATGAAGGTAGGGGTGTGTTTGGTGGTGGTGTAGCTACTGCTAGTGTTGAAGGCATGGTGTTTCAGGGAAGAAAGTTGGATATTCTTGTGTTTGGCTATGGAGGAAGCGAGATATTTTTGTGTTTGGTTAGGGAAAGAAGAAGATGGACATTTGTCCTTAGCTGGCTCTGAGTACCATGCTGGAAAACAGGGATAGTGGCAAATGGTATGCCTTGCTCATTACTCTAACGGTAAGATACAGAGAGTATATATAGCCTCAGAGAGACTTGTCCTTTATGGACAGTTGTGATCTTAAGGATCATTCTAGAATAGTGCCACCTATTACATGTCATTACAATGATTTCATAATATCGTGGACCTCCTTTACACTAACGTTACTACTCTCTCCACTGAAGATCTTCGTTCTTCCCACCGCCATTAATCGATATTACGGACGGAGGAGCGAGGAGATCTGAGCCCCAAGGCAATGCCGGTGTGGAGGCTTAAGGGGGAGAGTGTAGATTCGGCAGATCGAGGAGGTCGGAGGACTCCGTTAGGTTCGAGTTGAGACTATACACGTTTCAATGGAGGCTTCCATGACGGAGGATACTAAGTTTGGATGTTGGAGTGTGAATCAAAATGTGGATGATGGAAGGGAATTATGTAATCGGCGTCAATACCGACTCACTTCTGCCAAATGGACGAGTAATGGAGTATCACTAAAAAATAGTCCGTAGTCAAAAGGGAAGGTCAAAAAGAGAGTTTTTTTTTTGATAAAGGTTAAAATCGGAGTCTTACCTAAGGATAAGTAACAACTCCTGACCATCCTGACGGATGATCCTGAAAAAGTCAGAGTAAGCATCCATCATACTCGACTGTAAAAACAGAGGTGTCATTGTTCTGATATAAAAATCAGATACTACTTCATCCTGATTGCAGGACAAGACTGTTTTTAGGAAATGCATGTTGATATGTGCATTTGTCAAGAAATCAGCTGCTTTGTTTGCTTCACGGAAACAATGAAAGATTTTTACATTATCAAATAATTTTAAGATATGTTGAATATCTAATATTATGCTATTAATTTCCCACGGAATCTTCCAAATGTTTTTGATTGAATTTATTACCGTAAGATTATCTTCTTCTAGAATAATATTTTTACAATTTATCTTAAGTGCTAGTTGAACTGCATATAGTGCTCCTAATGCTTTTGTCATAAGAGGCGAATTTGAGTTGACTTTTTGTGAAATATATCAATAGTTTTACCCAAGTGATTTCTAGCTATACATCCTATATATGAATTATTATTTACCTGAAAGGATCCATCAAAATTGAATTTTATCCATTCAGTTGGAGGTTTTTTCCATTTTAGATTTTGTTGTTTTTGTCTTTTTCTAGGATTTTTTGCTTTTGGACCTTTTAAGGTATCATAAGAAGTTTCCCAAAACTTAAATTGTTCAAAGGCAATTCTACTCGGTTCTTTTGTATGATTAACATTTTTTCGAAAAAATATTGTGTTTCTATTATTCCAAATAGAATACGATAAAAACAGAATTGATTCTATCTTATATTTTTCTTTTTTACAAATGTTGATAAATTGGACTAATTTTTGTTGAAAAGAACCATCATTAAGATTGTGGATATTGAACTTGAAATTTATAAGTCTTTCGAATTTTTGTATTTGAAGAATAGTTTGATTACATTCAAATAGTATATGTTCCCTTGTTTCTATCGGATTATGACATAAGGGACATTGCGAAGGAACTCTGTTGTAATATTTATTAAGCCTTTCTGTAGTTGGTAGATTGTCCGTGACTAGTTTCCAAAGGAAGTTTAAGTATCTAGGTTGTAATTTCAAGTTCCATATCCAAGAGTATATATCATTCGTAGTATAATTTTTTGTTCTCATATTAAATTGTCTAGCTGAAGCAGTGGTGAATTTTCCGGATTTATTTGGTGTCCATATTACTCTGTCTTCTAAATTGGTTTTCAGAATGTAAATATTTAATATTTTTGAGATAATATGCTGTGGTACACTATCGTTTAGTTTTATAACATCCCATTCCTTTGTGGATGTAATGAATTCTGATACTTTTGAATTAATGTTACTATTTCTGGACCCAAAGAATTCTCTAAGATTTGTATCTGGTATCCAATTATCTGTCCAAAAATTTATGTGATTACCATTGCCTAGTTCCCATCTAATTCCTTTTTGGAATTATTCTCTGAGGTGTAAGAGTCTCGAGAATTGCCATGATTGTTTGTTCTTTTTTTTTTAAAAGTAAATAAGGTATTATTTTGTAAATACTTTTGGTAAATTAATTGCACCCAAATGTTATTTCGTTCTGAAACAATTTTCCATAATAGCTTTTGTTGTAGTGCATTATTTAAGTCTTCTACTTTATGTAACCCTAAGCCTCCACAATCTTTTGGTCTACAAATATTGTCCCAAGAAGTAATTGCTCAATATCAAGGATTAGTTTTATTCCAAAAGAAATCCTTGGCTACTTTGTCAAGTTGTTCACAAATACCTTTAGGAAGGGAAAACATTGCATTAAGTGATTTGTTTTGGATAATATGTTAGATTGTATGAGAATAGCTCTACCTGCTTGCGATATTGTATTAGCTTTCCATTTGGATAATTGCTTTTGCATTCCCTGTATCGCATATTGAAAACAGTCGTTTTTAACTCTTCCCCTTACTATTGGTATACCTAGATACTTTTCCATTGTTGTAGTAGGTTTAAGATTTAGAACGGATGCTAAGGCTTGTCGTTGTTCATTTGAAATGTTAGGTGTGGTCTGGAAAGAACTTTTATGGTAATTTATTGCAAGTCCAGAGAGGTCTGTAAATTTTTGCAGTATTCTTTTGATATAGTTCATATTATTCAAGTTTGCATTAGCAAAAATTATTGTGTCATCTGCAAAACATAAGAAAGGAATGTGCATCCCATTTCTCGTTATTTGTATCCCTACACGGTGATTTGTTTTTTTTGCTTCCTTTTGTAACGTACGGGATAAATACTCCATGACCAAAATAAAAATAAAGGGTGCAATGAGATCATCTTGCCTCAATCCACATTTTGGTTTGAAAGTTGGGCCCGGTTCATTATTGACTAATACCGAAAAAGAGGCAGAGGTTATACAAGTCATTACTTGATCTATCCATTTCTTTTCAAATCCAAAAGATGTAAGCATTTTGATTATGAAAGGCCACTGTACTTTGTCATAAGCCTTTTCCATATCCAGTTTTAAGGCCATCCATCCACGTTTACCTTTTTTCTTCTGATGAAATGAATGAAAAACTTCATGAGATATTAAAATATTGTCAAATATTGATTTGTCCTGTACAAAAGCCGCTTGACAAGGGTGAATTAATTTGGGAAGGATTTGTTGTAGTCTATTCGACATTAATTTTGTTATCACTTTATAAATTGTGCTACATAAACTAATAGGTCTGTAATGGTTGATGGATATTGGGTTATCTATTTTTGGAATTAAGGCAACAAAGGATTGGGTACAATCTTTTAATAACCTTCCAGAATGAAAGAAAGCCTGTATAGCCTGAGTCACTGAATCTCCAACAATGGACCAATGATGTTGATAAAATTCAGCATTAAAACCGTCTGGTCCGGGAGTTTTATTATGTGGTAGTTCAAACATTACATTTTTAATTTTTGTATAAGACGGTTGTTGCAATAGCAGTGTGTTGTCATCCTCAGAAATTAATTTTGGAATCAATGTGAAATCATTATCAGTTAAATTTGTTGTATGTAATGGTTGAAATATAGATTGTAAATCATTTGTGATGGCAATTTTTATGTCTTCCGTATTATAGTGTATTATTTTGTTTAAAGATTCATAGGAATTTATTTTTTGTTTATATGTTCTTATTTTGACTACTGTTTGAAAAATATTTTGTATTTTTGTCTAAATCATTCATATTATTTACCTTTGCTCTTTGCTTCCAATATGTATGCTGGAATTCAAGTAGTTTATTATATTTAGAGACGAATCTATTGTACACTGGGATTATATGGACTAAACCTAGTTGGAAACATTCAGTTTGTAAATTTTGGAGTTTAATTTCTATTGATTTTAGTTGCTCTTGAATGTTATTGGTGTTTCTCTTCGACCAATTTTCTGTTTCATTTTTTATTCTTTTCTGTTTCATAAATAACTTATACATGGATGATCCTGAGTACCGAAAATTCCAGATTCTATGAACTAACTTTTTATAGGATTCATTTTGTAACCAAGTGTTATTGAATCTGAATGGGTAATTTTTTGTGTATATATTATTACCCAATTGTAAAGTAATACAACAGTGGTCCGAGGTAGTGAATGGAAGATGTGTTAAAGTAATATTACTATAATAATTAATGATATTAGGATGAATTAGTGCCCTATCAAGTCGTTCTAATATAGTTGAGTTAGTATTCATGTTACTTCTCTTCCAAGTAAATGGGTAACCATTATAATTTTGATTTAGAAGTCCATGTTGAGCAATAAAGGAATTGAGCCTAGAAAATCTAGTATTATTTGGTATTTCTCCTCCTTGTTTATCTTGTGTTTGGAGAATATCATTGAAATCTCCGATTATAATTGGGGGATTGTCAAACTCCTCTATAAGATGAGAGATATAATTCCAGAAATCTGTCTTCAGGTGTTCTTTACTTGGTGCATAAATGATGATAATGATAAATTTTGTATCCCTTTCCTCGTAATTCAGAATTATCGTATTCATTCCAATAAAAATAATATTACAAAATTCAGCTTTTTGGAAATGTGAACACTGCAGCCACACACTCCCTTTTGTGCCATCAGCTGGAGATATAAAAATATTTTTGAATCCCATCTTATTGATGAACTGATTACTAGGTGGTTCATTATTTTTTGTTTCTGCTAGACAGAACAAATCGATAGTATGTGCACGTTTAATGTATGATAGTTCCGTCCAAAAATGTGGACGTCGCATCCCCCTGCAATTCCAATATGCAATTTTCATTTTATAACTAGTTTTAAAAATATCAGAGCCTTGTATATGGAATAATTCTTGGTCCCATATGTTGCGATATAGGTATTCTTACTTCTACAAACCACAAATTTCATTTGATTATTATTAACGCATGAACTATAACTTTTTAGGTACTGTAAATATTTATTATTATAATTCTCATCCCTAAAGTTTTTTGTTATTATACAGATGTATTCAGTATGGTGCTTGGAAGAAAACAGATTTTTGTTGTCATACAAGTCTTTATTTCGAAACTGAGTTCTCAACTGTTGATAATAAGATCTTTGCTTCTTGGTCCATCTGCCTATTCCAATTTTCATAGTGTTTACTATCGCTTCCTCTAAGTAGCTAGTTGCATAGTGTTTAGTGTTATTGAACCTTAAGTTAAGCCTTAAGGTGTTAATAGTGTGACCTACATAGTAACTATAGAAATGTGGAGAATAAAGAATGCTGTTGTTAAGTTCTATCCAATTTATCAAGAACATATAATGAGTCTGTTTTGGTTTTAATACATTACTATTTTAGCAATATGTGGTAGGGGCGTAATATTGACCAGTTAGACAGTTCATCTTTATCAAACAAGAACATGTTTCCTGATATTTCAATAGGGCTTCAACATTCATCGATACACAATTATAAAGTAAAAACATTAGCATATATTGTCTGCATTCATTCATGTTCATGTTCACATCAGTACTACAATACTTCTGCATAATAAAGTCCTTAACATCATAAACATTACTTCTAAAGATCATACCAAGCTTCTTGCTTACAAATTTGAGCATTAGTTTAGAAAGTAACCTTACCAAAACAGTGCACCAACACAAGGTTGGATCCCGAAGGAAGTTATTTATGAACACAACCTGAAATCTCCTAATACGAGCTACTCTTAAGGACTTATTCATAGGCAGGACCCTTACCCTTTCCCACTGACTTGCGTTTCTTCATGTTTGTCGATCTGTTCTCATCTGGAGAGGAAGAACCTTTAGCACCACAATGACCTTCATCAGCTTTGCAATCTCCCTCACCACAGTTTGGAGATTTGATCATGATTGTGCCGAACTTCTGATTAATGGTGTTGTTGGATTGGGGATTAAAATCCGAGTGAAAAGTTGATTCTCCAGAGCCTTCACGTGGAGGGGGTAAAGTCTTCTGGCCAAAGTCGGATCTAATTGCAGGTCTTGGTTGGCGAGGCTGAAGATATGGGTTCACAAAAGGTGCATTCAGCATATTATGAGGCTAATTTTCAACGGTTTGAGTGTTTTTCATAACATTTGGATGAGGAGTTGGCATTCTTGGTGGAATAATTGGGATCGACACCCTATTTGCCGTATAAGTTGGGGGAGCCACACTTGCCCTAATTTGGTTATTCTGAGGATTAGGGTTAAGTCTGAAATGGTTAATGAAAGAACTTCCCCATAAAAGTCTCCCAATCTGCTCGAAAGCAATAGCAGCATCATTCCTTGAGATTGTCAGGTTGGTTGGGTGCACATCGGAGACTTTGTTGATGATTGGGCACTCGGCAAAAGTGTGATAAGGTGAGGTACAACCACTGCATCCTTCAGAAAAGCCTTCATAATAGACTTTGTGAGTGAGCAACATCCTGTTTTGGTGTCGAATATGGATATACTCCTCCAGATCAACAGTTTGGCCAATCAGAACGTTGATGAGGGCTCGCGCGAATTTGCCTTTGAACCTTGCATTGTTGATTCCGTCTACCAGCAAGAGAGTTCCCAATATGTTCCTTCTTATTATATTTTCAAAACCTGCTTCATTGGCCATGCAAAACGGGAGTAGTGGGATTCTCATCCACACATCGATATCAGTAAGAGTTTGAAAATGGGAGTCCATAGTAAAGGGCCTCACAACAATCACTTTCCCACCAAGTTTATAAGGTCTTCGTGAATAAATTAAATCCATGTCTTCCCGGTTAGCAAACTGAAAGATTAACCAATTATTACCAACAGGTTGGAAGACTACATCACCTTTGATTTTTTGCATCTATTTCCAGTTGTATTTAGCTTTCTTCCCCACGTCCCATGGATCTTCTAATCCGTCGACATCCCTAACCACCAGACCTAGAAAAGCATGATGCGCCAGGTTTTCATCCAGATTTAAGAGATATTGCTCTTCCATTTGAAGAATCTGGTCCTCAGGGATATCGCCCAGATCCTGGTTCTGCATCAGATCTTCCTGCATGTGCTCATTGTGAACTGGAGAGACCGGGACTTCAACCTCTTCTTCAAACATGGGATTTATTGGGGAGAATGTTTGTGGGTTGACATCAGTGGTTGTGTTTTGGACATTTTGAGCCGGATTATGAGGACCTAAAACGTAGGGGGCCGTTACAGAGAAGAGGTCTTCGTTAGAGGTTTGAATAGTTCGCTGTACTGGGTTGATATTGGTTGCATGAAGATTCGAACCATATGGATACCCGACTAAAGCTTGGGTATAAGATCTGTCATCCTCCATTGGAGGCAAACAGAGGGTGAGCTTTGATTTTGGAAGGATTCTCTGGAGAGGGGGAAGACAGAAAGATTTATGGGCTGATGTGGTGATATTGAGTACATAAGAGATAAAGGTGTATTTATAAAGTTCAGATTTGAAAGTATTATATGTCACTTTTCTAAAGAAAGGGTTAAACCAGTAAAGAATTTTTAATTTGGGCCTTATAATTTGTCTTTTCCAATCACTTTCTGCCAAATATGTAAGCCAGAAGGAGATAATGTCATCTGTCCTTTTCAGCCGTGCGTGTTGTATCATATAATAATATAAAAACTATTTTTCTGAATTGAAAAGGTAAATAGTAAACTTTTGAAAATGGAAGGGGCCTTTTGTAAGTTTACATCGAAATTGGCAGGTAAATTTTGTAATTTCATATGCATTTTGAGTAATGGGTTGATGTGTTCTGTTTTTGACGTTCCACGTGTTATGTATTGAATGCTCAAGGAGAGCGGTGTTGGCAGCCATCCTCATCATTAAGTTGATGGTGTTACAGCAAAGATTAGGCCAATAAGCATGGAGATGGATATTAGAGTTGTAATTAATGGATACACTTTTGATATTAAGTCTTTCTGACTTCCAACATTCCATACAATATTTAATGGTCAGATGTTTACAGAAGTAAATGAAAATGATGAGAATAACGCATTTATTATTATGATCAATTTCAAGAATAATATTAATGCTAGTTGAGTAGAATTTAATGTGTCTACCTAGGAGGGCTTCCAGTTTTGTATTAATTTTAAAGACATATTTACTAGCTGTTTTAACGTTGATATACCAAAAAATATGCTGAATAGAGGTGCATCCATAATCATAGGGATTATACTGTAAATGAATCAGTTTCATATAATGTTTATTTAAATTCTTGTAACACTCTGTAGTTAAATTGTGCTTCGTCCAGTGATACGAGTACATGCAAAAATCCGGCCTCAAAATGATTACAAAGCTGCAATCTACATAGATAGAAGTATTTCTATTGTGTAAAACGATGTGCTCCTTTACATTTTTCCATTGATGATTCCAATAAACTTTCTTGTTACTTTCACCCGTGTTTGTTAACCCAAAAATGTTTATCATAATTATTTGAACAATGAAGTAGTAATAACAATGTAAATACCTCTGATTATTGTGAATGTTGAAAATAAAAGAATCAGAACGGGGCTTAAGATTGTACATCCTGTAGTGACTTAATGTAGCATACTTGTTCCACCCAGACACCAGTATCAAATAACATTGGTCTGAGAAGGAGTATTCGACATTCTTGTTATTCTGCATATGTTTTGAGTACGACTGATTATCCAAAGATATCTGATGATAATTCTTATTAGCTAAAACAAAGGCATAATCGCATGAAATATTGATCTCTTTATCGTATACTTGTAAACTGATATCTATTAAATTGTTTATCAGATAAGCATGTATAAGATTATAGTTGAACCTGCATTTTTTGACAGCTTCATAATCACAATACTTATTTAGACCCTTGTCCTTCAAACTGATGTGTTGTTCCATGTAGAGAATATACTTAAACAAAACAAAGCAAACCTCATTATTCACAATGATAACCAGAGAATAGGTCATAAGGCCAAAAAAGGGGGGGGGGGGGTGATTAAGAATCATTTTTTCATATGGAATGGCTGTCTCAAAGGATACAGAGAAAGTAAAATTACACGATTTCGAATCAGTGTTATTATTAGAATCATCACTCTTGTGATGAGAATTGAAGACTATGTTCCTTCTGGAATTGAAGAACTTCAAATAAAAAATCTCTAATATGGAATCCAAACTCCCCCAAGTTTTGTTTTTTGTGTTATAATCATGAGGGGTAGAATAAAATCCCAACTTTTTACAAGTATTAGGATGATTGAAAAGCCCCTTTCCATATTTCGATAAATCAGAGCAAATATCATCACTAAACTTAAGATAATCCCTGTTGTTATCAAATTGCTTCACTTTCATAGGTCGTTGGTAGTCATCAAAGTGAATATCAAGATAATCTGTACTGTAATTACAAGCAGCAACACAGGAACAGAGGGTAAAAACACCCTCATCATCACTTACCCAGTATCTGAGCAAACAATCTGATGGCATATCCTTATTGTAGTCAGGATTGTAACCAGGATTGTAACCAACATTATCATCAAAATTGTGACCGAAATTGTAACCAGGATTGTAATCGAAGTTGTAATCAGGGTTTGTAGGACAAAAGTAAGAGTAAAAACTACCTGGATCATGCCAGAACCATGATCGGACAGAAGCCCTCTGTACGGCATGCTTATATACATTGTCGTAGTCGAAATTGTAACCAGAAGTGTGATCAAAGTTGTAGTCGGAATTGGATTCAGGGTTGTTAGGAAAGAAAGGAAGAGATAACCTACCTGGATCATGCATAAAGCATGATCGGAGAAGAACCACCTTCAAGGCGGTTGTCGGTGGATAAAGCTCCAGAACAATGTCGAATGATGTGGACATGGTGTAGAGAGAAATTTAGAGAGAGGAGGGAGATATCAAAATGTAAGGGCCATAATTTAGGTCAAAAAGAGAGTTGTAATATATTGTAAAAGATTTAAGCATAGTTAATGACAAGTTATTGTAATTTTTCTAAATATTTTAGAATTTGAGTTTAAGATATACGTATTTATTTTGTTGTTGACAAGTTATTAATAATGTTGACAGTTTATTTATTTTGTTTGATTAATTATTATTTACGTTGACAAATTATTAGCAGTGTTGACTTTTATTGTTTTGTTGTTGACAGTTAACAATGGTGTTGATAGTTTTTGTTGACAAATTATGTTGCATTTTATATAGTGTGTTGACAATTTTATTTAGTGTTATTGACAATTTATTTAGTGTTTTTTAAGAGTTTATTTACCGTATTGACAGTTTTATTTAGCACGTTGACAATGTTATTATCTTGTTGAGAATTTTATTTAGTTATATTGACAATTTTATTAAGTGCGTTCACAATTTTTTTTAGTGTGTTGACAGATTTAATAAAATTGTCAACAGACTGAATTCCATTTTTATTTATTATATTGTTGACAGTTAGGTAGTGTCTTGTTGACACATTTATTTAGTGTCTTGTTGACAGATTTACTTAGTGCCTTGGTGACAAATTTATTTAGTTTCTTGTTGACAAATATATTTAGTGTCTTGTTGACAAATATATTTAGTGTCTTGTTGACAAATTTGTTTAGTGTCTTGTTGATAGTTTCTGTGTGTGTTGTTGACAAGTGATTAATGGTGTTGATAATCATTTATTGTGTTGTTGACAAGTTATGAATGTGTTATTGACAAGTTATTAGTGGTGTTGATAATCATTTATTGTGTTGTTGACAAGTTATTAATAATGTTGACAGTTTATTTATTGTGTTATTGAAAAATCATTTTTTTGCCAAGTGGTAAGAAATTTCATTAGCAACTCAGGAAACAAAACATTTCCTGCAAACTTACAACTACAACTTAGCAAGGCTAAAAAACACCACACCACAAACTCACTATATTACTAGTCTCCTTCTCATAGCCCTACCTCTTCTCCCAGAAATGTTCAACTTCAAAGTAATTCTAAACTTACAAACAGTAATAATATGCTCAGCTATAGACAAAGGATTAATGACAACATTATTAAAAATGACATCATTTCTGAGCTTCCATGTGAAATAGATAACTGCCATAAGAGCTAGCAGCTTGCTCTTATAGATGTTGTTATCTCTTTTCCTGCATTCAGCAAACCATGTCCACCAGTCATCTAGACATTTTTTTCTGATGTTCACACCCTGCCAGTTCGGCACTCTGTCTGTAATGTCTAACACAACTGGGCATTCAAACCACAAATGATCTTCACTTTCTTCACTATAACCACACAACACACAACTAGCTGCATCCACCAAACCCCACTGGTGCAGTTTAGCTGTTGTAGGGAGTCTCTTGTGGGTGGCAAGCCAACAAATAAACCCCCACTTCTTATCTTGAATACCATTCCAAACAACAGTGCACCATGGACGAATATGGGTCACTGGTCTAAGGTCATGGTAGAGAGTAACTCTGTCCAATTTTCCATTGGTCTTAGTGTAAATAGGTCCAACTGTATTCTGAACTTGTCTAACAACCAAAACAGAATCTCTGACCTTTATCAAGCACTTCCAAAGCCAAGAGCTGCTGCTAGAACTTCTTTCATTCCAAATATCATTGCCTTTCAACAAATTCTGTCTAGCCCACACTGTCCATAGGTTAGAATGAGCCATATGCAGGTCATGAATAAGCTTAAAGATAAGAGTTTTATTCCAGGAGAGTAACTCCTTAAAATTCAGACCTCCTCTCTCGTAGTCACTGCAAACCATTTTCTAAGCAACCAAGTTTCTCTTACCGTCAATCACACCAGACCAAAGGTATGATCTACAGAGGGCCTCCACTTTCCTGATAATCTTTTTAGGAAAGACAAGGACTTGCATCCAAAAGGTGATCACCCCTTCAAGCACTGCTCTGACCACTTGTGCCCTACCAGCATAAGAAATATTTCTTGCACTCCTTCCATTGATCAGCCTTGAGCCTATCCAGAAGTGGTTTGTATTCCCCTACCTTGAGTTTTGTAGAGTGCAAAGGAGTGCCAAGGTACCTCACTGGGAAGATCCCTTGACTGTAACCCATGATATTAAGGCATTCCTCTTTTCTATCAATGCTAAGGCCACCAAAAAACACCTTAGTTTTACTGATGTTTGCCTCTAGGCCAGATTCTTCAGCAAATTCTATTAGGCATTGTTTAATAAGTCTCAGGGAGGAATTAGAAGGCTTACAGAACACCAGTAGGTCGTCAGCAAAAGCCATATTTGTCAACTGAATCTGTTTACACTTGGGATGAAAGCTGAAACCCTTTTTCTTACTAACTTGCTTCATCTTTCTTGCAAACATTTCCATGACAATAACAAATAAGAAAGGGCATAACAGGTCACCTTGTCTAAGGCCTCGTTTACCAGGAAAGAATCCTCGAGCTTCTCCATTAATTATGACTGAGTATGTAGGTATAGTGACACACTCTATTATCCGCTTCACCATCTGAGTTGGAAAGTTAAGGAAGATCAAGGCCTGATTCAAATATTCCCAACTCACACAATCATATGCTTTCTGGATATCAATCTGTAACATACACCTTGGGGAGATATATTTACTGTCATAGCCTTTCACAATCTCCTGAGCAACAACCATATTATGGACAATGGATCGACCTGGAACAAAAGCCCCTTGATTGACTGTGATGATATCATCCAAAATAGGTCGAATTTTCATCACCAAAATATTCGAGATCACTTTAAGCACTGTGTTGCAACAAGCTATAGGCCTAAACTCTTTAATCTGAAAAGGCTTATCCACCTTGGGAATGAGGCTAACAAAATTTGCATTAGATTCCCTCAACAGTCTACCTCTCCTAAAGAAATCACCAACAACATTCCTGGCATCTTCACCCACAAATTCCCAAGCATACTTAAAGAAGAGGCTGCCAAAACCATCTGGACCTGGAGATTTCAAGTTCCCCACATCAAACACTGCATTTCTAATATCCTCTCCACTAGGCAATTGACACAATAAATGGTGATTTGAGAAATCAACTAGATCCCCCTCAAATCGACTGAAACTCATAGATCTATGGCTGCTGCAAGTGCCAAATAAAGAGACATAGAACTGCAGGATCTCATGCTCAATATCCCCCTTATCCTCAAGAGTTCTACCATGGCTGTCTTTTAAAGCAAAAATACTGCATCTAGCTTTTCTGGACTTAATTCCATTGTAGAAAGTAGGAGAAGTTTCCTCTCCTAGTTTTATCCAGTCTATTTTGGCTTTCTGGGAAATGAAACTATGAATTTGTGACATTCTAAGATTCATAGTCTCCTTTGCCACCCTCACAGCTTCCTGTTTACGCATTCAACAACTGTTGCATCTCCTGCTGCTGATTCAGTAGTTGTTGTTGTTGCAGCAACTCTCGTTGTTGCTGTTGCAATTGTGCAGCCTCATCCATTGCTCGGGTCCTTGCTTCTCTTTGCTCTCTTCTTCGTCTGTGAAAAGCACGCTCGGGTTCGGGATCGTGTTGTAGTTCACCGTCGCTCAAGGCTCTTCGCATATGAATGAGAACAAATCTGAAACCAAAGACAAAGGAAGCAAAGTCAAAAACAAAAATGAGACCTAATCTATCGGTTGCGTGTAACAACCAATACTAACAACAGTCCCCGGCAACGGCGCCAAAAACTTGATAGGTCCAAATCCTACCCCGCAAGTGTACGGGTTCGGGTGTAGTACCAAGGTGTCGAACTCTGGGACTATGTAGTACCAATTGTCAATTCAACTAATAGATTAAGTCGTAAACAAGAAAAGGTTGTAATTCGGTTTGGTTTCAATGGTAACAAATATCAAGCAAACAAGATTATTAATCAAGGGAAAAAAAAAAGCTTCCAAGGTTAGGCTCCCCACAATGGTGATACAATAGGTTTTAAGCAATATTGGATTGTATTTCAATGCAAATGTAAATTGAAGGACTCGCTATCTAATGTCAACACTACTTCATGGTCAGACAATAGTGTGTGTACCTAAATGAGATTAGCAATCACTTTCGCGCAAGCCAATCTAATTTAGATCCATTAAGCTCTACATAGATCAATGGACAAGTGGAAACAACATCCACTTGTGGTGCTCAGCGGAATCTACTCATCCAAGGATCTAATCGATAGTCAAGTGCCACAAGGGGTTAAATCGATGGTCACGCAATTAACCCACGAGTTCTATCCTAGGGATCCATTTAAATCAACCTCCAATTATCATTATCTCCGGTCGGTCTCAAATTCTAATTAGAAATCCCAATTACAAAGCAATCAGGTTATTAAGCAACCTAGGATAGAATCAATTCACATTTACATATACATACAACCAAACACTACCAATCAAATCTATCAAATCACCATTGGGTTCACCCAACCTTAGAAAGGAGGATTTAGCTAGACATGAGAGAAAGAGAAATCAATTTCATTGAAAGAAACAACATACCAATTGTCTTCTCCAAAGAGATACGAAATTCCAACAATCAAATCTAGTAAAATCTCCAAGTTTTCCCTAGGGTTCTTGAGAGTTTTTGAAACATCTAAAACAGTTACAAGATGATGGAATAGCAGTTCTAACAAGGCTTTTATACCCCCCTCCGAATAGAAGACAAAACGCCCGGGGATTAAATGAGTCGGAAATGAAACAGCGGCCCGACCCGGCCAGAAACTCGGCCGGGTCATGGCCGGGTTACACTCAGGTGACAACTCGCTTGCTGACCCGGTCACAAACCCGGTCGGGTCATGACCGGGTTACTCCCAGTTGAAGTCTGCCTGGCCTTCCACGACACGGGGTGAGACTTGGCCGGGTTTGGCACGGTTTCCTCCTTTGGCTCCAGTTCCGGACTCTCTCCTTACTCGGCCTTGGTCCTGCCTTCTTCTTATCATCCGCACACTTGTCGTTGGCGCCATTCCAACGTGTCCTCTACTCGAACATCTTCATATCAAGGCCACCATTCTCCAAAAAACGCCTCCAAAAGATCCTGAAATGAGAAGAGCGCAAGAGTAGACTCCGAACACTCCTAGACTACTAAAACCAAATAAAACTAAAGGAAAAATCAACGAAACAAATCAAAATGGCAGAAATAGACGTGGCCTAAACTAGTCTAAATGCATGCTATCAAATTCCCCCAAGCTTGAACCTTGATTGTCCCCAAGCAAGTGCACGACAATGAGTACACAAAATATGCAATAGCTGTTTCTATCCAAAAGACATATGAACAATGACCATGAAAGGCCAAACAAATGACAACTTCCGTCCTAGCATGCTTCTCAATCAATGACAAGATGAAATTAGTTCCTCAACTCTAGACCTCACAAGATAATTTTAATGTCACTCACACTCATGTGTTTAGGTTTATATACGTCGCTCAACACTCTACTTTGAATGCTATCTACCATAAGCTTGCAACAATATCTAATCTCCACTACTAGGACAATGCAAAACACAATCACGAGACATATAATAGGGTTGTAATGGGGCCAAGGGATTTTAAATAGGCATGGATATATATTTGGCCATGTGGTGCTAAATCCAGGGGAATAGACTTCTCAAACCAACACCAACCATAATATGATATTACAATAAGCTCAGATATTACACCCCAAATAAATGATTTACCATTCTTTTTCTTATGCACTTCTTTTCTCCTCCACTCTCTTTTTCTCTTTTTTTTTTATCCAGATTTTTTTCTGGTTTTTTTTTTTTTTTTTTTTTTTTTTTTTTTTTTTTGAATGAAGAAGAAGGAAGTAAATTATTATAAACTGAATGGTATAGACCCTTACAAATGATTTCCAATGATCACCCAACATTTATACAACTCCCCCAAGCTTGTCTCACATCCACACAAAGCAAATAGAAGTTCAAACCCCTGGATAGGTAGGATATATAATAGGCTAGGATTGCTTTTGTGGAGCTTACAAATAAAATAGGCTATAGGCTCATAGTGGCTTCAAAAAGAGGGAAATAATAATAGGGTGGCCAAGGATTAAAAAGGGCTAACAAAAACAATGTCTCGATCAAGATGTAATGCATTTTTAGTCCTATATGCAGTCTCAAATAGGTACAGAAGCAAGTTCTAGAGATAGCAAGCAAAGAGAGATCACACAAGAAAATAAGAGGACTTATGAATGTAGTCCTAGAAAGGCCAACAACCTCACCGGGACATTTTGTCTAGAGTTTCAGTCCTAACACATCTTAGTCAAAGTCCACATGCTCAAGTCATTGTCATAAGTTTGATCAATCATATCATGCTCGCAATATTAACAACCAAAACATATTAAGAGGAGTCATGGTGCGTGTATTGTTATGAGAACTCACAAAGGACCGAGCAGGGAAAAATTGCAACTAAAAATTCAAATGCAACTAATCAAGCGAACTATATGCAATGCAAAATTGAAAATACACCCCACCCCCAAGCTGGAACCCTACATTGTCCCCAATGTAGAAAATGAAGCGTAAGGAAAAGGGAGTACTCACAATTATTCTACTATGATGCAAGGGGTGAAGAGCAGTCTACTCTTGTGGAGGTGGAGAACCTGGGAAACGCCAATTCTGGAAATCAGCACGCAGTTGATCAAAGCGCGTGTTGATGTCTGCGTGCATATGGTCCATCCGTGCGTGCACTGCGGAAAACCCAGCCGCCATGTCGTGCTGCATACTCTCTAGCATAGAATAGAGGCGCGAATCATGCCCCTGTGAACTACCAGCTGCGGGACCGCTCTCATCGGCATCATCAAGAGTTTTACTAGCGTAATAGATTGCATGTAGCTTCTTGTCCTTCCTTTGCCCCAGAACAGCCCCTACAGCGTAGTCGCTAGCATCACACATAAGCTCAAATGGGAGGTCCCAATCAGGAGGTTGTATAATTGGTGCTGAAATCAAGGCCTCCTTTAACCTGCAAAAAGCATCCAGACACTCCTTCGAAAATTCAAAGGGGGCATCCTTCAAGAGCAAGTTAGTAAGAGGTTTGGAGATTTTTGAAAAATCCTGAATGAACCTCCTATAGAACCCGGCATGTCCTAGAAAACTTCTAATGCCCTTGACCGAGGTTGGAGGCGGCATCTTCTCTATGATCTCAATCTTGGCCCTGTCAACCTCAATCCCACGGTTAGAAACCAAATGCCCTAGCACAATACCTTCACTTACCATGAAATGACACTTTTCCCAATTCAATACAAGGTTTACTTCTTCACACCGCTGTAAAACTCGAGACAAGTTAGACAAGCAAGCATCAAAAGAAGTACCATATACGGAGAAATCATCCATAAAAACCTCCATAATATCCTCAATCAAATCAGAAAAAATAGCCATCATGCATCTTTGAAAGGTGCCCGGAGCATTACACAAACCAAATGGCATTCTCCTATAGGCAAATGTGCCATAGGGGCATGTGAAAGTGGTTTTTTCTTGGTCATCCGGATGAATAGGGATTTGAAAGAATCCACTATAACCATCTAAATAACAAAAATGTGAATGCTTGGCCAACCTCTCTAGCATTTGATCTATGAAGGGTAGTGGAAAATGGTCTTTTCTAGTGGCCTTGTTCAATTTTCTATAGTCAATGCACATTCTCCACCCAGTGACTGTCCTAGTAGGGATCAATTCATTCTTGTCATTTTTCACCACATTCATTCCACCCTTCTTAGGCACAACATGAACAGGACTAACCCATGCACTATCAGAAATAGGATAAATAATGCTTGCGTCTAACAACTTCAGCACTTCTTTTTTCACTACTTCTTTCATGATAGGATTAAGTCTTCTTTGATGCTCAATGGATGGTTTATGGTCATCTTCCATCAAAATCCTATGCATGCACATTGAGGGACTAATTCCTTTCAAGTCATCAATAGAATATCCAATGGCTTTTCTATGCAACCTAAGTTCATGCAACAATTTTTCAATTTCACAATCACTTAAGCTAGCATTGACAATCACCGGATAAGTAGAATCGGGTCCAAGGAACTCATACCTCAAATTAGATGGAAGTGATTTCAACTCCACCTTTGGTGCCTCTTTGGTCTCCTCCTTAGGAGGAACATCTTCTCTTGTAAGGGCTTCAACAATGGCCTCGGGCATCTCCTCGGTGGACTCCAAATCAAAGAGCACATCAGCCAGTAGCTCCAGATTCTCAGCTTGGGTCGCACTCTCCATCAAGTAACGCTCCGAAGGGTCCTCAATCATGAGAGACATCACGGACTTTTGACCTTCGTGAGCACACACATCAATCCTGGATACATCATCCTCAAAAGAAGGTCGCTTAATAGCCTTGGACAAATTAAACTCAATTCTCTCATCCCCAATAGTAAAGGAAAGAATACCCTGTTTCACATCAATTAGTGTACCTGCAGTAGCTAAGAAGGGTCTTCCCAAGATAATAGGGACAGGAGAGTCAGCATCAATATCCAAAACAATGAAGTCCACAGGAATGAAGAACTTACCTATCTGGATGGGTATGTCCTCCAAAATCCCTATGGGGCGAGTCGCGGACCTGTCCGCCATATACAAAGTCATCCTCACTGGTCTCGGCTCTCCCAAGTCCAAGTCCTTGCAAATGGAGAGCGGGATGATGCTCACACTAGCCCCCAAATCACACAAAGCATCATAGGTGCAATCACCAATCACCATGGGGACGTTGAAGCTACCAGGATCTCCAAGCTTGGGAGGCAACTTGTTTTGAATTAGAGCACTGCACTCCTGACTCAAAGAAACCGATTGGCAATCATCCAGTTTCCTTTTGTTGGACAAGATCTCCTTCAAAAACTTCACATAAGATGGCATTTGCTTGAGAGCATCGGTGAAGGGGATGTTGATGTAGAGTTTTTTCAGCACCTCTACAAACTTGCCATATTGTTGATCCAACTGAGCTTGAGCCTTCCTTTGGGGGAAGGGAAGAGGAGGCTTGTATGGTGGAGGTGGGACGTAAGGTGCCTCCTTCTCTTGGACCACAACTTCTTCGGGCTCTTCAGCAGCTTTGCCCTTTTGCTTGAGATCCACAACCTTTGGATCTTCGAGTTGTTTACCACTCCTCAAGGACACAGCATTGATTTGCCCTTTTGGATTTGCCTCAGTTTGACCGGGAAGTTGACCTTGGGGCCTAGGAGCATTCAAAGCGTACTGAGCATGCAAGCTATCATGGTTCTTCAATACTTTGTTGATGTTCTGAAGCTCTTTCATGATCAAGTCAAACTTGGACTCTTCAGACGTTTGGGCACGCTCTTGGCCTTGGGGTTGAGGAGCTCTTTGTTGAAAACCAGGAGGCGGTCTCTGAGCAGCTTGGTTGTTGGCATAGGAGAAGTTAGGGTGATTCCTCCAACCGGGGTTATAGGTGTTGGAGTATGGATCGTTCCTAGGACCCCGATTGAAGTTGTTCATATAGTTCACATCTCCCTCTTGTGCCTCATCCTGTGCAGCAAATAATTGACAAGTTGTTATGGTGTGATCACCATCCCCACAGAATTGGCAAACCACCTGTGAAGCAACCTGAGCAGGACTCTCCTCTTTCTTCAGCTTAGCTCTATTCATGCTCAACTTTAGTTGCTTTATCTCATGAGCCATAGCCTCCATCCTAGCTTGTTGAGAGACCTCATTATCGACCTCATAAAGACCAGCTGTCCTCTTAGTGCTTGGAGTCGATCGAGCATCATAGTAGTGATTGTGTTGGGCAATGCTCTCAATCTTATCCCAAGCCGCATCAACATGCATATCCATGATAGTACCTCCAGATGAGGCATCAATGAGCATCCTATTAGTGCTGTCCATAGCGTTGTAGAAGGTGTGCAGCAACACCCACTTATCTTGCCCATGGTGAGGACATAGCAACAATAGCTCCTTGAATCTCTCCCAACCTTCATAGAGAGACTCCCCATCCTTCATCTGGAACGAACTAATCTGATTCCTCATCTCAGCCGTCTTCTTCGGGGGGAAGTACTTGGTTAGGAAAGCCTTAGCCAACTCATCCCATGTCGTGATAGTGCCCTGAGGTAGAGCCTTGAACCAAGCCTTAGCCCTGTCTCTCAAAGAGAATGAGAAGGCGCGCAAATAAAGTGCGTCATTAGAGACATCATGAATCTTCACCGTGTCCATAAGCTCCAGAAAGGTGTTGAGATGTAGGTGAGGATTCTCAGATGGTAGACCTCCAAACTGATTCTGCTGAACCATATTTATCAAAGACGGCTTCAGCTCAAAGTTCCTTGCAGCAACTGGAGGTCGGACCACACCAGATGTGGGCCCTTGGTGACGTGGCAGCACATAGTCACCCAATGTCATAGGCGGAGGCGCATTCAACAACTGTTGCATCTCCTGCTGCTGATTCAGTAGTTGTTGTTGTTGCAGCAACTCTCGTTGTTGCTGTTGCAATTGTGCAGCCTCATCCATTGCTCGGGTCCTTGCTTCTCTTTGCTCTCTTCTTCGTCTGTGAAAAGCACGCTCGGGTTCGGGATCGTGTTGTAGTTCACCGTCGCTCAAGGCTCTTCGCATATGAATGAGAACAAATCTGAAACCAAAGACAAAGGAAGCAAAGTCAAAAACAAAAATGAGACCTAATCTATCGGTTGCGTGTAACAACCAATACTAACAACAGTCCCCGGCAACGGCGCCAAAAACTTCATAGGTCCAAATCCTACCCCGCAAGTGTACGGGTTCGGGTGTAGTACCAAGGTGTCGAACTCTGGGACTATGTAGTACCAATTGTCAATTCAACTAATAGATTAAGTCGTAAACAAGAAAAGGTTGTAATTCGGTTTGGTTTCAATGGTATCAAATATCAAGCAAACAAGATTATTAATCAAGGGAAAAAAAAAGCTTCCAAGGTTAGGCTCCCCACAATGGTGATACAATAGGTTTTAAGCAATATTGCATTGTATTTCAATGCAAATGTAAATTGAAGGACTCGTTATCTAATGTCAACACTACTTCATGGTCAGACAATAGTGTGTGTACCTAAATGAGATTAGCAATCACTTTCGCGCAAGCCAATCTAATTTAGATCCATTAAGCTCTACATAGATCAATGGACAAGTGGAAACAACATCCACTTGTGGTGCTCAGCGAAATCTACTCATCCAAGGATCTAATCGATAGTCAAGTGCCACAAGGGGTTAAATCGATGGTCACGCAATTAACCCACGAGTTCTATCCTAGGGATCCATTTAAATCAACCTCCAATTATCATTATCTCCGGTCGGTCTCAAATTCTAATTAGAAATCCCAATTACAAAGCAATCAGGTTATTAAGCAACCTAGGATAGAATCAATTCACATTTACATATACATACAACCAAACACTACCAATCAAATCTATCAAATCACCATTGGGTTCACCCAACCTTAGAAAGGAGGATTTAGCTAGACATGAGAGAAAGAGAAATCAATTTCATTGAAAGAAACAACATACCAATTGTCTTCTCCAAAGAGATACGAAATTCCAACAATCAAATCTAGTAAAATCTCCAAGTTTTCCCTAGGGTTCTTGAGAGTTTTTGAAACATCTAAAACAGTTACAAGATGATGGAATAGCAGTTCTAACAAGGCTTTTATACCCCCCTCCGAATAGAAGACAAAACGCCCGGGGATTAAATGAGTCGGAAATGAAACAGCGGCCCGACCCGGCCAGAAACTCGGCCGGGTCATGGCCGGGTTACACTCAGGTGACAACTCGCTTGCTGACCCGGTCACAAACCCGGTCGGGTCATGACCGGGTTACTCCCAGTTGAAGTCTGCCTGGCCTTCCACGACACGGGGTGAGACTTGGCCGGGTTTGGCACGGTTTCCTCCTTTGGCTCCAGTTCCGGACTCTCTCCTTACTCGGCCTTGGTCCTGCCTTCTTCTTATCATCCGCACACTTGTCGTTGGCGCCATTCCAACGTGTCCTCTACTCGAACATCTTCATATCAAGGCCACCATTCTCCAAAAAACGCCTCCAAAAGATCCTGAAATGAGAAGAGCGCAAGAGTAGACTCCGAACACTCCTAGACTACTAAAACCAAATAAAACTAAAGGAAAAATCAACGAAACAAATCAAAATGGCAGAAATAGACGTGGCCTAAACTAGTCTAAATGCATGCTATCAAATTCCCCCAAGCTTGAACCTTGATTGTCCCCAAGCAAGTGCACGACAATGAGTACACAAAATATGCAATAGCTGTTTCTATCCAAAAGACATATGAACAATGACCATGAAAGGCCAAACAAATGACAACTTCCGTCCTAGCATGCTTCTCAATCAATGACAAGATGAAATTAGTTCCTCAACTCTAGACCTCACAAGATAATTTTAATGTCACTCACACTCATGTGTTTAGGTTTATATACGTCGCTCAACACTCTACTTTGAATGCTATCTACCATAAGCTTGCAACAATATCTAATCTCCACTACTAGGACAATGCAAAACACAATCACGAGACATATAATAGGGTTGTAATGGGGCCAAGGGATTTTAAATAGGCATGGATATATATTTGGCCATGTGGTGCTAAATCCAGGGGAATAGACTTCTCAAACCAACACCAACCATAATATGATATTACAATAAGCTCAGATATTACACCCCAAATAAATGATTTACCATTCTTTTTCTTATGCACTTCTTTTCTCCTCCACTCTCTTTTTCTCTTTTTTTTTTATCCAGATTTTTTTCTGGTTTTTTTTTTTTTTTTTTTTTTTTTTTTTTTTGAATGAAGAAGAAGGAAGTAAATTATTATAAACTGAATGATATAGACCCTTACAAATGATTTCCAATGATCACCCAACATTTATACAACTCCCCCAAGCTTGTCTCACATCCACACAAAGCAAATAGAAGTTCAAACCCCTGGATAGGTAGGATATATAATAGGCTAGGATTGCTTTTGTGGAGCTTACAAATAAAATAGGCTATAGGCTCATAGTGGCTTCAAAAAGAGGGAAATAATAATAGGGTGGCCAAGGATTAAAAAGGGCTAACAAAAACAATGTCTCGATCAAGATGTAATGCATTTTTAGTCCTATATGCAGTCTCAAATAGGTACAGAAGCAAGTTCTAGAGATAGCAAGCAAAGAGAGATCACACAAGAAAATAAGAGGACTTATGAATGTAGTCCTAGAAAGGCCAACAACCTCACCGGGACATTTTGTCTAGAGTTTCAGTCCTAACACATCTTAGTCAAAGTCCACATGCTCAAGTCATTGTCATAAGTTTGATCAATCATATCATGCTCGCAATATTAACAACCAAAACATATTAAGAGGAGTCATGGTGCGTGTATTGTTATGAGAACTCACAAAGGACCGAGCAGGGAAAAATTGCAACTAAAAATTCAAATGCAACTAATCAAGCGAACTATATGCAATGCAAAATTGAAAATACACCCCACCCCCAAGCTGGAACCCTACATTGTCCCCAATGTAGAAAATGAAGCGTAAGGAAAAGGGAGTACTCACAATTATTCTACTATGATGCAAGGGGTGAAGAGCAGTCTACTCTTGTGGAGGTGGAGAACCTGGGAAACGCCAATTCTGGAAATCAGCACGCAGTTGATCAAAGCGCGTGTTGATGTCTGCGTGCATATGGTCCATCCGTGCGTGCACTGCGGAAAACCCAGCCGCCATGTCGTGCTGCATACTCTCTAGCATAGAATAGAGGCGCGAATCATGCCCCTGTGAACTACCAGCTGCGGGACCGCTCTCATCGGCATCATCAAGAGTTTTACTAGCGTAATAGATTGCATGTAGCTTCTTGTCCTTCCTTTGCCCCAGAACAGCCCCTACAGCGTAGTCGCTAGCATCACACATAAGCTCAAATGGGAGGTCCCAATCAGGAGGTTGTATAATTGGTGCTGAAATCAAGGCCTCCTTTAACCTGCAAAAAGCATCCAGACACTCCTTCGAAAATTCAAAGGGGGCATCCTTCAAGAGCAAGTTAGTAAGAGGTTTGGAGATTTTTGAAAAATCCTGAATGAACCTCCTATAGAACCCGGCATGTCCTAGAAAACTTCTAATGCCCTTGACCGAGGTTGGAGGCGGCATCTTCTCTATGATCTCAATCTTGGCCCTGTCAACCTCAATCCCACGGTTAGAAACCAAATGCCCTAGCACAATACCTTCACTTACCATGAAATGACACTTTTCCCAATTCAATACAAGGTTTACTTCTTCACACCGCTGTAAAACTCGAGACAAGTTAGACAAGCAAGCATCAAAAGAAGTACCATATACGGAGAAATCATCCATAAAAACCTCCATAATATCCTCAATCAAATCAGAAAAAATAGCCATCATGCATCTTTGAAAGGTGCCCGGAGCATTACACAAACCAAATGGCATTCTCCTATAGGCAAATGTGCCATAGGGGCATGTGAAAGTGGTTTTTTCTTGGTCATCCGGATGAATAGGGATTTGAAAGAATCCACTATAACCATCTAAATAACAAAAATGTGAATGCTTGGCCAACCTCTCTAGCATTTGATCTATGAAGGGTAGTGGAAAATGGTCTTTTCTAGTGGCCTTGTTCAATTTTCTATAGTCAATGCACATTCTCCACCCAGTGACTGTCCTAGTAGGGATCAATTCATTCTTGTCATTTTTCACCACATTCATTCCACCCTTCTTAGGCACAACATGAACAGGACTAACCCATGCACTATCAGAAATAGGATAAATAATGCTTGCGTCTAACAACTTCAGCACTTCTTTTTTCACTACTTCTTTCATGATAGGATTAAGTCTTCTTTGATGCTCAATGGATGGTTTATGGTCATCTTCCATCAAAATCCTATGCATGCACATTGAGGGACTAATTCCTTTCAAGTCATCAATAGAATATCCAATGGCTTTTCTATGCAACCTAAGTTCATGCAACAATTTTTCAATTTCACAATCACTTAAGCTAGCATTGACAATCACCGGATAAGTAGAATCGGGTCCAAGGAACTCATACCTCAAATTAGATGGAAGTGATTTCAACTCCACCTTTGGTGCCTCTTTGGTCTCCTCCTTAGGAGGAACATCTTCTCTTGTAAGGGCTTCAACAATGGCCTCGGGCATCTCCTCGGTGGACTCCAAATCAAAGAGCACATCAGCCAGTAGCTCCAGATTCTCAGCTTGGGTCGCACTCTCCATCAAGTAACGCTCCGAAGGGTCCTCAATCATGAGAGACATCACGGACTTTTGACCTTCGTGAGCACACACATCAATCCTGGATACATCATCCTCAAAAGAAGGTCGCTTAATAGCCTTGGACAAATTAAACTCAATTCTCTCATCCCCAATAGTAAAGGAAAGAATACCCTGTTTCACATCAATTAGTGTACCTGCAGTAGCTAAGAAGGGTCTTCCCAAGATAATAGGGACAGGAGAGTCAGCATCAATATCCAAAACAATGAAGTCCACAGGAATGAAGAACTTACCTATCTGGATGGGTATGTCCTCCAAAATCCCTATGGGGCGAGTCGCGGACCTGTCCGCCATATACAAAGTCATCCTCACTGGTCTCGGCTCTCCCAAGTCCAAGTCCTTGCAAATGGAGAGCGGGATGATGCTCACACTAGCCCCCAAATCACACAAAGCATCATAGGTGCAATCACCAATCACCATGGGGACGTTGAAGCTACCAGGATCTCCAAGCTTGGGAGGCAACTTGTTTTGAATTAGAGCACTGCACTCCTGACTCAAAGAAACCGATTGGCAATCATCCAGTTTCCTTTTGTTGGACAAGATCTCCTTCAAAAACTTCACATAAGATGGCATTTGCTTGAGAGCATCGGTGAAGGGGATGTTGATGTAGAGTTTTTTCAGCACCTCTACAAACTTGCCATATTGTTGATCCAACTGAGCTTGAGCCTTCCTTTGGGGGAAGGGAAGAGGAGGCTTGTATGGTGGAGGTGGGACGTAAGGTGCCTCCTTCTCTTGGACCACAACTTCTTCGGGCTCTTCAGCAGCTTTGCCCTTTTGCTTGAGATCCACAACCTTTGGATCTTCGAGTTGTTTACCACTCCTCAAGGACACAGCATTGATTTGCCCTTTTGGATTTGCCTCAGTTTGACCGGGAAGTTGACCTTGGGGCCTAGGAGCATTCAAAGCGTACTGAGCATGCAAGCTATCATGGTTCTTCAATACTTTGTTGATGTTCTGAAGCTCTTTCATGATCAAGTCAAACTTGGACTCTTCAGACGTTTGGGCACGCTCTTGGCCTTGGGGTTGAGGAGCTCTTTGTTGAAAACCAGGAGGCGGTCTCTGAGCAGCTTGGTTGTTGGCATAGGAGAAGTTAGGGTGATTCCTCCAACCGGGGTTATAGGTGTTGGAGTATGGATCGTTCCTAGGACCCCGATTGAAGTTGTTCATATAGTTCACATCTCCCTCTTGTGCCTCATCCTGTGCAGCAAATAATTGACAAGTTGTTATGGTGTGATCACCATCCCCACAGAATTGGCAAACCACCTGTGAAGCAACCTGAGCAGGACTCTCCTCTTTCTTCAGCTTAGCTCTATTCATGCTCAACTTTAGTTGCTTTATCTCATGAGCCATAGCCTCCATCCTAGCTTGTTGAGAGACCTCATTATCGACCTCATAAAGACCAGCTGTCCTCTTAGTGCTTGGAGTCGATCGAGCATCATAGTAGTGATTGTGTTGGGCAATGCTCTCAATCTTATCCCAAGCCGCATCAACATGCATATCCATGATAGTACCTCCAGATGAGGCATCAATGAGCATCCTATTAGTGCTGTCCATAGCGTTGTAGAAGGTGTGCAGCAACACCCACTTATCTTGCCCATGGTGAGGACATAGCAACAATAGCTCCTTGAATCTCTCCCAACCTTCATAGAGAGACTCCCCATCCTTCATCTGGAACGAACTAATCTGATTCCTCATCTCAGCCGTCTTCTTCGGGGGGAAGTACTTGGTTAGGAAAGCCTTAGCCAACTCATCCCATGTCGTGATAGTGCCCTGAGGTAGAGCCTTGAACCAAGCCTTAGCCCTGTCTCTCAAAGAGAATGAGAAGGCGCGCAAATAAAGTGCGTCATTAGAGACATCATGAATCTTCACCGTGTCCATAAGCTCCAGAAAGGTGTTGAGATGTAGGTGAGGATTCTCAGATGGTAGACCTCCAAACTGATTCTGCTGAACCATATTTATCAAAGACGGCTTCAGCTCAAAGTTCCTTGCAGCAACTGGAGGTCGGACCACACCAGATGTGGGCCCTTGGTGACGTGGCAGCACATAGTCACCCAATGTCATAGGCGGAGGCGCATTCAACAACTGTTGCATCTCCTGCTGCTGATTCAGTAGTTGTTGTTGTTGCAGCAACTCTCGTTGTTGCTGTTGCAATTGTGCAGCCTCATCCATTGCTCGGGTCCTTGCTTCTCTTTGCTCTCTTCTTCGTCTGTGAAAAGCACGCTCGGGTTCGGGATCGTGTTGTAGTTCACCGTCGCTCAAGGCTCTTCGCATATGAATGAGAACAAATCTGAAACCAAAGACAAAGGAAGCAAAGTCAAAAACAAAAATGAGACCTAATCTATCGGTTGCGTGTAACAACCAATACTAACAACAGTCCCCGGCAACGGCGCCAAAAACTTCATAGGTCCAAATCCTACCCCGCAAGTGTACGGGTTCGGGTGTAGTACCAAGGTGTCGAACTCTGGGACTATGTAGTACCAATTGTCAATTCAACTAATAGATTAAGTCGTAAACAAGAAAAGGTTGTAATTCGGTTTGGTTTCAATGGTATCAAATATCAAGCAAACAAGATTATTAATCAAGGGAAAAAAAAAGCTTCCAAGGTTAGGCTCCCCACAATGGTGATACAATAGGTTTTAAGCAATATTGCATTGTATTTCAATGCAAATGTAAATTGAAGGACTCGTTATCTAATGTCAACACTACTTCATGGTCAGACAATAGTGTGTGTACCTAAATGAGATTAGCAATCACTTTCGCGCAAGCCAATCTAATTTAGATCCATTAAGCTCTACATAGATCAATGGACAAGTGGAAACAACATCCACTTGTGGTGCTCAGCGAAATCTACTCATCCAAGGATCTAATCGATAGTCAAGTGCCACAAGGGGTTAAATCGATGGTCACGCAATTAACCCACGAGTTCTATCCTAGGGATCCATTTAAATCAACCTCCAATTATCATTATCTCCGGTCGGTCTCAAATTCTAATTAGAAATCCCAATTACAAAGCAATCAGGTTATTAAGCAACCTAGGATAGAATCAATTCACATTTACATATACATACAACCAAACACTACCAATCAAATCTATCAAATCACCATTGGGTTCACCCAACCTTAGAAAGGAGGATTTAGCTAGACATGAGAGAAAGAGAAATCAATTTCATTGAAAGAAACAACATACCAATTGTCTTCTCCAAAGAGATACGAAATTCCAACAATCAAATCTAGTAAAATCTCCAAGTTTTCCCTAGGGTTCTTGAGAGTTTTTGAAACATCTAAAACAGTTACAAGATGATGGAATAGCAGTTCTAACAAGGCTTTTATACCCCCCTCCGAATAGAAGACAAAACGCCCGGGGATTAAATGAGTCGGAAATGAAACAGCGGCCCGACCCGGCCAGAAACTCGGCCGGGTCATGGCCGGGTTACACTCAGGTGACAACTCGCTTGCTGACCCGGTCACAAACCCGGTCGGGTCATGACCGGGTTACTCCCAGTTGAAGTCTGCCTGGCCTTCCACGACACGGGGTGAGACTTGGCCGGGTTTGGCACGGTTTCCTCCTTTGGCTCCAGTTCCGGACTCTCTCCTTACTCGGCCTTGGTCCTGCCTTCTTCTTATCATCCGCACACTTGTCGTTGGCGCCATTCCAACGTGTCCTCTACTCGAACATCTTCATATCAAGGCCACCATTCTCCAAAAAACGCCTCCAAAAGATCCTGAAATGAGAAGAGCGCAAGAGTAGACTCCGAACACTCCTAGACTACTAAAACCAAATAAAACTAAAGGAAAAATCAACGAAACAAATCAAAATGGCAGAAATAGACGTGGCCTAAACTAGTCTAAATGCATGCTATCAAATTCCCCCAAGCTTGAACCTTGATTGTCCCCAAGCAAGTGCACGACAATGAGTACACAAAATATGCAATAGCTGTTTCTATCCAAAAGACATATGAACAATGACCATGAAAGGCCAAACAAATGACAACTTCCGTCCTAGCATGCTTCTCAATCAATGACAAGATGAAATTAGTTCCTCAACTCTAGACCTCACAAGATAATTTTAATGTCACTCACACTCATGTGTTTAGGTTTATATACGTCGCTCAACACTCTACTTTGAATGCTATCTACCATAAGCTTGCAACAATATCTAATCTCCACTACTAGGACAATGCAAAACACAATCACGAGACATATAATAGGGTTGTAATGGGGCCAAGGGATTTTAAATAGGCATGGATATATATTTGGCCATGTGGTGCTAAATCCAGGGGAATAGACTTCTCAAACCAACACCAACCATAATATGATATTACAATAAGCTCAGATATTACACCCCAAATAAATGATTTACCATTCTTTTTCTTATGCACTTCTTTTCTCCTCCACTCTCTTTTTCTCTTTTTTTTTTATCCAGATTTTTTTCTGGTTTTTTTTTTTTTTTTTTTTTTTTTTTTGAATGAAGAAGAAGGAAGTAAATTATTATAAACTGAATGATATAGACCCTTACAAATGATTTCCAATGATCACCCAACATTTATACAACTCCCCCAAGCTTGTCTCACATCCACACAAAGCAAATAGAAGTTCAAACCCCTGGATAGGTAGGATATATAATAGGCTAGGATTGCTTTTGTGGAGCTTACAAATAAAATAGGCTATAGGCTCATAGTGGCTTCAAAAAGAGGGAAATAATAATAGGGTGGCCAAGGATTAAAAAGGGCTAACAAAAACAATGTCTCGATCAAGATGTAATGCATTTTTAGTCCTATATGCAGTCTCAAATAGGTACAGAAGCAAGTTCTAGAGATAGCAAGCAAAGAGAGATCACACAAGAAAATAAGAGGACTTATGAATGTAGTCCTAGAAAGGCCAACAACCTCACCGGGACATTTTGTCTAGAGTTTCAGTCCTAACACATCTTAGTCAAAGTCCACATGCTCAAGTCATTGTCATAAGTTTGATCAATCATATCATGCTCGCAATATTAACAACCAAAACATATTAAGAGGAGTCATGGTGCGTGTATTGTTATGAGAACTCACAAAGGACCGAGCAGGGAAAAATTGCAACTAAAAATTCAAATGCAACTAATCAAGCGAACTATATGCAATGCAAAATTGAAAATACACCCCACCCCCAAGCTGGAACCCTACATTGTCCCCAATGTAGAAAATGAAGCGTAAGGAAAAGGGAGTACTCACAATTATTCTACTATGATGCAAGGGGTGAAGAGCAGTCTACTCTTGTGGAGGTGGAGAACCTGGGAAACGCCAATTCTGGAAATCAGCACGCAGTTGATCAAAGCGCGTGTTGATGTCTGCGTGCATATGGTCCATCCGTGCGTGCACTGCGGAAAACCCAGCCGCCATGTCGTGCTGCATACTCTCTAGCATAGAATAGAGGCGCGAATCATGCCCCTGTGAACTACCAGCTGCGGGACCGCTCTCATCGGCATCATCAAGAGTTTTACTAGCGTAATAGATTGCATGTAGCTTCTTGTCCTTCCTTTGCCCCAGAACAGCCCCTACAGCGTAGTCGCTAGCATCACACATAAGCTCAAATGGGAGGTCCCAATCAGGAGGTTGTATAATTGGTGCTGAAATCAAGGCCTCCTTTAACCTGCAAAAAGCATCCAGACACTCCTTCGAAAATTCAAAGGGGGCATCCTTCAAGAGCAAGTTAGTAAGAGGTTTGGAGATTTTTGAAAAATCCTGAATGAACCTCCTATAGAACCCGGCATGTCCTAGAAAACTTCTAATGCCCTTGACCGAGGTTGGAGGCGGCATCTTCTCTATGATCTCAATCTTGGCCCTGTCAACCTCAATCCCACGGTTAGAAACCAAATGCCCTAGCACAATACCTTCACTTACCATGAAATGACACTTTTCCCAATTCAATACAAGGTTTACTTCCTCACACCGCTGTAAAACTCGAGACAAGTTAGACAAGCAAGCATCAAAAGAAGTACCATATACGGAGAAATCATCCATAAAAACCTCCATAATATCCTCAATCAAATCAGAAAAAATAGCCATCATGCATCTTTGAAAGGTGCCCGGAGCATTACACAAACCAAATGGCATTCTCCTATAGGCAAATGTGCCATAGGGGCATGTGAAAGTGGTTTTTTCTTGGTCATCCGGATGAATAGGGATTTGAAAGAATCCACTATAACCATCTAAATAACAAAAATGTGAATGCTTGGCCAACCTCTCTAGCATTTGATCTATGAAGGGTAGTGGAAAATGGTCTTTTCTAGTGGCCTTGTTCAATTTTCTATAGTCAATGCACATTCTCCACCCAGTGACTGTCCTAGTAGGGATCAATTCATTCTTGTCATTTTTCACCACAGTCATTCCACCCTTCTTAGGCACAACATGAACAGGACTAACCCATGCACTATCAGAAATAGGATAAATAATGCTTGCGTCTAACAACTTCAGCACTTCTTTTTTCACTACTTCTTTCATGATAGGATTAAGTCTTCTTTGATGCTCAATGGATGGTTTATGGTCATCTTCCATCAAAATCCTATGCATGCACATTGAGGGACTAATTCCTTTCAAGTCATCAATAGAATATCCAATGGCTTTTCTATGCAACCTAAGTTCATGCAACAATTTTTCAATTTCACAATCACTTAAGCTAGCATTGACAATCACCGGATAAGTAGAATCGGGTCCAAGGAACTCATACCTCAAATTAGATGGAAGTGATTTCAACTCCACCTTTGGTGCCTCTTTGGTCTCCTCCTTAGGAGGAACATCTTCTCTTGTAAGGGCTTCAACAATGGCCTCGGGCATCTCCTCGGTGGACTCCAAATCAAAGAGCACATCAGCCAGTAGCTCCAGATTCTCAGCTTGGGTCGCACTCTCCATCAAGTAACGCTCCGAAGGGTCCTCAATCATGAGAGACATCACGGACTTTTGACCTTCGTGAGCACACACATCAATCCTGGATACATCATCCTCAAAAGAAGGTCGCTTAATAGCCTTGGACAAATTAAACTCAATTCTCTCATCCCCAATAGTAAAGGAAAGAATACCCTGTTTCACATCAATTAGTGTACCTGCAGTAGCTAAGAAGGGTCTTCCCAAGATAATAGGGACAGGAGAGTCAGCATCAATATCCAAAACAATGAAGTCCACAGGAATGAAGAACTTACCTATCTGGATGGGTATGTCCTCCAAAATCCCTATGGGGCGAGTCGCGGACCTGTCCGCCATATACAAAGTCATCCTCACTGGTCTCGGCTCTCCCAAGTCCAAGTCCTTGCAAATGGAGAGCGGGATGATGCTCACACTAGCCCCCAAATCACACAAAGCATCATAGGTGCAATCACCAATCACCATGGGGACGTTGAAGCTACCAGGATCTCCAAGCTTGGGAGGCAACTTGTTTTGAATTAGAGCACTGCACTCCTGACTCAAAGAAACCGATTGGCAATCATCCAGTTTCCTTTTGTTGGACAAGATCTCCTTCAAAAACTTCACATAAGATGGCATTTGCTTGAGAGCATCGGTGAAGGGGATGTTGATGTAGAGTTTTTTCAGCACCTCTACAAACTTGCCATATTGTTGATCCAACTGAGCTTGAGCCTTCCTTTGGGGGAAGGGAAGAGGAGGCTTGTATGGTGGAGGTGGGACGTAAGGTGCCTCCTTCTCTTGGACCACAACTTCTTCGGGCTCTTCAGCAGCTTTGCCCTTTTGCTTGAGATCCACAACCTTTGGATCTTCGAGTTGTTTACCACTCCTCAAGGACACAGCATTGATTTGCCCTTTTGGATTTGCCTCAGTTTGACCGGGAAGTTGACCTTGGGGCCTAGGAGCATTCAAAGCGTACTGAGCATGCAAGCTATCATGGTTCTTCAATACTTTGTTGATGTTCTGAAGCTCTTTCATGATCAAGTCAAACTTGGACTCTTCAGACGTTTGGGCACGCTCTTGGCCTTGGGGTTGAGGAGCTCTTTGTTGAAAACCAGGAGGCGGTCTCTGAGCAGCTTGGTTGTTGGCATAGGAGAAGTTAGGGTGATTCCTCCAACCGGGGTTATAGGTGTTGGAGTATGGATCGTTCCTAGGACCCCGATTGAAGTTGTTCATATAGTTCACATCTCCCTCTTGTGCCTCATCCTGTGCAGCAAATAATTGACAAGTTGTTATGGTGTGATCACCATCCCCACAGAATTGGCAAACCACCTGTGAAGCAACCTGAGCAGGACTCTCCTCTTTCTTCAGCTTAGCTCTATTCATGCTCAACTTTAGTTGCTTTATCTCATGAGCCATAGCCTCCATCCTAGCTTGTTGAGAGACCTCATTATCGACCTCATAAAGACCAGCTGTCCTCTTAGTGCTTGGAGTCGATCGAGCATCATAGTAGTGATTGTGTTGGGCAATGCTCTCAATCTTATCCCAAGCCGCATCAACATGCATATCCATGATAGTACCTCCAGATGAGGCATCAATGAGCATCCTATTAGTGCTGTCCATAGCGTTGTAGAAGGTGTGCAGCAACACCCACTTATCTTGCCCATGGTGAGGACATAGCAACAATAGCTCCTTGAATCTCTCCCAACCTTCATAGAGAGACTCCCCATCCTTCATCTGGAACGAACTAATCTGATTCCTCATCTCAGCCGTCTTCTTCGGGGGGAAGTACTTGGTTAGGAAAGCCTTAGCCAACTCATCCCATGTCGTGATAGTGCCCTGAGGTAGAGCCTTGAACCAAGCCTTAGCCCTGTCTCTCAAAGAGAATGAGAAGGCGCGCAAATAAAGTGCGTCATTAGAGACATCATGAATCTTCACCGTGTCCATAAGCTCCAGAAAGGTGTTGAGATGTAGGTGAGGATTCTCAGATGGTAGACCTCCAAACTGATTCTGCTGAACCATATTTATCAAAGACGGCTTCAGCTCAAAGTTCCTTGCAGCAACTGGAGGTCGGACCACACCAGATGTGGGCCCTTGGTGACGTGGCAGCACATAGTCACCCAATGTCATAGGCGGAGGCGCATTCAACAACTGTTGCATCTCCTGCTGCTGATTCAGTAGTTGTTGTTGTTGCAGCAACTCTCGTTGTTGCTGTTGCAATTGTGCAGCCTCATCCATTGCTCGGGTCCTTGCTTCTCTTTGCTCTCTTCTTCGTCTGTGAAAAGCACGCTCGGGTTCGGGATCGTGTTGTAGTTCACCGTCGCTCAAGGCTCTTCGCATATGAATGAGAACAAATCTGAAACCAAAGACAAAGGAAGCAAAGTCAAAAACAAAAATGAGACCTAATCTATCGGTTGCGTGTAACAACCAATACTAACAACAGTCCCCGGCAACGGCGCCAAAAACTTCATAGGTCCAAATCCTACCCCGCAAGTGTACGGGTTCGGGTGTAGTACCAAGGTGTCGAACTCTGGGACTATGTAGTACCAATTGTCAATTCAACTAATAGATTAAGTCGTAAACAAGAAAAGGTTGTAATTCGGTTTGGTTTCAATGGTATCAAATATCAAGCAAACAAGATTATTAATCAAGGGAAAAAAAAAGCTTCCAAGGTTAGGCTCCCCACAATGGTGATACAATAGGTTTTAAGCAATATTGCATTGTATTTCAATGCAAATGTAAATTGAAGGACTCGTTATCTAATGTCAACACTACTTCATGGTCAGACAATAGTGTGTGTACCTAAATGAGATTAGCAATCACTTTCGCGCAAGCCAATCTAATTTAGATCCATTAAGCTCTACATAGATCAATGGACAAGTGGAAACAACATCCACTTGTGGTGCTCAGCGAAATCTACTCATCCAAGGATCTAATCGATAGTCAAGTGCCACAAGGGGTTAAATCGATGGTCACGCAATTAACCCACGAGTTCTATCCTAGGGATCCATTTAAATCAACCTCCAATTATCATTATCTCCGGTCGGTCTCAAATTCTAATTAGAAATCCCAATTACAAAGCAATCAGGTTATTAAGCAACCTAGGATAGAATCAATTCACATTTACATATACATACAACCAAACACTACCAATCAAATCTATCAAATCACCATTGGGTTCACCCAACCTTAGAAAGGAGGATTTAGCTAGACATGAGAGAAAGAGAAATCAATTTCATTGAAAGAAACAACATACCAATTGTCTTCTCCAAAGAGATACGAAATTCCAACAATCAAATCTAGTAAAATCTCCAAGTTTTCCCTAGGGTTCTTGAGAGTTTTTGAAACATCTAAAACAGTTACAAGATGATGGAATAGCAGTTCTAACAAGGCTTTTATACCCCCCTCCGAATAGAAGACAAAACGCCCGGGGATTAAATGAGTCGGAAATGAAACAGCGGCCCGACCCGGCCAGAAACTCGGCCGGGTCATGGCCGGGTTACACTCAGGTGACAACTCGCTTGCTGACCCGGTCACAAACCCGGTCGGGTCATGACCGGGTTACTCCCAGTTGAAGTCTGCCTGGCCTTCCACGACACGGGGTGAGACTTGGCCGGGTTTGGCACGGTTTCCTCCTTTGGCTCCAGTTCCGGACTCTCTCCTTACTCGGCCTTGGTCCTGCCTTCTTCTTATCATCCGCACACTTGTCGTTGGCGCCATTCCAACGTGTCCTCTACTCGAACATCTTCATATCAAGGCCACCATTCTCCAAAAAACGCCTCCAAAAGATCCTGAAATGAGAAGAGCGCAAGAGTAGACTCCGAACACTCCTAGACTACTAAAACCAAATAAAACTAAAGGAAAAATCAACGAAACAAATCAAAATGGCAGAAATAGACGTGGCCTAAACTAGTCTAAATGCATGCTATCAAATTCCCCCAAGCTTGAACCTTGATTGTCCCCAAGCAAGTGCACGACAATGAGTACACAAAATATGCAATAGCTGTTTCTATCCAAAAGACATATGAACAATGACCATGAAAGGCCAAACAAATGACAACTTCCGTCCTAGCATGCTTCTCAATCAATGACAAGATGAAATTAGTTCCTCAACTCTAGACCTCACAAGATAATTTTAATGTCACTCACACTCATGTGTTTAGGTTTATATACGTCGCTCAACACTCTACTTTGAATGCTATCTACCATAAGCTTGCAACAATATCTAATCTCCACTACTAGGACAATGCAAAACACAATCACGAGACATATAATAGGGTTGTAATGGGGCCAAGGGATTTTAAATAGGCATGGATATATATTTGGCCATGTGGTGCTAAATCCAGGGGAATAGACTTCTCAAACCAACACCAACCATAATATGATATTACAATAAGCTCAGATATTACACCCCAAATAAATGATTTACCATTCTTTTTCTTATGCACTTCTTTTCTCCTCCACTCTCTTTTTCTCTTCTTTTTTTATCCAGATTTTTTTCTGGTTTTTTTTTTTTTTTTTTTTTTTTTTTTTTTTTTTTTTTTTTTGAATGAAGAAGAAGGAAGTAAATTATTATAAACTGAATGGTATAGACCCTTACAAATGATTTCCAATGATCACCCAACATTTATACAACTCCCCCAAGCTTGTCTCACATCCACACAAAGCAAATAGAAGTTCAAACCCCTGGATAGGTAGGATATATAATAGGCTAGGATTGCTTTTGTGGAGCTTACAAATAAAATAGGCTATAGGCTCATAGTGGCTTCAAAAAGAGGGAAATAATAATAGGGTGGCCAAGGATTAAAAAGGGCTAACAAAAACAATGTCTCGATCAAGATGTAATGCATTTTTAGTCCTATATGCAGTCTCAAATAGGTACAGAAGCAAGTTCTAGAGATAGCAAGCAAAGAGAGATCACACAAGAAAATAAGAGGACTTATGAATGTAGTCCTAGAAAGGCCAACAACCTCACCGGGACATTTTGTCTAGAGTTTCAGTCCTAACACATCTTAGTCAAAGTCCACATGCTCAAGTCATTGTCATAAGTTTGATCAATCATATCATGCTCGCAATATTAACAACCAAAACATATTAAGAGGAGTCATGGTGCGTGTATTGTTATGAGAACTCACAAAGGACCGAGCAGGGAAAAATTGCAACTAAAAATTCAAATGCAACTAATCAAGCGAACTATATGCAATGCAAAATTGAAAATACACCCCACCCCCAAGCTGGAACCCTACATTGTCCCCAATGTAGAAAATGAAGCGTAAGGAAAAGGGAGTACTCACAATTATTCTACTATGATGCAAGGGGTGAAGAGCAGTCTACTCTTGTGGAGGTGGAGAACCTGGGAAACGCCAATTCTGGAAATCAGCACGCAGTTGATCAAAGCGCGTGTTGATGTCTGCGTGCATATGGTCCATCCGTGCGTGCACTGCGGAAAACCCAGCCGCCATGTCGTGCTGCATACTCTCTAGCATAGAATAGAGGCGCGAATCATGCCCCTGTGAACTACCAGCTGCGGGACCGCTCTCATCGGCATCATCAAGAGTTTTACTAGCGTAATAGATTGCATGTAGCTTCTTGTCCTTCCTTTGCCCCAGAACAGCCCCTACAGCGTAGTCGCTAGCATCACACATAAGCTCAAATGGGAGGTCCCAATCAGGAGGTTGTATAATTGGTGCTGAAATCAAGGCCTCCTTTAACCTGCAAAAAGCATCCAGACACTCCTTCGAAAATTCAAAGGGGGCATCCTTCAAGAGCAAGTTAGTAAGAGGTTTGGAGATTTTTGAAAAATCCTGAATGAACCTCCTATAGAACCCGGCATGTCCTAGAAAACTTCTAATGCCCTTGACCGAGGTTGGAGGCGGCATCTTCTCTATGATCTCAATCTTGGCCCTGTCAACCTCAATCCCACGGTTAGAAACCAAATGCCCTAGCACAATACCTTCACTTACCATGAAATGACACTTTTCCCAATTCAATACAAGGTTTACTTCCTCACACCGCTGTAAAACTCGAGACAAGTTAGACAAGCAAGCATCAAAAGAAGTACCATATACGGAGAAATCATCCATAAAAACCTCCATAATATCCTCAATCAAATCAGAAAAAATAGCCATCATGCATCTTTGAAAGGTGCCCGGAGCATTACACAAACCAAATGGCATTCTCCTATAGGCAAATGTGCCATAGGGGCATGTGAAAGTGGTTTTTTCTTGGTCATCCGGATGAATAGGGATTTGAAAGAATCCACTATAACCATCTAAATAACAAAAATGTGAATGCTTGGCCAACCTCTCTAGCATTTGATCTATGAAGGGTAGTGGAAAATGGTCTTTTCTAGTGGCCTTGTTCAATTTTCTATAGTCAATGCACATTCTCCACCCAGTGACTGTCCTAGTAGGGATCAATTCATTCTTGTCATTTTTCACCACAGTCATTCCACCCTTCTTAGGCACAACATGAACAGGACTAACCCATGCACTATCAGAAATAGGATAAATAATGCTTGCGTCTAACAACTTCAGCACTTCTTTTTTCACTACTTCTTTCATGATAGGATTAAGTCTTCTTTGATGCTCAATGGATGGTTTATGGTCATCTTCCATCAAAATCCTATGCATGCACATTGAGGGACTAATTCCTTTCAAGTCATCAATAGAATATCCAATGGCTTTTCTATGCAACCTAAGTTCATGCAACAATTTTTCAATTTCACAATCACTTAAGCTAGCATTGACAATCACCTGATAAGTAGAATCGGGTCCAAGGAACTCATACCTCAAATTAGATGGAAGTGATTTCAACTCCACCTTTGGTGCCTCTTTGGTCTCCTCCTTAGGAGGAACATCTTCTCTTGTAAGGGCTTCAACAATGGCCTCGGGCATCTCCTCGGTGGACTCCAAATCAAAGAGCACATCAGCCAGTAGCTCCAGATTCTCAGCTTGGGTCGCACTCTCCATCAAGTAACGCTCCGAAGGGTCCTCAATCATGAGAGACATCACGGACTTTTGACCTTCGTGAGCACACACATCAATCCTGGATACATCATCCTCAAAAGAAGGTCGCTTAATAGCCTTGGACAAATTAAACTCAATTCTCTCATCCCCAATAGTAAAGGAAAGAATACCCTGTTTCACATCAATTAGTGTACCTGCAGTAGCTAAGAAGGGTCTTCCCAAGATAATAGGGACAGGAGAGTCAGCATCAATATCCAAAACAATGAAGTCCACAGGAATGAAGAACTTACCTATCTGGATGGGTATGTCCTCCAAAATCCCTATGGGGCGAGTCGCGGACCTGTCCGCCATATACAAAGTCATCCTCACTGGTCTCGGCTCTCCCAAGTCCAAGTCCTTGCAAATGGAGAGCGGGATGATGCTCACACTAGCCCCCAAATCACACAAAGCATCATAGGTGCAATCACCAATCACCATGGGGACGTTGAAGCTACCAGGATCTCCAAGCTTGGGAGGCAACTTGTTTTGAATTAGAGCACTGCACTCCTGACTCAAAGAAACCGATTGGCAATCATCCAGTTTCCTTTTGTTGGACAAGATCTCCTTCAAAAACTTCACATAAGATGGCATTTGCTTGAGAGCATCGGTGAAGGGGATGTTGATGTAGAGTTTTTTCAGCACCTCTACAAACTTGCCATATTGTTGATCCAACTGAGCTTGAGCCTTCCTTTGGGGGAAGGGAAGAGGAGGCTTGTATGGTGGAGGTGGGACGTAAGGTGCCTCCTTCTCTTGGACCACAACTTCTTCGGGCTCTTCAGCAGCTTTGCCCTTTTGCTTGAGATCCACAACCTTTGGATCTTCGAGTTGTTTACCACTCCTCAAGGACACAGCATTGATTTGCCCTTTTGGATTTGCCTCAGTTTGACCGGGAAGTTGACCTTGGGGCCTAGGAGCATTCAAAGCGTACTGAGCATGCAAGCTATCATGGTTCTTCAATACTTTGTTGATGTTCTGAAGCTCTTTCATGATCAAGTCAAACTTGGACTCTTCAGACGTTTGGGCACGCTCTTGGCCTTGGGGTTGAGGAGCTCTTTGTTGAAAACCAGGAGGCGGTCTCTGAGCAGCTTGGTTGTTGGCATAGGAGAAGTTAGGGTGATTCCTCCAACCGGGGTTATAGGTGTTGGAGTATGGATCGTTCCTAGGACCCCGATTGAAGTTGTTCATATAGTTCACATCTCCCTCTTGTGCCTCATCCTGTGCAGCAAATAATTGACAAGTTGTTATGGTGTGATCACCATCCCCACAGAATTGGCAAACCACCTGTGAAGCAACCTGAGCAGGACTCTCCTCTTTCTTCAGCTTAGCTCTATTCATGCTCAACTTTAGTTGCTTTATCTCATGAGCCATAGCCTCCATCCTAGCTTGTTGAGAGACCTCATTATCGACCTCATAAAGACCAGCTGTCCTCTTAGTGCTTGGAGTCGATCGAGCATCATAGTAGTGATTGTGTTGGGCAATGCTCTCAATCTTATCCCAAGCCGCATCAACATGCATATCCATGATAGTACCTCCAGATGAGGCATCAATGAGCATCCTATTAGTGCTGTCCATAGCGTTGTAGAAGGTGTGCAGCAACACCCACTTATCTTGCCCATGGTGAGGACATAGCAACAATAGCTCCTTGAATCTCTCCCAACCTTCATAGAGAGACTCCCCATCCTTCATCTGGAACGAACTAATCTGATTCCTCATCTCAGCCGTCTTCTTCGGGGGGAAGTACTTGGTTAGGAAAGCCTTAGCCAACTCATCCCATGTCGTGATAGTGCCCTGAGGTAGAGCCTTGAACCAAGCCTTAGCCCTGTCTCTCAAAGAGAATGAGAAGGCGCGCAAATAAAGCGCGTCATTAGAGACATCATGAATCTTCACCGTGTCCATAAGCTCCAGAAAGGTGTTGAGATGTAGGTGAGGATTCTCAGATGGTAGACCTCCAAACTGATTCTGCTGAACCATATTTATCAAAGACGGCTTCAGCTCAAAGTTCCTTGCAGCAACTGGAGGTCGGACCACACCAGATGTGGGCCCTTGGTGACGTGGCAGCACATAGTCACCCAATGTCATAGGCGGAGGCGCATTCAACAACTGTTGCATCTCCTGCTGCTGATTCAGTAGTTGTTGTTGTTGCAGCAACTCTCGTTGTTGCTGTTGCAATTGTGCAGCCTCATCCATTGCTCGGGTCCTTGCTTCTCTTTGCTCTCTTCTTCGTCTGTGAAAAGCACGCTCGGGTTCAGGATCGTGTTGTAGTTCACCGTCGCTCAAGGCTCTTCGCATATGAATGAGAACAAATCTGAAACCAAAGACAAAGGAAGCAAAGTCAAAAACAAAAATGAGACCTAATCTATCGGTTGCGTGTAACAACCAATACTAACAACAGTCCCCAGCAACGGCGCCAAAAACTTGATAGGTCCAAATCCTACCCCGCAAGTGTACGGGTTCGGGTGTAGTACCAAGGTGTCGAACTCTGGGACTATGTAGTACCAATTGTCAATTCAACTAATAGATTAAGTCGTAAACAAGAAAAGGTTGTAATTCGGTTTGGTTTCAATGGTAACAAATATCAAGCAAACAAGATTATTAATCAAGGGAAAAAAAAAGCTTCCAAGGTTAGGCTCCCCACAATGGTGATACAATAGGTTTTAAGCAATATTGGATTGTATTTCAATGCAAATGTAAATTGAAGGACTCGCTATCTAATGTCAACACTACTTCATGGTCAGACAATAGTGTGTGTACCTAAATGAGATTAGCAATCACTTTCGCGCAAGCCAATCTAATTTAGATCCATTAAGCTCTACATAGATCAATGGACAAGTGGAAACAACATCCACTTGTGGTGCTCAGCGGAATCTACTCATCCAAGGATCTAATCGATAGTCAAGTGCCACAAGGGGTTAAATCGATGGTCACGCAATTAACCCACGAGTTCTATCCTAGGGATCCATTTAAATCAACCTCCAATTATCATTATCTCCGGTCGGTCTCAAATTCTAATTAGAAATCCCAATTACAAAGCAATCAGAAATGAGTCGGAAATGAAACAGCGGCCCGACCCGGCCAGAAACTCGGCCGGGTCATGGCCGAGTTACACTCAGGTGACAACTCGCTTGCTGACCCGGTCACAAACCCGGTCGGGTCATGACCGGGTTACTCCCAGTTGAAGTCTGCCTGGCCTTCCACGACACGGGGTGAGACTTGGCCGGGTTTGGCACGGTTTCCTCCTTTGGCTCCAGTTCCGGACTCTCTCCTTACTCGGCCTTGGTCCTGCCTTCTTCTTATCATCCGCACACTTGTCGTTGGCGCCATTCCAACGTGTCCTCTACTCGAACATCTTCATATCAAGGCCACCATTCTCCAAAAAACGCCTCCAAAAGATCCTGAAATGAGAAGAGCGCAAGAGTAGACTTCGAACACTCCTAGACTACTAAAACCAAATAAAACTAAAGGAAAAATCAACGAAACAAATCAAAATGGCAGAAATAGACGTGGCCTAAACTAGTCTAAATGCATGCTATCAAAAGCCTCATGAGCAACCTTCATATTTTCCACACATTCATCCACCATTATTTCTAGCTTTCTGAATATACCTCTTTACCACTTATTTAATGCCTCCTTAACCCTCTTTAGTTTGGCAGCTAATCTAAACTGAGCATTGCCTTGGATAGGTTGCATCCATATGCCAAAAACCAAGTCCTTAAAGTCTGGTTCTTCAGTCCAATAGTTTCTGAACTTAAAGGGGATTTTCTTATGCTCAGAACAAGGATTAACTCTCAAGATACCCGGACAGTGATCAGAAATACCTGGGTCACCAAAGAAGACACTAGAAGCATGATAGGAAACTTCCCATTCTTGATTAACAAGAATTCTATCCAACTTGCATGCAATGCGATCTCTCCCCTCTTGGTGATTATTCCAAGTAAACTTTGCAGCAGAAAAAACATGGTCTTCCAGCTTTGCCTTGCTAAGCACATCCACAAGCTCTTCCTTTTTCCTAGAAACATGAGGTCTAAAAGCTAATTTTTCAGAGGATTCCATTAAGCAGTTAAAATCACCAAGGACAACCCAGGGTCTAGCAACTCTATTAGCAATCTGAGCAAGGTCTTCCCAAAGAGGCAATCTCTCATTCCGCATTAAAAGCATAGATAAAAGTAGCTAAGAATGCATACTGACCATCAACACTGACAACATCACAATGTATCATCTGAGGAGTAGAGGCTATCACAATGACCTTGACCACCTGAGGATCCCAAATAACCCAGATTCTGCCTCTGACCATAGTAGTATTGTCTGTAATAAACTTCCATTGACCCATGATATGCTTAGCAATCTCAACTTCCTTATCCTGAGGTATCGTAGTTTCCAACAGTCCCATAAGCTCTATCTTATTTCTTTTTATGAAATCCCTCACTATGTGAGGTCTAGGGAATGTACAACATCCCCTAGTATTCCAGCATCCTATACTCAGATCAACCATTAGGATGTGAAATAGGGCTGCAACCACCCTTGGCCAGTACTGCAAATTTGTTATGAGTTTTTAACCTTCCTATATTAGCAATCTGTTTCTTTCCATTCATATTCCGACCCTCCATAGATGCTTTACCAGCGTCACCAACATCTTGGTTCCCTTTGCCAGCCACTAGAGCTGCCTTATAATGATTAGTCACCTCATGAGCTTGCAGGTCCCTCCTTCCTCTTCCAGATTAGGCCCATTTCCTTAGGTTCCTTAGACAGAAATCTATTCTTTTTTGGCTTTCCACACACATTAATTGAATGACCAAATACTCCACACTTAGAGCAAGCCCAAGACAACCATTCATACCAGATTTTTAGCTTGTAAACAGTACCATCTGGACCTTTCAAAACTACTTCATGTCTAAATGTATCTTGAACTATTACAAGAACAAGAAGCCTAACATATGAAATCCTGAATTTCTGAGCTGTAAAGTCATCCATACAGATTGGCACACCAATAATGCTTCCAATTATACTCAACATATGGTGTGAACAAAATATAGGGTCTAAATTCCTTAATTGGACCCAAGCAGGAACCGATTCAAAACAAGACCAGGCTATAGCCATACCTGACTTCCATTCCTGCAAAGCCAAAGGTTTAGATCCATTGATTAACCATGGTCCTTCAGATAAAACCCATTCCAGATGCTCTTTCTTGCTAAATCTCATAGTCCAGATGCCATTAGCTTTGCACTGAATCTTTGGCATGTCTACTTCCCAATTCTTGCTAATATATTCCTTCATAATCTCATCAGACACAGGTTTTCCCATAATTCCAACCAGTAAAGTATATTTTCAGTCATCCATCTCTCGTTTCACCTCATCTTGTTGAAATTCGTAAACATCCTTATTCTCAACAATTATATGTTCCAGCCTATTCTTAAGCAACAGATTCACAGAGCAATTTCTAGAAGATTGTCCCACATCAGTCACTTTTTCACATTCTTTAGCATTCTGATCTTTAATCTCAGTAACATCATCAGAGGATTCAATGTGAACTCTAGGGTTCACAGGTTCAGATTGCTCACCTTGATTGGATCGATAAATCGAAGCCAATTCAGGAAAATCATCTTCCGGCTGAACGGATTTCTGTTTCCCCTTTCCTTCCTTCGCAAGAACCGGCCGATAAGCCACCGCCAACGTTCTTACCACAACCGCATGCTTCCCACCCCTGCGTTTCGCATTCCGTGTGATCATCGTCACGCCCCCCGCCGGCCGAGCCGAAGAAGCCATCGGCGATTTGCTCTTCTTCACAAGAGTTATCGTGGAGAAGGGTTTATCGCCCGAGCAAAAAGAGAGCGGAATCTGTTTCCTAGTGCGGCGATAATTTTATTAATTGTGTTGTAGTGACAGTTTAACTATTTGTATTGACCAATTAATTAGTATACTAACACCTTCTTGACCGCTCAAAATACTACTCCTTCCGTCCCTAAATGTTCTTCTTATCCTGAATTTTGACACTATTTACGTTTTAAGAAAATCTTCGACATATCTTTCAATATATAAGAAAAGATATAGTAAAATGAGATCTTGTTTGATTCGTCTCATTGAGAACTTTAACATTATCAAAATTTTATAATTTTTATTAACGTGTATTCAAAGATATTAACGTTATAAAATGTGTCTCGGTAAATGTGTCGAATAGAGATGGAAAGAACATTAAGGGATGGAGGGGGTAAAATTTTATAAAGTCAAAACCTATATTTTCTAACCCATTACACTAGGGTTTACCGCCACATTACATTACATACAGTGATCGATGCTGTCTAAAGAGTCAAATCACAAGTTCCAACCAAGACCAAGTTAAAATGGGGTACTCCGTAATTTAGATTAAAGCATCTAGTTGTTCCTGCACACTATACACTGAAGAGTGCAGTGCTTTAACTAGGGTTGAGCAAAAACCGGGTCGACCCGGTTTTTTGGACCGGACCGGACCGGTTCGGACCGAACCGGACCGGACCGGTCCATTCCGGTCCGGGTTTCGGTCCACAGTTTATGAAAATCCGGGTCCGGTCCGCTCCGGTCCAAAATCCGGTCCGGTCCGGGTCGATCCGGTTTTTTTATTTTTTAATATAAAAATTAATATATTATATATTATATATAAATTACAAATATTTTTTAATAAAATTATATATTTCTATACTAATATTCTTCAATATATTTATAAATAATATTTTTTTATTAATTTTATTAATATTTTTTAAAATTTTTGCAAAAAGTATAAATTCCGGTCCAAACCCGGACCCGACCCGACCCGGACCGGATCTTGGACCGGACCGGACCGGTCCATTCCGGTCCGGGTTTCGGGTCACACATTTTCGGAATTCCGGTCCGGGTCGGTCCGGTCCGGTCCGGGTTTGGACCGATGATCAACCCTAGCTTTAACCCATGCTCCAGCAGCAGCTATATTTAGGCCCTTACTATTTAACGCCCACCCCTTTTGCTATTTACCGCCCAGGCGCCGTGCGTCACGCATGGATTATATCCGTGCGTGACGCATGGTTTTAATCCATACGCCACGCACAGAACCAAACCATGCGTGACGCATGGAAACAAACCATGCGTCACGCATGGATTTTTTTCCTATAAAAGCCCAAAAACATCAAACCCTACCATTTTGTCATATTCTTCAACAACAACAACGGCGGCTGCAATCCATAACGCACCATTTTACCCCAAAATCCATCTTTCTCATCATCTTTTTTGCATATAAGGTATGTAAACATTAAGATTTCATTGTTATGGTATGGTATTGATGTATATATGAGGTTTTCATGTTGTTTTGATGATATTTACTTCAAAATCCAATGTGTATGTTAATTAGTTGATTAGAAATGATTAAACTTGTAATATATGAATGGATTGTGTACTTTGTTGATAATTTATTGACAAATTTGATATTTTCATGTGTATATAGTTTATTAGGGTTTTGATATTGAATTAGGGTTTTGTGAATTAGGGTTATGAATTAGGTTGTTGAATTGGGTATGGTTTTAATGAAATTATTGAAAAACTGTTATAATTTTGAAAAAAGTGTTGAGATTAGGGTTTGAAAGCCATGGAAAAACTGCAGAACACAACCCTGGAATGTGCAATTCCATGCGTCACGCATGGATTGCAACCATGCGTGACGCATGGATTGAAGCCATGCGTGACGCATGGAATTGCACATTCCAGAAACTGTGTTCTGCAGTTTCAGATTGTATTTGATGATATGCTGATTGAGTTTTTGATGATATGCTGATTAAATTCAGTAAACTGATTAATTTTGTGGAATTGCACATTTTATGATGTAGATATGGATGGTGGTCGTCGACCTGGACGGGATACTCGTCAAAGAAACAGAGATCTGAAGAAAAAAGATCCCGTAGTTCCAAAACAAAGGAAGAAGAAGAATAGACAAGAATCGCCTCCTCGTCGTTTAGAGTTTTCTGATGAGATACAACAGCAACAACAACAACAACAACAACAACAACAACAACAACAACAACAACAACAACAACAACAACAACACCAACAACAACAACAACAGCAACAGCTAGCTTTGTCTGCTGCAGGTTTCGATCCCCAGGGTTCCCCTCATTACTTTCCTGGCACCCCCATTCTGATCCCACATCAAACTATGTTTCCACAACAAACACAGTTTTCAGGCTATCCGGGCTATCCACAACATGACCAATCATTTGTGGAGATGATGAGGCAAGCTACTGGTTCTCATCACTTTCAGAACCCTCAGACGGGTGATGACCAGTACGCACTGGTTGCTTGTAGCAGTGCAGGGCCATCAGCTGGGGGTGCCAATGGTGATTCTGATTCTGATTATGAGCAGGAGCATGAGGAACAGGGTCAGGAAGAGGATCGGACCTATGGGAATGTTCATGAAGAACATGAAGAAGCGGAAGAGCAAGAGGAGCAGGAGGAACAACCCAGAAGACGACGACGACGACAACCTCCGGTCAAAAACATATACGTCCCTCAGTTAGAGGGGGGTACTCCTGGAGGTCCACAAATTCCGGAGCTGCTCATAAGCTTTGAAGCTCATACAGCCTTTTTTGTGCAAAAAGGAAAGGTATGTAATTAGAATTTGGTTTATAGATTCAATACTTATCATAACTTATTTGGTTTATAGAATTTGTGATAATAAATTTGTTAATGTATGAATTGATTTGATTAACCAAATGGATTATTTGTTGAAATATTTGTAGTTTTGTTGAAAATTTGGTTAAGGTGTGCTGTACATAATTTTCTGCATTCTGTGTAATGCAAATCCATGCGTGACGCATGGTTCATGTCCATGCGTGACGCATGGTTCATGTCCATGCGTGACGCATGGATTTGCATTACACAGAATGCAGAAACTGCTTTCTGCATTCTGTACATTGCACCTTAACCAAATTTATGCAGTTTCTGTATTCTGCAGTTTCTGGAAAAAATTTATGCGTTATTAAAATTATTTGTGTTACGTAATCAATTTACAGGATAGAGGCGTACTCCCTTACCAGACAAGACAATCCCAGCTGAAAGATTGGGAACTTAATTCTGACTTGTCATGGGGTAATCACGCAATTGCAACGGAGCTGACTCATCTCAGGGTATTGATGTACGATGTGATTGATTATCCGCTCATATGCGCCTTTATAGAAAGGTGGCATCCTGAAACAAATAGCTTCCACATGCCATTTGGTGAGATGACAGTGACGTTGCTCGACATCAAGAAGCTGTTGTTGCTTCCTATTCACGGGAAAGCTATGGTGACCGACCCCACCGCTTCAGTCGGGAGAACTACGAACAAGAACTTTTTTGGTGAAAAGGGACGGCAAAATTTTCATCTTCAAATTGAACAGCTCGATAGTTATTGGATGAGCGCGAAAAAGTTTAAGGCGCACATTGAGGGCCTAAATGATCCCGTAGTTCATGGAATGGGATATATATTCCACTTGCTGGCTTCCACAATCTTCACTGACAAGTCACAACATAAGCTCCCGATGAGATTTGGTGCATTTCTAGGGAGTGTTGAAGAGGCAAGAAGTATTTCTTGGGGATCTGCGGCGCTAGCATATTTCTATCGCCAAATGGGCATCGCTACACGCGAAAATTGTGGTTTGATCTCATTTTGTTTCACTCTCCTTCAAGTAAGTTTTTAATTACGGGAGGAACTACATTTTTTAGCAATCATAACTTATTTCTATGGTTTTAATGCTAACTATATTTTTTAAATGGTAGGGTTGGATATACACATACTTCCCATCCTTAGCAGCTGGTGTTCGGCGTAATTAATGGAGTTATTACAGTAGGTGAGACAAGACGTGCTTGCTGCATGAGTTCTGAAAAGAAAATCCGTGCGTCACGCATGGTTGCCATCCATGCGTGACGTGTGGTTTGCAACCATGCGTGACGCACAAAATGGCACATGATCCCTTTGATTCTTAGTAACACTGATGTGTGCATGATTTCCAATCAAAATAAAATTACATATTGTCAAAGGTTGGACATTTAGGCCACGTAAGAAGTCCAAACAAAGGATATGCTACTTTACAAGTTAATAGTTGTTATTGGGAGTTACCCACATGGTTAAATATCCCTAATAGGCATTGAAAACAAGTTTCATTCCATTCGGACATCGTTTGAGTGTCGTTTCGTCAAATTGGGCCTCAAGTCCATTTAAGGCCTTTTTAGGCCTTTTAGCGTTTACGTGCCTCATTTCGTGTGTGCAAGACCTTGTTGCTACTTAATATCCCTAATAAGAGTAATTTGTATAGTAGTTTCAACAATAATCAACGTCAATGTTGTAGAATATACATATTGCGACAAGTTAGAGAAATACGACTAGTTTGTTTTTTACAAAGGAGGTGGTACTTTAAAAGTTAGAAGTTGTCATTGGGAGTTACCCACATGGTTAAATATCCATAATAGTCATTGAAAACAAGTTTCATTCCATTCGGACATCGTTCGAGGGTCGTTTGGCTGATTTGGGCCTTAAGTCCATTATGGCCTTTTTAGGCCTTTTAGCGTTTACGCATAGTTTCGAGTCCCGTTTTGTATGTGTGAGACCTTATTGGGACTTTATATGTCTTATAACACAATTGTGTATAAATTTTTCAAACATACAAAAAGATCAATGTTGCGACCATATATAATGCAACAAGTTAAGCTTGTGATGAGTAGTTTGATGTTTTACAAAGAGGGCGTTACTCTAAAAGCAAAAGGTTTTGATGCAAAGTTACCGACATGGATAAATATCTCTAATAGGCATTGTAAACAAGTTTCATTGCATTCCGATGAATTTTCGACGACGTTATGGCGAATTGTGGTTTTAAAGCCGTTAACAACAACACGACAAATGAATTATTTTGCGTGACATAACTACAAATACATTGAATACATTGAAATTTATTACATAAGCAAAAACATATACATTGAAATCCATGCGTCACGTATGGATACAAACCATGCGTGACGCATGGTCACATTCCATACGTGACGCATGGATTTTTTTGCCTATAAAAGGCCCAACATCGAAACCCTACCATTTTGTTCTCTTCCTCATTCTCTTGACGGCGGCTGAAGCTCTATCACGCACGGATTTACCCCATTTTCATCATCTTTCTACATATAAGGTATGTAAACATTAAGATTTCATTGTTATGGTATGGTATTGATGTATATATGAGGTTTTGATGTTGTTTTGATAATATTTACATATGTAGATCCAATGTGTATGTTATACTTTGATTAGAAGAGATTAAACTTGTAATATATGAATGGATTGTGTACTTTGTTGATAGTTTCTTGTTGAATTTGATATTTTCATGTGTAGATAGTGTAATTAGGATTTTGATACTGAATTTGGGTTTTGTGAATTAGGGTTATAAATGAGGGTGTTGAAATTTGATATGGTGTGGTTTTAATCAAATTATTGACAAACTGTTGAATTTCAGAAAAAAATGTTGAGATTAGGGTTTGAGAATATATTAGAAAGCAGTACTGAAGTTCTGGAAGTGGCAATTCCATGCGTGACGCATGGAATATAACCATGCGTGACGCATGGTTAGTGACCATGCGTCACGCGTGGAATTGCCACATTCAACATTTTCAACATGCAGAAGTTAATTGATTATGTAACTATAATTTGGTTATGTTTCTGATTATACAGATGTCCTATTCCGATCAAGAATCTGATATTTCCGATATTAGTACGGCGTCTAGCGTGGCAGACAACTTTGATATGCTTGAACGGGAGAGACGTGAACGGGAGAGACGTGAACGTGAGCGACGTGAACGGGAGAGACAAGAACGTCAAAGGGAGAGAGGGGAACCATCCACTAGACCAAGGATGACCGCACGAGAATACAGGAACCTCTTCAAGCCGTTCAACCCTCGTCGTTAGATCTACTTATTATGTTGAACCTTATTATGTTGAACCTTATTGTGTTGCACCTTTGAAGATTGAACCTTATTATGTTGAACCTTATTGTGTTGCACCTTTGAAGTGTTGAACCTTATTGTGTTGCAAGAACTACTTGTTTTTTCTTAAGAGTGTCTATTTCGTAGGTATTTTAAAACATGTCGACTCGTTTCACTTTCAAACTAGGTTTCACATTTCAAATATCATAAATCAACATAAATTCACATATCAACATGTTTAGTCATACAACTAATACGTGCTGACATGAGTTCTGAAAAGAAAAACAGTGCGTCACGCATGGATATAATCCATACGTGACGCACGGTTCTATTCCATGCGTGACGCACAAAATGGCACATGATCCCTTTGATTCTTAGTAACACTGATGTTTGCATGATTTCCAATCAAAATAAAATTACATATTGTCAAATGTTGGACATTTAGGCCACGTAAGAAGTCCAAACAAAGGATATGTTACTTTACAAGTTAATAGGTGTTATTGGGAGTTACCCACATGGTTAAATATCCCTAATAGGCATTGAAAACAAGTTTCATTACATTCGGACATCGTTTGAGTGTCGTTTCGCCAAAAACCGCCTTAAGTCCATTTAAGGCGTTTTTAGTGGTTTTAGCGTTTACGTGCCTCATTTCGTGTGAGCGAGACCTCTTTTCTACTGAATATCCCTAATAAGAGTATGTTGTATAGTATTTTCAACAATAATCACCGTCAATGTTGTAGAATATACATATTGCGACAGGTTAGAGAGTTACGACTAGTATGTTTTTTACAAAGGAGGCGGTACTTTAAAAGTTAGAAGTTGTGGTTGGGAGTTACCCACATGGTTAAATATCCATAATAGCCACTGAAAACAAGTTTCATTACATTCGGACATCGTTCGTGTGTCGTTTCGCCAAAAACCGCCTTAAGTCCATTTAAGGCGTTTTTAGTGGTTTTAGCATTTTGGCATAGTTTCGAATCCCGTTTTGTATGTGTGAGACTTTATTGGGACTTTATATGCCTTATAACACATTTTTGTATAAATTTTTCAAACATACGTGAACATCAATGTTACGACCATATATATTGCAACAAGTTAAGCTTGTGGTGAGTAGTTTGATGTTTTACAAAGAGCGTGTTACTCTAAAAGCAAAAGGTTTTGATGCAAAGTTACGGACATGGTTAAATATCTCTAATAAGCATTGTAAACAAGTTTCATTCCATTCCGATGATGTTTCGACGACGTTATGGCGAATTGTGGTTTTAAAGCCTTTAAAAACAACACGGAACATGAATTATTTTGTGTGCCATAACTAAAAATACATTGAATACATTGACATGAATCATATAAGCAACAAAAAAACATATGAAAATCCATGCGTCACGTATGGTGTAAAACCATGCGTCGTGTGTGGATTAATTCCATGCGTGACGCATGGTTTTATGTTGCAAAATCTTATTTTTATATTTAGAATGCTTATATTGTTGTTATGTTGACGAATGTTCAACCTTATTATATTTCAAATTGTATATGGTACGCCATACATATTGCGACTTTGTTCGGTTTTCAAACTATGTTTCACTTACAAAGGTCTAAATTTGATTTTCAAGTTACACACATGATCAAATAGACATTATAAGGATTGAAACAAAGTTTCATTCCATTTCGATAAAGTTTCGATGACGTTTTTGTCGAATTGGGCTTTATCGCCTTAAAAAAGACACTAAAAATGTGTTTCTTTGCACACTTAACTAGAAATACATTGAATACATTGAAAGTTAGAAGTTTCATATATGCAAATACGTGCGTCACGCATGGATTGTATCCGTGCGTCACGCATGGAATTAATCCGTGCGTCACGCATGGATACAATCCATGCGTTTTCTGGAATGTGCAATCCGTGCGTCACGCACGGATTAATTCCATGCGTGACGCACGGATGACCTGGGCGGTAAATAGCAAAAGGGGTGGGCGTCAAATAGAAACTATGTATATTTACAGGCTTTTTCTATATGTACACACAAACTGGAGTATATTTTAGTCTTCCATTCAAAGAATGAAAAAACTGTAAACGAAAGTAATTGTGCTTGCCTGGTTGTCATGTTCAACTTCAAATGTTCGTTATGAACTCCTACAATATAATAATCCGTTGCTGAATTTCTTCAAGCTTCCACAAAACAAGAACGTAGTAATTTAGGTCATCAAATTACAACCAAATCCAGAAAACAGTCAAGAATTTCATACCTACGAGAATGAAGTTGTCAAGAATTTCTACTCTTCTGGAATCATCAAGCAAATTACATAAGTGCTGATATTAAAAATGTTGCTGCCTAAACTAGTATTGCAATTTTCCATCTCGGATGATTACAACAGTTGATTGACAGAAATCAGAGTGCTTCCAAGGAGCTTCCGATGAGCAATTCACAAATTCGGAAGTACTGATACAACTGAAACAGAAAAATCTTCAAGAAATTCACAATCAAACTTACTTGCCGGAAAAATGAAGAAATCAATGGCGCAACTGATAATATGGATCAAGTGCTCCTCCGGCAACTTACTAGCCCAATCAGGAGAGGATCCAGCGAACGAAACTCCGCGCATCGCCTCTCTAACCACGCATTCTCCTCCGTCAATGGCGCATTTCTCCTGCTCTCATCCTCCCGTGCTGATAAGCAAATCAGATCGGATGATCTCGTTCTTCATCGGGTTTCTTCTCCCGGATCTGTCAATATACACCGGCATGTATACCGTCGTCAAACCACCACACTCGAATTCGAATTTCGCCTATTCGATCTCGATCTGAGCCTCGGATCCCAGTTCTCGGTTGTCGCTTGCTTCGATCTCGATCTGAGCATCAGATCCCGGTTCGCTTGCTCTCGTTTCTTCCTGTGGTATGTTTTTGGGAAGAAGCAATCAAACACAAGTAGCGCGCGTGGTTAATAAACTAGGGTATAAACTACAGTATTAATTTAATATAGTGATGCAGAAACTACAAAAACAATCCAATTTTAGGGCATTTACCGAAAAAATGGCAAAAGTGAAATACAAGCCCATCAGAAATGTACAATTTTGCTATCCAATTCCAGAGTTCGACTGGTGAATTGTCTCATCCGGTTATACACTCTGGATTAAGAAACTTCTCCATTCATCTTCGGTTCTCGAATTCATTATCTGCACACAGAAGAGCTTGCTACGGCTATGGCTATGGCTATGGCTATGGAGAAAGGAAGAGTGTGCGTCACTGGAGCTGGAGGATTCGTCGCTTCTTGGCTTGTCAAGCTCCTTCTTTCTCGAGATTACTTCGTTCATGGCACCGTTCGTGATCCATGTCAGTTCCCCCTTTTCTTTTTCTATATCTCCAATTTCACATAATTCCCTAAGGTTTCATCTGTAATCCTACTTTAGTTTTCGCTAGTTGTCAGTATTCTGCTACTAACTAGTTGTGGCGCTGGCGCCTGATTCGCAATGCAGCTGACCAGAAATATGCTCATTTAAGCAAGTTTGAGAAAGCATCAGACCGATTGAAACTGTTTAAGGCAGATATTCTTGATCTCCCTTCTCTACGTACTGCAATTGCGGGTTGCGATGGCGTCTTCCATGTTGCCAGCCCTGTACCTTCTTCATCTGTTGCTAATCCACAGGTGTCTGCTCAATTAGGGAGAAAAATGTCTAAACCTTTCTCTTTTTCTGCTTTCGGTCAACTGTCTGGTTAAGTTATCGGTGCTTCAAACAGGAACAACTTATTGAGCCAGCAGTGAAGGGCACACTAAATTTTCTTAAAGTGTGTTCTGAAGCCAATGTAAAACGAGTGGTGTGTGTTTCTTCAGTTGTTGCGGTCAATATGAACCCTAATTGGCCAAAGGGTCAACCAATAGATGAAAGCTGCTGGTCTGACAAGGAGTATTGCAGGAGCACTAATGTATGATATTACTTATCCTTGCAATCTTCAAAGTTCTTCTGTCAATTGAAATGAAATTGCAGTCCAATGTATGTTTTTCCAAGACTGCAATGTACTACAGTAGTTCCTATATCCTTGTTAGAAACATTATCTATTGTTATTTATTTGGTATTTATGTTTGAGTAGTCCTAGTCTTTAGGAAGTTCAGTTAGAGTCAAACAACTGGGCTACGTTTCCAGATTTGTAGGACTTTGTTAGTTAGTTTTCTAGACTTCTTTAAGCACGTAGTTTGCAGTTGATTATTTTTCAGATTAATGAAAGCAGTAGTTTTCATCTCTCGTATTCTCTAAATTCAACAGTGGTATCAGAGCAGTTTAAATTTAGAGAAAAATCTGAGTGAAACACAGAGTGATTGGAGAGAGAACAACAGCAGTTGTAGATCACAATGGCGACTCCCAATGAGAATTTTGTCCAGGCTGCGATTCCCCGTTTTGATGGTCATTATGACCACTGGAGCATGTTGATGGAGAATTTCCTGAGATCTAAGGAGTACTGGCAGGTCGTTGATTCTGGAATTACACAACCAACAGAGGGTGCTGTCCTTAAAGATGCGCAGAAGTCTGAATTGGAAGCACTCAAACTGAAGGATCTTAAGGCAAAAAACTATTTGTTTCAGGCCATAGATCGAGCAACCTTGGAGACAATTCTTTGCAAAGATTCCTCCAAGCAGATTTGGGATTCCATGAAGCAGAAGTTTCAAGGCAATGCAAGGGCAAGACGAGTGCAACTTCAAGCCCTACGGACTGAATTTGAGACTTTACGCATGAAGTCAGATGAGTCTGTCACAAATTTCTTTGGAAGAACGATGACCATTGCCAACAAAATGAGAATTCATGGAGACAAGATGCAGGATGTGGCAATTATTGAGAAGATTCTTCGATCTCTGACAGCAAAATTCAACTTTGTTGTGTGTTCCATCGAAGAATCAAGAGATATTGAATTGCTTACAATTGATGAGTTGCAAAGTTCCTTGTTGGTTCATGAGAAGAAAATCAGCCAGCAAGATAAAGAGGAACAAGCTCTTAAGGCCTCGACTGATTCCAACACCTCTTACCAGGGAGGAGGAAGCAGAGGTAGAGGAAGAAGTCGAGGCGGTCACGGTCGAGGCGGAAATGGTCATGGTAGCAACCACAACAACAATCGTGACAATCACCAGAATTTTGACAACTCAGGAAGAGGTCGAGGCGGCAATCGTGGCGGTAATAATTCAAGTAATTATCGCCCAAAGTCTAATGTTGAATGCTATCGTTGTCATAGGTATGGCCATTACAAATCAGAATGCAGGACTAATCTAAATGGTCAAGGTGGAGAAAAGACCAACTTCACAGAAAGGGAAGAAGAGGAGTCTCTTTTGATGGTGTGTAATATGGCTGAGGAGACTCAAGGAAATCTATGGTATTTAGATACAGGCTGCAGCAATCATATGTGTGGAGATAAGGTTGTATTTTCAGATTTGGATGAGTCATTTCAGAGCACTGTCAAGTTTGGTGATAACTCTAAGATTGCTGTCACGGGGAGAGGTAATATTATTTTCCAGGCCAAGGGAAATAATTCTCACAAGATTTCTGATGTTTTCTTTGTCCCTGACTTGAAGACAAATTTGCTTAGCCTTGGGCAGCTACAAGAAAAGGGGTATGAGATTCTAATTAAGGATGGTGTTTGTCGAGTTCGAGATGCAAAATTGGGGCTGATTGCTCAGGTGACTATGACAGCCAATCGGTTGTTTCCATTGAAGTTGCAAAAATCAATCAATTCCTGCTTCTCAGCAAAGGTGCAGAACTCAGCATGGTTATGGCACTTCCGCTATGGTCATTTGAATTTTGGAGGCTTGCAGACTTTACAGCAGAAAGATATGGTGGTTGGTCTTCCTGACATCAACCCTCCAGCTCAGATTTGTGAAGATTGTGCTATCAGCAAGCAGCCGCGAGATTCCTTTCCATCTGGAAAATCAGTGAGAGCTAAGAAATTGTTGGAGGTAGTGCATTCAGACATTTGTGGGCCTCTAAATCCAGTCTCGAATGGAGGTAAGCGGTACTTCATTACCTTCATTGATGATTTCAGTAGGAAGACATGGGTGTATTTCTTGAAAGAAAAATCTGAAGCATTTGATATTTTCAAGACATTCAAAGTGTTTGTTGAGAAGGAAAGTGGTTGCTCTATTTTAGTTCTGCGTACAGATCGAGGTGGGGAGTATACCTCACATGAATTTGCAAATTTTTGTAAGAATCAGGGAATTCAGAGGCAGCTTACAACAGCATATTCACCTCAGCAGAATGGTGTTTGTGAGCGGAAAAATCGTACTATCATGAATATGGTGCGAAGCTTGCTAAAGAGAAGTGGAATCTCTAAAACTTTTTGGCCCGAAGCGGTGAACTGCAGCATTCATATTTTGAATAGAAGTCCGACTTTTTCTGTTCAAAACATGACTCCAGAGGAGGCATGGAGTGGAAAGAAACCAACTGTCAACCACTTCAAAATCTTTGGGTGTGTTGCCTATGCTCGTGTGCCGGATCAGAAACGAACAAAGCTTGACGACAAGGGGGTGAAGTGTATCTTTCTTGGGGTTAGTGATCAGTCAAAAGCATATAAGCTATATAATCCTAACACTAAGAAGATAATCATCAGTCGTGATGTGATTTTTGCTGAGCTGAATTTCTGGACTGAGAGCAAGAAAGTTGTTGGACAACAAGAGATACTTGTTGATTTTGATGAAGTTCAGGAAAGTGAAAAGCAGCTGCAGCAGCCAGCAAGTTCAGCATTGCAGCCAGTTGTTGCTGACAGTAGACAGCAGACAACGCAAGCTCTTGACTCACCGGCAACACCAGCTACTGAAGAGCGCCCTCATCGTGCTAGAAAAAGGCTGGGATGGATGGTTGATTATGAAGTGAGTGGAGTACAACAATCAGAAAATCCACTTACACACTTTGTGTTGTTCTCGGATTGTGATCCTACAGTTTTTGAAGAAGCTGTTAAAGAACCAAAGTGGAAAAAAGCAATGGATGAAGAAATTGCTTCTATTGAGAAAAACAACACATGGGAGATGGCTGATCTTCCACAAGGGCACAAAACAATTGGTGTGAAGTGGGTTTACAAAACAAAACTGAAGGAAGATGGAGAAGTTGATAAGTACAAGGCACGGCTGGTCGCTAAAGGCTACAAGTAAGAGTTTGGAGTGGATTATACTGAAGTATTTGCTCCGGTTGCAAGACATGATACCATCAGAATGGTGGTTGCTTTAGCTGCACAGAAGTCATGGCGCATCTTCCAATTGGATGTAAAATCAGCATTTTTACATGGAGATCTCCAAGAGCAAGTTTACATTGATCAACCTCCTGGATACATGAAGTCCGGGTGTGAGAACAAAGTCTATAGACTTAAGAAGGCGTTGTATGGACTGAAACAAGCGCCACGGGCCTGGTATAGTCGAATTGAATCTTATTTTCTGAAGGAAGGATTTAAGAAATGCCCATTTGAGCATACACTTTTTGTGAAAAGTGGGGAAGGAGGAAAATTGCTTATTGTGTGCTTGTATGTGGATGATTTGATATATACAGGGAATGATTTCAGCATGTTTGAAAGGTTCAAGCAAACTATGATGTTGGAATTTGATATGTCTGACTTGGGAAAGATGCATTATTTTCTTGGCATAGAAGTAGTGCAATCAGCATCTGGAATTTTTATATCTCAGAAGAAGTATGTGCAAGAGATTCTGGACAGATTTCAGATGGCAAAGTGCAACCCGACTGCTACACCAACTGAAGTAGGCCTCAAGCTTGTTAAAGATCCTGATGAAGAGAGAGTTGACAACCATCTTTACAAGCAAATTGTGGGGAGTCTGATGTATTTAACCGGAACAAGGCCAGATATCATGCATGCTGTAAGTTTGATCAACAGGTACATGGAAAATCCTAAGGAGAGTCATCTCTTGGCTGCAAAGAGAATTCTTAGGTACTTGCAAGGTACATCTAACTTTGGGATTTTCTACAAAAAGGGAGAAAAATCAGATTTGATTGGCTATACAGATAGTGATTTTGCCGGTGATACTGATGATAGAAAGAGTACTTCAGGCTATGTCTTTATGCTTGGTTCTGGAGCTATTTCATGGTCATCAAAGAAGCAAGAGATAGTCACTCTATCAACCACCGAGGCGGAATATGTTGCTGCAACAGCATGTGCTTGTCAAGCAATTTGGCTTAGGAGGATTCTTGAAGGACTGAATTTTGTGCAAGAAAGGGAAGTTGGGGCTACTGCAATTTATTGTGACGACAGTTCAGCCATCAAATTGTCCAAAAATCCTGTTCTACATGGAAGAAGCAAGCACATAGATGTGAAATTTCATTTTATTCGGAATCTCACAAAGGATGGAGTGATTGAACTTCACTACTGCAGAAGTGAAGACCAAGTTGCTGATATAATGACAAAGCCATTGAAGGTGGCTGCATTTCAGAAGCTCAGGACAATGCTGGGTGTATGTAGTAAACTGAAAGTCTGAAGACTTTAGTTTAAGGGAGAATGTTAGAAACATTATCTATTGTTATTTATTTGGTATTTATGTTTGAGTAGTCCTAGTCTTTAGGAAGTTCAGTTAGAGTCAAACAACTGGGCTACGTTTCCAGATTTGTAGGACTTTGTTAGTTAGTTTTCTAGACTTCTTTAAGCACGTAGTTTGCAGTTGATTATTTTTCAGATTAATGAAAGCAGTAGTTTTCATCTCTCGTATTCTCTAAATTCAACAATCATGTCTATCCTCAATCAACATAAATGTTGCTTGCTTGGTTGTTTACAAAATTAGTACTCCGTATTGCTTTTACCAAGACTTTAATGTACTGGGGTAATTCCTACATGCTGAAATCCTCAATGGACATGAATTCTGCTTGCTTGTTTCAGAATTAGTATTGCTTTCCCAAGACTGCATTGTACAGTACTAAATGAACATGAGCTTTGCTTGTTTGGTTGTTTACAGAATTGGTATTGCTTTTCCAAGACTGTGGCAGAAACTGAGGCTTATGAGTATGCGAAAGAAAATGGCCTTGATTTGGTGACTCTTCTTCCCACCCTCGTTTTAGGACCGATTATGCAATCCAGTGCAAATGCTAGTAGCTTAGTTCTCGTCAAGCTCTTGAAAGGTACACAGACATGTCACATCACTTCATTTATAAGTATATCATTCTGCATCATACATTACTTTGTCAGTTTCTGGATTTGGGAACCAACTTCTAAATAATGGTTAGAACAAGGAACCCAAGATTGTCTATGACTTCACTTTTTTTTCCAGCATCTACATGATCTAAAGTGTAGCTATGCTAATTATAAGCATATATTAGCTAGTTTAGTATCAACTAGCTTAGCCAATGTGGTGGAGTGAGTTGTAATTAGAAGAGAAAGTAAGGGCAAAGCCCTGAAGAACAATATAACAAACTCCAACCACTCAGAAGTGAAACACAGATATTTGAGTCTTTTCTTCTCTTGAGAGCTTGAGCTACATCAATGGAGGTTCATCCTTTTTCTACTACATAGCTATGATCCATAGTTTCTTACTAATAGTCTGTTGGTCATATTTTGACCCTTGGTTTGCACTTTGCAGAAGGATATGAAACCATGGAAAACAGGAACAGGGTGATTGTGGATGTGAGGGATGTTGTCGATGCTCTGTTACTGCTGTATGAGAAGCCTGAGGCCCAAGGAAGATATATTTGTAATTCACACACTGTTAAGTCAAAGGATATCGTGGACATGCTGAAGAATGCTTACCCCAACTACAAGTATCCGAAGGGGTAAAAAAGTTTTTTCTTACCTCGGGTCCTCCCCAAGTGTGAAAATGAATCATAAAAGTTACTGATGATTTATGATATGCTATAATAGCTATGGATTAGCTTATGCATCTTGTTTATGATAACCTGCCTCTACTTGCATTTGTCAATTCTGGTATTCATCTGATTTTTTTTAATTTGTTACAGTTGGATAGAGAGTAATAGTGAGAAAATAGATGTTAGCTCTGAGAAACTAAAGAGATTGGGGTGGAGTTACAGGCCGCTGGAGGAGACTCTGACTGCTTCTGTGGAGAGTTACCGAGAGACTGGGCTTGTGGAATAAGGTAATTTTCCGATGTGTTAAGTTAATGCAAATTATAAGACCTGTCTTTAGACTAACAATCAGAACCTAATAATAAACCTTATGAGACCGTTTTCGTTAGATTATCAGTTAATCTAACCAAAATTCTTGAATCTGGAGTTTGTTTTCATAGTGCACGTCTTCCATGTTATATTATGATACGAGGGTTCTGTTGAGTTCGAGTTTGGAATGAATTCAACAATGTGTTTCTTCTTGACTCATTGGTTTACCATTTACGATTAGGTACTAACTTAGGGCATACACAATGGAGGAAGAAACTCAAAGTCGCTTGTGGGCGACCTTAGGCCTCAACTCATATTACAAAACTTGATCATATGGGATCCTAGCTAATTAACCTCTTTATTACTTTAAATAAGAAAGAATTTGAATGGTTTTAAGATCTTGGTTCTTCTTGAGAACTAAGCTATTACATTATGAATAAGTAAGACATATTATAATCGACCATGTGGGTTGTGGCTGATTTCACGAAAGATTTAGTGCTTGTTTGGTTAGCACATGGAATTCACCTATTTGTAATGAATTACTACTGTACAATTCTGTAGAGAATAGTTTTCGGAAATTAATGTTCTGATTCCTACGTTTTAATAAACGAGTACTTAATTTTCTAATTCCTACGTTTATATAAACTATTTTTAGTATACCTGTTTTTAGGTAGGAGGGTAACATTTTCTCAAAAATAAATAATTTATGAACTGTTTTTCCAAACAAACCCTTAGTTAATTTAAATTGTCGTGAATGATTTCAAAGGAAAACACTATCTGATGACAACCAATTGGTCTTTGCTTGTATGAATGCACTTCTAAATGCAACTATACAAGTATTAATGCGTTAGGAATGGGAAGAATTTTCTGTTACGCTTCTTGAGTGTTTATGTATGTTCTAATGATTATAAATACTCCACGTCATTCAACCATTATAAATACTCTCTCGGTCCCCTATTGATCTTCTCATTTGCTTTTGACACATTTGTCGAGACACGTTTTGTAACGTTAATATCTCTAAATTAAATATACGATGATAAAAATTATAATTTTTTTATATTGTCAAAGTACTCATTGAGACGAATCAAACGATATTTCGCATGTCTATATTTATTTCTATATATTAGAAGAAAACGAGAAGATTATCTCGTTTTTTAAATAGTGTCGAAAAAGCAAATGAGCCTTATATTAAGGGATGAAGGGAGTATATCTAATACGTATTTCATTTAAAAAAATAAATCAAATTGAAGAATTTTTATTCGACCGTGGACCTATCAACACTTATTTGAATAACCTTATGAATAACGATTCTTTTTTCCATCTAAAAATCCGTCCTTTTTCTAAATTTGTCTTTGTTGCCGTAATTGTTTTCAAACGTATATCATGTTTGCATTTGTTGTATTGGATTATCTTTAATTTTGTTAGAGTAGTTGCATTTTTTGTCGCGGGAAGTATCTGGCGGGGAAAAAAATATCACGTGCCTTACCTCATCCGAATATCCAATCTTGTAAAATCAGAGAAAGAGAGACCTGGGCGAACAGGAAAATGACAGCGCATTTGGAAGTGGGGCCACCTCAGTTTGAATTAGAGGCTTGCATTGTTTGCTAAATATTCCTTTCCAGATGATGAATGGACGACACCACTTTCACTCTGACCCTACTTTTATTTAATTACTTATTCTTTAGGGGCTGGTTGATTGCTTGTTTAAAGTAACAACAATGAATCAAATACAATTACATACAATACTATCCTGTATATGGCTTCTGTTTTCATGCCTCTTGTCAAAGACTGGAAATAACAAAGTATTTTTCCTAATTAAGTACTGGTAGTTTCAAGACATTTTATAACCTTAGGCCTATAATCGATTGTTGTGCCGTATCGTATTCCTTTTATTTGTTATTATTATCAAAATTCAGTTGCTCCGAGGTTTGACCCTAACTTTTTGTGTGTAGTCGTTTTGAGTTTGATTTATGCAAGAGGTGAAATGAAACTCGAAGAAGCAACGACATCAAGTCTACAAAAAGATTCATGTTTGACGAACCCAATTCTCCCAAAGTTAGATTCGTCGAAAGGGGATAATAGTCCTACTAAAAAAAAACAAAGTTGCAAACAAAAAAGTATCTAAAGAGAAGGAGGCAAAACACCACCCTCAGAAGCATCACCATCTAAAGCAAATGCTAAAGCAGAAGAATTCGAAGAAGCATGCAAAGAAGAAGCTCCCTTAGGCGGAACAGGGTAAAGTACAAGAAATTCGTCACGTTCACGTTCCACATCCCAATCTACGTGACGACCTACCCGAAACTCCTCCATCACCTCAATACGAGATGACCATGAGTAATAAGTGCCGACTTCCCGTAAGTTCTTCTCATATAACTTCGCCTTCTCCTCGGCGTCAGCAGTAAAAGACGCAACCTTCCCATCTAGAACCACTATACGCCGTGCCAATATGCCTCTCTGCTTCGCCGTCTCCAAAGTTTCCATACGAGCAGCCTTCTCCGACGAACGCAGTTTAGCAACTTCCGTAGTAAGATCTTGAACCTTTTCTTCAAGAACCTCCATCTGATCCTTTAAAGAAGCATCCGAGCTAGATTCTTTCTGAAGACGCTCCCAGGAACACAACGACGCTTGAAAAGCCTAAAGAAAAGAAAATCAAGAGAAACCAGAAGCAACGCGAAATAAAGAAAGAAACCACGGAGAAAGAAAGATACATACCTGCCACCGCGATATGAGAGATTCTCCTAAAACGTCTACGGCTTGCATAGACGAATAATGATTCCAGGACGACGTAGAACTTAAAGATTGCATAGCTGGAATGAACCTATGCGTAGGCGCTACGGGACGAGAAATGATTACAGGAAAGTCACTCGCCTCGACGTACGTAACAAAATCTACGTTAGGTTCCGCTACCCTCTCCTCCTTGACATTCTCCGACGGATCTACAGGTGCGTCTGACTCCTCTACAATTAAGGGCGTTTGCAACGTCGTTCCTAAAAGTATCGCTTCCCCCATAAAAGACGAAGCAACGGCTGCCTCGTGCCTCTCCGCTTTCAATTTCTCCTCGGCAACGCGTCTCTTCTTCACGGAAATCAAGTCCTTAGCAGACTCTTGACGAGTACGAGACGCAACGCCTAAAAGCAAAAAGCACACTTAGAAAGAACATAGTAAAGAGTAGTACGCAGAATCCCATGAAAGAACCTACCCTTAGAGAAAACAGAGGTCGCCAGACGATATCCCTTCCCGTCTCGACCAGTAAAGGTACGCTCCACCAAAGGAATCGCCAAAATCTTCTTAACTATCGCCTCCGATTCTTCACGCGCCTCGATCGCATGAATATTAACTGAAGAAAATTACACGCCTAAAGTAAGCATTGAAATCTCAAGAAATCAAAGAAAGAAGTAAGCACCAGAAGAAGAAGACGTACTCGAAGGAGTCCATTCTTCAAGCAAGAAAGCACAATCCTTCCCCAAAGTCGATTTCCTGATGAAATAGAACTTGTCCGCCCAGCCTCGATCGGACGAAGCTCCCTCATTCATCAAAGGCAAGGCTCCAACACGAGACTTGATATTAACCCTACCCGGTGAAGGGGTAGAGAGAATGCAAGAATGCATGACGTCGGCGATAGTGAACGCGATATTAAAATTAGCCAGGACGTGATCCAGCACGGCCAGACTTCTCCAGGTACTAGGAAGAATTTGCCCAATCGCAATACCCAGTGAAGACAAGAGGGAACGAACCAAGGGAGAAAAATGAAAACGATGACCGATCGTGAAGGGGTACTCGTAGACACAAATCCACCCCGGACGAAGAGCATCCGCGAACACGCCGGAAGGAGGAATAGCAATTTCAACGAGGGAAGAAAGCCCCTCCACGGATCGAAGGAATTCAGGATCACGCTTTTGAGAAGAACGGCGCTTAGCGTCGCTAAGGATCATCTTGGGGTCTTATGTATTTGAAGTCATGGCGGAAGAATGAAAGTTAGGGTTTTTCTTTCAAAGAAAAACTGTGAAGGCAAGAAGGCGAGACCAGAGCGTGTTTAAATAAGGGAAGACCGCATCCGGGATTTTCAAGAATCACCTTGTTACCGTTGGAAGAAAACCCGGACGTTGGGAATATAGCCATTACGGTAAAATACCAATCAAGCAGTCATAATAAATGAAGATCCTCGAAGAAAGACATTAACGTAATTGCTTGAGTCTCTTCCTTTGAAACAAACATGTTCCAGTTATTTTGAAGACGTATTCTACAAAAAAAGAAGGCGTCTCCCAGTTCTACTTGACATTAAGCCCTGTAAGACGCCTTAGGGGTATTGTTTGTGCCTAAAAATACGACGACTATGGAACGCGTGAAAGCTACGCGTAGAAGGATGGCGTCGATGCGACGTATGAAACGAAAGATGGCGTCGACGTGACGTTATAAAGAAGAACATGTCGTTAAGCTATGGGAATTAGGTCAGCCGCCACTTAGTTACCTTGTTCTATATTATATTCGTGTAAATGGTAAAGGATAAGATGAAACAAATATCTTTTACCATATTTATTATATCGTTAGAAGGAAAAGGAAAAGATATTATTTCCTTAGTAAGATCCTAGGGTTAACCTATATAAAGGTTAACGCCAGCCTTTTGTAGACAGATGGTACTACGCCGTAATATCAATACCACAAGAAAGTTCAAGTTTCAACCTTATTCTCTCGTCTTGTCCTCTTAGTGTTAAGATTATACCGTTCTCTTTGATCTTTTCCCTACAATTGCTTAGTTATCATCTCGTTGATAATTTCGCTACAAACACGCGTCGTGCTTATCGACACCCTTATCTTGCTTCTTGGACGGCTTTTTCTTTGACGTGTCAGGGGTTATTCTTCTACCCCTAGCCTCTTTTTTAGACTTTCTATGGCTTTTCCGTGTTTTCAGGCGTTTTGATTCTTTATCATTCGATGATCCAGACCATGAAGACGCTTTCCTTTTCTCTACTCTTCGGATGGCGTAGGATTTTACTTCTAGGACGTATATCTCGTCGCCTACCCGGCCTATTTCCTCTTTTATCTCGCAGAGCCTCCGTTGAGCATATCTTACTTGTTCTCCGTGGTCTTTTAATTGCTACGCCTTACTCTTTTTCTCCAGGGACGCGTTGGTCGTACTCTTCATTCCTATGTTGTAGCACTCCCTTTCTATTTGTTGTTCACCCTTGATCTCTTGGATCCCCCACGGAGATGGAAACTTCAGGGATTGATGGTACGTTGAAGGTATAGCTCTCATATCGTGTAACCACGGCCTTCCTAGGATTATGTTATAGGGCAACTCGGCTTCCATTACTACGGACTTGGTTTGCATATTGACCCCTTCCGCCAGAGTGGTTAGGGTGATTTCTCCTAGCATATCGGCGACTTCGCCACTGAAACCTACTAAAGGGATGTACTTTTTCACCACGTCGTCGCTAGACAATCCGATGAAGTTGGCCGAGCTTCCGTTATCGACGAGGATTCTTTTAACCTTGCAATTACTAATGGTTAAGGAGATGACTAACCCGTCGTGGTGATCTACACTCCTGTTGGGTTCTTCCAACGTGATTGGGCAATCTTTCCTAACGGTCCTGACGTGGTAGATTGGCAGAACACTTCCTTCGCCGCGTAATGCCTTGACGCTTCTTTTGGCGGCGGAGGCGGTATAGCCACTTATGGGGGAGCCTCCGAAGATTGTGTTGATTGTCCTTGAACGATTCGATGAAGGAGGTGGCGGCGTTGCAAATCTTTTTCCTTTTCCTGCTCCTTCGAACGTGTCCCTTCCCTCTTTGGAATGTAAATCCAACAGGTCGCCTCTTTTCAGGAGACGTAGAACTTCTTTCCTCAGAGTATAGCAATCATCTGTCGGATGTCCTAAGTCATTGTGGAACTCGCAGTATCCCTTTCCCGATCCTGATTTCTTTTCAGGATTTGGTTTTTTAGGCCACTTTACGTCATGGAGCTTTTCCATCGCGTTCATTACCCTCAACGCGTCGATCTTCATGTATACACCTCTTTTGACCGCGTAGACGTTATTGATTTCGCTTACGTTATGCACCATGGGAGGTTCTCTATGAAACTGCTTGTTTCTTCTATCGTAACGTTCGCCATCCTTCCATTAGGGAGAATCTCTGCGCGGAGGGGTACGTCTACGTGGAGATCGAGACTTTTCTTCAGCGTGACTTAGGAGGTATTCTTCAGAGCGTATGGCTTCCATAGATCTTTCTCTCGTCGACATAAATGAAGTAGGACGAGTCTTTGTTAACTCCTTGTACAGATCGCTGTCTCTGGGGAGTGCACGTCTGAACGCGTCGGCAGCGGTAGCCTCGCTGCAATCTGGGATCGTAATCTTTTCGTCGTTGAAACGCTTCAAGAAGGCCCTTATAGTTTCACCCCTGTTCATACGCATGTTATGGAGATCTGAGGGTTGTTTTGCAAACAACTTACTGCTGGCGAATTGTAGTCGGAAAAGATTGGAGAGTTCAACGTAGGAGGAGATACTTCCCTTGGGTAAGTGGATAAACCACGTCAAGGTTTGACCTTTCAGCGTCGAGCTAAAGAATTTGAACATCATTGCTTCTTTTAACTCTGGCTCGATTGGACTTGTGGAGAGCTTGGCCTTGTAGAGTAAGACGTGTTCTTCCGGGTCATCTGATCCGTCATAGACGGGGAGGTTGGCGACGGTGAACTTCTTGGCGATCTTCTGGACCGCGAGAGCGGCAACAAAAGGGCTTTCTTGAAATCCGAACTCGTGTTCAGGGATTATGCATTTAGGAGCCCCGAGCATTAACATCATCTCTTTCCTTAAGGCTCCGACTTGTTGTGCTACGAGCGCAGCGACGGCGTCCGAAGTCAAGTTCTCTATGTGTGTTAGTCTCAACCACTACTTAGTCAAGTAACACCTCATTTGTAATACCCACCAACTTCCTCTAACTTGTCGGTATACGTATGACCAACACCATCGACGGTTGATTATGTTTGAAAAATGTATACAACTTAGTATTATTAGGCATATTAATTCCCAACAAGGTCTCACTCACCCAAAATTAGATTTGAAGCGGTGCGTAAACGCAAAAAGACGCTAAATGGGTCATAAGGTCCACCAAGGCCCAAATTGGAAAACAACGACCAAACAATGAGGGAATGGATTAAAACTTGGGTTTAATGAGAATTAGAGGTATTTGACAGTGTGTTATTCTCAACCATCACTTTTTATTTTTCGAGTAACACCTCATTCGTAATACCAAACAACTCTTAACTCTCTAACTTGTCGGTATTCGTATGGCCAAACAACTTTTCAAGTAACACCTCCTTGGTCCAACTACACGACGTGTAGTTGAGTCTGGTCCAACTACATGACGTGTAATTTGGTCTGGTCCTACTACATTACGTCGTCATTAACGGCCAAAAAGTTTTGAATTCAAAATTTGAAATTGGTGACGTCAATCGCGTCACCGATTTTATATTTAATTTCTAAATCGGTTTTGAAAAATAATATTTACTTTTAATAATAATTTGTAACAGTGTTTGAAATAAATTAGTCAACCGGTTTACTCCAACAACACATCGTGTAGTTGGCCGTTTTTTCTAAAAAATAAATTCAGTCTAAGCGAACTACACATCGTGTAGTCTAAAATAATTGCACAGTTAAAAAAACTGAATGTGCAGTTTTTCCCCGCATTTCTCAACTCTCCCCAACCCCAAATCCCATTCCCCAACCCTCCTTATCATACACACCCTTAGAAGTCAAACTTTAATACATATTGAAATAATGAGACGAAACAGACTAAGACACCGGACCACTAGACCTTATCACATATTTATAAAATTATAGAATAAAGTAAAATAAACTTTTTCTTTAAATTTTATTGACATGTTGGTGACTTAGCCCCACACTTTGTGAGTGAAGATCCTTACCAACGGACTCATCCAAAGATGGCCTCCAATGAAACACAGCAATACATGTTTCATATATGCATATATGCTTTTTATATGCAACACACACAAACATAGATATATATATACACATATGGTAAATAACCACCGATCACTATCATCACCATGATGAGGAGGAGGAGGAGGGCCTATTTGTAACGCCCTTAAAACTACTCCTAAGGAACGCTCGGCCTTGAAAGCTAACCTAGACTCAAAAAGTTTAAGCTAACAAGTCAGCCTCTTGAACTCACTCACTCGCAGAACACAAGGAAAGAAGGAAAATGTAGGAAAGCTCTCTATATTGATGTGGAGAATGTTGAGTACAAGATGAGATGAGAAATGAGCATACAAGTGCTCCTATTTATAGTACTAGAAAGTGGGTGGAGAAGAATCTAGAGTTACATTAAATGTGGTAGTTGGAAGTTGGTGGAAGATGGTGGAAGGTGGTAGAGCTTCCTTGAAAACTCTAGAATGCTCTAATCTTGGGCTTGGGCTTTACTTGGATTGCACCTCCTCCTTAGGCTTGAGCTAGATTGGGCTATAAAATTTGGGCTTGAGTTGTTGGGTTGTTACATGCTCCCCCACCAAATCTGGCGACGTCCTCGTCGCCTTCTATTGCTCTTGCTGAACAGTTGCCTTCTTTGCCAAGTACTTGTTTATGTCCTCCTTAAACTGCCATAAGTCTTTCTCTTTCTCCCAAGACGACTCCTCCCTCGGCAACCCCTCCCAATGGACCAAGTACTCGGTTGTGCACGGTACTCCTCTCTTCCTAATCACTCTGTTGGCTAGAATCTCTTTGACGCCTCGTTCATATGATTGAAACATCAAATTGGGAGCTCGTGATAACTCCCCTCGACTTGGCTCGTCCGGCTCAGGATGGTATGGCTTGAGCATACTCACGTTCACCACTGGATGGATCTTCATGTTATCAGGTAGTGCCAACTTGTATGCTACCTTGCCCACCTTGGCAAGGATCTCGAATGGTCCCTCATATCTCCGAAGCAGCCCCTTGTTGACTTGGCGAAGGGACTTAAGCTGTTGCGGAAGCAACTTCATCATGGCCAAGTCTCCAACTCTGAACTCCAGTGGGCGCCTTCGGGTGTTGGCCCATTTCTTCATTCTCTTTTGGGCCTTAGTTAAATGTGAGCGCGCTAACTCTACTTGGTGTCTCCATGAGTCAGCCAGCGCCCCAGCAGCTGGGCTTGGTGACTCCTCCTCGAGCGGTAGAGTGTGTGGCGTCAGCGGTTGCCTACCAGTTGCAATCTCGAAAGGACTCCTTCCTGTGGACTCAGATTGTTGCAGGTTGTAAGAGAGATGGGCGATGTCAATGAGCTTTGCCTAATCCTTCTTATTGGCGCTCACAAAGTGTCGAAGATAACACTCCAACAAGGAATTGATCCTCTCTATCTGGCCGTCGGTTTGTGGGTGGAATGCGGTGGAAAACTGCAAATCCGTACCAAGGATCTTGAACAACTCCGTCCAAAGCTTGCTAGTGAGCCGGGAGTCTCGGTCGCTCACTATGCTCCTTGGAAGTCCCCAGTGTTTGACGACGTTCTTGAAAAACAACCTTGCCACCTCGGTGGTTTGGCATCCTCCAGGTGTTGGGATGGAGACCGCATATTTGGATAAACGGTCCACAACCACCATGACTGCCCCCATGCCTTCTGATTTGGGCAGACCACAGATGAAATCCATGCTGATGCACTCCCACGGTCTCTCCGGGATTGGAAGTGGCTCTAGTAGCCCGGCTGGCAACCAACGCTCGCTCTTGTCTTGTTGACACACCAAGCAAGTAAGTACGTATTGGTTGATATCATCTCTCATCTTCGGCCAGTAGTACTTCTCCTCCACCAATGCTCGGGTCCGCTTTTGTCCTGGATGTCCCGCCCAAAGTGTGTCATGGCACTCTCGGATCATGGCCTTCCTCAAACCTCCGTATCTTGGCACAAAGACACGTTACCCCTTAGTGTAAAGGAAGCCATCTCTGAGCCAAAACTCTCTCGTCCCACCTTCTTCGACAAGCTTCTTCAAACTCTTTGCCACCGGGTCAGCTTCAAGTCCTTCCTTGATAGTCTCGACCAGGTCCGTGTGGGTTGTGGTGATGGCGGCCAGCTCCACCTTCCTACTGAGTGCGTCTGCCACAACGTTGGAACGTCCTGTCTTGTATACCAACTCAAAATCAAACCCAGCTAGAAAATCTTTCCAACGTGCTTGCTTCGGGCTCAACTTCTTTTGAGTTTGAAAGTAGCGAGTTGCTATGTTGTCGGTGTAGACGGTAAAGTGAGCACCGAGAAGATAATGCCTCCAAGTGCAGAGACAATGGACCACCGCCGTCATCTCCTTCTCCTGCACCGTGTACCTCTTTTCGGTCTCATTTAGCTTCCGACTCTCAAAAGCTATGGGATGTCGATCCTGCATCAAAACTCCGCCAATTGCAAAGTCAGAAGCATCTGTATAAACCTCAAATACCTTGGTGAAATCTGGCAACACCAGGGTTGGCTCCTTGCTCACAGCCTCCTTTAGAGCCTCGAATGCCTTCTGGGACTTGTCGGTCCAATCCCACTGAACCTCCTTCTTTAGCATGTCCGCCAGTGGAGCTGCCTTGGCTGAGTAGCCCTTGATAAATCTCATGTAATAGTTGACTAGGCCAAGGAAAGATCTGAGCTCAAGTACCTTCGTCGGTGGTTCCCAATGAACTATCTCTTGTATCTTCGTTGGATCCATGCTCAAACTCCCTTTGCTGATGATGTGTCCAAGGAAGTGCACTTGTTGTTGCGCAAAGCTACACTTCTCTCGTTTGACCCAAAGTTGGTTGTCCCTCAGCACTTTGAACGCCACCTTTAAGTGCTCCAAATGCTCCTCCATGGACTGGCTATAGACCACAATGTCATCGAGGTACACCACCACGAACTTGTCTAGATAAGGATGGAAAATCTTGTTCATCAAGGTGCAAAACGTGGCTGGTGCGTTTGTCAAACCGAATGGCATCACCAACCATTCTAAAGCTCCATAGCGGGTAACACATGTGGTCTTGGGCTCATCTCCTTCAGCTATACGGACTTGATGGTACCCGGAGTGCAAGTCCATCTTGGTGAACCACTTCGCCTTTCCCAACCTGTCAAACAAGTCATCAATCAAAGGAATTGGATACTTGTTCTTGACTGTTAGCTTGTTCAGCGCCCGATAGTCGATGCACAATCTCAACGACCCATCATGCTTCTTTTGGAACAACACTGGGGCACCGTACGGCGCCTTGGATGGCCTTATGTGTCCAGCGCTTAGTAGTCCATCAAGCTGCCTCCTCAGCTCCTCCAACTCCGGGGGTGCCATCCGATAAGGTGCCTTAGCTGGTGGCACCGCACCTAGCTCCAACTTGATCTTATGATCCACCTCTCTCCTAGGTGGAAGGGTCAGCGGCAATTGCGGCGGCATCACATCCTCATTCTCCTTGAGAACAACCTCGATCTCCGGCGGCACAACCTCTTGGTCGCTATTCTCACTCGAACTCATGGAAACCAAAAATGTTGGCTCTCCCTTCTTGACTCCCTTGATCAGTTGCATTGTTGAGAGCGTCGGTGTCTTCATTGCCTTCGTCTTTGTTGACACCAAGCACGGGGTGTTCTTTTCCATGACAACCAAGGAACTGAGGTATGGAAGAGGCACGAAATTGTTGGGCCGCATCCCGTCCATGCCTAAGACCAAAGCAAAATCGTCCATGGGTGCAACTGAAAAGTCAAGGTTTCCGGTCCACTTACCTATCTCAACGGGGACCTCTTTTGCCACTTGAGCGATTGGCTGCGCCTCGCTATTCACCGTCTTGATGCTCCCGGTTCCCTTGGCTAGCTTCAACCCTAGCTTCTTGGCTAAGTCGGGACGCATGAAGTTGTGGGTTGCTCCAGTGTCAATGAGAGCGTACATTGAGCACCCGGCGATGGATATCTCCACGAACATTAGCCCCCTTTGTGTTTGGTCCGTCTCCTTCTGGACGACGCCTAGGAGTTGAAGGCATCCCATCCTCCCTTGCTCGTCCTCAGTGGATTGTGATTCATAACGAGGGCAATCCTTCATTCGGTGGGGACCTTTGCATAGGAAGCATCCGGTCTTCGGGCCAGCTTGCTTCTTCTCCTCATTTTGTTGTCGCTCGTTGCCTTGGCCATTCGGCTTCCTTTGCTCCCGATCTGGCCGATTTTCCTTCTTCTTCTGGTCGACTCCACGCCCCTCGGACTTCCCTTTCTTCAAATCAGGCCTATAGTAATCGGCCAAAGATTCCACTGCAGCCACGACATCCTTGACGGTCCTTACTCCTTGCCGCCTAAACTCCATGTGTGCCCAGTTCTGAAGTCCGTCCATGAAGAAGAAGAGGAGCTCGTCGGCATCCATAGCGGGGATCTGAAGTTCGAGATCGTTGAACTCCTTCAAATAGTCTCGAATGGATCCGGTTTGCTTGAGCTCCCTCAGCTTGCGTCGTGCTTCGTACACGACGTTTTCCGGATAGAACCGAGCCTTGAACTCGGCTTTAAACTGCTCCCAAGTATGAATTGTGATGTTACCTCGTTGCACCTTAGTGTGCGTGCGTCTCCACCAAAGCATTGCGGTATCGGCGAGGTACATCGTGCCTAGGTTGATCTTGTCCGACTCCTCGGTGATCTTGGCGGCGTCAAAGTATCGCTCGACTTGCCATAGGTAGTTCTCCATTTCCTTGGCGTCACGCACCCCCTTGAACTCCTTCGGCTTCGGGGTCTCGATGCGTGGGGCGACGGTAATGTGTGGTGTGGTTGCCTCTACGTGGAATGGAACCTGGCCGTTGGTCAAGCGTCTCACTGCCTCTTGCAGCGCTCGAACCTCGCCACGTAGTTCCTCGAAGCTCTCCTCTTGAGTCTTCCTACCTTCCTCCATGGCAAGCACCGCCCCATCCTGTGATTGTGCCAAAAGTGATTTTGCTGATATTATTGAGTGGTTTATATAGCATTACAGAGGAAGAGAATTAATCTCTAAATAAAGGAAATTACAATAAATATAAATGCAATGCTAATTATCTAACATCCCCCCGCAGTCGAAGCATGAGATTCTCGAATGCAGAGGCTGGATCTAAACTCTTTGAATAATGAAGAAGGCAATCCTTTGGTAAAGACATCTGCGAATTGGCTCGTAGTTGGAACAACTCGAGCCTCACCCAAAGCGACTTTTTCCCGAACAAAATGAATGTCAATTTCGATGTGCTTGGTGCGCTGATGCTGGACTGGATTTGATGACATGTAAACAGCACTTACGTTGTCACAAAACACAATGGTGGCTCGGGGAGTGGGAAAACAAAGCTCCTGCAGAAGAGAGCGGAGCCAACATGATTCGGCAACTGCGTTTGCAACAACCCGGTACTCGGCTTCGGCATGGGAGCAAGAGACAGTGGCTTGTCTTTTGGACGACCAGGACACAAGGTTTTGACCGAGATAAATGAAATAGCCGGAAGTGCTGCGCCGAGAGTCAGGGCAACCGGCCCAATCCGCATCAGAATATGCAACCAGGGAGTTAATAGTACCAGGTTTAATGCACAATCCAATAGAGGCCGTACCTTTGATGTAGCGTAAGATTCTCTTGATTGCATTCATATGTTCAGTTTTGGGATCATGAAGGTGAAGGCAACACTGTTGTACTGCGTAAGCGATGTCGGGACGGGTGAGGGTTAGGTACTGCAGTGCCCCGGCTAGAGATCTGTATTCAGAAGGGTCTGAAATGGGGGAGCCGGCGGTGGAGCTTAACTTCTGTTTCGTGTCAACAGGGGTGGCACAAGGATTACAGTCGCTCGTTCTGGCTCCACGAAGAACATCTTGGGCATAAGCTTCTTGGCTGAGATGAAGGCCCCCATCCCGATCAGTGACTGCAATGCCGAGAAAATAGTGCAGTTTTCCAAGATCCGACATGGCAAATTCCCAGCTCAATGCTTGAATGATTCGGTGAAGAGGATCCGACTGAGAATTGTGACAGTATGGATCGAGAGTTGTAGAATTTAATTTTTGAAAGGGAAAAACTTGTACATCAAAAATCACATGTCTCGAAATTATTACCTTGTTGCTAGCCAGATCAAGACAACGATAACCCTTATGGTGCAATGCATAGTCGAGGAAAACTCAGGGTTGGGTGCGGGGTTCGAGCTTGTGTTTGGTGGTAGCGGTGAGGTTTGGAAAGCAGAGACAACCGAATACCCGAAGATGATTATACGTTTTGTGCAGGGACTCGTGTGGAGTAGAGTTGGCTTGGGTAGTGGTCGGGGTGAGATTGAGAAGGTGAGTGGCGGTGTTTAAGGATTCAACCCAAAACTTTGATGGAAGATGAGCGTGAAATAGGAGTGATCGAATGGTATTTGTGATCGTACGAATCATCCTTTTAGCTTTACCGTTTTGTTGGGATGTGTGTGGGCAAGAGAAACGATACTTGATGCCATTTGAAGTGGGGAAGTTAAGAAGGACTGCATTGTCGAACTCGCCTCCATGGTCAAATTGTATTGATCGAAATGGTGTTTTGAATTGTGTTGTAGTGTAAGCATGAAATTGTTTGATAATGGTTGATGTTTAGGATTTTCGTTTGAGAGGAAAGGTCCATAAAAATTGTGAGAAATCATCAATAATCACCAAATAATACTTAAAACCACTAACACTCAAAACAGACGATGTCCAAAGATCACAATGAATAAGATCAAATGCAGTAGTTGATTTTGTGTTTGAAGAGTGAAATGGCAATCTAGTGTGTTTACCCATCTGACAAGCATGACAAATACCCAAATTGTCTTTATTACATAGAATGAGATTTTGAGAAATAAGATGATGAAGAGCATGACTTCCAGGATGCCCCAATCTGCAATGCCAGATTGATGAAGGGACGACGTGGTTTGCCGAGAGGGCCTGGTGAGCAGGTTCGATCGACTTACTTTGTGGGAAGTAGGGGTAGAGTTTGCCTCGACTATTGCACCGATGGATCACGTTCCGGCTGGTAAGATCCTTCACAGAAAAACCAAAAGGATCAAATTCTACTGAGCAACAATTATCAATGGTAAATTTTCGAACAAAGATTAAATTTTTGATCAAGTTTGGAGTGATCAGGACATTTTTAAGGTAAAGAGGAGGTGAATCTGAAAGATTTTTATGGCCAGTGTTGGTTATTGGCAAGGTTTGGCCATTACCCACAATGATTTTATAGGAGGGATAAATACATGGACCAAGAACGGGAGAGAGAATACCTGCATTAGAAGCCATATGAGACGAGGCGCCCGTGTCCATGTAGAACGAAGGATCATTGCCAGGTGTTGAAGCATTCAGATTGTTCAAGGCATGAATGAGATCCTGTTGATTCCACGTAGGTCCACTTTGTTGAGAATAGTAAGCCTGCGGGTTTGAAGCGGGACGAGGGTCGGCTCCCAGAATTCCTTGCGAGTTCCAAGGCTGATGATGGCTTGGTTGCTGTCCTCCAGAGAGCAAGTGCAACAGCTGCTGGACTGAGGTCTGTTGTTGATAGTAGCCACGGCCAGAGCCGCGTCCACTCCGTCCACGGCCCCGCTGACGAGGATGACCGCACCCATAGTTAGATGAGGAGTGTTGCTGTGGTTGAGTAGGGGTCGAGGCATTCGGAGGGGTGTTGCTGCTGGCCGGAGAAGCCGAAGACGGAGCCACGATGGTGGTGAGGGCGGCTGCAGGGTTCCTCCGAGTGTTGTTGCGGCGACGTTCTTCAAGCAAGAGCGCATTCCGGCACTGCTGGAAAGTCGGGAATGGATCTTTGAATTGAATCAAAGCAGCCATGAAAGAGAACTCATCGTTGAGACCTCCTATAGTTTGGAGGACGAGGTTCTCATCAGAAACGGGGTCCCCGACATCAGATAAGCCATCAGAGAGTTCCTTAAGTTGTCGGCAATACTCGGTGATGGACATGTCACCTTGTTGGAGACTTCGGAATTCAGATTCCAGTTGGATGGCGCGAGTCTTCTTGTTGTCGCGGAAGAGATTTTCGACGTCAAGCCATGTCTCTCGGGCGGAGCAGTCGACATAGCGAACGATGATGCCGAATATTTCTTCATCAATGGTGGCATATATCCACGATTGGACAGTGGAATCGAGGATTTGCCAATTGTCTTCGCCTGTGGGAGGGGATCCATCAACATGGTGGGAGAGATTGGACTTTTTGAGGGTGACAAGGAAAAGGTGCCTCCAAATTTTGTAGTTTGGGACTGGTTTTTGGACAAGCTTCACAGTGACATGAGTCGAGATGCTAGACACATGAAGGGCTTGTTGAACGACAATGGCGGCAGGGGAGAGGGACGCCGGTGGTGATGGGTTAAGAGGGCCGACGGAATTGTCTAGAGTGTTGTTAGGCATGGTGGAGAGAGTGGTGAGAGAGAGGATCGGTTAATTTAGAAGAGAGAAAGGGGGGAGAATTTGTTAAGCTGATACCATGTGATTGTGCCAAAAGTGATTTGCCTGATATTATTGAGTGGTTTATATAACATTACAGAGGAAGAGAATTAATCTCTAAATAAAGGAAATTACAATAAATATAAATGCAATGCTAATTATCTAACACATCCAACACGTCCCTCATCTTGTTGAATCTCTCGTATGAGTCTCGCTCCAACGAAGTCATGTTGCCGGAATAAGACTCGACTTGATCCGCTAATGGGTCCAAGATGTTCTCCACTTGGGTGAGCTTCACTTCTAGCGCCTTCACCCTTCCCTCCAACGCTTGGCCTGGGTCTGTAGACTTATCCCGACTCTTCTTTCCTCCCCTGGTAGTTGTCTCCTTACCTCATACTGCATCTGTGTTGTCTTCAACGTTCGCCATGGCTGGATCTCGCTCTGATACCACTTGTAACGCCCTTAAAACTCCTAAGGAACGCTCGGCCTTGAAAGCTAAGGAAAGCTCTCTATATTGATGTGGAGAATGTTGAGTACAAGATGAGATGAGAAATGAGCATACAAGTGCTCCTATTTATAGTACTAGAAAGTGGGTGGAGAAGAATCTAGAGTTACATTAAATGTGATAGTTGAAAGTTGGTAGAAGATGATAAAAGGTGGTGAAGCTTCCTTAAAAACTCTAAATAGCTCTAGTCTTGAGCTTGGACTTTACTTGGATTGCACCTCCTCCTTAGGCTTGAGCTAGATTGGGCTATAAAATTTGGGATTTGAGTTGTTGGGTTGTTACACTATTTTACAACTATTGTAGCATTATTATAAAGCCATAAATCCAAGATATTTCAATCACAAAATTAGCCCTAAACCCATTCTCATTAGAGATCCCATCTCATCCCCTAGCCCCAAAAAAAGCCCTAATTTCATACTCTCACAATATAAGTTATATTTGAGATGTTTCACAGTAATTAAGAAAAGTGTGAGTGTAATGATTAAAAAAGAGTGAAAAGTAAAAAAATGTAATAGTTAGATGAGAGATAGAGAGAATAAGGAGAGAGGAAAAAAGAAAATTGAATGATTAAAGAAGAGAGGAAAGTGAAAAGTGTATTGGAAGAAGATAAAGAGGTATAAAGATTATACTTAAAATGGAAAATGTTGCTTATATTTTAAAACGCTCAAAATAGAAATATTGCTTATATTATGGTACGGAGGAAGTAGTAGCTCAAAATAGAGCAGACAGAGACCGAACAAGATTTTGCTTTTTGGCTATCCCCTTATCGCCATTAGCAGCTGCGGCAATAGCAACCGAAGCTGTAAAAATCTGCAAAACAAATTTAAATTTAAATTTGGGGATCTGAAAATACTCTGTTTTTCAACATCGATTTAAAAACAGAGCAGGAAAAAAAGAGATAGAATCTGGACCTCGTGTATATGGATTACTCTCCTCAACATCGCATTCTTCTCCATCAGCTCCGATTTCTCCGTCTCCAACTCAATCGTATACGCCTGCAACAACAAGTAATTCAGTAAATCACACAAAACCCATTCCTAATAGTTGACTAAAAAAGGGGAAAATTACAGCTCTTCTAGCACGAGATCGAACAGCGGACTCTCTGTTTTGCATCATACGCCTGTATTTCCTATCACCAAGGTGACTGTCTTTTTCGTTACTGTTGTTGTTGTTGTTCTTGTTCTTGTTCTTGTTCTTGACATAAGAATCGAGCAGATAAGCAGAGGAAGAAGCAGCCATGGCGACGAGAGGGAAGTTAACAGCGCACCTGTTAGCCATGGGAGGGGCGTATTCGTCACGCTCGTCGGGGGTGAAGAAGTCCCGGAGAATGGGGTCATGGTGGAGAGTGGAGTTGGGGTTTGGGGTCAAATTGGGGTGAAAAGTAGGAAGAGCGTTGATGTGTTTCCATACGTCTTCCATTGATGATGAGATCAAACACTCTTTACTTTTTTCAGTGTTGAGCTTGTCGGTAACAAAAAAGAGACGATTTTTTCTGGTTAGGGTTGTGAAGAAATGAAAAAAAAAGGGACCAGAGAGAGTAAATTAGACGAGAAAAATGCTGGTGGTTGAAATGGTTTTTGTACGGGTCGGGCTAATTTAAACGTTGCATCATTTTCTCCCTCAATAAAACAAATTGTCACATCATTTGCAGGAATTTTAATCATCATAAATACATATACTCCTCCGTATTTTATTGGCGATTTAACCGGACAACACTTTTTTTACACCGGGCACCCCCTTGTTCCGAAGGAGATTGTAATTTATTTATTTTTTAAATTCTCGTTCGGAATGGTATTCCGAACGAGATTAACTGAGTTCAAAAATTTGAATCCGGTTTAAGAAATCGGGTTAAAAAAATTCGAAAAAAATATCCGGAATTCTCGTTCTAAACGCCATTCCGAACGAGATTAGGCGGTTCGATGTCAGAATGCAATGAAACTTGTTTTCAATGCATATTATAGCTATTTAACTTTTTCGGTAACTTCGAGTCGAAAACTCGAACTCTTTGAGTCACACCTTCTTTGTAAACCTTCACTAGTCTTTCATTCTTCGAAATAGTCGAAGTAGTTGAGATATGAAGGGTCTAGTACATCGATGTTTATTATGTTTCAAAAACTTATACAATTATGTGTTATTAGGCATATAAGGAGTGTATAAGGTCTCCCCTTCACAAAAGTTGATCGAAAATACTCAAAAACGCAAAAACGTCTTATCGGTCCTGATGGTTTGTTAAGGCCGAGAATAGGCGGTTCGATGCCCAAACGACATCGGAATGCAATGAAACTTGTTTTCAATGCATATTATAGTTATTTAACCTTTTAGGTAACTTCGAGTCGAAAACTCAAACTCTTCGAGTCAAACCTTCTTTGTAAACCTTCACTAGTCTTTCATTCTTCGAAGTCGAAGTAGTTGAGATATGAAGGGTCTAGTATATCGATGTTGATTATGTTTCAAAAACTTATACAATTATGTGTTATTAGGCATATAAAGAGTGTATAAGGTCTCCCCTTCACAAAAGTTGATCGAAAATACTCAAAAACGCAAAAACGCCTTATCGGTCCTGATGGCCTGTTAAGGTCGAGAATAGGCGGTTCGATGCCCAAACGATGTCGGAATGCAATGAAACTTTTTTTCAATGCATATTATAGCTATTTAACCTTGTCGGTAACTTCGAATCGAAAACTCGAACTCTTCGAGTAACACCTCCTTTGTAAACCTTCACTAGTCTTTCATTCTTCGAAATAGTCGAAGTAGTTGAGATATGAAGGGTCTAGTACATCGATGTTGATTATGTTTCAAAAACTTATACAATTATGTGTTATTAGGCATATAAAGAGTGTATAAAGTCTCCCCTTCACAAAAAGTTGATCGAAAATACTCAAAAACGCAAAAACGCCTTATCGGTCCTAATGGCCTGTTAAGGTCGAGAATAGGCGGTTTGATGCCCAAACGACGTCGGAATGCAATGAAACTTGTTTTCAATGCATATTATAGCTATTTAACCTTGTCGGTAACTTAGAATCGAAAACTCGAACTCTTCGAGTAACACCTCCTTTGTAAACCTTCACTAGTCTTTCATTATTCGAAATAGTCGAAGTAGTTGAGAAAATTTCAACGGCTAAAGCACCTGTGCGCAGAACCTAAGCGCACAGATATACATTTAACGGCTACTTTTTTCAAAAATTTCAACGGCTACTATGTTTGAACAATGCGCAGAAACATATAGTCGTTTTCCAGTTCGGAATGGGGTTCAGAACGGACACGACCCGTTAAAAAAAACCGGGTAATCTCGTTCGGAACACCATTCGGAACGAGATATATGACGTCATAAATATTTTTTAAAAAAAAATTCTCGTTCGGAACCCCATTCCGAACGAGAAATTTAAAAAAAATAAATAAATAAATTCAGGGATTCTCGTTCGGAACACCATTTCGAACGAGATGGTGTTGCTGGGTGTAAAAAAGGTGCTGCCCGGTTGTCACCCGTATTTTATTTCTTAGAGTATATTCAAAAATGAGTTTCACGTGAGTTTTATATGCATTTTTAAAAAAGAAAAAGAAATGACTTGACAAGTGTTTTGAATGCATCTAGGTAATGATTTGTTTTGGGTTTCAACTGCTTGAAACTCAGCCTGACAAATTTGAAACTCTACTTTTTTTGTGAGCCAATAAACAGATGCCACATGTACCAATAGTAAATTAGTAATAGTTTTAGTGTTTATGTTATATTTTCCAACTCTATTAGCTTATAAAATAAAATAAATTTATAAAATATTTATTGATAAAAATATGTAAAACAATTTTATCTACGTATTGATATGCTTATTGAATATGTTTAACATACAAATAAACATTATATATGACATCATAAAATGATGTCACAATCATTTGATATTTGGTATAAGTTTCATGATTGTAGATTAAGAGTTTCAATAGATTATGTGGAGGAGAGAGATATAATATAATATGAAATATGAAACTCAAGTGAGTTTTATAAATGAAGATGGTCTTAGAAAACTAAATATCTATGATTACATTCTTATGAGATTTGGTTAGCTGAAATGGGTTTGATAATTAGGCCGTGTTGGTGGGTTTATTAAACTTTTAAAAAATTAAATAAAAATTAGATTGTCATATCAAGATGGAAGAAGAAATTTGCTTTGATTTTTATGTCATTTATTCTTCAGTAATCACATTTCTTTTACACATTAAACAAAAGTAGAGGAAATTTCCGGTAGGAAGCCCTGTAACATTACGAAAAACGAAGGAAGGAGGGTCGTCCGATCGAACAAGCCAACGTCTCAGATTAGAAGATCAAAAGTGTATTACTATTCACAAACGGTGACATTTTTTGTAATTATTAACACATTACAAGGGAGAAATAGGACATTTGAAACAAAGTTTCTTCTCCATTCTCTTTCTCATTTGCAGAAACTCTCACTCACCCTTTCCAATTAGCGAGAAAGCTCTGATCGCCAAACTTTCTCGATCTCGATTATTCTTCTCCACACTCTCTCCTTCCTCAAGATCGATCAATGACGGATCAAGGATGAGTTTTACCAACCATTTGAAGGAGGTATTCTCCAAACTCTCTAGATCTCGATTTTTAGGGTTTTCTGTTTTTTTCACTTCGATTTTAGGGGTTTCTTCAATTTTGGTGTTCGTGATTGAAGTTTCATGGTTCAATGTTTACTGTTGATTGTTCTAAGGTTTCAATTTTGTATTGATTCAATTTCTAGGGTTTTATGTTTGCTTAGATTCACTGTTATTATTTTGTTTGTTCATCATTCATCATCTATTGTTCATTCAAAGGTGTTTGTGATGATTCACTACTTGCGATTGTATGTGCATGTGAGGGATAGAAGAGATGTAAATATAGGGTTGACTGTGGCTTCGTGTTCTTTGATATTCGTTTACTATCATTGAAATAGGTTTCATGTTCATTGATATAGGTTTAGTGTTCATTGATATAGGCTTCACGTTCATTGATATAGTTTGTATCCTTACTGTTATATGGCTTCATGTTCATTGATATTTAAAATTGACTAAATATGTTCATCAAGTTATTATATATGTTCATCGAGTAATTAAATATGTTCAACAACTAAATCATGAAGTTCATTGATACTTTTGATTACTAGATGTGGCTAATGTGTAAAAGTATTGAATGTGGTGGACACAGGAGAAGTTGACCATGGCAGTAGTGATAAAACAAAGGAAGAATGTGAGGTTGATAGCATGGATGAGTTTCTCACTCCACCTCCAAATGTGAAGAGCATAGTCTACAAAGCAAGTAAAGGAATGTCCAATTCAAAGAAGAAGCTTGTTGTAACAAAGAACTCACTTGTCAAGGGTCAACAAACTCTGTCTTTATTCATGGAACAAACTAATATGATGAAAGAAATATTTTTTACTTGAATTTCTATTATGGTTCGCATCCTGTGCTTTTATGTTCAAGGATTGACTTAAAATGTTCACTAAAAAGGCAACGAAAGATGGAAACTCTTCTAACCAAAACCACAAGCAAATGCATATTGAAAATAAAAAAAAGCCAACTTGTAAAAAAAGGTCATAGAGTGACTTTGAAACTTCATACATGGACACATGAAATCCATTATATGAAAGCCAAGTAAAATTGCGTGTAAAACAGAATGTTCATATACTGAAGATAGTGTTCATTGTTTGAATGTTTATGTTCATTGTTTGAATGTTTATGTTCATTGTTTGAAGAGTTATGTTCATACATGATAGCTACAGTAAAATGAATTGAAATAAAACTTAAAAAGACATATGGACCTCTCATGATGAAACAACCGAAGTGATTGATACCAAACATGAGCTAAAGCCTAGTGATTGATACCAAGTTCAATGGCTCGATATCGATTCAATTAGAAACTTGGCTACTTGAAATCAAATTGTACGAATGATGGGGTTTAAGAGGTTCTTACTTTAAACTACAAGAATGTTCACATCTCGTCTGTAAATGCTCATATCTTGTCCTGAAAAGTTCAAATATTGTATGATGGTGTAAAGACTTTTAAATAACTATTGATGTACATGTCAGGTGAAGGTATACACAAATGTTCATATATTGACGTCAAATGTTCATATTATTAATGTTTAAGTTCACAAATAATAACTAGAAATGTGACTCAAGTCATTGCGAGAGTCTTATCAGCCCATTCATACTCATACTCTCTTGTAAGCATTTTGTCGAACACCTCATGTAAAGCGATATCAAGAGGCCGACCTAGCAACGACATCACCATTGAGTCCTAGGCCTTGGCGTCCCCCATGGATAATGAGATTAGAGAAATCGAGCAGCAGCCGCGACCAGGCCGCGACTGCGAAAATCCAACAGAGGCAAAAATAGGAGCTTTTGTAATATGAAACCGTGCCAGTTCACCCCGGTGGCGATCGCCACCCATATATGGCGATCGACATCGCCTATGTTTCAGTTTTTCCGAACTTTCCTTTTCGAGACGTTTTAGTAAATTAATGCATTTTTAATTCCGGTTTAGGGCTACTCTTTAGGGTTGATGTTAGCAACAACCCTCTTATAAGTTTGACATTTTCCCCATTGTTGTTTTTACGTTGAATTTTATAGCAGAGCTTAAGTTTGAGTTTGAATCTCCTTCCTTTTCTTCAACGTCATTCTACTGATTGGATCCGGAGTTGTTCTCGTCAGCGAACTATCATCAAGCCTACCTATTGAATTCGATCATCCCTTGAGTGGACTTTCAAGACATTGAATTCTTATTGAGTTGAAAGACTCAATACTTATCAAACCCTAAACTAGTTGAAGAACGACATCTTCCCTTTCTACCACGATCCCCCTGAGGCATACGAGTCACCCATATTCGTATCAATTGGTATCAGAGCAGCAGCCGCGACCAGGCCGCGACCGCGGAAATCCAACAGAGGCAAAAATAGGAGCTTCTGTAAGATGGCACGGTTTGTGACAAACTGTGCTAAACTGTCACAAACCGTGCCAGTTCACCCCGGTGGCGATCGCCACCCATATATGGCGATCGACATCGCCTATGTTTCAGTTTTTACAAACTTTCCTTTTCGAGACGTTTTAGTTAATTAATGCATTTTTAATTCCGGTTTAGGGCTGCTCTTTAGGGTTGATGTTAGCAGCAGCCCTCTTATAAGTTTGACATTTTCCCCATTGTTGTTTTTACGTTGAATTTTATAGCAGAGCTTAAGTTTGAGTTTGAATCTCCTTCCTTTGCTTCGACGTCATTTTACTGATTGGATCCAGAGTTGTTCTCATTAGCGAACTGTCATCAAGCCTACCTATTGAATTCGATCATCCCTTGAGTGGACTCTCAAGACATTGAATTCTTATTGAGTTGAAAGACTCAATACTTATCAAACCCTAGACGAGTTGAAGAACGACGGCTTCCCTTTCTACCACGATCCCCCCGAGGCATACGAGTCACCCAGATTCGTATCAATTGGTATTAGAGCCCAGCGGTTCAAAGGTGTAGTCATTCTTAAACTCTTACTTTTCATTCCCTTCCATATCCTTTCCACCAAATTCCGCACACAAAAAACCATAAACCCTAAAAATCCCGTCGACTTCTACCCAGATTTCGGCCCCTAAAATTGTTCCGTTTGCCAAAAAAATCTCCACCATCATCTAGAGCTTTTCAATACGAGTCCATACATATACGATTTGTCCAAATCGGAGTTCGTTTGCCCGTCCAAAACCCAAAAATACGAACTTGCTGCCGTCTACCAAAAAAAGCTCCGCGGTCGCGGCACAAAAGTGGCGATTGCCGCGCCGCGGCTGACAGAACCCTAATTTTTTGGCTACTTCAATGGACAAGACCCAGAGATTACGTCGTAGATATTTTTCCGGTTATGATGGTCCTGATATATTTATGGATTGGGCTCGACACATGTCCTATTATTTTGCCCAACGAGACTACGATGAGTTTGATCAATTGGATATAGCACTTGATTGCCTTACCGATTATGCTCTCTCTTGGTGGTTGAGGGACATTCCTTATCGTCGTTCGCATGGTTGGGCACCAGTCGAAACTTGGGTGCAACTTGTTTATGTCATGATACGCCACTGTGCATTAGAAATAAGCGCACATGACCATGTCGAGAGGACGCAACACCGAGTATTGGGTTTGCCAACTAGATCTGTGCGCACACCAGAGGGTGCCAAACGTCAGGTAACCATTCTAATCTTAGAAACAACAGTTGAAGAGTCAGTTTTGGTTCCCATTGTCGAACAAGTGTCGACTTCTCTTGATGATGTTGTTGAGGAAGATGAATCAGATGATTCCAACCAAGAACCCGAGCTCATTCAGGTACCGGTCTTAACCTTGGATTCAATAGTTGAAGATTCAGTGCTTGAAGAGTCAGTTTCGATTCCTATTGCAAACCAAGTGTCGATTGCTCCTGATGATATTTGTGAGGAAGATGAATCAGAAAGTTACATTCAGGCATTTGAGGCTCCTTTGGTGCTCGTTTCTCCCTTTCCATTAACGGTGCCTACAAAGCTATGTTGGACTCCTTGTGGAGTTCGAATACCTGCATTCATCTCACCCGTCGTGCAGCCTTTGAGTTCAATTCCCGACATTTGTGACTTTGGAGTGCTCCCAACAAATGAGTTTATTCTTAAGAAGGGGAGACACTCTAACATGCCTGATCTCTTTCTCTCCCTTGCACCAACACGATCGAAGCGAGGACGCTTCGAGGCTAAGAAGGGGAGAATGAAGCGATATCAAGAGGACGACCTAGCAACGACATAACCATTGAGTCCTAGGCCTTGGCGTCCCCCATGGATAATGAGATTAGAGAAATCGAGCAGCAGCCGCGACCAAGCCGTGACCAGGCCACGACCGTGGAAATCCAACGAGGCAAAAATAGGAGCTTCTGTCACAAACCGTGCCAGTTCACCCCGGTGGCGATCGCCACCCATATATGGCGATTTCCATCACCTATGTTTCAGTTTTTCCGAACTTTCCTTTTCGAGACGTTTTAGTTAATTAATGCATTTTTAATTCCGGTTTAGGGTTGATGTTAGCAGCAGCCCTCTTATAAGTTTGACATTTTCCCCATTGTTGTTTTTACGTTGAATTTTATAGCAGAGCTTAAGTTTGAGTTTGAATCTCCTTCCTTTGCTTCGACGTCATTCTACTGATTGGATCCGGAGTTGTTCTCGTTAGCGAACTATCATCAAGCCTACCTATTGAATTTGATCATCCCTTGAGTGGACTCTCAAGACATTGAATTCTTATTGAGTTAAAAGACTCAATACTTATCAAACCCTAGACGAGTTGAAGAACGACGACTTCCCTTTCTACCACGATCCCCCCGAGGCATACTAGTCACCCAAATTCGTATCATCATGGGCATCTATATCTCACACACTATAACCAAAATCAACCACGTCGATATCAAATATTGATGATAGGCGAGCTCTAATTGCAAACAAAGATGAACCCTAGAAGCTTCAATTGGGAACAAATCTGCAGATTTTGTTTCACGTGTCTCAACCCTAGAAGCTTCAATGAACATCAAAATGAAGAATTGATGGCTGAAACGAAGAATTGATTGTGGAGATGAAGAAACGAGATGGTTCAAGAAGTAGAACGAGGTGATTATTGATGAAAGTCGTGCTCCAATTGCGAATGAAGATGAACCCTAGAAGCTTCAATTGGGAACGAATCTGCAGAATTTTTTTTCACGTGAACAATATCGGGCTGGGGAAGAAGACCCCTATTGTCAAGGGGAAATGTTTGAAATGCCCCTGCCTCATTAAAAATATAAGGGAAGTGCGCGCCTCATTATAGTCGTAGATCACTTCCATCCGACGGTCCATATCGCGCTTCACATTTCCTATTTTAAGATTGCTTCCTACCCGATCCCCTCTCAACAAAAGTAATCACTTACTCCGTATTTCTTTTCCTTATTACTTTGAAAATTAAGATATTCTTATAATTACAATTATTATTATTATTTAACTTGTAAGTGATGCAAGAATGACTATTAAACAAACTTTAGATCAACCAAAGCCTTACATACCTAGTGGTACGGGATTTATCCTATGGCATAGGTTCGAACCTAATGCTGGTATGACTCCAATTTAGTAAATTTTGTGTAGAGGTTGCTTTCTTATAAAAGAGTCTCGGTTTTTGCCTGATAAAAAAAACTTTAGATTAAATTCTGATTGTGGATTAAAGTTTTATATAATCCATTTTGCTTATATGGAAGAGAGAGAAAATAAAAAAGTAACTGTATTTGGATTGTGGATGAGCTTACGTTGATTCGGATCTTGATTTTGTAATGCTTTGAGGTCTGTATTTATCTTTATAATGCATCGTGTATTGGCTTATCAAGTTTAGTACATGGTGTGCGGATTTCTACAATTGTTTATTTTTATACCTTTTTAGTAGTGACAGAACCAAGAATTTTGGTCGGGACAAGCCTGTTTAGATAAGAAAAAATTAATCGCATAATTTGTACGAGAAAAAAAACAATACAGGAAATTAAATTGAACTCTCTCAATATAAATCTAACAACAAAAGAATTTTTTGATCCAACAATACTTGTATAATATCTCTTAATTCTCTGAATAACATAAGAGTTTAGCACAATTCACACCAAACATATACACAAATAAAATCAATAATCAGATCAACACTATTCACATCAAGAGATCAAATAATACATATACACAAACAAAATGTTCACATTATATTATTTACAACACAGTTTAACACGATTTTTTCTAGTCACACTAAATTTTTAAAGCTGATTTTTCTACAGAAATCCATTGAATAAATAATATACTTCTAACTTGTGACTCTTCAAAATTATTAAACCAACTTATTATATTTTTATTACAAATATGATAAGGTTGTATATGACTATGGAGGAACTTCAAGATTGTATATATAGCTCTATGGTTTATTTAGTCCTTCATAGTATTAGGCTCCGTCTATATGCACACGTTTTTTTTGCTAAATGCACACTAATCTGTGCGGTAAGAGTTGCAGTACACTTCTGTGCGTTAAGGATTACCGCACAAAAGGGCTCCGGAGCATTGTTGGAATGTTTTCTTAAACGTATATGAATCTGGTGCGGTAATTCTTACCGCACAGATATGTGCGTTAACAATAAACGCACCACGTTAATACGAGATTAACAGAAAAAAAAAACAGATTTTGATTAACTTAAACACCTGTGCGGTAACTCTTACCGCACAGGATTTGTTATTTTTTTAATTAATAATTTTTTTAAAAAAAGTATTTAAATAATAATATCCTGTGCGGTAACAATTACTGCACAGGTTTAATATATAAAAAAAATATAAAATATGGTGCGGTAATCGTTACCGCACCAGTTTTATCCATTTAAAAAATAATAAATCTGTGCGGTAACAATTACCGCACCAATTTAGGTTATTTGTAAACCAAAATTTTCCCTCCCCGACCATTCGACCTCCGTCCTTCTTCTCTTTTCCCTCCGCCGCCGCCGTCCTTCTTCCTCCGTCCATTTTCCCGTCGATTAAGCCACCAAATCCACAAATTGATGATGGATTCGAGCTCCCCCGAGCAAGCCGCATCTTCTGGGCCCAAAAATCCGGCCGGAGACGAGGGTCCAAGCTTCCCACCGACGGCAGCTCTTCCTGCGGCGACAACGGCCGTTCCTGCGGCGACTCCGTGGCTGGCTGTGGAGGATGAAGACGAGGAGGAAGCCGAGGTGCCACTGATTTACAGTGGTGGTGCCTGGAACCGGCCAAAATCCTGAGCCCGACCCGACCCGATACCCGTTGCCCGACCCGACCCGATACCAGCAGCCCAACCCGCCCCGATACCCGCACCCGAACCCGCTCCGAGGCCAAGAAACCGAAAGCGACCCGTCCAAAACGTCGGTCCCGGGTACACTACTCGAGCAAATAGAAGGTTGAATCCACAAACCGAGGCTCAAACCGAGGCGCAACCGGAAGTTTTTTCGACTCCCGTAGATCTACATCAAGTATGTATTTTTATTAAATATTCTATAACTTTTGTAATGTTTTTAAATAGTTTAATTATTTTATTTCGTAACGTTATGAAATTAGTTATTCAATTTCATAACGTTATGAATTTAATAATATTTGATAACGTTATGAAATTTTTAAATAAATTTCGTAACGTTATCAATTTATTTAATTTAATTAATTTATTAAATTTATAACGTTGTGAAATTAGTTATTTAATTTCATAACGTTATGAATTTAATAATATTTGATAACGTTATGAAATTTTTAAATAAATTTCATAACGTTATCAATTTATTTAATTTAATTAATTTATTAAATTTATAACGTTATGAAATTTTTAAATAAATTTTATAACGTTATCAATTTATTTAAGTTGATTAATTTATTAAATTTATAACGTTATCAAATTAGTTATTTAATTTCATAACGTTATGAATTTAATAATATTTGATAACGTTATGAAATATTTAAATAAATTTCGTAACGTTATCAATTTATTTAATTTAATTAATTGATTAAATTTATAATGTTATGAAATTAGTTATTTAATTTCGTAACGTTATCAATTTATTTAATTTATTTTATAACATTATGAAATTAATTTATATGGTAACGTTATGAAATTAAGTAATTTATTGCGTAACGTTATGAAATTAAGTAATTTATTGCGTAACGTTATAAAATTATATTATTTGGTAACATTATGAAATTAATTAATTTATTCGTAACGTTATGAAATTAATGAAATTTTATAACGTTATGAAATATAATAATTTCATAATGTTATGAAATATGACATTCTATATTGTAAAATTAATGAATTAATTATTTTATGAAATATGACATTGTTCTTCTCTTATTTTGTAACGTTATGAATTATTAGTATATAAAGTATTGAAATTAGGCGAATTATAACGTTAATTTCGTAACGTTATGAACATAATGTTTAGAAATTAGAGATGATTTTGATTAGGATTGACGTTACAACAACTGTTTGTAACGTTACGACGTCATGGAAAAGACGTTTTTGAATTTGACGTTATTTTTGTAACGCTATAACAACAACATTAGGGGGTGCGAGATACGATGACTTCTAGTGGTTTTGTTCCGGGGGCTCCTGTTGCTGCGGAGCGTGTTAGGAGGACGAAGATTACAGCGTCCATACGTCAGAGTTTTGCTACTGCTCGAGACCAGCTGAATGCTTCTAGTTCGACACCCACTGATGTTACTGGGGCACTTACAGATACTGGGGCGGTTAGGGATTGTGGTCTAGATGTTGATCCGTCTGCTGATGATGAGGGTTACAGTGAGAGTGAGGAGGAGGATATGGACGTCGATGATACAGCTGTTGATTTGGATGATGATATGCTGGGAGACGGTGAGGGTTTAGGTACAGATTATATTGTATCTCATCCCGAGATACCGACAGATCAGCTTAGGAGAGACGACCCTCCTATTATTTCAGAGGATCATGCTGGTATGAGGCCTTCATCGCCAGCTCCTACATATTTATGTCCTTCGTCTCCTACGCCAGATGTACCACCTCCCCCGACTGTACCACCTCCCGATGCAGATCCTGTACCACCTCCTGCTGTACCTTGGATGCCCGGAGGTCCTTTTACAAATGAGTTGCTGAAGAGTTATGAGACGCACATCGCTAGGGCTATTTATGAGCTTACAGTTGTTGATCCTCCCGCACCTGTGATTCCAGCTGGCCCCCGTCCTCTTCCTCCATTTATACAGAGACAACGAGGAGGCCGGGGAGCTAAGGCTGATGATGATGTTGCTGATGTAGACGCTGCTGATCCTCCAGCACGAGGTGGACGCGCTCCACCTTCGGTTGACAGTTTTGCGGTATGATTATAAATTTTATTAGTCATATTCATTCAATTAGTATATTTGATTGTAATGTTTTGATATGTTGTTAATATAGCGGACCCAGCTAGTGACTTGTGAGATTCGAGCTTTCTTGGAGAGACCACCAGAGAGGAGGCCTGCAGATATCGATGAGTTCATGAGGCGTCTCCTTGGAGTTTTGACTGACGGGGCTCCACCGATGGCTCCAGCTCCGGTTCGTCAATCTCAGCTTTTTCGGCATTCAATCCACGAGGAAGGCCAAGGTAGTGGGCAAGGTAGAGGGAATGAGGGTCGTGACTTGGAGTGATGTCAAATATTGATAGCAGAACTTGTGTTTTTTGAAAAAGGCGAAAAATGACCAAGTACATCAAATATTGATAAAAATGGTTCAAAACGTCTCGAAACGACTAATAAATGAAAAAAAGCGACTCAAAACGATATAAAACAAGCCAAATCGAAATTTCAAGGAATTCCGAACAAGTTGTAATAAAGTGTAAAAATGTGGCCAAAATGATGGCATAATATGGCCAAATTGAGCAAAATCTTAGCAAAACTTGAGTTTTTTGAAAAAGGCGAAAAACGACTAAGTACGTCAAATATTGATAAAAATGGTTCAAAACGTCTCGAAACGACTAAGAAAAGAAAAAAATCGACTCAAAACAATATAAAACAAGCCAAATCGAAATTTCAAGGAATTCCGAACAAGTTGTAAAAAAGTGTAAAAATGTGGCCAAAATGATGGCATAATATGGCCAAATTGAGCAAATCTTAGCAAAACTTGAGTTTTTTGAAAAAGGCGAAAAACGACCAAGTACGTCAAATATTGATAAAAATGGTTCAAAACGTCTCGAAACGACTAAGAAACGAAAAAAATCGACTCAAAACGATATAAAACAAGCCAAATCGAAATATGGATAATGGATAATGGATAATGGATAGTGGATAGTGGATAGTGGGTAATGGATAATGGATGTCATATCTGTATAGTTTGGGCCCATATCGTTTTAACGCCTTGAAACGATGAAAATCGAAATTTTGAAATTGTAACATGACAGCAAATAGGGCGAATAGTTATTTTCATTTTCCGGAATCGAAAAATTATTATCGAAAATGTCAACGAGCCTAATAAGGCCTAATGAATTTTGAATGAGGCCCAAACACAAAAAACGACAAAAAATGACATAAAACGGCTTAATAAGCACTTAAAACGTAAAAGTCAAGAAATGTAACATTAATATTTGAGCATTACCAATCAAACGCTATCGTTTTTTATAAGAAATTAACAACTTTAACACTTAGAAGTATGTAAACGAAGACTTTCACCTGTATGCTACTACTCTCAAGTATATAAGTTATATAGTTATACTCATATGTATGGGATACCACTTCGTTACTAAAATGAACTTCATATAATGTGTTTATTTCATCATATAAAATTAGTTTAACACTTAATTGTTATCGTTTGACTCAACTGAACTCGTATTTCATTAGTATAAAATGATTTTTTATCATATAACTCTTCGTAATCTCATATTACATTAGTAAAACTTGATAAAATTATTCACAAAACTCTCAATAACGACATATTTCAGTAGTATAACATTACTTTGGGTCATAAAACTTTTTATACAAATAGTATAAGAAAACAACATAAAAAATGAATTTTTATGTAATTAGGGTTGGTACTACAACAGTTACCGCACCAACCCTAATACCCTAAACCCTACAAATACCAGAAACATTTGATTCTGGGTAAAAGGGTTGGTGCGTTAACAATTAACGCACAGAATCTGTGCGTTAACGCACCAGAATCTGGGCTGGGCTTGAATATTGGGCTGGTCGTCTTTGTTGGGCTGGGATTTTTCTGTTGGATCTTGACGAAGTTGTGTTATCAGTTGTGCGTTTATTGCTAACGCACCACCATATTTTGCTTGAGTGTGTTACAGCTACCACACAGCTGTAAGTCACTTTTGGATGACCGAATTACGTTATTGGGCCTTTGTTGTTGTGGACCTTTTTGTCTACATCGGCCCAAATCTAAGTTACCCTAGTAAAACCTCGGCTATAAATTAACTGCATCAGTGAACCCTATTATCTCATTCTCACTGCGCCGTAAAATAATTAGGTTTCAAGTTCTTACTCTGTATTTCAATTAAAAGTCTCATTTTTTACTGATTTCGTTAGATATCTTCATTGTTTCTAACATGTTTTCTTACTTTGTATTACAGATTCAAACAACCATGGTTCATCTTCATCCTCCCCAGTTCCACCAGAAGGCAGTGAGATCCAGTGTCCGAGTAGAAGGTGCTCAAGAACAATCAAGGTGTTCACTGGTAATGACAAGAACAATCCCCATACGTATGGACGAAGGTATACCACATGTCAGTGTAACTACATGATCGTGTATCTTGAGCCAGAATACGACAGTCATCATCTCCGAGTCATTGCAAAACTGTTGAAGGAAATAGCTGACCAGCAGTTGAAGCTGGTATATTTTCACCAGGCTAAGAGTATTGAAGTAGCCAAACACTGGATACAACAAAGGTTTCCCAATGACCCTGTTCCTAGTTTTTATGACAGTTACTCCGATTAGGGATCTTGGTATCAAATCAGTGAATCTCTGTTAAGTCTGTGTTTAGTTTAAATTTCAAGAATGAGTCTGTTGTCTTTCCTTAATGAGTCTGTTGTCTTTCCTTAATGAGTCTATTGTCTTTCCTTAATGAGTCTGTTGTCTTTTTAATTTATGCTGAGTGTGTTGTAGTTTATGGATTCACTGATTTCACTTCACTGTTTCACCTACCTCATCTAACTCTACTGAAAACACTATTTAAAGCAAACAAGACAAGTCATTACATATTTCAAAGCAGACAAGACAAGTCATTACATATTATAAATCAATTCCAATCGAAGTCTAAAGATCAAGGCTACTAAACTATTACAAATCAAGTCATGTAGTCCATACGCTTTCCAGCAGTAAAGCGGTATTGTCGAAACAAGTCCACTTGGCCAGCATATATCCCTTCCCACCACTTGATGTTGTCATCTGCAAATCTTCTCCACGAATCGGAACAACGTGGCAATGGTGCCCCATCACGGAGCCAAACCTAGATATACAAAGAAAATTAATCAATAAGTATAAATGATTTCGACGTTTCATGACGTTTGTTTAGATTACCACAGATTCTTACCGGTATCCAGTGATTACTGCATCCGACAAGAGCTATCCCAAAAATTTTATGTGGAGGACCAAGGCTCACTGTAGACTGCCTTATTGGCAAGCATAAACACGGCGCATCCCAGGATAGTTGCACTAAACGAACATTATACACTGTGGCAAACACCAAACCCATAAATGGCATGTCCATCTAAAATGGTCTCTCACAAGGACTTCTCATGTAGTTAACTTGAGCAATAAGATCATCCCATGTTCCTACCCGTAGTCCACGTCGTATGGGCTCCCATGTCTCTTTGTTTCCAAGAAGCTCCGCTGCCAACGCAGCACGGATCATACGATATTGACTCTGTTGCATACCCGTAAGTAGAGCCATTGACCGATACCCACAATGTCCGTCTAAACGCACATCTTTCACAGAAGTCATGTAGGAAAGCCAAAAGTAGTCAATATTTTTCACCCCCAAGTTCACCCCCATATAACTTATGGCTTCTTCAATCTCTTCTTCATCTTCTCCTTCCTCTGTTTCGTTTCGATCTGGATAGCAAGCTCTTAGGGGCACGACATTCATGTCTTCGTCTTCTAAATCGATGGTCTCTGAAAACAATGGTTCAGGTTGGGACTGTGATCCGAAGTCGAACGACACTTGATTTGCTTGCTTTTTAGGACAAGTTGGTCGTTCACTTTGCCTATTTGCCTTCTCCTTTGCGACTTTTTGCGCATTCTCAGTATTTGTTAAGTCTTCTCTAACGTACTCCTGGTAACTCTTTTCCCTCTTTTCTCTCGGAGGAGAAATCCCATTTCACTGCTTCTCCTTGTTCTTTGATCCCGGCGGCCTTCCTTTTCCTTTCCTAAACAAGTTTGTTGGCTCTACCAAAGAACTTTGTTTCGGATGTTCCAAGTCAATGTACAACTCACTTAATCTAAATAGAGTTCCATCCCTCAAATCTCCACTTTCCCATTTCGCCCACATTTCACGCATTCTGATCTCCGGAATAGACATTGAACGATTGTCGTCGGGTAAGGACAAATTTATTGCATCATCTTCCCATCTCAGTTCCTTCCAGAAGTCATGAAAATCATCCGGAACAAGAGGTGTCTTTGAAATGATTGCCCTAGCAAGATCGTGTACGCATGGCATCCCAAGACAATCTCGAACCCAATGATCATCACAAACATTTGAATACTCCTCCTTCAATATTTGCTGGTACATTTCCAACAACAACAGAAAACACCTATCTGACACTCGGTAAAATAGCCTTGAAAACAACATTCGAATGCCAGGAGGAAAGGTTGGGTCATCAAAGACCATTTGCCGAGTGGTAAGTGCTTGGTTCATCGTCGCCCTAATCAGGTCCATCTGAATTATGACCGCATGGTGGATCCTCACATTTTGCGGGTCTCTTTTCCTAAGCTGAATAAGTATGTTTTTTGGCGTCTTGCGATCATCCCCCGCTTCCCTTGCTATTTTCTCCTCCTCTTTGCTCATTCTACCCACGAATGAATTCCCATGAAAACTAGTAGGAAGGGTGTGGTTGTGACGACCTTCTACAACATTCACGATCCATTTATAACTATAAGGCCCTTCTTTTATACGAACCCCATATAACTCAAATGTACAACCACATTTCTTCGATTTTCGGTGACGAAGCCTCGGAACCGGCAATTCTGGATTTTTTAAATTCACTTTCAGCCTACCCGATCTAGGTTTTCCAAACCTATCGCATACAAAATCAACGCAATATTTGCTAGATGTACGATCTAACAAAACTATCATTAAATCCCTTGCTCTCTGTTTTGTCCATTCCATCATCTCTTCTTTACTATCCCACATTTGCGCAGTACTAAAATGTGGTCTAAAGTCTTCTTCCTATATTGATTAAACTACATTACTTAGATACACAATTTTAACTAATTAACCTAAATCTCATGCAATTAAATACAAAATTTAAATTCATAATATACTAACCAAAATCGGTAACGGAGTCCAATCGTCTAATGCAATTGATACATTTGCTTCGCCTTCTTCCTCTTCTTCGTCCACTTCCTCATCGACTTCTTCGTCTTCTTCGTCCACTTCCTCTTCTTCATCGACTTCGTATTCTTCTTTCACGACCCTTGATATCCAATTGTCATTACCATCATCCTCACTACTCTCATAATTATAAGACATTGTGGTGTGCATTGCAAAACTTCAACAAGAGAGCTCAACCTCTATATACAACCAAAAAATGCCCGTTGGAATTTTATGCCCGTTGGTGCGGTAATAGTTAACGCACCAACGGGCATAAAATTCCAACGGGCATTTTTTTAAAAAAAACCTGTGCGGTAACAGTTACCGCACAGATTATATTTATTATTTTCTTAAAAATTTAATTTAATTATTTTCAAATAATTATTAAAAAAACCGGTGCGACATGTGCGGTAACAGTTACCGCACAGATTATGTTTTTTTTTAAATTTTATATATCATGTGCGGTAAGAGTTACCGCACATGTGTTTAAGTTAATCAAAATCTGTTTTTTTTTGTTAATCTCGTATTAACGTGGTGCGTTAATTGTTAACGCACATATCTGTGCGGTAAGAATTACCGCACCAGATTCATATACGTTTCAGAAAACATTCCAACAATGCCCCAGAGCCCTTTTGTGCGGTAATCCTTAACGCACAGAAGTATACTGCAACTCTTACTGCACAGATTAGTGTGCATTTAGCAAAAACAACGTGTGCATATAGACCAAGCCTAGTATTATTATCTTACATTACAAACGATACCAAGACAAACCCCTAATATAGTGTCCAGATTAACTAGGCATATTTGTCAATAAATATGTTGTATTAACCATTTTATTACAAATTATTAAGAGTTATTATATTATTAAAATATTTAATATATGAATCAATTAAGATTGTACTCTGTATATGACTATAATTTTTCTTATAAAAAAGTTTATTATCTAGTCCAATATCTTTAGCTACCATTTGAGTTAGTTAACCGTATAATGCATTGTTCCATCCTTTTATTAAAGTTAAAATAGAAGAATAAGTGCAAATCTATGAAGAAGTGATTTAACGGCTAAGATTTGGTTGTTTTAGGCAAGGGGACATCTCAGTGAAATAGTGAAGTTATTTGATGTCGTGTTTGCCCGTGAGTGTCCAAATAGGGCATCTCCTAATAATGCAACTAACATTTCTATAAATAAGTGCTCTTTTTTCTACTCTCTTCGTCTCTTAATTATGTTCACATTTTTCTTCTTTGCACGAGAATTAAGGAGATGAGAGAAGAGAGGAGAGAGAAAGATGATAATAGGAGAAATAGTGTATTGGGATGAGAGAATGGTGAGAGATGAAAAATTAAATAGTTAATATTGAGTGAAAAAATAATGGGAGAGAGAAAAATTAAAGTATATTTTGAATTGTTGTGGTTTTGGGAGAAATTAATGGGTTTTGATGAGGGTATATTGATAAAGATTTGTGTTTAAAAATGGAAATGATAACATCAAATTTGAACAACAAAAATGAGAAATGAGAACATAAAAAAGGTACGAGGAGTACTTTAAATCACCTCTGACAACAAGTTGGTACTATTTGACCAATAATTTATTACTCCGTACTCCCTTTATTTAGGGTTATCTTTTTCATTGTTCTATGCTCACAATTTTAAAATATCAAGTTGATACGAAAATATCAGGTACCCTAAATTGTTTCTAAATTACGTGCTTCCTACATTGTTTATTTAAGTTATTCGACTGATTTGATTGGTTGAAATCTTAATATTTAAATCAGATACTATTAACTCAACTAGTATATTTCCTGGCTGCGTCTAAATGCACACGTTTTTTTTGCTAAATGCACACTATTCTGTGCGGTAACAATTGCAGTACACAATTGTGCGTTAACTCTTACCGCACCAAAGGACTCAGGGGCATTGTTGGAATTTTTTGTGAAACCTATACGACGCTGGTGCGGTAAGAATTACCGCACAGATCTGTGCGTTAACAATTACCGCACCAGATTAATCCCAGATTAAGCAAAAAAAAAACAGATTTTGATTAACTTAAACCTTGTGCGGTAACAATTACCGCACAAGAATTTTATTTTTTTTAATTAATATTTTTTTTTAAAAAGTATTAAAATACTAATAAATTGGTGCGGTAAGAGTTACCGCACCAATTTATTAGTATTAAAAAAGTATTAAAAAAATATATAATATGGTGCGGTAACACTTACCGCACAAAATGGTGCGGTAACACTTACCGCACAAAATGGTGCGGTAACCCTTACCGCACCAAGTTACAACTTTAAAAAAAAAAAATTCCCTCTCCCCCGATTTTCTTCCTCCTTCTGCAAAATTCCGCCGCCGCCAACCCTAAAAATCGCCGCCGTCTTCTCTCCCTTTTCCCACCGATTAACCCATCAAAAGCTTCAATCGACGATGGATTCGAGTTGCCCCGACCATGGCGGTTCTTCTGGCCCCCAAAATCCGCCTGAAGTCCCCCCGCAGAGGTCCCGCCGTCTTCTCTTCCGTCGACGACGACGACGACGCCGCCATGGCTGGCTGTGGAGGAAGAAGAAGAGGAGGTGCCACTGAGGTACAGTGGTGGTGCCCGGATCCGGCCAAAATCCCGAGCCCGACCCGACCCGATACCCGTTGCCCGACCCGACCCGATACCCGTTGCCCGACCCGACCCGACCCGACCCGATACCCGACCCGACCCGATACCAGCAGCCCAACCCGCCCCGATACCCGCACCCGAACCCGCTCCGAGGCGAAGAAACCGAAAGCGACGCGTCCAAAACGTCGGTCCCGGGTACGCTACTCGAGTAAATAGAAGGTTGAATCCACAAACCGAGGCGCAACCGGAAGTTTTTTCGACTCCCGTAGATCTACATCAAGTATGTATTTTTATTAAATATTCTATAACTTTTGTAATGTTTTTAAATAGTTTAATTTATTTATTTCGTAACGTTATGAAATTAGTTATTCAATTTCATAACGTTATGAATTTAATAATATTTGATAACGTTATGACATTTTTAAATAAATTTCGTAACGTTATCAATTTATTTAATTTAATTAATTTATTAAATTTATAACGTTGTGAAATTAGTTATTTAATTTCATAACGTTATGAATTTAATAATATTTGATAACGTTATGAAATTTTTAAATAAATTTCGTAACGTTATCAATTTATTTAATTTAATTAATTTATTAAATTTATAACGTTGTGAAATTAGTTATTTAATTTCATAACGTTACGAATTTAATAATATTTGATAACGTTATGAAATTTTTAAATAAATTTCGTAACGTTATCAATTTATTTAATTTAATTAATTTATTAAATTTATAACGTTGTGAAATTAGTTATTTAATTTCATAACGTTGTGAATTTAATAATATTTGATAATGTTATGAAATTTTTAAATAAATTTCGTAACGTTATCAATTTATTTAATTTAATTAATTTATTAAATTTATAACGTTGTGAAATTAGTTATTTAATTTCATAACGTTATCAATTTATTTAATTTGATTAGGCGAATTATAACGTTATCAATTTATCTTCTCTTATTTTGTAACGTTATGAACTATTAGTATATAAAGTATTGAAATTAGGCGAATTATAACGTTAATTTCGTAACGTTATGAACAAAATGTTTAGAAATTAGAGATGATTTTGATTAGGATTGACGTTACAACAACTGTTTGTAACGTTACGACGTCATGGAAAAGACGTTTTTGAATTTGACGTTATTTTTGTAACGCTATGAAAATAACGTTACGTAACAACAACATTAGGGGGTGCGAGATACGATGACCTCTAGTGGTTTTGTTTCGGGGGCTCCTGTTGCTGCAGAGCGTGTTAGGAGGACGCAAATTACAGCGTCCATACGTCAGAGTTTTGCTACTGCTCGAGACCAGCTGAATGCTTCTAGTTCGACACCCACTGACGAGGCTCGTGCACTTACAGATACTGGGGCAGTTAGGGATTGTGGTCTGGATGTTGATCCGTGTGCTGATGATGAGGGTTACAGTGAGAGTGAGGAGGAGGGTATGGACGTCGATGATACAGCTGTTGATTTGGATGATGATATGCTGGGAGACGGTGAGGGTTTAGGTACAGATTATATTGTATCTCATCTCGAGATACCGACAGATCAGCTTAGGAGAGACAACCCTCCTATTATTTCAGAGGATCATGCTGGTATGGGGCCTTCATCGCCAGCTCCTACAGATTTAGGTCCTTCGTCTCCTACGCCAGATGTACCACCTCCCCCGACTGATGATGTACCGCATCCGGCTGCTGCACCTCATGTACCACCTCCTGCTGTACCTTGGATGCCCGGAGGTCCTTTTACAAATGAGTTGCTGAAGAGTTATGAGACGCACATCGCCAGGGCTATTTATGAGCTTACAGTTGTTGATCCTCCCGCACCTGTGATTCCAGCTGGCCCCCGTCCTCTTCCTCCATTTATACAGAGACAACGAGGAGGCCGAGGAGCTCAGGCAGATGATGATGTTGCTGATGCAGACGCTGCTGATCCTCCAACACGAGGTGGACGCGCTCCACGCGGAGGACGAGGACGTGGACGTGCTGCAGATCATGCTGATTTTCCACAGCCTGCTGATCTTCCAGAAGGCGAGGCTCCTCTTGATTTGGTATGTATTTGAACTATAATGTTCATATGTGAAATATGAACCTCATTCTGTAGAAGTAACTGTGTTATTTTTTTACTTTTTTTCCAGACACGGAAGGTCGTCAAGGTTCACTTCCACACCGCCTACTGCACTCCACTAGAGGCGTTTAGGAGACCTGGTCTAGATTCGTGGTTTCAGCTTGCAGAGCGATCTGGATTGACTGATCTACGCTACATCGGGTCCGGTCCTGTCGATCATGTGTTGGTTTCTGCTTTCGTCGAGAGATGGCAGCCAGAAACCAACACATTTCATTTTCCATTTGGAGAGATTGGTCCTACACTTCACGATGTGGTTGAGATCCTGTTGCTGCCTATACATGGCAGGAGTTGTAGCTCAGTTTTGAGCAAGGAGGAGATCTTCACTTTTGTTGCCGAGATGCTTCACGTAGAGGAGACACTGGTGAAGACTTGGTATAGGGATGGAGGCATTCCTTTGGGTTATCTTCAGCAGAGATTGAAGGATATGATGCGGATGGAGGATGGACAGAGAGATGAGAGCCTCATTGCTTCTATGTATTTACTGTTGCTTCTCGGCACTACAGTTCTAGTGGACAAGTCGACTACAGCAGTCAAGCACTGGTGGTTAGTTCTTTTGGCCGACCACGACAGCACTGGCCGATATGCTTGGGGAGCTGGAGTGTTAGCTCATCTGTATCGCCACCTTGGACAGGCGTCGAGGCGATTGGCTATGGGGATGGGGAGTTCTGGCATTCTTTTGCGGGTTAGTACGCAAACAACTATACGATTGGCTATGTTTAGGAAGTCGAGTTCTAATTATCCCTTTTTTGCAGTCGTGGATCTGGGCATATTTTCCACATTTTCGTGGACATTTTGTGACAGATCCACTTTCTATGGACCACGCCGCAGCTGCTATGAGGGAGGGCAGAGAGGTGCCACAGGGGAAGAGCACGAATCGTTTGGTTGCCATTCGTGGCATGCTTGACCGTGTTCGTTATGAGGAGGTCAGATTTTAAGAATGTATGCTTTCGTTATATTGTGTGAATGTAAACTATACTAACTGTTTTGTAATGTTTTGTTGCAGGTTAATTGGTTTCCCTTTTCAAATGTGGATTTCAGACTTCCGCAGTACGCCCCGTCTTTGTTTGAGGGCATTCTCTGTTGTCTGGACATCGAGGAGCTCTATCAGCCAGGTCGCCTGCTGCGACAGTTTGGACATGTGCAGGGTATCCCAGATCCTCCCCCAGAGCCCATCCAGGTGACACGTAACAACAGGCTGACGCATTATTCAGTTCACTTTGCCGAGGATCTGCTTGGTGTGTGGGATCAGGACCCCAGGCCTTTGTTACAGATTCGGGAGCCACGAGCGACGTACTATTGGGCAGTCACAAATGATTATCTCGATTGGTATGATCGAGTTTCTCATCCTCTGGTGGATCCCAGATCACGTAGACTCGATCGTCCAGTTGGTCCGCTGCGTATTCCACCTTCGGTTGACAGTTTTGCGGTACGATTATAAATTTTATTAGTCATATTCATTCAATTAGTATATTTGATAGTAATGTTTTGATATGTTGTTAATATAGCGGACCCAGCTAGTGACTTGTGAGATTCGACCTTTCTTGGAGACACCACCAGAGAGGAGGCCTGCAGATATCGATGAGTTCATGAGGCGTCTCCTTGGTGTTTTGACTGACGAGGCTCCACCGATGGCTCCAGCTCCGGTTCGTCAATCTCAGCTTTTTCGGCATTCAATCCACGAGGAAGGGCAAGGTAGTGGGCAACGTAGTGGGAATGAGGGTCGTGACTTGGAGTGATGTATAGTTTGTTTGGATACTATGTTTTGGTAATGTTTGGTTCACTTTTGCTTATTTATTTTGGGCTTTTCTTAAAAACGCGAGAAAATGGTCACAATCGCAAAAAATAATTAAAAACTACTAAACGTCAAATATTGATAAATGGTTCAAAACGTCTCGAAACGACTCGAAAACGATATAAAACAAGCCAAATCGAAATATGGAGGAATTCCGAACAAGTTGTAAAAAAGTGTAAAAATGTGGCCAAAATGATGGCATAATATGGCCAAAATGAGCAAAGCTTAGCAAAACTTGACTTTTTTGAAAAAGGCGAAAAACGACCAAGTACGTCAAATATTAATAAAAATGGTTCAAAACGTGTCGAAACGACTAAGAAACGAAAAAAATCGACTCAAAACGATATAAAACAAGCCAAATCGAAATATGGATAATGGATAATGGATAATGGATAGTGGATAGTGGATAATGGATAATGGATAGTGGGTAATGGATAATGGATGTCATATGTGTATAGTTTGGGCCCATATCGTTTTAACGCCTTGAAACGATGAAAATCGAAATTTTGAAATTGAAACATGACAACAAATACGGCGAATAGTTATTTTCATTTTTCGGAATCGAAAAATTATTATCGAAAACGTCAACGGGCCTAATAAGGCCTAATGAAATTTGAATGAGGCCCAAACACAAAAAACGACAAAAAATGACATAAAACTGCTTAATAAGCACTTAAAACGTAAAAGTCAAGAAATGTAACATTAATATTTGAGCATTACCAATCAAACGCTATCGTTTTTATAAGAAATTAACAACTTTAACACTTAGAAGTATGTAAACGAAGACTTTCACCTGTATGCTACTACTCTCAAGTATATAAGTTGTATAGTTATACTCATATGCATGTGATACCACTTCGTTACTAAAATGAACTTCATATAATGTGTTTATTTCATCATATAACATTAGTTTAACACTTAATTGTTATCGTTTGACTCAACTGACCTCGTATTTCATTAGTATAATATGAATTTTTATCATATAACTCTTCATAATCTCATATTACATTAGTAAAACTTGATACAATTATTCACAAAACTCTCAATAACGACATATTTCAGTAGTATAACATTACTTTGGGTCATAAAACTTTTTATAATATCAAATAGTATAAGAAAACAACATAAAAAATGAATTTTTATGTAATTAGGGTTGGTACTACAACAGTTACCGCACCAACCCTAATACCCTAAACCCTACAAACACCAGAAACATTTGATTCTGGGTAAAAGGGTTGGTGCGATTTTGTGCGTTAATTGTTAACGCACCAGAGTCTGGGCTGGGCTTGAATGTTGGGCTGGTCGTCTTTGTTGGGCTGGGATTTTTCTGTTGGATCTTGACGAAGTTCTGTTATCAGTTGTGCGTTTATTGCTAACGCACCACCATATTTTGCTTGAGTGTGTTACAGCTACCACACAGCTGTAAGTCACCTTTGGATGACCGAATTACGTTATTGGGCCTTCGTTGTTGTGGACCTTTTGTCTACATCGGCCCAAATCTAAGTTACCCTAGTAAAACCTCGGCTATAAATTCACTGCCTCAGTGAACCCTATTATCTCATTCTCACTGCGCCGTAAAATAATTAGGTTTCAAGTTCTTACTCTGTATTTCAATTAAAAGTCTCATTTTTTACTGATTTCGTTAGATATCTTCATTGTTTCTAACATGTTTTCTTACTTTGTATTACAGATTCAAACAACCATGGCATCATCTTCATCCTCCCCAGTTCCAGCAGAAGGCAGTGAGATCCAGTGCCCGAGTAGAAGGTGCTCAAGAACAATCAAGGTGTTCACTGGTAATGACAAGAACAATCCCCATACGTATGGACGAAGGTATACCACATGTCAGTGTAACTACATGATCGTGTATCTTGAGCCAGAATACGACAGTCATCATCTCCGAGTCATTGCAAAACTGTTGAAGGAAATAGCTGACCAGCAGTTGAAGCTGGTATATTTTCACCAGGCTAAGAGTATTGAAGCAGCCAAACACTGGATACAACAGAGGTTTCCCAATGACCCTGTTCCTAGTTTTTATGACAGTGACTCCGATTAGGGATCTGGGTATCAAATCAGTGAATCTCCGTTAAGTCTGTGTTTAGTTTAAATTTCAAGAATGAGTATGTTGTCTTTCCTTAATGAGTCTGTTGTCTTTCCTTAATGAGTCTGTTGTCTTTCCTTAATGAGTCTGTTGTCTTTTTAATTTATGCTGAGTGTGTTGTAGTTTATGGATTCACTGATTTCACTTCATTGTTTCACCTACCTCATCTAACTCTACTGAAAACACTATTTAAAGCAAACAAGACAAGTCATTACATATTTCAAAGCAGACAAGACAAGTCATTACATATTATAAATCAATTCCAATCGAAGTCTAAAGATCAAGGCTACTAAACTATTACAAATCAAGTCATGTAGTCCATACGCTTTCCAGCAGTGAAGCGGTATTGTCGAAACAAGTCCACTTGGCCAGCATATATCCCTTCCCACCACTTGATGTTGTCATCTGCAAATCTTCTCCACGAACCGGAACAACGTGGCAATGGTGCCCCATCACGGAGCCAAACCTAGATATACAAAGAAAATGGCCAAGAAAATTAATCAATAAGTATAAATGATTTCGACGTTTCATGACGTTTGTTTAGATTACCACAGATTCTTACCGGTATCCAGTGATTACTGCATCTGACAAGAGCTATCCCAAAAATCTTCTGTGGAGGACCAGGGCTCACTGTAGACTGCCTTATTGGCAAGCATAAACACGGCGCATCCCAGGATAGTTGCACTAAACCAACATTATACACTGTGGCAAACACCAAACCCATAAATGGCATGTCCATCCAAAATGGTCTCTCACAAGGACTTCTCATGTAGTTAACTTGAGCAATAAGATCATCCCATGTTCCTACCCATAGTCCACGTCGTATGGGCTCCCATGTCTCTTTGTTTCCAAGAAGCTCCGCTGCCAACGCAGCACGGATCATACGATATTGACTCTGTTGCATACCCGTAAGTAGAGCCATTGACCGATACCCACAATGTCCGTCTGAACGCACATCTTTCACAGAAGTCATGTAGGAAAGCCAAAAGTAGTCAATATTTTTCACCCCCAAGTTCACCCCCATATAACTTATGGCTTCTTCAATCTCTTCTTCATCTTCTCCTTCCTCTGTTTCGTTTCGATCTGGATAGCAAGCTCTTAGGGGCACGACATTCATGTCTTCGTCTTCTAAATCGATGGTCTCTGAAAACAATGGTTCAGGTTGGGACTGTGATCCGAAGTCGAACGACACTTGACTTGCTTGCTTTTTAGGACAAGTTCGTCGTTCACTTTGCCTATTTGCCTTCTCCTTTGCGACTTTTTGCGCATTCTCAGTATTTGTTAAGTCTTCTCTAACGTACTCGTGGTAACTCTTTTCCCTCTCTTCTCTCGGAGGAGAATTCCCATTTCGCTGCTTCTCCTTATTCTGTGATCCCGGCGGCCTTCCTTTTCCTTTCCTAAACAAGTTTGTTGGCTCTACCAAAGAACTTTGTTCCGGATGCTCCAAGTCAATGTACAACTCACTTAATCTGAATAGAGTTCCATCCCTCAAATCTCCACTTTCCCATTTCGCCCACATTTCACGCATTCTGATCTCCGGAATAGACATTGAACGATTGTCGTCGGGTAAGGACAAATTTATTGCATCATCTTCCCATCTCAGTTCCTTCCAGAAGTCATGAAAATCATCCGGAACAAGAGGTGTCTTTGAAATGATTGCCCTAGCAAGATCGTGTACGCATGGCATCCCAAGACAATCTCGAACCCAATGATCATCACAAACATTTGAATACTCCTCCTTCAATATTTGCTGGTACATTTCCAACAACAACAGAAAACACCTATCTGACACTCGGTAAAATAGCCTTGAAAACAACATTCGAATGCCAGGAGGAAAGGTTGGGTCATCAAAGACCATTTGCCGAGTGGTAAGTGCTTGGTTCATCGTCGCCCTAATCAGGTCCATCTGAACTATGACCGCATGGTGGATCCTCACGATCACTCTGTTGAAGCCTCCTCTACTAGAACCCACAATTTCTTTCAACACCTTATGCATCCCCTCGACCCTAAATAAACACAATTTCTAATCATTAGCATTAATAATATGGTGGTCCAAATTAACAACTAAACAAACAAAGATACCTGTTTGTAGTCCTTGTGTGAAAGTGAAGAGTGTAGTCCGTCCACGCTCTAACTATGAACTTCTTGTACGGAGTAAACCAGTACTTTTCAACGTAACCAACAATGCCCTTCTTCCATGAATCTCTCAGCTTTCTCAACCTCTTTTCGTAGATTTCTTCGGTGCTCGAGCAAAATATCCCCCAACATTGCGTAACAAAGTTCTTCGCCCTTTTAGTATTTTTAATCACTTTTTCTGCGTGTGACTGGATGTTGTGCTTAATGTGCACCCAACACAATAGTTGCTTCACATCAGTGTCTTTGAACACAAGTTTGATTGCTCTCAACAAAGCCTTCTCACAGTCGGTCATTATAGCCTTCGGCATCACTCCCAAATTTCTACACAACTCATGAACGCACATCATCACAAACTTGTAATGCATTACTGTCTCCTGAGCCATGAATGCATATGCGATGTTGAACGTCTTGTGCGTGCAAGTGAAACCAACCATCTCCACTAAAGTCATATCATACCTATTTGTCTTGTATGTGGCGTCCATGATAATCACATGAGGAAACTTCCTGAACAAACGAATCGACTCCGGGTGAGCGAAAAAAAGGACTTCAACCTCATTCGTCCTCGTGTTCCTCAAAGGTTGACAAAAATACTTGTTCTCTTTCTGAAAATTTAGAGACCACTGAGTAACTGACAATTCACCACGATCTTCAAAATTGATCTTCTGCAAAAAATTGGCAATCTGCTTCATGGATGTCACATTTTGCGGGTCTCTTATCCTAAGCTGAATAAGTATGTTTTTTGGCGTCTTGCGATCATCCCCCGCTTCCCTTGCTATTTTCTCCTCCTCTTTGCTCATTCTACCCACGAATGAATTCCCATGAAAACTAGTAGGAAGGGTGTGGTTGTGACGACCTTCTACAACATTCACGATCCATTTATAACTATAAGGCCCTTCTTTTATACGAACCCCATATAACTCAAATGTACAACCACATTTCTTCGATTTTCGGTGACGAAGCCTCGGAACCGGCAATTCTGGATTTTTTAAATTCACTTTCAGCCTACCCGATCTAGGTTTTCCAAACCTATCGCATACAAAATCAACGCAATATTTGCTAGATGTACGATGTACCAAAACTATCATTAAATCCTTTGCTCTCTGTTTTGTCCATTCCATCATCTCTTCTTTACTATCCCACATTTGCGCAGTACTAAAATGTGGTCTAAAGTCTTCTTCCTATATTGATTAAACTACATTACTTAGATACGCAATTTTAACTAATTAACCTAAATCTCATGCAATTAAATACAAAATTTAAATTGATAATATACTAACCAAAATCGGTAACGGAGTCCAATCGTCTAATGCAATTGATACATTTGCTTCGCCTTCTTCCTCTTCTTCGTCCACTTCCTCATCGACTTCTTCGTCTTGTTCGTCCACTTCCTCTTCTTCATCGACTTCGTATTCTTCTTCCACGACCCCTGATATCCAATTGTCTTTACCATCATCCTCACTACTCTCATAATTATAAGACATTGTAGTGTGCATTGCAAAACTTCAACAAGATAGCTCAACCTATATATAAAACCAAAAAATGCTCGTTGGAATTTTATGCCCGTTGGTGCGTTAACTATTACCGCACCAACGGGCATAAAATTCCAACGGGCATTTTTTCAAAAAAAACCTGGTGCGGTAACGTTTACCGCACCAGTTTTATTTAAAAAAAAAAACTAATACGGTGCGGTAACGTTTACCGCACCAGTTTTATTTTAAAAAAAAAACAACTAATACGGTGCGGTAACTTTTACCGCACCATTTTTATTTTTAAAAAAAAAAACAAATACGGTGCGGTAACTCTTACCGCACCAATTTATTAGTATTTTAATACTTTTTAAAAAAAAATTATTAATTAAAAAAATAAAATTCCTGTGCGGTAATTGTTACCGCACAGGGTTTAAGTTAATCAAAATCTGTTTTTTTTTTTTGCTTAATCTGGGATTAATCTGGTGCGGTAATTGTTAACGCACAGATCTGTGCGGTAATTCTTACCGCACCAGCGTCGTATAGGTTTCAGAAAAAATTCCAACAATGCCCCTGAGTCCTTTGGTGTGGTAAGAGTTAACGCACAGATGTGTACTGCAATTGTTACCGCACAGAATAGTGTGCATTTAGCAAAAAAAACGTGTGCATATAGACCAAGCCTATTTCCTCTAATATCAGTACTTTTAATATTACATTTTTAATATAATACTCCATCCGTCCCTTAATGTTCTTCCCATTTCATTTCGACACATTTGCCGAGACACGTTTTGCGTCGTTAATATCTCTTATTATATATTTCTAAAAATTATAAAATTTTGATATTGTTAAAGTACTTAATGAGACGAACAAAACAAGATCACGCATGACCATATTTGTTCTTATAGATTGAGAATAATCTAACAAATTATATTAAATCGTGAATAGTGTTAAAATTGGAGATGATAAGAACATTAAGGTACGGAGGGAGTATAAAACTCTCTACAAAACCTAATACCAACCTAGTAGATCTGAAACCTTTCGATACTAATGCAATACAAAAAGTTTAACACAAAATTAAAAAATATAGGTTAAGTGGTCCACTATTAAAGTAATTAGTCTTATTTTGTTTGTCCACTTCCACCTTTTTTATAGGCAAATTTGCAAAAATACCCTAGGGGTAACTAACAAAAATGCCTAAAGCATTGTGGATATTACTGCAATATTCAAAATGGAATTTCTTTTGCCTTTTCTTTTTGAGTTGGAAAATGAAAAAAGAATTATAGAAAAAGGTAAATGAAAATGCAAAAACAATATAATAATCAGATGAGAAAAGAAGAAAAGAAGAAAAGAAGAAAGGAATTCGGACGGAAAAGAAGAAAAGAAGAAAAGAAGAAAAGAAGGAAAGAAGAAAAAGTGGCAAAATTCGTACATGTGTCAGGAATGTTTTGAACAAAAAACGGCTGAATTGAGAAATCTGTCAGGAAAAATGAAGATCAACCACACAAAATTTCTGACATCCGTACGAAAGACTGTTCACTCGTACCAGAATCAATCTCAGCCACAAAAAAGTCTTTGGCGCCAGTTTTTCCCGCCACATTTGATGGAAGCTCACTTAGAGCAAAATTTTGCTCGGAAATTATTGTAATTTGGCTAATCTTAACTTCATCTTCCTCATTAAGTCTGTTTCTTTCTTTGCTCTGTATTAAACTTCATCTTCCTCATTAAAGTTTCTTCATATCCTGTCGGCCATTTGTTTTAATCTCTTGCTTCATTAAATTTTCTTCATATCCTGCCATATACAAGAAGGAAGGAATGGGTAAGTTGACATATTAAATGCAAACGTTTTTTTGTGTATTGGTAGCAGTAAATGACTATGTTTTCTTGTTTTGGCTTGTTTAGGTGAAACATATATCCTCTCCTTAATTTGTGGAGGCAATTGGAAGGTAGAGAATGAGCATTGGGTGTATGAAAACCCTAAAAAAACAAAGGCTTTGATAGTCAATGATGAGATGAAATATGAAGGGCTTCTGAAAATGGTGAAAGAAAAGCTTGCCATTGATCTGAAGAGGTTTGACTTAAAGCTGACCTACATGCCTCCACAAAACCAAAATCTTCCTCCTTTCGATATTTGCGATAGTGATGATGTAGATGTTTTTTTCTTCTTGAACATGTTAACATGCAAAGATAGAATATGGTCAATTCCTTTGCATTCTGTGGTGGAGTCTAAATGTATTGGTTTAGATGAAAACCCTAATGTAATTCCAAAGGAAGAAGAAGAGATGATGGATGTTGAAGGTAGTGCACCTCAACCTGGCTCTCAGACTGAAAATGTTGGTGGACCTTCTTACCATGTAAGAGTCCTAAAGAGAATGTCAGATCACATGCTACACAACATAGTAGATGATGAGCTGAGAGAAGAAGAAGATATATCAGGATCTGTTGATAAGTGTGTCCGGATATCTGTGGAATGTGGAGGGCAATCAAAGAAAGCTAAGAAAGGCATTGAACCTCAGGTTGTGTCACTAATCAGTGACGATGAAGAGGAGGATTTTATTATGTCTGCAACCAAGCGACAAGGTTTGGACCTTGTCAACCTTTCTGATGAAGAATTTGATGATGATCATGTGAAGGCTGAGGACTATGAATATCTAGGAGGAGATGATGAGGAACATGAACAAGGATCTTACCACTATGATGTTCCTGCTGATATTGAAAATTTGGAGGAAGAAGAATTGTGCTCTAACTCTCAGTCATTGGCAATCAAGGTTGGAGATGTCTTTCCAACCAAGGAGGAGGTTCAACGGGCTTTGGTCTCATTTGCTGTGGAAAAATGTGTAGAAATGCGTGTGAAGAAGTCTGATAAGACCACTTATGTGGTGGAGTGCAAAAATGGAGGAGCATGTTCATTTGGCTTTCGTGCTTCAACGAGGGGTGGTAAAGGTATTGGTCCGTGGTGGGTCCGAAGGCTTGAACCAAACCATACATGTGCGATGCTGTTCAGGAACAATCACAGCAGACATGCCACTTCATCCTTCATTTCCAAGAGCATTCTTGATAGTTATGTATTGCTTCTATCTTGTTCAAATATTTAACATGGAGGGATAGAGTGTGAACTGTGTCAGGATGTTTTTGAACACATGTAACAGGTTCAAAGGTCACAAGGACGCACCAAGGGCAAAAGAGATACAGGCTGTCATAAAAGAGCTAGGAGTCGATACCAGTTATTCCAAAGCAAATCGAGCAAGACAAAAGGCAGATGACATCATTCGAGGGTCTCCCGAGCAAGGTTATAGTCAACTTCACTCATGGCTTCATATGTTGAAAGAAGTCAATCCTGGATCATATACAAGCTTAATATTGGATTCTCAAAACCGGTTTAAGTACTGTTTCTGGGCATTGGGTGCTTGAATCAGGGTTGTTCCTCATTTGAGAAAGGTAACTTTTTAAACTATATCTTTTACCTGTCCAGATAAAGGGTAGTGTGTGGAGGGATAAACACTAAGGGGTGGAGGGATATGATTTCAGAAGAATAGATATAATTACTTGTCGGGATATATTATAGAGGGTAACAGGTTATATGATGTATCAGGTGATTTGTGTTGATGGAGCACACTTGGGAGGGAGATTCAATGGCCATCTTCTTCTTGCTACTGCCCAAGATGGAAACAAACAGATCTATCCCTTGGCTTATGCTGTAGTAGACAATGAGAATAAGGATTCTTGATCCTTCTTCTTTGAAGAGTTGAAGACGGTTGTTGTACCAAATAGTGTGGATGTGGTTTTTGTGTCTGATCGTCACCTTGCTATTAAAGCCGCTCTGAGAAAAGTTTACCTTCTTGCACAACATGGATATTGCATTTATCATATGTTGCAAAACTTCAAGCAAAAGTGCACTTGGGAAGGTTTGCAGGACCAGTGGTTTAAGGTTGCAAAAGCGTACACCGTAGAAGAGTATAGGACTGAGCTTCAGATCCTTCAAAACAGAACTACAGTTGTGGCAAATCTGGCTCTGAAAGTGCCTCTTGAAAAGTGGTCTAGGGCATATTTCACAGCTGAGAGGTACAACATCATGACGACAAACAATTCAGAATGTCTAAACAAGGTGTTTAAACAGGAGCGTACATGGCCTATTGTAGCATTGTTTGATGTTATATTACTTACCTTTTCCACCTGGTTCTGTGAAAGGAGGGAGTCGGCTAATACATGGTGTGAGGTGACTACAAGGGAAGTGACCAAGACCATTGATAATAGGTATGCGGCATCTGGTAGCATGAGCATCAATAGGCTTAGTGATATTGAAGCAGAGGTGACTGATGGAAGGAACAAGTATGAGGTGAATCTTCGCCAAAAACGTTGCCAATGCAACGTCTTTCAGAGAGATCGGATTCCTTGTAAGCATGCTTTGGCATTAGCAAAGGACATGGGAGTTGACATTTCTACTCTTGTTAGTCACTTGTACACCAACAACATCTTGAAAGAAGTTTACAAGGAAACCATCCATTTGATCCCTCCACCCAACCAATGGGATGTTCCACAATCAGTCTCCTCTCTTCCTTGTTTGCCACCACCATGGAAAAGGGGACCTGGAAGACCAAGGTTGAATAGATATAAGGCTAGGTGGGAGAGGCCCTACAAATGAGTGTCCACGAGATGTGCAAGATGTGGTCTGCCTGGCCATACTCACAACACGTGCTCCCGGGCTGCAAGGGGAGGACAGCCAAGTCGAAGACCATAGGATACAAGGGTAAGACAACAAGGTTCTAACTTTTTGGTATTTGAACAATGCTAACTTTTTGGTAAATGAACAATTGTAACGTCAATCCCTCCAGATTTGATGTTCTATCCCGACATAGGAATGGTTTTATCCTGTCACACTTAATTTCATATGTCATATTATTTTGGGTTGGATGTTGAAATTCTGTTAGTATGAATGTTGAAATGCTTTTTGGTTTGCTTTGTTAAGTTGTAATGTATTTTCCCGCCACATATTCTGTTTTATCCTGTCACACATTACATTTAACATCCCGCCACCTAACTCCAGAACATAAATGCAGTCAAATTTGCCTTTACTCTGCACTAACGTCAGTACATGTTTTAAAGCAAATATTTGCCTTTACTCTAAACTTTTTTACAGGTTTGAAAAATTTATCCTGACAATATTCGTTTTTCATCCTGTCACTGTACAACTGGTTCACTTTGGCAGTTGTCACATCCTACCATTTTGAGTTGTCATAGGTGGTAGGGGTAAGACTAGAAACTTGCATTCAAACTACAAATTTGTATTACAATAAAGCCATTGTTCTAGACCAACATAGGTCAACAAAACCAAACCAATATTCACACTAACCAAACCATTATTCAGAAACATAAAACACAAGGATCAGAGATACAAATTGTTCTTACTGTGTAACAACGTCATCAACATTATTCAACCTACTCACCCATTTCTCACCATACAGGCTGGTAGCAATGTCTAATCTGTGCATGACGATTGTCTTGTCTGAGATTAGGGAGAGATCATTATTTCCAAAACACAACCACTCAATGTACTTCACAGTGTATGCACCACTGTAAACAAAACAATCATTAGTAACATATTTATAAAGGGTGGAGGGTAAATAACAGAAGGGTGGAGGGATATATTACCTTTTCTTATTCTGTGGTAAGCCTTGAGTCCTTCCTTGATAAGCCAGGTCCTCCTGAAGTATATGTGCGTACTTTGGGGACAAAGCCTCGTGATTGCTCAAAAACTTTGGCAAATACTTCAGGATTGGGGCCACCTCTTTTTCCATTACCCGCGCTGGCTTCAAATTGGTGTTGCAGTCATACACATTTAGCTTCCAATTCTGGAGGTCTATTTCAATTGCCACCCAATGGTTGCCTCCAACGAAGAGTGGTGCATAAATGAAGTCCACATCTTCCCATTTTTTTCCAAATACGAATGGAAGACTTCCCTTGAAATACCTAACAGCACGATCTGGAATTATTGGTACTTCAGCTCCACGAGCTTCACTCCTGTGTTGGTCCTTGTAGTCCTCAGACCATAGACAATCCATTATGGCAGCTTTGTGATTATCAGATGGTTTTTTCCTCATCTCAGCCCTCACGTGGCAAAGAACCTCATCGATGTGCTGCCAATACAAGTACACATTTACACTTAAGATTGAAAAAATAAGAAATCAAAATTATATCCTGTCATACTTACCAAATTATCCCAACAGTGCCTTGGTTCAATAATTGCCTCATAGAAAGTCTTGTCAATAGCCACTCCACTCAAACCCTCAAACTCCTCAGAGCTGAAACATAAAACACAATATAGGAGTATAAAATTTCATTGTAATCAACATAAAACACAATATTATTACACCAATTTAACTCAAGTACCTTTCGTCTATGTACCATTGTATTTCATCTGTCATTTCTTTCACAGCTGTATTCTTGGTTATCTTCTTCCAAAAAGCTTTTGTATAGACTTCCTTCTTCTTCTCCTGATTGTCCTTGGTGGTGTCCTTCTTGGTGTTTTTCTTGGTGGTGTTCTTGGATGTTGTGTAAGGAGAGCTGAGAGAAATAGAAGGCTTTGTATTACGCTTGGGCATGATCCTGCAAAAACATAGTGAACTCAAAAAACAATCCTGCCATTCAACATAAACTATCCTGTCAAACTCAAAAAACAATCTTGTCATCCAACCAGAACTATCTTGTCATATTCAAACAACAATCCTGTCATTCAACAAAACATATCCTGTCATATTCCTAAAACTACCTCTGTTTCTGTAGAGACACCTTGTTTGGAGAACGGCCACTAACATGCTTCACCCTTGTGCTAAACACCAGTTTGGGTTTGGCAAAATCACCTGCCTTGTCCTCCTCACCTTTCTCCACCTCAGCCACATCCTTGCCCTACTGAGTGTTTTCCTCCTCACCCTTGGCTTCCTCCTCACCTTTCTCCACCTCAGCCTTGGCTTCCTCCTCAGCCTTGGCCTTTTCCTCCTCAGCCTTGGCTTCCTCCTCAGCCTTGGCTTCCTCCTCAACCTTTTTCTTTTCCTCCTCCTCAGCCTTGGCTTCCTCCTCAGCCTTTGATTCCTTCTCAGCTTTTTCCTCCTCAGCTGTAGCATGCTGAGTGAGCTCTTCCCTTGGTGCATCTACAAGATCATTATCTTTCAATTCATCTTGCACCTTAGGGTCGCTCTCATCCTTGTCAGATGCCTTCTCAGCTAGCTCAGCAACAATATTCATGACCACATCACCTTCTCTTCTACCAACACTAACCAACTGAAAATCTTCGAGACCCTGCAAACAATCCTGTCAGATATCAATATATATATATCCTGTCACTCAACAAACGGTTCCTAGACACCAATAACCTAATCATACCTCATTGTCACTGGAATTTTTGGAGCTTACCAACTCCTCATTCACATTTACACAAGGCGCAACAACATTATCCACTGGCTCCTCAGCCCTTTTCTCAGCATTCTCAACAACAACTTTTTCAACATTGTCAACAACATCTACCCCAACAACTTCCTCAGCATTATCCTGTGAAAACATTTGGTCCTCCAACTCCTCATTATTACCAAAATCAAATACTGGTTCATGGTAAATAACAAGTCGTCCTTCCTGCAATATCATTTTCTTAAATCCTAGATTTCAATCTTCAGAAAATATCCTGACATGCAACATAACCTATCCTGTCATGATTCAAATTCTATCCTATTATGATTTAACATTATCCTGTCATGCAGCCCAAATTATCCTTTCATGCTCAAACATTATCTTGTCATACTTTAATATAAATTAACTAAGCATAGTGTACATACCTCATTCTCAGCTGTCACAGCATTTTCCTCAGCTTTCTCACATCCATCATCTCCATCTCCACCATCATCATTCCCTCCATTGTCATCTTCACCATTGTCACTCTCTTCTTCCTCCTCAGATTCTTCACTTTCGCCATCATTTCCCACTGTTGTAGCCACCTTTTCTTCCCCACTATCACTTTGTTCACTACCACTCTCTTCACTTTCAGACTCCTCTTCATACTCATTACTCTCTTCTTCACTCTCTTCACTAGAACTTTCAACTTCAACTTTTTTCTTACCCTTCCCGGCTGGTTTCTTGACACTCTTCCTTGCCATTCTCTTCCTAGGGATCTCCTCCTCCTCCTGATCAGAAACTACATCTTTCTTCACTCTCTTCCTTCTCATCCTTTTCTTGGGGATCTCCTCCTTCTCTGCAACAAAGTTCCTTCTCTCCAGCCTTTCAAACCTCTGACAAACAGCAGCCTCCAACTATTCAATCTTCATGAACAAAGCCTTCATGACATCTCTGTTTAGACCTTGTTTCCCAGTGGATTGTCCTTGAGGTTGTCCTAGGGATTGGTCTTCTTCTTGTGTAGGCTCACTGTCCTTGGTCTTTGACAGAAACTCAGATGTAATCTGGTCAAAGAAGAGGTCCTCTACTTCATCTGGGAATGTGCAACTATTAAGCAACTCCTTCTCAGATTCATCTGCAACAAGTAGAGGCAACACTTCAAGACCTTCTTATTCAAGAGCCAGCCTTAGGGATCCATGCTCAGGGCATTGGGTTGCAGACCAACGTGTGAAGAAGTCTGATACGGCATTGCGTTGGTCTGCAACCCAATGCCCTGAGCATGGATCCCTAAGGCTGGCTCTTGAAGAAGAAGGTCTTGAAGTGTTGCCTCTACTTGTTGCAGATGAATCTGAGAAGGAGTTGCTTAATGGTTGCACATTCTCAGATGAAGTAGAGGACCTCTTCTTTGACCAGATTACATCTGAGTTTCTGTCAAAGACCAAGGACAGTGAGCCTACACAAGAAGAATATTTCAGGACACAGTGAAGAGTCTGTCAGGATAAAACTAAACAATCTAGAAAAAGTGAGGAGAAGAGGATGTACATGCATTTCCTTGAAAACTGTCAATATTGAGAAACTGAAATCCAAATACTTCCACTACATAAACTGGTTCACAATGCACATGACAAGAATTATTTTAAGAGGTGTCAAGATTCATAATACACATGAAGAAATGAATCTACATATACTGGTTCTACTCCTGAATGCACATAAGCTACACAAAAACAAATTGCAAGTGTCGGGACACAGACAACAGGATGTCAGGACAAAGATAACTGTATGCTCGGACACAGTAAGGAGTATGACAGGATCACCCTAAACAATAATCAAAGTATTCACAACTTTGTTCTCAACTCCAATTACAAGTGAAAATTCCTCTGGGAGAATGTCAAATTTACATGCATTTGCTTCAGTCAACCCTAAATTCACCAATTTCACTCATACACTCCAATTGAAAATCAAAATATCACAAATTTCACTTACATTCTCCTTAAAAGGCAGAGGCTCCATGGTTCTCCATTTGTCCAAGAGATTCAATACCTCCTTCTTCTTCTGGGAGACTGGTCTTTCCACTTCCGGCGCCGACTTCGCTGACGACCCCTTCTTAGATTTAGGGGTTTTCTCGGTTTGCCTCTTGTTTCACCCTTTAGAGTCTCCTTGTGTGTCTCTCTTTCTGTTCTGGGATGCGGGGGGTGCAGAAGCTCTAGTAACGGGGGCCATAACTGCAGCGGTTGCGAGGGAGAAAGAGGGAGAAAAAGGGAGAAAGACGGAAGCGAGCAAATCCTAAATCCGCCCCCTTTTAAGCTTTGAAAAACTAGCAAATCCTAAATCCGCCCGCTTTTTAGGTTTGAAAAGCGAGCGGATAAAGCTATCCGCCGGGTCGGTCGGATCTAAGATTCGCCGGAAAATCAAAACGGTCATTCCACCTGATTTTCCGTCCCATCTCAGTACAAATAGGATCCCCTAAAAAAATTATAGAGTAAATCAGAATCTTTGTACAAAATAACAGTAGTAGTGAGTTTCCTTCATATTGGGCAAGATGTTCATCATCAATAATTCATAGTGATACCTTGAAAAATGAACAGAAGCATCCTACCCATGAATATAAAACAACAACAAAGTGTATATTTTATCACACCAAGTTCGTAATTGCATAAATGTACCATATTATGCTTCGATGATTTGATTGAAGTTGATCACGAGAGCTATAATTTTGAGACCATACACCAATCTGTTGTACGTTCGAGCATCCTTGTTATAGCGGGATGAGGTCTAGTTTCTCATGCCAAAAGAAATCAAAGAAGCTGATTGAGTTGAGTAAATGACTAAGGAAAAATGTTCGGTGAAAATAACTTTTAAAATACGAACGTGAGAATGATGCACATTAGTAGTAAAGTGATGCACATTAGTAGTAAAGTGATGCACATTCAGTACTAATTTGATGCACATTCATTGACAAACTTAAAAACATCCAAAATTTGAAAAACTTTTATTTTTTAAAGAACATTTATGGAGAAATTGAAGAACATTAAGTAAAAATTGTATGCATCACTTTTTCAAAGGATGTGCATCAAAAAATTTAATGCACATTTAAGATATTTCGATGCACATTTAAGTATATTTTTGGTGCACATTAGTCATTCTCACATTCTTATTTTAAAAATTATTCTCAACGGAATCAAACCCAATGACTAATGTGTAAGTTTTTATTAGAAAAGTAACCTTTAGAAATTAACCCTCTATCAAAAGGGAATAGGAGAAATCCAATAAAAACTAATTAAAAAGTTTTAAGAGGTCGTTGAGATAAACTCTCTCCAAACCGAACCGATTGGATTCAGAATGAAATGAGTATCGATTACTCCCTCCGTCCCCAAATGTTCTTCCCATCATCAATTTTAACACTATTTACGTTTTAAGAGAATCTTCGACATATCTTCTAATATATAAGAAAATATATATTAACATGGGGTCTTGTTTGATTCGTCTCATCAAGAGCTTTAACAATATCAAAATTTTATAATTTTTATTAATGTTTATTTAAAGATATTAGCGTTATAAAACGTGTCTCGACGAATGTGTCGGAAAGAGATGAGAAGAACATTAAGGGACGGAGGGAGTATAATTCAGTTACTTTTAGCTCCACCCCTTGTATTTTTCAATTAATTATTCTGAAAATTAAAATTAAGTATGTTTAAACTTCCGTATCAAATAAAGTACGGAGTAATAAATAGATTAATTGATGTGTATCAAATAAACTTGACACTGAGAGACAACAGGAGAACCTGCAAAAAACCCACTGGCTAACGAGCAATGAGTACACTTTACTTGCAAAGTACTCGATGAAGTTCAGCAGCTGGATTAATTACAAACGTAGATCTTGTGGGGAGATAAGACCGAATACTTTTGAGTTTCCTATGAACCATTTTAAACTCTTACTGTAATTGGCAATGACACCCATTATCATAGTCCGTAGTACTCCCTCCGTCCCACAATATAAGCAACATTTATTTTAGACACATATACGCACGTTTTGCGTCATTAATATCTCTAGTTATATGATGATAAAAATTATAAAATTTTGATATTATTAAAGTATTCGTCAAGACGAATCAAACAAAACCCTATATCACTATATTTCTTTTTATATATTGGAATAAATTTAAAAATTAGTATTGAAGTGTGAATAGTGTCAGAATTTCAAATGTTGCTTATATTATGGGACGGAGGGAATACTCGGTATGTAAAATCACGAAAGTCGAAAATAAGATCAGGTATTGAGGTATTCATAACTTATTGAGATTTATTGTCATACAGAAACAAAATAATAATACAAATGGATGAAAAGAAGAAGCAATAGAGTAAGCCCTGATGAGGTATTTGTTTAGCATTAATAATACAATACTGTCTAAGAAAGCAATTGTGTAAATTAGCCAAGGTTTCTCAACGTTCTGTACTCGTCGACACTCACCAGTGATTCCTTGATCTTCAGCCAATCTGTTGGTCTTGGCATGATAATTGCAATATAACCCTCTCTATCAGCCTGCATTTAATGTTGATTAATTCAAGTTCAAAGACACTAATCAAAATCTCATATCTTTGTATAGACAAATTGAAGAATGCTCACTGATGTATTGAGAAGTTCATGGTTCTTGATTAATCTACTGTTAACCTCTAACAATGATCCTTTAACACAACACCTGTTTGAGCAAATCAGAACCAAGAACGCAAGGAGATCAATGAAGGCGCAACACAGAGCTGCATGGAATAAATGGATAGAAGTCGGGATGAATATTACTCCGTACCTAACAACGTAGGAATCTTCCCCACAAGAGACTTTGCATAAAGCCGTATTTGATTCAAAGTGTTGTGCATTCTGTCATAGATCATCAGAAAATGTCAACCCAAGCTGAAAGAACATATTCATCTTCTTTTTCCTCACAATCAAAGTTCATTACACATTTTCGTATCCTTTCATGTGAAAAGATTTTCAAAGAAATAATTTGGCCAATTTACATATCAATAAAGTAATGTGCACAATAACAAACCCAAAAAAAAGAAATTATCAAAGCCAATCCTTTTTCTTAGAGCAGGCATATGATATATTCATCTGTATTCACAGTCACATTCCGTAGCACCTCTCTCTAATCTACACTTTCTATGCATCACCAGGAGATCCTAACAAGCCCAAAAACAACTTAAATATAACCAAATAAATGACACAACTTATATAAAAAATAGTGATTTAAAAGTCAAAATTTAACCTTCTTGCGTTTTCCAGTGACCTTGAATTCACTTCTATCGGACTTGCCAACATTAAAATCCACAGAGGAGACACCAGCTTTAAGAGCAATGTGGCCAGGTGCAAGTCCAATTACACATAAACTTCCCTTCAAACAAACATTGAAGCATAAACATCAGATTTAATCGTTTTTCTCCATAAAAAAATTTGATGAAATTAACTTCAGTGTCACAAAACCATACCCATTAGCATGCCGATAAATATACTGATCGTGCCCTGGCTTAATGAAATCTGAACCAATCCCGCAATGGAAACCAAATCAGCATAAATAATCGGACACAATGCTCACCACAACATATAGAAAAGCAGGAATTAAGCTTGAAGCATGAGAGTTAGGGTTTCTGAAAATCATGAGAGTTCGAATTGAACCTGGAGCGAAATATCGCGCGAAATTAGATTCAACAATGGAAGGAGGACATAGTGGAAGGTCTCGAATATTAGAAAGCAAAAGCTTTCTCAGCTCTTCATCTTCAATCTCTGATTTTCGAGTCTTCTTTTCTCCCTCGCATCCATCTTCCTGCTGTAGTTTTTCTTGCTTCGCGGCACATGAAGGGTTTAAAGAAGTGCCATTGCTGACCTCATTCACTTCAATTACAGCGATATTCTCCATCGAAAATACACAGATGGCCGCAGCGAACTCGATTCACTTCAATTGAAGATTTCTTAATTAACGCACGCGGAAGTTTTACTCCTTAGTTCTAGGTTTAACTAACGCAAACATTTTTTTTCTTTTTCGGCAAGTACCAGAATCTATGGGCCGCTAGAGACAATTGGGCCTTATGGGTTTTATCATATCCAGCCCAATATATATTTTGGTTGGCGTAGTGACTTTAGCTGGTTTTTGCATTCATATAGATATTCCACTGGCTTAGGTCCCGCGCATGACGCCAGTTTTACGGCTTATAAAACTTCACAATAAGGCGTTGCGGAATCGAAGAGTAGAAAATGATTATATGTTTCATACGGATCCACTATAGACATGTGTTGGTGGGTCAAAATCTTCACTTAAGTCATATATTCGTAAATGTAGGAAGGATATGAGTAAAAAAAAAGGAGAAGTAGATAAATTAAAAACAAAGCATTGAATGGAGTGTGATTAATTTGGGGAACCCCTAACTTTATAGTATATAATATTGGGGAACCCCTAACTTTATAGTATATAATATTAAGATATTAAGATTAAGATAGTTAATAAGTAGTACGAAGTATTATATAATATATAATTTTATATGAAAATAAGTTGATATCTTAAACTGATGTTGATATATAGTTACGTTTTAAAATTTTAAATATAATAAACAACGATTGTAAATGAATTTTTTTAACAAAATCCTTATTTCATCAAATTATCATAGGTCATTTTTTAACAAATTTAAATAAATTGATTTCAACATATATAAAACTATATAATTTAAAACACTACCATTACACAAAAATATAATTTTTTTCTCTTATTTATTAAGAAATCAATCTTTTTGTGATATGTCATATCATAAAAATAAAATTATAAATTTGTAAAAAAACGTAATAGGATATTTGGGAGGTCAAAATCTAAAAAATTAACACATAAAAATCTATTTGTAATCTGAAAGATCGTAAGCAATCTTTTTGTGATATTTTTGCACATGATTTTCCAAATTTAATCAACTTTTCTAAGAAAATTACAATAAATAGTAAAAAATCATGACCAATGAAATGACGACAAATGAATGACCTGAATGAAAAGTATGTCACATGACATAGTTAGAATTAGAGAAAAGTGTCTTGCTTTAGTAGTTATATAGAGATTCATTCACTAAAAAATTAAAATTTTGTTATAATTTGATTAAGTTATGATGTTGAAACCAACAATATGACTTCTTGTATTATAAAGGATTTTGAGACGGGAATGAAGTGTGTTAGCAAAGACTTGATCTTGTCTTGATTTTAATTGTATTTTCTTTGAACAAAACACCTTTACTTATAGTAGAGGATTTACATCATAATGATAGACATTTTCCTAACTCCATTGAATGAAGGTGAATTTTTCACCTAATAAATGGTAGGCTTAATAAAAAAAGGAAATGTTCATTTACCTTCATGTAATAACAATTCATAACACTCCCCCTTTAATAATCACCTTACATTATACTCATTTCTTCTAGAGTATATGTTAGGGATGCACAAAAAAGACCCGGACCGGCCGGACCGGGACCGTCCCCGGTCCACATATTTCAGAGATTTCGGGTTCCGGTCCGGTCTGGTCCAGGTTCGGAAACCCAGATAATTATTTTTTGAAAAAAATTGTTAAAGAATTTGGAAAATTTTATATTTTTTATATAGAAAAAACCCGGTCTGGTCCGGTCCCCGGTCCAAGAGTTTAAAAAATTCTGGTCCGCCGGTTAGGACCGACCCGGGAAATTCCGGACCGGTTGTGCATCCCTAGTATATGTTGCTTCATTAAAAACCCTGTCAGGAAAAACCCGATGGGACAAAAACCTGATCGAAGGGAAAAAGAGTACAACTATGAATCCCGTTTTACGCTTTGATGCTAGCTCGTTAAAAATCTTGTCAAGCAAAACCCAGTGGGATAAAATCTTGATTGAAGGAAAAAAGAGTGCAACGCGTAATATGCTCCCCTGGAGATCAATGTATCTCTCGAAATCTGCACATTCCAATCTTGGATACCAACTCTGCAAATTTTTTTGGAGCCAATGACTTTGTGAACATATCAGCCAAATTGTCATCTGATCAGATCTATTGGACGTCAATTTCTCCGGCTTCTTCCAGTTCACGGGTTGAAAAGAACTTTGGAAGTATGTACTTTGTGCGGTCTCCTTTGATGTAGCATTTCTTCATTTGAGCAACGCAAGCGGAGTTGCCTTCATACAATATTGTTGGTTTGTCGGTGATGGGGTTCATCCCACATTCTTTCTGGATGAATTTGATCATTGCTCGTACAGCCACACATTCTCTTCCAGCTTCATATAAAGCAATCAACTCGGCTTGATTTGATGATGTGGCAGTCACAGTTTGTTTTGTTGATCTCCAGGAGATAGATGTGCCTCCATATGTGAAAATGTATCCATTTTGTGACTTGGCTTTATGTGGATCTGATAAGTACCATGCGTCCGCATATCCAACTAAGGTGGCATCTTGTTGGTTACGGTACATTAAACCTGGATAATAGATTCACTGCAAAAGCAATATCTGGCCTTGTATTGTTAGTTAAATACATAAGGGCACCGATTGCACTTAGATATGGCACTTCGGGGCCAAGGACTTCTTCGTCCTCTTCTCTTGGGCGAAATTGATCTTTATCAACATTTAGGGATCGAACGTCCATATGAGAGCTTAAAGGGTGAGCTTTGTCCATATTAAACCTTCTTAGGATTTTCTTAGTATAATTTGACTAATGAACGAATATTCCATCCTTAAGGTGCTCAATTTGTAAACCTAAGCATAGCTTTGTTTTACCAAGATCTTTCATCTCAAATTTCTTCATCAGATATTTTGTAGTCTCTTGAAGCTCTCTTGGAGTTCCAACGATGTTCAAATCATCAACATAGACTGCAATTATAACAAATCCATTCATGGATCGCTTGATAAAGACACATGGACACGTTGCATTGTTCTTGTATCCTTCTTTCATAAGATATTCGGTGAGACGATTATACCACATTCGTCCTGATTGTTTAAATCCATATAATGATCTTTTCAGCTTTATGGAGAATAATTCTCGAGGTTTGGTCTCCGGTAGTTTTAGTCCTTCTGGGACCTTCATGTAGATGTCTGTATCAAGTGACCCATATAGATATGTTGTCACGACATCCATTAGGCGCATTTGTAGCTTTTCGAACACAGTCATGCCAATTAGGAATCTCAATGTAGTTGCATCAACTACTGGAGAGTACGTTTCTTCGTAATCAACTCCAGGGACTTGAGAGAAACCTTGGGCCACAAATCTTGCCTTGTACCTTACAATTTCATTTATTTCGTTCCGTTTTCGGACAAAAACCCATTTGTAACCGACTGGTTTTACACCCTTTGGTGTATGAGCTACAAGCCTAAGGACTTCTCGCTTTTCAAGCGATTTTAGTTCTGTCTGAATGACATCTTTGCATTTTAGCCAATCTTTTCTTTGACGACATTCATCTACTGATTTTGGCTCAAAATCATCATCTTCAACCAGAATATCTATTGCCACTGTAGAGGCAAATACATCTTCAACAATGATGTCATTTATATTCCATTGTATACCTGTGTAAACATAATTTGTAGAAATCTCAAAATTTTCGACATTCTGATCTTTATCTGAGGTATAATTTTCTGTTGAGATGTTTTCATTTTCAATCCTTTTATCTTTATCATTTATTCCAGAAGGCAAGGTGGCTTCTTTTTCTATACGCCTATACCCTTTAAGGTCTTTGTATTTCTGGGTTTCAAGTTCTTTGACCCCAACGGTCTCCGATGCTTTCGACGCGTTGTAGACTCATTTCCAATAGACGCTTATGGCTGTCCAATGGGTATTTCAATTCTTGTGGGGGCATTTGCCACTGGTATATGTGATTTTGTTACCTTCTTTGTGTCTATGAATGCATAAGGTAGTTGATTTGCAATATTTTGCAAATGAATGATCTTTTGTACTTCTTGTTCACACACCTTGGTTCTTGGATCAAGGTGAGATAACACTGTTGCGTTTCATGTGATCTCTTTAGTATTTGGGTCCACCCTTTTCTTGTCTCCCCCTATGTTTAGGAATGTATTTTCCTCAAAATGACAATCAACGAATCTTGCTGTGAATAAATCACCTGTTGTAGGTTCAAGGTATTTTATGATCGATGGGGATTCAAAACCAACATATATTCCCAATCTTCTTTGTGGTCCCATCTTTGTGCGTTGAGGTGGAGCAATAGGAACATATACTGCACATCCAAATACCTTATGATGTGAGATGTTCGGTTCCTTTTCAAGTACTAATTGCAGTGGGGAATATACATGGTTTGCACTTGGTCTCAATCGAACCAATGTTGCAGCATTCAATATAGCATCCCCCCACGCGGATGGTGGTAATCTGGATTTCACTAATAATGGTCTAGCGATTAATTGTAATCGCTTTATTAATGATTCAACAAGACCATTCTATGTGTGAACATGAGACATTGTGTGCTCTACATCAATCCCAATTGACATACAAAATCATTAAATATTTGGGATGTGAATTCTCCTGCATTATCAAGCCGAAGCTTCTTTATAGTATAATCTGGGAACTGTGCCCTTAATCAGATTATTTGGGCAAGGAGTTTACAAATGCAACATTTCTAGTTGATAGTAGACTCACATGTGACCAACGTGTGGATGCATCTATTAGTACCATAAAATATCGAAATGGTCCACATGGCGGGGTAATTGGTCCACATATATCTCCTTGGATTCTTTCCATGAATGCTGACATTTCACTTTCAATTTTGCCCTCTGAAGGCCTTATAATTAGCTTCCCAAGTGAGCAAGCAGAGCAATTAAAATCATTGGACGACAAAACCTGAATGTTCTTTAATTAATGTCCAAGTGAGCCCTTTATAATTTTGTGCATCATTATTGTCCCTGGGTGACCCAAGCGCTCATGCCATAATGTAAATGAAACTTTGTCATTTGATTTTTTTACTTATCACTGCATTGACCTCAAGTGGATGAATATACGTGTAATATAATCAAGAGGTTTGGCTTGACATCCTTTCAAGGATCCTCTTGAAGCCAGGTTCATACCTTATGATGCACAAATATCCTTTCCCATTTTCATTCATGGTTTCCATATGAAACCCATTTTGGCGCACATCCTTAAAACTCAATAAATTTCTTTGGGATTTACTTGAGTGTAATGCGTTGTTTGACACTAATTTTGTCCCACCTGGAAGTAGAACAATTGGTCTTCTGGAGCCTTCAATGAGTTTAAACACACCCGATATTGTAGTTACATTGCCTTCATAGGGCCTTAGATGTGTGAAGTAACTTTTGTTTCTTAGAATGGTGTGCGTTCATAGGAGCCTTCAATGAGTTTAAACACACCCGATATTGTACTTATCACTGCACTGTCTAGAAGACATTTCTCCTTCCCATCGAGTTTCATTTTAGGCAGTTTCATATTCACTATATAATGGGAAATAAAATGAGAAGTAAAGTAATAAGAGGCAAGCTTCATATATATTACACAAGGATAGTCATATTATACACGATACTTCAAGATGTCAGAATGCAAGCACATAAGAAATATATTATAGAAAGATAGCTATATTATACAGGGTTCTACGAGATAATAAAGGAAATACATATTATACAATATTATACATCATAAGAGGTGACTGAGACATTTCGAGGCTAGTTCAAGCCTTCAAAAGTGAGGTCATCGTCATTGTCATAGTTGAGGAATGAAGTGGTAACCCCCCTCTTGGTTGAGGAACAAAGGGGTATCCATACTTGGCATCTTAGAGTTGCCAACATCCTCAATGTAATTGGTTTCGATAGCCTTTTCTTTGTTTTTCGCAGCTTCATACAACTTCACTAAGTGTGGAGCTGTAAGGCATACCCTTGACCAATGACCAGTCATGTCACATCTATAGCAAGTGTTTTTGGATTTCTGGGAGGGTCCTGTTTGACCCGTGTGGGTCTTTGGATTTCCATTCCCCTTGTTGCCTTTGTTTTTCTGATAGTTACCATGGCCTTTGTTGTATCCTTGACCACGACCTCTACCATAGCAATCACGACCTCCTCGGCCACGACCACCTCCACGGCCTCTGCGGCCACGATCACGACCACGACCATGATTCTGTTTTTTATATTCATTGGCGTTTCCTTCAAGGAGCCCTTTGTCTACAACATTTTCTCCAGGAACCGTTGTGGAACCAGTAGGCCTCATGTTGTGGTTTTTCATCAGGAGATTATTGTTCTTTTCATCAACCAACAAGACTTTCAGCAAGTCTGAGTATTTCTTGAAGCCTCTCTCCTTATACTGTTGTTGTAACACAACATTGGAGGCATGCATTGTGGAGAATGTCCTCTCCAACATTTGTTCTTGAGTTATTATCTGACCACAAAGTCTCAGTTGAGATGTGATCCTATGTATAGCACTATTATAACTAGATATGGATTTAAAGTCCTCGAACCTTAGGTTGCTCCATTCATAGAGTGCTTGTGGGATAAGGACCACATTTTGATGTCCATAGCGTTCATTCAAACTCTCCCACAATTCTCTTGGATCCTCATTAAACAAGTACTCAGTTTTAAGGCTCTCATGTATGTTGTGGAGGAGGAACACAATTGCTTTTGCCTTCTCTTGTGGCGTTGCGTTGTTATTTTCTGCAATTTTTTGCTTAAAGCCATTTGCCTTGAGGTGAGTAAAGGCGTCTACCTTCCACTCAAGGTACTTTTGGCCCAACAATTCGAGAATGTCAAATTCCCTCTTAGCGATGCTTGCCATTGAATTACTACAAGTAAAGGTTGTTAAACATGAATTATTAAGATGCTCAACATTATGCGTGTATAAATTATGAGTCGTGTATGAGACGTTGTAGATGAACATTTAAGTCAAAGGAAAGTGTTGAGATGTGATGGGTTTTGATTAAATGACAAACATCCACTAATGATTTACTTGAGTGCGTAGGTATTGTTACTAGTGTGTGTGCAGAAACGAAGGAAGTCTTGCTGGAATCCATGAGACGTAAGGTTACGTCGAATGGAAGTCAGCTGTGCAGATTAGTCCACCCGAGGAAGAATATTGGTCAAGATATCTTGGAGGATGGCCTTGAAGAATTATGGAACTGCTGCCTCACAAATAAGGAAAGAAGATTTCTCAAAAGAAGGAACGTGACAACTCGGCAAGGATTGGGCTTTGGACGCGCGTGTTGTAATTACCAAAGAAATAAGGAAATATTGTGTTCAAGGAATATTTCCTTATACGCATTGTTTCCTGATATGATCAAGATGGCGCACTGAAGAGTAAGTCCCAATGGTGATGACTTGGAGAACAAGTTGGAAGATCACACAAAAGGAAAGTTATTTTAGGAAGAGAATTCCTTAGGAAAGATATTGTGAGATTTATGGAAATATGGGAACGGCTAGATGTTGGTGTTAGGTTAGAGCTATTTAATATTGTATGGGATTTACATAGCTTAGCAAGACTTTGAAGAGCGAAAACCTAGTGCTTTGTTTAGAGTTGTTCTACGTGTGTGAGATTGAGATTCAAGTGAGAAGAGTGATCCGAGATCTAGGTGGGAAGTCTAGAAGAGTGATTCAAGTTCTATTGTAATCAAGATATCAATACACAAGTAGACTCATTCAAACTCTCTCTAGTGAAAGCTAGAGAGGAGTGTTTTTTCGTCTCAAGGACTTATTGGTACTTGAGGTGTTTCTACTATACATCATCGTGTTCAAGTTTGATTTTCATTGTTGTTTGTCTCTTTACTTAATCTACGCATCAAGGAACAATTGCTTTTGTTCCTTGAGATTTTTACGCTAATCGATCCAACAATTGGTATCAGAGCCTGGTCTCTAGATTGTTTCAATTAGTTGTTCAGGAAAAGATGACTTTCAACAATGCAATCAACGACTCATTCTGGAACCCCCAATGCTGAACCCAGGAGAATATGATTGGTGGGCTATTCAATTTGAGTCACATACTCAATCTCTTGACGCCCAGATCTAGAAAGTAATTGAATTTGGCGACGTCATCATCCTCGACTTGAATGATGATGACAAAACCAAAGAGAAAAAGAGAGCTGACTATTGTGACACAAACTACAAAATCCTTGAGAAGAACGACATGGCTAAAAAGATCCTTCACATGGCTCTAAGTTCGGGCGGTCTTCGAAAGATTCTGAAGTACAAGATTGTCAAGGAAAATCTGGGATGCTCTAAAGAGGACATACTCAAGAAGTAATGATGTCAAGAGGTACAGACTCCTTGCTGCTCAAAAAGACAACGAACAGGCTGTACAGGAGAAAAGTGAGTCCTTGGAAGGCTTTTATGCAAGGTTTGAAGGATACGTTAATCAAATTGAATTTCTAGGTGAAGAGCTTCCTCAATGGAAAGTCACCTATCAATTCATGCAAGCACTAAACGCCCAATGGGGCGAGTTCATCAATGCCCTTCAAGCTCAGAGCGATGTCAAAGAAATCTCCTTGGAAGACCTAGTGTGCCGTCTCAAGAGTCACTCAAGAATTCTTGAGAGGAAACTCTTGGAAAGGAAAGATACGGACAAAGGAAAATCAATTGCTTTAAAGGTGGAAAAAGTTTTTGATCTATCTCAGATGGAAGACCCAGGACTCGAAGAAGATGATACAGTTGCTCTCATTACAAGAGCCTTTAGAAAAGCATGGAGAGGAGGGGGAGAGACACAACGTCACACCGAAGGTAACCAAGTTTCAAAAGAAATTATCTGTTATCACTGTAAAAAAGCAAGACACTTTGCCAGAAATTGCTACAAGAAAAGAGCAGGTGAACCACCGGCCCCTGAGGAGAAAAATGCAATGATGGCAACCTGGGAAGGAACAGAAGACAACATGTGTCTCATGGCAACCGGGTGTGATCAAGATGACATCAACCAGGAACCAATTCACTCATGGTATATAGACAGTGCATGCTCATGCCACATGACAGGGAACAAAGAATGGTTTCAATCGCTAAACTTCCAAAATGGAGGCTCCATCACCTTTGGAAACAAAAGCAAAGGAGAAGTTCTAGGAACATGCAAGGTAAGTATATCCGACAAACTCTCTGTCAATAATGTGAATCTAGTAGACAATCTTGGTTTTGACTTGTTAAGCGTAGCTCAACTGTGTCAAAAAGGGAAGGATAAAGTTGTCTTTACTACTAATCATGGTTGTCAGGACCGGGATCCTACTTTGGATTGGAGAGGGGGGTAGGACCAGATCGGTAGGTTCGGATCGTAGGATCGTAAGATCCTACGAATTGAAGATGTGACTCATATATGTCTTTCTAATAAAAAAAATACACAAAGAACACATTTTTGCTCACATAAGATTGATTTTAGTATCATATATAGTCAACACGATTTTACGAGTGTTGTTTTGAAAGTGTATGGTTTCCCAATTTCCAAATAATACAAGGAAGATATTGTTTCTATAGATAATATATGTCTTAATTTTTACTTGTGCCCACATGTATGATTAATGATGTACGCAGAACGTCGTCGGTTCGAATAACATATATCACTGAAGAAGAAGGAGCAACACAAGGCTTGCAAGCAGATGGGCCGATCGACCATAAGGAGAAGATGATCCCTTTTGGGCCTAGCAGGAAGAAGGCCCAAGAAGATGAAGACTAAGGAGACATTACTATTTTACCCTTGAGACATTTTCATATTTAAGTTGGTTTTTACAGCATGTTGCTCACTTTTGACAGATTGAGAATTATTCATCACTTTTAGTTTTGATGTTGTTTAGCTATAGCTTATTGAATTGGATTTTGTGGGTCGAATTTCAATTCAATCTTGAGAAGGAGTGTTTGGTGGGTCCATATCTCTGCCTCATATGAACCGAATTGGTGTTTGGTGTGTCCATAGCCTCATCGTTCAAACCTCGAAAGAACCCTAGGTGGATTCCTTGGGTTAGTTCGAGTCAAGCGAGTCTTTCTAGATTGACGACTGAGTCAAGGAAGACGTCACTTGCCTATCAAGTTCGTTCGACCGTCTTCCGCAACGACCTCACGAACCCATCTTCTACATCGACTTCAACTCTATCATCCCCAAGCGAACGTTTTCAGCCTCATATATTCGATCTTGCAGATTCGTCTGCCATCATTTGGTATCAGGGCTAAACGAGGTAAAACGTTCTAGTTTCGTATTCTTTTGCTTGAAATTTACTCACTCGGGTGTGTTTTGTTCAGTTCTACCTTAAGCCGATAGGGTAAGAAAAATTTCGGCCAAAGCCTCCTCAAAAACGTGTGACGAGCGTCGGAGAGGAGAGCGTGACCGAGGGTGCGAGTGGCGGTTAAGTCCGGGACGGCTGATGGCTAACGAACCCATAAATCAAGGGAAGAATCAGTTAGAGATTTTCTATTAGGATTTTGTGCAACTATTTTCAAAAGGAAATCAGAAAATCTTTTATTAATTCAAAGTTTTAAAAGGGCAAACGAGCGGGAAGCATTTTCGGCTTCCTACTCTTACGGCCGTTCGGTCATTTAAAAAAAACGAGTTTTCATTAACCCGACTAGCCGAAGAGAAATCCGACTAGGGCGAGAACGTTTTAGGCTAGTAGCCTTGTTTCATTTAGGTTGAGTAGGACCCGAGCTAGTAGCCTTGAGAAGTCCCAGGGGTCAAGTCAAGTGAGTCGGGCTAGTAGCCTCGAACTCCGCCCCGACGTTTCCGTCCGGGGGTGGCTCTAGAGATTTTCGAGTGAATTCTTGCATTTTTCGTTTTCTTACGAATTTTTTTGTTAGAAAATTCTTTTAAGAATAATCTCAACCGAGTCTTCTTTGGATTTTTTTGGAAGATACTATTTTATCCAAAACCTCCTCCCGAGCCCAAACCGAGAGAGAACCTTCTAAAAAGGGAAAACGTGAGTTATTTTTTGGAAGATACTAGGATTTTGCCTACGCGTGAGTCTTTAGACTTGCTAAAATCTAATATCTACAATAAATAATATTAATATTATGTTTTATTGCAATAACATGTTCGAAAAGAAAAGAAATTGACATTAATCCTGAATCTAAATCTAAATTAATATTTTTTCCTATTGCATAGTTATTTACTAAAGAAGTTTTAAATAACATAAAATATTGACACATAAGGGAATAATTAATTAAAATTGGGCCAAAAAACGGGATTTGACTATAATTAGAATGGGGGAAAGCGGTAGTGTATTGTGTTTGTCGTATGTGTATTTATCATTAAAGTGGTATAAATTAGAGAGTGTTGAGGTATGATGAGGTTTTGATTAAATGACAAACATCCATTAATGGTTTACTTCAGTGCGTAGGTATTGTTACTAGTTTGTGCAGGAACGAAGGAAGTCTACTTGTATGTAGACAGGAACGAAGGAAGTCTACTTGTGCGTAGACAGGTACGAAGGAAGTCTTGCTGGAATCCATGAGGCGTAAGGTTACGATGAATGGAAGACAACTGTGAAGAATAAAGTTCATCCGAAGAAGATCATTGGTCGAAGATATCTTCGAGAATGGACTTGAAGAATTATGGAAGAGTTGCATTTCAAAGAACGAAATAAGATCTTGTCAAAGAAGGAAAGAAGATCTTGTCAAAGAAGGAAAAGAAGATCTAGCCAAATAAGGAAAGTGGCAACTCGGAAGAAGGATGGGCATTGGACGCGCGTGTGAAGAAGCGCCAAAGGAATAAGGAAATATTATGCGCAAGGAATATTTCCTTATGCGCTTTGTTTCCTTATTTGTTCAAGGCGGCGCGCCAAAGTGTAAGGCCCAAGGTGACTACTTGGAGAACAAGTTGGAATATCACATGGAAGGAAAAATTTCTTAGGAAGAGATTTCCTTGTGAAAGATTTCTTAGGAAGAGAATTCCTTGTGAATGAAATATTAGGATGCGATTTCCTTTTAGAAATATATTGTGAGATCTATGGTAATATTAGAACGGCTAGATTGGTAGTTAGGTTTGAGCTATTTAGTGTGCTATATATTGCATGGGAATTGCATAGCTTAGTAAGACTTTGAAGAGCGAAAACCTAATACTTGGTTTAGAGTTGTTCTACGTGTGTGAGATTGTGATTCAAGTGAGAAGAGTGATCCGAGATCTAGCTAGGAAGTCTAGGTGAGTGATCCAAGTTCTATTGTAATCAAGATATCAATACAACAAGTAAACTCGTTCAAACTCTCTCTAGTGAAAGCTAGAGAGGAGTGGTTTTTCGCCTCGAGGACTTTTTGGTACTTGGGGTGTTTCCACTGTATATCATCGTGTCCAGGTTTGATTTACATTATTGTTTGTCTTTCTGCATTATCTACTTATCAAGGAACAATAGCTTTTGTTCCTTGAGTTTTAATACGCTAATCGATCCAACAATTGGTATCAGAGCATGGTCTCTAGATTGTTTCAATTAGCTTTGCAGGAAAATATGTCATCCAACAATGCAATCAACGACTCGTTCTGGAAACCCCCAATGCTGAAACCGGAAGAGTATGATTGGTGGGCAATCCTGGTTGAATCCCATACTCAATCCCTTGATGCCCAACTATGGAAGGTGGAGATATAGTTGTTCTAGATCTTGCCGGGGAAGACAAGACCAGAGAGAAGAAGAGAATCGACTACGATGATGCCGATTACAAAGTCTTGGAGAAGAATGCTAGGGCCAAGAAGATCCTTCACATGGCTCTAAGTTCAAGTGATCTCAGAAAAGTATTAAAATACAATTCTGCTAAAGAGATATGGCATGCACTTAGTAGAACTTACACAAGAAGTAGCGATGTGAAGAGAAATCGCCTTTTAGCGGCACAAAAGGACTATGAGAAGGCTCTCCAAGAAAAGAACGAATCTTTGGAAGATTTTCATGACAGATTCGAAGGATATGCCAGCCAAATAGAGTTTCTTGGTGAAGACATCCCCCAATGGAAGGTTACGCATCAATTCATGCAAGCACTAAACTCCAAGTGGGATGGATTCATCAATGCTCTACAAGCACAAAGCGACATCAAAGATATATCCCTAGAAGATCTAGTCTGTCGCCTCAAAAGTCATTCAGGGATTCTCGAAAGAAAACTCCAAGGAAGGAAGGAGGTTGACAAGAGTCAATCTGTTGCCCTGAAAGTTGAAAGAGCATTTGATCTATCCCAGATGGAAGACGTCGAGGCTGAAGATGATGAAACAGTAGCCTTGATCATGAGTGCCTTTCGTAAAGCTTGGAGAGGGGGAAGGAGTGACTCCAGTCCCTCTGACGGAACGAAAGACATGAAGGAAGTCGTATGCTATCACTGTCAGAAGACTTGTCACTTTGCCAGAAATTTCTACAAAAGAAGAGCGGGAGAACCACCTGTTCCAGAAGGAAAGCGAGCAATAATGGTAACCTGGGAGGATTCAGACTCAGATCAAGAGGACCAGAAGAGCGAGAAGGAAGTGTGCCTTATGGAAGCCGAAGATAGCACGCCTGAAGCCGAGGTAAGTCTTTCTTCCATAATCACTAAATTACAGAGCATGTCTAGTACTCAATTGATTCATATTGTTAGAAGACTTGGGGAAGAGAACGGGGATATACAAGAGAAACTAGATGAAAGAGAAGAGGAACTCTCAAGACTGGTTAACAAAACAAGACTCTTGTCTGAAAAAGTTACCATGCTAGAAAGCCTCTCTTCTTCTTTATCTAGATCTTGCGAAAAATGCCCCAGGCTAAAAAACAAGATCATATCTCTTGAGAGTAAGGTTTCTGAGCTCGAAAATGCAAAGCTTTCTCTCTCTCTCTCATGATAATGAGAAGCTGTGAAATGATCTTGTGGTACTCAAGGAAGACGAGGATCACAAGAAAAAGTTGTGGCTAGATGAGCATGCTAGATCCTACATAAATGGCCTAAAAACCGATTACTCAAGTCGATTTGTGCCCCACAGTGGGATTGGATATGGCTCAGATAAAAACCCTAAAACTCATGAGTCACCTAACGAGAATTTGGAACCCCCCAAGGAACCATCATTGGAAAACCCTTGCAAAAGGTGTGTCACCAAGGTGGAGTCCTTAGGGGGAAACAAATCCGTCGAAAGGATAAACACATGGTTTGATGGGCAAAAAGCTTATGCTATCTGGTTGAGCCAATTTCAAAACACAGAGCCGACACACATTGACTTCGAGTCCAGGAAAGCTAACATTCCCATCTGGCCAGGACAAAGCAAGTACGTCAATCTCAAGCAACATCGTGTTTGTTGGCACTGTGGTAACACTAGGCACTACAAGCATGAATGTTCCCTCAGAATCCAAATTGAGGAAAAGATACGTGCTCCTTATCGAGCTTAGAACGAGAGAAAATCAGAGGATACATCGGAGACTCAATCTGAGTCAAAGATGAGATCCAAAGATCACTCCAAAGACACTCCTAAGACTAAGGGTGTGAATGCTTAGAGTGGGATTGGATCAAGAGGATCACCAAGAAGTACCCCAAAAGTAAAGATTGAGGTTAATCAATCTGAACTCCAAGGTACTACGAACAATAGATCCATCCCACAAAACTCAAGCAAGCCAAAACTTGCTTGGGTAAGTAAAAACTAACCCTTTCTCTCAGGTGAAGCGCAACTATCCTTGGTACATAGACAGGGTAAACTTACAGGGAACAAAGGATAGCTCCATGCCACTTCACCAGATCATCTAGAGGGATCCCTCCCTCTGGACAAAAGGAAGGATACAAAAGAGTCGGTCAAAGACATTCACTCATTCATAACTCCTTGGTATTGACGTGTTGAGTAACTCAACTGTGTCAAAGGGGGAAGATACAAAGACGACACAAGTACGAATCAAGTGATCAAGAAAATGTATGTTCTAAACGAAGCTGTGTTCCCCCACAGGTATGGTTCCCTTAACTCTAGTTTCTCTATTGCTTCCACTTTCAATTTTTGTACTTTGTTCTTTCTAGCCTCCTTATAAATCAATCAACAAAAAAAAAAAATTGGAACTTTTACCTCGAAGGGAACACAACATCTCATACCGGAGGCTCCCCAAATTAGAAGTTTGCAAACCTTGGTAAAAAAGGTACATAATTCTCTCTCTATCTATGCAAATGTTTCGTATAAAGACATTATAAGTTGGACAAATCAGTCTTCCCTAGCAAGAGCACTAAGCAAGACCACCTCAGAAAGGAAGGAACTCACTAAGGTATGTTTTCCTCTATATGCTCCTTATATCTCTTGAAATCTTTCAATGATTGGCTGAAACTTGAATGATTTCTTGTCTCTTGCTCCTAAATCTTATAGAGCTCTACAACTCTTAATTTCTATGTAAAATTGACTTTGTGTAATGCCTAAATTATGTCGTTCCACTCTATGATCACTTACTTGATTGCATGCTTCTCAGAAGCTTCATTTTGCATGAACAAGGTCTTATTTTTAGCCCAAAAGAGTCCTCTTGATGATTTGATCCCTCATTATAAGCCCCAAAGGATAGAGGTACTCTACAGCCGTCCCTTAAGCCTAAATCATGATTGTATATTCCTATGAGCCAATCTTATGTCATCACATCTGGAATCTTTGACGAGGCGAATTGTCGTATTCCAAGTCAAGTAATCCTAACAAGCTCACTAACAAGTATAGTAGGCAAGCAAGGGTCCAATCCCAAGGGAATCAGGTTATCGATTCTTAAAGTTATAATAATGATTAACGAGTGTAAGTAAACAAAGGGGGGGGGGGGGGGGTTTGTATGTTTTAAGAAAAAAGTAACGAAGGTTGATTTGGATTGTAAATATATCAATGGAAGGTGTTTCACTTGACAATTATCGTTCTAATCCATGTTCTAATGTAGTTATTAGTCCAACTAGTCCTAATAACCCTTACTCAACTATAACCTCGAAACTATCAAGATTCAATAATAAAGCAGCTTTAAGTTCAGGAATGGATAGATACATGCAATACCATAGACAACTAGTCAGATACTCGACATGTACTCAATTCTCTTCACAATTGACATTCACAACTAGTTCATGCAAATTGTGTGTGCTACAAACAAGTATGGTATTTCAACTAGAAATAACCAAACAATAGCAATATGAATAAGATGAAACTACTTAGATGGCCAATCTAAATGAGCAAATCTAATTCAATAACAATACACACAAGAGAATAGAGACAATCATAAGAGTAGAACAAAGGAAAGAAATCTTACAACTTAATCAATCCGAAAGCTTCAAATGTCAAGAAAAACAATGGAAACTTAGCAACTCATGAAGTTCTTAAGCAAAACTCTCAAAACATGGAAATGGAATGTGTAAGATGATTTCAGATCATCCACACCTAAAACCTATAAATCTCTGCAGAATTAAACTGACAAATTGAAGCTAAAAACGTTATAAAAACGTTACAAAACTTAACACAACATACTAAATCGGGCAAATGAGGAAAGTCTTCTCTGACAGATTTCCGCGATCGCGGTTTGGGACCCGCGATCGCGGATTTTCTTCTGTGATCTGGCTTCTTCAGGTAGCATTTCCGCGATCGCGGTTTGGGACCTGCGGTCGCGGAATTTCTTCTGTGATCTTGGCTGGTCCAGTAGGTTTTCCGCGATCGCGGTTTGGTACCCGCGATCGCGGATTTGGCTTCTGTGGCTTCCTTGGCTTCGTCTTCAGCTGCTTTCAATGCTACCTGTGGTCTTCTTCAGCTTCGACTCCTCTTCTTATGCTTTAATGCTCCGCATCATCTTCTGTAATCTCATGTGTAACTCAACTCTCCAAAACTCCATGATTACAGAATACATCATAACATCTAGCATAATCCTATACAAAATGAGCTAATAACCTATAGTAGTGCTATGTAACATACCGCTTATCAAACTCCCCCATACTTAGACCTTGCTCGTCCCCGAGTAAGCTAAATGAAACTTACCCTTACCATCAGCACACAAAGATCTCAGGAAGTATAGAGAAAGAATGAACTCCAAATTACAAACACACTTCGCCTCCAAACACCATAGTGAGTACAAAAGATAAATCTAATCCTAGCTCCTATCTAGCACCTTATTCCTCCATAGTGGCCCACCCTTTCCTCCTTATATCACCACCTTCTTATGACACCTCGCCAGCAGCAACAAATGGTCCTAAGACACTCATTTCACTCATTCTGCCTAGGCGCCCCGAAGGGTTTTCACCTAGCCACTCATTTCATTTTGCTAGATAACTCACAATTGGCTCACATCTCTCAAGTCCACTTTTGCCTCAGCCTAATGCCGACCAGACTACCTGCTTATTGCATGGAACCGCCCTTTCGGGTTTTCAGCCCATCCCAGGATTTTCATTTGCCTTTTTTAACATTTTTTTGTGGCTTTTTTTGTTTTTTTTGTTTTTTTGTTTTTTTGTTTTTTTTTAAAAAGAAATACGAACTGAATTCAAACAACCGAATGGAAACTACTCTAAAGATAAGAAGTAAACTAAATCCCTCTCCCCCATACTTGAAGTACACAATGTCCTCAGTGTGAAAGACATAGAAAATAAATGAGGAAGAGAAGAGAGTAGCTCACTGATCCGGGTTACCCGGTGGGGTGGGGGTTGACGCCTGGCCAGCGCGGTGTGACTGGGCTCCGGTGAGGTGGTGAGAATCCGGTGGGAGATGAGAGGAGAAATTGATATTTTGGGGAGAAATTTGGGAGAGGAGAAATTGAAGAGATTTTGGTGAGAAATGGTAGAGATGATGAGAAATTGGTTTGGTGGGGGAGAAATTTGAGAGATGATGAGATGGGAGAAATTGGGAGATGATGGGTTTTTGAATTTCTCTTTTTTTTTCTTTTTCGATTTTCTGTTTTTTTTTTTTTTCAAAACACGAAAGGGAACAACCGTCATTTCCTTTAGTAACAGCGAGACGCTAGGCATCCAAATAATACCGACAATTCCCGTGCTTTATTCCTACAGGTTAGTAAACAAAAGAAAACAAAACAAGCAAAAATAAATAAAATAAAATAAAGTCGAAAAGAAATACCTTGGGTTGCCTCCCAAGCAACGCCTTATTTTATGTCGTGGCTCGACATGAAACTCAAGAGATTTTAACTAACGTCATTCGGCTTTGTGAAAACCGTCTCTTTTCTGAATTCTCTTCTGAACCACTCATGGAACGCCTTAAACCTTGTCCCTTTTACCTTGACCACCTTGTCTTTAGCAATGAAGGTGGTTTCATTCACTTTCTCATCCTTGATCGTATCAGGTGGCTGTTTCAGCTCAATGTCAAGTGCCTGCACACTAGACATCAATGGTATCTCGTCTGGCGAGGTCAGTAATGTGGGGCGACTGCCCAAAGGATGTGGAGAAAGCTTACCTTCAGGCTCTGGCTTAGCCTGGAACTCATGCATGTTAGTAGACAAAACGATATCTACTTGTGGGTCTCCTAAGACATTCTCTAAAACAGGTTGCAATTCATCCAAGCCAAAGATATTAAAAGTATCTTGAACTATAGGATCAATCACATCAATAGAACAAATAAAAGCAGCATCTTCAATGGGGTGCTTCATAGCATCAAAAATATTGAATTGTACAACTTCCCCATCAAACTCTAAAGTAAGAGACCCACTAGCTAAATCAATCTTTGTGTTAGCAGTTCTCATAAAAGGCCTTCCTAACAAAATAGGTGCAGCCTGACCATCATGTTCCATGTCTAACACAAAGAAGTCAGCAGGAAAGAACAAATTATCAACCATTACCAAAACATTCTCAACTACACCTTTAGGATAAAAAGTAGACCTATCAACTAGTTGAATAATTATTCCGGTTTCATGCAGAGGACCTAAACCAAGCATCTTATAAAGCGAGTAAGGCAAAACATTTATAGATGCACCAAGATCAAGCATAGCTCCCTCAAAGTGAGTATCACCTATACGACAAGGAATGCTTACCATGCCCGGATCGATGCACTTCTTAGGCATTCGCCTTTGGAATACAGCGGAGACACGCTCGCTTACCGTCACCTTCTGTTGCCCCTTCAATTTTTGATTCCTCTTGATGGTGCAGAGTTCCTTCAAGAACTTAGCATATCCAGGAATACTTTTAATGAGTTTGAGTAAAGGGATATTTACCTCGCATTTGCTGAAGGTGTCGAACAGCTCCTTGTCATTCTCCGGCCTTCTCGTATCCTTTAGAGCTTCGGGAAAAGGAGCGGGAGGTTTGGTTGAACTAAGTGGTGGGAAGTCGGGGCGGACATAGTTGTCTTGTCTCAACCGGAAGTCGCCCCGGTCCTCGACCTCAGCTCCAGCATCGTTTGAACACTCTCCAAGAACTGATTCGCCAGGGGCATATCCGCGATCGCGGCTGTGAGTTCGCGGTTGCGGATTTGCATCGGTTTCCCCAGAAGATATTCCGCGATCGCGAATCTCATCCCGCGGTCGCGGAATTCCCACTGTTTCTTCAAAACAACTTCCGCGATCGCGGTTCTCATCCCGCGGTCGCGAAATCTCACTTGTTTCAGATTCTTCCTTTTCAGCAGCAGCATTTTCCAACACTTTTCCACTCCTTGTTGTCACAGCACTAACATTTCTGGTCGGATTCACTACCGTTTGAGATGGTAGAGAATTGGATTTTTGTTGTGCAAGAGTGGTCACAGCTTCAGCCAACTGCCCTATCTATTTCTCCATGTTCTTGATACTAGACTCAGTAGTTTGGACATGGGTTTTGAAATGCTGAGTCAATGATCTCAACATATCTGCAGTTGAAGGTCCAGAATTGGGGCGTGGGGCCTGAGCTTGAGGTTGGGGTTCATTCTGATCACGCCATCTGAAATTTGGATGATCTCTATACCTCGGGTTGTAGTTGTTCTGCTGATCATTTCGAGGTCGTGGAGGTCCATATCCACCAGCAGCATTGACTTCAGCAACATCATCATCTTGAAGCTCAGGGCATTTATCTGTAAAATGAGAAGGGTCAGAGCAAATACCACATGCCTTTACCTGCTGATGTCCTTTGTGCAACTGAGAGATCATCTTCTTTAGCTCAACGAGCTCGGTCATAAGAGCGGGGTCTCCAGAGCTTGTGGCATTCACTCCTTTCCTAGTGTATGTCCTACCAAAACTCCTAGTGCTCTCAACCATGGCTTGCAACTTTTCCATGGCATCTTCTGGTGTCATGTTGAGAATATTCCCACCACAAGCAGCGTCTACCATTCTCCTTTCATGATTAAGGAGACCATTGCAAACATGTAGGACCAGGTCCTCGGTATCATACCCATGAAAAGGGCAACTAGCACACAACCCCTTGAAACGCTCAAGGTAATCATAGAGAGTCTCATCTTCACCTTGCTCTACATGGGAATTTCCTTCTTCAGAGCATTTGCCTTTTTAACTGGAAAATACTTACCCAAAAACACCTTGTGCAACTTCTCCCAGCTATCCACCGAACCGGTAGGCAAATGATAGTACCAGGACCTAGCACCATCTTTCAAAGTGAACCCGAAGGCTCTCATCTTGATCTGCTCCTCAGTGACATTTGGTGGTTTGGTTGTCATGCAAGTGTCATGGAATTGGTTCAAATGCATGATCGGATCCTCACCAGGCAAACCATGGAATGTGGGGAGCAGATTGATCACCCCTGACTTGAGCTCAAAAGTCACCCCCTGAGCAAGGGGTGGAAGAACCACAGCTTGAGGTTGCTGTGTCAGATTGGGAGTAGTACGCTCCCTCAATGTGCGGACGACACCGCCGTCTCTTAGAGCATTTGCCTCTTGCTGCGCCTCAAGCAATGCCCGTTGGGCATTAACAACTAACTGAATTTCAGCCAATTGACGTTGGGTGTCAGCAAGAGCTCTTTGCTCGGGAGTCAACTGAGCGCCTTCTATTGCACCTGTATCAGTCTCAACTCTGTTCTCTCTCTGATTTCGATGGAAAGTCCTCTCGATTTCTGGATCAAGAATAAAAAGAGACTGATTAGTAGAACGGGTGTTGACCATTCACTAGTCAACACTAAGGTTAATCAAAACAAGAACTTTAAAGAAAAGAAAATTTGATTCCCCGGCAACGGCGCCAAATTTGACGAGGCTAATTGGCGTATGCCAAGTCAAGTAATCCTAACAAGTTCACTAACAAGTATAGTAGGCAAGCAAGGGTCGAATCCCAAGGGAATCAGGTTATCGATTCTTAAAGTTAGAATAATGATTAACGAGTGTAAGTAACCAAAGGGGGGGTTTTGTATGTTTTAAGAACAAAGTAACGAAGGTTGATTTGGATTGTAAATATATCAATGGAAGGTGTTTCACTTGACAATTATCCACTAACAGATTAACAAGTTGATCATAAACTCCTTTTAATCCTATGTCGAATTACTCATATGATCGTTCTAATCCCTGTTCTAATGTAGTTATTAGTCCAACTAGTCCTAATTACCCTTACTCAACTATAACCTTGAAACTATCAAGATTCAATAATAAAGCAGCTTTAAGTTTAGGAATGGATAGATACATGCAATACCATAGACAACTAGTCAGATACTCGACATGTACTCAATTCTCTTCACAATTGACATTCACAACTAGTTCATGCAAATTATGTGTGCTACAAACAAGTATGGTATTTCAACTAGAAATAACCAAACAATAGCAATATGAATAAGATGAAACTACTTAGATGGCCAATCTAAATGAGCAAATCTAATTCAATAACAATACACACAAGAGAATAGAGACAATCATAAGAGTAGAACAAAGGAAATAAATCTTACAACTTAATCAATCTGAAAGCTTCAAATGTCAAGCAAAACAATGGAAACTTAACAACTCATGAAGTTCTTGAGCAAAACTCTCAAAACATGGAAATGGAATGTGTAAGATGATTTCAGATCATCCACACCTAAAACCTATAAATCTTTGCAGAATTAAACTGACAAATTGAAGCTAAAAACGTTATAAAAACATTACAAAACTTAACACAACATACTAAATTGGGCAAATGAAGAAAGCCTTCTCTGGCAGATTTCCGCGATCGCGGTTTGGGACCCGCGATCGCGGACTTTCTTCTGTGATCTGGCTTCTTCAGGTAGCATTTCCGCGATCACGGTTTGGGACCCGCGGTCGCGGAATTTCTTCTGTGATCTTGGCTGGTCGAGTAGGTGTTCTTCGATCGCGGTTTGGTACCCGCGATCGCGGATTTGGATTTTGTGGCTTCCTTGGCTTCATCTTCAGCTGCTTCCAATGCTACCTGTGGTCTTCTTCAGCTTCGACTCCTCTTCTTATGCTTCAATGCTCCGCATCATCTTCTGTAATCTCATGTGTAACTCAACTCTCCAAAACTCCATGATTACAGAATACATCATAACATCTAGCATAATCCTATACAAAATGAGCTAATAACCTATAGTAGCGCTATGTAAAATACCGCTTATCAATCTCTCATCATGATTTTTAAAATATCCATATTATTATTTCGTATGATATTCTCTTTTACCACCTCTGGTAACGATACCCCCCATATCATACACTACGCTCTTTTTGGATTGCCTTGGAAAGAAAAGGATTGCTTTTGTCACGCGGGAAGTGTGATTGGGTGGAGAAAGAGGTGTAGCGTGTCAGGGTTGCGTGTCTGCAGCGTGTGGGTGTCTCGAGGCCGAGTTGACGTGTGAAAATTAAAGATGGCAGATAATTATTGCGGAGTTGAGAAAAGGAAAGGTGAAGAATGATGTTTGGAAAGTGTGAAATTCTTGTGGTAATTATGGTGTGTGAACAAGGAACGAAAATCTCAACGGCCGATTTACAAAATCTTCCAAGGAACGATTCGGCTAACTCTACCTCCCCTATTTAAACCCACATTCCCAAATCCCTAACCTCACGCTCTCAATTTTCCTGAAATCTCTCAAACCTTCTTGCCTTTGAATAACTCCCAAGCTCCTCAAAAATGGCCTCCAACTCCTCCTCCCAAAACCCCACCCTCGTCATCGCTAATGACGAAACCTTAGAAACCCTCCTTCAAAAATTAACCGCTACTGGGTACATGTCCCAGGAACCTCTTATCCCTAATCCCTCTCCAATCATCTTCCAAGCTCCAATCATCGACACCATGTCCGCCATGGTGGTCTACAAAGAACCCAAAGCCACAGAGCCCAAAAATCTTGAGCCTAAAATCCCTGAAAACCTTTCCTCTCCTCTCCCCTCCGAGTCGCTCTTCCCAGAGCACATCGAGGTCGACCATGATGAGTCCCATCCTGCCGGCGACGTCTCTGAGACGGCGCCAAGGCAGGACGACACTCTAGTTGACTTTGAAAAGGAACTCGAAGCCGATGTCGTCATCCTGACCTCGCAAGGGGGAAAGAAAAGCGGCAAGTGCTCAAGCGTCACCGGGAAGAGAAAGACTCGTTCCCAGATTGCCAAAGAAGCGGTCCAAATGTCCTCGGAGGAGACGATCGAAGAAATTCCCGAGCCCAAATCTCCCAAGCCGAAGAGAGCAAGGGTTACCCGAGCAGAGAGTGCCAGAAAGGGGAAGGGAGCAGTTGTAAAGAAGGAAAGTCCTTTGGTAAAGGACGTGTCTGGGAGGTCGATCGTAAGGGAGCTAATCTTGGAAGAGGAGTTTATGAAGGAGAACGGGCTGGAAAGAGTGTCTGAGCTCCTCAAGGCTCAGAAATGGAGTCATCTGTTCGAGGAAGGAGAAAGCGCCAACATGGAGCTGTTCAGAGAAATCTATGGGAGTTTCTCACACTAGGAAAGGCCTCATGTACTCACAGGGAAGTTTACTGCTCAGGGACAAGAATGTTCTGTCTCTAGCATTGAACTGGCCTTCATTCTAGAAGTTCCTCATGAGGGTTTCTGCAGTTATTCCAAGCGTCAGTGGCCACTAGACGTTCAGCCCATGGATCTTAAGAGGAGAATCAGTGAAGACGAAAGCCCTCCAAATGTCGACGTCAAGACTAACTCTATGGGAGTGGTAAATCATCTTCTTCACTCTGTCCTAATCAGCAATCTTACGCCTAGAGAACAGAAGAGAAACACCATCCTCATCCAGGACTTTATGCTAATGGAAAAGCTGCTTAGTAAGGATCAAGTGAATCTGGCCAAGATTATTCTGTTGCACATGGAACACGCAAGTAACAGTGAGACTCATGCACTCCCCTACCCTAGCATAGTTAAGAAAATCTTGAAAAGCTTAATGGTGTACTCCGAGGTGAATGAAGGTGTGTTCTACAGGCATCTGGATGAGAGTAATCTGAGGAAGATGAATTTCAAGAAAGACAGTAATGAAAGCTGGATAAGGGCTCAAGACGCTTAGATGGAGGAAGCTGAGGAAGTTTTGTCTGAGAGACCTGACGAGGAACAAAATGAAGCGCCTACTATGGTCTATGAATCGCAAGCTGCCATAGGGAAATTGAGCCGTATTGTTGCTAGTCTCTTTGATCAACAACAACGGCTGATAGGGACTTTTGAGAAGGAGATGAGTCTTGTAAGACTCAAATTGGAGAGGATAGAGACTGCCCTAGGAAGTCTTCTGCCTCAGTCAACTCCTCAAGACGACATGAAGTAATCCTATCTTTCCCTGGCACATCTGACCCCCACTTTTTGTTCCCCAACCTTATCTACTGTCTTCTCTTGCTTCTTATTTCATTTTGTTCATGCTTCCTGTCGTTTCTGGTAGCATGTTTATCTTGTTTTGTTTGTATGGCACTCCGATGTAAGGAGGGCGTGGCCCTCAGTTAATTTTAATAGAATTATGATTTTGTTGTTCTGATTTATGAGCTCTTAAGGTGCAATTTGACTTAATTTCATTCTTTTTGATGATTCCAAAAGGGGGAAATTAGAGGATAGCAGGACTTGAGGGGGAATTCATAACTTAGTTGTAGTTCGTTGTTTTTCTGAGGGGGAAGTTTTAGTGCTTTGTTAGTCTTTGTTCCTTAGCTAGTATATTTGTCGCAGGTTTATACTCTTATTGTTAAGGATGTTTGTCATCATCAAAAAGGGGGAAATTGTTGAGGTATGATGAGGTTTTGATTGAATGACAAACATCCACTAATGGTTTACTTGAGTGCGTAGGTATTGTTACTAGTTTGTGCAGGAACGAAGGAAGTCTACTTGTATGTAGACAAGAACGAAGGAAGTCTACTTGTGCGTAGACAGGTACAAAGGATGTCTTGCTGGAATCCATAAGGCGTAAGGTTATGACGAATGGAAGACAGTTGTGAAGAATAAAGTTCATCCGAAGAAGATCATTGGTCAAAGATATCTTGGAGAATGAACTTGAAGAATTATGGAAGAGTTGCATTTCAAACAAGGAAAGAAGATCCTGTCAAAGAAGGAAAAGAAGATCTCACCAAATAAGGAAAGTGGCAACTCGGAAGAAGGATGGGCATTGGACGCACGTGTGAAGAAGCGCCAAAGGAATAAGGAAATATTACGCGCAAGGAATATTTCCTTATGCGCTTTGTTTCCTTATGTGTTCAAGGCAGCGCACCGAAGTGTAAGGCCCAAGGTGACTACTTGGAGAACAAGTTGGAATGTCACACGGAAAGAAAGATTTCTTAGGAAGAGATTTCCTTGCGTAAGATTTCTTAGGGAGAGAATTCCTTTTGAATCCAATATTAGGAAGCGATTTCCTCTTAGAAAGATATTGTGAGATTTTTGGTAATATTAGAATGGCTAGATTGGTAGTTAGGTTTGAGCTATTTAGTGTGCTATATATTGCATGGGAATTGCATAGCTTAGTAAGACTTTGAAGAGCGAAAACCTAATACTCGGTTTAGAGTTGTTCTACGTGTGTGAGATTGAGATTCAAGTGAGAAGAGTGATCCGAGATCTAGCTAGGAAGTCTAGGTGAGTGATCCAAGTTCTATTGTAATCAAGATATCAATACAACAAGTAGACTCGTTCAAACTCTCTCTAGTGAAAGCTAGAGAGGAGTGGTTTTTCGCATCGAGGAGTTTTTGGTACTTGGGGTGTTTCCACTATATATTATTGTGTCCAGGTTTGAGTTACATTATTGTTTGTCTTTCTGCATTATCTACTTATCAAGGAACAATAGCTTTTGTTCCTTGAGTTTTTATAAACTAATCGATCCAACAGAGAGAGTTGTTTCAAAGTAGCAATTTGTAATTGAATTTGTTTGGTATTTATTAAATTTATATAATGATTAACAAAGTCGATCTGAATTCAATTTCCCTTTGTATAAACAGGATTTTGATTGATATAAGTAATATTATTGTATGTATAGCGGTGATGCATGATATAAGGGAGTGCTAATTTTTTTTATCAAATTCATTTTGGATATTGGTATTTTGATGTTTGGCGGTCGTGTATTATTTAGTCTTTACCGAAAGTTTGAATTTAACCTTGTAATATATGACTGAAATATTGCTTGCGTGTAATCGTTGTTCACATGGTGATTATGTATTATGTAGCTGTTACGTACCTAAAGTTTGAATTCAAATCGATAATGTATGAATGAGATATGTATGAAACAATACCTTATTATATATTCAGATTTGCATAACTTGACTAAACAAAGGGATGAAATATTGTTATAATATTTCTGCAATAAAAAAATAATATCTTATTTCTCACTCAACCTTATCTACTGTCTTCTCTTGCTTCTTATTTCATTTTGTTCATGCTTCCTGTCGTTTCTGGTAGCATGTTTATCTTGTTTTGTTTGTATGGCACTCCGATGTAAGGAGGGCGTGACCCTCAGTTAATTTTAATAGAATTATGATTTTGTTGTTCTGATTTATGAGCTCTTAAGGTGCAATTTGACTTAATTTCATTCTTTTTGATGATTCCAAAAGGGGGAAATTAGAGGATAGCAGGACTTGAGGGGGAATTCATAACTTAGTTGTAGTTCGTTGTTTTTCTGAGGGGGAAGTTTTAGTGCTTTGTTAGTCTTTGTTCCTTAGCTAGTATATTTGTCGCAGGTTTATACTCTTATTGTTAAGGATGTTTGTCATCATCAAAAAGGGGGAAATTGTTGAGGTATGATGAGGTTTTGATTGAATGACAAACATCCACTAATGGTTTACTTGAGTGCTTAGGTATTGTTACTAGTTTGTGCAGAAACAAAGGAAGTCTACTTGTATATAGACAAGAACGAAGGAAGTCTACTTGTGCGTAGACAGGTACAAAGGATGTCTTGCTGGAATCCATAAGGCGTAAGGTTATGACGAATGGAAGACAGTTGTGAAGAATAAAGTTCATCCGAAGAAGATCATTGGTCAAAGATATCTTGGAGAATGAACTTGAAGAATTATGGAAGAGTTGCATTTCAAACAAGGAAAGAAGATCCTGTCAAAGAAGGAAAAGAAGATCTCACCAAATAAGGAAAGTGGCAACTCAGAAGAAGGATGGGCATTGGACGCACGTGTGAAGAAGCGCCAAAGGAATAAGGAAATATTACGCGCAAGGAATATTTCCTTATGCGCTTTGTTTCCTTATGTGTTCAAGGCAGCGCGCCGAAGTGTAAGGCCCAAGGTGACTACTTGGAGAACAAGTTGGAATGTCACACGGAAAGAAAGATTTCTTAGGAAGAGATTTCCTTGTGAAAGATTTCTTAGGGAGAGAATTCCTTGTGAATGCAATATTAGGAAGCGATTTCCTCTTAGAAAGATATTGTGAGATTTTTGGTAATATTAGAATGGCTAGATTGGTAGTTAGGTTTGAGCTATTTAGTGTGCTATATATTGCATGGGAATTGCATAGCTTAGTAAGACTTTGAAGAGCGAAAACCTAATACTCGATTTAGAGTTGTTCTACGTGTGTGAGATTGAGATTCAAGTGAGAAGAGTGATCCGAGATCTAGCTAGGAAGTCTAGGTGAGTGATCCAAGTTCTATTGTAATCAAGATATCAATACAACAAGTAGACTCGTTCAAACTCTCTCTAGTGAAAGCTAGAGAGGAGTGGTTTTTCGCCTCGAGGACTTTTTGGTACTTGGGGTGTTTCCACTATATATTATTGTGTCCAGGTTTGAGTTACATTATTGTTTGTCTTTCTGCATTATCTACTTATCAAGGAACAATAGCTTTTGTTCCTTGATTTTTTATACACTAATCGATCGAACAGAGAGAGTTGTTTTAAAGTAGCAATTTGTAATTGAATTTGTTTGGTATTTATTAAATTTATATAATGATTAACAAAGTCGATCTGAATGCAATTTCCCTTTGTATAAACAGGATTTTGATTGATATAAGTAATATTATTGTATGTATAGTGGTGATGCATGATATAAGGGAGTGCTAATTTTTTTTATCAAATTCATTTTGGATATTCGTATTTTGATGTTTGGCGGTCGTGTATTATTTAGTCTTTACCGAAAGTTTGAATTTAACCTTGTAATATATGACTGAAATATTGCTTGCGTGTAATCGTTGTTCACATGGTGATTATGTATTATGTAGCTGTTACGTACCTAAAGTTTGAATTCAAATCGATAATGTATGAATGAGATATGTATGAAACAGTACCTTATTATATATTCAGATTTGCATAACTTGACTAAACAAAGGGATGAAATATTGTTATAATATTTCTGCAATAAAAAAATAATATCTTATTTCTCACTCAATTTCCAATCTCACATTGTAAAATTTATCTAAACAACGTCAACCCGTCGATACATCAAGCTCATCACTAAGAACGTTATGGTAATAACCATCAATATCATGAAAATAGTCTTTAAAGTAAAAAAGTCCACAAACGGGATACACTTTTGCAATCTCAATTACCCCCTTAGTTCTTCTAGCTCAAAATGCGCCAACACCTATCAACATTACACACATGCTTGCAATATAATCAGTGTCTAAGAAAAGAGGAACACAAAGAAAAAGGAACAGAAACATAATACATTTGTAGAAAAAATAATAACCCGTGGATAAAAAGTACCGAAAAGCAAAAAAAACTCATAATTATATACGGTATTTGATAACATGAATGTCATGTTCAATGTCCACTGATATAAATTCTCTATTATGCTTCCACTGATATAACAAATAAAAACTTTAAATAGAGTAAAACAACAGCAAATTTCATACCAATTTTAACTTGAAGTAGAAAAACCTAAAGAACTTCCCTTCAGTAGCAAATTCAGAGGATTTTGGGACTTTGCTGAACAAATATTATAGAAACGTACTATCCTAGATAATAATGTCCACTACGGAAAAAAAAAGGAAAAACATAATAGAGGAGAAATTGAAACTATAGGCTAATGTAAAGGAAGCTTACTTCCGATGATTTGATCAATGTGAGAAGCATCTCCAAATAGTCTTTTGTCCACATATATATATATATATATTCTAGTTCACCCAACTCCATGACTGGGATTTGCCTAGTTTTTATCTGATGATTTCCCGCCTTCACTATGTCGAAACAATAAATCAATGTCAAACCAAGTGAAAAGTAAATTACAACAAAATAAAATCCAGTATTTCCCATCTTCAATGCTTAACTTTTTTTAATATTAGGATTATCTAACCTTATATTACGGAGACTCAAATGTCCACATGCTGAGATTAAGGGGGATAAAGAACTGCCATCCAACCCAATGAACTCACTCGTTTCTCATACACTGGACCATCTGGTAATTCATGTGGATTCCTAATCCTAACATATAGTATTTTGATGACCGCTAAACAGAATTAATCACAATACAGAAGTTGCATAACCTATTTACCTTTGCACGCAGGTCCCGAATGAAACAATGGGTGTGTCATCACTGATATCGGCCACCTTGGTCAATGCTTTCCGGAGCCGTCTTCTCTGACTGGCGTTTTCCGCAGTTGGATGCGCTGTTTCCGTAGCGACGGACTTTAGGAGGTTAGCAGAGTGTTCGGCATGGAAAGCGTTGGGGCTAGGACGGACTCAGAGGCGCCGGGACGGGTGGTTCATGTTTGCTCCATAAGTCATTGAAAGGGAGATCTCTGAAATGGGCCGATAGCAATGGTGAGTTTATATGATACACTGAGAAATACGAAGAGTTTGCTGCATCCATAAAAACCGAGATTGTAACAGAGCAAGACAGAAGGTCGGGAAGCTCACACCAGTCGCCGCCCAACGTTGAGAAAGTGGAAGGGAAACGGATGAAAATCCTAGCAGCGGTCGTGGGAGTTTGGAAGTGGAAGGTAATATCGGGCCACAATATCGACATGGCCCATTTACGGATGATGGTCTTACTGGAACAATCAACATATGAAATAAGGCCCATCCGAGAACAGATTTTGTAGGAGTAATGCTAGTGTATTGAATGGTGGTGCATTGAAAATAGAAGATATTCGTTACTTGGAAGATAAGTTGTTACCAAGTTGGTAAGATCTTATCTAACCATATTGGCATTTTCTCCTATTATCATATTTTCCTTTAATTCCTTTTTAGATATTCTGGATTTTATTTCTTTTTCTTTATTTCTTGTAGGGATTTTATTCTTGGAAAGCAAGTCTCAAAATTTGAAGCATCTCTTGAAACCCTACACAGAGCCGGCCGAACCACGAGTTGTCCAAACCACGAGTCGTGCTCTTGAACAAAAACGGCGGGTACGAATCAGCTGACGAGGAGGAACTCAAGGAGGAACCGAGTGCCCAGGTCGACGAGGTGCGTTTTGCTGCTGCTGATGTGAAGGGTGAGTCTTTTCTTTGCATGGTCGTACCGTTTGAGGGATCCCTGGATTATACTGCAGACACCATGGATACACAAGAGGGACCCCTAGAGGACACTGCTGGCAGTAGGGATAAGCAAGAGGGCATGGGAGACAATGAGGATCACCTAGAGCTGATGGGCGAGATCATGGAATGGGAGATGGAGAGGATTGAGCAGCGAGTTGACATCCCACCAATTGATCTAGCGCAGCGTACCCTTGCTTTTTACCACTAGATTTTCGTTCGTACGTACCCGGAACCCTTTCTTTCTATTATTGACGGTGGGTGTGAGCGTAATGTGGTGAGCGCTGCTGTTGTCACAAAGTTGTCTATTCCTACTTATGACTTGAGTGAGACTATATCAGCGGGATGGGTTTGTCACTACTTCAACTTGAACGTAAGTCAGGGAGCTGAGTTCAATATTAGTTTGGATGGATATGTTGACATGATTCGTTGTGTTGTCCTGCATATTGATGATATTACTGTCATATTGGGACGCCAGTTGCAATTTGATAGATATGTTCTACATGACGGGCGCCTCAATCAACACCATATTTTTCACAATGGAGGATGTGTTCGTTTATCTCCTATGAGCAAGAAGGACGTTTCTGTGTTCCTTTCGATGAGTCGTATAAAGGAGAAAGCAGGCATCAATCTGATTCGTTGTCATGAGCAGCCACGACGTAAGTTTCCTCTCCCTCACGACTTTTTTCATGCAACTAGTCTTTCTCCAGAGGTACCTACTACTACCTCCTTACTCGATATGACCTTGTCGTCTCTGCTTGCTCTTGGTCGGATTGCTAGTCTTTATTTCTGTGACGTCTTGGGGAAGTTCTCTGTTGAGATGTGATGGGTTTTGATTAAATGACAAACATCCACTAATGATTTACTCAAGTGCGTAGGTATTGTTACTAGTGTGTGTGCGGGAATGAAAGAAGTCTTGCTGGAATCCATGAGACGTAAGGTTACGTCGAATGGAAGTCAGCTGTGCAGAATAGTCCATCCGAGGAAGAATATTGGTCAAGATAACTTGGTGGATGGGCTTGAAGAATTATGGAAGAGCTGCCCCGCAAATAAGGAAAGAAGATTTCTCAAAAGAAGGAAAGTGGCAACTCAGCAAAGGATTGGGTTTTGGACGCGCGTGTTTGAATTGCCAAAGAAATAAGGAAATATTGTGTACAAGGAATATTTCCTTATATGCATTGTTTCCTTATATGAGAAAGGCGGCGCGCTGAAGAGTAAGTCCCAATGGTGGCGACTTGGAGAACAAGTTGGAAGATCACACGGAAGGAAAGTTATTTTAGGAAGAGAATTCCTTAGGAAAGATATTGTGAGATTTATGGTAAATTAGGAACGTCTAGATATTGGTGTTAGGTTAGAGTTATTTAGTGTGCTATATATTGTATGAGATTTACATAGCTTAGCAAAACTTTGAAGAGCGAAAACCTAGTGCTTTGTTTAGAGTTGTTCTACGTGTGTGAGATTGAGATTCAAGTGAGAAGAGTGATCCGAGATCTAGGTGGGAAGTCTAGAATAGTGATCCAGGTTCTATTGTAATCAAGATATCAATACACAAGTAGACTCATTCAAACTCTCTCTAGTGAAGGCTAGAGAGGAGTGGTTTTTCGTCTCAAGGACTTATTGGTACTTGAGGTATTTCCACTATACATCATCGTGTTCAAGTTTGATTTTCATTGTTGTTTGTCTCTTTACTTAATCTACGCATCAAGGAACAATTGCTTTTGTTCCTCGAGATTTTTACGCTAATCGATCCAACAATTGGTATAAGAGCCTGGTCTCTAGATTGTATCAATTAGTTGTTCAAGAAAAGATGACTTCCAACAATGCAATCAACGACTCATTCTGAAAACCCCCAATGCTGAAGCCAGGAGAATATGATTGGTGGGCTATTCAATTTGAGTCACATACTCAATCTCTTGACGCGCAGATCTAGAAAGTAATTGAATTTGGCAACGTCATCATCCTTGACTTGAATGATGATGACAAAACCAAAGAGAAAAAGCGAGTCGACTATTGTGACGCAGACAACAAAATCCTTGAGAAGAACGACATGGCTAAAAAGATCCTTCACATGGCTCTAAGCCCGGGCGATCTTCGAAAGATTCTGAAGTACAAGACTGTCAAGGAAAATCTGGGATGCTCTAAAGAGGACATACTCAAGAAGTAATGATGTCAAGACGAACAGACTCCTTGCTGCTAAAAAAGACTACGAGACAGGGAACAAATAATGGTTTCAATCGCTAAACTTCCAAAACGGAGGCACCATCACCTTTGGAAACAAAAGCAAAGGAGAAGTTCAAGGAATAGGCAAGGTAAGTATATCCGACAAACTCTCTGTCAATAATGTAAATCTAGTAAACAATCTTGGTTTTGACTTGTTAAGCGTAGCTCAACTGTGTCAAAAAGGGGAGAATAGAGTTGTCTTTACTACTAATGATTTTCAAGTTGAGAGTTTGAGTTTAGGGAAGATTCTCCTTACAGGAATATGTGTCAATAACATCTACAAGGTAGACTCCACCTTCATTCCTGAGGAGGATCTATGTTTTACCATTGTTAAGGAAGATTCTCTTCTATGGCACAAAAGATTTTGTCATGCAGGTCTGTCACATCTTCAAAAGCTCTACCAAAAGGACCTTGTAAGCGGACTTCCCAAGGTCGAAGCCATCCAAGACATGGTGTGCTCCTCATGCATAAGGGGCAAACAAGTAAGGTCCTCCTTTAAATCCAAGAAAGAGGTAAGCACTTCTCGTCCTTTACAAATGATCTGCATGGACCTATGCCTACACAGAGTTGTGGAGGAAATAGGAATGTCTTTGTTATTGTGGAGTTTTTGAGGAGTTTTAAGCATGGCTAAAATTAGTGGATAATCAACTGGGAGTCCACCATGGTTGGCGAATCCGTACAAGAAGGAGACAGTACACCCTACACTCAGGAAGTTAACTTCGATCTAGTCGAAGTTGCCAATCTTGGTGAACAAAGCTCGAATGGAGTTGACCCAACTCAAGTTCTAGAGTCTGAAAATTCGGCAGAAAGTAACTCATAATAAATAGAGGAAGGAAGTGACGAGGAAAATAACAACACTCCTGACAATCCGGATGCCAGTTCCCCACCAGGGAACACACCAAAAGAGTGCACAAACGATGAACCTACCACTGAGATCAGACGCACCTCTCGAAGCACCGGACCACCAGGATGGTTGAATGGCTACATATGTAATGCAGTCATACAAGATCCATTACCCTCAGTCACAACCACGGACAATCCAAGTGAAGGTACGTTATCTCTCTTACCCTCTAATGAATTTTGTGCTTTCACTTCCTTTGTCTCTCTAGCAGAACCAAAAATAGTGGATGAAGCCCTCAAGGACCCAGAGTGGGTCAAAGCTATGCAAGACGAGCTTCATCAGTTTGAAAGGAACAAGGACCATAATAGGAACAAAATGGGTCTTTAGAAACAAGCTAGATGACAAAGGCCAGGTCACAAGAAACAAAGCTAGACTGGTTGTAAAAGAGTACAACCAACAGAAGGGGATAGACTATGATGAAACCTTTGCTCCCGTGGCCAGACTGGAATCCATAAGATTACTGATTGCATACTCAGCTCATCATGGCTTCAAACTCCAACAGATGGATGTAAAGACTGATTTTCTCAATGGGGAACTAAAGGAAGAAGTCTTTGTGGAGCAAACACCTGGGTTTGTCGACTCGGCTCATCCAGATCATGTTTATGTACTAGACAAGGCTCTCTACGACCTCAAACAAGCTCCTCGAGCGTGGTATGAAAGACTATCTCGCCATCTGCTATCCAACGGATATGTTCATGGAGAGGTGGACAAAACTTTGTTCTTACTGAGGGAAGGAAAAGACACTCTAGTCGTGCAAGTTTACGTGGACGATATCATCTTTGGGTCTACAAACAACAAGCTGGTTGAAAGGTTTGTCAAACTTATGGAAGGCGAATTCGAGATGAGCATGGTTGTAGAACTTAAGTTCTTTCTCGGACTACAAGTGATACAAGGAGATGACAGCACAAGAGTCCATCAATAGAAATATCTCAGAGAAGTAGTCAAGAAATTTGGAATCGCAAATTCCAAACCTTATGCAACCCCAATCTCTCCAAATGACTCTCTTGGCAAGGACGAAAACAACAACAAAGAAGATCAATCTCTCTACAGAGGAATGATTGGATCTTTACTCTATTTGACTACTAGCCGACCTGAGATAATGTACAATGTGTGTCTATGTGCAAGATTTCAAGCTGATCCAAGAGAAACACACACCGTAGCAGTCAAGAGAATTCTAAGGTACCTAAGAGGAACAAATGATCTGTGTCTGTGGTATCCCAAGGGAGGAAGTATGAGCCTTGTTGGGTATACAGATGCGGACTTCGTAGGGAACAGAGTAGATCGCAAATCCACATCTTGTATGGCTTAATTCTTAGGACCATGCCTTGTCTCATGGGCATCGCAAACCACTGTGGCCCTTTCCACTGCTAAAGCTGAATACATCGCAACCGCAGCCTGTTGCTCACAACTCTTATGGCTCAAACAACAGCTAAGTGATTTCGGTATCAATCTCAATTTTGTTCCTATTCTTTGTGATAATACTAGTGCTATAAATATTGCTAAGAATCCTGTGCAGCACTCTAGGACCAAACACTTTGAGATAAGACATCACTTTCTGCGAGATTGTGTTGAAAAGGGGCTAGTAACAACGGAGTTCGTTCGAACTGAGGAACAAATTGCAGACATCTTCACCAAGGCACTAAACAAGGAACCCTTCGAACGACTTCGTCTAGAACTTGGTATGATTTCATTCAAATATTTATGTCTAGTCCTAAGATCCCCCCATGACTGGTTGAAGTCTGAATGATAATTGGTTGTTATTTATAGGATTATATGAACACGTTATTGTATCCCGATGGTTTGAGTTATTTGCTTCTTCTTGTCTTGATTAAACTCAATATTCTTGCAACTTTTTGAACTCGAAATGCTAGCACCGTGGTTTCATTACATGAGAAGGTCTTATTTTTTGCCCAAAAGAGTCCGCTTGATGATTTAAACCCTCATTATAAGCCCAAAGGATAGAGGATCTCTACAGCCGTCCCTAAATCCTTGTCATGATTGCACATTCCTATGAGCCCATTGTATTCATCTACATCTGGAATCTCTCATCATGACTTAAAAGTTCACGCATTCCATCTATGTTATTTTAAGTATAATGTTTTGTTGTACCTCTTCGGTAACTAACCCCCTGCATTATCCTATTCTATTTTTTTTGGAAAAATTGTGAAAGTGGAATGAATGTTCTGGTCCTCAAGAAGGAAAAAGGTTGGTTCTCAAGATTGCGTGAAAAGAATTTCTCGTGTGTTTTTGGTAAGTTACTCAGGAGGAGATCTTGTTTTGGAAAGAGTGGAGCGACACCCTATACCTTGAGATCTCGTCAATTTGGAAAAAGATCTTTCTCTCTCCAATTTTGAATCGGTCCCCATCCGTTATATATACACCCCTTCCTCTAAAAATACCAAATCCCCAAAAAGATCCCTTCACACTCTAACAGAAAACCTTCTCAAAACCCTTGACCCTCTCCTACTCAAAACTCAACTCAGCAGGCGTCACCCATTCATCTTCTTCCTCTTCCATCTTCAACCATATAACCGCCCTCACCACTCACTCTCCTACACACCCATCAATCCCTTCCGCTGCAGACACTAACCCGATGAGTAAGGATGTTAAAAGAACCACTCAATGACGTCTTCGAGGTGGTGTTGCTCCAAAGTAATCTTAGCTTAACTCTTCACAGGGAACATAACATCTCTGACTACTTTTTCAATTGCCCCAACCCCACTTTTCTCTCCCAGCCGCATTATCCCTCTTCTCTTTCTTCTTATTGTACACTTTTTCATGTCTTGTCATTCTTGGTTGCTAGCATGCTAGTTCTCTTGTTTTATCTTGATAGTGTGATTTCTTGAGTATTGAAGTTCTTATGAGTCATTACCTCGATCGTTTTCTCGTGTTTTGTATACTTCTTATTTATAACTTCTGACTTCATTCTTTTTTATGATGCCAAAAGGGGGAAATTAGAGGATAGCAGGACTTGAGGGGGAATTCTTGACTTAGTTGTAGTTCGTTGCTTTCCTGAGGGGGGGATTTTAGTGCTTTGATAGTCTTTGTTCCTAGGTTAGTATATATGTCTCGGGTTTGTGATCTTATTGTTAAGGATGTTTGTCAACATCAAAAGGGGGAAATTGTTGAGATATGATGGGTTTTGATTAGATGACAAACTTCCACTAATGAATTACTTGAGTGCATAGGTATTGGTACTAGTGTGTGTGCAGGAACGAAGGAAGTCTTGCTGGAATCCATGAGACATAAGGTTACGTCGAATGGAAGCCAGCTGTGCAGATTAGTCCATTCGAGGAAGAATATTTGTCAAGATATCTTGGAGGATGGCCTTGAAGAATTATGGAAGAGCTGCCTTGCAAATAAGGAAAGAAGATTTCTCAAAAGAAGGAAAGTGGCAACTCGGCAAGGATTGGGCTTTGGACGCGCGTGTTTGAATTACTAAAGAAATAAGGAAATATTGTGTGCAAGGAATATTTCCTTATATGCATTGTTTCCTTATATGATCAAGACGGTGCGCTGAAGAGTAAGTCCCAATGGTGACGACTTGCAGAACAAGTTGGAAGATCACACAGAAGGAAAGTTATTTTAGGAAGAGAATTCCTTAGGAAAGATATTGTGAGATTTATGGAAATATGGGAACGCCTAGATGTTGGTGTTAGGTTAGAGCTATTTAATATTGTATGGGATTTACATAGCTTAGCAAGACTTTGAAGAGCGAAAACCTAGTGCTTTGTTTAGAGTTGTTCTACGTGTGTGAGATTGAGATTCAAGTGAGAAGAGTGATCCGAGATCTAGGTGGGAAGTCTAGAAGAGTGATCCAAGTTCTATTGTAATCAAGAAATCAATACACAAGTAGACTCGTTCAAACTCTCTCTAGTGAAAGCTAGAGAGGAATGGTTTTTCGTCTCAAGAACTTATTGGGTACTTGAGGTGTTTCCACTATAATCTACGCATCAAGGAACAATTTCTTTTGTTCCTTGAGATTTATACGCTAATCGATCCAATAGAAAGTGTAACTATTCATTTTACCAAATTTAACTTTGACAAAGTAAAATAAATGTTACATACATGCATTTGTGTTTTAATATTAGAGTAGTATGCATAATAGTAATATTGACTTGTGAATAGAGTGCATAATAGTATTTGTATGCATTATGATGTCTAGGACTTTAGTAATATGCATTCAGATATGGATTGATGCAACATGGAGAAATTTGATGCACGTGAAATAGAAAATAATCTGAGATTTTACATCTAGTCTACAAATAGCTAGTCTAAAATGTCAAAGTGAGCATGTTGTTGGATGCTATGGTATTACCTTTTAACACATGATATCTATATAAAACATGCAAAAGGATGAACATAAGTAAGTAAACAATAAGAAATATGAATACGCTTCCGGGTTTTCTCGTATACCCCTTATCCATTTACCTTTACCATTCATCCATATCTCCTTCATCCTTATCCTCATCTCCTTCATCCTAATCGGCTCCTCCTCTGACACTTGTTCACCATCCGTTTCCAGAATACCAAAGTCATGTCAGAAACCGATTTGGTTTTTCTAAAGATGGCCTTTAGCATGTCCATGATCATGGTTATTATCATAACTTATCTCATGTGGGTCCCAAAGTAGTAAGATGTTATGTCGTTTTTTTCTTAAATCAATTTGTAAAATAAGTAGATTTCTTAATCTACATAGTGTCGTGTGTATGAACATTATGATTATGCAAGTTTTATGTTTTGGTTCATATATCATGTTTGTATGCAAAGTTATCAAAGCTCATAAATTTGTGTTGATAGATATGATCTTAAGTCGACACAATAACAAAATAATTTTAGAGTTTCTGATGTAGAAGATCTCATAGATTTTGGGCAACTACAAAGCATACCTATCAATAATAAAAATTGGTTAAGTGTGTATAATATATAAAATTTGCAAGATAATAGGAGGATAATACCTTAAAGATATTGAAGCTCAGTTGGATTTAGGCTCATGCTGATAACGTGTTATAATTTTATTAAGTTATGATGTTGAAACCAACAATATGACTTCTTGTATTATAAAGGATTTTGAGAGTGGAATGAAGTGTTTAGGAAGGACTTGATTTTATCTTGTTTTTAATTGTATTTTCTTTGAACAAAACACCTCTATTTATAGTAGAGGATTTACATCATAATGATAGACATTTGTCTAACTCCATTGAATGAAGGTGAATTATTCATGTAGAGATTAATTTCTAGTTTAAAGTAATGTGTAAGCAAGCCCATTTTAGCCATAACAAAGCAACCATTTGGGCTCATTAATTGGACCCGGATTGGATGGCTTGAGTTTGACCCATTTGTGGAAGCCCATATTAACTTTAAGGATGGGCTGGGAGTTGTCCGCGTAGACCCTTGTTTTTGCCAGCCATTTGCTCCTTCACTCTATTTATAAGAGTGAAAATTCAGCAGCTCCCCTTTCTCTTGTTGGTTGATTGAATGCTCTCTCCTTGGGGACACCTCCAAGCTACCTGTGTTTGCTAGGAAATCCTTTCTTTTGCCTATGCTCTAGCCATGTGTTGTTCTTGAGAGCTTCCTTACCCATCCAAATGCTTGATTAGATTTCTCTTGCCCTTTTTTATTTCTAACCCGGTGGTTTTAGGTATTCTAGTTGAGGCCTAAAACATTTCCATTTACAAATCTTTATTCCGCATATATATTTCTACAAAATGGTATCAGAGCCAGGTTACATTTGATTGATTTTGACTACGATTTTTAGCTTTAGCTTCGTTTGAAGCTTGTTAAACGCTAGTTCTAAAGTTCCGATTCAGTCACTTGACCATTTGTGAAGATTGGTTTCAGATCTGAGAAGTTTGGGTTTCATTTTTATCTTTCGAACTCTTATATATCTCAGTATGTTTGCAAAGTCTTCATTTTGGGTGAAAGATTCATTTCAAGGATACAAGCCTTAAGCACCTTGTTTCATTTACTCATCTTCTCCAACAGATCCTTGGACTTGGAATTCTAGGTTAAGTTCTGATATAGCTTGCGACCTAGATCCAGTTCGTCCTCCTCCGGTGCGGGCGTGATATTGCTTAGATCTGGTGACATCAGTCCGCCTCCGCCCGGATCCTCTCAAGCTCATCCTCCCTTTCCAATCTTTGTTCTCGTTCCTTCACCATCTTCTTCGAGCTACCGTAAGGCCTCGTTGCCTTGGACTCGAGTTGAGAGTAGGGAAAAAATACAGATTTGGAACTCAGAGCCCTCAGTCCTAAATTTTGGTCGATATCGTCCGTAACTTTTTGGGGGTTGTTGTTGTGTTTTATTAGTCCATTAAAACCAGTTTTTTAATTGGATTAATTTCTTTTTTTTTAATTGAATTAATTTCAACTTGGAAAAATATCAGAAACTTTCAATTTTTGATTCGTTTACTGTTTGTCCATTTTTGTCCTACTGTGCTTGAGAGGGAGAGTTTCTGCAGGTATGAAAAGTCCACAATTTTTTTTTTTTGGAATTTCTTTTCTTACCTTCTATTGTTTGACTATTTGACTAATCATTCAAACCAAATTGAATGTGATTTAAATCTATAGTCTCAAATTCGTACATCACACTTGCTTTTTCAAAATTAATTTGAATTTGAGTGGTTTGCTGCAGATTCTTAGAGAAGTCCAAGGAAATCGTTTTCTTTTGGAATTTTTCTTATCTCTTTCTTTGACTACATTGACTAGTTCTTCAAAATTAATTTGACAAGGACTAATCTTGTGTCATTCGTTAGTTAGCTCGTTTGTTTCTAAAGTTTCGCGTCCATGTCTGAGTCTTCTGTTCGTATCAAGCCTTTTGATGGGATCTCTGACTTTGCAATGTGGCCAGTCAAGATGAAAGCTATTCTAATTAAGGAAAGTGTTGGCGAGCTGTCAACGTCGACTATCCCAAGGATATGAAGGATCCTGAAAAGGAAGAAATCAGTGAGATCATGATTCGACTCTCCGACGAGGTAGCACGTCAGGTAGTACACATTGATACTTCTTTTGCACTTTGGAGTGACCTAAAGGAGTTGTATTTGGTAAAATCCTTACATTCTCGTATTAGCTTATTGTGTCACATCTTTAATTTCAAAATGGATGTTTCTGTGTTTTTGAATGATAACTTAGATAAATTTCTTCCCATGAATCAGGAATTAGAAAGGTGTGGAGATAAAATTGTTGATACTCACCAAGATGTGATATTACTTAACTCTATGCCTTCCCAGTTTGATCATTTCAAAGATGTGATTCAATTTGGTACTGCTGACTTGACTAAAATGAGGGTTGTTGATTCTATTGTTCAGAAAAATGAGCTTATGAAAGTCTTTAAGGGAAAACATGATAAAGATTCAAAATCTGAAGTTTTGTTTTCAAAAGGAAAAACCAAGCACCAGAATGAGAATAAGAAGAAGAAAAATAAGGATTCAGCCTATTCCAATTCTTATAAGTTTGGCAATGGTGATTCTAAATCTTAAACTGATAAAAAGTGTCATTATTGTAGCAAACTTGGTCATTTTACTTCTGAATGCTTCAAAAAGATGAGAGATGAGTCAAGTAAATCACAAAATGGTGCTACCAATGTTCTAGATACACACCCTTTCTATTCTGATGAACTTCTCATGTGTGCATCTTTGGATGATTCCGATTCTTGGATATTGGATTCTGGTTGTACTATGCACATTACACCTCATAAGCATCACTTTGACTTTCTACATGAATGTAATGAGGGTGAGGTAAGGTTGGGTGACCATTCCTCTCTTAAAATTAAAGGCATAGGCAATGTTCCTTTTAGGATGCATGATGGAGTGGTTAGGGTTGTCCAACAGGTCAGGTGGGTCCCTGATCTTAGGAGAAATTTATTATCTGAAAGCATGTTTGATGATCTTGATTGTCATATTCATACTCATAATGGTGTTAGGAACGTTTCCAGAAATGGAAAAATCTTGATTAAGAGTGTGAAAAAGAATGGCTTATATCATGTTGTTGGAAATCCTGTTTTGTCTGCCTCTTCTGTTGAACTGAATGTTTGCATGAGTATGGATCATACTAAATTGTGGCATGATAGGCCAGGGCATATAGGAAACAAAGGACTTCATTATTTGTTCAAACATGGTCACTTTGATCAAATGCCCTCAGATTTAAAACTGCGAAAATTGTATTTTCGGAAATCAAGTTAAATCCAGCTTCAACAAGTCATCTTTTGTTGCTCAAAAACCTTTAGAGTATGTACATGCAGACCTTTGGGGACCAGCCCAAGTGGATACTATAGGTGGAAGAAAATATTTTCTTTCAATTATAGACCACTATTCAAGAAAGGTTTGGGTGTACTTACTCAAAGCTAAGAGTGAAACATTTGACAACTTTAAGTTCTGGAAAACAAAGGTTGAGGGTGAAACTGATTTCAAAGTGAAATGTCTTTGAACAAATAATGGTCTAGAATTCTGCAATCATGAATTTGATCATTTTTGTCATGTTAATGTTATTAAAAGGCACTTAACTGTGCCAGGCACACCTCATCAGAATGGCACTGCAGATAGAATGAACAGAACCATGCTTGAAAAGGCAAGGTGCATGCTCATCAATGCAGGGATGAAACACTCCCTTTGGGGTGAGGCGGTCATCACTGCTTCATACCTAATAAACAGATCCCCTTGCTCTGCCATTGGTTTTAAAACCCCACAAGAATTGTGGAGTGGAACCAAGCCAAGTTTAGCTCACTTAAGAACTTTTGGGTGCACTGCATATGCTAAACAATCAGCTGGAAAGTTAAACCCTAGAGCTCTAAAGTGTGTTATGCTTGGTTATCCTGAAGGGGTGAAAGGCTACAAATTATTACTCATACAACCAGGAGGGTATAGAGTAATAGTTAGTAGAGATGTCACTTTCAATGAGAGTGAGTTTTATTTAAAAAGTCGGCTAACTACTTCTTCTAAGAATTTAGACAGGTCCAACAACAGTGAAACTCACTTCTATCTTCCAAGTGCTTCTACTATGCCTTCTGATGAAGAGTTCGACATTGGTCATTCTCTTGAACCAGTGTCTCCTGAAAACTCTCTGCAAGCTGAAGATTCCAGAAATTATGAAGTTTCTAATGAACAAGAAAATGTTCAAACAAGTACTGAAGATCACTTGGATGTGCAACCTCACCAATCGGGTGGGCAGGTAAGTAACCATTCTCCTCAAATATCATCTCCTATCCCCTCTGAAATCCCCTCCTCTTCTTATGTCCCATTATTCTCTGAAAATCCTGATGTTGGTCCTTTTGTTGAAATGCCAAATCTGTCTGATTATCAATTGACTAGATGATGCGGGGATAAGCCGTTGTTGTCCGATCTAGACACCAAACCTCGAACAGAAACTCGAACTGAGAAGATAGGCGGATTTAGAATGAGATGAAAGAAGGATAAGTCGAATGATAGGCCAATTGGAACTAAATCAAACAACGATAAAACCCTTGAACTTAGGAAGAAGAACCTTACCGAATGATGAAGAAACCCCAATGGATTACAACCAAACACAATGGCTATGGTAGGCCAAGGCACCTGGAGGATGCTCTATGGAGTCCCGATAGCACCAACCTTATGGAAGAGATTGACACACACAAGTACAGCTAGGGCGAGTTAAACAACAATGCACACAGGGAACTCTACTCACAAAAGCTCTCTTTTGGGAGGAAAAACGATAAACGTTGTATTCAATATCAAAGTCTGGGTGCCTAAAACAATAACTAGGGTAAACCTTATATAGAGTCAATAAGGTGGCCAACTAAAGATAAAAGAAATAAAAACAATAAAAGTATATCCTAAAAAGATAAAACCAATGGAAAGAAATAATTCCCGAAAACGAATTAAAACAATGAAGTCTCGGTAGGCTTGCAACACGATCCGCGGGCGCGGCCTGTGCGAAAAAACGCACAGCCCGTGCGTTGCTCTCGACTTGGGAAATTAAATGAATTAATCTGATTTCCGCGGGCCCGTATTTGGAGCTACGGGTGCGAAAATGTCTGCGGGCGCGGATTCGCTGGTGTAACTCCCTCCTTCGCTCGGATCTGGTTCCTCTCGAACCCCAACTACTAGAATCATCTTCAATGGTGTTTCCAAGGGTTCCTCTATAATGCTTAGCTCTTTAGACATGAAGAAAGCCACTAACTTGTCTAACTCTTGTTGGACTTCCTTAGCTCTCGAACGAGTCAACGCGCCTTCAAACTCAGGAACCACCGGTGTCGATTGATGCTCAGATGATCCTTCATCATCCTCCCCTTCTTGAAAAGGATTCGACCTCGAATCATCTAGCTCCTCCTCTTCTCCTTCAAACAATGTAAGATCTTCCACATTGAAGGTGGCACTCACTTGATAATCACCGGGAAGCTCCAAGACATAAGCATTATCTCCAATCTTCTTAAGCACCTTGAATGGCCCATCACCTCTTGGGGACAACTTTGAGTGGCGTTTGTTGGGAAAACGCTCTCTCCTAAACTGGACCCACACAAGGTCTCCCTCCTTGAATATGACCTTCTTCCTCTTCCTATTTGCCTTGCTAGCATTTGTTGCAGCCACCTCTAGCAATTTAGCTCTTGTCCTCTCATGAATCTCCTTGATGTGCTCAACCTGTTTTCCTGCATTGAAATCCACTCGCTCCTTCGTAGGTAACGGCATAAGATCAAAAGGGGTTAGTGGATTAAAACCATACACACATTCAAAGGGACTCAACGAGGTCGAGGAATGGATGGCTCTATTATAGGCAAACTCAACATGGGGTAAGGCTTCTTCCCAAGGTTTCAAATTCTTCCTAAGGATGGCTCTCAAAAGGGTTCCTAAGGTCCTATTGGTTACTTCAGTTTGGTCATCAGTTTGTGGGTGACTAGATGTAGAGAATAACAATTTAGTCCCTAGTTTTCCCCAAAGAGTTTTCCAAAAGTAACTTAGGAATTTCACATCCCTATCACTAACAATAGTCTTTGGTACTCCATGTAACCTAACAACTCCTGTAAAGAACAAGTCAGCCACATTACGAGCATCATCAGTCTTGTTGCAAGCAATAAAATGAGCCATCTTAGAGAATCGATCAACAACCACAAAAATAAAATATCTCCCCTTCTTAGTCCTAGGCAACCCCACAATAAAATCCATACTAATGTCTACCCAAGGGGTCGTAGGAATAGGTAAGGGAGTATACAATCCATGTGGCTTAACTCTATACTTAGCCTTAAGACACTCCAAACATCTTTTCAAGCAATGCTCAACATCCCTAAGCATATGTGACCAATAAAAATGAGTATGCAACATATGATATGTCTTATCTCTACCAAAGTGTCCCATCAATCCACCCTTATGGGCTTCTTCAACAAGCAATAATCTCAAAGAACACTTAGGTATGCACACTTTATCAGCTCTAAACAAGAAACCATCAAACAAGTAAAACTTATCCAAAGTTCCTTTAGCCAAACATTGCTTATTAATAGGCCCTTACTATTTGACGCCCACTCAAATTTCTATTTACCGCCCAGTTTTTGTGCGTCACGCATGGAATAAAACCCTACGTCGCGCACGATTTTTGTTTTTCAAAAAAATCCATGCGTCACGCATGGATTAAAACCATACGTCACGTATGGATTTTTTTTTGTTTTTGCTTGTTTTTTTCCATAATCTATTAGATAATTTCAATACGATCGCGTGCATATAAAATTCGTCCAAAACGGACATCGTTTGCCCCTTCAAAAGGCCAAAATACAAATTTATCACACATAATTTATTGTATCAACAAGTCCGTTAAAACAACACACCATTTTTCAAAATTTTTTATAATATGGTAGATAACTTAGGAAAGATTTTATTTAGTGATGTTAATACTTAAATAAAATTAATAACTACAATTTATAAGTACGGAGTAATAGATTTGTTACACTTAATCATAATTACTTCACTGTTTTTTGTTTTTTAGCCTTTTGAAGGGGCAAACGATGTCCGTTTTGGACGAATTTTATATGCACGCGATCGTATTGAAATTATCTACAAGATTATGGAAAAAAAGCAAAAAAAAAAAAAAAAAAAATCCATACGTGACGTATGGTTTTAATCCATGCGTGACGCATGAATTTTTTTGAAAAAAAAATTCGTGCGCGACGTATGGTTTTATTCCATGCGTGACGCACAAAAACTGGGCGGTAAATAGCAATTTGAGTGGGAGGTGAATAGAAAGTATGTATTAATAGCACCAAAATCTGCATCATTATGATATAACTCTTTGATGTAAACAAAGCCTAACACCTTAGAGTCAAGTTGAACAATCAATGCATATCTCCTATAAAGTGCATCAGCAACAACATTATCCTTTCCCTTCTTGTATTTGATGATATAAGGAAAAGTCTCAATAAATTCCATCCATCTACCATGCCTCCTATAAAGTTTGTCTTGGCTCCTAAAATGTTTCAAAGACTCATGACCGGTATACAAAACAAATTCTCTAGGCCATAGGTAGTGCTGCCAAGTCTTAAGTACTCTATACAATGCATATAATTCATTATCATAAGTAGAGTAATTCAGACTTGCACCTTTCAACTTTTCAGAAAAGAAGGCAATAAGCTTACCCGCCACTCATATAGAAGACAACAACAAACTTCCCTATAAACTTCCTCAAGACATGATTCATCAGTCTCATAAACGTAGAGGGAGCATTAGTCAGTCCAAATGGCATCACAAGCCACTCATATAGACCAAATTTGGTCTTGAAGGCAGTTTTCCACTCATCGCCTTCTCTCATCCTTATTTGATGGTAGCCACTCCTAAGATCAATCTTGGTAAAACTGGTGGCTCCATGAAGTTCATCCAACATGTCATCTAACCTTGGTATAGGATGACGATACTTGAAAGTTATGTTATTGATAGCTCGGCAATCAACACACATTCTCCAAGAATCATATTTCCTAGGCACCAGCAAGACCGGGACAACACATAGACTAAGACTCTCTCGAACATAACCCTTATCTAGGAGCTCCTGTACTTGCTTCTCAATCTCCTGACACTCCTGAGGATTCATTCTGTAAGCTGGTCTGTTAGGCAATGAAGCTCCTGGAATAAGATCAATGTGGTTCTTAATACCCCTAAAGGGCGGTAAGCCTGCTGGGATCTCATCCGGGAACACATCAGCAAACTCCTCAACAATAGCTTGAATGCTCAGGGGTAGATCAACTCGAGAATCGGTACCTGTCAACACAAACCTCTTGTATAGCATCATTAAAGTAGTGTCCAAAGGTAAATACTCACCTTGTAATTCAGATTTGGATGACAAAAGGGCGCGCAAAAATGTTTGATTCGAAGCGGCATGGGAGTCTGTGTCAGAACCCGCGGTCGCGGATTTGGATCCGCGGGCGCAACTCGCCTTTCGCCGAAGTTCTGCCGTAGATTCCGCGGGCGCGGATTTGGCTCTGCAGCGACAATTCTTCAGTTTCATTTGTCTCCTCCGCTTGCGTCTTCTCCTTGCCTTTTCCCTTCTCATATGCATCTGCTATCTGTGCTGGAGTCATAGGCTTAAGAGTAACAGTCTTATTATTGAAAGTAAATGAATGGCGGTTAGTATGACCATCATGAACATATTTTCTATCGTATTGCCATGATCTACCTAACAATATATGACAAGCCTGCATAGGAACAACATCACACAAAATCGTATCTTCATATTTCCCTAATGTGAATGTTATTCTAGCCTCCTTTTGAACTTTCAATTCACCACATTCATTCATCCAATGCAAATTATAGGGTCTAGGGTGAAAAATAGTAGCAATATTCAATTTATAAATTAATTTGGTACTAGCAATATTGCAAAAACTTCCTCCATCAATGATCATATTACAAACCTTCCCTTGAACCAAGCATCTAGTATGAAACAAATTTTCTCTTTGGTTATCCTCACAAGGGGCGGGTTGTACATGCAAAGTTCTCTTACAAATCAAAGAATCACCATGCTCATAACCAATTTCATCACTAAGATCATCCTCATCATGATTTTCATCTAGGTTTTCTTCCTTATCACTTTCACTTTCACTTTCATATCCACCTAGCTGATTAACAATTAAGACTCTAGAATTAGGACAATCTTTCATCATATGACCCTTTCCTCAACATTTAAAACATTCAATATCTCTAGCTCTAGTAGAAGGGTTAGAAGTACTCCCTTTGGGTCCAAGTTCGGCTTGTGGTGCAGCCGGAGGGGCGTCACTTCTTGGTCTATCCCTATCTCCTTGTAGCTCCTTGGAAGAGGCATATCGTCCATAATAAGAATCATTACGTCCTTGCTGATTTTTCCAAGTGTTGGAAGAACCATGTGCATTCCTATTCCCTTGATTCCTATACTTAGTCTTCCTTTCCACTTTGATGGCTAAGTGCAGCAACTTAGCCATAGAACTATATGGAAACATTTCAATCTCATTAGCCAAAAATGAATTGAGAATACGAAGTTACCTTGCCATTGTCGCTTCTTCATCCTCAATCACATTGGCCCTAACCATGGCTATTTGCATAGCATTGAAGGTCTCTTCTACTCCCATAGATCCCTGTTTCAAATTCTCAAGTCGCTGTAGAAGCTTTATAGTGTAGTGTGGGGGAATAAATCGAGCTCTCATCATCCTCTTCATTAGCTCCCAAGTAGCAATGGGATAATCTCCATTTCCAGCTCGTACTCTCACTAAGTTGTCCCACCAAACTAGAGCATAGCCATAAAAAGCCAAAGATGCAAGTCACACCTTCTTATGCTCAGGGAAGTTGTGACAATTCCAGATCTACTCAATCTTCGTCTCCCACTCCATTTAGACATCTGGATCACACTTGCCCTCAAAACTTGGGATCTTCACCTTGATCTTCCCAACTCCATCTTGCTCAGGCTCTCTTCTCCTTCCTTGGTACCCTCTTTGTTGACGATAGGGTCGCCATCCTTCATTCCCATCATACTCCTTTTCAAAATATGCATCATCATCTAAAGCCTGAAATCTATCAAAACGGTTAGTAGCATTGTATCTATTAGGATGACGTAAAGGAGCGTTAGGAGTATGATATCGCTCCCTTGGAGCTGGAATTTCAGCACCCCTGGGGGTACCATGTTGGCGTCTGTGACGAAGTTCCTGTCTGGTGGTTGTAGTAAGCCCACTAAAAACCTTTCACTAAACTTGTCCAAGAAGTTCATCAACTCCGGGGTGACATGGCTGGTCGTCGGGTTCCCTGGGGGGTCTCCAGTTGGGAGAAACTAACATGTCCATTATCAAAGAAAAGACTAACACAGAACAATATTAAGTGAGTGTAAATGAAAACAACTCGCAAGTGTTTACTCTCGTATGTTTTCCTCTGCACTCTCTCTCAATTGTTGCTGTAACAAGCTTTTCTTGATGGATTGCCTTGTGTGAATCAAAACCCAATAGATTGAAACTCGCAGGCTCCTAGCACTATGATGAGTGATGGTAGAGATGAAGATGGCTAGTGTAGGGGCGGGGTTTCAACTCAAGGTTCTGACTCAAAGCAAAACAACTCAACAAAAGAAAGAAACAAAGACTCAAAAGACGTTTGCAAGGATGTAAATGCAAACAACTATCAGACTCAAAATTCGAACTCAAGAGGGCCAAAAGGAAGCGTACCTTAACTTGTCCCGACTGGTGTCAATGAAGGATCGAAGACGGAGTCGAGAGGGGTAGGGTATGGCTCGGAAGATTTGCAATCGCTCGGAGAAGACCGACGGCGATCGCGGGATCAAGGGTGGCGATCGCGGGATCACGGGTGGCGATCGCGGGATCACTGGTGCCGATTGCCGGATTCCGCGGGTAATCCGCGGTCGAGGATTTGTCCTGCGGGCAAAATTCCTTCGTCTTCGTTTGGGCTCGTGGCAATCCCGTTTCCTCCAATTTCTTGATAACAAAAAATAATTGCTGACTATGAGACTTTTCTTTTCTTTTCTTTTTTTGTATTTTTTTCTTTGAATATTTTTTTTTGTCTCAGCAAAACGAATTACAGACTCGATATATGAGATATTAATCTCAGCAAAATAAAATAAACAAAAGACTAACCAACTTGATTTCCTTGTTGAAGAGATAAGATTTCCTTGTAGAAGATTTGTCTTGGGCTCCAAGGAATGAATTTCTTCAACAACTCTAGGGTTTCGTGACGGCTGCGTTTTTGGTAGGCAGGGATGAATTTGTAATGGGGTGATGGGATGAATGGATTTTGAGACAAGCGTTCTCCAAACTCCAATCTATCGATCCCCACAACACGAATCAATCCAAGCTTCTTGTACACAACCTGAAACAGACTCAACAAGAAAGATCAAAGTATCGAAGACTCAAAAATCAATTTCTCAAAGAAATTGACAAACAAAAAAACAAAAACTGACTCTTTTTGTGATTTTTGATAGTGGGGTCTCGTGATGTTCTTGTGAAGACGGGATAGTGTCAACCTGGCTCTGATACCAATTTGATTGTCTAGGTAAAGTTGAGGATTGCAACATGAAAATTGATGAAGGTAGTTGTAGTGAAATTGCTAGCATGGAATTGAATACTACATTGCAACTTACTATAAATTTCTACCCTAGTCCTATAAAACTGCATTGGATGAATGATTGTTTTGATGTGAAATTGAACAAGCATGGTAAGGAAGTCATGACATTAGGACATTATGATGACACTATTTCATGTGATGTTGTGCTTCTGCAAGCTTGTCAAGTTTTATTGGATTATCCATGGCAATATGATAAGAGAGTCTCCCATGATGGTTTTGTTAATCGTCATTCCTTACCCTTCTATGCTAGAATTTTTGTTCTTCCACCTATTATTCCTTCACAGGTCGCTGATGAGTATGACAAGAGGAAGGAAAAAGATAAAAGAGCTAAAAGAATGAAGGAAGGCAAGGATTCCCCACAACATCAAATTTGTTCCTCAAGGTGGAGCTATGCAATGAAGGCATTCAAGAGGAAGTTGTGCATCAAAGAGGATGACGCCTATGAAGATCGTTCTATCATTCATATCAAATCTGATTCGAGGTCGAATCCTTTTCAAGAAAGGGAGAATGATGTGGGAGCATCTGAGCTACCATCAAGGACGCCTCGTCCTAAATCAAGAGATGTTCTAACCACTGGAGCAAGGGCTAAATACCGCTATGAGCCATCATTGGAGTCATTGATAGTAGCCCGAGCTCGTATGGTAGTCATTCAAGCTCGTAGAGATCCGGTTCGAGTCAAGATGAGAAGTCAAGTATTGAAGATGAAATAAACTAGACTTCAAGACAAAACTCTGGGATTTGGAATCACTCAATTCCGACCTCGGACGAGAGAGAACGAGCCGTTTGAAAAAGAGTTGTCGGTGATACGTTTACGACCGCAATCGCGGGAATTTTCTGGCGATCGCCATCATTTAATTTGGCACAAAAGCCATAGCCAACGCACGGGCTGTACGTTTTCCGCACAGGCCGTGCGCGCGTCACTTTTCCGAGATCTCTTTGTTTCTGATTGTTTTCGGGATTATTTCTTTTTAATTGGTTTTTGCATTTTAGGAAATACATTTAATTAGTTATTTCTTTTATTATTGGCCACCTTATTAACCCTATATAAGGTTTTCCCTAGTTATTGTTTTAGGAGCCCATACTTTGATATTGAATACAACGTTTATCGTTTTTCCTCCCAAAAGAGTGCTTTTGTGAGTAAAGTGCCCTGTGTTCATTGTTGTTGAACTTGCCCTAGTTGTACTTGTGTGTGTCAATCTCTTCCATAAGGTTGGTGCTATCGGGACTCCATAGAGCATCCTCCAGGTGCCTTGGCCTACCATAGCCATTGTGTTTGGTTGTAATCCATTGGGGTTTCTTCATCATTCGGTAAGGTTCTTGTTCCTAAGTTCAAGGGTTTTATTGTTGTTTGATTTGGTTCCAATTGGCCTATCATTCGACTTATCCTTCTTTCATCTCATTCTAATTCCGCTTATCTTCTATGTTCGAGGTTTGATGTCTAGATCGGACAACAGCGACTTATCCCCGCATCACTAGAGATAGGACCCCTCGTGAGAGGATTCCACGAGGGGTAATAGGAGATATTTTGGGAATGAGATTCAGTTTTCTTTTGTGATTGCTGAGGTGTTGAATGCTTATACTCCTGATTTGTTTGAACATGCTGTCAAATGTGCTCATGCTAAATTCTGGAATATTACTATGAATGAGGAAATAGATTCTATGTTGACCAATAAGACTTGGCAATTGGTTCCTAAACCAGAAAATGCTAGACTTATTGATTGCAAATGGATCTATAAGCTCAAAGATGGTATGAAACTTGGAGACCAACCTAGATACAAAGCTAGATTGGCTCCTAAGGGATTCAACCAAAGAGAAGGTGAGGATTATCATGAAATCTTCTCAGTTGTTGTGAAATATAAGACTATGAGGTTATTAATAGCTATGGTTGTAGTTTATGATTATGAAATTGAGCAAATGGATGTTAAAACTTCTTTTTTACATGGTGAGCTAGATGAGACTATTTATATGAAACAACCTAAGGGATTTGTGGATCAATCTAAGGATAATCATGTATGCTTGTTAAAGAAATCCATATATGGCTTGAAACAATCCCCTAGGCAGTGGAATATTAAATTCAACACTTGCATGAAAAAACTTGGTTTTACCATTAGTAAGTATGACCCATGTCTTTATTTCAAATCTGTGAAGTCTGATTGTCCTTTGTATGTCTTGTTGTATGTTGATGATATTTTGCTTATTTTCAAGTCAAAGGGACAAATTTCTAATGTTAAAGTATCTCTAAAACATTTCTTTGACATGAAGGATTTGGGTCATACCCAAAGAATTCTTGGTATAAGAATTGTCAGGGACAGATCTAAACATCAGTTTTTCTCAAAGTGATTATTTGCTGAGAGTTCTTGAAAGGTTCAAGGTTTCAAATGCTAAAACCTCTCCCATTCCCTTAAGGGGGCATCTTGATCTTACTAAGACTAAGATGCCTCTACCAAGAGATGAAGAGGAACATATGAAATTTGTTCCTTATGATGTTGCAGTAGGTTCTGTTATGTATGCCATGATTTGTACTAGACCGGATCTTGCCTTTTCTATTAGTGATTTGACTCGGTATATGGCTAACCCTAGTGAAAAACATTGAGTAGCTATGAAGTATCTTTTAAGATATATTGCAGGTAATGTGAATGTGGGTTTAGTATATGGTAAGCATTCTTCTCCATCCTAGCTCTTTGGTTTTGTGGATTCTGACCATGCTAGCACATACGATAATGAGGAAAATATTAATAGAAAATCTATTACCTCTTATGTGTATACTTGGTGTGGAAATTGCATTTATTGGAAGTCTCAACAACAGCCTATTGTAGCTCAGTCTTCTGCCGAGGCAGAATACATAGCTTCAACTGAGGCTACCAAGGAAGCAATTTGGCTCCAAGGTCTACTTAGAGAGATAGAAAGAAAAGATTATTCTTGGGTGTTACACATGGATAGTCAGATTGCAATTACTTTGTGCAAAAACCATGTCTATCAGGAGAGGACTAAGCACATTGATGTTAAATATCATTTTATCCGAGATAAAATTGATAAAAAGGAATTTTCAGTTCAGAAGATCGACGATAAGATTAATTCTGCAGATTATGGAACAAAAATTGTCCCTACTGATTTCTGTTTTACAGGGAATTCTTACATTTGACAGAGATCAACCTGCACTGAAGATGAGGCATCATGATACGCTGCACTTTGTATAGCGTAACTAGGGATTATTACATTGTATTATTAGTGTTTTCAAATGATGTTAGAGATATTGCTATGTTATGGGACACATGTGTTGAAGTGTTGAAACATTTGAAGTGTAGCTTCTGGAACATTACTGCGACCGCCACCTCAATATGGTGATCGACATCCTACAGCAGAAGTCGGATCTGGAGCTCGAGTGAAGACCGCGATTGCCATGTCCAGGTGGCGATCGCGGGGCGTGCTGAAGGCTTATCTTCCGGATTTTCCTTATTTGTTTTATTATTTAATTTTCGTTTGGAATACTTTTTCCTTGTTTTATTTCGGTATTATTCTAGGGTTAGACTCTATTTAAGAACCCTAGTTGCTTTCTATTGTTTATCCATCTTTTCCATCTACAACTCTTAGTCTTGCAACCATGAGCAGGAACTAATTTCATTGTTTTGCCTAGCGGTTGAAGCCTTCAGTTATTAAGTTGTGAGATTTATTACTCTTGTTCTTTTCCTTTGGGTTTGCATTAATTCTCTTGCTTTTATCCATATGATTTCTATTCAGTTTTGCTAGACTGACCACCTAGTTAGATTGATAGTTTTCTATTGCTAGACTAGGAATAGACGGTGGAATTCATTGTCATAGTAGCACTCATATTTGCATGATCTGGTAGTTGATTGCTTATATGAAGGAGAATTGATTGCATGTTAATACTTGACGGTTGTAAGTTATTGCATGCATCCTTATGATTCATGTGCTCTTTGCTTCTATTTGATTTAACCTTGAGAGGTTTCCTAGGTTGTTGAATATTAAGTATTATCAGGACCGGTTGGCCTGCTGATATATTAAAGATTGGAATAGGAACAGTCCCAAGGATTGATAAGAACTTGAGATAATATATGATCAACTTGATTGACTGTTGTGTGGATACTTGCTAGGTGAAACCCCTTCGCATTATATTCTCAACCCAACGTTTCTCTGCTTGATACTTGTTACTTTTGTGCTCCATATAATCAAACCCCCCCCCCCCCCCCCCCCCCCGGTTACTTGTTACGTGTTCTTAGTTGATATTGCATGCATCCTTATGATTCATGTGCTCTTTGCTGCTATTTGATTTAACCTTGAGAGGTTTCCTAGGTTGTTGAATATTAAGTATTATCAGGACCGGTTGGCCTGCTGATATATTAAAGATTGGAATAGGAACAGTCCCAAGGATTGATAAGAACTTGAGATAATATATGATCAACTTGATTGACTGTTGTGTGGATACTTGCTAGGTGAAACCCCTTCGCATTATATTCTCAACCCAACGTTTCTCTGCTTGATACTTGTTACTTTTGTGCTCCATATAATCAAACCCCCCCCCCCCCCCCCCCCGGTTACTTGTTACGTGTTCTTAGTTGATATTTCATTTGACTGCATTGATTTAGTGTTTTGATTCCCTTGTGTTCGACCTCTACTTACTTGCTATACTCTAGTTAGTATTTTAGGGTTTCTTTGATTTAGCAACCACGACATTTGCTCTATCACATAAAAAAAAAGGCCAATGATAGAAAATATGTAAATCCCAAAACCAATGCAAACTAGGCAGTTTTACTATTTGTGTAAACTTAGAAATTAAGAGCGTAAATTGTAGAGATTAATTTCTAGTTTAAAGTAATGTGTAGGCAAGCCCATATATATTAGTCATAACAAAGCAGTCATTTGGGCTCATTAATTAGACCCAGATTGGATGACTTGAGTTTGGCCCATTTGTGGAAGTCGATACTAACTTTAAGGATGGGCTGGGAGTTGTCCACGTACACCCTTGTTGCTGCCAGCCATTTGCTCCTTCACTCTATAAGAGTGAAAATTCAGCAGCTCCCCTTTCTCTTGTTGGTTGACTGAATGCTCTCTCCTTGGGGACACCTCTGAGCTACTTGAGTTTGCTAGGAAATCCTTTTTTTTGCCTATGCTCTAGCCATGTGTTATTGAGAGCTTCCTTACCCATCTAAATGCTTGATTAGATTTCTCTTGCCCTTATTTATTTCTAACCCGGTGATTTTAGATATTCTAATTGAGGCCTAAAACGTTTTCGTTTACAAATGTTTGTTTCACACTTATATTTCTACAATTCACCTAATGGCTTAATAAATATGGTAATGTTGATTTACCTTGATATAATAACAATTCATAACAAAATTGTAATTCGAATCCGTAGTCCATGAATAAAATTTGGAGGAAATGAGTAAAAAATACACGTATCGAACTTTTCTTGATAAGAAATTTGGATTAAAATGAGAATATTAATTCTTACATCGGGGTAGAAAAAAAGCAATGCTTTACATACACCAGAATCGTGTAGAAGTATAGAAATTGCAACCACAACAATATTCATAGATATGTGTACATACATAATGGGAAAAAAGAAGCAGAACAGAAATCTTGCAAGACAGCCCAAAACGAAAACAACCGAAGCCTTGTAAGCTGTATATTATAAAACGGTGAGTTTGAAGGCTTAATACTCCTACTAACTCATTGTATGTTTGAGTTGATATAAAAACGGCGGGCTGCTCTAAAGACCCAAAAAAGAAGAAGAATTTAGCAAGCCTCTGCCTATGACAAAGCTGGATGGAATAATATAAATCAGGTGAACTGAATCTTACTGGAGAAGGCCTGACCGAAGGACCAACTGGAAGGAACAACATTGTTGAATGTTTTCGTGACACCATCCGTTGTGGTGACCTTAAAAGACAAGGATTGACCGTTGAGGTAGGAATTGGATTGCCAATTTGAACCCCAGTTTCTTGACATGGACACCCACCCTGTTTTCGACCCTTTGATCGAAACCGACTTGATAGATCCCGCTCCTCCGACGTTGCTGATCAACACTAGCTCAAAGTAGTCTCTTCCATTGATGGTGAATCTCACTCCTCCATGTTTCTTGCAAGGAACCCTTTGGTAAATAACTGGAATAATACCACCCCTGTAAACACCGATCTTCTCCCAAGCAGGCTGAGCCATATCGAAGTGTTGAAGGGGTGGATTGCACCAGCCACCATTGTCATTAGCTTGGGCATAGTTTGGTGGGCAGAAATTGGTGGCTGTTATTGTAACAGAGTATCCTTTTCGACACCAAGTAGCGTCGGTCATGTAGTCACATATGATCTTGTAACATTGCCCACATGAAGCTCCGTTGTTAAAAAGTGCCGTGCTTAGCGCTGCTGTTCGAGTCCCGTACCCTGTCGTGTATAGGTTGCCGTATCCGCAAGCCCCGCCTATTACCACACCCAAAATTATATGTAATTATATAAGTGTCGGATGAGAATAAATTTTAAAATACGAATCTAAGAATGATGCACATTAGTAGTAATGAAGATGCATACCCATAGTGCCAGAAGCATCGCTTCCGCCATAGAAAGTGGCATGAGCCTTGCTCCATCCCGACGCCTTATACGCATTTACACTTGTAAACAAGCAGCTTAATGCTAGGGCGATACCCACTGCCAAAATCGAAATCGCCATTGATCGAGATTGGTGTTTGAATCGAGAGTGTATGTTGTGATGGGAAGAGTGAAATGTTGTGCATAATTTATAGAGTTGTGTATGGGATGAAAGCTCACATGGACAGCTAGCTATCGGTGCACAAGATTAATGTATCAAAGCTACTTAATGTAGTTTAATTAATAGTAGGATTGACCTTGCGAAAGTTTGAGGAGGATAATGGCCTTAATTTGAGGAATCCTCCCTTCATTTAATCATTCTCACGTTGCCAAAAACCTTGATCAACTACCGTGTATGCATTTCACGGATAAAATTTTTAAGTCCTCAATAAATTAAACTTATACAAATTGCTAAGGAGTACATTTTTTGGTGGTTTAATAGTTGATTTTATTACTATAATCTTTGACCCATGTCATGCACGAGAAATTTTATATTTATTCGTTTGAAAAGTTTATGTCTTTTACCCCTGTTATTCCAAATATTAAATTAACTTTCATCAAATAAGAAAATTAAGTTTAATTTTTTTGCTTTAGAAAACTATTTATAGAAATATATTTTATTCATAAAAGGTATGTATGTAGCTTGACTACATTTTTCTTATCGAAAATCGTCCTAATTTTATCTTCAAAATATATATTAATATTTAACATAACTTTTATTTTCAATAGAATAATTTTGATTTTTATTATTGAAAGGATGATATATAATTTTTTAAGATGTATTTTTAATGTAATTATGTAATCTATTAATAATTAAAATTAAATATAAAATAGTGATTATTTAACAAACTAATTATAAAATCATATGCGATATACTGTATAGTTCAATGAGAATAAAGTTTATTATTACGGTGGAAAAAAATTCACAAGCACATGGGCAATGCCGTATGAGATTGAAGTTTGGTGGATTATTATTCTGATAATCTCATGTGTTGTGCACATGTCAACGTGTACATTCTGAATTAAGTTTTGTGATAGTTCATTAATTTATTTCATTGAAAATATACAGTATAATTGATAAGCAGCTAGCAAGCCATTATAAAGGTACGTAGCCGTATGGGTGTTTTGACGTACCAAATGATCGATCAAGTGCATGATACGGTGGGTACGTAGTTTATGATTAATATTATTTTTCTATAGTTTATATGGTGTTTATTTTATAATGGCTTCTGTTATCCAAGCCAAAAAATCTTACATAAAGTACTAGGGCTCGTTTGATATGATAGTAGAATCGGATTGAAATCGAGATTGAGGTTGAGAATGAGGAATAAGATTGAGTGATTTTCGAAACATTTTGTTTGGTATATTATGGAATGGCGTTGAGAATGAGAAATGAGCTGAAAAATAGATATGTCTTATACCATGTTTTCTATTTGGGTATGACAATTTGTCATAAGGGGTGGTATGAGTCATTCCTTGGTGTTCGTTTGGTTAGACGAAGGAATTGTAATTCATGGGAAATTAAATCCTATGAATTAAATTCATGTGTTTTACAATTGTTGGGATTTTGAGAAAATGTGTTTGGTAGAATTTTAGTCTAGATAAATCAAAATGGGGGAAATTGAAATTTTGTAGCTAAAAACGGGGGAAATGGAACTTACCTAGGTGGAGTAGGTAAGTTCATTTCCTGTGTTTTGCAGGAATTGAATATCCGCAGGAAATGAATTCCCATGATTTTCTGCAAACAGATTTATAAACAAACACATATATTTCATCATATTTCCTGCAGATTTTCAAATCATGGGAATTTAATTCCCCAACCAAACAAGCACTTGGAATCAATTTCATACTCATACCTACTCCTACCAAACACCAAAATAGGTATAACTCATTCATAACCTGATTCCTTATCCCCAAGGTATACAACCCAACAGGCCCTTAGATGTAAGTCTAACACACTACAACAAAAATGTCTTTGGGCGACGAAATTTTGAAACTAAAGTGACAAATTTTTTTCCGTTGCCCAAAGAACAACATTGGGTGAAAAAATACTTTTTCGTCACTGAAGGTGTATAATAGATGACAAATATTTTTTTGTCGCCCTAAATTTTTTATAGAGATAAAATTTTATTATCGTTGCACCCTTTTGTCGCAAATTGTTCTATACATGGGCGACCAAATTAACCTTTTGCCGAACTAGCTAGTCATGTAGCGTGTTCTAGATTGTTTCGTCGCGCAATTTGTTTTTTACTTGACAAAATTATTTATTTCGTCACATAAGTATTTTTATTAACGCGGGGAAGGGAAGATTTTTAACTAAATAAAGGGAAATGATACAAATCAAGACAGATCTCAAATCTTCTTACACTTCTCTCTTCCTTCTGCGATTATCTTCGTATCTTCTTCTGCGATTATCTTCGTATCTTCTTCTGCGATTCTTCTTCTTATGTTCTCCCTGCAAAGATTTCGATGGAAGCTTACCATTTCAGTATTCGTTTTTCTCGTTGAACCGTTTGTGTTTCATCTCCCTTCTCTCAACTTTACACTGCCTTATGTTCATTGTTGTCCCAACATCACATTCAATTTGTAATCGATTTCAAAATCAATAGTAATGTCCTTGTTGAATTTCTCTACTAGAAGGTACTTCACTCTTTACTAGATTGTTAAATTTTCAATTATCCAAAACCTAATTTTCTGGAACTTATTTGGCGATGTGTTTGAGTTAGGGTTTTGTAATTTAGATCCTTAACGGAACCTGAAATCATGTTAGTGATTCAGATGGGATATTGAAGCAGCTAAATCATGTTAGTGAGCCAGATGAGATGTCTTTCTGTAATATTGGTTTCAATCCAAAGATTCACACACGTTTGATAGACAGAGATGAATGCAAGAGACACAAGAGACTTGTTACGCAGTTCGGAGAATAACTCCTACGTCTGCGGGCCTCAGGACGAGAACCAAATCCACTATGCAAGGTTCGAACAGATTACAGGGACAAATCAACAACAACACAGGCTAGTAATCTGAGCAACCAACAAGCAATCTAAACCAAACCAGAAGAGAAGAAACAAGACTCCCTTCTATCAGCCTACGACTAGAGTCACCAGCAAGAACCTCCGTCAAGCCCTCAGCGCTTCAACGTCGCCAGGAATAGACCGCAACCACCAGACTCAAGCAACGAACCACCGTCGTCACACAAGATTTCTCAGGCAAGAGATTTGCCAGAGAGACACTCGCACTCACAGATCGTCGCAGATCTCTCAGGAGCGGCGCAACCAACAAAAGAGAATGGTAAGGGTTAGGTTAGAGCTCAGCTCTTAAGGAGCTTAAGTACTAGGCACTATTCACCAACGCGGAGCCCCGAGAGAATTGACGGGTCGGATCCTGAGCATCTCTAGCCCGGTTACAGATATGCACACATATTGGGCCGAGGCCCATTACAGATATAAACTAGCCCGTTAAACACTTAGGAAATTACATCCTAACAATTTTCCCTCTTAATTTTCTAAACCTTGCATTACTCCATCCTAGCTGTAGAACACAGCCATATCTTGGACAGAGAGTGGAATTTGATCTTCACCATCGTCGGACCATCTTAGTTGTAGCCTTCCTTAGGGAACGTCCCAAACATGGAGAAAATCCCTGCAGAAAGCAAACTTATCAGATGTGACTACCTTAGTTCCAAAATCAGCAGGGTTGCTGTCACCTTTAACCTTTTTAACAATGATCTGTTTTGAATCAACCAAATCACGAATAAAATGCAACCTAACATCTATATGCTTAGATCTTTCATGATATACAAGATCTTTGCAAAGGTATAAGGCACTCTGACTATCAATGTGCAAAACAGGAACATAATTGACACTCTGAATTTCATTAAGTAAACCTGTCAACCATATTGCTTCTTTAGCAGCCTCAGTAGCTGCTATATATTCTGCTTCAGTACTAGAAAGAGCCAACACGGATTGTTGTTGTGATTTCCATGAAATACAGTTACCAGCCCAAGTATATACATACGAAGTAGTAGATTTCCTAGTATCTTTATTACTAGCATAATCACTATCAACAAAACCAAATAACTATTTCTCACTTGAGTGATTAGAGTAGCACAAACACAAGTTTTTAGTACCACACAGATATCTCAAAGCATACTTCATAGCAGTCCAGTGAAGTTCACCAGGGTTAGACATGAATCGACTTAAAACACTAATAGCAAAAGCAAGATCAGGTCTAGTACATATCATGGCATACATAACAGACCCAACTGCCACATCATAAGGGAACTTAGACATCCTATCAGTTTGTTCTTGAGTTTTAGGACATTTATCTTTGCTCAACTCTAGATGCCCTCCTAAGGGTATAGTAGTAGGTTTAGAATCATTCATGTTAAACTTGTCAATGACTTTCTGAACATAGTCTCTTTGAGATAACCACATGAGTTTCTTAGGCCTATTTCTAATAATTCTCACACCTAGAATCATTTGAGCAGGACCAAGGTCCTTCATGTCAAAATGCATCTTAAGATCCCTTTTAACACCAGCAATGCAAACCTTAGAGTCACACATTATCAGCATGTCATCAACATATAATAACACATACAAGGGAAATGCAGTTTTAACATTTTTAAAGTACAGACATGTATCATAACTGCTTCTATGGAAACCCAATTTTTTCATACAAGCATCAAATTTCAAATTCCATTGCCTAGGAGACTGTTTAAGTCCATAAATGGATTTATTCAATAAACAGGCATAATCAGATTTAGACTTGTCAATAAAACCTTTAGGCTGAGCCATGTAAATAGTTTCATTCAAGTCACCATGTAGGAAAGCAGTTTTAACATCCATCTGTTCTAATTCCCAATCATAGACAGTGCACATAGCTAACAAGAGTCTCATAGTCTTGTATTTAACAACAGGAGCAAATATGTCATTGTAATCTACTCCTTCTCTTTGAGTAAAACCTTTTGCTACTAACCTAGCTTTGAATCTAGGTGGATCCTTGACACTATTTCCTTCTTTCAACTTATACACCCATTTACAGTCAATAAGCTTAGCCTCTCTAGGTCTGGGGACCAAAGTCCAAGTTTTATTAATGTACATGGATTCAAGTTCAGATTTCATAGCACTCAGCCATTCTTTAGCATGTCTACAGCTTATAGCAGTCTCATAGGTGTCAGGGACAAGAATGAGGGCATTATTAACCTCTGTAGCAGTAGTAAAGGCATATTCAACAATATTCATGACATGCTCAACATTATTAATGGAAGCAAACCTCTTATTAGGTATTCTAGTTCTGGGTTCTCTATCTCTAGTGAGTTGGTAATTATGTATATTATCCTGCTCACTAACATGCTCAGAGATAGAATCAGAATTTAAAGAAGAAAGAGGTTCTTCCCTGTTTACTCCCCTTAATGGTGAGTCAGTGTCATCTGTTGCAGCTCCTTCAATTTCAGAATTTACCACTTCCCTTGAGGCCTCAGTTTCTGCCCTGGGTTCAGTTGTGGATTCACTTTGATCTTGTGAAGAAGGAGCAAGGTCAAACTCCTCATCATGTGGAAGTTGTTGCCATGTTATTTCCTCTGGCTGTCTAGATGAACCCACTCCAATGGTGTCATCTTCAGTTGTACCTGTCACCTCATTCACCCTTGTTAGTTTTGTCTTAAAATGTAAGTTCTTTTCATCAAAGGTTACACTTCTAGAAGTAATAACCCTAAGACCATGAGGTTGAATTACAAGAAGTCTATATCCTTTGACTCCTTCAGGGTAACCCAACATGACACATTTTATAGCCCTTGGTTCAAGTTTACCTTGAGAAACTTTAGAATATGCAACACATCCAAAAGTTCTAAGATAACTCAAATCAGGTTTGTGTCCAGTCCATAATTCCTGAGGTGTTTTGAACTCAATAGTAGAGCTGGGAGATCTATTTATCAAGTAACACGCAGTAATTACAGCTTCACCCCAGAAAACATGTTTAAGGCCAGAACTTATAAGCATGCATCTTGTCTTTTCTAAGAGAGTTCTATTCATTCTCTCAGCCACACCATTTTGCTGGGGAGTACCAGGAACAGTTAGATGCCTCTTAATTCCATTTTCAAGACAAAAGTTGTTGAATAACTGGTTACAGTATTCTAAGCCATTATCAGTTTTAAGACACTTTAACTTGTGATTAACTTGGTTTTCAACAACATGCTTCCAATTCTTAAAGGTCATAAAGGCCTCATCCTTAGTCCTAAGCAGGTAAATCCATGTTTTTCTAGAGAAATGATCAATGAAAGACATGAAATATCTCTTACCTCCAGGTGTTCTTACTTGTGCAGGACCCCAAAGATCAGAATGTACATATTCTAGAGGGTTTTTTGCCACATAAGATGACCTAGGAAATGGAGCATTAGTTTTCTTGCCAAGTATACAATATTCACATATGTCTAAATCACTAGGTTTTTTATTTAGTAAGCCTAGCTTAACCAGATAGTTTAGACCCTTAGATCCAATATGGCCCATTCTATTATGCCAATTTTGAGTCTCTACAACAGTCATAGTATCACTAGTAGTGGAGAAGTTCAATTCAGGTGTGGTGATAACATGGTACAACCCACCTTTCTTGATCCCCTTAACTAAAGTAAGTCCATTTTTGATGACTTCCCTAGTACCATTACTGGTGACAATTTGACATTGTAGGTCATCAAATACAGATTCAGACATCAAATTTCTTCTCAGTTTAGGGACCCACCTAACATTTTGAAGTAATCTGATTTTACCATCATGCATTCTTAAGGGAACACTCCCTATTCCTTTAATCCTAAGAGAGCTATTATCTCCTAACATCACTTCACCTCCATTAATCTCATGTAAAGAACTGAAGAGGTTTTTATTAAAGGTAGCATGAACAGTACACCCAGAATCCGAGATCCAAGCATCATTATTAGCAGGTAAGTGAGTGCACATAAGCAAGTCACAGTCAAACATATCAGGGGACTCTAAGATGGAAGCTGAATTATCACTAGTAGGTTTAGCAGATTCATCTTTCTTTTTCTTATAACAGTCCTTAATGAAATGACCACCTTTCTTACAGTAGAAACATTTTTTCTTTTCATCAGTCTCTTTAGGTGAAGTATATCCCTTTTTCTTATCATCTTTATGTTTTTGTTTCTTCTTCCATTTTCCCTCAGAAAATAGAACTTCAGACTTAGATTCTCCTTTCTTGTCATTCTTATTCTTAAAGATTTTCAGAGACTCATTTTTTTCAGTGAGAGCTTCAATAACCTTAGTCTTAGTCAAGTTATCAGAACTAAATTGAATGACATCTTTAAGATTATTAAATTGAGCAGGAAGAGAATTAAGTAACAGAACAGCTTCATGGGTATCTTTCATTTTATCTTCACATCTAGCCAAGTCTTGTGTCATTCTCAAGAATCTATCTAGGTTATCACTCAAGGTATGATTGACATCCATTTTGAATGTAAACAGTCTACACAGAAGAGAATTCTAGAAGGCAAAGACTTAACCAAGTATAGAGACTCAAGAGCATCCCACAATTCCTTAGTGGTAGTATATTGGATTACATGTCTAGCCACATCATCAGCTAACCTTATCATTATCTCAGAATGAGCCTGCTCATCCATTTCCTGACGTCTAGCAGGTGAGGATTCCACAAGGTAGTCCCCAGTAATAGCTTTGTGGCATTTTTCCTTAGTCAAGATAGCTTTCATCTTGACTTGGCACATAGCAAGGTCAGTCGATCCATCAAATAGCTTCATCCTGATGTTGTTTTCAGCCATAGTACCTAACCAAGCACACAGGTCAGTATAGGCAAGTATCCTTATCTATGCAGCTTAACTCAGTAATAGACAAGAATCAAGAATTCCAGAAATAGATGATGTGGCTAAAGTCGTAGTGCCAAATCAAAGAAATAAACTCTAAACACTAACTAGAGTATAGCAAGTAAGTAGAGGTCGAACCCAAGGGAATCAAAACACCAATCGCTATGCAGTCAAGCGAAATACCAACTAACAAACAAGTAACAAGTAACCAAGGGGGGGTTTTGATTGTATGGAACACAAAAGTAACAAGTATCAAGCAAAGAAGGTTTGGTTGTGAATATGATGAGAAGGGGTTTTACCTAGCAAGTATCCACACAACAGTCAATCAAGTTGATCATAGATTTATCTCAAGTTCTATTCAATCCTAGGGAATGTTCCTATTCCAATCTTTAATATATCAGCAGGCCAACCGGTCCTGATAATACTTACTATTCAACAATCAGGGAAACCTCTCAAGATTAGATGAAATAGCAGCAAAGGGCACAGGAATTATAAGGATGCATGCAATAACTTACAACCGTCAAGTATTAACATGCAATCAATTCTCTTTCATAAAAACAATCAACTACCAGATCATGCAGATATGAGCGCTACAATGACAAGGAATTCCACCGTATATTCCTAGTCTAGCAATAGAAAACTATCAATCAAACTAGGTGATCAAGCTAGCAAAACTAATAGAAATCAATAGATGAAGAACAAGAGAATTAATACAAACCCATAGGAAAAGAACAAGAGTTTAGAAATCTCACAACTTAATAACTGAAGGTTCAACCGCTAGGTAAAACAATGGAGATTAGTTCTTGCTCATGGTTGCAGAAGTAAATTGTCTGATGGAAAAGATGATAGAAAAGATGATAAAACTAGGGTTCTTAAATAGAGTCTAACCCTAAAAATATATGGTAAAAGATAAATCCTAAAAGGAAATAATAAATAAGGAAATAAAATAAAACAAAACAAAAGGAAGCAAATCCGTAACAAAGGAGAGCTCGGCTAAATTGATTTGAGCTGCTTGCTTCCATAAATGGCCAGCAGCTAGCTTGATTTAATTAAGCCCAATCCATCGGCCCATCACTTCAGCCCAACAAGTGCAATACCCGCGATCGCCACCATATCACCCGCGATCGCGGTCGCTGATTTCTTCTCGAATGGCTTCTGTTGAATGATGGCGATCGCCTGGATGGAAGTGGCGATCGCGGTTGGCGTCGCAGAAGCATCTTCATTCTTCAAGTCTTCAATCTTCTTCGGTTCTGATCTTCATTTCTTCACTTCTTAATAAATATCTCAGAACATAACAATGACTCGTAACACATATAATAATACTCCTAAACTAATGTAATAATCCCTAGTTACGCCATACAAAGTGCAACGTATCAAATACCCCCATACTTAGACTTTTACTCGTCCCGAGTAAATTACAGAAAAGCTACCCATACAATAAAATACTCAAAGCCTCAGGAAGTACAAGAATATCTCCTAGTGATTACATACTCAATAAGCCCAAAGCATACAAAACGCAACAACAACAATCGAGAACAAATGTGATACAATAAGCACAAACTCAGAACTACACCTTATTCCTCCAAGTGGCCTACCCGAATCCTCCTATACGCCTCCTTCTTATGTCTCCATACGCCAATATGATAATGATCCTAAAACACTCAAATTTTTTTTTTTTATATAACACTCATCTTGCTTGGGCGCCCTTTCGGGTTTTCATCCCAACCACTCAATAATTGTTCCAGGCTCACAAAACTCACATCACTCAAGACTTATTTTTGCCCCAGCCTAATGCCGGCCAAGCCACCTTCTTATTGCATAGATCTTGCTATCCAAGGATTTTGTATGCCTTTTTTCAATTTTTGTGGCTTTTTCATACAATATATATTCAATAAGCTCATGCAGATACAACCAACACCCAAATAAATACATGTGAATACATTCTCCTCCCCCATACTTAAACATTGCATTGTCCTCAATGAAATGGAAGACATAAAAACGAACCCAGGGAAAGAGACAGAAGACTCACATACAAGGTCGGATGACCTTCCTCCAATAAAACTCAAAGTGTGGTAGAATGAGAAACTAGATGAGCACTAAATGTAATCCAATAATGCATAGCTCATCTAAAGCAAAAGAAAGAATACCTCCAATGTAGAAAGTGACCCAAACAAATCAACTCCTTACAAAGAACATGGTCACCAACAAGCTAAGCTCCCGCGAATGTAGATCTAGAATGATAGTACTAATCGAAACCAAACTTGATGTAATACAACTCCTTACTTTCTTTTCTCTCATATTTTTTTCTGCACTCTATTTTTTTTTTAATCCGATATATTATTTTTTTCTCGGAATGATTTTCGGATTTTTTTTTTTTTTTTTTTTTTTTTACGAACGGGAGAGAAGACTTACAGCGAGATTGGCTACTGACTGTAGCTGACCCTAAGCTTCAGTGATTTCCTCCTGTCCATAGAAAAACTAACAAGAAAATTAAACCGAACAAAAACAAATAAAAAACAAACTCGAACCTCGGGTTGCCTCCCGAGTAGCGCCTTATTTTATGTCGTGGCTCGACATGAAACTCAAGAGATTTAACTAACGCCATTTGGCTTTGTAAAAACAGTCTCTTGTCTGAATTCTCTCTTGAACCACTCATGGAATGCCTTAAATCTCGTCCCTCTTACCTTAACCACCTTGCCTTTAGCAATGAAGGTGATTTCATTCACTTTCTCCTCCTTGACCGTATCAGGCGGCTGTTTAAGCTCAATGTCAAGTGCCTGCACACTAGACATCAATGGTATCTCGCCTGGCGAGGTCAGTAATGGAGAGCAATTGCGCAAAGGATGTGAAGAGAGCTTACCTTTAGGCTCTGACTTAGCATGGCACTCCTGCATGTTAGTAGACAAAACAATATCTACTTTTGGGGGCTCTAAGAGATTCTCTAAAACAGGTTGCAATTCATCCTTACAAGTAGGCTTAATCACATCAATAGCACATAGAGAATTCTTATCAATGGGATCCATGTCATAAATATTATATTCTACCTTATCCCCATCAAACTCCATAGAGAGAGTCCCACTATAAACATCAATTTTCGTTTGTGCAGTTTTCATAAAAGGTCTACCTAACAGTATAGGTGTGACATTATTAGCATGCTCCATATCCAACACAAAGAAATCAGCAGGAAAAATCAGATCACCAACCATAACAAGAACATCCTCAACAACCCCTTTCGGGTACACAGTAGATCTATCAGCAAGTTGAATAACAGTTCCTGTTTTATGCAAAGGTCCTAAGCCTAGTGATTCATACAAAGAGTAAGGCAAAACATTGATTGATGCACCTAAATCTAGCATTGCTTTGTCAAATTTAATTTCACCAATCACACATGGAATGCTAAATATGCCTGGATCACCACATTTCTTAGGCATGCGTTTTTGAAACACTGCAGAAACTTGTTCACTTATTTCAACTTTTTTCTTTCCTTTCAGTTTTTGATTTCTTTTGATAGTGCAAACTTCTTTCAAAAACATAGCAAATCTAGGAATACTCTTAACAAGTTTGAGCAAAGGAATGTTTACCTCACACCTACTAAAGGTTTCGAAGATTTCTTTGTCGTCCTCCATCCTTCGAGTATCCTTCAATCCCTCAGGAAAGGGGGCTATAGGCTTCTGAGAGAATAGAAGTGGAAAATTCGGGCGAACATAATTGTTAATGTACTCAGGGGGCTCCCGGCGATCGCCATCAACAACTGGCGATCGCGTTCGCGATGCAGGTCCTGTTTTGCTCTCTGTAATCTCATGGCGATCGCCACTCAGATCTGGCGATCGCGGTTTTGGCACAGAACAGTCATTTAAAGTTTTTCCGCTCCTCAGGAACACTGCACTGACGTTTTCTCTCGGGTTTCTTACCGGTTCCCTGACCTCTAATTTACTCACAGCTTGAGCAATCTGTCCTAACTGATTTTCAAGATTTTGGATGCTTGATTCCGTTCTAGCGTTTTGTTGCATCACAGTCTGAGCTAAGGACTTGATCATATCTTCAACAGTCATAGAATTCTGAGGTCTAGGTTGCTAATAATTAATATTATGAGAATCATACCTTGGCCTTGGTTGCCATCCACCAACAACGTTTACCTCAGCATTCGGCTCTTGGAGTTGTTGACCACCACTTTGCAGCATAAAAGACTTCACCATATCTTTCAGTTCATTCATGTCAGTCTGTAATTGATCTGAATTAATTGTTTTGACTGAGTGGGATCCCTGTCTACTGCCAAACTGCCTTGAACTCTCAGCTAGCTCTTCAAACATTTCAGTGGCCTGAGGTATAGTTAGTTTCAGAAAATTACCTTCACAAGATGCGTTTACCATTCGACGATCCTCATCAATCAGGCCACTAAATAAGTACATAAGGAGATCTTGGTCAGTATAACTATGGAATGGACAGCTTGAGCAAAGCTTCTTGAATCTCTCATAATATTCATAGAGACTCTCAGTTGAATGTTGTTGAAGATTCGTGATCTCCTTCTTCAAGCTGCTCAGTTTTGTAGCTGGAAAATATTTCTCTAAAAAGACCTTTTTCATCTTAGCCCATGTATCAATACTCCCTGGAGCTTGATAATAGAGCCAATCATTCGCAGCGTCTTTCAGAGTAAATCCGAAAGCTCTCAGCATGACCTGCTCCTCAGTAACACCTCTTGGCTTCATACTAGAACATATGGCATGGAATTGAGCCAAGTGTTTGTTGGGATCTTCTCCTGCTAAGCCATGGAAGTGTGGTAGCTCATGAATTAAACCAGCTTTTAATTCAAAATTCACACCTTCTTCAATCTCAGGAAACCTCACTGCTAAAGGTTGTTGGTTTAAGTCTGGGGCAGTGAGTTGCCTCATAGTAGGCAATGGCGGTCCATGTCGATCACCCATCTCGTTATCTTGGTTCAGAGCTGCTCTTTGGTTCCGAAGGAAAGTCCTTTCAATCTCTGGGTCAAAGGCAACAAGAGATGAATCAGTAGCACGGGTCTGAACCATAAAGGTTCACACCAAACAGTTGATAATTTCACAATTAACACAGAATTGGAATAATTCAATTCCCCGGCAACGGCGCCAAATTTGATGTGGCTAAAGTCGTAGTGCCAAATCAAAGAAATAAACTCTAAACACTAACTAGAGTATAGCAAGTAAGTAGAGGTCGAACCCAAGGGAATCAAAACACCAATCGCTATGCAGTCAAGCGAAATACCAACTAACAAACAAGTAACAAGTAACCAAGGGGGGGTTTTGATTGTATGGAACACAAAAGTAACAAGTATCAAGCAAAGAAGGTTTGGTTGTGAATATGATGAGAAGGGGTTTTACCTAGCAAGTATCCACACAACAGTCAATCAAGTTGATCATAGATTTATCTCAAGTTCTATTCAATCCTAGGGAATGTTCCTATTCCAATCTTTAATATATCAGCAGGCCAACCGGTCCTGATAATACTTACTATTCAACAATCAGGGAAACCTCTCAAGATTAGATGAAATAGCAGCAAAGGGCACAAGAATTATAATGATGCATGCAATAACTTACAACCGTCAAGTATTAACATGCAATCAATTCTCTTTCATAAAAACAATCAACTACCAGATCATGCAGATATGAGCGCTACAATGACAAGGAATTCCACCGTATATTCCTAGTCTAGCAATAGAAAACTATCAATCAAACTAGGTGATCAAGCTAGCAAAACTAATAGAAATCAATAGATGAAGAACAAGAGAATTAATACAAACCCATAGGAAAAGAACAAGAGTTTAGAAATCTCACAACTTAATAACTGAAGGTTTCAACCGCTAGGTAAAACAATAGAGATTAGTTCTTGCTCATGGTTGCAGAACTAAATTGTCTGATGGAAAAGATGATAGAAAAGATGATAGAACTAGGGTTCTTAAATAGAGTCTAACCCTAAAAATATATGGTAAAAGATAAATCCTAAAAGGAAATAATAAATAAGGAAATAAAATAAAACAAAACAAAAGGAAGCAAATCCGTAACAAAGGAGAGCTCGGCTAAATTGATTTGAACTGCTTGCTTCCATAAATGGCCAGCAGCTAGCTTGATTTAATTAAGCCCAATCCATCGGCCCATCACTTCAGCCCAACAAGTGCAATACCCGCGATCGCCACCATATCACCCGCGATCGCGGTCGCTGATTTCTTCTCGAATGGCTTCTGTTGAATGATGGCGATCGCCTGGATGGTAGTGGCGATCGCGGTTGGCGTCGCATAAGCATCTTCATTCTTCAAGTCTTCAATCTTCTTCGGTTCTGATCTTCATTTCTTCACTTCTTAATAAATATCTCAGAACATAACAATGACTCGAAACACATATAATAATACTCCTAAACTAATGTAATAATCCCTAGTTACGCCATACAAAGTGCAACGTATCAATAGACTGTCACGATTCCAAGACACAACTTAGGATCAAGGTCAATTTCAGGAATGTGAGCAAGAATCAAGTGAACACACAAGTTCACTCCAGACTCAAGCACAACTCAGTAATCAAACGCGCAGAAGGCAAAGGAACTCAGAGTTGCCAATCAACAGCGGAGGCAAAGAACACAGAATCAATCAAGAGCAAAGTAATGATAGAATCTATACATGCAGATCTTGGTCAAAAAACAAGCAAGAAATCGAACATGCAAGAACACTATCAACCTGGCTCTGATACCAATTTGTAATATTGGTTTCAATCCAAAGATTCACACACGTTTGATAGACAGAGATGAATGCAAGAGACACAAGAGACTTGTTACGCAGTTTGAAGAATAACTCCTACGTCTGCGGGCCTCAGGACGAGAACCAAATCCACTATGCAAGGTTCGAACAGATTACAGGGACAAATCAACAACAACACAGGCTAGTAATCTGAGCAACCAACAAGCAATCTAAACCAAACCAGAAGAGAAGAAACAAGACTCCCTTCTATCAGCCTACGACTAGAGTCACCAGCAAGAACCTCCGTCAAGCCCTCAGCGCTTCAACGTCGCCAGGAATAGACCGCAACCACCAGACTCAAGCAACGAACCACCGTCGTCACACAAGATTTCTCAGGCAAGAGATTTGCCAGAGAGACACTCGCACTAACAGATCGCCACAGATCTCTCAGGAGCGGCGCAGCCAAAAAAAGAGAATGGTAAGGGTTAGGTTAGAGCTCAGCTCTTAAGGAGCTTAAGTACTAGGCACTATTCACCAACGCGGAGCCCCGAGAGAATTGACGGGTCGGATCTTGAGCATCTCTAGCCCGGTTACAGATATGCACACATATTGGGCCGAGGCCCATTACAGATATAAACTAGCCCGTTAAACACTTAGGAAATTACATCCTAACACTTTCAATGTTGAGTTGTGATTTCGTTTGATTATCGTGCTTTCCTCATGTTAACATTTGCTTTGATTGATTATTTGTTTCGATTGAGTTGTGATTTCACAATTTAGTTTGATTCGGTGTCAGAAGTTTCAGTTTGATTTGAAAAGTTATCAGATTTTCTTGATCATAGGAACAACTAAACATATTACAAAACCTGAAGCTATTAATTCAATGCATTCCTCATTTTGACATTGCACTTGAACCTCCCATTGTCAATGGCATGAATTTGAAGCTTCCATCTCAATTCATAGATCTCATATTAGCTGCCATCTCTATTCAATAGAAGATCTCATGATTTTTTACTCTTCAACCTGACATTGCAAAATGTTTTTGCGGCTCTGATCATTCTAACGAAAAAGTAGTAGACGATATTATAATACAAGCTCTCTTTTTGTTTTTTGGGGCTCTGATATTTTTTGGCAATCATTTTACTCGTACAAACAACCAGCTGCTCATAATTTGTAGCTAAAACTGCTTTTTTATCTATGTGATTCTGTACAAAGGAATTGTTCTCTGTGTTCTTCATTAGTTGGTTTTCAATTAATGCATCCATTCTTAGCACTTTTTGAGATTCCTTGGTTAATCAGACCACACTTCCTGAAGTAAGACTCTAGGTTACCGGTTATTGTGTTTTTTATAATTGTTGGGTTAGTCGGTTTCCTTATTTTGTCTTAGACTCTATCCTCCAGCAATTGGCTACTCCACAAGATTTATGAAATAGTCGAACCTGAAGCTATATCTTTTAATCAGGTGATATAATTTACAGTTCATGATACTTGGTAAGGTGGAGGTGAAAGTATTTTGTTTATGAAATTGATTAAGATCTCATACATGATTTAGAACTATGCAATTGCTTACCTTTTCTGTTAATATTTTTTGCGTGATTATTTGCTGAATTCGATAAGAGTTGGTGTGGTTCTTTACTGAATTCGATAAGAGTTGGTGTGATTCTTTGCTGTCTTAGTCACCTGTAATGACCTGAATACTACGGAGTACTAAATTTTAAGGCATAGAGTACAATAAAGTCTATACTCTCCACTCATTTGCCTCAAAGTTCATGAAAACTGTGTTCAGCTTATAATTGAGGGTGCATGATATAAGTGGCTACTTCTATCTTTCTTTATCTGGATTGGCTGTTTTGATTCTGAATGATCTGGGTGCATGCTTCATGTAGAAGATAAAAGGTTGAAATAAATCCTATCATTACTTTTAAAATGGAAAAGCCTTATGTTTACTAGTGGATTTTCCATTTTAAACTACACAACTGAGAGTGGGTTTCATGATGGTACCCAGGGAAGGTCAGTGTTAGTTATTAGTGAATTGAGTATCTTGGTTTCAATTTTTTAATTACTGAATTGATTTTCTAACTGAAACAATTCGAAAAGGAGTTCAACTGGAAGTGTTGGTGGGAGGAAGTTGAAGAAGATGATGCAACCAAAAGTTACATCTCAAAAACCATTTAAACTATAACAGAGGTATGCCTCATTATCTGGTTTATGTAGTGTTTCTATCTGAACGAGTTGGATCTGGTTGATTGTTTGCAGATATAACTACATTTCAGTATATATTGCATCTCTTAAGCTACTCTCCTTGTCAATGCTAAGAGAGCAAGGAAAATAATTTATAATGTGTCTATTAATGCTTATCAGCAAGATTGATGCATGGCATCTTGACGGTTTGTTATTTTACCTTTGTTTTCTCCAGATCGTTGAACCATTCACCGATCATTATGTATTTGCTCTTGGAGTTGCAAGATTCCTCAGCTGTGCGCACTAGGTACTTCAGGTGTGATCTTGTTCTTATGTTAGTTCATGCTTTTTGAAGGCTACCTTCAAGAATAGGAAAAATAAAAACAATCCAATTGCTCTCATAGTATAAAAAATAAGCTTGGGTTGCTAGTTTCTAAAGTCAGGTCTGTTTTGAGCATTTCTGACCATCTCCCTCGTTACAAAATCACTGCCTCTAGTACGGACCATTCATGAAATAATTGTGGCTACTCATTTGAGTCATTACACATCAAATGAGAAGGCTGAAATCCGAAGTGCTTGGTAAAAGAGCTTAACTGTGCCACTGCCATTGTTTTTCCAAATTATGCTCTACTAGTGAGACATTCCATTCATGTAGTAATAATCTAGAATGAATGATTTGTACAAACTATATCATGTTGCTACTTGTCATAGGAATCCCTGACCATGTCTCTGTTTAGATTATGAAATTTCGGTGATTTTATATAGAAGATACTTGGCTCAGTTGCTCACTTGCTCACTTGATCAACCTTGTTATATAGAAGATGAGCGGCTATGCTGATGCTGCTCAGGTATATGCATATATGGCTGTTATGTTCATGAGATACTTTAATTGGACTTCACTTGTCATATTTGAAATTTCGTTGCTTGATTCTTATTCATGTTTTATCATGTCACTTCAGGTGCTAAAGCAGGAAAAATGGGAAATTCAGAGTGGGTGGTGTTTTGCAATGGTGGAGGTGGTGCATCTCCGCTTGTCGTAGAGCATTTGTGAGCATTTTAAATTATCTAGTAAGCCCTAATTACTTTTGCCTCAAACCCTTGTCATAGATTTGTCTTGAAGCTTTTTTGTCAGAAATGTTGTTTTAACTTGCAACATTAGTCCTAATAGTTTGAATGTCAATATAACAAAACATTGTCAGAAATTGTTGTTTTAACTTGTAATAGCTGTCAACATTTGTCAACAGTAGTCATAATAGTTGTCTTGAAGCTTTTTTTTGTCAGAAATCTTTATTTTGTGATTTTGAATAAATAAAAATCATTGCAAAATCTGTAATATTAATCATTTTCGTCACAGAGAATAAATTTGCACATTCGTCACTAAAAGTATTTGGCGTCACAAATGTTTTTCGTCACAAATGTTTTTGTGCGACAAAAGATATTTTCGTCACAAATGTTTTTGGGCGACAATTCGTCACAAATGTTTTTGGGCGACAAAAGATATTTCCTTCACAAATGTTTTTGGGCGACAAAAGATATTTCCTTCACAAATGTTTTTGGGCAACGAAGTCTGATATTCGTCACAAACAGTCTTGGGCAACGAAGTCTGAATTCGTCACAAACAGTCTTGGGCAACGAAAAAAAGCTCGTCATAGTAAAGCTACTTATGGTAACGGAAAAAATTTTGTGGCCTAAACATTTGGCGACGAAAAAAGTTTGGGCGACAAAAAAAGTACTTTTGGCGACTATTAATTTTGTCACTAAAAGTTGTTTTTCTTGTAGTGACATGATATGTATGTTGAAACTCATGTAACGTCAGGAAATATCAGGTATGGCCGTATGTATAAGTATCAAAACATGAGTATGAAATATCGGATATGGATATGAGATATCAGATATGAGTGGGTATGAGTATGGGTATGTGTATGAGTAGGAGTGTACTCAATTTTTCAGAGATATACATATATATCAAAAACACACTTTTAAAATCATTTCGATACTCATACCAAACAACAAATAACATTTTGATATCAATATACTGGTTATACCAAACTGATATAAGGGTATGAGTGATACGGATACCAAACAAACCCTAAGGCCGTTAATCTCCGCACCCATAAATTTATAATCACAACAAAGCCGATAATCTCCGCACCCATAAATTTATAATCGAACATGATGTGGCTTGTGGGCAGATTTGAAACACGTCCAGATGAACTAGGTCGAGTCTGGACGTAATTTTGTTTTTTCCTTCAAAATTTTCGAGTTAATAAAATATCATAGGTTATCATGTAATTGATTTTTTTGATATATTAATTAGGGTAATGTTGGTGCTAATTCGATTATTTTCTTGGAAACTAAAATTGTGAGAGTATTTGATTGACCTTAGGACTTGTTTGGTGTTTTGATATCTAGATCTCATGTATGAGTATCGATTTTACTCGCACATAGTTATATATGTGTTTGATATAATTTTCATATTTGTGTACCGATATTACTCGTACATACTCATATGTTTATACACATACCGATATTAATACCCGATATCTGAAAATAATGTTGAGGAAACGTAGATTTGTGAGATCGCTATTTTCGAGCTCATGGAGAAAAATCATAATGTAAGGAAGAGAGAAACAAACATTGTCGGGAAGGTTTGATGTGAATATTTGTGGATGAATCTGGACATATTCACTACAAAGCTTATAAAGACAAGAAAGTCTAACACCCCTCTCAAGATGATTGATCTTGCATTCCCATCTTGGAGAAGAGTATCTTAAGGTGAACCTCTAGTAGTGACTTGGTGAGAAAATCAACCAAGTGCGAATGTGTTGTCACATGGAGGAAGGAAATGAGAGCCTTCATCAGTTTCTCTCTAGCATAGTGGCAATCAAGCTCTATACGTTTGGTTCCCTAATGAAAAACAAGACTTTTATCTACGTATATGGACAATTGGTTATCACACTTGACTGGCACACAAACACCATGGAAGATTATCTTTTCTTATGAGACTTCTTAAGAAGCTTGCTTCAACCCATAGAGAGACTTCTTAAGAAGGCGCACTTTGCAACCATCTTTTTCCATATACACTTTTCCTCAAGCTCTTCATGTAGAAATGCATTATTGACATCCAACTGTAGTATGTCTCATTTCCTTTTTGAAGAAACTATGATGAGAGTTGATCGTAGTCATTTTGATCACATGGAAAAAGTCTTTGTATAGTATATTCCCTCTTCCTGTGTAAACCCTCTTACCACCAACCTTGCCTTGTATCTCTACAATTCCATATGTTTTCCTCTTCACCTTATACACCCATTTGCATCCTATGACTTTCTTTCCCTTAGGAAGATCAACCATATCCCAAGTTTTGTTAATATCTAAAGCTTCAAATTCTGCTATCATAGCTTGTTTCCAAACTGAACGCTTGCAAGCTTGTTCATAAGATAGAGGCTCATGTTCTGGTTGAAACTCCGAAGGTGTTACATGAGATGGAAATTGAACGAGTAAGAATATACCCACAAAAATTAGAAATGTGAACAGTTGCATTGCACACATAATATGAGAGATAGGGCGAAGGTTGGTGAGCTCTATTGGATCTCCTAAGTTCAAAAAAAGTAGAGAACCTGTATTTGGTTAAGTGTCATCACCATCAGCAGACAATTAAAGGCACAAAAGGATACCCGGGCAAGATTGTTGTGTGAGGCAAGGAAGAATAATGAAAACGATAGAACTTTTCATTAAAACTATGTCCCTAAACATCACAATTTGACGTGACTCTGGATTATTATCCTTAGGTTTTTTTTTGAAAGGATATCCTGAAAAGATGCAAGGTATTGCTATTGCTTGAAATTCATATCTCCCTTACTTTATAGTAGACACAAAACACAGAAAACTAAAGCTTTCCATGTGACCATATATAGGTAGGTTGCTTGTGATATAAGAGCTCATAGGGTGTTCTGTTGTTCAATACTTTTGTAGGGAGTCTGTTGATGACATAAGCAACTGCCAAAACACTATCAAAACATAAATGCTCTTGCTATTGCTAATATGTTTTCTCTCCGCTACCCCATTATGTTAAGGATTTCCCACACACAAAGTTTGATGCTCTATAAATATACGATATTGGGCACACTGGCGGAGCCAAAAGAAAAATTTAAGAAATTTATAAAAATTGTTGTTATATGATAATATATAGTCCATTTTAGTAAATATAATGAGCAAAGGGATTTGAACTCAATACTTATATGGTACCCACACTCCCACTCATTTACAGAAACTAGATGAGTTATTGGATTTCGTTGTATAACACAACACCCTTTAATATTAATACCAACTTTATGTAGAAAAACAAGGCGCCATGCCCCCCACCTCCGTGCTTCTCTCTGGCTCCACCTCTGAGTGGGCAGTGTCTCTACTTGTGCCCAAGGTATTATCACTTCTGATTTTTTATAACTCTATCAAACTGCCTATGAACTATCTTCACAAAATTCTTGAGTAAATCAAATCCACTATCCTTGGTGGCCAACAGAGAGGTAGATCTTGTGAAGTCATTAATAATAATATGTAGTTGTCTTATAGGGACCCCAAACATCCACATGTATCAATTCAAAATGTGAAGTAGTAGTTATATGACTAACACAGAAAGATAGTATAGTCTGTCTTGACTTAGCACAAGCAATACATTAAATAAACTTAACTTTGTCCCTAACAATAACTAATCTCAAATTTTGTAATTTGTACGAAGATAAGTGCACTAACATCGCATGTCAAGTAAGTGCATCACCTTGTTTTATTATTGCCTCTACACCTCGTTTTAGTGAACCAACTTACTCAATTCCCTAATGTCTCCAACATGTAAACATCCTTGTTAGCTTTACCAAGGAGCATTGACCCCTTCATGAAAGGATCCTGCAAAATACAGTGTTTTGGTGTAAATAAGACTTTGCAATACATATGTCTCACAAGCTTTCCCACTGAAAGCATATTGCATCTAAAAATTGGTACATGAAGCACATCTTTTAGCACCAACTGAGGTAGAGCAACGACAATTTCCACTTGTTTAACTAAAGCACTTTCACCATTAGGCAAATTAATGATAAAAGGTTAAGATAATTCTTCCTGCAAACAAGATAAGATCACAATACATGTGACAACTTACTCCACTCTCCAATAGCTAGATTTCTTTATTAAAATTGTAGTATCAAAGAAGTTGTACATGCAAAGCCTGCAGAAAAATCATGCAAATTCTGGACGTAATTTCTTAGTTCCCAACATGTTAAGAAGTTTTGCAATCTGTTCAGTAGTCAATTATGGCAGAGTACCAGATGAACTAGCATGTGCATTACCAACAAATTTCCCCGCCTCTTGACTTATTTTATCCCTGTACTTCTCTAGAGATCCATAAAGAAAGAAACACTTCACATTGTGACCAGTTTCTTGTAGTTCGTATAGTAGAGCTCCTTTTCTCTATAACATTTTTTTTAGGAGAAATAGTGCCTTGTCTTCGAGCTATAACATTCATGGATGTAGACTCTGACTGCAAATTGGTTGTGCTTTGCATCTCTCACTGTTTTTCCTCCTAAAGAAGCATAACATATATCTGTGATAAGGAACGCAATAGAGATAGCTAGCATCAAGATAGCACTTCTCACAGAAGTGTAACTTTCATTTAGTCCCATTAGGAAATGCACGAGCTTCTCATCATCTTCAAATTTCGTAAACTCTTGTACATATCCACAAGAGCAACTAGGAAACCTCCTTGAATTGCTTAATAATTCCATAAAGTTTACATAATTATATGTTGAAATGGAATCAGTTCCTTGAGAGGGATAAAGGAGGGATAATTCAATTGTTTCTTCACTGCATACAATTTTGAATGAAGTGTTTTTTTGGCTACACAAATGTTTGATAAGCTTCATAAGTTGCCTTTCTTGGTCTTGAGTCTAAGAAAGTGATTGTTTCTAGACATATTAAATTTCGTGAAGATGTCTTTTCATTCAAACACAACAATTCATAGGCACATGTTATACACTCTTTGCCAATGGTATCTGCAGATTGGATAGAGCGTACACGCTATCCTACTCAGGTTCAATACCCACTTGATGTATTTGCTCATGCAGCCAATGAAAATGTTCAATCACCACCAAATCATTCCTCCTATGAGAATTCACAACATGTGGCAGTGCCAACCTTGAATTATCTTGACAACACATAAAGTCTTGTTGCTAGACGTATCAGTAGAACAAGTCTTGGGATCTACAACAGTGGAACAAGAGAAATTGGATTGAAGTGGGTGTATAAGATTAAGTTTAAACCCAACGGTGAGGTTGAACGTTACAAGGCTCGACTGGTCACCTAGGGATATAAACAAGTCAAAGAAAAATACTACAAACACACTTTTTATCATGTGGCCAAGTTTTCAACTGTTCGTGCCTAGTTAGCCCTTCCCTCTGTTAAAAATTTGTCATTGCACCAATTAGATATCAACAATGCCTTCCTCCATGTCTTTCTGGAGGAAGAGGTGTACATGGTACCTCCCTTGGGTTACACTAAGGCCAAATCTGGTGAGGTTTGTCGCTTGCGTTGTTCTCTTTATGGGCTCAAGCACACCAACAGACAATGAAATATCGAATTACCAAGCACCTTCTTTCTCAAGGATTTCTGCAGTCCAAACTGTATTATTCCTTATTTGTCAAGCGCACTTTGACTTCATTTAGTGTGGCATTAATCTATGTTGATGATATGTTGTTAGTTGGTGACAATGACAAAGAAATTCAAGCCATTAAGCAGTCTCTTGACAAGGCCTTCGCCATTTAGGCTCTTGGTTTTGCCCGATTTTTATGGGTTTGGAAATTGAATGCTCAACATCTGGTCCTCATATCTTTAAAGAAATGAAAAACAGGAAATCAAGAATGAGAAAACATTTGAGAATTTCTTCTGTATTGTATTGCAATCAGGTAATGTCTACAGCAGAAGAAGTTTGCTTAAATACTAGTTACAAGCTAACAAAGCTGTAACAGAATTCTATCATTCCACAACAACCAATCCCGCGCGGTGGTGTCACGTGCTCCCTCGTGGGCTTGTGCTGATGTGGAATCTGACGTGGTGTATAGTCGTGGCGTATAGTACGCTCATATTCCCCCCTCAAGTTGGACGCAGTGTAGACACAAGTCCAAGCTTGTCATAAAGAAATCGATGCTGAAGCTCCCCTAAGGGCTTAGTAAACACATCTGCCAATTGAAGAGCAGACTTGACATGATTGGTTTGGAGAAAACCTTCTTGAACTTGCTCACGTACAAAATGACAATCAATACGTAGGTGCTTCGTACGTTCATGGAATACTGGATTTGCAGCCAAACTCTCTGCTGCCTTATTGTCACAATGTAAAGGTATGGGAAGTGGAACCTTAATGCCAAGATCTTGCAACAAACCTTCCAACCAAATGAGCTCACTGGACACATAGGACATAGCTCTGTACTCCCCTTCAGTAGAAGACTTAGAAACAGTCTTCTGCTTCTTAGCTTTCCATGAGATAAGGGAACTCCCTAGGAAAATACAATAACCAGAAATGCATATGGAAGAGTACTTGCAAGTGCCCCAATCAGCATCTGAATACGCAATCAAATTCATCATAGATGCTCGAGGATATGACAAAGTCATATTAATAGTTCCTCTTAAGTATCTAAGAAGATACATGGCAGCTTGCATATGTGGTTCACGAGGACAAGAAAGGAATTGGCTTAGTTGTTGCACACAAAACATAATATCTGGACGAGTCAGAGTCAAATAGAGCAGTCTGCCAATCAACCTTCTGTAAGACTCAGCATCTGGTATAGGATTCCCAATGTGTGTAGACAAACCAAGACTCCTTTGCATAGGAAAAGCAGCTGGCTTACAATTCAACATATTCATATCACTAAGAATATTAGTCACATACTTCCTTTGATTCAACAATAAGCCTTCCTTGTTCCTGGAAATTTCCATCCCAAGGAAGAATCTAGCATGACCCAAGTCCTTGATTGTAAAGGCCTTATCAAGTGCAGTCTTGACTGACACAATTTCCTTCTCATTGTTTCCAGTTAGCAACAGATCATCAACATACACCAATGCCATAGTAATCAGAGAGTCTTGTTTCTTAACAAACATTGAATAATCGTGTTTAGACTGAGTGAAACCAAGCTTAACAAGCAATTTGGTCAATTCATAATTCCACTGTCTACTAGCCTGCTTTAGGCCATACAAGGACCTCTTGAGTAGACATACCTGGCCAGGCAAAGCCTTATCATAACCTTGAGGTGGTACCATGTACACCTCTTCATCCAAAAAACCATGAAGAAAAGCATTATTGATATCCTGCTGATGTAATGCCCAATTCTGTGCAGAGGCCAAAGCCAAGATTACTCTAACACTTGTGAACTTAGCCACAGGTGAGAAGGTGTGCTTGTAATCCTTGTCTTTGACTTGATTATAACCCTTAGCCACAAGCCTGGCCTTCAATCTTTCCACTATGCCATCTTGCTTGTGCTTGACTTTATACACCCACTTAGAGCCAATAGCCTTTTTCCCTGAGGGAAGATCTGTGAGAATCCATGTATGATTCCTTTCAAGAGAATCTAGCTCAAGTTTCATAGCTGTAATCCAAGCTGGATCTTTACAAGCTTGTGAATATAAAGATGGTTCATACACCTGAAAAGTATTAAACAAAGAGTGCATATACTCTGGAGTGATATGAGAGAGATCCTCTGAGTTAAGTACTTGCCTTGTAGGGAGATTCTGGCATAAAAAATCATTTAAATGTGCAGGTCTCCTAATATTCCTTACTGTTCTCCCTGAGTTAACTGTTAGTGGAACAACCTGTGTAGTTTCCAATGACTCACTCTCAGTAGGTGTGATATGTGTGAGCTCTATCACCTCACTTGTGTCTGTAGGAATAGATCTATCAAGCACTGGAACAATTTCTTCATCAACTGAGGGAGTCACTAAAGGAAGAGAAGCCCTCTCTGGTACAGAAGGAGTAGTGAGAGGAACCTGTTTAAACGGAAAAACAAATTCTCTAAAGATAACATGTTTACTAACAAAGAACTTCTTTGTTTGAAGATCATAAAGCTTGTAAGCTTTCTGCCCTGGTGGATACCCAACAAACACACACTGTCTAGCTGTCGGCTGAAACTTATCCCTGAAAATCTTAGGAACAAGAGAAAAACATAGGCAACCAAAAATTCTTAGATCATCATAAGAAACTTTGGTTCCATGTAATACCTCAGTAGGAATCTTCCATTCTATAGAAGCAGATGGCAACAAGTTTATGAGATGTGTAGCTGTGAGAATACATTCTCCCAGAAAGAAAGTGGCAAACCTGCTTGCAGTCTAAGAGCCCTTGCAGTCTCCACAAGATGTCTATGCTTTCTTTCCACCCTTGCATTCTGTTCTGGCACATAAGGTGTAGATTTCTGATGAACAATACCCTTCTGAACAAATAAACTCTGTAATTTGTGTTGTGTAAACTCACTCCCATTATCAGATCTGAAACACTTTACTTGGCAACCAAACTGTGTGCCAACATAAGCCAAGAAACCAGAGAGTATGCCAAAAACCTGATCCTTACTCCTCATCAAAAAAGTCCAAGTGCATCGAGAATGATCATCTAAAACAGTTAAAAAATATCTAGCACCACAAGCTGAATCAACCTTATAAGGACCCCATACATCTGAATGAATCAAGTCAAAAGGTTTACTAGCTAAAGACAAGCTTCTTGTAAAAGGAAGCTTACGTTGTTTAGCTAAAACACATATATCACATTGCAACTGTGTTAATTCTTGTTCTTTACAAACACATAAATGAGACATCTTAGAGACAAAAGAATGTCCCAACCTAGAATGCCATAAATGTATGTCATCTAGTTTATTACAAGCTAACATAGTAGGCTCCTTTATTTCTCCAACTGCATTATATAATGCTCCATGTTGGTGATGGATTGGCAGCCTATACAGATTTCCTTTCCTTATGGCAGTCCCCATAATCCTCTTACTGATAAGGTCTTGTACCACACAAGTATCTTTGTGAAAAAATACTCCAACATTCTGTATATCAAGCAACTTAGGCACAGACAATAAATGATGCTTAAAATCTGGCATGAATAACACATCCAATAACAAGAATCTTGGAGCTAGATAGACACTCCCTGAATGTGTTATAGTTTTTGTAGTCCCATCTGGAAGACCTATGATCACTGGTGTTGGTAAACAATTCAACTCAACAAACAGTTCCTTAGCAAAAGTAATATGATCTGTTGCACCTGAATCAACAATCCAAGATTCTGCAATATTAATAGATGATATTGAGTTAGATTGATGAACCTGACCTGCAAAATTCATTGAGCCATGTTGATCCTCAGAATCAGTCTCTAACATCCCTTTGCCTTTCACCATCTTGCAAAATTCCTGGAACATAGCACTGAGATTAGCCTGAGCAATCTGATTTGATGATCCTTCATCTGTATCCATAGGTGAATTATGTTGACTCAAGTTGTTTGCACTGCCTCTGTATCTCCCACTGTTACCACTCCTATCATAGCTTGCAGAATTCCTATTTCCTCCTGATCTGAACTTCCCAGATCCTGCATCAGAATTCCCATCTCGTGGCCCCTTGTACCACTTAGGATATCCCACAAGTTTGAAGCATGACTCCTTAATATGCCCCTTCTCATTACAGTGAAAACAAGTTCTGTCTTCCTTATACCTCTTTTTTCCATCTCTGTCTCCTTTCCCATCATACTTATCAACAGCCATAGCCTCATGACCTGGACTTCCAGAAGAAACATGTCCAGTGATTTCTTTCTGCTTCTCAACTCTAATAACCAAGTGAAAAACCTTATTCACATTTGGCAATGGTTCCATAGACAGAATGTGACTCCTAATTTGTTCGTAAGTTTCACTCAATCCCATCAAGAACTGCAAGACTTTAGCCTTGGATTCCTTATCCACCAATTTCTTGAGGATTCCACATTGACAAATAGCCATATGACCACAATTACAGACAGGTAAACCCTCAATAACCTGTAATTCATCCCAAATCTTCTTCATCTTACCATAGTAAGCTGAAACACTCAGATTCTCTTGCTTAATATTCACTAATTCCTTTTGCAACTGATAAACTAGAGGTGTACTAGATTCATCAAAGCGTTCAACCAGATCATCCCATAATTCCTTCGTCGATTGAACATGAGTGAAAGTCTCAGATATTTCACTCGTCATTGAGTTGATCAACCAACTCCTAATCATATAATCACATCGTATCCAACGTGACAGATCAACATCAAGATTAGGTCTAGGACATGTTCCATCAATGTATCCAAGCTTCATTTTCGAACCTAAGGCCATAGCCACACTTCTACTCCAACTAATGAAATTGGATCCATTGAATAAGGTAGGAACAAGCTGATTACCTGGATTGTCCGAATTGGACAAGAAATAAGGATCGGAATAGCTGCCAGTGCTCATTCCTCCAAGATTATCACGCAATCCGCCATTATTATTGCCATTTCTTGTTTCCATGACGACCTACTAAATTGCGATGAGAAGTACTTCGATCTTGTGGATATAGGAACACAAATCGAACACTCAATTACGCAAAACAATTCCTTTGCGTTCTGATACCATTAAACAAATGAAAAACAGGAAATCAAGAACGAGAAAACATTTGAGAATTTCTTCTGGATTGTATTGCAATCAGGTAATGTGTACAGCAAAAGAAGTTTGCTTAAATACTAGTTACAAGCTAACAAAGCTGTAACAAAATTCTATCATTCCACAACAACCAATCCCGCGCGGTGGTGTCACGTGCTCCCTCGTGGGCTTGTGCTGATGTGGAATCTGACGTGGTGTATAGTCGTGGCGTATAGTACGCTCATAATATCAATGAACACAAATAGGTTTTGGATCTCATTACTGATGCAGGATTTTTGGATTGCAAACTTGCCCCTTTTCCTATGCAATGAGATTGGCAGTTCAAACAAGATGAAGGGGCTCCCATTGCAGAACCAAAAATTTATCATCGTATTGTGGGTCGTCTCGTCTCCTTTATCTCACACTCTTGTCTCCTTTATCCCAACATTACTTATGTTGGGAAACCGTTGAGTCAATTCCTTGCTTCTCCTCGGGCCCCTCATCTCAAGGCTGCTCAATTTCTTCTTTGTTATCTCAAAGGGACAGTCAATTGTTCTCTTTTCTATCATGCAAAGATTATTTGACTTAGCGCGCCTACTCTGATGAAGATTGGGAACCTGTAAGTTCTCTAGTCATTCCTTAATTGGGTATTGTGTTTTTATTGGATCGTCTCTGGTTTCATGGAAGACAAAGAAGCATCGAGTCACTTCCAAGTCAACAACTTAGAGTGAGTATCGAGCCATGTCTCACACTGCTGGTGAGCCTGTATGGATGGAAGGTTTGCTCAAACAATTCAGTGTTGTTCCTCCTTTACCAAATCCTCTCCACTGTAACAACACTGCAACTCTTCAATTGGCAGATAATCATGTGTTTCATGAGCGCACGAAACTCATTCATATGGATGTTCATTTCATATGTGACCTCATTCAAGAAGGATTCTTGGCTACCTTTCAACTTCGTACCATTCTCCAACTTGCAGATATCTCGACAAAGACATTAGGGTCGCAACAACTTTTTTCCTTGCTCGCAAGCTTGGTCTCGATTTCCCCTGTCCAGCTTGAGGGGGTCTAAGGAAATAAGTACACTATTCTGTTACTCATGTGGCATTAGCTTATTGGTCACTGATGTGACACTAGTGGTAGCTTAGTTTTCTTTATATACAACTTGTACCGCTTGTAATGAACTAATCAAGTTATTTACAATAGAAATTACTTTCCACATTTCCTCTTCTCTTTCGATTCAATATCCTTGATTCCGATCTAGTTTTATGCTCGTTTAATTAACATACTCTATTGATTACAGATTGTTTACAAAAGCTTATAAAGGAAAAGCTAACACATCAACTGCGCGACGAATTCTTAAGCCTACGTGACGCTGGGCTGGGGCCAAGAGCACCCACCCAGGTCGCGAAGCCGTGACGTTGGGCTGGGGCCAAGGGCACCCACCCAAGTCGCGAAGTCATGACCGTCCGAGAGTGAGTAACGACATTCGTCCTCCTCACCTCGACCACGAAGTCCTGACCTTGATGGGATAGCAACCCATCAAGGCATGGAACTCAGCGAATGACACTCCTGAAAAAAGTCAATCATGAAACTATATACTTAGCATGGAAATATGCAATATAAAACGCTAATGAATCCCCATCTGTTTTGACAGACACTCCTACACTAAAGAAGCGAACGATCATAGGCATGATCGCGAGCGAAACAGAAAAGGGCAGTTTGCGAGGAAACAAGCGCTAAAACTCCAATTATCCGCGAGTATGGATTTCCCAAGGCATCAAGAATACCTTAGCTAAGGTATGATGAGATAAACACACGAGCTACTTTGTTTTGTCACAAGAACAAAGAATCTGATTCCAATTCATTATAGGAAATCACATTCTCAAACACAAACACTCATAGGTGCACGAAAAACCCTACTACTGGCTCATACGCATGCAGTAGTCAGGTAAGAACACACTCTTTGTCACATCACAGGTCATGACATATGAATAATCTATACTTACGCGATCGATTTTCTCGCAGGGTTTTTCGTAAGACCAACAGAAGAATCTTTCCGGACGAAAGATGTTGAAGAGTGACATATTTATGATGTTAAGCATTCTCATTTTGGAAACATTTTTAAGTTCTAAAGTCTATTAATAAGACACATACTTTTAATCGTGATGGCACAGAGGTGCACATTACATTTTGAGTTCCAAAGTTTTTTCCGATAATCCCAGTCTAATTTATTCATAAAACCTCGTTCATTCTCCCTCCTTTCTTAACACATAGGGCTCGCGAGACTGTAAACATCCTCACGAGCACTATGGGGGGAGGGGAAGAGGAGGAGAAATCACCATACAAACACAGAATAAAAAGACATTAAAAAGCACTAAACCTAGAGAGGAACAACGACCTTCACTTGATACACCACAGTCTGAACAGGAATTTCAGGTGGATTAGCACGCCACATGGTGAAAGTCACCTCATCTCCCTCACGAAGGTCATTCTCATACGCAAACTCACTCTAACCTTCGCCCAGAAAGTAAGAACTCCCAACCTTATCCAGAGTCACGTCCCAAGGTTCGAAATTGACGCAAAGGACAAGACTCTTACCACCGAAATGGCTAAGGTGTTGATCACAATGTTCCTTCGGGAAACGCTATACGTAGAGAAGAAGAGTCTAAGAAACGAACAAGCAGAGAAAGGCAAAGTAGAAAAAGGATATTTACCAAGCATCTGCCAGTAATGGCAGAGGAATCCATAGTTCCCTGCACCGCGCCAGGTTGCTGGTGTGGCCAGGTTGCTGAGTTGTGGGCTTAGGCACTGAGGGGCGCTGTGGGGGTGCTGCAACCGGGCGGGAACTAGTTCCTGTCTTTCCCTGCGAAGAGGAGTTCTGCACTTTAGTAGAAAGGGGACTGGAAGAGTTAGAATTGTACCTGGATTGACCCGAAGTTGGCCAAGTGTTCTTCTTGCGAAGAAGCTGGTAGTGAAGTTGGATAGCCGTGTGTACCAAAGTGTTAAGATCTTTGATTGGCAAAATTTCAAGTTGATCTTGAATGGGAGCATTGAGACCACTCAAAAACTTGGTACGTAGGTTTGTGGGAGCGGCACTGACATTAGCTTTAAAGTAGAGATCCTCAATCTTGGCGAAGAAGTCTAGAGGTGTCATGGTGCCTTGGCGGAGCATAACTATCTCCATTCGGACCTGGTTCCTATAACCAGTGGGAACATACTTTCTAGTCATGACAAAGACTAGTTGATCCCAAGTAGAAATGGGTTCAAGACTGCGACAAACGCGGTCTAAAGTGAAGCAGTGCCACCAAGTTTGAGCAGCGTCTTTGAAGTGGAGAGTGGATATCTCAACTTTTTCGGCTTCCTCATAGTGACAATGCTTCAAGACATGATCTGTAGCCTGCATCCAATCAAGAAAAACAGCGGGATCATATAAGCCATAGAAAAATTCAATCTTTACCTTGATATCGCGGCAAGCGGTGTGGCCGGGCACGGCTGGACGTCGTGCTTCATAGCGGCGAGGGTCAGGTAAAGGCTCATCATATCTAGGTGCATGACGATGAAAACCACGGTTCTCATGGTCATAATCGTCAACATCCTCATAGCCTTGGCGCCTTGGATGGCGCGGTGCAGGGAACTGCTGGCGATCTCGACGGTGTGCAGGGAACTGCTGGCAAAGTAGAAAAAGGATATTTACCAAGAATCTGCCAGTAATAGTGAAAGACTCATCCAGAGACCCCTCTCGAGTTCGTCGTGTCCTGGCCATGTCGGTATTCTTTGAAAAAGGCAGACAAAGAAGGAGAAGGCAGGAAACGCTATTTATAAAAGAAATACACCTGACCCGCAGTTAATGCATTAAATGATTAAGGCAGAAAAGTAGTTGGGAGAACAGAAGCAATAAACACAAAAGACATGCAGGAAAATAATTGTACGGTCTCCTCGTAAGACCCAAAGAAAATCGTTTAACCCACATTTAGACTCGCGATCACATTCCGATCCACGGGCCACAGAAACAAAATAACAAACTGTATATAGCACCAACCCAAGAGTTTACAGACAACACATGAAAAGAAGTTAAACTTCATCAGGAAGATCCAGGTACCCATCAGCCTCAACCAGCGCTGAATCGCGAACCCCTCCCGCACTACCAACGTCTTTGACCGACGTGATGTTTTCTTCAGCAACAGTCTGTTCGCTGTCAACATTCACAACATCGTCCCCAACATCCACATCAGACGATCTAGCACAAGAGCGGGTCGAAGAGTCCGCTGCTTTCTTCATCCTTTCCTCCGAGTAAATAACTTTTTTAGGCACTTTAGGAGCTGGGACTAGAGGAATGTGAGACTCCATCCCTCTAACGACCCCTTCGCCTTTAGGCAAGAAGGGTTCGACGACCCAACCTTCAAGAAGGCTCGCGTCGTCGTCAATAAAAGTCCCAAGAGGAGGAGAGGTATACGCAGGGAGCTCGGCAGGAAGACCACAAAGATTCGTAGGATCATAAGGGAAGTTAGCCACTTTGTGCTTTCTGAGCTGACGCTTGAGTGCGGTAATCACCAGGGTGTCATGAGCCAAGCTGATAAAATCAATACGACACTTCTCGCGATAGCTAGAAGCATACTGCTTGGCACCTTCGCGACGACCCTTATCAAAAGCTTGGTCTTTCTCTTGTCGAAGCAAAGACAACTCTGTATGGTGATTGCGCTCCGTAGTCCTGGCCGAAAGCTCCAAGTCACTTATCTTCGCCATCAGCTCATTTACCCTATCCTCCAAAACAACATTTTTCTCTTTCTCCTCTTTTAGCTTTTTCTTCGCGGACTCCTTGACATCTCGGGCCTTGTTAGCAAAATCGACCATCTGGTTATATTCTCCCTCCATCTGGACGTAGCCATCTTCAAGGGCGATGGCATATTGCCCTGTTGCCTCGGTGAGAAGAATCGACTACAATAAGCAAAATATGCTGGTTAAAATTGCCTACTGACAAGAAGGAAGAAAACCACTCAGAAAGAAAAGGAGGGAAACCCACCGCCAAACTGAGTTTCGAGAGCCCTACTCTACCGCGAGCAATGCCCTCTAAGAATTCAGGCATCTCTGGGAAACCTGGTCGATCGCGATGAAAGAACGTCCTCACCGCCTCTTCCTCAAGAAAAAGCCCAGCCAGGCCCTGAGAAGGGGCATCTTGACCACCTTCAAGGGTCATAGGCTGTTTGCCCTTGGCAGTCTCCGAGGCCCTCCCTGCAGGGGTTGCTCGGTGCGAGGTAGGAGTCCCGCCGGCCCCTAAAGGGATTGTCGAACCAATCGGGGATTGGTCGTTAAGAGGCTCTGGCGCGCGAGTCTCGGTCCCCACAGACTCGCAGATGTTAATGCCCCCAGCAGAGGTTTTACTCTTTTTAGAAGGAGCTTTGTTCTTATTCGCCAGTTGCTTTCGGCGCTTGCTTTTCTGCGGGGCAGGAACCTGTTCATCGATAGGCTCTTCGTCAAAAGAGTCGTCAGAACCCTCGATGGTCGGGAGGCGAGAAAAATATCCTGTCTCTGAAAATAAAAAATATAGTATAAAATCCATAAGCATATGACATCGCGAATCCGTAACAACAAAGAAAAGAGAAAGGATAAGTAGCAACAAACAAGAAAACCGTTAGACGAGAGACATAAGAAATACCATAATGGTGCTTAAGACTAAGTCCACGCTGGGCTAGCACCTCGTGGGTAATACACTTCAGGAATATGCGCGTCGAAACGAGATCAGGGAAATCATGGAATTTGCGGAAAAGACAATCTTTCTTAGGCTGAGACCAGTTACCAGATTTGGGTTGGGTCGCGAGCATCGATATCTTAGTCGAGATCCCAGAGCCAGGAGGTGGTCGAACCAAAAACCAGTCAACCTTCCACTTCGGTATGCGGGGGGGACCGTCCCACTCCGACTTACCATTCTTTACGGCTGTAAACATCCCCATCTCCTCAGGAGCCCTTCGCGTGGAAAACATAAGGAGAAAATGACAAGGATTGGGTTTTACCCCGATATCTTGACACCTCATCACATAAATAACCAAGGCCCTCCAGAAGTTAGGATGCATCTGAGCTGGGTTGTAGGTCAGATCTCTCAGGAGCATTTTAGTAAAGTTGGAAAAAGGGAGCCTAAAGCCTAGTTTGAGAGACGATATACTCAAAGGGAAGAAAGTGCCATACTCATCAAGGGAAGTTCCACCCGAAGATGGAAGAGCAAAAATTGTACCTTCTGGGAAGGGATAGGCATCTGCGATAGTGAAAAGATCGCGAAGGTTAAGGTCAGAAGGAAGGGCCGTGAACGGGTTCCCAAGGTTCTTGACCTTTTTATAACGAACACGGCGAGTCAAAATCTGTACGCGACCCTCCGGATTATTGAAAATATCTTCGATCTCCAAGCGAGGAAGATCGCCTCGCCAGGAGTAAAACATCTCATAGTCCTCACGACCGAGTATTACAGCCTCAGATTCCTGAGGAAGATCTTTATTACCATGACCCGCATCCGGTCGCGAGGTAGAAGGAACTTCGTCGCCATTATTTCTTACAGGGTTCCCTGTGGATGATTAAGAGGAAAAAGATCGAGAGTTAGTTTTCTAGGGCGAGAGTACGAAACGCGAAGACCAGAAAGAAGCTTCGCGAGCCATGGGAATGAAAAACAAAGAAAACCCTGGAAAACGAGAAATATAAGATCTAAGTGGGAGCCAAACAGACTCCAAGCGGGCACTCCAAAGAAGGGCGAGATAAGTAGGATAGAAGCCATGAGAGAAAAACTGACTTGAAAGAACGATGAGAATCCTGACAGCCTAAAATGGCTTCTTAAGGAAAGAAGAACGCCCACCACACAGGAGAAGGGAAAAAAGGGCACCGCCCAGTGAAAAACCAGAAAAGGTGCGGAGAAAACCCGCCTGACCACCATGAAAACCAGTGAAAGCTTCGGAAGAACACAAAGCAGCGGAGATATAAAAATACCGAAATCATGTATAACAGAAATGGAAAAGAACAGCAAGTAAAAAGCGAATTCGAAATAGAACTTACCAGCCATTTGTGAATCTGAAGATTGTTTGAACGAGTGAAGGCTTCTCGAAATTTTATTGAAAATAGGATTTTACAGAGGAACACGAACAGTTGAAGTAAAGAGGAAGGAGAGAATATGACTTGACAAGCTTTATATAGGAAGACGGAAAAAATCCCCAAAAGGCTGCCACGTGTTGAAAGATGTCAGAGCGCGGGAAGACGAAGCGTCTCGAATTTAATTCAAAATTCAAAACAAGCGCGATGGAATGAGAAGGAGTCGCGACCGAATAATCTTCAAGGGACTCCCCGAGAACTCGACTTCAATCATTACCCAAGCCTTACCTTCGCGAAGGCAAGGACTTGGGGGGCTGGCTGTTGGACCCGGTTCTCGCGAGTCATGACTCGAACCCGGTTCTCGCGATTAAAGTGACACGAACCCGGTCCGCGACTGAGAAACGGGCCGCGAGCCCATAAGAGTGAGTAACCAAATCAAGTATGAAAGGCCCATGAAGAGGCCCAATAGGTAAAGGAAGCAACACCAGATAGTGTGGGACCCAATGTCCAGTTATAAATCCTAACGGCAAAGAGAGAGAGAGTGAGGCGACTGAGAGCATCTTCTTCCCCCTTGAGAGAGAGAAAACACAGAAGGCGATTACTCATTTCCGAGTTCGTCTCTTCGATCCCGATTCACCTCTTTTAGTAGGAAATCGGATGATCGGTACCTGGATTCTGGCTCTCGGTATCGTCATCGTGCTTCTGAGGTTTGGTTCGTCACGATTGGTTGAGTTTCGTCATTCACTGTTTCATTGAGTTGGCTCACGAGGTTTCACTGTTTTTAGTCATTACTTTGATCGCTATCTTCTCTTTGTGTTACTTCATTCTGTTGTTGTTATTAAGGCGTTGTGTCCATTTACTTATAGTTATTACTGACTTGAGCGTCGGAGAGCCAAATCAGGGGGTCCAACCTTCCGGTTTGGTTGTGCAGGTACCATAGGGACTGAAGAACATAAAGAACAGAGAAGAATAGCACTTTTTGATCCAGATAACAAGGTGTCACAAGTTGTTGCTCCAGTTTGCGTAAGGAAGGTCTCCAGTATTTGAAGATTCATAGAAGGCCAGATCTCGCGAGGTGTTGATTGCGAGATCGCGAATATCTGGGCTCCAACAGTACGTATTACGGAGTAGATTGTAAATTTGTATATACAAGCATGAGATTGTACTAAGCAAGATAAGTTCTTTCGCAATCATTGGCAACCGATACAAGAACATCAGTTTCTAATTCGTCTCTACAATAAGCAAGTGGAAATTTTGATCAATTAAACTAATTAAACTACCAAGAATCATTTCAATTATAAAGAGCTAAATTAAACAAGTTGATAAATCCACAAGGGAATTTATGAAGTACGGTAGAGTTGTCAAGTTGCCATGTTACGAGACTAATGTGCGTGAATACTTATCAAATGTGTACTCCATTGTTTGCTTACAAGCTAATAAAAAATCAGGAATAAGTCAAATAATATAAATGGAAGCGTTGACATGGACGTGCTACGGAAGGCGAATTATTTAGCGGAAAATCGTGCGAATTTGACGGGTCAATTTGTGGTGAGCTAGATGGATAAAAAAACAAATCTATCTTATATACTCAGTACTAAACTAGCTCAGTTTCCCGTACCTCGCACGGGTTTTATAAAATAATAAATTTAATTTTAATATATAAATAACTTAGATTAAATTATTTTATCAAATAGATTTAGTTCATTTACCACATACAAATTTAGTTTAATTTTAAAAAATAATTGTTTAATTTGAATTATTATCTAAATAGATAAAGTAAAAAGATGATTCATTCTTTAATATAATTTTTTTGAATTAGTATAATAAACCTTTTTAATAAAGAGAGTGTTAATCAAGAATTGTTTAAATATTTAAATATATTTATTGTAAAGTATTTAAAATTTATGAATTATAAGATGAAATCTTTTTATATAATTAATAAATAACTCTTTGTATATTAAAGTACATAAAATATAGTTTGAGAATTTTAAAAATATAAATAAATAAGCATGATATCTTGCGTATCTTAACTATCCTAAAATAAACATTTACACATATTTATAACTTTTTTATGAAAAAGGAAATAGATAGAAAAATGACATGTGGCAAAATGAATTTTAAAATGACATGTGGCGGTTTTAGAGAGGAATTGACATTTGGCGAAAATTGAGGATTACTTTAATAGTTTAATAGTAGATTTGAGTCTTTTTTAGCTTTTAGAGTGATTTTAGGCTTAGCTTGTTACATTTTTTTTTTTAATTTCAATTATAAATAAATTGGATAATTACATTAACAAATAAATCTTAAAAAATTATCATTCTTCTGAACAAGAAATATACAACCTATTTTATTGAGAATAAATATTATGTTCAAGGTTAATATATATTCTTACGATAAAATTATGATTATTTTCGATAATAAATATTAAGTCAAGTTACGTACATAACCTTCATGAAATAAATTATAAATAGTCTTTACACGAAAAAAGTTAAACTTAATTTTTTGACGAACTCAATTAAAAGGATATACAATTTTCATACGAATAATATAGAATTTCACGTGCATGGCACGGGTCACTACACTAGTTTAGGGTTGATAGCTGATTAAGAATTTGGATTCTGAATGATGTGGTCCGTTTAAGGTATAAAATTCTAAAGATAAAACTAAAAAAATAAGGATATGAGTGAACGAAGGTCCGGTGACAATTTTGCAATTTTAATACAAAATATATGAAAATACGATAATACCCTTACCCTCTTCCCCTCTCTCACTCGTTGGCTTTTCGGTTTCTCTTCCCCCTCTTGATATCGCCTTCTTCACTGTGTTCTTCGATTTCATTAGATTTTGCCTTGGTTACTCTTTCGACAGTGAAGATTTGTTCGAAATCATACTTTTCTTTGGTGTTTTCTTTGGAGGTGTCGCGATGGATTCAAGTAAATTCTCCTTGTTTCTAGGGTTCGTGATTTTTTAAAATGCTTGTTGATTCAAATTCTTTGTAGATGTTTACTATTTTGGTGACTATTTAGATCGACTCAGTTGTTGTGTACCTCCATAGTACAAACAATCATTGTTTCTATTTTCGAGTTAGGGTTCATAGAACAAAAGTTAGGGTTCTCGACTATGAAACATGGTTTTTTTTTTGCAATTATTAGAGCTCATCGCTTGAATTAGCTAGGTCTATACAAACTTGCAAGTAGGTTCATATGTTTGTAGAATAAGGTTCATAAGTTCACTTGTTAAAAAACAGTGTAGCCATAAAGTATTTTAACTGTTTCTGAAGTTTAGGTACTTCAGCTCTATAATACACACGCCTTTTGACCAAATTTGAAGATTTCAAGATCCGGTGATGGAAACTCCTAAAACATTGTGGAATATGTCTTATAGTCATATAAACAAGTTTTGAAAAAATTTCGACGATGGAAGAGACTTGTTCTTCAAATTTTCACATGGATAGTCTCTTAACTTAGGTTTATGCCTTTGTGGATTAGCCTAAAAGGTTTACCTTTCATGGTGTCTTTAAAGGTTATTTAGATAGTTCAAATTGACAAATATGCCTCCTAATGACCCATTTTCTCTATTGAGGTTTCCAAATCACTAACTTTTTAGTTTATGAAACTATCAGAATAAACAAAATTTGAAAGCTATATAATACACATATTTTTTGACCAAATTTGAAGATTTCAAGGTCCGGTGATGGAAACTCCTACAACTTTGTGGAATGTGTCTTATAGTCATATAAACAAGTTTTGAAAAAATTTCGACGATGGAAGACACTTGTACTTTTGAATTACACATGAATAGTCTCTTTAACTTAGGTTTATGCCTTTGGGGATTAGCCTAAAAGGTTTAGCTTTCATGGTGTTTTTAAAGGTAATTTATATAGTTCAAATTGCCAAATATGCCTCCTAATGACACATTTGCTCTATTGAGGTTTCCTAATCACTAACTTTTTAGGTTATGAAAGTATTAGAATAAACCAAATTTGAAAGTTATATAATACACACATTTTTTGACCAAATTTGAAGATTTCAAGGTCCGGTGATGGTAACTCCTAAAACTTTGTGGAATGTGTCTTATTGTCATATAAATAAGTTTTGAAAAGGTTTCAACGACAGAAGACACTTGTACTTCAAATTCTCTCATGGAAAGTCTCTTAACTTAAGTTTATGCCTTTGTGGATTAGTCTAAAGGGTTTATCTTTCATGGTGTCTTAAAAGGTGATTTAGATGTTTCAAATTGACAAATATGGCTCCTAATGACCAATTCGTTCTATTGAGGTTTCCTAATCACTAAATGTTTAGGGTATGAAACTATCAGACTAAATCAAACTTAAAGGCTATATAATATACACGTTTTTCTGAATTTTTTTTGAAGATTTCAAGGTCCGGTGATGGAAACTCCTAAAACTTTGTGGAATGTGTCTTATAGTCATATAAACAAGTTTTGAAAAAAATTCGACGATGGAAGACACTTGTACTTCAAATTCCACATGAATAGTCTCTTTAACTTAGGTTTTTGCCTTTGTGGATTAGCCTAAAAGGTTTAGCTTTCATGGTGTTTTTAAAGGTAATTTATATAGTTCAAATTGCCAAATATGCCTCCTAATGACACATTTGCTCTATTGAAGTTTCCTAATCACTAACTGTTTAGGTTATGAAACTATTAGAATAAACCAAATTTGAAAGTTATATAATACACACATTTTTTGACCAAATTTGAAGATTTCAAGGTCCGGTGATGGTAACTCCTAAAACTCTGTGGAATGTGTCTTATTGTCATATAAATAAGTTTAAAGAATGTTTTGACGATGGAAGACACTTGTACTTCAAATTTTCACAAGGATAAATCTCTTTACTTAGGTTTAGGTCTTTATGGATTAGCTTAAAAGGTTTACCTTTCATGTTGTCTTTAAAGGTTATTTAGATGGTTAAAATTGCCAAATATGCCTCCTAATGACCCATTGGTTTAAATTTACCTTTTAGGGTATGAAACTATGAGACTAAACCAAATTTGAAGGCTATATAATACACACGTTTTTTAGGAGGCATATTTGGTAATTTGAACCACAATAGAACCAATGAGTCATTAGGAAGCATATTTGGTAATTTGAACCATCTAAATCACCTTTAAAGACACCATGAAAGGTAAAAATTTTAGGCTAATCCACAAAGGCATAAACCTAGGTTAAGAGACTATCTATGTGAAAATTTGAAGTACAAGTGTCTTCCATCGTCGAAACCTTTTCAAAATTCGTTTATATGACCATAAGACACATTATACAAAGTTTTAGGAGTTTCCATCACCGGACCTTGAAATCTTCTAATTTGGTCAAAAAATATGTGTATTATATAACTTTCAAATTTGGTTTATTCTAATAGTTTCATAACCTAAACAGTTAGTGATTAGGAAACCTTAATAGAGCATCTGACTAGTTGTCTAAGGTATTGCATGTATCTATCCATTCCTGAACTTCAATCTGCTTTATTATTGAATCTTGATAGTTTCAAGGTTATAGTTGAGTAAGGGTTATTAGGACTAGTTGGACTAATAACTACATTAGAACAGGGATTAGAACGATCATATGAGTAATTCGACATAGGATTAAAAGGAGTTAATGATCAACTTGTTAATCTGTTAGTGGATAATTGTCAAGTGAAACACCTTCCATTGATATATTTACAACCCAAATCAACCTTAGTTACTTTGTTCTTAAAACATTCCAAACCCCACCCCCTTTGGTTACTTACACTCGTTAATCATAATTGTTACTTTAAGAATCGATAACCTGATTCCCTTGGGATTCGACCCTTGCTTGCCTACTATACTTGTTAGTGAGCTTGTTAGGGTTACTTGACTTGGCATACGACAATTCGGCTCATCAAAACTCCTAAAACTTTGTGGAATGTGTCTTATGGTCATATAAACAAGATTTGAAAAAGTTTCAACATCGAAAGACACTTGTACTGTAAATTCTCTCATGGATAGTCTCTTAAATTAGGTTTGTGCCTTTGTGGATTAACCTAAGAGATTTATCTTTCATAGTGTCTTAAAAGGTGATTTAGATGGTTCAAATTGACAAATATGGCTCCTAATGACCAATTGGTTCTATTTAGGTTTCTTAATCACTAATTTTTTAGGGTATGAAACTATCAGACTAAACCAAATTTGAAGGCTATATAATACACACGTTTTTTTGAAAAAATTGAAGATTTCAAGGTCCGGTGATGGAAACTCCTAAAACTCTTTGGAATGTGTATTATGTTCATATAAACAAGTTTTGAAAAGGTTTCGACGATGGAAGACACTTTTACTTCAAATTTTCACATGGATAATCTTTTAACTTAGGTTTATTCTTTTGTGGATTAGCCTAAAAGGTTTACCTTTCATGGTGTCTTAAAAGGTGATTTAGATGGTTCAAATTGTCAAATATGCCTCCTAATGACCCATTTGGTTCTATTGAGGTTTCCTAATCACTAACTTTTTAGAGTATGAAACTATGAGACTAAACCAAATTTGAAGGCTATATACACATGCTTTTTTTTCAAATTTGAAGATTTCAAGGTCCGGTGATGGAAACTCCTAAAACATTGTGGAATGTGTCTTAAGGTCATTCAAACAAGTTTTGAAAAGGTTTCAACGACGGAAGAGACTTGTACTTCAAATTTTCACATGGATAGTCTCTTTACTTAGGTTTATGCCTTTGTGGATTAGTCTAAAAGGTTTACCTTTCATGGTGTCTTAAAAGATTATTTAGATGGTTCAAATTGCCAAATATGCCTCCTAATTGCCCATTGGTTTTATTAATGTTTCCTAATCAATAACCTTTTAGGGTATGAAAGTATCAAACTGAACCAAATTTGAAGGCTATATAATACACACGTTTGTTTTACCAAATTTGAAGATTTCAAGGTCCGGTGATAGAAACTCCTACAACTTTGTGGAATGTGTCTTATGGTCATATAAACAAGTTTAAAGAAAGTTTTGACGATGGAAGACACTTGTACTTCAAATTTTCACAAGTTGAACAACAATAATATACGGTGGTCCATCTCCTTCTTCTTCTTGCTCAGCAGGACCATCAATATCAATACAAGTTGAATCTCGACCTTCATCAACAGATAGCTATTTTTGGAAACAACCCTACAAATCAATTAAGAGAGAAGATTCCTAAAATTAACTCAAGTATGGAAAACCCGGAGAGATAGACTGTACCTTGTTATTGTCGTCATAGATGTTCAGGTATGAAAGACCATATTTGATGATCGGATTTTCCCCCTTTTGTCGATTATGCTGATTACTCTGCTTTCGCCGATTACGACGTGATGAAGAAAAGCGCATCCTAATACGACGTGGCGAAGAATGAGGCAGATGGCGGTGAGGATTTGGAGGTCTCAAACGCGAAAGAAACGAGGGGTTAGGTCTAAAAGGCGCGGGAGAGGTTTACATAGGGTTACATTCAGGCCCGGTGTTTTGGGTAGTCCACATAGGTGCGGGAGCGGTTTACATAGGGTTACACTCACGTTTACAGAGCGCGTGAGCGTGACTGTTGAAAAAATAAAAAAGACAAAGCGGAGTGTGTGCTGCCCTCTCGAGTTGGGATGTTTTATGAAAAACAGAAAACTGTCGATAAATACTACTACAGTTGCGATGTGTTCGTAAGGTCAACGCGTTGGAATGTACATGAAGACCGGGTGAGCAATAGAAGACGTCCTAGCAAGTAACATTATCGTCGCCATCACGAAGTTCAATACGAAGTACTCTTTTTACTCTTCTGATGATTTTTCCCACGAGGTTTTCCTAAGAAGAGGTTTTAACTAGGCTCCCAGGGTCATTCATCACCGTGACACCATCAATATGGTCCCTAACATCACCGACGAGATAGATAAGGGTATATACGAGATAGATAAGGACATCTACGACATATACATGGTTGTCAACGAGTTCCCGAGGTCACCTACGTGAAGACTAAGTACGTCGACGAGAAGAGCTACGCGTAGACAACGAGTACGAAAAAGAACGAGTACGAAGACGTCGTCGAGATCAAGATAAAGTCAGTTGAGTATATTTATGTCTTTTATTTAATATTCATTATGTAAATAATAAAAGATATTAGAAATAATATTTTTTACCATGTTTTATATTAAGTTAAAGATATAAGGAAAAAAATAAGATTTTTTCCTTAAAGATAGAACTAGAGTTGGCCTATATATAGAGGGCTCCGTTATCATTGTAAAAGAGTTTTTTTCCCCAAGTAATACACAAGTATCCCAATTCTCTCTCTTTTCATCAATGGTGTTTTCTAGACGAAGAGTTTGCACCGTCAAGTTTGATCAATGCCCTACAATTTCTTAAGTTCAAACATGTTGATACTTTCGCTACAAACAATTGGCGCGCACCGTGGGGCATGATAAAAAAAGTGCCTTCTTTTCATCAAAAGAAACCATATTTTCTTCACAAAAAAGTCAAAACCTAACGAGCCTTCAAAAATCAAAAAGAAGATCAAAATCCAAAATCATTCCCGGTTCACGTAAAATGTTTAAATTTTTATTACGATTAAGTAGAAGTTCATAAACTTCGTACCTTGATTAAGCATGATATACATCTACCTAAGCATGTCGTATCGTTTTTGCTTGCATATGATGACGACGCCATATCTCGTTTATAAACGATGAGCGAATCGTTAAGAGCCTATAAAAGACCAAGGAAATCAGCTAAGGAATAAAAAGATCATGTCGTAAGACCCTTCAAGAAGACAATCACGACGCTAAGACGTCATGAACAACACGTTCCTGAGACGTCAAAGACGACGTAAGACGAATTCCTCTCCAAAGACAAGAACACCGCGTTCCTCCCATCGCGTCTTCATGACAGGGGGATATCTCCACAAGTCTGGTACGACCATGACGGTGTCTAAGGAACATGACGTCCAAGAAGCCAATCACGAAGGCTAAAGATAGATGATGCATCTCGACCTAGTCACGAGCAAATAAGAGCTCACAAGATAAGTTCTCTACTCCTTTATTCCATATCTTTATGCAAGTATCAAGTTCTCATGATCATATCTCACCTAGACGTGCATGATTAGACAAGATTCAAGTAGCATAAGATGCATGCTACCTTTATATACGCTCATAAACTGAAAAGTAGAAGAATTGCATGTCAAATATGAGATTACCTCCTAAGTCTTTCGTTAAGCTCTCTTTTTAAAGTCTTTATGATCTAAATCACACTTGATTGGATAAGCTTTTCAGAATTGTTATTGATCAAGCTAAATAAGAGTACAACAAAGAGAGTGACGGTGTCAGGCAAGATGACGACTTTGGATTACTATGTGATAATCTCACTCTGAACACAATCCTAAAATCATCACAAGAGGGGATAGGATACCCAAGTCATCATTAAGAAACAAGGCGACAAAAGCTCTCAAGTTTGCAAGATAAAGAGCAAAACATCACGTCAAAGATGAAAAGTCAATAGAAGTCAATCAGCCACTGTGTAAGCAAGTTATCAACGTCGCCCCTCAACGCGACACCTTCTCCTAAACGCGTCTAATGGACACAACGTCCTAAACGACATCCTTCTCCAACGTTTCTAGACGTGAAATCAAGAACTCCATCATTATATGATCTCCAAAGCTACCGTTCAAAATACGAACAAAGTGGAATACAAGAACGCGACGGATCAAGAAAGTCTCAAACTCGGACACGACACTAAGAGTCGCCTAAAGAAGTACAAAGTGCAGCAAAACCAAGTAAGTTCTCTATCGAACCTAAACCTTTCGTATCTTACTTTAATCTGAGGAAAAGAAAAAGATACCTCATCAAGTTGAAAGAAAAAGAAAGATCGTGTCTCAAGACGCTAGCTAAAGACCACGCTAAAGAGAGCGTAAGATCGAAGTAATCCTCCTCAAGTTCGCAAAGACAACGCAATTAGCCAAAAAGAGCAACACAAGAAATTGCAATCGAAACACCAAAAGCAAAAGTGTTCCAAGTAAGATAGTTGAGAAAAGAATCTCCCAACACCGAAATAAAGAACTTCTGAAGATAAGAGCGTTGGGAAACTCGGCGCGTCCTGGGAAGGCCCATATGAAGTGGTACGAGGGGCCTATGAACTCGTCACCGCCGAGGGAATAAGAGTGATGCGTTCATGGAACGTCACTCACCTCAAGCCATTGATTGTTATCTATCATGTCGTCGTCATAGCTGTTTTGGGCAAATAATCTCAATGAATTATTATGCCTTTTAGCGAGGCAAAACAACCGAATCAAGTATGAACACTAAGATACCGTAGCAATATAACGCTATGGATCGAGAGCCAACGAACTTGAATCAAAGGGCTTAGGATTGAGAATATTTCAGTCGCTTTGCTTGTACTCTTTGATTGATAATGGATTGCTAGTTTACAAGGTTTTTTTGTGTATGGAGCGTGTGTTTACAGATATGGGCATTTCCCTTTTATAATCCTAATCTAGTCAAAGCCGTTACTAATCCTAATTACATGATTTCCTTAATTTTCTCCTTTGTGACCGTTGCCCCATTAAAAGCTCGGATCGTCTGAATCCTAGGTCTTTAAGTGGTTGTGTCACCCTTCCTTTGCTTCAGCCGTCTCACGCTCTTGGGCTCGTTTCTGATGACTTTTAACCATGGGCCGAAATCTGGCCCAACAATTTGCCCCAAAAGGAAGCGTTCGTTGAAGCCCCAACTGGTGAGTCGAATGGTTGCTTTTCTCTTCATCCGACCCTACACGTGTCTTTCACTGTGCTGATGGTTTGAATCTTCACATGCAATTTCATTGGCTTTAAATTGATAGGACGGTTGGCCCAGAGAACCATCATTCTTCTCTGCCGCTTCTGAGTTCCTAGGTGGGTTTCCCTTCCCTTTCTTCTCTTTATCTTCTAATTCCATCTTCTTCCTTCATCCACGGCGAACCTACTTCAGATTGAAGCCGCCGACCTTTCACCGTGTCTCTGCGTTCAAGACCCCATCCCCAGCGAACTCTCCGAGGATGACCTAAAATTCTTCCGCCTTTGTTACGATTTTCCCCCTCAGTCGGTTTTTCAAAAACCAGATCAGTTCCAGCGGGCCGATGACGAAGATGCTGAGTGGGTATGTCTTTTTGAATATCCCTTTAAAATAGGTCATGTCTTCCCATTTTCTAAGTTAGTCTGTGATGACTTAGCCCGATACAACCTTGCCTGTTGCCAAATCATGCCTCATGGGTGGAGATTGCTCCGGGTTCTTGACCGTCTTAACGAAAGATACCCTGATCTTCATCTTAACCTAGCCGATTTTGAATATCTTCACCAACCCGTGACTATTAAATCCCATATGTACTGCTTCTCGGCTCGCCCTAGTTACAGACCCATAGCCTTAGGTCAGAGTTGCAATGACAGGGGTTGGAAAAAATGATTCTTCTTTGCGCAGATAGCGACGATGGGCACGGTGGAGGTCTGTGGCTTCATGAGGACTCGGTGGTTACGTCGAGGTATGTGTTGTTCCTGTGTTTGATTTTCTTTGTACTCCTTTAACTTCATCTTACTTTTCCTTTTTGACAGTTCCTGAAGACACTGATCGTCCTATTAATCCTGTGATTGAGGCTAAACTGAAGAGGATCCTGTCGTTCCCGGTTGCTCACCGCACCTTTCAGAACTCTACTATCAGCAAGCCAATTTCTTCATTCGATATGGGACCAAGCTCTACCCCCTCCAAGTGTAAGTCTTAGATCTTGTTCTTTGTACATTTTATGTTTTGTTGGTGGTTGTTCACCGTGGGGTCATGCTGTGACGGCAGCGACGAGCACTCGCGCAGGACGTTCCAGCGCTCGTCTTTCCTTCAAGGACTTGAGGGTTGTACAAGGAAAAGGAAAGGCTTCTTCATCCCAAGCTCTGCCTCCTAAACCCAGATCTGGAGAGAAGCGAAAGTCCTCTGACGTCATTGACCTTTGTAAGGATGTACTCAGTGTTGAAGGTACGACGGGCGTCTCTACGATCTCAGACGTCGTCATTCCAGCGGACGTCAAGCTAAAAAGTCTTCAGGAGAACGTGGCCTTCGCCGGTGATAGTCTGTGGATGGTAAGTCTACTTTTGTGAATCTTCCTTCTTCTTTTTGTTTCTGTTTTTGACATTGTATTACTCTTGTCGCAGGCTATTCAGCACGTCCATGAGAGTCACGACAAGTTCGTCAAGGCTATTGATGACCTGACGTACCGGGCAGAGACTGCTGAAGGACGTGTTAAGGACTCAAAGGTCATGCTGGAGAAAGCTGAGAAGAATGAGGCCGAGCTGATCAATCGTCTGAATGAAGCTAACAAGGCTCTTGAGGAGGAGAAGAATGCTTGCGGGTCGAAAACGGTCACCATTGGCTTGTATTTTGGTGCCTCGTCCCGTATTGAAATCATGGAAGAATACTCCAAGGGACATCATGTGGCCTGGGACTTGGACGACCCCAAGGCTCGACTACTGGCCGACTTTCCTGATGGTTGTCCCCACATGGAGTATCTTGACAACGTCCCTAGGGCTGAAGATGATGTTGGTGAGGCCGAGTCGAGCTCTGGTCGGACCGAGGCTCCTAGCGTCTGTGCGTCTAAGGACAATGCTTCCAAGGCTGACGAGTGATCCTTCTTTCTCCTTTTAGCTTTCAATATTACTTTGCTCTACTGTTTCAGAACTTCTGGTATGTTTTGGTGACCCGTCTTCCATCATGGGTCACATATTTTGTAAGAAAATGGTTTTGGCAATCCGGCTCCCATCGCGGATTGCATCCCACGCGTGTAAGGATTCTGGCCGCATAGGCCCTTTTTTAATGCATCTCTCGTCGTGACGACGACCTATTCATAAAATTTATGTTTGTCACTTGAATAGTTCTTGGTGGTGTATGCAAGTGTATTTGCGCATGTATAAGATTTTGTACCTTATGATGCGTATAAGGTCGCAGGGTACGTTGACCCAGGCGTCTGATCCGTCCCTTTAACTAAGGACTGCATGGATCTGTGGTGTTGACTGCTCTCAAGGCTGGGAGAGACGGCCTGTAATGTAAATGTATTAGTTTTAGAGTCATGACGTATGTCCGAAGGATGAATTAGCAATAGTGTTTTGCGCAATGTATGTTAGTCGTACCTTATTGTTAGTCATAAGGCGAACAGGGTATGACGTGCCTTTGTAACCCTTCATGTTCCGATCGATCGTGCCTGTATGTATGTGTGAGCTCATGAGTATGTGTTTGTGTGGATCCACTTGTTCACTGCTTGACTTTTTTTGTCGTACCTGCACTTATTTGAAAATAGCACAGACGTATTTTTGGGTGATAATGGATCGTATGACGCCATTACCCTTTTATACTAGTGTCAGTATTTATTCGTAAGAGAAAACAAATTTATAGTGTTTTGAAAAATAAATGAAGTTTTCAGAAATGATACGACTTGAGGTGGGTCGTGTTCCAGCTTTGAGGAATGGGGTATCCGTCAATGTTCTCCAGTCGATATGCTCCTTGTCCTACGACCTCGAGGATCCTGTAGGATCCTTCCCATTGTGGAGCCAATTTCCCATCTCTAGGATCCTTGGTATTCTGAAAAGTTTTCCTCAGGACCCAATCTCCTAGCTTAAACACTTTAATCTTGAGGTTCTTGTTGTAGCTCCTTGCGACCTGTTGCTGGTACTTAAACATCCGGACCCTGGCCTTTTCTCTAAGTTCGTTGACCGTGTCTAGATTATGTGACAGAGCTTCATCGTTTGTATCGAAGTTTTGTAACCCATACCTGATGGTTGGTAGGAGGACCTCCGCAGGGATCACTGCTTCACATCCGTACACCAGTGAAAAGGGGGATTGTCCTGTGGCAGTTTTAGGTGTCGCGCGATCTGACCATAGGACGTAAGGTAACTCGTCGGCCCATCGTCCTTTGGCTCCTTCTAGTCTCTTCTTCAGGTTGTTGATGATGATCTTGTTACTGGACTCTGTCTGACCATTGGACTGTGGGTACCTAGGGGTAGAAGTGACCAAACTTATGTTCCATCGAGCACAGAAGGCCCTGGTCTTGCCCCCTATGAACTGGGAACCATTGTCGTAGACAATCTCTGAGGGTATGCCGAATCTGCACAAAATGTTACGCTTAATAAAGGATATCACTTGTGCTTCTTTTATCTCTCTATAGGCTTCTGCTTCAATCCATTTTGAGAAATAATCCATCATAGCTAAAAAGAAAACTCTTTGCCCCGGTGCTGGGGGAAGTTTACCAACGATGTCCATTCCCCATCTCATGAAGGGCCATGGAGCTATTATAGGATGTAGCAACTCGGACGGTTGATGTGGGATGGGCGCATATCGCTAGCATGCGTCGCACTTCTTAGCATGGTTCAGCGCATCCGTATTCATCGTTGGCCAGAAGAACCCTTGGCGTCTTGCTTTGCAAGCCAAGCTTCGACCTCCAGCGTGATTCTCGCACTCACCATCATGGATTGAGTGCAATAATTCTTGTGCCTCGGAAGGCGTCAGGCATTTGAGTTTTTCCCCTGTGACAGATCGCTTGAAAAGGACACCGTCAATTAATTCATAGGAGAGTTCTTGTACCTTAAGTCTCTTGGCAGCCGCTTTGTCAGCCGGCAAGGTGCCCCTGACCATGTAATCTAGGAGTGGCTTAGTCCAGTCTTCTACTGAATCATCTGCTTTCTCTTTAGTGCGTTCTTCATTGTTGACCAAAACCTCCTTTGTCTTTGATGTAGCAGGAGTCGTCACATGGATGATGGGTACGACAGGAAACTCCTTGGGATCTAAAGCTGGCCCCAAATTGGCTAGTGCGTCTGCCTGAGTGTTTTTTTCCCTAGGGACCTGGCATATTTCAAATGTGTTGAATTTTTCCATTAATCCTCGAGCGACAACTACATAAGAAGCCATCCTGTCGTCTTTCGCAACATACGATCCCTGGACCTGATTGACTACGAGTAGTGAGTCACATGTGACCTTAAGATCTTCTATGCCCATGTCAACTGCCAAATGTAACCCAAATATGAGCGCTTCATATTCAGCCTCGTTATTTGTCGCATCCCACTCACATCTCACGGCTTGGGCTATGTTATCCCCCTGTGGTGATTTCAGTACGACGCCGAGACCTGTTCCTCTAATGTTTGATGCCCCATCTGTGAAAAGTTCCCACGTTCCTTTTTGATTCGTGGCAGATAACTCCGACGCTTCTTTCACTGCCTCTTCTTCTAGGGTGGGACTGAAATCAGCTACAAAGTCAGCCAAAGCCTGAGATTTGATTGTTGTTCGTGGTTCGTACTCTATCTCATACCCACTCAAATGTATGGCCCATTTTGCGATGCGTCCCGTAAATTTTGTCTTCCTTAATACGGCTTTCAGAGGATGATTAGTCCTTATGACGATCGTTTGTGATTCGAAGTAAGGACGCAGCTTGTTGGATGCCATGACCAGAGCAAGCACAAGTTTTTCCAGCGATGAGTACCTTGTTTCAGCTGGTAACAAGGATCGACTGACGTAGTAGATGGGGAGTTGTTGTCCGTCTTCTTCTCTGATCAGGACTGCACTTACCGACGACTCTGACACCGCCAAGTAAAGAGGTAGTGCTTCTTCGATCTTGGGTTTAGCCAACAACAGGCGGTTGGACAAATATGTCTTGAGGTCCTGGAACGCCACCTCGTGCTCTACGCCCCAGTGGAAAGATTTTCTCTTTTTTAGTTCGTCGTAGAAGTGTTTGCACCTGTCAGACGACTTTGAGATGAACCTGTTTAGGGCTGCTATACGTCCTGTTAGTTTTTTTACGTCCTTGACGCACCTGGGCGATTTCAAATTCATGATCGCCTTGATTTGCTCTGGACTAGCTTCGATTCCTCTCTGATTGACCAAGTACCCCAGGAACTTCCCCGATGACACACCAAAAGAACACTTGGTTGGATTTAATTTCATGGTATACCTTTTGAGTACCTCAAACGCCTCTTGTAGGCGTTCTATGTGATCTTTCTTCTCCTTCAACTCCGATGGTGGAGGTGAATCAAGGGCACAGCACTTAGCCTATCTTTTGGCCGCCGAGTATGATATTCCACATAACTCTAAACCACCCGAGATACAGTTGATAACCTTGGCCGGGACGGGCGATGGAGGACGATTGTCTGGACCTTTGTCTCGCCGATCGAGCGTTGCCTTTGCGCGTTCGGATATGACGTCCTTTAAGAAACCTTGCGCTAACAGCCTAGCGACCTCCTTCCGAAGGGCGACACACTCGTCCGTGTAATGACCATGATCGGCGTGAAAGTCACACCACCTGCTCATGTCTTTCTTTGATTTTGGCTTGTAGCTTTTCCTCGGCCATCTAACATCTTTCCCGAACCGGTCGAACGTTTTCACCAATTCTGCAACAGAAACACTAAAGTTATAAGACTGAACCTTCGGAGGAAGGGATGGGTGATCCTTCCACTCGGTCCCACGTTCCCTGCTCGGTGCAGCCCTATCCCGGTCTCGTCTCTCTCGAGGATACGGTTGGCTGCGATGGTCGCGCCGACTATCCTCTCGAGATCTACGACCGACTCGGTCCGGGCTACTACGTGGAGCCTCATCCTCCTCCAATCGGACTTGGGCCATTGCTTTTTCTTGTACATCCTCGAACGTCTGACACGAGTACTTCGTCAGTTCCCGGTAGAGCTCACTTCCCTTCGTCAGACCTCGGCGGAACGCCTGGATCGAGGTTTGCGGATCGCAGTGTGGGATGGACACCTTGACCTTGTTGTACCTGTGTAAGTAATCACGCAAAGACTCATTATCTTTCTGGGTCACATAATACAAATTGCTCGATTGTTTTTCCAACTTGCGACTGCTAGCAAATTGATTTTTGAATGAATCTACTAATTTTGCGAAGGACGCTATAGATCCTCGTGGAAGATTCATGAGCCACGTGAGGGCCGGTCCGGACAGCGATGTGCCAAAGCTTTTGCACATGACTGCCTCTCGGCTCCCACGAGGAACCGAGATAGTCATGAGCTTCTTCTTGTACAAGGTGACATGGTCGTCTGGATCACTGGTCCCATCGTAACTAGCTATATTAGGTAAGTGGAACTTCTTCGGGATTTCGGTTCGAGCAATTTCTTCAACGAATGGGGAGTCTTCGAAGCCGTCCGGGGCCTCCCTCTTGATGGGTCGTGGTACCCCTAGGATGCGCGTGATCCGATCGTCCAGCGCCTTGAGACGTTCGCTAAGAACTTGATCGATGAGCATCTGGATGTTGCCTACGGGCTGAACCTGCGTTCCAATTGCTCGATCCACGATAGGACCGGCTGGAGTGGCAAAGGTAACCGTGTTAGTGGGAATTGGAATTTCAACATTAGGTTCAGGGTTACCGATTGACGCTCGTCGGTCCATCGTTGGCGTCATGTCCATGTCCTCCATGGTAAGCCGGGTTCGGACGTCGGCCAATTGATTGGCCCCCAGTGTCCTTGCCGCATTAGATCCCACGGACTGTACCTGCGCTCTAAGAACAGAATTTTCATTCATTATTCTAGTGTTGGATGCGGATATCGCCTCATAACGCTGGCGATGCTCATCCATCTCCTTGCGCAGGGATTCCATGGATTGATGCATGAGACGCATCTCCTCACGGGTTGTTTGCACTGTGTCCCCTGAGACCACATCATCAGCAGATTTCGTTGCCAGATCTTCATCGGTTGACCTTGGGATCTCGACATCTGGAATTTCCACAATCGGAGTTTCCGCAATTAGAGCTCCTTCGGGGTTGATATCCATAGGGCCAGGGCCTGAAGCGGTAGCGTCTCCGTTCACCATTGTTGTTAACTACAGGATATCTTGGTTAAACCCAAAACCGATCGATTGCCCCACGGTGGGCGCCAAATTGTTTTGGGCAAATAATCTCAATGAATTATTATGCCTTTTAGCGAGGCAAAACAACCGAATCAAGTATGAACACTAAGATACCGTAGCAATATAACGCTATGGATCGAGAGACAATGAACTTGAATCAAAGGGCTTAGGATTGAGAATATTTCAGTCGCTTTGCTTGTACTCTTTGATTGATAATGGATTGCTAGTTTACAAGGATTTTTTGTGTATGGAGCGTGTGTTTACAGATATGGGCATTTCCCTTTTATAATCATAATCTAGTCAAAGCCGTTACTAATCCTAATTACATGATTTCCTTAATTTTCTCCTTTGTGACTGTTACCCCATTAAAAGCTCGGATCGTCTGAATCCTAGGTCTTTAAGTGGTTGTGTCACCCTTCCTTTGCTTCAGCCGTCTCACGCTCTTGGGCTCGTTTCTGATGACTTTTAACCATGGGCCGAAATCTGGCCCAACAATAGCGTCGAGGCGGCAACGGGTCGCGTCGACTAGGGGTAGCTTTAAAATGTCATCATGTCGAGTCATCATGTCGAGTCATCATGAATATTTAAGTGCATAAGTATATCTCTTCTCTCCAACGTGTAAAGCATGCTGAGTTGTTTCATTTCCAACTACTTGCTCTATGTCTATTAAGAGAACGTGCCTCTTGAGTACGGTGTAACAAAAAGAAGCAAGAAGGTCGCGGCGAAAATCCGCGCCGGGGAGGAATTTCGTTAGCCTACGCGTTCAAGGCTCCATCTACGCGTACGCAATGTTAGCCGAACCGCCGACTCCGAGTCGACGCCTAGCATGGTTGTTAGCGACATGTGGCAACGATCATGGGGAATGAAGCCCAAAACCACACGAAACTAGCACGATCTGCTGAGCAAAGAAGGGAAACTTATTGACACGACCACTCTCCAGGAACGCGTCTTCACGCCTTCCACGGCCCCTCTGAGAGTCATGAATCCACGGGCATACTTTTTCATCCGGTTAGGAGGCGTCTGTCGACATCGTTAGTCCATCAAGTCACGAGTTGGACGCTACACGATTAACAGGCTCGTCGATTAAAAGAGTTCGACGACAACCCGACGCTAGCGTGTTGGTAAAGCATTCACCATGAGTAGGGGTGGGCGCAAAAAACGATAACCGAAAAACCGTACCAAAAACTGATCAAATTCTTGGTTAACCGTACCGAAGAAAAACCGACTTACGGTTACGGTTAAGCAACCGAAACATTTTACGGTTATTCGGTACGATTACGGTTTTCAGTTTTTCTAACCTCGGTTAATCGAATAACCGAGGATATATAAAATATATTTTTAAAATTAGAACTATATAACTAAATAAGCTTAGTGTAATAGATTTAAGTATCTACTTCTAGTTTTAATTTAAAATAAGAAATAAAAAGGGAAAGGCAAAAGATCAAATTGTTTTGCAATCTCACGATCTAGACACACTCACACTCTCACATTCCCTTATCTTCCCTTTTACTATGATATTTATTAATACAGCTTTAAAACAAACGCTACTTAATCTTGGCTATCCCAAGATTGGCTAGCCAAATCTAATAACCATTTTTCCATTAAAGAAAATTTGCTTGACTTAGATGAGCTAGAAGAAGGTTAGTAAACTCTATATATACTTTTTTATTTGATTTTTTTATTCATGTTCACAGTTGGAATGGCATGCCTATTTTACACTATTTTATTTAATTATAGGCATGAAGAATTTGACGGTGGAGCAACCAGTGTTTATGATAGATGATTAGCTTCTTGTTTGAAGAAGCATGCAAATTTGTTTTACTGTTGGGGTTTTTGTTTATAGGGAATTGCAAGACAATTTATGTTGTTATTTAGTTTTTTATTAGCTTTTGTTGGGAGGATAATGTTAAGCTATGCTATTGTTATGCTTTATTGGCTTTTAATTACAATTAATGCAAGTGATGTCGTTATCTAAGTATGTTAGTTTTAGTGTTTGCACCAAAAAAAAATTACGGTTTTAAATTATTTTAATATTATGAAAGTAAGTATTTTAAAATTATGGTTATTTGGTTTACCGATTAACCGTACCGAAACCGACGGTTAACCGATATATGGTTAACCGACGTTAACGGTACGGTTTATGGTATGCCTAAATCAACCGAAAGACCGGTTAACCACCCGTGTCGTCCATGAGTAAGAGGTGATGTCAAAAGATGAAATAATCACACGCTGACCTACATCCGTCACTCGCTTCGGGTTTGGAGGAAATATGGGACCCAACCCTCATGTAAGCCGGCAGTAGAACAAAAGTCGCCGCATTGACTGTACCGCCCTATCAAGTAAATAAAACTCTCTAACGCGTTCACTAAGAACAATGTATCACACCAGGGGTATAAAATCACGCCCAAAGAACAAAGTAGCGTAAGCGAAAGCTAAGGACCAAACCTACGCACTCACTAACGAGCTACGCGTAAGGGGTCAGAAAGTACAAGAGACAAAGAAGTCCCTTAAAACTACGAGATAAAGATTCTACATGTTCGCAAGATAAGATACGTGTACGAGAAAACAAGCAAATTTTTTGGCAGATCCGACTTCATAAAGATCTAAAGGCGAACCTACCAAAAGGAGATAGAGTAGTCCCATAAAGAACGAGAACCAGAAAAGTCAAAGCAAGAGAAACGGTGGATAAACAAGCAAAGTTTTCAGCAAGGTACATAAACAGTAGCAGAAGTAGTTATAAAAGCAAGAGAAACGTTGAAAATTGGAGTACAAATAAACGAAAAAGCATTACCTTAGAAAAGGAAGCATTGAGTGAAATAAGAGAAGAAACGATGAATTGATGATGAAGTTGGAAAGATTGTAGCAAACGGGGTGATTGGATCAACAATTAACGCATAAAGCAACACCTGCAAATGGAATAAAACACAAGTTAAATGTCTTGCAAATGGAAATTTACACAGTTAATGTAAAAATCGGCAATGACATTTGTTAAATAGACAACATGTAATCTTAAGATATATCAACCCAACAAAGAGGTAAATTAAAAATTGATTCATCTCTGTATATGATAATATAGCATTTACACTATAGTGAAGTGTGAGTGTCATCTATGTATCAACATGGGAGAGCATTTAATTTTGTGAAGAAAAAAAGGCTAATGGAATAAATAATCAGTGGTGAACATAGGCAGTCTCCCAGTTGCTACAGCTGCCATGATCCCAATTATAGACAATTACGGTTGCTTACCTAAGATAATTCTTCTATGACAGAGATGGTCAATTTTACTAATTTTAGATAATTTTACAAAGTGATGGAGAGTAGATGATTTTCATGCATTGCAAGAAAAAAATACCTTTACATGAATAATGGCAAAATCAACTCTTGTTTAATACACAAAGCCTTCCGAACATTGTTTAATACAACATTTCTATTTCTGGAAGGCACATTCGATTTACATGCAGTTAAAGCACCAGAAGTACTGAGATCATCTATATTCTTATCAGAAGAAAAGTGAGCAGAGTAGGGACTGAAGGCTTTCTTACAAAAATTGCTTGGAATTCTAATAATTCCATCAACACATATTTCTCTGTCCATATACAATGTGATGACTGCAATTTAAAAGAAAGAACAGATTAAAAATTGAACACAATTTTCCACTCCTACATAAATTAATTGAAAATATGAAACCGAACAAAAACAAAGCCACAATCAAGGTAGACATCCAAATTGGAAAGAGCACATTTCTGTAGTATATTGAAATAGAACTGAGTTTGTTCAGATTCAATCAGCCATTACACTACATTGCCCACATTTCAATATTAAGTCTCCCGATTTCAATATACAACACTTCTAACAGTGATTAATCCATCAAAATGATTATCAGAAGACCATTGAACAAAGCATATGTGATTTATATGAGCAAGAAAGAAAGTATGGAGGATAGTGTAATATATGTGTCACCTACGTGGCACTAGTGTAGCTGTAATTTAGTGTCACTGATGTGGCAGTTAGTTTGTTAGAAGGCTTTGTATATATAGGAGTTTGTACAGCTTTATTCAGTTACGCAATCAATACAGGAATTCTTCATTCCATTTCCTCTTCTTCTCTCACGCTCATGTTTGTGGAATATGTTGATCATATACAGATCTCCATACATATTATGTTATTCTACATGGTATCATAGCACGAGGGACGATCTTGCTCTAATTCTGAGATTCTGATTGCTATTTCTCCTTGATTTAGTTAATTTCGATCGTCAGTGTGACCTAGGATTGGTTTTGCACTGCGATTCAACTTTTCCTCCTTGATTTGCGTTTGTTGCTTACGATCTCAGCAAGGAAGCTATGGCAGATGATCTAGCTTCTTCTGGAACAGAACGCGATGGAGTTCGTGGTCGCGATGAGCATCGCAGGGGTACTGGAGTTCAGCAGCAAGGTACTGCGAAGTTTGATCCTCTTTTCCTATCTAATTCAGATCATCCAGGTATGCAATTAGTTTCTGCGCATTTTGATGGAACTAATTTTGCTAGCTGGAGTAGAAGTGTGAAGTTTGCTTTAGGATCTAAAATGAAGCTAGGTTTTATCAATGGATCTGTTGAGAAACCGGATGAGGCATCTGATTGCTTTGAACTTTGGGAAAGGTGTGATTTCATGGTTATGAGTTGGATCCTGAACTCTATGGTTAAGGAATTGTCTCAGACCTTTATATTTGTGAATTCTGCCTTTGATTTGTGGACTGAAATCATAGAGAGGTATAAGGAATTGAATGAACCTTTAATTTTCCAATTACACAGACAACTCAGTAACATTAGACAAGAGAATTTGTTTGTACTTCAGTATTATGGTAAATTGAAGGTTGTTTGGGATGAGCTGCAAGCTATTGATGGAATTGAGACTTGCTCTTGTGGTATCTTTAGACAGTGTTCTTGTGCTTTGCTCAAGCGCATTGTTGACAAAGAAGCTAAAATGAGATTGATGCAGTTTCTCATGGGACTTTCTGATGAATATGAAAGTGTTAGGACTAATATCCTTTCCACTACTCCATTGCCACCAGTTAACAGAGCTTTTCATATTGTTGTACAACATGAAAGGCAGCGAGAAGTAACAGGTTTTGGTATTCAGTCTCATGATGCCTTGGCTGTTAACAGAGCTGGTCATGGTAGGCCACAAGGTGGTTATAGATCTGGTGGTAGCAACAGAGACACAGGAGGTGGTTACACCAGAGATACTAAGAAGCAGAAGTTTGATAGAAAATGTGATCATTGTCAAGAAAATGGTCATGTGAAGGAGACTTGCTTCAAATTAGTTGGTTATCCTGAGTGGTGGAAAGGACCAATGCCTGGGAACAATGGCACTGCTAGGAAAGCAATGAATGTTCAGGAAGTCATCCAATATGGAAATCCTCTTGGGGAAGAGGAAGATAATCTCAGACCAGATAATTCATTGGGTACTGCTGTGTTTCAGGAGATTGTGAAAATGATGAAAGGAAAGGGACCAGCTGATGAAGGATCAAGCAATGGCAATGGACTTGGTTCCATTAACTTCGCAGGTAACCTTACTTCTCTACATTCTGAGGGAATCATCATGAACTCTGAGTAGTGTACATGGATAGTTGATTCAGGTGCCACTGATCATGTCACATTTGACAAGGGATTACTTAGTAACTTTTGTTCATTAGATAAACCAATTCGAATTGGCTTACCTGATGGCACTACTCAGCTGGTGGAGAGTCATGGTGTTGTGCAATTGACACCAGATTTGGCTCTACACAATGTGCTCTACATGCCTGTTTTCAAGAACAACTTGATTTCAGTTTCTCGATTGTTGACTGATGAGCATCATGTTTTTATTTTTGGCACACATGGATGTGTGTTGCAGGACCTTTCAACTAACAGGATTCTAGCTGAAGGGAAAAGAGTTGGAGGATTATATCAATTCAAGGATAATGCTGGAGTGGACTTGAGGATTCAGCAATCTAGTTTTAATTTGAACAATATTCAGAGTGATAGTTATGTCACTGGTTGTAATAAGGAAAACTTTGGTGGACTGCTACATGCTCGATTGGGACATATGTCTTATTCAGCTATGCACCATCTTCAGGGTTACAAATCTGTAGCTAAGGCAAATGTTGACTGTGATGTTTGCTCTATGGCTAAAATGCACAAGTTACCTTTTGCTAGAAGTCATTCCATTGCTTCTACTGTATTTGAATTACTTCACATGGATCTTTGGGGTCCCTACAGGACACCAGCTTATTGTGGTGCAAGATATTTTCTCACTATAGTGGATGACCACTCCAGAGGAACATGGACTTTCCTAATGAATGGGAAAGATCAAGCTTTTCGATTAATTGATCATTTCTTGCGCATGATTATGAATCAATTTAATGCTAAGAGCAAAGTTATCCGGACAGATAATGGGACAGAGTTCACACAAAAGAAATTTGGTGAGTTCTTGGCTGCTCGAGGTATTGTGCATCAAAGATCTGCCCCAGGTGTTCCTGAGCAGAACGGTCGTGTTGAAAGGAAGCATAGACATTTGGTGGAGACTGCTCGTGCACTCAGATTACATGCTAATCTACCTATGAGATTTTGGGGTGATTGCATTCTCACAGCCACTCATCTTATCAATCTTATTCCCTCCTCTATTCTTAATTGGAAAACACCCTATGAAATCATACACCACAAGCAACCTGATTATGATTCCCTTAAGGTCTTAGGGTGTTTATGCTACTCTCTTACACCTAAACAGCACAGAGGGAAATTTGATGCATCTGCTGAGAGGTGTATTTTCTTGGGATATCCTCCTGCTCAGAAGGCCTACAAAATATATGTCCTTGAGTCCAAGAAGATTATGGTCACACGACACATCATCTTTAAGGAGAATATTTTCCCCTTTCAGAATAAACAAAGTTCTGATAATTCTTCTCCTGTGACTTTACCTGCTCTTCCCATTGTACCTATGGGAATTGATAGTTATGCAGTTTCTACACCAGAACACATCATACCACCCACTCCTCCTAGATCTATGGAAGAGCTTCCTACAGATCCTCCTATACCATATCTACCTGAAGTTCCTGATGATCTTAATATTTCTCCTATCATGACTGAACCACTAAGTCAGTCTTCTCTACCTCTTGTTCCCAGACGGTCCACTAGAACTAGTCAGCCACCAGCAAAGCTTAGTGATTATGTTTGTACTGTGTCACCAGCTGAAGATGACATTCATCTTAGTGATGATTCCTTTGCTAAGTGATAACAACAATTTGTCATAAGAATTACTACTATGCAAGTATCTAAACCTACTCAAAACTATAGTCTTTAGTAAGCAAGGGTCGAATCCACAGGGAGACAGATTTATGCCTTTTAGTATGAGCTTTATGTCAATCTTAAGTAACAAAGGGGGGTTTGGTTTGTTTTAGATCCTAAGCATGCAATAACTAACAAAGTGAAGTTTGTAAATATGATTTGGGAAATAGCTTAGCCAAACAAGTATCCACTATTCGTTTGATAAGTTGATCCTAGATAATCATTCAAGACTTCATGCCATGGAAATTCCAATTCCTTTTCTAAAGTAACTAATAGCACAATCAGACACTATTAGAACTAACTAATTAAACAACCATGAAACTATCAAGATTCAGCGCCCGCCGCCTCGGCGACGGGCGCTGCCTCGGCGGCGGGCGCTGCCTCGGTGGAGGGCGCTGCCTTCCAAAATCTTCAACATCTTCGTTTCTTCAGCTCCAAGATCTCCTATAATGCGTCTTCAGCCACTCCTCGCCAATGCTCCATAACACCTCAAATGCATCCTAAAACACCACTAAAACAATGCTAAAACCCTGTCTATATACACAACATAATCGTGTATATCAAACTCCCCCACACTTGAATCTCTACTCGTCTCGAGTGGATATAGAACAACTACCCATCATCAATAAACACACTAGATCATCAACCATGGATAAGAGCTTACAACAAGAACAATAGCATCCACATGAAAGCTCAAAATCTTACCTACCATCTAACATACCCAAATAATGGAAGTACACCATCAACACCTCAGCCAACCATCCACATCACACATCCAACAAAAAATACACCAATATATATGATATGCACCTCAACCAAGCACTAACCTAAATGATCAACACCAGCAGACACACCACCACAATCCAACACCACACAAATCATCAAAGAGAATAATAATCATCAATATTACTACAACTTATCCCTCCAAGTGAAAACCTACCCAAAACACACCTATACTCCCTTCTTATGTCGTCATCGCCGGTAAAATGATAGTCCTAAAACACTCAATTTTTTTCTCTCTTTTTACTTAGGCGCCTTTGCAGGTTTTCACCTAACACTCTCTTTTCATTTTTTTAACTCACCACCTCACAACACTATGAATCTATTTTTGCCAAGGCCTAATACCCCCCAGATTACTTGCTTATTACTTGAACCGCCCTTTCAGGTTTTCAGTCCACCCCAGGATTTTTATATGCCTTTTTATTCATATTTTTGGCTTTTTCATTTGTTTTTTTCTTTCTTCAGAATAGTAAAGTAATACATAATCAACTCCCCCACACTTGTAATGAACATTGTCCTCAATGAAATAAGACAGAATTAAATAGGGGAAGTAGAAGAAGTACCACTACTGTGGAGGTGGTGGAAAGTCAGGATGTTGGGAACCCATGAATAGGTTCCACTGCCTCATCTGCTCCTGCATGGCCATCATGTTGGCGGCCTTCTGCTCCATCATGGTAGTCTGGGAGGTCTTGAAGTCTCTGGTGGTATCACGGAAGCTGTAGAAGTCCGTCTCCAAAGTCTGCTGACGAGTGTCCATGCTCTGATATACCCAGTAGCTATGATCTCCCTGCTCTGATAATACCCCCACCTGCTTCAGCTTCTTGATGTCATATGTAAAAATGGAAGAGAGCTGCTGAGACCTATCAGGAAACTCAAGACCTAGGAAACGAGCAATCAGTGACACCATTCTCCCAACCACAATCTTGCACTTGTTATCTCGTTGCATCTTCTTGCAGGAAGCAAGGAAGAGGGTTCGCCACCCCTGTACTAGCTTACACTTGGGTGTCATACTCCAAATGGCCTCTAAGTCAAGATGAAGAATCTTATTAATCTCATATTGGCCCAACCAGGCCATACGAATGACCTTGTGAGCTAAACGCAGGCAAGGGTGAGACCACTTATAATTATATTCCCCAGCCTTAGGGTCAAAACTCCTGGTACGCGTGGATCGAACCCAGAAATCAAGTTGTTCTTGTGCCTTACTCCAAACAGCAGCAGAAGAGGACTGCTTGGTAATACCAAGTGCAGTATCAAGATCATTGTAACTCATAGTAAACATCGATCCAGCCAGACTAAATCGAATACATTCCTCATCAGGCTCATCATCCAAAGTGATCAAAAATTCCCTAGTCCACCTAGGAAAAGTAGGAGCAGACATTTCATAAAAGTTCCCCAACCCACAATGCTGCAACATTTGTTGAGTACAACTCTCTAAACCTAGCTCCCTCATAGTAGCAGGATCATAAAACAATGTAGAAAGCATTTGTTTTCCGTCTACAAATTTCTGCCTTGATTTATGCTCACGGGAATACTTAGGACCAGATCCGGATTCAGATTTACGCTTACGGAGGATATTCATAATTGATAACTGAGTCACAAAACAACCGTAAAGAGTAATGAATTTCAGAAAAATCACCCGGATGCAAGGCAGCGGGCGCTGCTTTGAAGGCGGTGGGCGCTGCTTTGAAGGCGGCGGGCGCTGCTTTGAAGACGGCGGGCGCTGCCTTGAGTATTCAAACAAGAACTGCAGAAAAACGGGTGGCGGTCGTCGTTGAGGCAGCGGGCAAGGTCGCCGGTGGACTAGATGGCCAAGGTCGCCAGCGGGCGCTGCCTTTCTCTTCTCCCTTTCTCTTCTCCCTTTCTCTTCTCCCTTTCTCTTCTCTCTTTCTTTTCTCTCTTTCTCTTTCTTCTCTCTCTCTTTTTTTTTCAAATATCTCTCTTTTCTATTCTCCCTTTCTCTTCTTTCAGATATCTCTTTTTCATTTTCATTTTTTTTATTTTCTTTTTTTTTCGTAAAAGGGAAGAGTCCGAACCTGAAAAGGTGGCGGCCGCTGCCTTTAGGCCGTAGCCAACTTCATTTTTAGCGATGGGCAGTGGTCGCTGCCTCTCTATTTTCACCACTTCCGAGCTTCCTACGGGTTAGTTCGAGACAGAACTACGAAAACCAAACAAAATAAATGGAAATAAGCTAAACGAAGGGAAGGAAATGTACCTATACCTATATTGGGTTGCCTCCCGAGAAGCGCCTTATTTACCGTCGTGGCTCGACGTCATGCCAATTCATCAGTTGTCAGCATCAGGCTCTGTTAAGATTGCTTCCTCTACAATGTCCTTAGTGAATCTGTCATGGTACTTCTTCACTCTCTGGCCATTTACCTTGAATATTGTGTGTGTTCCCTCATCATAGAGCTCGATTGCGCCATGAGGGAAACCTTTAGCAACAACATATGACCCTGCCCAACGCGATCTTAGCTTTCCAGGAAAGAGCCTAAGGCGGGATTGAAATAGGAGGACTTTGTCACCAATGCGGAAGTCCTTCCTTAAAATGGTTCGGTCATGCCATGCCTTAGTTCTTTCTTTGTAGCGAATGGCATTATCATAAGCTTCAATCCTTGCCTCCTCCAATTCCTGTAATTGAAGCTTACGAAGCTCTCCAGCTTCCTCAAGCTTCAAATTGCACTTCTTAATGGCCCAATAGGCCTTGTGCTCTAGCTCAACGGGGAGGTGGCAAGCCTTACCAAACACCAACCTAAAGGGTGACATCCCAATAGGTGTTTTATAAGCTATTCTGTACGCCCATAGCGCATCATCAAGTCTTTGGCTCCAGTCTTTCCTATTGGGGGATACCGTCTTCTCCAAGATGGATTTAATCTCCTTGTTTGACACTTCAGCTTGGCCATTCGTTTGGGGATGATAGGCAGTAGAAACTCTCTGCGTGACATGATACTTTTTCAACAATGCAGTGATTGTTCTATTGCAAAAATGAGTTCCTCTATCACTGATCAGAGCCTTTGGAATCCCAAACCTGGCAAATATGTGTGACTTCAAGAAATCTGCCACAACCTTAGAGTCATCAGTTTTGGTGGCCTTCGCTTCCACCCATTTGGAAACGTAGTCCACCGCAAGCAAAATATACATATTACCACCAGGGTTTGGAAAATGTCCCATGAAGTCAATACCCCAAACATCAAAGATTTCGCAAAAAATCAAGCCTGTTTGTGGCATCTCATCCCTCCTAGACAAATTTCCAACCCGTTGGCAACTATCACAAGATTTACAGTGGTTATGTGCATCCTTAAAGATGGAAGGCCACCAAAATCCTGCATCGAGTACCTTTCTTGCGGTTCTTTGTCCCCCAAAATGCCCACCACATGCTTCTGAATGACAAAAAGTAAGGAGAGAATTTACCTCATTTTCTGGAATGCAACGGCGGATTACCTGATCAGAGCAATGCTTCCATAGGTAAGGGTCATCCCAGATGAAGAATCTAGATGAGCCACGCAGTCGATCTCTCTGAGCCTTGTTGAAAGGTGGAGGGAACTCACCTGTGGTGAGGAAGTTCACCAAGTCCGCATACCATGGCTCTATAGTACTTAGCCTAAAAAGAGACTCATCAGGAAAGTTTGTTTGGATCTGACTGTGTGGAGTGCATTCATTAGTAACAATTCTGCTGAGATGATCAGCAACAAGGTTCTCAGCACCCTTCTTATCCTTAATCTCAATGTCAAATTCACTGAGCAAAAGGATCCATCGAATCAATCTTGGTTTTGCTTCTTTCTTTGTCAGCAGATAGCGCAGGGCAACATTGTCAGTATAGACAATGACCTTTGTACCAAGGAGGTACTACCGGAACTTTTCAAGAGCAAACACCACAGCAAGCATCTCCTTCTCTGTGGTGGAGTAGTTTCTTTGTGCATCATTCAGGGTCATAGATGCGTATTGAATCACATAAGAAGCTCTTGCTTCCTTTTGGCCTAGCACAGCCCCCATAGCATAATCACTTGCATCACACATGATCTCAAAGGGCTTGGACCAATCAGGAGCCTGAATAATAGGGGCACTTGTTAGGCGAGCCTTCAAGTCATTAAAGGTTGCCTGACACTCAGTTGAGAACTCAAAACCCATCTCTTTTTTTAGCAGTTCGCATAGAGGTGCAGAGATCTTGGAGAAGTCTTTAATAAACCTGCGATAGAAACCTGCATGGCCTAGAAAAGAACGAACTTCGCGAACATTAGTAGGATAGGGCAAAGACTGAATTACTTCAATCTTCGCCTTATCGACCTCAATACCTCTAGACGACACGATATGTCCTAAAACAATACCCTGTTCTACCATGAAATGACACTTCTCAGAATTAATCACTAGATTAGTATCAACGCATCTACCGAGCACAAGTGATAAGTGATTTAGACATGCATCAAAATCATCTCCATGCACAGTAAAGTCATCCATAAAAACCTCTATGAAATTCTCAATGTACTCAGAAAAGATGCTTACCATACACCGCTGAAAAGTCCCTGGGGCATTGCACAACCCAAATGGCATCCGACGATAGGCAAAAGTGCCAAATGGACAAGTGAAGGTCGTCTTAGCTTGATCCTCAGAAGCAATGGCTATTTGGAAATAACCCGAATACCCATCTAGAAAGCAGTAGAAAGCGCGTCCAGAAAGTCTTTCAAGCATTTGATCAATAAATGGCAGAGGGAAGTGATCCTTTCTAGTGACCGCATTCAGCTTACGGTAATCAATGCAAACTCTGTAACTTGTCTGCAGTCTTGTAGGGACTTGCTCTCCTTGTTGGTTTTCCACTACTGTAATCCCTCCTTTCTTCGGGACAACCTGTGTAGGACTAACCCATTTACTGTCAGAAATAGGAAATATCATACCTGCTTGTAAGAGTTTCAAGACTTCTTTCTTCACAACGTCCATCATAGGTGGGTTTAGACGCCTCTGTGGCTGCCTAGATGGCTTCTCCTCTCCTTCCAGCAATATGCGATGCATGCAGTTGGAAGGGTTGATGCCCTTTATATCAGCTATAGTCCAGCCTATCGCTACCTTATGCTCTGTGAGAACCACCACCAACTTCTCCTCTTGATCCTTTGTGAGCTTGTTGGAGATGATAACTGGCAATGTCTCCTTATCTCCAAGAAATACATACTTGAGATGGTCCGGGAGTTGTTTCAATTCAACCACAGGTGCCTGCACAATAGAGGGCAAGAGCTTCTCGCTAGGCAGGGTTAGTGGTAAAGGTGAGTTACTTGGTCGCTCAAGAGGAAGCTTATAGTAAGCATCCAACTCATTGACAACTTCCTGCATGTTAGTTGATAAAGTGAAATCCAAACTAGAGACAACAATAATAGATTGAGTATCATCTAGGTGGTTCTCATCAAAAACGTCTTGCACTACCGGCTCAAGTACATCAATAGCATAAACAGAGAGATCATTAAATGGATATTTCATGGCCTCATAGATGTTATAGTTAAGAATTTGGCCATCGAATTCCATGGTTAAAGAGCCAGTGCTCACATTGATCTTAGTATTGGCTGTTTTTAGGAAAGGTCTCCCTAACAAGATAGGGGCAGCATGCTTATCATGTTCCATATTAAGCACATAAAAATCAGCGGGAAAAGCAAGCTCACCAACCGTAACCAAAACATCCTCTACGACTCCTATAGGACACACATTAGATCTATCAGCTAGCTGAATGGAAATATTAGTGGCATGCAAAGGTCCTAGTTTCAAAGAATCACAGAGAGAAGAGGGTATAACATTGATGGAGGCACCGAGATCTAACATAGCTTTAGCAAACCGAGTACCTCTATTAGTGATAGGGATGGTAAACATACCTGGATCTCCACACTTCTTAGGTAAGCGCTTTTGGAAGACTGCAGAAATCTGTTCGCTTACCTTCACCTTCTTCTTACTGTTCATGTCTTGATTTCTCTTCGTAGTGCACATCTGTTTCAAGAACTTGGCATAACGAGGAACAGATTTGATCAAATTAAGAAGAGGAATGTTTACCTCGACGTTTCTGAACATCTCGAACATGTCCTTGTCCTGTACAAGTGGCTTGGTACGCTGCAATGCAGATGGGAATGGAGCAACAGGCTTGTACTCCGGGAAAACAGGTGTTTCAGACGCTTTCGGAGCGCCGTGAGCTTCTTCACATGGGCGAAAGGCGCTGTCATTTAGGCGGCGGGCGCTGCCGTTTTCTTCAGAATCACCGAGAAGCAGGTCACCTGGGCGGCGGGCGCCGCCTTGGCAGCGATCGCCGCCTTCAGCTTCTTCACTTTCCGAACTTTTTTCTTCTGTTTCGTCTGTGTTGCTTCGTTCCAGATTCTTCCCACTCCTTAAAGTGACAGCACTGACATTCCGAATGTTCGGATTTGTCTCAGTTTGAGAGGGAAGCTTTCCGGAATCTTTTGCCTCAAGTTTACTCACCGCTTGAGAAATCTGACCCACCTGCCTTTCCAAGTTATGAATGCTAGCTATTGTAGTTTCTTGGAATTGTACCTGACTTCGACTCATCTTAGAATGTTCTCATTGGTGGTGACATTACTTTGCATCAGCATCTTCAACAACTCATCCACGGAAGGAGATAAGTTAGAGCTTTGCCCTTGAGCCCTTGGTGCAGGTGGTCTAGCTTGTGGAGGATTACCTTGTTGATTTGGATCTTGATCTCTCCACCGCAAATTGGGGTGATCCTTCCAACCTGGATTGTATGTGTTAGAATAGGGATCATACCTTTGTCTCTGTTGGAATCCTCCAACTGCATTCACCTCCTCTTGTAGTGTAGGGCATGAGTCAGTAGGGTGCAGGTCATCAAGGCAAATCTCACATGCTTTAGCCTGATGGGGTGTACCCTTCAATTTCAGACGCCTCACTTCCTCTTTCAGCACATCAAAGTCAGCTTGATCAATTTTAGATTGAGAACTAGCAACAGACAAACTTTGGGAGCCTCTTCCACTATATTGTCTAGAGTCATCCGCTAGTGTGGCAAAGATTTCTAGAGCTTCATCGTAAGTTCTTTTCATAATGTTACCACCACAAGAAGAATTTACCATCCGACGATCATACTCACGGAGTCCTCCATGCAAATAAAGAATCAGATCATGGTTAGCGTAACCATGATATGGACAACACTTCACCAGTTTCTTAAAGCGCTCAAAGTAGTCATAGAGAGACTCATTAGCAAGTTGCTCTATGTTGCAGATTTTCTTCTTGAGTTGATTGGATTTAATTGCTGGAAAGTATTTGTCAAGGAACACCTTCTTCAAATTCACCCAAGTGGTAACACTTCCCGGTGGTAAAGAGTGAAACCAGTCCTTAGTTGAGTCCTTTAGAGAAAAAGAAAAGACTCTCAACCTCATCTGATCTTCAGTAACGTCAGATGGACACATACTAGTGCAGACTTCAAGAAACTCATCCAAGTGTTGGATAGGATCCTCAAGCGGAGTTCCACTAAATTTTGGTAGTAGATGGACTACTCCCGTCTTAAGCTCAAATTTAACTCCATTGCCAAGTGGTGGAAATTCTATAGCTCGAGTTGGTTGCTCCAAGTCAGGAGCTGTCAAGGACTCAAGCGTAATACGATCACCCATTGTTGCAATTCCTTGTAATAGTGCTCGCGCAGCTCTGCGAGTTCTATATAGCGTTCTCTCGATTTCTAGATAAAAAACGAGAGGTGAAGTATTAGTAACACGGGTGTGAACCATAAGATAGGTTCACACCAAGATTGGCACAAAAATCACACAAAAGACAAATTATTGTCTCCCCCGGCAACGGCGGCAATTTGATAACAGCAATTTGTCGTAAGAATTACTACTATGCAAGTATCCAAACCTACTCAAAACTATAGTCTTTAGTAAGCAAGGGTCGAATCCACAGGGAGATAGATTTATGCCTTTTAGTATGAGCTTTATGTCAATCTTAAGTAACAAAGGGGGGTTTGGTTTGTTTTAGATCCTAAGCATGCAATAACTAACAAAGTGAAGTTTGTAAATATGATTTGGGAAATAGCTTAGCCAAACAAGTATCCACTATTCGTTTGATAAGTTGATCCTAGATAATCATTCAAGACTTCATGCCATGGAAATTCCAATTCCTTTTCTAAAGTAACTAATAGCACAATCAGACACTATTAGAACTAACTAATTAAACAACCATGAAACTATCAAGATTCAGTTTAACCGTAGCAATAAGGATAGGAATATGATAGGATACAATTCTAGCATAAAACAACCAGCTTTTATCCTAGAATGTAAATCGATTCTCTCTACATATGACTAGCACAACCAGATACTAGTTCGATGCAATTGCTACTTTGAAATAGATATGCTCAACCAATAACAATCTAAATCTGCATAGATTCATAGAGACAATATCTAGTTGCGCAAGCTAGAAACTATCAATATTAACCATAGGCAATTCAAGAAAGAGAATAGATAAAATCCATGCAATAGATAAGGAATGAAAAACTCACAACTTGTTCAATACGAAAGCTTCAACGGTCGGACTAAGCAATGGTGGCTTATTTCTCCATGGAAATGGTGTAAAAACTAGATGACAATGTAAGTGAGGTTAGAGAAGAAACAACCTTCTCTCTAACCCTAAATACTAAAACAAAATGTCCATAATCAAGTCTGAAAACTGAAATCAACATAAATGCAAAAATAAAAACGTAATAAGGCAGAAATGGAAAAAACAAGGCAGCGCCCGCTGCCTCGGCGGCGGGCGCTGCCTTCCAGAATCTTCAACATCTTCGTTTCTTCAGCTCCAAGATCTCCTATAATGCGTCTTCAGCCACTCCTCGCCAATGCTCCATAACACCTCAAATGCATCCTAAAACACCACTAAAACAATGCTAAAACCCCGTCTATATACACAACATAATCGTGTATATCACTAAGGCTTTCACTGTGGTTTCAATAACAGACTTCAAGGGGTACACATCAGGTTACATTCAATCCTTGTTCAATGTATTCTTAGTTGCTGGGCCTACTTCATTTGCACAGGCTTCTTTAGACAAAGACTGGGTGACTGCTATGCAACAAGAGTTAGATGCTCTTGAGTTGAATGACACATGGGAGCTTACTACTCTGCCCATTGGAAAGAAAGCTATAGGGTCTAAGTGGGTGTACAAGGTGAAGTTCAAGCCTAGTGGAGAGGTGGAGAGACTCAAGGCAAGACTGGTTGCTAAGGGATACAATCAAGTCAAGAACAAGGATTTCAAACACACATTCTCTCCAGTGGCTAAGTTCACCACTGTTCGTATTCTTTTAGCTCTTGCTGCTGCTAATTCTTGGCCACTCCATCAACTTGACATAAATAATGCTTTCCTTCATGGTTACCTCGATGAAGAGGTATATATGTTCCCTCCCCCTGGGTTTACTAAGGCTCTTCCTGGTCAAGTTTGTCGATTAAAAATGTCACTATATGGGCTCAAGCAAGCCAGTAGACAATGGAACAAGGAGCTTACAAAGTTGTTGCTACAGCTTGGTTTCACTCAATCACATCAGGATTATTCTCTTTTCCTTAAGCATTCATCCACTACGACCACTGTAGCATTGGTCTACGTTGATGACATGCTCCTTACAGGGGATAATCCACAGGAAATTCTTGATACAAAAGTTGCTTTGGATAAGGCATTCACTATTAAGGACTTGGGTCTTGCACGGTATTTCTTAGGCCTTGAGATTGCACATTCTGAGGAAGGAATTCGTTTGCATCAAAGGAAGTATGTTCTGGATCTTCTCAAGGATGCCAAGATGCTTAATTGCAAGCGTACCTCATTTCCTATGCAGAAGAACCTTGACCTTCGGCCTGATGTTGGGGACTTATTTCCAGATTCAGAGTCCTATCGAAGGCTTGTTGGGCGTCTTCTTTACCTTACACTCTCTCGGCCTGATATTGCCTTTAGTGTTCAACAGCTTAGCCAGTTCTTGGCCACTCCTCGCCATCCTCACATGGATGTTGCTTTGTACTTACTCCGTTACTTGAAGGGTACAGTCAATGCTTCGACCTTTAACTCCAGGAACATTGACATGAGCATTCGTGCTTATTGTGATGTTGATTATGGCAACTGCTACTTCTCCAACCGGTCTATTACAGGGTATGCAGTGTTCTTGGGGACTTCACTCATTTCCTGGAAGGCTAAGAAACAGTTGACAGTATCCAAATCCTCCACAGAAAGTGAGTATCGAAGCATGTCACACACAGCTAGTGAGTTGGTTTGGCTTGATGGTCTTATGCAGGGTTTCAAAATCAAGTTGCCTACACCTATTCCTCTGCATTGTGACAACAAGGCTGCTGAGCAGTTGGCGGCTAACCCTGTCTTTCATGAACGAACAAAGCACTTTCGTATCGATTATCATTTTGTTCGTGAGATGGTGCAATCTGGTTTTATCAGCAATGACATTTGTTAAATAGACAACATGTAATCTTAAGATATATCAACCCAACAAAGAGGTAAATTAAAAATTGATTCATCTCTGTATATGATAATATAGCATTTACACTATGTACATCTTAGTGAAGTGTGAGTGTCATCTATGTATCAACATGGGAGAGCATTCAATTTTGTGAATCAAAAAAGGCTAATGGAATAAATAATCAGTGGTGAACATAGGCAGTCTCCCAGTTGCTACAGCTGCCATGATCCCAATTATAGACAATTACGGTTGCTTACCTAAGATAATTCTTCTATGACAGAGATGGTCAATTTTACTAATTTTAGATAATTTTACAAAGTGATGGAGAGTAATGGATCTTCTGTAAGTATTTCCAGTGGCTTAATTTGTTTATTGTATCTAGATTTCCCTTCTTATCTATAGTGGAAAAGTGGATCTTGGTTGTTGAATTTTGGGTATTATTTTATTATATTTTCAGGAGAGCTTTGCAATTGCTAGGAAGAGATTTTTTTTCATCCTATCCAGTTGTTTGTCGTCGTTGGAGGCAACACTCTTGCTGCTTTTAGGTCTGATTTTTTTCCCTATTTCAAATACAAATTATAAGGTGTGGGTGATAATTGATTTGTAAGAATTTTACCCTAATTCTTAGAGTTTGTTTGTGATGAAATCTGATTTGCCCTTTTGTAGGCTTATTCTACCTGATTTTGCTTTTCCCATCACATCTTATATGTTGAATTTCGATGGCAAGGTCCTCTTTTTTAATGCTCTTTTTACTTTCGTTGGGGGTGGATAAGAACCTTAAACTCACATGTTATATGTCTTATTGCATATTTGATCGAGCTTTTTATAGTTGGAGCTTGGCCGGGATGTCATTCATGATCCAAGAAACGCATATTTGAGATGGAATTAGAAGGACCTAAGACAATGAAGTTCAGGTATAATCCATTTTGTTTTTTAATTACTTTCCTTTCCCTCTGATGAGGCTAAAGTCGTCGTGCCTAATCAAAATAAACCTTAAACATCTAACTAATGTAGCTTTGGTGGTCGAATCGCATAAAGAATCAAGTTATATATCTCGTTTGCAAAATCATTCACCAATTGATAACAAAAATGAATAGTCTGGCTAGACAAATATCCACTTTCAGTTTGTCAGGTTGATCATAGATATCTCAAGTTCATTCAATCCTATGGTTGTTCCTATTCCAATCTTTAGTATATCAGCAGGCCAACCGGTCCTGATAATACTTACTATTTAACAACCAAGGAAACCTCTCAAGGTTAAATCAAATAGCAGCAAAAGCACAAGAATCATAAGGATGCATGCAATAACTTACAACTGTCAAGTATTAAACATGCAATCAATTCTCCTTCATATAAGCAATCAACTACCAGATCATGCAAATATGAGTGCTACAGTGAAAAGGAATTCCACCGTCTATTCCTAGTCTAGCAATAGAAAACTATCAATCAAACTAGGTGATCAATCTAGCAAAACTAATAGAAATCATACGATGAATACAACTACTCGTAGGTGATAAGAGTTCCAACCCAGAATACTATCCTAGCAAGGCCCGTAGATTCAATCCAATAAACACAAGAGAATTAATACAATCCAAATAAAAAATAGAACAAGAGTTTAGAATCTCACAATCAAATACAAACGAAAGCTTCAGTTGTCTAGCCAACTCTAAAACAAAGAAAAGGGAAAAGAGGTTCAGAAGAAGACTTCTTCCCCAAAACTAGGTCTAAACAATATATAGAAATCTAATCCTAAAAATACGTAACGGCTATATACACTCATTTTTTTGTCTATATACACTCAATACCCCACGCAGTTGCGACGCGTGGGCGTGTGTATGACCCACGCATACACAACGCGTGTGCGAGACCATTTTATGGATATCCGAAACATTTAATCCACGGGTACGCAAAGCGTGTGCGTGGGTATAATTTTTTTTGTCAATCCCACGCTTCATATACGCGTAGGTCATAATCGGAAAAAAAAAAAAACTTAAAATCAAGACCCATGCACTTGCGTTGCGTGGGCGTGCCTTTTTTGTTTGGTTTTAAGACCCACGCGTACGCGACGCGTGGGCGTGGGTGTTTTCGTTTTTTCCGAAATTTTTTTCTGTAACCGACGCAATATCTTTTAAGGTAATAAATTTGAACGAAAGATTTTCAAAAGATTCTTTTCGGCGAATTTTGGAGAGTAAAATTTTAGTCTTGCAAGCATAAAACCTAAACCTATATTATTCTTTTCTTCTATCCCAATTTGAACACACCATAAGAAAAACAATGTCAAATCAAGATGGAGACTCATCGGTGCAAGGAGAATTGAGGTAAAACTATATTGATCCTAAGGAGGTAAAACTGCATGAAACTGTAGTATTTGTATTTATTGTATGGTTGTACTTAGTTTTGTAATCTAATAACGATGTGTCTATTTTCGAATAATAATGTTACTTTATCTAAATAACGATATTGTAAATAGATATGCACAAGAGACTACTCAGATGATTTTACTGTGGACTATGTGTGGGATTGCCCGAAGAAAATGTTCAATTGGGTTAGAGAATTTGGAAAAGAGTTGATGATGGTTATCGTTACTAAAAACTCAAATCCTAATAGAGTGATAATGGTATGTGAGAATTATGGTGTGTATAAGCTCAAGAATAATGTGGAAGGGAGGAGAACTCAAACAAAAAAGTGCAATTGTCGATTCATGGTGATTGGATATAGGTTGACCGTAGACAAGGTAACAAAAGCAGAAACATGGGGGAAGCTTGAAGTTGATTTCGGATACCACAACCATGCCCTTCCTACAAGTTTTCTTGGGCATGCATATGTTGGCAGAATGACCTCAGAACAAGAGAGACTGGTTAGGAGGTGGACCGAGATGGGAAACAAGGCAAGTTGGATTATTACTGAGCTTAGAGACCGGTTTCCAGGAAATGTTACATCCTCCAAACAAATCAACAACTTTCGCCAGAAGATGCAATTTGAGGATCAGGGAGAATTAACCATAACGCAATGGGCACTTAGATACCTAAAACAAGAGGGATACAAAGTGTATCACAGGAATGAGCGCCCTACTAATCAAGTGGATATCTTATTCTTTGCAAACCCAAAGACACTGCATCTGCAGAAGCTATTCCCTTATGTTGTTATTATTGATGGCACATACAAGACTAATAGGTATTGTTATTGTTTTACTAATCTTTTATACGATTCTTGTAGTAGTTATGCTATACTTGTAATAATATATATATATACAGGTATGGCATGCCTTTGATTGAGATGGTTGGTTTTACTTCCACGGGAAAGACATTCAACATTGCTTTTGCATTCACGAGGGGGGAGGATATTTCTCGTTACGTGTTTATACTAGAGCGGTTGAAGAAGTTATTTGCATTTGTGGGAGAGAAGCCAACTGCAATTGTTACTGATCGAGACCAGGCTCTCATATCTGCAATTCAAAATGTTTACGGGGATACAGTGAAACATTTATTGTGTTGGGTTCACATTAAGCACAACATTCAGTCATATGGTTTGCGTGTCATGAACAACGTGGACCAAGCTGACAATTTTGCGAACCAATGTTGGGGGTTATTTATGTCGTGCACAGAGAGGAGCTATGAAATTAGGCTCGAGAAGTTGCGAGAATCGTGGAACAATGGCCTTGTTCGGTATGTTGAAGTTACATGGCTCAATCCTTACAAGGAGAATATAGTCCGAGCTTGGACTGACCTTCATCTTCATTTCTTCACAAGGACCACAAACAGGTAACCTTGTATAAGATATGTATGCATGTTTAAGTTGATTGCGCAACAAAAGTTTTTAATATTTTTGTTTTCCTATAGGGTTGAGGGCATCCACAAAAGTTTGAAAGATATTTTGCAATCTTCTCGATATGGATTTAACTCATTGGTTGTGAGGATACATTATGCTTTAGAGGCTCAACGTGATAGGATTAGGGAAACAATCGAGATGTCACGAACAAAGGTTTTGACGGAGGTATATGACCTTGACCCTGAGATATTTGCCTTATTTTCTCCTCTGTTCCGAAAAGTCACGTCGAAGTGCTTGATGATGTTGTTGGATCTGTATTACTCTATACTGAACGGCGAAATCCCAGAATCTTGCACTGATCATTGGTGGAGAACATGTCTTGGGCTACCGTGTATCCATAGAATTGGAACTGCCATGCTTCAAAATACTCCCCTTATAGAGTCAGAGATACACCTCTTTTGGAGACAAGTGACGTGGAAAGGGGTTACAGATCCGAATATCGAGCAAGATACCACAGTTCCAATATCAATACCTTATATTAGATGGAGGGAGATGACATCTGATGTGGCTACTGGTGAAATGAGTGAAGACTTTTTATCAGAGGTCACCTCATTGTACAATACCTTGAAAAGGCCTCATGAAACATCTCTGAAGGAGCCTACAGGTGTCCTTCCCAAAGGTAGACCTCTAAAAGCTAGAGGAACCAAATGGGATAACAAAAGGGATGCCAGTGAGTGGGAACATACCTTGAAAGCTTGCAAGCCTAAACGAGGACGACCCCCAGGGAGCAAGACACGTAGTAGAGCGTCTTCTACGAATGAAGGTGAGACTCCAGATGAGCAAATTGTTGGGCAACTACCACATATGGAGTTGGAGCGTTGGGGGATTAAATTTCCAACTAAGAGTATAGACTACTTCATGTTTGCCTACATCACCCAAGCTCGAAATGTGGAAGATGACGGACATTGTGGTTATCGAAGCTTATCAGTATTGAAGAAATGGCCCGAGCATGAATTCTGGAGAGTCCGCATGGAGATCGGGATGGAGCTGGTGGAGAACCAACATATATACGAGAGCCTATCTCCCGTTGTTACCCCGTATGAGGAACTTTGCATAAATGTCAACTACTTGCATAGTCCTTGTTCTCGGACATACTGGATGGAGATGCCCATGGCTGGCTTAGCATTTGCTACTCGATTTCAAGTAGTTGTTGTGTTTTTGTCCTGGAGTGGCTCGTGCTTATGTTTGCCGATGACGGCTTCTAGTCATGATGCCGAACCACCAACAGAGATCTTTTCTATTGCTCTATTCAGTAACCACTTCATTCCGGTAAGTAAGTAAATTAAATAAATATTTTATTTAACATATGTTATTGAAAGTTATAACATAATTTTTTGTTTATCTTATTATAGGTGTGGCTCCGTGATACTGCTCCACTACCGCCAGTTTCATTGTATTGGAATCAATTCAAAGACAAAACTGTTGAAGGTTGGGATGACGGCTTCAAGGATAGGATTGAAAAGTGGAAAAAATATAGAATTAGCGCAGGACGGGAACCAAACACGCCGGTGTGATTAAGACATAGATATGGCTATATTAGCTCACCTTTTTTCTATAATCATTGCATTGTTTTGATTTTATCGTAATTTTTTTTCTAAAATTATGTTGTTAATCTTAATATTTTAATTAAATATCTCACCTTTTTTCTATAATCATTGCATTGTTTTGATTTTATCATAATTAATCTTAATATTTTAATTAAATTTAATTAAAAATAAGTTAAAGTAAAAAGTTAATGTTAGTAATTGAGTTGGATTAATGGGTTACACTGTAAATGGGCCCAAAAAATTATTCTCCCGCTTCTTTGAGATTGAAGAAGAGGCTGCCGAGTCCACGACCTAGGAGCCAGAGAGAGCCTCAGCGAGCTCCTTTGCAAAGCCTAACACGCATCTCTCTCTTCTCTTCGATCTAGCAGGCAGCAGTATTCATCTCCGCCAATCGATCTAGCCACACCACAGGTACTCTCTTCCGCCTTATCTGCTTGCCTTCGCCCTTCTGAAAGGAAGTGTGCCCTTCTAGTGCTACGAATGAAGGTGAGCGTCTCCTTTGCAAAGCCTAACACGCATCTCTCTCTTCTCTTCGATCTAGCAGGCAGCAGTACTCATCTCCGCCAATTGATCTAGCCACACCACAGGTACTCTCTTCAGCAGTACTCATCTCACGCGATTGCTTATGGTAAGAAATTGATGCTCATAGAGCTACTAGCTGAAGTGTTCATAATTGTATAAACAGCTTATGAAGCTAGATGAATCAATTTTAATCCAGATTTGCCTCTTGTTTTTTGCCATAGAAACCTTCTATATGTTGTTAATGTCGATTTTTTGGGTGATTTTCTAACCCTAAATTCAAATGAAACGCATGGATATTTGAACATAGGTGCAAATTGCTTGTTTGTTTGTGTTTCAATCCAGTTGTGTCATTTGTTAATTGCCTGGAATTGATTCTATGGAGACAGGTGTAGATGCATACAAGGTGTTCGATGAAATGCCAATTTAGAGAAATTTAGTGTTTCTTCATATGTTAATATATATTGGTTAGTGGATTAGTTATTTGTCTGCATAGGATATATCATTCTTCAATCTTCAGCTACATTTTTTGTTCGATAAAATGCCTATTGACTTTATTCAAAAATAGTTTATGAGACTAGAAGACATAATTTTGAAGTCAAGTATTACTAAAGTTAATTCGGTATCTCTGATACTGTTAAGTTGATTGCATTTAGTGCTACTAATATGGATTCTAATGTCTTCTTAATTCTCTGGCCACTGATCAGATCCTGTAATTGCCATCTCCTGCTCCTTTGTCTGATACTGAGTTTGGTCACTGTGATTATGAGGCAAGTGAATGGAGAGATAGGGAAATTGCTAAGAAAGCTGCACATAAAAGATTAATAAGGTTGTGTTATTTGCTCAACATGTTCAGCTATACTACTAAAGAACCTTCTTTTTTAATTCTTTTGAGCTAGTTACGATTGGTTGAATAATGAGGATGAATAAAGTGATTTGGCTGTAAGTTTGTATAGCAATCTAATACTTGATGAACTGGATGTATGATACACTGGAGATTTTGTATTACTTTTTTTTTAATGAAAATCTGATTGTTTAGTTAATATGTCCATCTCTAGTGTTACTTAGTGGTTCTAATCTTAGCAAACAAGAACCTGGTATCATGAACTTGTGACATTGCACTCCATTCAGCTTCAACTGTGGTGAGTATCAGTGCACGTGAGATGTTTGTTGAAATGCCTAAGAAAAACACATCATGTATTGCACGTGAAATAGGATAACATAGTGGTAGTGATGATGAACTCATTTTTCCTCCTTAACTATTATTGAGATAACCATCTTTTCTAAGTGTAAATGTCAAGTTTTCATTGTGATTGAGTTAGGAATTAGGATGCATTCGATATTATCTAACTTGATATGGAACCAGTTTATGAGATTCTCACATGAGTGTTTGGTGTATTATGATATCAGTGGAACTATGATATATTATTTATTTGTTGATATACACTTGTGTACTTGGTGCTTGTACGATGAAAAATGTTAAATTTGCTTCTTTTGTTTCTTTAAAAGAGGACATAGGTTGCTGAATTTAAACATGGTGTCAAGTACTATGATTTGGATTAGTCCATGTAAATGAGCTTGTGTTTCCGTTCAGATGGCAGATGATGAGAGTCATCCACTTCAGCCAGCTGCACAACAGGGACAAGGCAGAGGGCGGGATAGACGAGGCAGAGGGCGGGTTAGACAAGGCAGAGGGCGGGGAAGACAAGGCAGAGGTCGAGGTACGAGACCCGCTCCTGACCCTGTTTCTACTATGCCTATCCAAGATCCTACACCTACACCTACTCCTGCACTTTCACCTACTCCTACACCTACAACTCGACCTCCAGGCCAAATCCCTATTTGGAGCGAAAGCATGAGAACGGTATTTATAAATTTTTATCGATATAACTACATAAAAATCATGTGCATGAGTATACAGTTAACTTTGATTTGAATTGCATATTGCTAATAAGACATTTTCAACTCAAATGTACCAGGAATTAGCAACTAGGGCGGAGGAGGTGCGCTCTAGGCAGCGCATTATGTCTCGTAGGGTAGCAGCTCGAGGACTTCCAGCCTCGATACGTCGAGGCGATACAGAACGTCCTGGTTGGGCATTGGCTATGGATTTTCAGGCTGCAGCTCATGAGGGTGAAGGGCCTATCAATGCCAATCCAAATCAGATCGTAGAGGATGTACAAGTTGATGCCCCGATGGCGACACAACCAGACACTCAGCCTGAGGTGTCCTTACCACAAGATCATGCTGATACCACGTATTCTGAGCATGATTCGGAAGATCATTCTGACACTCCCGACACACTTCCCACAACAGTTCCTTTATGTGATGAGGAGTTGACTCGTGTTTCACCACCTCCATTTGCAGATCCCCCTCCACCTGTTACTGATCCACCTCGTCCATTTACATCTCCTCCTCCACCGACTACAACTCCTTCTCCAGCACCTCCAACAACTGCAGCTGCTCCACCAAATGCACCAAATATTGCCCCATGTCAGGAGCGACAACCAAGACAACGTGGTTCTCGACGAGATCGACCGGTTCTTCCTTCTGAACCGGCTCCCATCGATCCTGAGAATCTTTTAGATGAGCAGATAGATGATTATATGTGGATGCCAGGGGGACCTAGATTTGGGACGGTTCTCACAAGTTACCCGACCCATATAGCACGATATCTTTGGGATCCGTTGGGTTATGAGTGGGTAAGTCAAATATTTATATGTTACTTCTTTATGCTGAATTTTGTTCAAAGTTAAGTTGCTGAATTTTTTTACTCAAAGTTAAGTTGCTGAACTTTAGCAAGTTGTCTGTTTTCCAGCAAGTTAAGTTGTAGGAATAATGTCGTTTTTGTGATAAGTTATCTGTATTGTTTTGTCTTACTGTCTTTGTCATAATTTTGATAGGTTCGAGACACATTGCGTTGCTACTCTCAGAAACTTCACTTTTTACAACTGCATCAGTATGCAAGAACCGATCCTGATTCATGGTGGAGTATTGCAGAACATAGTGGTCTTACAAGTCTTGGGACGTTGAGATACGGTGACATAGACCATGTCTTAATTGCTGCTTTCGTGGAGCGCTGGCATCCCGAAACAAACAGTTTCCATTTCCCTTGGGGAGAGATTACCATAACTCTCCACGATGTGGCTATGATTTTGGGATTGCCAATTGATGGATTGGAGGTTGCACCACAGGACGACTGGCCGGATTCAGCTCTTAGGATCAAGATATGCGAGATGTTCAACATCACAATGGATAAGATGTATGCATACTCTGGACATGCCGGCATCAACGCTACACATATCAAAGAGTTTATTGAGGCAATGGTTAAGAATCCGGATAAGACTCAGGAGGATATAGCATCAGCATATCTTTTCCTGTTGCTTGGATGTACGATATTTTGTGATAGGTATAAATTTGAATAAATCGAGCAATTTAGTTTATTTCAAGTTCATGCTTATGTTTGGTAACAATTTTTCATGTTTTATGCATAAAAAGGTCCACCAATAAGGTGAAACACAAATATATGCAACTTGTGTTGAACCATGACAAAACTGACAAGTTTGCATGGGGAGCCGGAGTTCTTGCACTCTTGTATCGCAATTTGGGAGAGGCGTCCCGAGCCCATGCAGCTGGAATAGCAGGGTGTCTGAGACTGTTACAGGTATGCTTTCTGATAGTTTAAGCATTAGAGGTAGATATATGATTTCACATTGTTTTTCTAATTTCTGTAGTGTTGGATTTGGCGTTATTTCCCTCGTTTTGGAGGACCTCCGTCACTTAACCCAGAGAGGTTGAGAGATCCACGAGCAGCTGCTAGGGACGAGCCTGGACCCATTGGGAATCAAACTCATGATAGGCTTATTGAAATTAGACGCTTGCTAGACGGAATTTTGGTTGAGGAGGTATGGTTTTATTTCTATCTTCTGCTTGCCTTCTTTCCTTAATGATAGGCTGAACATGCATAAGATACACATTTTGCTGAATAATGGTTGCTGAATTTTGTTGAGTTTATGGTTGCTGGATAATGTAGCCATTTTGCTTGCTGAATTTATGGTTGCTGAATTTGCTGAGTTTAAATTGCGAAATTTTGCTGAATAATGTGTTGGATAATGTTCTTTTGCGTAGACAAAATTTATTGTTGCTGAATTTGCTGAGTTTAGGTTGCGAAATTTTGCTGAATTATGTGTTGGATAATGTTCTATGGTTGTATGATGGTGGATGTTGCTCCCCCTCTTGTTGTATTATTTGCAGGTGCAGTGGATGCCTTGGAGGGAAGGTGATGGACTTTTAGAGATCAATTTTAGGACTACTCATCGACTCTCTAGACTGGATGGTATTCTTCGTTGCATGGATGTCCAAGAGCCATATTACGCCACCCGAGTCCTACGACAGTTTGGGCTTAGACAGGTTCCTCCACTTCAACCCTATGCTCCAAGCTCTGAAAATCGAATAGAAAATATTAGTGACTACAAAGTGGAGTTTAATGGAGACGAGTATCCTACCTGGGAAGAGCGCGAGAGCCATTTGTTCGACATTGATGCGTATCAGCGATGTAGGTGGTCGTGGGAGTGTGACGAACATTATATGGACTATTTTCTCGACATCACTCACCCTTATGTGGATCCTACCTCACAACCACAACAAGTCCCTCGGCCTCCGGCTGTTGATGCTACTGTGGTAAGTAATTTCGTTTATACAAGGTTATTATATTTTAAGTAATATTACGTGATTTTTACATATATTTTAATTACACAGCGCCTTCAGTTATCTCTTGGATCGGTACGCGAGCGTCTCCAATGTCCAAGTATAAGTAATGACGAGACGGAGTACCTTATCTCTCTCATCGGGTTTATGACTGGGGAACCTTACCCCGTTCCGGATCCACCTCAACGTGCATCTCTTTTTCAAAACTCGGAACATGTGCGTGGTGAGGGTAGCGGTTCTGGGCGCGAGGAAGAGGATAGATCTGATCCACATTAGATTATGTAGTTTTTATACTTTATGTCAGTATGTTATTTTGGATATAATACTTTATGATGATAGATTTTGTAGTTATATGACCTCCTAATCCTAAAATCAAATTGAGAATTTGGGGGTAAATACTTGTCCTAAAACCAAAGTTTGTTTCTGTTTCGTTTTTCAATTTGGCTGTATCAACCTGAGGACACCTCAGTAGCTCAGTTAATCATTCTGTCCAGGTGTAGACCCTTATGCAGTTCGTTTCTGTTCATCATGAACATGACTCCAAGCTAAGCGCTATACAGTCACTGCTTATGTAAAAAAGTCTTTCCTTAATCTCGTTTATAATAAATTATATTAAACGTTCTCAAAAAGCATGTACCAATGTCAGGTACCCACGCACACGCAACGCGTGGGTGTGGGTATATTTTTGAAAACATCCTTGCACACGCGTTGCGTGTGCGTGGGTATATTTTAAAACACCCATGCCCACGCGTTGCGTGTGCGTGGGTATATTTTAATATTTCTGAAATTGCCCTACGGGTACAGTTTGCGCAGGCGTAATATTTTATCAAAATACCCACGCACACGCGTTGCGTGGGCGTGACTTTAATGGTCGGATATCCGTTTTAAACGTACGCCTACGCGTTGCGTGTGCGTGGGTACCTAGCCACGCCCACGCGTTGCGTGTGCGTGGGTATCTGAGTCTAAATAGACAAAAAAATGAGTGTATAGCATCACCCAAAAAATATGGTAAAAAGATAATCTAAAACGAAATAAGAAAAATAAGGAAAAAGGAAATAAAATAATTAATAGCCAGCAGCTTGCTTCCATAAAAAGAAGGATTTGTGCCCAATGACCTATTGGGCACTAAATCTGCGATTTTTACACTCGTTTTTTAAACAATATGAAAATACCCTTCCCCTCCCTCTGTCAAAATTAAAACCTTATAAAAAAACCCAGCCCAATATCTTATTCATTCACTGCCCATTTCAGAATCTCACCCCAAAAAATCGACAGTGAAGAAAGATGATAATGACATTGTTAACCAGCGTTAAGGTTCCGACACAGTTTACTCCATATGTTTTGATTTTTTAGTAACTTCTCCCAATTAAGAAAAAGGAACAAGTTCTTACCGGTTGATGTGGATAGCCTAATATGTTTAAAGGAACTCTTCCCACAGTGCAGGACTTGTCTGGAGGATGATGAAATTTGCATGTAGCTCCAAACTTGCAGTGGCCAGTCTTCAAATAGTACTGAGGAATGTTTTTAAAAGAAATATGAACACTTCCAACAAAGATATACACATACATGCATATATACACAGACAATGCAAATCTCGACAATCAGATTGATCAAAGGTTACCAACACTATCACATATAGCACAAAATCTCGACACAAAAAACAACAAGCCTCACCTCACTAAAGCAGCCTCACCTCACTCAAACATTTTATCAAACACCTTGAGTGCACGATTTATTTGCTTGTAGTGTAATCACATCTTGACTTGATATGTAATTCATTCCATGAAAAAAATCAAAATCAAACTAATAGATTCAGTAAACCAATTCTATATTGAAAGAATATGCAGAATCAAACAAAAAAAAGCAATCATAAAATCAAAAGTCTTGAACGAAGAAAGAAGAAGAAGGAGAAGAAACTCACATGCCTCTTAATGGTGAATTCAACAAAAGAAACAGATGAATAAAGGCATAGATCTTAGGGGCATTTTAAGAATTGTTGTCATCAACCCGTAATTGAAGTTGGCGCCATCAGCTAGTTAATTCTCCCCTTTTTGCACACTTCAGCTGGTTGATTGGCACAAAAGTGTCATGCCGAACGGCCCCTAAAGAAGAAAAACTTATAGCCTAAGAGAAAACACGGTTTATAGATCTAGTTGATAAATAAAAATAAGCCCTTGCTAAATACAACCCGGACGTTTTCTAAATAACGCCCGGACCCTCGCGTTACGCGAGGGAGCGTCACCTCGCAGAACGCGAGGGAGCATCACCTCGCAGAACGCGAGGGAGTTTTTCCCCTATAAAAGGGGAAAAACCCTACTCGGCCCATTTTTACAGCCACCATAAAAAAAATCCGCCGCTCTCTTCTCATTTTACCATCTCTCTCAATTTCAACCTACTTCTTCTTCCTCTTTTCAATTCAAATCTCCATATAAGGTATGTTTCTAATACTCTTATGCTTTCTAATGTTGTTTTTAGATGAATATATGTTGTTAGTATAGAAAACTGCATATTATATGATGTTTTGATATTGAATGTTGATTTAGAAATGGTTGTATAATGGATGAAAGATGGTGATTTTGAATTATGGTTGATGAGTGGATGTTGTTTTATGTTGAATAGGTTGAAATTCATTAGGGTTAGGGTTTTTTATTAGGGTTGTTGATTTTATTTAGGGTTTTGATGTTTATTTGGTAATTTACTTAAATTGATAGGTATTTTAGCTAAAATATTGAATTTTCGCCGGAAATTGTCGCCGGAAACTGAAGAAAGTGAAAATTCAAGCAGAACGCGAGGAGTTGCCATAACTGGCAATTCTGTTTTCTGCAGAACATATGTTTGTGTTTTTTTGGTTGTTTGTTCTGTTTTCTGTTTTCTGTTTTTATTTTCTGCATTCGTTTATTTATTGATTTTACTTTGTATTGTTTTAGGTAATGTATCGTCCCGGTCGTTCGACTCGTCGGAGAAACAGAGATGTTGTTAGGGAAGAACCCCCGGTTGAAAAACCAAAGGGGAAGGGGAAAGCAAAGAAGACTCACCCCGTAGAGCTCTTCCCAGAGGGACTCTCCGACGTTGAAGAACGTCCCAATCCCAATTGGTCCCAAGGTAGTTATTCAATTGGACAACCGCATACTAGTTGGGAGTCATACCCAGTTGGCTGGGAACTTGTTTCCCAAGATAGTTATTCTATTGGACAACCGGGTTGCTGGGACCAGTTTCTTGAACATAATGCACTTATGGAAGTCGGACAGGGGTGGGCGGGAGGCAGTTGGGGCGGTGGAGAAGGGATGGTTGGACAAAGTTGGGGCGGTGGATATGCCGAGGGAAGTGGACAAGCTGGTTCTTCTTCTCACAATCAAGCCCCATAATCGATGGAAGCAGAAAACGAGGATGAAGTTTTTGGGGATGAAGAAGAGGAACAACCTGAACAAGAACAAGAAGTTGATGATGTTGAAGAAGAATAAGTCGAGAAACGCAAAAGAAAGAGGAAGTCCAAGAACAATGAGCCAAAGTATGATCCTGAGCTCACTCATGGCACACCTAGAGGTCCTGAAGATCCCGAGTTGCTTAAGGGATTTGAAGCACATGTTGCGTTCCACATCCAAAAAGGGCAGGTAAGTAATTTTTTTTTTTTCTGCATTTTCAATCCATTGCACAGTTTCTGCAGGAAATGCCGAAATTGTGCATTTCCTCGCAGAACGCGAGAAAATGCACAATTTTCTGCATTTTCTGATAATTCTGCAGAAACTGTATTTGTTGTAAATTTGTTATGCAAAGTATAATTTGTATATTTTTCTGCAGTTCAAAGGTCCGATGAAGCCACAACAACGAACCTCACAAGTATCTTATTGGCCATTGGACAACAATGAATGGTCAGAGATTCCCGGTGCAGTTGGATTGTCAGATCTCCCTGACATGATGTACGAAGAAATTGACTTTCCTTTGATTGAAGCTTTCATCGAACGATGGCAACCGGAGACAAATTCATTCCACCTCCCTTGTGGTGAGATCACTATTGGCCTTCTTGATGTGTATAAGATTTTAGGCCTACCTATAGAAGGGAAAGCAATGACACCATGTAAGAAAATGGGTGCCAAGTTTAGTCATGAGGAGGTTATAAAATACTATGGTAGGAAGGGGGCGAAAATTTTTGGAATAGATCCTCAGACTTTAGATTCTGGGAGGGTGAAAGCTGATTGGTTTAGAAGTCATTGTCAAACCCTAGGTGCAGAGCGAAAGGGTTTAGGTTGGGTGTTGTATACTGCTGCCTCGATCTTATTTCCCGACAAGTCACAAAACTTGATTCGGCTTAGATATGGGCCTTTTGTGGAAACCTATGCCCAGGCTACGGGCATATCGTGGGGTCCAGCTGCTTTGGCCCATCTGTATAGGCAGCTGGGGATATGCACACGCCAGGGTTGTGCCCAGATGTCTTTTTGTTACACCTTGTTGCAGGTATTTTACTTTCTAAGCGTTTAATTTACCTACTTATATATATTTTCATATTTAACGTAATTTGTACTTCCTAGGCATGGATCTACAACTACTTCCCCCAGTTTCGACCTACTGAACGTCCTCGGTGGAGAGCGAATCAACCATGGGTCTACCGGTGGATGCCTAAGAATCTAAAGCTGAAGAAGGGGCAAGTCGGAAGGGACTATAGAGGCGCGCTCGATATTCTTATGCCGGAGATGGTAAGTTTCTATTAAGTTTATGAATTTAATCCATTTTTCTGCATTGTCAACAGTTTCTGGAATTTCTGCATTTTTGGATGACATTTCATTTTCTCGCAGAACGCGAGAAAATGCACCTTTTATTGAATTTCAGTGTTCTGTTTCTTAGCCGTTTCTTTGATTTTCTGCATTTTCTGTCTTTTTTTAAGGTATGTTGGAACCCGTATGGAGTACAAGACTTCACCAATCCTGAGCTCGCTCCCGCTCTATTTCACGGGGTGCTATCGTGCTGTGACATTACCGAACCACACATGCCGGATCGGTGTCCTCGACAATTTGGGAGACTGCAGTGTATTCCTAGGTCAGTCATCGAACCGATCAAAGCTCATAGGTTGAAAAACATTAGGTGTTATAGTGTTTTTTATGACACCAACCAATGGCTTTGGGAGGCAAGAGATGTTCACTCCATATCTCTCAATGAGATGGGGCCAGTTGCCTATGAACCACATGAATGCTCCTATGATTACATGGATTGGTACATCAAGAAGACTCATAGGTATATTCGTCCTGCAATCCCTGGGATGATGACTGAGAAACAGGTAATAATATTTGTTTTGGTTTATCTTGCGTTTCCAGTCTTTGTTTGTCTCTAATATTAACATAGAATGAATGTTTACTTGCGTATAGGTGATTGGCCGGGTGTACAATGACATGGACCGGTATCGGTTTACCACTCAAGAGGATTTTCCTTCATATCACGCCCAAATGCTACTATGTATGGCAAATCTCCATCCCTTCCGACTAGAACAAGACGAGTAGCCTTTCGTTTTGTGTTTTGGATTATGTTTTGGATTGCTTTGTAGGATTGTTTTGTTGCTTGGATAATTTTGTTGGATAATGTTTAGGGTTATGTTGGTTCTGCTTCAATTCTATTCTTTTTGTGCATATCCTCGCAGAACACGAGGAGTACACTCCTCGCAGAACGCGAGTTTGTTCTGTAGGAAACTGGGTGCTCCAAGTGAAGATACACGGTCTGTGGCACGGTGTGTGTCACTCGCATTCCGCGAGTGACACACACCTCACAGAACGTGAGGATTTGCATTTTATGGAAAATGTCCTAGACATGAGTTCCTGTTTAAGAATTTAAAAAAACCATTTCCAGTTCAACATTACATTACAAATTCAGCGAATAAAACATAACTTCAACATTACATTACAAAGGCGGCACATCGATGTACCACAAGATCGTGCAAAGAAAAAGCATCATATTCCGCGTTTCGCCACCAAGGAGTAAACACATGAGGTAATGGGCAGTTTTCTTCAAGACGCAACTACAAGAAAACATTAGGTGTTAGGAAGTTGCATATTAGAAAGTAATTCATAAGAAGATCCAAAAACTTACCGGAACAAAATGTCTCTCACTCTCAATATAGAATAAGCAGAACGTCGAAAGTGTGTCGCCATCTTCTAACCAAGTAGGACGTCGTAGAGGAAGGTAAGTGTAGTTAGCATTTTTTCCCACCATTACAAACACTATGTTGAATGTGGATGCCACAAGGCATCCCATTTCCGGGGTAGCTAGCCAGTGATCTTCTGGAGCCCTTCCGGCTCCTTCCCATTTAGTTGATGTACAGCGCTCTCCAAAGTTGGTTGTTGTGGAGGTCCAGTCCAAGTTCCTTGAATTAGGTACCAAATCTCCTTGACCTTAGCTATCATCAAATCTCTTACTTTCCTCCATAAGTGTTGGTTGTCATGCAATTCATGAGCTATTGCTCTAAATCCACAATTTCCATCTTCATTTACCTCAAACCAACCATTCACATGGGTGCGCATTGACGCATGTATCTGAGACTTGTAGTTGCCAATCACCTTAATCTTTGGTTTCTTGAATGTTTCAGAATTAGAAGCATTTCTTTGCTTCTTTGGGGGTGTTTCTTCCAAATCTCTAGCATCCATCTCAGCATTAGTGTGCTCCCATGCAGACGGTCTTCTTTGCGTTGACCTTGGTTGTTTGTTAGGAGCTCCGACTGGATGACCCCTGGTGTGATTTGAAATAGCCGACTCTTTTTTAGGAGTATTCAATCTCCCAATGTCTAAAACAGTTTGTGCACACTTCTCTTGATCATGAGGGCACAACTTCGGAAACGTTTCCTCGTAGAAAGTCTGAAAAAGACGTCTTGCCACCTTACTCTTAACTTCGAGTATGCCGGGAACATCAACTTCTTCCAAACTCAAAGTACTCCAGAAAGGGTGCAACTCCGATACTCTTAATGGTCTTTGCTCCTTCCAATGTGTTACAATCTGATGAACACACATCAACCCATCTCTGATCTTGATCCCACAGCTACAAAACATATTAAAGTGCATACCTAATCTCTCCCCCTTCGTGTACTCCTTAAGCAATTCTTCTATGCATTTGTAGGACACTTTGAACTTCAAGACTTTAAACAAGTCGGCTCCTTCAACAACTGTGAAGCTCTTATTCAAACTCTCGGTGAAAGACACATTAATCTCCTTAAGTTGGTTGTCCGCCATTGTTTTGTATTCTTTGAACATTGTGTCGAGCTTACCGTTTCCACTTGACAAGTAAGACTTAAGACACGAATGTGCTCCTTCAACTGTAAAATGTTCGAAAAACAATAAGAACAAACATAATATGCAAATACAATTCAGAAACGGTGGACACTTCTGTAATGTGCCAATGCTCGCGTTCTGCGAGCTCGTGCATTACAGAAGGTCCTTTTATCATAGATAGAAGGTAGACATAAATTAGAGAACATACCTGTTTGTCGTGTTATTCTCGAGAGTGAAGACATTATCCGTCCATGCTGAAACAAGTCTTTCTTTGTAACGGTTTAGCCCATTCTTTCTCACGTAGTTCAATACGGTTGGATAAGCTCGCCATTCTTTCTCAAGTTTCTTCAAAGTATTGTTGTAACCTTCTTCAGTGGTTTGTTCGAACAGGTTATAATAATCATTAGAAATATGAACCCCCAATGCTTGTGTGCCCATAGCTATATTGCCTCTCGCCTCTATGTTCTTCCTTACATGTCTTCTACATAAGAGAAACTTTGCATTTGGCCATAACATGTCCGTTGCATTCATAAGAGCCATCTCACGGTCAGTAACGAAGCAAGTAGGCGATGCTCCTATTCTCAAATACATCGTCTGCAGCTGCTGCAACGCCCACAAATAACTTTCCTCGCTCTCGGCCTCTAACCATACCCCGCACACAACAAAATTCTTCCATGTAGAAGTCAAACCGACTATCTCCAGGAAGGGAACATTGTACCTTAAACCAAAATACAGAAAGATAAGATCCTCATTCAAATTGATGCGAAATAGCATATGTAGTGCTCTTTCTCGCGTCACGCGAGTGCACCACATCTCGCGTTCTGCGAGTTCGTACCTTGTTCCAGAATCTTTGCATTCGAAAATGCATCAACACTGAATCAAGGACATTCCTCGCGTAACGCTAAGTGGGGTGTCCTCGCGTTCTGCGAGTAGTGTTTTTTACCAAAGATCTTCAATTTTTCATGAATTTTAAAATACAACATAAAAAACAGAATGATAAATACTTCCTTGTTCGTGCTATAAGTCGAGTCCAATAAAAGGACATATGGAAATGCCTTTAAGAGTGTCATTGATTCGGGGCTAGCAAAGAACAAGTCGCCTATTATCGAAGGATTCTTTGCACTTGGCCTATACTCCATGAAGTAGTTGCTCTCTTTGCATTGGTGAAAGAATTCTTGAACCACGGTTCTACCTTCCATTTCCTCTTCCCTTATATGTCTTACCAAATTGTACACTTGGTTCTTCTTTGTGCAACTTCCGGGATCCTTGTTTATCTTAGTGTAAATCTGATTTGGAGAACAATGTGAAAGTACCGTCTCATGAACCTTTTTCTTTTGATCAGGGGTTGGCCTCCCGGCAAATGCATTCCCGACCAAACTATCTCCAATATGATGGTTATGCAAACCACAAACAACCACTAATCTCCAATTCTCTTCAACCCGGTTCTCCATGAGCTTCAACTGAAATAGACACCCCGTTTTCTTGCTCTTTGTGTTTGATCTAACACCGACACCTTTAGGCCTATGGCTTCCCCCTTTCTCACAAATGATTTGAACCTTACCACTTTGCCCCGGTTTAGATGGTACACTCCTTCCAATAGAGATCATAAACTTGTGTTGCTTTGCAACATTCAAAGCCCACAAATGACCGATCTCCTTAGAGGCAAACACTTGCTCCGTAGTGAAATATTCCGAATAATCCCTAGAAACACCATCTTCCTCACATACGGGACTATCAAACTTTGGTGCAGTGCGTAAAGAGGGAAGAAAACACATCTCCTCTCCTACGTTTGTAGGTGGGTTAGCAAATTGTGAATCAAACGCATCATAGCTTGATGGCACCTCATATGTACATGGCAATTCATAAGTAGATGGCACGAGTAACTCATAAGTAGATGGCATAGGAAATTGATAAGTACATGGCACATGTTGTTCATATGAAGATGGTTGATGATAATCACCAAAGTCAATCCCTAAATCAAATGACGGTGGCGAACATGGCCTTGTATTCCGGGAGTGGTAGTTGTAATCATTCAACTGGATTGCATTCAATCCAGTGAACAAAGAAAAATTCACCTATACACAATGCTTCTGTTAATACTCTGTAATGTGCAACTTCTCGCGTTCTGCGAGGGAGGCACACCTTGTGTCACGCGAGTGACTTCCTCTCGCAGAACGCGGGAACTTTCTATTTAAGGAAACTCAGTGAAACGGGATATTTTAAAACCCTAAAATGAGAACTTGTTGATTTTGTACATTTAAAACCCTAAAAACATGAACAAATCTAAGTTTTGGACATTATATGCAAAAATCATCTCTTCAACACTTACTACTACTAGATTTAACATGAAATACAACATAATAAGTTCATTTTAGCTCTTAATGGTGCAAAACAAATTAAAATTCAAAAATTAAGTAAGAATATTACCTCATTTGCATGGTTACTTGGTGAACCACCATCTCCATTCCCTTCATTGTTGAATTCCTCTTCATCTTCCATTATTTAAGTTGTTTTTAGAGTGTTTTGAAGTTTGAAGGTTTTGAAAATGGGTTTTAATGGAAGGTGAAAGATGATAAAAAGAGGTGTTAGGGTAGGGTTAATAGGTGTTACTGATTACTTAAAATAAGGGGTAGTTATTATAGTTAGCTGGGGACAAGACATGTATTAATGGCGCACAACAACGTCTATCTGACATGCAAAGCTCGCGTTCTGCGAGTGCACGTACACTCCCGTTCTGCGAGTGCACGTACACTCGCGTTCTACGAGGACACATACACTCGCAGAACGCGAGATTAGCATGCATGGAATTACCCTAATTTTTTGTTAATCTCGCGTAACGCGAGTGTACGTGTCCTCGCAGAACGCGAGTGACCGACTGTGCCGTATATAACAACCGTCTATAAATAAAGGCCCTTGCTAAATACAGCCCGGGCGTTTTCTAAATAACGCCCGGGCCCTCGCGTTACGCGAGGGAGCGCATCCTCGCAGAACGCGAGGGTGTTTTTTCCCTATAAAAGGGGAAAAACCCTACTCGGCCCATTTTTTACATCACACACAATTTTCTACCGCCGCCTCTCACCATCTCTCTCGTTTCAACCTACTTCTTCTTCCTCTTTTCACTACAAATCTCCATATAAGGTATGTTTCTTTATACTCTTATGCTTTCTAATGTTGTTTCTAGATGAATATATGTTGTTAGTATAGGAAATTGCATATTATATGATGTTTTAATATTGAATGTTGATTTAGAAATGGTTGTATAATGGATGAAAGATGATGATTTTGAATTATGGTTGATGAGTGGATGTTGTTTTATGTTGAAATTCATTAGGGTTGTTGATTTTATTAAGGGTTTTGATGTTTATTTGGTAATTTACTTAAATTGATAGGTATTTTAGCTAAAATATTGAATTTTCGTCGAAAAATCTCGCCGGAAACTGTTGCCGGAAACTCATGATAGTGCAAATTGACGCAGAACGCGAGGGCTGTAGTATACTCGCAGAACGCAAGGGTCATGGTACTCGCAGAACGCGAGTGTCATGCTACTCGCAGAACGCGAGTGTCATGCTACTCGCAGAACGCGAGGAATTGACATAACTGGAAATTCTTTCCTCTTCTGCAGATACATATTTATATACTGATTTTACTTTATATACTGTTATATTTATATACTGATTCTACTTTACATTTTTTTAGGTAATGGATCGTCCTGGACGTTCAACCCGTCGAAGAAATTGGAATGCTGTGAGAGAAAATCCACCGGTTGAAAATGCAAAAGGGAAAAGGAAAGCAAAGAATACAACACCGGTAGAGCTCTTCCCCGAGGGGCTCCCCGACGTTGATTATCGCGCCATAGAGCGGTACAGTGGTGTCCATAGTTATGCCGGGGAAGACTGTTCTGTGCCTAGTGGGATAGAACGAGCAGATACATATCAAGGGTATCGAAATGATGATTGGGACCTTTATTCTCAAGAGTCAGTTTCATGTGCACAACCGTCAACTCAATGGGCACCACAATCAACTCCATATGAACAATCGGGTAGCACTATTGGTGGCTGGGACAATTTCATTCCTCAGTATGCTGTAGTGGAAGTTGGACAAGGGTGGGGTGGACAAAGTTGGGTCGGTGGACAATGTTGGGGAGGTGGATTTGGTGAGGGAAGTGTTCCTGAAGACATGGGTCAAGGAAGTGGACAAGCTTGTTCTTCTTCTTACAATCCTCAACCAGAACCGATGGAACAAGAGTACCAGGATGAAGGTGTTGGGGAAGAACACGAAGAAGAAGGTGATGATGATGATGATGATGATGAAGAAGAAGAAGAAGAAGAAGAAGTGGTCCAGAAACCAAAAAGAAAGAGGAAGTCCAAGAAGAATGAGCCAAAGTATGATCCTGAGCTCAGTCATGCCACACCTGGCGGTCCAGAAGATCCCGAGTTGCTTAAGGGATTTGAAGCACATGTGGCGTTCCACATCCAGAAAGGGTAGGTAATTTACTAATTTATTGATTTTCTGCATTATCCGTCCATGTAGAAGGTAGACATAAATAACAGAACATACCTGTTTGTCGTGTTATTCCCGAGAGTGAAGACATTATCCGTCCATGCTGAAACAAGTCTTTCTTTGTAACGGTTTAGCCAATTCGTTCTCACGTACTTCAATACGGCTGGATAAGCTCGCCATTCGTCCTCAAGTTTCTTCAAAGTACTCTTGTAATCTTCTTCAGTGGTTTGTTCGAACACGTTATAATAATCATTTGAAATATGAACCCCCAATGCTTGTGTGCCCATAGCTATCTTGGCTCTCGCCTCTATGTTCTTCCTTACATGTCGCCTACATAAGAGAAACTTTGCATTTGGCCATAACTTGTCTGTTGCATTCATAAGAGCCATCTCACGGTCAGTGACGAAGCAAGTAGGCGATGCTCCTATTCTCAAATACATCGTCTGCAGCTGCTGCAACGCCCATAAATAACTATCCTCGCTCTCAGCCTCTAACCATACCCCGCACACAACAAAATTCTTCCATGTAGAAGTCAAACCGACTATCTCCAGGAAGGGAACATTGTACCTGGAACCAAAATACAGTAAGATAAATACAACATAAAAACAGAATGATAAATACTTACCTGTTCATGCTATAAGTCGAGTCCATCAAAAGGACATATGGAAACGCCTTTAAGAGTTTCATTGATTCGGGGCTAGCAAAGAACAAGTCGCCTATTATCGAAGGGTTCGTTGCACTTGGCCTATACTCCATGAAGTAGTTGCTCTCTTTGCATTGGTGAAAGAATTCTTGAACCACGGTTCTACCTTCCATTTCCTCTTCCCTTATATGTCTTACCAAATTGTACACTTGGTTCTTCTTTGTGCAACTTCCGGGATCCTTGTTTATCTCAGTGTAAATCTGATTTGGAGAACAATGTGAAAGTACCATCTCACGAACCTTTTTCTTTTGATCCGGGGTTGGCCTCCCGGCAAATGCATTCCCGACCAAACTATCTCCAATAGGATGGTTGTGCAAACCACAAACAACCACTAATCTTTGTGTTTGATCTAACACCGACACCTTTAGGCCTATGGCTTCCCCCTTTCTCACAAATGATTTGAATCTTACCACTTTGCCCCGGTTTAGATGGTACACTCCTTCCAATAGAGATCATAAACTTGTGTTGCTTTGCAACATTCAAAGCCCACAAATGACCGATCTCCTTAGAGGCAAACACTTGCTCCGTAGTGAAATATTCCGAATAATCCCAGAAACAACCTCTTCCTCACATACGGGACTATCAAACTTTGGTGCAGTGCGTAAAGAGGGAAGAAAACACATCTCCTCTCCTACGTTTGTTGGTGGGTTAGCAAATTGTGAATCAAACGCATCATAGCTTGATGGCACCTCATATGTACATGGCATGGAATAAGTAGATGGCACGGGCAATTCATAAGTAGATGGCACGGGCAACTCATAAGTAGATGGCACAGGCAATTCATATGTAGATGGCACATGTTGTTCATATAAAGATGGTTGATGATAATATCCAAAGTCGTCAATCCCTAAATCAAATGACGGTGGCGAAACGGGCACCGTATTCCGCGAGGGGTAGGTGTAGTCATTCAACTGGATTGCATTCAATCCAGTGAACAAAGAAAAATTCACCTATACACAATGCTTCTGTTAATACTCTGTAATGTGCAAATTCTCGCGTTCTGCGAGGGAGGCACTTCTCGCGTGACGCGAGGGGCTTCCTCTCGCAGAACGCGAGAAGTTGCTATTTCCTGAAACTAGTCCTTCAACGGGATATTTTAACATAACATGAGTTTCTACATTAAAAACCATAAAAACCCTAAAAACATGAACACATCTAAGTTTTTGACATTATATGCAAAAGTCAGCTCTTCAACACTTACTACTACTACTAGATTTAACATGAAATACAACATAATAAGTTCATTTTAGCTCTTAATGGTGCAAAACAAATTAAAATTCAAAAATTAAGTAAGAACATTACCTCATTTGAATGGTAACTTGATGAACCACCTCTTCATTCCCTCCTTTGTTGAATTCCTCTTCATCTTCCATTATTTTAGGTGTTTTTAGAGTGTTTTGAAGTTTTAAGGTTTTGAAAATGGGTTTTAATGGAGGGTGAAAGAGGTGAAAGATGATAAAAAGAGGTGTTAGGGTAGGATTAATAGGTGTTACGAAATACTTAAAATAAGGGGGTAGTTATTATAGTTAGGTGGGGACAAGACATGTAGTAATGCCACACAACAACGTCCATCTGACATGCTAATCTCGCGTTCTGCGAGGGACGTGACACTCGCGTTCTGCGAGGACACGTACACTCGCGGAACGCGAGATTAGCATGCATGAAATTAACCTAATTTTTTGCTAATCTCGCGTAACGCGAGTGTACGTGCCCTCGCAGAACGCGAGTGTACGTGCCCTCGCAGAACGCGAGGGACCCGGCGTTGTTTAAATAAAGTACCGGGCTGTATATAAGAATGTGTAAATAAAGGGTGCAACCCAAACCCCCCTAGTCTATGTCCGTATGTTGTCGCTTTGTTCGTCTGCAGTTAAAATCCCCCAAATCTGCAAAACTCGAGAAAGCGATTGCGGTAGCCCTAACCCGAATCGAGCGAAGTATTCGTCCGGTTATCTTCCCTGCTTCAGAAACTATGGTAATTACTCTCATCTCGTTCTCATATTCCTCTCATGTTTGCCTGTGGAACCCTGCAAAATCCTTGCGGCTGACTTCGATTCTGTTGTTTTCACTTTGTTATAGGCGGATTCGCACCAGAGAAGGTAATTATTGCTCATCAAATTTTGCAGCCCTTAGCAGTTTTATTCATTGATCATCTTCTATAGTTTTTTGTGACCTTCATTTTGCATCCATTTAGCGTTAGCTTCCCTTTCTACTCTTCCTGGCTTCCTGTTTGCTCACTAGCTGTCATACTCGTGCAATGTTAGCTCCAATTTTCATGGACAGCAATGTGTAATTCTATTGTGTCGCCCTTCACTTCTTATGTTACGTGATTGATCCCAAATTACTGGTAAGCTAGTGGCAGCTTTGTACACTGCATTACATATGAGCAACAGAGCTGTCTTCTTGTTGGGTGCTAGTGTTAATCGTTCCATCTCCACCATTTTGAGCTGTACCACGTCCTCTTTATCCCAAGCATGCCAAACTCACGCCCAACTTCTTAAATCCGGCCTTCTCAATGACACTTCCTTATCAACAAAACTGCTCTCTCTATATGCCAATTTCGAGTCTTTCACTGATGCTACTCGGATTCTTGACTCACTACCACAACCTGACTTGCCTTCTTTCTCTGTTCTCATCTATGCCATGTCGAAATTTAATCTTCCCACCAGTGTACTACAAGTGTTTACCAAAATGCTTTCTAGAGGTGTTAACCCTGACAGTCGTGTGCTTCCTGCTGTTGCCAAGGCTTGTGCCTCAATTGGCTTCTTAAAGATTGGAAGAGAAGTCCATGGAATTGTATCGGTGTCCGGCTTTGCATCAGATGTGGTTGTTCAATCGTCTTTGTTGCATATGTATCTGAAATGTGATCATTTGTGTCTCGCTCGTAAGTTGTTTGATCGAATGCATGAGCCAAACTTAGTTACTTTAAGTGCATTGGTTGCTGGGTATGCTCGCAAAGGTTGTGCAGATGAGGCAAAAGGATTGTTTTATGAGATGAGCAGTTTCGGTCTTGAACCAAATTTAGTGTCTTGGAATGGTATGATTGCTGGGTTCAATCAAAGTGGATTGTGTAGGGAGGCTGTTAATATCTTCCAAGAAATGCACTCTCGCGGCAATCATCCTGATGAGAGCAGTATTTCTAGTACGTTAGCTGCACTTGGGGATTTGGAGGGTGTAATATTTGGAAATCAGATTCATTCTTATGTTGTCAAGGAGGGTCTTATTTTTGATAAATGGGTTAGTAGTGCTCTTATTGATATGTATGGTAAAAGTGGATATACTGCAGAGATGTTGCAAGTTTTTGATGAGATGGGATACACGGAAACTGGTTCATGTAGTGCTTTAATAGCTGGGCTTTCACGCAATGGTCTTGTTGATAATGCGTTGTTCATGATTAGGAGAATCAGAGAACAAGGGTTGGAATTAAGTGTCATTTCTTGGACATCAATGATTGCTTGCTGTTCTCAGAATGGGAAAGATATTGAGGCGTTAGAACTTTTCCGTGATATGCAACTTGCTGGTGTGAAACCAAACTCTGTCACCATTCCTTGCTTGTTACCAGCTTGTGGCAACATTGCAGCCTTAATGCATGGAAAGTCTGTACACTGCTTCTCTCTTAGGTCGGAGATGTTAGATGTTTATGTTGGCAGTGCATTGGTTGACATGTATGCCAAGTGTGGTAAAATTAGAGAATCTCAACTATGTTTTGATACGATGCTCAACAAAAATGTGGTATCTTGGAATGCTATTATAAGTGGGTATGCGATGCATGGGAAATGTATGGAGGCCATAGAGATGTTTCATAGGATGCAGAAGTGTGGCCAGATTCCTGACTCCATTACCTTTACTTGTGTACTGTCTGCTTGTAGTCAAAAAGGCTGGACAGATGAGGGTTGGTATTTTTTCAATAGCATGTGCAAAGAACATGGGGTTGACGCTAAAGCAGAGCATTATGCTTGCATGGTGAATCTTCTCAGTCGTGTCGGAAGGCTTGAAGAGGCTTATTCCATGATTAAAGATATGCCCTTTGAACCAGATGCGTGTGTTTGGGGGTCTTTGCTTAGTTCATGTAGAGTCCACAACAATGTGAGGCTGGCTGAGATTGCAGCTGCTGAACTTTTTGAGTTGGAACCAGGGAATCCTGGCAACTATGTTATCATGGGTAACATGTATGCATCTAAGGGAATGTGGAAGGAGGAAGCAAGAGTGAGGAATTTGATGAAGGAGAAAGGGTTGAAGAAAAATCCAGGATGCAGTTGGATTGAACTAAAAAACAAAGTACATATGCTTCTTGCTGGGGACAAATCATTCCCTCGGATGAAGCAAATTCTTGAGAAACTGGATGTCTTGAACATGGAGATGAAGAAGTTGGGTTTAGCTCCTAAGACCGACTTTGTTTTGCAAGATGTTGAAGAGCAGGACAAAGAGCTCATCCTTTGTGGACACAGTGAGAAGTTAGCTGTTGCTTTTGGCATTCTTAATACTCCTCCAGGCCATCCTCTCCGTGTTATCAAGAATCTTAGGATATGTGGGGATTGCCATACTGTTATTAAATTCATATCAAATTTTGAGCAGAGAGAAATTTCTATTCGTGATACAAATCGTTTTCATCATTTTAAAGATGGAGAATGTTCTTGTGGAGACTACTGGTGAATGGTTTTCCATTTTTTGCTGTGTGGTTTCCAGGAAACTGAATTTAAATGAAGTTTTTGGTTACTGATGAATGATTATGTTTTCTTGTCTATTGGAATCCATATGGAATGGTACAGGGTCTCCGTTTTATTTGCTTATGCAGTTTCCTTTTAATAAACATGAACATCGATTTTATGAACTGAATGTATAACTTGAACTATTTTTTGTTCATTCCTCTGGTTGGAAGTATGGCTAACTGATAAAGTGATAGTATATTTGTTATTGATCTGGATTATTAATTGTGTTGAATTAACTGAAGTTGCTAACTCACTCTGTATTTTGCTGGAACGCAATCATAAACCGTTGTATTGTATTTTCCTTGGAGAACAAATGGTCAGTCCTACAGAAGTGGTGCATACTATGATTCATTTAATATTGGCTGATTATGCTACTGTTAGTAGGTATTCTCGATCCGCATCGCCTAGAAAAGGTCGATCAAGATCAGTATCAAGGCCTAGGTCAGTTTCAAGATCTCCATCTCCTGAAAGACGCAGGTCCCGTTCTCGATCCAGGTCACGTGGTTATGAAAGGTACACTAGTTCCTCTCACAATGTAGCCCTTGCATGATATGATCAAATACTTATTTTGTAATTCTCTTCCAGGGAGGATGAAGTCAGGAATCCTGGGAACACATTATTCGTCACTGGCTTGTCATCTCGAGTAACTGAGAGGGATATTAAGGATCACTTTGGCAAGGAAGGGAAAGTAAGTTGACCAAGCTTTGCACCATTGTTTTTACTTATCTTTTTATATAATGGGAATGGGCATGTTGTTGTTTTTACTTGTCTTTTTTATCATTCAGGATATTTTATTTTTTGAAGTGGTTACCTCACTTACGTGTACTAAATCTGAACTTGTTAGGTGAGCTCTGTGTTTCTGGTTGTGGAGCCGAGGACCCAAATATCCCGAGGCTTTGCATTTGTAACCATGAGTTCTTTAGAGGACGCTGAACGTTGCATCAAATATCTGAACCAGTCTGTTCTTGAGGGTCGTTACATAACTGTTGAGAAGGTATACCTCTTGATTCTTACATCTTAACCTTCTTAATAGCGTGATGGGTACTGGATTGCTTGGCTATTTATTTAACCTTGCAGTTTTTGGTTAACATTCAGACTACATTGCATCAGCTTTGTTGGCAGCAATCAATGATGATGAGTTCTTCCATCTCAACTTATGACAAACAGCTTGATGAAATGGCCAGCTAAACAAATTTCTCATGCATCTGATCAACTAAACATAGCAAATTTGATCAATCGCCCACCCACAACTAAACAACACAAAGTTCTCATCATCATCTGTGACAACTAACCAACGGATATTTTCAACAATCTTCAATTCTAATGAGGCACTTGTGGTATTCAAAACTGATTTTGCTTTTCAGTGTTTTGTTAATTCTTCTTTCTTGATGTGGTTCTTGCTGCTATTCCTTGCTTTTACTCCTTTGCACCCGGCTCCTCCCATATATGTTTTCGCTAGTGAATATAATAATAACAAGATAATCAAATACGAGGAAGATATAAATCCTCTGTTTTTTACTTTTCCTGCACTACCCCATAATTTAGATAATCTAAGGTGGTTTGTTCTGTTTACAGTCAAGGAGGAAGCGCCCGAGAACTCCCACACCTGGAAATTATCTCGGTTTGAACAAACGAGAAGGTAAAGTGTTCATTTATCTCCGGTTTACATGATAGAAACCACTTAGACCAAGCATTTGACTCCAAAAACACCACCAAGTGTCAGAATCTAACACATAGAAACCACATAGAGCAAGCATCTGATCAACTAAACATAGCAAATTCTTGAATTCTTTTTTGTGTTGTAGGGTTTCGGGGTGACCGTGGTGGAAGCCGTGGTGGTGGGTATGGAAGGGACGACTATGATTACAGGAGGTCTCCTCCAAGGCGTTCACCACCACGTTATCGTGGAAGCCGTGGGTATTCGCCTCGACGTTCTCCTCCTCCGTATGCTTCTTCTAGGTCAAGGAGGGAGAGATCAAGGTCATACTCTCCTTATGATAGCGGTTATGGCCGTCGCTCTGGTGCATATGGAAGATGAGATAAGAGACTTGATCTGTTTTCTTGTTTGCCTTGTTTTGACAATTTCTGAAACTCAAGTGGTAGTAAACCTAGTTTTCTTACTTGGCTTTGTAAGCCTTGCTATGGTTTTAAAAACATGTAGGATGATTCAAGTAAGAGTTTAGTAATGTAAGTCTACTGTATCCTTTTCTTGTAGGTTTTATTTGATGTGGTGGAACTTTGGAGTAAAATATGAATTGCTAGATTTTAGTATCTTTGACTATTATGTTAATTTCAGATCACATCACAGTGACAGAGAGAGTTTGTGTAGCTTGTACATTCTGTTATGAGACCTAGTTTTATGACCTGGCTTTTTATGTTTTATTATGGTAAAAAAATAATCTGTAGGATGATTCAAGTAAGACTCTAGCAGTGGGATACCAATATAATTTTCATGGGTTGGTTTTAATGTTTTACTATTTGATGCAGTGGGACTTTAGGGTAAAATATGAATGGGCATATTATAATGGTGACTTTGTGTAGCTAGTACATAATGTTATGACAGTTATGTGCAAGTGGTGGGTTTGAAAATGCCAAAATTAGAAGCATTGATTGCTCTGCTAAGAAGACTCGAGAGGGACAGTGATTCTCTCTAGTATATGCTGCTGCCTGCAGTAACATTTGAAACAAACAAAACAGAGGAGGGATGGCGGGTAAAAAGGGTGTTTACAGTGATAGTAATTAATGAATTACAGTAGTAGTGTAGAGAGAGAGGTGAAGATGGTAAAACAAGTATAGGTAGTTGGGGAGTAAATTTGGAGGGAAACTTTGTCTGCCTGCAAAAGACTTTACCAGAAACCCAACTCCTCTGTACGCTAAGTCGCTAACCAATTACTCCTCTCTCCAAACTCCAAATACATTTGTCTGTCCACTCTTCCTTATCATGTAGTTTGGGTAATCTAAGCTAGCTGATCATGATCATACGACTAAATAACGTTTAACAAAAGTTCAGTATGTTTTCTGTTGAAAAATATAAGCATAGTTTCAAGTAGTTTTTTTTATACCATAGTTAGGCTTTGTTGGACACACATCATTTTGTTTGAGAGGTGGGCGAATTATGTATACTCCGGGTACAATCCCAACTAGTATAACTGTATAATACCATTTGACCCCCCAAAAAAACTACTAGTAATAGTTAAAAACTAGAAAATGGTTAAGCTTTGTTTGACACTCAACATTTTGTTTGAGAGGCGAGTTAGTTATATTATACATATACAATCCCAACTAGTATAACAAACCCTTAGTTCTCAAATTATAATGATGAGGACACAAAAAAGTTTAAAAAAATCCTCCGATTTGGATGCTTCTTCCACAATACAAAGGACTGAAAAATGGCTACAATATTTGCCATGTGTGGAACTGGAATTGATATATTCTTGTACATTTGGTAACTCAGAGATATCTCAAAATGTACCTACAAGTTACAAATCAGCAAACAAAAGAAATAAACATTTAAACTATCAAAAATAAATGAAGGCAAACAAACCTGATGAACTCACTCTTGACTTGTGGGAGAAGTAAATATGTTGAGAGAATGAAAGAGCAGTAAGATATTGGCACGGCTCAATCAAAGATAAATTCTACCAAGATCTAAAGACACACACTCGCTACTAATCAAGTATGCATAATTAATTATTTCTTGGTAAATAAACGAGTGAACCGAGCCAACATCATAATAGCCTTCCATAATAACCTTTTTGTCGATGTGTATAAAAAAATGTATTTAGAAATTCTCACTTCAAATCGTAGACAAGACCAAGAAAAATGGAAATGAAATGAACGTGTCATGTGTCTTGATTTGAATCAAACGCTAAGACATGCAGGCATGAGCCCATCTGATTTCTACTTGGACCTACTCCGTATTATTTAGAGGTCAAGTCAGTCTAGTGTAGATTAAAACGCTACATAGCTGATAATACTTATATCTTATTGTGATTCAAAAAAACTTATTTAAGTCTCCTAGTTTATGATTCTGATTAAGCTTGACAACTTCGGGTTTACTTGATGCAAAGGAAACCCACACACAACGCGAGAAGTCGTCAGCAATAGTCAAAAAATAGAATGTGCCACAAGTAGAGGCAATATTGCTTAGGCGGGAGCTAGGCGGTGGGTGGGGGACTAGCGCCTAGGCGGCTAGGCGGGGGATTAGTCGAGAATTAATCGGATCAAAATTAATTCTCGATACATGATATTAGATGACCAATTTGTCACCATAATCATCCATTTCTATTAAATTATGTAAGAATGAGGTTTGAGATCCTAGTATAAGTATTAATATGATAAAATAAACTCAAAACTTGCTACAGTTCACTAGATATTGCTACTTTCGCAAAAATGATCCAAACCGTTTTTTTTCTAGGCGCCCTAGGCGGTGCTAGACGGTGAGGGAGGGCCTAGAGATTAATCGGGGATTAATCGGACCCTAGTCGGGATTTTTAGAACACTGACTGTAAGGGCCCCAAACATCAACATGTATGAGATCAACCAAGTTTGCAGCTTTCTTATGACTCAAAGGAAAACTATCCCGAGTTTGCTAGGCTTTTAAACAAATAACTTGAGGTTTTGAATTTTGACAACTAATAGCACTAATGCCTGGTAAAGAAGAAATAGACTTAAATGCAGGATGACCCAATCTCTTGTGCCATAAGACTGAAGATGACACAACAACAACATTGGCGACTAGACTGGAGCTCGGAGACGCACACAACCAGAAGACACCATCCCTCACTTCACCCGCGTCAATCATCGTCCTCGAAATGCGGTCCTGAATCACACATAGCGTATCAGTAAAAGTAACCAGACAATGTAAGTCGCGGTTCAAAGTCACAAAATAAATCAGATTGCAATGGAAAGAAGGAACATATAAAACATTCTCAATTTTCAGAATCCCAAAATAAATTGTTCCAGCCTGCGTAGCCTTTGAATATTGGCCATTAGGAAGAAGTATTTGTGAGGGACTGATTTCATGTAAATCAGAGAGCAGATCCTTTCAGCCGGTCATGTGAAAGGAGGCCCCGGTATCCAATATCCAAGAACAAGAACTCTTACCTATTAACTTATTAGCAGGAGAATTCTTAAACTGAGTGAGAAGTTCCATCATCTGCTGCCATTGACCTTCCGAAAGAGTAGGGCGAAAAGCATCCCGATCTTGAGAGTCAGATGCTTGAGATGATGATCCGACTGGTGGAGTGTGTGCAACATTAGCAACTGTGGAACCTCGTCCACGACCTGCACCTGAAGAAGTAGAGGGGGTGGAACCACGTCCACGTCCTTTCCCTGAAGATTCAGCACGAGTCTGGCGGTATTCTTCCCACCAATCTGGATAGCCGTGCAATGGGAAGCACGCAAAGTTTCATGACCAACACGGCCACAGTGTGTGCACGTCGGTTTGTCAGTCCAACGATTTGAGTCAGCCCGAGATGACGATTTAGAGGAAGGGGCTGAGCGTTTTTGTGCAGCAAAGGTTGCACCTTCAATGCGGGAAGAGCGCTCAGAAGACATAGTACGATGGCGCTCTTCCCGAACCACCAAGGAGTAAATGCGGTTGAGACCCGACATCGGATCTTGAGCAAGAATTGTTGAACGAAGGGTACCATAGGCATCATCATCTAGGCCCATGAGAAATTGATGAACTTGATTGTCATCAATGTGTGTCTGCAGTTGGGTAGTCCATGAGCACTTGCAAAAACCACAAGAGCATCCAGGAGTAACGACGTAATGCTGTAATTCATCCAAAAGTAGCTTGAGACGACCAAAGTATGAGGAAACAGACTGCCCAGATTGTTGACAACGAGCAATCTCATTGCGCAATTGATGAATTCGGGGTGCATTACCAATAGAAAATCTTTGTTTGAGATCTTCCCACAACGTCTAAACTTGATCCGAGTAAGAGACGGTGGATCGAAGCGTCGGTTCGATAGACCGAAGGATCCAAGCCACCAACATGGCATTAACACGAAACCATGAAGCGTATTCAGGAGAGTTGACAGCAGGACGGAGAATAGAGCCGTCAAGGAAACCAAGTTTGCCTTTGGCAAGGAAATGAGTTGCGCAAAGAGCATTCCCATTCTTGATAGTTCTCGCCCTTCAAGATCATCGGGTTGAGGTTCATGCCAGGGTGATCCGAAGGACGGAGGTAGTAGGGAGATGTGACATCGAGCACACATTTGTCACCCATTGAAGCAGATGAAGCAACAACAGAAAAAAAAAATGATGAGAGGTTGATGTAGCGGAGGAAAAACGCAGAGGTATGGATTAGTATTTAGGGTTTGGCTTTGATGCCGTGTAAAATCAAAGTAAACAAGTTTGGGGAAATTTTCCTCTGTCTTTCATTCACAAAAACGTATGTACATATAGATGACACAATCATTGATCTCCAAGAAAACTAACCCTAGGAAGATCTTCTACTGTATATCCCTACAAGGTAACTACCATATCTACAAAATAATATCTAATATCTCTAATATATATGTTCTCCTTCTTCTTTTATATGTTGGTGCAATCAAGACAACGTTTGTGAATCACGTTAAATATGTAGTCTTTCTTCTCGTTTTGATTTTCTATCAATATGTTACAACATACGGTGTCTAAAATTAAAGTTATAACAAAACCGGGTAACGAAGTATCTTTTGCTTAATTTAATTGATCGTATATTGCTAAATGTTTTAATTGATCGTATATGGATGGACTCGTCTTGAAAAGATCTAGATTATGGGGGAGGTTTTTGTGGCAAAAGGGAAAAAAATTGGGGCCGAAATCTGGGTAGAAGTCGACGGGATTTTTAGGGTTTATGGTTTTGTGTGCGGAATTTGGTGGAAATGATATGTAATGGAATGGAAAGTAAGAGTTTAAGAATGACTACACCTTTGAACCAGTGGCTCTGATACCAATTGATACGAATCCGCTTGGATGAGTATGCTTCGGGGGGATCGTGGTAGAAAGAGAAGTCGATGACGCTTCTAGAGCTCCTTATATATAGATAACTCCAACAAACTTAAAACAAGGAAAAAAAGGAATAAAACCTAGGAAATAAACGACGGCCGCTAAACCTAGTTCTTATCCTTAACAATTAAAGAAAGTCATAAAAATAACCCGAAACAAATAATCCAAAACGTCATTAAAACAAAAACGGAAAAGTTCAGCAAATCATCGCGTCGCGATCGCCACCAACACGAACGTGATCGCGTCATGGTTTGATTTGCTCAGTTGGGATCTTGTAACTTCATCTTCTACGGGGGGGCGTCAAGGCCTCGGACTCAATGGTGATGTCGTTGCTAGCTCGTCCTCCTGGTATCGCTTCATTCAACCAATAAAAATAAAAGGGTAAATATCCTAGGTATATGAATCACTCCCCCTAAACTATAAGGATAGCTTTTATATAGCAAAACAAAGCCATGCATGCATAAAAGAAAGTAACATAAAGAGCAGTAGGTGCGTTGATTAATGGGAAATCGAAACCAACAATGTTTCATGAATGTTTTCATGGAGAAAAAAAAATCCAGAGAGCGAAGATTATATTGATAAGACAATATTAAATGCAAAGAGAATCTCATCAGAAACTCAGCACAAAACAGAGAAAAAGGATTAAAACAGGAATGACAATTCAAAACTGTACAAAATTGGAGCAAACAGAGTTTCCCCAACGACGTTTTCTTCCTCTCTTATCATTTATAAATGGCAAAATTAATCGCTTCAACTCAAAATAATACAAACTTTGAAAATTATCAATATATATACCAATTATACACACTTTTACCAATAACAGCATGGCGGAAATTCGGGCCGGAATGATAATTAGGATCCCGAAATTTGGTGATTGGACTAGTTGATTAAGATTGATATATAATATATATATATATATATATATATATATTAAAATAAAAAAAAATAAGTTTGTAATTTATAAGTAATTTAGACAAAACTTATTACATGCTTACTATTGTGAAAAATACGTATTTACAATTAAATAAAAAAAAATTGTCCATGCTTATGGAAGAAGAACAAAAATTTCTAGATCCAGTCATGTTCTTCGTTCTAATAAAAAATTCCAGAAGAACACTTGTGTGTATCCCATATACGGCGTCGAACAGACTTCTCCTCTTATTTATCGAACTAGAACCCTAGCCGCCAAGTCCCGTTCTGGTGTCTCTGGCATCTTCGTCGCCTCGAATCCGTCTGTTCTTCAAATCCAACCTAATCGGCGCCGGATACGGTGGTTGGCTCCGCCGCTTCTGCCAACGACTTCGATTGACCAAAACCCTCTCTTGGTTTTCTGGAGAAGGGGCTAATGTATAAACAAAGATCTTTCACACCAAATTGGAGCTACGATTTCACCTTTCAATTTCCAACCCAAATTCAAAATCCCAGATCCGTTGGTTAGATCTATCTAGGGTTCTTAAGCCTTTACTCACTTGGGTTTTCTGTTTCTAATTAATTTGATATACTGCTACTAATATAATGCATTTGTTTAACATAAAATTTAATTTTTTATTATTTTAATATATATCAATCTTAATCAATTAGTCTAGTCACCTGGGATCCTAATCATCATTCCGGTCAGAAATTTCACCGGAATCTCTGCCATGTTATTATTGGTAGAAGTATGTATAGGTGATATATATATTGATAATTTCCAAAGTTTGTATTATTTTGGATTGAAGAGTGATAGTTTGTATTATTTAAAGTAATTTTGCCTTTATAAATAGCTTATCCTTCATTATTTTTCACTTTATTCCATCAGTCAAACTAGCTCTATATTTAAATTAGGGGCAAACCTAAATGAGGCCTCATTACAACAACTTTAGACTACTGTATCATAAAATTGATACCGAATTACCGCCTAATTATGTATATAGTAACATTTAATCGTAACATCGCATTTTATATTCTACTAAAAGTTTTATTTTTGGACCAGTAAAATCTAAGAAAATTGTCCATAATACTCATTATAATTTTCTTAAAAAATTATTTTTATGCTATAATGAATGAAGTAAATCTGGAATTTTTTTCTGAAATAGGCTTTTTTTTAGAAATTATTTCCGATATGGGCTCGTTTTGAAACTAATTCCCAACATAGGCACTCTTATGAGGTTCGGAAATTTTTCACGTGTAAGGGGCTGGGAGAACCAGCGCCTTATACAAAGCATTTGTTTTAAAAAAAAAAATTCAAAGTTTTTATATATATATTATTATATATGACTTACTCGTGTTTGGATGGCTTGTATGAGCTCGTTTGAAATCGGAATCGATCACGACCGATTTCGTTGGGTCTGTATTGATCTCAGCTTTCACCAGATATGTCTCTCGCTCGATTCTGATTTTGAACGACCCCATACGAGCCACCCGAACACGCGTAAGTCTCGTGCGTACCTTCTACTGTAAATGGATATTTACAAATTCGTTCCAACATATCAGGCGATGAGAGACATATCTGGTGAAAGCTAGGATCAATACGGACACAACGAAACTAGTCGTGATCAATTCCGATTCCGAACTGGTGAAAGAAGGTATGCACGAGATTTACGCTTGTTCGGATGGCTCGTATGGGCTTGTTCGGAATCGGACAGATTTGACAGATTTGACCAGGAATGTAAGTGGATTAGGTAAAAAGTAGTCCTATTACACCAGGAAGACGAAGAATTGACAGATTTGACCCTTAACTTCTGTTCTTGAGTTTTCTTTTCATTAGCTGGCTGATTAACTACGTACCTACTCCCAACTCCCATGCAATTTGCAACTCAAAACTGGGGAATGTGCCTAATTTCTAATCACCCAAAAAACTACTGTACCAACAGAAAAAGAATATAAACTTTTTCATCTCACAATTTTCGCTAAATGGAATTTTTTAGTGTAAATATTGGTCATTTGACCTCATGATATCACTTAACAATCATGTCATAATATATTTGCAACCCAACTTCATTCCTAGTTAGCTATATATGCACAATTTACACTAAAAGTCTAAAACTAGTGTAGTTGCATCTAGTCCTGGCCAAACCCGGGCCAGCCCGCCCGGTCCGGACCGCCCAACCCTCTATCCGGGCGGGCTTGGGCACTAGATAAAGCCATGTCGGGCCGCAAAGCCCGGCCCGTAAGGGTACGAGGGTCGGGTATGGTATGGACCTCAGACCCTTAAGGGCCGATAGGCCCGGCCCGTATTATATATTAATTAAAATATATATATATATATATATATGTATATATATTCTATCTAAAAATAATCTAACCTAGATTTTGTTTCCTCATACTTGCGCCTCCGTCTCCTTTTCTTTCACTCGGTCTTACTCTTTCTCTAACCTAGGTCACAATTCACAAACTAACAGAGACTTCTCGAAAAATTTGTCTCAAATACTCACCGTTACACACATCAACGCACCTCACCTCTCGTCGTCGACCGGTGCCCGCCTCATTATCATGATATGAATCATATGATTATGCAGTATTTTATTTTATTTTTTTCTTTAAAATCATTAGAAAAACAAATTTATCATAACCGGGCTACCCTGAGGGCTATCCGACCCGCTATCCGGGCCGGGTATAGGCACTGTCACAAGCCCTTAGACCGGGCCGGGCTAGCCCGGCCCGTGAATATGGGCCGGAAATTTGAGTCTTTCCCGGCCCGAGCCCGAGTATGGCCAGGTCTAGCTGCATCCATTAAAAATGCGTGTTCTCTTCTCTTCAGTCTTCACATTCTGATTTCATACTTCTGCTTGCTCTATATGTAATGTACGTACGTACGTACATACTGTATTAATGAATTTCACTGTTTCATCTATCTAACTATGTACTATCTTCAATATTTTTCTTCACTCATATTCCCGTTCGGGTTGCAACCGGGCAGCACCGTTTTTGCGCCCGGCAGCACCCTCTCGGTTCCGAACGAGGGGACAAATTATTTTATTTTTTAAATTTGGTTTCTCGTTCGGAACCCCGTTCCGAACGAGAACGGTCCATTTAAATAATTTCCATTAAATAAATGCCAAACCGGTTCGCAATATGCGAACCGGTTCGACACTCGTTCGGAACCCCATTCCGAACGAGGAATAAATTTTTTTTTTTTTAATATGACGTCATATCTCGTTCGGAATGGGGTTCCGAACGAGATTCGGCTATATTTTTTGAAAATGCGAACGGCTATATTTTGACGGAGTCTATAAAATCGGAGTTGTATGACCAAATTATCAAACCCAATCGGAAGAAGCACAAAAAATGACGTCTGAAAGCGATTCAACTAATTCTTCAAGGGCAGGTAGTTGGAAAGAAGGACGGGAGTGTTCTTCTAGTGAGACGTCGGTGGAGGAGGAGGTTGATTTGTCTGCGCCGGTAGATGATACATATTTCCATGTAAGTACCTGTAAACCTTTTTTTTATAGCGTTTCATTAGAATTTATTTTATTGGTATAGTAGTATTGAAATTTGAGTAATTTTAAATAGGGATACTGTAGTGATGAAGAATATTTAAAAATCGACTATAGTGCCCATTTTACGACTAGTGAGAGATTTCCTACTATGGATCTTCTGAGAGAGTGGGTTAGGAAGGTCGGTTATGGCTTGTGTATGGTTATCACCACGAAATCATCAATGGCCAACAAGAGGATATTTCTGCACTGTGAGCAATCCGGTAGTTATAGAAAACATCGAAAGAATATTAATCTTGAAGGAGATGTAGCAGAACCATCGTCGCAGCGTAGCAACCTTAGTAGGTTAAAGAAGTACAATTGTCCTTTTATGTTAAGAGGATATTATCGACGAGCAACTCTTGTTGAGCCGCCTGGGTGGATACTAAAAGTTGAGAAGGCATGTCACAACCACTGTCTTTCCAGCAGCTTGATTGGCCATGCATTTGCTTCGAGGATGACGGGAGAGCAGAGACGAAAAATAATGATTGCATCAGCGGCCGGGGCAATGCCGAAGGTTATTTATACACAGTTGCTTCAGGAAAATCCGACTTCCACAATATCAAGAAGGCAAGTGTACACTGTGAGGGAAAAGGAGAGGAAGAAAGCATTGGCAAATCTAACCGTGACCCAGTGGTCATTAGATTTCCTCCATCATAGAGCTTATCGTAAAGACATTCACTACGAGACGAATCCGGAGACGGGGGAGAAAAAGTTGGCAGCGTTTTTCATATCTCATCCGGATTGTCAACATTTGTTGAGAATGTTCCCTCGGGTGGTGATCATGGACGCGACGTACAAGACTAATAGGTACACTAAAATTCATTATTATGACTTCAAATACCGTTATAGAATTATAATTATTAATATACCCTCGTTGATAGGTATGGTTGGCCGTTACTTCAGTTTGTTGGATTCAATTGCACCAACTATACATATTGTATTGCGCTAGCGTTCATCTGTTGTGAGACAGCCCCATACTATGCATGGGCATTGAAACGGGTCAAGTATTTGTTTCGTGCACTCGAAGGACCGGATTGCATCATGTCTGATCGAGAGCTGGCAACAATTAAGGCGGTTGACCATGTATTTCCTAGTGTGCGTCATATGCTTTGCCATGTCCACGTTGATCGGAATGTTAAGGCATTTGCTAAATTGAACAACCTGGACGAAAAAAGTGCATCTGCTAGCGTTCGACGGGTGATGCGGTCTCACACAGAGAAGCAGTATGAGGAGAGACTTGATCACTTCCGGAAAACATGGAGGAATGGTCATCTTGTACAATATGCTGAGAGCACATGGTTTACTCCCCATAAGGAAAAACTTATAGCTGCGTATTGCGATGATATACGCCATTTTAGCACAAGAACGTCTAACAGGTAAGATATTTGAATTTGTTTTTAACGAGAATGATCATGACATTCGGTTGGCTAAAATGTTTAACATGTACAATGTTGTTGTCAGGGTTGAAGGTCAACACTCGATGTTGAAGCATATGTTTGATTCAGCTGTTGGAGGGTTCGACACTTTAGTGCAACACATTGACAATATGTTTGTCGATCAGCACCGTCGAATACGGGCCGAGATGGAAATGTCCAACCATACTAGCCCGAAGGAGATACAAGACGGGCCTCGGTGGATCAAGACTATTTTCATGCGCATATTGAGGAAGTGCTCCGACAAGTGTTTGAGAATGCTACTGAAAGAAGTCCTTAAGGCAAAGGAGGGAAAGATATGTGGCCCATGTGAGGATCCTTGGTGAGAATCAACACTCGGATTGCCTTGCCCACACAGGATTAAGGTGTTTGTAGAAGAAGGAACGCCATTGTTGCCGAGCGACATTGATATCTTCTGGAAGCAGATCAAGTGGGAAGGAGTGGAATTGAAAGACTTCGACTCTGACGACGACGTGCAATTGACTGCAGATAAGGTTCTTATGGATGATTTCTTTGAAGGGGTGTTTACCGGTAACGTTGATGATTTCGATATGAAGAGGATGGCTGATAAGTGGCGTGAGTGCAAGGATCCTTCTTCAGTTGATGTCCAGGACCCCCCTCGGGGAGAGACGAAGAGAGGAAGGCCTAAGATTCATGCGAAGAAGACGGGTACAAAGTGAGATCCGGGTTGGGATGAGAGGGCTCAAGCTAAGAAGGATAAGGAGAAGGCAGAAGCAAGGGAAAAGGGGATGAAAGAGGAAGAGGGTGCAACTGTGCCACCGAAAGCCGATTCACAAAAGAAATCGTCGGTTGCATCCAACAGAGCTTCAAGCGGGGCCACGACCGTAAAAGGGAGTGCAACTAAACCACCGAGGGCAAGAGGAAATGCTAGATCGAAATGTAGCGGTGGCAATTCAATCATTTATCTCGACTTCGACTGGGGGATAGATAATATAGACCTTTTCATGCTCGCATACATAGCTGTTGTGGAGAAAGTAGGTGATGACGGTCATTGTGGTTATCGATCCCTTGCTCGCTTACTAGGTAAACCAGAGCAACAGTACGTTGAAATCCGATTAGATCTTTCGAAGCACCTCCAACAAAACGGGCATATGTATCATGAGATGCTAGAGGGTTTCAAGACTATCCCGCAACTCATTCGAGAAGTGAATCACATTGGATCGCCATGCTCTCCTGAATTCTGGATGTGCACACCTACAATGGGATTGGTATTTGCCACGAGGTATCAAGTTGCACTAGTGGTGTTATCATGGTTTGGTCCTTGTACATGTCTTCCGATGTTTGCTCCTCCCGGTTCAGAGCCTCCTACCACGGTGTTCGGCATTGCACATGTAGGCAGACGCAACCATTACGTACCGGTACGCATCGATATTTTCCGCTCTTGTACCTTATTTCACATATGTTTTTTAGTATACAATAACAATTTTGTGTTGACAGATTTGGTTGGTTGATGAAAATTGTCCAATTCCACCCCCTCCAAGGCAGTGGAGTATCTACAAACAACCATCGGTGGACGGATGGGAACAGCGCTTTCAGAGTAGATTCGACAACTACGTATCTGAGAGAGAGTTTCATGGTGGCAGTCCCATAATGACCTAAATCTTGTATTAGTTTGATTAATGTTCGTATTCCGTATGTTGTGGCTGACTTGATTAATGTTTGTTGAATTATATATGTTTGTTTAATGTTTTGGGGGATAATTTATAAATGTTTGAGTAATGTTTTTTCAAAATGATGTCAACATAATCATAGAAGCATTAATATTGAAACAACAACATAATTGAAAAACAACAGCACGAGTACAACGCAGACGGTGAACAACTAACGATACAAGACATTAAAAATACTTAATTCTCTATTTGTTAAGTGTTGCTGCCAATTCTGCAGCAACTGCAGCGTTTTCCTCCATGAGCTCGGCGTTTTTGGCTTTCAGTTCATCTATTTCGTTGGCCCATTCTTTTGTTCCAATCCTTAGCAGCTCCATTCCTTCCTCAATTCCTTCAGCCTTTGACCAGTTGCATAAGTTGTCTGCATTTAGTTCTTCGATAACGACCCGTGCACGACCTGTGTACGGTGGATCGATCCAATGTTTGTATTTGCACCCTTTCTCTTCCTCTTCTTCAGTAAGAGCATCCCAACATGCATCCGGGCATCCCCAAAATCTTCTCCCATAGTTGACCCTGTCCCACTCTATTTGTTCGGTACACATATGCACCGTGGGCTTTTTCTGACACCAACACAATTTCGGACCAGGATCCATTAAATCGGAAGAAGAACATGATGATGATTATGATGACGTTGAAGAAGATGGTGGGGAAGAAGATGATGATGATGATTAGTAATGCTCACGTTTATATACTTTGTAATACTTTCGTTACGCATAATTAAAGTGTTGAATTTCACCTTCATACGTCTTTATAACATTAAATCAAAACGTAAGGAAACCAAATAATATTCATTATAACTTAAACAACAAATACAACGTTTCAAATCCTCCAATAAGGTTCCGACTCGTGACCCAAGTTATCTTCCCAGTCATAACGCTCTCCTTGTTGTTCCGGAGGGGCTTGTCCCGCACCCATCCTTGCCCGCTCCCATATAAAATGTATGGCTCTCTCTTCTGCACTCCTGGACGACTCTGCTTGTGACATCCGTTGAGTTTGAGTGACCTCCTCAGCTGTAGGCGGATCGTCGATACTGAGCATCCGAATGTAGGAATCCAAATTCTCCATGGATAATATCCCCTGTTGTCGATGTGTCCGCATAATACCGAGTGTCGTCGATACACGCTGCAATACGAACAAATAATTAGGAGATGGGTCATATAGAAAACACAATACCAACAAATAAAATAATATAAGAATTACGCGGTTGAAATCGAGGGTAAGGATCGGGTTCGGGTTACGTGGCGGTCGAGGTCTTGCCGGGGCGTTTGGGCTCACATATGGATGTGAGACTTGAGCAAACCAATCGAGGTAAGCATCCTCAGCATCCCAAGGGATAAGCGCTGGGGGGCTGGACAGGATGTACGGACACAGGTTGTGATAACGCTGGTCCCATCTATCCCATTCTGGGCCATACCGTACAGTGTATTCCCGGTCACCTCGCATTGATTTTGGCGGACAATAATACTCCACTGGCTCAGGGACATCCAAAGGCCGGGACTGACGGCGACCGAACTGTCTGCAAAACCGATCAGGGTTGTACATCTCCATAATGTCAAAGCACCGGATCCCACCACGATAAGTGGCCACTCTATGACGCCCTTGCGGTCCCACGTCCAAATCCGGATACGGCATCCAACACACCTACAGAATTAGGTTATAACAATTAATAACAATATTGAAAACAAAAAAATTGGAATGACATTTAGACGAATCACTTACATCTTCCGGTGCATACTCATCCAAGATGCGCCTGTACTGTTGTAGAGTCCTTTTTTGCCTCAGCGGGGCCCGTCCAGTGGAATAGCGGGACACACGAGCAGTAGCTTCTTGGGAGCTCACATCCAGGTTTGGGTTCCCAGGAAAATACGGGAAATGTAACCAAATCCAAATCTCAAGAAGCCTTACGCAACCAGAAAATTGGACGCATCTCGCCCTAGATGCTATACCCAGCTGCCTGTACAACAATGCCAAACAACCTGTACCCCATGCGTACTCATGTATCCTGTTCGGATCCTCTAGTAGCGGCAGGAAGCATGTGTCTAACAGGTTGGAGGTCTTGTTCACGAACAAAGACTGCTGAATTAGGTGCCACAAAAAGCCGGTTGCAATAGAGCCCGGATCGGATCTTCGAGAGTTGATCATCGAGACAACGTGGCAAAAGAATTCCCGCTCGCCGACTTTCCCCCTACCTATGAACTTGACCATCTTTTTCTCCTCATCGTCAAACGGGTTGTCCAGGTCAACGCCAAACAAATAGGAGAACAATTGGGCACACTGCGCTGAATCTGCATCTAGACCCAAATGTGTCCATGGCGTGGTGACAGCACCCCCGTCAATAGGCAGCTCCAGAATCTCCAAAACGTCATGGAGACCGATTCCAAGCTCCCCAAAGTTCAGATGAAATGTGTTCGTCTCAGGGTGCCACCTTTCCACGAATGCAGAAAGAAGGTTGTGGTCCACATTCCAAAATTGACCCTTAAGGATGTGAAGCAGCCCCGACTCCTGGGCAATAGCAAACCATGAATCTTGCTCCGGGTCGGTAGGAATTCTAGGAAACCATAGCTCGAAACACTTCTGCCTTGTCTGCGCCTTTAGCTGACGGGGGGCACTTTCATCGGGATTCGGATGTATCCAAATCTCATGAGCAATGTGTTGCCCATAACGAGTCAATATAGTACCCTCGTTGAGTCCTGGAAGAGGAGGAGCCGCAGCAGCTTCTGACTGCATCGGAGCAGGACCTGACTGCCGAGTCTGTCGGGATCTACCCCGCGAAGAACCTGACCCACTCGGAACATCTGGGTTCCTAACCCCCGCAGCACTTGACCCCCGGGAACCTGACTGTTGCGGTCTATCACCACGCGATCTTCTATCCCCCCTCCTCTCAGAAGCAGTGATTCGCCTATCACCCAAATTTCTGTCTTCTCCAACTCTGGATCGGATGTTTCTAACTACCTCCTAGTTTTAACGAAATACATACAAATTTACCATCGATTATTATAACTAAAGTCCATATATGCGATTTTAAGTAGTTTTCAACCTTTTTGGTATTTTCTAAAAAGTGTTGATACGCTTTCCACATGCATTAAACTAATTCTTTTTACCATGCATTGCAGTTAATATTGAAATGAAGCGTTTTCCACTATAAACTAATTTTAGCATGCATTTAAAATACAATTGAGCATTTTCCACTATTTCTACAAAATTAAGCGTATTTCAGGTTTTTAGAAATACTAACCGACTTCGTGTTCCGTCTCCGACGTGGTGCTCGGACATCCTCCTCCGCTTGCTCCGGCTCTTCTTGAGGTGTTGCTCCGCCTGTAACAGTTGCATCCCAGAACATGTGTTGTTGATGCCTTTGAAGATCACTCAAAGTGGGGGTGGGGAGGTTGTAAGTACTACTACTTGCTCCGTCTATGTTGAAAAAATCACTACCAACAGAACCACCGTAACTTGCATTCGGAACACCATAACCCGACCACCATTCATTTCCTACGTAAATTTCTTCATCTGCAGCCGTCGGATCAGAAAAAAAAGGATTAGGAGGAGTTCCGGCCATTATCGAGATGAGAGAAAGCGTTTTTTGAAAGATTTAGAAGGGAGCGTTTTTTTGTAAGATTGAGAAGAGAGCGAATTCGAGTGTGGTTCGGAATGGCATCCCGAACGAAATATATATAGGCAATGCTGACGTCAGCTAGCCGTTACGGTCCAACGGCTAGCTGACGTCAGCATTTTTTTAAAAAAATTATTCTCGTTCGGAATATACAGATTTTTTTTTAAAAAAAAATGACGTCATTAACAAATTATTCTCGTTCGGAATGGGGTTCCGAACGAGAATAATTTTTTAAACCGGGTTTTTTTTTGTATTAAATGAAACCCGGTCCATGGACCGGGTTCACAAATAACCTCGTTCGGAACGATGTTCCGAACGAAAATATTTAAATAAATAAAAATTACATAACTCGTTCGGAACGGGATTCCGAACGAGGGAGGTGTCCAGTGTAAAAAGGGTGCTGCCCGGTTTAATCGCCATTCCCATTTCCTTGCATGACTTATCCGACTAATAATTTGTCAGCGCATGATTTCCCGTCGGAGAGGTTGGGCTCGGTTTTTGGACTCAGTTGTTTGGTTAAGTTGGCCCATATGACAGCCCAAATTAATATTACAAATTAGAATCTCTATATAAATACTAAAGCAAAAAACTTTTCTTCAATTCTATCTATGTCACGTGGCATACTCTTCATTCAGGTCATCTATTTGTCGTCATTTCATTGGTCACGGTTTTTTACTATTTATTATAATTTTCTTAAAAAAATTGATTAAATTTGAAATAACATTTGCAAAATATCACAAAAAATTTGCTTAAGATCTTTTAGATTACAAAAAGATTTTTATGTGTTAATTTTTTAGATTTTGACCTCCAACATCCTATTATGTTTTTTATAATTTTATAATTTTATTTTTATGATATGACTTATCACAAAATATTGATTTTTTAATAAATAAGAGAAAAAAAAATTGTTATCGTAGTGTTTTAAATTATATAGTTTTATATATGTTGAAATCAATTGATTTAAATTGGTTAAAATTTGACCTATGATAATTTGATCAAATAAGATTTTTGGTATAAAAATTCATTTATATTCGTTGTTTATTATATTTAAAATTTTAAAACTTAATTATATATCAATATCATTTTAAGATATCAACTTATTTTCATATAAAATTGTATGTTACATATTACTCCGTACTACTTATTATGCGCGGGACCTAGGCTAGTACGTAGAAAAATAAATCTGAAGGATTATCATCGGTGCCTTTGAAAGTTTTAAAATTAAAAGAACTGGTTATAAATAGTTTTTATTAGAGAAAATAATACTTTAGGTTTTTCTTTTTCTCTTAGAGTAGGGGATTAGTTTCTAAGATAAGTGTTCTCTAAAAAAATGTACACCGGTAATTTACCCAACTTATCGACCATCAGGCTAATGAGGCTTTGGTCTGGTGATTTGGATAAATGACCAATGTGTACGTTTTTATTAGAAAAACAACTCCTTTAAAAGCTACTATTTGGCACACCCTAAAAGTTTATTTAACACACCCAGACATTCGTCACGAAGGTATATGGTCAGACATTCGTCACGAAGGTTCGAAGGACATCCGTCACGAAGGTATTGGGGACTTACGTGACAAATCTTTTTTTTAAAAAAAATTCAGAATCTTGTAGATAATTTTAATACGGATCCGTGCATATAAAATACGTCCAAAACGGACATCGTTTGCCCTACCAAAAGCCTCAAAAACAAAATAGTCGCATGCGTTAAGTTCGTAAAAGCAAAAACTTATATAAATTTAGTATTTGTATAATATAATTATTAATTATAGTTAAAAATCATGCAATTAAATTTATATACTATAATTGTATATTATCATTTAATATCACTAGTTTATTACTTATAAAGTATAATTATGCATTATGTTTAAATATTACGAACTTAACAAAAATGACTATTTTGTTTTTAGGGCTTTTGGAAGGCAAACGATGTCCATTTTGGACGTATTTTATATGCACGGACTCGTATTGAAATTCTCTACAAGATTCTGAATTTTTCTTTTTTAAAAAAAAAACGATTTGTCACGTAAGTCCCCAATACCTTCATGACGGATGTCCCCAATATCTTCGTGACGGATGTCCTTCGAACCTTCGTGACGAATTTCTGGCCAAATATCTTCGTGACGAATGTATGGGTGTGTTAAATAAAATTTTAGGGTGTGCCAAATAAAAGACTTTTATAAAAACCCTTACTATATCCCCAATTTTACTAACTTGGCGAATTTTATAGCCAAACTTATAAATTAAGTAGCTTATTATAAAAATAATTAGATAAATATAATTATATTTCAGAATTCAGTTTTTCATTATGACAATTTTATACTTTTCGACTTAAAAACGTAATTTTAAAAAATATAAGCAAGTTTCGGTTATATCGTAGTCAGAAATAAGGTTAGAATTCATTGGAACAATTTTGACCAAAAAAGAGGGGAATAAGGTTTGTGTTCAACTACTTCGGATCTCTCTTACAATTAGCGTATGTGTCTATGACATTTGTTTCATATAAGTGTCTCTTTAGGTTCTGGTGATAACAAACTTCATTGTATTAAATGTCCTCGAGTGTTTCTTTAGTGTTTCCACATGATTAAATGATTAAATAAATAGTTAGGACAAAAGAGTGAAGGAAGAAAAAATTGAAGAGAGGAACAACTAAAAGTCTAGCGGACCAACGCACTCAAAGAGGAAAGTTGAGAAGCGCGTCTAGGATTGCGAAACAACTTTTCAGGAATGGAAAGCTATAGAAGGTGACACGCTTCTTGACAGAATGAAAAGAATTCCCTGGAGAAGATCTCCACTCACATCTTGCGCTCCAAGGAAGATCCGATGGGATATTTTTTTCTATTTTCCTTTATAATCTTTAATGTATTTTTGGAACAATCTGAGATCTTGCTTGAGCGTTAGGTTTAGGTTTTTTTAGGGTTTGTTCACTAAGTGTTAATAGAAGACTACGCCGTCTATTGTAACTTGTCCAAATCGGTTGCATTGAAGATCAAGAGCTCATTGAAGAAAAGGCAGCTGGTGAAACAACAAAGCATCATGAATGTGCAAGTGTTATTAGGATTGTGAATGTGTGGCTTATATTGTTAGGACTATGATGTACAAGTAAGGGTAGTTTGGATACTTGTGGAAAATTCAGGTTGAGGGAGTTGACTTGCATGTTACAGTCCAACAATATTAATATAAGTACACGGTTCAAATCCTACTAGGTTAAAAGCTTAGATGTAGAGGTTTTACTCAAGGGGACTAGTTGGTCACTTGAGGTTTTCTCTCTAAGGAACATTTTCCATTGTTTATTTATGCATTCTATTATTCGGATGCTCAGGGAGCAGTTCACTGTTCCTTGTCTAACATACCACGTTCCTGCAATTGGTATCAGAGGTAGTGCTCTAGAATGTGTGTTACTTGCAGAATATTTTAGATAGGTGACAATGTCTGGTGGTCTTACAAACATCGAAATTGGAAACAACAAGCCTTCATTGCTTATTCCAGGCCAATAATAACATTGGAAGGAGGTCTTTCAAAAATGGGTCGCATCAAACAACTATCAATGTTGATTGATTATTACCATTGGTGACTTTCTTGTGGAAGACTTGGCCAACAAAAAGAAATCCCTTGAATGGAAGCAAGAGTATTTGCATAAAATGAAAAAGAATTCAAAAGTTGTTATGTACATCATCAACGCCTTAAGTGTTGAGGATGTTTCAAAACTTCAATCATGTGAAACAATCAATGCCAAATGGATAGCTCTTGAACATATATACATGGGAAGCAAGGATTTAAGGAAGCTGGATAAATTCATGGCTAAGAAAGATTTCTACAACTTCTCTATGATGGAAGGGGAAGAAGTTGGGAACTATCAATCCTGGTATGAAATGATCACTGCCTGCTTGGCTGCTCGTGGTATCAAGGACTTTGAGATTCTCCCTGACGAGGAAATCTTTTCCATTATTGATGGTCTTCCTCATAGGCACATCATGACAAAGGCCATTGTTAATGAAACAACCAACACTGCAACTCTATCGTTCCATGAAGTCTTTGGAAAGATCCAGAAGTATGACAAGGAACAAAAGAGAAGAAATGAAAATTTCCAAAAATGATTAGCTCTCAAAACGGAGAAAGCAATTGATATGGCTGAAGATGAAGATGATGACCTCTCATCACAGGATCCAACAATAGTGTGTCTCACCAAAGTTGCACGATCAATGTACAACAGAAGAAGAAGCCAAGGGAACAGTTCTACTGGCAAACAAGATGTAAAGGACATTACTTGTAACAACTGTAAGTGTAACGAGAAAGGTCACTATTAGGGATAGCAATGGGTCAGGTGATGCCCGGGTGGACGACATCCATCACCCGACCCATTTTGAATTTCGGTCACCCGCACCTGACCCGCGGATGATCGGGTGAGATGGATGATTTTCGGATGGCCAGTAACATAAAACCATAACAAACCAAAATACATGCATCAAGTTTCAACCAGAAAATCATAAAAATTAAAAAGTCTACAAGTTTTCGATATTGATTCAACATACTAAAAATAAAACAAAACATTAAAATCTATGATATGCCTTCAATCGTCCATTTTCTTCTACTTCTTACAAAAATCCTTTTGTTAATTTTTTTTTTTCAAAATTTATATATATATATATATTATTATACATGACTTACTCGTGTTTGGATGGCTCGTATGGGCTCGTTTGAAATCGGAATCGATCACGACCGATTTCGTTGGGTCCGTATTGATCCCAGCTTTCACCAGATATGTCTCTCGCTCGATTCTGATTTCGAACGACCCCATACGAGCCACCCGAACAAGCGTAAGTCTCGTGCGTACCTTCTACAGTAAATGGATATTTACAAATTCGTTCCTCCATATCACGCGATGAGAGACATATCTGGTGAAAGCTTGGATCAATACGGACCCAACGAAACTGGTCGTGGTCAATTCCGATTCCGAACAAGCCCATACGAGTCATCCGAACAAGCGTAAATCTCGTGCATACCTTCTTTCACCAGTTCGGAATCGGAATTGATCACGACCAGTTTCGTTGGGTCCGTATTGATCCCAGCTTTCACCAGATATGTCTCTCATCGCATGATATGGAGGAACGGATTTGTAAATATCCATTTACAGTAGAAGGTACGCATGGGACTTACGCTTGTTCGGGTGGCTCGTATGGGGTCGTTCGAAATCAGAATCGAGCGAGAGACATATCTGGTGAAAGCTGGGATCAATACGGACCCAACGAAATCGGTCGTGATCGTTTCCGATTTCAAACGAGCCCATACGAGCCACCCGAACAAGCGTAAGTCTCGTGCGTACCTTCTACTGTAAATGGATATTTACAAATCCGTTCCTCCATATCACGCGATGAGAGACATATCCGGTGAAAGCTTGGATCAATACGGACCCAACGAAACTGGTCGTGATCAATTCCGATTCCGAACTGGTGAAAGAAGGTATGCACGAGATTTACGCTTGTTCGGATGGCTCGTATGGGCTTGTTCGGAATCGGAATTGACCACGACCAGTTTCGTTGGGTCCGTATTGATCCAAGCTTTCACCAGATATGTCTCTCATCGCGTGATATGGAGGAACGGATTTGTAAATATCCATTTACAGTAGAAGGTACGCACGAGACTTACGCTTGTTCGGGTGGCTCGTATGGGGTCGTTCGAAATCAGAATCGAGCGAGAGACATATCTGGTGAAAGCTGGGATCAATACGGACCCAACGAAATCGGTCGTGATCGATTCCGATTTCAAACGAGCCCATACGAGTCATCCAAACACGAGTAAGTCATGTATAATAATATATATATATAAACTTTGAAAAAAAAAAATTAACAAAAGGTTATACAACTAAATTTTTTTTTTAAAACTTTTTACATGTAAGAGACGCTGGTTCACTTACACGGGGAATTAAAAAAAAAATATGTATAAGAGACGCTGGTTCGGCCAGCGTCTCTTATACATAAAAAATCAAAAAAAAATAGCTTCAGCTTCGGAGGAGATCACACGTAAAAAAATTCCGAAGCTGAAATAAGTGCCTATTTTGGGAAATTGTTTTGAAAAGAGCCTACGTCGGGAATTTTTTCGGGTAAAATGCTTATTTCAGAAAAAAATTCAAAAAATCAACGCATCAGTAGAGAAAAAGAATCAACCATCTAACACCTTGTGGTCTAATATGTACAGAAACAAGTCAACAACGTATCATCCATCATACAGTCACATAATTAAAGCCTACTGATTCCAATCAAGCACCACAAAAATACAACATACACAGATCGCTGGAGTCGGTCTTACTGAGGTTGGATTATAATGGCCGGAGTGGTCCAAAATACTCCTACATTATAATCAAAATTTCAGTATACTGAACATACTTATGTACGGAGTAGTTCTAACTCTAACAAATCAAAAGAAATTCCTAGAAGTCAGAACCTAAGCTAGGAGAAGAAGTACCTTCAACTCGACCGCTGTAGTCGCCGCTGCTCGCTGCCTCGCTGGAGTTGTAGCTCGATCACTGGCTGGTGAGTGGTGAGAGAGGGAGAGCGGAGTCGTTGCTAGCTGCTGCAATGCTTCTGCTGAGGTTGGGTTTCGTTTAGGGAGCGGCTGCTGGAGATAAAATGTGAAGACACAGAATGCTGAAACTTTAGCTTTTTATATTAGGGTTTTGGTTTTAAACAATAATTAAATATATATATTGTTTTAAATATACCGGGTGAGAGTCGGGTGATTCGTCGGGTGGTCGGGTCGGATGTAAAATGATCACCCGTAACCGACCCGAACCATCACCCGAACATCCATCACCCGCTTTTCACCCATGTTTTTTCGGGTTTTCGTCCATTTCTTCGGGTCGGTTTTTTCGGTCATCCGTAGGTGGCGGGTGAAATTCCCATCCCTAGTCACTATTCTTGTTCCTGTTCCAAGCAAAAGAAAAGCAATGATGGATTCATTGAAGCAGGACAAAAGTGCATTTGTTGTTGTTTGGGACAATGGCTGTGTTGATTTTAGTGACGAGAATCCTGAAAGCTATGCAGCGGTATGTGTGCCATGACCATCAATGAAGAGGATGATGTCACACATGAAATATGTTGCAAATCCTCAACAGAGTCATAATCAAGCAATCAACCTAAGGTAAAATCTCTCTTCTCCTTATCTTTTCTAAGCAAGTTAGACAAAGACGAGTTGATTGATATATTTTATGAAATGAATAAAATTCACAATAATAGTGCTACTTGTGAAGTGAATAAAGACTCTTATTGTTTCTCCTCTGAACTTAAAAATGACTTGCATGAAATTAAGAACCAGATGAAAGTGTTTCAGAAGTCTCTCTTATGTCAAAATGCTAATATCGAAAACAAGGAACTTGATAAGGCTAGAAATGACAAATCTCGCCTTGATAGTTATCGAGGAGTCTATTTGCACTGTTTTTTGTTGCAGGCTTAAATCTGCGCGGAGCTAGGGGTCGCGCGGAGTTTGACTTCGCGCGGAGTTACGGAATGGGCGGATTTATAATCCGACAGAATACTTGAAAATTTTGTAAAAAATTAGGCTGAAAAACTGGCAAATCCTAAATCCGCCAGCTTTTTCAAATTCGCCAACTTTTAAGCTTTGAAAAGCTGGCAAATCCTAAATCCGCCCGCTTTTTAGCTTTGGAAGGCGAGCGGATAAAGCTGGCGCCGGGTCGGTCGGAGCGAAGCTCAGCTCCGCGCGGAGCTCAGATTCGCCGGAAAATCAGAACGGTCATTCGACCTGATTTTCCGTCTCATCTCAGTGCAAATAGGATCCCCCATAGTTATTTTCATGACAAAGAAGTTGAAACTGAGTATAGAGACATCATAATGAAACAAAGGGAAGGTGAATTCCCCAATGTTCATCGTGAAATTGTTCATGTTGTTAGTAATGACCATAGAAGGTGTGATAGGAACAAAAGCATTTTGCTATGCTCATTCTGTAATTATGTTGGTCATAATGTTGATTCATGTGTGAAGAAAAGAGGAGATGATATGGAAAAACTCCTCAAACAGTATGGTAGAGAGGTCGATAAATCTATTTATGATCCTATGGATGATCCTGAAAGTGAACCTTATGAACTATATGAGATTTGCGCTGCTAAATTTGCAAATGGTTAGCAAAATGAATTTGATAAAACAGTAAAACGTTATGCCACGCAACTATGGCATAAAAGACTTGGTCATGCAAATCTGCAACTGATCCACAAGCTCCATCATCAAGATCTTGTTCGAGAACTTCCCAAAGTATGTGTTGTGTGAAATAATGTTTATGTTCCTTGCATGAAAGGGAAACAAACTCACACAGCTTTCAAAACTAAACTAGATGTTACTAGACTCGCCTTCTAGAACTGATCCACATGGATCTATGTGGTCCCATGAGGCAACCAAGTATTTCTCGAAACAAGTATGTGTTTGTTATTGTTGATGATTATTCCACATTCACTAGGACCATTTTATTGTCTTTAAAGGAACGAGTATTCTCCTCCTTTGAAGCAATCATCAAACATATGGAAGTCAACACCGAATTAAAGCTCAAAACCATCAGATCTGATCGTGGAAGATTTGAAAATCAAGACTTTCTCAGATTCTGTGAAGAACAAGGTGTTTCACATGAATGGAAGAATGGGACTCTTGAAGAAATGGCTAAAACTCTTCTTATCTCTAACCTTCTTTATGTTTTATGGGCATAAACAATCCACACTGCTTGCTATATCCTTAATCATACTATGCTTCGATCAATCATTAACAGAACTCATTATGAGCTAATTAGAGGACGAAGGCCAAATCTTTCGCATCTTCGTACTTTTGGTTGCAGGTGTTTCATTCACAACAATGGAAAGAACAATCCAGGAAAGCTTGGACCAAGAAGTGATGAAGGAATTCTTCTGGGCTATGTAAAGGGAAGCAAGACCTACAAAGTTTTCAACAAAGGGATGGGGAAAATTGAGGAAAATATTCATGTCATATGTGATGAAAACTTCTTCTAGTTTGAAAGTGAAAATCTGGAACTCTTTCCCTCGGATACTTGGATACTTGTGGCAAATTCAGGTTAAGGGAGTTGACTTCCTTGTAACCGTCCAACAATAATAATATAGATATACGGTTTAAATCCTACTAGGTTAAAAGCCTAGAGATAAAGATTTTAGTCAAGGAGACTAGTTGGTTCCTCTAAGTTTCTTCTCTTCAATTGTCCATTATTTCAATGTTCTTGGTCTAACATACAATGTTACTACATTATGTCGAAAAACTGGATTAATATTAAGGGCCATCCTATCAAACAGAATTTCAATATTTATTCATGACATAAATAACATTGATCGGATAGAATAAGTAGAAGATATTAAAAAAAAAAGATAGGGTTTTGATTTTTGCTTGTTGCGATGTATCGCTATCATGGAGCCTAGGAAAATAGTTGTGAGTATGCTCGTGAAAATAGGTTGTAATGAAAACACACCAACTTCACGTGTGGAGCCTTGTGCATATGATCATGTACAAATAACATAATGGTAAAATGCATGATTTGGTAAAGTTTGGTGAGACCTCGTGTAAATTAAAACCCTCACCAAATTCACGTACATTTGTTAGGTTGAATATCTAGCTTTCTATATGAGACCATACAATTAAGGTTAGATGGTAATCCTAGCTTGGGAGCAATAAATTAGATTATTTGCCGCAAATTACAATGCTTATACAGCTTGTTCATACACTTAGGAACGTTAAGTATTTGGAGTAAACTCTTGATTTACGTTAAAAGTATACTCTTAACATTTCCTCCATCAATGGATGATGGTATTAGGTCAATCAAACTAGGGGAATTGAGTTTTGAACCGGATTTTTTTTATTTTTTTAGCAAAAATAATAAACGCTATAATATAGGGTTTTGTTAAAAATGAAAGAAAAAGTTAGACGCCACTTCATGGCGCTTTGAAAATTCGGCTAGCTATATCAACACAATCCCTGGTGTATACAAGTCTCCCGTAAAACTATAGAAGTAATACTTTATTGTGATTAAAAATTGAGAAAAGTTTAGACATGAAAAAAGTTTAACGTAGGAAAAACGAAGCGTTTATGTTCATATATATATATAACAAGTTAATGGTCATTTTCAAAGCTAAAAACATTGTTCACAGAAAATATAAAATTGTAATTGCATGACTCACTTAGAAATTTAAAATAATCATTGTCCAGATTATAAATATTAAGAGTGAATATTGGTATGTAACGTTTCATTTCTCATCGTTGTTTTCTTCGTATCCGAATGTTTGTAAGAAAAGACAGGTAAGTAATTTATCACTGGAGCAACTCAAAACATATCTCGAGCCCTTAAAAGTTAAAACCGGAGGGAAAAGGCAAAATTACATTTGGGGCTTCAAAAAGCAACGGTTTTGGGCTGGTGGGCCCATGGCGTGGATGCTATTCGTAGGGAGTCAAATTATTGACGGCGTAATGTGGTCCGCCACGTATCTAGTTATGGTCAAGTGGGGTCCACCACTTCCTCAGCATCTACTTTACCTAATCCTCTAATCCTTATTTAATTAACGATGAGAGTAATTAATTAATTTAGTAACCCTAAATATTAATTGCCGACGTAACTTGACGTGGCGTATTGGTTCTGTTAATAAACGAAATAAGGAGGTTTCTAAATTAAATACGGTATTTCTTTTATCTTATGCTGACGAATTTAGGCAGAGCGCGGTGGTGTGGAGCGGGAAGCTCGAGGTAACTGACACGACGACCAATTTCAATTCATACACTATCTTCCAATGACCATACTTAATTATTTTTAGTTACATGCTTTTACGTTAAAAAAGATCAAAATCATTTTGTTATACGTTGGCATGGCAACTAAGATTTACAGATTAACCATAATTAGAGTATTCACTCCGTCCCATTATTTGCTTTTTGATTCTCTTTTTCACACTATTTACAAATCAATGGAATCTTCGTAATTTCGAGTAATATATAAATCGAAACATAGTCATGTGTGGTCTTGTTTGATTCGTTTTATCGAGTATTCTAATAAAATTCAAAATTTACAATTTTTACTAATCTATAATTAGAGATATTGATAAAACAATCGCACATCGTCATACGTGCACGATAGAAACAATAACGAGGTTTCTAAATTTATAATTCCCTCCAAATTCCAGTCACTGTCCTTTACAGATTAGCCTTACATTGCAAGCTAATATCAAATCCAGATACCAAATATAATCTCCATGCTTTCACAACTCACATGGCAGCTTTCATCAACCACAGTTCAATTTTGCTAGCTTCATCTTCATACAACCTCTAAATCTACAATCAACCAGTTGTTCATCTCTACCTTTATAATTTGGTTAGCTTACCCATTTTTGCTCTTTCAAAAACCCACCTCTGTTTTCCATGGAAGGAATCAGAAGCCCTATCAGGAAATCTTCGAAAGGGGACGAAGACAGATTGATTCTTCTTCAAAACCGAAACGACCCCGTTTCGCAATCCTTCACTTCCAACCCCGAAATTCTCGTCAAAGTAGACTCCGTCGCCGGGGAAAACACCATTTGCAGAGATTCCAGCTACGACTTCCGAAATGACGCCGTTGCGCGGGCCGCAGCAGGAATTAGAGATACAGAAGACGACGACGGAAGCGTCGAATTCGATTTCTCTAAACACAAAGGGAAAGTAGAAGATGTGGATTTGGAGAGCCAGAGTCAGAATTTGTCGCCGGTTTCGGAAAGCCCTAACGAGTACGGAAAAATCACTCCTAGAAGCTTCGAGAAGGTTTCGTCGAGGGAGAGCGAGCTCATCCAGCGACGCTCTACACGAGCTGAAGCCGGCGCAAGCAGGCCGCCGGAGGATGAAGTGGTGATTTGCAGCTCAAGCTCATCGTTTCGTCGCAAATCGGCGCTTCTGAGGACGAAAACCAAGTCCAGACTGCTGGATCCCAAGGAGGATGTTGAGAGAAGATCCGGATGGCTCAAACGATCCGGTTTGGTGCAAAACCCTAACAAAAGCGACGAGAACTTTCTTGAAGAAGACGATCCGTTTTTGGACGATGATATACCCGAAGAGTACAAGAAGATGAAGTTCAGCTTCCTCTCGGCAATCCAACTCCTGAGCTTGATTTTGATTGTAGCTGCTTTCGTTTGCAGTCTCGCGATTCCTGTTCTTCGAAAGAAAACCCTATCTGGAATGCAACTCTGGAAATGGGAGGTGATGGTGTTAGTCCTAATTTGCGGCGGATTAGTTTCCGGATGGCTGATTCGGATCGTTGTGTTCTTCATCGAACGCAACTTCCTGCTCAGAAAACGCGTATTGTATTTCGTTTACGGATTGAGAAGCTCCGTTCAGAACTGCCTCTGGCTAGGCTGGGTTCTTCTAGCTTGGATTTTGATCCTTGATCAGAAAGTTGAGAAAGAAACACACAGCAGATATTTGCCTTACGTTACCAAGGTTCTTGTTTGTTTTTTGGTTGGGACTATCATTTGGCTGTTCAAGACATTGTTGGTGAAAGTTCTTGCAATGTCGTTCCATGTGAGCGCGTTTTTCGACCGGATTCAGGATGCTTTGTTTAATCAGTACTTGATTGAGTCTCTCTCTGGTCCGCCATTGATTGAGATTCAGAGGATGACTGAGGAAGAAGAGAGGGTTGTGTCTGAAGTTGAGAAGCTTCAGAATGCTGGGGCTAATGTTCCTGCTGATTTAAGGGCGAATTGCTTACCGAATAGTGGAATTCAGAAAAGCCGTCCAATGATTGGGAAGAGTCCGAGGTTTTCGACACCAATGTCGGGGAAAGTGGAGTCAAGAGAAGAGGCTGGGATTACGATTGATCGGCTTCATAGGTTGAATCAGAAGAATGTTTCTGCTTGGAATATGAAGAGGCTGATGAATACTGTGAGGAAAGGTGTTCTGTCAACTCTGGACCAGGAGCTTGAAGATGCTAACATGGAGGATGAGACTTCGATGCAGATTAGAAGTGAGAAGCAAGCCAAATCTGCAGCTAAGAGGATCTTTAACAATGTCGCTAGGCCCGGATCCAAGTAATTCTACTACTCCCTTAGTACAATTCCAATTTGCTGCATTTGCTCAAGATAACAAAATTCCCATGCAATTTTATGGTTTATATGTGATTATTTGTCTTGAAAATCTATAAAGACAAATATAGATGAACTAGATTTTGAGGCTAAAAAGACATCTAAAACTGAATGGAGGAAGTAGTTACTAGGTTTTCTTGCTCTTTATTGTTTGTCTAATTTCAGTAATGTATCTTTGTTTAAAGACACATTTATGAAGACGATTTGATGAGGTTTATGAGAGATGATGAAGCTTTGAAGGCAATGCACCTCTTTGAGGGATCCACTGAGACCAAGGGAATCAGCAAAAGGGCACTGAAGAACTGGGTGGTAAGCTTCATTTGCTATCTTTGATGTTTGTATTTTAGGCATATTCAGTAAGAATCTAATCTGAGACCGAATTTAATGAAGAATGCTGCCTGTAATAGCAAGTAAAAACTTCGAAATTGTAGCTGATTTGTGATTTGGTAACTAATATGGCATCCAAGTTAAACATGACTCAAATCAGACGATTTTTACAGTAATTAGTAATTTCACATGGGCAGTGTTTTTTAAAATCTAAAGTTCATTTTGTTCTTTCACCAGGTTAATGTGTTCAGAGAAAGAAGAGCTCTTGCACTCTCCCTTAACGATACTAAGACAGCAGTGAACAAATTGCACCAGCTTCTAAACGTTCTTGTCGGTTTTGGAGTAGTGATCATTTGGCTTATGATTCTGGACGTTCCTATAAGTCATTTCCTAGTTCTCATAAGTTCCCAACTTCTCCTTTTGACATTTATCTTTGGAAACACCTTCAAGACAACCTTTGAAGCCATCATATTCCTCTTCGTCATGCATCCATTTGACGTTGGTGACCGTTGTGAAATAGATGAAGTCCAGGTAAGATTTTCAATACCAAAACCATATGAATAATATGGAATAAAGCAAAATGACTCATTTCACTGTCTATGCTTCCTATTCTGTGAAGTAGTTATGCAACTTTTGACACAATCTTGGTCATATCGGTTACTTCCTCCCAAGCTGTTGGGGTAAGGAAATACCAATCCCGACCACCCCATACCCCGTTTTTCGGGATAAATGGGGATTGATGTTGTTGTTGTGAAAACCATATGAATATTTCCTGTTAACTTTCCAGTGTTAAGATTATAAGGGTATTCCTGGATTGCAGATGATTGTGGAGGAGATGAATCTATTGACCACAGTCTTCCTTCGATATGACAACCAAAAAATCATTTACCCAAACAGTGTTCTTGCCAGCAAGCCCATCAGTAATTACTACAGGAGCCCGGATATGGGAGATGCAATAGACTTCTGTGTGCATGTATCCACCCCAGTTGAGAAAATTTCAATCATGAAAGAAAGAATCACAAGGCAAGCTTTCAATTCATGTTTTACTTTTATAAAAAAATCACAATGAAGTTTTCTTTCGTTTGGTGAAGTAATTATGGGTCCGTTCGGTAAATTCAAACTTATATAAGCTGAATCTGATTTTTCGGCATAGCTTACACTTATGGCTTGAATTTGAAATTCAGGTATATTGAGAACAAGAAGGAGCATTGGTATCCATCACCAATGATAGTGATGAGAGATGTTGAAGACATGAACCGATTGAAATTCTCAATCTGGCTCTCGCACACGATGAACCATCAAGACATGGGCGAGAGGTGGTCAAGGAGAGCGCTTTTGGTTGAAGAGATGTTGAAGGTTTTTAAGGATGTTGATGTTGAATACCGAATGCTGCCAATGGATATCAATGTTCGAACACTGCCAGGTTTGGTCTCTGACAGAGTTCCTTCAAATTGGTCCGTTTGTAGCAAATGAAAAAACTTCATGAAGGTCATTCTATTGGCATGTTTGAGGATGCAAAAGTAGGAAGATGGAAAATTAACAAGTAAGAAATGTAGGGCTTTAGCCAAGCAGAAGCAAGGGAGCCCTTCCAGAAATTCTCTCCGGCCCAGGACAAGCCCAGACCGAGGAGGGGGTTTGGAAATAGTTTTCAACCAGCAATTGACGCGCCTCGGTTATTACCTCACTAGCTGCGTCATTGCCCCAAGCGCAAAGATACTTCATTCTACGTTTCGTTTTCCTTTTTATACTCTCCACACACCCCTCTCTTCTCTTCCACCTCCGATGTGGGACCAAAATACCTCCGACAACAATACTTTTTCGGGGATACTTTGTTCCTGCACAAGACGCACTCAAGCTGTGTATATCGTATCGATCTATTGCTATTTTCTTGTGCTCAAGTCAAGGTTAGACCAATACCTAATTCACCTGTACAATTGGGAATCCACATCCCTATTCTTGTTTTGAATTATTTCTAGACGAATCGAATGGTTCGTTAATGAAAAAATTGTGTTGCAGAAGATGATAGCAAATCTTATCTTATTTTTTTTTAATAAGAAAGCATTTTGGGGGGTTTATTGAATAAATCGCACTAGACCATCCCCGAATGATGAGATCATAAAGACCTAAGAAGTAATCATCCTCTTTTGCCACATGGCCTTCTCTTTTGCCACATGGTATTCCCTCTTTTAATAAGTCTTCTAATTTTTTTTCCTAATTTATTAGATCACCACGTGACAAGCTTTAATCATAATCTTTGTATTGCCTTTTTTATACTTTAAATCACACGATATTTTCTAATTTATGTATTGCATTGCTACAAACCGTAAGTTTCCTTTAAAACTGTTATTTAATAATTGTATGAAAAATTTATCTTTCTTATAATTTATAAATTTTAAATAAACATATTTAAATATTTAAAAAGCTTGATTAACACTCTCTTTATTAAAAACATTTATCAAAACAAAACTCAACCTCTGAAAAATAAAAGACCGAATATTAATATTGGTAACGTGACCTTGAGCAGCACGTGTGACCCTAGATAAAAAATCGAGAGCATCACTCCCCAGCTCCCCAAAAGTGGAGAAGGCAAAAGCAATGAAACTGTAGCCATTGTCAGTGCACTTAGATTCATACTTTTTCTTCTTCCTAGCGATAGCGTTAGAAACAACAGCTCCAGGGACAAAAGCATCAACACCAGCACCAGTGAAGGGAGAAACACCTGTAACATCCAAACACACATCTTTCCCTCTATCCCAGCAATAGACAAGAAGATCTGTTGGCCGAAGATCCCTCCCCTCCTCAGACAAAAACCCAAGGGGAACCTCTTTTCTCACCACAACACCAGCTTGATTACAGATATCCCCCAAAACATCACGGACCAAGTTATGGTGAAATTTAAGGCCAATATCATTCCCACAATGCACAACATGATCCCCGAAACAATCCATGATTTTGGAAGAGCAACAAAGGCAAGTAAAATCAACGGGATACAAAGGAATCGCAAGACGATAGCAAAGAACACACCTGAACTGTCTTGGGTGCATCGTCTGTCCCAACCCCTCAATTGGAAGCGTACGCATGAAATCCAAAGCATGCGTTGAACGGTTGCTAATGAGGATAGCCTTTTCACGAGCACTAGGGTTGTACCGCCTCACCAACTCTCTCTCAACCATAGCAAAGTACATTGAAGCCAACTTTTTCATAAAAGGGGGGGCTGGTACATCGTGGCAGAGATCAAGAGGATCAAAGTGACACAAATCTCTAAAGCTTGTCAAAGCTAACTCACAGGCTGAGCCCAAGTCAGGGACACTACAAAGGCGAAGCAACCTGTTTTGGAGACCAAGAGACTGCAATCTCGAAGCAACAAAAGCATAGGCAGAAGCATCTTGCGCCGTATAGACTCCAAAACCACCAAGGCGGAAGGGCAGGGTAGCACAACGCCACTGCCAGTCACCAAAACCAGCAGCCCCAGCCACAATAATTTCTTGAAGAACCTTCCTTTGTCAAAAGAGACAAGAGCAGAACCGAGCATTTGGGGGGGGGGGGACAAGTCCGGAGAGAGAAGTATAAACGGCCCACACCCACACAACTACGCAAAAGGAGAAGCCCAGACTGAGGGTCATTAAGCTCAGCAACAGCCTCCATCAACCTCGTGGTTTTAGAAACCCTATCTTCGATCAAGCGACTACAAAAAGCTGCATCTAAACTGACTAGCCCTCCAAGGAGCTTAACTCCATCCAAGGGATGAGCCATCTTTTGAGGAAAAAGCACGGGATCGTTGCTCCTCGGGTCTGGGTTAGGCCAAAAGAGTTCCGTCTTCTCGACATTTAAGTGCAACCCCATAGTCGGTCCTTCCTTAATAATCAAATGCAAAGCCTCTAAAACTCTAGCAGTGTCCCCAATAATAGTCTCATCATCCAGGTACCAAGCCATAAAATCCAAGTTGCATTTTTCATTGACCAACTGAACAAGTGGATGCAAGGTAAGCGCAAACAACAAAGGCCCTAATGGGTCACCTTGTTGTACTCCTTGACAAGAAAGCAAGGTAGACTCCTCATCATATAGCCTCGCAGGGTGCAAATAACAAAATTCAACCCAAGGAGAGAGTGAAGGGCAGCGACGTCGCACCTCAATAAGCATAGTGCTCTGGTCTATCAAGTTGAAGGCATTATTAAAATCCACCAAAAGCATAGACATGTGACACGCACTCCCTTTGGCCTCGATCAACCTGTTAACCGCATGAAGGATGGCCTCACTACCATTGGGCACACCCACACCAAACTGAAAATCCTCAAGGTAAGGCCCAACAACATTCCCAACCACAGCAGCAGCAACTTTGGAGGCAAGTCTCCTCCAAACTGTACCAACCGCAATGGGGCGGATCCCTCCCCCGGGTTTGAGCAAAGGCGTGAGCGGAGCACTAGCAATAAACTCTTACAACGCAGAAGAACACTTGCCCGCAAGTAACAGATTAACAACAACGGTTATAGAGGTGGCTAAATCATCAGCAACTTCAACAACAACTTTCCCAAGTGCATCAACAAGGTGCTGAGCACGAAGACCGTCCCGCCCACAAGAAGTTCCTTTAGGGAAACTTTTAATCTTACTCAACACAACATCCTTAGAGACCGAAATAGCCTCAAGACTCTCACCAGAAGGAGGTAGGACAGGGCATGGAGCATGAGGGTGTTTCTTCTCTAAATCTCTCAAAGTCTCTACACCTTGGGGAGCAACCCCAGATGACGTCAAAACCCTAACAACGGCTGTAAAGTGCCCATCACTAACTTTCCTCGGGCATTGCCTCCTGTTTAGCTCTTCTAAGCTAAGCTTCTTTTTCTCAAGCTCCTCGTTATCCCCAAAAGAGTGAGAACAACCCAAACCATCTTTGAGAACCTCTCTAACCAACGTCTCAGGTCCTCCCGGTTCTCTCCAAACCCGAAGATCTCGCGCAATACCTTCGACTTGACAACAACCTTTCTTCCCACCCCTGTTATCAGAATGATCCCGATTAACCTTAAGAGTGCATAACGGGAAAAGGAGCAAAAGGACCCAAGAGGCAAGGTCGTGAGGGTTGCCAACAACTTTGTCCAAGGCAACTTTAAGACAACGGGGAAAACTAAGACGGTTGGCTTTGGGGATACTTTTCACTGTACGACACTTGCCAGCAAAAACTTCATGCAACAATTCAGTGTTGAAAGAAAAGGAAGAAGAGTCGCTCAACAAAGCAACTGAACTACCAAGGCCAATATCAGGCCTTCCGCCAATGGATGGAGGAGAGATACCTTGAATATAAAACATGGGATCACTAACCTGACCTTTACAACGAGGCCCCGAGATGTCAAAACTATCAACATGTCTGCAAATCTTAGAGAATGCATGAGTGGATAAGCAAGTTCCACACATCCAAATTTTAAGATCATGCAAAGTACGTTCCAAAGAAGAAAATAAACTAGCATTACTGCCTATAAGCAGCTTATACCTCTCCACAACGACCTTGTCGACAAAATGCACTAGTTTGAAGTGTTGGGCGAGAGAACTAGCCTTCAGTCCTCTACCTCCTCCATTTCTGCAATTGTCGTGGCCAAAAAAAGGACACTGGAAATACATTGACGCAAAACACAAAGCAACAAGCCAAGAGGACCTTCAACTCTTCCAACCAAACAAGCAGGACCAAAAAGCCAAAACAAAGCCAAAGCTAGCAGCTACTGAACAAATACCACGTAGGCAAATAGGACAAAAAAACCAAGCATCACAAAAACAAGAAGCCTCAACCTGCTGCCTCTCTCGATCAAGAAAATAAGCACCATCCCATTGGAATATATATGCATTGTCCCATTGGAAAAGCACCAAACTGGAGGAGACAAACACAGAAGTTGGACAAAACAAATCTCGACTGCACCAGGAAGCCACCGGAAAACCTTAAACGACGACAAACCGATCCCGATCGAAAACTTACCGAACAGCACCCGAACGTCCCGACGGACCGACGCCTAGAGGCCCGAAAGCCCTCCCTAGATGCCCGACCGCCCACTAACCAGCCATCGACGGCGCCTCGAACCCTAACCGCCTCAGATGGCACCCCTCCCGTTCCCTAATCGCCTCAGACGGCACCCCTCCCGTGCCCTAATCGCCTCCGTGCCCTGATTGACATATAGTCGATATACTAAATTTGTATAAGGTAAATAAACTTTGTAAAATATTTTAACCGAAGTTATTTCTATATTCAAATTAAACTTATATTTTATAAAACTCGTGCGATGAACGGGAAACTGAACTAGTTGATATAAAAACAAGTAATGGTTGCACGGGGTGAGATAAAACAACAAGGACCGCCGTATCATTATCAATGTCAAAAATGATACTAATTAATCCGTGAGTAAAGCTCTGCACACCGGGATGGAGAGAGAATGGACACAAACACGGGTTACACTAAGGGCAACACAAGCGTTGTGACACCAGGGAGCAGAAAACAATCATTCTTCCTATAGTGTAATGCAACTAGGCAAGTATATAACCCCTGAAAGTGCTTCATCTCAAGCGGATAATCCAAACCACACAACCATGACTGTAGTCTCTTCCGGAATGACATTTCATCTCGAGAGCCGGTGCACAACTTTACACAAAAGAAGAGAGTAACTTAAATGACTTGAAAGGTAGAAGGAAAACCGATTATTATTTTATCTTTGGTGAAAACTTTGGTTTTTGGTTTTTCGGATTTGGTTGATATTATCATATGAGTGTCAATATGGGTTATTTATTAATATTTTATTAAAAATCTGTTTTGTAGAATACAATAGGGTTACATAAGATGCTGGAAATACTAATAAATGAAATTGGTTTTTCTTTGTTGTTGTTGTTGAAACAATTGAAATTGGTTAAACTGGTTTTGGCTTTGGTTCGACACAATTATTCTCAAAAGAATGATGTGCTTTTGGCTATGTTAATTAATATAAAAATTGTTAGAGAATGCTTGCTGGGAAGCACAATTTTTTCCATTCATTTTTAAACTCTTTTTTTTTTGGCTAAAAATTCAGCATTAAAAATTGAGCGTTGTTATGCTTTTGCTTTCCCAGGTTCATTTTTAAGCTCTTTTGCTTCCCTCAGTGTTCACGCCTCACTGAACAAGAAGTGAGAGCAGATAAATTTTGCCATTTCAGTTTATTGAAGAACACAACTCCAAGGTCAACGACGCCGACGAAGGAGAGCTGGTATATTGAGAATTTGGGTTGGAGACCGGAGAGAGAAGATCACAAGGTTTGCAAATTGAGAGTGTGCAATCCTAGATCCAACAAACAAGGTTCACAAATTGAGATTTTGGTTTTGGTGGTTTCGGTTTTTAGTGGTTCACTGGGGTTTTCGTTTGCCATTGTTTTTGATGCTTGTTATGGGGTATCTCCTTAATAAAGGAGGTCCCTTGTTTCTTGTTTGGATTTGTTCTTATGAAAGAAAATTTCATAGGTGTTTGAACTTGTTCATGTGGAGGGGACGATGAAGATATTCTTTGTTGTTGTTCCAGTGGGTGGGTGGTCTGAGTGTTTTTGGTTTTTGGTGTTTTTGGTTTTTAAAGAGAGGAGAGAGCTTTGATTTTTTATCCCTCTCTCAAATAATCTTATCTTCGTTATGGGGTCAATCTCATTGGAAAAAACTGAGCTTTGGATCAGAGTAATAAGCCTTAGTTAAAAGTAATTACATAAGGTATGCAATCTTCTTCATTCTAAGCTCTAGTTATGTACTGCTAAAAAAAGGCTCAGTATGTACAATTGTACATTGATATGACCAATAAAACAAACATATATACATACACTAATACACATAAACTTCTTTTCATTAACATTACAAGTATGGTATACGAGATATCGCTCATTAGGGCCTCCAGTAAATCCAATAAAATTAAGTCTCACCAAGGGCCAAACAAGAGCCACCAACATCTTGAAAACTTGTTTGCTTTAATGAATAAATGACTAAGGCATTATATAGCCTTTAGACGATTACAAAGAATCCAAACAATCACCTAAACAGACCGACTATTTAATAGTCCACTACTAAAAATTGAAATACTGAGTGACCGTTCTTATTTAATCTACTAGGCAAACAACCCTAAAGAGTTAAGACTCGAACAAAAGGAAACATACTTGGACACATCAACAAAGACCACGACATCAGCAAGACCACTAACAAACTCTCCCTTAAGCTAATTAGTGTCAAATTTAGCTTATTTATGTGATGTCCTTCATTCCTAATCCACCTCATCTACCTTCAGTGGTTTAGTCATGATATCAACAATTTGGTCTGAGCCTACACAATACACCAGGGAGACAATTTCTTCATTTGATAAATTTCGCAAGAAGTGATAGCGAACATCTATGCGTTTACTGTTGCGCCCGTGCATTGCCGGGTTTTTGGATAGCTTGATCATTGAACTATTATCACATTTGATATTAGTTTTTGCACCTCCTTCATGTCCAATTTCTTTGAGAATTTGTTTCATCCAGATGGCCTGACAAGCGCACACTACAGTTTCCACAAATTCCGCCTCAGTAGTGGATAAGGTGACGATTGGTTGCTTCTTGGAGCTCCATGCTACTGTTGCTGAACAAAGGAGAAAAGCATACCCACTTGTGCTTTTTCTATCTTCTATATCATCGGCATGGTCATTGTCGGTGTATGCTTCCAATTCCTTCATTTTTTCATCTGACTTATAGAAAATTCCAAGGCCCATGGTTCCTTGTATATAACGAAGGATTCTCTTTGCAGCTTGAAAATGAAGCTATGTGGGTCTAGACATGTATCTACTTATGAGGCTTGTTGCAAACATCAAATATGGCCTTGTCGAGGTAAGATACATGAGGCTCCCTACCATTTGCTTGTAACGAGTTTCATCCACAGGATTACCTTCAACATCACTATCCATTTTGACACCAGGGACAATCGGCTTATTGACAAGGTTGCAATCAAACATATTAAATCTTCTCAATATCTCCTCTGCATAACGCCTTTGACAAATAAAAATCTCATCCTTTTTCTGCACCACCTTGATTCCCATAAAGGAATTCATATGTCCTAAGTCTGACATATCAAATTCCCTCATCATTGATGCCTTGAACTCCTTTAGCAGATCTTCATCGTTACCAATGTAGATGAGATCGTCCACATAGACGCTCACAATGATAATTCTTTTCATTACTCCTTTTGGTGAACAAAGTTTGCTCACTACCACATCCTATGAAGCCTTCATTGATAATATGAGCCTTGATTCTACTAAACCAAGCCCGCAGGGTTTGCTATAGTCCATATAGGACCCTGTGCAGCTGGTATACTTGGTGTTCCTTCCCTTCTTTTTCATATCCTCTCGGTTGATCCACATATACTTCTTCACTTAGCTCCCCATGTAAGAAGGCTGGTTTTACATCAAGCTGCAAAATTCTCCACCTATTTTGAGCAACCATGGCAATTATCATTCTCATAGTGTCAAGGCATGCAACCGAAGCAAAAACCTCAAAGTAGTCTATACCTTCTGTCTGCGAGTACCCCTTTGCAGCAAGACGGGTCTTATGCTTGGTAATCTCCCCATTTTCATCTCGTTTGGTCTTGTATATCCATTTTACTCCGATCTTCTTTGCTTCTTTGGGAAAATATGTGAGAGTCCATGTGTTGTTCTTCTCAATATAACTAATTTCGTTGTCCATTGCTTGCTTCCACCTTTCATCTTTTATGGCATATGCGTAGTGTATTGGATCCTCATCGTGTGCATCTTATACCATATGTATCTCATCATCAGAAATATTTTCACCACTGACAAAATCATTCAGCCAGCTAGGAGCCCAACGTGCTCTCCCTCGAACTGGCATCGGTTGTTCTTCTCCATTGCTATCTTTTATTTCTGAGTGAGAATTCTCTTCATTCCCTTTTGAATTCTCTAAATTCCCTTGTGTTTTCTATACCCTGTATTTCTTGTGTTTCTCGACTCTCTTCATTTGGTTGAGTGTTTTCCAAATGTTCTGTCTCCTCTTCATTTCCTCCTTCTCCATTGCTTTTCTCTCCCCATTCTAAAGGTTCACTCACTTGTTTTCATAATTGGTATCCCATTCCCAAGACTTGTGTTCAACAAAAACCACATCCCGACTCACTATGATTTTATTTGACTCAGTATGATAAAGCCTATAGCCTTTTGTGTTTTCACTGACTCCCAAGAAAATGCAAAGTGAGCTTTTGTCATCGAGTTTACCTTTTTCTACATATGGGATATGAGCATGGGCAAGACAACCCCAAACTCTAAAGTGATCTACTGATGGCTTGACGCCAGTCCAAGCCTCTTGTGGTGTGACTTCCTTCACTGCCAAGGTTGGACTCCTATTGAGAATGTGAAATGTCCAGTTCACCGCCTCTGCCCAGAAAGTTTTGGGAATCTTCTTTGCTGACAACATTGATCTGACCATGTTCGTCACGGTTCGATTCTTTCTCTCAGCAACGCCATTTTGTTGCGGTGTATAGGAGTTTGTCAATTTTCTTCGTATGCCATGTTCATCACAAAACTGATTGAATGTCGCACAGGTATACTCCTCTCCTCTGTTTGTTCGTAAGCACTTAATCTCCACACCTGCATCTTTTTCAACTAATTTCTTGAATACTTTGAAACAATATAAAGTTTCAAATTCTCACTCAACAGATATACCCACACTTTTCGACTAAAATCATCAATAAAACTGAGGAAATAACGCTTACCACCGATGAGATTGGTATAATGGGGTCGCAGATGTCTAGCTCACCATATGCTTTGTTTAGGAATGTGCATCCTTGTTTGCTTCCCCTTCAAATAGTTCGCACAAGTATCAGTCAAGGTCGAGAACTTTGGAAGATTTTGAACCATGTTTTTGATCATCAAAGTCTGCAGCCCTTTGAAGCTCAAATGGCCGTATCTCTCATGCCATAATTTTGACAGATCTGCAGTGGGAGTCAAGAGACAGTTTTCTTCCTCATAGTTCTTGGAAGAATTTGATGAATCTGTAAGTATTACATATAATCGATTTTCCCTCATGACAGATTCAGTTATCAATCCTTTTTCCGGATGATAAATTCTGCACAAACCACCTTGAAACATCACGTCCACTCCTTTCTCCTGGAGTTGACCAACACTCAATGGATTTTTCTTCAGCTTCGGTACATAGTATACGTCTCCCATTGTATACTTATTCCCTTTTAGAGTCATCTTCACAACTTTTTTCCCGATCACATCAAGTTTGTCATTGTTTCCAAGTTTGACTGAGTGAGAGAAGGTCTCATCCAAGCTGGAGAACATCTCCTTGTTGTTGCACATGTGGTTTGAGCATCCAAAATCAACAATTCAGACTTGGCTTCTCTTCTTCTTGTGGGAGTCGACATACGCCATTAGAAGGTACTCTTCTTCATCTTCCAATTATGCATAGTTGGTTTCCTTGTTGGCTTGTGAGCATTCGTATTCAAAATGCCCTAAATTGTGGCACTTGTAACATTCAACAAAGGCCTTATTGTACCTACCTTTGTCTCGTCCACGACCTTGAGCCGATCCTCTGCCACGACCTCTTGATGCACCTGATCTCTCCTCCACCTTTAGAGCTTGATCCTCTTCCTCTTTGTGGCTCTGGGTGAGCTTATGTTTGTGCATCAATAGAGTGCTTTATATCTCATCAATGGAGATCTCATTGGTATCTCTTGACTCCTTGATTGATACTACGTCATAGGTGAATTTCTATGTTAAGGTGCGCAATATTTTCTCCACAATTTTTTAGTCTGTCATGTCCTCTCCGTTGCTTTGGAGTTTTTTCGAGACCACCATAATTCTAGCAAAATATTATGTGATGGTCTCAGTCTTCTTCATCTCAGGTACCTCGAATTCTCTTCTCAAGGTATTTTTGAGGGCTTTTTTCACCTTTTTCGCTCCCTTTGTACTTCCTCTTCCATGAGTCCCACATTATCTTAGATGTCCTCCTATCTAAGATTTGCTCGAACACTTCTCTGTCGAGGGCTTGAAATAGATAGTGCTTCACTTGATGATCTTGCATTTACACTTCCTCCAATTGTGCTCGTTGCACGTCTGGTAGGAGGGTCTTGTCCCTAGGTTACGCATAACCATTATCAACGAGACTCCATCAACCCTTAGCTCTCAACAGGTTCTTCATCATGTCACTCCAATGGTCGTAATGACCATCAAAGTGGGGAATTTTGGTTAGTGTTTTGTCTTCACTCATTCTCTTAGAAAAGCTGCTGCTTTCTCCCTCAATCTTTGTAAGTGCTCTGATACCAGATGTTGAAACAAAGATTTACAATCGTGAAAATTTGCTTTCTTTATTGAATAAATGACTAAGGCATTATATAGGCTTTAGACGATTACAAAGAATCTAAACAATCTCCTAAGCAAACCTAGTATTTAGTGGTCCAATACTTAAAATTGAAAACTGACTAACCACTACTCACTACAATAGTGCTTATTTAATCTACCAGGCAAACAACCCTTAAGACTCGGACAACTGAAACAGACCTGGACACATTAGCAAAGACCACAACATCAACAAGACCACAAGCAAACTCTTCACATCTCCCCCCTAACCCAATTTAAGTGTCAAAAGTGGCTCGTGTGGTGTCCGATAGCACGAGCCATGCTATATGCAACTCCTCAATCCCTTGGCCCATCTTCACCACATATTCCTAGTGTCCCTACAAAGTTCATTGGAGTCAACAAATCCTTATACAATAAGTGAAGCATATGGATCTCAAGTGAGTCGTGCAACTATACACGAGGCTCATAACCAAGATTTGTCCGACGCTTTCTTAGGCCCATTTTCAAACCACTCGTAGCTTTGCTCTCAAATCCGGTATAGACGACTCACCCCTGCTCATCATTGTGTTCACAACGTTTTTTATAATTCAACCTGCTTATTTCTGAATCAATCTCAACATAGCGAAAAGTTTCTTGTCTTCACATGGCTAGTTCAAAATATTGTTTCTTTTGACAATAGGTTTCATTAAGCGTTTTTCAGAGGTCTTGAGTTTGATTTTTGCTTGAGGCGTGTATAGAGATATTGATATTGAGAGGGCTCTACCACTTCGACCGTGTGCCAATGTAGAGCTATATAAGAAACTTGTTTCTTTCTTTTATCAAATTGTTTATCATAAAAAAATAGAGATATTAATCGTGATTCTTTTAGAGAGGTAAGTTCTTTCTTCGTGAGCTCAGCTCATCAAAGAGTGCCTAAGATAGTATTTGGTGTATTTATCCGACTTTAACATGACAAATTGCTGAAGAACATATGGTGCGTTCATCAACACTTTCTTGTTACCCATCACCTTAAACCTAACAAAGAACCTCCTCATAAAATAGATCAAATTGAATTATATTTGCCCAAACGCAGATGTAATATATTGCAAAGCCAATTAATTGTAGTGGCTTTGAAAGAGACTTGGCAAGGCTAAGTTTCTAGCTTCAAAAACCTTTGCCCTACTAAGTCTCCTGCAAAGTCAATTTCTTCAACTAACTTTGCAACCTTAAAAATTCTATTCAATCCAAAAAACATCTATCATAAAATGGTTACATCTTTTTATAGACTTGTTCGACCATTCCAGTTGCTCTCATACCTGATATCTCCATACACTACTAGAAAAGGCGTCGATTTGCGACGCTTTTTGGATGGGTTTTCGATGCCTAAAAGCGTCGATAATAATCATCCCGGCGCTTCGAAAAAGCATCGAGATTTTCAGCGTCAGTAATTGCAACCTCGACGCTTTTTTATCGACGCTTTATTTCGACGACAGGGTCGACGCTTTTTGTTGTCGCTAAATTGTTACCGACGCTTTGTGTTATTTTTTTTTGACGATTTTTCGACATTTTAAAGCGTCGAGACCGTTTAAAAACAGTTTATCTACAGTTTATCTTTGAACCTGGTTTATAAATTTATAAGTTCTTCATAACAGAATTGCTAAGAAAGATAATCAAGCAATAGTCTTAGTAAATGAAAATAAATACATACCTGAGAATTAGGCCTAGATAATGCTGTTTGAAGAGTATTAAAAACCTCATCAGAGATCTTTCCGCTACGGAATGCTTGAAGTGTTTGAAGCAATACTTGATTACTTTGATCAACTCTGTCATTACTTTGATCAATCTTACTTCGAAGCTCCTGATTTTCTTTTTCCATATCTGACAATTTTGCTTTCAGGATTTCTAGCTGACTAGAGTTGTTGGGTGTCATAGAAGATCTATATCCTCCTTTATTCAAGATGCCTTGTACTCCAAAGATTTGGGTTTGTTTGACACCATGCCCATAACCAATTGGTCTCTTAGGATGATCATTCTCATACATTAGACTATCAAATACCTCATTTTCAATTCCAGCAACATGCTTTGACGGTGAAGATTGCTTGATTAGTTCTTGAACTTTGAGGTTTGCTTCTTCCTGTGTTGATACAAACAAAATATAAAATATATAGTCACATGCATATAGTACAAATCAATAAACAAGTAAGATAGATATGTAAGTTTATACCAAAAATTCAGCAGATAGTGTATTATCAACAAAGCCTCCTGTACTTTTCGTGTGAGACATCTTAAAGAATGTTAGATGGCTGGGCTCTTCTCCATTGTTAGAATCAGCCTGATTAAAATAAAAAATATTGTCAACAATAACAACACAATGGTCCTGCAGTGAATGAATCTGCAGTGAACAATGAGATTGTCAACAATAACAGATTGTTGACAATCTGCAGTGAACAATTGGTCTCTTAGAATGAATCTGTTAAAGTATAGGAATCCACACTCAATCAGCAACACAAATTTTTCCCATCAGTTTAAATAAGATAATTAGTCAATAAATAGTTAAATAAAAAGAGTAAACAAAACTCTCCCTTCAGTAAGAATTTAATCAAACAAAAACCTACGCAGTTTAAATAGAGTCTTGAAAACAAACTCATACAAGAACATGAACAATCGATGAATAAGTAAGAAGAGATGTTGGACTGACAAGCTAAAAACAAATAGGTGGAATGTTTTAAAAAAAGGTCCATTCTCTAAGTTAAACAAACAGGAAAGACCATAATAATTTTCTTTCCGGCTCTAGCACACTATTCACCCTTTCCAATACACTATCATCTGTCAACTAGCAGGATATGTTACTGCACAATAAATTACTGCACAATAAATTCAGCATTTAAAAAATAATACATTACTGCACAATAAATTCAGCTTTAAAAATACAACTTCAGCATACTGCACAATAAATTACTACACTATCATCTGTCAACTATTCAGCCTTTCCGATGGCACCTCTCAACAAGAAAATACAACTTCAGCATGTTTTCAGTCCAAAAATAATACATTACTGCACAATAAATTCAGCTTTAAAAATATTCAAAATAGAAAAATAATATAAGATCAGAGGGAGCAAAATAAAGTAGACAAGGCACTAAAAGATACTCTCAAGTCTCAACTGAAGAGTAAGAATATTGGCTCCACAACAGAAATCATTTACTTATGAACATCTACTTAAAATTTCATGGATCATTGCACTGTAATGAGACTTCAATGCTTTAATAATAACAGTTACATAAAAGTGATACTCAAAGAACAAACTCATTGCACAATTATCTAGACCCAAGGCCAAGAGTCATCAATCATCATTATAAATCTGATCATCAATCTTCAATTATAAGTTTATAACATATGTTTCAAGTGCTTTGGGTTCTTAATGAGGCTCAGCATATTTCTTACATAATAATTTTTTCCATAATGATCATTTTGACTGAGAGCGAGATTTCTACTACATGCTAAATAAGATTGATCAAAGTAATGAAGTTCAGTAAGTGTAGAGTTCAACTAGCAATAATCTGCAGCACCCAACTGAAAATGTAGGAAACCGACAATGCAATCTATTAAAAAATCTTACATAATCAGCCCGTAAATTAGCATAGCTTCTCGAACCAGTGGTATGAACATGGGATTGGGATTTACGTGCCTGCTTACCAATTTTGGCTAATGACTGCATTCATGATAAAAGTACTTTTAATTAATTAAGAATTACATGGATATATATGTAGATGAGTTATTAAAATGGTTTTACCTCACTTTTCTCAGAATACCAATACTCAATCAAGCGAATCCAATTGTCTTTTGTATGTCCATCAGGTCCTTTATTTATGATTTGTTCTTTTGTCATCTTGTCTGGATGAAAATACTCCTTCTTCAACTCAAATCTATAGTTCCTCCGATTCTTGCCAGCCCGCATCAGGATTGCTTTATCATATAAAGATCCATCTGGAATTACAAATTTAGCCTGTTCATAAAAAATGCATATCGAAATTGTTATCATTGGTACAATGAATTCCGAAAAAGAAAAGATGTTACATAATACTTACTCGAACTCTTTTAACTATGTCAGCTTTGAACTGGTTGTTAACCTCATGCCAACTTTTCACTCCAATTGGACAATATTTCTCATACTTCACCATCCAACCAAGGTATCTTGCTAAAACATTTCCAACTCGCCGAATTGGTTGGTTGAGATCATTGAAATGGACTATGCATCTGACATTATCTTTAAGATTATCAACATCTTGGGGTTGTATCGACCCAGTTAAAATTTCCTGATTCTCTTTCTCTTCAGCATCTATACATATAAAAGTATATCAATGTTAAACAAAAAAACATTAAATGAGAGCATTAATAAAACAACTTGAGAAATATTACCAATGGTTAGAACACATTTACAGGTTGGTCACCGTTGGTTGCTTGACTAGTACTTTCAGACACATTCCCAAGATTCATGGAATCTTTTCCATGATAAATCCATTTCTTATACGACTTGTAAAACCCTTTGAATAAGATATGCTGTTCTACTTCATCTATAAACACCCACTTATTCAGCTTACACTTCTTACATGGACATCTAGTTTTAACTTCTATAAGGTTTTCCTTAGCCAATTTTATAAAATTAATTACTCCATTGATATAAGCTTCGTGAGTATTTGGTAGTTCAATCCAACTTGTATCCATACCTACATATGATCAAGGCTAGGCTTATTATATCATGCTACACTTCAACTAAAAACTCAACACAAGCAAGCAAGCATGTGTCTGAGACCAAACATAATAAGTTCAATGACCAAAAATATCACAGTAGAAGTTCAGCAAAAAGTTAAGCATTCAACTCTAAGCATTTAACTCTAAGAAATTCTAAATCCTTGCAAATCAAAGTAGAAGTTCAATCCCCACAGATGGAACAAATAAGCATTCAGTAAGAATATCAGTAGAAGTTCAATCCAAACATCAATTCAATAAAAAGATCATTTTCAAATCCCTGATACGTCTTCTCCATAATCAAGTGAAATAAGCATTCTCCATTATTCCCAATCTTCCATTCCACCATTAAAAAAATACTATAGCCAATATAAAATTACATATTCGGATTTCCATATACCTATGCACACAAAACTACACACCCTCACCTCTCACCGAGCCCAACTTTGTCCATTTCTACAAGGACAAACTCAGTCACATACCAAATAACCCATAGTATCAAAACTGTAACCCATTTCATTTAATTATTAACCTTTATTATTATAATATGTACAGTAATAGAGGGTAAAATTTCCAAAAAAGAAAAAACTAAAACTAAAAAAAGCTTTCAAACTCCATGGCAGTAGTTGCAGTTGTAGGTGGCACTGCATTCAAAAAGGTGAGGCTCAGACTAGTCACTGATGAGTACAATCTCTCTCTCTCTCTCTCTTTAAACCTTGCACTAGATTTTTCCTTCATCTTCATCCTAACCAACAACTTTAATTCTCTTCTTCTGCATTTTCTCTGCACCATTAAACTTGAACCAGTTTTTCTATTAGAAAATAAAGTTTTTAACCTGTTTTTCTATTCAGACCTTTCCCTAACAATTCCTTTCATCTTCCTAAAAGCTCTGTCTCTCCTAAACTGAAAGAATTTGTGACCCCTTTCATCTTCGCCCTTTATAAATCCCTTTTCTGTTTTCTTGTTCTTATCTCATAAATCGTTGCTCACATCTTCCTCTACTTCGCCAAACTCCTCCTTCTCTCTCTCTCTAGTCTCTACTCACACAGCCATGGATTCCTACGAAGCAGCAAGAGCTGTGATTGCTCCAATCAGGAATGAGATAGTAGTTTAACAATTGTATGGGATAAAATCAAAGCAAACTCGAATCAAAGCAATCAACTCCAATCAAAACACACAGACATACCTAAGATCAGAAGGAGAAAGCGATGAGGATTTGTTCAATTGGTTGGCGGCGTTGGCTGTAGCTCCTGTAACCGGAAACAACAAAAACCCTGGCTTTGATTCCAGCGAACCATAAATTGAAGATAAGCACAAAATGGAAACAAAGAGACCAACCTTGTGAGAACGAACTGAGAATGTCGAACTGAGAAGGTTGGAAAGCCCTAAAATTGGATTACGAAATGAGAAGAGATTCGTCGTAGCCAGAGAGGAGGGAGAGGAGACGGTAATAAACGTCGAGGAAAAGTGTCAGAAATTAAAGCGCGGAGCTAGATTGTAAAAGCGTCGACGCCTTTTCTAGTAGTGATAGTTCATATACACCCACATCGATCTTCTAGCTCGTCAATCCTCAAACATTCAAATTGGATTTCAAAGGATGCTTGTTTGTCAAGGAGAAGTACCTGAACAAGGAACTCTAGGGCGATTCTTGATTCAGGATTTTTGAATTTGCTCGATCGAGTTCTTTGTTCCTGTACTTCTCTCTCACAAAACAAGCAAGCAAGGAATAGTACTATTTGAATGTAGCCCAGTATTTGTGAGATTAACTATCTCTTTTAAGATATCAAGATTTGGAAAGTGGTCCAAAAGATAAGGTAAAAGCTACGCCAAAAAATGTGTCGACACACTAGTCTTTGCATGACAACATTTCTTTTGTTGATAGGATCCATATGACAACATTATACTAACATTGCATTGATGAATATATATGACGACATCCTTTCTCCATGCTCTATCTTTCACATCTACACTTATCAAACTGACAAATTCTATACCATAGGTCCTATATATATCGATTTCTCTATGTGAGTTCGGATACAATTCCAAATATGCTTTGTTATTATAACACATGCATATGATAGATGCACCCACCTTTTTACATAACAAATTTTATAGTGCAAGAATACACATAAGAAAGATCGAAAAATTTAAGTCTTAGAATAAGGGAATATGATTTTCACAATCTAAAAACTGATTTGCAAATTAGAAATTTGGGATATAAAAACACTTTATCTAACTTAAGACTAATATAAAAGATTAACTTACGTGAAAATGATTATCTATATATAAATAGATATGAACATATTGATATGCATAAATAGACGTAAATAATACATATCCGTAGATCTGTGCATGTATTTAAACACTTTTCGGAGTTCCTTCTTCGGAAAATTTTGTATCTACCGTCTTTTTACCCTGGGTTCGAAATAAAATGTGAAATATACTATAAAAAAGTCACAAAAATAGAAATCCTAGCCGAGCCAGAAAAGAACCACAAATGTAATGTGAATATAATAATAATATGTATATGTTCGTAGAATAAATATATTTGTAGGAGCTATTTTTTTCCTAAAACTATATGAATGTACATGGTATAATTTTAAACTAATCACATTTGTCTTTTACGTGTTCGATTGTCACTCGACTCATTCCAGTTCCCATCATATTAATTTTGTACTCACTCCTTCCTTTTTTTTATGTTTTCATTTTCCATTTTAAGTGTCTCAATTTGATTTTCTCATTTCTATTTTTAACCACAAATCTTTGCCAATATACCCTCGTCAAAACCCATTATTTTTCCCCAAAACCACAACAATCCAAAATACACTTTAATTTTTCTCTCTCCCATTATTTTCCCACTCAATCTTAACCCTTTAATTTTTCATCTCTCAATTTTAACCCAATACACTCTCTCTTCTATTTTCATCTCTCTCATCTCTTCTCTCCTCTCCTCTCCTTAATTCGAGTACAAAGAAGTAAAATGAGAACATAATTAAGGAACAGATGGAGTATTTGTTGTATGTTGTATTTTCATATGTAACTTTTGATAGCCACATAGAATTATTGTTGACGTTGATTTTCCCTTTAGTTTCATTTTTGCATGCTTTGTCAATAAAAATGTAAAACAAATAAAAATAAGTAAGTACATACTCCAGTACTTTGCAGTAATTATGTCGTCATAATTAGGTTGCAAACAGAGCCACATTTGATTAGTAAAGTGATTCTTTTCTCACCGACGAAAGTTTCTTCAAAAAGTTGGAACTTGGGCTTGACCTAGCTATACTATTTCTTTTTTTTTTGGACAAGCAAATAATAAAGCCTTGAACATATCAAGGAGCTTAGCTATACTATTTCAAATATGAAACTAATACTAACTCATAGGTATAAAGTTATATAAATGTGATTTTTTCTTTTGATTTAATTTTAGAACAAATTTTTTAGAAAATTTGTGTTCTTATCTAAGGAATGCACTTGTATATATGCTCCCTTCCCGATCTATAAAATGAAAATGCGTGCGTTGTTCTTTCCCAATCTCATTAGACTAATTAAACACACTTGTAAGTGGAGTAAGTTGTATTGGAGTACTACGAAGTATGACATATCTACCATCAAGAGATTTACATAAGGCAACCACGTACGCTCTCATATTCGTGGAATATTACACGGCACTCTTGAAACTCCAAATCAAACAATGCTGGATGGCGACATTTTAACTTTACTTCAATTCATTCCTTTTCCCACTATCTTAAAATAAGAAATCTCCCCTTTCTTTTACCTCTTCTACCCATATAAATAAATCCTACCATTTCAACAAACTCATCAACCAAAATCAAATGGGCTCTTTATCTCCGATCAACACTCCTTTGTCCTACCCCAAAACCCGACGAGACGAATCCGTCGTCGATGATTATCACGGCATTTCGGTCTCCGACCCTTACCGTTGGTATGTTAGTTGTATAACTAACATGACTACCTTTTCTTCTTCTTCTTCTTATGATTCTGTTTTTTTATTGTTATATAGGTTGGAAGATCCGGATTCGGAAGAGAGCAAGGAGTTCGTGAGTAAGCAAGTGGAGTTAACGGTGTCGGTTTTGAAGGAATGCGACGCAAGGGAGAGGATTGGAGAGAAGATTAAGGACTTGTTTGATCATCCGCGTTATACGCCTCCCTTTAAACGTGGTGTTAGATACTTTTACTTCCATAACACTGGCCTCCAACCTCAAGATGTTCTTTATGTTCAGGTTCTTTCCTCTACTTACTTGCTACTAATTTGTATCAGATTAAGGACCCATTTGGTTGAGCTTGTGAAAGGGGAAATGAATCTAGATCACCTATATCGTCTTCATGAAATTTTAACCTTTAATATATTGTATCTAAGGTTTGTTTTGATTTCAAATTTAATGCATTTGATGTATTACATTTGCAGATCCAAACACACCCTAAAAATTCATTAATGCTTTGTTTGCTAAACTTTTCTTTTGGAACATTTTTGTTTGGTAAACTTATTATCAATAGTAGAATAGTACTAGTATTTTTTTTTTCTCAAAAAAGTGTTTTTTAATACTTCACCAAACAAATTTGATTCATTGAATGTAGAAGGAGCTGTTTTTGGTATTCCCTTAAGCAAAATAATGAAGTAAGGTAAGCGTGCAGGATAGTTTGGAAGGGAAGGCAGAGGTGTTGCTTGATCCAAACGAGCTCAGTGAAGATGGGACCGTCTCACTAAACATATGTTCTGTGAGTGAAGATGGCGAGTTTTTGGCTTACGGTCTTAGTTCAAGCGGGAGCGATTGGATTACTATCAAAGTTATGCGTGTTAGGGGGAGAATGACAGAGCCTGATTCGATATCATGGGTCAAGTTTAGCTCTATTGCTTGGACACATGACACCAAAGGCTTCTTCTATAGCCGTTACTCTGCTCCCAAGTAACATCCAAATTAACTTCCATCATCAAATTAAATTATCTTGATTTATATTAATCCATGGTTTTGCATAACATTTCCAGAGAAGGAGCGGTTTCCGATGGAACAGAAACAAACGTCAATCTTGATCATCAACTCTACTATCATTTCCTCGGTACAGATCAATCTGAGGACATCTTATGTTGGAGAGATTCCGAGAATCCTAAATACATCTATAGCGCCGCTATAACCGAAGATGGCAAGGTAACAATATTCAATTCCCCTGTTTGGTTTATTAATGTTATTATTCATTATTCAAAATGTTTTGTGATTATTTCAGTATGTGATTCTCTACATTGAACAAGGCTGTGAAGTCAGCAGAAAAGTCTACTACTTACACCTATCATCTCTACCAAACGGTCTCCACTCCAACCCCAACCAAACACTCCCTTTCACAAGATTCATTGACAAGTTCGAAGCTAGCTACAATCTAATCTCGAATGACGACAATATCTTCACCTTCCTTACCAACAAAGACGCGCCAAAATACAAGCTTGCTCGCGTCGATATTAACTTCCCTAGTGTATGGCATGACGTTATTCCTGAGCATGATAAGGATGTTTTGGTATCGGCTCATGCTATTAATAAAAACAAGGTGCTTGTAAGGTACTTGAGTGACGTCAAGTATGTTTTACAAGTTAGGGATTTGGAAACCGGTTCTTTCATTCATCGGTTGTCTCTTGAGATTGGAACGATACATGGAGTTTCGACAAGGCGAAAGGAGAGTGTAGTGTTTGTTGGCTTTTCTAGCTTTCTTACTCCGGGGATTATTTATTATTGCGATTTGAGAAGTCAGATTCCGGAGATGAAGATCTTCAGAGAGATTGTTGTTCCTGGCTTTGATCGTTCTGAGTTTCAGGTTGAGCAGGTAATAAAAACAGATTCATCTTGGCATTAAACTTTCTTATTTTGGTCCGGATTTATTTATGAAAAAATTGATTATAAATCGGTTTTCGTTTCGGTCCTATACATTTCGGCAGATGTTTAGTTTTAAGTATTTGAATCTGATATAAATATAATTCTGTAGAAGTAAAACACCAAGTCGCTGTGGTGTAGTGGTTATCACGTTTGCTTTACACGCAAAAGGTCTCCAGTTCGATCCTGGGCAGCGACAACGTTTATTTTTTTCTCCCATCCCTTGCTGATTTTTTTGCTACTTTTTTTCTCTGATCAGGCTTTTGTTCCAAGCAAAGACGAAACCTGCAAAATTCCAGTCTTCATTGTTGCAAGAAAAGACACTATCTTAGACGGATCAAACCCATGCCTACTCTACGGATATGGAGGATTCAGCGTGAGCGTGACGCCATCATTCAGCGTCAGTCGTTTAGTTCTTCTCAAGCACTTAAATGCGGTTTTCTCCATTGCCAACATTCGAGGCGGTGGTGAATACGGTAAAGAGTGGCACAAATCTGGTTCCCTAGCCAAAAAACAGAATTGCTTTGATGATTTCATCTCTGCAGTAGAGTATTTGATTTCAACCGGCTATACTCAACCAAGAAAGCTTTGCATTGAAGGCGGTAGCAATGGCGGTCTCCTTGTTGGAGCTTGTATCAATCAGGTAAATACACTTTTCTTGGTATTGAATCTTGATTTGTGTTTCTTCATTCATTTTGGTTGAAATTGTGTGATTATGGAAGAGACCAGACCTTTTCGGTTGCGCTTTAGCTCATGTTGGTGTCATGGATATGCTTCGGTTCCATAAGTTTACTATAGGCCATGCTTGGACATGTGATTTTGGATGTTCTGATAAAGAAGAGGAGTTTAATTGGCTAATCAAGTAAGTAAATACTTTATGATATGAAATTAGGACTAGTGATTAAAAATGTATGAATACAAGCTCTTGTTGTGTAGGTACTCGCCTTTGCATAACGTAACGAGGCCATGGGAACAGAAGGTTTCTCCTTGCAGTAGCTTACAGTATCCTGCAACTATGCTTCTGACAGCTGATCATGATGATCGTGTTGTGCCACTGCATTCCCTAAAGCTCTTAGCCGTAAGATTTCAATTAAAAGAGAAGTATTTAACATGTTTATTGTTACTATACTTTCTGATATGAAATGTTCTATGATGGTTCAGACAATGCAACACGTGCTTTGCACAAGCGTTGAGAGGAGTCCACAGACAAATCCTATAGTTGGAAGGATTGAAACTAAGGCTGGACATGGAGCAGGGCGTCCTACACAAAAGCTGGTGAGTGTCTATATATTCAAAGAAGCAATAAAGGTTTGATCTGCCATTTTGAATTATCTTTTTTTTTTGTTCCAAAAAGCTAAGAGACTTGCAAATTTTTATTAATGCAGATTGATGAAGCAGCTGATAGATATGGTTTCATGGCGAAAATGTTAGATGCATTTTGGATAAAATAGAGGAAATGTACATATGGAGTTGAAATTTATAAAATAGGAAATCAAAACCTATGTTCACAAGCATAAATTACTCCTCTAAGGTCATGTATTAGATCCGCTGAATAACATGAAGAAGTTGTAGTACATTTATTTATCTAAGATTTCAGTTGAAACTGAATCTTTTTTTAAATATTCGTTCTGCTTGACCCGTCTGAGCCATTCTAGACCCAGACGAGGAATTACTGACGCCCTTTGATGATGAGGAGGATCCAAATCAGCTAGCTTTTCAGCTTTTGCATCCTTGATCACAAACCCTTGATGTGATTAAGCATTAGTAGATAAGACTTCACTAAAAAATTGTATTATATTATAGGGAGTAAATGAGTATGATATGTAAGGTATTAAGAGTCAAGCACGTGTGTTTTGGTCAAAGAAGGCGGTGACCTTGTTGAAGGAGAAGCCCAAAGGGATTGAGTAGAGCCCAGTTCGACCTCAATGGCTGGCCCTTATCTTCTCCGCCCCTTGGCTCGCAACTCCTTTCCCTTCCTTTGCACCACTAACCAAGTCAAGCGAAACTTCAAGTCTCCTCTTCATCGCTCTCACCTCTCTCCTTCTCCTCGTCTTTCTCTCTCCTTCACAATGTGTTCCATCTCCGCCTCCGATAACCCCTTGCACTATCCGATTTCCCGGAGGGACGATTCCGTCGTCGATAATTACCACGCCGTTCAGATTCCCGATCCCTATAGATGGTATCTTGATCCATTTTTATGAATTCGATGTGTTGGAATTCCCTGTGCATGAGTTTTGAGATTGAATGTTTTGCTTTTTCTGTTCCTAGGCTCGAAGATCCGGATTCTGAAGAGACCAAGGACTTTGTTGAAAATCAGGTGAAGTTGACTGAATCGGTGCTTTCACAGTGCCAGACGAGGGAAAAGCTTAAAGAGAACTTAACCAAGCTGTTCGATTATCAGCGTTACAGCTCGCCGTTTAAGCGCGGGGATAACTACTTTTACTTCCACAACACCGGGCTTCAGGCTCAAAGCGTGCTTTACGTTCAGGTTCATGATCTATTCTGTGGTATTTTTAGGCTCTGTACTTTCCTATGTGAGAAATTGGAAGAATTTACAGATCCTTGTGCATTCATCGTAAGCTTACTGATACTTGAGAGTTGAGACTGAGATATGGTATACTGGTATTCGCTAGGTACTAGTTGATGAAACTTTTCCATTAATATATGAGATATCCTGTTGTGCTCTCTAAATTATATATTTAGGGAGTATCTATTCAGTGGAAGAATAACTGTTTGAAGGATATACTGTTCATAGTATTATAATGTGGTTTTGACATTTTGCCGCCAATGGTACAAATTGATTTATCTGTTTCTAGAAGAAGCTGCTAAATTGGCATTTTAAGTTTATTAGGACTATAAAATGAGTGAGGAGCATGTGATAGATCTTCTGACTTCTCAATAATCTCTCTAGCTGATCTGAAGTGATATTAGTGCTACAAAATTAGGAGTATATATACTGTCCAAAAATATATCATTTGCAAATATCTTTCTATGCTCTTACTTTGCTTCATATTCTTTTTTTACATGTGTTGTAGGATAGCTTGGATGGGAAGCCAGAAGTATTGCTTGACCCTAATGAGCTTAGTGAAGATGGAACTGTCGCATTGAATACATATTCTGTCAGCGAGGATGCCAAACATTTTGCTTATGGGCTTAGTGCCAGTGGTAGTGATTGGGTGACCATTAAAGTAATGCAAGTTGATGACAAGAGAATCGAGCCTGATACTCTGTCTTGGGTAGGCGTACACCATATGGTTCTTGATTGTATTTAGTGCTCACTTGATAAAAAAAAGAACTGCTCAAACACTACAATCATTCTGAAGCAAGTTGCACTTCTGTGGTTTTCCACTTTTTCTACTTCAACTTCCTTAATTAACTTTCATTTGGTATTTCACTAGTTGGGGTAAGGAAATATCGGTTACTTCCTCCCAACCTGTTGGGGTAAGGAAATACCAATCCCGACCACCCCATACCCCGTTTTTCGGGATAAATGGGGATTGATGTTGTTTTGTTTGTTGTTGTATGGTATTTCACTAGTCAAATATGCAATATTGTATTGTAGTTGTTGAACTAGTGGATAAACACCTGATTCAACATTTAAATCTACTCAATATTCTCATAATAATGCATATTCTCTTACCTGACCCAAAAATCTATAACCAAACTGATTCTTGTAACGTATTGCTATAATTGGAGTCCAAATGTTATTTCAGTTTAATGACAATGGCTTTTTTACTTCTTTTTTTCCAGGTCAAGTTCAGTGGTATTACCTGGACGCATGATAATAAAGGGTTTTTCTACAGCCGCTATCCACAACCCAAGTATGTAAATAGTAGAATTGGCTTCATAAAAAACTGCTTAGTGTACTTGCATTGATTCACTACCAATTGATATTTTGTTTACTAGTGTTGACCTTTAAAGAATCTCCTTTGCAGTGAAGAAATATCTGATGCTGGGACAGAAACTCATGCTAATTTCAATCAAGAATTATATTACCATTTTCTGGGTACTGATCAATCTGAAGATATATTGTGTTGGAACGATCCGGAGAACCCAAAGCACTCATTCAGTGCTGACGTGACAGACGACGGAAAGGTAAATGAGTGGTGACTTTAGTTAGGCAGAAATTTTGGCCATATATCATTTAGGCATGTTTTTGTTTATGATCAGTTCTTACAATAGGCCAAAAAAGAAGATAACGAACTGTGTTGATGCAGCAATCTGTAGCTATACTTTGCATAAACTGATAAACCAACTGTATTGGTGCAACAATCTGTAGATGTACTGTGCGTAAAGTGGTAGTTTACAACGCAGAGAGCCAGTTGCTTTTGCCTGTTACTTCTGTCCTTATTGCCTAGCTTCATAATCTATCATCGTCTATTTTCTAATCAATTTTTACATTATTGTAATATGCATTCTATTCTTTTTTGACTAATAACCTTACCTTCAAGCTTCTCTGTTCTATGATAATGTTGAACTGATTCTGTTCTATAATAATGTTTCAGTATCTTCTCCTCTATACTTCGGAGAGCTGCGATGTCGCCAATAAATTTTACTATCTGGAGTTGTCTTCATTACCAAATGGGCTGGAAGCATTTCGTGGTGGGAAGGAGCTTCTTCCTTATACCAAGTTTGTTGATACATTTGAAGCATGTTATGAAGCTGTTGCAAATGACGGAACTTTATTTACTTTCCGAACCAACAAGGATGCTCCGAGGTACAAGTTAGTTCGAGTTGACCTGAAGGAATCAAATGTATGGACTGAGCTTATTCCAGAATCAGAAAAAGATGTGCTTGAATCCGCTTGTGCTGTTAACAATAACCAACTTTTGGTCTGTTACCTAAATGATGTGAAGAACGATTTACAATTAAGGGACATAGGAACAGGTTCTCTACAGCATCACATACCCCTAGATATTGGAACAGTGAAAGAGATTTCTGCACGACGAAAGGATGATGTAGTATTTATCGGGTTTACTAGCTTTTTAACTCCCGGAATTATTTACCAGTGTGATTTGAAAAGCGGGGCTCCTAATATGAAGATTTTTCGAGAAACTGTTGTTCCAAACTTTGATCGAAGTGAGTTTCAGGTTGATCAGGTAATCTTTCTTGGCTAGCATTTCATTTACAAATATCAGGTTTCTTGTAAATTTAAACTAGCAATAAATTGTGCATGTAGGCGATTATCCTGATGCATTTCTGTTAATTTTCGAAACCTTTTTTCTTCTTCTAGGTTTTTGTTCCAAGCAAGGATGGAACCAAGATACCTTTGTTCATAGTTTCCAGAAAGGGTATTCCATTGGATGGATCACATCCTTGCTTACTCTATGGATATGGTGGATTTAACATCAGTATAACACCATCTTTTAGTGTCCACCGTAACGTTCTTCTGCAGCACCTAGGTGGTATTTTTTGCATAGCCAATATCCGTGGTGGCGGCGAATATGGAGAAGAGTGGCATAAAGCGGGTTCTTTAGCTCAGAAGCAGAACTGCTTTGATGATTTTATTGCTGCAGCTGAGTATCTTATTTCTTCTGGCTATACCCAAACCAAAAAGTTATGCATTGAAGGTGGTAGCAACGGTGGACTCCTTGTTGGAGCTTGCATAAATCAGGTTTTTGAAATATGTTGGTTTATTGATTAAATTCTTTATTCGTATTTTATTCTTACACTGTAAACCTCTGTTGACTGTAGAGACCCGACCTTTATGGATGCGCTTTAGCTCATGTTGGTGTAATGGACATGCTTCGGTTCCACAAATTTACCATCGGTGAGGCAATATTCTGTTGTCAACATTCTGTCACCCCTCTCCTTGTTTGCATGCATTAAATGTTGACGAAATTTTTCTTCAGGCCATGCATGGACATCAGACTATGGTTGTTCCGATAAAGAGGAAGAATTCCACTGGCTTATAAAGTATGTAGCCCTCTGAAATATTTTTAAAATCTCCTTCTGAGTTTTAAAATTGTGGTATAAATGCAATTAGGATCATCAGCTAAACTGTAAATAGAAAACTTATTACACACCTAAATTGCAATACATCGTACTAATACATTTGAAATTTTGAATGCATTAAATTGCTTTATCGTGCATTAAATTTTAGATTTAACGCATTAAATTGCTTTTTCATGGACTAATCCTACCATGCTTACTCATCTAAGGGCACCATTAAATGATCCTTTACAAAGCTTAGACATCCCAAGAATATTTTTCACTTGTTTGATATGTTAGACTAAGCTCAACAAGTCACTTGTTTTTATTAGTCGTTGAGGTGGCAGTAATAGTGTGGAAATATTTGAACAGGTACTCACCTTTACACAATGTAAGAAGACCATGGGAACAATCCCCTGAAAAGCATTTCCAGTATCCGGCAACCATGCTATTGACAGCTGATCATGATGATCGTGTTGTGCCTTTACATTCCCTGAAGCTGTTGGCTGTAAGTTCTTACTATAAAAAATTCAAAATTTAGTGAGAGAAATGCAATGTTGATGATCTGATGAAAATGAATTTATGTAATGGATAGACGATGCAACACGTTCTTTGCACTAGTGTGGAGGGAAGCCCACAGACTAATCCAATTATCGGGAGGATCGAGAGCAAGGCTGGTCATGGAGCTGGTCTTCCTACACAAAAAATAGTAAATCTTTCTCTCATTTTGATATGCTTTCAGATTTTGAAGAAGTCAAATTCCTTTGTTTACAAATGGTGTTTTCTTTGCTTTCCAGATTGAAGAGGCTGCTGATAGATATAGTTTTATGGCGAAAATGGTGGGTGCAACCTGGACAGAATGAACATTAGATATGTCCAAAAGATTTGTCGGGGTCACTCCATGGTATTAGCTTAATCGAATAATTATTTATTTTCAGCTTATTCAAATCTATTTATCCATGCATTATCGTTCATGATGATATTATAAGAAATTAAAATTGAAGTTAGTTCCCCGAACAGACTGACTTTTCAACAGTCACAAGTTGCAATATCATATACTCCGTACTCCGTACTCAGTAGTAACTAGTACTAGTAATGTTATATCACTTGCATGTGTTTTTTTTTTATCAAAACAATGTCATTTCCTACCCCAATTTTACCCTCATCCCAAAACTTCATTTTTGGGATTTAAAGGTAAATGTATATCTACAGTCTACTTGCAATTGTACACGTAAAACTTAGAGAATGCAACAGCAAAGCGTTTTAAAATTAACTCCAAGACCGACGCAGTTTACTACGTAATTATTATCAAAATAGAGACATCTTTTTTCTGGAGGAGCCGGGACAGACCTTGTAGATGTGAGTGCAGACTCATGTCTGAGAAGGTAAACGAGTACTAACATCCATTGTTATTAAAATCTAGATTTAAATTTACGATTTTAACGATTCTACGATTTACGAGGAGCGATTTCCGATTCTATCTAGAATCTTATTTACGGTAGAATATTAATTTATCGAAATAAAATCAGTAAAATCTTGTATACGATTTCGATTTTCCATACGATTTTACGATTTCACACAAGTTACTATTTTATGCTCGTGTTTAAGTATATAATGTTAATATTTAATCATCATCATGATTTATCTTGATAATAATACTAAGTTATAAATATATACACTTTTTCCGTGTAACGTACGATTCTACGATTTGAATTTACGATCCGATTCTAGATGGACCCTGTGATCCGATCCTAGAATCTCGATTTTAATAACATTGGAATCTATATGACGCGACATAATCGCTCTCTTTTTCTCTTTCACCGTAACTTGATACACGGTTAATGGTAAAAAAAAAATATACTGAGAAAGATTTGATGCCAATTTGAAAAGTCATAATTGATTTGCAAGTAATTACCTCAATCCTTCGAGCCACATGATCTGTGAGATCAAGGTTTCACCAGGGTAGACATGGAGGAGGAATCAACCAGATATAGCCTTGACCATATCTTGGTCCCCTTTGCAGATGCACCTTACCCTAACTGCAAGGGTCTGTTTGGCAATGCCTGAGTATATAACAAAACATGCATTACCGCTTAATTGCACGTCTCAAATTGTATCCTTTTAACCCTTTTTGTGGAGTATTTTCTTGAGGAAGAACTAGGAACTTGTATGGACCATTTATTCATGTTGATTAATGGCTGAGATTAATTTAGAGATTAAAACAAAAAAATTAAGAAACGGTGGCAAAATTGTAAATAAGATAAATGTTCTTAAAAAAGACATCAATACCCTCTGTCATATTCTCCCGATTCTCAAGCGAAGCTCAGATCCATCAATGGCGAAGCTCAGACCTCGGAGTCCCGACTCTCCTGCGAATCTCAAGCAACCTCGGAGTCCCGACTCTCCATGGCGCCTGTGAGAGAGCTCTCCCCGGTACTACTTATCGCAAGGTTTGTGTTCTCTTCCTTCCTTGTTTATTGTGGTTTGCAGATCTGGTGTCTAGGTTAGAGATGAATGTGATCTTCGCTGTCTACTTTTGATGAATTTGGTGTGAGCGATCATTGTAGCCAACCGATTAGACTCCTTGTTGCCTGAATTTAGACAATTGAGTTGTTGACTTCTTTCCGCGACACCATCAATCTGGTATGCCTCGATCGGACAAATCCCAGATGTTATTCTTGTTCATCTCTTGACACTCTTTTCTCTTATCTTGTTGTAGGTTTTGGCTTGGTTTTGTTGATCTTCATTCGATTTTGGGTTCACTATGGATTGGCTGTTTTCTTTTTTTCTTTTGACTGGTTTTACTTTCTGCTAGATGGGTTTTGGTGATTAGTTTTCTGGGTAATTGGTTTACTCAATCTAGAACTGCTGAGATTAGGATCATGTGATGTATTTTAGTCTCTTTGATTTACTTCAGTGATGAGAGTGAATAGTCTAGAGTTTTGTTTATGAATAAGTTCTGACTGGTCTTTTTGCATATTTCCTTTGTTAAGAGTACCATGTTCTGATTGAATTTGATCATTACTCTCATTGGGCAATGTTCATTTTGCAGTTGCAAATGGCAACTATGGTAGCGAAATCGAATCGTAGCTGTGGTCAAGTGGCTTCATTGTCAGTTCAAGAAAAAGGAAGCATGAACAAGCAAAAGTTTCGTGCTAATCCAACGCCTCTATGTGATCCATCTAAGGTTTTATCTTTGTCTAAAAGTGGTTTCCAGGGTTATGAATTTTCAGCTGAGAAATATGAGGTAAAGCCGGTTCATGGAGAAGTTAATGGCTGTGATATGTGTGGTGTTAATGAAGACCATTCTGATGATTTGACACTTGACCTTGGACTGCCGACTTCAATGGGTTTCGCTGATGCTGCTTCTACTAAGGCTAGGGAAGTTGGGGAGCAGATGAACTATGTGATGTTGATTGTAGTGATCTTACCAAAACCCAACTGGAAGAACTTGTTATTAGCAACCTGGATGCAATTTTCAAAAGTGCAATTAAGAAAATTATGTCTAATGGATACACTGAAGAAGTTGCTACAAGAGCTGTTTTGAGATCTGGCCTTTGCTATGGTAATAAAGACATAGTATGCAATGTAGTAGATAATACTTTAGCGTATCTTAGAAATGGCTAAGAGCTTGATCCGTCTAGAGAGCCTTGCTTTGACGATTTACTGCAGTTGGAAAAGTATGTATTGGTAGAGTTAGTTTGTATTCTGCAAGAAGTTTGGCCTTTCTTTAGCACCGGTGATGCAATATGGTGCTTGCTCCTCTGTGACATGAATGTGTTACAGGCCTGTGCCATGGACGGTGATTCCTTGAACAATTTGATGGACGAGGGCGTGTCAAATGCTAGTTCGCTTACTGCCACTCAACCCGAGGTTAAACCAGAGGTTGTAGCAGCTACTGATTCAAATCCTCCTCTTAATTCCAACAAATCAAAGACTTCCAGTCAGACAACTCCGGCAAAGGAGAGCTCTCCAACTGGATCTGTTTCTGGTGATAAACTTTTCAAAGCTAGGTTAAGGAGTCCAGCAGATTGACAAAGTCCCTGGACTCTGTTATGAAACAGCTAGAGAGAAATGGTGACTTCATGAGGCTGAGTGCAAGGTCAACCCTTACAAAGAGAAAGTATCCTTGCTAGAGATGGATCTTCATAATTCAGAAGGAAATCTTGAAAAAGCACAGGTTCTACTGCAGCCAAAGAGATCGTGTCACTGAAATCTGTTCTTGAATCTCTGAAGGATGAAAGGACACATGCGTTGGAGAACGAGAAGATTGAAGTATATAGTGGTCAAGAGCTCAAAGAAGAGAAGGCGAAGCTCATAAACGAAATAGAAGCTTTGAGAGAAGAGGAAGAGAAGAGCAAGACGGCCATGGAAAGCTATTACCAGAGATCCAGTATGCTATTACCAGAGATTAACTGTTTGATTGCAGGAATCATTTTGTTGCAGCTTCTTCTTTACTCTCTAAATTGAATGTAGAAACTGAAATTCTTTCTTTCTTCTTCATTTGTTTGCAGCGATTTGTTAGGGAATATTTTTGTATTTTATATCATAGTTGTATTGAGTGTTATATGAATTTCCAATTGTATTTCAGATTATCCCAAATAAATCAGTGAACCCGTATGAGTACTTTGTTGAACCTATAATAATAAATCATTGAACTTGTGTGGCAACATTGTTGAACCTGTGTGAGAACATGGTTGAACCTGTAGCAATAAATCTCTTAATATAAAAAATCAATGAACCTCTACTATAAATTGGTGAACCTCTTTAAGACATCATGGAGCCTATATTATAAAGTCGCATAGTAAAAAACTAATGAACCTGCAAACTAAACTTGATGAACTGATATAAAAATCCCATAAACACGTACAACAAAACTGATGAACCTACAAGTAAATAATGATGAACCCGCATGAAAAAATCTCTTGAACCCATAAGAAAAAACTAATGAACCGACAAGTTAATAATGATGAATACGCATACAAAAATACCGTTAATGTGGAACAAAAATTCGATAGAAAATGGTTAGTTTCATAGCAGTAGGTTCATGAAATTATTCATCGAGGTTCATGGACGATACTAAGAAGGAAAAATGGTGGATATGACGAAAGTTTAAAAAGCAAGTCAAACAAATTAAAACTAATGAACCGTTAATTATAAGTCGAACCTTTAATATAAACATTCGTAAATATTAAAACATAGCTTCATGAATTGTGAACGCTATGAACCTGAGATTAAAAAATCTTATGAACCTTTAATCTAAACTTTTGTAAATACTAAAACGTAGGTTCCTGAATCGTGACGCTATATAGACGGGAGATGAACCCATATGACAAAACTCATGAACCTGCAAGAACATAAAAGTTTATCAATTATGAAAAATCATGAACCCGCAAGTTAGATTCAATATACTCATAAATTAAAACTCTTGAACTTGCAAGTTAAAACTCAGGAACTAGATGTTAAAACGTACAAGTTAAAATGTAACCAAGAAAAAAAATAATGAACCTGAAAAAATAATAATTAATGAACCCGCTTGAAACCTACAGGTTTAACTTGTTGAACCTACACGTCTAACTTGTTGAACCTACAGTTCGTAGTTGTAGGTTCATGTGTTTTAACTTGCAAGTTCATAAGTTTTGTCTAACAAGTTCATTTGTTTTTTTATAACTTGGACAACCCACAGGTTCATAAAAAGAAACACGTATGTTAAGTTCATGAATTACTATTTGCAATTTCATTAGTTTCAATATTTGGGTTCCTGAGTTTCACTTGCAACTTCATTATTTTCTATATCCCATTTTTTTTCATCAAAAGTACTTTAATATTCGTCAGGTTCATTAAAAGAAAAATGTTTCTTTAAGTTCATGGCTTTCTACTTACATGTTCATTACTATAATGAGCTTGTTCATCCATTTTCTTAAAATCTAAATATAATTTTCATGATTTTTCTATTTGAGATTCACGATTTTTCTAATGTAAGTTCGTGAGTTTTCTCTTTCAGGTTCAAAGAGTTTTCTCTTGTAGGTTTATGATTTTTATGAGACAATTGAGAATTTAAAATTGAAGGATCATGAACCTGCAAACTAATCTTGATGAACCGACATTAAAAATCCCACGAACACATAGGTTAACAACGGGAGGTTGGGTTCATGAAGCCCTAATGAACTTGCATAGCTTAACCAATGAACCTATGAGAATGTGTTTGCTCTAACCTTGAAATATGTCATTAAATTGCAAATTTTCAGTAGTAAATAAACATACATATTAATATGATTCCAAAGTCATCATAAATCCAATACACAAGAAACGTTTTGACAATAATGACTTATAACAGGTTCATTAGTTTTCACTTGCAGGTTCAATAGTTTTCACTTGCAGGTTAATTAGTTTTCACTTGCAGGTTTGTTAGTTTTCAGTTGAGAATTCATAAGCTTTAACTTACCGTTTCTTTAGTTCTCACTTGCAGGTTCATGGAGTACTTAATAAGAATTTAGTTTAGCAAGATAAAATAATGAAAAGTTCTTTGAACTTTGGATGCAAGTTTATAATAGTTTGTATGCATGTTCATTTCTCTAATTGATACAATTTAATTGTTTTTGCCTTTTCAAATTACATGGACACGTGTGAAACTATGCTCTATTCTATCAATGAACAACTTATGCTCTATTCTTAAAAACTTATGCTCATATTCTTTTGATCAAAATGCACTTACCTATCAAAGTTCAGAAGAAGTTTATGTGAGTGGAAATTTTGATCCTCATTATATATTTTATGATCTTCTATACTAGAAGATCATAAAATTTTATGATGTATTTTATGGAAACTTTATATTTTGAATCTTATAGTATAAAGTTTGTGAACCTCTTGTTATTTTTATATTTTTGAATCTACCAAACAAAGAAAAAGGATAGATTGTGCATGAACTTGTCAACTAATTATCATGAACTTGGATGTATATTACCATGAACCTACATACTAAGAATCATGAACCTGTAACTTTAGCATCATGAACCTGCATACTATTTATCATGAACCCAATGAACTTGCAACTTTTTGTTTCATGAACCTATTATAGAGACCTCAATCTTGTATCAAGTTACTAAACCTCCTAATAGTCATAATAGCGTAGAAACCGATGCTTTGAAAGACCACGCGAGTGAGCAAGAACATATATCTCAATCGCGATAACCGTAGGCGTGATGTTAGGTTCATGAAAAGAAAATGTTTCTTAAGATCATTAATTTTTACTTACAAGTTCATTAGTTTTCATTTGTAGGTTCACTAGTTTTTACTTGCAGGTTCATTTGTTTTCACTTGCGGATTCATTAGTTTAGACATTTCTTTATTTCTCACTTGTGGGTTCATAGATTCAATGAACCCATAAACATGCAAAAAAATCCGATGAACCCATACGACAAAACTCATGAACCTGCAAGAAGAAAAAATTCATCAATTAAGAAAAATCATGAACCCGCAAGTTAGATTCAATGAACCCATAAATTAAAACTTGTGAACTTGCAAGTTAAAACTTAGGAACTAGATGTTAAAACGTACATGTTAAAATGTAACCATAGAAAAATAATTAATGAACCTGAAAACAAAAATTAATGAACCCGCTTGAAACCTACAAGTCTAACCTGTTGAACCTACATGTCTAACCTGTTGAACCTACATGTCTAACTTGTTGAACCTACAATTCATAGTTGTAGATTCAAGTGTTTTAACTTGCAAGTTCATAAGTTTTGTCTTACAAGTTCAATAGTTTTTGTTACATGAATCATAAATTTAATATTAGTGTTCTCTTAAAAAACAATTTATGAACTTCCATTTTTAAGTTTATGAACCTTAGGTTATAAGTTCGTGAACTTGGATGAGTAAATCACTAAGTTTTTTTTTTGCAACTAAGTAAATCACTAAGTTTATCTAGATATGTTGGCATGTCTGTGGTTAGTCTATAACATGAGTAGCTTAGTTAATCTTCATGTTAATTAGAATTAGTGTTGTTAGAATTAGTCTAGGTTCATCGTGGTCTATATGGAGGTTCAGAGTACTTAGATAGAAGGTTCATGATGATTGTACATTGATTGCCTTAGGTTCATGGTTATTTAAACTTAGGTTGATACGATTTTGCAATGAAATTTGTTGCCTTAGGTTCATCGCAAATTTACTTTTATAAGTTCATCGCAAAAAATGAACTGACATACCCATCTTATCTATATAAAAGTTGGTTGTCCATTGCCAAAATTGAATGAAATTGGTACCAATTTAATGCATTACTCATTTCTTAATCACCTCTTATTGGACTTTTGGGCATGTATTTAAATATCTTTCTTATATCCCTATTATATATTTATTTATAGTCTACTTGATTAAGTCACAAATTAAATTAATGTGTGAGCTTCTCTTATGACAATGCAAACTTATTCTAATATTATGTTTTAAAACTACTTCAAACATAAATATAAGGAAATAAAAAATACTTATATTTACAAATATTAATAAATTTGATAACAACAACAACATATTAACAAATAATGCATAACTATATTAAATCACATACGAAAATCCGTAATTTTTCTCGCGCGGAGCGCGAGGCCCGTATCTAGTGTTCATAAATAAATAACTAGAGATAAAAGAATGACATGAATCTGTTTGTATATTCAAATGAACCCGCCCGCTGTAACCATTGAACTATTGCATTTATACGCATGATCTTGATTATTATACTCGAGAAAATTTATTAACGTATACATGAACTGACTAGTATACATGAGGCGATTCATACACATTACCCTAAATTTCGAATTTTAGAGGTACACTAAATTGTAATACAGATTCACCAATTTTATATTAGAGATTCACTGATTTTTAAATACAGATCCACCAACTTTATACTAGAGGTTCACTAGATTGTAATACAGGTTCACTGATAATTTACTTAAGCTTCACTAATTTTGTATAAGAAGATCTCTAATTTTGTAATTCAGCTTTAATAATTTATTAATAAAAATTGTTTTCTAGTTCAAAATAGCATCTGGGAAGTACAAAATATTACATACATGAATATTGCAAGGGTGATGCCACCAGACATATGATTCCTTAATCTCATAATCACTGCAGATTGTTGAGGTTGTTGAAAGTGTAAGATCGTTCAAGTACCAAAGTTACATATTTGTACTTCACATGATTATAGCAGACAAGGGAAACAGGTTCTTTGCTTAATTTACTTACTAGGTGCAAAAACAGAATGCCAAAGGACCATCTAAAAGTGTCAATACTGAATATCTGCAAATGACAAAAGAGAGGGAGTTTTAGTATAATATTTTGTGCCAGGCATATCACAAGAAAATCTAGGCACAAGGAGTATGATAACACAAAGATCATGTTCGTACAATCACAAACTCAATAATACTACAATATAACTTCACAAAGAGTTTAATACGAATCAAGAAACACTACAAGAACATAAGAACAAGAGACACTAGTATGTGTACATTCATATACATATCATTTCTTTGAACCCAATCTACTAGATTTCAGAAGTTAGATTTAGAAACCTAGAAGGCCTCCTAATTACGTGATAAGCTAGGAGTTGCACTGGACACTCAAAGCATAGAAATGACCAAAGTTGCTGTCATTATTCATATGGGTTCATGAAAATTAAAGGCAACAACAACATGAATGAGTCATAGAACTATCTTATGGAGAAGTTTAAATTGGGATTTGCATAAAGTTAATTCTTGATCATAATTGGTACCTTGGATGTAACACGCCTTCTTTTTTATTCTTACTAGCACTACCCTTGAGCTTCTAATTGATGGCCTCATTAAGGTGTCTCCTGGCGAGCTTCCTTTCAGCACATTGTGCAGCAGTGACATCAACATGACACGCAACACATAGTGTTCTTAGTTTTTCTATCCTACACTCATCTGAAAATACAGAAAACACCAATGTAAGGGCTCTATCAAAAGCTAGTCTAAAAAGCAAGCAACTAATGAAATGAAAGAAGGTATTTTTAGAGCAGCAACAAAGTGCAAACCTCCTCTTTCATACACAGGTACATAATGGTCAACATGCCAAGCATTTCCTTCAGTGGGGTTCAACAAAAACCGTCAACCTTATCCAACCTACAAAGATTATCAAAAATAAGAAAAAGACTCCTTAACATTTTTATGTGATAAAAATTGTGCAACGGAAGAAAAATATCAAAGCAATATTTACATCGCATTCTGTTACAATCATAGGTAATGATATGATGCAACAGGTAAAACCATAACCATCAAGACTCACGATTTCAGACACTGCCAAATTTGGTGTTGTTCTTTTAATGTATTCCACTTGTTTTTCGAGTATCAAGGGTCGTAAGTGCAAGATGAGCTTGTGGCAGTCCAGCTGGCAATTTGTACAAATGCCATGCTCAATTTTAAACAATTCTTGGGGAAAAATGGCAGTGAGCTTCTCAGGCATGTACATAATGACATCAAAAGTGACCAGTGAATCCAAAATCACACAGACTAAGGCGTATTAATAACATGTTACATAATTTTCTTACGTGGTGGAGGAATCTTTTTCTAGTCCGTGAGCGGTATTCTTCAGAACAGGCCAAGATGCAAAACAGAGCCTCAAAGAACTCTGGTTTCTTGGCATTGCAGCTCCTAAAAAAAGAGGGAACATAAGAATATGTAGTTCACATCAAGTTTTCCAAAAGAACTATTTTCTTTCCGTTACTATGCCTTGAATCTGAATCACACACTGCGACAGGTAGCACGGGGGTCTCGCTGCCCGGTCAGCGAGTCGGGGGGTCCAGCCGCCCCCTGGCCTGGGGTCCGGGAGGGCGGAGTCGCCCCCAGGCCAAACGGTACACGATATCCTTTACGGAGTAAAGATGAACAAACTAAAAACTGGTATTAACAAAATTATGCTTACTTGCAGGGATTTTGACAAAGTTTACAAAGGGGTTCCTCCATTGTGGACCAAGACTGCATGTATACTTTGTCCTTTTTCCTGTTACTGACGAGTAACACCTGCTTCCACACTGCACCTGGTGGTAAAGGAAGGCTTATTTCACCCAAAGAAATAGGTTGCACTCCAAAATGATTAGGAGCATGCATCAAGGAGGCTGCCATGGAAGAACAAAATTCAGTCTTGGTAAAAAGTTGCTCTGGTTGATTGGAAAAGAGTTACAAAAATCAAGCTGTAAAGATGTACACTAATTCAGATGGAAATGGCTAATTCAATCAGTTCAAGCTGATACTGAAGAAAACTCACACTCAGGTTCAAAGACAGGAGACAACTCATGCTCTAGACATCAAATCTTAATCAAAACAGCAATTCAAGAGGATGCACAATCTATTAAATATTTTTCTGAACACTCAACCTTTTCTTCCACGTACTCAATTTATACAAAACAAGAGACAACTCATGCTCTAGACATCAAATCTTAATCAAACACAACAATTCAAGAGGATGCACAATCCATTAAATATTTTTCTGAACATACAACCAATTAGATTTAATCAAACAACTTTTTCCCTAAATGGAGCTAAATATCTAACGGCTAGCTAAAGATGCTTCCAGAAATACAACATACATACTTCTTCAGGTTCACTGACTTACCTATACAGGTTCATGGTTTTATACATAAAGGTTCAATCGGAAAGAGTCTGGGGTTTGAGCTTACCTCCATGTAAGAACAAGAATCGTATTGGATTCAATCGGATTCGAGCTCTGGCCAACTGAAAACCAAATGAACTTCACAAAGGAAATCAATATCAGAACAACAAATGAACCTTATAATTGCAAATGAACCTAAGAAAAACAGAATGAACCTCATAGAAAGCAGACGCTCTAAGAAAAACAGAGGTTCATGGACCAAGCTGTTTTTTTTGGTAGAATAAAACAAGCTTTACTTCAACATAAAAACACATCTGAGTGTAAATCACACTGAACCTCACAATTTACTATGTTTGTTGGAGCCGGTTCTCGATGGGCTCGCGAGGCCCATGGAGAGTTGGGTCAGGCCCATGAATCGCGTGTCGGGTCGGTCCAGGAAGTCAGCCCAGAAGAATAAAGCGGCCCATAAACAGGTGAAGCCCAATAAGAGGATACAACGGGACTAAGTATCGAGGGGCAAAACGGTAATAGACTCGCGTGGGTCCCAGGTGATAGTATAAAAACGCAACCCTATGGATAAGGAAAGGGATCCGGAGTCATAAGAGAAAAACGCTTCACCTCCCTTTGAAGAAGAAAAGCACAAGAGCAAACCCTAACTTCAATCTTCCAAAACAGTCATTTCCTAGAGGAGTTTAGGCATAAAACACTTGTTGTATCACTTATAGTTATGTTGTAAAGCTTTAGTGTTGTTATGAATGATATCTGAGTTACTCGGTTTATTGTAAGCTTGAAACGTTTTTGATAATATACTCTTCCTTCACGTTGCTTTTCCTTACCTTTGTGTATACTTGCGTTGTTTCGGTGTATCCGGTTTTACGTTAATCTTTCTCATCGGAGCTTAAAAGAGCCGGAGCCGGTTTCCTTCTCGGTTAAGTTACGCAAGTGTCAGGCGTCGAGAGCAACGTTAATTTCGAGGAAGAAGACGACGAATAGTATTACATAAGTTGATTGTCCAGACGCCCTGTGTCACGCGAAGTGTTGGAGCCCAGAAATTGCGATCACGCGACACAACACTTCGCGTGACACAGGGCGTCTGGACAATCAACTTATGTAATACTATTTGTCGTCTTCTTCCTCGAAATTAACGTTGCTCTCGACGCCTGACACTTGCGTAACTTAACCGAGAAGGAAACCGGCTCCGGCTCTTTTAAGCTCCGATGAGAAAGATTAACGTAAAACCGGATACACCGAAACAACGCAAGTATACACAAAGGTAAGGAAAAGCAACGTGAAAGAAGAGTATATTATCAAAAACGTTTCAAGCTTACAATAAACCGAGTAACTCAGATACCATTCATAACAACACTAAAGCTTTACAACATAACTATAAGTGATACAACAAGTGTTTTATGCCTAAACCCCTCTAGGAAATGACTGTTTTGGAAGATTGAAGTTAGGGTTTGCTCTTGTGCTTTTCTTCTTCAAAGGGAGGTGAAGCGTTTTTCTCTTATGACTCCGGATCCCTTTCCTTATCCATAGGGTTGCGTTTTTATACTATCACCTGGGACCCACGCGAGTCTATTACCGTTTTGCCCCTCGATACTTAGTCCCGTTGTATCCTCTTATTGGGCTTCACCTGTTTATGGGCCGCTTTATTCTTCTGGGCTGACTTCCTGGACCGACCCGGCACGCGATTCATGGGCCTGACCCAACTCTCCATGGGCCTCGCGAGCCCATCGAGAACCGGCTCCAACATCCAGCCCCCCAAGCTTTCATGCTGAATAGCTGAAGGCTTGGGCCTGTCCTCTTGAAGTCGCGTTCTCGATGTAAGCTTGGCTCTTAAACTTTGCACGTTCCCATCGCGTGATAGGGTCGCGTGTATTTCTGCTTCGTTTTCTCTGGGCGACGTTTTGAATTCAAAAACTTTACGAATTCCCGCGCCGAGCGCATGTCGTCCACGTGTTGACTCATTATTGCACCCTCTTTCCCTCGATTTTTTCTTATATATACCCGTTCTCGTCTTCCTCTTTCCCTTTTCCGCCATAACCTCCTCTTTCTCTGCAACTTCTCAAACCCGCCGTAACCTCTATTTTCTCTGCAACACTCTTCGCCGGTGCTTTCCTTCCTTCTCCATCGTCATCTTCGCCGTCGTTCGCAGTCGATTCTTCATGGCAGGTTAGTCTTCCGCTCTCCTTTCTCTTTTCTACTTCGTTTTCTTGATTTTTTAGGGTTTCTATCGTCGTCCCATTTCTTCTCGCCCGCAGAGATTTCACTCGGTTCTTTTGAATTGAGAGGCTTCTGAAGGTCACTTTTTGTTCATTGGGTGTTTTTGCGTCGTATCCCATTTCGACTCTTATTCCTTGATGCGCTCGTTTGGGAAAAAACGTGTTTTGGTCAATTTTTGCCATTTTCGACCTTCGTAATGTTCTTCGTGTTCTTGGGCTTGGTCCACTCTGATGTCGTTTTGGCTTCCCTTTTGATTCTTGAGTTTCAGCTTTTCCAGGGATTTCTTGTTTGTTTACTTTCTATAGCCTCGCGTTAGTTTCCTTAGACACGCGTTGCTCCTAATTTTGATGTTCTACTTTCCTTCTTTCCATCCCTGGAAAACTGAAACTTATTTTGCCCTTGCTTTCAGGTAGCGATGATTTTTATGAACGCTCAGCTCGGGCTGAGTATTCAGGGCGTACCACGTCCGGATCTGAAGGGGGTTCTGGTGATCGCGAGCCAGACTCTCGTAGACGATCTCGCGTTTCTAGAAAATCTAAGAGGAGCAAAGCGAAGACGCCCAAAAGATCCAAAACCAGACTCCCGTCTCACGTCATTCAAGAGCGAGCCGAGACCAATTACGGTCAATTCGCCAGTTTTTTCTCTCACAAGGGGTCTTTGCCCCACGTAGTTATAGAGAAACCCTTTCTCGCGGGCCCTGGCCACGTGAGTATCCTTACAAAGAGAATTACGCATTCTCGCACCCTAGTTCCCAACACCGCCCAACGTAGCAGTCTTACCTTTGACGATCTTCGTCGCCTTGCTACGCGATATCCCTTCCCTGAGGGGACCGTCTTTGCCCTCCCCGATCTTGAAGGCACTTCCCTCGACCAGTATGGGTCTTTCTTTGCTTTGAGTAGGCAGTCTTTAGAAGCCGGCTTCCGTTTCCCTTGGACGTCCTTCCAGACTGAAGTAATGGCAGATCTAGGCTTCAGCCCTTCTCAGATGCATCCAAACTTCTGGAGCTCTCTGATTGTCTACATCATGCGATGTCAGGACATTGGGATAGTTCCTAATACTCCTCACTACGCGCTCATCAATTCGTATAAGAAGAACTCACGCGAGGATGGGTTTTACACTGCTCAAGCCAAGACTCCTAGCGCCTTCCGATTGCCTTCGAAGATCAAGGGGTGGAAAACTTGTTGGTTTTTAGTCTGTCCCCCTCCTGGCTCTGAAATTTCCGTCCAGGTACGCGAGCCCACGGCGAGAAGGGCCCCATGCTTTTTCCCCAAGGAGACTCGCGACAGATTCATTCGTGATTACAACGATTACCCCGACAAAGCAGTTCAAAAACGTTTTGAGCTGGCTATCTCGAACTCTTTACTGGTCGCCAGGGGACTTAGTCTCAAGGCTCATGCCTTAGGTTTTTGTTTGTTTTTGTTTCGACGCTCGCGTTTATTACGATTATTTACACTATACTCACTTGTGGTGGCTTTTGTAGATGCTGACTTTTTCGCCGATCTTCCGGATCTGGGGGGGTTGGCCCTTGACGAGTCGGGCGCGCTAACAACCATCGAGGCGCCTACCCGCATTGTTTCATCTGTCCCCGATCCGACTCCTACTCCCCCAGCCGCTGCTTCGGAAACACCAATGGAGCTTGCGACGACAGTTTCTGAGGACGCTCCTCCGGTCCAGACGTCTCGCGTACTTTCGGTTCGCGATAAGGGGAAGCAGAAAGTTGCCGAGAAAAAACGCAAGAGGACGACGGAAGTGGAGTTTGTCTCCTCTCCGGAGCCTACTGATACCCCTGTCGCGAACCCGACCTTCATCCATAGCTTATCCGCGACGCGTGCGTTCGTTGAGACGATACCGACCGTTTTCCCTCCCGCACCTAGCCTCTACGAGGAAATTTCGGAAAGGCCTGGCGGCTTGTCCAAACTTCTTTTCGCCGTAAGTCTCCTGTTTCTACCTATTTCTTGCTTTCTTGGGGTATTTCTAACTCTTCATTTTTGCAGGGGATGAATCTCATCGCGAGCGCAACTCAAAAGGTGCTCGCTGCTGAAGATGAACTTAAGGAGCTGAGGGCAGAGGATCAGTCCACCCGCGATGCCCACAGAGCGGCCAAGTCTAGGCTTATGGGAGAAAAGAAAGCCTTGGAGGAGGAGCTTTCGAGAGCTAAGACGACGATGAAGGAGATGGAGGGCGAGCTCGCGTGCCTGTCAGTCAAAGACGCGAGGATAAAGGAGCTGGAAGCTCAGCTTGCGTATGAGAGGTCCACCCATGTCAACATCGTCACTGAGTACAATACGCAAGTGAGCGACCTTAAGCAGGAAAACGAGAAACTCCACGCGACTATGTCTGAGAGAATTGCTTATGAGAGGAACATGGCGGTGGAGGAGTATTGTGGGGGTTATCGTCAGCGTGCTCGCGTCGATTTTTACAAGAATGCCGCCAACACGCTTCTCCTATGCATGGTAAAGATGCAGATGCTGAAGTTCAAAGTTAAAGACTTCCCCTTCAACGCTCAGGACCTATGCGGGCTTTCTACTGACCTTCCTGAGTACCAGCCCCCGCTGCCCGGAACTTTCATTGATGACGGGGAGACTCCACTCGAGGCATGGGGGATTACGCGTCTTGCGCCTGAGAGGGGTATTGTTAAGGGCAAAGAGAGTCAGGTTCTCAGGCCCCCTCTCCCGAAGGTGGTCGCTCCTCCTCCGCTTCCGAGCCCTCCTTCTCCAGCCCTCTCGTCTCGCAAGAGAAAGGTGTTCGCGTCTGACGCCCTTCTCGACACCGTTCAGCCTTCGAAGCGTTCTAGTTTAGATCAAGCGGGGGGCTCAGGCTCGCGAGTGTCTGGTGTTCGAGATGTTGTGGATCTGGAGGTGGATAGTGTTGAGGACGCGGGGACTGCTGCTAAGGCTGTTTCTAAGTGATGTCTTGTCTTTGACCAATGTTCTGTATTTAGGAATTGTGACATTTTGTAATCAACTTTTGTATATAACGCGGGTATAATGGTCGCGACCTTTATGCTGTTTTTATATTATTATTTTTGCTTTTGTTTGCTTGTTTCGTACATACTTATCTCGCCTCGTTCCCCCCGTTTTTCGCTTCGGAAAAATGAGAAAGTTTTGCGAAAAAGGAAAACGCAAAGAGATAAGTCACAATTACGGTCCATCCTGTATAGTAAGGCAAAACTGACTTGTTACATAATTTTGTGAGTGAGCATTGCAAACTATTCTTTTGCCTACTGTTGCATGATCTTTACACGCGATCTCTAAATGACGGTTGATACTCGCGAGGTTCATCTTTAGCCTTTGTTAGCCGCGGCGCAGTAGGATAGCTTTTCCTTGGTGTGCTTGTCACGGAGTATTCTTGGTCTTTGTAAAGCATTTAGTCATGGTGCACACGGTCACTGCACATGTAGAGGAGCATTTAGTTTTTGGCTTTTTATCCTTAGGTAGTAGCACTGCACATGATGTAAACCCGCCCATACTTTCGCGACCAAGGGGAGTTTTCTAGCTCAGCCTTGGAAGCTGGAAGCACGAGCCGTCCTCACTTTCGCGACCAAGGGGAGTTTTCTAGCTCAGCCCTGGAAGCTGGAAGGAGGACACGCGACTGGGGGGTTTTTTTAGCCCAGCCCAGCCGTCTACGCTTTCGCGACCAGGGGGAGTTTTCTAGCTCAGCCCTGGAAGCTGGAAGCACGAGCTGTCCTCACTTTCGCGACCAAGGGGAGTTTTCTAGCTCAGCCTTGGAAGCTGGAAGGAGGACACGCGATCGGGGGGGTTTTTTAGCCCAGCCCAGCCGTCTACGCTTTCGCGACCAGGGGGAGTTTTCTAGCTCAGCCCTGGAAGCTGGAAGCACGAGCTGTCCTCACTTTCGCGACCAAGGGGAGTTTTCTAGCTCAGTCTTGGAAGCTGGAAGGAGGACACGCGACCGGGGGGGTTTTTTAGCCCAGCCCAGCCGTCTACGCTTTCGCGACCAGGGGGAGTTTTCTAGCTCAGCCCTGGAAGCTGGAAGCACGAGCAGTCCTCACTTTCGCGACCAACGTGCAAAGTTTAAGAGCCAAGCTTACATCGAGAACGCGACTTCAAGAGGACAGGCCCAAGCCTTCAGCTATTCAGCATGAAAGCTTGGGGGGCTGGATGTTGGAGCCGGTTCTCGATGGGCTCGCGAGGCCCATGGAGAGTTGGGTCAGGCCCATGAATCGCGTGCCGGGTCGGTCCAGGAAGTCAGCCCAGAAGAATAAAGCGGCCCATAAACAGGTGAAGCCCAATAAGAGGATACAACGGGACTAAGTATCGAGGGGCAAAACGGTAATAGACTCGCGTGGGTCCCAGGTGATAGTATAAAAACGCAACCCTATGGATAAGGAAAGGGATCCGGAGTCATAAGAGAAAAACGCTTCACCTCCCTTTGAAGAAGAAAAGCACAAGAGCAAACCCTAACTTCAATCTTCCAAAACAGTCATTTCCTAGAGGAGTTTAGGCATAAAACACTTGTTGTATCACTTATAGTTATGTTGTAAAGCTTTAGTGTTGTTATGAATGGTATCTGAGTTACTCGGTTTATTGTAAGCTTGAAACGTTTTTGATAATATACTCTTCCTTCACGTTGCTTTTCCTTACCTTTGTGTATATTTGCGTTGTTTCGGTGTATCCGGTTTTACGTTAATCTTTCTCATCGGAGCTTAAAAGAGCCGGAGCCGGTTTCCTTCTCGGTTAAGTTACGCAAGTGTCAGGCGTCGAGAGCAACGTTAATTTCGAGGAAGAAGACGACGAATAGTATTACATAAGTTGATTGTCCAGACGCCCTGTGTCACGCGAAGTGTTGTGTCGCGTGATCGCAATTTCTGGGCTCCAACAATGTTGAACCTTACAATATAAATTCATGAACCTATGAGTGTAAATCACACTGAACCAACTCCAAGCTATCATACTATGAAACAACAAGTTTCCTAAGATACCTGTTGAATGTACTGCAACTTCTCATTCGTAGTCAAGCAACATAGGCACAACAACAAGATAGAATATATGATCAGTAACATGCTATAGCAACAATGCACCTACAAGTATTTTGTTATGAACCTCTGCTTAAACAATCATGAACCTCTGTTTAACTAATTTCCAGCCAAGGCACACAAGATGAATCACAAAATTCTCAGAATGTTCAGCTAGAAGAGTTTGTTTGATTGAGTTTCGAATAAGAAAAGGCATACCTTCAACCTATGATCACCACCAACAAACATGACGCGAAGAACATGCTCCTTGTCATCAAGAAGCTCCAATTCTTCCATGCTAGTGGTTGCCGGAAGCCCGGATTTGACATCAACTTCTCTTACACCACCAATCTCAAGATCTCCTCCCTGAACTACACATTTGCTGACAAAGGGCTTGTACTTTTGAGGCTCATCGAAATTTCTTACTAAGGACCACACCTGGTTTTGAAAGCAACCAAACACAAACATGAATCTTCATCAATCACCACAAACATGAAATTGTCAACTACGGCAATGATCCACAAAGCCTAATCCAAATGTTCTTTGATTAAAACACAGTTTATCACCCTTGTTAGTGTATAATAAATATGTACTCCTTCATATTACTCTATGGTGTAACTACTTGTATAAATATTGTTATCCCACTCAATACAATTCAGACTTTGCATTCTCAATATTCTGTTTCCCTCTCTTTCATTCCCTGTAACATGGTATCAGACTTCTTGATCCTCTAAATCGCTTCCTATCCTTTGTGCTTTCATCTCCTATGTTCAAACTCAGTTTAAAACCCCTGTTCAATCAATACGTTCTGACAATGCTCCAGAATTTGTTGGAAAAGTAGCTACTGAGTTCTACAAAAAGCATGGCATTACTCATCAAACAAGTTGTGTTCACACCCCTCAACAAAACGGAGTTGTAGAACGCAAGCATAAACACTTACTAGAGACAGCCAGAGCTCTCATTTTCCAGTCTAAACTCCCATTACAGTATTGGGGTGAGTGTCTTCTTACAGCTACATATCTTATAAATCGTCACCCCTTACCATCTTTGAATAAAATTTCTCCTTTTGAGAGGTTATTCAACAAACAACCAACCTATAATCACCTAAGAAGCCTTGGTTGTCTATGTTTTGTCAATACCATTGCCTCTGGGCGTGACAAGTTTCAAACCAGATCTCATCCTTGTGTGTTCATGGGATACCCCTTTGGTAAAAAAGCATACAAGGCTTTAGACTTACTCACAAATGAGATCATTATATCTCGAGATATAATCTTCCATGAAACCTGCTTTCCCTTTCATTTTTCTTCCTTACCTACAGACCCACCTACTTTACCAGTCCTTGCCACTGACTTTCCTACTACCATTTATTACCCTATTCCTTCCCTTACTCCTACCAATGACAACACACAGTCTCCTACAGATCACACTCCTCTTTGTGTTCCTGAGAATGACAATCTAAATCATGTGCCATCTCCTTCATCTCAAACACTTAACACAACACCACAACACACAAATAATCAAGTTTCAATTCCCCACATTGACTCTGATTGTCCTAGAAGAACTACTAGATTGCATAAGTCTCCATTACATTTTAAAGATTATGTTTGTTATGGTGTTATTAGTTCTCTTGGTGCTGATTTTAATTCAAATGAAGTACCTTCTTTTTCTTCTCATGCCTTCTTAGCCTCTGTCCCTACTTTCATTGAACCAACCACTTACAAAGTTGCTTCCAAAGGGAAAGCAGGTTATCCCACTCAATACAATTCAGACTTTGCATTCTCAATATTCTATTTCCCTCTCTTTCATTCCCTGTAACAACCCTATAACCAACTAATGAAAATTTCACCATCCAAATTCTTTCTCATTAATGGAAGGGGTACAATTATGTCTTTTTCTCCTATAAATTTGTGTTAATCAACCATTTTTTACAGGATGACAGTTTGTCTTGATGACAGTATAAGAGTTTATGACAATTTGCGTCGTACACAGTTTTGATTCATACAAACCGGAAAGATGACAAATTGCGTTAATGAAATTTTTCCTCATATCTGATTACTATTTTTGTCATCACTATTAATATGGCGTCGTCCAAAATAAACTGTCATCTAAATATATAGTGGGTTAATGGATGGCAGAAAAAGACATCGATGACAGAAACAGTCACCTAGCGTCTTCTTCCTTCTTCAACGACTCTGCGACTCTAGATCTAGGTTGTCGGAACCCCTAATCGAGCGGCGATAGAGGCAGTTTGGTTCGTCGCGACGTGGAATCAGGCCGATTCGAGCGGAAGGAGTATGAGACATCTCAGTCTAGTCAGACTCGAGAATGAGACATCTCATCCCGTCAGTGAGATCCACTTCACTGTCCCGTGATCCAGATTTAGAATCTCTTCTTCGTCAATAGAGCGCATGTGACGTTCTCTTGTTGCTCCTGTCATTTCGTTATGAATATCGTTCATATTTACATGAACTAGTGTAATACCCTGTATTTATAATTTTTTTTTTTTATAATAATGACATGTGATTTTATAAAAATTATGATCTATCCTTAAAATTAATGCGAAATATATTACTAAAATACAAAATAAAAATATACAATAAAGATATATTAATGATGTCAATTTGCTTGGATAGGAATGAAATTACATTTTATTTCTTCTTTTGCAAAAAAGTAGTATTTTAGGGCCTCAAATTTTTTTAACAAATAAAAAAAATTATGCAGATTAAAGTATGTACATATTTGTTTTATTAGTTTTGTGGACCACAACAATATTTTTTGAAATTAAATTTTGATAGTTAGCTTAACAAATTGCTTCTACAATTACTCTTAAGGTTTGAAAAACATTAGCTTTAATAGATTAATAGAGAATGTTTTATTTTAAATCAAATAGAAATATAAAAACAATTAAAAGAAACCAATAAAAAACTGCCACATGGATGTGGTAGAGCCAAAATCAAGGAGAAGCCTTGAAAAAGCTCAACTTTAATAGATTATACTCCCTCCGTTAAGAATTATTTGTCCCTGGAGTCCAAATCACTTGTTAAAAATTACTTGTCTTTTAACATAATTTTACACCCTTTGTTCCACATTTACCCTACTGTTATTGATTTTTCCTTTATTCTCTCATTATTCTTTCCTTTATTCTCTATGTCATTACTTAAACTATGAAGGATATACTTGTCTAAAATTTTGATCAATAAATTCTCCCTAAAATTACTTCAGGGACAATTATTTCTTAACGGAGGGAGTATAGATATCCCTATTTAATGTGTGAATATTTTAAAATCTTAGATGTTAATATCACATAACTTATAATTAATATGAATATTAGATTTTATTAATATCAAACTCAATTACAAAAAAATATCAACATCTAATTCCATCTATCTTATATATTAAATTTCTTCCCTTTTGAGCTCTTAGAATAAGTTTAGGAAAATTGTTAAGCCATCTATTTTATTTACAAATATTAACATATTTAAAAATTACTTTAAGAATTCTTTAAAATAAAAAATAAGAAATTTAATTTGGAAAAAATTATTTTTAGGTTTAAGTAAATTTAATCTATCTAACTATTATTCAACCATTTTATTTTTTGATATATAATAAAATTTGAAACAGATATAAAACTATAAATATCTAATCATGCTAAAAAATAACAAGAACTTAATAAAGCTTAATATTAATTATGTTTGGACCCATTATGTTTCTAATCATCCACTGAAAAGTATAGTTCACCAATGAACAAGTACATAAATTTTGCAAAAAAATCTCTTTCGTAACATAAAAAACTTTACCAATGATATGACAATTTATTTTATTTACCGTAGATATTTATTGAGGTTGTAGCAATATAAAATACTTATAAATTATAAAAAATATGTCAAAATCGATTATAAAATTACTATTAACTAATTGTATAAACATATTCTTGTACATGACACGGGTCACAAAGCTAGTATATCACTCAATATTGTGAATATCGTAGTACAAAATTGCGAATATCATTGTCAAAATTCGTGAATAACGTACTATAAAATCATGGACATCTTTGTTCATCTATATCTATATAAAAGTTGTTGGGTTTGATGAAGTAATGTAAATTGGTACTTAGTTAATACATTAAAATAATGCATTGATTTTTTTTTGAAAGGTTAATGCATTGAGTTAATACATTAAGAAATATCACATTCATTTAGGCTCTTATAGTAGTCGTCTCACGTCTGTTCGTTTCCGCCAGTTGCCCTTCCTTTTATTTAATCTCCTAATTTGGGTCTTTTAGTTATGTTTTGAGTGTATGTTCGTATGTTCGAATTTGTATCGTATTTCCCTCATTGATTTTTATAGGTTCTATGCGTATGTCTTTTGAGATTCTCTTTGGACATGTTGGTTGTCTTTTGAGATTCTCCTTAGACATGTTGGTTGTCTTTTGAGATTCTCCTTGAACATGTTGGTTGTCTTTTGAAATTATTGTTGTTATGTAGATAATGATTTTAAAATATCACTAATTAGTAATTGTATCTTTCATATTCCGTTACTAATCAATATGTTAAAATTTATATATTTATTTAATTAAAAAACATCTATTTTTTAATTAAAATTTACTGCATAAATAAATATGTGAAAATAATACGAAATATATAAATACAATAAAAGTAAACGTGTTAGGTTTCACGCGGGAAATGAACTAGTGACTTACTATATTCCTTGATTATTTAACAGTAAATGATAACTCAACTTCACACTAGTTTGACCGTAGAATGTCACATTAATTTACAGTAGAATATATAAAAGAATGGAGCAAGACATGTCTTACAATAAGGGCTCGTTTGGATTTCCCTGATAATGATATTATTTGTCATTATAATGTCACTTTTTAGCATTATAATATTAAAAAGCGACATTATAATGCTAAATAATATCATTATTAAATGAATCCAAACTGACCCTAAGAATGCCTCCGTTTGTATAAGAGCTAGAAATCCCAGTTTCTCTCTGTTTGGAGTGTATAAAGGAATGTCTCTAATACTAGCTTTATTAGGTACCATAAACATTGTAGGTGAAACCAAGTAGCATGCAATACTTTCCTTTTTAACATTGATATTCTCAATATTAATATCAATAATCTTCTGATCCTCCGATCCAGACGAAGAAGATCCACTGTCATCATAATTATGATAGCCTTGAACCTGATCATCAATCACATGAATTGGCAAGCCCTTAGGATCACCACCATGATCCATTTCAGCTGTTGATTCTGTATATTGCGATGAATTCGACCCCGTTAGACTTTGCACCAAAGCCATGAAGTCTTGAGGTCGCGTGTGGATCACCTTTGGCGAAACTGCATAGATTATAACCGGTTCACTCGGCTTTTTCATAGACTCTTTATGAATAACGTTCGAGTTCTTGTTGATCCGAAGAGGCGTGGGGCGAGATCCGTTGATGGGTAGGCCTTTGTTCTTGAATCCATTTCTTTGATCAAGAGTAGACATGGTGGGTTTTGAAGCTTTGACTTTGGAGATGGAATTAGGTTTGGTGTAGGGGAGGGGGTTGTAGAAGGGATATTTATAGTAGGAGTTATACAATTAATATTATGAGTTTGACCGTTGAAGAGATGAAATTTGCGTGTTTTTGGTGTTGGTTGAATTTATAAGCTGAGGAGGAAGCAACTCTTGTGCTTCTTTGTTTGCGTGATACAAGTTTAATTATGAACTAGTGGTCTATAGGCCGTGTTACGCACGGCCATAATTTGTTTGGTTGTTCTTCTGTTGGTGACGATTATGTTCTTAGTGTTGTTGTTACTTTTTTCTTTCACCTCAGTTGTTTGGTATGTTTTTTGTTTGTTTGTTTGTTTGTTTTCTTTAGGCTTTTACAACCGTTTAATTTGATCTTGGTCCTCATATTGTTTGTGAATTATATATGTGAGTTCTTTATAGTGTGATTAAATTTTTTCGTGTCCAGTGTGTAATTTTGTTTTTTAGTAGCGTTTGTTGGATGCATATAGTTTGTTTTGTGGCATGTTTTTTTTGTCACGTTGGTTATTTTTCATTCTAATGTACGTGGTCGTTCACTCATTATTTTGTGAAGTAATATATGTTACATGTTGTTGGAGTGTATTGTCCTGAGTTGTTGTATGTGTTGCTTTTGGTCATGTTGTTGTGGTTAGGGCTGGGCACGGGTTGGGTAAACCCGAAACCCGGACCGGACCGGACCGAAAAACCCGGACCAAACCCGGACCGAATAAGTTTCGGGTTGGTCTTCGTGTTGGCTTTTAGTGGAGTTCGGGTTTCGGGTTGGGTTGGGTTCGGGTTCGGGTAAACCCAATTTTTTCGGGTAGACCGAAATTTTAACACTAATAGAGTAAAATTGTAAAAATGTGATCTAATCAATTACCCAAATACCCAAACCCAATACCTAAATTTTCACCCGATTAACAATTACAGCCGTCCCTGCCCTGATTCCCGAATTGCTCTTACCCCCGACCCCCCGTCACTTAAGTCGACTTATCGACTTAAGTTGTTTTAAACATATTTTATGTATTTTGAATCATGTTGAACATTAAAATGTCATCATTTATAAGCTTTTGACTTTATATTACTTGTTTATTTTATTTAATGTTAGGTTGTTTGAATTTTTACAGAAAACAATTGATTAAATTTAGAAGCTAAGTGTAAATTGTAGAAAATAATTTTTTTAATCAGAAGTTCGGGTTTTTGCCCGGACCGGACCGACCCAAACCCGGACCGACCCAACCCGAAATTTTTCGGTCTGGTCTTCGGTCCGGTTTTTTTTGGAATTTCGGGTTTCGGGTTTTCGGGTTCGGTCCGGTCCGGTCCGGTCTCTGGCCCGTGCCCAGCCCTAGTTGTGGTTTTTTTGTTGGTTTTATAATATGTGTAAATGTTGTTTTTGTTTTATTTTTCTTATATGTTCCTTTATGTGTGTGCTTTTCTCTTTATTTTTGTTAATGATATTATTTTTGTTTAAATGTAGGAGTGTTTATGTTTAGTATAAAGTAGATGTAGTTTTATTTTTGTTTATATTTATTTGTTTTGATGAGGAGTTTGTCTTTTGTTTGTTTTTAGGAGTTCAGTTGGTGTTTTTTTTTGTTAATTGTTCGTTACTCGTTTGCTAGGATGTCTAGAAACTTCATGGAATAGGCTTTTTCGTATCGAAAATTTAGGGAAATCACAAACTTCCTGGGAGCCTCTTGGAAACGTTTTTAGGTGTTTTCAATGGTTCAAGTTCTCATTGACCATTAAACCGGAATCTTTAGCATTTCATACTTGTTTTTATGCGTTTTTAGTTATTTTTACGTGTTTTTTAGTTATTTCTACGTGTTTCCTAATATTAGAGGCACAAAATTATTCAATTCTGAAATAGTGTAAATGTAATAGTTTTTTTTACGCGTTTCCTATTTATTCAATTTATCTCTAATTTTCTTTGTATTGAACTTTTAATTAACTCATATATTAAAACTGAACAAAAACATCAAGTGTTTACGTGGTTATAACATTTTCGCTGATAAAATCTCACTTTATTTATTCTATATAATATGTTTTGCCGTTTCCTATTTTCATTAATTTGAAATTGTCGTTTCTCGTTCCCGTATCGGTTCTCGATAACGTAGTTCGTTTGTGTTTTTGTTGTTTCCAAAATTCATATTTACTTTCTTTATTTTTTTATCATATTTTCAGCTTTGCTGGTTTTATTTGTACGACTCTGAAATTTTGGCTCCGTTATTGAAGTGTTGTAGGAGATTCTTCCATTTTCAACCCATTTAGCTCTGTTTTCCCTCGCCCTTGCTCCACGCCCGTCTGGGCCTTTTTTGTTAGGCCTAGCTGTCTGTTGATGCAGATTGGCTTGCTTCTTGGGGTTAGTATTTATGCAGTGCCTTTGATTTTGATTGGATTGTTCAGCTCGTCGGTGGTTTGTTCTGTTTCAGATGTATCTTTCATTGTTGTGTTTGATCTTGAGTGTTTCTATTGTGTATTTTAATTTTGTTTCTAATAGGGTGGCTCTAGGTTTTTGATTTAGTTTTTAATTTGGGTATTTCCCTGGTGTTCGAGCTGATTGGGGTGTTTATTATTTTCCCCAAGTATTCTGCCTAGTTGGTTTTGGTTTTGGGTTCTTTCCATGTATTATTCAATTCATTGTTTCTTTGAGTCATTTTGCTTTTTGTTGGATTGAGTTTGTCTACACTGCTCTATTTTGGGGCTGTTTTTTCCCCCAAATTACACATTCTTACTGTTTCTTTCTTGCTGTTAGGTGATTTGTGGTGGCTGTATTTCCAGACGCAGTGTTTATGCTCCCGACAGTTTAGTCTTCGATATCTTCAATTCCTTGTTAAAATTGATGCGGTTTTGGGCGTATTTTCAGAGTACCATTTGTTGCAACGAGGATTTGATATTTACTCTTTACTACCTTGGTTGCTTTATATGTGATTATTACTTTCCATATTACATTACTTAACAACTTATATCTACATATATATTTATATGCACCTCTACTTCTAGGATTTGATAGTTTTATTCTTATTGTTTCTAGGGTTTGGTATTTATGAGTTTCATAAATTTTGTTAGCATATGTATACTTACTCTTTTATATATAAATAAGATAGGATTAAACCTACTACCACTTTTAAATATCAAATTATGAATTAGATAGTATGATATATGTATATATAGATTGGCGATTTGTAGTTCGTACACTGTATTTAAAGATAATTTGTAGTATTGATTGTGAACAAACAACTTTTATTCTTTGGTGTTGTAATGTAGTAATGAGTTCTTGAAATTAAGAAAACATTTCATCTAGGAAAGATTGGATGTTGTTAAATTGGAAAGGTTTGTTGAAGTGGCCTTGTAATTGTGATTTGTTTATTTGAGTTCCTACCTTTGCTTTGTGTTTGCTGTATTTTGTCTCCTTGCCACCTCTTTTTCCCTTTGAGTTCCTCTGCAATTGCACCATTTGTAATATTGTTTTTTTGGTATTTGTATTTGGTGAATGCAATTAGGTTCCAAGGTTGTTGTTGTTTTCCAGTGTTAAATGGTTAAAGATTAGCTATTCTGACCTGAAGATGTCACATTTAGGTTGGCATTAGGTCATCTGTCAGGGTGTCCCTCTAAATGTCTTTTCCTTCTGGTTGTGTAAGGCCATCCTGTTCTCTTGCTGTAGGTGGCTGTCATTTCAGCTATATGATCCCCCTATGTCCAACCATGTTCTTCATTTTTTGTATATCCCGCTCCCTCGTCATGTTCCAGTAGACCCATCTCTTTGCAAGTCTCCTCATTGCTGCTAAAATGGATTCCTTCCACGATTTTGATATCCTCAAATGATGTCGGGCCTCTTACTATATTCAGTAACATGCGTAGATAGCATTCTTCCATGTTTGCCTTGTTAGCGCTGAGTATTCTTCCAATTACGTTAGTGTTCTCTCCAGCTTCCCATGACTTTGCAATTACATTCCATCTAGTGTTGTGGTGTTTCACTGTATGTGTACCTTCTTGCTGCTGGTGTGGTTCTGTTCAGATCGAGCCAGGCTGTGAACATGGATAGTTGTGTTGTATGTTGGAACTGTAGTGCATATACCTATATGTTACGTGTGTAGTAAGCATTTGAATTGTCTGGGAGGTGGAAATGCAGCCTTATTACTTCTGGGGTGCATGTGCGAACTTTGATTCCGTATATGCGAAGGGCTGCCTCTGTGAAAATAGGCTCCTTGTTTGTAAGTGTTGCTTAAGATCAAGCTTAGCACTATCACAGATGTTCCATTGTCTTCTAACGTGTCCCAAAACCTTACACCATGTAGTTTTAATGTGTAATCTGTTGAGGGATTGTTTCTCGACCACTCCTTGGTAAGTATGAAAACTTTTAGTGGTATATTGTTTTCTTGTAGCATACTTCTTATTAGTGTAGCTATGTCAATGTCCACTTCCTAGGTCTTCTTGGTTTTTTTTGTCTTGTCGTTCCTTGCGCTTGTTTTCTTTTGATAATGGTCCTTAGCCTTGTTTTCCCATTTATAATCCAGCGAAAGCCGCGGTCTGCAGATGTGGTTAATCTCACCAGACATTTTGTATTTATGCATGGTATCGGTCTTCTGTGGTGTGTCTTCAGTACAGCCCTCGCTATAATGCAACCCTTGCACATGTGACATCTGCAATTTTATTTTATATTATGATATTAGTTTGTGTTGTTTTTACTATATAATCATTGTTTTTCCCCTTGTCAAATTTTTTTCCTTGCCTTGTTGTGATGTTGCAGTCTTCACTGGTAGTTGTGTTGCCGTTGTTTTGCCCCATCAATCTGTAGCTTTTTATGATGAGTGATATTGCCATCAGTTAGGGTTGTGTGATAATTATCTATGTGTTGCTTTTGTTTATTATTTTAAAATACAACGTACCAGATGATATGATCTCTGGCCTATCGTGGTTCGTCGTGATTTGTGATTCATCTGGCATGTCTTTTGTACATGAATGTGTACTGTCTTCCGTTTTTGCTAGGGTTTGTCTTGTACCTGTTACATCATTGTGTAATTTGGTTACTTTTTCTCAGTGTAAGAGTCATCAACTTGGATAGATTTGTGAGTGATATATACTTTACCTTCCATTCCTTGCATTTTCTTCTCCTGTTTTTTTTTGTGATTTGGATTCTGATTACTCGAAACTGTCATTTGGGAATGGTGGAATTTTCAATTTATAGGGGTTTAATTACTTGTGGATCACATGTTGTATGTTTAATGTTTCGGTTTTTTTTCGTAATTGAATGTTCATTGTGTAATGGTTGTGAAACGTTGGAGTTTATATGAGGTTTTATTGATGACTTTAATGTGATTATTTATGTTGGAGTTTCATTGCTAACTATAAACTTTTTTTTGCTGTTGATTCAACGAATCCAATTTATGTTCATAAATCTCTACCTGAAAAACAATATTGCCCCTTGAAACTTCATATCTTGCTCTATACACTTTCCTTATTTTGTGTCCATTTGAATGAATGTATAGTTCATTTTGTTTTTTGTTCTCTTTTCAGGTGTTATGAAATTGGAAGCAACTAAGTTTTGATCTAGAGAGGTTGTTTAGCATGTGCTACAGAACTGTTGCATCATTAAAGAAGACGTTGACGTTGGTAGGAGATGTAGTGGGAGAAGTCCCTCTTGAGGTTACCCCAATAACTGTATTCAATACCACTTGATCGGATAGAAAATATTATAGGCCATTATACTCCCCATCAGAATTTGCAGACTCCCACCGACGACAGACCAATGCTATAATGCTTCTACAAAACGACGGGGAAAGTCTCATGAAAGACATATGGGCAGCAGAAACGAAGTCTGTTTTGACACTCATTCAGATTAACGGAAAGCACAACCTGTATGAGGCCCAGAAGGAAACAATCAACCTTTAAGTCCGACAGACATGTAATTACAGAAGGGAGTAAATGGCTAAACTAATTGGGGTGATGAACATTAAATTGCGACTACAATTTATGAATTAGGAATAAAAAGTATATGGGGTAGGGTTTTAGATTGAAGTGTTCATTAGTGACTTGTATGCAAAATTCACAAGTTAGTAATTAATTAGAATGTGTCTGATTTTAAAAAGGAATAACACACACAAAACTTTGACTGAACAGACACTGGTAGAATGAACCTTGAAAATTTTAGTCGGAAACTAACAAGCTTCATGTAGATTGGTCTTTCATTGATAATTTGATGTGTCCTCTTCTCTGCAGTTGGGATATACTGCGACTTGATCCATATTTTCAATAGTTTGTTTTAAAAATTAATCTACTGTCCTAGGGTTTTTGTTGGGGTTAATTACGTGGCGAAAATAGTGCAGTGGTTGTACAATTAATTTGTTGATGTTCGCATTGGTTTTATCTCCCTACTCCAAATAGCCAAAGTGTTTTTCCCTATGTTATTTCAAACAATTCATAATAAACCTGTGACATAATCATTTCAAGGTTGGTTTACAACACTCAAACACAATAATCTTAACCACACTTATGAAGATCAGCGAAGGCTACATCAGTTTCCTTTGTTTTAAAAACAAAACTGACAGACACAACACATTCAATAAGACGTTGTACTATCTGGGTTGTTTCATATTGCGCTTTAATATGTGTTTCGGTTGTGATTGTGTTATATAGTAGATGTATTTGTGTTTGCATGTCATGTTCCTTCGATCCTGGTATTAGGTCATCTCTTTGCTCTTTTTCTCTGTAAATTCTGAGTGGGTTTCTTGTTGAGGCGCTTGTTTATGATTAGTTGATTACGAATATAGGCAGTATGTTTTAGACATAAATATTTGTCTCAGTTGGTTTGTTATGCTGTGAGTTTCTGTTTTGTCTCCCATCATTTGTGGTGCTTGTTATTGGGTTTTTTTTTTGGTGTTCACCTTTGTATCGGCCCACTGGTTTGCCCTATATGTAGGTGTGATTGATCTTTGTACCATGGATTCTTCTGATACTGCTGCTATGGTGTTCGTTCATTTTTCCGCACCAGTCCGAAGAAGAAGTTTTTGGTGAAAATAGTATCTCCTTTGTTTACTTGTTAAATTTTTTGACTTTTTTAGTTTGCTTATTTTTCTATTTTATTTTAACAGCCTCTACCCATATCATTAACTACTCCTATGGGTTATGCTCTGGGTTGGTGTGTTTATTTTTACATGCATGATGATAAGTTGTTTAAGGTCTCTGTAGTTGAACGGAAGAGGTATTTGGTCCTTCACTCAGGATGGTCAGATGTGGAGTGGTATTCCGTTGGTGTTGGTTTTGTTGTTGTTTTTAAAGAAATTTTTCTTGGTCATTTTGAAGTTACTATTAGGACTCTCATGTTGTGAGATTGATTATTGGCAGATAGGCGAGGCGAAGGAGATATTAAGAGGTGAATTTTTATTTTATGTTTTTGTTTGATTTTTAATTACAGTTTTTATCAACGAATACTATATGTCAAATTTTTTATTCCCTTTAAAACACGGGACCCATTTATGTTTTGCAAGTGCGTGTTAGAGATGTTGCCGGTTCGAAAATAGCCGGTTTCGGTGTTCATGAACCGCCGGTTCAAGGTTCAACATATGCTTGAACCTGAACCTAAACCGGCAAGGGGACGGTTCAGCCGGGCCGGTTCCGGTCCTGGGCCAGTTTCGGATTTGACCGGGTTTGACCGGAAAACCGCCGGTTTCGGTTCCGGTTCGACCTTGAACCGTAATAATTTTTAAAAAGATAAAAAATATATCTGAAATTTATATTTTAAAATTTTACTTTATTTTTTTAATGAGCTCAAATATTTAATTCTAATCAAGAAACTGATTCATTAGAGGCCTAAATTTGTAAGTAATTTGTTGTTTTATATACACAAACATGAGGGTGTTTTTTTTCCTTCTAAATTTCAATGTCGAAAACTGTTTTATTATTAACATAAAACATTTAAAAACTTCTCACATTGAAAACTACCTTAGAGGTTGAAATCTATATATTAAAAAATGAAATTCTTTATCCTCTACTCAATTTTTTATGTATATATTTTTATATTTTTTGGTGTGAACTGACGGTTAACCGGACGGTTTAGGTTCTGGGCCGGTTTTCCCGGTTAGCCTTCATTAAAACCGTTTGTTCAAGGTTCTGTAATCTTATGAACTTGAACCTAAACCGACGGGAAGGCGGTTTGGCCGGTCCGGTCCCGGTTCCGAGCCGGTTCCGGTTTTGACCGGGCCTGGTTCCGGTCCAGTTAACCTTTTAACACCTCTAGGTGTTGCAAATGCCGCTGGTTTCTGTATGGAGATTAAGTCTTTTTATGTTATGAAGTCATTTTGTCTTGTATGTGTGCTTTGCGAGTTGTGATTATTTATGTTGTTTGTGTTTGTGTTTTTTATTTTGCTAATTTTATTGTTGCTGCAGTGGCTTCCAATGCCACATGCTTCATTGGTCTTTTTCTACATTTCGGTTGATAATGTCACTCTATACGTTGGGAAGCGTCCATGGGTTGTAATCCTTTCTAGAGGCAATGATTTCAATTATTTTTCTACTGGTTGGGATGTTTTTGTTGTCGACAACGCGGTTAAGAAAGAAGATATTTGTCAGTTTGTGTTAATGAATCCCTCATACCTGGTGTACAGCGTTTTTGTTTCTCATTGTTGTTAGATACTTAGACTTACTTTATATGTTTATATTTTGTACACAGTCATGAACTTTGTTTTCTTTAACTGTCATTGGTGATCAGTGTTATGTCCTTTGGGTCTTTGTTTGGTGTGTTTGGACATCTTTTCCACGATGTGTGTATGGACATCTTTTCCACGATGTGTGTTTGGTATGTTTCTTTTCTGTCTTGTGGTTTTGTTGTCTTTTATTGTTGTTAATGGTTTGGATCAATACGATTGAGTAGGTGAATGTTGTTGTTGATGTTGCTCATTACTAACTTGCGTTTATTTTTAATGTTAAATCTATTCTAAAGATTAGAAAGCCATGTAAACCAAATGCATTGGGTTATAAAGATATAATATAGAAGTTATTTCTTTCAATCTAATCTAATCTAATCTATCTAATATCTAATCTAATATATATAATATATAATGTAAAAATCGCTGAAAGAGAAAATTAAAGGCCATATTAAATACATTTGCATTCTTATTGGTTAACGACACTCCTTAATTTAATACTATCATTTTCTAATTGGTGGATTTTATACATCATCAATGGATCAAACTCCATAAAAAATTGAATGTGTGAGTATTTATAGAATTAAAACTTAGATTTTTATAATCAAAACTTATAGTGTGTGAAAATTTATAGAATTAAAACTTCATAAAATAAAGTTAATGCTGAAGTATTTTCAATGCTTTATACTGAAGGAGCCTTGGAGTTCACCAAAAGGATAAAGTGATATTTTTATAATAAAAATGAATCATCATCTCCGGCTAAACAAATTTGTACGTTGAAGATTACTCCAGAAGTTGGTAAAAATTACAAATTTTTGTTTATATAATATCAGTCTATGTAATATCAACATAAATAAGATATCCAAATTACCTTTCTAGAGAAACCCAACAAAGACTAATCAAGAAGACGATCAATCAAGGGCTTATCATTTTTTATATCACACAACATGTAGAATATTTGTATAAAAATAAACTTTACACAATAAATACACAGAGCGTTGATGACTTTTTTCCTACAAATCAGTAACGCTTATATAAAATAATATAGACACGCTCTACGCGCAGGCCCTAAAATGCTAATGCTATGTGCTAATCTTAATCTTAATCTTAATCTTAATCTTAATCTTAATCTTAATAATATACTATAAAATTAGGGGTTCCCCAAATTAAACACACTGCATTTAAAGCTTTGTTTTTAATTTATCATTTTTTTGATTTTTTTTCTTTTCCCGTTTCTTTCCTACGTTTATGAATATGTTGCCCAAATGAAGATTTTGACTCATCAACACATGTCTATAATGGATTTGTATGGAACATATCATCATCTTATTCTCTTCGATTCCGCAACGTCTTACTTTGAAGTTTTTTAGGCCTTAAAACCTGCGTGTAGCGCGGCCCCCCAAAAAGTCTAGTATTAGGGGTTCCCTAAATTAAACACACTGCATTTAATGTTTTGTTTTAATTTATCATTTTTTGTTTTTTTTTCTCTTTTCCGTTTCTTTCCTACGATTATAAATATGTCGTCTAAATGAAGATTTTGACCCATCAACACATGTCTATAATGGAAATTCCTCTCACGGAGAAAAATTATTTTCGGACTCAGATTTTGACGTTGTCCTAGAAATATATATTTGAAGTTCCTTTTCATTAAAAAAATTTGACAATAATTTTCCATGTGTTAGTTACTCTCTTTTTCTAGTTAAAAATGATAATACTTGCTTGTACCATATTCATACAGGTTCAGTTCAATTAACTCATTAGGTAGATACACATAAAACATTGTTGAATTACGGTGTTGTAGTACTAATGCAAGGAAAAAACATGACTTACTACAACAATGCACTTTGCCTAGCATTAAGTGAAAAATACAATGAAAAAGGCACTCAGTTGGCTTAGTTTTGTGCAGCAAGTACCAACAGTTAGAGCTAATTCCACATACTGAATTGTTGTTGTGGCTCGAATAAGCTCATGCTTATGGAGTGCGCGAATTGAACAGTTGTGGAGCTCATTCTGTTTACAAATTCACAACCGGAAAAATAATGTATTAGATGATGTTCATAAAATTGCATATAGAACAATTGTGTTTGTTAACTTTCTTTGAATCTGAGATAAAGGAGCAATGATGTGGCATAATTATATAAATTTGGAAAAAGCAACTTTAGTTAGAGAGACGAACAAGATATGATAAGGTTAGGTTTAAACAAATTGCTTCTCAAGATGATAACGTATAAGCATAGTACAATAGATGTAAAAAGTATAGATATTAATTCTCTTCAGCTACCAGAAATAGAGATAGTATCTAACAAAAACAACACTTACACTTAAAGAACACATTGCTTGCAGAGTAAAAAGTTAACAATCAAAGCATGAACAATAACTGAATCAAAGAAGCAGCTATAAAATCCATACATGCGATTGAAAACACTTAATTTAATTTCTAAAATATCCAACCAGTCATATACCTGGCCAAATGAACAAACTAAAATCGGAGCACAAAGAGCAGGAGAATGGACACTAAAACTTGTTCAATTGGTGATTAAACCTTGTATACTGCAGTGGAAAGAAGTAAGAATTCCAAATCCAATATATCAAATGTATCTATATACAACAATTGAACAGTATCCTACGAAATAAGAATTCTGCTGACATTCAACTCAATTCCCATGGACTTCAGACATGCTTCGCTTGTACAATTATTTGTTTGCATCATTACATTGCGCAAGTTTCATCGACACATTTGAATCAGAACCTAAGGAATAATTGAAAACTCACCTCAGTGTACATCAGGGAAGGAAAAAACACTTGGACTACAAAGGCGGTACTTTCAGCCTATTAGGCGTATTGGAAATAAAGTGGAGACCCATGAAATCGGATGGCCCCTTACAAATCCACATACCCACACAACAACTCCCTGCTATTTGCTATCTTCTTTTAAGGCAGGCAACCATAGCCATACACCCTTAACGAAGTCTTCCTGAAATTCAGCAAAACACGCATGCGTAGAAAATACAGAAGCACGCATACACAACTTCTCATTAACAAAAACCTCTCAAACTAAATTTCAATATCTTGCAAATAGTCTTCAAACCATAAGCTATGTAAAGCCAAAATACAAAACTATCCAAACACAAACCCAAACACAAATATAGTTAACTGTAGTAGGCAAAATTGAAATAGTCTCAGTAAAGCGACATCAAACAAACACCAAGAAACTCAGAAAAAGCCTCGTCATCACGAACACACTTTTGTCCACCGCTTTAGAGAATGTGTCCCGGCCTACAACAGAGAGAAAATGCGTGTGAGACAGAGGGAAGAAAGGTAATGAAAAAAGTCGTAATCAATCAAAAGGAAACACACGGTTCACCAAGGTCGACGTCCGTGGTGACTGATCACTCAAAGCTACCCTTTTTCCGTTTAAACTTCTGTTTCACACTGTGGCTAACACTGGGTGTGGCCTCATCATTTTCAGAGGCATCTGTTACAATATCGTCCAGGGCATTGCCTAATAAACAAGTTGGGAGAACAATCAAGCTCCCTGATAACTGTGTTCCCTTCAAGATGGATCATATGGTTATCTGATTGCCTAAGACGATAAGCTGGCTTGTTAGGAACAACATCAAAGTGACTAATACTGTAAACACATCCCTCAACCAGTTTCTCAACAAAACAATGTGCAATCCGTCCTCTCGCAACATAGTGGATAACAACACCTTTTCCAAAAAAGCACACAGGGAAACTATAAACAACAGACCAAGAATGACCACAAATTTTAATAATTAAGAGACGAAACTATACCTTATCATCGGAGAGGGGGAATTCGGAGCTAAGATAATGCCCGTCTTTATTTGTGGCATCTCATTTTCGACAAACCATCGCTCGACCACTGGCATCTACCCCGGGGCACAAGTCAGCAAATGGGGTGTAAACGGTGGGGGGAGTAGAACTACCATCGGTCGACGGCCTTTTCCCCAAAGTGGAATTTCACATGCCGGACTTCGGGGATTCCACACCACATGAATGGGAAATCGACGAAATAGAAGAGAAGGCCATAGAATGGAAAATTAGGGTAACGAAAGGAAGGGAAGGGAAGGAAATTACAGAGAATGGAGGTGACGATGCAGAAATGCTAGCAGGTGGAGGAAATTTATACACAACACGCCGACAATAAAGCTCCCTCTAACAGTCGGAACAAAACGCCCCATGGGTAAATAGGTGAATTCAATGGAGTAATAGAGACGAAACCGACATAGCAAAAACGCCTGCTACAATTGAAGAGGAGAATAAGAGGTCTTTGTAGAGGAGAATAAGAGGTCTTTGTAGAGGAGAATAAGAGGTTTTACGAACGCATCAAAGAAATAGAAGCCTTAGGCTGAATAGGAAAATTGAGGCAATAATGACTCACATTCAATTCGACCCAAACAATTTCCATTGAGCAATCTTTATATATATTAAGATTAAGATACTATATGAAAATCAATTGTAATGTTTTTGTGCATGTGCTCTACTTGTCACCGTTGACATCCATAATACATAATATATTATATTTAATATAATATAAATTTGACCTCTTGGATTAGCATTAATGAGTTTAGTAATGAATTTTGATTTACTTTTAATTTTCAAAAATTGAAAACAAAAAACAAATATGACTTGCCTTTTCCTTTCTTCTTTATTGATTGAATTCAGAATTTCAGGTATCTCGGTTCCCATCTTCAATCATCATTATTGGCATTTCGAGTTCGATGACGTAACTCCCCCCTCCTGTCATCGAGGCGTCGGATTTGCTCTATAGAGAGGCTCCCTAATCCCATGTCTAAGTTTTATTTTATTTTTGTTTCTCGATCGAAGACCAAATCCTCGAGTGACTCATCAAAACCTACAACCTAGATTTATCTTCTTCGAAGTCCTCCCAATCAAATCTTGATCTAGCTCTTGACATCTTTCGATTGACCGCCATCAGCGCCACCATGGTCAAGATCGTTGTCAGCATTACAATTCAATTATTGGAGCTGCGAGAAATATAGATCCAAAACAATTTGAATAAATCATAATTAGCACATGTTTTTAACAAAAAATTTATAAATCACAATTAGTATATATTTTTTCTAATTAACTTATTCATAAGGAAAGATGCGTACAAATTTTTAAAAAATGGATAAGAATAAAATATATTAAAAGTTATAATGGCTATATATTTATATGGATGAGTGAGAATAATTATTTTTATTTCGTTTATATATTTATTTCATTAGAAAAGGTACACAAATTCATTGACAAATAAAATATTATTTTTTAAATTTTGTTGTTTTTCCGATTTATTCATCTTTCTTTGTTATGTAATTTCAATCTGACACAAAAATTATACATCACCTTGTAATACGAACACTTAAACATCAGGAGTGCAACAAAACACTCTCACACAGGGGTCGTGCGACAAGCAGACAACATCATATCCTTCTTGGAGCCTACGAAACCAAATTTTAGAGGAACAACGTAGGCAATGAATCTAGAAATAACGATGAGAGTATAGGTGAAGAGAGGCGAACACAACTAACCATATTGAAGAAGAAATCATGTTATTGGACCAACTCCTTACAAATTATACATTATAACCCCACATATTTAAGAAACAAAAATAAAGACCAAACCATGATACATAGTAATACTTGATGTATTTGACGGCCTATTCTAATTCAAGATACAACACAATGATATAAGTTGCGTCAAATTTAATAATGACATAATTTGTTAGATTATGTAATTGAACTAAATATTAAGAAATTTCAACCAGGAGCCGTGCATCGCACGTATTCCGTAGAGCTAGTTATCGTGAATATCGATTTGGCACTTCATAATTCCTTCAATGTAATCTTCCTCATCGTCTTTAATCTTTTCACCTTGTTTTATTATTTAGGACCTCTTTATCTTCTTTAACCTTCATCTGAATAAACCAGATCTGAATAAATATAAAATAAAACATCGTTATTACTATCATCATATTGTGCAAATTAGTGTGAATATCAATCACCGGTTAATGAATATCGAATAAATAAGTGTGAATATCAATCACAAATTAATATATATTGAACAAAATCAGCGTTAATATCTATCAGTATCGGAGGAATGTCGAACAAATCAATAGAACACATATACTACACATCACTAAAATATCGTTATGAATATCACATTATATAATTTGAATACTTGTGATCGTGATTGTGGCAGAACAATGGTTTGACGATGAGGGACGAACGGCAAACAAGTGACAGTGCATCCAACACCTCCCTGGTGATCGTGATTTCCGGTTCTTCCTCTTCACCGTTAGGCAACGAGATATTCATATTTCCTTGAAGAACTCCCCGTGCAAGATTGGGTGTCACTAGTTCACTTCTCCTACAACAAGGTCCTTCCAAGTCCGCATGGCATTTTGAGGGTTTTCTAGTGGATTCTTCTTAAGGATTGGTTCGGTAGAGGCACCAGCTGTTTGCATGGAATCACAATCGTCTTTAGACAAATCTATCTCATCTATTAAAGTTGAGCCTTTTAGAGCTCTCTCCTTGCTTCTGGCCCTACCACCTCTCATGTAATTTTTATGAATTCGAATGGATAGCCTTCAATTCCAATTTTATGGATTCGAATGGATAGCCTTCAATTCCAAATTTTCCGTACACACAGGAAGCTATAAAAAGTGAGGCTGTGTCTAGATCAGTACAATCAAAGAAATCTGCTGAGCAAGACTTGGATGCATTTCTGCTGGGAGATCTTGCGGATGATGATGATGGCACTAGTATGTTATCATTCCACATATAACCATATTCTTTTCATGTATGTGATTGGGGTTTTCCCTTAACTAAACCAGATTCAACATTTAACCATTCAATCATCAAAGAATGGAGTTAACTAGAACTAACCATCTAATTAGTTTTCAGTCAAAAATTGGTAAATTTTGTAGCAAAAAATGATGTGCACTACTACTCTCGCTGCTATCGTCACTGGTTTAAATAAAAAGTTGATTCATCTTTCTGATTGAGTTTGGGTATTTGTGACTGCAAAAAATGATGTGCACTTCATTTTCCTTTTATTTTAAATAAAAAGCTGATTCATCTTTCTGATTGAGTTTGGGTATTTGGTCAGTATTGGCAACAATTCATACAGCTGAATTTGAGTGGAATAGCTTGAATCTTTAGAGTTCGAATCAATCTGATGCAGATCAACCTTTGGTGAGGAATTTCAGCGCAATCATATTAGTTAAACCAGTGAGGAATTTCAGCGCAATCATTTGGAATAGCATTTTCTTCAATTTTCTCCATGACTCTGTTCTGTTGCTCCTCTGTCTTCATCTATGTAGCTGCTGTGATTAAATTGTGTAACCATATGTATAAATAGATAGAAATTCTTACCAAATCTCTTTCTCACAAGCAACAATTCATACACTGTCGTTGCAGCTTTTATATCTGAAGTAAAATCATATTAGTTAGCCACCTTTAAGGGAAAGCAAGGAAAATGAAATGATAGCCATGGCAGTTTTTTTCCCCTACGACATAATTATTTGGTTCTACTTGAAAGCTCTGAAGCAAATATGTTTTGTGATGCCATGTGATTGTGCAAGAGAATAATTTACAGGATTCGTTTTGGTCAGTATTGGCAACAATTCATACAGCTGAATTTGAGTGGAATAGCTTGAATCTTTAGATTTCGAATCGATCTTATGCAGGTATGCCTTTGCTCAGTAATGTGAATATATAAGAACGTTGACCTTGCTATCCAGATTTAGGTAGTATTTGGTTCAATTTGGGTATTATTATTGAAAATGTAGAACTCAATAATCTAATAAGTGGATCACTGTTGCTACAACTTTTATATCTGAAGCAAAATCATATTAGTTAGCCACCTTTAAGGGAAAGAAAGGAAAATGAAATGATAGCCATGACAATATTTTTTCCCTACGACATAATTATTTGGTTCTACTTGAAAGCTCTGAAGCAAATATGTTTTGTGATGCCATGTGATTGTGCAGGAGCATAATTTACAGGATTCGTTTTATGATAATCTGATGGAAGATGAACTTGAACATGCAGCTAATTACAATTTTGATCACCCTGGTGAGTTTCCATCTACTTTTTCTTTGTTGGAATTTATATACAATAGATCATGGTGGAAAAAAATATGACTGCATATATAGATTCTGATTTATATTAGTGATATATTGTAGTTTGGCAGCATCGTAGTAGCTGTAACATATTGTCTGTTTATTAAATATTAAATGCATAAGATTGCTCACTACTCTTATCCATTATAAGATTGCTTTCTTTCAGATTCTGATTTGGTTTGTTACTCTAATTTCAGATTCTGATTTGGTTTGTTACTCTAATAAAGATTCTGATTTGGTTTGTTATTGATTGATTGATTTATTTATTTTAACAATAGATTCTTTACGAAATTAATCTTCGAGGATTATATATCTCCTGCATACCTATTTCCTAGCAAAATCGTACCTTTCTTTTTTGCTGCATCTTTCGAAGCCTTCATTTTGGTATTGCCATGACGACTTTCATTGATGATCTTACTTTAGGGAAACAATCTACATGTGTACTCACAGTTCGTGTACTAAGCATGTGGAAGGCAAGGAACAAGAAAACTCAAAGAGATGAGCTCCATTTGGTTCTATTAGATGAGAAGGTTAGTTCATCCATCTGCATTTTTTTTTATCAATTTATCCTGTATCTGTATGACACTTATTTACTGCGCCTTATTTCTTTTACGTATGCAGAACTCTTAAATTGAAGCTAGCATACAAACTTGGTTCATCAACAAGTTCTCCAAGGTCCTTGATGAGTATTCAGTTTACATGCTCTCAAACTTTGTTGTTAACGAAAATACCAATAATTGGAGAGTTACCTCACACCCCTACAAGATTGAGTTCCTTTTCGTTACAAATGTGAAACCATGCGATAGTGCATCTATCTCTGAAATAGGAGCAAGATTCGTCAATTTTGAATCCATTTTAGCTGGGGGCATAACAATTCTGTTGTTGGTATGGAAATTGATAATTTTTTGAACTGTATAAACATTGAGGTATGTATATCATTTCTTATAACTCAAAGTTGGCATGTTTCTTTGCTTAATACAGTCTTTCACACTGCTGATTAGCTCTCAGCATTGGGTTGAGTTGATTTGTGCGGCCTTGATTTGGATTTTGGAAACCTTGAACTGTATAAACATTGAGACCAATAATTACTTCATAGATTAAAATAAATTTCTAAAATTAATGAGGGTCACTATTAAGAGATATTCTAATTGAATTGAATTCATTTTAAATATACAACATTCTGTTTTGTGTGCTTTTCTAATTCAAATAGTCTTATAATGTTTATTTTTAAATACAGCAAGCGACCGAATGAAAATGAACCTCCCAATCCTAACCAGAGTGTCAAAAGGGGGAAACAAGCCAGTAAACGAACACGAACGCAATCACTACGAGCATCAATATTTGTTATTTCTAATCTTTGACCTCTTCCTCTATCATATTTATGCATCGACATTTCTGTTATTGGATTCCAGATTTGTGTCCTTAATAGACTTAGTTTATAATAATGTTGCAGCTATTGAATAACTAATTTATTACATTCATATTTGATGTTTGAAATTTTTTTATGTCTCTTAAATAATAATGTTACATTTATTCAAAATCGACAAATTCCCGCGCATGGCGCGGGTCTTACACTAGTGATTGTGATTTTTGAAGGGGATCGAGATGTCGGATGTTGAGAGGACGAACCTTCTCTCACTACATACGTAGTTTCTAGAATATATATATTAAAGGAGAGTTATTTAGAGCTCTCCCCGTAATTTTAGGTTTACCAATCCTAGATGTCATTTTGTTATTAAGTCTCAAAATTTAAATTATTAGGAATGTTTTTAATTTTTTAAATTATTAATGATTTGTTAGTTTGTTAGCTATTTTGTATTTACAAAATAAATTAATATTTTTCCATTTTTATAAAGCCCTATGTGTTGGAACTCGGATTGGTTGGAACCTCGTTCCAACGGAAAGGAAACCGGCAACACTCCGGATTCCCGAGTCTTTGTCGTTTCTTCTTCTTGTGGTCCCTTTATTCTCTCTCTCTCGTTGTAAAGTAATAACGTCCATGTTCCTGCAAAAGCCAAACCCGGAGCTGGTGCTCCCCGGGAAGGCACTCCGACGCTCAAGTCAGTAATTATTTAAATGATATAATTGTCAAATGATATCTTAGGGAATTAGAATGATTATTTACACCCGAAAGGAGATTTAAGAATGTAATTGCACATTACCGAAAGAGGGTGAAACTCATGCTCAATGCTTTATTCGATTAAATGACCTTACGAGTCATATATATACCCATAACACCAACTTACTCAATCTCTTGTACATGCTTGGAGTCCCACAAAAACAGCGTTCATGCATGGCGAGGACGCGAGCATGGCCGAGGCGAGGAGTCACGCGAGTCAAAGCCGAGGCGAGCTACGTGAGCAAAGGCTACATGAGCAAATGGCTGAGGCGAGCCGATGCACGCGAGTCATGCCGAGGCGAGGCATGGCGAGGCGATGCACGCGAGCTGCGGGAGTCGCGAGTCATGCCGAGGCCGAGGCGTGGCGAGGCTAGGCGATGCAAGCGAGTCATGCCGAGGCGAGGCGTGGCGAGGCGATGCACGCGAGCTGCAGGGGTCGCGAGTCATGCCGAGGCCGAGCTACGCAAGCCAAGAGGACGCGACCTACCATGCCGAGGCGGGGCGAGCCACGCGAGTCATGCCGAGGCGAGGCGTGGCGAGGCGATGCACGCGAGTCGAGCTGCGGGGGTCGCGTGTCATGCCGAGGCGAGGCCGAAGCGAGGCGATGCAAGCGTGACGAGCTGCGGGGGTCGCGTGCCATGCCGAGGCCAAAGCGAGGCGATGCGAGCGAGTCATGCCGAGGCGAGGCGATGCGAGCGAGTCATGCCGAGGCGAGGCGATGCACGCGAGTCGAGCTGCGGGGGTCGCGTGTCATGCCGAGGCGAGGCCGAAGCGAGGCGATGGACGCGAGGCGAGCTGCAGGGGTCGCGTGTCATGCCGAGGCAAGGCCGAAGCGAGGCGATGCACGCGAGGCGAGCTGCGGGGGTCGCGTGTCATGCCGAGGCAAGGCCGAAGCGAGGCGATGCACGCGAGGCGAGCTGCGGGGGTCGCGTGTCAGCAATGGTGCGGGTGGTGGTCTTGAGTCAGATCTCCAAGGAGAGAAACGGAGTTCGTCCAAGCGGGTTGCCGAGCATGGCTCGCGATCGAGTTTGAGGATCCGTCCATGGTGGTTACCCTGTGATCCATTCGAAGCGGGAGGTCAGTCGCGCGGCTCAGACGAGCGACCACTATCGGGCGGGCTCCATTTCCGCCATTGCTGTAGAGGTCTAGATCGAAGATCCTCTCCGCCTCTTGCTTCCCGCCTCCTTCTCCTCTGAGCCTTCCGTCCTTTCTCCTTCTCTGCTTCTTTCTTCCTCTGTTTCTCCTCTTTCTCTGTTTCGTTGCTTCCCTGTTTTTCCTCCGTCCCCTTTTTTTCTGCTTTCACTCCTCCCCCCTGCTTCTTATCTTCTTCTCCTTCTTATCCTCCTTCCTCTTTTCTTCTTTTTTAGTTATCTACCCCCTTTTCATCTTTCTTTAGTAAATTACCCCTTCCTTCGTGTACAACACGCACACATATATATATACAAAAGTAGGCTATTGGGCTTGCTTTATCCCGGGTCCAACACAGCTCCCCAAGCTCTTCGTTGAATAAACGAAGGCTTGGTTTATTGGACCTTTACTAAATCTTATGCCCATTGAAGAATTTCGCGAGTGTGTTATTCGTCATTTACGTGACATTTTTGCGTATTAGATTGGGTAAAGACGAGACAAATTTTAATAGGATGGTATGATACGGTGATTTCGAGAGTGAATCGCACCCAACCTCCCCTTGATTCTTCTCTTACGCACCTTATGGCCTTTTTCTTAGATTAAGACGAGACTCAAGGAGAAAACTCTCAAGGCTCGTTAGTCGCTAGCCTTGCGAGATCTCTCGTTAATGAACAAAGCTAAGGGAAGCTCCCGGCCTATTGTGAATGAACGAAGGCTAAGGGAAGCTCCCAAGCTTAGTGGAAGTGATACTACTCGCCAGGGTTTTAACCTTGCGAACGAACGTGCGTATGAACCTGTCTTTGCTCATGTGATTTATGCATAAAGTTGAGCATATCCGTACGTAAGTATAGGGATATTATGGAGCATGTTATTGCTTGCGTGGCATATGAGCAGCGCCGAGTATGTTATTTCTCGTGTGAAGTGTGCATTACTATGAAGAATGTGGTTGCCCACGTATGTTTATGTAACATGCAACATGTTGATGCCTACGTAGTATATGTATGGGTATTATGGAGCACATAGCTGCTCGCGTGAAGTATAGTTGCAATATGGAGTATGCTGAGCTCGCGTGGAATTGTGGACATGCTGACACTGTATATAGTTGTTAACACGCGAGCATATCACCTCTACGGACGTCTCGTATACTCGCGAGGCATGTAATGGAACAAAGGGTTAAGTATAGTTTTAATGCATCGCAAGCATATGATTTTGCATATAATAAATGACTCCACACCCTAGGCTCGCTAGGGTGTTAGTCTCGTGAGTACTCTCGCGAACAAATGAAGCTAAGGGAAGCTCCTGGCCTATTGTGAGCAAACAAAAGACAAGGGAAGCTCCCGAGCTTTAAGGGAAAAGGCACCTTAGGCTTGCTAAGGTGTTAGCCTCGTGATCGATCCTGTGATTGAACATGTTGTTACACGCGTAGTTAATGTAATTTTTCGAGCATGTATAATGTATTTTTAATCTGGTGTGCATTTGTTACGGGTACGCGAGTACGTATAAAATGGAGCATGTTGATACTCACGTGGGGTGTTTGAGGCATGCTGCTGTTCGCGTAGCTCGCGTGGTTGTATGCATGCAATGAGGTGTATTGGTCCCCGCGTGGGTTATGTATATTGTTGAATGGAATTTGCTCGTGGGATTTGTCTTGTAATAGTCTTGAGTGAATGTCAATACCTGTCATCTCGCATCATGCTTTCGCGACCAGGGGGAGTTTTCTAGCTCAGCCCTGGAAGCTGGAAACACGAGCCGTCCTCACTTTCGCGACCAAGGGGAGTTTTCTAGCTCAGCCCTGGAAGCTGGAAGTAGGACACGCGACCGGGGGGTTTTTTTAGCCAAACCCGGCCCAGCCGTCTACGCTTTCGCGACCAGGGGGAGTTTTCAAGCTCAACCCTGGAAGCTGGAAGCACGAGCAGTCCTCTCTTTCGCGACCAGGGGGAGTTTTCTAGCTCAGCCCTGGAAGCTGGAAGGAGGACACGCGACCGGGGGGGTTTTTTAGCCAAACCCGGCCCAGCCGTCTACGCTTTCGCGACCAGGGGGAGTTTTCAAGCTCAGCCCTGGAAGCTGGAAGCACGAGCAGTCCTCTCTTTCGCGACCAGGGGGAGTTTTCTAGCTCAGCCCTGGAAGCTGGAAGGAGGACACGCGACCGGGGTTTTTTTTTAGCCAAACCCGGCCCAGCCGTCTACGCTTTCGCGACCAGGGGGAGTTTTCAAGCTCAGCCCTGGAAGCTGGAAGCACGAGCAGTCCTCTCTTTCGCGACCAGGGGGAGTTTTCTAGCTCAGCCCTGGAAGCTGGAAGGAGGACACGCGACCGGGGGGTTTTTTTAGCCAAACCCGGCCCAGCCGTCTACGCTTTCGCGACCAGGGGGAGTTTTCAAGCTCAGCCCTGGAAGCTGGAAGCACGAGCAGTCCTCTCTTTCGCGACCAGGGGGAGTTTTCTAGCTCAGCCCTGGAAGCTGGAAGGAGGACACGCGACCGGGGGTTTTTTTTAGCCAAACCCGGCCCAGCCGTCTACGCTTTCGCGACCAGGGGGAGTTTTCAAGCTCAGCCCTGGAAGCTGGAAGCACGAGCAGTCCTCTCTTTCGCGACCAGGGGGAGTTTTCTAGCTCAGCCCTGGAAGCTGGAAGGAGGACACGCGACCGGGGGGTTTTTTTAGCCAAACCCGGCCCAGCCGTCTACGCTTTCGCGACCAGGGGGAGTTTTCAAGCTCAGCCCTGGAAGCTGGAAGCACGAGCAGTCCTCTCTTTCGCGACCAGGGGGAGTTTTCTAGCTCAGCCCTGGAAGCTGGAAGGAGGACACGCGACCGGGGGGTTTTTTTAGCCAAACCCGGCCCAGCCGTCTACGCTTTCGCGACCAGGGGGAGTTTTCAAGCTCAGCCCTGGAAGCTGGAAGCACGAGCAGTCCTCTCTTTCGCGACCAGGGGGAGTTTTCTAGCTCAGCCCTGGAAGCTGGAAGGAGGACACGCGACCGGGGTTTTTTTTTAGCCAAACGCGGCCCAGCCGTCTACGCTTTCGCGACCAGGGGGAGTTTTCAAGCTCAGCCCTGGAAGCTGGAAGCACGTCACCACCCAAGAGGTCTTACAGTCCTGCCTGGCGAGGCGGGATCATGGCGGGTGAGCTCGATGGCATAAACCCGTCCATGTTTTCGCGACCAAGGAGAGTTTTCTAGCTCAACCTTAGAAGCTGCATCACCACCCAAGAGGTCTTACAGCCCCGCCTGGTGAGGCGGCATCGTGGCCTTGGTGAGTGTACATCTCATCTAGGTCACGGTACATTTCGCGTGCTCGGTGACTCGCCCGATACCGCTAATTGTAATCAAGCTAAATAAATAGAAGAAAGTATTGAGTAAGGTAAAAGTCATGCAAGGTGCAAGCGGGACTTACCTGACTCTTTGCCTTTTATCTTTTGTTAACCTTGTGATTTGTTTTTCATAAAGCAAGAATAGCAATCTCTCGTCATGACGGATGTCAAACCAGTTGTGTGAGGAAAGTCCCCACGGTCGGCGCCAGTGTTGGAACTCGGATTGGTTGGAACCTCGTTCCAACGGAAATGAAACCGGCAACACTCCGGATTCCCGAGTCTTTGTCGTTTCTTCTTCTTGTGGTCCCTTTATTCTCTCTCTCTCGTTGTAAAGTAATAACGTCCATGTTCCTGCAAAAGCCAAACCCGGAGCTGGTGCTCCCCGGGAAGGCACTCCGACGCTCAAGTCAGTAATTATTTAAATGATATAATTGCAAATGATATCTTAGGGAATTAGAATGATTATTTACACCCGAAAGGAGATTTAAGAATGTAATTGCACATTACCGAAAGAGGGTGAAACTCATGCTCAATGCTTTATTCGATTAAATGACCTTACGAGTCATATATATACCCATAACACCAACTTACTCAATCTCTTGTACATGCTTGGAGTCCCACAAAAACAGCGTTCATGCATGGCGAGGACGCGAGCATGGCCGAGGCGAGGAGTCACGCGAGTCAAAGCCGAGGCGAGCTACGTGAGCAAAGGCTACATGAGCAAATGGCTGAGGCGAGCCGATGCACGCGAGTCATGCCGAGGCGAGGCATGGCGAGGCGATGCACGCGAGCTGCGGGAGTCGCGAGTCATGCCGAGGCCGAGGCGTGGCGAGGCTAGGCGATGCAAGCGAGTCATGCCGAGGCGAGGCGTGGCGAGGCGATGCACGCGAGCTGCAGGGGTCGCGAGTCATGCCGAGGCCGAGCTACGCAAGCCAAGAGGACGCGACCTACCATGCCGAGGCGGGGCGAGCAAATACTCCTCTAAATTGACCACTCATTTAATGCCATGTAATTTATGTTGATGAATTTGAATGAAATTTAAATAGAAAATGGACTAGTATACTCAGTTATTGTTTTGGAAATAGTTCACGAGCATACTTTCCCACAAAAGCAAACTTGAGAGACCAAACTTTAATTATTTTTATATGTAAACGACCTACATAAACAAACATGAAAATGACTCTCAAACGACCTATATTAACAAACGGAGAAAGTATTGAATAGATCTCGACCTCACTCGCTGCTCTCTTCGTCTCGACTTCGCCCTCTCGTCCTTGTTTGTTTGTCTGAATCTCCATTGTTCCTTTTTCCTTCACGGATGCTATATACAGCCCGGTGCCTTTACCAAACACCGCCTGACCACTCGCGTTCTGCGAGGTACGTGACACTCGCGTAACGCGAGATTAGCAAAAAATTAGGTTAATTTTTAAAATGCTAATCTCGCGTAACGCGAGTGTCACGTACCTCGCAGAACGCGAGTGCACGTCACCTCGCAGACCGCGAGCATTACATATCAGATAGACGTTGTTGTGCACCATTAATACATGTCTTGTCCCCACCTAACTATAATAACTACCCCCTTATTTTAAGTAATCCGTAACACCTATTAACCCTACCCTAACACCTCTTTTTATCATCTTTCACCTCTTTCACCCTCCATTAAAACCCATTTTCAAAACCTTCAAACTTCAAAACACTCTAAAAACACCTAAAATAATGGAAGATGAAGAGGAATTCAACAAAGGAGGGAATGGAGATGGTGGTTCATCAAGTTACCATGCAAATGAGGTAATGTTCTTACTTAATTTTTGAATTTTAATTTGTTTTGCACCATTAAGAGCTAAAATGAAGTTATTATGTTGTATTTCATGTTAAATCTAGTAGTAGTAAGTGTTGAAGAGATGACTTTTGCATATAATGTCCAAAACTTAGATTTGTTCATGTTTTTAGGGTTTTTAATGTAGAAAATTTAGATTTGTTCATGTTTATGTTAAATGAGCCCGTTTCACTGTGTTTCAGCGTTAGCAAGTTCCCGCATTTGCGAGAGGAAGCACCTCGCGTGACGCGAGATATGCCTACCTCGCAGAACGCGAGAATTTGCACATTACAGAGTATTATCTCTTTATTGTGTATAGGTGAATTTTTCTTTGTTCACTGGATTGAATGCAATCCAGTTGAATGACTACACCTACCCCTCCCGGAATACAAGGCCATGTTCGCCACCGTCATTTGATTTAGGGATTGACGACTTTGGTGATTATCATCAACCATCTACATATGAACAACATGTGCCATCTACTTATCAATATCCTATGCCATCTACATATGAATTGCCCGTGCCATCTACATATGAATTGCCCGTGCCATCTACTTACAACCATCTACATATGAACAACATGTGCCATCTACTTATCAATTTCCTATGCCATCTACATATGAATTGCCCGTGCAATCTACATATGAATTGCCCGTTCCATCTACATGAAAGAATTTTGTTGTGTGCGGGGTATGGTTAGAGGCCGAGAGCGAGGACAGTTATTTGTGGGCGTTGCAGCAGCTACAGACGATGTATTTGAGAATAAGGGCATCGCCTACTTGCTTCTTCACAGACCGTGAGATGGCTCTTATGCATGCAACAGACATGTTATGGCCAAATGCAAAGTTTCTCTTATGTAGACGACATGTAAGGAAGAACATAGAGGCGAGAGGCAAGATAGGTATGGGCACACAAGCATTGGGGGTTCATATTTCTAATGATTATTATAACGTGTTCGAACAAACCACTGAAGAAGGTTACAACAAAACGTTGAAGACACTTGAGATTGAATGAGGAGCTTATCCAACCGTATTGAACTACGTGAGAAAGAATTGGCTAAACCGTTACAAAGAATAACTTGTTTCAGCATGGACGGATAATGTCTTCACTCTCGGGAATAACACGACAAACAGGTATGTTCTCTAATTTATGTCTACCTTCTATATATGAGAATAGGAGCTTCTGTAATGCACATGCTCGTAGAACGCGAGATAGGCCCCACTCGCAGAACGCTAGGCTCGTACAACTCGCAGAACGCGAGAATTTGCACATTTCAGAATGATGCAAAGTTTCTGTTTGTATTTGCATATTATGTTTGTTCTTATTGTTTTTCGAACATTTTAGAGTTGAAGGAGCACATTCGTGTCTTAAGTCTTACTTGTCAAGTGGAAAGGGTAGGCTAGACACCATGTTCAAAGAATACAAAACAATGGCGGCGAACCAACTTAAGGAGATTAATGTGTCTTTCACCGAGAGTTTGAATAAGAGCTTCACAGTTGTTGAAGGGGCCGACTTATTTAAAGTCTTGAAGTTCAAAGTGTCTTACAAACGTTTCCGAACTTGTGCCCCCATGATCAAGAGAAGTGTGCACAAACTGTTTTAGACATTGGGAGAGTAAATACTCCTCTAAAAGAGCCGGCTATTTCAAAGCACACCGGGGGGCGTCCAGTCGGAGCTCCTAACAAACAACCAAGGTCAACGCAAAGAAGACCGTCTGCATGGGAGCACACTAATGCTGAGATGGATGCTAGAGCTTTGGAAGAAACACCTCCAAAGAAGCAAAGAAATGCTTCTAATTCTGAAACATTCAAGAAACCAAAGACTAAGGTGATTGGCAAGTACAAGTCTCAGATACCTGCGTCAATGCGCACCCATGTGAATGGTTGGTTTGAATTAAATGGAGATGGAAATTGTGGATATAGATCAATAGCGTATGAGACGGAGGACAACCAACACTTATGGAGGGAAGTAAGAGATTTGATGATAGCTAAGGTCAAAGATATTTGGCATCTAGTTGAAGGAACTTGGATTGGACCTCCGGAACAACCAACTTTGGAGACCGTTGTACACCAACTTACATGGGAAAGAATAGGAAGGGCTCCGGAAGATCATTGGCTAGCTACCCCGGAAATGGGATGCCTTGTGGCATCCACATTCAACGTAGTGTTCGTAACGGTGGGAAAATACGCTAACCACACTTTCCTTCCTCTACAACGTCCTACTTGGTTAGAAGCAGGTGAAACACTTCCGACGATCTGCTTATTCTATATTGAGAGGGAGAAACATTTTGTTCCGGTATGTTTTGGATCTTCTTATGAATTACTTTCTAATATGCAACTTCCTAACGTTGTTGTTTTCTTGTAGTTGCGTCTTGAAGAAAACTGCTCATTACCTCCTGTGTTTACTCCTTGGTGGCGAAACGCGGAATATGATGCTCATTGTTTGCACGATCGTGTGGCACATCGATGTGCCGCCTATAGTTTAACGTAGTTGTAGTTATGTTTTATTCGCTGAATTTGAAATGTAATGTTGAACTGGAGATGGTTTTTTAAATTCTGAAACAGGAACTTGAATGCAATATCTCGCGTTCTGCGAGGTGTGTGTCCCTCGTGTTCTGCGAGAAAATGCATAATTCAAACAGAATTGTAAACCAACAGAATTATCCCTTAACTGTAAACCAACAGAATTATCCAACAACTAATCCAAGCAACAAAGCAATCCAAAAACATAAACAATCCAAAACACAATTAAAAATTATCCATCAACTTAAGGAAATTCAAACAATGGCTACTCTTCTTGTTCTGGTCGGAAGGGAGCGAGATCTGCCATACATAGTAGCATTTGAGCGTGATATGAAGGAAAATCCTCTGGAGTGGCAAACCGATACCGGTCCATGTCATTGTACACCCGGCCAATCACCTATACGCATGTAAACATTCATTCTATATTAATATTAGAGACAAACAAAGACTAGAAACGCAAGATATACCAAAACAAATAATATTACCTGTTTCTGAGTAATCATCCCAGAGATTGCAGGACGGATATACCTATGGGTCCTCTTGATGTACCAATCCATGTAATCATGGGAGCATTCATGTGGTACATAGGCAACTGGCCCCATTTCATTGAGAGATATGGAGTGAACATCTCTTGCCTCCCAAAGCCATTGGTTGGTGTCATAAAAAACACTATAACACCTAATGTTGGCCAACCTATGAGCTTTGAGCGGTTCGATGACTGGCCTAGGAATACGCTGCAGTCTCCCAAATTGTATCGGACACCGATCCGGCATGTGTGGTTCGGTGACGTCACAGCACGATAGCACCCCGTGAAATAGAGTGGGAGCGAGCTCAGGATTGGAGAAGTCTTGCGCTCCATACGGGTTCCAACATATCTAAAAAGACAGAAAATGCAGAAAAGTAAAGAAACAACTAACAAACAGATCATTGAATCTGCACATAAATATGCATTTTCCCGCGTTCTGCGAGGGTGTGCAGCCTCACGTTCTGCGAGTAACACATACCTCGCGTTCTGCGAGAAAATGCTGTTTAAAATGCAGAAGCTGTTTTGGCGCAGAAAATGCAGAAGTTGTTGAAAATGCAGAAAATGCAGAAACTTAAGACAACCTAATGCACATGAATAAAAATGAATTAGATAATTACCATCTCTGGTATAATAATATCGAGCGCGCCTCTATAGTCCCTTCCGACTTGCCCCTTCTTCAGCTTTAAATTCTTAGGCATCCAACGGTAAACCCATGGTGACGCTTCCGTCCACCGAGGACGTTCAGTAGGTCGAAACTGTGGGAAATAGTTGTAGATCCATGCCTAGGAAATATAAATTACGTTAAATATGAAAATATAAATAAGTAGGTAAATTAAACGCTTAGAAAGTAAAATACATGCAACAAGGTGTAACAAAAAGACATCTGGGCACAACCTTGGCGTGTGCATATCCCCAGCTTCCTATACAGATGTGCCAAAGCAGCTGAACCCCACGACATTTTCATAGCCTTGGCATAGGAGTCCACATAAGGCCCATATCTAAGCCGAATCAAGTTCTGTGACTTGTCGGGAAATAAGATCGAGGCAGCAGTATACAACACACAACCTAAACCCTTTCGTTCTGCAGAAAGGGTTTCATAATGACTTCTAAAAAAATCGGCTTTCACACTCCCAGAATCTAACATTAGAGGATCTATTCCAAAAATTTCCGCCCCCTTCCTAGCATAGAATTTTAAAACCTCGTCATGACTAAACTTGGCACCCAGTTTCTTACTTGTTGTCATAGCTTTCCCTTCTATAGCAAGGCCTAATATCCTATACACATCAAGAAGGCCAATAGTAATCTCACCACAAGGGAGGTGGAATGAATTTGTCTCGGGTTGCCATCTTTCGATGAACGCTTCAATCAACGGGAAGTCGATTTCGTCGTACAACATTCTAGGGAGATCTGACAGTCCAACTGCACCGGGAATCTCTGACCAGTCATTGTTGTCTAATGGCCAATCACTGTTTTGCTTTGTCCTTTGTTGTGGCTTCATCGGACCTTTGATCTGCAGAAAAATATACAAATTATACTCTGCAGAAGAAATTTACAAAAAATACAGTTTCTGCAGACAAGGAAGAAAATGCAGAAAATGTGCATTTTTTCGCGTTCTGCGAGTGTGCCACTCCTCGCGTGACGCGAGAAAATGCACATTTTCTGCATTTTCTTCCTTGTCTGCAGAAACTGTGCAATGGACTAAACTTCAGAAAAAAATAAATAAATGACTTACCTCCCCTTTTTGGATGTGGTACGCAACATGTGATTCAAATCCCTTAAGCAACTCGGGATCTTCTGGACCTCTGGGTACGCCATGAGTAAGCTCAGGATCATATTTTGGCTCATTCTTCTTGGACTTCCTCTTTCTTTTTGGTTTCTCGACCACTTCTTCTTCTTCATGTTCTTCCTCTTCTTCACCCCCAACAACTTCATCCTCGTTCTCTTCTTCCATCGGTTCTGGTTGAGGATTGTAAGAAGAAGAACAAGCTTGTCCACTTCCATGACTCATGTCTTGAGGAACACTTCCCTCACCAACTTCACCTCCCCAACTTTGTCCACCGACCCAACTTTGTCAACCTCACCCTTGTCCAATTTCCATTAGAGCATACTGTGGAATGAAATTGTCTCAGCCACCAATAGTGCTACCTGGTTGTTCAAATGGAGTTGACGGTTGTGCACATGAAACTGACTCTTGAGAATAAAGGTCCCAATCATCACTAGGGTAAGGCCCTTGGTATGTACCTGCTCGTTCTCTCCCACTAGGCACAAAACAGTCTGCCCCCACCATAACTATGGACACCACTGTAATCCAGATATTCTTGGGGGAGTCCATCGGGGTACAACACCGGTAAGTTTAAAGGGAGCTCTATGGGGCGAGAATCAACGTCGGGGAGCCCCTCAGGGAAGATCTCTACGGGTGTTGTCTTCTTTGCTTTCCTCTTCCCTTTTGCATTTTCAACCGGTGGATTTTCTCTCACAACGTTCCAATTTCTCCGACGGGTTGAACGTCCAGGACGATCCATTACCTAAAATAATACAAAGTAAAATCAATAAATAAACGAATGCAGAAAAAAACACAGAAAACAAAAGACTGAATACACATGTTCTGCAGAAGGGGAAGGGGAAATTGCCATAACTGGCAATTTCTCGCGTTCTGCGAGGTGTGACATCACGCGTGACGCGTGATTTCACACATTTCTTCTCCGGCCATCTCACACATTCCGACCAGTTTCCGGCGACATTTCAACACAAATTCAACATAAATTCAATATTTTAACTACATAACCTATCAATTTAAGTAAATTACCAAATAAACATCAAAACCCTAAATAAAATGTAAACCCTAATAAAAAACCCTAACCCTAATGAATTTCATCCTATTCAACATAAAAAAAACATCCACTCATCAACCATAATACAAAATCATCATCTTTCATCCAATCTAAACAACCTAATACCATATACAACCATTTCTAAATCAACATTCAATATCAAAACATCATATAATTAATATGCAATTTCCTATACAAAATCATCATCTTTCACCTCTTTCACCCTCCATTAAAACTCATTTTCAAAACCTTCAAACTTCAAAACTCTAAAAACATCAAAAACAATAGAAGATGAAGAGGAATTCAACAAATGAAGGAATGAAGATGGTGGTTCATTAAGTTACCATGCAAATGAGGTAATGTTCTTACTTAAATTTTAAATTTTATGTGTTTGCACCATTAAGAGCTACAATGAAGTTATTATGTTGTACTTCATGTTAAATGTAGTAGTAGTAAGTGTTGGAGAAATGACTTTTGCATATAATGTCCAAAATATTTGTTCTTGAACCTTATTTTGTTTAGGGTTTATGCTTTTAGTGTTTTTAATGAACAAAATTTAATTTTGTTCATGTTTATGTTATATGACCCCGTAGAATTGTTTTTGCACCATTGCACATTCCCGCGTTCTGCGAGCAAGAGCACCTCGCGTAACGCGAGAATGGCCTCTCTCGCAGAACGCGAGAAATTGCACATTACAGAGTATTAACTATGTTTGTGTATGTTTTGTTGTGTTTTATTGTGTATAGGTGAATTTTTCTTTGTTCAATGGATTGAATGTAATCTAGTTGAATGACTACACCTACCCCTTGCGGAATACCGTGCCAGTTTTGCCACCGTCATTTGATTTAGGGATTGACTTTAGTGATTATCATCAACCATCTACTTATCAAGTGCCCGTGACATCTACATATGAATTGCCCGTTCCATCTACTTATGAATTGCCATGTACATATGAAGTTCCATCAAGCTATGATGCGTTTGATTCACAGTTTGCTAACCCACCTACAAGCGTAGGAGAGGAGATGTGGTTTCTTCCTTCTTTACGCACTGCACCAAAATTTGATAGTCCCGTATGTGAGGAAGATGTTGTTTCTAGGGATTATTCGGAATATTTCACCACGGAGCAAATGTTTGCCCCTAAGGAGATTGGTCATTTGTGGGTGTTGAATGTTGCAAAGCAACAAAAGTTTATGATCTCTATTGGAAGAAGTGTACCATCTAAACCAGGGCAAAGTGGAAAGGTTCAAATCATTTGTGAGAAAGGGAGAAGTTATAAGCCTAAAGTTCTCAGAGTGAGAACAAACTCAAAGAGCAAGAAAACGGGATGTCCATTTCAGTTGAAGCTCATGGAGAACCGTATTGAAGAAAATTGGAGAGTAACAATTGTCTGTGGTTTGCACAACCATCCTATTGGAGGTACTTTGAACGGAAATGCATTTGCTGGGAGGCCCACCCCTGATCAAAAGAAAATGGTTTGTGGCGCATGACGTCACACTTTCTTCTCCGGTCAAATTAACAACTTCGGCCAGTTTCCGGTGGCATGTGTACACAAATTCAAAAATTTAACTCAAAAGCCTATCAATTTAAGTAACTTACCAAATAAACATCAAAACCCTAAATAAAATGTAAACCCTAATAAAAAACCCTAACCCTAATGAATTTGACCTATTCAACATAAAAAAACATCCACTCATCAACCATAATAAAAAATCATCATCTTTCATCCATTCCAAACAACCTAATAATATATACAACCATTTCTAAATCAACATTCAATATCAAAACATCATATAATATGCAATTTCATATACTAACAACATATATTCATCTAGAATCAACATTAGAAAGCATAAGGGAAGAAGAAACATACCTTAATTGAAGATTTGTGTTGAAAAGAGGAAGAGGAAGAAGTTTTTTCGAGAGAGATGGTAAAAGAGCGGCGGTAGGGTGCTGTAAAAATGGGCCGAATAGGGTTTTTCCCCGTTTATAGGGGAAGAACCCTCGCGTAACGCGAGGGATACGTCACTCGCGTTCTGCGAGAAGACGCTCCCTCGCGTTATGATAGAATACTGAATAACAGTTAGGATTATTTAGTTAGTTTGTTTTATGACAGCTGTCATTGTTAGTTAGAGGTTGTTAGAGGCAGTGTTAAGCCCTCTTCTTCCTACTTAAACTCTGTAATTTGTTGCTCCTGTTATCTAATCAATCACTCGAAATTCCCCAATTCTCTCTTCACTAAATGTTCACATGGTATCAGAGCCAGGGAATTCTCATCCGTTTTTCTGATCGTTGATCGCTTCTTCCCTTTTCGATCCTCGATCGTTCTTCTTCTTCTCTGTATTGTTCTTCGTTTCGATCTAGGTCTCTTCAATGCCTAATCCTACGATTGACAATACTAATCCGCTCTTCGTCAATCCTTCAGATCAACCAGGCACTGCGATTATTGCACAGGTATTCGATGGAAAATTCTATGGTGAATGGAGACGATCGGTGAAGGTTGCTCTCTCCTCCAAGAACAAGTGGGGATTCGTCACTGGAAGCGTTGGAAAACCTGACGATCCTTACTTGTCTTCACTTTGGGAGCGAGCGAATGATCTTGTGATCGCTTGGATCACCAATGCTCTTAGTCCAGAGACCAGGAGCAGTGTCATTTACAATGAGAATGCGCGAGATATTTGGGAGGAACTGGAATCAAGATTTTTCCAATCTAACAGTGCTCAGAGATTCTCTATTCAACAAGAACTCAATGCGATCTCTCAGGGAAGTCAGTCTATCACAAGTTATTTCACCAAGATCAAAGGATTGTGGGATGAATTAAGGAGTTTCAAGAAAATTCCTAAGTGTCTAACCTGTGGATCCCTCCAGTGCACTAATGAGGAAGAAGATGAACAGAAATTGATTCAATTTCTCATGGGATTGAACTCTTCTTATGCTACCACCAGAGGTAACATTCTGATGATGAAACCTATCCCGAATGTTTCTTCTGCTTTCTCCAATTTGCTCCAGGAAGAAAAGCAAAGAGAGATAGGTTCCCACACCAAGATTTTGGAGGAAGCTGCTTCTCTGTATGCAGGGAACAAGGATCTTGATCAAAGGAAGCCTGAACATAAGAAGTCCTCTCTAGTTTGAAACTATTGTAAGAAACCAGGACATGTGGTAGATAAATGCTACAGGCTCCATGGTTTTCCCTCTGATTTCAAGTTCACAAAGGCCAAGAAAACTAGAACTGCTATCCAAACTGAGGATTCTTCTCCTACCTCTATTCCTGGATTGTCTAGCACTCAATGTCAACAACTCATTCAACTTCTTCAAGCCAGTTCCTCATCTCCTTCTTCTGGGTTCTGTGGAGCTGTGGAAGTGGACAATGTCCAACATGAACTCAGCCTTGCTGGTATAACTTCTAAACCTATACTTTCTATTGGTCACTGGGTTATAGATAGTGGAGCCAGCACTCATATGTGCCATGATCTTAAGTTGTTTTCTTCCATCAAACGTCTTAATCATCCTATCTCTATAGTCCTATCAAATGGAGACAAATTTGCAGTGGAATCTGAAGGAGATATACATCTCTCATCTTTGATAGTCTTGTCTGGAGTCCTATATGTGCCTTGTTTCAGATTCAATCTGATCTCAGTTGCCAAGCTCACTGCTGATTAGGTTGTGCAGTTTTCTTCACTAAGAGTGAGTGCTTTGTGCAGGACCTTTCCAAGAACAAGCTTAAGGCAATTGGTAGTGCTAAAGATGGGATCTATCACTTACAAGCACCTTCAAATGTTCTTTCTAATAAATCTGCACATGCTATGAATGTACCTCATGACACAATCTGTTTTTACTCTTTGGCATAGACGTTTTGGTCACTTGCCTTTGTATAAACTCAAGACCTTAGGTCTCATGCCTTCTTTTCCTAAGGATTTAATTGTAGATCCTTGTGATATTTGTGCAAAGTCAAGACAACAGAGGTTGCCTTTTCCACATAGCAATATTAAAACTACTCATGTGTTTGAACTTCTCCATGTTGATACATGGGGACCTTACCATATTTCTACCAGAGAAGGGTACAAATATTTCTTGACATTGGTTGATGACTTTAGCAGGGCAACTTGGACACATCTTATGTCTTCCAAAGGGAGTGCTTTTGACTTCATCAGAGCATTCATTGAGATGGTTTCTACTCAGTTTTCTTCCACAATCAAGATTCTCAGATCAGATAATGCTCTAGAGCTTGGAACCAGTCATGCTACTAAAGAGTTTCTCCTCAGCAAAGGGATCATTCACCAGACTTCTTGTGTTGCAACTCCACAACAGAATGGCATTGTGGAGAGGAAGCATAAGCATCTCTTGGAGACTTCAAGAGCCTTATTGTTTCAATCTGGATTACCACCATCTTTCTGGGGAGATTGCATCTTGACAACAACTCATTTGATCAATAGGTTTCCCTCTAAACTTCTACATGATGCTTCTCCTTATGAGGTTCTATATGGAAGAAAACCATCTTATGATACTCTTAGAGCTTTTGGTTGTTTATGTTATGCCTCTACCTTGAAACAAGGTCGGGATAAATTTCAACCAAGAGCATCTAAATGTGTATTTTTAGGATATCCCTTTGGCAAGAAGGGTTACAAGCTATTCAACTTGGAAACTAAAATGGTTGTTGTTTCCAGAGATGTAGTTTTTCATAAGAGTATTTTCCCATACCAGACCAACAGAAACACCTTACCTCCACATCAAAATCCTTTTCCTTCCAATCCAGATTCTTTTTCCTGTGATAATTCTTCTTCCCAGGATACTGGTGTCACACATAATCAAAATGTCCCACAAACTTTCTCACCTGAACTTGATAGAAATCCTACTCCTATTATCCATATTCCTCCATCACAAAACCAAAGGCCAACACGAAGTCATACTCCACCAGCCTATTTGTCAGATTACATTTGCAATTCTGTCACCACTAAGCCTAAACACTGTCACCATACTCTTACTTCAATGTATCCCCAAGCTTTCTGTTTTCAAGCCTTAGATTCTTCCAAGGAAGTCATTGAGACAGAGCCATCTAGCTACAAAGTGGCTAGTACTGATCCAGGATGGATTGATGCTATGGATCAAGAGTTCAAAGCTTTACAAGATACTCACACTTGGGATCTTATCCAATTGCCACCTGATAAACATCCTATTGGTTGTCGTTGGGTTTACAAAATCAAGAGGAAAGCAGATGGGAGCATAGAAAGGTTCAAGGCCAGACTTGTAGTGCAAGGCTACACTCAAATGGAGGGTGTGGATTATACAGAGACATTTTCTCCAGTTGTCAAGTTCACAACAGTTAGGTGTTTGATCAGTCTTGCAATCAAGAGAGAGTGGAAGATCTTTCAGCTAGACGTCAACAACGCCTTCTTACATGGTGAATTACATGAGGAAGTATACATGAAGGCACCACCTGGTTTGGTAATTTCAAATCCTTCTCAGGTTTGTAGATTACGCAAGTCACTTTATGGCTTAAAACAAGCATCAAGGCAGTGGTCTAGTTCTTACTCAGCGCCAAATTAAGGACCTTGGCCAACTCAATTTTTTTCTTGGCATTGAGTTTGTCAAGCATTCCAATGGTCTAGTTCTTACTCAGCGCCAGTTTATTCATGAACTTCAGGATGAGTTTCACTGTCAAGAGCTTCGTCCTCTGGCCTCTCCTCTTGATCTAAATTGCAAGCTCACTCTAGATGATGGAGATCTCCTCAGTGATCCTACCATTTACAGAAAACTCGTGGGCAAACTCAATTTTCTGGTTCATTCCAGACCAGATATTGCCTTCACAGTTCAACATCTAAGTCAGTATCTTCAAACTCCTCGCACCACTCATTTCACTGCTGCTATACATACCCTACGTTACCTCAAAGGTACATCTGATTTGGGTATTCTCCTTTCAAAGAATACAGACTTCCAGCTACAAGCATATTGCGATGCAGATTGGGCATCTTGTCCACATTTTAGACGATCAATCAGTGGATTCATCATTTTTTTTGGGGGGATCACCAATCTCATGGAAGTCATAGAAGCAACAAACGGTTTCCTTATCCTCCGCAGAGGCAGAGTATCGATCCATGAGGCGTGTTTGCACTGTGTTAGCCTGGCTATCTCGCCTTCTCCATGAGCTCGGGGTGTCTGACATCACACCTATTCATTTGAAGTGCGACAATCAAGCTGCAATTTACATTGCTCGCAACCCGGTCTATCACGAACGTACCAAACACATTGATCTAGACTGTCATTACGTGCGTGAGAAACTTCTCCAAGGGCTCATCTCTTTGTCACATGTTCCAACCAAGCTGCAACTCGCCGACATCCTAACAAAGACTCTAACTGGTATTCAGCAACACAATTTTCTTCCCAAATTGGGTGTAGTCTCTCCTACCCTCCAATTTGAGGGGGGCTGATAGAATACTGAATAACAGTTAGGATTAGTTAGTTAGTTTGTTTTATGACAGCTGTCATTGTTAGTTAGAGGTTGTTAGAGGCAGTGTTAAGCCCTCTTCTTCCTACTTAAACTCCGTAATCTGTTGCTCCTGTTATCTAATCAATCACTCGAAATTACCCAATTCTCTCTTCACTAAATGTTCACACGTTACGCGAGGTGCCGAGCGTTATTTAGTAAAACGCCCTGGCTGTATTTAGTAAGGGCCTTTTCCTTCTCTATTTGTCTCGATTGCATCTTCTTTTGTTTGAAGAGTTGATTTTTTATTTATGTTCATGTGTTGTAGGTGTTCTTACTTGCCCACGCTTCAACTTTTGTCATGAAACAAGGTGATTCGTTCTATTCATGTTTCATTTTCGTGTTTTTGATTATATTGTACATTCATGCTTCAATTTCGTGTATGCGCTGCTGATTTTTAGTGATTTACAGTCGACGAGTTGATTTCAATGATTTAGAGTAGATTTGGTGTTTTTAGGTTTTACTGTATATTTCATTCGTACCCGATTCATATCCTTCGAAGTGTTAATTAGCTTAACTTTTTATTATTGTTATTCATACTTTTTTTTGAAAATTTAAATGAATCACCCATGAGTAATGGATATAAAATATTTAAGTATGGTATAATAATTTTTTCAATAAATCAAACCCTAATTAATTTTGGGGATAAATTTTTGAGCCCAAAAAATTGAGTTTTGCACCGGTTTAAAACGCCACGGCGTGAAGTTTAAAAAATGACTTTATATCACGGTTATGTGAAATCCGGGTTATAAGGTACACTTTTTACCTCAGTTCTGAAAAACTCCAGGTTATAAGGTCCCTGAACTGTTTGAAATCCGGATTATAAATTTGATTTTAAAACACCACGTTGTGGCGTTCTGATACTTTATATCCCGGAATTTTCAAAACGTGGTATAAAATCAATTCTTTAAAAATCAATAGTTAAACGACACATGATAGCGTTTTTAGTTCGGTGTAAAAAAAAACTTGGTTCAAACAAGACCCCGTTAATTTTCCCATGAGTGCTTCATTTCGTTTTGTAAAAAATACCGAACACATGTATTAAGATGTTGTTAAAAGTGTAACACACCTCTGAAGTTGAGACTAAAGAAGCCTAGTATGTAAGCATATGAATTACTCCCCTAATGCCAATTGGTTTTAGGGTGGAACCTCATTGGACTTATCTGTTGGGTCCAAAATACGCACGTTGCGCTTATCCATGTTTCGGGTCCCACTTAACTGGGCTTTACCCCGGACAGTCTGTGGTTGTCCCATGATCCAAATAGTGTGGATTGACCATAGGCCGCGAAGTTTATAGACATGCTATATGTTAGTATGCCTTGAATCTGAATCACACACTGCGACAGGTAGCACGGGGGTCTCGCTGACCGGTATACAATATCTGTTGTATGGGCTTATTTGGGCCCATCAGTTTTGTTGTTGGGCTTAGGGTTATTTAGCGCTATATATAGCGGCTTATGTGTAAACCTAATTGTATCGAAAACTGTAATACCGCCTCCGTATAATCTGATCTCCCTCTCCTGTGGACGTAGCCAATCTTTGGTGAACCACGTATATCTGTGTGTCTTTCTTGCGTTTACTTTGTTCTCGTTTCGATTCTGTTACAACACTATAAGAGTGTATATGAAAGTATTAAATCATGACGTTACATTAAATTGATATTACATGTGATTTCCTTAACAAGTACAAAAAACATTAAACACGAGAACATAAAAAAACATACCAAGTATGGATCAATGATTAAACGAACAAATCAATCAACCAGTGATGGATGCAAGATATCAAAAGAAATGGAACTTTTAGTATCCAACTGGGGTATATTCCGGAGTTGCAGGAGCCTTATATTCTGGAGATGGGGTGTAAACCGGGGTCTTGTATTTAGGAGATGGGGTGTATTTCGGCTCTTCGTATTTGGGAGATGGGGTGTAAACTGGAGCCTCGTATTTAGGAGATGGGGTGTAGACTGGGGCCTTGTACTCTGGTGATGGGGTGTAGACTGGCGCCTTGTATTTTGGAGACGGAGTGTACTTTGGCGCTTTGTATTTAGGAGATGGGGTGTAAACTGGAGCCTCGTATTCAGGAGATGGGGTGTAGACTGGAGCCTTGTAAACCGGTGATGGGGTGTAGACTGGCGCCTTGTAAACCGGTGATGGGGTGTAGACTGGCGCCTTGTACGCAGGAGAAGAAGTGTACTTTGGTGCCTTGTAGGTAGGTTTAGGGTACACAGGTGTTTCATACTTTGCAGATGTGTAGACAAATGGAGGGACAGAGTATAATTCTAAAATGTATGATTTCATGAAACCCTCTAGTGTAGTAGGGTGAGTTAGTGGAGCACCGGTTATTCCCTTTCCAATATCAGTAGCGATGTTGCAAGTTTTTGATGGAGAGCTTTCTAAGTACACTTTGCAGTCTGATGGCTCCAAGTACTCACCCAACTCTTCTGGTGTGAATGTTACCAAAAAATAACCATTTTTGTCGGTTTCAGAAGTTATCTTGGAGTACTTGTAACCCTTTGATTTACAAGAAAGTTTTGCTGTGGCACCTGTACTCAATTATTCATATATAACTTCTAGTTAGAATTGTATCAGGTATGTAAAGTTTCTTTGCTAATATGATCACTTAATAAGGAAACACATTTAAGTTTAGAAATCTTGCCTTCAACTGGTGTGAAGTCATAGTAATTTTGGCAGTATATAACACCTTGGACACCATAAAGTATGGACAACTTCTCTTCTACATAGTAACTTTTTGTGGGAGCCTTGTACTTTGGTGAAGGCTTGTACGAAGGCGTGTATTTTGGGGTAGGTGTTTTGTACTCTGGAGACGGTGTGTAAACTGGTTTCTTGTAGACAGGTGACGGTGTGTAAACTGGAGATGGAGATTTGTATTTGGGAGAAGGCGTGTATGTTGGAGTAGGGGATGTGTAAACAATAGATTCATGTTTAGGTGATGGTACATATGAAGATGGAGCTGGAGCTGGAGCGTCGTACTCAGGAGATGGAGTATAAGTTTTATACTCACTAGCAGAAGCAACCACAATTAGCAAAACAAAAACAGAGGAGACACCGAGGAGGTGACGAGCCATTGCTAGCTAGATTCTTCTTTTTGGATTTACTGGTTAATTGATTTGAGGATGAGATTGATAGCCTTTAAGCATAAAGTATATATAGATGTGATCAAGCTTGACTTTTTCAGTTTTATATTAGGATTTGGTTTGCAGATATACCTTATTAGATATGTGGATTATCCTCTTACCAAGCTTTCCAATAGCATATTTGCATGCACGTCGTTACTAGTTAGCTGCACCCACGACGTCCGACTAATTTAATATTGATAATTGAATGGATACTGAAATTGGGCACTTGGGTCATGGGAAGCATGTATCTGTTCATGCCTCATTTCCTGTGATATTTCTTGTGAAATATACGAGTAATATGGTTCTGTTGGTCTACAAATGTTGAGACCTGTTTGCGGTAAGAGCAGTTATCAGCCGATTTCTCCTGCACGTTTACACAGGTGAAATCTTGATCACTGAGATGTGATGTGCCTCGAAGGATTCAGGTAACTTTTGCAAATCAAATCTGACATTTTAATTTGGTGTCAAATCTTTCTGGTTATATATATTTCTTTTGGCCATTTGTGAAGGGTTGTGTGTATCAAGTTGAGGTGAAAGAGAGAAACAGAATGGTTCTATCAGGTCATGTCGATCTTTCTGGCTTACCTTCTCAGCTATGAGTCTGCACTTAGCATCTACAATATTCTTAAACAGTCCAGCTCCTCCAAAAAAGAGGGTCCATATTTAGATATATAGTCAATTGTGTAGGTGTTTATGATGAAACATAGCACTAGGACTGTGGTAACAAGGGAACATCCCTTTACCATTTGAGCCGACTAAGGCTTCGGAAACATTGGAGATTAGTTGGTTTCAGGATTTTGTAATGCTCTTCCTCTTTGCTATTGCTTGTCTTGTAGATTGCTCTTCTCTAACTAGTATGAGAATACATTGTAGTAGCTATAAATAGCTTTCCCTTTCCTTCATTGTAACTAATTGACTCGCATATTTTTCCCAATTATTCTGTTGTAACTGTAGAGCAAAGCTCTTCTTTATCAATGGAATACACTCCCTTCGTCTGAGTTTCTTGATTTCATCAGATCATTCCATGGATTTCACAACTAGGGTTATCTTGCAGAATGCTCTGTTCTGTATTTTTAGGCATATTGGAATAATCTACGTTTCTGATGTCTAATAGTATGATATACTTGGAAGAAAAAAGCTTGTTCCAACTTTAATTCACTTGTTTGACCTGATTAATTTGTCAAACGTTGTAGACGTGAGCGCAGTGCAGGCTCATAGGTGAGAAGGCAAGCGGGTAACATCCACATGACCGGACAGAACCGCTCTGTTTCTCTCTTTCACCTTAACTTGATATAGAACCCTTCACAAATGATCGACGAAAGAAGAATATGATTAGAAAGATAGGATGGCAAATTAAAAATAGTTGAATTTGACTTGCAAGTAGTTACCTCAATCCTTCAAGCCACATCTGTGTGATCAAGGTTTCACCAGGGTAGACATGCAAGAGAAATCGGCCTGACCATATCCTGATCCCCTTTGCAGATGCACTTGATAACTGCCCTAACTGCAAACCCAAGCGTACAAAGCCCGTGTAGTATTAATTCAATTCATAGGATATGCTCAGTCAGAGAAGAGAAGAGATTTTATCTACATATTAAGATTTTGATAAACATACCCGGCAGCTAAAGCAAGAGCAGGATCAACATGCAGAGCAATAGAACCACCCGAGCGTCTGTTTGGCAATGCCTGCGTATATAACAATCCCTGCATCACAGTTTAATTGCACATCTTCAATTGTAAGCCCAAGAATGAAAAACCCAATCACAGCTTAATAATTTCTTCACTCTGGTAATCACTAATATCAGAATAGACAATAATGTAAACAATTTTTCTAGTGTGTGCCAATGAGTTTCCTAACCAGGAGACAATTTGATAACAAATGTTAATTAATTTCTTAATTAATGATTTAATTCATTTTGTAATGAGTTCACCAATTCCCCTTTAGGAAAGTGTTTGGATAAAACGTCCAAACTTATCATTGTAATCTTAATGTAAAAGGTACATGCCTGAGATGGCTGAGTAGAATCCTCAAAAATAACAAAAGGACGACTTTTGGGTATTTTCACAGCTGGAGTTTGATTGTTTTGGTAATTTGTGTAGGAATAAGGATCAGAAGTCTTGGAGAAACCACCAGCACCTCGCAAGAAAATAGTTGTCCTGGAAAGAAGCATTGATCCATTGTCAATTATATTGAAGCACACTGAGTTTAATTAGCTTTTAGCAGAACACAAACCTGTTCATAAACAATGACTGTCCAGACTCTTTATCAAAACTCTGAGCTTCAACTTCAAGCACTGCTGCTTTACCTAAAAAGTGTATGGCTGGAAAATCAGTTTTTAAATACTCTGATAGATTCTCTTTCAACAAAAGTAACTGGTATTAATAGATTTCAAGAACAAGATCAATTAGTGACCACTTGAACAGAACTAACAACTCCTACCTCCTCGGATTACATACCTTTATCATGCAGTCCAGCGATGCTCGTTCGAGTCTCTAACTGCATGGAACCAAGAAAAAAAACATGTTTCAGGGAAAACAAGGATGTAAGCAACATATACCAATCCGTGAACGAACTTTTTCTTATGATTTGGATTTCCAGAGCCTTAGTCTTAATTCCTAAACAAAGCATCACAATAAGAATAAATGCAGAAGATGTGCACCACTACAAAGTAATAACAGAATAAAAACAACACCTAGTTTCGTATTTATATTTTAAGGGGGGTGATCCAGAAATATGGCCAAACGTGAATAAAAAAATGCATTTATGCTGGAAGCAGTAACCTTAGCCAACTCGTAAGAGCGAAAAAACAACATGTCCATGTATATCATCCAATGTTATAATTCATATATTACTATAGTTTGTCATATATGCTTTCTGTTATTCCTTTATGTCATTTGCATCATTACTTTCTGTTAGCAGGTTGTTACAGAGAGAGAGAGTAACAGATTGTGGAGTGGCCTGCGTGTCACTACTTGTCCACACACATATGTACTCTTCTCCTGCTATTGTAATTGTTGATCTGAATATACAGAAAGTTCAGATCTCCCTTTTCTCTCTTTCTCTGTTTACTACAATATGGTATCAGAGCACAGATCTTAGATCCTTCTTTCCATCCTTTCTCTTTTTTGATTTGTTGTTGAATTCCATACTCCAACAACGATCATGACAGAAAAACAAAATCCAGTAGAAAACACACATCCAAACACCAATGATCCGCTTTACCTTCATCCCAGCGACCATCCGGGCTTGACACTGGTTCCAGATGTGTTTGATGGTCAGAATTTTGGAGATTGGCAGATCTCCATGCGCATAGCTCTCTCGGCGAAGTTCAAGCTAGGCTTCGTTACCGGAGGAACTTCCAAACCAGCTGATGATGATGCTAACGCCGGTCGCTGGCAGAGATGTAATGACATGGTTAGGGCTTGGCTCCTCAACAGCTTGAGCAAGGAGGTGCGTCGGAGTGTGCTCTACTCTGAGACGGCCCAGGCGATTTGGGAGGAGCTCAGCACCCGCTATGGAAAACCTAGTGGAGCACAGCTATATGCTGTGAAGAAAGAACTCAGCAGGTTAGTTCAAGGTTCTGACTCCATTTCTACATACTATACCAAGATGAAATCCTTGTGGGATGAGCTGTGCTGTATGAGATCTCTCCCCAAGTGTTCTTGTGGTTCTGCGAAAGAACTGTTGCGCGTTGAAGAAGAGGAACGTTCAATCCATTTCCTCATGGGCTTGAACGATGTCTATACCACGGTTAGGGGGGCGATTCTGATGCAGATCCCTCTACCCAAAGTGGCGCAGTGCTTCGCAACCCTAGAACAAGAGGAGAGGCAGCGCGAAGTGCAGAATGCTTCACCTATCCTGGATAGCTCCGCAGCCTTGAGCGCCGTTGGAAATCGCTCTCAATCTCAGGGATCTAGGGGCGGATCTACTGAGAAGAACAATTTGTTTTGCACAAATTGCAAGAAGACAAATCATACAGTGGAGAAATGCTTCTTCCTCAACGGTTTTCCTCCACAGTATCGTGACAGGAACAAGAAGAAGAGTCCTGAAGGCAAATTTGCAGGATCAGTGCAGGCAGGGACAGGCAACACCTTGGGGCAACTTACCTCAGAACAATTCTCCAGACTCATGAGCCTTCTTGGAACTTCATCTGACAACATCAAATCTGAGCTTCAGGATGACTTCGCAGGATTTGCAGGTACAACATCCTTTATTAATCAGGTTTTCAATCGGATTTCTTGGATTATTGATAGTGGGGCTAGTTGTCACATGGCTTGTGACTTGAAAATGTTTCAGTTCACTAGAGATCTTGCTAAACCTTTCGATATCAGTTTGCCTACTGGAGAACTTGCCACAGTTAGTAGATCTGGATCAGTTATTGTTCTGCCTGATTTGATTCTGAAAGATGTTTTGTTTGTGCCTGCTTTTCATTGCAACTTGATGTCTGTTGGAAAACTGGTCAGGGACTTGCAGTGCAATGTTTTGTTCACACCTAGGCATTGTGTCTTGCAGGCTCCTTTTATGAGGACACCACTGATGCTTGGTAGAGTATACAAGGACTTATACATACTGAAAAAAGAGGATACACAAGCAGTGATTGCAGCAGCTGCTACTACTTCCACAGATGACACTCAGCTTTGGCATAGCCGCCTAGGACATTTACCTTATTCTAGGTTGCATTTACTTACTCCTTTTCAGAACAAAGTTTTTGATCAGGCTGTTTTAAAGCCATGTAATGTTTGTGCAAGAGCCAAACAAACCAGACTCAGTTTTCCTACTAGCAATATAACAACTTCTTCTCCTTTTGAACTTGTTCATATTGATGTCTGGGGTCCATATTCTGAATTGACATATAATGGATTTAGATACTTTATCACCATTGTGGATGATTTCTCCCGCTCTACATGGGTTCATCTTATGGCAGCTAAGAGCAATTCCTTTGGTCTCATTAAGGGGTTCCTAGCCATGGTTCAGCGACAGTTTGGAAGGCAGGTTCAGACTCTGCGAAGTGATAATGCTTTAGAATTGGGCAGCAGTATAGAGGCATCACAGTTTCTTCTTTCCCAGGGCATCCTTCATCAGACTTCATGCGTTGCTACACCCCAACAAAACGGGGTTGTAGAGCGTAAGCACAGACATTTGCTTGAGATTGCTAGAGCGCTTATGTTTCAATCCAACTTGCCAAAGAAATTCTAGGGAGAAAGTGTACTGAATGCCGCCTATATCATAAATAGGCTGCCTACTGGTGTATTGCAGAACAGAACTCCCTATGAGCTCCTATATCACAAGCCTCCTTCTTATGCCCACATGAAGGTCTTTGGTAGTTTGTGTTTTGCTTCCACACTCAAGCAAGGGAGAGACAAGTTCTCTGCTAGAGCTTCAGCCTGTGTCTTCCTTGGCTATCCCTTCGGTAAGAAGGCCTATAAGCTCTTCAATCTGGAGACCAAGCAAGTTTTTGTTTCACGCGACGTCGTGTTTCATGAGTCTTTATTTCCCTTCCATCACAACAGCACCTTGGTACAGACTACAGCTTCAGTTCCTGCACCAGTTCCCTTGCCAGATTTTACAGAGTCTTCATCTCCACCTCCTTCTCCTCAGCCCATACCTGCTTCTGCTCAGCCTCCTGTCCTGAGAAGATCTGAAAGACACGCTCCTCCCCCTAGTTACCTCTCCGAGTATGTGTGCACTCATGTGGCCACTCCATCAACCTTCTGTGATCACACTCTGACCTCTACAGTTGCTTTATCAGCTTTGCACAACACTTCTTCTATCCTTCCAGAGCAGGAACCTTTCACTTATGAAGAAGCATGTCATTATGATGTTTGGCATCATGCTATGCAAGCAGAATTCTCAGCCCTTGAGCAGAACCACACATGGGATTTGGTTGAGTTACCTAAAGGGAAGAAAGCCATTAGTTGCAAATGGGTTTATAAAGTCAAAAGGAAAGCAGATGGCACCGTTGAGAGGTACAAAGCTCGCTTAGTGGTCCGCGGATTCACCCAGAAAGAGGGGGTGGACTACACTGAAACTTTCAGTCCAGTGGTCAAGATGACAACTGTGAGAACCCTTGTTGCTGTGGCTGTCAAAAGGCAATGGGATATCTACCAACTGGACGTGAACAACGCGTTCCTACATGGAGACCTAGATGAAGAGGTATACATGAAGGTCCCTCTTGGACTAAGTGTTGACAGTGTTAATACTGTTTGCAGATTGAGGAAATCACTCTATGGCCTAAAACAGGCATCGAGGCAGTGGTATGCTAAGTTGTCTCAATCCCTTATGTCTAGAGGCTATGTTCAGAGTCTCAATGACTACTCCTTGTTTCACAGAAAGGTGGAGGGATCAGATGTGTTTATTGCAGTCTATGTGGATGACATTTTACTGACAGGGAATGATTTAGATGAGATCAAAAGCGTCAAAGCTTTCCTTGATAATGCTTTTAAGATTAAGGATCTGGGGCTATTGCATTTGTTCCTTGGAATAGAATTTGTGAAGTGTGCTGAGGGTGTCAAGATGAACCAGTGCAGGTTCATTGCAGAAATGGTCCAAGAATTCTTGCCAGATTCCTCAAGGACATCAGTCAGCCCTTTAGATCCCAGACACAAGCTCCAGCCAGATGATGGTGAATTGCTGGAAGACCCTATGCAGTACCGCAGATTGGTAGGCAAGCTTAACTTCCTTGTCAACACCAGGCCAGACATTGCATTTGCCGTTCAATGCCTCAGTCAATACAATCAAGCTCCTCGTGTTCCTCATTTCAATGCTGCTCTGAATGTTCTGTCATACATTGAAGGTACACGTTCTAAGGCCCTGCTCCTGAACAACTCACCAGACTTCAAGCTCATTGCATACTGCGATGCTGATTGGGCAACCTGCCCAGTCACCAGGAAATCCGTCAGTGGCTTTGTGGTGTTTCTAGGTGGCAGCTTGATCACTTGGAAGTCTAAGAAACAGCAGAGCGTTTCCTTATCCTCTGCCGAAGCTGAATACAGATCATTGAGGAGGGTGTGTGCTGAACTCGCTTGGCTCAGCAGGCTGTTGCACGAATTTAAGGTTGCTGAAATCACTCCCATCCCAGTTAGATGTGATAATCAGGCAGCGATTTATATTGCACGCAACCCGGTGTTTCACGAGCGGACTAAACACATCGAGTTAGACTGTCATTATGCTCGCGAGAAGTTACTTGAAGGACTCATCTCCCTTGATCATGTCTCCACGCATCTTCAGCTAGCTGACTTCCTCACTAAAGCATTGCCAGACACACATTATCAATCTCTTTTCTCCAAGATGGGAATGGTTGATCCCTCACCATCTTGAGAGGGGGTGTTATAATTCATATATTACTATAGTTTGTCATATATGCTTTCTGTTATTCCTTTATGTCATTTGCATCATTACTTTCTGTTAGCAGGTTGTTACAGAGAGAGAGAGTAACAGATTGTGGAGTGGCCTGCGTGTCACTACTTGTCCACACACATATGTACTCTTCTCCTGCTATTGTAATTGTTGATCTGAATATACAGAAAGTTCAGATCTCCCTTTTCTCTCTTTCTCTGTTTACTACAATATCCAAACGTAATAAGAGGACTTACAAAAGTACTTGAAGGAAGTGGTCTGTAGATCTCTATGTATTGTTGTCCATGCAGAAGGAGACGCGGATCATATCTGACATGAAATACATGAAAGCATTATCTCAGACTTCTTTTTTTCGAAGTAGTGCTCAACAGCTCATTAGCTGTCTAAGATCTTTGAGCTTATTCGCAATATACCAAAAAGTTGAGTCATCAAACACAAATTTTATATGAATGCTAAAGTTAGTAAAATACGGAGTATTAAAAGATACAGAAGTAAAAATGAGTAAGCACTCACAATAGACCAGGCACTTCTGTCAAGGTTGGCAAGACATCAAAAATATATATAGTGTTGGAACTTGGATTTGTTGGAACCTCATTCCAACGGAAGGGAAACCGGCAACACTTCGGATTCCCAAGTCTTGGTCTCTTTTCTTCTTTTCACGAGCTCTCAAAGCTCTCTTGCTATCAGTCTCGCAAACCTCCGAGGCATTCTTAGTTCCTGTAAAAGGCCAAATCCGGAGAGGAGGCTCCCCGGGAAGGACACTCCGACGCTCAAGTCAGTAATCATATAAACGATATATTAGATGAATAAGTATAAAGGGTCGCGGGAGTATAAACATACGTGCTTGAACGTCTTACCTCGTGTGCGGATTTCAAACCCTCTACTTTTATATATAACTATTAATCGGCACATGTATAAATTAAGAAATTAATATGTGAGGATGGCATTTGGGAGAAACCCATTTACCGATCATCAAATCATGTAAGAGAAGCTTACCTCATGCAATAAGTATGATAAAGAATTGGTCATTAAATGGATACGGTCACATGCAAGGGATACAAATCTCTACTGAGTGACTAAGTTCGCGAGCAAAGTCAATTAGCTCCTCTTAGTCTTGCGCTAAGACTCACGTTGTAATCCTTTATCTCCGATCGAAGGGGTCGAGCTCGCGAGACAGAACGCGGCACGGTCGGAAGTCGACGATGACGTTTGGCACAGACGAAGGGCGCGAACTCGCGAGAGAGTTATGGGGGTATGCAGCCGGAAGTCGACATTAATTGTCCCTCGCTTGCCGTTATATACTGCATGAACCAGGCGTGGCCGTCACCTAGATCCTTGATCTCAGGTTATCTAACTCGCGAGCAACCCTCGACGTCTAGATAAAGCAAAGGCGATCATGGAGGCCAGATCCGACTCTGTCGGGGGAAGGAGACGGATGATCGGGCTCGCGTGGATAATTGTGAAGACCGGGTCGAGCTCACGAGTTAGACCGAAACTCAGTCGGAGGTCGGAGAAGGTCGAATAACCTCTGAACCGCGCCCCTGTGAGCCGTCGTTTATCGAGCGAGGCATACGATCGTGGGCCCGCAAGTACCTTGAGCCCTGAGTCAACCGGAACCCACCTTGGTCGCGCAGGGTGTGAGATCGGGCGAGGATGAGCTCGGAAAGGGAGGAAACGGGCGAGTCCGGAACCGAGCCGAGATGACTTGGTTCTAGGATTGAAACCGGGTAGAAAAGGGTGTCTCCTACTTCACCCTTGACGAGCTTCTCTACCCGAGATCCCATCGCCCATCTCTTACATCCCCTCTCAGCCCATTTCTCTCCCTCTGCCTTCTTCCCCAAGCCTTACCCTAATCGCCCTCTCCCCTCTCGTGCACAACACACACATATATATACTAGTCTATGGTACAAGAGAAGGCTATCGGGCTTTCCTTTAATGGGCTTTGGGCCTGTTTTATCCCGGGTCCAACATATAGAGCACCAAAAGTGGGCAAACCCCTGGGTCGGCCCTGAGGGTATGCAAGGTGGGCCACCGCACACGACCTCGAAAATATCAAGGCCCCATATAAAATTTGAAACATTAATATATTACTAACAAATCATGTAAATATTACATATGTCGATGGTATCTCAATTGGATTCCCGTCATAATGACATTATTTGGCATTATAATGCCACTTTTTAACATTATAATGCTAAAAAAATGACATTATAATGATATCATTATCCGGGAATCCAAACGAACCATTAGTAAATCATGCATTCACGTTTTTTTCCCACTCTCCTTTGCATCAATTTATTGTGGGGCCAACTTTCCCTCTTTCTGATATTTCAATTTTGGGGACCTTGCTTTCTCATTCTGTACTTTTACACAATTTTTTTTTGAAAATTATTATTTAACTCTAAAAATAACCACGACCTTTCATTTAACTAATCAATCAATTGTTAATAAAAAATGTATTTTTAATTCTCTATCACACTAGCACGAATATATTTGTTAATTTATGTTTCATTTTAAAGTGTTAAATTTATGTGATTAATAATTTTTTTCTTGTTTTTCACATTTATTCTTTTATGTATTTTGATTTTTTATCTCTTTTAAACTTAAATATTTGAAGTATTGTTACTAAATTAATTTATTTTTAAGTTTCTAAAATAAAATATTCAATCTTTAGTACGGAGTAATACTTAAATTTTAGGAAAAAGATCCGGTGAGGATGCCTTTACAAAAAAGGAGTGAGGATTAATCTCCACCGTCCGTCACGTTTGAATCTCGTCCGTCTGTTTTTCCTTTTGTCTTTCCTTTTCCTTTCTCTTTCAACGATAAAATTCAGCCGCTCTCTCTCGATCTCTTCTTGTCGCCGACTTTCTCCTCCGTAGATCTCTCCATCACATCGCTCGAATTTGACGAATTCGTTCTCTATAGAAGAAGGAAAGCGGCGCAAATTCGGTAGAGGAGAGAATCATCCTCCATCGCCACCATCGTATTCTTCTCATCAAATCCTTCTTCTGCTCGTTTACTCGCCGCCATTGTTGTTCTTCGACTGTTCCTGGTGTTCCTTAAGCGAGAGTGTGTTCGACAGTGCTCGTGCCACTGTGTTTTCTCTTTTTGTGTTTTTCGCCGGCCAAATCTAGTGTCCTTCGTGATATGGATAATGCTTCTCCTAATTTAGGTTTAGATCTGTACTGTGTATTTGATTTGATTGTTGTTTCTGCATATATATTGCATTTCGTTACAATATCAATATAATGTCTCAGATTTCTGGATTTTTGTACGTGATTTGGTTGAGTGATGCACCTTTTACCATTGAGTGATGCACCTTTTACCATTGAGTGATGCACCTTTTTACAATTGAGTGATGCACCTTTTAATAGACTATGATGCACCAGTTGAGAATTTTAATGATTCGTGTGCATAATGCATTAATGTTCATTGGTTGATGCACTTTTTACCTTTGACTGATGCACCTTATAATATGCTATGATGCACCAGATGAAAACATTGATGATTTATGTGCATAGTGCATTAATGTTCACTGGTTGATGCACCTTTTAGCTTTTACTGATGCACCTTATTTCAGGATATGATGCACCTAATTATAAGATTGACCAAGCAAGCTATTCTACAACCAATTTTTGAAGTAGACGGTGCAGTGTATGATGCTAGTGTTGAGATTGATGAGAGAAAGCGTCTGTTAGCCGAAGTGATGACAAAAATGTATTCTTGTGTTGACGTTCTGGTGATGACATGGATAGATTGAAAGAGTTTTTAGCTATTTTAAAGGATTAAAAGGCTGCATTTACAAGATTTGTAGTAGTTGATCCTTCTTCCTTACCACCAGCTAAAAACTACAAGTTTGAGAAATTTATAGGCCCGTTACCTGATCAAGTAATATCCATCCTCTCGAAATGGCAAAGAACAAGTTCAAGAAGAGGCGTATTAAAGGTGGTCAAGAAGTTGGAAATTGAAAATTCCAAGAAGAAGAAAAGGGTTTGTAAAATTTGTAAGAGGTCGGGACACAACATCACTACTTGTCCTCAATATGTCCATTAGTTTCTCTGAGCTTTCATTGTAATTAGTTATTAACCAGATATTTTTGTAATGCACCTATTAGTTATGACTTATGACTGATGCACCAATTGTATCTCGGTGATGCACCAATTGCATCTAAGTGATGCACCAACTTTTATTAACAATGCATAGCACCTTGTTTACTTGACTGAATTAGTCTTGATTTTATTTTTCAATTATTTATCCATTCATTTTCTGTACCTTATTTATCCATCGATTATCATTGAGTGATGCACCAAATATCACTAAGTGATGCACCAAATATCACTAAGTGATGCATCAAATATCACTAAGTGATGCACCATTTTCAATTAAGTGATGCACCATATTTCAATAAGTGATGCACAAACTATATATCTGGTGATGAATCAATTTCGATTTTGTGATGCACCATTTTCATCGTGTGATGCACCAACAAACAACTACTCATGCATTTTCTTCCATTGTGAGTCATCAGCAACCACAAACCATTTTCATGTGCAAACCACAAATACCTAAAAACCAAACTTGTCTTACAACATAAAAACAAAACTTGTTTTCTGAAACCAAATATGGCTAACTACAAACCAAACTGTTTACAAACATCCAAATTGTTCACATCTTCCTATTTCATCCCTACATCTTTCTACTCTTTACTCTTTACTTTGCACGTCCACGTCCCCGTCTACGTCCTTGTTGGGATGTGTCAACTTCTTCTCCACTTTCTGTTATCATTAAAAAGAACACATAGATAATTAATAAAATGACAGACAATAAATATATCATTGATGCACCAACTCTTACTAGGTGATGCACCAACAAACACTGGGTGATGCACCAAAATCAAATGGGTGATGCGCCAAAAACCATTAGGTGATGCACCAACACCCACTGGGTGATGCACCAACACCCAATGGGTGATGCACCAACTCACACAGATTATTAAAAAAATGGCAAAATGATCAGTGTTTACCATCAAGTGGAGTTGTTTTTCCATGATATTCTGATGAAGTGGATGGTATTTCTTCTTCTTCGGCCACTGTTAAACCATAGACATATATCATTAGTAAATAGCAGCCAATACATATGCATCAATGTACCAATAGACATCAGCCCATGCACCAATAAACAACCACTCATGCATTTTACAATAATTATACATGCGTTTATACAAACATACCATTGTTTATATGTGGTGGATAACTAATGATTAGTGTTCCATTCTTAGCTCTTGTTTCTTTCCTACATTTTATACATAAAAAACATTTTCGTGTGATGCTCCAACACACACTAAATAATGCACCAGCACAACTATTTGATTCAGTACATCACATACCATGCACAAAATACATTCGATGCACCAAAACACAATGGATGATGCACCAAAACAAAGTGGATGATGCACTAAAAGAAAGTGGATGATGCACCAAAACACAATGGATGATGCACCAAAACACAATAGATGATGCACCAAAACACAGTGGATGATGCACTAAAACACAATGGATGATGCACCAAAACACCGTGGATGATGCACCAAAACACAGTGAATGATGCACCAAAACCTACTGGATGCACCAAAACACAGTGGATGATGCACCAAAACACAATGGATGATGCACCAAAACCAATTATACGTTTCAACTACACATTCGATGCACCAACACCTCATATCTGTTAAAGAAAATGCATAAACATTATATCAAGTGACAATACATGCAATTTCAAGGATCTATACACAGTTATTCTAGATCTATTCATGCATACTGTATAAAATCCATAAACATAGGATGAAGTGATTAACAATGGAGTATACAACCAAAATTCTTAAGTCGAGTTTATACCTGGGGTTCCAGATGCTATTTTTGACCTCATTATTGTTGTTTTGTTTGTTGTTGTTGTTGATTTGTGTTGTCGTCGCTGAAATCTCCGTCAAATTGCTTGGAATCGCGCTGAAATGGCTTCTTCTTCCTTCTAGGGTTTGTGAGCGAAATCGGCTCGAGAACTCGAAAGAGGAAGCGAGATTGTAGTGGAGGTGATCGAGCGAGAGTGAAAGAACAAGAGATCGTCGTCGATCGAGGGAGAAATTGAGTGCGAGATTAGTGAGCGAGAGAGAAAATTGGGGAGGCTTTTGGAGAAGACGAACAGGTTTTTTGAGCGAGAAACAGAGAATGACTGCTCTTTCAAGCTTTATATAGTGAGTCTATCAATGGGCCCCACCACAATCCTTCTTTAGTTGCTGGCTCTTGGATCTTACTCCATCCGAATTTCTGGAGTAGATCCTTATTCTTTCTCTAAGAGGGCGTCCTCACCGGAATTGCGTCCACTTGTCTCCATTGGATTAGAGTAAAATAAAATTTATGTAAAATATATACATATATAATGTTGAAAACCAACATTCATGCAAAAAAGGTACATATTTATTAGCATACTTTATGTTAATAAATTAATACACAAAATATTAGATTTTTATATGATAAAAATGAACAAAATATCAATAAGATTATTTTACGTATATCCTTATAATATTAAAGTAATAATAATTAAAAATCATACCAGCCCGGCAAAACCTATAAAGACACAAGCAACGAGTGCAGTATTACAAGCTATTCCCTTTATTATTAAGCCATATCTATCAATACGAGTTACTTTTGTTGGCAAGACATCAAAAATACAAAGCCATTTTCTCATTACCTTAATGAATTTCTGGCCATCCTCATGGTAGACGTATTTAAGCTCGCTGGCATCTACATCATCCTTCCCACAAGCTCCAACACCGAGTGCATAAACAGCTACATCCCTATTTATTTTTCCAAAATATTCTCCTATTAGATCTCGATCTCTTCAATACAGGTATAATTGTATAAATAGTTAAATACTTCAAATTCGCCGGAAAAAACGAGGAATTTACCTTTCGTTATAAGTCCGAGCAGACTGTAAATCCAACAACGTACCGCCATCAGAGAATACAACACATACAAATGGAATTATATGAGCAAACACCAGCTCTAGAAGCTAAAGAACATCCTGAAACGGAAGAATTTCGAGGAAATCGCAGATACCAGTGGGAATTTATAAGATAGGACAAGCTCAGGAACGATCGCCGAACTGCGATTCTCCGCCGAAGACATCATTAACTCTACAAAATTATTAAGATGCAATCTGGAAAATTGAACTATGATCTGCACCAAGCTAATTTCTGATCAAAATTTTCAGCAAAGGAAATGCGAACATGCAAACTTTAGTTCCAATGAAGTAACGATGGAGAGTAGATGAATGAAAGACAAGGAAAGGAGAAGAAAAAGAATCCATACGAGCAACGATCTCGAAACAATCGGAGGTACCACCGGACAGTCGAAAACTAGGATATCGCACGTCGTTTTCCACCTCCAAAGCTATTTTTCGGTGACAATGACAAGAGGGGCATGTATCGTAATTAATCCTTAAACAAACGGGAAAGATCGAGGAGGGACTCGGAAATAAAACGCAAATTGGATCTTCAACTCCTCTATGAAACTTAAAAACAGAAATTGGACCTTATCTTTTATGTTTTGGTGTTACGGAGTAGTTAAGGCGCACAATTATAAGCAAATTTCGCCTACTCTCAACCTTCCTTTAGATTACGATGATTGATTACCTTGTATTTTGTATCATGTTTTGCATTCCAATTTCACCAAATCAGTTTGTATTAGTGTTAGTAAGAATTTTGCACCGATTTAGTACGTATTGATGTAGAGTTTAAAAATTGATTTTATATCACGATTCTGTAAAATCCGGATTATAAGGTTTACTTTCATGAATTCTATATGTAGCTCAGACAGATTACTAAACATCGCATGGGTTGGACCCATGCGTAACACACTAATCACAAAATTTCAAAAATGAAGTCCATGCGTGCATGAAATATGTTGATGCATTACACATGAAATGAAATTAGTTGTTCAACTTCATTTAATGGACATCATGTTCCCACCAAACAATATTAACTATCCCCTTATTTTAACTACTAGATTCGCCCCCCGCGCTACGCACGGGGAAATTACGGTTCTTCGCATAGCACTGGTAAATTACAGATTTTTGTATGCGGTTTAATATCGTTAAATATACGTTTCAAAATTAGAGGCGCTAATCATATTCAAAACCTTTCAATACAACAAAAGTAATCTCAATGAAGTAAAATTTATAAACATAATCTTTATAAACAAAATCGATCAAATAAATAACAGAGGTACACATAACGACTTCTTTTAACGAAATAGGACACTCACTCTAGCCTTTGTAAATAGAGGATATTAATAGGCCCTTGCTAAATACAGCCCGGGCGTTTTCTGAATAACGCCCGGGCCCTCGTGTTACGCGAGGGAGCGTCTCCTCGCAGAACGCGAGGGTGCGTCACCTCGCAGAACGCGAGGGTGTTTTTCCCCTATAAAAGGGGAAAAACCCTACTCAGCCCATTTTTTACATCACACAATATTTTCTACCGCCGCTCTCGCGTTTTCTCTCGGTTCAATCTTCTTCTTCTTCCTCTTTTCACTTCAAATCTCCATATAAGGTATGTTTCTTATACTCTTATGCTTTCTAATGTTGTTTCTAGATGAATATATGTTGTTAGTATAGGAAATTGCATATTATTTGATGTTTTGATATTGAATGTTGATTTAGAAATGGTTGTATAATGGATGAAAGATGATGATTTTGAATTATGGTTGATGAGTGGATGTTGTTTTATGTTGAAATTCATAAAAAAAATAGGGTTGCCTGGTTGATGCGTGCAAATTCACGCAGAACGCTACATCCCTCGCGTTCTGCGAGAATCATGTCCCTCGCGTTCTGCGAGAGTCATGTCCTTCGCAGAACGCGAGGAGTTGCCATAACTGGCAATTCTGTTTGTTCTGCAGAATATATGTTTGTGTTTTTTGGTTGTTTGTTCTGTTTTCTGATTTTATTTTCTGCGTTCGTTTATTTATTGATTTTACTTTGTATTGTTTTAGGCAATGTATCGTCCTGGTCGTTCGACTCGTCGAAAAAACAGAGATGCTGTTAGGGAAGAACCCCCGGTTGAAAAACCAAAGGGGAAGGGGAAAGCAAAGAAGAGTCACCCCGTACAGCTCTTCCCAGAGGGACTCCCCGACGTTGAAGAACGTCCCAATCCCAATTGGTCCCAAGGTAGTTATTCAACTGGACAACCGCGTAGTAGTTGGGAGTCATACCCAATTGGCTGGGACCTTGTTTCCCAAGATAATTATTCTACTGGACAACCGGGTTGCTGGGACCAGTTTTTTTAACATAATGCAGTTATGGAAGTCGGACAGGGGTGGGCGGGAGGCAGTTGGGGCGGTGGAGAAGGGATGGTTGGACAAAGTTGGGGCGGTGGATATGCCGAGGGAAGTGGACAAGCTGGTTCTTCTTCACACTATCAAGCCCCAGAACCGATGGAAGCAGAAATGGAGGATGAATTTTTTGGGGATGAAGAAGAGGAACAAGAAAAAGAAGGTGATGATGTTGAAGAAGAAGAAGAAGAAGAAGAAGAAGAAGTGGTCGAGAAACGCAAAAGAAAGAGGAAGTCCAAGAAGAATGAGCCAAAGTATGATCCTGAACTCACTCATGACACACCTGGAGGTCCAGAAGATCCCGAGTTGCTTAAGGGATTTGAAGCACATGTTGCGTTCCACATCCAGAAAGGGGAGGTAATTTAATTATTTATTTATTTTCTGCATTTTCAATACATTGCACATATTCTGCAGACTTATCAGAAAATGCAAGATATAGCCGGCTCCGGTGTGCTTTGAAATAGCCGGCTCTTTTAGAGGAGTATTTACTTTCCCAATGTCTAAAACAGTTTGTGCACACTTTTCTTGATCATGGGGGCACAATTTCGGAAACGTTTCCTCATAGAAAGTCTGAAAAAGACGCCTTGCCACCTTACTCTTAACTTCCAGTATGTCGGGAACATCAACTTCTTCCAAACTCAAAGTACTCCAGAAAGGGTGCAACTCTGATACTCTTAGTGGTCTTTGCTCCTTCCAATGTCTTACAATCTGATGAACACACATCAACCCATCTCTAATCTTGATCCCGCAGCTACAAAACATATTAAAGTGCGCACCTAATCTCTCCCCCTTCGTGTATTCCTTAAGCAAAAATTCTATGCATTTGTAAGAGACTTTGAACTTCAAGACTCTAAACAAGTCGGCCCCTTCAACAACTGTGAAGCTCTTATTCAAACTCTCGGTGAAAGACACAGTAATCTCCTTTAGTTGGTTCTCCACCATTGTTTTGTATTCTTTGAACATTGTGTCTAGCCTAGCATTTCCACTTGACAAGTATGACTTAAGACATGAATGTGCTCCTTCAACTCTAAAATGTTCGAAAAACAATAAATTGCAAATACAAATCAGAACCTGTGGATCCTTCTGTAATGTGCAACTCCTCGCGTTCTGCGAGGAGTGTACACCTCGCGTTCTGCGAGTTAATACATTACTCGCGTTCTGCGAGGTGTGCATTACAGAAGCTCTTTTTATCATATGTAGAAGGTAGACAGAAATTACAGAACATACCTGTTTGTCGTGTTATTCCCGAGAGTGAAGACATTATCCGTCCATGCTGAAACAAGTCTTTCTTTGTAACGGTTTAGCCAATTCATTCTCACGTACTTCAATACGGTTGGATAAGCTCGTCATTCGTCCTCAAGTTTCTTCAAAGTACTCTTGTAATCTTCTTCAGTGGTTTGTTCGAACACGTTATAATAATCATTTGAAATATGAACCCCCAATGCTTGTGTGCCCATAGCTATCTTCGCTCTCGCCTCTATGTTCTTCCTTACATGTCGCCTACATAAGAGAAACTTTGCATTTGGCCATAACTTGTTTGTTGCATTCATAAGAGCCATCTCACAGTCAGTGACGAAGCAAGTAGGCGATGCTCCTATTCTCAAATACATCGTCTGCAGCTGCTGCAACGCCCACAAATAACTTTCCTCGCTCTCGGCCTCTAACCATACCCCGCACACAACAAAATTCTTCCATGTAGAAGTCAAACCGACTATCTCCAGGAAGGGAACATTGTACCTTAAACCAAAATACAGAAATATAAGATCCTCATTCAAATTGATGCGAAATAGCATCTGTAGTGCTCTTTCTCGCGTCACGCGAGTGCACCATATCTCGCGTTCTGCGAGTTCGTACCTTGTTCCAGAATCTTTTCATTCGAAAATGCATCAACACTGAATCAAGGACATTCCTCGCGTAACGCTAAGTGGGGTGTCCTCGCGTTCTGCGAGTAGTGTTTTTTACCAAAGATCTTCAATTTTTCATGAATTTTAAAATACAACATAAAAAACAGAATGATAAATACTTCCTTGTTCGTGCTATAAGTCGAGTCCATCAAAAGGACATATGGAAACGCCTTTAAGAGTTTCATTGATTCGGGGCTAGCAAAGAACAAGTCGCCTATTATCGAAGGATTCGTTGCACTTGGCCTATACTCCATGAAGTAGTTGCTCTCTTTGCATTGGTGAAAGAATTCTTGAACCACGGTTCTACCTTCCATTTCCTCTTCCCTTATATGTCTTACCAAATTGTACACTTGATTCTTCTTTGTGCAACTTCCGGGATCCTTGTTTATCTCAGTGTAAATCTGATTTGGAGAACAATGTGAAAGTACCATCTCACGAACCTTTTTCTTTTGATCCGGGATTGGCCTCCCGGCAAATGCATTCCCGACCAAACTATCTCCAATAGGATGGTTGTGCAAACCACAAACAACCACTAATCTCCAATTCTCTTCAACCCGGTTCTCCATGAGCTTCAACTGAAATTTACACCCCGTTTTCTTGCTCTTTGTGTTTGATCTAACACCGACACCTTTAGGCCTATGGCTTCCCCCTTTCTCACAAATGATTTGAATCTTACCACTTTGCCCCGGTTTAGATGGTACACTCCTTCCAATAGAGATCATAAACTTGTGTTGCTTTGCAACATTCAAAGCCCACGAATGACCAATCTCCTTAGAGGCAAACACTTGCTCCGTAGTGAAATATTCCGAATAATCCCTAGAAACAACCTCTTCCTCACATACGGGACTATCAAACTTTGGTGCAGTGCGTAAAGAGGGAAGAAAACACATCTCCTCTCCTACATTTGTTAGTGGGTTAGAAAATTGTGAATCAAACGCATCATAGCTTGATGGCACCTCATATGTACATGGCAATTCATAAGTAGATGGCACGGGCAACTCATAAGTAGATGGCACGGACAACTCATAAGTAGATGGCACAGGCAATTCATATGTAGATGGCACATGTTGTTCATATAAAGATGGTTGATGATAATATCCAAAGTGGTCAATCCCTAAATCAAATGACGGTGGCGAACATGGCCTTGTATTCCGGGAGGGGTAGTTGTAGTCATTCAACTGGATTGCATTCAATCCAGTGAACAAAGAAAAATTCACCTATACACAATGCTTCTGTTAATACTCTGTAATGTGCAACTTCTCGCGTTCTGCGAGGGTGGCACATCTCGCGTCACGCGAGTGGGTTCCTCTCGCAGAACGCGAGAAGTTGCTATTTCCTGAAACTAGTCATTGAACGGGATAATTTAACATAACATGAGTTCCTACATTAAAAACCCTAAAAACATGAACACATCTAAGTTTTTGACATTATATGCAAAAGTCATCTCTTCAACACTTACTACTACTACATTTACCATGAAATACAACATAATAAGTTCATTTTAGCTCTTAATGGTGCAAAACAAATTAAAATTCAAAAATTAAGTAAGAACATTACCTCATTTGCATGGTAACTTGATGAACCATCATCTCCATTCTCTCCCTTGTTGAATTCCTCTTCATCTTCCATTATTTTAGGTGTTTTTAGAGTGTTTTGAAGTTTGAAGGTTTTGAAAATGGGTTTTAATGGAGGGTGAATGAGGTGAAAGATGATAAAAAATGTGTTAGGGTAGGGTTAATAGGTGTTACGGATTACTTAAAATAAGGGGGTAGTTATTACAGTTAGGTGGGGACAAGACATGTAGTAATGGCGCACAACAACGTCCATCTGACATGCTAATCTCGCGTTCTGCGAGTACCCATACACTCGCGTTCTGCGAGAACACGTACACTCGCGGAACGCGAGATTAGCATGCATGTAATTAACCTAATTTTTTGCTAATCTCGCGTAACGCGAGTGCTCGTGTTCTCGCAGAACGCGAGGGACCGGGCGTTGTTTGAATAAAGCACCGGGCTGTATATAAGAACCGTGTATTAATACATCAATATCCATACATAATTTCTTTCCTTAATCTACATAGAGTACATGAAATTTAAGGCTCACCAGTATTGAGCACAAAATCTTTTTTTTATTGTAAAAATTTCACAACCTTCCGAGAGCTTTCAAGTTCATCTTTGTATCTTCTTCAAATGCTTATACATCTCTAATTGCTTATTATCCAACGTTGAATAATATGCTTCTTAGCATCACTGAACTTTCTTTCTAAGGTGACTAAGAGTGCTTGAATCTACAAAATAAGATGAAAGAACTCTAGAAACAATAGAGTTGTAACTTGCAAAGTTATAAGAATGACTCCAGCAAGTCTTTAATCAAAGTTTGTCATTTTTCTTCTGTTACTATAAACACTTTCTCCTTATTCATGCTTCACAATCAACTGCTCCTTATCCTTTTGGTTGACTTTTTTCTCTTGAGAGTCTACTTGCTCTACACACTTCTCTAGCTTTGTTTCTAGTTCCAAAATTCATCTACACCCATATGTGCATCATCGTGTAGTTTATCGGTTGTTTCATTTCTTTCCTATTCTGATTCTGATTGTCTTGACAACAACTCTTTCTGCAGGTTACGAAAAATGAGAGCATGATAGAAAGGACCAAGTGAAAAATAGTAAAACGATACAGAAAAGCATAGCTCAAACAAAGATGAGGTTGAAGCATAGGAGTGATTGTAATATGTTTTTTTTATATATAAAAGTGTCATACATAGAGACTTTGTTCTAAACCATTTATTGAAGGAAATTTGAACCAATCAGAATTTCCTATAAGGGTTATATTATTTATCCTGGGACGATCTCGGAGTATCAAATAGATTCCCAACTTCATCCTCTAGTTCATTTATCAACTTTATCATTTATCAGCTTGAGCAAATAGCAAAAGAAAATCAGAAACCTTTCTCGACCTATGAATGTGAAACCAATAAATAAAGGACAAAATCAGTTAGTTATAAGATTTGCTCTAAATGATTAACCTTTCAATTGGGATGTTTGTGTTTATCCACTACGCTTATGGTAATTACATGATTCAGTTCTGATTTTGTTTATGCCCTTTTGTTGCTTTGATGATTGTATGCGTTTGAGTTCCCTTGATATCGTAAATTGGATGACATATGGATGAAATTGGCTTTTCTTACTCACTATATTTGTGGTGTGTGATGGCATATGGACCTTATATGTGGTTGGTCTTAAATAGAACCATTCTTCCAACAATTTGAGAACTTCTATACCGATTATGATTTGCTCCATGAAAAGATCAAAAGAACATACTCAAATTTCCTTCTCTATACATAAGGCTTGCTCCTTATAAGGTTCATATGGGGATTCGTGTCATGAAACCGAGCTTCCTGGAGACGAGGATTAAAAAATTCAATGAACATAGCAAACCGAGCTTCCTGGGACAGTGAACATAGATCAAAATAATTTCTGAAGAAACTACTTCTCTCCTTTGTTCTTTGTTTGCTTTTAGTTCTGCTCGTTCTTCGTCTACATCAGGACTTTGAACACTAAGATCATGATCTGCGCGAGAAGTACAGACCCTATCCTGCTGCCAGCGTTGCTATACCATATGGAAATATCATCTGACATAGCATAATATAAATTAATACCCACATGTATTCTCCAAATTATGATAGAGCTTAAAACAACACAAACTCAGATTTAGAGACACTATAGTGAATCATCTAGAGATTCCGGACATTCTGGCACTCAAGATTTCGCTACAATTTTCTAATGTGTGCATTACTAATTGCATAATGGAGGATCAAATTATCATTACCATAGGAATAGGATGATTTGGATTGACAACTCCCATGTCATTGGTAATCGATGTGGTAACTTCTGCTTCATTGTTTTGAATTATCTGCTGTAAAACTATTTAGAACCCTTAAAACCACATTTTTAAGCACCCTCCATCACAAAAAGATAGAAAGTGCATACGTTTAAAATGCTTGGATCCTTCCATGGGCCCTTCTCAGATCTCAAGCAACCTCCGTGATCCACACCGTTACACTGTCCACCTAAGAAGTCTGGCAATTCAATGCATCCATAATGCGAAATAATTTATATGAAGCAAAAATAAAAGATACTACAATTTTTTAATAGAATAAGTTAATGAACAGAATCACCTTTCATCGATTATTTCTAGCATCTTACATAAGGGAAGTAATTGGTTCTCCATTATTGCCATGTGAAGTGATTCCAACTCATGCTGTAAATTTAGTTAAGACAGTATTGCCTCAGATTGTCTTGTTTTTGTTAATATGTAAGAAGATTAAAAGTTGAGCTTTGATGATCATATACATCATTCTGAACTAAATATCATGTTCTAGGGTTTCTGATTAGGGTTTGTAATTGAAGTTAAGTTTCGTGTTCTCTATGCTTTTTTGCATCTCGCAAGTAATGGAAGTCTGATTTTGTTAACATACCTGTGTTGATTTCTATTTTCAATTTCCGCTCTACTTTCTGCTCTACTGGATGACACATACATCAAGAGCGAACAATGGAAACAATTTATTGAATTAAGTCAATCTGAGGAGTTCAAGGTATTTCAGATTTTGTAATTGTTTATTCAACATATATCTTAATGTTGAATATGAATTTTCATAATGTGGTTGTAGGTGAAAAGTGAAAAATTTCGAGAGCTCGCTTCTAAAAATGAATGTCCTTATCAGGGCTCTAAGAAAGGATATTCTGGAATTGAAGAGGAACATGTAAGTAGTAAATTGTACAAATAGATATGTTAATCATTAACTTGCTATCTTGTGCCATGATGATATATTAATTTTATTTCACATGATTGGATATCTTAGAAAGCCTTGAATAATATGGATCCCTCCTCTACGGTATCACGAGCACTCCTATTCAAGATGGCGAGAACAAAGAAAGATGGTCAATATAGTCAGAAGTCACGGGAAGTTTGTGAAAAAATTGTAAGTACCATACTTTCCTATTTCCTGTAATCATACATAACCTTTTTTTAGGTGTTGACTTGTTTTGTACTAACTACTTTCTATCTTTTTACTCGTATTAGCACTCCCTGCTGCACATGCTATGTCAATTTCTTTATAATATTAGCAGATTTGAGAAATTTGGACAGCGTAAATGTATTACTCGTATTACGGTTCTTTTGCTGAATTTCTACTTCGATTCATAGAATTTTATGTCAGTACAGATTTTCTGGTTTATGCTACAAAACAGTTAGGTTTTCAGTTGTGGAAGTTAGGGAATAATGTGGAGGTTTGATGAGAAATACAGTCTTACTGGTTCTTGTAGTGGGGCAGGAAATTCAAGAACCTGTCTTTGAAACTAAAGGCTATATGATCGATCAGCTCAACTTGAAGTGTGTATTATGTGTTCATAGACTGAGTTTGCATTATATGTTCATAAATAGACTGAGTATGTGTTCATAAATAGATAAAAGTATGGCAACAAACAAACTTATTCAGATCATGAGATTGATGAAATTAGAACCGAGTTGATACAGTACTTGCTTCAACTCGTCTATTAGGTACAAATTACATTGTATATATAATTATTTCTAAAAATGTTTTTACAATGCCTTATAAATGTCATTTACAATTTCAGGTGGTGGCTTACAGGTGTGAGACTTAGTGGTTGGCTGGAACTATGGACCAAACTTGCTATTGGCTTTGTAGGCAATGACAATATATTTTAACTTGATTTTGTAGTTGTGATATTTTATCAATGACTTGTTTGACTAGTGACGTAATTAGATAATAGAAGAAAACTTATTGTTTTGGATGTTCATTTTGAAAAGCTTGCGTATTATTATTTCTAATCATACAGGTAATTAAAATATAGGATATTATTTTTATTCAGAATATTTCATTTTTATTTAAATGTATAAATAACCCGGATATTAACTCCGGGTTAATATAAGTGGTTTATATTTTGATACACTAATAACCCGGATCAAAAACTACTAATAACCCGGAGCAAATATATCTAATAACCCGGCAAAAATTACCTACTAACCCGGAGATAAAATCTGTAATATTAAGCTGCTAAACATATAACCCCGATGTTAAATCTTCGGGTTATTTTGTCTTACCAAATAACCCGGATTTGATACTATATATAATACCCCGGATGATGAAATATCCGGGTTATTAGGGTATCTAATAACCCGGGCGTGTGGACTTGTGGAAAAAATCTGCATGGGAATATAACCCGGATTTGGTCCGGGTTATTTGCCCGAAGCAAATGCGGCGCTGACCTTTAACCCGGACCACATCCGGGTTATTAGGGCTGAAACGCCCGGGTTATTAGACCATTTTTGTAGTAGTGAAACCTACACGCGAATAGGAATTCCAATTTTCATCATATACATTCCTACAACCTTCCATTGCAAAGGATACAGATGGCTTACACGGTTGCGCATAGCAATTGATTATTTACAAATCGAGCGAATGCGAAAATCAACAAAGTAAGAACGAATCTACGGTGACGACACCTCCGGGGGAATTGATATACATGTAGATTGGCTTTGTAGGGTTTTCGGATTCGAGGAAGAGAAGCTGAGCAACGACGACATGAGCGGTATCGTCAGCGATGGGGCCATTGATGCAGATAATTCTCTCCTTGAGGAGGCAAGAGAAGATGTCGTAGGCTCGCTCTCCTCTTGAAAAGTGCTCAATTACCATCGGAATCAGACTGTAAGCCCTTCGATGAGGAGCCGCGAATGGGCTTCTTTTAAGATTGGCGAGGGCTGAGGAGCCTCTGGCTATGGCGGAGAAGGCTAGAGATCTCATCGTCACGGCTATGGATGGGAAGCGATGAGAAGATGGAGTGGATTCGCTGCAGGAAGTAACGAGGAGGGAGAAGGAAGTTCTTGAGCTTCGAGATCGAGTAGGTTTGAACCGGGAATTTGCCTATGGTTTAGAAATTGGTCCGAGTCAGAAAACCGAGATAAATTCAGACCGGAGTATAATGCAAGCCAACCGGGGCGGGTCTGTCATAAAAATCAACTTTCTTTTTTTTCGGTGAAAGAAAGGCCGAAGCCTCTCGAATAGATACCCTAGACTAGTTTGGGAAAACTCAGGCTTAGTCCGAAAACCCCAGACTACTTTGGGATAACTCGGGGTGTAGTCTGACTCCTTACATCGTCTTCAATAAGTAAAACAATACATTGCGGAGCTAACTCAAGTAAATTCAAACCAAGGGGGAGAGACAGAGCAATCGATGCAAGACAATCTGCAACGATGTTTGCCTCCCGGTAGACATGGCGAACTTGGATAGACCAAGGTCTACTAATGAAGCCTTTACACTGAGTGACGAGGCTGGCAAGTGGATGTGAGGAAGAAATGGGTTTGGTGAGGAGATCTACGGCGAGTTTGGAGTCCGATTCCACCAAAACATCCCGGAAGCCTTTGTTCCAAGCAAGTTGGAGACCATCCAAAATTCCCCATAGTTCCGCTTTGGGGACGGAGCACGACCCTAAACTGTGGGTAAAGCCTGCTAACCAAACGCCATGACTGTCCCGGATTACCCCACCCGCGGCTGCGCGCCCATGGTCATTAACCGCTCCGTCAGAATTGATCTTCAACCAGTTGGTCGGGGGCTTGGTCCAGGCGACAAGCATCACCTCCTTCTCCGTAGAATTGCTTCGACCCAAAAGTTTAGTTGTAGCGTTGTAGTAATCATCCACAACTTGAAGAATGAAATTGCGTCTATCAGCGGTTGGGGCACTACCGAAGGTTATTTATACACAGATGCTTCAAGAAGATCCGACTTCCACAATATAAAGAAGGCAAGTGTACAATTTGAGGGAAAAGGAGAGGAAGAAAGCATTGGCAAATCTAAAGGTGACCCAGTGGTCATTAGATTTTCTCCATTCAAGACGTTATAATAAAGACATCGACTACGAGACGAATCCGAAGACCGGGGAGAAAAAGTTGTCAACGTTTTTCATATCTCATCCGGATTGTCAACATTTGTTGAGAATGTTCCCTCGGGTGGTGATCATGGACGCGACGTACAAGACTAATAGGTATACTAAATTTCATTATTATGACTTCATTCACCGTTTTTGAATTATAATTATTAAATTTGAAATTGATAGGTATGGTTGGCCGTTACTTCAGTTTGTTGGATTTAATTGCACCAACTATACATATTGTATTGCACTAGCGTTCATTTGTCATGAGTCAGCCCCATACTATGCATGGGCATTGAAACGGGTGAAGTATTTGTATGGTGCACTCGGAGGACCGGATTGCATCATGTCTGATCGAGAGATGGCAACAATTAAGGTGGTCGACCATGTATTTCCTGGTGTGCGTCGTATGCTTTGCCATGTCCACGTTGATCGGAATGTTAAGGCATTTGCTAAATTGAACAACCTGGACGAAAGAAGTGCATCAGCTAGCGTTCGACGGGTGATGCAGTCCCACACAGAGAAGCAGTATGAGGAGAGACTTGATCACTTCCGGAAAACATGGAGGAATGGTCATCTTGTACAATATGCTGAGAGCACATGGTTTACTCCCCACAAGGAAAAACTTATAGTTGCGTATTGCGATGATATACGCCATTTTAGCACAAGAACGTCTAATAGGTAAGATATTTGAAATTGTTTTTAACGAGAATGATCATGACATTTTTGGGCTAAATGTTTAACATGTAAAATGTCGTTGTCAGGATTGAAGGTCAGCACTCGATGTTGAAGACTATGTTTGATTCAGTTGTTGGAGGGTTCGACACTTTAGTGCAGCACATTGACAATATGTTTGTTGATCAGCACCGTCGAATACGGTTTGAGATGGAAAGGTCGAACCACACCAGCCCGAACGAGATACAAGAAGGGCCTCAGTGGATCAAGACTATTTTCCTGCGCCTATTGAGGAAGTGCTCCGACAAATGTTTGAGAATGCTATTGAAAGAAGTTATTGAGGCAAAGGAGGGAAATATATGTGGCCCATGTGAGGATCCTTGGTGGGAATCAACACTCGGATTGCCTTGCCCACACAGGATTAAGGTGTTTGTAGAGGAAGGAACGCCATTGTTGCCGAGCGACATTGATATCTTCTGGAAGCAGATCAAGTGGGAAGGAGTTGAATTGAAAGACTTCGACTCTAATGATGACGTGCAATTGACTGCGGATAAGGTGCTTATGGATGATTTCTTTGAAGGGGTATTTTCCGGTAATGTTGATGATTTCGATTTGAAGAGGATGGATGATAAGTGGCATGAGTGCAAGGATCCTTCTTCAATTGATATCCAGGACCCCCCCCCCCCCCCCCCCGGGGGAGAGACGAGGAGAGGAAGGCCTAAGATTCATGCGAAGAAGACAGGTACAAAGCGAGATTCGGGTTGGGATGAGAGGGCTCAGGCTAAGAAGGATAAGGAGAAGGCAGAAGCAAGGAAAAAGGAGATGAAAGAGGAAGAGGGTGCAACTGTTCCACCGAAAGCCGATTCACAAAAGAAATCGTCGGTTGCATCCAACAGAGCTTCAAGGGGGGCCACGACCGGAAAAGAGAGTGCAACTAAACCCCCGAGGGCCAGAGGAAATGCCAAATCGAAATGTAGCGCTGGCAATTCATTCATTTATCTAGACTTCAACTGGGGGATAGATAATATAGACCTTTTCATGCTCGCATACATATCTAGTGTGGAGAAAGTAGGTGATGACGGTCATTGTGGTTATCGGTCCCTTGCGCGCTTACTTGGTAAGCCAGAGCAACAATACGTTGAAGTCCGATTAGATCTTTCGAGGAACCTCCAAACAAACGGGCATAGGTATGAAGAGATGCTAGAGGGTTTCAAGACTGTCCCGCAACTCATTCGAGAAGTGAATTACATTCGATCGCCTTGCTCTCATGAATTCTTGATGTGCACACCTACAATGGGATTGGTCTTTGCCACGAGGTTTCAAGTTGCACTAGTGGTGTTATCATGGTTTGGTCCTTGTACATGTCTTCCGATGTTTGCTCCTCCCGGTTCAGAGCCTCCTACCACGGTGTTCGCCATTGCACATGTAGGCACCCGCAACCATTACGTATCGGTACGCATTGATATTTTTCGCTCTTGTTTCTTATTTCACATATGTTTTTTAGTATACAATAACAAATTTGTTTTGACAGATTTGGTTGGTTGATGACAATTGTCCAATTCCACCCCCTCCAAGACAGTGGACAATCTACAAACATCCATCGGTGGACGGATGGGAACAACGATTTCAGAGAAGATTCGAGAACTACGTAACTGAGAGAGAGTTTCATGGTGGCAGTCCAATAATGACCTGAAATGGTTGTGATTTATTTGTATTAAGTATGTTTTGGTTAACTTGATTAATGTCATTCGGATGATATATGTATCAGTTTGTTTACGAAACATCTTGGATCAGTTTGTTTGTTTGTTTTATATGTTTAAGATTGTTTATTCTGATTGTCGTCAACATAATCATAGAAACAATATTGAAACAACAACTGTTACAACATAATTGAAGAACAACAGGATGATGCAGCACAAAAAGTAAACAACTAACGATACAAGAAAGGTAAAATCACTTAATTTTCTTTTTCTTAAGTGTTGCTGCCAATTCTGCAGCAAGTGCAGCATGTTCCTCCATGAGCTCGGCGTTTTTGGCTTTCAGTGCAGTTATTTCTTCGCTCCATTCTTTTGTTCCAATCCTCAGCAACGCAAGCCCATCGTCCAGCCCTCCAGCCTTTGCCCAGTTACACAAGTTGTCTGCATTTAGTTCTTCTATAACCACCCTTGCACGACCTGTGTATGGTGCATCGATCCAATGTTTGTATTTGTACCCTGGTTCATCTTCAAGGGAATCCCAACACCTATCCGGGCATCCCCAATATCTTCTGCCGTAATTGACCTTGTCAGAACCTAGCTATTTGGTACACATCTGCACAATGGGTTTTTTCTCACACCAACACAGTTTCCCACTGGGATCCTTTGTCAACGAAGAGGAAGGAAATAGAGAGGGACGATTCGGGTATATATCGAAATTTGAGGAAGGATATTTGAGAGAAAATCAAAATAAAGGAATGATAGTGAATGTGTGTTTGAAATGGCTTGTGTTTTGATGTATTTATAGGGAAAAATTGAAGATGATGAACTGCCAAATGTCGGACCCGGTCCCACCAGGCCCGTTCGGAATGGGGCAGCCATGCATCATCTTGAGGGTGACGGTGAGTCCCGGATTTGCAGCCATTCATCTATATATATGATTATAAGTCCCGGATTTGTTTAACGTCGTAACCTTACAAACCAATGCCGCCTCTAAATATTAATCCAATACCCCAAGATGACGATGATGACGATCATGTAGTTGAAGAAGGCGAAGAAGATGGTGGAGAATATGACGAAGAAAATGAAGAAGATGTTGAAGGTGAAGATGAAGTCGAAGACGAAGATGAAGATGAAGGTGAAGGTGAAGGTGAAGGTGATGGTGAAGATGAAGGTGAAGATGAAGATGAAGACGAATCAGAAGAAGAACAAGAAGACGATGGAGATGATGAATATCATTTAGACAAAGACGATGAAGAAGATGGTGGGGAAGAAGATGATGATGATTAATGCTCAAGTTTATCTACTTTGTAATACTTTCATTATGCATAATCAATGTGGTCGAATTTCACCTTCATACGTCTTTATAACATTGAATCTAAACGTAAGCAAACCAAATACATAAAACATAATATCCATTAAAACATAAACAAACCAAATCCATAACACACAAGCAAGATCCGTAAAACATAAACAAACCAAATCCTACAATTAGAGAACAAGAAATACATTGTATCAAAGTCGCCGATAACTCTCCGACTCATCACTATTTGTTCCGGATACGCTTGTACCGCTCCCATTCCCATCCTTGCCCGCTGCCATATAGAATGCTCGACTCTCTCTTCCGCACTTTGGACGACTCTGCATGTGACATCCTCTGAGAGACCTCCACAGCTGTAGAAGGATCTTCGATAGTTAGCATCCGTATGTAGTTGTCCAAATTATCCAGAGTTGCGACCCCCTGTTGTCGATGTGTCCGCATAACACCGACTATCGTCGATACACGCTGCAAAATTTAAAAATCGTAAATAAATTGTTATAGAAAACACAATACCAACAAATAAAATAAAATAAGAATTACCCTGTTCAAATCGAGGCCGTGGATCGGGTTACGTGTCGGTCGACGTTGTTGCGGGGCGTTCGGGCTCACATATGGATGTGAGACTTGAGCAAACCAATCGAGGTAAGCATCGTCAACATCCCAGGGGAGTAGAGCGGGTGGGCTGGACATGATGTACTGACACAGGTTGTCATAATACGCTGGTCCCATCTGTCCCATTCTGGGCCATACTCTACAGTGTACACTTGGTTCCCACCGCGCATTGATTTGTTGGGACAGTGATATTGGACTGGCTGGGGGACATCCATGGGTCTGGTCTGCCGGCGTCCAAACTGTCTGCAAAACCGGTCCTGGTTGTACATCTCCATTATGTCAAAGCACCGGATCCCACCACGATAAGTGGCCACTCTATGACGCCCTCCCGGTCCCACGTCCAAATCTGGATACGACATCCAACACACCTACAAAAGTAGCTTATAAAAATTAATAACAATATTGAAAAAAAACTACTTGGAATGAATTTTTTTGAATGACTTACATCTTCTGCGGTGTACTCATCCAAGATGCGCCTGTATTGTTGTAGAGTCCTGGGGTTCCTCAGCGGGGCCCGTCTTGTGGAATAGCGGGACATACGAGCAACAACTTCCTCCGAGCCTCTCTCCAGGTTTGGGTTTCTAAGAAAAAATGGGAAATAAGTCCAAATCCAAACCTCTAGAAGCCTGACGCAGCCAAATAATTGCTTGCAATTTTCCCTAGATGATATACCCAGCTGCCTGTACAACAAAACCAAACAAGCTGTATCCCAAGCATACTCATCTATCCTGCTCGGATCCTCTAACAGCGGCAAGAAGCATGTGTCTAGTTGGTTCGTGGTCTTGTTCACGAACAGAGATTGCTGAATGAGGTGGACCCAGGATCCGCATTACCACGTATCATCTGAACCACGTGGCATAAGAAATCCCGCTCAAAGACTTTCCCCCTACCTATGAACTTCACCATCTTTTCCTCGTCAGCGTCGAACGGGTTGTCCAGGTCAATGCCAAACAAATAAGAGAACAACGTTGCACACTCCTCAACATCGCGCTCTACACCCAAATGCATCCAAGGGGTGATGACAGCATGTCCGTCAATAGGCAGCTTCAGAATCTCCAAAACGTCCTGGAGACCGATTTCAACCACTCCAACCGGCAGATGAAAGGTGTTCGTCTCCGGGTGCCACCTCTCCACAAATGCAGGGAGGAGGTTGTGGTCCAAATTCCAAAACTGACCCTCCAAGATGTGGGTCAGCCCCGAATCTCTAGCAATAGCAAACCAGGAATCTGGCTCCGGGTCCGTAGGAATGTAAGGCAACCATAGCTCAAACGTCTTCTTCCGTGTATGCGCCTTCAGTTGACGGACATGTTCATCGAGATTCGAAGATACCCAAATCTGATGAGCAATGTGTTGACCATAACGAGTCAATATAGACCCCTCGTTGATTCCGGGAAGAGGAGGAGCCGCAGCTTCTGACTGCATTGGAATAGGAGATGGGTTTCTAACCCCCGCAGAACCTGATTGTCGAGGTCTATCCCCCCGATATCTTCTACCCCCCCTCCTCTCAGAAGCAGTCACTCGCCTATTACCTGCGTTTCTATCTTCTCCTACTCTGGATTGAATGTTTCTGACGACATCATAGTTTTAACGAAATATATAAAAATTTAGCATGCATTATAACTAAAATTTAACGTTTTATCAAACTGCATTCAATTTAAAATGGATGTGATTCTCAGCGGGCATTGAAAGTATAGATGCGATTTCAGCATGCATTAAACTAATTCTTATAAACTAAATTTCAACATGAATTTTAAGTCAAATTGTGCGTACGTATATATTTCCTAATTTTAGAGTTCCTAGCCTATATTTTTTGCATGAATTGCAATTAATATTGAAATTAAGCGTTTTCCACTATTTCGTAATTTTAGCATGCATTGTAAGTAATATTGAGCGTTTTCCACTATTTCTAAAAATTTAGCGTATTTACGGTTTTCAGAAATACTAACCGACTCAGTGTTGTTCCGTCGTCTCCATGGTGGTCTCGGGACCTCCTCCTGGACTTCCTCCGGCTCGGGTGCTGCTCCGCCTATAAGAGACGGATCCCAAAACCTGTGTTGTTGATGCCTTTCGAGGTCACTATAATTGGGGATGGGGATGCTGTGACTACTACTAGAGGGTCCGACGTTGTTTGCATTCGGCCCATAAGCCCGCATCCAGTCGTCTCCTACGTAGATTGCTTCGTCTCCAGCCGTCGGATCAGAAAACCAAGGATCAGGAGTTCCAGACATATTCGAATTGAAAGAGAGCGTTTTTTGAAAGATTGAGAAGAGAGCGTTTTTTTAACCCCAACTAGATTAGATTTCTCGCTTCATTGAGCGATTTATATATTATTTTAATAAAATCGTTACAATTCTTTGGACCAAATTTTTGTGTAACGTGGGATATAGTACTATAGAAGCTTTAGAGGTCTAGCATAAAAAATTGATACTATAAGGTAGACTGTGAGATATGACCAACAAAGAGCTTAAAATGACATCTCTTTTCTTAGATTTTACTCGTTATAACATAAAACTACACACGTCACGACCTTTATAGTCGAAGCGGAGTAATATATTAAGGTCGTTGCATGCCGTGATAATGAAAAATGATAAAGGAATTTGAAAGTTTCAACCTATATAGGGTGTCATATCTAAACTTGTAGTTTATTTGTTTTATCTTGGTGTAAAATTTTATAATAAAATATTAATTAATCAATAAGCAACAAAGGGTAAATATATCGATAGGTGTCCAAATCACTCCGTTTGCGAGGCCTCCATGCTAGTTTAATTTGTGCGGTCAAACATCTATGGATCTACCTCTGCTTAATTTTATTGAAAACAGATCATGTGGGAGGTTTTAACACTGATCCATAAGGTGTTTTGTTTGTCTTCTACCTAGCTAGCTGCATGGTTAATTATTAAGGCCGTGTTCGGCTACTTCACATAATAGAATATAATGGTTTAAAATTGAAAAGCAGATTTGAAGTAAATAATGATTTCATCTAAATAATCTATTATCTCCTAAAATCCGGGTTCGGCTAATGGTCTCAATTTCCCCTCTCTCCAAAAGACGAATCCAACCTAAAACTTCAAGCAGCGAAACCAGCCATGCCTCCGATCGGTCGACTTCCACGGCTATCGAGCCTCAGGCGACTTCCAAAACTATCTCTCACCTTCAGGCGAGAATCATCAACGAGGTCTCGTTTCCCACTCTCAAAACGCCGAAATTAGTTTCAGAGATTGAGAATGTTGTGCCGAATTATACCGAAGAAGAGGAGGACAGGAGCGATGCCAGTGTATCTCAACGTCTACGATCTCACTCCCATCAATGGCTACGCTTACTGGCTCGGTCTTGGTGTCTACCATTCCGGTGTTACCTTGATTTGAGAAATTACATGTTTAGATCTTCTTAAGCGTTTCGGTTTTTCTAATTTTGGGTAATTTGCTGATGCTCTTAGTGATAGAATTTCATAATTCTGTTGATTTATTCGTGAATGGACACAATGGATTAAGGATTGAATTTCTTAGTAGTTCTTCCTGTTCTTAGATCTGACAGATGAGTTAGTTTGTTTTACTGGAAAGTTTGATGAGATTATTACACTTCAATTGGATACATAGATTATCTAAGTCACATATTGAAGTTTATTCTCAATGGAGGATGCTTTATTTGGGGATTTTGGTAGAATCATAACTTTAGCAATCATTGCTCAAATTCAATGTGTATTATTTCGCAGTGAAGTTATGAGTGCAGTCTTTGAATTACCTGTAACACAAATTCAGGGTCCTCGTATTGCACATTTCGGAGGCAATCGGGAAAGGTGTATTCACTGGTTACTGGTTAGGGATTTGATTTTGGAGATAAAAGTAAAGCTGCAGTAAAGGGAATGTTACTAATGAAGAGGATAGGGGTAATAATGGAATTTTGAATCAAAATGAGAAATAAGTATTAATTAAGAGCATAAGCCGAACACTTATTAATGATGATAATATGTTATAATGTATTATACTCCCTCCGTCCCTTTTTATTTGTCCACAAGTACAATTTTTACGGGAATTAAGGAATTATAGGAATATAATGATTATAAGAGAGAAAAATATAAAGTGAATGATTAGAGGAGAAAGATAGAGAGAAAGAGTAGGTAAGATTGGAATTTAGGAGAGAGAAAAAGTGAAAATATGATAATTATAGGTTGATAGTAGAGATAAAATGAGTAGAATAAAGTCACTTAAATAGAATAGTGGACAAATAAAAAGGGACACCCGAAAAGGAAAGTGAACAAACAAATAAGGACAGACGGGAGTAATCAATAATCAGCTGGAAGCCGAACACGGCCTGAATCTTTGAAAATTACAATAAAAACAAAGGAGGAGACATACAAGATTTGATTGCAGAGATAGGCCCTTGCTAAATACAGTCCGGGCGTTTTCTAAATAACGCCCGGGCCCTCGCGTTACGCGAGGGAGCGTCTCCTCGCAGAACGCGAGGGTGCGTCTCCTCGCAGAACGGGAGGGTGCGTCTCCTCGCAGAACGCGAGGGTGTTTTTCCCCTATAAAAGGGGAAAAACCCTACTCGGCCCATTTTTTACATCACACACAATTTTCTACCGCAGCTCTCACCATTTCTCTCGTTCAAACTTCTTCTTCTTCCTCTTTTCACTACAAATCTCCATATAAGGTATGTTTCTTATACTCTTATGCTTTCTAATGTTGTTTCTAGATGAATATATGTTGTTAGTATAGGAAATTGCATATTATATGATGTTTTGATATTGAATGTTGTTTTAGAAATGGTTGTATAATGGATGAAAGATGATGATTTTGAATTATGGTTGATGAGTGGATGTTGATTTTGAATTATGGTTCATGAATGGTTGTATAATCTCCATATAGGGTTTTTGATTAGGGTTGTTGATGTTTATTTGGTAATGTACTTAAATTGATAGATATTTTAGCTAAAATATTGAATTTTCGCCGGAAACTGTTGCCGGAAACTCATGATAGTGCAAATTCACGCAGAACGCTACACCCCTCGCAGTTCTGCGAGAGTCATCACACTCGCAGAACGCGAGAGTCATGCTACTCGCAGAACGCGAGTGTCATGCTCTCGCAGAACGCGAGGAGTTGCCATAACTGGCAATTCTTTCCTCATCTGCAGATACATATTTATATACTGATTTTACTTTATATTTTTTTACTTTATATACTGTTATATTTATATACTGATTTTACTTTATATTTTTTTAGGTAATGGATCGTCCTGGACGTTCAACCCGTCGAAGAAATTGGAACGCTGTGAGAGAAAATCCACCGGTTGAAAATGCAAAAGGGAAAAGGAAAGCAAAGAATACAACACCGGTAGAGCTCTTCCCCGAGGGGCTCCCCGACGTTGATTATCGCCCCATAGAGCGGTACAGTGGTGTCCATAGTTATGCCGGGGAAGACTGTTCTGTGCCTAGTGGGATAGAACGAGCAGAAACATATCAAGGGCATCGAAATGATGATTGGGACCTTTATTCTCAAGAGTCAGTTTCATGTGCACAACCGTCAACTCAATGTGCACCACAATCAACTCCATATGAACAATCGGGTAGCACTATTGGTGGCTGGGACAATTTCATTCCTCAGTATGCTGTAGTGGAATTTGGACAAGGGTGGAGTGGACAAAGTTGGGTCGGTGGACAATGTTGGGGAGGTGGATTTGGTGAGGGAAGTGTTCCTGAAGACATGGGTCAAGGAAGTAGACAAGCTTGTTCTTCTTCTTACAATCCTCAACCAGAACCGATGGAACAAGAGAACCAGGATGAAGTTGTTGGGGAAGAACACGAAGAAGAAGGTGATGATGATGATGAAGAAGAAGAAGAAGAAGAAGTGGTCCAGAAACAAAAAAGAAAGAGGAAGTCCAAGAAGGAAGAGCGAAAGTATGATCCTGAGCTCACTCATGACACACCTAGAGGTCCAGAAGATCCCGAGTTGCTTAAGGGATTTGAAGCCCATGTTGCGTTCCACATCCAAAAAGGGGAGGTAATTTAATTATTTATTTATTTTCTGCATTTTCAATCCATTGCACAAATTCTGCAGAATTATCAGAAAATGCATAATATGTGCATTTTCTCGCAGAACGCGAGGAGTGACAACTCGCAGAACGCGAGGTGTCACTCCTCGCGTTCTGCGAGAAAATGCACATATTATGCATTTTCTGATAATTCTGCAGAAACCAAATGTCTTGAAAATTTGGTATGCAGAGTCTAATTTTTGTATTTTTCTGCAGTTCAAAGGTCCGATGAAGCCACAACAACGGACAAAGCAGAGCAGTGATTGGCCATTGGACAACAATGACTGGTCAGAGATTCCCGGTGCTGTTGGACTGTCAGATCTACCTGACATGATGTACGAAGAAATCGACCTTCCTTTGATTGAAGCGTTCATCGAACGATGGCAACCGGAGACAAATTCATTCCACCTCCCTTGTGGTGAGATCACTATTGGCCTTCTTGATGTACATATGATTTTAGGCCTACCTATAGAAGGGAAAGCAATGACGACATGTAAGAAACTGGGTGTCAAGTTTAGTCATGATGAGATTCTAAAATACTATGGTAGGAAGGGGGCAGAAATTTTTGGAATAGATCCTCATACTTTAGATTCTGGGAGGGTGAAAGCTGAATGGTTTAAAAGGCATTGTGAAAACCTAGGTCCAGAGCGAAAGGGTTTAGGTTGGGTGTTGTATACTACTTCCTCGCTCTTATTTCCGGACAAGTCACAGAACTTGATTCGGCTTAGATATGGGCCTTTTTTGGAAACCTATGCCCATGCTACGGGCATATCGTGGGGTTCAGCTGCTTTGGCCCATATGTATAGGCAGCTGGGGATATGCACACGACGGGGTTGTGCCCAGATGTCTTTTTGTTACACCTTGTTGCGGGTATTATACTTTCTAAGCGTTTAATTTACAAAGTTATATATATTTTCATATTTAACGTACTTTGTATTTCTTAGGCATGGATCTACAACTACTTCCCACACTTTCGACCTACTGAACGTCCTCGGTGAGAGCGGAGCAACCATGGGCATACCGGTGGATGCCTAAGAATGTAAAGCTGAAGAAGGGGCAAGTCGGAAGGGACTATAGGGGAGCGCTCGATATTCTTATGCCGGAGATGGTAAGTTTCTGCATTGTCAACAGTTTCTGCATTTTCTGGCCTTTCTGCATTTTTGAGTACGCAGCAGTCATTTTTCTCCTTCTGCATTTTCTCCTACTGTAAGTTTCTGCTGTCATTTTTTTAGGTATGTTGGAACCCGTATGGATCACAAGACTTCACCGATCCTGAGCTTGCTCCCGCTCTATTTCACGGGGTGCTATCCTGCTGTGACATCACCGAACCACACATGCCTGATAGGTGTCCGAGACAATTTGGGAGAGTGCAGCGTATTCCTAGGCCAGTCATCGAACCGCTCAAAGCTCATAGGTTGAAAAACATTAGGTGTTATAGTGTTTTTTATGACGCCAACCAATGGCTTTGGGAGTCAAGAGATAATCACTCTTTGTCTCTCGATGATATGGGGCCAATTGCCTTTGCACCACATGAATGCTCCCATGATTACATGGATTGGTACATCAAGAGGAACCATAGGTATATCCGTCCTGCAATCCCTGGGATGATTACTGAGAGACAGGTAATATTAATTGTTTTGGTTTATCTTGCGTTTCTAGTCTTTGTTTGTCTCTAATATTAACATAGAATGAATGTTTACTTGCGTATAGGTGATTGGCCGGGTGTACAATGACATGGACCGGTATCGGTTTTCCACTCCAGAGGAATTTTCTTCATATCACGCCCAAATGCTACTATGTATGTCAAATCTCGCTCCCTTCCGACCACGAGAAGACGAGTAGCCTTGGATAATTTTGGATAATTTTGTGTTTTGGATAATTTTGTTGCTTGGATAATTTTGTTGGATTATGTTTAGGGATATGTTGGTTCTGCTTAAATTCTGTTCGGTTTTTGCATAACCTCGCAGAACGCGAGGTGTACACCACTCGCAGAACGCGAGGTGTGACCTATAGGAAACAGGGTGCTCCCAGTTGAGATGCACGGTCTGTGGCACGGTTGGTGTAACTCGCGTTCCGCGAGTGACACCAACCTCGCAGAACGCGAGGAATGACATTTTCTGGAAAATGTCAATGACATGAGTTCCTGTTTAAGAATTTAAAAAACCATCTCCAGTTCAACATTACATTACAAATTCAGCGAATAAGACATAACTTCAACATTACATTTCAAAGGCGGCACATCGATGTGACACAAGATCGTGCAAAGAAAAAGCATCTCTTTCAGCGTTTCGCCACCAAGGAGTAAACACATGAGGTAATGGGCAGTTTTCTTCAAGACGCAACTACAAGAAAACAACAATGTTAGGAAGTTGCATATTAGATAGTAATTCATAAGTAGATCCAAAAACTTACCGGAACAAAATGTCTCTCACTTTGAATATAGAATAAGTAGAACGTCGGAAGTGTGTCACCATCTTCTAACCAAGTAGGACGTTGTAGAGGAAGGTAAGTGTAGTTAGCATTTTTTCCCACCGTTACGAACACTATGTTGAATGTGGATGCCACAAGGCATCCCATTTCCGGGGTAGCTAGCCAGTGATCTTCTGGAGCCCTTCCTATTCCTTCCCATGTAAGTTGGTGTAAAGCGCTCTCCAAAGTTGCTTGTTGTGGAGGTCCAATCCAAGTTCCTTGAACTAGGTGCCAAATCTCTTTGACCTTAGCTATCATCAAATCTCTTACTTCCCTCCATAAGTGTTGGTTGTCATGCAATTCATGAGCTATTGCTCTAAATCCACAATTTCCATCTCCATTTACCTCAAACCAACCATTCACATGGGTGCGCATTGACGCGGGTATGTGAGACTTGTACTTGCCAATCACCTTAATCTTTGGTTTCTTGAATGTTTCAGAATTAGAAGCATTTCTTTGCTTCTTTGGGGGTGTTTCTTCCAAATCTCTAGCATCCATCTCAACATTAGTGTGCTCCCATGCAGACGATCTTCTTTGCGTTGACCTAGGTTGTTTGTTAGGAGCTCCGACTGGACGACCTCCGGTGTGCTTTGAAATAGCCGACTCTTTTAGAGGAGTATTTACTTTCTCAATGTCTAAAACAGTTTGTGCACACTTTTCTTGATCATGGGGGCACAATTTCGGAAACGTTTCCTCATAGAAAGTCTGAAAAAGACGCCTTGCCACCTTACTCTTAACTTCCAGTATGCCGGGAACATCAACTTCTTCCAAACTCAAAGTACTCCAGAAAGGGTGCAACTCTGATACTCTTAGTGGTATTTGCTCCTTCCAATGTCTTACAATCTGATGAACACACATCAACCCATCTCTAATCTTGATCCCGCAACTACAAAACATATTAAAGTGCACACCTAATCTCTCCCCCTTCGTGTATTCCTTAAGCAAAAATTCTATGCATTTGTAAGAGACTTTGAACTTCAAGACTTTAAACAAGTCGGCCCCTTCAACAACTGTGAAGCTCTTATTCAAACTCTCGGTGAAAGACACAGTAATCTCCTTAAGTTGGTTCTCCGCCATTGTTTTGTATTCTTTGAACATTGTGTCTAGCCTAGCATTTCCACTTGACAAGTATGACTTAAGACATGAATGTGCTCCTTCAACTCTAAAATGTTCGAAAAACAATAATATGCAAATACAAATCAGAACCTGTGGATCCTTCTGTAATGTGCAACTTCTCGCGTTCTGCGAGGAGTGTACACCTCGCGTTCTGCGAGTTCATACATTGTTCCAGGATCTTTGCATTCGAAAATGCATCAACACTGAATCAAGGACATTACTCGCGTTCTGCGAGGAGTGTACACCTCGCGTTCTGCGAGGAGTGCATTACAAAAGCTCTTTTTATCATATGTAGAAGGTAGACATAAATTACAGAACATACCTGTTTGTCGTGTTATTCCCGAGAGTGAAGACATTATCCGTCCATGCTGAAACAAGTCTTTCTTTGTAACGGTTTAGCCAATTCGTTCTCACGTACTTCAATATGGTTGGATAAGCTCGCCATTCGTCCTCAAGTTTCTTCAAAGTACTCTTGTAATCTTCTTCAGTGGTTTGTTCGAACACGTTATAATAATCATTTGAAATATGAACCCCCAATGCTTGTGTGCCCATAGCTATCTTCGCTCTCGCCTCTATGTTCTTCCTTACATGTCGCCTACATAAGAGAAACTTTGCATTTGGCCATAACTTGTCTGTTGCATTCATAAGAGCCATCTCACGGTCAGTGACGAAGCAAGTAGGCGATGCTCCTATTCTCAAATACATCGTCTGCAGGTGCTGCAACGCCCATAAATAACTATCCTCGCTCTCAGCCTCTAACCATACCCCACACACAACAAAATTCTTCCATGTAGAAGTCAAACCGACTATCTCCAGGAAGGGAACATTGTACCTTAAACCAAAATACAGTAAGATAAATACAACATAAAAACAGAATGATAAATACTTACCTGTTCGTGCTATAAGTCGAGTCCGTCAAAAGGACATATGGAAACGCCTTTAAGAGTTTCATTGATTCGGGGCTAGCAAAGAACAAGTCGCCTATTATCGAAGGATTCGTTGCACTTGGCCTATACTCCATGAAGTAGTTGCTCTCTTTGCATTGGTGAAAGAATTCTTGAACCACGGTTCTACCTTCCATTTCCTCTTCCCTTATATGTCTTACCAAATTGTACACTTGGTTCTTCTTTGTGCAACTTCCGGGATCCTTTTTTATCTCAGTGTAAATCTGATTTGGAGAACAATGTGAAAGTACCATCTCACGAACCTTTTTCTTTTGATCCGGGGTTGGCCTCCTGGCAAATGCATTCCCGACCAAACTATCTCCAATAGGATGGTTGTGCAAACAACAAACAACCACTAATCTCCAATTCTCTTCAACCCGGTTCTCCATGAGCTTCAACTGAAATTTACACCCCGTTTTCTTGCTCTTTGTGTTTGATCTAACACCGACACCTTTAGGCCTATGGCTTCCCCCTTTCTCACAAATGATTTGAATCTTACCACTTTGCCCCGGTTTAGATGGTACACTCCTTCCAATAGAGATCATAAACTTGTGTTGCTTTGCAACATTCAAAGCCCACAAATGACCAATCTCCTTAGAGGCAAACACTTGCTCCGTAGTGAAATATTCCGAATAATCCCTAGAAACAACCTCTTCCTCACATACGGGACTATCAAACTTTGGTGCAGTGCGTAAAGAGGGAAGAAAACACATCTCCTCTCCTACGTTTGTTGGTGGGTTATCAAATTGTGAATCAAACGCATCATAGCTTGATGGCACCTCATATGTACATGGCAATTCATAAGTAGATGGCACGGGCAACTCATAAGTAGATGGCACGGGCAACTCATAAGTAGATGGCACAGGCAATTCATATGTAGATGGCACATGTTGTTCATATAAAGATGGTTGATGATAATATCCAAAGTGGTCAATCCCTAAATCAAATGATGGTGGCGAACATGGCCTTGTATTCCGGGAGGGGTAGTTGTAGTCATTCAACTGGATTGCATTCAATCCAGTGAACAAAGAAAAATTCACCTATACACAATGCTTCTGTTAATACTCTGTAATGTGCAACTTCTCGCGTTCTGCGAGGGAGGCACTTCTCGCGTGACGCGAGGGGCTTCCTCTCGCAGAACGCGAGAAGTTGCTATTTCCTGAAACTAGTCATTGAACGGGATAATTTAACATAACATGAGTTTCTACATTAAAAACCCTAAAAACATGAACACGTCTAAGTTTTTGACATTATATGCAAAAGTCATCTCTTCAACACTTACTACTACTAGATTTAACATGAAATACAACATAATAAGTTCATTTTAGCTCTTAATGGTGCAAAACAAATTCAAATTCAAAAATTAAGTAAGAACATTACCTCATTTGAATGGTAACTTGATGAATCATCATCTCCATTCCCTCCTTTGTTGAATTCCTCTTCATCTTCCATTATTTTAGGTGTTTTTAGAGTGTTTTGAAGTTTTAAGGTTTTGAAAATGGGTTTTAATGGAGGGTGAAAGAGGTGAAAGATGATAAAAAGAGGTGTTAGGGTAGGGTTAATAGGTGTTACGGATTACTTAAAATAAGGGGGTAGTTATTATAGTTAGGTGGGGACAAGACATGTAGTAATGGCGCACAACAACGTCCATCTGACATGCTAATCTCGCGTTCTGCGAGGGACGTGACACTCGCATTCTGCGAGGACACGTACACTCGCGGAACGCGAGATTAGCATGCATGAAATTAACCTAATTTTTTGCTAATCTCGCGTAACGCGAGTGTACGTGTCCTCGCAGAACGCGAATGACCCGACGTTGTTTGAATAAAGCACTGGGCTGTATATAAGAACCCATCAATAATTCATCCAACAAATCAATATAAAGGTCAGTGTTACACTACATATTATCAATTCTAATTGAAGAAAAGATTTGCATAAGAGGGTCACACAGCCCTTATATCCCGGTAACGATAACAACAAAAACAACAACAAACCCCGCTATATCACGGTAAGAGGTATGAGGTCGGGTTACTCCAACCGAGTCGGTAAAGGTAACTAGTAGCACAATTAAACATGGCAGTGTAAGTAGCAAAAGAACGCCAAGTAATCAGAAAGTTGCAACAAACTGTTAAAAGCCTAATTTCCTGATACAATGCAGGTGCATAAATTTAGGCCCTTGCTATTCACCGCCCACTCAAATTGCTATTTACCGCCCAGTTTTTGTGCGTCACGCATGGATTAAAACCATGCGTCACACATGGATTAAAACCATACGTCACGTATGGATTTTTTTTATTTTTTGCTTGTTTTTTTCCATAATCTTGTAGATAATTTCAATACGATCGCGTGCATATAAAATTCGTCCAAAACGGACATCGTTTGCCCCTTCAAAAGGCCAAAATACAAATTTATCACACATAATTTCTTGTATCAACAAGTCCGTTAAAACTCAACACACCATTTTTCAATTTTTTTATAATATGGTAGATAACTTAGCAAAGATTTTATTTAGTGATGGTAATACTTAATTTCTTTGTCGAGATGCGGTGTTCAGTGTTTAAAGATCGAAAAAAAACACTACAAGAAAAACCGTTTTTAGCAACGACAAAAGTCGTTGCGATACATATCAAGTCGTTGCAAAAACAGGTTTTGGCAACGACAATTGTCGTTGCTAGGTCGTTGCCGGTAACGCCGTAGTGAAAGGCTATTGCAACGACTTTTTTCGTTGCCAAAACAAACATTTTTCGCAACGACTTTGTTCGTTGCTAATTAGTTGTCGTTGCTAATAATAGTCCGAACTCGTCACATCTTTTGCAACGCTAATGTCGTTGCAATACATGTCAACGTATTGTAACGACAAATGTCGTTGCAATACATATCAACGTATTGCAACGTCATTTGTCGTTGCAATACATATCAACGTATTGCAACGTTATTTGTCGTTGCAATACCTATTAAAGTATTGCAACGACATTTGTCGTTGCAATACATGTATTTTTGGCAACGATATTTGTTCAAAATACAAAATAATTTGTTCAAAAGACAAATGTTTTGTTGTATATAATAGTTTTCCATCCTGTTCAATGTGTTTTATCATATCCAAAATATTTCATAAAATTCAAATGTCAAATATTACATTATTCTTTCATCTTCCTGAATTACACTAAAAACAACTTGAACATAGTTATTCCAAGTAAGAACTTGCACCTTCCCATCTTTCACTGTGAATCGGCAAAATAGCAGTTGTAAGGGTTGGATTATTGAAGTTGTTAGGATTAGTTGGGTCTGATGTGTAGCCTTCATACTGACCAAGTACAATTTCCTCTTCACTTATGGGTAGATTGACTGAAGTGTGAGGAACCTGAAAATAAAAACCAAAGTGCAAAACATGTGCAATAAGTATATGATTGCCATTCAACACATACACAATCCTATATCATCACATATGAACCAGTAAGAACAAATAAAGTGAGCAAAAACATAAATTAACATACTACTTGAAGGAAAAGTTTGGCAAAAAACCATACATCACTTGGAAGAAATCTGTAAGCAAAAATCCAGTAAAGTTAGCAACCAATCCCTCTGAATTAAGTAATTGCAACTGAGTGTATCACATTAAGAACCAATTAAGTACACCAACAGTCCAAACAAATTGTAAACCAAAATTTTACATCAAAAATACTACATGGTAACACCATCCTCCTATGCCTTTTATACTCCAAAAATGCATCTTATCTTAACTGGGGGATAATAAATATTATTTTTTGTGTTTCATAGACAAATAGATTCATGGAATAAATCAAGATCTGCTACTATAGATCTAGTCTTTTCCTGACCATGTTAGCTTCATCTATGACTTGAGGGAATCCTAATAAGAACTAACTTCAGTAATAATGAGTCAGCTATAGTTATACAGAGTAATTGGTATAAACACACATCAAGACAGACTTGTAAGTTTGGTAATAAAGAAAAAAAAAAGCATTGGTGTTCACACTGAAAATTATAAAGCATATAGAATAATATTAAGCTGAAATTAGGAAACTTCTATTACGACAGAAAGTAAGCAATAATTCTTATGAATGAGTCTCAATAGCTATATGCTAAAAGGTTTCAGATTTCCACTGCTGAAAGACCAGCAAAAAGACTTATAAAACCAAGACACAAAGAAATATTCATGAATGTTTATAGTTACACACAAAAAGGTGTTTCAGTATCATCAAATTTTAGGCCAACAACCAGCACACACGGTTGATGAGTGATCAAGTAAACAAGACCAGGACTGGCAAAAAAACATGATGAAAAGTAGTAAATTACAATACATAAACAAATTACAGGAAAAATCTAAGACAAACTAAAAAGGAAGATGGGTTAATTAACATCAATAGAAGTCAAATCACAGCCCTTAGCAACACACCTTTGTATATTATTACTATATGAAAGCAAAACAGTCATACTTACAAGCCTACATTTATGATACAATTCAATTATTCTTTGCAAACATACATTTAATCTCTAGATCCAGATTATTTCAGAAACCTAACATTACAGACGGCCATTTCACCAGAGTAAGTACACATGAATTCAAACTAGCGTATATCAATATTATCATCAGAGTAAGTACACGTTAAAAAAAAGAGTAAAACTAATGTACACTTACATCAACATTAAAGACGACAATTTCACTTGCACGAATGGGATCCTTACTCATATGCAGGAACAAAATATCACCCTGAAACAAATATGAGAAACAATTACAATGATAATGAGCATCTCTGGATTTCAAACTAGAAAGAAATGCCACAATAACAAAATCCTCCAACATGATTCAACAACAACTAAATTCTCAGTTACTACCAAAACTGGCAGCAACTTGTATATCATTTCCTTCACAACTTCAACAAATCGGAAGAAGCTGCTCCCACAAAAGTCCTCCAACAAATGGATAGGTTTTTTTCACGATATATCAATATAATCAGTGGCAGCTCCGTCCATAGCAAATCTTATTTCACCAACTTGAGAAAATGGATATTGTGTCTTTGTTTTGCAAAATGTGGAAGATATTATAACAACTGCTACCAGTATCAAGGAAATCAGAGATTAATGTCATTTAAAACACATTCCTAACAAACTAGCTAATATAGTCTTGATAATTTGGCATGTAAACAAAACACTACAAAATGGCATAGAAATGACTCTGCGAGGCTAGAATACGCTTATGATTCGAACTTCTTTCAAGAAATTCACCTACTTGAAAACTTCATACACGTCAACAGAATTTTATACCCACTAAAAAGGCTATTATGGAGCTGATGAAAACTCACTTTCTGCAAACCAGGTTCCATGCTTCCAGAAATAACAACAATGACAGGCGACTCACTACCAGTAATGCACATCAATGCCTTCCACATGATCAGTGCAGAGGTAACAATCATACCTGATGAAGTAAGCCAGCAAGACAGGAAATATTATCAAACAATTGCACATGACAGAATTTCAGGAAAATCTAATACTAGAATCACAAAAGCTTAAGAGCCAGTCTACTAACACTCGTCAATGACGGACTGACAGATTTAGTTAACTTCATTCGTTTTATGAGATTTACTTGAATCATACATACATCCCCGATTAAAGCACTCACATTTCATTATTCTACACACAAAAGTCAATCATCCCAAATGACTCCAGATTCGAATTTCCGGACAAAAGAAATTGAAGCAACGAATGAAGTACAAAAGATCCAATCTTTCATTCAAGAAACCAACTTAGCATAATCTCTGACCCTAATTAGCATAAACGGAGATCAGAAAATCAAACAATGACCTGGAAACCCTAAATCTAAATCTGAAGCAGTAACTCAGATTCACCAAACACCGCATAATTACACTATAGTAGTGTTGAATTAGGGCAAATTCAATGAGAAAGAAAGGGTAAATAGATAAGAAGAGAGTTACCCAAGCTGACGACTTGGGTGAGTAGCTGGCGGATTTGAATGGATTTGATAGAATCGATTGTCTCCCCGATCATCCCCATTTCTGATCTGATCTGGTTGTCGCCGAATTTAAAGAAGACCAGTTTAAACAAGAATGACAGATACATTAAATAACATTTTTAACACTTTTGGAGAGAATAAAATAGAATCACATCAAGAAAATTTCCTTGTGAGAAAAGTCCTGTTAATTTCTCCTTGAGCACACTAATAGACTTCAAGTTAAATAGCCATAAACTGGATGAAATTGAAGAGGAAATTAGCAAACTTGTATTTAGAAATCACATAAATTAAAAGCTACGAAATTGTAGACCTAGATTGGAGAAACACAGTTTCTACATTAACATAGGTTATAAACTCAACCAACTAGTAGGTAATTTTAACCCATACTCAGCACTTAATTCAAATACCCAACAAAGATACTGTTGCTAAAGAACACAAGCACTAATGATTCAATTGAGTACAAAGCCAAAAATCCATGTAATAGATTGAACAACATTTTAATCAATTTAAAAACCATCTTCCGATCTGGGTTTCAATTTAATAATATTAAAAATGGATCCCGCAGATCACTCAGGTATGCAATGGCAATCTTCAGTCTAAAAAAACCCCACAATGCTTCATACAAAATCATCATTCATCCTCTTCAGAAACTATCCAAAAGGGATTACAAACAAACAATTCCTACTAACCAGTTCTATCCATCATCAAATCAATTGGGAAATAGACGGAAAGAACTAAATCTCTGAAATGAATGAAAATTAGGGATTCAGATTTCTTGAATGAAATGAGTTACCTTAATCCTTTTGCCCTCTGCAGCAAAACTTAGAACAGTAGAGAGAAGCCCTAGAAATCCAACGACAGTGCAGACCACATACCGCCGTAACCCTTCTTGAAGACACTTCAATTATTGCAAATTTCTGAAATCAAAAAGAGATCTTCTCCATCCATACCATCTCCCACTGAATCACTCCTCTACAGACCCGGTGAGCATACAGAGCCATGGCGAATCGACAACGTCTTTGTGAGCCTCCTCTTCGAAGATGTTTAGGGCTCGATTTGGATGGAAATGATGGCAGAGAGGGACTCGAGGTGGGAGATGCAGCGGCGGAGGATGGATGAGGAGGCATAGAGGAAGGAGAGGAGGAGGGAGAGAGCGAGGGAGGGCATGACGAAGGAATGTGGGAAGAGAGATAGAGGCGGCTAGGCTGCAAGGGTTGTAGTTACTTATGATTTTAGTATGTCCAGATGGTTTTTGCAACGACAACCTATTTGTCGAAATAAATAACATTCTTTTGTAACGACAATAATCGTTACTTTACTTATGAAGTCTTTTATTGCAACGACAATTATTGTTACCTTATTTGTATTCCTTTTTTCGCAACGACTTTTCTGTTGCAAAAACTATAGACCAATTTTTACCCTTCTCCCGCCAGTATTTTAGAGGGAGGGAAAAAAACTTGTATGTATTGCAACAACTATAGCAACGCTAAGTATAAGTCGTTGCTAATAAAATATTTTGCAACGACAAATTTTAGTCGTTGCCAAAAGTTGTTGCAATAAATGGTTTTTCTTGTAGTGAAAAGTGCTTTCTTCTTTAAGTAAGTTAGTTGATCGAGGAACCTCCGCCCAATAGAGCAACGCCCGAGAGATGAGTTCTCCAGTGTGGACCGAAAGGGTCTCGCGAAAATAGGGCTTTCGGAGACCTTCTTCCGTCTACCCTTCGCCTAGCGGCTAAGCTCGGAGACCAAAATTCGACTTAGCGCTTTGAGACGGCCTAAGAGAAGGCAATGGCTATATGCACGCGAATCGATGCATATATGCACGCGATTCTGTGCGCGCAACTTATGCGCACGCATCTGTGCGCAGTTCTTATGCGCATACGTGTTTTACGGGGTATTACGGGTACTTTTCGTAAATTTTCAGAGTCTGTAACACCTTGTGCGCCTAACTACTGCGCACAGGTTGAGAATCTGTGCGCCGTGTTTCTGCGCACTGTTCAAACATAGTAGCCGTTGAAATTTTTGAAAAAAGTAGCCGTTAAATGTAAAACTGTGCGCTTAGGTTCTGCGCACAGGTGCTTTAGGGTTTGGGTTTGTGCGCGGATGGTTAGAGCACGGGTCTTTACAATTTCATTTGGACCACAACGATCATAAATGTGTCTATATAAAGCCACAATCTCTTTGTTTCCAACAAATTCATTCAACACCTCTTCGTTTTCCAACAAATTCATTCAAAATGTATCGTCGTAATCAAAACTCTCGTATGTTAGAGTTGATTAATCAAAGTTGTGAAGATAGTGATGAAGAACACGATTGGGATAGCGGATCACAAGAAGAGGAAGACGACCCGAACGACGACGAATGGTTGGATGGTTTCTTAGAAGACGAAGAGTTCGGCGACTGGGATTCGAGTGGTGAATTTGTGGTTAGTATAATATGTTATAATTTGAAACATATGGTAGCGTAATTAGTTTCAAATTAGTTTCATATGCTAGAATAATTAGTTTCATATGCTAGCCTAATTAGTTTCATATGATAGCCTAATTAGTTTCATATGATATCCTAATTAGTTTAAAGTAATGATTCGTATTTTGCCTTGTTATTTTGGTAGTAGTGTAATTGTCGCTCTACAATTACGTATAGGGGAAAGATTATTCGGATTATTTTAGAACCGCACAATATTGGGATACTCCGCAAGAATTGTACGAGTGGGCGAGAGATAGAGGAAAGGAGTTAGTGATAGCTTTGGTAACGCGTAATTCAAGTCCGTACCAAATAAGTATTGTGTGCGATAGATTTGGAAAACCAAGATCTGGGAGGCCAAAGGTGAACAAAGAGAATCCAGAGTTGGTTGTTCCTAGGCTTAGAAAGTCGAAGTCGAAGAAGTGTGAGTGTAGATTTCAGCTACTGGCAGTGCGAAAGAAAAACATTCCCGGGGTCGCAGGAGAAAAATGGATTTTAGGTGTGATAGAAGGTCGGCATAACCATGTGCTACTTACTAGTTTTCATGGGAATGCATTCATGGGTCGAATGACGGAGGAGCAAGAGCTTTGTGCTAGGCGGTGGGGAGATGGAACTGGACGCAAGACGCCAAAAGAAATTATCTCTAAATTGAGGGAGAAGTACCCTGGTAATGTTACTTCAAGGAGACAAGTTGCAAACTTTTTGCAGAAGGTGAATTACGAAGATCGCGGAGAGCTAAACGTGACACAGTGGTCGCTTAAGTTTTTGCGAGACCACGACTACGTAGTTCACCCACATAGAGACACGACAAACGGAGAGGTTGCAATATTATTCTTTGCTAACCAAGAGTCGTTGCGTTTGTTGAAGAAGTACCCGTACGTGGTAATTATCGATGCGACGTACAAGACAAACAAGTAAGTCTCTACAATACCTTGGTCGATATTTAGTTCGGATAATGATATATGTTCTGTAGTGATATATGTTAATGTTTCAATAGATATGAAATGCCGCTCGTAGAGATCGTTGGATTCACCAGTACACACAAGACGTTCAACATCGCGTATGCATTCACTAAAGCGGAAAGGATTTATCATTACACATGGATAATGATTCAATTGAAGTCATTATTCATAGATTTGGGAGTGATGCCAACGGCTATAATGACAGATTGCGAAGACGCGCTGATAAAAGGGATAAAGACTGTTTTCGGGAGCGAAGTTCAACATCTGTTGTGTTGGGTGCATATCAAACACAACATTGAGGCACATGCTTCGACCATCCTAAAGAGACAAATTAAAGTGGAAGCCTTTGTAGGGCAATGTTGGGGACTATTTTGCTCAGCTACTGAAGAGACCTATGAACTGCGGCTCGAACAGTTGAAGAGATCTTGGAAGAGCGGCCTTGTGGGATACGTCGAGAGAACATGGCTTAATCCTCACAAGACAAGTATAGTGAGGGCTTGGACAGATCATAAGCTTCATTTCCTTACGAGGACTTCAAACAGGTAAATATTGATATTTTTTAGTTAAAGACGATTATATCATAACGGCGTACTTTCTTAACTTACCAACTTAACTGTTTTTTAGAGTTGAAGGGATGCACAAGGTTTTGAAAGATATTATTGGTTCCAGCAGAGGGGGCTTTAACAGAGTGATCGTACGGATCCATCATTCAGTACTCCTTCAGATTGATTCAATTAGGGCGAGCATGAACATGTCTCTCTCCAAACGACCAACTGATTTTGATGATCCAAACATGCATCCGCTTGGAAGGGCTATTTTTTCCCGACTATTCTACAAAGTGTCAGACAGGTGTTTTGATCATTTGTTGGCTACTTATGAGATCATGTTGATGGGGAAATTTCCTGAACAATGCACCGACCATTGGGTGAGGAACTGTCTTGGGTTGCCGTGCGTCCATCAAATTGCACACGCTATCATTTCAAACACACCCCTGATTGAGGATGACATTCACCCGTTCTGGAGGGATTTGCATTGGGATGACACTCCTGAAACAGAAGACGACCCAAATCTGAAGGTCCGAATGAACATTATAGAGTTGCGACTCCATGAAATGTTCACCAAGTTGGAACTTGGAACCTTGAAGAAAAGCACGGCATACCAGAGGTGAGTTGTATCAGGACTTGGAGCATCCTGAACTAACTACCTTGAAAGAACCGACAAATGTGAGAAGAAAAGGCAGGCCAAAGGGTGCAAAGAACAAGGATAAGGAGGAGGTTGACAGTGAAAATGACAAGGAGGATGACATAAAACAAGAAGATATGGAGCAGTATGAGATGGAGGAGGCAAAGCAGAAATCAAAAGGAAAGAAGAGTACAGGAGCAAGACGGCCAGGTCGTCCTAAAAAGGAGGAGGATGACAGTGAAAATGACAAGGAGGAATCGAGAGAGAAGAGTTATTTTGAGCACAAACAAGAAGAGCTGAAGAAGTATGAGAAGGAGGAGGCAAAGCAGAAATCAAAAGGAAAGAAGAAGGCAAACAATACAGGAGCAAAACGACCAGGTCGTCCTAGAGAGCAAACAACGACATCACTTCCCGTGGTCATTGAGGCCGAGGAGTTGCATTCTCAACCCATGCCCGACCTATCACAGCCTGAAGGATCAAACTACACTGACTTCGATCAGTGCCCTGAAGAACTTGGTGTTCCTCTCATTCATAGGGGGGTTGACTTCGGCATTGACAATTTGGATGATTTTTGGCTTCCACACATCACAGATGTTAGACAGGTACGTTCTGACGGACATTGTGGTTATAGGTCGATGGCCTTACTTCTGGGAAGAAAAGAACAAGAGTACGGAAACATTCGGCGTGAGCTGGTAACGGAGCTGCTTCAGAACCGAGAATTGTACGAGCCTATTCGTCGTCGTCTTCGTCCGGGTACTTGGGAGGATCTTATTCTCCAAGTTAACCATTGCAGAAGCCCTTGTTCAGAAATGTATTGGTTGCACTTTCCACTGATGGGCTTAGTGTTTGCCACCCTATACCAAGTTGGTCTCGTGTTATTGTGTTGGGATGCTCCGACCTTTTGCTTACCGCTAAGGTGTAGAACAGAAAACGCTGATCCTCCACGACAGATTTTCGGCATGGCACACGTAGGCAACCGTGACCACTTCATACCGGTAAAGTAGACAATTGTACTTGATACTTGTGTAATCATAGTTTTTTGTTTAATGTCTTAAGTCGATTGTGTTTATATAGGTGGCGTTGATGGTTGGTTCGCCACTACCGCATACTCCCGGTTCGTGGAAGAAACACGTAGATCCAAACATTCAATGGTGGGAAGAAACATTTGGGGACAATTTGAGGATGTATCGAGAGTACCGCATTTCAAATGGCCGGGCACCAGATCCATTCATGTATAAAGGAGGGACCGAACCCGTTCACATATCTGACTGAGTGAGATTGTCATGTAATAATTAGAAGACGCATTGGAATTTCTTAGTTTGTAATGCCTTGGTTTTTAATGTTTCGTATTTGTTATTTTGGTAGTAGTGTAATTGTGCTTTATATAACAATGAATGGATCAGATTGCATTGGAATTTCTTAACACGTTCGAGAGACAAAGAAGCGACAATGAAAATACATAATGAAAGTACATAATGAAAGTACGTAATGAAAGTACACAATGCTCATAACATTAGATGTCTACGATTTAGGCGTCGTCGGCAGAAGAGGAAGAGCAGTCGGAAGCATAGACGATACTACAAACCATCAACCGCAATTCTTTTTCTTTAATCTTAAACCTTTCCATCAGGACCTTCACTCTATTGTCACTCTTCTTTTTCTTGATGATTAATTTCGTGATAGCACGTAAAGCAGTAGGGGTATGCTCTGGATCAATAAACCTGATTCCGAAGAAACAATTGCATGCATAATGCCTTCGTCCATACTGGTCAGGCATGTCTTCGTCATTGTTAACGTAAACATTACACATTTGGCGACACCTTTTTGTACCAGTACACATTATCTGTGGAGGGTCAGGCTTCACACGTCTTGGGGATGATGATGATGCCATATTCGTAGTTATGTTCTTCGAAATAAGTAAATAATAAAACTTTAGTTATAAACATGAAAGCATATACAAAAAACAAAGCATGTACAAAAATGAACAAAAGAAAAATTTACCGATTAAGTAGGGAAACTTCGATTTTTGTTGTAGTTGAGATGCATGAACTAGTTGAGATGGATGAAGAAATCACCACCTTCAAACCTTTGGTTTTATAGGAATTTATGTATATGGTGCGCGTTGATTCTGCGCACAAACGACGTCGGTCCTGATGGCCTGTTAAGGTCGAGAATAGGCGGTTCGATGCCCAAACGACGTCGGAATGCAATGAAACTTGTTTTCAATGCATATTATAGCTATTTAACCTTGTCGGTAAGTTCGAGTCAAAAACTCGAGCTCTTCGAGTAACACCTCCTTTGTAAACCTTTAAAATATGACCGTTGCGTGCGCATAACATCTGCGCACATGATTCTTTGCGCATTAGATCTACGCACGGTTGAAGACCGTTAAAATATGATCGTTGCGTGCGCATAACATCTGCGCACGAAACGGTCATATTTCAACAGCAAAAACCGAAGCTATAAAAGGGGGGTTGCACTCACCTCAATTCACCAATCTCACCATCTCTCTCTTAACCTCACCAATCTCACCATTTGTCTCTTAACACTCGCTATGTCGCACAGTTCATCATCAAGCAACGCTGCCCTTTTTTATTGTAAATGTGATCGACCAGCGGTAATGAGGAGTTCAGAATCTCGAAGAAACCTCGCTCGAAGGTTCTGGACATGCGCTGGTACTGGTGGTTACATTTGTGAATTCCGCGAGTGGATCGATCCACCACACCCTTGTTACTCCTTAGCTGCAATAAGAGATCTATTCTCGAAGATACGTACGTTGGAGGAGGAAAACGCCGATCTTAAGGCGACCCTGGCTTCCAATCGTTAGTTAAGTGGTTGTTTTAATCGTTAGTTCGTTGTTGTAATTGTTAGTTAAGTGGTTGTTGTAATCGTTAGTAAACAAGCATAGCACTGGACAAAGAGAAGTTGAGGAGGGACAACCTATAAAGATCCCCAACCGATATTGGTTTCGATGTTCGGATTTAGCAAAATGTACGAACTAATAAGAGTTTGGAAACTGGTTATTAGTTGGTACATATTGCCGACTCCGAACATCGAAACCAATCATCGGTTTGGGGATCTTCATAGGTTGGTCTTCCTCACCATCTCTTTGTGTAGTGTTGTTGTTGAAATTTGTATTTCGTTTTCAAATCAATATAGTTTTTCACGTCTTGTTGTTCAGATTTGTATTTGCATTATTGTTCGGAGTCGTTTTGAATATTCAAACAAGCAAAACATAAAATTTAAAACCATCACACAAGAAAAAGGCATACATAAAACATCAATCGTACATAAAACATCCATCAAACAAAAACAGACGTCAAGCGTCTAATCCTGAGTCTCCTGAGTATAAGGCGGAGCATCTTCCCGAGGCACATCACCCTGAGTCATATCATCTTGGTGCGCATCCTCCTGAGTGCCGCATCCACTCCCCTGGCCACTCTCATGAACAGAATCTCGGAAAACAGGAGGTGGTGGTGGTGGTGGCATCCGCGATGCACGTGGGGGAGATGGTGCCAAAGGTGCCTGAGGTGCCTCTAAGATTGCAAGCCAACCACGAATCACATCTTCAGTGGCCCAAGGTCGATCCGAGATAGGGGTGTCTAGAAAAGAGTGCATCATGGCTTGAAGGATCTGACAACGCTGCAAACAAAACGTAAATTTAATCGTTAGTTAAGGTCTAAAGCTAAGTTTTGTACAAACTTTATAAAATTTTACATACCGCTAATGCATCGATAGGCACCGGGGTATATCCATAGCGAGGCGGGCGATCATGTCTCTCAGAGGATGGATCGACGACGGGATGTGAGAACTCGTCCAGCCAATCCATATAGTCATCAGACATCTTCCATGTTGGCTCTGCAACCGGCCCATCCAGATCGATCAGAGGCCTCGGCTCTGCGTCCCATGCAAGAAGAAGCTCAGGTGCATAAACGACGTCATACCTCGTGCAACCCATGGGCCGATGAAATGACAACGGCTGAATGGGTGGGTCGGGAACGGGCTGAGCCCGCCCAAACTGCCGCAGGACTCTCCTAGGGTTGTAGGCCTCATGAAATTTCCAGATGCTCAATACGCCCTCAAATCTCGTAGGAGAAACCTCTGGTGAGTTGAAGTCCAAATCTCTCCATGGCTGCCAGTTAACCTGAAACAAATAACAAGCCAAATTAGACACGTATTGCGGTAATGAAATAAAAAATATAAGAAATTAAATCCAAACCTGCTCATATCTCATGTTGTCGAGCATGCGACGGATGGCAACCAAACGCCCAGTATCCGAGCTAAGTGGTGTATACAATCCTACAGCAGCATCTCCATGGGCGAATGCAGGGTTCGTGACAAAGTGATCACGAAAATGAGGAAAGTATGCCCAGATCCAGCACTACATATAAACAATTACAGATTATTAGTAAAACTACGTGAATAGTTAAGAGTTATTCACCAAGACGTTAACGACAAGATCTTACCCTCAGAAGAATCCCACATGAACCAATGGTTGCCGTCTCGACTCTAGATGCAGACCCTAAATTGCGATACACTAACGCAAGTATGTCGGCTCCCCATGCAATGTCCCCTGTACGATCATGGTTGAGAACAAGCGCCGCGTACTGGACCTTGACACCCTTTGTCGACCTGTCCACCAAGACAGTCGAGCCCAGAAGCAAAAGGAGATACAGAGTGGCAATGTGACTCTCATTCCTGACTGGCGCATCAAACAAAACTTCCAACCGAGCATTGAGGGCACCGAAATGAATGCCACCTGAGCTATAACATGCCTTCATGTCATCAGCCTCCTGACCCATAGCGTCCGCAAGCGCCGCATAGATCTGGTCATCTGTCATAGGTGAATTACAGCTACGACCATGTATACGGACTCTGAGGATCTGCATCACGTCATGTAGGCAGATGGTCATCTCAGCAAATGGCATGTGGAAAGTGTTGGTCTCTGGATGCCACCTCTCCACAAAAGCAGAAATCAATGCAGCATCGATCTGAGACGCTATGCCCACTCGGCGCAGCTCTGTCAGCCCAGAACGCTCAGCAAGCCTGAACCATGTACCCTCCTCAGCTGAAATATGATGCTCATAATCATGAACCTGTGCAGATCTGTACATCACCCTCAGGAGCTTCCTAGCCTAAATAAGTACAGAAAAAAATTTGCGTCCGGTTAGTAAATATGAAACGTATAACTTATTATAAGCATTCAGATCAATGTTATTGAACATACCGGATCTAACGGAGCCGCCTCAGCCTCGGCCTCATCCCCGTCCCCATCCTCTGGCTCATCCTCTGCCTGAATATCTCCTACTCGTCGTCTCTGCCTGGGACGACGACCACCTCTAACTGGAGCCGCAACCTCCTCAACTGCAGCCCCCTCAGCGACTCCCTCAGCAGCAACACCCTCACCACCAACTCCCTCAGCACCCTCCTGACCTCTCCCTCTCCCTCTCCCTCTACCTCTCCCTCTCCCTCTCCCACCACCTCGGCCTCTGCCTACAGCACCCTCACCACCACCTCGGCCTCTGCCTCGGCCTACAGCTTCCCCCGCACGGGCACGCTTCCTAACCTGCACCGGGGGCACCAATGGTACATCGGGAGCGGGCCCTGGAAGAGGACCACGCGACCATATCCATCTCGCTATATGCGTCTCATAAGAACACAATAGGTGAGGCGCACGTGGACGACAAATGTCCTGCATCGACTCCCCGAGCCAAGGAAAATATGTCTGTGGGGCATGGTCATCGTCGTCTAAATCTCCCGACACTGGCTCTGAAGATGCGACTGGCTCTGCAGATACGACCGTAGGAGGAGAAGATGTCGACGTTTCTGCATCTGTCACTGCAGGTAAATCCTGCTCTGTATGCTCTGAACTGCGAGGTAAAGCATCCTGAAACAGAGGTGCGTCCTGGATATCATAGTCATTCGTGGTCACCTGCGCCTGTACTGGTGTGGGCTCGATAGGGTCGAACGCAGTAACATATCGACCAGGATAATCTACGTCGTCATGGAAATCTCCTCTCTGTCCATCCATCTCCATATGCGAACCATCTATCTCCTGCTGCTGCAGCTGTGCCTCCTCGTACTCATTCCTTGGCTCACGGCGCTCAGGTGATCCGGTGCCGAAAAATCGTTCGAGGGCCTCGAACGATAATCGCACACCGGCTGCCACATCATGTCGACGTGGAAGCCGTTCCGCTACTGGTGCGGGCATCGTGTTGCCCGTCTGATCCATGACGGCTTGTATAGTCTACATGTTTTTACATTTTTAGTATGACTAATTCATACTAAAATATTCGGAAATAATTTGCAACTTCGTAATCAAATTCGAGTCTTTATATCTACGAAAACTAAATTTTTTAATAGAAATTGTTAGAAATTTAACAATTAAGCCATAACTAGTTATGACTGTTAAGTTTCTAATATTTAATTCATAATTACTAAAAAATAAACATCTCAACTAATACGAAATAATAATCACTACTATTACTAAAAAATTACAATTAATACGAATTCATAATAATTCGATTAGGCATTCGATTAATGCATAATAATCTGAAACTTAATCGTAATTATAAAAAAATACGATTAATAAGAATTCTAATATTTAATTCATACAAAACTGAAATTTAATCGTAATTATGAAAAATTACGATTAAATTACAATTAATACGAATTCTAATATTTAATTCATAAAAAACTGAAATTTATTCGTAATTATTACAAAAAACAATTACGAATAAATTTCCACAATTAAATACGATAAATATTTGAAAAAAGCGGGTTTAGAAATTTTATACCGAATAAAGATCGTGCGGTGTCTCCGGAACCCGAGTCGCCGGAATAGTTGCCGGAATAGTCGCCGGAGGAGCATTTGCCGCTGCCAACGCGGCTCGAGTAGCATACCGCCGGCCACCTCCATCCACCAACGCTTCATCGTCGGACAAGGTCGCCGGAGGTGGCTCCGTTGGGACGGAAGTCGCCGGAGGTGTTGGGATTGGGACGAAAGTGGTGTGGTCGGGACCGGAAGAATGAGGGGGTTCAGAATCCATTGACGGAATTGTGTTTAGACGAGGGAAACGCTCGGAAATGGAAAATTTATGATCGGCGTCGTCGAGCTCTACAGCAGAAAAGAAAGAAAGAAGGAGGAAGAAGAAGAAGCTGCGGCGCAGGGTTTAATAAACCCTGTGCGCAGTTCTTCTGCGCACTAATATGTGCGCACAAGTTCAGCGCACACATTCGGGAATCCGAAACGTCGTGCGCTGAACTTTTGCGCATTATATCTTTTGTGCGCTGTTTTAATGCGCACACATTTGACAGACATCGTCAGAATTTTCACAATTATCCCGAAAATACCCTTGTGCGCAAGAAAACTGCGCACCAACCTATGCGCATAACATCTGCGCACCAAATCGCGTGCATATAGAGAAAAAGTCGCGTGCATATAGGCGTTTCGTAAGAGAATGAGTGGCTTAACGCTCTAACGGCCGCGACAAAGCCATATCTTTCAATCTCGTATCTGACGGAAGTGCCTGAACTCCTTCTTTGGTTTGGAGAAAATTCACAACTACAATTTATAAGTACGAAGACTTAATCATAATTACTCCACTGTTCTTTGTTTTTTGACTCTTTGAAGGGGCAAACGATGTCTTGGACGAATTTTATATGCACGCGATCGTATTGAAATTATCTACAAGATTATGGGAAAAAAAAGCAAAAAAATAAAAAAAATCCATACGTGACGTATGGTTATAATCCATGCGTGACGCATGGATTTTTTTGAAAAAAAAATTCGTGCGTGACGTATGGTTTTAATCCATGCGTGACGCACAAAAACTGGACGGTAAATAGCAATTTGAGTGGACGGTGAATAGAAACTATGTAAATTTAGGTATCTTCTTTAGATGAATGACTTGTATATTACCTGACCCAAAAGAGGTAAAATACTCATACAGAAAATAACTATGCATTACTTGTCATTTTCACTGAGGGATGCCACTGCTGTTTCTGCTGCATGCAAAATCATTTTCTTAACCTGCATATCAAGATATTTGCATCTTAGATGATAACAGTTGCTAAAGAACATAAAAGAAAACTCCTTTGAGCCCAAAAAGACCCCAGTTTAAATTACCTCTAATTTATCCTCTTTGCCCCTGTGGTTATGAGGAAGTACACGAAACTCTTCAGTCAGTCGGATGCACTCATTGACATTCTCAGGTGATACAAAGTCGAGTGCAACCTTGATGCAGGACTGTAGAAAGCAATTGTTTATCATCAGCACAATATTGGAAGGAAAGTACAGTAGCAGGCCAAGAATCGTGGCCTATAAATGAAGTCTGAATAATAGATAATATAACATATATGTAGACACAAATAAGAAAGGATTCATTTAAATGAATGGAAAAAGCTGAAAAAGGGGTTACTAAGGAATCAAAGTTTGTCCCCTGACTTGTATTCAAAATTTATTTCCCATCTCTTGGGTCTTTGATCTTCAAATATTATGTTTTAATATTCATCATCTAAAATACCTTAGGGGTTTACCACTAGTATTACCTCCCTTAAAATTCATCTTTCAGAAACATACTCTCAACTTGTTCGGAGATCAGATGCATACATCGATCTTAACCCAAACTTTCAGATACATCCTCTCAACTTGTTCGGAGAACAGATGCATACATCCATCTTAACCAAAACTTTCAGAAACATCCTCTCAACTTGTTCGGGGAACAGATGCATACATCCATCTTAACCCAAACTTTCAACATCCTCTCAACTTGTTCGCGGTTTTAACGGATTGTACTTTTCCAAAATAGCTTCTTGAAAAACTCCGACGTTTGTAAAACCTAAATAACTCAATGATAGGACAAGACATTATTTCAGATTCAGCTCGAGCCCTCATTCATCATTTATAGGCAAGCATAAGAGTTGTATGTGACTAACCATGAGGAGTCGCCAAAAATGGAAGATTGGATGAATCCTAGAAATTCCTATTTTATAATGGTACAAGGACCACAATAACAAGGTGAAAGTTTAAACGTCTTTGGGCCGAAGAACGTTACCAAAACGACAAATCCTTTAGATAAGATAGCTTCCAAGTTCCAACTTCTCTTGCTTTTCCCACACACGTCTCTTTTGTTCGTAAATATCACGCATAGACGAGCTTATTATGAGACATTTGGCGTCACACAAACTCTTATTATGTCATTGTCTGCACAAACAATCAAGGTTATTAAAATCTCAAATGGATCTATGATTCCAAATACACTTCATATCCACGTAATCCCACTATCGCAAGGTTAAAGTGGTCCAGATGTAGACAGCCTTGTGCAAAAATATAGAACGATCCTCGATCCTAGTAGGATCTTATTAGAGGTAGGATCTTAGCCTGAACAAATAAAAATTAGATCTAGTAAAACAATATTCATACAATACAAGCTTACCTGGTAGCATAGAGAATAAATTTAGGTATAAATCATACCTTATTTTGTAGAGGGAGGGATGGATTATAAACTTAAATATAAGTCATACCTTGATTTTTATTTGGGTATGAAATCTAGTGTAATTTGTTGAATGGAAATGACCCATATACCCATTCTATATACCCATACTTATTCTACCAAACACAAAAATAGGTTTAGCTCATTCTCATACCGATTCCTTATACCCAAGGTATACAAACAAACGACCCCTAAGTATCTTATGATTGTAGCTCAATAGCATCACCCTTGACATAAGGTCCTTCAAGCAAATCTTTGTCGACGTTTTAGAGGACAACATTGACTCCTAAAGCACGAGCTTAAAAATCAGCATGTCGTGGCTTTGGGAACTAAGCATTTGCTCGTTGATTCTCTTTCCCCTTGTAGATACTTCTGATTTTAAAAGAGGAGTAACTTGATAAGAAGGGTTACCAATTTGAGGTCACACTAGCCCAAGATAGAACTCCAAATTGCAAAAGTTATATTAACCAAAAGAAAGATGTCTGAGCAAATTGTATCTCCCTCTCCAAGCTATGAGCAAATCCAGACTATTGCAAGTTGGATTTAATGTCAGTACGTAAACTAGACACAACCTTGCGAGAATTCTCTAGGTGATTGATGAAGCACGATTACTCATCAAGATTTATTCTTCTTTTTGCCAATTCAAAAAAGAATTTTTTCCCCGTATTTATCCATCTGAATAGTTGGAGATCCTCAATCATGTTCCAGGTTGACGCAATCACAACTCGGACTTAGTAAGGACTTAAATTGCAGCAAAAGCCATTTTCACCCTCCATAAAAAACAAGACTTGCCTTCTACATATCTGGAATATTCCGCCTTTGCATTTTCCTATGAACTCGTTTACTAAGTTGGACTTATCAATTGCAGCAGGTCTTGTGGACCTAGGCAGATTATTCTACCACAACATGCCTTACGAATCAACACAACTCTCTACCGAAGTCTTTATTACAACTTCCAGGCTATCATTTCCAAGCTGGAGGTTGACGGGTGAGAACAGATACTTTGGGATTCAAGTGTCGAGAACTATAGGCAAGAGGCAAGGTGTAACGTCAAGAGTAAAGTTATGTGTCAAGAACTTCTATGCAAGAGGCAAAGGTGTCATGTCAAGGTTAAAAAGTTAAATGAGTAGTTGAGGGTGAATTTGTGGACATTTGGAATAGAATTCTTTGTGATTCTCTCAAGAGACACAAAAATTTACTACAGAAAATCTGCAAAAAAAAAATGGAGGGGAATAGCACTTGGATAAATTTAACTTTACAGGAACAGGTGAACTTGGGAAAGTGCTTTTAAAGCAATGTGTCAAATAAGAAAATGATTTAGAACATGTTAATTGTTGTAACTTCCACTTTCTCTTATATTTTGCTTTCCACTTAATTATATTCCTCAAGTATCTGAGTAGTCGATAAATACTACATCAATGAGAAGTACAGAACTTTATCAAACTAGAGAAAATATCCAGCCAAATCTTAATTCATATAGAATTACTATCCAAACTTTAGTGATCTTTCTAGGCATAATATAATCTATGTCCACTCAGTATTTTGATATCTTTATAAGGTAAAATGGAGAAACAGAAAATTAGGCTTTTACAATATCATAGTTGAAATGAGTGGTAATAAAAATCAATTGCGTACCTTTAAATTCCTAACTTGATGAGGACAACCTGCGGGAATAAAAACAGCATCACCAAGCTTTTGAACAAATGTCCACGGCTCAATCCCTACATGAAACAAAAATGTAAAATATAGGCAAGATGAGTAGAAGTCAGATGAGATCAATAGCTTGATGCAGCTAACAATTTACTAACCAAATTCATCCTTGAGCTTCTTTTTATGATCCTCGTTTAAATACATAGTTTGGTCATGTATTGGATGGACAACCTGTAAGATTACAGAAAAATAATTTACGTTAGCAGCAAGAAGAGAGCGTGAAAGTGTCCACCAGTTTATTACTTCCAAGAAATAATAAATCTTTCTCGCACCTTTTCAAGTGGCGAACAATGTGTGTGCCTAAATTCCTTATAATGCTTCTTAAGGTATTCTTGTAGCTTATTACTATCTTCTCTGCGAAATATGTCCCACAGAGCACCTCCTTCTACTGATGTCTGTTCTTCTGTGTCAAGATGAGCTTTGTCTTCATCGTTAATCTCTGACTCATTACTCATGTTAACAGTATTTTTTGTCTTTTTCTGGACAGGCATATCTGAACCCTTCTTCCCTGTTCCATGTCTTCTCTTTCTTTTAGTATCAATTTCTGCACTTTCAGCCATATTAAAGGAGCCATTTTCCTCTGAAGAAAAAACTATATCAGGAGATTGTGTTCCAGATCCATCATAGACTTGCTTAACATCTGCAGCTTTAACATCTACCATATCTACATTTGGTGTAGGAAAATCATGCTCGTTTACATCATGACCATACAATTCAACTTGATCTTGTGCGGTGTGCTTTTTCTTCAAATTACGAATTGCATTCAGCTCTTCGAGTTCGACCTCTGCAGTGTGTGTCAAGATATTCACCTGAGACGTCAACATTTAAGAAATGCAAATTAACCCAAGAAAACATTGACCGCCAAGGCCCCGACCATGGGAATAAAACAAGGACACAGTCATAAATTCACAACGAAAATTGGCACTCATAAAGATATAAAACAAAGATCTGTCTTTCTTAAGGCATGTTCTTTGTTCATGTTTCAAACAACTCTTACGTATGCAGGATTCATTAACACATGGCGAAAAATGACCGTAGATTGCGAAAATATGATAATATTTATTATGAGAAGGCAGAATCCTTACAAACCTAAAATACTGATGCAACACGCAAAAGAATTGCATGAAAAATATAAATCTGATTGAAAGAAAATGAGTACCGCATCAGACATGTCAGTGTGAAGCTTAGTTACAGAATCTCCACGTCCCAGTTCCTGTGCAAAACCGTAAGCTATGTAGGTCTTTGGTCCCATATCTGGTTTTAATGACTTTTCAGGCAAGCTGACAGCAAGGTTAAGAACACCTTGTTCAGGGTGAGTATACTCCTTAAATGGTAAAGCACAGATGAATTCACTCCAGTGTCGCGGTAACTGTTTCGCAAATTCTGTAGATTGCGGCCAGTCTTTGAGTTTCAGTATTTGAGGCCAAGATTTTGGGTCGTTTCTACCTTTTAAATATCCTATGAAAAACTGGTGAATATTGACATCAACCTGTTGATGTTTTTAAAATTAAAAATTGCCAAAAATGTTATATAACAGAAGCAGAAAAATAGAAGTGAAAACCATTAACATGGAGACATTGAACGAGAAAAACTGAATCGACATCCTTTACGGACTTGGATTGCTAAAATGGTTGAATTTTAATGCAAAATAATATAATAAAAACAGAGTGAAATAAATACAAGTGATGAGCAATCACAGACATTAATAGACGAAACTGGAAACTGAACTCAGACCAATCAAGACAATCGATGGCTGTAACACCCAAGTTTAAACTATGATTAGTATTCTTGACCTGACGAACAGCACGCCACATAACCATTGGATCCCAACTTAAGCCAGTTCCATTATCCAGAACATTTCTAACAATAACAGGATGTGCTTTTAACCAGTGCCACTGGAAGTGTCTTAAATCTCCTTGCTGGATAGTTCTGGCATCAGGGGAGTATAAACAATTATCATTGGCATTTTCACGACTCGCTGCCTTTAGAACTTCCTGTTCGATAGAATTAATTTTTTCCCCAGTACTACAAGAGCAAGTAGGACTATTGCAAGCTTCAATCTCAGACTTCTTATTGCAATTTGTTAGAATTTCTTCTGCTTGCTTGACCAGATCTGATACATTTTTTTCGAACATATATCGCAATTCCAGCTTAGAATTGCCACAGTCTGGTCCAGGGCAGGAAATGTTTCCATTTTCAGTTGCCTTCCACTCTAACTTTGGCTTTGTTTGTTGTTTATGATTGTTATGCCTTTGTATAATCCAAGCTAAAGTTTTGCCTAAAGTTGTAACACTTGAGTTTATATCTTGATAGAAGTCAATGTAATAAGACTAAAGGCACATTATGTTACAAGCTAAATCTTATGAGTGTTTATGCCTAAATAGCAACCCTAAGATACATTAGTGTATCTTAGTTGGATGGCTTGGCTGAAACGCTTATGGGATATTTGTGCTTGTTGTTGGTCTGTTGGATTCGGCCCATCTGTTTTGGTGTTTGGAATCGGCCCATTTGGTTTGTTGTATCTGGCTGATTTGGCTGCTTTGTTGGAGAGCTATATAAAGCTCTCTTCTTCAGCTTCTGTGGGAAGAAGCTTTCACAATCCGCCGCCTAGGGTTTTACAGAGAATAGAGAAAGAGAGAGAGGAAGGAGAAGAAGAAGAAGATCTTCGTCTGCGCGTTTCCACCATCTCAGTGGCGTGTTCCTGGTTCTTCCTTGTCAGCTTCCTTGAAGTTACTGACGATTCCTCGAAGACCAATCCTTGCTGCTTTCGTCTTACTTTGCTCTATCTGAGTTCCTGGGCTGTTTCTTTGTGTTGATTGTCTTCTTGCGTTGTTCTTTTGCCGATTGAACTCTTGTGTAGTTTGCTTTGATTACTTTGATCATTTAGTGCAACTGGGGTGAGTCTCCCGTCCTGAGATTCCGCGGATTAGGGTTACCGAACCGCGTAAACAATTTCTGGTGTTCTTGTGTTTTTGATTTCCTTTTGTTGATCACTTGCGAAGTCTGAGACCTTAAGATCGATCGGATCTTGTTCACTTAGGTTTATCAAAGTGGTATCAGAGCCAGGTTACTCTTGATATCTTTTTTTCTTTTTTCTTCCGCTGCATGTCCCTCTGTGATCCTGATTCGCCTCCTAGTTGCACTCTGATCACAGTTCTGTCACTGCATTAGCTACCTAGGGTTTATTCTTGTTTCTTGTTCTTATCATTCAAGCAAGAATAAACACTAACTGGTTGTTCTCTTGTGTTTCTTGAAGCCACAAACTGTCAAGCACAAAAATCACCAGTCAAACCCCTCTGAGATCTCTGTGTCACTCGATCTGCCTACTATTCGAGCCAGGATCCTCAATTACTTATTATGTCTTTGTTTTTCAAAACTTACAGAATATTTCTAAGTCTTGATCTGCCTAATCACTCTTCTTGTTTGCACAGGTGTAAAAGAAGATGACAGATAACATGAGACTTAAACCCTATGATGGACATTCAGACTTTGCCATGTGGAAAATCAAGATGAAAGCAATCTTGATTAAGGAAAAGTGCTACAAAGCAGTCTCTGAAGAATGGTCCGTTGGAACAACTTCACAGGAGATGAAGGATATGCAGGAGCTAGCTCACTCTGAGATCATGATCAGGTTAGCTGACGACGTGGCTCGTCAGGTTGTAAGTCACACTCAACCTAAAGCTCTATGGGAAGCCTTAGAGGCAATTTACCTTACTAAGTCTCTTCCCAGTCATATATCCCTCCTGTGCAAACTGTTTACCTTTAAAATGAATGCTTCCTTAACTGTTAATGACAACTTTGACACCTTTCTGAAAATGACCCAGGATTTAGAAAGATGTGATGATAAAATTAAAGAGGAACACCAAGCTGTACTTCTCTTGAATGCTTTGCCTTCTCAATTTGACACTCTTAAAGATGTCATACAATATGGTAGGGATGAGCTCACTATTTCAAAAATTACTGAGTCAATAATTCAGAAAAATGAGAGTCTTAAGATTTTCAAAACAAAAAATGGTGTTAAAACTGAGGCTAAGTCTGAGGTCATGATGATGACCAAGGGCAAATTTAAGAAAAACTTTAAGAAGCAACCTAAAGGTAACAACTCTGACAAGCTTAGTGAACTTAAGAAAAACTCTAAGTGTCACTATTGTAACAAAGATGGTCATTGGATTCAAGACTGTCATAAGAAAATTAGAGATGATAAAGCTAAGGAAAAAGCTGGATCCACTGGCTTCTCTAATGTTTGTGAATGTAATCCACAATACTCTGCTGAACTGCTTATGTGTGCTCCTAATGGTGACTCTACTACTTGGATTCTTGATTCTGGATGTACAATGCATGCTACTCCTCATAGAGGATTCTTTGAGTCTATAACAGAATGTGATGGTGAAGTCATGCTAGGTGACCATACTGCTTTAACTATTAAGGGTATTGGTAGAGTTCCTATGAGAATGCATGATGGTAAGATTAGAATCTTACAGAATGTGAGATGGATTCCAAACTTAAGGAGAAATCTTTTGTCTGAGTCTATGTTTGATGATCTTGACTGTCAAATTAACACACACAAAGGAATAAGAGATGTTATCAAAAATGGTACAGTTCTTATAAGGAGTATTAATAAGGGAGGACTTTACTATGTTCAAGCTTCTCCTGAAATTAATATCTCCACTTTGAAATCTGTTGATAACAGTCAGGATCATACTAGACTCTGGCACTCTAGGCTTGGCCACATTGGCCATAAAAGCCTCCACTATTTGCATAAACATGACATCATACCTAACAAACCATGTGACCTGAAATTTTGTGAAACTTGTATCTTTGGTAAGAAAACTGCTCACAGCTTTCCTAAATCTAGCTATGTTGCTAGCAAACCCCTAGAGTATATCCATTCTGACCTATGGGGCCCAGCCCAAGTTGACACTGTTGGTGGTAGGAAGTACTTTCTATCTCTAATTGATCACTTTTCTAGGAAGGTTTGGGTTTACTTACTAAAAAAGCGAAGATGAAGCTTTTGAGAATTTTAAAAATTGGAAAACCATGGTTGAAAGTCAGACTGTCTATAAGGTTAAGTGTCTTAAGACTGATAATGGTCTAGAGTTTTGCAATAGCATCTTTAATGATTACTGTAAGGAGAAAGGCATTAGGAGACACCTCACTGTCCCAGGCACACCTCAGCAGAATGGAACTGCTGAGAGAATGAACAGAACCTTACTTGAAAAAGCTAGGTGTATGCTCATAAGTGCTGGGATGAAGGGTTCTCTATGGGGAGAGGTTGTTATAACAGCCACTTATCTAGTTAATAGGTCCCCCTCTTCTACTATAGATTTTCTCACACCTCAAGAAAAGTGGACTGGTAAGAAACCCAATCTGACACACTTGAGGATCTTTGGGTGTAGTGCATATGCTCAGATATCACAAGGTAAGCTACACCCTAGAGCCAAAAAGTGTGCCATGTTGGGGTATCCTGAAGGTGTAAAAGGCTACAAACTCTTGGCTATACAACCAAGAGGATACAAAGTCATTACATCTATATCAGTCACCTTTAATGAGGCAGAATTTCCTTTTCTTACTAGACTAATGCCTTCAAATGAGAACACAGGTACATCTGAAGGTGAAGGAGGAACAAACATTCACATTGGTCAATTATTTCAAGAAAATGACATGCCAGGAGCTGCAGAAGAGGAATTTGACCTTGGCCAATCAGTTAGCCAAGAACTCTCCAGCTCCAGTGAAGAGCATCCATCTCAACATGAAGTGGGAAGCTCTAGCAACCAACAAGATGCTCAAACTCACCAAATTGGTGGGGTAGTAAGTACCTCCAACCTCTCTGAGTCTAATGAAAACACTCCTATTACCTCTAATAATGACATAATCATGCCTAGCAATGAGTTAGCTGACTATCAATTAGTAAGAGATAGGGAACCTAGGGTTAGAATTCCAAATAGGAGATTTGAAGCTAATATGGTTGGAAAATATGACAAATTTATTGAGTTTGCTTTTGTGGTTGCTGATGTGGTTAAAAACAAAAAATTTGTACCAGAGACTTATGATCAAGCTATTAAATGTGTCAATGCTAATGAATGGATTAAAGCCATGAATGAGGAAATACAATCCATGTATGTTAATAAGACTTGGACTCTCACACCCAAACCTGCTAAGTCTAGACTTATAGATTGTAAATGGATCTTTAAGATAAAAGAAGGAACTAAACTAGAACCTCCTAGGTTTAAAGCCAGGCTTGTTGCCAAGGGCTTCACTCAGAAAGAGGGAATAGATTACACTGATATATTTGCACCTGTTGTAAAATATAAAACTATGAGATTACTTCTTGCTATGACTGCAGTGTATGATTGGGAATTAGAACAAATGGATGTAAAAACTGCATTTCTTCATGGTGATTTGGATGAGACTATGTATATGAGTCAGCCTAAGGGTTTTGTAGATAAAACCAAACCTGATCATGCTTGTCTTCTAAATAAATCTATATATGGACTGAAACAGTCTCATAGGCAATGGAATAAGAAATTTGATGCTTGTATGAAATCTCTTGGGTTCCACAGAAGTCAATATGATACCTGTTTATATTTTAAGTCTGTTGAGACTAAAACTCCTTTGTATGTGTTACTATATGTGGATGATATTCTGCTTATTAGTAGCTCTAAGGTTGTGATAGCTGGTATTAAGAATGACTTGAAGAAACATTTTGATATGAAGGATTTAGGTCCAGCCAAGAAAATTCTAGGAGTTGACATAATCAGAGATAGATCACATAAAAGAATTAAATTATCTCAGCATGATTATTTAGTCAAAGGAGGCATCTGCTTATTAGTGTGCTCTGTATAACAACTTATTTACAAAACTTAAATTTCATTACGCGTATCTAAAACAGTTGTTGTTCAGAGGAGGCATCTGGATGAGGAAGTGTATGGTCCAGATCCGTTATTCGGTTACATACAGCTTCTGACGATCAACAATCCACCTACAGCTTAGAAGGTCTCTCAGAGGAAGTCACAACCGGACATGCCCGAGTCGTCCAGGATGGCGGAAGAGAGAGAAGTAATGGCTGCTATATGATAGAGATCAGGCAATGCATTTCGGAGAATGGGATCAGGCATCAGCGAGTCATACTGATTTCCAGGGGGAATTGAGTGATGATTCTAGGGGTGAGCACGACCTAGATGATTGATCTATTTATCGTTTTATGATAGATGGATTTGGTTTGTTTATGTTTGATGGATTTGGTTTGTATATATTTGATGGATTTGGATTCGGTTTGGTTTATGTATGTTCATTTGTTTTCTATGTTTAAATTGTTTCTTTTAATGTCGACCACATTAGTTCAAATTGCACTCCAACGATTACAAACAACTGTTGCAACACTCAATAAGAAAAAAGGAAAAATTACTCAAACGATAACAATTAATGATTACATAAACGATACTACAAGGAAAAGAAAAAATTATTCAATAAGATAGAAAAAGAAAAAATTATTCCTCATCGTCATCTTCCCCACCATCTTCTTCGCCTTCTTCATCTAAATGATCTTCATCATCTTTATCATCTTCACCTTCATCATTTTCTTCCCCACCATCTTCGCCTTCATCATCATCATCTTCCCCACCAACTTCTTCGCCTTCACCATTTTCATCTTCTCCACCATCTTCTTCGCCTTGTTCATCTAAATGATCTTCATCATCGTCATCTTCGCGACCATCTTCATATTCATTGAAATTTAGAGGCGACATTGGTTTGGAAGATAACGACATTGGTTTGCTAATCTTTGTGCCCATTCATCTACACTATATAGTGCCGAAAGGCTTCTGTTGGCAGCCCATACGGCTTTTGGTTCCATAAGGTCAAATATGCAACGCCGAATCTGTGTGAGACCGCATCACCTGTCGAACGCTAGCCGATGCACCTCCTTCGTCCAGGTTTTTCAATTCAGCAAATGCCTTTACATTTCGATCAACGTGGACATTGTAAAGCATATGACACACACGAGGAAATACATAGTCAACTGTCTTACTTGTTCCCAGCTCTCGATCAGACATGATGCAATCCTGCCCTCCAAGTGGCCCATACAAATACTTCACCCGTTTCCATGCCCATGCATAGTATCGTACTGTCTCATGACAAATGAACACTATACAATATGTATAGTTGTTGCAATTGAGTCCAACAAACTGAAGTAACGACCAACCATACCTATCAATTTCAAATTTAATGATTATATTTCAAAAACGGTAAAAAATATTAATAAATATATTTGAGATTGAAATTTAGTGTACCTATTTGTCTTGTACGTCGCGTCCATGATCACCACCCGAGGGAACATTTTCAACAAATGTTGGCAATCTGGATGAGACATGAAAATCGCTGTCATCTTTTTCTCCCCGGTCTTCGGATTCGTCTCGTAGTCGATGTCTTGATTATAGCATATGGTCATTAGAAAATCTAATGACCATTGGGTAATGTTGAAGCATATGTGTATAAATAACCTTCGGCATTGTACCGGCCGCTGATGCAATCATTATTTTTCGTCTTTTTTCTCCCGTCATCCTCGAAGCAAATGCATGGCCAATCAAGCTGGTGGAAAGACAGTGGTTGTGGCATGTCGTAACTACTTTTAGTATCCACCCAGCCGGCTCAACATGAGTTGCTTGTCGATAATATTCTTTCAGCGTAAAAGGACAATTGTTCTTCTTTATCCAACTTAGTTTGCTACGTTGTGACGATGGTTCTGCTACATCACTTTCGGGATTAATCTTCTTTCGATGAGGTCTATATCTACCAGATTGCTCACAATGTAGGAAGATCCTCTTGTTTTCCATTGATGATTTCGAGGTGATAACGATACAAAGTTGATAACCGACCTTTTTTCCAAAGTAGGAAATCTTTCAGTAGTCGTAAAATGAGCAGTGTAGTCGATTTTTAAATATTTCTCGTCACAACAATTTCCCTATTTAAAATAACCCAAATTTAAATATATACCATATGATAAATATGAATTACAATTAAATACTGTAAATAAATTATATATACTTACATGGAAATATGTATCATCTACCGGCGCCGACAAATCAACCTCCTCGTCGACCGACGTCTCACTGGAAGAACTCCTCGGTCTTTGTTTCCAACTAGCTGCCCTTGAAGAATTACTTGAATCGCTTCCAGACGCCATTTTTTATTAAGCTTTTTGGTTTATCAAATTGTATACACAAGTCTGCATTATGTAACAAATCTGTATTATAGTTGTTAACATAGCCATTACACGGATTTTAAGATTTTTTATCCTTTCGGCATGGGTTGCCGAAAGGCAAATAATGACAACACAACCACCCTTTCGGCACCATGTTCCGAAAGACCCAAAATGACAAAAATACCACCCTTTCGGCACATGGTGCCGAAAGGCACTAAACGGCAAAATGTACCACCCTTTGGGTAGTGCCGAAAGGGTTATTACTGGTTCGGATAATTTTGAACCGGTTCATTATTATTTTAAATGTTTATATGATTTTTTGAACCGGACCCCTTCGACATGGGGTGCCGAAAGGGTAAAAAAAATCTGATTTACTACCTTTTGGCACTTGTGCCAAAAGGTAGGGTGTTGCGAGGTGTAAAATGAGGGAGTGTTGCGTGGTTGATTCTCCTAAAGAAAATTAGAAACAGAAATAAAATTACAAACCAAACTTGGAGAAAGCCATCTCAAAATTGGATAAAAACTAATTTTGATGGTTCACATCATTCTATAAATAATTGACATATTGTCTGTTTAGCTAGAGATAACAACGACAATGTCCTTGACATTTTCAATAACATTATAATTTCAAATTCGGTTATTAACACAGACTCAATGACAGCTCTATATGCAGTTAAATTAGCTCTAAAGTTAAAGTGTAACAATATTGTTATAGAAGGAGATAAGTTAACTGTTATCAATTCCATTAAAAATATTTGGAAAATACCTTGGGAAATGCGAAATATTATAGGGAATATTCATAACATCAACTAATCCTTTGATAATGTCAAAATCTTCCATTGTTTTAGAGAAGCTAATAAGGACGCAAACTTCTTAGCTAATCCGGGAATTAGTACTTATTTCATTAATATTATTCTCCAATGCAATCCAGCTTGTTCAATATCTGATGAATATATCAAACTTTAGAGACCAATTTATCTAAAGTCGAGTATACTCTACAATTACTCGACCTTCTTCAGGGCTATCCAGTGGGATGGTCAGGAGTTGTCATCTGTCTCCAGATGAAACTCCGGTAGTAGACTTCATAAAAAAAGAAGGAGATATAACAAACTACATACCAACTTGAAAACTTTTGGAGGTTTCCGACACAGAAACATTTCAGACACTAGGAAACGACAACATCAAATTTAACGAAAAATGAAACGACGAGGAAACGAAAATATAAATTATATATAAATTATATATAAATTCCATATTAAGTCAGATACAGTAGTTTAACAATATATGAAATTCTGAGTAACATAAGCAAGTTCAACATTTAAAAAACTCACAAAGTAAGGAAAATAGAGTATCAAACAACATAACCAAATGTGCACTAGTACTATCTAATACGAACATATATGGATTTTTGAACTTACTTGAAAAAGTGAGGAGTCAAGACTACTAGACAAAAGAGTTGTTTTCTCACTAGACGGAGTTCGCCGGTCGGAGGTGTTGTGACAAGGCTGGTGACGCACAAAATAGAGGTGAGAGTTGGAAAGACAGAAGAAAGAGAAGTGAAAGGAGACACAATATATTTAATTTAGGGTTTTTAGATCTTAAATTTTACTTTTTATCTTTATATCAGAAAACTCTGTGGAAAACGCATTTCCTTCAATTTTTGAAGTGTCGTATCCTTTAAATAAGTAAACGAAAACGTTGACCGTTTCCGAGCCCCCAAGAGATATTTTTCGGCGAATTTCCGAGCATTTCTGAGTATCCCTAGCTCAATTCGTGGAGTTTTCGTATATCAAAGCCTACCAATAGCAATCTCTATATAATTACTAAAGCAAAACCACTTCCTCTCATTCTAGCTATGTCACGTAGGCAACCTTCATTAGAGCAACTCAATTGTCGGTTAGGTTACCGTTTTTTTTTTCAAAACAATATATATGTTAAATTTAGAAAAAAAAAGAGAAACAATATAATAATAAAATCTCTCAGATATGAAAACTTAGGAAAATCAGGGCAAACAAATATCATAGTGATATTACATGTAATATTTTAAGACATTATTATGTGCCAAATTTAGGTTATAATCCATTAATTTAATAAATAAGTCAAAAATAAATATAAATATCATAAATTATTAAATAATTGATTGTCAATTTGTCACATATCTTTTCTATAGTTTTAAATACGCTAAAAATAAAATAAATAGTAACAAATATTGCAAAATGGTAAATAATTAAAGATTGAAATATAAACAAATATATATAATAACTATGATATTTTTCAAATATATATTATTATTTGTTATTTATATATCTCTAATGATAATATTTTTATCAATTCATAAATTTTATGCGATAAATCTACCTTTCTAATTTATCTAGATTGTATACATAAGAGATATTTTTTAATTTCTGATCGAAAATGCTCAAACCTTGAAATTATCGAACCAGAACTAACACGAGAACATGCGCCCCAAATCTGACTTGATTAACAAAAGTAGAGTATGTTAATATAATTACTAAGTATATTTAATTATTTTTTAATATGTTTTTTGTTTTAATAAAAAATAAAAAATAGTGTTGTTAACCCTATACATTCTCAACTTGAACATGGAATATTTGAATCCTACTTGATTGATATGATTGACTGCTCTAAATCTAATCAGATTAAACCACCGGGCATATAGGCGATATTACCTCAGACCACCTATTCTATTGAAAGTTAGTTTTCCCACATATAACGGGGTTTTTTTACGAAAAATGTTAATGGCGACGATGAGTGGTTAATTGTTTACTGGGTTGTTTTTATGAGGGATTAAAATTAGCTTTTAATAAAGTTGGTGGCTTAGGGTTATATCGTCTATATAAATGGTGGTTTAATCCAATTTTGCCTAAATACTAATTATATCAATTATTAAAATAAAACTTAATATATAATATCTTAAAATTTTAAGAAATTATACAAATTCCGTACACGGTACGGGAATTAATCTAGTATTTATGTCAAAAGATAAAGAGTAGATTGTTGGGTGACAACTGACAGACAAGGCGACCCTATAGCTCTTGCGTTATTTTTCATTGCAATGGAGTTCTTAGCACGCAAATTGGAACTGGAGCACGAAAAGACAAACCCCACGTGGGCATCAAACTGACAAAACAAGGTATGTTTGTAGCGAAATTACCAACGAGATGATAACTAAGCAATTGTAGGGCAAAGATCAAAGAACACGGTATAATCTCAACACTCAAGAACGATATAGGAAATTAGGGTTGAAGCTTGAACTTGGGTATTATTCTAATGGTGGCTCAGTGATTACAAAGTTGGCGTTAACCTTTTTTATAGGCTAACCCTAATAATATCTTTAAGAAAACGAGATCTTATCTCTTTCTTTTATCTTATGACGATATAACAATAAGGTAAAAAGATATTATTTCCAGTATCTTTCACTAATTACATTAATAATATAAAGAAAAGAGATAATATTCACTCGGCCGACTTTATCTTCAACGTCGACGACATCTTCATTTCTTCTCGTCACGTCGACGTGATTACTCTACGCGTAGCTTGTTACGCATTCCTTACTCGTCGTATTTGTAGGCACAAACAATACCCCTAAGGCGTCTTTCAGAGCTTAACGTCTAGTAGATCTGGGAGACGCCTTCTTTCTTCATGGAATATGTCTTCATTAAACCTGGAACGCGTTGATGATCACGTCACCTGGGATTTTAACTTCATCGTAAGGCTTTGATCATCATTTCTTTTTCATTATCTCCATGTGTCTGATGAAGAGCTTTGTTATCTGTGCCGGCAACGTTCATCCGTAACGGCAAGTTTTCCCAACGGCTATAATGCCGTTGAAGTTTTCTCCGCGTTTCTCGCGATCTCTTTGGCTATATAAGGGGAAGATTTTTACTTTCTCCCGACCCCTTCTACAACTTATCCACTCTGAATTTGCTTTCTCATCTACTCACTCTTACGAGGCCGTTTGCTTTCCTCTCTTTGCTTAAGTTTCCCCTTCATCTATTCCTTGACTCTCGAAATGGCTAGGCCTTCTTTCTACGTACCAAAAAACATCTTAAAAGGTTCCGACTGCAAATCTTCAGAGGCGCGTAGCGTCAAAAGATTAAGGTCATTGGCGAATCTCGGGCCTGAAGTGGAGATTGAGATACCCCCTCAAGGGGTGTCTGCCGACGCATACCGCCCGGGATGGATAGCGGTGTATGAATATCCTTTTCTCACCGGTCATCGATTTCCTTTCTCGCCATTGATGAAGGAGTTTATGCTTACGTTAGGGGTAGCCGTCGGGCAGCTCCTGCCGAGTGTCCGGAGGATTTTTGGCGCTTTGGACGACATGACGGCGAGGCATGGCATCGAGATCGTCGTTGACGATCTCGCCCAGTCTTTGATGATCCAGACTAAAACGGTCGGGAGAGTGGGTCTGAAGTCGAGACCTAAAGCGACCCGTATCGCGGTCGAGGGAAGTCAGGCCGACCATCATTGGGCCAATTTCTTCTATTTCGTGAACAAATCGACTCTTGGTGAAGAATGTTCTTGGCTTATCGAATGCTGGAATCCTGCGAGTGAGTTTGACTTCTTTTCGAATCTTTATTACGTATGTCTTTAGTCGTTGATGCTTTACTTACGTTGGATCTCGGCTTACACTTTTTTGGAGTTAACACATTCATTATCGTGGTGAGGCGAGAGACCAAGAAGGTCATTGATAAACTCCTCGAGATTCCAGAGAGTGAACAAACCTTTCATGGTCACGACGGGGAGGGTCATCGTATTGCTCCTACGGCTCCGACTGGCATAGCGTTCATGTTCCTTTATCTTATTCTTTTCTTTTCTCTTGTTTCGAGAGTTCTAAATTCTTTCTTGCGACGTTCTTTAGTGTCTGCTGCCGTTTCTCGCATTCGTAGTGGAGGAGAATCTGCGCCCGGCCTCATCGCGTCAAAGAAAAGGCACCGCGTTGAGGAGGGATCTGCTTCTAAGGCTCCTATCCATATTACCTCCTATCCATATTACACCCATGATTTCTCTCGTTTCCTCCCCATCTCCTTCTTCAACTAAGGCGACGAGGTCGCGAAAAAGCAAGGAGAAGGTTGCTGAGAAATTGAAGTTCGAATTCGAGATTGTCGACGACTTTCCGGGAGTCATTTCTCGTGTCGTCGCGTCAGGGAGAACGTTTTTGCCTGCTATGAAAGGGCTTCAAACTCCTCCAACGCTTGACTACTGTTTGCCAATGGAAACGGAGGATGTGATGGGAGAAGCTATTGCTACACAGGGGCAAGTAGGTTTTCTTAATTTTTCCGCCGAGTTTCTTGCCTATGATTTGATCCTGACTTCTTTATCTTTCTTCTTTTAGGCGCTTCAATCTTCATTATGTGTCTGGGGACGCTTTTCCGACTTTGTTGACCGGATGAAGCCCATGGAAGAGAAGCAATCGACCGACGAGGTGAAGATTCAAGAGCTTAACGCGACGATTGAGACGTTGCGTAAGGCGGAGAGCGAGACTCAGGAGAGGGTTACGGCGACGCTCAAACTTCACGACGAGCTTACTAAGCAGATCGGGGATTCAAAGTCGAGTATTGTTGCTTTGGAAGACGAGATAGTCAAGAAGGAGAAGAAGCATGCTTCGGAGCTCCGTGAAGTGAAGATCTATTGGTCTTGGCTTTCTCGTGTAGAGGTTATTGAGCAATACGGTGCTGGGAAACATCTTGGTTGGGATCTGGTATAAGAGCGGCGGGAGTTTGAGGCGGCGTTCCCGGAGCTTCCCAAAGGCGTCGAGGCGGGTCCTTCGTCCCTGCATCCTCCAACGGATCCTGATGTCATGGAGGGAGATGCTCCTAGGTTTAACGATGTTGATCCTAATGAAGGCGTTGAAGATGACGAGGGCGTCGACGAGGAAGTCGTCGTGGAAGATTCTGAGGGTGAGGACGAGGGCGAATATGAATACGAGGATGCGTATGGTTCTTCGTCGAGCCCTTCTGAAGGCGAGAGTGAATCTTCGTGATTTTTCGGGGTCGCTCCTCTTTTTTTTGTAAAGCTCCTTCTTATTTTGTTTTGTTTACGCGTCGCCGGTCTTTGGGGCGCTTACTTGTAAATACTATCGTTCTTGCCCTTCTTGATGGGTCTTTGTAATATATCCTCTTTAATTCCTGGATCTTCTAAGCTTTGAGTATGTTGTTACGTCCAGATGTGTTTCTCTTGGCAATGGTGTTTCTTCTCGTATGAGGTCCTTATTGCCTATGCGATGGCGTTGTCACTTTTGGTATTTTTCTTTTTGTCGTTGTCATGATAGGTTGCTTCTTCTGATTTTTGGGGCATAGTTCCACCCCTTTTGGTAGGTTTAGCTCGGGCTTCTTGTTGGCTAGGCTAGAGCTAGCAAATACTTCCATACTACCTCTGCTTGTATGTTTTGTGGCGTTGTGTACTTTGAGTATGGGCGTCTTGTCTTGTATACGCGTAGGATTTTTGCACCTTCTAATCGTGTAGTTTGCTTATGAGTATATAGGTTCAGTCTTTGACCTTTGTTACTTATCTTTATGGTTCGGTTTTCTACTCCTGGTATAGTTATGGTCATTGCGTCTGCTTTTGTTATTTTATCGGCTTATATGAAGGTTGGGTCCAGCATTTCCTCCGAACCCGAAGCGAGTGGCGGGCGTAGGTCAGCGTGTGATTTTATCAGCTTGTGACGTTACCCCTTACTTATGGTGGATCCTTTGCCACACGCTAGCGTTAGGTCGACGTCGAACTCTTTTAATCGACGGGCCTATTCACCGTGTAGCATCTGATTCTTGATTGATTGGACTTACGATGCCGGTGGACGCCTCCCAGCCGGTTTGGCGATTTGCTCGTGGATTCATGACTCTCATAGGGGTCGTGGAAGGCGCGAGAATGCGTTCCTGGAGAGTGGTCGTGGCAATAGGTTTCCCTTCTTTGCTCAGCGGACCGTGCCCGTTTCGTGAGGTTCCGGGCTTCATTCCCCATGACCATTGCCACACGTCGCTAACAATCATGGGAAGCGTCGACTCGGAGTCGGCGGTTTGGCTAACGTTGTATACGCGTAGATGAAGCCTTGAACGCGTAGACTAACGAAATTCCTCCCCGGCGCGGATTTTTGTCGCGGCCTTTTTCAACTTTGTGTTACGTCATAGACATAGAGCAAGTAATTTGGAAACGGAACAACTCAGCATACTTTAACACGTCAGAGAAAGAAGAGCGTACTCATATATTAATAGAAAGATGCTTCATAGACTAACAAACTTTGACGTTGACGCTTACCCCTAGTCGTCACGACCCCATGTCGCTTCGACCCTAAGATAACGATGCTAATCTTATTGAAACTCTTGAAAGAAACTAATTCTACTCATGCAAGAAAAGGCACAAAGAAAATAATACTAGAAAACATGGAAATTCTTATCACTTTTGTTGGTCTTGACTCATGGCGGGTGGTGTTTCAGGAACATGCAGCTTAAATTGTCATTCTTTGCTTGGAATTTTTGCTTGTACTTACTTGGTAGACTAGTACCATTTTTCTTGACGAATTTTGTTTTTCTCGTCGCGTTGGGGATTGATTTTCCACCCCTAGCTTTCTCTTCGAACTTCGTTTTACTCTCACATGACTCTTGATGTCTTGATCCCTTGACTTTTTTACCTTTAGACCATGAAGATGCCTTTCTTTCTACGATTCGTCGAAGAGCGTATATCTCAATCTTTGACATATATTCTCTGCTCCTCGCCTGACTAATCTTCTCTCCCGACGCATCGCTCTGACACTTGACGTACCTTGCTGGCTCTTCGTGGTTCTTTGATTGCTACGCTTCCTTCTTTTTACTCAACGATGCCTTGGTAGCGTTTCTTATACCGATGCTATAACATTCTCTCGCGACTTGAAGCTCGCCTTTGATCTCTTGGATCCCCCACGGGGACGGGAATTTTAGGGATTGGTGGTACGTTGAAGGTATAGCCTTCATGTCGTGCAGCCAAGGCCTTCCTAGGATCATATTGTAAGGCGATTCGATCTCCATAACTGCAAACTTTTCTTGTATGTTGATACCCCTGGCCAAGGTTGCTAACGTAATCTCTCCCAGCATGTTTGCCACTTCCCCACTGAATCCCACCAAGGGGACGCACTTCTTCACGACGTCGTGATTAGAGAGTCCGAGTTCCTTAATAGCGGATGAAGTGATTATATTGGCGGAACTTCCGTTGTCTATGAGGATTCTCTTGACCAAGCAATTGTTGATGGTGAGAGAGATGACTAAACCGTCGCGGTGCTCTACAATCTCGTTTGGTTCCTTGAACGTGATCGGGTAGTTCCTTCTAGTAGGACGGATTTGATAATCTCGCGTCATATCGCTATTGTCGCGTAAGATCTTGATATTCTTTCTAGCGGCGGATGCAGTATAGCCGCTCGCGGAGGAGCCTCCGAGGATGGTATATCGTTCTGGTATGACTCGATGGAGGTGGAGGAGGGGTAGGAGACTTCCTTTCTTTCTTCACTCCTTCAAACGCGTTCTTTCCTTCTCTGGAGAGCAAATCCCTCAAATCTCCCCTCTTCAACATCCTTAATACCTCTTTTCTCAGAGTGTAACAACCATCCGTAGTATGACTTGTGTCATTATGAAATTCACAATACCCTTTCCCTGTTCCGGGTCTTCTCCCTGGATTTGGCTTCTTGGGCCATTGTACGTCGCGCAGTCCTTCCATTGCGTTCATAACTCGCAACGCTATCAACTTCGCTCACATTATGTACCATTTGCGGCTCTCTCTGGAACGGCTTATTTCTCGTATCATGGCGTTCCCCTCGTTCTTGATGGCGGTCGTTATGTCGACGTTGGGGAGAGTTCCTACGCGGAGGAGACCGTCTACGCGGAGATCGGGGATTTTCTTCGGCATGCCTCAGGAGATCTTCCTCTAGGCGCATAGCTTCCATGGCTCTTTCCCTTGTTGCAACGAATGAATCTGGGCGAGTTTTTGTTAATTCCTTGTACAGGTCGCTATCTCGAGGGAGAGCGCGCCGGAACGCGTCAGCGGCAGTAGATTCTCTACAGTCTGGGATCGTGATCTTCTCGTCGTTGAAACACTTCATAAAGGCTCTTATGGTTTCTCCTTTGTTCATGCGCATGTTATGGAGATCTGAAGGTTGCTTTGCGAACATTTTATTGTTGGCGAATTGTAGGCGGAACATGTTGGAGAGTTCGGCGTAGGACGAGATACTTCCTTTGGGTAAGTGGATAAACCATGTCAAGGCTGGACCCTTCAATGTCGAGCTAAAGAACCTGCACATCATTGCCTCCCTTAGCTCTGGCTCGATTGGACTCGTGGAGAGCTTGGCTTTGTAGAGTAGGATATGCTCTTCTGGGTCGTCAGATCCGTCGTAGACGGGGAGATCAGCGACGGTGAACTTCTTGGCTATCTTCTGGGCGGCGATGGCGGCGACAAAGGGACTCTCTTGATATCTGAACTCGTGCTCAGGGACTATGGACTTAGGTGCTCGGGCATTAACATCATCTCTCTTCTTAGAGCTCCGACTTGTTGTGCTACGAGTGCAGCGACGGTGCTCGGGGTCATATCTTCTTCGGGTTTCTTCTTCTGAACCGTTTCTCTAAGGGGGATATAGTCATGGTGCCCTTGGGATTTGTATACGTCATTTTCTTCAACGGCCGCGTCCATGTCGAGACGTCGAGCGACGCTCTGACCACGGACATAGGTGTGTGGCCCTGCAGACTCCGCCTTGAGTACCCTGATTATTGAATGCAGTCTCTCGTTCTCCTTAGTAAGTTCCAGCGTCGTCTTCTCGCTCGCGCACTTAGCTTCCACCCAGGTTTTTTCGAAGGCGTCGAATTGTGCTCGGACGGCGACTACGTCGGTTACTTCGCCGTCCACCCCTTATTTCCCTCCGGGAGCGTTGTTTTTTGGGGTATTGGGAGTCTTTTCAAGAGCTTTCTCTGTTTCTTTGCCCACTGGGACGAGAGGAATCGTCGCGGGATCTTCTTCGGATCTCTTTTCGCTATTACGCGGGTTGTTCGTCGGGCTCGTCATGTTTTTCCTGCAAAAAAGAAGTTCTTTTCGTATGGAGAGACGATACCTTTTTTATCAAGCCCCACGGTGGGCGCCAATTGTTTGTAGCGAAATTACCAACGAGATGATAACTAAGCAATTGTAGGGCAAAGATCAAAGAACACAGTATAATCTCAACACTCAAGAACGATATAGGAAATTAGGGTTGAAGCTTGAACTTAGGTATTATTCGAATGGTGGCTCAATGATTACAAAGCTGGCGTTAGCCTCTTTTTATAGGTTAATCCTAATAATATCTTTAAGAAAACGAGATCTTATCTCTTCCTTTTATGTTATGACGATATAACAATAAGGTAAAAAGATATTATTTTCAGTATCTTTCACTAATTACATTAATAATATAAAGAAAAGAGATAATATTCACTCGGCCGACTTTATCTTCAGCGTCGACAACATCTTCATTTCTTCTCGTCACGTCGACGTGATTACTCAACGCGTAGCTTGTTACGCGTTCCTTACTCGTCGTATTTTTAGGCACAAACAAGGTACTTCTCTACCTTTCCTTACTTTTGTTGATGAGACGATAATTTTGGCAAATGCTTCAATGGAAAATATCTCTTTTATTCAAACCTTTATGACTTCCTTTTCTAAACAAAGTGGATTATCAGTAGCAAGATCCGCGGGCGCGGGTTTTGGTTCCGCGGGCACGGATTTTGTCCTGCGGGCTAAAATCTTTCGTCTTCGTTCGGGCTTGTGGCAATCCCGTTTCCTCCAATTTCTTGAATTCCGACTCAAACAATATCGAACTAGACTTTGACTCAACAAAACGAAAAATAAACTGCTGACTATGAGACTTTTCTTCTTCTTTTTTGTATTTTTCTTTTCTTTTCTTCTATTTTTTTATATATTTTTTTTTGAATATTTTTTTTTGTCTCAGCAAAACGAATTACAGACTCGATATGAGATATTAATCTCAGCTAAATTGAAAATAAATAAAATAACAACTAACTTGACTTTCTTTGTAGAATAGATAAGATTTCCTTCTTTGAAGATCTTGTTTGGGCTCCAAGGAAAAGAAATTCCAGCCATTCTTCTAGGGTTTGTGACGGTTGTGTTTTGGTAGGGAGGATGAATTTGTGATGGGATGAATGGATTTTGGGACAAGGGTGCTCCAAACTCCAATCTATCGATCTCCACAAACACGAATCGATCCAAGCTTCTTGTACACAACCTGAAACAGACTCAACAAGAAAGATCAAAGTACTAGAAGACTCAAAATCAATTTCTGACAAAAAGGAAAACAAAACTGACTCTTTTTGTGATTTTCTGAATAGGGGTCTCGTAACGTTCTTGTGAAGACGGGATGGTGTCAACACAGCTCTGATACCAATTTGATGCAGGGATAAAACCCTTGAACGTAGGAACAAGAACCTTACCGAATGATGAAGAAACCCCAATGGATTACAACCAAACACAATGGCTATGGTTGGCCAAGGCACCTGGATGATGCTCTATGGAGTCCCGATAGCACCAACCTTATGGAAGAGATTGACACACACAAGTACAACTAGGGCGAGTTCAACAACAATGCACACAGGGCACTCTACTCACAAAAGCACTCTTTTGGGAGGAAAAACGATAAACGATGTATTCAATATCAAAGTTTGGGGGCCTAAAACAATAACTAGGGCAAACCTTCTATAGAGTCAATAAGGTGGCCAATTAAAAGAAATAAAGTAATTAAAAGTATTTCCTAAAATAACAAAACCAATGGAAAGAAATAAATCCCGAAAACGAATTAAAACAAAGAAGTCTCGGTAAGCCTGCATCACGATCCGTGGGCGCGGATTTGGATCCGCGGGCGCGGCCTATGCGAAAAAACGCACATCCTGTGCGTTGCTCTCGACTTGGGAAATTAAATGAATTAATCTGAGATCCGCGGGCACGGATGATGGAGCCGCGGGCGCGGATTCGCTGTTGTAATTCCCTCCTTCGCTCGGATCTGGTTCCTCTCAAACCCCAACTACTAGAATCATCTTCAATGGTGTTTCCAAGGGTTCCTCTGTAATGCTAAGCTCTTTAGACATGAAGAAAGCCACTAACTTGTCCAACTCTTGTTGGACTTCCTTAGCTCTCGAACGAGTCAATGCGCCTTCAAACTCGGGAACCACCGGTGTCGGTTGATGCTCAGATGATCCTTCATCAAAACCCCTTCGCATCATATTCTCAACCCAATGTTTCTCTGCTTGATACTTGTTACTTTTGTGCTCCGTATAATCAAAACTCCCCCCTTGGTTACTTGTTACTTGTTCGTTAGTTGATATCTCATTTGACTACATTGATTTGGTGTTTTGATTCTCTTGGGTTCGACCTCTACTTACTTTCTATACTCTAGTTAGTATTTTAGGGTTTCTTTGATTTAGAAACCACGACATTTGCTCTATCAAATTTGGTGTCGTTGTCGGGGAATTGAATTATTCTATTTCTGTGCTAATTGTGAAATTATCAACTGTTTGGTGTGAACCTTTATGGTTCAGACCAGTGCTACTGATTTATCTCTTGTTGCCTTTGATCCAGAGATTGAAAGGACGTTCCGTCGGAACCGAAGAGCAGCTCTGAACCAAGACGGCGAGATGGGTGAACATGGACCACCCTTGCCTACTATGAGGCTACTCACTGCCCCAAACTTAGACCAACAACCTTTGGCAGTGACGTTTCCTGAGATTGTTGAATGTGTGAATTTTGAGTTAAAAGCTGGTTTGATTCATGAGCTACCACACTTCCATGGTTTAGCAGGAGAAGATCCCAACAAACACTTGGCTCAATTCCATGTCATATGTTCTAGTATGAAGCCAAGAGGTGTCACTGAGGAGCAAGTCATGTTGAGAGCTTTTGGATTTACTTTGAAAGATGCTGCGAATGATTGGCTCTATTATCAAGCCCTAGGGAGTATTGATACATGGGATAAGATGAAGAAGGTTTTGTTGGATAAGTACTTCCCAGCCACCAAACTGAGTAGCTTGAAGAAGGACATTACTATCGTTCAACAACATTCAACTGAGAGTCTATATGAGTACTATGAGAGATTCAAGAAGTTGTGCTCAAGCTGTCCATTCCATAGTTACACTGACAATGATCTTCTTATGTACTTGTTTAGTGTCCTGATTGATGAGGATCGTGGTGAACGCATCCTGTGGAGGTAATTTCTTGAAAATGACTATACCTCAGGCTTTTGAAATGTTTGAAGAGTTGGCTGAGAGTTCAAGGCAGTTCGGTAATAGACATGGCTCCCACTCAGTGAAATCAATTGTTTCAGATAGAATGCAGACTGATATGAATGAGTTGAAAGAGATGGTAAAACTTTTGATGTTGAAAAGTGATGCCCAACATGAAGTGAAAGCCATTCATGATCCAAATGTTGAGTTAAATGTTGTTGGTGGATGGCAACCAAGGCCAAGGTATGACTCCTATGCGAATAATTCCCATCAACCTAGACCTCAGAATTCTATGACTGCTGAAGATATGATTAAGTCCTTAGCTCAGAATGTGATGCAACAAAGCGCTGAGACGAAATCAAGCATCCAAAATCTTGAAAATCAGATAGGACAGATTGCTCAAGTTGTGAGTAAATTAGAGGCCAGAGACGTGGTAAGAAACCCGAGAGAAAATGACAGTGCAGTATTCCTGAGGAGCGGCAAAGTGCTGAATGAAAATCTCGTGCCAAAACCGCGATCGCTATCCCCCATATGGCGATCGCCATCTTGTATCTGAGGATTCTGGAATCTCTACCTCGCGACCGCGATCGCCACCATCATATGGCGATCGCCATATTCTGCCTGACGAAACTGAGGCCTCTGCATCAAAACCGTGATCGCCATATTCTGGTAGCGATCCCGGTAAGGCGACTGAGTACAAAGATGATTATTTTCGCCCAAATTTCCCTCCTCTGTTTTCACAGAAGTTTGTGGCCCCTTTCCCTGAAGCATTGAAGGATACTCAAAGACCAGAAAACGACAAAGAGATCTTCAAAACCTTTAGTAGATGTGAGGTAAACATTCCTTTCCTCAAACTTGTTAAGAGTATTCCTAGATTTGCTACGTTTTTTAAAGAAGTTTGCACCATTAAAAGAAATCAAAAACTGAAGGGAAATCAAAAAGTGAAAGTGAGTGAACAAGTTTCTGCTGTGTTTCAAAAGCGTATGCCTAAAAAGTGTGGTGATCCTGGCATGTTTAGTATTTCATGTGTGATTGGTGATACGAAAATTGAGAAAGACATGCTTGATTTAGGTGCTTTGATCAATGTTTTGCCCTTTTTCTTGAATAAATCACTAGGATTAGGACCTTTGCATGAAAAGGAACTGTTATTCAACTCGCTGATAGAACTACTGTGTACCCGAAAGGGGTTGTTGAGGATGTGCTTGTTATGGTTGGTGATTTGATATTCTCTGCTGATTTCTTTTTGTTGGATATGGAGCATGCTAATAATGTCACACCTATACTGTTAGGTAGACCTTTCATGAAAACAGCACAAACGAAAATTGATGTGAATAGTGGGACTCTCTCTATGGAATTTGATGGGGATAAGGTGGAATAAAATATATATATGACATGGATCCCATTGATAAGAATTCTCTATGTGTTATTGATGTGATTACTCCTACTTGTGTGAATGAGTTGCAACCTGTTGTAGAGAATGTCTTAGGAGACCCACAAGTAGATAGTGTTTTGTCTACTAACATGCAGGAGTTCAAGGCTAAGCTAGAGCCTGAAGGTAAGCTTTCTCCACATCCTTTGGGAAGCCGCCCCACATCACTGACCTCGCCAGGCAAGATACCATTCATGTCTAGTGTGCAGGCACTTGACATTGAGCTGAAACAGCCGCCTGATACGATCAAGGGTGAGAAAGTGAATGAAACCACTTTCATTGCTAAGGACAAGGTGGTCAAGGTCAAAGGGACGAGGTTTAAGGCGTTCCATGAGTGGTTCAAGAGAGAATTCAGACAAGAGACAGTTTTCACAAAGCCGAATGGCGTTAGTTAAATCTCTTGAGTTTCATGTCGAGTCCCGACATAAAATAAGGCGCTACTCGGGAGGCAACCCGAGGTGTGAGTTTGTTTTTTATTTATTTTTTGTGTGTTTTGTTCGGTTTAATTTTCTTGTTAGTTTTTCTATGGACAAGAGGAAAGCACCGAAGCTCAGGGTCAACTACAGTCCGTAGCCAAACCGTGATCGCCATCCTTGGGACGCGATCGCGGTTTCCTCGCTGTAAGTCCTCTCCTTCTCGACCAAAAAAAAAATTCCGAAATTCATTCCGAAAAAAAAATAATACATCGGATTTAAAAAAAATGAGAGGAAAGAAAGTAAGGAAGTTGTTTGTATTTCATCAAGTTTGTTTTCATCATTCCTATCATCTATGGATCTACATTTGTTGGATGCGGCTTGTTGGTGACCATGTTCTTTGCAAGGTTGTATGTGAATCTTCTGTCTCCTTCCCTGGGTTCGTTATTATGACTTCCATTTCATTGAGGACAATGCAATGTTTAAGTATGGGGGAGGAGAATGTATTCACATGTCTTTATTTGGGTGTTGGTTGTATCTGCATGAATTTATTGAGTAAATTGTTTGAAAAAGCCACAAATATTGAAAAAAGACATACAAAATCCTTGGATAGCAAGTTCTATGCAATAAGAAGGTGGCTTGGCCGGCACTAGGCTGAGGCAACAATAAGTCTTGAGTGATGTGAGTTTGTGAGCCTGGAACAATTAATGAGTGGTTAGGATGAAAACCCGAAAGGCTGCCTAAGCAAGATGAGTGTTATAAAAAAAATGAGTGTTTTAAGATTTTTCTCATCTTGGCGTATGGAGACATAAGAAGGAGGTGCATAGGAGGATTCAGATAGGCCACTTGGAGGAATAAGGTGTAGTTTCGGGTTTGTTCTTATTTGATCACATTGTTCTTGATGTTGTGTTTTGTATGTTTTGGGCTTATTGAGTATGTAATCACTAGGAGATATTCGTGTACTTCCTGAGGCCTTGTGCATTCTATTGTAAGGGTAGCTTTTCTTTAAGTTACCCGGGACGAGTAAAGGTCTAAGTATGGGGGTATTTGATACGCTGCACTTTGTATATCGTAACTAGGGATTATTACATTGTTTTAGGAGTGTTTTCATACTAGTTTAGAGATATTGTTATGTTATGGGACACTTGTGTTGAAGTGAAGAAATGAAGATTAGAAGTGAAGAATTGTTGAAGTGAAGATTTGAAGTGTTGAAACATTCGAAGTGTTGCTTCTGGAGCATTACCGCGATTGCCACCTCATCCAGGCGATCGCCATCCTACAACAGAAGCCCAGTTCGGAGTTCAAGTGAAGACCGCGATCGCCATGTCCAGGTGGCGATCGCGGGGCGTGCTGAAGACAATTTCTCCGGATTTTCCTTTTTTGTTTTATTTTATTTCCGTTTGGAATACTTTTTCCTTGTTTTATTTCGGTATTATTTTAGGATTGACTCTATTTAAGAACCCTAGTTGCTTTCTTTTGTTTATCATCTTTTTCATCTACAACTCTTAGTCTTGCAACCATGAGCAGAAACTAATTTCATTGTTTTACTTAGCAGTTGAAGCCTTCAGTTAGTAAGTTGTGAGATTTATAAACTTTTGTTATATTCCTTTGGGTTTGTATTAATTCTCTTGTTCTTCATCTATATGATTTCTATTGGTTTTGCTAGATTAATCACCTAGTTTGATTAATAGTCTTCTATTGCTAGACTAGGAATAGACGGTGGAATTCCTTGTCATAGTAGCATTCATATCTGCATGATCTGGTAGTTGATTGCTTTTATGGAAGAGAATTGATTGCATGTTAATACTTGACGGTTGTAAGTTATTGCATGCATCCTTATGATTCTTGTGCTCTTTGCTGCTATTTGATTTAGCCTTGAGAGGTTTCTCTGGTTGTTGAATAATAAGTATTATCAGGATCGGTTGGCCTGCTGATATATTAAAGATTGGAATAAGAACATTCCCTAGGATTAATAAGAACTTGAGATAATCTATGATCAACTTGATTGGCGGTTGTGTGGATACTTGCTAGGTGAAACCCTTTCGCATCATATTCTCAACCCAACGTTTCTCTGCTTGATACTTGTTACTTTTGTGCTCCATATAATCAAAAAAAACCTTGGTTACTTGTTACTTGTTCGTTAGTTGATATCAAGTGTGACTGCATTGATTTGATATTTTGATTTCCTTGGGTTCGACCTCTAGTTACTTGTTATGCTCTAGTTAGTATTTTAGTGTTTATTTGATTTAGCAACCACGACATTTGCTCTATCAAGAGACTACGTCTTTTCGCAACTTCTTACTCGAGTCTGTAATGGACGTCGCATGGTGAAGGAGTTTTTCAAAATCATCCGCGGAGATGATTTAGATTTGATTTGGCTTTTGTTTGCATGGAAAAAAAAAAAAGGGGGGGGAAAGTGACCAGGACAGGGAGTCGGAGATAAAAAGAGGGCTTCTACTCCTTTTAATAGGCCAGCTTCAGTTCAGTTGCGCGTGAATTCCTTCTCCAAATGTTCTGCTGCTAATCCTTGTCCGTTTTCTCTCAAGTAAAAGATTAGGGTAGATTGCCTTGGATTTTGTATCTGTTTCGCCTTCCAATTTTATCAAATTGGCATCTCTTACCGTTAGTCAAGACTTGGATTCTGGTAGATTGCCTATTTTCTTTGGTTTTCCCTTTCAATTTTGTGATTCCTCGTCCGTCTGGAATTAGTTCTTACTGCTAAACCTACGACCATGTGTAATTGATGGTCGGGCTCATCAAGACTTGCAATGGAGGTGTGAGAAGTCGAGAGAGGAACTAGGGTTTTCCAGATTTGTTGTAAAATCTTAACAACGAGGTAATTTGTGTTCAGTGAATAGAATGCTTAATTTTGAATTTCTAATAATTCTAGGGTTCTTCGCTTGTTAAGTACATGAGTATATTTCCTTTCAAAAAAAAAAGTACAGGAGTATATACTTGGTTGCTAGTTACATTTACGTAGGTGTAATTAGTGGTAAGCTTAATCAATGGACGGAGTGATGGGAATCGGAAACGCGGCCGGGTTGGGAGATCAGTCTCAACAACCACCCCAACCTCCGGCAAAGCCAGTGGAGAAGCTTAACGAAGCTGTGCAGCAACAGCTCAACCTTGATTCCATTAAGACCAGGGCTATCAGTCTCTACAAAACCATCTCTCGCATTCTCGAAGACTTCGATGCTATGGCTCGCTCTAATGCCTCTGCTAAATGGTATAATACGACATATGCTCTCTCCCAACCCCCCATAATTTCTTTATTTTCATTGAATGCTGATACTATGTGAATTTGCCACCTATCACCAGGCAAGATGTACTTGGTCAGTTTTCAATGGTCAATCTCGAACTCTTCAACATTGTCGAAGACATCAAAAAGGCGTCCAAGTCTTTTGTGGTTCATCCTAAGAACGTCAATGCTGAAAATGCTACAAGTAAGCTTTTGGCCTCAATTGACATTTTAGTTTTCATCGGTGCTGCTTTAGTTCAGTGTAGACAGAGTAGAGTGTAGATACATTGATGAAGAAGGGTTTGTGGCTTTCAATGACTTCGTCAGTTGTTTGAATTGAGATTATTGTTGTTTACAGTACTTCCGGTCATGCTGTCATCTAAACTTTTACCTGAGATGGAGACAATTGATGGTTCTAAGAGAGAGCAGTTGCTTCTTGGCATGCAAAATTTGCCGTTTCCCTTGCAAATGGATAAGTTAAAGGTGCATGAGATTCTCTTCGTCATGTTTTGGATGAGTTTGTAGACTTTGATCATGTATGAACAGTCATTTTAATCTCAACAGGCTAGAATTGATATGATTGCAGCAGCTTGTGAAAGTGCTGAGAAAGTCTTAGCTGAAACTCGCAAAGCTTATGGTTTAGATACACGTCAAAGGATGATTGCGCTTCCAACAATGGACAAGACCTTTGCTGTTAAAATTCAAGAGCAAGAGAATCTCCTTCGAGCTGCTGTGAATCATGGACAAGGTAAACACTTCTTTTGCTCAGTGAGCTCACTTTTGCTCCTTTTGCAGTGTTTACTTACTTTATTGTTCGAGTTGTTTTCCCTATTCCCATTGTTCTTATTTATCTAATGCTTGACAAGTGCATCCTCTTTCCATTCAAAATACAAACCTCTTGTTAGAATATACTTGAGATTCTTTTTTACTGCTCTTTTTCAGTTCACTTCAAAACTAATTACCATTATGCCTTCTTTTTTCTTCTTCTGATTTTTGTAAAATCTGTAAATATATGGTTTAGGATTAAGACTACCTCCGGACCAGAAACAACTTACGACTACCCTTCCATCGCATCTGGTTGATGTACTCACTGTCACTACTGAGGCGGGGCAAAACCAGACATTTAGTGATGGTTCTGGTAACAACAACTTGATAGTCAATTACTAATAGTATTTTTGTCTTAGGTCTGTGATGCGATCTTGGTTACTTCTTTTTGCAGGGATGTATATGAAGAATACTCCTCCAATGTCATCAGGAAACATAAGTAATCAGGGCACTCCATTGCAGGTCAGACAATCTGTAAATTTGCTGACCATCAGCTTCTAAGTTTGATGAATTCAGTTTTTGAAGTTGTAATGTTTTCTTCGGCTAACGGTGGAAAAATGGATCCTTTTAATTCTATATCTTAATTGTATGTGTTATTTGGCCCTTCTGTCCTGTCATCAATGCCAATGCTCTCTCTTTTAAAAATCGTCCAAGAAAAAGTTGTCTTCATCTTCCGGACAACTTGAACTCTTAGAAATAAAAAGAGGCTACACAAATGCTAGTGGAGAGCTCATGTACTTAGCAAAATGGATATCTAACAAAGTGCGGTGTCACTTGCTTAGACCACAATGCATCATGCGTGTACGCCTGTACGGTGTATCATCAGAATAAAGATGACATGGGTAGACCGATAGAGGGAGTGTGTCACATTGGCCCCTTAAGTTTTCAATTAAGAAAACTCCCCCCAACTAGTTTCTATTAGAGAAGATTAACCCCTTGGGTTTATATTATTCCCTTGGGGTAGGGGTTAGTTTCTAAAGGGGTTACTTCCCTAATAAAAATGTAACACCTGGGTTATTTACCCAACTCACCGTAGACTGATTTCTGTGTAATAAGCTTTTTTCATACTGAAACTCACCACCTTTTTTGTCCAGACTATAGTCTATCTGGAAGATCTTGAAATTTTTCATCTTGCCATTCAATAGGTTAAACCTAATATGTTCCTGTTTGGCTTGAATTACGGAATGTTTGATATGTGAAATTATAAAAATATGGTATTTGAATTTAATCCAGCGAGATTGTTCAAATGCCAGGGTTTTGGGTCACAGCTTATTGGAAGATCAGCACCTTCACCAGGGGGAAGCCAAACAGCTATGCCTTTTGATAATCCATCCCCACTACCATACGGAAATTCACCAAGATCTAACACAAATATGATGAATGTGCCATCTCCTCAGCAACAGACACAACATCAGCAGCATCAACAACAACAATTACAGCAGCAACAACAAAGACAAAAACTTATGCAGCTTGCTACTCATCAGGTTGCTCAGGTGGAATGTTTTGAACACGTGGCGCAAATGCCTGCATTCTTTGCAGAATTTAGTAGTATCGATCTTCTAATGATATAATATTGAATGCAGAACCAGCTGCCACAATTTAATGATTTGCAGGCCCAGCAAAAGCTTCAAGCAGTATTTCCTTTTTACTTTCCTTTTCCTTTCATTTACTTACTTTTGGTCTCTTTTCATATGGCAAAGTATTTTTTTGTACTTATAAAAAATCATTAAACCATGTTTTGCTTATGACCAACCGAAGCTTCCTTCTACTTGTGGAGATAATCTTGAGCAGCTTTCATCCAACTTTCCGGGCCATTTAAAAAGCTATTAGCCTTTGCCTTTCCCTATTTAGGTTCGGGAAACAAAAAAAAAGCATCCTTGAGAGGGTTAATATGAACATGTGCTTTTAAATATGAATTTCTGGTAGACATAAATTTTATAAGCAAGAAACAGCACTTCCTAATTTTATAAGCAAGAAATGACGCTTCCTAGGATTAACAGAAATGCAGCTGATTACGTTGTTTTGTTCTCACTGTCTTGAGAAGTTTACAATCTAGATAAAATATTTCCAAAACTCTATTAAAGTTCACAGGATTGAACATATGTTTTAGTTGTGAATTACTTATAGACAATATATATAAGGAAAAAATGATACATCCTAGCAGTAACTTAAGTGCAGTTGATTGCCTTATAGCCTTATAGGCTCTCACACTGTTGAGAACTTCTGATTAATTTTTTTCAAAAGTTCACAGGAGAGAACTCAGGGCTGGATTGTATTTTTCAAATTACATCATGTATTTATCACTTTTTCTGTTCTTCGAGTCTTTTATTTTTTTATGGGATTGCAAGTTGTGCTTCTTTGATAGAATTTGAATTTGGCTCTAGTTGCAAGGTTCGCAAATGCAGTTTTCTCAGCCCTTAGCAAATCAGCAATTCCAAGGAAGACAGCAGCTGCCTCCTGGACATATGCAGCATGCTATGGGTCAAAGCCAACTCAGTCAAGGAAGTCAGCTGAATCGTCATATGGGGCAATTCGCTGCTCCTGCAAATAGTGCATTGTATAATGCTGCTCAGAGTGTTCCTAATTCTTCAATGGTTAGATAAACTTTTTCAACCTCAAGTTCTTTTGTTATGGATTCAGCAAAATTATGCATTATGACCTCTACCCAAATCTCTTACAAGTACGTTGTGAATAGGATCGCATGTGCAGTTAGCATATTGAAATTACTACTTTTTTGAAATAAAAAATTACATGTCCTTGGAGAATAAGTTGTGTCGAATTTCTCATCTAAGGTGTCCCATTACAGATCGCAAACATGTCAAGCACGATGCCATCACAGCAATTTGTCCCAAGAATGCAGGTTAGTTTAATGTTTGCGTATTTGCGTTGATTTGTCAAAAGAAAATATGCAACAGCTTTTGGCTCAGAGTTGAGAGATTTAAAAAAAAATTAAAGCAATTGCAAAATCCATGGTTTAAAATTACAACAGGTGGTTCCAGAAATCTGAAAAAAGGAGGGGAGAGAAAATTGGATATGTTATGCTGTCTTACACTAGATTCTGTTTTGTCCTTAGTATGGGTTACCTGCAAACGCTCAACGGACACATGGTTCTCAAATTCTCAATGACCAGAGTACGGAAACTTCTATTAAAATCCCTGATTTTCTTTATCTTTGTTTCCTCACTGCAATCTTTTCTTCTGGTTTTTTATAATCAAATATATTTCTTTTACTAGTGTTCAATGTTGGAGTGGGCAACTCTGGAAATGTGATGCCGATGCAGCAGCAACAGCAACAACAGTATGCGTCTCAAGGGGCGTTTGGCAGCATGCCACAAAATGGTCAGAGCCTACAATCCAATGTGCTTCAAAACGCGCAACAAACACATCCCAATTTTCAGCAACAAAGGCAGCAAAATCCACAGTAAAATCATGCCATCCTGACAGGAACTGTATCTTCACTTGTTGACAATGAGAAATGGCTGATGCTACTTATTTCCTCTCTTGTACCAACTTTATCTTTATTTGCATCCATGTTCGCTTCCTCTTTTAACAGTTTTTTTATAATTATATACAGGAGAGTATTTCCATTCGATGTCCCAAGTAGACCTTAATTCTTCTTGTGACAGATTATGAATAAGAATTGTTTAAAAAATTTTAGGGAATAAAATTGAAGTAAACACAATTCAATCAAATAGAAAGTAGTGATAGCAAACGCTTGCTTACCTATTGTTCTCTTATTAATTTAATGTTCAGAACATAATCAAGATTTTGATTTTGAATATACGAAAACAATGTCATTTCCTACCAATAAGCAAATTTACCCAATTACCTCCCAAAATTTAACTGTAGAGAGAATACCAATGGAAAAGTCGTCCTGCTTAGCCAACGCCCGACGGTTATTGAAAAAGATACAGAAGTAAAATAAGCAATGTGGTTTTTTTGTGTAGTCTACTTGCTTCTGCAAGCCTGTAAAATTTAGAAATGACACATTTTACCACAGTATATTTAAACAGTAAACATGGACAATCTTGTAGATGTGGTACATGCAGCCTTATAAATGAGAAGGTAAGCGAGTAACATCCACATGACCCAACAGAACAGCTCTGTTTCTCTCTTTCACCTTAACTTGATACAGGACCCTTCACAAAACACCCAAGGAATAAATAATCAGAAAGTTTAAATCCAAATTCAAAAAATAAGATTTGATTTGCAGGTAATTACCTCAACCCTTCGAGCCACATCTCAGTGATCAAGGTTTCACCAGGGTAGACGTGCAGCAGAAATCGGCCTGATATAGCCTTGACCATATCCTGATCCCCTTTGCAGATGCACTTGATAACTGCCCTAACTGCAAACCCAAGCGTACAAAGCCCGTGTAGTATTGGACGAGTGAATCTGCATTTTCAAAAGAGAATTAATTCAATTCATATGATATGCTCAGAGATGAGATTTTATCAGCTTGTTAATTTGCAAGCAAGGTTTGGATGACCATACCCGGCAACTGAGGCAAGAGCAGGATCAGAATGCAGAGGATTATAATCACCGGAGAGTCTATATAACAATGCCTGTGTATATAACAATGCATGCATATCAGTTTAACAGATTTTGGTGAGTACAACTGTAAGAAAATCAATGAATGTCAATTTATGCATCTCATTGGCTCATTGCACATCTTAATTTATACGGGAAAAAACGGAGCAATCAAATGAACAACCCAAGAATACTTAGCACTAGGACTACTTCACCAACCAAAGCATATGCCATCCCCCGGATGAATGAAAAATATCATCACTCGGGTAGAATCTTATAACTCAGAGGAGTGGAGTATCCACACAGACATTAATATTTTAAGTACATGCCTGAGATGGCTGAGTAGAATCCTCGAATATAACAAAAGGCTGACTTTTGGGGATTCTCACAGCTGGAACTTGATTCTTTGGGTAATTTGTGTAAGAATAAGGATGAGAAGTCTTGGAGAAACCACCAGCACCTCGCAAGAAAATAGTTGTTCTGCAACAAAGCAGCATGTGATCCATTGTCAATAATAATAATAAAGAAGCACTGAGTTTGGTTAGCACTAAGCAGAAAACAAACCTGTTCATACATAATGGATGTCCAGACTCTTTATCAAAACTCCGAGTTTCAACTTCAAGTACCGCTGCTTTACCTGAAAAGAGAGTGGTTGAAAAATCAGTTGATTAATGCTCCTCTATCAACTCAAAAGATCAATAATGAATGAATTAATTCATCTGGATTCTAGCAGTTGTCACTTGGCAACAAAAGTAACTCTTACTGATAGGCTTCAAGAACGAGATTAACTAATGACCACTTGAACAGAAATACTAAACCTCCTCAGATAACATACCTTTGTCATGCAGTCCGGCAAAGCATGATTGGGACTCTAACTGCATAGAAAATATAACAAAGTTCAGCAGGAACAACATAAACACATGCTCTTGTATATACAAGTTCACATTGCGTTATTTACAAATTTATATTAGTGTGTGCCAGATCTTCATAGGAGGAACAGTGAAACCAGGGTCCAACATATATGAGTGACAAGGCATCCATGAACTTTTCCTTGTGATCTTTATTCCTAGAGCCCCGGTCTTTAAACCAAGCTTCACATTAAGCATAAATGCACCAAAAGAAGTAATGGAAGAATAAAATAAACAACTAGTTCCTTATCAATATTGAAATGGGGTAATCCAGAAATATGGTCCAGGTGAGCCAACTAAATGCATTTGTAGCAATAACTTGAGGCAAGACATGAATTATGAGGAAAAATCGTAAGAGGAAAAAATGATGTGTCTATATCATCCAAATGTGATAAGAAGCCTTACAGAAGTATTTGATGGAAGTGGCCTGTAGATCTCTATGTATTGTTGTCCATGCAGAAGGAGACGTGGATCATATCTGACATGAAAGCATTCCCTCAGACTTCGTTAATGAGACTAGTGCTGAACTGCTCAATACACATCTAAGATCTTTCTGCTTATTTGTATTTTTCCGAAAGTTGAGTCATCAAACACAAGTTTCAAATGAATGCTAAAATATAAAAACTAAAGAAGAAATCAAAATGAACTCACTCTAGCCCTGGCACATCTATCATGCTCGGCATGGCATCACGAGTAAATAGTGTGGCAAAAGTGGGCAAGACCTATAAAGGCACACGCAACAAGTATAGTATTATAAGCTAACTCCCATCTTTAGAAATTCCATCTGAATATAAACACAAACATTATCTTTTTTTGAAGGGAAGAAATGCAAAAAGAAGAGCTCATGTTTGCAAGATTGAGAAGGAACTAAGCCAGCTTAATGTTACATTCTATAAATGCAAATAAAACAAATTAGAGATGACACAAACAATCCAAAGCCACATTCGCACTACCTTGATGAATTTCTGGCCATCCTCATGGTAGACGTATTTGAGCTCGCTGGCATCTACAGCATCCTTCCCGCAAGCTCCAACACCGAGTGCATAAACAGCTACATCCCTGTTTTTTTTTTCAAAGATATTCTCCCACTAAATTTCCATCTCTTCGTACAGATATCCTTCAAATTCGCCAGAGTATACGTGAAATTTACCTCTCGTCATAAGTCCGAGTTGCCTGTAAATCCAGTAACATACCGCCATCAGAGATTTCAGCACATACAACGAAATTATATGACCAAACATCAGCTCCAGAAGCTTAAGAAAGTCGTGAAACAATAAATTATCGAGGAAATCGCAGGTACCAGTGGGAACTTATAAGAAAGGACAAGCTCAGGAACGATCGCCGAACTGCGATTCTCCGCGGAAGACATCTTAATTCTACAAAAATTTAAGAAACAACATACGAATTTAGAAGCAAACGATCTGAAATAATCGAGCTATGATCTTCACTGAGCATAGTTCTAATCAAATTTTCAGCACGCGAAATGCGAATAAAACAAAATCCGGGTCTAATAATTCAACGATGGTGAATAAATGAATAAAAGACAAAGAGAGGAGAAGAAGAGGAATCTATACGATCAACGATCTCGGAAAAATCGGAAGAACAGGCAGACAGTTTAACACCAGCAGATCGCCAGTCGCATACTACTCTCCAAGACTTTTAATTTGGGTATGGGTTTAGGGATAAGAATAGATTATTTTGGTCAAGATTGATAAAAGGAAGTAGCGCGAGCACGGCACAATGTAAAAATTGGAAGGGAATTGAGCTATTGAGCCGAATCTATTTTCGACCAGAACTTGATTGATTTGAAACCGACTCGTTTGACCCCAACCTTGATTGACCTGAAATCGATTCGTTTGATCCCGATCCGTTCGATCCGTTTTCCTTACATTGTCATAAGCTTATTGTTTTTATAATATTTTTAGCATAAAAATACAATGTAATGCTTCATTCATGACTAGAAGTCTTAAAATCCGATTCTGGTTAGTGGTGTATATTTAGACATTGATGTTATTATTAACAGATTAGATCAATTGCAGAGTTAACGAAAACAAAATGTACTATCAAAAAGATGAGCTATTATAGCTTGGAAATGCAAGTATTACACGGCTATAATTAGTATTACACGGCTATAAAAACTAGTGTAAGATTAAAAAGGACCAAATAGTTAGGATTATAACTTTTTTTCTTTTTTTTAAAATAGACAAAACATGGGAGTCCATCCGTAAATGTCAAACCCGAAGGTAAGATTAGAACTCAAAGATGGAAACTGCCACCTTATTCTATTTCCAGTAGATAAAGGTATTTATTATGGCGAGGAAACTCGAACAAAAGAAAGCTCAAAACTGAAAATATCCGGTATCTATAAGAAAAGCATTCACAAATAGTAACAAGCTGTAGGCTGTAGCACTGTTGTTTTAGCAAGCAATTCACAAACTGAAAAGATCCAGCTACCGCTACTACTATTCGACTGCAAACTACAACTGGGCACTTCCTTTGTAGATAAAATACAAAATGGATGAGGTAGGCACTTTGAACTAGTAAAGACTAATAATAATGCAGGTGTGTAAACTGCACCAATGGTTTTATCATCTCAAGGCACACCAGAATTTCAAATAATGACCTTGTCCCAAAACCAATACAGGGAGGCAGTACTGACAAATTCATTGTGACCAGCTTCTGAGGTCTCATGGCACAGTTGCAACCTCATTTCATTCAGAACTGTCCTGAAATCGGCGTCGCAAATCATGGGAAAGAACCTCCATGAATTCCTGCAAGATAACAAGTTAACCGATCAATCACACTATGATTTGAGAAAGAATAGGATTTAGAGGGGTATTTTAAGTGATTATCTAAAAAATTACTCAGTTGTTCTTTTAAGTATAGATGTTTTGTAATCTGATTACTCCTGTATATCTATTTTTTTAATAAGGTAAGTAGTACATATGAATATTTTACTGGGTGACAACATATCATACTGCATTATTTAATCCATTAATTGCTTACTTTGACAAGGTCGTCATCAGTACACAAATCATCCACAAGCTCTTCTGTGCCAGCTTCATTATCCACAAGAGAAGCATGAACCATAGAACGTAATATGTCTTGTGGTGGACTTTCCTCGTTGATTCTTTCAACTACTTCTTGAATGTCAACCTGTATAATGCAAAATAGTTTAAGTTTGACATCCACATAACATATGCATATGGGATGCACCCTCTTTGGTTTCTAAAATATGCAGATACCATTCGCTTCCGTCCAGTACAGTTTAATTGCAAAACGTACTAGGTTACTGAATCTAGAATTTCATACTTCAAATGAGAGCATGCTAATCTTTCCCCCAAACAAACAATATCAAAACTGACCCAACCAGAAGGCAGAAACTACTTCGTCAAGAACCAAAACATTATTTCATATATAATACTTTAATATATTTTGTAAAATAATGATATAACATTAATGATTTTTATATTAAATCAAAAATATAATAATGATCATAAAAAACAGGCACTTTCAATCCATTAGGCCGAGTCAAAACTGTTATTACCAGACCCGATTAACCGAGAAATTTTGATGGCCCAATTGACCTGACCTCGACCAACCCAACCCAGTTCATAGGTCTGTCTAACAAACATTATTTTCCATAAATATTCCAAGATGCAATAATTTAAACAAGAGTAAGGAAAAGATCATATTAAGCTTCCACTAACCTCGGACCCCTGTGCTATTGAAGTAAGCTGTGGCTGTGAATCACGCTCCACAGTGATGAATGGATCAGTCTGGGAAGAGTTACCAGAAAGAGCACGTGAAACAATGGGCATCATCTGCTGAATCATACTTGAAAAGTCCATGCCACCACCACTGCCACCACCACCACCCTGGCCTCCTCTTCCAGATCCACCAAACATATTTGAGAAGTCTTCTGTGTTGACTTGCTGTGCAAGCTGATTTATAGAATTCCTTGCTTCTGGACTCTGAGTTAATTGCTGAAACATTCCCCTCAGATCATTTGAACCAACTCCAGTTTGGCCCGTGATCCCAGACAAGAGACCACCAATTGCAGGATTATCAAGAACTTGGGACATTAAGCCCATCATATCAGGCTGGCTTCTGGAGCTTTGGTCCTGGATAGATGCACCTTTTTTGGGGGGGCAAATTTTTATTTTTTTATTGGATAAAAAAAAGTGGATTTACAAGGGGTAAAGGGGTATATAACACAAAAACTTAGTTATACCTTGTGTCCTCGGTGCAGGGGCTTGTGGCATTTCTCTTGGTACAGCTTGGTTTGAAGGGTTACTGCCAGTAGAGGAACTCAATGATGCAAGCGATTGCAAAACCTGCTGGCCAGCTGCTATAGTACTTGAGCTCTGATCTGAACTAGCACCTTGCGCATTGGATGATTGTGTTCGTTTCTGACATAATAATAAATACCATTTCTCTAGTAAGATAGTATCTTAACAGATTAACATATAGAGGGGCTCATGGAAAAACATATAAACAACGGCCGAAAAAATAAACATATGAACAAATTTGTACGTGGAGAGAATAGTATGCATCTCTAAGTTTTTATTCTGGCATCTGAACATTATCAACCAAATGACAACGAACATCTACAATAAATTAATAGACAAGTAGGCCAACACAAGATCAACCCATCAAGGAATCCTAGTAAGTTCCTAGTATACATCAAACACAAAGTGATAAGGTAAAAGGACCTAAGAAAAAAAATTGTGCAGGTCTAGAAAGGGACAAGAATTTGAGACTTCCATTTTTTAATATAGATGCTCATTCTTGCCTTTCTATTGTCCATGATGTTTAAACAAGAAAATGAGAGGGTATTTTACTAACTTCTGGAGGCAGGAGAGAAAATTAGCTCAAACAGTAACAGAAGGAATGTTTAAATGTAATCATGTAAAACAGTCCAAACACATTGGGAATATGAAAATCAACAAGCACCACCAGCTGACCTTGGGTTGCAAGCCAAGCAGACCCAGTCCAAGAGGAACACTTTTTGCAGCTTTAGGTTCATCATGGATCTCAGTGGACTCTTTTGAAGTACTATCTGACATAGCCTTCACTTCATTGCTTGAAGATGCTTGGAATAGATTTGAAGAATTTGCATCTTCATTCTGACACTCCGACGGAATCTAATGGCAGCAAAAATAATATCATTCAATTGTCAGGATCAAAACCTAAGATCAAAGCAATAGACTCCCATTGTATGTATAATATACCGGCTGAGGCTCTGATCTAGGTATGTTTGTTTCACTCGTCTCTCTAGCACCCCCAGAATCACTCCCTCTATTTAAGTTAACTGAAGAAGTTTGCATGGTACCTTCTTGTAGCCCTGCAAAATATATAAAAATGAAATAAAACACTAACAATAGTGATGACATTGACAACAGTTTTAAAAGCTACAAAGAGCTAAAATCTACTTACCAGGTGATTGCTGGATTCCTGCACTTATTGCAACTTGATTCCTAATTGCTGCATTAAGCTCAGCCACCATTGATGACAGAGAACTGGAATCTGGTATCTGTGAAGTAGAAACGCTCGCGACAGCTGGTCCCATAGTGGGAGCAGATGAAACACCACCAGCAGAACGAGGTATGGCTGTAGCAGTGATATTTCTCAATATCTGGGCAGAGCCTAAGTTTCCAGGAACACTTGCACCAGTGTTATCTCCTTGTGTACCTTCTGCACTACCAGGCCTTGCACCTGCAGCAGAGACCAAGGGAGCAAATCCAGTGCCTGCAAAAAAAGCAAAAAGCAAAATGCAGTTAAGCTGAGCAAATTTGTAAAACAGAACCGTAAAAGTCTATTTAGTTGCATATAGTAAGGAAAACAACTGACCAGCATGTATATGAATGTTTACATGCCTGGGGGCACCACCAGTTCCAATTTGGCCAAGAGTTGCTGGAGCTGATGGAGAATTCTCACTACTAGAATTAAATAGAGGACTTGTTTGCAATGGAAAGGGCTGCACAATAGAGTTGAATAACAATGCTTAGAAACTCATCTCATATGCAAAAAAGCCTAAAAGATACAAGAGTCTGTAAAGGACTGGTGAAGCCTTGTGGAATGTAACATATCATTGTACAAATATATAAATCTAGGGAAACAAATATAGCCCCATGACCATGCCGCAGATTATTAGTCATTTTAACAAGCCATCATAAACAGTCTAGCAAATCTGTATTTGTTTATCAACTAAAAGCTAGTTCTATTCAGCAAACAAACACTAGTGTTGTAGATATTTAATAGGTACTTAGGATCATCCAACAAAAATCAGGAAGTCGCATTCAAAAGCTTCTGTACAACAATATTTTGCAAGAGCAGCGAGCCATCTTCTACGGAATTTATGGCCATGGAACAAACTGACCATCACACATGCATCAGACATTTTCTCTTCTCGTTGAAAACCGTTACATTTGGGTTATATTTAGTCCCAAATAAAAGTTACTCTATACTTTATAAAATCCCACCTGGATGACAAATAACCTCATATGTATCTGTATTTGCTTCAATGTGTTAATCTTTCTCATGCCTTTATATCAAGTTGTCAATTTTCATACATGAGCCAAATAGCCTATTTGGGACCCCCAAAACCTACCTAATTAATGAAATCTCAGTGCTCTCTAAAATAGCTGTTCCCAAACTTTCATAGCACCCATCATCTCAGTGATCCAGAAAAGCACAATATTCTGATTCCGAAATCAATAAAACTCACAAACCTGAACCATTAGAGGGTTTGGTCTCTGTGGAGATATATAGACTGCTGGGCCGGAATTTATCCCTGATTCTGCCTGCATGAGTAGAATTATTAATATAAACCAAGATATTTGCATTAAGCAGATTGACTAGCATAAGAAAAACAGATGAAGGAAATGAAAAATTACTGGAGATTGCCCCATACGCAAGGTCAACATTGTCCGACCAAGCTCTAGGAAAAGAGCACCCAAATGTTGCATAGCAAGACCTGTTTGAACCAACTCGGACTGGACCTGACTCCTGACTGATGTATCAGTTGAATTCAAATTTTGTTCTAAACTGTCTGCAATGTGCTACAAAATCACATCGAAGTTTCAAACAATATCAGATTAAAAACAGAAAGCAAGATATAAACACTAGTAAAAATTTAGCAGTTCTTTCATTTGCTTCTTTACGGGAAGGACAGGACGGATCAAATGATATTTCTAGACCATTGGGGGGAAAATTTAGCAGTTTTCTTTATGACATCTTTATCTTGCATTGTACAAGGTAAAGTAAATCCAGCAGCACAAATGCACATTTTTAGTGTTTGAACAAGAAACATACAGAAAGTGATGCACTAGCTCCACCCTCAAGAAGTTGTTCAGCACGGCGCAGCACAATACTCAATGCTGCAGATGTAGGCAGTCCTGCTGCATTGGATGGCAATTCTGTGGGTGACTGATTAGGTGTGCCTGGTGATGATTGATCTTGAGGATTCCCTGTAAAATATTTTACATAACAAATCAGGCAAATAATCTAAATAAACTGTTGAAGAGATGTTCTCAAGATTACCAATCTGCGACAGAACTCTCTCCATTTGATTCATGAACTCGCATAGTGTGTTCAGAGAATCTGGAATTGGCTGTAAATCAGAAAGAAAAAAAATTAGCAATGAAATAAACTCTTTAGGAAACAGGGAACTTAAATGAAAAAATGACAACATTAACAAGCCATTACTGCATTAAATGATGGAAGAGGTACAGATGCCCCTGTCAAAGGAATTTGAAAAGGATGACTAGGAAATGATGATTGAGCTGCATTCCCTGCTTGACTATTATTCCCGTTATTACCCTGTTCAGCAGTAGCTCCATTTCCATGAGAAGCTTGACCAGGTACAAGAGGCTGCAAGGGAATGTTGAAATTACGGAGATAGAAAACTAATATGGAGAATAGAGGTAGAAATAAGTTGTTAAAAAAAGCTAACTAGCTACAACAAGACAGTTCTTGTCTTCTTGATCATCACTGCCCAGTGCTCACTTAATGAGGAAAGTAAGCCGTAAAGCATGCATTTTGAGCATGGAAGAAATTGAGTTGATCCATCTTTCCAGTAGTTGACAAGCACATTCCATTACCATTGAGCAAACACTGAGCAATAATTAAGCTCTAAAAAGCTAATTCATAATCAGGATATTATTCCCACTATGCAAGCATAAAGGTGGTTGTGGGGTCGGACAATCAGGAAACGTTACTTCTGAATTCAACTCTTTAAACCTTCATCGTATTGATTTCTGACACCCTGGTTTCATTCAGCCAGGAGCCTTTATATAAAATATTGCTCTGTTGCCTTGTTTAAGACAAACTTCATTTTCTATTTATCGGAATCAGATTATTCGTCACGTTAAATTCCTAGTTTCTACTATTAAACTACTATCAATTATTTTCAAAGCTTAATCGTTAATTAGCATTGGTATTCGCTTGCACATTGGGTCAGGTGTCGTACCAGAATGTCAAAATCCAGAATTTGTTATAAAAGTCTAATCAAATGCTATTATTAAACTATCAACTTCCAATCTGACTCCTCCCAAACCTGTATTATATTCCAAATCTATACCTGAATTTCAACCAAACATGCCACCTAAATCATTCTAACAAGATAGTGAAAACTTTTCCTGTTTCGGAACACTGTGTCAACATAATAGACATACTTGAATAAATAATCTGATTTTACCACATACAACAATCACTAACGACGATAAATAGAACCGAGGACCTTTACGCGCCTTTTTATTCAATAGAAAAATATGATAAATCGGTGAAAAAGATTAAGAAGGAACAATAGGATAAAGAATCCTCTGAGAGGTTAACTGAAAATATAGCAAAGAAAGAAAATCTAATAAAATAAACCCAAAATATTGTATGAATGTACCAGGAGAGAAGGTGGATATGGTGATAGAAAGAGGTTACTTACTGTAGCGAAGTGTAGCCCTGGGTTAGAACCAGTTTGATTGTTAATGCCTAGGGAATTTAAAACTGCCCCAATCACCTGCATGGCACAAATATTCAACTATCAACAAATTTATACAAATATTACAGACTGAAGCTACAATTTTAGATACTAGCTGAGGAGCAAACCCTATTGACGTCAGGAACGGCTCCTTCACCTTGTTCTCCCACGTTAAAAGTCCCAAGGACAACACTATGGGAAATTCGCCCTATGCGATTACGAGGGGCCCCATCATTACCATCAGTTCCTATTCACGTCACGGGAAAAAATCAGCTAAGCCAGCCCTCAGGCATAATATATGAACTGTACAAGAGCAGTTGATACCTTGGCCGCCATGGTTTTCATTGGTCTCTACAGAACTCGAGCCAGAAGGCGGTTGTGATTGAGCTGGTTGCCTTTCAACTAAGTGCAGAGTATGTCCATTCTCAACATCTAAAAAACGGTCAAGAAATTGCAACTTTGGAGAGATACTATAACATAAGCCCCTTACAATAGTAACATAAAATATGTAGAATGGATTCACATTGTCAAAAATGCTCCAAATGATTCAAAAAAGTGGAAAGTTACAGTGATGGAATAGATTCACAATGTCAAAAATGCTCCATATTACAACGTACAGATAGATATTTAGAGGCTGAGAGAAAGAGTGGGCTTCAAATAGCAGTAGGATACGATACTCGGACAGGGTATGTTCATCCTTTAAAACCTTGCCCCTGAAAATCAGCCTCTGTTGTGCCACTGGCAAGCCAACTTTTTCAGCAATTTTCTCCTTGAATGATGACACTGATGTCTGAAAATTTCAAGTCAAGAAAAGAGGGATTCTTATACAGACATGTGCATGACTGTCATCAGTATCCGCTGACAAGACTTAGGAATAACAGAAACAATCAATGATTATTTCAGGATCCATCAAGCGTCAAGGAAAAGTCTCCTATAATAAATATGATTTGAAATGAATTCTCAGGGCCAATGAGAAGAAAAAGAGATGGAAGCGGCAATTTATTTGTCTATGGACTGATGTTAGTATAATTTCCGATTTGCAGAAGCAAATGGACATCTTCTATCTCATTGCCTCGGTCTCCAAATAGGCATTTTTATACAGCAATTATGAAAGATAGATAGAAGTCACCTCATGATTGGAAATGAATAATTTAAAAAACAATGCACGACTCCACAATATCATTTTCCAATTTTATTCCTGCTAGTATATGTACATCCTAACTTCCCAATATTAATGAGCATACGGGATTTGACTTTAAAAAAATTCCTGAATCTAGTCAAGTTCTTATTAATTCCTCCACTAACATATTCTGGGGCGATGAGAACATTCACATCAAATACCCATTTCGAATATTTGCTTCACCCTTTCTATACTCATCACTTAGGTTTATGGACAATATACTAATATGTAGTAAAATCTATGTCGGTCCCTAGAAGAAAAAAACCATCATACACAAGGAAGTCACCAACAACACCATTAACTGTTTAGGAATCCCATTAACAGAAACAAATTCCCTTACCTACTAATCTATTTCATAAATTACTACCAAATGCTCCTCTAAAATGGAGGCAAAATATAATTCTCAGAAGGTTTAGACCTAGATTAATCGAAAGTTCCCTCTAAGATAGCTAATCTTACGGAACAGATGAAGGATGAGAAGAATCTTACAGTTTTATCCACATGAAAGCTGTAGATTTGCGAATCCAATGTCTTGATATTAAGCTCAACAATGGAATCGGAAATTCCGCCAGGGGATTCACTGCTGCTAGCAACATCCATGTCTACCTACAATGCCACAAGAATCGCATCCATATCACCTCAGCATTAGGCCATCGTCACATTCAAATGCAAAGACATATATACATAAAACCGCAAAATCGAAACACGAACACTCGATCCTAGGGTTAGCCAACTCGTTACCTAGGGTTTAATCGAAGGAGGCGGCAAAATCTGGAAAAGGCAAGTGTAGATCAAGAAAGAAAAGGCGAGCGAAATGATCGTGGATGGGAGAAGAGGAAGGACGCGTTTGTTTGGATGGGAAGATTTGGATGGATTGAGTTCGTCGCCGTAGAAAAGCGACCAGAAACGAGTCTGTAGCTCTCAATTAGTCTCCTCTGTGTACGTCGTCTCGTCTTTGTTCTTTGCCCCTTTCTCACGCCGTTCCAAGAAACAAAATGTATGCTGTGTTAAGAGATTCCAGAAGGATCTCCATCAATACGATGACGATGCCCCGTCACTATTTACAGCTCTCCGGTACCGGATAAGCTTTTTTTCCAAAAAATTGTATATGGGAAAACATAAACAATTATTAAAATGAGAAATAATTATTATTAAAATAAAAAATGAGAATTAATCCTAGTTAAAGAATTCAATGACTAAGATTATACTCTTTTCGGATTTTGACCCAAGTGGTTAACTATTGACCGGGTTTAACCGACTTTGACCACTGACCGACATTGACTGCTCATTGACCATTGACCGTCGTTTGTTTTTTTAAACTTTTTTTGGGCCAAACAATATTTTTTTATGCCGGATTTTATTCTAACGATTTTAAATGTTTCAAAATGCTTGAAATGTGTTATGGTGTTTTGGGCCAAAATTTGAACTTGCAAAGCATGTACTAAATACAGCTCGGTCAAATTACCAAATATCGCCTCGTCTCTCGCGTTACGCGAGGGAGAGACACCTCGCGTAACGCGAGAATTAAAAAATGCCCTTACGGGAGATGTACATCTCTCGCGTTATGCGAGAAGCACGTCCCTCGTGTAACGCGAGATTAAAATTTTAAATTTTAAATATTTTTTGCTAATCTCGCGTTACGCGAGAGACGTGCTTCTCGCGTAACACGAGAGACCGGGCTGTATATAGCATCTGTGTATTTCAAGTGTTACTCTATGACTGAAATGTGCTTCTATATGGCTGAAATATGCTACACTTTTCATATATGTGTTTCTCTATGGCTACTTGGAGTGTGTTACGTTATTGTCTATATGTGCTTCTCTATGCTAAGTGAAATATGCTACGCTTTATGCCTATGTGTTCTTCTCTATGTCTGAAATGCACTATACTTTTCGCACATATGTGCTTCTTTATGTCTGAAATGTGTTACGCTTTCGCCTATATGTGCTTCTGTATGGCTAGCTGAAGTGTGCAATGCTTTTTGTCTATATGTGCTTCTCTATGGCTAGATGAAGTGTGCTACGCTTTTTCCTAAATGTGTTTCTCTATGGCTACCTGAAGTGTGCTACGTTTTTTCCTAAATGTGCTTCTCTATGGCTAGCTAAAGTGTGCTACACTTTTGCCTATATGTGTCTCTCTATGCTAGGTGAAGTGTACTATGCTATTGCTTATATATGCTTATCTATAATAGGTGAAATGTGTTACGCTTTTTGCCTAGATGTGCTTCTCTATGGCTAAAATATGCTACGCTTTTTGCCTAGAGGTGCTTCTCTATGACTGGAATATGCTACAGTTTTTGTCTAGATGTGTTTCTCTATGGTTGAAATGTGCTATGTTTTCCCCTATATGTATATGGCTTGTTGAAGTGTGCTACGCTTTTTCTTAAATGTGTTTCTCTATGACTATCTGAAATGTGCTACACTTTTACCTATATATGTTTCTCTATGTAAAAGGTGCCCAATATAAATTTCAAAGATATGTATATATATTACTAATATGAATATATCAGGTAAACTTTATAGCTCAGCGGGTAGACTACAGAGGTATTATTCAATGAGGTCATGGGTTTGATACTTCGATGACATCCAACTCATATTACAATTTTTTTATTCCTTTAAAGCTCTTAAAGTGATTTTAAGATTTGTTTATTAAATAATCAGTATTTTATTTTTATTTTTAATTATTAATAAATTGTATATTACATTAAAAATAAATCTTAAAAAATTATATATATCATTCATTTCAACAACAAAAATACAAGCTATTTCATTGAGAATATATGTTGAAAGTTAATATATATTAGAATGGTTTTCGATAATAAAAATTAAGTCAATCTACGTACATAACTTTCATGAAATAATTATATTTTTATAAATAGTCTTTAAAAGCAAAAAGTTAACTTAATTAGCTTATTTGGTGAAAGTTAAACATAATTTTTGGACGAACGCAAATCAAATGACATAAGATATTCAGACAAATAATATAAAATATCTCGTGCTTGACACGGGCCACTACGCTAGTTACTACAGTACTTAATTACTTTAAAGACCAAACTCACTAATTAATTAAATTCATAGAACATTAATTTAAAATAAATCCATTACACTTTATCGTTAATATTATGTATATTATATATCTAATTATTTGAGACACTCTTCTAAAAATTGCACAGGGCCCTGTAAATTATGAGACGGCCTTGGCTACGCTTTTGCCTAGATGTCCTTCTCTATGACTGGAATGTGCTACACTTTTCGCTTATATGTGCTTCTTTATGGCTAGGTGATAGGTTCTACGCTTTTGCCTAATTTTTTTTCTCTATGGATGAAATGAGTTACACTTTTTGCCTATATGTGCTTCTCTATGGCTAACTAAAGTGTGCTACACTTTTGTCTATATGTGTTTCTCTATGCTAGGTGAAATGTTTAACGTTTTTGCCTATATGTACTTCTCTATGCTAGGTAAAATGTGTTATGTTTTTGTCTAGAAAGAATATAACACTTTTATTTACAAACCATAACATTTTTTCTTACAAACCATAGCACAAAAAATTGGTATAAAAAAATATATCACTTTTGCTTATAAATAATACTCCCCCCGTCCCATAATGATCTTCCTGTTTCTTTTGGGCACATATGCCGATGTGCGTTTTGTATCGTTAATATCTCTAATTATAAAAATTTAATATTATTAAGTTACTCGATAAAACGAATCAAACAAGATCAAACATGACTATGTTTTTGTTTATATATTGACCGAAATTACAAAGATTCCCTTGAATAGTGAATAGTGTCAGGAGAGAGAAACGGGAAGATAATTATGGGACGGAGGGATTAACAAACAAAATTTAGAAGCAAAAAAAAAAAAAGTGTTTTTGCTTACAAAGAATAACACTTTTACTTTCAAATCATAGCACCACAAAAAATTTGAAATGAAAAAAAAAAAAATTGCACCCCATACCCCATTTCAATACCTCATTTGCAAAAATACCTATTTTTTTAATGTTTGGAAATATACCCTAGTGACATTAAATTTTAGAAGACTGACATTTTTTCTTCAGTACCTATGCTTTTGCAAATATACCCCGACATTTTATTTAATAAGACCGACATTTGAATTATTAATCCCGACATTTTTTCTTCTATACTTACTCATTTGCAAATATACCTTATTTGGTGTATTTTTGCAACTCTAAAATAATTTGGGTATTCATGCAAATCAATTATTATGAAGGGGTATATATGCAAATCCGTAAAAAAAACGATAACAAAACAGACCCCAAAATTAAAATTTTAAACAAGTAAACGGTCAACACCCGGGTCAACGGATAGACTGTCCAAGCTCAGGAGCTGCGACATGTCTATTCTTTACCTATCGGAAAAAAGCTACAAAACATTTCACCTCATGACAATCAATTTGTTAATTTTGTCAGGGGTGAAGATACTGTGAATTAACCTCATGACAGTCAATCGGTAAAATTTCAATATATTTTGGAATAGAGTCCACAACTTAATATTTGGAAAAAGGTTACGGGTAGACATGTAAAAAGTCGACCTGGCCCCCAAACGCGACCCGATCCGTATTTTTGTGGGTCAAGACCTAGAGAATATTTTAATTCGATCCGAATTGACCCGACTCGTTGGACCCGAAATCATTGGTCATCCTTGGTCAAAACCCGACCCACAAATATATTATTTCGGCTTAACTATCTTGTTTTTGTGTTATATAATATAATATATTTTATGATTAAAATATTATAATAATTATATTTATTTATTATTTAATAATTATCTCGAGGAAATTTGATCGCGCGCTTTTGAACCGGTGGGCCGACCCGAACCCGTAGTGTAATGATCCGACCCGAATTCAACCCGTAGAGGGGCCAAACCCGAACCCGACCCGCACGACCCGTTTGACAAGTCTAGTTACGGGTTTTGAACGAACCCAATTGGCCCGTTTGGTATCCATATACTAATATATCAGATATCAGGTATGGGTATGGGTATCGGATAACAGGTATGGGTATGGGTATCGGATATCAGGTATGGGTATGAGATTGATATCTGATATCTGTGTTTGGTATAGATTTTTCAAATATGAGATATCGAAATCCGAGTGAGATATCAAATGTATATGTCATTGTGGGGGAGGAGAAAGGAGAAGAGAAGATGAGTGTGTTTTTTAGAATGAATGAGATATCAAATTGATAACTCTTGAAAATGAGGGATATCAAACATATTGAAAAGTCAGATATCAGGAGAATCCGGATCATATGAGGATAGACCTTCTGGCGCGAACGTGCGGACAAGATCTTAGCCGTCCACCGCGCATCATCCAACGATTTTCCTTTAACCTGTTTCTGAAGCCTTTTAAAACAAAATAAGGGTATTTTCGGAAATTTATACTGTCACATTTTTTGATTCGCTTCCTTTCTGCATCTCCAATCTCGCTTCTCCTCTTCCTTCCTCCAAACCCTACACCACATCCAGATCAAAGATTGAATCCATCTGCCACATTCCTCCAAATTGCAGCAAGAATCAAGCCCTCCCATATGTTGTGTACTCATTTCCTCACTATCCTCTTTCCTCTTTCCTCTTCTATGACGACTTGCAATCCTGTATGGTGAGTATCTTTTCAAAAATCGAAGTTGATGAAGACCACAATCCCGAATCCGTCTCAGGTGGCGAAGAGGAACAAGTAATCGGAGTGGATTTTTTTTAATTCTTTGCCTTCTAAGAATTGAAGAGTTGAACAGGTATGAAATTCTTATTCTCGGGCACTGTGATTTTGGATAGAAATATTGTTGGTAAGATTTTGATTGAAATTTAGACATGTATGATTCGTAAATTCGTTAGAAGCAAGAAGGCATTTTTTATCCCTGGTGATTTTGATTTTCATTTGTGTTTGAATTAGGGTTCATTTTAATTTGGGGATTTTCAGTTCGGGAAAACTTATTAGACCGTTGAGCCTTTTTATGCATTTGACAAATCAAATTCACATCTTAGGAGAATGAATTGCTTCAACTAGCACCCAATCACTAAGGTATTGGTGTGTGTTGAACATATGGTCAATTAAACAAGTGAATTCATGCACTGATAATGAATTGTTCAGGTTCTTTCCGAATGAGAAGTTTTCTTCCATACTGAAGATCTAATTTATCAGTTTCCTTCCATATTTTATAGTAAGAAATGTCTATGAAAATTGTTTGGATTTTGGTCTGAGCTGCAAATATTTCTCATTTTCATGGTCCTGCATAAGTGGTGCATCTTAGTATTATGGTATCTAGAGTTAAACTCCAAGTTCGGCTAGATATTTTTTATCACCCTGAACTTTTGATTATATTCCTGGAGCTGCTTATTTGATTCTCTTGTTTAAGTTATGTGACTGCTTTAGATCATTTATTTCATCTTGCTGCTTTGGTGTTTAACTAGTAACTAAAAAAAATCTTGGTGTTTTTGGTGTTCTTGTTAAGAAGTGGTTGTATCCTGTTGGAATGTCAAAGGTTTAGTGGTTTCGAGAAACAGGCCTTTGATGGCCAGAACATCGCTTATGTCATCTATCTGGCTGCTTTTGAGGCTCAGATTTGTGAGCATTCTGTGAAGGAGAAGAAGGTTCATTCTCGGTTTGAGGCTAAGGTTTCTCACCTTCACCAACAAATCACCATCGAGCAACAGAAGGTTGAGGCGCTGATTCCCAATCGCACCGATGCTGAAGCTGCAGATTTAGTGGTTGATGTTGAAGCCTTCCATGCACGCTATTGATTAGGAAGGTTACCACATTGCAAGTCTAAAATTAGTGATTGTGAAGTTGTAAGAGATATGTAAGCTATGAGATTCAATTTTCACCTATGCTATAAAAAAACATGCAAGTTCTCATCTATTAAGGAACTAGAGACTTGCTTTATTTGGAAACTCATCCTGTTTTTTTTAGGGTCTGTTTGGCATAATAGTTTATAACCTGTTTTTAGGTTATAAACAGTTTTTTTTCAGAAAAACACGTTTGGCAGTAAAAAAATATTTTAAGCAAATAACTATTTGTCTCCTAAAACTATGTTTGGTCAACTACAACTCCTTAGCTAGTTTTAGGGTTTTGACCAAACAAGTTCTTGATTGGAGGCTCCCAAGCTGCAAGGTAAGGCTCATCTTGAGTATCCTTGTCTGTTGATCTCCATTTTTATCCTCTGTAACCATTTTTATCCGCTAGCTTCATCGGCGGTAGCGGTGTTCAATTCTCCAGGCAGTGCAAGACGGAATCGATTCTCCCGACAGAGCAAGACGGAATCGGCGACAGCGGTGGAAGAATTTCGGGATGGATTGAGTTTTGATCCAACGTGGAGGCCATAGATAGGCAGAAGCACAAGTCCAACTCGTCGTCTTCGTCGGACGGACATAGTTATCCTATCTCTGTGTGAGGACTTGAAAAATAACTATGGCCTTAGAGATACGAATATTTCAGCGCTGGAAAAGGTGGGCATATTTCTATTTGTGATTGCGAGCCATCGGACAAATCGAGATGCACAAGCAATATTCAGACATTCTGGATGGACAATAAGTTATGTTTTTCATGAGATCCTAGAGTGCATAGTTGGTCGGTCAAGAAACTTCAGCGGGCTTGTAAAAGACTTTGTTCGTCCACTCGATCCAACATTTTCAGTTTCAACTACTCTAATGAATGACAGACGATACTATCCATATTTCCAGGTATGTTTTTTCAATCCACCATTGAATTCAACACTTGTACATTGTTGTAATATCCTAACTAATCAAAAACTGTAACCATAAATACAGAACTGTATCGGTGCAATCGATGGAACCCACATATCAGCTTGTGCTCCTCAAAGCGAGAGTGGAAAATATCGAAATAGGAAGGGATGGTGCTCTTTCAATGTCATGGCTACTTGTGACTTTGACTTGCACTTCACATTTCTTGCTTTGGGATACGAGGGATCAACACACAATTCTAAAGTCCTTAATGAGGTGTTGAATAATCACAAACAATTATTTCCGGTTGCGCCAGAAGGAAAATTCTACGTGGCAGACAAAGGATATCCAGACAGACTTGGATTTTTAACACCTTACCCTGATGGTCGATACCACTTGACTGAATTTGAAAATGTAGGTCCACGTGATGTTCATGAGCTATTCAACAAACGCCATTCTTCTCTTCGAAGTAGCATCGAACGTAGCTTTGGTTGTTTAAAGCAGAAGTGGCGTATATTGCACGAGATGCCTCCTTTTCCATTGGAAACCCAGATAGACATTATTATGGCGTGCTTTGTCCTTAACAATTACATACGATTACACAAGAGGAATGATGCTCATTTTAATCAAGCAGTAAGGTTTCCTAGACAAATGCTTGCTGAAGTGCGGCATAGGGAACAATGACAGCCGCGTGATGAACAAGTGCCCCTAGAAGATATGGCACCCATGGAACAACGTGTTGTAATGTCTGGTGTTCGAAATCAAATAGCTGCGTCAATTCTAGCAGATGTTTCCCGTCGCTAGTAATAACATTGTTTTCTCTTATTGTATAATAGGTAATGACAAAAGATACTCCTATTAAACAACTAGCTACTTTTACTTTTATCTGATCAGAGTTGCAAATGTAATATGCAACACTTCTATACTATATTTGAACTTCCATATTTTGATTAATCTTTGATTTTTCAATTTGGTAGAAGATACTCGAGATGAAAAGATTATTATATCTGTTTTGCATAGTACACTATATATAGTACAAAGAAGATTTTCATTTATCAAATATAAATGAGAGTTTTAACAATTAGATGATCAAATAATTAAGAATCTAAATCCTAGATAAGCGTTCGTAATCTCTCTTCCAATCCTTGTTCGTCATCCATGCCGTTTTCTAATCTCTCTTCCAATCCTTGTTTGTCATCCACGCTGTTTCCCAATCTCTCTTCCTCTCCTTGCTACTAGTCATCCATGTGTCTTTTATTGCAAATTTCTGTAAAAATTGAGTACATAACACACAAAATAAGCAAATAAGCAAATCAGCATGATAGCATACCAATCCATCCAAATATACACTCTATTGATCATCCTGGTAAAAAAAACATATCCAAGACAGAGAGATTCAAATTAAGTCTTCTTAAATAAACCAACTTTCAACCAATTATCTATTTGGCTCATAAAAAAACCAAAACAAAATATGCACATACTAAGTCTTCTCAAGACAAAGATGAGATAGATTTTTGAAGCACAAAAAATCTGCACATATTTAAGTCTTCATGTGATTATGTATATTACTATTGAATGTGACTTCGACTGATCATTTCTGGCATACAACAAAATCTTTTGATTTCCTTTCTTGATCATGAATCAATAGCTAATATATGTATAGGAGTAGTTGGTTTTTCTTTCAGCTGCAGAAAAATAAGAGGCACAAATTTCAAATGACAATTCAGAGATAGAAACTAGAAATCCAGAAAGACCAATGCTGAAATATACCATATAATCTAAGAAGTCACTGAAGAACTTTTTAACATACCCTGCAAATTTGCATCTCTGGTGAATCACATGTGCACTCATTACGACATTTTGTATCCTAAATACAGGCAAGTCCATACAGTTAATGATATATAATGTTGTGAAGATGACGCCTCATCAATATCATGAAAAGGTAAGCACATGATAGTTGCTCTTTTTCAGAAAGATAAAGAAAATTGAACATGTTGTCTTCAACTTAAGAACAAAAACAGCAGACATTCTCTTATGAAACCAGAAAAGGTGGGGGTGCATTACTATTTATTGCAATGTATATCAAACCATTTCTAAGCAAAAAACCTTAGCAGCACTACCAAGTAACAACTGAGGGCTATAATTTCTTTTGAAAGAAGATAAATTACAAAGGTTCAAAAGATTTTCCATTCTAAAATTAAAATAAAACCTCGGACTTAGCTAAGTCGATTCATGACATTCTGCATAGCCCTAAGATGCAAATCTCAGACTTATTTTCTATTTTCGGCCAAAATTTGACACATGGGTGATAAAATTTCAAAAGAGAAAAGACAATTGCAAACTTCATGCAACTGTGCATAGGCCATACTGCAGTTAGTAGTTCATAGATATGTTTTGAATACTCCTGCTGATTCACAAGTGATACTGCAGTGCTGAGTGCTGATAGTTCTAAGTTTAAAATGCAGATAAAAATACAAGCATCATTCAGAGCAAATGGACTCTACCTCTACCAATTTCAGCGCCTATGTTTATTGTTTACCTAATACCTAAAACTAAACCATGATGTTTAGAACATACAGGATAAATTTCCTCATTTCTTCGTGTCCCAAATTCCAAATAGTTGATATGATCGCCAAATTGCAAAAAATCCATCGAATGACAATAATATAGACAAACTGAAACAATGTAAGCAGACATTTTCCTCTCTCCTTACCTTGTAAATGCCGACATCAAGGCCGTCTTCAAGAATTGTCTGGACGAAAGCCGGTTTGCTCTTGGAGGCTGAAGACTCGGGTGGAGCTGAGAACGATGATTCGGTCGGAGATGGGAACGATGATTCGGTGGATGTAGAAGAATCCGAATCGGAATCAGAGTCCGAGTTCAGAGAGGACTCCTCGTCGACGAGATACAGAAAATTTGGAGGAAGGAGAACTCGAGGAAGGAAGGAGGCAGACCGCAGACATGACATTAGATCAAAAATATTTTTTCTCGTGAAAAAGAAAAAAAAGTTAAATAGGCACAACTTTCTAAACCCTAAAAACCTGTTTATTCAAAAAAAACTAATTATAAACTGAAACCAGTTTATAAACACCTTCACCAAACAAAGCCTAATTTGTGAGTTATAAGTTCTTGTTGCCTAGGAGATTATAGACTTGCTTTCTAAAACCGTTTTTTCTTGTTTGTAGATTTGTTAAATCACAACATTTCTACATATGGATCTTCTAATTGCTTAAGACTTCATCATGAACTTGCAAGTCTAACAACATGAACCTGTAAATATTTCGGCTAAGAAAATTCATGAACCTACACGACTATCAACATGAACCTCAGAGATGTTAGTATGAACCTCTAGGCATAATTTCATGAACCTCTAGGCATATTTTCATGAACCTCTAGACATATTTTCATGAACCTCAACCTCTAGGCATATTTTCATAAGCCTCTAAGCATATTTTGATGAACCTACGTGTGTATTTTCATGAACCTCTAGGCATATTTTCATGAACCTTATGCATATTTTCATGAACATAGGCAGATTATCATGAATCCCAAGTGTGTATTATCATGAACCTGTAGACATATTTTCATGAACCTCTAGATATATATTTTCATGAACTTCTAGGCATATTTTCATGAACCTCTAGTCATATCTAAAGCCTTTTACTGCAATGAGTTAATAAAAAAAACGAGCTTAAAAACTTCATGAATTTGCATGACTGCCAGTATGAACCTCTAGGCATACTTTCATGAACCTCTAGGCATATTTTCATAAACCTCTAGGTATATTTTCATGAACCTACGTGTGTATTTTCACGAACCTCTAGGCATATTTTCATGAACCTTATGCATATTTTCATGAATCTTAGGCATATTATCATGAACCCCAAGTGTGTATTTTCATGGACCTCTGGACATATTTTCATGAACCTCTAGGTATATTTAATGAACCTCTAGGCATATTTTAATGAACCTCTAGGCATATTTTAATGAACCTTTAGGCATATTTTCATGAACCTCTAGGCATATTTTCATGAACCTCTAGGCATATTTTCATGAACATCTAGGCATATCTAAAGCCTTTTACTGCTATGTGTTAATAACAAAAAAAAAACGAGCCTAAAAACTTCATGAACTTGCATGACTATCAGTATGAACCTCTAGACATACTTTCATGAACCTCTGGGCATGTTTTTATAAACCTAGGCATATTTTCATGAACCTCTAAGCATATTTTCATGAACCTAAGTGTATTGTCATTTTATTAACCTAAGTGTATATTTTCATAAACCTATGTCAGACTATAGACATGACCCTTCAAGAATATTGAGTATTAACATGAATCTATACGACTTTAGACATCAACCCAAGACCTTTTACCATTATGTGTTCATAAATACAATTTGGCTAGAAAAAATCGACTTGTTTGTGAACTCTTAATATAGAGTGTGTGAATCCTTGAAAATAGATTTTTCTAAATCTAATTTTATGTTTTAGAACCTCTAATATTATAGTAAAACACATGAACCTTGAATATTAAGTTTGTGAAAGCTTAAATAGTTTGTGATATAGTGTGCAAACCTAGACATAAAAACCATACTATCATGTCTTATTGTTGGAGTAGTTGAAAGTAATAAGATAACACAATCAATCCAACTTTAATTAAGCTCAATCACAGAGCAATGTAGTGTTTGGTCCCCTATGGTTGCATATTGTAGCTTCTTGGTTCCTTCAATTAAAAAATTACTGTCCGATTACTCTACCCCGCTTTGAAGCAGACATCATAGACCTGCATTTTCACTCCATTTTTTTAATCATAGCTTCTTTACTTGTAAATGCAGCAACATTACATAACAAAATCCACTGTTTAGTCATTAAGGAATCAACAAAATACTCGAGTAAAACTAGATGCATGCAGTGCAAAGTACATAGAAAATTATGTCAAACAACCTAAGTAGTGTTTGAGTTTTCTATCAACAAAATACTCTTCCAATCCTTGTTCGTCATCCATGCCGTTTTCTAATCTCTCTTCCAATCCTTGTTTGTCATCCACGCTGTTTCCCAATCTCTCTTCCTCTCCTTGCTACTAGTCATCCATGTGTCTTTTATTGCAAATTTCTGTAAAAATTGAGTACATAACACACAAAATAAGCAAATAAGCAAATCAGCATGATAGCATACCAATCCATCCAAATATACACTCTATTGATCATCCTGGTAAAAAAAACATATCCAAGACAGAGAGATTCAAATTAAGTCTTCTTAAATAAACCAACTTTCAACCAATTATCTATTTGGCTCATAAAAAAACCAAAACAAAATATGCACATACTAAGTCTTCTCAAGACAAAGATGAGATAGATTTTTGAAGCACATAAATTCTGCACATATTTAAGTCTTCATGTGATTATGTATATTACTATTGAATGTGACTTCGACTGATCATTTCTGGCATACAACAAAATCTTTTGATTTCCTTTCTTGATCATGAATCAATAGCTAATATATGTATAGGAGTAGTTGGTTTTTCTTTCAGCTGCAGAAAAATAAGAGGCACAAATTTCAAATGACAATTCAGAGATAGAAACTAGAAATCCAGAAAGACCAATGCTGAAATATACCATATAATCTAAGAAGTCACTGAAGAACTTTTTAACATACCCTGCAAATTTGCATCTCTGGTGAATCACATGTGCACTCATTACGACATTTTGTATCCTAAATACAGGCAAGTCCATACAGTTAATGATATATAATGTTGTGAAGATGACGCCTCATCAATATCATGAAAAGGTAAGCACATGATAGTTGCTCTTTTTCAGAAAGATAAAGAAAATTGAACATGTTGTCTTCAACTTAAGAACAAAAACAGCAGACATTCTCTTATGAAACCAGAAAAGGTGGGGGTGCATTACTATTTATTGCAATGTATATCAAACCATTTCTAAGCAAAAAACCTTAGCAGCACTACCAAGTAACAACTGAGGGCTATAATTTCTTTTGAAAGAAGATAAATTACAAAGGTTCAAAAGATTTTCCATTCTAAAATTAAAATAAAACCTCGGACTTAGCTAAGTCAATTCATGACATTCTGCATAGCCCTAAGATGCAAATCTCAGCAAAGCCTTTCTTTTCCAGCAAAGCCTTTCTCCTCTTTTTGCCCCTTCCCTCCTCTTCACGTCTCTGTATAAAAATTTCCTCTTCCATCTCCTTTTCCCTTAAAGTAACTGCAAATGTTATCACACATAAATAAATAAAGACAAAATATATGTTACAAGAGCCAAAAAATATGTCAGGAAGTATCACCTCTCCTGGATGAGTTCAAACTGCCTTTGATCTTCAAGCAACCACTTCTTAATTTTCTTGGCACTTAAATATGAAAGGCCGATACGGTCAAGAAAGAGTCTCAAACGGAATTTGTCCTGTCAGAGCACAAGGACATGGTTAGTCACCAAATGTTTCAGAGACCGAGCGAGTTCCATACAATTGAATGACTATGAAATCAATTAGCAAAAAAATTCAAAGATTGGTAGAGATTAGTTACCCAGAATCATCAAAAAAACAACCCTAGAAATTACGACAGAAATGGTGGCGTTGATTTGCAGATATGGATCCAGGAACCAAATTAGGGCTTGGTTATCAGGGGAATGAAAGAGGATAAGTCCGTAACTGCAAGAACTAGGGTTGAAATTGATGATGGAGAAGGATAATGGGTGAAGACGAAGCATGCTCCTTCTCCATGGATGGACGAACGAAGGAAGAAGGCAGAAGGTGTCGTCTTCGTCTTCTTCAGATCCTCGTCCTTTGTTCACGAAGCGAGAAGTCTTCAGGAAGAAGGCGTCTTCTTCTTCTTCTTCAGATACCCGTCCTTTTTTCACGAAGCAGAGAAGTAGAAGACGAGGGCAAGGTCGTCTTTTCGAAATATTTTGTCTCAAATTTGCAAAATTGCCACCGTCTCCTTTGAGTGAGCGCGCGTTGTGCGAAACACTGAATTATTTCCCTCTTTTAATCTCTACCGTTTATTTATTGATCTAAGGGTTCAAAACTGCCCTCACCCGAACCTCCGTCGATATCAGGATATCAAAAATATCAAATTGATATCCATATACTACCAAACACCAGGTATGGAGACCAGTTTTTGGGTAAATACCCCAAAACTGTAATGTTTTTTAAGTTTTTGCATCACTTTTTTAAGTTATAAGAAAATACCCCTTTGTTGACGTGACAATTATAACAGAGCTGTCAACAAAATATGTGAACAAATTTTTTAAGAGAGTTGTCAACAAAATTTTTAATAGAGTTGTCAACAAAATTTATAACAGAGTTGTCAACAAGAATAATAAGTTGTCAACACCAATAATAACCCTTTGCTAACGCAGAGTTGTCAACAAAATTTGTCCACAAAATTAAACCAAATTGTCAACACGAATAATACTTTGTCAACACCAGTAATAACTTGTCAACAACATAACAAAACTGTCAGCACGAGTAATTAAATTGTCAACACGATATAACTAAACTGTCAGCACGAATAATAATAATTTTTCAACACGAGTAATTATAACTGTCACCATGATTAAACTTACAACGAGAGTATTTAAATTGTCAACAAGAATAACTATAACTGTCAAAGTTTGCCAACACCAATAATAACTTGTCAACAACATAACAAAGTTGTCAACACACTGGATAAAAATGTCAACACACTACATAAATTGTCAACACACTGAAATAAAACTATCAATACACTTAAATAAACCATCCACACACTAGATAAATTATCAATGCACCAGGAAAACTGTCAACACACCTTTCAATTAATTACTATAATGCAAATTCACCTTTGCAGCTTAATATAAAAATAGCTCACAGTTCTACCACTTCTACCTAATATTTCATCCAAAGGCTAATTCTGATTTCCTACTAATAATATGTTCACCTGACACATTTAAGACAATTCCAAGTTTCTTCATCTGTTCAGTCAACACTTTCTTCACGGGACATCTTTTCTTTGCAGTAAGCAGTAAATAGTAACAAAGAATGTCATGAGCAGTATCCAGCGAACCGACATGAACACAAGCCTCAATGACATCAAAACAGAAACTGCCTTCTCCAGAAAACTGCAAAGCATTTGGGATGTGAATTATAAGTTTAGACAACTCACTGGTTATTGGTTCTTGAGCTTTCTTTATATCTTACAATGAGGTGTGCTAGCCCCTTATTGCTAAGAACAAGCCTTCCATTCTCAATCAGTTCAACCAAAATCAAGAACAAGAAAACAACTCTTATGTGAATACTAAATCAATGGAAGGTGCAAAGCATTATATGCTGCTAGTGTGTATTTTGCATCTGAGAGACGAAAACAAGTGAAATCGTTACTATAGTTTCCCAGCAAATCCCTAATTGAGTAATACGAGTGGGATAGAAGAAGCATGCTCTGGAAACTAAAAATTGATGGAAAAACGAGAGAATGGAGTGAGGAAAACCTGTGTGCCTGCCGAGGCGTCGAAGGAGGCGGCGTTAATGAGAAAAATTCCAAGGCCGGATTTGATTTGAAAACCTGTGCTATGTCTAAATCCGAACCGAGATCATACAAATTACACAGCGAAATTGATGATCTAAAAGTAAATTAAACGAGAAATTAAGATAGAAGCAGCGAAATATGGGAAGAGATGGAGGAATACCTGAAGAAGCGGAAATGTCGAGGGCTAAGAAGCCACAACAGCCTCTCGAAGCAACGCTATGAAGGTGAGAGTGAGAAGGCGTGACAAAAGAAGCCAAACCTTCGCCATAGAAAATCAGAGCTTTGCTTGGCTTGTCCGCCATCAAGATTCCACAAACGAGAAATCGCACTCGCAGAGAATCAGCACCAGTATTGATGGCGTTGTGGCGCAGTGGCCCCTGATTTGAGTATGTACCTTTGAACACTTCAAATTTGAGTATCGGCTTCGAATTCGGATTTCTCAGCTTCGAATTCAGATTTGATTTGAGAGATTTGAGAATCCACTAGCCAATTTAGGTATTTTGACTTGAGGACGTTTTTGATTGCGGAGCAAACCTCAAGTCGAGTACGAGCTTATGGCAGGTGGAGATTCCAAGGCCGAATCGACTGGAGGCGATGCGGAGAGGGTCACCAGTGGCTAAGCGTCGGATGCAGACGGCCACACGCTGCTTGACGGGATGGTGATTCATGTGCGACGAGCTTGAAGGGGGAGAGTGGGGAAGAAGGCTGGTGCGTGCTGTTGACAGAAGGAGAAGGAAGGGGTATTTGATTAGTGTTTAATAAATAGGTTTACTTATCTAAGATTTATTACTAAAACGTGTATTGGACACGAATAGTTCGTATGGAGATGGTACATTTTAAGGATTTCAACGGTGGTCCAGATCCGGCCCGACTTCTGTTGGAGCTTAATCTCAAAACCCGCCTGCCAAATTTTACTTCCACACAAGAATCAATTTCCTCCTTGACAATTTTTTAGGTTCAAATCTTCCCGACGCCCCCCCCCCCTCCCTCCGTTTGTACCTCCGATCTTCCCGGGCAACGCCATCGAATCCCTCGAGTTTTGGCTCAGATCTCCGGGATCACGGTACCTTCCGATTTGCTACGAGGTGTGGAGGCGAGGGAGAGGAATTCGACCAAGAAAGAGGGAGAATTGGAGAAGATCCAGAAGCAACGTCATCAAGATGATAACTCGGCATAATTTAGCCGAGCAGCTAAGAGAATATCAGATACGATCCAAGCACGATTGGGCATCAGCTTCGATATTCTCCGCTGCCACCAGTTTTACCTCTAGGTATTTCATTCCTCTAATTTCAATTGTCGCATTTTTATGTTAGGTTCTCTTTAATTGAATCTTGAGAGTTTTTGTCTGAATTGATCCGGGAGCTTCTTATGCCAAGCTGTCTGAATGGATCCGTTAGCTTCTTGCGATTAATTGTGTGAAGTTGAGAGCTGAATTGTTATTGGTGGTGGTTTCGGTAGTTGATTTATCGAAGAGTGGGCATGTGTTAGTATGAATGTGTATTGCGTAAGATTGTGTGCTTGTTGAATTAAGAAAATTAGGAAAACAGAGGGGTAAAGATTCATTTTTTGGTTTCAGATCGGAAGAGAAACTTTGGAACTTAGGGCTGCTCAAGCCAATAACCCGGGTCCTGAATCTGAATCAGTAAATACGTAGCACTTCACAGTTTCCACCTAATTCTTCTTGATCTTATTTCCCTTTGGGTATTTAGTATCTCCAGCCTGCAACATTTCAATCTTGGAAGAACACATGATGTGACCAAAGAAATGACATGAGGTTGATCTCAAAACTCACCTGCCAAATTTGTTAAGTCAGGCATGTGTGTTTGGGTTTCATGTTAACAAAGAGGATCACATGAGGTGGTATGATTTGAGTGGAATGATTATAAAGGTTGCCGTATTTGGGATTTATAAATTCCTTCTTTATGTATCATTTAGCTTGCATCACAGTCCCATCCCCTCGGCTCTTCCTGACTATGGTGCTCAATCTTAAATTTTCTTAGGTTTTTTCTTATTGAATAGTTCCCATTGAATGTTTACTGTTTCCAAGCATTGTCAATGCAAAAATGAATATTCCCTTGTTATGTAGCAGTGTAGGATGCAGTGACTGACAAAGGTAAATGCAATAAAATCTGTTAAGCAAGAACCGAGATTGTAACTTGAAATTTTTCTATCATTTCTACGAGTAGCCCAAGTCCTTGTCATATTGATGATCCTAGCTTGTTGTGTAGTAGGAAATCCAGTGGAACCTTTGTGGAAAAAATAAAATTGTACGGCTCAAATGTAGATACAGGTAGTTGTTAATGGAAGTAGGAGGTGATACCCTTCTGTGAGTGTAGTAAATCAGGATAGTCAATATCTTGTTAATTAGCCTATTGTAGGGCCATTATACTTGAGAAAACAGCTTAAATACTTTCCCTGTTCATTCTAACATTAATTTCCCCCATGTGTTTTATGATTGTAGGGCGGACATAGTGATCTTCGTAATATGGGAGCTCGTAATACTTGCATTCATTGTTTTCTCGGCGGTATCTCTATATTTCAGGCATATGAAATTAGCATTCATCTTAGTATGTATGACTATGCTGTTGCTCGTATCCATGAAAATCATGAAGCAAGTAAGATTGGCTCGGAAGAAAAAACGAAGGATGCTTCTTCCCTTGTCTATGTAAAGGCTTAATAATAGTACTCTTTTCGAGATGAGACCTTTCGGTGCAAAACGTGAGTTTAACTTTACAGTTTTCAGTCATTTTCTTGCACTTCATGTGGATTAGAAATACGAGCGTCAAAGCAAGTGCAGATAAATTTACAACTTGAGTCATCTTCATCAGCAAATTGCCATCTAACATGTTTTTTATTGGAGGCTACTGGATGATATGTTGCTTTGGCTATGAATTCAGAGATAGAGCATGATCCATATTTATATTTGTCAGTTCTGGGTAAATTGATTGCATATGTTGCCAAATTACATTCAGTCTTGCTGATTTGGATATGAAACTGTATGCACTTCCAGTATAGGCTATAGAGTGCAGTTGCTGCTTAGTTCTGGTGGGAAATTTGCCTTGCTGTAGCTCTGTATGTAACAAATATTGGCATGATACCTATTAGACAAGCATGAAGGCAACTTTATTCATTAGTTAGATCTTAACTTTATTGCTGTGAGTTTTGGATTTCAAGAGAAATATAATGACAGTTTACCAGCATTTTGAGTATTGGATTTGGAAGAAGAGATGCATCATTTCAATGAAATTAGGTTATATATTAAATGTGAGTAAGAAGATTGAGGAGCGAAACACGAGTGGTTAATAGAGTCCTAAAGACCCTGTGAGTCCCAACCTCCATCCCATTGACACACTCATCCAACTCCTTGATTCTCTTCAACTCTCCATTCCTCTTCTCCTGAACCGCACCACCCTCCACGTCACCCTTCCAAATTAACCAGGAACCCGACCTCCTCCGAACCGGGCCCACTGACTTCATCACCCCTTCGAAAACCGAAGCGGACACCATCCCTGTCAGCACGTGCACGTCCCGTATAAGGCACGTGATGTCGTCGCCGCCCTCGATAGGGCAGTCGATGGATCGGACGGCTGAGATCAGCTTACACATCTCCTTCCCGATCTTCCTTTGTGACTTCACGTGCACCGCAAGTTTGGAGTCGTCGTTCCTCCGGACGGCGACCTGGGCCCCGGAGAGCTCCTGCTTGAGGGCGAGTACGGAGGCTTGGAAGATCCCGAAGACGTCGACGAACTGGAGAAAGTTGTCGAGAAGCTTCTCGACGAGATTGGCGCGTGAGGAGAGGGATTCGTGGGTTTGAGGGAGCTGGAGGACGTCGTCGAGCGTGTCGAGCACGCTCTTGAGTCGGGCTAGACCGTTTACGAGCCAGGGGGTGATGGGGTCGGGTGTGGAGTTTTGCCATGATTTGAGTTGGTTGATCTCGTCGCGGAGCTGAGGGATCAACGGCTGGAAACGGACGCAGGGGAGACTGGAGGATCGGACGTGGTAGGATGCAGATTTCGGGGTTGATGCCCGGTTTGGATTTGGGTTCGGGAACGATATTGTGCGCCTGTATTTATGTACCATCATCTTTTTGTTTTTGTATTTCTAACGTAATTAAGTAGGAATTGGATTGGGATCGAGGGGTGTGTATTTATAGGCCGGGGAGGGGTGTGTATTTATAGATCACGTACTTTAGGAAAGGGAGCATGGTGTTAATATATAATTTAATGAATAAATTAATGGTTGCATTGCATATTTGCATGGGGGTGGGTGAAGAATGAGATTGGAATAGACAAAGACAGATGAGTCCATGTGAGGTGAGTTGTAGAAGAGGGGGTTCCATTTTCGGTGGAGAGGGAACACAACGCGCTGGCGGTTGTTAATGTTAGCCCCCACCATCATCACATTCCCAACTTCGGCCTTTCTTTCCAACCTCACACAAACTACATTGAAGATTATGCTGCCATAGTTAATTAATCTTTAAAGAATGGGTGCATTATTGTGTTTTGTGCGCCACTTGCTGCTTATGTAGCAACTCCATGCTGTATTTACCATTTGTTTAAGATGTCTACTTTTGTGTGCACTGTTCCTTTTTTGAAAAAAATATTAGCATTGTGATTATAGCTACCCATTTTGAGCTATGTGATTGTTTCTAATGTCTAATGGAATAAGAAAAATATTTTACTGGAAAAGGCCAGAAATGTTTCTTGTATAATTCACTAGACGAGTTATCCTTCGGTCTAACACAAGATGAACTCAGCCAATTCCGTGAATTGTATTTCCGTGTAAACGATAAACTGCTTTGTCTTAAAGCTGAGTACCAGATTTACAAGCTATGCTGAGAATGACAAATGGTAATATGTGTTACAGGAGATGAGATTCGGATGGCAAATCATTGTAGGTTCATTTATTGGATTTTGTGGAGCAGCATTTGGAAGTGTTGGTGGTGGTGGTATTTATGTGCCAATGCTGTCCTTGATTATCGGATTTGATCCTAAATCATCAACTGCTATATCAAAGTGTAAGAAGCCAAACCATGTCTTCTTTACAATCATGAGGCCTTCAAAATAAGTTTTTCATTGCAGAATATTTCTCCAATACTTTTTATGTTTCTAGCCAAGTGAATACAAATGGTTGATAAACTAAGCATTGTTCTAGGGAGGCTTATATAGTGACAGATTAAATAGCAGATTTGAAGTCTGAGTTCTCATCTAAAAGGGAAGAGTGATTAAAAGATGTACTTGTGAGTGATCAACAATTTCTTTTTCTTTGGTTCAGGTATGATCATGGGAGCAGCTGCTTCCACTGTATATTATAACTTGAAGCTAAGGCATCCAACACTCGACATGCCTATCATTGATTATGACTTGGCACTTCTCTTCCAGCCAATGCTTATGTTGGGTATTAGTATTGGAGTTGCATTCAATGTAATTTTTGCAGATTGGATGGTGACGGTTCTACTGATTGTCCTTTTTATTGGTAATTCTTTTTATGGCCAACATGGCATTCAGATAAATCTAATCTTGAATATTGTTCTTACTTCTTACAATTATTGTAAATGTCCTCTGACGAGTATAGTCGGGCTACGGTTTTGCAGGAACATCAACAAAGGCATTCATGAGGGGAGTTGATACTTGGAAAAAGGAAACCATTATGAAAAAGGTGACTCCTCCATCTAAAGTTTGTTGTTCTATGTCCTCTAAAATTCAAATATTTGTTATGAAAGAATGTACAAAAAAAAAACCCACGTATTAAAATCTGCTCATGGATTGGACAAGTTCGTTTTAAGAGTATTTGTGTCATTTCTTGAGAATGATAGTTCTTGATCCGAACTATTTGACTGTTTTCGTTTCAGGAGGCTGCTCAGCGTCTGGAGTCTAATGGTGAGTTGTAATTTTACTGTAAACAAAAAACTTATAATACTTTCTCACTCCAATAGTAAGTGTAGTTTTAGTTCTTGATACAGTTTTGAGACTGTTGTTATTTGGATTAAAATGGTTCTAAAGAGATATTATAAAAATCCAATTCTCAAGACAATCATTATAACCTATCCCAAAATATATAAAATAACAACTATTGGTTAACAACATTTAACGCTAAAAAAGTCACTTATTAGTGAATGGAGGGATCGCTCTGTAACTGTGAAATATCCATTGTCTATTCATCAGGTTCAGGAGGTGATGATGTAGAATACAAAATGGGACCGAGCTTGAACATTTGTGAAGATCGCGGAATGGAGTTTAAGAAACCAGCACATCTCTATGTCGATTGTGAGGATAGTTTAAGCTCGATTTCTATTTCCTCTTTCTGTTTGAGGTTAGCGAATTTTGATTCACTATTTTGATACTGTTTGTTCGCAGGAGGAAAAAAAAATCGGCATTGTCATTTCCGTTGGGTCTAGTTGTAAAACCAATTATCGAAAGTGGATAAATCTGAATGCATAGCTGAGTTATTGATCATCTGGATGCGGTGTTGGTATAGTGTTGCATTTTAGAGATGTACATTGCTGATTCTGTGTTATTATAACTTATAAGGTGTGGCATGTCTGATGTGTTGTACCAGTTTGATATTTACTACCATTTTGATTTAGTTGACCAGATTGCAACAACAACGAGTACATTTTGATTTCGTTTGATATATAAAAGTTTGATGTTTTTTGATGGAATTGATTGAAATCGGGACATAATAAATACTGTTATCCCATCCATCTTCTATCTAACTGAATCTAGCAAGAAATCTATTTAGGGTTCGACTGCCTTTCAAAGTACTCTTCTTCCTACTCTGGCTTCCAATTGAGATCGATGCCAAGGTATAAGGATGAAGCTCTGGCACTACGTGTGTACACTGTGTGCGACAAATCCAAGTGACTACCCTAATTTCTTCATTCAGCTTCTTTATTGGCAATACAACAATATGCTAAGCTTATTCATAATGGTTTATCAATCTACTAGGTATTTGATTGTTAGAAACGTTCCATCTTTGGGCTGTCAAGATGAGTTGCAGAAGCTATTCACCATGTTGGGAGGAGATGAGCTGAGCATTAGTGGGATTGCTACATATCAGCCGGTTGATGGAATGATGGAGCTGAAAGTGGTATGAATTAAGCTATTGTAAATTTCAGTGTAGCAATGATTGCTTTGGTGATTTGCTTTTACCGTTTTGGACTCAAGTGTTTGAAGTTATTAATGCGAACAGTGTGGTTTTGAATGATTCGAGATGAACTCTAGCGAATTGCATGATTTGTTTGGATGAGTTGTTTTGTTTTGATTTTCTTTGGAATAGTAAGCACTTACAGTAGGCAGTGATTGATCAACTTGTTTGCTTTTCCCCAAGAACAATGTTGTTAGATCTATAGTGCTACATAATATAAGAAAAGGCAAAAGCAAAGAATGATGTTTCCCATCACGTAGGATTCTATATACAAAAGTATAGTCAGTTGATATAAGACAAACCAATATTGGCATCAATGAAAAACATATGGTCAATAGTGGGCTAAAAAAACCCACAAAATACAAAGAAGCAAAAAACCTGTGAAATGAATCACTCATTACCAAATTCAGATCCCCATGTCCATCAGTCAATGTTCACTGTAGTCTGTTGCCTCCTGATTTTCGCACCTTCTAGAAAACCAAAGGAGATGCTGATGTAATCGTAGATTTTCCGGTTCACCCACATTCCTCTCGTATCAGTACATCATCCGATCAGTCAACTAACTACATTTTCGTGTAGTAATCGAGTGATTGATTGATCAATTCGAGGTTTGAGGCATCAATGGAGGATTTCGAAAGTAGCAGAGCAAGAAAGCTTGAGGAGGAAGTAGCGAAAGTTACTGAGCATTATCTAAGTCAGATTTTGGGATATATAATTATTTTAATTCACGAGTCTGAGGAAGATTTTATAGAGTTTTTAGATCCATTGCTCTTAGCTGCTGACTGGTTGTATATTTTTAATGATTTGGATGATATTGTATTTGATTGCAACTTCAAGTAAAGCCAGCTCCAAAGAGTTGGAAAGAATTGATCAGCTGTTCTATGCATATGCGAATGAGTCGTCAGGAGTGATCGAGTAAGTTTGCTAACTAATTGATTACAAAGTTATTGGACAGTTTTATTATGGAAACCCGATTGATCAGCTGTTATTACGCTTTTGCATTCCGTTTAAGAGTGATCTTCTCGACGAATATTTTATTTATTTTATTTGGAAAAAGATGATATGTATCTGACATTCTGAAAGACACAACCCAGAAGGAATAGAGAAACTATGTCCAGACATGGAGGTAGATCACACCGATGTTAGAATACTAATGCTTGCTTGGTAAGGAGATTTCTATATCTCAAGTTCTTAGCTCAGGTCTTTGATTCTCGGATATTTTTACTAAGTTCGCTTAATCTATATATCAGGAAGATGAAAGCCGAGAAGCAGGGGTACTTTACCTTGGTATGCACTTCTGTGTTTTGTCTACTAAAATCTGTATTTTAAGATTAATCGTGGTTTGGAAACTTAGGATCACTTTCTTGAAGCAATATTATGTCGTCATCACATTTTTGAATTGTATTTGTCATATAAAGCTTGTATACGTGTGTATAAACTTATGAAGGCAATGCATTACATGGGCTAGTGATGATTTTTGTTCTCAAATTAGGGTTCGTTTGTTTGATTCTGCAGACAAGTCTGAAACTTCTGCCATGTCGACTGAGGAAGACAGCGCAGTGAAGGAGCCCTTGGATCTCATCAGACTCGGTCTCGATGAGCGTATCTACGTTAAGCTCCGATCCGACCGTGAACTCCGTGGCAAGCTTCATGTAATCATCTCATTCTCACTCTTCTTTCTTCTTTCGATTCTTCTTACTACAGTGTGAATCAATTGCCCGTAATCGTTTGTTCGAACTGAGTTTTCCTGTTGCAAATTCACCAGATGAAAACGCAGGTGAAACAAACTTATCACGGATGTATTCAGGATTTTGTGGTGCAGTAAAGTAAGGTAATCTATTCTTAATTCATCACGTAATATAATGATTTTGGAGTACATAAAACAAAAAGAACTAACAAAAAAGGTGCTTAATCATAAGAAAATAACATACCTATTTTTTGTTACTGCAATATTTTCACATTGCAAATGCCAGCTAGAGAATGTCGTATTTCAGTTTGTCATTTTGACACTAAAAATAATAAGGAAAAAATATTAGAGGCAAGAACTATACAGTTTGCAGCTTAGAACATCCACAATGGTTGCTTTCTTTTGCTACTGGCAGCTGGTCATATAATCCTATGAGGGTGGTGTGAGAGCTCTACTGCTTCATGTAGCATGAACAAAAGTCCTCTTACTCAGAAGGAAAAAATGGCCACACCTATGAAATCGAAGAAGCATCAACAGTCTACAAAGAATGCAGATAAAATGGACAAAAAAGCAGCTCTTTGGTTTGAAGTTGATGATACAGGCTGTGGTACTTTACTTTTCTGCCTGTCGTTCGACTACAAATAAACTTTGTCGATGTACCACAACCTTTAATGATGCAGGTTTCTCTTGTATCAGGTATTGATCTAGGCAAGTGGGAGTCAGTATTTGGAAGTTTTGAGCAAGCTGACCCTCAACCACGCGAAAGTAAGAAACTCGGTTAGCTCTTTTAATTTATATGAAACTTGGATGTTCAGTTCGGAATGCGTAAATACCATTTATTTTTTGTTGCACACTGTCTCACTCTAAGCCATTAGGCGAGCTGAGTTGGTCTTTCTCCAAGACCATAAGTTTAGCTTTTGGTTTCAAACTTGGATGGTTCAAAAAAATGGACATCTACATCATGCAGTTGAGTTTCTAGACAAAGGAAAGTTATGGAAGAAGATCTTGACAAAATTGACTTAGGTAGTTCTATTGTAGAAGTGCTACTCGGATTTCATGCGTGCTTTTAGAGATGAGTTTAAGCATATTCTTGGTGACACCATTGTGGTAAGTTATCAATCTTTGTGCTTTCATTTTCCAGTTTATAGAATGTGAATCTGCTTAATGCTGTCCTGGTTGCAAATTGATCTTGATGACTCCTGTTGTGAATTAAAAAGTGGAATAGTTAAGGATTGAAGACTTTATAGATGTATAGGTTCAATCCTCTTCCCTCTGATTTCATTTCCCATATTATAGGATTTGATGAGTTCTGTTACTAACTCTATGCAGTCAGATCCTTCTAGAAGTGGTGATGAAGCGTGCGCAAATCCTATTGGTGAAAAATCTGAAAATAGTAAGCGAATCACTTCAAACGATCACTTGGCAACCATTAATGTGTCTCCTTCTGGAATTGAGCAAGTTCATGCAAGATCAAATAAGGAAAATGCACCAGGTTTGTACATTAATGCAAAGCTACCATATCAAGTGATCTAAAATGTCGGGTTCATTGTATAAAAATGATATTTGCTGAGTAGAGATTTGATATTCTGAACGTGACATACCTTTTAATAGTTAGATTGCACCCCATCTCTAACCAAAAGTTGCAACTGAACTATTGCCAATGTGCATGAGATGAGGCCAAATGCTGCAACTTCACATTTACTTGAGGTATGTAAAATTTGAAATGCAGCTTCAAGCTGATGCTGATAGTTATGTTTTAAAAATAGAATTTCAAAGGTTTTTTAAAATTGAAGTGGAATTTAATCAATTGATAATTGGTTTGAGTTTCTTGGTGTTTGTTTGATGCAGCTTCATTGAGACTATTTTAGTTCTGCATACTACATATAATTATCTTTGTGTTTTAGATTTGTTTTTGGATACTTTTGGATGTTGGTTTGACAGGGTGATTGGTGTGAAGACTGTTTACAAGATATTGAAATTTGCTTTAACAGATTTTTGTTTATGTGAAGTTATTTGGAACTACTTTTTTGTGCATTGATACATGCAAATCGATAGCTAAAAGGAAGTTGTTGACAGATGATGATGTGAGGAGGGAAATTCAGATAATGCACCATTTGTCGGGATATCCGAATGTCGTCTTTCTGAAAGCAGCTTATGAAGATGCAGTAGTTGTTCATCTTGTGATGGAGATTTGTAAAGGAGGAACTGCTATTTGTCTTCTTTAGGTTGCTTTGGAAATGCCTTTCGATCAGTATGTTGAGCGGTCTTTGTTGGTGGCGCTATCTCTTGCATATTCCCTCTTAGATTTGAGGTTAGTTGTTTAAACTTCTTAGTACTACCAGCTTTAAACCCAGGGTGTAATTATACCTGAATGATCAACTGTTTTTTGCATCCAATTTGTAGGATGTGAGCAATATTCGTGAAGTTCCTTATCAACATGTTAGTATTTGTAGGTTTGCAGTGATTGGCTGAAGGGGCTGCTCTTTTTCTATTGTGTACGAATTTAACTGATACAGACGATTGTGTAAGAATATAATTGATACAGAAAAGTACCAAGAGTTTGCAGTGATTTTATTTTGCTAATGGTTTTCAATATGAAGTCACTCTTATACAATGTCATTGGCTTTGTGTTCTTACTTTCTCTTTTAAGGAAGTGTTTGTTGATCCTGCTTGAGATGAGAGACTAATTTTCATCCTTAGCATTTTAGGTGTGAGTGGTTATCTGCCTACCTTAGTCTCCATCTATGACATCGACAGTTGGGGTAGAAAGTTCCTTTATCTTGAGGGTGGAGCTGAGATTATTATTTGTCATGTATACTGATACTGTGATACATATTGTACTTGATAATGAGTTAAAGCTTTTTTTAATATATTTGGTCTAAACCTTGCTATTGTGTAATTTTCCGAGTCCTCCTACTGTTTAAGATGTTAATCATTGTAAATTAGATTTAATAGTAAGTCAGATGGTGGTGAAAAGGATGTTGTTAGCAACCTTTTTTATGTACTTCAAGAAACTAAATGACAACCCACCCATTCGAAGGATTTACAAGTATCAAGGAAACTTTGGTACTTTCTTCTTCATTAATGAAGCCGAAGGTTTGTCTTTCTGTTCATGCTATACTTTCTTAAATGACCAGATCATTTTAGTGTTGACACCCTTCACACTCTTACTCATTTGCTACACTTGCTGTTTTTTTACAGTTGTTGACTTTAGTGGTTCATATAATATGCTGTCAAACTTGAAGCTACTTTAATTAAGTATTGATTTATATATCCAGGGAGGAATATTCAGCTCTTATTGTGATAATTTTGAAGATTGAGGATTGAGCAAGTAGTTCTATTTGGCAAGGCTTTAGGCATAAAAGAAATGGTTGAATTTTTGAAATAAAAATATATGGTTTGTCTTAATTGGCACAAAAGAGTACGCAAGGTTACGACATGTTCAAAAGGTATAAAAGTTGAGCAATGCCACCACTTTCAATCTTTGATGTCGTATGGGATAAGATTTTATATGTTTTTTCCTTATTTTTACTCATTGATACACAACAAATTACATTACTCTATTCTCCGACTTTAACATTTTTTACATTGAATAAACTATAACTTGATACAACAACGAGATAATAACTTGGTTCCCCACAATTACTTTAACTTAATGAGACCAATTTCTTACACCAATGAACCAGCAAATTGTGTATTATTGTTAAGTCCAAAATAAGGCCCACTAACACAAATAACAAAATGGTCCACAACAGGAAAAAAAACATTTACAAACAAGATAGGAGCCCAAAATATCTTTCCACATACGACCCAAAAATCTCTACCATACATAAGAATGCACCTAATAAAAACAAAGATGACCCAAAAATCTCTACCATACATAATAATGCACCTAATATAACAAATACACAATTGAATTACGTAAAAAAGGGGTCGTGCATCGCACGGGCTCCGTAGGCTAGTTTGCAATAAAAAAGAAGAAGAGGTTAGTTGAAACTCTCAGGATTGAAATCAATGTGAATGTGCTCCTACGTGTGCTCGCTATTGTTTTACATAACCCAGATAACAGATCGACTTTCACTCTACTTCTTAGCCACTACATTATAAAATACGAAGCACAACAATATATATTAAGTTTCAATCCCTAAATAAGACCAATCTAACATCATATTCTATTCATATCACCTAACAATCTATATCTATATAATAATCCATGAGTTTGCAGAAGTAGTGTCAAACTGTATCGGGCTCAAAAATTTAATTTCGGGCCTAAGTGAGTTATTGAGCCACTCATTAATCCTTTCTCATTCATTTTCTTCCTTAGTGGACGATTTTGACGTGCTTCGTTATCATCTAAACCTTTCGGCTTCCCTATTCATTAGTCTTTGTTGCTGCTCCTTTCTCATTCAATGAATACTAGAACCGGACCCCGTGCTACGCACGGGAAAATTAAAGGGTTTTTATACGACTTAATGTTATTAAATTGACGTTCTAAAATTGAATTGAGGATAATCATGTTCATAACTTTTTCAATACATTAAATTGTCGTAACTCAATGCATTAACTTATGTTGTTTACATTAATTTATGTTTTTTACATTAACTTAGTGTATTAACTTGGTACCATTTGACATTGCTTTGTCGCAACAATTTTTTTTTATATATATATAGATGCTCCCATCTTCTACTTTTCCAATGCTCTTCCACCGTCCCCGATTTCTCGATGCCTCGCTTGGCGATTCTACAACTCTTACTTTTGCCCCCCTTTCTCAAGAGCCCTAAATCCATATCAGATATTGGAATTGGATGTCGATATCTGCTCATGTCTCTCTTTTCCTTCCGATGTCGATATCTATCCCCAACCTTCGATGAATCATCATCATTGTCTTCCCACATGAATATTCATCTTCCCTCCTAAATCATTGCGCCTCTAACGCCGACGATGAAAATCAGTCTGAAAAGGAACAAGAGCGGAAGCCTTCTGCTTCTTCTTACCATAAAATTGGGAATTTACCAATCTCTAAGTTTCTCCAACTGTCGGTGGCACAATACAAGAATCAAACACCGAACACTACACAATCAATTAGGTATGTCGGTGACGAATTTCTTAAGCATTTCGAGGTTGAATTGAGGTTTTATTGGTCTTTGTATTAGGGTAGAATGTTTTAACAATCTAATCTCTTTCGTTTCTTCTTCAGTTAGACAGTGAAATCAACGCAAGAGCTCACACTTGAATAAGTAGTGAATGATGAAGTTGAATCGTTTCGTGTGATTGTCGTGGTGAAAGGTGTTCGGTTTGTTCTGGAATAGATACAGGTACATACGTTCCATATCTAGCTATATTAGCATCTAAATTTTATTAGATTGAACTATGTGCATGAAATAGTGAAGCTTAGGTTTAAATATTTGTTTTCTCCCTTTTCTACTCCAATGAAAACACGTGATGATTTAAAAGTTAGATTTGAAATCTATGATGGATTTGTTAAACTCTGTATAATGCAATAGTTTTCTGTTTGTATGACAATTTCAGGGATTCTGCTACCTATTGTTTGCACTTCTGTTCCAAACAGGCGTAAACAACCATTTCCTGTAAGAGCGATAATGATTCAACTGTTTGTTTAATTTCATGTGAAACCTTAGAGCAAACAAATTCTCTAACACTATATGTTATTTGATATTCCAGAATAAGCACTATGTTTTCCCTTACAAATCACTAATATTCCATAATATTTTACTTGCTTTTTGGCCTATACTCATCGAAGGTTTTTGAGGAAATGAACTACTGTGGGTTAATTCCCACTTCCCAGATACTATTCATTCATTTACGACCCCTTTTTATTAAATCAGTCCCATATAGTATACATCTAGATGAATAAATTTATTTGACTATGTTGAAAAAAAGGCAGTTCTTTGAAGTGTGTATAAAATATCTGTCTTTTGTCGATAAATTTGTCTTAGTGGATTATTTGTGTAGCTACAATTTTCTTTGCTCATAAGAATGTTGATTTATTACTATTTTTAATTCCATGCTTTTCCCCAGTCTCCTAATTTTGATGTCGTGGGTTCTCATTTATAAATGTTGAAGTTGTGTTCAAGAAACAAGTCCTTTGGGCTATTGGTTAAATTTTCAAGTATCTGCAACTTGCTTGAAAATGACTTTCTATGTGTTTTACTAATTGTTGGGGATTTTTCTTATTTTGTATCTTTTTAATTCTAAGGTATCTCTCAAATTACTTACACAAAACAAAAGGACCACTATGATTTAAATCAGTTCCCAAGCTGCAGGCAACGAAGAAGTGTTATATTTTTAGAGTGCAATAAAGATCACCATACTATCAAAACCTGGTTTGTGTAAAATTCTAATTGCAATACTTCATGTTTATTGTTAGGGTTCGTCACTTCGTATGAATTCTAGGTGTCTACAAGCTCGGATGAATTCTATCATTCTATTAGAAACCTTTGATAGTTTAGTTTGTTATCTTTCACTCCTCTTGAATTTTTTCTTTTCACGTGTTTGCTAGAAAGATTGATTTTTCTTACCTTTCGTTTCAGAGATTGAGTCGTGGACAAGCTTAAAGAAGGGAATCAATGTTTCTTGGTTATGGGTGTTTTAAGAGAAGGTTTCACATCTTTAAAGGGAAAAGGGTGTCAAGCTGAAGCAGGTATGACTGATTATAAAGTGACAAAATTTTGTCATATTTTAAAAGCCCTAACATCTTTCTCTTAATTTTGATGATAGAAGTCAAAAGACTAGGTGTTGGTGGCTTTTGTCGTTGCTTTCATGGAATCGAATAACAACGCAATGATGTTATCAGCACTCCATTTCCCTCCCTCCTGGCCTCTCTCGCTTACTTCTGAACGTGTTAAACCATCCCTTCCTCTGTCTGACTACAACAATCTGTTGATATCAGTTTCAATTTAGTTCATAAAAGCTTTCAAATTTCAACTAAATCCAGAAAAAAGAGGACCTATAACTGTAGCTCCACTAGAGACAGTAAAGCAATTGGAACATTCAGCAAGAAGGCTTGATGAATGTGTTAAACTATGTTGGAGCAACTACCGCTGAGTACCTATTCAGTATGGAAACCAACGAGTTCTTTTTCCTAGAGCTCAATCCTAGATTGCAGGTTTGATCTGTTCAACATTTTTCTTTCATTTAAATAAAAAATAGAACAAATTTGTTGATGTGCCTACTCTTTCATGGAGTAACACGAGGTCTTTCTGTAATTTTATCACTATCAACTTGCTGTTGGCGTTGCTTTGCAGGCAAAAACAAAGGGTAGCGTCCTCCTGCACCCCATCCTCTCTTATGTAACAGATTCATCTTTGGTCACTCCTTTTTCTGAACTTAGCCCTGATTGTTCCAAAAATGTTGTTTGTATGGTTTACCGTCGTTGGATTGCTGCAAATAAATGAGAAATATATCAACACTGAGTTCATTTTGCCAAACTCCATGGTATCATGTTTGTAATTCGTTATACTTACATCATTGTCTTTTGATACCATGCACTTATTTTCCCTTCTTCTTCGTATATGATACAAGGTTCTGTCGTCCACTTTGTCGCCAGAAGTGCAATTGCTCATTGCTTTTCTGGAGGTCTCATTTAAGGTGAGGTGTATTCTTTCAGCAATTTCTATATTGTGTCAAACAGAGAGACCTACCGCATGCGAGAAAACGCCAAGTATATTATGTAGTTAGAACGAAATTCGATTTTTAAGAAGCAAGAGGTCATAACGAATGGTTTTATACGCCATCCATTTGATCTTATTCCTATTCATGAGAGTTAAATGGTAGGAAGTTCCCTATTGTTCAGTTTTGTCCAAAAAGTATTTGCTAATGTCTGATAAGTTAAGCCTTCCTCCCGTTCAGATATCATTGGTGGAGCCATAAATGTCGGGAAAGTTAAGGCAACCAAAACTCCTCTTAAATGCTTGGGTTCCACTTGATAAATTAGAGGTCCTGCACTGGTTTTTCAGTATGCGCACTTTAGATTTTAGTTTCACTTTGCTTACGTTCTCCTTCTATTCCCACATTTTAGGGGTAGAAGTATCAAAGTAGCCCTATGGGGATCACTATGCAACCAAGTGGATAAACTTAGAGGTGGCAGTGGAAATCACGTAATACTGATTGTTACTGGCATGAATGTTTAGGAATACAGAGGTATAAGTTTATTGTTTTAATATTTTCCTTCTTTTATCTACATTTTGTTTAATTGTTTACATACATGCGGTATGTATCTCTCTAGCACCTCTGCTTCATGTGTTTAGGATACCGATGATATCAAGGAGATTTATGAACTAAGGAAGGTGCTCATGTATAGTATCTATTTATAGTTCTTGACCTACTGAATAGTTTAACTATCTCTGAATTAATATTTTTGTAAATACCTGTAGTGTCGATGGCACAACAGAGGATCAAATTGACACAACACTGTTCTCATGAGTAGTTGACATAAATTGGGATTTCAAGAGTTTCAATGATATATGGACAACCTATGCTGCAATGATCATTGTTCTAGGAGCTTGATTTGTTTATTCCTCTTTAATCTGTTTACATTACTTTGATGTTCCAAACAATCTCACTTGCAGTAGCAGACATAGATCTACACTCAGATTCTGCTGTTGACTTAGAATCAGTTTTCTGTTTCTTAGTTTTCCATGATTTTGATGTTCTTCGTCTTCTGCTAAACCTACCGGCTTCCTTATTCATTGATCCCGATCCCATGAATTCTGGCGTTACTCTGGTAGGTTTCTGTATAGATTTGCATGTTTATCGAGTGACTACAGTTGGGCCTTCCTATGCTTTTCTCGAGCCTAATACTGAGTAAGCCTTCTCCAAAACCGAAAGTCGATGCATCTCTTCCACTTTGCAATCCATCCTCCATTTATGCCAAATGTCAATCCTTTTCTTTCTCTCTCGAGCTCCTCCTCTTAACACTGACTCACTGAGCCTCTCAAAACAAAGGTTGTTGTCGTGCCTGGAGAATTGGTATATAAAACGTCAATCCTTTTCTTTCTCTCTGCGGATTCTCTCAATGTCCGACTTCAATCTCTCTTCTCTCTTGATTTTTGTCTACGATTGATTTGATTGGACGAAAGGTAATTGCTTTGAAATTTTTCTTGCAGGTTGAACCTACTTTGCTCGGCATTGGCGCGAAATCTGAAAAGGTATGAATTTTCGTTCAATGCAGCTTCTTAGGAGTTCTTATGGAGAAAATTGATTGATGCAAATGGATTAGGTATTCTAGATAATCAACTTTGCTAAGAGTATTTAGAACTAAGAATTTGTACCTATCCTAGATAGAAACTTTATTCTTCAGACAGTTTCGTTTGATCTCGCATTACCAATAGATTCCTAATTTTGGTACCCATCAAATTCTGTATGATGTTCGATTTTTTGTTCTCTGCAGCTTCTTATGAGTTCTTATTGAAATGATTGAGGAAAATTAGGTACTCTGGATAATCAACTTTGATAAGAATATTTTATAAAATTGCTTAGAACTAAGAAGTTGCAACTTAACCTAGATAGAAACTTTTCTCTTCAAACAATTTGGTTTGGTCTTACATTACCAACAAATCCCTACTTTGGCATCCATCAATTTCTCTATGATGTTCGATTTTTCGCTCTCTGCAACTTCTTATGAGTTCTTACTCAGATGATTGAGGCAAATTAGGTACTCCGAACAATCATCTTTGTTAGGTTTTCTATGTTCGGTTTGATGCATTGATTGGATATGTTTCTATCACGGCATGCTGCACAACTGAATGGGAGAAGTGCATCAAACCAGTCATAGAAAACCAGACAGATAGCTGAGGAGAATTAGTATGTGATTATCATGATATCGAGTTGTTATCGTACTCCTTCTGAGTATATGCCTTTGGAAATGTTCGAGTGTACTTTCCTTCTCCCTTGCTTGAACAAAGAAATGTATTTTAGAGGAAAAAGAATAATAACACTTTCAATCTGTTATTTGGCAGTTGAGTACAACTTCAGCTCACTCTCGACTTTCAAACCTTAACCAGTCTCCTCTGGCACCATATTTTCCAGAACCGCAGATGAGCTTTTATTATTTACATTAGAAGATTCTACATCAAGATGGGATGATGATTCTTGGTTGAGATTGACATTATCTTTAAACTCTTACCACAAACTTCATTCTGTGATGATATGTTTTAAAGTTAATTAGCCACTTCTCCAACTTATTAATAACGCGACTCATCCGTTTCTGGTCCAAGATGATAGAATTATTTTCCTTAATCCCCAAGATTGACCTTATCTCTTTTGCCTTTTAAATAGAATTCATCATGCTGTTACGGAGCTACTGAGGTCTAATCTCTTGATATCCGAACCCACCATATTGTCATAACAATTTTCTGTTTTATTAGGAATTTTAGTTTGCAATTGTCTGTTTTTAGTTTGTGGAAATTGATAAGTGTTTGTGGTTCGTTTTTATGGTTTGACAGTGCAATTTGTGCTGCAGCATACAAAGCCATACACTAAGGGTGGGTTGCTATGGAAATTGAAAAGATGGAGTTTTTAATGTTTGATATTGATAGAATTCCGAGAGTTGATGGATGGCTATGGTTATCTACTCAATGAGAGGTGACCATCACACCTTACTCTTTCTGCATCTATATACCCCATGATTCGTTCAGTTCAACTGTTGCCTAACTCCTAAGTAACCAATTCTGCATTATAAGAAGAGTTGGGCCATTCATCCTCTCGTAGTGTCTTTTTACCTTTAATTTGAAAAGATAAACTAAAAAACCAGTTTTCTTTTCAAGAATGGATAAATGAATTATAAATCAAATCGTCAGTGTGCTGATGGTTTCTTATCTATTATGCCATAGAGGATATACGATTCACTAAAAAGGCGAAGTCAATACCTAATGAACTTGCAGAGGAGTTGAGGATTGCTAGAACTGTTGAGTCTAATGAAGTTCCATAGCCTACACAACTAAAGAAAAAGATGCGTCGAGGATCACTAGAGTTGTTGATTCCATTGAAGTTTAGATGAGCTCAAAGCTTTAGATGTTGTTGCTGTAGAGATTAAAATTATATAGAAAGTTAAGGGCATGACACATAAACTCACATAAACTAAATGATTTGGGGTCTAAGCTAGCCGTGGTAAGCCTTTACCCTCCATATCTCTTGCTAATCAGCTCTTCTCTGTATCATTATTCTTAAGTGGCCATCCTCTAGCTTGATGTTTGGGATTTAGGCTTTAAAAGGTTTTTATGCGGAAAGTGACAAGGATTTGGTTAGGTTGGTATAGAGTTAACATTAATTGATAAATAAAAAAGATCCACACAAGCAAGTTTTGCTTCAAAATCTGCTTCAAATTTTGTTGTAGGAAGGAATGATTTGACTTAATATATACTAATGTTTACGATATTGTTCTTCTTCTTCAAGGTCGTACACCGGATGTGAAAATAGTTACCTGGCATCCTCGCAACTCACAAGGACTTTTACAAGAAACTCAGGGTGATGTTGTTCAAGACATTTACAAGTGATCATGTCGTAGACAAATGTAAAACACTTTGATTTAAACAGATGTTTAACCTAGAAGTATATTTTGGAATTACTCATATCTAAGTAGTTATATAGATCTTATATTTAGGGATTATCTCGTCACCAATATTTAGTTTAGTTGAATACTTAGAAAATAATTTTGAGCTTTAAATTATTTAAAGGATATGAATTTTTCTATCAGTGAATCTATTCTAACACTACGTACCGTCTATATGAATTGTAATAGACCCGCGCGAAGCGCGGGTTTCCGGATCTAGTTACGCAATATTAATGCAGGGTCGGAGCCATTATATCCCCTCCTCAAAAAAATTGCAAAATAAATAAATAAAAATATTGTGAAAAATTAGCCTTTTTTTATGTAGCCCCTCCTGAAAAAGTAAAATTTATATTTTATATTTTTATTAGGTGATTCAACCGAGCAACACCTTTTTTACGCCCGACAGCACCTTTCCGTTCGGAATAGGGTTCCGAACGGGTGGGCCTCACATTATTTTTTTTTAATTTTTTAACGTTCACAACCATGTTCCGAACGGGTCCGGTTCAAAAAAATGAATTTTTAATATAATAATTACAGAACCAGTTCGCAATTGTACGAACCGGTTCAAATTCCGTTTTGGTTCCGAACGGGAATAATTTTTTTTTTAAATTGAAATGGTGATGTCACGCCTTGTGACGCCACCCGTTCGGGATTGCGTTCCGAACGGTCCGTTCGTGATGCAGTTCCGAAAGGGAAAACGGCTACTTTTTTTGAAAATGTTGGTAACGGCTCTTTCTCATGGACTCCTCTATAAAACCGGATTTGTATAGCCAAATTCTCAAACCAAAACGGCAAAGCACAAAAAATGACGTCTGGAAGCAATTCAAGTAATTCTTCAAGGGTAGGTAGTTGGAAAGAAAGACGGGGGTGTTCTTCCAGTGAGACATCGGTGGAGGAGGAGGTTGATTTGTCTGCGCCGATAGATGATACATATTTCCAAGTAAGTACTGTTTGTGCCTAAAAATACGACGAGTGTGGAACGCGTGGTAAGCTACTCGTAGAAGAATTGTCTCGACGCGACGAGAGGAGTGAAGGATGTCGCCGACGCGACGAGACGTGGCGAACATATTTTATCTCATTCCTTATTATATTATTGTAATTGGTAAAAGATACGGTAAAGAATATCTTTTACTTTGTTTGTTATATCGTTATTTAGATAAAAGGAAGAGATAAGATCTCGTTTCCTAAAAGATATTATTAGGGTTAGCCTATAAATAAAGGCTAACGCCTGCTTTGTAATCATTCGGCCACCATTACGAGTAATACCAAGTTCAAGCTTCGAACCTTAAATTCTTCTCTCGTTCTAAATTGTTCTTGAGTGTTGAGATTATACCGTATTTTTTGATCTTTGCCCCACAATTGCTTAGTTATCTTGTCGTAGGTAATTTCGCTACAAACAAGTACCTATAAACCTTTTTTATAGCATTTAATTAGAGTTTATTTTATTCATATGGTATGTATTGAAATTTGAGTAATTTTAAATAGGGATACTGTAGTGACGAGAAATATTTAAAAATCGACTATAGTGCCCATTTTACGACTAGTGAGAGATTTCCTACTATGGATCTTCTGAGAGAGTGGGTTAGGAATGTCGGTTATGAGTTTTGTATGGTTATCACCACAGAATCATCATTGGCCAACAAGAGGATATTTCTGCACTGTGAGCAATCCGGTAGTTATAGAAAACATCGAAAGAAGATTAATCTTGAAGGTGATGTAGCAGAACCATCGTCGCAGTGTAGCAATCTTAGTAGGTTAAGGAAGAACAATTGTCATTTTATGATGAAAGGATATTATCGACGAACAACTCTTGTTGAGCCGGCTGGGTGGATACTAAAAGTTGAGAAGGCATGTCACAACCACTGTCTTTCCAGCATCTTGATTGGCCATGCATTTGTTTCGAGGATGAAGGGAGAGAAAAGACGAAAAATAATGATTGCATCAGCGGTTGGGGCACTGCCGAAGGTTATTTATACACAGATGCTTCAAGAAGATCCGACTTCCACAATATCAAGGAGGCAAGTGTACAATTTGAGGGAAAAGGAGAGGAAGAAAGAATTGGCAAATCTAAAGGTGACCCAGTGGTCATTAGATTTTCTCCATTCAAGACGTTATAATAAAGACATCGACTACGAGACGAATCCGGAGACCGGGGAGAAAAAGTTGTCAACGTTTTTCATATCTCATCCGGATTGTCAACATTTGTTGAGAATGTTCCCTCGGGTGGTGATCATGGACGCGACGTACAAGACTAATAGGTATACTAAATTTCATTATTATGACTTCATTCACCGTTTTTGAATTATAATTATTAAATTTGAAATTGATAGGTATGGTTGGACGTTACTTCAGTTTGTTGGATTTAATTTCACCAACTATACATATTGTATTGCACTAGCGTTCATTTGTCGTGAGTCAGCCCCATACTATGCATGGGCATTGAAACGGGTGAAGTATTTGTATGGTGCACTCGGAGGACCGGATTGCATCATGTCTGATCGAGAGCTGGCAACAATTAAGGCGGTTGACCATGTATTTCCTGGTGTGCGTCATATGCTTTGCCATGTCCACGTTGATCGGAATGTTAAGGCATTTGCTAAATTGAACAACCTGGACGAAAGAAGTGCATCAGCTAGCGTTCGACGGGTGATGCAGTCTCACACAGAGAAGCAGTATGAGGAGAGACTTGATCACTTCCGGAAAACATGGAGGAATGGTCATCTTGTACAATATGTTGAGAGCACATGGTTTACTCCCCACAAGGAAAAACTTATAGCTGCGTATTGCGATGATATACGCCATTTTAGCACAAGAACGTCTAACAGGTAAGATATTTGAAATTGTTTTTAACGAGAATGATCATGACATTTTCGGGCTAAATGTTTAACATGTAAAATGTCGTTGTCAGGATTGAAGGTCAGCACTCGATGTTGAAGACTATGTTTGATTCAGTTGTTGGAGGGTTCGACACTTTAGTGCAGCACATTGACAATATGTTTGTTGATCAGCACCGTCGAATACGGTTTGAGATGGAAAGGTCAAACCACACCAGCTCGAACGATATACAAGACGGGCCTCAGTGGATCAAGACTATTTTCATGCGCCTATTGAGGAAGTGCTCCGACAAATGTTTGAGAATGCTATTGAAAGAAGTTATTAAGGCAAAAGAGGGAAAGATATGTGGCCCATGTGAGGATCCTTGGTGGGAATCAACACTCGGATTGCCTTGCCCACACAGGATTAAGGTGTTTGTAGAGGAAGGAACGCCATTGTTGCCGAGCGACATTGATATCTTCTGGAAGCAGATCAAGTGGGAAGGAGTTGAATTGAAAGACTTCGACTCTGATGATGACGTGCAATTGACTGCGGATAAGGTTCTTATGGATGATTTCTTTGAAGGGGTATTTTCCGGTAACGTTGATGATTTCGATATGAAGAGGATGGATGATAAGTGGCATGGGTGCAAGGATCCTTATTCAGTTGATATCCAGGACCCCCCCGGGGGAGAGACGAGGAGAGGAAGGCCTAAGATTCATGCGAAGAAGACAGGTACAAAGCGAGATCCGGGTTGGGATGAGAGGGCTCAGGCTAAGAAGGATAAGGAGAAGGCAGAAGCAAGGAAAAAGGAGATGAAAGAGGAAGAGGGTGCAACTGTTCCACCGAAAGCCGATTCACAAAAGAAATCGTCGGTTGCATCCAACAGACGATGGCGGTTATCGGTCGGTTGCATCAAGGGGGGCCACGACCGGAAAAGAGAGTGCAACTAAACCACCGAGGGCCAGAGGAAACGCCAAATCGAAATGTAGCGCTGGCAATTCATTCATTTATCTAGACTTCAACTGGGGGATAGATAATATAGACCTTTTCATGCTCGCATACATATCTAGTGTGGAGAAAGTAGGTGATGACGGTCATTATGGTTATCGGTCCCTTGCGCGCTTACTTGGTAAGCCAGAGCAACAATACGTTGAAGTCCGATTAGATCTTTCGAGGCACCTCCAAACAAACGGGCATAGGTATGAAGAGATGCTAGAGGGTTTCAAGACTGTCCCGCAACTCATTCGAGAAGTGAATTACATTCGATCGCCTTGCTCTCATGAATTCTTGATGTGCACACCTACAATGGGATTGGTCTTTGCCACGAGGTTTCAAGTTGCACTAGTGGTGTTATCATGGTTTGGTCCTTGTACATGTCTTCCGATGTTTGCTCCTCCCGGTTCAGAGCCTCCTACCACGGTGTTCGCCATTGCACATGTAGGCACCCACAACCATTACGTATCGGTACGCATTGATATTTTTCGCTCTTGTTTCTTATTTCACATATGTTTTTTAGTATACAATAACAAATTTGTTTTGACAGATTTGGTTGGTTGATGACAATTGTCCAATTCCACCCCCTCCAAGACAGTGGACAATCTACAAACATCCATCGGTGGACGGATGGGAACAACGATTTCAGAGAAGATTCGAGAACTACGTAACTGAGAGAGAGTTTCATGGTGGCAGTCCAATAATGACCTGAAATGGTTGTGATTTATTTGTATTAAGTATGTTTTGGTTAACTTGATTAATGTTATTCGGATGATATATGTATCAGTTTGTTTACGAAACATCTTGGATCAGTTTGTTTGTTTGTTTTATATGTTTAAGATTGTTTATTCCGATTGTCGTCAACATAATCATAGAAACAATATTGAAACAACAACTGTTACAACATAATTGAAGAACAACAGGATGATGCAGCACAAAAAGTAAACAACTAACGATACAAGAAAGGTAAAATCACTTGGACTGGCTGGGGGACATCCATGGGCCTGGTCTGCCGGTGTCCAAACTGTCTGCAAAACCGGTCCGGGTTGTACATCTCCATTATGTCAAAGCACCGGATCCCACCACGATAAGTGACCACTCTATGACGCCCTCCCGATCCCACGTCCAAATCTGGATACGACATCCAACACACCTACAAAAGTAGCTTATAAAAATTAATAACAATATTGAAAAAAAACTACTTGGAATAAATTTTTTTGAATGACTTACATCTTCTGCGGTGTACTCATCCAAGATGCGCCTGTATTGTTGTAGAGTCCTGGGGTTCCTCAGCGGGGCCCGTCTTGTGGAATAACGGGACATACGAGCAACAACTTCCTCCGAGCCTCTCTCCAGGTTTGGGTTTCTAAGAAAAAACGGGAAATAAGTCCAAATCCAAACCTCTAGAAGCCTGACGCAGCCAAATAATTGCTTGAAATTTTCCCTAGATGCTATACCCAGCTGCCTGTACAACAAAACCAAAGAAGTTGTATCCCAAGCATACTCATCTATCCTGCTCGGATCCTCTAACAGCGGCAAGAAGCATGTGTCTAGTTGGTTCGTGGTCTTGTTCACGAACAGAGATTGCTGAATGAGGTGGACCCAGGATCCGCATTACCACGTATCATCTGAACCACGTGGCATAAGAAATCCCGCTCAAAGACTTCCCCCCTACCTATGAACTTCACCATCTTTTCCTCGTCAGCGTCGAACGGGTTGTCCAGGTCAATGCCAAACAAATAAGAGAACAACGTTGCACACTCCTCAACATCGCGCTCTACACCCAAATGCATCCAAGGGGTGATGACAACATGTCCGTCAATAGGCAGCTTCAGAATCTCCAAAACGTCCTGGAGACCGATTTCAACCACTCCAACCGGCAGATGAAAGGTGTTCGTCTCCGGGTGCCACCTCTCCACAAATGCAGGGAGGAGGTTGTGGTCCAAATTCCAAAACTGACCCTCCATGATGTGGGTCAGCCCCGAATCTCTAGCAATAGCAAACCAGGAATTTGGCTCCGGGTCCGTAGGAATGTAAGGCAACCATAGCTCAAACGTCTTCTTCTGTTTATGCGCCTTCAGTTGAAGGACATGTTCATCGAGATTCGGAGATACCCAAATCTAATGAGCAATGTGTTGACCATAACGAGTCAATATAGACCCCTCGTTGATTCCTGGAAGAGGAGGAGCCGCAGCTTCTGACTGCATTGGAATAGGAGATGGGTTTCTAACCCCCGCAGAACCTGATTGTCGAGGTCTATCCCCCCGATATCTTCTATCCCCCCTCCTCTCAGAAGCAGTCACTCGCCTATTACCCGCGTTTCTATCTTCTCCTACTCTGGATTGAATGTTTCTGATGACATCATAGTTTTAACGAAATATATAAAAATTTAGCATGCATTATAACTAAAATTTAACGTTTTATCAAACTGCATTCAATTTAAAATGGATGTGATTCTCAGCAGGCATTGAAAGTATAGATGCGATTTCAGCATGCATTAAACTAATTCTTATAAACTAAATTTCAACATGAATTTTAAGTCAAATTGTGCGTACGTATATATTTCCTAATTTTAGAGTTCCTAGCCTATATTTTTTGCATGAATTGCAATTAATATTGAAATTAAGCGTTTTCCACTATTTCGTAATTTTAGCATGCATTGTAAGTAATATTGAGCGTTTTCCACTATTTCTAAAAATTTAGCGTATTTACGGTTTTCAGAAATACTAACTGACTCAGTGTTGTTCCGTCGTCTCCATGGTGGTCTCGGGACCTCCTCCTGGACTTCCTCCGGCTCGGGTGCTGCTCCGCCTATAAGAGACGGATCCCAAAACCTGTGTTGTTGATGCCTTTCGAGGTCACTATAATTGGGGATGGGGATGCTGTGACTACTACTAGAGGGTCCGACGTTATTTGCATTCGGCCCATAAGCCCGCATCCAGTCGTCTCCTACGTAGATTGCTTCGTCTCCAGCCGTCGGATCAGAAAACCAAGGATCAGGAGTTCCAGACATATTCGAATTGAAAGAGAGCGTTTTTTTAAAGATTGAGAAGGGAGCTTTTTTTGAAAGATTGAGAAGAGAGTGAATTCGAGTGTGGTTCGGAATGGCAATCCGAATGGAGTATATATAGGCAATCCGAATGGAGTGTATATAACGGCTAGTGACGTCAGCATGCCGTTCGGAATGGGTTTTCAAACGGCATGCTGACGTCACTAGCCGTTATATATACAACGACTCTTTTTTATTGAAAAATTTAAGCCCGTTCGGGATGACATTCCGAACGGAAATTTTTTTTAACCATATTTATGACGTCACGCCGTTTTTTTATTAAAAAAAAATTAAATTCCCGTTCGGAAATAATACATTTTTTGTATTATTTGAACCCAGTATATCATAAATAATACACGTTTTGTATCATCAATATCTCTCGTTACAAGTTGCTAATAATCATAATTTTTTTGATATTGTTAAATTACTCATTAACATGAATCATACAAGATCACTCATAATTATATTTACCTTATACAACTAGTCAATGATCAGAAATTAAAAAAAATTCTTCAACCGTGAAGAGTGTCAAAAAAATAAATGTCCTTTATAGTTAGAGACGGAGAGTACTATAATTTAACCCCAACTAGATTAGATTTCTCGCTGCATTGAGCGATTTATATATTATTTTAATAAAGTCGTTACAATTCTTTGGACCAAATTTTTGTGTAACGTGGGATATAGTACTATAGAAGCTTTAGAGGTCTAGCATAAAAAATTGATACTATAAGGTAGACTGTGAGATATGACCAACAAAGAGCTTAAAATGACATCTCTTTTCTTAGATTTTACTCGTTATAACATAAAACTACACACGTCACGACCTTCATAGTCGAAGCGGAGTAATATATTAAGGTCTTTTTGCATGCCGTGATAATGAAAAATGATAAAGGAATTTGAAAGTTCCAACCTATAGGTGTCATATCTAAACTTGTTTAATTGGCTATATATTTAACAATTAATGGTTTATCTTTTTATCTTAGTGTAAAATTTTATAATAAAATATTAATTAATCAATAAGCAACAAAGGATAAATACCCATAGGGTGTCCAAATCACTCCCGTTTGCGAGGCCTCCATGCTTGTTTAATTTGTGCGGTCAAACATCTATGGATCTACCTCTGCTTAATTTTAGGCTGCGTCTATATGCACACGTTTTTTTTTCTGAATGCACACTATTCTGTGCGGTAACAGTTGCAGTACACTTTTGTGCGTTAAGGATTACCGCACAAAAGGGCTTCGGGGCATTGTTGAAATGTTTTCTGAAACGTATATAAATCTGGTGCGGTAATTCTTACCGCACAGATATGTGCGTTAACAATTAACGCACCACGTTAATACGAGATTAACAAAAAAAAAAACAGATTTTGATTAACTTAAACACCTTTTGCGAGGCCTCCATGCTTGTTTAATTTGTGCGGTCAAACATCTATGGATCTACCTCTGCTTAATTTTAGGCTGCGTCTATATGCACACGTTTTTTTTGCTAAATGCACACTATTCTGTGCGGTAACAGTTGCAGTACACTTCTGTGCGTTAAGGATTACCGCACAAAAGGGCTTCGGGGCATTGTTGGAATGTTTTCTGAAACGTATATGAATCTGGTGCGGTAATTCTTACCGCACAGATATGTGCGTTAACAATTAACGCACCACGTTAATACGAGATTAACAAAAAAAAAAAAAAAGATTTTGATTAACTTAAACACCTGTGCGGTAACTCTTACCGCACAGGATTTGTTATTTTTTTAATTAATAATTTTTTTTAAAAAGTATTTAAATAATAATATCTTGTGCGTTAACTCTTACCGCACAGATCTGTGCGTTAAGATTTAACGCACGGGATTAAAAAAAATTTTAAAAAAATTAAAATTTTGATTAAAAAAATTCCTGTTTTTTTTTAATTTTTTTTAATTAATTGCGCAGATTTTATTTTAAATAAAATATATCTGTGCGGTAAATATAACCGCACAGATCTAATAATTATCGCTTCAGTCTCATTGCTTTAGTGGTAAGGCATTTTGCATCCTTTGTAAGGTCTCAGGTTCGAGTCTCAACTCCAACACTAAATCTTTTATTTTATTTGTGAAAAATAAATAAAAGAAGAGAGTGAGAAGGATTGAACTTGAGACCTTATGCACAAATATTTGGTGTGAAACTACCACACTAATGAGTTCTCATGATATGTTTGTAATTTTATTATTACATGTTACAATAGAACTTGGTTCCATCTTATTTTATTATTAATTTTTTTTATCTTGGTCCCATATAATTATTGAATTAATTATAATAATAAATTCAAAAAAAAAAATTATTCAAATAATCAGATGTTTTGTATTATTATTATTTAGCCTTTTTAATATATATTATTATTTGAATATTTTTACTATTTTTCATGTTTTGATAAATCTTTTTATAAAAAAATACTACAATTATTAAACAATAAAACTTATATTACTTTTTAAGATAAAAAAAGTATGATAATCAATATTAATCTCAATTTAATCTTTCAATAAATTCTAGACATGACAAACGACCCAAACGCTAAAAGGCCTTAAATGGGCTTAAGGCCCAATTTGACAAAACGATGTCGGAGTGGAATGAAACTTGATTTCAATGCCTATTAGAGATATTTGACCATGTGGATAACTTCCAATCACAACTTCTAACTTTTCAAATAGCACCTCCTTTATAAATATCAAACTAGTGATAACTCTCTAACTTGTCGCAATATGAATGGTCTACAACATCGATGATGATTATTGTTGACAAAATTATAAAACTTAGTCTTATTAGGCATATAAAGTACCAATAAGGTCTCGCTCAAACAAAACGAGGCTCGAAACTATACGTAAACTCTAAAAGACCTTAAAAGGCCTTAAATGAGCTTAAGGCCCAATTTGACAAAACGACGCTCAAACGATGTCGGAATGGAATGAAACTTGATTTCAATGCCTATTAGAGATATTTGACCATGTGGGTAACTTCCAATCACAACTTCTAACTTTTCAAATAGCACCTCCTTTGTAAAAACCAAACTAGTGATAACTCTCTAACTAGTCGCAATATGTATGGTCTACAACATCGATGATGATTATTGTTGACAAAATTATAAAACTTACTCTTATTAGGCATATAAAGTACCAATAAGGTCTCGCTCAAACAAAACGAGGCTCGAAACTATACGTAAACGCTAAAAGGCCTTAAAAGGCCTTAAATGGGCTTAAGGCCCAATTTGACAAAACGACGCCCAAACGATGTCGGAATGGAATGAAATTTGATTTCAATGCCTATTAGAGATATTTGACCATGTGGATAACTTCCAATCACAACTTCTAACTTTTCAAATAGCACCTCCTTTATAAATATCAAACTAGTGATAACTCTCTAACTTGTCGCAATATGTATGGTCTACAACATTGATGATGATTATTGTTGACAAAATTATAAAACTTAGTCTTATTAGGCATATAAAGTACCAATAAGGTCTCGCTCAAACAAAACGAGGCTCGAAACTATACGTAAACGCTAAAAGGCCTTAAAAGGCCTTAAATGGGCTTAAGGCCCAATTTGACAAAACGACGCCCAAACGATGTCGGAATGGAATGAAACTTGATTTCAATGCCTATTAGAGATATTTGACCATGTGGGTAACTTCCAATCACAACTTCTAACTTTTCAAATAGCACCTCCTTTGTAAATACCAAACTAGTGATAACTCTCTAACTTGTCGCAATATGTATGGTCTACAACATTGATGATTATTATTGTTGACAAAATTATACAACTTAGTCTTATTAGGCATATAATGTACCAATAAGGTCTCGCCCAAACAAAACGAGGCTCGAAACTATACGTAAACGCTAAAAGGCCTTAAAGACCTTAAATGGGATTAAGGCCCAACTTTGCAAAACAACGCCTAAACAATGTCGGAATGGAATGAAACTTGGTTTCAATGCCTATTAGAGATATTTGATCATGTGGGTAACTTCCAATCACAACTTCTAACTTTTCAAATAGCACATCCTTTGTAAATACCAAACTAGTGATAACTCTCTAACTTGTCGCAATATGTATGGTCTACAACATTGATAATTATTATTGTTGACAAAATTATACAACTTAGTCTTATTAGGCATATAATGTACCAATAAGGTCTCGCCCAAACAAAACGAGGCTCGAAACTATACGTAAACGCTAAAAGGCCTTAAAGACCTTAAATGGGATTAAGGCCCAACTTTGCAAAACAACACCTAAACGATGTCGGAATGGAATGAAACTTGGTTTCAATGCCTATTAGAGATATTTGATCATGTAGGTAACTTCCAATCACAACTTCTAACTTTTCGAAGAGCACCTCCTTTGTAAAAATCAAACTAGTGATAACTCTCTAACTTGTCGCAATATGTATATCGACAAGTTAGAAAGGTAAAAGATGTTTGGTATTACATAGGACGCGTTACTTGAAAAATACGAAGTGGTGGTTGAGAGTAACCCACATGGTCAAATACCTCTAACAGTCATATTAAACATCTGATTATTTGAATAATATATTTTTTTGAATTTATTATTATAATTAATTCAATAATTATATGGGACCAAGATAAAAAAAAATTAATAATAAAATAAGATGGAACCAAGTTCTATTGTAACATGTAATAATAAAATTACAAACATATCATGAGAACTCATTAGTGTGGTGGTTTCACACCAAATATTTGTGCATAAGGTCTCAAGTTCAATCTTTCTCACCCTCTTCTTTTATTTATTTTTCACAAATAAAATAAAAGATTTAGTGTTGGAGTTGAGACTCGAACCTGAGACCTTACAAAAGATGCACAATGCCTTACCACTAGAGCAATGAGACTGAAGCGATAATTATTAGATCTGTGCGGTTATATTTACCGCACAGATATATTTTATTTAAAATAAAATCTGCGCGATTAATTAAAAAAAATTAAAAAATTAAAAAAAAAACAGGAATTTTTTTAATCAAAATTTTAATTTTTTTTTAATCTCGTGCGTTAAATCTTAACGCACAGATCTGTGCGGTAAGAGTTAACACACAAGATATTATTATTTAAATACTTTTTTTAAAAAAATTATTAATTAAAAAAATAACAAATCCTGTGCGGTAAGAGTTACCGCACAGGTGTTTAAGTTAATCAAAATCTGTTTTTTTTTTGTTAATCTCGTATTAACGTGGTGCGTTAATTGTTAACGCACATATCTGTGCGGTAAGAATTACCGCACCAGATTCATATACGTTTCAGAAAACATTCCAACAATGCCCCGGAGCTCTTTTGTGCGGTAATCCTTAACGCACAGAAGTGTACTGCAACTGTTACCGCACAGAATAGTGTGCATTTAGCAAAAAAAACGTGTGCATATAGACGCAGCCTAATTTTATTGAAAACAGATCATGTGGGAGGTTTTAACACTGATCCATAAGGTGTTTTGTTTGTCTTCTACCTAGCTAGCTGCATGGTTAATTATTAAGGCCGTGTTCGGCTACTTCACATAATAGAATATAATGGTTTAAAATTGAAAAGCAGATTTGAAGTAAATAATGATTTCATCTAAATAATCTATTATCTCCTAAAATCCGGGTTCGGCTAATGGTCTCAATTTCCCCTCTCTCCAAAAGACGAATCCAACCTAAAACTTCAAGCAGCGAAACCAGCCATGCCTCCGATCGGTCGACTTCCACGGCTATCGAGCCTCAGGCGACTTCCAAAACTATCTCTCACCTTCAGGCGAGAATCATCAACGAGGTCTCGTTTCCCACTCTCAAAACGCCGAAATTAGTTTCAGAGATTGAGAATGTTGTGCCGAATTATACCGAAGAAGAGGAGGACAGGAGCGATGCCAGTGTATCTCAACGTCTACGATCTCACTCCCATCAATGGCTACGCTTACTGGCTCGGTCTTGGTGTCTACCATTCCGGTGTTACCTTGATTTGAGAAATTACATGTTTAGATCTTCTTAAGCGTTTCGGTTTTTCTAATTTTGGGTAATTTGCTGATGCTCTTAGTGATAGAATTTCATAATTCTGTTGATTTATTCGTGAATGGACACAATGGATTAAGGATTGAATTTCTTAGTAGTTCTTCCTGTTCTTAGATCTGACAGATGAGTTAGTTTGTTTTACTGGAAAGTTTGATGAGATTATTACACTTCAATTGGATACATAGATTATCTAAGTCACAGATTGATGTTTATTCTCAATGGAGGATGCTTTATTTGGGGATTTTGGTAGAATCATAACTTTAGCAATCATTGCTCAAATTCAATGTGTATTATTTCGCAGTGAAGTTATGAGTGCAGTCTTTGAATTACCTGTAACCCAAATTCAGAGTCCTCGTATTGCACATTTCGGAGGCAGTCAGACACAATCGGGAAAGGTGTATTCACTGGTTACTGGTTAGGGATTTGATTTTGGAGATAAAAGTAAAGCTGCAGGAAAGGGGATGTTACTAATGAAGAGGATAGGGGTAATAATGGAATTTTGAATCAAAATGAGAAATCTTATCTTATCTATATAAAAGTTGGCTGTCCATTGCCAAAATTGAATGAAATTGATACCAATTTAATGCATTACTCATTTCTTAATCACCTCCTATTGGACTTTTGGGCATGTATTTAAATATCTTTCTTATATTCCTATGTTATATTTATTTATATTCTACTTGATTAAGTCACAAATTAAATTAATATGTGAGCTTCTCTTATGACAATGCAAACTTATTCTAATATTATGTTTTAAAACTACTTCAAACATAAATATAAGGAAATAAAAAATACTTATATTTACAAATATTAATAAATTTGATTACAACAACAACATATTAACAAATAATGTATAACTATATTAAATCACATACGAAAATCCGTAATTTTCTCGCGCGGAGCGTGAGGCCCGTATCTAGTCTATATAAAAGTTGGCTGTTCATTGTCAAAATTGAATGAAATTGGTACCAATTTAATGCATTACTCATTTCTTAATCACCTCCTATTGGACTTTTGGGCATGTATTTAAATATCTTTCTTATATTCCTATGTTATATTTATTTATAGTCTACTTGATTAAGTCACAAATTAAATTAATGTGTGAGCTTCTCTTATGACAATGCAAACTTATTCTAATATTATGTTTTAAAACTACTTCAAACATAAATATAAGGAAATAAAAAATACTTATATTTACAAATATTAATAAATTTGATAACAACAACAACATATTAACAAATAATGTATAACTATATTAAATCACATACGAAAATCCGTAATTTTCTCGCGCGGAGCGCGAGACCCGTATCTAGTAAGTATTAATTAAGAGCATAAGCCGAACACTTATTAATGATGATAATATGCTATAATGTATTATCTTATCTATATAAAAGTTGGCTGTCCATTGCCAAAATTGAATGAAATTGATACCAATTTAATGCATTACTCATTTCTTAATCACCTCCTATTGGACTTTTGGGCAAATTAAATTAATGTGTGAGCTTCTCTTATGACAATGCAAATTTATTCTAATACTATGTTTTAAAACTACTTCAAACATAAATATAAGGAAATAAAAAATACTTATATTTACAAATATTAATAAATTTGATAACAACAACAACATATTAACAAATAATGTATAACTATATTAAATCACATACGAAAATCCGCGCGAGGCCCGTATCTAATAATCAATAATCAGCTGGAAGCCGAACACGGCCTAAGTTAATGAAGCTGCTTATCCAACGCCAGATCGATACATATCCAGGGTTAATAGAGGACGAATTTAAATGGGATTGGATCGGAGATTATATTGACTAGTACTTTTTTCTGACAGTATGCTTTAGACACTCCATATTACTCCGTATGTAGGGGGTGGTGGTGGAGCAGGTAGCTAGTTTCAATGACACTTTGTTTTCAAGGATGCTAAATACAACCCGATTACTTTATCAAACACCGCCCGAACACTCGCGTTCTGCGAGGTCACGTACCTTCGCGGAACGCGTGATAAACAAAAATTAACATAATATTTTAACTACTAATCTCGCGTAACGTGAGTGGTTCTGGTCAGATAGACGTTGTTGTGCACCATTAATAGATGTCTTGTCCCCACCTAACTATAATAACTACCCATTATTTTAAGTAAACCGTAACACCTATTAACCCTACCCTAACACCTCTTTTTATCATCTTTCACCTCTTTCACCCTCCATTAAAACCCATTTTCCAAACCTTCAAACTTCAAAACACTCTAAAAACACCAAAAACAATGGAAGATGAAGAGGAATTCAACAAAAGAAGGAATGAAGATGGTGGTTCATCAAGTTACCAAGCAAATGAGGTAATGTTCTTACTTAATTTTTGAATTTTAATTTGTTTTGCACCATTAAGAGCTAAAATGAAGTTATTATGTTGTATTTCATGTTAAATATAGTAGTAGTAAGTGTTGAAGAGATGACTTTTGCATATAGTGTCCAAAAGTTTTGTTCTTCAACCTTATTTTGTTTACGGTTTATGCTTTTAGGGTTTTTAATGTAGAATTAAGGAATAGGTTAATGTTTATGTTAAATGACCGTGTTTCAACCTTATCAATTTCTCGCGTTCTGCGAGAGGGAGCACCTCGCGTAACGCGAGAAATTTCAGATTACAGAGTATTAACTCTTTATTGTGTATAGGTGAATTTTTCTTTGTTCACTGAATTGAATGCAATCCAGTTGAATGACTACACCTACCCCTTGCAGAATACGAGGCCATGTTCGCCACCGTCATTTGATTTAGGGATTGACTTTGGTGATTGATACGCTGCACTTTGTATAGCATAACTAGAGATTATTACATTGTTTTAGGAGTGTTATCATACGTGTTTAGAGATATTATTATGTTATGAGACATCTGTTAAGAAGTGAAGAAATGAAGATCAGAAGTGAAGAATTATTGAAGACTTGAAGATTTGAAGAATGAAGATCGAAGATTGAAGAAACTGTAGAAGAGAAGCTTCTGCGGCATTCCCGCGATCGCCACTTCCACCCCGACGATCTCCATCCTACAGCAGAAGCAACATCTAGAGCTCGAGAGAAGACCGCGATCGTCACCCTCATTACGGCGATCGCGGGGTGTGACTGAAGATTTATTTCCGGATTTGTTTTATTTTATTATTTTCGTTTGGAATACTTTTTCCTTGTTTTATTTCGGTATTATTCTAGGGTTAGACTCTCCTTAAAAACCCTAGAAGCTTTCATTTGTTTTCTATCATCTTTTCCATCTACGCTTAGTTCTGCAACCATGAGCAGGAACTAAACTCCATTGTTTTGCTTAGCAGTTGAAACCTTCAGTTATTAAGTTGTGAGATTTCTAATCTCTTGTTCTTTTCCTTTGGGTTTGTATTAATTCTCTTGTTCTTCATCTGTATCATTTCTATTGGTTTTGCTAGATTGATGACCTAGTTTGATTAATAGTTTTCTATTGCTAGACTAGAAATAGACGGTGGAACTCTTTGTCATTGTAGCATCCATATCTGCATGATCTGGTAGTTGATTGTTTATATGAAAGAGAATTGATTGCATGTTAATACTTGACGGTTGTAAGTTATTGCATGCATCCTTATGATTCATGCGCTCTTTGCTGCTATTTCATCTAATCTTGAGAGGTTTCCCTGATTGTTGAATAAGTAAGTATTATCAGGACCGGTTGGCCTACTGATATATCAAAGATTGGAGTAGGAACATTCCCTAGGATTGATAAGAACTTGAGATAATCTATGATCAACTGTTGTGTGGATACTTGCTAGGTGAAACCCCTTCCCATCATATTCTCAACCCAACGTTTCTCTGCTTGATACTTGTTACTTCTGTGCTCCGTATAATCAAACCCCCCCCCCCCCCCTTTGGTTACTTGTTACGTGTTCTTAGTTGATATTTCACTTGACTGCATTGATTTGGTGTTTTGATTCCCTTGGATTCGACCTCTACTTACTTGCTAAACTCTAGTTAGTGTTTAAGGTTTACTTTGATTTAGCAACCACGACATTTGCTCTATCAAATTTGGCGCCGTTGCCGGGGAATTGAATTATTCTATTTCTGTGCTAATTGTGACTTATCAACTGTTTGGTGTGAACCTTTATGGTTCAGACCCGTGCTACTAATTCATCTCTTGTTGCTTTTGATTCAGAGATTGAGAGGACGTTCCACAGGAACCGAAGAGCAGCTTTGAACCAAAGTAACGAGATGGGTGATCAAGGAGCTGATGGATTTCCACCCGGCCAGCAACATGGTCCACCATTGCTTACTATGAGGCAACTCACTGCCCCAAACTTAGATCAACAACCTTTGGCAGTGAGGTTTCCTGAGATAGCTGAAGGTGTGAATTTTGAGTTGAAAGCTGGTTTAATTCACGAGCTTCCACACTTCCATGGCTTAGCAGGTGAGGATCCAAACAAACATTTGGCTCAGTTCCATGCCATATGTTCTAGTATGAAGCCTAGAGGTGTTACCGAGGAGCAAGTCATGTTGAGAGCTTTTGAATTTACTGTGAAAGATGTTGCGAATGATTGGCTCTACTATCAAGCTCCAGGGAGTATTGATACATGAGCTAATATGAAGAAGGTTTTCTTAGAAAAGTACTTCCCAACCACAAAACTGAGTAGGTTGAAAAATGACATCACGACCATTCAACAACACTTAACTGAGAGTCTATATGAGTACTATGAGAGATTCAAGAAGTTGTGCTCAAGCTGTCCATTCCATAGTTACGCTGACCAGGATCTTCTTATGTACTTGTTTAGTGGCCTGATTGATGAGGATCGTAGAATGGTAAACGCATCCTGTGGAGGTAATTTTCTGAAATTGACTATACCTCAGGCTACTGAAATGTTTGAAGAGTTGGCTGAGAGTTCAAGGCAGTTCGGTAATAGACAGGGCTCCCATTCAGTAATTTCACTTGATCTGGCTAGAATTCAAACTGATATGAATGAGTTGAAGGATATGGTGAAGTCCTTGATGCTGAAAAGTAGTGGTCAACACCAAGTGAAAGCTTGTGGGGTATGCACTGATGCAGGGCATCCTACTGATGCGTGTCCACAACTCCAAGAGCCGAATGCTGAGGTGAATGCTGCAGGAGGATGGAAGCATAGGCCTAGATTTGATCCTTATGCTAATCATTATAATCCAGGTACAAGGAATCATCCTAACTTGAGGTGGGATAATCAGAACAATGTTCAAAACCCTCAAGTCCTGCAACAACAACCTAAACCTCAGAGTTCTATGACTGCTGAAGAGATGATTAAGTCCTTAGCTCAGACTGTTATGCAACAAAGCGCTGAGACGAAATCAAGCATCTAGAATCTTGAGAAACAGATAGGACAGATTGCTCAAGCTGTGAGCAACGTAGAAGCTAAAGATTCGGGTAAGCTGCCATCTCAAACGGTAGTGAACCCGAGAGAAAATGTTAGTGCTGTGACGTTGAGAAGTGGAAAGTTATTGATTGATGACCCTAGTGCTGAAAAGGGCAAACAGAAGCAGGATTCCGAAACAGAACAACAAGACAAACCGTGATCGCCAGAAATGGGCCGCGATCGCGACCTCACTATAGAAGCTACAAATTTGTCCGTAACAAAACCGCGATCGCCATCTTCAGATAGCGATCGCGGGATTTCTGCAGAGGCTGAATGTTCAAAACCGCGATCGCCAGGATCTGATGGTGATCGCCGGGAGGCTCCTGAGGCTAAGGACAACTACATTCGTCCTAATTTTCCTCCCCTGTTCTCACAGAAACCTGTTGCTCCCTTTCCTGAGGCATTGAAGGAGACTCGAAGACCGGATAATGACAAAGAGATCTTCGAAACCTTTAGTAGGTGTGAGGTAAACATTCCTATGTTAAAACTTGTCAAGAGTATTCCTAGATTTGCTAAGTTTTTGAAAGAAATTTGCACGATTAAAAGGAATCAAAAACTTAAGGGAAAACAAAAGGTGAAAGTTAGTGAACAAGTTTCTGCTCTGTTTCAAAGACGTATGCCTAAGAATTGTGGTGATCCAGACATGTTTAGCATTCCATGTGTGATTGGTAAAACTAAATTTGAAAAAGCTATGCTAGATTTATGTGCATCAAACAATGTTTTGCCTTACTCTTTGTATGAATCACTAGGCTTAGGACCCTTGCATGAAACAAGAATTGTTGTTCAACTTGCTAAAAGATCTAATGTGTACCCGAAAGGGGTGGTTGAAGATGTTCTTGTTATGGTTGGTGATCTGATTTTTCCTGCTGATTTCTTTGTGTTGGATATGGAGCATGCCAAGCATGCAACACCTATTGTGCTAGGTAGGCCTTTCATGAAAATTGCTCAAACTAAAATTGATGTGAACAGTGAGACACTGACAATGGAATTTGATGGGGGAGAAGGTTGAGTACAACATTTATGATGCTATGAAACACCCCATTGATGACCATTCTTTGTGTTCCATTGATGTGATTGAACCTATTGTGCAAGATGTGTTTGATATTACTTGTTGTGATGAGCTGAAATCGATCATTGAGAATGATGTGGAGGATCCACATGCATATATGTCTTTATCCACTAACATGCAGGTAGTCTTGGCACAATTGAATGCTGAAGGTAAGCCTCCCTACACTCATTTGGGCAATGGCCCCTTGGAACTAATAGTGCCGAGCGAGAAGCTCCTACCCTCTATTGTGTAGGCACCAGAAGTTGAATTGAAGGAGCTGCCCAAACACTTGAAGTATGCTTTTCTTAGAAAAGGTGACACATTACCTGTCATTATTTCTAGTCATCTTTCCAAGGAGCAAGAAGAGAAGTTAGTGGCAATGCTTGAAGAGCATAAGGTAGCTTTGGGATGGAGCATTGCAGACATTAAAGGGATTAGTCCTTCGACATGTATGCATAGGATTTTGCTGGAAGGGGATCCCAAGCCATCCAGACAACCCCAGAGGCGACTCAATCGACCAATGACTGAAGTGGTGAAGAAGGAGGTGCTGAAACTCCTTCAGGCAGGTATGATTTTTCCTATCTTTGACAGTCAATGGGTTAGTCCTACACAGTGTGTTCCCAAGAAGGGTGGTATTCAAGTTGCGGAGAATCAACAAGGAGAGTTGGTTCCCACCAGGTTACAAACAGGTTGGCGAGTTTGCATAGATTACCGTAAGCTGAATGCGGTAACTAGAAAGGATCACTTTCCTTTGCCATTTATTGATCAAATGCTTGAGCGACTTGCCGGTTGCTTAAAATGACATCTCTTTTCTTAGATTTTACTCGTTATAACATAAAACTACACACGTCACGACCTTCATAGTCGAAGCGGAGTAATATATTAAGGTCTTTTTGCATGCCGTGATAATGAAAAATGATAAAGGAATTTGAAAGTTCCAACCTATAGGTGTCATATCTAAACTTGTTTAATTGGCTATATATTTAACAATTAATGGTTTATCTTTTTATCTTAGTGAAAAATTTTATAATAAAATATTAATTAATCAATAAGCAACAAAGGATAAATACCCATAGGGTGTCCAAATCACTCCCGTTTGCGAGGCCTCCATGCTTGTTTAATTTGTGCGGTCAAACATCTATGGATCTACCTCTGCTTAATTTTAGGCTGCGTCTATATGCACACGTTTTTTTTTCTGAATGCACACTATTCTGTGCGGTAACAGTTGCAGTACACTTTTGTGCGTTAAGGATTACCGCACAAAAGGGCTTCGGGGCATTGTTGAAATGTTTTCTGAAACGTATATAAATCTGGTGCGGTAATTCTTACCGCACAGATATGTGCGTTAACAATTAACGCACCACGTTAATACGAGATTAACAAAAAAAAAAACAGATTTTGATTAACTTAAACACCTGTGCGGTAACTTAAACACCTTTTGCGAGGCCTCCATGCTTGTTTAATTTGTGCGGTCAAACATCTATGGATCTACCTCTGCTTAATTTTAGGCTGCGTCTATATGCACACGTTTTTTTTGCTAAATGCACACTATTCTGTGCGGTAACAGTTGCAGTACACTTCTGTGCGTTAAGGATTACCGCACAAAAGGGCTTCGGGGCATTGTTGGAATGTTTTCTGAAACGTATATGAATCTGGTGCGGTAATTCTTACCGCACAGATATGTGCGTTAACAATTAACGCACCACGTTAATACGAGATTAACAAAAAAAAAAAAAAAGATTTTGATTAACTTAAACACCTGTGCGGTAACTCTTACCGCACAGGATTTGTTATTTTTTTAATTAATAATTTTTTTTAAAAAGTATTTAAATAATAATATCTTGTGCGTTAACTCTTACCGCACAGATCTGTGCGTTAAGATTTAACGCACGGGATTAAAAAAAATTTTAAAAAAATTAAAATTTTGATTAAAAAAATTCCTGTTTTTTTTTAATTTTTTTTAATTAATTGCGCAGATTTTATTTTAAATAAAATATATCTGTGCGGTAAATATAACCGCACAGATCTAATAATTATCGCTTCAGTCTCATTGCTTTAGTGGTAAGGCATTTTGCATCCTTTGTAAGGTCTCAGGTTCGAGTCTCAACTCCAACACTAAATCTTTTATTTTATTTGTGAAAAATAAATAAAAGAAGAGAGTGAGAAGGATTGAACTTGAGACCTTATGCACAAATATTTGGTGTGAAACTACCACACTAATGAGTTCTCATGATATGTTTGTAATTTTATTATTACATGTTACAATAGAACTTGGTTCCATCTTATTTTATTATTAATTTTTTTTATCTTGGTCCCATATAATTATTGAATTAATTATAATAATAAATTCAAAAAAAAAAATTATTCAAATAATCAGATGTTTTGTATTATTATTATTTAGCCTTTTTAATATATATTATTATTTGAATATTTTTACTATTTTTCATGTTTTGATAAATCTTTTTATAAAAAAATACTACAATTATTAAACAATAAAACTTATATTACTTTTTAAGATAAAAAAAGTATGATAATCAATATTAATCTCAATTTAATCTTTCAATAAATTCTAGACATGACAAACGACCCAAACGCTAAAAGGCCTTAAATGGGCTTAAGGCCCAATTTGACAAAACGATGTCGGAGTGGAATGAAACTTGATTTCAATGCCTATTAGAGATATTTGACCATGTGGATAACTTCCAATCACAACTTCTAACTTTTCAAATAGCACCTCCTTTATAAATATCAAACTAGTGATAACTCTCTAACTTGTCGCAATATGAATGGTCTACAACATCGATGATGATTATTGTTGACAAAATTATAAAACTTAGTCTTATTAGGCATATAAAGTACCAATAAGGTCTCGCTCAAACAAAACGAGGCTCGAAACTATACGTAAACTCTAAAAGACCTTAAAAGGCCTTAAATGAGCTTAAGGCCCAATTTGACAAAACGACGCTCAAACGATGTCGGAATGGAATGAAACTTGATTTCAATGCCTATTAGAGATATTTGACCATGTGGGTAACTTCCAATCACAACTTCTAACTTTTCAAATAGCACCTCCTTTGTAAAAACCAAACTAGTGATAACTCTCTAACTAGTCGCAATATGTATGGTCTACAACATCGATGATGATTATTGTTGACAAAATTATAAAACTTACTCTTATTAGGCATATAAAGTACCAATAAGGTCTCGCTCAAACAAAACGAGGCTCGAAACTATACGTAAACGCTAAAAGGCCTTAAAAGGCCTTAAATGGGCTTAAGGCCCAATTTGACAAAACGACGCCCAAACGATGTCGGAATGGAATGAAATTTGATTTCAATGCCTATTAGAGATATTTGACCATGTGGATAACTTCCAATCACAACTTCTAACTTTTCAAATAGCACCTCCTTTATAAATATCAAACTAGTGATAACTCTCTAACTTGTCGCAATATGTATGGTCTACAACATTGATGATGATTATTGTTGACAAAATTATAAAACTTAGTCTTATTAGGCATATAAAGTACCAATAAGGTCTCGCTCAAACAAAACGAGGCTCGAAACTATACGTAAACGCTAAAAGGCCTTAAAAGGCCTTAAATGGGCTTAAGGCCCAATTTGACAAAACGACGCCCAAACGATGTCGGAATGGAATGAAACTTGATTTCAATGCCTATTAGAGATATTTGACCATGTGGGTAACTTCCAATCACAACTTCTAACTTTTCAAATAGCACCTCCTTTGTAAATACCAAACTAGTGATAACTCTCTAACTTGTCGCAATATGTATGGTCTACAACATTGATGATTATTATTGTTGACAAAATTATACAACTTAGTCTTATTAGGCATATAATGTACCAATAAGGTCTCGCCCAAACAAAACGAGGCTCGAAACTATACGTAAACGCTAAAAGGCCTTAAAGACCTTAAATGGGATTAAGGCCCAACTTTGCAAAACAACGCCTAAACGATGTCGGAATGGAATGAAACTTGGTTTCAATGCCTATTAGAGATATTTGATCATGTGGGTAACTTCCAATCACAACTTCTAACTTTTCAAATAGCACATCCTTTGTAAATACCAAACTAGTGATAACTCTCTAACTTGTCGCAATATGTATGGTCTACAACATTGATAATTATTATTGTTGACAAAATTATACAACTTAGTCTTATTAGGCATATAATGTACCAATAAGGTCTCGCCCAAACAAAACGAGGCTCGAAACTATACGTAAACGCTAAAAGGCCTTAAAGACCTTAAATGGGATTAAGGCCCAACTTTGCAAAACAACACCTAAACGATGTCGGAATGGAATGAAACTTGGTTTCAATGCCTATTAGAGATATTTGATCATGTAGGTAACTTCCAATCACAACTTCTAACTTTTCGAAGAGCACCTCCTTTGTAAAAATCAAACTAGTGATAACTCTCTAACTTGTCGCAATATGTATATCGACAAGTTAGAAAGGTAAAAGATGTTTGGTATTACATAGGACGCGTTACTTGAAAAATACGAAGTGGTGGTTGAGAGTAACCCACATGGTCAAATACCTCTAACAGTCATATTAAACATCTGATTATTTGAATAATATATTTTTTTGAATTTATTATTATAATTAATTCAATAATTATATGGGACCAAGATAAAAAAAAATTAATAATAAAATAAGATGGAACCAAGTTCTATTGTAACATGTAATAATAAAATTACAAACATATCATGAGAACTCATTAGTGTGGTGGTTTCACACCAAATATTTGTGCATAAGGTCTCAAGTTCAATCTTTCTCACCCTCTTCTTTTATTTATTTTTCACAAATAAAATAAAAGATTTAGTGTTGGAGTTGAGACTCGAACCTGAGACCTTACAAAAGATGCACAATGCCTTACCACTAGAGCAATGAGACTGAAGCGATAATTATTAGATCTGTGCGGTTATATTTACCGCACAGATATATTTTATTTAAAATAAAATCTGCGCGATTAATTAAAAAAAATTAAAAAATTAAAAAAAAAACAGGAATTTTTTTAATCAAAATTTTAATTTTTTTTTAATCTCGTGCGTTAAATCTTAACGCACAGATCTGTGCGGTAAGAGTTAACACACAAGATATTATTATTTAAATACTTTTTTAAAAAAAATTATTAATTAAAAAAATAACAAATCCTGTGCGGTAAGAGTTACCGCACAGGTGTTTAAGTTAATCAAAATCTGTTTTTTTTTTTGTTAATCTCGTATTAACGTGGTGCGTTAATTGTTAACGCACATATCTGTGCGGTAAGAATTACCGCACCAGATTCATATACGTTTCAGAAAACATTCCAACAATGCCCCGGAGCTCTTTTGTGCGGTAATCCTTAACGCACAGAAGTGTACTGCAACTGTTACCGCACAGAATAGTGTGCATTTAGCAAAAAAAACGTGTGCATATAGACGCAGCCTAATTTTATTGAAAACAGATCATGTGGGAGGTTTTAACACTGATCCATAAGGTGTTTTGTTTGTCTTCTACCTAGCTAGCTGCATGGTTAATTATTAAGGCCGTGTTCGGCTACTTCACATAATAGAATATAATGGTTTAAAATTGAAAAGCAGATTTGAAGTAAATAATGATTTCATCTAAATAATCTATTATCTCCTAAAATCCGGGTTCGGCTAATGGTCTCAATTTCCCCTCTCTCCAAAAGACGAATCCAACCTAAAACTTCAAGCAGCGAAACCAGCCATGCCTCCGATCGGTCGACTTCCACGGCTATCGAGCCTCAGGCGACTTCCAAAACTATCTCTCACCTTCAGGCGAGAATCATCAACGAGGTCTCGTTTCCCACTCTCAAAACGCCGAAATTAGTTTCAGAGATTGAGAATGTTGTGCCGAATTATACCGAAGAAGAGGAGGACAGGAGCGATGCCAGTGTATCTCAACGTCTACGATCTCACTCCCATCAATGGCTACGCTTACTGGCTCGGTCTTGGTGTCTACCATTCCGGTGTTACCTTGATTTGAGAAATTACATGTTTAGATCTTCTTAAGCGTTTCGGTTTTTCTAATTTTGGGTAATTTGCTGATCCTCTTAGTGATAGAATTTCATAATTCTGTTGATTTATTCGTGAATGGACACAATGGATTAAGGATTGAATTTCTTAGTAGTTCTTCCTGTTCTTAGATCTGACAGATGAGTTAGTTTGTTTTACTGGAAAGTTTGATGAGATTATTACACTTCAATTGGATACATAGATTATCTAAGTCACAGATTGATGTTTATTCTCAATGGAGGATGCTTTATTTGGGGATTTTGGTAGAATCATAACTTTAGCAATCATTGCTCAAATTCAATGTGTATTATTTCGCAGTGAAGTTATGAGTGCAGTCTTTGAATTACCTGTAACCCAAATTCAGAGTCCTCGTATTGCACATTTCGGAGGCAGTCAGACACAATCGGGAAAGGTGTATTCACTGGTTACTGGTTAGGGATTTGATTTTGGAGATAAAAGTAAAGCTGCAGGAAAGGGGATGTTACTAATGAAGAGGATAGGGGTAATAATGGAATTTTGAATCAAAATGAGAAATCTTATCTTATCTATATAAAAGTTGGCTGTCCATTGCCAAAATTGAATGAAATTGATACCAATTTAATGCATTACTCATTTCTTAATCACCTCCTATTGGACTTTTGGGCATGTATTTAAATATCTTTCTTATATTCCTATGTTATATTTATTTATATTCTACTTGATTAAGTCACAAATTAAATTAATATGTGAGCTTCTCTTATGACAATGCAAACTTATTCTAATATTATGTTTTAAAACTACTTCAAACATAAATATAAGGAAATAAAAAATACTTATATTTACAAATATTAATAAATTTGATTACAACAACAACATATTAACAAATAATGTATAACTATATTAAATCACATACGAAAATCCGTAATTTTCTCGCGCGGAGCGTGAGGCCCGTATCTAGTCTATATAAAAGTTGGCTGTTCATTGTCAAAATTGAATGAAATTGGTACCAATTTAATGCATTACTCATTTCTTAATCACCTCCTATTGGACTTTTGGGCATGTATTTAAATATCTTTCTTATATTCCTATGTTATATTTATTTATAGTCTACTTGATTAAGTCACAAATTAAATTAATGTGTGAGCTTCTCTTATGACAATGCAAACTTATTCTAATATTATGTTTTAAAACTACTTCAAACATAAATATAAGGAAATAAAAAATACTTATATTTACAAATATTAATAAATTTGATAACAACAACAACATATTAACAAATAATGTATAACTATATTAAATCACATACGAAAATCCGTAATTTTCTCGCGCGGAGCGCGAGACCCGTATCTAGTAAGTATTAATTAAGAGCATAAGCCGAACACTTATTAATGATGATAATATGCTATAATGTATTATCTTATCTATATAAAAGTTGGCTGTCCATTGCCAAAATTGAATGAAATTGATACCAATTTAATGCATTACTCATTTCTTAATCACCTCCTATTGGACTTTTGGGCAAATTAAATTAATGTGTGAGCTTCTCTTATGACAATGCAAATTTATTCTAATACTATGTTTTAAAACTACTTCAAACATAAATATAAGGAAATAAAAAATACTTATATTTACAAATATTAATAAATTTGATAACAACAACAACATATTAACAAATAATGTATAACTATATTAAATCACATACGAAAATCCGCGCGAGGCCCGTATCTAATAATCAATAATCAGCTGGAAGCCGAACACGGCCTAAGTTAATGAAGCTGCTTATCCAACGCCAGATCGATACATATCCAGGGTTAATAGAGGACGAATTTAAATGGGATTGGATCGGAGATTATATTGACTAGTACTTTTTTCTGACAGTATGCTTTAGACACTCCATATTACTCCGTATGTAGGGGGTGGTGGTGGAGCAGGTAGCTAGTTTCAATGACACTTTGTTTTCAAGGATGCTAAATACAACCCGATTACTTTATCAAACACCGCCCGAACACTCGCGTTCTGCGAGGTCACGTACCTTCGCGGAACGCGTGATAAACAAAAATTAACATAATATTTTAACTACTAATCTCGCGTAACGTGAGTGGTTCTGGTCAGATAGACGTTGTTGTGCACCATTAATAGATGTCTTGTCCCCACCTAACTATAATAACTACCCATTATTTTAAGTAAACCGTAACACCTATTAACCCTACCCTAACACCTCTTTTTATCATCTTTCACCTCTTTCACCCTCCATTAAAACCCATTTTCCAAACCTTCAAACTTCAAAACACTCTAAAAACACCAAAAACAATGGAAGATGAAGAGGAATTCAACAAAAGAAGGAATGAAGATGGTGGTTCATCAAGTTACCAAGCAAATGAGGTAATGTTCTTACTTAATTTTTGAATTTTAATTTGTTTTGCACCATTAAGAGCTAAAATGAAGTTATTATGTTGTATTTCATGTTAAATATAGTAGTAGTAAGTGTTGAAGAGATGACTTTTGCATATAGTGTCCAAAAGTTTTGTTCTTCAACCTTATTTTGTTTACGGTTTATGCTTTTAGGGTTTTTAATGTAGAATTAAGGAATAGGTTAATGTTTATGTTAAATGACCGTGTTTCAACCTTATCAATTTCTCGCGTTCTGCGAGAGGGAGCACCTCGCGTAACGCGAGAAATTTCAGATTACAGAGTATTAACTCTTTATTGTGTATAGGTGAATTTTTCTTTGTTCACTGAATTGAATGCAATCCAGTTGAATGACTACACCTACCCCTTGCAGAATACGAGGCCATGTTCGCCACCGTCATTTGATTTAGGGATTGACTTTGGTGATTGATACGCTGCACTTTGTATAGCATAACTAGAGATTATTACATTGTTTTAGGAGTGTTATCATACGTGTTTAGAGATATTATTATGTTATGAGACATCTGTTAAGAAGTGAAGAAATGAAGATCAGAAGTGAAGAATTATTGAAGACTTGAAGATTTGAAGAATGAAGATCGAAGATTGAAGAAACTGTAGAAGAGAAGCTTCTGCGGCATTCCCGCGATCGCCACTTCCACCCCGACGATCTCCATCCTACAGCAGAAGCAACATCTAGAGCTCGAGAGAAGACCGCGATCGTCACCCTCATTACGGCGATCGCGGGGTGTGACTGAAGATTTATTTCCGGATTTGTTTTATTTTATTATTTTCGTTTGGAATACTTTTTCCTTGTTTTATTTCGGTATTATTCTAGGGTTAGACTCTCCTTAAAAACCCTAGAAGCTTTCATTTGTTTTCTATCATCTTTTCCATCTACGCTTAGTTCTGCAACCATGAGCAGGAACTAAACTCCATTGTTTTGCTTAGCAGTTGAAACCTTCAGTTATTAAGTTGTGAGATTTCTAATCTCTTGTTCTTTTCCTTTGGGTTTGTATTAATTCTCTTGTTCTTCATCTGTATCATTTCTATTGGTTTTGCTAGATTGATGACCTAGTTTGATTAATAGTTTTCTATTGCTAGACTAGAAATAGACGGTGGAACTCTTTGTCATTGTAGCATCCATATCTGCATGATCTGGTAGTTGATTGTTTATATGAAAGAGAATTGATTGCATGTTAATACTTGACGGTTGTAAGTTATTGCATGCATCCTTATGATTCATGCGCTCTTTGCTGCTATTTCATCTAATCTTGAGAGGTTTCCCTGATTGTTGAATAAGTAAGTATTATCAGGACCGGTTGGCCTACTGATATATCAAAGATTGGAGTAGGAACATTCCCTAGGATTGATAAGAACTTGAGATAATCTATGATCAACTGTTGTGTGGATACTTGCTAGGTGAAACCCCTTCCCATCATATTCTCAACCCAACGTTTCTCTGCTTGATACTTGTTACTTCTGTGCTCCGTATAATCAAACCCCCCCCCCCTTTGGTTACTTGTTACGTGTTCTTAGTTGATATTTCACTTGACTGCATTGATTTGGTGTTTTGATTCCCTTGGATTCGACCTCTACTTACTTGCTAAACTCTAGTTAGTGTTTAAGGTTTACTTTGATTTAGCAACCACGACATTTGCTCTATCAAATTTGGCGCCGTTGCCGGGGAATTGAATTATTCTATTTCTGTGCTAATTGTGACTTATCAACTGTTTGGTGTGAACCTTTATGGTTCAGACCCGTGCTACTAATTCATCTCTTGTTGCTTTTGATTCAGAGATTGAGAGGACGTTCCACAGGAACCGAAGAGCAGCTTTGAACCAAAGTAACGAGATGGGTGATCAAGGAGCTGATGGATTTCCACCCGGCCAGCAACATGGTCCACCATTGCTTACTATGAGGCAACTCACTGCCCCAAACTTAGATCAACAACCTTTGGCAGTGAGGTTTCCTGAGATAGCTGAAGGTGTGAATTTTGAGTTGAAAGCTGGTTTAATTCACGAGCTTCCACACTTCCATGGCTTAGCAGGTGAGGATCCAAACAAACATTTGGCTCAGTTCCATGCCATATGTTCTAGTATGAAGCCTAGAGGTGTTACCGAGGAGCAAGTCATGTTGAGAGCTTTTGAATTTACTGTGAAAGATGTTGCGAATGATTGGCTCTACTATCAAGCTCCAGGGAGTATTGATACATGAGCTAATATGAAGAAGGTTTTCTTAGAAAAGTACTTCCCAACCACAAAACTGAGTAGGTTGAAAAATGACATCACGACCATTCAACAACACTTAACTGAGAGTCTATATGAGTACTATGAGAGATTCAAGAAGTTGTGCTCAAGCTGTCCATTCCATAGTTACGCTGACCAGGATCTTCTTATGTACTTGTTTAGTGGCCTGATTGATGAGGATCGTAGAATGGTAAACGCATCCTGTGGAGGTAATTTTCTGAAATTGACTATACCTCAGGCTACTGAAATGTTTGAAGAGTTGGCTGAGAGTTCAAGGCAGTTCGGTAATAGACAGGGCTCCCATTCAGTAATTTCACTTGATCTGGCTAGAATTCAAACTGATATGAATGAGTTGAAGGATATGGTGAAGTCCTTGATGCTGAAAAGTAGTGGTCAACACCAAGTGAAAGCTTGTGGGGTATGCACTGATGCAGGGCATCCTACTGATGCGTGTCCACAACTCCAAGAGCCGAATGCTGAGGTGAATGCTGCAGGAGGATGGAAGCATAGGCCTAGATTTGATCCTTATGCTAATCATTATAATCCAGGTACAAGGAATCATCCTAACTTGAGGTGGGATAATCAGAACAATGTTCAAAACCCTCAAGTCCTGCAACAACAACCTAAACCTCAGAGTTCTATGACTGCTGAAGAGATGATTAAGTCCTTAGCTCAGACTGTTATGCAACAAAGCGCTGAGACGAAATCAAGCATCTAGAATCTTGAGAAACAGATAGGACAGATTGCTCAAGCTGTGAGCAACGTAGAAGCTAAAGATTCGGGTAAGCTGCCATCTCAAACGGTAGTGAACCCGAGAGAAAATGTTAGTGCTGTGACGTTGAGAAGTGGAAAGTTATTGATTGATGACCCTAGTGCTGAAAAGGGCAAACAGAAGCAGGATTCCGAAACAGAACAACAAGACAAACCGTGATCGCCAGAAATGGGCCGCGATCGCGACCTCACTATAGAAGCTACAAATTTGTCCGTAACAAAACCGCGATCGCCATCTTCAGATAGCGATCGCGGGATTTCTGCAGAGGCTGAATGTTCAAAACCGCGATCGCCAGGATCTGATGGTGATCGCCGGGAGGCTCCTGAGGCTAAGGACAACTACATTCGTCCTAATTTTCCTCCCCTGTTCTCACAGAAACCTGTTGCTCCCTTTCCTGAGGCATTGAAGGAGACTCGAAGACCGGATAATGACAAAGAGATCTTCGAAACCTTTAGTAGGTGTGAGGTAAACATTCCTATGTTAAAACTTGTCAAGAGTATTCCTAGATTTGCTAAGTTTTTGAAAGAAATTTGCACGATTAAAAGGAATCAAAAACTTAAGGGAAAACAAAAGGTGAAAGTTAGTGAACAAGTTTCTGCTCTGTTTCAAAGACGTATGCCTAAGAATTGTGGTGATCCAGACATGTTTAGCATTCCATGTGTGATTGGTAAAACTAAATTTGAAAAAGCTATGCTAGATTTATGTGCATCAAACAATGTTTTGCCTTACTCTTTGTATGAATCACTAGGCTTAGGACCCTTGCATGAAACAAGAATTGTTGTTCAACTTGCTAAAAGATCTAATGTGTACCCGAAAGGGGTGGTTGAAGATGTTCTTGTTATGGTTGGTGATCTGATTTTTCCTGCTGATTTCTTTGTGTTGGATATGGAGCATGCCAAGCATGCAACACCTATTGTGCTAGGTAGGCCTTTCATGAAAATTGCTCAAACTAAAATTGATGTGAACAGTGAGACACTGACAATGGAATTTGATGGGGGAGAAGGTTGAGTACAACATTTATGATGCTATGAAACACCCCATTGATGACCATTCTTTGTGTTCCATTGATGTGATTGAACCTATTGTGCAAGATGTGTTTGATATTACTTGTTGTGATGAGCTGAAATCGATCATTGAGAATGATGTGGAGGATCCACATGCATATATGTCTTTATCCACTAACATGCAGGTAGTCTTGGCACAATTGAATGCTGAAGGTAAGCCTCCCTACACTCATTTGGGCAATGGCCCCTTGGAACTAATAGTGCCGAGCGAGAAGCTCCTACCCTCTATTGTGTAGGCACCAGAAGTTGAATTGAAGGAGCTGCCCAAACACTTGAAGTATGCTTTTCTTAGAAAAGGTGACACATTACCTGTCATTATTTCTAGTCATCTTTCCAAGGAGCAAGAAGAGAAGTTAGTGGCAATGCTTGAAGAGCATAAGGTAGCTTTGGGATGGAGCATTGCAGACATTAAAGGGATTAGTCCTTCGACATGTATGCATAGGATTTTGCTGGAAGGGGATCCCAAGCCATCCAGACAACCCCAGAGGCGACTCAATCGACCAATGACTGAAGTGGTGAAGAAGGAGGTGCTGAAACTCCTTCAGGCAGGTATGATTTTTCCTATCTTTGACAGTCAATGGGTTAGTCCTACACAGTGTGTTCCCAAGAAGGGTGGTATTCAAGTTGCGGAGAATCAACAAGGAGAGTTGGTTCCCACCAGGTTACAAACAGGTTGGCGAGTTTGCATAGATTACCGTAAGCTGAATGCGGTAACTAGAAAGGATCACTTTCCTTTGCCATTTATTGATCAAATGCTTGAGCGACTTGCCGGTCGCCCTTTCTACTGATTTTTGGATGGATACTCAGGTTATTTTCAGATTGCCATAGCTCCGGAGGATCAAGAGAAAACGACATTTACATGTTCTTTTGGTACTTTTGCATACCGCAGGATGCCATTTGGGTTGTGTAACGCACCCGGTACATTCCAAAGGTGTATGGTGAGTATTTTTTCTGAGTATGTGGAAAATTTCATTGAGGTTTTTATGGATGATTTCACGGTCCATGGTGATAGTTTTGATGCATGCTTAAACCATTTGACATTAGTGCTTAAAAGATGTGTAGAAACCAACTTGGTTCTTAATTCTGAAAAGTATCATTTCATGGTTGAGCAAGGTATTGTGTTGGGTCACATTGTGTCAGCTAGGGGTATTGAGGCCGATAAGGCGAAGATTGATGTAATTCAGTCTTTGCCTTATCCTACTAATGTGCGGGAAGTTCGTTCTTTTCTAGGCCATGAAGTTGATTTTGAGCTTACACTAGTAGAAAAAACACCTGTTGCAGCCCCCCTGTTGAGGCGGTCACCTTAAAAACCGACGCAAAAAGTCTTATTCTACTATCTGTTGAGGCGGTCAGTCGTTTAGTTCGCTGCAACAGGTACTTTAGAGGCGGGCAAATATCCGTTCGCCTCAAATAATATTTGTGTTTTTGACTTGTTGAGGCGGTCAGTAAGGAGCCCGCCTCAACAGAGCCCAAACATTAGAGGCGGGCAGTAAGACGCCCGCCTCAAATGATGCGACGAAGCGATTAGAGGCGGGCAGTAAGGCGCCCGCCTCAAAATATAACAAAAATTAGAGGCGGGCAGTCATGCGCCCGCCTCAACAGATGCGTAAAAAAACTTAGAGGCGGGCAGTCATGCGCCCGCCTCAATTAAGTTACAGTCTGCCTCTAATTAATATCTCACACCTCCAGGTTCACACCTCGCATGGCGTTCCTCCTCCTCCTCCTTCTCCCCCGTCACCTGCTCCTCCCAGATCTGCTCCTCCCTCGACATCTCCCTCTCTCTCTCTGGTGCGCAATCGCCTTCAGATCCATGCCGCTCGCCGCTCGCCGCCAGATCTGGACAACACCTTCGTCGCCGCCAGATCCAGAAGCTCCTCCTCTGCTCCTTCGCCATTCCCTCCAGATCCAGAAGCTCCATGCCGCTCCATCTCCTCCTCCTTCATCCTCTTCTTTATTTGTCGTTTTTTGGTTCGCCGGAAGCTTCAGATCCATAATCAAGTCCGAAGAAGAAGACGACTGAAGAAGAAGAGGCGGCTGAGGCATGTTAGGGTTCGTCAGGTTAGGGTTAGGGTTTAGTTAGGGTTCTGATAAATTTTGTTCATAATCTTCTGATAATCTTGTTCAAATTTGTTCCCAAAAATTAGGTTGTTGAAGATTTGTTTATCAGATCTGGATTTGTTGAAGATTAAGTTTAGTTTTTAGGTTTTGTTATAATCAGATATGGATTTTTGTACGTTTTTTAGGTTCATCAGATCTGTTCAATTTTTTGTAGTTTTTGTACTGATCATGAGATTGAATAAATTACGATTGAAGTTTTTTCAAATTTGTGGATATTTGTTGAATATATTTGTTGTACTGCAAAGTTTCAATTTGTGGAATATATTTGTTGTACGTACTGCAATGTTTCTGCAAAAAAAAAATTGTTTCATTCAGAGGCTTTTGAGGCGGGCACTTCTTGTTCGCCTCAACAGACCCCCTCTGTTGAGGCGGTCACCCTTTTGCCCGCCTCAACAGAGGTAGAAAACGTCTGATCTGTTGAGGCGGTCACCCTCCCGACCGCCTCAACAGACCCCTCTGTTGAGGCGGACAGCGCCCGCCTCAACAGCTCATGACCTGTTGCAGCCCCCCCTGTTGCAGCGACCCCTGACCCCTCAACAGGGGGGTTTTTGACCGCCTCAACAGGTGTTTTTTCCACTAGTGTTAATGACGAGTGCAAGAAGGCGTTTGATGAGTTGAAAACTCGTTTAACAAGTGCACCAATTATTCAGGCGCCGGATTGGTCTCGTCCTTTTCAGATCATGTGTGATGCTAGTGACTATGCTATTGGAGCAGTTCTTGGGCAGAAAGAAGCAAGAGCTTCCCATGTAATTCATTATGCTTCTATGACTTTGAATGGAGCACAAAGGAACTACTCCACCACTGAGAAGGAGATGCTAGAAGTTGTGTTTGCCTTGGAAAAATTTAGACAATATCTACTTGGTACCAAGGTAATTGTTTATACTGACCATGCAGCGCTTCGTTATCTTATGACGAAGAAGGATGCCAAGCCAAGGTTGATTCGATGGATCTTGTTGCTGAGTGAGTTTGATGTGGAGATTCGAGACAAGAAAGGTGCTGAGAACTTGGTGGCTGATGACTTGAGTAGATTAGTCAGTGGAGACGACAAGCCAGAGATGCAGGAGCAAGTTCGGGGAAACTTTCTTGATGACAACTTATTCGGAATAGCCACTGTGGCTATGACGCGATCGCTACCATCTGGTGGCGATTGCCATAATGTTTCTGAGTCTGCATTGGCTTCTGCTTCAATCCCGCGATCGCCAGACAATGGTGGCGATCGCTATACTCTGACAGAAGGTGGCCTTGAGTTTGTATCGCGACCGCGATCGCTATATGGCAGTGGCGATCGCTATGGTTCCACAGAGAGTTATCCTGACTTAGATCTTGAAGCAAAGCTCCTCACTCTGAAAACCTTCAAGCCCTGATACGCAAATATGGTGAACTTTATGGTCCTAGGAGAGTTCCCTCCCAATTTTTCTAAGGCTTAAAGGGATAAGATGAGAAGCGAAGCTCGATTCTATGTGTGGGATGATCCCTATCTTTGGAGGCACTGTAATGATAAGGTAATTCGTCGATGTCTTCCTGATAATGAGGTACAATCTGTCTTGTCTTTTTGTCATTCTTATGCATGTGGGGGTCACTTTGGGGCTAAGAGAACAGGTAGGAAAGTTTTGGATGCAGGTTTGTATTGGCCACACATCTTCGGGATGCTTATGCCTATTGCAAAACTTGTGATCAATGCCAACTATTTGTAGCGAAATTACATACGAGAAGATAACTAAGCAATTGTAGGGCAAAGATCAAAGAATACGGTATAATCTCAACACTCAAGCACAAAGTAGGAAATGAGGGTTGAAGCTTGAACTTGGTATTATTCGAATGGAGGCTCAATGCTTACAAAGCAGGCGTTAGCCCTTATTTATAGGCTAACCCTAATAATATCTTTAAGGAAAACGAGATCTTATCTCTTCCTTCTATCTAAATGACGATATAATAAATAAGGTAAAAGATATTCTCTACCGTATCTTTTGCCAATTACAAGAATATTATAAGGAATAGGATAAAACATGCTCGGCCGACCTAATCTTCAAGATAAACAAGACCTTTGCCACGTCTCGTCACATTGACGACGTCCTTCATTCCTCTCGTCGCGTCGAGACAATTCTTCTACGCGTAGCTTATCACGCGTTCCTTACTCGTCGTATTTTTAGGCACAAACAATGCCCCTAAGGCGTCTTACAGGGCTTAACGTCTAGTAGAGCTGGGAGACGCCTTCTTTTTTCAAGGAATATGTCTTCATTGCATTAGGAACGCGTTGATGATTACGTCACTTGACTCTTTAATATCATCGCAAAGTTTCGGTCATCATTCTCCTTCAATCATTTCCATACGACAAATGGGGGGCTTCGTTACTTGTGCCGGTAACGTTCAATCGCAACGGCTAGTTTCTCAACGGCTATAATGTCGTTGAACTTTCTTCCGTTTTCTTCGTGATCTCTTTGGCTATATAAAGAGAGGATCTTCATTTCTCTTCTACTTCTTCTGTAATTCGTCTACTCTGAACATCTCTTGTTTTCTCACTTGCTTACGCTAAAAAAGATCATTTGCTTCTCCCTTCTTCAGATTTCTCCTTCACTTCTTCTTTCAGCCTCCTAAAATGGCTTCTTTCTACGTACCAAAATTCATCTTGAAGGATTCTAATTGCAAATCGACAGAGGCACGTGACGTCGAGAGACTGAGATCGTTGGCGAATTTTTGTCCCGAGGTGTAGATTGAGATACCTCCTCAAGGGGTATTTGCCGACGCACATTGCCCAGGGTGGATTGCGGTATACAAGTACCCTTTCCTTACTGGTCATCGGTTTCCTTTCTCGCCGTTGACGAAGGCGTTCATACTTACATTAGGAGTTGCCGTAGGTCAGCTTCTGCCAAGTGTCTGGAGAATCTTTGGTGCTCTAGACGATGTAAAAGAGAAACATGGCGTCGAGATTGCCGTCGACGACCTTGCTTATTCTTTAAACGTTCAAGACAAAACGGTCGGGAGAGTAGGTCTTAAATCAAGACCTAAGGCGGCTAGGATCGCCATCGAGGGAAGTCAGGCTGATCGTCACTGGGCCGACTTCTTCTATTTTGTCAAAAAATCGACTCTTGGTGAGGAGTGTTCTTGGTTGATCGAGTGCTGGAATCCTGCGAGTGAGTTCGCTTTTTCTTTCGGATCTTTGTTGCACATGTCGTTACTCGTTGATGTCTTACTTTATCTTGTTCTTCCTTGCAGTTAACACGGATGCTATCGTGGTGAGGCGGGATACTAAGAACGTTATTGACAGACTTCTCGAGATCCCTGAGAGTGATCGAACTTTTCATAGGCACGACGGGAAGGGTCATCGTATTGCCTCTACGACCTTGACTGGTAATGTATCCACGCTCTTTTACCTTGTTTTCCTATTTCTTTTGCTTTGAGGGTCCTAACCCTTCTCCTCGTTGATCTTTTAGTATCCGCGGATCTTTCTCTCGTTCGTAGCAGAGGACAATCTGCGTCTGCTCTCATCGCATCGCGGAAGAGGAGTCGTATCGGAGATGGAACTGCCTCCGAGGTTCGCATCCATATCACACCAATGATTTCTCTCGTCTCATCTCCATCTCCCTCTTCAATTCCGGCAAAGAAGTCGCGTAAGGGTAAGGAGAAGGTTGTTGAGAAGTTGAACTTCGACTTCGAGACCATGGACGACTTTCCGGGAGTTATCTCTCGTGTCGTTGCGCCTGGAAGGTCATTTTTGCCCGCCATGAAGGGGCTTCAAAATCCTCCATCGCTCGACTACTATTTGCCGATGGAGACGGAAGATGTGATAGGAGAGGCTCTTGCTACGCAATGGCAAGTAGGTTTTCTTGCTTTTTACGCCGAGTCCCTTGTCTTCGATTCTATTCTGACCTCTTTATCTTCTTTTTTCTTAGGCTTTCCAATCTTCGTTGTGCATCTATGGGCGTTTCTCTGATTTTGTCAATCGGGTGAAAGCTATGGAGGCCAAGCAATCGGCCGACAAGGCGAAGATTAAGGAGCTTAATGCGACGGTTGAGGCATCGCGTAAGGCGGAGAATGAAGCTCAAGAAAAGGCTGCGGCGGCGCTTAAACTTCACGTCGATCTTTCCAAACAGGTTGAAGATTCGAAGGCGAGGATTGCTGCCCTGGAGGACGAGAAGGCTAAGGTGGAGAAGAAGCTTGCTTCTGAGCTTAAGGAGGTGAAGCTTTATTGGTTTTGGCTTTATCGTGTGGAGGTCATTGAACAGTATGCTGCTGGTCAACACCACGGTTGATATCCAATGAAGGAGCGGAGGGAGTTTCAGGAAGCATTCGCGGAGCTCCCTGAAGGCGTCGAGGAAGGACCTACGCCTATCAATCCTCTGGCGAATCCTCACGTTATGGAGGATGATGTCCCTCATCTTAACGAGGTAGATCCTAATGACGGCGTCGAAGATGACGAGGATGTTGGTGAAGAGGCTGTCGTGGAAGACTCTGAAGACGAGGGCGTGGATGAGCATGAGTATGAGGACGCGGATGGCTCTTCATCTAGCTCACCTGGACGCAACGACTCTTTGTGATTTTTCCGGGGTCATTCTTCCCTTGGACTTCTTGTAAATTTTTTTCTTTTTGTTTATGCGTCGTCGGCCTTCGGGGCGTTTTCTTGTAAATACTTTCGTTCTTGCCCTTCATAATGGGCCTTTATAATATAACTTTTTGGAATTGCTTACTTGTTGATGAAGACGTCTCCAAGGTCTTTTATGTTTTGAGTATGTCGTTGCGTCCATGCATGCTTTTGTTGGCGGTGGCGTATTTGTCCGCGAGTAACTTTTGGATCCCTTTGAGTCAACCTTTGTCTTTCCAATTTCTTATTTTGACGCGTATCCTATACATTCCTCGGCTTTAGGTGTGTTTTCATGTTTCCTCGAGTGGTCCTACCCCTTTTGGTAGGTTTGACTTAGGCTCCTTGTAGACTAGGTTAGAGCTACCAAAGACTCTTCTTTACTTGTTGCATTTCGTACTTCGTTCCTTGCATCTTATGCGTCGTTCTTTGCGTCGGGGGCGTTTTGGGAGCTTACCCTTTATCTGGCTTTGATATCTTATGTACTTTGCTTTGGCACGTGTATCTTGCTCTGCGTACGTATAGAACTTTTTTCTTATTGACTTTTAACTTCTGTGACCCCTTACGCGTAGCTCGTTTGTGAGTATGTAGGTTTGGTCCTTTGGCTTTTGCTTTTGCTACTTCATCTTTTAGGGTGTGGTTTTCTACCCCTAGTATGATACTTTGTTCGTGGTGAACGCGTTAGAGGGTTCTTACTCACTTGATAGGGTGATATGGTCATTGCGGCTGCTTTAGTTACGTTGCCGGCTTACATGACGGTTGGGTCCAGCATTTCCTCCGAACCCTGAAGCTAGTGGAGGACATAGGTCAGCGTGTGATTTTATGAGCTTGTGACGTTACCCCTTACTTTTAAGGTGGGTCGGTTGCCTCATGCTAGCGTTAGGTCGACGTCAAACTCTTTTAATCGACAGGCCTATTCATCGTGTGGCGTCCGATTTCTAGATTATTAGGACTTACGATGCCGGTGGACGCATCCCTGCCGATTTGGCGTTTTGCCCGTGGATTCATGACTCTCAGAGGGGCCGTGGAAGGCGCGAGTACGCGTTCCTGGAGAGTGGTCGTGGCAATAGGTTTCCCTTCTTTGCTTAGAGGGCCGTGCCGGTTTCGTGAGGTGCCGGGCTTCATTCCCCATGACCATTTCCACACGTCGCTAACAATCATGGGAAGCGTCGACTCGGAGTCGGCAGTTCGGCTAACGTTGTATACGCGTAGATGGAGCCTTGAACGCGTAGGCTAACGAAACTCCTCCCCGACGCGGATTTTCGCCGTGGCCTTATTAAGCTTGATGTTACGTCATAGACAGAGAGCAAGTAATTTGGAAATAGAACAACTCGGCATACTTTAACACGTCGGAGGAAAAAGAGTGTACTCATATATTAATAAAGGAATGCATCATGAACTAACAAACTTCGACACTGACTCTTACCCCTAGTCGTCACGACCCCTTGTCGCTTCGATGCTAAGATAACGACACTAGCTTTATTGAAATTCCTGGAAGAAACTAATCCTACTCATGCAAGAAAGAACACAAAGAAAATAATACTAGGGAATTTGGAAATTCTTATCACTTCTTTCGATTTATGGCGGGTGGTGCTTTAGGAACATGTAGCTTAAATTGTTTCTCTTTGTTTGGACTTTTTGCTCGTACTTACTTGGTGGATTGGCATCCTCTTGCTTGTTAAACTTTGCTTTTCTCATCGTGTCAGGGACCGACTTTCCATCCCTAGCTTTTCCTTCGTGATTCCTTGATTGCTACGCTTTCTTTTCTTCGCCTAATGATGTCTTAGTGGCTTTTTTCATTCCAATGCTATAGCATTCTCTCGCGACTTGAAGCTCGCCTTTGATCTCTTGGATCCCCCATGGAGATGGAAATTTTAAAGATTGATGGTACGTCGAGGGTACAACTTTCATGTCGTGTAGCCAAGGTCTTCCTAGGATAATGTTGTATGGTGATTCGATATCCATCACCGCGAACTTTGCTTGTATATTGATACCCCTTGCATAGGTTGCCAGTGCAACATGCTTGCTACTTTACCACTGAATCCCACTAGAGGAACGTATTTCTTCACGACGTCGTCGTTGGATAGTCCGAGCTCTTTTTATAGAAGATGTAGTAATTATGATGGCGGACCTCCCGTTATCTATGAGGATTCTTTTGACCAGGCAGTTGCTGACGGTGAGGGAGATAACTAACCCGTCGTGATGCTCCACCATCTCGTTTGGCTCCTCGAACATGACCGGGTAATTTCTTCTGGAAGGACGGATTTGCTAAACTCGCGTCATATCACTATCGTCGCGTAGAATCTTAATGTTCCTTCTAGCGGCGGATGCGGTGTAGCCGCTCGCGGAAGAGCCTCCGAAGATGGTGTGTATAGTCCGGGTATGACTTGACGGAGGTGGAGGAGGAGTAGGGGACTTCTTTTCTCTCTTCAGCCCTTCAAACGCATTCCTTCCTTCTTTGGAGAGTAGATCTTTCAATTCTCCTCTTTTTAGCAACCTTAACACCTCTTTTCTCAGGGTGTAACAACCATCCGTCGTGTGACCCGTATCGTTATGGAACTCGCAGTACCCCTTCCCTGTTCCGGGCCTCCTTCTAGGATTTGGCTTTCTCGGCCATTGCACGTCGCGTAACCCTTCCATTGCGCTCATGACTCGCAACGTGTCGGTCTTCATAGAGATACCTTTGTCCACCATATAGACGCTATCAACTTCGCTCACAACATGCACCGTTTGTGGTTCTCTTTGGAACGGCTTATTTCTCCTGTCGTGACGTTCCCCTCGCTCTTGATGTCGATCGTTGTGTCGACGTGGAGGGGAGTTCCTACGCGGATGAGTTCACCTACGTGGAGATCGAGAACTTTCTTCGTTGTATCTTAGGAGATCCTCCTCTAAGCGTATGGCTTCCATGGCTCTTTCCCTAGTTGAGACGAATGATTCAGGGCGAGTCTTCGTCAATTCCTTGTACAAGTCACTATCTCGGGGAAGTGCGCGTCTGAACGCGTCGGCAGCGGTGGCTTCGCTACAATCTGGGATTGTAATCTTCTCGTCATTGAAACGCTTCATAAAGGCTCTTATGGTCTCGCCTCTGTTCATACGCATGTTATGGAGATCTGAGGGTTGCTTTGCAAACAACTTACTGCTGGCGAATTGTAGTCGGAACAGGTTGGAGAGTTCGGCGTAGGAGGGGATACTTTCCTTGGGTAAGTGGATGAACCACGTCAAGGCTGGACCTTTCAGCATCGAGCTAAAGAACTTGCACATCATTACTTCTTTTAATTCTAGCTCAATTGGACTTGTGGAGCGCTTGGCCTTGTAGAGTAAGACGTGTTCTTCCGGGTCATCTGATCCATCGTAGACGGGAAGATCAGCGACGGTGAACGTTTTTGGCGATTTTCTGGGCGGCGATGGCGGCAACAAAAGGACTCTCTTGAAATCCGAACTCGTGCTCAGGGATTATGGATTTGGAAGCCCCGGGCATCGACATCATCTCCTTTCTCAAGGCTCCGACCTGTTGCGCTACGAGCGCAGCGATGGCGTCCGACGTCATCTTTTCCCCGGGTTTCTTTCTCTGAATCGTTTCTCTCGGGAGGACGTGACCATGGTGTACTTGAGGCTGCTATACGTCGTCTTCTTCGATTGCTGCATCCATATCAAGGCGTCGGACGACACTTTGACCGCGAACGTAGGTATGTGGCCCTGTGGAACCCGCTTTGAGTTCCCTGATTATGGAGTTCAGTCTCTCGTTTTCCTTAGTGAGATCCGACGCCGTTTTCTCGCTCGCGTACATGGCTTCAGCCTGGGCCTTTTCGAAGGACTCGAAATACACTCGGACGGCGGCCACCTTGTTTACTTCACTGTCTATCCCTCATTTCTCCACGGGAGCACTTCTTTTTGGAGTGCCAGGGGTGTTTTCGAGACTTTTTCCTGCGTCTTCTTCCACCGGAACGAGAGGAACCGTCACATGATCTCCTTCTTCGGATCTTTTTTCACCATCACGTGGGTTGTTGGTCGGACCTTTCATGATTTCCTGCAAAAAAGAAGCTCTTTTCGTATGGAAAGACGATACCTTTTTGATCTTGCCCCACGGTGGGCGCCAACTGTTTGTAGCGAAATTACATACGAGAAGATAACTAAGCAATTGTAGGGCAAAGATAAAAGAATACGGTATAATCTCAACACTCAAGCACAAAGTAGGAAATGAGGGTTGAAGCTTGAACTTGGTATTATTCGAATGGAGGCTCAATGCTTACAAAGCAGGCGTTAGCCCTTATTTATAGGCTAACCCTAATAATATCTTTAAGGAGAACGAGATCTTATCTCTTCCTTCTATCTAAATGACGATATAATAAATAAGGTAAAAGATATTCTCTACCGTATCTTTTACCAATTACAAGAATATTATAAGGAATAGGATAAAACATGCTCGGCCGACCTAATCTTCAAGATAAATGAGACCTTTTCCACGTCTTTTCATGTTGACGACGTCCTTCATTCCTCTCGTCGCGTCGAGACAATTCTTCTACGCGTAGCTTATCACGCGTTCCTTACTCGTCGTATTTTTAGGCACAAACACCAAAGAGTTGGGATGTGTCTCAAAAGAATGGGATGCCTCAAGCACCAATCATCTTTTGTGAGATTTTCGATGTTTGGGGGATTGACTTTATGGAACCTTGTTTGTAGCGAAATTACCTATGAGAAGATAACTAAGCAATTGTAGGGCAAATATAAAAGAATACGGTATAATATCAACACTCAAGAACAAGACAGGAAATTAGGGTTGAAACTTTAGCTTGGTATTACTCGAATGACGATTCAGATGATTACAAAGCAGGAGTTAGCCTTTATTTATAGGCTAACCCTAACAATATCTTTAAGGAAACGAGATCTTATCTTTTCCTTCTATCTAAATAATGATATAATAAACAAGGTAAAAGATATTCTCTAGCGTATCTTTTACCATTGACAATAATATAATATAGAATAAGATAGAATACACTCGACCGACCTAACCCTTGAGAAGAACGAGACCTTTGCCACGTCTCGTTACGTCGACGATATCTTTCTTCACCTCGTCGCGTCGATGATGTCCTTCTATGCGTAGCTTCCACGCGTTCCACACTGTCGTATTTTTAGGCACAAACAATACCCCTAAGGCGTCTTACAGGGCTTGGCGTCTAGTACAGCTGGGAGATGCCTTCTTTCTTCATGGAATACGTCTTCATTACACCAGGAACGCGTTGATGATTACATCACTTGAATCTTTATTATCGTCGCAGAGCTTTGATCGTCCTTCTTCTTCAATCATTTACATGTGGCAGGCGAGGAGCTTTGTTATCTGTGCCGATAACGTTCAATCGCAACGGCTAGTTTTCCAACGGCTATAATGCCGCTAAACTTTCTCCCGTACCCTTCGCGATCTCTCGGGCTATATAAAGGGGAGATCTTCATTCTCTTCCTACTCCTTCTACAATTCATCTATTCTGATTATCTTTTGCTTTCTCGTTTACTTACGCTAAAAAAAGATCATCTGCTTCTCCTTTCTTCAGATATCTTCTTCTAACTCTTAAAAAATGGCTTCTTTCTACGTACCCAAGTTTATCTTGAAGGATTTCGACTGTAAGTCAACGGAGGCACGCGACGTCGAGAGATTGAGATCGTTGGCGAATCTCGGTCCCGAGGTGGAGATTGAGATACCTCCTCAAGGGGTATTTGCTGATGCACATCAGCCAGGGTGGATTGCGGTATACGAATACCCTTTCCTTTCTGGTCACCGATTTCCTTTCTCTCCGTTGACGAAGGCGTTCATGCTTGCTCTAGGAGTGGCCGTAGGGCAGCTTTTTCCGAGCGTTTGGAGGATTTTGGGCGCTTTGGACGACGTGAAGGAGAAACATGGCGTTGACCTTGCCGTCGACGATCTTGCTCATTCTTTTAATGATCAGACCAGAACGGTCGGGAGGGTAGGTCTTAGATCAAGACCCAAAGCAGCCAAGATTGCTATTGAGGGGAGCCAGGCTGATCGTCATTGGGCCGACTTCTTTTATTATGTAAATAAATCAACTCTTGGTGAGGAATGCGCTTGGTTGATCGAGTGCTGGAATCCTTCGAGTGAGTTCGCCTTTTCTCTCTTTTGAATCTTTACTATACGCATCATTGCCGACGTCTTAATTTATCTTGTTCTTATTTGTAGTTAATGCGGACGCTATCGTGGTGAGGCGAGAGACCAAGAAAGTCATCGCTAAACTTCTCTAGATTCCGGAGAGCGAACGAACCTTCCATGGTCACGATGGAGAAGGTCACCGCATTGCTTCTACGGCCTTGACAGGTAACGCATTCACACTCTCTTACTTAGTTTTCCTCTTTCTTCTGTTATGAGGGTTCTAACCCCTTTCTCTGTTGATCTTTTAGTGTCCGCGGATCTTTCTCGCGTTCGTAGCGGGCGGAAATCTGCGTCCGCTCTTATTGCGTCGCGGAAGAGGAGTCGTACTGGAGAGGGAACTTCTTCCGCGGTCCCTATTCATATTACGCCGATGATTTCTCTCATCTCGTCTCCATCTCCTTCTTCAACTCCGGTGAAAAAGTCACGTAAGGGTAAGGAGAAGGTGGTTGAGAAGTTAAACATCGACTACGAGACCGTGGACGACTTCCCAGGAGTTATTTCCCGTGTCGTCGCGTCTGGAAGGTCATTTTTGCGCGCCATGAAGCGTCTTTAGAATCCTCCGTCGCTTGATTATTATTTGCCGATGGAGACGGAAGACGTGATAGGAGAGGCGCTTGCTACGCAATGGCAGGTAGGTTTCCTTTGATTTTTATGTTGAATCTTCTGTCTTTGATTTTATTCTTACCTTTTTGTCTTCTTTCCTTTAGGCTTTTCAATCTTCGATGTGCGTCTATGGGCGCTTCTCCGATTTTGTCAATCGGGTGAAAGCTATGGAGGTCAAGCAATCGGCCGACGAGGCGAAGATTAAGGAGCTTGAATCGACAGTTGAGGCGTCGCGTAAGGTGGAGAGCGAGGCTCAAGAAAAGGTTACGGCGACGCTTAAACTTCACGTTGATCTTGCCAAACAGGTCGAGGACTCGAAGGCAAGGATCGCTACTTTGGAGGACGAGAAGGCTAAGGTGGAGGAGAAGCTTGCTTCTGAGCTCAAGGAGGTGAAGCTTTATTGGTCCTGGATTTCTCGTGTGGAAGTCATCGAACAGTATGCCGCTGGTAAATATCGCGGTTGGAATCCGGTGAAGGAACGGAAGGAGTTTGAGGAGGCATTCCCGGAGCTTCCTGAAGGTGTCGACGCGGGACCTACGCCTATGAATCCTCCGACGAGTCCTCATGTTATGGAGGATGACGTCCCTAATCTCGACGAGGTCGACCCTAACGATGGCATCGAAGATGACGGAGATGCTGGTGAAGAAGACGTCGTGGAAGATACTGAAGACGAGGAAGGGGATGAACACGAGTATGAGGACGGGGATGGTTCTTCATCGAGTTCTTCTGAGTCTGACAGCGACTCTTCTTGATTTTCCGGGGTCGTTCTTCCCTTGGAGTTCTTTGTAAATTCCTTTTTCTTTCCTTTTTTTACGCGTCGCCGTTCTTCGGGGCTTACTTGTAGATATCTCCATTCTCGCCCTTCATAATGGGCTTCTTATAATATAGTTACTTTATTTTGGAATTACTTACTTATTGCTGAAGACGTCTACAAGATCTTCTGTGACTCGAATATGTCGTTGTATCTAGTCTTCCTTTTGTTGGTGACGGCGTACTCGTCCATACGTTACTCGAGTGACTTTTGGATCCTTTTTTCGAATCGACCTTTTATCTCGGGGGTGCTTCTTGATTTCTCGAGTACTCCCACCCCTTTTGGTAGGTTTGACCTAGGCTTCTTGTAGACTAGGTTAGAGCTATCAAAGACTCGTGGATTCTTCTTTACTTATTGTATATCGTATTTTATTTCTTGCATCTTACGCGTCAATCTTCACGTTGCGGACATCTTAGGAGTTTACCCCTTATTTGGTCTTCATCTCTTATGTACTTTGTTTTGGTGCGCGTGTCTTGTTTCGCGTGTGTGCAGAACCTTTGGCTTTTGACCTTCGTGATCTTCTACGCGTAGCTTATTTATGAGTACGTAGGGTTGGTTCTTTGGCTCCTACTTTATCTTTGTAGGGTGTGGTTTTCCCACCCCTGGTACGATACTCCGCTCGTAGTGAACGTGTTAGAAGATTTCGTTTACTTAATAAGATGGTATGGTCATTGCGGCTGCTTTAGTTACGTTGTCGGCTTACATGAAGGTTGGGTCCAGCATTTCCTCTGAACCGTGAAGCGAGTGGCGGACATAGGTCAGCGTGTGATTTTTATCAGCTTGTGACGTTACCCCTTACTTTTAAGGTGGGTCCGTTGCCTCACGCTAGCGTTTAGGTCGACGTCAAACTCTTTTAATCGACGGGCCTATTTGTGGCATCCGATTTCTAGATTGTTAGGACTTAACAATGTCGGTGGATGCATCCCTGCCGGTTTGACGTTTTGCCCATGGATTCATGACTCTCAGAGGGGCCGTGGAAGGCGCGAGTACACGTTCCTGGAGAGTGGTCGTGGCGATAGGTTTCCCTTCTTCGCTCAGAGGGCCGTGCCAGTTTCGTGAGGTACCGGGCTTCATTCCCCATGACCATTGCCACACGTCGCTAACAATCATGGGGAGCTTCGACTCAGGATCGGTGGTTCGGCTAACGTTGTCTACGCGTAGATGGAGCCTCGAACGCGTAGGCTAACGAAATTCCTCCCCGACGCAGATTTTTGCCGCGGCCTTATTAAGCTTGATGTTACGCCATAAACAGAGAGCAAGTAATTTGGAAATTGAACAACTCAGCATACTTTAACATGTCGGAGAAAAAGAGTGTATTCATATATTAATAAAGAAAATGCATCACGAACTGACAGACTTCAACTTCTACGCTTACCCCTAGTCGTCGCGACCCCTTGTCGCTCCGACGCTAAGATAACGATGCTAAATTTATTGAGACTCTTGAAAGAAACTAATCCTACTCATGCAAGAAAGAACATAAAGGAAATAACGCTAGGAAACTCGGAAGCTCTTATTACTTCTTTAGGCTTATGGCGGATGGTGTTTCAGAAACATGTAGCTTGGGTTGTTGCTCTTTGTTTGGATCTTTTGCTCGTACTTACTTGGCGTATTAGTATTCCTTTGCTTTTTCAACTCTGTTCTTCCCATTGCGTCGGGGATTGACTTTCCACCCCTAGCTTTTTATTTGCGATTCCTTGATTGTTATGCTTTCTTTTCTTTATCCACCGATGCCTTAGTGGCTTTTTTCATCCCAATGCTGTAGCACTCTCTCGTGACTTGAAGCTCGCCTTGGATTTCTTGGATCCCCCATGGAGACGGGAATTTCAAGGATTGGTGATACGTTGAGGGTATAGCTTTCATGTCGTGCAACCAAGGTCTTCCCAGGATAATATTGTAGGGTGACTCGATCTCCATTACTACAAACTTGGCTTGCATATTAATACCTCTTGCGTATGTTGCCAACGTGATCTCTCCCAACATGCTTGCCACTTCGCCATTGAACCCCACTAGAGGGACATGCTTCTTTATGACGTCGTCGTTGGATAGTCCGAGTTCCTTTATGGAGGACGCAGTGATGATGTTGGCGGAGCTCCCGTTGTCTATGAGAATCCTCTTGACTAGGCAATTGCTGACGGTGAGGGAGATGACTAACCCGTCGTAATGCTCCACCGTCTCGTTTGACTCTTCGAACGTGATTGGGTAATTCCTTCTGATAGGGCAAATTTGGTAAACCGTTGTCATGTCGCTGTCGTCGCGTAGGATCTTGATATTCCTTCTGGCGGCGGACGCGGTATAGCCACTAGTGGAAGAGCCTCCGATGATGGTGTGTATAGTCCGGGTGTGACTTGACGGAGGTGGAGGTGGAGGTGGAGTAGGGGACTTCCTTTCTCTCTTCACCCCTTCAAACGCGTTCCTTCCTTCTTTGGAGAGTAGGTCTTTTAGATCTCCTCTTTTCAGCAACCTTAACACTTCTTTTCTCAGGGTGTAACAACAATCCGTCGTGTGACCCGTATCGTTATGAAACTCGCAGTACCCCTTCCCTGTTCTGGGTCTCCTTCCGGGGTTCGGCTTTCTCGGCCATTGTACGTCACGTAATCCTTCCATCGCGCTCATGACTCGCAACACGTCGGTCTTCATAGAGATACTTTTGTCTACCATGTAGACGCTATCGACCTCGCTCACAGCATGCACCGTCTGCGGTTCTCTTTTGAATGGCTTGTTTCTCCTGTCATGACATTCCCCTCGCTCTTGATGTCGGTCGTTGTGTCGACGTTGAGGAGAGTTTCTGCGCGGAGGAGTTCGCCTACGTCGAGATCGAGAATTTTCTTCGTTGTACCTTAGGAGATCTTCTTCCAATCGTATGGCTTCCATGGCTATTTCCCTAGTCGAGACGAATGACTCGGGACGAGTCTTCGTCAGTTCTTTATACAAATCACTATCTCGGGGGAGTGCTTGCCTGAACGCGTCGGTGGCGGTGGCTTCAGTACAATCTAGGATCGTAATCTTTTTGTCATTGAAGCTTTTCAAGAAGGCCCTTATGGTCTCGTCCTTGTTCATACGCATGTTATGGAGATCTGAGGGTTGTTTTGCAAACAACTTACTGCTGGCGAATTGCAGCCGGAATTGGTTGGAGAGCTCGGCGTAGGAGGAGATATTTCCCTTGGGCAGGTGGATGAACCACGTCAAGACTGGACCTTTTAGCGTTGAGCTGAAGAACTTGCACATCATTGCTTCCTTTAATTCTGGTTCGATCGGACTTGTGGAGAGCTTAGCTTTGTAGAGCAAGACGTGTTGTTCTGGGTCGTCTGACCCATCATAGACGGGGAGGTCCGCGACGGTGAATTTCTTGGCGATCTTCTTGACGGCGATAGCGGCAACAAACGGGATTTCCTCAAATCCAAATTCGTCTTCAGAGATTATGGATTTGGGGGCCCCAGGCATCAACATCATCTCTTTCCTCAAGGATCCGACTTGTTGTGCTACGAGCGCAGCGACGGTGTCTGAGGTTAAGGTCTCTTGAGATTTCTTTTTCTGGGTTTGTTCCTTGGGGAAGACGTAACCATGGTGTTCTTGGGGATGTTATAAGTCGTCTTCTTCGATGGTTGCGTCCATATCGAGGCGTCAAACGATGCTCTGGCCGCGGACGTACGTATGTTGCCCCGTGGAACCTGCCTTGAGTTCCTTGATTATGGAATTCAACCTCTCGTTCTCCTTGGTGAGTTCCGAAGCCGTCTTCTCGCTTGCCTGCAGGGCTTCGGCTTGAGTTTTTTTGAAGGACTCGATCTGCGCTCGGACAGTGGCCACATTGGTTACTTCACCATCTATCCCTTGTTTTTATGTGGGGGCGCTTTCTTTTAGGGTGCTGGGGGTGATTTCGAGACCTTTTCTTGCGTCTTCATTCACCGGAGCCAGAGGAAACGTTGTGTGATCCTCTTCTTCGGACCTCTCTTCACCATTGCACGGGCTGTTGGTCGGACTTGTCATGATTCCCTGCAAAAAAGAAGCTCTTTTCGTATGGAAAGACGATACCTTTTTGATCTTGCCTCACGGTGGGCGCCAATTGTTTGTAGCGAAATTACCTATGAGAAGATAACTAAGCAATTGTAGGGCAAAGATCAAAGAATACGGTATAATCTCAACACTCAAGAACAAGACAGGAAATTAGGGTTGAAACTTTAGCTTGTATTACTCGAATGACGGCTCAGATGATTACGAAGCAGGCGTTAGCCTTTATTTATAGGCTAACCCTAACAATATCTTTAAGGAAACGAGATCTTATCTTTTCCTTCTATCTAAATAACGATATAATAAACAAGGTAAAAGATATTCTCTACCGTATCTTTTACCATTTACAATAATATAATATAGAATAAGATAGAATACACTCGGCCGACCTAATCCTTGAGAAGAACGAGACCTTTGCCACGTCTCGTTACGTCGACGATATCTTCCTTTCACCTCACCGCGTCGATGATGTCCTTCTACGCGTAGCTTCCACGCGTTCCACACTCGTCGTATTTTGAGGCACAAACAGACCTTTTCCTAGCTCATTCGGGAACCTATATATTTTGCTTGCGGTGGACTACGTTTCCAAATGGGTGGAAGCGAAGGCCACCAAGATTGATGATTCTCGAGTTGTAGCAGGGTTCTTAAAAGAGAACATATTTGCTCGTTTTGGTATTCCCAAGGCTCTCATAAGTGACATGGGTACTCATTTCTGTAACAAGACGGTAAGTGCATTATTGAAGAAGTACCGTGTTACTCAGAGGGTCTCCACTGCCTATCATCCACAGACCAATGGACAAGATGAGCTGTCAAACAGGGAAATCAAGACCATCTTACAGAAGACAGTGGCTCCCAACATGAAGTATTGGAGCCTGAGACTAGATGATGCATTGTGGGCTTATCGTACAGCCTACAAAACTCCTATTGGTATGTCACCCTATCGATTAATTTTGGTAAAGGTTGTCATTTTCTAGTGGAGCTTGAGCATAAGGCATTATGGGTTGTCAAGAAATGCAACATGCAAATTGGTGAAGTTGGAGAATTCATGAAGTTGCAATTGAGTGAGCTAGAGGAAGCAAGACTCGATTCCTATGACAATGCAGTCATATACAAGGAGAAGACGAAGGCTTGACATGACAAGAACATTTTGAGAAAGAACTTCAAAGCAGGTGATAAAGTTCTATTATTCCAGTCACGCCTGAAACTTTTCCCAAGTAACCTTAAATCTAGATGGACAGGACCATATGTTGTTGCCCAAGTGTTCCCCCATGGAGCAGTGGATTTATATGATGGGGAGACTAATAAGGTGTTTGTTTGTGCCTAAAAATACGACGAGTAAGGAACGCGTGGTGAGCTACACGTAGGATGATCATGTCGACGTGACGAGAAGCAATGAAGACGTCATCAAACGTGACGAGACGTGACGAGGTGTGGCTAAGATCTTGTCAACCTTAAAGATAGAGTCGGCCGAGTATATATTATCTTATTTCCTTGTATATTGTTGTAATTGGTAAAAGATACGATAAAGAATATATTTTTACCTTATTGTTATATCGTTATTAGATAAAAGGAAGAGATAAGATCTCGTTTCCTAAAAGATATCATTAGGGTTAGCCTATAAAAGGAGGCTAACGCCTGCTTTGTAATCATTCAGCCACCATACAATTAATACTAAGCTCAAGCTTCAAACCCTAAATTCCTATATCGTTCTTGAGTGTTGAGATTATACCATATTCTTTGATCTTTGCCCTACAATTTCTTAGTTATCATCTCGTTGGTAATTTCGCTACAAACAATTGGCGCCCACCGTGGGGCATGATCAAAAGAGTGTCGTCTCTGCATACGAAAAGAACAACCTCTCCCGAAAAAGCCATGGAAGATCCCAGGTCGATCGAAGGTCCTCACAACAGAACCTTCACCGTTTTAGGAGGTTCGCCGTCCTATACAACCTCTGATACGAAAAGGCTCGCGAGAACTATCGAATCACAAGACGATTCCACTCCAACTCGTCACGCCAGAACGATGAGTCGCGACCTACCTATCACGTTCGAAGACCCAGGTGAAAGAACCAGACATCACGATAGCCTGGTAATCTCCGTGGTCATTCGGAACTGCAACGTGAAGAGAGTCCTGGTAGATAACGGAAGTTCGACCAACATCATCACCCTCTCCGCTGTTCTTGAACTCGGACTTTCAGTCGTCGGGAAGCGTATTCGTTTGAAAGGCTTCAGCGGAGAGATTGCGGAGATGTTGGGGGAAATCACCCTCGAGACGACAACCTAAGGCATCGACCTCCCAACCAGATTCGCCGTGATGGAGGCGGAATCACCCTATAACGCCATCCTAGGAAGACCCTGGATCCATGATATGCGAGCGGTTCGGTCCACGTATCACCAATCCTTGAAGTTCCCAACACCCTGGGGGGTTCGCGAAGTTAAAGGCGAACCCTACACAGCCAAGGAGTGCTATCGAATCGGGATGAAAGGGGTCACGGCGCCAGAAATAAAAAAAGACGAAGTAAAAGGATTTTAGGTCAAGATGCCAACTAAGTACGTTAAGCCAAAGTGTCCCAAATTAGAGGATGTGATCATCGATGACTCCAGACCGGAACGAGTCGTAAAGATAGGGATCAACGTCCCCAAAGAAATCAGAGAAGAACTGATAGCGTTCTTGAAATCAAAAGCCAAGTGCTTCGCCTGGAGCCACGAGGACATGATAGGCATATCTCCAGACGTGATGCTCCACAAGCTAAACGTCGATCCGTAGTTCACCCCGGTCAAGCAGAAGAAGAGGAAATTCGCTCCCGAACACAACAAAGTTGTAGACGAAGAAGTAAAAAATCTCCTCGAGACAGGCAAGATATGAGAAGCGAAGTACCCCGACTGGCTCGCCAACATCGTTGTCGTCCAGAAGAAGAACATGAAGTGGAGAGTATGCGTTGATTTCACGGATCTTAACAAGGCCTGCCCTAAAGACTCCTTCCCACTCCCTCATATCGACGCCATGGTAGACGCAACGGCGGGGCACGAGATGCTAACGTTCATGGACGCGTTCAGCGGATATCACTAGGTTCAGATGAATCCCGCCGATCAAGAAAAGACCTCGTTCATAACAAACCCTCATGCCTTTCGGCCTCAAGAACGCCGGAGCCACGTATCAAAGGCTGGTAAACAAGATGTTCGAAAAACAGATAGGTGACACAATGGAAGTTTACATAGACGACATGCTTGTGAAATCTAAACAAGCAAAAGGTCACGTGACACATCTGAAGAAAGCGTTCGAGATCCTGGAGGAATATAGCATGAAGCTCAATCCTACCAAATGTTCCTTCAGAGTCTTTTCCGGGAAATTCCTTGGATACGTAGTAACGCAAAGAGGAATTGAAGCTAGTCTCGAACAGATCAAAGCCATACTTGATCTCGAATCTCCATGTTGCGTGAAAGACATCCAAAAGCTGTCAGGAAGAGTCGCTACGCTAAACAGATCCATCTCCAAAGCTTCCGACAGAAACCAACTCTTCTACGATACTCTCAGGAAAAACGAGTCTTTCTCCTGGACAGAACGCCATGAAGAGGCCTTCACGGAGCTCAAGAACTACTTGACGAATCCCTTACTCCTATCGAAGCCTAAGGAGGGAGAGCCTTTGTTTGTATATCTAGCAGTCTCTGAGATAGCTATTAGCGCCGTACTCGTAAGAGAAGAAGGGGAAGAACAACAACCCGTCTACTACGTGAGCAAGACGTTATCGTCAGTAGAAACGAGATACTCCGCCATGGAAAAGCTAACCTTGGCATTAGTGTTTGCTTGTATGAGTCGCAGTTGTCTTTGGGCTCATGAATGACAATAATAATATTTTGATGTTCTATGCCTTGTGAGTCTTTCACGTTCATGTTTTGCATCATTGTTCCTAATATTATCTTCATATCTTTTCGATGATGTCAAAAGGGGGAATATACTATGAAATCTTGGAACCAATAGGACTGGTATCATGTTTAGGGGGAACCATTTGAAGCTATTAGTCTAAGTATCTTTGTCTTGAGTCTTATATTCATATTTTCCTATTGTCTCTGTGATTACACTTATACGAATTTGTCATCATCAAAAAGGGGGAAATTGTTGGGATAGGGACCTGAGGAACTCTAGTTCCTCAATAGGTTCATTTCCACTATTACTCTATGTTTTGACGATGACAACCTTAGCATATACTATGGTATAGTTTATCTTGCTATTTCAGATGAAAAGATTGAAGATTTGAAGCTGATGAGGTATTAAGGGAAGTCAGAAGGAACTGTGTTACATCCGTGTTACTTCCAACCCTAGCGTGGGCGGCGAGCCGAGAAGATCTTGTATAAGATCTTTTCCTTGTTAGGATATTGCTAAAGTTGGTTGTAATATTGTCTATGTAATATTTGGAAGATCTCGAGTTAATTAGGTTAACTTGAAATCCATAGAGATCGTCATAATTTAGGAAAGCATTTTGACGTATAATATATTCTTGGAATATCTTTATACGACAGACTTCCCTCCTATATATATGATAATCTTTATGTTCTTAGATTCGTGTATTTTGACGGAGCTTGAAGTGCATCAGACTAAGAGAAGAGAAGTGTTCTTGCAAAAGAACATCAAGTAAGTTCACTGGTATTGTCATCTAAGATTTTCTGATAGGAACTAGGTTAGTACTTAGCAATAAGTTTGTAATCTTGTTCATCTCTAAACTCACTGATTGAATATACAAGTAGACCTTTTAAATCCTCGAAAGAGGGGTGGTTTTCATCCAAAGATAACTAATTGGTTATCTAGGGTTTCCACCTTAAGTAATTGCGTTGATAACTTGTTATATTACTTCCGCTGTGCCTAGGAACTGGACAACTCTTTGTCACAGTTCCCTTGATACTAACATACAGATCCTACAGAGATCTTGAAGAGATTGTAGCATTTGAGCATGATATGAAGGAGTTTTTTCTTGAGTTGTAAACCGATATCGATCCATGTCATTGTTGTAGGATCTGTATGTTAGTATCAAGGGAACTGAGACACAGAGTTGTCCAGTTCCTAGGCACAGCGGAAGTAATTGAACAGATTATTAACACAATTACTTTAGGTGGAAACCCAAGATAACCAACTAGTTATCTTTAGATAAAAACCACCCGTCTTTCGAGGATTTGAAAGGTCTACTTGTATATTCAATCGAGGAGTTTAGAGACGAACGAGATTACAAACTTTATTGCAAAGTACTAACCTAGTTCCTATCAGAAACTCTTATGATGAAAATACCAGTGAACTTACTTGATGTTCTTTTGACAAGAACACTTCTTTCTTCTCTTCTTAGGCGGATGCACTCACAACTCAGTCGAAATGCATAAACCCTAAGAACATAGAGGCGATCAAATATATAGCGACTTAGTTCGGCATACAAAGATATTATGGAAAATATATTATATGCCGTACTAATATCCTAATAATTAATCGACCCTATATTGTGCAAGTTACCTAGAATAAAGTCGCAATTACCATAACCGAATTACAACAACATAGCTATTTCCTAACAAGGAAAAGATCTTCTAAAGATCTTCTCGGCTCGCCGCCCACGCTAGGGTTGGAGTAACTTGGGTGAGACACTTAGTTCCTTGGCACTTCCCTTGTGTTCGTCAGTCTTCAAATCTTCTATCTTTAAACTGAAACAAGCAGGTAAGCACTACCATAGTCTATCCAAGTGTTGTCATCGTCAAAACTACGAGAGCATAGGAAAGGAACCTGCTAGGGAACCATAGTTCAACAGGTCCCTATTCCAACAATTTCCCCCTTTTTGATGATGACAAACTGATGTAAGTATAATCACATAAACAATAGGCAATTGAATTTATCTTAGTCCAAAGATACTTAAAAATCAAATAAGCAGTAAGTAGTTCCCCCCTAACCTTTGAATTTTCTAACAAGTTCCCCCTAAATATAATGTCAGTCCTATTGGTTCGAGATTTCAGAGTATATTCCCCCTTTTGACATCATCGAAAAGATAACAAGAGATGAATAGAATCGTAAAGTGCAAAGCATGGAACTGAAGACTCACAAGTCATAAAGCAAGAAAATTAATTGTTCATTCATTTTCAGCGCAAAGACAATGCGACTCATGCAACCAAAACAACATAAAAAAAAACAATAATCATGAAGCAGAGAGAGAAGGAGAACAACAAAAACACAAACAGATGATGAGCTTGGGAACCCTAGGGAAGTGCTAAGCCAACTACATCAAGGAACTGGTAGGGAGAGGTCACTCTCTCTGTGCAGCGAGGACTTCAGCAAGCTTGGTGAATGCGGTGCAAAGGGTACGGACAGCAGCTGAAAGTTCTCTCAGTTCCTCAACAATCTCAGAGGAAGCCGAATCAGAATCATCTGCAGGAACTGGTCGAGCAGGTATATGACGAATTGGGCGGGACTTCCTGGTGGTGGTTTCCTCCACCTTGAGACTACTGATGTAGTTACCATCCATCATGTGAGAAAACAGAGTTTCCTCCTCGTCAGCCGGGTAAATCTCCAGTCTCTCGAGGAGAGCCTTGATAATTGATGGGAACGGCAGGGAGTGGGATGGGTAGCTGTGGCAAGCCTGCATATGGTGCATGATAATTTTGGGCAGGTCAAGCACTTCCCCAACAAGGATCCTATCCATGAACACAACGTCCGCGATCAAAACTGTACTCCTCTTCTCTTGGCGAGGGATGACGTTGTTGATTACGAAGGCGTGTAGCAGTTTCATGGAGAGAGAGAGAGGAACCTGGTGTTGAATTCCTTCTGATCCGGGTTCCCAAATACAGACTTGGCATAATCGCTCTTCTTTGTGGGCCAGTGCTTTTTCTGAATGGCGAAGTATCCTGACCCAGTCGGGATGCCAAGAACTGAGGAGATCATCTCCGTTGTGATCTTATACATCTTTCCCTTGATGGTGACCACAATATCCTGAGGGTTTTGAGTTTCTGGTACCGTGACAAAAGACATGGAGGAATAGAAGGAGCAGATAACCCCTTCTTTGACACTCTGAGCAGTGGTGAACAGGGTTTCCTAGCCTTGGGAAGCCAGTAGGGAACGAAAGGTGTCAACTTCTCCCAGATCCGAGGTCCAGAGCTCGGGGTCCACAAAGAGAGGACCAAGGATCCGTCTTTCAGAAAATTCGGGTTTGACAGTGGTGGAGGCTGTTGCGAGGGAGCTAGAAGAGGAGATGGCAGGCTTGGTTGATCGAGTGCGAGCGGCGACGGAGTTTGGCTTTGGCTTTTTGGCCTGGCGACCACCATGGGTGGTGGTCTTGATAATGTGGGGCTCAACGTCGTCCGCCTCATCCCGGAGGCGTTTCAGGAAAGCATTGCCTACGCTCTTGGGTTCTAGGGGAGAGGGGTTGGCTTGATTGTCTGGGGAGTGGGGGGAGGAGTGTTGTTGCGAATGGGATGGAGAGGGGATTGAATGAACGGATTTTGTTGGGGCGGAAGGAGGTAGGAATGGAAGAGTGAGTGGTGGTGGGAGGACGATGATGGCTTTGGAGAGATCGGGTTGTGGAGATTGTGGGGGAGAGGGAGGTTTGGTGGAGCAAGAGGGGGTGTCAGCAGCCGTGGCGGTCTTGGATGGGGTCACAATAGTGCTCATAAGCTCCCTGAGCATCGCCAATTGTTCCTCTGTGAATGTGTTTGGGGCAGCCATTTAAGAGAGAGGAGAGCTTTGTGAATTTTTGAGAGTAAGAAAGAGAGAGAGTAAGTGCGGAGGAGGAAGGTTGGGGTTTTAGGAATCCCTTAAATAGAGCCTTGCAAGGATCTCGGCAGAGATTGTTCAAACGGTCACAATATATTCTCCCCAATCACAGATTTCTCAAACGGTAACAATTGCCTTAAATCTCGGTGAAACTTCCCAAGATGAATAATTACCACAACGGTCAAAAATTTTCCATCAATAGTTACCACAAATTTTGCATCATTACCCTTCTATCAATCGGCACACGGAACTGAGCAGAAAAAGGGATGTTGTCATGCGGCGTTGCTGTTTATCGATGCAGTTGAGTGCACAGAAGAGAGAGGCGAGTTCCATTTCCAGGTTCCTTTCATTAGTTGGCTGGGATGGGAGTGGATGCATATATGTGATGGGTAATAAATATAGACAAGAGTACACATCCAAACCAAAAAAAATTCAGGGAAGGCAAATTTGACACAAACATTAACATGTTCCAGAGTGGTGCTATGTGTAAAATAAGGATCATAGGAACGAGCAATGTAAGTCGGGCTAGGGAGGTCCTATAATCAATCTTCATATCGGCTTATATTGTGGGTTAGAATAGATCCGATTGATTATTTTGGGGAACAAAGAAGTACAATTTTGTTCAATTTAATCATGTGAGGAAGATAAGTCCATATATTATGCACGTCATGATGAAGAAACCATATTTTACAAGAGTATGACTATAGAATCAAGGAGAAAGCAAGCATGTAGGGAACCAAACAATCAAACACTCATTTTCTAGTCAAGACAGGGAAATAGGCAGGGGAACTCAGAACCTCTAATCAATGGCAATCATGCCTAGGAGTAATCGAAAGTATTCAAAAGGTTTTCGATTGAGGGCTTTAGTAAAAATGTCAGCTATTTGATCTTCAGTACGACAATGTTCCATGATTATAATTCCCTTTTCCACATTATCTCTAAGAAAGTGGTGCCTAATGTCAATGTGTTTAGACTTGGAATGAAAAACTGGATTCTTGGATATGCTAATGGTGGTAGTGTTATCAGAAAGAATTTTCAAGGGGCCATAGGACTTACCGAAATCCGCGAGTTGTTGCTTGAGCCATAGGAGATTCGCACAGCAGGCGGCCGCGACGATGTATTCAGACTCAGTGGTAGAGAGCGAGATGGAGGATTGCTTCTTGGAGGCCCAAGACACTAGGGAGGGACCTAGGAACTGAGCTATCCCGGAGGTGCTTTTCCTATTCTTAAGATAACCTGCATAGTCAGCATCAGTGTAGGATAATATTTCAAAGTCATCACTCTTAGGATACCACAAGCAGAGATTTTCAGTTCCCTTTAGATATCGAAGGATACGTTTTACTGCTGCCAGATGTTTGATCCGCGGGTCAGCCTGAAATCGAGCACATAGGCACACGATGTACATAATGTCAGGACGACTGGCAGTTAAGTAAAGAAGGGAACCAATCATTTGTCGATAGAGAGACTGGTCAGCCTTGATATCTGTGGGAACTAGGGTCAGTTTTGATGTCGGGGAGATTGGAGTAGCAAATGGTTTGGAGGAGCTCATCTGGAATCTGACAAGGAGTTCCTTGACATATTTTTGCCGATGGATCTGAGTTCCTGTGGGTAATTGATTTATTTGCAATCCTAGAAAGAAAGTCAGCTCCCCAATCATGCTCATCTCGAATTCGCTGCTCATCAGGACTTTTGAATTTTTCTTCAAGAGACAGGTTAGTAGAATCAAAGATAATATCATCGACATATACCTGAACCACTAGGATGTCCTCATCTTTCTCAAGAAGAAACAAGGTTTTGTCAATCAGACCTCGTCTGTATCCATTGGAAGTAAGGAACTGAGCAAGTCTATCATACCAGGCGCGAGGAGCTTGCTTGAGTCCATACAGGGCTTTGTCTATAAAGTAGACATGATCTGGTCTGCTTTTATCCTCAAATCCTGGAGGTTGCTTAACATATACTTCTTCTTGAAGGAACCCATTTAAGAATGCAGTTTTGACATCCATTTGGTAGAGTTTGAAACCTTTGTGAGTGGCAAACGCAATCATGAGGCGAATGACCTCCATTCTTGCAACAGGAGCAAAGGTTTCATCATAGTCGATGCCTTCTTGTTGGCAATAGCCTTGGGCCACAAGTCTTGCTTTATTCCTGGTAATCATACCTGAGTCATCGAGCTTATTTCTCAAGATCCATTTGGTTCCAATGATGGTTCTGTCTGAAGGGCGGGGAACCAGACGCCAAACTTTGTTTCTCTCAAATTGGTGAAGTTCCTCATGCATGGCATGGACCCAATCAACATCATTAAGCGCTTCCTTGTAGTTCTTGGGTTCCAGAACTAAGAGGAAGGCAGTGAAGGCACAAAAATTGTTCAGGGATGATCGAGTAGAGGGACCTGTTTTGTCGAAGGGAGAGGGAATTTGATCGACTGGATGGGATCCCTTATACTTATAATGAACAACTGGAATGGAAGGAGGAGGGGCTTCATCTAGTGGATCGGCATGATCAACAGTCTCAGCGGGAGCAGGGTCCTCAGAGGGAGAGTCTATGGCTGGTTCTGAGGGAACAAGGGAAGAGTCACCTATGGCTAGGGAACTAGGGTCAGAAGTGGGATCTTGAGAGGCCTCTGGTTGGGGATCATCGGTACTGGTAGGGTCCAATGAGAAACCAGACAGATGAGATGGTGTTGGGTTGGATGGATCTTCTTCTTCAGCATCAGTGATTATATCATCTTGAGGAACCTGTGAAGACACATGAAAAGCAGATTCATAGAAGACAACATGAATAGATTCTTCAAATTTTGAAGTCCTTGTGTTGTACACTTTGAAGGCTTTGCTATTAGGGACATATCCCAAGAATATGCCTTCGTCACTTCTTGGGTCAAACTTTCCTATGGGAGACTTCCCGTTGTTATGAATGAAGCATTTGCACCCGAAGACTTTGAGATGGGAAATGTTTGGAGCTCTTCCGTGAAGAAGTTCATAGGCAGTTTTCTCTAGTTGAGGACGAAGCATGGATCTGTTGAGAATGTAACAAGCTGTGTTGACTGCTTCTGCCCAGAATTTTTGAGATAATCGAGCGGAAATCATCATTGTTCGAGCCATATCTTCGAGAGTGCGATTCTTTCTTTCAACCACTTCATTTTGTTGAGGAGTTCTGGGAGCTGAGAAATTATGAGTGATACCTTTCTCCCTGCAAAAGGTTAGAAAATTTGCATTTTGGAACTCAATTCCATGATCGGAACGAATAGCCTTTATTTTGTTCCCAAGTGACATTTCAAGAGTGGGAACTATTTCACAAAATCTGTCAAACACAATGTCTTTGGATTTTATGAACATAGTCCACGTATATCTTGAGAAATCATATACTATCACGAGAATGTATCTATTGCCTCCAATACTTTGAGTACGCATGGGACCACAGAGATCCATGTGTATGAGTTCCAGAGGTTTAGAGGTACTTTTATGGATGGAAGACCGTGGACAAGTTCCTTTCTCTGGAGTTTGTGAATAAGATTAAGGCTTGCATGGCCAAGACGTTGATGCCACTGAGTGGATTTGTTCATCATGGTTGCAAGGCAGAGTTTTTCTTGAGGAGAGTAGTCGTGGTCAATGATGTATACATTATTGAACCTCTTACCTTTCAAAAGAATTTTCTGAGAATCTGGATGAATCACCAAGCACTCGGAGGGGGTGATACGCTGCACTTTGTATAGCGTAACTAGGGATTATTACATTAGTTTAGGAGTATTATCATATGTGTTTCGAGTCATTATTATGTTCTGAGATATTTATTAAGAAGTGAAGAAATGAAGATCAGAACCAAAGAAGAAGAGGATCGAAGATTGAAGACATGAAGACGAAGACATTCTGCGGAGCAGCGGCGATCGCCACCATCACTATGGTGATCGCCATTCTACAACAGAAGCTCTTCATAAGTTCGAGAGATCATGGCGATCGCCATAGATTCACACACTCTGAGCAAAATTCAGATTCATCTACCTTTATGGATGGAAGACCGTGGACAAGTTCCTTTCTCTGGAGTTTGTGAATAAGATTAAGGCTTGCATGGCCAAGACGTTGATGCCACTGAGTGGATATGTTCATCATGGTTGCAAGGCAGAGTTTTTCTTGACGAGAGTAGTCGTGGTCAATGATGTATACATTATTGAACCTCTTACCTTTCAGAAGAATTTTCTGAGAATCCGGATGAATCACCAAGCACTCGGAGGGGGTGAATAGGACATTGTTCCCTCCTTGATCACACAGCTGTGACACACTTATTAGATCAAAACCAAGATTATCTACAAGATGAACATCACTTACCTTGATATTTTCTGAGAGATTGACGGTGCCAGTTCCCAAGATTGCCCCTTTCTTTTTGTCACCGAAGGAAATTTTTCCTCCGTTGTATCTCTGAAGTGAATGAAGTTGTTCTTTATTACCTGTCATATGGCAAGATGCACCACTGTCTATGTACCATCTAGTGTCATTCTTCACTTCAGTCTGCAAGGGAAAATTAAGGCTTACGAACCCAGGTGAGCCGAGCTTTTCTGGGTAAGTTAGTGGTCAAGTTCCTTTGAGGGGAATTGTTCGGGACAGTCTTGATTTTGGGCTTTGTTTCATTGACCATCTCATAGTACTGAGGGTCGTTGATATCAATGATCTCAGTTTTTCTATTCTTGAATTTTCTATAAGCTTGTTCTTCTTGTTTCCTCTTTTTCTCACAGTCATAGATGAGATGTCCTTGGTTCCCACAGTTCCAGCAAACACGATTTGCGGGAATCCATTGATATCGATCCTTGGTTTTATAGTGAGATTTCTTTTGTCCTAGATCAAACTTTTTCCTAGGGGAACTATTTGGAGGTCTCATGGCCATGTTCCTATACATATCATGGATATGAGGGCTATGATGAGGAGCGTAGGTAGGTTCAAGATCTGAGGAACTTTCAATAATCTTAATCTTTTGCTCAAGAAATTCATTTTTACTGTTGGAAGTCTGGAGAGCTAGATCAAGTCTTTCATTTTTTACTTCTAGAATTTTAGTGAGTTCCTCAATATTAGAGTGTGAGTTACATGAAGGATTAGAATCATCAAAAGACTTATATCCTAGACCTCTACTGGGTTTGACAAACACAGTTTGATTAACAGTTTTCTCATGGATGCATTTGGTAAGACTATCAAGTTTTCCAATAATTTTCTGCAGAGAGGATTCAGGAGAATAGGAACTAGTTCCTATGTTTAGTTTTTCATGCAAGTCACAGGTAGGACATTTGGTGATTTTGCACGCAGTTTCATATTTCTTACACCAAGCTTCACTTTCATCAGATAGAGTAGCAATTTCTTCCTCACTTTCATTCAATTTTTCAAGAAAATTGTCATTTTCTTTACTTAAGGATTTTATGAGTTTGATTAAATGTTTCTTATCATAGTTAAGAAGGGTTTCAGAAAGATCAGTGGTAGAAGATATCTCGTTTTGTGATGACTCATTTTCAGCTTGAGCCATTAGGCATACTTTGGGGATGTCTTCTTCTGAGTCACTATCTCGCCATGTCGCTCGGCTTTCAGAGAGTGTCATGAAGCGAGCTTTAGAGGGATTAAGATCAAATTCCTTGTCTGAGTCACTATCTCCCCAGGTGGTAGTAGCGACTAAAGCCTTTTTCTTAGGAACTTCATCCTCTTTGGGCTTATCTTCATTCTTGGGACAGTCTTTGGCACGGTGTCCAGGTTGATCACACTGATAGCATCTGAGTTCCCTTCTTTCCTTGCGATTTTCATTTCTAGGGAATCTTCCTCTTTGAAATTTTCTGACAGTTCTTGTAACAAGAGCTATCATTTCATCATCATCAGAGTCAGCCCCAGTGGAGAGTCTTTCCAGGACCTTTGTGAGGGTGAGAGCAATTCCTTCTTCTGTGGAGCTTTTCTCATTTCCCTTCATCTTGTCTTCATGACGTTGAGCATGTCCAACAAGTTCTTCTAAAGGGAGTTCCCTAATGGAAGGAGTCTGAAGCATGATGTCTTGAGTTACAGCAAATTTTGAGTTCAATCCATTGATGAATACTAAAGATTTAGACCATTCTTCAAGCTTAGCTCCACATGCTCGGAGTTTGTTGCAGAGAATCTCAAGACGACCGTGATAGGAAGAGACGTTTTCTGTTTCAAGCATTTTAAATCTATGATATTCTCCTTGCAAGTCAAATTTTCTGCTGTTCTGGAGATCTTCACTTCCCAAGTTAAAGACCTCGAGAGCTTTCCACATTTCCTTTGCATTGTCAATTCCCATGACTTTGTCTTGATCAGCTTTGGAGAGAGCATTGAGTATGTATTGCCTAGCTTTATCATTTTTCTCTTGTTGAGAGTACTGTTCAGTGGACCAACGTTTGAAGTCAAGTTCAGTCTTTTTGTCGGTTGGGTCCAAAGGAACTGCGAAGTTTCCATTCTCAACAATTTTCCAACACATCATGTCATTGGTTTGGAAGAAACCAGTCATTTGTTCCTTCCACCATTGGAATTGACCCGGTTTCAGCAGGTATGGCTTGTTGGTGGAGATACCTAGTTCTTGTTCATTTGAGCGAGACATGTTAATAACCTGCGAGTAACACACAATCTAGAGCACTGGCTCTGATACCAATTGTAGGATCTGTATGTTAGTATCAAGGGAACTGAGACACAGAGTTGTCCAGTTCCTAGGCACAGCCAAAGTAATTGAACAGATTATTAACACAATTACTTTAGGTGGAAACCCAAGATAACCAACTAGTTATCTTTAGATAAAAACCACCCCTCTTTCGAGGATTTGAAAGGTCTACTTGTATATTCAATCGATGAGTTTAGAGACGAACGAGATTACAAACTTTATTGCAAAGTACTAACCTAGTTCCTATCAGAAACTCTTATGATGAGAATACCAGTGAACTTACTTGATGTTCTTTTGACAAGAACACTTCTTTCTTCTCTTCTTAGGCGGATGCACTCACAACTCAGTCGAAATGCATAAACCCTAAGAACATAAAGGCGGTCAAATATATAGCGACTTAGTTCGGCATACAAAGATATTATGGAAAATATATTATATGTCGTACTAATATCCTAATAATTAATCGACCCTGTGCTGTGCAAGTTACCTAGAATTAACTCGCAATTACCATAACCGAATTACAACAACATAGCTATTTCCTAACAAGGAAAGATCTTCTAAAGATCTTCTCGGCTCGCCGCCCACGCTAGGGTTGGAGTAACTTGGGTGAGACACTTAGTTCCTTGGCACTTCCCTTGTGTTCGTCAGTCTTCAAATCTTCTATCATTAAACTGAAACAAGCAGGTAAGCAGTACCATAATCTATCCAAGTGTTGTCATCGTCAAAACTACGAGAGCTTAGGAAAGGAACCTGCTAGGGAACCATAGTTCAACAGGTCCCTATTCCAACAATTGTAGACCCGACCAATCACCTAAAAGCATGTAAACAAATAAGGTATATTCATATTATAGATAAACAAAGACTAGTAACGCAAGATAAACCAAAACAAATAATATTACCTGTGCACCGGGAATCTCACACCAATCACTGTCGTCTAATGGCCAATCATTGTTCTGTTTTGTCCTTTGTTGTGGCTTCATCGGACCTTTGTTCTGCAGGAAAAAATACATATCAGATTTTGCAGGAAAAATTAGCAAAAAATACAGTTTCTGCAGAGAAGGAAGAAAATGTAGAAAATATGCATTTTCTCGCGTTCTGCGAGGGAGCCCCTTCTTGCGTTCTGCGAGGGGTGCCATCTCGCGTTCTGCGAGAAAATGCGCAGTTTCTGCATTCTCGGCAGAAATTGTTGAAACTAAATTATACTGCTGAATAAAAAAAATGACTTACAATCCCTTTTTGGATGTGGTAAGCCACATGGGCTTCAAATCCCTTAAGCAACTCGGGATCTTCTGGACCTCCAGCTACGCTTTCAGTGCGCTCAGGATCATATTTTGGCTCGTTCTTCTTTGACTTCCTCTTTCTTTTTGTTTTCACTTCTTCTTCTTCTTCTTCTTCTTCTTCTTCTTCTTCTTCTTCTTCTTCTTCTTCTTCTTCTTCTTCTTCTTCTTCTTCTTGATCCCCAATAACTTCATCCTCATTTTCTTCTTCCATCGGTTATGGTTGCTGATTGTAAGAAGAAGAACAAGCTTGTCCACTTCCCTCGACATTTCCATGACCCATGTCTGGATGAACACTTCCCTCACCATATCCACCGCCCCAACTTTGTCCACCCCACCCCTGTCCATAGTCCACTATTGCACCCTGTGGAATGAAATTGTCCCAGCTACCCTCAACTTGTCCACAAGAATAACTATCTTAAGAAAAAATGTCCCAGCCATCTGCAGGGTAACGCCCCTGGTATGAAAGTTGTGGACCTGACGCACTAGGCAGAGAACAGTCTGCCCCACCATAACTATGGACACCACTGTACTCCAGATATGCGTCAGGGAGTCCACTAGGGTACAACTCCGGTAAGTTTGTAGGGTTCAGCTCAACGTCGGGGAGTCCCTCAGGGAACAGCTCAACGGGTGTTGTCTTCTTTGTTTTCCTCTCCCTTTTGCTTTTTCAACCGGTGGTTCTTCCCTCACAATATTCCGGTTTTTTCGACGAGTTGAACGGCCAGGACGTTCCATTACCTAAAACAATACAAAATAAAATCAATAAATAAACGAATGCAGAAAAAAACACAGAATAAAAATGTGCAGAATGCACATGTTCTACAGAAGGGGGAATTGCCAGTTATGGCAATTCCTCGCGTTCTGCGAGGGCACCCTTCTCGCGTTCTGCGAGGTGTGACGTCATGCATGACGCGTGACTTCACACTTTCTTCTCCGGTCATCTCATTCATTCCGGCCAGTTTCCGGCGACATTTCAACACAAATTCAACATATAAATTCAACATTTTAACTAAAAAACCTATCAATTTAAGTGAATTACCAAATAAACATCAAAACCCTAAATAAAATGTAAACCCTAATAAAAGAACCTTAACCCTAATGAATTTCAACCTATTCAACATAAAAAAACATCCACTCATCAACCATAATACAAAATCATCATCTTTCATTCATTCCAAACAACCTAATACTATATACAACCATTTTTAAATCAACATTCAATATCAAAACATCATATAATATGCAATTTCATATACTAACAACATATAGTCATCTAGAATCAACATTAGAAAGCATAGGGGAAGAAGAAACATACTTTATTTCAAGATTTGTGTTGAAAAGAAGAAGATGAAGTAGTTTGTTTGAGAGAGGGAGTAAAAATGCGGCGGTATATGGTAAAAATGAGCAAAAGTAGGGTTTTTTTTTCCTTTTATAGGGACGAAGCCCTCGCGTTCTGCGAGAGAGACACCCTCGCGTTACGCGAGATGTCGCTCCCTCACGTTACGCGAGGTGTCGGGCGTTATTTAGTAAAACGCTCGGGCTGTATTTCGTAAGGGCCTTTGTTTTGGCCTGAGCCTTTCTCAGTCCAATTCACCTTGAATTATTTTGTTATATGGTTAGACTCTAGTGCTTTAGAATGTACTCCGTAGATTCTAAGATTTATTCGTGAATTTTGATTGCAAAATTACATTTTAGAATATATTTTAATGTAAAAGTTAAATAATTTCATTGTGAAACAAACTTGCTATATAATTAAATAAATATTTGCAAAAAAAAAATCACTATTGAGGCGAACAATCCGCCTCAACAATCCAATACTTTTTTAAAAAGTAAAATTACTTTTGTGGCAGACTGTAAATTACGCCTTAACAGACCATCAATGGAGACAAACACTCCTCAACAAGTCCATCAATTGAGGCGTACAACAAACCCATGTTTCTGAGCTTTTTTCAAGCCTGTTGAGGCGGACACATAAACGCCAATCTCAACGTACTGACCTGTTGATTGAAGTGAACAACTGACCGCATCAACATCTTTTGATTTTTTGCAGCCCCCTCATTTGAAGCGAACTGTGTCCGCCTCAACAAGTTTTTTTTGCCTGCCTTAACAGGTGTTTTTTCTACTAGTGACTTTACAATATTTACGTTTCGTTTAATGGTTTAGTCGGTGTTTATTATCGTTGTAACGTTTCTAAACGTTTTTTTTATAAGTTTGTGTTATTATTATTGTGTGTTACACATCTACCTTCATTAAAACCAAGTGGTAACATCTTTTTTAATACTAATAGGTTATTAGTATGAAAACCTAGTCAACAAATGTATTCATTACTTTTAATTAAATCAATCCAATGGTATCTTTTCAACATAAACAATGTTTTAGCCAAGCATGTGATCGGTTAGGGAATTCAATTGATTGGAAGAAGCAAAAAAAACAAATGCAACCCATAACCCTATGTCTTATATCTATGCCTTCTTAGAGTCAAAAGTGAACTAACCTACTACATAACAAGCTTTATGACATCTTTTGTCTACTTTGGGTGAGACAACTCAACTTGATGAAAGGGACATGAACAAGATGAGGCATGTTTTGGCCAATGCATGGCTGCATTTCATTTGGTAGGTTCTTCAAACTTGCAACAAATGCTAACTTTGTCATTCCGATACTAAAGCCAAAAGAAGTTACACTTTTGACTTCCTCAAATGCCATTATTTTCCATGTTTTCTTACTATAAATTGAGTACAAGGTTGTTATGAAATGGACCACAAACAAATAATTTCATATTGCAGCGTACTCTTGAACATAGATGACAATATACTCTTCGTCATATTTTTCAAGTTTAAGGTATTACATTTGATATAAGTTTTGTTTTTTAGCTTAATTTGGATTCCCTAACCACATTAACAATCAAATTACTAACTTTGTTTACGTTTTAACTAGCTTTATTCTCGTGTCATGCGCGGGATTTGCACAACGTTTTTTTATAACTATGTATATAATTTATAAACACATAGAAATAATAAAAATAAAAATAAAAATATGTATTATATAATTATAATTATTTTTAATTGATCTATAAATCAATATTATATAAATAAATTGAATTTAAATTGATTTATAATATTTATATTGATATGCATTTAAATAAAGAAATGATATAAATAGATTTATGATAGTAATCTTTGTATATATATTTTAATTGATTTGTATTCAAATAAGGAAATGATATCATTAGAATTAGGTTAATTATATTTAAACTTATATATTTAATATTTCATTTCTGAAAAAAATGACGATGACGTGACATAGCTTATTGATGAGTAGATGATGTGGTATAGCTTACTGATGAGTATAGTGTTTTGTTTTAGTAATTATATATAGATAGTAAGATGTCGAGGATTTACTACAACGACGAGGTGGTCGAGGTATTAGGCCAAGATCCCGGACTAGCTGGGTCGTACCACACGGCCACCATTGTGGAGAAGTGTAGGAGGATGGGCTTCTACAAATTTAGGTACCAAAGACTCCTAGATGACCACGATGGTGCGCTCCTCGTAGCAATCATCCTAGAGCTTTCCTTAAGGCTCGTGTGCCCTTTTAGGACCCGAGACAGGTACCAGCCGGGAGAGTACGTCGATGTATGGAAGATGGACGGATGGTGGGCGAGGATGGTTGTGACCTTCCAAACTATCAATCGGAAGTACGATATCTCATATGAACCTTTCGGGTACCAAAACACATTTCAAGAAATAACAACCTTGCTTCGCCACCTTCACTTCAACAAATGCATTTTGCAACGCCTTGTTCCCGAGGTGATTTAAAATGACGAGTATTACATGTATTGGTTTGATGATTTGTCTTATTATTAAGAACATTGTGGTTGTTAGTTTTATCGGATATTCGGTTTATCATTTTCGTGCATCTTTTATCATTGTTGTGTAAGGTTGTTTCTCTTGTTTAATGAAAGACCCTAATGTACTTGCCCTTATGTGTTTGTTTTCTAAGTTATGTACATGCATTATGTAATAATGCAAGTGTGCTAGTTGGATGGTGAGACAAGATAAGACCAAAGCCAAAGTTTATAACATATTTGTGTAACAACCTAAACATGTAGTCCCTTTATATATGAATAACCCATTCTTACATCAAACACCATTTTGTAACAATCTAACATATTCGTTTTATGTTCAAGCCACATCCATCTACTATGGACGATGAATTCCCTTCAAGAAGGTAATCATTTATTCCTTAGTGTTTTAATCGTCAACTAGAAAATCAATGCGTTATCTTACCTATATGTTCATCTTGTTTTATTTCATATATTCTCATACATAGCATCGAGATGAAACCCATACATTTACAAATTTGGGACGAAGGCTATCTAGGCTCATACTATGGCGCATGTGTTGTCGATAAGTGTGACACAGACGGTTTTTTGTTGGATCGAGTACACAACCCTTAAGAACACTATTACTGGAGATCCATATCGGGAGATTGTTCCCAAACTTGCGATCTGCCCACTTCCTCGACATTGCACGCCTGAGGTTTATGGAATCAGGGATCATGTTGAATACTATAACCGAGACGGATGGTGGTATGGCATGGTCAATTCGTATCTCATCGACACTAGTCGGTATGAGATTGATTTGGAAGAGATTGGGTATGAAAACGCAACAAAAAAAATTTGTGAAGAACGTAGACAACACTTTCTTAGGAACGGGAATGCATGGGTCAAACGCACGTCGTAGCGTATCAAGATTGACAACGAGTGACTCATTAGGGTCGAGTTTGCTTCTTTCCTTTCCCATGTTTCTTCGTTTTCCGTTTGTTTGTTTTCGGTTTTTCATCGGGCAATTTTATATCTATGGTAAACCTGTTATTGCATATTTTGTTTACCTTCCTACATAATATTGCTATGAATTTTATATTGCAACTTCAGCCTTCATTTTTGTAAGATCTGTATGTTAGTATCAAAGGAACTGTGACAAAGAGTTGTCCAGTTCCTAGGCACAACGGAAGTAATGAAACAAGTTATCAACACAATTACTTAAGGTGGAAACCCTAGATAACCAACTAGTTATCTTTGGATGAAAACCACCCCTCTTTCGAGGATTGAAAGGTCTACTTGTATATTCAATCAATAAGTTTAGAGAAGAACGAGATTACAAACTTATTGCTAAGTACTAACCTAGTTCCTATCAGAAACTCTCAGATGATTATACTAGTGAACCTACTTGATGTTCTTTTGCAATAACAACTCTCTCTTCTCTTAGTTCGATGCACTTCAAGCTCCGTCAAAATACATAAGTCCTAAGAACGTAAAGATCATCATATATATAGGGGAAGTCTGCCGTATAACGATATTCCAAGAATATATTATACGTCAAACTACTTTCCTAATTAATGAGGATCTCTACGGCTGTCAAGTTAACATAATCAACTCGAGATCTTTTAAGTGTTACATTGACCGATTACAACCAACTAAGCAATATCCTAACAAGGGAAAGATCTTCTTGAAGATCTTCTCAGCTTGCCGCCCACGCTAGGGTTAGGAGTAACACAAATGCAACACGGGTTCCCTCTCTGCTTCCCTTAATACTTCATCAGCTTCAAATATTTAATCTTTTCATATGAAATATCAAGATAAACTATACCATAGTATATGTTAAGGTTGTCATCTTCAAAACATAGAGGAATAGAGGAAAGGAACCTAATAAGAACCTGAGTTCCTTAGGTCCCTATTCCAACAATTTCCCCCTTTTTGATGATGACAAACTCATATTAGTGTAATCACAGAGACAATAGGCATAATGTAGTATAAGACCCTGGACAAAGATACTGAGACTAAAAGCTTCAAAGAGTTCCCCCTTAACCTTTGAATTATCTAACAAGTTCCCCCTAAAATGATACAAGTCCTATTGATTCCAAGATTCCAGAGTATATTACCCCTTTTGACATCATCGAAAAGATTGCAAGACAATATAAGGATCAATGATGCAAACATGATGAAGCAAGACTCACAAGTCATAAAACAACAAAATAATATTATTATTCATTCATGAGCCCAAAGACAATGTGACTCAGACAGACAAACACAAAAAATAAGAACAAAATTATGAAGCAGAGAGAACAAAAGAATAGAAGGCTTGATGAGTTGGGGAACCCTAGGGAAATTCTATGCCAACTACATCGGAGGAACTGCTGGAGGAACCCTATCCTCTCTTTGCAGTGAGAGCTTCGACAACCTTGATGAAAGCAGAGCTAAGGTCACAAACATCAGCCAAAATTTCTCGCAGTTCCTCAACAATCTCAGAGGTAGCCTCCTCTTGATCATCTACAGGAGCGGGTCGAGCATGTATATGTCTGGAGGGCTTGGACTTCTTGGTGACAGTCTCTTCAACCTTGAGACTGTTGATGTAGGATCCATCCATTGTGTGAGAGAAAAAAGTCTCTTCCTCTGGAACCGGGTAAATTTCAAGTCTCTCCAGAAGAGCCTTGATAACAGTTGGGAACGCCAGAGAATGGGATGGATGGATGTGGCATGCCTGCATGGGATGCATGATGATCTTCGACAGGTCGAGGAATTCCCCGGTGACAATCTTATCCATAAAGACAGCATCGACAATCAGAACGGTGCTCCTCTTTTCCTGGCGAGGAACTACATTGTTGATGAGGAATGCGTGGAGCATCTTCATGGACAAGAAGAGGAACCTGGTGTTGAGTTCCTTGAGATTAGGGTTCCCAAATACCGTCTTAGCATAATCGCTCTTCTTGGTGGGCCAATGTTGTTTGTGGATAGCAAAGAACCATGTTCTTGTCGGGATCCCCAGAACTAAGGAGATCATCTCTGTGGTTATCTTGTACAACTTTCCCCGAATGTTGACCACTATATCCTGAGGATCCTCAACCTCTGACACTGGAACAAAAGACATTGAAGAGTAGAATGACCGAATTACCTCTTCATTGACGCTCTGCGAAGCTGTGAACAAGGTTTCCCAGCCTTGTGTGGACAGAGGAGCGCGGAATGTAGCAACTTCACCCAATTCTGAATTTCAGAGCTCGGGGTCCACGAACAAGGGACCTATGATTCTTCTCTCAGCGAATCCTGGTTTGAGAGAAGTGGAGGCGGTGGCGAGGGAGATGGAGGAGGAGATTGCCGGTTTAGCAGACGAGTGCGAGCGGCGACGAAGTTAGGTTTTGGTTTCTTGGCCTGGCGACCACTGTGAGTGGTGGTCTTTGTAATGCGAGGCTCAGCGTCGTGCGAGGCCTCTCGCAGCCATTTCAAGAAAGTGTTCCCAACGCTCTCTGGTTCCTTGACATCAACCGCGGTCAAGGGATCGCCGTTAGAGTTGGGCGAGGAGTGTTGTTGGGATTTTTTAGGAGAGTGGGTGGAGGAGTCGCTCTTTGTGGGGCTCGAGATGGGCTTAGTCGAGCTTTCTGGGGGAGGAGGAGGGTGAAGGGCGTGTAGGGGATGAGGGCCATGGCGATGGGGGTGGGGGAGGAAGAAGAGTTTTTGGGAGGAGAGGGTTTAGGTGAGGTGACGATGGGGATGGAGGAGGAGGATGGGAGCTCTAAGGGTTTGGCTTCAACCGAGGGTAAAGCCGAAGAAGATGGAGTGTCCTTCTCCACTTGTAGCATAAATATCTTGAACAGCGCCATCTGTTCATCGGTGAGAGTAACGGGCTTGTTTTGTCCGGCCATTTGAGAGGAGTTTGAGAGTTTAGACCTTCAAAGTTTGAAGAAGATTTGAAGGAGACGAGAGGAGTAATAGAGCAGGGATTGGGAAAATAGGGTTAACCTTCCCTTAAATAGTCTTTCTCACTCAACATTCTTCAAACGGTCACAAAGATCATAATAATTTCCTTCCCCAATTACCGTTGTTCCAAACGGTCACAAAATCCCTAAAAATTTGGCCACAATTACCATAATCATAACTTCTCTAACGTTCATATTTTACCTTCAATTTTCACCACAAAAGAACTCATCATTACCCTGCTACATCGGCACAAGGAACTAGACTCAAAAAGTAGCGTGTCAGTGGCGGCGCATATTCCCGAGGCAGAAAAGCAATCAGCAGAGAGAAGATTTCGGAGTTCCTTACACAGTTCCTTTTCAGTAGTTGGCAGGGATGGATTTGGATGCATTTAAGCAATAGGTGATAAAATAATGAAAAAGTACACATCCAAACAATATAATCATGGGAGGGCCAATATTTGACGCAAACATAAACAAGTTCTAGAGAGGTGCTTATAATAAAAAGATCATAGGAACAATTTATGTAAGCCAAGCTGGGGAGGGCCTATAATCAATCTTCCTTTCGGCTTATAATGAGGGTTCAGTAGATCTGATTGATTATTTTGTGTTCAAAGAAGTACAATTTTGCCAATTAGTCATGAATGTGAGCAAAGTCTGTATATTATGCACGTCACAAAGACAACCACATCATTTATGAGGAATATGACAATAGAATCAAGAATCTTGTAGACATGAAAAGAACCAGAAGAGTCAAGCATGCATGAACTAATCAATACAGGGAAATATTCAAGGCAACTAAGAACCGCTAATCAATGGTAATCATACCCAGGAGTGGCCTAAAGTATTCAAAAGGTTATCTATTTAGGGCTTTAGTGAATATGTCAGCTATTTGGTCCTCAGTACGACAGTGTTCCATGAGAATGATACCCTTTTCCACATTATCTCTAAGAAAGTGGTGCCTAATGTCAATATGCTTAGACTTAGAGTGAAAGACATGATTCTTAGATATACTGATGGTGCTAGTGTTATCACAAAGAATTTTTAGAGGACCATAGGACTTACCAAAATCAGCTAGTTGTTGCTTGATCCATAGAAGATTTGCACAACAAGTTGCAGCTGCAATGTATTCTGACTCAATGGTGGAGAGGGAAATGGAGGATTGCTTCTTAGATGCCCATGACACCATACATGGACCAAGGAACTGAGCCATCCCTGAGGTACTTTATCTGTTTTTGAGATATCCTGCATAGTCAGCATCAGTGTAGGATAATATTTCAAAGTCATCACTTTTTAGGATACCATAAGCACAAGTTCTCAGTTCCCTTAAGATATCGAAGGATACGTTTGACTGCTGCTAGATGTTTGACTCTTGGATCAGCTTGGAATCGTGCACACAAGCACACAGAGTACATGATATCTGGGCGACTCGCAGTCAAGTAGAGAAGGGAACCAATCATTTGCCTGTAGAGAGATTGATCTGTGTTGATATCTGTGGGCACCAACGTCAGTTTTGTGGTTGGGGAAATGGGAGTGGGGAACGGCTTTGATGAGCTCATCTGAAATTTGTCCAGAAGTTCTTTGACATACTTTTGCTGATGGATTTGGGTTCCTGTAGGAAGTTGATTGATTTGAAGTCCCAGAAAGAAGGTGAGTTCCCCAATCATGCTCATTTTGAACTCACTGCTCATGAGTTCCTTGAATTTCTCTACAAGGGACAGGTTAGTGGAACCAAAGATAATATCATCGACATATACCCGAACAACCAGGATGTCTTCATTTTGTTCAAGAAGAAAGAGAGTTTTGTCAATTAAACCTCTTCTGTATCCGTTGGATATCAGGAAATGAGCTAACCTGTCATACCACGCACGTGGTACTTGTTTGAGTCCATAGAGAGCTGTCGAGGAAGTATACATGATCGAGTATGCTTTTTTCCTCAAAGCCAGGGGATTGTTTGACATAAACTTCTTCCTGAAGATATCCATTCAAGAACGTTGTCTTAGTCCATTTGGAACAACTTAAAGCCCTTGTGAGTGGCAAAAGCAATCATGAGACGAATGGCTTCCATGCGAGCGACCAGAGCAAAGTTCTCATCATAGTCAATACCTTATTGTTGACAGTAACCTTGGGCAACAAGTTTGGCTTTGATTCTAGTGACCATACCCGAGTCTTTAAGTTTGTTCCGAAAGATCCATTTAGTGCCAATGATTGTTCTGTCCGAGGGACGAGAAACCAACCGCCAGACTTTGTTCTTTTCAAATTGGTGAAGTTCCTCAAGCATGGCATGCACCCAGTCCGCATCATTGAGGGCTTCCTTGTAGTTCTTAGGCTCAAGGACAGAGAGGAACACAGTGAAGGCACATAAGTTATTCAGAGAGGATCTAGTGGAGGGACCTGTCTTGTCAAAGGGAGAGAAAATCTGATCAACTGGATGAGAGCCCTTATATTTGTAGTTGGCCACTGGAATGGATGATGAGTATGGTTTTGTTTGAGGATTAGTATTGACATCATTCTCACTAGAACCTAGGATCTCTGTGGGAGGGTCTGGAGCTGAATCAGGGGGACCAGGAGCCACGGGAGGTGATTCTTCATTTTGCACAGGGGAACTTGGTCCAGAATTACTGGGAGTAGCAGTTTCCTCAGTGTATTCACCCACGTTTCCAGTAGGTTCCAAAGTGAATTCAGGTAGTGAAGAGGAACTTGATGGAGAGAGATCGTCTTCTTCATTAGCATTACCATCACCTATGGGGAGTACCTGTGAAGACACATGAAAAGCAGATTCATTGAAAACAACATGAATGGATTCTTCAAACTTGGAGGTCCTCGTGTTGAACACTTTGAAAGCCTTGATGTTTGGAACATAACCCAAAAAGATCCCTTCATCACTCCTAGGATCGAACTTCCCAATGGGAGTCTTGCCGTTGTTGTGGACAAAGCACTTTCACCCAAATACCTTGAGATGAGATATGTTGGGAACTCGTCCATGAAGAAGTTCATACGAGGTCTTCTCAATTTGGGGACGAAGCATGGATCTGTTTAGAATGTAGCATGCATTGTTAACAGCCTCAGCCCAAAATCTTTGAGAGAGACCTGCTGAGATGAGCATTGTGCGAGCCATATCTTCAAGTGTCATGTTCTTTCTTTTGACCACACCATTTTGTTGGGGAGTTCTGGGCGCAGAGAAGTTGTGAGTGATCCCCTTTTCCCTGCAAAAGGTTGGAAACTTTGCATTTTGGAATTCAGTTCCATGATCGGAACGAATAGCCTTAATTTTGTGTCCCAGTGACATTTCAAGAGTGGGAACTAAGTCACAAAATCTATCAAACACATCATCTTTAGATTTTATGAAAATAGTCCATGTATATCTCGAGAAGTCATCTACAATCACAAGAATGAATCTGTTACCTCCAATACTTTGAGTGCGCATGGGACCACAGAGATCCATGTGAATCAGTTCCAGGGGTTTGGAGGTACTTATAATAGATTTAGGTTTGGAACTACGTACCTGTTTACCTCGAACATATTCGGAACAGAAATCAGATTCATCTACCTTGATGGAAGGCAGACCATGGACCAGTTCCTTTCTTTAAAGTTTATGAATGAGATTGAGACTTGCATGGCCAAGTCGTTGATGCCACAAGGTGGATTTATTTATCATTGTGGCGAGGCAAAGCTTTTCTTGAGGAGAGAAGCTATGGTCGACGATGTAGACATTATTGAATTTCTTACCTTTAAGGAGAGTCTTCTGAGACTCAGGATGAATTACAAAGCACTCAGAAGGAGTGAATAGGACATTGTTCCCTCCTTGGTCACACAGCTGTGACACACTAATTAGATCAAAACCAAGATTATCGACAAGATGAACGTCACTTACCTTAATGTTTTCAGAAAGATCAACAGTTCCAGTTCCCAGTATAGCTCCTTTCTTCTTGTCACCGAAGGAAATCTTTCCTCCGTTGTATCTCTGAAGTGATTGAAGTTGCTCTTTATTACATGTCATATGGCATGAGGCACCACTGTCTATGTACCACTTAGCAACACTTTTCACTTCAGCCTGCAAAGAGAAACATTAATTTTTACGAACCCAGTCCAGCCAAGCTTTTCTGGGTAAGTTAGTCTTATAGTTCCCTTGTTGGGCAGTTCAGACATTTTTCTGAGGTTTGGAACTAACATTCTCATTTGAGGCATAATATTGGGGGTCATTAATGTCATTAACCTGAGTCTTTCCTTGTCTAAGCTTCCTGGAAGCCTTTTCTTCCTGTTTCCTCTTTTTCTCACACTCATATATAAGATGTCGTTGGTTCCCACAGTGCCAACACACACGATTAGCGGGAATCCACTGATACTTATCTTGAGTTTTGTAGTGAGATTTCTTCTTACCTAGATCAACCTTTTTCATGGGGGTATTTCTAGGTTTACCTTGTCCCATATTCTTATACATATCATGAATGTGAGGACTAAAGTATGGGGCACAGGGTGGTTCCTTCGAGGGGGAACTTTCAATCACTTTAATTCTTTGTTCTAGATACTCATTTTTGCTATTAGAAGTTTGAAGAGCAAGATCTAGTCTTTCATTTTTGGCTTCAAGACTTTTAGTGATTTCATCAAAGTTAGCATGAGAATCGCAAGGAGGATCAGACACATTGTGAGGTTTATAACCTAGGCCTCTACTAGGTTTAACAAAAACAGTCTGAATAACAGTTTTCTCATGAATGCATTCAGTAAGAGAGTCAAGTTTCTCAATAATGGTTTGTAGCATGGATTGACAGGAATGTTGAGAGGAACTATTTCCTAAATTCAGTTTTTCATGCAAATCACAGGTAGGACAAGTAGTGACTTTATCGGATATGATAGCATTTTCATATTTCTTGCACCAAGCATCACTTTCATCAGACAACATAGAGATTTCTTCCTCATTTTCAGCAAGTCTTCCTAGGAGGCTACTGTTTTCTTTGCTCAAAGATTTGATAAGCTTAATCAGTTGTTTCTTATCATATTTGAGAAGAGTTTCAGATAATTCAGAGAAGGAAGATACCTCAATGTTTGGTGACTCATTTTCAGGTTGAGCCATGAAGACATACTTTGGTCATGTCATCCTCAAAGTCGTTGTTTCCCCATATATCTTCTGGTTGCGAGACTGTCATGAGGCAGAGTTGTGAGGGATTTAGATCAAGTTCCTTGTCAGAATCACTATCACCCCAAGTGGTGGTTGCGACTAAAGCCTTATTCTTAGCAGGAGCTTCTTCCTCTTTAGGTTTTTCTTCATTCTTAGGACAATCTCTAGCACGATGTCCTGGTTGATCACATTGATAGCATCTCAGTTCCCTTCTTTCCTTTCGATTATCATTTCTGGGGAACTTACCTTTATGAAATTTTCTTACTGTGCTTGTCAGTAAGGCAGTCATTTCATCGTCGTCGTCATCAGAGTCAGCCCCAGTGGAGAGTCTTTTCAGGACTTTAGTTAAGGCTAGAGCAATGCCTGCTTCAGTGGAGCTCTTCTCATTTCCCTTCATTTTATCCTCATGGCATTGAGCTTGGCCAACCAGTGCCTCTAAGGGGAGTTCCCTAATAGAAGGAGTCTGAAACATGATGTCTTGCGTAACAGCAAATTTGGAGTTTAATCCATTAATGAACACCATGGATTTAGACCATTCTTCAAGCTTTACACCACAAGCACGAAGTTTGTTGTAGAGAATCTCCAGACGACCATGATAAGCAGAGATATTTTCAGTTTCAAGCATCTTGAACTTATGATATTCTCCTTGTAGATCAAACTTTCTGCTATTTTGGAGATCTTCACTTCCCAGGTTAAAGGTTTCAGGCGCTTTCCACATGTCTTTAGCATTGTCGATGCTCATTACCTTATCCTGATCTGACTTAGAAAGGGCATTCAAAATGTGTTGTCTTGCTTTAGCATTTTTCTATTGTTGAGAGAATTGTTCAGTGGTCCATCGTTTGAAGTCAAGTTCTGACTTGGGCTCAGCTGGATCCTTTGGAACTTCGTAGTTCCCATGCTCAACTATTTTCCAACATATCATGTCATTTGTTTGGAAGTAACCAGTCATCTGTTCCTTTCACCATTGAAATTGACCAGGTTTCAACAAGTATGGTTTGTTTGTGGAGATAACTAGTTATGGTTCGCTTTGACGAGACATGTTGATAACCTGCGAGTAACACACAATCTAGAGCTCTAGCTCTGATACCAATTGTAGGATCTGTATGTTAGTATCAAGGGAACTGTGACAAAGAGTTGTACAGTTCCTAGGCACAACAGAAGTAATGAAACATGTTATCAACACAATTACTTAAGGTGGAAACCCTAGATAACTAACTAGTTATCTTTGGATGAAAATCACCCCTCTTTCGAGGATTGAAAGGTCTACTTGTATATTCAATCAATGAGTTTAGAGAAGAACGAGATTACAAACTTATTGCTAAGTATTAACCTAGTTCCTATCAGAAACTATCAGATGATAATAACAGTGAACTTACTTGATGTTCTTTTGCAAGAACAACTCTCTCTTCCCTTAGTCTGATGCACTCCAAGCTCCGTCAAAATACATAAGTCCTAAGAACGTAGAGATCATCATATATATAGGGGGAAGTCTGCCGTATAAAGATATTCCAAGAATATATAATACGTCAAACTACTTTCCTAATTAATGAGGATCTCTACGGCTGTCAAGTTAACATAATCAACTCGAGATCTTTTAAGTGTTACATTGACCGATTATAACCAACTAAGCAATATCCTAACAAGGGAAAAATCTTCTTGAAGATCTTCTCAGCTTGTCGCCCACGCTAGGGTTAGGAGTAACACAAATGCAACACGGGTTCCCTCTCTGCTTCCCTTAATACTTCATCAGCTTCAAATCTTCAATCTTTTCATCTGAAATATCAAGATAAACTATATCATAGTATATGCTAAGGTTGTCATCTGAAATATCAAGATAATACTTAAAGCGGTAAACCTAAAATACTACAATTGACCCTACTGTTTGACTAAACCCAAAAGGTTACAAACTCCGTCCTTGATACGGTTTGTAACTTAACCGCCGAAACTAGTAGGTGCGGTTAAACGTAGGCAAAAAAGTGGTCGTTCTGCTTTGATACTTACCCTAACATCATCACTCTATGCACCCTAAAACTAAAGCCCAACCAAATACACATTTTTATAATCTCATATATGCCTAGCTATGGCATCTCTAACCCCACTCATTTCCGATTTTGGATCGTTGTCTTCATCTTCTTCATCATCAACTGTAAATTTTGTAGTCGCCTTATCCGTGTCATCTTCATCTTCATCCAGGACCAATTCGTAATGCTTGTGTTCTAGAATGAAGTTGATTAAAGCAAAACAAGCTCAAATAATGTCCACTTGAGTCTCAAGATCATATAATGGCATACCCTTCGATATCTTCCATCGTTTCTTCAAAATTCTAGAGCATCGTTCAATAGTTGTCCTCAAAGATGAGTGAACACGGTTAAAATCCTCCTTGTAGTTCTCTGGAACATGTCTTACAGACTGTTATTGATGATATTTTGTTTTTGAATACGACACCATGTAGCCTTTCCTACCCGGGTACCCTTTGTCGCACAAGTAGTAGCGACCTAGATAAGAGGCATGTGTGCTTAAGAATAGAGTCAGAAAAGACATAAAATATATCTATATATTTATATATATGTCAGATCAAACCATTCAACGGTTACCGTCATATGGGATTCACTCAAAGCATGTTCAAAGACCCGAGCATCATGGGCACTACCTTCCCATCCACAAGAAATGAACGTGAAGTACATGTCAAAGTCGCACACGGCCATCATGTTGAACAACATAAAACCCTTGCTACGTCTAAAAGGGAATTGTTCAGTCTCTGGTACGACACATTCTACATGAACCCCGTCAATTACTCCAATATCTCTCTAATCAAACCTTGTAGTTCGGTGAAGAAACTAATAGTCTAGTAACCACGGGGATAAAATGATAATTACTTTGTACCTTAAATACCATATATCGTGGCTCACTTAACACTTTAGCGGGAATGTCAACAAAAGTTGGATCCCTTGGTTTAAGTAGTCTTTTGACCAAGCCTCCAAATCCATTCTTCCGCCCAACAAGAGCATCCAAGACTTGGTGAAAGATCATGTTGATCGTGTCTATCGACCTTTAGAAACGCTCACAAACATCTCTATTTGAGACACCCACAACAATGGTGTATAAGAAGATACCAACCTTTTCCCAAGTTGACACATACCTTGACGGTGCGAGGCCGTAGTTAGTTTGTAGTTCATCACACAGATTCTGGAACACATGCCTCTCCATTCTAAATGCATTCATACATTGCACCTCCGATTCATAATCCATTACTTCTTTCATCCATATATAACCAGTTAACTCTGAGGTGTAACAAGGAACTTTGGACAAGTACCTAACATAGTACGCAGTAGCAAAGCGCGCACGATTTGCCAACACAATATTCAACATAATAGCATATCTCCTGAGACGATCTCGTCTTGCCCTTGGTTGTTGGATACCTAAGAGTTGCACCATTAGTCCAAAATCTAAAAATTGAACATTACAATAAAAAAGGCAAATAGAATCTGTTAAGAACAAATTCAAAATGCAGAAAAAATCCCACAACATCATATTAACTGAAATTAACTCAGATGAATTCAAATCAACTTGTTCAACACACACACAGACACACACACACATACAGAAATCCATCAAACTCAAAGTACACAACATTGGCACATAACATGAAGTCAATTATTGACATCAGACAAACTGAAATAAACTCTTGAAAAGATGAGAATTTAAGGGCAATGTGAGAATGACTTCATTGTTTCTTGAGACCAAACTCGTACCTCAACCACGCCACCCTTGTAGAATCCTTCGAAGACAAAGGAAAATCTCTCTTCTGTTTTCACTAGCAAGCTAGCTACATGCAAAACAGTGCAACATAGAGTCCTCTTCAAAATCCAATGTCATATCAGCATCCATGCGGGTAATATAAATAACACACGTCTGAAAGAAAAATTGTGATTACCTAATTGCAGTGCTTTAAATATCACTTTCTAACAACGTGAGCAATTTCCGTGTAGATGTATCCACACCGGTTAGGGAATGAGTGTACGCAGTTTGTGCAGGAGCTGGTCTTTTCCTTACTCTTTTCATAGGCTCGGCTAGAGCGCTTAAAGCTCTCTTGGCTTGGATTGCACCTGAATGTCCACAATCCTCTCCAGAGCTTTGTCCTGAACCTCTCCTAACATGTTGTATAGAAGGAGTTGGTTGTAGAGGTGCGAGTACTTAATACTTTAGTTATACCATCAAGAAAGGGATGTAGTGACATCTCCTCCGTTAAAATGTCTACCACATTCCTCAAGATATCTTCTTGATTGTCTATGTCAATTTGTCGATCCAGGATGTCATTACTCAAAGACCGTACGAATCCAAGAGGAAGGTCATTTCCAACTACACCTTCAGCACCTAAGAACCACCAGTATTTCCTCTCTCAAACCCTAAAAAAATTTCTTGCGAACCACCTACAAATCCTTCATTACCACCACCATTAATTCTTCTTACAGAACCTTCAACACATTCTTGCAAATAACCTCCAGTTTTTCCTTGAGAACCACAAAACATAGATTGAGATAGAGAGGGATCTTCTAATCCTATTAGAAGCAGGGGTGGTTTGTCCATAGAAGGTGACACGACAAACCTTCCATTTGCAGACAAAACACCAAACACGTCGTCCCACAACTAACTCAGTTTCGTGCTAACCGCTTTTTTTCCTGAATTGGTAGAACTTCTCATTCTTTTCATGTAAGCAAGTAACAACAATGTCAAACTTTTATTTACAACTATAAAGTTTAAAATGAAGAAAATAACAGAGTCATTTATACCGTTTTTTGTTTTTCCCACCAGTCATCAGACACGATAACTAATCAGTGATGGGATCCCATCCAACTCCAGTCACAGTGTTCCTTAAGATAGTTCTCAAACTTGTTCTTGAGACTAGTCTTTGGAACCACCTTCTCAGTCATTATCTCAAACCGCTTAGAAATGTTGTCCCAAGAAAACAATAAGTATACTTAGCGTGAAAATCCTTACAACACTACATTAAACTTATCTAATCATCCTCACTGAATTTGTACATGGTTGTATCCATGTCCATGTCTTTATCCAACTTTTTTCCTCTTCCCTTTCTACTTCCCTTTCCAATTGGTATTGCTAAATGTGCGTGTGTGAATATGCTATTTTTCTGATGACGCGATAATGTATACAAGCTTCAAGATGCATTGCATTTACATCAATAAAAATCGAATTATAATTTTTATTTGTTTATAGTGAGTGATACTTGATATACAGATTTCAAAAACACCACGTACATTTGGTAAACAATCAATACATAAACATTTATTTTATAATGTGTGATCGTAGTAAGATATAGCTAATATACTACGCACATTTAGCAAACAATCAGCGGATCAACCTTTATTTCATCTTTTGAGTCAGAATGACTCAATATCTATATTACGACAAATACAAATTTGACAATACTTGAAATTTTACACCATGCACATTAATTTTAATATTTCTTACCATTGTTTTTTTATATTTTATGCTATGTACATGAATAACTATGTAGTATGTAAACATGTGACAATAATTATTCAAGTAATAAAAGAGAATAATTTCCAACCACCAATACAACCCATAAGAAACGTCGTCGTACCAAGACTAGATGGTTGAAACCCCTGCTAACTTTTTCAAACTTAATTGCGATGGGTCAAAGCGCGACGATTCCACCACCTTTCTAGGTTTTATTATTAGTAACTCTGAAGAGAAAATCTCATTCGTAGAACAATTACGGATCCCAAACTCTTTTGTATTAATCTCAAAAGCGAGAGCTGTTCTTGAAGGAGTTAGGGCAGCCATTCGCCTTAATATCAAAAATATTATAATTGAAAGTGATAATATTTTGGTGGTTAAGTGTCTCTCCACAAACATTCAGCCCCCATGGGAGATTCGATCCATCATTATGGATATTAAATCTCTCATATCTTTTTTTGATGCTTGTCAGGTGTTTTATGTTCACAAGGGAAACAATAGAGCCGCTGAACGCTACAAGGCGAGGCTGGTGGCAAAAGGATTTAATCAAGAGGCAGGAATTGATTTCTTTGATACATTCTCTCCCGTTGTCAAGCCGACGACTATCCGGCTTGTCCTCTCAATTGCAATCTCTCAACGCTGGACAATTAGGCAATTGGACATCAATAACGCCTTTCTCAATGGGGATCTCTCCGAAGAGGTGTACATGGCTCAACCACCCGGATTCGAAGACTCATCTCGACCCACTCATGTATGTCGCCTCCACAAAGCTCTCTATGGGCTTAAACAGGCCCCTCGAGCTTGGTTCAACAAGCCCAAACATCACCTGGTTCAAAATGGATTTAAAGCTTGTCAATCTGACACCTCTCTATTCGTTCATGCTTCCACTGCTGCTACTATATATATACTTGTGTATGTCGATGATCTGATTATAACAGGAAGCAACTCTCAGCTCGTCCAACAATTCATCTGTAATCTGAATCAGACCTTTGCCCTCAAGGATCTTGGCGACCTAAATTACTTTCTCGGCATTCAAATCAAAAGAACAGGTTCAGGTATCACTCTCTCTGAGCAAGGCTACATCACTGATGTCCTCGCTCGCAGCAAAATGGCTGAGTGCAAACCCATTTCCACACCAGCAGACCCATCCACTCGTCTGGAAATTCAGGGTGATCCTTTCTCTGATCCCACATTATATCGTCAAGTGGTCGGCTCTCTCCAATATGCCACAATCACCCGACCTGATATTGCATACTCTGTCAACCGTGTCTGTCAATACATGCACTCTCCTACTACTCTACATTGGCAGGCTGTCAAAAGAATTCTGAGATATCTTTCTGGTACAGTTCAACATTGTCTTCACTTTCAACCAACAGCTGCCAAGTCCCTCCTTGCATACTCTGACGCTGGGTGGAACTCCGACAAGGACGACAGTAGATCTCAGTATGGATTTGCCATTTTTCATGGTACCAATCTCATCAGTTGGGCATCCAGGAAACAAAAGGTAGTAGCACGCTCGAGCACCGAGGCTGAGTATCGAGCCTTGGCCTACACATCAGCTGAATTAATGTGGATCAAACAGCTACTGTGTGATCTTCGGGCTCCAGTTCAGTAAGCTCCCACTCTGTTGTGTGACAATGTTGGCGCCACATTTATGTCCAAGAACCCTGTCATCAGCACTCGATCAAAACACATTGCACTTGACTTCCACTTCGCCAGGGAGAAAATAGAGGCAGGTGATCTTCATATAAACCATGTGTCGTCTGTTGATCAGCTAGCAGACATCTTCACAAAAGCTCTAGGCAAGGAACGCATTGCCATGCTTCACTCCAAGCTTCAAGTTAAACCCACTGTTCAGCTTGTCGGGGGGTAATAAACAACTAGAGATAAATTAGGAAAAGAATCAGTCAAAAGATTTCATCCTGATTCTATGGTAGTGGTTAACTTAGTGTTGTTAGTGCCGACCTTAGAGGTCTCAATTAGTTAGACTTTATTTTCTTTCTTGTATATAAGACATTGTAATCACATGATCAATATACAGAAAAATTGACAGCATATTTGTTTCTCTATATTCCCTGCATCTCCCACACACTGCGCTATCCGATATGTGTCGACGAACCCTTTCAGCATTACATAGAATCCCGCCATTAACTATCATGTACAGAAATTGTCGCACTCTCTGCTGCACAGGAAGGTTCCTAACTTTCTTCCACAATACAAAGTGCTCGACATTAGTTGTCGATCAAAGGTTGGTCGCTGAGCCAGGGATGTTGCCGAAAAAGCGTAGCTCGCCCATTCCCAATTGTTGCCTTCAAACCCTTGTTCAGTAATTCAGAGCCATGACAGATGCCTTTCCATTGGCGAGAGTCCCCTTTCCTCTCGTGGAACATATCTCTATCGATTCACCCATTACAGTACTTTCATCGGATTACTCTCGACCATAGAGAATTGGGTTCTTGGATGGTTCTCCACCCCAATTTAGCGAGAAGTGCTGAGTTCATGTCTCGCATCGGGCGGATACCAAGACCTCCCTTATTCTTAGGCTTTGCAATGGTATTCCAGTGCATCGGGTGGACACAACGTTTTTCATATGTGGATGCCCAGATAAAACCTCTAACCGTTTGATCAATGGAGTCGCATATTCCTCTCGGGACAAAGTTATTTTGTATTGTATAGAGCGGGAGGCTAGTGAGCACAGAGTTTGCAAGTGTAACACGACCAGAAAGCTACAAAGTTTTAGCCTTCCAACCACATAATCTCGCAGTCCCTTTATTCAGCATGAAATTGCATCAGTCATTGGTCATCTTTCCCATTGCAGTAGGCACTCTTAAATAATTGCCAAAGTCGACATTTCAAGAAGTTCACTCACCACTTGTTTCATCAGGGGTGAAACCGATTTGGAGAACAATATGTTGCTTTTGTTGTGGTTAACTTGCTCTCCTGAAATATCACAAAATGATTTCAAACATTCTTTGATCACCAGAGCATTCCGTGAATCACCCCGAGCGAAAAACACTAAGTCATCAGCGAAAAAGAGATGGGATAGTTGAACCGTGCCGACTGAGATAGGTTCCCAATGCCCAGCTTCTACCGCCATTTGTATAATGTATTATAGCTTCTCCATACATTAGACGAACAAATATGGGGAGAGCGGGTCACCTTGGCGAAACCCAAGTGTAGCCTTGAAAGAACCAGCCGAAGACCCATTCCAAAGCACGTTCGTAGAGCCCCTTGTCTGACAAAGCATAATGATTTCAACTAAGTGATGAGGCAATCCCGTCTGCAGCAGAACCGAGCGCAAAAAACTCCATCGAACTCTATCATATGCTTTGGCAAGATCGATTTATAGAATCGTCCACTTGTTAGCGGTGTGGATATTAATCGAGTGTAACACCTCTTGGATGATAACCACATTATCGATGATTTGCCTTCCTGGAATGAATGTCGCTTGAGCCGGCGATACGAGAGAAGATAAGACGAGTTTCATCCGATTGACGATTGCCTTTGTAGCCGCCTTGAAGACGACGTTCAACGGCGAAATGGCCGCAGATGTGCAAGAGAAGTTGGGTCGTCGACTTTTTTCAGCAAGACCATGTGAGAGTCCCTAAACCCGTCAATATATTGCCCTTCATTATGTAGCTTTAGGAGTTCGCCAGAAAATTTTTGTCCAACAAGGTCCCAAAACTTTTGATAGAATAACGCGTGGAAGCCGTCCGGCCCGGGGGATTTGTGCGGGTTCATCTCCTTGATGGAATTCCATATTTCTGTCTCGGTGAATGGCAAATTCAGCAAAGCAAAATCAGCCTCAGTCATCTCCGGGAAAGAGATGCCTACGTCAATCTAAGGAGATGGCTCATTGTCAGCAGTGTATAGGTTGGCAAAGAAGCGACATACCAACTGTTGGAGCTCCTGCACATTGGTGACCCAATTATTCTCCTCATTTTTCAACATTGTGATCTTGTTGCATTTGCGCCGAATGATAGTGGTGAGATGATAGAACCGAAAATTTGTGTCTCCCTCAGTCAGGAAATCAGACCTCGATTTTTGGTACCATAGTAGTTGCTCTTGTTTAAGGATATTCTCAAGATCGTCTTTGATTCACAACTCACGTCTAATGGTAAGGTTGAAGGTCGGCAGCTAATCGACTTTGTGCCCGCTCTAATTGTCTCCATAGACGTCTCTTATTTTTGAAAATATTCCTGAATACATCCTGATTCCAATCTTGCAGATGAGAAGAGAGTTGTTGCAGAGCAGGCAACAATGTAGCACTATTGTCCCAACAAGAACTCACAAAAAGAGAGAAGTCATCATGAGTCAACCAAGCTGCCTGCAGTTTTAAGGGTCTAGTAGCCACTGGTGAAAATGAAGGTAAATCCACTTGGATAAGCAATGGTAGATGATCAGATTGAGGAGATGAGGGTACCTCATGCCCGCTTCCGGAAACCATAGGCGCCAATCAGAAGTGCACAACGCCCTATCAAGTCGGGCGCCATGGAAGGTCTCGATCGATTTTCCTGAAGTCTAAGTGTAAGTCAGGCCTGAGAAACCTAAGTCCACAAGCTCGAGATCATTAGCCCATTCTCTGAAAACAGTCGACGCTCTTGTAGAACCTACCGAAGAAGAAGATCTTTCCTGCGGTGACAAGGTGGCGTTGAAATCCCCAGGAAGAAGCCATGGTTCGTTATTAATGTTCGTGAAGTTTTCCAAGGCCCGCCATTATTCAAAGCGAGAGTTTGGGTTTTGAGCCGCATAAATGGCGGAGAAGATCCAAGGTTCCTCAGACCTATGAGTCACTTCGACTGTAATAAGTTGTTGATGCAGGGACAATGGGACAATAGTGACAACCTCATCTTTCCACAAAAGCCAGATTCCGCCCGCAAAGCCTTTAGCATCAACTTTCAAAATTCCACCATATCCAATACGTCTGCACACAGATTCGGCCCTTGCGCCACTTATATGTGTTTCAACTATAACTAACAGAGAAGGGTGATGCATACGAATGAGTTCCTGAAGTGACGATAAGAATCTCTTTGACCCCGCGCCACGAGTGTTCCAGACAAGTAATTTGAGTTTTATCATGGATAAATGAAATTGATGGAATTCCATAGAAAATCGGCTAGGAAACAAATCGATTAGTTCTCTGAAACAGAGAACAACATCACTGAGAGGCTGAGGCATTAAGACACTGCACAGAATTGGAAGAGTCTCCGTTAACATGGGCAATAATTCGACTGTCATCTTGTTCGTGATGGATGCCAGAAAAGCCAAAAACGGTCCGGTCTGGTGGCTTGACACCAAGAATGATTATTTCTCTAGTATCGGAATCAATCCTACCTGTCTGTTGTGCACAACCGGATCCATGATCAATGGTTGTGATAGCAGACGGATGATTAGAGCTTTGGTAATTGGAAGAGCTGCTCACGAGAACGGTAGATGCAACAGGCGTCAGAATCTTGTTGGGCTTTAGGGTCGTAGGTCTAGCTTGGTGGGCTTGGGCTTGACTTTTTAGGGCCATCTCTTTTACAAGATATGATTTTTTTTTACATGTGCTTCTTTTTGGATAAAAGTTGATTTCAAAGATCCTTTCCCTCTATTTTTCCTGGTAGCGGATAATGTGGAAACAGGATGTTCAAGCAAATCTTTCTTTTCCCTATTTTGAAATCTGTTCGACGGCAATATCGGTTCGACAGCTGGATTTTGCGGCTTCTCAGTTATGGAAATTTCGGTTTCCTGGGCAACCTCTACAACCTCAGACAAGATGAATGTTCCTGAAAAACTTTCTTCCAAATTGGTGATCACCTCAACGATTGTTGCTCTGGTTTCAGGGCATGTTTCCTCATCAGGCAAAAGAACATAAAAGTGTGATTCTGAATTGACTATCTTTGTAGGACTTTTTTGTATCTCCAGTTCTGCCTCACCAAACTTTGATACTTGTTCATCAAGCTGACGTTGTTGAGTAGCGGCCTGAGTCGAAGGTTTTGAGCCCGCCTGCTTAGTTCTTTGTTGTGATCGGATGAATTTCTTTGGTTTCATAAAATCACCCCATTGAACGTTTTCATTCGCTGCCACCATTTCAGCATTGGGATCGATTACACTCCCGGATCCAGAGGACTTATTAGGGAATTTGGTTGGACAACTCTCTTCAATATGCCCAATTTTCCCACAACCATAGTAGAGATTCTTTGGCCCTTCGTACTGAATAAACCAAGTACGCCCACGGAATTTGAAGCGGGGAACAATGGCTTAGCTAGATCAATTTCTACAGTCAGTTGGGAAAATTGCCCACGGTCTCCTTGTAGCGTTGTTTTGTCAACCCGGAGAACATTGCCCACTAAAGAACCCACACACCGTAAGAAACTGTCGTGGAAGTATTCCATGTTTATCCCGGGGATTTGTATCCAAGCCGTGAGAATTTTCATGTTGGACTGGTATGGATTATAATTCGGCGTCCATCGATGAATCATGAGGGAGTTATCGCCTATCAACCACGGGCTTGCGTTAGAACGAAGTATATATACATAGTTTCTATTTGACGCCCACCCCTTTTGCTATTTACCGCCCAGGTCATCCGTGCGTCACGCATGGATTTAATCCGTGCGTGACGCACGGATTGCACATTCCAGATCACGCATGAATTGTATCCATGCGTGACGCACGGATTAAATCCATGCGTGACGCACGGATTAATTCCATGCGTGACGCACGGATACAATCCATACGTGACGCACGTATTTGCATATATGAAACTTCTAACTTTCAATGTATTCAATGTATTTCTAGTTAAGTGTGCAAAGAAACACATTTTTAGTGTCTTTTTTAAGGCGATAAAGCCCAATTCGACAAAAACGTCATCGAAACTTTATCGAAATGGAATGAAACTTTGTTTCAATCCTTATAATGTCTATTTGATCATGTGTGTAACTTGAAAATCAAATTTAGACCTTTGTAAGTGAAACATAGTTTGAAAACCGAACAAAGTCGCAATATGTATGGCGTACCATATACAATTTGAAATATAATAAGGTTGAACATTCGTCAACATAACAACAATATAAGCATTCTAAATATAAAAATAAGATTTTGCAACATAAAACCATGCGTCACGCATGGAATTAATCCACACACGACGCATGGTTTTACACCATACGTGACGCATGGATTTTCATATGTTTTTTTGTTGCTTATATGATTCATGTCAATGTATTCAATGTATTTTTAGTTATGGCACACAAAATAATTCATGGTCCGTGTTGTTTTTAAAGGCTTTAAAACCACAATTCGCCATAACGTCGTCGAAACATCATCGGAATGGAATGAAACTTGTTTACAATGCTTATTAGAGATATTTAACCATGTCCGTAACTTTGCATCAAAACCTTTTGCTTTTAGAGTAACACGCTCTTTGTAAAACATCAAACTACTCACCACAAGCTTAACTTGTTGCAATATATATGGTCGTAACATTGATGTTCACGTATGTTTGAAAAATTTATACAAAAATGTGTTATAAGGCATATAAAGTCCCAATAAAGTCTCCCACATACAAAACGGGATTCAAAACTATGCCAAAATGCTAAAACCACTAAAAACGCCTTAAATGGACTTAAGGCGGTTTTTGGCGAAACGACACACGAACGATGTCCGAATGTAATGAAACTTGTTTTCAGTGGCTATTATGGATATTTAACCATGTGGGTAACTCCCAACCACAACTTCTAACTTTTAAAGTACCGCCTCCTTTGTAAAAAACATACTAGTCGTAACTCTCTAACTTGTCGCAATATGTATATTCTACAACATTGACGGTGATTATTGTTGAAAATACTATACAACATACTCTTATTAGGGATATTCAGTAGAAAAGAGGTCTCGCTCACACGAAATGAGGCACGTAAACGCTAAAACCACTAAAAACGCCTTAAATGGACTTAAGGCGGTTTTTGGCGAAACGACACTCAAACGATGTCCGAATGTAATGAAACTTGTTTTCAATGCCTATTAGGGATATTTAACCATGTGGGTAACTCCCAATAACACCTATTAACTTGTAAAGTAGCATATCCTTTGTTTGGACTTCTTACGTGGCCTAAATGTCCAACATTTGACAATATGTAATTTTATTTTGATTGGAAATCATGCAAACATCAGTGTTACTAAGAATCAAAGGGATCATGTGCCATTTTGTGCGTCACGCATGGAAGAAAACCGTGCGTCACGTATGGATTATATCCATGCGTGACGCACTGTTTTTCTTTTCAGAACTCATGTCAGCACGTATTAGTTGTATGACTAAACATGTTGATATGTGAATTTATGTTGATTTATGATATTTGAAATGTGAAACCTAGTTTGAAAGTGAAACGAGTCGACATGTTTTAAAATACCTACGAAATAGACACTCTTAAGAAAAAACAAGTAGTTCTTGCAACACAATAAGGTTCAACACTTCAAAGGTGCAACACAATAAGGTTCAACATAATAAGGTTCAATCTTCAAAGGTGCAACACAATAAGGTTCAACATAATAAGGTTCAACATAATAAGTAGATCTAACGACGAGGGTTGAACGGCTTGAAGAGGTTCCTGTATTCTCGTGCGGTCATCCTTGGTCTAGTGGATGGTTCCCCTCTCTCCCTTTGACGTTCTTGTCTCTCCCGTTCACGTCGCTCACGTTCACGTCTCTCCCGTTCACGTCTCTCCCGTTCAAGCATATCAAAGTTGTCTGCCACGCTAGACGCCGTACTAATATCGGAAATATCAGATTCTTGATCGGAATAGGACATCTGTATAATCAGAAACATAACCAAATTATAGTTACATAATCAATTAACTTCTGCATGTTGAAAATGTTGAATGTGGCAATTCCACGCGTGACGCATGGTCACTAACCATGCGTCACGCATGGTTATATTCCATGCGTCACGCATGGAATTGCCACTTCCAGAACTTCAGTACTGCTTTCTAATATATTCTCAAACCCTAATCTCAACATTTTTTTTCTGAAATTCAGCAGTTTGTCAATAATTTGATTAAAACCACACCATATCAAATTTCAACACCCTCATTTATAACCCTAATTCACAAAACCCAAATTCAGTATCAAAATCCTAATTACACTATCTACACATGAAAATATCAAATTCAACAAGAAACTATCAACAAAGTACACAATCCATTCATATATTACAAGTTTAATCTCTTCTAATCAAAGTATAACATACACATTGGATCTACATATGTAAATATTATCAAAACAACATCAAAACCTCATATATACATCAATACCATACCATAACAATGAAATCTTAATGTTTACATACCTTATATGTAGAAAGATGATGAAAATGGGGTAAATCCGTGCGTGATAGAGCTTCAGCCGCCTTCAAGAGAATGAGGAAGAGAACAAAATGGTAGGGTTTCGATGTTGGGCCTTTTATAGGCAAAAAAATCCATGCGTCACGTATGGAATGTGACCATGCGTCACGCATGGTTTGTATCCATACGTGACGCATGGATTTCAATGTATATGTTTTTGCTTATGTAATAAATTTCAATGTATTCAATGTATTTGTAGTTATGTCACGCAAAATAATTCATTTGTCGTGTTGTTGTTAACGGCTTTAAAACCACAATTCGCCATAACGTCGTCGAAAATTCATCGGAATGCAATGAAACTTGTTTACAATGCCTATTAGAGATATTTAACCATGTCGGTAACTTTGCATCAAAACCTTTTGCTTTTAGAGTAACGCCCTCTTTGTAAAACATCAAACTACTCATCACAAGCTTAACTTGTTGCATTATATATGGTCGCAACATTGATCTTTTTGTATGTTTGAAAAATTTATACACAATTGTGTTATAAGACATATAAAGTCCCAATAAGGTCTCACACATACAAAACGGGACTCGAAACTATGCGTAAACGCTAAAAGGCCTAAAAAGGCCATAATGGACTTAAGGCCCAAATCAGCCAAACGACCCTCGAACGATGTCCGAATGGAATGAAACTTGTTTTCAATGACTATGATGGATATTTAACCATGTGGGTAACTCCCAATGACAACTTCTAACTTTTACAGTACCACCTCCTTTGTAAAAAACAAAGTAGTCGTATTTCTCTAACTTGTCGCAATATGTATATTCTACAACATTGACGTTGATTATTGTTGAAACTACTATTCAAATTACTCTTATTAGGGATATTAAGTAGCAACAAGGTCTTGCACACACGAAATGAGGCACGTAAACGCTAAAAGGCCTAAAAAGGCCTTAAATGGACTTGAGGCCCAATTTGACGAAACGACACTCAAACGATGTCCGAATGGAATGAAACTTGTTTTCAATGCCTATTAGGGATATTTAACCATGTGGGTAACTCCCAATAACAACTATTAACTTGTAAAGTAGCATATCCTTTGTTTGGACTTCTTACGTGGCCTAAATGTCCAACCTTTGACAATATGTAATTTTATTTTGATTGGAAATCATGCACACATCAGTGTTACTAAGAATCAAAGGGATCATGTGCCATTTTGTGCGTCACGCATGGAATAGAACCACACGTCACGCATGGTTGCAAACCACACGTGACGCACGGATTTTCTTTTCAGAACTCATGCAGCAAGCACGTCTTGTCTCACCTACTGTAATAACTCCATTAATTTTTTTTACCATTTCCGTAACACCTACATTAACCCCTATTATCTTCCTTTCTTTCCATATTTCAAATGTCAAAACCCTTTTAACTCCATTGTTGAACATTCTTGAGAGCAAAACACACCATTTTATCCCAAAAAAGCTCTTTCTATATGGAGAATGAAGAGGAATGCACCAATGAAAGAGGTGGAGAAGCACCATTTTCAAGTTACAATCTTAATAAGGTAACATTTCTTGTTCATAATATTAATTTTTAAGGTGTTGACTTCTTTTAGGGTTTGATTTAGTTAGGTTTAATGGATTTCAAATGTTCAAGGTATTAGTTGTATGACTAAAGATGTTGATTTGTGATTTTTTGTTTACTTTAGTGATTATGATGTTTGAAAAGTATTATAATATTAGTTTTTAAGGTGTTGACTTGTTTTAGGGGTTTGACTTGTTGGGTTTTTATGGACTTTACATGTTAAAGGTATTAGTTGTATGACAAAAGATGTTGACTTTTGAATTTATGATGTATGATGTTTGAAATGTTAATGAAACATATTGTGGTTAACAGAATCATACGAACCATGACAAAAGATGAATGAAACTGCATGTTGTATTTCTATGCGTCACGTATGGAGTGGATCCATGCGTCACGCATGGGTTGTAACCATGCGTGACGCATGGATCCACTCCATACGTGACGCATGGATTTGCCATACAGAAGCTTAACTGGTTTGTTATCTGTGTGTTTGTGCATAGATGAACTTTTCTGTGTTTACTGGATTAGACAAGATTACTCTTAATGACTGCCCACCTCCGTCATACCTCGACTACATACCTTCGTTTGATTTGGGCATTGATTTGACAACATGGGAGCAACCGCAATCACAGTTTGGTGATATCAACACTGGATCTTTTGGAACCGGTTACGGTTTGTCGCAATGGCCTTCGCATTTGATGAGGCCACTTTCAGACACAAGTAGCTTAAATGTGTTTCGTCCTTTGCGTACTGCACCAGAATTTGATATTGAAGTTCAAGAAGAACAATATGTCTCTGTTGATTACTCAGAGTTGTTTGCAAATGACTTGGTATTCCCCTCTAGACAACAGGGAGTGGATTGGGCCGTTAACATTGCACAAGCCAACAACTTTTGCATAGTCAATGGAAGGAGTAGAGCACCTACCGAAACAAAATCTGGAAAACTTCAGCTTATCTGTGATAGAGGACGAGTGAATTACTCAAAAGCTAAGGGAGTGAGGAAAAACATCAAGACGAAAAAATGTAGATGTTGGTTCGAATTAAAACTTCTAGAGGAGCATAGAGGGGCTTGGAAACTTACTGTAATGTTAGGTACCCACAACCATCCTATTGGTAGTAGCTTGTTTGGGAATGCGTTTGCAGGCAGATTGACGCCTGATGAAGTGTGTACAGTAGTTGAAATGACCAGGGCTCATTGTAAACCAAATGAGATTTACACTATGCTCAACAAGTCTCCAAAGAACCTTACAAAAAAAAAACAAGTATACAATTTGATGGCCAAGACGAGGATCGAAAACAGGGAAGGAAGAACTGTTATCCAAGAGTTTTTCTACAAATGCAAACAGAGCGACTATTTCATGGAGTATAGGACAAGCAAAGATGATGCATCTATGATTGGTGATATGTTCTTTGCGTCCCCTGAATCAATGAAGCTCTTGAAATCATTTCCCTATGTACTTATAATGGACTCCACATATGCCACAATCAAGTAAGTTTTGTGTGATTATTGACCATTACATATGATTTTCCATAACATTGCAATAATATTATTTCAAATTATTTATTTACAGGTACAAAATGCCATTTTTCGAGATTGTTGGAATCACGTCTACATGGAGGAACTTTGTAGTTTGTGGGGCATTTCTTGAGGGCGAGACTAAAGAGCATTATTTGTGGGCAATGCAACAACTTCAAGAGATGTATAGAAGAATTGGAGCAACGCCCACTTGCATTGTCACCGACCGTGAACAAGCTTTAATGAGTGCAACGGATCTTCTTTTTCCAACTGCAAAGTTTCTTCTATGTAGACGACATATAAGGAAAAACATAGAGGCCAAAGCTTCCCTCGAAATGAGATCGAAACTAAAGGGAAAAAACTTATCCAACGACTACTACAACTTGTTCGAGGAAACCACCGTAGAAGGATATGAAAAAAAGTTGGATACTATAGAGAGAGATTGGAACGCGCATATTCCCGTACTGCAATATGTTAGAGACAGTTGGCTTGGTCCTTTCAAAGAAAGATGTGTGTCGGCATGGACGGATGACGTGTTTACTCTTGGAAGCAACACGACAAACAGGTAATTTATCTATAATTGCACTTACACAACTATATTCAGTTTTCTGTGAATTTAAACAGTTTCTGTAAACTGCACATTTATACGTCACGCACGGATTGGTTCCATGCGTCACGCACGGATTTGTTCCATGCGTCACGTATGGATGTGCAGTTTACAGAAACTTTTGATGCACATTCCTGTTTGAACACCTTAATAAAAATGCAGAGTGGAAGGAGCGCATTCCTGTTTGAAGTCATATTTGAGTGGTGGACAAGGTAGGCTCGACACAGTGTTTGAGGAATACAGTGACATGGCACGAAACCAGCTGAAAGAGATATTGGGTTCATTTAACGAGAGTCTAACAAAGACGTTTAGACTTGTTCACCAAACATCTTTGTTTGTACATTTGAAGTGCAAAGTTTCGTACAAGGCAATGGAGCTCTTGATTAAAGAATACGACAAAGGTGTACAAGGCATGTACAATGCACAATATTGCGATTGTGCAACCAAGGTCAGAGACGGGATGCTGTGTGTCCATGACCTTGCGACTTGTGTGAAGAAACAAATGCCAATTCAGCCCGTGTCTTTGCATCCTTTTTGGAGTACGTTGTCTTTGGAAGAAGTGGATACACAGTGTCATCTTGAAACTAAGAAAAACGTGGCAAGACGTTTATTTGATGAATTTTATGAAGAAACATGGAACACCTTGTCACCACATGATCAAGAGAAGTGTATTGAATCTGTCAGAAAGATAGCTAAAGTGGATACACCTCTCAAAGAGCCGCCTATTTCGAAACACACCGGTGGTCGTCCCCAAGGAGCTCCTAACAAAGTGCCTAGATCTACACAAAGAAAGAAGTCAGCATGGGAATACACCGACCAAGAGATGAGGTCTAGAGCTTTGGAAGAAACACCTCCCAAGAAGCAAAGGGTTCCTAAACCCTTTGGTGCACCTCCCGCTCCACAAAAAATGTATGCGCCTTCTAAGTACATTAGAAAGATACCAATGTGCATGAGACCATATGTGGAGGGGTGGTTTGACATCAGAGCCGATGGAAACTGCGGGTTTAGATCTATTTCTATGGAAACAGGTGAACGATATTATCTTCACTCTAATGTACACTTTATCCAAAATATTCCGTCACTCAATCTGTTTTTGAGAGTCATGTAACAGGTGGGACCCAAGAGCATTGGAAGTTCATACGAGAAGAGATGATACGAAAGGCTAAAGAGATTTGGCATTTACTTAAAGGCACGTGGATTGGTGGAGAAGTAAATCCAACATTGGAGTCCGCTATACATCAACTTACATGGGAAAGCGATTACTACCCAGCTCCAAGGGATAAGTGGCTTACCGTACCAGAAATGGCATGTTTGGTGGCTTCGGCATGTAATTGTGTCTTTGTGTGTCTAGGCGAGCAAATTAAACAGACATTCCTACCTCTTAGACTTCCGACTTGGTATGGTCAACCTGGAGCCAAGATGCAAGTTGTTTGCCTATTACTACTCACACAGGAAGAACATTTCATCCCGGTATGTTTTTTTCAATTGCTATTTACCTAGTGCATTACATGTAAATTTAATTATGCAATTCCGTAAAATCTATCTCAGATTCGCCTGAAGGATGGATGTCCACTACCACCTGTTTATAATCTTTGGGAGCGTAATTGTGAAGAATCTGCTGCGGCCTTGTATGACGAAGTGTGGCAAAGATGTGGGGCTTACACCCCCCCGAAAAGAGGAGGACATCAATCGTCCAAACAAAGCATCACAATTCCAGACGATGATGAAAACGATTACTAGTTCAAGAGTTATTGTCAGTCATGACAATGTTGTAATGTGTATTTTATTTCGAGTTTCGAATGACCTTCTAATGTTGTAAGGTTGTATCTTTTGATGCACATTTCAGTCTTTATGTGGTATTTCTGGGTTACATTTCACGTGAAACAGGTGCTTTGCATCTGAAATGGAATTTCTGCATTCAGTAGGAAAAATTCAATTCCATGCGTCACGCATGGCGTCAATCCATGCGTCACGCATGGTTTGTGTCCATGCGTCACGCATGGAATTGCATTTTTCCTACAGAATGCAGAAATTCCATTTCAGCTTTACTTGTCAAAAGCAACACTTCCGAATTGTTTTCTCAAAAGGAGACATATGAGTTGTCTTGTCAAAAGGAGACATGTGAGTTTTCTTGTCAAAAGGAGACATATGAGTTGTCTTGTCAAAAGGAGACATATGAGTTGTCTTGTCAAAAGGAGACATATGAGTAGTCTTATGAAAAGGAGACATCAGAATTACAACATAAAACAGATATATTACAACATAAAACAGATACGTTTCAACAAAAAACCGATACATTACAAAATAAAACAGATTCATTACAGCATAAAAAAGACTCATTCTTGAAACGTAAATTAAAACGAACATAACAAAGACAAAACACCAAGACACTTCACATTACATCTTAAAAGGAACGAAATACTAAGACCACTACGCATCGTCAGAATCGGCTGGTTTCTCTTCAAAATCCTCATAGAGCTCCTTCACCCACCATTTAGCCGTTTCCAAATCTTTCTCTTCGTTAAAGATTCCCAGTTTCGCTGCCATAGTTCGATTTTCCTCCAACAATTTCGTCATAACACGGAGATGATGACGGTCATACTCAGGATCAAGAAACACCCACCTGAAGTTACATTGGCATGTAAAAAACCTTCGGCCATACTGGTCTGGTCTCATCTTGTCATTAGCGCTGAAAACCGTGATAGACTTCCTACACCTCTTATTTGGACACTGAATGGTGCTGCCTTCTTGTGGTATTGAAGATGATGATGAGGATGATGCCATGTTGGTTTCCAATCTGTAATACAATGTAAGAAAACAAGTGAGAAAGTAAGGAATAAGATGTGGAATATGGAGCTTCAAAGAAGAACTTCAAGAATCAACTTACAGGCTGAGGGAGTGAAAAGGAGAGATTAATGAGTGGAAATGGTATTCTGAGGGAGTCAATTTATAGGCGTAGGTTAACAATTCCATGCGTCACGCATGGAATGTATCCATACGTGACGCATGGAATGCATCTGTGCGTGACGCATGGTTCGACATTTGACTAACAGAATGCAGATTTATGTCTTGTGCACCCTAAACAAATAATCCAACAAATTCAACAACGCTAATCAGAATTGAAAAGTTCAAACACAAAACAACCTTAACAAACAATCCAACAACATCAATCCAACAACGTCATAGTTTCCTTACGAAAAACGGACAATCCTGAAAATCTGAAAACAAACAGTTCATAAAAAACAATCGAACCCAATCCAACAAGATCACCACCGATGTTGTTGATACATAGTTGTCCACGGCTCAATATCTTGAAGGACCTCGGTTATGGCTCCATGCATTGCAGAAACATCATAGGGATCAGGCAAGGTTGCATATGGTGACAAGTGATCGTAGACCCTGTCAAAAACCTACAAATAAAAATAAATATTGAAATAAGCTATTTGCATAATGTTTACCTTAAATCAAACTTAAAGAAAAATCAAGATCTCAAGTTACATGAGATAAATGTATTACCTGCTGTGCTTCCAAGCTAGCGTGTCTGCCGGGTATCAGAAATCGATGAGTGCGGGGGATGTACCACATAAGATACTCCGGAGCTTCTTCAAAACCTGTCTGCGCAGGTGGTCCCATCTGCTCCAGGGTCGCCCTGTGGATATCCATCCCCTCCCAACTCCACGCCATTCTATCATAATTCACCACATATGACCTAGGGCTGATGAGCCTATGGGCTCTAAGGGGTGAAATTGGAGGCCTGGGAATCATCTGCACCCTACCAAACTGCCTAGGCGACCTATCGGGATGGTGGGGCTCGGTTATGTCCATGCAGCTCAGCACCCCGAAAAAAAGAGCAGGAGCATAGGCAGGATCACTGAAGTCGATTTCACCATACGGGTTCCAATTAACCTAAAAACATTATCAACGTCTTCCATTACTCAAACAGTAATTTCATTAAAGGTCCAAGCAAAGATGATGAAAACAAGTCCTCAGTTTTTTTTGCAATTCCATGCGTGACGCATGGATTTGATTCGTGCGTGACGCATGACACAGATCCATGCGTGACGCATGACACAGATCCATGCGTGACGCATGGAATTGCAAAAAAACTGAGGCTTAAAAATGTAAACAAAATGCAACACAAATACCTGATCCGCCCTCATTGCATCTAGTTCAGCTCTGTAGTTTCGTGCTTCAGGGTCGTAGTTCGGCAACGCTTCCTCTGGTAGAAACCGAAACGCATAAGGATGATCAACTGACCAACCAGGATTACGCCGAACACCAGCTGCTAAGGATGGGAAGTATGTGTATATCCAACCCTACCATTTAAAAAATATAGTTAGCATTAAAACCATAGAAATAAGTTATGATTGCTAAAAAATGTAGTTCCTAAATAATTAAAAACTTACTTGAAGGAGAGTGAAACAAAATGAGATCAAACCACAATTTTCGCGTGTAGCGATGCCCATTTGGCGATAGAAATATGCTAGCGCCGCAGATCCCCAAGAAATACTTCTTGCCTCTTCAACACTCCCTAGAAATGCACCAAATCTCATCGGGAGCTTATGTTGTGACTTGTCAGTGAAGATTGTGGAAGCCAGCAAGTGGAATATATATCCCATTCCATGAACTACGGGATCATTTAGGCCCTCAATGTGCGCCTTAAACTTTTTCGCGCTCATCCAATAACTATCGAGCTGTTCAATTTGAAGATGAAAATTTTGCCGTCCCTTTTCACCAAAAAAGTTCTTGTTCGTAGTTCTCCCGACTGAAGCGGTGGGGTCGGTCACCATAGCTTTCCCGTGAATAGGAAGCAACAGCAGCTTCTTGATGTCGAGCAACGTCACTGTCATCTCACCAAATGGCATGTGGAAGCTATTTGTTTCAGGATGCCACCTTTCTATAAAGGCGCAGATGAGCGGATAATCAATCACATCGTACATCAATACCCTGAGATGAGTCAGCTCCGTTGCAATTGCGTGATTACCCCATGACAAGTCAGAATTAAGTTCCCAATCTTTCAGCTGGGATTGTCTTGTCTGGTAAGGGAGTACGCCTCTATCCTGTAAATTGATTACGTAACACAAATAATTTTAATAACGCATAAATTTTTTCCAGAAACTGCAGAATACAGAAACTGCATAAATTTGGTTAAGGTGCAATGTACAGAATGCAGAAAGCAGTTTCTGCATTCTGTGTAATGCAAATCCATGCGTCACGCATGGACATGAACCATGCGTGACGCATGGACATGAACCATGCGTCACGCATGGATTTGCATTACACAGAATGCAGAAAATTATGTACAGCACACCTTAACCAAATTTTCAACAAAACTACAAATATTTCAACAAATAATCCATTTGGTTAATCAAATCAATTCATACATTAACAAATTTATTATCACAAATTCTATAAACCAAATAAGTTATGATAAGTATTGAATCTATAAACCAAATTCTAATTACATACCTTTCCTTTTTGCACAAAAAAGGCTGTATGAGCTTCAAAGCTTATGAGCAGCTCCGGAATTTGTGGACCTCCAGGAGTACCCCCCTCTAACTGAGGGACGTATATGTTTTTGACCGGAGGTTGTCGTCGTCGTCGTCTTCTGGGTTGTTCCTCCTGCTCCTCTTGCTCTTCCGCTTCTTCATGTTCTTCATGAACATTCCCATAGGTCCGATCCTCTTCCTGACCCTGTTCCTCATGCTCCTGCTCATAATCAGAATCAGAATCACCATTGGCACCCCCAGCTGATGGCCCTGCACTGCTACAAGCAACCAGTGCGTACTGGTCATCACCCGTCTGAGGGTTCTGAAAGTGATGAGAACCAGTAGCTTGCCTCATCATCTCCACAAATGATTGGTCATGTTGTGGATAGCCCGGATAGCCTGAAAACTGTGTTTGTTGTGGAAACATAGTTTGATGTGGGATCAGAATGGGGGTGCCAGGAAAGTAATGAGGGGAACCCTGGGGATCGAAACCTGCAGCAGACAAAGCTAGCTGTTGCTGTTGTTGTTGTTGGTGGTGTTGTTGTTGTTGTTGTTGTTGTTGTTGTTGTTGTTGTTGTTGTTGTTGTTGTTGCTGTTGTATCTCATCAGAAAACTCTAAACGACGAGGAGGCGATTCTTGTCTATTCTTCTTCTTCCTTTGTTTTGGAACTACGGGATCTTTTTTCTTCAGATCTCTGTTTCTTTGACGAGTATCCCGTCCAGGTCGACGACCACCATCCATATCTACATCATAAAATGTGCAATTCCACAAAATTAATCAGTTTACTGAATTTAATCAGCATATCATCAAAAACTCAATCAGCATATCATCAAATACAATCTGAAACTGCAGAACACAGTTTCTGGAATGTGCAATTCCATGCGTGACGCATGGCTTCAATCCATGCGTCACGCATGGTTGCAATCCATGCGTGACGCATGGAATTGCACATTCCAGGGTTGTGTTCTGCAGTTTTTCCATGGCTTTCAAACCCTAATCTCAACACTTTTTTCAAAATTATAACAGTTTTTCAATAATTTCATTAAAACCATACCCAATTCAACAACCTAATTCATAACCCTAATTCACAAAACCCTAATTCAATATCAAAACCCTAATAAACTATATACACATGAAAATATCAAATTTGTCAATAAATTATCAACAAAGTACACAATCCATTCATATATTACAAGTTTAATCATTTCTAATCAACTAATTAACATACACATTGGATTTTGAAGTAAATATCATCAAAACAACATGAAAACCTCATATATACATCAATACCATACCATAACAATGAAATCTTAATGTTTACATACCTTATATGTAGAAAGATGATGAAAAATGTTGAAAATTGGGTAAAACCGTGCGTGATAGAGCTTCAGCCGCCGTGAGGTATGTTGGGGAAGATAACAAAATGGTAGGGTTTGATGTTTTTGGGCTTTTATAGGAAAAAAATCCATGCGTGACGCATGGTTTGTGTCCATGCGTCACGCATGGTTTGGTTCTGTGCGTGGCGTATGGATTAAAACCATGCGTCACGCACGGATATAATCCATGCGTGACGCACGGAGCCTGGGCGGTAAATAGCAAAAGGGGTGGGCGTTAAATAGTAAGGGCCTATATATATTCCTCATTGGCAAATTTTGCTATGTAGTGATCATTCCCTATATCAACAAGAGTGACATCACCCTTGAGTCTCCATTTTTGCTCCAATTTGCACTTGAAGTGTACGTAATCCGAACCCTTCTCGAACATGTGGATGATCAAAGACCTCGCCCAAGGTCTCCTCAGATCAATCTTTTCTGCTGCTGTCAGAGTAATGATTGGACACATGGGGTCTGGCGCTTATTGATCCGAGTCGTCGTCGGTATCATACAGATCTGGTCTAGCATCAAGTGTATCAACCTTTCCTGTCGACTTCCCAGACTGGTCTTAGAATTGGAACACAACATCCTTGAATGATATTCATTTTTGTGCACCAGGTACCACAGTGTCGGCAGGTTGCAGATTTGGGAACATAGGATCAGGAGGAGCACCAAAAAGAGGATTCATAACATTTGTTTGTGGGTTCGTGTTTGTTGTTGGGGGGTTTGGCATGTCAACTTCCATTGCTTTCGAATGTGAGTTGCTCCCTGGCGACGCAGCCATCGCTAGCTCGTACTAAGGACGGTCGCCTACTGGCGAACGCAAGAATTCTCGAACAGAAATGTAGAGGCGTGTGTAAGCGGGTACTGAAACAAACACTCAAAAGATTTGCAAACTGATAACTATTTGACCAAAATAACAACCAATTAGAACCACTTGTGTTATATTTTTTGTTACATTAGTTAAGTGTCCATGCCCCTAAATTGTTATGCCCCTTCGCTATTTTCTCCAACGGCTCTAGCGACTTTTCAAGCGAACTGGTAGTGGCCGCTCCTCAGATCCGGCCCCGTCTCTAGAGTAACTTAACATGCCACATTCTAAAACTTGCTTACAGCAAAAACAAAATAACACCTCTATACATATGCTAAAACAGAACGTTGTTTTGCCACATGTCGCCCTTATATTCAATTCGTTTATGTGTCGACCTCTAAGATATGCTACATCATCCAGCATGTCATCCGACTTTATATTTTTATATATATCTTTGAATTAAATAAGTAAAAAAAATCAAAAAGATATCTAATAGGTTATATCACAAAAAGAAATATCGATTTTTATCTTTTATCATATTATATGTTTTATCATATTATATCTTTATCTTATATATATATATATATATATCTTTATCTATTATTATATTATCAACCTATATAAATTGAGTTATTAATGAACTAAAACTATAAAACATAAATCGTAAACTATAAATTATAATCTATAAACTATAAACCATAAAGTATAAACTACAATCTATAAACTAATTAATAGTTAAAATATAAATATATTATTAAAATATTTATTACATATGACCCCGTACATGATACGGGAACACACGCTAGTTGGTACTATAATGTAATGTATGCACGTAAATTTAAGTATTTAATTTTTAGGCTGATTTTTCTAGGGCAATAATTTGAAAAATGGAATTGTTATCTTATGGTTTCGGACAGTATAAAAATATATTATTTGATGGAGTATCAAATTTCAGCAAACATATATTTTTACATCTTAAACCAAATTATCATGAGAAAGTTACAGTTAGATTTTAGTTGTTTAATTATTTTGATTATTTTACAGAACCAACTTTTCAAATTCCCAAACTATGTGTCAAACTCAACTCTCATGACATACTTTATCAAGTTCTATTTTATCACTCGGTAATTTTAAGATACTATAAAATATAGTAATTTTTATAAATAAATAAAAAATATTTTAAAAAAGTTAACTGAAATAAAGAGATATGAGAAAATAGTCTGATGTTTTCATTACCCTCTAAATGGCATATATATACCAATTACAAGGAAAAGGGTATCTATAAATAATGAAGTAGTATAATATTAACATTAACATTTAATCTCTAATACCCCTCAAGTTGGAGCATGTGGATCAACAATGCCCAACTTGCACATAAGAAACTGAAAGGGCTTTTCACCAAGAGCCTTGGTGAAGATATTTGCAGGTTGATGAGTCTTCGAAATGTAAGTAGTAGCTACTAGACCAACAACAATCATATCACGAACATAGTGACAATCAATCTCAATGTGTTTCATGCGCTCACGAAACACGGGGTTGGCAGCAATATGCAAAGCAGCCCGACTATCACAAAGTAAGAGAACAGGAGTCGAATGATCAACTCCTAAAGATGAAAGGAGATACTCAACCAAGTGATCTCGCTGCAAGTACCAGCCATGGCACGATATTCGTCTTCAGCAGATGATCGAGAGACAGTAGCTTACTTCTTCGATTTCCAAGAGACTGAGGAATCCCCAAGTTTGATGAAATAACCACGGATGGAGCGCCGAGTGGTGGGACTAGGGTAGTACAAAATTGGCCCGTCCCGGACAGGAATAACCCAGACCGGACCGGACCGACACTATTCCGGTCCGGTCTCCGGTCCACAATATTTCCTTATTCCGGTTCCGGTCCGGTCCAAAACCCGGAAAAAATCGATTTGGACCGGACCGGGCCGGTTTTGTATATTTTAATATTTTTTATATAAATAATAAATATAATAGTTATATTTTTAAGAAAAATAAATTAATATAATGTTAAACTATACAATTTATTAATTAAAATATAAATAAAATTTTAATTTTAATTATTAAAATAATATAAAATAAAAGAAATAGAAATTCTGGTCCAAGACCGGATCGGAACCGGACCGGACCGGTATCATCCGGTCCGGTTTGGTCTTCGGTCCAAGCTTTCGGTCTTCGGTCCAAGGTTTCAAAAATTCCGGTCCAACCGGTCCGGACCGGACCGGATGTACAACCCGAGGTGGGACAAGTAGCCGATCAGAATCACAGAAACATGACTGACAAAGAGAGCTAGAAGAAGAGAGTTGAAGACCTTGTCCAGGGTGTCCGTTCAGGTACCTCAAAACACGTAAGGCAACCTTCCAATGGTCAAGTAAAGGATGTTGCATAAACTGTGACAAGACATGCACAGAATAGCAAAGCTCAGGTCTAGTGATAGTCAAATAGATGAAACGGCCAACGAGTCGTCGATACCGTTCGGGGTACTGTAAGGCCGGGCCAATAATCTTGCCCAATTGATGATGAGAATCCACAGGAAACTCGCATGGCTTGCAACCAAGAAGCCCTACTTCAGCTAAGATCTCTAGAGCATACTTTTGTTGAGAGACAAGAATACTAGAGGAATTGCGAGCAATCTCAAGCCCGAGAAAATACTTAAGAGGCCCCAAATCCTTCATGTAAAAACAACGGCTGATATAAGCCTTGACACCATCAATGCCACTAGAAGTATTCTCAGCAATAATAAGATCATCCACATAAACCAAGGCATGGACAATAGACCTCGAGATAGCGAGAATAAAGAATAATCAGCCCTGCTCTACTGAAAACCAAAGGTATGAATCGCCGAAGAAGGCTTGGAGAACCAATTGCAAGGTGCCTTTTCAAACCATATAATGATTTCTGCATTTTTCAGACTTTCTTTGCAGATGAGTCGACATATCCTGGTGGTGGAAATATATAGACCTCCTCATCTAGATCGCCATGGATAAATGCATTGTGAACATCCATCTGATACAAATCTCATCCTCGAATGGAAGCAACTGAGAGAAAGACACGAACAGTGACCATCTTTGCTACGAAGCAAAAGTTTCACTGAAATCAATCCCTTCAACTTGTCGGTTCCCTAGAACCACCAAACGAGCCTTATAGCGTTCGATCTCGCCATTAGCCCGATACTTAATCTTGTACACCCATTTACACCCCATAGCCTTCTTTCCTTCAGGCAAGTGAGAAAGAATCCAAGTGTCATTTCGCTCAAGTGCATCAAGCTCACTCTTCATTGCATCCCTCCACGGGGCATGTTGAACTGCCTCTGAGAACCGAGTAGGTTCAACACTCGTTGTAATGGCTGCTGAGAACAGTGCATGTAAAGTAGAAAACTTAGCACAAGAAACAAACGCAGCAATAAGATAAGGAGTATCGGAGGACGGTGACAGAGTGAGTGAATATGCAAAGAGGGGTGTAGATATAGAGTCGTAAATAGTATTGCAGACGTAATCTCTAAGCAGAACAGAAGGTTGCTTGGAACGAGAAGAACGTCTAACAGTGGAGTCAATTACTTCTCAACTCCCCCTATCATCGGAAGGGAGTGAACTATCTGGAGGTAAACCGCGATCGCGGTTTGAGACCCGCGGTTGCGGTTCGGTCTCTGCGAGAACAATTGCTTCTGTTGTTGAGCCACGATCGCGACTTTCTTCCCGAGGTCGCGGTTTGGTCTCTGAAATAACAAGAGCTTCTGTTGTTGTGCCGCGATCACGACTTTCTTCCCATGGACGCGATTCGGTCACCTGTGTATTGTCATCATCATAAAACGCATGATGAACGGGACTAGTAGATGAAGATGAAGGAACTTTGGGTTCTCCGTAGGGAAAAACATACTTTCAAAATACTACGTCCCGAGAAACAAAGATTTGATCTGTTTCGAGATCATACAACTTCCAACCTGATTGGCCAATAGGATAGCCTAAGAAGACGCATTTTCGACTATGAGACGCAAATTTGTCATGTTATCGAGGAATATGTGAAGCAAACCATAGACAACCAAAGACCCGTAAATGAGAGAACTTTGGATCCCGCTGATACAAGACTTCATAAGGGGTCTTGTTCCCTAGTAAACGTGTGGGTGTCCGGTTGAGAAGATTTCCAGCTGTAAGAACATTGATATGAATCTGGGTGACTCGTATGCCTCGGGGGGATCGTGGTAGAAAGGGAAGTCGTCGTTCTTCAACTCTTCTAGGGTTTGGATAAGTAACGAATCTTTCGATTCACCAAGAACTCGATGTCTTGAGAGTCCACTCAAGATATGAACGAATTCAATCGGTTGGCTTGATGACAGTTCGCTAACGAGAACAACTTCGGATCCAATCAGTAGTATGACGTGGTAGCTAATGAAGGATATAAAACTCAAACTTAAGCTATGCTATAAAATTCAACGTGAAAAACAACAATGGGAAAATGTTCAACTTATAAGAGGGGCTGCTACTAACATTAACCCTAATTTCGCAGCCCTAAACCGGAATTAAAACCAAACAATTTAATAAAAACGTCTGAAAAGGAAAAATACCGAAACACGGCAGAATAGGCGACCGCGGTCGCGACTTGGTCGCGGCTGCTGCTGGATTTTTGTAATCTCATTATCCATGGGGGACGCCAAGGCCTAGGACTCAATGGTGATGTCGTTGCTAGCTCGTCCTCCTTATATCGCTTCATTCTCCCCTTCTTAGCCTCGAAGCGTCCTCGCTTCAATCGTGTAGGTGCACAGGAGAGAAAGAGATCAAGTAATATGGAGCATCTCCCCTTCTTAAGAACAAACTCATCTGTTGGGAGCACTCCAAAAGCACAATTAATGGGGACTGAAACCAAAGTTGTTGTGGTGAATGGTGTCATATCTGCAAGTGTTTGAACACCAGAAGGCGTCCAAGAGAGCTTTGGTGTAAAGGCTGTATGCACCATCAATGGGGGGCTCCGACTCACAATTGCCACTATTTGAGGATTCTTCCTCCTCATTGTTTTCAACGGAACCCACAACTTGTGAAGGAATCTGATATGTGACTGACTCCTCAATTACTGACACTTCAATTATTGATTCCAAGTTGAGAACTGATACCTGATTGAGCATTTGGGTTGCTTCTATGAGAAGTTCAGGCGTATCGATCATCTCCTTGGCTCGTTGATCAAGATCCTGTCGTGTCCTGGCGATTTCTACCTTTAGCCAAGCAATTTCAGCCTCGAGGTCTGATGGACGACGCTCCTTTGTACGTGGCTTGGGAGCCTGTGTTGGAGGATGACGTTGCCGAGGTGCGTTGTAGCGTTGTGGAGATGGCCTGTAGCGTTGTGGGTTAACAGGATACGGAGGTGGGAGCCAACCGGGAGGCATGTTGGTGTAAGGGCTCACACCACCGAATCATTCATAGTCGTCCCACTCTTCATCATCGTCATCAGACCAGTAATCATCGGATTGTCCTGTGGTCCGACGATATGACATAGAGAAAACTAGGATTGGATTGGTAAAAACCTAAAATTAGGGTTCTGTCAGCGGCGGCGCGGCGATCGCCACTTCTGAGACGCGGTCGCGGGGATTTTTGGCAGACAGCGACAGGTTTGTATTTTAGGGTTTTGGATGGGCAAACGAGCTTCGATTTTGACAAATTTTATATGTATGGACTTGTCTTGAAAATCTCTAGATGATGGTGGAGGTTTTTGTGGAAAATGGAAAAAAATTTGGGGCCGAAATCTGAGTAGAAGTCGACGGGATTTTTAGGGTTTATGGTTTTCTATGCGGAATTTGGTGGAGAGGATATAGAAGGGAATGGAAAGTAAGAGTTTAAGAATGCCTACACCTTTGAACCGCTGGGCTCTTATACCAATTGATACGAATCTGGGTGACTCGTATGCCTCGAGGGGGTCGTGGTAGAAAGGGAAGCCGTCGTTCTTCAACTCTTCTAGGGTTTGGATAAGTAACGAATCTTTCGATTCGCCAAGAACTCGATGTCTTGAGAGTCCTTTCAAGATATGAACGAATTCAATCGGTTGGCTTGATGACAGTTCGCTAACGAGAACAACTTCGGATCCAATCATTAGTATGACGTCGAAGCAAAGGAAGAAGATAAAACTCAACCTTAAGCTATGCTATAAAATTCAACGTGAAAAACAACAATGGGAAAATGTTCAACTTATAAGAGGGGCTGCTACTAAAATTAACCCTAATTTTGCAGCCCTAAACCGGAATTAAAAACAAACAATTTAATAAAAACGTCTGAAACGGAAAAATACGGAAACACTGCAGGATAGGCGACCGCAGTCACGGCTGATCACCTGAGGTCGCAGGTTGGTCTCGGCCTGGTCGTGGCTGCTGCTGGATTTCTGTAATCTCATTATCCATGGGGGACGCCAAGGCCTAGGACTCAATGGTGATGTCGTTGCTAGCTCGTCCTCCTGGTATCGCTTAAGACACATTGACCCCAAAATTCCAAAGGTAAAGAGCCTTGAAAGTGTAGTGCACGAGCCACATTAAGAATGTGACGATGTTTTCTCTCCACTCTCCCATTCTGTTGTGGAGTATATGGACAAGAAGTCTCGAAAAGGATTCCTTGAGCATCAAAGAATGATTTCAAACACAAGAACTCAATGTCTTTGTCTGAATGAAAGCGCTAAATGACTTTATGAAATTGCGTTCTTACCATAGCACAAAACTTGTGAAACAATCATGCAACCTCAGACTTTTGAGTCATAAGAAAGATCCATACTGCTCTCGAATGATCATCAACAATAGTCAGAAAATACTTGAAACCCGTAGTAGCAGGAGTACTATAAGGTCCCTATACATCACAATGAATCATATAAAAAATGACATCAGCTTTATTAGAATTCAAAGGAAAAATGGTTCAAACTTGTTTCGCCTTAAAAAAAACATCACACGGATCAACAGTAATATCTCTTCTTGCAAAACGACCTACTGCAGGAATTGAAGACAGAACAGACAGAGACGGATGACCCATTCTTTTATGCCAAAGAAATAAAGATGTGGAAGACGAAGTTGCTAAATGGCAAGCAAAGCGCTCGACCCCAACGTGTGAAGCCAATAGACACCCGTCGTTGCTCACCCACTCCAATCACCGTCCTCGAATTGCTTTCCTGAATCACACACATCTTGTCACTAAGGAGAGCCAAATACTTCTTCTCTTGAAGAAGCTGAGCAAAAGAAATCTGATTGCAGTCTAATTGAGGAGAATATAACTCACGACTTAGAGAAATATCAGACAATGTCAAAGTGCCTTCCTCAGTGGCTGCAACATAACGATTATCCGGTAACTTAGTGCTTGTTTGGTTATCAAACAAGTTCATATGAATTTGAACTTCCTTGGGAAGTAGGTAAATATATGTGTTTGGTATAAACAAGTTTTGTGGGAATTTAACTTCATGGGAATTCTAACTTCCCACATTATGGAGGAAGTAGACTTACCCACTCCCTCCTAGGTAATTGCTACTTCCCCTATTTTACACATAAAATCTTAACTTCCTACATTCAAAATCACATGATTTACAATATAACCAAACATATTTTTCCAAATCCCATAATTTTCAATTTCCTAGATTTTAATGCATGAAGTTAACTTCCCATGAATTTGCAAATACTCCATCTAACCAATCAAGCACTTAATAGAGATCGGAGATGCAAGAATAATATCCCGAAGAAGAAATATGTAACTTGTCATATGACATACCAGAAGAGTGGTCAGGCATGGACTGAAACATGGCGACAACAGTGTTCCACTGATCACCACTAAGAGCTGACCCTATAGTTTCGTGGTCCTGCTGATTAGGTTTGAAACGAACCTGAGAAGATAAATTTGAACAAACAGCATCAACTTATGCAGAGGCAAAGCGAATGAGAGTAGATGTCGAGTCCATCGGAAAGGTCTTTACTCCCATGAAACTAAGATCTGAGTCCATCGGAATAGCGAATCAAGTGATAACACTTGAATATATCAAAATCAGACTGGCCACAATGGGTACAAGTTGATTTAGGTAGATAAATAGACAGATTCTCCCCGGTAATCAAGTCATCAGACGTACCGGACTGTTCCTTCGGATCGACCATGAAAGACATGTCGCGGCGGCGGTGGTGAGGTGGTGGAGGGGTGGCGGCTGATTTTTTGTTTTAGGGTTAGGGTCTCCAAAAAAATTAGAGCGTAACTTGCTTCGATACCATGAAACAAAGTGATATGAAAAAATATTTGGATGTTCTCATTAGCCTTTAAAGGGCATATATATACCAATTACAAGGAAAGGATATCTACAAATAAGAAAGTAATATAATATTAACATTTAATATCTAATATTAACTAATAATAATTAAAATATAAATAATTGCGAATTCAAATCGAAAAATATTTAAAATGACAATTTTATCATAATAAATATTTAATGTTAAAAGGACAAACAAAAATAAATGGATCGAAGATACATATTTTATAAGTTCATGAACGTAGATTAAGTTGAGTCAACATCTAGTTGTCAAAAAAATCCATGTTCGGATTCTCCTTATAATTAACAATAATTAAAAATATTCGACCAAAAATACAATAATTAGAAATAGCGAGTATAGGGTCGGAATTAGTTGGAGACCATAACTGAAGGAAACAGCTAACTGAAGCTGGATAATTAATCATTCATGGACACCAATCATCTTCTAACACATTCCCATGTTTATTAAACCAAGCAAAGATTTTGTTGCTTCTTCCTTTTGATTTTTTTTTTGTTTTTTGTATTAACAGAAGCTAATTAATCATTTGATTATGCTCATCTTAATGCATCCATATAATTGCATTACTGTTGAACATGTATAATTAGATGACATGCATTATCATGCAGCTGAGGACGCGGAAGCTTGCTTCGACATTCCAGCTAGATCCGCAGTTACGGGAAAGTGGAAAGATATTCCCTATTGCCTAACGGTTTGAACGTGCTTATTGGTTCACATTATTCTTTTGCTAAGAATTTCCAAATAATATTATATTACAAAGAACAACATCTGAATACGTGGATGTAAGAAATTATGAGATGATCATATATGCAATGATCATAGCATTTTGGATATCATTTACTAGAAACTAGAAAGTATCTCATGATAAAAAGTCAGTTAATTACTCAATCATCGGATTATAATAATTTTTCTCTTTATTCACCTAATCTTTGTTTGTTTTTGAAGAATTCATTGAAGAACTGAGAGCAAAAGAGCTTTGTTAAGCTCTATTAGCTGGTTGAAAGGAGAACATTACAGATTGTTTTTTATATCAGTTATAGACAAAGCTAATTACAAAAGTATCGGAAAAAAATCCGATGAGGATAAGATATTAGGTTAAGATTCAAGAAATTTTTATGGTCATGGGCTATAATGTGTGTGCTCATTAGTCATATCATTTGTGTTCATACGCCAGAGTATGTGCAAGTCATAATGTGTGTTCATATGTCACATTGTGTGTTCATTGACGAAAATGTGTTTATACATTATAAGGTGTATTCATGCGTAACAATGTTTGTGTTCATCGTCCTTATTCCTCACCTTAAGATTCATTCTCACTGAAACTTAACCCAAAAGTATCCTTCTAACTAATTCACTAACTGAAACACATACTCCTACACCCCTCAAATAGAAGATGTAGAATGCAAATTCAATTGGAAAGAAGTAATTGATCCACAGGTTCAGACAACGACTTTGTCAAGATGTTACCTAGCTGAGACACTTAAACATGTGACAAAGCAATCAATCTTTATATGTTTTGTCCTCTCATGAAAGACAAGATTTTTGACAATGTGGATTGCAACTTGACTGTCACACCTCACTGGCACAAGAGTGATGATATCTAGAACTTCAAATTCTGCAAGCAATCTTGTAAACCAAGCTAATTTTGTAGCCAACACTCTAATCGACCTATATTCTGCTTCAACTGAGCAGAGTGAGATTGTTGTTTGCTTTTTGGACTTCCATGAAATAGGAGATGAACCAAGAGGAACTAAGTAGCCACTAACTGATTTTCTTGTGCATTTGACATGATGTCCAATCTGAATCCAGTAAGCTTGTAGCTTGAAGTGTGTATTAGAACTTAGTAGCAACTTAAATTTATAGTACCTTTGAGGAATAGAAGTGTATGCATTGCAGCCTTGAAATGTGAAAAAGCTAGAGACTGCATAAATTGACTCAAATGTTGGGTAAAGCATACATCAGGTCTGGAAGTTGTTGCAAAGTTTAGCTTTCCAACTAGCCTTCTATATATTATGGCATCTGATAAGAGGTCCTTAGGATCATTCTTGAGATTAATAGAAGGATCTAAAGGACTCTTACTAATAGAAAGATTAATTGGATCAAAATCCTTGATCACATCTTGAATGAACATTCTATGCGACATTATGATTCCATTTGCAGTAAGAAGAAACTCAACACCTAAAAAATAACTTAGAGAGCCTAAATCCTTGATTTTGAATCTGTCATCAAGGAAGCCTTTAATGGAAGGAATCTCTTTTGTGTCATTCCCAACCAACAACACATTATCAATATATACTGCCAAAAAAGTGATATATTGTCCTTGCTTCATAGAAAACAAATAGTAGTCTTGTGTATAACCTTGTGAAAATAATGCCTTAGAAAGCTTGGAGTGTCATTGTCTGGATGCTTGCTTTAATCCATATAGGGACTTGTTTGATGGGCAAGCTTTTTTTTAATCTTCATATGTACCTCCTCCTCTAGATCACTATGTAAGAAGGCATTGTTCACATCTAATTGTGACAATGACCATCCCTTCTTGACAGCTACTTCTACATGACTTCTAATAGTTGTTGTCTTGACAACTGGAGAGAGAATTTCAGTATAGTCTATGCCTTCCTTTTGTGTGCATGCCTTGATTACTAACCTTTCTTTATGTCTTTCCACTGAACCATCTGTATGAAACTTCAATTTGTACACCCATTTTGAGCTAATAGGTTTCTTATCTTTAGGTATGTTCACTATGTCCCAACTATGGTTATCATCGAGGACTACTGATTTCTTTTGCATTGCTTCTTGTCATTCTAGAAAAGGCTAGCAACTTCAAAATTGCTAGGTTCGGTCAATGTCCTAATCTGAGCAACCATAGCTTGGCTAAGTTGAGAGATGGAAGAGCAATCTACTACTTTTGATGACCCTGAAGTAAGAACATTGTTACAACATACACAGTGACAGACAAAATCTTTGAGATAAGATGGTGTGACTATATCTCTAGATGATCTTCTTAAAGCTGCTTGTTTCACTGTTTGAGGTTGAGAAATATTTGTACCCTGAGATTGAACATTTTATGTACGTAGGCTCAAACTGAAAGTCAAAATTTTAACATGATCAAGTGAAGGAGGTCGGTTTGGAGAACAAAATTTTATAAGGTGTCTTTCCCTTAAGCACTTTGCTTAGGTATCTCTTAATCAAGAAAACAATAGTAAGTATAGAATCTCCCCGGTAATATAAGGGTAGACCGGCTTCAAACAACAAAGCTCAAGCAACTTGACGAGGCGAATTGTCGTATGCCAAGTCAAGTAATCCTAACAAGCTCACTAACACGTATAGTAGGCAAGCAAGGGTTGAATCCCAAGGGAATCAGGTTATCGGTTCTTAAAGTTATAATAATGATCAACGAGTGTAAGTAACCAAGGGGGGGGGGTTGGTATGTTTGAAGAACAAAGTAACGAAGGTTGATTTGGATTGTAAATATATCAATGGAAGGTGTTTCACTTGACAATTATCCACTAACAGATTAACAAGTTGATCATAATCTCCTTTTAATCCTATGTCGAATTACTCATATGATCGTTCTAATCCCTGTTCTAATGTAGTTATTAGTCCAACTAGTCCTAATAACCCTTACTCAACTATAACCTTCAAACTATCAAGATTCAATAATAAAGCAGCTTTAAGTTCAGGAATGGATAGATACATGCAATACCATAGACAACTAGTCAGATACTCGAAATGTACTCAATTCTCTTCACAATTGACATTCACAACTAGTTCATGCAAATTGTGTGTGCTACAAACAAGTATGATATTTCAACTAGAAATAACCAAACAATAGCAATATGAATGAGATGAAACTACTTAGATGGCCAATCTAAATGAGCAAATCTAATTCAATAACAATACACACAAGAGAATAGAGACAATCATAAGAGTAGAACAAAGGAAAGAAATCTTACAACTTAATCAATCCGAAAGCTTCAAATGTCAAGGAAAACAAATGGACTTAGCAACTCATGAAGTTCTTGAGAAAAAACTCTCAAAACATGGAAATGGAATGTGTAAGATGATTGAAGATCATCAACCCTTAAAACCTATAAATCTCTGCAGAATTCAACTGACAAATTGAAGGTAAAAACGTTATAAAAACGTTACAAAACTTAACACAACATACTAAATTGGGCAAATGAAGAAAGTCTTCTCTGGCGGATTTCCGCGATCGCGGATTTTGTTCTGTAATCTGGCTTCTTCAGATGGCATTTCCGCGATCGTGGTTTGGGACCCGCGGTCGCGGAATTTCTTCTGTGATCTTGGCTGGTCCAGTAGGTTATCCACGATCGCGGTTTGTGACCCGCGGTCGCGGATTTGGCTTATGTGGCTTCCTTGGCTTCGTCTTCAACTGCTTCCAATGCTACATGTGGTCTTCTTCAGCTTCGACTCTTCTTCTTATGCTTCAACGCTCCGCATCATCTTCTGTAATCTCATGTGTAACTCAACTCTCCAAAACTCCATGATTACAGAATACATCATAACATCTAGCATAATCCTATACAAAATGAGCTAATAACCTATAGTAGCGCTATGTAAAATACCACTTATCAAACTCCCTCATACTTAGACCTTGCCCGTCTCCGAGTAAGCTAAATGAAACTTACCCTTACCATCAGCACACAAAGATCTTAGGAAGTATAGAAAAAGAATGAACTACAAGTTACAAGCACACTTCGCCTCCAAACACCATAGTGAGTACAAAAGATAAATCTAATCCTAGCTCCTATCTAGCACCTTATTCCTCCATAGTGGCCTACCCTTTCCTCCTTATATCACCACTTCTTATGACACCTCGCCAGCAACAACAAATGGCCCTAAGACACTCATTTCACTCATTCTGCCTAGGCGCCCCGAAGGGTTTTCACCTAGCCACTCATTTCATTTTGCTAGATAACTCACCAATGGCTCATATCTCTCAAATCCACTTTTGCCTCAGCCTATTGCCGACCAGACTACCTGCTTATTGCATGGAACCGCCCTTTCGGGTTTTCAGCCCATCCCAGGATTTTCATTTGCCTTTTTTAACATTTTTGTGGCTTTTTCTGTTTATTTTTATTTTTATTTTTGTTTTTTCTCTTTTTTTTTGTTTAAAAGAAATACGAACTGAATTCAAATAACCGAATGAAAACTACTCTAAAGATAAGCAGTAAACTAAATCCATCTCCCCCATACTTGAAATACACAATGTCCTCAGTGTGAAAGACATAAAAAATAAATGAGGAAGAGAAGGGAGTAGCTCACTGATCCGGCCGGGTTACCCGGTGGGGTGGGGGTTGACGACTGGCGAGCGCGGTGTGACTGGGCTCCGGTGAGGTGGTGAGAATCTGGTGGGAGATGAGAAGATAAATTGATATTTTGGGGAGAAATTTGGGAGAGGAGAAATTGAAGAGATTTTGGTGAGAAATGGTAGAGATGATGGGAAATTGGTTTGGTGGGGGAGAAATTTGAGAGATGATGAGATGGGAGAAATTGGGAGATGATGGGTTTTTGAATTTCTCTCTTTTTTTTTCGATTTTCTGCTCTCTTTTTTTTCAAAACACGAAAGGGAACAACCGTCAATTCCTTTAGTAACAGCGAGACGCTGGGCGTCCAAATAATACCGACAATTCTCGTGCTTTATTCCTACAGGTTAGTAAACAAAAGAAAACAAAACAAGCGAAAAGAAATACCTTGGGTTGCCTCCCAAGCAGCGCCTTGGTTAGAGTCGTGGCTCGACTTCCTACTCAGGTCTCAATCATCTTGACCACCTCTATCATAGGTGGGTTTAATCCTCTTTGGGGTTGCCTAGAGGGCTTAGCTCCTTCCTCAAGTAGGATCCTGTGCATACAGGTGGAAGGGTTAATTCCCTTGATGTCGGCAATAGTCCCCCCAAGAGCTGTAATGTGCTCTTTCAACATCATCACCAATCTCTTCTCTTGCTCACCTGAAAACTTACTAGAGATGATTACCGGGAGGGTATCATTCTCTCCAAGAAAAGCATACTTCAGGTGCTCTGGCAATTGCTTAAGCTCAATCACTGGTGCCTGCAAAACAGAAGGGAGGACCTTTTCGCTCTCCAAAGTCAGTAACATGGGCCTGCCGGCCAAAGATCTACCTGAAGTGTCTAGCTGAGCTAGAACCCTATGAATATCAGGAGAAAGAGAGAGATTAACTTGTGGTGGGTGAATGATGTTGTTTTCCATAACACATTGCAATTCATCTAAGCCAAAGATATTAAAAGTATCTTGAACTATAGGATCAATCACATCAATAGAACAAATAGAAGCAGCATCTTCAATGGGGTGATTCATAGCATCAAAAATATTGAATTGTACAACTTCCCCATCAAACTCTAAAGTAAGAGACCCACTAGCTAGATCAATCTTTGTGTTAGCGGTTCTCATAAAAGGCCTTCCTAACAAAATAGGTACAGCCTAACCATCATGTTCCATGTCTAACACAAAGAAATCAGCAGGAAAGAACAAATTATCAACCATAACCAAAACATTTTCAACTACACCTTTAGGATAAACAGTGGACTTATCAGCTAGTTGAATAATTATTCCGGTTTCATGAAGAGGACCTAAACCAAGCATCTTATACAGCGAGTAAGGCAAAACATTTATAGATGCACCAAGATCAAGCATAGCTCTCTCAAAGTGAGTATCACCTATACGACAAGGAATGCTTACCATGCCCGGATCGCTGCACTTCTTAGGCATTCGCCTTTGGAATACAGCGGAGACACTCGCTTACCGTCACCTTCTGTCGTCCCTTCAATTTTTGATTCCTCTTGATGGTGCAGAGTTCCTTCAAGAACTTAGCATATCTAGGAATACTTTTAATGAGTTTGAGTAAAGGGATATTTACCTCACATTTGCTGAAGGTTTCGAATAGCTCCTTATCATTTTCCGGCGTTCTCGTATCCTTTAGAGCATCGGGAAAAGGAGCGGGAGGTTTGGTTGAGCTAAGTGGTGGGAAGTCGGGCCGGACATAGTTGTCTTGTCTCAATCGGAAGTCGCCCCGGTCCTCGACCTCAGCTCCAGCATCGTTTGAACATTCTCCCAAAATTGATTCGCCAGGGGCATATCCGCGATCGCGGCTGTCAGTCCGCGGTCGCGGATTTGCATCTGTTTCCCCAGAAGATATTCCGCGATCGCGGATTTTATCCCGCGGTCGCGGAATTCCCACTGTTTCTCCAGAACAACTTCCGCGATCACGGTTCTCGTCCCGCGGTCACGGATTCTCACCTGTTTCAGATTCTGCCTTTTCAGCAGCAGCATTTTCCAACACTTTTCCACTCCTTGTTGTCACAACACTAACATTTCTGGTCGGATTCACTACCGTTTGAGATGGTAGAGAATTGGATTTTTGTTGTGCAAGAGTGGTCACAGCTTCAGCCAACTGCCCTATCTGTTTCACCATGTTTTTGATACTAGACTCAGTAGTTTGGACATGGGTTGTGAAATGCTGAGTCAATGATCTCAACATATCTGCAGTTGAAGGTCCAGAATTGGGTCGTGGGGCTTGAGCTTGAGGTTGGGGTTCATTTTGATCACGCCATCTGAAATTTGGATGATCTCTATACCTCGGGTTGTAGTTGTTTTGCTGATCATTTCGAGGTCGTGGAGGTCCATATCCACCAGCAGTATTGACTTCAGCAACATCATTATCTTGAAGCTCGGGGCATTTGTCTGTAAAATGAGAAGGGTCAGAGCAAATACCACATGCCTTTACCTGTTGTTGTCCTTTGTGCAGCTGAGAGATCATCTTCTTTAGCTCAACGAGCTCGGTCATAAGAGCGGGGTCTCCTGAGCTTGTGGCATTCACTCCTTTCCTAGTGTATGTCCTACCAAAACTCCTAGTGCTCTCAGCCATGTCTTGCAACTTTTCCATGGCATCTTCTGGTGTCATGTTGAGAATACTCCCACCACAAGCAGCGTCTACCATTCTCCTTTCATGATTAAGGAGACCATTGCAAACATGTAGGACCAGGTCCTCGGTATCATACCCATGAAAAGGGCAACTAGCATACAACCCCTTGAAACGCTCAAGGTAATCATAGAGAGTCTCATCTTCACCTTGCTCTACATGGGCAATTTCCTTCTTTAGAGCATTTGCCTTTTTAACTGGAAAATACTTACCCAAGAACACCTTGTGCAACTTCTCCCAGCTATCTACCGAACCGGTAGGAAAATGATAATACCAGGACCTAGCACCATCTTTTAAAGTGAACCCGAAGGCTCTCATCTTGATCTGCTCCTCAGTGACATTTGGTGGTTTGGTTGTCATGCAAGTGTCATGGAATTGGTTCAAATGCATGATCGCATCCTCACCAGGCAAACCATGGAATGTGGGGAGCAGATTGATCACCCCTGACTTGAGCTCAAAAGTCACCCCCTGAGCAAGGGGTGCAAGAACCACAGCTTGAGGTTGTTGTGTCAGATTGGGAGTAGTACCCCCTGAGCATTTGCCTCTTGCTGCGCCCCAAGCAATGCCCGTTGGGCATTAACAACTAACTGAATTTCAGCCAATTGACGTTGGGTGTCAGCAAGAGCTCTTTGCTCGAGAGTCAACTGAGCGCCTTCCATTCCACCTGTATCAGTCTCAACTCTGTTCTCTCTCTGATTTCGATGGAAAGTCCTCTCGATTTCTGGATCAAGAATAAAAAGAGACTGATTAGTAGAACGGGTGTTGACCATTCACTAGTCAACACTAAGGTCAATCAAAATAAGAACTTTAAAGAAAAGAAAATTTGACTCCCCGGCAACGGCGCCAAATTTGACGAGGCGAATTGTCGTATGCCAAGTCAAGTAATCCTAACAAGCTCACTAACAAGTATAGTAGGCAAGCAAGGGTTGAATCCCAAGGGAATCAGGTTATCGGTTCTTAAAGTTATAATAATGATCAACGAGTGTAAGTAACCAAGGGGGGGTTTGGTATGTTTGAAGAACAAAGTAACGAAGGTTGATTTGGATTGTAAATATATCAATGGAAGGTGTTTCACTTGACAATTATCCACTAACAGATTAACAAGTTGATCATAAACTCCTTTTAATCTTATGTCGAATTACTCATATGATCGTTCTAATTCTTGTTCTAATGTAGTTATTAGTCCAACTAGTCCTAATAACCCTTACTCAACTATAACCTTGAAACTATCAAGATTCAATAATAAAGCAGCTTTAAGTTCAGGAATGGATAGATACATGCAATACCATAGACAACTAGTCAGATACTCGACATGTACTCAATTCTCTTCACAATTGACATTCACAACTAGTTCATGCAAATTGTGTGTGCTACAAACAAGTATGATATTTCAACTAGAAATAACCAAACAATAGCAATATGAATGAGATGAAACTACTTAGATGGCCAATCTAAATGAGCAAATCTAATTTAATAACAATACACACAAGAGAATAGAGACAATCATAAGAGTAGAACAAAGGAAAGAAATCTTACAACTTAATCAATCTGAAAGCTTCAAATGTCAAGCAAAACAAATGGACTTAGCAACTCATGAAGTTCTTGAGAAAAAACTCTCAAAACATGGAAATGGAATGTGTAAGATGATTGAAGATCATCAACCCTTAAAACCTATAAATCTCTGCAGAATTCAACTGACAAATTGAAGGTAAAAACATTATAAAAACGTTACAAAACTTAACACAACATACTAAATCGGGCAAATGAAGAAAGTCTTCTCTAGCGGATTTCCGCGATCGCGGTTTTGGACCCGCGATCGCGGATTTTGTTCTGTAATCTGGCTTCTTCAGATGGCATTTCCGCGATCGCGGTTTGGGACCCGCGGTCGCGAAATTTCTTCTGTGATCTTGGATGGTCCAGTAGGTTTTCCGCGATCGCGGTTTGTGACCCGCGGTCACGGATTTGGCTTCTGTGGCTTCCTTGGCTTCGTCTTCAACTGCTTCCAATGCTACCTGTGGTCTTCTTCAGCTTCGACTCTTCTTCTTATGCTTCAACGCTCCACATCATCTTCTGTAATCTCATGTGTAACTCAACTCTCCAAAACTCCATGATTACAGAATACATCATAACATCTAGCATAATCCTATACAAAATGAGCTAATAACCTATAGTAGCGCTATGTAAAATACCGCTTATCACAACTTCTAGCAAATTTTTGTGTTTCCTTTGCACTACACCACTTTGTTGTGGTTTGTAAGCACATGAAGTTTGATGTACAATTCCCAGGGAAAGAAAATATTTGGAGGCTAAAGAATCAGAACCCAATTCATAAGCATTATATGACCTTACAAACCATTGCACTAATTTGTTGTAATGCAATAAAACTGCTAGCCTTGTCTTTGAGCAAATGAATCCAAATGACACGAGAGTAAACATCAACTATGGTAAAAAAAAGTATTTGATCCAAGTATCAACATGGATCAATTGAAATACAAAATTTGAAGATACTAAACTAGAAGGAAATGCTAGTCTTTTCTAATGGGAAGTAGATCCTCTTTTCTAATATTCAGATTACAAAGTATTCTTAACTTGTAAAAAGGTAAATTTCCTAAACTCTTGTGCATCAACAATAACTTGTTCTTCATAACTTGTGAAGATGATTATGAAACTGAGTAAGACAATCTCTCCTTGAGTATTGGAAGTATTTGTCTAACAGGTACAAACCATTGGAAACTTTATCAAGGACCAGTGGCTTGGTCAAGCCCTGCAACATATATAATCTATCAGTAAACACAACATTGCATCCCAATTGACAATCCAATATATTCACTAACAACAAACTTGAAGGATGGAATATAAAGAACTCTATCTAGAATGATTTGATGAGTCAACTGAACTCTTCCAACATCAGTCATATTTATAACAGAACCATTAGGAAAATTCAGAATAATTAGAGTATCTATAATAGTATGATCAAGGAAATATGTCAAATTATGATGGGTGTCGAATTGTGTAGATTCAAGATAAAAGAGGTGGAAACGGAGGATGAAATTCTCGTCAAGCTCTCAACAATGGGGAAAACGGTTTTCTCGGGTGCACTCTCTCTTGGTTGTTAGGATTTGAAATGTTGTAGAAGAGGAAAGAGAGGAAAAAAATCTCTTTTACTACTAGGACATTGGGTATATATAGTCTCTTATGCGGAAATATTTGTTAATGGTGTGCTCTGGCTTCTTGATGTTAGTACAAAACCTTGGATTCTTGCCTTTGTAGTTTGATTTTGTACCATTTGATTGACCACCAGATTGAGCAATTCAACAAATGCACCAGAATTACCAGAATTGGTTGAGAAACCAATTCCATGATGTTGTTCTTTTTGAACCAAAAGTGAATAGGCCTTCAACATCTGGAATTAGATCAAGCATAAAAATGTTGCTTCTTACACTTGAATAGGTCTCATTTAGCCCCATTGAGAAATTAATATAGACGTTGTTCTTCCTCAAGAAGTTTGTTAACAGTAGCAGAAGTGCAAGAACATGGAGGAATAACACATATGGAGTCAAATTTATCCCAAAGCTTCTTGATGCGAGTAGAATACGTAATAATATCATTTGTGCTTTGAGAAATGGACGCTATTTCTATATGGATTGAGAATTTTTGTAGAGCTCGTAATCTTCGCAAATAAGACAAAATCAATGATCGTCTTGTCTAGCGACGTCAAGAGCAATGAAATTACTAGACTGTTACATTGGTCCCACAAGCGAAGGCGAGCAACATCGGTTTCCAATGATCGTGGAAAACTGTTGTCGACAAACGCAACCTTGCTCTTGGGATTGATAACAACTCAAACAGATCACCGCCATGACAATAAACCTTTTCCATCGAAAGGTTTAGAGACGAGCACCATGCACAGACTATCAGAGGAATAGAAATGTAAAGAATCGCCTAGATCGGTAATCGGAGTTGAGTTTTCAATCACCATGACTAAATTAAGCAAGTTGATCGAAGTAAAATCCAGAAATCAACGAGAAACCCTACGAATTTAGGGAAGAACATATCTAAGAATTTCGGAAATCAAAATCGATTTGTGAAAGCAAATTTTGTTGATTCAACAAGGAATCAATCACGAAAAAATGTGCGAAAAAATGAAGAACCACCTGTTTGGCGCTGATACCATGTTTGTATTGAAGAATTAATGGAGAATCCATTGAAAAACTGAGGGCAAAAGCTTAGTAAAGCTTCATTAGTTAATGGAAAGGAGAACATTACAGATTGTCTTTTATATTTGTTATAGACAAAGCTAATTGCAAAAGTACCCTTCAAACTAATTCACTAACTAAAACATATACTCTTACAATCTTGCTTGATTTTTCATTCAATTTTTCGACTATGAGAATAATTTAAAGGTTGAGAATAATATTTCAATAAGTTTATTATGAAACTTTACTAGGTAACACATTAAGGATTTGTGTGATAAATAAGTTTATAAAGAATTTGTTGTTTATAAATAGTCTGTTGTTGATAAGTATGTTTAGTAAAAAGTAGGTTTTTATTAAAATATGTGTATTTTATTTAAATGTGTGTATTTTATTTAAAATATGTGAGTGATAAGAAAAAAGATAAAAATATAATAATTGCACATTTTCCGAAGAGGTTTTTACCTAAAATCACCCGTAAAATACCGTATATTGCCCAAAACCACCATATTAATCAAATATTACCGGAAATCACCCATATAACACACTCCGTTAACCAAACGTCACCCGTTTTTCATATTCCGTTAAAACTTCGTTAAATATTTACATATTTAACCCCAAAAGTTTATGCTTATTCATTTTTCTTCACAACTTGAAATGTTGGGGAACAAATCATAATTAAACAAAAAATTGGGCAAAAGCCATCATCTTCTTCAACAACACATAATACGTCAAAAATACGCTGAACGGAAACCGAGCCGACGTGCTCCTCAACCACCTCATGGACGTCGCTCTCCGCTGCAAGCCCTCCGATTTCCCTCCCGACTCCGTCAACCTCAAGAAGCTTCTCCAGATCGTCGTTAAGCTCAAGTTGTGGGGTCCCGCCTCGCCGCGAAGGCGACTCGCTTGGGCCTGCCACTTCCGCCAAGAAGGAAGACTCGCCGTTCATCAGCAGAAAGGAGAAGGAGATAGCCTCTACCGCGATCGTCGAGGAGCTCGTCGGACTCCGGTGCGGACGGACTCGAACTCGCCTAGATTTTGTCTCCCGGATTTCGTTTCTTCTTGCCTATTATCATCTGTGTTTCGTCTCCTCACCTTCATTCCTTCCCAATTGAAATCACTCCACTTTCAGTCACACATTTTCCCGAACCTAAAGCCAATTTAGCCCCAATTTAATTTTGCCCTAAAGTCGATTGATCTTCAAACATCGTTTAAGATTAGCACAATGGGCTGCAATTAATCCCCCAATCAGAATTGAATTCAAAAACGAATTAGAAAACCTAATTACAAGATCAAACAATATTTACAGGATCGATTTCTGATTTTGGTTGAAGAAGATGATGGTTTTAGCCCAATTTTTTTACTTCATTACAATTATTTTCCAAATTTTTAAATTGTGAAGAAAAAAGAATAAATATAAGCTTTTGGGGTTAAATATGTAAATACTTAACGAAGTTTAAACGGAAAATAAAAATGGGTGGCGTACGGCTAACGGAGTGTGTTATATGGGTGGTTTCCGATAATATTTAATTAATAGGGTGGTTTGGGCAATATACGATATTTTACGGGTGGTTTTCGATAAAAACCTTTTCCGAAATCACAAAAATGGGTTTTTGAAAAAATAATTATCTATAAACTAGTTTATAAACCCCTAACCAAACAAAGCCTGAGTTTATCTACATCAATGTAATTGTATCGGTTCTCTAAACTTTTTCATGGTATCAAAATAATTGAGTTTATGATAAAATCTCATCCTACCTATTCGTCTATACTTCCTTTGAGTGTAAGTTTTTGCCCCAACTATGAGGAGACTAAGGGCTTTTGCTGCTCGTTTGGTTAAATGGTGGAACCGCAGTTCATAAGAATCTAATTCCTATGGATTAAATTCATGTGTTTTGTAAATGATGACATTTGAAGAAAATGTGTTTGATAGATTTTTAGCTTGGATAAATCAAAATGAGGAAATTTCAAATTCTACGACTAAAAAAAGGAGGAGATAGAACTTACCTAGGAGTGAGTGAGTGCCTCACATTGACTTCTCGAAAGTTTTGAATTAAGAAAACTAGTCTCGAGTAGTTTCTATTAGTTTTAATTTGAGAAAACTAACCCCTTGAGTTTCTCCTTTTCACTTGGGATAGAGAGTTAGTTTCTGAAGGAGGTGTTTTCTTAATACAAACATACGCATTTGTCATTTATCCAACTCATTGACCGAAAGAGGAGTAGGTAAGTCAATTTCCCGCGGAATTAAAATCTTCCGGAAATGAAGATTCTATAGCTAAAAAAGATTGTGGGCCAAGTATTTTCTCGCCAATCTCAAACTGGGCCCATATCAACAAATCACTAATGGCCCTTCGGCTCATATGGCCACCATTCCTTCATGATCGGCTTTGGTGTGAATGAGTGTTTCAAATGTCAATATGGGCCTATTTTCAAACATGGGCTTTTACAATCATGCAAGGATGATTCTTCTTGGATTCAGCCCACCCGGACGGATTTGTCATCGGGCAGGATTTAGGCCACATGAAGTCTTATTCCGATTTTAATCTCGCTCTATAGGTCATAGTGTTTCGCCTAACTAATTCAATACAAATAAACACTAATTTTCTTAAGTGTTATATCTAAAGGTTTCGAGTTTGATTTATGTTGGAAATATGTACGAAGAGAATGTTGTTGGAATTTATTTTATTTTTTTTGGTTAAAGAGAGACGGCACTCTCAGAACTTTATTGAAAGAAAATGGCTAATTTAAAACTAAACGGGGCATAGCCACACCCCTTACATCGTCAGAAATAATACTCGAAATAATGCTAGGAACAGTTCCAAAGTAATGAAAGCCTACACTAAGCGAGAAAGCATAGTTCGCTAATCCGTCTGCAAGACGATTAGCCTCCCTATACACATGAGTCACCCGGACTATCCAGTCCCTAGATAAAAAGTTATGGCACATACGTACCAGGAAGGAAAGGGGATGAGAATCAACCACCCCAGTCCGAAGGAAACCCGCCACGATCTCCGAGTCGACCTCCATTTGAACCCGACGAGCTCCGAGTTCCCAAGCAATAAAGAGTCCGTAGTACTCCCCCAAGAGCTCAGCCATGGGTGCTGAGCAAATCCCGATGTTGAGCGCGAAACCCCCCTTCCAATTCCCCTCATCATCCCGTAGGCTCCCTCCAGCTGCAGCTCTACCCGGATTCCCACGCGAGGCACCATCAGTGTTAAGCTTCAACCACCCACTCTCCGGTTTTCTCCAGGCAATCCCCCTCTCCACTCTACATGCCTTATTCGTCATCCTGACAGTGGAGTGACAAACCCAATACTCTCGGGCAGTATTTCTAATGAATTCCACACGATCCCTAGTCATCTCTTTACCGGTGAAAACATACTCGTTTCGCCATTTCCAGCTCCACCAAAGGCCCGTAGCAAAAGTAACTGCCCAACATCCCATAGAGCATTGCTCCGCAGAATCATCAAGGTTTGAGAACATGCATTCCAGCAAGTTCATAGCAAAGAAGCTCTGTTGATTTTCCACCTTCACCAACTTCACCCAAGCAAGAGAGGTAGACGGGCAGTCCCGGAGGACGTGCAGAAGGCTCTCACTGTTGCGCCCACAGACCGGACATATATCATTATCTATAAACTTTCTCTGAAACCTTTCTTTGTTCGTCATAACACGCTGTTGCGCAACAAGCCAGAGGAACACCCTTATTCTTTCTGGAACCCATGCCCGCCAGATGCGTTGGAAAAAACTTGTCTTCTTCATCCCTGGAGTCTCATCTTTACACACAAGAGAATAGGCGGACTTCACCGAGTAATGTCCATCAGTAGTACAAGACCAAGAAAGTCTGTCTCTGGAATCGGGGAGCCCTTCAAGAGCAACTCCCTGTAAGCGCAGTTTGGTCTCGTCATCGAGAATGTTGCCAATCAAGGTCATATTCCACCCCACCCCCTGAGACCAATAATCGAGCACTTTCAGATTTTTCATAGACTCATGAATGTTGTTGCAAGCAATCGTTTCAAGCGGTGTGTCCAAGAGCCATTTATCACCCCAAAAACTGATACGTTAACCATCCCCGGGCACCCAGGCAATGCCATTGGCAATGACCTCTCTGAAGCCAGTTCCCATACTTCTCCACACAGCCGAGCTACCAGCTCGGACCTTAAAGCAACTGAAGTTCTGAATCTCCTGCGCCTTGTACTTCTCTTGTAAAACTCTAGCCCACAGACTTTGTTTATCCTTTAGTAACCTCCAGCAAATCTTGCCAATCATGGCCTTGTTCATGACTTTGGGCCGTCTAATGCCCCCCCCCCCCCCCTCGTTCTTCGGCTTGCACATCTTCTCCCAAGAGACCAAGTGCATACGTTGTGTCTCAGAAGTCGATCCCCAAACGAATCTACGACTCACCCGGTCCAGCGCAATCAGAGTACTAGTAGGCAAGATGATAGTCCCCATGGAGTGGACGGGGATAGCTGACAGAACCGACTTAGTCAGGGTAATACGCCCCGCAAGGCTTAGGTTCCTACTGTTCCATCCTGCCAGCCGAGCAGTAACTCGCTCTAGCACCTCCAAGAATGTATCTTTGTTGATGCGTTTGTGGAGAATAGGCATTCCTAGATATTTCCCGAGATCTTTGGGTACCAGAGATCTCGGGAAATATCTAGGAACCCATCAGTGGTAAATATCAATGGAGTGACAGAGCCTCTCAAGACAGAGCACAAAAAGATATGGCGACAACGGGTCTCCTTGTCGGAGGCCCTTTTGTGGGACGAACCCATCAGTAATCCCTCCATTCCAGAGGATGCACATAGGACCGTCCCTTCTCATGCATATAACAAGGGACTATTCTTCCAGACCCTTAACAAAATCTTATTATTTTAATATAAAAAATGTAAGAGACCCACTTAAAGACTCCGTTAGTTTTGCTCATGTAGAAGAATCATGTAGTAGTGATCATAATCGAAATGTTGAAAAAAGATTTGAAGATATCTAGCGATTGTGGTGAAGGCTTTTATGACCAAAGTATGTATATTATGTAGGGCCAATGTTGTATGGGCAAGTAGGCACTTTTCAACATTCGTAGAACAAATTTGTGAAGCAGGTGAAATGTAGACGTCGGTGCCTAGTAAGCAAAGTGGTTATATTTTCCTTATATTGCGACATTCTAAAGCTTATCCATAACGTCTCTTATTCTTTTGGCTACGGTTTCCTCGTCCAGACGCAAATGTCAAAAAACGACGCCTCACAAATCGTATTATTTCGTCATTCTTGACACGTGGCCTCCCAGCTCACCGCGTTACTGTAACGATTTGATCGACACGTCATGACGACCGTTTTGTGCTTTGAAATTCCGTAGGCATCCGCAATTCCATGTCAGATTCCGCCACGTGGCATGCCTTGTGGATTTCGAGTGCATGGATGATTATACTCAACACTAAGAGTATCTACATTGGTGTTGCTTAGAGTAACAAATACCATTTAAAAAATGAAAATTAAAATGACATGACAACTTATTTTATAGAACCAATGTAATGAGTGGTGAGAAGTAACAAAGAAGTGTTACTCATTCTTACACAAATCACTTCATTTGTCCAATCATTTATCAACATGTGGATCAATAATAAAATTATATTGTATTACTTAGCTATTGGTAAATATCTTATAACACTCACAATACATAAAAATTCATTTTTATTCATTTTTAAATATTTTTGATTTATTTTTATCTATATATTGATATCCATATTGACTATGTAATATATTATTTAAATTTATAATAAAAATAAAGATAAAATACATGTTATTTAATATGAGTAACATGAATGTGGATGAAAACTCATTTAATATTAAAAAAAATAGACTATGTTACTCACCATGAGTAACATGGATAAAGATGCTCTAAGAGCATTTGCATTGGTGTTACTTTGAGTAACACACTCCATTTTAAAAAGGGAAATGAAAATGAGTTGGCAATTGTTTTGATTGAACCAAGGTCATGAGTGGAGAGAAGTAACACTCTTGTATTACTCTTCTACATAGAAACACTCAACAATTTTGCCAAGTGTTATATTACAATTGCTCAAATTTTATTTTCATCAAAAAGCAATTCAAAGAGTGGGTTATTGAATAAAAAAACAATTAAAAATTGAATATGAAAATATGATAGAATAACACCATTGTAGAGCTAGAATAACACCATTGAATATCAAAAAGTTATTTCATCCAAGAATGACATCATCACTAGAGAATAAATTTAGAAACGGTACGAAATAAATAAACAAATCCAGGCCTGAAAAGGATAAGCATGTAAGAATCACAATACTAACAGGTTACGCGGACTGCCCTCTTATCCTTACATCTAGAGTAAGAGCTACGTCCGTGGGTGACTCTTTCAACAAACAATTTTTAACCTTCGTCAAGTCTCGGACTCGAGACATACTACCCTTACATTTAGACTAAGACTGCATGGGTGACTCTCCTAACAAATAATTTTTAACCTCCACCAAGTCTCGAACTTGAGGTCCCTTACCACCCGACTAAATGCTTGTTGGTCAAGGATACTGATTCTGATATGGCAAAGATGGCTCACCTCCCGAAACGTGTAAGCATCATGGCGGGCCTGAAATGGGTCCAACAAATTATTGTGGGCCCATTTAATTTCTTTATATTCTTCAGCTCCTGCATCACTATTCTTCTCCTCTTCCTCTCTTCACGCTCACCTTCACGAGATTGAGGCGCACAACAAAACAAACTCCTCACTCGACTCCCTCTCTCTTCCGCCATATCACATTTCCCAATACACAATCGAATCCACGAGGAGGAGTAGGAGAAGGAGAACAATCCTCCGTTCGATTGAGCGAAATCACCACCGCGTAGATCTCCGCTCGCTCAATGCGATCCGTGTTTTGATTATTTGAGGCGAAGAGAGTGAGTGAGTAAGATACTGTATTGTGTGTTCTGTTTTGGTATTTTTTAGGTTAATGTCAGTTTGGATGGCGACGTGAACAATGGCGGCGAGTTCTTCCGGCGTTTTCGCGACGCCGTTCAGCCTTGCTCGCCTCCCGCTCAATCCTGCCGCACGCTTGCTACCGAACAAGAGAGCGACGCTGTTCTGTTGTGGCGATGGAGGTCGGGGGTTTGGAGTCACGTGTTGCTGTCCGGACTCCGTTGTGCCGCTCTCCAGGAAGAGACATGCTGACAAGTGCGAGGAATGGCGGTTCGATGCCAAGAAGATTCATAGACTGAGGCAGCAGGCCTTGCCTTCTATGCCCTTCGTTTCTTCCACTCCTCAGTATGTCTCTCTTCTACTCTAATAATGCAAGTGTGCCGTTCTTACAATGTTTTCAGTTTGTTATTTTATCTGGAATTTCTTCACGGAATTTGAGATTATTATCCTCTTAATTGCAAAATTCGTATGTTTTTGGATGGTCTAAGTACTAGAATTGAGATTTCGACTGTATAGTAATTATTGTTCTCTTACCTGTAGTAAATGTTTGCTAAAAAGTTGAGTATCATCATATCTAATTGTCTCAGATTTTTCTTCTTTTTGCTGTTTCTGTACGCAATAGCTTAACTCTACGGCTGTACTTGCTCTTATTATACATCACCTGTTTTTTTAGCAGAACTATACAGCACCTAGTCACTTGATGTCTGAATCTCTTTGCAATATCCATCTCTGTGATCTAACTGCTTTTATGCACGAATTGCAGTCATAGTGCTTTATTGTAAGCGTTTTTTGCCACTGATATCACAAACACCTGTCGTCTTACACTTATTTTCCATGGTGTGCATGACTGTGACCACTTTCTGTTTGTTAAAATCTTGAAAGCTCCACTCTTCTATTTGTTTTTGTAAAGATATTCTTATTGTTGTGTTTATAATACAATACAGGGGCCCTCTTTTAATCTCATTCATGTATTTAATAAGGTGCCTAAACCCTGGCTTTTCCCTTTTAGTAAAATCATGTGCATCACCTCTTTAAATAAATGAAATATGTACCGAGTCAGTAGTATTTTCCTGTTCATAAATATTCATTACCTTGTTGTTAAGGACATTAAAAATATACTTTTGATAATTCATACACTGAATAATGTGATGTAGTCACCTTTTGAGTATCCGGCAGTTTTAGCTACATTTTAAGTGAGTCCGAAGTTGAAGCAGTTAGATTCTAGGTTAGTGGAAGAACTCATCCTCTTGTTTTACAGAATGCTGGCGCTCTTGTTTACTGGTAGGGGTTTATTGCTGATTCAATTGTATATGGATAAGGTAGATTAAAATATAGCCTCTAGTATTATTGTGGATTATGAGCTAAGTAGTTTTTTATTTCAGGTCTCGCAATCAGTCTAAACATTATTCTCGTTGTACACCCCGAAGTACTGGTCCACAGTCTCGTGATACACCTCCACAGAGAGGTAATGAGTTCTTACTTCTTAGATTAACATATATATTTGTCATTCCATAGCATTTGCTTTATGGTGCTATGACTCATTCCAAATGAACATATGTCAATTTCTTTTGCTGTTGAGGCACTAAGATTGTACCTTAATGCAATTTAGGTCTGTTTACATTGAGGTCTAGTTTTTCCTTTAGTTATCAATTTTTTTGTATACAATAACAAAGTGATATCTGGACAATTTTCTTAATTCTGTTTACATTGTACCTTAATGCAATTTAGGTCTGTTTACATTGAGGTCTAGTTTTTTCTTTGCAGTTATCAATTTTTTTGTATACGACAAAAAGATGTCTGGATAATTTTCTTAATTCTTGTAACAGTATGTGATTCATTATTAAACTAAAAGTTATGTTGTCGGACATGAACTGCAGATACTGGAATAGCAAATGAAAAAGATTGGGGCATCAGCTTGTTAAGTGAAACCGTGAATGAAACTGGCATCAACGAGGATGGAAGTACCTGGTATCGAGAAAGTGGGGAAGATGTTGGAGACAATGGATATAGATGCCGGTGGACGAGGATGGGTGGTCGTTCTAATGATGGATTTTGTGAATGGAAAGAAACGGTAAAGCTACAATGGTTTTCCTTTAATTGTCCAAGTTTAGATACTTTTTACTCTGTGTTGATGATATCTTGCTAATATTTGTGCCATTGGTTGAATTATCGTACTTTACATTGCTTTGTAACCTGAAAAAGATGATTGTAGGTGGATACCTTTTAATGGATTTGTTGTTCTTCTCTACAGTGGTGGGAGAAAAGTGACTGGACTGGATATAAAGAGTTGGGTATGTATGCAAACTCTACTTTCAATGTTTTTATATACAGTTTATTTGACAATTGGCTTGTTATGACATATATTGATGTATCGCTATCTAAAGCAGACTTGTGATGACACTGCAACACCTGCAATTATACAAAATTTGTATCCCAGCTTCTAACTCCTTTGTCCCTAGTGTGATCACTTCAGAGTTTCCCTTTTTTTTATTTATGCAGTTTTCTTATAGTATGCCAGACATCTCTTGGTTGAGAATAAATGAGTTTTATTATGTCCCATTTGTGCTGGATACTGCTAGGTTGGTTAGAAACTTGGAAGTGCTCAAAAAAATTCAGATAGGGAGAGACTACTCAAGAAACACTTTGTTGGTGGGCGGGCATTCTTGATAAAATGACTGTAGACACTACTGCAAGCCACTGTTAATAAATATGTATATCTGACCCCAATTGATTGTCCTTTAGCTTCAATCAATTGTTTCTTTTGCATTCTATGTCTTCATTCTTTTTCTTTATACTAAAGGTGTGGAGAAATCTGGAAAGAATGCTGAAGGAGATTCTTGGTGGGAAACATGGCAAGAAGTGCTTCATCAAGATGAGTGGAGGTATAGTTTTGTCTTCTTTGTTCTAGATAGTTAATTCTTCCTATTTTGGTGATTACACAAAAGTACGCGGTAGAAACACGGGTCCTCTCTATATTTCAGTAATGTAGCCAGGATAGAGAGAAGTGCTCAGAAGCAGGCTAAGTCAGGCTCTGAAAATGCTGGTTGGTACGAAAAATGGTGAGAAGATCTTAACCATTAATAGAATTTTTTTGTTGAGATTGAAAGATTGCATATAGTGAATGATAAGCCTTCTAAATGTATCCAGGTGGGAAAAGTATGATGCTAAGGGCTGGACTGAAAAGGGTGCACACAAGTACGGAAGATTGAATGAGCAATCTTGGTGGGAGAAGTGGGGCGAGCATTATGACGGAAGAGGATCTGTTTTAAAATGGTTATCTACTTTCTTTTTCCCTTGTGAATACTGCATTGCTCAATGTGATGGGTTATTTTGCCATTGTGTTAATTGCATCTGTTTATGGTGCTTCCACAACAGTTATAAAATGAATTTTTTCTCACTTTTCAGGACAGATAAATGGGCGGAGACTGAACTTGGGACCAAATGGGGAGACAAGTGGGAAGAGAAATTTTATGCTGGAATTGGTTCACGCCAAGGAGAAACGTGGCACGTCTCTCCCATAGGTGAACGTAGGTTCTTCTCCCTTGATCTCTTTAACCCGTAATTTGCTTAGAAAAGAGGGAAACCCCCGCTAAAAAGAGAACACACAAGAAAGAGAACATAAATGGCAGTTTAATTGTATATATTTTGTTGTTTAATGTGATTTTCACCAAGACAATCTTTATTTGTACGGCTTTAGAGGATGTTGTCTCTTCTTCGTGCAGTGTCCATGTTCTTTTCTTTCTGCATGGATATTATTAATTTTCACCAAGAAATTCGTAGTTGTAGACATCTCAATTTTCACCTAAGTTGGTCTTGACAAGTGTCTACAAATGTTGAGGGTTTAAAGTAATTTCATGGTGGATATATATCGAAACTATTTGTTCATCTATTTTCAACATTGGTGCTAGGTTGGTCGAGGACATGGGGAGAAGAACATTTTGGAAATGGGTATGTATCTTAAATGCTTATTCATCTTTCATTTCCTTTAGATTTATTATATACAAGGAGCTTTTGTGACTTTGGCTTATTGTTGTCAGCAAGGTACACAAATATGGCAAGAGCACCACAGGTGAAAGCTGGGACGTTGTAGTCGATGAGGGAACATACTACGAGTAAGTGTAGACATTTATTTGTTAACAAAGACTTGAGCCTAAAATGATAAATAAAGCTTGAGCATGTTTTGCTGCAACCACTAATTAGTGTAAGTTGGTATATGTTGTTGGTTTAGGGCGGAACCTCATTATGGGTGGGCGGAAGTTGTGGGTGATTCAACACAGCTGCTATCAATCCAGCCAATAGAGAGGCCACCTGGTGTATATCCAAATCCTCCATTGCCTCCTCCTATTGATGACAATGATGATCATGATTCAGGTTTGCCGTAGGAAGGACTTGTAGGGTATTTGTAATCCGTTGTTGGTTTATGGTTGCCTTTTTAAGCATTCATTTTTGTAGCAGAATGTTGCAAAACTGTGATCCATCCTTTTTTATTTCTTCATTGTTCTCACCATTTCTTCCTAGCCTCTTTTTTTTCTTCCTAGCCTCTTTTGCATATGGGCAAGAGCCACTGCAAATTTGTAAGTCAAGGAAATAATCTTTGTAGGGTTGTTGCCCCGGGATTGTCTTATAAGGCCTTTCTATGCTTGCTCAAAGTTGTACCTTTGTGTTCCTACTTGTATTTCACTTTACCTTGGTTTTTATCTTTCTTCGAAAAATTAACTGAATTTCAACTTTCAAGTTTTAACCACTCAACTTTGTTCTTAATATGTTAAAGATAAAGGAAAAGATTCAAGTGAGAATAATTATTATTGTGCGAATTGCGAATGGATGCACATTTGGGCGATTGACATGCACTTTCTTCAGTAATGACATGCACATTTAGGCCATTGACATACACTCGGTCAGATTTGCATGTCATTGATAATATGTGAAAAGTACATGCACACACCCCGAAAATGCATGTCAATGGCAAATTATCAATGACATGCAAATCTTACCGAGTGCATGTCAATGGCCTAAATGTGCATGTCATTACTGAAGAAAGTGCATGTCAATCGCCTAAATGTGCATCCATTCGCAATTCGCACAATAATAATCATTCTCACCTGATCCGGATTCAAAGATAAATAGATGGTCTAAATTGCTTTTTCAAAAATATATTTTTATGGTTTAGCCAGAACATTTTTACTACACATGATAATAATTTTTTCATACGAAAGATTAAGTTGTAATGGCAAGGAGTAATATTTTGTTGTAATAAAAGTAAAGCCTATAAACAAACGTCACCGATGAGGTCATGAGCTTAACAAATTTGTCTTTCATTTCCGCAAACCCGTACTTGGTCCAATACTTAAAGAAGGCCGGTCAACAACAAAAAACGAAAAATCGGTCCCAGAACCGGATACCACAATTTCTATCTCTCTAAAAATAAAAATTGCCTCCGGGGAAAAGTTCTCCGGTCTCGCTTCCTCCTTCGACGACAGGCCGCCACAATAGTATCTTCCGGCAAGCCAATTGACGCCGCCGGAAATTGTTGTATGCGAGGTATGTTTTCTCTTTACGCCGTCTTCACTTTATGTTGCAACGGCTTAATCTACTATGAAACATCTCGATTTTGCCCCTTTCGCATATCTCATACCGGCTTTCATTTTTTCTCCCCCGATTGCTTGTGCTTCTTTAATTCTGAACATTCTAGATCGTTCTCCGAGATTCTGATTGCAAGCTATCTGTTATATGTGGTTTAAGTTAGTTGAATTAGCACGATGCTGCATCTATGTTGGCATGTTGATAACATGATTTTTGGTTTCTGAAGCGGGAAGAATCTTGCCAATAAGAATTGATTCCGTATCTATTTCTCTGTGATTTGATGTCAAGCTTTCTCCCCTGAATGACAGTGTTTAGTGCTGGGTCTATTTGAATTTTGGACATCCATAGATTGGATGCGTGATTTTCTTAAGGGCTGCTAGAGCATTGGCTTTTTCAAAAGGTGTTTGAACTTGGCCTAGTTATATAAGTCTATTGCTAATTAGTAATTTAACCCAAGGGACAATGTTCATGTATGAGCTGCATAAATACAAACAAAAATAATCTGGAAAGACAAGTTATATTGTATAATATGTGAGTCGTCTCCTTTTTGCAGACGTTCAGGCATAGTATTCTTTGAACAATTTTCCCTCTGTGGAAAGATTAGATTCAGAGAAGTTCAGGCATGACAACATCATTGATCAATCGAATTACAACAAGCCTTGCTTGTCGAATTCGACAGAACCAGAGAATTCTCAGCTCTAGATCTTCTTTTCCCTTTTCCTCGTCTTCCACATCTACTCTCCCGGAAGATTCTCCTTCTCCATCTACTGAAGACATTCAGATAACAGATAATTGTGTTAAGGTACTCTCTCTCTAAAAGTTTTTTTCGTTATTGAAATTCTTACATTGCTTTGTTTACATTCACCCTGTTGATTCTCAAGTTCCACTTATCACTCACCTTTGGGTTTAGAAATGTGAAGTAGTTTCCAGTTTAACTGTAATGGATGCTGGGTTATACATTTACCCAGTGTTAATGGATTAACAATTGTTGATAGAAAATGAAGGATCAAATTGAGGGCTTGGGATTATGGGATTCTGATATTTTAATATGGTCTATAGTCATCCTGTCAGAAATATCTGTGTGCATTTGTGAATTTCTCTCATCTCCCTTTCTGATCATGTATACTATAATGAGGCTTTTATGTTACCAATGGCTCCTTCAGAGAATGAAAGAGTTGCATAATAGTGAAGCTTCTGCTGAGGATAAAAACCTTCGACTGAGGGTGGAAGCTGGTGGGTGTTCTGGGTTTCAGTATGCATTTTCTCTTGATAACAAGACACATTCAGATGACAGGTATTACTTTTGAATTAGAACATTCTTCTTTGGTTCATAATAGTTCCTTGATAGTAATGAAATTCTGTAAAAAAAATTGAAAAAGTCACATTATCCTATTTATGTGTGTTTTAAAGGATTTTTGAGAAAGATGGAGTGAAATTGGTGGTGGATAAAATTTCATACGACTTTGTGAAAGGCGCAACAGTAGATTATGCCGAGGAGCTTATTCGCTCTGCATTTCAGGTGATGATTAGGATAACAAACTTTTCTCAGCTGTTAGATTGATTATTCTATTTTCCCTCATAGTTGTTTATGTGGTTCTTTTGTTTTATGTTTTTGTTCCTTAAATTTTTCTTTGAATGACTCCTGATCATTGTTTTGGATCGAACAAGTTCCTCCATGTCACATACAACCCGACACTTTCTATTTGAGCAATGAAATTGAACAGATTCTCGTTTTAACAATGCAGGTGACTACGAATCCAAGTGCAGTAGGTGGTTGCAGTTGCAAAAGTTCATTCATGGTGAAATAGTCAACACATGTTGCAGCTAAGATTTACATAATTCTTATGTCTCATATATCAACATAAGATGGGATGGGATGGGAGTTCATTCCCACTTCTGTGCAAGCTGTGAAAATGGTGTTAAGAAGATATCATGTATAACTTAGCCAACATTTCTCATTGTGGATGATTTTTGATAGGTTAGTCATACATACTCATTGATTGCTGCTTGTATTACTACGTTTCTAAACTTTTGATTGGTTAACAACAGAGGAGGTTCCATTTTTTAAAGAATAAAAAGTATTATAAGGATGTTTGAAATTTGGCTTGGATGTTTTCTTGTTTATTTCAAATCCAGTCATTATACAAGGGTGAGCATATGCAATGGTTGTGGTCATTCAATTATTTATTGATATCTTTTTTTTTTCTCGTACTCATTTTCAATACACATCTATACTAATCATTAATCATTCTCCATTGGTTCCTCCTTAATTTTGTGTTTCAATCTTTTCTTTCCTACGTTTTTTTATGAATATCATGTACATGTAGGGTCAAAAAAATATGTTCCGGAGACAATTGTCAATCACATATGGAATTTTCATTTCATCACCATGTTCATCACAATACCATCTGTTCAAAAACCCACCTTCTCATTATTTTAAGTCTTTTGAAACAAGGGATAGTTTTGAATGTTGGAACTTATTTTTTGAATTGTTTGATTTCAATTTTTTTTTGGTGAACAACCTAGGGCCGGGGCCTCAGGAAGAAGTAATTTTATTAATAAAAAACGGACTAGTTCGGAACATCATCCTCGATAAGCTTAAAACATACGCTAGGCGGGAACAAAAGACTAGTGAAACCAATAGGAGAAGAGAGTGCTAAAGAGGCCAAAGAATCGGCAGCCACATTCGATTCTCGGTATATATGTCGGACTTGGACAGACAAGACCTACGAAGGAAGTCATGGAATTGGGTCACCGGACTAGAAAGTGGATGAAAGTTGTTGATGGGCTTATATAGAAGTTGGATGGACGACATTGAATCTGACTCGAGGATAATGTGGCGAAAGCCAGCATTCCACGCCAACCTCAGTCCGTTAAGGATCCCCCAAAGCTCAGCCTTGGGTACCGTACAAGAGTTGAGGTTATGCACGAACCCAGAAATCCATTGTCCTCGAACACCGCCCGCTCCCGCTCTTAGTCCATCTGCAAGAGCTCCGTCAGTGTTGATCTTCACCCAATCATGGGGAGGTGGTTTCCATCCGATCAGCTGCACTCCCTTCTTCGAGGTGTTGTTCCGCTTTGCCTTGCTCTTCACGGGCATCAGATATTCACGAGTAGTATTGACAATAAATTGCAACCTGTCTCCATCCCAGAGCACTCCCTCAAAGATCTTCTTGTTCCGCCACATCCAGGTCCACCACAACGTTGTCACCAACAAATACCTCCAGTGCTTCCCATCTGCAAAAACCATACCGGAAAGAATATTTATCTCAGCCAAGCAGCAAAAGGTAAATTAAAAAAATTGTTGTCGGAGGCAATATTGGGACATTGCTTCCAAGATTTCAGCACTGCAAGACAAGTTCGAAAGAGGTGCTCCAGAAATTCCTCTTCCCGATTGCAGATGGTACACGTAGGCGCCTGAGCAAGATGCCTCCTAAAACTCTCAAAATTGCAGATAACCCCTCCTTTGGCTGCAAGCCAAGCAAAAGTACGAGTCCTTTCAGGAACTTGGATCTTCCAAATCGCCTTATACAAGCTCCTAACATTTGAGGGCGTCATGGCAAGGCCCTGCATGAACTCATATCCCAACTTTACAGAGTAGTTACCATCCACCGCCAACGACCAACTAAGGTCATCCATGCTAGCCGAATCAGAATTGACACAAACCGCCGCCAACTGAAGAAGGATATGGCTAGGAAGAAGATGGCTAAACACACTCCACCCCTCCACCTCCTTCCAATAGTCCCAAATCGTGTCATGAATCAAGTCACCAATGTCAGCCTTAGCCCAACCACTAAGCGGGCCCTCACCTAACCAAACATCAGTTCAGAATAGAATACTAATCTTGTTCCCAGGGGATCCAACGGGCTCCCAGAATAATCACTCTGGAAACCCCCCTTTGAATGTCTTTCCATATATGAGAGGAGGGTTTGTCAGTGGTCATGTTGCTCCTAGTGTACTTACTCTTCAGAACCTCCACCCAGATGCTTCCATCCTCGCGAAGAAATCTCCAGCCTAACTTAGCAAGCATTTCCAAATTAAGATCACCCATTGAACGAATACCCAAGCCTCTAAGCTCCTTAGGTTGAATAATCTCGGACCACACCACCTTATTCATCTTTCTATGGTCGTCCGAACTACCCTAAACAAAACCTCTGCAAATATGATCGATGTACAAGCAGAGAGATTGGCAGAGGAGCGGTTGCCATTGTATAGATAGGAAACGAGGAAAGAACAGATTTCGTCAGGGTAACACGCCATGTAAGACAAGAAGTCTTCCACCCCGACAATTTCTTAGCAAACATATCCACTAAAGAGCCGCAATCTCTTTTAGTGATATTCTTATTAAGAATGAGCGTGCCTAGGTAGATTCCTAACTCAGTAGTCACACAAAAACCACTGACTTTCTCAAGTCGAATTCTCATCCCGAGGCTCATATTTTTCGGAGACAAAAGTACTGGACTTTGCCTTGCTAAATTATTTGATTTCACTTCTAGAAAGAATACTGCCTTTGCATACCAAAATGGGATTTTTTTTTCTTAAGTAGGTTTTTTTTCAAAAAAAATTCTCGATTTGGGCTCGTTTTGAAACTTATTCCCAACATAGGCGCTCTAATGCAGTTCAGAAAAATTTCACGTTGAAGAGACGTTGGTTTTCCCAGCGTCTCCCAACCGAAGCACAATTTTTTTTTAAAAAAACTTATGTATAAGAGACGCTGGGTGTTTTAAAAAAAATCCCTCGTGTAAGAGACGCTGGCAAAACCAACGTCTCTTATACGTATTCAATATACCAAAATTTTTTTAAAAAAAAGAAATATAGGCATAAGCCGCTGGTTTTGCCAGTGGCTCATGACCTTTTTTTAAAAAATCTTTAATATATATATACATTAGGACTTACGTGACTTCGGATGACTCGTATGTGCTCGTTCGAAATCGAAATCAAGCGAAATCAGTTTCTTTGGGTCCGTATGGATCTCATATGTTACCAAATATGTCTCTTGCTTGATTCTGATTACGCGCGTTCGGGTTGCCTGTTTAGGCTCGTTCAAAATCGGAATCAAGCGAGAGACATATCTGGTGAAAGTTGAGATCGATACGGACCCAAAGAAACTGATCTCGCTCGATTCTGATTTCGAACGAGCACATATGAGTCATCCGAAGTCGCGTAAGTCCTAGTGTGTATATATATATATATTAAAGATTTTTTTTAAAAAAAGAAGAAGTCATGAGCCGCTGGCAAAACCAGAGGCTTATGCCCATATTTCTTCTTTTTTAATTTTTAGTATATTAAATACGTATAAGAGACGCTGGTTTTTGAGAGTTTTTTTTTAAACACTTATGTATACATAAGTTTTTTATAAAAAAAATTGTGATTCGGTTGGGAGACGCTGAGAAAACCAGTGTCTCTTCAACGTTAAATTTTTCCGAACCACATAAGATCGCCTATATTGGGAATAACAAAATGGGCTATCTATAATGGTTGGAACGACCGCAAATTTGTAAGTTTGGAAATTGAGCTCAATAAGGTTTGCTAAATTTTTCAGTATCTGAGGAGAGTGTCTTACTTGTATAAATCAGCGGAAGTAGAAAGGAACCAAATCCGGTTTGCTACTCTTCAAATTTTGATTTGAAGCCTATGAGAAAGGAAAGAGAGGATGAGGGCAGCAACCAAAGATATCACTCCGGCAACAGCGATTCGGCGGCGACTGATAGTGTTCCTGATCCGATCAGCAGATGAACTCCAAGTCCGCAGCATTGTCAAATACTCAGCCCTCTCTCTCTTCGCTGATCGCTTCTACTCTTCCCTCTCCCAATCCACCATCCAACACTGGCTTCTCACTTCTCCAATCCGTGAAACCAATCTCCAGCTCTTCGCTCTCATCTCCCTCTGGATTTCAAGCAAATCTCACGAATCCAAACCTATCTCCCTCCGATCCATCAAAGCACTAGGAGACAACCTTATCACCGACCAGATCTTCACCAACACCGACTTCATCGAAGCCGAATTGATCTTCATGCGATCTCTCAGCTTCGAAATCGGGACTTCCACCACGCCGTTCGCGCTTCTCGAAGAGCTAATCGTCAAAATCAGAGGAGTCGCCATGGCAGGAGAGCTCGTAAGCGTCGAAGCTTGTCTAGACATTCTAGACCTTCTGTATGAAACGGAGGAGTTCTCTGAGGTTTTTAGGCATCCGATCTTGCTCGCCGGTTCCACTCTGGTGGCTGCTTATACAATTACAGTTCCGAAGCAGACGTCCGAGTTTCCAGTTGTGCCTTGGGTGAAGTTCATCACTTCTTGTCAAGAACATGAGATTCTCCTTGTTGTTAACCGCATTCTCCATCACATTTTGGGGCTTACTACATACTCCTGACTGTGGGAATGCAATCGCTAGATTTGGTAGAGGTAAAACCCTAAGTTTTGATCCTGTTCAAAATATATTTCAGTGTAAATTTCTGTACAAAATTGCTCTCTGGAATAACAGGTGAACTGCAAGTGTTCATTGTCACTCATTACACAGATATTTGCAGTTGCTAGAACACATCCCCAATTTCCATATTCCATCCACAACTCAACTGAATTGATTGCCTTGTGGTTAAGGACGCAAAGGACCAGTATCCCGCCGGGGAGTACCAATTGGGCCGGGCTTAATCCCCCTACTGGGCCCAGGAACAGCATTTTTGGGCTTCTGTTGGGCCTTTGGCTTACTGGGCTGCATCAAAATGGTACTAATTCTTTCCAAGATGATCACCACATCCGCCATACAAGGCCTGCTTTTAGGGTCATTTTCAAGGCACCTGAGTATGAGTTGAACCAGCTTCATCATCCCTTCTGGTGGATAATTCTCTTCCATTCTAGGATCAATTATCTTCTTTACCTTCACTCTATCCTGAAGAATAGGCTTGTACCAGTCCACCAAATTGTGTTGAGCTGTCGGTCGCTCCATGTCGTAGGCTCGTAGTCCTGTCAACATCTCCAGTAACACCACTCCGAACCCATATACGTCGCTCTTCACATATAGATGTCCTAATCAAAATTTAACTTCATAAGCAATCTTGGAATTCAGTTTTTATAGGTTTATGAAACAATCTTACCAGTTGCTATATACTCGGGAGCTGCATAACCATAAGTACCAACTGCCTGCGTGGTTATGTGTGATTTATCATTCGATGGACCTAATCTTGCAAGACCAAAATCCGAGAGCTTTGCCCTAAAATTCTGATGAAAACAACACATTGCACAATCACACAAATAAGCAATTGTATAACATATTGATGAAATGCTACTGACTAGGAACGGACGCAAGATTTTAGTTCAATGGGTGGAGGCTAAAATCTTGAAGAGTAATAAAAACGCACTAAATGAATTTTGCTCAAAACTGATCGATATATTGCATAACTTTAACAATTCACTTTTTATTTACTACTTTGGTTGTGTAATTTCAACAAAATCTTATCTATATAAAAGTTGGCTGTCCATTGACAAAATTGAATGAAATTGGTATCAATTTAATGCATTACTCATTTCTTAATCACCTCCTATTGGACTTTTGGGCATGTATTTAAATATATTTCTTATATCCATATGTTATATTTATTTATGGTCTACTTGATTAAGTCATAAATTAAATTAATGTGTGAGCTTCTCTTATGACAATGCAAACTTATTCTAATATTATGTTTTAAAACTACTTCAAACATAAATATAAGGAAATAAAAAATATTTATATTTACAAATATTAATAAATTTGATAACAACAACAACATATTAACAAATAATGTATAACTATATTAAATCACATACGAAAATCCGTAATTTTCTCGCGCGGAGCGCGAGGCCCGTATCTAGTTGTATATAAGAGTTCATTTTAAAACCATAAAAATCTAAAAGTAAATGTTGAAAGCAAAATTTCAGCCTTAAAAGAGTAATACAATTAGAAACGCTTGAATGTAAAGGAATTTTGCTTAAAACTTGATCAAAACAATAGTTGTGTAATTTCAATAAATTTAATAGTTATAAAATCTAAATAAAAAAGGAGTTTTTAAAAATGAAAAATCCAGAGGGTGCGACAACCCCTGCTGGTCCTAGGCTAAGTCTGTCCCTGCTAATGACACTAAAGCAACCATCAACTATGTTTACTAGATCGTGTGTGTATGAATCACTGAAAAGGGCTTAGAATGTATGTAACGTTACCTTATCCAACAAGATATTTGCAGCTTTGAAATCTCGGTAAATCACAGTATTCTCTGTTGTATGCAAGAAATCTAGACCGCGTGCAGCATCCAATGCTATTTTAATACGCATGCCCCATGGAGGAGGTTCAACATTCTCTGCATACAATATTAACATGTTTAATCTATGCTAGTGATTAGATCTCTATTTGTAAGTTGTAACACATTATCTGAAAATAAGAAGAAAAAATAACAGCACAAGGCTTACTGATGAATAAATGACTTTCTAAGCTCCCTTTCTGCAAATACTCGTATACGAGAAGAAGGTCGCTCTCTTCACAACAATACCCAATTAGCTTAACAAGATTCGGGTGTGAGAATTTCCCCAAGAAATTGACTTCTGTCTGCAGCCAAAACATATCATAATTAGAGTAACACGAAGAATATAGTAACTACACTTAGGTGAGAACTTGGGAACGAATCTAGAAACATTATGCATCACAAGCATCAACATACCGTTATACGAACTCACCTATTTTTTCATAAGAATGTAAACAAAATACTAATACCATCCTTATATAACATATAGATCTACATATTAGTCTTAAATTGAACTTGAACATATTTGTAAAGTACCTTCCATTCTTTAATCCCCTGTGTACTGTCAGCATTACATTTCTTGACAGCAACTGCCATTCCAACTCCAAATTTGGAGGGTGCTAGTGTTGTTTGATCAAGCCAACCTTTGAATACTTTTCCAAAACCTCCTTCTCCCAAAATCGTATCTGCTCGAAAATTCTTTGTAGCGCTCCTCAATTCAGCAAGAGTGAAGATCTTTAGATTTGGATTTGTGATCTTTCCAACTGTAGAGGATGAGCTAGAAGCTGATTGTTGTTGTGGTCTCCTTTGAACACCATTCTGAGATGAGCCACCTGTAGGGCCACTTCCATTAACGCTACCACTCCCTCTACTCTTTGCTGCTATTTCGAGGTTACTTGTAACTCCATTTTTATCGCTTGTAGCTCCTTCAATGTAACCATCAGCTTAGTAAAAGAGCCTTATAGAATAGAAATTGCAAAGAGATGTGTCAATTTTCAAGTCTCATCTCTCAGAGGCATTTCATCGAACAAGTTAGAGGCAATCCATAATTTCAATTAACAAAATAAGAAGAAATGTACTTGGACCATACCAGATTGTTTGATGGGCAAGGCGGTGGGTAGAGCGTTGGATGAGTGGTGATCAACCGGAGAAGATCCCCAGCAATTTCCCATGTCGATCGTTACTAACTAATTACTCGTAGAATTTTAGATCTTTTACACAAAAAATAGAAATCCTAGAATTCAGAATGGGATGTGTTTATGTTCTGTGATGGTTGAGCAATACTTTGACTATGCTTCAGCCAATTTGATCAAACTAATTAGTTGATTAATGAAGGTAATACCAACCAACCAGTATAATATTTATTTAATTATTATAAAATAATGCTTCAAAGACGTGGGACGTGAAATTATACAAGTAATACAGGATAAATAATGTTACACGGTTCAACAACTGATCATCTCATATGTCAAACACATCAATACGCGGTAGCGAATACAAAGTCATATCATTTTCTCCTATGTTCATACCAACTCATACACTCATACGCAACAAAATATTTCGAGATCTACTATCAAATTACTGGTTAAACTCAATGTTTAGCAAAGTTTTCGGTAAAGCATTGTAGAGTGGCGCAATTTTCTTTTAAGTGTTTGGTTGAGATTCATGTAACTAAGAATTTGTTGATCAAAATTTTAGACAAATATATCATTTATAATTTAAGTAATGACATATAGAATAAAAAAAAGAATAGTTAGAGAATAAAGGAAAGATTCACAAAGTTTTCCCAATCTACACAACATACGACACATATAATATATACACGGCGTATAACACACATAATATATACTATTAATAACGTTTGTATACATTAGTTTATATCGACATTCACTTCACCTAGATTTCTATTTTCACCTAAATTTTGTTTCTTCAAAGATGTTTATTTATATCATAAGATGTCTACAATAAAATCAATTTTGTGTACTTTTTATATCTTTATGGTCTTAAACTCTCTTTTTGGGGTCGAGTTTACAGTCTAAAAGATCTAAAATTCTGCTTAATTTTGAGAACAGGTGCACAGGTATGAGGTATCACATGTATCATAAATTGCATTTTAACGAAATAATCTATACAACAAATATTAAAAAAGAAAATAGTAGTAGATATCCTTTTTTTCAATATACTTTGCAAAAATACCTCTAGTTGTTTAATGTTGTATATATGCCCAAAACAATTTGAAAAATGCCCGTAATAATTGTAAACTATATCCAAATTTAAAAAATTATCTTTTTTTGAAAAAATAAATTTTAATCATTTAAAAATTAACATAATAATAAAATTAAAAACTTTAAACTAATAATTGAAAATGGAAAAACAAAACAAAACAAAAAGAATTAAACGCTAAAAATTTATCTGCTTCTTCTTCCTCTCCCTCTCGGTAGTGTTCTTCCTCTTCCTCTGGAACCCTAAAAATTCCCCTCTTCCCAAATCATTCACTCCTCTCCCTCATCATTTCCCGCCGATTCGACACCGCATTCGATTCTCGTCAGATCTTCAGGGTCTACCTTCTCCGACAAATTAACCTTATCCAATGGTTTTCCGTCATTGTCATCACCATTCTCCTTCTCAAGCACCTCCTCAGGGCTTTCGATCTTAGGCGCAAAGGGATCCGGATCCACCAGCCCCCTTCTCAATCCTTCTATGCTCTCACTTGATGTTCCTCGCTGGGGCAAATCCTCAATACTATCTCACTGGTTCTTGAATTATATTAGCTTGCCTAGTTGCATTCGACTTGTTGAATTTAGGTTTCAATTGCTTTGGTGCTAGTTCAGATCTCGAAAGCCTTGCTTATTTTCTATGTAGAATGGTGTTTCACTTTGCTGGAATTTTATACTGTACTAGTCTGGATGGACCTCTGAGGTTTTATGATGTAAATGTTCCATTTTTCTCAAATTAGTTGTGAGAAATGAAACTTTGTGTTTACCTCTCTATGTTCTACTGCCAGCTTGTTTACATGATTTTTTTGGTTTTGATTCAGAATCTAATATTCATAATTACTTGCCTTTTGTTTCTGTGCATATTGTTGCTACTGCAGTGTTATTACTTACTGATTTTCTTTCATATTGGAAATTTCAGATTAAAGGAAACTGAGGTAGAATCATGACTAAGTCTAGGAAATCTACAGATTCTAGTCCTTTGAAGGATGGGAAAAGATAGAGGAAATCTAAGTTGCAAGACGATAGTGCAAGATTGAAGAAACAAAAAAAGGACAAGGGAAAAAATCTCAAGGTCATATTCGAGGGTCAAGTATGTATAATTTTCTTTAGTTGTTAAGTATTCTTAGTTTGACACGACATTTGTATGTGAGTAGTTTTTTGTCTTAGAGATATTTATAATGTCATTTATTGTTTGCATTGCATATTGCGTATAAGTTTTCTGAAGATGATAGCTTCTATGGAAGTATCAACAAAAACTGTAGGCAGCTTTATATTACAGAGATTGAGAAAAGACTCTCTCCTACAGATTGACAAAGGATTGAAGATAGGCCGTTTGGGAAAATTATCAAGATCTTGAAACAATTAGCTTCTCTTCACAACTTGTTCATGCTATTTGATTTAAACAGCTCAAAACAGAGAAGAAGTGGGAAACATGGTACGGAGTTGGAGAAAGAGAACTTCGTTTCTCGATAAGAGAGTTTGGATTGATAACTGGATTGAATTGTGGTGAACCTCCAGCATTGGATATCAAAGGCCATAAGGTTGTAATGAAAAGTTTTTTTGGTGGTCCTGCGAGTCACTCAGTAGTAATACAAGATGTATTTGATAGGTTCAAAGACCATGACAAGCAAGATAATTACAAATTCAAATTAGCTTTGCTGCTTATCGTGGAGGTTATAATAATGGGTGGTGATAAGTAAAAGCATGTGAAGCTACTTGATAACATGGATATGTTCTATAGTTATCCATGGGGTAGGCTTGGCTACTCTGAGCTCCATAACTGTTTGAAAAATAGTTTGAGCAAAAGAATGTCGACGCAAGAGTTGGTAAAAACACTTGGCAAGAGAAAAAGGGTGCCATACTCCATTCAGGGAATGCCTGATATTTTTCAGGTAATATGGTATTGCATTTTAGTCAAATTTTGTATGTAACAGTTGTTGATTGAAATGTTTATAGAATCTTATTAGACTGAATTTACGATGCTTCTTGCTTGTTGTTTAGTTGCTTTGTTCAGTGGTTTCTTCACGGTGTCGAACTAATTGAATACATATTAATGTTGTACGTTACTCAGTTGCTTCATTTCAGGACCAATTTGTGTCTTTTTAGCATGTCTTGTTATAATTGTAGTTGCATGTGCATTTGTAGAAAACGTTAATCTGGAAGCAGCAGTGATATGTTGATTTAGATTAGTCTTATTATTTTGTTCAATGAATTTGTACATACATTTTTCTTCTTCGGTATATGCATGGTATTAGATCCTAGTTTCTATGATTAATTCTAGCAGAAGTTGACGATACTCCTCGTAACTCTTTCTATTCATGTCAAAATAGTCACTTTCCATGGGCGACAAATTATTATCAACATCGATGATTTCATCTATCGTCCTGTCACACTTAACTGGAATCCTGTCAGACTCTCGCGAAAATTGGACTTTGTGAAACAGACGGTGCACTTGACGAGAATTTCATGTCCTGCACTAGGTTTGAATCATCAACATCGATTGAATTCCTATTGATCTTGTTCTCAACAACTTGCTTGTTTTCTTTAAGCATACTTGCGTAGAGCTTTATAGGCCACGCTCTTTCCTTTGACGATTTTGTATTGAGAAATTTGTAAGCATCGAGATCGTCATCATCAGTAATTTCATAAGGTGAAAGCATTCCACCAATTGATGCCACATACTTCAGTTGGAGATGGTGCCTTTTTAAATCGATGTTCATCTTCTCCACAATCTTTTTTTAAGAGCCTCAAACTTTATGCTTTCAGAAACAACCATTGCCTTCTGTTTCTTTGGTCCTTCGTAAGACCACTTATCTCCCAATACCTTCCATAAACAGAGTAAACAAGTAGTTGCTTCTTCCTACATCAATTGAAAAACAAGTGATATATGAATATTTTTGCAAAACAATGATACATTGTACAAGAGAAGGAAACTTACCCATGGTTGTTAGAGAGAAATCACAGACTCTGAATGAAAGAAGCAATGAGAATGCGTAGTTGTTAAGGAGAATCAGACTAGGTGGGAAAAACCGTTTCTCAATATCTCACAAAATCTTTTAATTTTCATCTTTAATAATCATGTATAGAAATAGGTGGGAAAAACCCCCGCAAGATTTGATGGGAGGGAAAGAACGTGGTTAGTGGGAAGAGATAGGTAATTTACTTTTTATTCTTTTTTTTAAAAAAAATTATATCATTTTAATTGTATCATGATTATTTTACGGATATTATCTCAAAATTAATTGACGTAGTGTGCAGTAAACCATCTGATTACACGAAAACAATAAATTTTGGTGACACGTAAAAAAATATAAGGATGACATGACAAAACCGATTAATTTAGTGCGATTGTATAGTCAATTTGTCATGTGTTGTTTGAATTACAAACCTTTGTATGTGGTACAGGACATAATATGAGTAGTGACAAGAACCCAAATTGTCATTCATGTATCCTTTAATGGAGATCAGCCGAGAACAAAAGATAAGTTATAAACGAGTTTTAAATTAGATTAAACGAGAGTAATGATGAAATTAACAAAGAACGATAAAAAATAAATTATATACAGATCTTCGCAAGATCCTTAATTTCTATCTTTTAATTATCTTTATGTATTTTTTTAATCAGTTTGTATTATCTTTTTATAATCTTATCTTATCTTAGAGATAAAAGATGGAAGTGTGAAGAAGATTAACTCATCACTAAATCAATATTATGGTGACAGGTAAACAATACAAGTATGACTAGAAAAAACAACTGATTACTTCCTTAAGAGTGGATTATCAATGGATTTTTTAGGAAAAGAAGTTGTGCTTCCTCCTAGTCAATTTGGCATGTGTTAGATTTTCAATTTGTCTCGCATCTCATTCTTGTTCTTGATTCTTAACCAAGTGTATGGGTTGACTGGTGTCATGGATCATTTTGCTTTGACAGAATGAAATATGTCACCTGACAGAAATTAAAATGTTAAGTCGAAATCATAAATGAATTTTAAGTTAAACAAGAGTAATAATGAAATTGATAAGAACGATAAAAGAAATTTATATACATATCATCAAAAAATGTTACTTTCTATCTTTTAGTTATTTATTAAATAAAATTGTGTAATCTTTTTTTATCTTTGAATTAATGTTTTCAACCATTTCACAAAATCTTTTTTATAAATCAAGAAATGAATATTTTATATTTTCGTTTTAATAAAATAATATTATTTTATTTTTAAAGAAAATAAAAGATATTAACAAATGGGGATTCATTTTTATATCTGTCACTTTCATTATTGCCCCGGAGAAATAAAACGCTACTAAATAGCGCTTTAGCAAAAATGGATAAATTTGTTTAAACGCCATCAGATAGCGCTCTAAATGCCGGTTCAACAACAGATTTATTCGGCGTTTAAAAGTCACCTGTAACAAATTAATGGTAAAAATATCCTTTTAGGCATCCCTTGCAATTTGATAACTATTGGACTATTTATATCTCTTTTTTTTCCAAAGTAAAGTACCTATGCAAATTTGCCATATTAAAATCCGATTATGATTATTTTAAAATTTAGTTAACTAAACACCCGTATTTTTCAAAAATAAAATTTCATCCAAACGAAGCAAAAAGCAGAAGAACTCATCATTTGATATCAAAGTTTAGAGCACATTGCATACAAATTGAAACAATTAAATCCCAATGCCGGAAAATTAAACATAAGGAGAAGCACTATTTGAACGCTGCAGCATGACAGTCGGAGAAGATTCAGCAGTCGTCGGAATTGCAGCAGCAGCATTAGAAGATTCAGCAGCTAAATATTCAAGTGCAGTCACAATCTCAGTTATTGGAGGCCTTGCATTTGGATCTTCCTTCAACAACATTGAAATCAAAGATATTAAATGTCGTGCTGCTCGATCCGGGAATCGTCCTTCCAATCGTGCATCCACCATCTCTGCCGATCGCTTCTTGTCTCTTATGAAGGGTCGGCTCTGCATTACATTTGTTCAAATCACAAATCAACTAAGCAAATATTCAGATTTTGAGTTGGTCAAGTTTTGAGTTTGCTGTATAAATTCCTATGCAATTACCTTTAGTACATGCAAATGCAACAAACATAGATCCAAATGGGACCAATAGACGTCTCAACTTAGGCATCGATTTCCAAATCATGCAACAAAATATAATATTAAAGCGAAAAACATGAAAAAATTTGAAGTTCTTTCTTACCCAAGCCACAAGACTTTGTTCTCCCTGTTTCTTGGTGAGATCATAAGCTCTCCTGCCCGTCACCAACTCGAGCAAAACCACACCGAAGCTGAAAATATCCGACTTTATAGTCAGTTTACCGCTCATTGCATAGTCAGGTGCACAATACCCGTATGTTCCCATAACTCTTGTAGAAACATGAGTTTTGTCGCCTACTGGACCGAGCTTAGCAAGCCCGAAGTCAGATAACCGAGGACTGAATTCGTTGTCCAACAAAATGTTGTCAGATTTCAAGTCACGGTAAATGACAGGTGGATTTGCCGAGCAATGTAGGTACTCTATACCCTTTGCTGCACCAACAGCTATCTTCATTCTTGTGTTCCAATCCAAGATCTGTCCTGTGACATTTTCTGTAACACAAATTGCATACATCAGTTCAAGAGGCATCTTGAATAAGGAGATTTTGGTAATTTACCATATAGATGATTTGACAGGCTGCCCAAAGGCATGTACTCGTAAACAAGAAGCCTATGATCTCCTTCGGCACAATATCCGATTAACTTGACGAGATTCGGGTGGTGCAGTAAGCTTAGCATCAAGACTTCTACTATGAATTCTTGGTTTCCCTGATGACCATCAGAATTCAATCTTTTGGCTGCAATCTCCTATTGACATTATTATTAAATATAAGATATGTAAAAATGATCAGCAAAATGGCGTAAAATAGTCCAAAAATTCAAAGATTAATCTTGCCTGGCCATTTTCTAAGTGACCCATATAAACTTTTCCAAATCCACCTTCACCAATCAAATTAGCCTGCTTGAAATTCTTTGTAGCTGTTGCGAGTTCGAGAAATGTAAAGCTTCGAGCATCCTTACCACCGGACATCATATCCAATCCTGCAGAATCATATATGTATATAGACTAGAGCTATAGTCTGAATAAAACCATCTTCATATGCAAGAATTTGACCCAAAAAAAGCACACAATGCCCAGAAAGTGCCTACCACCACTGTATGAATTTGATTTTCTCTTCCAATTTCCTGCAGACAGACAAAAAAAAAAGCAAGGGGAGGGCTCAGATTATACTGACCTATGGTAAAACAACATTCTTTTTCTTGAAATTATATTCCATACACCTTTTTGTTCAGAATATACTTGAGGACTCAGATACAGTATTTTTTTCCTTCTGTTTTCTGAATACCTCTATACACCTGACCCATGGAAAAACAACATTCTTTACTTTTTTTTCTGAATACCTCTATAACTGACCCACAATTATAAATTTGATAACAACAATTTCAAGAAGACAAAGAATAAAGATGAAGAAGGAATTATATTCTGAAATCCCCTCGCCTAAATTACAGAATAAAACTACTCTGAATACCAAATTTCAATATAATGAAGTGCATTGCAATCTTTGAAAACAAGAAATTTACGAGCTTTAAGAATGCTGAACTGAAATGAGAGAAGAAATGAATTCAACAATCAATCATGGAAAAAAGAAAGACCTGAAGCATCGGATCCACAGGAATGAGGGTGCTGCATAAGCAATGCATCTTCATGAGTGTCGCGCTTTCTACAAAGTTGCAGGCAAGAAAAGCACCTCATCTGAAACACCAACTCCTTCAAAACAACACAAAAAAGAAAGCCAGGCTGAACCCAGAGGAGAAGAAGAACAAGAACACGTTCTGATTCGGTTTCTCCTCTGGGTTACGACAGCAAGAAGAAACCAAGGCTTAGACCCTAAAACACGAGAGAGAGAGAGATAAAAATCGACCGGGATTGTTTTCGCCGACTTGCACCCCCACAAATAGCTAAGCCTAAAAAATCAGAGCTTTGAGAAAATTGGGCGTAAAATTAGATAGGTGGGAAGATCGATGTGAAGGAATAGAATGGGGATGTTGGGTAGGAAAGAATATGCTATTCTAGAAAATGACGGAGGTTGGTTTGAAAAGAAATCACCATTTTCGACGTGAATGCTTCCCCGCTTAATTGGTGTGGGAGACTGTGCTTGTTGTTTGTCACTGTCACTGAGCGTTATAGTGCAGGGAACTGAAGTTCTGTTACATGCTCTTCCACCCACAGTTAATCCCACTTTTCCCAAATATCTTTTTTTTTTTGTTTACCGGAGTTTCATCTAACACAAAAACACAACTCCCGACCATTCTATTGAATAATACTCCCTCAATCCCACTATATAAGCCTAATTTGACCTCGGTGCGGATGTCGATGCATATTTTGTTTCGTTAATATCTCTAATTGTTTATTAGTAAAAAATATAAAAATTTGATATTGTTAAAGTAATCACTGAGACGAATCAAACAAGACCCCATATGACCATATTTTTCGTTATATATTGGAAGAAATCGAGAAGATTATCTCGAATAGTGAATAGTGTTGAAAAAGCAAATGAGACTTATAAAAGGGGACAGAGGGAGTATGAGAAAAAGACACATCTCATAGTTCTGATTTAATCATCGTATATTATACGATCCGATTAAATTGAAGAATAATTTTAATAAAATGGGTGTTAATATTCTGGTTGGCTAAGTAGTCTGCATTGTTATTAACTTCTCTGGAGCAATGGAAGACTTTGACAATGTCAAATAAATTAATAATGTTATAAATATCATCAATAATACTTCTAATTTTCCAGATAATTTTAATGGAGCTGATAACAGTTAAATTATCTCCTTTAATAACAATGTTTTTGCGATTTAGCTTTAGAGCTAATTTAACTGCATTGGAGCAGTCATTGCTTCCATAGTTATTGCAGAACTGGAAATGATTTTCTTATTGAATATGTCGAGGACCTTACCATTATTATCTCTGGTTATGCAAGCAATATAAGAATTATCCATTGAGTGATCTAAAATTTATTTTGATCTAATTTTGTTGTGGTATTCCAAGTTTGGTTTGTAATTTTTTTTTCATTCTAGTTTTCTTTAATTTTGGTCCTTTTATGTTTAATTGTGTGAATTCATTGTTTAAATTGAATAAAATGTAGGTTTTGCTGGTTTACAATTCTGATAATTTTTTACTTTCCAATTTTTTTAATTCTCATGTATCCATAATTGGTACCACATGAAGATTAAGACTTCTATTTTATCGATGTCCATTTTAAAGGATTTGATTAGATTACTAATAGTATCTTCAAAAGATGCGGATTGTTGTATTAGAAATTTGTGATTATAGATTTTTTCAAATATATGTAGTTGGTTTTGTGTAAAATGACATTAAAAAAAGAATTGCTCTCTTGATTCTAAATGGAAAAGTACAAAGAGAGTAGTGAAAATGAACTCTATTATAATATTTATTTAAGCGTTTGTGGTAGGTAAGTTATCCGGATTTCCAACGAAAGGTTTGTAATCTAGGGGTACTTTTAGATTCCATAACCATTTATAAATATTTTACTATTGGGAATATTTTCGTTAATATTTAATTGTCTTGCCGATGTTGTACTAAATTGTCCATTTGAATTTGGTTACCATATTACTTTATCCTCAGTGTAGTTTTGTGGTATATAAACACTAAGAATGTGTAGAATAACATGACTAGGTAAAATAGAGTTTAGCTTGGATACATCTCATTGTTTTGTACCAGTTATGTAGATCGGTACTTTTTCATTGATGTCAACTAGCTCGCCGCCTCGTTTACAACAAAGCGCGACTCCTTGACTTACACCAATATTTGAACATCGAAACCAAAGACAAGACGTCCAAGTACGAGATCATGGAGACCCTGATATACCAAGACTTTAACAAACGCGACATAACACATGATGGAACGCGTTAACTCTTACAAAATGGCACGCGGCGTCTTCAATCTTCATGTATATAACGAAAGCATGAACTTTGATTAAAGCACGAAAACAAAGTTGGTTGTGCAAGTTGCTGATACATGCAGCCGATGCAGGCAGCTGATACAAGCAACATACTCGTGCAATCAGGTAGTTGACAAGCAGTTGGACGTAACTTAGCCTAATAGGTTTGCTTCCTCTATAAATAGGCATGTATAGCGTTTATTTGAAAGATCTCCTTTCCGACTCTGGAATACCGGCATAGGACCAAGGTTTGTGAGTTGGTTTTCGGGTCTTGAATTCGTCGACATGTATTTCCTCATACAAAGATAAAACACGAGAGTGCTCGTTAGATAATCAAAATCTATTTAGCTATTCTGTCAAAATCAACAATACACATAAGATGAAGTTTCCAAAATAAACAAATGAGTGTGCAATGTTCAATTCGAATAATTGATTAAGTTTTATTAACATGCACAAAATTTAACAATGTATTGACTGAATTTGGAGTGTATAAAACACCAAATCCATTTTCTCCCAAACAACCACAAATTTGTTCCGTCATTTTGAGTTGTTCCAATGCTCTCTCCTAAATATATATATATAAGAAATCAATAGTAAGCAACTACAGAAAAAATATCAAGTAATCAATTTAAATTCATAACAATTAACATGACATGTATCAAGAATATTCGTGGAATATCTAGTGACAAATAATCATATTAGGTTAATCAACACCTTCACAAATTAACTATTCACAAACAATCATCTTAATACAAATATGTCCAAATAGAACTTTGTCTTACAATTTGGCTTAAGCAATTTGGACGATGCAAAGTTAAGACTTAAGTTTGAGTATATCTTCATCTCTACCCAATATTCATAGAGGGTTGTCAACTAAATTCTCAGTCAATAAGATCGATGCAAAGTTAAGACTTAAGTTTGAGTATATCTTCATCTCTACCCAATATTCATAGAAGATTGTCAACTAAATTCTCAGTCAATAAGATCCCAAATCCTTTTTGTTTCTTCGTAAATCTATTTCATCTCTTTGGTGCACAAAAATTGTAGAATATAAATTATATTCTTACCGACAACTTTTTTCCTTGCTCAACAATATCAATTTTTCACAATCCAATCAACTTCTTCCTTCTTCAAATCATACACATTCTCAACGATCTCAATAACCTCATACTCCGGGATGTGGCCACAAAACAATAAGCTTTCATCTCCACTATAATGAAAATATGGATTCATCCAAAAAAAAATCAGAATCAAAACAAACTACTTTCTTCAGTGAGCCTATGCCACGGAAAGTAGAGAGATTGAGAAAGGAATCCCAAGTAAATCAGAAACTCAAATTTTCAATCCTAATATAGGGTTTATCATTTTCAGTTGAAAAAGATGTTTCCAATTCAAATTACAAACCTCATTATGCATATACATACCCGTAAGCTGAAACTTTTTCCGCTCCGTAGCCGCCGCCACCGCAACTCTTCTGCAGCTTTTACTCACCATTCGTCACCAGGTCGCCATATGTTTTTCCAAATTTCAACTCTAATTTAGGGTTAATCGTATTAGATTAGATAGGTACTAGATTAGATGTTTGCCCATGTGTGAAAAAGTAACATGTTTTTCTTGAAAAAATAACATATTGATCAATCTTATTTCCTTAACTTTGGTATATAAACTCATCATACTAATCCCTAATTAGGAATCAGATTAGACTTAACAATTTCATAAGAAATCAACATCAAAGCAAATCACCATATAAAGATAAATAAAATACCATGACTCGATTGAATTAGTTGTAGAAAGGAAGATGGGTCCAAGAACCAGAGACATGTCCATTCTCGCAGACGTAAGCACAATTGATATCGATCTTACTCATCTGATCGTCGTTAATCGTCTTTTAAATCCCAAATTGCTTGAGATTCTTGAAACTTCTCGGCCACTCCTCGAAAATGACTCTCAAGGCCCGTTGACCGTTTCCATTTTCATTTACCATAAAAAAGAAACTTCTTGTCCAATGGTGTTTCCTATTATTTTAAATATATTCCTCGTTTCTTAAAGCGTTTTCTATTATTTAAACTATTTTTAATATAATTTAAATCTTATATTAAATAGTACCCAATCACGTACTCTTTTCGTTATCAATTTTCATTATCGTCTCTCTCTAAATTTATTTGGCACCTAAGGCGACTGTTCTCGACGGATCACCATTGTCTTTTGATCAAAAGAAAATCTTATTTTCTCGTACTTTTGTTATATATATAACTGAATAACTTGAATACATTTACAATATGCCTTATGTCGGGATATATATACTCCACGCATTCTTATCTTCAAAAGAAATATAATTTATATTGTCATTTCCTCCACCATTTCCCTTTTTGAAATTTAAGATCGTACTTTCGGAAACCTCTAAACGTTTTCGGGTAACATAGTTTAATGTAACATTTTCTCCTTGCTTCACATGCAATTTAGCTACATCGTACATAAAATTTACACCTATAGATATGATTGTGTGAGAACAATTTAAAACATGAAAGTTCACATTGAGATGATTTCCTAATTTTAGCTATACCTACAAAAAGGCAGTACTCATCAAAACTAAAAGAGTGGTTCAAAATAAAATATGGTTTATATAAATGAGCCAAAAGAGATCAATCTTAATGTAGTTCTACACATAGAACATGCTGCAGATTAAAAGAGGTCATGTCAAACCAAACACAATCATGTAATTTGTGGCTATGAATTGGCGGGCCACATTCATACAAACCAAAACCATTTTATTTTACTTAAAATTCAAAAATGAAATTTAGTCCAGTATTCTAGTTTGATCAAGCAGCATTAACAACAAAGAAGAGAATTTGTTCCTTACGATATGGAGGAAGGTTCTGCATATTGAGACCTCCAAAAAGAGCCCAACCCAAACCGAAAGAATAGTCAACTCTTGTTGTATTGAGAGACCAAAGAAAAAAATTCATCAACCTGATGCATTGATCACTAAGACATGCAATTTTGGATGATTATAATGTATAAAAAGAAACTTAAATACGACTACTTTTAACCTAAACAATTTTGGCATAGGAATATTTTCACTCAAGTTATAAGCTTGAATGAGATTAGAAGAACAAAAACAATCTCAAAATACTTATTAAAGACAATAAAAGACACTATTAATACTCAGAATGCCACATTGAAGCACACATCAATTAAGTGAAGAAAAATCATTGCCAACTGAATAAGGTGAATAATTCAGGTATAATTACCATGATAAGCCTGTATTTGGGCTCAAGTTTATCGATGTTATCCATGTAATCATAAATGAGGCCGAATCCAGTTGATTTGCTTCGACCAAAATCCGGTTGATTTCAGTGGCACTAATGCTTAGTGCATGCTGGTAGAGGGCACATTTATCATCTAAATTCCAGTATATTATTTAAGAATTCAAGAAGTAGTAAATTAAGGAAGAAAATCCAAAACATACAACTCAAAGAAAGATTAACCTTGCAAATGCAATGAAGCGAAAAATAGATAATGGTTGCTAATGAAATTGTTTGGCACCCTTTGTGGGCCCTAATTAAGGACCTGTCGACAAACAAAATTACTTCACAAAGCCATTTTGCAGCTTGGAATTTCAACCTTACCTAAATGGTAGAGAAATTATGAAACAGATAGAAGTTGAAAAGAAAATTTGGCGCACATATTAGAAATTATGACATAGACTGAAGAAGAAAAACTAAATTGAATATCAAATTTTTGCCTCAGACGAAATGAAGTAAAAATCTAAGCATTAGATATCATATTAGCAAATTCTTGTCACGAATTACCTCAGCACAACACAATGTCTCTACTAACAACTAACAACTCAACTAATTTAATGCTCAAGAGACACACTTGAACAACAAACAAAGACATGGAAGAACTGCAAACCTTTTGCCGGTAATAAGAGATGCATCATCTCAGACGATGCCACTCTCTCCAGGCTCCAACATGGAAAGTCACAAGAGTGATGATCTTAGTGTTGAAATGTGAGATCGAGTTAGATGGACTCTTGGTAGAAGAGCATAATAAAAATGAAGTATATCCAAAGAACAAAGCTCTATATTATGAGCAATCCAAGGCTCTCTACAACCCGTGATCAGCCCAAAGTTTGCATTTCAGCAGATATGCAAGTGGGGAAAGATGATGATAGATCATAGGTTACCTATATTCTGAAGTGTTGTAGACGATGTCGGGGAACGAAGATCCGATGGGAATACTTCGCTACCCTGAAATCATAGACAATAGAGAAAAAACTGAAACTAAGGGAAACGCGAACAACTTTCCTCTTTCAAATTGGAAATAAACACACACCTCACAACAATCATATCAACTCAAGTTACCCAGAAGAGAGTAGGGAAGCAAAGTCCATAAAGGAAGAATCCAAGAAATCTGTCAAAGCTCGCTTAATGGATCAACTGCATTTAAAATAAGCTGGCCACAAAGTTTGGATCATTAGTCACCAAGAAAAAATGAATACCCAAAAGTAGTAGAGATAAATAATTGATATGTTTAATTTAATTATCCAACAAAAAGATAGATTGGTCTTACCTCATAGGCAATCCAAGCAATTGAAAGCACACAAAAAATCCATTATCACCACCAGTATCCAATATCCTTTATGTTTCAGCTGAACTCTCTACCACTCCATGCTCCTCATCTGACTCGAATGGAACAAACAATAAAAAAAAAGTATACATATAGTCATAACTTACAATAACATTGCATTATATTGGTATTTTACACACCTAAATAAGTCAATGATGTTAAACATGTTGTTTGAGCATTTTGATACAAATCGGTAAGATTATAGCAATATTCATATGTAAATTTCAGTTTATGCACCAAGATTTTTCGTTAGTTGCATTTTAAAATTTTCGTCTCTCAAATTTTAGTTTATGCATTCAAATAGTTGTAAAGATGCACGACAAATTATTTGATTTGGTTGACCATCTCGACTACCAATCGTTGTGACGATACACTATATGAAACTCCAGTCTTACAAAAAAGCGGTAAACCAAGCAGATAAACTAACATTCATAGTAGTTAAGAGGATAAGAAAGAAGATAAAACATATAATAACAATAATATTTAAACTGAACAATAAACACATACTTGATACCCAAACCAATGTGTTTGTGGATACTAAATCTGAAGTAGACGATGTCACTCAAGTTGTGCCAGAACAACCCTTCACCTTCAAACCACTCTTGAGAAGTTGCAATTCCTTTTCACCTATCATGATATAGTAGGCGATCTTTCCATTAGGCTTGATACCAAACTCGAACAATGTACTTCGCTGCAGTTAAAAAAACAGATTTGCATTAGATTTGTACAAATTCAAGACTAACAAAGCCAAACGTAACAATATATTATATAGGTAGAGAAGTTAAGATTTCCATTGGAAAAAATTGGGGTTGACCACCGAGTTTTTCCAACACCTAATGGAATTCAAACACAGAAAACAAAGCATAAATAAAATTCCAGGAAATGAAATACTATTTCTTGAATCCTCAAAAAATGAGAATACCATGAACAATACTTTCTCTCGATATCTATAAAAAATAATTTGAATATTCAAAGCAACTTAGATTGTAGAAGTAGAGAATATAAATTGAATCATTAAAAGAGAAACAAACCTGGAAATCGAGAATTCATTAGTTGATCTGTGCCCATACAATGATGATGCATCCACAAATTACTAACCTTACATGATATGGTGATAGCTTCACTGACACCTAATTGTCTAATTCATTTAGATTATGTTTTTTCTCATAAATCAACCTCTTACATAAGGGAGTCAATAAAGTAAAAGACGTGTCGAAGATTATGACCAGGTAACTGATTTAGCTCAATCTAAAATACCCTCCTGATTATCCTAAGGTCCACTAAATCCAACTCTAAAATAACAATGTTTTGCGAAAGAATATTCAATAACCCGTAAATCTCTCATACAATATCATTCCTTTTTTATATATGATGTGCATCCCATTAGAACTCCATAAATGTCTATCAGAATCAAGATTCTCTCACACCATAACACAAAATGCTCATCAAGGAGAAGAAGAAAACCCATCTGAAAGTAATAACAATAAATTATAAAATGAGTACTTAATTATGCATTGAGCAGGCAAGGAAATTATATACATAGCATTACAACTATTGATATATCTTTGATTAAGGTCTCACCTATTCAATACTTCTCAATGACTAAAATTGTGAGAGTATGAACAAATTAATTTTAGAGGTGCAACATATTGTATAGTAGCAAAGCAGTCGTCTTAATACCCATTTCATTTCGGAAAAAAAACTGAAGCTTACCAATAAAAGTGTAAGACACAACACTTAGGTACTCCAAATGATCATTTTGTTTTCATTTAAACAAATAAAATAGAAATAAATGTAAGTGGTGTGCTCCAAATCAAATATAAGCAAACAAATTCAGATATACATAGTATTCATATAACAAACATAAATAAGACTAATTGTACTGTGTAGGTGATGCCTATGGTATATAATACCATGCCTAACCTTCAAAACGAACAGAAAAAACAAAAATCCAAAAAGCATGTTCAAATGTTCAATATGTGCTAACTTTATATTCATGTGTCCTTGTGCATCGAGTTTTCACTGAACCTCCATTGAAATGCAAAAACAAATCTTGTTCAAATTCCCACGTCCTTTACATATCAAGGGAAGTGGGCCCTACCAAAGAGATCGATTTTGTCTTCAGCTTATTCACCACAGGAGCAGGAGCCAATGCACAAAAATCCTCACAACCAACCATCTCTAAGAAATCAGAACCCGAGCCTTAAAATTAAGTAGGAACTACAAAACCCTAGAATAGGCGATCAAAATTAAATCAAAATCGTAATAAATAAGCAGAAGAGAAGATGAAGAAAACCTATAAATCAGGATCATTGTCATCAGTGAAAACTTGTGCAAAACAAAGGTCAAAGTCTTTGGAAGGGACGCTCTCGTTCCTCGGTAGCTATGGTTCCTCGGAGAATTTGACAATCATGATCATTTTTATTAGTGATATTCTGTGCAAAAGAGCGTGAAACACTGAAACTTCAATCGAATTTTGAAACAGAAATTAGGGTTTGGATAATCTCTCGTAGGCTCATAACAGTAACCGAATATGCTCACTCACTGGAAAGATCTTCGATAGTCTGCCCCGACGTTCTAATCCCTTAGATTTCTTTGAAAGCTTGTCCAATGTTGAATAATCGAAGAATATAGCATTGTGAAAAATAAAATTATGGAAGAATTCTTATCATCGCGATGAAAGCGTGTTATTTAGCGAGACTTATCACCTCCAAGAATATAACATCACGCTCATGAAACTCCCAAGCATGATTCCACAAACCAATCACAAAGCGAGACTATGTTTGTTTGAGTTGACTAATAAGAAAACAAGGTTGACCGCAACGGTCAAATGAATGACAAGCAACTCGCCCTTTTATATATGCCCATTCATTGCCAACTTAGGAAGGCTCTTGTTCTCAAAAGTATTTTTGACTTTTTTCTTGTATACTAATTTTGGCGTTTAAACTCTCAAAGGTTGTAAAAGTAATAAATAATTGACGTTTTTTTAATTTTGTGTCACTAAACATTTACATGTGCGCAAACTCATGAAAGTGTGAAATTCAACACTTACTACCTAGGATACCCAATAACTTAATGGAGTAAACGTTTCTCTTGTTGGAAACCTTAGGGAACTCGAAATCCCATAAACCTCTAGAAAATGTTTACTAGGCGTTTTCAACGGTTCTCGTTGACCATAAAGTCGAAAATTTCGGCGTTTCCTATTTGTTTTTTATGCGTTTCTTATTCGTTTTTACGCGTTTCTTAATATTATCGGCACAAAATTGTCCAACTCTGAAATAGTCAAAACTCTAATAAGTCCATTTCTTGTTCTTTTCACTTAAAACTTATTCAATTCACCTCTTATTCTCTTTCTATTCCACTCTTATAAGAGTGTAATTGAGTGTTTATGTGGTTATAGCATTTTAGTCAATATAAATCTTGATGATATCGCTTTATATATTCTATATAATATATTATATTTACTCTAAATCTGATTTTACTTCAAATAATATATAATATACCCAATTACTGTTTTTCGTCTCAAATTTGGTTTGGGCTAATTATATATTTACAACCTTTTTCCGGGCATAATTTTATCCAATTCAGACAAAAGCAAATCTAACCTGCGGATCAAGACATTAACACAAACATAAACGAACACTAGAAGTGATAAAAATAGCAAATTGATTGGTTCAATTACAAATTGACAATAATCATGAGTAACAGCGAAATACAATATGCAAAATAGGAATTCAAGATGTCACATAATAATGACGACTTAATCACAACTTTCTACGTCATTATCCGCGTTCAAAAGTCTCAACCTTCAACGATTTGCGTGCAATCAATGAAATTCGACTACATAAATTTTATAATACGAATATGATAAAAGTTAAAAATTACAGTGGTGAAGCTGTATTTTTAATTTAATAGTCATTCTTTTTAATCATTAAAAACCCAACATGCAAAAAGAAATTTTTTTGAGAACTATTAAGGTTTAAGAATGAAAGATTAGGAATATTGATTGCGGTGGAGATAAATATCAATTACATTAATTTTTAACAAAAGACAATCAACCTTTTAATATATAAGAAGATAAAATTTTAGATATTAAATTAAATAAGATAAGAATTAGAATAAGATAATTAATAATGAAAATAAAAAGAATTAATTGGATTTAGAATTAATCAATAAGACTTAAATGGATTAGAATTAATGACAATTAATTAATAAAAATGAAAAAGACTAACATAAATATAGTATTAATTAGGTACCGATTTCATTCAATTCGTTCGTTGGACAGCCAACTTTTATATAGATAAGATAAGATAAGATAAATATATATCGATAGATAGATAGATAGGTTTAAATGCATTTTGATAAACATTTAAATATATTTTGATACAAATCATTCGTTCACACGTTTTCAGTTTAAAAAATATTGTGACTCGAACCAAACACATCCATCTTCTAGGAAAGAATGCATAACACTACGAGTTCTTACCAAATTCAAAGGTAACATAGCTTACTAGTTACTACTGCCTTTTAAAAAAAACATAGCTTACTACTTATACAACACGTTTTCAACCTTGTATTCTTACCGAATTGATCCACCGACGTAGCCTAATAAAAATAACATGCTACAAGATATGCCGACTGATCTGACTCACCCTTCTAATAAATCACCTCTGAATTTGCCACATTTTTGGTCGGATATGGCAAGTTCGATCTGGTCGAACTTGTATTCATACATCACAATCGAAGTGGGGAAGACGAAACAATGCTAAAAATAACAAAAAAACGGAATTGTATCATTGTGTGACTAGTTTAATCAACAGGGCATAACGTATTTAATGACATACCTTTCACTTTCACACAGCAATAAATAAATATATAAATCAGACTGCCTTACAAGAAAGACTGGACAAGCATGAAATGGGCCGTAAGCCCAGATCTTTGTTATGTTTTGGGTCATGAAAGCCTAACCCAATTCATGGCTCGGTTTCACTGGAATTTAAACCTACTCACCAATTAAGGCGACTTCTTTTCTGGCATTCTGCAATCGATATACAGCGGCTGAATGCAAGCACGCCTACAAGAACAGGAGAAGCTAAACAACTGCTTCTTCTGCTTCTTCTGTCTGATGCATCACTACAAAGTAAGATTATCTCCGGTTGTTTTGCTTCTGCTCTTTTTCCCTCTGTTTGTTGTGCTTGTGCTCTCTTTTGCTTAATTCCTCGTATTCTTACAGCTATTTGAAAATAATCGTTTTGATACAAAACAGTTCTCCATTCTTCTTGTGGTTTGGCTTGTTAATTGGTTTAAGTTCTAGGCTGTTAGATTAATTTTTGATTGGATTTTTTTCTGTTTGCAGGTAGGTGTAGAAAGTAAGTAAGTTGTAGTAAGGATGGTGCAGTACAATCTGAAAAAGATAACAGTGGTTCCGAGTGGGAAAGATCTGATAGACATTGTTCTATCTCGAACTCAGAGGCAGACCCCAACAGTAGTCCACAAGGGATATGCAATCTCTCGGCTTCGTCAATTTTACATGCGTAAGGTGAAATACACGCAGCAAAACTATCATGAGAAGCTGTCTGCTATTGTTGATGAGTTTCCCAGGCTTGATGATATACATCCTTTCTATGGCGACCTCCTCCATGTTCTCTACAACAAGGATCACTACAAGCTTGCTCTTGGACAGATCAACACTGCCAGAAATCTCATTTCTAAGATCTCCAAGGATTATGTTAAGCTTATTAAGTATGGTGATTCTTTGTATCGGTGTAAGTGTCTCAAGGTTGCAGCTCTAGGTCGTATGTGTACTGTGATTAAACGGGTTGGTCCTAGTTTGGCTTATCTTGAGCAGGTGAGGCAGCATATGGCTAGGCTTCCCTCTATTGACCCGAATACTCGAACTGTACTCATCTGTGGGTATCCAAATGTTGGAAAGAGTTCCTTTATGAACAAGATAACGAGGGCTGATGTAGATGTTCAGCCTTATGCATTCACCACCAAGTCCTTGTTTGTTGGTCACACAGATTACAAGTACCTTAGGTATCAAGTCATTGATACTCCAGGTATCCTTGATCAGCCTTTTGAAGACCGGAATATCATTGAGATGTGCAGTATTACTGCTCTGGCTCATCTGCGGGCTGCTGTTTTGTTCTTTTTGGATATTTCTGGATCCTGTGGTTACACCATTGCTCAGCAGTCTGCTCTTTTTAATAGCATCAAGTCTCTTTTTATGAACAAGCCTCTGATTATAGTCTGCAACAAGACTGATCTCCAACCCTTGGATACTTTATCTGAGGAAGACAAGAAGCTGGTTATGGAAATGAAGTCTGAGGCAATGAAGACTGTTTTGGGTCAAGGAGGCGAGGCAACTAGTGAAGAGGGTGTTCTCCTTGCTATGAGCACCTTAAATGAAGAGGGTGTCATGGCAGTAAAGAATGCAGCTTGTGAGAGGCTGTTAGATCAGAGGGTTGAAGTGAAGATGAAATCAAAGAAGATGGCTGATTGCGTGAATCGTTTCCATGTGGCAATGCCAAAGCCTAGGGATTCGGTTGAAAGGCCCCCTTGCATTCCTCAGGCTGTCCTGGAAGCAAAGGCCAAGGAAGCGGCTGCAGAGAAGGAGAAGAGAAAGACAGAGAAGGACTTGGAGAACGAGAATGGCGGTGCAGGTGTATACAGCTGTGACATCAGGAAGCGTTATATCTTGGCAGACGATGACTGGAAATTTGACATCATACCAGAAATCATGGAAGGACACAATGTGGCGGACTTCTGTGATCCCGACATACTTCAAAGGCTGGAGGAGTTGGAGAGGGAGGACGGTATACGAATGGCTGATGAGGCTGAGGAGGAATTTGAGATGGATGTGGAGGATTTGACACCCGAGCAGAAGGAGGCATTGGCAGAGATTAGGAGGAAGAAGAGCAACCTCATCCAACAACACAGGATTAAGAAATCTACAGCAGAGAGTAGGCCGATTGTACCAAGGAAATTTGACAAAGATAAGCAGTTTACGACTAAGAGAATGGGGAGAGAGCTGTCAAAGATTGGGCTTGACCCGTCAGCTGCAATTATTAGAGCAAGGAGCCAATCACGGGGAAGGAAGAGGCAGAGATCACCAGATGAACATGGCATGGACGTGGATAATGAGAACGATTCCAACAGCAAGAAGTTGAGAATAGCAAGGTCGAGGTCAAGATCTAGGTCAATGTCGAGGCCACTAGGTGAAGTTATTCCTGGAGAAGGACTGAGGGACTCAGCACAGAAGATGAAGGCAATTAAAATTGAAAGGAAATCTGGAGCCAAGAGGAACAAGACGGCTCATAAGGGAGAAGGGGATAGAGTTATTCCCAATCTTAAACCCAAGCACTTGTTCTCTGGAAAACGAGGTTCTGGAAAGACTGATAGGCGTTGAGGTTTGTCTGAAGATTTCATTTAATGGCTTCTTCTGCTGTTTTGCTTGCGGGCTGCATATCCTCTGCAGCTCATTATCTTTTACCGACTTTATATTTTTCTCAAGTTTTTTGCTCCTTTACAAGTTACATCTTTATGTCGATGGATTTCCATGTTTGTTTGTTTTACTTGCAGCTCTTTTGTGAGCCGAAAAAGTTTTGTTGCTGTTGCTGACTTCGCATTCAAAGTAATTTATAATGATCCTATCTTCCTTACCATTGTCTTGGCCTGTGTTTAAGCTATAAAAAATTGTTGGGACATTTCATGAATTCTGTGCAGTACCCTTCAGTTTTCTGCTCACAAGTTGGAACCCAGTTCAGCTCTTAGAATTTGTAGACAAGGGTTCGTTTGGATTGCCGACATTGTAATGATTACAGGAAACTTCAACACCTTATAAAAAGCTTGTTTATATGGCCACATAACAATTCATCAACTTCGAATTATGCTTCCCTTAATTTTCATCTTTATTTTGAGTACCTACATCAAATGTAATCACAACTAGATTTCGAAAAAAAAAATGCAATACCGACTAGATTCTTTAACAATTTCGAAATTAAGATACCTAAACAATTGGCCAAATTGATTAAATATCAAATGTAATAACAACTCGATTACAACAAAAAAATGCAATACTGACTAGATTCTTTAACAATTTCGAAATTAAGATACCTAAACAAACGCCAAATTGATTAAGTGTCCGTTCGGTTCGCATTCTAAAAGGGCTGAATTGGGCTTAAGAATTTTTTTCTAAAGTAGGCTTTTTTTTAGAAAATATTCCCGGTATGAGCTCGTTTTGAAAATAATTTCCAACATAGGCACTCCTATGAGGTTCGGAAATTTTTCGCGTATGAGAGACGCTGGTTTTACTAGCGTCTCTCATCCGAAGCAGGTATTTTTTTTTTAATTCCCCCGTGGCCAGCGTCTCTTACACGTAAAAATTTTAAATTTTTTTTTATACAAAGGAGTTGTTTTAATTTTTTTTTTCAAAGTTTCTTATATATATTATTACATAATCCTTACTCGTGTTTGGATGGCTCGTATGGGCTCGTTTGAAATCTGAATCGATCACGACCGATTTCGTTGGGTCTGTATTGATCCCAACTTTCACCAGATATGTCTCTCGCTCGATTCTGATTTCGAACGACCCCATACGAGCCACCCGAACACGCATAAGTCTCGAGCGTACCTTCTACTGTAAATGGATATTTACAAATTCGCTCCTCTATATCAGGCGATGAGAGACATATCTGGTGAAAGCTGAGATCAATACGGAGCCAACGAAACTGGTCGTGATCAATTCCGATTCCGAACTGGTGAAAGAAGGTATGCACGAGATTTACGCTTGTTCGGATGGCTCGTATGGGCTTGTTCGGAATCGGAATTGATCACGACCAGTTTCGGTTGCTCCGTATTGATCCCAACTTTCACCAGATATGTCTCTCATCGCCTGATATGGAGGAACGAATTTGTAAATATCCATTTACAGTAGAAGGTACGCTCGAGACTTACGCGTGTTCGGGTGGCTCGTATGGGGTCGTTCGAAATCAGAATCGAGCGAGAGACATATCTGGTGAAAGTTGGGATCAATACGGACCCAACGAAATCGGTCGTGATCGATTCAGATTTCAAACGAGCCCATACGAGCCATCCAAACACGAGTAAGTATTATGTAATAATATATATAAGAAACTTTGAAAAAAATAATTAAAACAACTCCTGTGTATAAATTTTTTTTTAAAATTTTTACGTGTAAGAGATGCTGGCGAAAAATTTCCGAACCTCATAGGAGTGCCTATGTTGGGAATTATTTTCAAAACGAGCCCATATCGGGAATATTTTCTAAAAAAAACCTACTTTAGAAAAAAATTCTTAAGCCAAATTCAGCCCTTTTAGAATGCAAACCGAACGGACACTTAATCAATTTGGCGTTTGTTTAGGTATCTTAATTTCGAAATTGTTAAAGAATCTAGTCAGTATTGCATTTTTTTGTCGAAATCGAGTTGTTATTACATTTGATATTTAATCAATTTGGCCTTTGTTTAGGTATCTTAATTTCGAAATTGTTAAAGAATCTAGTCGGCATTTTTTTTTGTCGAAATCTAGTTGTGATTACATTTGATGTAGGTACTCAAAATAAAGATGAAAATTAAGGGAAGCATAATTCGAAGTTGATGAATTGTTATGTGGCCATATAAACAATGTAACCGTATTAAGCATAATTCTCTATGTCTGAACGGGATTCCATCTTATGGCAATGCAACCGTATTAAGCATGCACAGGATTATCTCTTGGCTATTCCTATTAGTGGGCTTAACCAATGTCTTGGGCCTAGACAATTCAGGGCTGTGTTATGTTATCGACTTGACATTCCTATGTTTGTTGAACATAGTCCTTGCCCCAGTTGCAGCAAACCTATGGACATTTTTGGGGATCATGCACTTCATTGCTCCAAGGATATTGGATATAAGTTCCGCCATGATGTCGTCCGTGATGTTGTCTTTGATATTTGTTATAAATCAAATGTTCCTGCGCGCAAAGAGGTCGCTCTTGGTCTTCGGGCGGATGACGGTAGTGATCTTAAGCCTGCGGATATCCTTGTTCTTAACTGGGAGAATGGGCAAGATGTTTGTATGGATGTCACAGGTGTTTCCCCTTTCGCTGGAGATGGTGTGCGTTCCTTTGCCCCTGGGAAGGCTATTTCTGGTGTTGTTTCTCGTAAACAGTCCAAGTACTTGGACAAGTGTGTTGCACATGGATATGGTCTGGGCGTTTTGGCCTTCTCTACTCTAGGGGAGCTTGGCGAGGATACTCTTGTATTTTTCAAACGCCTTCAGAATTGCTTGAGGAGCAACGATGCTAGTAGCGGCTTAGGAAGTTTTATTTTTTATCGTTTAGGCATTGCTATTCAACGAGGTGTTGGGGCCCAGCTTGTTGCTAGGTTACCAACCAAAAGCTTTGTGTAAATCCTTAAATATATGGAAAAGAGTCATGTAATAATACTTGTTAAAATGATAAATGAGAATGAATGTGGAGCATTGGATCAAGAGAGATCCAAGAGCCCATATGATGACACGTGGCACCTGTCCCCACCGCCGGACCGCCGCCGGAGAACCGCCGGACCGCCGCCGGACCATCTTTGATGAACATCAAGTGTTCATAAATGTTCATCACATTCTACTTAAATGTTCATCAATTTTTGATGAACATCAAGTGTTCATAAATGTTCATCACATTATACTTAAAAATTTTCCAACTGAATGTTCATCACATTCTACTTAAATGTTCACCAATTTTTGATGAACATCAAGTGTTCATAAATGTTCATCACAATGTTCATTTGTACATACTCTAATGAATGTTCATCACATTATACATAAAAGTTCACCAATTGAATGTTCATCTAAATGTTCATCATCTCATACTTAAATGTTCATCATCTCATACTTCAATGTTCACAAGAATTTAATAAAATGTTCATTAGCCAAAGTTCATTACAATCGAGTTAAATGTTCATCAAAATGTTGATAAATGTTCATCTTCTCTTACTTAAATGTTCATCAAACATCACTTTAATATAATTTCGAGTAGAAAAACACTTGATCTTTATAAAAAATTACCTAAATGTTCATCATTTCATACTTAAATGTTCATCAAACATCCTTAAATGTTCACAAGAATTTAATAAAATGTTCATTACTCAAAAGTTCATTACAATTAGCTTAAATGTTCATCACGCTGTTCATAAATGTTCATCAAAATGTTTATAAACGTTCATTTTGATATACTCTACTGAATGTTCATCACATTTTAATGTTCACCAACACAATGTTCATCACATTATAATTAAATGTTCATCACGTTGTTCATAAATGTTCATCAAAATGTTTATAAACGTTCATTTTGATATACTCTAGTATATGTTCATCACATTTTAATTTCATGTTCACCAAGAGAATGTTCATCATATTATAATTAAATGTTCATCACATTATATCTAAATGTTCATCACATTATATTTAAATGTTCACCAATTTGAATTAGACTTAAAATTTTCATTTTATACTTTAACCTTTTCATTTATTATTCGACCACCGCCGGACCTCCACCGGACCCCCGCCGGACCGCCGCCGGACCCCCGCCGGACCGCCGCCGGACCCCCGCCGGACCGCCGCCGGACCCCCGCCGGACCGCCGCCGGACCCCCGCCGGACCTCCGCCGGACCCCCGCCGGAGCACCTCCGACCACCGCCGAACCATCTTTGATGAACATCAAGTGTTCATAAATGTTCATCACATTCTACTTAAATGTTCATCAATTTTTGATGAACATCAAGTGTTCATAAATGTTCATCACATTATACTTAAAAGTTTTCCAAATGAATGTTCATCACATTCTACTTAAATGTTCACCAATTTTTGATGAACATCAAGTGTTCATAAATGTTCATCACAATGTTCATTTGTACATACTCTAATGAATGTTCATCACATTATACATAAAAGTTCACCAATTGAATGTTCATCTAAATGTTCATCATCTCATACTTAAATGTTCATCATCTCATACTTCAATGTTCACAAGAATTTAATAAAATGTTCATTAGCCAAAGTTCATTACAATCGAGTTAAATGTTCATCAAAATGTTGATAAATGTTCATCTTCTCTTAATTAAATGTTCATCAAACATCACTTTAATATAATTTCGAGTAGAAAAACACTTGATCTTTATTAAAAATTACCTAAATGTTCATCATCTCATACTTAAATGTTCATCAAACATCCTTAAATGTTCACAAGAATTTAATAAAATGTTCATTACTCAAAAGTTCATTACAATTAGCTTAAATGTTCATCACGCTGTTCATAAATGTTCATCAAAATGTTTATAAACGTTCATTTTGATATACTCTACTGAATGTTCATCACATTTTAATGTTCACCAACACAATGTTCATCACATTATAATTAAATGTTCATCACGTTGTTCATAAATGTTCATCAAAATGTTTATAAACGTTCATTTTGATATACTCTAGTATATGTTCATCACATTTTAATTTCATGTTCACCAAGAGAATGTTCATCACATTATAATTAAATGTTCATCACATTATATCTAAATGTTCATCACATTATATCTAAATGTTCATCACATTATATTTAAATGTTCACCAATTTGAATTAGACTTAAAATTTTCATTTTATACTTTAACCTTTTCATTTATTATTGGACCACCGCCGGACCTCCACCGGACCCCCGCCGGACCCCCGCCGGACCGCCGCCGGACATCCGCCGGACCCCCGCCGGACATCCGCCGGACCCCCGCCGGACCGCCGCCGGAGCACCTCCGACCACCGCCGGACCGCCGCCGGAGCACCTCCGACCACCGCCGGACCATCTTTGATGAACATCAAGTGTTCATAAATGTTCATCACATTCTACTTAAATGTTCATCAATTTTTGATGAACATCAAGTGTTCATAAGTGTTCATCACATTATACTTAAAAGTTTTCCAACTGAATGTTCATCACATTCTACTTAAATGTTCACCAATTTTTGATGAACATCAAGTGTTCATAAATGTTCATCACAATGTTCATTTGTACATACTCTAATGAATGTTCATCACATTATACATAAAAGTTCACCAATTGAATGTTCATCTAAATGTTCATCATCTCATACTTAAATGTTCATCATCTCATACTTCAATGTTCACAAGAATTTAAAAAATGTTCATTAGCCAAAGTTCATTACAATCGAGTTAAATGTTCATCAAAATGTTGATAAATGTTCATCTTCTCTTACTTAAATGTTCATCAAACATCACTTTAATATAATTTCGAGTAGAAAAACACTTGATCTTTATAAAAAATTACCTAAATGTTCATCATCTCATACTTAAATGTTCATCAAACATCCTTAAATGTTCACAAGAATTTAATAAAATGTTCATTACTCAAAAGTTCATTACAATTAGCTTAAATGTTCATCACGCTGTTCATAAATGTTCATCAAAATGTTTATAAACGTTCATTTTGATATACTCTACTGAATGTTCATCACATTTTAATGTTCACCAACACAATGTTCATCACATTATAATTAAATGTTCATCACGTTGTTCATAAATGTTCATCAAAATGTTTATAAACGTTCATTTTGATATACTCTAGTATATGTTCATCACATTTTAATTTCATGTTCACCAAGAGAATGTTCATCACATTATAATTAAATGTTCATCACATTATATCTAAATGTTCATCACATTATATCTAAATGTTCACCAATTTGAATTAGACTTAAAATTTTCATTTTATACTTTAACCTTTTCATTTATTATTGGACCACCGCCGGACCTCCACCGGACCCCCGCCGGACCGCCGCCGGACATCCGCCGGACCCCCGCCGGACCGCCGCCGGAGCACCTCCGACCACCGCCGGACCGCCGCCGGAGCACCTCCGACCACCGCCGGACCATCTTTGATGAACATCAAGTGTTCATAAATGTTCATCACATTCTACTTAAATGTTCATCAATTTTTGATGAACATCAAGTGTTCATAATTGTTCATCACATTATACTTAAAAGTTTTCCAACTGAATGTTCATCACATTCTACTTAAATGTTCACCAATTTTTGATGAACATCAAGTGTTCATAAATGTTCATCACAATGTTCATTTGTACATACTCTAATGAATGTTCATCACATTATACATAAAAGTTCACCAATTGAATGTTCATCTAAATGTTCATCATCTCATACTTAAATGTTCATCATCTCATACTTCAATGTTCACAAGAATTTAAAAAATGTTCATTAGCCAAAGTTCATTACAATCGAGTTAAATGTTCATCAAAATGTTGATAAATGTTCATCTTCTCTTACTTAAATGTTCATCAAACATCACTTTAATATAATTTCGAGTAGAAAAACACTTGATCTTTATAAAAAATTACCTAAATGTTCATCATCTCATACTTAAATGTTCATCAAACATCCTTAAATGTTCACAAGAATTTAATAAAATGTTCATTACTCAAAAGTTCATTACAATTAGCTTAAATGTTCATCACGCTGTTCATAAATGTTCATCAAAATGTTTATAAACGTTCATTTTGATATACTCTACTGAATGTTCATCACATTTTAATGTTCACCAACACAATGTTCATCACATTATAATTAAATGTTCATCACGTTGTTCATAAATGTTCATCAAAATGTTTATAAACGTTCATTTTGATATACTCTAGTATATGTTCATCACATTTTAATTTCATGTTCACCAAGAGAATGTTCATCACATTATATCTAAATGTTCATCACATTATATTTAAATGTTCACCAATTTGAATTAGACTTAAAATTTTCATTTTATACTTTAACCTTTTCATTTATTATTGGACCACCGCCGGACCTCCACCGGACCGCCGCCGGACCCCCGCCGGACCGCCGCCGGACCGCCATCGGACCTCCGCCGGACCGCCGCCGGACCGCCGCCGGACCGCCACCGAACCTCCGCCGGACCGCCGCCGGACCGCCACCGGACCTCCGCCGGACCGCCGCCGGACCGCCACCGGACCTCCGCCGGACCGCCGCCGGACTTCCGGTCGCCGGACAACCACCGGGTGGTCGCCGGGAGGTCGCCGGACCACCACAACTACCCCCACTTGTAGTGGGGGTAACTAGTTTAATCTAAGCCATTGGATGCTAAGGCATCCAATGGCTTAGATTCATTCTTATTTATCTCTAAGAGAGAGTTTATTATGAGATTCTCACCCTAAATATATTACTATAAACTAACTTATTTTGTTAGAAAAAAAAAGAAAAAAAAAAAAGAAAAAAAAAAAAAAAAAAGCTTTTTATAAGGTGTTAAAGTTTCCTGTAATCATTACAATGTCGGCAATCCAAACGAACCCTTGGTTACAAATTCTAAGAGCTGAACTGGGTTCCAACTTGTGAGCAGAAAACTGAAGGGTACTGCACAGAATTCATGAAATGTCCCAACAATTTTTTATACCTTAAACACATGATCAATATTATTCTCATTTTTCACTCTGAAGGTCCTTCTCACCCCAGACGAGAACCTGATTATATGAAGCCAATTCTTTTTAGCATCCAATATCAACTTTCATTAATAACTCACATCAACAAACATCAAACATCAAACCTTCTAAAGCAGTAGAAAACGAAGAAAGAAAAAGAAAACAAACAAACAACAATTGAAAGAGTAATCTATCTATCTATCTATATCTATATAAAAGTTCATGACTTTGACAAAGTAATGTCAATTGGTACCGAGTTAATGCACTGAGTTAAAGTATTGAAAAAATTGATATTAAGAAAGGTTTGGCATAAATAATAAGAAATTCAAGAAAAAAGAGTAATCAAAGCTTAAATCAACAAGTTTATCTAGCTTTCGTTTAAGACGCTCTGCTCAACTATTCATATTAAGAAAACAAATTATGCATGGACATTGATGTACTCATATTTAGAGTTAGAGTGACTTTGTCCTGTCGAAAAAAATCATTTTTCATTTTCCTGATTGATTTTGTTTACAAATTTAACTTTGTTGGTGTGACATTGTTGCATTTAAAGGTTGTGAACATGATTAGCCACAATTCAATTTTAGGACGTCTCTTTAACAACGTTAAGCCATATAAAAAAACCTGTATTCTCCTCGCGCTGCCCGCGGGGGTCCGATTCTAGTCTATATATAAAAATTCATGGGTTTGAGAAAGTAATGACAATTTGGACTCATTAATGTTTAAACTTAATTTTTTTCTATTTATCATTATCCAATGATAATTGAGACTTATTAAATCTCTAATAAAACCATAATTATGTGCTTAATTGGTTAGTATTTTCATCATTTTAATCTTTTTTTCTTCGCTCTTCACCTTCAATCCGTAGGCATTAATATGGATCTTGTTTTCACTCCACTAGAAACTGAATCTTTAGCTCTATCCATAATCATCACTGGCTTGGCTTTACAGGACGGATCATCTCACTACCTGAAAGGACTTGTTCTTCTCCTCTGTTATGTAGTGATGCAGGCTGTTTCATCCACACCAGCTCCTTCATTCCTAACAACAGATTCACAATCAGGTAGACTATTATCTGGCTTGTTTTTTTTGTCTTGCAGGTTGTCTTGCAGGTTCACTAAAGTTGTCTTGCAGGTTCACTAAAGTGAACTTATGGCTTGCATGATGTATTCTATTTTGCAGATTGTAATGGATGATCAACAACGTCCAAATGGGATTCCTGTAACTCGCTTCATTCTTCAATCAATTTATGCTCAGAGTGATGATGAGAAACTTGAATTTGAATATGAATCTGGGAACACAAACATTTTGGTAAGATGGTGTTTCTGAATCCTTCACTACTTTTTTTCCTGTTCATATTGAAAGTGTTATTCGGTTGCTTTTCTACTTCTCTAAAATGAATGACAAGCCCATGGGCTTAGTATAGAAATTTTTGGGCTAAAGTCATGTTTTATCAGGCTTAAGAGTGGATATAGATTTTTTTCATTTGTGTAAATCTTTTTAGAAGTCATCGATAGTTGAATATACTGATATACTTGGTTATTCTTGCATGTATAGTTACAGATAGACTGCATAGCAATTGCATTCTATATTCCTTGACTTTGAATTGAGTTGGTATTTTGTTGTTATGCAAAGGACTTCTATGAAGATCTCTATACTGAGCTAACAAATATGGAGAAATTGAGTCAATGAACATTTGTGACAACCTCGCTGACCACATGGTTAGTACTCTTTGTATGCATTATTAGCCTTGGTATGTAAGTAGATGATGTCAAGACTTTTTATCTCGTTTCTTACAGGCTGGGAATGTTTATGTTCAATTTAGTGAAGAAGAAGAGGCTGCAAATGCTATACACAATCTGACTGGGAGATACTATGCCGGTATAATTTTCTTTCTGCATTCACTCTTATATAATGACTAGCTCTACTGGCATTTCCCTCTTTGACAAGACTTTACTGACATATTGTTTGATATGGATCTACATTTTGGTCTCACAATGTGGCTCAACAAAATAAGAAAACTGATAATTCTTTTGAAATTCATTTTTAAAAAAGTTTTGGTCCGGTCAGGCAATTCTTCAATGTCTGACTTATGGTATATTTGAAAGGAAAAGATTCAGGTGAGAATAATTATTATTGTGCGAATTGCGAATGGATGCACATTTGGGCGATTGACATGCACTTTCTTCAGTAATGACATGCACATTTAGGCCATTGACATGCACTCGGTCAGATTTGCATGTCATTGATAATATGTGAAAAGTACATGCACACACCCCGAAAATGCATGTCAATGGCAAATTATCAATGACATGCAAATCTGACCGAGTGCATGTCAATGGCCTAAATGTGCATGTCATTGCTGAAGAAAGTGCATGTCAATCGCCTAAATATGCATCCATTCGCAATTCGCACAATAATAATCATTCTCACCTGATCCGGATTCTATTTCAAATGCTCTCCTGTAGTTGCCTATTCTTGCATGTATAGTTACAGACTGGTTATTTGTGCAGTGAGGCTTGCACCTGAGGATATCTCGACTAATTTGACTGGATATGGGCACAATGCTGTGACTTGTATCGGAATGAAGACTCACATACCGGTAAATGAATATTGATATTTCAATTCCGATTAATCCAAATCTGCAGGGCGGCCAATCATTGTAGACTTCTCTCCGGTCAGATTTTCGTGAAGCTACTTGTAGGCAATATGAAGAGAACAATTGCAACCGTGGTGGCTATTGTAACTTCATGCATTTGAAGAGAATTAATAGGTAAAACACATTGCAGACTTTCTCGACTTTCTTCTGTTAAATATGTAGGATAGTTTTCTGACTGGTGAAATTTGTACCCAGAGAGTTGAGACATCAGTTATATGGAATGTATAGATCCAAACATAGGAGAAGCCGAAGCAGGAGCAAAATCCCGTATAGGCACAAGAGACATGAGTGCTATGGTAGTCGTGGTCGCACTAAAAGATATGACGATAGAGAAGAATATAATGAAAGTCGTAGCAGGAGGCATAGGAGGACAAGACGAAGCAGAAGTCCAGATGGGAGAAGAGACATGAGTCCGGTTGGAGATGTTAGTGAAGAAAGACGTGCTAGAATTGAGCAATGGAACAGAGAAAAGGAGCAAGATAAGGGACAGATTGAGGATAATAGGCATCAAAAAAATTGAGATTCTCGCTATTAGTAACTAGTATGGGTTTGTGTCTTCCCTTTACATACATTTAAAGGTTGCTTGCTTGCTTCTTCAAATGAAGTGGTTTAGTTTTTGGAAAACAGTAGCACAGTTGGTCTAGAAGAGTTATAGGAGAGAACATTGAAGGAAAGGTCCTAAGCATGGAAGTAAAAGAACACGATGAAAGAAAGTATTACCAGTTCGAGTTGGAGCCTCCACACGATATTCAAGATTTGTGCTGCTTATTCAGAATTTATCGAATATGATGCTACACCTGTCTCAAGCATATATTTAACATGTTCATGTTCATTCGCTTGAGAACTTGAGATACTTTGTCACAAATTGTCAATTATATCTTTTGTTGTCAACAAGTGTAAATGATATATTTTTAGGACCTTTTCCTACTGAATGTGCTAGATGTGGTGAAAAACATGTACGAACCTAGTTCATGTGTACAGTGAACCTTGATTTAAATACTTCAATCTCATTGTGCATCTTTGCTTCTTATTTCCGTAGCGCTATCAAATGAACCATTTTATTTTCTCTTTATGAACTTGTCAATCTAAACCAACAAACATAAGCTATAAAATTTATAAATTCAAAATTTAATATAAATTTCAAAATTTAATCTCTAGTGGTTTGTGTTGCTAATAATCATATTGAACCTTGAATATCCAAACATTGAACCTTGAATATCCAAACATTGAACCTATAAATTAAACAATGAATCTCATATGAAGTGTTTATATGAACCTCAAATCACATTTATTAGTGTATGAATCATTGGTTTTAAGTTAGAAAATTTAAATATCAAGTGTATGAACCTCCATTCATGTATGGTTTTGAACAAGTAGGTTCGTGCCTATCATCAAGAAAGTTCATGATCGTTTAATCATTAATGGTTTAAAACAAAGCGTGCTATGCGCGCTCGTAAGAATAATAAACATACGAAGTGCGCATAGCGCCCTTCGTTGGCTTGTATTTTGTAGGTTCATGAACCTTTGCGATGAACCTGGGTTCACGTATGCGATGAACCTGGGTTCGCGTACGTATGCGATGAACCTGGGTTCGTGTACGTATGCGATGGATTCACGTACGTATGCGATGAACCGAGTTCACGTATGCGATGAACCGAGTTCACGTATGCGATGAACCCAGTTCACGTATGCTATGAACCCAGTTCACGTATGCGATGAACCCAGTTCACGTATGCGATGAACCGAGTTCACGTATGCGATGAACCGAGTTCACTCACGTATGCGATGAACCGAGTTCACTCACGTATGCGATGAACCTAGTTCACTCACGTATGCGATGAACCTTGTTCACTCACGTATGCGATGAACCTTGTTCACTCACGTATGCGATGAACCTTGTTCACTCACGTATGCGATGAACCTAGGTTCACGTATGCGATGAACCTAGGTTCACGTATGCGATGAACCTAGGTTCACGTATGCGATGAACCTAGGTTCACGTATGCGATGAACCTAGGTTCACGTATGCGATGAACCTAGGTTCACGTATGCGATGAACCTAGGTTCACGTATGCGATGAACCTAGGTTCACGTATGCGATGAACCTAGGTTCACGTATGCGATGAACCTAGGTTCACGTATGGCGATGAACCTGACGATTTTTACTATGAACATGTGAAAAATATATCATAAGTTTTTAAAACAACATCAATGAACCTGACGATTTTTACAGATGAACTTGCTCAATATAAAAATAAAAAAATGAAGGTCATGAACTTAAAAATGGAAGTTCATAGACATTATTTTAAATGGTCGGTAATTTTAAATATATGATTCATGAAAATTACTAGAAGAGATATTGAAAAAATGAAGGTTAATCAACAAAAAAATGAAAGTTCATAGACTTTATTTTAATTTGTTGGTAATTTTAAATATAAGATTCATGAAAATTTTCAAGAAAAGATATTGAAACTCTGATTTGTTGGTTCATCGAATTTTACTTGTAGTTTTTTTACATTTTTTATGTGGGTTCAACAATGTACTATTAGAGGTTCAACAATGTAGTGTTACAAGTTCAACAATATACTATTACAGGTTCAACAATGTACTATTACAGGTTAAAAACATCAATGAACCTGCAATGCTATCGACATGAACCTGCAAGGCTATCAACATGAACCTAGTTTACGTATGCGATGAACCTAGTTCACGTATGCGATGAACCTAGTTCACGTATGGTTTTGAACAAGTAGGTTCGTGTCTATCATCAAGAAAGTTTATGGTCATTTTATCATTAATGGTTTGAAACGAAGCGCGCCATGCACGCCTCGTAAGAATAATAAACATACGAAGTGCGCATAGCGCCCTTCGTTGTCTTGTATTCTGTAGGTTCATGAACCTTTGCGATGAACCTAGTTCACGTATGGGATGAACCTACTATTAAACTGCTATGAACCTAACATTTTTTTATCGAATTTTTGTTCCAAGTTAACAATTTTTTTTTACGCGTATTCATCATATTTAACTTACTGATTCACGAGTTAATAAGATGTGGTTCATTAAATTTGTATTTAGGATTCACCTAATCTATACTAGAGGTACACACATTTTGTACTACAGGTTCACCAATTTTATACTAAAGGTTCATTGATGTTTTTAATACATTAACCAACTTTATACTAGAGATTCATTAATTGTGACTACCCAGATGCTGAGTTCTGACTACTGATTCCCTTATTTTGTATTAGAGGTTCACTAATTTTGTATGTGAACTTTACTACTTTTGTAATACAAGCTCAATATTTTATCGAATACACATTCAACGATTCACACATAAAAGTTCAAGTTCACATTCAATTTTGTATATGAAGTTTGCCTATTTTGTTACAAGTTCAACATTGTTCCAACACTGGTTCAATGATTTACTATTATAGGTTCAACAATGTACTCTTACAGATGCACTGATTTATTGTTACAAGTTCAACCATGTAAACTGGGATACCCAACAATGCACCCATGGACCAAACTCTATGGTTGCTTTCCGTAATTTTGAGGAAGAAATGAGACGGCCTGGTGTATGGGATAATGAACAAGGTGGTACATCTACTACAGAGAAACCCCAAGACAATCTTGCTGCTATGTTCAGGCCTCCAGTTGATAATAAGAAGACTAAAAGTTTTATGGTGACTGTCTCTATCAATTTGATTGAAATGTGAAATAGATTGTATGTATTTTTGACATAGTTCACGAGTTTCATGAACTTAGTTCACATGTGCGATGAACCTAGTTCACGTATGCGATGACCTAGTTCACGATGCGATGAACCTAGTTCACGTATGATTATGAGTTTTAAGTTGAAAGTTCACGAGTTCTAACTTACGGGTTCATGATTTCTAACTTCCGGGTTCATGAGTTTTGTGTTTAAGGTTAATGAATTTTGATCTATAAATTAATGAACCTGGAGGAGTACACTAATGAATCTATAGAATAAATCGAGGAACCAATGTCCAACCGACACCATTCTGGTCTCCACGAAGCAGCTCATGTATACTGCCCAGAAGAGGACCCTGTTGAGAACAAAAAGCAACGCAACATTAGCTGCAATCAATTACACCCATGTCCATCCAAGTTATGAATGTGCCTTTTGTAATTAAAATCACATAGGAACATCCAGAAAAGACCAAAGTCAGTGGTATACGATGTTGCTAGGGATTAATATCATGAACAAAGCAGAGATGCAAAGGATGAAGCTCCAAATCAACTCAAGATAGAAGCGCAACCACTCGTTTGATCCATTATTATGAAAGTCCATGTGCAGGTTAGCATTCATACATGTGACATTCACTTGGAAAAATTACCCTTGTTACCTTATAGAGCTCGAATTTGGAGATGAGGCGGGATTTGATGACGACAATCTTGAAGACTCGAGTGGAGAATTTGGGGTTGAGGTGGCGATGCGCTACGGTGCAGAGTGTGGGGAAGGCGTGTTGAGAGTGATGAACCTAGGTTCCCGTATGCGATGAACCTAGTTCACGTACCCCCGATGAACCTAGTTCACATATGCGATGAGCCTAGTTCACGTATGGTTTTGAACAAGTAGGTTCGTGCCTATCATCAAGAAAGTTCATGATCATTTTATCATTAATGGTTTAAAACGAAGCGCGTCTCGTAAGAATAATAAACATACGAAGTGCGCTATGCGCACTGAATTCAATCGCTTGTATTTAGTAGGTTCATGCGATGAACCTAGAAATTCATGAACTTAAAATACGTTTTTCTTTTTATGATTGTGAAAGTATTTTTTCATGGAAAACAGAAAAGAAGTTATAAAAAAACTAATGAACTTGTTAGGGAACAACTTTTTAACTTGCAAGTTAACATACATGAACCTACAACTACGAACAGTAGGTTCAACAAGTTAGACCTGCAGGTTCAACAAGTTAGACCTGTAGGTTCAAGCAGGTTCATTAATTTTTTTCCAGGTTCATTATTTTTTTTTTCCTATGATTACAATTTAACTTGTACGTTTTAACATCTAATTGTTTTAACTTGTAATTTCACGAGTTTTAATTTATGGGTTTATTGAATATAACTTCTTGGTTCATGATTTTTCTTAGTTCTTAATTGATGAATTTTAATTTAAGGTGAGCACAAGACTGAGTTCAATATAACTTCTTGGTTCATGATTTTTCTTAATTCTTAATTGATGAATTTTAATTTAAGTTGAGTTTGATCTGTAACAACTAATTATCACACTTCCTTTTTTCTATTCAAATTGTTAGTCATGTAACCAGGACTTCCATATTATTACCACTTGCATTTGCTTTACTTGCTACAATTGTCTGAATCTACACTATGTAATCGGATTCTTGTCCTCATTTTGGTATTAATTTATTTGACTTGTTGATGCCGGCCTTAACTAACAACTGTATCTTACAATGTAAGCTTGATCCCTCATGTAAACCTAATGGACTTGTATCTTACAATGTAAGCTTGATCCCTCAGGTAAACCTAATGGAGCGTCTGACAATTATCAACCCTAAACATCTCCCACTCCTTAACTCCACCCTTATCCAAAGCCATATAAAAATCCTGAAGCTTCAACCTAATCCGGGTATTGCCCATCCGGGGTCACAAGAACAGCTCCCACGTATGACTGCCCAGCAGCCCGAGCTGCACCATGGTAATGAAACAAGGCCCAGCTGAGATCATCCGCCACATCCACAATCGTCTAGAACTCGTTCGAGACAACCCCATTGTCCAACACACTCAAATCAAATGTACCTGCTACTCTCCCTCAAATCAAAACTATACAGCATTAGATGTTAAAGCTCAGCAAAACTGAGTAAATTCAGGGAGCTAGTAGATTAAATGATTCAAAACACACCAAACACAAGATCTCAGGTTCAGAATTGTCCTAGTACTGTCACAAAATTTAATCTACTCGAGTAAATTGAATCTCTTAAAATCTGCGTAAATTCATGAAAATTGAATCTCTTAAAATCATCTGAATCTACAAAGAACACATCAAGTCGTATCACATTTCCATCCACTGTCACAAAATAAGAGCTCCTTCAAAAAGGTTTATTGGTTTCACTGTTTGGATCATTGTCTTCACATTTCTGCTGCAGATAAGAACTCACGACAGTAACTTCCTTATGGCCTAACCTTGAAGTTTCACTAAAAGCATTGAAAGTACAGTTGCCTTCATCGGCAAAATGCTGAAGTTTCCCTGACATATTTTTCTTAGGACTTTCCTCAAAACATGATAAGTATATTGATGAACCTGAACATGGTAAGTATAACACAGTTCATGGTCATTTAATACTATACTTGCAGATCCAAAACTATTCCATAGAAGAATATCTTACAACTTCGAGAAGAGTCCAATACTTCCTTAGTGAAATCTCTGAAATTGGATACAAAAAGTAGTTTGTCAGAATACTCCTGGTGCATTTGTTATGCTTTCTGCAATCACCACAACGATAAACTAAGTTACAGATAATGCAACAGTCGGATGTCTAAGTAAACTAAGTTACAGATAATGCAACCGAGTGCAATTTCACTTGCGTTCTGTTCTGTGTAAACTAGTAACCAACGGATTCTACAACGTAATATCTTTTTCATCAATGAGATCACATATTTGCTTCTTTAGCTTGTGAATTTCTTTCTCCTGGTGCATTTTTCAATCAGGAAATAAGAAACAAGTAGAACCGAGTAACAATCCTGAATTCAAGACTAAAAAAAGAATTACCTTTCTTCTGGACTCCACTGTTTTCTGCTGAGCAACATCTAGCAGGCTGCGAAGCTGATGCTCGTCTACTAAGTCCTTTAAACATCCACCAAACAAAGAATATGAATTACAAACACATTTTGGATGTATGCAGAACAACTTTGTTATGGTTTCAGGGAGGCTCACTGTATAGTTAGTCATGTCAGGGAGCCTCTAGGCTCTTGTACTATCAGAACAAAAAATATGCATTTAGTAATAGGTGAAATATTCAGTTTTAGAAATCAGAGCTAGTAAACCTAACCTCAGAATGGACTGTAGGCTGTAGCATCACGGAAACTAAGACTTTAACTGGATGAAGTGCAACAGTAACATAAATTCACTTCCTACTTCCTAGTAAACTGAAAATCAAGTTGAAACTATAAACTGAAAAATAAAAAAATGCAACAAATTGGCAGCTGTAGGGATTTGAGAAAAGCTTATAATGCTTAGTTGTCTTCAAGCCTTAGCAACTGTCAATTAGTGATTAAACTGACCATGGCTAAAAATAGAGCTTTGAGGGCATACACAAAACTATAATCGGAAAAAGACCAACTTAAAGCAGACCAATGAGACTGAAATGTACAATCATAGTCCGAATAAAGAACACCGGCCACTTCTTCTTCCTCATGTTTCCACTGGGAGCTCTGGAAATGTCAAAACGCACCATCAAATATCAAGAAAAAATGATCAATAATGGTCATTCACTTCAGTTCAGTGATGTTCACAAGAAGGCAAGCACAGTCAAGCACAGTTCAGCTGAATTAATGCTAGATCCCAGTTCAGTTTACAATCAAGATGACAACAAACCTATTAACAAAACTCAGTTCTTGCACTTGCAGTAATTCAGTTCAGTTCAGTCAAAAGAAGATATTCAACAAACCTATTAACAACACAATGGGAGTTGTTTTGATGAGCTTGGATCCATAATATGTCAAACAATAATTTCAGTCATGGTACCTCATCCTCAAGCAGAGTTGATAGAATACTCAAGCTCATGAAAATCACTCAGCAAAATGATAAAGAATGCATTACATTCTAGATGTGTTTATAACATCATGAACCAGCGACAAGCTCTTTTTAATTGTTTTCTGCATTGACCTAGCGAGAGCAAGATTATAGAGCTTAGCAGTTATCTATGATAGCTGCATTGATCTTCACAGCTTCACAAATGTGATGCAGTCCCTCTTCTCATTCGTAATCCTTCATACACATACAATTTATGATTAGAAAAGAGTTCTTGTACGAATAATGAAAGAAGGCTTACTACATTCAGGTTCACAATTATCTACAACTAGGTTCACAATTATCTTACAACCAGGTTCATTAGCTATTAATAGTGCTATTCTATGCCAGTAATAGGCCCAAAAGTACACTTATTATCCTATAGTATAAAGTTCATGGACGCGTAATAAATAATTAGTCACAAGTTCACATGCTAATAAGACCAGGTTCATTTGTATTGTAGTGGAAGTTCATGTGTTTAAAAAATAATGGTCCAAAACGACTCATGCAAATCAATCCTTATGCATCTCTCTTGCAAGTTAGTCCTTTGGCTGTGGGTGTTTGAATACATGCTTCTCCTATCAAGAATCAAACAAGAGTTTATAAACTCAAATTCAAGGAGATTAGTCAGGCAGCATACCTCCTCTGGCAGAATACTTAATCCAAGCTGGAATGGAGTCTTTAGTGCCAGAAGGAGTTTCCATTCGAATCTAGCAATGACAATTGACAAAGAAATTACCAAGAGAAAGGGAAACTTACGGGAAAGTCTATTCATACATTAGAAGAATATTAAAGGAACGCAAAAATTCAAAGCCACAGCATAAAAGCGCATTCTACTTGATTTTACCTTCACTCGACTACCATGGGGGATTGCTGATGAGCCGTCTGCATTATTCACAGTCACACAAACCTTAAGGGTTTAATAGATCTCAAAAACTGAGGATTGACTAATTGCAGTAGACCTAACACAAGAACATCGAAATAGATCATAGATAAAGACAGAGATAGAGAGAGTACCGTCCAACGACATAAAGAGAAGCCATGGCGAGCATCAAAGTTGAGAGCCGAGATCCAAAGGGTGCAGAGCAGCGGCTAGGCGTTGATACCTACAGAGGAGGCGATGAACCGAGTTCATTTGCAGAAGCTCCTCGATTTCGACGGTGAGTGGCTTCGCCATGGATGAACTCGAAGTCAGATCGAGAATCGCCATCGCCATCCTTAGCAGAATAGGGTTTGAGAGATTAGAAGTGATGAGGGTAGAATAGTCATTATGAATAAAGTCTCTATTATTTACAATTTTGCCACCGCATCATTTAAATGCCTTTTCCCTTCTATTTTTTCTAGATTTAATCTGGAGCGTCGATTTACTAGATCGGCTCGTAATTAGTTCTTAGTTCTTATCTTAACACTTGTTCTCATTTGATCCTTCCTCTTAGTTACGTTATCTTATCTATCTATATAAAAGTTGGTTGTCCATTGCCAAAATTGAATGAAATTGGTACCAATTTAATGCATTACTCATTTCTTAATCACCTCCTATTAGGCTTTTGGACATGTATTTAAATATCTTTCTTATATCCCTATGTTATATTTATTTATAGTTTACTTGATTAAGTCACAAATTAAATTAATATATGAGCTTCTCTTATGACAATGCAAACTTATTCTAATATTATGTTTTAAAACTACTTCAAACATAAATATAAGGAAATAAAAAATACTTATATTTACAAATATTAATAAATTTGATAACAACAACAACATATTAACAAATAATGTATAACTATATTAAATCACATGCGAAAATCCGTAATTTTCTCGCGCGGAGCGCGAGACCCGTATCTAGTTAAATTAAAAAATGATCATGTTCTTATTTGATACTTTTAGTGTCCATATTTATGCAAGTGACTGATTGTTCTTTATTTGTATTTCATTCTTTTCTTTCTTTACATTGGTTAGCAAGAATATATAATGACATCTTTAACTTCATGTGTTAACTGACTCCTTACTTACAAGTTTTTTATTTTTAATTTTTAGAATTCACTACTAGATAGTGTTGATTTATCAAAAGAGAAGGAAATTGGAAACACCAATAGTAAAGAATCTCTCATTGGTCACACTGAAGAGAATTTGGTTCCTAGTATCATTGATGATTTTCACTGGATGCTTGAAGAGTTTGGTGACGCAACTGTTCGGTGTGTGAAATTTCCTCAAAACATTTTTGCTTGTGACAATCTTAAAATAACTATATGTAAGGAAGAAATACAGATATTCTTCGACAAGGGAGAGTTAAAAGATTGGCATGTGTCTTTGTATATGAGGTTAGTATATTTTAATGAAATCAAAATAATAATGATTTTTTAAGAGTATATATATTCCATTTGTATTAACTTTGCACTTGTTTTGTATTATAGATACTTATTTGACACTCATTGTGTAGGTGTTGGAGACAAATTTAGATTTGTTTACCCAAGGTTAATTTCTCCAAATGGAAAAACTGAATCAGTAAAAAAGCGAGCTATCCACATGGCCAGTGCTATGATTGGAAATTCAGATAATCGATTGTTCTTTTGCACCATATTTGTTTGGGTAATTATTTTCTTCTTTCTTTTCTTTACAAAATAAGTTAGTAGTTTCCTTTATATACATGCATATATCAATGAACATCCTCACAAAATTATATATGTTTAGGGATCACTGGGTGTTGTTGGCGTTGCATCCTAATTCGGACAATGGATATTGAATTGACCCATTAGATGGTGATCCAGAAATAGATGCTAAAAATTTGATTGATTTGTAAGTTTTATTCTTAATAATTTTGTATATGGGTTTTCGTTTTAGCCTTTTATATTTGTTAATGTCATTCCTTATGATATCAAGACTATTTAGAATGTAATGTGTGTAGTCATGTTGATCAGATGCATAGTGTTTAGTGATAGTATGCAGTACTTGATTTAGCCATTTAAAGGTTGTATCTCTTTCATTATTTGCATGCATAATATAACATATAACATTATGAACCTACATTAAAATAAAAATCTGGTTATCATAATATTAGATTTGAATAAAATTACTCTAATCAATCTTCTGGAAATTCGAGATCGAAGGTATATTACTATAACTTCATTATTTTGTATGCAGGAGCTATAACATGACATGTGAGAACTTAGAAAAGAGAAAAATGCGTAAACAACTTACGTGGAACGTCATTAAGGTTCGATTTAAATATCTATTCGTTTTATACTTATAGTTTAATGAGAATAATATGAAAGAACACACACACATATATATTCTTACTACATTATTTCATTGTTGTAGTGTCCACGCAAACTAAACTCGATTGGGACTGGATATTATGTCTTACGAATTATGCGAGAGATAATAGCGAGAAGAATTGTTACAATCCCAAAGATTGTATGGCCTTCCTACTTTCTAGATAATTTAAAAATCAGTACGTCTTTTACTTATGTAATTAACTTCCTCTAAATTTGTAGTGGGATGGTAACAAGCAAATTATTCAAATGTTGAGATTGATGAAACCAGAAATGAGTGGGTGCAGTCTTTGCTTCTTCTCGTCTATTAGGTAAGAATTTGCACTTCATACAGATTTAGTACTTGATGTTTCCTTGTGACTTCCAATGGTTTTTGAATTTGTTAATTTGTTTAACACATATGAATATGTGCTAAAAATCTGCCAGCTTAAGCTTGAACAAGCGTATGTGTTATTGGTCTGTCAATGTGAAATTACTTCTCAAAGTGTGTGTATATGTTATAGGAAAGGTGGTGTAGTAGATGAGAAATGTTTTTTGTTTTTGCAAACAAGATATGAATTTGGGAAGGCATATGTAGGATGTAGGTAGCCAACTTTAATTTGCTACTTCACTACAATGTTTAGTTGTTGTCTAAATTCTGTTTCAAGACTAACCCAAACTGTAGCTCAAAGAGTTTGTTTTTTCCTTCCTGGTTTCTGTATTGTCTTTCTTTTTTGGAGTTACACTAGCAAATATACTCTTTTCTTGGTCTTGTAAAGAATACTGAGTACAACCATGTTAGGGTATTGACTCTCACTCTCTGTTTATATCCATATATATCAAGTTTGTACATACTCCGTATATAAGTTTTGATTAATGTACGTCATTTGTAACATTTACATGTTTGATACTTGAAAAGCGGTAGACTGAAGCTGGATGAAAGTTGTGATGTGAAAAACAAGGAGTATTGCTATATATCTACTTTTTTATATTTCCATTAATTTTAGTTCTGACATTGAACAAGTAATGACACATAATGTTTAGGTTGGCAATTATATTGCCTTACTTGTTTGTAATTATGCTATTGGGTTGACAATGAATATATTATCTTAGTTATTATAATTGTGGGTTATTGCAATTATTATGTCTTAATACAGGAGCTTAAAATGTTTGTATTGGGGTTATGCATCTCCAACAAATGATCCAGATATTTTATGATTTATTTTACAACGAGAATATAACACGGATTAACGGATACGAGATATTTCCTTAGTAGTTGAAATAATTTGGAAACAAATAGCTCGGATGAAAATAACCCGGACCTAGCCAACCCGGTTATATGTATTAAATCAACTAACCCGGAGGTAATATATCCGGATTATTTTATATGCAAATAACACGGATATATGTATAAACCTAATAACGCGGAGATGTCAATATCCGGGTTATTAGATGGGCAAATAACGCGGATACAAAATTTGGGTAGAAAAATTGTTAGGGGCAAATAACTCGGGCGTTCCTTTTTTATGTCCGGGTTATTTGACATATACCAAATAATGCGTGGATCTTTAATACAGACCATAACCCTGATATATTCAGTGAAACGCCCGGGTTATTTGCCTCTTCTTGTAGTAGTGCGTACTCTTCTCGAAAGCTATCCTAGCTTTCTTCTGCCTGAGTTTGAAATAGACTCTGCTCGTTGAATTAAGCGAGACGGTCATGGAATTAGCAAGATCCGCCGAAGTGAAGTTCAATCTGTGTTTCTCGTTGGCGTCGTCGAGAGCACCCAAGATGCGCCAAGCCACCTACCGCCAAACCCAGAACGAGCATAAAAGATTTCACCAGAGGTGAAAATGGAAACCGATGGCCCGCCAGAAATGGATACTCATAGACCACTATCCATCTCGGTCGATAAGTATCTGCACAGACTCCTTCTGGAGGGATCTCAATCTTAACGTCTGCACCAAGTTCGGCAATGGTCCTTAGACGGCTGACGTCACGCGCTTGAGAAGAATGACGGTCTAGGTCACGGAGCACCTTTCTTGGCTCGTAGAGTACAGGAGTTGCCATTAGATAAAGGAGTAGTAGGAAAAATAAGTCAAGAGAGTGGTTAAACGAGAAAGAAACGAAGAGAGCAATGAAATAGGCGAAGGAGATGAAGATTAGAAGAAGCGTATGAAAAAAAAGGAGATCGCCAATTATTTATAGGAAGGAGATCGTGAGAATCTCGGGAAAAGATACTCCTCCAACGGCAACATCTTCCACCGAAGAAAACTAGCCGTTAGAAAATGAACGTTATCGGCACGTATAACGAAGCCTCTCGCCTGTTACATGCAAATAATTGGAGAAAGATGACGATTTAAGTCTTACGATGATATTGGAAACTCAAGTGACGTAATCATCAACGCGTTCCTAGTGTAATGAAGACGTATTCTACGAAGAAAGAAGGCGTCTCCAAGTTCTACTAGACGTTAAGCCCTGTAAGACGCCTTAGGGGTATTGTTTGTGCCTAAAAATACGACGACTATGAAACGCGTGGAAGCTACGCGTAGAAGGAAGCCGTCGACGCGACGGGAAGAAAAGAAGACCTCGTCGACGTGACGAGACTCTTGAAACGCTCATAATAGTCATAGAACTTCATTGGATTGTTGCTTTTCATAGTCATGGTAGGGACAACTTCTAACCAGACTCATGAAACGCTCATAATAGTCATAGAGAATTTCATTGGATTGTTGCTCAATATTGTTGATTTTCTTCTTCAGATGATTAGACTTAATCGCTGGAAAATACTTATCGAGAAACACCTTCTTCAATTCAACCCAAGTAGTAATGCTGCCTGGAGTCAAAGAATGATACCAGTCTTTAGCCGATTCCTTAAGAGAGAAGGAAAAGGCTCTCATCTTCATCTGATCTTCAGTGATATCAGATGGACACATGCTAGTGAAAACCTCATGGAACTCATTTAAGTGCTTGTTAGGATCCTCTAACGGCAGTCCATTGAATTTCGGAAGCAAATGTATCACTCCCGTCTTAAGTTCAAACTTAACGCCCTCAGTGAGTGCAGGGAATTGCATTGCTCGAGGTGCTTGCACAAGATCCGGTGTCGTCAAGGATTCAAGAGTAACACGATCATCCATGCTTCTAGCTGCCTGATGTCGTGCACGAATAGCCTTGCGAGTACGGAGAAGAGTTCTCTCAATTTCTGGATCTAAATCAAGAGGTAAATTATTAGTAGCACGGGTGTGAACCATAAGATAGGTTCACACCAAGATTGACACACAAATCACACACAAACACAATTAGAATTGTTGCCTCCCCGACAACGGCGCCAATTTGATAACAACAATTTGTCGTGCTAATTGCTCCTATGCAAGTAATCCAAACAAACCTAATATGCAGTGCTAGGCAAGTAAGGGTCGAGTCCTCAGGGAGACAGATTCTAGTTCTGTATGAAATATATGTGTCAATCAAGTAACCAAAGGGGGGTTTTTGTTTGTATTAAGTAACCAAGCATGCAAATGGTAACAAGTAAAAGATGATGGAATCAATAATTGGGAAATAGCTCAGCCAAACAAATATTCACACTTCGTATGACAAGTTGATCCTAGATAACTCATTCAATATCTCATGCAATGGAAATTCCTATTCCTTTTCTGAATTAACTATTAGCACAACCAAATACTAATAGCTCTAACTAATCAAACAACTATGAAACTATCAAGATTCAGTTTAATAGCTGCATTAAGATCAGGAATATAATCAGGATACATAAGCATAAAACAACCGGCTTTTATCCTAGATGTAAATCAATTCTCTCCACATAAGACTAGCACAACCAGATACTAGCACAATGCAGTTGCTACTACGAATTAGATATGCTCAACCAGTAACAATCTAATTCTGCAATAGATCAATAAAGATGATACCTAGATGTTCAGGCTAGAAACAATCAATATTAATCATGAAAGATTCAAGCAAGAGAATAGATTAATTCCAAGCAATTGATAAGGAACGAGAAATGTCACAACTTAAACAAAACGAATGCTTCAATTGTCCGACTAAGAAAAAGGGCTTAGTTCTTCATAACGAATGTCTGTTGATGAAAAGAAAAGTGTAAACGAGGTTAGAGAAGAACAGGCTCATCTCTAACCTAATTATATAAAAGATATCCTAAAATAAAACATAAAAACGAGTTTAACCAAATAACGAAAAATAGCAAAAACAATAGAAAAATAAAGATTACAAATAAGCGGTCGCCGCCAGTACATATCTTCAATTCAGCAGGTAGATGGGCGGCGATCGCCTTAGGTTTGGCGGGGGTCGCCGCCAGTAATGTCTTCGTCTTCTTTGTCTTCTCGTCGGTCTTCTGCTGGCTTCTCTTCTTCTTCTGTAATAAGTCTTGTTTGTGCCTAAAAATACGACGACTATGGAACGCTAAGGAGCTACGCGTAGAAGCATAGAAGCGACGCGATGTGAAGAACAAAGGATGGCGTCGACGTGACGTTATAAGGAAGAGCACGTCGTTCAGCTATGGGAATTAGGTCAGCCACCACTTAGTTACCTTGTTCTGTATTATATTCATGTAAATGGTAAAAGGTAAGATAAAAGAATATCTTTTACAATATTTATTTTATCGTTAGAAGATAAAAGGAAAAGAAAAAGATCTTATTTCCTTAGTAGGATCCTAGGGTTAACCTATATAAAGGTTAACGCCAACCTTTTGTAATCATCTGACGCTACTCCGTAATATAAATACCACAAGAAAGTTCAAGTTTCAACCTTATTCTCTCGTCTCGTTCTCTTAGTGTTAAGATTATACCGTTCTCTTTGATCTTTGCCCTACAATTGCTTAGTTATCATCTCGTTGATAATTTCGCTACAAACAATTGGCGCCCACCGTGGGGCTTGATAAAAAAGGTGTCATCTTTCCACACAAAGGGAACTTTTTTTTTGCAGGAAGCCATGACGTCTCCAACCAATAGCCCTCGCAACAACAGGGATTCAGAGACCGAAAAACGCGTAAAGGACTCCCTCAGTCTCAAGAATAAAGAACGAGTTACAAACCCCAACGATCCAATGCAGGGAGATTCAGAAGAAGAATTCGAGAACGTTTCCGACGTCGCCAGAGACGACGATCCCACAACAAAAAAGAAAGCCGACGATGATGTCACCAACACGGCCTCCGTCAAGAATCACTTCTACAACGTCCAAAAATCCTGGGAAGAGGCCAAAAGAGCCAGTGAAGAAAAAACGATGGGTCTCGCCAAAGAAAACGAGCGACTACGCTCTGTTATAAAAGAACTCAGGACAGAGTCCGCTAAGCCTCCCACTTACGTTCGCGATCGGAGTGTCGTTCGTCGTCTGGGCATGGATGTCGTAGCCGATGAGGAAGAAGACCTTGAGCTCTCAAGACGCCCAAGACCGATCACATTGACGAGAGTGGGCCGAGGAGAGCCATCCAAAAAGCAAGCCCTAATTCCCAACGCGGTCGCGAGTATCGTAGCCCAACATGTCGGAGCCTTGAGAAAGGAGATGATGCTTAGGCCAGGAGCTCCAAATTCCATAATACCCGAAGAAGAGCATGCGTTCGAAGATAGCCCGTTCATCAAAAGTATAGCCATCCAAAAGATCGCCAAGAAATTCACCGTCGCAGATCTTCCAGTCTACGACGGATCAGGTGATCCTGAAGAACACATTTTGCTCTACAAAGCTAAACTTTCCACGAGCCCCATTGATCCGCGATTCAAAGAGGCAATGATGTGCAAATTCTTTAGCTCAACGCTGAAAGGCCCCGCCTTGACATGGTTCATTCATCTACCACAAGGGTGCATCTCGTCCTACGCCAAGCTCTCCAACTAATTCAGGTTACAATTCGCCAGTAGCAAGCTCTTTCCAAAGCATCCATCAGACCTCTATAACATGCGCATGAGCAAATGCGAAACCATTAGAGAATTCCTCAAACGTTTCAACGATGAGAAAGTCACAATCCCAAGTTGCACGGAAGCTACCGCCTCCGACGCGTTCATACACGCCCTCCCCAAAGATAGCGATTTATATAAAGAACTGACAAGGACATGTACCGAGTCGTTCGAGATAACGAGAGCAAGAGCAATGGAAGCAATACGCATAGAGGAAGATCTTCGAAATCACCTCGAAGAAAGGCGTCGATCTCCACGAAGGCACTCTCCATCGCGAAAAGACTCTCCTCAGAGACGAGAGGGGGATCGCCATGATAGGAGGACTAAGCCTTTCCATAGAGAACTCCCCATGGTTCATAACGTCAGCAAGATCAATAACGTCTACGCGATTGAGAGAGGGATATGCATGAAGGTCGACGCGTTAAGAGTCGTAGGATCAATGGAGAAGTTACACGACGTAAGGTGGCCCAGAAAACCCAACCCCGAAAAGAAGCCAGGATCAGGAAGAGGATATTGTGAGTTCCATAACGACTCGGGGCACCCAACAGACGATTGCTATACCTTAAGAAAAGAAGTTCTCCGCCTTTTGAAAAGAGGCGACCTGCTAGACCTACTCTCCAAAGAAGGTCGTGACGCGTTCGAAAGAGGCAGAGAAAGAAATAGATCCGCCTCGCCACTGCCTCCATCAAGCCGGTCAAGGGCAGTTAACACAATCTTTGGAGGATCTCCGGTTAGCGGCTATACGGTCTCAGCCGCCAAGAGGAACGCCAAAACACTACACGGAGAAGGAAGCGTCTTATCGGTGTATCACGTGAGGACCATCAAGAAGGGCTATCCCATCACGTTCGATGAGCCAAACGGGTCGGTGGATCATCACGACGGCTTAGTTATTTCCCTAAGCATTAGCAACTGTAGGGTGAAGAGGATCCTTATAGATAACGGAAGTTCAGCAAACATCGTCACCTTATCCGCAATCAAGGAACTCGGGCTCTCCAGCGACGACGTAGTGAAGAAATACATCCCTCTAGTAGGATTCAACGGCGAAGTGACCGACATGCTTGGAGAAATCACTCTAACCACCCTAGCGGAAGGGGTAAACATGCAAACCAAGTTCGTAGTAATGGAAGCCGAGTCGCCCTATAACATGATACTGGGAAGGCCATGGTTACATGACATGAAAGCCATCCCATCCACGTATCATCAGTCCCTGAAGTTTCCATCCCCCTGGGGAATACAACAAATTAAAGGCGAACAACAAGTAGCGAGAGAGTGCTATAGCGTAGGGATGAAGAACACCAGCAACACATCAATAGAAAAGAAGATCAAAGCATAGCAACGAAAGGACCACGAAGAACACCTAAGATACGCCCGACGGAAGATTTGCGACATGAAAGAAGAAGTGGGCAAGATAGGCGATGAAGTATACGTTCTAGAAGTAAAGTTGCATACTATCCGAAAGATAAAGAAGAGAAAAGCTTCCTCATGGTCAGAACGCCCAAACAACAAGAAACTCAAGAAGAACAAGAAATTAGAGAGGAAAGCCAAAAAAAAAGACGCATCCCAAAAGATTAAGAAAAGATTCATCCCTTACGCTGAGCAAAGATGTTGATAAGAACAGCGTATCCCTAAGGAAGTACAAGCAAAGTCTCCGAGTCCAAAGATGGAAAAAATTTATGGCGGAGAACCCCGATCTAAGCTACATGTTCCTGAAACACCACCAGTCATGATAAGTCATGGTCGAGAGAGTAATCAAGATGCTTTTTATGCGTCCATTAAATTACCCTTCTATTTCCTTTGCATGAGTAGTTTTTAAGTTTTGAATAAAGACATGTCGTTCTCGATTAGGTCAATACGACAGGGGGTCATAGAGACTAGGGGTAGGCGTCAGTGTCACGTTTAGTTCAAGTATGATGCATCTTCTATTTTATATACAAGTAGACCTTTCTTTCCGACTTGTCAAGCATGCTGAGATGTTTCGTTTCCAATTACTTGCTCCATGTCTATTAAGAGAACGTGCCTCTCGAGTACGGTGTACCAAATAAGAAGCAAGAAGGCCGCGGTGAAAATCCGCGCCGGGGGAGAATTCCGTTCGTTTACGCGTTCAAGGCCACATCTACGCGTAGGCAACGTTAGCCGAACCGCCGACCCCGAGTCGACGCTTCCCATGATTGTTAGCGACGTGTGGCAATGGTCATGGGGAATGAAGCCCGGTACCTCACGAAGCCGGCCGGATCCTCTGAGCAAACAAGGGAGACCTATTTGACACGATCATTCTCCAGGAACGCGTCTTAACGCCTTCCAACCCCTCTGAGAGTCATGAATCCACAGGCAATTCGCCAAACCGGCAGGGACGCGTCCACCGGCATCGTAAGTCCTAAGAATCAAGAAATCGGATGCCATACACGATGAATAGGCCCGTCGATTAAAAGAGTTCGACGTCGACCTAAACGCTAGCGTGAGGCAAGGGATCCACCTTTAAAGTAAGGGGTAACATCACAAGCTGATCAAAATCACACGCTGACCTACGTCCGCCACTCGCTTCTGGGTTCGGAGGAAATGCTGGACCCAAACCTCATGTAAGTCGGCAAATAAGCTAAAGTAAGTCGCATTGACCACACACCTTGATCAAGTCAACAAAGCACACCTCGAGCACATGAGTTACGAACAAAAGAGTATCGAACTAAGGGGTTAAAAAGTCACAACCCATAAAGAAAAGCGAATCCTACGCATTCATAAGATAAAGACGCGAAAGACCAAAAGAACATTAGCACAAATTTCTTTGGTAGCTTCAAACCAAGCGCATGAAAAAGGCTTGGATCAAACCTACCAAAAGGGGTAGAGATAGAGATATAAGAAAGCACGAGTCTGCAGACAAAAAACAAATGCAAGAAGAAAGACGGCGAAGGAACAAATAAGATTGAAGTTTCATTCAAAGAAAGCAAAAGGCAAGATAATAAAACCCAAGAAAAAGAGGGGTAACAACGTCTACACGTAGATATACGCGTCACCAAAAGAAAAACAAATACATAAAGTTACAAAGATCTGGATTCTCCTTTGGACGACCCGGAAGCACCATTCGCATCCTCCTCTCCTTCCTCCAAATGATCTTCTCCATCGACATCCATATCTTCAAGACGAGACTCCGGATGTGTAGGACATGAACCAGCTTCAACACCTGCAGGGAGCTCAGGATAAACGCTATGGAACTCAGCACATTCGCCAACAGGATCCCAGTCTTTATGTTTGCCAGCAGTATACTCCTCGTAGACCTCAACCCGAGACATCCAAGACCAATAAATCCTCGCCTCAGACAAATCCCTCTCGTGTTGCATCGTCTTCGCCGTTACATCCATCTCCAAAGTACGAAGCTCCTGCTCCAACCTTTGGACGCGTTCAGTAAACTTCTCATTAAGGGAAGCGGTGTCGTCCGCCCTCTTCTTCGCCGCCGCTTCTGCATTACGAGAATCGTCCAAAGCACTCTGTAAACGAGCAATCTTAGAAGTAGCGTTAGCCATCTTCTTCTCCAACGCCTCCAACTGCTCTGGATACTTCGATAGCAACGTCCAAGCACACAGAGACGCTTGAATCCCCTACAGAGAAGAACAAAAGAAAGATAAAGGACACATACTAAAACTACAAAGTCAAAAGTAAATCAAACAAGCATAGTCATTACCCTACCTGCCACTGAGCAGCGAAAGCTTCCCCCATAACGTCAGCAAGATCCTTCGATGTCTAATGTTCGAGAGAAGAAGAAGAACGAAGACCCATTAACGCCTTCAAAAGGTCTCGTCCAGGAGCAAAAGCAGTTGAAACTACACCAGGAAAGTCGTCAACCGAGACGAACGGCTCCCAAGAAACATCATCTACCTTCTCCTTCCTCTTTGTGGAATGCGTCGCCCTGACGAGTGGTGGAGACGGAGAAGACTCCAAACTCTTCATAAGCTCCACGTTCACAGGAGCACCGGACGAACACCCCTGCAAAACCAGACGCTTCTTCTTCGACATCACAAGTTTAGTAGCAGAGAAAGAAGGCGAACGAATACGAGAGATCGACGCTGCAAAGAAAGAAACGAGAAAAATCCTTAAGCACAAAACAAGAAGAATGATATGCTGCACTTTGTATAGCGTAACTAGGGATAATTACATTAGTTTAGGAGTATTATCATATGTGTTTCGAGTCATTATTATGTTCTGAGATATTTATTAAGAAGTGAAGAAATGAAGATCAGAACCGAAGAAGAAGAGGATCAAAGATTGAAGACATGAAGACTTGAAGACATTCTGCGGAGCAGCGGCGATCGCCACCATCACTATGGCGATCACCATTCTACAACAGAAGCTCTTCATAAGTTCGAGAGATCATGGAGATCGCCATGAATCTACGGCGATCGCCATGGGGCGACAGAGACCACGGCAAACGCTACATGAAGACCGCGATCGCCAGACATCTATGGCGATCGCCACAACAAGGCCGAAGACATTCCAGACTTTCCTTATTTTCCTTTGTTTATTTTATTTCCTTTTCCTTATTTTATTATTTCGTTTAGGATATATCTTTTACCATATATTTTTAGGGTTAGTCTCTATTTATACCCTAGTTCTTTCTATCTTTTCTATCATCTTTTCCATCAGACAATTTAGTTCTGCAACCATGAGCAGGAACTAATCTCCATTGTTTTACTTAGCGGTTGAAACCTTCAGTTATTAAGTTGTGAGATTTCTAAACTCTTGTTCTTTTCCTATGGGTTTGTATTAATTCTCTTGTTCTTCATCTATTGATTTCTATTAGTTTTACTAGCTTGATCACCTAGTTTGATTGATAGTTTTCTATTGCTAGACCAGGAATATACGGTGGAATTCCTTGTCAATTGTAGCACTCATATCTGCATGATCTGGTAGTTGATTGCTTTTATGAAAGAGAATTGATTGCATGTTAATACTTGACGGTTGTAAGTTATTGCATGCATCCTTATGGTTCCTGTGCCCTTTGCTGCTATTTCATCTAATCTTGAGAGGTTTCCCTGATTGTTGAATAGTAAGTATTATCAGGACCGGTTGGCCTGCTGATATATTAAAGATTGGAATAGGAACATTCCCTAGGATTGAATAGAACTTGAGATAAATCTATGATCAACTTGATTGACTGTTGTGTGGATACTTGCTAGGTGAAACCCCTTCTCATCATATTCTCACCCAAACTTCCTTTGCTTGATACTTGTTACGTTTGTGTTCCATACAATCAAAACCCCCCCTTGGTTACTTGTTACTTGTTCGTTAGTTGGTGTTTCGCTTGACTGCATAGTGATTGGTGTTTTGATTCCCTTGGGTTCGACCTCTACTTGCTTGCTATACTTTAGTTAGTGTTTAGAGTTTTCTTTGATTTGGCACTACGACTTTAGCCTCATCAAAGAAGTACAAAAAAAAAAAAAAAGAACGAACAAGAAGAAGCCAAAGTTACCAGACGACGTAGCAGGCCCACATCGATGACCCTCTCCGTCATGACCAAAGAAGGTTCGGTCGGCTTCAGGAATCACCAAAAGTGCAGCCACAACCTTCTTAGACTCCTTACGAGCCTTAAGAGCTTTCTCATCAACTATAAGGCACAAAGACGTAAGGCTACGCTACATAAACGAAAGAAAAACATTCCGGGCAAGGGAAGCAAAGCTTACTCTTTGAGTTCCACTCCTCGATGAGCCAAGAAGATTCCTCTCCAAGAGAAGATTTCTCCACAAAATAAAAGACCTCGGCCCAACCACGGTCGGCCGTACTCTTCTCAAAAGCTATCCTGGCCTTCTTTTGCCTAAGTTTGAAGTAAACGCAACCCGCAGAATTGAGCGCCACCGCCATAGACTCGGCAAGATCCGCCGCGATGAAGCTTAAGCCATGTTTCCCGATAGCTTCGTCTAGAGCCCCAAAAATCCTCCAGACGCTAGGCAAAAGCTGCCCCACAGCTACCCCTAAAGCAAGCATGAAAGCCTGAGTAAGGGGTGAGAAAGGGAATCGATGTCCCGCCAGAAATGGATATTCATAAACTGCTATCCATCCCGGGCGATAGGCATCCGCACTGACTCCCTCCGGAGGAATCTCGATCTTGACCTCCGGCCCTAGATCGGCAATAACCCTCAAGCGATTGGAGTCGCGAACAAGCGAAGAGTAGCGATCGGAGTCGCGGAGTATTTGTCGAGGCTCGTAGATCACTGGAGTTGCCATTGAGAGAAGGGAAATAGAAGAAAAGAGTGAATGAGAAGAATAACCGAGAGAAAACGGAGGAAATGACGAGAACAAAGATTGCCAGAGAAGGTAAGAGTTCAGAATAAGGGCGTGTAAAAGAAGATACGTTCGCCACTCATTTATAGGAGAAAATCGCGAGGATCTCGGGAAGAGATACTCTCTCCAACAACATTATCTTCTACCAAGAAGTAGCCGTTACGATATAAACGTTGTCGGCGCGACAAACGAAGTCTTCCTCCCGGCACGTGTAAATAATTGAAGAAAAATCCTGATCGAAGCTTAACGACGATGTCGAGAATTTTGGTGACGCTATCATCAACGCGTTCCAGTAATTTTGAAGATGTATTCTGCAAAGAAAGAAGGCGTCTCCAAGCTCTTCTTAATATCACGCCCTGTAAGACGCCTTCGGGGTATTGTTTGTGCCTAAAAATACGACGACTATGGAACGCTAAGGAGCTACGCGTAGAAGCATATAAGCGACGCGACGTGAAGAACAAAGGATGGCGTCGACGTGACGTTATAAGGAAGAGCACGTCGTTCAGCTATGGGAATTAGGTCAGCCGCTACTTAGTTACCTTGTTCTGTATTATATTCATGTAAATGGTAAAAGGTAAGATAAAAGAATATCTTTTACCATATTTATTATATCGTTAGAAGATAAAAGGAAAAGAAAAAGATCTTATTTCCTTAGTAGGATCCTAGGGTTAACCTATATAAAGGTTAACGCCAACCTTTTGTAATCATCTGACGCTACGCCGTAATATCAATACCACAAGAAAGTTCAAGTTTGAACCTTATTCTCTCGTCTCGTTCTCTTAGTGTTAAGATTATACCGTTCTCTTTGATCTTTGCCCTACAATTGCTTAGTTATCATCTCGTTGATAATTTCGCTACAAACAAGTCTCTAATATCAACATAAAGCTCCATACGTCGTCTTCACTCCAAATGCATGAATAACCTCCAAGACGCTCCTAAAACTCAGTAATCTCACCCTAAAATACCATACTTACACACTACGATATCGTGTGTATCAAACTCCCCCACACTTGAATCTCTACTCGTCCCGAGTAGATAGAAAACTACTACCCATCATCAATATAGCTCATAGACACCCAAGTACACAAGAGAACTCAATAATAAGAATATAGCATCTAAACATGTAAGCTCATAACTCTAAACTAGTGAAATCACCAACATCCTAGCTAACAACCAACAAACTCCAACTCAAACAACACCAAATAGTCTCATCCTCCAACAATACTAACAAATGTGATCCAAGAAATCATGACCAAAACTAACTCCTTATAGCTCCAAAATATCCTACTCAAATTCCTCCTTATATCACCTCCACTTATGTTACCTCACCAAAACAATAATGAATCCTAAAAATCTCTCTTTTCTTACCGCTCATTTTGCTTAGGCGCCCTCTCGGGTTTTCATCCTAACCGCTCAATAATTGTTCCAAGGCTCACAAAAACTCACATCTCTCAAGATTTCATATTACCCCAGCTTAGAGCCGGTCCAAGCCACCTGCTTATTGCATAGATCTTGCTATCCCAGGATTTTTCTGCCTTTTTTCATATTTTTGTGGCTCTTTCTATTTTTATATTTTTTTTTTGTAATTTTCAGAATCATAATATCAAAATAACAGTAACAAATACAATATCTACCCCCCACACTTAAAGCTGACATTGTCCTCAATGAATTAAAGACTGAATGATAAGGAGAAGTAAAGAGAGTACCGCTACTGAGGTGGTGGATAATGCTGGGTCATGAAAATGTCCCAGGACCGCATCTGATCTTCTAAGCTCTGTATGTTCTCATTCTGCCGCTGCTGAATGGTACGAAAATCAACTTGATTGTCAACAAGTTGAGTAAGTTGACCTCTCATGAAGCTCTGCTCATCACTGAAAAACTGTTGTTGCTGCCTGAACGGGAACGGACGTTGGTCGCCAACGGTATGGGAGGAAGGGGGAATTCGGTGGCTGCTGCTTGTGGAAGGGAGGGTAGAGTTTTTGAGGGTTTGTTGCTTGGGAGAGAAATGGGCAAGAGGGTTTGTGTTTTGAGTTTGGTAAAGTGTGGTGGGGTGAGGGAGAAGAGAAGCTGATAAATCAACATGTCGATTTGCACTCTATTTTTTCCATTTTCTTTTTTTTTTCGATTTTTTCTTATTTTTTATTTTTTTTAAATCTCACATATTCTTTTTTTTTTTCCACTCGGGTTTAGAAGCCATACCTGAGAGGCGGCGATCGCTGTAATTAAATGAAAAAAGTCGTAGCAAAAAAGAATTGGCGGCGGGGGTTGCCTTTTGGGTCGGCGGTCGTCGGAGGTCTGGCGGCGGTCGCTGCCCGGGTGCTGCCTGGTCGCCGCAATTTAATGCAAAATTCCATAGCCAAAAAGAATTGGGGGCGGGGGCTGCCTTTTGGGGCGGCGGTCGCCGGAGGTCTGGCGGCTGTCGCTGCCCGGTTGCTGCCTGGTCGCCGCCTTCTCTTCGTGGCTTCACTCAATTGTTTTCCTGCACAGCTTAGTTCCAAACAAAGGTGTACGAAATAGAATTAATGTGAGAGAGGTTTATTGAAGAAAATAACTACCTATCATCGGGTTGCCTCCCGATAAGCGCCTTAGTTAATGTCGTGGCTCAACATCGTACTCAGATGATTCACCTGACACCATTCGGTTTCGAGATAACCGATCCTTTCTTGAACTTTTTGTTGAACCAATCATGGAAGGATCTAAACCTTTTCCCATTCACTTTGACCACCTTATCCTTAGCAATGAAAGTAATGTCCTTCTCTTTCCCTTTGTTGATCTTATCGGGCGGTTGTTGAAGTTCAATCTTAAGTGCCTGCACACTAGAAGACAATGATTTCTCGCCTGACAAGGTTAGCACAGTGGGGCGAATTCCCAATGGATGAGAAGGAAACTTACCTTCGGGGTCTAAAATAGCCTGAACTTCCTGCAAATTAGTAGATAAAGCAACATCTACAAATGGATCTCCTATGACATTCTCTACAAAAGGTTGTAATTTATCCAAGCAAGTAGGATCAATCACATCAATAACATTTAGAGAATTTTTCTCAATGGGGTTCATATCATATATATTGTATTGAACCTTATCCCCATCAAACTCCATAGTCAAAGCACCTGTTCTCACATTAATATTTGTATTTGCAGTCTTTAGAAAAGGTCTCCCTAACAGAATAGGGGTTGCATGTTTATCATGGTTCATGTCAAGAACGAAAAAATCAGCAGGAAAAGTGAGATCATCAACTTGAACAAGAACATCCTCTATTACTCCAATAGGCCGCACATTAGATCGATCAGCTAGTTGAATAACTACTCTAGTCTCATGAATAGGTCCTAACCCCAAGATTTCACATAGAGATGAAGGTAAAACATTAATGGAAGCACCCAAATCTAATAAAGCTTTATCGAACTTGGTACCTCCAATTGTACATGGGATTGTAAACATACCTGGATCTCCACATTTCTTAGGCAGACTCTTCTGAAATACAGCTGAGACATGCTCAACGACTTTCTCCTTCTTTTGACTATTCTTGTCTTGAGCTTTCTTTGTGGTGCACATCTGCTTCAGAAACTTTACATAACGAGGGACATATTTGATCATATTAAGGAGAGGACGGTTTACCTCAATGTTTATGAACATCTCAAATATGTCCTTGTCTTGCTTAAGTGGTTCGGTACGCTGCAGTGCAGATGGGAATGGTGCAATAGGTTTTCACTCAGACAAAATTGGCTTTTCTCTAGCTTGATTTTCTTGAATACCATCCTGCTTCATTCCACATCTCAAGGACATTGCACTTACATTTCGAACAATCGGATTCTCTTCAGTTTGGGATGGGAGGTTCCCTGAATCCTTTGCTTCAAGCTTGCTCACCACTTGAGAAATCTGACCTATGTGTCGTTCCAAGTTCTGAATACTAGATTTTGTAGCTTCTTGGAATTGCAATGTGTTTTGCATCAACATTTTCATCATATCCTCCGTAGTTGAAGATGAGTTACTCCAACCAGAATTGTGATTGTTGGGTTGAGAGTCATACCTGGGCCTTTGTTGATATCCTCCAACTGCGTTTGCTTCTTCTTGGAGTGTTGGGCATGCATCAACTGGATGAAGTTCATCTCTGCAAATCTCACAAGCCTTAGCTTGCTGAGGGGTTCCTTTCAGCTTCAGGCGTCTCACTTCTTCTTTCATAATGTCAAAATCAGCCTGGTCAACAGTAGATTGGGAGCCTGATGCTAGAAGTGTTTGAGAACCTCTCCCACTGAATTGCCTAGAATCATCAGCTAGCATTGCAAAGATCTCTAAGGCTTCCTCATATGTCTTCTTCAAGATATTCCCACCACATGCAACATTTACCATTCTGCGGTCATCCTCATGAAGACCTCCATGAAGATATAGAATCAAATCATGCTTTTCATAGTCATGGTAGGGACAACTTCTAACCTGACTCTTGAAACGCTCATAATAGTCATAGAGAATTTCATTGGATTGTTGCTCAATATTGCTGATTTTCTTCTTCAGATGATTTGACTTAATCGTTGGAAAATACTTATCGAGAAACACCTTCTTCAATTCAACCCAAGTAGTAATGCTGCCTGGAGTCAAAGAATGATATCAGTCTTTAGCCGATTCCTTAAGAGAGAAGGAAAAGGCTCTCATCTTCATCTTATCTTCAGTGATATCAGATGGACACATGCTAGTGAAAACCTCATGGAACTCATTTAAGTGCTTATTAGGATCCTCTAACGGTAGTCCATTGAATTTCGGAAGCAAATGTATCACTCCCGTCTTAAGCTCAAACTTAACGCCCTCAGTGAGTGCAAGGAATTGCACTGCTCGAGGTGCTTGCACAAGATCCGGTGTCGTCAAGGATTCAAGAGTAACACGATCATCCATGCTTCTAGCTGCCTGATGTCGTGCACGAATAGCCTTGCGAGTACGGAGAAGAGTTCTCTCAATTTCTGGATCTAAATCAAGAGGTAAATTATTAGTAGCACGGGTGTGAACCATAAGATAGGTTCACACCAAGATTGACACACAAATCACACACAAACACAATTAGAATTGTTGCCTCCCCGACAACGGCGCCAATTTGATAACAACAATTTGTCGTGCTAATTGCTCCTATGCAAGTAATCCAAACAAACCTAATATGCAGTGCTAGGCAAGTAAGGGTCGAGTCCTCAGGGAGACAGATTCTAGTTCTGTATGAAATATATGTGTCAATCAAGTAACCAAAGGGGGGTTTTTGTTTGTATTAAGTAACCAAGCATGCAAATGGTAACAAGTAAAAGATGATGGAATCAATAATTGGGAAATAGCTCAGCCAAACAAATATTCACACTTCGTATGACAAGTTGATCCTAGATAACTCATTCAATATCTCATGCAATGGAAATTCCTATTCCTTTTCTGAATTAACTATTAGCACAACCAAATACTAATAGCTCTAACTAATCAAACAACTATGAAACTATCAAGATTCAGTTTAATAGCTGCATTAAGATCAGGAATATAATCAGGATACATAAGCATAAAACAACCGGCTTTTATCCTAGATGTAAATCAATTCTCTCCACATAAGACTAGCACAACCAGATACTAGCACAATGCAGTTGCTACTACGAATTAGATATGCTCAACCAGTAACAATCTAATTCTGCAATAGATCAATAAAGACGATACCTAGATGATCAGGCTAGAAACAATCAATATTAATCATGAAAGATTCAAGCAAGAGAATAGATTAATTCCAAGCAATTGATAAGGAACGAGAAATGTCACAACTTAAACAAAACGAATGCTTCAATTGTCTGACTAAGAAAAAGGGCTTAGTTCTTCATAACGAATGTCTGTTGATGAAAAGAAAAGTGTAAACGAGGTTAGAGAAGAACAGGCTCATATCTAACCTAATTATATAAAAGATATCCTAAAATAAAACATAAAAACGAGTTTAAACAAATAAGGAAAAATAGCAAAAACAATAGAAAAATAAAGATTACAAATAAGCGGTCGCCGCCAATACATATCTTCAATTCAGCAGGTAGATGGGCGGCGATTGCCTTAGGTTTGGTGGGGGTCACCGCCAGTAATGTCTTCGTCTTCTTTGTCTTCTCGTCGGTCTTCTGCTGGCTTCTCTTCTTCTTCTGTAATAAGTCTCTAATATCAACATAAAGCTCCATACGTTGTCTTCACTTCAAATGCATGAATAAGCTCCAAGACGCTCCTAAAACTCAGTAATCTCACCCTAAAACACCATACTTACACACTACGATATCGTGTGTATCAAACTACCCCACACTTGAATCTCTACTCGTCCCGAGTAGATAGAAAACTACTACCCATCATCAATATAGCTCATAGACACCCAAGTACACAAGAGAACTCAATAATAAGAATATAGCATCTAAACATGTAAGCTCATAACTCTAAACTAGTGAAATCACCAACATCCTAGCTAACAACCAACAAACTCCTACTCAAACAACACCAAATAGTCTCATCCTCCAACAACACTAACAAATGTGATCAAAGAAATCATGACCAAAACTAACTCCTTATAGCTCCAAAATATCCTACCCAAATTCCTCCTTACATCACCTCCACTTATGTCACCTCGCCAAAACAATAATGAATACTAAAAATCTCTCTTTTCTTACCGCTCATTTTGCTTAGGTGCCCTCTCGGGTTTTCATCCTAACCGCTCAATAATTGTTCCAAGGCTCACAAAAACTCACATCTCTCAAGACTTCATATTACCCCAGCTTAGAGCCGGTCCAAGCCATCTGCTTATTGCATAGATCTTGCTATCCCAAGAATTTTCTGCCTTTTTTCATATTTTTGTGGCTCTTTCTATTTTTATATTTTTTTTTTGTAATTTTCAGAATCATAATATCAAAATAATAGTAACAAATACAATATCTACTCCCCCACACTTAAAGCTGACATTGTCCTCAATGAATTAAAGACTGGACGATAAGGGGAAGTAAAGAGAGTACCGCTACTGAGGTGGTGGATAATGCTGGGTCATGAAAATGTCCCAGGACCACATCTGATCTTCTAAGCTCTGTATGTTCTCATTCTGCCGCTGCTGAATGGTACGAAAATCAAGTTGATTGTCAACAAGTTGAGTAAGTTGACCTCTCATGAAGCTCTGCTCATCACTGAAAAACTGTTGTTGCTGCCTGAACGGGAACAGACGTTGGTCGCCAACGGTATGGGAGGAAGCTCTTCAATTCAGCACGTAGATGGGCGGCGATCGCCGTAGGCTTGGCGGCGGTTGCCGCCAGTAATGTCTTCGTCTTCTTTGTCTTCTCGTCAGTCTTCTGTTGGCTTCTCTTCTTCTTCTGTAATAAGTCTCTAATATCAACATAAAGTTCCATACGTCGTCTTCACTCCAAATGCATGAATAAGCTCCAAGACGCTCCTAAAACTCAGTAATCTCACCCTAAAACACCATACTTACACACTACGATATCGTGTGTATCATTAGGGTTAGCCTATAAATAAAGGCTAACGCCTGCCTTGTAATCATCCAAGTCATACCCGAGTAATACAAAAGCTAAGATTCAACCCTAATTTTCTCGTTTTGTTCTTGAGTGTTAAGATTATACCGTTCCCTTTGATCTTTGCCCAACAATTGCTTAGTTATCTACTCGTAGGTAATTTCGCTACAAATAGCAGTCGAGATGAACTATCCACTTTCTCAATCTCCCTGACAGTTCATGTTTCTTTACTATATTCTTCAAAGGCGATGTGGTCCTTACTACGATGGTGTGGGACTCGAAATACGGCTTTAGCTTACCGACGCCATCACCAATCCTAAGGTTAGCTTCTCCATGGCGGAATATCTTGTCTCGGTTGATGATAACTGTTGAGATATGATAAGGTTTTGATTGAATGACAAACATCCACTAATAGTTTACTTGAGTGCGTAGATATTGTTACTAGTTTGTGTGCGGGAACGAAGGAAGTCTACTTGTGCGTAGGCAGGAACAAAGGAAGTACAAGCAGGTACGAAGGAAGTCTTGCTGGAACCCATAAGACATAAGGTTACGTCGAATGGAAGACAACTGTGAAGAATAAGCTCTTCCAGAGAAGATTATTGGTCGAATAAATCTTGGAGGATGGACTTGAAGAATTATGGAAGAGTTGCATTTCAAAGAAGGAAAGATGATCTTGTCAAAGAAGGAAAAGAAGAACTCGTCAAATAAGGAAAGTGGCAACTCGGCAAAGATGGGCATTGGACGCGCGTGTGAAGTGTTGCCAAAGTAATAAGGAAATATTACGCGCAAGGGATATTTTCTTATGCGCTTTGTTTCCTTATTTGATCAAGGGGGTGCGCTAAAGTGTAAGGCCCAAGGTGACTACTTGGAGAACAAGTTGGAAGGTCACACGGAAGGAAAGATTTCTTAGGAAGAGAATTCCTTGTGAGAGATTTCCTAGGAAGAGAATTCCTTGTGAAAGATATTTTAGGAAGCGGTTTCCTTGTTGAAAGATATTGTGAGATTTATGGTAATATTAAAACGGCTAGATTGGTAGTTAGGTTTGAGCTATTTAGTGTGATATATATTGTATGGGAATTACATAGCTTAGCAAGACTTTGAAGAGCGAAAACGTAATACCGGTTTAGAGTTGTTCTATGTGTGTGAGATTGAGATTCAAGTGAGAAGATTCCAAGATCTAGATAGGAACAACATCATCTTGGGAAGGCCTTGGTTGCACAACATGAGAGCCATAACTTCGACCATCAGTCCCTGAAGTTTCCATCCCCTTGGGGAATTCAAGAGATCAAAGGAGAGCCCAAAGTTGCAAGGGAATACTACAACATCGGAATGAAAAACACCACCAACGCGTCCTTGGATAAGAAGAGCAAGGCGTAGCAGCTAAAAAACCATGAAACGCCGAAGAGGTACGTGAAACACAGACTTTATGAATTCAAGAATTCAAATTGGATAAGAAGAACAAGGCGTCAATAAGAGCGACGCGTCTCAGAATAAGTCCAAATAAGCAACGAAAAGTTTCGAACACAGAGGTGGAGAGAACTTAGAGCAAAGAAAGGCGACATAAGTTACATGTTCGTGAAACACCATCCACCATAAGGAAATTTCATCAAAAGTGTTAAGTAGTTCGATGCTTTCGTTTATTCTTTATCTCTTGCATGCGTAGGATTGCAATCTTTGATTTTTCAATAAGACCATTGTTTGTGCCTAAAAATACGACGACTCTGGAACGTGAGGAAGCTACGCGTAGAAAGAAGATGATGACGCGACGAGTGAAAGAGAAGATGTCGTCGACGTGGCGATATGCGGGGAAGGTGCCGTTTATCTTTAGAGTTAGATCAGCCGACATATATTTTCCTTATTCTATATTGTATTATTGTAATTGGTAAAAGATATGATGAAAGAATATCTTTTACCTAGTTTATTATATCGTTAGAAGATAGAAGGAAAAGATAAAGATCTTATTTCCTTAAAAGATATTAGGGTTAGCCTATATAAAGGCTGAGGCCTTCTTTGTAAAAGATTCATGCCGTCATTCTAGCAATACCACAAAAGCTTAAGTTTCAACCCTAATTCTCTCGTCTTGTTCTTGAGTGTTAAGATTATACCGTTTCCCTTGATCTTTGCCCTACAATTGCTTAGTTATCTATTCGTAGGTAATTTCGCTACAAACAATTGGCGCTCACCGTGGGGCTGGATCAAAAAGGTATTGTCTTTCCACACAAAGAGAGCATCTTTTTTGCAGGAAACCATGACATCTCCAACCAGCAGCCCGCACAACAACGAAAAGGAGTCTGAAACAGGAAGGCGTACGGAAGATCCTATCGTCCCCGGAGACGAAGGCGTTAGAAGAGATCCCGAGATCACCCTCAACACTCCAACGGACGTTAACCCCACAGAAAAGCAGGGGGTAGATGGCGAAGTTACCAACGTGGCCACTGTCCGAGCACAAATCGAGTCCTTCAAAAAAGCTCAAGCCGAAGCCTTACAAGAAAGTAAGAATACGGCGTCAGAACTCGCCAAAGAAAACGAGAGACTGAACTCTGTGATCTTGGAACTCAAAGCGAGTCACGCCGGACAACATACCTATGTCCGTAATCAAAGTGTCACCCGACGCTTGAACATGGATGAAGCTCTCGAAGAAGACGACGTATACTATCCCCAAGAGCACCATGGGTTCGTCCTACCTAGGGATTTAATGCAGAAGAAGAAGTCTGAAGAAATCTTGACCCCAGACGCCATCACTGCCCTCGTGAACCAACAAGTCGGGGCCTTGAGGAAAGAGATGATGCTAATGCCCGGAGCCCCAAAGTCCATAATCCCAGAGGAAGAATCCGCCTTTGAAGAGAACCCATTCATCGCCACCCTTGCCGCCCAAAAGATCGCCAAGAAGTATACCGTCGCAGATCTCCCCGTTTACGACGGATCAGATGACCCTGAGGAGCATATCCTACTCTATAAGGCTAAGCTCTCCACAAGCCCTATTGATCCGAGGCTAAAGGAAGCGATGATGTGCAAATTCTTCAGTTCGACGCTGAAAGGTCCCGCCTTGACATGGTTCATCCACCTACCCAAGGGAAGCATCTCGTCTTACGCCGAGCTCTCCAACCAGTTCAGGCTACAATTCGCCAGCAGTAAACTATTCGCGAAACAACCATCAGATCTCCATAACATGCGTATGAATAAAGGCGAATCCATAAGAGCCTTTCTGAAGCGTTTCAACGATGAGAAAGTCACGATTCCGGATTGTACCGAAGGCACAACGGCGGACGCGTTCAGACGAGTGCTCCCTCGAGATAGTGACCTATACAAGGAGTTGACAAAGACTCGTCCCGAGTCATTTGTGATGACTAGAGAAAGAGCCATGGAAGGTATAAGACTAGAAGAAGACCTGCAGCAATATAACGATGAGATCGCTCGATCTCCTCGTAGGCGGACCCCTCCGCGAAGGAATTCTCCTCAACGTCGACACGGCGATAAGGATCAAGAACGAGGAGAATGCCATGACAGGAGAAACAAACCCTTCTAGAGAGAACCACAAGCGGTGCACGTAGTAAGTGAGGTTGAAAGCATCTATGTTGTAGAAAAAGGAATCTCCATGAAAACCGACGCGCTCCGCGTTATGAGCGCGATGGAAGGATTACGCGACGTGCAGTGGCCGAGGAAGCAAAACCCTGGAAGGAGGCCCGAAACGGGTAAGGGGTATTGTGAATTCCACAACGACATAGGTCATACGACAGACGATTGCTACACCTTAAGAAAAGAAGTGCTAAGATTATTGAAGAGGGGAGAGTTGAAAGATCTACTCTCTAAACAAGGGAGAAATGCCCTTGAAGGGGTAAAGAAAGAAAGGATATCTCCTACTCCACCTCCACCTCCAGCTCACCACGCTCGTACCATACACACCATCATCGGAGGATCTTCGGCGAGTGGATACACGTCGTCGGCGGCTAAGAAGAATATCAAGATTCCGCGAGACGAAAGTAACATGACAAAGGTCTATCAAATCCGCCCTGTCAGGAATAACTACCCTATCACGTTTGAAGACTCGAACGGGACATCACGACGGGTTAGTAATTTCTCTCACTATTAGCAACTGCCTCGTCAAAAGAGTCCTCGTAGACAATGGTAGCTCGACCAACATTATTACTACGGCTGCCCTGAAAGAACTCGGATTATCCAACGACGAAGTAACCTTAGCAACGTATGCAAGGGGTATCAACATTCAAGCCAAATTCGCCGTGATGGAGATCGAGTCGCCATACAACGTCATCTTAGGAAGGCCGTGGCTGCACGACATGAGGGCGATTCCTTCAACATATCACCAGTCTTTGAAATTTCCATCGCCATGGGGAACACAAGAAATCAAAGGAGAGATTCAAGTCGCTAGAAAGTGTTATAATATCGGGATGAGAAAAGCAACCAAAGGCTCACCAAGGAAAGAAAAGGAAGCATAGCAATCGAGGGATGAAACACGGCGGGATAAAGGTACATCCGAAGTTGGGAAGAAAGAGAGGTTTGACAAACCAAAGGACACTCTCCCAATCGTTAAGCACAAAAAGATCCAATTAACAAGAAGCGATATGAGCAACATGTTCTTGAAGCATCACCCGCCGTAATCCCAAAGAAAGTGATATAAGTTCCCCGAATTTCCCAGTATTATTTCTTTTATGTTTTCCTTTGCATGAGTAGGAACAATTTTTCTTGAAGTTTTCTTTCCAATAAAGTAGAATCGTTTGTCTTAGCGTCAAAGCGACAAGGGGTCGCGACGACAAGGGGTCAACGTCGACGTAGGAGTCTGCCATTTTCATGATGCATCTTTTCAATATATGAGTATACCTTTTCTTTCCCGACGTGTTCAAGCATGATAAGAGATGTTTTATTTCAAAGTACTTGCTCTTTGTCTCTGGTATAACACCCAAGCTTAATAAGGCCGCGGCAAAAATCCGTGCCGGGGGCGAATTTCGTTAGTCTACGCATTCGAGGCATCATCTACGCGAAGGCAACGATAGCCGAACCGCCGACCCCGAGTCGAAGCTCCCTATGATTGTTAGTGACGTGTGGCAATGGTCATAGGGAATGAAGCCCGACACCTCACGAAACCGGCACGGTCCTTTGGGGAAGAAGGGAAACCTATCGCCACAACCATTCTCCAGGAACGCTTACTTGCGCCTTCCATGGCCCCTCTGCGAGTCATGAATCCACGGGCAAATCACCAAACCGGCAGGGAGGCGTCCACCAGGATCATAAGTCCTAACAATCAAGAAATCGGACGCTACACGATGAATAGGCCCGTCGATTAAAAGAGTTCGACGTCGACCTAAACGCTAGCGTGAGGCAACGGACCCACCTTTAAAGTAAGGGGTAACGTCACAAGATGATGGAAATCACACGCGGACCTATGTCTGCCACTCGCTTCTGGGTTCGGAGGAAATGTTGGACCCAACCTTCATGTAAGCCGACAAATAACAAACGGAAGTCGCAATGACCATACCACCCTACTAAGTAAAGAAAGCATTATAACATATCTATAATGAGCAAAGTATCCTACCAGGGGTAGAAAGTTACATCTCGAAGATAAAGCCAAAGAAAGAAAAACTCTTACACGAGGAGCAAGTTCGAAAGTGTTTTGGTAGCTCTGACCTAATATGCTCGAAAGCCTAAGATCAAACCTACCAAAAAGGGGTAGATAGAACACCACTCAAGAAAACGGGAAAAGACAAGAGTCTCGACCAGGACAACTCGAAGTTAGCCGTAAACAAACACGCCAAACGGAAAAAGAAACGCGTAGAAGATCAAGTAACCTTTCACCCAAAAAGAAACGCGTAGAAGATCAAGTAACCTTTCACCCAAAAAGAAAGAAAGAGATCCTACTGTATTAATGAAGACCCATTACAAAGGGCAAGAACGGAAGGTAGTACAAAGATAAAGGCAAAAATAAATGTAAAAATATACAACAGTCCCCAAAAGAAAAATCAAGAAGAGTCATCGTCAGACTCAGAAGAACTCGACGAAGAAGCGTCACCATCCTCGTATTCACGTGCATCTCCTTCATCCTCAGAATCCTCCGCGATGACCTCCTCGCCGTCCTCTCCATCATCTTCAGCGCCATCGTTAGGGTCGACCTCATTAAGATGGGGAGCGACATCCTCTTCAACATGAGGATTCGTCAGAGGTTTCACCGGCGTAGGTCCCGCCTCGACGCCTTCAGGACGCTCCGGGAACGCCTCATTAAACTCCGCCCGCTCTTTCACCGGATCCCACCCATGAGTTCGACCAGCGGCGTACTCTTCAATGACCTCCACGCGAGAGAGCCAGGACCAATACTCCTTCACATCTTTGAGGTCAGAAGCCAACCTCGCCTCTACCCTAGCCTTCTCGGCCTCCAAAGCAGTAACCTTGGCCTGCAAACCCTTGACTTGTCCAACAAGGTCAACGCGAAGTTTGGACTCCGCCTCCGCTTTTTCTCTCGCCTCGTTCTCCGCTCTACGCGAAGCTTCAACCGCCGCGTCAAGCTCTTGTATTTTTAGCTTGTCGATCGACTGCTTGGCCTCCATGGATCTCACTCGATCGACGAAATCGGAAAAACGCTCATAGGCGCACAATGAAGCCTGAAGGGCCTATAAAGAAAGAAACACAAGCACACCCGATGTAAGAAGGAGAGAACGAGAACGTCAAACGAAGAAAATAATTAAAACGAGATCTACATGCCATTGCGCCATGAGAGATTCTCCCATCACGTCCTCCGTCTCCATCGGAAAGTAATGATCGAGCGAAGGAGGATTCTGAAGTCGTTTCATAGCAGGTACGAACGACCTCCCAGATGCAATAACACGGGAAATCACCCCCGAAAAGTCGTCCACGGATTCGTAGCCAAAATCCAATCTTTCAGCCACCTTTTCCTTACCTTTACGCGACTTCTTCGCCGGAGTAGAAGAAGGAGACGGAGATGAAAGAAGGGAAATCATGGGTACGGCTTGAATCGAAACTCCAGAAGCCGCCCTCTCCTCGACACGACTCCTCTTACGCGAAGCAACAAGAGCCGAAGCTGATAAGCCTCCACTACGGATACGAGAAAGATCCGCAGACACTGAAGAGTGGATAGGAAAACGTCATAATCATGAGTAAAAAGAAAAAATGAAACAAAAGAGAGAGCAAATGCGTTACCTGCCGGGACTGAAGAAGCAATACAATGCCCTTCGCCATCATGACCATGGAAGGTCCGATCAGCCTCTGGAATGGCGAGAAGCCTGTCGATGACCCTTTCTGTCTCTCGTCTCACCACAATAGCGTCCGTGTTGACTAAAAAGAAGAAATGAAAAAAAAGATAAAACGCTAGAAGAAAGACGTATAATGAAAACTCAGAAAGAAAGATAGAACTTACCTAAAGGGTTCCAACACTCGATCAACCAAGCGCAATCCTCGCCAAGAGAAGATTTCTTCACATAGTAGAAGTAGTCGGCCCAATGGCGATCGGCTTGACTCCCCTCGATCACAATCTTAGGCGCCTTCGGTCTAGATCTGAGACCCACTCTCCCTGCCGTCTTCGTTTGAACGTTGAAAGAATAAGCAAGGTCTTCGACGGTGAAGTCGACATTATGTTTCTCCTTCACGTCGTCTAGAGAACCAAAGATTCTCCAGACGCTCGGCAAGAGTTGCCCCATGGCCACCCCTAAAGTGAGCATAAACCGCGATCCATCTTGGGCGATGCGCGTCGGCCAACACTCCTTGGGGAGGTATTTCGATCTCCACTTCGGGACCAAGATTCGCCAATGACCTCAATCTTTCAACGTCACGTGCTTCTGTCGATTAACAATCGGAATCCTTGAGAATGAACTTGGGAACGTAGAAAGAAGCCATTGAAGAATACTAAAAGAAAGTTCGAAGAAGAAATTTGAAGGAAGAAGAAGCAAATGATCTGGTTCGATCGAAAGCAAGAGATAATTTGAGCAAGTAAGGTGAGAGCAGAAGAGTAAATGAGGATAGAAATTCCCCCATTATATAGCCAAAGAAGATCGCGAAGATCTAGATACGTTCAACGACATTATAGCCGTTGCATCTGAGCGTTATCGACACAGATAACAAGACCTCTCTCCCGTCACGTATAAATAATTGAGAGAAGACCATGATCGAAGCTTTGCGACGATCTCAAGAATATAAGTGACGCCATTATCAACGCGTTCCAGTTATTGTGAAGACGTATTTCATAAGAAAAGAAGGCGTCTCCCAGTTCTACTAGACGTTAAGCCCTGTAAGACGCCTTAGGGGTATTGTTTGTGCCTAAAAATACGACGACTCTGGAACGTGAGGAAGCTACACGTAGAAAGAAGATGACGACGCGACGAGTGAAAGAGAAGATGTCGTCGACGTGGCGATATGCGGGGAAGGTGCCGTTTATCTTTAGAGTTAGATCAACAGACATATATTTTCGTTATTCTATATTGTATTATTGTAATTGGTAAAAGATATGATGAAAGAATATCTTTTACCTAGTTTATTATATCGTTAGAAGATAGAAGGAAAAGATAAAGATCTTATTTCCTTAAAAGATATTAGGGTTAGCCTATATAAAGGCCTACACCTGCTTTGTAAAAGATTCATGCCGCCATTCTAGCAATACCACAAAAGCTTAAGTTTCACCCCTAATTCTCTCGTCTTGTTCTTGAGTGTTAAGATTATACTGTTCCCTTTGATCTTTGCCCTACAATTGCTTAGTTATCTATTCGTAGGTAATTTCGCTACAAACAACCATGCCGTTATCTTAGGGTCAACGCGACAAGGGGTCGTGGCGACTAGGGGTAGACGTCAGAGTTTGTTATTTCATGAAGCATCTTTTTTAATATACAAGTAGACCTTTTCTTCCTCCAACGTGTTTGGCATGCCGAATTGTTTCATTTCCAACTTCTTGCTCTATGTATATTAAGAGAATGTGACTCTTGAATACAGTGTAACAAAAAGAAGCAAGAAGGTCGCGGCGAAAATCCGTGTCGGAGGCGAATTTCGTTAGCCTACGCGATCCAGGCTCTGTTTGTAGCGAAATTACGAACGAGATGATAACTAAGCAATTGTAGAGCAAAGATCAAAGAATACGGTATAATCTCAACACTCAAGAACAATATAGGAAATTAGGGTTGAAGCTTGTACTTGGTATTACCCAAGGTGGAATCTCCTGATCGTGTGGAGCATTATAGACCCATTTCCTGCTGTAATGTGGTCTACAAGATCGTCTCCAAGATTATGACTTCTCGCCTTAGCAAGATCTTGGGCACGCTTGTTGATCCGGCCCAAAATGCGTTTGTTGAGGGAAGGCTTATGTCCGACAACATATTTCTGGTTCAAGAGCTTCTTAGGAGATATAATGTGAAGAGGGACACTCCAAGGTGCTTTCTCAATATTGACTTAGCCAAAGCTTATGACTCGGTGTCTTGGGACTTCTTGAGGTTTGCTCTTGTTCATCTCGGTTTTCCTCCCAAGTTTATTTCTTGGATTATGGAATGCGTTTGTTCTGCCACTTACTCCATCAAGATCAACAAGGGTATTCATGGATTCTTCCCGGGCAAGAGAGGTTTAAGACAAGGTGATCCTCTTTCCCCTCTCCTTTTTGTCTTATGCATGGAGTTGTTTTCTCGCCTTGTTAAGAAGGAGACATCTAGGAGTTCTTTCCATTTCCATCAGCATTGTGAGAGCTTGAGGCTCACCCATTTGACCTTTGCTGATGATGTGGTCATGTTCTGTCGGGGTGACAAGAGTTCTGTTGATGTGCTTCTGGGTTGCTTAAGGAAATTTGAGGCCATGGCCGGTCTTAGTGTGAATGTGAGGAAGTCCTCTATGTTTCTTGCTTCCGTTGGGGAACTTGAGGGAGCTTCCTTGGTTGCTTCTTCTGGTTTCAAGGTCGGTGAGTTTCCCTTCAGATATCTTGGCATTCCCATTAGCCCCCATGGCCTCCGGATTATGGACTACAAGCCCCTCCTGGACAAGGTTAGCAACTATCTCAATGCTTGGACCAAAAAGTCTATATCTTTTGCTGGGAGGAGAGAGTTAATTGCCTCGGTCTTACAAGGGGTTGAGGGGTTTTGGCTCTCTATCTTGCCCATGCCTGTGGGTGTCCTTAAGGGAGTGACTAGCATTTGTCGTGGCTTTTTATGGAGACGGCCCAAAGTGAAATGGGAGGACGTGTGTGTTCCTAGGAAGGAAGGTGGCCTTGACCTCCTTAGTATTGGCTTATGGAATAAGTGTTTCATGCTCAAGCAGTTTTGGCATATCTTTAGCCGGCGTGATAGCATGTGGGTTAGATGGGTCTATCATAGATTCCTTGGGGTTGTGGAACCTCTTGATTGGAATGTGCATAGACGTGACTCTCCCCTGATCAAAGGCATCCTTTCGGCTCGTGATATGATTGTGCAGTTTAATGGTAGAGTGCTAAGTGTTGAGGAGTCTCTGTTGGAGTGGTGCAAGCTTGGCCACTTCAAGGTTTCCTTAGCTTACGAGGCGCTGCGTGTGAAGAGACCTATTGTCAGCTGGCATAAAGAGGTGTGGTCTGCACATAACACCCCTAAGCATATGTTTATTCTTTGGCTTGCTAACCTCGGCAAGCTCTCTACGTATGATCGCTTGTCCTTTCTTGAGGTTGAGCCGGGTTGTAGGATGTGTGGGGCAGAGTTGGAGAACCACAAGCACATCTTCTTCGAGTGTCCCTATTCGGCTGATATATGGAGAGAGATTAGAGTTAGATTCATGATCCCGGCTGAAGCCACTTCGATCAAGTCCACCTTGCGCTGGCTCCGGAGGCGCGCATCCAGGCGCGGCTGTCTCGCCCATGCCCAGGTATGTTCCTTATCCTCTACTGTTTATTACTTATGGCAGGCTAGAAATGCTCTTGTTTTTCAGGGTAACAGGATTCCTAAAGAAGACATGGTTCGTTTAATTTTAGTTCATGTTTTTAGACTTTTATATGAACGATTCCCGCCTGAAATGGTTGGGGCCTTGTAATGTGTTTCTCTTGTTTGGATTGTGTTTGTGTTTGTGTTTGGTTTGTTTGGTTTGTTTGCTTGGTTTGTTTTTGTGTAGCTTGGAGGGCTTGTTTGCCTTTCCATATACACTTTCTTTTGGTTTGTGTAGCTTGGATGGCTTGTTTGCCTTTCCATATACACCTTGTTGCGCAGTTTGGATGGCCTACGTGCCTCTCCAAGTGTGCTTTGATTATTTGATTGAACTGAATTTGTAATGCTTCTTTACCCTCTTTAGTAGGGTCATATTAATACAAAATTAACCGAGGGTGCCGTCCCTCTTTAAACCAAAAAAAAAAGGAATTTCGTCCGACCGTGGCTGGGCAGATAAATTCTATTTCATCAGGAAGTCTACCTTGGGGAAAGATTACGCTTTCTTGCTTGAAGAATGGACTCCTTCCAGTATGCTTCATTACTTTTTATGGTTTTCTTTAGACTTGTGCATCTTGACGCTTATTCTTACGTGTGACTTCATGTGTAGTTGATATCCACGCTATTGTGACGTGGGAAGAATCACAGGAGATTACCAAGAAAATCATGGCGATTCCATTGGTAGAGTGTACCTTTATTGGCAGTGACGGTAGGAGGTATCGTCTCGCGACCCCTACTCCTTCTCGAGGTATGTTTTCTCGTACAAGTTACGCGTTGCTTTTCTTTTCATCTTCTATACTAAGCGTAGTTTTACTTCGGGCGTCTTGTACTCGTCAAGAGTCTGCTAACTACTTGATCACTGCTAAGAGGAGGTGCATCTCGGAGAATAAGTTAAAAGTTGCGAAGGAAGAAGCTGCTCCTACTCCAGCATGCGTAAAGGAGGGAACTCCGTCAACTACGGGGGTACAAGTGTCTTTAGACGCGTCTCTAAATGTAGGGATAGAGGAACCTCTCGTAGACCATCCGAAGAAGAGCGGAAAGAACGAAACAAAGGATCCCGGTGCAGCTTTCGTTACGTATGTTGAAGTGAGCGACTTTGGTGTCTCGTTCCGTAGCACCTACGCGTAAGTTCATCCCGACGATGCAAGCTCTGGCGTCTACTTCTTCTTGGAATCATTATTTGTCTATGCAAGGCGTAGATGTCTTGGGCGATTCTCTCGTAGCACAGTGGCAGGTGTGTACCTTTTCTTGTCTTTTTCTTTTTCTTTTTGACGTTGTCTCGTTTCTTATCTGTTGGGGTCTTTCAGGCCTTCCTAGCTTCCATGTGTATCTGGGAACGTCTTCATAAGTATTCCGAATCTGAGGAGGCCTTGAAGGGTCAGGTGAGCGATCTTAGTAAGAAGATCAAGGAAGTTAATAAGAAAATTGCTCGCCTTACGGCGTCTGAGAACGACGCTCGCATGGAAACTTTGTAGACGGAGAAGAAGAGGGGTGTGTTGGCGTGACGCATCGAAGTGTTGACTGGGAAGGTCGCGTCCCTTGAGGCCGACGCTGAGAAGAAATCGAAGGTGTACAAGAAGAACTTGTGTGAGACTAGTACTTACTATTCGTGGTCATCTCGTATTGAGGCCATGGAGGAGTTTCGCGCGGGTCGTTGTTTGTAGCGAAATTACCTACGAGTAGATAACTAAGAAATTGTAGGGAAAAGATCAAAGAGAACAGTATAATCTTAACACTTAAGAACGAGACAGGAAATTAGGGTTGAAACTTTAGCTTGGTATTACTCGAATTATGACTTAGATGATTACAAAGCAGGCGTTAGCCTTTATTTATAGGCTAACCCTAATTATATCTTTAAGGAAACAAGATCTTATCTTTTCCTTCTATCTATATAACGATATAACAAACTAGGTAATAGATATTCTTTACCAATATCTTTTACCAATTAAAATAATATAATACTAAAATAGGATAAAATACATGCGGCCGACCTAATACTTAAGAAGAACGAGATCTTTGCCACGTCTCGTCACGTCGACGACATCTTCCCTCCACCTCGTCGCGTCGATGATGTTCTTCTACGCGTAGCTTCCACGCCGTTCCACACTCGTCGTATTTTTAGGCACAAACAGTCGTCACGTAGATTGGGATGTGGAACGCAGGCGCGGCAAATTTTCTGTTCTTTATCCCGTTCCACCCGAGGGGGTTTCTCTTATATGCCTTTGCTCGAGCTCACCAGTCTTAGCTCCTAGTGACGCGGATGTAGCTTTAGATGGCGACGTTGTTCTAGCGGATGAGGATGTCTCTCCTTCTTCTTAGTTCTTAGGATTTTTTCTTTTTGCTTGTTGCACGGCTGCTTTTGTGGACCATGGATTTTAGCTTTTTGTCACGTTCCTGTGTGGCGATTTCTTTTTGAATACGTATTCGATATTTATTGCTTCTTTCTTTACGTAAGGCTTTTGGTTATTATTAACTTTTGGTGGGAGTCTTATCCCCTTTTGGCGAATTTGGCTTCAAATCTTCTATGGAGTCGGGTTCGCCAAACATTTCTTACTTGCGATGCGCAGGTCGATCTTTGACTTTGTTTTTAATGTCTCAGCGTGTGATTTTATCAGCTTGTGACGTTACCCCTTACTTTAAGGTGGATCCTTTGCCTCACACTAGCGTTAGGTCGAAGTCGAACTCTTTTAATCGACGGGCCTATTCATCGTGTAGCGTCCGATTTCTCGATTGTTAGGACTTACGATGCCGGTGGACGCGTCCCATTCGGTTTGGCGTTTTGCCTGTGGATTCATGACTCTCAGAGGGGCCGTGGAAGGCGCGAGTACACGTTCCTGGAGAGTGGTCGTGGCAATAGGTTTCCCTTGTTTGCTCAGCGGACCCTGCCGGTTTCGTGAGGTATCGGGCTTCATTCCCCATGACCATTGCCACACGTCGCTAACAATCATGGGAAGCGTCGACTCGGAGTCGGCAGTTCAGCTAACGTTGCGTACGCGTAGATGGAGCCTTAAACTCGTAGGCTAACGAAATTCACCCCGGCGCAAGTTTTTCGCCGCAGCCTTATTAAGCTTGGTGTTACGTCATAGACACAGAACAAGTACTTTGAAATGAAACAACTCGGCATGTATTGCATATCGAACAAGAAAATACATACTTATGTATTAACGAAGATTTCATGAAAATTCGACCCTTGAATTTTGCACATAATTAAGCTATGTGTTTAGTTTTGATCCACGTACACTAACTTTTGAGATATCATATAATGAACGAGGATGAGAACAAATTCAATTGAATTATTAGGCATCACACTATTACCTCAAGTTTTAGAAATACAAATACAATGAATTAAAAGATGGGGAAAATTTAAAATTGTGGCCCCCTATAGAACATACTTCTAGGCTAGAAGTATAACAATAATTTGACACAGTAGTTAAGACTAAGCTTGCCACTATTAGATTCGACACAGGAGTTAAGACTAAGTTGAAGTTCACCATCATGTGCATAAACATGTCATCAGAAAATGTCTATGATTTAATATATCTAAACTTACAATAAAAGTGGGCAGAAGCTTAAATTTGTAACAAAGCCAAATGTTATCATTTGTCTTTGTGTAATAAGAGTGGGTAATTTGAGAAGACAAGAAAACTTAAGGCATCCATACATCATATAAGCAACAGTTTCGACCATGATATTTGGCTTCCCATAAGCATAAATTTTGATGTTCTAAAAACAAAGATGTCAATTTTGTACCTCAGTTCAAACTGAAGCAAAATAAGTAAGAATCAATCAATAGGATTAAAATCTTTCACAAATCCACATGTAGGTGATGTCACCTTCAACTCAAAACTCTAATGGCTCTCGTGTGCAGCTGCTTATCACAATGACTATAAATGAAACTGGATATGATGAAGTTTTATCTCTAAATTTCTTGGTTGCAGGTGGTGTTAAATAATGCTATTCTTGCTGTCAATTTTGATGTTCTATAATATTATAGCCTTTATCCACACAAATAATAAACCTCAGACCATTTTGTATATACGTAGAGCTATATAAATTACACGTAATATTTGCAAGAAACTACCTTCAATTTGTTGTCCACTTCAAGGCTCTCCTCTAACCCAACAAGCCTATCAAAAGCAATCAACAAGTGTCTGCTAAGACATTAGCAATTTTGCTCGATAAACAAGATTAAAATGTAGAGGAGAAAGGAGAAGAAGAAACCTATCAAGAAACACAACAATTCTAGAGCTTGTTCCAAACAACCCTAATTCGATCAGGGCACCACTTTCTCACGCAGCTGACGAGTTCACGAACCACAAGTTCACGAGCACATCTTAGGGAAGAGGTTGTCACGCAGTAGAAGAGTAGAACTTGGACGAGACCGTTGCATTGTATAAACCGCTGTTCCAAACAACAATTCTGGAGCTTGTTCCAAACAACCCTAATTCGATCAGGGCACCAGTTTCTCAACCGTTGCATTGTATAAACCGCTGCACAAAACCGATGCATTTACCCGCTGCATTAGTTCGTTATTGTAGTAGTGAAGATACTGGAGATGTTAAAAAATAAAGAATTAAAGAAATTACAAAGATTTGGATTTGCCCTCCAACGATCAAGAGTCAGATGCGTGATCATCATCCTCTTCGACGTCATCAGCGGCAAACTCATCCCCATCCTCGCCAATATGCTCGGACGAGACGACCCAACGCGGAGAAGGAATTTCCATTCTCGATGGATACGCCACCTCAAACTCCTTGTGCTCATCCTCCGCATCCCAATCATGATGTTTCCCAGCGTCGTACTGCTCCAAGACCTCCACCTTGGACAACCAAGACCAGTAAATCTTCGCCTCGCGTAACTCTAAGTCGTGCTGCGTCTCCCTCCCCTCCACATCTGTTCTTAAAGTAGTAAGACCTTTCTCCAAGTCCTCGACTTGTTCGACGAGTGTGCCATAAAAACTGAGCACCTCAGTGGTCTTGTCCTTAGCCGCTTTCTCAGCGTCGCGAGCCTCCTTCAACAAACCGTTGAGTCTCTCAACCTCCGATTCAGCGACGCCCACTTTTTCCCTCCAAAGCCTCCATCTATTCCGGGTACGTAGGCAAAAGCGTCCAAGCACACAACGAGGCCTGGTTTTCCATAAGAGAAGAAATAGGACAAGGGTAAAAAACAAAGATCACGAAAGAAGCTTCCAAAGCAAAAAGAAAGATAACCTTACCTGCCATTGAGCGGCATAGGCCTCTCCCATAGTGCCAGCCGGGTCCATCGACGAGTAATGGTCAAGCGTCAACAAAGAGCGAAGCCCGGTCAAAGCTTTAAGTAGCTCTCTCCATGGAGCAAAGGCACGCTGTTTGTAGCGAAATTACCTACGAGTAGATAACTAAGCAATTGTTGGAAAAAGATCAAGGAGAACAGTATAATCTTAACACTCAAGAACGAGACAGGAAATTAGGGTTGAAACTTTAGCTTGGTATTACTCGAATTATGACTTAGATGATTACAAAGCAGGCGTTAGCCTTTATTTATAGGCTAACCCTAATAATATCTTAAGGAAACAAGATCTTATCTTTTCCTTCTATCTAGATAACGATATAAAAAACTAGGTAAATGATATTCTTTACCATATCTTTTACCAATTACAATAATATAACATAAAATAAGATAAAATATACTTGACCGACCTAACACTTAAGGTAAACGAGTTCTTTGCCACGTCTCGTCACGTCGACGAGGTCTTTCCTTCGTCCCGTCACGTCGGTGAAGTTCTTCTACGCGTTGCTTCCACGCGTTCCACACTCGTCGTATTTTTAGGCACAAACAATACACACCAAATCATGGTTGTCAGGATCGAGATCCTACTTTGGATCGGAGAGGGGGGGAAAGATCAGTTCGGTAGGATCGGATCGTAGGATCGTAAGATCCTACGATTTCAGAAAATGAGCGATGAAAATGATAAAATATTACTATGACATGACTTTCTAGTAAAAGTTCTACAAAAAAGTTCTACATTTTTGCTCACATACGATCGGTATTAGTGCCATACATAGTTAAAAATGGTTGTATGAGGGTTAATTAAAGTTTACAATTTTTCAAAATTAAGAAATATATTGTTTCCAAGTATTACAACTTCCGGTCATCAATCTAAATAATGAATAAACTAACAAAATTAATCTTTATCAAAGTTCACATCATCAACAACACATCATCATATTCATGATCTGAATGATCACTATCAAGTTAATCCATTGCCATTACCTTCTACAAGCTATGTTTCTATGTTTCTCCTAGGGTTTCGAACAAGATCTGATCTTTCTGGGTTCTTAGGTGAATGAAGGTCGAATATGGAGTATTTCTAAGGCTCTCAAAGTGATGGGGGAATGGGATTACGTAGTGGAAGAGTGACAATCAAAAACAAGAGAAGAACGTGACTTACAAGATCCCTGGCGCTCTGATACCAGTTGATGCGTTCCTGGCCTCGAAAAGGTCAAGAATGACTTGCTGGAGCGATCTAGATCTCGTAGGGAGTCGGCCTTCTCAAGAACTGGTCGAGTTTGGGAACTCGGAGGGCTGCGGAAGACTTGACAGTAACTGGGGAACTGGTTGATAGTGGTGTTGCTACTTGTGGTAACAAGAAACAACGATGGAGCGGATGATTTGTAGAGATGAAGTGGATGTAAAGTGTAGGTTTACGAACGGTTTGGTAGATAAATCCACCGGGGAAGAGATTAGAAGTAAGACGAAGGGATAAAGAAGTTAGACTTTGTTTGGTGACGCCTAGGGGATTAACAAGGAGATGCACTTGACTTTATCAATTAATCCAAAAGCTAAACGTGATATTAATGAAGAAGGCAAGCCATATATATAGGCGAACCTTTACAAAAGAGTATCTTGCAAAATAAGTAAAGAAAGTATTAAAGAAGGTAATAAAAGGGAAACTAGGGCCGGCCTCTCAAGCATGAGAGTAGACACGTCCTAAACCTAATAAGATATGCTGAAAATAGGAAATAATAATAATAACTAAGAAGATAGTCGGCCTTCACAGCTCGGAGGAATTGGTACCAAGGGAACTGGCTTCAGGAACTGAAGTTGGAGCCTGGTACGGAGAACTAGAGTTGAAATAAGGGGCATCCATGCTAGTGAGCGAAGGCATTAAGAAACTGGAGGTTAGGAACCTCAAAGAATGCTCTGCTAGAGAGGAACTGAGGTTGGCCACGGTGCGGAGGACAAGAGATTGCGTGGCTTGACTGATTAGCTTGGCTCGGGATCGAGTCACGGGTCCAAGTGAGCGAACGCTCATGGCTTCCTCTTCCTCTACAACTGTAAACGATGGCAGGGTCGCATCACCCTCCCCTTCTTGGCTGAGAAGCATCACCGCTTCCAAATCTTCAAACTCAAGAGGGAAGTAAGAAGAGAGATCAGCGACATTAAAAGTAGAGCTCACATAGTATTCGCCGGGAATGTCAACCTTGTTGGCATTTTCTCCATATGCCTCAAGAACTTCGAAAGGACCATCACCGCGTTGATGAAACTTGGTCTTGCAAAGTCCAGGGAACCGTTCCTTTCGCAAATGTACCCAGACAAGGTCACCTGGGGAAAATATCATGCGGCGTCGGCCTTTGTTGTGCTGCTTGGCGTATTGCTCAGCACGGCGCAACAGCTGTTCCCGTGTTCTGTGGTGCAGTTCCTGTACAAATTCAGTGCGCTTCGCGCCGGGCACACTTTCTTGATCACGCAGCGGTCGAGGCGTCAAATCCAAAGGAGTGACTGGGTTGCGACCATAGACAACTTCGAACGGCGTGAGCTTGGTAGCGCTGTGCCTGGACCTGTTATAAGCAAACTCCACAAAAGATAGTAAGTCCTCCCACCTACATGGGTTTGACCTAACGACGGTTCTAAGGAGTTGACCTAATGTCCTATTGGTGACCTCAGTTTGGCCATCAGTTTGGGAGTGGTAGCTCGTGGAAAAAGCAATTTGGTTCCTAGCTTACCCCATAGAGTCCTCCAGAAGTGACTAAGGAACTTGGCATCTCGGTCACTCACAATGGTCCTAGGAATCCCATGTAATCTCACCACATTATCAAAGAATAAGTTGGCTATATCAGTAGCACTATTGGTGGTCTTACAAGCTATGAAGTGGGGCCATTTTGGAGAATCTATCGACAACCACAAAAATCGAGTCATTTCCCTGCTTTGAGTTAGGAAGACCTGTGATAAAATCCATAGATAGGTCATCCCAGGGAACTAAGGGAACTGGAAGGGGAGTGTATAACCCATGGGAACTCGATCTAGACTTGGCTCTATGACAAGTCACACAACTCCTACAAAAGCGAGTAACATGCCTAATCATTTTGGGCCAGAAAAAGTACTCTCTTAAGGCAGCTAAGGTCTTATTAATCCCAAAGTGTCAACGACCTTCGTGGGCCTCCTTAATGAGCAGGTTCCTAAGAGAGGAACTAGGGATACACAGTTTCCCTTCTTTAAACAAATAACCCTCATCAAGAAAGAAGGTTGCACTCTCACCTTTGGCTAAGCATTCCTCGAAAATAGGCTTGAAGTAGTCATCAACTAAATACAAGTCTTTAATGATAGAAAAACCAAGAATCTTAGCATCAAGGGAAGCAAGAAGAACGTACATGCGAGAAAGGGCGTCAGCTACCACATTCTCCTTTCCTTTCTTATCCACGAACACATATGGAAAAGTCTCCATAAATTCAACCCAGCGTGCATGTCTCCGACCTAGAGTGGCTTGGCTCTTCAAGTAAGAGAGCACTGCATGATCGGAATGGATCACAAATTCCTTTGGCCATAAGTAGTGTTGCCAAGTCCTTAATACCCGTATCAAAGCATACAGTTCCTTATCATAAGTGGGGTAGTTAAGGGTGGCACCCGTGAGCTTCTCGCTGAAGTAGGCGATCGGCTTGCGGTCTTGTAGTAGCACGCCTCCAATGCCAAAATTGGAAGCATCACATTCGACTTCAAAAGTTTTAGAGACGTCAGGCAACTGGAGCAAAGGAGCATGACAGAGAGCGTCTGTCAGCGCTTGGAAAGATTTTTCGTGGGAGGGAACCCAGTCGATCACAGTTCCCTTCTTGGTCAGCTCATGAAGGGGCGCTGCAAGGCTGCTGAAATCCTTCACAAATCTGCGATAGAAACCAGCCAAACCAAGGAAAGATCTTACCATTGTGGCCGTTGTAGGGGTGGGTGATACGCTGCACTTTGTATAGCGTAACTAGGGATTATTACATTAGTTTAAGAGTATTATCATATGTGTTTCGAGTCATTATTATGTTCTGAGATATTTATTAAGAAGTGAAGAAATGAAGATCAGAACCGAAGAAGAAGAGATCAAAGATTGAAGACATGAAGACTTGAAGATATTCTGCGGAGCAGCGGCGATCGCCACTACTATCCAGGCGATCGCCATTCTACAACAGAAGAGTTATGTGAGTTCGAGAGATAATGGCGATCGCCATGACTCTACGGCGATCGCCATGGGGCGACAGAGGCTACGACAGAGCTTTACATGAAGATGGCGATCGCCAGGCATCTATGGCGATCGCCACAACAAGGCCGAAGATATTCCGGACTTTCCTTATTTTGCTTTGTTTTTTTTTTTATTTTCTTATTTTCCTTATTTTAGTTCTAGGATTTATCTTTTACCATATATCTTTAGGGTTAGACTCTTTATATACCCTAGTTCTTTCTATCTTTTCCATCATGTTTTTCAATCATCTTTTCCATCAGACAATTTAGTTCTGCAACCATGAGCAGGAACTAATCTCCATTGTTTTACTTAGTGGTTGAAACCTTCAGTTATTAAGTTGTGAGATTTCTAAACTCTTGTTCTTTTCCTACGGGTTTGTATTAATTCTCTTGTTCTTCATCTATTGATTTCTATTGGTTTTGCTAGCTTGATCACCTAGTTTGATTGATAGTTTTCTATTGCTACACTAGGAATATACGGTGGAATTCCTTGTCATTGTAGCATTCATATCTGCATGATCTGGTAGTTGATTGCTTTTATGAAAGAGAATTGATTGCATGTTAATACTTGACGGTTGTAAGTTATTGCATGCATCCTTATGATTACTGTGCCCTTTGCTGCTATTTCATCTAATCTTGAGAGATTTCCCTGATTGTTGAATAGTAAGTATTATCAGGACCGGTTGGCCTGCTAATATATTAAAGATTGGAATAAGAACATTCCCTAGGATTGATAAGAACTTGAGATAAATCTATGATCAACTTGATTGACTGTTGTGTGGATACTTGCTAGGTTAAACCCTTTCGCATAATATTCTCACCCAAACTGCCTCTGCTTGTTACTGGTTACTTGTGTGTTCTTGCAATCAAAACCCCCCCTTTGGTTACTTGTTACTAGTTGATATTTCACTTGACTGCATTGATTTGGTGTTTTGATTCCCTTGGGTTCGACCTCTACTTACTTGCTATACTCTAGTTAGTGTTTAGGGTTTTCTTTGATTTGGCACTACGACTTTAGCCTCATCAAATTTGGCGCCGTTGCAGGGGAATTGAAATTTTTCTGATTCTGTGTTGACTGTGAAATTATCAACTGTTTGGTGTGAACCTTTATGGTTCAGACCCGTGCTACTGATTCATCTCTTGTTGCCTTTGACCCAGAGATTGAAAGGACGTTTCTTCGGAACCAAAGAGCAGCTCTGAACCAAGATAACGAGATGGGTGATCGACATGGACCGCCATTGCATACTATGAGGCAACTCACTCCCCAGACTTAAACCAACAACCTTTGGCAGTGAGGTTTCCTGAGATTGAAGAAGGTGTGAATTTTGAATTAAAAGCTGGTTTAATTCATGAGCTACCACATTTCCATGGCTTAGCAGGAGAAGATCCCAACAAACACTTGGCTCACTTCCATGCCATATGTTCTAGTATGAAGCCAAGAGGTGTTACTGAGGAGCAGGTCATGCTGAGAGCTTTCGGATTTACTCTGAAAGACGCTGCGAATGATTGGCTCTATTATCAAGCTCCAGGGAGTATTGATACATGGGCTAAGATGAAAAAGGTCTTTTTAGAGAAATATTTTCCAGCTACAAAACTGAGCAACTTGAAGAAGGAGATCACGAATCTTCAACAACACTCACCTGAGAGTCTCTATGAATATTATGAGAGATTCAAGAAGCTCTGCTCAAGCTGCCCATTCCATAGTTATACTGACCAAGATCTCCTTATGTACTTATTTAGTGGCCTGATTGATGAGGATTGTCGAATGGTGAATGCATCCTGTGGAGGCAACTTTTTAAGATTGACTATACCTCAGGCTACTGAAATGTTTGAGGAATTAGCTGAGAGCTCAAGGCAGTTTGGTAGCAGGCAAAGAACACAGTCAGTAAGTTCGCATGATCTCGCTAAAATTCAAAGTGATATGAATGAACTGAAAGATATGATGAAGTCATTTATGCTGCAAAGTGGTGGTCAACAACTTCAAGAGCCGAATGCTGAGGTAAACGCTGTTGGTGGATGGCAACCAAGGCCAAGGTATGATTCTCATAATATTAATTATCAGCAACCTAGACCTCAAAATTCTATGACTGTTGAAGATATGATCAAGTCCTTAGCTCAAACTGTGATGCAACAAAATGCTAGAACGAAATCGAGTATCCAAAATCTTGAAAATCAGTTAGGACAGATTGCTCAAGCTGTGAGTAAATTAGAGGCCAGGGAACCGGTAAGAAACCCGAGAGAGAACGTCAGTGCAATGTTCTTGAGGAGCGGAAAAACTTTAAATGACTGTTCTGTGCCAAAACCGCGATCGCCAGATCTGAGTGGCGATCGCCATGAGATTACAGAGAGCAAAACAGGATCTGCATCCCGACCGCGATCGCCATATGGTGATGGCGATCGCCATTCCATTCCAGAAGCTGAGGTCCAAAATCATCCGCGACCGCGATCGCCAGTTGTTGATGGCGATCGCCGGGAGCCCCCTGAGTACATTGACGATTATGTTCGTCCAAATTTCCCCCCTCTGTTCTCTCAGAAGCCTATTGCTCCCTTTTCTGAGGCATTGAAGGATACTCGAAGGCTGGATGACGACAAAGAGATCTTTGAAACCTTTTGTAGGTGTGAGGTAAACATTCCTTTGCTCAAACTTGTTAAAAGTATTCCTAGATTTGCTAAGTTTTTGAAAGAAGTTTGCACAATTAAAAGAAATCAAAAACTGAAAGGAAAGAAGAAAGTTGAAGTAAGGGAACAAGTTTCTGCTGTGTTTCAAAAACGCATGCCTAAGAAATGTGGTGATCCAGGCATATTTAGCATTCCATGTGTGATTGGTGAAACTAAATTTGACAAAGCCATGCTAGATTTAGGTGCATCAATCAATGTTTTGCCTTACTCTTTGTATGAATCACTAGGCTTAGGACCCTTGCATAAAACAGGAACTGTTATTCAACTTGCTTATAGGTCTACTGTGTACCCGAAAGGGGTTGTTGAAGATGTTCTTGTTATGGTTGGTGATCTGATTTTTCCTGCTGATTTCTTTGTGTTAGATATGGAGCATGCTAATAATGTCACACCTATACTGTTAGGTAGACCTTTCATGAAAACTGCACAAACGAAAATTGATGTTAATAGTGGGACTCTCTCTATGGAGTTTGATGGGGATAAGGTAGAATATAATATATATGATATGGATCCCATTGATAAGAATTCTCTATGTGCTATTGATGTGATTAAGCCTACTTGTAAGGATGAATTGCAACCTGTTTTAGAGAATGTCTTAGAGCCCCCAAAAGTAGATGCTATTTTGTCTACTAACATGCAGGAGTGTCAGGCTAAGCCAGAGCCTAAAGGTAAGCTCTCTTCACATCCTTTGGGCAATCGCCCTCCATTACTGACCTCGCCAGGCGAGACACCATTGATGTCTAGTGTGCAGGCACTTGACATTGAGCTTAAACAGCCGCCTCATACGGTCAAGGAGGAGAAAGTGAATGAAACCACCTTCATTGCTAAAGACAAGGTGGTCAAGGTAAGTGGGACGAGATTTAAGGCGTTCCATGAGTGGTTCAAGAGAGAATTCAGACAAGAGACTGTTTTTACAAAGCCAAATGGCGTTAGTTAAATCTCTTGAGTTTCATGTCGAGCCACGACATAAAATAAGGCGCTACTCGGGAGGCAACCCGAGGTTTGAGTTTGTTTTTATTTGTTTTTATTCGGTTTAATTTTCTTTTTAGTTTTTCTATGGACAGGAGGAAAGCACCGAAGCTTAGGGTCCGCTACAGTCAGTAGCCAATCCCGCTGTAAGTCTTCTCTCTCTCTAAAAAAAATAAAATGATGACGTGGATATTCAGGATGACGTGGCGGTTACTTTGTGCTGACTGGGCGCTAACGGAAGGGTGATTAGCTGATGTGGAGATGATAAAAAAATAAATTAAAGATTTGGACCGACCCAATCCCAATCTGATTTCATCCCCTACCTACCCTCACCAATAAAATCCCAGCAGCCCCCACTATAAAATCATCCCCTCCCTCATCTTCTCAAACCCTAGCCACCCCCAAAATTTCCATAGCCCCCATCCTCCCTCAAACCACCACAAAAATCAACCCTTCTCCCTCAAACCACCACAAAACCGACCTCAATCCACCAGATTCACGCAGTAGTTCACCGGAAAGCTCCACCGCGACCGCCTCCATCTCAAGGCGATCGCCATTTGTTGACAGAAGCTTGACTTTGGAAACCCAGCGCGACTGCGATCGCCACTGTAGCACCGCGATCGCCATTTCACTATAGAAGCTGTTCGCGAAAAACTCCAGCAACCGCGATCGCCATCAATCAACCGCGATCGCCATTCAGTTCTGCAGCACTTATTTTGCTTCAAAATTTTTTCACTACCAAGTTCTTTTGCGTGCCCACTTTGCAATTGTTGGGTTTGGAAGAATGCACCTTGGCAATGCTGAGCCATGGTGGTTTAGGTGGACTTATGACCAAAAACGCTCCCACTGATGAGACTTTGACATGAGACTTTATTGCTACTTTCTCATTCAGTACGGAGGAACGAAATATTGTTTTTATGCTGCAAGGTAAAGAGTATGTTCTTGGTTTTGATGATTTGAGTGTACTATTTGGGGTGACCAAGGACCCTAATGAAGGTTGGAGTGAGACTGATCAGAGGGCTGCAGATTTCTGGTTTCATGCTACAGGGCAGGTACTGAACCCTTCTATTACCCAATACAATTACGAGTTCACTCATCCTTGCCTTAGGCTAGCTCACAAGGTGATAGCCATGTGTTTCTTGGGACGTGGGGAGGTGAACAAGGTCTCTGCTCAGGATCTACAGTTTTTATGGAGCCTCACACTTGAATGTGGGACCGTTCCAGATTGGATCCTTCTTTTTTGCCATAGTGTTGCCAAATACAGGAAGATGGGCAAGAAGGTGGGCAAGATTAGTATGGGAGGGATGGTCACTCTCATTGCCCGACTCTGTTTAGGAGATGATGCTATCCCTAGTGGTAGCAGCAACTCTAACTATGTTTATGATGTTTCAGGGCTGAGGCGTGCACTGCTTCTAGATGTGCGCCGAGATATTTATACGTGGTTGTCCAAGCATGAGGGCACACACAAGATGCGTCTGCCTAGATTCATTCCCTTTGGTCCTCTTGCAAGGGATTTTCGACTATTGCCTGATGGTGTTGAGGCTGAGGAGTCTGACGAGGAGGCGGAGATGGAAGTTGACATGAGAGGTCATGATGATGCTCCGGGGGCTGATCAGGGCGGTCCTCAGGCTGCTGCCTCGGGATTTGATTATGAGCGGATGTACAGTTTGATGGAGAGTATGTCTCTTCAGCAGTAGGCATTCGGGACACAGCTAGCTGAGGTGAGACGGACTGTGAGCAGCTATGACAGTCGGTTCACCAACATTGAGCAGACCATGCAGACGTTGCAGCAAAGGCAAGAGGAGTTCTTCAGGGGTGCAAACCCCTACTATCCATACCATCCACCACCATCACCACAGTGAGTATTATCCTTGCTTCCCCATTTACATTTATATGTCCTTTATTTTCCATTGAGGACAATGTTTCATTCAAGTATGGGGGAGGGCATGATATGAGTAGTTGTACATATTTACTTTCCTAGCATTTCATTTTGCATGTTATAAATCAAAAATTAAAAAAAAAATTAAAAAATAGAAAAAGCCAAAAATATTGAGAAAAAGGCATACAAAATCCTTGGATAATCTATGCAATAAGAAGGTGGCTTGGCCGACACTAGGCTGAGGCAACAATAAGTCTTGAGAGATGTGAGTTGGTGAGCTCGGAACAATTATTGAGTGGTTGGGATGAAAAATTTCATTGTAAGGGTAGCTTTTTTGTAAGTTACTCGGGACGAGTAAAAGTCTAAGTATGGGGGTTCAACTTGACTTTTCTGTAATTGCTCTCCAAGAAAGATTTCTCTTTCACCAAACGGTAATATCTATCCATAATCTTCTTCCTTTGAGTTCTAAAAGGTTCAACTTGATTATATCCATATCAATTCAGGATAAGTTGCATAGAAATCATGCTAAAGGAAATTTCTTAAGTTCATTATCATGAGATTCCCATATCTAGATTTGCATATTTACCATAGAAAAGCATGTTAGACTTGATCTAAAGATTAAATCTTTCTTATTCTTATTTGAGATTCAAGATTATAGTATGAGAATCTAAAAGGATCAAAATTTTATGATTAAGTAGAAGTTCATAAAATTTGTACCCTGGTTAAAGCACGATATACATCTACTTAAGCACGCCGTGATGTTTTTGCTGGCATATCATGATGACGACGCCGTATCTCGCTTGTCAAAGTCGAGTGAACTATCGAAAGTTTCAAAGAAATCAAGGAAATCAGATAAGGATTAAAAAGATCATGTAAGACCCTCCAAGAAGACAATCAAGGTGCTAAGACGTCATAAACAACATGTTCCTGAGACGTCAAAGACAACGTCAGACGAACTACTCTCCAAAGGCAAGAAACACTGCGTTGCTTTATTCGCATCTCCGTGACAAGGGGGTAATATCTCCACAAGTCTGGTACGACCATGACGATGTCTAAGGAATACGACATCCAAGAAGCCAATTACAAAGGCTAAAGACGGATGATGCATCTCGATCTAATCACAACTCATAAGCTAAGTTCTCTACTCATTTATTCTATATCTTTATTCAAATACCAAGTTTCCATGATCATATCTCACTTTAGCGTGCATGATAAATAAGATTCAATTAGCATAAAGATGCATGTTACCTTTATATACACTCATAGAATGAGAAGTAAAAGAATTGCATGTCAAGTATGACATAACCTCCTGAGTCTTTTGTTAAGGTTTCTCCTTAAAGTGTTTATGATCTAAATCAAGCTTGATTGGATAAGCTTTTCAGAATTGTTATTTTTCGAGCTAATTAAGAGTACAACAAAGAATGACAACGTCAGACAAGATGACAACCTTGGATTACTATTTATTAATCTCACTCTGAACGCCATCCTGAAATCAGCACAAGGGGGGATAGGATACCCAAGTCATCATAAAGAAACAAGGTGACAAAAGCTGAGCGAAGCATCACGTCAAAGATGAAAAGTCAATAGAAGTCAATCAGCCACTGCGTAAGCAAGTTATCAACGTCGCCCCTCAACGCGATGCCTTCTCCTAAACGCGTCCGACGGACAAAACGTCCTAGACGAAATCCTCTCTAGCGTCTCTAGACGTGAAGAACTCCCTCATTATATGATCTCCAAGGCTACCGTTCAAAATACGAACTAAGTGGAATACAAGAACGCGGCGGATCAAGAAAGTCTCAAACTCGGACACGACACTAAGAGTCGCCTAAAGAAGTACAAAGTGCAGCAAAGCCAAGTATGTTTTCTATAGAACCTGAACCTTTCATATCTTAATTCGAGGAAAAGAAAGAGATATATCATCAAGTTGAAAGAAAAAGAAAGATCGAGTCTCAAGACGCTAGCTAAAGACCACACCAAAGAGAGTGTAAGATCGAAGTAATCCTCCTAAAGTCCGCAAAGAAAAAGCAATTCTCCAAAAAGAGCAACATAAGAAGTTACAATCGAAACACCAAAAGCAGAAATGTTCCAAGTAAGATAGTTGAGAAAAGAATCTTCCAACACCAAACTGAAAAACTCTTAAGGATAAGAGCGTTAGGAAACTCGACACGTCCTGAGAAGTCCCAAAAGAACTCCATTGATTGTTATCTAGTTGAAGTGCATATTTACCAAGTTACGCATGTCTAAATAATTTTAATTTTTGCATAATCATGTCATCATCATAGCGTCGAGGCGAAAAGGGGTCGCGTCGACTAGGGGTAGCTTTAGAATGTCGTCATGTCGAGTCATCATGATTATTTAAGTGCATAAGCATATTTTCTCTCCGACGTGTTAAGCATGTTGAACTGTTTCATTTAAAAGTACTTGCTTTGTGTCTATGGCGTAACACCAAGCTTAATAAGGCCGCGGCGAAAATCCGCGCCGGGGGCGAATTTCGTTAGTCTACGCGTTTAAGGCTCCATCTATGCATAGGCCACGTTAGCCAAACCGCCGACCCCGAGTCGAAGCTCTTTGTGATTGTTAGCGACGTGTGGCAATGGTCATAGGGAATGAAGCCCGTCACCTCACGAAACCGGTACGGTCCTCTGGGGAAGAAGGGAAACCTATCGCCACGACCTCTCTCCAGGAACGCGTACTTGCGCCTTCCACGACCCCTCTGAGAGTCATGAATCCACGGGCAAAACGCCAAACCGGCAGGGATGCGTCCACCGGCATCGTAAGTCCTAACAATCTAGAAATCGGACGCCACACGATGAATATGCCCGTCGATTAAAAGAGTTTGATGTCAACCTAAACGCTAGCGTGAGGCAACAGACCCACCTTAAAAGTAAGGGGTAACGTCACAAGCTGATAAAAATCACACGATGATCTATGTCCGCCACTCGCTTCAGGGTTAGGAGGAAATGATGGACCCAACCTTCATGTAAGCCGGCAACGTAACTAAAGAAGCCGCGATGACCATACTACCCTATCAAGTAAGTAAAACTTTCTAACGCGTTCACTAAGAACAAAGCATCATACTAGGGGTAGAAAATCACACCCTAAAGATAAAGTAGCAAAATCGAAAGCCAAGGAACAAACCTACGCACTCACAAACGAGCTACACGTAAGGGGTCACGGAAGATAAAGTCAAAAAGAAAAAAAGTTCTACACGTACGCAGAGCAAGATACGCGTACCAAAGCATAGCACATAAAACATCAAAAAAAAAAAAGAGCAAGCTCCCAAGACGTATCTGACGCGAAGAATAACACGCACGACGCAAGAACCAAAGTGCAGGATACAACAAGTAAAGCAAGCCCAAGGGTATTTGGTAGCTCTAACCTAGTCTACGGGGAGCCTAAGTCAAACCTACCAAAAGGGGTAGGACCACTCAAGGAAACAAGAAAGATAGAAGTATTTTCAAGACGATCCAAAGAGAAAAGTTACTCGTTCAACCCATAGACGAATACACTATCTCCAAAGAAGATCATGTGAAGTCGAAAACGCCACGCAAGATAAAAGGAAGTGTTTGCAACAAAGAAAGACGAGGCAAAGGAATCTCGATCGAAAGCAAGAGTTCAAAAAACATCCAAGAGCTAGAATATGAACGAGAACGGCAATCACGAGTTGGCCAAGATCACCCAAATTCTACGCATAGAGAACGCCTAAAACGCCCAGAAGATGAAGAACACGATCAAAAGAATCGCAGCGAGTACAATAAAATTTCATCTTCGTAAGAAAATAAAAGCATCTCAAAGAACCCTCATGAGAAAACCAAGCATGATCTAGTCACGAGAAGCATTAGTACGATCGCAAGCAGGACGAGGTTGAAGTTATCGCCGAACAAGTCTAAGAAAAACATTCAAGAGAAGTAGTGCTCCCAAAAGTATTAAGTAAAAGTCAGTGAAGTCGACACAAGGTGTCATAGCCAACGTATTTCCGGATGTGCAACGTGTTCTCCAAAGACGTCTCCCGACACTTTCTCCAGAACATTCTCGTTACACCTCCTTAAGACTCGAAGCAATCTAAAAGAATTGCATGAAGATCAAATTGTGCCGCCATGATAACGCCACCAGGGGTCGGACCTATGGCATAATCACCATCAAAGCAAGAATGTATGCGTACGACTTTGTCTCCAAACTAAATCTCAAGGGTCTACTCTCTACGCCATATAAGGGTTGCGTCCTCTAAGTTATCTCCACAATCTAAGACATCTTTGATCCTTAACAAGACAGTTCACGGCATCCTTGAGTCATTAGAGCAAGAATGACTCCACTTTCCTAAACTGCCAAGCACAATCTATTCATCCTGGGTACGTTGCTCTAGACCTCCTTCTACTTAGTTATTCTTCTTCACATAATCTCCGCTGCTCGTCTACAAGCTCCACCTTGAGCAAGTCTATCTCTCTCTCCAACTTCTAGTAAGACTCCAGGCAATAGAAGCCAACACCCATCTTCAAGGGGTGACGTAATTATAAGAGATGCGTTGAAAGTGAACGTGTAGAATCTTCAAAGAGAAAAAAGAGTACGTTATGAAAAAAATATATCGAAGTGGACACGGAAGTTAAGAAGTAGCATCATAAGAAGAGACAGCAAAACTCAAAGTATTTACCAAAGAAGAAGAACCCATCGCCATCGCCCGTCGTGATCTCCAAAGAGTACCTCGACGCTAAGAAAATGCATAAGGAGAGAAATCAAGAAAGCTGAAAAGTTCCACGTTATCCCAAACTAGGGGTGATGAGTAGAGTCTCCACAAAGTCTAAGAACGAGCGACGAAATGTCCCCATGAAACTTCCCTGAGTAAAAGCATCGATTGGTCGAGAACAAGCGTAAGAGATAAAGATCTGAGTATGCAACAACAAAGAAAGAAAGAAGTTGAAAGAGTCGATTGTTTCTGTTGGATCACTCACCTAGGTCTCGGATCACACTTCACACTTGAATCTCAACCTCACACACTTAGAACAACTCTAAACCGAGTAAAAGGTTTTCTCTCTTCAAAGTCTTACTATGCTATGCTCTCTCTGGCAATATATAGCACACTAAATAGCTCAAACCTAACTACCGATCTAACCGTTCTGAATTTACCATAAACCTCACAATATCTCACTAAAAGGAAATCGCTTCCTAAATATTACATTCACAAGGAAATCGCTTCCTAAGAATTACATTCACAAGGAAATCGCTTCCTAAGAATTACATTCACAAGGAAATCGCTTTCTAAGAAGTCTTCCACAAGGAAATATCTTCCAAAGAATATTTCCTTCCGTGTGACGGTCCAACTTGTTCTCCAAGTAGTCACCTTGGGCCTTACTTTTCAACGCTCCACCGTCTTTAACAAATAAGGAAATAATATCGCATAAGGAAATATTCCTTGGCGCGTAATATTTCCTTATTCCTTAGACGCTCCTTCACACGCGCGCGTCCAATGCCCATCCTCTACCGAGTTGCCACTTTCCTTATTTGCCAAGATCTTCTTTTCCTTCTTTCACAAGCTCGTTTTTCCTTCTTTGAAATGCAACTCTTCCATAATTCTTCAAGTCCATTCCTCAAGATATCTTCGACAAATATTCTTCTTCCGGATGAACATCCTCTTCACAACTGTCTTCCATTCGTCGTAACCTTACGTCTCATGGATTTCAGCAAGACTTCCTTCGCACCTACTTGTACTTCCTTTGTTCCTTCACTCACAAGCAGACTTCATTCGTTCCCTTCTACACAAGTAGACTTCCTCGTTCCAGTCTACACACGTAGACTTCCTTCATTCCTGCACACACACTAGTAACAATACCTACGCACTCAAGTAAACCATTAGTGGATGTTTGTCATTCAATCAAAACTCCATCACATCTCAACAATTTCCCCCTTTTTGATGATGACAAACATCCTTAACAATAAGAGTATAAACTTGAGACATATATACTAGCTAAGGAACAAAGACTATCAGAGCACTAATAGTTCCCCCTCAGAAAAGCAATGAAGTTCAACTAAGTCATGAATTCCCCCTCAAGTCTTGCTATCCTCTAATTTCCCCCTTTTGGCATCATCAAAAAGAAAGAAATCAAGTCAACTTGCAACCTTAAGAGCTCATAAATCAGGACAAGAACAAAATTCTATTAAGATTAACCGAGGGCCACGCCCTGCTTACATCGGACCTCCTTACAAACAAAACATAATAAACATGCAACCATAAACAGCAGAAAGCATGAACAAAGTGAAATAAAAGACAAGAGAAGACAATAGATAAGGCTGGGGAACAAAAAGTGGGGGTCAGATGTGCCAGAGAAAGATAGGATCACTCTGTGTCGGCTTGAGGAGTTGACTGAGGCTGGAGACTTCGTAGGGCAGTCTCTATCCTCTCCAATCTGAGTCGTACAAGACTCCAATCTTTCTCAAAAATCCCTATCAGCCGCTGTTGTTGATCAGAGATACTAGCAACAACATGGCTCAGATTCCCTATGGAAGCTTGCAATTCATAGACCATAGTAGGCGCTTCAGTTTGTTCCCCGTCAGGGCTCTCAGACGAAACATCCTCAACTTCTTCCTGCCGAACGTCTTGAGCCTTTATCCAGCTTCCATTCTTGTCTTGCTTGAACTTCATTTTCCTCAGATTGCTCTCATCCAGATGCATATAGAACACACCTTCACCCTCCTCGGAATACACCATTAAGCTCTGAAGAATTTTCGTGACGAGGCTCGGATAGGGAGGAACATGGGTCTCACTATTGCTGGCGGGTTCCATGTGGAGCAGGACGATCTTTGCAAGATTTACCTTTTCTTCACTGAGCAACTTGTCCATGAGCATGAAGTCCTGGATGAGAATCGTGTTCCTCTTCTGTTCCCTTGGAGTGATATTGCTGATTAGAATGGAGTGAAGAAGACTATGGATCACCCCCATTGAATTAGTCTTTACGTCGGCACTGGGTGGGTTGTCGTCTTCACTGATCTTCCTCTTAAGCTCCATTAGCTGAACATCTTGAGGCCATTGTCCTTTGGAGTAGCTACAGAATCCCTCATGAGGAACGCCCAAGATGAAGGCAAGCTCAATGCTAGAGACAGAGCACTCCTGTCCCTTAGCAGTAAACTTCCCTGTAAGGGCGTGAGGCTTTTCCTCAAGAGTGAAGCTCTCGTAGAATTCTTTGAACAACTCCAAGTTGACGTTTTCTCCCTCCTCGAACAGGTGCCCCCACTTTTGAGCCTTGCGCACCTTAGAGACTCTCTCTAATCCGTTCTCCTTCATGAACGCTTCTTCTAAAATTAGTTCCCTTACGATTGACCTTCCAGAAACGTCTTTTACCAAGGGACTCTCCTTCTTCACCACGAATCCCTTTCCTTTTCGAGCACTCTGAGTACGGGTGACTCTTGCTTTCTTCGGCATGGGTGATTTAGGCTCGGGAATTTCTTCGATTGTCTCCTCCGAGGACATTTGAACAGCTTCTTTTGCGATCTGAGAGCGGGTTTTTCTCGTCCCGATGGCGCTGGAGCTCTTGCCACCTTTCTTCCCTCCTTGCGAGGACAGGAAGGTGACCCTAGTCTCGAGTTCTCCCTCGAGGTCGACTCAAGTTTTGTTCGGCCTCGACGCCGTCTCAGAGACGTCGCCGGTAGGCCGAGACTCGTCATTGTCATCCTCTAAGTGCTCAGAGAGGGGCGATTCAGAGGGGAGAGGGGAGGCTTGTGGTTCTGGGTTGAAAAGCTTTGAGTTATTGGGTTCTTTGTAAACAACCATGGCATACATGGGGTCTATGATTGGGGCTTGAAAGATGGTGGGAGAAGGGTTAGGGATGAGGGGTTCCTGGGAAATATACTCAGTGGCGGTCAGCTTTTGAAGGAGGGTTTCTAGGGTTTCGTCATTGGCGATGACGAGGGTTGGTTTTTGGGAGGAGTTTGAGTTGGAGGCCATTGTTGAGAGGCTTGGGAGTTCTTTGAAGGAGGGAAGTATGAGAAGTTTGGGAGATTTTGAGAGCGTGAGGAAAAAGATTTGGGTTTGTGGATTTTATAAGGGAATAGGATTATCATGATACGGGAATCGCCCTTTGAACTCGCCAGTCATTAATCTCGGAAGGAGCCGTTTGAGAAATCCTTCCTTTTTCATACGCCAAAATCATCACAGAGATTACACACTTTCCAAACATCTCTTACCGCCTTTCCTTTTCTCAATGCCATAATAATTACCTGCTGCCTTTTCATTTCACTCGTCAGCCGAGCCTCGAGACACCCAAACGCTGCAGACACGCTTCTTAGACACAATGCACCTCTGTCTCTGCCCAATCAACCTTCTCGCGTGACAAAGAGCAATCTGATTCTTTCCAAGGCAATCCAAAAGAGCGAAGTGTATGATATGGGGGGTATCGTTACCAGAGATGGTACAAGAGAATATCATACGAAATAATAATATGGATAATTTGAAAAACCATGATGAGAGATTCCAGATGTGATGATATAAGGTTAGCTCATAGGAATATGCAATCATGATTTAGGCTTAAGGGACGGCTGTAGAGTACCTCTATCCTTTGGGCTTATAATGAGGGATCAAATCATCAAGAGGACTCTTTTGGGCTGAAAGTAAGACTTTGTTCATGCAAAGTGAAGTCACAGAGAAGCATGCAATTATGTAAATGATCATAGAGAGGAACAACATAATTTAGGCATTACACAAAGTCGATCTTTCATAAAAATTAAGAATTGTAGAGCTCTATGAGATTTAGGAGCAAGAGACAAGAGATCATTCAAATTTCAGTCAATCATTGAAGGATTTCAAGACATATAAGGAGCATAGAGAGAGGAAAACATACGTTCCTTCCTTTCAGAGGTGATCATGCTTAGTGCGCTTGCTAGGGAAGACTGATTTTTCCTTCGAATAGTGTCTTCATAAGAGAAGTTTCCATAGATAAGAGAGAATAACGTACCTTTTTGACCAAGGTTTGCAAGCTTCTGATTTTTGGAACCTCCGGAGTGAGGTGTTGTGTTCCGTTTGAGGTAAGAGTTCCAAAGAGATAAAAGCGGAAGAAAAATTTAAAGGAACCATAACTGTAGGGGAACACATCTTCATTTGGAACATACCTTTTCTTGGTCATTCGTACTTGAGTCGTCTTTGTATCTTCCCCCTTTGACACAGTTGAGTCGCTCAACAAGTCAAAACCAAGGAGTTACGAATGAGTGAATGCCTTTGACTGGCTATGATGTGTCCTTCCTGTGGTCCAGAGGGAGGGATCCCTCTAGATAATCTGGTGAAGTTGCCTGGAGCTATCCTTTGTTCCCTGTAAGTTTACCCTGTCTATGTACCAAGGATTGTTGCGCTTCACCTGAAAGAAAGGGTTAGTTTTTCTTTACCCAAGGAAGTCTTGGCTTGCTTGAGATTGGTAGGACAAATATATCATTCATAGTGCCTTGAAGTTCAGATTGATTAACCTCAACCTTCACTTTTGGGGTACTTTTAGGTGATCCTTTTGATTCTATCCTACCTTGAGCTTTCACACCCTCCGTTATAGGAGTATCTTTGGAATGATCATTGGATCCCATCTTTGACTCAGATTGAGTCTCAGATGTATTCTCTGATTTTCTTTCATTCTGAGCTCGATAAGGGGCACGTATCTTTTCCTCAACTTGGATTCTGAGGGAACATTCATGCTTGTAGTATCCTGTGTTACCACAGTGCCAACAAACACGATGTTGCTTGAGATTGACGTACTTGCTTTGTCGTGGCCATATGGGAACGTTAGCTTTCCTGGACTCTAAGTCAATATGTGCCGGCTCTGTGTTTTGAAGTTGGCTCAACCAGATTGCATAAGCTTTCTGCCCATCAAATCATGTGCTTATCCTTTCGACGGATTTGTTTCCCCCTAAGGACTCCACGTTGGTAACACACCTTGCAAGGGTTTTCCAAGGATGGTTCCTTGAGTGATCCCAAATTCTTGTTAGGTGTCACATGAGTTTTAGGGCTTTTATCTGAGCCAAATCCAATCCCACTGCGGGGCACAAATCGACTTGAGTAATCGGTTTTTAGGCCGTCTATGTAGGGTCTAGCATGCTCATTTAGCCACAACTTTTTCTTGTGATCCTCATCCTCTTTGAGAACCACAAGATCATTACACAACTTCTCATTCTCATGAACCAGAGAGAGCTTTGTAATTTCGAGCTCAGACACCTTACTCTCAAGGGATAAGATCTTGTTTTTAAGCCCGGGGCATTTTTCGCAAGAGCTCGATGGAGTAGATGAGAGGCTTTCTAACATAGTAACTTTTTCAGACAGGAGTCTTGTTTCATTTACCAGTCTAGATAGTTCCTCCTCCTTTTTATCCAATTTCTCTTGTATATCCCCGTTCTCTTCTCCAAGTCTTCTAACTATATGAATTAATTGAGTAGTAGACATGCTTTGTAACTTGGTAATGACAGAAGATAGACTTACCTCGGCTTCGGGTGTGTTCTCTTCGGCTGCCATGAGGCACACTTCCTTATCTCTCTTCTGGTCTTCTTGATCAGAGTCCGAGTCCTCCCTTGTTGCCATCATTGCTTGCTTTCCTTCTGGAACAGGTGGTTCTCCCGCTCTCTTTTTGTAGCAATTTATGGCAAAGTGGTCAGTCCTCTGACAATGATAGCATACCACGTCTTTCATGTCTTTTGTTCCGTCAGAGGGACGTGAGTCACTCCTTCCCCCTCTCCAAGCTTTACGAAAGGCACTTGTGATCAAGGCTACAGTTTCATCCTCTTCAGCCTCGGCGTCTTCCATCTGGGATAGATCAAATGCCTTCTCAACTTTTAGGGCAATGGATTGACTCTTGTCGCCCTCCTTTCTTCCTTGGAGCTTTCTTTCAAGGATCCCTGAATGACTTTTGAGGCGGCAGACTAGATCTTCTAAGGATATATCCTTGATGTCACTTTGTTCTTGTAGAGCATTGATGAATCCATCCCACTTGGAGTTTAGTGCTTGCATGAATTGATGCGTAACCTTCCATTGGGGGATGTCTTCACCAAGAAACTCTATTGATTGACCACCAAAGACTTTGTAATCGGCATCGTCGTAGTCGATTCTCTTCTTTTCCTTAGTCTTGTCTTCCCCAGTAAGGTCCAAAGCAGATATATCTCCTAATTCAATGACCTTCCATAGTTGGGCATCAAGGGAATGAGTATGGGACTCAAACTTGATTGACCACCAGTCATACTCTCCCGGCTTCAGCATTGGGGGCTTCCAAAACGAGTCGTTGATTGCATTATTGGATGACATCTTTTCCTGCAAAGCTAATTGAAACAATCTAGAGACTCGGCTCTGATACCAATTGTTGGATCGATTAGCGTATAAAAACTCAAGGAACAAAGGCTATTGTTCCTTGACAAGTAGATAATGCAGAAAGACAAACAATAATGTAAACCAAACCTGGACACAATGATGTATAGTGGAAACACCCCAAGTACCAATAAGTATCAAGGAAAAAAACCACTCCTCTCTAGCTTTCACTAGAGAGAGTTTGAACGGGTCTACTTGTTGTATTGATCTCTTGATTACAACGGAACTCAGATCACTCACCTAGACTCCCTAGCTAGGTCTCAGATCACTCTTCACACTTCAAAGTCTTACTATGCTATGCTCTCCCTGACAATATATAGCACACTAAATAGCTCAAACCTAACTACCGATCTAACCATTCTGAATTTACCATAAACCTCAAAATATCTCACTAAAAGGAAATCGCTTCCTAAATATTACATTCACAAGGAAATCGCTTCCTAAGAATTTCATTCACAAGGAAATCGCTTCCTAAGAATTCTTCCACAAGGAAATATCTTCCAAAGAATATTTCTTTCCGTGTGATGGTCCAACTTGTTCTCCAAATAGTCACCTTGGGCCTTACTCTTCAACGCTCCACCGTCTTTAACAAATAAGGAAATAATATCGCATAAGGAAATATTCCCTGGCGTGTAATATTTCCTTATTCCTAAGACGCTCCTTCACACGTGCGCGTCCAATGCCCATCCTCTACCGAGTTGCCACTTTCCTTATTTGTCAAGATCTTCTTTTCCTTCTTTCACAAGATCTTCTTTCCTTCTTTGAAATGCAACTCTTCCATAATTCTTCAAGTCCATTTCTCAAGATATCTTCGACCAATATTCTTCTTCCGGATGAACTTCCTCTTCACAGCTGTCTTCCATTCGTCGTAACCTTACGTCTCATGGATTCCAACAAGACTTCTTTTGCACCTGCTTGTACTTCCTTTGTTCCTTCACTCACAAGCAGACTTCTTTCGTTCCCGTCTACACAAGTAGACTTCCTCGTTCAGTCTACACACGTAGACTTCCTTCGTTCCTGCACACACACTAGTAACAATACCTACGCACTCAAGTAAACCATTAGTGGATGTTTGTCATTAAATCAAAACTCCATCACATCTCAATAGTTTCTCTCATTCGTGACGAAGTAGTAGTTTCCTCCAAGAGTGATATCCTTAGAAAAAGGAGCAGAAGATGCTCGAAATACCACGTTGAGAATCCAAACATGCGGCAAAGGTCCAATAAGGAGATATGTTACAAAAAAGAAGTAAATCGCCATCTAAAAATTTGCTTGAAGACTGGATGATCCAAGTAACCAAGTTAAGGATTATAGTGAAGCGACGACTTCACTTACAAAGTCCTCATTAGCCAAGATTTCAAATTCGGCCCGCGAACATTTCAAATTCGATTAAGCACGAAGATGATTCTCTCCAAAGATGGCGTAAGAAGCCCAGGATCTAGATCGCCTGTTAGAAAGAAAAGACATGTTCAAACGTAGAACACGAGTTCAGGAAGCTATTATGAAACAATAGAGTTTCAAGCATCAACTTATAGCAACAACGCGTTGAGATTAAGAGAAGGCATTGAAGAAGATGAAGATATTATTACAAAGTTGAAATTTCGGTTCGAGTGAATATTCAACGCGTTCCGAGTTTGATGAAGACGTATTCCATGAAGAAAGAAGGCATCTCCCAGCTCTACTAGACGTTAAGCACTGTAAGATATAAGAAAAAAGATAAGATTCTTTTTCCTTAAAGATACGACGAGTGTGGAACGCGTGAAGAGCTACGCGTAGACGACGACGAGTACGAGAAAGAACGAGGATGTCGACGTGACGAGAGAAAAGGAGGATGTCGTCGACGTGACGAGGCATGGAAAAGGTCTCATTTACCTTGAAGATTAAGTATGCCGACGAGAAGAGCTATGCGTAGACGACGACGAGTACGAGAAAGAACGAGTATGAAGGCGTCCTCAAGATCAAGATAGAGTCGGTTGAATATATTTATGTCTTTTATTTAATATTCATTAAAAGATATTAGAAAGAATATCTTTTACCATGTTTTATATTAGGTTAAAGATATAAGGAAAAAGATAATATTCTTTTTCCTTAAAGATATAAGAAAAAATATAAGATTCTTTTTCCTTAAAGATAGAACTAGGGTTTGCCTATAAATAAATGGCTCCCTTATCATTGTAAAGCAGCCTTTTCTCCCCAAGTAATACACAAGTATCTCATGTTCTCACTCTTTTATCAATGGTGTTTTCTAGATGAAGTGTTGGCAACGTAAAGTTTGATTTTTGCTTTACAATTGCTTAGATATCATCTTGATGGTAATTTCCCTACAAACACTCATCCTACTTCATTCGTCTCGACGAGAGAAAGAGCTATGGAAACCATACGCCTTGAAGAAGACCTCCTAAGTCACGCTGAAGAAAAGTCTCGATCTCCACGTAGACGTACCCCTCCGCGCAGAGATTCTCCTCAACAGAAAGGTGGCGAACGTTACACCTCTTTCTGTTGAGGAGATTAATAACGTCTACGCGGTCGAAAGAGGTGTATACATGAAGACCGATGCGTTGGGGGTTATGAACGCGATGGAAAATCTCCATGACGTGAAGTGGCCTAAAAAGCCAAATCCGAAAAAGAAATCAGGGTCGGGAAGAGGATATTGCGAGTTCCACAATGACTCAGGACATCCGACAGAGGATTGCTATACCCTGAGGAAGGAAGTTCTACGCCTCCTGAAAAGAGGCGACCTATTAGATCTACTTTCCAAAGAGGGAAGGGACGTGTTCAAAGGAGCAAGAAAAGGGAAAAGATCTCCAACGCCACCACCTCCCTCGTCGAGTCGTTCAAGTACAATCAATACAATCTTCGGAGGCTCGCCCATAAGTGGCTATACCGCCTCCGCGGCCAAAAGGAGTGTCAAAGCATTACGCGGTGAAGTAGTACTTTGCCCATCTACCACGTCAGGACGGTTAGGAAAGATTGCCCAATCACATTCGAGGAACCCATCGGGAGCGTAGATCATCACAACGGGTTAGTTATCTCCTTAACCATTAGTAATTGCAAGGTTAAAAGAATCCTCATCGATAACGGAAGCTCGGCCAACATCATCACCTTATACGCAATCAAAGAGATCAGATTATCTAGCGACGACGTGGTAAAAAAGTACATCCCCCTAGTAGGTTTCAGCGGCAAAGTCGCCGATATGCTAGGAGAAATCGCCCTAACCACTCTGGCGGAAGGGGTCAACATGCAAACCAAGTTCGTGGTGATGGAAGCTGAGTCGCCCTATAACATAATCTTGGGAAGGCCGTGGTTACACGATATGAGAGCTATACCTTCAACGTACCATCAACCCCTGAAGTTTCCATCTCCATTGGGAATCCAAGAGATCAAGGGTGAACCACAGATAGCAAGGGAGTGCTACAGCATAGGAATGAAGAATACAACCAACGCTTCCCTGGAGAAAAGGAGTAAGGCATAGAAATTAAAAGACCATGGAGAATGTTTGTGCCTATAAATACCACTACGGTTGCGACGTGTTCGTAAGGTCAACGCGTTGTAATGTACATGAAGACGGGGTGACCAATAGAAGACGTCCAAGCAGGTAACATGATCGACGACATCACAAAGTTAAGCACGGGGTACTCTTTTTACTCTTCTCATGGTTTTTCCCACGAGGTTTTCCTAAGAAGAGGTTTTAACGAGGCTCCCAAGGTCATTCATCGCCGTGACACCATCAACATGGTCCCCTACATCATCTACGAGTTCCCAAGGTCACCTACGTGAAGATTAAGTATGTTGACGAGAAGAGGTACGCGTAGACGATGATGAGTATGAGAAGGAACGAGTATGAAGGCGTCGTCAAGATCAAGATAAAGTCGGTTGAATATATTTATGGATTTTATATAATATTCCTTATGTAAATAGTAAAAGAAATAGTAAAAGATATTAGAAAGAATATATTTTACCATGTTTTATATTAGGTTAAAGATATAAGGAAAAAGATAAGATTCTTTCCTTAAAGATAAAACTAGGGTTTGTCTATAAATAAAGGGCTCCCTTATCATTGTAAAGCAGCCTTTTCTCCCCAAGTAATACACAAGTATCTCAAGTTCTCTCTCTCTTATCAAGGGTATTTTCTAAATGAAGTGTTGGCACCGTAAAGTTTGATGTTTACCCTACAATTGCTTAGTTATCATCTCGTTGGTAATTTCGCTACAAACAATTGGCGCCCACCTTGGGGAATGATAAAAAAAAGTGCCTTCTTTTGATCAAAAGAAACCATCTATTCTTCACAAAAATGCCAAAATCTAACGAGCCTTCAAAGATCAAAGAAGAAGATCAAAATCCGAAATCATTCCCTGTTCACGTAGCTGTCTGCGACACAATTTTGAAAAACTTGTATCTCTCCTCTCCGATGTCCAAGTTCGATGAAATTTTGAGGGTTTAAATTAGACTTCAATATCGGTCGAATGGCGTTAGAATCATGCAATTCCGAATTTTCTACAGAGCATAACGACATAAACAAGATGACTGCACAATGAAGAAAGTTGCTTGTTCTCCAAGGAAGATTTCTCTTTCACCAAAACGGTAATATCTATCCATAATCTTCTTACTTTGAGTTCTAAAAGGTTCAACTTGATTATATCCATATCGATTCAGAATAAGTTGCATAGAAATCATGCTAAAGGAAAATTCTTAAGTTCATTATCATGAGATTTTCATTTCTAGATTTGCATATTCACCATAGAAAGCATGTTAGACTTGATCTAAAGATTAAATCTTTCTTATTCGTATTTGAGATTCAAGATTATAGAATGAGAATCTAAAAAGATCAGAATTTTATGGTGAAGTAGAAGTGCATAAAGTTTGTACCTTGATTAAGCATGGTATACATCTACCTAAGCATATCGTGTTGTTTTTGCTTGTATATGATGACAACAATGCCATACCTTGCTCATAAATGACGAGTAAACTATTGAGAATCTACAAGGAATCAAGGAAATCAGCTAAGGATTAAAAAGATCATGTAAGACCCTCCAAGAAGACGATCAAGGCGCTAAGACGTCATGAACAACACGTTCCTGAGACGTCAAAGACAGCGTCAGTCGAACTCCTCTCCAAAGACAAGATACACCGCGTTGCTTTATTCGCATATCCATGACAAGGAATAGTATCTCCACAAGTTTGGTACGACCATGACGGTGTCTAAGGAACACGACGTCCAAGAAGCCAATTACAAAGGCTAAAGATAGATGATGCATCTCGATCTGATCACGAGCAAACAAGAGCTCATAAGCTAAGTTCTCTACTCCTTTATTCTATATCTTTATTCAAATACCAAGTTTCCATGATCATATCTCACCTAAACGTGCATGAAAATAAGATTCAATTAGCATAAATATGCATGCTACCTCTATATACGCTCATAAACTGAAAAGTAGAAGAATGGCATGTCAAATATGAGATTACCTCCTAAGTCTTTCGTTAAACTCTCTCCTTAAAGTCTTTATGATCTAAATCACACTTGATTGGATAAGCTCTTCAGAATTGTTATTGTTCAAGCTAAATAAGAGTACAACAAAGAGAATAACGGCGTCGGACAAGACGACCACTTTGGATTACTATGTGATAATCTCACTCTGAACACCATCCTAAAATCATCACAAGGGGGATAGGATACCCAAGTCATCATTAAGAAACAAGGTGACAAAAGCTCTCCCTCCAGAAAGATCAAGAGCCATCACGTCAAAGATGAAAAGTCAATGGAAGTCGACCAGCCACTGCGTAAGCAAGTTATCAACGTCGCCCCTCAACGCGACGCCGTCTCCTAAACGCGTCTGATGGACACAACGTCCTGAACGATATCCTTCTCCAATGTTTGTAGACGTGAATTCAAGAACTCCATCATTATATGATCTCCAAGCTATCATTCAAAGTACAGACGAAGTGGAATACAAGAACGCGACGGATCAAGATAGTCTCAAGTTCGGACACGGCGCTAAGAATCGCCTAAGGAAGTACAAAGTGCAGCAAAACAAAGTAAGTTCTCTATGGAACCTAATCCTTTCAGATCTTACTTTAATCTGAGGAAAAGAAAAAGATACTTCATCAAGTTGAAAGAAAAAAGAAAGATCGTGTCTCAAGACGCTAACTAAAGACCACCCCAATGAGAGCATAAGATCAAAGTAATCCTCCTAAAGTTTGCGAAGAAAAAGCAATTCGCCAAAAAGAACAGCACAAGAAGATACAATCGAAACACCTAAAGCAAAAGTGTTCCGAGTAAGATAGTTGAGAAAAGAATCTTCCAACACCGAAATGAAAAACTCCTAAAGATGAGCGTTGGGAAACTCGACACGTCCTAGGAAGACACGTAAGAACTTCATTGATTGTTAGCTAAGTTGAAGTGCATATTTACCAAGTTACGCATGTCTAAATAAGTTTACTTTCGGCATAATCATGTCATCGTCATAGCGTCGAGGCGGCAAGGGGTCGCGTCGACTAGGGGTAGCTTTAGAATGTCGTCATGTCGAGTCCTCATGATTACTTATTTGCATAAGCATATTTTCTCTCCGACGTGTCAAGCATGCTGAGCTGTTTCATTCAAAGTACTTGCTATGTGTCTATGACGTAACACCAAGCTTAATAAGGCCACGACAAAAATCCGCGCCGGGGGCGAATTTCGTTAGCTTACGCGTTTAAGGCTCCATCTACGCGTATGCAACGTTAGCCGAACCGCCGACCCCGAGTGGAAGCTTCCCATGATTGTTAGCGACGTGTGGCAATGGTCATAGGGAATGAAGCCCATCACCTCACGAAACCGGCACGGCCCTCTGAGCGAAGAAGGGAAACCTATCACCACGACCACTCTCCAAGAACGCGTACTTGCGCCTTCCACGGCCCCTCTAAGAGTCATGAATCCACAGGCAAAACGCCAAACCGGCAGGGATGCGTCTACCGACATCGTAAGTCCGAACAATCTAGAAATCGGACGCCACACGATGAATAGGCCCGTCGATTAAAAGAGTTCGATGTCGACCTAACGCTAGCGTGAGGCAACGGACCCACCTTAAAAGTAAGGGGTAACGTCACAAGCTGATAAAATCACACGCTGACCTATGTCCGCCACTCGCTTCAGGGTACGGAGGAAACGTTGGACCCAACCTTCGTATAAGCCGGCAAATAACAAAAGCAGCCGCAATGACTGTACCACCCTATCAAGTAAGTAAAACTCTCTAACACGTTCACTACGAACAAAGTGTCATACCAGGGGTAGAAAAACACACCCTAAAGATAAAGTAGCAAAAGCGAAAGCCAAGGACCAAACCTACGAACTCACAAACGAGCTACGCGTAAGGGGTCACGGAAGTTAAAGTCAAAAAGAAAAAGTTTTACACGTATGCGGAGCAAGATACGCGTACCAAAGTATAGCACATAAAACATCAAAACCAAAGAAAGAGCAAGCTCCCAAGACGTCTCTGACGCGAAGAATAACGCGCACGACGCAAGAAACAAAGTGCAAGATATAACAAGTAAAGCAAGCCCAAGGGTCTTTGGTAGATCTAACCTAGTCTACGGGGAGCCTAAGTCAAACCTACCAAAAGGGGTAGGACCACTCAAGGAAACAAGAAAGATAGAAGTATTGTCAAGACGATCCAAAGAGAAAAGTTACTCATTCAACCCATAGACGAATACGCTATCGCCAAAGAAGATCATGTGAAGTCAAAAACGCCACCCAAGATAAAAGGAAGAGTTTGCAACAAAGAAAGACGAGACAAAGGAATCTCAATCGAAAGCAAGAGATCAGAAAATATCCATGAGCTAGAATATGAGCGAGAACGAGAATCACGAGTTGGCCAAGATCACCCAAATTCTACGCGTAGGGAACGCCTAAAACGCACAGAAGAGGATGAACGCGATCAAAGGCATCGCGACAAGTATAAAAAAAATTCATCAAAGATAGGAGATAAAAGCATCTCAAAGAACCCTCCTGAGGGAACCAACCATGCTCTAGTCAAAAGAAGCATTAGTACGATTGAAAGCACGAGGAGGTTGAAGTAATCGCCGAACAAATCCAAGAAAAACATTCAAGAGAAGCAGTGCTCCCAAGAGTTTTAAGTAAAAGTCAGTGTAGTCGACACAACGTGTCATAGCGAACGCATTCCCAGATGTGCAACGTGTTCTCCAAAGACTTTTCCCAACGCGTTCTCCAGAACATTCTCGTTACACCTCCTTAAGACTCGAAGCAATCTAAAAGCATCGCATGAAGATCAAGTTGTTCCGCCATGATAACGCCACCAGGGGTTGGACCTATGACATATTCGCCATCAGAGCAAGAAATTCATGGCGTCCTTGAGTCATTAGAGCAAGAATAACTGCACTTTCCTAAACTCCTAAGCATAATATATTCATCTCGGGTACGTTGCTCAAGACCTCCTTTTACTTAGTTATTCTTCTTCACATATCTCCATTGCTCATCTACAAGCTTCACCTCGAGCAAGTCTATCTCTCTCTCCAACTTCTAGCAAGGCTCCGGGCAATAGAGGCCAACATCCATCTACAAGGGGTGACGTAATTATAACAAACGCATTGAAAGTAAGAACGCGTAGAATCACCAAGGAGAAAAAATAGTACGTTATGAAAAAAGAATGTCAAATTAGACACGGAAGTTAAGAAGTAGCATCATAAGAAGAGACGCCAGAGAAGAAAGAAAATACGAAAAAGTGAAGAGATAGAACGCATCGCCATCGCCCATCGTGACCCCCAAAGAGTACCTCCACGATAAGCAAGTGCGTAAGGAGAGAAGTCATGAAAGCTGAAAAGTTCCACGTCACCCAAGCTAGGGGTGATGAGTAGAGCCTCCACAAAGTCTAAGAACGAGCGACAAAGTGTCCTCATGAAACTTCCCTGAGTAAAAGCAACGATTGGCCGAGAACAAGCGTAAGAGAAAAAGATCTAAGTATTGTTTGTGCCTAAAAATACGACGAGAGTATGGAACGCGTGGAAGCTACGCGTAGGAGAACGTCATCGACGCGACGAGGTGAAGGGAAGATGTCGTCGATGTGATGAGACGTGGCAAAGATCTCGTTCTTCTTAAGGATTAGGTCGGCCGAATATATTTTATTCTATTTTATATTATGTTATTGTAATTGGTAAAATATATGGTAAAGAATATATTTTACCTAGTTTGTTATATCGTTATTAAGATAGAAGGAAAAGATAAGATCTCGTTTCCTTAAAGATATTATTAGGGTTAGCCTATAAATAAATGCTAACGCCTGTTTTGTAATCATCTAAGCCGTTACTCGAGTAATACCAAGCTAAAGTTTCAACCCTAATTTCATGTCTTGTTCTTGAGTGTTGAGATTATACTGTATTCTTTGATCTTTTCCCTACAATTGGTTAGTTATCTTCTCGTAGGTAATTTCGCTACAAACAATTGGCGCCCACCGTGGGGCAAGATCAAAAAGGTATCGTCTTTCCATACGAAGGGAACACCCTCGCCTACAGAAGCCATGAAAGATTCCAGATCGATCAAGAATCTCCAAAACGAAGCCTTCACCGTGTTAGGAGGTCCACCGTCCTGCACAACTTCCGACGCCAAGAGGCTCGCGAGAACTGTCGAAGGACAAAACGACTCCATTCCAACTCGCCTCTCCAGAGCAGTCAATGACGATTTGCCCATCACGTTTGAAGGTCCACACAAAAGAATCAGGCACCACGATAGCCTCGTAATCTCCGTGGTGATCCGGAATTGCAAAGTGAAAAGAATTTTAGTAGACAACGGAAGTTCAACCAACATCATCGCTCTCTCCGCCATTCTCGAACTCGGACTTTCCGTCGACAATGTCCTCGGGAAGCGTATCCGTCTGAAAAGCTTCAGTGGAGAAATCTCCGAGATGTTACGAGAAATTACCCTCGAAACGATGGTCCAAGGCGTCAAACTCTTAACTCGATTCGCAGTGATGGAGGCAGAGTCACCTTATAACGCCATCTTAGGAAGACCATGGATCCATGATATGCGAGCGGTTCCATCTACGCATCACCAATCCCTGAAGTTCCCAACGCCTTGGGGAGTACGCGAAGTCAAAGGCGAATCCTATAAGGCTAAAGAATGTTACAGGATCGGAATGAAAGGAGCCACGACGCCGGAAATCAAGAAAGACAAAGTGAAGGAGTTTCAAGTCAAAGCACCCACTAAGTACGTCAAGCCAAAGTGTCCCGAACTAGAAGACGTGGTCATTGACGATTCCAAACCAGAAAGAGTCATAAAGATAGGAACCGACGTCCCTAAAGAAATTAGAGAAGAACTGATAACGTTTTTTAGATCAAAAGTTAAATGCTTCGCGTGGAGCCACGAAGACATGACAAGCATATCTCCAGACGTGATGCTCCACAAGCTAAACGTCGATCCGAAGTTCGTTCCAGTCAAGAAAAAGAGGAGGAAGTTCGCTCCCGAACGCAACAAAGTCGTGGATGAAGAAGTCAAAAATCTCCTCGAAACAGGTAAGATACGGGAAGCAAAGTACCCCGACTGGCTCGCCAACGTCGTAGTCATCCAAAAGAAGAATGGGAAATGGAGAGTATGCGTTGACTTCACGGATCTTAACAAAGCCTGTCCTAAAGACTCTTCCCGCTCCCCCATATCGACGCCATGGTAGACGCGACGACAGGGCACGAGATGTTGACGTTCATGGACGCGTTCAGCGGATACCATCAGATACAGATGAACCCCTCCGATCAAGAAAAGACCGTGTTCGTAACAAACCAGGGGATATACTGCTACAAGGTCATGCCTTTTGGCCTCTAGAATGTCGGAGCTACATATCAACGACTGGTGAATAAAATGTTAGAAGAGTAAATAGATGATATCATGGAAGTTTACATAGACGACATGCTCGTGAAGTCTAAACGAGCAGAAGATCACATAGAACATCTAAAGGAGGCGTTCGCGATTCTGGAAGAATATAGCATGAAGCTCAACCCTACCAAGTCTTCCTTTGGAGTCTCTTCCGGGAAGTTCCTCGGATATGTAGTGACCCAAAGGAGAATAGAAGCTAGTCCCGAGCAGATTAAAGCCATACTCGACCTCGAGTCTCCACGATGTGTGAAGGACATTCAAAAGCTGACAGGGAGGGTCGTCGTGCTAAACCGGTTCATCTCCAATGCCTCCGACTAAAATCGACTCTTCTATACAACACTCTCCTGAAGAACGAGTCCTTTTCTTGGACGGGACGCCACGAAGAAGCTTTCACGGAGCTTAAAAGCTATTTGACGAATCCTTTACTCCTATCCTAAAGAAGGAGAGCCTTTGTTCGTATACCTAGCAGTATCCGAAATTGCTATCAGCGCTGTTCTCGTAAAAGAAGAGGGAGAGGAACAACAACTCGTCTATTACGTGAGCAAAACGTTATCGTCAACGGAAACGAGGTACTCCGCCGTGGAGAAATTGACGCTGGCATTAGTGATGGCATCGATAAAATTGAAACCCTACTTCGAATCCCACACCGTCATAGTAAGAACAACATCTCCATTGAAGAACATAGTGAAGAAACCAGAACTCTCCGGGAGGATGACGAAGTTGGCAGATTTTGTGGCAGACTTCAGCCTAACCCTAGAGCAAGAGGCGGTCTCGCTGGTAAACAAGGTAGAATTCGCAAAGTAGACCTTGCACACGGATGGAGCGATGAACCTGAACGGTGTAGGACTGCGCATCGTCCTGAAATCACCACAAGGGGATAGGATCGTCCAAGCCATAAGATGTGACTTTAAAGCAATGAACAAAGAAGCTGAATATGAATCCTTATCGCTGGTCTACGCGTCCCCATCGACCTACAAGTTCACAAGCTCGATATCTATTGTGACTCGTTTCTGGTAGTTAACCAAGTCTGAGGCAATTACGCCACCAAAGATTCAAAGACGACCTTGTACGTCAAGGTGGGGAAAGAGTTGTTCAAGAAGATCGAAAGCTGCCAAATCAGACATATCCCCAGAGACGCCAACGCGCAAGCCGACGCGTTGGCCAAGTTAGGATCCTCGATTGATCCGAGAGAATATCAAAAGATCCCGTTCCTCCATCTCAGCAATGCGGTCTATCAACAAAGAGGATTTTCCCAAAGAAACGCTCACAGTAAGAGGTCAAGATTCCTGGGTGACGCCTTACTCTGAGTGGTTGCAGCATGGACGTCTCCCAGGTAACGCGTATGACGCGAGGCTGTTGAAGCAAAAAGCAACCACCTTCGTAGTATACAAGGTCCAATTGCTAAAATGGTCGTCGAACGGCGTATTCTTAACATGCCCAACGGAAGAAAAAATTCAAGACATTCTACGCGAGCTACACAACGGAGAGTATGGAAATCATTCAGGAGGAAGAAGCTTGGCAGCCAAAGCACACTCGGTAGGATACTACTAGCCCACGATGAGACAAGACGCGATGAATTACGTTAAGAGGTGTGACGCTTGCCAAAGACACGCACCAATCCCACATCAGTCGGCGAAAAAATTCCACTCTATGACGTCCCCTTGGCCATTCATGCAATGGGGGATGGATATAGTAGGACCTATGCCGTTGACTCTAGGACCAAAGACGCTAATGCTCGCCGTCACATATTATTTATCCAAGTGGATAGAGGCCGAGGCGTTCAAGAACATTAAAGATTCGCTTGCAGAAGCCATGAATAACTCCAGATCAATCAAGAATCTCCAAAGCGAAATCAAAAATGAAGCCCTCACTGTGTTCGGAGGCCCACCGTCCTGTACAACCTCCAACGCCAAGAGGCTCGCAAGAACTGTCGGGGGACAGAACGACTCCATTCCGATTCACCTGCCCAGATCAGCCAATAAAGATTTGCCCATCACGTTCGAAGGCCCAGACGAGAGAATCAGGCATCACGATAGCCTAGTAATCCAAGTGGTGATCCAGAATTGCAAAGTAAAAAGAATCCTAGTAGACAACGGAAGTTCAACCAACATCATCGCTCTTTCCGCCATTCTCGAACTCGGACTTTCCGTCGACGATGTCCTCGGGAAGCGTATTCGTTTGAAAGGCTTCAGTGGAGAGATCTCCGAGATGTTAGGAGAAATCACCCTCGAAACGATAGTCCAAGGCGTCAATCTCCCAACTCGATTCACAGTGATGGAAGCAGAGTCGCCTTATAACGCCATCTTAGGAAGACCATGGATCCACGATATGTGAGCGGTCTCATCTACGTATCACCAATCCTTGAAGTTCCCAACGCCTTGGGGAGTACGCGAAGTTAAAGGCGAACCCTATACGGCTAAAGAATGTTACAGGATCGGGATGAAAGGAACCACGACGCCGGAAATCAAGAAAGACGAAGTGAAAGAGTTTCAAGTTAAAGCACCCGCTATGTATGTCAAGCCAAAGTGTCCAGAGCTGGAAGACGTGGTCATCGACGATACAAAGCCAGAAAGGGTCGTGAAGATAGGGACTGACGTCCCTAAAGGGATTAGAGAAGAACTAGTAACGTTTTTAAGATCGAAAGTTAAGTGCTTTGCGTGGAGCCACGAGGATATGACAGGTATATCTCCTGAAGTGATGCTCCATAAACTGAATGTTGATCCAAAGTTCGCTTCAGTCAAGCAAAAAAGGAGAAAGTTCGCCCCGGAACGCAACAAAGTTGTAGATGAAGAAGTCAAGAATCTTCTCGAAACGGGTAAGATACGAGAAGCAAAATACCCCGACTGGCTCGCAAACGACGTAGTCGTCCAAAAGAAGAATGGGAAGTGGAGCGTGTGCGTCGACTTCACAGATCTTAACAAAGCTTGTCCTAAGGATTCCTTCCCTCTCCCTCATATCGACGCCATGGTGGACGCAACGGCAGGGCACGAGATGCTAACGTTCATGGACGCGTTCAGTGGATATCATCAAATACAGAAGAACCCCGCCGATCAAGAAAAGACCGCATTCGTGATGAACCAGGGGATTTATTGCTACAAGGTCATGCCTTTCGGCCTTAAGAACGTCGGAGCTACATATCAACGTCTAATGAATAAGATGTTCGAGGAGAAAATAGGAGATACCATGGAAGTTTACATAGATGACATGCTCGTGATGTCTAAACGAGCGGAAGATCACATAACACATCTAAAAGAGGCATTCGCAATCCTGGAAGAGTACAACATGAAACTCAACCCTACCAAGTGTTCCTTTGGAGTTTCCTCCGGGAAATTCCTCGGATACGTTGTAACACAAAGGGGAATAGAAGCCAGCCCCGAACAGATCAAATCCATACTCGACATAGAGTCTCCACAATGTGTAAAGGACATCCAAAAGCTGACAGGAAGGGTCGCCGCGCTAAATAGATGCATCTCCAAAGCCTTTGACAAAAATCGACTCTTCTACGACACTCTCTGGAAGAACGAGTCCTTTTCCTGGACGGAACGCCATGAGGAAGCCTTCACAGAGCTTAAAACCTACCTGACAAATCCTTTACTCCTATCAAAACCTAAAGACGGAGAGCCTTTATTCATATACCTAGCAGTGTCCGAGATTGCCATAAGCGTCGTTCTCGCAAGAGAGGAAGGAGAGGAGCAACAACCCGTCTACTACGTGAGCAAAACGTTTACCCCTTCAAACGTGTTCTTTCCTTCCCTAGAGAGCAAGTCTCTCAAATCTCCTCTCTTCAATAGTCTTAACACTTTCTTCCTCAGAGTATAGCAACCATCTGTGGTGTGACCTGTATCATTATGAAATTCAGAATATCCTTTCCCTGCTCAGGGTCTTCTCCCTGGATTTGGCTTCTTAGGCCATTGCACGTCATACAATCCTTCAATTGCGCTCATAATTCGCAACGCATCAGTTTTCATGTGAATGCCCCTATCGACCATATAAACACTATCGACCTCGCTCACATTATGTATCATGGGTGGCTCTCTCTGGAATGGCTTATTTCTCCTATCGTGGCGTTCTCCTCGTTCTTGATGGAGGTCCTTATGTCGACGTTGGGGAGAATTCCTACGTGGAGGAGATCATCTACGCAGAGATTGGGGATTTTCTTCGGCATTCCTCAGGAGATCTTCCTCTAAGCGCATAGCTTCCATAGCTCTCTCCCTTGTTGCGACGAACGAATTTGGACGAGTCTTTGTCAATTCCTTGTACAGGTCGCTATCTCGAGGGAGAGCACACCTGAACGCGTCAGCGGCAGCAGATTCGCTACAGTCTGGGATGGTGATCTTCTCATCATTGAAACGCTTCTTGAAGGCCCTTATGGTTTCGCCTTTGTTCATGCGCATGTTATGGAGGTCTGAAGGCTGCTTCGCGAACATCTTACAGCTGGAGAATTGTAGGCGGAACATGTTGGAGAGTTTGGCATAAGACGAGATACTTCCTTTGGGTAGATGGATGAACCATGTCAAGGTCGGACCTTTCAACGTTGAACTAAAGAATTTTCACATCATTGCCTCTCTTAGATCTGGCTTGATTGGACTCGTAGAGAGCTTGGCTTTATAGAGTAGGATATGCTCTTCTAGGTCGTCAGATCCATCATAGACGGGGAGATCAGCGACGGTGAACTTCTTGGCTATCTTCTGGGCGGCGATGGCGGTGACGAAGGGAATTTCTTGGTATCCAAACTCGTGCTCAGGGATGATGGATTTAGGTGCTCTGGCATCAACATCATCTCCCTCCTTAAAGCTCTGACTTGTTGTGCTATGAGTGTGGCGACGGCGCTCGGGGTCATATCTTCTTCGGATTTCCTCTTTTGAACCGTCTCTTTGAGGGGGATATCGTCGTGGTACCCTTGGAATCTGTATACGTCTTCTTCTTCGACGGTTGTGTCCATGTCGAGACGTCGAGCGACGCTCTGACCTCGAACATAGGTGTGTGGCCCTGCAGATCCTGCCTTGAGTTCCCTGATTATTGAACGCAATCTTTCGTTCTCCTTAGTAAGCTCCGACGTCGTCTTCTCGCTCGCACACTTAGCTTCTGTCCATGTTTTTTCGAACGCGTCGAATTGCGCTCGGACGGCAGCTACATTGGTTACTTCGCCATCCATCCCCCGTTTTTCTCCAGGAGCATTGGTCTTTGGAGTACTGGAGTCCCTTCGAGAGCTTTTTCTACTTCTTTGCCAACCGGAACGAGAGAAATCGTCGCGGGATCTTCTTCCTCGGATCTCTTCTCGTTGCTACGCGGGCTGTTCGTCGGGCTTGTCATGACATTTCCTGCAAAAAAGAAGTTCCCTTTGTGTGGAGAGACGATACTTTTTTTGATCTAGCCCAACGGTGGGCGCCAATTGTTTGTAGCGAAATTACCAACGAGATGATAACTAAGCAATTGTAGGGCAAAGATCAAATAATACGGTATATTCTCAACACTCAAGAACGATATGGAAAATTAGGGTTGAAGCTTGAACTTGTATATTACTCGAATGGTGGCTAAATGATTACAATTCAGGCGTTAGCCTTTATTTATAGGTTAACCCTAGTTTTATCTTTAAGGAAACGAAATCTTATATTTTCCTTCTATCCTATGACGATATAAAATTAAGGTAAAAGATATTCTTTCTAATATCTTTCACCAATTACAATAATATCATAAAGAAATTGGACAATATTTACTCGGCCGACTTCGTCATCAACGCAAACGGGATCTCCGCTACATTTCGTCACGTCGACATGGTCGCCCTACGCGTAGCTTAGAAGCGTTCCTTACTCGTCGTATTTTTAGGCTCAAACAATCAACGTTGTGCTTTTTTATGGCGTCATCGAGAGCTCCGACGAATCGACAGGCGCTAGGGAGAAGTTGACACATCGCCCACCCAAAGCAAGCATAAACGCCTTAACCAGAGGCGAGAACGGGAGCCGGTGTCCCGCCAGAAAGGGGTACTCATAGACAGAAATCCATCCTGGTCGATGAGCATCGGCACAAATTCCTCTAAGAGGAATCTCAAACTTCACCTCCGGACCCAGCTCAGCAATAAACCTCAAACGACTGATATCGTGAGCCTCAAAATAATATCGATCCGAATCCAGAAGAATCTCCCTCGGCTCGTAGAGAATTGGAGTTGCCATAAGGATAGAAGCGTGAAGAAGTGGGAAATTGAAGAAGGAACGAAGAGGAGTCAAATAGACAGATCGATGAAGCGAAAGAAGATGAGAAAACAGACAAGTATTCGAGAGAAATGATGTTAGAAAAGGTGGTACATAAGGGAATGAAGCCTCACCTCTTTATAGGTATAAGATGAATTGTATTCGTATACATGTGCATGTAAAGAAAATTTAATGTGCATATTTTGCTGCATTGGTGTGCATATATGTAGAACTTAATGTGCATATTTTCTTCCCTGTATTTTTGAGAGGTGAACTAGTTTCTTATATTGAAGTGAATATATTTAGTGTTTAATGAGCTTATTTTTACTGGTTTTGTTTTCTATAGAAGGACATGGAAGTAGATACTATAAGAGTTGCAGTCAGGAAAACAAATGAAATGAAGAATGTGAAAGCAATTAAGGTATGAATAATAAATTTAATTTGACAAGCTATACAACATTATAAAAAAATGTGAATTAATGTGTAATCTCTATATAACTACTAAAACAAATCACTTTCCTCCAATTCTAGCTATGTCACGTGGCATACTCTTCATTAAGGTCATCCACTTGGCGTCATTTCATTGTTCATGATTTTTACTATTTATTGTAATTTTCTTAAAAAAATGATTATATTTGGAAAACCATGTGCAAAAATATCACAAAAATATTGCTTAAGATCTTTCAGATTACAAAAAGATTTTTCATGTGTTAATTTTCTTAGACTTTGACCTCCCAATATCCTATTATGTTATGTTACAAATTTATAATTTTAATTTTTATGATATGGCATATGACAAAATGATTGATTTCTTAATAAATAAAAGAAAAGATTATATTTTTGTGTTATGTTAGTGTTTTAAATTATATAGCTTTATATATGTTGAAATTAATTTATTTAAATTTGTTAAAAATTGACTTATGATTATTTGATCAAATAAGATTTTTGGTATAACTATTCATTGATATTCGTATTTATTATATTTAAAATTTTAAAACTTAATTATATATCAATATCATTTAACACATCAACTTATTTTAATATAAAAGTATATATTACAAAATACTTCGAACTACTTATTAACTATATCGAGTTATATAAACCCGCGCATGGCGCGAGAACTAGGCTAGTGTTTTCTAAAGGGCAAAATTGTGCTTCAAGATGTTGGTACTCATGCAGATCAACATAGGAAAAGGAAGGTTATGGAGCTATACAAAAGAATATCAAAGCAATCCAGTTTAACGAATAATCCAGAAGAATCTCCCTCGATTCGTACAAAATTGGAGTCGCCATAAGGATAGAAGAGTGAAGAAGTGGGAAATTGAAGAAGGAACGAAGAGGAGTCAAATAGACGGATCGATGAAGCAAAAGAAGATGAGAAAGCAGAAAAGTATTCGAGAGAAATGAGGTTAGAAAAGGTGTACATAAGGGAATGAAGCCTCACCTCTTTATAGGTATAAGATGAACTGTATTCGTATACATTTGCATGTAAAGAAAACTTAATGTGCATATTTTGCTGCATTGGTGTGCATATATGTAGAACTTAATGTGCATATTTTTCTTCACGGTATTTTGAGAGGTGAACTAGTTTCTTATATTGAAGTGAATATATTTAGTGTTTAATGAGCTTATTTTTACTGATTTTGTTTACTGTAGGAGGACATGGATGTAGATACTACAAGAGGTGCAGTCAGGAAAACAAATGAAATGAAGAATGTGAAAGCAATTAAGGTATGAATAATAATTTAATTTGACAAGCTATACAACATTATGAAAAAATGTGAATTAATGTGTAATCTCTATAACTACTAAAACAAATCACTTTCCTCCAATTCTAGTTATGTCACAAGGCATACTCTTCATTAAGGTCATCCACTTGGCGTCATTTCATTGGTCACGGTTTTTACTATTTATTGTAATTTTCTTAAAAAAAATAATTATATTTGGAAAACCATGTGCAAAAATATCACAAAAAGATTGCTTAAGATCTTTCAGATTACAAAAAGATTTTTTATGTGTTAATTTTTTTAGACTTTGACCTCCCAATATCCTATTATGTTATGTTACAAATTTATAATTTTATTTTTTATGATATGGCATATGACAAAAAGATTGATTTCTTAATAAATAAGAGAAAAGATTATATTTTTGTGTTATGGTAGTGTTTTAAATTATATAGCTTTATATATGTTAAAATTAATTTATTTAATTTTGTTAAAAATTGACCTATGATTATTTGATCAAATAAGATTTTTGGTATAACTATTCATTGATATTCGTATTTATTATATTTAAAATTTTAAAACTTAATTATATATCAATATCATTTAACATATCAACTTATTTTCATATAAAAGTATATATTACATAATAATTCGTACTACTTATTAACTATATCGAGTTATATAAACCCGCTCATGACGTGGGAACTAGGCTAGTGTTTTCTAAAGGGCAAAATTGTGCTTCAAGATGTTGGTACTCATGCAGATCAACATAGGAAAAGGAAGGTTATGGAGGTATACAAAAGAATACCAAAGCAATCCAGTTTAACGAATAATCCAGAAGATGACACTACTTATTTATATTCTGATGTTGGTTGTTGGTTGAAACTGATGTACACCAGGAGTAAGTTGATGACACTACTTATTTATATTCTGATGCTTGAATTTATTAATCAATTTGTTTATATTTTGGGGATGAAGTATTTAGAATCGGAAAGGTCTTTGCAAACAAGGAGAATACTTAATCAGCACAATCGTAGAGATTTGGGCTACTATTTTGAACTACAATGAAGCTCTACGTGACGAAAAAAACCAATGAGGTTTTTTGTTTCAATAGAATCAGTGGTATGTACTAAACTTGTAATTAGAAGTAATGCAAACTTAAGTGGTTTTTGTTCATATAATTATGTGCATTGTTTTCTATCTAATGTGCATATTACTCTTATCTGAGCATATTTTTTGTTGTGTTTATGATGCATTAGTTTACTATGTCTAAAGATTAAATGATTTGTTGTGCCTTATCATACTTAGCATGCATAACAATTATTATATTTAAATATTGGCAATGCAGGTGATGGCGGTCAATTCAAAAAATGCAACATTACTTGAAAGATATTACTGTTTCATTAGAGCACTAAAGCAGGAAATCTCAAACTACGAGCACATGGTGGTCAAACATGTCAATATGGTATATATATTCTTTAATCACAATAATCATGTTTAAAGTCAAGACACATATGTATTACTAATTTTTTATATTTATAATGTAAAGTTTGTGTTTTCAATATGCGAATATAATCAGTACTATATGATTGCCATTAATGTCAAGACACCAATGGTTGACATTATTGACAACACTGAAGCAGATGTTGACATTGTAGCAAAGTATGGAAATACATGTTCTGTAGTGGTAAGTTTTTTTATATCATTTAGAACAAAAAAGTGCACATGATAAAAACAAATTGTGCATAATTTAATTATCAAATATGCACAACTGGATACTACAAGTATAAATGATAACTTTTTTTCTCTATCTTCAATTATTATTTTTTGTAGAGAAAGCTACTCTGCGACTTCCTAAAAGTTGAAGGCTTACAATCGAAAGCTGAAGCATTGGAGGATGATGAAAGAGTTCCAACAATAAGGCTTGAAATGGATTGGAGAGATGGTACTAAAAAAATTGATTGTGGCATCTTTACAATGATTCACATGGAGACATACTTTGGAGATGGATTGAATGGGTGGCATTGTAAGATTAAGAAGGGAGATGAAAAGCAAATGGAAATTCCGAGGATTGAGTACTGTACCGCCGTAATACTCCATGCTAAGAACTTATTCAAGGAAAGGACACAAACATGGATGGAGGACATATTTCCAATTAGGAGGAAGGCCGCCACAAGCCAACTACCACCGAAGTAGTTCGTTTGTAATCAGCTGAACAATTTCAATTATTTCTCAATAACTTCTGGATGTTTTGTGGATTTTTATGAATGGCGTGGTTGTGATTATGACAAGACAAATGTTAAACTAGTTGTTGGATGTTTTATGGATGTTATTGAGTTGATATTATAGTTGGTTTTTGAATTTTTCTGAGTGTCACGTATTGTGCATATATATTTAAACAGAGATACACTACATGTACATTTAGATCGAGATATTTTTCATAGTAACAAGACACATCTTTTAATGTGCACACAACTACTCATAAATAAGTTGTTGACACTCATAAATATGCTCTAATGTGCATACAACTTGAAGGAAATGTGCATACAACTTGAAGGAAATGTGCATACGACTAAAAGGAAATGTGCATACAACTTGAAGGAAATGTGCATACAACTTGAAGGAAATGTGCATACAACTTGAAGGAAATGTGCATACAACATGAAGAAAATGTGCATACAACTTGAAGGAAATGTGCATACAACTAAAAGGAAATGTGCATACAACTAAAAGGAAATGTGCATACAACTAAAAGAAAATGTGCATATAATAAATGAAAGTCTTCAAGATTTTATTGTAAATCTCCATAGATGATGGAACACATGTGCCCAAAACCCTGAGGTTCAAAATGTACAAGATTGTTCAACATAAATTGCATAAAAATGTGTGAAATGTGCAAATGTAAGAAATTCAAATAACCAAAGACTACCAAAAGTATATAATAGCGTTAGACCAAAGTAAAACTACTATTAAATCGGCTGTTCATCCTTCTTGCATGTCCTATTGTTGTGGCTAGGTTTCTTACAAAGTGAGCAAATCCTGGATTCCTTCATGGATTCCTTCATGGATTCTTCAATTGCAACTTCTTTTCCACCTTTGAATCTATTTCTTTTCCTTCCATTCGTATTTTCTTGTGGATGTGGGTGAACCAAAATTACATCGAGTCTAATTCCAGCAAATTTTTCAAAACTGTTCTTGTTAGTGGATGAAGCTGAAGCAGATGTGGTAACTCCTGAACTCTCATATGTAGCTTTCTGAGCCTTTATAGAGCATAAAAAATCTTTCAGCTGAGCAGTGTTGTCTTCTATACCATTAATACAACAATGAACCTTAGACAAAATGTCATTCCCCAACAACTTATTCTCATCCACTACAGCACAAGCTTTATAGACTGAACCATGTAATTCAAATGTAGGCCTAATAATATATTCCTTTGTCCAACGAGGCTTGATGAACTGTGGAGGCAACACTTCCACCCGTTCAGTTCTAAGAACAAAGAGCAAATGAGAACATGGCAAACCTACATTCAAGAGCTTCTTACATGAGCATGTATAAATTTTATTTGGGATGGAACGATGCACATCAAAAACTTTGCGAAAATTGTCACGAATACGATAATGGCAATCACTTTCAGTTTCAGACAACCCAATCAACACACAATCATAAACTGCAGCCCAGATTTCATCTTGCAAATCAAAAAACACATTAAGTGTAAATACCTTTGCACAATCAATCTCTAATAGCAATGGCGTCTTATATGTTGGAGTACAAGTATATGATTCCATGTCAAGCTTCTGTTGAGTGTGCCTTTGGGAATCAATCGCATTCTCAAACTGAGTCATGAACCAAACAAGGGATGATGTTGGGCCAATAAAGTTTGAGAAGAAGTTGTTCTGAATTTTAGACCTTGAGGTCGTCCGAAGCAATCTACCCATTTCCACATCTTGAAAGTATGCAGGGATCCAAAAACGTTGCAACTCTGAAATTTGGGGCAACCAATTGTTTTCCTGAAGGTTAAACTCAGAAATAATGTTATGCCATGCCTTTCAAAATCTGTTGGGCTAAGCTCATTAGTCCACACGATTGAGTTAAACTGCTTCCTGAACTCAACATTTTCATACACATCATGTTTCACTTTGCTAGGAAGCTTGAACATTATAAGACACATACAGAAGCGGTGGACAACGTGCTGGAATACATGTTCAATAGCTTTCTTCACAACATGATCTTGATTTGTTAATATGACAAGAGGTTCATGGACCATCGCACATTTGAAGTTATCGAATAACCACACGTATGACTCAAAATCTTCATTCAATAACAATCTGAAACCAAATGTGATCGATTTCTTATTGTTGTCAACTCCAGTAAAGGGCACAAATACCATATTATATCTGAGAACAAAAAATAAACATAAAGTTATGATTGATTATAAACATGTGCACAAACAAAATATAAAATGTGCATAGACTAAACCAAATATGTGCAGGTAAATGAGATTAAAAATGCACATAAATATGCAATGTGCAGGAAAGGATGACGTGTACCTGTTTGTTTGATAAGTGGTGTCAGCTGACACAACATCACCAGAAAAAGAAAAGCTCTTTCGAGCAATAGGATCAGCCCAAAACACCGACTAAGCTTATCTTCATTATCAACACAATAGTCAAAGCAAAGAGCCTCACATCTTTCTTTCTTTTGGAACAAATTGTCGAGCACCATTTGTGCATCACACCCTACCATGAAAGAGTTCAAATCCCACCTGAAATTGCGAAAATCCACAAGTGTGGCCCCAATGCTGGCATAAGATCCAACAAACTCCTTGTACATCTTATACGACTTGCTTGCGCCAACATTAACTTTCTTACAGTTCATAATGAAATCTTTGTGGAAAGAAGTCAATTTCATATTCGTCTTTCTAAAATGCCTATCACAATCATCAACCATGATATGTGTATGACGCTCTTCAAACTTTTTCACACGATAACCTGCGGAAGCCTCATAGCGCAACACTACTTTATCAATACAACCACATCTGTTAGAGACCCTCCGCCTTTTAACTATAGGAACATCTATCACACCTTTCTTTGTTGAAATACAAAGGGAACCTAAACCAGAAGATCTTTTCTTGAATCCTTGTCTGTTACACATAAGATACCTCCATAAAACAACATGCTACCATCTTCAGCTAGTGATATATGTCCATGACGCACATCAAAACCACACGCATCCGCATAATTGATGTAAAAACTAGCACCTTCCTCAAGTGTTGCAAACAATTTCCCAACTTATGGCTTCAAATCGTTGTTGCAAACAAGGATATAATAGGTAGAGTTGTTTGGAGATATTCAAACAAGCATTTTTTCTGAATTTAGAGTTGGCCCTGAAATAAAACATCAACAACAATAAACACAAAATACAACAAAAGTGCATGAATTCATGTATAATGTGCTACTGTTTAATTTCCAAAGTACATAATACACACAAACTCTCAAATAGTATACAGATTAGGGATAAAAAGAGCCATAAAACCAGATTCTTCAAGTCAGTAAGAATAAATGTGCACCAAGTCATCATAATTTGTGCATCTTAAAGATAGGACCAAATAGCATACACGATCAAATAACCAGCTTCATTCTCCATTCAATTTGGATGATTCAAAGCATCCTCTGCTTAATCACAACTAGAACGCCTTAGCTAAGAAATCGCAAAACAATCAGAGTGCCAAATATAATAGGAATCAATGACTCGTAAAGGAGAACAATCAAATGTGCAAATATAATAGGAAGAAATTAAAAACCTACCAGAAGGACTAGATGCAGACATCAACAAATTAGAATCCATGACTCGTCACACCTACAAACACATAGATCGAATTAGGTTAAATCTGAACCACAAATCAATACATAATTGACCGATTTAGGTTAAATGTAACCTCTCAAGAGTAGTAGTGTATCAGACGAAGATAGAGCGAGCGAAAGAAAGCGGAGGAACGCTGAAATCTCAAAATCGCCAGAGAAGGAAAGAAAATCGCCAGAAGAGGAACGAAGGAGAGCTGAAGTCGTCTGAAGAAAATCAAACACGCTGAAGAGCGCGTGAAAGTCACGTCAATCTGATGTGAAAAGTTGAGAGACGCTGACTCTCGGATAGATTTCTCACTTTACATTGTTTTCCTTCTCCTGTTTACTATCTTTTTTTCCCTCCCGTAATTTTCTTTTATTTCCCTTCTTTTTCTCTTCCCCATTATACTCCATCCAAACACAGTGTAATACCTGCTATTGACATTGCACGATCAATCGTTGATCAAACTCATTCTTCCCCTTCCATTGAGTCTCTTTGATTTTACGTCTTTTTCCAATCTACCGCTCCCGAATTAAGTTTCGCTGATATTCAGCTTTAGGGTTTCGCATCCGCCTTTGATCTTTCTGGTTCCAGAAACTCATTCCGATTCCTGCTTCTTCGTGATCTTCCCGCTCTGATGAACTGCGAAGTTTGCCAACTCAAAGAACTCGTGAGCTTCTTCATCTTCTTTTGCTATGTGGCTTATTAGATATGAGCAGAGTGTTAATATTGTGCAATTGTGCGTTTTTGTTCAAATCTGCTCGTGTCTGCTGTTTTTCTCCAGAAAGTGGAACACTTTGAGATACGAGAAGTCCTTCGATGTAAGTCCCATTATATCCTTGATCCCTTACAGTTCCCTTTTTTGTTGTTTCAGCGATTCAATTCTAGTTGTTATGATAGCCCTCCGATACATTTCTCCACCCTCCAACCTAAGTAATGCAATTTGGTTTGTGAAGATGATATGTATTTTATAATATGTTCTAGGATTGATTTTAGCCTGGTTGCTGCATATTTACTACTGTTGATCTGCTGGAGGATTATAGTTGTGATCTGTATTGGAAAGAAGAAATTTAATGCTTATGTTAGATTGTTAGGTAAGTTGATGATTGATGGTTTCCATAGATAACCTAATTGGCGTCTGCAAATGGTTGCAGGTATACTGCATACAATTATGTTCCACAGAGCTCTTGGTCTTGTGCGGCCTAAGGATGTTGACTTGCAACTGTTTGAAGTTACCTATGTGAGTCACAAATTTTGAAGCTTTCTGTGGATAATTTATTTAGTTTGGGATAATTATTTTACTAGGCTTTGTTGTCATATATGTTTGTTCCTGCTCTTACCAATTAGTGTAATGCCATATTTCATTAATAACTCTATCTCCACGACTTTGCGGACATTGTAGGTTCAGTGTGGAGATACAGAACTTGAAAATAAGATCGATGAAAAGATTGATCAGTTCATCAGTTGGGTGGAGAAGCATCCAAATAAAAAGAGTCAGGTGCAATCGAATACCACGGAAAAATTATCTAGCTCATTTTCTATGTTGATGATCTTTCTATTTCTATTCCTCAAATACATTATGCACAATGATAAGGGTCAAATTTCTGTTTCCAATTTCTAAGAGTCAAAACCTTTTCTTTTGGTTTATGTATTTTGTCATGGAGTGAGATAGTTTAATTTCTGTCCTTTTGGCATGCCTACGTGTATTTTTATTTTTCAAAGTGCCATCCCATAATTCTACTGAATGCTTTCATTTCCGAGCAGATCTGCCTTTCCTTCTACGAGGTTAAGAATAATAAGGCGATGTGGTTCTCTAATAAAGTTGAGCGTGTATACTGGGAACAGTGGTATATAAATTTGCATGTGATTCAGCACCCAAAAGCTCATTCTAGCAAGTTTCAACAATCTAAAGTATTGGACACTGGAGGTGATGTAATCTACTGATGTTTTTTTCCTTCACATGCATTATTATTGTGCTCCTAACATCTTTTTTTATATTAATAGAGAATACTTCAAAAGAGGAAAGTGCTCGCAGAACTGCACTTGAAGCATCCCTCCGTGAAGTTCTCTTTCAGATAATAATATATGTAAATGAAAAAAAGGATCATGTTCCTGCCGTACCAAATCGTGAAGGTATCTCATTTCCTTATGAGGTCACTATTCCAAGGTTAGTTTTGGTATCTATATTGACAAGTTACACTTGTGTTTAAAATGAAGTATTCAGATGCTTTCATTATATCCTGTTTCTTATTGTATTTGTAAATATATCTTATTAATGTCGTACCATGTTACTCTGAACCTTATCTCCCTAACTCCCGTTTGTTCAACACTTTATAATGGGCTTTTTGAATATAAAGGGGTTTTATTACATAAATATGTTTGGAAAATACACCCTTTTTTGTAAATAAATGCTTTAAATTTTAAAAGCCTTTTTCATTTAGTCCTTTATAGGGTTTTTTTTAACACGCATCCCAATATCACATAATCCCTTATAAGTGACTTACTCCCTTCCTCCCTTTTTATAATTCTTGTTTCATATTTCTACATGATTCACACTTCAACACATTTTGTGGCATAACTTCTAACATATAAAAACAAACATAGTCATGTGGGGTCTTGTTTGATTCGTCTCGATGAGTACTTTAACATATCAAAATTTATAATTTTTTATTAACATATATTTAGAGATATTGACGATACAAAACGTGTCTCGGCAAATGTGAAAAAGGAAACAAGAATTATATTATGGGACAGAGGGAGTAATAACTATTGTATCATTTTAACCGTTGTTTACTTGTTCTTTACTGTGCCACCTTTGATTGGTTAAATTTTGGTGGTGATTTAAGTGGCAGGCCATCTTTTACTTGACTATTCGCATTCTCAGGAAATAGGCTACTGACAAGTTATGCTTATTTCGTACTGCCTTGCTAGTAAAAAATTCTTGTGGCATGGATAAACAAAGATTAGAAACAAAGAGACTGAAATGATAATCCGGATTTGTCAAGTCTGGAACAATGGGGTCACTAAGCTCTGTTGTCATGTAGTAAACTTTAATGTGAAAGGTTAAAGTGTGTGATGAATTCTGGTGAACCTGGACATAGAATTCTGGTTTTACTGAAGGCAGTTGCTAATTGCAATAGGTTTTATGTTTTACTTATAATTCCTGGTGGAGCATCTTTACATACTATTTTGTTAGTAGAAATTGTCTTAGCCTAATAGATAAACAAAGATTAGGTCAAAGAGAAGGAAGAGATATTTGGGTTTAGTTATTTCTGGAACAATGGAACCTCTAAGGTCTGTAGTCATGTAGCAACCTTTATGTGAAATGCTGAAGTGTGTGATGTTAGAACTTTGATTTGTTCACCTTTATGTTTTTGTTTTTTTTGTGACACTGATGGTTTACTGAAAGCATCTCCTTCCTATAATAAGATTTTATGTTCTTGGTCATCTTGAAGAATAGATTAGTTGTCTGCAATGTTCTTAAAATTGCGCTAGGTGTCGGAATGGCTGGGAGACAAGCTTGGGGATAGGCTGAGAAGTTGGGTTCTAGGGTGGCTAAATTTATTCTTACTTGTGTTTTGTGTTTGCAATTTCTTGCAAACATTTAAATTTTGTCATCCATTGTTTCAAATCATTCCAGTACAATCCTAATTCGCTCTTTAATTAGAACACTGGGTGTATATAAATGTTCGTGATCAGATGTTGGGTTTAGGACAAAGTATTCATCAAATTCTATCTCGTGTATAATGCGTTGAGTACTTGAGCTTAATATATATGATGACATAACCATTATTTCCTCTTTCCAGTTCATCAGATAACACGTTCGACATTATTAAGAGGATGCTCCAGACAGGACATCCAGCCATGCTCAGCTGATTTAACTTGCAGTGACACAAACGCATGCAATTGTTAGCTAAAATATATCTCATGGCATAAATCAAGTAATGGGAGATTAATGCATGTTTGATTTACGTTTGTGGATGGACTTGTTATCTGTCTTATCGTTCTCTAGTCTTTTCTTTTCTTCCTCTAAACATGTTTGTATCTGTATATATAAATCAATTACTAGATCAGTTCCCGTCTGCACAGGCGCAAATCGACGAATAATATCAGAATCAGGGATTTTTTTTATTTTATTAAAAAATTGATAAATTTATTAAACTTATATAGATGTACTATCTTTATAGAGTACTAAAAAAAGATATTACTTAAAAAATGATATTGATAGAAAGTGAGATAACTGATAATATTATTAAAATAAATTTTTAGACAATCTTGAAACAAAACGGGTTGGTCCTTCATGTATTTCATTCATATACAAGTTACTACACAAATTATTTTGTTATATCAGGGGGCTCGGGTGAGGACATCTCTTCCGGTGAGGACGTGAAGACATTTCTCAGCCTTTAGATTAAGATATGAACGGACGAGATTAAAAATGAGAAATATTCTGGTGCTTCGCAGAGACGCGCGATCACTCAGAGGATTTGGTGATAATTTTGAAATTTGGCTAAAAATCAGGGGCAAAAGTGTCTTTCATCGAAAAAAAAAAAATTCCAGTCGAAGGATCTCCAATCTCAGATCCATGGCGTCCTCCTTCCTCTTCCTTCTCTCAACTCGGTCTCAAATTCCACATCCTCTTCGACTATGCTGCGTACTCCTTCCTCCTCCTCCTCCTCCTTCCATATCCTCTTCGCTTGCCTGCATCTTCTTCTTCCACTTTCTGTTTCTGATGGGGCACGACTTTCCAACCTCCGCTCCTCAAGCTTTGTCGACTGACGGCTCCTCACCCAATGTTCTAAAAGGCGCTAGGCGCTAGTCGGGCGGTGAGGGGGAGCCTAGCGTCTAGGCGCCTAGGCGGGAGCCTAGGCGGATTAGACAATTAGGAAGAAAAACACATACCTGCAGTTCCAACACCAACAGTCCAGGCGTCCAATAAGTCAGCAACAGTCCATCACCATGTCAAATGTTCAATAAAAGTGTTAGCATGATAATTTGTAAACTTGATAACTTGTCTCACAAATATATAAAATATATCAAAATGCAAAATATATCAAAATGCAATAAATCCTTCAAGTCTTAAACTTGATAACCCGCCCAGATCCCGCCCAACCCGCCCAGATCCGCCTAGGCCCCGCCCAAAACCCGCCCAGATCCGCCCAACCCGCCCAGATCCGCCTAGGCCCCGCCCAAAACCCGCCCAACTACAGGTCCGCCTAACCAAGCCCGACTTGGTCCAAATCAGTTCGGCCCAGGTCCGCGCAGCGCCTATGCGCCGCCTAGGCGGGCGCCCAGCCCGATTTTTAGAACATTGTCCTCACCACTCACAAGCTACGTCGACCAAAAACTACCACCGGAACAGCGAAATTCCGAGGTTAGGGTTTATGCTGAAAGAGGATAGATGAGGATGGAGAATTGCACTAACACGCTCAATCAGAGGTTAGGGTTTATGCTGAAATGCAGATTAAGCTAGAAGACGACAACGATGCCTCAGGTGACGATGAACCAGCCTCAAGGGACGTTGAACCAAGCTAGAAGACGACGACTGATCTTGCTTTCTATGGCGTTGGGGCTTATTCCGGATCTTGAGAGTTGTTTTTCAGCCATTTGTTCCCGGAACTCTGCAGACTAATGAGTTCATCAATTTTCAGTGTGTGCTCGATCCATGTTTCTAGGATTACCTACAAGGTATGCTTATTATGAATTACAAATTCATTAGATTTGAACTCCTTACTATTGCACACCACCTGTTTGATTAATTGTCCAACTGAATGCATCTCAGATGGAGATGATGAGTTCACAAATGGTTATTTCAATGCATTCAGACAGAAATCACATAATTGATTGAAAGCTCTATGGTTTTGTTCTGATGCCCTTTGTGAATGATGAATGGCGGAGAGTCAAAATTTAGCTTCCAAGCCGTCCAAAAATGGCAATGGAAAGGAAAGAGTATTTCTGCAGAGAAGATCTCAACATTGGGGAAGGCTCCAATGTTTCAGTAGAGGCTTACTGGCCAAGCTTGTTTGCCAAGCATGTAGACACGAGTAACGTTGAGGACCTCATCATGAACGTCGATTTTTAGACCTCCTTACTATATGCACACAACGTGTTCGACGAATTGTTTTAGTGAATGCATCTCAGATGAAGACAGAGGCTCAACTGTAAGTATATGCTTGCAAACATGCCTGTATATTTGTTACTCTACATGATGGGATATTTTTGTGTGCAATGTACTTCATATACTTATCTCCAGGTTCATGGCCCATCTCTAAAACATTGCAAATCCTTGGCTTTTCCTTAAGCGGCTTCTACATGATTAACATATTCACTTGTATGTCAACTGCGTTATCTAGTGAATGACATTGAACCCGGTTGGATGATAGTATTTTGTCATTATATTTATATGCGCTGCACAATCTTATGTTTTAGGTTTCTTATGGTTTTGTGACCGACGAAGATTGTTGAGGAAAATTCAGCACTTGCTCTTGCAATGACGTTGATAACTAACTTGTAATGGGTCCTAGTTGCAAGTTGCTGTTTTTATTATTCAAGAACCACAATCTGCAGTATGATCCCTTAGGGTGATTAACTGGTGTGGATGCATTATTCAAGAACCACAATCTGGTGTGGATGCATTATTCAAGAACCACAATCTGCAGTATGAGCCCTTAGCTTGATTCTTTTTTTTGGGAGCTTCAGCTGTTGATGGTTGATTTGTTGCTACATGAATTAAGGTTTTAGTATGGGCTATTTTGCAATGCCTATGAGGTTCTTGTGTATTGACTGTCATGTTCTTGTATAGTGACTATGAGATTCAACAAGTACAACAACATAATTACTCCAGCTCCCTAAGCTACTTGGCTTTAGATCTTGGGGGTAGCTACAACTGCTGGCCAAGTCGCCAGTACCTCTTCATCCTCGAGAAATTCTTCAGGAATTTTCTCAGGAAGCTAACTGTGAATTAGTGGTTCATTAGTTTGTAACAAGGTCCATACAAGTTTATTAGAATTTCGTGAAACCTTATTTGATTCTTACACTTATTATCAAAAAGAATAATACAGAACATGTATGGATACCTTGCATACTTGGCGTGCATTTTCAGAGCTCGCAATTTTCGTATGTGTTGTAACACTCAAATGCATTACAGTATTACACCACCAAATCACCCTTTTTTAATTCTTGTTTTATAACAGTTATATATTGTCTAGTTGTGCAGATTCTTTTTCATATTTGGAACTGAGTAAATAGAAAATGAAAGCATCTGGATATACGTGAACCTACCCACTAAATACATGAACCACTATCTAAACATACATGAACCTCTATATTAACACACATGAACCTATATATAAGTTTTCATTTTTCTCTTTCATTGTCAATAAAAGATTTAAATTTTGGTTTCATTAAAAATGTACCGTAAGTTTATATATAAATTTGCATTTTTCTCTTTCATTTCAAATAAAATATTTAAATTTCGGCTTCATTAAAAATGTACTGAAGTTAACAAAACAACATGAACCTATCCGTTTATATACATTAACATGTCCTTTAAAATAGGCCCTTGCTAAATACAGCCCGGGCGTTTTCTAAATAACGCCCGGGCCCTCGCGTTACGCGAGGGAGCGTCTCCTCGCAGAACGCGAGGGTGCGTCACCTCGCAGAACGCGAGGGTGTTTTTCCCCTATAAAAGGGGAAAAACTCTACTCGGCCCATTTTTTACATCACACAATATTTTCTACCGCCGCTCTCGCGTTTTCTCTCGGTTCAATCTTCTTCTTCTTCCTCTTTTCACTTCAAATCTCCATATAAGGTATGTTTCTTATACTCTAATGCTTTCTAATGTTGTTTCTAGATGAATATATGTTGTTAGTATAGGAAATTGCATATTATTTGATGTTTTGATATTGAATGTTGATTTAGAAATGGTTGTATAATGGATGAAAGATGATGATTTTGAATTATGATTGATGAGTGGATGTTGTTTTATGTTGAAATTCATAAAAAAAAAATAGGGTTTCCTGGTTGATGCGTGCAAATTCACGCAGAACGCTACATCCCTCGCGTTCTGCGAGAGTCATGTCCTTCGCAGAACGCGAGGAGTTGCCATAACTGGCAATTCTGTTTGTTCTGCAGAATATATGTTTGTGTTTTTTGGTTGTTTGTTCTGTTTTCTGATTTTATTTTCTGCGTTCGTTTATTTATTGATTTTACTTTGTATTGTTTTAGGCAATGTATCGTCCTGGTCGTTCGACTCGTCGGAAAAACAGAGATGTTGTTGAAAAACCAAAGGGGAAGGGGAAAGCAAAGAAGAGTCACCCCGTACACCTCTTCCCAGAGGGACTCCCCGACGTTGAAGAACGTCCCAATCCCAATTGGTCCCAAGGTAGTTATTCAACTGGACAACCGCGTAGTAGTTGGGAGTCATACCCAGTTGGTTGGGACCTTGTTTCCCAAGATAGTTATTCTACTGGACAACCGGGTTGCTGGGACCAGTTTTTTGAACATAATGCAGTTATGGAAGTCGGACAGGGGTGGGCGGGAGGCAGTTGGGGCGGTGGAGAAGGGATGGTTGGACAAAGTTGGGGCGGTGGATATGCCGAGGGAAGTGGACAAGCTGGTTCTTCTTCACACTATCAAGCCCCAGAACCGATGGAAGCAGAAATAGAGGATGAATTTTTTGGGGATGAAGAAGAGGAACAAGAAAAAGAAGGTGATGATGTTGAAGAAGAAGAAGAAGAAGAAGAAGAAGAAGAAGAAGAAGAAGTGGTCGAGAAACGCAAAAGAAAGAGGAAGTCCAAGAAGAATGAGCCAAAGTATGATCCTGAGCTCACTCATGACACACCTGGAGGTCCAGAAGATCCCGAGTTGCTTAAGGGATTTGAAGCACATGTTGCGTTCCACATCCAGAAAGGGGAGGTAATTTAATTATTTATTTATTTTCTGCATTTTCAATACATTGCACATATTCTGCAGACTTATCAGAAAATGCAAGATATATGCATCTTCTCGCAGAACGCGAGAAGTGGCACACTCGCAGAACGCGAGGAAATGCACATATTATGCATTTCCTGATAAATCTGCAAAAACTGAATATTTTGATTATAGTGTCTGCAGTGTGTAATTTTTGTATTTTTCTGCAGTTGAAAGGTCCGATGAAGGCACAACAACGGACAAAGCAAAGCAGTGATTGGCCATTGGACAACAATGACTGGTCAGAGATTCCCGGTGCAGTTGGACTGTCAGATCTACCTGACATGATGTACGAAGAAATCGACTTTCCGTTGATTGAAGCGTTCATCGAACGATGGCAACCGGAGACAAATTCATTCCACCTCCCTTGTGGTGAGATCACTATTGGCCTTCTTGATGTACATATGATTTTAGGTCTACCTATACAAGGGAAAGCAATGACCACATGTAAGAAACTGGGTGCCAAGTTTAGTCATGATGAGATTGTAAAATACTATGGTAGGAAGGGGGCGGAAATTTTTGGAATAGATCCTCATACTTTAGATTCTGGGAGGGTGGAAGCTGAATGGTTTAGAAGGCATTGTGAAAACCTAGGTCCAGAGCGAAAGGGTTTAGGTTGGGTGTTGTATACTGCTTCCTCGCTCTTATTTCCGGACAAGTCACAGAACTTGATTCGGCTTAGATATGGGCCTTTTTTGGAAACCTATGCCCATGCTACGGGCATATCGTGGGGTTCAGCTGCTTTGGCCCATCTGTATAGGCAGCTGGGGATATGCACACGACAGGGTTGTGCCCAGATGTCTTTCTGTTACACCTTGTTGCAGGTATTATACTTTCTAAGCGTTTAATTTACATACTTATATATATTTTCATATTTAACGTACTTTGTATTTCTTAGGCATGGATCTACAACTACTTCCCACACTTTCGACCTACTGAACATCCTCGGTGGAGAGCGGAGCAACCATGGGTATACCGGTGGATGCCTAAGAATGTAAAGCTGAAGAAGGGGCAAGTCGGAAGGGACTATAGGGGAGCGCTCGATATTCTTATGTCGGAGATGGTAAGTTTCTGCATTTTCTGGGCTTTCTGCATTTTTGAGTACGCAGCATTAATTTCTTTGATTATGCAACATTTTCTCGCAGAACGCGAGGATGCACACACTCGCAGAACGCGAGAAAATAGAAGTTTCTGCATTTTGTCCTAGTTTCTGCATTTTGTGGGGTTTCTGCATTTTCTGCTGTTTTACAGACTTGACCAGGCGTTTTTCTGTCATTTTTTTAGGTATGTTGGAACCCGTATGGAGCACAAGACTTCACCGATCCTGAGCTTGCTCCCGCTCTATTTCACGGGGTGCTATCCTGCTGTGACATCACCGAACCACACATGCCTGATAGGTGTCCGAGACAATTTGGGAGAGTGCAGCGTATTCCTAGGCCAGTCATTGAACCGCTCAAAGCTCATAGGTTGAAAAACATTAGGTGTTATAGTGTTTTTTATGACGCCAACCAATGGCTTTGGGAGTCAAGAGATGTTCACTCTTTGTCTCTCGATGATATGGGTCCAGTTGCCTATGCACCACATGAATGCTCCCATGATTACATGGATTGGTACATCAAGAGGACCCATAGGTATATCCGTCCTGCAATCCCTGGGATGATTACTGAGAGACAGGTAATATTAATTGTTTTGGTTTATCTTGCGTTTCTAGTCTTTGTTTGTCTCTAATATTAACATAGAATGAATGTTTACTTGCGTATAGGTGATTGGCCGGGTGTACAATGACATGGACCGGTATCGGTTTGCCACTCCAGAGGATTTTTCTTCAATTCACGCCAATTTGCTACTATGTATGTCAAATCTCGCTCCCTTCCGACCACGAGAAGACGAGTAGCCTTTTGTTTTGTGTTTTGGATAATTTTGTTGCTTGGATAATTTTGTTGCTTGGATAATTTTGTTTTGTGTTTTCAATTCTGTTCGGTTTTTGCATAACCTCGCAGAACGCGAGGTGTACACGTCTCGCAGAACGCGAGGTGTACACGTCTCGCAGAACGCGAGACGAACCTATAGGAAACAGGGTGCTCCCAGTTGAGATGCACGGTCTGTGGCACGGTTGGTGTCACTCGCGTTCCGTGAGTGACACCTACCTTGCAGAACGCGAGGAATGACATTTTCTGGAAAATGTCATTCCTCCTGTTTAAGAATTTAAAAAACCATCTCCAGTTCAACATTACATTACAAATTCAGCGAATAAAACATAACTTCAACATTACATTTCAAAGGCGGCACATTGATGTGACACAAGATCGTGCAAAGAAAAAGCATCTCTTTCAGCGTTTCGCCACCAAGGAGTAAACACATGAGGTAATGGGCAGTTTTCTTCAAGACGCAACTACAAGAAAACAACAACGTTAGGAAGTTGCATATTAGATAGTAATTCATAAGTAGATCCAAAAACTTACCGGAACAAAATGTCTCTCACTCTGAATATAGAATAAGAAGAACGTCGGAAGTGTGCCACCATCTTCTAACCAAGTAGGACGTTGTAGAGGAAGGTAAGTGTAGTTAGCATTTTTTCCCACCGTTACGAACACTATGTTGAATGTGGATGCCACAAGGCATCCCATTTCCGGGGTAGCTAGCCAGTGATCTTCTGGAGCCCTTCCTATTCCTTCCCATGTAAGTTGGTGTAAAGCGCTCTCCAAAGTTGCTTGTTGTGGAGGTCCAATCCAAGTTCCTTGAACTAGGTGCCAAATCTCTTTGACCTTAGCTATCATCAAATCTCTTACTTCCCTCCATAAGTGTTGGCTGTCATGCAATTCATGAGCTATTGCTCTAAATCCACAATTTCCATCTCCATTTACCTCAAACCAACCATTCACATGGGTGCGCATTGACGCGGGTATGTGAGACTTGTACTTGCCAATCACCTTAATCTTTGGTTTCTTGAATGTTTCAGAATTAGAAGCATTTCTTTGCTTCTTTGGGGGTGTTTCTTCCAAATCTCTAGCATCCATCTCAACATTAGTGTGCTCCCATGCAGACGGTCTTCTTTGCGTTGACCTAGGTTGTTTGTTAGGAGCTCCGACTGGACGACCTCCGGTGTGCTTTGAAATAGCCGGCTCTTTTAGAGGAGTATTTACTTTCCCAATGTCTAAAACAGTTTGTGCACACTTTTCTTGATCATGGGGGCACAATTTCGGAAACGTTTCCTCATAGAAAGTCTGAAAAAGACGCCTTGCCACCTTACTCTTAGCTTCCAGTATGCCGGGAACATCAACTTCTTCCAAACTCAAAGTACTCCAGAAAGGGTGCAACTCTGATACTCTTAGTGGTCTTTGCTCCTTCCAATGTCTTACAATCTGATGAACACACATCAACCTATCTCTAATCTTGATCCCGCAGCTACAAAACATATTAAAGTGCGCACCTAATCTCTCCCCCTTCGTGTATTCCTTAAGCAAAAATTCCATGCATTTGTAAGAGACTTTGAACTTCAAGACTCTAAACAAGTCGGCCCCTTCAACAACTGTGAAGCTCTTATTCAAACTCTCGGTGAAAGACACAGTAATCTCCTTAAGTTGGTTCTCCGCCATTGTTTTGTATTCTTTGAACATTGTGTGTAGCCTACCCTTTCCACTTGACAAGTAAGACTTAAGACACGAATGTGCTCCTTCAACTCTAAAATGTTCGAAAAACAATAAATTGCAAATACAAATCAGAACCTGTGGATCCTTCTGTAATGTGCAACTCCTCGCGTTCTGCGAGGAGTGTACACCTCGCGTTCTGCGAGGTGTGCATTACAGAAGCTCTTTTTATCATATGTAGAAGGTAGACAGAAATTACAGAACATACATGTTTGTCGTGTTATTCCCGAGAGTGAAGACATTATCCGTCCATGCTGAAACAAGTCTTTCTTTGTAACGGTTTAGCCAATTCATTCTCACGTACTTCAATACGGTTGGATAAGCTCGCCATTCGTCCTCAAGTTTCTTCAAAGTACTCTTGTAATCTTCTTCAGTCGTTTGTTCGAACACGTTATAATAATCATTTGAAATATGAACCCCCAATGCTTGTGTGCCCATAGCTATCTTCGCTCTCGCCTCTATGTTCTTCCTTACATGTCGCCTACATAAGAGAAACTTTGCATTTGGCCATAACTTGTCTGTTGCATTCATAAGAGCCATCTCACGGTCAGTGACGAAGCAAGTACGCGATGCTCCTATTCTCAAATACATCGTCTGCAGCTGCTGCAACGCCCAGAAATAACTATCCTCACTCTCAGCCTCTAACCATACCCCGCACACAACAAAATTCTTCCATGTAGAAGTCAAACCGACTATCTCCAGGAATGGAACATTGTACCTTAAACCAAAATACAGTAAGATAAATACAACATAAAAACAGAATGATAAATACTTACCTGTTCGTGCTATAAGTCGAGTCCATCAAAAGGACATATGGAAACGCCTTTAAGAGTTTCATTGATTCGGGGCTAGCAAAGAACAAGTCGCCTATTATCGAAGGATTCGTTGCACTTGGCCTATACTCCATGAAGTAGTTGCTCTCTTTGCATTGGTGAAAGAATTCTTGAACCACGGTTCTACCTTCCATTTCCTCTTCCCTTATATGTCTTACCAAATTGTACACTTGGTTCTTCTTTGTGCAACTTCCGGGATCCTTGTTTATCTCAGTGTAAATCTGATTTGGAGAACAATGTGAAAGTACCATCTCACGAACCTTTTTCTTTTGATCCGGGGTTGGCCTCCCGACAAATGCATTCCCGACCAAACTATCTCCAATAGGATGGTTGTGCAAACCACAAACAACCACTAATCTCCAATTCTCTTCAACCCGGTTCTCCATGAGCTTCAACTGAAATTTACACCCCGTTTTCTTGCTCTTTGTGTTTGATCTAACACCGACACCTTTAGGCCTATGGCTTCCCCCTTTCTCACAAATGATTTGAATCTTACCACTTTGCCCCGGTTTAGATGGTACACTCCTTCCAATAGAGATCATAAACTTGTGTTGCTTTGCAACATTCAAAGCCCACAAATGACCAATCTCCTTAGAGGCAAACACTTGCTCCGTAGTGAAATATTCCGAATAATCCCTAGAAACAACCTCTTCCTCACATACGGGACTATCAAACTTTGGTGCAGTGCGTAAAGAGGGAAGAAAACACATCTCCTCTCCTACGTTTGTTGGTGGGTTAGCAAATTGTGAATCAAACGCATCATAGCTTGATGGCACCTCATATGTACATGGCAATTCATAAGTAGATGGCACGGGCAACTCATAAGTAGATGGCACGGACAACTCATAAGTAGATGGCACAGGCAATTCATATGTAGATGGCACATGTTGTTCATATAAAGATGGTTGATGATAATATCCAAATTGGTCAATCCCTAAATCAAATGACGGTGGCGAACATGGCCTTGTATTCCGGGAGGGGTAGTTGTAGTCATTCAACTGGAGTGCATTCAATCCAGTGAACAAAGAAAAATTCACCTATACACAATGCTTCTGTTAATACTCTGTAATGTGCAACTTCTCGCGTTCTGCGAGGGTGGCACATCTCGCGTCACGCGAGTGGGTTCCTCTCGCAGAACGCGAGAAGTTGTTATTTCCTGAAACTAGTCATTGAACGGGATAATTTAACATAACATGAGTTCCTACATTAAAAACCCTTAAAACCCTAAAAACATGAACACATCTAAGTTTTTGACATTATATGCAAAAGTCATATCTTCAACACTTACTACTACTACATTTACCATGAAATACAACATAATAAGTTCATTTTAGCTCTTAATGGTGCAAAACAAATTAAAATTCAAAAATTAAGTAAGAACATTACCTCATTTGCATGGTAACTTGATGAACCATCATCTCCATTCTCTCCTTTGTTGAATTCCTCTTCATCTTCCATTATTTTAGGTGTTTTTAGAGTGTTTTGAAGTTTGAAGGTTTTGAAAATGGGTTTTAATGGAGGGTGAATGAGGTGAAAGATGATAAAAAATGTGTTAGGGTAGGGTTAATAGGTGTTACGGATTACTTAAAATAAGGGGGTAGTTATTACAGTTAGGTGGGGACAAGACATGTAGTAATGGCGTACAACAACGTCCATCTGACATGCTAATCTCGCGTTCTGCGAGTAGCCATACACTCGCGTTCTGCGAGAACACGTACACTCGCGTTACGCGAGATTAGCATGCATGTAATTAACCTAATTTTTTGCTAATCTCGCGTAACGCGAGTGTACGTGTTCTCGCAGAACGCGAGTGACCGGGCGTTGTTTGAATAAAGCATCGGGCTGTATATAAGAACCGTGTTAAAATACATGAACTTTGTAGTACCACTCTTGTAGTAGGTTCATGAAAATACACACTTGGGGTTCATGAAAATAAACACTTGGGGTTCATGAAAATATGTCTAGATGTTCATGAAAATATGCCTAGAGCTTCATGAAAATATGCCTAGAGGTTCATGAAAATATGCATAGATGTTCATGCAATTATGTCTAAAGGTTCATTTAAAAATGCCTAGAGGTTCATGAAAATACACTCTTAGGTTCATAAAAATATACAATTAGGTTTCATAGCAATACACTTAGGTTCATGAAAATATGCCTAGAGGTTCATGAAAATATGCCTAGAGGTTCATAAAACATGGCTTAAGGTTCATGTCAATAGTCGAGTAGGTTCACGAGCTTTTTTATAAACTGCAAAACCTTGCAAGATTAAGTTGTCAAACTCAACATTTCCAAAGAGTTTATAAACTGAAAAAACATGATCTATGGGTTTTGCAAAGAAAAAAATGCTTCGTGGTTTATGAAAATATGCCTAGAGGTTCATGAAAATATGCCTAGAGGTTCATGAAAATATGTCTAGAGGTTCATGAGAATACAAACATAGGTTAATGAAAATATGCCTAGATGTTCATGAAAATATGTCAAGAGACTTCATTAAAAATACACACTTAGGTTAGTGAACATATGCCTAGAGATTTATGAAAATATGCCTAGAGATTTATGAAAATATGCCTAGAGGTGTATGAATATAAGCCTAGAGGTTCATGAAAATATGCCTAGAGGTGTATGAAAATATGCCTAGAGGTGTATGAAAATATGCCTAGAGGTTGATGATTTAGATTCATGTCAATAGTCGTGTAGGTTCATGTCGATAGTCTTATAGGTTCATGCTAATAGTCTTACAACTAGTTCATTTAGCCTAATTTAATTTTTAATAAACACAATGAACTAAAAGACACTAGGTTCATGTCGATAGCCTAGAGGTTCATGAAAATATGCCTAGTGGTTCATGAAAATATACCTAGAGGTTCATAATACATGGCTTAAGGTTCATGTCAATAGTCGAGTAGGTTCACGGGCTTTTTAATAATTAAACTGCAAAAACTTGCATGATTAAGTTGTCAAACTCAACATTCCCAAAGAGTTTATAAACTGCAAAAACATGATCTATGGGTTTTGCAAGTTCCTGAAGATCCGCAGGAATATCCTCATGGCCGAACTGCGCACCCACCTGTTCACCTGACCAAACCACCGCTTTCATAAATCAATAATCCCCTGAAAAGAATCCTCTGCACCAATAGGCAGTTACAGCACAAGCGGCTTAGCTCCCAAATTGCTTACAATCATATCCCTTGTTCGGAAGGTAATTGTCACTCCATATACTGAAGTCTGACGGGGTTACTTCATGAGTTTTCTCGATTTGATTCGAAATAGCTTCTTTTGATGGTGCATCTTGTTCTGCCTGATGTGCAACTAAAAGTGGGTAAGCGGGAAGATTATATTCAAACAGTGATATCAAATGAAAGGCATCTGATTTAATTTAGCCATTTAGTTTTACCGATGTTTGATATTGAGTTGCAGTGCCCGTGACCCTTGTTATTAATGTTTTTATTTAACTCGGTTCATATATTTTATGGGTTAATGAGAAATACAACAAATTTATATGGTTATACTTAGGTTCATGAAAATATGCCTAGAGGTTCATGAAAATATGCAAGAGGTTCATGCTGATAGCTCATTATAGTATTCTACTAGCCTCGTATCCCATACTTAGGTTCATGAAAATATGCCTAGAGGTTCATGAAAATATGCCTAGAGGTTCATGAAAATATGCAAGAGGTTCATGCTGATAGCTCATTATAGTATTCTACTAGCCTCGTATCCCGCTTAACACGTTCATGTCTGTTGGAGCCGGTTCTCGATGGGCTCGCGAAACCCAAAGAGAATCGAGCTAGGCCCAGAAGACGCGACGACCTCAGACGGCCCTTAAATTCAACCCAGAAGAACGAAAGCGGCCCATAAGCATACGAAGCCCAAAAAGAGGATCTGATGAGATCAGGTATTGGAGGGGCAAAATGGTAATTGACTCGCATGGGCCCCTAGCGAGAGTATAAGAATGTAACCGAATGGAGAGAGAAGGGACAAAGCATCATTTACCGGAATTATTCTCCTTTCTTCCTCCTCTCGAGAGCAAAAACACTGAAGCAATCCGGAGCTTCAATCCTCCCAAACGACCTTCTCCTTGAGGCGTTTGCACGATTAGCACTTGGATTGTGATTCTCGGTGTTGTAATCGAGCTTTTGGTATTGAAATGAGAGATTTCTGAGATGATTTGGATATTTTAGACAAAGAGCTTGCTAAGCTTGAAATGGTATTTTGAGTTCTTCCTTTCATAAGCTTTTTTCTCCCTATTCTCTCTTGTTTTTGTGTCAATTTGCTTTATCTTTGGTAGCTTTATTGCACATTTACTGAGTTGGGCGTCGGAGAGCCAAATCCGAAGCCTCCCCCCTCCTGGTTTGGTTGCGCAGGTGTTCAAAGACTCAAGAACCAGCTCAGTTCTCAGGGAAAAGATGGCGAAAGGTATAATTTGATTGAGTGGAGCATTGTGAACAAGTTGTTTGTCCGGAGTTGCGGAAGAGGTCCTCGGCATTTGTTCGAAGATTTTGTCCCTTGAACCTCGCGAGGTGTTGTGTCGCGAGGTCGTAAATTCTGGGCTCCAACACTGGCGCCGACCGTGGGGACCTCCTCGTGCAACTAAGGCTCACAACATATTCTCGTGATTTGTTACGTTACAGTCAGACCGAAGATGCACACTGGTGGTGAGGGAAGTGGCGCTGTTAATGATACCCACATCGCCACTCGCACACAACAAGAGGTGAACAACCCGCGAGTGCCTCTTCCCCGCGTAGAGGAAGAGGAAATGGTCCTTGTAGGACCAGCGTTAGCCCAGTACCGCGTGATGCTCCAGACCTTAGGGCATAATGCTGGGGGAGTTCGAGACCAAGAGCAACCGAGGGTTGCGGTCCGTGAAGAAGGGCAGAATCAAGGAAATCACGAGCAAGTCAACGCGGAGGGAAGTGCCGAGCACGTGCCAGATGACAGAGTCTCGGTGTCGCGAAGGCCTGAGGCCGAAAGACGCGAGAGATCCAGTCACCCCAGCAGGTTCGATCTGAATCAGGCTCCCGCGAGTATGCATGAATATCAGTCAAACAGAGGAAAAACCGAGACAAGGGGATATGGGACTCGCGTTGAACGAGAGCCTTCTCGTTATCAATATGAGGGGGAGCCTTATTACAATCAAGCAGCCTATCCGCGACAGGCTTACGAGGCCTACCCACCCGTGAATCAGTCAGCGTTGTTCAGCCCGACCGCTTTCGCGGACCACATAGTCAGGTCAGCTCCTCTACCTGATTTCAGATTTCCCGTTATCAAAGAATATAATGGCAAAGAAGACCCTAGCGAGCACCTGGCTCGCTACAAGTATGCTATGCTCGCGAGGTGCCCCGATAGAGCCACGATGTGCAAGGGCTTCCCGGGTACCCTCGCGGGTCCAGCCATGACCTGGATGCTTAATCAACCTTCTGGGTTGTATCAATTCTTTCGTTGATCTAGAAAGAAGTTTCTTGTTGCACTTCGGTTCCTCAAAGAAAAGAAAGGTGACTATGCAAGAAGTGGTAGGCGTCAAGCAGGGTCCTAATGAGTCGCTAGAAGGGTATGTTAAGAGGTTCTCAGAAAATATCCTAGAAGCCGAAGATTTTCATGATAAAACTGCTAGAGTCGCGTTCTTAGACGGACTCACAGATGGAAGCTCCTTCAAGCAGTACTTATACCGCAAGAAAGATTTAGATTACCAGGGTATGCTCGAGAGAGCTTATACAGAGATTAATGTAGAAGCGCATTCAGGGTCAGCATCGAAAGGAAACAATCAGGGTAAATCTGCTCAGGGTCAGAAGAAAGACAGTCAGAACTGGGGTAACAAGCGCCATCAGAGTAACCAGAGTAAAGAGCAGTGTGATTCGCGAGCACCGGGCTTGCAGATTCAGGATCAGAGTCAGGGTCAGAAGCAGTTCAGGGGTCAGAATCATGATCAAAATCAGTTTCACTCACAGAATTTTGTGGCAGAACAGGATAATCGACGCGAGGGTCAAAGGGGGGGGGTGATCGTAGCCGTGGTCGCAACATGTCAGCTATGTGGTGTGAGTACCACAGAGTGGATACTCACCCTACAGAGGAATGCAGGTCGCGACCTCACCACCCGAGAGAACAGGAAGTCTTGACTGCTCAGAGAGGAAATGGTAACAGGGGTCGCGGCAACCCAAGAGGGGGTGTAAGAGGTAGAGGTGGAGGTAGAAATCAGAATGAAGTAAGGCAACAAACCCCCGAGAGGAATGACCAGAATCAGGGTCCCAATCGCCACCCAAACCAAAACTTCCCTCGCCTGGATGGCCATGTAGGGACAATCGCAGGCCGTCATGAACCTATTCTCCTCAGCAAGCGAGAGCAAAGGCTCATAAACAACGCGCCCAAGCCTCAGGGCACACCAATTTATAGCATCGCGAGGCCACAATCTGAACCTTACACACTCGCCTTTAGCGACAAGGAAGTGGATAACTGGGCCGTTGAGGCCGCCGACCCTCTAGTCATTCATGCTCAAATTGGAACCAAGCTCGTGAGAAGAATTCTTGTTGATACAGGGAGCTCCGCTGACATACTCTACTGGGACGCGTTTGAAAAGATGGGCATTGATCAGTCAACCCTCCGACCTACCAAAACCACGTTAGTAGGCTTCGCGGGAGACAGAGTGAAGGCCCTAGGCGTCGTCACTTTAGATCTCATATTGGGTGAAGAAACTGGGTCAAGAAGATCAGAAAAGATAGACTTTGTGGTAATCCCGATTTCATCCTCCTACAACGCGATACTGGGACGCGAGACTCTGTGCAAGTTCAAAGCAGTCGTGTCAATCTGTCACTTCTGCCTTAAGTTCCCAACGTCTTCAGGAGTAGGAGTCGTGAGGGGAAACAAAGAGGAGAGCCGCATCTGCTATGTATCATCCGAAAAGGGCAGCACCAAGGCCTTGTTCGCCAACCAGTTATTTATTCCAGGGTTGCCTCGCGTGATTGGGGAAGCCGAGTTGGAGGTACGTGCCTCTCCGAGGTCGCGAGATACTGGGGAAGAAGAAGAGGGGCACAAACCACATTTTGATGGGTTTGAAAAGCATACGATCACTCCATTCCTCAACAAAGAGGAGAAGCTCTATGTAGGAGGAAGATTAGACCAGAAAGTTGTGCAAGATATTGAGACCTTGCTCGCCCGCTCCCGGGATATATTCGCGTGGACGCCAAAAGATTTGAAGGGGATTCCCGCGAGCGTTATGATTCACTCCCTGAACATCAGTCCAGAGATTAAGCCGCGTAGGCAGAAAAAGCGAAAGCAAGCAGGACCAAAGAACGCGGCCGCTGCTGTTGAACTCGCGAAGTTGTTAAAAGCAGGGTTTGTTAAGCCAGTACAATACCCGACATGGTTGTCAAATGTAGTGATGGTGGAGAAAAATCCTAAAGGGACAGGAAAATGGCGCATGTGCGTAGATTTCACTAGTCTCAATAAGGTCATGATGAATCCAGCCGACTCGGGGCACACGGCTTTTATAACAGACAAGGGAACCTTCTGCTATAAAGTAATGCCATTTGGCTTGAAGAACGCGGGAGCCACTTTCCAGAGGCTAGTGGACATGATCTTTAGTGAGCAAAGGGGTGACACCGTGGAAGCCTATGTTGATGATATAGTGGTTAAGAGAAAAAAGCAAACAGACCACGTTCGCGACCTGGCAGAAGTTTTTGAAACTTTGAGGAAATACGGGATGAGTCTCAATCCCGAGAAGTGCGTGTTCGGAGTCACTGAGGGTAAATTCCTAGGGTTTCAGATTAGTGCACGCGGTGTCGAGGTCAACCCTGATAAGGTCCAAGCTGTACTAAATCTACAACCACCGAAATCCACTCATGACGTCCAGAGATTTGTGGGAAGGGTTAACTATCTCGGGAGGTTTTGTGCAAAGCTCGCGGAGAGAAACCTTCCTTTCTTTGACATACTGAGGAAGCCCAAAAGCTTCGAATGGACTGAAGAGTGTGAGAAAGCGTTTGTAAGCCTCAAAGAGCACTTGGCTAAACTCCCAACTCTCGTGTCACTAGTGCCCGGTGAAAACCTACAGTTGTATCTCGCGGCGGGCACGCGTGCCGTTAGTGTTGTCTTGGTAAGAGAGCAGCAGGTCCCAGTCTATTTCGTTAGTAAGGCACTCCTGTCGGCCGAGACCAGATATTCACCCATTGAGAAAGCAGTACTCGTGTTGATAACAACCGCTCGCAAACTCCGACCTTATTTCCACGCTCACCCCATCGAGGTGTTGACAGATTTACCACTCCCATCCTTCATGAGTAAACCAACAACCTCCGGAAGGCTCGCGAGATGGGTTATTAAAATGACCTAGTTTGATGTAGTCTACAGACCTCAACCCACCATCAAAGCGCAAGCTTTGGATGATTTCATCGTTGAAACAAGTTTCAGAGAGTTAGAAAGAAATGACATAGGTCCAGAGGACCCCGCGTGGGTGATGCACATCGATGGGGCAGTAAATGTAGATGGTTGCGGGGCGGGGGTCGTCTTGACATCCCCAGCCGGGGACAAGGTCGACCACACGATCACATTAAAATTCAAAGCCACTAATAAAGAGGCAGAATATGAGGCACTCATTGCAGGGTTGGAAATTGCAATCCATGCAAACATTCACGTGGTGAAGTGTCTTTGCGACTCTCAGATTGTTGTGAATCAGATTAAAGGGGCCTATGAAGCTCGAACATGAAACCTCCCCAGATACCACGCAAGAGCTACTACCTTGATTTCATTATTCAGGCATTTCGAGATTGAGGCAATCTCGAGGGAGGAAAACACGCGAGCCGATGAGCTCGCGAAGCGAGGGTCCTAGGCTCAGTACGCGAACATGGAACATCTCGATGGAAATTCCACTGTCATTTTCAAGGATGGAAAGAGCCAATACTTCTGGTTGGTAAAGTCTGAGAGCGCCGTTAGCAATCAAGTGGAGCTGATGGAAATAGATGAGCCAGTCAGTGACTGGTGCACCCGTATAATTCAATATATGGCAAACGAAGCCGGACCCTAAGATCCAAAGGAAATGAGAAAACTTGTCTCTATGGCTGCACGTTTCTACATGTGTCGCGGGAGACTCTACAAAAGAGGGTATGGGCCACGCGAGCTCAGGTGTCTGTCAAAAAGAGACAATGATGTGCTTATAAGAGAGCTGCACGCGGGTTTGCGCGGAACCCACACGGGTTGGAGACCTATGGTCTACAAAGCATTGAGACAGGGGAGCTTCTGACCCACCATGAAACAGGACGCGCAACGCGAGTCACAGAACTGTAAGCCATGTCAGTATTTTGCTCCAGCTTCCCATCAACCAGGTGTAGAACTACAGATAATGTCTAGCCCCTGTCCTTTCGCGATGTGGGGGCTAGATCTGCTAGGACGCTTCAAGACGAAAGCACTTGGTCAGCTGGAATACATCATTGTAGCAGTTGATTATTTCACTAAATGGATTGAAGCCGAAGCTCTCGCGAGTACTACCGTCCCGGCTGTTAAAAAGTTCTTGTGGAAAAATATCATCTGCAGATACGGCCTCCCTCATGAGATCGTAACCGATAGAGGACCGCAATTCAATTCACCACAGCTGCTCGCGTGGTGTAATGACATGGGAATTCCCTTAAGAATCGCATCAGTCCCTCATCCGCATTGCAATGGCCAGGTCGAGGTTGTAAACAAAAGCATTGTCATGGATCTAAAAAGACAACTAGAGGGCTCCAAAGGCAAATGGGCTGAAGTATTACCCCTTGTACTCTGGGCAAACAGAACCACAGCAAAGAAAGCAACCGGGGAAACACCTTTTGCTCTCGCTTATGGAGTAGAAGCCACAGTGCCAGCCGAGTTCATCGTTCCCACAGATCGCATCATTCAGTATAACTCGATTGACAATGATGAAAAACTGCAGCTAGAGTTGCAAATGCGGGAAGAAACTCGCGACCTGGCAACTATCAGAGCAGCCAATCACAAAGCCAGCGTCGCGAAATATTATAACAAGCACGTCAAGATAAGGGGATTCATCGAAGGGGACCTTGTTCTCCGCAAAACAGAAGGAGGAATGCTCGACCCCAACTGGGAAGGACCCTACATTATAGATCGCGAAGTCGCACCCGGGGCATATCGTCTCAAGGATCACTCCGGGATTCACGTTGCCAACTCTTGGAACGTGATGCGACTTCGTCGCTTCTACGCCTAGTCCTCCCACAAAACCCAGGTACGCTTAGTAAATTCTAGCAGAATTTTTTCTAATCTCTGATCACAATTCTTATCACCTCAAGACACTAAAGCAATTGATCACTATGGCATGATAAGTACAGGTTGTACACTAAGGTAAATTATAGCACGCGAGTCCGGGTTACCAAAGAATAAGAATCACAGCCTGGTCGACCAATGCTCGTCTACCTAAAAAGGTAGCGCTTCAACTCAAAAGACCAAAAGTCGTCAAGTCCGCTTCACTTGGCTGGGCTAAAAAACCCCCCCAGGTCGCGTGTCCAGCTTCCAAGGTTGAGCTAAAAAACTCTCATTGGTCGAGAAAGCATGGACGGGTTTACGCCAACGAGCTCACCCGCCATGAGTCCGCTACACTGGGTTGGGATAAAAAAAAAACCCCAGGTTGCGTATCCAGCTTCCAAGGTTGAGCTAAAAAACTCTCCTTGGTCGCGAAAGCATGGACGGGTTTACGCCAACGAGCTCACCCGCCATGAGTCCGCTTCACTGGGCTGGGCTAAAAAAATCCCCCAGGTCGCGTGTCCAGCTTCCAAGGTTGAGCTAAAAAACTCTCCTTGGTCGCGAAAGCATGGACGGATTTATGCCAACGAGCTCACCCGCCTTGAGTCCTCTTCATTGGGCTGGGCTAAAAAAAAACCCCAGGTCGCGTGTCCAGCTTCCAAGATTGAGCTAAAAAACTCTCATTGGTCGCGAAAGCATGGACGGGTTTACGCCAACGAGCTCACCCGCCATGAGTCTGCTTCACTAGACTAGACTAGAAAACCCCCCAGGTCGCGTGTCCAGCTCCCAAGGTTGAGCTAAAAAACTCTCCTTGGTCGCGAAAGCATGGACGGGTATACGCCAACGAGCTCACCCGCCATGAGTCCGCTTCACTGGGCTGGGCTAGAAACCCCCCCCCCCAGATCGCGTGTCCAGCTTCCAAGGTTGAGCTAAAAAACTCTCCTTGGTCGCGAAAGCATGAACGGGTTTACGCCAACGAGCTCTCCTGCCATGAGTCCGCTTCACTGGGCTGGGCTAAAAAAAAAAACCCAGGCCGTGTGTCCAGCTTCCAAGGTTGAGCTAAAAAACTCTCCTTGGTCGCGAAAGCATGGACGGGTTTACGCCAACGAGCTCACCCGCCATGAGTCCGCTTCACTAGGCTGGGCTAAAAAAAAACCACAGGTCGCGTGTCCAGCTTCCAAGGTTGTGCTAAACAACTCTCCTTGGTCGCGAAAGCATGGACGGGTTTACGCCAACGAGCTCACCCGCCATGAGTCCACTTCACTGGGCTGGGCTAAAAAAAACCCCAGGTCGCGAAAAGCGTATTGACAGCATTCTTGTAGAAGTCCACGAGAGCGCATTGACGATAACCGCCGCAATACTCTTCCACTGCCATATTTATCTCATAAGCGATTCTCTCGGGCATCGTCGCATGAAGTTTCTCATTCTCTTGTCTGAGGTCGTTCACTTGCGTGTTATACTCAGAGACGATGTTGACGTGGGTAGACCTCTCATACGCAAGTTGTGCCTCCAGCTCTTTTATCTTCGCGTCCTTAGATTCCAATAGCGCATTAGCCTTCGAAAGCTTCACCTCCAAAGCTTTCTTTCCCCCCATAAGACGAGACTTAGCCGCTCTATTAGCATCGCGGATCGACTGGTCCTCCTCCATCAATTCTTTAAGTTTATCCTCAGCCGCAAGCACCCTCCGACTGGCGCTCGCAATAATATTCATCCCCTGCAAACGACCAACTCCAAGGTTAAAAAGACAAAAGGAAGCAAGAAGTAAATAAAGACGCAAAACTTACTGCGAAGAGTAATTTAGACAAGCCACCATGTCTATCCGAGACTTCCCCGTAAAGGCTAGGCTCAGGAGGAAAGGTAGTTGGAATTGAAGCAAAGAAGGCACGCGTAGCAGATAAACCGTGAATAAAAGTAGGATTCACGACGGGATCATCAGCAGGCTCTGGAGACGAAACAAACTCCACTTCTGTCGTCCTTTTCCGACTTCTCTCCGACACCTTTTGTTTTCCTTTATCAAACTAAAACAAACATTTACAAAGAATAAAAGAAAAGGAAGAGCGATAGACTAACCTGCCATCGGAAACTGGGTAAGAACAGCGACGAAGACGACAGTAGAAAAGGCAGGAGAACACCGGCGGAGTGTTTTATTCGAAGTTTTACAGAGAGCAAAGAAGGTTTATGGCGGATTGAGAGGAGGAAGACGAAGACGAGTCTTTATAGGGAAAAATCGAAAAAAGAAGATGCAATTAGAAGACGACACGTGGACGACATGCGCTGGGCGTGGGAATTCTTAAAGGTTTTCGAATTCGAAACGTCGCTCTGAGAATTCTAGCAGGCACACACGTGACGCACATACGCGAGGTAATCATACAAAGTCGAAAGAAGGAATCACATCGAGAACGCGGCTTCAAAGAGACAAACCCAAGCCATAGGCTATTCAACATAAAAGCTTGGGGGGCTGGATGTTGGAGCGGGTTCTCGATGGGCTCGCGAAACCCAAAGAGAATCGAGCTAGGCCCAGAAGACGCGACCTCAGACAGCCCTTAAAGTCAGCCCAGAAGAACGAAAGCGGCCCATAAGCATACGAAGCCCAAAACGAGGATCTGATGAGATCAGGTATTGGAGGGGCAAAATGGTAATTGACTCGCGTGGGCCCCTGGCGAGAGTATAAGAATGTAACCGAATGGAGAGAGAAGGGACAAAGCATCATTTACCGGAATTATTCTCCTTTCTTCCTCCTCTCGAGAACAAAAACACTGAAGCAATCCGGAGCTTCAATCCTCCCAAACGACCTTCTCCTTGAGGCGTTTGGATGATCAACACTTGGATTGTGATTCTCGGTGTTGTAATCGAGCTTTTGGTATTGAAATGAGAGATTTCTGAGATGATTTGGATATTTTAGACAAAGAGCTTGCTAAGCTTGAAATGATGTTTTGAGTTCTTCCTTTCATAGGCTTTCTTCTCCCTATTCTCTCTTGTTTTTGTGTCAATTTGCTTTATCTTTGGTAGCTTTATTGCACATTTACTAACTTGGGCGTCGGAGAGCCAAATCCGAAGCCTCCCCCCCCCCCCTGGTTTGGTTGCGCAGGTGTTCAAAGACTCAAGAACCAACTCAGTTCTCAGGGAAAAGATGGCGAAAGGTATAATTTGATCGAGTGGAGCATGGTGAACAAGTTGTTTGTCCGGAGTTGCGGAAGAGGTCCTCGGAATTTGTTCGAAGATTTTGTCCCTTGAACCTCGCGAGGTGTTGTGTCGCGAGGTCGTAAATTCTGGGCTCCAACATTGTCGATAGCTTAACACGTTCATTTAGATAGTCTTGTAGGTTCATACTGAAAGCCTTGCAAGTTCATGAAAATATACACTTAGGTTCATGCAAAAATGCCTAGAGGTTCATGAAAATATGCCCTAGAGGTTCATGATAATACACACTTAGGTTCATGAAAATATGTTTAGAGGTTCATGAAAATATGCATAGAGGTTCATGAAAATATGCTTAAAAGTTCATGAAAATATGCCTAAAAGTTCATGAAAATATGTTTGGAGGTTCATGAAAATATACACTTTGATTCATAGCAATACACTTAGGTTCATGAAAATATGCCTAGGGGTTCATGAAAATATGCCTAAAGGTTCATGCTGATAATTTAACATGTTCATGTCGATAGCTTAACACGTTCATGTAGATAATCTTGTAGGTTGATACTGATAGCCTTCATGAAAATATACACTCAGGTTCATAGCAATACACTTAGGTTCATGCAAATGTGTCTAGAGGTTCATGAAAATATGCCTCTAGGTTCATGAAAATATGCCTCTAGGTTCATGAAAATATGCATAGAGGTTCATGGTGATAGCTTAACACGTTCAAGTCAATAGCTTAACACATTCATGTCAATAGTCTTGTAGGTTCATACTGATAGTCTTGCAAGTTCATGCCGATAGCCTTGCAGGTTCATGGATTTTTTTATCCCGATTTTTTTGTTATGAAAAATGCCTTAGGTTCATGTCGATAGTCGTGTAGATTCATGTCAATAGCCTTACAGGTTCATAGTAATAGTCTTGTAGGTTCATTTAGCCTAATTTATTTTTTAATGAACACATTTAACTAAAAGACACTAGGTTCATGTTAATAGTTGTATAGGTTCATGCTAATAGTCTTGCAAGTTTATTTAGCCTAAGTTATTTTTTAATGATCACGTTGAACTAAAATAGATTAGGTTCATTTCAACATTCCCGTAGGTTCATAATCATAGCCTTGCAGGTTCATACCGATAGTGTTGTAGATTCATGAATATTTTTAACCCAATTTTCTTCATGAGGAAAACATTGAACTAAAATGTCTTAGGTTCATGTCGATAGTCATGTGGGTTCATGTCTATAGACTTATAGGTTCATACTAATAGTCTTGCAGGTTCATTTAGCCTAATTTATTTTTTTAATGAACACATTGAACTAAAAGTCACTAGGTTCATGTTGTGTAGGTTCATGTTGATAGCATGCTGTCTTGCAAATTTATTTAGCCTATTTTATTTTCTAATGAACACATTAAACTAAAATACTTTAGGTTCATATGTAACCGAAAAACGAATCCTTAAAAAACGAAACGCCTATATACACGCGACTTTTTCACTATATGCACGCCAATCTGTGCGCAGTTGTTCAGCGCACAAGGGTATTTTGGGGATAAAAATGAAATTGATGGCGCCGTCTGACAAATTGATGCGCTGATGACACGCGTACTGCAACACCTGTGCGCAACACATCTGCGCATAGCGTTTCGAATTCTAAAATCCTATGCGCAGACGTTTTGCGCATAGGACCTGTGCGCAGTTAAGTTGCACAGATATACTGCGCACAAATTTTTAACGGTAAAAAAGTGTGCGCAACATAACTGCGCACAGTTTGTTACCGTTAAAAATGTGTGCGCATTGGATCTGCTCACATGGATTTAACAGTAACTATGTGTTATTAGGAAGATTGATAAAGTTACAGAATAGGTGCGCATAACCTTGACACATGGATGAAATCCGGTTTGAAGTAGTTGAGATATGAAGGGTCTAGTACATCGATGTTGATTATGTTTCAAAAACTTATACAATTATGTGTTATTAGGCATATAAAGAGTGTATAAGGTCTCCCCTTCACAGAACGTTGATTGAAAATACTCAAAAACGCAAAAACGCCTTATCGGTCCTGATGGCCTGTTAAGGTCGAGAATAGGCGGTTCGATGCCCAAACAACGTCGGAATGCAATGAAACTTGTTTTCACTGCAGATTATAGCTATTTAACCTTGTCAGTAACTTCGAGTCGAAAACTCGAACTCTTTGAGTAACACCTCCTTTGTAAACCTTCACTAGTCTTTCATTCTTCGAAAAAGTCGAAGTAGTTTAGATATGAAGGGTCTAGTACATCGATATTGATTATGTTTCAAAAACTTTTACAATTATGTTTTATTAGGCATATAAAGAGTGTATAAGGTCTCCCCTTCACAAAAAGTTGATCGAAAATACTCAAAAACGCAAAAACGCCTTATCGGTCCTGATGGCCTATTAAGGTCGAGAATAGGCGGTTCGATGCCCAGACGACGTCGGAATGCAATGAAACTTGTTTTCAATGCATATTATAGCTATTTAACCTTGTCGGTAACTTCGAGTCGAAAACTCGAACTCTTCGAGTAACACCTCCTTTCTAAACCTTCACTAGTCTTTCATTCTTCGAAATAGTCGAAGTAGTTGAGATATGAAGGGTCTAGTACATCGATATTGATTATGTTTCAAAAACTTTTACAATTATGTGTTATTAGGCATATAAAGAGTGTATAAGGTCTCCCCTTCACAAAACGTTGATCGAAAATACTCAAAAATGCCTTATCGGTCCTGATGGCCTGTTAAGGTCGAGAATAGGCGGTTTGATGCCCAAACAACGTCAGAATGCAATGAAACTTGTTTTCAATGCATATTATAGCTATTTAACCTTGTCGGTAACTTCGAGTCGAAAACTCGAACTCTTCGAGTAACACCTCCTTTCTAAACCTTCACTAGTCTTTCATTCTTTGAAATAGTCGAAGTAGTTGAGATATGAAGGGTCTAGTACATCGATGTTGATTATGTTTCAAAAACTTATACAATTATGTGTTATTACGCATATAAAGAGTGTATAAGGTCTCCCCTTCACAAAAAGTTTATCGAAAATACTCAAAAACGCAAAAACGCCTTATCGGTCCTGATGGCCTATTAAGGTCGAGAATAGGCGGTTCGATGCCCAGACGACGTCGGAATGCAATGAAACTTGTTTTCAATGCATATTATAGCTATTTAACCTTGTCGGTAACTTCGAGTCGAAAACTCGAACTCTTCGAGTAACACCTCCTTTCTAAACCTTCACTAGTCTTTCATTCTTCGAAATAGTCGAAGTAGTTGAGATATGAAGGGTCTAGTACATCGATATTGATTATGTTTCAAAAACTTTTACAATTATGTGTTATTAGGCATATAAAGAGTGTATAAGGTCTCCCCTTCACAAAACGTTGATCGAAAATACTCAAAAATGCCTTATCGGTCCTGATGGCCTGTTAAGGTCGAGAATAGGCGGTTTGATGCCCAAACAACGTCAGAATGCAATGAAACTTGTTTTCAATGCATATTATAGCTATTTAACCTTGTCGGTAACTTCGAGTCGAAAACTCGAACTCTTCGAGTAACACCTCCTTTCTAAACCTTCACTAGTCTTTCATTCTTTGAAATAGTCGAAGTAGTTGAGATATGAAGGGTCTAGTACATCGATGTTGATTATGTTTCAAAAACTTATACAATTATGTGTTATTACGCATATAAAGAGTGTATAAGGTCTCCCCTTCACAAAAAGTTTATCGAAAATACTCAAAAACGCAAAAACGCCTTATCGGTCCTGATGGCCTATTAAGGTCGAGAATAGGCGGTTCGATGCCCAAACGACGTCGGAATGCAATGAAACTTGTTTTCAATGCATATTAAAGCTATTTAACCTTGTCGGTAACTTCGAGTCGAAAACCGAACTCTTCGAGTAACACCTCCTTTGTAAACCTTCACTAGTCTTTCATTCTTCGAAATAGTCGAAGTAGTTGAGATATGAAGGGTCTAGTACATCGATGTTGATTATGTTTCAAAAACATATACAATTAGGTGTTATTAGGCATATAAAGAGTGTATAAGGTCTCCCCTTAACAAAACGTTGATTGAAAATACTCAAAAACGCAAAAACGCCTTATCGGTCCTTATGGCCTCTTAAGGTCGAGAATAGGTGGTTCGATGCCCAAACGACGTCGGAATGCAATGAAACTTGTTTTCACTGCATATTATAGCTATTTAACCTTGTCGGTAACTTCGAGTCGAAAACTCGAACTCTTTGAGTAACACCTCCTTTGTAAACCTTCACTAGTCTTTCATTCTTCGAAATAGTCGAAGTAGTTGAGATATGATAGGTCTAGTACATCGATGTTGATTATGTTTCAAAAACTTATACAATTATGTGTATTAGGCATATAAAGAGTGTATAAGGTCCCCCCTTCACAAAAAGTTGATCAAAAATACTCAAAAACGCAAAAACGCCTTATCTGTCCTGATGGCCTATTAAGGTCGAGAATAGGCGGTTCGATGTCGAAACGACGTCGGAATGCAATGAAACTTGTTTTCAATGCATATTATAGCTATTTGACCTTTTCAGTAACTTCGAGTCGAAAACCAGAACTCTTCGAGTAACACCTCCTTTGTAAACCTTCACTAGTCTTTCATTCTTCGAAATAGTCGAAGTAGTTGAGATATGAAGGGTCTAGTACATCGATGTTGATTATTGATGAGGCGAAAGTCGTAGTGCCAAATCAAAATAAACTCTAAACACTAACTAGAGTATAGCAAGTAAGTAGAGGTCGAACCCAAGGGAATCAAAACACCAAATCAATGCAGTCAAGTGAAATATCAACTAGTAACAAGTAACCAAGGGGGGGGGTTTGATTGCAAGAACACACAAGTAACCAGTAACAAGCAGAAGAAGTTTGGGTGAGAATATGATGAGAAGGGGTTTCACCTAGCAAGTATCGACACAACAGTCAATCAAGTTGATCATAGATTTATCTCAAGTTCTATTCAATCCTAGGGAATGTTCCTATTCCAATCTTTAATATTTTAGCAGGCCAACCGGTCCTGATAATACTTACTATTCAACAATCAGGGAAACCTCTCAAGATTAGATGAAATAGCAGGAAAGAGCACAAGAATCATAAGGATGCATGCAATAACTTACAACCGTCAAGTATTAACATGCAATCAATTCTCTTTCATAAAAGCAATCAACTACCAGATCATGCAGATATGAGTGCTACAATGACAAGGAATTCCACCGTATATTCCTAGTCTAGCAATAGAAAACTATCAATCAAACTAGGTGATCAAGCTAGCAAAACTAATAGAAATCAATAGATGAAAAGCAAGAGAATTAATACAAACCCATAGGAAAAGAACAAGAGTTTAGAAATCTCACAACTTAATAACTGAAGGTTTCAACCGCTAAGTAAAACAATGGAGATTAGTTCCTGCTCATGGTTGCAGAACTAAATTGTCTGATGGAAAAGATGATAGAAAAGATGATATAAATAGAGACTAACCCTAAAAATATATGGTAAAAGATATATCCTAAACGAAATAATAAAATAAGATAAAAGGAAAATAAACCAAACAAACAAACTAAAAGGAAATAAATCGATCGTCAAGTGCTCGGTAACTAATTCATTTGAGCTGCTTGCTTCCAATTGTGCAGCTTCTTGCTTCAAATAGTTGATTACGGCTGTAGCTTCCAATGTGGGCCCATCTGCCTCTTCATTAAATGGGCCAGCAGAAATCACGGCCCAGCTGCTTGCTTCTCTTCCACGGCCCGTCTCGCGCACGAAGGGGAATTCACCATAATACCCGCGATCGCCGATATTAATCCGCGGTCGCGGATTTATTAAATATTCTCGGCTCCTCTCTCTTGCTCCACCGCGATCGTCGTCGGTGATTTCTTCAAATCTTCAATATTCTTTGGTTCTGATCTTCAATTCTTCACTTCTTAATAAATATCTCAGAACATAACAATGGCTCGAAACACATATAATAATACTCCTAAATCAATGTAATAATCCCTAGTTACGCTATACAAAGTGCAGCGTATCAAATACCCCCATACTTAGACTTTTACTCGTCCCGAGTAACTTACAGAAAAACTACCCATACAATAAAATACTTAAAGCCTGAAGAAGTACAAGAATATCTCCTAGTGATTACATAACCAATAAGCTCCTCCAAAACGCACAAAACACAACAACAATAATCAAGAACAATGTGATAAAATAAGCACATACCCAGAACTACACCTTATTCCTCCAAGTGGCCTACCTGAATCCTCCTATACGCCTCCTTCTTATGTCTCCATACGCCAAGATGATAAAGATCCTAAAACACTCAATTTTTTTATATACCACTCATCTTGCTTGGGCGCCTTTTCAGGTTTTCATCCCAACCACTCAATAATTGTTCCAGGGTCACAAAATTCACATCACTCAAGACTTATTTTTGCCCCACCCTAATGCCGGTCAAGCCACCTTCTTATTGCATAGATCTTGCTATCCAAGGATTTTGTATGCCTTTTTTCAATTTTTTTTTGTGGCTTTTTCATACAATATATATTCAATAAGCTCATGCAGATACAACCAACACCCAAATAATTACATGTGAATACATTCTTCTCCACCATACTTAAACATTGCATTGTCCTCAATGAAATGGAAGACATAAAAACGAACCCAGGGAAGGAGACAGAAGACTCACATACAAGGTCGGATGACCTTCCTCCAATAAAACTCAAAGTGTGGTAGAATGAGAAACTAGATGAGAACTAAATGGAATCCAATAATGCATAGCTCATCTAAAGCAAAAGAAATAATACCTCCAATGTAGAAAGTGACCCAAATAAATCAACTCCTTGCAAAGAACATGGTCACCAACAAGCTAAGCTCCAACGAATGTAGATCTAGAATGATAGTACTTATGAAACCAAACTTGATGTAATACAACTCCTTACTTTCTTTTCTCTCATATTTTTTTCTGCACTCTATTTTTTTAATCCGATATATTATTTTTTTCTCGGAATGATTTTCGGATTTTTTTTTGTTTTTTTGTTTTTTTTTTAGACGGGAGAGAAGACTTACAGCGAGATTGACTACTGACGGTAGCGGACACTAAGCTTCAATGATTTCCTCATGTCCATAGAAAAACTAAAAAGAAAATTAAACCGAACAAAAACAAATAAAAACAAACTCAAACCTCGGGTTGCCTCCCGAGTAGCGCCTTATTTTATGTCGTGGCTCGACATGGAACTCAAGAGATTTAACTAACGCCATTTGGCTTTGTGAAAACCGTCTCTTGTCTGAATTCTCTCTTGAACCACTCATGGAATGCCTTAAATCTCGTCCCACTTACCTTGACCACCTTGTCTTTAGCAATGAAGGTGGTTTCATTCACTTTCTCCTCCTTGACCGTATCAGGCGGCTGTTTAAGCTCAATGTCAAGTGCCTGCACACTAGACATCAATGGTGTCTCGCCTGGCGAGGTCAGTAATGAAGGGCGATTGCCCAAAGGATGTGAAGAGAGCTTACCTTTAGGCTCTGGCTTAGTCTGGCACTCCTGCATGTTAGTAGACAAAACAATATCTACTTTGGGGGGTTCTAAGAGATTCTCTAAAACAGGTTGCAATTCATCCTTACAAGTAGGCTTAATCACATCAATAGCACATAGAGAATTCTTATCAATGGGATCCATATCATATATATTATATTCTACCTTATCCACATCAAACTCCATAGAGAGAGTCCCACTATTAACATCAATTTTCGTTTGTGCTGTTTTCATAAAAGGTCTACCTAACAGTATTGGTGTGACATTATTAGCATGCTCCATATCTAACACAAAGAAATCAGCAGGAAAAATCAGATCACCAACCATAACAAGAACATCTTCAACAACCCCCTTCGGGTACACAGTGGACCTATCAACAAGTTGAATAATAGTTCCTGTTTTATGCAAAGGTCCTAAGCCTAGTGATTCATACAAAGAGTAAGGCAAAACATTGATTGATGCACCTAAATCTAGCATAACTTTGTCAAATTTAGTTTCACCAATTACACATGGAATGCTAAATATGCCTGGATCACCACATTTCTTAGGCATGCGTTTTTGAAACACAGCAGAAACTTGTTCACTTATTTCAACTTTCTTCTTTCCTTTCAGTTTTTGATTTCTTTTGATAGTGCAAACTTCTTTCAAAAACCTAGCAAATCTAGGAATACTCTTAACAAGTTTGAGCAAAGGAATGTTTACCTCACACCTACTAAAGGTTTCGAAGATTTCGTTGTCGTTCTCCAGCCTTCGAGTATCCTTCAATGCCTCAGGAAAGGGAGCAACAGGCTTCTGAGAGAATAGAGGTGGAAAATTCGGGCGAACATAATTATCAATATACTCAGGGGTCTCCTGGCGATCGCCATCAACAACTGGCGATCACGGTCGCGGATGATTTTGCACCTCAGCTTCTGGAATGTCATGGCGATCGCGGTCGGGATGCAGATCCTGTTTTGCTCTCTGTAATCTCATGGCGATCGCCACTCAGATCTGGCGATCGCGATTTTGGCACAGAACAGTCATTTAAAGTTTTTCCGCTCCTCAAGAACACTGCACTGACGTTCTCTCTCGGGTTTCTTACCGGTTCCCTGGCCTCTAATTTACTCACAGCTTGAGCAATCTGTCCTAACTGATTTTCAAGATTTTGGATACTCGATTCCGTCTTAACGTTTTGTTGCATCACAGTCTGAGCTAAGGACTTGATCATATCTTCAGCAGTCATAGAATTCTGAGGTCTAGGTTGCTGATAATTAATATTAGAAGAGTCATACCTTGGCCTTGGTTGCTATCCACCGACAGCGTTTACCTCAGCATTGGGATCATGAAGGGAAACATTTTTCAGCATCAAAGCCTTTACCATCTCTTTCAACTCATTCATGTCAGTTTGTAATTGATCTGAATTAATTGCTTTGATTGAGTGGGATCCCTGTCTACTGCTAAACTGCCTTGAACTTTCAGCCAGCTCTTCCAACATTTCAGTGGCCTGAGGTATAGTTAGTTTCAGAAAATTACTTTCACAAGATGCGTTTACCATTCGACGATCCTCATCAATCAGGCCACTAAATAAGTACATAAGGAGATCTTGGTCAGTATAACTATGGAATGGACAGCTTGAGCAAAGCTTCTTGAATCTCTCATAATATTCATAGAGACTCTCAGTTGAGTGTTGTTGAAGGTTCGTGATCTCCTTCTTCAAGCTGCTCGGTTTTGTGGCTGGAAAATATTTCTCCAAGAAGACTTTCTTCATCTTAGCCCAGGTATCAATACTCCCTGGAGCTTGATAATAAAGCCAATCATTCGCAGCGTCTTTCAGAGTAAATCCGAAAGCTCTCAGCATGACCTGCTCCTCAGTAACACCTCTTGGCTTCATACTAGAACATATGGCATGGAATTGAGCCAAGTGTTTGTTGGGGTCTTCTCCTGCTAAGCCATGGAAGTGTGGAAGCTCATGAATTAAACCAACTTTTAATTCAAAATTCACACCTTCTTCAATCTCAGGAAACCTCACTGCTAAAGGTTGTTGGTTTAGGTCTGGGGCAGTGAGTTGCCTCATAGTAGGCAATGGCGGTCCATGTCGATCACCCATCTCGTTATCTTGGTTCAGAGATGCTCTTTGGTTCCGAAGGAACGTCCTTTCAATCTCTGGGTCAAAGGAAACAAGAGATGAATCAGTAGCACGGGTCTGAACCATAAAGGTTCACACCAAACAGTTGATAATTTCACAAATAACACCGAATCAGAAAAATTTCAATTCCCCGGCAACGGCACCAAATTTGATGAGGCTAAAGTCGTAGTGCCAAATCAAAATAAACTCTAAACACTAACTAGAGTATAGCAAGTAAGTAGAGGTCGAACCCAAGGGAATCAAAACACCAAATCAATGCAGTCAAGTGAAATATCAACTAGTAACAAGTAACCAAGGGGGGGGGGTTGATTGCAAGAACACACAAGTAACCAGTAACAAGCAGAAGAAGTTTGGGTGAGAATATGATGAGAAGGGGTTTCACCTAGCAAGTATCCCCACAACAGTCAATCAAGTTGATCATAGATTTATCTCAAGTTCTATTCAATCCTAGGGAATGTTCCTATTCCAATCTTTAATATATTAGCAGGCCAACCGGTCCTGATAATACTTACTATTCAACAATCAGGGAAACCTCTCAAAATTAGATGAAATATAAGCAAAGAGCACATGAATCATAAGGATGCATGCAATAACTTACAACCTACAAATATTAACATGCAATCAATTCTCTTTCATAAAAGCAATCAACTACCAGATCATGCAGATATGAGTGCTACAATGACAAGGAATTCCACCGTATATTCTTAGTCTAGCAATAGAAAACTATCAATCAAACTAGGTGATCAAGCTAGCAAAACTAATAGAAATCAATAGATTAAGAGCAAGAGAAGTAATACAAACCCATAGGAAAAGAACAAGCGTTTAGAAATCTCACAACTTAATAACTGAAGGTTTCAACCGCTAAGTAAAACAATGGAGATTAGTTCCTGCTCATGGTTGTAGAACTAAACTGTCTGATGGAAAAGATGATATAAATAGAGACTAACCCTAAAAATATATGGTAAAAGATATATCCTAAACGAAATAATAAAATAAGGTAAAAGGAAAATAAACCAAACAAACAAACTAAAAGGAAATAAATCGATCGTCAAGTGCTCGGTAACTAATTCATTTGAGCTGCTTGCTTCCAATTGTGCAACTGCTTGCTTCAAATAGTTGATTACGGCTGCAGCTTCCAATGTGGGCCCCAGCTTCCAATGTGGGCCCCATCTGCCTCTTCATTAAATGGGCCAACAGAAATCACGGCCCAGCTGCTTGCTTCTCTTCCACGTCCCGTCTCGCGCACGAAGGGGAATTCGGCATAATACCCGCGATCGCCGATATTAATCCGCAGTCGCGGATTTATTAAATATTCTCGGCTCCTCTCTGTTGCTCCACCGCGATCGTCGTCGGTGATTTCTTCAAATCTTCAATATTCTTTGGTTTTGATCTTCAATTCTTCACTTCTTAATAAATATCTCAGAACATAACAATGGTTCGAAACACATATAATAATACTCCTAAATCAATGTAATAATCCCTAGTTACGCTATACAAAGTGCAGCGTATCAATTATGTATCAAAAACTTATACAATATAGTGTTATTAGGCATATAAAGAGTGTATAAGGTCTCCCCTTCACAAAAACTTGATCGAAAATACTCAAAAACGCAAAAACGCAAAAACGCCTTATCGGTCCAGATGGCCTATTAAGGTCGAGAATAGGCGGTTCGATGCCCAAACGACGTCGGAATGCAATGAAACTTGTTTTCAATGCATATTATAGCTATTTAACCTTGTCGGTAACTTCGAGTCGAAAACTCGAACTCTTCGAGTAACACCTCCTTTGTAAACCTTCACTAGTATTTCATTCTTCGAAATAGTCGAAGTAGTTGAGATATGAAGGGTCTAGTACATCGATGTTGATTATGTTTCCAAAACATATACAATTATGTGCTATTAGGCATATAAAGAGTGTATAAGGTCTCCCCTTCACAAAACGTTGATTGAAAATACTCAAAAACGCAAAAACGCCTTATCGGTCCTGATGGCCTGTTAAGGTCGAGAATAGGCGGTTCGATGCCCAAACGACGTCGGAATGCAATGAAACTTGTTTTCACTGCATATTATAGCTATTTAACCTTGTCGGTAACTTAGAGTCGAAAACTCGAACTCTTTGAGTAACACCTCCTTTGTAAACCTTCACTAGTCTTTCATTCTTCGAAATAGTCGAAGTAGTTGAGATATGAAGGGTCTAGTACATCGATATTGATTATGTTTCAAAAACTTTTACAATTATGTGTTATTAGGCATATAAAGAGTGTATAAGGTCTCCCCTTCACAAAACGTTGATTGAAAATACTCAAAAACGCAAAAACGCCTTATCGGTCCTGATGGCCTGTTAAGGTCGAGAATAGGCGGTTCGATGCCCAAACGACGTCGGAATGCAATGAAACTTGTTTTCAATGCATATTATAGCTATTTAACCTTGTCGGTAACTTCGAGTCGAAAACCCGAACTCTTCGAGTAACACCTCCTTTGTAAACCCTCACTAGTCTTTCATTCTTCGAAATAGTCGAAGTAGTTGAGATAGGAAGGGTCTAGTACATCGATGTGGATTATGTTTCAAAAAATTATACAATTATGTGTTATTAGGCATATAAAGAGTGTATAAGGTCTCCCCTTCACAAAAAATTTGATCGAAAATACTCAAAAACGCAAAAACGCCTTATCGTCCTAATGGCCTGTTAAGGTCGAGAATAGGCGGTTCGATGCCCAAACGACGTCGGAATGCAATGAAACTTGTTTTCACTGCATATTATAGCTATTTAACCTTGTCGGTAACTTCGAGTCGAAAACTAGAACTCTTTGAGTAACACCTCCTTTGTAAACCTTCACTAGTCTTTCATTCTTCGAAATAGTCGAAGTAGTTGAGATATGAAGGGTCTAGTACATCGATGTTGATTATGTTTCAAAAACTTATACAATTATGTGTTATTAGGTATATAAAGAGTGTATAAGGTTTCCCCTTCAAAAAAAGTTGATCGAAAATACTCAAAAACGCAAAAAACGCCTTATCGGTCCTGATGGATTGTTAAGGTCGGGAATAGGCGGTTCGATGCCCAAACGACGTCGGAATGCAATGAAACTTGTTTTCAATGCATATGGATGGATCCTAAATGGATGGATGGATCCTAAACTGTAAAGACCTGTGCGCAAACCATCTGCGCACAAACCCAAACCCTAAAGCACCTGTGCGCAGAACCTAAGCGCACAGATTTACATTTAACGCCTGCGCACAGATTTTCAACCTGTGCGCAGTAGTTAGGCGCACAGGTTGTTACAGACTCTGAAAATTTACGAAAAGTACCCATAATACCCCGTAAAACACGTATGCGCATAAGACTTGCGCACAGATGCGTGCGCATAAGTTGAGCGCACAGAATCGCGTGCATATAGTCATTGCCTTAAAAAATTGTACCTTCATTATCACCTTTTGTTTCTCAAACAGTGCTCCATCAGGAAACAACACACTTAAATCTTATTTGAGCTATGATGTGACAGTAGCCTTCTTCTTAGACTTGTCTTGGTCCAACAACATGTCTTAGAACAAACCATGTTTTTTTAGCACCAAAAACCAAGCTTCTATTAAATCAAATCAACATCCTGCAAACACTTCAACTCAACAGAAAAAACATAATAAAAATCACATGAAAAAGCAAGACTTGGTTTGATATTAGCTAAATGATGAGCAGGGGCATTCCACACAAACTCCATGATATGAATTTGTGATAGCAACCAGCCAAGTGCTTCCTTCCACGCATACTTCCTCCTCAACTTTGAAATTTGAGACAAGTGAATCATATTCGTAAGGACAGAGCGCAGACCCCGCTCGACGACGCTTCGTAATGCCCAAAATAATGCCTCAGCTTCTGCAATTTACTGGTTCTCAACATCAAACATCGATCTAGTTCCTAAGAATAACGCCTTGCCATGATTGTCCCGAGCAATGAAGTCAATCCCGCAACCAATCACCGAAGAAATGTCAGCATCACAATTTAATTTCACCACTTCTCCAGGGGGTTTCTCCCACTTCGCAGAACAAACCGGGGTCGAAATACCCAACTTACTATTGCTTCTTCTTCGGTCTTTGCAGGAACAACTCCTGAGACGACACAAAAAAAATACACATACCTAGTAGCAGCCACCTTCCTACCTAGTACTGATTTATGTTTCATGCTCTCCATTTTACATTCGTGCTTAAATTTCTATATTCATCTTCTTAAAATTAGTTGACACAACTCATAGCCACAATTTTCCATCGCATAAATCACATTGTGTGCAGCACCCAAATTTCCCTTTAAACAAATGCCTTCGATCCAATGATTAGTTGTAACTAAATTGAGAAATCAGCCTTTCCATTTCTCTGACCATTGGCAAGATAATTTTGTCCTTAGCATATCCTAATTTCAACAAACTAGCAGCTTACAACACAATGTGAGTCAATTTCTGACCATCAGCAAGATAATTTTGTCCCATAGAGCAATCACCGATCACAAATAATAAGCCCAATAAATCTCTCTTCTTCATCCAAAATCTCACCTAAAACAGGTCCAACAAGCCTCTCCAAAAATACATAGCCCTAGAAATGAAAATTCATACCTATTGAACTTAGAATTGTCGTAGGAAAGGATCAAATGAATAAAGTATAGAAACAATCTTGTATCCTCCCCGACTACTTCTTTGCCGTCACCGAAGTCGGAATCAGACATGTCATCTGCAACAACGACTTCGATTGTTGAACCTCGATTTTTTACCTAGAATTTGGCGGTGGCAATGAGATCGACGGTCTCCGCATTCGCTTTGGATTATGGAAAGAGAATAGGAAAAGCCTCCATCGGAGACTAGTAAGAGGGAGAGGGAGGTGTTGCTGATGATGGGGATGGAATCGCCATTGAAGACGCGGGGGAGAGAGCAAACCTAGATAGATTTTAGAAAGAAATGGAAAATACGAAAATGCCGTTAAATGTTTTAATGAGCTGAAAGAGTCCATTAAATCATAGCCGTTTGATAGAGAGAATCAACGGTACTCATCAATTTGACTATAAAGAAAGTTAAAATTCTTTAGTTTATTGATTATTTGATCAATTAACGCGGGTCTATACGCACTACATTTTGAAAATTTTTGAACTACATTTTCGTACGCACATAATGGGCGTACGCCCAAAATTGGCGTACAGTGCAATTTCTCGAGTATACGTATGCGCTAAAAAAATTGAAAATATGGGCGTACGCAGCGGATATAAAAATCCGCCTCGCTTTCTTCTTCCTCCTCTCGTCGTATTAGTGAAACACTGTTCATCCGTAACCTATTTGTCGCCGCCGTCCAATCTTCTCCCATTTCACTCGTTTTCTTTCCCAAATCTATCCTATTCGACTCGTTTTTCTCATACAATCCAAATCCCTCAATCAATTTCATCAATTTCACTCGGAATCATGCAATCCGAAGAAATGGGGAAAAGCTCGAAATCCACTCCGGCGACGGTGGAGGCTGCGGCGGTTTCGTCTGTTCTCCCTCCCGTCCGTATATGTGCTGGTGGCGCAAGAGTCCGAGGTGGAGTCGTTGCGGCTGGGCGGAAGACGAATCCGGCGAAAAAGAAAAGGGCCCGTGGTGGTGGAGCTGCGGTGGCTCCTGAGGTGGTCGGTGGCGCTGGCGTGGGGTCTGGCGGTGGAGGGGAGGAGGTTGGTGGCGCCGGCAAGGTGGCTGGAGGTGAAGCAGGTGGAGCTCGTGGTGGTCGGGCTCGGGGCGATGCGGAAAAACGGGCCCGTTCGACGAGGTACGTTAATATTTTTTTTTAATTAGTCGTTATTTATCGTTTAGCGTGAAACGTTATTCGATAAATAACGATTAAAAAAAGATTTATTAATGAAATATGAATTATTTGTTATTTATTAATTAGTCGTTAGTTATCGTTTAGCGTGAAACGTTATTTGATAAATAACGACTAAAAGTAAAATAATAATAAATAATATTTATCAATATAATATTAGTTAGTCGTTATTTATCGTTTAACGTTTCACGTTATTTGATAAATAACGATTAAAACTAAAATTTTTATTATTAAATGACATTTATTAATATAATATTAGTTAGTCGTTATTTATCGTTTAGGTAAAAGAAAATAATATTATATTAATAAATAATATTTATTAATATAATATTAATTGGTCGTTATTTATCGTTTAACGATCGATAAATAACGATTTAAAGAAAAAGATTAATTATTAAATAATATTTATTAATATAATATTAGTTAGTCGTTATTTATCGTGTAGCTAAAAGAAAATAATATTATATTAATAAATTATATTTATTAATATAATATTAGTTAGTTGTTATTTATCGTATAGCTATTAATAAATAATATTATATTAAGAAATAATATAATATTAATATAATATTAATTAGTCGTTATTTATCGTTTTACGTTATTCGATAAATAACGATTTAAAGAAAATGATTTATTATTAAATAATATTTATTAATATAATAATAATTAGTCGTTATTCATCGTTTCACGTTATTCGATAAATAACGACTAAAAGAAAAATATTTAATATTAAATAATATTTATTAATATAATATTAATAGTAATTAATACATTATTAAATATTTAAAAGAAAAACGTCAAATAATATAAAATAATAATTCGTAAATATGAAAATAGGCTTTAGAGAGGGCTATTACTCCGGCGGGTTGTTCTGTTAGAAAGAAGAAGAAGGGCCCTCGTCACCCTAGCGCAAGCGGGATCACAGCTTCCCGACGTCGTGGATCTCCTCCAGACATTCCAGGAGTGCATATAGGAGATACAGGGAAAGCTCTGATGGATGATTTGGATGTTAGTGAGACGGAGGAGTTTTCAGAGGAGTTGACGGAGGCAACCGAGGTTACAGATCAGCCAGAGGTTGCAGATCAGCCAGAGGTTGCAGATCAGCCAGATGTAGATCTAGGAGATTTGGAGGCGCAGATGCATGTTGATTACTATGAGGGATCACCTGTGCGTGAGCCATCTCCAGTTGGATCATTGTCTCCTTCTGCAGAGGATCATCAGCAGGAGATTGAGGAGCTTGTTCATGATTTCGATCAGGATCAGCCAGACCTGCAGGAGCCCATTCAGGACCCTGTTCAGCACATTGATCCGGGCTTAGCTGTACCGGTTCCAGGGGATGCAGATTATGTGGGGCATCCTGGAGGTCCTCTTAGTTCACGGCTTTTGGTGGATTACAGCACCCACATTGCTCCGGTGATATGGACTGAGACGTCGTCTCTTGCAGAGCGTATTGAGCAGGACCCGACTTATGTGATACCGCCCTCATCGAAGGTATGCGTTGTTTCCTAAATGAATTTGTGAGGTAAAACGATCCACACGCTATTCTAATTCATTAATTTCTCTTTCGTACATCAGCTGAAGAGGGTGTTGGATATATACACCCGCAAAGACTTCTTCAAGGAGTATGATAGGCATAAATCTAATGTGCCTGGGTCATGGTGGCAGCTCGTTGAGCGGAGCCACTTACATGTCCTTGCAGATCCCCGGCTCGAGTACAACAGCATCGATCTGATTCTGATTTCTGCATTTGTGAAGCGTTGGTATCCAGAAACCAACACGTTTCACTTTGCATTTGGTGAGATTGTTCCTACCTTGTTAGACGTGCTGAAGATTCTGGAGCTTCCGATCCATGGACGAGCTGTCAGATCTGCTGAGGCAGACATAGATGGGTTTGTGCATCCTCATGTGCAACGGATGTTCGGGTTTGCTACGATCGAGGAGGCTGCTGCGCTATGCTTACGTACGTAGAGTTTATTTTATTATTTATATTTGATTCCATTTTTTAGTTGATTCAATTAAATATTTATAATCCGTGATAAATTATCAGATGGGGGTTTGAACATCCACGGCAAGAGAGGCATCACCACGATCCACACCCGACTATTACAGATGTTTGATATACGGGACATGTAAATTATCGTATATTATAAGAATTTCTCATAATTTCTCGATTAACGTTACTAATTCATTTTTTGTTATTAATTGCAGGACTCCTCAGCAAGAGAGTGATATTGCTTCGCTCTACTTGTTGTCCCTGTTAGGCAGTACGACATTTGTAGACAAGTCTCGGATGAAGGTGAAGCACAAATACCTTAGCATCCTCGTAGATCACAATGAGACAGGGTCCTATGCTTGGGGGACAACCGTTTTGGCTGAATTGTACAGACAGTTGGGTCAGGCCTCCCGTGCTCAATCCAAGGGGTTTGCTGGCTGTCCGCTCCTGCTGAAGGTAGTATTCGTTTAATGTTTGTTTGTTTTTTCGTGTATATTTTGCTTATGGTGACAGTATAAGAAATTCTGGTATTTGTAGGCTTGGATATGGGCGTATTTCCATGGTCTTCGGGGTCATGCTACGCAGGACTTGGCATCCATGAATGCCTCGGCGGCGGCTATCCGGGAAAACAGCAAAGTCAAGTACCATAAGGATCCTGTCGGATCAGAAATGATTCTGCATCGGGGTACACTGTCACATTCGGGGATGAGGACTGCACTTGGGCCCCAGAGACCCTGCCGGATCGATTGATCACCTTAGACGAGCAGGATCGAAGAGGACTTCGAGAGTATGCATGGGATTGCAAGGATGGATATCTGACATGGTTTAATGCCATGTCACATCCTTATGTTGATTCCAGATCACCCAGGCAGGACCCACGTGCACCGTTTGACCACCGTGCGGAGCACATACAGATATCTGCGACAACCTCTGTAGTTGTGGTACGTATTTTAGTCAATATCGCTGAAGTTATAATTATAATCTATTTTATTCTACTTATATTTACATTTTGAAAATGTAGCGGGGCAACATACTCGCCTCTGAGATATCTAGTTTCCTACGTGCATATGGTGACACTCTGCCTGCAGGACAAGCGAGGATGATGAGGGGGTGGATCAGCATATGGACTGGTGATGTAGTACCAGAGGAGGATGAGCCTGTGCAATGATATGTTTGTGTTCAGTATTATATTTTGGATGTTTGTGTGATGTATATTTTGGATGTCGTAGTTTTCATGGATTTATATATTATTAGGATTTTCCAACTTAAAACGGGCTAAGACGAGAATTCGTGCGCAAACCGATGAAAACCGACTTAAAACGGGCCAAGACGAGAAATGACACGGAAACCGAGGAAAAATGACTTAAAACGGGCTAAGACAAGAATTCGTGCGAAAACCGATGAAAACCGACTTAAAACGGGCCAAGACGAGAAATGACACGGAAACCGAGGAAATGACATGTGTGTGATATCAATTCGTTACTCAAATAAACTTTACATAAAACTTTCATTAAATGTTATGAAACACTCAAATACTCCAAAATAATAACATTTCACATCTTCGTGTTGTCCATATTGCTTGATTAGTAAAACTATACGACTTATATACTTGAGATTAACTCGTAACTAGGTGAAAGTGACTGTTTAGATATTTCGAAGTGTTCATTTTGTTATTTTATTATAAAAACGAAACCGTCATATTCCGCGCCGTTTTTTTGTTTTAAACCCTTGTAGTGAATTCAGAACTTGTTTCATTTAACCCATCTAAAATATTAAACACATCCGAATTCACTACAGATCAACATCTATACTACCATAATTAATGCGATAGTCCTTCCATTGCTGCATCCTCAGCGCAAACCCGCGATCCAATCCATTCGCACTAGGATCCTTGAACATGCGCCAAACTCCAGGTACAGATGGTATGGGACAGTCTTCTCTAAGGCACACCTAAATTACAAAACATAAATACCATGTTAAGCATTAAGAAAATTGAGTGAAAAGCACAAATACTTTAGTGAAAATCATACCGGTATGTAGTGGTTTGCTAAGCCCACACGAGCCATTGCATAAATTTTCAAACCATGACTGGAGCTTTGTTGATACACCTTCATCGGTAAGCACAAATATGATCGGACTTTGGATAAGTATATCAAACCAACCTGAAACTTAGTGGCAAATGCTAATCCAATCATGGGCATACTCATCCAGTATCTTTCAGGACATGGTGATCTGCTATAGTTGACCTCTTGAACAAGAGCGTCGAAGTTGTTTGCCAAATCCGGGCGTAGTCTGGTCATGACTCGTCTAGGGTTGGGCATGGGTCAAAAACCGAACCGAACCGAACCGAACCCGAAAAACAGAAACCCGAAATTCCCAAAAAATCTGGACCGAAAACCGAACCGAAATCTTTCGGGTTGGGTTGGTCCGGGTTTGGGTCGGTTCGGTCCGGTCCAATAAAAAACCGAATAGGACCGAACGGGTCAAAGTACAAAACAAGTATATGACCTTTAGAATAGTTATTCCTGTAAGCTGTAAACTCAAAAACACATATAAATGATAAATGATGACATTTTAATGTTCACCTAAATTCAAAATAAGTTCAAAACAAGATAAAATAACAACTACATAGTCCAAAATAGTTGATAGTTCCACATCTTCTTAATGTTTCATACAATCATCCAAAAAGAAATTTTTTACTCCAAGTTTCCAACAACCAACTGCAAGCTGCAATAATCTGTAATATAAAACTTCAACGTCTTCAATTCAAGTTGAACCAATCAAAAAGAGCTAAGCAAACTCTGCTCCATTCAACTGTCATTATGTAGAAAGCAAAACAGTAAATTATAAACACTTAATTATCAATAATTTAGTTTTCACTAACAATGCAACAAGCCACTAAAATATAAAAACTATAACAATACCTTTGATTATCGTAACTGTTTCATAGCGTACTTGCTTTGCTAAGCAAACTCCTTACTCCATTTCTTTTTCCACCTCTAAAAACCATATATTCAATCCATGTTAAAAAAAATAATGAAGTTACAAAAAAACAATTTATTCTACTTGAAAACAATAATGAAATAAGTATAGCATTTGAAGTTACAAAAATAATAATATTACCTTCTTCTACTTGCTCAGACTCTTGCAAAAGCTCTATTACTTCATCATACACAATATGTTTCCTTCCATCAGCACGAAGCCAATCTTGAGTACATATTAAGGCTTGAACCGTCTGATTCATGATTAAAATCATTAGATACATAATATATATTATTATCAACCAAAATGGCAAAGTGTGTACAAAATTAAATATGTTACCTTAGAAGATAGGGAGCTTCTGAACTTATCAACAGTACGACCTCCTGTGCTAAAAGCAGACTCAGATGGTACAGTAGTGATAGGAATGGCTAATATATCACGAGCCAAATGTGCAAGAATTGGAAATCTATTCTCATTGCATTTCCACCATAGCAAGCTGCCTTTATTCCACTCGCAATCCCTCGTCTCATGAAAATACTTATCAAACTCATTTGTAAATGATGAGCCAACAGATGCAGCCCGCTTCTGTAATTGAGAATTGCACTCCAACAAGAAGTCTGGCTCGTCTCCAAAAAAAAATCAAATTGAAGGGAATGAATTGACCTGTTGAGTGCGGGGCGGGGCTGCTGGTGTCTGGTGACTGGGCGAGATGCGGGGTGTTCTTTTACTGTAAGGATATTCAATTATGACAAAATATAAATCTAATTATGTTCTGTAAAAAGAAATGGGATCTCATTTATGCTCAACAAGAGGCACCCTAATATTCAGCTACCCAAAACAAACACAACATGACAGTGCAAATGGATACAATGACCTAAATATATTTTGTAGGTTCCATCCAAAACCATACGAGAGCAATTTTTTATTGAATACGAGTGTTAACTCTGCTTAATTACCCACACAACCAGCAACATCTTAATGATACTGAACCAACCATATGAATCATTGATATTTTTGATAAGCTCATATGCTTAATGTTCATTAGGCTATACCAAGGGAACCCGATACAAACAAAACAAGCCATAACCTAATCCCTAATTTATGAAATCAGCCTCAAACTGAGCCATCTCTGGATCAAAAAAACTAAAATTTATGCATCGATTCAAATGCAAAGTAAAAGCGGGAATGATATTGACTTCAATTTCAATTCAGCACAACTAGGATATTTGTACCTATTGAAAGCCCCAAAGGAAGGTTGAAGAAGACGCCTGAGGGAGACTGAGGGTTGAAGATGACGCCTGAGGGAAGGGAGAGAAAGCGCGAAGGGAGACTGAGGGAGACCGAGGGAAGGGTTGAAGAGCCTAAGGGAGAATGGAAAGACGCCTGAGGGAAGGGTTGAAGAGAAAGCGTGCGAAGGGAGAGACTGAGGTTTTGTTTCAGCGCGAGACTGAGGGAAGACTCAAGGTTATCCAACCCTGGCCTAACCTAATTAAATCATCTTCGGTTTACCCAAATAGTTCGGTTTACCCGAACCCGAACCCAACCCAAACCGAAAACCGAAATTTCATATAACTTAACCCGAAAACCGACCCGAAATTACTTCGGTCCGGGTTCGGTCCGGTTTTTTCGGTTCAATCCGGTTTGGGTTTCGGGTTTACCCAACCCGTGCCCAGCCCTAGACTCGTCTGTAGATATCACTGTTCTCCAACAGCTCCGTAGTCAGTTCCATGCGAATGCGAGGATATTCTTGTTGGTGATGCCCCAACAACATGGCTAGTGACCGATATCCACAGTGGCCATCCGCCCTTAAGTCTTGTGCATCTACAATGTATGGAAACATGAAGAGATCAACATTGTCAACCCCGAAGTCTACCCCCACATTTCGTCATTGCTGGCTGAGGGAACTCATCTGTAAGAGTGCAACCTGATAATCCGAACCCCTCTCCACCAGTGCCACTTGAATGACCAAACGCCTCTGCCGCAGTGCACCCAACAACTTCAAACTCCCTCATTATAATAGGCTCGTTGAAAGTAGGTTGTGCCGCCGTTGCTTTTCCCTTTCCCTTTCCTCTAACCGTCTTATTCTTCACCTTCGCAGCATCATTTTTCTCTAATTCTTCCCTTGCGTACTCAAACGCGCTCATCTCTCTCTCGGTTCCCCACTTCTTTCCTACCGCTCCTCTTGGTCTGCCAGGATCCTTGATTCCCGTCGGCTCCAACGCAAGACTTTGATGTGGATACTCCAACATTGTGTACAAGTCCGCTATCTGAGACCACTGACTTTCAGGAAGTTCCCCCTTTTTCCATCTATCGTTGAGCTCAATGAATCTCAACTCCCGCATGGTCTGAGGTACACCAATCTCTACCTCCCCGTTATCAAGTTCAATCCTATCCCATTGTAGCTGCCTCCAGAATCTGTGAATCTGATTAAGCTTGAATGGCTTCTTCTGAATAATATGTTGCACCATCTCGTGGATGCACGGTAGGCCCTGACATTCTCGCATCCAGTAATCTTCGCAATGTTCCTCATAATTCTTCGCCTTTATATCATCCCATATATCCCACAACTTATGCAACGCTCTATCAGACACATTATGGAATAGATGCCGAAATATCAATTTCACTTGTGGATTCATTCGTCTGAAAACCCCGGGTGTCTTGATCCGATCCTCTTCCATGGTGGCCCTCACCTTCACAATCTGGCCCTCGATGGCTGCATGGATCCTCACAACCATTCGATTAAAACCGCCTATACTTGAACCGACTATTTTCTTCAACACCTTATGCATTCCCTCAACCCTATGTTTTATTCATTCAATGTCGCGTTTAAGTAAAACAACTATTACATAATAAACTAATAAATAAATCGGAAACGTTTAAGTAAGTTAAAAAAAATTACCTGTTTGAGGTCCTCGTGAAGAAGTGAAGATTGTGTTCCGTCCATGCGCAAACAATGTTTGTCTTGTAAGGGATAAGCCACACCTTTTCAATGTATCCGACGACGCCGCTTCTCCAAGATGTTCTCAATCCTAGCAGTCTTTCCTCGTATTGTTCCTCCGTTCTTGATAGAAAAAGTCTCCATACTTGCGAGCACAACCTTTTCACCGATTCCTTATTTTTCAAAATTCTTGTAGCGTTTACCTCGATGTTGTGCTTGATATGAACCCAACACAAGAGGTGTTGAACCAGAAGATCTTTGAACACATATTTGATTGCAGTGATGAGAGCTAGTTCTCGATCGGTCATTATTGCAGTCGGCATTACTCTGGCATCCTCAAACAACTTTCTAAGCCTTTGAATTATCCACAAGTAGTGCATTGTTTCCTCCTTACCCGTGAATGCATATGCAATGTTGAATGTCTTATGCGTGCAAGTGAAACCGACAATCTCCACAAGAGGCATTTTATACCTGCATAATATATTTAAATAATGAAGGAAGAGGCATATGCAATATATTTAAACAAAATTTTTTTGATATACAACTATTATGTACCTATTCGTCTTGTATGTGGCGTCAATAACCACGACGTACGGAAACATCTTCAACAAGTGCAACGAGTCTTGATGGGCAAAAAACAAGATTTCCACCTCGTTTGATTTCTTCTTGCAGAGGGGATGCACTACATAGCTGCGCTCCTTCAAAAACTTCAAGGTCCATTGTGTAACAGTCAAATCTCCACGATCCTCAAAATGCATCTTCTGAATAAAGTTGTCGATTTGTTTTGTGGATGTTGTATTCCCTGGAAAGGCCGCACTCAACTGAGTAGCAATAACAGACGGCGTAGTCAAGCTGTTCGCACATACCGTCACAAATTTCACCTCGTTCGGCGTCATTCGACCCATGTACGGATGGCCAATGAAGCTAGTGGAAAGCTTATGATTGTGTTGTCCGTATTTTACCTTCACATACCATCCATCTCTCGCATCCCTCGCCCTGAACCTATATCCTCGGATCTCAAACTTGCAATCCGACTTCTTATCCCTACTATCCCGCTCTGTATTAACAACCTCCTCTGTTTCGCCAACCTCTCTTTTCTTTTTCCCTGATCTATACACTCTAGCATGCGAGCACATTATATTCATTTGACGCTCATTGCTATGGCGAGTCACTAATACCATCATAAGTTGTCTACCAATACTCTGAACCCAACGCCTCAAGTGTTCCTTAGTAGGAAACGTTTCTTCGGTATCAAACGAATCATAGTAATCCATACCCTATAATTAATAAAAACTACCATATTTATCACAACTAAAACTTAAAACTACGAGTCCACATCAATCTAAACTATCACTTCTACAAATTATTTGCAACTAAATAACGTAAATAAATACGAAACGATTCTAATTAATTACTAACCGAAAAATCTCCGGCGTCGAAGTCTCCTCCTTCTTCGTCGGTATCGTCGTCCCACATCCCGTCGTCGGGTTCACTAAAATACTCTTTCTCATCCACGATCGCATCGTCTTCGTCACTCTCATGCTCGTTCTCTTCAACATACTCGTTCTCTTCACCGCTCGCATACTCAATCTCCGTCACATATTCAAACTCCTCACCATCACTCAAATTTGTAACTCTCCTATTTGACATTTTTGACTTCAACATCCATCCGAAGTTCCTACATTTATACACATACTACATCCCAAACGGTCATATTCTGAAAAAATAGCCGTTGGGATAAAAACAACTGTACGCCCATAATGGGCGTACAGAAAAAAATACCCCAACGGTCACTTCTGAATTTGGACAAATAGCCGTTACACCAAATTTTTAACTCGTACGCCCATAATGGGCGTACGAGTAAAAAATTGTATTTCACAACGGCTATTTTCAAACGGCTATATTATTAAAATTTATACTATACGCCGGTTTTGGGCGTACGCCCATTTTGGGCGTATACATACGACCGTATTCTGTATTTTGCCTCACAATCGATGTTGGAATTTTGCACTGTCCGCTCAAAATGTAGTGCGTATAGATTTTGCCCAATTTAATTGTGTTCTTTGTTTGTTTTCTCAAAATTTATCTTTTTTGCACCATTTTATCATTTCGTGATAAGTCATTTATATTATAATCACTAAATAAAGTATAAAGAAAGATAACATTTTATTGAATTAATTAAAATATGTATATACATCTCAACCCTACACGGAGTACTATGGATGTCACATGAAATTACCGACGGTTATTTTTACACTTTTAAATAATTATAAATGGACATTTAACCCCACACCCATTTTTATATCCTAACCCGTTCTGAGCGCATATTTAACGCTTCCAAATGAACCAGGTCAATCTTGGCCACCCTGGTTGCGCCTTTTTTTTCCTTTTGAAATGCCCAAAACCGGTCTAAGTTAGACGCACCCATGATGTGCCCAACAGTAAATCAGATATCTTGAAAAAAATTATGGACGCATCATTAATGCTCCCAATAATTTGTGTGGGTTATGATTTTTCCGATGCCATTACAAATAGAAACTACTCCCTCCGTCCTTTAATGTTCTTCTCATTCTCTTCTGACACATTTGCCGAGACACGTTTTGTAACGTTAATATCTCCAAATATAGATTAATAAAAATTATAAAAATTTTATATTGTTAAAGTTCTCGTCGAGACGAATCAAACAAGATCTCATATTACAATGTTTTTTCTTATATATTAGACGATATATCGAAGATTCTCTTGTAATGTGAATAGTATCAAAAGTTACAATGGGAAGAACATTTAGGGACGGAGGGAGTACTCGTTTATTTTGATACTCAAAAACCCTTCTTGAAGAGTCTCACTACTTCTCTTCTCGAGGTGAAGCAATCGTCAGTGTTGTGTTCGCTATCGTTGTGGTACACGCACCATCCTTTCCCAACACCTGGCTTTCTTTGGTAAGAAGGTTTCCTCGACCATCTAAATCCTTCTAGCTGTCCCATGGCGCTCGTGACTCCTACTTTCATGCATACATCATCTAGTTTGTATCTCCATTTCATTTCCATAATTGCGCTGTCATAGTCTACAAAACTCATCGTCACATTCCTTTTCAATTTTCAGATTTGAGCAACTGTCTTCCGCTCAATTTTCACATGACATGATACATTTTAAGAGGTTTCAAGATTCAAACTACACATTCAGAAATGAAAATTCTTAAATCACAAGGCATTAAAAAACTAACAATCTTCACAACCTTAAATCCAAATGCTTCCTTAATAAAGCCCTAAATTCACATAATCTACACAGAAACAAAATTTATGTGTCAGGATACAGAGAGGGATGACAGGATAACCCTAAACACTAATCCAATAGTTCACAACTTTGTTCTCTAACTCCAATTAGGGGTGCAACATGATGAGGCTAAAGTCGTAGTGTCAAATCAAAGAAATAAACTCTAAACACTAACTAGAGTATAGCAAGTAAGTAGAGGTCGAACCCAAGGGAATCAAAACACCAAATCAATGCAGTCAAGTGAATTATCAACTAGTAACAAGTAACCAAAGGGGGGTTTTTGATTGCAAGAACACACAAGTAACCAGTAACAAGCAGAGGAAGTTTGAGTGAGAATATGATGAGAAGGGGTTTCACCTAGCAAGTATCCACACAACAGTCAATCAAGTTGATCATAGATTTATCTCAAGTTCTTATCAATCCTAGGGAATGTTCCTATTCCAATCTTTAATATATCAGCATGCCAACCGGTCCTGATAATACTTACTGTTCAACAATCAGGGAAACCTCTCAAGATTAGATGAAATAGCAGCAAAGGGCACAAGAATTATAAGGATGCATGTAATAACTTACAACCGTCAAGTATTAACATGCAATCAATTCTCTATCATAAAAGCAATCAACTATCAGATCATGCAGATACGAGTGCTACAATGACAAGGAATTCCACCGTATATTCCTAGTCTAGCAATAGAAAACTATCAATCAAACTAGGTGATCAAGCTAACAAAACTAATAGAAATCAATAGATGAAGAACAAGAGAATTAATACAAACCCATAGGAAAAGAACAAGAGTTTAGAAATCTCACAACTTAATAACTGAAGGTTTCAACCGCTAGGTAAAACAATGAAGATTAGTTCCTGCTCATGTTTGCAGAACTAAATTGTCTGATGGAAAAGATGATTATAAAGATGATAATAACTAGGGTTCTTAAATGGAGATTAACCCTAAAAATATATGGTAAAAGAAATATCCTAAAACTAATTAAGGAAAAAGGAAAAGAAAAGAAATAACACAAAAGGAATAAAAAGGAAGCTCAAATTCGGTGAACTCATGTGAATTAAATTCACAACTTGCAGCCTAGCTGCCTGCTTCCACCATGCGTGCTCCATATCCACTTTGCACGGCCCATCTGCTCCAATCAGCCCAGTTCACGTGGCCCGCAAGCATTCAGCCCAACAGCACAGTAGTCCATAGTTACCTCAATTTCTTCACCGATACGGGCCGACCTTCTCCCTATCTTCGTGGGCTTCGTCTCAAATAATCATGGCCCAACTCTTCAATATATATTAACATGGCTTCTGCTGCCATCACCATATAGCGATCGCCATCAAACCATGGCGATCGCGGTCGCTCCTGATTCTAAACTCGTCTTTTCGTCTTCGACTCTTCTTCTTCGGTTCTGATCTTCATTTCTTCACTTCTTAATAAATATCTCAGAACATAATAATGACTCGAAACACATATGATAATACTCCTAAACTAATGTAATAATCCCTAGTTACGCTATACAAAGTGCAGCGTATCAAATACCCCCAAAGGATCTTCATTTCGTTTGTGCAGTTTTCATGAAAGGTCTACCTAACAGTATAGGTGTGCCATTATTAGCATGCTCCATATCTAACACAAAGAAATCAGCAGGAAAAATCAGATCACCAACCATAACAAGAACATCTTCAACAACCCCTTTCGGGTACACAGTAGACCTATCAGCAAGTTGAATAACAGTTCCTGTTTTATGCAAAGGTCTTAAGCCTAGTGATTCATACAAAGAGTAAGGCAAAACATTGATTGATGCACCTAAATCTAGCATGGCTTTGTCAAATTTAGTTTCACCAATCACACATGGAATGCTAAATATGCCTGGATCACCACATTTCTTAGGCATGCGTTTTTGAAACACTGCAGAAACTTGTTCACTCACTTCAACTTTTTTCTTTCCTTTCAGTTTTTGATTTCTTTTAACAGTGCAAACTTCTTTCAAAAACTTAGCAAATCTAGGAATACTCTTAACAAGTTTGAGTAAAGGAATGTTTACCTCACACCTACTAAAGGTTTCGAAGATTTCTTTGTCGTCCTCCAGCCTTCGAGTATCCTTCAATGCCTCAGGAAAGGGAGCAACAGGCTTCTGAGAGAATAGAGGGGGAAAATTCGGGCGAACATAATCGTCAATGTACTCTGGGGACTCTTGGCGATCGCCATCAACAACTGGCGATCGCGGTCGCGGATGATTTTGCCCCTCAGCTTTTGGGATGTCATGGCGATCGCCATCGCCATATGGCGATCGCGGTCGGGATGCATAACTTGTTTTGCTCTCTGTAATCTCATGGCGATCGCCACTCAGATCCTGCGATCGCGGTTTTGGCACAGAACAGTCATTTAAAGTTTTTCCGCTCCTCAAGAACACTGCACTGACGTTCTCTCTCGGGTTTCTTACCGGTTCCCTGGCCTCTAATTTACTCACAGCTTGAGCAATCTGTCCTAACTGATTTTCAAGATTTTGGATACTCGATTCCGTTTTAGCATTTTGTTGCATCACAGTTTGAGCCAAGGACTTGATCATATCTTCAACAGTCATGGAATTCTGAGGTCTAGGTTGCTGATAATTAAAATTATGAGAATCATACCTTGGCCTTGGTTGCCATCCACCAATAGCGTTTACCTCAGCATTCGGCTCTTGGAGTTGTTGACCACCACTTTGCAGCATAAAAGACTTCATCATATCTTTCACTTCATTCATATCACTTTGAATTTTAGTGGGATCAAGTGAACTTACTGACTGTGTTCTTTACCTGCTACCAAACTGCCTTGAGCCCTCAGCTAATTCCTCAAACATTTCAGTAGCCTGAGGTATAGTCAATCTTAAAAAGTTACCTCCACAGGATGCATTCACCATTCGACGATCCTCATCAATCAGGCCACTAAATAAGTACATAAGGAGATCTTGGTCAGTATAACTATGGAATGGGCAGCTTGAGCAGAGCTTCTTGAATCTCTCATAATATTCATAGAGACTCTCAGTTGAGTGTTGTTGAAGATTCGTGATCTCCTTCTTCAAGATGCTCAGTTTTGTAGCTGGAAAATATTTCTCTAAAAAGACCTTTTTCATCTTAGCCCATGTATCAATACTCCCTGGAGCTTGATAATAGAGCCAATCATTCGCAGCGTCTTTCAGAGAAAATCCGAAAGCTCTCAGCATGACCTGCTCCTCAGTAACACCTCTTGGCTTCATACTAGAACATATTGCATGGAATTGAGCCAAGTGTTTGTTGGGATCTTCTCCTGCTAAGCCATGGAAGTGTGGTAGCTCATGAATTAAACCAGCTTTTAATTCAAAATTCACACCTTCTTCAATCTCAGGAAACGTCACTGCAAAAGGTTGTTGGTTTAAGTCTTGGGCAGTGAGTTGCCTCATAGTGGGCAATGGCGGTCCATGTCGTTCACCCATCTCGTTATCTTGGTTCAGAGTTGCTCTTTGGTTCCGAAGGAACGTCCTTTCAATCTCTGGGTCAAAGGAAACAAGAGATGAATCAGTAGCACGGGTCTGAACCATAAAGGTTCACACCAAACAGTTGATAATTTCACAATTAGAACAGAATTGGAATAATTCAATTCCCCGGCAACGGCGCCAAATTTGATGAGGCTAAAGTCGTAGTGCCAAATCAAAGAAATAAACTCTAAACACTAACTAGAGTATAGCAAGTAAGTAGAGGTCGAACCCAAGAGAATCAAAACACCAAATCAATGCAGTCAAGTGAATTATCAACTAGTAACAAGTAACCAAAGGGGGGGTTTTGATTGCAAGAACACACAAGTAACCAGTAACAAGCAGAGGAAGTTTGAGTGAGAATATGATGAGAAGGGGTTTCACCTAGCAAGTATCCACACAACAGTCAATCAAGTTGATCATAGATTTATCTCAAGTTCTTATCAATCATAGGGAATGTTCCTATTCCAATCTTTAATATATCAGCAGGCCAACCGGTCCTGATAATACTTACTGTTCAACAATCAGGGAAAGCTCTCAAGATTAGATGAAATAGCAGCAAAGGGCACAAGAATTATAAGGATGCATGCAATAACTTACAACCGTCAAGTATTAACATGCAATCAATTCTCTTTCGTAAAAGCAATCAACTACCAGATCATGCAGATATGAGTGCTACAATGACAAGGAATTCCACCGTATATTCCTAGTCTAGCAATAGAAAACTATCAATCAAACTAAGTGATCAAGCTAGCAAAACTAATAGAAATCAATAGATGAAGAACACGAGAATTAATACAAACCCATAGGAAAAGAACAAGAGTTTAAAAATCTCACAACTTAATAACTGAAGGTTTCAACCGCTAGGTAAAACAATGAAGATTAGTTTCTGCTCATGTTTGCAGAACTAAATTGTCTGATGGAAAAGATGATTATAAAGATGATAATAACTAGGGTTCTTAAATAGAGACTAACCCTAAAAATAAATGGCAAAAGAAATATCCTAAAACTAATTAAGGAAAAAGGAAAAGAAAAGAAATAACACAAAAGGAATAAAAAGGAAGCTCAAATTCGGTGAACTCATGTGAATTAAATTCACAACTTGCAGCCTAGCTGCCTGCTTCCACCATGCGTGCTCCATATCCACTTTGCACGGCCCATCTTCTCCAATCAACCCAATTCACGTGGCCCGCAAGCATTCAGCCCAACAGCACAGTAGTCCATAGTTACCTCAATTTCTTCACCGATACGGGCCGGCCTTCTCCCTATCTTCGTGGGCTTCGTCTCAAATAATCATGGCCCAACTCTTCAATATATATTAACATGGCTTCTGCTGCCATCGCCATATAGCGATCGCCATCAAACCATGGCGATCGCGGTCCCTCCTGATTCTAAACTCGTCTTTTCGTCTTCGACTCTTCTTCTTCGGTTCTGATCTTCATTTCTTCACTTCTTAATAAATATCTCAGAAGATAATAATGACTCGAAACACATATGATAATACTCATAAACTAATGTAATAATCCCTAGTTACGCTATACAAAGTGCAGCGTATCACAACACTACCTACTATCTCAAAAGTACATGCACTGGCTTCATTCATGAACCCTAAATGCATCAATTTAACTCAAATTGAATAACATAATTTCAAGAATTTCACTTACATCTACTATATACAATATTAAAGCTAACGCCATCTATTCACAAAAAATTCACTTGACAAAATTTGAGTGGAGACATGCCTACTTCTCTTTTGTTTTTTCTCCTTTTAAAATAAAATGAATAAAGACATTTTGACCCACTAAACCACTAACTCACATTTAATCACCCCTAAATCACATTTAACCACTACTAACTCTACTTAATAAAGCCACTACACCACTAACTCCAAATTGTCTCTCTTACTTCTTTTTTTAAATGAACTAGAAATGGGCCTCCGCGCTACGCGCGGGGAATTTACTGTTTTTAATATGATTTAACGTTGTTTAATAGGCGTCACAAAACTAGATTGCGTTAATCATATTCACAACCCTTTATGATATATTTTGCCAAACAATTAGCTCGTGTGTTGGTGTTCCTATTTTATTAGGGCTTAAATCAACAGACTGAAACCCGCGTACGGTCTTGCGTAATTATAATTTCTTCAATGCTCTATATGTTAAAACTTTGTTCAAGTCTTGTTTACCGTATTATTACCAACTCCATTGATTTTGGTATATAAAATAAGGTAATCTATTTTAAGATAATCTATTTTGATTTATTAATAGCCAAGTTGGTGAATATATGAGCTATTTTTCTGTCTATAACTCTTTACAATTGAATAAACTCGGGGACCAATTATTAAATGTCATTTCACCATTGTATACAGTTTTGACGTGTTTACTAAATTATCATGCTTGTTGGAAACTGAGTGTAAATGTTTGAAACACATGCACATGCTAGCATATTGAAATATATAATATTGTTTACAATTACTAAAATTCGATGCAAACGGCCTCCAACTAAGGGCTCAAAGTTTGGTACCAATGATGAAAATGTAGTTTAGGATAAGTAAAAAGTAAACACTTCAAGCACAAAGAAATTGAAAGAGGAAAAAATGCATACCATATAGTTCACAACAGATCCCCGTCGTTGTATAAATTTAGTAATTGCAAAAGTTAAATCCTTTTACATAGACACAAGATACATGAATTGAATATAGAGAATTTAGATTCTTTGGTAAGTCGGTCATCTAAACTGTGTAAACCTGCATATTATTTATATATATATATATATATATAATTTACTAAAGCCTTCATGTTACCTTTGAAAAAACTTATTGATCTGGCTTTTTACTTTTTACTTTATTAATCTAATATGAAGTCAATTACTGCAAAATCATACCATCCGCTCCAAACCTCTGTCCACATGAGAGGTTTGTAAGGTCTGTTTTAGTAAACACATAACAGTAAAAGCCGTTGCAAGTATATTAATCTGTCACAATAAGATCATTAACTATTAAAAAAATTATTTTGAAAAGAATTAAGATTGTCAACAGAAAACACTGGAACTTATAACGAGATCAGGAGAGTCATCTTCGCACATTAACCATGGAACACCAATATCTCATTCAACAACAATGTTAGCAGCCATCTCATGTCATCACAACCTTCTTGTCCAAGCATCTTTCTTTGCATTTTATATTTATATTCGATCTGAAAACACAAACTGATAGCACGTAATTCAGTTTTTGAAATCAGAAACTCAACTTAATTTGACTAATCTTAATTACAAGAGGTCATGAAAAAAAGAGTCAATGACAACATACAACATTGAGTGATGTTTAAGGCATTGAATTTCATGTGTACAACAGTGATTGCCATGAAATATCTTTTTATTATTGCCTTCAAAATTCACAAAAATCCGATCTAGTTTTGAGCGCATCCTAGGTGCGCCGAAAACTGAACCGGGTTTTAAAAAAAAGGTTTGGGGTGCCAGTTATAATTTTCCGAGTGTGAGATTTTTCCACACAATCATACGGTCAAGTATGTGCGCGAGGGGGAGAAAAGACACGTAGACATCATTCACTGTCATCTATGCAAGAAGAAAGTTACCACAGTCAAAATTGAGTAGTGATATCTTTTACTCTAGCACTATGAAGGAATTAATGGAAAGCTTCAGTTGTAAAATGGTTGAATTAGAAGACTGTTGACTGTCTATAGTCCAAAAACAAAAGTACAAAAACCATCCAGCTACGATATCAAATGCATCCAGATTTTATAATTCCATAAAAGACATGAAAAAATAAATGAACAAAAAATTTAAAACATCCACGACTCCAAACAGAAAATTGGTGCCACATTCAACCTGATCATATCAAAACCAACAATCCAATCAAATATAGACCATTACTAAATACAGCCCGGTGCTTTATTCAAACGCAGCCTGGTTTCTCGTGTTACGCGAGGGACGTGTTTCTCGCGTTACGCGAGAATAGAAAAAATATTAACTTTTAATCTCGCGTTATGCGAGAAGCACGTCTCTCGCGTAAAGTGAGAATAAAATTTTAAATTTTTAATATTTTTGCGCTTCTCACGTTACGCGAGAAGCACGTCCCTCGCGTAACGCGAGAAACCAGGCTGCGTTTGAATAAAGTACCGGGCTGTATATAAGAACCGTGCAAATATAAGCACACAAAAAAAGAGCAACAAACACTAACATCCTGATTTTCTATTTTCTTTTATGAATTTGTTTGTATCAGTTAGCTGCAATTCTGCGGCTTCATAAGATTAAATCAGGAATGGAACTCACTTGATCTTTGGTCGACTTTATATATCAAGTTCTAGGAGCTAAGCATTCAAAATGTAATTTAATGTCAAAAGAAATATAATACCCAAGTCATGATAGAGCATAAAGTTGACAAAATTAGTTCTAGATGATGTTGATTCTTGCAAACGGATGAGCTCAACTTAGTTTAAAAGGCAAACAACAATTGCACATGGAAATTGAGTTAGTAAGTGCTGGAATACAATGAATTTCTATAAATCTTACCATAGTTGTAGACATCATTTCAGCTTACTCGTTCCTCCACGTCGTCTCCATGACTGGATATGCATCTACACTGCACCTGCAACTAAGGATGGTCGAGATAAGTCTATGATTCACTCTTTTACTCTGTGCACTACTTACAATTTCCTTAAGAAGATGAGCAAAAAAAATTACAATTTCCTTCTGAAATCAAACTAATTTTGAAGCAATTAGAAGCAGTAAAAACAATTTGAGTGTCCCATCTTACCCATCTTCTTAACTCTACTTCAATGGCCTTCTTTGCATACTCAACCATCTCCACTTTCTTGAGCGCCAAAATTCCATTTGAAACAGGTAAATGCACTTGCAGTTGCAAGAATTTTGAAAGTAGAGAGCATGAGAATGATGAGACAGATACATGCACGTGCAATTGGAGTTGTTTGAGATACTCAATCACATCAACTGTAAACCGCCTGGTACCGGTACCATTTACTTTTGCAAAACACTACCAATCTTATAATAGATATAGATAGAGATGATTTTGAAAAGAATTAAGATTGTCAACAGAAAATGTTGAAGGGAACTTACAACGGGATCGAGAGAGTCATCTTCCTTGCACATTACCCATGGAACACCAGTATCTAATCCAGCAACAATGTTAGCAACCCAACTCATGTGAGCACCACCTTCTTGCTTTGCATTCCATATATATTCGGTATGAAAACACAAATTGAGTGCGCATAATTCAGTTTTTGCACTACTACAAAAAACTCCTAAAATAACCCGCAAAGAATAACCCGGGCGTGTCAACTAGGGGTTATAAAACAGTCATAAAAGAAATACATCACTTTATAACCCGGGCGTTGCTATTACAAGATAAACGATCGAATTACAACATGAAATAATCAGGACGTACCAATATCCGAGTTATTTATAGAATCTAATATTCCGTTAATTTAAATCCGGATTATTTGTGGTTGTGAAATTATGGAAAATCCGGATTATATCGTTGGCTGTCTTCTCCTTAACCTAACTGATGCCTCCAACACATCTCATCTCCTAGCCCCCCCCCCCCCTATTTTCCATCGATCCCTATAGCCATTAACTGTCCAGGCGTTCATTACCCCGACCTCGCCGACCGAAACTATCTTCCCAATGCCTTTGACAACGACAACGACAAATAAAAAATTTGTGCCATTGAGTTATAGGTAGTCGGTCCGCAACACAAGGAAGCCGTCCTCACCAAGTGTGTGAACAATGTCGTTCTAGCCTGGGAGGAGACCGTCGAGCGAGATTTGGGTTTCGACTACTGATACAACGAGCACGAAGAAAATGGCGTCCACGATTGCGAAGGTTGTAATGTTTTGGAGGCGCGTGTACAGGTTTTGCATGAGCGGGCTTAAAGTTTCGGTTACTACTGACACTCCTGGTAGTAGATCTAGATTGAAGATTGATCTCTTGCCTAGTTGCGCAATCATCAAGTATTACCTAAATTTGTTGTTAAGAACTTCTTTAGATGATGCATTAGAACTTCTTTATTATGATTAGTATTTGTTTGTTGATTTAATGGATAAATTGCAGATCTGAGTAGGCTTTGTTTGGTAGTTGGAGCTACTTTAATAAATTGAATTGCATTGCGTGTTACATTTGGAGTAAATTCAGTTACGGTGTTGTGGAGTAGTTGATGCTAATTGGATATTTCATAGTTTTTGATAGTGATTCATTGTCCGGACTTTAAAGATTGAATTCACTAGTGATAAAGTTATTTGTTCATTTTCTATTGTATTAATATCTTCTACTAGTAGATTCTCACTTTATCTAAACACCTGTCAAGTTCGATGTCATTGTAGCTCATATTTGAGATCTTAATATGTAGTATTTGTTACATGATTACTCTCTAGTTTCGTAACGATCTCCATCCTAGGCTGCAATATCGGGTCGATTGATGCAACTATGCAAGTGGCCAGTCATGGGATGATACCTCTAGTTGTACGAAGAAGTTTCGGTCAACCGCAAATTGTTAAACCCTTGAGTAGCTCACCGGTGTAACAACCAAAATAATTGTCCATGAGAAGAAATGGACTGATGGTAGCATTTCACTTGCCGAAAGAATTTGTAAACAAGATGTAAGCCTTCTTAACTGATGAGTTACTTGCTATATTTTTAATTGTGAAAAACATAGTATTAGAATAACACCCTGCACATAATGTCTTGCTTTTTGCCTTTCCCAATAGGACAAAGAATATAGGTATCGAAAAAGAACAGTATAAGATGATAAATTCTTGGCCAGTTCAATAGGTTCCAAAACTTTTAGAGCATCAGTATTATACAACTAAATTGAACTAATAATCCCCAAAATATTTTTTTTCTTTGTTGCAGACTATCTTTTCATGTTTGTCTTAGTAAATTATGTCATATGCAAATATGTGATCGGAGTTGGGTCCTAGTTGGGATCTTTTGTCTCTATTGCTGGCTGCCAAACCTTCAAAGAGAATAAGGTAGATTTCTCTAGAATATATTAAAAGTATTTTGCTCATGGTATTTTACTTGGTAAATCTGTAATTGATGTCACCAAAATGAATGAGTAGTTTCCTTCCAAGAAAATAAACCTTATGTGATCGGAGTTGGGTCATAGTTGGGATCTTTTGTCTCTATTGCTGGTTGCCAAACCTTCAAAGAGAATAAGGTAGATATCTCTAGAATATATTAAAAGTATTTTGCTCATGGTATTTTGGGAATAAAATGAAATTGATGGCGTCGTCTGACAAATTAATGCGCTAATGACACGCGTTTAAAAAGAACCTGTGCGCAAAACATCTGCGCACAGCGTTTCGGATTCTAAAACCTTATGCGCAGACGTGTTGCGCATAAGATCTGTGCGCAACGTATCTTTCTTCTTCTTTCTCCTTCTTCTTCTCCGTTTTCCACTTCCGACGGCGGCCTTCGTTTTTTCTCTCTTTCCGATCGATTCTCTCACCTAAACACAATTTCATCAATGGATTCGCAACCCCCACATCCTTTCGCTCCCGAAGAAACCACTTTCGTCCCGATCCCGACACCTCCGGCGACCTCCGTCACAACGGAGCCACCTCCGACGACCTTGTCCGACGATGAAGCCTTGGTGGATGGAGGCGGCCGGCGGTATGCGACTCGAGCGGCGTTGGCAACGGCAAATGCTCCTCCGGCGAATATTCCGGCAAGGGTGGTGAGGGTGCTGTAGGCAGAGGCCGAGGTGGTGGCAGAGGGAGAGGGAGAGGCCAGGAGGGTGCTGAGGGAGTTGGTGGTGAGGGTGCTGCTGCTGAGGGGACTGCAGTTGAGGAGGTTGTTGTTGAGGAGGTTGCTGCTCCAGTTAGAGGTGGTCGTCGTGTCAGGCAGAGACGACGAGTAGCAGATATTCAGGCACCTCAGGCTGTTCCTGGTTTGCAGCCAGAGGATGAGCCAGAGGATGGGGACAGGGATGAGTCTGAGGCTGATGCGGCTCCGTTAGATCCGGTATGTTCAATAACATTGATGTGAATGCTTATAATAACTTATACGTTTCATATTTACTAATTGGAGGCAATTTTTTTTTCTGTACTTATTTAGGCTAGGAAGCTCCTGAGGGTGATGTACAGATCTCCACAGGTTCATGATTATGAGCATCATATTTCAACTGAAGAGGGTACATGGTTCAGGCTTGCTGAGCGTTCTGGGCTGACAGAGCTGCGCCGAGTGGGCATAGCGTCTCAGATCGATGCTGCACTGATTTCTGCTTTTGTGCAGAGGTGGCATCTAGAGACCAACACTTTCCACATGCCTTTTGCTGAGATGACCATCTGCCTACATGACGTGATGCAGATCCTCAGAGTCCGTATACATGGTCGTAGTTGCAATTCACCTATGACAGATGACCAGATCTATGCGGCGCTTGCGGACGCTATGGGTCAGGAGGCTGATGACATGAAGGCATGTTATAGCTCAGGTGGCATTCATTTCGATGCCCTCAATGCTCGGTTGGAAGTTTTGTTTGATGAGCCAGTCAGGAATGAGAGTCACATTGCCACTCTGTATCTCTTTTTGCTTCTGGGCTCGACTGTCTTAGTGGACAGGTCGACAAAGGGTGTCAAGGTCCAGTGCGCGGCGCTTGTTCTCAACCATGATCGTACAGGGGACATTGCATGGGGAGCCGACATACTTGCGTTAGTGTATCGCAATTTAGGGTCTGCATCTAGAGTCGAGACGGTAACCATTGGTTCATGTGGAATTCTTTTGAGGGTAAGATCTTGTCTTTAACGTCTTGGTGAACAACTCTGAACTATTCACGTAGTTTTACTAATAATCTGTAATTGTTTATATGTAGTGCTAGAACTGGGCATACTTTCCTCATTTTCGTGATCACTTTGTCACGAACCCTGCATTCGCCCATGGAGATGCTGCTGTAGGATTGTATACACCACTTAGCTCGGATACTGGGCGTTTGGTTTCCATCCGTCGCATGCTCGACAACATGAGATATGAGCAGGTTTGGATTTAATTTCTTATATTTTTTATTTCATTACCGCAATACGTGTCTAATTTGGCTTGTTATTTGTTTCAGGTTAACTGGCAGCCATGGAGAGATTTGGACTTCAACTCACCAGAGGTTTCTCCTACGAGATTTGAAGGCGTATTGAGCATTTGGAAATTTCATGAGGCCTACAACCCTAGGAGAGTCCTGCGGCAGTTTGGGCGGGCTCAGCCCGTTCCCGACCCTTCCATTCAGCCGTTGTCATTTAATCGGCCCATGGGTTGCTCGAGGTATGACGTCGTTTATGCACCTGAGCTTCTTCTTGCATGGGACGCAGAGCCGAGGCCTCTGATCGATCTGGATGGGCCGGTTGCAGAGCCAACATGGAAGATGTCTAATCACTATATGGATTGGCTGGATGAGTTCTCACATTCCATCGTCGATCCATCCTCTGAGAGACATGATCGCCCGCCTCGCTATGGATATACCCCGGTACCTATCGATGCATTAGCGGTATGTAAAATTTTATAAAGTTTGTACAAAACATAGCTTCAGACCTTAACTAACGATTAAATTTACGTTTTGTTTGCAGCGTTGTCAAATCCTTCAAGCCATGATGCACTCTTTTCTAGACACTCCTATCTCGGATCGACCTTGGGGCACTGAAGATGTGATTCGTGGCTGGCTTGCAATCTTAGAGGCACCTCAGGCACCTTTGGCACCATCTCCCCCACGTGCATCGCGGATGGCACCACCACCTCCTGATTTCAGAGATTCTGTTCATGAGAGAGGCCAGGGGAGTGGATGTGGCACTCAGGATGATACGATTCAGGAGGATGCGCACCAGGATGATATGACTCAGGGTGATGTGCCTCGGGAGGATGCTCCGCCTTATACTCAGGAGACTCAGGATTAGACGCTCGACTTCTATTTTTGTTTGATGGATGTTTTATGTAAGATTGATGTTTTATGTATGCCTTTTTTTGTGTGATGGTTTTAACTTAACTAACGATTACAACAACCACTTAACTAACGATTACAACAACCACTTAACTAACGATTACAACAACGACAAGACTAACGATTAATATTCCAACGATCATATTTTAACGGACTTCAACCGTGCGCTTAACACCTGCACACAAGAAGTTGTGCGTACTCAAAATGCGCATAGAAATGTGTGCGCATACCCAATGCGCATATAAGGCCTCCCCAAGGCGTTTTTGAGTTTTCGCGTATTTTCGATCAACTTTTTGTGAAGGGGAGACCTTATACACACTTTATATGCCTAATAACACATAATTGTATAAGTTTTTGAAACATAATCAACATCGATGTACTAGACCCTTCATATCTCAACTACTTCAAACCGGATTTCCTCCATGCGTCAAGGTTATGCGCACCTATTCTGTAACTTATTGTGCGCTGTTGTAAACCATACAATAAGTTACCATTAAATCCGTGTGCGCAGATATACTGCGCACACATTTTGAACGGTAACAAACTATGCGCATGTATGTTGCGCACACTTTGTTACCGTTCAAAATGTGTGCGCAGTATATCTGTGCGCCTTAACGTTGCGCACCGAATCTGAAAAATCTGAAGCTCCTGATGGAAAGGTTGCGCACCATTATGTACTTTCATTATGTACTTTCATTATGAACTTTCATTGAAGCTTATTTGGAAAAAAAGGTTCAAAACGTCTCGAAACGACTTAGAAACGAAAAAAACCGACTCAAAACATTACAAAACAAGCAAAGGCGTCTTCTAATTATGACAAGGTAAAAAGCGTCTTCTAATAAATGAGATTGAACATTACAAGGTAAAATACGTATTCTACTTATTACATGACAATCTCACTCAGTCAGTGTAGTTTGATCCTTCAGGTTGTGATAGGTCGGGCATGGGTTGAGAATGCAACTCCTCGGCCTCACTGACCACGGGAAGTGATGTCGTTGTTTGCTTTCTAGGACGACCTGGTCGTTTTGCTCTTGTATTGTTTGCCTTCTTCTTTCCTTTTGATTTCTGCTTTGCCTCCTCCTTCTCATTCTGCTCCAGCTCTTCTTGTTTGTGCTCAAAATAACTCTTCTCTCTCGATTCCTCCTTGTCATTTTCACTGTCATCCTCCTCCTTTTTAGGACGATCTGGCCGTCTTGCTCCTGTACTCTTCTTTCCTTTTGATTTCTGCTTTGCCTCCTCCTTCTCATACTGCTCCATATCTTCTTGTTTTATGTCATCCTCCTTGTCATTTTCACTGTCAACCTCCTCCTTATCCTTGTTCTTTGCACCCTTTGGCCTGCCTTTTCTTTTCACATTTGTCGGTTCTTTCAAGGTAGTTAGTTCAGGATGCTCCAAGTCCTAATACAACTCACCTAGCTGGTATGCCGTGCTTTTCTTCAAGGTTCCAAGTTCCAACTTGGTGAACATTTCATGGAGTCGCAACTCTATAATGTTCATTCGGACCATCAGATTTGGGTCGTCTTCTGTTTCAGGAGTGTCATCCCAATGCAAATCCCTCCAAAACGGGTGAATGTCATCCTCAATCAGGGGTGTGTTTGAAATGATAGCGTGTGTGATGAGGCTAAAGTTGTAGTGTCAAATCAAAGAAAACCCTAAACACTAACTAGAGTATAACAAGTAAGTAGAGGTCGAACCCAAGGGAATCAAAACACCAAATCAATGCAGTCAAGTGAAATATCAACTAGTAATAAGTAACCAAAGGGGGGGGGGTTGATTGCAAGAACACACAAGTAACCAGTAACAAGTAGAGGAAGTTTGGGTGAGAATATTATGCATAGGGGTTTCACCTAGCAAGTATCCACACAACAGTCAATCAAGTTGATCATAGATTTATCTCAAGTTCTATTCAATCCTAGGGAATGTTCCTATTCCAATCTTTAATATATCAGCAGGCCAACCGGTCCTGATAACACTTACTATTCAGCAATCAGGGAAACCTCTCAAGATTAGATGAAATAGCAGCAAAGGGCACAAGAATTATAAGGATGCATGCAATAACTTACAACCGTCAAGTATTAACATGCAATCAATTCTCTTTCATAAAAGCAATCAACTACCAGATCATGCAGATATGAATGCTACAATGACAAGGAATTCCACCGTATATTCCTAGTCTAGCAATAGAAAACTATCAATCAAACTAGGTGATCAAGCTAGCAAAACTAATAGAAATCAATAGATGAAGAACAAGAGAATTAATACAAACCCATAGGAAAAGAACAAGAGTTTAGAAATCTCACAACTTAATAACTGAAGGTTTCAACCGCTAAGTAAAACAATGAAGTTTAGTTCCTGCTCATGGTTGCAAAACTAAATTGTCTGATGGAAAAGATGATGATCGCCCAACAAGGCTGCTAGGGTATTTAAATAAAGTCTAACCCTAAAAATATATGGTAAAAGATAATAATAAGGAAATAAAGATGAGGAAAATAAACAAAACTAAAGCAAGCAAGGAAACCATGAGCTCGGCTTAATGATTTGAGCTGCTTGCTTCTAATTAAATGGGCCAGCTGCTTGCTTCTTGATTAAATGGGTCAGCCCACTTGCAATTCACCGCACGGCCATCTACTTGCATCAGTGCAATACCCGCGATCGCGGATTTCATTAAATCTGCCCTCGGTCTCTGTTGATCCACCGCGATCGCGGCCATATCACGGCGATCGCGGTCGGTGATTTCTTCTCGGATAACTTCTGTTGAATGATGGCAATCGCCGGGATGGTAGTGGCGATCGCGGTTGATGCTGCGGAAGCCTTTTCGAATGGTTTCTTCAAGTCTTCAATCTTCTTCGGTTCTTATCTTCATTTCTTCACTTCTTAATAAATATCTCAGTACATAACAATAGCTCCAAATACTTGTGATAACACTCCTAAACTAATGTAATAACCCCTAGTTACGCCATACAAAGTGCAGCGTATCAAATACCCCCATACTTAGACTTTTACTCGTCCCGAGTAACTTACAGAAAAGCTACCCATACAATAAAAAATACTGAAAGCCTCAGGAAGTACAAGAATATCTCCTAGTGATTACATACTCAATAAACTCCTCCAAACACAACAACAACAATCAAGAACAATGTGATAAAATAAGCACATACCCAAAACTACACCTTATTCCTCCAAGTGGCCTACCTGAATCCTCCTATACGCCTCCTTTTTATGTCTCCATACGCCAAGATGATAATGGTCCTAAAACACTCAATTTTTTAATAACACTCATCTTGCTTGGGCGCCCTTTCGGGTTTTCATCCCAACCACTCAATAATTGTTCCAGACTCACAAAACTCACATCACTCAAGACTTATTGTTGCCTCAGCCTAGTGCCGGCCAAGCCACCTTCTTATTGCATAGAACTTGCTATCCAAGGATTTTGTATGCCTTTTTCAATTTTTGTGGCTTTTTCATACAATATATATTCAATAAGCTCATGCAGATACAACCAACACCCAAATAATTACATGTGAATACATTCTCCTCCCCCATACTTAAACATTGCATTGTCCTCAATGAAATGGAAGACATAAAAACGAACCCAGGGAAGGAGACAGAAGACTCACATACAAGGTCGGATGACCTTCCTCCAATAAAACTCAAAGTGTGGTAGAATGAGAAACTAGATGAGCACTAAATGTAATCCAATAATGCATAGCTCATCTAAAGCAAAAGAAAGAATACCTCCAATGTAGAAGGTGACCCAAACAAATCAGCTACTTGCAAAGAACATGGTCACCAACAAGCTAAGCTCCAGCGAATGTAGATCTAGAGTGATAGTACCAATGAAACCAAACTTGATGTAATACAACTCCTTACTTTCTTTTCTCTCATATTTTTTTTTCTGCGCTTTTTTTTTTGACGGGAGAGAAGACTTACAGCGAGATTGGCTACTGACTGTAGTTGACCCTAAGCTTCGGTGATTTCCTCCTGTCCATAGAAAAACTAAAAAGAAAATTAAACCGAACAAAACAAATAAAAACAAACTCAAACCTCGGGTTGCGTCCCTAGTAGCGCCTTATTTTATGTCGTGGCTCGACATGAAACTCAAGAGATTTAACTAACGCCATTTGGCTTTGTGAAAACCGTCTCTTGTCTGAATTCTCTCTTGAACCACTCATGGAACGCCTTGAATCTCGTCCCTCTTACCTTGACCACCTTGTCTTTAGCAATGAAGGTGGTTTCATTCACTTTCTCCTCCTTGACCGTATCAGGCGGCTGTTTAAGCTCAATGTTAAGTGCCTGCACACTAGACATCAATGGTATCTCGCCTGGCGAGGTCAGTAATGAAGGGCGATTGCCCAAAGGATGTGAAGAGAGCTTACCTTTAGGCTCTGGCTTAGCCTGACACTCCTGCATGTTAGTAGATAAAACAGCATCTACTTTTGGGGGCTCTAAGATATTCTCTAAAACAGGTTGTCATTCATCCTTACAAGTAGGCTTAATCACATCAATAGCACATAGAGAATTCTTATCAATGGGATCCATGTCATAAATATTATACTCCACCTTATCCCCATCAAACTCCATAGAGAGAGTCGCACTATTAACATCAAATTTCGTTTGTGCAGTTTTCATGAAAGGTCTACCTAACAATATAGGTGTGACATTATTAGCATGCTCCATATCTAACACAAAGAAATCAGAAGGAAAAATCAGATCACCAACCATAACAAGAACATCCTCAACAACCCCTTTCGGGTACACAGTAGACCTATCAGCAAGTTGAATAACAGTTCATGTTTTATGCAAAGGTCCTAAGCCTAGTGATTGATACAAAGAGTAAGGCAAAACATTGATTGATGCACCTAAATCTAGCATGGCTTTGTCAAATTTAGTTTCACCAATCACACATGGAATGCTAAATATGCCTGCATCCCCACATTTCTTAGGCATGCATTTTTGAAACACTGCAGAAACTTGTTCACCTACTTCAACTTTCCTCTTTCCTTTCAGTTTTTGATTTCTTTTAATAGTGCAAACTTCTTTCAAAAACTTAGCAAATCTAGGAATACTCTTAACAAGTTTGAGCAAAGGAATGTTTACCTTACACCTACTAAAGGTTTCAAAGATTTCTTTGTCGTCATCCAGTCTTCGAGTATCCTTCAACGCCTCAGGAAAGGGAGCAACAGGCTTCTGAGAGAACAGAGGGGGAAAATTTGGACGAACATAATCGTCTACATATTCAGGGAACTATCGGCGATCGCCATCAACAACTGGCGATCGCGGTCGCACAAATTGGGGTTCTGCAGGAGACCCGCGATCGCGGATCATCATCCGCGGTCGCGGATTGTTGTCGAAATCTGATGCAGCTTCTGGAGTGGCATGGCGATCGCGGTCGGGATGCAGCCCCTGTTTTTCTCTCTGTAATCTCATGGCGATCGCCACTCAGATCTGGCGATCGCGGTTTTGGCACAGAACAGTCATTTAAAGTTTTTCCGCTCCTCAAGAACACTGCACTGACGTTCTCTCTCGGGTTTCTTACCGGTTCCCTGGCCTCTAATTTACTCACAGCTTGAGCAATCTGTCCTAACTGATTTTCAAGATTTTGGATGCTTGATTCCGTCTTAGCGTTTTGTTGCATCACAGTCTGAGCTAAGGACTTGATCATATCTTCAACAGTCATAGAATTCTGAGGTCTAGGTTGCTGATAATTAATATTATGAGAGTCATACCTTGGCCTTGGTTGCCATCCACCAACAACGTTTACCTCAGCATTGGGATCATGAAGGGAATCATTTTTCAGCATCAAAGCCTTTACCATCTCTTTCAACTCATTCATGTCAGTCTGTAATTGATCTGAATTAATTGCTTTGACTGAGTGAGATCCCTGTCTACTGCCAAACTGCCTTGAACTTTCAGCCAACTCTTCAAACATTTCAGTGGCCTGAGGTATAGTTAGTTTCAGAAAATTACCTCCACAAGATGCGTTTACCATTCGACGATCCTCATCAATCAGCCCACTGAATAAGTACATAAGAAGATCATGGTCAGTATAACTATGGAATGGGCAGCTTGAGCAAAGCTTCTTGAATCTCTCATAATACTCATAGAGACTCTCAGTTGAGTGTTGTTGAATGGTTGTGATTTCCTTCTTCAAACTACTCAGTTTTGTGGCTGGAAAATATTTCTCCAAGAAGACTTTCTTCATCTTAGCCCAGGTATCGATACTCCCTGGAGCTTGATAATAGAGCCAATCATTCGCAGCGTCTTTCAGAGTAAATCCGAAAGCTCTCAGCATGACCTGCTCCTCAGTAACACCTCTTGGCTTCATACTAGAACATATGGCATGGAATTGAGCCAAGTGTTTGTTGGGATCTTCTCCTGCTAAGCCATGGAAGTGTGGTAGCTCATGAATTAAACCAACTTTTAATTCAAAGTTCACAACTTCTTCAATCTCAGGAAACCTCACTGCCAAAGGTTGTTGGTTTAAGCCTGGAGCAGTGAGTTGCCTCATAGTAGGAAATGGCGGTCCATGTCGATCACCCATCTCGTTATCTTGGTTCAGAGCTGCTCTTTGGTTCCGAAGGAACGTCCTTTCAATCTCTGGGTCAAAGGCAACAAGAGATGAATCAATAGCACGGGTCTGAACCATAAAGGTTCACACCAAACAGTTGATAATTTCACAATTAACACAGAATCAGAAAAATTTCAATTCCCCGGCAACGGCGCCAAATTTGATGAGGCTAAAGTCGTAGTGCCAAATCAAAGAAAACCCTAAACACTAACTAGAGTATAGCAAGTAAGTAGAGGTCGAATCCAAGGGATTCAAAACACCAAATCAATGCAATCAAGTGAAATATCAAATAGTAATAAGTAACCAAGGGGGGGGGGGTTTGATTGCAAGAACACACAAGTAACCAGTAACAAGTAGAGGAAGTTTGGGTGAGAATATTATGCGAAGGGGTTTCACCTAGCAAGTATCCACACAACAGTCAATCAAGTTGATCATAGATTTATCTCAAGTTCTATTCAATCCTAGGGAATGTTCCTATTCCAATCTTTAATATATCAGCAGGCCAACCGGTCCTGATAACACTTACTATTCAGCAATCAGGGAAACCTCTCAAGATTAGATGAAATAGCAGCAAAGGGCACAAGAATTATAAGGATGCATGCAATAACTTACAACCGTCAAGTATTAACATGCAATCAATTCTCTTTCATAAAAGCAATCAACTACTAGATCATGCAGATATGAATGCTACAATGACAAGGAATTTCATCGTATATTCCTAGTCTAGCAATAGAAAACTATCAATCAAACTAGGTGATCAAGCTATCAAAACTAATAGAAATGAATAGATGAAGAACAAGAGAATTAATACAAACCCATAGGAAAAGAACAAGAGTTTAGAAATCTCACAACTTAATAACTGAAGGTTTCAACCGCTAAGTAAAACAATGGAGTTTAGTTCCTGCTCATGGTTGCAAAACTAAATTGTCTGATGGAAAAGATGATGATCGCCCAACAAGGCTGCTAGGGTATTTAAATAGAGTCTAACCCTAAAAATATATGGTAAAAGATAATCTAAAAATAATAATAAGGAAATAAAGATAAGGAAAATAAACAAAACTAAAGCAAGCAAGGAAACCGTGAGCTCGGCTTAATGATTTGAGCTGCTTGCTTCTAATTAAATGGGCCAGCTGCTTGCTTCTTGATTAAATGGGCCAACCCACTTGCAATTCACCGCACGACCATCTACTTGCATCAGTGCAATACCCGCTATCGCGGATTGTGATCCGCGATCGCGGATTTCATTAAATCTGCCCTCGGTCTCTGTTGATCCACCGCGATCGCGGCCATATCACGGCAATCGCGGTCGGTGATTTCTTCTTGGATAACTTCTGTTGAATGATGGCAATCGTCGGGATGGTAGTGGCGATCGCGGTTGATGCTGCAGAAGCGTTTTCAAATGGTTTCTTCAAGTCTTCAATATTCTTCGGTTCTGATCTTCATCTCTTCACTTCTTAATAAATATCTCAGAACATAACAATAGCTCCAAATATTTGTGATAACACTCCTAAACTAATGTAATAACCCCTAGTTACGCCATACAAAGTGCATCGTATCAGTGTGCAATTTGATGGACGCACGGCAACCCAAGACAGTTCCTCACCCAATGGTCGGTGCATTGTTCAGGAAATTTCCCCGTCAACATGATCTCATAAGTAGCCAACAAATGATCAAAACACTTGTCTGACACTTTGTAGAATAGTCGGGAAAAAATAGCCCTTCCAAGCGGATGCATGTTTGGATCATAAAAATCAGTTGGTCGTTTGGAGAGAGACATGTTCATGCTCGCCCTAATGGAATCAATCTGAAGGAGTACTGAATGATGGATCCGTACGATCACTCTGTTAAAGCCCCCTCTGCTGGAACCAATAATATCTTTCAAAACCTTGTGCATCCCTTCAACTCAAAAAAACAGTTAAGTTGGTAAGTTAAGAAAGTACGCCGTCATGATATAATCGTCTTAACTACAAAATATCAATATTTACCTGTTTGAAGTCCTCGTAAGGAAATGAAACTTATGATCTGTCCAAGCCCTCACTATGCTTGTCTTGTGAGGATTAAGCCATGTTCTCTCGACGTATCCCACAAGGCCGTTCTTCCAAGATCTCTTCAACTGTTCGAGCCGCAGTTCATAGGTCTCTTCAGTAGCTGAGCAAAATAGTCCCCAACATTGTCCTGCAAAGGCTTCCACTTTAATTTGTCTCTTTAGGATGGTCGAAGCATGTGCCTCAATGTTGTGTTTGATATGCACCCAACACAACAGATGTTGAACTTCGCTCCCGAAAACAGTCTTTATCCCTTTTATCAGCGCGTCTTCGCAATCTGTCATTATAGCCGTTGGCATCACTCCCAAATCTATGAATAATGACTTCAATTGAATCATTATCCATGTGTAATGATAAATCCTTTCCGCTTTAGTGAATGCATACGCGATGTTGAACGTCTTGTGTGTACTGGTGAATCCAACGATCTCTACGAGCGGCATTTCATATCTATTGAAACATTAACATATATCACTACAGAACATATATCATTATCCGAACTAAATATCGACCAAGGTATTGTAGAGACTTACTTGTTTGTCTTGTACGTCGCATCGATAATTACCACGTACGGGTACTTCTTCAACAAACGCAACGACTCTTGGTTAGCAAAGAATAATATTGCAACCTCGTCGTTTGTCGTGTCTCTATGTGAGTGAACTACGTAGTCGTGGTCTCGCAAAAACTTAAGCGACCACTGTGTCACGTTTAGTTCTCCGCGATCTTCGTAATTCACCTTCTGCAAACAGTTTGCAACTTGTCTCCTTGAAGTAACATTACCAGGGTACTTCTCCCTCAATTTAGAGATAATTTCTTTTGGCGTCTTGCGTCTAGTTCCATCTCCCCACCGCCTAGCACAAAGCTCTTGCTCCTCCGTCATTCGACCCATGAATGCATTCCCATGAAAACTAGCAAGTAGCACATGGTTATGCCGACCTTCTATCACACCTAAAATCCATTTTTCTCCTGCGACCCCGGAAATTATTTTCTTTCGCACTGCCAGTAGCTGAAATCTACACTCACACTTCTTCGACTTCGACTTTCTAAGCCTAGAAACAGGCAACTCTGGATTCTCTTTGTTCACCTTTGGCCTCCCAGATCTTGGTTTTCCAAATCTATCTCACACAATACTTATTTGGTACGGACTTGAATTACGCGTTACCAAAGCTATCACTAACTCCTTTCCTCTATCTCTCGCCCACTCGTACAATTCTTGCGGAGTATCCCAATATTGTGCGGTTCTAAAATAATCCGAATAATCTTTCCCCTATACGTAATTGTAGAGCGACAATTACATTACTACCAAAATAACAAGGCAAAATACGAATCATTACTTTAAACTAATTAGGCTATCATATGAAACTAATTAGGCTATCATATGAAATTAATTAGGCTAGCATATGAAACTAATTAGGCCATCATATGAAACTAATTAGGCTAGCATAAGAAACTAATTAGGCTAGCATATGAAACTAATTACGCTAGCATATTAAACTAATTTGAAACTAATTACGCTACCATATAAAACTAATTATAACATATTATACTAACCACAAATTCACCACTCGTATCCCAGTCGCCGAACTCTTCGTCTTCTAAGAAACCATCCAACCATTCGTCGTCGTTCGGGTCGTCTTCCTCTTCTTGTGATCCGCTATCTCAATCGTGTTCTTCATCACTATCTTCACAACTTTGATTAATCAACTCTAACATACGAGAGTTTTGATTACGACGAGACATTTTGAATGAATTTGTTGGAAAACGAAGAGGTTTTGAATGAATTTGTTGGAAACGAAGAGATTATGGCTTTATATAGGCACATTTATGACCGTTGTGGTCCAAATGGATGGATCCTAAACTGTAAAGACCCGTGCGCTAACCATCCGCGCACAAACCCAAACCCTAAAGCACATGTGCGCAGAACCTAAGCGCACAGTTTTACATTTAACGGCTACTTTTTTCAAAAATTTCAACGGCTACTATGTTTGAACAGTGCGCAGAAACACGGCGCACAGATTTTCAACCTGTGCGCAGTAGTTAGGCGCACAGATTTTCAACCTGTGCGCAATAGTTAGGCGCACAAGTTGTTACAGACTCTGAAAATTTACGAAAAGTACCCGTAATACCCCGTAAAACACGTATGCGCATAAGACATGCGCACAGATGCGTGCGCATAAGTTGCGCGCACAGAATCACGTGCATATATGCCTCGATTCGCGTGCATATAGTCATTGCCTAAATGAAACAATCAGATATGTTAAATGAAACAACCGGATAGGAAATAGGAAGTGTATTGTTATGGTTCTCCATTATTGATGTGATGTATATCTACTTATTTAGCGTTTGTTGAAAATCCTTTATTTGAATCAGTATTATCATTATGACATAGTTTTTCAAATTGAATTCTTATAAAAATGTCAAGACTAAGTTGGTACCCTTTCCCCTCTATATTTCTTAGATGTAACATCTCTTTTATGTATACGTACATACTTCCATAGCTGAACATGTTCATGACAAATATATCTCACTGCTAGTTTTTTAATTCTAGCCATATATCATTTTTTATGATATTGATGTAACTGCAGGATGTCGTTCAACAAGGGAACCAGTGCAGATCATGAGATTCAGAGAATTCTTATGGAGTTGCTAAACTAGTTACTGAGTATATGATTTTTTATCTACATAAGAAGGTACCTGTTCGATTCAGGATTAGTTTATAAGTTGCAAAGTCTTAGTTATATTTTGGTTACTTTAAGCTGTGACATTAAGCTTGCCCGGATTTGGCCAAGACATATTCTATTAGTTATGTTAGTACTCGCGAGTCGCGACATTCATGAGTTTGTCAATGACTTAGCTTGTAACTTGATAATGTAAAAAATGTATGGTATTTTGAATTTTGATGGTGGTGCAAATTATTGTGTAATAAGGACAGATGTTCATAATCACATTTTTGGAGGCTATTTTGTCTCTACTAAATAACCCAGAACCGAGATAGGTAATACCGAATAATACATAGGCAACCCCTATCTAAAGTTAATAGCCCGGATCTTCGGAGTCCGGCATATTTTGGTTTTGATTAAATAACCTGGATATTGACAACTGATTTGATAAAGCAAATAACCCCGATGTATTAATATCCGGGTTATATAATGATCAAATATCCTGGACCTCAAATGTTAGGGGAAAAATTGCATGAATCAAAAACCCGGGCGTGTCTATTTTAAATCCGGGTTATTTGGTCCTTTAGCCTGGACCAGATCTGGGTTATTTTCCCTTAAATGCCCGGGTTATTTGACCTTTTTTGTAGTAGTGTTCAAATCAGAAAGTCAATTCAATTTGTCTAATCTTAATTACAAGAGGTCATTTAAAAAAAGTAGTCAATGACAACATACAACATTGAGTGATGGAGAACAATCACGTTGTACTGGTTACAACACCCTTTTGTTCGTCCTGTGTCAAGGGCTTTGATGTTGTCGAAATAAACCATCACGTTGTACTTCAGTTCAATATCTTTCCTAGGATAATCACTGGCCTCAGTTATGTGGAAAAGAAAAATAAACAGTTAACTTATCCTTTGAGAAATATGAGTTAGTTTGTTAATTTTCATTCAAACACTAAGTAAAACCCTGGTAGTAAATTAAGACCCATCGGAAAATTACCACTACCTTTCCTTGAGAAGATGCAGTAGAGAAGACAGACCCGTCATTGACTGCTGCAGCTGCGAGTTTCATAGCCTCTTCATCAATTCCATTTTGCAAAGCCGTTGGTTTCTTCTCTAAAACAATTTGATCAGTGGGTTCTTTTATTTTGGGTGTCATGCCCAAAAAACCCATCCAACCCTGTCAAAATAAAAAGAGAACCAAAATGTAGTTAAAAAACCCTACAATTTTGAAAGAAAAGGCGTAGGACTTGCATGAGAAGTTTTATCCTCTGGTGATGGTTTATTTAAAGGGAGGTTGGGAGTATAAAACTTGTATAGAAATGGGGACAAACAAAAGGGAGGAGAGGAAACACAGGGAAACAACACAAAGCACACGAACATTAAGCAAGCATTAAATTAACAATATATGCTCGAAAGCGACAAAGCAAACAATGGACGAAGCAAAATTGAACCATTCCTAGAAATGAAATATTCATAACTTCAAGAGATTAACATAAAAAACCGGGGAAAACAAATGTTTGAAAGTGCTTTGGTCATTGTTTGCTGGCCTAGCTCACCTTCCCTCATTTTGGCTTGACCTCGTCTTTTTCAACTCTCTCACCATTTATGAAGTTGGCAAATAATATGATTAGCATAAAGATGCAACTTCATTAATTGGATCAATTATTACATAATAACACTCGGTAACTTACAAATCATTGTTTGGAACGCAATTTTGATGAGTTGAAGCTGAAAGACCCCCTTCGTTTACAACTGTTGGTGGTTAAACACACTTGACACCATGCTCCCTTTCTCTTTTTCATCAGTTTTTTGTGCTATCCTCCAGCTATTGTAACATCAAATTGATATCATAATTTTGCATGGGAAAGAAACAAAAACATAATAGGGGCAAGTTATCACTTATCACTTATTTCCTACCTGCTTGGAACCTGGGGTTTCCACCATTTTGTTCACTGTAAAGCTTTCAGAAAGTCCATGGTCATAGTACGTTTGACTCTTTATTTCAAATGCCATCATCTTTAGTGTCCTACATACAAAGGTTTACAAAAACAACAGAATTTGGATTACAATTTAAATTGGATCCAAATGGCCTTTAATGTTCATTACACATACAAACACATAAGAAAGAAAAATTAATGAAGATTCTTGCATCAATGTTGCTTCTTTTTTAATGAGCAATTCTGCAATATTATCTAGCACAGTTGCAACACCAATAGTTTTTTGTTATGCTGCAGGTGACCATGTAATATTATCTTGTGCAACAACTCCAAGTTTCTTAGCCTCTTATGTACTTTAGTTTTTGTTTTGTTTCATATAACTCAGGTAATAAGCTAGGTAAAATTTGACTTCAATCCAACTTTTTTACCTCACATGTACTAAGTCTGTTATATAAATCCTTAGCTTGTGAACTCAAGGTTTGATAATGTAGGTTTATTCTACTCATGAATCATGATGTTGCTGTAAATAATGTGAATGGAAAAAAAGACCCATATCAAACCTTATGTCACGAGTGATGACCCATAGCAAATTAACTTCTGCCTCACACGGTTGCTATAACATTCTTCCATGAATAAGTCTTGCAAAAGATATAGAAAAGTACACTCTAATATCACAATATCATGACTATATCAAACACAATATGAGTTTGAAAGAGTTTTGTATTACCATTAGCAGATGCGGGATAAATGGAAGATCAAGCTCCTCCTTTTTTCGGAGATGTTTTGTTGTAGCCGACTGTGAAAGTGATATCATTAAAAAACCTAAATAGAGTACCTCAGATGGTTGGTCAACCTAAGGACTTTGCAAGAGGCGAACCCCTGGCAAATCCCCCATTACCGGGCTTTTACTTTCTGAATAATCCTTTGAACCCCAACAACAACAAAACTTAGTATGAATTCATAACATGAACAACATTATTGCTCAATAATATATTCTTTTCTATTTTGCTCCTGTTTGTTGGACTAAGTGATGATAAATATCATAAGAAAAATATTACTTGCACTCCACAAACATGAAATTTCTTCATATACTTATTCAGTGATATCTAGTCAGATAATTTTGAATTGTCAGCCACAAAGATGATGCAGATTACGTAGAAATGCATCAAAACCAGTTTTTTCACACTTATTTTGAAGAACTGCTCCCTGGAATAACATGACGAAATCAAATTGTAAAAGATTTAGATGAATTTCCACATATAATGATACCAGACTGGAAAAACAGATAACGTCCTCCCAACTACAATTCTATTCATGGTAAGTTGCATCAAAGTGCTTCCCAACATGTCCGAGTAAGCGTTATTTTAGGATCACCTCCTTATCAGACTACTCCAAATTCTAGTCATTTATACAAGTGTGCAATATAACTTATCACCCTAGAATGTGCAATTCGAGAGAAAGAAAGGGCAAGAAACTCGGTATGCTTTCCTACAGAAATGTGAATGAAAAAAGTGGTACCACATTCATCTAGTTTTAGCCTGAATTGTGAACATATCATCCTATCAAAAAGGAATCAGAAAAAATCAAGCATATTCACAATAGTATTGCAGTTTCCTCCACATAAACAAAAACAAAAGCAAATTCATTACATATTCATCACTCAGCTCAGATGCCATGTAAGCTTTGACATGATATTTGTTGGGACTATCATACCAAGTCGGTGTATTCAAAATTTCGTGTTATAGCACTGAAATACTATCCTCTGGCGCCACCACCTTCTTTTTCTAGGTTAACGACCCGCAGAACCTTTCAAACACGTACATAGCTCTCTTCAGACGAACACTCGTGCTGATAAAACTTCTCCGACTCACTGATTTCATCTCCATCCTCCGAATCTGAGTGCAAGTGAAGATGAGAGCCGGAGCCAGAGTCGGATAAGTGGTGACCCGACCCGTAAGGAGAAGGCGAGCCGGATGACTCAAGACAATGACCTTTTTGGTCTTCTTCTCCTTCAAGCTCGCCTTTGCAGTGAACGGGGAGTTTGACGACGAGAGATGGAGCGGTGGCGGCTGAAGCAAGGTCGGCGGAGATGAAAGTGGCGAGGCGGAAGCGACGGAAGTGGTTGATCGGTGAAATTGGAAGGGGGAGTGGGGATTGAGGAATTGGGGGTTATCGTCAATGGCGGATCTAGAAAATTTCTACCGTGGGGGTTCGTATTATAATTAAGATTATAAATTATGTTCTCTTTTTCTTGAGTATTATCAATTTGATTTAAACATATTCAGTATAAAAATAACCAATATTTAAATTTTAAATTAATTTAATTTATTTGTGATAAAATCAATAATAAATATTCTTCTACTTTTTATTCTTGTATCAAATAATTATCTTGTACATAGAAATATCATATAAAATATATTATTTTTCTCTAACATTACAGATATTTAGTGGATTTGATAGATATTAAACATATAAAAACTCTGTATGTTAAAATTACCTTTAATTTCCTTACATTTTTAATAATCTCCTTTCTCTGTTTACCTCACCACTTACTTTTCTGACCAAAATTCAAGAATAAAATAGAAAAAATCTCTATATAACTACAAAAGCAAATCACATTTCTTCAATTCTAGCTATGTCACGTGGCATACTCTTCATTCAGGCCATCCACCTGTCGTCATTTCATTGGTCACGATTTTTTACAACTTATTGTAATTTTCTCAAAAAAATTAATTAAATTTGAAAAATCGTATGCTAAAATATCACAAAAAGATTGCTTAAGATCTTTCATATTACAAAAAGATTTTTATGTGTTAATTTTCTAGATTTTGACCTCCCAATATCTTATTATTTTATTTTACAAATATATATTTTATTTTTATGATATGACATAGCACAAAAAGATTGATTTCTTAATAAACAAGAGAAATAATTATATTTTTGTGTTATGGTAGTGTTTTCAATTATATAGTTATATATATGTTGAAATCAATTTATTTAAATTTTTTTAAAATTGACCCATGATAATTTGATCAAATAAGATTTTTGGTATGAAAATTTCATTTATATTCGTTGTTTATTATATTAAAAATGTAAAAACTTAATTATATATCAATATCATTTTAAGATATAAACTAATTTTCATATAAAATTATATATTACATAATACACCGCACTACTAATTCACTATATCGAGTTATATAAACCCGCGCATGGTGCGGGACCTAAGCTAGTTTGTGTATGAAATTAAAAGGCTAAAATGACTTACAATATATTACATGAAAAATAAAATCAAACCAACTTCATGTAATTCTATTATTTACTTAGTTATTAATTATCGTTGTGTAAATTGAATTTAAAAAAATATATATTAAAAAACTAACTACTTATATGATACTTAACCGGAGGAGTATAATCAATATATCACATTTTTACTTAAAATTTAGAACAATTGAATCTCAAGTTTGGAAATTTTAACCGTTGTACAGTTTTAACAGGGATCTAATGAAAGGAAAAAATGAGAGTGTTTAATTTTTTAGCAAAACGCTTCATTTTGATCTTTTGAACATCTTTTTTAATTAGAAAAGAAAAAGAACGATACTCTTCTTTCTTCCCAAACCAATCGAGCTTCTTGATTCTCAAATTTAAGCTTCCATGGCAGGATCGTGGGGGCTCAGAGTTCCAACTACTTGTCTTGTCGGAGGTCCATGGAGGCGGCCGACCCCACATCCCTCACTTTATCGGTGATTTGGGGACGTGGTTGATGTAAATTTATTTTGTGAAATCCTAAATTTATCAATGGAGGAAGCAACATTTATGAGGTACCAATTTCATTCAATTTTAGCATTGGACAACCAATCTTTATATAGACTAGTTACGTGTTTCGCGCTCCGCGCGAGGAAATTACAGATTTTCATCTGTAATTAATATTGTTACGTATTATTTTTAATATATTTGTTATTGTTATCAAACTTGTTGATATTGTAATTATAAATATTTTATTAGCTTTTATGTATATAAGATGAGATGAGATTTTACTTAATCTCAAGACCTCTTGATTATTTTCATCAACAAAAGTGACCTAATAACATAAGTTGTTATTAAGAGAATATAATTTTTCACGAGAATATTTTAAAACAGATTTAAAAAAGGTGATGTTAATTGCACTCGTTTTTTATTATTAAAAAAGGTGAACTTACATGCAATTTTCACAACCTTATGAGAAAAAAATCACGGTATTTACATCAAATTATGAGATCACTCATTTTTAATTGGATGTAGATGCTGAAAAAAGCTCAAACTTTACTGTGACAAAGAGCTACCGAGAAGAGGGATTTGTTAGAACTTAGATATGAAATCAAAGCCCATCAATATGGCCCAAACAAAGACATAAACAAAGCTCATTAATAGATTTCTTTCATTATAAACCATTTATTGTTAGGAAGTGGGTCATATCAAGTACATTAATTCTGCGTCAATTATTATTCGGTATCAATTTCATTCAATTTGGACAATGATCAGCCATCTTTTATATAGATAAGATAAGATAAATATTTTTTTACCCACTATTCAACTAACTCACATCTAACCACTATTAACTCTACTTAGTAAAGCCACCACTAACTCCAAATTGTCTCTCTTACTTTTATTTTGTAACTGGTAAAAGTGTTCATCTTTTCTAAAACCCCAAAATAAGACAGAGAAAACACCGAGCTTCAATTGTAATAAAAAAAACATTAAAATCAATCAAACCCATGAGACACATCATTGACATCTTTCTGCTTCACATTAATACAGAAGTCAGGAGGTGGACTTGGAACTCCATCTTCTTCATCCATTTTTTGTTAATCTCTTATTCTTATTTTCCAAATTGCTCTTTTCCATGGAAGGTATATATGTACATTATGTATTGTCTGATTGAATTTTCTTCAATCTCTATAATTTCTACCTTATAATATCATTTGTTATGTTGTATAATAATATTTATTCCATTACCCGGATGTGATACGAGACAATAACTAGTGTTGGATAAAATCACTATCACATTCTAACATGTGGTTAGAATGTGATAAATCCATTATTCCACTAACTCAAACCTACATGCTCTATTTGCTAAAGCAAACTTTTATCCCTTGCTTATAAGTTATAACCAATTAGTTTCAAACACTCATATTTTCTATTCACTAGTAGAAAAAACACCTGTTGCAGCCCCCCTGTTGAGGCGGTCACCTTAAAAACCGACGCAAAAAGTCTTATTCCACTATCTGTTGAGGCGGTCAGTCGTTTAGTTCGCTGCAACAGGTACTTTAGAGGCGGTCAGTAAGGCGCCCGCCTCAACAGAGCCCAAAAATTAGAGGCGGGCAGTAAGGCGCCCGCCTCAAATTATGCGACGAAGAGATTAGAGGCGGGCAGTAAGGCGCCCGCCTCAAAATAACACAAAATTAGAGGCGGTCAGTCATGCGCCCGCCTCAAAATAACACAAAATTAGAGGCGGGCAGTCATGCGCCCGCCTCAACAAATATCTGTTGAGGCGGGCAAAGTTCCGCCCGCCTCAACAAGTCTTTTTACCTATAAAAAAAATTGCAAATTAAATAAGCATGTCCCACGGATAACTAATATACATCGTTGATTACTAAAAAAACCCATCAGATCCAACGACTCAAACCCATTTCTTCCAATCCCCCCTCCCAAACCCATTTCTTCCTTACGTTCCATCTCCCTTTCTTCTTCTTCTCCCTCCTCTGTCGACTTCTGTGTTTTCCCAAACCCATTTTTTTTGTTAGAGGAGACACAAACGCTGGAGACGAAGAAGCCGAAGACGAAGAAGAGTCGGAGTCTCGGAGACGAAGACGAAGACGAAGACGATCCAGATCTACAATGGAAGACGAAGAAGATGGGTGCAGACGAAGAAGAGGCGGCCTGTTCTCCATTGGTGCAGATCTGAAGTTTTATTTCTTCTCATTCTCATATCTGAAATTCATGTACATTTTATTTGAGGTTCTACCATTTTTTTGTTCGAACCTGTTGTTTCTCATTCTCAGATCTGAAGTTCTGTTCAATTTTGTAACTTATCATTACATATTGTTCAAATATAATACATGTAAAATTTGCTTTGCCATTGAAATTGTCTCTCTCAGATTCGTATCTGTTCAATTCTAGCATTTGCATATTGAGCTTCAGCAGAGACCTGCAATGGGAAATGGGAAATTTAGGCATATTTTTTGGGTACCTGTTGAGGCGGTCACCCTTCTGCCCGCCTCAACAGACCCCCTCTGTTGAGGCGGTCACCCTTCTGCCTGCCTCAACAGAGGTAGAAAACGTCTGATCTGTTGAGGCGGTCACCCTCCCGACCGCCTCAACAGCTCATGACCTGTTGCAGCCCCCCCTGTTGCAGCGACCCCTGACCGCCTCAACAGGGGGGTTTTTGACCGCCTCAACAGGTGTTTTTTCCACTAGTGATTATATGATGTGAATTTCTATCAAAATGTCACGTATATAATATATTTATCTAAAATTTTGTGACACTTTACATATCAAATCGTATGCTACATTTTCATCATTCTCATTCATCCTAATTAAGGTAACTATTTTAATTTCAGTTTTTGTTGGTTTTAGGTTATGTTTCATAAATTATCTTAACATATCTTTTAGTTAGTCTTTATGGTTTATCCTTTCATCCTTTCTACAATCTTTGTTTGTTTGTAGGTTATGTTTCATAAATTATCTTAACATATCTTTTAGAGGGCCGGGTATGGACAAGATGGTAGGCCCTACATCCGGGTCGCGGGCTAGCCCGGCTCGTGAAAATGGGCTGAAAAAACCCGGCCCGCATTTGGCCAGGTCTAAAAGTGGGGTATTCATACCTATATTTTTTCTATTATATCAGTAATAAATTTATACAAATTTTATTTTTACGAACTTAACTCATACGACTTTTTTGTTTTGGGGCTATTAAATGCACGGTCTCATATTGAAAATCTCTACAAAATTATGAAAAAATTAAAAAATTGGCCCGTAATCAAGCAACCAATTACCTTCGTGACGGACCTATCCGTTTTTTGCTCTGTGACAAACCTAGCCTCTATTTAGTCCGTTTTTTTTTTTTTTTTGATAAGGAAAGCGTTTAGGGGGGCACATCTAGCAAGAATGATACCGCCCTAGGGCATCCCGAAGGATGAGATCCGAGAGATCTGGACAGGCTGCGAATTCAGGATGGGGTGTTAACTCGTACATTTTAGCTATAAGGTCAGCTAAAATGTACCAGTTAACACAACATGAGTGAAGATTAGTTTGGTACATATGTACCAAACTATGTACCAAATGGTGCAGCTACGAATTAACATATGTACCAAACTAGTTCCCAAGGGCAGTCCCAAACGCCGTTTATGGCATTAATAAGGTGAAGATTATCGCCTTCAATCTCAACATGAGTGAGACCCAGCCGAATTGCCTCCTTAATGCCATAACGCATAGCGAGAGCTTCAGCCATGAGTGGAGAGACGGGACCTAGGGACCTGTTCTCCATTTTAATTGGTTCACCTTGTTCATTTCGGATAATAAACCCATACGATGCTGGTCCATTAGAGGGGCAGGCAGCATCAACGTTTATTTTGTGGAAGTTAGGTTTTGGTTTTGTCCATCTTATTGCTCTCCTCTTTCTTCTAGTTTGTTGTGGAGCAGGTATATCAGGGTCTAAACCCATTCTTTCTTCCAATTTTGCCAATTGCCAATTTCTTATTTGTCTTTTGATGAAGTGATGAATGTTCGGTAGTTGGTTTTGCTCTTCTATATCAAAAATTTGTTTATTCCTATAAAACCATAACGTCCACCAAATGGTAGCAAGATCCTCCATTTCTTTGTTAGTGACTTTACTTTTTATATCGTTCAATAGTTCAATATTTGTCTTATTTTGTGGTACTAGGGAGTTGATAATAGCGTGAATTTTTCTATCAAAGTTTCTAATAATAAGGTTGGTTCTTGGGCACTCAAAGAGCAGGTGTTTCAGATCTTCAGTTGGAAAATTACACCCTAGGCATTCTGTTGTTATATCCATCTGTCTCTTTTGGAGTTTAGCCTTGGTTGGTAATCCATCTTTGGTGATTCTCCAGAGGAAGGACTTAATCTTTGGTATTAGATCAAGTTTCAAGATCCAATCAGTGTTTGATGTCGGGAGATTACGCTTATCATAAATCATATTCATTGCACTTTTAGTGGAGAACCATCCATTCTTGCTAGGTTTTCAATAAAGTCTATCTTGAATATAATTTGTTGGGATTGGATATGATTTAAGTTTGTCTATTATGGTATTGTTAAAGTAGATTTTGAGCTTGTCTTCATTCCATGAGTTATCCTGATTGAGGAAGAAGGAGACTGTTGTTTGTTCATTAATAGGTTCCTGTGTAATTATATGATCTTTTAGTATTATAGGAAACCACCTATCTTTCCAGAATTTAATAGTTCGCCCATCTCCCACTTTCCACAGGAGGCCTTGTCTGAATTGTGGAAGTAATTTTGACATTTGGGTCCATTGCCACGAGTCCCTTTTCTTTGGATTTTTCTCATATTCTAGGATATGAGTTTGTTTGAGGTATTTTTCTCTTATTAGTCTAACCCAAAGGTTATCTGGTTCCGCTAGGATTTTCCAGATGAGTTTCATTTGTAGTGCAGAGTTCATGTCTTTGCTCTTTCGAATCCCCAATCCACCATGGTGGATTGGTTTACAGATATCATCCCATTTTATCATTGGTTTGTAGTCTTCTCCTTTATTCCACAGAAAGATTCGGTTAATTTTGTCCAGTTTTTTATGTGTTTTGGGGGGTAGCATGAAATTTTGCATCATATAATTTGGTTGGGCTGAAAGGTTAGCTTTAATCAGGACTTTCCTACCCTCCATTGATAATGTATCAGCTTTCCATTTTGTGAGTTGCTGTGATGTTTTTTCAATGAGTGAGAAAAAGGTGTTGTGATCTACTTTTCCGGTAATGATTGGGCATCCTAGGTATTTTTCCATGGCCATTGATTGGTTTATATGAAATATTTGGGTGATTTGGTTGATTGCATTGTTGCTAGTATTTTTGGATACTTGGAACGTTGATTTATCAAAGTTTACTCGTTGTCCCGAAACCTCACAATAATTATCAATTATAGTTTTAATTTTTTGGCAGATGAGAGTCTTAGTTTCAGCAAAGATAATTATGTCATCAGCGAAGGCCAAAAAAGGGATTTTTGAACCTCCTCTGGTGATTTTGATACCGATTGGGTTTGGTCTAACTTCATATGCCTTTTGGAGGCTTCTGGAGAGGATTTCTGCACTGATAATGAAAAGGAAAGGAGACAGGGGATCACCCTGTCTTAAGCCTCTAGTTGGGTAGAATAAATCTGTTGGTCCCTGGTTAACCAGTACAGAAAAGGAAACTGTTTGTATACATTCTTTGATCCAGTTGATAAATTTTTCACCAAATCCAAACTTCTTTAATGATAGCAGCAGAAAGGTCCAATCAACCCGATCATATGCTTTCTCCATATCTAGTTTGAGTGCTACCCACCCATTTTTTCCTGCTTTCTTTTTGAATGAATGGAATATCTCATGTGCAATTAGAACATTATCTTGGATACTCCTGTTTTGAACAAATGCGCCTTGCAATGGGTGTGTTATTTTATCCATAACACCTTTAAGTCTATTAGTTAAGATTTTTGAGATTATCTTGTAGACTGTGTTACATAAGCTAATGGGTCTATGGTGATTGGTAGACTGAGGGTTGTCATTTTTTGGTATAAGGGTGATAAATGTGTGATTTAATTGTTTTAGTAATTTTCCTGAGTGAAAAAAGTTTTTAATTACTTTGATGATATCAGGACCAATGGTATCCCCATATTTTTTTATAGAATCCAGCTGGCATACCATCTGGTCCTGGTGTTTTGTCATCTTTAATGTCTTTGAGTGCTAAAAGTATTTCACTATTTGTTACATTGGCCATTAATTTTTTGTTGTCTTCATTCGTTATACCTGGTTCTATTCCTTCCAACACTTGTTCCATTTTCCTAACATTAATATGTTGTTTGGTAAATATTTTTTCAAAGTCGCGTTTAATTTCATTTTTAATGTTGGTATATCCAGTGATCTGGGTACCTTCATTAGTCGTTATTCCCTTTATGTTTTTCCTTGCTCTTCTTGCCGTTGCAATCCTATGGAAATATTTGGTATTGGAGTCGACATTTTTTAAATGCTTTAATTTAGCTCTTTGTCTCCAGTAGATTTTTTGGAATGATAGAAGTCCTTGTTTCTTTTTAATGAGATTATTTTGTTTAATGACATTACTCTCAAGACAAGAGGATAGAGGGATATTGGACAATGGTATGAGGATGTGAAGGCATGGTTCGTTATAGTTAAGTTAGGGTACCAATTTGTTATTTGTTGATGGATTAATGCTCTATCCAATTTTTCTTTTATTGTATTGGTAATAGTTCTTGATTTTCTCCATGTGAATCTGTTGCCTAAAGTCGAGGGGTCAAATAGATCATGTTTTTGTACAAATCTATTTAGTGTTTGTAATTTGTTGCTGTTGGGAGCTATACCTCCTTCCTTGTCCTCACTAATGAGTATATCATTTAGATCGCCAATGATAATGAATGGTTCATTGATAACTGAGATGAAATAGTTAAGTTGTTCCCAAAATTCATTTTTATCTTTTTCTTGTGGGGGGCATATACAAATATAATGTAGAATTGCATGTTAATTTCTAGATTTTTATAGATGAAAGCTATGAACCTTTCATCAATCGTATGTAGGGTGACAGTTTCGTTTCTAAGTTGATATTCTTTCCATAAGACGATAATGCCTCCTGCATATCCTCTCGCAGGAGAAATAGCAATGTTGTCGAACCCCACTTTTCTCCATTCTTTTTCATTTGGGTTGTTAGGCGACTTAGTTTCCACAAGCCCCATCATTTGAATATGGTGAATTTTACAGAACGAATCGATATCCGTCCAAACGTTCTTTCGTTTAATGCCTCGTACATTCCACAGATTAATCTTCATATCTTAATTTTTTGATCTTTCCAGCTAAACTTGGTGCTGGTTTGTTTGTACCCTATTCTTGACTCATTTATTTCTTCTCTGGTCTTCGAGTATGTTTCGCCATACCGTTTTTGCTTTCTCCTACTGGTTCTTGCCCTATTATTTTTTGATCCTATCCTATCTGGATACATTGTTCCTTGCTTTATTGTTTTTCCTTCATTTTTATTTTTTGTATTATTCGGGTTTTCATTGTTATGGTAATGGGCCGGTTTCTTCAATCTGTTTCTTAGCACAGATGCCTTAGAAGGGTTTATTTGTTTCGCTTCTAAGGTCTTAATTTTTTGTAAAATTTTGCCATGGCTTGTTTGTATTTCGTTTGTTATTCCCTGTTTGATGGTACTTGTTTTAGTATGATCAGACCACTCCAAACCACATCTAATCCTGTTCATTTTAACAGTCCATATACACACATTGTTATACAGGCAGCAAAGAAACAGAAAAAGTAGCCAAAACGAGGAAGCTGTTAGTGGAAATTCATTGTGCATTGTTGTAAGAGTAGTGTTGTTGTTCCGCGTGTTTCCAAGTTTGGTGTTGCCTCCAGCACCTTGTTGGATTTTGCCTTTGGTTCCTTTAATTGTTGATAAGTCATTAGTTAGTTGATTAATAGCTTGGTGAGTTAGAAGGTTAGAAATATGAGAATACAAACAAGTAAAGTTAGTCTTGTTGTACCACATGGGATAGACAATTGTTGGTACTGCATAGTCATTATTATCTACCTTCGAATCCTGGATTTTACTATTGTGCTGTTGGTAGTTGATATTAAGGGTAGAGGTTATTGTTAGCAGCCAAATGCACCAGGTGGTTGTGGTCAGATCTACACCTAGGCTTTTTAGTAAGGAGAACCACATATATGGTAGTGTTGGTGTGGGTATGAGGTGAGCTCTCATTGGTGGTGTAACATAACACAATGATTTTGGTTGGCTGGGAATGATTGATCTTGAGATTGGTGTGCTTGTTGATTTTTGGTGGTGTGAGGACCCTGAGGTTAGCAACTTTGGTTGGACAGAGAGTTAGAAGTAGACTAATCTCATACAGTTTTTTGGGTTTTCTACTGGTCACATGAGTAATTTTTTTTAAAACTTTGGTGAGGTTTCCCTGGTAGAATTCTAGTCCTTTTGTCATAGTTTTATAATTATTAAGCAAGGATCTTAGCAAATTAATTACAATAAGGATATAGATAGGAATAGATAAACAGTGAGATTGATATACTAATATAAGTGCTAAGCAGTAGAGTGGTTGTTGTTTACAGATGACGATCATGCTTTGTTTATGAAAAGATTCAGAATAAAAGAGAGCAAGATTCTGAAAATAAGGGTGATAAAACCTGATTCGAAGTCTGTGTTCAGTTGAAGAAACCATCTTAGCGTCATCTCTAAGTCGACGCTTCTCTGCTAGTAACTCTTGGGCTTCTTCACCGTTGAGTCGTCCAGGAAGGTACGGTTTGCGTCGGATTTGCACGCCAGATAGACACCAGAAGGTCACCGAACTTCCTCGCCTCTTGCGTCGCCGTTTGAAGGGGATTCGGGACCCCAGGTCGTGCTTTAGGGAGATGCTGGAGTGATTCTGTTTCTTCATTGCTGAGATCGCTTGGATCTTCTCCTTAGAATGAAGAAGGGATCGAGATCTGAAGCAATCTCTTTGAGATTTGTCCTCCGTAGGACGGTAAGTGGTTGTGGTTCGATTTCGCCATGGTTTCCCTTGATTGTACACGAGGATGATGATGGATCTGAAGAGGATGGGGAAGATTGAGCAAAGAGGGGTTATGGGTTTACTACTTTGGGATCGAGATCTGAAGTTCCGCCTCGCCAGCAACATTATTTGTCTTCCTTGTGAAGAGATTTGATGGTATGAAGTTGATTGAAAGATGAGATTAGGGATTAATAGTATGCAGTATGGATTTCTGGTTTTGGGGAAAGAGGGGCTAGGGTTTGAAGGTAAGGAGTTTTTAAGGTGGACTTGGAATTAGCCTCTATTTAGTCCGTGATGCACTTGAAGGTGTGTTGAATAACAATTTGGTGTAAATTTAAAAAGCAGTTTAGGTTAAAGAGGGGGCAGGATGGAATATTTTGCTGCAAGGAGAAATTGGAATAGTTTTTTCCTGGTTTCTTCAGTCTCCTCCTTTAAAACTGAAACCTGTTTATGTACTTCTATCTATCTGTCTATGTAGCCCACATACAAAGGAAGCTTGCGTTAAACTCACCGAAACAAGTCATCCAACTTGGTGTTTAATCTGTTTATTCAGCTTCTATTTTACCAATCTGTCTGGATATTCCAAGACTATCATAAACATGATGAACAAAAGTAGTATATAGGAATAATGACACCAAGACCTATGAAACAAAAAAGTGGTACTACTGACTACCGAAACAAAGCCTATGCAGACTTCCTTTGACAAGGTATCAGAAATAATCTTATCTTATTTCTCAAACCAAGATGATAAATTTAGTGTTACAACTATATCTTCCTAGCATGTTTGCAACTGCAATGATAAGGAGACAGCATACATATGGTGTTCACAGCAATGCGCGACGAATGTTAAACCACAGAGCCTTAGGAGACCGAAACTCCTAGTATAGAATAAAGATGCCTAACACATGTCTATTTAGATCCAAATTCTCAGGCATAAAAATCATCAACAACTTCATCGAAATATATAACCCACCGAAAATGACTGTCTGGCTTCAATTCATTCTTACATTTGTAACTATGTTTTGCCAGTATCAATGCCGACCAAAATGTACTCTTCCATTTTCAGCTGAAACCTTCAAATTTAGATGTGTCTTCGATAATAATTTAGCTGTTATAGAGAAAGATGGTTCCAAACCAAATCAAGAATGATAGAGAAACACAGAAATTATAATGATTTACATTGCTCAATCAGTTCAGACTTCAGATCATATATCATGTACCAAGCAATACCTTGATTATCAAGGTTAGAAATATAGAGTACTAGCAAACAATAAAAATAAAAGAAGTGTGAAACTTATTTAAGCTTGTTATGTAGTTTCATCTTTTATGGAAGCTTATTTGTATTTTTGATCAAATACAAAAAAAACTCCGAATTTCAGCTGGAGTTGACCATTTACAGTTACATACCAAAGAACAATTATTCAACAACTTCATAGCTCACATCAACAAGAAACTTCTTCAAAAGAGACTATGAACCAAAAGCTAAAATTCAAAATTGTCCTGTCTCTAATTTCATCTAAGAACACAAGAAACAGATATGAAGCAGAAATCTCTTGACAGTCATTTTGTTCTAAACAGTCATACTAATATCTAAATTTGGTAATTGGTAGCTTCTGTTTTAGAAGCCTATTTGCCTTTCTAAGTACACTGAATATTTCAGAACAAACTGCCATTTTAGCTTACTTATCATAGATCATTAGTTTCACCATAGATCATTAATTTGATAGATTCACGGATCTTGAATACGGCTACTACAAATAGGGGCTTCTTCTAGAAAAGGTTCTGTACCCATACCCAAGAGGTAACCCTTTGAACCGTAATTGTAATCTCATTTCACACAAAAACAAACCTTACACAAAATCTCCTGATTGTGCCATTCTCAGAAATCAAGTAAGGATCAACATACTAATATTGTGAGGTCTATGCTTTCCCAATTCAGTGAATAAAGTTACAATGAATATAAACTGAAAACAGTTTCAGCAACTGCCAACCCTCACCTACTTAAACTTGAAACTATACTTCATTTTGCTAGTAAAAGAACATGACCTACAACCCAACATAAACAACTAGGATAGATGGTGGTCAGAGTACAAGAGGAGCAGAGACTTCATACAAATAAACTAATTGCATATAGTCAAGATACCAATACATCTAGCACAGCAGCACAGATAACATTTATTTTACCATATTGAATAATGAAAAATGAGGATATCTACTAAATCGTATTTTTAAATTATGAAAGCACACTGACAGCAAGGAGCAGAGTGATACCTCAAATTCGTGTGCAGGATGAATCAAAATCATCAGGAGCAACACGAGAAATCCAATTATTCAATGTCTTCTTAATATCAGAATGGTTCACATAGGCCAATTCATACATGCTACACAGATTCACAACGAGAGTCTCATCCAAGGCCGCAGTTGGAGTCCTCTCCAAAGAAGTCTCCAACACCTTGATGGAATCCGATAAATCCCTCAGATACATTAAGCAGATTGCCTTGTTATTAACAGCAACCACATCTGATTCATCTCTCTCAATGCACCTGTCGTACTCCCTCACTGCAGAAACATAATCTTTCTCAACCAGATAAATCAAAGCCTGATTCCTACCTACCAAATTACTCATCTCAACCTGAGTCAAAGCCGCTTTAAAATTGCCCTCCTTGAGCAGGCCTTCCACTTTATGAAAGGACTCCCTTGCGCCACCCAAATCCCCAAATTGCATCTGCACATACCCTAACTTTGTCAAAAGGACAGGATTATTGGGATCCTTGGCAAGCATGTCCCTCATCAGATCCAAGCAGAGTGTAAATTCTTTCTGATTGAGATGATGCCGAATTAGTGCACTCATCACAAACTCTTCCCTCCTCTTCCACACATTCACCGAAACCTCCAAATTAGGTAAAGGCATCTTAATTTGAATCTGAGATCTCACGAAATTGAGAAGGGTATAGAGGCGATCGAGGGTGTCACTGCGCTTACCGAGGAAAGAAGGGAGCTGTGCGTGGAGCCAGCGGAGAGAGAAGGGAATCATGGATCCGAGTCGGTTGGGGTAGAGATTAGGGTAGGACTCGTAGCGGTAGGAAGAGCTGTGTAGGTCTTGGAGAGAATCGATGTCGTCTAGTGCTTCGGAAAAGCGACGAAGCTTGGTGAGGGAGAGAACATTGAAAGAGAGGTAGAGGAGATGATCATGTGGGTGTCGGAGGAGAGAGAGAGATCGGGCTCGGGCGACTTTGTCGAGGATGGAGCGCCATGAACCACGAAAGGCAAGCTCTTGGAGAGAGGACACCTCCTGCCCAACATCGTTCAAATTCACGTACCCTACTTGCTTTCTAAGGGTGTCGGTGTCCAACGACGACGCGCCGCCCGCTTCAGTTTCCGGTGTTGACCAATCGCCTTCCATGCTTGTTTGCCTTTGCTCACGAAAACGTGAGATCACCCAATAATTACGTACTGCACGCACCAACCTTAAATCTATCAAACACAGGGAAATAGCCACAAAAAACACGGGGAAATAGCCACAAAACGGAGTTTGGGATCAAATTACCCATAACTATCCGTTATTTTCAACTAGCGGTTTATACAACCGGATTAATTGTAAATGTTAAGGAATATTGATGGATTTCCGAATGTCCTACAGACGGCCATATCATCTTGTCGTTTTATTACTCCCTTGCCATTCTGAAGACTTATGCAAAAACACTTGTTTCGTCAAACATACTTATCATAATCTGGACAATATCAGAGTCGATGTCTAATTTAGTGAGATTCATACACCCCATTTTGTTTGCTAGTTCTGCTTCAGATTCAATGAAATACAATTGAGCATATACATAAGATGATGCAGGCCTCATGAATCAATGAACTAATGAAGTGGTAATTTTGTCCAGATACGCTGAAGGTGTAAGGTCTTCTAGACCTTTTATTTTTTCTTCAAAACGTGTACTGAACGACGTAATGAAAATAAGTTGTTGTAAATCCGTATGTTGTCCCTAAATGTAGTCGATGATGGGTTTGTTCCACTCAGTAGTTCTTTCAACGACTCAGGGGTCTCTTGTATCCTTGGTAACCCAACCTTACCTTCTTGACAACATATTGATGTTGTAAATTGAGATTATGTGGCTTTACTTGACTTCTCCTCCAACCACATTTTGTCCCCACAAAACGACAAACATAGCTCGGTGATCCGAGTTTCGCATATTGTATTACTCCCCCTGTAAGTGTCATCATTAAACCGATTACAAAAGACATTGTTGTGCGGCGATACATGCACATATTTATTACTCAAAGACTCAGTCATTCATACACACCTGAAGAATTACGGACAACTCCTAGTTTTTTTTGGTTTGGGAGGACTCCCGCGCGACTCTGTTTGTCATGGGCCAAAACCAGTATTAAAAACATTATGCATCTCCAACATTATGTTGTAGAGTGTGGCCTTACTTTTTTTTGTTTCGTATATGCCTTGCGCGAAACCATATTAGTGTCATCGGTTGATTTCTTTGCAATTTGGCCCGTGGAAACCGAACATGGGAAAATTTGTATTGAAATTATAAACTGCAAATGTTTTCTTCATATGGGTATCTAAAACAATTTTTTATTTATTTAATTTTGCACATGAATCTTGTTCGTGTTTATTGCCCACAAACTCTAACGTGCAGAAGCTCTCAATCATTCCATCTTGCTGTGTCATCTTTCTGTGGAGAAACTGGATGATTTTTTCGTGTCCGGGTATTGTGTCAATAATACATGTGGTTTTGTACACATTTGTTTGGACATAGAATACGGTGAGTGCATTTGTTGGTGTTAAATTAACGTCATTTTTGTTATATGTCGACATTTTGTACGTTATGTACCTAGCATACTGGTTTCTCCCGAAAGATGAAGGACACCAGAAGGCATGTGTTTTCCCATCTGTACGTGTCACGATTCTGTGATGGAGCTGGATGGTTGATTTCTGACCCCCTAGTGTTTGCATGATACTTGTGGTATTGAAATCGGGGATGTATACATGGTTTGTGAGTGAATAAACCTACAGGTGTGAATAATATGTCGGTGATGTTAATTGATGACTTTATGCATCTCATTTTTGTTTGTTCTTTGAATGCATTTTCGAGCCGTATCCTTTTGATATGTGCACTGAGGGGATAAAATGGTGTAAACATACGCGCATTCAAACACACACAACTTCATGTTATTATTTTAGTTTTCTGATGCGTATTTAGCGAGTAACCTAATGTTATGTGTACTAGTGGTCTATAGGTCGTGCTACGCACGATCGAATTAAATGTAAATGTTAATGAACATTGATGGATTCCCGAATGTCCTACAAACGGCTATATCATCTTGCTAGCTTTATTACTCAAAGGTTCTGTTTGGCATTCAGTTTATAAACTGATTTTCAGTTTATAAACTGTTTGTTAACAAAACCCCATTTTAATGATTTCGATTAACGTGTAAAATAATTTTATTTACTTTTTTCTTATCACTCACAAATAAAACATAAACTACACAAACTCCAAAAAAAACCTACTTTTTACCAAACATATTTTTCTACAATAACCTATTTATAAACCACAAACCATTTATAAACTACTTTCACAAACGAACCCAAAGACTATTCATACACACCTGAAGAATTACGGGCAACTCCTACTTTTTTTTGGTTTGGGAGGTCACTCGCGTGACTCTGTTAGTCATGGGCCAATACCAGTATTAAAAACATTATGCATCTCCAACATTATGTTGTAGAATGTGGCCTTACTTCTTCTTTTTTCGTATATGCCTTGCGCGAAACCATATTAGTGTCATCAGTTGATTTCATTGCAATTTAGCCCGTGGAAACCGAATATGGGAAAATATGTATTGAAATTATAAATTGCAAATGTTTTCTTCATATGGGTATCTAAATTTTTTTTATTTTTTTTAATTTTGTACATGAATCTTGTTCGTGTTTATTACCCACAAACTCTAACGTGTAGAAGCTCTCAATCATTCCATCTTGTCGTGTCATCTTTCTGTGGAGAAACAGGAGGCTTTTTTTCCTGTCCGGGTATTGTCTCAATGATACATGTGGTTTTGTACACATTTCTTTGGACATAGAGTACGGTGAGTGTATTTGTTGGTGTTAAATTAACCTCATTTTTGTTATATGTCTTGTACGTTATGTACCTAGTGCACTAATTTCTCCCGAAAGATGGAGGCCACCAGAAGACATGTGTTTTCCCATCTATACGTGTCACGGTTCTGTGATGAAGCCGGATGGTTGATTTCTGACCCCCTAGTGTTTACAGGATACTTGTGGTATTAAAATCGGGGATGTATACATGGTTTGTGAGTGAGTAAACCTACAGTTGTGAATAATATGTCGGTGATTTTAATTGATGACTTTTTTGCATCTCATTTTTGTTTGTTCCTTGAATGCATTTTCGAGCCGTATCCTTTTGATATGTGCAGTGAGGGGATAAAATGGTGTAAACATACGTGCATTCAAACACACACAACTTTATGTTATTATTTTAGGTTTTCTGATGCGTATTTAGCGAATAACCTAATATTATGTGTTTTTGGACTACCATCGGCCCACAATAACTCTGTATCTTGTCATCTGACCGCCTCACTGGTTTTGTCCATAACTGCATGGGGAAGTCCGGTTTAATGTGTTGAAAAATCTATGCCGCACTCAAATTGAAGTAAGCCACTTATGGGTGGTAAAGTATTTCTCAATTAGCATACATTTTCGGTGTTTGATACATTTCTTCTTCTAGAGTCGAGAATTACGCTTCACGCGGGTCTAATATGACTAACATCTGCTTTGTTGGATCTCATCAAATACTCACGATGACCGGTTTAGGCTATAAGTCCTTTTAGATGGATTATGTTTGACATCAGAGTGCAAGAGTGCTATTTTCATAAAAAGGAGCATTTAGCTAAAATAGAAATGAGCAGACACGACAAATATAGAAGCAAAACCATAATATCATATGCTTCAAGTTCATCTTGCTAAACGATCCATAGTGCACATTAGTATTAACATGTGGGATAGAAGAGTTCAAAGAGCTTAATGTATATACATTTGAATTAGCATTAACATACTCTGTACATTTGAATTCGCTCCTTCACCTTCCAGCCCTGTGGCAGCCCCTTTGGGGATGTTTTCAAGATGGTCAATCAAGTGACCTTCTCTTCTCAAACCGTCCATTCAGTTTTCTTCAAGCAGTTGAAGAGTGAAAAGAAGTGGGAGACATGGTATGAGATTGTTGGTCAGCCATTGAGATTTTCACTGCAAGAATTTGCTTTGATAACTGGCTTGAATTGTGGCCCTCTTCCCAAGGAGATAAAATCATCTAGGAAGCAAGACAACCAAGTGATGGACAGTTTTTTTGGTGGTCCTGATGGTTCAAAAACTTCAGTGCAAGACCTTTATAAAAGGTTCATGAAGCACAAAGCCTTGGACAACCACAAGTTCAAGTTAGCAGTCTTGCTGATTGTGGAAGGGATAATTCTTGGATGTGATAAGAAGAGACTTGTAAAAGCTGAACATGTGAGGTTAGTGGAAACAATTGACAAGTTCTGGAGGTATCCATGGGGAAGAGTTGCCTACATGGAGTTGTACAAGGCACTGACCAGATCAATGGCAAGAAGAATGATATCCATGGAGAAGTCTATCAAAGTCTCAGATTGTGGTAGGATACCATACAACCTTCAAGAGATGCCAGTGGTGTTTCAGGTATAGTAGTACATTTATGACAGAATATATATTTAAGTGTGACAAGATATATATTTAATGGTTTTGTTTGTTTGTTGGTGTAGGTGTGGATTTGGGAGTGTGTACAGTCTGTTGGAGTCAAGTTTGCCTCCAAGATTAGTGAGACCCAAATCCCTAGAGGAGTGCGTTGGTCTGCAACCCAATGCCCTGAGCATGGATTCCTAAGGCCGGCTTTTGAAGAGGAAGGTCTTGAAGTCTTGCCTCTACTTGTTGCAGATGAATCTGAGAAGGAGTTGCTTAATGGTTGCACATTCTCAGATGAAGTAGAGGACCCACCAGATCACATATGAGTTTATGTCAAAGACCAAGGACAGTCAGCCTACACAATAGGACCTTATGGTGATCTATCTAATCCCACTGTCAAGTGTCAATGTCGTCTTCGAAGACTCTCCTTCTCTTGTAAGTTTCTCCAAACTTCAAATCCTACAAATTCCAACCGCTCTCTTTCTACATTCTCATTCTCACTCTGTGGATCATTCTCCAAGAAAAATGGGAAGCAGCATGAAAGTGGACGAACTCAGAGATGAACTGTCCAAACGAGGGCTCAGCACTGCCGGCATCAAACCTACACTGGTTTGCTACTAACCTTTCTCAGTTCACTCTCATTTGCTACTAACCTTTCTCAGTTCACTCTCATTTCACGAAATTAGGTTTTTATTGTTGGTTTTGTTGTTCTTATTTAGGTGAAGAGGCTTGAGACGGCACTCCGCCAAGAAGCGAAGTCCACTGACGGTGTTGATTGCAACAGTGTTAAGGCCTGTGAGATTGTCGAGAAGGAAGTTGGGAGGAAGAGGGAGAGAGGGGAGGATAATGATGACATTATCGCGATTGAGAAGATTCGGGAGATGAATGTCAAGGAACTCCGCGAACATGCCACTCTTAGGGGGATGTCATCTACAGGAACTAAAAAGCAGCTTATTGAGCGCCTCTGTGCTGATGCTGTGGATGATGGTAATGATGATTGTGAAGGTTAGATTTCTTTCACTTGTTCTTTACTGTTTAAATTTGTGATCTTTTAAATGTCAATTTGTGAGATTATACTGGTTTGAGCTGATGTATTTCTGTTGAACTTATATTTAGTTTATTATAATAAGTTCATTCTTGTGCTTTAGTGAACGTAAAAAAGGATGATAAGGAAGAAGAAGTAAAGAAGGTAGAAGATGATAGTAAACAGCTTATTGACGAGTCAGGGAAGATCATTACTGAAGTTGAGAAGATCCGGGAGATGACCTTGAAGGAACTTCGTGAACAAGCCATTCTTAGAGGGGTTTCATCTACTGGAACTAAAAAGCAGCTTATTGACCGCCTATGTGCTGATGCTGTGGATGATGATGATGATGATTGTAAAGGTTAGATATCTTTTTCCTTTGTTTGATTGCTAGAAAAATAGAATTTTGTTTGAGTATCGTTCTTTACTGACAATTTGATAGATTATAGGGATTTGAACTGATGTATTTCCTTTCAAATAATATTTAATTTATTATAATAAGTTCATATTTGTGCTCTAGTGAAAGTAGAAAAAGGTGATAAGGAAGAAGATGATAAAAATCATATTATTGACGAGTCAGACAAGATTGTTGGTGCGGTTGAGAAGATTGAGAAGATGACCGTGAAGGAACTCCGTGAACTAGCCGTTCTTAGAGGGGTTTCATCTACTGGAACTAAAAAACAGCTTATTGATCGGCTCTGTGATGGTAAGATAAGTTATTCTTTTGCTCATTTAATTTGACATCTCCAAATTCAAGTATGTGATCCTTTTGATTATCAATTGGTGAGATGATACTGGATTGAACTGATGTAATTCCGTTGAAGTAATATTTAGTTTATTATAACAAGTTCATTTTTGTAATATAGTGAAAGCAGAAAAGGATGACAAGGAAGAGGAAGTAAAGAAGGAAGAAGTTGAGAAAAAAGAGAAGTTGGTCACAGCAACTAAGAAGGGAGCGGCAGTGTTGGATCAATGGCTTCCAGACAATATAAAGAACCAGTACCATGTTCTGCAATTGGTATTTCCAGCATTTATCTCATCATATTCATGAAAATTTTATTAGTGGTTGCTAACTAGAAAATGTGATTTTCCTGTATCCAGGGAAATGATATCTACGATGCAATGCTGAACCAGACAAATGTTGGAGATAATAACAACAAATTCTATGTTATGCAAGTCTTAGGTATGGTACTATGCAACCTTTGGAGTTGTAATTACTGCTAGTAAGTGATTTATGTATGGTTTTGTTTTTGAGTGAATGCAGAAATGGATGGTGGTGGTACATTTTATGTGTACAATAGATGGGGCAGAGTTGGAATAAAAGGTCAGGATAAACTTTTTGGCCCTTACACATCACGTGATAGTGCAAGAGACGAGTTTGAAAAAAAGTTTTATGCCAAGACGAAGAATTTTTGGTGCAACCGTAAAGACTTTATTTCCCATCAGAAGAGCTACACTTGGCTGGAAATGGACTACACCGAAAATGAACAGGCTACTGTTGAGTGTTTCTTTCAATCTCTAAATTGTTGAATTATGAAACCATAGCTGCTGGCTTGATTTGCGTATTTGTTTGGGAGACTGGACCAGGTTTTTACTTGATGATGTCTTTCAGGATGAAGTTAAGCCATGCCCTTCAACTAGTTTTCAACCTCGAGAGTCCAAACTTGAGTCTCGTGTTGCAAGTTTTATCTCTCTTATATGCAACATTGGCATGATGAAACAACAAATGATGGAAATTGGTAAGTTATTTGATGAAATTATTAGTTTCTGACATTCTGTGGAGATGTTTTTTTCCTTCCAGATTCTTAATTACAGTTTCACGTATTATGACTTCTTTGTAGGGTATAACGCTGAAAAGTTGCCTCTGGGAAAGCTGAGTAAATTAACAATTTCAAAGGTAAATACTGTAATAGACAAATGTTAGTTTTGATGATGTCAGCTGTGCGCCCTCGATCATTTTATCCTAATTTAAACATCTCTTCATTAACTGTAATATTCCCAATACATTATCATGCATAATATTAATACATCAATATGACTTTCCCTTACGCTCTTGTCCACCTACAATAATATGGAAAATATTGCAATCCGCTACAGGATTATGATGTATTGAAGAGGATACTTTGCTGGCTTCTTCATTTACAATATTTTTAATTGCAACTATGCTTTATTACAGGGTTACGCTGTATTGAAGAGACTATCTGAAGTAGTTGGTCAGGCAAACAGGAAAGAACTTGAACAACTCAGTGGGTATATATTTAGTCCCTGCATATTGTTTTTCATTGTTGTGGTATGCACATCTTTTTTGTATTATCATTTCTGTTCTGTTAGAACTTCCCTATTTGATTTGTAACTTTGTATTACTAAGTGGTGTAAATTGTGGAAGAATTGCTGTTTAATCTCGATTCGTAATTGTCCTCTTCAGGGAATTTTATACTGTCATCCCCCACGACTTTGGATTTAAGAAGATGAGTAAGTCCTTTTTCTTTGTTCATCTTGCTTTTGCGGCTCTGATTTTAGATTCTGGCTCCTTCTTCATGTATGTGTGAATGCACATCTGATTAGACAATCATATACTACATTTGACAGGAGAATTTGTCATTGATACTCCTCAGAAATTAAAAAGCAAGTTAGAAATGGTATGTGCTAAACTCATTTTGCTCTATATAAAAACATTGAAATTACATTCCTCTCTTGTCTTCTATTTTTATATATTACTGATAATTAAGGTGAGTCTGCTTCTACTTTTTCGTTTTATTTGTAAAGGTTGAAGCTCTTGGTGAAATTGAACTTGCAACCAAGTTGTTAAAAGAGGATACTGAATCAGAGGTATCCATTTCTGGGCTGTTTTCTTATACATAGTTTCCGTAAAATATTCAATAGATTTAGGTGGCGTTTGTTACCACACTTTGGAAAGGGAAAGAGAATCAAAATGTATCTAGACAATATTTAGTATCATGATTCAAAAATAAAATAATAATATTTTAATAAGAAAAATGACAATGACATGTTCAAAAGGGGAAGAGAAGGGGTGAGGGGAGTGAATCACCCCCTTTTGACTCCTCAACTATGAGGTGGGTTTCAAAAACAATAAAACATCACTCTCCCTCTTGTATTTAGAGACTTTTTTTTATGACAACCATCCTCACTCTTGCAAACTTACATAATTTAATCCATGAACCACAATACTAAATGTTGTCTACATTCATTTTGACTCCCTTTCCCTTTCCGGAGTGGTGTAACAAACGCCACCTTACTTCATATCCTTCGTGCATCTGGTCCCGGTCACTATTGCATGTGTGAGTAATAGAGATATGAATTTACAGGATGATCCCTTGTATTCTCAATACCAACGTCTTAACTGTAATCTTATGTCGCTTGATGCTGATTCAGAAGAATTCTCAATGGTATGTTGCACTTGATTTATTTGTTGGAGAAATTTTTATTGTAGCTCTGCACTTTGAATAACATCTACCATGATGTAGGTTTCTTGTGGGCTATTTTACTAATGGATTGGGCGCCTGGCTGGAGTTTAGAGTGTTAATCTTGGGTATCATTTGTTTTACTGTAATCAGGTGGTTAAGTATTTGAAGAACACACATGGCGAGACACACTCAAACTACACCGTAGATGTTGCTCAGGTGTTTAAGGTGTCAAGGGAAGGAGATAATGAACGATTTAGAAAAGTAAGTTTCTTAGCGCTATTCTTCAATAAATAAAGTTTCTTCGTTACTGAACAGTAGTTTCAAACCTTGTGAGCAGTTCGCCTCTACAAAAAACCGGATGCTCTTATGGCACGGGTCAAGGCTTACTAACTGGGCTGGCATTTTATCACAAGGTATCGTTTTTTTTTATAAAAGCTGTTGGGATTTTATGTAATAGCTATGACTAATTCAACAAAAATATTCCAACAGGCTTGCGCATTGCTCCGCCAGAAGCGCCTGTAACAGGATACATGTTTGGGAAAGGAGTTTATTTTGCTGACATGTTCTCAAAGAGTGCCAATTATTGCTATGCTAATCAAAGTTCCAGATCAGGTGTACTACTTTTGTGTGAGGTATATTTTCATCACTTGCTTCTCTTTATTGTATGAAAAGGGAAAATTTGTTGTTAAATTTTGACTTGTAATTAAACTTTGAATCGCCTACTGATGGGAGAGGAGTGATTTTATAGTGTCATCAGATCATAATCCTACATAAACCGGTAAACGTCAACATGAAGAGTAGATGGTTCTGACAACCTTTTGAGATTGCAATGGTTCTGACAAAAGCGTGGTACTCTAATTTAATTTATAGGTGGCTCTAGGCGACATGGAAGAGCTTTTACATTCAAATTACAATGCTGATCAGTTGCCAAAGGGAAAACTGAGGTATGTTGCCTGCATTACTATATTCTTTTTCTGAAGATGACTTTGAATAATTTCTTTTCCAGTAAAATGTAAAATCCTGTAGATCTTTGTTCACAATATTTACAAATTACAACACATTTTATTCTGGATTGTCTGGTGCAGCACGAAAGGAGTTGGAAGAACGGCTCCTGATCCGTCAGAGACCGAGATTATGAAAGATGGAGTTATGGTTCCATTTGGAAAGCCGAGAGAGCAGAAAGGTCGCTCGGTAAGACAACTGATACACGTACTTTAACAAATCATGTATACTATTAGAGAGTATCAATCAAAATCTAATTTGTATGTATTTTGGTTGCAGGGAAGTTTGATGTACAACGAGTACATAGTTTACAATGTGGATCAAATAAGAATGCGGTATCTGTTGCAAGTGAATTTCAATTTCAAGAGGTGATCAACTAGGTTCAAGACGACTGAAGCAGCAGCAGCCTTTGTCAAGTATATAGATGTTTCGTTATTTTGACACTTGTCAGCTGGAATGTTTGTGTAGGTGCAAATTTAGCATCAACAGTTGAAAATGTGATCAGCTGATCACACGATCTAAGAGAAGTGAGAACCTCTAATGTTGAAACTTGGTAATTGACATGCTGCTGCTACTACCTTTTATTTTCCCTATACTTGAATTTTGAAGCCTTTTTATGAAAATTTAACTTGAAACCAATTATTTCCATTTATTTATTCTTCCTTGAGCATATTGTATATACATACAAGGAAGAATAAATAAATGAAAAAATCATAGAATTTTGCCATACCCTCTCAAATCTCATAGATCTTTGGAGACGGTCTGGGTTCATTGGTCCCCCCGACTGCTTCTTGGGTGAACCAATGAAAAAATCATTGGTTCTTTGGAGATGGTTTGACGGCGGATGAAATGGCTTCTGCGGCTGGTGTTATTCGTGACGAGAAAGGTTTTTGGCTTGGAGGGTTTGTGCAAAATATTGGTTTGTGCTCTGTTCCTATGACGGAGCTCTGGGGTATTGTTTCTGGGCTCAGGCTTGCCTGGGAGAGGGGTTACAGGAGGGTTGTTTTAGAAACTGATTCGCAGTTAGCGGTTCAGCTTCTCAATAAACCTATGGATCGTTGTCATCCCCTTTTCAGCCTCGTCTCTCTGGCGCTAAGCTTCATTCGTAGAGACTGGGATATCCAGTTTCGTCACATCTTCAGAGAAACAAATATGGCGGCTGACCGTCTTGCTTCTTTTGCTTTTCATTTTCCTCGTGGTTTTCATTTTGTTGTTGTTCCGCCCGATTGGGTGTCTCTTTGTATTTCAGACGATGTTAGGGGTTTCTCTATACCCCGCCTGGTGACCAAGTAAGATTTTTTTATAAAATTATCGAGAGTGCCTCTCTTTTACCAAAAAAAAAAAATCAAATTTCTCAACTATAAAATCTTTTAAGGGTGTGTTTGGATTGCAACGCATTAAATCAACAATGTATTATTTTGCATTAAATGAAAATTTAATACGTTATTAAACTGTATTAAATGTTTGAGTGTGTTTGACAACATAAGTGTATTAATTTTTTCTCCGGTCTATTTCTGAAACTTCTCTTATCCCTCAACTCTTCTCGGTATTAATATTTAACAATAGTACATTTTAAATTTTTATAAAACCAAAACCTAATCCCACAAAATGCGAAAAGTATAAATGCTTTGTCTTGTATGTTTTGACTTTGAAAATATCTATTCCCTCCGTCCCTAAATTTCAGTCACATTTCATTTTCGGGTGTCCCTTAATTTGAGTCACATTTCTATTTCTATCCATTAATTTATTCTCATAATACCCTTATTCAATTTACTTTATTCACACCCAACATTAGGGGTAAAGTTGTCTTTCCATTGTAATAAGTTTTCTATTGGTTAAATTTTATGATTTTTTGTGCCATTATTTACACTTTTACCTTGATTAGACTTGTCTTAATATTTGTACAAAATACCAAATGTGACTCAAATTTAGGGACGGAGGAGTATATGATAATGACGTGAGTTGAACAAGTCAGCTACAAGAATTTGAAGAGTCCGTTTACAAGTACTCCGTACATAATTCAGTATAAAACAATTGAAATAAATTAGTCAATTATCTTCTTCTATATCAAGTTTATCAAAGCTTATCCATCATTGCATGTAATTGCCAATGATAATCAATAGGAAGTAGTTAAGCAAAGATAATGACACGAATCTTTAAATATAAAGCTAGACAAATCAGTTGACAGTCTCAAATACTCAAAAACTGCTAGAAATGAACAAATTAATTAGATTAGTTTTATATGTTTATTAATAATTCATATTCATATGAGGTATAATACATGTGCATAATATTCCACAAAAATGTAAACAGTAAACAGGATATAGCAAATCACTCATCAGTCGGGCCACACAACAAACTTAGTTAAATTAGATTGAAGAGCTTAACGAGCGTAAAGGTCTTTTTCCATGTTCCAAGCACCAGAAGTGGAGATTTCTGATCCAGTTTGCTGCATTTCATATTCTCTCGATGGATTCATATCATAACGCGTACCATGATGAAATGAAGGCGATGGTGAAAATGGAGATAAGAGCTCCATATTTCTACTATTAAGCATGAGAAGTACCGAGTGCATTGTAGGCCTACTCGCTGCATCATATTGAACACACAACAATCCTATTTGGATGCATCTTCCTACTTCCATTCTTGAAACCGTTTCTCGTAACGTAGAGTCTATAAGCTCTTCAATTTCTCCTTCGATCCATCGCTTCCATATCTGCATGAACAAATTCATTTCATCATGAAAGCTGCAAAGAAATGTCTAACACACAATTTAATGGTACATATGTCACTTACATGGACTAAAAAGCCCTCTTGGTGTTCTAGCTGATATTGTTGGTTATTGGTTTGACCGCTTATAATCTCCAAAAGTATCACTCCGAAGCTATAAACATCCGATTTAATAGAGAACTGTCCTGCCATAGCATACTCTGGTGCCATATATCCACTATGCATACATACAAAATATGTTTCTTTGAGTTGAGAAATTGTCAAACGAGGAAATTAGTTCAGGATTTAGGAAAGTCACCGTGTCCCCATAATCTTGGTGGTGTTGTTTTGTGTTTGGTCAAATACGACATGCTTTGCAATTCCAAAGTCTGCAATTTTCGGGTTCATGTCTTCATCTAACAAAATGTTGCTTGATTTGAGATCGCGTGTACAATTGTTAGTCGAGAATCTTCATGAAGATAAAGAAGCCCACGGGCAATTCCTTCTACAATCTTATACCTTGTTGCCCATGGTAGATACTTTGACTTGCTACCATCTACATTTTGAAAAATTATAGTTTAAAAACATACAATGTATAGTTTGATCAATCAAAGTAAATGCTTTTGATTTTACCTAAGAGATAGTAGTCAAGGCTAAGCTTAGGCATGAACTCATAGACGACAAGTCTTTCTTCGCGTTCTGTGCAGAACCCAACGAGTCTAACAAGATTTTTGTGTTGAAGCTTCACTACCAACTGCACCTCATTGATAAACTCTTTAATGCCTTGTTTAGATTCATGTGAGAGTCTCTTAATGGCTACTTGTTGTAACAGAATCGAAACCAGAACAAAGTAAACGCAAGAAAAACACACAGATATACGTGGTTCACCAAATTTGGCTACGTCCACAGGAGAGGGAGATCAGATTATATGGAGGCGGTATTACAGTTTTCGGTACAATTAGGGTTTACACATAAGCCGCTATATATAGCGCTAAACAACCCTAAGCCCAACAACAAAACTGATAGGCCCAATAAAGCCCGTACAACAGATTTCGTGTACCGTTTGGCCCAGGGGCAGGGAGATCAGATTATATGGAGGCGGTATTACAGTTTTCTGGAACTATTTGTGTCCAATACATCTTTCTCGATTAAAATATAAGCTTCTACACTCCCTAACTAAACATTAATAAAATACCCCATATCATAAACACGCGGCTCTTTCTTCTTGATCTGTATCTCCTCCCTCTCCCTATCGTAAAAGCCCCCTTTCTTCAATCTTTGTTCCAGATCTGAATCTCCTTCACTCCCCCTTTCTTCAATCTTTCTTCCCCTGATCTGAATCTCCTTCACTCGCCGCCGCCGTTCTCTCCTTCTCCATCTCTCCCGATCTACGAAGCCAAGACACCAGGACCTTCGCTCGCACCAGCGCCTACCCCTGAACCTTCTGCCGCACATAGCCACTTCAGAAGCCACGGTCGCCATGGAAGCAAAAGGAGTAAGCCTCCCCCGGTGCCGCATTTGTTCACAATATCTCTGTGAAGGTTCGTTTTCAGTCTCAAATCTTCTTCGTTTCTGTAAAATTGTGTTTGATAATGGATGAATTTCAAACTCTTTGTGTTGCAATTGGAAATTTGTAGATTTGACACATTTTTTCTTCTGGTTGGATGCTTGATAATGACCTATAGCAAGTCATCATTTCCGATCTACACTGCTATACATAGATGACTCTATCAACTACTAATTTTGTCTGATTCTCCATAGCTCTCTGTATTTCTTCTCGTACATAGTCTCTATTTAGATTTCTCATAAAATCTTTCTCAAACAATCTTCTGAATGTTATTTTCTGTTAATTTTGGATTCATTTTGTGTAGTTGTCTAAACTGTTGTGATCAATGATCTCAAAGATTCTCATGGAATTGGGAAATCAGAGTTCAGAAACGCAACCAAACAGGCTAGTTATGATGTTGTTGGCTTGATTCTGCTTGTTTCTCAGTTCCGTTTTATTGTTCATCATCTGTCAACAAAAACAAATTGTTACTGTTGACAAATAGCTTTAGTGACAAATAGCTTGGTTAATCAAAATCTGTTGCGTTATGCTATCTGGTGCACCTACATCTCTTCACAAAATAACTTTGCAGGTGCATTAGTGTTGTACTTGCTGATGTGTAGTTTTAATTGATTTTTGATGTGCAATGGAGTGTTGTTGCTGATGTGTAGTTGTAGTTCTTCTACTTGATTTGCTAATGTGCAATGGAGTGGTCTGGTATCAAGTAAACTTCTCCCAATTGGAGGTTTTGTGTTTCAAGTACATCATTTATATGAATTTGTTATTGAGATAACTCTTCCTTGCTGCACGCACTTGGCTAGTCAAAGTGAGGTTGGTGGTTGCCTTTCTTAGGTGATGACTTGAAAGATTGCATTTGGTATTTTGGCATGCATTAATGAATTTTTAGATGCTCAGTTGTCTGTTTTCAATAGATTTTTTACTATAAATTTTGCAATTTGCAGTACAAGACAGATTGCTACGGATGTCGCAATCAACACAGCAAACGGCAACATGAGTGCGCATACCGGCAATCCTTGCTGCAAGCTCACCTGTTTTCCACAACATGTTCATCCATAACCTAAAAGAAAATCAATTTTTCCACAACATGGTGGCTTTTGGAAACACATGCTCGCACTCCTTAGTGCAACAAATAAATACGACATTTCTGATTTAAAAGACGTGTGTGAGCCTGTGAGGAGAGTCTTTTGGAGGATATTAACTCTGAGAATGTTTTAGAAAACTATGTTGTTGACAAGTTACTAGCGGTGCTTGACAGATATTTTGTGTGTTGACAATTTTGTAATATTACTCGTGTTGTGTGATGTTGACCGTTTATTAGTCGTGTAAACAATTTCTTTAGTTGGGTTGACAACTTATTTAGTCGTGTTGACAACTTATTATGCTCGTGTTGTATGTTGTTGACCGTATTTTAGTCGTGTTGACAACTTATTTAGTCGTGTTGACAACTTATTTAGTCGTGTTGACATCTTATTTAGTCGTGTTGACAACTTATTTAGTCGTGTTGACATCTTATTTAGTCGTGTTGACAACTTATTTAGTCGTGCTGACATCTTATTTAGTCGTGTTGACAACTTATTATTCTTGTTGACAGCACTATTACAAATTTTGTTGGCAGCTCTGTTATAAATTTTGTTGACAACTCTGTTAAAATTTTGTTGACACCTCTGTTAAAAAAATTGTTGACAACTTTGTTAAAAAATTTGTTGACAGCTCTGTAAAAAAAAATTGTTGACAACTCTGTTAAAATTTTTGTTGACAGCAAATGGGGTACTTTCTTATAACTTAAAAAAGTGATGCAAAAACTTAAAAAACATAACAGTTTTAGGGTATTTACCCAAAAACCGGCAGTTTTCTGTACAATTAGGGTTTACACATAAAGCGCTAAACAACCCTAAGCCCAACAACAAAAGTGATGGGCCCAATAAAGCCCATACAACAGATATCGTGTACCGTTTTGCCCGGGGGCAGGGAGATCAGATTATATGGAGGCGGTATTACAGTTTTCGGTACAATTAAGGTTTACACATAAGCCGCTATATATAGCGCTAAACAACCCTAAGCCCAACAACAAAACTGATGGGCCCAATAAAGCTAATACAACAGATATCGTGTACCGTTTGGCCCGGGAGCAGGGAGATCAGATTATATGGAGGCGGTATTACAGTTTTCAGTACAATTAGGGTTTACACATAAGCCGCTATATATAGCGCTAAACAACCCTAAGCCCTACAACAAAACTGATGGGCCCAATAAAGCCCACACAACAGATATCGTGTACCGTTTGGCCCGAGAGCAGGGAGATCAGATTATATGGAGGCGGTATTACAGTTTTCGGTACAATTAGGATTTACACATAAGCCTCTATATATAGCGCTAAACAACCCTAAGCCCAACAACAAAACTGATGGGCCCAATAAAGCCCATACAACAGATACCGTGTACCGTTTGGCCCGGGGACAGGGAGATCAGATTATATGGAGGCGGTATTACAGTTTTCGGTGCAATTAGGATTTACACATAAGCCGCTATATATAGCGCTAAACAACCCTAAGCCCAACAACAAAACTGATGGGCCCAATAAAGCCCATACAACAAATACCGTGTACCGTTTGGCTCGGGGGCAGGGAGATCAGATTATATGGAGGCGGTATTACAGTTTTTGGTACAATTAGGGTTTACACATAAGCCGCTATATATAACGCTAAACAACCCTAATCCCAACAACAAAACTGATGGGCCCAATAAAGCCCATACAACAGATATCGTGTACCGTTTGGCCCGGGGGTAGGGAGATCAGATTATATGGAAGCGGTATTACAGTCTTCGGTACAATTAGAGTTTACACATACGCCGCTATATATAGCGCTAAACAACCCTAATCCTAACAACAAAACTGATGGGCCCAATAAAGCCCATACAACAGATATCGTGTACCGTTTGGCCCGGGGGCAGGGAGATCAGATTATATGGAAGCGGTATTACAGTTTTCGGTACAATTAGGGTTTACACATAAGTAGCTATATATAGCGCTAAACAACCCTAAGCCCAACAACAAAACTGATGGGCCCAATAAAGCCCATATAACAGATATCGTGTACCGTTTGGCCCGGGGGCAGGGAGATCAGATTATATGGAGGCGGTATTACAGTTTTCGGTACAATTAGGGTTTACACATAAGCCGCTATATATAGCGCTAAACAACCCTAAGCCCAACAACAAAACTGATGGGCCCAATAAAGCCTATACAACAAATATCGTGTACCGTTTGGCCCGGGGGCAGAGAGATCAAATTATATGGAGGCGGTATTACAGTTTTCGGTACAATTAGGGTTTACACATAAGCCGCTATATATAACGCTAAACAACCCTAAGCCCAACAACAAAACTGATGGGCCCAATAAAGCCCATACAACATATATCGTGTACCGTTTGGCCCGGGGGCAGGGAGATCAGATTATATGGAGGCGGTATTACAGTTTTCGGTACAATTAGCGTTTACACATAAGCCGCTATATATAACGCTAAACAACCCTAAGCCCAACAACAAAACTGATGGGCCCAATAAAGCCCATACAACAGATAACGTGTACCGTTTGGCCCTGGGGCAGGGAGATCAGATTATATGGAGGCGATATTACAGTTTTCGGTACAATTAGGGTTTACACATAAGCCGCTATATATAGCGCTAAACAACCCTAAGCCTAAAAACAAAACTGATGGGCCCAATAAAGCCCATACAACAGATATCGTGTACCGTTTGGCCCGGGTGCAGGGAGATCAGATTATATGGAGGCGGTATTACAGTTTTCGGTACAATTAGGGTTTACACATAAGCCGCTATATATAGCGCTAAACAACCCTAAGCCTAAAAACAAAACTGATGGGCCCAATAAACCTCATACAACAGATATCGTGTAACGTTTGGCCCGGGGGCAGGGAGATCAGATTATATGGAGGCGGTATTACAGTTTTCGGTACAATTAGGGTTTACACATAAGCCGCTATATATAGCGCTAAACAACCCTAAGCCCAACAAATAAACTGATGGGCCCAATAAAGCCCATACAACAGATATCGTGCACCGTTTGGCCCGGGGGCAGGGAGATCAGATTATATGGAGGCGGTATTACAGTTTTCGGTACAATTAGCGTTTACACATAAGACGCTATATATAGCGCTAAACAACCCTAAGCCCAACAACAAAACTGATGGGCCCAATAAAGCCCATACAACAGATAACGTGTACCGTTTGGCCCTGGGGCAGGGAGATCAGATTATATGGAGGCGATATTACAGTTTTCGGTACAATTAGGGTTTACACATAAGCCGCTATATATAGCGCTAAACAACCCTAAGCCTAAAAACAAAACTGATGGGCCCAATAAACCTCATACAACAGATATCGTGTACCGTTTGGCCCGGGGGCAGGGAGATCAGATTATATGGAGGCGGTATTACAGTTTTCGGTACAATTAGGGTTTACACATAAGCCGCTATATATAGCGCTAAACAACCCTAAGCCCAACAACAAAACTGATGGGCCCAATAAAGCCCATACAACAGATACCGTGTACCGTTTGGCCCGAAAGCAGGGAGATCAGATTATATGGAGGCGGTATTACAGTTTTCGGTACAATTAGGGTTTACACATAAGCCGCTATATATAGCGCTAAACAACCCTAAGCCCAACAACAAAACTGATGGGCCCAATAAAGCCCATACAACAGATAACGTGTACCGTTTGGCCCTGGGGCAGGGAGATCAGATTATATGGAGGCGGTATTACAGTTTTCGGTACAATTAGGGTTTACACATAAGCCGCTATATATAGCGCTAAACAACCCTAATCCTAACAACAAAACTGATGGGCCCAATAAAGCCCATACAACAGATATCGTGTACCGTTTGGCCCGGGGGCAGGGAGATCAGATTATATGGAGGCGGTATTACAGTTTTCGGTACAATTAGGGTTTACACATAAGCCGCTATATATAGCGCTAAACAACCCTAAGCCCAACAACAAAACTGATAGGCCCAATAAAGCCCATTCAACAGATAACGTGTACCGTTTGGCCCTGGGGCAGGGAGATCAGATTATATGGAGGCGATATTAAAGTTTTCGGTACAATTAGGGTTTACACATAAGCCGCTATATATAGCGCTTAACAACCCTAAGCCCAACAACAAAACTGATGGGCCCAATAAAGCCCATACAACAGATAACGTGTACCGTTTGGCCCTGGGGCAGGGAGATCATATTATATGGAGGCGATATTACAGTTTTCGATACAATTAGGGTTTACACATAAGCCGCTATATATAGCGCTAAACAACCCTAAGCCCAAAAACAAAACTGATGGGCCCAATAAAGCCATACAACAGATATCGTGTACCGTTTGGCCCGGGGGCAGGGTGATCAGGTTATATGGAGGTTGTATTACAGTTTTCGGTACAATTAGGGTTTACACATAAGCCGCTATATATAGCGCTAAACAACCCTAAGCCCAACAAATAAACTGATGGGCCCAATAAAGCCCATACAACAGATATCGTGCACCGTTTGGCCCGGGGGCAGGGAGATCAGATTATATGGAGGCGGTATTACAGTTTTCGGTACAATTAGGGTTTACACATAAGCCGCTATATATAGCGCTAAACAACCCTAATCCCAACAACAAAACTGATGGGCCCAATAAAGCCCATACAACAGATATTGTGTACCGTTTGGCCCGGGGGCAGGGAGATCAGATTATATGGAGGCGGTATTACAGTTTTCGGTACAATTAGGGTTTACACATAAGCCGCTATATGTAGCGCTAAACAACCCTAAGCCCAACAACAAAACTGATGGGCCCAATAAAGCCCATACAACAGATATCGTGTACCGTTTGGCCCGGGGGCAGGGAGATCAGATTATATGGAGGTGGTATTACAGTTTTCGGTACAATTAGGGTTTACACATAATCCGCTATATATAGCGCTAAACAACCCTAAGCCCAACAACAAAACTGATGGGCCCAATAAAGCCTATACAACAAATATCGTGTACCGTTTGGCCCGGGGGCAGAGAGATCAAATTATATGGAGGCGGTATTACAGTTTTCGGTACAATTAGGGTTTACACATAAGCCGCTATATATAACGCTAAACAACCCTAAGCCCAACAACAAAACTGATGGGCCCAATAAAGCCCATACAACAGATATCGTGTACCGTTTGGCCCGGGGGCAGGGAGATCAGATTATATGGAGGCGGTATTACAGTTTTCGGTACAATTAGCGTTTACACATAAGCCGCTATATATAACGCTAAACAACCCTAAGCCCAACAACAAAACTGATGGGCCCAATAAAGCCCATACAACAGATAACGTGTACCGTTTGGCCCTGGGGCAGGGAGATCAGATTATATGGAGGCGATATTACAGTTTTCGGTACAATTAGGGTTTACACATAAGCCTCTATATATAGCGCTAAACAACCCTAAGCCTAAAAACAAAACTGATGGGCCCAATAAAGCCCATACAACAGATAACGTGTACCGTTTGGCCCGGGGGCAGGGAGATCAGATTATATGGAGGCGGTATTACAGTTTTCGGTAAAATTAGGGTTTACACATTAGCCGCTATATATAGCGCTAAACAACCCTAAGCCCAAGAACAAAACTATTGGGCCCAATAAAGCCTATACAACAGATATCGTGTACCGTTTGGCCCGGGGGCAGGGAGATCAGATTATATGGAGGCGGTATTACAGTTTTCGGTACAATTAGGGTTTACACATAAGCCGCTATATATAGCGCTAAACAACCCTAAGCCCAACAACAAAACTGATAGGCCCAATAAAGCCCATTCAACAGATATCGTGTACCGTTTGGCCTGGGGGCAGCGAGACCCCCGTGCTACATGTCGCAGTGTGTGATTCAGATTCAAGGCATACTAGCAAATCTCCACCTTGACTTGAATCCTCCAGGTAGACTCTCAGACGCACCATGACAGTGCCAGATAACAGACATCTCCCTCTCCTCAGAATTGCCCCTCAGGGCAACTAATGATCTCTGTTGTTGAGCAAGTCCAAGCAGTGTTTGAACTTGCTCTCAGGAACTGGCTTGGTGAACATATCAGCAGGGTTATCAGTTGTCCCTACTTTCTTCACCTGGATTCTCTTCTCATTCCTCAGAAAATGGTACCTGACATCAATGTGCTTCGTCTTCTCATGATGGACCTGATCCTTGGTTAAACATATTGCACTCAAGCTGTCACAATACACTAATGCTTGATCCTGATGTAGGCCTAGATCATTAACCAGCCCCTTTAGCCATATTCCCTCCTTAGCAGCTTCTGTCAAAGCCATATACTTTGCCTCTGTAGTAGACAAAGTAACTGTAGGCTGTAGAGTTGCCTTCCAACTTACCACAGAACCTCCTAGAGTGAACACATAACCAGTCATAGATCTCCTACTGTCCACATCTCTAGCATAATCAGAATCTGAATAGCCAGCAACCAAACACTGAGTGTCATTCCCATAGCAAAGACCAACATCTGAGGTACCTCTAAGATACCTGAAAATTCTCTTCACAGCTTGCCAATGTTCCTTCCCTGGGTTGACCATATATCGACTTACCACACTAACAGCGAATGCTAGATCTGGTCGAGTGCAGACCATAGCATACATCAAACTCCCAACTGCACTGGCATATGGGACTCGAGACATGTACTCTTGATCCTCATTAGTCTGAACAGTGTACATTTCCAACTTGCTGTTAGATGCCATTGGAGTATCTATAGGCTTTGCTGAAGACATTCCAAACCTGCTTAATATCTTCTTGATGTACCCTTCCTGTGAGAGGAAGAGTTTTCTCTTCTCCATTTCCCTATAGATTTCAACTCCCAAAATCTTGCGAGCGACACCTAGATCTTTCATATCAAACTCTGCACTGAGAGAAGCCTTCAACTTCTGAATATCATACTTATTCTTAGCAGCAATCAGCATATCATCAACATACAGAACCAGATAAATGCGTGAACCACCCTGCAGGTCATTGTAGTACACACAACAATCATACGGACTTCTGCTGTAACCAAGCTGCTTCATATAAGTCTCAAACCTGTTATACCACTGCCTCGGAGACTGCTTTAGCCCATACAAGGACTTCTTCAACTTGCAAACATGATTCTCCTTTCCTGGAACCTGAAAACCATCTGGCAGAGACATGTATATTTCCCCCGGACCCCCAGGCCAGGGGGCGCATCACCCCCCTGGACCCCCCGACTCGCTGACCGGGCAGCGAGACCCCCGTGCTACCTGTCGCAGTGTGTGATTCAGATTCAAGGCATACTAACACTACTTCATGTCCATTTTTAAGCTTGCCCTGCCAAAATTAAAGACATTAGTCAAGATCAATCTCATTATCTTGGCATATCATGGTAATGTTTTATTGGCGTATCAGTACCTTATAAACAACGCCAAATCCACCTTCTCCAAGTTTATTTGTAGGTGAGAAGTTTTTGGTGGCCGTTTTCAGAGTGCCGCCTCCAACATTTGTCTCTGTAATGTATATCTTCATTGAATTAGTATTATATATGTTGATTTTGGTAGATTTTAATCAATGGTCATTATAATTGAAATTTGTAGATACATAATTGTTGTCAAAGAATCAAATCAACCAAAACCTTAAGTTGATGGTTGAAGTCTCAAGATTAGTTCCATACTCTATCACGCCCCCTCACATGAAAACCCTTTAGGCTTGAAGTGCGGATGCAACATGGGTCTCCTCATACCCAGCGCAATATTCCACTTTAAATGGAGGGGTTGATGAGATTTGAACCTGTGACCTTTGTGTCACACTTGATTTCAAATCACCATTTAAGTCTCTATACCACAACACACAGAACTACACATTTCTCAAAACCTTCGGATGTCTCTATTATCCATTTCTTCGTCCATACACATCCAATAAACTTGAGTATCGGTCTTCTCCATCTGTATTTGTGGGTTATAGCTCTCAACATAAAGGGTACATGTGTCTCCATGTCCCGACCAATCGTATCTATATAGCTCGCCATGTCATTTTTTATTAGTCCACTTATCCCTACCCGGACCACTGTCACCCACCTCTTCCCTCATCCATAAATCCTCCACAAAATGTCCCTTTTTCTCTCCTACAACGTGCCTCAAGCCATCCATTACCTCCCCTTCTCCCTACCCCTAACCAACCTATCTCTGTTGCAGCACATCAACCCGCGCCCGCATCCATACCATCCACACCCGCGGAAACACCAGCAAAAAGTGCCCAAAACCAAGTTGTGCCCGCGACTGCCCCACCCGCGCTCACGGCCTCTGCAACAGAAAACCAAACCACCTCGTCTGAACCACTCTCAACGTCTTCCTTGGGGTGTTCTCTTGCCACTCCAGCACCAACGGATCCAGGTAATTGTCCTACTCCCTCTATTCCTTCCTATTTCCGTGCATTTGAAAACAGTAACCACACCATGATCACTCGGTTTAAAACCAATCATCTCAAACCAAAAACCTTTAGCTCCACAAAACATACCTTGCCCTCTGCTCCTGATCCATATGCTGAACCCAAAACATACTCTCAAGCCCAAATTACCCGAATTGCAATATGCAATGCAAGTTGATTATGATTCCCTTTTGCGTAATGGGACATGGACACGTGTCTCGCTCCCTTGTAATGCTAACATTATTGGTTGTAAGTGGGTTTACAAGATCAAACGCAGGGCAAACGAAACAATTGAACGCCACAAGGCTCATCTAGTTGCAAAAGGCTTCAATAAAGAAGAAGGCATTGATTATGTTGAGACATTCAACCCTGTTTTGAGGCCAACCATCATTCGTATTGTTCTCACTCTTCATTGGCCCTTCCATCAAATTGATATCAATAATGCGTTTCTGAATGGTGATCTGTCTTAAAAGGTTTATATGATGCAACCGCTAGGGTTCATTGATATGTCTCGTCCTTCTCATGTCTGTCTTCTGAAAAAGGCATTATATGGTCTCAAGCAGGCTCCTCGTGCATGGTTCACCAAGCTCAGACTCTTTCTTCTTGCTCATGGATTTGTTGCTTGCATTTCTGACACCACTTTGTTCATTCGTCGCTCATGCAAGTTAGTTCTCTACATATTGGTTTATGTGGATGATTTGATCATTATTGGATCTTGTTCAACTACTATTGCTCAGTTCATCAGTCTTCTTAACTCCAGTTTCTCCTTACGAGACTTGGGTCAGCTGCATTATTTTCTGGGTATAGAGCTCGTTCGCCGTAAATGCAACATTGTTCTCTCTTAACAGAAGTATATACGGGATCTCCTGCATTGCATTCGCATGTCAGATGTCAAGCCTATTGCTCCTTCTGATGTACCCGCCTCTCGTCTTGAACAGAAAGGTGATCCCACTGATGATCCATATCTATATCGCAATATTGTTGGGGCCTTACAATATGTTACCATTACTCGCCCTGAAATCTCCTATGTTGTAAATCGTGTGTGTCAATTTATGCACTGCCCCACCACTGATTATTGGGCTGCTGTTAAGCGGATTCTTCGGTATCTGAAGGGTACAATCGATTATGGCCTAACATTACGTCCATATACAGATAATTGCCTTGTTGCCTTTACTGATGTTGGATGGTCCACAGATGATGACGACTCCCGTTCTCAACATGGTTTCGCCATCTACTATGGTGGTAATCTCATCAGTTGGTCATCCAAGAAGCAGACTGTTGTTACTCGTTCCAGCACTGAAGCCGAGTATCGGGCCATTGCATTTGCTGCTTCGGAGCTCATTTGGCTCCAACAACTTTGTCTCCTCCGACAACAACTTTGTCTCCTCCGCCTTTTCTATTATGTGACAATTTGAGTGCCACATACATGACTGCCAACCCTGTTTTAATTTCCATCATCGTTCCAAGCATATCAAGATCGATTATCATTTCGCCCGAGAGCAAGTTGTTGATGACTCTTTAATTGTTCGTCATGATCGATCTCTTGATCAAATTGTTGACTTTGAGTTCCAAGCTGCATGTCGCTGCGCCTCCATAAGCTTGCGGGGTATTAGGATATAAATCATATCTTTTGTAATTATCCTGTATTTAGATCACTTCCTTGTTCTCGAAGTCAATATCTTGTATATATACATATCTTTGTGTGGAAATCAATTAATCATTCACACGTTTACAATTGCTTACTACCCATGAAAAGTTTGGCATGTTAATAGTCATTTTACTGCATGAATATAGTATTTTAATCGAGGCTGGATCAATGGATGAAGCAAGTAGTTGTAGCTTTGTTTGAATAGTTTACTGTATTTAAGGGAGAATAGGTATATGCGGCTCTCATCATGATTAATTGCATCATCATTTGTAAAAGTGTAACTACGACCAAGTAAGTTAGTGATGCAATTGTTAGTATGACCACAACCAGAACCACAAGCGGTGAGATGATGGCATGATGCATGCAACTCACATCATATCCATGATGTGATAAGAGCATATAACATAAAACTGATCAATTGTATACTGTACCTTTGGGTTTGTTCTTCATCATCTTATGACGGTAGCAAAGCAAAATAACAGCAAGTAATACCGCAAAAGCAGCAACTGGAACAACGATTGCCAAGACATAGAACATTGCATTTTTTCCTGCCAATAGACCACATAAATTAAGGATAATATATCCTCAAGTTAATTAAGCTAAATAAATCTGTCACGTTAAACTCAATAGAGTTCACTCGTTAAATTACCTCCATTAGATTTAGATGGTGAGCTCTGGTTCGGATTAGTGTTTGAAGAGCCATTTGTGGATGGCGACAAAGAAGGTGGCTCGACTTCTCCTGGTCCGAAAGGTATGATATCATACATGAGACGACAACTAGGAAGATTGATGAAGGCATAAGTACCTCCAGAGCCACAACATCCCGATATTCCACTACGAGCGGACTCGAGACACGTTTCACACTGAGTACTATCGAGGTCAGGTGTACACTGCACGAGACAATAAATCGTCTGTGAATCCGTTACATCAATCTTCCCTTTCGCGTAGTTTTTCGAGTTCGTGTTGAACGCAGCCTGTTGAGTTAGTCGATCAACCACGTTAGCAAGCGCCTTGAGAAACGTGCCAGGATTCGACACGTTGACAGAATTCCAAGACAACCACCCGGGATGTAGCACATCGATCGAGAAAATAGAGGAGTTAGAGTATCGAAGCGTGCACTCCTCGTACCAAACTATGGCCTCTTTCTCAACCGAGCACCTCGAGACGATCTCGTTTGATGCCTCCTTAACGCAGTCGTTGCAGTCTTGGGACGACAAGTCGCCCCTACAGTGTAGAGGCCGTAGACTTTGTTAGGGTCGCTTCCGGCGGTTAAGTTGTAGAAAGTGTTGGAAGATGATTGGGAGACTAGATTAGGTAGAAGTTGATTTAAACTTGTTTTGTAAAAACTATTCTCGCTGAAATTGTTGCCAATTGTGCAGTTGTAGTGTATAAAGTGAGGTGCGCCGCTTGCTTGTATGGCAAGTAAAGAGAAGAAGATTGTAAGTGTGTAGCAAAGTTGCGCCATAGGAGATGCCTAAATAAATTTTATACAATGTCTAAGAGGTAATTAAGGTGGATGCCATTGAGGTTTATATTGATCATGATAAGCTATTATTTGGACAAATTCTTTGTTGTATTGTTTGTTGCTATAACATTGGCGTGTTTGACAATATTGCTTCCAAGTTGTTGGGCCTACGTAAGTGTGGTAAAAAAATCCGCTCCACAATAATAATTTAAGACGATGATTGATCTCGAATAATAACGATAAAAACGAAAGTAAAGACACGAGATTTGTTGACCCAGTTCACCATTAATGGCTACCTCTGGAGGCTACCAAGCCATGACTGCTTCTTTATAAGAGTATTGGCAGATGGAGTACAAACAGAATGAATCCCTTGTTAGGGTTAGAGATGTTCTATTTAAAGAAAATAGTTGACTCATTCCCCAAACAATATACACCCCTACATTTTTAATCTACTGTAGCGGTTCAAAACCGCCGCCTAAGGCTACATTTTTAATCTACTGTAGCGGTTCAAACCGCCGCCTAAGGGTGCTAAACCGCTACTTAAGACCTATTGTAGCGGTTTTGCATCCGCTACATAAAGTTCTTTTGTAGCGGTTTCTCTATTGTGGCGGTTTTTTGGCCTTTTGTGGCGGTTTCAGTCATGTGACAAAACCGCTACAACACTTTGAATAACCGCCGCTTTAAAACTTTCTTGTAGCGGTCTTGACTTTTTTTTAAATGCTTTTGTGGCGTTTTTTTCCATTTGTCATTAACAGTGGCCTATTGTTGCAGTTCCATTAGCACAATATCTTTAGACATCACATTGGAGCCATTTTAAAAATGATATAGCAAATTATTTATAAAAGATGTCTAATAACAATATATTTTAGACATCACAAAATAGAATGTATTTTACAAAATTGAATACATCAGAAAAGTGTCTATTAGTAAACATGTACAAGCTTTAATCATTATTTAATTTGCCTAAATCCAAAAAAAAGTATTGAAATTTAACCAAAACTATAGCATGCGCTTCCACCAAATGTCATTCCTTCAAAATTTGTTGTAAGCAGATAATCCACCTAGACATATGAAACATTATAAACAAAGTTAGCTATATACGATTACAACAAATCTAGCATATCAAGTTTAACAAATCAAAGTTGTATCCCTGAACATTTTCTATTACTGCAAAATAGTGAACAAATTGCTGGTAGTTGTTGCAATGGAACTTACAATGGAGACAGTCAGCAAATCTTCAAAAAAATATCAAAGAGCCTAGCTCAAAAATAGTACAGAAAAGCAATTCACTATTAGAAGCCCCTGCAGTCCAGATGACAAGAAATAGAAACAACCCACAGAGTATTTAGAAGAAACAAAAATCACAAAAGTTTAGTAATATTCATAATTCTTGCTCCTGCATTAGAGGTGTATGCAAGCTGCCAATATTCAAAATTCTTAATCTCATCAAGCATCTATCTGACAGTCACCACTTTAAGACTACTTAATAAAATGAAGTGAAGTAAAATGAAGGGGAAAGAAGCAACACATAAGGTGTTTGAGGTTATATCACTACCAAGTTCAGTTTTGACTAGATTTTAAACCACATGACCTAAAGAAACGGAAATGATATATTTAGTGTTAAAGAGGAAATTAATGTGGTTATACATAAAACAGCTAATACAAGCTTGCTGAGTTTAAATCCTTCATTAGCATATCTAATTGTTTACAATCTACATACATATATATTTTATAATTAATGGAGTTGAATTTGAGACCTTTAGGTTATCATACATTTACTTTGTTATAGCCCTCGTGCAAGATACGGATCAATCTTCTAGTTTGCTTCTAAAAACGTTGTATTTGTTTAAAGGGTGAGTTTTAATATATATTTTTAGAAAAAGGAAAAAAAATCCAACAACTTTTTACTAAAATCACTCACTAAGAGAGACATATTCTATGCTATAGACAATTGATTAATGGGGATTTGAGCCGAAGTTTTTGTTTTTCCACCATTGTTTAAATGTTATCACATGGCTTCAAAATTTTAGGGTTTTCAACTTAAGTATTTGAAATTTGGGTTATAAAGTGTTAAAAGGCTACGAAGTAGGATGTAAAACTCACATGTAAACAGATCGTGATATAAAGTAGACTTGGACTTTTGTGAACGGTGTTATAAAGTCTTAGTTTATAGACGTTTTTATATAGAACCACCATTTATTTAGGCCAATTTAAATTAAATCACTCTTTATATAACTATTGAGATAAAATAATCAATTTTTCTTACAAAGTTCCACCCCGAGCTAACTTTTGTTAACATTTCCTTCAAAGATTTGAATTGTCATTTTACCCTTGCGTTTTTTAATTATTTACAACATTTACCGGGTCACAAATCAAATTAAATTTTTTATTTGGGGATTTAAGGTTCTGGATAGAAATTGTTGATTTTCCCCAATTTCAATTTCTATCAAAAACTCTAAATCCCCAAAATCTGACAAAAACCCTAAATCCGAATATATAAATGGAAACAAGCACACCTTTTTGGGACGAGAAATAAAAATAAAAATAATTCGGTATTTTTTATATTTTTTATATTTTTTTAAATAAAAATACAAATCCGAATATATAAGATATTTTTCATTTTATTATTATTTTTTAAAATAATTCATTGATCGGTTTTTTGGTTTAAACCGAAACCGAACCTAATTATTTCGATTCTCGGTTCGTAAGATTTCCTAGTTCGGTTTTCGGTTCAGTTTTTAACGAATGGACGTTTAAACTCCACTCTTAACCGATTCCAAAATTATTTTAATCGTTACAAAATTGAGCTGCTTTGTTTAGTTTGGAATTTGATGTTCCATCTTGAATACAATTACCCTAGCTTAGCTTCTTGCAAAGAGCCTAACTCATTCAATTAAGTAAGAAACTATATGTACAATTAAAAGCTAATGCACCTCGGATATATGTTGTTGTCAGTTGATAGATATAAAAATCAAGGAGCGAAAAACTACAGCTTCAGAGAAATGAAGAAAGCAACAATTAACTTTTCAGAAGCACATAAACTAGGAAAAGGTGGATTTGGTGATGTGTACAAGGGCTTACTCGATAATGGTCAGGAAGTCGCCATTAAGAGACTTAAACAAGGATCAGGTCAGGGTACCGAAGAATTTAGCAACGAGGTTAACTACCTTGCAGAACTTCAGCACAGAAATCTTGTTAAACTCTTGGGATATTGCACCGAAAATACAGAGAGGATGCTAGTCTATGAATATCTGCCTAACTCAAGCCTTGATAAAGTTTTATTTGGTAAGAATCATCGTTTGACTCCTGAGATTTCATTCTAAAATCAATACATTTACATTGAGTTTTCTATTTCCAACTTTCCCATATAAACATTCTCACGAAAATTGAATTTTAGATGCGACTTTGTCGAGGAAGTTGAACTGGAAAACAAGGTACTACATCATAGTTGGAATAGCTAAGGGGATTCAATATCTCCACAGCGAGTCTCGCCTTACCATTGTTCACCGAGATCTTAAGGCCGACAATATTTTGGTGGATAATAACATGATCCCGAAAATTGCAGATTTTGGGCTGGCAAGGCAAGTCGAGTTAGATCAAACTCACGCAGATACAATAAGAGGTGCTCGTACACAGTAAGATATATATACTCTTAATCTTATCTTATGTATCACTAAAACCATGCATAGATGTTTATGAAGGGTGAAAAATTAGCCTCACAAGTCACACCTTTATTAAGATATGTATATGATCAAGACTGATATATCTTTGGTTCCGTAGGGGCTATATGGCACCAGAATTGATGCTTTATAAAGAATATTCCACCAAAACTGATGTTTATAGCTTCGGAGTCATGCTTTTGGAGATATTGAGTGCTAAGAGAAACGGCTTTGGCGGTCGGACGAACTTAGTAAGCGATGTAAGTATGTTCACCAAATTACAATAGGGTATTTCCGTGCAAACATGAGTCTAGTGTATGTATGAACATGAGTATACACACATCACTTGTCCATTAATTACATATATTATAGCACTAAATTTTGTGTATATAGGCTTGGAGACTTTGGAGATATGGGAAACCTGAAGAGCTAATCGACCCAATGCTAAACAATGAGTCGTCAAAAGTACTTAGATTCATAAAAATTGCATTGTTGTGTTTGCGAGAACAAGCCACCACAAGACCTTCCATGCAAGATGTACTCTTTTACCTGAATAGCAATTTGGTTGATGTTCCAACACCTAACGTTCCTACTTTCCATAACTATGACATTTCTACTTCGACGAGCATCATGGATACACCACGCAGTATGAATACACAAAGTGGAGATGAAATGTATCGAAGTTGTATAGATGAATCCTTGCCCACACAAGCTTCCGAAGAGGATCTTTACCCAAGTTGACAAATGTCCTAATCTTCTAGATATATATATATAGAGAGAGGTGAGTTCCGCTGTAACGAGTATTGTGGTGTAACGGTGTAACGAGTATTTACCTTCAATGGTATTCGGGTTTGTTAAGGTTGATATTCAACTTTATGTAGAGTTAGGTTATATATGCACTAATCGCATTCCTATATGCTTGTGACTCTATTCAATCTCTTACGCTATTTATATGTTTATTTAGTTGAATATCTACCCTATATTGATATAGGTAAATTAAGTTGAATATCAACCTTAACAAACCTAAATACCATTGAGGGTGAATACTCGTTACACCGTTACACCGTAAGAGGCTGTTACACTAGAACTTATATATATTTGTGCATGTTTGTGCTTATTTTGTATGGAGCTTGTACAAACATACCTATCTTCTTGTTAAATGACAGTTTTGTTGGTTTGATTAGGCACCCATGATGGCCATTTTTACGTAAACTCAGCCCTTCAAAAGACCCAACTTGTACTAAGTAATTATAACCAAATTAAAGAGGTCTATGTCCACATGCATATCATACTGCCTATATCAGAGAAGAAGTCTTAGAGGTCCACATATTGACTAGATCAGAGAACAAGTCTTTGAGCAAAGACTAGTTGAAAACCGAAGGGAATTGTGCTAATTGACCCTAAAAAGTAATTTTGCTCAAGTCCTAGTAAACATATTAAACTTACTTAAAATAAATCAGGATAACTAGAGCTGTATCTTAATCTTATATTTCAACATATCCTTCCTTAAGATTAAGCCTCTTTGATGCCAGACTCAGCAACTTTTCATGGCTCACTACTACAATAACGAGCAAATGCAGCGGACATATGCAGCGGTTTTGTCTAATGCAGCGTTCATTTGCAGCGGTTGTATCTATTGCAACGGTTTTTGAAGCAGTTGGTAATAAAGAAGCGGATTTTGCAGCGGTTTTATTAATGAAATCCTAATGAAGCGGTTTTATTAGGTATGGCAGCGGATTTTCTGTACAGAAAAAATGCGGTAAAAGATGTGTTTGCTGGCGTTGCATATGGATTTTGGGTGTATTCTTTAGAGTCTCGTGCCATCTAAAATTAGGGTTTGTGGAGCTCTATCCTATTTTTCGCTTCTGGAGATCGAAGGAGATGGAGCTTGCTACTAAGGGTTAGGGTTCAACGCCTCCTTTTGGAGATCGAAGGAGATGGAGCTCGATCCTCTTTTTCACTCCTCTATTACGCTTCCACCTCCAATGGCGAAGATTTTGTGGCCTCGAGCATCACACGCGGTGCCCGGAACGACTCGGCCGCCCTTCTCTCTCCCGCCCTCCCGGACGCCTTATCTGGTTTCATGCCGTCTCTCTAGGTTTACTTCCCTCCCTCTTTTTATCATCGTCGTGAATTGACGCTGTATTTTATTGATAGATTACTTGTTTAACCTAAACAGGAGAAGGAATAGTCGCAATTCCTTTGATTAAGCGTTGCATCTGCGAGAGGTCTGATTTGAATGTTCTGATGACAACCTCCACTGTTTCTGCATTGTGAGTGGAAGCTTGCAACATATATGTTTTTTTAATTGAGTGTTATGAGGAGATCAATTGAGTAACAACATGTAGGTTGAGTTTATTCATGAAATTGTTGCCTAAGAATAGATGTCATTGCTAATCTAGATTGTTTCTGATAAGTTTCTCTAATATGTTAGCTAGATCAGTACCTCTTTTTCAGATTCTCTCTACATAAATTAATGCTACTTAGAAGACAAACAGAAAAGAGGAATTAATTGAATGAGATTGTTTTTTTTATAGATGATTAGATGAGATTAGATGGTTCACTGCATGTTGATATTCCAAGGACTTTGTTTTATTGTTAAATTAGGGGTGGAGCTTTTTGCCCTCACTCTCCCCCAGTTCTTCATCTACTTATGATTTTGTGTGCAAACAGTTTGTGTTGAAATTTTTTACCATACTGGGAATAACAAGTTTTTACTTGAAAGTATTGATGAATTTGTAAGTCGGTAAAGAAGTCTATTTATGCTAGGAACACATGCACAAAAATATCAAATAAATTGGTAAGGTCTAAGTATTGTGAATCATCAAGTACTTTTATGACATAGAAGTTGGCTCTGGTTGTATCTTATATCTATAAGCAAAACTGTGCATGTACGGGTTGATATGTGGAAGAGCATAGCTTATTAGATATAATATATGCAACGAATACTAAGGGTTATGGCTTTGAAAGAAAGTAGAAAATACCAAAATACTAAAGTAATTGCTGGAGTTAGTAGAGGCCAATTAGATACAACATATGCAACGAATGTTAGAATTGAGAAACAAATGAGATAACAGAAATCATCTGCAGGCCTTCCTCAACAAGCATACATAAGCTAAATGTTCTTAGAATGACTAGTATGGTCTTATGACTCTAGGCTTGAATTTAGATACTCAATTTAATTGTCTTGCTTATCAGAAAGATTGGGTTTAAACCATAGTACAACCTAACTGATGAGGCTAAAGTCGTAGTGCCAAATCAAAGAAATAAACTCTAAACACTAACTAGAGTATAGCAAGTAAGTAGAGGTCGAACCCAAGGGAATCAAAACACCAAATCAATGCAGTCAAGTGAAATATCAACTACCGAACAAGTAACAAGTAACCAAGGGGGGGTTGATTGTATGGAACACAAAAGTAACAAGTATCAAGCAAAGAAGGTTTGGTTGTGAATATGATGAGAAGGAGTTTCACCTAGCAAGTATCCACACAACAGTCAATCAAGTTGATCATAGATTTATCTCAAGTTCTATTCAATCCTAGAGAATGTTCCTATTCCAATCTTTAATATATCAGCAGGCCAACCGGTCCTGATAATACTTACTATTCAACAATCAGGGAAACCTCTCAAGATTAGATGAAATAGCAGCAAAGGGCACAAGAATCATAAGGATGCATGCAATAACTTACAACTGTCGAGTATTAACATGCAATCAATTCTCTTTCATAAAAGCAATCAACTACCAGATCATGCAGATATGAGCGCTACAATGACAAGGAATTACACCGTATATTCCTAGTCTAGCAATAGAAAACTATCAATCAAACTAGGTGATCAAGCTAGCAAAACTAATAGAAATCAATAGATGAAGAAAACATGAGAATTAATACAAACCCATAGGAAAAGAACAAGAGTTTAGAAATCTCACAACTTAATAACTGAAGGTTTCAACCGCTAGGTAAAACAATAGAGATTAGTTCCTGCTCATGGTTGCAGAACTAAATTGTCTGATGGAAAAGATGATGATAAAAAAGATGATAACTGGGGTCCTTAAATAGAGAACTAACCCCAAAATATATGGTAAACGAAAGATCCTAAACGAAATAAAATAAGGTAAAAGAAATAAAATAAAATAAGGAAAATAAGGAAAGTCCGGAATATCTTCGGCCTTGTTGTGGCGATCGCCATGGATGACTGGCGATCGCGGTCTTCATGTAAAACTTTGCCTCGTCTCTGTCGCCCCATGGCGATCGCCATGCTCTCTCGAACTCCAGAAATGCTCCTGTTGTAGAATGGCGATCGCCATAGTGATGGTGGCGATCGCCGCTGCTCCGCAGGATGTCTTCGTCTTCATGTCTTCAATCTTTGATCCTCTTCTTCTTCGGTTCTGGTCTTCATTTCTTCACTTCTTCATAAACAACTCAGAATATAACAATAGCTCCAAATACTTGTGATAACACTCCTAAACTAATGTAATAACCCCTAGTTACGCCATACAAAGTGTAGCGTATCAAATATCCCCATACTTAGACTTTTACTCGTCCCGAGTAACTTACAGAAAAGCTACCCTTACAATGAAAAGCTCAAAGCCTCGGGAAGTACAAGAATATCTCCTAGTGATTACATACTCAATAAGCCCAAAGCATACAAAACGCAACAACAACAATCAAGAACAAATGTGATACAATAAGCACAAACTCAGAACTACACCTTATTCCTCCAAGTGACCTACCCGAATCCTCCTATACGTCTCCTTCTTATGTCACCATAACGCCAAGATGATAATGATCCTAAAACACTCAATTTTTTTTATAACACTCATCTTGCTTGGGCGCCCTTTCGGGTTTTCATTCCAACCACTCAATAATTGTTCCGAGCTCACCAACTCACATCTCTCAAGACTTATTTTTGCCCCAGCCTAATGTCGGTCAAGCCACCTTCTTATTGCATAGAACTTGCTATCCAAGGATTTTATATGCCTTTTTTCAATTTTTGTGGCTTTTTCATACAATATATATAATAAGCTCATGCAGATACAACCAACACCCAAATAATTACATGTGAATACATTCTCCTCCCCCATACTTAAACATTGCATTGTCCTCAATGAAATGGAAGACATAAAAACGAACCCAGGGAAAGAGACAGAAGACTCACATACAAGGTCGGATGACCTTCCTCCAATAAAACTCAAAGTGTGGTAGAATGAGAAACTAGATGAGCACTAAATGTAATCCAATAATGCATAGCTCATCTAAAGTAAAAGAAAGAATACCTCCAATGTAGAAGTGACCCGAACAAATCAACTTCTTGCAAAGAACATGGTCACCAACAAGCTAAGCTCCAGCGAATGTAGATCTAGAATGATAGTACTAATGAAACCAAACTTGATGTAATACAACTCCTTACTTTCTTTCTTTTTTTTTTTTTTTTTTTCTGCACTCTATTTTTTTTTAATCCGATATATTTTTTTTTTTTTTCTCGGAATGATTTTCGGATTTTTTTTTTTTTTTTTTTTTTTTTTTTACGGACGGGAGAGAAGACTTACAGCGAGATTGGCTACTGACTGTAGCTGACCCTAAGCTTCGGTGATTTCCTCCTGTCCATAGAAAAACTAAAAAAGAAAATTAAACCGAACAACACAAACAAAAACAAACTCAAACCTCGGGTTGCCTCCCGAGTAGCGCCTTATTTTATGTCGTGGCTCGACATGAAATTCAAGAGATTTAACTAACGCCATTGGGCTTTGTAAAAACAGTCTCTTGTCTGAATTCTTTCTTGAACCACTCATGGAACGCTTTGAATCTCGTCCCTCTTACCTTGACCACCTTGTCTTTAGCCGTGAAGGTGGTTACATTCACTTTCTCCTCCTTGACCGTATCAGGCGGCTGTTTAAGCTCAATGTCAAGTTCCTGCACACTAGACATCAATGGTATCTCGCCTGGCGAGGTCAGTAATGGAGGGCGATTGCCCAAAGGATGTGAAAAGAGCTTACCTTTAGGCTCTGGCTTAGCATGACACTCCTGCATGTTAGTAGACAAAACAATATCTATTTTTGGGGGCTCTAAGAGATTCTCTAAAACAGGTTGCAATTTATCCTTACAAGTAGGTTTAATCACATCAATAGCACATAGAGAATTCTTATCAATGGGATCCATGTCATAAATATTATATTCTACCTTATCCCCATCAAACTCCATAGAGAGAGTCCCATTATTAACATCAATTTTTGTTTGCACTGTTTTCATGAAAGGTCTACCTAACAGTATAGGTGTGACATTATTAGCATGCTCCATATCTAACACAAAGAAATCAGCAGGAAAAATCAGATCACCAACCATAACAAGAACATCCTCAACAACCCCTTTCGGGTACACAGTAGACCTATCAGCAAGTTGAATAACAGTTCCTGTTTTATGCAAGGGTCCTAAGCCTAGTGATTCATACAAAGAGTAAGGCAAAACATTGATTGATGCACCTAAATCTAGCATGGCTTTGTCAAATTTAGTTTCACCAATCACACATGGAATGCTAAATATGTCTGGATCACCACATTTCTTAGGCATGCGTTTTTGAAATACAGCAGAAACTTGTTCATTTACTTCAACTTTCTTCTTTCCTTTAAGTTTTTGATTTCTTTTAATAGTACAAACTTCTTTCAAAAACTTAGCAAATCTAGGAATACTCTTAACAAGTTTGAGCAAAGGAATGTTTACCTCACACCTACTAAAGGTTTCGAAGATTTTGTTGTCGTTCTCCAGCCTTCGAGTATCCTTCAATGCCTCAGGAAAGGGGGCAACAGGCTTCTGAGAGAATAGAGGTGGAAAATTCGGGCGAACATAATCGTCAATGTACTCAGGGGGATCCTGGCGATCGCCATCAACACCTGGCGATCGCGGTCGCGGGTGATTTTGCACCTCAGCTTCTGGAATGTCATGGAGATCGCTATCACCATATGGCGATCGCGGTCGGGATGCAGATCCTGTTTTGCTCTCTGTAATCTCATGGCGATCGCCACTCAGATCTGGCGATCGCGGTTTTGGCACAGAACAATCATTTAAAGTTTTTCCGCTCCTCAAGAACATTGCACTGACGTTTTCTCTCAGGTTTCTTACCGGTTTCCTGGCCTCTAATTTACTCACAGCTTGAGCAATCTGTCCTAACTGATTTTCAAGATTTTGGATACTCGATTCCGTTTTAGCATTTTGTTGCATCACAGTTTGAGCTAAGGACTTGATCATATCTTCAACAGTCATAGAATTCTGAGGTCTAGGTTGCTGATAATTAATATTATGAGAATCATACCTTGGCCTTGGTTGTCATCCACCAACAGCGTTTATCTCAGCATTCGGCTCTTGGAGTTGTTGACCACCACTATGCAGCATAAAAGACTTCATCATATCTTTCAGTTCATTCATGTCAGTCTGTAATTGATCTGAATTGATTGCTTTGACTGAGTGGGATCCCTGTCTACTGCCAAACTGCCTTGAACTCTCAGCTAGCTCTTCAAACATTTCAGTGGCCTGAGGTATAGTTAGTTTCAGAAAATTACCTCCACAAGATGCGTTTACCATTCGACGATCCTCATCAATCAGGCCACTAAATAAGTACATAAGGAGATCTTTGTCAGTATAACTATGGAATGGACAGCTTGAGCAAAGCTTCTTGAATCTCTCATAATATTCATAGAGACTCTCAGTTGAGTGTTGTTGAAGATTCGTGATCTCCTTCTTCAAGCTGCTCAGTTTTGTAGCTGGAAAATATTTCTCTAAAAAGACCTTTTTCATCTTAGCCCATGTATCAATACTCCCTGGAGCTTGATAATAGAGCCAATCATTCGCAGCGTCTTTCAGAGTAAATCCGAAAGCTCTCAGCATGACCTGCTCCTCAGTAACACCTCTTGGCTTCATACTAGAACATATGGCATGGAATTGAGCCAAGTGTTTGTTGGGATCTTCTCCTGCTAAGTCATGGAAGTGTGGAAGCTCATGAATTAAACCAGCTTTTAATTCAAAATTCACACCTTCTTCAATCTCAGGAAACCTCACTGCTAAAGGTTGTTGGTTTAAGTCTGGGGCAGTGAGTTGCCTCATAGTAGGCAATGGCGGTCCATGTCGATCACCCATCTCGTTATCTTGGTTCAGAGCTGCTCTTTGGTTCCAAAGGAACGTCCTTTCAATCTCTGGGTCAAAGGCAACAAGAGATGAATCAGTAGCACGGGTCTGAACCATAAAGGTTCACACCAAACAGTTGATAATTTCACAATTAACACAGAATCGGAAAAATTTCAATTCCCCGACAACGGCGCCAAATTTGATGAGGCTAAAGTCGTAGTGCCAAATCAAAGAAATAAACTCTAAACACTAACTAGAGTATAGCAAGTAAGTAGAGGTCGAACCCAAGGGAATCAAAACACCAAATCAATGCAGTCAAGTGAAATACCAACTAACGAACAAGTAACAAGTAACCAAGGGGGGGGGGGGGTTTGATTGTATGGAGCACAAAAGTAACAAGTATCAAGCAAAGAAGGTTTGGTTGTGAATATGATGAGAAGGGGTTTCACCTAGCAAGTATCCACACAACAGTCAATCAAGTTGATCATAGATTTATCTCAAGTTCTATTCAATCCTAGGGAATGTTCCTATTCCAATCTTTAATATATCAGCAGGCCAACCAGTCCTGATAATACTTACTATTCAACAATCAGGGAAACCTCTCAAGATTAGATGAAATAGCAGCAAAGGGCACAAGAATCATAAGGATGCATGCAATAACTTACAACCGTCGAGTATTAACATGCAATCAATTCTCTTTCATAAAAGCAATCAACTACCAGATCATGCAGATATGAGCGCTATAATGACAAGGAATTCCACCGTATATTCCTAGTCTAGCAATAGAAAACTATCAATCAAACTAGGTGATCAAGCTAGCAAAACTAATAGAAATCAATAGATGAAGAACAAGAGAATTAATACAAACCCATAGGAAAAGAACAAGAGTTTAGAAATCTCACAACTTAATAACTGAAGGTTTCAACCGCTAGGTAAAACAAGAGAGATTAGTTTCTGCTCATGGTTGCAGAACTAAATTGTCTGATGGAAAAGATGATGATAAAAAAGATGATAACTGGGGTCCTTAAATAGAGAACTAACCCCAAAATATATGGTAAACGAAAGATCCTAAACGAAATAAAATAAGGTAAAAGAAATAAAATAAAATAAGGAAAATAAGGAAAGTCCGGAATATCTTCGGCCTTGTTGTGGCGATCGCCATGGATGACTGGCGATCGCGGTCTTCATGTAAAACTTTGCCTCGTCTCTGTCGCCCCATGGCGATCGCCATAGAGTCATGGCGATCGCCATGCTCTCTCGAACTCCAGAAATGCTCCTGTTGTAGAATGGCGATCGCCATAGTGATGGTGGCGATCGCCGCTGCTCCGCAGGATATCTTCGTCTTCATGTCTTCAATCTTTGATCCTCTTCTTCTTCGGTTCTGGTCTTCATTTCTTCACTTCTTCATAAACAACTCAGAATATAACAATAGCTCCAAATACTTGTGATAACACTCCTAAACTAATGTAATAACCCCTAGTTACGCCATACAAAGTGTAGCGTATCACTAACAGAATAGATGAGTTAATTTTGTGTACGTGTTAATCTCTAGTACCAAATCAATCACACGTGTTTCTGCCATGCTAATTTGATGCTTGTATTCAGTATCTTAGATAAATTACCTGACTATGTCCAGATATATTGTGAAGAATGACTCCCAAAGGCTTACTGCCACTAAAGGGTGATATCCTCCTAAAGAGATTCTTTGTCCCCGATGAGGATAGGCTACCCGGTGTCAACTCCTTCCAGGATACAAGCAAGGTCTCTTAATCTGAACTGTTAAACATATACTTTTTACTTATGACTAGTGTGTATATGCTCTTGTGTTACTCTATTCTTGGTTTCATCCTCTTACCTTTTATTATTCATCCTTCTTTCATCATTGAATAACTACTATGCTTGAGAGTTGGTAAGGTTTGCTGGAACGATTCATTTTCCTTTTCTTGGAGCTTAGTTCTGTTTTCATGAAACATGCTTATGTTAATCAGGAGCTTTATCTCTAGCCAAGATAATGTACTAATAAATTAACCAAGAATGTATTTTCAGACTTAATGCTTTTATTTACACTTGTTTTAGATTTGCATTTATTATCCATAGTTATTGATATCTGTAGGACAGACACATTCTCTGTGGGTGCTTTTCTATTTCTACAAAACACTTGTGGGGTGTCTAGTGGTGACTTTGTGGTTTTATCTTGTTAGGTAAAAAAAATTCAGCTACTAATATTGGGGACGTCTACAGGTAAGGCTTTCAGGTGTTTTTATTATATCAATTCAATAAAAATTAAGCTACAGACATGACTGATCATTTTGCTGTATGTGTTGGTCATTTGTCCTAACATTAATAAAGAAAAGAAAAGATCTTGTTGGTATAGTAGTAATACCTCATTACTGTATGTATAGCATATCTTTTATGCAACTTGCATTTCACAGAATATGAAAAAGAAAGGGAGGGTGGGAAATGGGTGGGTGGTGGCTTTCACAAGTCATACTTAACAGAGTCCAAATGAGCATTAAAGTCTATAATTCACCAGTTTTTATTGAATTAATATAAGTTGGTGACTCTTTCTATTCTTTTTGGCCGTTCTTTTTTTGGTTAAAAGGTGGCAATGCTCAAGGTATTGGATCGCTGCAAGAAGATGAAGCATTTTTTTGCAGGACTTGGATCTAATTTTGGGTAGCATTTTGGTGAAGTGATGAACTTATCCATGTACTTATTAAATTTGTAATAAATGAATTATGGATTTGGTGCATCTTGTGTTTCGGTTTGTTAGGGAGAGTAGTTTATAAATGGGTTTTAATTTATAAATAGATGAAAAGTAGGTTTTTAGAAATAAGTATGTTTGGTAAAAAGGTGAGGTTTATGGGAAATTGTGTAATTTATTAAACATATGTGAGGTGTAAAAAAAAATTAAAACAAATTAGTGGCACATTTTTCTAAACTCCAAAAAGTATTTATTTTCAAAAACCTGTTTATAAACTAAAACCCATTTATATCAAACAGAGCCTTATTTAATTTATTCAGCTATATGGGGAATGCTCATATATAGAATCAGCATCCAAAATTCATTTTAAAAAACGCTGCATTAGACTTACAAACGTTGCATATGGTAAACGACATAACCGCTGCGTAAAGTTGAATAACCGTTGCAGATTAAATGACAAAACCGCTGCAAACGGGCATAAATCCACTGCAAAAGATTAATGGGAAACCGTTTAGCGCACAAATAAACCGCTGCAAGAAGTTAGAAAACCGCTGTAATTGAAAATTCTTAACCGCTACAAAAAGCATGTTGCAGCGGTTTTTGCCTATTGCAGCTGTTTATAGCTTTTATGAAAAAACCGCTGCATTATCATATAAAAACCGCTGCAATTGCTCTAATGCAACGCAAGCAGATGCATCGGTCCAAAACCGCTACAATAGACCTATTGCATCGGTTTTGGGGTGCTGCATTAGCTCGTAATTGTAGTAGTGACTTCTTCTTTCTGGTCTCTTTTTGGGCAATGCTCAAATTGTTCTTCTCATGGTCTCTTTTTGGTACTCTCTAATCTCTCTGGACCTTTCCTCTTGGGTCTTTCCTTAATACATCTTCTCTGTCATCCCCCCCCCCCCAGACACAAGTGAGAACTCGCAACTCTTCTTCACTACTTGTTGGATGACAAGAAACCAAACTTGCTTCACTCACAAGCCAACCTACTTCACTCATAAGAATCGAATAATTTCTCCACTTTGCATCCCACCATATCAAGCTAACACACTTGCTTCACTCACAAGTCCACCTACTTCACTCATAGGCATCGAATAATTTCTCCACTCTGCATCCCACCATATCAAGCTACCACACTTTTGCATTTTGATTCTCACCCTCTGCTGATTAGAGACATTCATCAAATCAGCTCCCTTGAATGACATGCCTCTACGAACACTCACAAGACCATGGTTCGGGACTAAAAAACATCAAGACTACTTCTCCAACAACTCTTATCACACTCCACGTTGTAGTACACCATATACAGCATGCAATCCTTCTCAATTTGCACACAATCCTTCTCAATCTGCACAAATTGTTCACTACACCCCGCATCTCCATCGGATTAATAATCAACACGCCACAAAAAAATCTAATTACCAAGACTGCAGAGCTTCTTCCTGAGGAAGAACAAACATCTTAAAGACCTTCAAATCCGATCTCCACTATTCAGAATATAGATACACAACCCATGAACATTTTCCCAAAGTTTCATCCAAATCCAACGGTCAGATTGTGAGGAAAAATCCAATCTACCACAACTGCATTGCAGAAATCCGAAAATCCCTTCACTATGTGTCTCTCGATGCTTGGGCACGAACAGATTCATTGCTTTCCTGATCCTTCCACCATAATTGTGGCCATGCTTCGACAAGCCCATCATGGACAATCAATCTTTGCTTGAGCGGATCCAGTCACACAGAAAATTCTTGCCATTTAATTACTCTTTCCCAGCCTTTTCCTCTACACCCCAAGATGAATCACCTTCTTCACCACATGAATTTGGTTTCTTCCAGCTGTCATGGTCATCTACTTGCATCACCCGAAGAACCCCTGCTCCTCATCCATCATTAACGTTCATTCATTGCCATCATCATGATCATCACGATCAACAAAATTGGAGATCATCGCCGCCGAGCTCGCCCTGAGCTCTCCATCTCCGCAGAACGCTAAATCCTCCGCCTTATTCAACTCATCATACATTTTTATCACCTACATAAAAAACCATTGTTTCCATCATCCCTACTCAGATCCATCACACAATACCATGCTACCTCACATGGTCTCATAACTTCTCTGATTTGCTAACAAGAAGAATCAACTCAGTCTTATCTCTTTAATTTGAAATCAGGAACTGGGCACTTTTCCCTCTTATTGTATTGAACCCATTCACCTCCACCCATATTTCCAAAGGACTTCAACTATCACCCATCAACGATCACCACCGCCATCATCATTCAAATAATCAAACATCAGATCATCATCACTATGAATCATTGCCTTCTTGATGAACATTACAATTATTCATTGCTCCATCACCACCGAACAGATCATCACCACTGAACATATCACCATCACCAAAAGGAACTTTGCATTGTCGTTTTGCTTCCAAATGCTTCCTAATTGCCTCCAAGCTGCTAAAAGGATGACACATCTCATTACAGTACAAGCATATATGGTCTCTTTTCACCTTGAGACCAAGATATGTAAGAAGCCCCCTTGGATCATTCAAAAACCTCAATCTCAGGAATAAAGAAATTGTGCTTCTTGTGCATGTGAACTATACAAGTTTAAGAAACAAGAAGTACATCCACCATTTCATCATCTTCATCAGTGCCTTCCCCCTCGTTCTGCAATATTTCCAGCAACGCCTCAACCATTCTCCACTTGCGCGGCCTACTGCTGCTTTGCCGCTAATCTCCTCTTCCACCAGAGCAGTCAGTTCTCGCCGATGGAGCACATTCTCCATCATCCTCCCCTGCTTCATCTTCGAAGAGTACCGAACTTCGCCATTAATATCGCCTAGTCTATCTACGCATTTTTCCTCCTTCATTCTGTCGTCGTGGCCATCGCTTTCAACCTACTGCTCCTTGGCCATCAGAACATCCTTAGCCGATGGAGCAATCATTCTTCCTCCTTCAATCCTGCTTTTCAACAATCTCCTCCCTTCATCACTGCTTTGTTTTGACCTTTCTCTTCTTCGCATAGGTCGCCACGCTCTCCGACCACCCAAATATAGAGTTTAAACCCTAACCGCTTGAATTTGACTTCTCAAATCAATCTTCCCCCAAATTCAAGCTTGATTAGAACAATTGATGGATCAAATCGGAGATTCAAAGCCTCAATTTCACCAAATAGAGATCGAATCCCTAGATTTTAGCCCTAAATTTCATCTCCTCTCCCAACTTCTTCTTGTCTTCTTCATCTCAACAGAGCTTTCTTCTTATACCTTTCATTCTTTTCTCAGCACAATCAAAGATTCCTCATCTTACCTCCTTTCGATTGGACTCTCTTCCTCGTCATGTCATCGTCGCCGTCGCTTTTAACCTACTGCTTCTTTGCCATCAGAACTTCCTTAGCCGATGGAGCTTTCTTCTTCTACCTTTCATTCTTTTCTCAGCACAAACAAAGATTCCTCATCTTACCTCCTTTCGATTGGACTCTCTTCCTCGTCATGTCATCGTCACCGTCGCTTTTAACCTACTACTTCTTTTCCATCAGAACTTCCTTAGCCGATGGAGCATGCATTCCTCCTCCTTCGGTCCTAATTTTCAACAATCTCCTCCCTTCATCACTGCTTTGTTTCGACCATTCTCTTCTCCGCGGAGGTCGCCACGCTCTACGACCACCCAAATATAGATTTTAAACCTTATTCGCTTGAATTTTACTTCTCAAATCAATCTTCCCCAAAATTCAAGCCTGGTTAGTATAATTGATGTATCAAATCAGAGATTCAAAGCCTCAATTTCACCAAATAGAGACTGAATCCCTAGATTTTAACCCTCAAATCGGCGACCAAGAACCCAATTTTACCAACCCTATTAATGCTCATCAAATTTGTGAGAATATCAGGACCGAATCGGTTGAAAGGTCGAACAACACAATTTGAACTCAAAATACACAGATCTAGACTCGAATATCCCCTTGTTTATCCCTCTCTCTATCTCTTCGTGTTTTCTTTCAGGGCTATTAGTGTGTTCTCTTCCCAGAACCTTCTTTGTCTCTGCTTTCTTCTCCTCTTTGTCTCTCTCAAAACCTCTCTTTCATAGATCCGGTGGTGGCAGCCACCGGAAAATCAAACACTCCTTTGAGTTACAGTTCGCTTCCCTGACTCTGATACCAGATGTTGAAAAGCGAAGGGAATTGTGCGAACTGACCCTAAAAAGTAACTGCTCAAACCCTAGTAAACGTATTAAACTTACTAAACATAAACCAGGATAAATAGAGTTGTATCTTAATCTTATATTCCAACAAGACTGATCACAAATAAAGATTAAAAAAAAAATGGAGTATATATTATATATGATATGTAAAATATTGGTGCTGGAATTAATCCCAAGGCCTCACCTGTCATCTACTCCCTATTTATTATTAAAATGGAGCTTATCAATTTCTGATCGATCACCACAAAGTTTTGTGAGAAACTAGCCATCGAGAAGCTAACACCAAACAACGTATATGTTTCCCTATTTTTACACGATTCTTATATACAGCCCGGTACTTTATTCAAACGCAGCCTGGTTTCTCGCGTTACGCGAGAAACACGTCCCTCGCGTTACGCGAGAAGCACGTCCCTCGCGTAACGCGAGATCCGGATAACTTTATCCGGTACCGGATAACCCTTGCGTTATGCGAGAAGCACGAAACACGTCCCTCGCGTTACGCGAGAAGCACGTCCCTCGCGTAACGCGAGAAACCAGGCTGCGTTTGAATAAAGCACCGGGCTGTATTTAGTAATGGCCTATTTTTACTACTATCCTTTCAGTTGCCGCTACTTTTTGGTGCTTCCGTTCCGTCCTGGATCCACCAATGCAACATAATCTCGGTAACTATAGTAGTAATAGCACCTACAAAAAAATCCTCGATTCCTCGCTCCTAAATATATGCAATTTGGATCTTCTAGAGCTGAAAATGCAGCAACTCCTCTGCCAAGTTAAAAAGAAGGCAAACTAATATTATTTTAATAGTTAAAGAAAGGGTAATTTGGGGTAAGGCCTAGTCCAGGCACATAATAAGATACATTACCAGCTACAGGCAAGTGGATCTTCTAAATATGACCACCGCGACTATCTATGGCACCTTTTACAATCGCTCTTTTGGCCACCCTCCTAATGTAGTCTATCTCACATACATGTGCTTCGGGTATCTCCATGTATCTGAATGTCGTTTTTGTCGATATTCTCTCAATGCCTTGATAGATATAGGCTTTTGTCCAAACCAAAAGAGCGCGATATATTTGACAGCCAACTGCATGATCCGCTACTCCAATGTCAACATATTCAGAATCATGGAAGAAAAACCGACTCTGATACTAAGGACAAATCTTAGTATAACTTCATCGGAGGTAAGAGAGTACGATGGTGTTGTTCGAGAGTCGGTGGTAAGACTACCTAAGAAAGCTTCAATTGGGAATTCAAGTATCAAATTTGCGACTGGGGAAGCGTAGTGTAATTCCTCGATAACAATTTATTCGGTTGCGCAATGCACTCCTGATTTATCCCCAACAAGGTGCTTGCGTTGCCTTACAGTTACAGATGTTTCCAACCTGCTCAGATCTAACAACTCGGGTCAAAGGAACGTGTGTGTCCTTTTCCCAATTTGTTACCTCAGGTATCTAGATAGCAAATTAATCTTACTTTTCACCTGCTCCAACAAACTCAACAAATGTTGCCCCAAACTCAACCACTATTGGTAGGTACCAATTGATGTCACTTGTCTTTAGTTTCTATTACACAATAAGAGCGGTAGAATTAAACTAAACTTGTATTTTGTTTTCTTGATTCCTAGGAAAACGGAGCAGGAAAAGATCAACAATTAATGGAACAAAAAAAAATCATTCTTGTTGTGGGGTTACTAGGCATCTTTCTCGTTTATTTTACCACATCCTTCATCATCATAACAAAGAGAAAATTGTTTTCGAATCCAAATTCCAACAACACAATAGATGAGGATGATATTACCAATAATTTATCCTTGCAGTTTAACTATAGTTCTTGTGAGATTTAACTTGATCTAATAGATTACCAAACTAAACACGAAGATCTAACAGAATGTAATGACACAAGGAGATGTTAACGGGTTCGGACTCTTCCTACATTTTGTGGCCTCAAGATTGTTGGCTAAATCCACTAAATAGGTCAAACATACAAGAGAACGCAACTCTAACTTCAGATCAATACACAGAACAAAGACAATCACAATTTGTAAAGCAAGAGAAGAAAGACTCCCTAAACCAAGTGTACTTTTTCTAAATCGCTTCTAAACCGCCAATCCGTTGAGCATCTGCGAGCTTCACCACACCAAAGGATCTCCAACTTCAAGCACGAACACTATCCACTCGAATCTATCTCTAGAAGCAAAGGCTTTGCTTCTGTCAAGACCAAGCTCTCAGACCCTAGTAAAAAATGGCTCAGGAACCCTAACCCTAAAAGCTCTCTTTCACAGATGGAGGCGGAGAAGATTGGAATGAGTTTAGGAGAGAGAGAGAGCTAGGGTTAGGCAATATATACCTTGATCTCAGAAGTGAAAGGCGGAGCTCCATCTACCACAAAACGGGTCGGGTTGAGCATTTTGGTTTCCAGATGGTTATTGGGCTTTTTCAAATGGGCCAACCCAAATTACAAATTACACAAAACTCTTATTCTAACATGTACAATGATCTGAACTAACATAATATGGATTGATAATCAATAATGGCAATCATCCACTACAACTTGCCCTCTTGATTGTCATAAGATCTACTCAGCCTAGTTCTAATTGTAAAACACCGTCGCGCTAAACTAGGAGTGGATTCTGGAACACCTACCGTCGTCGACCAAAGCTCACACTTCATCAAGGAGTATCCCAAATGTGCAGGATGTCCCTGCAAAATGCAAACTTATCAGCTGTAACAATCTTAGTACCAAAATCTGCAGGATTTAAATCACCTTTAATCTTAGTAACAACAATATGTTTCTTCTCAATCAGATCTCTGATAAAATGATGTCTCACATCAATATGTTTAGACCTTTTATGATAAACCGGATCTTTACATAAGTACAAGGCACTTTGACTATCCATATGCAAAATAGTCACATAAGTAGCACATTGGATCTCATTTAATAAACTAGTTAGCCATGTACTCTTCATGACTCCAGGCAAATCACTTAGATTTAGACTGCAAGAACGACAGTAATTCCCCCCTCATGTTATCGGGGACGTCGACTCCTATCTTTACGACGCGCTCTTTCTTGTCCGCGTCGACTAGTACGTCTTCAAGATTTCACGTTCTTCGTTAGCGCTTCGTAGTCTGAAAATTTTTGTACTTTTTCCTTCTTTTCGATGGGGGGTTCCACGGTACTCTTCATCCCTACTTTGTATCACTCTCAAGCTACTTTCGGTTCTCCCTTGATTTCTTGTATCCCTCACGACATAGGGAGCTTTAGAGACTGGTGATACGTGGAAGGTACTACTTTCATATCGTGCAGCCAAGATCTCCCTAGGATAACATTGTATGGTGATTCTGCTTCCATCACCGCGAAGTTATTTTGCACGTTGACACCTTGGGCCAACGTAGTAAGGGTGATCTTGCCTAACATATCTGCTACCTCTCTGTTGAAGCCCACCAAAGGTATATGTTCTTGACGATGTCAGCGAGGAGATTCCGAGCTCTTTGACGGCGGACAACATCATGATGTTGGCGGAGCTTTTGTTGTCGATCAGAATCCTCTTAACTTTGCAATTTCCAATGGTGAGGGAGATTACTAGGTCGTCTTGGTGGTTCATTGCTTAGTTCGGCTCTTCGAACGTGATAGGGCGGTCTTCCTTTGTTGTTTTGACGTGATACACATGCGTCGCAACACTTTCTTTCTTGAGCGTTCTAGTGAGTCTTTTGGCGGCGAAGGTGGTGTAACCACTCGTTGAGGAGCCTCCAAATATGGTGTACACCCTTCTATCGTAACTCAGAGGCGGTAGGCATCTAGAACTCTTCTCCTCGTTGGCCTTATCGAGTGCAACCTTTCCTCCTTTGACGTTCTTCTCTTTTGATGCCCGAAAACTACTTCTAGGATTGGTCATATTAGAAGGTGCTCTCTTTACGTGAAAAGATTATACTTTTTTGACCGAGCCCCACAGTGGGCGCCAATTGTTTGTAGCTAGAATTCCTATGTGAAGAAACTAAAGCCAAGTGCGGGCTACCGATAAAACTAGACGGTATTAATCTCAACTCTTAAGAACTAGGGTTAGATAATGGCGAAATCACTTCACTTGTATTACTGCTCGAGGGTTCAACACTTGATTACAATGATAGGGGAGCCAGGTACAAGCCACCTCTGTGCTTATCAAGAACCACTTGGTTCTTCACTAAATGGTCCTGGAGGTAGCATATGATAATTAGATTTTTTCCATTTGGCAAGGCAATTTTGTAGGGTGTTCGGAGAGGCTTAAGATTGGTAAAAAAAAGATGGATAAGAAACACATGTGGTCTGTATCACCACTATCCAATATCAAAAATGATAAACATTCATAGAATCAAACTGAGAACTTAAACCACAATATTTTGTGAAGGAAGATGAAATGTATGATTCCATACCTGCTAGGGCCCTCCTGCAAAATCATGGTTCCCATGAGAGCTAGCTACAAGCTTCTTCTCCTGCATTCAGCATCTGGAAGAGTCGAGCACATTGTTCTGTAGATAAGCCTGGAATGGGCGAAGGAGATTCAGATTCTGTTGAAGACTGAGCAGACATCCTCTTTCCACTGGATTGTTCTTTATCATTGGGAAAACCATGAATTTTGTAGCAATTTTTCAACTTTATGACCAGTTTTCTTACAGTGATTACAAACAATTGGAGCTCTTCTTGCTGGAGTGGTGGTTTCTTGTTGATTTCCATGGAGCTTCCAACAACGATCCACCATATGAACGGATTTCTTGTAGTGTGTGCACATGTATGATTGTCTTCCATCCCTATTGTTTTGATTTCTTCCATTTCTCTTTCCTTGAGCATTCATTGTTGTGGAATCACCTGTAAACTGAGTGTTTGACTTAATTTCTCGTTGTTTCTCATCTTGTATCAGCATAGCATAAACTTGAGAAATAGATGGCACCAGATTCATCAAGAAAATACTTTCTCTTATTGTTGCATAACTGTCATTCAACCCCATCAGAAATTGTATCAACCGTTGCTCTTGCTGAATAGCAGAAAAAGACCGATGCACTCCACAAATACACATAGAAACAGTTTACAAAGTAGCTAATTCGTCCCACAATTTCTTAATCTTTGTGTAATATCTTGTAATACTGTCACTCCCTTGGGAAATATTGCACAACTTTCTGGAAATAGAGAAGGTCTGAGCAAGATTCGATTGACCAAATCTTGTGTTGAGTTCTTGCCACATCTCATAAGTAGTATTGGCAAAAATTATACTTCCAGCAATTTCTTTACTCACAGAGCATGTAATATATCCATGACATGACCATGTCATTACAACGCTCCTATGCTCTGTAATCAGTAGAATCAATAGGCGGTGGATCTAGGGTTCCATCTATAAACCCTACCTTATTCTTTGCAGATAAAGCTACACAAACAAATTTCTTCCAAGTTGTAAATCCTTCTCCAACAAAGACCTTAGAAAACAGTAACATACCTGGATTATCAAATGGATGGAGATAGAAAAGATCCCCCTGATCTGTGTTTCGATTCTGACAAATTTCGTTTCTGGCGTCCTTCATTGTTGCAGAACCAGATGGCTTCGAAAAGAAAGCTAGATGAAGATCGTAGCGGAAGAACAAGGATGATTCCACGCAATCGTGATCTCATATTTGCTGTGATACCCTGTTGGAAATAAAGAATAGACAGATTTGATGGAAAAGTAGAAACTCCATTGAAGAGCTCTGAAGCTTCTAGAGGAAGCAAAAACCGAATTTGCAATGTGATTAGTTACAAGTGAGTTGTCAACTCTGACTTATTATAGTGCTTAAGCATACACATATGCCAGTTGTCACTAAAAGAATATTTATACTAACAGTTTACGAGTGTAATGAAACTTTATATGTGTAATGACAATCTCTATGTATATAATTATGATGACACTTTTTATGAGCGTAGAATGTGTAGTGACAGTTTATTTGTGAGTTTATGAGTGGACACTTTTGTTTTATGAAACATAAAAGTGTCATTTAGACCAAACATGTCATTCGAAAACAATATGAAAGTATTATTATCATTAGTTTGACTCAGTGTCATTACTCTGAAGGTGTCATTAGTGTAAAAGTGTCATTAAAAAATAAGTGTCATTAATTCAAAAGTGTCTTTAGTGTAAGAGTGTCATTAAAAAATAAGTGTCATTAATCTGAAAGTGTCATTGAAAATAATAATATTAAAATAATTAGAAACTTGGGAGAGGGGGTTAGTTTTTAGGGGATTAGTTTCCTAATAAAATGTTGCAACAAGGTTCATGGAAAATTTCAAATTATCATGAGTTGTCTATGAAGTTCATGAACTTGTATTGTAAGGTTCAAAAGTGTCATTCTCCTTTGGTTCCTCTCTATTGTTAGTCTTTCCTTATTATTTATTTTATTTCAATTCTCTCTATCAAATCGCATCCTCTATTATATAAATTTTTAAAAAATCCAACTGCTACAGGGAATAAAGGCATCCTGCCCTACCAGGGAACACTCAGCGGTACTACATCATCATCACCAGTCCAGAAGTCAGAAAGGATATACCTTGTTACGAAAGGTACGTGAAGTTGCATTTCATCGTGGGAAGGCTCGTTGTAAAGAAATCATGCGATGGACAAGATATCCATCCCTACCAGGGCACTAAGTGAAACTCCTCCAGAAAGGCAGGAACCTACTACGGTATGTCTTCCTTCCTACAAAGCTCTTTAGATCCCTCGATGATTGGTTGAAATTTGAATCATCTTGTCTCTCATGCACTCAATCTCATAGAGCTCTACAACCCTTAATTTCTGTTTAAATTGCTTAGAGTACTATCCTGATTATGTCTACCCCTTTATGCGAACTTGACATGATTGCATGCTTTTCTGAACTTCTTCTTGGATGAAAATGTCTTATTTGTAGCCCAAAAGATCCCTCTTGATGATTTGATCCCACATTATAAGCCCAAAGGATAGAGGGTCTCTATAGCCGTCTCTAAGACCATAGTAATGATTCATATGAGCCAATTTTATTCATCCACATCTGGAATCTCTCATCATGACTTTAAAATTGCAAATTTCATGCTATATTTACGTTTTTGTATGATGTTCTCTTGTACTACCTTTGGTAACGATACCACCATGTCATACAACCTCTACCTTCTTAATTGCCATGGAATGTGACGATTGCTCTTACCTTTTGAGAGTTGATTGGGAAAGGAAGGTGGCGTGTGTCAGGGATGCGTGTCTACAACGCATAATGTTTTGAGGAATGTGAGTGGAGAGACGACATCATTAAAGGGAAGGCAATTATTACTAAATGTGAAAAAGGAAAGGTGGAGAGGAAGGTTTGGAAAATGTGAAAGATTTGTGCGGTGAATATGGCGTGTGAAAAGGCTAAAGAAATCCAACGGTCTCTTTTCAAATTTTGATAGAGAAATCAACGACAGATTCGTGCATCCGGTTAAATATCTCCTTCCCTATTTAAAACCCCCTCTCTCGGCTAAACCCTTCACGCTCACAAAAATTTCCAAAATCCTCAATCTCCAGATCTTCTCCCTCCTAAAAAACTTCCAATCTCCTCTCAAATGGCCTCCAACTCCTCGGCCCAAAAGCCTACCTTTGTCATCGCCAATGACGAAACCCTCGAAACTCTTCTTCAAAATCTCTCCTCTATCGGCTACATGTATCAACCCCTCTCATCCCAAACCCATCTCATATCATCATTGAATCCTCCTCCTTTGACCCGATGATCGCCATGGTTGTCTGCACTGAGCCATAACCAGTGAACCTAAAACCTCTGAGCCTCAAGCCTCTACCCTTTCATCCAAGCAAGAGATCAACAAAGAAGAGAAAAAAGGTGTCGAGGATGAGTCTCATCCTGCCGGTGACGTCTCTGAGACGGCGCCGAGGCAGGATGAGTCAATGGAAAAATCCGAGAAGGAACTCGAAGCTGAAATCAATGAGAAGTCTCCCAATGGAGGAAGGAAAGCAACTAAAGGAAGCCCGGTGACAGGAAAAAGAACGACTCGCTCCCAGATCATCAAAGAGACGACTCAACTGTCTTTAGAGGAGACTATTGAAGAAGAGACTAAGCTGAAAACGAAGAAGGCCAAAATCAACCCAAGGAAGGGTGCTAGAAAAGAATAGTCTTGCGCTCCACCCAAAGCAACCGCAAGACTCAAAGATGTCTTTCGTCGTTCCATGGTAAGAGAGCTCATTTTAGACAACTCCTTTCTGGTTGCTAATGGCCTGGGGGGTGTCTGATTGTCTAAAGGCCCAAAAGTGGGATCACCTATTCGACACTGGAGAGGATGTTAATGTGGGGCTAATCAAGGAGTTCTATGCGTCTTTCATACTTGAGGAGAGACCTCATGCTCTTGTTGGTCAATTTGTCATTGATGGACAGAAGTGCACCATTTCCTGCATTGAGCTTGCCTTCATTCTGAAGGTTCGCTTTGGATGATACAGTGAGTACTCAAAATGATAGTGGCCACAAGACATTTAGCCTCTGGAGATCAAGAAGAGGATCAGTGAAGACTCCAATCCTCCCTCTGGTGACATCAAGACAAATTTCATGGGAGCCACTCACAGGATTCTTCACTCCGTGCTGATATGCAATGTCACTCCAAGGGAGCAAAAGAGGAACTCTATACTCATTCAGGATTTTGTGCTGCTAGACAAGATGCTCTCAAAGGAACTGATCAACCTAGCAAAGATTGTCTTACAACACATGGAGCATGCCAACAACAACAACACCCATTCACTTCCCTATCTGAGTCTAGTAAAGAAAATCCTACAGAGTGTTGTAATGTACTCCGATGAAGGTGAAACTGCTGCCTACAGATGCTTGGATGAGAGTAATTTGAAGAAGATGAAGTTTAGGAAAGATGGAAATGCATGCTGGGTAAGGGCCCAAGATGTTCTTCAGATGGACGATGTTGAGGAAGTATCATCTGAGAGCCCTGAGGGGGGACAAAATGAAGAGCCAACGATGGTCTATGAAGCGCATAATGCTATTGGAAAATTGGGCCGACTTGTTGCTAATCTCTCCAATCAACAACAGTGACTGATAGGGACTTTTGAGAAGGAGATGTCCCTGGTGAGGGACAAACTCGAAACTGATGAGACTACACTAGAGAGTCTCTTGTCTCGATCAACTCCTTAGGATGACACAGAGTGATCCTATCGTTCTCATGTCATACCTGACTCACACTTTTCTTCCCTAGTTGTTATTCTTGATTTCTCTTGTTTTTCTTTTCGCTTTTTCATGCTTAAGTTGTTCTTATGTTGCTTGCTTTCTCTTGTTTTGATCTATGAGCTCATAAAATGCTAGCATAGTCACCTTATTCTTTTTGATGATGCCAAAAGCCGGAAAATAAAGGATATCAGGACTTGAGGGGGAATTCAAGCTTAGTTTTTATTTCGGTGTTTTTCTGAGGGGCAATTTTCAGTGTTTTGGTAGTCTTCGTTCCTTAGCTAGTATATATGCCTTAGGTTTATGATATTTTTTTTTAAGGATGTTTGTCATCATCAAAAAGAAAGAAATTGTTGAGATGTAATGGGTTTTGATTAATGACAAACATCCACTAATGATTTACGTGAGGGCATAGGTATGTTTACTAGTGGTTACAGGAATGAGAGAAGACTTGCTGGATTACATGAGACGTAAGGTTACGTCGAATGGAAGACAGTTGTACAAGTAAAGTTCCATCCGAGAAAGAATATCGGTCGAGATATTAGGGAGGATGGTCTTGGAGGTATAAAGAAGAGTTGACTCGCAAATAAGGAAAGAAGACTTTTCAAAGAAGGAAAGAAGCAACTTGGTGGAAGATTTAGGTTTTGAAGACGTGCGCCGTATGAACGTTTAGATATAAGAAAATTCTATCTATAAGGAATATTTCCTTATAGATAGAGTTTCCTTATACATGAGAGGTGGCACACTTAATGAAGGCCGAATATCAAAGCTTGGAGAACAAGGTGGAATATCACACGGAAGGAAATAATATCTACTTAAGAAGAGATTTTCTTAGAAAAGAATATTATATTCTTTAGGTTAAGATTTATGGAAAAGATAGGACGGCTAGATATTGTATTAGGTTAGAGCTATTTAGTTTGCTATATATTGTAAGAGATTTACATAGATTATCAAGACTTTGAAGAGCAAACCCTAGTGCATTGTTTAGAGAAGTTCTACGAGTGTTAGAGATTGAGATTCAAGTGAGAAGAGTGATCCGAGATCTGGGTGGGAAATCTAGAAGAGTGATCCAAGTTCTATTGTAATCAAGATATCAATAACACAAGTAGACTCATTCAAATTCTCTCTGAAAGCTAGAGGGCAGTGGTTTTTCTCTGAAGTACTTATTGGTATTCGAGGTTTGTTTACTATACATCATTGTGTCAAGGTTTGGTTTTCTTTGTTATTTGTCTCTTTACTTTACTACTTGTCAGGGAACAAAAGTTTTGATCTTTTATACTTAGGCGCTAATCGATCGAACAGATGTCATCAACGAGCTCATGCGCTTGTGTCCTTACCAAAAGAAGGTGATGGGTTGTTTGATGATTGTATGGTTAGACTTTCACATTAATCCATTTATGGTATGTTAGAAACTACTCAAGTTTTCAATTTGACAAGTGGAAATTGTTTTGTGCAAATAATCTCAATAGACCAAATTGCCTTTAGATGAGGTAAAACAATCGAAACAAATCTGAATACTAAGACGTCCTAAACAATCAAACCAGATAAATCGAATGAGACAAGGATTGAATAAGCTTAGCTATAGAACCGACGGTCGTTTATAGCAGATCGCACGATGAACACAAGCAAAGAACACAAATGAACACGAATTCCTTAGTTTTTTGGATGGATTACAGAGTACAAGCAAGTTCTTAGTGTATTGAGAGTGTGTCCTTACAAATGTTGGTTTTATGCCTTTTATATCCCTAGAATCTCTCCTAATCAAGACGTTAATCTCTTATTAATGTGATCCCGGAAATCTCTCCTTTTTTCCGACCGTTACCCTATTTAAGACGCGTGGACCAGATCTTAAGATCTTCAACAACAACGGCTTTCTTTTCTTCTACTGGCACACGACTTGGGCTTCTCCAGTGCTCTGATTTCATGGGCCGAAATCAGGCCCAACAGAAATCAGGATGTTTATGTGGATGAGTTAAGCCAAACAGTCGCTACTCTACTTCAGAGCCTCGCGAGTAATGTCTCTTTGGGAGTTTCGAATCTCAAATTTGGTATAGGACATGCTTCTTATAAAGCATCATCGAGTATTAGTGTTGTTTTGCAGTGTAGTCCTGATCTGAATCAGGTGGATTGTTTGAGTTGTCTTACTGACGCCATTAGTCAGCTTGAACCATGTTGTGGTGGTCAGACTGGAGCCTTGACTTTTCTTCCTAGTTTTGTTGTTAGATATGAGGCCCATTCAGAGTCGTTAAATGTTGTTAGATATAAAAAACCGACAAAGATTGTGGGGTGTTTTTCGGTCATTTTTATTGCAGTTGTGTGTTTAAGGATGATCATACATAGAAAACCATGGAAATTGTGTAGCTTTAGTCTAAGAGATATGGGTGGAATCAACGATGCCAATTCGTTGCAGTTTGCTTTTGGCATGATTAGAGATTCGACAAGAAACTTCTCTGAGGCCAACAAACTAGGCACAAATGGATTTGGTACTGTTTACAAGGTACATGATTCTTGTTTTGGTGAGGTTACTAATTCTGGAGTTATCTATTTCAGTATTTTGCTGTAAGTGGTTTATAGTTTTCAATTTAGAATGACAATTCACTACAAGAAAAACCGTTTTTAGCAACGACTTTTGTCGTTGCGATACATATCAAGTCGTTGCAAAAACAGGTTTTGGCAACGACAATTGTCGTTGCTAGGTCGTTGCCGGTAACGCCGTAGTGAAAGGCTATTGCAACGACTTTTTTCGTTGCCAAAACAAACATTTTTCGCAACGACTTTGTTCGTTGCTAATTAGTTGTCGTTGCTAATAACAGTCCGAACTCGTCACATCTTTTGCAACGCTAATGTCGTTGCAATACATGTCAACGTATTGTAACGACAAATGTCGTTGCAATACATATCAACGTATTGTAACGTCATTTGTCGTTGCAATACATATCAACGTATTGCAACGTCATTTGTCGTTGCAATACATATCAACGTATTACAACCTGTACCAAAAACATGTCTAATATTCAAGTATTTAATTTGCCAACTTAGCTATACATCCCGAATCATAAAACCAAAATCATTTCATAATATTTGTGTCATCCACAATATCCCAAAATCATCCTTCGACATCTACTTGTTTCCCTGCACCATTGAATAAAAAATTTCATATAAACAAGGCTAAAAACTTACAATTTATCTCTATTATCATACAAGAGCAAAATTCAGTTTGCAAATCACTTCTATAAACAAAGGAGATAGTCATCATCTTGAGTTTGCAGATCACTTCTGTAAACTGAGTAAACAGTTTGCAGATCACTTCTGTAAACTGAGTAAACAGTTTGCAGATCAGTTCTGTAAACGAAGTAAACAGTTTGCAAATCCTCTGTCTATTATCAAACTAGAAGAATAAAATTATTTATGTTTTAATGATTCCAGAGAAATCAGTTTGCAGATCCTTTGATTCCCAACAGTTTAAGATTCCAGAAAATGCAGTTTGCAGAACAAAATTAATTCAGTTTTCAGATCCTTAAATTCCCAGCAACTAATGATTCCAGATAATAACTCTTTTGTTGATTAGAAGGTTGGTTTAGGGTCATGCATCTCTAGTGGAAAAGGGTTGATTAGAAAGTTTGTTTAAAAACGTACCTTTTGACATAATTACCGAACACCCGTGTTTGCAAGCTGCTGCAACATTGCGCGCTTGAAATCTTCCATTGCTTGTTGTTGTTTTTTCTGGTTCTCTTCTAATTCCTTTATCCTTTGGTCTTGTTCCTTTATCCTTTCGTCTTGTTCTTGGATTTCCCTTGTTGTTGTTCCATAAGTTTTTGTTGTTCCAACTGGTTTTTTCCTTTGGTATAACCATGTAAAGCTGTCCCTTTTCCACGAACATATCCAGACCTTGGCTTCAGAACTTGTGTCAATATTTCTTCTTGTGTCATTGATTCACCAGCTGTAGCAACTACATTTTTCAGTTTTTCCTTCAACAAAATTCAAAAGAAGATTAGAATTAGAGAAAATAATGTAAAAGTTGCTCTATTAGAATCTATGATACATACATGAATTATTTTAGAACGAGTTCCATCAGCCCATTCAAGTTTGTCTTCTTTATTTGTACGAGTGTGCTCCATAAGCCATATCACATCAGCAGAAGGCTTCACCCCGCCATTCTCTTTTATCTAGCACATCATTAAATATTTATTAGTAAATTTACCTTAATTACAATGAATAACATGTGCAAATAATACTTAATTAACTACTATATTAAGTCTTACCATCATTTCCTCAACTTCAGCAAAGGCTAAATTTCCAGTAGTATGAGCACATCTGTTCTCAGACAATCTGTTTCGGGAGTTCCTTTCGCTTACAATCTGTAAGATAAATTAAAACATATTTTTATAAAGGAACAACTATGAAGCTAGATAAATGAATGTTAAAAGAGTGAATACCTTGAATTCATTTGAACCATAATAATTCACACACCATTCCCATTGCTCTTGAGGCAAATCAGGTGGGGGATTTTTTAAGCGTTCAATATCAGTTTTTCCACATTCAGGACTCTTGTAGTAATAGTGCAATCGACTTTTCCATAGCCTATACAAATGTTGCATTGTATCTAAAACGAAATTATACATCTTCAGATCGCAACTAGAATCACTAACTTGAAACTTTTTCTGCAAGGCCAAAATAATGTTTTTCCAAAATAATTATTAGGACAAAAATATTCCATAACGCAATTCATCTGCAGTTTCGTAAATACACATTCTTTAAGCTACTGCATGCACACTATATTCGACTTCAATCCAGCCAATAAAAAACAATTACCATCAACATTCAGCAACATACACATTCATGCCTTATTTGGTTCAAAATCATAGAAATGAACCACAAATTGGAAGAAACTAGTCCACTGTAATGTCATAACTCATATTTTTATCTCACTTCATACTCCTCATTTTTCATACGAAATTGATTTTCATCCATTCTAGTAGTCTACTTCTTTCCCCATATATGAAACTAGAAAATCAGCGAAGAAAACTTGTAAATATATACGACACTTCAACAAATATAAAGAAAAGTAAATAAAAAGTACCTGAATCTCCTTCCACATGCTGTCACCTGCAATAGATAAAACTTCTTTCCAATTCTTAACATTTAATGGCGCTTTGGTTCTTACCACACGACCACACTCATTCACCAAATGTCGTGCATTTTCTCCAATTGCTCGATCGATTTCATCAGGAATCTGGACAGTTAGTTTGCCTTTTCCTTTGATTTTCGAATCAATCACAAAACTTTTATACTTCCCTCTATTACCTCTTGGGGTTGTGTTACTTGTAGCTAATAACATGCAATGAGTGAAATGCAATGTTAGTTGTTTCTATAACCCCAATCCAAATTTTTAAACCTAGTATCAAAAACATTGATTTTACCTTCATTTACACTTGCGTCCAGATTTGTGGTTTGTCTTTGCTTCTCCACAACACGATTAATGTTTACTTTCCTAGGACGAGGAACTACAGCTTCATTCCCTTGCAATGACATAGGAACTCTGCTAGCTAGGTTAGTCATCCTTTTTCTTTTGCCAACTATATCTACAACCATATATATATGCACACATTAGTAGCCAAAAAAATGAATTTGGAAACAATGATATTCTATTTTATTAAAGCATAGGAGGCAATGTGGAAAAATGAGCAACATATATTCAATGGTAATACTATACCTTCAGTCCTCTCCTTCACAAAACCTTCAGATTGACAATCCATGTTTGGCTCTTCTTGAACATCAAGTTCTTGAACATCAAGTTCTTGAACTTGCTCTTTTTGAACTTGCTCAAGATTGGTATGACTCAAAATTTGTTGCTCTCTTTGTGTTTCTCTTAATGTTGCTCGTTGTCTTTCTAAATCTACACGAGAATTGAGTGATAATCCAACCATATCAACGACAAGAATCAAAATAAAGCTTAATAAAAATAACAGAAGTGAAACATATAATATCATTACTTTTTGTAACAATTTCAACATCCATGTCAAATGGAACATTTTGCACCCTTTTAGTAAGGGCAGACTTTGTCATTGTTGTTCCTGAAAAAGTTGAAAGAGCAAAATCATGTATGCAGAATCAATAGGGAGAATCTGTATTATCTGTATGCAGAATCCGTGTATGCAGCATCTGTATTTTCTGTATGCAGAATACATGTATGAAGAATCTGTATTTTCTGTATGCAGAATACATGTATGCAGAATCTGTATTTTCTGCATGTAGAATCCATGTATGCAGAATCAAAATAAAGCATAATAAAAATAACAGAAGTGAAACATATAATGAGTTTTTCTGTATGCAGAATCAGAATCTGTAATTTCAACATCCATGTATGCAGAATCAGTATGCATAAACAATAGACATGTTTTGATGGAAATATAGCTAGATTAAATTTAAAATTTACCTTTTCCATACAATGTACCACCATCTTCTGCATTACACCCATTGATTCGAGTAGACCGGATCATATTATGAAGTCGTCCAGGAGCAATAACACTACGACTGTCGGGTTTCTTTCCTCCTCCTCTTCCAGTCATCTTAGCTGCTTTCTCTTCCTCTTCCTTATTGACAAACTGAGTAAAAGGACTATAAAACATAGCATTTGGTTAATATTTTCTCCAAGACTTGCATAAATAAGAGATGATTATGAATAAAAAACAGAAAGCTATGAAAATACAGATAAGTTATACTTGCAACACCAAAAAAATAATGTTCATAAAAACAAAGTTATCTCATTAATTATAGAATGCAATAAAAACATTACACAAAACAATATGAATGTCATTCTTTTCAGTCCAATGGTTCTTCTTCCTCTTCTTCTTCTTCATCATCAAACTCTTCTTCTTCTTCAGTTGAAGTATCAAACTCTTCAATCTCACCATCATTGATGAAGTCATCATCTGTCTTCATTTCCTCAATCAACTTTTTGACCAATTCAACAATTTTAGCTTCGCGCTCAACCACAAAATTATTTGTAGCTAACGATTCAAGGGAGAAGTTAATATCCAGAGAATCACTATTTTGCTCTTCAACAACAGACTCCACCTCAACCTGCTGATATGCATCCATATCTAAAGCATGTATATCACCATCATCACTTGGCATATCATAGAAATCCCTTGGTTGAGCCTTTATCATAAACTCCCAATCCTCGTTTCTTGGATCTTGTATATAAAATGCTTGCTCCACTTGTGATTCCAGAACATAAACTTCATCTGTCTTTAAAGATCTTGTCTTATTCACACTAGTGAAGCCATATTCATCTACTTTATACCCTCAACCATGGTGCCCTACATCAAACCATCTACATTTGAAAGCAAAAACACGATTTCCTCCAGGATAATGAACCTCATATATATCACTTAAAACACCATAGTATTCCTTATCAGAAGAGTCGTCGCCTTTGACCATCACTCCACAATTTTGAGTTTTTCTATTTTCCGAGCGATCACTGGTGTGAAACCTATAACCGTTTATAATGTATCCAGTATAACGCCTCACAACTCTTGAGGGACCACAAACTAGATTATACAAATCATTATCAACGCATCCATTTTCATGCATTCTGCGTACCTATGAGAATAACGTTTTGAAAAAACTATTATTAATCTAATATTAAAACTCAAATCATCAAAAAAATTATTATAACAAAAATAAACATACTCGATCATGTATCCATTTGGAAAATTCAGTTTTATGCCTTTTTTCTACATTTCTTGGACATTCTCGCAACAACCAATACCTACTCACCTAAGTAACTAAAATTGACACCACAATCAAATATTAATAAAACTCATCAGTCTCCCACATCAAATTAGTGCATAGTTACATAAGTAATAACAATTTTTTCACAACAGTCTAAGTTAAGCTCGAAAATGGTAAATTTAAAGTGAAAGAGAGTGAGATAAGTGAGTATACCAGGTGTCCTTAGCAAATTCTTCCTTGTGAAAAAGCTCCTACCAAAATCTCCTTGAGCACGCTAATAGACTTCACTTTGATTTACCTATGTTTTGTAGCAGACAGATTCTACTCAGCATATCATAAAGGAAAATGAAATTGCAATATCACTGTCAATTGAAAAGCTGATAATAGAAAACAAATCCAGTAAACTTCCTTTGTTACAACTCAAGAAACTGAAACAAAAAGCTAATGCCATTGTACTAAGATGATGCATAAGAAACTTAAGATAAAGCAGCAGCCACCTTCCTTGTATATTGTATCATGCCATGGATCAAATTGACTAAGACTGTTTGTAACATAAGAGTTACTAAATAACTCTAATAAATATTCCTTGTCTGTTTCATCGACTCACGGATATTGCGTTAGATGGAGTGGATTTTAGTGATATGACGGAAGATAATAGTGAACAAACATTCTGAAATTAAATTTTAATTCATTTCTCAAAGAACTTAATCCGCATCATGATGCTCCTTCTCCCATCCTATGAAGGCTCTAAATTGTTTAAAATAAAGATAGCACAGTTCTCTCACTTTCATATATTTATATAGTGCAATCTCTAATCACTAGAACGTGAATAGATATTATCCATAAGTTCATACACCATTTATCCAGAAAGCTCACCTTTTATGTGCTGCTGCAGTGGAAGAAATTGGCTGCATGCTAATTAGCTTAATAGCATCATCAAATTTGATGTTGGGAACAACATCAAACAAAACCTGCGAAAAGAAAACATCGTCCACTAAGATACATATTCTAATGAAGATTTCATAAATAACTCAATTGTATCATATATACAATATTATATGAAACTATAATAACAAGAATAATGATTATAATCAGCAAAATACATATGTGTCAGCAAGTGCAAAGAAAAGAGATCCCTGAGCATTCCAAATTGCATGGGCTATAACGTTTTTCTAAAGAATGGTTTACAGAAGATCAAAGGACTAGGAGAAGCAAGTAAAAGATTGAGCAACTAACATAAGACTACAGTCCAAATCCGCAGAATATACATTCATCTCTACCAAATTTACAACCAATCCCAACTGCAGCACGAAAGCAATTGATTTAACACGATATTTCCCTCCATTAGTAACAAAACAAATTAGCAATCGGTCACTGCAGATGTACAAGTGGCTAGTGAAATTCTGAAGAGTGTTTTTTTTATACATGATGTGACTAGTAATTTTGAAAAGGCAAAGAGGGATTCAATTGTTAGCAGTGCAGAATGTAAGAATCAAATTAGTTCCTTCCTTATGCTTCCTAATGCTCGTTTTCGCTTCAGTAAACTCATTGCTGTTGCATCATATAAAGCTTACAGCTCAAATCATCTGAAGGCAAAATATACATTCATCTCTACCAAATGTACAATCAATACCAACTGGAGCACAAAAGCAATTGACTTAGCAACAATTCACTCCATTACCAACAAAACAAATCAGCAATCATCCATTGCTGATGCACAAATGACCAGTAAAATTCTATACATGTTTGTTTTTACATGATGTGACTAGTAATGTTAAGACAACAAAGAGGGTTCAACTGTGAGGAATGAATATAGAATGCAATAATTAAATTAATCTACAGAAAGCAAATAAGGTTTGATCAATCTTCCAATACTTCGAAACATAAGCTTCAATAGAATTACTATACACGAAAAATTTGGAATCGCTTAGTACCAGGGATCAAATTGTGATTTATACAGTTCAAATCACCTTTTCTGTCATTCTAAGGCAGAATTTACATTCATCTCTACCAAATTTACAATCAACCCAACTGGAGCACAAAAGCAATTGATTTAGCACTACAATTCACTCCATTAGCATAAAAACAAATCAGAAATGACCAGTAAAATTCTAGACTATGTGACTAGTAATTTTGAAATAACAATCACAATTCAATTGTGAGCAATATATAGTCAAATTAATTTACAGAAAGCAACCAGTACTTCTCAACCAGAAGCTTCAATAGAATCAACTGGGCACAAAAGCAATTGATTTAACACCAAAATTCACTCCATTACAAACAAAGCAAATCAGCAATCAGCCATTGATGATGTACACTCTAAACATGTGCTGTAATTTTGAGATAACAAAGAGGGGTTCAATTGTGAGCAATATAGCATCAAAACTCAGAAGAGAGCTTACATAAATACCGGCCCGGTTCAGACCGAAAAGTGAACCGAGTATTTGGACTGTAGTCTTATGTTAGACGCAATCAATTAGTAAATGTAAAGGATAGGAGAAAGTTCTACAGAAAGTTTCTCAATCAGAGAAAGATGGTTCTTGCATTTCACAAGGTACTATTTATATTGACATGTGCATAAACTAGGTAATAGTACTTACTTCTTGATTGCTGATCACAACAATTGTCAGATGGCTTCTCCTGGATGTGGTTACAGCATTGACTTCAAATATTTGTCCTTCAAAAAAAAAAGACAACTTGATGTTTTAGTTCCTTTCCTCCAGTTTATTTTATCTGAATTTTTCTACTTGATATCATCTCTCTGATCATATGATTTTTCTTTTTTTTGATAATCAGAAGTTCAATCAGTAAATGATAATAGGGACTATATATGTGCATTCACATGAACCATTACTATCGAAGAAAACTTCATACATATTGTATAAACATTTACTTATAAATCAAGTATGTGACTTGCATTTAGTGTTTTAAGTCAGTGAAGAGCAAATCGACTGTACATATATTAGCGTTCCTATTTGTATTGAACGTTTTTGGATTCCAGCAAACTTAGAGAGTGTCTGTGATATAAATCACTTAGAGCAAGAATCTCATTCTAAGGAAACCACTTTGAGCAAGGATCTTACCCAAAGGAGACTAGGACTTAAATAGGGAAACTAATAAGTGCTAATGAATCAATTAACTGACCACTATGAATTATAAATTAGTGACAGTAAATCCAACTAACACCTTATATTTTTTCATATCAGTCTGCTATTCAAAAGTTAACCGACACTATATTCCATAGCGGTATGTCTAACCCTTAATATCTCCTTCCTCATCCTCTGTTATACTTAATTCTCTACAATCTAATATTTTGAAGATGAAATCTGCGATCCAGGTAGAAAAGTAGATGAAGAGCCCAAAAAAATCGGGATGAAGAGCCCTATAAAAATCAGAAGATTGCAAATGTCCGGTAGGGTTAGGTTTTTCAATTGCTAATTTATACGGAATGAAGAAGATTGCAGATGAAATAGGAACAAAAATCGGTAGGAGATTGCAGATAAAATCGAGGTGCATAAGAACCCTAAAAATTGGTACGAAAACGACCTACCTGATGGGGAATTGAGGGAGTAGCGGTTGCAGAGGCGAATCGTCGGGACCCCAGACCGAAGTAGAAGGTCGTCGGAGATGAAGGTGGGGGAAGAGAAAGTCGTTGGAGGGAGAGGCCTCGAGCTGGAGGGAGAGGCGCGAGCTGGAGAGGCGAGAGCTGGAGGGAGAGGCGCGAGCTGGAGAGGCGAGAGCTGGAGGGAGAGGCGCGAGCTGGTAGGGAGAGGCGCGAGCTGGAGGGAAAGGCGAGAGCTGGAGGGAGAGGCGCGAGCTGGTAGGGAGAGGCGAGAGCTGGAGGGAGAGGCTCGAGCTGGTAGGGTGGGGTTTCAGGAAAATCGAGGGAGAAGATAATGACTTCACCAATTTGGCTCCTTTTTACCTATTCTTTAGCAACGACCTGCACATTGCAATTGTTATAAAAACGCTTTTGCAACGACAACTTTCGTTGTCATTCCTATTCATTATTTTTTATACAACGATACAAAGGTGATTTTATTTATCGCAACAGTATTAACAACGATACAAGATTGTCGTTGCTAAAAAGGTGATTTCGCAACGACAATTTTTTGTCGTTGCGAAAGGTCGTTGCCAAAAACGTTTTTTCTTGTAGTGATTTCTGTATTAAACATGATTAATATATGCTATGCTATGCCCTTAAGACATGTTAGAATTGACACTAATGATCATTAGTTAGTGTATAGGGTATACTATCTGATGAGCGAGAAATAGCGGTTAAGAGGCTTGCAATGAATTCTTCACAAGGTGAAGACGAATTCAAGAACGAGATGTTGTTGTTTGCCAAATTTCAGGATAGGAACTTGGTTTGGCTTCTGGGTTTCAGCTTACATGATGACGAAAGACTTCTAGTATACGAATCCGTAGCCAATGCTAGTTTGGATCGATTCCTATCTAGATCCTTCATTTGATCACTAGGTTGAATAAAATGAGTTTGTGTTATCGGAGTGTAGATGCAATCAAACGCGCTCAGTTGAACTGTTGAAATGTGATTCAACCTTCATGAACAAGATTAATCAACAAAGATTAAGCCAAGAAAAGGAAGATTACTTTTTGTAGAGGAAAATCAGCAAAGTTGAGCTGACTTTTTGTGATGTACTTGAGTGTTTGAAGTTGTTGTAATGAGTATTTTGTGCAGAGGTATGGTCTTGTGTGAAAGACATACTTTGCTGCAGTGTGTGAGCCATGCTTATGGCAGAATGTTGGAGTGTAAGAGTAGTTTTTAGAGTATGTTTAAATATCTGTAATGTGATGTACTCAAATGTTAATGAAAATGAAGTTGTTCTCTGCTGAACACGTTTTTTCATTCACTCCTTTTCCTTCTCTATTTTTTGCTGTCATTGTTCTCCTTGTTGCTGCACATTGTTGTTGATCAGTTGTTGATCATTTGTGCCAACAGTTTTGGTATCAGAGCTGACTGGGTTTCAATCCTAGGAAACGTTGGTGAGTTTGAGTGTTAAACACAATCAAACACAGAAAGAAAAGATGCAGAATGTACCAGGAAGCAATGCAAGTAACTCGTCTCAACTGCCTATCTTCAAGGGCCTCAAATATCAATTTTGGGGGTTGAAGATGAAGACCTTGTTCAGATCACAAGAATTGTGGAACTTGGTTGATGAAGGGTTCGAGGATGACAATCCAGATGAGCCAGATCAGGCCTTGAGAGAGAAGAGGAAGAAGGATGCAAGAGCCTTGTTTATGATCCAACAAGCTCTTGATGAAGAGATCTTCCCAAGGATTGCTTCTGCTGCAACTGCCAAGGAAGCTTGGGACACTCTCAAGCAAGAATTCATGGGTGATAAGAAGGTTATCACAGTGAGACTTCAATCTCTGAGAAGAGAGTTTGAAACTTCCCTTATGAAGGAGAAGGAGAAAGTACAGGATTATCTTTCAAGGATATCTGGAACTGTGCAACAGATGAAGTCATATGGAGAGGAGATCTCAGATCAACATGTGGTAGGCAAAGTGCTGAGAAGCCTCACAAGTAAGTATGATCACATTGTGACTGCAATTGAAGAGTCAAAAGGCATGGAGACCTATTCATTTGATGAGTTAATGGGCTCACTGCAAGCTCATGAAGAGAGGCTAAACAGATCCTGTGAACAAAAGGAGGAGAAGGCCTTCATGAGTTCGAATGAGTACAAGGAGAAAAGCAATCTACACTCAAGTAAATGGAGAGGTAGAGGTGGCTTTAGAGGCAGAGGAAGAGGGAGAACAAGTCATTACAGTGAGAGTTCTGACTCTCAGAAGAAAGTAATAAAGTGTTACTACTGCAAGAAGAGTGGACACAAAGAAGCTCAGTGTTGGGCAAAGGAGAAAGATAAAGGCAAAGGTGTGCAACAGGAGGATCAGAAACTGAATTTTGCTGATCAAGAAGAGAAACTCTTCTATGCTGAGCTTGAGGAATATGAAGGATGTTTGTTTCTGGCTGAAATAGAGGAACCAGAAAGAAAGAGTTTGCTGTCACAGAATGCAGAAGCCAAGAACAGTGGAGGAGCTTGGTACATTGACAGTGGCTGTTCCAATCATATGACAAGTGAAAGAGAGTTGTTCAAAGATCTTGATGAATCAAGAAAGAACCATGTCAGATTGGGCAATGGTGTTAGAATTGAAGTTGAAGGAAGAGGTACTGTTGCCATGATGACTGAGAAAGGTACAATGAAGCTAATCTATGATGTTCAGTATGTGCCAAAGTTAGCTCATAACTTGCTCAGTGTAGGACAACTTTTGTGTGCTGGTTTTTATGTCTTGTTTGATGATCTGTCATGCTTTATTAGAGACAAGAAGTCTAATGAATTAGTAGTGAGCACAGCTATGGGAAAGAATAGGGTGTTTCCCCTTCAACTGTTGTCTAAAGCAGGGAAGGTAATGATGGCAAAGAGGAGTGATGACACTCAGCTCTGGCATGACAGATATGGACATATCAATGTTCAAAGTTTGAAGCTCTTGGAAGCCAGGGAAATGGTGACAGGTCTTCCTACAATTGGAGAGCTTGAGATCTGTGAGGGTTGTATCTATGGGAAGCAGTCAAAAGAATCTTTTCCAAAGGGAAAAGCCTGGAGAGCAAGTGAGGCACTCGAGCTACTTCATGCTGATTTGTGTGGCCCAATGCAAACAGAATCATTGGGAGGAAGTAGATATTTTTTGATGATCACAGATGATTATAGAAGAATGAGCTGGATATACTTTCTGAAAGCAAAATCAGAGGCATTTGAGAACTTTAAGAAGTTCAAAGCTCTTACAGAAAATCAGAGCAACAAGAAGATAAAAGCCTTGAGAACAGATAGAGGAGGAGAGTTCCTATCTACCAAGTTTTGTGAGTTCTGTGATGAGCATGGAATCAAGAGAGAATTGACAGCACCCTATGCACCAGAGCAGAATGGCATAGCTGAGAGGAAAAACAGAACTGTGGTGGAAATGGCAAGGAGCATGTTAAAGGCTAGAGGAATGCCTAATGAGTTCTGGAGTGAGGCTGTAGCTACTGCAGCTTATATCCTGAATATATCTCCAACCAAAGCTGTAATGGGAAAGACTCCTTATGAAGCATGGAGTGGAAAGAAACCCAATGTGAGTCATCTAAAGGTTTTTGGGAGCATTGCTTACTGAATGGTGAATTTGAGATCTAAGCTAGATGACAAAAGTGTCAAATGTGTATTTATTGGATATGCATCTCAGTCGAAGGCATATAGACTTTATGATCCAATTGCAGAGAAGGTGATCATAAGTCGAAATGTGGAGTTTGATGAAAAATCCAAATGGGATTGGAATTTGAAACAATCTATGACAGCTCAGAAGGAGGTAACTGTGATCACAAGCTTAGATGAAGCTAGCACAGAAATGACAGATCAAGGGCAAGGCTTCAACACAGAGAATAACTTATCAACTCCAATTCAGTCTCAATCCTCTTCACGCAGCTCAAACCAATCAAGTGGTGGCATTAGTAGCTCTAGCTCAGGATCAGATAGCTCAGACTCAAACTCTTCAAGTGAATCTGGGCCAAGGAGATTTAGATCACTTGCTGAGCTTTATGAAAATTGTGACTTTGCTTTAAGTGTTACTGAGCCAAGTAACTATGAGGAAGCAGCAAGAAAGAAAGAGTGGCAGCTAGCTATGACAGAAGAGTTAAATGCCATAGAGAAAAATGAGACTTGGAAGCTGACTGAGCTTCCAGATGGAAAGAATGTGATTGGTTTGAAGTGGGTGTTCAAAACCAAGTATAAAACAGATGGGAGTGTTCAGAAGTATAAGGCAAGGCTAGTAGCCAAGGGATATGCACAGAAAGAAGGCATAGACTTTGAGGAAACCTTTTCACCTGTGGCAAGGTTTGAGACAGTGAGATTAGTATTGGCAATTGCAGCTCAGAAACAGATTCCAGTATACCAGTTTGATGTCAAATCTGCCTTTCTGAATGGAGAACTTCAAGAGGAAGTGTTTGTGGAGCAACCTGAGGGCTTCATCAAGAGTGGAGAAGAAAGGAAAGTGTTGAGGCTGCACAAGGCACTCTATGGGCTAAAGCAAGCCCCTAGAGCATGGTACAGCAAGATTGACAATTTCTTTGTTAGAAATGGATTTGACAGAAGTGAAAATGAGCCAACTCTTTATGTGAAAAGAGGAGAAGGTCATAGCTTTCTGGTGGTATGTCTATATGTTGATGACATCATCTATTTTAGCAACTCAGAGATGTTCTTAGTTGAGTTTCAGAAGGTGATGCAATCTGAATTTGAGATGACAGATCTTGGCAAGCTTCAATATTTTCTTGGGCTAGAAGTTCAGCAAAGTGAGAGAGGAATTTTTCTATGCCAAGAGAAGTATGCTAAGGATATGGTGAAGAAGTTTCATATGGAAAGAAGTGATGGTGCAATCACACCTATGAATACAAATGACAAGCTTCAGAGGATTGATGGAACTGAGAATGGTGATGAGAAACTGTTTAGGAGCTTAGTTGGAGGCCTGAACTATCTCACACAGACAAGGCCTGACATAGCCTATAGTGTGAGTGTAGTATCAAGGTTTATGCATTCTCCATCAAGACAACATCTTGGAGCAGCAAAGAGGATCTTAAGGTATGTGTCAGGAACACTTGGGAAAGGAATCCTCTATGAGTGCAGGAAAGAAGTGAAGCTAGAAGGATTCACAGATAGTGATTGGGCAGGCAGCTTAGATGACAGAAAAAGCACGTCTGGGTCAGTGTTCAATCTAGGCTCAGGGGCTGTCACTTGGAGTTCAAAGAAGCAAGGAACCATAGCCCTCTCATCAAGTGAAGCTGAGTATGTAGCTGCTTGTGCTGCTGCAAGACAAGCTGTCTGGCTGAGGAAAATGTTGGGAGATTTGTGCTGTGAGCAAAAGGAGCCAACCATGATATGGTGTGACAATCAGTCAGCAATTGCAATGGCTAAGAATCCTGCATTACATGCCAGAACCAAGCATATAGAGATCAAGTATCACTACATCAGAAAGCTTATAACTGATGAAGTTATCACACTCAAATTCTGTGGAACTAATGATCAAGATGCAGATTTGTTCACTAAAGCTTTGTGCCAGGTGAAGCATGAATTCTTCTCAAGGAAGATTGGAATAAGGAAGTTTGAATCAAGGGAAGGTGTTGAAATGTGATTCAACCTTCATGAACAAGATTAATCAACAAAGATTAAGCCAAGAAAAGGAAGATTACTTTTTGTAGAGGAAAATCAGCAAAGTTGAGCTGACTTTTTGTGATGTACTTGAGTGTTTGAAGTTGCTGTAATGAGTATTTTGTGCAGAGGTATGGTCTTGTGTGAAAGACATACTTTGCTGCAGTGTGTGAGCCATGCTTATGGCAGAATGTTGGAGTGTAAGAGTAGTTTTTAGAGTATGTTTAAATATCTGTAATGTGATGTACTCAAATGTTAATGAAAATGAAGTTGTTCTCTGCTGGACACGTTTTTTCATTCACTCCTTTTCCTTCTCTATTTTTTGCTGTCATTGTTCTCCTTGTTGCTGCACATTGTTGTTGATCAGTTGTTGATCATTTGTGCCAACATGAACTGGATAGCGCGCAACAAAATTGTTCAAGGAATTGCTCGGGGAATTCTTTACCTTCACGAAGACTCTAGATTAAGAATCATTCACCATGATCTTAAACCTAGCAATGTACTTCTTGATGCAGAGATGTCTCCAAAAATCTCAGACTTTGGCATTGCAAGGTTGTTTTTATACAACACAAACTGAAGCGGGTACTCAAAGAATTGTTGGAACTCGGCAAGTTTCTAAACCATCATCAACTGTTGAAATTGTACTAACTTTAGACATGTCTTGTGCAGAGGCTATATTGCTCCGGAATACGCAATACACGGCTATTTCTCCACCAAGTCGGATGTATACAGCTTCGGTGTTATGCTTTCGGAGATTGTAACGGGAAGAAGCTGCATTAGCAGTAACAATCATGAAGAGAATATTGAAGGCCTCATAAGTTGGGTAAAGCTAGTGGATTAAAACCTGCCTTTTCAACTCCAATGGCAATATTCTGAGTCTAGGATTTTCGTAGGTATGGAGAAAATGGAGGGAAGATGCAGCAATGGAGGTTGTCGATCCTACTATTATTGGAACCTCGGAAACTGATGAGATCTTGAGATACATACAAATAGGGCTACTATGTGTTGAAGATAACATGGCAAAAAGACCTCCAATGTCTGCGGTTGTTCTCATGATGAGTACCAAGTCTTCGGTTCCCCTTCCTTCTCGTCCTGCATACATTGTTGCAAGAAACAATGTGTTGCATTCGGAAGATGGAAGTTTGAGCGTTACAGTATCAACAGGCGACACAACGGTGCCGGTTTCAGAGCCACCTCGTCCTCGGTAGAAGTGTGGATTGATGTGTAAATTTGTAGTATTGGACGATCATGGACGAGTACAGAGCATCTTTCACTTGCATATGAAATTAACATAAAGGGTACGAGAGACTCACCACTCTTTCTACCAAAAAAACATAAATGGAAGGCTTTTCATAAACAGAAATCAAAGTGATTGTGACTATTTTTACACATTCACTGTCACGTTCAACACAAGATCACACAATCAAAACCATCCATGCATCAAGAGAAATATTCGGAGCATCTTTTGTCTCTATAGCTATCTAAGATCAACCCATTGGGCCCCACAGCCACGTCACAGTTGGCATGAATCCTATTTCTCTTGCTTTCCCAAGAATATATTTGAAACCTAATCACCGAAGTTATCTGCAACCTAAACACCACCCTAACCGGCCCCATAGACCGTTGGTTCACGAGCTCCGCCCACATCTGCCTTTTCACCGCCACCAAACCCGACACAGAAGTCGAGCTCTTCGACTCTTGATCAAACGGATCACTTCGTATCTGAGCCTCGCCAAGGCTCTGGTCTTTGTAGTAGATTGTTCCGTATATTGAGCTATAGTGCACCAAGATGTGTTGGTTCGAGTTACGAATAGTCACGTTGTAGGTGATCGTGGCATTCTGTAACTCGTTGGGTCGATCCAAACTCGGGGTGAGTTGGAAGTGGGCCACATAGAATCTAGGTCGGTGGGGTCGAACGTTGAGCCAGAGAATGAAAGCTATTAGGCCCACCACAAAGAAGACAAAAAGAATCATGGTGCATATGAACTTGGAGAGGCGGGTTGTGAAGTTGTCCTTGACCCAGTGACCAAAGTTGTGAGAGGAGTGGTGGCGCGTGTAGCGGTTCTCGTCCCCCACAATGTGGACCGGGACTCGGTTTTCGTTCATTGGATGCATATTCGTCGATGGAGCTTATTTTTAATTCAACAGGTTTTATATAGATATGATGATATATAGATATGATGATGAAAGGGAAGGAAAAGAGATCAATGATTTTGTATGGCAAGGGAAAGAATATATATGTTTTAGGGTTTATTAATCTTTTGCCTTGGTTGTGGGGTTAAGTGCAAGAGTTGCTAACTTTCAAAGGAGGTAAGAGAGAGAGAGAGGCAAGTTACATACAAAATCAACTCTAATGTCGAAAGAACGAACGCTTAAGAGAGCCACTAGACCAATGAATAATGGTAGTGCAAATATATAAATGAGCCTTAACTTGTACCCGTTTGGATTTCTATAATAATGCATTAAACTGCATTATCTTATACTATATTAAATCGAAAATTTAATTCAAGACAACAACTCTGTTAACAGATGCCAAAGACTAGCACTGTTGTGTGTCCACAAATAAGTATATAGAACTCTGAATTACATTTGTATGCCTCGTAAGCTAAATCTCATCAACCTCAAGTACAGAACACAGAAAAAAGTAATGTGTCTAACGATAATTTTAAGAAAATTGTGATTTGTTCATCTCCATTTAGAGTTGTAGTTCATACAGATACTAAACTATTGTAACATGGTAAGGCTCGACTCAGTTAATTTTGAGGTAGCAGATAATGCCATGATATGAGACTCACCGGGACGGAAAGCCTCTTCGTGTTTCCTATCTTCTGCGCTTTGATTCTTTTCGCATTTCTGCATAGTAATTGTCTCTGTTGGCCTTAATCCATAGCTGTTTCCAAACAAGATCTTCCTTCCTTGATTCATCTACAAAAGTTAAAATTTTAATTACAAGTCATCTACCAAAAAAAGTATGAGAAAAATGGGAGGTCTCATTTCAGAATTATTATGATAAATACTTCATCTTCAATTTCAATATTACTGCTAGCTTTACCTATACTTGACCAGGCATCTAGAGACGCACTAAGGGATCTGCGTGTCAAGTAAGAAGCATCTTCCCACGTGTATGGAGCTTTCTTAATATTGTATCTCCAATACCAACCTCCATACCACAACAGAAGCTGCAACAACCCAAAAACCAAATAATAAAAAATCAGAATATCTTGGATATACGTTTACTGGACACAGACTCACAAAGTCAACAAAATAGAAGCTGTAATGCCCGCTAAAATAGCACGTAATCAAAATAGTATCATAATTTCCAATCATAGTGAGTATACAAGAAATAAACTAAGTTCGAGATAGAAACCTTGCTGATAGTGTAAGGCAGGAGAAGAAAGCGGACACCGAGTAATCCCCAAAAAGATGGGGCCTCTGCTCCCTTAATTTGTAGATCTAACTCTTTGCTAAGGTCTTCTTCCTCCACTTTCCTGCCATAGAAAAGAGTGTGATCATGACATAAAGAAAAGTACATAGGAAAGGGAAAATTGCAAATTGTTAAAATTCAAAATATATATGGTTAAAATGTAAATCAAGGTTGAACTACACACTTGCCCATCCTGCTAGTCTTCTTCCTATTTGTTGATCCACCTTGGCGTTCGAGTTCCAAGGCACGTAATCTGTTTTTGTAGACAGGAGATTTTTTAACCGTGTCTATGGCCTGTTAGCAAACAGTACAGCATTTTAATGATCGAGTCACTTGAGGTCTCGTTTTCAATAATACATTTTCAGTTATTCATACAAAAATAATAAACATGTACAAATCTAGTCTAGGAAGGGGTGTTGCTTTTATAAGCAACTTGGCACCTATAGAAAGGAAGAAAAAACGAGCAACAATCAGTAAAACCTGTCGAGGCCCCAGACTCCTAATTGGAGTTTGGAATTAAAACCCAATTTTAACACTTATCAGGGCCACGGAAATTAGTATTCAAAACATTAGACTGCTGAAGCATTTACGGTTCCTGCAATGCTATCAGTATGTACGAGCACTCATTTATTGTTCACAATACATAATGTTACAAAACAGCTAATTAACTTTAGGAACAAAGATTAGCTGTTATGAGAATCTGTCAACTACTACGATCGACGACATTAGTGGAGAAAGTAACTCGTCTAGCATATACAAGATAAATCCTACAACGGACTAAAGAAGAAAGTAAAACACTTATGGTTTTGCAATATACCTGATTGTAGACTGTCCACTGGTTAAGATATTGAAATGCTGAGAGAACAATAAGCAACCCTACTAAAACAGCACGAGGATCCTATGATTTGAAAAAAAACAAAGTTAATGAAATACGTACAAGCACAAATGTACTATCATCAAGCGAGGATAAATAAGACAGAACTAATTGTAATTGCTAAACTTCATAGCAAGCCTCACCGTTTTGTGACCATAGTATGCCCTATAGTATCTAGCTGTATTGTAGAATACCTACATCATTGCAAGAGTGTAAGACAACGTTAGTACTTAGTAGTGACTAGTGATAGCATAATAAAACATAACTGGGACAAGATGATACTGATGAGTTATCAGTGACAAATTAGTCGATAGCAAGACACTGCTAAGATCTGAACTTTAAAGCATTATAAAACAACTTCCACCCGGAAAGATTTCATAACTCACTTTCTACAACACAGTTAAAAAGTGATGTTTTTCAGTACATGAAGTATCAGCCTAACATATAAGAAAGTATATATTCTTAGTGCCTAGATAAACGGTGGTGAATATCACACAAAACCTGAGACAACATACAGTACCTATGAACACATCACAGAGCAGTAGCATACAACAACGAATAAAGTTTGAAAATGAAGACACATAAGCAATTGTTATACCAGAAGTAGCTAGATCGAGATCATATACTGCACATATCAACAAATTAAAAAGGGCAAGTTTACCTCCTCAGGATGTTCTATTGCATAATCATACTGCTGCCTAGTGGCATCATCCTTTAAAATCTGTTTGCAAAACAATATTACTTTTAGCTTTTCATAATAAAAATGCAGATAAAACAATTTCTGGTAGATTAAAAATAATTATCTAACATCATCCACCTATAAACTCACGAATTATTTTCATAACCTCCTTTTCCAGAATACATTAAACCAGTGTAAGATAATCAGCAGTTGTGCTACCATATTATCAACAAAAGTAACTATACCATCAAATATTCACTACAGTTACAGTACATACCTCGTACGCATTTGCAATTTTAAGGAACAGCTTCTTCGATTCCGGATCCGGATTTTTATCAGGATGACTAAATCAAAGAAAATTAAGAAAATCAGAAAACTTTTAATTGATCAAATCAACTAAATCCATGAGACAACATCGCCTTACTGTTTCAAGGACAGCTTGTAATAGGATTTCTTGATCTCCGAAGCATTTGCACTTTGAGTAACCCTAGACACCATAATTCCTGAAATCAGAATGCAATCGCATAGAACAATTAAGAAATGGAGAGAGAGGATATACCCCAAAAGATCATAGCAGTCGTCTTCATCGCAGTAAATAGCGATTGAAGGCTGGATGAGGAAGAGCATGGTAATGGCTGCGAGAGCTGACCACCGGATCGCCGGCACTGACGCCATCGCTTCCGTTTCCGGCGAAGAGCTCTTTGGTCTCGTGTGGAGATTTGACCAGCTCTAGATACTAACGCAAAGTCTTCAACTTTGTGCAGACAAAAAAAAAAGAAAACAAAAAGAAAAGAAAAGAGGATTCAGCCCGCAAGTTATGTACCAAATGGGCCTCGTGGCCAAATAGTTGCTTAATCGTTAAATGAGCCTCATAGCCCAAAATATCAAAACGCCAACACCGAAAGAATGGGATGATAAAACAATGCAATAAACATAGAAAATAAATGAAATTCAACAATTCAAAACAGTAAGAAAATCTGAATCTGGATTTCTGGCCTGAGATAAATGACTAAAAAAATATTCAAACAGTGAGAAACGTTCAAGAGAATGTGTTGGCTGATCAACATGAAATGTTTACATACAAGTTTATCTAAGTGCATTGACATACCTTACAAAAAATTTATTGATCAGTACATCATTTCATGTCAAAACAGAATGCCTAGACTGAAAAGCTACATTAACCAAATTGTTAATCAAACTCAAATTGCATTATTTTTCCATGCTATTACAATTTAGATGCTAAGAAAACGACACATATAGAATAAAATAATTGATCGGAACTGTTTCATTATATGTTACAGATTGATAATCCATTCTAGCTAATTCATGAGTTAAAACAGGCAAGAGAGATGTTAAATGATTGGATGATGCTATAAGAATCATGCACATATATGAATGATAAGAAAATCAATCATACGGTATTTGTTCAGTAAAGGGATGCATATATATTTCACATAATAATGCCCAATAATTCCAATTATTTTAATAAACACTATTCTATTGCCCATTCAATGGTATCATTACACTGATTCAAGAAATAGATTGCATCTAAGCAATTCATTGCTTTTCGAATTTCAACCAATCTCATTGGCAGTAGAGTTTCACATATTAGACAGGAAAGAAAATACAGAAACTAAAACATTATTAAGAAATTCATCAACCTCACAATGTTCCTGAAAAAGCATCAACGACACAATTGCTGAATCCACAAGCCACTTTGCCTGCCAAGCAAAATAAAGTAACAGTAAGGATCACCACAAATCTCAGCCCCTGAATTATTTATTCAGAACAGCAACACATAATCTGTGAATTATTCATCCAAAGATGTCTAGTATGTCTACCAATGAGCTGATATTTGACTTTAAAATAAACACCTCAATGAGTTGATATTCCCTAAATTGATAATTATGAGAAGATACATAATATTAAGAGAGTAAATTTTGCTATAAGATCCAGGAACACATACATACCTACACAAATTATTATTGTCAATGTCAGGAGCAAACAAATTGAGGAGAAGTCGTCTACTGCACAACAAAGTAATGGAAGTTTAGCACACAAATTTTAATTGTATTTTAATTGTATCAAAACAAACGTACTAACAAAACCAAATTAACAACAATAAATGAGGAGTATGGCAGTGACAACATCCATCACTACCACATCAGTATATGAACATCTAAGAAATTGTATAAACTTAGATCAAGAGTAATCGGATTCTCTGAACAATGAAGGGGAAAAAGAATTTTAACAGCTTGGGAGGAGTTTCTACGTATGATGAAATAGGGGGTAGAGGGCTTCAAATTTTAGTTGTTGAGAAGATTTATTAAGCTGTTAAAATCTCCAAACAAATTTAAACTGGCCCCACAAATCTAAACTGATAACAGATAAAAATCTAAACAGTTGTGTGTCTTTGATAGACTACCAAAAGAGCTATTTGAAGAGGGATGTTCAAAACCCTTAATCAATTGCCGATCATATGTACCGGATGTGGCTAATGGCTCTCATTTCTGCTGATTTGCCCGGTCTCGGTCGGGAAAAGTATGGCTTATACTTTTATGAGGTTTTTACCGAAAACCACCCGTAAAAGTGCCTATATTGCTCTAAACCACCCCTTTAATTGGATATTACCGGAAACCACCCGTTTAACTACTGCCGTTAGCGATTCACCACCCGTTTTCATATTTCGTTTATAATTCGTTAATTATTTATAGATTTAGCCCTCTAACTTTATATTTATTGATTTTTCTTCACAAATTGAAAAGTTGGGAAATAATTGTAATTAGGTATAAAATTAGGCTAACTAAATCATGTTCTTCCACAAAAAATCAGATCTGATTTGGATTCTACCTGAGGAGTTGGCAGGTCATAAAATCGGTGAACAAGTTCATGAGAGAACGGGCATCGAGTACCTGGGACACGGATCTTGGTCCATGATTGAGGAATCCAGTAGGGACGAGGGAATGCGAGTTTGGGAGCGGATTCCGCCAGTTCTGGTGGTAGAGCAGGCTTCCAGTGGAGGGATTGGGCGGGAGAGGAGGAGGCGTGGGTGGATCGGCGAGCTGTGGCTCCTGGGAGAGGAATGTGAAGGTGGTGATGGACTTGACATAGGTTACTGACTTATTGAGACGAGATTCGTTTCAAAAAATCAGATCTGATTTGGATTCTACCAGAGGAGTTGGCAGGCGAGTAGAATTCGTCGTCGTCTGTTGCGTCGGAGTCGTGGCTGTGTTTGTGGAGTGGGCGGAGAGGAGGGAGAGGTCGGATTTTGGGGGATTCGATGTGATTTTCATCGTTGGAAGCGGCTAGGGTTCCGAGATAGAGGAATTCGGAGCTGGTGTTGGAGACGCCGGCCGGACTGGAAGCTTGCTCGTCCCGGGATTTGGGTGCAGCCATGATAAACTTCAAGCTGTTTAACTACCTTGGAGATGCTCCGGTTGCTAGTGACTCCAAGGGCTAAAATTGTGCTGTGCAGATGGAGTAAAATGATCTTCAACCTGGTAGTTTTTCTGCTTCAACATTATTCCTAATCTTCAAACTATGTTTTTTCTTAATTTAATTTTGTGAACATATTGTGTATAGATCTAATTATTGTCGCAGTTGTGATGAACTATTGAACATAGATTACATCCTTGAATCACACAGAAATGAAATTATTGAGTTCGAAATTTCAGTACCATTGTAAACAAAATGAAGAAAATAGTATGTGAATCTGAATGTTGTTCTATTGTTTACAATGCGTCCCTGGATTTCAGTTCTCATATCTGATTTTTTGTGGAAGAACATGATTTAGTTAGTCCAATTTTATACTTAATTACAATTATTTCTCAACTTTTCAATTTGTGAAGAAAAATCAATAAATATAAAGTTAGAGGGCTAAATCTGTAAATAATTAACGGATTATAAACGGAATATGAAAACGGGTGGTGAATCGCTAACGGAAGTAGTTAAACGGGTGGTTTCCGGTAATATTCAATTAAAGGGGTGGTTTAGAGCAATATAGGCACTTTTACGGGTGGTTTTCGGTAAAAACCTCTACTTTTATTTCAACAAGGTTGCACCGATCGATAAGTTATTTTTCTCCTCACTCTTATATGATATGATTCTTTAATGGCATTAAGGTCTATTTGTGAATGTACAATTCATGTTCAGCTGATTTGTTCACATGAGTAGTTCGAGGTAATCAGAGCTCTATATAGCAAGTTCATTCATTTTCATTAAAGATTTACCAGATTTCTTCAACATGTTTTGCAACTTCTGATCATCTAGGCTTTCTGTAGTGAGATGTTCGAGGTAATTAGAGGTCTATTTTACTCTCCAACATTCCTATAATGTAGTTTGAATTAGTTTTTGGCCTTAGATGAATCCTTTTTATACAAGTTATTCATGAATCTAATCATGCTCAAGAGGTGTTCGATGAAATGACCCATATATTTTAAAACTTTGCTTGCGGGTTTTTATGATGCTTTTAGTTCCAAAGTTGTCATCATCTTGTAAAGTTGGTTGAATTGAATGATTAAATCATGTCGTGAAGTAATTAGGTTCTTATTGGATGAATAAGATGGAATTGATTTTATTGTTGGATGCAGAACATTAGTTAAGTCAAGATCTGGCTGGGGATGTTCAAACTTCAAAGGTTTTTCATTATTGTGCTATGAATTCTGAGTAAATTAATTCATCAATATCAACCCATGTGTAATAGAAAGCACCTGATAGTTGCATCAGCTGGACAATATCTTGAGTCTGAACCTGAAGCTTATAGTTCCAAAAGCAATTGGGATTCTTTGAGGAATATCTTTGATGCATTTTGTAGGTTTTCGCAGCCTCATACAGTTATTGGAACAGTTGAGTTTCACTTTAATCTGTTCTAATACATTGAATTAACATTTCACTATATGCGTGCAAGAAACATAAGATATGTCTATTACTTGGTGGCATGCATTGCGCATAGTTACGGTTTCTCTTCTTGCAGATTACCTCTCAGTGTGATAATAACTTATTATTTCCGATGCTCCTCCATTTCCAGGCCATTGTTGCTGCTCTTATGATGAATATTTATATTGTTGGGCTAAATTAACTATCTAATATAGATATAGACAAGGTTATGCATTTAATTCAATCAAACAACAAAGTAGGTTTCCATTCATTAATGTTTTACATATATAAGCATGTTCTTTTTAAAACTTTCTGACCAAGTGACATTTTCTACAATTCTGCAAACTTTTCTCACGTCAATAAGCCATATCTTCATTCGCGTCAGAAGAATATTCTATTGGAACTGGTTTATTCATTGTGACACCATTTTCTATAATGCTATTGTTTGTAGTTTTTCCCTTTTTTAATTAATGTAGGTGCATGAGCTATTTTTTTTTGTTCTGAGTTGTTGATCATGCGGCTCAATAGTGTTTACCGGCCACCATTTTCCTTTCCAGTCTATGTCATAATTTTTGCATCACTTTTTTCTTCTTTTTTATTTTCGTTTGTGATGTTTTGCTCTACCTAAATGCTGTCAATTCACACTATCCAGATCCAGAATGGCAGACACAATGTAGAGGTGTTAAAAGGTTAATCGGGCCGGTCAAACCGGACCGGCCAACCCGCCTTCCTATCGGTTCAGGTTCATAAGACTGTGGAGGTATGTTATACTAATCTTGCTCCTGATTTTTGTTTCTATCTTTTTAAAAACAAAATCTTTTGTAAATTCTATCTTTTTTAATTTTATATCCCAAAAATAGTTGTGATTTTGTTAAGATAATTTGTGCTCAATTTAAAATGGCCCCACAAATCTAAACTGATAACAGATAAAAATCTAAACAGATACCAGATAAAAATTAGAAAATAATATAATACCTACTAAGATTATTTGTTTGGAGATTTTAACAGCTTAATAAATCTTCTCAACAACTAAAATTTGAAGCCCTTTACCCCCTATTTCATCATACGTAGAAACTCCTCCCAAGCTGTTAAAATTCTTTTTCCCCTTCATTGTTCAGAGAATCCGATTATTCTTTATCTAAGTTTATACAATTTCTTAGATGTTCATATACTGATGTGGTAGTGATGGATGTTGTCATTGCCATACTCCTCATTTATTGTTGTTAATTTGGTTTTGTTAGTACGTTTGTTTTGATACAATTAAAATTTGTGTGCTAAACTTCCATTACTTTGTTGTGCAGTAGACGACTTCTCCTCAATTTGTTTGCTCCTGACATTGACAATAATAATTTGTGTAGGTATGTATGTGTTCCTGGATCTTATAGCAAAACTTACTCTCTTAATATTATGTTTATTCTCATAATTATCAATTTAGGGAATATCAGCTCATTGAGGTGTTTATTTTAAAGTTAAATATCAGCTCATTGGTAGACATAGTAGACATCTTTGGATGAATAATTCACAGATTATGTGTTGCTGTTCTGAATAAATAATTCAGGGGCTGAGATTTGTGGTGATCCTTACTGTTACTTTATTTTGCTTGGCAGGCAAAGTGGCTTGTGGATTCAGCAATTGTGTCGTTGATGCTTTTTCAGGAACATTGTGAGGTTGATGAATTTCTTGATAATGTTTTAGTTTCTGTATTTTCTTTCCTGTCTAATATGTGAAACTCTACTGCCAATGAGATTGGTTGAAATTCGAAAAGCAATGAATTGCTTAGATGCAATCTATTTCTTGAATCAGTGTAATGATACCATTGAATGGGCAATAGAATAGTGTTTATTAAAATAATTGGAATTATTGGGCATTATTATGTGAAATATATATGCATCCCTTTACTGAACAAATACCGTATGATTGATTTTCTTATCATTCATATATGTGCATGATTCTTATAGCATCATCCAATCATTTAACATCTCTCTTGCCTGTTTTAACTCATGAATTAGCTAGAATGGATTATCAATCTGTAACATATAATGAAACAGTTCCGATCAATTATTTTATTCTATATGTGTCGTTTTCTTAGCATCTAAATTGTAATAGCATGGAAAAATAATGCAATTTGAGTTTGATTAACAATTTGGTTAATGTAGCTTTTCAGTCTAGGCATTGTTTGTTACGGATTTTGTACCCCACTGGTTAAATCTGACGTGTCACCCTCACAATAAACCTCAAATCTATTTTTTATTAACTATTAAAATTTCTTCTTCAAACAAAATAACCTAAAATATTGGATCCTTTTCCTAATATCTACAGACGACACCTCTACTCCAACAAATTTTCCAGATCTCCTTCAAACTCAAATCTGTTTTCATGAAGTCACCATCCGATCCACCGACTTCTCCATTCCAGGTTACCTCTCTAACTTCATCACTCTTTCGTTGTCATTTCTCCTTTCAAATCACTCATATTTTAAACAGTTGTGTGTCTTTGATAGACTACCAAAAGAGCTATTTGAAGAGGGATGTTCAAAACCCTTAATCAATTGCCGATCATATGTACCGGATGTGGCTAATGGCTCTCATTTCTGATAACAGATAAAAACAGATTTGAGTTTGAAGGAGATATGGAAAATTTGTTGGAGTAGAGGTGTCGTCTGTAGATATTAGGAAAAAGATCCAATATTTTAGGTTATTTTGTTTGAAGAAGAAATTTTAATAGTTAATAAAAAATAGATTTGAGGTTTATTGTGAGGGTGACACGTCAGCTTTGTGGGGTCAGATTTAACCAGAGAGCTTTAAATAGCTCTGTTTTAATATATATATATATATATAGATTGAGGTTGATGCACGTAAACGTTACTTTCTCGTCTCCAAGTATAAGAGATCGTTGTATAAGGTAACATATATTCATGAGTGATCTTGTTTGATTCATGTTAATGAGTACTTTAACAACATTAAATTTTACGATTTTTACTAACTTGTAACGAGAGATATTGACGGTATAATACGTGTCTCGACAATGTGTCCATTTGAAACAGGTAGATCAATAGGGGACAAAGAGAGTATTACTTATACATATAATTTTAATGATATTTACACGTTGTGTGTATGAATTATAACATTTTTTATGCATAAATTATAACGTTTGTGTGCGTTATTCTCATTTCTCATACGGTATAATTCATCACCCTCACCGAAATCGAAGCCGCACAAAACAAACCTAATAAAGTGAGAGATAAAAAAGAGTGATACTAGACGCATCCCAAATTCGTAATGTGTTTTTTTTAAAAGGTAATGTGTTTATCACTTTATCATATACGCCAAGAACTTAGTAGTATGAGAAACATATATAAGATCAAAACAAAAAATGAGAAACTATTAGAAGATTTATCGAATAGATTTTATGGCTTGGTACCTGGATGATGTGACCATTATTGGGGACACTGCTAAAATTTCAGAAGCCCTGCATTTGATTATTAAGGAAGGTCCAGCTATGGGATTGCACTTAAATGTCGAGAAAACAGAACTCTTTTGGCCGAACCCTGATCCAAGGAGTAGCGATCCTGTTCTTTTTTCTCAGATAATGGCTCGTCCCTTGGATGGAGTTAAGCTCCTTGGCGGACCGGTCAATTTGAGTGCAACATTTTGTAGTCGCTTGATCGAAGATAGAGTTTCTAAAATCGCGATCTTTAAGAAAGGTTCTTCAAGAAATTGTTGTAGCTGGTGCTGCTGGTTTTGGTGACTGACAGTGGTGTTGTGCCACCCTGCCCTCCCGCCTTGGTGGATTTGGAGTCTATACGGCGCAAGATGCTTCTGCGTATGCTTTTGTTGCTTTGAGATTGCAGTATTTTACTCTCGAAAACAGATTACTTCGCCATTGTAGTGTCCCTGACTTAGGCCCAACATGTGAGTTAGCTTTGACAAGTTTTAGGAATTTGTGTAATTTCGATCCTCTTGATCTCTGTCGTGACGTACCAGCCCCCTGTTTATGATAAAGCTGGCTTCATTGTACTTCATTATGGTTGAGAGAGAGTTGGTGAGCCGGTACAACCCTAGTGCTCGTGAAAGACTATCCTCATTAGCAACCGTTCAACACATTCATTGGATTTCTTACGAACGCTTCCTATTGAGGGGTTGAGACACATGATGCACCCAAGACAGCTCATGTGTGTTCTCTATTATCGCCTTGCAATTCCTTTGTATCCCGCTAATTTTACTTGCCCTTATTGCTCATCCAAAATCATGGATTGTTTCGGGGTCACACGAGCGTCACGATGCGTTCTAGTTTGTTTTCTTACGTTGGTAATGTTATCGCCTTACAGTTTTATTGCTTTTACTTTTTTTTTAACGAACTGGGGGTGATTCTCTCAATTTTTTTGTCTAGGGTCACACTAGCGGCTCAGAGCCACACAACCAATATGCTAATATCCGGTCTTTTATTTTTTAGAGATTGAGTTTGAACAAGAGTGAGCTTAGTTAGTTGCTAGGTTCCTATCCAACTTTTTGTAATTTAAGAAATTTTCGAATAATAATATATTAAAATTTATTAATTCAAAAAAAATTATATGAATAAGTTATAATTGCAAAATTTATTTAATCGAAAAGATGATATGAATGTTTGTAACTTTCTTAGGTGTGGCTTGCGAGATTCGAAAGGGCAAATCTCCAAAATCGGTAGTCTTGAGCGGCGTCTCATACCTACGAACGGTCACCTCTCATACCTACGAACTGTCACCTACTTATTTGAGCTTATATTTAATCAATCAATCCATGATTTTTTCTTAAATTATACTCCCTCCGTCCCATTATATAAGCTCCATTTCAAATTATGACACTATTTACAATTCGAGAAAATCTTCTCAATTTCTTCCAATATACAAGCGAAAACATAGTCATGATAGTTTATTTAGTTTTAAAAAAATAAAAGGAAAACACTTATTTGAACCAATCAAAATGAATGAACCATGAAATGGACTATCATTTTGGACTAGATGATCTCTACCGCTTATATAGTGGGACAGAGGGAGTACTCCGTAGGATAAATAGTTTATAATGAAAATAAATATAAAATATTTAATTATGAGTTATATTTTTTTGATGGGTTTATATTCCTTGATGGATCAAATTAGTAATACAAAGAAGTATATCACCTACATTTAATATTCTCAATCAGAACAATTTTAGTAAGTAAGAAATTGTTGTACCATATATACACGTGATGTCCAAATGCTTAGTTGTTACCACCTACCAACATGTCATCAAAACGATTTCACAAACATTAAGTTGAAAATATTGTGTATCTTTGTTTTCCTAAGAATATGTTTCAAAATATAATTTTGCATTTAACTAGTCAAATTTATTTTTTGTTTATGTTGAATAAAAGGTTGGTATTTATTTTGGCCATTTTTTTGTACAGTAAAATAAAACTTGGGGTCGGTGATATTGGAAATAATAAAATTCCGAGGACTGCTTATATGCATTCTTCCTCGTGCCCAACGCCCTCGATTACTATAAAAGGGAAAAGCAGACTGACTCTCCTTACTGTGAAAAGCTCTAAAACCCAAAGTAGAGACCTTTCGAAGTGTAGCAAAAGGGGTTGTTGGCGTTGTAGTTGGCATCCATCCATCCATGGCGGCTTCCAGTTTAGTCAACCTCAGCTCTTCATCCTCCTCCTGGATCGGCCAACACTCCCTCAACAAACGCATGTCTTCGCCTTCTCTCATCGCAACTCGACGACTTTCCCTTCCCGTCCGCGCTGCCTCCTGTTCCTACTCTGATGAACTCGTCAAAACTGCTGTAATCTCTCTCTCTCTTTCCATTTCCTTGTTATCATTTATGTGCTGTGTTACGCTCTCCTGCATATGTAGGGTTGATTGTCACTTTTAGTTGTTATCGTGATTTAGGGCCTCGATCTGCTGTTTTTACAAAATTTTAGTGTCAAATTGAAGAGATCTATTGGTTGATCGTTTTTATCTCCTTATACTTGTATGTATTGTTGCACTAATTTGTTTGCTTAAGCACTTTGTGAACCTCTTTTGTTCTATCTGATCACGAGTCACAGTCTCATGTATGGAGTTATATGCTTTCATGAATTATAAACCGTTTGTTATCCTTTTGACTCACTTAGCTTTGCAATTTGTTGGTTCTGTAGAAAACAATTGCCTCTCCTGGGAGAGGTATCCTTGCCATTGATGAGTCTAATGCTACTTGCGGTAAACGTTTGGATTCAATTGGGTTGGACAATACTGAGGTGAACCGTCAAGCTTACAGGCAACTCTTGCTTACAACACCTGGCCTAGGTGAATATATTTCTGGTGCCATTATGTTCGAGGAAACTCTTTATCAGTCTACAACTGACGGGAAGAAGTTCGTTGAATGTCTGCGTGATGAGAATATTGTTCCTGGTATTAAAGTTGACAAGGTATGATGTGAACATCCTTTGATTATCACTAGCTTAGGTTTCTATGAAATTACAATGTACTGATTTTTCTTTTTGTGTTGTAGGGTTTGTCTCCATTGCCAGGATCAAACAATGAATCTTGGTGCCAAGGGTTAGATGGATTGGCCTCAAGGACTGCTGAATACTATAAGCAAGGTGCTCGCTTTGCTAAATGGTAACTACAGATGTGCCCAAGACTGTGAAGCAAATATTGTCATACAATTTCTGCCTTATACTTATACAGTTACACACAAATTTGGCCACATGAGAGTTTATTGTTGAATTTACAAAAATCCTTATTCTATTTTAACTAAAAATCAAAATATATATACTTTGATGCTTTGCTAAAGGTTTAGATGTTTTATTGTAACTAAAAATCCTTATTGTACAAACCTCTCAAAATAACCATGTCATTGATGTGTAGGAGGACTGTAGTTAGCATTCCGTCTGGACCTTCAGCACTTGCTGTAAAGGAGGCTGCTTGGGGACTTGCACGTTATGCTGCCATTTCTCAGGTAAATCACAAGTTCGAAGCCTAAGCTTCATTGAGTTTACTACTTGCTGAAATTCTGCTAGATCTAAAACATGCCTTATACATAACATCTTGAATGTTCATGGCTGTTGTGACTGTGGTTATTAGTTCAATTAAAACTATAGTACTGGGAAAAGATTTATTCTGTATAAATTATGCTATGATGTCCTTCAAACAAAAAACTCAAAAGATACATGATTTGATGCTTTGTTCCCTCCCACAGTCTGACCCTTCTATGTGCTGTTTGTATTAATTGAAGCAGACATTTCTGAAAATCCATTTAATGCTCTCTATTTTGTCATCATGTTGCTGGGAGTCAGTTTTCATTATATGACTGTAATCATCCATGCAATGCGATTCTAATCTCATATATATTTGATTTGTATAATTGACAAAAAGATATTCATGTAGAGTTGTTGCAACAAACCATGTACACTATTTGACTTGTACATAACTAGTTAGATAACATATGACTACTTGGTGTATTTAGGACAACGGTCTTGTGCCCATTGTAGAACCCGAGATTCTCCTTGACGGTGACCACCCAATTGAGAGGACAGCTGAAGTAGCAGAGCGTGTCTGGGCTGAGGTGTTTTATTACTTAGCACAAAACAATGTTATGTTTGAAGGAATTCTTCTCAAGCCTAGCATGGTAACCCCTGGTGCAGAGCACAAAAACAAGGCCTCTCCAGACACCATTGCCAATTATACACTTTCCATGCTGAAGAGGAGAGTTCCTCCTTCCGTCCCTGGAATCATGGTACGTTACTCTATAATCTGGATCCTCCTTTTCACAATTGACCTTTTACAATCAAGAAATATATGAGACTGACTTAGTCAACTATCTTTGTAACAAGTAAGAAATACACAAATAATTTTCTTAACTATGATTCTTCATTCTTGGTATATTTTTAGAGGAAAGTTCCGGTGAGAACAAAGCTTAACGTAGGAAAAACAAAGTTTTCGCGTTCATAGATAACAAGTTAATGTTCATAATTTGAGCGGTAACGTTCATAATCTAGGCGATAAATTTTTTTGAGGTCATTTTGAGAAAATAATTAAAAAAATCCAAGTTCGTAGTAATTACAAGTATGTCACCGCGTCCCTCACTTAAAATGTTCAAAAAAATTTGTGGCCTATATTATGAACACTATTATCCAAAATATGAACATTGACGAGTAATCTGTGAACACGGTCTGTTCGTTTTTCCTACGTTAAGAGTTATTTGCACCCGAACTTTCCTCATATTTTTAAGGGCTCGTTTGTTTATCGAGATGAGAATCGGGTTGGAATGAGGAATCGGGTTGAATATGAGGAATGAGTTTGAGTGATTCTTAGCCTTTAGTGTTTGGTAGAGGGAGGGATGAATTATAAACTTAGGTATAAGTCATACCTTGATTTTATTTGGGTAAGAGATGTACTATAATTTGTTGGTATGAGAATGACTCCTACCCATTCTCTATACCCATACCTATTCTACCAAATACAAAAACAGGTTCAACTCATTCCCTTACCGATTCCTTATATCCAAGTTATACAAACAAATGCCCCTAAAAGTTATCTAACTGATGAACTTATGAATGAAAAGGTTAATATCATGCAAAACCTTTTGTTTTTTGACTCTTTTATCTAGTTCCCTTATGTTTTCTTTGTGAAGTGGGGCATGGTGGTGAAAAGGATTGTGTTTAGGGATCTAAGATGGTCCAGTCATCTAGTTGCAATTTTTCAGACGGTATTTTGTTTTCAAGATTTATTGACCACCTGGAAAAAGAATTTCTCATGTTTTCTTTAATCATGAAGTCAAATCCATATAAAAATCTAACTCCGTCCTACGATGTATCATTTTTGACAGTTTTTGTCTGGAGGGCAATCTGAAGTGGAAGCAACACTAAACCTGAACGCCATGAACCAAAGCCCGAACCCATGGCATGTGTCATTTTCCTATGCACGTGCACTCCAGAACTCAGTGCTCAAGACATGGAAAGGACAACCCGAGAACATTGAAGCTGCACAGAAGTCTCTTCTAATACGTGCAAAGGCCAACTCTCTTGCCCAGCTTGGTAGGTACTCAGCTCAGGGAGAGAACGATGAGGCCAAGAAGGGAATGTTTGTCAAAGGCTACACTTACTAAGAATCATATCCTGTTCCTGTTACTTCCAGGTGCGTTCAAATATTTATTGTTGTTATTGTTTTTCATTTAGGTGTAGAAATAATGTGAACTCTGTTTTACTAGCGAGAAAAAAGTTTATACTTTCGGAATGAATGAAAGGCAGAACTCTGGTCAGTGTAATGATATGACATTTATGCGTGTTTCATGCTTCTTTCTTGTTTTTTGAAGAGCTCGGTCTTCGATTTTTAATTATATCTTCTGTCCTGGCTTCCATATTTAAACTACTGATATGTGTAGTTATATGATCTGCGTAAGTGGTTAGTGACTATACAAGCACTGCCGATGATCGCCTTGATGAAGTAAACAACATAATAAATAATGGCCGTTGTCTATAAGTCATAGGTCAGTGTGTTATGGAGTATATGTCAGTGATGTTCAGATTAATCAATTTACTCCGTCCCTTAATGTTCTTTCCATCTCTTTCAGGCACAGTTGTCGAGACACCTCGTTTTATAACGTTAATATCTTTAAATACACATTAATAAAAATTATAAAATTTTAATATTGTTAAAGCTCTTGATGAGACGAATCAAACAAGACCCCATATTAATATATTTTTTCTTATATATTGGAAGATATGTCGAAGATTCTCTCGAAACATAAATAATGTCAAAATTGATGATGGGAAGAACATTAGGGGACGGAGGGAGTAAGATATAAGAATGTGAATTTTCTATTTGACTTTTCTTTATAAGCTTAATAGTAGATAACCCCAATTGGAGCATCATAGATACCAATATATATATATGCTATATGTATGGGGGTTGATCCTTTCATTATATGTCAAACTTCAAAACAATATAGGTAAGAACTTCGTTTAACACACATCCTTGTACACTTCTTGTGTACATACGTACAATAAGGGTGTTGCATCGATCATACTGCTATGCAAGAAACCAAGTCGTACGAAACAACAAGAATTTATGTCGGACCTATCAACACATCCTCTCGAACACAAGTTACATGACCAACACTTGGATAAGATAGGTAGGTATGAATTATACAAGTAACAAGTGGGCATACGAAGAGATCCAAGATTATAACCTTTTCTGATACGATGTGAAATTATGTGAAAAAAATTCTCAACAAATGTACAAGGGGTGCAATGTATATAAGATTGTGATGGAAAAAGTTTTAAGTTTATATACAAGGCTGTAGGATCTGTATGTTATTATAAAGGGAACCATGACAAAAAGTTGTCCATTTCCTAGGCACAACGAAAGTAATAAACAAGTTACCAACACAATTACTTAAGATGGAAACCCTAGATAACTAACTAGTTATCTTTGAATGAAAATCACCCCTTTTTCGATGATTGAAAAGTCTACTTGTATATTCAATCAATGAATTTAGAGACAAACGAGATTACAAACTTATTGGTAAGTATTAACTTAGTTCCTATCAGAAACTCTAGATGAAACACAAATGAACTTACTTGATGTTCTTTCTCAAGAACAACTCTTTCTCTTCTTAGTCTGATGCACTTCGAGCTCTGTCTATAAAAATATTTCAAGAATATATTATACGTAAAACTTCTTTTCATATTCATGACAATCCTTACGGTTGTTGAGTTGATAAAATCAACTCAATATCTTATTGTTTACTTCATTAAACGATTACAAATAACTTAGCAATATCCTAACAAAGAAAAGATCTTCTTCAAGATCTTCTCTTCTTGCCGCCCACGCTAGGGTTAGGTTGTAATGTAGAAGCGACACAGTTTCCCTTCTTCTTAGTCTGATGCACTTCGAGCTCTGTCAAAATACATATGGACTAAGGACGTAGAGGTCTGCCGTTTAAAGATATTCCAAGAAAATATTATACGTAAAACTTCTTTCCATATGCATGACAATCCTTACGGTTGTTGAGTTGATAAAATCAACTCAATATCTTATTGTTTACTTCATTAAACGATTACAAATAACATAGCAATATCCTAACAAGGAAAAGATCTCACTAGTGGAAAAAACACCTGTTGAGGCGGTCAAAAACCCCCCTGTTGAGGCGGTCAGGGGTCGCTGCAACAGGGGGGGCTGCAACAGGTCATGAGCTGTTGAGGCGGACAGCGCCCGCCTCAACAGAGGGGTCTGTTGAGGCGGTCGGGAGGGTGACCGCCTCAACAGATGCAACGTTTTCTACCTCTGTTGAGGCGGGCAGAAGGGCGACCGCCTCAACAGAGGGGGTCTGTTGAGGCGGTCAAAATGGTGCCCGCCTCAACAAGTAGGCAAAAAATTTATCTGTAGAGGCGTATTGATTCCGCCCGCCTCAAAAACACATGAGCCAACTAAAAAAAAAAGTAGCATCGATATATCTAGCAACTATATCAGAACAACACCGATTCCAGCAAGAACAAGTGTGTAAGAAATACAAAAACAAGAACAGTAATATCAGAATACAAAAACAAGAACACTATATAAGAACAACACCAGATCCAACAACTTCGAAATTGTAGCATCGATCAAAATATTGAGCAACAATTGTAAAATTTCTTACACAGTCCAGCAACTTCGAACAACACCCACAAACCGATCTCTGTATAAAAACTAACCCAAACAATTGCAAAAACTAACCCAAACAATTGCAAAAACTAACCCAAACAAAAACAATCTTCAACAAACTAATCCAGATCTGATGGAGATGGAGACGGCGAAGTCGAACTCGAACTCGAACTCGAGCCGAGAGAGATGGAGACAGTGAAGCCGAAGACAAGAGCGATGGGACGGTGAAGCCGAGAAGATGAACACCCGATCTGATGGAGATGGAGGCGGCGAAGTTGAAGCTCTAGCCAAGAGAGATGGAGACGCTGCAAATCTGGGTTCCAGAGAAGATGAACACCAAATCTGATGGAGATGGAGATGGAGACGGAGAAGTCGAAGCTTCAGCCGAAGACAAGAGTGATGGGTGAATGAGATCTGATGAGGGAAAAAAGCAAAGAGTTTGATGGGTGAATGAAGAGTTTGATGGGAAGGGATGATAATAATGGAGATCGTTTTTTATCTGAGGGAGAATAAAGAAGCACAAAGAATTTCAAACCGTTAGATTAAATTTTTTACACCTAATCAACGTTGGAAAATGGTGATCCGTGGACATGTGTAGGATAATTAGAGGCGGACAGTCATGCGCCCGCCTCTAATTTTTGTGTTATTTTGAGGCGGGCGACTTACTGCCCGCCTCTAATCTCTTCGTCGCATCATTTGAGGCGGGCGCCTTACTGCCCGCCTCTAAGTTTTGGGCTCTGTTGAGGCGGGCGCCTTACTGACCGCCTCTAAAGTACCTGTTGCAGCGAACTAAACGACTGACCGCCTCAACAGATAGTAGAATAAGACTTTTTGCGTCGGTTTTTAAGGTGACCGCCTCAACAGGGGGGCTGCAACAGGTGTTTTTTCTACTAGTGTCTTCTCTTCTTGCCGCCCACGTTAGGGTTAGGTTGTAATGTAGAAGCGACACGGTTCCCCTTCTTCTTCCCTTGGACTTCGTCTGCTTTAAGTCTTCAATCTTTTCATCTGAAATATCAAGATAAACTATGCCATAGTATATGCTGAGATTGTCATCTTCAAAACTTAGAAGAATAGTGGAATGGTACTATACAGGAACCAGAGTTCCTTAGGTCCCTATTCCAACAATTTCCCCCTTTTTGATGATGACAAACTCATATTAGTATAATCACAGAGACAATAGCTTCAAAGTTCACCATTAACCTTTGAGCAAGATAACAAGTTCCCCCTAAACATGATGTCAGTCCTATTGGTTCCAAGATTCCAGAATATATTCCCCCTTTGGACATCATTGAAAAGATTGCAAGACAACTAAGGATCTTAAAAGGAATCATAGATATGCGAAAACCATAAGTCATAACAAAACTAAACAGTATTATTAATTATCCATGAGCCAAAGACAACGCGACCAAAACAAGAAAACACAAAAAGAGAACAAAATCATGAAGAAAACAAAAGAACGGAATGCTTGATGTGCTGAGGAACCCTAAGGAAAATCTATACCAACTACATTGGAGGAACTGCTAGAGGAACCCTATCCTCTCTGGGCAGTGAGAGCATCGGCGACCTTGAGAAATGCAGAGCTCAGGTCACGAACTGCAGCCGAAATCTCTCGCAGTTCCTCAAGAATCTCAGAGGTAGCCTCCTCTTGGTCATCTGCAAGAACATGTCGAGCATGTATATGTCCGGAGGGCTTGGAATTCTTAGGGACAGTCTCTTCAACCTTGAGGTTGTTGATGTAGGAGCCATCCATCGTGTGCGAAAAGAGAGCCTCGTCCTCTGCGGCAGAATAGACCTCAAGTCTCTCCAGAAGAGCCTTGATCACAGTATGGAACGACATAGACTGCGATGGATGACTGTGGCATGCCTGCATGTGATGCATGATGATCTTTGGGAGGTCCAGGATTTTCACAGATACTATCTTATCCATGAACACAACATCAGCAATCAGAACAGTGCTACGCTTTTCCTGGCGGGAAACCACATTGTTGATGAGGTAGGCATGAAGCAACTTCATTGAAAGAGAGAGGAACTGGGTGTTGAGTTCCTTGAGGTTGGGGTTCCCAAAGACTGACTTGGCATAGTCGCTCTTCTTGGTGGGCCACTACTTCTTGTAGATAGCAAAGAACCCAATTCCTATTGGGACGCCCAGAATTGTCTAGATCATCTCCGTGGTCACCTTGAACATCTTCCCCCCGGATGGTGACCACAATATCTTGAGGATCCTCCACCTCAGACACAGAGACAAAAGACATGGAAGAGTAGAATGATCGAATTACCTCTTCGCTGACTTTTTAGGGAGCAGTGAACAAGGTTTCTCAGCCCTGTGTAGAGAGAAGAGCACGAAACTGGTCAACCTCATCCAGTTCGGAGTTTCATTGGAGAGGATCCACAAACAGCGGGCCGAGAATCCTTCTTTCTGCAAACTCTAGTTTGAGAGAAATCGATGCAGTGGCGAGGGATCTTGAAGAAGAGACGGCCGGCCTGGTGGAGCGAGTACGGCCAACGACAGTGTTGGGCTTGGACTTTTTGGCTTGGAGACCACCATGAGTGGTGGTCTTGATGATATGGGCCTCGTCGTCATCCGTGGCCTCACGAAGCCGTTTGAGGAAAGCGTTCCCTACGCTCTCTGGCTCCTTTGCATCGACATGGGCCATTTGTTCGCCGAGGGAGTGAGGCGAGGAGTATTGTTGTGATTTAATGGGAGAGTGTGTGGAGGAGTCACTTTTTGTGGGGCTCGAGATAGGTTTTGTAGAGCTTTCCGGAGGAGGAGGAGATTTGGGCGAAGGAGCAGGTGCAGTTGGGGAGTGGTAAGGGATTATGGCTTGTGAGATGGGATCGGGGACGAGAGAGGGATCTTTGGGTGGTGAAGAAGGTGTCTCGGTGGCTTGGGGAGGAGAGGAGACAGTGGTTGGCTCTGAGGGATTGACTTCCTCAGAAGGCAAGGTGGATGATGAGGGTTGGGGTTGAGGGTTTTGTGGGGGAGTTTCCTTCTCCTGTTGAAGCATGAAAAGCTTGAAGAGAGCCATTTCCTTGTCAGTGAGAGCCACCTTGTTCTGGTTGTCGACCATTGCGAGAGAAGAGAAGAAATAAGGAGATTTTGTGATTTGGAAGAGTGGAGACGCGAGAGAAATGAATAGGATGGTAGGGGATCTCTAGGGTTTTACTTCCCTTAAATAAGATCTCTTGCTCGATTTAAATGGTCACAAAGATTTCCTTTCATAAAAAAATCCGCATCAAACGGTCAAAAAAATCCCAAATATCTCGGGCACCCAATCTGATGAATTACCATAATGATATTCCTCCAACGTTCATTTTTACTTTTGAATTTTCACCACAACTAACCCATCATTACACTGCAACATTGACACAAAGAACTGGAAGCAAAACTATGCCACAAACACAGCGCATATTCCCGAGGAAGAAAAGCACACGACATAAAGAAGATTTCAGAGTTCCCGTCACAATTCCATTTTAGTAGTTGGCAGGATGGTTTGGATGCATTTAAGTAATAGGTAATAAAATAATGCAAGAGAACACATTCAAACAAGAAATATGGGAGGGCTAATATGACGCAAACATAGACAAGTTTCAGATGTGATGCGTATAATAAAATGGGGTCATAGGAACAGTCTATGAAAGCCAAGCTAGGGAGGGCCTATAATCAATCTTCCTTTCGGCTTATAATGAGGGTTCAGTAGATCCGATTGATATCTTTGAGTTCAAAGAAGTACAATTTAGCCAACTAATCATGAATGAAAGCAAAGTCTGTATATTATGCACGTCACAGAAAGAAATAACAATGTTTATATTAAGTATGACAATAGATTCAAGAATCGTGAGATCAAGAATAGATCCAAGAGAGGACATGCAAGCATAGACTAATCAAGACAGAGAAATATGCAAGGGAACACAAAACCTCTATTCAATGACAATCATACCCAGAAGTAACCTAAAGTACTCAAAAGGTTCTCTATTTAGGTCTTTAGTGAAAATGCCATCTATTTGATCTACAGTATGACAATGTGCCTAATGTCAATATGCTTAGACTTGGAGTGAAAGAAGAGATTCTTAGAGATACTAATGGCGCTAGTGTTATCACAAAGAATCTTGAGAGGGTCATAGGACTTACCAAAATCGGCGAGTTGTTGTTTGAGCCATAGGAGATTTGCACAACATGTTGCGGCTGTAATGTATTCAGACTCAGTGGTGGAGAGGGAAATAGAAGTTTGCTTTTTGGAAGCCCACGAGACCAAGCACAGACCAAGGAACTGAGCCATTCCTGAGGTTCTCTTCCTATTTTTGAGGTATCCTGCATAGTCAGCATCAATATAGGACATGATTTCAAAATCTTCACTTTTGGGATACCAGAGGCACAAGTTCTCAGTTCCCTTGAGATAGCGAAGGATTCGTTTGACTTCTACCAGGTGTTTAAGTCGTCGATCAGCCTAAAAACGGGCACACAAGCTCACATGATACATAATATCTGGTCGACTAGCAGTTAAGTAGAAAAGGGAACCAATCATTTTCCTGTAAAGAGATTGATCAGCCTTGAGGTCTGTTGCCACCAATGACAATTTAGTGGTAGGGGAAATGGGAGTAGTGAACGGCTTGCTTGAACTCATTTGAAATCTTTCCAGAAGTTCCTTGACATACTTCTGTTGATGAATTTGAGTTCCTGTAGGCAGTTGATTTATCTGAAATCCGAGAAAGAATGTGAGTTCCCCTATCATTCTCATTTCAAATTCACTCCTCATGAGTTCTTTGAAATTTTCTACAAGAGACAGGTTAGTAGAGAAAAAAATGATATCATCGACATAGACGTGGACAACCAAGATGTCTTCTTTATGTTCAAGGAGAAAGAGAGTTTTGTCAATCAAACCTCTTCTGTATCCATTGGATATCAGGAACTGAGCCAACCTGTCATACCATGCCCGAGGTGCTTGTTATAGACCAAAGAGTGCTTTGTCGAGGAAGTAAACATGATCAGGTCCACTCTTGTCTTCAAATCCAGGAGGTTGTTTAACGTAAACTTCCTCTTGAAGAAAGTCATTCAGGAAGGCAGTTTAACATCCATATGGAACAATTTGAATCCCTTGTGAGTTGCAAAGGCAATCATAAGGCGAATGGCTTCCATGCGAGCAACTGGGGAAAAAGTCTCATCATAGTCAATACTTTCTTGTTGACAGTAACCTTGAGCAACAAGCCTAGCTCTATCTCTTGTGACTACCCCTGAGTCATCAAGTTTGTTCCGAAAAATCCATTTGGTACCAATGATCGATCTGTTTGAAGGACGGGGAACTAGCCGCCAAACTTTGTTCCTTTCAAATTGATGGAGTTTCTCATGCATGACATGGACCCAGTCAACATCATTTAAGGTTTCTTTTTAGTTCTTGGGTTCAAGGACAGAAAGGAAGGCATTGAAGGCACGAATTTTTTTCAAAGAGGATCTAGTGGATGATCCTGGTTTGTCAAATGGAGTGATGATCTGATCTATACCGGATGAGACCCTTTATATTTGTAGTTGGCCACAGGAATGGATGAGGAGGGTTCGGTCTGGGTATCACCGCTAACAGCAACATCTGGTGATTCCAAGTTCCCTGCAAGGGGGGAAGGTTGTGAAGGCAAAGCTGAATCCGAGGCCATGGGAGATACATCAGAAGGAATGGATCCGTCATTTGGGACATGGGAACCAGATTCTAGATCAGTGGGGATAACATCTTCTTCAGGGTTCCCATCCAAATCCCCAGTAATATATCCAGAGAGAACTCAGGCGGTGAGGATGAGGAAGTGCACAATGGACTCAGTTCTTCTTCATCATCGACATCATTATCACCAGAAGGGAGTACCTGTGAGGATACATGAAAAGCAGATTCGTTGAATAAAACATGAATGGACTCCTCAAATTTTAAGGTCCTAGTGTTGAACACTTTGAATGCCTCAACCCATAATTTTTGAGAAAGCCCTGCTAAGATGAGCATAGTGCGAGCCATATCTTCCAGTGTGATGTTCTTCCTTTCTACAACACCATTTTGTTGAGGAGTTCTGGGGGCATAGATGATGCGGGAGCATCCATACAAGCATTAGAGACGCTTCATGACCCCCCATTGAAGTCAGAGATCGCCTCCCAAGTTCAAGACGAGCCAGACCCGGGCGAAGGCAACGAAGGAAACCCGCAGGAGAGCGACCGCGATCGCGGCCCTCCCCATGGCGATCATGGGAATTAAATCATCAAAAGTCGTAGCCATTTAGCTAAAACCGTGATCGCTACCCATCTATGGCGATCGCCAGCTTACAGGTGGCTGATGTGTTCGAGGTTCCCTTATTTATTTGTTTTTAGGATGTTTTTGGCAATACTTTTTATTTACTTTATTTCTTTAATTGGCCACCTTATTGACTCTATATAAGGTTTTCCCTATTTATTGTTTTAGGCCCCAAGACTTTGATATTGAATACATCGTTTATCGTTTTTCCTCCCAAAAGAGTGCTTTTGTGAGTAGAGTGCCCTGAGTGCATTGTTGTTGAACTCGCCCTAGTTGTACTTGTGTGTGTCAATCTCTTCCATAAGGTTGGTGCTATCGGGACTCCATAGAGCATCCTCCAGGTGCCTTGGCCTACCATAGCCATTGTGTTTGGTTGTAATCCATTGGGGTTTCTTCATCATTCGGTAAGGTTCTTGTTCTTAAGTTCAAGGGTTTTATCGTTGTTTGATTTGGTTCCAATTGGCCTATCATTCGACTTATCCTTCTTTCATCTCATTCTAATTCCGCCTATCTTCTCTGTTCGAGTTTCTGTTCGAGGTTTGGTGTCTAGATAGGACAACAACGGCTTATCCCCACATCAATAGAAGTTGTGAGTAATTCCTTTTTCCCTGCAAAAGGTTAGAAACTTCGCATTCTGGAATTCAGTTCCATGATCGGAACGTATAGCTTTAATTTTGTGATCCAGGGACATTTCGAGAGTGGGAACTAAGCCACAAAATCCGTCAAACACTACGCCCTTAGATTTTATGAAGATAGTACAAGTATATCTCGAAAAGTCATCGACAATAACCAGAATATACATGTTTCCTCCGACACTCTGAGTACGCATGGGACCACAGAGATCCATGTGAATGAGTTCCAAAGGATTGGAGGAACTGATGATAGATTTAGATTTGAAAGAGCTACGTATATGTTTGCCTCGAACACATTCAAAACAGAAATCGGATTCATCTACCTTGATGGAGGGAAGTCAGCGTACAAGTTCCTTTCTTTGAAGTTTGTGGATGAGATTGAGACTCGCATGACCAAGTCTTTGATGCCACAAAGTAGATTTCTTTGCCATGGAAGGGCAAAGCTTTTCTTGGGGAGAAAAACTGTGATCGACAATATACACATTGTTGTACCTTTTACCTTTTAGGAGAGTCTTCTAAGACTTGGGGTGAATCACAAAGCATTAAGAGGGAGTAGATAGGACATTGTTCCCTCCTTGATCACACAGCCGTGACACACTTATTAGATCAAAACCAAGATTATCGACAAGGTGAACGACACTTACCTTAATGTTTTCGGATAAATCAACACTTCCAATTCCCAGTATAGCTCCTTTCTTCTTATCATCGAAGGAAATATTTCCTCCGTTATATATCTGAAGTGAGTGAAGTTTCTCTTTATTTCCTGGCTAGCCAAGCCTTTCTGGGTAAGTTAGTCTTGAAGTTCCCCTGTTAGGCAAATTTTGTACTTCTTCTAGGATTAGAACCAGTATTTCCATTGGAAGCATAATATTAGGATCATTGATATCATTAACCTAAGTCTTTCCCTGTTTGAACCTCCTATTTTAAGCTTTCTCTTCCTGTTTCTTCCTTTTCTCACAATCACAGATGAGATGTCCTTGGTTCCCACAGTGCCAACAAATGTGATTTGCGGGAATCCATTGGTACTTATCTTTGGTTTTGTAGTGAGATTTGTTCTTACCTAACTCAATCCTTTTCTTAGGAGTTTTTCTAGGTTTACCTTGTCCTATTTTCTTGTACATATTGTGAATGTGGGGACTGAAGTACGGGGAACTGGGTGGTTCTTCTGATGAGGAGCTTTCAAGAACTTTAATTCTCTGTTCCAGATATTCATTTTTGCTATTGGAAGTTTGGAGAGCTAGATCAAGTCTTTCATTTTTGGCCTCAAGATTATTAGTGATTTGATCGAGATCAGTATGAGAATTACATGGGGGATCGGAAGCATTATGAGGTTTAAATCCTAGACCCCTACTAGGCTTAACAAAAACAGTTTGAGTGACAGATTTCTCATGAATTCATTTAGTGAGAGAGTCAAGTTTCTCAATGATGGAATGAAGCATGGAGTCAGAGGAACTATGAGAGAAACTATTGCCTAAGCTTAACTTTTCATGCAAATCACAAGTAGGACAAATAGCAGTTTTACCATTATCAGAAATGATAGCATTTTCATATTTCTTACACCAGGCAACACTTTCATCAAACAAAGTGGATATCTCTTCCTCATTTTCAGCAAGTTTTTCTTGAAGATTATTGTTTTCTCTACTCAGGGACTTAATGATCTTGATTAATTGTTTCTTGTCATACTTAAGAAGAGTTTCAGAAAATTCAGAGAAAGAGGATACCTCTGCGTCAGATGAATCATTTTCTGGTTGATCCATGAGACACATTTCATTCATGTCATCCTCCGAATTGCTTTCTCCCCATATGAACTTGGACTGTGTAAGAGTCATGAGGCACAATTGTGAGGGATTTAGATCGAGTACCTTGTCAGAGTCACTATCTCCCCAAGTGGTTGTAGCAACTAGGGCTTTCTTCTTAACGGAGACCTCTTCCTCTTTGGACTTTTCTTCATTTTTAGGACAATCTTTAGTACGATGTCCCATTGATCACACTGATAGCATCTAAATTCCCTGCGCTCCTTTCTATTGTCATTTCTAGGGAACTTGCCTCTGTGGATTTTTCTCACAATGCTTGTCAGTAATGGAGTCATTTCATCGTCGTCTTCATCTGAGTAAGCCCCTGTAGAATGTCTTTCCAAGACTTTAGTGACTGCTAGAGCTATTCCAGCCTCAGTGGAGCTCTTTTCATTTTCCTTCATTTTGTCTTCATGACGTTGAGCTTGACCGACCAATTGTTCCAAGGACAGTTCCCTGATGGTAGGTGTTTGAAGCATGATGTCTTGAGTGACAACAATCTTGGTTTAATCCATTTATGAATAGCATTGATTTGGACCATTCTTCAAGCTTCACACCGCAATCTCTGAGTTTGTTGCAAAGAATCTCCAACCGACCATGATAAGCAGATACTTTTTATAGTTTCGAGCATCTTGAACCTGTGATATTCTCCTTGTAGATCAAACTTTCTGCTGTTCTGGAGATCTTCACTTCCCAGATTGAAGGTTTCAAGAGATTTCCACATTTCTCTTGCATTGTCAATGCTCATGACCTTGTCCTGATCAGATTTAGAAAGGACATTCAAAATGTATTGTCTTGCTTTGACATTCTTCTCTTGTTGAGAGAATTGTTCAGTAGTCCATCGTTGGAAATTGAGTTCTTTCTTAGGATCAACAAGATCCTTTGGAACTTCGTAGTTCCCATGCTCAACAATCTTCCAACAGATCATGTAATTTGTTTGAAAAAAACCGATCATTTGTTCCTTCCACCATTGAAATTGACCAGGTTTCAACAAATATGGTTTGTTGGTTGAAATACCTAGTTCAGGTTCACTTGGACGAGACATGTTGATAACCTGCGAGTAGGGGTGAGCAAAGATATCTGATCCGGCCGATCCAATCCGATAATCCGCCGATCCGATCCTGAAAAATTTGTATCCGAAAATATATGATTAAGTTTTATCCGAAACCGGTCCGATTCAGACGATTTTTCCGGATATTTGGATCGGATACGGATCGAGATATTTATCTAACGGATATCCGAAAATATCCGGTACTATTATTTTAATATATAAATATGTTATTATAGAACTAAAATATACTTTTAAAAGGGTAGATGATTCAATAATTGTCTTTATACATTTTTAATTAATAAGATATATTCTCTCAATACAAAATTCTCTTATATAAAAACATAACTTTGGTTGTTGTTCTTAAATTTTTTAACTTTAATTGCTTATTTAAATTGTTAACTCACTAAATAAATTAAATATATTAATTTTCACATCTTAATTCCTCTATATAATATATATAATTATATATTTAACATTTAATTTTTATTTTGTGAAATTTTTATTTTAATAGAAATAAAAAATTTAATATAATTTTCATATATCTTCTAGAAATCGGATAATTCTGATATCCGGTTCAAATATCCGTTCCAATCCAAACAATATTTACCGGATATCCGCTCAAAAACGGACCGGATACGGATCAGGGTTTTGTGAATTTTTTTTACCGGATATCCGAGTTATCGGATCAGATCGGATATATCCGTTTGCTCAGCCCTACATGCGAGTAACACACAATCTAGAGCTCTATCTCTGATACCAATTGTAGGATATGTATGTAAGTATAAAGGGAACTGTGACAAAGAGTTGTCCAATTCCTAGGCACAACGGAAGTAATAAACAAGTTACCAACACAATTACTTAAGGTGAAAACCCTAGATAACCAACTAGTTATCTTTGGATGAAAATCACCCCTCTTTCGAGGATTGAAAAGTCTACTTGTATATTCAATCAATGAGTTTAGAGACAAACGAGATTACAAACTTATCGCTAAGTACTAACCTAGTTCCTATCAGAAACTCTAGATGAAATACAAATGAACTTACTTGATGTTCTTTCTCAAGAATTACTCTTTCTCTTCTTAGTCTGATGCACTTCGAGCTCTGTCAAAATACATAAGGACTAAGGACGTAGAGATCATCATATATATAAGAAGAGGTCTTCCGTATAAAGATATTCCAAGAATACGTAAAACTAATTCTTTCCATATGCATGACAATCCTTACTGTTGTTGAGTTGATTTTATCAACTCAAGATCTTATTGTTTACTTCATTAAACGATTACAACTAACATAGCAATATCCTAACAAGGAAAAGATCTTCTCTTCTTGTCGCCCACGCTAGGGTTAGGTTGTAATGTAGAAGGACACGGTTTCCCTTCTTCTTCCGCTTTAAGTCTTCAATCTTTTCATCTGAAATATCAAGATAAACTATGTCATAGTATATATGTCGAGATTGTCATCTTCAAAACTTAGAAAAACAGTGGAATGGTACTATTCCTTAGGTCCCTATTCCAACAAAGGCTTTATGCTACCTATGTATAATAGCTTGTCGGTGATTTCATGTCTTGAAACACAAGCTAGTGCTCAGCTTATCCTATCCAAAGAGTAGTTGTATTCATACAGCTTGGAAAGCCAAACAGAAAAAAGTGATATTAACCACGGTTAGATTTGTATCCATTTATGTTGCTGATGATCAGTAATGGTACATTCCCTCTAACACTGTCGAAGACAGATGTTGCTTTCTGATTGGAGCTAGCTAGGGTGGTGGTGCCGTGTTGCTTTGTCGAAGGCATATAGATGATGAATTAAAAGGGCCAGGGTTAGAGAGTGATAGAAGAGATTTGTGGCATAACTTGTACCTAGCATTTGCTCTAAGAGTAGTATATAAGAAGCTGTTGTGTATTATGAATGAGGTGATGCTGGATCACGAAAGCTTCGATCCCTTTTAAGGAGAGTGTTTATATATATATACATGTGCTCAACAAGAATAGAATTTAAATTTGGAGGAGCAAGGAGCAACATATCATATAAAACATTAAAAACGATTTACTATTCAATCTTTAACTGAAGGCCATCCTACATACGACTTGTTAGATTAAGTCCGATGCCCGAGCAAATGACATAAGCGCATTACAATTCTAGAAGAGTGTCATCTTAAACCCAAATTTTCAATATGATCTTATTCTCACACGCCCTTTGAACCGATCTTCTTGGGTGCACAAGCGCACACAAGTCAATACATTTCATTCTAAAAACAATTAGTAAAATGAGAAATAATTCACTAGTTTATTTCCTGGACATTTAATTTTCCAACTTCTAATCTAAGAAGCTCTTATTCTCATACGACTTTCTTACAGATTAGGAATTGTGAGTAAGCTAAACTAGCTACATCGAAGTTGGGATAGGCTTAAAAACTCCATCTATTTGAAGTATAATTTTATGACCAACTTCTTGCGGATCTAACCTTGTAGTGCTCTCCAATTAGTCATGACCTAACAAAGATTTTGGCACCGAATAATTAATTAGCAATAATTGAAGCGATTTTTAACAGGCTTGCCGTAATGACTAGGTGGCTCCATGATGAGTAAAAAAGAATCACTTATGAAACACGACACTTGCAATTGAGTTGCTTAGGCAGGGTGGAGAATCTTTAGGGCAACTAAGTCAAGAACATTTGAAAATTTCTCTTACACTTTGAAGACCATCGAGGGTGAATGGAAGTGTAAAGTAAAACAACGAATAAGAATCTCCATCTCTAAAGTTGTCGACCAGACCATCCGTAATTAATGGATGGGAGCAAGAGTTACATATCCATGTAAGATTTATTATGATGTTGTGTCTAATTTCTTAAATAATCTAATATATATATATAGAGAGAGAGGGAGTGGATCTTGTGAGAATCACCCTTAAAGTGAGAATCGTGAGAACATATCTAAACCGTTCAGTGCGGAGAGCTAAGATTGAAACAAAAGAACTGAATCTCTCGGGCGCGTTGACACACGTGCGTCTCTGAAAGAAGGAAAGACGATCTCGAAGACGATCACAATTTCGTTCTTTCAACAATCGCGATCGAAAATTGGAAGAAGAAGAAAAAAATCAGAGACCAAACACACAAATCGAAGAAAGCGATTCCAGAAATTCAACAACTATTACAGAAACATGGCGTCCACATCAACAGTAACAAATCAAAACCTAGAGAACAATTCAGCTTCAACATAAGCTTTATTGGAACAAAACCTAGCAAACAATTTAGCATCGACTGAAGGTTTAATCGATAATTCGACAAATCAGGAAGAAGAAACAAGTAATAACTATGAATTATACTATATTATGGATTTTGAATTGCGATTATGGGATTATTAGACAGAGTATGACATTAGTTATCGCAAATTGCATTAAACTTGATTTTGGGTGGAAATCTGAACATACAAACATGATAATCTAACAATTTGAAGTGATACAACAAATTTATGGTGTTTGCATCATACATTAATCTCGAATTGCATATAGGGGACTTTGATTTTGAAGAAGTCATGTGAATTGAGATTCTGAATTGCATATAGGGAACTTGGCATTTGAATATAATGAGATTTTAAAATTGCATATAGGCAACTTTTCTTTTGAAGGAGATAGGGGAATTGAGATTCCGAATTACATATAGGGAACTTGACATTTAAATAAATGAGATTTTGAATTGCATATAGGCAACTTTTCTTATGAAGGAGACATGAGAATTGAGATTCTAAATTGCATATAGGGAACTTGGCTTTTAAATATAATGATATTCTGAACTACATATAGGGAACTCTTCTTATGAAAGAGTCATGTGAATTTATATTTCTGAATTGCATATAAGGAACATGGCTTTTGAATATAATGAGATTCTGAATTGCATATAAGAAACTATTCATTGGAAGGAGTAATGTGAATTGGTATTTCTGAATTGCATAGAGGGAACTTGTCTATTGAATGTATTGAGATTTTAAATTGCGTATAGGGAACTTTGTTTTTCAAATAAACATGTGAATTGTGATTTTGGAATTTAGAATCTATCTAATTCTTACTTTAGAAACAAATGACATCCATATCTCTCAAGGGAGCACAATATATGACATATTTGTTTGCATAAATGAAATCAAACCAGTAGTTCAAACTGTGTTTGAAAACATAGGCACATGAGTGAAATTATATGATAATTATGCCAATGAGTGTGGTTTAAAAGAGGAAAAGCACAGACAAAAAGAAAGGAGGGTTAATTGTATGGAAATACCTTCTATGCAATAGAGAGGGCCACAAAAAGGTTTCACCAATGCACCCAATGATGACAGACAGAGAAAAGCAATTTGCAAAATCAAACAGAAATATAGGAGCTTTTGAAGCTGATTTCATTCTCAACCGTGGGAATGCAAATGTAGGAACAACGAAAGGGTACTGAATCTATAAAGAATTAGTTGGGGACATATGGTGCTATATGAGCTAGCATAACAGATTTTAAAAATCTAGAGAGGGATCTGAATTCTTATATGAAAGGCTATGATGGAAAATTGATCATAGACAAACTAAAGAGAAAGAGATCTGCAAATCATTCTATTTTGATTATTTTTTTGACAAAGAAGATCAACTAGAAAGGCTGTTTTGGGCAAATCCTCTCAGTAGAAAGAGTTTCTCATTCTTTGGAGATGTAGTTTCAGCGGACGCAACAAACAACAAAAATAGGTAAATTTCTGAAAGAAAAATTTATTCAGTTGTTAATATAGAGAATCTAATTGATGTGGCTTATATAATTTTTTGAAAATATAATTACAGGTATGACATGGTATTTATACCATTTACTGGAGTGGATAATCACAAGATATCTGTGACATGCGCATCGACTTTGATGTTGAAAGAGAACACAAATCCTTCACCTGCTCAACACTAATCTTTCACCTGCTCCTACATCTCCACTCACCCCTATTACCGCCCCTTCTTCGCCGCTCCGTCGCTCTAATAGATCTCATCACCCACCTAGTCATCTACAAGACTATGTGTGTAACTCTGCTTCCACTTCTCTTTGCTTTAACACAATCACTAATCTCTGTGCCTATACCGATACTTCTTCCTTTCCTTCTTTTTGCGCCACTGTTCTACCTCCTAATGATCAACGGTTAATGAATTCTCTAACTTGTATACGAGACCTCAATCTTTTGTTGAAGCGGATAGGTACTCTGCTTGGAGGGAAGCGATGCAAAAGGAATTCCAGTCCTTAGAATTGAACATGACTTGGGATCTGGTTCCATTTCCAAAGGGTAAGAAACCCATCAGTTGTAAGTGGGTGTTTAAATTGAAACTCCGGGAAGACGGTACGGTTGAAAGACATAAGGCAAGGCTTGTCATTCGGGGTTCACAAAAAGGCTGGTGTTGGTTATCATGAAACCTTTTCCCCGGTAGTGAGGATGACAACAGTTCGATGTCTTGTTTCAGTGGCCCTTAAGAAAGGTTGGACTATTTCACAATTGGATGTGAACAATGCGTTCCTTCACAGTGACCTCCATGAAGAGGTTTATATGGTGCTCCCACAAGGATTGTCTAACCCATCTTCTCTTGTGTGTCACCTCAATAAGTCCCTTTACGGCCTTAAGCAAGCCTCACGTCAGTGGTATGCCAAGTTATATGCTTCTCTCCGCTCCCAAGGGTATGTACACTCTCAAAACGTGGTATTTATGGCTATATACGTAGATGACATTCTCATCACTGGGAATGATGATGCTGAGATTGCTTCCCTTAAGAAGTTTTTGGATACACAGTTTAAGATCAAGGATCTTGGGCGCCTACACTATTTCCTTGGCATTAAGTTCATCAAGACTGGTCAAGGCTACATCCTCAGTCAGAAAAAGTTTATACATGAAGTTCTGTCTAAGTTCGATTGTGTTGATGCTACACCAGCTTCTACTCCCTTGCCTTCTGATTTGCATTTTTCCACCTCCAGTCCTTCTTTATCTAACCTGATACATTGCACTTTGTATAGCGTAACTAGGGATTATTACATTAGTTTAGGAGTATTATCATATGTGTTTCGAGTCATTATTATGTTCTGAGATATTTATTAAGAAGTGAAGAAATGAAGATCAGAACCGAAGAAGAAGAGATCAAAGATTGAAGACATGAAGACTTGAAGACTTGAAGATATTCTGCGGAGCAGCGGCGATCGCCATTCTACAACAGAAGAGTTATGTGAGTTCGAGAGATTATGGCGATCACCATGACTCTACGGCGATCGCCATGGGGTGACAGAGGCTACGGCAGACGCTACATGAAGACCGCGATCGCCAGACATCTATGGCGATCGCCACAACAAGGCCGAAGACATTCCGGACTTTCCTTATTTTCCTTTGTTTATTTTATTTCCTTTTCCTTATTTTATTATTTCGTTTAGGATATTTCTTTTACCATATTTTTTAGCGTTAGTCTCTATTTAAGAACCCTAGCCATTATCATCTTTTCTATCATCTTTTTCATCAGACAATTTAGTTCTGCAACCATGAGCAGGAACTAATCTCCATTGTTTTACTTAGCGGTTGAAACCTTCAGTTATTAAGTTGTGAGATTTCTAAACTCTTGTTCTTTTCCTATGGGTTTGTATTAATTCTCTTGTTCTTCATCTATTGATTTCTATTGGTTTTACTAGCTTGATCACCTAGTTTGATTGATAGTTTTCTATTGCTAGACTAGGAATATACGGTGGAATTCCTTGTCATTGTAGCATTCATATCTGTATGATCTGGTAGTTGATTGCTTTTATGAAAGAGAATTGATTGCATGTTAATACTTGACGGTTGTAAGTTATTGCATGCATCCTTATGATTCTTGTGCTCTTTGCTGCTATTTCATCTAATCTTGAGAGGTTTTCCTGATTGTTGAATAGTAAGTATTATCAGGACCGGTTGGCCTGCTAATATATTAAAGATTGGAATAGGAACATTCCCTAGGATTGAATAGAACTTGAGATAAATCTATGATCAACTTGATTGACTGTTGTGTGGATACTTGTTAGGTGAAACCCCTTCTCATCATATTCTCACCCAAACTTCCTCTGCTTGTTACTGGTTACTTGTGTGTTCTTGCAATCAAACCCCCTCCCTTTGGTTACTTGTTACTTGTTGATATTTCACTTGACTGCATTGATTTGGTGCTTTGATTCCCTTGGGTTCGACCTCTACTTACTTGCTATACTCTAGTTAGTGTTTAGAGTTTATTTTGATTTGGCACTACGACTTTAGCCTCACCATAACCCTTCCTTGTATCGTCGGTTGGTTGGGAAGTTGAACTTCCTCATTAACACCAGACCCGACTTGGCCTTTTGTGTCCAGTTCTTGTCTCAATTTCTCAACTCTCCTACTGTGGCTCACTACAACGCAACTGTGCATGCTCTTCGGTATCTTCGCAGTCATGATAACTTAGGTTTGCTTCTCAATTTCTCTCCTGACCTTCAACTGATTTGCTACTGTGATTCTGATTGAGCAGCGTGCTCCCATACCCACCATCTGTTAGCGGTTTATTTATCACCTTTGGAGGTTGTCCCATCTCTTGGAAATCTAAGAAACGGGCTATCGTTTCTCTGTCTTCTGCAGAATCGAAATATTGCTCTTTGCGTCGTACCACTGCCGAATTAGCTTGGCTCTCCCGTTTATTTCATGAACTAGAATTTCATGGTCTTCTTCCTATTTTTGTCAAGTGCGACAGTCAGGCGGCAATTCACATTGCCCGCAACCCGGTGTTCCATGAGCGCACCAAGCACATTGACTTGGATTGTCATTTTGTGCGCCACAAGCTCCAGGAAGGCCAAATCAACATCTCTTATCTACCTACCGAGGATCAGTTGGCAGATATGCTCACCAAATCTCATCCAGGGCTTTCTCACAATGTTGTTCTTGGCAAGTTGCACCTGTTACCACCACCTCCAACTTGAGAGGGGGTGTTAGTCTATAATGTCATTCTTGAAAATATAGTGAACTATGTGTCCATGTGTCCTTCACCTGCATTTGAATTAGGTACAAATGACACTGGCATGACTCTAGTGACAGCTAATCAATTCATGTAAACATTCAGTTTTTTTTCCCTTGAGAGCTTCAAAGAAGCCTCTAATGGAGTCTCGATATTTCGCCTCCTATCAACAATCTTGATTCCTTCGATAACAGAATTTGTCCTCTTCCATTTCCCTCCCTTTAAAACTCTTACATCCCTCTTATCCAAACACACTGTTAAGGTCAATTTGACGAAATAGTTAAATTAGTTTTTGATTTATAAGCTTTTTTTTACGAAAGCTTTTTATAAAAAGGATAACGTTTTCGGAAATTATTTTTATTGAGTAATGGAGTATAAAATAGAATCAATTTATAGACTACACTAAGCATTTTTTTTCGATACTATTATTTTAAAATTATCCTTCTAAGAAAATCATATACCAAAATCTTCTGAAATAGTGATAAACTTGATATATCGTATATACGCGTTAAATACTTGGTAAAATACACTGTAAAGTATGGTGCCATTATTCAAAACACCTTTCCTCGATGGGTCTTCATGTATAGACATATTATAGTGTCGATTGTACGAGTAAATTAGCATAAATCTTAACCTTGTTAATTAATATTATCCATTCATACACAAAAATTTCGAAATAAAGATTCCCATAGGAGAAAGTGTTGGTAATTTGAGCCGTAATGCCTGCAGCATAAAAATACAACAGGGGCGGACCTACATAGAGACTACCGGGGGCACAGGTCCCAGTGACATTGAAAAATTAACGAAATTGTAAATATTTTCAATACGAGTCCATACATATAAAATTTATCAAAATCGGACATTGTTTGACCCCTGAAACCACTAAAATACGAAATTCTCGCAGATTGCAAACCACGCCGCCGCAATACAAAACTAGACGGTCAAGATGACGTGTTCCGAACTATTCGAGGTCAGAGACGCAACACGAGGTCTTCTTTTTTTAGTTCCTTACACGTTTTTCCATGTGTTGTTTCATTTTGGAGCGTCACAAACTACTTTTTGCATGTGTTGTTTAATTTTGAATAGTCACAAGATAGAAGAATATTTTTATTGAATTGATCTTTATAAAAGATTCTACTAGAATTTTTTGTTGAACTGTGTTGTGTAGAATGCTGAGCTGATGTATATATTTTCATTTGTGTATGTTTGATCCTTGATGCGAATAGTATTGAGATGATTATTAGCTTTGATTGTTTATACGTTTAATTAAAATTATGTTAAAATCTTATGCAATCAAATTTTTTTTTAGCCAAACAAACCTCCATTGACTTGAAATCCTGGATCCGCCACTGACATACGGACAGTATATTGGGTGGGTAGCCTATAAATATACTAGTTGGGTAGAGCATCATATAATATACTCCATTACTCAATATATTATAGGATGAACAGGCAGATGAGTAGATCAAGTGGTGAGCAACAGTATTTGCAAAGTCACAGTAGATCTTTTAACCATCTAGTTAAGGTTGAAGTGGGGAGACACGAGCATCCATTGGTCCAGCTGAGTCTCCCGAACCTCTTCACTTGCGTGGGGTGCAAAGAGTTGGGTGCAGGAAAGAGATTGAGTTGTCAAACTTGTAGTTTTGAGCTGCACCATTTCTGTGCAACTGCTCCTCCACATCTCAAATTGCATCCTCTCCACCCTCAGCATATGTTGTTGCTTCATGTACCTAAGCCCTCAGGCAAGTTTAGCTAATTAATTTGTTACTTTATTATTACTCAATTTTTCATTGGATTCAGATCTAGTGAGAATAATTAATATGATGTGAATATACGAATTTTTTATTTGCATGCAAAACCTTCAATATTCACAAGCACAACCTTTTATTTTCACATGCACAGCCTTTCACATTCACATGCACATGCCTGCACATGTATTTTTCATATGTTATGTGCACGTAAATTTTCCATTCGTACATTCGTATAATAGTAATTCATTCTCACCTGAATCTTTTCCATGATCGATTCGATATAGGCGGAGGAATACTAAAGTCCAAGTGTGACGTATGTGGCAAGCCAATGAAGGGGTACACGTACCGTTGCAGCGCAAGCGGGTGCAACTACCAACTCCACCCAACTTGCGCCATGCTGTCTCCCAAATCCACCTTCCCAACTCACCCACATCCCCTAATCCTCTCCCCATCCGACGGCCCAATGGGCCGGTCCAAGCCCTGTGGCGAGTGCAAGCGAGGCAAGAGATCGGGCCACGTGTACACATGTACGATTCCCGAGTGTGACTACATTCTCCATGCAGGGTGCGCTAAGAGCATGGTGAACGGGCTCCATGCGCACGGGTTCAAGGGAGTGGATGAACATAAGGATAGGTCAAGCATGATGCTCGGGGCGGCTGCCAGGATCGCCTCGCATGTTGTCATCGGCTTCATTGGTGGCCTTATTGAAGGGATTGGAGAAGGTGTGGGCGACGCGATTACGCAGAATATTGTTGATAAGGGTGGGAGGAGTACTCGCTCGCCTATCGGGCCACGGACTCCACGTTATTGATGGTCTGGTCGAACATACATCATCTATCTATATTTTGGACCCGCGATTACTTTTGTTGATTCTAGTATTGTATTTCTACCATATTGATTCATATGTGTGAAGTTATGTGTGATATATCTTATATATTAAAGCTGAATCTTTTTAGCTCCCAGCGTAATTTTAACATAGTTTGTTAGAGGCCCATCAATAATTTAATGTTTCAGGTTCAACAATGTACTCATACAAGTTCACTTATTTACTGTTACAGGTTCAACAACGTACTAATACAGGTTCAGTGATTTATCGTTACAGGAAATAGGCAATTTTGTTGAACACTAGATTGCTATGGAAATATGTATTAGAAAGTACCAATGTTCTAGGTTCATAGCACATTTTTATTCACAACATTTACACATATTGGTACATACTCGTTCCTTTGTGAACTCCCTAAGGAAGATGATGTTGTTGAGGAAATAAAAGTGATCTCTGTTGTTCTGAAGGATAAGTGTTTCTATCAACCGCTTTGCTGAAGTTTGATTGAGCAGAAGAAGTTGAGTTTCTCTCGAGTTCCCTTTGGTAATCCTGGCTTAGCTTTCCCTTAGGGTTCCCCAGCACATCAAGCCTTCTTTTGTTCTTCATGCTCATGTTCTTCTTTATTGCTTTTTGTGTCTTGCTTGCGTTGTCTTTGGTCTATCTTGATATAATATGAATATTTTGACCTGCAATGCCTTGTGACTCTATGTTCTCTCTTCACTACTTGATTACATTGATTCCCTTTCAATCTTTTCGATGATGTCAAAATGGGGAATATATTCTGGAATCTTGGAACCAATATGACTGGTATCATTCTAAGGGGGAACTGATTACTGTGTTCATAAATTAAGGGGAACTTTGAAGCTATTTCCCTAATTATCTTTGCTCCATTAAAATGTCTCTTATCTTTTCCTATTGTTTCTGTGTTTGATTTACTGTTTGTTTGTCATCATCAAAAAAGGAGAAATTGTTGGAATGGAACTTCTGGAACTTCAGTTTCCATGAAGTTCCATTCGTCGGTTTCTTCAGTTTTGACGATGACAAACACTTAATGGTCATATTTGTATTTGAGTTTCAGATGAAAAGATAAGGGAACCAAGTTCAAGTGAGCAAAGATCAAGATCAAGAGAACTAGAAGGGAAACCACGTCTCTGTAGCTGCAGAGATTAGGTCAAACATGGGCAACAAGGAGAAGAAGATATTATGAAGATTTTGTTCCTAATTTATAATATCTGATTGTTAGAAATTCGTGGTAATTGATTTAAGGGAAGATTATGTTGTTTATCTTTGGTAAATAATATAATCTTGCATTTATAGAATTAAAGATTATTCAAGTATATCTCACTTGATAAATCGGTTCCATAAGAAGTGTGAAGTTGTAATCGGTTGTAAATTAACACTAGAACACGTAAGGATAAATATTAATATGGAATGAAGATATTTTGTGTAATATATCTTAACTGATATATTTACACGAGATCTTACTTGCATATAAATATCTATTCAGACGACCTTAATCACAATGCATTTAGAAGAGTTCAAAGTGCATCTGGTTGAGAAGAGAAAGAGGCGTTCTTGCTCAAGAACATCAAGTAGGTCACGTTGTTTATTGATTTGTGTGTTTCTGATAGGAACTAGGTTAAGTTTTTAGGAGGAAAACTGTAATGTACTGTTCATCTCTAAACTGCAACTTCAATATACAAGTAGACTTTCATTCCTCGAAAGAGGGGTGGTTTTCATCCAAAGATAACTAATTGGTTATCTAGGGTTTCCACCTTAAGTGATTGCGTTGATAACTTGCTTATTGCTTCCGCTGTGCCTAGGAACTGAACACATTTGTGCCTCAGTTCCCTTCGTATTAACATACAGATCCTACAATCTCCCCTGAGAAACATCTTTCTAATGAAACTGTCTTTGTTCACAGACAATGCCTTCTTCTTTCCTTTTACCTGTCTTAGGCGCCTACAATCACCATACAACATTAACTCGTAATTATCCAATGAATCAAGTAGAGACTTAACCCAATGTTGAAAATCATACAACAAATGAAAAATATTTTAGGTTTAAATAGAGGGGCAAACCTCAGTCCACATCTCCCTGACGTTTTCGAAAAATATGTTGCAGTGTCGATCAAATGCTCTAACACGGCCCAAAAGATTCTTGTTGTTTCGGCCGTTGATTAGTACTTGAGAAATTTGCAAGTCAAAAAAATGGATTAAAGAAAGAAAAAAAATACATAACCTAAAATTTCGCATTCCATACTTACCATCAGAAAGATTTTACATACTTGTGTGTTATTTTTCACTCATCATGAGAACCGAGAGGGGCCCAGTCTTGAACTCTTCCTCCTCATTTTTTGCCTGAAAAGAAAGATCGCAATGTGCTATCAACATCCAACATAACAATGTTATAACAACTACTCTGTAGACTTGCAAGGTCCACAATCCATTCTTGGATCACGTTAGCACACATTCACGTTCATAATTTGTACATACAAGTTCAATTATTTACATATTCAAGGTCAATGAATTTATTGAACTTGAATGTTCCATATCTTCCTCAAGCTAAAGAAAAAGCCTCCAACTCACATGATGCAACCTGCCAAAGATAGAAAAGACATAATGGAAGGAAAGGATGCAAAGAAGGATGCAGAAGATAAAGAATATGTTCAAGTCAATGAAAAATCATCTTTTGATCCTAAGATGCTACTCATAAATCGGTTGCATCTCCTATTTCAGAAGGAGACGGAGTGATCAAAGAAACTGATCCTGCATGATCATGTTCTTTAATCCATTTTTTCAATTTTTCTGACCTCAATTCTTTCAAGTCTAATTCTGATCTCCTGCATTGGATTCTGTGACGAAGACCATAAACTACTAGTACTAGTGAACTGGTATGAATGCTCGGGAACACAAAAAACTTGCATATGAGCAACCTAAGCACTGATATAGACAAGAAATATGATGTGTCATGTTCAGAAGACAATTTCAAGCTTGTTTCTTAACTTGGATACTCAAAATACACTGAGGCAGGCATCAAATATAAAACGGAAGCCACAATGGTGATGGGATAGTAAACTTAAGCTATTTGTGAATTGTGATGAAATAGTAAAGAAACTAAACCAACATACTTTATTATTTCTGGTCAGAAGATACTAGAAAAAGTTCAAAAAAAAAGAAACATAAGCAAGCTTATGCCAAGTTCATGTGTGTTAGACCAGTTGGTTCATAACTAACAGTAGCAAGTTCATTTGTCTTGACAACAGTATCATTGACTTTAACCATTATTTCCAATGATCACCAAACAGATAAGTCGATAAATATTATCAATCTAGTTCCTCAGCAAACATAAAACAAAGGAAGCCAACCAACAATACATAATCAAATTTTAGTAAATTGAATCAAACACAAACAGATTATGATGTACCTGAAATGAATAAGCATGAACCTCATTGTTAAATGTAATGAACATATAAGTGTAAATCCATGAACCTGCAATACAAAAAGCTTCATCAACCACAACAATCGAAACATAAAAATAAGATTAGAAAACCGAATCAATGTTCAGAGAATTGATCAATTTTTAGTTGATTCCAAATGTAATTCATTGAAAATGCAACATGCCCTAACTTCACTTGATCAGGAAGAACATACAACTATGACATTAACCTGCTGAAATGAAGCTAGATCTAGAACTAAAATGCAAGCAGCACAAAGCAAATGTTGTCATTAGCAATAGGCAATAGCAAAACCATGAACACACACCTCAGGTAAGAGTAAAAAGTATCGATTTGCATTTAATTTCAATTATCAGACCTCATAAATTTCTACAGCTTCTATGCAATGCTGTAATCGCAATATCTTAAATAGAAGGTTATAAAGAGAAGGAGAGAGATGAAATTACTTACTAAACAACGATGACCTCAATTCGTGTCGGCGAACCCTAATATTCAAAATTGTATGGATTTCGATTTAGGAAGGAAGAGAGACTGTCGAGCATTAACAAAGTCAGATCGAGGAAGAAGAGCTTCGTCGTGGCAGAACAAGGAACCAAGGGCTTCGTCTACGATGGTAGGAAGATGGAGATTCCTCAGGCGATGATATATCGAGCAGTCGTCTTTGTCCCCGAAGAAGACCGATTGTGCCACCCACGGCGCCGCCTAGCACTCCGACGACGACGAGACGGAGGAGCGGGGAAGCGAAATTCGTCGTCGGTGGCAAAGCGAGGAACCAAGGGCTTCGTGTGTGGCAGAGCGAGATGTCTTCAACGAGAAATTCGTCGTCGCCATAGAACTATAGAAGTCGAGAAGAGGAAGGAGAAGTTATTTGGCCCGGGGTAGGTGCGTGACGTGCGTCATTTGTCTAATTTTCTTTTCTATTAAAAAAATTGCCACGATTTTAGCTATACTCGTTGTTTTTCTTTTTATTTTCCAGATTTAATCTAAAGCGTCGATTTTTTAAATCTAACGGTCCGTAATAGTTCTTAGATTTTTTCAAATTTAACGGTCCGTAATAGTTATTAGATTTTATCTTAAACTAAGTTCTCTTTAATCCATCCTCTTAATTATAAATCAAATAGATTCAAAACCATGGACTATTAACCGAATCTTAATATATATAAAGATTGCTGAATGGAAATTGTTTGGGTCGAATTGAATGTGAGTCATTATTGCCTCAATTTTCCTATTCAGCCTAAGGCTTCTATTTCTTTGATGCGTTCGTAAAACCTCTTATTCTCCTCTACAAAGACCTCTTATTCTCCTCTTCAATTGTAGCAGGCATTTTTGCTATGTCGGTTTCGTCTCTATTACTCCATTGAATTCACCTATTTACCCATGGGGCGTTTTGTTCCGACTGTTAGAGGGAGCTTTATTGTCGGCGTGTTGTGTATAAATTTCCTCCACCTGCTAGCATTTCTGCATCGTCACCTCCATTCTCTGTAATTTCCTTCCCTTCCTTTCGTTACCCTAATTTTCCATTCTATGGCCTTCTCTTCTATTCCGTCGATTTCCCATTCATGTGGTGTGGAATCCCCGAAGTCCGGCATGTGAAATTTCACCTTGGGGAAAAGGCCGTCGTCCGATGGTAGTTCTACTCCCCCCACCGTTTACACCCCATTTGCTGACTTGTGCCCCGGGGTAGATGTCAGTGGTCGAGCGATGGTTTGTCGAAAATGAGATGCCACAAATAAAGACGGGCATTATCTTAGCTCCGAATTCCCCCTCTCCGATGATAAGGTATAGTTTCGTCTCTTAATTATTAAAATTTGTGGTCATTCTTGGTCTGTTGTTTATAGTTTCCCTGTGTGCTTTTTTGGAAAAGGTGTTGTTATCCACTATGTTGCGAGAGGACGGATTGCACATTGTTTTGTTGAGAAACTGGTTGAGGGATGTGTTTACAGTATTAGTCACTTTGATGTTGTTCCTAACAAGCCAGCTTATCGTCTTAGGCAATCAGATAACCATATGATCCATCTTGAAGGGAACACAGTTATCAGGGAGCTTGATTGTTCTCCCACCTTGATTATTAGGCAATGCCCTGGACGATATTGTAACAGATGCCTCTGAAAATGATGAGGCCACACCCAGTGTTAGCCACAGTGTGAAACAGAAGTTTAAACGGAAAAAGGGTAGCTTTGAGTGATCAGTCACCACGGACGTCGACCTTGGTGAACCGTGTGTTTCCTTTTGATTGATTATGACTTTTTTCATTACCTTTCTTCCCTCTGTCTCACACGCATTTTCTCTCTGTTGTAGGCCGGGACACATTCTCTAAAGCGGTGGACAAAAGTGTGTTCGTGATGACGAGGCTTTTTCTGAGTTTCTTGGTGTTTGTTTGACGTCGCTTTACTGAGACTATTTCAATTTTGCCTACTACAGTTAACTATATTTGTGTTTGGGTTTGTGTTTGGATAGTTTTGTATTTTGGCTTTACATAGCTTATGGTTTGAAGACTATTTGCAAGATATTGAAATTTAGTTTGAGAGGTTTTTGTTAATGAGAAGTTGTGTATGCGTGCTTCTGTATTTTCTACGCATGCGTGTTTTGCTGAATTTCAGGAAGACTTCGTTAAGGGTGTATGGCTATGGTTGCCTGCCTTAAAAGAAGATACTCCCTCCGTCCCTTAATGTTTGCAACATTTCCTTTTCGGGCGTCCCAAAATGTTTGCAACATTCCTTTTCTATCCATTAATTTTTCCCCATAATACCCTTACTTTATTTATTTTATTCATATCCTAACAACACTTTATCAATCAAATCAACCATCTATATCATCTTTTCTATCTAATTTCCACCATTAATACCTTTACTCAATATTTTATTCTTCTTTTAACACTTTATCAATCAAATCAATCATCTACTCAACTTCCTTTTTCTTCTTCTCTCCACTCATTTCACTTTTCTTAAAACTTGTGTCATTCCCTCAATGTTGCAAACATTGAGGGACGGAGGGAGTAGCAAATAGCAGGGAGTTGTTGTGTGGGTATGTGGATTTGTAAGGGGCCATCCGATTTCATGGGTCTCCACTTTATTTCCAATACGCCTAATAGGCTGAAAGTACCGCCTTTGTAGTCCAAGTGTTTTTTCCTTCCCTGATGTACACTGAGGTGAGTTTTCAATTATTCCTTAGGTTCTGATTCAAATGTGTCGATGAAACTTGCGCAATGTAATGATGCAAACAATATAGTTCAGTGACACTTCTTTCTATAAAAAATAATTGTACAAGCGAAGCATGTCTGAAGTCCATGGGAATTGAGTTGAATGTCAGCAGAATTCTTATTTCGTAGGATACTGTTCAATTGTTGTATATAGATACATTTGATATATTGGATTTGGAATTCTTACTTCTTTCCACTGCAGTATACAAGGTTTAATCACCGATTGAACAAGTTTTAGTGTCCATTCTCCTGCTCTTTGTGCTCCGATTTTAGTTTGTTCATTTGGCCAGGTATATGACTGGTTGGATATTTTAGAAATTAAATTAAGTGTTTTCAATCGCATGTATGGATTTTATAGCTGCTTCTTTGATTCAGTTATTGTTCATGCTTTGATTGTTAACTTTTTACTCTGCAAGCAATGTGTTCTTTAAGTGTAAGTGTTGTTTTTGTTAGATACTATCTCTATTTCTGGTAGCTGAAGAGAATTAATATCTATACTTTTTACATCTATTGTACTATGCTTATACGTTATCATCTTGAGAAGCAATTTGTTTAAACCTAACCTTATCATATCTTGTTCGTCTCTCTAACTAAAGTTGCTTTTTCCAAATTTATATAATTATGCCACATCATTGCTCCTTTATCTCAGATTCAAAGACAGTTAACAAACACAACTGTTCTATATGCAATTTTATGAACATCAGCTAATACATTATTTTTCCGGTTGTGAATTTGTAAACTGAAATCAGATAAGCGGAAGAAGTTCTAAAACGCCATTGAAGGCCAGAGAATAATCTCTGAAAGGAGACAAAGCACACAGAGGAGAATGATGCTCTGAATGATTCTAACAGAATGCAGTTACACTCCTTATAAGGAGACAAAAACCAGGCACGTGAACAACACGGCTCAAAACGTTTAAGACAATATGTAAACAATACTTAGGAGAGCAAATATAATAGAGTAAACATGCAAGCATAATGTGTATGATATGCTAACACCCCCCTTCAAGATGGAGGTGATCCTGGAAGCCCATCTTGGGAAGGACATGTTGGATTTGCGATCCTGGAAGGGACTTAGTGAGGAAGTCCGCAAGCTGATGTTGTGCTGGGATATGGGAGAGGGAGATCAATCCTTCCAAGAGCTTTTCCCTAGCAAAATGACAGTCCAACTCTATGTGTTTTGTGCGTTCATGGAACACTGGATTACGAGCAATATAGACAGCAGCTTGGTTGTCACATTTGACAGGAATGGGAGTGATTCCCGTAATGCCAAAATCATATAGTAGCCTGCTGAGCCAAGCTAATTCTGCACAGACTCGGCGAAGAGACCTGTACTCCGCTTCAGCAGAAGAGAGGGACACACTCTGCTGCTTTTTGGATTTCCAAGATATCAATGTACCACCAAAGAAGATCACAAAGCCACTTACAGAGCGACGTGTTTGGGGGCAGGTGGCCCAATCTGCATCGTAGTAAGCTTGCAGGGAGAATGTAGGAGTATTGGAGATGAGAAGTGCTTTGTGCTGTGTACCTCTTACATAGGAGAGGACTCGTAAGGCAGCCTGATAATGAACATCAGTAGGAGCTTGATTGAATTGACTCAACAGTTGGATGGAAAAGGCTATGTCAGGTCGAGTATGCACCAGATAGTTGAGTTTACCAACAAGCCGCCTATAAGGCAGGGCATCCTTCAACAAGACACCATCAGTGGGACGAAGGGAAGTGTTGGGATCAATGGGATTGACAGCAGAGTGGTCAGATGGCAAAGGGAAATCACGCAACATTTCTGTGATAAATCTGTTTTGACTCATGAGCAAGCCCTGTGCAGTAGGAATAAACTCAATTCCTAAAAAGAAATGGAGCTGGCCTAGATCCTTGATCCTGAAGGTGTCATTGAGAAAACCTTTGAGAGCAACTAACTCAGACAAGCAATCCCCTGTAAGCAGTATATCGTCGACATAGACAGCCACACAAGTCAAGGAAGAGGAGGTGTGTTTGAGGAACAAAGAAGAATCATTACCAGATTGTTTGAATCCTTTACTCTTGAGGGCTGTAGAAAGCTTAGCATACCACTGTCTCGACGCTTGTTTCAATCCATAAAGAGATTTGCGTAGCAAACACACTTGGTTCTCAGCTAGAGCCAATCCTTGTGGAGCCTTCATGAAAACTTCCTCATCCAAATCGCCATGTAAGAAGGCGTTGTTCACATCAAGTTGAAAGATGTGCCAACCCTTCTTTAAGGCTACAGATATGAGAACTCTCACTGTGGTAAGCTTGACAACTGGCGAAAATGTTTCAGTGTAATCAATTCCATATTTCTGAGTAAAACCTCGAACCACCAACCTTGCTTTATACCTTTCTATACTGCCATCAGACTTCCTTTTGACCTTATATACCCACTTGCAACTTATTGCCTCTTTCCCTTTAGGTAGAGTCACAATGTCCCATGTCTTGTTGAGAGCTAGGGCCTCAAATTCTGCTGTCATTGCAGCCCTCCATACCTCATGTTCACAAGCTTCAGTGTAGTGAAATGGTTCTGTTTCTGGCAAGGAGGAGGAAGCTGGAATCTGCTCTGGGAATTTGAGTGTGGAGGTGAGAGTGTGGCCACAGAAATGTGCATCAGCAAGAACATGGGAACAAACATATTCAGACAGGTATCCTGGCATGTTGTGTGTTCTCTGACTGCGTCTGAGTGGTGAAGTAGGCAACACTGATTCAGTGGGTGTAATGTCTGGAGGTGTGACAACCTCTTCATCCAAGGACTCATCAAGTTCCAGCTCAGTGGGGTGAGTTCTGGTGCTTTTTGGTAGATAAGAAACTGGATCATGATAGGGAAAAATGGATTCATGGAAAACCACATCCCTAGAGACTATCACTTGCTTAGTCTCAAAGTTGTAGAGTTTATAGGCTTTCTTACCCAATGGATACCCAATGAACACACACATTTGGGATCTGGCTTGGAACTTATCTCTGCCTTGTTTAAGGGTTGAAGCAAAGCTGAGGCAACCAAAGGCCTTGAGGTGATCATAAGAAGGTTGCTTCCCATATAGCTTGGCATAAGGTGTGGCATTCTGAATACTTTTGGAAGGAATTCTGTTGATGATATGAGCAGCTGTCAACACAGCCTCCCCCCAGAACTGAATTGGCAGCTTAGAGTGAAGCATTAAGGCTCGTGAAACCTCCAAGATATGTCTATGTTTGCGCTCCACGATCCCATTTTGTTGTGGAGTAGCAACACAAGAGGTCTGGTGTAAAATGCCTTGTGATGAAAGATAAGTTGAAGTCTCCCTGCTACTTCCCAACTCAAGGGCATTATCAGAACGTATTATCTGCACCCTTTTTTGAAATTGCCTTTCTATCATAGCTAGAAAACTCTTCAGGATGTCGAAGGCATTTCCCTTAGAGGCTAGCAAATGAATCCATAGAGATCTGCTGAAGTCATCAACTATGGTGAGAAAGTATTTGTAGCCATTATATGTAGCTTGCTTGTAAGGCCCCCATACATCTATGTGTATCATTTCAAAAGGTACCTTGGTGGTGATAGAGCTGCGTGGAAAACTCAAACGGGTTTGTCTAGACTGTGAGCAAACATTGCAAGGAGATAACTCACTGTTATTCTGAATTGAAGCAAAATTCATAATAGAAAGCTTGTAAAGAGGTAAGTGGCCCAGCCTGACATGCCATATGCTTGCATCAACATGTAGAGAAGTACCACTCCCAATTGGCATCTTATTCTGAGCTGTGTCCTGTTGATGACGCCTCCCAACAGGATCACAGAAATAAAGGTCTCTGTCAGCTTCACCAATCACCAGCCTCCCCTTCATAGTGGGAGCCTGCAAGAAGCACTCAGTAGGTGTAAATGTAATGTTACAATTCAGATCTCTAACCAGCTTCCCCACTGAAATCAAATTACATTTGAAAGATGGAACAAACAACACATCCTTAAGTTGCAGGTTAGGTAGAAGTTGAGCTGAACCAACTATAGTCACTGGCACAACATGTGAATTTGGCAAAGAAATCTCAAATGGTCTAGCTAGGTTTCTGATGTGCTTAAGCAAAGTCAAATCTGAACTCATATGGCAACTTGCACCACTGTCAATAATCCAATGATTCCCATCAAACAACTTAGAGATGAGAGTTGTACCTGCGAAACCAGCGAAATCGTCATGTTGTGTGTCCTTGCCTTTGCTTCCTGAGGTAGCATCAAGCAGACCTATGAGCTTTGTAATCTGATCAGGAGTGAGAGCCAACTGAGACTGAGCAGCTGCAGTGAACTTCTCATTCTGTCCTGTCTTCTGTGTCTTGTTGTTCTGATAATTTGGTGGAAAGCCAATAAGGAAATAACACCGATCTGCAGTGTGATTGTTCTTCTTGCAATTTGTGCAAAAGAGATTCCTCCTATCTCCCTTGCTTGCATCACCACGTGCTTTCTGTGAAAATGACTGACCAGGTTTACCATTAGCAAACATGGAAGCAGATTCTGTGCTGATTTGGGAAGGGATTTGTATATCTCTCTGCTTCTCCTCCTGTAAGATGAGAGAGTAAGCTTGGTTAATGTCCGGTGGCGGCACCATCATGAGCAGTGAACCCCTTGTGGACTTGTAAGACTCGTTGAGCCCCATCAGAAATTGAAGAAGTTTGTCTTCTTCTTCATTCTTCTTATGATCCTTCATCCCCTCAGTACAGCTGCATCTGGGAAATTGCTTGAGGTTTCCGATCTCATCCCACAAGCATTTCATCTGTGTAAAATAGGTTGTTATTGAATTGGATCCCTGTGTAAGAGAGTTCAATTCTTTCTTCACAGAGAAGAGTTGCGCTCCACTTCGCTGCCCAAATCTAACACTTAGGTCATCCCAAATGTCTTTTGCAAGTTCAGTATAAATCACACTACGCCTGATTTCAGCATTCAAGCTATTAATCAACCAGGATTTAACCATGTTATTACAACGGATCCAGCGTCCGAAGAGCACATCATCCATCTTAGGTCGTGGGAGACCTCCATTGATGAACTCGAGCTTGTTCTTCGCAGATAGGGAGGTGATGATGGAAATCCTCCACTCGCCAAAGTTTTGGCCATCAAACACCTCAGGCACCAGCGAAACTCCAGGATGGTCACTAGAGTGAAGATAGTATGGGTCGTTGGCATTTATGCCAGAATTCGCATTCGAATCTGACTGCTCTTTATCCACCATGACGACAGAAGAAAAGGAGCTTTGGATTTAGGGAATAAAATGACAAGTAAAAGGAAGAATCAGAACCTGTGCTCTGATACCATGAAATCAGATAAGCGGAAGAAGTTCTAAAACGCCATTGAAGGCCAGAGAATAATCTCTGAAAGGAGACAAAGCACACAGAGGAGAATGATGCTCTGAATGATTCTAACAGAATGCAGTTACACTCCTTATAAGGAGACAAAAACCAGGCACGTGAACAACACGGCTCAAAACGTTTAAGACAATATGTAAACAATACTTAGGAGAGCAAATATAATAGAGTAAACATGCCAGCATAATGTGTATGATATGCTAACATAAACAGAATGAGCTCCACAACTGTTCAATTCGCGCACTCCATAAGCATGAGCTTATTCGAGCCACAACAACAATTCAGTATGTGGAAAAAGTTCTACAAAGGTAACGGTTCTTCTTCCATAGTTGCAGTTGTAGAAGCATACACGGGGAAACATATTAAGTTTCTTCACCATAAGAATTACTCCTTAATATACAACTAAGCATGAAAATTTAATGATTATAAAATACCGACATGATCTTTAAACTAATCTTTAGGACGAGAATCAAAATGCTGATATGAGAAGGTTAATTAAATACCTGTTGTGAGACCCAAATGATTTTCCAACATTATATTTCCCAATCATTTTAGGTAGGCTTTGTGATTTCAACAGGAGGAGTGTGTGTTTGTGAGTTCCAATTTTGAACGAGAATAAAAATGATAATAAGAGAATGTTAATTTATATTCCATTTTGTGTGAGACCCAATATGATTTTCCATCATTATATTTTCTCAATCATTTTTGGTATGCTGTTTTTTATTTCTGCAATAGTGTTTGTTTGTGAGTTCCAATTTGGGGCCACTTTCTTTTGTTTCAGAGAGCAAACGTTACTATTTCATTTGATTTGGGGCTTTTTGCTGGATGAAGAAGAACAATAGTTGAATCTTGGAGACCATAATGATAGGTGAGTTTCTGGTTTTTGAGGTCTTTTTTCTTCCGTCAATGTTTATTCACCATTGCACCAAATCATTATGTTATAGTTTAGCCGCCTTGCGGAGAAGGAAACATTTCTTTGCACAATTTTTTTTTCTAAAGAGTTAATATCCTGATCCTGTTATATAGTAACAAATTAATTTGCGTTTTTTGGCAGATCAAATGGCGTTTAGTGTAGACCGACGAAGCTGCAAGGAAGAGTCGCCCAGGGAAGAAGGTAAAAACATGAAAGTTAATTTTTTTAATGCATATCAGATTGGTCAAACTTTAATTTACCCACTAATATTACTACATAGGCATATGTTAAGCAATTGGAAAGTAGCCGACTAAAGCTTGCCCAAGTCGAGGAAGAGCTTAAACGTGCTAAACATCAGGTAAGGTATTTGTCTTCCTCCAAAAAAAATACTAACATCTTTAATTAGAAGTCGAATATATATATAAGTGATTAGTGGTGTGACGAGTGTGTTCATGCAGAATCTTTTTGTTGCCAGTGCGTTAAATGGGAATCTTTGTCATCTTCCAACTTTAAACACAGGTATGTTAGGTGAATACTCTGCTAACTATCCTTAAATTCTTAGACAAAGTACTTAATTTGTGAATAATCATTTTGTGTATTTTAAATCCTTATAGAGTGTAGAGCACAATGTTTGTTGGAGACAGAAAAGAGAAGAAGCCATGGTAAATAAATTACAAATGATGTTTTATGAAGTTGATTATGCATCATTTCTTTTAAAAATCCGAATTATGCGACAAGAATTGTTACATTTGAGATAGAGTATAGTCATTGGACCGAAGAACAACACAGAAGAACATTGCACTCTCTGTATTTTCCTGATTGGAAAATGTGGATTGAAATCGTGTTGTAAATGAACCAACCTACTAAGGATTCTGAAGATGCACTCTCTCAGTCAAATGATGAAGCCATGGAAGAATGATCTCTCAGTCACGGCCATGCGTTGATGTACCATTTACATAAATGTACAGTTACTGCATATTGCTGCCGAATTAGCTCTAACTGTTGGTACTTGTTGCACAAAACTAAGCCAACTGAGTGCCTTTTTCATTGTATTTTTCACTTAATGCTAGGCAAAGTGCATTGTTGTAGTAAGTCATGTTTTTTCCTTGCATTAGTACTACAACACCGTAATTCAACAATGTTTTATGTGTATCTACCTAATGAGTTAATTGAACTGAACCTGTATGAATATGGTAAAAGCAAGTATTATCATTTTTAACTAGAAAAAGAGAGTAACTAACACATGGAAAATTATTGTCAAATTTTTTTAATGAAAAGGAACTTCAAATATATATTTCTAGGACAACGTCAAAATCTGAGTCCGAAAATAATCTTTCTTCATCAGAGGAAATTCCATTATAGACATGTGTTGATGGGTCAAAATCTTCATTTAGACGACATATTCATAATCGTAGGAAAGAAACGGAAAAGAGAAAAAAACCAAAAAATGATAAATTAAAACAAAACATTAAATGTAGTGTGTTTAATTTGGGGAACCCCTAATACTAGACTTTTTGGGGGCCTGCGCTACACGCAGGTTTTACGGCCTAAAAAATTTCACAATAAGACGCTGCGGAATCGAAGAGTATAAGATGATGATATGTTCCATACGAATCCATTATAGACATGTTTTGATGAGTCAAAATCTTCATTTGGGCAACATATTCATAAACGTAGGAAAGAAACGGGAAAAGAAAAAAAATCAAAAAAATGATAAATTAAAAACAAAGCATTAAATGCAGTGTGTTTAATTTGGGGAACCCCTAATTTTATAGTATATATTAAGATATTAAGATTAAGATTAGCACATATCATTAGCATTTTAGGGCCTGCGCGTAGAGCGTGTCTATATTATTTTATATAAGCGTTACTGATTTGTAGGAAAAAAGTCATCAACGCTATGTGTATTTATTGTGTAAAGTTTATTTTTATACAAATATTCTACATGTTGTGTGATATAAAAGATTATAAGCCCTTGATTGATCGTCTTATTTATGTTGATATTACATAGACTGATATATTATATAAACAAAAATTTGTAATTTTTACCAACTTCTGGAGTAATCTTCAACTTACAAATTTGTTTAGCCGGAGATGATGATTCATTTTTATTATAAAAATCTCACTTTATCCTTTTGGTGAACTCCAAGGCTCCTTCAGTGTAAAGCATTGAAAATACTTCAGCATTAACTTTATTTTATGAAGTTTTAATTCTATAAATTTTCACACACTATAAGTTTTGATTATAAAAATCTAAGTTTTAATTCTATAAATACTCACACATTCAATTTTTTATGGAGTTTGATTCATTGATGATGTATAAAATCCACCAATTAGAAAATGATAGTATTAAATTAAGGAGTGTCGTTAACCAATAAGAATGCAAATGTATTTAATATGACCTTTAATTTTCTCTTTCCGCGATTTTTATATTATATATAATATTAGATTAGATATTAGATATATTAGATTAGATTGAAAGAAATAACATCTATATTATATCTTTATAACCCAATGCATTTGGTTTACATGGCTTTCTAATCTTTAGAATAGATTTAACATTAAAAATAAACGCAAGTTAGTAATGAGCAACATCAACAACAACATTCACCTACTCAATCGTATTGATCCAAACCATTCACAACAATAAAAGACAACAGAACCAAAAGACAGAAAAGAAACATACCAAACACACATCGTGGAAAAGATGTCCATACACACATCGTGGAAAAGATGTCCATACACACATCGTGGAAAAGATGTCCAAACACACCAAACAAAGACCCAAAGGACATAACACTGATCACCAATGACACTTAAAGAAAACAAAGTTCATGATTGTGTACAAAATATAAACATATAAAGTAAGTCTAAGTATCTAACAACAATTAGAAACAAAAACGCTGTACACCAGGTACGAGGGATTCATTAACACAAACTGACAAATATCTTCTTTCTTAACGGCGTTGTCGACAACAAAAACATCCCAACCAGTAGAAAAATAATTGAAATCATTGCCTCTAGAAAGGATTACAACCCATGGACGCTTCCCAACGTATAGAGTGACATTATCAACCGAAATGTAGAAAAAGACCAACGAAGCATGTGGCATTGGAAGCCACTGCAGCAACAATAAAATTAGCAAAATAAAAAACACAAACACAAACAACATAAATAATCACAACTCGCAAAGCACACATACAAGACAAAATGACTTCATAACATAAGAAGACTTAATCTTCATACAGAAACCAGCGGCATTTGCAACACCTAGAGGTGTTAAAAGGTTAACCGGACCGGAACCAGGCCCGGTCAAAACCGGAACCAGACCCGGTCAAAACCGGAACCGACTCGGAACCGGGACCGGACCGGCCAAACCGCCTTCCCGTCGGTTTAGGTTCAAGTTCATGAGATTACGGAACCTCGAACAAACGGTTTTAATGAAGGCTAACCGGGAAAACCGGCCCAGAACCTAAACCGTCAGTTCACACCAAAAAATATAAAAATATATACATAAAAAATTGAGTAGAGGATAAAGAATTTCATTTTTTAATATATAGATTTCAACCTCTAAGGTAGTTTTCAATATGAGAAGTTTTTAATTGTTTTATGTTAGTAATAAAACAGTTTTCGACATTGAAATTTAGAAGGAAAAAAAAACACCCTAATGTTTGTGTATATAAAACAACAAATTACTTACAAATTTAGGCCTTTAATGAATCAGTTTCTTGATTAGAATTAAATATTTGAGCTCATTAAAAAAATAAAGTAAAATTTTAAAATATAAATTTCAGATATATTTTTTATCTTTTTAAAAATTATTACGGTTCAAGGTCGAACCGAAACTGAAACCGGCGGTTTTCCGGTCAAAACCGAAACCGGCTCGGGACCGGAACCGGCCCGGATGAACCGTCCCCTTGCTGGTTTAGGTTCAGGTTCAAGCATATGTTGAACCTTGAACCGGCGGTTCATGAACACCGAAACCGGCGGTTCATGAACACCGAAACCGGCGGTTCATGAACACCGAAACCGGCGGTTCATGAACACCGAAACCGGCGGTTCATGAACACCGAAACCGGCGGTTTTCGAACCGGCAACATCTCTAACACCCACTTCCAAAACAGAAATGGGTCCCGTGTTTTAAAGGAATACAAAATTTGACATATAGTATTCGTTGATAAAAACTGTAATTAAAAAACAAACAAAAACAACAAATAAAAATTCACCTCTTAATATCTCCTTCGCCTCGCCTATCTGCCAATAATCAATCTCACAACCAATGTTCTAAAAGGCGCTAGGCGCTAGTCGGGCGGTGAGGGGGAGCCTAGCGCCTAGGCGGGAGCCTAGGCGGATTAGACAATTAGGAAGAAAAACACATACCTGCAGTGAGAATGATAAACAAGTAGTCTAAAGGAGAAGCAGTGAGTTGGTGGTGAGGACGATCAGCAGCAGTGAGAATGGGAAAGAGAAAGCGTATAAATCAGTTCGGCCAGATCCGCCAAGATCCCGCCCAACCCGCCCAGATCCGCCCAGATCCCGCCCAAAACCCGCCCAACTACAGATCCGCCTAACCAAGCCCGACTTGGTCCAAATCAGTTCGGCCCAGGTCCGCCCAGCGCCTATGCGCCGCCTAGGCGGGCGCCCAGCCCGATTTTTAGAACATTGCTCACAACATGACAGTCCTAATAGTAACTTCAAAATGACCAAGAAAAATTTCTTTAAAAACAACAACAAAACCAACACCAACGGAATACCACTCCACATCTGACCATCCTGAGTGAAGGACCAAATACCTCTTCCGTTCAACTACAGAGACCTTAAACAACTTATCATCATGCATGTAAAAATAAACACACCAACCCAGAGCATAACCCATAGGAGTAGTTAATGATATGGGTAGAGGCTGTTAAAATAAAATAGAAAAATAAGCAAACTAAAAAAGTCAAAAAATTTAACAAGTAAACAAAGGAGATACTATTTTCACCAAAAACTTCTTCTTCGGACTGGTGCGGAAAAATGAACGAACACCATAGCAGCAGTATCAGAAGAATCCATGGTACAAAGATCAATCACACCTACATATAGGGCAAACCAGTGGGCCGATACAAAGGTGAACACCAAAAAAAAAACCCAATAACAAGCACCACAAATGATGGGAGACAAAACAGAAACTCACAGCATAACAAACCAACTGAGACAAATATTTATGTCTAAAACATACTGCCTATATTCGTAATCAACTAATCATAAACAAGCGCCTCAACAAGAAACCCACTCAGAATTTACAGAGAAAAAGAGCAAAGAGATGACCTAATACCAGGATCGAAGGAACATGACATGCAAACACAAATACATCTACTATATAACACAATCACAACCGAAACACATATTAAAGCGCAATATGAAACAACCCAGATAGTACAACGTCTTATTGAATGTGTTGTGTCTGTCAGTTTTGTTTTTAAAACAAAGGAAACTGATGTAGCCTTCGCTGATCTTCATAAGTGTGGTTAAGATTATTGTGTTTGAGTGTTGTAAACCAACCTTGAAATGATTATGTCACAGGTTTATTATGAATTGTTTGAAATAACATAGGGAAAAACACTTTGGCTATTTGGAGCAGGGAGATAAAACCAATGCGAACATCAGCAAATTAACTGTACAACCACTGCACTAATTTTCGCCACGTAATTAACCCCAACACAAACCGTGGGACAGTAGATTAATTTTTAAAACAAACTACTGAAAATATGGATCAAGTCGCAGTATATCCCAAATTACACAATGATGTAACAGGTACAAGACAAACCCTAGCAAAAATGGAAGACATGACATGCCAGATGAATCACAAATCACGACGAACCACGATAGGCCAGAGATCATATCATCTGGTACGTTGTATTTTAAAATAACAAACAAAAGCAACACACAGATAATTATCACACAACCCTAACTGATGGCAAAATCACTCATCATAAAAAGCTACAGATTGATGGGGCAACACAACGGCAACACAACTACCAGTGAAGACTGCAACATCACAACAAGGTAAGGAAAAAAATTGACAAGGGGAAAAACAATGATTATATAGTAAAAACAACACAAACTAATATCATAATATAAAATAAAATTGCAGATGTCACATGTGCAAGGGTTGCATTATAGCGAGGGTTGTACTAAAGACACACCACAGAAGACCGATATCATGCATAAATACAAAATGTCTGGTGAGATTAACCACATATGCAGACCGCGGCTTTCGCTGGATTATAAATGGGAAAACAAGGCTAAGGACCATTATCAAAAGAAAACAAGCGCAAGGAACGACAAGACAAAAAAAACCAAGAAGACCTATGAAGTGGACATTGACATAGCTACACAAATAAGAAGTATGCTACAAGAAAACAATATACCACTAAAAGTTTTCATACTTATCAAGGAGTGGTCGAGAAACAATCCCTCAACAGATTACACATTAAAACTACATGGTGTAAGGTTTTGGGACACGTTAGAAGACAATGGAACATATGTGATAGTGCTAAGCTTGATCTTAAGCAACACTTACAAACAAGGAGCCTATTTGCACAGAGGCATCCCTTCGCATATACAGAATCAAAGTTCACACATGCACCCCAGAAGTAATAAGGCTGCATTTCCACCTCCCAGACAATTCAAATGCTTACTACACACGTAACATATAGGTATATGCACTACAGTTCCAACATACAACACGACTATCCATGTTCACAGCCTGGCTCGATCTGAACAGAACCACACCAGCAGCAAGAAGGTACACATACAGTGAAACACCACAACACTATAGATGGAATGTAATTGCAAAGTCATGGGAAGCTGAAGAGAACACTAACGTAATTGGAAGAATACTCAGCGCTAACAAGGCAAACAGGGAAGAATGCTATCTACGCATGTTGCTGAATATAGTAAGAGGCCCGACATCATTTGAGGATATCAAAACTGTGGAAGGAATCCATTTTGGCAGCAATGAGGAGACTTGCAAAGAGATGGGTCTACTGGAACATGACGAGGGAGCGGGATATACAAAAAATGAAGAACATGATTGGACATAGGGGGATCATATAGCTGAAATGACAGCCACCTACAGCAAGAGAACAAGATGGCCTTACACAACCAGAAGGAAAAGACATTTAGAGGGACACCCTGACAGATGACCTAATGCCAACCTAAATGTGACATCTTCAGGTCTGAATAGCTAATCTTTAACCATTTAACACTGGAAAACAAAAACAACCTTGGAACCTAATTGCATTCACCAAATACAAATATAGCTGAAATGACAGCCACCTACAGCAAGAGAACAGGATGGCCTTACACAACCAGAAGGAAAAGACATTTAGAGGGACACCCTGACAGATGACCTAATGCCAACCTAAATGTGACATCTTCAGGTCTGAATAGCTAATCTTTAACCATTTAACACTGGAAAACAACAACAACCTTGGAACCTAATTGCATTCACCAAATACAAATACCAAAAAAACAATATTACAAATGGTGCAATTGCAGAGGAACTCAAAGGGAAAAAGAGGTGGCAAGGAGACAAAATACAGCAAACACAGAGCAAAGGCAGGAACTCAAATAAACAAATCACAATTACAAGGCCACTTCAACACACCTTTCCAATTTAACAACATCCTATCTTTCCTAGCTGAAATGTTTTCTTAATTTCAAGAACTCATTACTACATTACAACACCAAAGAATAAAAGTTGTTTGTTCACAATCAATACTACAAATTATCTTTAAATACAGTGTACGAACTACAAATCGCCAATCTATATATACATATATCATACTATCTAATTCATAATTTGATATTTAAAAGTGGTAGTAGGTTTAATCCTATCTTATTTATATATAAAAGAGTGTAAGTATACATATGCTAACAAAATTTATGAAACTCATAAATACCAAACCCTAGAAACAATAAGAATAAAACTATCAAATCCTAGAAGTAGAGGTGCATATAAATATATATGTAGATATAAGTTGTTAAGTAATGTAATATGGAAAGTAATAATCACATATAAAGCAACCAAGGTAGTAAAGAGTAAATATCAAATCCTCATTGCAACAAATGGTACTCTGAAAATACGCCCAAAACCGCATCAATTTTAACAAGGAATTGAAGATATCCAAGACTAAACTGTCGGGAGCATAAACACTGCGTCTGGAAATACGGCCACCACAAATCACCTAACAACAAGAAAGAAACAGTAAGAATGTGTAATTTGGGGGAAAAAACAGCCCCAAAATAGAGCAGTGTAGACAAACTCAATCCAACAAAAAGCAAAATGACTCAAAGAAACAATGAATTGAATAATACATGGAAAGAACCCAAAACCAAAACCAACTAGGCAGAATACTTGGGGAAAATAATAAACACCCCAATCAGCTCGAACACCAGGGAAATACCCAAATTAAAAACTAAATAAAAACCTAGAGCCACCCTATTAGAAACAAAATTAAAATACACAATAGAAACACTCAAGATCAAACACAACAATGAAAGATACATTTGAAACAGAACAAACCACCGACGAGCTGAACAATCCAATCAAAATCAAAGGCACTGCATAAATACTAACCCCACGAAGCAAGCCAATCTGCATCAACAGACAGCTAGGCCTAACAAAAAAGGCGCAGACGGGCGTGAAGCAAGGGCGAGGGAAAACAGAGCTAAATGGGTTGAAAATGGAAGAATCTCCTACAACACTTCAATAATGGAGCCAAAATTTCAGAGTCGTACAAATAAAACCAACAAAGCTGAAAATATGATAAAAAAATAAAGAAAGTAAATATGAATTTTGGAAACAACAAAAACACAAACGAACTACGTTATCGAGAACCGATACGGGAATGAGAAAGGGAACCAGAAACGACAATTTCAAATTAATGAAAATAGGAAACGGCAAAACATATTACATATTTATTTTGATTAAAAACATAACAAAACATATTATATAGAATAAATAAAGTGAGATTTTATCAACGAAAATGTTATAAACACGTAAACACTTGATGTTTTTATTCAGTTTTAATATATGGGTTAATTAAAAGCTCAATACAAAGAGAATTAGAGATAAATTGAATAAGTAGGAAACGCGTCAAAAAAACTATTACATTTACACTATTTCAGAATTGAATAATTTTGTGCCTCTAATATTAGGAAACGTGTAGAAATAACTAAAAAACGCGTAAAAATAACTAAAAAACGCATAAAAACAAGTATGAAATGCTAAAGATTCCGGTTTAATGGTCAATGAGAACTTGAACCATTGAAAACACCTAAAAAAACGTTTCCAAGAGGCTTCCAGGAAGTTTGTGATTTCCCTAAATTTCCGATACGAAAAAGCCTATTTCATGAAGTTTCTAGACATCCTAGCAAACGAGTAACGAACAATTAACAAAAAAAAAACACCAATTGAACTCCTAAAAACAAACAAAAGACAAACTCCTCATCAAAACAAATAAATATAAACAAAAATAAAAATACATCTACTTTATACGAAACATAAATACTCCTACATTTAAACAAAAATAATAACATTAACAAAAATAAAGAGAAAAGCACACACATAAAGGAACATATAAGAAAAATAAAACAAAAACAACATTTACACATATTATAAAACCAACAAAAAACCACAACAACATGACCAAAAGCAACATATACAACAACTCAGGACAATACACTCCAACAACATGTAACATATATTACTTCACAAAATAAGGAGTGAACGACCACGTACATTAGAATGAAAAATAACCAACGTGGCAAAAAGAAACATGCCACAAAACAAACTATATGCATCCAACAAACGCTACTAAAAAACAAAATTACACACTGGACACGAGAAAAATTAATCACACTATAAAGAATTCACATATATAATTCACAAACAATATGAGGACCAAGATCAAATTAAGCGGTTGTAAAAGCCTAAAACAAACAAACAAACAAAAAAAAATCAAACAAATGGGGTGAAAGAAAAAAGTAACGACACTAAGAACATAATCGTCACCAACAGAAGAACAACCAAACAAAGCCGAAATATCCTTAAACTCAGGGCACCACTCGTAATTAACTGCTCATATAAAATACGTGAAAGATCGAGGACAGGCACCGGAAATAAAAACGAGGGTTCTACTCTGTTAACTGGTCAGCTTCTGTTGCGCATTGTAGCTCCTACTCCGTATTTCCGAACAATTCACTCCCGCTGCGAAGTCGCTCTGAAAACATCCACTGGTAATCCTTCGCCTCTTTGCTTGGTATCTTAATTGCAAAGCTCTTCTTTTCTGAAGTTTTATATTATGATAGCTTGCCTTGAATTTTGTATGTGTCAATTTCACCATAACAATTATCTATTGCTGATAGTATAGACTTGAATTCTGGTAAAGTGCCTTTTATCATTGGTTTCCCCTTCCAATTTTGTAATTCCTCGTCCGTCTGAAAGCGTCGGAGGATTTTGATGATATAGAATTAGTTCTTACTGCGACGCCCTAGGTTAAATTGTTATCTCCAGGTAGACGACGATCTACAGGGGGCTGCATGTGCAATTGATGGTCGGGTTCACCAAGACCTGCAATTAGGGTGTGATAAGTAGAAGGAGAACTAGGGTTTTGAAGATTTGGGATTTGCAAAATCTAAAAATGCTTAATGTTGAATTTCTAAGAGATCTAGGATAGGTTCATTGCTGTGTAGCAGTTGTAATGTAGTATGCTCAGATGCACGGAAACGTCAGATTTGCCTAAGTTTCTGTTTCCGAAACGCGGAAGCACCCAGAAGCGCGAGGGAAGAGGCCGGAAACGGTCAAGAAACTCCTCGGAAACGGTTAACGATCCGCAAACTCTTCGGAAGCGGCGGCAAACTGCCGGAAACTCTTCGGAAGCGCTTGGATTTCATTGTTTTAATTAGGGAAAAATAGATTTTTAAGTTATACTATAATTTATCTTAATAGGAAATTAAGTAAACCTAGTTCCCGAGACGTCTTCTCATCTTCTGACCCTTCAGTTTGTATCTTCATTCTTCTCCTCTTCCGACTTGGCGACTTCCGTTGTTGTCTCCTGCACTGCAGTCCTGCGTTTCTTCCTGGCTTCCAGCTGCTCGGTGAAGAAAGTAGGCTAAGTAGGTAAGTCGGTAACTAAAGTAGTTAGTAATATTAACTTTATACAGTTGTTTTACTCTACTCAAAGTACTCAGTCTACTGGCTCTACTAGTATATATCATTTTAAAAAAAATACGTTCTGCTCGCCGCTTCCTCTTTTGGTATTTTTTAGATTCGCCACTTCCGCGTGTCCTGACGATTGCGTTTCCCGTTTCCGTTTCCGTGCATCATAGGTAGTATGTTCTCTTTTTGAAATGGATTAGGGTGCCTAGATTGTAGTTTGTGGAAGTAGTATGAAATATTATAACGTGTACTAGTGGTGTAGAGAAATATATAAAGCAGTATATACCATTCAATGTGATGTTTGATGTCCCTCTACGATCTGCATGCAAAGGCACTAACCCATTGTTTATCCCTGAGGAGTTGGGTAGCCTCCATGGGATTAGTCGAGTGCTAGTAGCCTCCATAAATTGTTACATGTTGGAAGATAATAGAGTTTTCAGTTTTCACCATACTATGATGTACATGACTTTGCGTGGACCTGGGGTGGGGTTGGTTGGTATATGAAGGAAGAAGATGGATTCAGAGTTTAGTGCTGCTCGGTGGCTGTAAAATGAGGGATATTTGCATTTAACCTTTCCATTGCTTAAATTTGTGTTTAAATGTGGTTGAAAATTTAGTTCCTTTTAGTATTACCGTCATACACTTGTGCTCTCTGTTGACAATGGCGCTTCTCGTTATTGTGTAGAGTACTTTAGTTCCCGCCAAAGTGTAAGAAGATTTAAGTTGTGAGTGAGTACTTTGTAGTTCTTCCCTTTACACCCTGCATATGGTTACTCATATTGTTGAGTAGAGTACATTAGTGCACGCCAAACTGTAAGAATCTTTGTTTGGTTAAATGTTCAATGAGCCATCAATTGCTCAAAAGTCAAAACATAGTAGAACTGTAACACTTGAATATTTATATAAACTTGGAAACATTTTTCATATGATTTGTTTCGTTAGATGTTATGATAATCACTAGGGACACCCTTTTCAATCTTGTACCACCACTTGATTATATACACGCATGATATCCGTATCATTCTAAATATCTGTTTGCGCGTGCACTATCTTTTTTCTGGCACAGAAGTTGAGATTCAGCAAGTGAATTTCTGAAACTGAGTTGATATGGGCAAGAACACCAACCCCTCGACTTTCACGTCTTCTGTGGTTCTTACTGGAACAGCTCTTGAAGGAACACTTGCTCCCCCCATTGGTCATGTTGACATTGGAATAAGTGAAGCAGCATATTTGTTTCGTGTTGCTCTCCCCGGTGTTCGAAAGGAAAAGTGTAAGTTCATCTCTGGCATCTAGTATTTAGCTCGTGTTCTTTGGGGAAAAGAAAATTAAAAGTTCTTTTCTTTGTAGCTGAATTGAACTGTGAGGTGGAACGTGATGGGAAGGTTCATATACAAGGAGTTCTGAGCAGTGGCGAATTGGCAAAGAAGCACCCAGGTAACAACTACGAGATGAACATGATGCAACTAAGCCCGCCAGGCCCGTTTAGCCTCTCTTTCAAACTCCCGGGAGAAGTGGATCCAAGGCTATTCTCTGCAACTTTTAGGTCAGATGGCATTTTGGAAGGAATTGTAATGAAATCTCGTGTTGCAGCAGTGGCGCCTAATGAAACTGCAGCTATATGAATTTGCAAGATTTAGTCATGGTAAAAAACTAGCTGTTGAAGTGTGATGCATTGGTAGGATTTTGTGGAAGACTTGTGTTGAATTAGGGCCATTGTGATGAAAGACGATGTTTGCTTAAATGATGTTTCCTAACTCTTCCCTAGTGTCAATTGTTATATGTGCTCTAGCCAACACTTTCTTGGATCATAAACCATATATTGAAATATGCAACCTTAAAATATAAAATCAATTTATAACCAAATGCATGTGGCTGTGACCAGTTCCTTGTCTTGTGCAACAGAAGAAAGATATCAAAATGTACATTATATGTAGTCCGTATTATACAGCAGAAACTTTAATGGCGAAGAAATCTCTGGAAGCACTGAAACCCTAATTGCTCAGCACAGAACTTCTTCAATTCATCTCCACCTCTTTCTCTACACAATTCCATCTCAATCTCCTCCAATGCATCATCCCAATCCCTCCATCCTCCATCCCAGCCGTTCATCCCCATCTCCGCAACCTTGTTATTGCAAATTCCATCAACTATCTCCTGCAATCCCACGATCCGACGGCTCAGATTCCTCCTCGCCTCTCTCACGGACGGATCGAAGCCGGAGACCGAATCCAGCGCCAGAAGCTGCCTCATTAGCTCCTCGTTGATCCTCATTCTCTCTCGCTGGTCGCTTCGAAGAGCGTCCACTGTCTCCTGCCTTTGGATCAATCGTTGGAGGCGTTCGGTTTGTAATTGGATCGATGAGATCTTCTTCACTAGACGACGGACCACATGAGACCGATAAGCAGCCTGAATCTTAGCGGCGGCCGCGGCCGGGGCCGGAGATACTCGGATAGGGATTTCTCTTCTAGCCCCAAATTCAGCGCGGTTGCTTCGCTGAGTGCAAGTTGCAGTAGGTGAAGAAGACGAAGTGAAAGGAGAAAACAAGTGATTTCTGCGAGTGAATTCCATTGATCGGAGCCTCTGTGAGGGAGAGACGAAGAAGAAGAAGAAGAAGATGGAGTACGGAGTTCGAGAAACAATGGCGTCGGTGCTAAGCGTCCGTTCCGTAGTAAAAGAAAAAGAAGGTGCGCTGATAATCCGTTTAATAAACTTTATTTGGTAACAAAAAAGATTTGCCCTAATTAATTTCCTTTTTTATGTCAGATAAGTTATTATTACAGGCTGCTGGTTTTTGGTGTCATTTTCACTTCATGATCACGATCTACAACGTCTTTAACGGACTTTATCACCACTACCGGAAAAATATAAAACGTGAGGAACATAGCTCATGGCTAAAAGAGAGATTCAGATGAAGAGATATAGGAAGATAAATTAGGTTATTTTATGCACTTTATGGATATTATTTAATGCTTTATTTGAGTAACTTGATGACTGAAAGATCTCCGAAATCTCCTTTAATCCAATGTGTCACTATATTTCACACTCGTTATAATGGTGATGTTTGAAATTTTTATCACTTTATTCTTATAACCTATGTTCTCGAGTGACATAACTATTATGGATAAATACATGTATAGTTTATAGATCAATTCTTACAACTTACTCCCTCCGTCCCACTTTGTTTGTCCTGTTTGACTTTGGCACACTTGCCGATGCACGTTTTATATCGTCAATATATAAAATTATATGTTATTAAAAATTATAATTTTTTAATATTCTTAAAGTACTAATCGAAACGAATCAAACAAGACCACTCATGACTATGTTTTATCTTATATATTGAAAGATATTTAGAAGATTCTCTCGATTAGTGAATAGTGTCAAAATTTGAAACAGGACGAACAAACAGGGACGGAGGGAGTACCAAGTTTCCTTTTTTACCATTTTTCAGTTAATCTTTAATACTTCTAGTGTTAAGTATTACGTATTTATCAATTTTATATATTTTGATGACAAGGTTATATTACTATATTTGATATTATAAATAATTTTCTAAATAATTAAGCAAAATAAATAAATACAATCTGGATTATTATTCTTTTGGTCTTTAATAAAATAGAAGGTTAAATAAAGTTGAAATATGATTGGTAAAATACAAAATGGTCAAAGACTTGCTCTTTTGATGACTAGTTTCCTGGAGTTTCGTTCAGTTTTCCCTCGTTTCCTTCTGCTGGTTTATCTACTTAGGTTTTGTTTTTTTGTCAAAATAATCTACTACGGATTCCTACAATACAAAAGCATAAAATTAATACGCCCTGCTTCTAGAAAAATATATCTGCTGCAAAGTTGAAATTTTTTCCAGCCTGGCTTGATGATCAGAATTCTTCCATTGTCGTCTTCTCACACTTACCAAATCGAGTAGATAGAGAATTTCTTTATCAACTCTACTTTGTAGATGCTCTGCTGTTGGTGATAGACACTACCAACAACAATCCCGCCCATTGTTTCTTATCATAAACTCAACAAAAAAAAACAAGCAACATGGTAGCCACTGGTTTCACCTATTTCATCTCATTAATTTAAGATAATATGGAGCCTTCCTTTCTGTTGACAGTTGAGTTTACAAACCAAGTTCAGTAGAAAGAGTCCAAGCAACATACCTGCTTAATTGACTGATGGCACAAAGAGAAGTAAATTACAGTACTAAATTGAAGCTTCTTTCACATTACACAGAACTGATGCTATTTTACAAACATTACTAATATAACAGACTATTATAAATTTAAGCATAAACGATTGATGCTAATATATATGACTAGCAAGCTCCAGTGACTAGTATTTACCACTGCAGACTGGTTGCTAAATAATCTAACAATTGGAAAGGGGGAAGTACGAACAGTAGCTAATTCACAAACCCTAGCTAGTAGCTACGCTTGCTTGAATTGATCCGAATCAAGGCAAGAAAGTAGTGATGGCGGGTCCGGTTTCGATATCCATCTGAGGCGGAGATGAGGACTGGGCAGGCAGACTACCGCACTTATCGCACCTACTAGTGAGGGCCAAGATCTGGCGACAAGAAGGACAGGAAGAGTGAGAGCCGAGCCAGGTATCGATGCAGAGGAGATGGAATCCATGGCCGCACTGCGGGAGCACGCGAACTTCGTCTCCGGCGACGAATTCGGACAAGCAGATGGGGCAATCGGCGAGCTTAGCGGCGAGATCAGCGGAGTAAGCGAGTTTGGGGAGAGATCGAAGTACCTTCTTCTTAAGGCCTTTGTTAGCGGTAGCATGAGCGCCTCCGGTGCCTCCGCCTGTGAGACGTCGGATCCAGGCGCAGCGAGCGACTGCGATGAGGCCGAGGACGCAGATTAGAGCGCAGAGGAGAGCCGCTAGGATGACGACGAAGTCGGAGTCGACTGTCTCGGTTGGTGGAGGGACTTCGGTCGCTGGAGACGACGCGGATTTCAGAAATCTTGAAGGATAAGTCATGGAGGATTCAGGATAGGATGAAATGGAGTTTGGGGATTGGGAGTCGACAGTTTAGAGAGAGATAGGGAGGGATGTTTTGGAGAGAGGGAGAAGGGACACGTTTGCTTCGAATTCTTTCAGGATTGTACCTTCTTATATTATAATGCAACTCGCATTATCGCTTCAATGGGAATTAAATTAGCATGCCAAACATGCCTTTCCGCCTTAATTATCGGGTTCGATTCCGGCGAGGATGACCCTCACTGTTAAGAATAAGATCCAACAGCCCTCACCTTCAATCTCCAACACGCGCGCGCGTGCAACTCACGCTCCGAAATAAATGAAAATTTCACGCGCCTATAAATACATTGAAGAAGCCCCTCAACGCTCACTTTTCCCGGAAGCTGAAGCGCGATCAAAATTCTCTCTCAAATTCAAAAACGGTTTTTGACGGTTTCCACAGATTACTCCCAAAATCAAAGCTTAATTGAGTGGATTCGAAGTGGTGATTCAAATTTCAACTCGTTGAAGGTTTCGACCTAAATCGTTGAAGATTTCGACATAAATTCTTGAAGATTCTACCGAAATCAAGTTTGTTGAAGGATCGAAGAGATTATCAAAACCTAGAAGCAACAATGACGAAGAAGATGAACAAGGAGGCAAACATTGCAGGTAAGCAGTCGATTTTCGAGTTCAAATACACAAGTAACAAGCCCTAACTGTTCAATTGTAGTTCAACTTTACATCCGGTGTTCATTTGTTTGCAAATAAGACCTAATACTTCAAAATTACTAAACGAAGAAAGCTAATACACATTTGAGAAGTTCAAAATGTTTAATCATTGTTTTATATCTTGCATGATGAACACACCTTTAATTTCAACTGTTTTGGCGGTTACTGTGTCCATGTGTTCATCAATAAAGGAATATGTGTTCATCAACTGACGAGAATATGCAAATAACTAAATGTGTATGTGTTCATGAGTAAAATATGTATCTCTTCATGAGTGAAATGTGTATGTGTTCATCTGGCAAGTCATAGGTGTTCATGAGTAAATGTGTATGTGTTCATGAGAAATAACTTATGTGTTCACGAGTGATATACACATGTGTTCACTCATAACTGAATATGTGTTCATCAGGAAGAACTTCTGTGTTCTTGAGTGATATACACATGTGTTCAACCATTAGTGCATATGTGTTCATGAGTAACAACATCTGTGTTCATCAGTGAAATACAAATGTGTTCATCTGTAACTAATATGTGTTCACCTATCTGTTTAAATATGTGTTCATGAGTTAAAACTTATGTGTTCATTTAAATATTAATGTGTGTTCATCTGAATCTTAATGTGTGTTCATCTGTATAATGATAATACTAGTTGAACCAAAAGTGATGGAACTACCTTATGGAACACTAATAGTTGGAGATAAAATAGAAAAACCATCCACGAGGGAGATAAAACAGAAAAACCATCTACGAGGGAGATGAGAAGCAAGTCAAGCCAGGACAAAGCTGGAAGGAGTAAGAAAACAGCTCCCTCTCCAATATCCTCAAGCCAAACAACATCTAAGGATGTCACACCCACACACACAAAATCCCCTTCATGTGGAAGTGACACAAAATCCTCAAGCCAAACTGTTTCAGATCAAAGACAAACCAAAACTAAATCAAGACACGACCCACTGGGAACCCCCACCTCTGCAATAGGTAATAATCTTACTCTGTGTTCATCATGAAATGCTTTTGTGTTCATATTCCATTGTGATTGTGTTCATTAAACATATAGTTGTTTAACCACATTTGAATTTCATGTCTTTTGACAAATATAGGAGATCAACAAACATTATCACCAAGGCAGATGAGATATAAAGCCAGAGAAGAAGAAATACAGAAAAAAACTCAATCTCCAATTGAAATGGCTGGTAAGAAATATAATTTAAAAAAATTTGTTCATTTGACTTATAGGTTGGTGTTCATTGATTCATTGATATGTGTTCACATTGTAAAGCTTCATGTTTGTTAATTCTTTGATATGTCTTTACAACATCATTTGATTGTGTTTAATTGTCATTTAAACAGGTAGTCCACTTGCTATGGTCGTGTCAGGCACTTCATCTCATTTAGCAACACGGTATGTCCTCACAAGAACAGAAGATGGACAACCTACACAAACTGATATAGTTGCAGAAACTAGGCAATCAAAAAGAAAGAGAGGAGATGGAGCTAGTCCTCTAAATGTTGAGAAGAGCAAAAAGCAAGCAGTGGCAAAGGGGAAAGCTGTTGTAGTACAAAAGAAGAGGCAAGAGAAGAAGAAAGAGACAACTTTGGTGTTAGAGAAGAAGAAACAAGTATCCAAGCCTGAAGAGAACAAGGGGAAAGGGAAAGCTTTAGTGTCAGAGAAGAATAAGACAACAAAAGGAAAAGGAAAAGTTTTAGTACTAACTGGAAAGAAGGATATTTCAGAGATGCGCAAGCTGAACACAAGGCTTCAATGTAGGACATCGCCAAATATGCTTGTGACATACTTCAAAGCTAAAGAGGATGTTTTCACTCATGCACAAAGGCAAGCAATCATTGACATGGGGTTTGGACATATGCTAGAGTGGGAGATCACTGATCTACCGGGACGACTTGGATATTATGTGCTAAGCAAGTTTGACCCGCTCAAATGTGTAATCAAACACAAGGATTCAAGGGACATTGTCATTACTGAAGCTGATCCACATGAGTATCTTGGAATACCAATGGGAACAAAGAGAATAGTGCTGCAAAAGAATGGCAAAAGAAGTGAGTATGTCAAAACCAAAGTAACCGAAGATTTCTTAGGAAGGACTATGAGGAATATATCTTGTACTGAGATTAGGAACAAGATGATGACACTTCAGGATGGCAGTGAGTGGTTCAAGAGGTATTTCATCATGCTTTTTGTCAACACAGTGGTGGAAAGTTATCCCAATGGGAAATGCAAGTGGGAGATTATGGATTTGCTTGATAATGTGGAATCAATCAAGGACTACAATTGGAGTGCATTTTTATTTGATAAGTTGATCGAAACTTCTATTGCATGGGCTCAAACAGAAGATGGTACATTCAAAGGTCCTGTTTTGCTTCTCTTGGTAAGTAAATCTTTAGTCTCAAAATTAATTTACTTTGTGTTCACATGCTTGTTCACATGCTTGTTCACATGTGTTCAAATGCTTATGCTTTATGTGTTCACCTCAAAATGTTTTTGTGTTCACGTGCTTGTTCACATGTGTTCAAAGGTCCTTACTATTGTTTTCATCCTTGAAAATTTGTGTGTTCATCTGATAACACTTCTGTGTTCATATGATTATATAGTTGTGTTCAGGATTGAATGTGTATGTGTTCATCTGGCAAGTCATACATGTTCATGAGTAAATGTGTATGCTTTCTTAACACATGTGTTCATCCATAACTGAATATGTGTTCATGAGAAGAATGGAATTTCAGAGTTGTATGTTCATCAGATTATACTTATGTGTTCATCTGATTATATTGTTGTGTTCATCTAATCTAACTATTCTGTTCATCCTATTTAAATGCAGCTTATATATGCCGATAGGGTGACGTTGAAAGGAAAAGGGGTTGAAAGAGCATTTCCCATAATCTCTAAGTGGAATACTGAGATGCTAAAAGGAAGGGAGGATGAAGAACTAAAGTATGGTGGGTTTGGCAAAGGATACACAAGAGACAAGCATATATTTAGTGGTGAAGGGCAGACAAGCAAATTCCAAAATGACGGAAAGGATGACACTGTGCAAATGACCAAGTTAAGGCATTTATGGAAGGCTACCTGCATGATGCTGAGGAGATGGTTGTGAAGATAAGAAAATTCATAAAGAGGAATAAAGAAACCCCTCCACAGCTAGCCGGACGTGGTGTACTCAACAAGGTTAACCTTGAGTGTGAGAAGATTATAAAGGTAAGGCTTTGTTCAGAATCTCAAACTGAGGATGGGTCTAAAATGAAAGCCAAAGCAGTCAAGATGAGTTCTGGGATATGGTTGTCAAGTGCATGGATGAAATTGAAAAAACAATTCAAGAGAAGGAAGCACATGAAGAATATCTAGGAACTCAAGGATTGTCACATGTTATTGACAAATTATCAAAGCTAACTGAGCAAGTAAGAAAAAACTTTCCAATATTGTGTTGAAATATTAATGTGTTGCCTAACACAAATTATTTATTTAACAGAACGAAACAACTGCGTCTGCGTCTGAGAAGGAAACAAAAACAACCAATCCTATCAGAACATACACATCACTGAGAATGCAAAGAAAGGGTATTCAAGAAGCAATGCAAAAGGTAATACTTTCACTAGTGTGTTCATAGCATATCCCTACTGTGTTCATAGAAAATAACTATTGTGTTCATAGCATATCACAACTGTGTTCATAGCAAATAACTATTGTGTTCATGAGGAAATCACTACTGTGTTCATAGGAAATAACTACTGTGTTCATGGCAAACCACTATTGTGTTCATAGGAAATAACTATTGTGTTCATGTGCTCATATTTTTCAGTTATTTACTAACTCCCATCTTTTTTTTAAATTCAGAATGTCTTTTTTAACTCCACACCAAATTTCGATTTGGGAGTTTCACCAGTGATCACACAAGAAAAATCACCACAAAAAAATCAAGAAGAAGGTGTAGATCTAGGTGTACCTGAAGTGGATGATGGTGAGTTAAAAAATGATACTCCAATAGATGAAGTTGAGAGATTGCAAGATGTTTCTACAAAGATTGAAAATGCAGGAATGGAAGTTGATGAGAATTTGAATGTAGAATCTGAGTTAGAGAAAGGTGAAAGCATAATGGAAGTAGAAGAGAAAGGTGAAGGAAATGAGAAGGATGATGAAGAACAAAAAGAGGTAAAGATATTATGTGTGTTCATATGGAATTGCTTATGTGTTCATGCATTATTTAATATGTGTTCATTTGTTAATATAATTAGCTTTCATTTAAATATATGCAGAAGGAAATATTCCAAGCCAGTGAAAGTGGTGAAATAATGAATGAAGGAGAAAAAGATAATGCCACAACAACTACTACAGAAATTGTGATGCTGGAAGACAGTGAGCAAGATTATGTCATGAAGGATGCAAGAGAGGTACACATATTATTTGTTTTCATCTATTTTTGATAATGTGTTCATTAAAGTCTAAGCTTGTGTTCATCTGATTCTATGTTTAATGTTCATTAAATATTGTAGAATGAGAGTGGTGGAATGATGGAAGAGGGAGAGAATGATGATACCACAACAAATGCTGCAGAGATTGTGGTATTGGATGACAGTGAAAGAAATGATGCTAAGAAGGGGAATGAGAGTGATGGTGGTGGTAATGATAAGGAAGATGAGGACACAAACAAGGAGACTTCCACTGAGAAGAAGGATGATGAGGGAAAGAAGGAGACTTCCACTGAGAAGAAGGATGGAAGTGAAAGTGGAACAAAAAGGGTACAAATAATATATGTGTTCATATAGAAAAGCTTATGTGTTCATATAGACATGCTTATGTGTTCATTCAATTTTCAAGTTGTGTTAACTTTATGTGTTCATTTTGTCAGGTAACATTTGTATACAGTGCTTCTGAAGTGGTTTAAAAAAGGATACCAAATCCTTCAGACCTTATGAAGTCGCCATTCAAAACAAGAGAAATCAATGTCACTGAAAAACCATCAGATGCCGAGAGGAAGCTTTATAATTGGGTAGTTGAGAACAAAAGTAACCTAGAGTAAGTAGTTTTGGATGCCCAATTGAATATAAAACCAGAACAAATTTATTAATATCTTTATAAAATTTGTTGCAGGTTATTGGTTTTTAAAATGAATGAGTGGAAATTTTACAAAGAAGACTTAGAGTCATTGAAGATTAAGCGGTGTATCGATAGTGAAATAATTGATGCCTACACATCAATTCTAAATGAGAATGAAAGATACAAAGGTTCACTGTCACCTTGGAGATACTTCATACCAACTGTTCATCTGGTAAACATAATTACTTATTATATTTTTTGAATTTTGTCTTATCTGTTCATAACTTATTTCTATTGTGTTCATGTGAATGTTCTTATGAGTTCATTTATTGTTTTAATGTACAGATACCTACAGTAACATCACCAATTGCACCGGAAAATGCCACATATCCCTAGTTCAAAGATGCAATGATTGCTAACTTCAATGATGTTCAAACTTATAAGAACAAGAACATCAAGATACAAAATATTGATCTGGTAAGTTATTTCTTTATATTCTTATGTGTTCACGTGGAAGTTATTATGGGTCCATACTTGTAATCTTTTGTGTTCATGTGGATTCTCTTATGTGTTCATACATGTATTCTTTTGTGTTCACGAGAATAATCTTATGTATCTTTCTTGGCTATAAATTACGTGCTCTGCTTTATACAGATAAATGAGAGTTATAATTAGAGGATCATGTTTGAAATAACTTTAAAGATTTGTGCTAATCACTACTTAACTAGCTTCACTTGTTTATTAAGGTATTATATTGTAGCTAGCTTTTGAAATCGGTTAAATAAGTTAGCTTAAGCATGGTTAATTAAGAGGTTGTTGTGATATAAATAATTCAAATAAGGGCTTCATATTTGGCACAAACCAAAACAAAGCATTCACATATGTGTTTATAACAAGTATTATAGAATTATTACTTACATATTAAAAAAGAATCACAAACTAAAGGTTTGTTCGTTCATTTAGTTATAATGGGATTATTATTTATAATTAAATTTTTTGAAAATATTGCGTTTGGTTCACCTCGTTATAATGACTTTACATGTGAGTGTATGGGAAGAAATGCTTCATTAATCTATGAGCAAAAACTGAAGTGTTAAAAGCCCTTTTTCAAAAAAAAAGTCCATTATAATGGTTTGACATAAACAAAGGCTTGGTCTATATGCACACGTTTTTTTTGCTAAATGCACACTAATCTGTGCGGTAAGAGTTGCAGTACACTTCTGTGCGTTAAGGATTACCGCACAAAAGGGCTCCGGGGCATTGTTGGAATGTTTTCTGAAACGTATATGAATCTGGTGCGGTAATTCTTACCGCACAAATATGTGCGTTAACAATTAACGCACCACGTTAATACGAGATTAACAAAAAAAAAAAAAAATTTTGATTAACTTAAACACCTGTGCGGTAACTCTTACCGCACAAGATTTGTTATTTTTTTTAAAAAGTATTTAAATAATAATATCTTGTGCGTTAACTCTTACCGCACAGATCTGTGCGTTAAGATTTAACGCACGGGATTAAGGAAAGATTACCTAAAAAAAATTAAAATTTTGATTAAAAAAATTCCTGTGCGGTAACCTTTACCGCACAATTTTTTTTTTTAATTTTTTAATTTTTTTTTAATTAATCGCGCAGATTTTATTTTAAATAAAATATATCTGTGCGGTAAATATAACCGCACAGATCTAATAATTATCGCTTCAGTCTCATTGCTCTAGTGGTAAGGCATTGTGCATCCTTTGTAAGGTCTCAGGTTGAAGTCTCAACTCCGACACTAAATTTTTTATTTTATTTGTGAAAAATAAATAAAAGAAGAGGGTGAGAAGGATTAAACTTGAGACCTTATGCACAAATATTTGGTGTGAAACCACCACACTAATGAGATCTCATGATATGTTTGTAATTTTATTATTACATGTTACAATAGAACTTGGTTCCATCTTATTTTATTTTTTATTTTTTTTTATCTTGGTCTCATATAATTATTGAATTAATTATAATAATAAATTCAAAAAAAAAATATTATTCAAATAATCAGATATTTTGTATTATTATTATTTAGCCTTTTTAATATATATTATTATTTGAATATTTTTACTATTTTTCATGTTTTGATAAATCTTTTTATATAAAAATACTACAATTATAAAACAATAAAACTTATATTACTTTTTAAGATAAAAAAAGTATGATAATCAATATTAATCTCAATTTAATCTTTCAATAAATTCTAGACATGGCAAACAACCCAAACGCTAAAAGGCCTTAAATGGGCTTAAGGCCCAATTTGACAAAACGATGTCGAAATGGAATGAAACTTGATTTCAATGCCTATTAGAGATATTTGACCATGTGGATAACTTCCAATCACAACTTCTAACTTTTCAAATAGCACTTCCTTTATAAATATCAAACTAGTGATAACTCTCTAACTTGTCGCAATATGTATGGTCTACAACATCGATGATGATTATTGTTGACAAAATTATAAAACTTAGTCTTATTAGGCATATAAAGTACCAATAAGGTCTCGCTCAAACAAAACGAGACTCGAAACTATACGTAAACGCTAAAAGGCCTTAAATGGGTCAATCTTCTACCACTCTCTTTCTCCTAAAAATGCACAGAACTTGAATATTAAATAGATCGTATTAACATAATACAAGAGTAACATGAAGTAAATAATGCACTTACAATTTTTTCCACATTATTAACCACAGATACAAATCCTCCCGCATAGTTAGAAAACCCATCAGGTCGTTCAGTTGCTCGTCTACGCTTATTAGTTAGACTCATGCGTTGTCATCTTCCTCCCAATATTTTAACAATTGATCCCAAAAAACAGCATCAAGACATGGGGGCTTTTTCTTATCTTTTCGAGCATCACAAAATGCATTCCTAATAGATTGGCTACACTTTGATGGCCAAATGGCTTTCACCTTTGTTGCATGACGATATTTCCAATAAAAATGTTTCTACACATATTTAATCATGTCAACAACCAGATAATGACATTATGCATACAAAAGCATTCACCACATGAAACCCAACCAGATTCTCTATTCACCCCAATTTTTTTTTTTTTTTTCATAAACCAAATAAACACCATAAATATCCAAAACGTAACTATACCAAAGAAAGAAAATAAACTTTATATAATTAAGACCATAGTATACATCCCATTTATATCATACCAAAATACATAACACATTTAACACATTTAACACAAAAAAGACAAAACACCACAAAGCATGCTCGCTGCATTCAATTTTTATTTATTTTTTGTAATTTTATTGTACGAAGGAAAGAAAAAAAAAACAATAATTAAGACCATAGTTACATTGCCATAACAAGTTCCTCATGGGTCAATCTTCTACCACTCTCTTTCTCCTAAAAATGCACAGAACTTGAATATTAAATAGATCGTATTAACATAATACAAGAGTAACATGAAGTAAATAATGCACTTACAATTTTTTCCACATTATTAACCACAGATACAGATCCTCCCGCATAGTTAGAAAACCCATCAGGTCGTTCAGTTGCTCGTCTACGCTTATTAGTTAGACTCATGCGTTGTCATCTTCCTCCCAATATTTTAACAATTGATCCCAAAAAACAGCATCAAGACATGGGGGCTTTTTCTTATCTTTTCGAGCATCACAAAATGCATTCCTAATAGATTGGCTACACTTTGATGGCCAAATGGCTTTCACCTTTGTTACATGACGATCTTTCCAATAAAAATGTTTCTACACATATTTAATCATATTTAATCATGTCAACAACCAGATAATGACATTATGCATACAAAAGCATTCACCACATAAAACCCAACCAGATTCTCTATTCACTCCAATTTTTTTTTTCTTTTTCATAAACCAAATAAACACCATAAATATCCAAAACGTAACTATACCAAAGAAAGGAAATAAACTTTATATAATTAAGACCATAGTATACATCCCATTTATATCATACCAAAATACATAACACATTTAACACAAAAAAGACAAAACACCACAAAGCATGCTCGCTGCATTCAATTTTTATTTATTTTTTGTAATTTTATTGTACGAAGGAAAGAAAAAAAAACAATAATGTCACTGATCTATTTAATATTCCATTCTTATTCCTAGCTCAGTGAGTTGATAAAATAAAATAGCAGGAAGAAGCTAGAGGTCGAGTTCAACAATGTTATAAAAGTAAGTGTACTATTACAGCAATGTCTAGTAATTAAGTATTGATGATATAGTATAATTCACTGTAAAATCTCAAGTCATAGATGAAGTATTGATAATATACTTACTTTAAACTCTCCTCACCATATTTCTGTTTGACAATCAAGCACTCTTCTCCACGAAGTCCATGCTCCTTCAAAACGTTTCATGATGGTGTTGAAACCTGTGATTAAGAAATTGAAGTTGGTGTTTAAGTGTTGGCTCTGAACAAAGGGAGGCGAGCTGATTGCAACTAGAGAGGCGTTGGCTTCAATTCCAGTGCCTTGTGTGCTGCGGGCGAGAAGGAGCCCGGACACGAGAGGCCATTCTCTGTCCTGAATTCATATTAACCAACTGCTCTACACACGTTCACAGGTTTATATATAGTTACATAATTTTAGAGAAAAAATTGAGAAATTTTAGCCGTACCCATTCCTCATCAGACAGACCGAAATACAGATGGAGTGACGGACTCCTTGGCTTCAGGCGCCATCACGGGAAACCAAACAACCGGAAGGGGTCGGATCGATCGATTGTTCATTCATTACTCACCGCCGCTATTGCTCGGAGTCCCGGAGTTGGAGTAGAAGAGAATAGATATTGCAATTCTGCTTTCCTATCAATCCAACAGATAAGAAGAAAACGAAAAGCCACACAATTACAACCTCATTTTAAATCTATTTTATTTTTTTATCATTTTTTTTTCTTTTCAATCCCTCATTTTACTCTCATCTCAATGTTTTTATTCTTTACACTTAATTTTGATCTATACTTACTTTGGATTCCTCATTACGGTCTTCAAAAGTACCAAGTTTCCTTCTTTTTTTCCGTTAGTTTTAGAAGTGGGAAATTTTGGTCCACATTATACTCTTTCATTTCCGTCTCGAAAGTGCTTAATTTTCATCTACACTTTAAATCCCTCATTTTAGTCACCAATCTTCTAAGGTTCGATCAACGCTTTATTCCTTCAATTTAACTTGTTTGAGTGTTTTACCTTTTAAATCCTTCATTTTGGTATTAGAAAATTTCCAATATTTCATTCCTCAATTTCGGTTACACTTGAAATCCCTCATTTCGGTCTCGAAAGAGAAAAACTTTGATCTCACGTACATCACTCAATTCGGTGTCAAAAGTACCCATGTAGTTTCAGTCAATACTATATTCGCTCATTAATGTTCGTTCTTTTGTCATCATTCCATTTTAGTATTTTAGATGCCTCATTTCGATCTTAAAAACTTTGCACTTATTAATCATGTTTGTCTTTTTCTTTTGGTAACCAAATGTTATTATCCCTCATTTCAATTATATATTATCGGTTTTGTCAGATTGAGTTTTAAAATTAACGAAAAAGCAGTTAAAATTATTATAGTTAAGTTTTTTTTATTAGATTTATCAATGTCAGTTTGATGAGGGCTTCCCCTTTTCTTTGGTCCACACTTTTAGCCGTTCAATTTGCATCCTTCAATTTCGGTTTTCATTAAACCCTCATTTCAAGCCAAAGGTGCTCAATATTTAAACACTCATTTTTGTTCTACACTTTTAACCCCAATTTTGGTGTGTCTTTTGGGTTAACTTACCTGTTGCAAGCTTACGGTATGTGGATCCTACTCGATCTAAGCAAATATTGGATTAATTAGAAATCAACAAGGATATAGCAAACATGGATTATTTTGCAATGAAACGTAACACCCCGAATCCTGAACGTTATCGCTGTGGATTTCCTCTCGAAATCTACCAGGCTAAATGCGATAATAGATAATTAACTACAACATAAGCGACTATAATACATAAACATTCTAAAAACCAATACGAAAATTATAATATAAAATATGTAACTCTAGACACTAAACTAACACTACCGTCGAGCAACTCCAACTCCTCCATGCAGCTATCAAGTCGTACAAGAGAATATATTGTAACCACCTGAACCAAAAGAAAACCCCAGAGTAACGTGAGTTAGAAGTTGGGATCTCAGGGGATGAACCCGCAATCAAACTACATCTCAAGAAACTAAACTACAATTTACAAACAACACATCAACCAAAGCATAAACCCACTCAACATATCAAACTCACAATGATACTTAACAAGCACAACAAAATCAACACTTACTACAAACATACAAGATAACAATCACAATGCACCTCACACGCTCACCCACATGCAATCAATCATACAATGCAACATATCATTAGATAACACCGCTTTAACACAAGCACAAACAACATCAATTCACTAACAAGACCATAACACAACAAATATATGCACCTCCAACGCGCAACAACAAAACACACACCGAGGAATAAGGCCACAAAATACAAGCGCACCCAACATCGACTTCTTAACCACAACAACATCAATCATAAAGCAAACTATAATCTACAATACAACGCTCAACAACAACTTGACACATTAGGTATCACAACAAGTCACATAAATTTAATCACATAAAACATTTATGCACTTAATCCAAATTACAAAACAAGGAAACACACAATATTGCAGTCAGCGTCCATCAACGCAATCATCAAGCGGGCCAGTCTGAGGCAAGCAACTAAGTAAGTCGGGGGATGATTCACCTCGAATCAAGCAACCCATATCCAAGCAAGATTCATCTTCATAAAAAATCAGGCCTAAACAAGCCATATATATATAAATCATAAATCAAAACAAGGCACTCTTACAAACGAAGAATCTAAGAATCAACTTGTAAAATATAAAACGTATATCAAACAACGTCATAAAATCATCAAACGTTCCAGATCAATATCCTAAAAGGTTATAAACTTAATGCCTCAAGAATCATCTTAACCCGATATTAAACGAAAGCTATATAATTAATATACTACAGTACTGTCCTATACATTCTAGATTCGTACAATACTCTCTTTACATATAAATACATGATCTAAAATTCATCAAAATTCATGACATTATATAAATATAAACTAGACTTCTAAATGATTCTAACCATATATCGTAAACTCAATTCGAATCTATAATCAATATATGATGATTTTCCAAAACACTAGGATCTATCCAGCCCTCCAGCAATACTAAAAAATTGGTAACAAATTCTTGTATCATTCAAAAGTTATCCAAAAATCACGAAATTTTACATACATACTCCTGATGACGTATCTGATTTCCCACTAAAATATCATAATTTTTCGAGTTTAGTAACTGTTACAGGAAATAGTGGGTGGGCTACTTTTGCAATATAAGATTAATAAGGGTTAAATGTGTAAAGTCTATTGAATTGTAGAATATAAGGCCTTGCAATAATTTTATCCAATTCATTCAGAAATCAATTCTTTCTTCCTCTTTTATACTCTTGTTCTAAAGTCCTTCAATGGAAGCTCAGATTCAGATGTTCGGATGTGTTTCTACCTTTAGCATCTGACAAGGCTAAAATCGTTGTTTGCCTATCAAAGTAAACCTAACTAACCAACTTAGTATAGCAGGAAAGCAAGCGTCGAATCCCAAGAGAATAAAGTAATCTATTCTTAAGCACGTAATGACTACCAACGAACGAACCAAGGGGGGGGGGGGGGGGAGTTGTTGTTCTAAAGCTAATGGAAATAAGAGTAACAAGTAGCAGGATTTGTGGTAATATTTTTGGGAAAGCGTTTCACCTAACAAATATCCACACAATGACATGCAAGGTTGATCATAGATATCTCTAATTCATGCAATCTATCACTGTTCCTATTCCTATTCAGATATAGATATCAGCGCAACCCGCACTGATATAACTTCCTATTAAACAAATCTGAAGACCTTCAAGACTCAATTCAATAGAAGCATTAAGCAAAGGAATACAGCAGGATACATGCAATTCAGACAACCCGTCAGCTAAGCATGCAATCAATTCTCAATCACAAGTAGACACTGCGATCCGCTCATGTAAACTTGTGTTTGCTACTAGATAAAGAACTCCGACCCGGAATTACCAAATCCTAGCACTATGAACAATATCAATAAACCTAGATGATCCGGCTAGATAAATCAATACGACTCAATATGATGAAAAGCATGAGAATCAATACAATCTGATAGACAGGGGAAATAGAGTTTAGAATCTCACAACCAAACAGCCAAAGGGTTCAATCGTCAGGCAAAACAGATGGAAATTAGTTCTTCGCAGACATGGAGGCGAAAACTAGGGTTCTTGAGGGAAAACAAAAGGTAACCTAAAACTAGATGTCTTTAGGCTTTTAAAACTCAAAATAATAAATCTGGAATGGAAAATAAAAGAAATAATTTGGAAAACAAATAAGGAAATACAAGCAAACACGGAGACAAATACGGCCTTCAGGAAGAAAACCGCGGGCACGGATTTCGAGGCAACCCGCGGCTTACCCGCGGATTCAACACTTAAGCAGTTCTTCGTCCGCTGGCTCCGCGGGCGCGGATATGTGGCCGCGGGCGCGGAAAAGTCTTTGCAGCTTCTTCTCTTCTTCTTTTCTTCGTTCGTCTTCTAACTTGGTTCCTTCGAAAGACGTCTTCAATCTTCATATTTCTTCATCATTAACTGCTTCTTCTCTTCAGCTCCGGATCACATAATTACATATGAAATAGCTCCTAAACGATCCTAAACTAAGCTAATAACCACTAGATATTGTGTATGAAATACTGTCTATCAAATTCCCCCATACTTAGACCTTGCTCGTCTCTGAGTAAGCAAAACTAAATCTACTCCTCAATGTAATGCATAAAGGTCTCAGGAAGCAAAGGGAACCCGTCTAGTGATTACAACTTAACAACCTCAACATCATCCAAATCCTCAAAACAACAACTATAGCAACATCTTATAACTCCAAAACAACAAGTGATATGATAATAAACACATAGCCTCTACTTCTTATAACTCCCAAGTGGTCCTACCCGAAATCCTCCTTATATCGCCTCTTCTTATGTCTTCCAACGCCATATATAAGAACAAGTCTTAAATCACTCTATTTTTTTCAACTCGTCTTGCTTAGGCTCCCTCTCGGGTTTTCGTCCTAACCACTCAATAATTGTTCTAGGCTCACCAAATTTCACATCACTCGAAACCTCTTTTTACCCTAGCCTAGTACTAGTCCAGGTTACCTGCTTGTTGCATAGATCTTGCTATCTCAGGATTTTTTTCTGCCTTCTTTTCATATTTTTGGCTTTTTCAATTTTTTTCATTTTTTTTAGAATAGTAACAATCCGAAAATTACAACTGCAATCTGATCTGACCAACTCCTAAAACACACTCAAATAAGAAATAGCAAAAGCAAAAACAAACAACAATCTAACAACCCTACAAGTAATATCTCTCCCCCATACTTGAATGATGCATTGTCCCAATGATATAGCTAAGGACTCAAAAATGTAAGGGGAAGAAAGATAAAACTCACTGAGGTGGTGGAGGGGGGTATGGCCAGCGTCCAAAGAATTCCAGCTGCTCAGCCTGAAACGCTAACTGTTGCTGCTGAAACTGTAATTGTTGTTGCTGCATGGCCTCCAATTGTCTCCTCGTCTCAGCCTGACTCTCCTCTAGACGCTCATGTCGAACGACCATACGGGCCTGTTCCTCTGCAAAGCGGCTCTGCTGAGCCGAGAACTCCTGACTGTGAACTGATAAACGCTGCAACTCAGCTAACTTAGACTCTTTCCAGGAGCCATCAACCTGTTGTGGACCACTAGAAGAGCCGACCTCAAAGCCAGTTGCTGGAGCTGCAGTTGTGACGAGGCGAATTTGTCGTGTGCCAAGTCAAGTAATCCTAACGTGCAAACTAAGTAATATAGTGCGCAAGCAAGGGTCGAATCCCAAGAGAATCAGTTTATCAAATTCTTAAGTTATCACAATGACTAACCAATAAACGTAACCAAAGGGGGGGGGGGGGTTTAATGGTTTTGATACGAAGTATCGAATGTCAACTTGGTTATAACAATATTAAGCGAAATGTTCCACTTAGCGATTATCCACAATTAGATTAACAAGTTGATCTTAGAATCCTTTTCATCCCTATGTCAAGTTCTCAAGTGATCGTTCTAATTCCTGTTCTTGAATAGTTATTAGTCCAACTAGTCCTAATAACCCTTACTCGATTATAACCTTGAAACTATCAAAGTTCAATAACAAAGTAGCAATGCATTCAGGAATAGATAGATACATGCAATATCATGGACAACTAGTCGCATACTCGACATGTACTCAATTCTCTTCTCTAATAACAATCACAACTAGTTCATGCAAATAGATTGTGCTACACAACAAGTATGATAATTCAACTAGAAGTATCAAACTCTAGCAATATGAATAAGATAAAACTAACTTAGGTGATCAATCTAAAGTAGTAAATCTAGTTCATGGACAATACAAACAAGAGAGTTGAGACAATCAAAGAGTAGACAAAGGGAAAGGATAAATTCACAACTTGTTGAATCCAAAAGCTTCAAACGCCAAGTGAAACAAAGGAACTTTAGCAACTCATAAGTTTGTGAAAAACTCTCCAAAAACTTAAGTAAACAAAAGGTATTTGATCAAGGATGATCATCCACAACCTAAATAGTCATCAGCTATTGTAACAGCCAAATTAAGGTAATAAAAACGTGTGGAAAGTTACAGAATTGAACACAAATTACTTCAAATGAAAAAAACATCAATTTGATTTTTCTGTCGAGGAACCGCACCCGCGGGTTGAGAGCCGCTGGCGCGGTTTTGGATTCTCCAGAATTTCAGGATGGCAGAGGGCCACGGGCGCGGTTTGGGACCCGCGGGCCCGGCTTGTGCTTTCTCGGATCCTTGGCTGAGGGTGAAACCCGCGGGTGCGGCTTGAGACCCGCGGGTGCGGTTGTGTCGTCTGAGGTAGCAGCTACTGATTTCTTCAAGTCTTCGTCTTCGTCTTCAGCAGCTTCTTCCTTATGCTTCAATGCTTCCAATGCTTCGTATCATCTCTTGGAATCTTGTATGTAAATCTTCTCTCGAACAGCTCCATGATACAGATTACATAGAAACAAATAACATAATCCTATACAAAACTAGCTAATAATCCATAGTTGCGGTATGTAAAACACCGCTTATCAAACTCCCCCATACTTAGACCTTGCTCGTCCCCGAGTAAGCTAAAAGAAACTTACTCTTTTACAATAATCACTCAAAGATCTCAGGAAGTATGAAAAAGAAAGAAACTACAAATCACTAACACATTTAGTATACAAAGAATATGATGAGAAAGAAATCTATCAATTTGGTCCTCCATAGTGGTTAACATGCAAAAAAGTTTGTCCTAAGACACTCATTTCACTCATTTTGCCTAGGCGCCCCGAAAGGTTTTCACCTAGCCACTCATTTCATTTTCAATCTCACCATTCCTTATCGCCCTCAAGTCCTTTTTTGCCAAGCCTAATGCAAGCCAAACTACCCGCTTATTGCATGGATTTTTCCATCCCAGGATTTTCATTTGCCTTTTTTCGTATTTTTGTGGCTTTTTCTGTTTTTAATTCCATGCAAAGTACAAACCAAATTCAAAAAAACCGAAGGGAAATAACAAGGAAATGAAACTACTCTAGGATAAGCAATGAACTAATTCCCCTCCCCCATACTTGAAGTGCACAATGCCCCCCAGTGTGTAAGACATAGAAAAATAATGAGGAAGAGAGAAAGAAGCTCACTGATCTGGGTCATCCCGGTTTGGATAGTCGGGCCAACGAGCCTGCATGTCGAGCCGCAAGTCATCCACCAACTGTTGTAGCCTCTCAACATTTTGGTTTACCTTCTGAACCGACTGGTAGACAAACTCAACCCGCTCGAATAGACGCTGCTCCCAAGGTATGTCAACAGGGGCTGCAGATGACGAGCCTTCGCCCCATTGCCTCTGAGGCTGAAATCGAGGGGCAGGCTCCTGGAAGTCATCATCATCCTCATCATCAAGGTCAACGGACTGCTGATCCGGCTGCTGAACCGGCTCCTGGATGCTGATCCCACCTCGAGCTAGTCGTCGAGCAGCTGCACGAGGGGGAGCGGGTATAGGGTTGATCCTGAAAGTATGTGCTGACCCATAAGCAAAGTCCTCTGTGAGAGCAATCTCGGGAGGACCGAGCCAAACCCACATACGCTCGTCCGCATCGACTGTAACAAACTTGAGCCACCGAAGTCGAGTCTGCAGAAATGTGGCATCCAGCAAATAGGGACCCATTGAGGGGTCCGGACTACCTACGTAGTCAAGAGTCTCCCAGTCGGGGACGACAGCCTCTAATATGAGGGTGATCATGCCACCCAAAGCAATCTGACCCATTGGTTTCGAGCGGGCTGTCTTGCAGGAGTGAACAAACATTGAGAGCTAATCCGGAATCACCTGACATTCCGGCATAAGAGCATAGAGATACTTCAGATGGTAAGCAGGCACCTTGTTCACCTCAGAAAGCCCAAAGAAGGCCATAGATAGAGCCCGCTGTGTCAGGCGGAGACATGGATGGGACATCTTAGCATTATAATCATTACCATGGGAGTCCCGAACCTGTCATGTCCACGTGTACCAGACCTGTGTAGGGCTGTCACCAACTGCAGTGTCATAATCTTCAGAGGGAACCTGAGAGATTCCCAAGATGGTGCGCAGTTGTTCAACCTGAACCGTATAGGATCGTCCATTGTAAATGAACTGGATGGCTGAGATGAATGTGGTCTCAGAGATGGTCTTGGACTTGAGGCTCGCCAGAAACTGATATGTGGCCTCGGCATGAGTGGGAACTGTCCTGAACAAGAAACCATTCAACCATGTGTGCTCAAACATGGCCTCAGTGCACGCAGTCATACCCAAATCATCGAGCGTACGTCGATGGAAAAATCTCGTGGCGATACACTACTTAGCCCTTAAAAAGGCTAAGTTAGCCTGAACCTGCTGTTGCCACAAATCATTTTGTGGCCTCGAGACGTCCCTGCTGCAACCATCAAAATGTCTACACAAACCAAATTCTACCACAAATCCGCAACACAACAAAGATACCAAGCAACAACAGCACAATAGCCGTAGCCCTCCCCGAGGCGTAATAAAATCAACAACGATGAGTGTGGTTGTCGGAAAAGCTTACCGAAATCAGCAAAAAATGACGACAGAGGCTAAAGCCGCGAGCGCGGGTTAGGAGCCGCGGGCGCGATTTTTTGCGTTTTCTGATTTCTGGCGAGAAGGGAGTCGCGGGCGCGGTTTTTGCGAGGCGGAGAGCTTCTTGGAAGGGCGAAGCCGCGGGCGCGGGTTTGGAGCCGTGGGTGCGGTTTCTGCGAGGGGGAGAGCTTCTTGGTAGGGCGAAGCCGCTGGCGCGGGTTTGGAGCCGCGGGAGGGTTAGATCTCGACGGTGGTCGCGGTGGCCGGAGGTGTGGTGCAGAGGAGAGGGAAGGTGTGGTGGTTTTGGTGTTGGGAAAGAGAAGTGGGAGGTGGGAAGTGTGGTAGAGAATGGTGGAGTGGTAGTTAGGGTTTTTTATGTGGTGGGGATGGGAAGTGGGGTAGAAAATGAAATCTGAGATGGAGAAGGGTAGAAGATGAAATCTGAGATGGAGAAGGGTAGAAGATGAACCGTCAATTCCTTTTTCTTTTCTCTTTTTTTTTTTTTTTTTTTTTTAGATAAACGAGAAGAAGAACCGTCAATTCCTTTAGTAGCAAACGACCATCGTTTTCTCGTCTTGAATTCCTAGAAAATAGAAAACAAAACAATTAAAAAGAAAATGAAATTCAAGGGAAAAGAAGAATACCTTGGGTTGCCTCCCAAGTAGCGCCTTGGTTAGAGTCGTGGCTTGACTCGGTTTCCCGTCTTCAATTTTCAAAAGTTGGCTCTTCTAGAGCCATTTTATCTAAAGACACTTTGGTGAATCCCTCATGGTAAGGTTTTAACCTTTGACCATTCACCTTGAAGACGTTGTGGTTTTCCTTGTCAAACAACTCCACGGCGCCATGAGGAAAGACGCAAGCAACAACATACGGGCCATTCCACTGGGATCGCAACTTACCCGGAAAAAGTTGAAGACGAGATTGGTAGAGCAAGACCTTGTCGCCCACCTTGAAATCTTTCCTCAAGATGTTCTTGTCGTGCCAAGCCTTCGTCTTTTCCTTGTAGATCACCGCATTCTCATACGCATCCCGGCGTATCTCTTCAAGCTCTTGGATTTGCAACTTCCTAAAGTCGCCTACCTCATCCAACTCCATGTTGCAGTTTTGCACCGCCCACCATGCCTTGTGCTCTAACTCCACCGGAAGGTGACAAGCCTTCCCAAACACAAGTCGATATGGGGACATTCCTATTGGAGTTTTGTAGGCGGTCCTATACGCCCAAAGTGCATCATCCAACCTTAGACTCCAATCCTTCCGATTAGGAGCCACCGTCTTTTCCAGAATCCACTTGATTTGCCTATTGGACACCTCAGCTTGTCCATTGGATTGGGGGTGATAAGCAGTTGAGACTCGTTGAGTGACATGGTACTTCTTTAAAAGTGCACTCACCGTCTTGTTGCAAAAGTGAGTACCTTGGTCACTTATAAGAGCCTTTGGAATCCCAAAACGAGAAAAGATATTCTCCTTCAAGAAACCTGCTACCACTCGGGAATCATCAGTTCTGGTGGCCTTCGCTTCCACCCATTTGGAAACGTAGTCCACTGCAAGTAAAATGTATAAATTCCCAAACGAACTAGGAAAGGGTCCCATGAAATCAATACCCCAAACATCAAAAATCTCACAAAAGACTAATGGTGTTTGTGGCATCTCATTTCGTTTAGAAATTTTCCCGACCCTTTGGCATCGGTCGCAAGCTTTGCAAAAGGCAAACGCATCCCGAAAGATGTGTGGCCAATAGAAGCCGACGTCCAATACCAGCCGGCGTCCAATACCTTCCTAGACGTTTTGTTAGCCCCAAAATGCCCCCCACATGCATGAGAATGACAAAAAGTAAGGACAGACTGTACCTTGTTATCCGGGAGGCATCGTCGGATTACCTTGTCAACACAATGTCTCCAAAGGTAGGGGTCACCCCAAACGTAGAAACGTGATTCCCGCTTGATCCTATCTTTTTGAGCTTTGGTGTAGTTCGGCGGGAATTCTTCGTGAACCAGGTAGTTCACGATGTCGGCAAACCATGGTTTGAAAGACCGAAGGGCGAAAAGCTTGTATTCGGGGTCAATTTCTGCAAATTCTGTATAATCTGCATACTCTGCTGTCAGAAAACCGCGATCGCGGTTATCGAGACGCGGTCGCGGTTCTCCTTGTACTAAGAATTCTGGAAAACACACACCGCGGGCGCGGTTTCAGAGCCGCGGGCGCGATTCTCCTTTTTCCGAGAATATTTGAGAGCACAAACCGCGGGCGCGGTTCTCCTTTTTCCGAGAATATTTGAGAGCACAAACCGCGGGTGCGGCTTGTTCTCAGCAAAAGCAGAATTTACAGAATAAATTTGATAAAAGTTTTCGTCCGGGAACGTACCTTGAATTTGAACGTGTAATTTACCGTCCTCTTGCACAATCCGGCTCAAATGATCAGGTACGGAGTTTTCGACTCCCTTCTTGTCCCGTATTTCCACATTGAACTCGCTTAAGAGCAAAACCCATCGAATGAGTCTTGGCTTTGATTCCTTCTTCGTCATGAGATAACGAAGAGAAGCGTGGTCCGTGTGGATAATCACCTTCGTGCCCAAAAGATATTGCCGAAACTTTTCAAGGGAAAACACCACGGCTAGCAACTCCTTTTCCGTGGTGGAGTAATTCCTCTGAGCTCCGTTCAAAGTCGTGGAAGCATAGTAGATGACGTGCATTGCTCTTCCGACTTTTTGACCAAGAACGGCTCCCACCGCGTAATCACTAGCATCACACATGATCTCAAAGGGTAGAGACCAATCGGGTACTTGGATGATTGGTGCTTCGGTGAGGTGGGCTTTCAGAGTGTCGAATGCCTTCTTGCACACATTCGACATGTCAAAGGTTGCTTCCTTCTTCAAAAGCTCACATAGGGGCGTGGAGATCTTAGAGAAGTCCTTGATAAACCTGCGATAAAAACCTGCATGGCCTAGGAAAGAACGCACTTCACGCACATTAGTAGGATAAGGCAACGATTGAATGACGTCAATCTTTGCCTTATCGACCTCAATACCCCTAGCTGAAATTATGTGCCCCAATACTATCCCTTGTTCAACCATAAAATGACACTTTTCAGAATTCAATACTAGATTAGTATCTACACATTTTTTAAGCACATGTGACAAATGATTTAAACATGCATCAAAGCTATCCCCATGTATCGTAAAATCATCCATAAAAACTTCTATGAAATGTTCAATGTATTCCGAGAAGATACTTACCATACATCGTTGAAAGGTCCCAAGCGCGTTACATAATCCAAAAGGCATCCTACGATATGCAAAAGTGCCAAAGGGACATGTAAACGTCGTCTTCTCTTGATCTTCGGGTGCAATAGCCACCTGAAAATACCCTGAATACCCATCTAGAAAGCAATAATACGGACGACCGGCAAGTCGTTCAAGCATTTGATCAATAAAAGGGAGAGGGAAATGATCTTTTCGGGTTACCGCGTTCAGCTTGCGGTAGTCAATGCATACTCTCCAACCCGTTTGAGCTCGGGTAGGAACCATCTCACCTTGTTGATTCTCTACCAATGTTATGCCCCCCTTCTTAGGGACACATTGAGTTGGAATCACCCATTGGCTATCCGAAATGGGGTAGATCATGTCAGTTTGAAGAAGTTTCAGCACCTCGTTCTTGACCACCTCCATCATAGGTGGATTTAATCTTCTTTGGGGTTGCCTAGAGGGTTTAGCACCTTCCTCAAGAAGGATCCTGTGCATACAGGTGGAAGGGCTAATTCCCTTGATGTCAGCAATGGTCCACCCAAGAGCGGTAATGTGTTCTTTCAACACCATCACCAACCTTCTCTCTTGTTCACCTGTCAACTTGCTCGAAATGATTACCGGGAGGGTATCATTTTCCCCAAGAAAAGCATACTTCAAGTGCTCGGGTAATTGCTTGAGCTCTACAACCGGTGCCTGCACAATAGAAGGAAGAGCTAGAACACTTTGAATCTCAGGTGGAAGAGACAAATCAAGTGTTGGTGAGTGAACGATGCTGTGTTCTAATACACTTTGTAATTCTTCTAAGCCAAAGATATTGGAAACATCTTGGACTATAGGATCAATTACATCGATTGAACAAATAGACGCAGCATCTTCGACGGGGTGTTTCATAGCATCAAAAATGTTAAATTGAACCATTTCCCCATCGAACTCTAAAGTAAGAGATCCACTAGCCAAATCAATCTTTGTGTTAGCGGTTCGCATGAAGGGCCTCCCAAGCAAAATAGGAGCAGCTTGCCCATCATGTTCCATGTCTAACACAAAGAAATCAGCGGGAAAGAACAAATTATCCACCATAACCAAAACGTTTTCAACTACACCTTTAGGATACACGGTGGACCTATCGGCTAGTTGAATAACAATTCCGGTTTCATGAAGTGGACCTAACCCAAGAATCTTATAGAGAGAGTAAGGCAACACATTTATCGATGCACCCAAATCGAGCATGGCTCGTTCAAAATGTGTATCACCTATACGACAAGGTATGCTGACCATGCCCGGATCGCTGCACTTCTTAGGCAGTCGCCTTTGAAATACAGCGGAGACACGCTCGCTTACCGTCACCTTTTGTTGCCCTTTCAACTTTTGATTCCTCTTGATTGTGCAAAGTTCTTTTAAAAACTTTGCATATCGAGGAATGCTTTTAATTAACTTGAGCAAGGGAATGTTTACCTCACATTTGCTGAACGTCTCAAACAACTCCTTGTCATTTTCCGGCCTTTTGGTGTTCCTAAGGGCATCGAGAAATGGGGCGGGAGGCTTGGTGGAGTCGAGAGGTGGAAAGTTGGGGCGAACGTAGTTGTCCTGTCTCAACTGGAAATCCCCCCGATCCTCCACTTCGAGTTTAGCATTTTGTGAAGGAAATTCCGAAACATTTGACTCAGTAGAGGAGCCGCGGGCGTGGCTCATCAGAAAAATCGATTTCTGACTCAGTAGAGGAGCCGCGGGCGCGGTTTTCAACCCGCGGGCGCGACTCTCGGCTGTCCTCAGAAATCGACTTTTCTGCAGAAGCCTCAACAAGGTTTTTGGTTTCCCCTAAAATCTTACCACTTCTTGGTGTTACTGCACTTACATTTCTGGTTGGATTCACCACCGTTTGGGACGGTAGAGAATTGGAATTTTGTTGTGCAATGGTGGTTACAGCTTCAGCCAACTTCCCAATTTGCCTCTCCATGTTCTTGATGCTCGACTCGGTCGTTTAAACATGAGTTGTGAAGTGTTGAGTCAAGGATCTCAGCAGATCCGCAGTAGATGGTCCAACATTGGGTCGAGGGCCTTGAGCTTGTTGTTGGGGCTCATTTGGATCACGCCATCGAAAATTGGGATGATCTCTATACCTCGGGTTGTAGTTGTTTTGTTGACTTTAGCAACGTCTTCACCTTCAAGCTCAGGGCATTTATCTGTAAAATGAGAAGGGTCAGCACAAATACCACATACCTTTACTTGTTGTTGTTGTCCTTTTTTGCAACCGAGAGACCATCTTTTTCAACTCTACAAGCTCAGCTACAAGAGCGGGATCCCCTGAACTTGCTGCGTGCACTCCCTTTTTGGTGTATGTCCTACCAAAACTCCTTGTGCTCTCAGCCATATCTTGCAATTTCCCCATGGCATCCTCCGGCGTCATGTTGAGAATATTCCCACCACACGCAGCATCTACCATCCTCCTTTCTTGGTTAAGGAGACCATTGCAAATGTAAAGCACTAGATCCTCGGTATCATACCCATGAAAAGGGCACGAAGCACACAACCCCTTGAAGCGTTCAAGGTAGTCATAGAGAGTTTCGTCTTCACTTTGCTGGACATGGGCTATCTCCTTCTTGAGAGCATTTGTCTTCTTCACCGGAAAATACTTGCTCAAGAACACCTTGTGCAACTTTTCCCAATTATCAACCGAACCGGTTGGCAAATGGTAATACCAAGAACGAGCACCATCCTTCAAAGTGAACCCGAAGGCTCTCATCTTGATCTGCTCTTCCGTGACGTTTGGCGGTTTGGTCGTCATGCAAATGTCATGAAATGGGTTCAAATGCATGATGGGATCCTCACCAGCCAAACCATGGAAACTTGGGAGCAAATTGATCACCCCCGACTTGAGCTCGAAAGTCACCCCATGAGCAAGGGGTGGAAAAACCACAACTTGAGGTTGCTGTGTCAGGTTCGGTGTTTGCCGCTCTCTCAAAGTGAGAGTAACACCACCTCCTGGTAGCCTTGTCTCAATTAGCTCCCGTTGAGCATCAACGACCAACTGCATGTCAGCCAATTGACGCTGCACTTCATCAAGAGCTTCTTGATCGACCATTTCTACTGTCTCAGTCCCGACTGTGTTCTCTCTTCGATTCCGATGAAAAGTTCTCTCGATCTCTGAATCAAGAATAGAAAGAGGCTAATTAATAGAACGGGTGTTGACCATTCACTAGTCAACACTAAAGTTAATCAAAATAAGAACTTAAAAATAAGAAAATTTGATTCCCCGGCAACGGCGCCAAATTTGACGAGGCGAATTTGTCGTGTGCCAAGTCAAGTAATCCTAACGTGCAAACTAAGTAATATAGTGCGCAAGCAAGGGTCGAATCCCAAGAGAATCAGTTTATCAAATTCTTAAGTTATCACAATGACTAACCAATAAACGTAACCAAACGGGGGGGGGGGGGGGGGGGGGGGTTAATGGTTTTGATACGAAGTATCGAATGTCAACTTGGTTATAACAATATTAAGCGAAATGTTCCACTTAGCGATTATCCACAATTAGATTAACAAGTTGATCTTAGAATCCTTTTCATCCATATGTCAAGTTCTCAAGTGATCGTTCTAATTCTTGTTCTTGAATAGTTATTAGTCCAACTAGTCCTAATAACCCTTACTCGATTATAACCTTGAAACTATCAAAGTTCAATAACAAAGTAGCAATGCATTCAAGAATAGATAGATACATGCAATATCATGGACAACTAGTCGGATACTCGACATGTACTCAATTCTCTTCTCTAATAACAATCACAACTAGTTCATGCAAATAGATTGTGCTACACAACAAGTATGATAATTCAACTAGAAGTATCAAACTCTAGCAATATGAATAAGATAAAACTAACTTAGGTGATCAATCTAAAGTAGTAAATCTAGTTCATGGACAATACAAACAAGAGAGTTGAGACAATCAAAGAGTAGACAAAGGGAAATGATAAACTCACAACTTGTTGAATCCAAAAGCTTCAAACGCCAAGTGAAACAAAGGAACTTTAGCAACTCATAAGTTTGTGAAAAACTCTCCAAAAACATAAGTAAACAAAATGTATTTGATCAAGGATGATCATCCACAACCTAAATAGTCATCAACTATTGTAACAGCTAAATTAAGGTAATAAAAACGTGTGGAAAGTTACAGAATTGAACACAAATTACTTCAAATGGCAAAGACATCAATTTGATTCTTCTGTCGAGGAACCGCACCCGCGGGTTGAGAGCCGCGGGCGCGGTTTTGGATTCTCCAGAATTTCAGGATGGCAGAGACCCGCGGGCGCAGCTTGTGCTTTCTCGGATCCTTGGCTGAGGGTGAAACCCGCGGGTGCGGCTTGAGACCCGCGGGTGCGGCTATGTCGTCTAAGGTAGCAGCTACTGATTTATTCAAGTCTTCGTCTTCGTCTTCAGCAGCTTCTTCCTTATGCTTCAATGCTTCCAATGCTTCGTATCATCTCTTGGAATCTCGTATGTAAATATTCTCTCGAACAGCTCCATGATATAGATTACATAGAAACAAATAACATAATCCTATACAAAACTAGCTAATAATCCATAGGTGCGGTATGTAAAACACCGCTTATCAAGTTGCGGGGGACTGTCCTAGCACTGTAGGAACATCATTGTCATCCCCATCCATATACCAATTTTCAGCATTGGGACCAAATGGTAATTCATCCCGAGGCAGATGCAGAAAGAGAGAGCTATCGGGCAAAGAGACCCAAAGGTAAGTAATGTCATGAACATCTCCATTTCTTGGTCACTTCCTCAAGCACTTGGCTGTAATCAGATTAGGAATATCATATGTAAAAGAACATGGAAAAAAAATGCTATCAGGTAAATCCACCACATAACTGACAACTAGGGTGATCATCACACCAAAGGAAATCTTTCCCAATGACTTCTGCTTAGTATCCTCAGACATGGAAACCCAAACTGAGACCCAATCCGGAATCACATCACTGTCAGTCGTCAAGCACCAGAGATACTGAAAGTCATGGACGGAGACTTTGTTGATCTCTCCTGAACCTAGAAAAGTAGCAACCAAAACCTTTTGTGCCAGACGCAGACAAGGATGAGTCAGCACATAATTATATTGACCCTTGGTTTTGAAGGGCACATGTGTGGCTGCAGGCCAAAACAGTTGGGCAGTTTCCTTGTAATGGCCAGGCTGAGGCCAAGGTCCCACCAGATCAGAAGTAACACCAAATATCTCGCTAAGGTCCGCATATGTCACTGTATGCTCTCTTTCACTCCATATAAACTTAATTGACAGGAGCGCACCTGCATCATTTCTTTGAACTTTTAATGTGGCCAGAAACGCCCTAGTCCGAGCCTCACTTGTTGGGGCCTTCCTTTTGATAAAGTCCCCTAGACCACCATGTGTAAAGATACACTCTGTAGTCTCTAACATCCCCAACTCCTCCATAGCATCGGAATCATAGAATTTGGTCACCAAGACCTCTCTTTTATTCAGCACATTCAGAATACTATTCTGCCTCTCAGACAACTTTCATTTCTTATTTCCAGCCATTGTAAGTGAAATCAAGTAGGGAGTGAAAGATGACTTACAAACCGAGCAAGAGCGACTCAGGAATTGGCACATAAGGGTTTGGTTGCGGGAAAGCCGTTGGAAGTAGGTCGCGGAAGACGAAACAGAGGCACTGCACACAAATCCGCGGGTCAGCCGCGGGTCCTCGGTCGCGGCTTGGTCGCGGAAATCGGATCTGGTATGGTGGAATAAGGAATGTGGTATGGTGGTGGGTGGTGAAATATGATCGGAGTAGGGGTGTTTGGTGGTGGTTTGTGGTGGTTGAATGAAGAGATATGGTGGTGGTGAGAAGAGGGAGAAGATGAGAATGGTGGGATATGGTGATGCAGCGAGGAGCAGCGGGCGGTGATGTGCAGCGGCGACTGAACCGCGGGTAGTGGGTCGCGGCGACGGTGTGCAGCGGGGGAGTGGTGGAGGTGAGAAATTTAGCCTTGTAATGGTGGGGTTTGATTTGGGAGAAAATTGGGGGGCTAGGGTTTTGTGTTTATGGGAAAGTGATGGAGAGAGGTAGGGGAAGAGATTGCTGATGTGCCATTTGATTCTTTTTTTTCTCGGCATCTTTTCTTTCTATATTTTTTTCGATTTTTTCTTTTTCTATTTTTTTTCGAGAGTAACGGGACTTACAAAGATATTTCCGCGGGCGCGGATTTTGGGTCGCGGGCGCGGATTTTGTGTTCTCGCCTCGTTTACAGACATTTTTCCACGGGCGCAGATGATTGGCCGCGGGCGCAGATTTTTCTCTGTACGCCTCTTCTGCAATTTTAGTTGGCAAACAGAAATAAAATAAAATCAAAATCAAAAGGAAAGAAAAACTATCACCTCGGGTTGCCTCCCGAGCAGCGCCTTGTTTATTGACGTTGGCTCGACTCAACGCCCATTCACTCTTCAGTAGGAGGTGTAAGAATCACCTCGTCTATCGGGTCAATGTTGAACCCCTCATGGTAGAGGTTTAATCTTTGACCATTCACTTTGAATGTCGTATGATGAGATGGCTCATATAACTCCACTGCTCCGTGTGGAAAGACGCGGGCAACGACATACGGTCCTGACCATCTAGACCTGAGCTTCCCAGAAACAACTTCAGACGATGGAGAGAGTGATGGAGAGAGGTAGGAGAAGAGATTGCTGATGTGCCACTTGATTCTTATTTTTTTTCTCGGCATCTTTTCTTTCTATATTTGTTTTCGATTTTTTCTTTTTCTATTTTTTTCGAGAGAAAGGGTACTTACAAAGGTATTTCCGCGGGCGCGGATTTTGGGTCGCGGGCGCGAATTTTGTGTTCTCTCCTCGTTTACAGACATTTTTCCGCGGGCGCGGATGATTGGCCGCGGACGCAGATTTTTCTCTCTACGCCTCTTCTCTGCAATTTTAGTTGGCAAACAGAAATAAAATAAAATAAAAATCAAAAGGAATGAAAAACTATCACCTCGGGTTGCCTCCCGAGCAGCGCCTTGTTTATTGACGTTGGCACGACTCAACGCCCATTTACTCTTCAGTAGGAGGTGTAAGAATCACCTCGTCTATCGGGTCAATGTTGAACCCCTCATGGTAGAGCTTTAATCTTTGACCATTCACTTTGAATGTCGTATGATGAGATGGCTCATATAACTCCACTGCTCCGTGTGGAAACACGCGGGCAACGACATACGGTCCTGACCATCTAGACCTGAGCTTCCCAGAAACAACTTCAGACGATGGAGAGAGTGATGGAGAGAGGTAGGGGAAGAGATTGCTGATGTGCCACTTGATTCTTATTTTTTTTCTCGGCATCTTCTCTTTCTATATTTTTTTTCGATATTTTCTTTTTCTATTTTTTTCGAGAGAAAGGGGACTTACAAAGGTATTTCCGCGGGCGCGGATTTTGAGTCGCGGGCGCGAATTTTGTGTTCTCGCCTCGTTTACAGACATTTTTCCGCGGGCGCGGATGATTGGCCGCGGGCGCAGATTTTTCTCTCTACGCCTCTTCTCTGCAATTTTAGTTGGCAAACAGAAATAAAATAAAATAAAAATCAAAAGGAAAGAAAAACTATCACTTCGGGTTGCCTCCCGAGCAACGCCTTGTTTATTGACGTTGGCTCGACTCAACGCCCATTCACTCTTCAGTAGGAGGTGTAAGAATCACCTCGTCTATCGGGTCAATGTTGAACCCCTCATGGTAGAGGTTTAATCTTTGATCATTCACTTTGAATGTCGTATGATGAGATGGCTCATATAACTCCACTGCTCCGTGTGGAAAGAAGCGGGCAATGACATACAGTCCTGACCATCTAGACCTGAGCTTCCCAGGAAACAACTTCAGACGAGATTGGAAAACAAAAACTTTGTCACCTGCTTTGAATTCCTTTCTCAAGATGTTCTTATCGTTCCAAGCTTTGGTCTTCTCTTTGTAGATCATTGCATTGTCGTATGCATCCAGTCTTATTTCCTCTAGCTCTTGCACTTGCAATTTCCTAAATTCTCCAACTTCATCCATTTGCAAGTTGCATTTCTTTATAGCCCATAATGCCTTGTGCTCAAGTTCCACCGGAAGATGACAAGCTTTTCCAAATACCAATCTATAAGGGGACATCCCTATAGGAGTTTTGTAGGCTGTGCGGTATGCCCACAAAGCATCATCTAACCTCAAGCTCCAATCCTTCCTATGGGGCGACAATCTTCTCAAGGATGGTTTTGATTTCTCTATTTAAGACCTCAGCTTGCCCATTAGTTTGTGGGTGGTAGGAAGTAGAGACTCGTTGGGTGACACCATATTGTTTTAGCAGTGCAGTCACCGTCTTGTTGCAGAAATGAGTTCCCTTATCACTTATCAAGGCTCTAGGGATCCCAAATCTAGAAAATATGTTCTCTTTCAAGAAAGCTGCTACGACTCGCAAATCATCAGTCTAGGTGGCCTTCGCTTCCACCCATTTGGAAACGTAGTCCACCGCAAGCAAAATATATAGGTTCCCAAACGAACTAGGAAAGGGTCCCATGAAATCAATGCCCCAAACATCAAAATTCTCGCAAAATATTAGTGAGGATTGCGGCATCTCATGTCGACGAGATATACTCCTGACCCTTTGACATCGATCACAGGCTTTACAAAAGGCATAAGCACCCCGAAAGATGTGTGGCCAATATAATCATGCGTCCAATACCGTCCTAGCTGTTTTATTGGCACCGAAATGCCCCCCACATGCAGAAGAATGACAAATAGTTAAAATAGATTGTACCTCATTATCTGGGAGACATCGTCGGATTACTTGGTCTACACACTGCCTCCAAAGATATGGATCATCCCACACATAGAGTCGAGCTTCCCGTTTGATCTTATCTTTCTAGGTTCTAGTAAAGTTTGGTGGGATTTCTTCTCTAACCAGGTAGTTCACAAGATCTGCAAACCAAGGCTGGAGGGAATGGAGTACGAAAAGATTGGCTTCAGTTTCAGAATCAAATTCTGCCTCAAACAACGAGCCGCGGGCACGAATTACGATTTGGCGGGCAGTCCGCGGAGAAATTCACCAAGCATACAGTTTCAACAAAGATTTTCCGCGGGCACAAATATTTTGCCGCGTGCGCGGATATTTTTCCGCAGGCGTGGATTTATCTCTGTTTTCACTGAACCAAGATTTTCGTCCGTGAATTCTGCTTGTATCTGTCCAATTTTCTCTGGGGCTCCTTCTTCTTGTATGATTCTGCTCAGATAATCTGCTACCAAGTTCTCAACTCCTTTCTTATCTCTGATTTCCACATCAAACTCAGTCAAAAGTAGTATCCACCGAATCAATCTTGGTTTGACCTCTTTCTTCGTCAAGAGATAACAAAGAGCTGCATGATCTGTGTAGATAATCACTTTGGTACCTAGCAAATATTGTCTAAACTTCTCTAGAGCAAACACAATAGCTAGCAACTCCTTCTCAGTGGTGGAGTAGTTCCTCTGAGCTCCATTCAGCGTCATGGAAGCATAATGAATCACATGGAATAGACCATGATCTCAAATGGAATAGACCAATCTGGTGCTTGGATAATTGGTGCACTAGTGAGGCGGGATTTCAAATCATCAAATGCCTTTTTGCATTCATCATTCAGCTCAAAATTCACCTCTTTTTTAAGCAATTCACACAAAGGGGATGAGATCTTAGAAAAGTCCTTGATAAACCGTCGGTAGAAACCTGCATGGCCTAAGAAAGAACGAACTTCACGAACATTAGTAGGATAAGGCAAAGACTGAATTATGTCAATCTTCGCCTTATCGACCTGAATACCCTTAGATGAAACTATATGCCCTAGCACAATACCTTGTTGAACCATAAAATGACACTTTTCAGAATTCAGAACCAAGTTGGTTTCTACACATCTTTTAAGCACAAGTGTTAAGTGGTCTAAACAAGCATCATAACCATCACCATGAACTGTAAAGTCATCCATAAACACCTCAATAAAGTCCTCAATATACTCAGAAAATATACTTACCATACACCTTTGGAACGTACCGGGTGCGTTACACAATCCAAATGGCATCCTGCGATATGCAAAAGTGCCAAAAGGACATGTAAATGTCGTTTTCTCTTGGTCCTCTTGTGCTATAGGTACTTGAAAGTATCATGAGTACCCATCTAGGAAGCAGTAATAAGAATGCCCAACAAGCCTCTCAAGAATTTGGTCAATGAAGGGTAAGGGGAAATGGTCTTTCTAGTCACCGCATTTAGCTTACGGTGGTCAATGCATACCCTCCATCCTGTTGTCAGTCGCGTAGGGACTAACTCTCCTTGTTGATTCTCCATGATTGTAATGCCCCCCTTCTTGAGAACGACCTGTGTAGGGCTCACCCACTTGCTGTCAGAGATAGGAAAAATCATACCTGCTTGGAGGAGTTTCAGGACCTCCTTCTTCACAACGTCCATCATTGGTGGATTCAGTCTTCGTTGTGGTTGTCTAGATGGCTTGGCTTCTTCCTCAAGCAAAATCCTATGCATACATGTTGTGGGAATAATCCCTTTAATGTCTGCAATAGTCCATCCTAGGGTCGTCATGTGCTCTTCTAACACCTTTACCAACTTCTCTTCTTGTTCCTTGGAAAGATTGCTGGCAATAATCACTGGCAATGTATCATATTTCCCAAGAAAGGCATACTTAAGGTGATCGGGTAGTTGCTTCAATTCAACCTAAGGTGCCTGCACAACAGAAGGAACAAACTCCTCACTCGGAGTAGTCAGTAACATGGGGCGATTGCCCAATGGATAAGAGGATAACTTACCTCTTCCATTCAATCCAGCCACAATTTCCTGTGAGTCAGCATATGGAACACAATCTATATGTGGATCAACCACATCATCCTCTAAACTAGCATGCAACTTATCCTCATACTCAACATCAAAAAAATTTTGCACAATAGGATCAATCACATCAATAGAGCAAAGAGAATGGTCATCAATGGGGTGTTTCATAGCATCATAGATATTATACTCCACCTTCTCCCCATCAAATTACATAGTAAGGGTTCCAATACTTACATCAATCTTAGTTTGGGCAGTTTTCAAAAATGGCCTACCTAACAGAATAGGGGCTGCATGCTTGTCATGATCCATGTCCAAAACAAAGAAGTCTGCAGGAAAAATAAGATTATCAACCATCACAAGAACATCTTCAACTACCCCCTTGGGGTATACATTAGATCTATCAGCTAACTGAACGACAATTCATGTTTCATGCAATGGTCCTAATCCTAGTGACTCATATAAAGAGTAAGGCAAGACATTAATAGATGCACCCAAGTCCAGCATAGATTTATCAAATTTAGTGTCACCTTTAACGCAAGGAATACTGAACATGCCAGGGTCACCACATTTCTTAGGCATACGCCTCTGAAATACAGCAGACACATCACACATGTTCACTCACCTTAATCTTATGTTTACCTTTCAATTTCTGATTTCTTTTGATAGTACATAATTCTTTCAGAAATTTAGCATAGCGAGGGATATTCTTGACAAGTTTAAGTAAAGGAATGTTTACCTCACATTTGCTGAAAGTCTCAAAGAGTTCCTTGTCGTTCTCCGGCCTTCTTGTGTCTTTTAATGCCTCAGGGATAGGAGCTGGTGGTTTTAACGAGCTGAGTGGAGGTAGATCTGGGCGAATATAAGAATCTGTCGTTTCTGGGACAGATCCGCGGGCATCCACTTCTGGGCGCGGGCGCGGAAAATTCTCTGCGGGATCCGTAGCCTCTTCTGCATCGAATCCGTGGGCGCGAATTTCTGTCCCCGGACGCGGTTTAGCTGTTTCGGCAACGTCCTCATTCTCAGCACTCGTTTCCTCCTCGTTCTTACCCTTTTCAGCAGTGGGCAAAACCTCTAATTGCTTACCACTTCTCAGCATAACAGCACTCACATTCTCTCTTGGTTTAATCACCGTCTGAGAAGGTAATTGCCCCGAATATTTTGCTTTGAACTCATTGAATGCTTGAGTTATTTGTCCAACCTGCACCTCAAGATTTTGAATACTTGATTTAGTATCCTTTTGGAATTGCATGCAGTTTTGTTGAAGTTCTACTTGTCTTGCAGCAAGCTTCTCAACCATCTGTTGAAGGAATGATCCTTGGCCTTGTGGTTGCTGTTGTGGTGGTGGTTGCAAGAGATGGGGGTTTTGAACATTTTGAGTGTTCCCCCACCTAAGATTTGGGTGATCTCTCGTCCCTTGATTGTACGTGTTGGCGTATGGATCTAACCTCGGTCTCTGTTGCCAACCTCCTACAACATTCACTTCAGCATTGGGATTTTGAAGTTGTGGGCAAACTTCTGTATGATGTCCTAGATCAGTGCAAACTCCACAATAGATCACTTGTTGAACACCACTTTTTACCATCAAGCACTTCATCATCTCTTTCAGCTCTTTCATCTCACCCTCCAACTTAGATGTTGATTGAGACTTTATTGCCTTTACACTCTCTCTCTTGTTGAACTGTCTAGAGCCCTCTGACAACTCATGGAAGATATCTTTTGCTTCTGCGGGGGTTTTGTTCAGGATCTTACCCCCACAAGCTGCATTCACCATACGACGCTCATCGTCTAATAGACCATTGAAAATATAGAGGATGAGTGTTTCATCTTTGTATCCATGAAATGGACAACTCGAATATAACATCTTGAACCTCTCATAGTACTCGTTGAAGGTCTCATTAGCACGTTGTTCGATGGTGGCGATATTCCTTTTCAGAATGTTGAGCTTAGTAGCCGGGAAGTACTTTTCCAGAAACATCTTTTTCATTTCAGCCCAAGTAGTGATACTTCCCGAGGCTAGATAATACAACCAATCATTTTCTCTATCTTTCAATGAGAACCCAAATGCTCTCAGCATGATCTGATCATCAGTAATACCTTCGAGATTCATACTCGAACAAACAACGTGAAATTGAGCCAAATCCTAATTAGGATCTTCTCCTGCCAAACCATGGAAGTGTGGCAATTTGTGGATCAATCCAGCCTTCAGTTCAAAATTCACATCTTCTCCCAAGTCAGGGAAGGTTATTTCTAGTGGTTGTGCTGCCAGATTTGGGGCAGTCAACTGCCTCATGGTCTGTGGTACGGCAACCATCTCACGAGTTTCTCTTCGGTTTCGACTGAGAGTTCTTTCGATTTCTGAGTCAAAGAAAACAAGAAGTGAGTTAGTAGAACGGGTGTGGACCATGCAACAGGTCCACACTAAAGTTGATAGCAATTAAACACACAATAAAAATAGAAAATCTGATTCCCCGGCAACGGCGCCAAATTTGACAAGGCTAAAATCGTTGTTTGCCTATCAAAGTAAACCTAACTATCCAACTTAGTATAGCAGGAAAGCAAGGGTCGAATCCCAAGAGAATCAATTAATCTATTCTTAAGCACGTAATGACTACCAACGAACGAACCAAAGGAGGGGAAGTTGTTGTTCTAAAGCTAATGGAAATAAGAGTAACAAGTAGCAGGAGTTGTGGTAATATATTTGGGAAAGTGTTTCACCTAACAAATATCCACACAATAACATCCAAGGTTGATCATAGATATCTCTAATTCATGCAATCTATCGTTATCTCTAATTCAATAGAAGCATTAAGAAAAGGAATACCGCAGGATACATGCAATTCAGACAACCCGTCAGATAAGCATGCAATCAATTCTCAATCACAAGTAGACACTGCGACCCGCTCATGTAAACTTGTGTTTTCTACTAGATAAAGAACTCTGACCCGGAATTACCAAATCCTAGCACTATGAACAATATCAATAAACCTAGATGATCAGGCTAGATAAATCAATACGACTCAATATGATGAAAAGCATGAGAATCAATACATTTTGATAGAAATGGGAAATAGAGTTTAGAATCTCACAACCAAACAGCCAAAGGCTTCAATCGTCAGGCAAAACAGATGGAAATTAGTTCTTCGCAGACATGGAGGCCAAAGCTAGGGTTCTTCAGGGAAAACAAAAGGTAACCTAAAACTAGATGTCTTTAGGCTTTTAAAACTCAAAATCATAAATCTGGAATGGAAAATAAAAGAAATAATTCCGAAAACAAATAAGGAAATACAAGCAAACACGGAGACAAATCCAGCCTTCAGGAAGAAATCCACGAGCGCGGATTTCGAGGCAACCCGCGGCTTACCCGCGGATTCAACACTTAAGTAGTTCTTCGTCCACTGGCTCCGCGGGCGCAGATATCTGGCCGCAGGCGTGGAAAAGTCTCTGCAGCTTCTTCTTTTCTTCTTTCGTCTTCTAACTTGGTTCCTTCGAAAGACGTCTTCAATCTTCATATTTCTTCATCATTAACCGCTTCTTCTCTTAAGCTTCGGATCACATAATTACATATGAAATAGCTCCTAAACGATCCTAAACTAAGCTAATAACCACTAGATATTGTATATGAAATACTGTCTATTAGCATCCCGCACTAATCTGTGAGTGTGTTGTTTACCTGAACATCATTCTCTCTATCCTATCTCTTACGATATACTGCATCAATGGTATCAGAGCCATTCTTTCCTTAGATATTCAATTTGTGTAGCAATGGAAACTGCATCCATTTGATTCTTGGATGTTCATCCCGACTTTCATTAGCCACATGTTCTTTGGACTCATGAATGTATCAGTCATGGAATCTGCTTCACATTGGGAGCAAATGGCAGGGATGGTTTTCATTTGAAATTGGGTTGAGGACGTGCGAGCGTTGGCTTCGACATAGAATTTGGAGGGGAAAAACAGATCAATAGGGAATGATCTGGAGTTTCAAGCCGGCTACCTAGGATCATTGTTGGATTCGGTATGGGAAGAAGTTCAGGAAGACGAAGATGTGTTACCGAGAGAACGTCGTGATACATGTCATAAATGAAGACATGGATCTCCCAGGTACATGTGCATAAGTTTTTGGACGTGAAGGAGGTGATGGTGCCGCTGAAATCACCGCAGGAGATTCACCATGGCGCTCCCACTTCTCCCGCTTGCCAAGTGTTCAACGAAATGCCAGATCCATTTGATGAATCTAAAATGCTTCTCTTGTTGAATGGTACATATGGGTTCAAGAACCTTGGTACTCCTAGCGAGAAGAAGGGAATCCTATCATTTCAGAAGGATGAGGATGAGCAAAGTTTAACTGCATTGCTCAAGAACCAGGGGTTGCAGAAGTTTAAGCAAGATTCGAGTCGTGTTAAAATTGCTAATACAATTGATGATGAATTGATAGATGGAACTCTGCAGGCTATTGATCAACCGTCATCGGTCGAATCAAAGATGGAAGGAGATGGGAAACCTCTGAAAATTAGAGCTTCTGCACATATTATGGAGGAATTTCACGGTCGGACAACGTACTTGATGAAGGATTGTTGGACGCTCCAGGAAAGGGCCACGCAGTCGATGGAAGCTCATCTGTTCAGGTTAATGGGAACCCATGTTTAGGTGCATCCAACCTGCTCGACGAAATGTCAGGGAGAGATATTGAGGTGTTTGGACCTTGGAAGGTAAATTTTGCCTCTTCATTGACATTTTCTGGCATTGATTCTGTAGGAGTGGGTGTGAATTATATGCAACTAACTGCGATAATTGATGGCTATAATGATCCGAGTGCAACACATGATAATCGGTTGGGAATTGTTTGTGAAGAATCAATCGAGACTCTTGCAATTTCAGATGCACATAAGGTGTTTGGCAAAATGCCATCAAATGGTATTACTTCTACAAATAGTTTCGGGTTAGTTAACTCAATGAAGTCCTTTGTTTTTTTTTATTTAGCCAAATGGTAAATTTTTGTATTAAGATAGGATCAACATCCTAAACTTACAAGGAGTATCAAAACAAAGGCCAAAACTAGCAAACCAAAAGGAGCAACTATACATGTAATCTCCTTCTCATAGCATTACCTCTCCTGCCATTTATGCTAAGCTTATGTAAAATTCTAAGCTTACAAGCTCCTATAATCTCATTTGCACAAAGATCAACATTAATAGGCTTAGCTTGAAAGATGACTTCATTTCTCATCTACCAAGTAAAGTAAACTATACTTTCTAAGGCCATGAGTTTACTAAGATAGATGTTGTTGCTCCTCTTAGAACACTCAAAGAACCAGCTCCACCAATCAGCCAAAGGAAGTTTCCTTTCACCTATCCCTTGCCAGTTCAGTACAATAGCATTCACCTCCTTGATGATATTGCAATCAAACCAAAGGTGCTCCTCAGTTTCCTGTGCATTCCCACAGAGAGAGCATAAGGGACTAGAGATAATGCCCCAGGAGAAGAGCTTAGCAGCAGTAGGAAGCCTATTCAGGGTAGCAAGCCAGCAAGCAAAGCTCCACTTCTTAGAATGCACCCTTTCCAGATCACAACACACCAGGGAACCTTAGGAAATTGTGGTCTAAGTAGATGATAAAGAGCAATACAGTTAAGTTTGCCATTAGCTCTACTTAAACTATGATCAGAGAGTGAGCTAGTCTGAGGCTGCAGAAGGAGATCATCTCTAACCTTAAGCAAGCTTTTCCACATCCAAGAACTAGTACCAATAGGAGCAATATGCCAGATCCCCTGCCTTCTCATCAAGTTCTGTCTAGCCCAAGTGGTCCACAGATTGACTTTGTCAATGTGAATGTCAAAAATAAGTCTACTCAAAAGAGACTTATTCCAGGAAAGTAGCTCCTTAAAATTCAGTCCACCTTCTTCCAAATCTCTACAAGTGGATTTCCAAGCAACCAAAGCTTTCCTGCTATCAATGTGTCCAGACCATAAGTATGCTCTACAGATGGCTTCAATTTTCTTGATGACCTTCTTAGGGATGAGCAAGGATTGCATCAAAAAAGTAAGAACACCCTCAAGCACAGCTCTCACAATCTGAGCTCTCCCAGCATATGAAGTATGTCTTGCATTCCCTCCATTAAGAACAGATCTAAGTCTATTGAGAAGAGGCTCATAATCACTCCCTTTTAGCTTCCTGGAATGAAGAGGAGTGCCAAGGTACTTGAAAGGGAAGAATCCTTGCCTGAATCCCAGTAAGTCAATGCACTCTTGCTTCCTTTCCACACTAAGACCACCAAAGAACACTTTGGTCTTATCAGGATTAGCCACTAATCCAGACTCCGACCCAAACTCAGTCAAGCACTCCTTGATCATTCTTAAAGAAGAATTATTAGGCTTACAAAAAATAAGCAAATCATCTGCAAAGGCAATATTTGTCAGTCCTAGCTGCTTACACTTAGGATGGAAGCTGAAACCCCTTCTCTTACTCATCAGTCTCATTTTTCTTGTCAACATCTCCATGAAAATTACAAAATGAAAATGTGAAAGAGGACCACCTTGCCTGAGCCCTCTCTTCCCTTCAAAGAATCCCCTAGGTTCACCATTGATGATAATGGAATAGCAAGGAGTAGTTACACATTCCATAATCCATCCAATCATAATCTTAGGGAAGTTCAAAAACTGAAGTGCATTAGCTAAATACTCCCAAGACACACAGTCATAGACTTTCTGAAGGTCTATCTGAATGAGACATCTAGGAGAAGTTCTATTACCGTCATAGCCCTTGACAAGATCCTGAGCAACAACAATATTATGGATGATAGACCTCCCTGGGACAAATTCACCTTGATTATCAGAAATGATATCACCAAGAAAGGAGCTAATCTTGGCAACCAGGATTTTTGAGATGATTTTTAGCATTGTATTGCAGCATGATATTGGCCTGAATTCCCTAATGCTGAAAGGGTTATCCACCTTAGGAATAATGCACACAAAAGTAGCATTAGTTTGTCTGAGAAACCTCCCTCTATTGAAGAAATCAATCACTGCATTCTCAATATATGAGTTCAGCCAACACCAGCCTTGTTTGAAGAACCAGCTACCAAATCCATCAGGCCCAGGAGATTTAATATTGCCAATATCAAACACAGCTTTTCTTACACTTTCCCTACTAGGCAAAGCACACAAAAGATCCATATAATCAGCCTGCACCATATTGCCCTCATAACCATCAAAATCAGCATTCAAAGTATGTTGATGAAAGCCAAAAAGGTTTTGATAAAACTGGATAATCTCATCCTCAATCTCAGCTTAGGACTCAATATTTCTACCTTGATCATCCTTCAAGGCAAAGATAGTGCACCCAGCTTTCCTAGCCTTGATACCATTATAGAAAAGAGAAGAATTTTCCTCCCCTAGCTTAAGCCAATCAACCTTAGCTCTTTGTGCAATGAAGCTATGCAACTGACTCATTCTGAGTTCAAGATCATCCCTAGCTTGAGCAACCACTCCTTGCTTGCTAGCATTGAAGAAGTCATCCTGTAACTCCTCATTAGCCTTCTTAAGCTTCTCAACACACTCTTCCACCATAAGCTCAAGTCTTCTAAACCTCCCTTTCTGCCAATTTTTCAAAGCTATCTTGACTTTCTTAAGCTTTTCTGCAACAATATACTGAGCATTGCCTTGCACATTCTCATTCCAAATTCCCCTAACCAGATTAGAGTAATCACCCTCCTCAGTCCAATAATTCCTGAACTTAAATGGAATCCTCTTCCTTCCCTGTGTAGGATTCAAATGAAGAATCCCAGGAGATTGATCTGAGATGCTAGGATCACTAAAAAACACAGTAGAAGAAGGGAACTCCACTTCCCAATCCTTATTGATCATCACCCTATCCAACTTACAAGCAATTATGTCATTCCCATCTTGTTGGTTACTCCAAGTATACTTAGCCCCAGAAAAAGCATGATCAACAACATCCAGCCTACTAATGAGGTTAGGTAGCTCATCACTCACTCTAATAGTCCTCCTCCTATAAGAAACCTTCTCAGAGGGATTTAGGATACAATTGAAATCACCTAAAAGAACCCAAGGACCAAAAGATCCAGCTAGCACAGTCTCCATATCATTCCAGAGCTCTTCTCTACCAGCCAAGGCATTAGATGCATACACAAAGCTAGCCAAAAATTTGCACTGTCCATTATTGCTCTCAATAGCACAATGTAACCATTGCCTATGGATATGAATGACAGTAACATTAAGAAGAGAAGGATTCCAAGTAAGCCAAATTCTACCTTTCTGAGAAGTAGAGCTATTAGTTACATATCTCCAATTATTCATCAAGCAATTAGCCACATCTCTCTCTCTCTATCCAGGGGAACCTTAGACTCAAGCAAAGCAGCCAAACACAACTTATTCCTCTTTATGAAGTCCCTCACCATCCGAGCTCTAGGGAATGTACTACATCCCCTAGTATTCCAATCACTAATGATTAACTCAGTCATTAGAAATGTCAATGGAGTTGCTACCCCCCTTTCCAATTCCATGAAACCTATTCTTCAAAGGAATTTGAGCTATCTTTTGACCCACTTTCTTAGCTCCACCCTTATCAACAATAGTGAATCCACCCTGAGATTTCTTGGCAGCTGAACTACTCATAGGAGCTTGAATGATCACAGGGCTTTTGGTCACAATGACAGAGGGACTTTCATCTTTCTCCTTTTCCTGAGGCTTTTGTTGTAGAGTGTCCACATTCTCATCACTCTTAGAGTTCACATGTTTCTTCTTACCATGTTTACCACACATATCAGTCCCATGGCCAAACAATCTACAATTCATGCAATGCCATGGGATCCATTCATACCAAACTTTTTGTTCATACACCCTACCATTTGGCCCCTTAAGAACCACTACACTTCTTTGTGCTTCTTCAACAGAGACACTCACAAGTAGCCTAGCATAGGACATCTTCTTTCTACTAGCTGTCATACTATCCATATAGATAGGGGTTCCAATAATGCTTCCTATAATACTCAACATATGATGAGAATAGAAGATCGGATCCAAATCTTTCAGCTGAACCCACACAGGCACTGATTCAAAGCTAGACCAAGCCATAGCCATACCTGGTTGCCATTCCTTGAGAGCCAGAGGCTTAGTTCCTCCTATGAGCCAAGGTCCTTGCTCCATGACCCATTCCAAGCTCTTTACCTCTTGGAATTTGAAGATCCAAATCCCATTGTTCCTCATCTGAATCTCAGGTATCTCAGAATCCCAATTTTCTTTCACAAACTTGTTCATCTCATTCATGGACAGATTCTTCCCAAGAACTCCTCCAATCAATACAGATTTCCAATTATTAACCTCATAGCTAACTTCCTCCTCCGTGAAGCAATAAATTTCCTTGTTAATCTCAGTGAAATGATCAAGATTAACCACATTCTGAGGTTTGGATTCAGTTTTCCCCTTTCCTTTGGAAAGATCCATCACAGATTCAGTCCCTTCCCTTGTGATCTTGCTTCCTGTAGGATCTGGTTCACGACTAACCTTAGTTGGCCAAGAATTCACCACAGGAGCAACTTGAGTGCCCGATCCCTTTGATTTGGTAGAATTGATAGAAATTCCCTTCGAAGAACTAGGGTTTCAGAAGTCAACTTCGGGAATTCCTCTTCCACCAATTCAACCTCATCATCTCCATAGCTTTCCTTCTAATATTGCGCACACGATCGAGCTTGTTTCCTGGTAAGAATTCTCACCGGAGCACGCTTCACCACCGACAAAACCATCCCAAACGCAAGGTTGTTACAATACCGGTCATGTTTCCTCCCCCCCAATTAGAGAGAGAGAGAGAGGGAAAAAAAACGGAAATTATAAGTTGAACCTAATTCTCCCCTCGCAATTGAAGTCCTTTGTTTTTTATCCAGGGAAAACTTATAAATTAGGGGAGAAATGGTTGAGTGTATAGTTGCAGGGTGTTGGATTACTTGAGTGTGGAAATAGAATTGAGATGAGGTTAATCTTCGATCATGGTGGACATGATATTGGTTTATATGGAATTAGTGTAAGTTTGATTGATGGCTCAATTCCAATTGGGATGATACTCTTGATTGACTATCTTGTTGAGCTGTGTGTTGAGTTTTTTAAGATTGCAAAAGGTTACAACTACAAGGAGTGGGTGGACATTGACTTTGACATTACAGAGGTGGTCTTGGTGCTTGGGTGTGGTTTCCTTGCTGATCATCACATTTTCCAGTTTGCCAAGGGTGATCGTATGATGCTAGCTCCACTTCAGTTTTCAACCTTGTGGTCAAGGTTGTTCGATGAGGGAGGATTTGTTTATATAAAATAGTGGGTAGGCTACTTTTGCAATATAGGCTTAATAAGGGTTAAATGTGTAGAGTCTATTGAATTGTAGAATATAAGGCCTTGCAATACTGTAATCCAATTCATTCAAAAATCAATTCTTTCTTCCTCTTCTATACTCTTGTTCTAAAGTCCTTCAATGGAAGCTCAGATTCAGATGTTCGGATGTGTTTCTACCTTTAGCATCCCACACTAATCTGTGAGTGTGTTGTTTACGTGAACATCATTTTCTCTATCCTCTCTCTTACGATATACTGCATCAATGGTATCAGAGCCATTCTTTCCTTGGATATTCAATTTGTGTAGCAATGGAAACTGCAGCCATTCGATTCTTGGATGTTCATCCCGACTTTCATTAGCCCCACGTTCTTTGGCCTCATGAATCTATCAGTCATGGAATCTGCTTCACATTGGGAGCAAATGGCAGGGATGGTTTTCATTAGAAATTGGGTTGAGGACGTGCGAGCGTTGGCTTCGACATGGAATTTGGAGGGGAAAAGCAGGGAATGATCTGGAGTTTCAAGCCATCTACTTAGGATCATTGTTGGATTTGGTACGGGAGAGAAGCTTAGAAAGATGACAATGTGTTACCGAGAGAACGTCGTGCATACATGTCATAAATGAAGAGATGGATCTCCCAGGTACATGTGCATAAGTTTTTGGACGTGAAGGATGTGATGGTGCCGCTGAAATCACCGCAGGAGGTTCACCATGCCGCTCCCACTTCTCTCGCCTGCCAGGTGTTCGACGAAATTCCAGAGCCATTTGATGAATCTGCAGTGCTTCTCCTGTCGAATGGTACATATGGGTTCAAGAACCATGGTACTCCTGGCGAGAAGAAGGGAATCCTATCATTTCAGAAGGATGAGGATGAGCAAAGTGTAATTGCATTGCTCAAGAACCAGGGGTTGCAGAAGTTTAAGCAAAATTCGAGTCTTGTTAAAATTGCTAATACAATGGATGATTAATTGATAGATGGAACACTGCATGCTACTGATCAATCGTCATCAGTCGAATCAAAGATGGAAGGAGATGGGAAACCTCTGAAAATTAGAGGTTCTACACATATTATGGAGGAATTTTCAAGGTCGGACAACGTACTAGATGAAGGATTCTTGGACGCTCCAGGAAAGGGCCACGCAATCAATGGGAGCTCATCTTTTCAGGTTAATGGGAACCAATATTTAGGTGCATCCAACCTGCTCGACGAAATGCCAGGAGGAGATATTGAGGTGTTCAGACCTTGGAAGGTAAATTTTGCCTCTTCATTGAAAGTTTCTTGCATTGATTATGCAGGAGTGGATGTGAATTATATGCTACTAACTTCGATAATTGATGGCTATAATGATCTGAGTGCAACACATGATAATCGATTGGGAATTGTTTGTGAAGAATCAATCAAGACTCTTGCAATTTGAGATGCACATATGGTGTTTGGCAAAATGCCATCAAATGGTATTACTGCTACAAATAGTTTCGGGTTAGTTAACTCAATGAAGTCCTTTGTTTTTTTATCCAGGGAAAACTTATAAATTAGGGGTGAAATGGTTGAGTGCATAGTTTCAGGGTGTTGGATTACTTGAGTGTGGAAATAGAATTGAGATGAGGTTAATTTTTTATCCTGGTGGACATGATATTGGTTTATATGGAATTAGTGTAAGTTTGATTGCTTGCTCAATTCCAATTGGGATGATACTCTTGATTGACTATCTTGTTGCGCTGTGTGTTGAGTTTTTTGAGATTGCAAAAGGTTACATCTACAAGGAGAGGGTGGACATTGACTTTGACATTGCAGAGGTCGTCTTGGTGCTTGGGTGTGGTTTCCTTGTTGATCGTCAAATTTTTTCAGTTTGCCAAGTGTGATCGTATGATGTTAGCTCCACTTCAGTTTTCAACCTTGTGGTCAAGGTTGTTCGATGAGGGAGGATTTGTTACAGGAAATAGTGGGTGGGCTACTTTTGCAATATATGCTTAATAAGGGTTAAATGTGTAAAGTCTATTGAATTGTAGAATATAAGGCCTTGCAATATTGTAATCCAATTCATTCAGAAATCAATTCTTTCTTCCTCTTCGATACTCTTGTTGTGAAGTCCTTCAATGGAAGCTCAGATTCATATTTTCGGATGTGTTTCTACCTTTAGCCATCCCGCACTAATTTGTGAGTGTGTTGTTTACCTGAACATTATTCTCTCTATCCTCTCTCTTACGATATACTGCATCAGTAACTTACCCAAATCGATCCTTCATTCTGCAGTACGAATTGGAGAAAATGGAGGCTGAAGAGAGGAGGGAGAGAAGGAGGCTAGGGTGTATTTAGGTTTAGAATAACCTTTTCTACTAGGTTAAGTAAGAACATTAGTTCTTTTTAAAATAATTAAAGGAGTACAAATTATTCACACACTAGTATTAGGGTGTATTACATATATTTCCCCTTAAAAATAATTTTTGGCCTCGAATCTAGAAGTAAGCAACCACAATCGATAGGAAACAAAAAGACCCCTAGCTACAAGATAATCAATAATTCAAACACACAAACAAGACAATGTGGTGAGACTATCATCACCACAACTAACACAACTAAATATAAACATGTGAGAAATTCATCACCTTATGTCAATTATCAGACGCAACGTTGTCCTCGTAACGAACGAAACAATCTCTCACCAATAGCATACTTTAGAAACATCAACTTCATACAAAAAGAGGAGCATATTCGATTAAGGCTCATATCAACTTCATACAACAATCTCTGTATAGAATAGATAAACTTGACAATCAATAGATATAGATATATAACCATATAAAAAGTCAGCAAGAATCATCTTACACAACTCACACCGGTTTCACAACAATAACCAACCAACATAAGTAAGATGCATTAACAAGTTAACCAAGATCGTCGAAGTTAACTCAAATGTCCCAAACCAATCTCAACAACCTCTAAAAGAACATGACTCCCATGTTACAGACTAATCTCATAATATAGCTCATCATTCCCAAACTGATTTCATAAACAACTGTTTTTCAAAAGAGCTCAAAGGTCTCAATACCTTTGCATGGCACCCTCCGGCCTCAACTCATGACACACAACGGTCAGCACGCATAGCGTTATTCGTTGCCCATTATCCAATAATAAACTTTTTTTCCCCAGCTGAGTCTCTACTTGAGCACTCACCAAAACATTTTAAATTTTACAAGGGCTCCCTCCTAGCCGCATGGTCATAATTGGGGGTCACTTCCTCACCGACTTACCCCGCACCTATAACCATACCGGTGGAAATCAATAAAATAATATTTCAAAGAATATAAAATATAGTAGTCGCGGGAGAAGGAAGTCCCAAAATATGATTCTACACACTCGTATAGATCTATATATATAAACATATAATAATTTATCACTAGTAACAAAACAACTTACTAACCAAAAATATCATGGAAGACGTTGGAGGCTCGACGTTGCTATTTCTAGACTCATTTAACATTAAAGTAAGATAACTACATCCAACACCCAAAACACAGATCTCCTTACCTAGCTCAGATACTAATTTGTAACACCCCGAATCATGGGCGTTACCGCCGTGGATTTCCTCTCGAAACCCACCAGGCTAAATGCGACAATAGATACTTAACTACAACAGAAGCGACTATAATACACAAACATTCTAAAAACCAATACGAAAATTATAATATAAAATATGCAACTCTAGACACTAAACTAGCACCACCATCGAGCAACTCCAACTCCTCCATGCAGCTATCAAGTCGTACAAGCTAATATCTTGTAACCAACGGAACCAAAAGAAAACCCCAGAGTAACTTGGGTTAGAAGTTGGGATCTCGGGGGATGAACCCACAATCAAACTACATCTCAAGAAACTAAACCACAATTTACAAACAACACATCAACCAAAGCATAAACCAGTCAACATATCAAACTCAGAACGATACTTACCAAGCACAACATAATCAACACTTAGTTCAAAAACACAAGATAACAATCACACTGCACCTCACACGCTCACCCACATGCAATCAATCATACAGTGCAACATATCATTGGATAACACCGCTTTAACACAAGCACAAACAACATCAATTTACTAACAACACAATAACACAACAAATGCACCAGTTTCGATCTATACTATACTCGCTCATTTATGTCCGTTCGTTTGTCATCATTCCATTTTAGTATTTTAGATGCCTCATTTCGATCTTGAAAATGCTTAATTATCCATCCCTCATTTCAGTCTACACTTTAAATCACCCATTTCGGTCTCAAGTGTATCTTAATTTCAGTCCACACTTTATGTAGTAGTATCTCCTTTAGTGTTGTCTTTCGATCCACAACTTTACTCCCTCTTTTCGTTCTTGAACGTGTCCAAGTCGAATCCATACTACACCCATTAAATCCCTCAGTAATATTTTTTATCTATCGAGTTGAAGTGGGTTTAAAAAGGTCGATCAAGTCGATAAAAATAATTACATTTAATTGATTCATTCCTATTTATTATAGCTACTCCCTCATTTCAATCACAAAAATATCGAGCTTTAATCCAAATGTTGTACTCTCTCTTTTTAATGTTTTTTACAGTTTATTTTTTTGCTTTTAAATCTTTCATATATGTCTCCAAAGTTCCTAACTTTTAATATCTCAATTTAGATAACACTTTAAATCCTCCATTTAGGGTCATTAAAGTGACCAACTTTTATACAATATATATTACCTCATTTTCGTGTCAAAGTACCAATTGAATCCACACTATACTAAGTCATAAAGTCTAAATCAAAATGGTAAATATCTTTACGAATATATTGGACGTATATTTTTCAATCACCCAAAAAATTATATATATTATGATGGATGCAATGTTTCTCTCTATAATTAGAGTTGCTTCATTTTCTCCGATCAAATCGATTTTAGTATTTCTCATACAATTACTTTGCACTTATTGTTCATTTTTGTCTTTTTCTTTTGGTAACCAAATGTTATTATCCCTCATTTCAATTATATATTATCGGTTATGTCAGATTGAGTTTTAAAATTATCGAAAAAGTAGTTAAAATTATTATAGATAAGTTTTTTTTATCAGATTTATCAATGTTAGTTGATGAGGGCTTCCCCTTTTCTATGGTCTATACTTTATGTACTTTCTCATTTCGTTCTCGAAGTGCTCAGTTTTGGTCCACACATTTGGCCGTTCAATTTGCATCCTTGAGTTTCGGTTTTCATTAAATCCTCATTTCAGTTCAAAGGTGCTCAATCTTTAAACACTCATTTTTGTTTTACACATTTAACCCCAATTTTGGTGTGTATTTTGGGTTAACTTACCTTACACAACTGCAAGCTTACGGTATGTGGATCCTACTCGATCTAAGCATATCTTGGATTAATTAGAAATCGACAAGGATATAGCAAACATGGTTTATTTTGCAATTAAATGTAACACCCCGAATCCTGAGCGTTACCGCTGTGGATTTCCTCTCGAAACCCACTAGGCTAAATGCGACAATAGATACTTAACTACAACATAAGCGACTATAATACACAAACATTCTAAAAACCAATACGAAAATTATAATATAAAATATGCAACTCTAGACACTAAACCAGCACCACCATCGAGCAACTCCAACTCCTCCATGCAGCTATCAAGTCGTACAATGTAATATCCTGTAACCAACAGAACCAAAAGAAAACCCCAGAGTAACTTGGGTTAGAAGTTGGGATATCAGGGAATAAACCCGCAATCAAACTACATCTCAAGAAACTAAACTGCAATTTACAAACAACACATCAACCAAAGCATAAACCAGTCAACATATCAAACTCAGAACGATACTTAACAAGCACAACAGAATCAACACTTAGTTCAAACACACAAGATAACAATTACACTGCACCTCACACGCTCACCCACATGCAATCAATCATACAATGCAACATATCATTGGATAACACCGCTTTAACACAAACACAAACAACATCAATTCACTAACAACACCATAACACAGCAAATGCACCTCCAACGCGCAGCAACAAACCACACACCAAGGAAGACGACCACAAAATACAAGCGCACCCAACATCGATTTCTTAATCACAACAACACCAATCATAAAGCAAAGTATAATCTACAATACATCGCTCAACAACAACTTGACACACTAGGTATCATTTGACAGTTATCCAAAAATCACAAAATTTTACATACATGCTCCTGATAACGTATCTGATTTCCCACTAAAATATCATAATTTTTCGAGTTTAGTAACTTATCCAAATCGATCCTTCATTTTGCAGTAAGAATTGGAGAAAATGGAGGCCGAAGAGAGGAGGGAGAGAAGGAGGTTAGAGTTGATATAGGTTTAGAACAACCTTATATACTAGGTTAAGTAATAAAAATAATTAAAGGAGTACAAATTATTCACACACTAGTATTAGGGTATTTTATGATATTTATTAGTTTCTTATAATAATTAACAAGAAGCTAAGCTTTCACAAGTTCACATACAAAATCGTATATAATACATCATATAATTTATAATTTTATTCTCGTATAACACATCATATATTAGATAATATTATAGATCATATATAGATATTTTCAATCAAAATAAGGGGTATTATACTCTAGTGATCATAAGATTTACAACGAGCTATAACAAAAGAAAAGATGCAAGTGCAACCATTACATGGTAAAGCGCAAGTAAATTGATCAATTAACAACTTCAGATATCGGGATTGAGAAATAATGAGTGCTAACAACATCAAGCCCGATTTATTTTGAGGACAACAAAAAAACAATGTCAAAAAACTATTTAAAGCTACGACAGCTTGGTATGCAGATACATCAAATATGACTAACGTAGCGAGGTCACGTATAATGCACAATTATGTATCTGGGAGAAAAGAAAACAAAGATCATTCAAGCAAAAAGAAGAGAAAAAAGAATCAACTAAAAGCACAATTATTTAGATATAGACTGTAGTTTATACAAAAAACATATATCAAAATCAACCCCAAATAATCTATAATGTTAAGGAAAAGAGTCATGTAATAATACTTGTTAAAATGATAAATGAGAATGAATGTGGAGCCTTGGATCAAGAGAGATCCAAGAGCCCATATGATGACACGTGACACCCCTTGTCCCCCCTTGTCCCCACAGCCGGACCGCCGCCGGAGAACCGCCGGACCGCCGCCGGAACACCTCCGACCACCGCCGGACCATCTTTGATGAACATCAAGTGTTCATAAATGTTCATCACATTCTACTTAAATGTTCATCAATTTTTGATGAACATCAAGTGTTCATAAATGTTCATCACATTATACTTAAAAGTTTTCCAACTGAATGTTCATCACATTCTACTTAAATGTTCACCAATTTTTGATGAACATCAAGTGTTCATAAATGTTCATCGCAATGTTCATTTATACATACTCTAATGAATGTTCATCACATTATACATAAAAGTTCACCAATTGAATGTTCATCTAAATATTCATCATCTCATACTTAAATGTTCATCATCTCATACTTCAATGTTCACAAGAATTTAATAAAATGTTCATTAGCCAAAGTTCATTACAATCGAGTTAAATGTTCATCAAAATGTTGATAAATGTTCATCTTCTCTTACTTAAATGTTCATCAAACATCACTTTAATATAATTTCGAGTAGAAAAACACTTGATCTTTATAAAAAATTACCTAAATGTTCATCATCTCATACTTAAATGTTCATCAAACATCCTTAAATGTTCACAAGAATTTAATAAAATGTTCATTACTCAAAAGTTCATTACAATTAGCTTAAATGTTCATCACGCTGTTCATAAATGTTCATCAAAATGTTTATAAACGTTCATTTTGATATACTCTACTGAATGTTCATCACATTTTAATGTTCACCAACACAATGTTCATCACATTATAATTAAATGTTCATCACGTTGTTCATAAATGTTCATCAAAATGTTTATAAACGTTCATTTTGATATACTCTAGTATATGTTCATCACATTTTAATTTCATGTTCACCAAGAGAATGTTCATCACATTATAATTAAATGTTCATCACATTATATCTAAATGTTCATCACATTATATCTAAATGTTCATCACATTATATTTAAATGTTCACCAATTTGAATTAGACTTAAAATTTTCATTTTATACTTTAACCTTTTCATTTATTATTGGACCACCGCCGGACCTCCACCGGACCCCGCCGGACCGCCGCCGGACCGCCGCCGGACCGCCGCCGGACCCCTGTCGGACCGCCGCCGAACCTCCGCCGGACCCCCGCCGGACCGCCGCCGGACCACCACAACTACCCCCACTTGTAGTGGGGGTAACTAGTTTAATCTAAGCCATTGGATGCTAAGGCATCCAATGGCTTAGATTCATTCTTATTTATCTCTAAGAGAGAGTTTATTATGGGATTCTCACCCATTATAACCCATAACCCATATTGCAACACACAGAAATATCAAAACAAAATCAGGTATACGACATTAGACCCTAAAACTGTGACTTATGGCTGTTCCATAATGAAAAGAACGAAATCATTACATTCTTACCTCTTCCACAACCTTTATAAAAACTAATCTAATAAAAGGAATTATCAACAATCAATAAATAAAGAGAGAGTGTATGTATTACCTAGTTATATAGATAGATGCAAATGTGAAGAATGGATGAAGCTAAGAGCAAAACCTAGTTCCATTTATAGGGGAACTAATTAATCATCCTCATTCTCATAATTTCAACATTTGTCAAACTCAAATGACAATTGTCACAAATAAATTGACAAATGTCACAAACAATTTTACAAATATTAACAATGTTAAGAAGATATAAGCGGCAATGGTAATGAGATGTACAAAAAGATTATGTGACGACAAAAGAAAATACTCATATATACAACATTTCATGCAAATAAACTAAGAAATACAATGATACAACTCCTTCGTGAATTGATGCTAATACAATGTTCAAATGCTCAATTTGTTGTCATTTAGGGTAATTTGAATTAATGATGATACTTGTTAATCATACTCTTAAATATTAGATGAAATAAAAGAAAGGTGATTCACTTCATATTAGAAAAGAGAGGTGAAATTTGTTGGGTCTATGGGCCCATATGTCCAGTGCAGTTCTCTACTCTATTTTGGCATATATAAGGCCAAATGAAGAAAGAGAGAGCAAGAGAGTTGCTGAATTTTGGGTATAGTTTTTACCCTAGTCTCCATTTGAGATGTAGAGAGTGTTTTAAGGAGAAGAACAGTAAAGAGGGAGAAAGAAGAAGAGAGAAGAAAAAATGGTGGAGAAAGTGAAGGGTTTTCCTTGTCGACATCTTGGATCGTTCGTCTCTTGCTTCCGGAAGCCAACGACTTAGAAATCGTTGGGCGGTTTTCTCTTTGGGTCGTTTTTCATCATAGTTACAAGTTTTTATTGGAAAATTAGAGATTTGTTTGTGTTGTTTCTCTATATCTAGTTATCTCCGGTGTGAGATTGATCGAACACTTGTACTCGGTTTTGATGATTAGTGGATTTGGCTACAATGAGTTTTTTACCTCTCTTTAGGAGGATTTTTCCCACTTAAATCTTGTGTGTTTGTGCACTGTGGTTTGTGTTGCTTGATTGTGGTTTGCTTGCTTGTGATATTGGGATTCGAGTTTGGTTGACGGAAACAAAACTAGGTTCCGCAAGTTCTAGTTTTGAGCTTCCGTTGATTTGATTACAAGACCGTATGGTGTGACTGATTCCAACAAGTGATATCAAAGCCAGGTTTCAGAGATAGGTGATTTGAAGTTGCCGGTGGAGAAATTTGATGGATCGGATTTCGGGTTCTAGAAGATGCAGATTGAGGATTATCTGTACAGTAAAGATTTGTACAAACCTTTGAGTGAGAAACCATGGAGTATGAAGGAGGATGAGTGGAAATTATTGGACAGGAAAGCGATGAGTGTGATCCGTTTGTCTTTGTCCAGGAATGTTTCCCTTCATACGGTTAAGGAAAAATCAACGATGGAGATGTCGGAGACGTTATCTGAGATGTATAAGAAACCATCCGCGGCGAACAAGGTTCATCCAATGAGACGGTTGTTTAACTACGGATGGCAGAGACTACAAAGGTAGACAATCACTTGAATGAGTTCAATATGACAATTGCACAGTTGAGCTCGGTTGATATTGACCTTGATGATGAGATTCAAGCCATGATATTGTTGTCTTCTTTACTAGAGGGTTGGAGCGGGACAGTTACATTTGTTAGTGCTTCAGCGGGAAAGGTGAAGCTGAAGTTTGATGAGGTTAGAGATCTTATCAGAAGTGAAGAGATACGTAGAAAGGATATGGGGGTTGGCACGGAAACGCCAGAGGCACCGGTGACTGATTTTAGAAGAATATCAAGAACACATTCGACACATGATTCTGTGACAGATTCTAGGGGCAGATCTAGAGGTAGATCACAGGACAGGGGGAGCTATGTCTGTTATTTTTGTCACAAGGAAGGGCATATGAAGAGGAACTGTAGACTCTGAAAAGAGAAATTTCAGAAGGAAGGTCAGGAAAATATCGTTGCAACTATGCATGGTCATGAAGATGAAATGGTTGTTCTCTCTTGTGTTGAGGATCATAGTTGTGAGATAGATACTTGTGTGGAGTGGATTGTTGAATCTGGTTCATCTTACCAATGTAGATCAAGGAAGGAAGCCTTTACCACGTACAAAGCTGGAGTCTTTGGGAAGGTAAAGATGGGGAACATTTGTCATGCATAGATTGTTGGTATAGGTTATGTTTGTGTCAAGACAAACATTGGTTACACGATGACATTGAAGAACGTGTGTCACATACCTGATCTGGGGATGAATATGATTTCTCTTCACATGTTGGATTTTGAGGGGTACAAAAACTTCTTTGGTGTAAAAAGTGGAAACTTGTGAAAGGCTCTATGGTGATTGCAAGGGGTAGTTTGAAAGACACCTTGTACCGACTCAGATGTGGGAAAGAAAGAAAGGCTTGAGTGGAGCTCAAGATGATACATGTTCGAGTGAGATGGATTTGCAAGTTCAGGCAAAGAAGTGCCTCCATTCTTTTGCCAGTGTGACCTTGGCCACTTGTGATGATTGGTTGTTTGTGAAGTAGACAAGATTCAGTGTATCTTCTGAGACGTCAGAAGAGGATGCCACAAGTGTGGAGTTATCTTTAGAGGGTGGTGTTGATGAGAAACATGTGTTAGAGGAGTGTTCATCAGGTGGTGAAACTGATGAAAGTTCAGAGCAGGGAGAGCCAACACGGATTTAGATGACTAGAAAGAGGTCAGAGAGAAAGGAGTATGAATCCACCGGATGTTCTACCTCAGTGTACAAGAGAGTTACGGAGGAGGAGAGCTACGGGGTGGTGGTGGTGATATCTGGCGAGCATCCGTTTCAGGCCTCGATGACCAGATAGGACTCGAATGCGAGTGAGGCCACGATGAGGACGTCTTCCCCTTGGGCTGGAGGGGGAGATTGTTGAGCCTATGGGCCCATAAGTCCAGCCCAGTTCTCTACTCCATTTTGGTATAAAGCCAAATGAAGAAAGAGAGAGTAAGGGAGTTGTTGAATTTTGGGACCCTAGCCTACATTTGACATCTAGAGAGTGTTTCAAGGAGAAGAAAAGTAAAGAGGGAGAAAGAAGAAGAGTGAAGAAAAATTGGTGGAGAAAGTGAAGATTTTTCCTCGTCAACATCTTGGATCGTTCGTCTCTTGCTTACGGAAGTCGACGACTTGGAGTTTGTTGGTAGGTTTCCTCTTTGAGTCGTTTTTCATTATAGTTACAAGTGTTTATTAGAAGATTAGAGATTTTTCTTGTGTTGATTCTCTATATCTAGTTATCTACGGTGTGAGATTGATCGAACACTTGTACTAGGTTTTGATGATTAGTGCAGGGATTCGGCTACAGTGGGATTTTTACCTCTCTTTTAGGAGGGTTTTTCCCACTTAAATCTTGTGTGTTTGTGCATTGTGGTTTGTGTTGCTTGATTGTGGTTTGCTTATTTGCTAAACAGAACTAGGTTCCGCGAGTTCTAGTTTTGAGCTTCCGTTGATTTGAATTTACTCTTAAAAATCAACAATGTTGCTTACTTCTAAAAATCACTTCATTTCTTGCAGTCCAGATGCAACATTGCTTACTGTATAAATTTACTTCTTTTTCGTGTTTCTGTTTTCAGATTGTCATTCTCAGATTTGAAAACTCAAAACATGTTTATACCCTTTATAATACGTAAGTTTGTCTATATCACTACGAATTTCTACGGTTTAGTTACTAGTTTGTGTTGGATAGGCCCGGGATAATCATATATACAGTTTCATCATAAATCTTCTAGTTCGTAAATTGAAGGATAAAGTTTCATCATAAATCTTCCAGTTCGTAAATTAAAGGATAAAGTTTCATTTATCAATTCCATCCATTTCATAAACAAGTATGAACGTCTTTACCAATTCCATGAGCCCTAACCCTAGGTTTTTCAGATTTCAAATCGAGCTCTCTTTCTTCTCTTTTCTTACGATTGACGCGAGGAAGACAATCGGTTGAAGATTGTACACATTGTGAAGCCCTAAATCTGTAAGTATTTCAGTGTTTGCAAGTATTCTGAATCGATTCGATTGCGAAGCCCTAATCTTCTTTTTTCTGATTTCTGGGCTAGGTTTGATAATGTCAAACTCATGCTCTTCATCAATTAATTCTCAACAACGATTATGCAAGTGTGGTTATCCAGCATCTGAAGCAACTTCAAAAACTGAATTCAATTTCATGAGAAGATTTTGGGGCTGTCGTTTTTATGGTTCAGAGACAAAGAGTTGCAATTTTTTTATGTGGAAGGATGAGGAATATAGTGGAAGAGCCACTTATGTGATTAACAAATTATTGAAAGAGAAGAAGAAAATGGAGGTCGAAATTGTGAAGCTTCAAGATGCAGTTAGAGAATTTCAGATTGAGAAGGAATCACGCAAATTAGCAGTGGCTATGAACCCTAGAAAAATCAGTTGTAATGATGCAGTAGTTGTTCTTGTGTTACTCATAATCTTCATGTTTGCAAATGTTTTAGTTTTGAAATGGGCAATGTAATGCTGTTTTATGTGATCTGAATTGAATTCAATTTTATGAGAAGAATTGGAGTGATGTTTTAGCTCGTTTGTCTCAATGTAATGCTGATGTTGACACCAAGAAACTAGATATAGTTGACACCGGGAAACTAAAACAGTGACACCAGTAAATCAAACTCACTTAACATTGACATCAGGAAATAAAACAGAAATTATACACAAACTGACTTAACAACACACCAGGAAACTAAACCAAAGTGCAACAAAGGTCAAAACACCAAGAAATAGAAATACTGAAAACAGAAAACATAAGGACCAAAGTTCAAAACATAAACTCGAGTAGTCAAACAAAGTAGACAGTCAGTTCATCTTTGAAGATGATGACCTCGTAGATGGGTTTACGAACTATCATATCCATTTGAAAGAGACAAACATCATCTTTGACTAAGTCATTGTCTTTGACAAAATCTCCCCATCCTTTGCCAAATTTGTATTTGTTTCCACTGAATTTGAGAAGTACTTTCCAAGTGTGTTCACTAATGAAAAGTGTAACTTCATCATCTATGAAAGGCCTCAAATTGTTGTTTGCATATTCGAATGGAAGAATCTGTTTGCAAGAAAATTGATGTATATTAGTCATTGGAATAATCTGCCCAAAACACAAGAATAAGATAGTACTTGCACTCACCGTTCGACAATCTTTCTCTACAAATGAAGCTTTCATTTCTGAGTAAAAGCTTAATTTTGTAGGGTGAGGGTAGTTTTGGGCCATTTCAAATAGAGTTTGAGGGTTGCATTCTTCACATTTGCAATCAGAAGGTGGCTCACATGAATCACAAATGTAGTGTCCCTTCACTTGTTCTTCATTGTCAGAGGAGTTTGAAAGATTGGTTAGGTCAATGACGTTATGTGCCATTTGGAAGGGAAGGAAGAGATGGAATGGATATGATGGAAAATTCAAGAAAGGAAGAGATGGAATGAAGTTTGGCTTGATGGAAATGTGCACAAATAGAGCTATTTATTGTTGAATGTTGCAGGCGGTTTAGGTGAAGAATTGATGACCGTGGTAGGTGACCAATTGACCAAAATAAATGTGGTCATGGTAAATGGTAAATTTGTGCAGTAAATGTGCCTTAAACTGTTCAAAATGTGCAGAAAAACCTGTGCAAATGGTAGGAAAAACCTGTGTAAATGGTAGGGTAAAACTGTGCAGAAAAACCTGTGTTAATGTGCAGAAAAACTGTGCAAAGCCATAGCAAAAACCTGTGTCAAAATAAACCATTTTCATACATAAGGCAACACCTGTTTTAACATAGGTCACAACCACACCAAATCCTTGAACAAAATGGGAAAGCAGACTAAAATCCAAACATTACAAGCACAATAACAGTGGTCTCAATCCAGACATTACAAAGCTTTAAAAGTAAAATGTGGACTACTTCTTTGTCTTCTTCCTTGGTGAACGCCTAAGAACCTCTTTCAGTTTGTTCTTGTTAGCAATAATCTTGACCCTAGGTGACCTGAATGGATTCGGATTGGATTGACTGCACACACCTTGACTTGCACTTGGAGCTTCATGACCATGGCTTGAACTTGGAGCTTCACCTTGACTTGCAAAAATATGTCCACCATGACTTCCATTAGGAGCCTTAGTTGCATTTCCTTTTTGGTTTCCCCCATGACTAGCACTTGGAATTGCTTGTTGGTTTTGTGGCACACCTTCAATGAAAGTGAATTAGAATCAATTAAATTGAATTAGCATAATCAAGTATACGAAAAAAATGAGTTATGTACCTTCTTTGTGTACTTCCTCTTTTGAGATCCAATAGGTACTGTCTTAGTACTCTTAGGCCTTCTACCTCTGTTTTGTTGAGTTGGAGGTGGATTCTCAAAGGTTCTTGGAGCAGCAGAGCACTTGATCTTGTAATGGCCAGGGTTGCCACAGTTGGTGCACTTCACTATTCCCACAACCCTGATTCCGACTTCTCCAGCTTCTCTTCTTCTAAGCTTCTTAGGCCTCCCTGGTTGAACCATATATGCTGGTGGAGCTGGCTGAATGTGAGGTGTCCTCTCCCACTGTGATTCCCCTGGCATTGGGTGAATGATTTCCTTATATGCCATTATGTGTAATAGTGATGCACAAATAGCTCAAGTTTTCTCCTATCCTTTAGAATGCAACACATTGCATGAGGGCATGGGATTCCAGTAAGATGTCATTTGTTGCACCCACAACTTTTGTTCAGCAAATCCACCACATAGGTCTTGCCCAAATGATCAACTTCAAAGGTTTCTCCACCTCCCCAGATTGGATTACAACTCCTAGTCCCTTCTTCCTTGTTCAACTCAATTAGCTTATTAACCTTAGGTGTGTATATTCCCTCATACTTCAGCATGCCCTCATGCTTAGACACAAACCTTTTCATCAACATTCTCCTAATCCATTCACACATAGACAAAAATGGCTTATCCCTTGCAGGCATAATCATTGAATTGAAACTTTCACAGACATTGTTCAACAGCATATCAGATTTGCTAACATGGTTGAATCCATGTCTAGACCAAGAGTTTGGATTCTGCCTCAACAAATGGTTATAAGCTTCCTGCTTCATATCTCTAACCTCTTGTATGGCTACTTTAAATTCTAATCTAGTACATGCCCTTGCAGCTGCCCAGATACAATCCTTGTATGCCTTGCCTGGCCACATTTTTTTGAAGTTGTTGTACATGTGTCTAACACATACTCTTGCCTCACACTCTGGAACAACTAGGTGTAAAGCCTCAATCAAACCCTACAAATAAACAAGTCTCAAGTCATTAGTGCATCCAAATACTGAAACTGAAATAAACAAGTAGGAGGAATTATTTACCTTATGTCGTCAGAGATGAATGTAGGCTTACATTCACCAATGTTTCTCATTAAAATCTCCAGAAACCATGCCCATGTCTCCTTTGTCTCTAGTTCCACAAGTGCAAAAGCTACAGGATAAATGTTGTCATTACCATCCTTGCCAATTGCCACTAAGACCTAACCTGTGTATGCCCCTTTTAAATGACAAGCATCAATCCCTATTATTGGTCTACATCCACTCATGAATCCCTTCTTGCAAGCATCAAAGCAGACATACAGTCTCTGAAATACTGGTTGTTGGGGATTGCCCAGACTAACCTTCACATAAGTGGAGCTTCCAGGATTCCACTTTCTCACAGTAGAGGCATAATCCCAAACCCTTCCATACTGCAACCTAGCATCTCCCCGAGTCATTATCAAAGCCCTAAGTCTTCCTTTCCAAGCTTGGTTGTATGAGATGTGGACATTGTGATCTCTCTTTACAGTACTTATAAATGCAGAAAACTTCCATGATGGGTCATCTGTGTAGTGCTCAATGTATCTTTCAACAAGCCATGTGGAGGTCAGCTTAGTGTTCTCATGCTGCCATCTACATTCACGTTTCCCACAAAATCTTTTCAATTGAAAACTCCCATCACTTCCCATCTTCCTAGTAGTAGCCTTAAACTGCCAGTAAATCTTCTTACAAACACACTTCTTCCTAGAGTGTTTCATAGAACAGTCACACTTCTTCCTACAATAATAACCTGAGACCTTGATTTGTCACTGTGAAGATAATAGAATCACCCCCATTCTCAATAGAAAACTGCCTTAATTCATGTGAACACATCATTAAATGGAAATATCAAGTCACTCTTAAAAACAATGTTCTTCTTGAAATCTACTAATGGATTAAACTCTGAATATCTCTTCTTTTTCCCACCTTTACCATCAGACTCACTAAGACTCCTTAATGCATCAGAGTTGTCTTCATCCTCTTCATCAGAAACATCATCCAAAACACCACCTCCTAAATTCAAACATCCATCCCTCAAACCCTCTCTAAGCCTAAAGTCATCTACACTTGGATCAACATTATCCTTGGAGATACCATCATCTTCATCCTCACTCTTTGAAAAGAACTCTTCACTGTCAGAGGAAGATGAATCATACCTTAATTCTGCATCTAGGTCTTCATCTGAGGTGAACACCAATCTCTGAACATTTGCCTCTAGATCTTCATTCACAACACCCTTCCCTCGAGCACTGTGGTTTCTGGTTGCCTCTTTGGTTGTGCAATTATTAGACCTAGGTTGTTCCACCTCATCCCTCTTATAGCATTCTCTTGATGGATTTTCAGTGACACCAGACGTTTCTAATGTGGGCTGAAAACTTGGGCCTTCTTCCCTCAAAGTTTTTGGACTAACTTCTTCTCCTTGAATAACATACAAGTGCATTAAGTTGTCCTTTCCAACTTTGTTCACCATAACCATAAGGCCCTTGTCACTATCTATTAGCTGGAGGCCTCTCTCAATTGACAATCCAGGAGTTAAAAACCAGATCTCTTTTATGTCCATCAAACCCACATCTTCACATAGCATATTTTCCAACACTACCTTAGAAAGCATATCCGGATCCACATCCCTATAATAGTGGACCTTTCTTTTCTTGTACATAAGATGATCATTATCTTTTGATTTGAAAAAGATATCATCATACATCACCCTAATATTAATTTGAGTGAATACCATACCTACCACAATGACAAATATTCAACAACCATTAATATCACATATTTTGCCCTATATTATAAGCATTTTCATACTTATATAATGCAGTCAATTCATCAAGTCACATGAACCCAAAACTTATGACCCCACCATGCAATAAATAACCCTAAACTTTGTCCATATACTAAAGCTTTACCAAAAAACGAATCTTTGATATCATTCATGATGAAAAAGGGAAGAATCAACACTGAAACATCATTCCAATGCTTAGAAAGCATCTCGAGAAATCCCCAACAAAAAGCCTCAAATTCCCTTTCGAAAACACTAAACCCTAAATTCAAAATTTGATCGATTACACATCAAATTAAGCTGAGAAATGCCAAGAAATCACTTACCTTAGCTAGTTAGAAGAAATCGAGAGTAAAAATCGCCCAGAAATCAAGTTCTTCGCAGTCGAATCGCAATCTCCCCCAAATCGCCTTCTTCGACTGTACAAGGTGCCACAACTAGCCAATCGCTCCCAATCGCTCCCCAATCGAAATCGGAAACACTGAGAGCCACCCACACCTTCCCAATCGAACACCCAAATTGGGATTAGGGTTTCCCAAAGGCTAAAAAAATGAGAGAGGTGAAAAATTGAAATGAAAAGTTAAAATGAAATAAAAATAATGAAATTAAGGTAAATGAAGTAAAAAAGGAAAATAAAAAAATTATAATAATATAATGTTCGCGCGTGTAGCGCGTTAACCGGGAAATTAAACGGATTTGGAGACAGGTGGTCGTTGAGTGACATAGGTGTTTATACGGGTGATTTCCGATAATATTGCAACATAATGGTGATTTTAGACAATATGAAACAATATACCGGTAATTTCCGGTAAATAACTCAATAAATAACGTGGGTAAAAAGAAACCTATCAGGGTTTTATTTGGATAAGACTAAATCTAGCTAGCTATTAGGTAGATATTATGGTTTTATTTGGATAAGACTAAATCTAGCTAGCTACTAGGTCGATATTATTTTTATGTGTTAGCCTATCGGAGAGATCGAGCAGGATAATTACGGAGTAACTGGAATGCATATATAGTCGATGTCTTTGAGGATAGGTAGCACTTTTTAACTACTAGATTCGGACACCCGCGCTATGCGTGGGGCTATTACGGTTTTTCGTATACGGTAAAATGTTGTAAATAGACGATTTATGATGTAGAATTGTAGATATGCGGCGGACGATAGTAGAGATGAAGATAAAACGGAGATATTCGGACGAAGGAGGGTGATGATGAGCGACCTTTTTCTTTAATTTTAATTTTTTTCTTTTCATTTATTTTAATAAAAATATGACATGTATACGAAACAACAATTATTTAGATGAATAAATTATAACTTATCACCTCACATTCTCACCAATTCGATATAGATATATTTTGTTACACTAATTTTTAATAATAAATATTAACAAATTTGTTGTGTTAAAAATTTATTAATTTAGTGCATTCATTAACTAAAATTGATATTATGGAGTTGAAGAATATATGAAGAAATGTAGATATTAATTGTATTGGTTGCAATTAAGAGAAGATGAAAGTTTTTTTTTATTAAAATTCATGAATAAGATGAGAAAAAATTGATGAGAAAGGATTAGCATTAAGAGAAGAGATAATTAGGAATTGGCGAACGGGGTAGAGATCATAATGAGTTTGAAGATTGTGGTAGATGAAGGAGACGAAGAGGATATGTTTTTAGTTGGTGATGAAATTAGCATTACGAGAAGAGATAATTAGGGTAAATATTTAAAATATTACCATTCAGATTAATTTTTAACAGGGGAAGGAGGGGGCACCGGGATGAAACGAAGGGATTAACGACGGGGATAAAGACGGGAATGAGTTTAGAGATTGTGGTAGAGGAAGAAAACGAAAAGGATGCGTTCTTAGTTGGTGATGAAATTAATATTTAAGAGAAGAGATAAATATGATAAAAATTTAAAATATTAACATTTATTAGGTACAAATTACCATTACTTCATCAAACCCATCAACTTATATATATATATATATATATATATATATATAGATAGATGACCAAAGAAAGCTTATCTTTTCGTTGGTACTTGGTAGCAACTAGCAACCAAACAGGCTTATCCTCTGGAAAACTCTAGGAAACTTCGTAATCATAATCTATATCTATATAGAGATTTGATGAAGTAATGGCATGATATTTAGTTAATGAATCATCGATTTTTAAAAAAAAGTTAATACATTAAATTAATACATTATAAATTATCACATTTAATTAGACTCTTATAGTAGTCGTCTTACGTCTGTTTATGTTAGTTGCTCTTCCTTTTATTTAATCTCATAATTTGAAACTTTTAGATATGTTTTGAGTGTATGTTCGTATGTTCGTTTCTGAATAGTATTTCTCAAATCGATTTTTATGAGTTTCATGTGTATGTCTTTTGAGATTCTCCTTAGACGTACATGTTGGTTGTCTTTTGAGATTCTCGTTGTACATGTTGGTTGTCTTTTGATATTCTCTTTCAGTAGATTGTTATTATGTATGTAATAAATTTAAAATATCACTAATTCGTAATTATACCTTTCAGATTTAGTTACTAATCAATATGTTAAAATTTATATATTTAATTAATTAAAAATATCTATTTTTTTTATTTAAAGTTACTGCATAAATATATTTGTAAAAATAACATGAAATATATAATTATGATAAAAGTAAACGAGTTAGGTCACTGCGCAAAGCGCGGGAAATTAACTAGTTCATAATCAATATTAATATGTTCATTTATGAGAAATTAGGAAATTAAGTACTCGATAAACAAAAGCAAAAGAGTATGAGCAGATACGTGATGACGGTGTTGTTTTTATACATAAGAGTATTTGATTATATGATGATAGAAAATTTAAATAAATAAAGAAAGAAACACTATTAAAACGTAGATGTCTTCCATGTGTTGTTGGGTTGGAGAAAAGATCGCTCAATTACTGAAGCTGATCTACATAACATTTGTGATCAATATCTATCTATCTCTAGTTTCGGACCCCGCGCAATTACGGATTTTTTTATATGGTATAATGTTGTAAATAGGCGGTTCAGGGTATAGATAGTCGGAGGACAACCATGGAAATGAAGATAAAACGGAGATCTTCGAAAGAAGGAGGGTGACAATGAGCGACCTTTTTTCTTTTATTTAAATTTTTTTTCTTTTTATTTATTTTAATAAAAATATGACACGTATATGAAACAACAATTATGTATATGGCTAAATTACAACTTATCACCTCACATTCTCACCAATTCGATATATCAGGAAGATGACCATCATCCTCCATCTCCTTAAGCAACTCCACAACTTTTCCTAGATTGATTTTAAACCGGGGAAGAAGGGGGCATCGGGATAAAACAAAGGGATTGACGAACGGGGTAGATATCGGAATGAGTTTGGAGATTGTGGTAGATGAAGGAGACAAAGAGGATGTGTTCTTAGTTGGTGATGAAATTAGCATTAAGAGAAGAGATAATTAGGGTAAAGATTTAAAATATTACCATTCAGATTAATTTTTAACCGGGGAAGAAGGGGGCACCGGGATGAAACGAAGAGATTGACGAACGGGATAAAGACGGGAATGAGTTTGGAGATTCTGATAGAAGAAGGAGACGAAAATGATGTGTTTTTAGTTGATGATGTAATTAACATTTAAGAGAAGAGATAATTAGGATAAAATTTAAAACATTAGCATTTATTAGGTACAAATTACCATTACTTCTTCAAACTCATCAACTTTTATATATAGATAGATTCATGAGTCTGCCGAAGTAATGGCAATCGGTACCGGGCTGATACGGGTCAGACATTAAAATCCGGGCTTATGGGCTTCTAATTTGGTGTCTTTCCGTTTTCCCGTCTTCCATCTTCAATGAGGCGTTGTCCTTTAGTAGCTCTCTCCGAGTCATGTAGCTCCTTCCACCTCTTCCCTCACGATTCCCCACGACCACCATCACCACCTCCTCCCTGCGTCGCCGTCTCAGAGTACATATCACTGATGGCCGGAGGAAATTGATTTTGCGCCCGTCGTCCCAGAGTTTGTTGTGGTGTACCAATTCGTCGTCGGTGTTGATGCCGAGGCCCCCGTGTTCTCATCTGTAGGCAGTGGGGTGCCACATATTTGGAGGGGAACTTCTTCGTCGTCATTTTCATAGAATCAATAGTGTCACAGATGGAATATGAACTAGGGTGGTTGATTTTAGGGATCTATCAATTTTAGGTTTGCCCCTTTTCTTCATCTCCCCATAAAAACACGATGGCAAATAACAATCAGATTCGTGAGGAATAGCAATTCATCCCTACAGACCAACTCCACTTATCTTCATCCTCACTAATTGGCTAGTTTGGGCTCTTCCTTCTCCTACTGTTACAACTCCCAAACACCAATCTTTATCAGGTAAGGAGAAGAAGATTGTAAAGACACTCCCTAGGATTACCTTCACCGAAGATGATTTGTTGACCATTGCTGCAGGTTATCTGTTTTTCCATTATAGATGAAGTCAAATTTATTTGATATGAATAGTAAATTTTTTGGTGACCTAAAGAGATCGACTCACAAAGTGTTCTTGTTTTTGGGTTGTGGTGCAGCAAATCGTATTCCACAAAGCATTGTGGCATCATTCACACATGACATATTTATTAAAGGTTGTCAAGTGGATTTCTCAATTGATGGGCCAAATGAAGTTGAGATTGGAGATCTGTATCTAAATGAGACATACAAAACCATGGAGGAATGTTTTGACGATTGACTATTGTTACTATTCTGTCTAATTTAATCGATTGACTATTGTTACTTTTCTGTCTAATTTAATCGAATTTTTTCCCTATTGCAATCGGGTTTGGTTAAAAGCCTAGGGAGAGATAAGAATACCTAAATTGGCTTAATGTAATAGTTAGTTTTGTCTATGTTGGTTTGGTGTGGTGCGGTTATGGTGGACTAGGTGTTTGGTTTGGCGCTCTTATCGCTAATATTTTTCATTGATTGTACTTTGATCATCAAAACAACTGTGATTGTTCCTCCTGTCTTGGATGCAGAAAAGCTGCAAACATGGTTCTGGATTGAAAAGGTGACAGTTTGTTTCCTTAGGACAATGCAAGTTCTAGGTTTGTGGAAAGTTGAAGAGGTTAAAAATTGGGCGTGAAGAAGAAGAGTAAAGATGCAGTAAGTAGCTATTATTCTCAAACTGCACTATAAATGTAGTTATCAGAACGCTGTATACATTGTTGACATTTAAATTAAATATAACGTGCACGCTAGATTCAATATAAAAATAAATTTGTCTTCTTTGTGCAATCCATACAGGCAACATTGCTGATCGGGTGCGACGTATGATCAATAGATAGAAGGACCCTCAAGCTGCTTAGTGACAAGGAGGTTATTGTTGTCAATCGAGGTACGTGATTAATTAACAATTGTATTTGTCTAAGGCAGCACGGATTAAGATGCCAGCAGATCAGATCAAAGATTCAAGCAATCCTAGAAGGTGAATAAGGCTTGCTGTGTATCCATAAACTTCCAAGAAACCCTATGATCCACAACTAGGAAGCTCCTTAATCTTCTTAGGAAGAGGATCGTATATAAAAAGTGCCCCGTGTTTGTTCTGTGCTATAATCTCTCCATTTCTCCAGCACCCAGTAACTCTTTCTAATCCTGAAACAGGCTCAACAGTCATAATCCTCTTCCAAAATAAATCCTGCTCCCCCCACCTTGGCCCTTATCCAGCCTCCATATCTCAACCTTCCCATTTTGTTGCATCTCAATTGGATAAAGAATCATAATAGGATGATCTTCCATAACCCCTATACGCATTCTAAACCCAGAAGGATCATGGTAACATGGTAAAGGCTGGTATCTGAAAGATTCATCTGCTGCATCAAACCACGTCATGAGTTCTCTAAATATCGATCTTCTCTCCTGCAATTCGACCGCATACCAATACGGAGTCCCGCCAACGAGTGTAACACACGTTCTCTGAAAACATAACCAAGGAAAGCTGACAATCTGCACGTCTTTCCATACGTTGGTTTTGGTACTGTAGATTTCAACTCTGGTTGGACGCATTGTTCCGTTGGAATGCCTTGCATACAATATCCTAATGACTTTGTAGATATTTCTGATCTGATCATATGCAAACCCTAATGAAACACGATCTACATTTGTCAGATTCAAAGGTATTTTGTTCTTCTAATATCCTACTTCTCTGTATTCGTTTGACTGAATTTGCTTTGTTCCCTAATTCCTTTTATCTATTGTTGATTTGGTTTTGCTTTACTGCCCGTTTAGGAGTTATCTATTACATTGATTTGGTTTTTCTTTGACAAGTTTTCTTATTTTGTATGAAAAGCATGAATTTAGCTAAATTTAGTTGATATTTTGGACAATAGTATTACGATGAGTATATTGTTTTAATGGAACGTAGGTGTCATCTATGATAATGGTGGGTCACCATTATCATGAAAGAATATCCTATTCTTCAGGTTGACAGATTGTTTTTCTTAGCATTTATTCAAATATAGTGTGATGTCTAATTCTGCTAGAAGGAACTAAATACAAACTGCAAAAGCATTTCCAACTTTTTGTTGGATTGTTCAAAAATTCATAGCTTCACACTCATATTTATTAACTTGAATATCATTTTACCTCTTTATAAATGAGAAAAAGGGTTTGTTGATAAGGTAAAACTATTTGTGCTAATTCAACAACATTTGTTTGTGGCACTGAGTTTTTTTTTTTTTTTTCATTTGCATTATCTTTTGCTCAGTTCTGCTGGCTTGCTGTTTATGAAGTCAAAAGGCTGATGTAGAAGTAAAACAAGGAATTTTAAATCTTCTTCTTATATTCTTTACTTGATTCCCACCTTCATTTACTGCGTGATGATGGAGTTTGTAATCATTTTTGTGATGTTGTGGGTTATTGAATCTGGCTGGACTTCTGACTGAGAATCGAAGGCTTGCTGCTACACACGGGTCTTTAAGGCTTGCAGGTTATTTTTTTCTCTTGGAACTGCAAAAATATCCCAGTCAGAAGATCATCCATGGCAGAAAATGCGAAAGGATAGAATCGCACTCAGGAAGAAGAAGAAAAGAAGAATAGCAGATCTGATAATGTTATCTTAGTGAAGTTTTTCTTTATTTTCTGTCTGAATGCCATTACCATTTTCCCCCTATATTTCTTAAATCTTAAATTGCATACTTTGTCCAGACTGTTGTTGCTTCCATTGCTGCTGATCCCAACGTTTGGGATGTTGTTCTACAAAACGAGGCTCTTAAGGAATATTTGGAAACTGAGAGAAAATGTAAGCTTGGTGTCAAAATATTACTTTGGCACGTCCGAGAACTATTGGATGTTTTATCCATGTATCTGTTTGTCTAAAACATAATTTTATTCAATGCAGCCATGGAATCTGAGGAAGAGCAGCTTAGTGTCTCTACAGATTATTGTAATACAGCTGATGCAGGAAATCCAGGGAACTTCTTCACTGACTTGGCCCAGAATGTGAAGCATACTGTTGTTGAATGGGTAAACAACATGTCGTCTTTCTTCCATGATTTGTTCGGTGAAACAGATGCCAAAACCTCATCTGCAAATAGTTGGCCTCCCAGCTCAAGCTCTGTTTGTGGAACCCTTTTCTCTTTGGCATCAATGGTGATCATGATGGTGGTTTTGAAGCGAGGTTAGACTCATTCTTGAATTTCTCAAACCTGCTTTACGACACCTTTCAGTTAAAGCTATAATCTTTATGAAAAAAAAACCATAATCATCAGAAGGCAAAGAAATAAGGTGGCGCAAGAACATTGATTAGTAAACAATGATCTTGAAGAAGATCAATCACTTGATCTTCACTAAAGGTACATTGATTAGTTTTATTAAACGATGATCTTGGTTTAAAACTCTTGCTTGCTGCATCATATTGTTTTAATTTATTATTTTTGGCCGATGAGACTATTGCTTGCTTGCTTCATTTTTGTATGCTGTATGAAGAGCGCCTCCTCGCCGCCGCACAAGAGTGTCAATGTTGTTCCATCATGCAATAATGACTCTATGGGAACGCTCATATCAGAAGCATCTATGTCATCAACTGCATCTTACCACAAATCTCATGATGCTTCCTTACTTCCAGGGTATCATACACTACTTTCAGCAGCCCAAGATGCAACAAAAGTGAGTTTTATTAAATTCGTATGTCCATAATCTCCTAATTTGTTATCAGTTTTTTGACATGATCAAATTTTAATTCCTCTTTGTTGTAGTTTCTAAGCAAGAAGGAGATAAATAACTTATATGTGTGGTTGATTAGGGCAATCATTGGAAATGATTTAAACACAGATGATAGTTTTGTGGTTAGTATCTTCAACTTGGCATTAAATATTTTGAACTTTATTCCTCTTCTTTTCGTTACTTCTCTGGACATCTTATTAATGACATTCAGTTACACATTGTTTTGATATTTTTCTATTAGTTGGTAAATCATCTACCATTTGATCAGAAAGTTGATATCTTCAATTTTTCTAGAAACTCTTGCATGGTTAGATATCTAAATTATTGCACGTTTCTTTGTATTTTGTTTAGATTCTTCGAGATATACTAAAGTCATTATTGCAGTAGGATCAACAATTACAAGAGCAATCAGAAGCAAGTAAAGTCGACTTCAAGAGCTGGATCGATTATTTATGAAAGGCTCCATCTGATTAATTAGTTTGGTGCAGAATCAACCTGGGTGAGGATAAGCATTGCACAACATTTTGATTCCTCTTTTGTTGTAGTTTCTGACCAAGAAGCATATAAATGACCTATTTGTGTGGTCGATCAGGGCAATAATTGGAAATGATTTACACAAATTATAGTTTTGCAGTTAGTTCCTCCAGCCTGATATTTCATGTTCTGTCATTTTTTTAATTGGTTATGTTTATAATTCTAACTTTGTTGAAATTATATTGCAATATTAGAATATTGTGAATATGATTAGCCCCAATCCAATTTTATGGCACATATTTAATGTTGAACCGCATACGAAATCCTTAATTGCCCCGCGCGAAGCGCGGCGTTCCGCGTCTAGTAATCTATAATTCATGCTTATATTGTGCGTATCATTTACACAACCGATGTATGCATGAGTCACAATATATATATTTATATATATATATATATATATATATATATATAGAAACCGGTTCAGGTGAGAACGGTTTGCTAGGAGAGAACCAAATCTTAGGTGAGAACCGATCTCAGTCGTTGAATTAGGACGATAGGACGCTCCAGGTTTTAACTTGTCCTTGTTCATTTACACGCCATCTCCTTCGACTCTCCTCTGGTTCGAGAATGTCATCGATGACGACCAATGGTGGATCGTCTCCTCAATCAAGCAGAAGGAGGAGAGTCGCGGAAACGACAACAACAACCACGTATCTGCCATTAGAGATACAGATCCAAAATAAAAATCCGAGCTCTCCCCCATCACCGCCATTAGTACACTGTAGATGAGGAATCTGAGGCTGCACTGAAAGATCTTGTGAAGTTCCTCAAGGCGAAGAGATTGAATACAAACTCAAATGGTGAAGAGTTCCCAAGGTTGTAGCTGACGAAGTTTGAGCATCCCAATCTGCACAATGGTTCGTGGAGAAGGTTAAGAGGGGAAAGAGATCAAATTCGAGTTCAGATGGTATGATTAGGTTTTGACTTCTTTCTTGTTGATTTCCAATTTGATTTTCATTGTATTCTGAATAGAAGTTTTGTATCATTGTTACCGCTTGTTGAGCAAATTGGTTCTTACGTTGCTCAACAATTCTTCTTGATCAACACCTCTCAGCTTGTTGATTAAGGGTTTCGGGATTTATGAATTTTGGGATTTTATTCATTGTAGTATCTATGAATTTTTTGAACTTGGTGCTCAATTTTTTATTCACTTGCCTTTTATTGCTGCTCTCGAGTCTCTATTTTGGGTTGATGCTTCCAATTCTGCTTGATCAACTTGCAGATACTTGCAGTTTGACATGGCAAGCAAAAAGTGATTCTTGTGTGAACTAGGACAAGGATAAACTGTAGGCACTGCTTTTTCATTGCTCTAGCTGTTTTTTGGTTGCAATTTCTGCTAGTATGCCCTATTTGTTTCTCTTTGTGATACTTCTCCATACATGCACTTTGTGTTTTGTCAACATTTGGGCACTTCGTGTCGCTTATATCTTTGAATTGCATCTCTCCTACTTCAGCCTTGAAAGTAAGTTTCCTCATCTGCTCTATGTTCTCTTCATTGAAAAATTAGTTAGTTGACTGGTTGGTTGTTACTTGTTTGGAGTTATCTGCAAATTGCCAACTTTGATGGTTTTTCTTTATGATATGATTCTGGAAAAGCATCAAGTAAAGTCTCTAACCACTAACCATCAACCACTTGCATTGCAGAATATATATTTGATTTATAACTTGGAAGCTAGGATATCCGAAAACTGGTGGCCTTGGTGATGTTCTTGGTGGACTTCCTCCTGCTTTAGCTGTAAGTTTTTCGGGTTTTTGGTATAAATTTGCTGATCAGCAATGGTGGAATCATGTTTTGGCCTCTAAATGTTCAAATCTGGTTCTATTTGGTTAATGTGGTAACTGATGTGGAACTTTATCTATGATAAATATTGTTTTGTCTTCATCATATTTTATCATAAGTTCAGAGTTTGATAGAGTTCAAATCTGGTTCTATTTGGTTAATATGGTAACTGAATTGAACTTTATCTATGATAAATATTGTGTTGTCTTTATCATTTTATCATAAGTTCAGAGTTTGGTATTCTTTTTCACAGGCAAATGGACACCGAGTAATGACTGTTGCGCCCCGATATGATCAGTATACTGATGCATGGGACACCAATGTGGAAATAGAGGTAATTAGCATAATTATAAGTCATATAACAAGCTACTGTTTTGGATATGGATCCTGATGTGGTGTGAAAATGGCGGTTTTAAGGTAAAATTTGGCGACAAAATTGAGAAGGCTCGCCTCTTTCATTGCTACAAAAGAGGCGTTGATCGAGTTTTTGTGGATCATCCTTGCTTTCTTGAGAAGGTAATTTCTTGAATGTTTTTAATTCATTTGGTGAATAAAACTACTGAAAATGATGCTTGTTGTACAATTTTTTCAGGTGTGGGGTAAGACTGGATCGAAGGTTTATGGACCGAATGCAGGGACTGATTAGAAGGATAACCAACTTCGGTTTAGCATGTTGTGCCAGGTGATCATCACATCTGATTTTCTTTTCTAATGTTTAATTTTGAAGAAAATATATTGCTTTTGTTTGAGCTCATTTTTCTGTCATTTTCTTCAGGCTGCGCTCAAGGCGCCCTTGGTTCTAATTCTGAACAGCAGCAAACAACAATCTGGACCTTATGGTAATGAACTTGCATACATTTCAGTGTAAAACATACGTCATTAGAGTTCGATTAAATGGAATTCTATGTTATTATATAGGAGAGGATGTTGTCTTTGTTGCCAATGACGGGCACACTGCTCTTCTACCTTGCTATCTAAAGACTATGTACCAATCTGAGGGTGTATACAAAAAACGCTAAGGTACTTCTTCCTACAACTCTTTCGAAAAAACTTTGTTATGGAAAAATTTAAGATCTTAAAATGCAGATTGTGTTTTTGGACAGGTTGCATTCTGTATCCACAACATTGCATATCAAGGAAGACACGCGTTCTCAGACTTCTCGCTCCTTAATCTACCTGACGAGTTCAAGAGCTCCTTCGATTTCTATGATGGGTATGAATATAAATTTGTTGTCTAGGAAAATGATCAAGTATTAAGAAAATTCTAACTTGCTATCACTTGTGAAGGCACAACAAGCTTGTTAAGGGAAGGAAAATCAACTGGAAGAAGGCGGGAATCTTGGAATCAGACAGAGTTGTGACAGTTAGTCCACACTATGCCGAAGAAGTCGTCTCTGCTGAGGAAACAGGGGTAGAATTGGACAACATTATTCGAAAAACCGGTATTACAGGTATAATAAATGGTATGGATGTCCAAGAATGGAACCCAGCAACCGAAAAGTATATAGGCGTCAAGTATAATGCTACAACGGTAGGTGGTCTATGAAAAACCTGATCACTTGATGAGATTTTACTTGTAGTGAATGTATACTTGTTTTTCAGGTAAATGGAGCTAAGAAACTATTGAAGGAGGCCCTTCAGGCAGAGCTCGGTTTACCGGTTGATAGCTCCATTCCTTTGATAGGATTCATCGGTAGACTAGAAGAACAGAAGGGTTCAGATATTCTAGTGGAAGCCATTCCTGAATTCATCAAAGAAAATGTTCAGATAGTTGTTCTTGTAAGTGTAACAAATTCTCTCCTAAATTAAAGAGACCATGATTCATGTTTCATGCCTATTTTATTACTTTTATATGCAGGGAACAGGAAAGAAGCCAATGGAGACTCAGCTCCAAGAGCTTGAAAAGGAATATCCCGAAAAGGCGAGAGGAGTTGCACAGTTCAACACTCCATTAGCTCACATGATCACGGCTGGTGCTAATTTCATGTTGACCCCAAGTAGATTTGAGTCGTGTGGTCTGATTCAGTTGCACGCACATCGATATGGAATCGTAATGAACCTCATTTACATATGCATGATTCTTGTTAATGCCTTGTAAAAATCTCTGACATGTTTTGTTGCATATGTTTTCTTGGCAGATACCAATTGTTTCTTCAGCTGGAGGACTAGTGGATACTGTCAAGGAAGGGCTCACTGGTTTCCACATTGGAACCTTTAATGTTGATGTAAGTCTTTTTCTTGATTAAGAACTATGTAGTTCAGAGTATTTGTAAAACTGACATGAGCGCCTTTTGTTAAGTGTGAGACGGTTGATCCAACTGATGTGAGTGTTCTTGCAACAATGGTCAAGCGAGCGCTTCAAGCGTACGACACCCCTGCATTCGAAGAGATGATTCAGAACTGCATGGATCTTGATTTTTCTTGGAAATTTGTCAATATAACCATCATATGTACATTTCATGATATATAATATGTGCATTTCGCAATATAAAATCTTTGCATTTACTTAGTGTCCGAAAAATCAAATAAAATGAATTTCATATCCATATCGTAAGACAAGTTATTTTTCTAAAAGCAAGTTATTTTTGAATTGCATACTCAGTTTTTGTGAATTGCATGCTCATTTTTTGTGAATTGCATATTTAGTTTTTGTGAATTGTGTACTCATTTTTTTTGTGAATTGCATACTTAGTTATTTGGCTCGGACTGAATATTACTGTTTTTACATAAGATTAGGGTCAGACTGAATTTGGAAGTAGAATTGCTTCTGAGATAGAAGCAATATTAGATATGGCCAAATTTCAGAAAACATTTGATGTATTGATTGGTTATGTATGTAGATATGACTTGCTTTGCCTTGAGGGTCTTGCTCAAGCCCTTCGTGTTTTCGCAAGATTTTAGCTGGATCTCAAGTGTCGGTGCCGTCTTTTCTATCAAGTGTATCTTGAATTACATATTAAGTGAATTTTGAATTGCATAATAATTTATTTTTGAATTGCATATCAAATGTTTTCTAGATTGCATACTAAGTGATTTTTAAATTGTATACCAAGTGTTTTATGAATTGCATACTATTTGAATTGTGAATTACATGCTACGTGATATGTGAATTGCATACCAAGAGTTTTTTTATTCTACGTGCTTTTTTCGAAGAATCTTCGTATTTTTCTTTAAACTCCATACGTGGTTCTTGCGAAACACCTTAAGTGCTTTTCTTTTATCTCCACACGTGCAACTCTAGAGCATCATACGTGAATTGCATACTTAGTCATTTTTGAATTGCATACCAAGTGAATTGTGAATTGCATATTATTTGAATTGTGAATTGCATACTACTTGTTTGTGAATTGAATACCAAGTGTTTTTTGAATTGCATATTATTTGAATTGTGAATTGCATACTACTTGTTTGTGAATTGAATACCAATTTTTTTATTCAACGTGCTTCGCAAGAAGCACCTTAAGTGCTTTTAATTTCTTTTAGCTCCATACGTGTTTCTCTAGAGCATCATACGTAAATTGCATACTTGGTTATTTGTGAATTCCATACGAAGTGTTTTTTGAATTGCATACTACTTGATTTGTGAATTGCATTCCATTTTTTTTTATTCTACGTGCTTCTTTCGAAGATTTTTATGTGTTTTTTTTTGTGAATTGCATTCCAATTCAAAAATCTTAGCTTCGTACGTGCTACTCTAGAGCACCATACGTGAATTGCATACTTAGTCATTTGTAAATTGCATACCAAGTGTTTTTTGAATTGCATACTCACTTATTTGTGAACCGCATACTACTCTCGAGAATCCAATGCGCATCTCCGAATCCTCCTTCCGTGCTACTCTCGAACCTTCCACGTGCTAATCATTGAACCTTCCACGTTTAATTATGGAACCACCCTACGTGGTTTTCGCAAACCACCCTACATGCTTTTTCGCGAACCACCCTACTTGATTTGTGCACATTAAGTGTTTTCTTAATTGCATACTACTTGATTTGTGAATTGCATATTAAGTGTTTTCTTAATTGCATACTATTTGATTTATGAATTGCATAGTAAGTGTTTCTATATTGGATACTATACTAATTGATTTGTGAATTGCATACTAGATGAATTGTGAATACAAGTGATTTTCCAAGTATAATGCACTTCATGTGCATCTCGTAACACACTATATTACACACTATATTAAACTGCTAGATCAACTAGTAACTCTTTCAAACAACCAGAGAGCCAGAAGAGTAACACTCCCTCTATGTGGAAAATCTTGAACGGTCATTCATTCCCATATGCTTATAAAAACAACTGTTTTATTAACCAAACTACTCCGCAGGATTTACACCAAACAGTACCAATACAACAGTTTGCCATTTAATAACACATTTATCTTCTGAAAACAAAAATACTAGGAACAATATCTAAACTAAATCGTATATAATATAAGCCAAGGGCAATAACATTATAGAAACTTGGGGTTGTGAACTAGTTAGCTAGGACTTTCCAGATTAGATCTGGATCGAAAGACGACATCCTAGCAAGCGGGTAGCTTCCATCATATTCGAGAAACTCTTATGGGTCGACAACAGGGAACATTGAATCAGAATCTGGAGAAGCATCATTAGAATTTGTCCAGAACACCGATGAAGGTGATGATCTCATCTCACTTAACCAACAACTCTCATTGACCGTCAATGAAGAAGTTGTTAAGGAGCAGGAAGAGTTGCCACTAACTGGTGCGGTTTGCTGCTGTTTTTTCCTTGCATTCCTACTGGCTTTCTCCCTTTTCACCCTTTGGCAAATGGTGTGAATCTTGGCATCCACACCAAGCTTAATTGCACTCATTTTGGTGGAGTCTCCAACACCGAGCTTAGTTGAATCCTTGAGATTGGGGAAATTAAGACGAGCATATTCCCCCCCTGAGCTTATATGCAGCACGATCATAGGCATATGTTGCAGCCTCAGCAGAGTCATAAGTTCCAAACCAGACCCTCATCCTGTTTTGTGGGAGTCTGATCTCTGCAACCCATTTTCCCCAATGTCTCTGCCTAACTCCCCTGTACAACTTCTTCTTACCCGACAAGCTCTTACCGGAAATTGATCCATTTGCCTTGTTTTCTTCCCATAATTTGTGGATTAGATCTCTTTGTCTCAGATACACACACGACCCTAGAGCACTTGCTGTATTTGGGTTCACTACATTTGAAGGTGGGTACTTAGAGAAGATTGAGTCCACTGTGTTGCTTCTACCAACTGTTAATATCAGCATGGAGACTGACTCCCTCACTTTGGTGGCTTCTTGGTAGCAAGTTAAGGAGAAGCTGTTTTCTGCCATTTCTTTAACTTAAAACTGAATAACCCTTAGTCACCAATCTGATAAAAAAATAAGACCTAGTAAGTGATCCAACAGCACACAAAAACCAACTGTTGATCAAAGGAGCAAGAATCAGAAATTGCAAGAAAAGTAAAATTCAGTATCCAAATCCTAATGAGTTAGCTAAGCATAGTCCTGCATTAAGGAGTATTTGGTCTGATATTCAAAGTTCACCAAATCATCGAAGTTGCGTAGGCTATAAATTATTTTAGCCAATTGAAGAAATCATCTTCCAATGGACAATGATTTCTAGAGGCACAGACTAACTACTGATTCAATCATTCTTGATTACTCAACTAAGACTAACATATGAACATCACAAGCAATCCCTAATTACTCCATTAGTACAAAAGCAAGAAGAAAAGAAGAAGAAGCTGGGTTAATCATCTCGATCGGAAGAAGAAGGATTCTGCTAGAAGCTTGAATGTAAACTTGCTAATAGTTAGAGATATACATAGAGGAATTCTCTGAAACCAAAAACCCTAACAATCAGGCTTCAAATATTCAGAATCAAACAACAGAAATTACTAACCCGAATGATCGTCCTGAGACCTGCAGATGCCGTTGCTGCTTGAACCATTTGCTCAAGAGCATAAGTTCTCAAGTACACTTGCAACTGTGAAAGTATTGATCAGTTAGAATCTATAGAGTTGTGTCCCAAACATGACTAAGCTAGCTTAAAATCACATATTAAACACTTGTAAAACAGGGGTGGGAAAGATTTACCAGAGTCTACATAGTTTCCCAGCTTCGTTCTCTAGGTGGCCGTGAAATCATCTTCATCCAGCGTTGCAAGCGACTACAACCACACATACCCCATTGAGATAAGCGTCAACCTCAGGAATTCCTGACCCAGCTGTTGCAGAAGCAATATAAGCACATATACATGCATCATGAGTTGCTAACCCTAAATTGCAACCACCATATGCTAAAAATCTCATTATATACGTGTACAATAAGCATTCCGAGCTGAAACTCAGCTTCGTCGTCATCGAAATTTGTCAATTCATAAACCAGACAATATAATCGAAATCCATGTAGATCAAATTTGAGCTGAAATACACAATCAAGAATCACCTGAGACTGCAACGGTGATTCCCTAGGCTGCTTCTTCATTCCCCTCTCGCACAATGATCGAATTGGGGACGTGCTCTGAAAACCAAAAACCCTAACAATCAGGCTTCAAATATTCAGAATCAAACAACAGAAATTACTAATTAGTCAATTTGTTATCATCGATTGAAGATGGAGCTGCTTCAATCGGTAAAGCCGATCGACCTCAATCTCAAACTCCTTATTAAAAAATGTTGGTGTTGATCGGTGCGAGGTTGACGAGATCTTGAGCTCAGAAGGAGGAAGAAGGTCGAGGCAGCGAGAAACTCCATTCTCTTTCCATGTTTTACCGCTTTGTGTCGGAGTTGCAAGGTCGACGAGATCTCGAGCTTACCGCTGGCAAAATCTTCACCCATTGATGCAAGCTAGAAAAGAGGAGAAAGGTCGGGGGAAGGCAGCGTTCGTCATCGCCGCTTTGTTTAGTTTGTTTTAATCTGACCGTTCGTTTTAATTTAATCATGGACGGCTCAGATTCGTTCTCACCTGTTGTTCTTGTGAGAACACTCTCACCAGATCCTGACCCTATATATATATATATATATATATATATATAGATTTAGGTTCTAGTGTAATAGTCATTTACGGTGTAACGAGTGGACTAATTAAGGCCCTAGAATTCTGAAAAAATAAATGGTTGAGATAGCTTGAATTGGGTCGTACGCTTTTGATATAGAGTTGTCCGCATCATATCCCTTCTCCAACAAAGCAAATCCTGAAATTGGGGGATTTGAAAAATTCCCTTTCCAAATCAATTCAGCCAAATTCCAAAACAACCGTCCATTACTACTCTCAATCTTCCCTTTCCTTCCTCACCGACCCAATAAATCTCCTTCCGCCTCCAACGTTCTTCCATGGCGACTTCAGGCGGAGAGACATGACAGAGGCGGCATCACCGGAAATGGCACGGTTCTCAATTGCTCTGGCGCATACTCCACATTCGACTGCTCCGGCGATCGAAAGGAGGAGGCAGGATCCGATTCCGATTCGAAAGCTACGAGAATGTGACTAATTCAGGACGAACAGGGACAATTTTATCTAAGAAGATAGAAACTAATTAAGAGGCTTACAGGTTCTGGTCATTAGTCATCTCTGATATACGTGCCTTTATGTTTCATTTTAAAAAAATCAATGTTTCTCATCTTGTTTATCCACGGTACTTAGCAATTGTTTCTTCCTCATTCCATTCACACTGAAAACTTATGTCATGGCTGTTATTTAGGCAATATACCGTCAATTGTCATCTTCCTCACTTGTTTAAACATCCAATACAGTTTTTTCATAGCATTATTATGAATTTATGATGAGCAAATTTGTTATAACGTGAACTGAATAAAAGTATTCAAACTTGGTATAACAATTTTAAGATTCTTGACCTGTTACAACCTAGATTTCGTATTTTTGGTCTCCTGCCTTGTTTTGATTTTCTCATTAATATATATGTATTTGGATGGAGTCTAGCATGTGAATTTTTATACTCGATGTTCATGTTTTCAAACGAGGATATTCATATTTCCGAAATCAACTCTGATATTCATGACTATCATTTTTGAAAACTATAAATCAATACTAATATTCATGTTTTAATTAGGTGATATTCACGATAACACTCTTGGGATGGTTGAGAAAGATTCAAGCACAAGCTCAGATCCAATATGAGACATGATATTCACGACTTTGCATGACAATGTTCATGTATCTAGGAGATGATATTCATGTTTTTAAGTGAAGATATTGATATGTATATGAAATTACATAGTAGAATACTAGATTCACACAAAAATGACAATTATCTAAAACCAAATGGTGATATTCATATTGTACTTGATTCATATTCAAAAAACATTATTGAACTTAAAATCACAAGACTAAACTGAGACACACATTTGTGAATGCAATGACCGAATACATAAGTAAATAAAACTGAATATTGGGCTAACGAATACGACTGCATTGATAAATATAGTTTGCATATGTCTCAATATTAACAAAGTTGAATATCAACCTTAACAAACCCGAATACGATTGAGGTAAATAAAGATGAATATCAATATTAACAAACCCGAATACTACTGAAGTAAACAAAGCTGAATATCAACAAGTAAAAAGGTGAATATCAACATTAACAAACCTGAATACGACGTTCAGCAGAAACGAGTTTGACAATTAATGGAGAAATTTTAGGATTCTCTCTCCTATTTTTTATAACTTCCCATTTTTAATTAAATTAATTAATTGAAAAACCCCCTTAATTTTAGAGAGAGAGAGTTAATTCAAACCGTAGAAACCTATAATTAAGGTTGTTATTAATTTATCCTTTTTTTCTCCTTTTAAACCAAGCCATCCAATTTATCTAATCCGACGCTCCTGATTTGTCCACTCGTTACACCATAAAACTCGTTACACTAGAACCGACCTCTCTCTCTCTCTCTCTCTCTCTATATATATATATATATAGAAACCGGTTCAGGTGAGAACGGTTTGTTAGGAGAGAACCGGCCTTATCGTGAGAATGATTCTCAGCCGTCTGATCCTTCTCATCCAACGGTCCACGTTATAACGTGGATTTCATTAACACGCGCCCACGCGCCTTTTATAAATCCCGCTTCCCTTTCTTTTTTCATCAGCTCTCCCCTTTCACTCTTCTTCCGACCAAATTTCGCTCCATAATCGCCATTGTTGATATCCTTCTCAAGCTCATTTTTTCCTTTTTCCCAGCTCCCCTCCTTCATATCTCATTCTCCTTCGTTTTCTCTTCATTCCAATAGTTTTTTTTTGTTCTATCTCCATACCAGTCTCTTTACCATGTCTTCTGATTCCAAAGCTTCCGATGAGATAAAATCTCCTTCAGGTTTGTTTATTAAGTTTAGTTTATTTGTTTGTTTTGCTCTTAAATTTCTGTAATTGGTATTATTTTTGTCGAATACTTGTATTTTAAATTTGAACTTACTTTTTATAAACCCTAATTTTGTGTTCTGTTTATTGCAGCTTCCTAAATTTGTTTTTTACTCTATTTGTTGTATGCATGTCATTACATTATTCACTATTTCTGTGTGGTTTTTTTGTAAGTGTTTTGTGATCTCATATAATGTGACTTGTTGTGTGCATCTGAAGTGAGTTTTGTTCTGTTTATGCTATTACAACATTTTCTGTTTTCCCTCTATTGGTAGTTAATGACTAGGATGCTTTATTTCAGTCTAAGTGATGTTTGAAGTTTTTTTTAGTGTTTTCATATGAAGTCATTTGGGTTTGCATTTCATTTGTTTCTTTGATTTTGTGGTTTATTTGTATTCCTATGTTTTCATATGAAGCGACTTGTGTTTTGTATATGAAGTGTTTCCTCAATTGGTAGTTAATTATTAGATGCTATTAACATCCTAACTGATGTTTGAAGTTTTTTGTTTTTTTTTTCATATCAAGTCTTTGTGGTTTGCATTTCAGTGTTTCTTTCTATCATTTGTTGTTTATCTGTATTCCTTTGATGCTTATCTGGAATGTATATTCTTTTCATAATGTTATGTCTTTATCTTTGCAGGAAGAAGTTACATTTTAGGGAAACGGAAGAGTAGCCACACTCCTGCAAGTATATTGAATTCTAAACTTGCCAAGTCTGCATTTCAAGATGAACACAACAACATCAATGGCGTACCTTCTCCTCCTCCTCCTGTTAGTGGTCTCTCTTCTCCCAACTTGCAGAGTGCCATAGTTATTAGGAGTAGTCCTAGGCTTAACCTTCTCAAAGCATCAGTTTCTCAGGAGTCAATACCTTCTCCTCCTCAAGTTCCTGTTGTTTCTTCTCCTAAGTTGCAGAAGCCATGTAAGGATAAGGAGGTTGGCATTGTTATTAGGAATAGTCCTAGGCTTAAAGTTCCCAGAAAAACAGCTGCTAAGGATGCAATTATGGGTAAAGGAAAAGCTAAAGTGACATATGTAGATTCACCTGATAACAGTTCTGATTGAGATGAAGACCCTGAGTTGAAGAGAGCATTGGATATAAGCAGATATCTAGCTCATAACCAGCAGCCAGCTCTCATATCTCATGATGGTCGCACTGTTGTTAGGAAAAAAGTTATGGGCGCCATGAAGTCTCATTTTGATACCCTCTCTTCTAGGAACTCCCCCAAAGCTTTGTTTATCGCTCTTAAAAAGTTGTCTGAAGATCAGAAGAAAGTTGTTATTGATATTGGATTTGGTAGCATCCTTGACTGGAACATTCAAACTTTGCCTAGAAATCTATCTCACTTTGTTGTTCAGAGTTTTGAAGCTGGGGACTGTTCTCTGAAATTGAGTTCTTTAGGTAAAGAAATACCTCTACTAGTTGCAGATGTCAAAAGGGTTTTTGGGCTTCCTGACTGTGGTGTTCCAATAGTTCTTCCAAGTAGAGTTCACAATTTTAACTTATTAGCTGAGTTTAGGGCACAGTATCGGGAGCCTTCCAACAGTACAACTTTGAAGCCCTCAGAAATATGCAAGAAAATTGTGGATTCTGATGCTGGTGATGATATGTTCAAAAGGAACCTCGTTATGCTGTTTTACACTTTAGTGATTGAAAGCCAAGGTTGTGGAGTCATGAGCATGAGACCATTGGATTTGTTGGATGATATTTCGAAGATCAAAGACTATAACTGGTGCCAATTAATCTTCGATTTGGCCATTAAACATAAGGTGCAGTGGTCGCTTTGCTCTAAGTCCGAGTTTAGAGGTCCATTGCTATTTCTTTTGGTATGGTTTCCCGAATTGCATACTTACTGATTTCTTATTTAAATACTTACTTATTGCCTATAAATGATTCCTATATTAATTTCATAATTTATTTGCATTTTTGTGGCTGTGTTATGTTGATAGAGTTATGGTTCTCAACAAACCTGTTCCAAGGGATCTTCCTCTGATCAAAGTGTGGACAACTTCAATGTTGAAATCCAGAGAGGCTTATGAGATGCTTGTTGGTGCGTTTGGGAAGGGCAAAATTCTACCTATTTCTGAGCCTGCTTTGCAACCAGAACCTACTCAGCCTCCATTGCAACCAGAAACTTCTTGCCCCATTCCTAAAGAGTGTCTTGGTGATGGAACCATTCCTGTATGTTTTTGTTTTATATTTTTTTTAGTTGTTATCCCTTTTTTGCCTTGATTTTATAATCTAAGTATCTTTGTTCTTGTTTTCAGGATTTTGTTCTTCAGCAATATAATGTTGTTCGTCAAATTGCTAACAATATTCGTGAATTTTAAAACAACATTGAAATTGCTCCAGTAGAACATGCTCATAATACTTTCTTCAAGAAAGTCAATGAAGAATGCACTCGGCTTTTGAAGATAAAACTTCCAACAACTGTCGCTGGAGATGATGTTGATGCTTCTGGAAATTTAGATGACAGTGATGAGTGCTTTTGGTCTGATCCGATTGTCTTTGATATGATTGAAGAAGTAGAGAAAGCTATTGTTGCTGAGAAGAAAGTTACAGAGCATGTACCCATGCCTACTGGTGTTTCATCTTTCTTCTTCATTACTTTTTCGTCTATTATATTGTTTCATATGTATTTATTCCTGATTTTTATTCTGTTTCTTTCCATTACAGATGCCGGTCCCAGTAATTCTTTTAATGACACAGTTTTTCACGATGCTGCCAATTATTCTTTTGAAGTTCCACTTGAGCAACCAACTAATGTTTTTGATATTTCAATTATTCAAGCTCTATCATCCCCAACCTCTGTCAAACTTGGAGAATCTGAAGTTTTAGATGTATCAGTTATTCCTTCAGAAGGTGGAGATTCAGAAGTTCCAGTGGAACAATCTGCAGTAGCATCCACTCTTGGACAATCTGCAGTAGCATCGTCTCTTGAACAATCTGTAGTAGATGTGGGTACAGTGGCAGACTGTGAACAATCTGATCCAAGTAACAGTGGACTTGAAACAAATGTTATTGATTTAACAATTGATAAATGTTCAATGGCATCTCTACCTTCTACAGAAGCAGCATCTAATGTTTCCTTACTTGTTGGTATGAAAAGTTTAGTTAATTAATTTTAGCCTACTTTATTTATGAATTGCTTACCTTAATGATTTTTCTTTGTTATATTTGCAGATGCTAAAGATAAGGAGAAGAAGAAGAAAATGCCTAGGTTCAGTGGTTTGGTTCCTCGCCGAAGTCCCCGTTTTACTCTTAATGGTGAAGGTAATTCCATTAATGATCTTATTACAGTATTGCTGGACAGCCCTCCTTCAGAAATTTGTGCACCGGCTTCCACTGTTTCTTCATCATTTGTTTCTGCAAAATCAGTGTATGATTCTGAAAAATCAGATCTTGCACCAATAAATATGGGATTAAGCCCTTCTGCTTTCCAGTTTTGCACAATCCCACCAGCTTTTACTGTTCAGGTAATAGTTGCTTTTAATTATTAGACCCTGTGTAGTTTTCTGTTTGGTTTTATATATTCTATTTATTAATGTTTTTATAGTGTATGCCTCAGGTTCCTTTTCATACAGTGTCTCAACCTGCATCAAATTCTGTAAATCATGTTGCCCCAAAACCATATCATCAAGCTACTAGGGTATTTGATTCAAGTTACACTTATCATATTTTTGATTCATTTTTTTATGTTGTCTAACATTTTATTTTATTTTTCAGTCAACTGGAGGAAATTTTCCTTCTCGGCGCACAATGCGTCCTCCTCAAAGCTTAAATGATAGGTTTCGTGATAACATGGGAGCAATGAGAGCTCCTAGAATTAGCGGGAAAAAAAATCTCCATGGTTGGAAAGACATATTTATCCAGATGTGAAATCTAATGCCAAAGAACGTCGTCTGTTTCAATGGGTTTCTCATGATAGGAATGAAAAGTAAGTAAAAATATTAGTTATATTGGTTTTGTATCATTTTTGGGAGTTATCTGGATTGGATTTGATGTTTACTTGGGACTGCATACTAGTTGAATTGTGAACTACATACTAGTTCAATTTTGTTCTACATACTAGTTTGAATTGTGAAGTGCATACTAGTTTGAATTGTGAAGTGCATACTAGTTTGATTTGTGAAGTGCGTACTAGTTTGAGTTGTGATGCAATGTTTTGTTCTTGCAGGGAAGTCATATCTAGTCATGCATACTAGATGGTTTTGTATTATTTTTGGGAATTCTCTGGATTGGATTTGATGTTTACTTGGGACTGCATACTAGTTTAATTGTGAACTGCATACTAGTTGAATTGTGATGTAATGTTTTGTTCTTGCAGGGAAGTCATATTCAACCATGCTGAATTAAAGCTTACTTGTCGTGATTTTCATACATTCTGTCAAGCTCGCTTCTACAACAAGTTACAATTGTGATCTACATACTAGTTATAATGTATTTTTATATTTGCATATTTTTTAGGATGCAAGTATCCAGCAAGTTACAGTCACTGATCCTGATCCTATGATTGTCCTTTTTGAAAAGCAAATGCGCATTGAGTTTGTGAATTTTAAACTTGGTGTTTACCCTCTAGACTTTGGCTTGGTATGTATGTTATTTCTGTTGTTTCCTTTTATTTTGCCTTATTTCAATGTTAACCTTCTTAATGTTAACTTTCTGTTTTTCCTCCCAACACAGTTTGTATTTCCCATTAGCACAGGGGAGCATATCTTTGTTGTTACATTTAACATGAAGACCAATAAGTGTGAATTGTTGGATCCCTGTACCAATCAAAATTTCAATCACACCTGCTTTGCTGAACAACTGGTAAGATATTTTGATTGTATTTTTTATTTTTTCAAGAGTTTTTTCTAACTTCTATTTGTTATTCTTTTTCAGAAAACTGTTTTTGCACTATACTTCAAACATTTAAGTTTGCCTACCGAATCTGAAATGATTTCGAAGATGGAAATTTCAAAGCCTCATCTTCCCATTTATGGAGGGATAGAAAACGGAGATTTGGCCTTCTTTGCCATGTACAACATGGACACATACATGGGATCTGGCTTAAAGGATTGGAAGTACAGGCTGATTAACAACAATGCAAGCCATATTACCACCTTGAAGATCAGGTACCTGAACAAGATTGTCAACACATGTCCTCCAAATGACCAGAAGATGGCGAACATTGTACAAGGAAAGTGTATCACCTCTGTGAAGTTAGATTTGGAATGAAAACTGTAACTGTGAAACTATGCATCAACTTTCTGTAACTCTCTAGCTATTGCTATCTGAACCGTCTAAGTAGATCTGCAGACACTTGTCTTCACTTTTGAATTTCATTTTATGTTGTTTCAGGATTGCATATGAAGTCATATTTTGAACTGGATATGTGTTTTCATGATTGCTTATGAATCAGTTCTTTCTTGCATACATACTGTTTTTAGTACTACTTCTTTTCTGTTCGTTTTTCCTATTTTCTTGTTTGTTTACTATTTTTTGATCATTCGAACAACTTGTTCATCATAAAAGAAAGCAATTTTAACAAACTTGCATATGTGAATGTCTTGTAAAATTCTCATGTATATCTGGATGCACCTGATATGCATTTTCCAAGAACACTTGTGTGCATCTATTTGAGAGCTGAATCCTTGAATATTTTTGTTGGTTTCTCTCGAACTCTCTTTATGAGATATATTTGAATGCAGTTCTCCAAGCTAGTTTGCCCTACTTTCTTTGTATTTATATCCAATGTTGAGGTCGGGTTTTATTTCTACTTTTTATGTGTTAAATTTGCTTTCTTCCTTTTTGGGATTTATGGTTTTTATGTGGTTGATAGTTGTCCCTTATATTTAATTAAAATATAATTAATTGTCAAGTCTTGTCAAATAATATCTGATACAAGTACTCCGTATGCTACTTAAGTTACGTGTTACTTTTCGTTTTTTTCTTTGTTTTTTTTGTGTTACATGCACGTTTTCCAACCGTCATTATAGCAGTTACCAATCAGACGAATTTTAATCCCTTATAAATGACCGGATGTCTCTTGTCAATTCATTTCACTTCCCCGTGTGACTCTTCAGTTTTCTCATCTTCTTCTTCTTCATCTTATACCGATAGGGTTTCGGTTTTCTTCATCTTCATCCTCTGAAAAATGGCAAAAAGACAGAAGTGTTCTTCATCTAACGATCTTTCTTGTCAGAGTCTTTTTTTGTCTCTTCCAAACAATCTGATTACTGAAATTGTTTCGAGAGTTGGTTCTGATTCTCTTCCCAACTACTTTAATTGCATAATGAGGTAAACACTTAGTGTTTTTGTGTTTTGCATTCGAAGTGTTTTCTAGATTGCATGCGAAGTGATTTTTTGATTTCATACCTTTTTGAATTCTTGGTTGGATTTGAAATTAAGCCTTCATTTCTTAGTTTTGTTGCTATCACACTGATCATATTCTTTTTTTTTTGTGGTGGTTATTAATTTTTAGTTGCAAGTCGCTTGAAAAAATTGGGCAGGAGAAACATGTTCTTTTCCAAGTTAATGTTGAAGATTTCGATACTGATAATCTTTCTCAAGCCCAGAAGGTTGTTGCTGGTGTTTTCTTCCATCTATGCATTGACAACGATAATGCTGGTGCCATATATCGAAAGGGATTTGTAAGTTTTTTATTATTACATAAGTTTTTGTAAATATCTTTCGAAACCCTGATAATTTAATGGCAAAATTTTTTTTTTGTTACTTGTGTTGTCTTTTGTATGCAGGATCATTTCTTCCGTGATTTCATCTATGACCAAGGATTGGAAATGCTTGAAAGGGCTGCTAATTTATGTCATATGCAAGCAAGATATCTCTTGGGTGTTATCTTACTGTCCAGTGTTTCTGGAAATGTAGAGAAGGGAATGGATCACATCAAATTTGTCAAGGCTTCACTCGGAAGTAAGATTGTTGAATGTCGAATAAAATTTCGTGAATCTGTTCGTTATCTTTGGGTGTTTCATCAACTTCCTCTATTCAAAGAACTTATCCTTGAGAAGAATCATGTTCCATGTCAAAGGAAGAACCCATGGCTGAGATATGACTATTGCATGGAGAGTGCTGATGATATAGACTTTTGTGATGCTTGCACTTGTGAATATGAATTCAGCTTCTTTTTCTGGCTTCTTTTTCATCTTTATTAATGTTTATAGATCCTTTATGTTTCCCTTTGAATAGTAGGTTTGCAACAAAACTTGGTTTGTATGTGTTGTTTATTTTGTTTTATTTTGGTTTGCAATTTAGAGATCTAGATTGAAGTTTATTTTGGTTTGTAATTTCAATTTGATTATTACTTGGTTTAAATATGGCGCTTTATTTGCATTGCATATAAGGGAAATCTGGATAGCATCCTATTGATTTGTTGTCTTTAAAGCTTTAATGAGAAATCGGAAATAAAGCTCCACTATTCCTACTTAATCTCTGGTCATATGTCTGAATAATACCTTATATAGGTCTAAGAACAAGCTAAGCATTTAAAATCAGAAAAGCCACCAGGCGTTTTTAGGGAGAGTGCAGAAAAGACAAGTTGGGTCGTGCAGATGTTGGGTTGCCACAGAGCAGCGACAGAGGAAGATGACAGGTGGGCTTGAGGTATTGGAAACGAACCAATGGGCACATCAGAAGACAACTTGTACAATCCTGCATCAACATGACCTTGGAAGAGGATGTTGTCCTCACAGAATTTGCATTTGTAGTTTGCGTTTGAAGTGTATTTAGTTTTGCATATGTGTTTTGTCTTTATATTTGTATTGTAAACTTTTTGTAGATTGTATTTGAGCATGTCATTTATTCCTTGTCTTCATTGGAGGTTTATTTAGATTGCATATAAAGCCTATCTAGATTGAAAACTTATGTTTTGTGTTTGGCATATGAGATATATTAAGTTGTATACAAGGTTTATCTAGATTAAACTTTATGATTTGTGGTTTTACATATGAGGCCTATACTTACATAGTCTACTTTAAATTCTGATTTGCATATGAAGTTTATGTAGATTGCATATGTGGTTTCATCTTGATTACATATGAGGCATATCTAGATTAAATTTTATGATTTGTGGTTTACATATGAGGCCTATACTTACATAGTCTACTTTAAATTGTGATTTGCATATGAGTTTCATTTTGAGTTGCATATGAAGATTATGTAGATTGCATATGTGGTTTCATCTTGATTGCATATGAGGCATATGTAGATTAAACTTTATGATTTGTGATTTACATAGGTGGCCTATACTTACATAGTCTACTTTAAATGATTTGTGGTTTGCATATGAGTTACATTGTGAGTTGCATATATGGTTTATCTTGATTGCATATGAAGCATATCTAGATTAAACTTTATTATTTGTGGTTTTACATATGAGGCCTATACTTACATAGTCTACTTTATATGATTTTGTGTTTTGCATATGAAGTTTATGTAGATTGCATATGTGGTTTCATCTTGATTGCATATGAGGCATATCTTTAATGAAAACATTAATTTGGTGGTTTGCATATGAGTTTTATTTGAGTTGCATATGTAGTTTATCTTGACTGCATATGAAGCATATCTAGATTAAACTTTATGATTTGTGATTTACATATGAGGTCTATACTTACATAGTCTACTTTAAATTGTGATTTGCATATGAGTTTCATTTTGAGTTGCATATGTGGTTTCATCTTGATTTCATATAAGGCATATCTTTAATGAAAACATTAATTTTGTGGTTTGCATATGAGTTTTATTTGATTTGCATATGGAGTTTATCCTGATTGCATATGAAGCATTTCTAGATTAAACTTTATGATTTGTGGTTTACATATGAGGCCTATACTTACATAGTCTACTTTAAATTGTGATTTTCATATGAAGTTTATGTAGATTGCATATAAGGCCTATCTAGATTGAAAACTTTAAAATTTCTGTTTGCATATAATGTTTATTTTGAGTTACATATAAAGCATATATAGTTTGCATACCAACTATATATGGTTTGTATACGAGGTTTAGTAATGCATATTAATTTTTTCCGTTTTGCATATGATGTTTTCCTGGATGGTAGGCATATTAATATTTGAAAACAACCATTTTAACTAGTTTGAATTCTTTTTTTAAGCAATAAGTTTCCAAACAGTATGATTACACTCCATGTAATAAGAACCAGTATCTATAATATGCCATAGGAATCTATATATCTTGTATGCCTTCATCCAGTTGTTTCTTCTATGATTTCATTTAATCTGCATAGAAAGATCAAGTAAAACTATTTAGTCTTACATTAAAATGTGTATATGGAAAGTGAGTTAATGTATTAAAAATTATTGAATTAATTTGTTACCTTCTCTATCTCCGCATGTTGCCCTGTTATGTCCATACTGACCACATATTCCACAGCCTCTCTTTTTCTTTGCAGCTGTTTGAATGCCCAACTCCTTTTGGCTTATCATTCGTCCTCTTCTTGTCCCCTTGTTTTTTGCTTGTTTTGGTGGTAACACTTGAACCTCAGCTGGAGTTGGTCCTACATATTTTTCAAAATCCACAGTAAAGGCTGATCCACTTGAGCTTGCACCCATCTGTTCTGCAAAATATTCCTTCTTTTGTTTTATTGTGTCCAATAGCTCCTTCATGTATTCTGGCTTGCTTTCAATCAAATTTATGCAACTGTGCATTTCTCCCAAGAGTTGTATCATTGTTGCTTTGTTCTCCTCTGTTTCAGCACTTTCTTTATACAACAAACCATCAATGTTGAATACTGGTTGTAATGAAGCTTCTTTTGTCCAACGCTTCTGAATATACTTCTCTAGCACTTCCTTAAGCCCCTTGTTCCGTATAACCACAAACATGTGTTGGCAAGGCAAGCCAACTCGCATAAATTTGTTGCATGTGCAACATAAATCAACATTATCTAAATCTGTGACTGTGTACCTTTTGTTGTTCTCTTGTTCAATCTCATATTTTGCTACTGTCCCTTCCTTAATCATTCTTGTTACCATGCACTTGTAGATTGAGTTGTAGATAGACTGTTGTACTTCATAAAATATCGAGATTGTGTAGACTTTGGAACATGCCTTTTCAACAACCCAATCTGTTTTCATGTTGGCTTTGCTTGTTGATGATGATGCAGCAAGCTTGTGTTGTTCATGTCTCTGTTGATCCAATGCACTTTCAAACTGGCTATTGAACTGGATTAATGAAGAGGATTGCCCAAGGAATCTTCCAAAGAAGCTATTTTGGCTCTCTGACCTTGATGTTGTTCTGAGCATGCCTCTCATCCTTATATCATTGAAGAATGCAGGTATCCAGTATCTCCTTAAGTCAAACATTCTCCTCAGCCAGTCGTTGTCTTGTAATTCATATTTTTCTATAAAATCCCTCCAGCCATCCTCAAACTCTAATTTTGTGATGTCTTTATTCAAAACCAGAGCATTGATTGCTTGTTTGAATTCTAAGGTGTTGTAAATTCTGCTTTCTATCTTGTCTGACAGCTTGAACATGATATGCCACATACAGAATCGATGCATTGCATTCTCAAATACTTGTTCAACAGCTTGAATTACTGTAGGATCTTGGTCAGTCAGTATGATGTATGGCTCGTGGCCCATCGCCTTTTTGAAGTTGTTAAATAACCACACGTAGGATTCTGTGTTCTCTTTCAACATCAAAGCAGCTGCAAATGTCACTGATTTCCTGTGATTATCTACTCCTGTAAATGGTATAAATACCATATTATACCTGCATGCAACTCAGAATGTTATCTCATTCTTCAAATCCACTATATGCAAATGTAATTCTCATTCTATTCATATCCTAAGCTATTCATATGCAAATCAGATGCTCATTCATATGCTCATTCATATGGTCAGCTGCAATTCAAAAGTTTTTTTTATTCAAATGTAAATGTCCATGTATGCAATCCAGAATTTCATTTGAAATGTATTCATCTAAATCAAATTTATCAAATACCTAGTTTCCTATATTCACATCTGATTTCATTATATTCAAAAGCCAACTTCTCTGTATGCAATTCAAATTATTATTTTCAAAGTCACATCAAACATATTCTCATTAATAAGATCTGAATTTAGACATGAAAAATATTACCTGTTTTTGTTGTAAGTTGCGTCTGTTGTAACAACATCTCCAAAGAATGAGAAACCTCTTCTACTTATAGGATCTGCCCAAAACAGTCTCTCTAGCTGTCCTTCCTTGTCCACAAAATAGTCGAAGTAGAATGCCTCGCATACTTCTTTCTTCTTCTTCAGTTTATCTATTATCATTTGCCCATCAAAGCCTTCCAAATATGAATTTAAATCTCTCTTCAGATTTTTAAAATCTGTTACACTAGCTCCTATAGCGCCATATGATCCTACTAGCTCTTTGTAGATTCGGTATCCCTTTGTTGCCCCAATATTTGCATTTCCACAATTTATAATGAAATCAGCTTCAAAAGCTGCTATATTTCGGTTGGATTTGGCAAACTGCTGTTCTCTTTCAGTCATCATCGGGTGCGTGTGTCGTTCTACGAATCCTTTTATCTTGAACTTCCCTTCCTCAGTCCCTTTCAAAGTTATCCTTGCCTGCATCCAGCCCGATTTGTCACTCTTCGTCTCTTTACTTTGGTTATAATAGGTGTTACTGCCATGACTGGTGAAACTCTTTTTTGTCCTTCTCTATTACATAAGAGGTACTTCCATACTATTTTCCCATCTATCTTTTTGTTTGTGCTTTTCCTCACTTCAAAACCACACTCTTTTACATAATTATCATAGAATTCGTCTGCTTGCTCTGTGTTGTCAAATACTTGTCCAACCACTGGTTTCATTTCAGTTCTGCATACTGGGATGTCATATGTTGTGCCCCCTTGAGAAATCTGAATTTCATTGTTTTCTGCAGCAAGATTTATATATATTGTAAATCTCCAAATCCTAAAGCACATGTTTCTCTCAAAATGAAACTTCCTCTATATGCAATTCAGAATCTCAGATCATTCATTAGCAAAACAAAGTGCACCCAACTCAGTAATATCAAGTATCAGTACTCCTTCTTATGAATATTTCTCTATATACAATTCTTATTCTCATAGTATGCAGAAGCCAATTTCCTAATATGCATAATTTAATCGCAATCCTATCAACAGCAAAGCAATCTGAATGCAACTTAGGATTTTTAATTCAGATTTTCAACAACAGCAAAGAAACTTAGGATTTTCAATTCAGATTTTCAACAACAGCAAAGCAACTTAGGATTTTCAATTCAGATTTTCATAGGGTTGAAATCTGGAATTCCATAAATTCTATTCAGAATTTCAATTTTGATATCGAAAATAAGTTAAAATTCATTGTTAATACCTGTTTCTTCTTCTTGATGTGTCGAATTAGGGTTTAAACTCTCAGACGTAGTCGAATTGGGACCTAGGGTTTCTTCCTGGTTACCTACAGTTGAATTTGTATTATGCTCCTGTTGTAGATTTGTTACAGTTGATGTCGACGCCATTGCTGGAATTGGAGTTCTTCGTCGTGCTTTTGCTTTAGGGTTACCCAATTTTGATTGTGATTTGATCGAAGAAGGAATAAAATTTCGCCGTCGAAATCGCCTTCCCCAATTTCTATCGGGTTTAAGAAGAAGGAAATTTTTCAGACAAGCGCGTGTTTGGACGCGCCCGTTTAGAAGGCCGAGACGCGCGTGAACACTTTTTCTCTCCTCCTCAGCGATGACGCGCGCTCCACGATGGACGGCTCAGATTCGTTCTCACCGTTTTCACCTACGAATCCGTTCTCACCAGATCCTAACCCTATATATATATCATGTAATGATCTGAGCGATTCAAGGTATCCCTAATATTGCCTAACTGATTGAACAACCACGAAAGCAATAAAGGACACACAAAAATGTTCATGCGGTTCGGTTAAACCTACATTTGCGGAGCCTCTAGACGGGAGACTCAATCCAATGCAATCACACTAGAAGAAGCTGTAAAGAAGTATCTGTTACACAAAGAGTAAATGGCAAACTAGAAACAAACTAGCAACAGAGAGAAAGGACTACGAAGAAGATTAAGGGATTCGGCCCCCTTTACAAAGCTTCTCCCAAGAAGCTTCAAAGCAAGTGACCAAGACAAACACCAAAGAGTGTTGGAGATGAGCTAGAGATCTTCACCGAAAACTCTCGCCAGAAACACTTGACAAATTTTCTTTTTCTCTCTCTCTGAAAAGTGTGGATGTTGTGGCTGTGAAGGGAACGAATGCATATAGAAGAGCTAGGGTTAGCTCTTTATCTCATTCTCTAGAGATGACTTTATGGGCCAACATGATTACAACCATTATCCGGTTTACTCAGCCCAACTTACTTAATCCACTAACAAGCCTCCAAACCATTCAAACTGTGATGACGCTAGCCTCGGTGAGATATTTATATTTTGTGAGTTTATATTAATTAACAATATAAACTATAATAACGTTTTTTTTCGTTAGCAGACCCAATAATTGTTTATGGGCCTAACCCTCTAATTTACCCAGCCCAAATAGCTTTGTTAATTAACTAAGTTGTCCGTGTATATATATATATATAGATATATGAACGAGAGAAGGGTTAATTAGATCAGCTATTGTTAGCCATCGAGAGCGCCGTACTTGTTTTGGATTTTTTATTTGAGTTTACAGAGGAGTGGAGCTTAATCCTTTAGACTAAAATTCTAGTTGATTTATTTCCTCTCTTGTCCATTGTTATTAATTAGTGTGCTAGCTTGATGTGTGTGTTGCCTGTATTAAACAAATAGGTATAAGTCTCTTTTGCAGAGAAGAGTTGTAGAATATTATAGCAATATTAATTTTAGTGGACACGATCAACATGAAATATTCTTATGTTTAGGCTAGATTAATTATTGTCTATAGCCTAGAGTCTTATGTTATACTCCCTCCGTCCCATAATATTTGTCCTGTTTGACTTCGGCACACTTGTCGATGTACGTTTTGTATCGTCAATATATCAAATTACATGTTATTAAAAATTATAATTTTTTAATATTCTTAAAGTACTAATCAAAACGAATCAAACAAGACCACTCATGACTATGTTCTATCTTATATATTGAAAGATATTTAGAAGATTCTCTCGATTTGTGAATAGTGTCAATTTGAAACAGGACAAACATTATGGGACGGAGGGAAAACATTATGGGACGGAGGGAGTAGATTTATACAGATAAATTCGGTACCTTAGTACATCCATCATGAATTTCTATTTTAGTTAAAAGCAATCTAGTTATATGTTTTCATGGGTTAGTCTATTAAGAATTAATTATTTACGATATCATTACGAACACGCGTAAGACGTAGATGGCTATTTATATTGTTAGTTTCAGATTAATCTGATCGAGTTATATTACGGTATTTAGCGAGTTAATTCTATATGATTTTAAAAGTCCTTATGTTAGTATTGTATGATTTAGGTGCTTGATTGTGTCTTGGAAACATTGTGGACAATTTTCTTTGGAGATTGAAGAATTTCTGGCAAGTTTCTTTGACTTGCTCGGTTGCTGGATTAGTAGATGCTTTGTTATTCAATATCATGTGTCGGTAGTTCTCGTAAACCTATTTTATGACTATATGTTATATGTAGTACGCGGTGTTTATATTTGTAAATTGTTTGGGTCTCGGAGGTGCACCTCCGGGGTACGTGTAAGGGTCTCGGATTGTCCGATGTACGTTAAGGGTCTCAGAGATTATTCTCTGGGGTACGTTGAGCAGGGAACGTTCCAGAGTAAATGCCTAAGAGGATTTACTCCCTTTCCAGTCGCGGTTGGAAGGAAAATGATTGAGTTAAAAGATGTTTGCATGTGTTTGTCGTCTTGTACTTGTTTAATTGTATCTAGCTGTTTTACACTCTCGTATGAAATGGTTAATGAAGTGTCTTGCTTGTTTAGTAGCTGACCCGTTGTGGCTGGCTCTGTTTCGACATCCAGGTACTAGTGTTGCACAGACTCAGGAGCTACATGAGGGGATTGGTGCCAACCGACGTTAATTAGATAGCTTTGCTTTGGGGAATTGTTTTTCTTTGATTTCTATAGACCTTATTATAACTACTAGTTGCATGACTTGGTTTATTCAGCATTAAGTTCTCATTATCTATTGAAGTTTTTATTTTACATTCCTATTTCTATACTCTAGCCTTGTGGATTCCTGGTGGGGTCCACGGAACTGTAACTCTTAGGTTTTGGGGTGTTACACAAACTTATGGGGTGGCTATATTACAGATATAAGCTTATTGGGCCTTACTAGTCTAATTTCTATTTTGCCATCTAACCTCTATCGATATAAGATATACTGTCTAAGTATAGAAACAATGGATTATAATACAACAAATGCCCTCCTAATCCTTTTTTGTCCTTGGGCTTCTTTAACATCAACTCTTTATCATGTGATGAGGCATATATCCCTATTTCTCATTGGCCCTCCTCACATCTCAGTGCACATCATCGATGTGAAGATTGTCCTGCAAAACACAAATTTGTTAGTGGGAACAATCTTAGTACAAACATCAGCTGGATTTACCTCACCTAAGATTTTCAACAGTTTTACGTACATGTTGTTTTTCCACTCCGTCTCTTATAAAATGTAACCTGACATCAATATGCTTTGACCTTCATGATAAACATGATCTCTACTTAAACAAAGTGCACTCTGACTGTCACAATTTAAATCAGATCCTGGTTGGGAACATGGAACTGAGGTGGATAAAGCACTTACGAAAGTAAAGTGTAATTATTGTGGTGTTGTGCAATATGGTGGTGTTTTAGGCTAAAACATCACTTAGCCGAGGCTCGCTAGAATGTTGAAGGTTGCTTGCAAACCCCTAATGATGTGAAAGAAAAAATGAGAAAGCATATACACGAGACTAATCTAGCAACAACAAAGAGGAAAAATAAGTATATGGATATTGGTGAGGGTGGGTGATGAAGACGAAAATGAAGTGCGCCAAGAAGAAATTTCTTCTTATCAAAGGAGAAAGGGATCCATCGGTTGTCTTACTTCAAAGAGGAGTTCAGTACAAACCACTCTTAACCAAAAATACAAATAAGAAGAAAGAGAGGAAGTTTTCCAACAAATTGCACGTTTTTTCTACACTAGTGCTATTCCTTTTAATGCTGCGAATAATCATGAGTTTGCTTTGATGATTGAAAAGTTTACAAAGTATGGAATCGGATTGAAAGCCGCCAAGTTATCATGAGATTAGGATGCCTCTTTTGGATAAGGAAGTAGCTTGTGTAATGGATATGCTTGAAGAGTTTAAAGTTGAATGGAAGAAAACAGGTTGCAGTATCATGTCACGTGGATTGAGTGATAGAAAAAGAAGATCGATTTGTAATTTTTTGGTGAATAGCCTAAAAGGATCTGTGTTCTTATCCTCTGTTAACACATCTGATATCTCTAAAACAGCAGATAAAGTGTTTGAAATGCTAGATGCGGTTGTAGAAAAGGTAGAAGAGGAAAATGTGCTGGAAATTGTGACTGATAATGCAGATAATTACAAGGCTGTTGGAGAGTTGTTAATGCAAAAAAGGAAAAAATTGTTTTGGACTCCATGTGCTGCTCATTGTATAGATTTGATGCTAGAAGATTTGGATAAGAAAATCAGAGTGCATAGTCAAACAATTTTGAAAGGCAGAAAGATAACGACTTTCATATATTCTAGAACAATGGTTCTTACTTGGTTAAAGTAGTTCACTAATGGACGAAAGTTAATAAGGCCCGAAGCAACTATATTTGCTACCTCTTATTTGACTTTAAGATGTCTAAATGAGCAAAAAGGTCCATTATTGAACATGTTTGCATCTTCAAAGTGGAGATCTTCTAGGTTTTCTGCTGCGGAAGGAAAGAAGGTTTAACAGATTGTTTTGGATACTCGTGGTTTTTGGAATGGAGTAATAAATTGTTTGAAAGTTGTCATGACCTTAGTTAAAGTGCTTAGAATGGTAGACTCAGATGAACCTGCAATGGGATTCATTTATGAAGCAATGGAGCAAGCCAAAGTTTAATTCAAACAAAATTTCAACAACGTGGAGAAACAATGAGTTTTTTTAGCTTGTTTGTCTTTCTTTTGTTTCATTTTACTTATCTTAAATAATCTATATATATCTATCTTATATATTAAAGCTGAAACTTTTAAAGCCTCTAGAGTGATTCTAGGCTAGGTTGTTAAGGTATTTTCATTTTTTATTTTTAACTTTAATTAAAAATATATCAAATAATTAACTCAACAAATAAATCTTATAAAACAATCACTCCATTCAACATAAAAACAATACAAATTATCATATCCTATTAAGAATAAATTTTAAAATTTATTTATGATATATATAATGAGATATTTATATATATAATTAAATTATATATCATTCATGAAATGAATATGTATCAATTAGTATTCACAAACAAAAATTTAAATTTATTTCGCATATTTGGTGAGAGTTAATCTTTATTTTTAGAAAATTTGGCTTAAACCGTGTGTGTTTTTGCGACGAACAGTTTTAGAATACCCGTGCATGGCACGGGTCACTACACTAGTATATATATTAACACAGAGCTATTTAGAGTTTTCTCATTCATTGTGACCCCACAATACTTCCAAAATAGAATTTTATTAATACTTTTAAATATTTTTTAAATTATTAACAAATTAAAATTAATGTTAAACTAACTAATCTTAACAAACGAGATTTTACCATTAGAGTTTGTTGATGATCCTAAATTTTCTCCTCATCAACAACTTGATTAACAATATTTACATATCGACAAATTTTATTACATAGTATGTAACAATAAATAAGGTTTGTGACTTTACCAAAAATAAATAAATAATGTTTGTGTTGTTACCTCTTAAGGAGTATATAATTCGTATATTCAAAACAAATTTGTAAATCAATTGCAACCAACGTCATTTATAATTGCCTCCACTAAATTTAGCTAACTTGATTTCTAATACTTTTAAATTTTAATTTCTTTTATAGTTTGTTTACGATTTATAGCTGAACTAAAATCCAACATAAAACTTTGTAGATTACTTCTTATTATCAAAAGTTGACCCGACCCGCTGGGTCGACCCAACCCGATCCGAAAATACTCGATCCAAATCCGACCCGAAAAGTGTTTGAACCCGTTTGGGTCAAATCAGTTTTCGACCCGAACCCGTTGGGTCGAACCCGGGCCGACCCGAACTTCTCGAAATTCGTGGAGGGTCCCATTTTTCACATATTTTTTAATTTAAATTAAAAAATAACAATATATTTTGTTAAATAATAATATTTTATTAATATTTTATTATAAAAATAATTTTAAAATTTTATTTTCTTTATTACAATAAAGAAAATTGAACACTTGAAACCCGTTGGGTTGACCCGAACCCAACCCGTTCGACCCGTTTGCCAGGTCTACTTCTTATGTTGCGTAATGTAATAATATCTTTAATGAAAAGATATTCTTAATTATTAAATTTGAAACAACTTACAAATAATTAGTTAAACGAATGTTATCGAACTTTTATCTATCATTTTTTGAAATCATGTCCACATTTTTTCAGAATTGTTTTTTTAAAAAATTCATTATTTATACTATAATTCTTCATTTTTAAATAGCTCATTTCCTAAAAAATAATAATTAATTTGTTCAACGTACAGTTTTAGAAATTCGAAAATAATATTTCTTTTTTATTATTTAAATGATTTATAAACAAATACGAAGTATATGTTAACAAATGATATCAATCTTATCTATATAAAAATTGGTTGTCCATTGCCAAAATTGAATGAAATTGGTGCCAATTTAATGCATTACTCAATTCTTAATCACCTCCTATTGGACTTTTGGACATGTATTTAAATATCTTTCTTATATCCCTATGTTATATTTATTTATAGTCTACTTGATTAAGTCACAAATTAAATTAATGTGTAAGCTTCTCTTATGACAATGCAAACTTATTCTAATATTATGTTTTAAAACTACTTCAAACATAAATATAAGGAAATAAAAAATACTTATATTTACAAATATTAATAAATTTGATAACAACAACAACATATTAACAAATAATGTATAACTATATTAAATCACATACGAAAATCCGTAATTTTCTCGCGCCGATCGCGAGGCCCGTATTAGTTGACATAATGTTAATGTCACCGACAACATCATTTATTAACACGATTCTTATATACAGCCCGGTGCTTTATTCAAACAACGCCGGGTCACTCGCGTTCTGCGAGGACACGTACACTCGCGTTCTGCGAGATTAGCAAAAAATTAGGTTAATTACATGCATGCTAATCTCGCGTTCCGCGAGTGCACGTGTCCTCGCAGAACGCGAGTGTCACGTCCCTCGCAGAACGCGAGATTAGCATGTCAGATGGACGTTGTTGTGCGCCATTACTACATGTCTTGTCCCCACCTAACTATAATAACTACCCCCTTATTTTAAGTATTTCGTAACACCTATTAACCCTACCCTAACACCTCTTTTTATCATCTTTCACCTCTTTCACCCTCCATTAAAACCCATTTTCAAAACCTTAAAACTTCAAAACACTCTAAAAACACCTAAAATAAAGGAAGATGAAGAGGAATTCAACAAAGGAGAGAATGAAGATGGTGGTTCATCAAGTTACCATTCAAATGAGGTAATGTTCTTACTTAATTTTTGAATTTTAATTTGTTTTGCACCATTAAGAGCTAAAATGAACTTATTATGTTGTATTTCATGTTAAATCTAGTAGTAGTGGTAAGTGTTGAAGAGATGACTTTTGCATATAATGTCAAAAACTTAGATGTGTTCATGTTTTTAGGTTTTTTATGGTTTTGAATGTAGGAACTCATGTTATGTTAAATTATCCCGTTCAATGACTAGTTTCAGGAAATAGCAACTTCTCGCGTTCTGCGAGAGGAAGCCACTCGCAGAACGCGAGAAGGGCCTTCCTCGCAGAACGCGAGAATTTGCACATTACAGAGTATTAACAGAAGCACTGTGTATAGGTGAATTTTTCTTTGTTCACTGGATTGAATGCAATCCAGTTGAATGACATATAAATAAAAAAATATAATAAGGTTCAACACTTCAAAGGTGCAACATAATAAGGTTCAACATAATAAGTAATTCTAAACAAACAACATTAAACGGAACAAGCAAACAAAGAAGGTCGATAAATTTTCAAAAGAAAGATCTAACGACGAGGGTTGAACGGCCTGAAGAGGTTCCTGAATTCTCGTGCGGTCATCCTTGGTCTAGTGGATGGTTCCCCTCTCTCCCTTTGACGTTCTTGTCTCTCCCGTTCACGTCGCTCACGTTCTTGTCTCTCCCGTTCAAGTCTCTCCCGTTCAAGCATATCAAAGTTGTCTCCAATGCTAGACACCGTACTAATATCAGATTCTTGATTGGAATTGGACATCTGTATAATCACAAACCTGACCAAATTATAGTTACATACTCAATCAAATTCATAATCTATACAAACAACAACAATGCTTATAATCATAGTAGCAGATCAGCATGACTCTCGCGTTCTGCGAAGGGCATGACCTCGCGTTCTGCGAGTACCATGACCCTCGCGTTCTGCGAGGGGTGTAGCGTTCTGCGTCAATTTGCATTATCATGAGTTTCCGGCGAGAATTTCAGGCGAAAATTCAAAATCAACATCCACTCATCCACCATAATTCAAAATCATCATCTTTCATCCATTATACAACCATTTCTAAAACAACATTCAATATCAAAACATCATATAATATGCAATTTCCTATACTAACAACATATATTCATCTAGAAACAACATTACAAAGCATAAGAGTATAAGAAACATACCTTATATGGAGATTTGTAGTGAAAAGAGGAAGAAAAACTAGTTTGAACCGAGAGAGATGGTGAGAGGCGGCGGTAGAAAATTGTGTGTGAGGTAAAAAATGGGCCGAGTAGGGTTTTTCCCCTTTTATAGGGAAAAACCACCCTCGCGTTCTGCGAGGTGACGCACCCTCGCGTTCTGCGAGGTGACACTCCCTCGCAGAACGCGAGAGCCCGGGCGTTATTTAGAAAACGCCCGGGCGGTATTTAGCAAGGGCCTTTATTAATGAATTTATTATAAATTAGTGTATAAAATCAAATGAATTTATCAATTTAGGCTACAAATCGTGGTTTAAGTTTTAGTGGGAGTCAAAATTAATTGATAATTCTGATTGGATTGTCTATTTGTAATTTATGTCCAAATTTATCAATAAAAAGTTATTTTTTAACTTTAGTTTAGAAAATGGATACAAGTGAGATTAAAAATTTATAATATCATAAATTTTCGGAAAAAGATCCGGTGAGGATAAGTTATTAGGTTAAAGCTCATGACACTTTTGTGTTAATGGGTTATAATGTGTGTGTCATCAGTCATAACGTTTATGTTCATATGCCAAAGTATTTGCATGTCATAGTGTGTTCATATGTCACATTGTGTGTTTATTGACGAAAATGTGTTCATACATTATAACGTGTGTTCATACATTATAACGTGTGTGTTCATACATTATAACGTGTGTGTTCATGCGTAACAATATTTGTGTTCATGCGTAACAATGTGTTTGTGTTCATCGTCCTTATTCCTCACCTTAATATTTATCCTCACTGGAACTTAACCCTAAATTATCACATATAAATTATATTATATAAACGTTAAACAATAACCCGCGCATGGCGCGAGGACTACGCTAGTTTATAATTATTTATGTGTTTATATTTTCTTTGTAGCTACGAAAAAGTGTTGGAGATCGTCAATGAGCGTTGGGAGGCTCAACTTCATAGACCATTACATGATGCCGGTTATTTCTTAAACCCGCAAATTCACTATCGACCAAATTTCAAACCATTGTAAACATTAATGTAGGCTTGTATGCTTGCTTGTCAAGAATGATCTATGTGAAATTGATTTACAAATCGATAGCTTTCATAATGCAAGAGGATTGTTTGGATTGCCTACCGCAATGAGGATTGTTCATTTCAAGTTTTTCCTTTTAAATTCCTAGCTTCAGAGGCCTTATTTATTATTTAATGATGAGTTTTGATTATTTTGAATGTCATATTACTTGTGTAGCTGATTGGTGGGAATCATATGGAGATGAATGTCTAGAACTGAAAAACATTGTTATACGGATTTTGAGCTTAACATGAAGCTCCTCTGGTTGTGAACGGAACTGAAGTGCTTTTGAGATGGTAAACCAAACTAAACTGATTTTTTATTTATTTATGGATGAATTGAATTATTTTTTCGTTTCTTTCTAAACATTAATTTTGAACTGAACTTCTGTTTCTGTAATTTGAGTTGTCTGTAAATGGTTTTTTTCTAAACTGATCTGGTTCTGTTCAAAAGTTTAGTTGAACTGGTTCTGGTAAAAAAATTAGTTGAACTGGTTCTGTTATGAAATGGTTATGTTCTGTTCTAAAATAAACTGGTTTTGTTCTGAATTGAACTGGTTCTGTTCTGATTTGAACTGAACTGGTTCTGTTTTGAATTGAACTGGTTCTATTCTGAACTGAATTGTTTTCGTTTCTAGATTGACAAGCTGAACTCAACTGGTTCTGTTTTTTGATGTTTCTGAATTGATAATCTGATGTTTCTGAATTCATTGTTTAGGTACCTACAAAGAAAAGAAACTGTTTACATGCACAAAAGATGAATGATTTGGTATTCGTGATGTACAACCTTAAACTGAAGCAAAAACAACAAAAGCGAGCTTCCAAGTATGAATCCCCAATTGTTCCTGTTTTAGATGATTTGTCATCAGATGATGAATGAATAACAGAAACTGAGGAGCCCGTTCTTCCGGAAGAAGGAGCGGTCTTGAATGTAATTGATAGAGCAGCTAGAAGAGCAGTTAGAGAAGCCTTAAACTCGAACTCGAATGTATTGCATGAGTACGAGGAAGAAATCAATCAACCCCAAAGTAAGTTTTCTTTGCCAAACTTGTATTGCTTTTTTCTTATGATTGGAATCTATTTTCAACTTTTTTATATAATTTGTAATCCATCTAATTTCTATAGATGTGAATGCCGAGCAACTTGTAATCAGTAACGAGGATGGCGACAACAACAATGATGTAACAGTTTGTGTTGCTTCTAATGAGCTTAATGATTCCAAAAACATAGAAGTAGATATTGGAGATGGTGATGGTGATACATTTGACGGTGATCTTTCGGGTGATGATTATTATGATGCACTTGCTGATGACATGAACATTGGAGATGACGATTAAGGAAGAGTAATATTATTGGCATGTTGACTATTTAGAAAAAATGTATTTCTTTGATTATTTGGTTTTGGAAATTTTTGTAAGCATTAAATTAACTTTGGTACAATCGTTTTAACCATGTATGTGTGCATGACCCTAATATTGACTTTGTGTTAGCAAAAGTTTGTGTTTTTTGTATTATAGTTACTAGAAAGACATATCATAATCATATTTTATCATTTTGATCGTTCGATTTCTAAAATCGTAGGATCTTACAATCCTAAAACCGATCCTCCCCCCCCCCCCCCCCCCCCCCTCCCTTCCCCTCTCCGATCCAAAGTAGGATCCCGATCCTGACAACCATTTGCATCACAAAATCATAATTGATGCATCACCGGATATATAGTTTGTGCACTTAATAAAATATGGTGCATCACTTTATGGAAATTGGTGCATCACTTAATGATATTTGGTGCATCACTTAATGATAATCGGTGCATGAATCAGCTATAGAAAATGCATGAAAAAAAAATCAAGACTAATTCTATCAAGCAAACAGGGTGTTATGCATTCTTAATAAAAGTTGGTGCATCACTGAGATACAATTAGTGCATCAGTCATAACTGATAGGTGAATTACTAAAAATATTTGGTTAATAACTCATTACAATGAAAGCTCGTAGAAACTATTGGACATATTGATGACAAGTAGTGATGTTGTGTTCCGACCACTTACAAATTTTACAAACCCTTTTCTTCTTTTTGGAATTTTCAATTTCAACTTCTTGGCCACCTTTAATACGCCTCTTCCTGAATTTGTTCTTTGACATTTTAGGAGGATGGATATTTACTTGATCATGTAACAGGGCTACAAATTTCCCAAACTTATAGTTTCTAGTTGGTGTTAAGGAAGAAAGATCAACTACTTCAGATCTTGTGAATGCAGCCTTTTGATCCTTTAAAATAGCTAAAAACTCTTCCAATCTATCCATGTCAACACAAGAATACATTTTTTTCATCACTTCAGCCAGAAGCCGCTTCCTTTCATCAATTTTACCACTAGCATCATACACTGCACTGTCTACTTCAAAAATTGGTTGTAGAATAGCTTGCTTGGTCCAACGAGTATTAACGAGGCTAGCTAGGAGGCAAATTAGTTACATGAGAATTATTTAAGGCAAAGAAAATGTGTCGGCAAGGAAACCCCAATTTAAGAAAATTGTTGCAAGAACAAACATACTCATTCCTCGCAACAACATGTTGTACATCACATATTCTACTTAATTCACCTTGAACCCTAAAGTGATGAGTATCATACTCTTTTGGCAGTTCATCAAGGAAACAGTGATACGTACCACTTACAAACGCCTCTTGGACATCATAAAAGGCATTGATAGTGTAGATAGATGTGAGGTTCTTTTCAAACTGATAAGGCGTCTTCATACGTGGAGTGGAAGTACAAGAATCCATATCAGACTTCTTCTGATTGTGCCGCTGAGAATCAATGGCATTGCTATACTGCATCATGAAAAGCACAAGGCTTGATTGAGAACCTAAAAAAATTACATAAAAATTGTTTTGACTCTTAGACCTTGATGTCGTCCTCAATAAGGATGACATTCTCACATCTTGGAAAAAAGTTGGGATACAATAACGCCGTAGTTCAAACATTACTCCTAGCCATTCGTTCTCTTCCAAACCATATTCTCCAAGAACCGAAAACCACTCATTTCCAAATTCAATAGAAGTAAGTTCATCATCCCAAACAATATTCTTGAACTTCTTTTGGAACGCATCAGTGAAGGAAGGATTTGAATCTGGAGGGATTAACCTTGCTAGAAACCTTCATCATTATATGCCACATGCACAACCGATGGACAAAATGATAAAAAACTCGTTCAACAGCAGCCTTGACAAACGCAGCTTGATCGGTGATAATGACATGCGGTTCATGCCCCCATCGCCTTCTTGAAATTCCTAAATAACCACACATAAGACTCAATATCTTCATGCAAAAGCAGAGCAACAACGAATGTTATAGACCTTTTATGATTATCCACTCTAGTAAATGGCACAAAGACCATATTATATTTGCAATAAAGGAGTACAAGAGTTAAGCATTTGGTGCATCAGTGGTAGAGGATAGGTGCATCACTAGTAGAGGATAGGTGCATCACTAGTAGAAGATATGTGCATCAGTGGTATAGGATAGGTGAATGAGTAGTAAAACCAAAAGGTGCATCATTGGTAAATAAAAGGTGCATCAGTTGTAGAGAGTAGGTGCATGGATGACTAAACATTAGTGCATGAATAAGTAAGAGTACATATGGTTTACCTGATCAATTGGTATGTAGCATCAACCGACACTCCCTTTTAAAAATACCATATGGAACAACTCCAACATAGAATGCGTGTGACCATACTCCAGTGAACATTAATGCACTAATGCACTATGCACACAAATGATCAATGTTTATCATTAGGTGCATCATAGTCTGTTATAAGGTGCATCAGTCAAAGGTAAAAGGTGCATCAGCCAATGAACATTAATGCATTATCCACACGAATCATTAATATTTCTCAACTGGTGCATCATAGTCTATTAAAAGGTGCATCACTTAATGGTTAAAGGTGCATCAACCAGAAACCTAGCTTCATGACCAACTGGTTTTACGCGATCTTTCAAACAAATCAAATAGCAACATATTTTAAAGTGAAAGGATGCACGTACCTAATTCAAACAAGCACATACCTAAAATCAACCAAATCACATACCAGGAACCCAGAAATCTGAGACATTATGTTAATACTGTAATGAAATGGAATATATTTGCAGAAACAACAAATCAAACACACGATACAAATATATACCTAATCTAGGAGAAGCATTAGCCATGTCAACGAAGAACACTGGATAGTGACCGGCGATAACGCAAACAGATAAAATACAAACCGAGAGCAACAATGGAGGCGAGTGACGAACAACCTCAGGAACACCAGCAACGGCCGAAGAACAACAGTGATGGCGAGTGACAAATAGGAGAAGGATTCTTGAGAAGATAACAACTCGTTGTAGAGAACGATGGCGGCGATTTTGTTTTGCCGAAGTAATGTTTGAGTTATATCGAACAAAGAGCGGAAAAAAAAGGAAAAAAAAGAAGAAACGGGAACGGCCAATATTAGATTGCTAGAGAAAAAAATGAGCGGTCATGATTCATCATTATTCCTTCTCCAAAACTCTTTCCTCGCTGGATCTTTTTCCATTATTCTTGACTAAAATAAAAGAAAAAACAATATTCTTCAACACTGGTAGATCTGCATAATATTAGATAAAATCAAAAAGGATAAGATCTTTTACAAATTAGGGCAGGATTACACACAATTTGACACAAAAATTGGGGAAAAAATGTAAGCGATAGTATCATGTTACGTGGTTGACAGGTGGAGTGACTGAAAATGAAGAATCTTAAGCATAGTCATGTGGGAAGTAAAGGGATTTGTATTAATTTAGTAGTTATATAGAGATTAATTTGATCAAACTTCCCTAGTATATGATGAATATGTTTTAGTTTCTCGTATACTACAAGAGCTAAGAAGAATAACGTGAGTTGTGAATTGAATATATATATTAAACAAACTATGGTATGCATGATAAAGTGAAACCGGCCCATAACGCTGGGGGATAAAATAGAACGACACGAATAAAGCTAAAAGATGGAAAGAGTGAAGGTTGAGTTGGTTGGTGAGTCATATAAAGCCTTTACTATCAAATGATGTGACTGTGGATGAAGTATTAGACACAAAAACGAAAGGAGCATGTGCAAATGGTAGAGCAATGGTACGTAAGTTGTGTAATGTCAAAAAAGATAACTTAAAGTATGAACCAAGGACATATGGTATGATGCATGCATGTTAATTACGACATTCCTAGTGATGCGGGGATAAGCCGCAGTTGCCGACCTAGACACCAAACTCGAATAGGAACTCGAACAGAGAAGAAATGCGGAATTAGAATGAGATGAAAGAAGGATAAGTCGAATGATAGGCCAATTGGAACCAAATCAAACAACGATAAAACCCTTGAACTTAAGAACAAGAACCTTACCGAATGATGAAGAAACCCCAACGGATGATTACAACCAAACACAATGACTTTGGTGGGTCAAGGCACCTGGAGGTTGCTCTATGGAGTCCTGATAGCACCAACCTTATGGAGGAGATTGACACACACAAGCACAACTAGGGCCAACTGAACGACAATGCACACGGGGCACTCTTCTCACAAAAACTCTCTCTTTTGGGAGGAAAAACGATAAACGCTGTATTCAATATCAAAGTCTGGGGGGGTAAAACAACAACTAAGGCAGCCTTATATAGGGTTCATAAGGGTACTAACTAAAGAAATAAACAATAAAAAGTATATCCTAAAATAATAATCCCGAAAAACAATTAAACAAGATAATCTCGGAAGTCTTCAGCAGGGAACCCGCGGGCGCGGAATTGGAGCCGCGGTCGCGGATTTAGTTCTGCGAATCAATGGAATCAGCCCGTGATCCGCGGGCGCGGTTATTGAGCCGCGGGCGCGGTTGTAGACATGTCGCCGACAACTCTTTTTGAAACGGCTCGTTCTCTCTCGTCCGAGATCGGAATTGAGCGATTCCAAAGCCTAGAGTTTCGTCTTGAAGTCTAGTTTGTTTCATATTCAGTACTTGACTTCTCATCTTGACTTGAACCGGATCTCTACGAGCTTGAATGGCTACAATACGAGCTCGGGCTACTATCAATGACTTGAATGATGGCTCATAGCGATCTTTAGCCCTAGCTCCAGTGGTTAGCACATCTTTAGATTTAGGACGGGGCGTCCTTGATGATAGCTCATATGCTCCCGCATCATTCTCCCCTTCTTGAAAAGGATTCGACCTCGAATCATATTTGACATGAATGATTGAACGATCTTCATAGGCGTCATCCTCTTTGATGCACAACTTCCTCTTGAATGTCTTGAGTGCATAGCTCCACCTTGAGGAACAAATTCGATGCTGTGGGGAATCCTTGTCTTCCTTCATTCTTTTAGCTCTTTTATCCTTGTCCTTCCTCTTGTCATACTCGTCAGCGACCTGTGAAAGAATAATAGGTGGAAGAACAACAATTCTAGCATGGGAGGGTAAGGAATGACGATTAACAAAACCATCATGGGCAACTCTCTTATCATACTGCCATGGATAATCTAATAAAACTTGACAAACTTGCATAGGCACAACATCACATGAAATAGTATCATCATAATGTTCTAATGTCATGGCTTCCTTAGCATGCTTGTTCAAATTCCAATCAACACAATCATTAATCCAATGCAGTTTTAAAGGACTAGGGTAGCATAATGAAACAATTTGCAATTTAGTATTCAATTTCATGCTAGCAATATTACCACAACTACCTTCATCAATAATCATGTTGCAATCCTCAACTTTATCTAGTCAATGAGTTTCTCCTAGAATTTCAACACAATGAGCAGTTTGTACATGCAAATCCTTCGTATCAACCAATGAATCAACATGCTCATAATCAATTTCGACGTCATTATCTAAATCAGTTTTAAGATCATCAACACAAACAACATCATCAATACTATCACCTATTTCATATTCAATCTCAATTTGTTCTAGGTGATTAAGCATATCAGGACAATCATTAATCATATGATTTCTACTTTGACAGTTTAAGCACAAAACATCTTCAATTTTAGTAGAAAGATTAGAAGTGCTCCCTGGGTTAACTTCTTGTGATGGAGAGGCAAGCCTTAGATTCCTTTCTGGCTTCTCATCCTTTTCCTTCTTCTTGGCAGCCTCTTTGACTTGACAACTCCAACGCTCAAGCTCGGCTTCTAACTTAGCAAAGCTGTTTTTCACTACCGCTTGCACTCGCGCTTGCCATTCTTCTGTAGCCTTCTCTATTTCTTTTTGCTTCTTGGCCTTTGTTCTCCTCTCAATCTTGATGGCCAAGTGCAACAATTCTTCCATGGAGGAGTAGCTATACAAATATACTTTGTTAGCTAAATAAGAGTTTAGTATATGAAGATACCTATTCATAGTAGTTTCCTCATTTTCATGCACATTAGCTCGAACCATAGCAGCCTTCATTGCATTGTATGTCTCCTCTGCTGACATGGTTCCTTGCCTCAAATTATCCAACCTTTGCCTGAGCTTACGCGCGAAATATGGAGGCACAAAACGAGCTCTCATTAAGGTCTTCATTTGCCTCCAAGTGTTCACATATGGATCAAGTGCTCTTCTCCTTACTTCCTCAAGATTATTCCACCATTTCAGTGCATTGTCGGTAAATTCACGAACAACAAATCTTACCTTTTGGAATTCCATGAAGTTATGACAACTCCAAATCTGCTCAACCTTGGCTTCCCATTCCATATACTCATCCATGTCCCAACCTTCAAATCTTGGAATGTTCAGCTTGATCTTGGCAAGACCAATTTGCTCTAGCTCACGTCCTCTTCTCCTTTGGACATCTTTGTATGGTTGCCAATCTTCACTCTCCATGTACTCCTGCTGATATCCTCTTGGAGGTCTCCTTTTGGGAGAAACTAACCTGTCCATTATCAAAGAAAAGACTAACACAGAACAATGTTAAGTGAGTGTGAATGAAAACAACTCGCTAGTGTTTACTCTCGTATGTTTTCCTCTGCACTCTCTCTCAATTGTCGTTGCAACCAACTTTTCTTGATGAATTGCCTTGTATGTACCAATAACCCAATAGATTGAAACTAACAAGCTCCTAGCACTAATATGAGTGATGGTAGAGATGGAGATGGCTAGTGTAGGGACGGGGTTTCAACTTCAAGGTTCTGACTCAAAGCAAAATGACTCAACGAAAGAAAGAAACAAAGACTCAAAAGACATTTGCAAGAATGTAAATGCAAACAACTAATACGACTCAAGTATGAACTCAAGAGGGCCAAAAGGGAAGCGTACCTTAACTTGTCCCGACTGGTGTTAATGAAGGATCGAAGACGGAGTCGGGAGGGTTAGGCAATAATTGAGGCTCGTAACTGAAAGGAATGGAAAGTCAAACAGTGATGGTTCCGCGGGCGCGAATTTCGAACAATGGCTTCTGAGGAGGAGCCGCGGGCGCGGCCTGAATTCCGCGGGCGCGACTTGAACCGCGGGTGCGGCTACTGGGCCGCGGGCGCGGTTTCTGTCGCGGCCTGGTGGTTTCTCGCTTCCGTTCGGGCTCGTTCAACCCGATTTCCTTTGAGTTCTTGAGATCCGATTTAAACAATATCAAACTAGACTTTGACTCAACAAAACGTAAAACAAACTACTGACTTTGAGACTTTTCGATTTTTTTTTTTTTGAATTTTTTTTTTTTGAATATTTTTTTTTTGTCTCAACTAAACAAAACGAAATTACAGACTTGATCTGAGATACTATCTCAGAAAATTCGAATTTAAAATAAAAGAAACTACTAACCACCTTGATTTTCTTGTAGAGAAGATAAGATTTCCTTCCTTGAAGATCTTGGCTTGGGGTGCAAGGACTGAAATTTTCAGCAACTCTTCTAGGGTTTTGACGGCTGCGTTTTGGTAGGGATGGATAGATTTTGTGATGGATGAAGGGCTGAATGGATTTTGGGAACAAGGGTGCTCCAAACTCCAATCTTTCGATCTCCACCAACACTAATCGATCCAAGCTTCTTGCACACAACCTGTAATGACTCAACAAGAAATATCAACGCAATGGAAGACTCAATATCAATTTCTGAAAGAAACTGACAAACAAGAAAATAAAAGCTGACTCTTTTTGTGATTTTCTGGATAGGGGGTCTCTTGATGTTCTTGTGAAGACGAATGGTGTCAACATAGCTCTGATACCAATTTGATGCGGGGATAAGCCGCAGTTGTCGACCTAGACACCAAACTCGAATAGGAACTCGAACAGAGAAGAAAGGCGGAATTAGAATGAGATGAAAGAAGGATAAGTCGAATGATAGGCCAATTGGAACCAAATCAAACAATGATAAAACCCTTGAACTTAAGAACAAGAACCTTACTGAATGATGAAGAAACCCCAACGGATGATTACAACCAAACACAATGACTTTGGTGGGTCAAGGCACCTGGAGGTTGCTCTATGGAGTCCCGATAGCACCAACCTTATGGGGGAGATTGACACACACAAGCACAACTAGGGCCAACTGAACGACAATGCACACGGGGCACTCTTCTCACAAAAGCTCTCTCTTTTGGGAGGAAAAACGATAAACGTTGTATTCAATATCAAAGTCTGGGGGGGGGGGTAAAACAACAACTAAGGCAGCCTTATATAGGGTTCATAAGGGTACCAACTAAAGAAATAAACAATAAAAAGTATATCCTAAAATAATAATCCCGAAAAACAATTAAACAAGATAATCTCGGAAATCTTCAGCAGGGAACCCGCGGGCGCGGAATTGGAGCCGCGGTCGCGGATTTAGTTATGCGAATCAATGGAATCAGCCCGTGATCCGCGGGCGCGGTTGTTGAGCCGCGGGCGCGGTTGTTGAGCCGCGGGCGCGGTTGTTGAGCCGCGGGCGCGGTTGTTGAGCCGCGGGCGCGGTTGTAGACATGTCGCCGACAACTCTTTTTGAAACGGCTCGTTCTCTCTCGTCCGAGATCGGAATTGAGCGATTCCAAAGCCTAGAGTTTCGTCTTGAAGTCTAGTTTGTTTCATCTTCAGTACTTGACTTCTCATCTTGACTCGAACCGGATCTCTACGAGCTTGAATGGCTACAATACGAGCTCGGGCTACTATCAATGACTTGAATGATGGCTCATAGCGATCTTTAGCCCTAGCTCCAGTGGTTAGCACATCTTTAGATTTAGGACGGGGCGTCCTTGATGATAGCTCAGATGCTCCCGCATCACCTAGCTATAGGTTTAATGTGTTCGAATTTGGATCGATATATTTCTCTGAATTATATAAACGTTCTAGTAACACACATGGCAAGATGGCATACTACATACACATACTAAAGATCTAATGAGGATGAAGTTTTAAGTGAGAACTTTACAAGACACTAACAAAAGATGTTGTATATGTATACGACGTTTTAGTGATGCACACGCACTATCGCCTCGTTAACATCGTGGTGCACACATAATGGTGTACGCACAAATTTAGTTTAGGAGGGGCTAAATTATACGATAATTAAAATATATAGTATAAAATATTAAATTCAATTTTTAGGAGGGGCTTAATTAAAAAAACGCTAATTTTTACACAGATGTTTTTTTCTCGAAGGGGGCTATTGCCCCTCCTCACCCCTGCACACAATCATTATGACGCATCCATACAAAACTGTTATCTTTGTCACCCCCTCTTCACTCTTGTGGCGTTGGCTTAGGACTTCATTCATATAGACTGGGTCATCCAGTTTTATCATGTCTTCGGAGATGTGATCGTCGTTGTTAATGAACATGACAGGTAACAAAGTTATAAAAAAAATTGTTACGCTCATCATTCTATAAGTCCGTGTTATAACATTCAGGTATATTAAATGTTACGTTAAATTCTCAATATTTCAACTACTTTCGATTTTCGACTAAGAAGCTTGTATGGTCATATGTAATGATTTTCCAACACCATAAGTATTCGGGAATGCATGGGGTTGTAAGGCCTCAAACCCATTTTTGCTCCCCAACAACTCCTTGGAGGTTACATGCACAATTTTTGTTTTCTTTTATTTATATCTTTACCCTAGATAAGATTTAAAAATATTATAAAATAGCTACCAAAAAAATGGATTGTAACTCTCATTTGGATTGCATATCATACAACTAAAACATGAGTTGCATAGCAAAAATCATTTTTAGCTATGCAACCAGATATTAAAATAATCTATTTGCAACTTTCATTGTGGATAACCTTAGGTCTAACTAGTAGCGAAACTAAGACATTATTTTCTAAGATTTCTCTGACTCATTCTTATCGGGTTTTTTAGGATTGTCGTGTCCTTTACCTTAGGAGATTGACTTAGTGAAATATAACACGAATATGAGTTGATTGGTTGTAGATTCAAATACTTCTAACCCTTAAGACATGATTATTTCATTAAATATTTGATGGCAGTTTCACTAATAACAATTATTGTCATTAAATGATGACATAATATTGCCAGTAATTGATGACAGAATAATGTCATCGAATAATGATAGACAGTGTCATCGAGTAATGATAAAAAACGGTACCAAATGTTAATTAGATAAAAAAAAACACAAATCTATTAATTAGGGTCGGAAACTATAAAATTTGCGCTAGAAAGGGACAATGACTCAATATGTTCTAAAAGCCCTCATCGGGATAACTAACCCTTTTTGCAGTTTAAGTTATATTTTTTGAGATAAAAAAGTTATAATATGTTAACCGATTTGTTATCACATGATGACACTTTCATAAAGTACTTGACGACGGTTTCGTTGATGACAGTTATTGTCATTAAATGGTGATAAAATATTGTCATCGAATAATGATAGAAAGTTGTCATCACATGATGACGAAAAACTGTCATCATCCATATCTATATATTAAAGGAGAGTTATTTAGAGCTCCCCCTTAATTGTAGGTTTATCAATCCTATGTGCCATTTTGCTATTAATTCTCAAAATTTAAATTATTAATATTTTTGATTTTTAAATACCTTAGCAATTATTAACAATTAATTAGTTTTTTTAGCTATTTTGTAGTCACCAAGTATATTATAAATATTTTTTCATTCAGTTTTTTCAAAGCCTTGTCAACATTGCAATTGTATACTATAATTTATTTTTATGTATATTAATTAACGACAATTGTATACAACAGTTTGTTCTTATATATTTTATTTAAATAGAATTTTGATGATATCTCCTTTAAAATAAAATAGAAGAAAATTCTACGAATCAAAACACAATCATAAATGTCATATGATGAGTTCACCTGACTAGGGTTATAACATTGAGAAAATGTTATAATACGAATTTTATATTATAAACATATACGAACACAACATGCAATGTTATATAAACTCGCGCAAAGCGCGGAAACTACACTAGTTAAGTGTTAACGTGTAAAAAAACAAAAACTCTGCAATTAAGGTTAGAAACTACAAAATTTGTCATGGGATATTGGGCCAGTAATTTGGTTCTAAAGTCTAATCGAAACAGACAATACGGGGCCCATTAACCCTAAAAGCCCAATCAGTGTATTTTCTAACGCGGATATATTTGTGCTAGGTAAACTAACCTTTTCTAATACCCGCTCAGATTTGTCTAGGTTTATAAACTCTTTTTTCCTCGCCTCCCCACAAGCAGAGCCATCCCCATAGTCGTCGCCGTTGAGGTCGGTTTCATCCTTCTCCTCTCCCTCCCTCCCTTTCATCATCGTCGTCGAGGTCAAGAGCTTCCTCTGAATTGCTCGCTATCAAGACGATGATCTTCATCTCCTTCGTCGGACTCCAGATCCACGACATTGAACTGGCCGCACGTGATGATGCAGGTCGCCAGTGCCAGCAACACCTTCCTCATCCTCTTTGTTTCCCTCATCATCAAGATGGATCGCGAGCAACGGATTAAGGAACTCGAGCCCCAACAAGCCAATCTTCTCGGTACTCCTACACGTCTCACTGCTTCCAAGTAGATTTTTGTAATATTAGGGTTTTTGTTTGCCCTCTCTCGATTTGGACGACCGTTGATCAAGGTGTTGACAAAAAAAATTCGGTTGATGCTTTATTACGCTATTAGATTGTTGAATTTGCTTTTGATTTGAAGTTGGAGTTTGTTGCGCTTTCAGTTTCAGATTTGAAGTTGGAATTTGCTAGGTCGATGTTGCAGAACTCTACATTTCATTAATTTTCATAAATTTCATGCTTTGTTCCACTTTATTATTTTGTGTCTCCAACTAATTGGATCTTGCTTTCTTCACATTAATCACAATGTCTCTCTACCAGCACTTTTTACTCCAGGTATATAGCATTGTTAAATTTCATAAATTTCCTGTTTGATGTTTATGTGTTTTTCCATTCAATTTCACTCTTTTTAGTAATTTTTTGTTACCTGAATCCAACAATACTACCACATTGTCACCTTAAATCTTCTTTGAATCCAACAATACTACCACATTGTCACCTTAAATCTTCTTTGAATCCAACAATACTACCACATTGTCACCTTATTTCTTCTTTGATGACAGTTTCCAAATGACAGGTCTTCACGTTGTCTCTTGTTTGGATGACAGTTTCCATCATTTTATTTGGATGACAGTTTTGAGTAAAAATAATAGGTCTCTTGATCTTGAAGTTGGATCTATAAATACAGTAGTGTGGATGACATTTCAATGATGTTGATGACAATTTAATTTGACTTAATAATGTGATGATAATATTAATAGTGTGAATGACACTTTAATTTGTGTTAATAGATTTAATTTAATTTGACAGTGGATGACACTTTAGTATGACACTTTATTTTTTTAAAAACGTTAAGATTTGTTAATTTGATGAGAAAGACTGGAATTTATTATTGTCGTCGGATGACAGTTCATGTCGATCCGATGACAGTTCATGTCGTCCCGATGACAGTTCATGTCGTCGTTGTTTTTTTATTCATCTTGCGATGACAATATTAATAAAAATGATGACAAAAGTTATAATCAAATATGATATAAAAATATCAAAACGCAAACTGTCATCAACAAAAATTATTGTCATCAACAAAATTACTGTCATAAAAAAAAATTACTGTCATCAAAAAAAATTATTGTCATCAAACCAAACTGTCATCAACACAAAAAGGTTAGTTAACACACTATAAATTTTTAGGGTTAGAAAATACAAGTAAGAGGGAAAAAAGGGTTACTTAACCCGTTTTTGGAATCGAAACATATCAATTGGACCGGAATTATGAAACACTGGTCCAAAAAACTCGGCCCAGCCCAATTTACTGAAATCCGAAAACCAGTGGATGCAGCAGAAAACTGTCGTTCGGTCACTTACCTCGTTTCCACCGCTGAAGCATCGGCATTATCGATCCTTCTTTCCTTCTTCCATTTCACATTTGCTCGTTGCTTTGCTCTCTCCACATCTTCCACAACCGCGATCCAGATCATTTCTTTCTCTCGCTGCCACTCAACTCACCACAATGGCTGCCCTTCCTAATTCGCTGCTTCTGGCTAGACACTCTTCGATCCACCTCCCCTCTGGTTACTGCTTTCTCCCTTCTTTTTCCTGATATTTGTTCCAATTCTTCTTTACTGTCTGTTTTCTCTACCTCTTTCCTTTTTGTCTCGTCATTTGTGTTCACCATTTACTGCAATTGTTCTTGCTTCTGCCTTCTTGGTGCTGCCTCTGCTAGTCGCAGATATTCAGGTCAACAATCTCCATATGATGTGTGCTCTGCGTAATTTGAATTCAGTTTCCTAGTGATTTTTATGGATAATCCAATTGTTGATTTAGGGAAACTAGTGTCTGAATGGTGCCGCGTTTCAGTTGAGGGTTTTTTAGAATTGACGGATTTGTTGACTCCACGTGATTGCGCTCTCTTTTAATGAATGAGATTGAGGAATGTGTTCTTTTCACGGTCGAAAATATTGTGATTCTGGATCAATGTCTTGGTCCATAGTTTAAAGGAATTCTAAGTACTAGAATTTCAGCTTTTGATAAGATTATTGTTACTTATGCCACTTACTGGATCAGGTTCAGATCAAAGTATCAGGAGTTTGTGCTCCCCAACCTTGTCCATCACTCCCTCTAGTAGAAAATCTGGTTACAAGCGGCTTGTTGTTCATGCTACATACAGGTCATTTCCGTTGCATTTAGTCTACCATGGCTCTCCAAATGAAGTGCTCAATTACTTAAGCAATTCTAACTCAAATAGAAAATTTAAACCTCTGAAACTCAGACTATTTTTTATTTACCTATGACTGTGACAGTGATGATAGGAGCAGCTCCAGTGCCTTCATAGGGGGGTTTATTCTAGGAGGATTAATTGTTGGCACCCTAGGGTGTGTATATGCTCCTCAGGTACTGATGTTACATCCCTTATATAGGTTACAGTTTCATGGCATTTTACCTTAGCTGCGCCATAGTTTTTAGCTGCATTCAGTTTGTTTGTTTTGATACTTTTTTTGTTTTTCATTTTTGTCTTGTATAGATAAGCAAGGCTATAGCTGGAACTGATAGAAAAGATTTGATGAGGAAGTTACCCAAATTCATTTATGATGAAGAGAAAGCGTTGGAGGTGAGCATTCTTCATTGCTAAAGTACTCTTTTTTGTATGGGCTGGCAACCTGTTTCTGATAAGTAGATAGCTGCCAGCTGCCTAAATCTCATTGCAATACCTCTTAACTTTTCTAGCCTTCCAGGCTAAACATAATGTTGTGAGCCATAATGACCCACAACTCCATGAGCTGATTAGTTCTTGCTTCAATGCATTGTTTTCTGCCCGTTGCCTAATAGAAATCATAATCAAAGTCACAAAGTTCAGATTTTGTTTTATATAATAATGGTAATAAAACAGAATCATTTGCAGCTTAGGCCATTTTGCTCAACCAAGGGTTGTATAGAAAAATAAGGGAAATTATGAAACTAATCAAACTATATAATAGATGAGAGTCTAATTTCCTGGATCTCATGTAGAATATTAATCCCTGTAAATCAAACAGTCTTTTAGCAATATGTAATAAGATGATCAATTTCTTAACCCTCCTTATCACCCTTTGTAACTTATGTTTCAAATTACTGCTAATATTCCCTTCTTTTGACACAAAACTTAGTGATAATTAACGAGGATGATAAGGCTGTTATCCGTAAGCTCCCATTTATAATGCCAATCAACTCATTGGCCTCAAAATTCTGGTGGTTGTTTCTCAGACTTGCAAACTATTGGATTACGAGAATGACTTCGTTTTTACCTGTAAGGGTGGTTAACCGATTTGTTTACTTGATACTTCCACTGTCAAGATTGAAACGGATAAATATGCTGACATATCGCTTAAGAATATGATCATGCAGCAAAGTAAGATTCATTTCTCTTGGCTTTTAACTGATATATTAATCCCTTTCCTCATCAATGTTCTCTATAGTTTAGTTTGTACTATTATAAGATTTGTGAATAAGATAAGATAGTTCCATCCCCGCCCATTGTAATATACTGACTGACATATAAAGAAAATTTACTATGTCTTTAATCGTTTGGGTTGGATGTGCTTTAATATGTCCGTAGTTTTTATGCTTAATCAGTACACATATTTGGCACTAGTTATGGTTTCAAAGTTAAGTGACAACAGGCAGAATGGCTTTGGAATGATTTACAGGAATGTAGAAGAACCAGTTATATGCATATTCAAGAATACATACTTTACGTTCTATACACTTGTGAATAAGCTTCATTGTCATCCCTTTCACTCATATCTTTTTCCATAGTTTTTTTTTCTTCAGAAGACTGTTTTCTTCTCTTCTACTTCCCCGTCTCATATATTACTCTTAGCATGTCACTCACAGCTTTTTTTCTCTTCATTGTGAATTTGTGATGGACAGAAGACAAGGCAGATACTCACTGAAAAGATTTCACAATTGAACTCTGCTATTGATGATGTTTCATCACAGCTTCGTTCTGACAATGCCCCGAATGGAGCAGCTATAAACTCGGACGAGATTGAAGCCACAATCTAAGAGGTGAACTGATAATGGATTCTGTGGAATAATCCTAATATCTTAGTCTCATTCCTGTTCTTCTCATCAATTTGCATCGTGTGGTATTATTATGTGGATAGTGTTTTCACCCCGTGTAATAGGGTACATATAGATGTTGGATTCTCCTTCATAAACTTCATCTGTGCTTGAACCCACCTATTCCTGCTATGCTTATTCCAAATCTGTTGACATTTCAATCAATCTTAGTAGCCATTTTGAAACCCTTAAAAGCACTGGTACCTAAAATCCAACATTTTTGCCTAAGGGTTTGTTTGGCTATTGGTTTATGAACAAGTTTTTTGTTTATAAAGTGTTTTTTACTCATCTTTTTAACACTAAAGTGTGAACGTTGATCTCATCGTTGCTTAGAGTGTGTTTCAATCAGCATCATGATGCATTATAATGCATCGCATGCTTGTTAACGTTCCAGACCTACTTCAGTAGGCAAATCAAAACTTTAATTGAGTAATTTGTATGGTCTATGAAGTTTTCAGAAGAAAACATGATAATGTTAATCTAAGTCTAATGTTAAGATAACTTATACTCCATACAGATTAACAGAAGGGGTCTGAAAACAACTTGAGGCTACATGACAATGCAGTCCATACTCCTATATGACCACCTTGTCCTTGTCTTGTACTCTTATGAAGTTTACCTTGTGAATAAAAACTAGAATTAGAAAATATTTCGTGATAATTAAGAGATTATTAGAGTGACAATATTCGGTCCGACACAGTTGACATGATCATGTCTCATTATTAACAATCATTTACGACCATTACTAAAGGTGTTATTCACCATAAGAAGACAAGGGCAGTTCTGTAAATTAATTAAAAGCTCATCTGTGGCTCATACTTCACCTTCAATGGAATCATCTTATCACATCCTCTAGCATACCATCTTGACCACTCATTTCATCAACCTTCTAGTAGCCAATAATCCTAAGAGGATTCATCTATGTGGATTAGAAACTCCCCTTTCATGCAGCCACTGCCTTTTTTGAAGTTTTAAATAAATATCTCACATAATCCATATAGCTTCTTCAGTTCTTCCTGTGATCACAACCCATTCAACAAACTCAAAGGGAAAAGCCATGGCATCAAGCGCAGCTTTGGCTTCGTCCAGAATCCCAACCAACACTAGGCTTCCTTACAAGTCATCTACTCCATGCTTTGCAAAGGTTGCATTTCTTACTTGATTTCAAATATTTTGAACCATCTATATGATTCAGTGAAGAATGTGATAATCATATGATTTTCCTATGCTTTGTTGGGTGATCAAGATGAATTTCTTACTTAAGTTCAGGTGTTTTACTAATGTCGAGATGGATTTGGATGAGTGTGTACATCTTGATCCCTAGGTTCTTTTTGTGGTTATTATCTATCTATATGTATATATGTGTATAATAATTAAGGTGAGTTCTAGATTTTAAATTGCTTTATCTTATACTCTTATGTCGATGCAGAAGCTTGATGTGGCAGGGTTCTCTGGATTGAGGTCCAGCGACTGCGTAGTGTATGCCAACGGCGCTAGAGACGCTTCGTTTCAAGCCGTCGTATCCTCCCAGCTTACTCAAAAGGTTGGCTTGTTTATATATTCTAAGATACATTATGTTGCTTGCAAATGCTATGTGTTTTTGTTCTATTTACTCAAAAAAGAAACAGAGCAGCCCTACTATACTGCAGAAGTTGAGTAACCTATAAAAAAAGCTTAGATCATGGTTACTTTCTTGTTAATTATATTTGATATTCTTTTAATAAAATTTATATTTCCGTTAGAAGAGTCAGTTTAGATCACACATGATGATACATTATCCGACATTATAATTATAATATAAATAATATTGTGCAATCCAAACGCTATTGTAGATGCTGTTACTATCTATGTAAAATCAAGCTAGATTATGATATTAAGAACTTGTTGTTTCCTAAAACAGGCTGCAGTAGCAACTCCTATTAGGGGAGTTCCATCGGCTAAGCTGAAGGTGGCCATCAATGGATTTGGACGTATTGGCAGGAACTTCCTCCGATGCTGGCATGGACGCAAAGACTCGCCTCTAGATGTCGTTGTTATCAATGACAGCGGAGGTGTTAGGAACGTGAGTCCTTTCTCAGAAAATCTCAACTCAGTCATCAAAATTTCATGCATAGGTTAAGAAACTTATAATAGGAAGACTTGTTATTGGAAACAGTTTTCTTAAGAATTAGTAGGCTTAACCATGTATATGTATATAGTATCTTTGTGTGTGAAAAAAAAAGGCCTGAAGTTGTTGTTGGTTTGAAAATGGTTAGGCCTCACACTTGCTGAAATACGACTCGATCCTCGGTACCTTCAAGGCAGAAGTGAAAATTGTGGATGACAGTACCATCAGCGTCGATGGGAAAAACATTAAGGTTGTCTCAAGCAGAGACCCTTTGAAGCTCCCATGGGCTGAGCTTGGCATTGATATTGTGATTGAGGTAAAACTTGCAACACTAATCCTATGTTGTTGTTGTTATGATTTTTCTTTTTATTGTTTGTGAATTTAATTGAATTTTACGACCTTTTATAGGGAACCGGAGTGTTTGTGGATGGACCCGGTGCTGGAAAACATATCCAAGCTGGTGCCAAGAAGGTTGTCATCACTGCCCCTGCTAAGGGAGCTGATATTCCAACATATGTTTGTGGAGTGAATGAACAAGATTACCACCATGATGTTGCTAACATTATAAGGTGAGCAAATGACGACAGATTGTTTGTTGAGAGGTATTTCCTTGATATAAAAAGCATATGTTAGTGAGAACTGATTTTGAATTCGTTACGTCTTTAGCAATGCGTCTTGCACCACAAACTGTCTGGCTCCATTTGTTAAGGTGCTCGACGAAGAGTTTGGTAAGCGAAATAAACCCAAGGCTGGATGGAAGTTACATGATTATGTGTAGCTATATACTAATGTATTTTGAATGGTCTTGTTGCAGGAATTGTCAAGGGTACAATGACAACCACTCACTCCTACACTGGTGACCAGGTAAATCAAACTCCAAATTGTAATAGCACACAAGAACATACAACCGCAAATATTAGGATCTGAAATGTGGTTATATATGAGTGCAGAGGCTATTGGACGCATCACACAGGGACTTAAGGAGAGCTCGAGCAGCAGCACTAAACATAGTGCCAACAAGCACTGGAGCTGCAAAGGCAGTGTCACTAGTCTTGCCTCAGCTAAAAGGAAAGCTCAACGGGATTGCTCTTCGGGTTCCGACTCCCAATGTCTCGGTTGTTGACCTCGTCATCAACGTCGAGAAGAAGGGTCTTACAGCTGAAGATGTCAACAACGCCTTCAGAAAGGCCGCTGCTGGCCCACTTAAGGGTATTCTCGACGTCTGTGATATTCCATTGGTCTCTGTGGATTTCAGATGCAGTGATGTCTCCTCCACCATTGACTCTTCCTTGACCATGGTCATGGGTGACGATATGGTCAAGGTTGTCGCTTGGTACGACAACGAATGGGGATACAGGTTAGTCACTCGATCACTACTTTCTCGTATCATAATATCATCAATCATAGACTAAACCTATTCATCTTCTGAATGTAGTCAAAGGGTCGTGGATTTGACGGACTTAGTAGCAAGCAAGTGGCCCGGCTCTCCGGCGAAGTCAAGCGGCGACCCCCTCGAGGACTTCTGCCAGACCAACCCAGCTGATGAGGAGTGCAAAGTTTACGATAATTAAGATTGCAACACTTGTTTTTTTCCCAACAAGTTTCCTATTGCATGTTCTTTTAATGGGTTGAGTGAGATTCATTACTCTCTGGTACTTGTGCTTTTTGTACTTTCTGACTGAGGCAGATGCCAATAATTTTGAAGTTGAAGATGGATAAGCTTTAGACAGTCACCATATCTGTAATATAAATTGGATCGAGTAATCTACCTATGTCATGGCAAATTGCCAAACCAAAGTGATACTCCGTAGTAATATAAATCAAGAACATAAGACAGATACTAAGCCTGCACGTCAGGTATCGATATACACAAGGTATATATGAGATATAAGATACGGTTAATGTTGGAACTCGGATTTGTTGGAACCTCGTTCCAACGGAAGGGAAACCGGCAATACTCCGGATTCCCGAGTCTTTTGTCTTTTCTTCTTTTCATAAGCTCTCAAGGCTCTCATGTTTCTGAAGGAAATGTCTCCAGGTTCCTGCAAAAGCCAAACCCGGAGATGGAGCTCCCCGGGAAGGACACTCCGACGCCCAAGTCAGTAATCATATAAATGATGAGTTAAACGAATGTACAAGTATAAAGAGTCACGAGAGTCAAATCGTTCGTTTCAACTTTTACCGTGCGATGCCAAGAGAGATGTAACATTTCCGGAGATGCTTGATTGACTAAAGAGTCGACCAACATATATTTCTTTAGTTATACACGACGCTCGTCGGATGAGCTCGCGAGCCACGCGAGTCATACTAACACATTGTTTCATATACCCCACGCGAGCAACTATATACTCGTAATATTAGTAATACTCGCGTGCTCATAACGTTATTATGCTCAATAATTACCTTTGTACCGCATGATCAACAACAAACTCAACAATATGCACTCATCTCACGAGCAACAACATGCTCAACAACATGCATGCATTATATAGACCACCTAGCGAGCAGTCATGCAGTCGAAAGTCTATCTTGATCGTTAGATACTGAAGTCGCGACCATGGTGAGTTGACTACTGTCATCAACTGCTCGTGAGAGTTGAGACATGAGTTCTCTTAAGCTTGCGGGTCGGAAGGGTGAGGACGCGAGCAAGGCGAGGACGTGAGCAAAGCCGAGGCGGGCTACGGCTTGAGTCGCAACGAAGACCAAGGTCGCGAGCAAGGCGAGGACGTGAGCAAAGCCGAGGCGGGCTACGGCTTGAGTCGCAACGAAGACCAAGGTCGCGAGCAAGGCCGAGGCGAGCTGCGGCTAGAGCCGCCATGAAGACCATGGTCGCGAGCAAGGCCGAGGCGAGCTACGGCTAGAGCCGCCATGAAGACCATGGTCGCGAGCAAGGCCGAGGCGAGCTACGGCTAGAGCCGCCATGAAGACCATGGTCGCGAGCAAGGCCGAGGCGAGCTACGGCTAGAGTCGCGAGTCGGAAATGACCGCTTGGTGTGGGCGATGAAGTCCAGGACGTGCTCACGAGCCGAGATATAGCTCAGTCGGGGGTCGACATTGGTCTATTAGCCTTGAATGCTTCTCGCGTGTCCTAGCCGAGGTTGTTTGTGTGATGGTCGAACTCCATTTCTTGCAATGCCCATTCACTAGTCTCTGTTGTAACCTCAGTGATAGATTGGCCATCTGGAGTGGCACACTTAACATAGGAGGGGCAGCGAGGAGTAGAGAGATAGTGATAAAGGGAAAGCCCGTTTCTTAGGGGAGGCAAACTGATTGAAGAGCAACGTTCTTTGTGTGTTGGTTAAAGAGATTAGCGCCATTTTTGGAGCTCTGGGTAGTTCCCTCCATCACCACTCTACCTTCCCTCTTTTCCCCATTTTGTGCCTCTCTCTGCCTCTTGCCTCTTGCCTCCCATCCCTCATCTTTTGCACTGTTCACTCATATATATATCGTTCATTTCGTGACCTAAAACCTGATATTGGGCTTATTTGTAAATGGGCTTTGGGCTTCTACTTACCCGGGTCCAACAGTTAATATATCCATTAATGAGATATATGAAAACATCACTCGGATACAGTTTGATCCTCATACTTGATATCTTTGTTTGATACTGTCAAACAACACATATATGAGTAAGAGTGATACTCATGCTTGATATCCTAACATCGATTCAAAATGGGCCCTCATGCCATGTTTGAGTACTTGAAATGACATAGTTTGTATTGTCTACTGTCATGATCGAAAGTCAAACCACATTCACTTTACGAGCTACATTATCACCTCTTATCATCTAATTTAACCTGTACTTAGCTATCTTCACATCTAACATGCTGACATAGTCCATAAATCATAATGCATTTGTATACTAATTTGCGTCATCTTACATTATATCACTGGATTAATGCCAATTGTCGACTCTGTTCTAGTTGGCTATCGGGATTTCAGATGAGCAAATCAACTATCAGACTGATTTGAATAACTTTTTGGATTAGTTAGTAGACAACATTGGTGTTGCTAAATAAGAGTATCCTCAAGATATGCCAATGTTCACCTCTTTGAAGGGAAAAATTGCCACAGGCAGTATAATATCATTCGAGTGGTAGATTTTCAGAGCTCTGCTTTTGATTCATCCTCGTCACTGTTTGTGTCGTGCGTGACACTGCACATAAGATTTCACCGTAAGATAATTCTAAAACTTAGCTAGAGAAATTAAGCATTTAAAATGTTTACCTTTTTTGTTTGCAGTGTTTGCTAAGATCTTGGCACAAAATCTTGCTGACTTCTCCTGAACTGACATACCCTTTTTTGATCATTTCCGCAAGCTGCAAAGTCAGCCAGAACAAAATGTGTTATTTATGCCAGAATAATTCAGCTTAGTTCACTAGATATCCAGTGAGAGTTGACGACTTGCCTCATCCTCTGTTTCCTCAAGCAACCTGTATGGTTTTAGTATTTGTCAAAATTGTGTACATTAATAAATGAAGGATTAGATTAACTAATGATGTTCACTTCTATTACCTTCCGCAGTAAGATGATATGTCTTTTGAATATGCTCTAGCTTCCTGTTTGTCTGAAATCAAATACAGGTAATTGTGTGATCAGAATTCAGTATCACAAATTTGCATCATTTGTGATTAATGAATCTACAACAAGATCATACTAATCTGAAGGAACACAAAAAACACAACCTTAATAAGTTGTTTATGCAACAAAGGTGATCTTTTCTAAGAATAAACATTAGTGATCAGGTAAAGCAATTAATTCCTCCAATAAACTAGTTGAGCATGTGCTTCCCATCATTTGTTCAGTTCATCTTATGTTGTTCGTGAGGTTATTAGTTCGTAAATTCATCTAGTCTCAATTCTTTTCCAATTGGAGCCCTCAACACCTATCATAGAGTCACGAATATCTACCCTTTTAAGAAAATCATCAGGAAACCTGTTAGTCGCCCTTGCTACGCACTTTGTTTTACACTGCATACAGGAAGTGAGAGTGTCTACAGAAAGTCACCTGTATGTGGTCTTTTTCTGCATACCTATCATGGAAGAGTAATCAATCTGTGTTCCTAGCTGAGACCTATCAAAGTAACTCTTCACATATCAAAGCTGAAACTATTTACCGAAACTCACATTTGTTATTCCTTTTTCCTTATAGAATCCAATTTATACTACATAATGATACTATACATTTTCAAGTCATAAAAATGGGAAAGAGGAATATTTAGCACACGTGAAAGTAGATAGGAAAGTTTGGCCACGGATAACACCAAAAGACAGCTTAATTAGCTATGCTATAGCCTATAAATTCTAAGTGAAACTGATTACTTACAGAAATTATACCATACTCAAATTCATTTTAGATAAAAAAAAATGAAAGTCTTACAAATGATTCATTGTCAAATCAATAACTATTTCTTCGTTTAAAGTAGCAGAAATGCTTACTAATTGTAAGATTATCCCAGCTCTTTACTTTGATCCATTCCTTTCCAGTTGATCCTGCCTACAAAAATCGAAATTTGGGCCTCGGCACCATATTCATCAAGACATGTATGATATAGCATGACAAACACTATAAATCAAGCAAATCATATATATAGTCGCATTGCATCCAAGACAGAAACAGCAAATGCTCCCTCCTAAATTTCATTACTAGGTTCCTGTTTGCTTTCACCTTACTTCAAGTAAACATGCTTTAATTCGGACCTAGTAGCATAGAAACCTGCACTTCAATTTTAAAACTGTAAGCTACTCTCAATATCAAGACTCACCTTGGCCAGAGTATAATCTTGCATCTTGTCACAAAGGCCATCCAGGAGTTCAACCACTCTCAATTCACTGACCCTTTGAGTAATAAAAAAAAAGGACTTTCAGTAATACAATAAGAGGAGAAGTATACAAGCAAACACCAGTGCATCACATTATGATTCTAAAGTCTATAGTCAAGGACATAACCCAGGGAAGTTACATGCTTTAACTCAACCACGAACTATTCCTAATTGAACCCCCGATATGTTCCAATTATGTGGTAAATGTGCTAGCTTCTGAGCTTACTAAATATTTCTTTATCAAAGTTGGAAGAACTGTTTCATTTTCAACAGGTATCTCCACAGCATAAGCTCTAAGTTCAAGAAACTTGTAAGGTTTAGGCAAAATGTCAACAACAGCTGGCTAGCTATGATCAAATTGCTTTTCAAAAAAAGGATACAGGCAAGATTTAGGGCGAGAGATGAAGTATGTAACTAGTACCTGTAGTCGATGACCTTTCCTCTACGCTGACCTGTAGAATCCAGCCGATGTCTCATGTCCAAATGATTCCTCGGTTTTTCCTGCACATAAGGAAGATCGGTCAGTGATTTGACAAAAAACAAGTTATTACACTCTCCAAATTCCTAAAACAATTGATTTAGCTAGTGGATTAATTTAACAAGGGATATAGATGCTCACATTGGCCAGCCCATGTTCCAGCTCCTCCTGAAATTAGAGATATAACAGAGAAATAATTGAGCATTTTTCATGAGAATCCATCAAAATCATAGAGGGATCGACAAATCTACGAGAAACAGAGAAAGAGAATATCAAGCTAATTTGAAGAAATGAGAATGTTTGGAATTATAGGATCTTATGCTCATAGACTCAAAAAACACAAAACAATCCGGTAAACACAATGATAAGAGAAATGGATCCAGCAAATAAGAAAAACGGAAGGGAGAAAGAGGAGTAATTTACAGCTACGGCGTTGCAAGCAGCGCATTTGTCATCGATGGAAGAAACGATGGATAGTAAGGTGAAAACTGTGAAAATTCCTACAAGCTTGGCTGTGCTGTTGGTCGCCATTTTCCAATCTCCCTCTCTAACAAATCGATCTGCAACAACGTACACGGCGAAGACTGAAGACTGAACAGAGATGCAGCAACTTGTGATTTTGCTCAAGGAAAAAGAAAGAACAAAATGGACTAACTTGTAATTCCAGAGTGAATTTTGGGCCTCACTTGTCCAATAAGGCAATAGTCTATCTTATCTTAATTATAGATTTAGTTGAAGCCCAAACTGAAAGTGAAACGTGTTACTAGAAATCAACGTATAAACATACAATTCGCACCCTTCATTCGGGTGTCTTCTTGTCCTTTTTTTTTTAAACAAGCAAACAGCAGGTCCTTGAACAAGATCAAGGGTAACCTAAATCATCAAATCTGATGATCTTATAAAACTCTCTAAACAGATTATTGCTAGAGTTACTATTACAAAGCAAGGATCGGGCTTCTTGGATGCGTCGAGAGTCCTGGAGAGTCGAAATAGAGTGGAGAAAGGAAGTTAATCCTTCTGGAGTCACATTTTTGGATGCGATGAAGTCTGCAGCAGCATTGTGTTCCCTGTAACAATGTGAGATAGAAAAAGAATCGAACCACCGAATATGATTATGAATGTCAAGGACAATAGTCCTGATTTCCCAAGGTACCTGTCAGATACCTTTAATAGCATTAACAACCGTAAGATTGTCATATTCAAGAGTGAATTTAGCAAGATTGAGGGATCCTGCAACCCAGATAGCCTCTAGGATGGCATAAGCTTCGGCCATCAGAACGGAAGTGGTAGGTATATACTTTTTATCGAGAAAGATGATACGACTTTTACTATCTCGAATAATTGTACTGATAGAGGCACAAGAATTACTGTTGCAGGAGGCATCCGTATTGATTTTATAGAAGGAGTCGGGAGGTTTAGTCCAAGCATTCTTTTTAGGCCTACTCTTGTTATGGCGATTTTTATTGTGTTTGGGTTTTTGATGAGTTTTATATGAGAACGTACATTGCTCAAATTGATAGAGAATACTGTTAGCAAGTTCCCAGGGATCAACAGGGGCGACCGAGTTGAAGATCGAATTATTACGAGTTTTCCAGATGTTCCACCAGGCGAAAAAAGCAATGTCAGTAGAGGGGTTTTTGTGACAGAAGGAGCCAAAGTTGTCTAGGAAGGAGTTGCTTTGGTTTATATCTAAAAAGTCCCTGATATTGATATGGAGGGATTGAAGAACTTTAATAGTATAGGGGCAAAATAAGAAAAGGTGGTTAGAATCCTCATCATGGTCATTGCATAGAGTACAAGTGTCATAGACTCTATGAAAGAAACGGTTGAGACGTTCAGTAGTGGATAAGCAGTCAGAAGTTGCTTTCCATAAGAAGTTTTTAACTTTGGGGAGGATTGCTCTGGACCAGAACCAAGAAGTGGGGATGGGATCGTTGGAGGAAGGAGTTTTGACAAGATCAAAAGCCGAGCAGGTGGTGAATTCTCCGTTGGAAGAAGGAGTCCAGATGAGTTTTTCATGAATATTAGAATGTGGAATGCGTATATGAGAGATACGAGTAACAATGTTGGGTGGAAGGACATGGTTAAGCATTTCATAATTCCAGGTTTTGTCGTTATTAATAAAGTCGGATACTAGGTTAGAGGAGTTGGTAAAATTAAGGGGTTGAAGGTTATGAAGGTTGGGAATCCAGTTGTCATTCCAGAAATTGATATTGGTGCTAGTACCGAGTTGCCAGAAGAGACCAGTTTTGAAAGTGTCTTTAATAGAGAGAAGTCTATTGAAGTGCCAAGAGAAGCTAGGATTGGGATCCAAATCAAGGAGATTATTATTTCTAATATATTTGTCGTTGACAATTTGGACCCAGATGCTTCTGGAGTTAGTGAGGATTCTCCAATGTAATTTCATTTGTAGGGCAACGTTATTTTCACGAGAGAGTCGAAGCCCAAGACCTCCTTCATTCTTGGGTTTGTAAATATTCTCCCATCTCTGAAGAGGATGATGACTGGCCTTAGTGTTGTTCCAGAAGAAATTTTTGTAGATGTCATCAATTTCATCACAAACACCTTTCGGGAGAAGGAAGCTTTGCATAAGATAGTTGACTTTGGAAGTAAGTTTAGTTTGAATAAGAAGAGTCCTGGCAACTTGTGATAAGGTATTGGTTTTCCAAGTAGAGAGTTGCTTTTTTAACTCCTCGAGAGCTTCTTTAAAGGCAGTTTTAGTGATCCGGCCCTTAAGAATGGGGATTCCAAGGTATTTTTCCATTTTCGTGGTTAAGGGGATGTTAATGATATTGGCCAGACTGAGAGCTTTTATTTTCGGAATGTTTTTAGAAGCTTGAAGCGAGCTTTTGTGGAAATTGATAGCAAGAGCACTCAGTTGGGAGAAGGAAGTAAGGAAGTTGTTGATATAATGCATATTAGTTGCAGTAGCGTCTGCAAGAAGGATAGTATCATCAGCAAAGGAGAGGAAGGGGATTGGAGTGCCATGGGTTGTGAGTCTTATACCTATGTGGTTGTTTGGTCGAACAGATTCACTGGTAAGTTTCCGAGCTAGGTATTCCATGGCTAAAATGAAGAGAAAGGGAGCAATGGGGTCTCCTTGACGAATTCCGCATTTAGGCTTGAATTCAGGACCTGGTTCATTGTTGACAAGAACAGAAATTTGTGATGTGGTCAAGCATTCAAGAATTAGATTGACCCAGGAGGGGTCGAATCCAAATTTGAGAAGAATATTTTTGGCAAACTGCCAGTTTATTTTGTCGAAAGCTTTTTCCATGTCAATTTTGAGGGCCATCCATCCTTCTTTACCTTTGGTTTTTTTTGTTGAAAGATTGAAAGATTTCATGAGCAGCAAGGATGTTGTCCTATATAAGCCGACCTTCAACAAAGGCTCCTTGTAATGGGGAAATAATTTTGGGCAAGATAGTCTTAAGTCGATTGGACATGATTTTAGTAATGATCTTGTAAGAGGTATTGCACAGACTAATAGGTCTATAGTGATTAATGTTGATGGGGGAGTCATTTTTAGGGATCAAAGCTACAAATGAGTGGTTCCAAGATTTTGGCATTTTACCAGTGTGGAAAAAAGATCTAATAGAAGGGCATAGAGTAGGGGATATAATATCCCAGAAAGTTTGATAGAAGTCAACGGGGAAGCCATCCGGGCCAGGAGTTTTGTCTGGGGGAACCTCAAAGACAGCCGATCGAATTTCATCAAAGGTTGGTTTCTTAAGTAAGAGATGATTGTCCTCTGTAGTGATACTGCAATTGATGACATCAAGGTCAATAGGAGAGCAATTCGAGTTAGTGGGAACATATCTGTCAGCGAGTTCTTTGGTGATGGATGTTGAGATAGATTTATGGTCAGTTAATAGAAAGCCATCTCTGGTGCAGAACTTAAGAATATGCTGCCTATGTGTGCGGATTTTAGAGACACGATGGAAGCACTTAGTGTTTTTATCATTGTACTTAAGGTACGTAGTTTTGGCTCGCTTCTTCCAATACTTATCATGAAACTGTACAATTGAGTTAAACTTTCTAGTCATATTTGCAATTCTATGGCGAATAGTAGGATCATTATGGGTAGAGAGGAATTTGGTGTGGAGAGTTTCGAGTTTATCTTCTGTTTCCTTAAGTTGTTGAAAGGTGTGACCATTATTTTTATGAGCCCAATCTTTGGCGTATTGTTTTAGGAGCTTGAGTTTATAAGAATGTTTAAACATAAGGGACCCCGTAATTTTGTAATTCCAGACTTTAGAGACTAGCTTTTTGAAAGAAGATGAATTAGCCCAGGCATTCTCATATCGGAAGGGGATGCGGGAATTACGAGAGGAGTTTCCAAGGGTGAAGGTTAAAAGGCAATGATCTGAGGTAGTGAAGGGGTGATGGTGGATTGTTGGTTTGAAGATAGTTAGGAGACTAGAGTGGATAAGAACACGGTCGAGACGTTCCATGATATTGTTACTATTGTTGCTGGATTCCCTCCAGGTAAAGGGGAATCCGCTGAAATTTGTATTGACAAGATCAAGCGAGGATAGGCGGTTGCGGAGTCTAAGGAATCTAGTTGTTCTTGGGACAAGGCCCCCGATTTTGTCACAATTGTCAAATATATCTATGTTGTTGTACGAGTATTGTATGACAATAGAATTGTTCGTATTTGTGATATGACAAATAGAATTAGTAGTATTGTTAAGCTTGTAGAGCAACCAGAGCCCACCTCTGGTACCTTGGGCCGGGACAGAGATAGAAATATCAAAGCCCATTTTCCTTATAGCAGATTGTGTGGGCGGGTTTTGCGTTTTGGTTTCACTAAGAAAGAGAATATGAAGCCGATTTTTCTTGCAGATATAAAAAATTTCAGAGGTAAGTTGTGTTCTACAAGAGCTTCTAACATTCCAATAGCCGATATTCATTTATAACTAGTGGGGAAGAAGAACGTTATGTATAAATCTAGTTTATTGGTGCAAATTATCAAGATGAAATGTGCAGCAAGAATGTCAATGATAATCAGATTGTAGCATGATATAGTGAGCAGGAGTATATGTCGAATAGTGTCATTATCAACAAAGATAATGTGGTTATGCAAAATGATGATGATAATATGAGAGATTAATGCATATAGGCAGCAAGTGATAAGATTGAAGTAATACCAATCCAGCATAAACATAATTGTCACCATGTCAACAATCAGTTTACAAAACAAAGTGGTAAAACATAGTCTGTAGAGATTCAAGTACTTCAACAAAAGGTCTAGATAGTTTGTCAAAATGATTTTCAAGGATGAGGGGAAGGAGCTAAACTCAACTTCACTGCTAGCAAAAGGACACAAAAGGAGATAAAGCTTACCGGTCATGATTAATCCTGAGTATTTTTGCCTTTGCCTCTGGATTTCTTTTGCTTCTTGGACTGGGGAGGAGCTGGTGGTGTGTCTTCATCTTCTTCTTTCTTGTGTGTAATGAGAGATACACTGGAGGATTCTACTTGAGCCGAGATGTCAATCTGATCAATCTTTCTTTGGATGGAGCATGTGGACTTGTCAGAGACCTTGGGGGAAGCCATTTGATGTTCCATGTTGTGGGGGAGGAGAGTAAACCATGGCAGGGGGGCTTCTAAGGAGAGGTCTAAATATTCTCGGATTCATTCCCATCAGGTGTGGAGGGAGGTAAGCAAGTTGTTGAAAGTGTGCAAACAAATGTGGTGGGTAGAGATCTGGGCTAATATTGGGAGGGAGAGGGTAAGCTGGGAGCACCTCAGAGGAAGAGTTTTGGGATCTAGCACTGGATTGGTTACTGGAGTGAACCAAAGGAAGGTAAGGCTCTTTACCTTTGACAAGCTTTCTGTGAGTGTTGAATTGAGTGGTCTGAGAGGAGCTTGCAGAGGCTCCTTGTTTGATCTGAAAGCTGGGTCCTGAAGAGGCCTTGGGGGAGACACTAGTTCTTCTGTTCATGATGTTCTGCAGCAGCCTAGCTCTTGTCATTTCAGCTTCATTGTTTTCTTCAGCAGTCATTGTGATTTGAGCTTCTAAAGCATTTGGAAGCATGTTATTAAGGAAGAAATCCTCAAAATCATGATCCTTAGCTCCACAACACCCACATCCAGGGTAGAAGTCTTCATACCAAAGCTTCATTGTGAGGATGTTGTTATCAACATGTTTGATCCTGACAAATCCAGTTGTGACAGGGATAGTTGTATGCATACAGATTCTTGCAAATTTCTTTTTTTTCTTGTTGTTAGAATTTTCATCAATGCGGATATAGGAACCAACACCATTGCCTTCAATTATTAAACAAAGAGTTGCATCAGTAAAGAGATGTCTAGGGAGGAGAGGTATGCGTACCCATATATCAGCAGAGAGGATCTCTTCCTCTAGTGGCTCGAAACTTGGAGTAAAAGGTCTGAGCACCACCAGCTTATTGAGCAGATGGTATGGTCTATTGTCCCAGACAAAGTCTCTGGATTCTTTGTTGGCAAAGATCAACAAGGTCCAAAAGTTTCCCAGTTCTTCCACCTCTATCATTCCCTTCACACCCTTCCAATGTTCTTTGATTTTGGATAGGATAACATAAATTCGCACAGGGTCACTTGCCATTCGAATGTACAAGGCTAGGGAACTCATGTTTTCAAAGAGTGGCTTTGACTCCGGGGAGGCTGTTGGGATCGAGAATATCTGGAAGCTGGGCATTTTCTGGTGTGGCAATAAAGTCATCAAAAGTGAAGTTGGAAGTGGAGAAGTTCCGAGTGTTGAGTGGGTGGTTGTTGAAGTTTAAGGCCTCTTGATCAGCTGGGAAGGTTGTGTCCATAGGTACAGAGTTGAGAGGAGCAGGTGACGAGGCGAATTTGTCGTGTGCCAAGTCAAGTAATCCTAACATGCAAACTAAGTAATATAGTACGCAAGTAAGGGTCGAATCCCAAGAGAATCAGTTTATCAAATTCTTTAGTTATCACAATGACTAACCAATAAACGTAACCAAAGAGGGGTTTTTGTGGTTTTGATACGAAGTATCGAATGTCAACTTGGTTATAACAAGATTTAAGCGAAGTGTTCCACTTAGCGATTATCCACAATTAGATTAACAAGTTGATCTTAAAATCCTTTTTATCCCTATGTCAAGTTCTCAAGTGATCGTTCTAATTCCTGTTCTTGAATAGTTATTAGTCCAACTAGTCCTAATAACCCTTACTCGATTATAACCTCGAAACTATCAAAGTTCAATAACAAAGTAGCAATGCATTCAGGAATAGATAGATACATGCAATATCATGGACAACTAGTCGGATACTCGACATGTACTCAACTCTCTTCTCTAATAACAATCACAACTAGTTCATGCAAATAGATTGTGCTACACAACAAGTATGATAATTCAACTAGAAGTATCAAACTCTAGCAATATGAACAAGACACAACTAACTTAGGTGATCAATCTAAAGTAGTAAATCTAGTTCATCGACAATACAAACAAGAGAGTTGAGACAATCAAAGAGTAGACAAAAGGAAAGGATAAACTCACAACTTGTTGAATCCAAAAGCTTCAAACGCCAAATGAAACAAAGAACCTTAGCAACTCATAAGTTTGTGAAATACTCTCCAAAAACTTAAGCAAAACAAAGACTAGATGATCAAGGATGATCATCCACTACCTATATAGTATCAACTCATGTAACAGCCGAATTAAGGTACTAAAAACGTATGGAAAGTTACAGAATTAAACACAAATTACTTCAAATGGCAAAGACATCAATTTGATTCTTCTGTCGAGGAACCGCACCCGCGGGTTGAGAGCCGCGGACGCGGTTTTGGGTTTTTTCAGATTCTCAGGATGGCAGAGGGCCGCGGGCGCGGCTTGAGACCCGCGGGCGCGGCTTGAGCTTTCTCGAAAGCCTTGGCTGAAGGTGAGACCCACGGGTGCGGCTTGATACCCGCGGGTGCGGCTTGAGCTTTCTCGAATCCTTGTCTGAGGATGAAACCCGCGGGTGCGGCTTGAGACCCGCGGGTGCGGCTTTGTTTGTCTGAGGCAGAACCTGCTGATTTCTTCAAGTCTCCGTCTTCGTCTTCGTCTTCGTCTTCAGCAGCTTCTTCCTTATGCTTCAATGCTTCCAATGCTTGTATCATCTCGTGGAATCTCGTATGTAAATCTTCTCTCGAACAGCTCCATGATACAGATTACATAGAAACAAATAACATAATCCTATACAAAACTAGCTAATAATCCATAGTTGCGGTATGTAAAACACCGCTTATCAGCAGGGTTTGGGAGGGCCAAGAGGGTACCAGAATTTGTGTTTGGATCATTGTTATTTGGGATGGGATGGTCGGGCGTATAGTGCATGAGAGCATTTGCATAGGATACATCATCAACCATGGGAGCACAAGCAGGGGAGTGTTGGATGAAGGTGTAATCAGAGTGAGATTGGAGGTTGATGGTGGACTGGATGTAGCTCCAAAGGTCTGTATATATAGGGGCATTGAGGGTAGTGGAGGAGGAGGGAGTGTGTGAGGGGCCTGGTTTCGGATTGTAGCTTAGGTTTAGGGAGAGGTCAGTTTGGTAATCCATGTTGGCAGTGATCTGAAAAGCTAAGGAAGGAAGATGGTTTTTGTGTTGGATAAGAATGGTGGCAATGTGAATGATGTCATATATCGACAAGTCAGATGGAGAAGATGAAGGGATGCAGGTATGACAGTAATGAAGCGTGTGAGGATAATAGTAAATGCAGTGGTAGTTTTTGCATGTAGTAATGGCAATGATGGTACCTAGGCTGACAAGGCGGCTCATGAAAGCCACAATCTCCCAGAGAGTCTCTTCAGAGAGAGAGAACAAACCAAGAGAAAGTAGCTGCAGAGACCAAGCCCAGTCATAGCCAAAGGGGCTGATACATTGGTTAATACGTGTCAAGGAAGATGTCATATATGTTGTCATAGATGTTGTCATTAGATCAAGAGTGCCCAGCTTGTTCCTAAGGGGAGCAAGGCTGCCAAGCAGTTCCTCGATCTCCCTAGCAATAGCTAAAGGAGAGAGCTTCTGCTGGGAGCAAGCCAAGTCACCCAAGGGAAGAAACAACAACTAGGGAGCTTTTGTCATACAGTTTGTCAAAAGATTGTTCAAGAGGCATGAAGCCATGTCAGCAGCCCAGGAGGAAGGTGGAGTAGTGACATGTGTAATCCGATGTGGCAAGAGCAACATTAGATTAACACAAATCAAGGCCCACAACCACATCGAGCCCTGGGTTAGCAGATTGGAGAGAGAATCAGGGATAAGGAGGGAGGAAGCGTGTGACTTACACCAAATAGGGGCTAAGCTCGTAAAAATTGTAAGTAGGAGGATGATGATTACACTGGAACCAGAGTCCGAAGTCCAGCATGGGAATCTGCAATTAGATGACCAATAATCAAGATCTAGAGTCGAAATTAAAGGAGAAAGAAGGATAGAGGGGCGATTCACCAAATCGATGTCGCCGAGAGCCAATGACGCCTTCTGGAGTGTATTGATGAGCATATTTGTCTTGATTGTTGTCATAATCGGGGTAAGGATCACGATTTCAGTGTTGCATGTGTCAAAGAAAGGAAGGAAAGGGATAAAAAGGAAGGGAGAAGAAGGAGACGAAGGGGCCGAAGCCCCTAAGAGCAAAACCAGATCTGGAGAATTTTAGGAGAGAGAGGGAGGAGAGAAGAGAGAGCACCCCGATTCTAGTGTCCCACCCTGAAATTATTTTTATCTTCTTGTCCCTTTTTTTGGTTAAATGAGAGGCGGCATTCTCGGATTAATTTATTAAAAAGGCTAATAGGCGAAATCGCGGGGACTAGCAAAATCCCTAACATCGTCTGCAATCAAACACACAATACAGTCAGGCGGATCGTCCAGTTCATTAAAACCAAAAGGAAAATTTAAAGCAAGAAAAGCTATGTCGTCCGCAACGCGGTTAGCTTCCCGAAAGATATGACGGCACTGGATGTCCTAGTCCCTACAGTGAAAGCCTTGACACTGACGCACTAGGCTGGTATTAACGGTGATGACAGTTCTCCTGAATGGCCTCCATCGCGTCTAACGAATCCGACTCAATGATCACCTTCTTGAAGATCTTGTTCCACGCGGTCTCTAGCCCATAGTAGATGCCTCATAGTTCGCCCACGAAAGGTGTCTTCTTGTCCCTTAGATATAGACTATGGTGGTGTTTTTTTAGATTGTCGGAAACGAAAACGGAAAGGAAACGAACCTAGTCCATTTTAGTGTAATTGTTCATCGATTAAAATTGTGATTTTATTTCCTTTCCCCCTTCTCCTAGTAGTAATGTTCGGGTATTTGTTAACCCAATTTTGCGGTGGGTTTTAAAATCCTCTCGCCAACTCACCTCCGCCTCCTCGCCAACTCACCTCCGCCTTCTCGTCAACTCACCCCTCTTTTCTCCTCTCTTGGCATACAAATTTTAGAATCCAAAATCAACTTGTCATTATATCATCAATTTATAATTGTCTAGATTCATTTACGTTTCCTTTCCGTTTCCGAACATTACAAACAAACGGGCCCTATGTTTGTTGGCAGTGAGCTTAATGACTCTCTTCTAGCTCTCCCCTTACTCACCTTCCACCGAAAAGTCTTCAATAAGAGGACCAAGGTCACAATGAGACTCTTCAACAGCTATCAGACTTTCCCAAGAACACGAGTGACTCTGAAAAGCTATCATGAAGATAGATAAAAGTCACACTAGATTAGCAGAAAAATCGAAAGAGTTAGTGGCGGAACCCGAAAGCTTGAGTCTGAACCTGGTCTATCTCATTGGTTAGCCAGTCCCACAGACAGGAAGAAACTGAGAGTATAGTCGACTTGGGAGAGCAATTCCGACATTATGAGCTCTTCTTATGACTACGAGCCGCACGATACCGAAATTACAAACTCAATTCCTTATTTTTTTTAGAGTTAACCCCGCACTGGAAAATTATACCCCGCACCCATCTTTCAGCGCAATCTGAATGTGTCCATGACCTTTTTTCAAAAACCTGATTCAGTTTTGAGCGCATTTGTAATTGGCCAAAAGTAAACCATGTTTTTTTAATAAAATCTGAAATTTGAATGCAAAAGGGTACGTCTAGAATTGACCCGGTTCATTTTGAGACATTAAGTATGCGCCCAAAACAAAACGGGTGTGAGGTATAAAAAATCATACAATTAAAATTATATACTATAATAAGATATTATCGTTTAATATCACTAATTTATTACTTATAAAGTATAATTATGCATTCTTAAATGTTACAAACTTCACGAAATTACCGTTTTGTTTGTAGGGCGTTTGGAAAGGCAAATGATGTCCGTTTTGGACGAATTTTATATGCTCAGGCTCATATTGAAATTTTGTACAAGTTGTGGTAAAAAAAAAAAATTAAAAATGGACTACGATGAACCAGCCCAATGCCTTCGTGACAAACCAATTTTTTTTATTTTTTTTGCTCTTTGACGAACCTAATATCTATTTGATCCGTGACAAAATCTACCCATGTGTTAAACAGAAATTTGGGGGTGTGTCAAATAGGAACCCATGTTAATATCAAGAATACCTAGACGACACACCTCAATCAAACAATCACTTTATTTTAAGAGATGGGCTAACCACTGGAGCAAGGGCTATCGATCGCCATGAGCCATTGTTGAAGTCATTGATAGTAGTCTGAGCTCGTATTGTAGCCATTCAAGCTCGTAGATATCTGGTTTGAGTCAAGATAAAGTCAAGTATTGAAGAGGAAACAAACTAGACTTCAAGACAAAACTCTGGGATTTGGAATCGCTGAATTTCGATCTCGGACGAGAGAGAACAAGCATTTTCAAAAAACAAATGTCGGTGACATGGGTCGAAATCCGCGCCCGCAAAATCTTGATTAAATCTTTTATTTTCCACTTTGAGAGCACCGCACGGACTGTGCGTTTTACCGCACAACCGCGTCCGGATCCTAATCCGCACAACCCGCGGATTCCCTGCTGAAGACTTTCGAGATGTCTTCGTTTTTTATTGTTTTCGGGATTAATTCTCTTAATTGGTTTTTGTCATTTTAAGAAATACTTTTATTTTCTTTATTTCTATTAATTGGTCACCTTATGAATCCTATATAAGGTTTGCCCTAGTTATTGTTTTAGCCACCCAGACAGATTATTATGATGATTCTTATGAATTGAGAAAACGTTGTTTTCGTTCCTTCAAAAGAGAGCTTTTGTGAGAAGAGTGCTTGAGAGCATTGTAGTTGAACTCGCCCTAGTTGTACTTGTGTGTGTCAATCTCTTCCATAAGGTTGGTGCTATCAAGACTCCATAGAGCATCCTCCAGGTGCCTTGGCCTACCATAGCCGTTGTGTTTGGTTGTAATCCATTGGGGTTTTTTCATCATTCAGTAAGGTTCTTGTTCCTAAGTTCAAGGGTCTTATCGTTGTTTGATTTGGTTCCAATTTGCCTATCATTCGACTTATGATTCTTTCGTTTCATTCTAATTTCGCCTATTTTCTCTGTTCGAGGTTTGATGTCTAGATCGGACAACGGAGATTATCCCCGCAACACTTACACATTTAAATAATAAACGACGATCGTTAATCGTGGTTTGGTCTCTCTTCGAGTTTATTGTTGTTTCTAAAATCTTGCGCTAGTATAGGAACTATTAATGACGATTCTTTTAACTTATTTAATTTTTATTATTTAAATGTTCATATTAATGACAGTTTATTAAGTCATGTATTTCTAATTTTAATTAATTACTACCAACAATTGAGTTTTTCGCAGTAAGATATTCTAAATAGGATATTAACGACAAAATTTCAATTTCATCGTTAAATATATGTCATTAAAACTGCAGATTCTAGTAGTGTTTGACCTACAATATCGATGCTCATTATGTTTGAAAAAATTATACAAATAATACTAATTATGCATATAAAGTCTCAATAAGGTATCGGTCAAACAAAACGGGACTCGAAACTATGCGTAAACGTTAAAAGGCCTTAAAAAGACCTTAAAGCCTAATTTGGCGAAACGATGTCGAAACGGAATGAAACTTGGTTTAAATGCCTATTAGGGATATTAACCATGTATGTAACTTCAAATCAAAACTTCTTACTTTTCAAGTAACACCTCTTTTGTGATAACCTTACTAGTCATAAGTCACTAACTTTGGCGCAATATGTATGGTCTACAACATCGACGTTGATTTTGTTTGAAAAAATTATACACATTAGTGTTATTAGGCATATAAACTCCCAATAAGGTCTCGTTCACACAAAACGAGACTCGAAACTATGCGTAAACGCTAAAAAGCCTTAAGGGGCCTTAAGGCCCAATCTGGCGAAGCGACGCCCTAATGATGTCGGAATGAAATGAAACTTGGTTTCAATTCCTATTAGGGGTATTTAACCGTGTAGGTAACTTCAAATCAAAACTTCGTACTTTTTAAGTAACACCTCCTTTGTAATAACCTTACTAGTCATAACTCACTAACTTGTCGCAATATGTAGGCCCATTTTATAGAAGAGGTTTTACTGTTGTAACCAACTTTATTATGTGTTTGAGTTTCATGTTGTTTGAAAGGTTGTATCTTTTGATGCACTAGATTTTTATGTTATTTTTTATGGTTCAATTTAATGTTGTTTGTAAGGTTAAATCAGTTTCACTCAAAAGTTCATGTACTATATGTATTCAGTCATGAACTGTATGTAATATATGTGTAAATCCATATGTCACGTATGCCTATGTTCCTTACGTCGCATATGCATATGTTTCATACGTCACGTATGCCTATGTTTCATCGGAGAACTCTAAACGCCGAGGAGGGGATTCTTTTCTCTTCTTCTTTCCCTTTTCAACTACGGATTATTTTCTCTTCTCTTCTCTATTTCTAGCACGAGATGAGTGTCCAAGACGACGATCCATTTATGCATCACAAAATCAATCATTTCATCAAAATCATTATAAACAAAATGTGCAATTCCACAAATTAAATCATTTTATCAAAAATAAACATTATTTCAAAAACATTAACAAAAAGAAAAGAATTCTAGAATGTGCAATTCCATACGTCGAGTGTGGATACAATCCACACCCGACCTGTGGAATTGCACATTCAAGAACTCTGTCTCCTTTTCCTCTTCTCCCGACAATGTTCTCTCTTTAATCGCCATTGTTGCCTCCCTTCTCAAGTTGAAATCCTTTTCTTCTTCACAGCTCTCCTCCTTTATCTCTCATTCTCTCTTCGTATCTCTTCATTTTGAAATTTATTTTCTGTTTTTTCTCCACACCAGTCTTTTTAACATGTCGTCAGATTCTAAACTTTCTGATGATTTAAAATCTCCTTCAGTTTAGTCTATTAAGTCTATTTTACTTGTTTGTTTTGCTTTTAAACTTCTGTATTTGGTATTATTTTGTCGAATACTCGATTTTAAAATTTGAACTCCATTTTCTATAAACCCTAATTTGTGTTCTGTTTACTGTAGTTTATGAAATTTGTTATTTACTCTATCTGTGGTATGTATGTCATTACATCATTCACTATATCTGTGGTCTGTATTTTAAGTTTTTTTTTTGTGAATCTCATACAATGTGACTTGTTGTTTGCATATGAAGTAACTTGTGTTCTGTTTATGTTATTACATCAGTTTGTGATTTGAATATGAAGTTCTTCCTCAATGGATAGTTAATGATTAGGATGCTATTAACATCCTAAGTAATGTTTGAAGTAATTTGTGGTCTGCATACAATTTGTTGTTCGGATTTCATACATGATGTGTGTTTTTTTTGCATATGATGTCTTCGTGGTTTGCATTTCAGTGTTTTCTTTCTTTCATTTGGATTTATCTGTATTCCTATGATGCTTATCTGGATTGTATATTCTTTTCATATTGTTATGTCTTTATCATTGCAGGAAAACATACATTTTAGGGACACAGAAGAGTAGCTGCACTCCGACAAGTATATTGAATTCTAAACTTGCCAAGTCTGCATTTAATGATGAAGACAACAACGTCATTGCTATACCTTCTCCTCCTCCTCAACTTACCGTTCTGTCTTCTCCCAAGGTGCATAAGCCATATAAGGGCAAGGAGAGTGCCATATTTATTAGGAGTAGTCCTAGGCTTAACCTTCCCAAAGAAACAGTTGCTAAGGATGCAATACCTTCTCCTCCTCAAGTTGTTGTTCTCTCTTCTCCCAAGGTGCATAAGCCATATAAGGGTAAGGAGACTGATATAGTTATTAGGGGTAGTCCTAGGATTAAAGTTCCCAAAAAAACAGTTGCTAAGGATGCAATTAAGGGTAAGGAAAAGCTAAAGTGGCGTATGCAGATTTACCCGATAGCAGTTCTGATTCAGATGACGATCCGGAGTTGAAGAGAGCATTGGATCTGAGCAGATATTTGGCTCATAACCAGCAGCCAGCTCTCATTTCTCACGATGGTCGCACTGTTGTTAGGAAAAAAGTTATGGGCGCCATGAAGTCTCATTTTGAGACCCTATCTTCTAGGAACTCCCCCAAGGCTTTGTTAATTGCTCTTAAAAACTTGTCTGGAGATCAGAAGAAGGTTGTTATTGATATTGGTTTTGGTAGCATCCTTGACTGGAAAATTCAAACTCTGTCCAGAAACCTATCTCATTTTGTTGTGGAGAGTTTTGAAGCAGGGGACTGTTCCCTTAAATTGCGTTCATTAGTCAAAGAAATCCCTTTAGTTGTTGCTGATGTAAAAAGGGTGTTTGGTCTTCCTGATTGCGGTGTTCCTGTAGATCTTCCGAGTAGATTTCATAAGTTTAATGTATTAGCTGAGTTTAAGGGACAATTTCGTGACCCTTCCAACACTACAACTTTGAAACCGTCTGAAATATGCTAGAAATTGTGGAATATGTTGTTGGTGATGATATGTTCAAGAAGAACTTTGTTATGATGTTCTACACCTTAGTCATTGAAAGTTAGGGTTGTGGAGTGATGAGTATGAGAACTTTGGATTTGTTGGAGGATGTTTCCAAGATCAAAGAGTATAACTGGTGCCAATTGATCTTTGATTTGGCCATTAATTCGAAGTTGCAATGGTCTCTTTGTTCTAAGTTTGAGTCCATAGGTCCAATTCTATTTTTATTGGTATGGTTTATGTCTTTACTTTTCTTGATTTGCAAATTGCATACTAAGTGTTTACTGAATTGCATACTAAGTGATTGTGAATTACATACTACGTTATTATTGAATTGCATACCAAATGTTTTTTGAATTCATACTAAGTGATTTCCGAATTGCATACTAAGTTATTTTTGTGTTGTTGCTGTGAATTGCATTCTTTTTTTTTTTGCATTCCATGTATTGTTTTTTGAATTGCAGCTTACTTTACTTGTGATCTGCATAGTAGTTTATTGTGTTTTCACATTAACTGATTTATGAATTGCATATATATGATTCTTGTAATAATTTCATAATTTATTTGTATTTTTGTAGTTGTGTTATGTTGATAGAGTTATGGTTCTCATCAAACCTGTTCCAAGGGATCTTCCTCTAATCAAAGTGTGGACAACTTCAATGTTGAAATCCAGAGAGGCTGGTGAGATGCTTGTTGGTGGGTTTGAGAAGGGCAAAATTCTACTTGAGTCTCAACCTCCTGTGCAACCAGAAACTATTCAGCCTCCTTTGCAACCAGAAACTACTTGTCCCATTCCTAAAGAGTGTCTTGGTGATGGGACCATTCCTGTATGTGTTGTTTTATATTTTTTTAGTTGTTATCCCTTTTATGCCTTGATTTTATAATCTAAGTATCTTTCTTCTTGTGTTCAGGAATTTGTTCTTCAATAATATAACGTGGTTCGCCAAATTGCTGGTAATGTTTGTGAATTCTACAACAATATTGACATTGCTCCAGTAGAACATGCTCAGAACAGTTTCTTCAAGAAAGTGAATGAGGAATGCACCCGGAACTTGAAGATAAAACGTCCAACATCTGTCGCCCCAGAAGATGTTGATGCTTCTGGAAATTTGGATGACAGTGATGAGCGCTTTTGGGCTGATCCGATTGTCTTTGAGATGATTGAAGAAGTAGAGAAAGCTATTGTTGCTGAGAAGAAAGTTACAGAGCATGTACCCATGAGTAGTGGTGTTACATCTTTCTTCTTTATTAGCTTTTCGTCTATTATATTGTTTCATTTGTATTTATTCGTGATATTTATTCTTTTTCTTTCCATTTTAGATGTTGGTCCAGTAATTCTATTAATGACACAGTTTTTCAAGATGTTGTCAATGAGTCTTTTGAAGTTCCACTTGAGCAAGCAACTAACGTTTTTGATGTTTCAATGGATCAAGCTCCATCATCCTCAACCAATATCAAACTTGGAGAATCTAAAGTTTCAGATGTACCAGTTATACATTCAGAAGTTGGAGATTCAGAAGTTCCAATGGAACAATATGCAGTAGCAACGACTTTTGGACAATCTGCAGTAGTTGTGGGTATAGTGACAAAATGTGAACAATCTGATCCAAGTAACAATGGACTCGAAACAAATTTGATTGATTTAACGAGTGATAAATGTTCATTGGCATCTCTACCTTCTGCAGAAGCAGCATCTAATGTTTCCTTACCTGTTGGTATGAAAAGTTTAGTTTATTAATTTTACCCTACTTTATTTATGAATTGCTTACCTTAATGTTTTTTCTTTGTTGTATTCGCATGCTCTAAATATAAAGAGAAGAAGAAGAAAATGCCTAGGTTCGGTGGTAGGGTTACTCGCCGCAGTCCACTGTTTACTCTTAATGGTGAAGGTAATTCCATAAATGATCCTATTACAGTGTTGCTCGACAACCCTCCTATAGAAATTTATGTACCGGCTTCCACAGTTTCTTCGTCGTTTGTTTCTGAAAAATATGTCTATGATTCTGAACAATCTGATCTTCCACCAATGAAAATGGGATTAAGCCCTTTTGCATTCCAGTTTTTCACAATCCCACCTAAAGGCAATACAGTTCCGGTAATAGTTGCCTTTAATTATTAGACCTTTAGTAGTTATCTGTTTGGTTTGATATATTGTATTTATTATTGTTTTATAGCATGTGCCTCAAGGTCGAAATGACAACGAACGTGGTCAGGTTCCTTTGCTTACGGTGAGTACTAAATTTATTTTGTATTTGTTTTCAAGCTGTAACAAGTTGTTATAAAATTACTAGTGTATGTTTGTTTTAAAAAGTGTTTAATTTTCTATAGGTCTCAACCTGCAACAAGTTCTGGTATTCAACAATTGAATAGCTCAGATTCTAGAAATCCTGTTGCCCAAAAACCATATCATCGAGTTACTAGGATATTTAATGATTCAAGTTACACTTAACATATTATTGATTTTTCCTTCAACTGGAGGGATTTTTCCTTCTCAGCGCACATTGCGTCCTCCTCAAAACTTAAACGATAGGTGTCGTGATAACATTGCATTAATGAGAGCTTCTAAAATTAGTGAGACAAGCAAATCTTCATGGAAGGAAAGACATATTCATCTAGATGTGAAACCAAATGCCAAAGAACGTCGTTTGTTTGAATGGGTTTCTCAGGATAAGAATGAAAAGTAAGTTAAATCATTTGTTATATTGTCTTTGTTTCATTTTTGGGAATTTTCTTGATTGGATTTGATGTTTACTTGGACTGCATACTAGTTGAATTATGAACTGCATACTAGTTGAATTGTGACGCAATGTTTTGTTCTTGCAGGGAAGTCATATTCAGACATGCTGAATTAAAGCTTACTTGTCGTGATTTTCAAACATTTTGTCAAGCTCGTTTCTACAGTGTTGAGTTTAAGATTGTCGATGTGTGGGCCCGAGTATTAAATTTTGAAGAGTTAAAGAGAAGTGAATCCAGTATCTATAGATTTTTTGCAAGAACAAAAGTTTGTGTAACTTAGTATTATTTAGTTTGCATGTCTAAACATTTGTTTTATAATGTATTTTTATGTTTTTTGTTATCTAGGATGTAAGTATCCAACAAGTTACAGTCACTGATCCTGCTGCAATGAGACGAAGTTGACAAATTGTGTACAAGGAAAGTGTATCTGTCAAGTTAGATTTGGAATGAAAATTGTAACTGTGAAACTATGTAACAACTTCCTATAACTCTCTAGCTAGTGCTTTCTGAACCCTCTAAGTAGATCTGCCGACACTTGTCTTCACAGTTGAATTGCATTTGATGTTGTTTCAGGATTGCAAATTAAGGCATATTTTGAACTGCATCCTAAGTGTTTTCAGGATTGCTTATGAATCAGTTGTTGGTTGCATACATAGTGTTTTTCAGGATTGCTTCTTTAATCAAATCTGATATTTGTCTGATGTTTTTGCAGATTCCCCTCAGTTCCTTTTTCCTATTTTCTTGTTTTCTTACTATGTGTTGATCATTAAAACAACTTGTTCATCACAAAAAGAAAGCAATTTTGCAATTGTTTTTGCATAGTAAGTGCATATGTAGAAACAATATGTTATATAATTATTAATCCAAATCCAACACGTCCACGATAATTGTAAATCCCTACTTCCACGAGTACTATATATATAACACAAAGCATAGCAATACTAGTTTCAAAGCTAATAAATCTTTGGTTTGTCTATGTAATGCTTGATCTCGTTTGTGTTGTAGCTCTTCACGATTTTTGCTAGCGAGTTTGCAAAGTCGTAGTGCCTATTGATGTTCGTCTCATTGACGTCCAGTGAAGAGTAAAACTGTACAATAAACATACATAAATCAGATTAGAGTTTCACTTTGCTTGATCAATTTCTATATAAAATTGAAACTTTGATAAATTTCTTATGATATTAAGTTGTATATCTCTACATCCTCTTTGATTCTCAGTTTTAATGGGGAGTTGCTTTGCTTCTTCAATTTTCTGAAGCACTACATGCCTCTTCTCTAGCATTTCAACAAGACGAGCATCTCCACTTATTATTGACTTCCTCATTGTGTGTCGTAGGGAGTCCGGTGTCTATCTAGTGTCTGCCCACATGAAACTTTAATTATAAAATTTGAAATATAAACAAAAAAAGTCTTAATCGTATTCTTACAATTGCTTAAGTCGCCATTGGATTTGGCCCATTGAAAATCATGCCATATCCTCTGATATGTTTCATCCACTGGACAGAATTCGGAGTCGTTGATATATAATTTCCTGCTATACCATTATATGAAAAAAATTATGTTAGATCAACATTTATTATTTCTGTCTATATGTTTTTCCAAAGTTCTAAACATTCAATCCTAATTCTCCTCATATGCAGTTGTAGATCCCTCCACAGCCAGTTATCAAAATTAATTTAGAATCTTTGAGTTTAAATTTTTTCTGAAATTAGACAGGGCAAGTTTTTACCTCGTTTTCCATGGTTGTCTTGTTGAAACGGCTTGTTCAACCCATTCAGAGAACATACAGATCTCTACAAAATAATTTTTGGAAGAAATTAGTAACAGAGAAGTTATAGAAATATTTTTGAAGTACCAAGTTTTATAGTAAGTTTGTTTATGATATAAGGATCGAGAAGAAGATCCCTACAAAGACTATGAGTGTATGTAGTTGTTTTTTCAGTTGTTGATTTATTGAGTTGGAAAATGATCGGACGAGGAGTGTATTTATAGACATTATAGGTTATATAAACCGTCCCATAGTATTCAAACCGTCAGAATGTGAAAACCGTCTACTTTTCATGATTTCTTTTTCCCGTTTTGAATTTATCACGTGTCTGTCACGTGTTTTTTTATAATATATAACAAAAAATGCTAACTGGTGATCTCGAACCCTCAATTGTTTGTTATATAGTTAAACTGCCCTTCCCACTGCACTTGTTTGTATTTCTTGTTGTTTAATGACAGTTTTAATAATTATAGTATAATAGTCATTTTGAGATATAAAAATATTTACTTTTATTTACTTTTATTTACTCTAGTATGTATTTGTGAAACTGCCAAACTTACATCTGTGAATTTGTCTTGGAAAACATTCATGTATCTCTGGATGCACCAGGTATGCATTTCCCAGGCACCTGATATGCATTTCCCAGGCACCTGATATGCATTTCCCAGGAACACTTTGTGTGCATCTCGTTGAACCAACTAGGTTGCTTCAAGAGTCATCCCTGCTATAATTTCTTATGTTTAAGATCTAACAAATACAAATATTTGGTTACGCAGTTCTTAAAGACATATTGAGTTTCCATCATGTTGATTCCAAAATTCGGAACTCCTAGTCACCAATGTGTTTCTTAGTTGCAACACAACTACTACATAGTCACACCAAAATAAAGTTTTCATAGCAAAATAACCAGCCAATTCCTTCTGTTTGCTCCATCAGTTCTCCCTTCTTATATAGACAATTGCTACATTGTAGATAGCTTCATCCACGTCCTTCAATTCAAATATTCATATATCACCTACTTTCAAATCATTGTCCTTCACAAAAGTTCTCCAGCCTTTCCCAAATTTGTATTGCCCACCAGTCCTCTTCAGAGCAACTTTTGTTTCTTTGTTATCCATGTGGAGTCTGATTTCTTGGATAGTTGGAGAGAATAAATATTCATCACTGTGAATTGGAGGAACAAACTGCATTTATTCATATGAAATTGGAACATTAGTAATCCAATACAGAGTTGGGTTCCTTGAAGAACAACTCTTAAGATAAGAACAAAGAACAAGATCTGGGCCGTTGAATATTTGAAACGGACGCACCAGATTAAGCCACGTCTCTTTGGAGAATTAAAAGGAAGAATAAGCAGGCGGTGACAATTTTGAAAATACTGCAAGAATTTCAGGATTGGACGAAACAATCCTTACACTTTCTCCCCCCTTTCTCTCTCGCTCTCGCTCGAGAAATTTCACAGAGTTCGCTAGTTTCAAAGGCATTTCGTTCGTAATTCATCAATTTTCCAGAGAATCTACGCTTGCAAGCTCGAGATTTCGATCGATATCTTGCTTTTTGTTGGTGATTTCTGAGATTTAAGTTCAGACGATGGATTCAGGTCAGTTTTCGAAAATTCTAGGGTTCGAGATTTCGAAAATCCTAAAAGCTTGAGATTCAAAGATATTGTTCACTATAATCGCTACGAATTAGGAAGCCTCAGTTGTTGTTTTCATGATTTTGAACTTTACAGATGATTTGAAGCACCAAAGCACGAAAAAAAACAGGTTTCTACAATGAACTTAGGGTTCATTGAACAAATATTTAGGTTTCATACATATCGACTATGAAACAGCTAGTTTTATGTATGTTCAACACTTGAATTAGAGTTCAACACTTGAATTGGATAGAATCTCCAAACTTGATACGAAGAATATAAATTTTAAGAGGTTCATACGGTTGAACAGTTAGGTTCATAGGCTTAGACTGTAAGGTTCATACATGTCGACTATGAGGCACCTAGTTTTATGCATTTCAGATTTATGAAGGTTCATATGGTCAAAATGGTAGGTTCATAGGTTTAGCCCAAAACGGGTTAAGTAACCCTTTTTACAAAGTTTAATGAAGAAACTAACCCGTTTTATACAAGGAAGGTAAACTAACCCTTCCCTTTTCTAATCTGATACGCACGCTGCTTTCTTCTTCTTCCTCTCCTTCCCTGCCGATTTTCTTCTTCCTCCATCTTCCTCTCCTTCACGCCGATTTTCCTCCTCCTTCTTCACGCCGATTTTCTTCGTCCTCCTTCCCAGTGTTGTCATCTTCGTCCTTCCTCTTCATTCGGAGCGAAAAAGCTCGTTCCTTCCCGGTGTTGTCAATCCTCCGTCTCGCAGCAAAGCGCCTCCACCAGAAAACTCGACGTCACGCCTCGTCTCGGCTCCCATCGACTAGATTTGGTGGCTCGCATCGACTTTTCTGGTAAGATTAATGAAGCACGCTTCGCGCGCTTCATAAGATCTCTCTCGCGGTAGATTCTGGAATGAAATTCAAGGTTTGACATCATCAAACTAACAAAGCATCAATCTGCCGTCTCGATATAAGAAACTTCCTACTGCATATCGAAATCGAGGTAAAATTCAAACTGTCATCATATAATTACATGAACGTGAATGCTAAAACACACGAAATAATTAAATAAAACTGTGATTTTAAAGACTTTCTGTATTTTTTATGACAAAATGTTGTTAAAAAAAGGATTTTGGTGGACAAATAAGATGAAGAACAATGATTGAATAAAATAATGAAAACTGGATGACAGAGTGTTGAGGAATATAGATGAAACTGATGAATGTTGATCCTGATGACAATATGATGCTCATATAGAAAGTTGATGACATAATATTGAACTTAGATTTAAAAATGTAAATGTGATGACAGTTTGATAAATAGATGATGTGTGTTGGATGACAGTAATGCAGAATGTTGATGGATTAGATGACATAATATAACAATTCAGGAATTTAAACAGTGATGACAGAATGTTGATGGATTACATGATGAGTGTTGGATGACAGAAATAAGATGACAGTATTGTTGTTTAAGAAAAGGAGTTGATGACAGGATTTAGAATTTAAATTTATAATATAAGGTATGATGTCAGATTGAAAATTGGATTCAGTACAATTCAGGAATTATAGAGTGATGATAGAATATAGATGAAACTGATGAATGTTGATCCTGATGACAATATGATGCTCATATAGAAAGTTGATGACATAATATTGAACTTAGATTTAAAAATGTAAATGTGATGACAGTTTGATAAATAGATGATGTGTGTTGGATGACAGTAATGCAGAATGTTCATGGATTAGATGACATAATATAACAATTCAGGAATTTAAACAGTGATGACAAAATGTTGATGGATTACATGATGAGTGTTGGATGACAGAAATAAGATGACAATATTGTTGTTTAAGAAAAGGAGTTGATGACAGGATTTAGAATTTAAATTTATAATATTAGGTATGATGTCAGATTGAAAATTGGATTCAGTACAATTCAGGAATTGTAGAGTGATGATAGAATGTTTATGAAGACAATAACATGTGCTATACAGGTACAAAATGAATATTCTAACTGTATGTTGGGGAGGAGACTGGAAGATGAAAGATGGTTCGAATGCTTATGTTGGGACATTGATTTCAAAAGCATTTGTAATCGACATCAACATAGGGCTGGATGGTGCAAAGGATACCATTATTCAAAGGTTTAATTTGAAGACAGAAGCACATGAAATTGAGTTGTCGCACTTGAATCCTTTCCAGAAAATTCAGATACCATATATTGTAGAGACGGACGAGGACTTCAATTGTTTCATTGAAATCAACAAATCAGAGAAGGTGCAATGGAGTGTGCCTTTGTATGTGACAGAGAGAAAAAAGAAGAAGACAACTAAAACGACAGTAGTGAGTGAAAAAAACAGCTTTGTTCCATTTCAGAATGATTATGAGATGGAAGGTGGGAGTGAGGTAATTAGTTGTGAATCAAGGGACAAAATTACTGAATGGGGAGAAATTATGGAGGGTGATAGTCCTTCTTATGAAGACTACACAGGGTTCATCCATATTGGACAGATTTTTGACTCAAAGGAGATGCTCAAAGTTGCCATTAGGAAAGTCGCTATGAGGGAGAACTTTGTGTACAAGGTATACAAGTCAACCCCTGATTTGTTTACTGTTAAGTGTGCAGATGAGAACTGCAACTGGGGGCTGAGGGCAATGGTGTTGAAAGACACACATTTCTTTGAGATAAGAAAGTATAGAGAAGAACACACATGCTCTTTTGAATTTAGGTGTGAAAACCAGTGCAAGCCAACATACAAGATGGTTGGAGAGCAGATTAAAAAAAGGTAACAAAACATATTAGCAAAATAGTTATGGTCTTATACAAACACATTAATATTGAAAGATGACAGTTTGGATGATTTATTGTGTGTGTAGGTATGAAGGGGTGAAAACTGGACCAAACCCTAAAAGTATCCGGAACGACATGACGAAAGAACATTGTATGGATGTGAGCTATTGGAAGGCTTTGAAGGCAAAGGAATGGGCACAAAATTTGATTAGAGGAACACCAGAAGAAAACTATGGAATGTTGCCTATATATTGCCACATGATAAAACAAGTCAACATAGGCACATACACAAAGCTAGAGGTTGATGACCAAAATTGCTTCAAGTATGTGTTCATAGCACTAGGAGCAACAATAAGAGGATTTGATCAAATGAGAAAGGTATGTAGACATACCTTGCTATACTTGAATCTTACAATAGATGGACTAAGGATGACAATATGTGTTGAGAATATGTGTTGATGACAGAATTTTAAAATAAGGTAAAAGCATGACAGGATGAATGAGAACAGTGTTTGAAAATATATTAAAAACATTAATGATGACAGTATTTGATGAGTGTATTATTACAAAAAAATCTCAAAATGTGTATTGCTCATAATATGTGTTGAAGGATGCAGGATGACAGATTTTGATGACATTTTTATTTGACGACAATGTTTGATGACAGAACTCTTAAAGGATGCATGATATCAGTGTATGAAAAGAAAATATAAAAAATACAATAAATAGTACTATATTTCAAAGGGTTTGAACCAAAAATATATAAAAAATGACTGTTGATGACAGAATACTTCTGATTTGAAGGTAATCATGGTGGATGGAACACATTTGCATACAAAGTACAAAGGACACCTATTGATTGCAACTGCGCATGATGCGAACCAACAAATTTATCCATTGGCGTATGCAATTGTTGATTCAGAAAATGATGGATCTTGGACATTTTTCTTCCAACAGCTTATCACAATGATCCCTAGTTCACAGGAATTGGTGATTGTGTCTGATAGGCATCTAAGTATTATAAAGGCAGTGGAGAGCATTTATACATCATCAAAGCATTGTGTGTGTAGAAGACATGTTCATCAAAACCTCAAGACAAGGTATAAGGACAGGGGTGTGCACAAGCTCTTCACTTTGGCTGCAAACAGCTATACAAAAAGGGAATTTGAGGAGAACTTCAAGAAGATATGTGCAATTAATCAGGAAATGGGGGATTACTTGGTTATTTCCAAATTTGAGAAGTGGGAAAGATCACACTGCAAAGGAGACCGATACAACATAATGACTACAAACAATTCAGAGACCATCAATAAGGTCCTACTAGAGGCTAGGTCATTTCAGGTTGTTGCCCTATTGGATTGTGTTTTAGAAATGCTGATAAGATGGTTCGTTGAAAGGCGCATCAAAACAGAAGAAGCGCTGAGCAAAGTGGTGCCACCAAACATAGAGGAAATTCTTCAAAAAAGGCATAAACTGTCCAAGAAATATGAAGTGAGGGCATTGAATGGGTTCCAATACCAGGTGATAGGAGGAGATTTCTATGGAGTTGTCGATTTGGAAAAAAGAAGCTGCACTTGCAGAGTGTTTGATCTAGATCATATTCCCTGTGTACATGGAATGGCAGCAATGCAGAAAGCAAAGGTGAAAGTGACAGGATTTGTGAGTGACTACTATAGATTTGAGAATTGGATGAAATCTTACAAGGAGACCATATATCCTGTGCCTAGGCAAACTGAAGAAATGATTCCAGAGGAGATAATGAACATACAATGCCTACCTCCCAAGCCAGAGAAAAGAACAGGGAAACTTAAGAAGAAGAGAATACCGTCTGAAGGTGAGTTCCCAAATCATAGCAAGAGGAGGTGTGGACCAAGAAGACCCGCAAGATGCAGTCTATGCGGATCCACTGGACACAACAGAACATCATGCATGAACAAAACCCCAGAAGCTAGAAGTTCACCTTTTGTTCTAGAATAGTTTGATTACATTGATAAAAAATACTATTACACATATATAGTTTGCATTACTGTCCTTTTTGAATTGATTTGAACAAGTATTTTGGATGACATAGCACATGGTCATTGCAATAAATAAAAATTGTTGAACAATTGGATGAATATATTAAATACTTAGTGGTTTTGCATCAGAAAAGCTCACAGATGGAGGTAGATGACATATAAGAGTTGATGACAGTTGAATAATCATCAACGCATAAAATTGTCATCAAGGTTTAACACAAACTTATGAGAAGTGAAAAAATTCAAATGATGACCGATGCCAAAATAGAAAGAGATATCTGATTAAAAAGTTGATGACAATTTAAATAATTGGCCTATAAGACAAAATGATAACTCTGTCATCCGTGATGACAAAAGTATATGATATCATAACATATTAATAAACACATGGATTTAAAAGATTGAAAAATTTAGAGCATTAGATTACAGATGAAAAAATAAATGACAACATCAATATCTGTCATCGGAAGCAAAACGGGAATTCATTCTTTTATTGCATAAGTTCAACACAATAAAGTGAAGTTACATTGATGAAAGATCATAAAGGAAAATACTAATCCCATAGAAAAAGAACACAACAACACTCAGATAAGCCATAAAAACCACAAAAGGGATTGGCTGAAATATATAAAACTGAACCATATTAAAAAGAGGCTAAGCTGTTTTGACAACCCTAACCAGGTACACAAGACTTCTATCACTTCTCCCCATCACTTCAAATAGGAGAGTTTGATCTTTTTCTATTTTATTGTCTGCAACAAACTTCCTCCAGCCTTCACCAAACCTATAGCAATTGTTTGGATTCCCATGGTCACTGAATTTCACCATTACATCCCAAATATTTTGTTTGTCTAAGATAACCAAGATGATTTTCTTATCTTTGAACTCCTTGAGATATTCATTGGCGTGGTCAAAAGGGATTGGCTGAAATATATAAAAACTGAAGCATATTAAAATTTTAAAGAAAACTGAAAAAGAGATTATGCAATTCCATAAAAGGATGGAGATTTTTACCAATCTACAATCATTTTCCACCATAGACATCTGCATCTCAACAAAAAAACACTCATCCCAGTCGAAATCATTTTCCCAGTCGATATCATCTTCCATTTTGAGGAAAGAACTGCACAAACTCGAATTTTAAATAAAAATGAGTGCCATTGAACTTACAACAAAAGAAAAAAATTGAAAAATAAAATACTTGCCTTGTAAACGATTGGATATGTGGAGGTATACAAAAAAAGATGAAAAGGGAGAATATGGGATATCTGGAATGGAAGATGAGGATATATATATAGGAAAGGAGTTAGGGTTGCAAAAGAATACATTAAATTGGTCAAACACATTTAATGCTATTGGTTGTTAGGAGACCAACAACCAAACTCAAACTTTGAATTATCCTCACCAATGCATGTTGGTTTCGAAATTTTAAATTAACATGCATTGGGGTTCACCAGAAAAAACTAAAAAAAATCCCAAAATAAGGCTGCATGAAGGATGATGACAGGTGAAGGCTGATGACAGAAATATTTTCGAGTGTATATAACAGTCATCAAAGAATTATAAGAAATTGTATGAGGAGGAGAACAAATTTAATAATGATAAAAAATATAATTTATAAGATGACACTTGATGACAATATATTAAGTGAAGATAGAACTGTCATCAAACATTGACATAGTTAATGAAAGATGACGGTTGATGACAATTTTTAAATGAACATAGAACTGTCATAAAATATTGACACAATGAGTGAGATAGAATGATGCTTTAGATCATTCTGATCAACAATCAATGATGACAATGATCTAAAAGTAAAATAGGTACAAAAAGCATGACAGTGTAATAAAACTTTTTTGTCATCTGGATGACAGTATGATAGAATCACAATCATTAAAAACTATATATAGGGGACAACCATAAAACACTTTATATAATTTGTCATCACTAAAATAAGATTGCAAAACAAACTGTCATCATTACAAACACTGGAGTACAAAAAGGCACACATTATCCCAAATTGTCTTACACAAGTGAAACAAACACTGTCGTCCAGTATATCACTATTAACAAGTTTTTACTGAAAGTGAAAACACAAAGCTGAATCAATTCTATAGCTTTTTACGATTAAGAGGAAGAGGCTTCCACACAATCTCTTGGTGAAATAGCTCAATTGCCATCTTCTCCCTAAGTGCCCTCACATGATCGTCATCCAGCTCATCCAAGGAACTCCCAAATGCAAATGCTTCAATGTACTTTAATGTAAAGAGACCACAATTACCACTGAAAACCAAAAGAAACATAAAAATAAAAATGGTTATGCAGTGTAACATTGAAAAAAAAAAATACATAAGAAATTAGAATAAGTTAAGAATAATATGCTTCAAAAAGAAATAATGAATACATACCCTTTGTCTTGGGGGAGAGTACGATGCCTAGTGAGAGTAAAATCATTGTCTAGGTTCCCAAGGTGATTGAACATCCCACTTCTGTTTAACAAAACAGGGAGTAATTTGCAAAGAGGCTCAAGACATTCAATAATGAATTCATCCTTGTAGAAACTAGCTCTCGAATCTGGGGTATATAAACAGTCCATAACAGTAATATGCTTCTTAACCAAGTCTATCTCTAGAGCAACCCAATGTTCGTCATTGATATTAAATGGTGAGTAAACCCTTGAGACGCCATTAGCCCACGATTTCCCATAGGCTGGTGGATGAGCACCAGAAAAGTAATCAAGATGGAAATTAAGGTTGTAATCTATACGAGACAACACCTTCTCAAGACACTGGGCGTTCATCCTACTAAACCAAACCCAGTCCAGAATAACTACATCCTTGAATTTTTCTCCCTCATCAAATATTCTTTTCCTCATGAAATATAGGGCTTCAGATAAATGCTGGAAAACAGAAAAGAATTCTAGCATTTATATACAAATACATAAATAATAAAAATTTAAAAAAACTGGTTTCAATGATAAAACACTTACAACGTCGTCGAACCAAGCATTCTTCCTAATCAACTTCTGGAAAAAGGGCTTAGAGAGGCTAATATCATTCCCTTTTATAGTGGCTTCTTCCTTGCTGCAAAAAATGAAGAGGAGAAAAAAAATGTCATTAGACAATATATGTCATCATTCAAAAACTCAAAATAAACGATACCAAAATATCATGATAAAGTGCTTGATGACAAATGTATAATAGGTCATACAAAAAATTATGATAACTAAACATAGAAAAGATGATGACAATGTCTTGATAGTTTAGATAATAAAGTGTTGGATGGCAAGATTGATGACACAAATGTCATCAAAACCTAAAAGTGTTTGATGCCAGGATTGATGACAGGATTGCATCAATCACACTTGGAAACAAAATTGATGACAAGTTTAAGCTAAGAATTAAAATAATATAATAGATATGACAGAATAATGATTTGATGACAAAATAATGATTAGAAAATTAAAGCTAAAAACAAATACAACATACCCATCTTTTAGCCATGAATAGAAGACCAAGCGATCGTCGTATTCATAGAAAGAGTACGCTGGTCTGGGAGGCATACCAATGGCTTTAGTTGGCACTGCGAAGGGGCTTAGAAGGACAGGGCTAGGATGACCTACCCTAGAAGACTTCCTTAGCAACTTGTCATCGGGAGCCACATTGTCATCAGGAGCCACATTGTCTTCAGGTGCCTCATTGTCATCGGATTCAACATTGTCTTGAGATTCCATGTTATCAACATCAAGACATTCCCCTTTATCAACAGGATTGACTGGAAGATCTACCACAGAATCTACAACTTCCAACACCTCCTCAGGAATGACAACCTTGTCATCATCAACCATATCAACCTTGTCATCATCAACCATATCAACCTTGTCATCATCTGGGATGACAACCATGTCATCATCAATCATATCTATCTTGTGTTCATCTGGGATGACAACCTTGTCATCATCAACCATAACTCCCTTGTCATCCTCTAAGTTGACCAATTTGTCATCCACAAACATTGCATCACCACTTTTTGGTTCAAATACAATAGGAGATGTAAGGAATGCATTTTGGGACCCAGATGGAATCACTAGAAATCCATAATCACCTTCACGAACAAACAAGTCAACATTGTTGCAATCTGATTTACTGTCATTATCTACAACAGCTACCTCTTGATCCTTTGATTCCTTGGGGATATCCAGAGACTGCCTCAGGGTTAAACCAAGGGATTGTGGAATATTAGACTCACCCACACTGTCTTCCTTGGAAATATTTTCAGACCTAGGCTTGCAATTGGATTTTGACTTCTCAGATGACGAAAACAAAAGTTTTTCAGTACCTCCAGCATGACTGTCTACAGATTTATTTGAGTGATTACGCTGAACAGGGAGAGAATATGGCCCACCAATACTGCCCTCAAGATTAAGCTCAACAGTGGCAGAGGGAAGCACAGACTTTCCAACACTGTCAACCATATTTTTTACACCAATTATTCTCGCAGAAGCAGCAGAATCATCAAAAAGTCCACAAGCTTCCTCCAACACCTTAAAATTGTTGTGGATTGGATCAGTTGGAAGAGGAGTTGTTTCGGCTTTGTTGGCTCTTATTGACGAAATGAAAGTCTCAATGAGGCTCCCAATGTCCACTAGCTTTTTGAACACATCCTCTAGCTTCAAGGTGTGGCCAGTAACTGTCCCTTGAACATCAGCCATCACAGTGCACATGTGATCCACCTTCTTGCTCAGATCTGAAATCTTCTCAGAGGAGTCATTGTTCAAACCTTGAGGAATGGTTGAGTGGCCTTGAAATGGTGGGGAGTTTGGTTCAAAAGGAGCACTCTTGGGATCAAACCTTCTTTAATCTGTCTTTGTTTTGGCACTAGATGATGACGAAGCTGATGCTTTTGCATTTGAGGGCAAACTCTTGGATGAACTGCCTCCAGACAACCTTGAATTCAAACTCCGAAGCACACTGTCAACCGCAGCTTCTACATTTGGCACCGGGTCCCTCATAGGGAGCGCACTAGTGGGAATTGGCTTAGTTGTTAGAAGAACAGATCTCTTCCTAGGGGATCTTCTCAACACCAATGCCGATTTTGTATTGCAAACCTTCTTGCCCTTTGGAGGTTGTCCTAAGAGAAGGGTCTTTTTAGGAGAGGCTTTCTTTGTTGCGACAGTCTTCAATAACCGGGGAGATTGTTTATTAGGCTCAGCAACCTTCAACTTTATCTTCAAAGTTGGGTTAGGCTCCACATTGCGAGCCCTAGTAATCCTTAGGGCTGGAGCCTGATTGACAGTGTCGATTTTCCTTTTGCGCATATAGACTCTAGCCTTTGGAATAGTAGCTGCAATCTCAGTGGTGAAGGATGCTTCTTTGTCAGCCTTCTCTTTTGCCACATTCAGAATATGCTCGGCAAATCCATCAAACAGTGCGTCATCCCTTTCATCCAGAAAATTCAGATCCTTAAATCTTTCATGCTCAGAATATGGAGGATATCTACAATACTGAACATAAAAGAAGACAAAAATGAGATATAAATAAAAAGTATTACAAGACAATATATAAAACCAAACTGAAAAAGATGAAGGAAAAAATAAATACCGGATTAATTTCTCTAACTTGTGTCGAAATTGCGCTAAACCAAATATTACCGACATCCTTGTTGAACCAACGAAGACTGTAAGGGATCTCTCTTGAACCAGCTGAAGTACAGTTTACAATATCCCGAAACTGAGGGAATGTTTCAAGAATCCAAACCTAAACAGATAGACAGAAAAAAGGATAAGCATGATGAAGACAGATACCATAATTGATGACAGATACAATAGTTGATGAGAGATACCATAGTTAAAAGAAGAAAACTAATTAAAAGGAAATTAGATGCAGATACAATAGATGATGACAGAATGCTATAGAAAAGATTTAAAAAAATAATATGACAGACAAGAAATGGAATGAATGTGAAATGAAGCGTGCGAAGCGCGCTTCATAAGAAATTAAGAGGATAATAAGTATGAATCATTAAATTAAGATGAAAAAATTCATACAACCATAACATGAAGAACAAAAGAGGTAGCGATGACAAAATGTATGAAAAGTATAAACAAACATGTCATGACAAACTTAAAAAGCATACTGGATAAAACTTGAAAAATTAACTCAGTAATACAACATATAGTAAAGAAAACATGTCAGCAAAAAATATAAAGAGGGTAATTGAAAGAAATGATGACAGAATTATCTAATGGATAAAATACCTTTAAAGCTATGGGATATCCATGCAAGTAAATTGTTACTCTTGTGTCATGAGCACGCTCACCTTTCTCTGGCTTCCCTACGGTAGCTGCCTTCATCAAATACTCAATAGTTGTAGAGTACACTAACCTCCCCCATGGATACTTCCTAAACTCATCCAAATTTGTTGACAACTTGTAGAATTCAGAACGAATAGGCTGATTCGGTCGTTGAGGAAGTAGAACGCCCTCAACAATAAGAAGATATGCCAAACTCAGCTTCCTAGCTGGATTGGCCTCTATAACAAACAGTGCTAACAACTCTTTATATTTTAAACTTCTGACCCCAAATTCATCAATCATATTTGCATTTGGGATTTCATAGTCGGTACAATCACGACAATCCAGCCCAGTAACAGCCGCAAACTCAGGGAGACCAAACCGGCAAACATGGCCTTTGACGTTGAACCACATTTCATGAAGTTTTTTTGTCTTCACTTGATGAAGCATAAAGTAGTAGAGCAGTTGAGATGACACCTTCAATTGGTCTTCCCAAGTAACAATAGGGGCAAAAATTCCGTTCCTTATTTCTTATAGTCCATCAGCATCAAGATGTTCATCAATAATTTGAAAGACATTCCAATTTGCAAACATATTAACTTGTGCTGACATATGCATGGATGGGGGGCAAACATATTCCACTTTCGAGATATCCATCTTAGATTAAGAAAGGAAAACAAATGAAAAAAAACTTTAATACAACATACAAGAAACTGTAATCATAATCTCAAAAACCATAAATAACTATTGTCATAAAATTCAACAATAAAACAAAATATAAAGCACTAAACTGTCATCAAAGAGAACTAATATAAATTATTAGAACAAAAACAAAAAATACTGTCATCAACAAGAAGAAAATAGACAATCAAATCCTAATATAGAAGATTTTGAAATCAAATCTAAAAACTTTTAAATAATTATTGTCATCAAATAGAGCAAAATACTGTCATCAAGAGTACTAAAAACTGTATTTGATCAAAACAAATTGTCATCCACATTGTCATCCGCATTTGAACAAAATGTGTTTGTCATCAAATATTGTAATGCACAAAAAATAAAATAGAGCAAAGAACACTGTAATCAAGGGGAAATCTGGATATCGATGACAAACACATTGTCATCAACAAATAGTATAATGCTGAGATCTCACTAAACAAACTGTCCTCACATAAAACACACACAAACACATTGTCATCAAAACAAAAACATTGTCATCGCAAATAGTATATTACTAAGATTTCACTAAACAAACTGTCCTCAACATAAAACACACACACAACACATTATCATCAAAACAAAAACCAGATTTATAACCAAACTAACTGTCATCGAAACTACAAAACTAACATAAATTACATGAAAACAACAATGAGAAAGAACAAATAAAACTAAATACCATACATATGCTGACAAATACGAAAATTAAACAAACAAATCTGTAATCAACACATGCAAAAGGGACAGACAAGTAAAAATCAAAGAGATACAGTAAAAAAAGTGCAATTAGCAAGGAGAACACACAAAAACAACACTGTAATCAAGTAGAAAAAAATGAGGAAAGTAATCGACGAGAAACGAGGAGAAATCGCGGCGAAATCGTCCGGAATGCTTGGAAGAGGAAGGTGGAGTGAAAGGAGAGAAAGAGGAAAGTAACGGGTTGGAAAAAAATGAAGGGAAAGGGGTGGGAGTTTAATTAGGAGGGGTATATATAATTTTCTATAAAAAATTTAATTAAAAAAGGGGAGGGTTAGTTACCACTTTAGATTAGAAGGGATGTTATATTACACTCAAAGAGTGTAATAAAGGGCAAAGGGCCTCGTTTTGCGTAGGTTTAGACTGTTAGGTTCATATGATTGATGTAAGAACATTGAGGCTTAGAATTTTTAGACTATATAAAATACAGGTTCATTAGTAGGTTGATGATATTTAGATCTCTTCATATGACAGGTTCATTCATTTTATAAAAGAGATTTTTAGGACTGCTAGGGAATTTTCAGATGGTTCATATGGTCAAAATGGTAGGTTTATAGGCTTAGAATTTTCAGAAGTTTAAGATCTTATGCATAAGGTTCATAAATTGTATAAGAAGGTTCAAGACTGCTAGGGAAATTATATCCTCTTGTTGTAACAGTGTAAACTTTTGCATTTAAGTTCAAAAAGTTTTCATAAAATTGAATATACTTGAGTTCATGCTAGGATGAAATTAGGTTCATTTGATTATAACTGAAGGTACATACATTAATTTGATAAGTGCATCTCTTGGAACAACTAATATAACTTGCTGTTTTATGACAATACAGGGAAATATCAATGTAACATCGGCCACTTAGGGCCTGCCCAATTCCAAAGGTTGCAGCTCATACACTCCAAATAAACTTTTAGGGTGTGCCAAATAAAGACTTTGTAAAAATAAGCCATATTTTTCCATATTCTTGAATCTTGAGCTATACTAATCTAAGTATAGAGCCACACCAGTCAACACTAAGCACTTGTTTATCACCATCAATACAAGAAGCAAAATTGTTGAACAAAGAAGAGTATTTCTTTCCATGCAAGTTTAGACGCTTGAAGACAACCAAAATTCTTGTTCTACTCTTTATCCTAACTCAACCCACATTACCTTCTCTTCTTAAATGAGCCCCCACCCCTTCCACCCCTTTGACCACCTATTAGATTCTCAATCTGCATATACCACTCTATCTCGTATTGATTCACTAATGAAATGGCAACTCCAGACCTTCCAGCACGTGCAGTTCTTCCCACACGATGTATATAATCCTAGACATATATAGTTGAGATATAAGATCACAGAAAATGCCATAATTTAATGATAAAAACTGAATCTCTAAAATGTGTCTGACCTTAAAATTAGATGGAATGTTGTCATTTATGACATATCCACAGAAGGTATATCAAGCCCTCTACTGGCTACATTTGTGCACACCATAATACTACATTCCCCTACTTTAAATTTGTTCAGTACTCCAAGTCTCTTTTACTGCACCAATAAATTCATTCCGCAGTAGAGTGAATAACAAGCTGTAAAAGAATTATAATACGAAGAATAAAATATAGCACACCTGACTCATGTGACCATTGATAGGAATTGCCCTGAAACCAAGGTTTCGAAGCATCAAAGATAATGTATTTGTCATATCACATGTGCGTGTAAAAATCATGGTTGTACTTCCAGCCTTCTCAGTCAAGAGATAGACAAGGTAGCATTCCTTTTTTAAGGAAAAAACAAACACTTAGAAATAAATTAAAAATATTCGGTTAATATTGGTTAAAATAGGCCAAAAAGAAATATGAATAGAACCTTGTATTTTGCGGGAATGAAAAGATATTGTTGCATCAGTTCATCCACAATTCAGTATTTTGATTGTGCCTCAATCTAAAGACAAGTCCATGATTCAAATTAAAATTAGTTGATGTTAAGGAAAGCATTGAGGTAAATTGTGTTCATTATACACATGTCACGTCTGTTGGAGCCCAGAAATTGAGATCACGCGACACAACACTTCGCGTGACACAGGGCGTCTGGACAATCAACTTATGTTATACACCTCGTCGTCTTCTTCCTCGAGACCAACCTTATTCTCGTCACCTCTGACACTTACGTGACCAAACCGAGAAGGAGACCGGCCTCGGCTCTTTTACGCTCCACCGAGAAGTGACTTCGAAATAACGCAAGTATATATGAAGGTAGAGAGAAACAAAATGAAGGAAGAAGAGTGTATTATCAAAAACGTTTCACATTCCAAGCTTACAATAAACCGAATAGCTCAGATATCGTTCACAACAATACTAAAAGCTTAACAGCAAAACTATAAGTGGTAAAACAAGTGCTACACGTCTAAACTCCTCTAGGAAATGAGTGTTTCGAAAGATTGAAGCTTAGGTTTTTCTCTCGAGTTTTTCTTACTGCCAAGAAGAAGGTGAAGAGTCTTTTTTCTTTGTGTCTTGATGCCTCTTCCTTATCCATTGGATTGCGTTTTTATACTATCAACTGGGACCCACGCGAGTCAATTACCGATTTTCCCCTCGATACTTAGTCTCGTTGTATCGTCTTATTGGGCTTCACCTGTTTATGGGCCGCTTCATTCTTTTGGGCTGACTTCTTGGACCGACCCGGCTCGCGTTCCATGGGCCTGACCCAATTCCCTATGGGCCTCGCGAGCCCATCGAGAACCGGCTCCAACATCCAGCCCCCCAAGCTTTCATGCTGAATAGCTGGAGACTTGGGCCTGTCTTCTTGAAGTCGCGTTCTCGATATGAGGGTGGCCCTCAGACCTCGCATGACTCTATCGCGTGATAGGGTCGCGTGTATTTCCGCTACGTTTCTCTGGGCGGCGTTTTGAATTCAAAAACCTTACGAATTCCCGCGCCGAGCGCATGTCGTCCACGTGTTATCTTATCATTGCACCCTCTTTCCCCCGATTTTTCCTTATATATACTCGTCTTCGTCTTCCTCTTTTCTCTTACGCCGTAACTTCTACTCTCTGCAATACTTTCAAACCTGCTCTCTTCGCCGGTGCTTTCCTTCCTTCTCCATCGCCATCTTCACCGTCGTTCTCAGTCGATTCTTCATGGCAGGTTAGTCTTCCGCTCTCCTTTCCCTTTTCTACTTCGTTTTCTTGATTTTTAGGGCTTCCATTGTTGCTCAATCTCTTCCCGCTCACAGAAATTTCGCTCGGACCTTTTGAATCGAGAGGCTTCTGAAGGTCATTTTTCGTTCATGGGGTGTTTTCTGCGTTGTATTCCCCGTTCGACTCTTATTTCTCAATGCGCTTGTTTGGGAAAAAACGTGTTTTGGTCAATTTCTGCCATTTTCGACCTTCGTAATGTTCTTCGTGTTCTTGGGCTTGGTCCATTCTGATGTCGTTTTGGCTTCCCTTTCGATTCTTGAGTTTCAGCTTTTCCAGGGATTTCTTGTTTGTTTACTTTCTATAGCTCGCGTTAGTTTCCTTAGACACGCGTTGCTCCTAATTTTGATGTTTTTTTTTCCCTCTTTCCATCCCTGGAAAACTGAAACTTACTTTGCCCATGCTTTCAGGTAGCGATGATTTTTATGAACGCTCAACTCGGGCTGAGTATTCGGGGCGCACCACGTCCGGATCTGAAGGGGGTTCTGGTGATCGCGAGCTAGACTCTCATAGACGATCTCGCGTTTCTAGGAAATCTAAGAGGAGCAAAGCGAAGACGCCCAAAAGATCTAAAACCAGACTCCCATCTCGCGTCATTCAAGAGCGAGCCGAGACCAATTATGGTCAATTCGCCAGCTTTTTCTCCCATAAGGGGTCTTTGCCCCACATAGTTATAGAGAAACCCTTTCTCGCGGACCCCGGCCGCGTAAGTATCCTTACAAAGAGAATTACACATTCTCGCACCCTAATTCCCAACACTGCCCAACGTAGCAGTCTTAATTTTGACGATCTTCGTCGCCTCGCTACGCGATATCCCTTTCCTGAAGGGACCATCTTTGCCCTCCCCGATCTTGAAGGCACTTCTCTCGACCAGTATGGCTCTTTCTTCGCCTTGAGTAGGCAGTCTTTAGAAGCCGGCTTCTGCCTTCCTTGGACGTCCTTCCAGACCGAAGTAATGGCGGATTTAGGCTTCAGCCCTTCCCAGATGCATCCAAATTTCTGGAGCTCTCTGATCGTTTATATCATGCGATGTCAGGACATTGGGATAGTTCCTAATACTCCTCATTACGCTCTCATCAATTCGTATAAGAAGAACTCCCGTGAGGATGGGTTTTACACTGCTCAAGCCAAGACCCCTAGCGCCTTCCGATTGCCTTCGAAGATCGAGGGGTGGAAAACTTGTTGGTTTTTAGTCTGTCCCCCTCCTGGTTCTGAAATTTCCGTCCAGGTACGCGAGCCTAGTGCGAGAAGGGCCCCATGCTTTTTTCCAAAGGAGACTCGCGATAAATTCATCCGCGATTACAAGGATTACCCCGACAAAGCAGTTCAAAAACGTTTTGAGCTGACTATCTCGGATTCTTTACTGGTCGCCAGGGGACTAAGTCTCAAGGCTCATGCCCTAGGTTTTTTTTCGTTTTTGTTTCAGCGTTCGCGTTTATTATTATTATTATTTACACTATGCTCACTTGAGGTGGTTTTTTGTAGATGCTGACATGTTCGCCGATCTTCCGGACCTGGGGGGGTTGGTTCTTGACGAGTCGGGCATGTTAACCATCGAGGCTCCTACTCGCGTTGTTTCATCTGCTCCTGGCTCGACTCCTACTCCCCCAGCTGCTGTTTTGGAATCACCAGTGGAGTTTGCGACGACGGTTTCTGAGGATCTCCCTCTGGCCAAGAGATCTCGCGCAATTTCGGCTCGTGATAAGGGGAAACAGAAAGTTTCCGAGAAAAACCGCAAGAGGACGACGGAAGTGGAGTTTGTCTCCTCTCCAGAGCCTACTGATACTTCGGTCGCAAACCCCACCTTCATTCATGGTTTATCTGCGACGCGTGCATTCATTGAGACGATACCGACTGTTTTCCTCCCGAACCTAGCCTCTACGAGGAAGTTTCGGATAGGCCTGGTGGCTTGTCTAAACTTCTCTTTGCCGTAAGTCTCCTGCTTTTACCTATTCCTTGTTTTCTTGGGGTATTTTTAACTCTGGAGTTGGTTATTTTGCAGGGGATGAACATTATCGCGAGCGCAACTCGGAGGGTGCTTGCTGCTGAAGACGAACTCAAGGAGCTGAGGGCAGAGGATCAGTCCACCCGCGATGCCCACAGAGCGGCCAAGTCTCGGCTTATGGGAGAAAAGAAAGCTTTGGAGGAGGAGCTTTTGAGAGCTAACGCGAGGGTAAAGGAGATGGAGGACAAGCTCGCGTGCGATATATCTAAAGATGCGAGGATAAAGGAGCTGGAAGCCCAGCTTGCGTATGAGAGGTCCACCCATGTCAACATCGTTACTGAATATAATACGCAAGTGAATGACCTCAGACAGGAAAACGAGAAACTTCATGCGCTGATGTCTGAGAGAATCTCCTATGAGAGGAACATGGCGGTGGAGGAATATTGCGGGGGTTATCGCCAACGTGCTCGCGTCGATTTTTACAAAAATGCTACCAACACGCTTCTCCTTTGCATGGTAAAGATGCAGATGCTAAAGTTCAAGGTTAAAGACTTCCCCTTCAACGCTCAGGACCTATGTGGCCTTTCCACTGAGCTTCCCGAGTACCAGCCCCCGTTGCCCGGAACTTTCATTGACGACGGGGAGACTCCACTCGAGGCTTGGGGGATTACGCGTCTCGCGCCTGAGAGAGGTATTGTTAAGGGCAAAGAGAATCAGGTTCTCAGGCCCCCTCTCCCGAAGTTGGTCGCTCCTCCTCCGCTTGAGAGGTCAGAGCCTGTTCCTCGCATGCTTCCGAGCCCTCCTTCTCCAGCCCTCTCGCCTCGCAAGAGAAAGGTATTCGCGTCTGATGCCCTTCTCGACACCGTTCAGCCCTCGAAGAGTTCTTGTTTAGATCAAGCGGGGGGCTCAGGATCGCGAGTGTCTGGTGTTCGAGACGTCGTGGATCTGGAGGCACATGTAGAGAAACATTCAGTTCAGTTTTTATTTTTGGGTAGTAAGAACTTTTGAAAGGCAGGTGAGTCGTGATGCAAATCCGTCTATACTTTCGCGACCAGGGGGAGTTTTTTAGCTCTGCCCTGGAAGCTGGAAGTTAGACACGCGACCTGGGGGGGTTTTTTAGCCCAACCCAACCGTCTACGCTTTCGCGACCAGGGGGAGTTTTATAGCTCAGCCCTGGAAGCTGGAAGCAGGACACGCGACATGGGGGGGTTTTTTAGCCTAGCCCAGCCGTCTACGCTTTCGCGACCAGGGGGAGTTTTCTAGCTCAGCCCTGGAAGCTGGAAGCAGGACACGCGACATGGGGGGGTTTTTTAGCCCAGCCCAGCCGTTTATGCTTTCGCGACCAGGGGGAGTTTTCTAGCTCAGCCCTGGAAGCTGGAAGCAGGACACGCGACATGGGGGGGTTTTTTAGCCCAGCCCAGCCGTCTACGCTTTCGCGACCAGGGGGAGTTTTCTAGCTCAGCCCTGGAAGCTGGAAGCAGGACACGCGACATGGGGGGGTTTTTTAGCCCAGCCCAGCCGTCTACGCTTTCGCGACCAGGGGGAGTTTTCTAGCTCAGCCCTGGAAGCTGGAAGCAGGACACGCGACATGGGGGGGTTTTTTAGCCCAGCCCAGCCGTCTACGCTTTCGCGACCAGGGGTAGTTTTCTAGCTCAGCCCTGGAAGCTGGAAGCAGGACATGCGACATGGGGGTTTTTTTTAGCCCAGCCCAGCCGTCTACGCTTTCGCGACCAGGGGGAGTTTTCTAGCTCAGCCCTGGAAGCTGGAAGCTTGATACGCGACATGGGTGTTTTTATCTTTCGAGTTGAAGTGCTACCTTTTAGGTGGATGAGCATTGGTCGACTTGGTCTCGCTACTTATCCCTTGGTAAGCTGGTTTACGAATTGTTGTTGTCGACTTGTGCTTATCATGCTATAGTAATCAAATGCTTTTAGTGTCTTAACGTAATAAGTATTGTGATCAAGGATGAGGAAAAATTTGTTGTTTTAAACTGTCAAAGCGCACCTGAGTTTTGTGGGAGGATTAGGCATAGAAACGACGAAGTCGCATCACATTCCAGGAGTTGGCAATGTGATTTCCAGAGTGGTCCTTGAGGCGATATGCCCCGGGCGCGACTTCGCGATCTATAATGTAAGGTCCTTCCCAGTTGGGGTCGAGCTTTCCTCCTTCTGTTCTACGGAGCACGAGGTCTCCTCTGGCAAATCCCCTCAACTTTACGTGCTTGTTATAATACTTTGCAACGCCGGCTTTATGATTGGCCGCTCTGATGGTGGCCAAGTCGTGAGTCTCTTCCCGCATCTGCAACTCTAGCTGCATTTTTTCGTCATTGTCATCCAGACTATACTGAATCACGCGGTCCGTGGGCACAATGAACTTGACTGGCACTGTGGCCTCTATTCCATACGCGAGAGCAAAAGGTGTTTCTCCAGTTGCCTTCTTTACTGTGGTCCTGTTTGCCCAGAGCACTAGAGGTAACACTTCGGCCCACATGCCTTTGGAGCCTTCTAGCCGTCTTTTCAAGTCCATGACAATACTCTTGTTCACTGCTTCTACCTGGCCATTGCAATGCGGGTGAGCGACTGAAGCAATTCTCAAAGTGATCCCTATGTCTCTGCACCATGTAAACAATTGCGGCGAATTGAATTGTGGTCCCCTGTCGGTTATGATCTCGTGAGGGAGGCCATACCTGCAAATGATGTTCCTCCAAAGGAACTTTTTTACTGCCGGGATAGTAGTGCTCGCGAGAGCTTCGGCTTCGATCCATTTGGTGAAATAATCAACTGCTACAATGATGTACTCTAGTTGACCAGGCGCTTTTGGTTTGAAAGGTCCTAATAGATCTAGTCCCCACATCGCGAAGGGACAAGGGCATGACATTATTTGCAACTCCACGCCCGGTTGGTGAGATGCTGGAGCAAAGTACTGGCACGGCTTATAGTTCTGAGACTCGCGTTGTGCGTCTTGCTTCATGGTGGGCCAGAAACTTCCCTGCCTTAATGCTTTATAGACCATTGGTCTCCAACCCGCGTGGGTTCCGCACAATCCTGCGTGAAATTCCCTTATCAGCACGTCACTTTCTATCTTAGACAAACACTTGAGCTCGCGTGGTCCGTACCCCCTGTTCCGCTAGCGAGATATTGAATTATAGGGGTGCGCCAGTCGTTGACTGGCTCGTCTATTTCCATTAGTTCCACCTGATTTCTTATGGCACTCTCAGACTTCACGAACCAGAAGTATGGGGCCTTTCCATCCTTGATAATGACAGTGGGACCCTCGCCGGGACGTTCCATATTCGCATACTGAGTTTGGGATCCTCGCTTCGCGAGTTCATCAGCTCGCGTGTTGTCCTCTCTTGATACCGCTTCAATTTCAAAATGTCCGAACAACGAAATCAGGGCTGTGGCCCTCGCATGATATCTGGGGAGATTGCCTGTTCGGGCTTTGTAGGCCCCATTGATCTGATTCACGACGATCTGAGAGTCGCTCATGCACTTTACCACGCGAACACCTGCGTGAACGGCAATTTCCAGTCCTGCGATGAGCGCTTCATACTCTGCTTCATTGCTTGTGGCCTTGAACCTTAGCGCAATCGCGTGATCTATCTTATCCCCAGTCGGGGATGTCAGGACGATCCCCGCACCGCAACCATCTACGTTCGCTGACCCGTCGATGTGCATTACCCACGCGGGATGTTCTGGAGTTATAGCATCTTTTTCTAACTCTCTGAAACTTGTTTCAACTATGAAATCTGCTAAAGCTTGTGCTTTAATAGCGGGTCGCGGTCTATAGACCACATCAAATTCTGTCATTTCAATGACCCATTTAGCGAGCCTTCCTGAGGTTGTTGGCTTACTCATAAAAGATGGGAGTGGTAAATCTGTCAATACTTCGATGGGATGAGCATGGAAATAAGGTCGGAGTTTACGAGCGGTTGTTATCAACGCGAGCACTGCTTTCTCAATGGGCGAATATCTGGTCTCGGCCGACAGAAGTGCTTTACTGACGAAATAGACAGGGACTCGTTGTTCCTTTACTAACACCGCGCTAACTGCACGCGTACCTGCCGCGAGGTACAGCTGCAAGGCCTCACCTGGTATTGGTGACGCGAGGGTTGGGAGTTTAGCCAGATGCTCTTTAAGGCTTATAAATGCCCTTTCACACTCCTCAGTCCATTCGAAGCTTTTTGGTTTCCTTAGTATGTCAAAGAAGGGGAGGTTTCGCACCGCGAGTTTTGCGCAAAACCTTCCTAGATAGTTAACCTTTCCTACAAACCTTTGGACGTCGTGAATGGACCTTGGCGGCTGTAGATCTATCACGGCCTGGACCTTGTCTGGATTGACTTCGATGCCGCGTGCACTGATCTGAAACCCTAGGAATTTGCCCTCGGTGACCCCGAAGACACATTTCTCTGGATTGAGGCTCATACCGTACTTTCTCAGGGCTTCAAAGACTTCTGCCAGGTCGCGTGTGTGATCCGCTTACTTCTTGCTTTTGACTACTATATCATCAACGTAAGCCTCTACAGTGTCACCTCTCTGGTCGCTGAAAATCATGTCGACCAGTCTCTGGAAAGTAGCTCCTGCGTTTTTCAAGCCGAACGGCATTACTTTATAGCAGAAAGTTCCTTTATCTGTAATAAAAGCTGTGTGCCCCGAGTCGGTTGGGTTCATCATGACCTGATTATATCCAGAGTACGCGTCTAGGAAGCTCAGAGCTTCATGACCCGCGGTGGAGTCTACCAACTGGTCGATCGAAGGTAATGGGTAGCTGTCCTTGGGGCATGCCTTGTTGAGACCAGTGAAATCTACGCACATGCGCCACTTCCCCGTCCCCTTGGGTTTTTTCTCTACCATGACAACGTTCGACAGCCACGTTGGGTATTGCACTGGTCTTACAAACCCTGCTTTAATCAGCTTCGCGAGCTCTACCGCAGCTGCCGCGTTCTTAGGCCCTGCTTGTTTTCGTTTCTTCTGTCTACGCGGCTTGACTTCCAGACTAATGTTCAGGGAGTGGGTCATGACACTCGCTGGGATCCCTCTCAAATCCTTTGGTGTCCACGCGAACACATCCCGGGAGCGGGTGAGTAAGGTCTCAATCTCTTGTACGACTTTTTGATCCAGCTTCCCCCATACATAAAGCTTCTCCTCTTTGTTGGGGAAAGGAGTGATTGTCTGTTTCTCAAACCCATCAAAATGGGGTTTGTGTCCCTCTGCCTTTCCCTCAGTATCTTGCGGCCTGGGCGAGGCACGAACCTCTAACTCGGCTTCTCCAAGCACGTGTGGTAGTCCTGGAATAAATAGCTGGTTGGCAAGCAAGGTCTTGGTATTGCCCTTTTTGGATGAAACGTAGCAGATACGGCTTTCCTCTTGGTTTCCTCTCGCGACACCTACTCCTGTCAATGTTGGGAATTTTAAACAAAAATGACATATTGATACGACCGCTTCAAATTTGCACAGAGTCTCGCGTCCTAGTATTGCATTGTAGGAGGATGTTATTGGGATTACTACAAAATCAATCTTTTCTGACCTCCTCGACCCGGTTTCTTCTCCTAGGACGAGATCTAGGGTGACGACGCCCAGGGCCCTTACTCTGTCACCCGCGAAGCCTACCAGCGTGGTTTTAGTTGGCCTGAGCGTGGACTGATCAATTCCCATTTTCTCAAACGCGTCCCAGTACAGTATATCGGCTGAGCTCCCTGTGTCCACAAGGATCCTTTTTACAAGCTTGGTTCCTACCTGAGCATGAATGACCAGTGGATCAGCGGCTTCGACTGCCCAGGTATCTACCTCTTTGTCGCTAAAGGCAAGCGTGTATGGTTCAGACTTTGACCTCGCGACACTATAGATCGGCTTTCCTTGAGGCTTGGGTGCGTTGTTAATAAGCCTTTGCTCTCGCTTGCCCAGGGGGATGGGTTCATGGCGGCCTGCGATTGTGCCTATATGGCCGTCCATGCGAGGAAAGTTCTGGTGTGGGTGGCGATTAGGCCCCTGATTCTGGTCATTTTTAGCGGGGGTTTGCTGCCTTGTTTCATTCTGTGTTCTACCTCCTCTTCCTCCTCTACTCCATGCTCCTCTGTGTGTGATGCCGTGACCTCCATCTACGTTTCCCCTTCGAGCAGTTAGGACTTCCCGCTCTCTTGGGTGATGTTGTCGCGACCAACACTCCTCTGTAGAGTGAGTATTCACTCCGTGGTATTCGCACCAGGTGGTTGGCCCATGGCGGTTACGACCGCGATCCCCTCCCCTCTCAACCTCGCGTCGGTTGTCTTGCTCGGCTACAAAATTCTGCGATTGAAATTGAGTTTGATCGTGATTTTGACCCCTGAACTGCCTTTGACCCTGATTCTGATCTTGAATTTGCAAACCGGGCACTCGCGAGTTGATTTGTTCTTTCCCCTGACTACCTTGATGGCGCTTATTCCCCCAGCTCTGGTTCTCTCTCTTCTGACCCTAAGCGGACTTATTCTGATTACTTCCTTTTAACGCGATACCCGAGTGTGCTTCCACGTTAATCTCTGTGTACGCTCTTTCGAGCATGCCTGGGTAGTCCAAATCTTTCTCGCGGTATAGGTATTGCTTGAAGGGACTTCCATCAGTGAGTCCGTCAAGGAACGCGACCCGTGCGGTCTTATCATGAAAATCTTCAGCTTCCAAGATCTTTTTCGTGAACCTCTTAACATAATCCTCTAGTGACTCATGAGGTCCTTGTTTGACACCTACTACTTCTTGCATTGTCACTTTTCTCTTCTTCGAGGATCCAAAGTGCAATAAGAAACTATTCTCTAGATCAGCGAAACAATGGATGCTCCCTGACGGCTGGTTAAGCATCCAGGTCATGGCGGGTCCCGCGAGTGTGCCTGGGAAACCTTTGCACATCGTGGCTTCATCAGGGCACCTCGCGAGCATAGCATACTTGTAGCGCGCTAGGTGTTCACTGGGATCTTCTTTACCACTGTACTCTTTGATAATAGGGAATCTGAAATTAGACAGAGGAACTGACCTGACTATGTGCTCCGCAAAAGCAGTCGGGCCGAATAAGGTTGACGGGTTGATGGACGGGTGGGTCGCCTGGTTGCGAAAGGGTTCTCCCTCGTATTGGCGGCGGGAAGGCCTTTGCTCGGCGTGAATCCCCTGTCCTCTTGTCTCGGTTCTTCCCCTGCAAGATTGGTTCTCCATATGGCTCACAGGGGGTTGATTCAAATCGAACCTACCCGGGTGACAAGGCCTCTCGCGTCCCTCGACTCTGGTCCTACGCGACACTGAGACACTGTCATCAGGTACGTGCTCAGCACTCTCCTCAGCGACTGATTGTTCTCGTCCGCTCTGATTTTGTTCATGCTCGTGTGACCTGGTCCTTGGTTGCTCTTGGTTTCGGTCCCTGCCCGCACTTTGTCCCATCGTCTGCAGGAAAGCACGATACTGAACCAGTGCGGGCCCTACCAGAACAATTTCTTCCTCATGTACGTGCGAAAGACGTGCTCGCGTGCTATTTATGTCTTGTGTTCTCGTCTGGGGAGGGGTGTTGTCGCTTCTTTCGCCACTAGTATTCATTCTTCTCAGGTTGTTAAGTATTAGAAATACGCGAGTATATGTAGTAAGCCTTACTTGTGCGAGGAGGTCCCCACGGTCGGCGCCAGTGTTGGAGCCCAGAACTTGAGATCACGCGACACAACACTTCGCGTGACACAGGGCGTCTGGACAATCAACTTATGTTATACACCTCGTCGTCTTCTTCCTCGAGACCAACCTTATTCTCGTCACCTCTGACACTTACGTGACCAAACCGAGAAGGAGACCGGCCTCGGCTCTTTTACGCTCCACCGAGAAGTGACTTCGAAATAACGCAAGTATATATGAAGGTAGAGAGAAACAAAATGAAGGAAGAAGAGTGTATTATCAAAAACGTTTCACGTTCCAAGCTTACAATAAACCGAATAGCTCAGATATCGTTCACAACAATACTAAAAGCTTAACAGCAAAACTATAAGTGGTAAAACAAGTGCTACACGTCTAAACTCCTCTAGGAAATGAGTGTTTCGAAAGATTGAAGATTAGGTTTTTCTCTCGAGTTTTTCTTACTGCCAAGAAGAAGGTGAAGAGTCTTTTTTCTTTGTGTCTTGATGCCTCTTCCTTATCCATTGGATTGCGTTTTTATACTATCAACTGGGACCCACGCGAGTCAATTACCGATTTGCCCCTCGATACTTAGTCTCGTTGTATCCTCTTATTGGGCTTCACCTGTTTATGGGCCGTTTCATTCTTTTGGGCTGACTTCTTGGACCGACCCGGCTCGCGTTCCATGGGCCTGACCCAATTCCCTATGGGCCTCGCGAGCCCATCGAGAACCGGCTCCAACAACATCAATGGTTCACCTTCACAGGATTTTTGAGGCAGGCCCGTTGGAGCTTTTTCACCTAAATAAGAACAAAGCTCAACAATATCAGCAGAGGAGGTGAAACTTCGCCAAGCGAACACTATTTACAAAAAGCTAGAAGAATATAATGATTGAGCAATTTAAAGTTTTGGAACAGCCGGTGAGCAATTTAACAATACAAGCAATGGTTTTATAGTCACATAATTGATAGAAAAGAAACAAAGACTAATGTTCAAATATTCCAGTTTCCAATAACTATTCTACATAATAATGTAAAATTTAAATCGAGATAAGATTTCCCCGACTCTTGACATGCAATTATACCAAGTGTGATAACTTCTGCACAGATTTTGTACTATCTTTTCTGGTATAGTGACTCGCGTTATCAGATAAAAATGAGGACAAATGAACCATCAATTATGCAAAGAACCATTAAACACTAAATCGAAGGGGGGAAGTTGTCCAAGTATAGATCGTATTCAGATGTTACTGATAGAAACCACTTAGGCTAAGCCTCTCAGCCTAAGGAAACCACTTTGAGCAAGTATCTCACTCAAAGGAAACCACTATGGTTAGAGTCTAACCCATGAGAATTTGGAGAATCTCCCTTTTCATATCAATAATCAAGTCTCTTGATTACAAGATGTGCAGCCTCCTTTTATGGAGGATAAACAAATAACTAACTCCTACAACAAAATAATAATAATAATAATGTTGATTATAGAAAAGATGAAGGAAGTGGAGAAAGTGGGAAAGTGCCTAAAAACTAGGAGGTGAGGGTCTGGAAAATCAAACTAACTGACAGAATAGGAAAAATATCAAATAAACTAACAAAATAGATAATATGGATTTGTAACAGTTACAACTATTATGGCATAAACATTGAAGATCCAAGACTGGCAGCAAGTAATTCCACTCAAGCTAATGCTTGCATTACAAAAAAGAAATGAAGAATTCAACATACCTTTTTGGTCATAGTGGCAGAAAATAAGAAAGTCCTTCGCTCACGAGGGATAGCCTTTAATATGTCATCAATTGCTTTCTCAAAATCGTCATTGAGCAATTGATCAGCTTCATCCAATACCTGTTCATTGTAGCGAGAGTCATAGGATCAGCTTCATCCAATACATTTCTTATATAAACTAGTATTGGAATAATTGAACATATAACTACTAAAATGTAAACGGCATATCATACCAAAAATTTCAGAGTACGAAGAGAGAATCCCTTAGTGTTTGTCAGGTGATCCACAAGACGACCAGGAGTTCCAACCTTCATACAGAAGCACAGAAGTAAACAAAGAGAACATAGTAGCATTACAGCTAACTAATGATATCACAAGACATTGCAGCACACAACAAAGAAAATTGTAGTTCCTATAAAAGTTAACTTATCAATAATTTGAAAGTAGCAAAGATCACAAAAAATACAACGCCTTTCTACATGAGATGCTAATGACATCAATCATTAATGCAATTGTACATTAAACACCAGAAATAAGTTCAGGGGAATAGTTCTAAATAGACATCCATGATCCATCCTGTTGGAACTCGGATTTGTTGGAACCTCGTTCCAACGGAAAGGAAACCGGCAACACTCCGGGTTCCCGAGTCTTTGTTGTTTCTTCTTCTTGTGGTCCCTCTATTCTCTCTCTCTCGTTGTAAAGTAATAACGTCCATGTTCCTGCAAAAACCAAACCCGGAGCTGGTGCTCCCCGGGAAGGCACTCCGACGCTCAAGTCAGTAATTATTTAAATGATATAATTGTCAAATGATATCTTAGGGAATTAGAATGATTATTTTATACCCGAAAGGAGATTTAAGAATGTAATTGTACATTACCGAAAGAGGGTGAAACTCATGGTGAATGCTTCATTCGATTAAATGACCTTACGAGTCATATATATTCCCATAACACCAACTTACTCAATCTCTTGTACATGCTTGGAGTCCCATAAAAACAGCGTTCATGCATGGCGAGGACGCGAGCATGGACGAGGCGAAGAGTCCCGCGAGTAATGCCGAGGCGGGCCACGGCTTTAGTCGCAACGAAGGGCACTGTCGCGAACCAAAACTGAAGAGCTTTGTCCTCATTCTTGGGCTACTGCTGCTGCTGTACCTTGGTGAGCACGCGAGACAAGCTGACGCGAGCAGCCATGCGAGTCATGCCGTGGCGAGGCGAGGCGAGGCGATGTAATGCAAGGCAAGACACGCGAGCCATGGCGAGGCGAGGCGAGGCGAGGCGATGTAATGTAAGGCAAGACACGCGAGCCATGGCGAGGCGAGGCGATGTAATGCAAGGCAAGACACGCGAGCCATGGCGAGGCGAGGCGAGGCGAGGCGATGTAATGCAAGGCAAGACACGCGAGCCATGGCGAGGCGAGGCGAGGCGAGGCGATGTAATGTAAGGCAAGACACGCGAGCCATGGCGAGGCGAGGCGAGGCGAGGCGATGTAATGCAAGGCAAGACACGCGAGTCGGCAATGACCGTTTGGTGCAGATGGTGGTCTTGAGTTATATACCTTAACTCATTGATGGAAACGAGGGAAGACGGTGGGGGTCGAAGTCGTGCGAGAGGACGGCGTCGTTGCGGACCGGTATCGGAGGTGCAACGATCTTCTTCAGTTATAACTCATCTTGCCTTCCTTCCCTCTTTTTCTCTGTTCCCTCCTGTTTGGTGCCTGGCCACCCTCCCGTCCTCTCTTCCTTCTCTTCTTTCTTTCTTTTTTCTTTCTCTTCCTCCTCTCAGCTTCTTTTTCTTCCTCTGTTTTTCCTCTTTCTCTGTTTCATCGCTTCCCTGTTTTTCCTCCGTTCCCTTTCTGCCTGCTTTCCCTCCTGTCCCCTCCTTCTTATCTTCTTCTCCTTCTTATCCTCCTTCCTCTTTTCTTCTTTTTTAGTTATCTACCCCTTTTCATCTTTCTTTAGTAAATTACCCCTTCCTTCGTGTATAACACGCACACATATATATATACAAAAGTAGGCTATTGGGCTTGCTTTATCCCGGGTCCAACACATCCAACAGTGAACATGTACATTTTACCAGTATAGTTATAAGAAGGTATGAAAAAAAAGACAGATTTATAGTTCAGACTTCAGAGTGGTTTTTAGACACTATCTCACATTATTCAGTATTCACAGCACAACCTTGCTAAGGTCAACTGTCATGATGGTAAAAAATCAATGCAAATCTAAGAAGCACACAAAATCTTTTGCATAGAAAAGATTCTGAGACAGAATGGACTTATCCACTTTATAAATCTGAATATGGATCCAAGTGCTAAAAACTTGTCAATTTAATAATCATAGTAGGAAATGCGTTCTTGCACAGGACATGGCAATACAAAGTAGGAAAAACAAACATACAGTCCATCAGCCAATTATCACAATCATATTATAAATGGCATGAAGATGAAGAAAAGTACAACGAAAAATTCACTTCATAAAGCCACTGAAATGACTACTTACAATGACATGTGGTCTTTTTGCCAAGACTCTTTGTTGTTGATCCATATCAACTCCACCAACCAGCTGCAAAATGAAAACCCAATTCAATTAAAGAAAATTAGGAGCACTACAATTGTCTTTGAGTAATCAGACACATGTACTAAATGTTGCATTGTTAATTGCATCTGGAACCTAAAAAAACACTTACTGCTGTAGTTTTTAATCCAATCCCAGAACCCAAAGCTTCAAACTGCTCTCTTATTTGGATTGCCAGCTCTCTATGATTGAACAAAATAATAAACATCAAATGCAGGAACTCAAAACAAATTGCATTTCAACCATAAAGAAGCCTAAAAGGAATAGCATTTCCTAGTAGGAGAGAGAACACAGCAGAAGAATGGCTGAGGAGAGTCCAAAAGAGCTTGAAGCACAGGAAGAGCAAACGCCCCAGTTTTACCTGACCCAGTTTGTGCTAGACCAATAATATCCTTCCCTGAATTTACACAATTCCAAGTTCATATCCCCAATAAACATAATTACGGAGGGAAAAAAAAAGTACCTTGAAGAGCATGAGGGATTGCTTCTACTTGAATCTTAGTAGGGGCTTTCCATTGCAATTTAGTACATGCTTCTACTAATTGGTCCCATAATCCAAGGTTTAAAAAGTAATATTATAATACATTTCAAATATCATAAATCAACATAAATTCACAAATCAACATGTTTAGTCATACAACAAATACCGTGAGCATGTAAAATCCATAAAACTTAACCAAGTCAAACCCCTAAAACAAGTATAAACCTTAAAAAGTAATATTATAATACATTTCAAATATCATAAATCAACATAAATTCACAAATCAACATGTTTAGTCATACAACTGATACCTTGAACATGTAAAATTCATTAAACCTAACTAATACAAACCCTAAAACAAGTCAACACCTTAAAAAATATTATTATGAACAAGAAATGTTACCTTATTAAGGTTGTAACTTGAAAATGGAGCTTCTCCACCTCTTTCATTGGTGCATTCCTCTTCATTCTCCATATAGAAAGAAAGGAAGATAGTTAAAAATGGTGTTTTGCTCTAAAAAATGTTCAACAATGGTGTTAAAAGGGTTTTGACATTTGAAATATAGAAAGAAAGGAAGATAATAGGGATTAATTTAGGTGTTACGGAAATAGTTAAAATATTAATGGAGTTATTACAGTAGGTGAGACAAGACGTACGCTCTGGCATGAGTTCTGAAAATAAATTTCGTGCGTCACGCACGGTTGCTGTCCACGCGTCACGCATGGATATACTCCACGCGTGACGCACGGTTATCTTCCATGCGTGACGCACAAAATGACACATGATCCCTTTGATTCTTAGTAACACTGATGTGTGCATGATTTCCAATCAAAATAAAATTACATATTGTCAAAGGTTGGACATTTAAGCCACGTAAGAAGTCCAAACAAAGGATATGCTACTTTACAAGTTAATAGGTGTTATTGGGAGTTACCCACATGGTTAAATATCCCTAATAGGCATTTAAAACAAGTTTCATTACATTCGGACATCGTTTGAGTGTCGTTTCGCCAAAAACCGCCTTAAGTCCATTTAAGGCGTTTTTAGTGGTTTTAGTGGTTTTAGCGTTTACGTGCCTCATTTCGTGTGAGAGAGACCTTGTTTCTACTGAATATCCCTAATAAGAGTAAGTTGTATAGTATTTTCAACAATAATCACCGTCAATGTTGTAGAATATACATATTGCGACAAGTTAGAGAGTTACGACTAGTATGTTTTTTACAAAGGAGGCGGTACTTTAAAAGTTAGAAGTTGTGATTGGGAGTTACCCACATGATTAAATATCCATAATAGCCATTGAAAACAAGTTTCATTACATTCGGACATCGTTCGAGTGTCGTTTCGCCAAAAACCGCCTTAAGTCCATTTAAGCCGTTTTTAGTGGTTTTAGCGTTTTGGCATAGTTTCGAATCCCGTTTTGTATGTGTGAGACATTATTGGGACTTTAAATGCCTTATAACACATTTGTGTATAAATTTTTCAAACATACGTGAACATCAATGTTGCGACCATATATATTGCAACAAATTAAGCTTGCGGTGAGTAGTTTGATGTTTTACAAAGAGCGTGTTACTCTAAAAGCAAAAGGTTTTGATGTAAAGTTACGGACATGGTTAAATATCTCTAATAGACATTGTAAACAAGTTTCATTCCATTCCGATGATGTTTTGACGACGTTATGGCGAATTGTGGTTTTAAAGCTTTTAAAAACAACACGGAACATGAATTATTTTGCGTGACATAAGTACAAATACATTGAATACATTGACATGGACCACATAAGCAACAAACAAATACATTGACATCCATGTGTCACGTATGGTGTAAGACCATGCGTGATGTGTGGATGCATTCCACCCGTGACGCATGGTTTTATGTTGCAAAATCTTATTGTTATATTTAGAATGCTTATATTGTTGTTATGTTGACGAATGTTCAACCTTATTATATTTCAAATTGTATATGGTGCGCCATACATATTGCGACCTCGTTCGGTTTTCAAACTATGTTTCACTTACAAAGGTATAAATTTGAATTTCAAGTTACACACATGATAAAATAGACATTATAAGGATTGAAACAAAGTTTCATTCCATTTCGATAAAGTTTCGATGACGTTTTTGTCGAATTGGGCTTTATCGCCTTAAAAAAGACACTAAAAATGTGTTTCTTTGCACACTTAACTAGAAATACATTCAATACATTGAATAACCCTAGATTCATATATGCAAATCCATGCGTCATGCATGGATGCTAACCGTGCGTCACGCACGGATGACCTGGGGGAAAATAGTAAAAAGGGTGGGCGTTAAATAGAAAATATGTTTTTATATAGTCGTCCAAGATCAAACGCGGCCCGTTTATGGTATTGGAATAGGGTCTTTTATTAGAAAATACTAGGCCAATACCCCTTTAAAGAATTAATTTCTAACCCTATTTTATAATGTTTGTATATTTTAACCTTTTAATACTTTGTGATGACAATAATTGTCATTTGAGAAATGTCGTCAAATACTTTATAAAAGTGTCATCATATGTTAAAAGGTTAGTTAACCCATCATTATTTTTTTAGGTTAGAATATACATTTATATTTAAAAAGGGTTATTTACCCTAAATAGGGGTCCAAACCGATATTTTTTATATATAAAAATTAAAAATATTATATTTTCTAACTATTTTATTTATTTTTAAAATTTATTTGGGTTTCTGGTCCCGGACCGGACTCGACCAGAAAATTAATAGATCGGACAGGAACTCAGAATTCCTAAATTATACAGACCGGAGACCAGACCGACCCGAGTCGGTCTTTTATATATAAAAATTAAATATATTATATTTTCTAACTATTTTATTTATTTTTGAAATTTATTTGGGTTTCTGGTCCCGGCCCGAATCGGACCGAAACTCGAAATTCCTTAATTATACACATTGGAGACCGGACCGGAACCCGAAATTCCTTTTGCTCGCTTCTTCACTCATGCTTCTTTCTCACCTCTCATTTATGTTCTTGTGCTCGTTATTCGCTCACGCCCTCGCTTCTTCTCTCACGTCGCCCTTTCCCGTTCTGAAACAGGTAATTTTTTATTTCGAGCTTTGATTTTGTGTTCTATTGATTATTCGATCCAATTGGAAGTTCGTATACCTTTGTTTGTGTTTTTTGTTCATTGTATGTGTATTTTAGAGGTTGTATTCCTCACTTTAAATAAAAATGAAATTGTTTACATTGATTGTGGAATTGTTACATTGAATTTGAATTTGTTTACCTTGATTTGATTGTGTGTATTGTAACTTGATCTTGGAGGTTTTTGTATGAATCTCATTCGTCTGATTGTAATCCTTTTAAAAATCATACTGTTTTTTAACAAAGTAAATTGTTGAAAATAATTTATCTCCTAACTTGTCAACATGTGAACATATATATGTTTTTGTATGAAAACATATGCTTTTACAAATGAACACATGAGTTGCTTTGATTGTCTTTTCATGTATATACCATTACCAACACATTTGCTATAAGTTATATCTATATGAACACATGTTTTTCGAAACGAACACATACTTAACATCCATTTTGTTGAGATGTGATGGAGTTTTGATTGAATGACAAACATCCACTAATAGTTTACTTGAGTGCGTAGGTATCGTTACTAGTGTGTGTGCAGGAACGAAGGAAGTCTACGTGTGTAGACTGGAACGAGGAAGTCTACTTGTGTGTAGACGAGAAGGAAGGAAGTCTACGTGTGTGGACTGGAGGGAACGAAGTCTGCTTGTGAGTGAAGGAACAAAGGAAGTACAAGCAGGTGCGAAGGAAGTCTTGCTGGAATCCATGAGACGTAAGGTTACGACGAATGGAAGACAGTTGTGAAGAGGAAGTTCATCCGGAAGAAGAATATCGGTCGAAGATATCTTGAGGAATGGACTTTAAGAATTATGGAAGAGTTGCATTTCAAAGAAGGAAAGAAGATCTTGTGAAAGAAGGAAAAGAAGATCTTGGCAAATAAGGAAAGTGGCAACTCGGTAAAGGATGGGCATTGGACGCGCGCGTGTGAAGGAGGGTCTAAGGAATAAGGAAATATTACGCGCCAGGGAATATTTCCTTATACGATATTATTTCTTTATTTGTTAAAGACGGTTGAGCGTTGAAGAGTAAGGCCCAAGGTGACTACTTGGAGAACAAGTTCGAGCGTCACATGGAAGGAAATATTCTTTGGAAGATATTTCCTTGTGGAAGAATTCTTAGGATGCGATTTCCTTGTGAATGTAATTCTTAGGAAGCGATTTCCTTGTGAAGGTATTATTTAGGAAGCGATTTCCTTTTAGTGAGTTATTGTGAGGTTTATGGTAAATTCAGAACGGTTAGATCGGTAGTTAGGTTTGAGCTATTTAGTGTGCTATATATTGCCAGGGAGAGCATAGTGTTGAGATGTGATGGAGTTTTGATTGAATGACAAACATCCACTAATAAGTTTACTTGAGTGCGTAAGTATTGTTACTAGTGTGTGTGCAGGAACGAAGGAATTCTACGTGTGTAGACTGGAACGAGGAAATCTACTTGTGTGTAGATGAGAAGGAAGGAAGTCTAGGTGTGTAGACTGGAGGTGATGCGGGGATAAGCCGCAGTTGCCGACCTAGACACCAAACTCGAATAGGAACTCGAACAGAGAAGAAAGGCGGAATTAGAATGAGATGAAAGAAGGATAAATCGAATGATAGGCCAACTGGAACCAAATCAAACAACGATAAAACCCTTGAACTTAAGAACAAGAACCATACCGAATGATGAAGAAACCCCAACGGATGATTACAACCAAACACAATGACTTTGGTGGGTCAAGGCACCTGGAGGTTGCTCTATGGAGTCCCGATAGCACCAACCTTATGGAGGAGATTGACACACACAAGCACAACTAGGGCCAACTGAACGACAATGCACACGGGGCACTCTGCTCACAAAAGCTCTCTTTTGGGAGGAAAAACGATAAACGCTGTATTCAATATCAAAGTCTGGGGGGGGTAAAACAATAACTAAGGCAAACCTTATATAGGGTCAATAAGGTGGCCAATTAAAAGAAATAAGTAAATAAAAGTATATCCTAAAATAATAAAACCAATTAAAAGAAATAATCCCGGAAACAATCAAAACAAGCCAAACTCGGAAGTCTTCAGCAGGGAATCCGCGGGCGCGGAATTGGAGCCGCGGTCGCGGATTTAGTTCTGCGAATAAGTTCATCAGCCCGTGATCCGCGGTCGCGGATTGTAAGCCGCGGGCGCGGTTATTGAGCCGCGGGCGCGGTTATGGAGCCGCGGGCGCGGGTTTGACTTGAATTAGCCGCGGGTGCGGTTATGGAGCCGCGGGCGCGGGTTTGACTTGAATGAGCCGCGGGTGCGGTTATGGAGCCGCGGGCGCGGTTGTAGACATGTCGCCGACAGCTCTTTTTGAAACGGCTCGTTCTCTCTCGTACGAGATCGGAATTGAGCAATTCCAAAGCCTCGAGTTTCGTCTTGAAGTCTAGTTTGTTTCATCTTCAGTACTTGACTTCTCATCTTGACTCGAACCGGATCTCTACGAGCTTGAATGGCTACAATACGAGCTCGGGCTACTATCAATGACTTGAATGATGGCTCATAGCGATCTTTAGCCCTAGCTCCAGTGGTTAGCACATCTTTAGATTTAGGACGGGGCGTCCTTGATGATAGCTCAGATGCTCCCGCATCATTCTCCCCTTCTTGAAAAAGATTCGACCTCGAATCATATTTGACATGAATGATTGAACGATCTTCATAGGCGTCATCCTCTTTGATGCACAACTTCCTCTTGAATGTCTTGAGTGCATAGCTCCACCTTGAGGAAACGATGGATTGCTGCTGGAGTGCATTGCTTCCCTTCATTCCTTTAGCTCCTTTGTCCTTGTCCTTCCTTTTGTCATACTTATCAGTGACCTGCAAAAGAACCATAGGTGGAAGAACAACATCTTTTCTAGGAAATGTAAACGAATAACAACTAGCAAAACCATCATGAGCAACTCTCTTATCATACTGCCATGGATATTCCAATAAAAGTTGGCAAGCTTGCATAGGCACAACATCACATGAAATATTATCATCACAATGTCCTAATGTCATGGCTTCCTTAACATGCTTGTTCAAAATCACATCAACACAATCAATCATCCAAAGCAGTTTTAAAGGACTAAGGTAGCATAATGAAGTAATTTGCAATTTGGTATTCAATTCCATGCTAGCAATATTACCACAACTACCTTCATCAATAATCATGTTGTAATCCTCAACTTTATCTAGACAATGAGTTTCTCCTAGAATTTCAACGCAATGAGCAGTTTGTACATGCAAATCCTTCCTATCAATCAATGAATCAACATGCTCATAATCAATTTCAACCTCATTATCTAAATCAGATTTAGGATCATCAATACAAACAACATCATCAATACTATCACCTATTTCATATTCAATCTCAATTTGTTCTAGGTGATTAAGCATATCAGGACAATCATTAATCATATGATTTCTACTTTGACAGTTTAAGCACAAAACATCTTCAATTTTAGTAGAAAGATTAGAAGTGCTCCCTGGGTTAACTTCTTGTGATGGAGAGGCAAGCCTTAGATTCCTTTCTGGCTTCTTATCCTTTTCCTTCTTCTTGGCAGCCTCTTTGACTTGACAACTCCAACGCTCAAGCTCGGCTTCTACGTTAGCAAAGCTGTTTTTCACTACCGCTTGCACTCGCGCTTGCCAGTCTTCTGTAGCCTTCTCTATTTCTTTTTGCTTCTTGGCCTTTGTTCTCCTCTCAATCTTGATGGTCAAGTGCAACAATTCTTCCATGGAGGAGTAGCTATACAAATATACTTTGTTAGCTAAATACGAGTTTAGTATATGAAGATACCTATTCATAGTAGTCTCCTCATTTTCATGCACATTAGCTCGAACCATAGCAGCCTTCATTGCATTGTATGTCTCCTCTGCTGACATGGTTCCTTGCCTCAAATTATCCAACCTTTGCCTGAGCTTACGCGCAAAATATGGAGGCACAAAGCGAGCTCTCATTAAGGTCTTCATTTGCCTCCAAGTGTTCACAAATGGATCAAGTGCTCTTCTCCTTTCTTCCTCAAGATTATTCCACCATTTCAGTGCATTGCCGGTAAATTCACGAACAACGAATCTTACCTTTTGGAATTCCATGAAGTTATGACAACTCCAAATCTGCTCAACCTTGGCTTCCCATTCCATATACTCATCCATGTCCCAACCTTCAAATCTTGGAATGTTCAGCTTGATCTTGGCAAGACCAATTTGCTCTAGCTCACGTCCTCTTCTCCTTTGGACATCTTTGTATGGTTGCCAATCTTCACTCTCCATGTACTCCTGCTGATATCCTCTTGGAGGTCTCCTTTTGGGAGAAACTAACCTGTCCATTATCAAAGAAAAGACTAACACAGAACAATGTTAAGTGAGTGTAAATGAAAACAACTCGCTAGTGTTTACTCTCGTATGTTTTCCTCTGCACTCTCTCTCAATTGTCGTTGCAATCAGCTTTTCTTGATGAATTGTCTTGTATGTACCAATAACCCAATAGATTGAAACTAACAAGCTCCTAGCACTAATATGAGTGATGGTAGAGATGGAGATGGCTAGTGTAGGGACGGGGTTTCAACTTCAAGGTTCTGACTCAAAGCAAAATGACTCAACGAAAGAAAGAAACAAAGACTCAAAAGACGTTTGCAAGAATGTAAATGCAAACAACTAATACGACTCAAGTATGAATGAACTCAAGAGGGCCAAAAGGGAAGTGTACCTTAACTTGTCCCGACTGGTGTTAATGAAGGATCGAAGACGGAGTCGGGAGGGTTAGGCAATAATTGAGGCTCGTAGCTGAAAGGAATGGAAAGTCAAACAGTGATGGTTCCGCGGGCGCGGTCTGAAGTCCGCGGGCGCGGATTTTCGAACAATGGCTTCTGAGGCGGAGCCGCACCCGCGGCTTGAACCGCGGGTGCGGCTGCTGGGCCGCGGGCGCGGTTTCTGTCGCGGCCTGGTGGTTTCTCGCTTCCGTTCGGGCTCGTTCAACCCGATTTCCTTTGAGTTCTTGAGATCCGACTTAAACAATATCAAACTAGACTTTGACTCAACAAAACGTAAAATAAACTACTGACTTTGAGACTTTTCGATTTCTTTTTTTTTTGAATTTCTTTTCTCTTTTCTTTTCTTTTTTTTTTTGAATATTTTTTTTTTCTCACCAAAAGGAATTACAGACTCGATACGAGATATTAATCTCAACAAAATTGAAAATAAATAAAAATAACAACTAACTTGATTTCCCTTGTAGAAAGATAAGATTCCCTTGTAGAAAGATAAGATTTCCTTTTTTGAAGATCTTGTTTGGGCTTCAAGGAAAGAAATTCCAGCAATTCTTTAGGGTTTCTGATGGCTGCGTTTTGGTAGGGATAGATAGATTTTGTGATGGATGAAGGGCTGAATGGATTTTGGGAACAAGGGTGCTCCAAACTCAATCTTTCGATCTCCACCAACACTAATCGATCCAAGCTTCTTGCACACAACCTGTAATGACTCAACAAGAAATATCAAAGCAATGGAAGACTCAAAATCAATTTCTGAAAGAAACTGACAAACAAGAAAATAAAAGCTGACTCTTTTTGTGATTTTCTGGATAAGGGGTCTCTTGATGTTCTTGTGAAGACGAATGGTGTCAACACAGCTCTGATACCAATTTGATGAGAGGATAAGCCGCAGTTGCCGACCTAGACACCAAACTCGAATAGGAACTCGAACAGAGAAGAAAGGCGGAATTAGAATGAGATGAAAGAAGGATAAATCGAATGATAGGCCAACTGGAACCAAATCAAACAACGATAAAACCCTTGAACTTAAGAACAAGAACCATACCGAATGATGAAGAAACCCCAACGGATGATTACAACCAAACACAATGACTTTGGTGGGTCAAGGCACCTGGAGGTTGCTCTATGGAGTCCCGATAGCACCAACCTTATGGAGGAGATTGACACACACAAGTACAACTAGGGCCAACTGAACGACAATGCACACGGGGCACTCTGCTCACAAAAGCTCTCTTTTGGGAGGAAAAACGATAAACGCTGTATTCAATATCAAAGTCTGGGGGGGTAAAACAATAACTAAGGCAAACCTTATATAGGGTCAATAAGGTGGCCAATTAAAAGAAATAAGTAAATAAAAGTATATCCTAAAATAATAAAACCAATTAAAAGAAATAATCCCGGAAACAATCAAAACAAGCCAAACTCGGAAGTCTTCAGCAGGGAATCCGCGGGCGCGGAATTGGAGCCGCGGTCGCGGATTTAGTTCTGCGAATAAGTTCATCAGCCCGTGATCCGCGGTCGCGGATTGTAAGCCGCGGGCGCGGTTATTGAGCCGCGGGCGCGGTTATGGAGCCGCGGGCGCGGGTTTGACTTGAATTAGCCGCGGGTGCGGTTATGGAGCCGCGGGTGCGGTTATGGAGCCGCGGGCGCGGGTTTGACTTGAATGAGCCGCGGGTGCGGTTATGGAGCCGCGGGCGCGGTTGTAGACATGTCGCTGACAGCTCTTTTTGAAACGGCTCGTTCTCTCTCGTACGAGATCGGAATTGAGCGATTCCAAAGCCTAGAGTTTCGTCTTGAAGTCTAGTTTGTTTCATCTTCAGTACTTGACTTCTCATCTTGACTCGAACCGGATCTCTACGAGCTTGAATGGCTACAATACGAGCTCGGGCTACTATCAATGACTTGAATGATGGCTCATAGCGATCTTTAGCCCTAGCTCCAGTGGTTAGCACATCTTTAGATTTAGGACGGGGCGTCCTTGATGATAGCTCAGATGCTCCCGCATAGAACGAAGTCTGCTTGTGAGTGAAGGAACAAAGGAAATACAAGCAGGTGTGAAGGAAGTCTTGCTGGAATCCATGAGACGTAAGGTTACGACGAATGGAAGACAGTTGTGAAGAGGAAGTTCATCCGGAAGAAGAATATCGGTCGAAGATATCTTGAGGAATGGACTTGAAGAATTGTGGAAGAGTTGCATTTCAAAGAAGGAAAGAAGATCTTGTGAAAGAAGGAAAAGAAGATCTTGGCAAATAAGGAAAGTGGCAACTCGGTAAAGGATGGGCATTGGACGCGCGCGTGTGAAGGACCGTCTAAGGAATAAGGATATATTACGCGCCAGGGAATATTTCCTTATACAATATTATTTCCTTATTTGTTAAAGACGGTGGAGCGTTGAAGAGTAAGGCCCAAGGTGACTACTTGGAGAACAAGTTGGAACGTCACACGGAAGGAAATGTTCTTTGGAAGATATTTCCTTGTAGAAGAATTCTTAGGATGCGATTTCCTTGTGAATGTAATTCTTAGGAAGCGATTTCCTTGTGAAGGTAATTCTTAGGAAGCGATTTCCTTGTGAACGTATTTTAGGAAGCGATTTCCTTTTACTGAGATATTGTGAGGTTTATGGTAAATTCAGAACGGTTAGATCGGTAGTTAGGTTTGAGCTATTTAGTGTGCTATATATTTCCTTGGAGAGCATAGCTTAGTAAGACTTTGAAGAGCGAAAACCTTTTACTCGGTTTAGAGTTGTTCTACGTGTGTGAGGTTGAGATTCAAGTGTGAAGAGTGATCCAAGATCTGGCTAGGAGGTCTAGGTGAGTGATCCGACTTCCGTTGTAATCAAGAGATCAATACAACAAGTAGACCCGTTCAAACTCTCTCTAGTGAAAGCTAGAGAGGAGTGCTTTTCCGCCTTGATACTTATTGGTACTTGGGGCGTTTCCACTATACATCATCGTGTCCATGTTTGGTTTACATTATTGTTTGTCTTTCTGCATTATCTACTTGTCAATGAACAAAAGTCTTTGTTCCTTGAGTTTTTATACGCTAATCGATCCAACAATTGGTATCAGAGCGAGGTCTCTAGATTGTTTCAATTAGCTTTGCAGGAAAATATGTCATCCAATAATGCAATCAACGACTCGTTTCGGAAGCCCCCAATGCTGAAGTCTGGAGAGTATGACTGGTGGTGCATTCAGTTTGAGTCACATACTCAGTCTCTTGATGCCCAGATCTGGAGAGTTATTGAATTTGGTGATATCATCATCGTTGACTTAAATGGTGATGGAAAAACCAAAGAAAAGAAGAGATCTGATTGTAGTGTCGTAGACTCCAAGATTCTTGAGAAGAACGACAGAGCTAAAAAGATCCTTCACATGGCTCTAAGCCCGGGTGATCTTAGAAAGATTCTTAAATACAAAACTGCCAAGGAAATCTGGGATGCACTGAATAGAACATACTAGTAACGATGTCAAGAGGAACAGACTCCTTGCTGCTCAAAAGGACTATGAACAAGCTGTGTAGGAGAAAGGTGAATCCTTGGAAGAATTTCATGCAAGGTTTGAAGGCTATGTGAGTCAAATTGAATTTCTAGGTGAAGAGATCCCTCAGTAGAAAGTCACCTAAAAATTCATGCAATCACTAAACGCCCAATGGGACGAGTTCATCAACGCCCTTTAAGCCCAAAGCGACATCAAAGAAATCTCCTTGGAAGACCTTGTGTGCCGTCTCAAGAGTCATTCTGGGATTCTTGAGAGGAAGCTCTTGACAAGGAAAGATACAGACAAAGGCAAATCAATTGCGTTGAAGGTAGATAAAGCCTTTGATCTGTCCCAGATGGAGATGGAGGACCAAGAAACTGAAGAAGATGATACAGTGGCCCTCATCACAAGAGCCTTTAGGAAAGCATGGAGAGGAGGAGAAACACGCCATAGCTAAGGTAATCAAAGTCCAAAAGATATTATTTGTTATAATTGTAAAAAAGCAGGTCACTTCGCCAAGAATTGTTTCAAGAAAAGAGTCGAAGAACCTCCAGAGAAATATGCAATGATGGCTAGCTTTGAAGGAACAAAAGACAACATTTGTCTCATGGAAACAAGAAGCAATCAAGACAACACCAATCAGGTACCTATTCACTCTTGGTATATAGATAGTGCCTTCTCATGTCACATGACAGGGAACAGAGAATGGTTTCAATCTCTAAACTACCAAGGCGGAGGCTCCATCACCTTTGGGAACAAAAGTAAAGGAGAAGTTCAAGGAACAGGTAAGGTAAGTATCTCTAACAAACTCTCTGTCAGTAATGTGAATCTAGTGGACAACCTTGGTTTTGACTTGTTAAGCGTAGCTCAACTATGCCAAAAAGGGAAGAGTAGGGTTGTCTTTACTACTAATGATTGTGAAGTAGAGAGCTTAAGTTCAGGGAAGATTCTCCTCAAAGAAATATGCATCAACAACATCTACAAAGTAGATTCAACCTTCATTCCTGAGGAGGATTTATGCTTCACCTCTGTTAAAGAGGACTCTCTCCTTTGGCACAACAGATTTTGTCATGCAGGTCTATCACACCTTCAAAAGCTCTACCAAAAGGATCTGGTAACCGGTCTTCCCAAAGTAGAAACCATTAAAGACATGGTGTGCTCGTCATGCATAAGAGGCAAACAAGTGAGGTCGTCCTTCAAGTCCAAAAGGGAGGTAAGCACTTCTCGCCCTCTTGAGATGATCCACATGGACTTATGTGGACCCATGCGTACACAGAGCCGTGGAGGAAACATATATGTTTTTGTTATTCTAGATGATTACTCTAGGTACACCTGGACTATCTTCCTATATTCAAAGGATGAAGTCTTTGAGGAGTTTGAGGCATGGCTAAAAACCGTGGAAAACAAGCTGGGAGTCTCCCTAGTCTCTATACGCTCTGACCACGGAACTGAGTTCAAAAACTCTCAGTTCTATGATCTGTGTAGGAACAAAGGGATCAACCACAACTTCTAAGCCCTAAGAACCCCCCAGCAGAACGGAGTGGTGGAAAGGAAGAACAGGACTTTGGAAGACATGACAAGAACCCTCTTAATCTCTAGAAATCTCCCAAAGAACTTCTGGGCTGAAGCACTTAATGCCTCTTGTTACGTGCTAAACAGAGCCACCCTCATAGTCATGTGCAAGGTTCGTGAACCTCCGGTTTAGGTTCATGAACCTCCGGTTCAAGGTTCATGAACCTCCGGTTCAAGGTTCAAAATTACATTGAACCTTAACCTGAACCTTCAAGAGCCGGTTCGTCCGGGCCGGTTCAGGTTTAGGGCCGGTTTAGGTTTGAGAAGGTTTTTACAAGGGTTCCCGCCGGTTTGAATGTCGGTCCGGTTTAAGGCCGGTTCAGGTTCGAACCTTGATATTAAAATAATAAAAATAATATTTAAATTAACTTTGATTTATTAAATTACATTATTAAATTACAATACTAGACTCTTTATAGTTCATACAATGAGGGAATAAAAATAACTTCAAATTTTGTTCTACATGAAAAAGAAAAAAAATTAAAGGGCTTGCACCTAATATTTACTTACTTATTAATTTGCCTACGTATCCTCTCGGATAAGAGGAATCAAAGCCCACGTAGTTCTCTTCCCATTTATATAAACCCACTATTCTATGTTCTAAAACCCCCGGTTCATGAACCTCCGGTTAACCTTCTTTGAACCTCCGGTTCGACGGTTCAATTGAGTGTTGAACCGTAACCTGAACCTTCCATAGGCCCGGTTCGCCGGGCCGGTTCAGGTTCAGGGCCGGTTCAGGGTTTTACCGGTTTTGACCGGTCCGGTTCACAAGGTTTAGGTTCAATTTGCCCATGACTACATGACCCTCAGACCCATCATCAACAAGACCGCCTATGAGCTCCTAAATGGAAGAAAGCCAAGTGTATCCCATCTCAAAGTATTTGGTTGTAGGTGCTTCGTTCACAACAACGGGAAGGAAAACACCGGGAAGTTTGATCCAAGGAGCTATGAAGGCACATTCGTCGGTTACTCTCTCCAGAGCAAAGCCTATAAAGTCTTCAATAGGCGAACAGGAAAAATTGAAGAAAGCATTCATGTCATCTTTGATGAGTCCACTATGGCTGGGGAAGCCATACAAGAAGGAGATAGCACACCCTACACACAGGAAGACAATTTCAATCTAATTGAAGTTGCCAATCTCGGGGAACAAAGCCCAAGCAATGAAGATTCAAATCAAGCCTCAGGGTCCGACAAGACAGGAGAAACCAACTCCGAGGAAACAGAGGGAGAAAGTAATGAAGAATTCAATGACAAGCCTGATAGTCCAAACACAAGTCCCTCCCCAGGAAACACAGTAGACGAGGAAGTCAATGAAGAACCGGCTACCGAAATCAGACGCACCTCTCGAAGTACTGGACCACCAGGATGGCTTGAAGACTACATATGCAATGCAGTCATACAAGACCCTTTACCTTCAAACACAATCATAAACGATTCCAGCGAAGGTACGTTATCTCCCTTACCCTCTAATGAATTTTGTGCTTTCACTTCTTTTGTCTCTCTAGCAGAACCAAAAACAATAGACGAAGCTCTAAAGGACCCGGAGTGGGTCAAGACTATGCAAGACGAACTTCATCAGTTTGAGAGAAACAAGGTATGGAGACTTGTTCCTAATCCAGGGAACAGAACCATAATAGGAACAAAGTGGGTCTTCAGGAACAAGCTAGACGATAAGGGACATGTAACAAGAAACAAAGCAAGACTGGTGGTAAAAGGATACAATCAACAACAAGGAATACACTACGACGAAACCTTCACTCCAGTGGCCATATTAGAAGCCATAAGATTACTAATCGCCTACTCAGCATATCATGGCTTCAAGCTTCAACAAATGGATGTAAAGACTGCCTTCCTCAACGGAGAACTGAAGGAAGAAGTCTTTGTGGAGAAAACTCATGGGTTCATTGATGCAGCTCATCCAGACCACGTCTACGTCTTGGACAAAGCTCTTTATGGTCTTAAACAAGCTCCTCGTGCTTGGTATGAAAGACTATCCCGCCATTTATTGTCCAATGGCTATGTTCGTGGAGAAGTAGACCGAACCTTGTTTCTCCTAAGAGAAGGAAAGGACACCCTAGTCGTGCAAGTCTACGTGGACGACATCGTCTTCGGATCCACAAACAACAAACTGGTGGAAAGATTTGTCAAACTCATGGAAAGTGAATTCGAGATGAGCATGGTAGGAGAACTCAAATTCTTTCTCGGGCTACAAGTAATACAAGGAGATGATGGAACTAGAGTTCATCAACAAAAATATCTCAAAGAAGTAGTCAAGAAGTTTGGAATAGCAAATTCCAAGCCATATGCTAGTCCAATCTCTCTGAATGACTCCTGAGGCAAGGACGAAAGCGGGAGCAAGGAAGATCAATCTCTCGACAGAGCAATGATAGGATCTTTGCCCTAGAATTGCTTAGTTATCTATTCGTAGGTAATTTCGCTACAAACAAGTCCCATACTCAATCCCTTGATGTCCAACTCTGGAAGGTCATCGAATTCGGAGATATAGCTATTCTGGACCTTGCCGGGGAAGACAAGACTAAAGAGAAGAAAAGAATCGACTACAACGATGCCGATTACAAAGTCTTGGGGAAGAATGCTAGGGCAAAGAAGATCCTTCACATGGCTCTAAGTTCATGTGATCTCAGAAAGGTATTAAAATACAAAACTGCTAAAGAAATCTGGGATGCACTCAGTAGAACATACTCATGAAGTAGCGATGTGAAAAGGAATCGTCTTTTGGCGGCACAAAAGGACTATGAGAATGCTCTCCAAGAAAAGAATGAATCTTTGGAGGATTTTCATGCCAGATTCGAAGGATATGTCAGCCCAATAGAGTTTCTTGGTGAAGATATCCCCCAATGGAAGGTTACGCATCAATTCATGCATGCACTAACTCCAAGTGGGATGGATTCATCAATGCTCTACAATCACAAAGTGACATAAAAGATATATCCTTAGAATATCTAGCCTGCCGCCTCAAAAGTCATTCAGGGATCCTTGAAAGAAAGCTCCAAGGAAGAAAGGAGGGCGACAAGAGTCAATCCATTGCCCTAAAAGTTGAGAAGGCATTCGATCTATCCCCAGATGGAAGGCGCCGAGGCTGAAGAGGATGAAACTGTATCCTTGATCACAAGTGCCTTTCGTAAAGCTTGGAGAGGAGGAAGGAGCGACTCACGTCCCTCTGACGGAACAAAAGACATGAAAGACGCGGTATGTTACCACTGTCAGAGGACTGGCCACTTCGCCAGGAACTGCTACAAGAGGAGAGTAGGAGAACCACCTGTCCCAGAAGGAAAGCGAGCAATGATGGCAACATGGGAGGACTCATACTCTGATCAATAAGACCAGAAGAGTGAGAAGGAAGTGTGCCTCATGGAAGCCGAAGAGAACACACCCGAGGCCGAGGTAAGTCTATCTTCTGTCATTACCAAATTACAAAGCATGTCTACTTCTCAATTAATTCATATAGTTAGAAGACTTGGAGAAGAGAACGGGGATATACAAGAGAAATTGGATGAAAAGAAGGAGGAACTATCTAGACTGGTAAATGAAACATGACTCCTGTCTGAAAAGGTTATCATGCTAGAAAGCCTTCCCTCTACTCCATCGAGCTCTTGCGAAAAATGCCCCGAGCTTAACAACAAGATCTTATCCCTTGAGAGCAAGGTTTCTGAGCTTGAAATTGCAAAGCTCTCTCTGGTTCATGAGAATGAAAATCCCAGTAATGATCTTGTGGTTCTCAAAGAAGATGAGGATCACAAGCAAAAGTTGTGGTTAAATGAGCATGCTAAATCCTACATAAACAGCCTAAAAACCGATTACTCAAGTCAATTTGTGCCCCGCAGTGGGATTGGATTTGGCTAAGATAAAAGCCCTAAAATTCATGTGACACCTAACGAGAATTTGCTATCACCCAAGGAACCATCCTTGGAAAACCCTTGCAAAAGGTGTGTTTCCAATGTGGAGGCCTTAGGGGGAAACAAATTCGTCGAAAGGATAAGCACATAGTTTGATGGGCAGAAAGCTTATGCAATCTGGTTGAGCCAACTTCAAAACACAGAGCCGACACATATCGACTTTGAGTCTAGGAAAGCTATCGTTCCCATCTGGCCAGGACAAAGCAAGTACGTCAATCTCAAGTAACATCGTGTTTGTTGGCACTGTGGCAACACAAGACACTACAAACATGAATGTTCCCTCAGAATCCAAGTTGAGGAAAAGATACGTGCTCCTTATCAAGCTCAGAATGAGAGAGAGTCAGAAGATACATCTGAGACTCTATCTGAGTCAAAGATGGGATCCAATGATCACCCCTCAGACATTCCTAAAAAGGAGGGTGTGAAAACTCAAGGTAGGATAGAATCAAAAGGATCACCCAAAAGTGAAGGTTGAGGTTAATCAAACTAAACTTCAAGGCACTATGAATGATATACCTGGTCCACAAAACTCAAGCAAGCCAAGACTTGCTTGGGTAAGGAAAAACTAACCCCTTCTTTCAGGAAAAGCGCAACTATCCTTGGTACATAGACAGGGTAAACTTACCGGGAACAAAGGATAGCTCCATGCAACTTCACCAGAGCATCTAGAGGGATCTCTCCCTCTGGACTAAAGGAAGGACACAGCACAGCCGGTCAAAGGCATTCAGTCATTCGTAACTTCTTGGTTTTGACTTGTTGAGCGACTCAACTGCGTCAAAGGGGGAAGATTCAAAGATGACTCAAGTACGAATGACCAAGAAAAGGTGTGTTCCAAATAAAAAGGTGTGTTCCAAATAAAAATTTGCTCCCTTACAAGTATGGTTTCTTTATTTTTGCTTCCGCTTTTATCTATTTTATTGGAACTCTTACCTCAAACGGAACACAACACCTCACACCGGAGGTTTTGCAAATCCAAAGACTATTGCTTGCAAGACTTGGTCAAAAGGTATGTTATTCTCTCTTATCTATGTAAACTTCTCTTATAAAGACACTATTCGAAAGAAAAATCAGTCTTCCCTAGCAAGAGCACTATGTAAGATCACCTCTGAAAGGAAGGAACTCACTAAGGTATGTTTTCCTCTCTCTATTCCTTATATGTCTTGAAATCCTTCAATGATTGGCTGAAATTTGAATGATCTCTTGTTTATTGCTCCTAAATCTCATAGAGCTCTACAAAATTCTTAATTTCTATGAAAGATCGACTTTGTGCAATGCCTGAATTATGTTGCTCCTCTCTATGATCATTTACATGATTGCATGCTTCTCTGTGACTTCATTTTGCATGAACAAGGTCTTACTTTCAGCCCAAAAGAGTCCTCTTGATGATTTGATCCCTCATTACAAGACCAAAAGATAGAGGTACTCTACATCTGTCCCTAAGCCTAAATCATGATTGCATATTCCTATGAGCCATCTTTATATCATCACATCTGGAATCTCTCATCATGATTTTTCAAATCATCCATATTATAATTATTTTTCGTATGATATTCTTTTGTACCATCTTTGGTAACGATACCCCTCATATGATACACTTCGCTCTTTTGGATTGCCTTGGAAAGAAATGGATTAGTCTTTGTCACGCGAGAAAGTTGATTGGGCAGAGATAGAGGTGCATTGTGTCTGAAAGGCGTGTCTGCAGCGTGTAGGCGTCTCGAGGTTTGGCTGACGTGTGAAGTTCATAACAGCAGGTAATTATTACCGGAAGTGTAAAAAGGAAAGGTTCTGAAAGGTGTTTGGAAAGTGTGTATTTTGAGCGGCTAATCTTGCGTGTGAACAAGGAAGGAAATCCCAACGGCTTCTTTTGGGTTAATGCCAGTGAGTTCAAGGGACGATTCATTTAACCTAAATAATCTCCTATTCCCTTATAAAAATCCACAAACCAGACCCTTCTCTTCACGCTTTCAAAATCTCCAATACTTCTCTTAATTCCCTGTTACTCAAAGAACCTCCAAAACATCTCAACAATGGCCTCCAACTCAAACTCCTCCCAAAAACCAACCCTCGTCATTGCCAATGACGAAACCCTAGAGACCCTTCTTCAAAAGCTTACCGCCGCCGGGTACATGTCCCAGGAACCCCTCATCCCTAATCCCTCTACCACCATATTTCAAGCCCCCATCATCGACCCCATGTCTGTCGTGGTGGTCTACAAAGAAACCCAAAACCCTAAAATTTCCAACCCAGAACCCCAAACCTCTCCGCTTCCCTCTGAATCGTTCCTCCCCGAGCACATGGAGGTCGAAAATGACGAGTCCCGGCCTGCCGGCGATGTCTTTGAGACGGCGCCAAGGCAGGACGACATTCCAGTCAACCTCGAGGGAGAACTCGAAACAGGTGTCACCTTCCCCTCCTCGCAAGGAGGGAAGAAAAGTGGAAAGAGCTCCAACGCCACTGGAAAGAGAAAGACGCGTTCCCAGATCACCAAAGAAGCTATCCAGATTTCCTCAGAGGAGACAATCGAAGAAGTTCCCGAGCCTAAATCGCCCGTGCCGAAAAAAGCCAGAGTTACTCGAGCCCAAAGCGCCAGAAAAGGGAAAGGGGCCACGGTGAAGAAGGAGAGTCATTTGGTAAAGGATGTATCTGGAAGATCGATTGTGAGGGAACTGATCCTAGAGGAGGCGTTCATGAAGGAGAATGGGCTGGAGAAGGTGTCTGAGATCCTCAAGGCTCAAAAGTGGGGTCATCTGTTCGAGGAAGGAAGAAACGTTAACCTGGAGATGTTCAAGGAGTTCTATGGGAGCTTCACTCTTGAGGAAAGACCTCACGCTCTCACAGGGAAGTTTACTACGAAGGGACAGGAGTGCTCTGTCTCCAGCATTGAGCTTGCCTTCATCTTGGGCGTTCCTCATGAAGGGTTTTGTAGCTACTCCAAAGGACAATGGCCTCAAGATGTTCAACCGATGGAGCAAAAGAGGAAAATCAGTGAAGATGACAACCCTCCCAACGCCGATGTAAAGACAAATTCAATGGGGGTGATCCATCGTCTTCTTAACTCTATTCTAATCAGCAACATCACTCCAAGGGAACAAAAAAGAAACACTATTCTCATCCAGGACTTCATGCTCATGGATAACTTGCTCTGCAAAGAAAAGGTAAATATGGCAAAGATTGTCTTACTCCACATGGAACATGCCAGCAACAGCGAGACACATGCTCTTCCCTACCCAAGTCTCTTCAAGAAGATTCTTCAGAGTTTAATGGTGTATTCCGAGGAAGGTGAGGGTGTGTTCTACAGGCATCTTGATGAGAGTAATTTGAGAAAGATGAAGTTCAAACAAGACAGGAATGGAAGTTGGATAAGGGCTCAAGACGTTCAGCAAGAAGAAACTGGGGAAGTTTCGTCTGAGAGCCCTGACGGGGAACAAACTGAAGCGCCTACTATGGTCTATGAACTGCAAGCTGCCATAGGGAATTTGAGCCGTGCTATACGACTCAAATTGGATAGGATAGAGATTGCCCTATGAAGTCTCCTGCCTCAGTCAACTCCTCAAGACGACACAAAGTGATCCTATCTTTCCCCGACACATCTGACCCCCACTTTTTGTTCCCCAACCTTATCTATTGTCTTCCTTTGTCTTTTTATTTCACTTTGTTTATGCTTCCTGTTGTTTAAGGTTGCATGTTTATCATGTCTTGTTTGTTTGGAGGTCCGATGTAAGGAGGGTGTGGCCCTCGGTTAAATTTTAATAGAGGTTTGCTATTGTTCTGTTTTATGAGCTCTTAAGGTTGCAAGTCACTTGATTTCTTTTTTTTTTTGATGATGCCAAAAGGGGGAAATTAGAGTATATCAGGACTTGAGGGGGAATTCTTGACTTAAATGAAAATTCGTTGCTTTTCTGAGGGGGGATTATTAGTGCTATGATAATCTTTGTTCCTTAGCTAGTATTTTTATCTCAGGTTTATACTCCTATTGTTAAGGATGTTTGTCATCATCAAAAAGGGGGAAATTGTTGAGATATGATGGAGTTTTGATTGAATGACAAACATCCACTAATAGTTTACTTGAGTGCGTAGGTATTGTTACTAGTGTGTGTGCAGGAACGAAGGAAGTCTACGTGTGTAGACTGGAACGAGGAAGTCTACATGTGTAGACTCGTGTGTAGACTGGAACGAGGAAGTCTACATGTGTAGACTGGAACGAGGAAATCTACTTGTGTGTAGATGAGAAGGAAGGAAGTCTACGAGTATAGACTCGAGGGAACGAAGTCTGCTTGTGAGTGAAGGAACAAAGGAAATACAAGCAGGTGTGAAGGAAGTCTTGCTGGATTTCATGAGACGTAAGGTTATGACGAATGGAAGACAGCTGTGAAGAGGAAGTTCATCCAGAAGAAGAATATTGGTCGAAGATATCTTGAGGAATGGACTTGAAGAATTATGGAAGAGTTGCATTTTAAATAAGGAAAGAAGATATTGTGAAAGAAGGAAAACAAGATCTTGGCAAATAAGGAAAGTGGCAACTTGGTAGAGGATGGGCATTGGACGCGCGTGTGTGAAGGACCGCCTAAGGAATAAGGAAATATTACGCGCCAGGGAATATTTCCTTATGCGATATTATTTCCTTATTTGTTAAAGACGGTGGAGCGTTGAAGAGTAAGGCCCAAGGTGACTACTTGGAGAACAAGTTGGAGCGTCACACGGAAGGAAATATTCTTTGGAAGATATTTCCTTGTAGAAGAATTCTTAGGATGTGATTTCCTTGTGAATGTAATTCTTAGGAAGCGATTTCCTTGTGAAGGTATTTTAGGAAGCGATTTCCTTTTAGTGAGATATTGTGAGGTTTATGGTAAATTCAGAACGGTTAGATCGGTAGTTAGGTTTGAGCTATTTAGTGTGCTATATATTTCCAGGGAGAGCATAGCTTAGTAAGACTTTGAAGAGCGAAAACCTTTTACTCGGTTTAGAGTTGTTCTACGTGTGTGAGGTTGAGATTCAAGTGTGAAGAGTGATCCATGATCTAGCTAGGAGGTCTAGGTGAGTGATCCGAGTTTCGTTTTAATCAAGATATCAATACAACAAGTAGACCCGTTCAAACTCTCTCTAGTGAAAGCTAGAGGGGAGTGGTTTTTCGCCTTGATTCTTATTGGTACTTGGGGCGTTTCCACTATACATCATTGTGTCCAGGTTTGATTTACATTATTGTTTGTCTTTCTGCATTATCTACTTGTCAAGGAACAAATAGTCTTTGTTCCTTGAGTTTTTATACGCTAATCGATCCAACAAAACTAATCCTACTCATGCAAGAAAGAACATAAAGGAAATAACGCTAGGAAACTCGGAAGCTCTTATTACTTCTTTAGGCTTATGGAGGATGGTGTTTCAGAAACATGTAGCTTAGGTTGTTGCTCTTTGCTTGGAACTTTTTCTCGTGCTTACTTGGTGCATTAGTATTCCTTTGCTTGTTTTAATCTGTGCTTCCCATTGCGTCAGTGATTGACTTTCCACCCCTAGCTTTTTCTTTGTGATTCCTTGATTGCTATGCTTTCTTTTCTTTACCCATTGATGCCTTAGTGGCTTTTTTCATCCCGATGTTGTAACATTCACTCGTGACTTGAAGCTCTCCTTTGATTTCTTGGATCCCCCACGGAGACGGAAATTTCAAGGATTGGCGATACGTTGAGTGTATCGCTTTCATGTCGTGCAACCAAGGTCTTCCCAGGATGATATTGTAGGGTGACTCGATCTCCATTACTGCAAACTTGGCTTGCATATTAATGCCTCTTGCGTATGTTGTCAATGTGATCTCTCCCAACATGTTTTCTACTTCGCCACTGAACCCCACTAGAGGGACATGCTTCTTTATGATGTCGTCGTTGGATAGTCCGAGTTCTTTTAATGCGGACGCAGTGACGATGTTGGCGGAGCTTCCGTTGTCTATGAGAATCCTTTTGACTAGGCAATTGCTGACGGTGAGGGAGATAACTTTCCCGTCGTGATGCTCCACCATCTCGTTTGGCTCTTCGAACGTGATTGGGTAATTCTTTCTGATAGGGCGAATTTGGTAAACCCTAGTCATGCTGCGCGTTGTCGTCGCGTAGAATCTTGATATTCCTCCTAGTCGCAGACGCGGTATATCTTCTTGTGGAAGAACCTCCGATGATGGTGTGTATGGTCCGGGTATGACTTGACGGAGGTGGAGGTGGAGGTGGAGTGGGGGACTTCCTTTCTCTCTTCGCCCCTTCAAACACATTTCTTCCTTCTTTGGAGAGTAGTTCTTTTACATCTCCTCTTTTCAGCAATCTTAACACCTCTTTTCTCAGGGTGTAACAACCATCCGTCGTGTGACCTGTATCGTTATGGAACTCGCAGTACCCCTTGCCTGTTCCGGGTCTCCTTTCAGGATTTGGCTTTCTCGACCATTGTACATCACGTAACCCTTCCATCGCGCTCATGACTCATAACGCGTCGGTTTTCATAAAGATACCTTTGTCCACCATGTAGACGCTATCGACTTTGCTCACCGCATGCACTGTCTGAGGTTCTCTTGATGTCGGTCATTGTGTTGACGTTGGGGAGAGTTTTTGCGCGGAGGAGTTCGCCTGCATGCAGATCGAGAAATTTCTTCGTTGTACCTTAGGAGATCCTCTTCCAATTGTATGGCTTCCATGGCTCTTTCCCTAGTTGAGACAAACGACTCGGGACGAGTCTTTGTTAGTTCTTTATACAAATCACTATCTCAGGGGAGTGCTCGCCTGAACGCGTCGGCGGCGGGGGCTTCAGTGCAATCTGGGATCGTGATATTCTCGTCGTCGAAGCGTTTCAAGAAGGCCCTTATGGTCTCGCCCTTGTTCATACGCATGTTATGGAGATCCGAAGGTTGTTTTGCAAACAACTTGCTGCTTGCGAATTGCAACCGAAATTGGTTGGAGAATTCGGCGTAGGAGGAGATACTTCCCTTGGGTAAGTGGATAAACCACGTCAAGGCTGGACTTTTAGCATTGAGCTGAAGAACTTGCACATCATTGCTTCCTTCAATTCCGGTTCAATCGGACTTGTGGAGAGCTTAGCTTTGTAGAGCTAGACGTGTTCTTCCGAGTCGTCGATCCGTCGTAGACGGGGAGGTCCGCGACGGTGAACTTCTTTGCGATCTTCTGGGTGGCGATGTTGGTAACAAACGGGCTTTCTTTGAATCCAAACTCATCTTCAGGGACTATGGATTTGGGGGCTCCGGGCATCAACATCATCTCTTTCCTCAAGGCTTCGACCTGTTGTGCTACTAGCACAACGACGACGTCTGAGGTCAAGTTTTGTTCTGATTTCTTTTTCTGGGTATGTGCTTTGGGGAAGATGTAACCGTGGTGTTCTTGGGGATGGTATATGTTTGTGCCTAAAAATACGACGAGTGTGGAACGCGTGGAAGCTAAGTGTAGAAGAACGTCACCAACGCGGCGAGATGATGGAAATATATCATCGGCATCACGAAGTTAAGCACATAGTACTCTTTTTACTCTTCTCATGGTTTTTCCCACTTGGTTTTCCTAAGAAGAGGTTTTAACGAGGCTCCCAAGATCATTCATCACCGTGACACCGTCAACATGGTCCCCGACATCATCTATGAGACCATCTATGAGATAGATGAACTCCTCTACGAGATCACCTACGAGAAGAGATACGCGTAGACGATGACAAGTAAGAGAAAGAACGAGTATGAAGGCGTCGTCAAGAACAAGATAGAGTCGGTTGAATATATTTATGTCTTTTATTTAATATTCATTATGTAAATAGTAAAAGAGATTAGAAAAAATATATTTTATCATGTTTTATATTAGGTTAAAGATATAAGGAAAAAGATAAGATTCTTTCCTTAAAAGATAGAACTAGGGTTTGCCTATAAATAAAGGGCTCCCTTATCATTGTAAATAAGCCTCTTCTCCCCAAGTAATACACAAGTATATCTAGTTTTCCCTCTCTTTTATCAATGGTGTTTTCTAGATGAAGTGTTGGTACCGTTAAGTTTGATCTTCGCCCTACAATTGCTTAGTTATCATCTCGTTGGTAATTTCGCTACAAACAATTGGCGCCCACCGTGGGGCATGATCAAATAAGTTCCTTCTTTTCATCAAAAGAAACCATCTATTCATCACAAAAAAGCCAAAACCTAACGAGTCTTCAAAGATCAAAGAAGAAGATCAAAATCCGAAATCATTCCCGGTTCACGTAGCTGTCTGCGACACAATTTTGAAAAACTCGTATCTCTCCCGTCCGATGTCCAAATTCTATGAAAATTTTAGGGATTAAACTAGACTTCAATATCGGTCGAGTGGCGTTGGAATCATTCAATTTAGAATTTCCTACAGAGAATTACGACATAAAAAAGATGACTGCAGAATCCAGAAAGTTGCTTGCTCTCCAAGGAAGATTTCTCTTTCACCAAAACGGTAATATCTATCCATAATCTTCTTTCTTTGTGTTCTAAAAGGTTCAACTTGATTATATCCATGCCAATTCAGATTAGGTTGCATATAAATCATGTTAAAGGAAAGTTCTTAAGTTCATTATCATAAGAATTCCATATCTAGATTTGCATATTCACCATAGAAAAGCATGTTAGACTTGATCTAAAGAATAAATCTTTCCTAATCATATTTAAGATACAAGATTATAGCATGAGAATCTAAAAAGATCAGAATTTTATGGTTAAGTAAAAGTTTATAAAGTTTGTACCTTTATTAAGCATGATATACATCTACTTAAGCACGTCGTGATGTTTTTGCTTGCATATGATGATACCGACGCCGTATCTCCCTCGTAAACGTCGAGTGAACTATCGAAAGTTTTTAAGAAATCGAGGAAATCAGATATGGATTAAAAAGATCATATAATAACCTCCAAGAAGACAAGCAAGGCGTTAAGATGTCATGAACAACACGTTCCTGAGACGTCAAAGACAACGTCAGACGAAGTCCTCTCCAAAGGCAAGAAACATCGCGTTGCTTTATTCGCATCTCCATGACAAGGGGTAATATCTCCACAAGTTTGGTACGACCATGACGATGTCTAAGGAACACGACGTTCAAGAAGTCAATTACAAAGGCTAAAGATAGATGATGCATCTCGATCTAATCACAACTCATAAGCTAAGTTCTCTACTCCTTTATTCTACATCTTTATTCAAGTACCAAGTTTCTATGATCATATCTCACCTGAACGTGCATGATAAATAAGATTCAATTAGCATAAAGATGCATGCTACCTTTATACACGCTCATAAACTGAAAAGTAGAAGAATTGCATGTAAAATATAAAGATTACCTCCTAAGTCTTTCGTTAAGCTCTCTCCTTAGAATCTCTATGATCTAAATCACACTTGGTTGGATAGGCTTTTCAGAATTGTTATTGTTCAAGATAAATAAAAGAACAACAAAGAGAGTGACAGCGTCAGGCAAGATGACGACTTCGAATTACTATGTGATAATCTCACTCTGAACGCCATCCTGAAATCATCACAAGGAGGGATAGGATACCCAAGTCATCAGAAGAAACAAGGCGACAGAAGCTCTCAAGTTTGCAAGATAAAGAGCAAAGGATGATGCCAAAGATGAAAGATCAAATAGAAGTCAGTCGGCCACAGCGTAAGCAAGTTATCAACGTCGTCCCTCAACGCGACGCCTTCTCCTAAACGCGTCTGATGGACACAACGTCCTAAATGACATCCTTCTCCAACGTTTTTAGACATGAAATCAAGAACTCCTTCACCATGCGATCTCCAAAGCTACCTTCCAAAATACGAACTAAGTGGAATACAAGAACGCGACGAATCAAGAAAGTCTCAAACTCGGACACGACACTAAGAGTCGCCTAAAGAAGTACAAAGTGCATCCAATCCAAGTAAGTTCTCTATAGAACCTGAACCTTTCATATCTTAATTCGAGGAAAAGAAAGAGATATATCATCAAGTTGAAAGAAAAAAGAAAGATTGAATCTCAAGACGCTAGCTAAAGACCACGCCAAAGAGAGTGTAAGATCGAAGTAATCCTCCTCAAGTACGCAAAGAAAAAGCGATTCTCCAAAAAGAGCAACACAAGAAATTACAATCGAAACAGCAAAAGCAAATGTGTTCCAAGTAAGATAGTCGGGAAAAGAATCTCCCAACACCGAAATAAAGAACTCCTAAGGATAAGAGCGTTGGGAAACTTGACGCGTTCTGGGAAGACACATAAGAACTCCATTAATTGTTAGCTAGTTGAAGTGCATATTTACCAAGTTACGCATGTCTAAGTAAGTTTAGTTTCTGCATAATCATGTCATCATCATAGCGTCGAGGAGACGAGGGGTCGCGTCGACTAGGGGTAGCTTTAGAATGTCGTCATGACAAATCATCATGATTATTTATCTGCATTAGCATATTCTCTCTCCGACGTGTCAAGCATGTTGAGTTGTTTTATTTTCAAAGTACTTGCTCTCTGTCCATGATGCAACACCAAGCTTAATAAGGCCGCGGCGAAAATCCGCGCCGGGGGCGAATTTCTTTAGTCTACGCGTTCAAGGCTTCATCTACGCGTAGGCAATGTTAGCCGAACCGCCGACCCCGAGTCGAAGCTCCCTATGATTGTTAGCGACGTGTGGCAATGTTCATAGGGAATGAAGCCCGACACCTCACGAAACCGGCACGGTGCTCTGGGGAAGAAGGGAAACCTATCGCCACCACCCCTCTCCAGGAACGCGTACTTGCGCCTTCCACGGCCCCTCCGAGAGTCATGAATCCACGGGCAAATCGCCAAACCGACAGGGAGGCGTCCACAGGCATCGTAAGTCCTAATAATCAAGAAATCGGGCGCTACACGATGAATAGGCCCGTCGATTAAAAGAGTTCGACGTCGACCTAAACGCTAGCGTGAGGCAACGGATCCACCTTTAAAGTAAGGGGTAACGTCACAAGCTGATAAAAATCACACGCTGACCTATGTCCGCCACTCGCTTCTGGGTTCGGAGGAAATGTTGGACCCATCCTTCATATAAGCCGGCAATGTACCTAAAGTAAGTCGCATTGACCGTACCACCCTATCAAGTAAGTAAAACTTTCTAACGCGTTCACTACGAACAAAGCATCATACTAGGGGTAGAAAACCACACCCTAAAGATAAAGTAGCAAAAGCGAAAGCCAAGGAACAAACCTACGCACTCACAAACGAGCTACGCGTAATGGGTCACGGAAGATAAAGTCAAAAAGAAAAAAATTCTACACGTACACAGAGCAAGGTACGCTTACCAAAGCATAGCACATAAAACATCAAAACCAAAGAAAGAGCAAGCTCCCAAGACGTCTCTGACGCGAAGAATAACGCGCACGACGCAAGAAACAAAGTGCAAGATACAACAAGTAAAGCAAGCCCAAGGGTCTTTGGTAGCTCTAACCTAGTCTACGAGGAGCCTAAGTCAAACCTACCAAAAGGGGTAGGACCACTTAAGGAAACAGGAAAGTTAGAAGTATTGTCAAGACGATCCAAAGAGAAAAGTTACTCGTTCAACCCATAGACGAATACGCTATCGCCAAAGACGAATACGTCACGCGAGATAAAAGGAAGAGTTTGCAACAAAGAAATACGAGGCAAAGGAATCTCGAACAAAAGCAAGAGTTCAGAAAAAATCCAAGAGCTAGAATGTGAACAAGAATGGCAATCACGAGTTGGCCAAGATCACCCAAATTCTACGCGTAGAATCGCCAATGAGAAAAAAGAGTACGCTATAAAAAAGTATGTCAAAGTAGATATAGAAGTTAAGAAGTTGCATCATAAGAAGAGACCCCAGAACTCAAAGCATATACCAGAGAAGAAAGAAAATACGAAAACACGAAGATATAGAATGCGTCGCCATCGCCCATCGTGACCTCCAAAGAGTACCTCCACGCTAGGCAAGTGCATAAGGAAAGAAATCAAGAAAGCTGAAAAGTTTCACGTCACCCAAGCTAGGGGTGATCAGTAGAGCCTCCACAATGTCCAAGAATGAGCGACAAAGTGTCCCCAAAACTTCTCTGAGTAAAAGCGTCAATTTTTCGAGAACAAGCGTAAGAGAAAAAGATCTGAGTATGCAGTAGCAAAGAAAGAAAGAAGTTGAAAGTGTCAATTGTTTCTCTCATCCGTGACGAAGTAGTAGTTTTCTCCAAGAGTATTATCCTAAGAAAAAGGAGCAGTAGATGCTCGAAATACCACGTCGAGAATCCAAACATGCGGCGAAGGTCGAATAAGGAGATATGTTACAAGAAAGAAGTAAATCGCCATCTAAAAATTTGCTTGAAGACAGGATGATCCAAGTAACCTAGCTAAGGATTATGGTGAAGCAACAACTTCATTTACAAAGTCCTCATTAGCCATGATTTCAGATTCGGCCCGCAAACATTTCAGATCGCCTATTTCCAGTTAGAAAGAAAAGACATGTTCAAACGTAGAACACGAGTTCAGGGAACTGATTATGAAACAATAGAAAAGCATCAAGTTATAGCAACAACGCATTAAAGAAGAAGAAGACATTATTACGAAGTTGAGATTTCAGTTTGAGTAAATATTCAACGCGTCCCGAATTTGACGAAGACGTATTCCATGAAGAAAGAAGGGGTCTCCCAGCTCTACTAGACGTTAAGCCTTATAAGACGCCTTAGGGGTATTGTTTGTGCCTAAAAATAAGACGAGTGTGGAACGCGTGGAAGCTAAGAGTAGAAGAACGTCACCAACGCGACGAGATGAAGGAAAGATATCGTCGACATCACGAAGTTAAGCACAGAGTACTCTTTTTACTCTTCTCATGGTTTTTCCCACGAGGTTTTCCTAAGAAGAGGTTTTAACGAGGCTCCCAAGATCATTCATCGCCGTGACACCATCAACATGGTCCCCAAAATCATCTACGAGATAGATGAACTCCTCTACGAGAAGAGCTACGCGTAGACGATGACAAGTATGAGAAAGAACGAGAATGAAGGCGTCGTCAAGATCAAGATAGTGTCGGTTGAATATATTTATGTCTTTTATTTAATATTCATTATGTAAATAGTAAAAGAGATTAGAAAGAATATATTTTACCATGTTTTATATTAGGTTAAAGATATAAGGAAAAAGATAAGATTCTTTCCTTAAAAGATAGAACTAGGGTTTGCCTATAAATAAAGGGCTCCCTTATCATTGTAAATAAGCCTTTTCTCCCCAAGTAATACACAAGTATATTGAGTTCTCCCTCTCTTTTATCAATGGTGTTTTCTAGATGAAGTGTTGGTACCGTTAAGTTTGATCTTCGCCCTACAATTGCTTAGTTATCATCTCGTTGGTAATTTCGCTACAAACAGTATACATTATCTTCTTCGACGGTTGCGTCCATATCGAGGCGTCGAACGACGCTTGACCGCAGACATAGGTATGTTGTATGTTGCCCCGTGGAACCTGCCTTGAGTCCCCTGATTATGCAATTTAACCTCTCGTTTTCCTTGGTGAGTTCCGACGCCGTCTTTTCACTCGCCTGTATGGCTTCAGCTCGGGTTTTTACTAAGGATTCGATTTGCGCTCGAACGACGGCCACGTCAGTTACTTCACCGTCTACCCCTTGTTTCTCTATGAGAGCTTTTTCTTTTGGGGTGTTGGGGGTGGCCTCGGGATCTTTTCTTGCGTCTTCTTCCACCGGAATGATAGGATCTTTTGTGTGTTCTTCCTCTTCGGACCTTTCTCCACCATTGCGCGGGCTGCTGGTCGGACTTGTCATGATTTCCTGCAAAAAAGAAGCTCTTTCGTATGGAAAGACGATACCTTTTTTATCTTGCCCCACGGTGGGCGCCAATTGTTTATAGCGAAATTACCTACGAGAAGATAACTAAGCAATTGTAGGGCAAAGATCAAAGAGTACGGTATAATCTCAACACTCAAGAACAAGGTAGGAAATGAGGGTTGAAACTTTAGCTTGGTATTACTCAAATGACGGCTTAGATGATTACAAAGCAGGCTTTAGCCTTTATTTATAGGCTAACCCTAATAATATCTTTAAGGAAACGAGATCTTATCTTTTCCTTCTATCTAAATAATGATATAACAAACTAGGTAAAAGATATACTTTACCATATCTTTTACCAATTACAATAATATAATACAAAATAGGATTAAATATACCCGGCCGACCTAATCCTTAAGAAGAACGAGATCTTTGCCACTTCTCGTCACATCGACGACATCTTCCCTTCACCTCGTCGTGTCGATGATGTTCTTCTACGTGTAGCTTCCACGCGTTCCACACTCGTCGTATTTTTAGGCACAAACAAAACCCTAGTTCTTTCTATTGTTTATCATCTTTTCCATCTACAACATTAGTCTTGCAACCATGAGCATGAACTAATTCCATTGTTTTACTTAGCGGTTGAAGTCTTCAGTTATTAAGTTGTGAGATTTATAACTCTTCTTCTTTTCCTTTGGGTTTGTATTAATTCTCTTGTTCTTCATCTATATGATTTCTATAGATGAAGAACAAGAGACAGCGGCATTGGTGCAACGAGCTAGAGCAAGAGCGGTAGCCAAGGCTACTCAATCAATGGTCACCAAAGGCCTAGCCAGAAACAGCGGCATCGGTACAACCGAGAGAACATGGAGCTTGACAACGCTCGAAGAGGTGGGTGACAACCGGACACTTGGCGAAGCAACGCTGGCCTTCAAGCCAGCCTCATTAGTCAAGGGTCGAAACACGGATCAGTCCTCCATCTCGAACGAGCCAAATCAAATATTGCAGAACACCGACGGCGATCGCCATACTGTTAACGGCGATCGCGGAATGCCAACAGAAGCAGAGCAGCAGAGCTACAGCGACCGTGATCACGATTATTATTTCCGCAATCGCGGATCAACAACAGAGGCACCCTTTGTTAATAACAGCGACCGCGATCACGGTGAATATTACCGCGATCGCGGCCGAGACTCCGAGTGAAAACTCGGGTCTCTGCAGAAGTCGTGCCGAAGCCATTTGAAACCGGTGGCGATCGCCATACTTCTACGACGATCGCCATCGCCTTTATTCTCAGCAGCGCGAACATCCTTTTTAGATGTTTTATTTAATTAAGTATTTTTATATTTCTGAATTAGGGCTGTTAATTAGGGTTGATGTTAGTAGCAACCCCTTTTAAGTTGAACTTTGCTCCATTGTTTGTTTTTACGTTGAATTTGAGTTTAAGCATTGAAGTTGAGTTATCTCCTCCCTTAAACCTTCTTCGTCAAACCCCACTGATTGGATCCGGAGTTGTTCTCGATAGGGAACTGTCATCAAGCCTACCTATTGAATTCGATCATCCCTTGAGTGGACTCTCAAGACATCGAGTTCTTGGCGAATCGAAAGATTCGTTACTTATCAAACCCTAGAAGAGTTCTAGAAGCGCCATCGACTTCCCTTTCTCCCACGATCCTTCCCGAGGGCATACGAGTCATACCAGATTCATATCAATTGGTATCAGAGCCGAACGTTTTAAAGGTGTAGTCATTCTAAAACTCTTTCTTTCACGTATTCCCTTTCGTTTCCACCAAATTCCGCATTGTTAAGAAAACTGAAAAATTCGAGTGAAACCCTAACCCTAGGTGACGAATTCTTGAATCAAGAAATCGTCGTGGCTTTACTCAAAAAAACAGAAAAACCTAGAGAGATTGAAGATAACTAATAACCCGAAGATCGCAGATATCGTAGGCTTCATCAAATTGTTAGATCTTTGACTGTTGCTTCAAGTTTTTGTGATTACTTGATTATCTTTCATTCTTGATTGCTTTACTAATGTCTCTTCTTTACCATTAGCATCATACGAAACTGCATGCTATTCTTTCTATAAAAAAAAAAAAACAGAAATTCAGCACTTGAGATCAAAAGTTGATCATAAACTCGAGCAAAAAGAAATCCTCATGAGATCTAGACTAGTAGTCTATTCACTATCTCAAGTGTCCATTGTGCCTATCTCTCCATCGTCTAATCATAAGTTTGGCGTCTTGATTGCATGCTAGTTATGTTTTGATCAATTACTTGCTTGCATCTATCATTGATTTCTGAATTTGTTGTTGACTTGGATATATTTATCTTTGCCCTGAGCTAGCCAAACCTTCCCTCACGGATTGCTGAAATTAGTCACCTTATTACGTGATTGATAGTGTTTTGTTTGCTACTCTTTGAACTTAAAGTTCTGATTACTGTTGATATCTAATCGGTGTCAATGTCTGACAAGGGAAATGAGAGCGGTGCAACAGACCTTACGACTGAGGTGGCTCGTTTAAAGGAGGCGCTGGCGTTGACGCAGCAGGCCCTTGCTGAGTCAAATTCTTTCAACCAAAGAATCATGGACAAAGGCAAATACCCAGCAGCTCAACGACTGGCTAGTGTCATTGAAAAGACACCATCCATGAACGCTACAAACCACACCGGTCAGAACAGGAGTCCGACAAAAATGGTTCTGAAGAGGATGAGACTCCCACCCATGGGGGGTCACGATCTATTGCCCGGACAAAACCCCATAGAAGGACAAACAGGTCAAATAGAAGGCGACAGGAATCCTCTGACAGGGATTCAAGGCGCCCACACCGGGGAAAAACGCCAATTGCTTTTGGCGAATATGATGAAGAGGACCTAGAACTCTTTGGGCAAGCCAATCCAAACAACTTCCATCCACCACTTCAGCACCCAATTGAGAACCAACAGCATCCAGAAGGTCATCTCTCTCCTCCTGAATATACAAATCCTCCTGCTTATCGTAATTTCAGGAATAATGATCGGGGTTTCAACAATAATGAGTATAATGATGTGAGACATCCCCGAGCTCATCAAAGAGGGCGAGGTCGTGGCAATGACATGCATTTTCGGCAAGAAGATCACGATGAAGACAGACGTCCAGCCCGCCGTGACATCAAGGTACGTATTGAAAATTTTGCAGGTGAATATGATGCTTCTGTATTTCTGGAATGGCAGACAACATAGCATGTTTTGAACCATTGTCACTATGAGGATCACGAAAAAGTGGAGGTTGCAACTCTACACTTCACCGGGGCTGCTAAGACATGGTGGAATAGAGATGTGACCATGAGAGAGAGACGAGGATTCCCACATGTCGAAACTTGGAATCAGCTGATGCACATCATGACCGAAAAATATGTGCCAACTGATTACAAAAATGAGTTGCGTTTGAAGATAGCACTTGCTAAACAAGGTACACAAACTCCCAATGAATTTTATGCTTCTTTAGAAGATATGTACTATAAAGTAGGTATGAGTGTGTCAGCAGCTACTATTCGAACCAAATTCTTGAGTGGTTTGAATGTCTCTATTAGAGACCAATTAGAGATTTTGCCCATCAAGGATCTCAGCTCCCTTGTGCACACAGCTATGCAAATTCACAATCAATTAGTGCGCAAGAAATCTTCTCCATGGGCTTCCAATCAAAGGTATACTTCTCTTGAAAGTTTGTCAAAATCTATTAAATCTACTTTAGATGTGCAGCAGAAAATTCAAGGACAAACAAGGCCACCTTACAAGAAGGAAGCCACCTATTCTCCTCCAGAGCCATCAAGGGGTACAAACCGCAGCAGCACAACAGAAAAAGAATGCTACAAGTGTGGAGGACATGGGCATATTTCTACAGAATGCTCAAATCCAAGAAAGGTGTTGCTCAATCAACAAGGTGGCTATGAGAGTGTTGAAGAGGAAGATGAATATGAGGAGGCTGCACAAGATGAAGAAGATAATGACCCATATGTTTGTGCACCCTCGGATATGCAAGGAGGTATAACCCTTAGCCTTGTCACAAGGAAAGCATTAACAATCAAGGAAGCCGCACTAATGGACCAAAGGGAGAATTTATTTCAAACTAAATGTTTGGTTCAAATGGCGTCTTTGAGTGATATAATTGATGGTGGAAGTTGCTGCAATATTCTTAATGCTAAGGTGGTTCACCCCCTAAATCTCAAGACAACTCCACACCCTCAACCATATGGCCTTGAATGGATAACCGAAGGTAAGGGAGATGTGGTAAACAGGCAATGCCACATCTCATTCTCTATTGGTCCATACAAAGATTCGGTTTTGTGTGATGTTATTGCAATGGATGCTACGCACCTTCTTTTTGGTCGTCCTTGGCAGTTTGATAGGAAGACGGTGCATGATGGCTTACCCAACACTTACGCGTTTTTCCATGGAGGTCGACGTGTAACCTTGCTGCCCATGACACCACATGAAATCCTCATGGATCATCAAGAAAGGAGCAGGAACAAGGCCATAGAAGCTGCAAATCAAGATTTTAGAAGCAACAAAACTCGGGGAACCACTGCACAACAAACCGTGATCGCCACCCCTGATACGGCGATCGCGGTCTCACAACAGAGAGCCCCGGATTTGAGCAGAAACAAAACCGCGATCGCGGTCCATGATCCCGCGATCGCAGCACAACAACAGAGAGATGGGAATTTTGACGAAAAATCCACCGCGATCGCGGCCCCGAAGATGGCGATCGCCGTGCCCGATTCCAGTAGAAACTCCAATAATTCGTCCACAGTTCGAATGAAAGACCCCTACAAGCAACAATCAGGTATACAGGGACGTTGTGAAAACAAAATACTACTAACACGCTCCCGGGATATCACTCCAATCATTCAGGGACGTTCACCTTGCTTTCTCTTAATTACTAAAGCGTGTCTTTCTAGTAACAAACAAGATGATTTACCTCTTGTGATTCAAACGCTTTTGCAGGACATTACAGATGTCTACCCTGATGACTTACCAGGTGGATTACCTCCAGTCAGAGGCATCGAGCACCAAATAGACTTGGTTTCGGGCGCTTCCCTACCCAACAGAGTTGCATACAGGGCAAGCTCGGAAGAGACAGCTGAGCTACAACGACAAGTTCAAGACTTGATGGATAAAGGCTACGTTCGAGAAAGCCTTTCACCTTGTGCAGTCCCAGTTATCTTAGTGCCAAAGAAGGATGGCACATGGCGTATGTGTGTGGACTGCAGAGCTATCAACCAAATTACAGTGAAATACAGGTATCCAATCCCACGCCTGGACGACATGCTTGACGAATTACATGGTGCTACTCTATTCTCCAAGATCGATCTCAAGAGTGGATACCATCAAATTCGTATGAAGGAGGGTGATGAATGGAAAACAGCCTTCAAAACAAAGTATGGTCTCTATGAATGGTTAGTAATGCCTTTTGGACTTACAAATGCACCAAGTAGTTTTATGAGATTGATGAACCATGTGCTTAGACATTTCTTAGGAAAAAAATTTGTGGTCTATTTTGATGATATATTGGTGTATAGCCGTTCATTGCATGATCATGTTGACCATCTTCGACAAGTCTTAGAATGTCTTAGGAATGAGCAACTGTATGCTAATTTGTCAAAATGTGTCTTTTGCTCTACTTCTACTATCTTCCTTGGCTATGTTGTTTCTAAAGATGGATTGCAGGTGGACCAAGAAAAGGTCCGAGCCATTAAAGAATGGCCAACTCCTACTACTCCCACTATGGTACGATCATTTTTAGGATTGGCAGGCTTTTACCGGAGATTTGTGCGAGACTTTAGCACAATTGCAGCCCCATTACATGAGCTCACAAAGAAAGGAGCCATTGTAGAATGGAAGGACAAACATGAGGCTGCATTCCTTCGGCTTAAGGAAAGTCTTTGCAATGCTCCATTGTTGCAACTCCCAGACTTTCAAAAGATGTTTGAGGTTGAGTGTGATGCCTCCAATTTTGGCATTGGTGGTGTCCTGCTCCAAGAGAAAAGGCCTATTGCCTACTTCAGCGAAAAACTCTCAGGTGCAACACTTAACTACCCTACTTATGATAAAGAACTGTATGCTTTGATTAGGGTATTCAAGACTTGGAAGCACTACCTTTGGCCAAAACAATTCGTTGTCCACACGGACCATGAGGCATTGGCGTATTTAAAGCAACAATCCACTTTGGGTAGACGCCATGCTCGATGGGTAGAATTTATGGAAATATTTCCATATGTTGTCATGCATAAGAAAGGTAAGGAGAATGTGGTAGCCGACGCCCTTTCTCGCAGGTATGTTCTCCTAACTCACCTCCAAACTAAATTACTCGGATTTTCATTATTAATAGACTTGTATATGCAAGATGATTTCTTCAAGTCTATTTATGAGAGTTATTTAGCTAAAGGTGAGGTAGATGGCTACTTTGTGGATCAAAAGTTTCTTTATAGACGGGGCAAGCTTTGTATCTCTTCTAGTTCTATAAGAACACTTTTGATTCATGAAGCTCATGAAGGGTGAGGACACTTTGGAATAGCAAAAACCTTAGCCGCTCTTCAAGAGCATTTCTATGGGCCACATATGATCAAACATGTCACACGATTTGTCAATGGTTGTGTGACTTGTCACAAGGCGAAAAGTCGCTCATCTTCTTCGTTGTATACACCCCTACCAATTCCCAATCAACCTTGGGAAGATTTATCTATGGATTTTGTAATGGGAGTGCCTACAACTAAGAAGGGGAGTGACTGCATCGTTGTTATGGTTGATAGGTTCTCCAAAATGGTTCATTTCATGGCATGTAAAATGACTAATAATGCTACCGACATTAGTAATATCTTTTTTCAGCATGTGGTTAGGTTGCATGAAATTCCTATAACTATTGTTAGTGATAGGGATGTGAAATTTGTAAGTCATTTTTGGAGAACATTGTGGGGAAAGCTAGGTACTAAACTCCTATTTTCTACTAGCTATCACCCACAAACTGATGGACAGACTGAGGTTATGAATAGGACTCTAGGCTCACTTCTTAGGACCATGCTTCGTGCTAATCCTAGGAGGTGGGAGGACTTACATCCGTATGTTGAGTTTTCGTATAACAGGGCCGTCCATTCGGAAACAAGGCTGAGCCCATTCGAGGTGGTGTACGGTCGAAATCCTTTGACACCGATGGACATGATTCCACTTCCCTTGAAAGATGGTGAACAGGTTGCAGGAGCTAACCGGGCTGAAATGATCAATGAATCCAAGGCCAACAAAGGGAAGAAGAGAGTCACCTATGCCCCAGGAGATCTCGTGTGGCTTCACATGAGAAAGGACCGTTTTCCAGCTAGACGAAAGCACAAATTAGATGATAGAGGTGATGGACCATTCAAAATTCTTAGATCTTTTGGTCTTAATGCATATGAGCTTGATTTTCCTCCAGGTATTGGTGTTCATGGGACATTTAATGTTGTTGATTTGTCCCCATACATTCCCCCAGACTTAGACATTGATGACACGGGGACGTGTCGAGGCCAAGAAGGGAAGAATGAAACGATACAGGACAAGACATTGACAGAGGCTGAAGAAGAAGAACTCATGAGCATACGCTCACTAGGCCCAGTGACACGAGCTAGAGCAAGAGCGGTAGCCAAGGCTACTCAATCAATGGTCACCAAAGGCCTAGCCAGAAACAGCGGCATCGGTGCAACCGAGAGAACATGGAGCTTGACAACGCTCGAAGAGGTGGGTGACAACCGGACACTTGGCGAAGCAACGCTGGCCTTCAAGCCAGCCTCATTAGTCAAGGGTCGAAACACGGATCATTCCTCCATCTCGAACGAGCCAAATCAAGTATTGCAGAACACCGACGGCGATCGCCATACTGTTAACGGCGATCGCGAAATGCCAACAGAAGCAGAGCAGCGGAGCTACAGCGACCGCGATCGCGGTTATTATTTCCGCGATCGCGGATCAACAACAGAGGCACCCTCTGTTAATAACAGCGACCGCGATCGCGGTGAATATTACCGCGATCGCGGCCGAGACTCTGAGTGAAAACTCGGGTCTCTGCAGAAGTCGTGCTGAAACCATTTGAAACCGGTGGCATACTTCTACGACGATCGCCATCGCCTTTATTCTCAGTAGCGCGAACTTCCTTTTTAGATGTTTTATTTAATTAAGTATTTTTATATTTCCGAATTAGGGCTGCTAATTAGGGTTGATGTTAGTAGCAACCCCTTTTAAGTTGAACTTTTCTCCATTGTTTGTTTTTACGTTGAATTTGAGTTTAAGCATTGAAGTTGAGTTATCTCCTCCCTTAAACCTTCTTCGTCAAACCCCACTGATTGGATCCGGAGTTGTTCTCGATAGTGAACTGTCATCAAGCCTACCTATTGAATTCGATCATCCCTTGAGTGGACTCTCAAGACATCGAGTTCTTGGCGAATCGAAAGATTCGTTACTTATCAAACCCTAGAAGAGTTCTAGAAGCGTCATCGACTTCCCTTTCTCCCACGATCCTTCCCGAGGGCATACGAGTCATACCAGATTCGTATCAATACCCTCAACCCATCGTTTATCTGCTTGCTACTTGTTACTCGTGTGTCCTTATATAATCAACCCAGAGCCAAATACCAAACAAGAACACATTTAGCCAATCATGGCTCAATGGTTCAAGTGGCACTACGGCTCAATGGGTCGAGCCACATGATCAGACCTACCAAACCATAAGTCCTATGTTTCTGCCTAGCCTAGTGTGCTTGCAATAGTAATCTGAAAAAACATAGTTCATAGTTTAATACAACAACTGAGGATTAAATACATAACATGTGGTGCTCGCCGCCGTTGTCTAGGTTGTTCATCTTTCTCTTCCTCATCCTCATTGACCTCATGTTCTTCTTCAACATTCCTTTGTTGATCACGCTCACTTTAGAACATGGAATACAAGCATAAGATGAAAGATCTATGGTAATAGCGATACTTCATATAGCCGAGAAAAGGGATTGGTGTATCAGATTTAATTTAGTATGGAAATTTATAATTAACATTAAAAACGAACATTCTTTTACTCCCTCTATCCAATAGTATAATTCTTGTTTATTATGAACACAACCGACACGTGTTTGGTATCGTGAAAATCTTTAAATCAAAATCCACTTCAATGTATCTATATTATTCGTGTTTGTAATCACTGATTTTGTGCTTCAAAGATGAAGAATAAAAAACTGACATGAAGAATAGAGAGAATAGGAGTCTGGGACCAAGCGACGAACCAAGCAAAAGAGGAACAAACACCAAAAGAGATACGTAAAATATCGTATTGGAAGAATATGAAATGTTTTAAATGTTTTCAAAATTATCCATTTAACTTTAAATAGCGTTTATATATATGTTTTTTTTGGTTAAAATATATATGTGTGTGTTTTGTATACTGAGTTTTAACTTATCAAAAGTCATGCAAAAACATACACAAATTCATATAATTCGACATTCTTAAGTTTGCATCTAAGAGCTCATTTTCACATAAAAAGAATTAGGGTACGTTCGGCACCAAATAATAAGATATTATAATGAGATTAATTTTAAAAATGGATTATTTATAGTAAAAGCTCACAACAAGATTTTTCCAGAATGAAAAGGCCTTGTAGCAAAGAAAATCACTTCTACAGAAGCTATGTCAAACATGGATTAATGATTATAAATTATTATAAGCAATAATCATGTCAGTGCCAAACAAGCGGATTAAATCTTCTAAGACGAAGCATGTGCTCAAGCTAAATCCTATCACTTACACCGTACATCTAATCATGAACCCTAAACGGTAAACCCACTAAATAGAATTAAACTAGCATTTTCCTTCTCAACAAAAGAGTTGATGGGGGAGTGATTTATGGGTAGAGATCATCTAATTCAAAATGATAGTCTATTTTATGGTCTAATTGTTGTTATTGGTTCAAATGATATTAAAAAATGTTATATAACTATTTAGTTTTAAAAAAATAAAAGAAAAATACTTATTTGAACCAATCAAAATGAATGGACCATGAAATGGACTATCATTTTTTACTAGAGGATCTCTACCGTTTATCTAGACACCCCATGGGTATTTACCCCTTTTTCTTATTGGTTAATTAATTTTTTATTATAAAATCCGAAAAAGGAACACCCTTAATTGTTAAATACTCAATTCGTTAAGAATTACTTGTCCCTGGAGAGGGAAAATCATTTGTTAAAAATTACTTGTCTTTTAACGTAATTTTACACCCTCGTTTCCAAATTTACCCAAATTGTAAATTTTTTTCCTTTAAATAATTATAATGAGGGAAATCTTTGTATGTAAAAGGAGATTTTCTAGACGGAGATACTCCCTGATTTACTGTGAATCATCGATTACCTTAGAGAGAAAACTAAATTTGTGAAATTTGAGGATTATACGGACACACGAAGACCAAGTGCAATTTAAAAGTAAAATTGGACTTTTGAGGATCGGTACTGCAGAATCAACACGAAGAAGCGGAAGGAAAATCTCTTTTTTTTTTTTTTTTAGGAAAACCTCATTCAAACTTAAAAGGAAAATAGAAGGATAAAAAATAAATAATCATAATTTATCTTTTTAAAAAATCTGTTTGTGAGTATGTCATTCTTTAAAATACAAATGGTATAGTTGTCTAAATCCATACAGCTCTAGAGACAAGTAATTCTTAACGGATGGAGTATATAGCCAATTAAAATTCATACAGCTCATGAGGGTATATATTCATGGGGTGTTTGAATCATTTTCCGAGTGGATGTGTCTTGAGTCGTAGTCGTGGGCAGGGTTCGTGAACCTCCGGTTCAAGATTCAAGATTACCTTGAACCTTAACATGAACCTTCAAGAGCCGGTTCGTCTGAGTTGGTCCAGGTTTAGGGACGGTTCAGGTTCGAGAAGGTTTTTACAAGGTTTCCCGCCGGTTCGAATGCCGGTCCGATTTAGGGCCAGTGCAGGTTCGAACCTTGATATTGAAATTATAATAATAATAGTTAAATTAACTTTGATTTATTAAATTACATACTAGACTCTTTATAGTTCATACAAAGAGAAAATAAAAATAACTTTGAATTTTGTACAACAAGAAAGAAAAATAATTAAAATATTTACTTACTTATTAAGTTGCTTACGTATCCTCTCGGGTACTCGGATAAGAGGAATCAAAACTCACGTAGTGCTCTTATCTTTATATAAACCCACTATTCTATGTTCTAAAAGGATTCCGCTTCGGAAGAGTCGATGTTGATCGTTGAACCTCCGGTTAACTTTCTGTAAAACCTCCGGTTCATGAACCGCCGGTTAACCTTCTTTGAACCCCCGGTTCGACGGTTCAATAGAGTGTTGAAACTTAACCTGAACCTTCCATAGGCCCGGTTCGTCGGGCCGGTTCAGGGTTTGACCGGTTTTGACCGGTCCAGTTTAGGGTCGGTTTACAAGGTTTAGGTTCAATTTGCCCATGACTACTGAGTCGCCGTGACTCTTCTATCTTATTCACGTTTATCAAACAAGCATTAAGAACTTGAATTCCAATAGTTTAGAAAATCCCAGCTGGAAATGCCTCTGTGACAAAGCAAATGAATTTAATTCACAAAAATTTAATCGCTATGAATTTCATCTAATGCAATTGCCGAACAAAGAGGAATTGTAACGATGGATATTGAATTGTCCAAAAACGGGTTAAGTAACCATTTTTACAAAGTTTAATGAAGAAACTAATCCGTTTTATACAAGGAAGATAAACTAATCTTTCTCTTTTCTATTCTGTTTCACGCGCTACTCTTCTTCTCCTTCCCTTCCATTTTCCTTCTTCCTCTCCTTCACGCCGATTTTCTTCGTCCTCCTTCTTCACGCCGATTTTCTTCGTCCTCCTTCCCGGTGTTGTCGTCCTCGTCCTTCCTCTTCATTCGGAGCAAAAAAGCTCGTTCCTTCCCAGTGCTGTCAATCCTCCGTCTCGCAGCGAAGCGCCTCCACCAGAAAACTTGACGCCACGCCTCGGCTCCCATCGACTGGATTTGGTGGCTCGCATCGACTTTTCTGGTAAGATTAATGAAGCACGCTTTGCGCGCTTCATAAGAACTCTCTCGGGGTAGCTTCTGGGATGAAATTCAAGGTTTGACATCCTCAAACTAACAATGCATCAATCTGTCGTCGCGATATAAGAAACTTCCTGCTGGAAATTCGAATTCGAGGTAAGATTAATTTTGTCATCATATAATTCCATGAATGTGAATGCTCAAAAACACGAAATAATTAAATGAACGGTGATTATAAAGACTTTCTGTATTTCTGATGACAAAATGTTGTTAAAAAAAGGATTTTGATGGACGAAAAAGATGAAGTACAATGATTGAATAAAATAATGGAAATTGGATGACAAAGTGTTGATGAATATAGAATGATAATGTTGAATGTTGATCCTGATGACAATATATTGCTCATATGAAATACTGATTAGATATAGAAAGTTAATGAGAAAATGTTGAATAAACAAAGATGGTGTACAGAATTAAAATTTTGAGGACAAAATATTGGATTAGGTTTGGAAAGTTGATGACATGATATTGAACTTAGATTTAAAATTGTAAATGATATGAAAGTTTGATAAATAGATTCATTTCATTTCAGAACAGAATTATATTTTTGATGACAAAATAATAATTAGACATACTATAATTTTGATGACAAAATTATATTTTTGAGGACAAAATATTAGACTAAAAGATTGGAAAGTTGATGACAGAATTTTGAAATTAGATTTAGAATATTAAGTGTGATGACAGATTGATAATTAGATTCATTACAATTCAGGAATTGAACAGTGATGACAGAATGTTGATGGATTTAGATGACAAACTAATGGTAATGTAATTTTGATGACAGTATTGTTGTTTAAGAAAAGAAATTTGATGACAGGATTTTGAAAACATATTAAGTGTGATGACAGATTGATAATTCGATTCATTACAATTCAGGAATTGAACAGTGATGAAAGAATGTTGATGGATTTAGATGACAAACTAATGGTAATGTAATTTTGATGACAGTATTGTTGTTTAAGAAAAGAAACCTATTGACAAAATTTGTATGTTTGCATAATATTGTTTAGACTTGTAATTTTGATGACAAAATATTCTTTTACAGAATAATGCAATTTTGATGACAAAAATATTGTGAATACTAATTTTTCTTGAGAATTTCATTTAATGTTTTGTGTTTGATGACAGTGGTACAATTTTAATTTGTTTGATGACAGAATGTTGCTTATATGTAATTTTATTGGAAGAATTGAAAAATGATGACATAATGATATGATGCTTAGACACAATTTTGTTTAGAATTAGAAGTTTGATGGCATAATTTTTGATGGATGCATAATGTTACTATAGAATTTCATTTATGATGGCAAAAATTTGATGGATGTATAATGTTGAAGAAAATACTTCAAAAGAGGCACAAATTGTCCAAGATATTTGAAGTGAGGGCGTTGAATGGATTCCGATACCAAGTGATTGGAGGAGATTGCTATAGAGTAGCAGCAATGAAGAGGAAGGTGCAATATAAGTGGATCCACTGGACACAACAGAAACTCATGCATGAACAAAACACAAAAAGTCAGAAGTACTACATTGGATCTTGAAAAGTTTGTTTATAAAAATATATATATATGCATATACAACTTGCATTTCTTTTGGTTCAACACAGTTTGGATAACAATTTACATTCTTCTTACTATTAATAAATGATGGATTATAGTCAACATATATTGAATAGCAGGTAATAGCTCCAAGCATTATTAATTGTTGAAAACATATGAACATTGATGACTGATGAAGGTTGATGACAGTTCAGCTACTGAACCCAACAACACAGTCACAAGCTTTATCACAATTTGATGAGAGGCAAATGAAGCAGGCGTAGCGTGCTTCATAAGATTAATATAACAAGATAACAAGATTTGACTATTTAATAGACTATGTGATAATAATAATAAATCTTGATGACAGTATAAGAATCTAACTATAATAGAAAAAAATGAATATTGATGACAAATGAAGGTTGATGACAATTCAATTACTGAGTTGTTTTAGACATGTAAGTAGGGCAAAAAAACTTTAACATTGAAAAAAGAAAGAACATTTTAAGGCAATAGAATATAGATGACAAATGAAATTGGATGACAATACAACAATGCATGACAGAACATAAAAAAAAGGATGACTAAATTATTATACAATGATTGATCAAATATAAAGCAAAAAGAAGAAGATTTTATTTAATTGTAATCATTGAAATAACAATATAAGCAAACTGTCATCATTACAACAAACTGTCATCATTATAGCAAACAGTGTCATCTAAAATTCCAAAACCAAACATATTATCCAAATTGTCTTGTACATACTAAACCAAACATATTTTTTTCTATAGACTTTCCCTTCAACACAAAAAAAAATCCAAAACAAGGACTTACTGATTTTTTTTCTTGCACGGGAGCCAACTTGAGCATATCACACTATGGTTTTCTCATTTGCTATTTGAAAGAAAGGAACTTGCTGGGTTTTTTTGGCGCCTTAGACCTTCCGTCTTTGTTGGTGAAGGTTATGTTTGTTGTCGCAACGTTTTGGTCTGTGTGCACATTTAGATGTCGATTTCCATTCCTCTACGCAACCAGCCACTGAACAAGATGTTGTTGCACAAAATTTTGCTGCACATTTCACTGCTGCACAGCCAGCAGCTGTACCTTCCACTGCTGCACAGCCAGCCAACAGCTGCACATTTCATTGTTGCACAGCCATCAACTGTCATCAATTCATCATTACAGCTGCACGTTCCACTGTTGAACGGGATTAAACCATGAGTATTATGCTTCAATTCTATGGCTTTCATTATCATACTATATACATGAGTATATGATAAAACCACTAAAAGAAAAAAAATGCTCAATGAAAAACAGAAGTTGAAGACTTGGAGAAAAACAAGGAACAAAAAGTTATTGTCATCAACCACATATAAGTTGGAATAACTATTGGAATAACTATTGTCATCAAACCAAACATAATAAAAAAAAGTTATTGTCATCAACCACATATGAAAACCATATATAAGTTGGAATAACTATTGTCATCAAACATTATTTATTGTCATCAAATACTATTTTTTGTAATCAAACACTATTGAGAAACACCAATAAATCAATATTCGTCACAAAAAAGAAAAAATCATAAAGGATTGTCATCACAAAGAAAACAACATTGTCATCTAATAATATGATATTCACAAAAAACAAAATCATGATGACACTATTAAATTAGAATAAGTGTATACACTATTGCAAACAAGATACTGTCATCAACAATAAGGAAAACAGAATAAAATTATCATCAACAAAATAAAGGACAGCAAAACCTTTAATATTGCAAACAAGATACTGTAATTAAATCTCAAAAACTTTAGATAACTACTGTCATCAAATTCAACAAAAAATCAAATATAGAGCACTAAAGTGCCATCAGAGAGACCTAATATAATTTATTAGAACAACATGATAGAAATTTGATGACAAATCAACATTGTCATCAACAAGAAAAAATAGACAAACAAATCCTAATATAAAAGATAGTGTAATCAAACCTCAAAACTTTTAGATAGCTATTGTCATCAACCTTCAAAACAAAAATCAAATAGAGCAATAACATTGTCATCAAAGAGTCCTAAAAAACTGTATTTGAACAAAACACATTGTCATCCACATTGTCAAACACATTGTCATGCACATTTGAACAAAACAAATTGTCATCCACATTGTCATGCACAAAAATCAAATAGAGCAATAACACTGTAATCGAGGGAAAATCATCTCGATGACAAACACATTGTCATCCACAATAGCATAATACTGAGATCTCACTAAATAAACTATCCTCAACATAAAACACAAACAAATACATTGTCATCGAACCAAAAAACATATGACTAAGGAAACTAACTGTCATCGAAAGTATAAAACTAACATTAATTACACAAAATACAAAGAATCACACACAAGCAACAATGAGAAACAAACATAAACAACTAAATAATACAGATCTGATGACAATACAAAAAGAAAACAAACTAAAACTTTAATCAACACATCCAAGAGCACAAACATGTGAAATTTAAAGACATACTATTAAAAAAAAAATTCGCAAGCAAAAAACACAAAACCTACACTGTAATCAACATCAGAAAAGCACAAACACATAAAAACTCAAGCGTAAAACCTAAAAAACACAAAACAACATCCGAAAACTGAACGAATACATACATGTAAGTTGTTGTAACTGATTAGAGATGCAATGAGGTCGAAAACAAACTAGAATGCGAGAGAAATCCCTGAATTCCGCGAAGAACACCGAAAAATCGATCAAAAACCCTAATTTCTCCAAATCTCAACCAAAACAAAGAAGGAAACTAACCGGGAGATCGCCGAGAGGAGGAGAAGCCGATTCCAAGGAGAAAACGCAAGAATGAGGCCGGAAATCGCTGAAAATTGCTTGAGAACGAGTTGAAGTGAAGAAAACGAGAGAGAGAGAGAGAGAGAGAGAGAGAGAGAGAGAGAATACCGGGAACGTGATTTTGCGAATGAACAATATAAGCGTCTACTAATTTTTCAGAATATATTAATTTAATTAAAAGGGTTACTTACCACTCATCCAACTAACTCATGCTAGTTTCCACTCCTCATGAGAAATTAGGGGCAAAGGGGCCCGTTTGGCGATTGAATTGTACTCTGGTTTGTTTGTGTTTCCTCTTCTTGGGCTTTGGCGAACTCGAATATGATCAATATGGGCCTGGTCAAAATTTGTCGGCCCAACTCATGACATTCCATGGATCTTGTAGTCCCTCCAAAATCGCAAAACGAGGCCCTTTGCCCCTAATTACACTCTAGGAGTGGAAAATAACATCCCTCTTAATCTAGAGTGACCCTTCCTCCTTTTTTAATTAATTTTTTAAAATTAAATATATATAGCTTTTAAAATTAAAATATTTCATCTTTTCATTCATTTTCTTTCTTCCCGTTACTTTCCTCTCTCTCGTTCTTCACCCCCTTCGTCCTCTCAAATCATTCCGCGTGATTTTCCTGCACGATTTATTCTTGTTTCTCGTCGAATTAGAGCTCCTTTGCTCTCGCCGATCTCAAATAATGTTTTTTCTTCGTTTTTGGTTGATTTTTGTAGAAATTTGGGTTTCTGATCGTTGTTTGGTTGTTGTTCTGTAATGCAGTTGTTTTTCTCTTGTTTTTGTTTGGATTTCGACCTAATTTCATCCACAATCTGTCACATGTAAGTATTTAATTCAGTTTTTGCTTTTGTTTTGTGTTTTTAGCTTTTACGGTTTGATTTGAGTGCGATTTTGTTTTTTTTTATCTGATTACAGTGGTTTTTTGTGTGTTTTGCTTGCGAATTGCATTTTTTTTACAATATCTCTTTGATTTTTACTTGTTTGTCCTTTTGCATGTGTTGATTACAGTTTTACTTTGTTTCATTATTGTATTTTTCATCACATCTATGGTATTTAGTTGTTTTTGTTCTTTCTTATTGTTGTTTGCGTGTAATTGATGTTAGTTTTATAGTTTCGATGACAATTAGTTTGCTTAGACATCTGGTTTTTGTTTCGATGACAATGTGTTTGTTTGTGTTCTATGTTGAGGACAGTTTATTTAGTGAGATCTCATTATTATACTATTGTGGATGACAATATGTTTGTCATCGAGATGCTTTTCCCTTGAATATTCTACTATTTTAGAGAGGAAAATTATATATTCTGATGTTGATGACAGTTAGTTTTCTTAGACATCTGGTTTTTGTTTCGATGACAATGTGTTTGTTTGTGTTTTATGTCGAGGACAATTTATTTAGTGAGATCTCATTATTATACTATTGTGGATGGCAATATGTTTGTCATCGAGATGCTTTTCCCTTGAATTTTGTACTATTTTAGAGGACAATTATATATTCTGATGTTGATGACAATTAGTTTGCTTAGTCATCTGTTTTTTGTTTCGATGTGTTGAGGACAATTTTTTTTGTGAGATCTCAGTATTATACTATTGTGGATGACAATGTGTTTGTCATCGAGATGGTTTTCCCTTGATTACAATGTTATTGCTCTATTTGATTTTTGTGCATTACAATATGGATGACAATGTGTTTTGTTCAAATGTGGATGACAATTTGATTTTTGTTTTGAAGGTTGATGACAATAGTAATCTAAAAGTTTTGAGGTTTGATTACACTATCTTCTATATTAGGATTTGTTTGTCTATTTCTTCTTCTTGATGACAATGTTGATTTGTCATCAAATTTCTATCATGTTGTTCTAATAAATTATATTAGGTCTCTCTGATGACAGTTTAGTGCTCTATATTTGATTTCTTATTGAATTTGATAACAGTAGTTATCTAAAGTTTTTGAGATTTGATTACAGTATCTTGTATGTCGTATTAAAGTTTTTGTTATGCTTTCCTTTCTTAGGTTGCGATGGATATTTCCAAAGTTGAGTATATTTGCCCGGAAGAAATGCATATGTCATCTCAGGTGAATATGTTTGCGCATTGGGATCTCATTCGCATTATTGATGAGCACCTTGGCCCTGATGAACTCCATGAAATAAGAAATGGAATTTTTGCCCCTATTTTTATCTGGGCCGACACGTTGCAGGTCTCATCTCAGCTGCTCTATTATTTCATCCTTCATCAAGTCAAGACGAAGAAATCTCATGAAATGTGGTTCAACATCAAAGGCCATGTGTGCCGGTTCGGTCTCCCGGAGTTTGCAGCTGTAACCGGGCTTGATTGCCATGGTAGTACCAACTATGAAATCCCGGATGCAGACATGTTTGACGAATTCAGGGTCATAAGTTGTAAATTTACTGAGTTGTTAGCATACTTTGCTATTGAGGCCAATCCATCTAGGAAGCTGAGTTTGGCATATTTGCTTATTGTTGAGGGCATTCTCCTTCCTCAACGACCAAATCAGCCTATTAAGTCTGAATTCTACAAGCTTTCAACAAATATGGATGAATTTCGGAAGTATCCATGGGGTAGGCTAGTGTACTCTACTACCATTGAGCATCTCATGAAGGCAACTAGTGTGGGGCGGCCAGAGAAAGGCGAGCGTCCTCATGACACCAGAGTTACAATTTACTTGCATGGATTTCCCATAGCTTTTAAGGTATTTTTTAAACTGATCTCATAGCCTATTTAGTTTTTTCCATCATATCATTCTGTCATCATCACTTTCAATTGGCATATTTATATTTTTTGCTCACATGTTTCTTTACTATATCTTGTATTACTAAGTTACTTATACAACTCTCATTAATTATGGTTTTTAAGTATGTCATGACATGTTTGTTTATACTATATCTTTTTTGCATTACTGAGTTTCATAAAAACCTGTCATCGGTACCTCTTTTGTTCATCATGTCATGATCCTATCAATACTGTCATCTTAATTTAATGATTCATACTTATTATCCTGTCATAGTTCACATTCAATAATTTTTGCCATCTGTCATATTATTTGTTTAAATCTTTTTTATATTATTATGTCATCAACTATGGTATCTGCATCTCATTTTACTTTTTATTAGTTATTTTCTTCTTTTAACTACGGTATCTGTCATCAACTATGGTATCTGTCATCAACTATGGTATCTATCATCAACTATGGTATTTGTCATCAACTATGGTATCTGTCATCAACTATGGTATTTGTCATCAACTATGATATCTGCATCTCATTTCACATTCATTAATTTTTTTTCATCAGTCATATTATATGTTTAAATATTTTCTATATCATTTTGTCATCAACTATGGTATCTGCATCTCATTTTACTTTTTATTAGTTATTTTCTTCTTTTAACTTGCTTATACTTTTTTTTTCTATCTTTTTAAGTCTGGATTCTTGAAATGTTCCCTCAGTTTCGGGATATTGTGAAGTGTACTACAGCTGGTGGAAGACATATCCCTTACTGTCTTCGTTGGTTCAACAAGGAAGTTAGTAGTTTTTGGTTCAGTGCAATTAAGAAACAAGTGAACGAAACTAAGTTGGTATATATTTCTTCTTTTCAGTTTGGTTTTATATTTTGTCTTCTAATACTTTTTATCTATATTATATATCTAATTTTTGTCTTCATGTGTATTCAGTATTGTAGATACCCCCCTACTCAGAGCATGAGAGGTTTCAACATCTGAATTTTCTGGATGAAAGTGATGACCCTCTGTTTGATGGATTTGCTGAGCACATTCTCAATGTGGCGAAAGAGAAGGCTGGTAAAGAAGCTTCCTTCAACACTGAGATTGCGGCTACTCTTCTGAAGAATAAAGTTTATACACGCAAAAGGAAGAATGAGACCGTCAATCATGCGCTAGCTGGAAGGGTGACTAGGGCTCGGAAGGTGGACGCCAACCTATCTCTGAAGGTGAAGTTGAAGGTAGCTAAATCTGATAAGCCATCTCCTCGTTTATTAAAGACAGTTGCAACCAAGAAGAGTCCTCCCAAAAAGCCTCTTCAGTTAGACCAAGCTCCAAAGGGCAAGAATGTTTCCAATCCAAACTCAGTAATGGTGTTGAGAACTTCTCCAAGGAAGAGATAAGTTATTCTAACGGATAAGCCAATTCCTACTAGTGCTCTTCCTATGAGGGATCCAATTAAGAATGTGAATGTTGCGGTTAACAATGTTCTTCAGAGTTTGAATTCTCAGTTTTCTGAAGGCAGTGCATCAAAGGTTGTGTCCTCAAATGCCAAAGGCCTAGTTTCCTCGTCATCAAGTGCTACAACCAAGACAGATTCAAGGAGGTTTGATCCCAAAAGTGGTGGCTTTGATCCAAACTCCCCTGCAATTCAAGGCAACTCAAGCGTTCCCCAAGGTTCGAACAACAATGAGTTTTCGAATAAGATTTCTGATCTAAGCAACAAAGTTGATCACATGTGCAATGTGATGGCTCATGTTCAAGGCACTGTAACTGGTCACACCTTGAAGCTAGAGGATGTCTTCAAAAAGCTAGTTGACATTGGGAGCCTCATTGAGACATTAATATCTTCAACAAGAGCCAACCAAGCTGAATCAACTCCTCTTCCAACCGATCCAATCCTCAACAATATTAAAGTGTTGGAGGAAGCTTGTGGATTTGTTGATGCTTCTGCTGCTACTATGAGGATTAGTTGTGGAAATAATGTGGAGGACAGTGTTGGCAAAGCTGTGGTTCACTCTGCCATTGTTGAGCTTAATGTTGAGGACAGTAAGTAGGACTACAGTAAGTAGGACGACAGTGTTGGTGGGCCGTCTTCTTTTCTTGTTCAGAAAGATGGTCAAGTGGCTTCTTCCATGTCTGAAAAGTCCAAGCGTAGCCATTCAAGTAAAGGTGGAGACAGTAATGGTGGAGCTACTGAAAAACTTGTTTTTTCTTCATCTAAGAAGTCTAAATCCCATTGCAAGCGTAGCTCTTCTTCACTAAGGCACTCTGAAAATATTCCCAAGGAGGACAGTGTGGGTGAGTCTATTCTTCCATTATCTCTTGGTGTCAGTTCACCTTCCCTGAAGCAATCTCTGGATAGCCCCAAGGATACAAAGCATCAAGAGTTAGATGTTGTACTTGATGACGGTAAATCAGATTGCAACAACGTCGACTTATTTGTTGGTGAAAGTGATGCTGGATTTCTAGTTATTCCATCTGGTTCCCAATATGAATCCGTTACACCTCCTCTTGGACTTGAACCAGAAATTGGTGATGTTACACTAGTACAAAAATTGATATAGACTCCTTTTATTTTACCCCACTTTTAATAAATCGGAGTGAAGCTTGAAATGGAGGTACCGGGATCCCAATTATTTTAAAAACCGGGGTGCATATTATTATTTTTTAAAATTTTAAATGTCTAACCCCGGTTAGTTAAAAATAAGTAGTCCCAATAACTTGGACCCCGTTTACGCATATATCCGGGGTGAACAGTAATCTGCCCTCATTTCAATCAATCGATCGATCGATCGATCAAGCAAGCTTCCAATTTCTCCATCGGAACGACAATGTCATCCTCTCTCCTTCAAAAACCCTTCTTCTCCACTCCCCTCCCCCTCCTCTCGCCTACCTTCCGTTCCCCCTCCACGCCGCTCTCTCACTGTGTCCGTCAAGTCGATCAAGGCCAGGGAAATAATCGACAATAGAGGAAACCCTACCGTCGAGGTTGATCTCCTCACCGGCGACGGTCTCCTCTACCGATCCGCCGTCCCCAGCGGCGCCTCCACTGGCATCTACGAGGCCCTACAGCTCCGCGATGGAGGTAAGGCCCGCTACAGAGGTAAAGGCGTCTTGAATGCTGTCAGTAACATCAATCAAATCCTCGCTAATAAACTCGTTGGTGTCGATATCAGGTCTAAACCATTTCTTCCTACTACAATGTCTCGTTCTAGATTGAAAGATTGCTACTGCATATTTGTGGTGGCTCCTCTATTGGTGTCAACCGCTTCATTTCACCAGGTAAGCTTTCTCCACTCAAACCATTCTAAGCGTTTCTTTTGCTTCTACATTCGGGAACTCGAATCTCTTCTTTCTGTCTGTGTAATTCTTTTGCTCAATTGGTCTAAATCAAGCATGTTGCATCTATTTTCTATTTGAATTCGATTTCTCCTTTATGTTTCCCTTCTTAGCTTTCTGTTTGTGTCATTCGAATCTCTTCTTTCTGTTTTTTTTCTTGCAATTGGTGCTTATATCTGGTGAAATTGATAACATTGAGGCATTTTCTGGGCCTAGGTCGCCTAACATTGAGGCATTTTCATTCACTGATTCAGGAGGAGTTCTGGGTACCATTACCAGACCACTTGATTCTGCTTACAATATGGGGAGCCTTTGTAGTTTTATTGCAATTAATAATATAATGGGGCATTTGTCCAACTTCCTACAGCTTGATGATGAGCTTGAGGTTGAATTTTCTAAGGAAAATGAAAAGTGAAAGAGCCATTTGACGTGGTTTAAGTAGTTAGAAAAATTTACAAACATGTTACTAGGGATTCCAGTGCGAGAAGGTTAAATATTACTATGTCTCCAATTGAAGGAGTTGGACTTGTTGCTTGGGAGCTTGGCCTGTACGTGTCTTTGATTATTTACTGTTCCCAGGGTGTAGTTTTTCTGAGTTTATTTTAGGCCCTTACTATTGACCGCCCACTCAAATTGCTATTTACCGCCCAGTTTTTGTGCGTCACGCATGGATTAAAACCATACGTCGCGCACGAATTAAAACCGTACGTCACGTATGGATTTTTTTTATTTTTTTCTTGTTTTTTTCCATAATCTTGTAGATAATTTCAATACGATCTCGTGCATATAAAATTCGTCCAAAACGGACATCGTTTGCTCCTTCAAAAGGCCAAAATACAAATTTATCACACATAATTTCTTGTATTAACAAGTCCGTTAAAACTCAACACACCATTTTTCAATTTTTTTATAATATGGTAGATAACTTAGCAAAGATTTTATTTAGTGATGGTAATACTTAATTTCTTTGTCGAGATGTGGTGTTCAGTGTTTAAAGATCGAAAAAAAAATTGTTTTCTTCTTTAAGTAAGTTAGTTGATCGAGGAACCTCCGCCCAATAGAGCAACGCCCGAGAGACGAGTTCTCCAGTGTGGACCGAAAGGGTTTCGCGAAAATAGGGCTTTCGGAGACCTTGTTCCGTCTACCATTCGCCTAGCGGCTAAGCTCGGAGACCAAAATTCGACTAAGCGGTTTGAGATGGCTAAGAGAATGAGTGACTTAACGCTCTAACGGCCGGGACAAAGCCATATCTTTCAATCTCGTATCTGACGGAAGTGCCTGAACTCCTTCTTTGGTTTGGAGAAAATCCACAACTACAATTTATAAGTACGAAGTAGTAGATTTGTTACTCTTAATCATAATTACTCCACTGTTCTTTGTTTTTTGACTCTTTGAAGGGGCAAACGATGTCCGTTTTGGACGAATTTTATATACACGCGATCGTATTGAAATTATCTACAAGATTATGGAAAACAACAAGCAAAAAAATAAATAAAATCCATACGTGACGTATGGTTATAATCCATGCGTGACGCATGAATTTTTTTGAAAAAAAAAATTCGTGCGTGACGTGTGGTTTTAATCCATGCGTAACGCACAAAAACTGGGTGGCAAATAGCAATTTGAGTGAGCGGTGAATAGAAACTATGTATTTTTAGACACAAACACTATACACGGAATAGGATAACATATTCAATCTTGCAATACTATATCTCACACTCAACTTTTGGCAATCTCAATCATTGCTTTTATAACTGCCTGTAACGGTTAGCATTTGACAGCGTCAAATACATACCAGCAGTCAAATGATGAATGTATCATACTCATGTCTAAGGAACTCACAAATCATGAATAATCTTATGGTCAATTACCGGAAATCACCCGTTCAATAGGGTCATTTGCCAGTGACCACCCAGATAACCACTATTTACTGTAAACCACCCGGATAACACCTTCTGTCACCAAACAATCACCCGTCCTTACCTTCCGTTTAAAATTCCGTTACATATTTACAGATTTGATCCCAACTTTTTATTTTCATAAATTTTCACCACATTTTAAAAACTTAGATAAAAATTATAATTAAATATAAAACTAGGTAATCTCACTCATCACCCACCTTCATCATCAACCTTTAAAATCAAAACCTAAAATAGAAAACCCTAAATCTGAAAATCAAAACCTACACTTAAATTCCTTCTTCAGACCATGATAAACGTTTCTCGCATCGGACATGCTCTTCTCCTGGCACAGAGTTCTCAACAACGCGTTATAACAGGCAGTATCAAACACAGGCACAAGCTTTAAGCCCTTCGACTGTTTGCCTAACTGAACAGACCTTCGTAATCCTCGCGAGAACGACTTGAACGGTGCGAGGAGAGATTAAGGTGCGATCTTTCCTTTTAATTTCAAGCACAAGCTCCCAGATATGGTCGTATAAGCGGCTTCGTCCGAGAATGTAGAGCATGGTGTCGAGCGAGAATTGGGTGTGGAAAAAGCCGTTGTTTCGAGCGGAGATGTTGAAGAAGTCGAGAGCTCGTAATGGGTTGGTGTGGCTGAATCTGATGCGTTTGAGTACTCCGTCGATTAGGTCGTTAAAGAGGGGTATTGAGGATGAAATTAGGGATTGTTTGAGGGTTTGGGGATCTGGGGACGAGTTGATGATGCGGAAAATTGTGTCAATTTGGGGGTTGTCGATGGAAGGTGGAGGTGGAAGCGGCGGTTGGAGTGAAGAAAGGAATCGATAGGTGTCGATGGATTGTTTGAGGGGTATTATTTCTGATTATATGATCCTTAAAAAATAAAAAAAAATTTATTTATTAAAATAAATTTATTAAAAACCAATTTATTTCAATTATATGAGCCTTAAAACAATTTCTTTCTATTAAATATGATATATCATGTTTATAAAATATTATTTTTCTTAACTGGATTTATCGTTATTGGTTTGATGACTCTTTTGTTTACAATGAATTTGATGTATATAAAATTTTATTTATAAATATAAAATAGGTAACAGTTTTGTTTTTCCTTTTATATGATACTTAAAAGAGAGAGTTTCATTTATTTAAATTTGCTTATGAATCTCTTTGATAACTATTTTTTCCAATTATATGATTCATTAAAGATATGATTTTTGTTCATGGACCTCTTCCAATGTTCTAGTTTCTAAGCCATCTTTTAATTTTTAGTTGATTAATTTGCTACTTTAAACCCAAATCTTTTAATTTTAATCCTTTTATGTGGTATCATAATATGATTCTATTATTTATAATAATATTTGTCTACATAAATTTTGTAAATAAATATGTTTGATATGCATGGCATTGGATTTTTTCCACTTTAATTATATCATCATAACCATTTAAAATAATCATAATGATGGATTTTAAATATAAATAATCAAAAAGGAATATGTGATTATATATAATCCGATGATAAAACGCTTCCGTATAAATTATGATGCTTAATATGAATAAAAAGATATTCTATAGTATAATATAGTCTATTTTATATCAATATAGTCTATATAGAATATTTTACTCTTCATTTGAATCTCATAACAAACTTTCCTATAAAGATAAATAAGAAGGCATACAATGACTAAGATTAAATTAGTTACCCCCACTACAAGTAGTGGTAGGTGTGGTAGTCCGGCGGCCTCCCGACGACTTCCCAGCGACGGTTAGCGGAGGTCCTACGGTGGTCAGTGGTTCGATGGAGGTTCGACGGCGGTCCAAAAATAAATGATAGTTAAAATATAAAAATAAATGAATATTTAAGTATAATTTGATAAACATTCAAGTGAGTATGTTCAAATGAACATTTACGAACATTTTGATGAACATTTAAGCCAATTGTAATGAACTTTTCAGTAATGAACATTTTAGTACATCCTTGTGAACATTTAAGGATGGCTTGATGAACATTTAAGTATGACATGATGAACATTTAGGTAAATTTTGATGAAAATCAAGTGTGTTTTTTTACGTGAAATCATATTAATGTGGTGTTCCACATAAGTGGTGGTCCATTGGTAGCTTGATGGTGGGCCAATGGTGGTTCGGTGGAGGTCCGGTGGTGATCCACCATTTGTCCAAATGACATTAAAATTTAAGTGTAATAAAACTTGATGAACATTTAAGTATAATTTGATGAACATTCAGTTGAGTATGTCAAATGAATATTTATGAACATTTATGAACAACGTGATGAACATTTAAGCTAATTGTAATGAACTTTTCAGTAATGAACATTTTATCACATCCTTGTGAACATTAGGAATGTCTTGATGAACATTCAAATATGACATGATGTACCAGGTAAATTTTGATAAAAAAATCAAATTGTTTTTTACTCGAAATCGTATTAAAGCGGTGTTCCACAGAAGTGGTGGTCTGGTGATCCGGCGGTGGCTTGATGGTCCAGTGGTGGTGCGGTGGAGGTCCGGTGGTGGTTCGACGGTGGCTGTCGGTGGTGGTTCGACGGTGGCCGTCGTTTGTCCAAATGACACGAACATTTAAGTGTAATAAAACTTGTTGAACATTTGAATATAATTCGATTAACATTCAATTGAGTATGTCAAATGAACATTTATGAACAACTTGATGAACATTTAACCCAATTGTAATGAATTTTTGAGTAATGAACATTTTATTACATCCTTGTGAACATTTAAGGATGACTTGATGAACATTTAAATATGGCATGATGAACATTTGGGTAAATTTTGATGAAAATCAAGTGTTTTTATACTCAAACTCGTATTAAAGTTGTGTTCCTATAAGTGGTGGTACGGTAGTCCGTTGGTGGCTTCATGGTGGGCCAGTGGTGGTTCGGTGGAGGTTTGGTGAAGGTCTGGTGGTGGTCCGATGTTTGTCCAATGATATGTATATTTAAGTGTAATAAAACTTGATGAACATTTAAGTCAATTTTATTGAACTTTTGAGTATTGAACAATTTTGTAATCCGTGTGAACAATTTTGTTTCGGCGAGGTCCGGAGGTGGTCTGGCAAGATCCGACGGTGGTGGTGACAAGTGGTTACAAGTGGTTCCACGTGTCATCATTTTGGCTCTTGGGTCTTCTTTGATCCAAGGCTACACAATCATTCTTATTTATTATTTTAAGAAGTATTATTATGAGTTATTTTTTCCTTATCATTTTACTAATATGACTTTCTTATGTGATTTATATCTAACACATTTTACTATTTTTTCAATTATAATATGTTTTATTATATCTCTTAGTTTTGATATTTTTCAATTATAAAAGGCAATAGTTTTTCAATATTAGACTCTTTTTTTGGTGGGCCAACCAAAAGCCTACCAAGACGAATGTATAAGATGAATGTCTTTGTGAATATAATGGGTGAATATCTTTGTGAATATAATAGGTGAATATTTTTCAACCACCCCAAAAATTATATATACTAGTCCCTCCTGCCCGTGCTACGCACGGGCCAAATGAATTTTAATAAATAAAAATTTAGTACTCTATAAATATGAATTAGAATGTGTAATATTGTCCCGTATGTTTCACTTATATTTTACTTTGAATCTTGATAATAATTTTTAAATCTATTATTGTGTTCAATTATTTTGTTATATCTTTAAATAATTAAATATAATTTAAAAAATTAAATAATAAAGTACATAAACATACTAAATGCATACACGACACGGGAAAAATATAAGCTTAAACATTAATTGTTTAGGAAAAACTAATTAAAATATTTTCAACTTTTACCAGAAGACCAAAATGTAGATCAAACGACATTAAAAAAAAAAAATTCAATAACAATATTGCACATAATAATAGTTTTATGTACGTTGCACAACATTTCTCTTCGAATTTAGAAAATATTTAATTGAAATGGTAATTTGGCTGTTATTTGTTTATAAATTTTAAGTTGGGGTTCTTATTTTTTTACTGATTTAAAAGTTGAGATTAATTTTATCTAAAGTAAAAATTGAGATTTTTTTTGTTTTCGTATTGTATTATGTAAATTTAGGTTACTACTAAAGAATACCGTTGTAGGATATTTTGTTTTTGATTGTCTAACGAAATAATAATCATATAATTTTATTTTACCAAAGGAGAAATATTAAAATTTATAAAAATTAATCTTTTTTAGCGTCAAATATTTACTAATGAAGTTCTTTGTCATTATAGATATTTCTAGAATGGGGAAACAGATCAAATAGTTATATTAAAATATTGAATTTATATGTTATTATATCCTAAGTAGACTTGTCAAAAGCTTATCAAACAATGAAGCCGTTTGGGTCAAAGCTGAATTGATCCGTACTTCACGAAACTCGTCGAGTGACCCACTTTTCACATATTTTCTTTCATTTAAATGAATTCTATTAAATAATAATAACATAATAATATTTTATTATAAAAATATTGTTTAAATTTTATTTTCTTTATTACAATAAAAATATTGAACCTTTGAAACCCACTGGGTTGACCCGACCCAAACTCGGCCAATGGTCGACCTGCTTAACCCAAACCCGTTTTCCATCTGAACTCAAACCCGACCCGTTTGACCCGTTCGCCAGATCTAATTTCCCTTTATCAAATAATAGGTGAAAAAATGTGACCGTAAAATAAAGAGGTTAAGATTTAAAAAGTATTTGCTAAATATATCTTCTTCTTTTTTATTTATTCAGAAAACGTGTTACTTATACATTTTATAAATCATTTTTTCTATCTTAACCCGTAATTTTAATAAGTTGATATGATTTATGTTGGCTTATTTTATTTATAATATATTTTATCTAAAGAAAATTTTATTTATGACCCTTAAAAAAATTAAATTAAATTTTTGTATTTAGTAAAATAATTTGTGAAAAATTGTTTATTTCAATTATATGAGCCTTAAAAATATTATTTCCAATTAAAATATGATTTATCATGTTCACAAAATATTATTTTCCTTAATTTAATTTATCGTTATTTTTTTTATTATATTCTTTAGTTTTAATATTTTCCATTATAAAAGACAATATTTTATTTTTTATTGAACTTTTTTTTATGGATCAAGCAAAAACTCAATCCAAGATGAATATATTCATGAATATCTTTGTGAATATCATGTGTGAATATTTTTCAACCACCCCCAAAAATATTTTTTCAATTATATAATCCTTATAAAATATAATTTCTTTTTTAACTTAGTAAAAGATAATATCTTTATTAAGAAATAGACTTATGTAGTTTCTTAAAAGATAATCTTTAATTTAATAGTAATATATTTGTTTGAAAAATATATGTGGAAATTTCTTTTTAAAATATCTGTGTGAATATTTTTCAATCACCCCCAAAAATATTTTTTCAATTATATAATCCTTATAAATTATAATTTCGTTTTTAACTGAGTAAAAGATAAAATCTTTATTAGGAAATAGATTGATGTAGTTTCTTAAAAGATAATTTTTAATTTAATAATAATAAATTTGTTTGAAAAATATATATGGAAATTTATTTTTAAAATATCTCGTGTGAATATTTCCAACCGCCCTAAAAATAGTTTTTTAATTATATAATCCTTATAAAATATAATTTCGTTTTTAATTTAATAAAAGATAAAATATTTATTAGGAAATAGATTTATTTAGTTTCTTAAAATATAAATCTTTAATTTAATAGTAATAGATTTGTTTGAAAAATATATGTGGAAATTTCTTTTTAAAATATCTTGTGTGAATATTTTTCAACCACCTCTAAAAATATTTTTTCAATTGTATAATCCTTATAAAATTTAATTTCGTTTTTAACTTAGTAAAAGATAAAATCTTTATTAGGAAATAGATTGATGTAGTTTCTTAAAATATAATCTTTAATTTGATAGTAATAGATTTGTTTGAAAAATATATGTAGAAATTTCTTTTTAAAATATGTAAACATTTAATATTAGACTATTATTCCGTTGGTTCAAGCAAAAGCCCAATCCAAAGTGAATATATTCATGAATATCTTTGTGATTATCTTATGTGAATATTTTTCAATCACCCCCAAAAATTATATATATCATGATGATATGATATAATTACATTATTAAAAATATTTAATACATACGACCCGTGCATGACGCGGAAACACGTTAGTATTACACTAAAACTGACTCAATAAAATTTATCTGACAATGATATACATGTAAGAAGCTACATGAATTTCTATATCACCGTTTTCTTTATAACATCTTATTATTCAAATTTATTATATATTATAATAATATACAAGGTCCGTTAATTCTTATCATTTTATTTATATTATTAGAAACATATTATTAAAATAATTTTGTTTTTAAAAGATAATCTATTATTTAATAATAATACATTTGTTTAAAAAATAGGTGGATTTGTTTAAAAAAAATGTGAACTTTAATAATAAGACTTTTTTTTCGGTGGCCCAATCAAAAGCCCAACCCAAAATGAATATATTCATGAATATCTTGTGTGAATATTTTTCAACCACCCCTAAAAATTATATATATTATGATTATGATGATATGATGATTATGATGATATGATGATTATGATGATTATGATGATATGATGTAAATCAAATGAGAGTTACATTTCACTTTTTTTTATAGCTAATTTAATTATAAAATAATAATTTTATCTAATGAAAAAATCTTTTATAATATAAAGTTAAATGTTAGGTAATAAATTTCACTCCGTCACTCCCAAATTCAATGCATTAAAATTAACCCAATTCAGATGAGCCACAATATTAATCTCAACCCATTTCAATCTCAGATGGGCCACATCATTTATCCTTTCATTTGATCTAATCTTATTACCAGCCCAATACCTAATAAAAATTCAGATTGATTGCAACCCACTTCTTACACTCCCATGTCTTCCATTCAGATGGGTTGCACAGGTTTCCTTCTTTGCCTTCAATTCGATCTTCACCGGGGTGTCTTTTGTTATTTCGGCCTTCAACCTTCATCAGTTACAAGCCCTGCAGCAATGGAGCTTGCAGACTGTTCAAATCTCCCGACTTTGCCCTATAAATCCTTGATGGTGTTGCACATTGACTACCCTACTGTCTCAAACCGATTTCATCCCTCCATCCCCACAATCACCAATGGAACTGCCTGGAGCTACCCGTGACATTGTCGTTTAACCAGGCATTCACGGGAGTCGTTTCGACCTTTCATCTTAAGGCTTTAATGCCTACAAAACAATCTAGATTTTCCTCTCCTTCACCTGCACCATCTCATTCACCGGCTTCACATTCTTCTTATCAGATCCTGATTGCGATACTGCTTCTCCTTCCCCGGCTCCGACGACACACGTTCGAACCATCGACGTCATCGCCTTAGACACGCTAGAGAAGAGTCTAGAAGGATGAACTCAAGAAGTTGAGACTGAAAGGAAGGTTCTCGACGAATGTTATTCAGGTCCTTTGTTTCTTCCATATTAATTGTGGATAATATCCTTCGTTTCTTTCGTATAATCTAATCCCAAATTCCACATTACAGATCTTTTTCACTTCCTCTTTCGACCTGCTTCGGTTGAATGTAAACTAATTCAATTTGGAGCATCCAATCATACCAGGTGTGAATTTTATTTGTTTTTTTCATTGTTAAAGTATGAATTTTTACTAAGAAAGTTTATATGGTATTTACAAACTCGAGTTCCGAGCTTCCAAAGGGCCACAAAGGCCTTCATTTGTAGGTTGAAGTTTATGCGCAAGAGGAAGAAGGATTCAAATCCTTTGGGTTTGTAAATGTGGCTTCGAGGTCTAATGAGGTATTTGAGGCTGACCAACCATTGGTTTTCAATAACAATTAAGTGAGACATTGCGTTTCAACTTCATTTAGTAGACACAATTGTAATAGTCTTTCAATTTTTTGAAACAGTTCTTCTATTTTTTTCCCAATTAATTAATTCACAAGTGAGTTAGAACTTATTAAATTAGGTTTTCTTTGCCAAAAATAAAAAACAGATTCTGAATCAGGGTACTACAAACATTTTGTACCAATGATAAATCTCATCCTTGGAGAACTTCTCATAGATTTGGTGGAAGAGGCCATGTTTGTGCCATTGAATGTTGAAGATCCAAATTATGGTCCACCTGCATGTAATGGTTAGTCTATTGATTAAATTATCTACATTGTTGTCATATGAAATTACATGCTAACATGATCCCTTCTTTTTGATCCATAAGATAGACCCTATTGCTAATTGGGTTTGAACTGGAAGAGGCTTCCAAGGTAAGTTCTTTTAAATGTAAAAATTGTAGGGGAAAATTCTAATGAAAGGTTTTCTTATAACAAATTAAATGCAGGTAAAACAGTTTCTGAAAATCTGGGTGGAGATTAAGCTGCTCTCATTTGTTCAATTATAATATGAAGGGCTAATTGTTTAAAATGAATTGATTGTTAATTGAAATGAAATAATGAACAAAATGCAGCAACATCCATCCATCAAGTGAATATACTTTTAGCTGCTAATGGCCATGTCCATTGAGAAATTTGAGTTTCTTTTGTGACTTACTCCGTGCATTGATAATTTCTTCTCATGAATTTCAGGTGGAGTGGATGTATGAAGTGTTCATTTGATGGAGGTTTCACTGGTAAAAAAGGGAACAAGTGTTTTTGCCTAGGGTTTGATTGAAGTATTTGGAGTCGAAGACTTGCTAATGGAGACTCCGATTACACTTCTTTTGTTAGATGTGTTTTTTGTTTAAAATTTCTAATTTTGATGATGTGATCTCAAAGAGGCAACGTGAGTGAAAGCTAGATCCTCATATACATCTATATATTTATAAAAAAACGGTCGCTATTAGACGAAAGTAAATGTAAACCGTACCTAATATATGTTATCCCATCCTATTAATTCATGAATTTATCTCTCTCTATATAAAAATTGATCCATTTGCCCAAAGTAAATGTAATTTGTACCTCATCAATGATGATGCCCGTAGTCAAAACCTAACCGTCCGAGTAAAAAACAACATGAACACGTCAAATTCAAAACTCAATTCGAACACAATATCCAAATCTAATATCATTAATAAAAAAAATAAAACTATTTAATAAACAAATTGACTCAACTGCACACTAACACGTATAGACCCAACCCGTCTTAACCAATAATACGAATTGATCCAATTCATTCTCAATCCAAACCCAAGTTAACTAACCTGATTAACTACTTTAATTAAAATATATAAAAATCACCACACAGCCATATCAAACCAAAAGAAACAAATACATGTAGTTGGACTTACATTCACTTAATGAAAATAAAAGCAAACATAAATACTGTATATAGATATCATAATAATCTTGAAAAAGACAAAATGTATTACATATATCTAAATATTACTTTTTAATACGCTAAAGCTCGTGCGAAGTGCGGTGATCAAAATCTAGTGTATATATAAACTTCAATTTCTTTCTTTAAAGCTTATAGACAAATAACTATGATTAATAACATCATCTTAACGTTTTTATATGACTGATCGTCGTAAAATTTTACATAGCGTTAAACCCGCGCGGAGCTGAAAATACTAGAATAAAAAAAACTCGTATATTGTAGTGTGATATCGAGACACATTAATGTACGTGGTGCACTATATTCTTGGCAATCTAGTATTCTCTTTATATGGAGGATTTGTAACCATTCATTTTAATCACCACTCAAAAAATAAACATTCTACGAATATAAATTCAATGTAGACCAAAAAATAGTTGATCAAAACCTATAAGTTGATTCCCCAACAAACGAGATCGAAGTAGGAGAAAACGAGGGGAGAAGGATCGTCGAAATCTACAATCTTTCAACCATGAAACCCTACATTTCGACGTCTTCTTGTCTTCTCATCCTCTTCGCTTCCTCGACATTGTTCCTCACCTCATCAACCATCGCCAACACATCCTTAAACAAAAACAACAACAACCAGACCATAACCACCAAATCTCCAGCCGCCGACATCCAAAAAGCATGCTCGACAGCTAAAGACAAACCCTTCTGCGTCCATGCCCTAACCTCAAACCCTAAAAGCCGGGGCCTAAATCTAAAGGACCTATCCTTCTTAGCCATGACAATGGCCCAAGAAAACGGGACGGAAACGCTGCGTTTCGTGTCACGAAGGCTAGGCGACGAAAACGAGCTTCAACCGTCGCTAGACGAATGCCTTGGGGATTGTGAGGACTTGTACGAGGATGCGGTGGCCATGTTGGAAAATGCGATTTCGGCATTTTTTTCCAAGGGGAAGGGCGAGGTCACAAAGTGGTTGTCGACGGCTATGGCGGACGGAAAGAGTTGTGAAGATGGGCTTAAGACGAGTGGGGCTCAAGGTGTTATGGGGAATAGGAATCAGGTGTTTTATAAGCTTGTGAGTAATGCTTGGTCTGTTTATGATGCTTATGTCGATGATTCTAAGCACTGAATGTATGCTTAACCTTGTTGTGTTTATTGATTAGGGGTTGATTCATGTTGTAATGCAATACCATTATGCTTATTTTATTAAAGTTTATGTACTTGTACAACATTACTCCCTCCTCCGTCCTATAATATACGGTGGGAAAACTTTCCACACGCCGTTTAAAAAATGACTTTATATCACGGGTTTGAAAACTCCGTGTTATAAGGTAAACGTTTTTCCTCGGTTCTCAAAAACTCGGGGTTATAAGACTGTTTGAAATCCAGGTCATAAAATTAAATTTAAAACGCCACAACGTGACATTTTAATACTTTATACACCGAAATTTTCAAAAACGTGGTATAAAGTCAAGTTTTAAAAATTAAAAGTTAAACGCCATGTGATAGCGTTTTTACTTCGGTGTAAAAACAAAAAACAATTGGTTCAAACATTTCTTTTTGTGACATTATGTACATTTTAAGAGAATTTTCAATTTTCGTTCAATATATGACAAAACATATAGTCATGTGTGGTCTTGTTTGATTCGTCTTGATAATTATTTCAACAATATCAAAATTTTGTAACTTTTACTAATACAGAATTTGAGATATTAACGATATAAAAACGCGCCTCGACAAATGTGTCGAAACCAAATGGAGATTATATTATGGGATGAAGGGATTATTATTACATACATGGTCCTACAATCGTGTTGCTGAATTACTATTTTGTCTAAGTAGTCTACCTAACTACAATATAAGAGAGAATCCAAGTTTTTTCAAAAAATTGCGCCACCTAAATGTCACTTCATCATTTTTTTAAAATCAAAACTAATAATTAATCAACCAAACTTAATCATAAACTAATAATTTGGGTCAACAATTTCAACCTATAATGGCTCCTCCCCAATCAATCTCATAATAAACCTCCACGTCTTCCTCCATAATCTCTTTGTAGAAATCAGAATACAATGTAGGGCTACTTTGAAAAACCTTTGCGAAAACCGGAACCTAAAATTTGTTGTTTCGCGGTATGTAAGCCGCTGCCTTAGACACGATTTCGCCCTGACCACCGGATCTAAGTCAAACAAGCGTCGCCCCCATGGTTATCACATCGTCCTCCGATCGCCGGCTCTCACCAACGAAGGACTCGAATCCAAAAGGTATGCTCAGACTAAAGGCATAGTTTTTAGAGGAGGAAGATGAAGAGATCGTTTTTCTGTATCTCTCAAAGGAGAAGATAAATTGAATTTAAAGGAAGTAATCAACACATCGGAGCACTAACTCCAACTCATAAAACATGGGATTATGGCAGTAAATCAGGGATGTTACAAAAAAGATTTGGAGAGAGTCAAACAAGGTTTAAAATCGGAATTAAAACAGATCGGAAGAATCCGATACGCAATTAATTTACGTTCGGAGACTTCAAAATCCCAAAAATTAATATGACTCAGAAAAAGTAAGACCAACCCAACCACACCGCGCACGATCCACGAACACGAACTGGATCTGGAACGGACGGACGGACGGCGGCGGTTCGCGCGAGGGGGGCTCCTTTCCAACTCAACTAACCCTCTAATGAAATACCCACTATATATATTGTCCCAAAACTCTCATATTAGTCGATGTGGGATAGCAAAATCCCAAAAACCCTTCCAAACATTTATATTTGTACTCTCACAATCCCCACAGTACAGAAATCAATTTTTCTTTCAAACATAGTATAAAACAAGTTCTTAGAATATGTAAGGTTTGAAGCTTAAGTGCATGGTACTTACAACTTGAACCAACACATAGTTAAATCAAGTGATTCCTTCACGAGAAGAGTGAACAAATATGGAACTCTCTCGTTTAAGGATTGTTCTTAATAGCACACTTCTTACATAAAATCCAGATGATTCCTCAATAGTTTCTCTAAGATAGCCAAATCTTCTTTGAGATGCTAATGAGTGCTCTAGAAAGATTACCCGAATACTTTCATAGAATCATGTCTCCAAAGGACCACCCTACATGGGTTATGAAGTCATTAAGAGTTAACTAACTCAACCTCTCGAATCATCGGTGAGCTCATCAAGTCTGTTTCAAAGGACCACCCATATCCTGGGCTGAGTTCATTAAGAGCTAATGCTCATTCTCTACAATACACTCGTCATAGAATGAGATGTAGTGTAACATCATATGAGTCTTTTCAAGGCTTCGTTTGACCACAATGTGGATCCACCTAGAATTCTTCATCTCACGGGTTTTAGACCCATTCCCTTCGACGTGTCAAGAACTAACCTTTTATTTAGTCCCTTAGTCAAAGGATCTGCAATGTTCCTCTCAGATCTCACATACTCCAAGCTGAATACTCCATTCGTGATCAGTTGTCTCACAGACGCATGTCTAATCCGAATGTGTCTCTTCTTTCCATTATAAGCATTAATGTTTTCTATGCAAATTACAACTTGTGAGTCACAGTGTAGAGATATAGGGGGAGCTGGGTGCCCCCACAGTGGTAAATTAGCCAGTAAACTTCTTAATCACTCAGCCTCTTGACTTGCTAAATCTAGAGCTATAAACTCATACTCCATAGTAGATCTAGCTATACAAGTCTGCTTAGAAGACTTCCAAGAAATAGCACTACCACATCATAATGTAAACACATAACCACTAGTGGAGTTAACTTATTTATCATCGGATACCTAATTTGCATCACAATATCCCTCTAACACTTTAGGATAACCAGCATAATGTAAACTCAATCCATAGTGCATTTCATATATCTCAGTAATCTGTTAGGTGCACTCCAATGATCTTTACTAGGATTATGAGTATACCAACTAAGTCTACTAACAACATAAGCAATATCAGGCCGAGTACAATTCATGAAAAATATCAAACTTTCAATTACTTTAGCATACCCACTTTGTGAAACACTATCACCTTGATTTTTCTTTAGTTACATGCTAGAGTGAAAAGGAGTTCTAACTGACACCACATCAAATTGATTAAATTTCTTACCATTTCCAAGGTTCCATCCAATTCCTTTTATGAAATCTTCCCTTAAGTGAAGTAGTATGGAAAATTGCCATGATTGTTTTTGTTTCTTTTTATAATCAAAAATTGACTTTTCTTTTAAATATTTTTGGCTAATCAAAAGAGATCAAATATTGCTTTTTATCTGTTGTCAGTTTCCATAATAGTTTTTGTTGCAAAGCTTTGTTCAGATTTTCAGTTTTGTAATTACCCAATCCATCTCGTTCCTTTGGCCGACATATGGTATTCCAATTAGCAATAGGTTTATATCTAGGACTTGTGTTGTTCCAAAAGAAATCTTTATTAATTTTATCTATCTGTTGAGATACTCCTTTAGGTAAATAAAAACATTGCATTAAATTATTCACTTTAGATTGTATGTTTGACTTTATTAAAATTGTTCTTCCTGCTTGAGATATTGTGTTATCTTTTCATTTGGATAATTGATGTTGCATACTTTGCACTGCATATTGAAATGTATCATTTCTAACTCTTCCTCTTACAATAGGTGTTCCTAAGTATTTTTCCATTGCATTTGTGAGTTGTAAATTCATAACTGATGCTAATGCTTGTCTTTGATTATTTGAAATGTTCGTTGATGTTTGAAATGAGCTTTTATTATAGTTTATAGCTAACCCTGATATATTCGTAAATTTTTGTAATAAATTTTTGATATAAATCATGTTCTTCATGTTTTCATTATCAAGAATTGTTGTATCATCTGCAAAACAAAGAAAAGGTATTCTCATTCCGTTTCTAGTTAATTGTAATCCAACTCTATGATTTGATTTATCTGTCTCTCTTTGTAACATTCTAGCTAAATATTCCATTGGTAAAATAAAGATGAATGGACCAATAGGATCTTTTTGTCTTAAATCACATTTTGGTTTGAAGGTAGGTCCTGGTTCGTTATTAATTAAAATAGAAAAGAAAGTTGATTTAATGCAAGTCATGCTTAATGATTAAATTGATCCATTTTGTGTTAAAACCAAATGATGCGTTTATACATTGTGTTCTTGATCACAAACAAAAGGAGGGTTTCATCCAAAAAATATGGTGTTTAGCTTGCTTTGAAATTTCAAAATGGTCAAATGGAAGGAATTCCAGTATAAATCGATCATATACACTATAGTCACGACGTACGTATAATTAAATCACAAGCCAACGCATTCCAAACAAATCAATCAATCCATGGATCGATATCCATCAACAAACCAAAGTGTATAAATTTAAACAAGAAACCCTAATTCAAACCCAAATCAATCAATTCCCCTTCTGCCACGAATCAATAAGCGCCAACGTAATCCCACAAAGCTTAGTAAAAACCAAGTTCTTATCTCCAATAAAGGCCTTCATTTTATCATCCGTGAATCCTTGTTGACACTTGTCTCCAAGATTCATTGCAGCCGTCATATACTTTCTCATATCATTAAAATTCTTCTGGAAAAAGGCGGAAATAGCGTCTTCTATGACAGCCGTTGCATCATCATAGATGTCACTACATTCATTTAGGGCATCGTCTACATTGTCATCAAGTGAATCCTCATTCCTTAGCTTCGTGGCAATGAATCCATCGATTTCCGTGCTTTGTTTTTGGGCCATGTCCATAGAAAGATAGGTTAGTCCTCTTATGTCGCATCCCGCACTATGTGGGTTCGATTTTAGGGTTTTGATGCAGTAATCTTTGTCCTTAGCCGTGGAGCATGATTTGGTGATGTCGGCTTTGGGCCCATGTGGTTCGGATTCGATCGGTCCAGATGCCCTCGCGTGTCTGCTACGATCGGTAGCGAGGGATGATGAGGTGATGGATAAGAGCGTGAGAAGGACGAGGAGAAGTTGGGTTGATGTTTTGAGATTAGTCATTTGTTTTTTGTTTAGGGTTTGTGTTCTTAGAGGCTAATGATCATTGATTTAAGGAGAAGATGTTGTTTTGTTTCTCCCATTGTTGTCGGAGTGTTTCGTGGTTCCAAGAGGAGTTAAGATTTTCCGATTTAGTAAAAGGGAAGAGAGTTTAGCTAGAGAGATTCAAGGTTGGCCATTAAAGATTTTTTTGCTTGTCTAGATTTTATTTGAAGAATTATGTAATCGCCTAAATATAATGCAATTTCAAAAATTAGGTTGCCATAATTTCATGACCTTGCGGACGAACATATCTCACATCGGACATTGGATTCTACAGATCTAATATATAAGCTTAATGAAATCGCAGTGAACTTGTGTGCTAAGTTCATATATGCATGTGAACATGACAAAAACGTCTTCGATCTATTTATCGCCTCACCAGAAATTCTACGCACTATATATTAGATCACAACTAATTGATGTATCCGCGCGCCCTGCACGATATTAGATCTATTTATCGACTGGCGATTATCAAGGGTTCGTGATCACTTACGAGTCTCTTAATAAAGGATTTTTAGGAGAAGTTTCGGACATTTATTTTCTAAGGGACGTACTCAATGTAAAACAAAATATTATAATTGCGTCTCTTATATAGGGTATCATAAAATATAAAAATATACATTTAATATATTTAAAATAGATGTCTATAATAGATAAAAACGTAATTAAAATGATAATATTTTTATAAATTTATTGAATGTGTAAATATTGAGTTATATTGAATTTTAACTGTATCTTATCTTATCTATCTAATATAATATAAAAATCGCGGAGAGAAAAAATTAAAGACCGCATTAAATACATTTGCATTTTATTGGTTAATAACTCTCCTCAATTTAATACTTATATTTTCTAATTGATGGGTTTTATACATTGAATGTGTGAAGATTTATAGAATTAAAATTTTGATTTCTAAAAATGATTATTTTTATTTTCAATCTAATCTAATATATAAATTGTGATTTTTAAATATGAACTAGAATTGCGGAATCCGTGCGATGCACGGCTCCTGATTTTCACTTAAATTCTAAGCTTTAGCTATCTCTTCTAATTACAACGATATAGTTTCATTGCCGTTGTTCTTTCTTGTTGAAAGTATTTTGTAAGTGTGTATGATTGCATTGAGTTGTAGGGTTAAAAAAGAAAAAAAAGGTTAGGAGAAGAACACGTGCATGGTCACTATCCTAAATCTATTGATATCATTTCTTTATTTAAATGCATATAAATATAAAAGATTACAAATCATTTGAATTTTTATTTATTTATATAACATTGATTTAAAAATCATTGAAAATAAATATAATTATATAATGCATACTTTTATTTATATAATTGTTTTCTATATGTTTATAAATTATATACATAGTTCCGCGCATGGCGCGTGAATAAAGTTATTTCTCTCTAACTTTAATGTTAGGCGGCTCCATCTTCAAACGCAAGGTAGAGATTTCAAAACAAAAACAAATACTAAATGCAACTCCAAAAACACTAAATGCAACTCAAAAAGACCCTAAATGCAACTCCAAAATCATTAATTGTTTAAGCTAAAGGTTAATTTTATATGTTTATAGATGTTTTACAGTCAATGTTGAAGTATTTTGATTGGCCGTGACATAAAGAAACTTTTATTCTCTCTTATTATTTCAACGGTTTGTTAAACATATTGTCTAATGCGACCCATTTTTACGAGCCTTATACGTTTTTTTGGAGTTGCCTAACAAAAAGACACCCATTATTTTTTACTAAAACAAAAGATACAAAATTTTGTTCTTTGTAAATTCCGTAAAATATTTTAGTTTTGAATTTCAGAATGGAATAATTTCGCTTTTTTCCTATCTTGCTATTGAGTTATGTGAGCGAGTGATTTATGTTAGTAGTTTTGTTGGGTATAAATATACTAATGAATTAAGCATTGTTTCTTCAATGACTAGGTGGATGAAATCATCATCTCCAGCTAAACAAATTTTTGTCTTAGAGATTATTCCAGAAGTTGGTAAAAATTACAAATAATGTCTATATATATCAACTTATGTAATATCAGCATGAATCAGATATCGAAATTACCTTTCTAGAGAAATACTAACAAGACAAGAAATCCAACAAAGAGCAATTAAGAAGACGATCAATCAAGGGGTTATAACCTTTTATATTATACAACATGTATAATATTTGTATAGAAAATAAATTTACACAATAAATGAAATAAAATTCTCGTAGCTTGCTTATATAAAATAATATAGACCAGCGCGTAGCGCGGGCCCAAAATGCTAGTATATATATAAAGTTGGATAACCATTGAATGAATTGAATGAAATTGGTATCGAATAATGATTGACGAAGAATTATTGTACTTGATATGACCCACTTGGTCACTTCCTAAAAATGAATGCTTTATAATGAAAGAAATCTATTAATGGGCTTTGTTTATGTCTTCGTTTGAGCCATATTAATGGGCTGAATTAATGTACTTGATATGACCCACTTGGCCACTTGCTAACAATGAATGCTTTATAATGAAAGAAATCTATTAACGAGCTTTGTTTATGTCTTCGTTTGGGCCATATTAACGGGCTTTGGTTTCAATTATAAGTTCTAACAAATCGCTCTTCTTAGTAGCTCTTTGTCAGAGTAAAGTTGGAGCATATTTCATCATCCACGTCGAATTAAAAATGGGTGATCTCATAAGGCTGTGAAAATTGCATGTAAGTTCACTTTTTTTAAAAGTAAAAAAACGAGTGCGACTAGCTTCACCTTTTTTAAATCTGTTTTACAATATTCTCGTGACAAATAATATTCTCTTAATAACAACTTATGTTATTAGGTCACTTTGGGGTATGAAAATAATCAAGAGGTCTTGAGATTAAGTAAAATCTCATCTCATCTTATATATATAAAAGTTAATAAAAAATACTTATAATTACAATATAAACAAATTCGATAACAATAACAAATATATCAAAAAATAGTGCGTAACAACATTAATTACAGATAAAAATATGTAATTTCCTCGCGCGGAGCGCGAGACACATATCTAGTATATATATATATATAAATAAAAGCTAGATAATGGTTGAACAAAATGAATGAAATAGATGTCCATTTAATTTTTTTTTAATTAAGTATCATTAATTCTAAATCCATTTAAGTTCATTTTGTTTCTGTTAATTAATGATATTTGAAATCTAATTAATTCTAAATTCATTTAAGTTCTTTTTATTTCTGTTAATTAATGATTTGTGAAATCTAATTAATTCTAAACCCATTTAAGTTTTTTTACTTTTGTTAATTAATTATCTTATTCTAATTTAATATATCTTAGAATTATAGTAAAAAAATAAATTATAGTATTAGCTCATTTAGAAGACCTCTATGTTATGTTAGTGATTAAGTCACAAATTAAATTAATGCGTGTAATATTAGAAAAACCTGTTGTCAAATAAAATAAAGTATTGAGTAAGCTTCTCTCATGACAGCCTTATTTCATTATTATATTTTAAAACTGTTTCAAACATAAATATAAGGAAATCGAAAATACTTATAATTACAAATATTAACAAATAATGCGTAACTATATTAAATCATATACAAAATTACGTAATTTCCTCGCGCGGAGCGCGAATCCTGTATCTAGTACAAATAAAATTAAGAGAGACGAGTGTTTGAAGCCAGATTTTGGGTAAATACCCCAAGCCTGTAATGTTTTTTTAAGTATTTGCATTATTTTTTTAAGTTATATGGAAATACCCCTTTGCTGACGTGACAATTATAACAGAGCTGTGAACAAAATTTGTCAACAAAATTTTTAACAGAGCTGTCAACAAAATTTTTAACAGTGTTGTCAACAATTTTTTTAACAAAGCGGTCAACAAAATTTTTAACAGAACATGAATAATAAGTTGTCAACCCCAATAATAACCCTTTGCTGACGTGGAAATTATAACTGACCTGTCAACAAAATTTGTCAACAAAATTTTTAACAGAGTTGTCAACAAGAATAATAAGTTGTCGACACGACTAAATAAGTTGTCAACCCAACTAAATAAATTGTTTACACGACTAATAAACGGTCAACAACATACAACACGAGTAATATTACAAAATTGTCAAAATTGTCAACACTTTAAAAAACTTGTTAACACTGTCAACACCACTAAAATGAACTATCAATACTCTAGAAAAATTATCAACACAATATAGAATTTCCAAAAAATTACTTCTCCTTGGACTATATAGAATTTCCAAAGCTAGATGAACTTACTTTTTCAATACTGTGTTGAACTTCTCGAATTTTGGCTTTCTTTTCTTTTCAACATGATCGCTTAAGTTAGGCGCGCTATAATTGTTCGACTATGTTAGGCGCGCAAATTCACGTCCAGATAGGAGAAATATGGCGTTCAGGGAGAGGGATCCAAAATAAAACCCTTAACAGTCAATATGTCAGTGAAGTAAGCTCACTTCACGTCAAACTTCATACTGTATCCTGAAAGACCCGTATAAGACAACATAAAGTGCAGAATTAAATACTCCCTCCCCGCCCCTTTTTGTTTGTTCACAAGTACGATTTTTACGGGAATTAAGAAATTGTAGGAATATAATGATTATAGGAGAGAGAAAAGTATAAAGTGAATTGTTGGATGAGAGAGAAAGAGTAGATAAAATTGGAATTTGGGAGAGAGAAAAAAGTGAAAAGACGGTAATTATATGTTGATAGTAGGGATAAAATAGGTAAAATAAAGTGATATAAATAGAATAGTGGCATGGACAAACAAAAGGACCGCCGAAAAGTAAAGTGTACAAACAAATACACGAGAGGAGTAAGAGATAAGGGCTAATCTAATCGCCATGCACATCGGCTCGCCGGGGTACATGAACGGATATCGTCGCTAGTTTCACAAATCGACTAGATCTCGAATTCAGAGCGGCAGATCTGCAATTGGCCTTCGTCACTACTTGGTACAAGATCACGACCTCGCCGCGAATATCAGGAAGCCCCTCGGACGGCGTATTTTTCACGACCCGACCTTCGTCTACAAGTTTCTTGTTGAGAATCTCAAGTTGACGGCTGGATCTCAAATTCCGACGGCGGATTTTTCACGTAGCTGAGATGTTGATTACAAGAGGCGGTCTTGTCGCATTGTACCGATCCAAGAGAGAGAGGGATAAAATGAAATCGCGATCGAGGTATGATGCTCAACAATGTACTCGGTTGTGGAAACGATGAAATCACGATCGAGAGGAGGAGTCGGAATGGCGACACAGGAAAATTGGAAGGAGGATGAGGGTGAACAATGTAAATAGGAAATAAAATAATTGAAAGAGGAGCGCGTGTATAAACAACGGGGTATTTTTAGGGTGATGCTATATACACTCATTTTTTTTGTCTATTTAGACTCAGATACCCACGCACTCGCAACGCGTGGGCGTGGCTAGGTACCCACGCACACGCAACGCGTAGGCGTACGTTTAAAACGGATATCCGACCATTAAAGTCACGCCCACGCAACGCGTGTGCGTGGGTACCTGATCACTTTTAGCCGTAAAACTACGCAACAAGCAAATATTTCCGGGAAAGAAGAAACAACAAGGTAAGTATCATAAGAGCAGATGGAAGAGAATGGTCTATGATGTGCAATATTGGAACTGGGCCATTGTACCGAGTGAAACTCCATTCAGGATGGCGTAAATTTGTACGAGAAAACGATCTACAAGAAGGCGACGTATGTGCGTTTAAATTTGTTCACAAAACAGCAATGAAATTCAGGTACATGCTTTTTGAGAACGTTTAATATAATTTATTATAAACGAGATTAAGGAAAGACTTTTTTACATAAGCAGTGACTGTATAGCGCTTAGCTTGGAGTCATGTTCATGATGAACAGAAACGAACTGCATAAGGGTCTACACCTGGACGGAATGATTAACTGAGCTACTGAGGTGTCCTCAGGTTGATACAGCCAAATTGAAAAATGAAACAGAAACAAACTTTGGTTTTAGGACAAGTATTTACCCCCAAATTCTCAATTTGATTTTAGGATTAGGAGGTCATATAACTACAAAATCTATCATCATAAAGTATTATATCCAAAATAACATACTGACATAAAGTATAAAAACTACATAATCTAATGTGGATCAGATCTATCCTCTTCCTCGCGCCCAGAACCGCTACCCTCACCACGCACATGTTCCGAGTTTTGAAAAAGAGATGCACGTTGAGGTGGATCCGGAACGGGGTAAGGTTCCCCAGTCATAAACCCGATGAGAGAGATAAGGTACTCCGTCTCGTCATTACTGATACTTGGACATTGGAGATGCTCGCGTACCGATCCAAGAGATAACTGAAGGCGCTGTGTAATTAAAATATATGTAAAAATCACGTAATATTACTTAAAATATAATAACCTTGTATAAACGAAATTACTTACCACAGTAGCATCAACAGCCAGAGGCCGAGGGACTTGTTGTGGTTGTGAGGTAGGATCCACATAAGGGTGAGTGATGTCGAGAAAATAGTCCATATAATGTTCGTCACACTCCCACGACCACCTACATCGCTGATACGCATCAATGTCGAACAAATGGCTCTCGCGCTCTTCCCAGGTAGGATACTCGTCTCCATTAAACTCCACTTTGTAGTCACTAATATTTTCTATTTGATTTTCAGAGCTTGGAGCATAGGGTTGAAGTGGAGGAACCTGTCTAAGCCCAAACTGTCGTAGGACTCGGGTGGCGTAATATGGCTCTTGGACATCCATGCAACGAAGAATACCATCCAGTCTAGAGAGTCGATGAGTAGTCCTAAAATTGATCTCTAAAAGTCCATCACCTTCCCTCCAAGGCATCCACTGCACCTGCAAATAATACAACAAGAGGGGGAGCAACATCCACCATCATACAACCATAGAACATTATCCAACACATTATTCAGCAAAATTTCGCAACCTAAACTCAGCAAATTCAACAACAATAAATTTTGTCTACGCAAAAGAACATTATCCAACACATTATTCAGCAAAATTTCACAATTTAAACTCAGCAAATTCAGCAACCATAAATTCAGCAAGCAAAATGGCTACATTATCCAGCAACCATAAACTCAACAAAATTCAGCAACCATTATTCAGCAAAATGTGTATCTTATGCATGTTCAGCCTATCATTAGGGAAAGAAGGCAAGCAGAAGATAGAAATAAAACCATACCTCCTCAACCGAAATTCCGTCTAGCAAGCGTCTAATTTCAATAAGCCTATCATGAGTTTGATTCCCAATGGGTCCAGGCTCGTCCCTAGCAGCTGCTCGTGGATCTCTCAACCTCTCTGGGTTAAGTGACGGAGGTCCTCCAAAACGAGGGAAATAACGCCAAATCCAACACTACAGAAATTAGAAAAACAATGTGAAATCATATATCTACCTCTAATGCTTAAACTATCAGAAAGCATACCTGCAACAGTCTCAGACACCCTGCTATTCCAGCTGCATGGGCTCGGGACGCCTCTCCCAAATTGCGATACAAGAGTGCAAGAACTCCGGCTCCCCATGCAAACTTGTCAGTTTTGTCATGGTTCAACACAAGTTGCATATATTTGTGTTTCACCTTATTGGTGGACCTTTTTATGCATAAAACATGAAAAATTGTTACCAAACATAAGCATGAACTTGAAATAAACTAAATTGCTCGATTTATTCAAATTTATACCTATCGCAAAATATCGTACATCCAAGCAACAGGAAAAGATATGCTGATGCTATATCCTCCTGAGTCTTATCCGGATTCTTAATCATTGCCTCAATAAACTCTTTGATATGTGTAGCGTTGATGCCGGCATGTCCAGAGTATGCATACATCTTATCCATTGTGATGTTGAACATCTCACATATCTTGATCCTAAGAGCTGAATCCGGCCAGTCGTCCTGTGGTGCAACCTCCAATCCATCAATTGGCAATCCCAAAATCATAGCCACATCGTGGAGAGTTATGGTAATCTCTCCCCAAGGGAAATGGAAACTGTTTGTTTCGGGATGCCAGCGCTCCACGAAAGCAGCAATTAAGACATGGTCTATGTCACCGTATCTCAACGTCCCAAGACTTGTAAGACCACTATGTTCTGCAATACTCCACCATGAATCAGGATCGGTTCTTGCATACTGATGCAGTTGTAAAAAGTGAAGTTTCTGAGAGTAGCAACGCAATGTGTCTCGAACCTATCAAAATTATGACAAAGACAGTAAGACAAAACAATACAGATAACTTATCACAAAAACGACATTATTCCTACAACTTAACTTGCTGGAAAACAGACAACTTGCTAAAGTTCAGCAACTTAACTTTGAGTAAAAAAATTCAGCAACTTAAATTTGAACAAAATTCAGCATAAAGAAGTAACATATAAATATTTGACTTACCCACTCATAACCCAACGGATCCCAAAGATATCGTGCTATATGGGTCGGTTAACTTGTGAGAACTGTCCCAAATCTAGGTCCCCCTGGCATCCACATATAATCATCTATCTGCTCATCTAAAAGATTCTCAGGATCGATGGGAGCCGGTTCAGAAGGAAGAACCGGTCGATCTCGTCGAGAACCACGTTGTCTTGGTTGTCGCTCCTGACATGGGGCAATATTTGGTGCATTTGGTGGAGCAGCTGCAGTTGTTGGAGGTGCTGGAGAAGGAGTTGTAGTCGGTGGAGGAGGAGATGTAAATGGACGAGGTGGATCAGTAACAGGTGGAGGGGGATATGCAAATGGAGGTGGTGAAACACGAGTCAACTCCTCATCACATAAAGGAACTGTTGTGGGAAGTGTGTCGGGAGTGTCAGAATGATCTTCTGAATCATGCTCAGAATACGTGGTATCAGCATGATCTTGTGGTAAGGACACCTCAGGCTGAGTGTCTGGTTGTGTCGCCATCGGGGCATCAACTTGTACATCCTCTACGATCTGATTTGGATTGGCATTGATAGGCCCTTCACCCTCATGAGCTGCAGCCTGAAAATCCATAGCCAATGCCCGACAAGGACGTTCTGTATCGCCTCGACGTATCGAGGCTGGAAGTCCTCGAGCTGCTACCCTACGAGACATAATGCGCTGCCTAGAGCGCACCTCCTCCGCCCTAGTTGCTAATTCCTGGTACATTTGAGTTGAAAATGTCTTATTAGCAATATGCAATTCAAATCAAAGTTAACTGTATACTCATGCACATGATTTTTATGTAGTAATATCGATAAAAATTTATAAATACCGTTCTCATGCTTTCGCTCCAAATAGGGATTTGGCCTGGAGGTCGAGTTGTAGGTGTAGGAGTAGGTGAAAGTGCAGGAGTAGGTGTAGGTGTAGGATCTTGGATAGGCATAGTAGAAACAGGGTCAGGAGCGGGTCTCGTACCTCGACCTCTGCCTTGTCTTCCCCGCCCTCTGCCTTGTCTAACCCGCCCTCTGCCTCGTCTATCCGGCCCTCTGCCTTGTCCCTGTTGTGCAGCTGGCTGAAGTGGATGACTCTCATCATCTGCCATCTGAACGGAAACACAAGCTCATTTACATGGACTAATCAATTTTTTTGATGCTTAAGCAATATATATCCATTTCCTGCACAAACTACTTGATTCCAGATTCATAGTTCAGTTTTAACTGATCTCCACAAATCCTCATACCAATAATCTGCCTCTGGTGCATATTTACAAATCCATGGCGGTGAAGAATGCTCATGCTTAACCTTAGAAAATAATTAATAGATACAAATCAATGAGACGTCTGTTCAATAACAAGATATCAAATCATGACAAACTCAACTATCTTTGCTCCATTGTTTAAACATTTTGAATTTGGTATTTTACAAATGTACTCAACAACTTCAGTATTATTCTTGTTAAAAGTTGCCCATTATCGCAGTCAAACAATTCCATCATCCAGTTACTAGCTCAATAGTATTGGATAAGTTCAGCAAAGCCACAGGGATGCAACTAAAGACAAATCTTACTTAAGTCAGCACTCAAACAGTAAAAAGTTCTCCTTATGCATATTAAAAATATGATTAATTCCTGGAAACAAGAATTTGATTTAGTAACCAATCAACAACAACCAACCAATAACAACTAATCAAAAACAACCAACCAATAGAAACTAATCAACAACAACCAACCAATATCAACTAATAGTCAGCAACAAATTGCACCAGCTTACATGCAATGATCTTACTTCCAAGAAACTAATTTCAATCCCAACTTCAGCTTTCCTACCGCAGTACCAACCAACCAATAGCAACTAATGAACATTATAACAAGGACTACACCAGCACATTTTTAACCTGTATTTTGAACATAATGCGCACTCTTTTAATTATCCATATGCTTCTTCTAAATCATCTCTTATAATGCGTATCAGTCAACCAATAAGCTACAGAAAATGCACTACAGAAAATTGAAAGACACATAAATTGGAATGCTAACATTAATTGGAATGCAGTTCCTGCTTAACTGATAAATGCACTACAGAAAATGCTAACATTAATTGGAATGCAGAGTGTCGAGCAAAAAAAAAATAGTCTTCGCAAGACACATAAATTGAAAGTTGAATCTACTTCATAATCACAAAAGAACAATCAGCTAGTAGCTCTATGAGCATCAATTTCTTACCATAAGCAATCACTTTATTCATCCTCATTATTCAACCAATCGTAACTAGCTCAAAAGAATTAAAAAAGAAGGTTCTTTAGTAGTATAGCTGAACATGTTGAGCAAATAACACAACCTTATTAATCTTTTATGTGCAACTTTCTTAGCAATTTCCCTATCTCTCCATTCATCTGCCTCATAATCACAGTGACCAAACTCAGTATCAGACAAAGGAGCAGGACATGGCAATTACAGGATCTGATCAGTGGCCAGAGAATTAAGAAGACATTAGAATCCATATTAGTAGCACTAAATGCAATCAACTTAACAGTATCAGAGATACCGAATTAACTTTAGTAATATTTGACTTCAAAATTATGTCTTCTAGTCTCATAAACTATTTTTGAATAAAGTCAATAGGCATTTTATCGAACAAAAAATGTAGCTGAAGATTGAAGAATGATATATCCTATGCAGACAAATAACTAATCCACTAACCAATATATATTAACATATGAAGAAACACTAAATTTCTCTAAATTGGCATTTCATCGAACACCTTGTATGCATCTACACCTGTCTCCATAGAATCAATTCCAGGCAATTAACAAATGACACAACTGGATTGAAACACAAACAAACAAGCAATTTGCACCTATGTTCAAATATCCATGCGTTTCATTTGAATTTAGGGTTAGAAAATCACCCAAAAAATCGACATTAACAACATATAGAAGGTTTCTATGGCAAAAAACAAGAGGCAAATCTGGATTAAAATTGATTCATCTAGCTTCATAAGCTGTTTATACAATTATAAACACTTCATAAGAAATTGATGAATCAATTTCTTACCATAAGCAATCGCGTGAGATGAGTACTGCTGAAGAGAGTACCTGTGGTGTGGCTAGATCAATTGGTGGAGATGAGTACTGCTGCCTGCTAGATCGAAGAGAAGAGAGAGATGCGTGTTAGGCTTTGCAAAGGAGACGCTCACCTTCATTCGTAGCACTAGAAGGGCACAGTTCCTTTCAGAAGGGCGAAGGCAAGCAGATAAGGCGGAAGAGAGTACCTGTGGTGTGGCTAGATCGATTGGCGGAGATGAGTACTGTTGCCTGCTAGATTGAAGAGAAGAGAGAGATGCGTGTTAGGCTTTGCAAAGGAGCTCGCTGAGGCTCTCTCTGGCTCGCTGAGATAATTTTTTGGGCCCATTTACAGTGTAACCCATTAATCCAACTCAATTACTAACATTAACTTTTTACTTTAACTTATTTTTAATTAAATTTAATTAAAATATTAAGATTAATTATGATAAAATCAAAACAATGCAATGATTATAGAAAAAAGGTGAGATATTTAATTAAAATATTAAGATTAACAACATAATTTTAGAAAAAAAATTACGATAAAATCAAAACAATGCAATGATTATAGAAAAAAGGTGAGCTAATATAGCCATATCTATGTCTTAATCACACCGGCGTGTTTGGTTCCCGTCCTGCGCTAATTCTATATTTTTTCCACTTTTCAATCCTATCCTTGAAGCCGTCATCCCAACCTTCAACAGTTTTGTCTTTGAATTGATTCCAATACAATGAAACTGGCGGTAGTGGAGCAGTATCACGGAGCCACACCTATAATAAGATAAACAAAAAATTATGTTATAACTTTCAATAACATATGTTAAATAAAATATTTATTTAATTTACTTACTTACCGGAATGAAGTGGTTACTGAATAGAGCAATAGAAAAGATCTCTGTTGGTGGTTCGGCATCATGACTAGAAGCCGTCATCGGCAAACATAAGCACGAGCCACTCCAGGACAAAAACACAACAACTACTTGAAATCGAGTAGCAAATGCTAAGCCAGCCATGGGCATCTCCATCCAGTATGTCCGAGAACAAGGACTATGCAAGTAGTTGACATTTATGCAAAGTTCCTCATACGGGGTAACAACGGGAGATAGGCTCTCGTATATATGTTGGTTCTCCACCAGCTCCATCCCGATCTCCATGCGGACTCTCCAGAATTCATGCTCGGGCCATTTCTTCAATACTGATAAGCTTCGATAACCACAATGTCCGTCATCTTCCACATTTCGAGCTTGGGTGATGTAGGCAAACATGAAGTAGTCTATACTCTCAGTTGGAAATTTAATCCCCCAACGCTCCAACTCCATATGTGGTAGTTGCCCAACAATTTGCTCATCTGGAGTCTCACCTTCATTCGTAGAAGACGCTCTACTACGTGTCTTGCTCCCTGGGGGTCGTCCTCGTTTAGGCTTGCAAGCTTTCAAGGTATGTTCCCACTCACTGGCATCCCTTTTGTTATCCCATTTGGTTCCTCTAGCTTTTGGAGGTCTACCTTTGGGAAGGACACCTGTAGGCTCCTTCAGAGATGTTTCATGAGGCCTTTTCAAGGTATTGTACAATGAGGTGACCTCTGATAAAAAGTCTTCACTCATTTCACCAGTAGCCACATCAGATGTCATCTCCCTCCATCTAATATAAGGTATTGATACTGGAACTGTGGTATCTTGCTCGATATTCGGATCTGTAACCCCTTTCCACGTCACTTGTCTCCAAAAGAGGTGTATCTCTGACTCTATAAGGGGAGTATTTTGAAGCATGGCAGTTCCAATTCTATGGATACACGGTAGCCCAAGACATGTTCTCCACCAATGATTAGTGCAAGATTCTGGGATTTCGCCGTTCAGTATAGAGTAATACAGATCCAACAACATCATCAAGCACTTCGACGTGACTTTTCGGAACAGAGGAGAAAATAAGGCAAATATCTCAGGGTCAAGGTCATATACCTCCGTCAAAACCTTTGTTCGTGACATCTCGATTGTTTCCCTAATCCTATCACGTTGAGCCTCTAAAGCATAATGTATCCTCACAACCAATAAGTTAAATCCATATCGAGAAGATTGCAAAATATCTTTCAAACTTTTGTGGATGCCCTCAACCCTATAGGAAAACAAAAATATTAAAAACTTTTGTTGCGCAATCAACTTAAACATGCATACCTATCTTATACAAGGTTACCTGTTTGTGGTCCTTGTGAAGAAATGAAGATGAAGGTCAGTCCAAGCTCGGACTATATTCTCCTTGTAAGGATTGAGCCATGTAACTTCAACATACCGAACAAGGCCATTGTTCCACGATTCTCGCAACTTCTCGAGCCTAATTTCATAGCTCCTCTCTGTGCACGACATAAATAACCCCCAACATTGGTTCGCAAAATTGTCAGCTTGGTCCACGTTGTTCATGACACGCAAACCATATGACTGAATGTTGTGCTTAATGTGAACCCAACACAACAAATGTTTCACTGTATCCCCGTAAACACTTTGAATTGCAGATATGAGAGCCTGGTCTCGATCAGTAACAATTGCAGTTGGCTTCTCTCCCACAAATGCAAATAACTTCTTCAACCGCTCTAGTATAAATACGTAACGAGAAATATCCTCCCCCCTCGTGAATGCAAAAGCAATGTTGAATGTCTTTCCCGTGGAAGTAAAACCAACCATCTCAATCAAAGGCATGCCATACCTGTATATATATATATTATTACAAGTATAGCATAACTACTACAAGAATCGTATAAAAGATTAGTAAAACAATAACAATACCTATTAGTCTTGTATGTGCCATCAATAATAACAACATAAGGGAATAGCTTCAGCAGATGCAGTGTCTTTGGGTTCGCAAAGAATAAGATATCCACTTGATTCGTAGGGCGCTCATTCCTGTGACACTTTGTATCCCTCTTGTTTTAGGTATCTAAGTGCCCATTGCGTTATGGTTAATTCTCCCTGATCCTCAAATTGCATCTTCTGGCAAAAGTTGTTGATTTGTTTGGAGGATGTAACATTTCCTGGAAACCGGTCTCTAAGCTCAGTAATAATCCAACTTGCCTTGTTTCCCATCTCGGTCCACCTCCTAACCAGTCTCTCTTGTTCTGAGGTCATTCTGCCAACATATGCATGCCCAAGAAAACTTGTAGGAAGGGCATGGTTGTGGTATCCGAAATCAACTTCAAGCTTCCCCCATGTTTCTGCTTTTGTTACCTTGTCTACGGTCAACCTATATCCAATCACCATGAATCGACAATTGCACTTTTTTGTTTGAGTTCTCCTCCCTTCCACATTATTCTTGAGCTTATACACACCATAATTCTCACATACCATTATCACTCTATTAGGATTTGAGTTTTTAGTAACGATAACCATCATCAACTCTTTTCCAAATTCTCTAACCCAATTGAACATTTTCTTCGGGCAATCCCACACATAGTCCACAGTAAAATCATCTGAGTAGTCTCTTGTGCATATCTATTTACAATATCGTTATTTAGATAAAGTAACATTATTATTCGAAAATAGACACATCGTTATTAGATTACAAAACTAAGTACAACCATACAATAAATACAAATACTACAGTTTCATGCAGTTTTACCTCCTTAGGATCAATATAGTTTGACCTCAATTCTCCTTGCACCGATGAGTCTCCATCTTGATTTGACATTGTTTTTCTTATGGTGTGTTCAAATTGGGATAGAAGAAAAGAATAATATAGGTTTAGGTTTTATGCTTGCAAGACTAAAATTTTACTCTCCAAAATTCGCCGAAAAGAATCTTTTGAAAATCTTTCGTTCAAATTTATTACCTTAAAAGATATTGCGTCGGTTACAGAAAAAAAATTCGGAAAAAACGAAAACACCCACGCCCACGCGTCGCGTACGCGTGGGTCTTAAAACCAAACAAAAAAGGCACGCCCACGCAACGCAAGTGCGTGGGTCTTGATTTTAAGTTTTTTTTTTTCCGATTATGACCTACGCGTATATGAAGCGTGGGATTGACAAAAAAAATTATACCCACGCACACGCTTTGCGTACCCGTGGATTAAATGTTTCGGATATCCATAAAATGGTCTCGCACACGCGTTGTGTATGCGTGGGTCATACCCACGCCCACGCGTCGCAACTGCGTGGGGGTATTGAGTGTATATAGACAAAAAAATGAGTGTATATAGCCGTTACGTATTTTTATAGTGTTTAAAAAAGGACGGTAAAAATCACTAATTTAGTCTCATTAAGGACAATAGGTCTAAAACTTACGTGTTTGAAGCCGATTGGAGATGCAGCGAAGAAATTGGGCCAACTATAAACGTTTAGTGTCACTTTATAATGATTTTTAAATATATTTTTCCTCTTATACATATACATAATCAATCGGGCCATGAGTATATTTGTTTATGAATGATGATAAATGTATATGGTCTTCTTGTTTTTTTTATTAGGAAAGCGTTTAGGGGAGTATATTTACCGAGAAACACACTGCCCTAGAGCGTCCCGAAGGACGGGATCATGGAGATCTGGATAGGATGCCAAATCGGGTGATTGAGTGAAGTGGTTCATTTTTGCAATATGGTCCGCCACTCCATTAATCTCCCTAAAGACATGGGAAATGCGATAAGATAAGAAATGTCGCAAGTCAAGATTAATGTCTGAAACAATTAAGTCAATTTTCCATGGGCAAGCCCACACGCCGTTTAAGGCCTTAATAAGGTGAAGATTATCACCTTCAATCTCGATGTGAGAGATTCCAAGTTGGATAGCCGCTCGGATGCCCATGTGCATTGCGAGGGCTTCCGCAGTAAGAGGCGAGACAAATCCAAGGTTACCATTTTCCATATGGATAGGTTTCCCCAAGTGGTCTCGAATGATGGTGCCAAATGATGCAGGTCCATTTGATGGGGCAGAAGCGTCAACATTTAGTTTGACATAATTGTTTAATGGTTTAGTCCATTTGATTTTTGCCCTTTTCCTTCGTGTGGGTTTTTTGGTTAGTGCGGGTTCGTTTCCATCTTCTTCCATTTCTTTTTTTGATTTAGCCCATTCTATTCTATGTTGGTTGATAAATTGAATTATGTTTGATAGTTTGTTAAATTCAGTTTCGTTGAAAATCTTCTTATTTCGATAAAACCATAAGGACCACCAAATAATAGTGATTTGTTCAATATCACCTTTGGTTGCTTTTTCTCTTAATTTATTTAGTAATGCTATGGTTGAGCATTCCTCATCATAGATTTCGTCTAGTATATTGGTATAGGAATCATTATATTTGTTCAGGGCTTGGCGTGTTATATTGCATTTAAAGAGAAAATGGTGGATATCTTCATAACAGTTATTGCAGTTAGGACAATTGGTAGTAATTGGGGTATGTCTTTCAACTAGTTTCACCCGAGTTGGTAGGATATCTTTTGTGACTTTCCAGAGGAAAGTTTTAGCTTTTGGTGCTATATCTAGTTTCCAGATCCATTCGTTGTAGGATGGTTGAAGATCTCTATTTTCGTATAGCATATCAATAGCGCTACGCGTAGAGAACCATCCATTTTTGCTTGCTTTCCAGTACATTCTGTCTCGGATATGGTTCATAGGAATTGGGTAAGATATTATTTTCTTGATAGATTGCTCATTAAAGTATTTCCTAAGCTTGGAAATGTTCCAACTTCTATCTTCACAGAGGAACGCGGCTATGTTCTCTTGATCATTGATAGGTTCCTCTGTATATATTTGATCAATTAGCTTTTCTGGGTACCAGTTATCCTCCCAAAATTTTATTGTTTGCCCATCTCCTACTTTCCAGATAAGGCCTTTTGTGAATTCTGGGATTAATTTAGTCATTTGTGACCATTGCCATGATGCTTTCTTATGTTTATACTTGATAATATTTGCTCCTTTCAGGTATTTTTCACTTATAATTGTTACCCAGATGTTATTGGGTTCTGTTAGTATCTTCCATAGTAGTTTCATCTGTAAGGCTACATTCGTGTCTCTACTGTTACGCAGCCCTAGACCATCTTTGTCCTTAGGCTTGCAGACATCATTCCACCGAATCATTGGTCTCTGGTTTTCGCATGTATTCCAGTAAAATTTACGATTGATTTTGTCAAGTTGTTTATGAGTTTTGCCTGGTAGCATGAAACTTTGCATAATATAGTTGGGTTGAGCTGCTAAGTTTGATTTAATTAATACTTTTCTACCTTCCATAGAAAGTGAGTTAGCTTTCCATTTTGTTAGTTGTTGACTTGATTTTTCTACTATTGGGAAGAAGGTGTGTTGGGTGACTTGTTCGTTGATTATGGGGCATCCTAAGTATTTCTCTAGAGCTGTTGATTGGTTGACCTGGAAAATTTGTTGTATATGCGATTTAGCTGAGTTACTTGTGTTCGTTGTTACTTGGAAGGCTGATTTGTGGAAGTTGACTAACTGTCCTGAGACAGAGCAATAGTCATCAATAATGTTTTTAATTGTTTGGCAAGTTGATAGTTTTGTATCCGAGAAGATGATTATGTCATCTACAAAGGCGAGAAAGGGAATTCTAGTCCCTCCTCTAGTAATCTTGATTCCTATCGGGTTTCTTTGTTGGTCAGCCGCCATTTGTAGGTTTCGAGTGAGAACTTCAGCACTGATTATGAAAAGAAATGGTGACAGTGGGTCTCCTTGTCTGAGGCCCCTGCTTGGGAAGAATTGGTCAGTGGGTCCTTGGTTAACTAGTACCGAAAAAGATACTGATTGGATGCATTCTTTTATCCAATCAATGAATTGGTCACAGAAGCCGAATTTTTTAAGGGTTTGGAGAAGGAATGACCAGTCAACCCAATCATACGCTTTCTCCATGTCTAGCTTCAACCCTAGCCATCCGTCTTTCCCAGTTTTTGTTTTGAAAGAGTGGAACACTTCATGTGCAATTAGTACATTGTCCTGTATGGATCTATTTTTAACAAAAGCCCCTTGGAGAGGGTGAACAATTTTTTGAATGACCCTCTTAATTCTTTCTGTAATTATTTTAGAGATAACTTTATAGACCGTATTACAAAGGCTGATTGTTCTGTAGTGGTTGGTGCTTCGAGGGTTCTCATTCTTTGGTATTAAGGTGATGAAGGTGTGGTTAATTTGTTTAAGCATTTTTCCAGAATGAAAAAAGCTTTTAACGGCTTTAATTAGGTCTGGTCCAACTATGTCCCAGTATTTTTTATAGAAGCCAGAGGGCATTCCGTCTGGACCTGGTGTTTTATCCTCTCGGATGTCCTTAATGGCCTGGAAGATTTCCTCATTGGTTACATTTTTTGTAAGTTCGGAGTTATCACTGCTTGAAATTTCAGGTTTGATATTTTTTAAAATAGTATTGATCTTGTTTTGATCGATGTGTTGTTTCGTGAATCTCTTGGTAAAGTCGTTCTTGATTTCTTGTCTGATATTCTCCAGTCCTAGAATTAATGTACCTTCTGTAGTAGTAATTTCTTTAATGTTCTTCCTTGCTCTTTTCCCCGAGGCAACTCGGTGAAAGTATTTAGTGTTAGCATCACCATATTTCAGTTTGGTTGTTTTTGCTCTCAGATTCCAGTACGATTTCTGGAATGATAAAAGATTTTGTTTTTTACATATAAGATTATTATGCTTAGTGTTTAGATTATCCAACAGAGAGTCAACCGGTGTTGTTTGGATTTTGATGAGTTCTTCTTCAACTTTCTGTAGTTGCTCAAAAATATTCCCAAATTTAGTTTTGTTCCATTCCTTAGTCTTTGATTTAAGTAGTTGTGTTTTTTTTGTGAGTTTGAACATTGGAGTTCCTTGGAATTCATTCCTCCAGACTTGTTGCACCAAGTTAGTAAAGTCTTTTCTTTTAGTCCACATCATTTCAAATTTGAAAGGTTGAGCTTGGATGCTTATATTGTTTGATATATCTGTGGATATAGGGCAGTGATCAGATGAGGAGAAGGCATGATTTTTCGTATTTATTAGAGGATACCAACTCATGATCTGGTGTTGTACCATTGTTCTATCTAATTTTTCCCTAATAGTATTTGTTTGGGTTCTAGATTTTCTCCATGTGAATTTGTTTCCTGATGTTGGTAGATCAACGAGATCATTTGCATTCGCAAACTCATTCAGTCTTCTAAGTTTTCCTTGGTTTGGTATAGATCCTCCTTCCTTATCTTCACTGGTGAGTATGTCATTAAGATCACCCATTATTAGGAAAGTGATACTAATGGTAGAGATGAATCTGTTTATGTCATTCCAGAATGAATCTTTATCCCTTTCTTGTGGAGGTGCATATGCAAATATAATGCATATTTCGGAACTGTTCTCCTGGTCAATGTAGTTGAAGGAGATAAATCGGTTATCTATTGTGTGTAATTGGATGACCTCGTTTCTTAGTTGGAACTCTTTCCAAACCACTATAATACCCCCGAGTAACCTATTGCCGGAGAGCAAGCCATATGGTCGAAACCTGCTTTTTTCCATATTTTCTCATCTGGTATATTTTGTGATTTGGTTTCCACAAGAGCCATCATCTGAATGTGGTGAATCTTGCAGAAAATATCAATGTCTAACCACGCATTTTTCCGTCCTATGCCTCGGACATTCCATAGTGCAATCTTCATAGATGACTATTTACGTGGCGAGATTGGTGTTTATAGATTCTAATTGTGTTGTTGGATACATGAGTATTTGCCGGTGTACAATTTTTAGTTTTTTTTCTACTAGTTCTAGAGCTCTTGTTATTTGGTACTTTCTTATATATATTATTTTCTCCATTACCCATGTTGTTTGTTTTGTTCTTGATTTGTTCACTGCTCGGATTGTCAGTGTTGAGGGCATATGTTAATGGGTTCAGCTTATTTCTTTTAACGAAGAGTATGTGTAGTTTGGTATGGTGGAATTTGTTGGGCCTTTGTTTTTGGAAAAAATTTCCATGACCTATTTGCACTTCGTTCATTTTTCCCTGTGAGATGGTCCCTGTGTTGTTATGTACAGAAAACCCAAGCCTAATCAATGGCTTGGTCACCACAACAGTCTAGTTACATACATTGCTGTTAAGGCACAAATAAATCTATAATGAGTACCAGTCCAGAAATTCTTTCTTAACATTTTCTTTGTTTCCATGAGTCCTGAATTTGTACAGCTTGTTCCCCTTTTTGTTTTTGTCTCTGGTTCCTCGTTGTATGTTACATTTGGTTCCACTGGTTTCATCAGGCAGCAAGAAAGCTACATTACAAGGAAAGATTACTAACTCAGGAAGAAGATAGACTAATCTCCAGTTATCAAGTATAGAATAAGCCATAAGGTGATGTAGAGAATTCATTAGCCACTGCCAATTTAATTTGTTAGTGACGAGTTTATTGATCTCTGTTGTTCGATTTGTGTGCTTGTTCCTTGAATTCCAGAATTTGTTATTGGTCTCCATTTTATATTGGAGGGAGTAGCACTTACCTTTTTCCTTTGTTGAGGCTTTCCTGGTAGTGGTAGGGTTTGGTTCCTCCTTCTTAAACCCCTCAGCATTTTCTTCCTTGTTGTTTTTGTTTGAGCATCTTTTGTTGTGGGTGTGGCTACTGATATGGCCTTCTTCCTTGTTGGTATCCTCTGGACAATTCAGTTTTTTGGTGGTGGACACCTTAGCCCTAGAGCAGGTTCCTTTGTTGCTGCTGTCTGGAGACAGAGAGCTCCCTCCATCTTGGTTAGCTCTCTTAGCTGAGCTATCGGTTTCCTTCCTGTTGGTCTTAGGAGCATCAGAACTCTTGCTAGGATTTTTCAGAGATACTCTTACATAGTTTGCTTGGGTGGCATCATGCCTAGCTTTAGCTACCACTATGTTGGGGTTATTTTGGGTGAGGCTATCTTGTTGGTTGGAGGTTGTTACTCTTCCGGTGTTAGGGAGGTTGCCATTTTGTTCCTCTTGTTCACTTGTTCTAGTTGTTGAACATAGGACCTCAACAAAGGTTTTTATTGTGTTAGCCATGGAGTTAAAGACTTTTTGATTTTGAGAATGGTATTGAGAGGAGATATATATAGGATGGAGAGAATAGTGTGGATTACGGGTTATAGAGTATGCATATATATAGTAGTGTGCCGGATACCAAATAATTTTAAAGGAGATGAACAAAGGGGTAAACATAAGGTGATAGAGGGTTTCAAACCTGTAAAGGCACAGGGATCCTTCAGATTGTTGATGCTTTGGGTAAAGACAACCATACAAGATTATCTTCGACCTCCATTGTTGATCCATCTGGGTGATAACCTCGAAATCTCGCCCGACTTCCTCCATGCCTCGCACAGAGCCTTCCCAGAGCCGATCTGGGCATTTTTTTTCCTTCCTCCATGGCCACGGATTGAGCCATCCCAGAGTGGCTTCGCACCAGGCTTCATGCGGTTCGATGGTTGGCTTCTTCCTCGAATTAGCCCTTGCTTCTAGTGGAAGTGACTTGGTGAATACAGATCTCGCAATAGAGTTTCGATACTGGAACCCTAGGAAAACGACCACTCCACGCAGACGTTCCTCCCGAAGCCCTCTTCCTCGATTGTGCCCCCATAGAGCCCAAAGAAGTATTGTAATAAGAAGTTTGTAGCAGAAATTTGAGCTAATTGAAGTGAGAGATATCAGATTTGGGATATTAGGTTTTCGATTTGGGGAAAAGGTGAAGCTTTTGGGTTTGGGGCTTTTGGAGCGCTTGGGAGATTCCAGGGAGGGCATGGAGTCGGGGTTGTTTTTATCCAATGGTCTTCTTGTTAGCTAGGTAAGCTCGTTATATATGATCAAAATATAATGGTTTATTTTATTTTTTTTGATCAAATAATAGGCTTCTTTTATTCGGTAACATACACGTACACATTTCCCAATTCATATATGAATCATATGATAACATATCCTTTCAAAAAAAAAACATACTCCCTCCGTCCCTTAATGATCTTCCAATTTGCTTTTGACACATTTGTCGAGACACGTTTTGTAACGTTAATTTCTTTAAAAATACGATGATAAAAAATTTAATTTTTTTATATTGTCAAAGTACTCATTGAGACGAATCAAACGAGATCTCGTATGTCTATATTTATTTTTATATATTGGAAGAAAACGAGAAAATTCTATCAGTTTGTGAATAATGTCAAAAAAGCAAATATGTCTTATATTAAGGGACGAAGGGAGTATATGATAACATATATTGGGCCTGAATTCAGCACATGGATTGTGGACCGGCCCAAAGATTAATAGTAGATTTTATCTCGATAAATGAAGAGAGCAGTTGTAGTACGCCGGTCAGGCGACGTGGACGTCAACGGAATATGAGATTTTATGAATTGCTTCAACCGACAAACTTTAGGGTTTAGGAGTTTATTTACTGTGAATAGGGTAAATAATCATTTTTTATGTTTTTATTAGGGAAATGATCCATTCGGAAACTAAATCTCTACCCCAAGGAAAAAGAGAAAGCCAAGGAGTTAGTTTTCTTTAATAAAAACTAATAAAAACTACTTAGGGCTAGTTTTCCTAATTAAAAACTTTGAATGGGTCATCGGGACACTCTCCCTCGTTTATTTATACTAAGATTATGTACACATTATCTCTCACACATTCACCAGTACTTTAGACTTTGTTAAAATTAGGGCTGAGCAATCGGATTATCCGATCCGGTAAGCCGGATATCCGCTAAATTTTTTTCCACATAACCCTGATCCGTATCCGGTCCGTTTTGGAGCGGATATCTGGTAAATATTGTCCGGATCGGATCGGATTTCTAGAAGGTATATGAAAATTAAATTAAACTTTTTATTTCTATTAAAATTAAAATTCACAAAATATAAAATAAATGTTAAATATATAATTATATATATTATATAGAGGAATTAAGATGTGAAAATTAATATATTTGATTCATTTAGCGAATCAACAATTTAAATAAGCAATTAAAATTTAAAATTTTGAGAACAACAATAAAAGTTATGTTATATACAAGATAATTTTTGTCTTAGAGAATATATCCTATTGTTTAAAAATGTATAAAAATAATTATTGAATCATCTGCACTTATAAAAGTATATCCCGATCCGTATCCGGTCCAAATATCCGGAAAACTCACCCGGATTCGGATAAAACTTAATCGGATATTTTCGGATGCGAATTTTTAAGGATCGGATCTGCGGATTATCGGATCGGATCGGCCGGATCGGATATTTTTGCTCACCCTAGTTAAAATCCCTTTGAAGCGCTCAAATGATTGTCTTGTAACTTTTATCATAGATATTAAAGAATTGTAATGAAAAATCCACATCTAAGTACTCTGGAATCCAATTTATCCAATATCGATCGTTCAACTAAGCTTATTCTTTATTTGATTCGTGTTTACCTTTTGTTTCAATTGCCTTAGACATCTTATTTATTCATTATTCGACTAATATATATGTTCCACTCTTAGGCAACTTAATAAGTTGTGATTATTTGTCCAAAACAATTTGGCCCTCATCGTGGGGCAATTAGCCGATTAGAGGATATATTCGGCATCAACAATCAAGCAGAATGGCGAATCAAGTTCCTGAGGGGACCGTCGATGGATTGACCGAGAATGACCCCTCTCTTGCTAACAACGAGACCGAGGAAACACTCGACACATTAAAAGACAACGCCACTAGAAAGACCAACGACGACGACGTTTTCGAAGAGATTTCTCGCTCAACCAGAGAAAAGATGCAACTGATGGATCACTCCATGGAAAACCTTCGTCAGGAGATGGCCGAGCAATGCCAATGCTACGAGGTGTTGTCTGCATTGAATAATCAACTAGTCGTTGAAAATCTATCTTTGAAATTGTAGGTACAGTCCGTAGGATCCAACGCTGCAAGGGCCAGGAGGATCCCCAACGTCACCGATGTGCAAGCCAGGCTAGACTTGGGCGACGTCGAGATGTAGTCGGTCCCCAATCCACGACCTCTGATCAGTAACACTAAAACACAATATAATCCATCTTGTTATTACTAACACTATTAATTTTGCCACTCCCACCGGTTCCGTTATAAATCGAGTGCTTGAAACACATGATTATCCAGAGATTAACGTCCAAGCGCTCATCGATCAAGCCCTCAATGAGTGTCTATGAGCTTTCGACGAGCGCATCGCGAGAATCCCCGACACCCCTCAATTTATCAAGAGAGAGGCTCTGGATGGATTCGAGGATTCCTCGTTCTTCGAAGACATCGCTCGGGTCGAGATCCCCAAGAAGTTCCATCTGCCCAACGTGGCTAGCAACGACGAAACCAGTGATCCGAATGACCACATCGCCCTATACAAGTAGAAGCTCATGACTATCTCGGTTTCTCGCGGTAGTCGAGAGGTGGTCATTTGTAAAAGCTTTGGCACATCATTGGGAGGACCAGCTTTGACGTGGTTCATCCACCTACCGCACGGATCAATCTCTTCTTTCGCAACCTTAGTCAACGCGTTTAAATTCAATTTGCTAGCAGTCACAAACCAGAGAGACAATCTAGCGACTTATATCATGTTATTCAAAAGAATACAGAACCTCTTCGTGATTATCTTAACAGGTACAACAAGGAAAAAGTGTCAATCCCGCACTGCAACGTGCCGAAGTCTTTCGAAGCCTTTCGATGGGGGTTGGTCAAAGGCATCAAGCTATATCGTGAGTTGACGAAATATCCCTGGCGGAGCTTCGAGGATGTACAAGCTAAGGCAATGACACAAGTCAGGCTGGAAGAAGAGCCATTCAGAGTCAATCACAGTCCCGACCGTGCCGACAGACGGTCCCATGGGGATGACCGAAGGGATCTTTGAATTCAACCCTACCCTCACAACTGAGGTGACAGGGGCATGACGAATCAGAATTGCGACAGAGGAAGCAAATGGAAAGCCCACCCCTCACTACCTCCTAAAGTGCAATCTTACAATTTTAGTGTTTCTGTTGCACAATTGGTCATGACGTTCAACATGTTCGGAAAGGACGTCAGATGGCCATGGAAAAGCGACAAGCCAAAATCAAAGAAAGACATGACTAGATGGTGCGACTTCCACACAGATCATGGCAATTACACAGACGAATACGTCGCTCTCCGAAAGAAAGTAGCTCGACTCTTGGCTCAAGGCTTCCTCCGAGACGTCATCTCTGAAAGACCCAAAGCCACCCTCGACCGACGTGACAAGGTATCAAATGACCACCCTCCTTCCCATGTGTCTACCAAAGTTATAAACTGTATTTCAGGAGGGTCGAAACTGTATGGAATATCATATTCTACAGTTAAACGACATACAAACAGCAGTATCCTTGACACCCCCCCACCGTCGACGTCTAGGGTCAAAGGGGTAAGCGACTTACCCTTAATAACCTTCGCCGACGCCGACGCGTGTGAGGTCGAACATCATGACGAATTGGTCATATCCTTATCTATTGGTAAATGTCTTATTCGTAGAATCTTAGTTGACACAAGTAGTTCGACTAACATGATCACCCTCAACACATTGACCGAAAAGGGAATAGGGGAGAAAGTTGTCAGTCCTAATAGAATATCGTTGGTCGGATTTGGCGGCGAGGTAAAGTATACACTTGGGGACATAGTCGTGGAAGTCTACGACAGAGGCGTGAACCTACAGGCGAAATTTAATGTAAGAAATTGTAAATCCCCATGGGATACATCAAACCCAAAACAGAAAAGTTGGATGAAACTCCCCTGTCCCTTCTTCACCAAGTCGAACTGTCAGGATCAGATCTGGACGATGAGACTCGTGAGACAATGCTACGATTCATGTGATTGGACTCCGACTGCTTCACTTGGACCCATGAAGATATGGTAGAAATACCACCTGATATTATGACTCACAAACTTAACGTCGATTCTAGTTTTCCTCCTGTCAAATAGAAATGCTGGAAATTTGTCGCGGAACTCAACAAAGTCACTAACGAAGAGGTGACCAAACTCCCGGAGACCAAGAAAATCAAGGAAGTCAAATACCTAGAGTGGCCCGCGAACGTAGTGGTCATAGAAAAGAAGAATGGAAAATGGCGGGTCTGCGTCGACTTCAAAGACCAAAACAAAGCATGTCCAAAAGATTCGTTCCCATTACCACACATAGACAATATGATGCGGGGATAAACCGTTGTTGTCCGATCTAGACACCAAACCTCTACAGAAACTCGAACAGAGAAGATAGGCAGAATTAGAATGAGATGAAAGAAGGATAAGTCGAATGATAGGCCAATTGGAACCAAATCAAACAACGATAAAACCCTTGAACATAAGAACAAGAACCTTACCGAATGATGAAGAAACCCCAATGGATTACAACCAAACACAATGGTTATGGTAGGCCATGGCACCTGGAGGATGCTCTATGGAGTCCCGATAGCACCAACCTTATGGAAGAGATTGACACACACAAGTACAACTAGGGTGAGTTCAACAACAATGCACACAGGGCACTCTACTCACAAAAGTTCTCTTTTGGAGGAACAAAAACAACGTTTTCTCAATTCATAATAATCAAAGTCTGGTTTCTAAAACAATAACTAGGGCAAACCTTATATAGGGTTAATAAGGTGGCCAATAATAAAATAAATAACTAATTAAATGTATTTCCTAAAAATAGCTAAAAACCAATTAAAAGAAAATAATCCCGAAAATAACACAAAAACTCAGAACTGAAGGATGCTGGCGGCGGGCGCCGTTTTGGGGGAGGCGATCGCCGTAGGAAAGGTGGCGGGCGCTTCCCGTTGGCGGCAAACGCCTTTTCCACTTCGTAGCTATTCTCCATTAATTCAATTGGCGGCGGGGGCTGCCAAAAGGCAACGGGCGCTGCCCAAAAGGCAGCGGCCGCCGCTTTGGAAACATGTCGCCGACATCTCTTTTTGAAACGGCTCGTTCTCTCTCGTACGAGATCGGAATTGAGTGTCCCAAGTCTTAGAGTTTTGTCTTGAAGTCTAGGTTATTTCCTCTTCAGCACTTGACTTCTCATCTTGACTCGAACCGGATCTCTACGAGCTTGAATGTCTACAATACGAGCTCAGGCTACTATCAATGACTCCAATGATGGCTCATAACGGTATTTAGCCCTTGCTCCAGTGGTTAGCACATCTCTAGATTTAGGACGAAGTGTCCTTGATGATAGCTTGGATGCTCATGATGATAGCTCATATGCTCCCGTATCATTGACCTCGAATCAACTTTGATATGAACGATTGAACGATCTTCATAGGTGTCATCCTCTTTGATGCATAGCTTCCTCTTGAATGCTTTGAGTGCATAGCTCGGGCTTGAGGAACAAACTTGATGTTGTGGGGAATCCTTGTCTTCCTTCATTCTTTTAGCTCCTTTATCCTTGTCCTACTGTTGTCATACTCATCAGCGACCTGTGAAGGAATCATACGTGGAAGAACAACAATTCTACCATAGAAAGGTAAGGAATGACGATTAGCAAAACCATCATGGGCAACTCTCTTATCATACTGCAATGGATAATTGAATAAAACTTGACAAGCTTGCATATGCACAACATCACATAAAATATCATCATAATGTCCTAATGTCATGGCTTCCTTAGCATGCTTGTTCAATTTTCAATCAACACAGCCATTAATCCAATGTAGTTTTAAAGGACTAGGGTAGCATACTAAAGTAATTTGCAATTTAGTATTCAATTCCATGCTAGCAATATTACCACAACTACCTTCATCAATAATCATGTGACAATCCTCAACTTTATCTAGACAATGAGTCTCTCCTAGAATTTCAGCACAATGAGCAGTTTGTACATGCAAATCCTTTCTATCAATCAATGAATCAACATGCTCATAGTCAATTTCAACTTCATTATCTATATCAGTTTTAAGATCATCAACACAAGCAATATCATCAATACTATCACCTTTTTCATATTCAATCTCAATTTAACCTAGGTGATTAAGCATATCAGGGCAGTCATTAATCATATGATTTCTACTTTGACAGTTTAAGCACAAAACAACTTCAATTATAGTAGAAAGATTAGAAGTACTCCCTGGGTTAACTTCTTGTGATGGAGGGGTTGTCCTTAAATCTCTTTCTTGCTTCTTAAACAGGGCTAGCAACTCGGCAAATGGATCTTGGATCTTGCTATCTTTCACTTGCTCATGTCCTCTTCTCCCTTGGACGTCTCTACGATTAGGCAATGCTCTTCTTGGAGCGTCTCTACGTGGCATAGGGCTCCACTCATCATTCTCATCATACTCCTTTTCAAAATATGCATCATCATCTAAAGCCTGAAATCTATCAAAACGGTTAGTAGCAGTATATCGATTAGGATGACGTAAAGGAGCATTAGGAGTAGGATATCGCTCCCTTGGAGCTGGAATTTCAGCACCCCTGGGGGTACCATGTTGGCGTCTATGACAAAGCTCGTGTCTGATGGTTGTTGTAACCCCACTGACAAGGGATTCACTAAACCTTTCCAAGAAGTTCATCATGTACTCCGGGGTGACAGGGTTGGTCGTTGGGTCCCCTGGGCTTCTCCTGTTGGGGAAGACTGACCTGTCCATTATCAACGAAAAGACTAACAAAGAACAATGTTAAGTGAGTGTAAATGAAAACAACTCGCAAGTGTTTACTCTCGTAAGTTTTCCTCTGCACTCTCTCTCAATTGTTGTTGTAACAAGCTTTTCTTGATGGATTGCCTTGTGTGAATAAAAAACCCAATAGACTGAAACTAGCAGGCTCCTAGCACTATGATGAGTGATGGTAGAGATGGAGATGGCTAGTGTAGGGGCGGGGTTTCAACTCAAGGTTCTGACTCAAAGACAAAATGACTCAACGAAACAAAGAAACAAAGACTCAAAAAAACGCTTGCAAGATTGTAATGCAAACAACTAATACTACTCAAGTTTGAACTCAAGAGGGCCAAAAGGAAGCGTACCTTAACTTGTCCCGACTGGTGTCAATGAAGGATCGAAGACGGAGTCGAGAGGGCTAGGGTAAGTTCGGGAATGGCTCTGGGGTCTTGAAGTCGCAGAAAGAACTCAGCAGGGAGGCGGCGGTCGCTGCCTTTTTTCGGGTGAAAATCTATTTTCTTCGTTTGGGCTCGTGGCAATCCCGATTCCTCCAATCTCTTGAATTCCGACTCAAACAGTATCAAACTAGACTTTGACTCAACAAAACGTAAAAACAAATGTTGACTTGAGACTTTTTTCTTTTTCTTTCTTTTCTTTTCTTCTTCTTCTATTTTTTTTGTATATTTTTTTTGTCTCAGCAAAATAAAGAATACAAACTCGATATGAGATATTAATCTCAGAAAAAATTGAAAAATAACTAAACGACAACTAACTTGATTTTCCTTGTAGAAGAGATAAGATTTCCTTCTTTTAAGATCTTGTTTTGGGCTCCAAGGAAAATAAATTCCAGCACTTCCTCTAGGGTTTGTGACGGCTTCGTTTTTGGTAGAGAGGATGAATTAGTGATAGGGTGATGGTATGAATGGATTTTGGGACAAGGGTGCTCCAAACTCCAATCTATCGATCTCCACAAACACGAACCGATCCAAGCTTCTTATACACAACCTGAAACAGACTCAACAAGAAAGATCAAAGTATCGAAGACTCAAAATCAATTTCTGAAAGAAACTGACAAATAGGAAAAAAAAACTGACTCTTTTTTTTGTGATTTTTGATAGTGGGGTCTCGTGATGTTCTTGTGAAGACGAAATGGTGTCAACCTCGCTCTTATACCAATTTGATGCGGGGATAAGCCGTTGTTGTCCGATCTAGACACCAAACCTCGAACAAAAACTCGAACAGAGTAGATAGGCAGAATTAGAATGAGATGAAAGAAGGATAAGTCGAATGATAGGCCAATTGGAACCAAATCAAACAACGATAAAACCCTTGAGCTTAAGAACAGGAACCTTACCGAATGATGAAGAAACCCCAATGGATTACAACCAAACACAATGGCTATGGTAGGCCAAGGCACCTGGAGGATGCTCTATGGAGTCCCGATAGCACCAACCTTATGGAAGAGATTGACACACACAAGTACAACTAGGATGAGTTCAACAACAATGCACACAAGACACTCTAGTCACAGAAGCTCTCTTTTGGAGGAACAAAAACAACGATTTCTCAATTCATAATAATCAAAGTCTGGTTTCTAAAACAATAACTAGGGCAAACCTTATATAGGGTTAATAAGGTGGCCAATAATAAAAGAAATAACTAATTAAATGTATTTCCTAAAAATAGCTAAAAACCAATTAAAAGAAATAATCCCGAAAATAACACAAAAACTCAGAACTAAAGGATGCTGGCGGCAGGCGCCGTTTTGGAGGAGGCGATCGCCGTAGGAAAGGCGGTGGGCGCTGCCCGTTGGCTGCGATTGCCTTTTCCACTTCGTATCTATTCTCCATTAATTCAATTGGCGGTGGGGGCTGCCAAAAGGCAGCGGTCGCCGCTTTGGAAACATGTCGCCGACATCTCTTTTTGAAACGGCTCGTTATCTCTCGTACGAGATCGGAATTGAGTGTCCCAAGTCCCAGAGTTTTGTCTTGAAGTCTAGTTTATTTCCTCTTCAGCACTTGACTTCTCATCTTGACTCGAACCGGATCTCTACGAGCTTGAATGGCTACAATACGAGCTCAGACTACTATCAATGACTCCAATGATGGCTCATAGCGGTATTTAGCCCTTGCTCCAGTGGTTAGCACATCTCTAGATTTAGGACGAAGTGTCCTTGATGATAGCTCGGATGCTCTTGATGGTAGCTCAGATGCTCCTGCATCACAATATGATTGATGCCACAATGGGGCATGAAATGTTGACATTCATGGATGCCTTCAGCGGGTATCATCAAATTCAGATGGATCCATGAGACCAGGAGAAGACAACATTCATCACAAGTCAGGGCACCTACTGTTACAAATTCATACCGTTTGTTTTGGACTAATTTTGATCAATCAATCTGAATTCTATAATTGTGGGGCACGACAATTAGAATGATAAATCTACTTAGATTGATGGGAGAAGGTGATTACAAATGGTAATTTTCGTGGTACAAAGGAGGAAGAAGATAGTTACAATGTGTATACTCGAAAAAGAAGGGATGAAGTGTTGTTGGATGTGCTTTGAGGCTTCTCCAAAGCCTTATTTATACTTGGATCAACCCTCCTTGAATGGTCTTGATTTCCTCTTAAATGCTCTTAGTTCCTTCTTGAATGCTCTTGATTGTGCTTGATTCTATCTTAAATATCTTTGACTCTCCCTTTGATTGCTGATAGAATGTTGATAGTAATGAATGGAGAGATATCCGGCGAGATTTTCGGTGATCTTGGAGGGATTTGATCATTTAATGGGCAACGGTCACCAGGGCTACAATCAAGTGCAACTGATGCTTCCTTGACAGTTCCTTCAACTGTTGTTAGAAGATCTTCCAGACCTTCTAATCCTCCTTCATATTTGAAAGATTTTATATGCTCAAATTCTCACTGTCATTCTGTGATAACTGTTTCAGATTCTCAGCTCATGACCTTCAGTGAAATTCTTCTTGAGAGTCAGCATCTCATTGCTAATGTCACGGCTCTCTTTGAACCAACTTCTTTCCAAGTTGCCAATAGTTATCCAGAATGGTAGGAAGAAATGAGGAAGGAGCTTTCTGCACTAGATGATAATCATGCAAGGCTCCAAGCCTTAGAAGCGCTTTCCCCATGTCAACGTGGGAACTTCCCAGGAGGTCACCCATCCCAGGACTACTCTCCACCTTAGCACGCTTAACTTCCTAGTTCTGTGTCCTCACTCGAACCAGGAAAAGGAAGAGCTCTTGTTGACACGGGTAGCAATCTAATCCTTATAATGAATTACAAACACAGGGTGTTACAATCACCCCCACTTAAACCCTTGATGACCTTGTCAAGGCCCGTCAAGCCCAAAGACCAACCTCTAGGTCGAGCGACTTCACTAAGGCTAAGCCCACTCGGAACCCAGAGTCGGCTCTGAGACCATTTGTAAGGCTCCATGCCTTAGAAGCGCTATCCCCATGTCAACGTGTGAACTTCCCAGGAGGTCACCCATCCCAGGACTACTCTCACCCTAGCACGCTTAATTTCCTAGTTCTTTCTCCTCACTCGAACCAAGAAAAGGAAGATCTCTTGTTGACATGGGTAGCAATCTAATCCTTATAATGAATTACAAACACGGGGTGTTACAAATCACACATGGGGTATAGTTGAACTTCCTGCTAACAAGAATTCTATTAGCTAGAAATGGGTATATAAACTGAAGTATAGAGAATATGGTACACTGGAGAGGCATAAAGCAAGATTAGTGATCAAGGGATGTACACAAAAGGAGGGAATTGATTATACTGAAACTTTTCACCAGTGGTCAAAATGACTACTATTAGAAGTCTCATTGATGTAGCAGTCAAGAAGCATTGGAATATTTGTCAATTGGATGTCAACAATGCAATTTCTACATGGTGACCTTCAAGAAGAGGTATATATGAAAATTCCTTTTGGTCTATCTCCTATGCCAGGAAAAGCTTGTCTATTAAATAAGTCTCTTTATGGTCTAAAGCAAGCAAGTAGATAGTGACATTCAAAATTGTCTTCAGTATTAATCTCTCAAGGCTTCACACAATCTCCAAATGACCACTCCATATTCTATAACTGCAAAGACAGTTCTTCAGTTGTCTTTCTAGCGTATATGTGGATGACATATTGCTTACTGGGAATGATAAAGATGGAATGGAAGCCATTAAGTCATTTTTGGATGAGTCCTTCAAAATCAAGGATCTTGGCAAACTTAGCTATTTTTTGGGAACATAATTTCTTTATTCTGCTAAAGGAATTATTATGTCCCAAAGGAAGTTTATTCATGATATGTTGAAAGATTTTGATAAAAATAATTTGCCTTCAACCAAAAGTCATCTTGATCCAAGCATCAAACTGGCTTCTGCACCTACTGAGTTCATGATGGATGCTACACCATATAGGAGATTAGTAGGCAAGCTCAACTTCATCACACAATCAAGATCAGACATCACCTTTGTTGTACAACATCTCAGTCAATACATGCACAACCCTACACCACAACACTATAAAGCTGCAATGCATACCTTGCTCTTTCTCAAAGGCACTTTGCATTCTGGTCTCTTACTCAACAATACTTCATATTTCAAGCTTCAAGGTTATTGTGATTCTGATTGGGCATCCTGTATTTATACTAGAAAATCTATAAGTGGTTACATAATTTTCCTTGGTGGATCTCCTATCTCATGGAAGTCTAAGAAACAGTCCACAGTCTCCTTATCTTCTGATGAAGTTGAGTACAAGTCATTAAGAAGACTAACAGCTGAGTTAGCTTGGCTAACTAGACTGCTTTCAGAATTAACAGTCACTCAACTGGTGCTTGTACCTATCAACTGTGATAGTCAAACAACTATTCAAATAGCTCGCAACCCAATCTTCCACGAGCGCATAAAGTATATTGAAATAGATTGCCATTATGTACATTCAAGACTTGCTCAAGGTTTGATCACACTGCAACATGTTCTTAGCTTCAACATAGCAACTAGCTGATATTTTGACAAAGCCACTATCTGGTCCATCAAATATGTCACAATTATCCAAATTATCATTACTATCAGCACCTCCAATCTTAGAGGGAATGTTGGTGTTATAGAATGTATTTTGAAATACAAAGGACATGGGTAAATATCTCAAGTTATGTTAAGGCACTATATAAACCTTTAATGTAATTTGTTGCAATCATTCAATCAGTTGAGCAATACATAGTGATTCACCTTCTTCCCCATTTTCTTTCTCAGTTTGCTCATACACTAACATACCGTGCCTTTTATGGTCACACTGGAATTTTACTCGTACCAAATTAGAGCTAATTATAAGACGAGAACACGAGGTAGACCATAGTAATCAAGTTAGTTGGATGGTTTATTAGGTCCATGATCAATCAACTCTATCACGAATACACGTGTATAAAGTCAAGGGATTGCTAGTATCTCTTTAAGAAAAATCTACTACGGAGAACTAATTTTTTATTAGGAAGAGACTAAAATCAAATATCAGCTCTCAAAAGAAGAGATCCAAGTTAAATAGCCTTGCTTCCGCCATGAATTAAGGTCGGAAAAGATACACAATTAAATTAGTGTGCATGTCAAGCTTTTTAGGACGTAATGCTGCATTGATCACGGAGAAACAAGTTACATTAAATTGCAAAGTGACCCACCATCCTCAATTAAGTACTATATTCCTACCCCCTACTTTATGTTTTGAGTCCTACCCTAAACAGAAAAAGAAGTCATAGGATACCCAACCAAATACCCGAATTTAATTCCCCGTAATTCACGGGAATATGAAGGATAGACACCAATCATGTCTCGTATCTCATGGGTCTCTTAGCCTAATTACTTTGATTTTCTAACATAGGTTAAAGTGCTTAATTTTTAGAACTCTCTAAAACATTTAGTAATTTTTAGAAAAATTAATTTTTAAAATTTAAATACGGAGTATTTCAAAAATAATAATTCTAAAAGACATAAGTTAGAAGAAGAAATAATTAACCTATATCCTTAACATCCAAAAATTATAATATTATACAATACAAAAACTATATACAGTTAGAATTATAATACAAAAATTATAATATTATTATATACATTACAACTATCTCTTTTAATTTAGGGCCAATCAGTAAACCGTTATTTCATTCATGCAACACTTTTGACTATTTTACATCAAAATTTAATAAATCCGCTGGGTCGACAGATAGGAAAAAATTCGACCCAACTCAACCGGAAAAATTAATGTATCCCGATTACACCAATGTTGTCAGATCCAAGACCCGCTGGATCAAATTCAGGCCGATCCGAGCGTCTCGAAACTCTTTGAAGGACCCACTTTTCACATATTTTATTTCAATTATATTTAAAAAATAACAATATATTTTTATCAAATAATAATTTATTATTATTATTTTATTATAAAATAATTATTAATTTTTTTTATTTCTATAATAAAAACATCAAGACCGAACTGTTCAACCCATCTTTTAGGTCTACTTTTTAGCGTTATCTTCGAATGCACTATCTTATTCCAAGTCTAGTTCTATATTCGAACATAAACTAGTTGATGTGTCCGTGCCCTGCACGAGATTGAGTTTATTTTATATTTTTTACAGTAAATTATCATATGATGTAAGTACCCGATGAGCATTGCGTATCCGATGATGTAAGTATCATATGTGAAATCCATACTTTATGTCTAATATTGCTTTCAGAAATTATTTAAATGAATTCTACTTGAAGATTATGAAAATGATTACTTGATTAAAAAGATTAAATACAAATTATATAAATATAAATCGGACTCATAATATGAGTTGCTAATAGATCTAAATTTAAGAACTTTGGTCTTATTTTATAAATACTTTTCTAAGGAGATGAGGTAGAATACATAATATATAAAAATTAGATAAAAAATATGTATAAATACTTTTTTCCTAATAAGATAGGATGAGTTAAAAGATCAATTTATTCTCAAATTAAAAGATAAATCTTTTTAAAGGAGGGTAAATTAATTAATAGATGAAATAAGACAATAAGTTATCCACATATATCTTATCGTAATACATATAAATACTTTTTTCCTATTAAAATAGAATATTAGAATGAGTTTAAGATAAATTTGTTCTCTATTTAAAAGATAACTCTTTTTAAAGGAGCGTAAATTAATTATTAAATGGAATAAATTATTTACATACATATTATACGATTTATCATATAGTATATGAAGTACGTATTGTTTAATGTGAATATAGTAAAATAGAACCATATATAATATACGAAGTACATATTATGTAATACGGATGTAATGAAATAGAAATTATTTATCATTAAAAATACTACGTACGATTGCAAAAAAGAACAGTATAGTATATGAAATACATATAATGTAAGACATATATGTGTAACAATATATATATAGATTGAAGATAATATTGCTTGGATTACGTTGACTAAATTAATTATATTTGGCTAATATATGGAAAGTAGATAATTTTATGGTAAAGATAGTTAATCAATCTAAGATTTTAAGCCAATGTGGTTATTTTTCTTAAAGCCACGACGATGTATCAGATGACATGGAGAAGAAGGTGGCATAGCCGAGAGGCTGACACATAGGCCAGTTGAACGTGAAGGCGATATGTGTCAAAACACCGCTTTGTTTTAGTATATGTATAGATTTATAACCTCCTAATATCAATATATTCATATAGGGAGTATACTATGCATATTATCCTTATTATCACGTAGTGTCATATTGATTTTTTCTGAAATCTACGGCTCCTACGAACCGTGCATTTTCTAGAATTAATCTTTATTTTTGTGGAATATTAACGACCCAATTCTCGTTCACGTTTAACCGTCAGATATCAGACGGTCTTTTTTTATTTTGGTGTTTTCGCTTATTCTTTTTTATTACTTCACTCCCACTTGTGCATTATTATATAACATTTGTTATGGGGCCGCCACGTGTCCCTGCAATCGGAGATAGTTTGCTTTTTTTCTTCTTCTTCAATTGGACGTCCACTTGCTTCAGGTTCATTTTGGAATAGTTTTTCTATTTCCAATTATTGACGACTGTATTGTTGTCCACATGTAAATGACAGGGATTGCTTTGGTCTTTTATTGGACGTCCACTTGCGAACTATATTATATCATTTTATATTGATGTTTCCACATGGCCGCTAACATTATTTTTCTTTTCTTTTTTTCTTCAATTAGACGTCCACTTGCGTCGGGTCTTTTTTTGAAATTGTTTTTCTCTATTGTCAGCGGTTGGATTGTTGTGCACATGTAAATGGAAGGGGTTCCTTTTGTCTTTTGGCTTATTGGACGCCCACTTGAGGATTATATTATATCGTTTTATTTTGGTGTCACCACGTGGTCACTCGCAATATTTTGTTTTTCATTTTTTCTTTTTCAATTGCATGTCCACTTGCGTCGGGTCTTTCTTCTCGATTGTCGAAGACTGGATTGTTGCCCACTTGAAAATGATGAGTGTTGCTTTGGTCTTTTGGTTTACTAGAAGTCCACTTGAGGATTATATTTTATCGCTTTATTTCAGTGTCGCCACGTGGCCCGCCCAATGTGTTGCCTATCTCTTTTCCATTTTTATTTGGACAGCCACCTGCGTCGGGCCATTTTTGGAATTGTCTTTTTTCCTAATTGCTCGATGGTCGAATTGCAGTCTACATGTAAATGGCAGGGGTTGCTTTGGTCATTTACCTTATTTGACGCCCACTCGCAGATTATTCTATTGTATATTATATCGATTTATTCTTGTGGTTTCACGTGGCAACTAGGGACCGTGTTTCCATAGACTTCAAGGCGTAATGAGCGACTTAGTTCTTAAGTTTGCGACATTCTTCGGCCTTTTCTTGCTTTCCAAGAGATTTCTTAAGTTTGAGTTCAATCCATCCTCAAAGCTTGGGTCAAGAAGTGCTCCATACCAAATTCGGTCCACCTTAGTACTTGTCACTATCAAAGACACCCAAGGTGGAGCCCCTTTGGTCCCATAAATCCAGGTACAATGCCAAAAGGTGCTTCCATTCTGCTCATTAAGTGCACAAGATATGGCACTACACCAAGCAAGAAGCGCTCAGTCATCCTCTTTTGCACTCACCAACCAACGAGTACTATTGGCCTACTACAACACCATCAACATTGAGTCCACTTTCCTAGGATAAAGTCATCCAATTATTCCACATTTTTGCGTCTCTGAAAGTGATCAAGACATGGCCCCACTCAATGCCAAGGGCGCTCAGCCATTTAACTTGGCGCCCAAATTTTCTTCGGCGTGAATTGGCTACATTGGCGTCCAACCTTTCAATGCCACAAAAGGAGTATTTCAAGGCGTCACAACACTTGGCGCCCAAAGTAAAACTCACCAAACTCCTAATGACACGCTTGAACATAAAGATGTCAACGAAAGCTCAAAGTTGTCCAACCTTGGTAAGACGAGGACGTCTCACATCAAAGGAGGGGGAAATTATGTGCTCTCACTTGAGGACTCGATCCCATCAAGTCACTTTCCAAGCGCCCAAGTCAAGCTGAGGCTCTTTGTCAAATTCAGGATCCCGAAGCCGATTACTGTTTATGGCAGGAGCCTAACCTCAGGTTGCTCCGACCACAAATGAAGATGGCGTGTCATAGCTCAAACCATGAGACTTTTCCCGGACGCAACCCTCACCATTGGACTCACAAGCATCAAAAGAGTCCGATAAGATAAAAAACGCCCATACAAGTTCTTCACAAGATCAAAGTGACAAGAGCCATGTTTAGCGCCCGGGCGTGCCAACGCGCCAGAATTGGACTATGTGTATCCAAGGCCTTCCAATCCTTTTGGATGAGCATTTATGACTTCAATCAATCCCTTGAATCTCTCCTTTTTGTTTTGTTCACGCTGTATCTTCAATTACTAGATTCTATCTACATTTATGTATTGATTTGATGAGTGATCTTAATAGTGAAAGCATAGTTGAGAGCCTCTCCTACTTTTGCCTTGGCGTCACAAAAAATTTCTATTAACACTTAGTGGACTCTTTGTGTTCTCTTTCTTATCTTCTTTTCTTGGTGTGATAAAGATCTACCAAGAAAAACCTCAAACCCTTCCCAAAAACCCTAAGTGGACTCCTCGAGTTCTTGTCTATCCAACTCTATCAAAAATGAGACTAACTTAAAGGGATGGAGGGAGTAGTAAACAAAGTGCTAAGATATATATGGCCCTTTATAGTGTAAGCCTCACCCTCAAGCTAAAATTTGGAGTTAGTGAAATATTGATTTTACCAAATAGAGCTTTTGTAATTTGGAGTTAGTGTAATAGTGAGATGTTAGAGTGATATAGTGGTTACAAAAATTTATTCCATTTATTTTAAAACGGGAAACAAATAAAAGAAAAATACACATGTCTCCACTCAAATTTTGCCAAGTTGTACAAATTTTTATGAAGACATGATTTCAACTTAAATATTATATATATTAGATTTAAATTGCTATTTTATTTTATCTTTTAATATCTCCAGCTAATGGTACAAAGGGAGGAGTATGGCTTTTAATTACAAACTTTGATAAATCTAATAATATAAATATTATTTACCACAACCATAATACTATAGTTGCTCAATATAATGATCATAGTAAATCTTATATTTTTATTTTTATATGTGCACCTAGTAAGGAAAATGAGAAAACTAGTTTTTGGAACTTTATCTCTGACATAATTCATGCTCATAATAAGCCTCCAATCATTATCGGAGATATTAATGAACTTCTCTCTTCAGAAGATAAATCTGGAGGAGCTCTAGATAATTTCGATAGATACACACGTTTAAATACTTTTATTACTAAACATGGGCTAATCGCACAAAAGAATATTGGATCACCCTTCACTTGGCGAAAATCCAATCACACATCAACTACCACTCTAGAAAGACTAGATAGGTTTTTCATTCATCCTTTGATCTTAACATTCTTTAATAATATTGAGTTAAAACATTTACCGTTTACTACATCAGACCACTGTTGTATTATACTGAAACTAAGCACAAACACAACTCCTAGAAACTATCCATTCATTTTGGAAAATGCATGGCTTAACAACAAGAATTATGAAAATATGGTTCAAAGAATTTGGAATTACCATGTTCAAGGATCATTTATGTTTCAATTATTCATGAAACAAAAATGAATTAAAATTGAGAGTCGAAATTGGCTGAAGAAAAATACCAATAATATTTTAAATCAATTAAAACAAACAGAAGATATTCTTCAATCTACTCAAGAACAATTAATAATGACCCCCTCTTCTTCTAATACTTATAATAAATATATGAGAATTTAAATAAGTATAATAAACACCTTGAATTTCATCATACTTATTGGAAAAACGAGCAAAAATAAAGCATACAACTGAAATGGATAAAAACTCTAAATATTTTCAAAATACAATTAAATTAAGAACATTCAAACAAAAAATTAACTACTATGAATCTTTGGATAATACCAAACATTATAACCACCCAGACATTAGTAATAACATCACTAACGATTTAAAAAGTAGATTTATGCCCACACATACAACTGAATTGCGTGATCGAGACTTCAAAATGATACCAAAATTAATATCAGAAGATGAAAATTTAGAGTTACTAAAAGAATCCACAACGGAAGAAATTGTTTATAAGTCACACTACCCTTTACTCCACGATCAGCTGCTGCTTATCTACTCCCCTTCCTAGTTAAATGAAAAAATTATTCTCCTTCCTTTTCCGAAGAAGAAGAGATTGATAAGTTTAAAATTACTTCCTTCCTGCTCCAAAACAACTACTACTGGGCACGGTCGAGGAGGCCGATCGCTCATGTGTGATAAAGGCTGGTGGGCCGATAAATACGGGGGTCGTATATACTAGCACATATGTGTATTAGGCCCACAATACAAGCCCATGGGGTTTACCTTACCGCATTGCCAAGGCTAAAACCAATTTCCGCTCCCTTGTGACGCCCTATTATAAAACCCGATTGTCGTAGTCACAACCAGATCATCATTGTCAAGGCCTTCAGCAACGCTTATCCCTCGTCTCCCCCTATGGTTCAATCTTCCTCGGACTTCCTCTTCCTTCATCACCACCTCCACCAACAACTTTCTTTCGGCATTTAGTTGCAGGACACGTTGATCAGCAGAACACATAGTGACGCTGATTTGAAACCGTTTTCTATAGAAATCCTAATTTCTATTACACATAAATTATATAAAATATATGAAACAAAACAGAAATAAGGAGAGGAAAAATTGGTTGAACCAATACCGAAACTGGATCGGTTGAACTTGAGCAGAGTCAAGATTATTATCTCTTTCCTTAATTCTGAAAACGCCTCGTAGTGTGACGGAAACCGGAGTTCTGAATCCCAGGATACAAGTGCTAACGCTTCTGGTTTGCACAACTCAAATTTTAGAAGCTTACGAACGCTGGAAAATGTGTGTGCTCTTAGACTCAATGAAGAAGAAGAGGTGGTAGAGACCGAAAACGAGTGGAGGAGAGTAGAAGAGAGAATGAGTTTCGGTGTTGAGTGTGTCTCAAATTAGAGTTGTAGAGCCTATTTTTATAGGCTGCAGGAGTAGAATCGCAAGCATTCACTGCTCAAATCCACGTGTAATGAATATGCATCTGGTCAAATCCGCGTGACATCAATGCACAAATATAGTCAAACCTTGTGACGTTACTGCAATTAAATGCGTGGTTTTAAGGCTTGGTCAGCAAAAGAATCTGATGAGACATAGTCCATTCGGATTGGACTAGGCCCAACAAGTGGATCCTCCTCCTCGGGCCTACCGCCCATCCCAACAGACCCACGAGCCGAGCCGAACCGTGCGTGTGTGGTCTTCGAAGGCCCAAACCCAACAGGATTGCCTCCTCTGGCCCAATCACATTCATTACAATCCACTTCTAGTTTATATACTAGTGAATTTATCTTCTCATAATCAATTTGGGATACACATTAATCCCCAAAACTCAACTTAGTTACATTAAATGTAACTCCCTCATTTCTCATTCAAATGAAACCCGAATTAGATGTATGAGCATACTACGAAATAGTGCTCGTAGAGACGAAGCCAACGCTCTCATAATCCGGCACCGATGGTGCCTGGAAAATTCGATTCCAACAATCCTCCACATGAATAGTAATGACTCTATAGCACGTGAAAAAGACTCGACAAAATGACTTCTGAGAGTACGGTCGGAGAATCACACTTCATTTGGGATGGTAGCATTTTTTCAGCCTTGAACCACCCATAGTGAATAGCCATCGAATTTACTCGACCAGGTAGTGAAGGTGATGTCTTGAACCACCCAGACTTTATTGTAAACCAGGACAACAACTATCACACATTTTAATCTTCTCAAAGATCTAGGTTCTCTGATATTGTTTATTTTAGCCTTGAACATCCCTAGTTATTCATCAGTGAGCTTAGAGAATTCAGCCTCTTTATATTCTCCTAGAAACGGCCCCATTTCACTCTCATAAGGTGATTTTACCATAAGTAGTATACTATTACGCTCCACTTTGAGTTTCAAATCTTATGGAAACATTAAAAGCCAACGCTTAATCTATACTTTACCAACGCACTTTTATCATCCTAGGAACTAGGACAAGATGTAAATCTTCAAGTGCTTTTTAAATTCAGCTTGATTTTGTTGTCCTTTTGAAACTACATCTTGGGATCTCCAATCACGTAAGTAGGGTTACCATCAAGAGTCATCTTTTGTCATAGGCTTTAAACCCATTCCTCTTGATGATTTCACAATTTGCTCTCGTGACAAACCTTTAGTAAACGGATCCCCTAGGTTATCAACCGATCGGATATAATCAACCGTGGTTACTCCGTTTGAGAGCAATTGTCTTATGGTTTTATGTTGTCTTCTAATATGATGAGACTTACCATTCTACATTGAACTCAGTGCCCGAGATATTGCTACTTGACTACCACAGTGGACGCCCATAGCTGGCACTGGTTTTTCCCACATTTGTGTATCCTCCAGAAATTTTCGAAGTCATTATGCTTCTTCTCTTGATGTGTCTAAAGCAATGAGTTCATATTCCATTGTGCATCTAGCCAGTAGCGTTTGTTTAGAGGATTTCTAGGATACAGACGCACCTCCTAGAGTAAAAACATACCCGCTTGTGGATTTTGAGTTTTTGGAGTCTGATATGAAGTTAGCATCACTATAGACTTCCATCACCGTTGGATATCTTTCATAGTGCAACCCATAATTCCGAGTATATCGCAAATTGTTCAATACTCTAGTTATGCCCTTCTAGTGAATATGTTCTTGATTGCTAGTGTAACGACTTAATACGTTCACCGCGTGTGCCAAAACTGGTCTTGTACAATTTTTTAGGTACATAAGACTTCCAATAACACGTGCATAATCTACTTGAAATATGCCAGGCCGAGATGAGGGTCCACAGGACTGCGCAACCGGTTTAGGATCGACTGGAGGCTCATCCACAATAGGAGTCTTATCAGTAATCTGAGCCTGATCTTGAGGCAGAGTCACTGATGGCAGACCATCTCCAAACTGAATTTGGAGTGTCGACTCACTAGTCTTAGTTCCAACAGAAGCATTGACGTTGTTGTTGTCGTTTTCGTTAGTCATTTTTCAAAATCCGAGACAAAAAATTCGAAACAGATCAAGAACAAATGTAATAACGAATATATAGAAAATAAAACAATTATTTCCGATTTTAATATAATAATCTATAATAAATTTTTGTTTTTTATTTAATCACTTTTAGATTAAATGTCGATTATAATTAATCAAAAAAATAATTTTTGAATTAAATTAATAATTTTTTCCAGAGTTTCTCGTACAAAAAAGAAAACAATATTTCACTAATTCCGCCTTTAACCTGTTTACTCAAACACCAAATTAATTAGTCGTAGAAATGTAGGAATTGTTTCTTCAGAATTAAGATTGCAAGAATCCTAATTTTTACAAAATATAAATTGTATAAAATATATGAAATAAAACATAATTAAGAAGATGACAAATTAGTCAAACCAATAACAAAGCTGGATCAGTTGAACTTGAGCAAATTCGAGATTATTATCTCTTTCCTTTTTCTGAAAACGCCCCATAGTGTGACGATTACCGGCTTTCCGGATCCCAGGATACAACTGCTCACGCTTCTGGTTTGCACAACCCAAATTTCAAAGGTCAACGAACGCTAAAAAATGTGTGTACTCTCAGACTCAATTGGAAGAAGAGGAAGAGGGGGGGGGGGGGGTAGAGACTCAAATGAGAGAATGAGTTTCGGTGCGAGTGTGTCTGAGCCTCTTTTTATAGGCTGCAGGAGTAGAATCCTGAGCATTTACAGCTCGGATCCGCATGTAATGAATAGGCGTATCTGGTCAAATCCGTGTGACATCAATGCACAGATATAGTCAAACCGTGTGACATTACTGTAGTCAAACGCGTGGCATAGTCCATTCGGATTGGACTAGGCCCAAAAAGTGGACCCTCCTCCTCGGGCCTACGGCCCATCCCAAGGGACCCACGATCCAATCCGAATCGAACTGAACCGAACCGCACAGGTGTGGTCTTCGAAGCCCAAGCCCATCATGATAGCCTCCTCTGGCCCAATCACATCCATTACAATTCATCCCTAGTTTATATACTAGCGAGTTTATATTCTCCTAATCAATGTGGGATACATATTAATCCCCAAAACTCAACTTAGTTACATTAAATGTAACTCCCTCATTTCTCATTCAAACAAAACCCGGATTAGACATATGAGCATACTATAAATAGTGCTCACATCTATAAATAACGCTCTCATAATCTCACACCGACGGTACCCGAAAAATGGAGTTGAAACATTATCAACATGGATGGGAGTAGTAATTAGTAGATCTAGGGTTTAATTACATTTTTGTATTAGTGCTTAGTGACATATGTTGTATTCTGATGCTACTCATTATTTCTATATAAACTATTATAAGTCCCGTGACATTCACGGGCGTTTATGTAAATGTATTTTTTATGTATAATGCTTTATATATTTATAAATTATTTTATTAATAACAATTATAAAGAATAGAAATAAAATTTGTCAACTTATTTTAAAAAGTATTTATTCTTAAATTTGATAAATAAATAAATACATAGTAAATCATTTTCGATTTTTTTTTTAGACTCGAATACATCTTTTTATATATGTCAATAGTGTTTTCATTTCAGATACTTAGAGTGAGAGTGAAATTGATAATGAGTGTTCCCTCACTATTTCATTTTAGTGAATTTAATACCTTACCTTTAGTTTTCATTAGGTTTTTTTTTTCAAAGACAATTTTAAAATAATCAGATTGTGGAGAAGATGGGTATAGTTTAATCCTTTTCAAAAAAAATTGTTTTAAAATATAGATATATGACCAATAAATGAGCGACATGTGGCGCAATTTTTAACAAAGACTTGGCTTCTCCCTTATATTGTAGTTAGGTAGATTTTAGTGTTTAATATCATTTATTAGAATAATTAGTCATTATATATTTTGATAGAAATAAACATAAGAACCGTATCATATATTCAAAATATATAAAAATAAAGTGGTGTTGAACTTTGCTACACTAAATTATGTAACATTTTTCAATAGATGAAAGTATAGGGTCAAGGCTCTTGTATGCAAGTGGTAAGGGGCTTGTCCTCTTATCCACACATTGAAAGTTTGATTCCCACTAATAGCATGCTCCTCTTATATAGGGATGTGAGGTCTGTCCTAATGAAGGGGTTCCATTCCTAACTTGTTAAAAAAAAAAAGATAAAAGTATAGGTATTTAGTTGTGGGTGTTATCCACAACTTTAAATGTAGTGTAATTATCGATAGTCTATATACCCACACTTTCTTACAATACTATTTAGTGTCACTTTTATCAAAACAATATAGATTAGTGTAGGTAATAGTTTTACTTTTTAAGTGTTGATATAGCCAATACTTCTTGTAATGGAGATGCAAACTGTACATCAACAAATGTGTTAAGATGAGATGAGAAGAACATTACGGGAAGGAGGAAGTAAAAATGTTCCGTATGTGTTGCTATTCTTTTGAATATCAGGAACATAATAGTGATAGTTCTACGGGCTTCAAAGCTCTTTTCAATTTGACTCCCATCCCTTGGGAAATCAGGTCCATAATCACTTATATTCGTAATATGGTTAATAATTTATATTCTTGCTGGTTTTTTCATATCTTCAAAAATTCAAACAAAGCTACTAACTTCCTGACATCCAAAGATTTTGTCATAGGAGATCTCTGGTCTACTGTCGACAAATGAAATTCAATTTCTTCTCAACAATACTTTCTCTGCTCCGATATATAGATCCAATCTTCTATTTTTGACACTATCTACAATTCGAGAGAATTTTGAAGATTTGTCCTAATATATAAAGAAAAATGGTTATTTGATTCGTCTCAATTAGTATTTTAAAAATATCAAAATTTATATTTTTCACTAACACATAATTAGAGATATCGAAAAACAAAAAGTGCATCGAGATGCATATTTAATTGAGATACAATCTATATTTTAGAACACCGAATGTAGCCTAAAAGTTTATAAATGTCCAATACCCTCAAAAAATAAATAAATTATTATTTGACAATAATACATTCATACATGCACCCTCATTTACCTAATGTAATTTACTAGCACATATAAATATAAATTCATTATAATTTTAACCTATATATATTATTTATAATAATATATATATAAGTTAACGATTAAGAAATTTCATAATTAACAAGTCAGTAATTTTCATTCTACGTCGAAGAAAATATACTTTTTCCACTTTCAACATCTAAGACCGTCGAAGTTATATGCTTTAAGGAAAGTTATTACAAAAACTTGTTCTTAACCGGCAAATAGGGTTGAAGATGAGCAACTTACTTTGCATATGTTGGAAGATGTTATCGACTGGCTGCAACTTTTTTTTAGAAGGCAAGAATCGGGATTTCATCTGTTCATCTGTTATCAGATGACAATTTCTAACCATCAAAACTGATTATCCTAAAGAATTCCGAGTACCTTGAGAACGTACTCGGTTGTAAGAGAAATGGTTTCATTGTTCTGATGTACTCATCAGATAAAATATGATCCTAATTACTTGCTAGTACAATTTTGAGAAAATGTGTACTAACATCAGATTTAGTAAAGAAGTCAGCTACTTTATTAGCTTCCCTAAAACAATGGAAAAACTTAATATTATGACGAGATCTAATTATATTATGAATATCATTAATAATATTTCTTATTTCTCAAATATTTTTAATAGAATTAATAACTGTAAGATTGTCTCCTTCTATGATCACATTATTATTACTATACCTCGTTGTTAATGTGATAACATAAAGTGTTGCTAAGGATTATGTTATTAATGGAGACATTGAGTTAACCTTTTTGTTAAAAGCGTCAACTATGGTGTCATTATGATCTCGAACTACATATCCTATATATGTTTCATCCTTTGATCTGAATGATCCATCAAAATTTATTTTAATGCAATTATGTGGTGGCTTTTTTCATTTTTGGTTAACTTGTTTAATTCAATTTCTGAGTGACTTCATTTTTGGGCCTTTAGTCTTTAGTGAATTTGTTTTTCAAAAATTGTATTGTTCAAATGCAACAAAGGTTCTTTCTGTAAATCCATATTGTTGAAGTGTGTTATTAAAATCACTAGCATTATGGAATCCTAATCACCAGCTTTATGGAATCCTAATCCTCCACTTTTTATGGAATCCTCGACTGGCTACATCTTTCCCATCGTGAGACTAATATAGACTAAGGGGTTGTTTGGTATCCATATACTGATATCAGGTATGGGTATCAAAATGAGCCTGGCTCATACCCATATCTGGTGTTTGGTATCCATATACTAATATCAGGTATGAGTATCAAAATGGCTCATACCCATGTCTGGTGTTTGGTATATCAGTATATGGATAACGATCTGATATCTTTGATATCCTGATATCTATCATTTGAATAGGTTTGATATCCCCAATTTTCAAGGATTCTCAATTGATATCTCATTCATTCTAAAAAACACATTCATATTCTCCTCTCCCTTCTCCTCCCCCACAATGACATATACATTGGATATCTCCCTCGGATTTTAATATCTCATATTTGAAAAAACTATATCAAACACATTTATCAGATATCAATCTCATACTCATACTTGATATCTGATACCCATACCCATACCTGATATGTGATATACTAGTATATGGATACCAAACGGGCCCTAATATTCACTCCTGATTCAAATGGGTTTTGCACAATCAATGGCGGAATATGCCCTTCTTTGATCTAGTTGTTGTAGTGATGTCCACTCTTATCTACTACATTTGGAGGTTGCGTATAATGATTACGTTTTTAGCAACAATGTTGCTCCTTCTCCTTGTGTTTGTTCTCGCCTAATTATTAGCCATGTTAGAAGTTGTATTAACGCTCATGGAATAAAACTCTTATTTCCTAGGGGTGGAGTTTTAAGATGAGCATTGAGCTTTGTGATCTGTTTTTCCGTTCTTGTGTTGTGTTGTTGATCTTGAACTGTGGCTTGTTGCTTTTCTCTTTTTTGTAATCCCTTCCTTTCAATATACTTACTTTTCTTAAAACAAAAAGATCGAGGACAAGGCTACTATCAAGAAAAAGTAGAACCCAAATAAGAAAAATTAATTAGGAGTTCAAAGTAAAAACAAACTACTGGAATTACTGAAGTTATTTGGGCATTGATACAAGTTTTTTTTGGTATCAAGGAAAATACTAAAGCCTCATTTAACAGCAAATGACAACTCCTGACCTTTCGAATGGAGAGTCCCGAAAAAGTTCAAGTAAGTGTGGAACATACTTGACTTTAGAAAAGTATGTCTCATAATTCTGATATAGTCATTAAATATTGTAGAATCTTGGTTACACCCAAGTATAGTTTTAATAACGTAGGTGTTAATGTTTGGGTTAGCAGCACAATCTGCTGCTTTGTTGGCCTCCCTAAAACAGTGGAGGAATTTTACCTCGTCAAAATTCGAGATGTGTTAAGAATATCATTAATAATATTTCTAATTTCCCAGGATACTTTCCAGATGTATTTAATAAAAATTATAATTGTAAAGTTATCTCCTTCAAAAATTATTTCTCTATAGTTTAATTTCAAATCTAATTTTACCGCATATAGCGTCGCAATAGCCTCTGTTACAAGGGCAGAACATTAAAACATGTTTTTTTTGCATAAGGCAAGAAACGGGGTGTCATCTACAACGAGATGACCACCCTTGACCATCTTCAGCGATGATCCCAAATAACGGTTTATATAGGTTATATAGATCTGAAGCCAGCAGGTGTGGCCTAATACTGTTGAGATAATCAACAGAAATTGTAGAGTTCGGGTTGCATTTCAAAATAACTTTAATGAAATACGGGTTTATGTTTGGGCATGCAATGCAATCTGCTGTCCTGTTTGCTTCTCTAAAGCAATGAATAAATTTTATAAATTTTATAGAGTTAAGATTTTGGATTGCATCATGAATTATAATTTCAATATCCCACATAATTTTTCATGTTTTATTAGCAGAATTAATAACCGTTAAATTATCGCCTTCAAAGATTATTTTGTAATGTTTTAATGTTAAAGCAAACTTCTTGGCCACTAGGAATGCAATAGATTCCGTTTGAAGAGCAGACGCAGCATTAATATGTTTACTATAAACATCAATAACTTTACAGGTACTATCTCTAGCAATACATGCAACAATTGAGTGTGGGTTTTCTTTGTAGGAACCATCAAAGTTAATCTTGATCCAGCCTACGGGAGGAGGAACCCAAGATCTATTATGAATTTTAGTTTTATTTCTTTTGTTTTTCATTTTCGGTCCCTTACTACAAATGACTGTATTTTCCTATTCTTTAAATTGAGTAAAAGCACTCTCATACACTCTAATGTGTGATATATCCCCCCTCTGAAAATAATAGCGTTCCTATGTAACCAAATTTGATACCACGGGAATATGAAACTTTCAATTTTGTGTTTTTCAAGTTTTGAGTCCTGTATAATTTTAGGTAATGAATTTTCGAAATTATCTTAAACTATGATGGGGAATTTTGTACTAGTAAGTAATTCATATTTAGTAATTTGGGATTTAGTATAAATACATTCAAGAAATAAATGTGTTCTTGATTCATTATTGTGACGACATAGTGAACAATCTGAAGGGACCCTATTATAATATTTATTAAGTCTATTTGTAGTGGGAAAATTATCGGACACTATTTTTCAAAGAAAATTTTGAACTCTAGGTGACACTTTTAAATTCCATATCCAATCAAATAATTCTCTATTATTATTAGGTATATTATTTTGATATGTTTTCCTTGCTTACGAAGTGCTGAATTCACCGTCTGATGTTAAGTTCCAGATAATTTTATCCTTTTTGTCATGGTAGGGTATATAGATATTCATGATATGTGATAATATATGATGAGGTAGAACGTACATTTTTAAGTTTGTCAATATTCCTATCTGTAGTTATATAGTCAGCAACTAAATCATTGATATTGCTTTTGTGTTCGTCAAAATATTCTACAATATTTAAGTCTAAAATCCACCTATCTGTCTAAAATTTAACAGATTTACCATTTTCAATTTTTCATTTTATACCTTTTTCAAAAACATTGATACATGTTGTCTCAATCAAAAAGACGACCGAAGAATAATGAAATAATTTGCACGTGAAATTTGTAGCTGTATATATTCTGTCTCATGTACACAAATTATAAGTGCTATATAATACGGAGTACATCATGAAATGTGTTGTCGACAAGCACTCCTGATTAGCCCACTTTATTAAATTTGAGACCCACAAATATTTGTGATTAGCATGCCCGGTCTAAAGGTTATAAACCATAATGCACCATCTCAAACGAAGAAGATATATAGTATATAATATTCTAAATAAATATTTTTACACATTATTTACTCCAATAATAAAAAAAGATTTCTTCATATTCACGCTAATTCCTCATTCTCTATCTTTTAAGTCGACGCCAATTTGTTAATATGTACGAATCGAAAGTCAGGTTATGAAAAGAAAAAGCACGAAGTATATATGATTAGTGTACAACGTACTCAAAGAGTTATCGTTGAGTTGTAGTATGTTATCCTTAAATTTCTGTAGATTTCCGAAACGGAAAAATTTTGAATCCTGAAAAAAACGATAACATGAAATTTAGGAAAAAGGGAAACGATGGGTAAACGGCGGGAAAAAATATATATTCATTCAGTTAGAAGAATAAGTAGTAGAATAAAAATAACTCTAAATTTTGTATAAAGCTAAATATGGTAACATAACATTATATGAAATTTTTAATAACATAATCAATTTCAACATATGCAAAACAACATAAAGAAAAGTGCATTAGTGCTAACTAATATTAACATATATGGATCTTTAAACTTTCTTGAAATTAAGGGTGGGGAGTAAAGACTAGTAGACACACAAGATGCTTTTTCACTGGACAAAGTTCGTAGGCCAGAGTGTTGTGGTAGAGTTGGTAAAATACAAAGCAGAGGTGAGAATTGGGAAGGGACCGAACTAAGAGAAGTGTAAGGAGACGTAATTAAATCGATTTAGAGTTTTTAGATTTTACAAGTTACTTTTTATCTTCTTTTTTTTAAAAAAAAAATCAGAAAACTTCGTGGGAAACGCATGTCCTTCAATTTTTGGAGGGTCGTTTTCTTTAAATAAGACAATGGAAACATCAAATGTTGACCGTATCCAAGCCCTCAAAAGACGTTTCCGAACGTTTCTGGATGTAATCAAGTGTCTGACACGAAATACGCTCGGTCCTACGAGTTTTTGGGTATCATAGGTTATACTCCGTAGTACGTACTAGCCTAATAGGTAGTACCGTTAACATTCCGCTATACGCAATCTAATTTTTGTGACAATCAAGAATAACAAATAAAAGTTGATTTTTATTTGTAGGAATAGTTGATTTTTATTTGTAGGAAAATCACACGTATTGGTTTCCACTCTGGTATAATACTCTTTGATTGTGCTCAATCATTCATAGCTCTAATTACAATAACGGGTCATAACCACACAACACCCATTTTTACGCTGGGCAACACAACGCTTTCGGCACATGGTGCCGAAAGGGTTTTCATTTTCTTTAAATCGATTTAGAGGCCTTTCGGTACGGGGTGCCGAAAGGCCTTTAATGGGTTCAAAAAATGCATTTTATTATTTTTTTAAACCCGGCCACTCCAAAATTTTAATTTTGAAATTCAAAATTCAAATTTTGAAGTGCCGAAAGGCCCTCTCTCGCTATATAAACAGCGAAATCCCCCATTCTTTTGGCACGTGGTGTCGAAAGCGTTTCTCTCAATTCTCATTTCTTTAAGAAATTTGAACAAATTCTTTCTCGGGTCTAGTCGACTATGGCTTCTCCTCCCGATCCTTGGGTTTCTGATCCGACGGCCAGAGATGGTACAATCTATTTAGAGGATGAGTGGGTGCGGAATTATGTGCCGGATCCCAACAAACCCGGACCCTCTCGTACTCCGTGTGATGTCGCTGCTGACCTCGATTTGATGGATATGGATTCATGGAACATCTTTGTTGGTGTCCCTGGAGCCCAAGATGCTAGAGGCAGAGCATCTGAAGCCACAGAGGCCCGTAGAGAAGTGGGGGAGGAGGGCCCTACCGTCCCTGAGAGGCCACGACGAAGACGAGCTCGACCGAACAACGCTGAGGTGGTTAGTATTTCTAAAAACACTAAAATAGAATTAGTTGATATATATTATTTCGGGGGAATTAAGGAAATAGTGGAAAACGCTTAATTTCAAAATTTAATTGGTTACTATAAAATACAAACGTATAATTATTAGAAAAAATGTATGATTATTAGAAGAAGATATGATTTAGTGTAATTTAGATTAATATTGAAAACACTTAGTTTAAATATTGTAATGCAAGCTGAAAAAAGCTAAATTTTAGTTATAATACTTAGTTTAAATATTGTAATGCATGCTGAAAGAGATAAATTTTACTTATAATGCATGCTAAATTTTAGTTACAATGCATGTTGAAAAACGCTAAATTTTTGTTATAATGCATACTGAAAAACGCTAAATTTTAGTTATAATGCATGCTAAATTTATATATATTGTGTAAAAAATAGGATGCGGTTAGAAACGTCAGAAACAGAGTTGGTCAGGGTAGAAACGCATCTATGAGGAGGGGGGATAAACCTCCTCAGTCAGATGCTGCGGGGGTTAGATTAGACGATCCTATTCCTATGCACAGTCCCGTACCCCCTTCTGGGTCCGCTCCTCCTCCTCCTCGATACGAGTCTATATTGACTCGTTATGATAGGCACATTTCCAAGACGAATTGGGAAGATCCCAATCCCGATGAATTTCCCCGGTTGTTGAGGGTCCAAACACGACAGAAGGCTTTTCAGCGATGGGTTCCATACATACCTACGGACCCGGAGCCAGGATCTTGGTATGCTATAGCTGCAGAGGCGGGGATGACCAAAATGATGGATATGCAGTTTTGAAATGTCGACCACAACCTCATCTCTGCATTTGCGTAGAGGTGGTACCCGGAGACGAACACCTTTCATTTGTCGGTTGGAGAGGTTGGAATCGGTCTCCAAGACGTTTTGGATATTATGATTTTGCCTATTGAAGGAGATGTTGTCGTCATCCCTTTTATGTCGATGGGTCTTCAACTCGATAGGAATGAGTGTGCGCAGTTGTTCTCAATGATGTTTGACGTTGACATAGAGAACAACTTCGCCGAGACTCATGATCCGATGTTGAAGTTTCTAGATAAGGGGAGGTTTTATGGGGAGACGATGTGAAGACACATAACTCAGATGATAGAGGATGGGGATGATCCCGGGTCCATTACAAATGGTTTTTTATGGCACACCATGTCCTCATCTCTGTTCGTGAACAAGACCACGAACCAGCTGTTGACATGCTTTTTGCCGCTTTTAGAGGATACGAGCTGGCTGGGTGATATTGCTTGCGGTACAGGTGTTTTGGCATATCTTTACAGACAGCTGGGTATATGATCTAGGGATAGTTGCACTCGGTTATCTGGTTGCGCCAAGCTTTTGGAGGTTTGGATTTGGACTTATTTCTCATATTTTCCTGGAAGCCCAAACCCAGAGAAAGACTCAGCGGATGATCTGGATCGATGTTCCCGTTATTACACCAGACGGATCCCGTTGAGGAATCGCATGACTGTAAAACAATACAGGCGCATCTTGGATGAGTATCAGCCAAAGGTTGTAAGTCATGTATTCATTTTTAGTTCAAGTAGTTTGTAATTTATGTAGTTATTAATTTTTATAAGTGTTTGTAGGTGCGTTGGATGCCGTATCAAAATCTGGATTTCGGACCGGGAGGGCGTCATAGAGTGTCCACTTATCGTGGTGGTATCCGGTGTTTTGAGATACTTGAGATGTACAACCCGTACCGGTTCTGCAGACCGTTTGGACGCCGTCAGACAAGACCCCTGGATGCAGTAGTACCAATAGAATATTTTGTCCCCGCAAAATCTCTCTATGGTGGGAACAAGCCATACACTGTTGAGTATGGCCCGGACTGGGATATATGGGACCAGAATTATGACAACCTTTGTCCTTACATCCGGTCTAGATCAACAACTCTTCTCCCTTGGGATGCTGACGAGGCCTACCTAGACTGGTTTTATCAGGTGTCACATCCATATGTGAACCCCAACGCGCCGTAACAACAAAGACCGGGACGTGCCCCGCTTACAGGCCTCGAATTGAACATGGTAATTCTTCTTTTTCGTTTTTTGGGAGTGTGTTCTGTATATCAACTTATTTACGAAACTTAAAATTCGCAGCGTGTAGCTACAGCAGTTTCTATTATGAGGAGACATCGGGTTGAGGATGTGTTTGGTCCAGAGTTGTTGGACGGTTACATACATATGCTGACGATCAGTGATCCACCTACAGCTGAGGAGGTCTCTTAGAGGACGTCACAGTCGGACAACGCAGAGTCATCCAGGATGGGGGAAGAGAGAGAAGTTTTGGCTTCTATATATGATAGAGATCAGGCAACGTCGTGTAGGATGGGAGCGGGACAGGCAGCAGGGGGTCGTACTGATTTCCAGGGGCACTTGAGTGATGATTCTAGGGGTTATAACAACCTTAGTGATTGATGTACTTGTCGTATTATGATAGTTGGATTTGGTTTGTTTATGTTTGATGGATTTGGTTTGTTTGTTTAATGAATGTATGTTTGTTTGTTTGTTTTCTATGTTTAAGTTTGTTTTTTTGAATGTCGACCACATTCACTTTCCTTCCTTTTCTATTCTCTTTCTCTATATTTCTTTCCTCTTCCTCTATATGGCGAATCCTTCCTCTCTATTTCCTTTCTCTTCATCTACAATGGATCCCGGAATAAGAGTGTGTTGGTGTAAGAAACAACCCACTGTGCAGATGTGTATTGAACAAATTAGTCATGACAAGGTGAATTAGGGAAGAAGGTATTGGGGATGCCCTGGAAGGTCGTGGGAAAGTCTTGACAAAGATGGTGGGTGCAAATACAAAGCTTGGATCGATCCTTCATACACAGGTCGTGGACGGGTGGTTATAGAACAACTAAATGAGGATAATTTGTATCACTCTGTACAGGTTGGTGGACTGGGGGATGGGATTGAACTGTTGAGGATAGCGACAACCGGCCTAAACAACAATGTAACTGAACTTCAGGCCAAAAATGTTGAACTCGTGGAAGAAAATGTTGCACTTGCTGCAGAATTGGCTGCACTCGTTAAGAAATAGGGAGTTTATGATTTTTTGTTTCTTCTATTGTAAGTTGTTTACTTTCTAGATTGTGTAATATTTAATGTAACGCTTATGTCATAACAGTTGTTTGTAATTGTGCAGTGCAATACTAATGTTGACGACATTCAAAAAAACAATCGTAAACATAGAAAACAAACAAACAAACAAACAAACTGATAAAAGATGTTTCATAAAACTTGTTCAAACCTCCATTGACGATGGTTGAACCATTGTTTCACATAACTTTATTCATATATCATCCCACTAACCATAATAAAACATAAACATACTGAACACGATCAAATAACAAGCATTTTAGTTCATTACTAGAGCGCTACCATAAAACACCCTCTCGTCTACGTTGTTGTCGAATCTTCTCTGGAAGCGTTGTTCCCATCCGTCCACTGCTGGATCTTTGTAGGTTTTCCACTGCCTTGGAGGGGGTGGAATTGGACAGTTGTCATCAACCAACCAAATCTGAAACGTGAAAATTGTTATTTTGTGTTATGAAACATATGTTAAAAACGAAACAAGCCAGAAAAATATCAACGTGCACCGGTACGTAATCGTTGCAGTTGTCTACATGTGCAATAGCTAACCCTGTGGTAGGAGGCTCTGAACCGGGAGGAGCAAACATCGGAAGACATATACTCGGACCAAATCATGATAACACAACTAGTACAACTTGATACCTCGTGGCAAAGACCAACCCCAATGTAGGTGTGCACATCCAGAATTCTCTCGTGCAGGGCGACGAATACAATTCGCTTCTCGAATGAGTTGCGTCACAGTCTTGAAACCCTCTAGCATCAATTCATACCTATGCCCGTTTGTTTGGAGGTGCCTTGAAAGCTCTACTCGGACCGATAACCACAATGACCGTCATCACCTACTTGATCCACATTAGATATGTATGCGAGCATGAAAAGATCTATATTATCTTGCCCCCAGTCGAAGTCTAGATAAATGATTGAATTGTCATTGCTACATTTCGATTTGGCCTTTTCCTTTGGCCCTCGGTGGCTTATTTGCACTCTCTTTTCCGGTCGTGACCCCGCTTGGAGCTCTGTTTGATGCAACTAATGATGCCTTCTTCTTTGAATCGGTTTTGGGTGGTTTAGTTTCACCCTCTTCCTCTTTCATCTCCTTTTTCTCTGCCTCTGTCTTCTCCTTATCCTTATTAGCCTGAGCCCTCTCGTCCAACCCGAATCTCTCTTTGTACTCGTCTTCTTCGCATGAATCTTACACCTTCCTTTCCTCGTATCCCCCCGAGGAGGGGTCCTGGATATCAACTGAAGAAGGATCCTTGCACTCACGCCACTTATCAGTCATCCTCTTCATATCAAAATCATCAACGTTGTCGCAAAAAACCTCTTCAAAGAAATCATCCATAAGGACCTTATCCGGTATCACTTGCACGTCGTCATCAATGCCAAGGTCTTTCAACTGCACTCCTTCCCACATGATCTGCTTCAGAAAGATATCAATGTCGCTTGGCAACAACGACGTTCCTTTCTCTACAAACACCTTAATCCTGTGTGGGCAAGGCAATCCGAGTGTTGACTCCCACCAAGGATCCTCACATGGGCCGCATATCTTTCCCTCATTTGCCTTAATAACTTGTTTCAATAGCATTCTCAAACATCTGTCCGAGCACTTCCTCAATAGGCGCATGAAACTAGTCTTGATCCACTAAGGCCCTTCTTGTATCTCCTTCGGGTTGGTGTGGTTAGACTTTTACATCTCAAACCGTAATCGACGGTGCTGATCAACAAACATATTGTCAATGTGTTGCTCTAAAGTGTTGAACCCTCCAATAGCGGAATCAAACATACTCTTCAACATCGAGTGTTGACCTTCAACCATGACAACAACATTTTACATGTTTAAATTTTAATTGAAAATGTCATGATCATTCTCGTTAAAAACAATCGATTATATCTTACCCGTTAGACGTTCTTGTGCCAAAATGGCGTATATCAACGCAATACGCAACTATAGGTTTTTTATTGTGGGGAGTAACCATGTGCTCTTAGGTACATGACCATTATTCCATGTTTCTTGGAAGTGATCAAGTCTCTTCTCATACTGCTTCTTTGTGTGAGACCGCATCACCCGTCAAACGCTAGCCGATGCACGTCCTTCGTCCAGGTTGTTCAATTTAGAAAATGCCTTAACATTCCGATCAACATGGACATGGAAAAACATATGACGCACACGAGGAAATACATATTCAAGTGCCTTAAATGTTTCCAACTCTCGATCAGACATGATGCAATTCGGTCCTCCAAGTGTCCCAAACAAATACTTCACCTGTGTCAATGCCCATGCATAGTATCGGGTTGTCTCATGACAAATGAACGCTATTGCAATACAATATGTATAATTGGTGCAATTGAATCAAACAAACTAAAGTAACGACCAACCATACGTATCAATTTCAAATTTAATGATTATAATTAAAAAACGGTAAAAGAAGTTTTAATAATTATATTTCAGATTGAAATTTAGTATACCTATTATTCTTGTACGTCGCGTCCATGATCACAACCAGAGGGAACATTTACAACAAATGTTGGCAATCTGGATGAGACATGAAAAACGTTGTCATGTTTTTCTTTCCGGTCTTCAGATTCGTCTTGTAGTCGATGTCATGATTATAGCATCTTTGCTTTAGAAAATCTAATGACCACTGGGTCACGTTTAGCTTTCCCAATGATTTGATCCTCTCCTTTTCTCTTACAGTGTACACTTGCCTCCTTGATATTGTGGAAGCCGGATCTTCTTGAAGCATCTGTTTAAATAACCTTCGGCATTGTACAACTCGTTGATGCAATCATTATTTTTCGTCTTTGTTCTCCCGTCATCCTCAAAGAAAATGAATGGCCAATCAAGTTGGTGGAAAGACAGTGGTTGTGACATGTCGTAACTACTTTTAGTATCCACCCAGCCTACTCAACATGAGTTGCTTGTCGATAATATCCTTTCGGCATAAAAGGACAATTAATCTTCTTTATCCTACTTAGTTTGCCACGAAGCGACGATGGTTCTGCTACATCACCTTCGAGATTAATCCTCTTTCGATGAGGTCTATATCTATTAGATTGCTCACAATACGGAATTATCCTCTTGTTGGTGATAAACCATACAAAGCTGATTAACCGACCTTTCTAACTCACTCTCTCAGAAGATCCATAGTAGGAGATCTCTCAATAGTCGTAAAATGAGCAGTATAGTCGATTTTTAAATATGCATTGTCACTACAATATCCCTATTTAAAATTACTCAAATTTAAATATATACCATATGATAAAAATGAATACCAGTAACATGCTATAAAAAAAGCATATATATACTTATTTAGAAATATATATCATCTACCGGCGTCGACAAATCAACCTCCTCGTCGACCGACGTCTCACTGGAAGAACTCCCCGATCTTTCTTTCCAACTACCTGCCCTTGAAGAATTACTTGAATCGCTTCCAGACGCTATTTTTGTGCTTAGTCGTTTTGGTTTGTGAAATTGTATACACAAATTTGCACTATATAGGCCAATCCGTAAACATAGTCGTTACACGAATGTTTTTTAAAAATATATTTTATCTTTTCGACACTAAATGACAAAATAAAAAACCTTCCGAAAGGGTTAATAAATTTTTGAACGGGTTCGCAAAATTTTAAACCAGCTCATTAGTAATTTAAATGAAATAATAATTTTTTGAACTTGTGGCGAAAGGGTAAAAAATTTTAAAAAATTGCCATACATAAAAAGAGTGTTGCGCGGTTGATAAATATTGGCAGCTCTCTTTCTATTAATCAACATCGTCCAATCAGTCTATGCACTACTGTATACAAGATTATAACTAAGATTATGGTAGACAAATTACAACCTTTATTATCAAAACTTATACATCCTTGCCAAAGTGCTTCTGTTAAAGGTAGATCTATTTTTGATAATATTCTAATATCACATGAAATATTTCATTCTTTCTATAAGCGTAAGATAGGTAAAAGAGGATGAATGACTCTTTAACTGGACATGGAGAAAGCTTACGAAAAATAACAATGGAACTTCATCAAACAAATTCTATTAGCCTTTGGTTTTCATATAAAATAGATTAATTTAATAATGACTTTATTGAATCTTCCTTGTTTTTTGTTTTAGTGAATAATGAACCTGGTCCACAATTTAAACCTAAATGTGGAATTAGGAAAGGTGGTCCTATTGCTCCATTTATATTCATTCTAGCCATGGAATATTTAGCCAGAACACTCCAATTGGAAGCAGAACAAAGCCAGCACAGGGTTTGACTTCACCTAACAAAGAATGGTATTCGTATTCCTTTCTTATGTTTTGGAGACGACACTTTAATATTAGCTAATGAAAATATAAATAACATGTTGTTTATTAAGAAAACCCTTCAAAAATTTACAGATTTATCTGGGACTAGCAATTAATTATCATAAAAGCTCGTTTCAAACATCAACTAATATTCAATGGAACTTAAAATATGAATTAACAGCAATTCTAAATCTCCAACAAACTAATGCAATGGAAAAATATTTCGGGATTCCTATTGTTAGGTGACAAGTTAAAAGTGAGTGCTTTAATTGTGCTATACAGAGTATGGTAAATCAACTATCAAAACTGAAAGCCAATTCTATTTCTCAAGCTGGAAGAGCCATACTTATAAAATCCAATCTTTTGTCAAAAGATAACCACCTGATGTAATGTTTCGCTTCCCAAAACAGTTTGTAAAAAATTCGATAATATTAATAAGGATTTTTTTTGGAACGAAACTCAACCGGGTTATAAACCATTTACAAATTGGGATTGTATTTGTATACCTAAAAATGAAGGTGGCTTAAGGTTACACCGTTCTGAAGATTTAAATAATGCATTACAAATGAACCTCCTATGGAAATTACTCATGGATAAGGATATTGTGTTGGTTAAATTAATATCACCGAAATATCTTAAAATGTATTCTCTATTTACATACAAAAAGAAAAATCAATAATCTTGCCAATTTTCTAGATTGTTACATCTTCGAATAATGTTTTGCAACGGAATTGGTTGGGAGTTGGGTAATGGTGAACAAATTCGATTTTGGACAGATAATTGGATTGCTGATTTTAACCTTGAATCCTATTTTAATTCAAATGTCTCTTCTATTGACTCTACATCATCAGACTTTATCTTGCCTTCTAAACAGTGAGATTATCAAAAACCTGCATTTACCCTTCCACAACATCTTGTACAAAAAATATGCTCAAGCTATATACCTCAATCTCCTACGGAAGACAAAATAATTTGGACTTCAAATCCAAGTGGCGAATTCAGTACAACATCACCTAGGAACCTAAAAGAAATTCCTCAATCACTTCCAAATCAAGATAATTTTAAATGGATATGGAATTTGAAAATCCCACCTAAAATACAAAATTTTATTTAGAAAGCGATAGCTGGTATTTTGCCTACGCCTGAGCGTCTCAACAAACATTATAATAGAGTTCCTACATGAACTTCAAATAGCTGATATTTTGCCTACTTCAACTTCTCTGTAATTATCAAAATATTAAGTTTTTCCATTGCTATAGAGAGGCTAATCGAGCTGTTGGCATCCTGGCAAGCCCGACTCCTAATAATATTGTATTTAAAAGGGCTTTGATGAATATTCATCAACAAAACTTACCTAATGATTACATCAGGAATTCCCGTATTCAATTACAACAAGTTAGACTGCTTGTTCATATCTCTTTCTTTATGAGAACCATCCGTTTTGATGGTTTAGGACATCCCTCCACTTGGGAGAGAGCCTCGGTCCTTGCCTAAGAACAAAAAACAAAGTTGATTTTTGACATGATTAAATCTATATATATATAGGAGTTAAATAATTAAGAAGGAGTAAATTACATTGACCCATTGAAAGTTTTAAATTAAAAAAACTAGTCTCAAGTAGTTTTTATTAATTTATTAGAGAAAACTAATCAATTTCTCTTATTTTTTTGGGTTAGAGGCTGAGTTTTTCTAAAAAGGTACTCTCATATTATAGTTTTTGTTTATTTTTTCACATTTTTCAATACACGTTTTGTATCGTCAATATCTCTAACTATATGTTAATAAAAAATTATAAAATTTTGATATGTTAAAGTACTAATCGAGACGAATCAAATAAGACATCATATGACTATGTTTATTCTTATATTTTGTAAATTACGATATAAAATGTCTTGAAGTGTAAATAATGTAAAAAAAGAAACTAGAGCTGTATAAAGGGGCGGAGGGAGTACATATTAGTCATTTATTCAATATTCATTGCAAGATGAGATGAGATATTATTGGAAATAAATATTGGTTGAGAATTTGAGATCTGGTGAGGCGGTGAGGCAGTGAGGCAGTGACTCCGATGAGTACAAGAAGATCAAAGACGAACGAAAGTGTGTATCAATATTATACATTGTTGTTCGAATTGGATAATTGTGTAAATTTAATTATCCCATATATAATAATATAATTAATTATAAAATAATATAAAAAGAGATATTTAAGAAGCCTAATTAGGTTATCGGGAGATATGCTCTTTTACGTATTTTTTGAGCAAGCAATCTCCAAAGCACTCAATCGTTCAAGCATCGCATAAAAAAGATATCTTGACTTGATAACCCTCAAATATAGTCAAGCGAAATAGTCAACAAATCTCGTGTTTTTACTCTTTTTTAGGCTTGGTCTAAATGCACACGTTTTTTTGCTAAATGCAAACTAAATGATGCGGTAATTGAGGGGTGGGCATAAAAACCGAAAACCGAAAAACCAAATTGAAAAACCGAAAAACCGAAAAACCGACCGTTTTTTAGGTTAATCGTACCGAGAAAATAAAATTTTCAATTACAATTAACCGAACAATACTATTTGCGGTTAAACGGTTAATTAAACTGTATTTGCGGTTAACCGAATATGTGTATATAGTATACATATTTTTATCAAGAAGATGGTGCAACTTTGTTTTTTCTCAATTTTACATCGGCGGGAAAGAGAAAAAATTGGAGGTATTTGGGTTGTGGTTTTTTATTTTACTTTTTTAACTAATTCCCTTTTGTATATAGTAAAATGCATCACATTGTTTGTATCTTCTCTATATCAGACTACACGTTCTATGTGCAAACTGATATATAATACACATGCGCACTCATAGCAGTTATATACATGCTCCAACAACTAAATCTTTTTGTATAATTATGCACTAAGATACATCTTCATACACGCAATGGTGAACAAATTCTTTAACTAAACGAAGCATGATACTTTTAACTCTTGATTTAAAACATGCATGATTATCGACTTATCTTTGCTCTATTTCTATACAATTTAAAGATAATATCTTTTAATTTTTTTATATTAGTTGACCGAACTTACCAATTTATTTGTACCGAACATTTGGCTAACCGACATTGGTTAACCGATAATTACGGTTAGGTAAATGGATATTAGAAATCACTAACCAAACATTTGGTTAACCGATCATTGGTTAACCGAATCACGGTGAACTGACCACGCCCACCCGCAATTCTTGTAGTACAAAATGGTGCAGTAATTCTTAATGCGCGGGGAGTTTCAGGGGCAAACACACATTGTTTATTGAAAATATACGAAGCATGTGGGTTAAGATTTAACGCACATATATGTACGTTAAAACTTAACGCACAATTTAAACGTAATTAAACAAATAAATAATAAATAATAAATTGGATTAAATTTGTGCGGTAACTTTTACCGCATAAATTTTATTTTTTTAAGAAAATTAAAATCATGTGCGGTAATGTTTTAATAAATTATTGGTCCGGTAAGAAATGTGCGTATTTAATACGTACAACTTCTTCCCTAATTTTTCCGGCGCCAAACCCTAAAACGCCGCCCCCATTTTCCACCCTATTCCGGCCAAATACAGCACCCAACCCCAAAATCAACCATGTAATCTTGTATCTCCGAGTGTGGTGGTTCTTGTGGGCCCAAAAAAGTGGACGGAGAAGCCGTGGAGGTGACGCCGACAGTTAAGACGGTACAAGACACTTTGACGGCGTCAATGGCTCATCGCTGACTGGATCTGGAGGAAGAGGAGGAGGAGGTGTCAATGACGTATAGCACAAGTGCTCGGAGGGATCTTTGACGAAGATTGATGGCGGGCATGGATGTAGTGGGCCGACCCGACCCAATTCAGACCCGACCGACCCATTACCAGCCCAACCCGCCCCGATTCTCCCCTAAACGGCCCCGATACCCGCAGTCAGACCTCCCTAGAGCCACCCGTCAAACCTGAAAGCAACCCGCCCAAAATTCCGGTACCCGCCCCGCTACTCGAGCAGCTAGAAGGCTCAACACACAAACCGAGGCGCAACCGGATCTTTCGAGACTTTCATAGATCTACGAAAGGTATGTATGCCTTAATATATCCTAAGCTATGACTTATAATTTAGGCTTAGAATATATACCTTTATAAATTGGATGTTTTTGAATGAAGTTATTTTCTTAACATTATGAAAATAACATTACGAAAATAACGTCATTACAGTTGAATTAGACGTTATATGATGTTTACTTTCTAGATTAAGTCATTGAAGTTTTTGTTGAGTCTGTTGTAATCTGTTTTAATATATCAATGCCTTTAGTCCACATAAACTCAACTAAAACAATCCGTCAAAAGAAGAACTATCATCAAACCGATTCAGCAACTTAAAAAACCCTAAGACAAGACATTCCACATTTTGAAATTCAATTCACTAAAATATTACAAATCTACTGAAATGTTACAAATCAAGTCTATTAAAATATTACAACTCAAGTCTACTAAAATATTACAAATCAAGTCATATAGTCCATAGGCTTCCCAACTGTAAAGCGGTATTGTCGAAACAAGTCCAATTGGCCAACATATAGCCCTTTCCCACCACTTGATGTTGTTATATGCAAATCTTCTCCACGAACTGGAACAATGTGGCAATGGTGCACCGTCGTGGTGCAAGTCCTATATATACAAAGACAACTAATCAATAATGATAAAGGATTTCGATGTTACATAACAATAATGTTAAGCACCACAAAATCTTACCGATATCCAATGATTGCGGTTTCCCACAAGTGCTATCACAAAAATCTTTTGTGGAGGACCATGGCTCACTGTAGACTGCCTTATTGGAAGCATAAAAACAAATGGTCCAAGGTTAGTTGCACTAAACAAACATTATACATTGTGGCAAACACCAAACCCGTAAATGACATGTCAAGCAAAAATGGCATCTCACAAGGGCTTCATATGTAGTTAACTTGAGCAATAAGATCATCCCATCTTCCTTCCCATAGACCACGTCGTATGGTCTCCCATGTGTCTCGATTGTCAAGCAGCTTCGTTGCGAAAGAAGCACGGACCATGCGATATTGACTTTGTTGCATCCCCATAAGTAGATTCATAGACCGATAACCACAATGTCCATTTGAACGCACATCGTTCACAGAGCTCATGTATGAAAGCCATAACAAGTCAATATTATTCACCCCCATATATATAATGGCTTCTTCTAGTTCTTCCATCTCTTCTTCTTCCTCTTTTTCGTTTGGATCGAGATAGAAAGCTCTCAGGGGCAAGTCATACATCTCTTCATCTTCTAATGGATGGTCTCTGAAAATAATGGTTCAGGTTGGGATTGTGATCCAAAGTCGAACGACGCTTGATTTGGTTTCTTTTTAGGACAAATCCTTTGCGATTTTCTATGCATTCCCAGTCTTTTCCCAAGTGCTTCTCCTTCCCAACCTACTCATGATAAGTCTTTTCCCTCTTTTCTCTCGGAGGAGACTTCTCCTTTAGCTACTTCTCCTTGTTCTTCAATCCTGACGGCCTTCCCTTTCCCTTCCTAAACATGTTTTTTGTCTCTACCAAAGAACCTTCTTCCAGATGCTCCAAGTCAATGTACAAATCACTTAATCTGAATAGGGTTCCATCCCTCAAATCCCCACTTAATATTTTTTACCACATTTCACGCATTCTGATCTCTGGAATGGACACTAAACGATTGTCGTCAGGTAAGGATATATTTATTGCATCATCTTCCCATTTCAGTTCTTTCTAGAAGTCATGAAAATCATCTGGAATAAGAGGTGTCTTCGTAATGATTGCCCTAGCAAGATCGTGTACGCATGGCATCCCAAGACAATCTCGAACTCAATGATCGTCACATTCATTTGAATACTCCTCCTTCAATATCTGCTGATACATTTCGAACACCAACAGGAAAAACCGATCCGACACTCTGTAAAAGCAACCTTGAAAACAACATTTGAATTGCAGGAGGAAAGTTTGGGTCATCAAAGAAAAGTTTCCTAGTCGTAAGTGTTTGGTTCATTGTCGCTCTAATCAAGTCGAGTTGAATTATGTCTGCATGGTGGATCCTCACGACCACTCTTTTGAAGCCACCTCTACTAGAACCCACAATTTCTTTCAACACCTTATGCATCCCCTCGACTCTAAATAAACACAAGTTCTACATGTTAGTAGGAATAATATGGTGGTCGAAATTACCAACTCAATGAACGAAGAGTCCTGTTTGTAGTCCTCGTGTGAAAGTGAAGAGTATAGTCGGTCCACGCTCTAACTATGAACTTCTTGTACGGAGTAAGCCAGTACTTTTCAATGTAACCAACAATGCCCCTCTTCCACGAATCTCTCAGCTTACTTAGCCTCTGTTCGTAGATTTCTTCAGTACTCGAGCAAAATATCCCCCAACATTGCGAAACAAAGTTTTCCGCCCTTTCACTCTTTTTTATCCCTTTTTTGGAGTGTGGCTGGATGTTGTTCTTAATGTACACCTAACACAATATTTGTTTAAATTCAGTGTCTTTAAACACAAACTTGATTGCTCTCAATAGAGTCTTCTCACAATCGGTCCTTATAGCCTTCGAGACCCAAATTTCGACACAACTCATGAACGCACATCATCACAAACATGTAATGAATTACTGGTTCCTGAACCATGAATGCATATGCAATGTTGAACGTCTTGTGCGTGCAAGTGAAACCAACCATCTCCACCAAAGTCATATCATATCTATTTTTCTTGTATGTGGCGTCCATGATGATCACGTGAGGAAACTTCTTGAACAACCGCATCGAATCCGGGTTAGCAAAAACAAGGACTGCAACCTCATTAGTCTTCATATTCCTCAGAGGTTGAAATAAATACTTGTTCTCGACCAAATATTTTAGAGACCAGTGAGTAACTATCAATTCCCCACGATCTTCAAAGTTGATCTTCTACAAAAATGGCAATCTACTTCATGGATGTGACATTATGCGGATCGTTTTTCCTCAACTCAATAAGTAGTTTTTTGGCGTCTTGCGGACATCGCCCACTTCCCTTTCTTTTTTCTCCTCCTCTTTGTTCATTCTACCCATGAATGCATTCCCATGAAGCTAGTAGGAAGGGTGTGGTTGTGACGACCTTTTATAACATCCACGACCCATTTATAACTACATGACTCTTATTTAATACAAACCCTATATACCTCGAATGTACAACCACATTTCTTCGATTTTTTGTTACAAAGCCTCGGAACCAACAATTGCCCAGTACTAAAATGTTCCAAACCTATCGCATACAAAATCAACACTATATTTTCTAGATGTACAATGTACCAAAACTATCATCAAATCCCTTGCTCTCTGTTTCGTCCATTCCATCATCTCATATCCATAGTATCCCACACTTGCCCAATACTAAAATGTGCTCCAAATTCTTCCTCCTATAATGTTTAAACTACATTACTTAGCTACTACATTTTAACTAATTAACCTAAATTTTAATATATTATGGCATACAAAACTAAATTTTAATTGAAAACAATAAATACTAAATACTAACCAAAATCGATAACAGATTTCAATCGTCTACTGCATTTGCTACGTTTACTTCGTTGACTTTTACTACTTCGTCGCCCTCGTCTTCTTCGCCGCCTTCGTCTTCTTCGTCGCCTTCGCCTTCTTCGTCGCCTTCACCTTCTTCGTCGCCTCCGTCTTCTTCTTCGCATTCGTCTTCTTCGTTGCCTTCGTCTTCTTCTTCGCCTTCGTCTTCTTCGTCGCATTCGTCTTCTTCTTCCACAACTCCCGATATCCAATTGTCATTACCACCCGCCTCACTACTATCATAATTGTAAGACATTATGGTGTGGATTGCAAAACTTGAATGAGAGGCTCGTTTATATACAAGCCAAAATATGGTCGTTGGAATTTTATTACCGTTACTGCATTAAAGTTTACCGTATCAAGGGTAATAAAACTCCAACGACCAATTTTTTTGAAATCAGATACAGTGCGGTAACATTTACAACATCATTTTATGCGGTAGATGTTATCGCACAATATTTTCTGATTAAAAAAACAATAAACTTAGGCATTAACATTTAACGCACAACAATTTTAATCGAAGTTCAAGCATTTTTTTTGTTGAAACTGTGCGTTAAGATTTAACGCACCAGGCTTCATATGCTTTTCCAAAAAACAAATCCGCATTTGCCTCTGAAAGTGCATGTGCGGTAAGATTTAACGCACCTAATTGAACTGCAAGAATTACCGCACCGTTAATTGTGCATTTAGCCGAAAAAACGTGTGCATTTAGACGCAGCCCCCTTTTATCTTTAATATATTTAATCGTTTTAGAGATTAATCGTCGTCATAAATAATTATTGTGGTACATATTTATGCTACTACGGGTGTGTACATCATATACAATGTGTTGTGCGCATGAAATATATTATTATGTGCATGTATAAATTATGTAAACTTATAAAATGAGCAAAAAAGTAATATGTAAATACGAATATGTGAATGTTAAAATGATATATTTCCTTTTAAAAAAGGACATATTAATTTACCGTTACGAAATAGACATCGTGCTATCGCAAATTAAACAGGCTTGAAGTTGCTTACCTTTTTAGGCCTCGTTTGATATTAAGATAGAAATCGATAAGATATGAGATATGAGTTTGAGGGACCTTTTTTCCGTAGTTTTTTAGTATTTGATATAGAGAGAGATAAATTATAAACTTAAGTATAACTCATATTTTTATTTTTATTTAGGTATAAATTGTAGTATAATTTATTGATTTTATTAAAACGACTCATATTCATTATCTATACATATATTTAATGTACCAAATACAAAAACAAATTTAACTCATTCTCACGTCATTTCCATATATTCTGTGTTTTTTTCACACTCAATTAACTTGTAATCCATACAACTACAATATATGACGACATTGGTCAACATGCACATGCAAATGTAAGTTGTAGGTAGCTATCATAGTGGGGATGGCTTGACTAATCTCAACTCAATCCGGTTCGGACTTGAACAAACGTACATCTTAAAATGACAGATCTATCTTGGGTATGTTTATGAATCTGGTTAGACAGGTTAGTCAATCTAAGATTGAAAACCTGCAACTTAATGTAACATTTAGTTAAATTAAGATTTACTTACAAACAATACATTATATTACAAAGTCATAAAGTTTTAAACACAAACATAAATACATATAATAATACATACAATGTAAGTTAAAATCAGATATATAATTAAAATTATATGTATTATTTATGTGTATGATTATTAATTTCACTTATATGAAACTTCATAATCAATACTAAAATAAGATATTCCTATTCTACGGAGACGCTAAATCCACTCAAATTTTAGATTCTTTCATTCAGGCGGTCCCTCATAGCGGGTCAGTCTCGAACACGCAATGCGGAATCGTAAAAGTGTCTCACACACGCATTACGAGATTGTGGAAAAGTGAATGAATATTCGAATTTCTGTCAGCGGGTGTGTGAGCTGTTCTTGTTAAAAAAATCCATTAAACTTTGATATGGTTTTATTATTTTATTTGCAGATGCAGAATAATTTTCCGATTTCTAAATTTCTCTAAATCGGTTATCCGTTTGACTATCCCGCTTCCATAGCATGTGTGCATGACTTTTTTTAGGCCCTTACTAATTAACGCCCACCCTTTTTGCTATTTACCGCTCAGGCTCCGTGCATCACGTATGGAATTAAACCATGCGCGACACATGGATTGCATCCACACGCCACGCATGGAATTAAACGATGCGCGACGCACGGACACAAGCCATGCGCCACGTATGTTTTTTTTACCTATGAAAGGCCCAAAACCGAAACCCTACCATTTTATCATCTTCCTCAACAACTCCCACGGCGGCAACTGCACCCCAACGCACCATTTTACCCCAAAAACAATCATTTTCATCAACTTTTTGCATATAAGGTATGTAAACACTAAGATTTCATTGTTATGATATGATATTGATGTATATATGAGGTTTTGATGTTGTTTTGATGATATTTACTTCAAAATCCAATGTGTATGTTAATTAGTTGATTAGAAAGGATTAAACTTGTAATATATGAGTGGATTGTATGTAGGTTGTTGAGAGTTTCTTGTTGAATTTGATAATTTGTTGTGTAGATAGTGTTACTAGGGTTTTGATATTGAATTAGGGTTTTGTGAATTAGGGTTATGAATTCGGTTGTTGAAATTTGGTATGGTTTTAATGAAATTATTGAAAAACTGTTGAATTTCGAAAAAAATGTTGAGATTAGGGTTTTAAAACAGTCAGAGTGCAGAAACAAAAGAAATTAGGGTTCTGGAATGTGCAATTCCACACGTCACGTATGGATTGCAACCATGCGTGACATGTGGAGTTGCAAATTCCAGAGCTTGTGATCTACAGTTTCAGATTGAATTTGATGATATACAAATTGAGTTTTTTATGATATTCTGATTAAATTCGATAAACTGATTAATTTTGTGGAATTGCACATTTGTTTATAATGATCATGGTCCTAAATGATTAATTTTGTGATGCAAATATGGATCATTTGTTTAGAGGAAGAGGAACAACCCAGACGACGACGACGACAACCTCCGGTCAAAAATGTATATGTCCCGCACTTAAAGGAGGGTGTTCCCGGAGGTCCACACAATCCGGAGCTGCTCATAAGCTTTCTCGCTCATACAGCCTTTTTTGTGCAAAAAGGAAAGGTATGTAATTAGAATTTGGTTTTTAGATTCAATACTTATCATAACTAAATTAATATGAATTTAATGTTAGGATAAATGGTTGAAATAAATGAAAAAAATACATTTAGTTCATTACTTGATTATATGAAGCATGAGTTCTTATAAGTATGTTTATTTTTATGTATGTATGACCACTTTGTGTTGTGATATTAAATTTGTTAATGTATGAATTGATTTAGTTAAATTGATGGATTGTTTGTTGAACTATTTGTAGTTTTGTTGAAAATTTGGTTATGGTGTTATGTCCAGAATGCAAAAATTGGTTTCTGGACATTCTGTGAAATGAAATTCCACACGTGACGCATGGTTTATGTCCACACGTCACGTGTGGATAATGTCCATGCGTGACGCATGGTTTATGTCCATACGTCACGTGTGGAATTTCATTTCACAGAATGTCCAGTTTCTGCATTCTGTTTGACAGAACAAGTGAAAATGCAGTTTCTGGAAAATATTTATGTGTTATGGAAATGATTTGTGTTACATAATCAATTTACAGGAGAGAGGCGTACTCGATCACCAGAACATACAATCACAACTGAGAGATTGGGAACTTGATGGTGAGGCGACATGGGGTCATCATGCACTTGCCACCGAGCTGACTCATCTCAGGCATTTGATCTACGATGAGATTGATTATCCGCTCATTTGTGCCTTTATTGAAAGGTGGCATCCCGAAACCAACAACTTCCACATGCCATTTTCGGAGATGACGGTGACGTTGTTGGACATCAAGAAGCTGATGTTGCTTCCTATTCATATGAATTCTATGGTGACCGACCCCAACGGCGCTAGTTTCGGGAGCACTACCAAGAAGAACTGGTTTGGTGAAAAGGGTCAAGCCAATTTTCATCTTGAAACTGGAATGCTCGAAGGCTATTGGATTACTGCGAAAAAGTTTAAGAAGCACATTGAGAGCCTAGACGATCCTCAAGTACAAGGGATGGGCTATATATTCCACTTGTTGACTTCCACAATCTTCCCAGACAAGTCACAACACAAACTCCCTGTGAGATTTGGTGCATTTCTAGGGAGTGTTCAAGAGTCAAGAAGTATGTCATGGGGATCTGTGGCGCTAGCATATTTCTATCGGCAAATGGGCATCTGCTCACGCCAACAACGTGCCTTGATGTCATTTTGTTTCACTCTCCTTCAAGTAAGTATTTAATTATTTAGGAACTACATTTTTTAGCAACCCTAACTTATTTCTATGGTTTTAATGCTAACTATATTTTTTGGATTTTAGGCTTGGATATACACGTACTTCCCATCCTTAGCAACTGGTGTTCCGTACAATCGTGACTGGACGCCTGAACATCATTATGCGTTTCGGTTTCGACCAGAGGGAGTGTTGCCAAACTACGACCCTGAAGCACGAAACTACAGAGCTGAACTAGATGCAATGACGGCGGATCAGGTATTTGTGTTGCATTTTATATGATTTTGTTTACATATCATCTTCTTGACGTCAGTTTTATGCCTCAGTTTTGTGGCTCAATTTTGTGCCTGGGTTTAAGGCCTCGGTTTTTTGTGCCTCAGTTTTGTGCAATTCCATACGTCACGTATGGAATGCTTCCATGCGTCACGCATGGATTGCAACCATACGTGACGTATGGAATTGCACAAAACTGAGGCACAAAACTGAGTACTACTGCAATGTCACGAATGAACTGTTTATAATTTCTAGGATTTTGAGTAATACACAACGTTATTATTTTTTTTAGGTTAATTGGAACCCGTATGGTGAAATCGACTACAATGACCCTGCCTATGCTCCGGCTCTATTTATCGGGGTGTTGAACTTCATGGACATAACCGAGCCCCACCATCCCGATAGGTCGCCTAGGCAGTTTGGTCGGGTGCAGACGATTCCGAGGCCTCCAATTATACCCCTGAAAGCCCATAGGCACACCAGGCCTAGGTCATATGTGGTGAATTATGATAGAATGGCGTGGAGTTGGGAGGGGATGGATATCCACACTGTCAGCCTTGAGGAGATGGGACCACCTGCGGTTCTAGCTTAGCAAGATGCTCCGTAGTATCTTGGGTGGTACATCCCCCGGACTCATCGGTTTCTGATACCCGACAGACACGCTAGCTTGGAAGCAACACAGGTAATACATTTATCTCATGTAACTTGAACTTGAGATTTTTCTTTAAGTTTGATTTAAGGTAAACATTATGCAAATAGATGATTATATTGTTTGATTTTATTTGTAGGTTTTTGACAGGGTCTACTCCCACTTGTCGCCATATGCAACCATGCGTGATCCCCTTGATGTTTCCGATATGCAGGGAGCCATAAACGAGGTCCTTCATGATATTGAGCCGTGGAGAAGTGTGCATCAACAACAACGGTGGTGATCTTGTTGGATTGGATTGGATTGTTTTTGTTGAACTGTTTGTTTTCGGATTTTCAGGATTGTCGGTTTTTCGTAAGGATTGTTTGCTATGACGTTGTTGGATTGATGTTGTTGGATTGTTTGTTAAGGTTGGTTTGTGTTTGAACTTTTCAATTCTGATTAGCGTTGTTGAATTTGTTACATTTTAATTTTTAGGGTGCACAAGACATAAACTGCATTCTGTATGACGGGGGTGGTGGGTAGTAATTAAGAGTTATGTTGTTTAATCCAGTAAACACATAGAAGTTCATCTATGCACAAACACAAAGATAACAAACCAGTTAAGCTTCTGTATGGCAAATCCACACGTCACGTATGGCTGCATTCCATGCGTCGTGTATGAACACTAACCATACGTGACGCATGGTTACGGTCAATTAATACGTGACGTGTGGAAATACAACTAAAGTTTCATTCATTACTGGATTGTGCGTATGATTCTGTTTGAAAACTGTGTTTCATTAACATTTCAAACATCACATCCACAAAACAAGTCAACACCTTAAAAATTAATATTATGAACAAGAATGTTACCTTATTAAGATTATAACTTGAAAATGGTGTTTCTCCACCTCTTTCATTGGTGCATTCCTCTTCATTCTCCATATAGAATGAGCTTTTTTGGGATAAAATGGTGTGTTTTGCTCTCAAGAATGTTCAACAATGGAGTTAAAAGGGTTTTGACATTTGAAATATGGAAAGAAAGGAAGATAATAGGGGTTAATGTAGGCATTGAAAACAATGTGGTTAAATATCCCTAATAGGCATTGAAAACAAGTTTCATTCCATTCGGACATCGTTTGAGTGTCGTTTCACCAAATTGGGCCTTAAGTCCATTTAAGGCCTTTTTAGGCCTTTTATCGTTTACGTGCCTCATTTCGTGTGAGCGAGACCTTGTTGCTACTTAATATCCCTAATAAGAGTAAGTTGTATAGTATTTTCAACAATAATCAACGTCAATGTTGTAGAATATACATATTGCGACAAGTTAGAGAAATACGACTAGTTTGTTTTTTACAAAGGAGGCGGTACTTTAAAACTTTGAAGTTGTGATTGGGAGTTACCCACATGGTTAAATATCCATAATAGTCATTGAAAACAAGTTTCATTCCATTCGACCATCGTTCGGGGGTCGTTTGGCTGATTTGGGTCTTAAGTCCATTAAGGCCTTTTTAGGCCTTTTAGCGTTTACACATAATTTCGAGTTCCGTTTTGTATGTGTGAGACCTTATTGGGACTTTATATGCCTTATAACAGAATTGTGTATAAATTTTTCAAACATACGAAAACATCAATGTTGCAACCATATATATTGCAACAAGTTAAGCTTGTGATGAGTAGTTTGATGTTTTACAAAGAGGATGTTACTCTAAAAGCAAAAGGTTTTGACGCAAAGTTACCAACATGGTTAAATATCTCTAATAGGCGTTGTAAACAAGTTTCATTCCATTCCGATGAAGTTTCGACGACGTTATGGCGAATTGTAGTTTTAAAGCCGTTAAAAACAACACGACAAATGAATTATTTTGCGTGACATAACTACAAATACATTGAATACATTGAAATGGATTACATAAGCAAACAAAACATATACAATTACACACGCCACGCATGGATGTAATCCACGCGTCAAGTATGGATACAAACCATGCGTGGCGCATGGTCACAATCCATACGCGACGCATGGAATTTTTTGCCTATAAAAGGCCCAACATTGAAACCCTCCCATTTTGGTCTCTTCCTCCTTCTCTTCACCGCGCAGCAGCAGCACAAACGCACAGATTTACCCTAAAATTAATTATTTTCAACAACTCTTTGCATATAAAGGTATGTACAAATTAAGATTTCATTGTTATGTTAAGATATTGATATATATATGAGGTTTTGATGTTGTTTTGATAATATTTACATATGTAGATCCAATGTGTATGTTATACTTTGATTAGAAGGGATTAAACTTGTAATATATGAATGGATTGTGTACTTTGTTGATAGTTTCTTGTTGAATTTGATATTTTCATGTGTAGATAGTGTAATTAGGATTTTGATATTGAATTTGGGTTTTGTGAATTAGGGTTATGAATGAGGGTGTTGAAATTTGATATGGTATGGTTTTAATAAAATTATTGAGAAACTGTTGAATTTCAGAAAAAATGTTGAGATTAGGGTTTAAGAATAGATTTGAAAGCAGTACTTAAGTTCTGGAAGTGGCAATTCCACACGTGACGTGTGGTGAGTAACCAGGCGTGACGCATGGTTAGTGACCATGTGTCACGTGTGGAATTGCCACATTCAACATCAAGACTATTATTTGATTGAGTATGTAACTATAATTTGGTTATGTTTGTGATTATACAAATGTCCTATTCTGATCAAGAATCTGATATTTCTGATATTAGTACGGCGTCTAGCATGACAGACAACTTTGATATGCTTGAACGGGAGAGACAAGAACGTGAGCGACATGAACGGGAGAGACAAGAACGTCAAAGGGAGAGAGGGGAATCATCCACTAGACCAAGGATGACCGCACGACAATACAAGAACCTCTTCAGGCCGTTCAACCCTCGTCGTTAGATCTTTCTTTTGAAAATTTATCGACCTTCTTTGTTTGCTTGTTCCTTTGAATGTTGTTTGTTTAGAACTACTTATTATGTTGAACCTAGATTATTATGTTGAACCTTTGAAGTGTTGAACCTTATTGTGTTGCAAGAACTACTTGTTTTTCTTAAGAGTGTCTATTTTGTTGGTATGTTGAAACATGTCGAGCCTTGTTATATTTCTTTGTTATATGGTGCGCCATACATATTGCGACTCGTTTCACTTTCAAACTAGGTTTCACTTTAAAAGGAAGAAATCTTAATTTGAAGTTACACACATGGTTAAATACCTCTAATAGGCATTGAAACCAAGTTTCATTCCATTCCAATGAAGTTTCGATGACGTTTTTGCCGAATTAGGCTTTATCGCCTTAAAAACGACACTAAAAATGAATTATTTTGCACACATAACTAAAAATACATTGAATATGACTCCATATATCTCAATTAACATATGTATAACCACACGTCACGCATGGTGGCCAACCATACGTCATGTATTGTTTGCGACCATGCGTGACGTGTGGTTTGCAACCATGCGTGACGTGTCAAATGGCACATGATCCCTTTGATCCTTAGGAACACTTATGTGTTTATGATTTTCAAACAAAATCAAATTACATATTGTCAAAGGTTGGACAGTTACGCCACGTAAGAAGTCCAAACAAAGGATATGCTACTTTACAAGTTAGAAGTTGTTATTGGGAGTTACCACATGGTTAAATATCCCTAATAGGCATTGAAAACAAGTTTCATTCCATTCGGACATCGTTTGAGTGTCGTTTCACCAAATTGGGCCTTAAGTCCATTTAAGGCCTTTTTAGGCCTTTTAGCGTTTACGTGCCTCATTTCGTGTGAGCGAGACCTTGTTGCTACTTAATATCCCTAATAAGAGTAAGTTGTATAGTATTTTCAACAATAATCAACGTCAATGTTGTAGAATATACATATTGCGACAAGTTAGAGAAATACGACTAGTTTGTTTTTTACAAAAGAGGCGGTACTTTAAAAGTTTGAAGTTGTGATTGGGAGTTACCCACATGATTAAATATCCATAATAGTCATTGAAAACAAGTTTCATTCCATTCGGACATCGTTCGGGGGTCGTTTGACTGATTTGGGCCTTAAGTCCATTAAGGCATTTTAGCGTTTACGCATAGTTTCGAGTCCCGTTTTGTATGTGTGAGACCTTATTGGGACTTTATATGCCTTATAACAGAATTGTGTATAAATTTTTCAAACATACGAAAACATCAATGTTGCGACCATATATATTGCAACAAGTTAAGCTTGTGATGAGTAGTTTGATGTTTTACAAAGAGGGTGTTACTCTAAAAGCAAAAGGTTTTGATGCAAAGTTACCTACATGGTTAAATATCTCTAATAGGCATTGTAAACAAGTTTCATTCCATTCCGATGAAGTTTCGACGACGTTATGGCGAATTGTGGTTTTTAAGTCTTTAAAAACAACACGGAAAATGAATTATTTTGCGTGACATAACTACAAATACATTGAATACATTGACATGGATTACATAAGCAAAAAAAACATATGAAATTCACTACGCCACGCATGGTTTGAGATCATACGTGACGTGTGGATGTATGTTGCAAGAACTACTTGTTATATTTAGAATGCTTATTTTGTTGTTATGTTGACAAATGTTGAACCATATTATATTTCTTTATTTATATGGTGCGCCATACATATTGCGACATCGTTTGGTTTTCAAACTAGGTTTCACTTTCAAAGGAAGAAATCTTAATTTCAAGTTACACACATGATCAAATAGACATTATAAGGATTGAAACAAAATTTAATTCCATTTCGATAAAGTTTCGACGACGTTTTTGCCGAATTGGGCTTTATTGCCTTAAAAAAAACTAAAAATGTGTTATTTTGCACACTTAACTACAAATACATTCAATACATTGAATATGTCTCAATTAACATATTTTTGAGTTGTGCATGACGCATGGTTCTCATCCATGCGTGACGTGTGGTACAAATCCGTGCGTTTTTTAAAATGTTGACGCATGGATTATAACCATACGTGACGCACGGAACCTGGGTGGTAAATAGCAAAAAGGGGTGGGCGGTGAATAGAAACCTATGTTTTTTTAGTGTCCCGAGTATCATGTATTCGAGAGATTGAGTGTAAAGTAAAAAAAAAGTGCAACTAAGATTACCTTTCTTCCATAGTTTTTTTTTTTGAAGTATTGTTATGAAATTTTGACCGATTGGAGAAATGGGCTTGTAAAATGAGCAATTGGCAAAACATTGAAATTACCCAAACCCGGTCAGAAAAATCCTGGATATTATAAATACCCTCAACACACAACCTCTGTGTTTACTCTTGAAATCCAAACACACAGAGAGGAGTGAGTGTGAAAAAGGAGACTGCTGGTTTCTAGCTTTTTGTAGTCTTTTCCTCATCCTCATCCTCTCAACAATGGCTTCTTCTGTTTTCATCCTCCTGTTCATCCTCACCATCTCCACCCCCTTCCACTCAATCCTCTCCTTCTCCGACGAGTACCAAACCCTATACAGATACCACCCCGTTCACAGACACTCAAGTTTCGCAACTCACAATTACAGAGACGCCCTCACAAAATCAATCCTCTACTTTGAAGGACAGAGATCCGGGAAACTCCCGCCTAACCAGAGGATGAAATGGAGGAAAGACTCCGGCCTCTCCGACGGCGCAGAAATCCATGTAATAAAAAAACCCCAAACCCTAAAACATCAAATATGTGGAAATGTGGGTTGATTTTTTGGTCTTCAAAAAATGCAGGTGGATTTGGTTGGTGGGTACTACGACGCCGGCGACAATGTCAAATTCGGGTTTCCGATGGCCTTCACCACCACTATGCTTTCATGGAGTGTGATTGAATTCGGAGGGATGATGAAGAGTGAGCTTCAAAACGCAAAGCAAGCAATTCGCTGGGGCTCTGATTATCTCCTCAAAGCCACTGTTCATCCCAACACAATCTACGTTCAGGTAATACTTCTTCTTCCTCGAATTTCTGTGAATGTTTTCCTGTAGTGGCAGTTTCGTAATATTTGAGGGTATTTTGGGCAGGTTGGAGAGGGAAACAGTGACCACGCGTGTTGGGAGAGGCCCGAGGATATGGACACTCCAAGAAACGTTCACAAGATTGACCAAAATAACCCTGGTACGGAAGTTGCCGCTGAAACTGCAGCTGCTCTCGCTGCTGCTTCTATTATCTTCAGAAAGAGCGACAGATCTTACTCCAACATCCTCCTCAACAGGGCTATTAAGGTAATTTTAACTATTTCTCATTTGGTAAAGAAAATGATCAACTGAACCTGGTTTTGATTTTTGTAGGTGTTTGAGTTTGCTGATAACTACAGAGGCTCGTATAGTGAAGGAAGTCTGAAACCCATTGTTTGCCCTTTTTACTGTTCATTCTCTGGATATGAGGTAAAAACACCCTGAACTGAACCTGTTTGTGATTCTAGCAATTGCAAAACAGGGCTATGATTTTGGTTTATTGAAATTTTATAGGATGAGTTGTTGTGGGGAGCTGCTTGGCTACACAGGGCAACTAGAAACCCAATGTACTTGAACTATATTCATAGAAATGGTAATACTTTGGGCTCGGATGAGGCTGATTACACCTTTGGTTGGGATAACAAACATGTTGGTGCAAGAATCCTCCTCTCCAAGGTGCATCTACTCATTTTTTAGAGTTATTACCAGCTTAGAAGAAATGCATTATCAATCTAACATTATTTTTGTCAGTCATTCTTTGTGCAAAGAATGCAAGATGTGCAGGACTTTAAAATCCACTCTGACAACTACATTTGCTCTCTTATTCCTGGGGAACCTTTCTCTCAAGCCCAGTACACACCAGGTCTGATTTTTTGTTCCTATTAAAAACTATTGCACATGTTTTGTAATTTAATCAAATTCGATTCAACAGGAGGAATGTTGTTCAAAATGAATGATGCTAACATGCAATATGTGACGTCCACGTCATTCCTCCTCTTAACCTACGCCAAATACCTCAAACACTCACGCATGACAATCAGCTGCGCGGGAACAACAATTTCCGCCAAAACCCTCAGAACCATTGCCAAAAAACAGGTAACAATTACTCTAATTAAAAATTTGCCACAAATTAGACGAAATTACCCTAAATGTCTACTATTTCTAGGTGGATTACATATTGGGTTCAAACCCGTTGAGAATGTCGTATATGGTCGGGTACGGGCCCAAGTATCCGCAGCGGGTCCACCACAGGGGAGCGTCTCTACCGTCGGTCTCGGCCCATCCACAGAAGATCCAGTGCTCCGCGGGATTCTCGTACATGAACTCGCAAACACCGAACCCTAATATCCTAGTGGGCGCAATCGTTGGTGGGCCCGATCAGAGTGACCGTTACGGTGACGTTCGGTCCGATTACGAGCAATCAGAGCCTGCCACGTATTTCAATGCCCCTCTTGTTGGTGCACTTGCCTACTTGGCACATTCCTCGGGCCAGATCTGAGCAATTCTTGATGGGCCCCATGAAAATGTTGGCCCATGGGCTTGGCTTTTTTTAGGGTTTGGAGCAGCCCCAATAGGACGTTTGGAGTTACTATTAGGAGGCTTTGCTGGCTTATTAAATATAGTGAGTGAGTAGTTAATTAGTTATGGGGAAACTTTTTAGGGGGTGTAATTTGCTGAGATGGTGCCGTGAATGGCGTGGAAAAGAAAGGGCCCCACAAAAAAGGGTGCTGGAATTTTATAATGTTATGTAATGTATGCTAAAGTTTGTTGTCCAGTCAAAAAAGGTTGTCTTTGGAACCTGTAATCTCTCTGCTTCTTAACAAATTAATTCCGTTGATTTCGTCTTCTTTGTTCACAAATGCTCTAAGCGTATGCTCCAAATTTACAACTCACTTTTCACCAAAAAAGAAAAGAAATTTACAACTCACTAGAAAAAGTAGTTGATTATGTAGAGTATACTACAAGGGTTTCTAGTAGTTGATTATGTAGAGTATACAGGGTGAGCTATTATTGAGACGTGGAGTATTTCCCACATCCACTTTAATTTTGTTATAGGTTATGTTAGTTCGGTAGTAACTTTAATTTGTATAACATATAATGTATTTAAATAATAAAATAAAACATAATTAAGGAAAACGAGAAATGACTGAAACCACTATCGAAACCATTTCAATTGATCAGAAGCAGATTCGAGACGAAGATCTCTTTCCTTAATCTGGAAACACCCCGTAGTGTGACGGTTACCGGTGTTCCCAATTAAAGGATACAACTGCTACACCTTCTGCTTTGCACAACTCAAACTGCAGAAACCTATAAATGTTGTTCTTGTATGTACTCTCAGGAGGCGTTTGGTTTGTACAAGGGAAACGAAAAGAGAATGAGTTTGAAATATGAAGAGAATGGAAAGGGAAAAGAGAATGAGTTTGAAATATGAAGAGAATGGAAAGGGAATTATTTAAAGTATGACTCTTTGTTTGTTTTCCATGAATAGATTGATTCCATTCCCATTATATATTATGTGTTTGGTTTATCCTATCATTGAAATTTTATTATTTAACAATAATTTAAAATAAATCATTAATATATAAAATTATGAATAATTCCAAATAAATCATTAATATATAAAATTCATAATTTTATATGATAAGAGAGATAAAACTTATATAATGAACCAAATCGAACAAACATTCTTGTGTATAACACCATCATATATCTTTGACTAAATTTAAATATGAAATCAAATCAAATATAACAAAAATATAACCTGCAAAATTTAACCATATAGAACCAAAATATCACAATCACTGCTTTCTCAACAAATCAATCACATATCGTTTCTTCAATGTTGTAGTTGCTTGATAAAACACACACTCTTTAAGTTCCTCAGCCAACAAGATGGTAGCTACCTGTTACACAATTTAACCAATAATCAACAACAATTGTAATTAATTCGCATGGAAAACGAGGGAAAACATCAAAAAATGAGAATGCAATGTAGATCTCAATGCAACGTAGAAATAGAATATTGAGAGAAAGAAGACAATTGTAAACACAACTAACAAAGAGGCATCAAGTTTCAGAGGTGATCAGTGAACTACTAACTGATGCGTCCCTGCCTTGCTACAGACAAGCCATGTCTTGCCTCAACGAGCACTTCATGCCTCCACTCTTCAACACAATCATTTTGAGGTTAAGAATCGCTAACGCTTCAATTCTAGACTTGGCCGACGCCTCATCCATTCATGTGTCAAGCTTGGTGCCAACTCCGGCACCACGAACATCACCACAGTTCCTCCGACGCTTAACTCAGATCTACAAGCGCCTCCTTCAAAGACTTCCAGCCACCTGAAGCAGCCTTGTCGACGCCGGCAACGCCTGCTTCAAAGCCTCCTCCAACATCTCGGCTATCCAACGCCTCGTGTCCATGCCTCGTCCTTGGCGACCTCCTTGGCTCGACACTATGACACCTCACCAAAAGCCTTGGTCAACTTGGTATGATCAAGCCATGGTTTTTCCATTCCTATATTATTTATCATCTTTCATCTTTGAGACTCTTTTTAGGCACACTCGGGAAACTTGCTATTTTTAGCAGTTACTATTTTTAACAGGTTGCTATTTTTAGTAAGTTTTATTTTTAGTCCTCGTTTCCCGAGATAGAATTGCATTGCTGAGCTTTCTATTTTTAGGGAATTTTGATTCGGTTTTTGCTAGTGTTTTAGAACTTTCTATTTTTAGAATGTTTCTAAATTGGGAGTGGTCTAGTCTTGCATGGTTTGGGCCGTCTCAATTGAACTTTTGGCTATCAAGCCCAACGAGATCCACCTTAGACCAAACCCAAAACCTAGCTGTCACTTTTCTAGGGTTTCTAGTCGTCAATAGCTTCTTTCTTTCTAGGGTTTTCGAGTGTCTCCTCCTACTTAAGGTCGAGTGCCTCCTTTGTATTCTTCACGCTTAGTTTTATGAATCAAGAACCTTTGTTGAGACGAATTTCCTCCATCTTCTTGATCTAGGCGTCACAAATCCTACGGGCTCTATTATCTCATCCCCTTCACAATATCTTCTAGCCTCTTTCATCTACATCTCCCTTCTTTTCTAGTAGCTTCTAACCCCTTTATTCTACGTCTCATCTCCTTCACCGTTTGAGTATCCCTCAATCACCACTTTTGAAACCTTCACCAAACTAGCTTGTTGAGTTTACTCATCAATGATATCCCAATTCGACAAGTTTGCTTGTCGTCTATATCCAAATCTTCCGCTGCATACTCCATCTCGACCAACCTCCATCACAAAAGACATCCCCAAACACTTACTTGGTTATCATCGAAGATCCTCAAGTGCATCATTGGCCTTTCCGGAGACCAAGGGCGCATCACTAACAATCTCAGTACACATAATGTTAAAAAAACAAAAACTTATCAGTAGAGACCTGCAACATTGGCCAATAAAACAAAAGTCACAAATAGCATGTTAGGTTCCCTAGATATACACATTACACTCTAACTAGTTGGAGTACTAAAGCCAATTACTAAACATAGAATCACAAGTTCATAGGGAACTGGTTTCAAATACACAGTAGGATATATTAAGACAGGAAACCTAAACTACAGTCAGGATCCTTGCAATGACATTTTTATCATCTCCATCTCAGTCTACAAACCACAATCAACAACTATTTATGTACTATATTATCTACCAGAATATATTATGCCACAAGAGTGAAACTCAGTGCATCAAAAACCCAAGGCTAGACAGATGAAGAATGGAGATTAACAAATGGTTTACATCAAAGTTAAACTGAAATCAGTTTATCTATGTTCCTATAGGTTCAATCAAGTCAAATGATTGGGGCACACAAAAACAACCTTGACAACCAACACCAAATGAGCTAGTTATTAACTATTGATACAGAAATTAGTACTCACGTTTTATTGATACAGAAATAAGTACTTGATACGCTGCACTTTGTATAGCGTAACTAGGGATTATTACATTAGTTTAGGAGTATTATCTTATGTGTTTCGAGTCATTATTATGTTCTGAGATATTTATTAAGAAGTGAAGAAATGAAGATCAGAACCGAAGAAGAAGAGATCAAAGATTGAAGACTTGAAGATATTCTGCGGAGCAGCGGCGATCGCCACTACCATCCAGGCGATCGCCATTCTACAACAGAAGGGTTATGTGAGTTCGAGAGATTATGGCGATCGCCATGGGGTGACAGAGGCTACGGCAGACGCTACATGAAGACCGCGATCGCCAGACATCTATGGCGATCGCCACAACAAGGCCGAAGACATTCCAGACTTTCCTTATTTTCCTTTGTTTATTTTATTTCCTTTTCCTTATTTTATTATTTCGTTTAGGATATTTCTTTTACCATATTTTTTAGGGTTAGTCTCTATTTAAGAACCCTAGCCATTATCATCTTTTCCATCAGACAATTTAGTTCTGCAAACATGAGCAGGAACTAATCTCCGTTGTTTTACTTAGCGGTTGAAACCTTCAGTTATTAAGTTGTGAGATTTCTAAACTTTTGTTCTTTTCCTATGGGTTTGTATTAATTCTCTTGTTCTTCATCTATTGATTTCTATTGGTTTTGCTAGCTTGATCACCTAGTTTGATTGATAGTTTTCTATAGCTAGACTAGGAATATACGGTGGAATTCCTTGTCATTGTAGCATTCATATCTGCATGATCTGGTAGTTGATTGCTTTTATGAAAGAGAATTGATTGCATGTTAATACTTGACGGTTGTAAGTTATTGCATGCATCCTTATGATTCCTGTGCTCTTTGCTGATATTTCATCTAATCTTGAGAGGTTTCCCTGATTGTTGAATAGTAAGTATTATCAGGACCGGTTGGCCTGCTAATATATTAAAGATTGGAATAGGAACATTCCCTAGGATTGAATAGAACTTGAGATAAATCTATGATCAACTTGATTGACTGTTGTGTGGATACTTGCTAGGTGAAACCTCTTCTCATCATATTCTCACCCAAACTTCCTCTGCTTGTTACTGGTTACTTGTGTGTTCTTGCAATCAAACCCCCTCCCTTTGGTTACTTGTTACTAGTTGATATTTCACTTGACTGCATTGATTTGGTGCTTTGATTCCCTTGGGTTCGACCTCTACTTACTTGCTATACTCTAGTTAGTGTTTAGAGTTTATTTTGATTTGGCACTACGACTTTAGCCTCATCAGTACTCAAGCTCATACAGAATCACAAAAAGCTCATACAAACTGAACATCATAAACTTAACTGCAAACTGAACTGAAAATTGAAATGCAAACTGAACTGAAAACTAAACACAGAATCAGTGAAAAGTCAGTGCATAAAAAACCCAAAGATAGGCAGATGAAAAACACAGTTCAATTGAAAACTCAAAGCATGTACAACAACATAAGATGAATCACTGATAGGATCTTTTAGCTTAACATTCAAAAATTATAGACAACAACTAATTATAGATGGTAAGGTACAACATGCTACCTACACAACAGATAACATTTGTATAACTCATGAAAACTTTTTGTAAACTTTTTGAAGCATATATTCTTCCAATTCAATAAATTAAACATTCTTACTATATTCTAATTCTGTGTATATAAATAAAATATGACATCCAGACACCATTTACTATAACATCAACTCTAAGCAAATTAAACACCATCTACGTATATATTCTCCCAAATCAACAAATTATTGTGTTATTGCTTATTTTGTGTATATATTCTTCCAATTCAATTGGTGATAACGGTAATGAAAACTTTTTGAAAGCATATTTAAAACATTTGTATAACACATGGTAAGGATTCAACATCCTCAACCCTAACACAACAGATAACATTTGAAAAAAGGATTCACCATGCTTTCAAACCCTAAATCATGTAGTGTAAGCAATAGCACAATAATTTACACAAATTTGACTAGTTTTGGATCGATTAAGTAATTTTCGAAAGCTTAACAGAGAAAATACCTTGTCTTCGACGGAGGTTTGATGGTGACGATTGTAGATGTTGAAATTAAAGCCAAGCAATATGCACGTTGTTGTAGGAGATGTGGGGTTTTTCACTAGGGATCGAGATCTGGGGGTAAAATGAATGATTTTCGTGCAGAGCATAGAAGGAGATGAGAGATCAAGAGTCGAGCGACGCAACAGAGAGAAAGATCGTGAAACCTCTCTTTTTCAGGCTTAATGAAACTAGGGATTTGAATCTCTATTTTACCGAATGCAAAAAAAATAGAAAAAACAATAACAAACACTTCATATGAGATTGGGTTTTTCATATTATTTTAGCCCATTTTAGAAAAAACAAACAGGCCTCAAACTCTATAGATAAGAAGAGGAAGAAGTCAATAGATGACTTAGGCAGAGGGGGAGAGCTCGTTGTTGTGTATCTGAAATGAGAGTTCTGCAAGTCCCTTTATAGGCTACAGGAGGAGCCTTTGGAAAGAGAAAAATCTGGAGCACTAAATGCTCGTATTTACTCATCAATGGCGTCTTGAAGAGGAGAATCTGGCCATGAATGTCTAGTCAAACCGCGTGGTTTTAAAACAGAGAAGGAGGAAGATCTGGAACCAACATCGCCAAGGATGGAGCCGACTTCTTCCCAAACAGCGAACTTACATGCTGAATCGATGTCCTCACCGACCTTCAATTTCTCAGACAACGGTCTGTTGCGGCGGCGAACGAAGCCGTCAGAGAGCTCCTAATGCGATTCGACGAGGATCTGATCGCCTGGAGTGATGATTTGGACAGAAATGACCTCGAGCGACGCAACAGAGAGAAAGATCGTGAAACCTCTCTTTTTCAGGCTTAATGAAACTAGGGATTTGAATCTCTATTTTACCGAATGCAAAAAAAATAGAAAAAACAATAACAAACACTTCATATGAGATTGGGTTTTTCATATTATTTTAGCCCATTTTAGAAAAAACAAACAGGCCTCAAACTCTATAGATAAGAAGAGGAAGAAGTCAATAGATGACTTAGGCAGAGGGGGAGAGCTCGTTGTTGTGTATCTGAAATGAGAGTTCTGCAAGTCCCTTTATAGGCTACAGGAGGAGCCTTTGGAAAGAGAAAAATCTGGAGCACTAAATGCTCGTATTTACTCATCAATGGCGTCTTGAAGAGGAGAATCTGGCCATGAATGTCTAGTCAAACCGCGTGGTTTTAAAACAGAGAAGGAGGAAGATCTGGAACCAACATCGCCAAGGATGGAGCCGACTTCTTCCCAAACAGCGAACTTACATGCTGAATCGATGTCCTCACCGACCTTCAATTTCTCAGACAACGGTCTGTTGCGGCGGCGAACGAAGCCGTCAGAGAGCTCCTAATGCGATTCGACGAGGATCTGATCGCCTGGAGTGACGATTTGGACAGAAATGACCTCGAGCGACGCAACAGAGAGAAAGATCGTGAAACCTCTCTTTTTCAGGCTTAATGAAACTAGGGATTTGAATCTCTATTTTACCGAATGCAAAAAAAATAGAAAAAACAATAACAAACACTTCATATGAGATTGGGTTTTTCATATTATTTTAGCCCATTTTAGAAAAAACAAACAGGCCTCAAACTCTATAGATAAGAAGAGGAAGAAGTCAATAGATGACTTAGGCAGAGGGGGAGAGCTCGTTGTTGTGTATCTGAAATGAGAGTTCTGCAAGTCCCTTTATAGGCTACAGGAGGAGCCTTTGGAAAGAGAAAAATCTGGAGCACTAAATGCTCGTATTTACTCATCAATGGCGTCTTGAAGAGGAGAATCTGGCCATGAATGTCTAGTCAAACCGCGTGGTTTTAAAACAGAGAAGGAGGAAGATCTGGAACCAACATCGCCAAGGATGGAGCCGACTTCTTCCCAAACAGCGAACTTACATGCTGAATCGATGTCCTCACCGACCTTCAATTTCTCAGACAACGGTCTGTTGCGGCGGCGAACGAAGCCGTCAGAGAGCTCCTAATGCGATTCGACGAGGATCTGATCGCCTGGAGTGACGATTTGGACAGAAATGACCTCGAGCGACGCAACAGAGAGAAAGATCGTGAAACCTCTCTTTTTCAGGCTTAATGAAACTAGGGATTTGAATCTCTATTTTACCGAATGCAAAAAAAATAGAAAAAACAATAACAAACACTTCATATGAGATTGGGTTTTTCATATTATTTTAGCCCATTTTAGAAAAAACAAACAGGCCTCAAACTCTATAGATAAGAAGAGGAAGAAGTCAATAGATGACTTAGGCAGAGGGGGAGAGCTCGTTGTTGTGTATCTGAAATGAGAGTTCTGCAAGTCCCTTTATAGGCTACAGGAGGAGCCTTTGGAAAGAGAAAAATCTGGAGCACTAAATGCTCGTATTTACTCATCAATGGCGTCTTGAAGAGGAGAATCTGGCCATGAATGTCTAGTCAAACCGCGTGGTTTTAAAACAGAGAAGGAGGAAGATCTGGAACCAACATCGCCAAGGATGGAGCCGACTTCTTCCCAAACAGCGAACTTACATGCTGAATCGATGTCCTCACCGACCTTCAATTTCTCAGACAACGGTCTGTTGCGGCGGCGAACGAAGCCGTCAGAGAGCTCCTAATGCGATTCGACGAGGATCTGATCGCCTGGAGTGACGATTTGGACAGAAATGACCTCGAGATTGCGAACGGGAGGAGTGCTGTCAATGAGGGAGGTTTCGCCTGAGAAGACCTCGAGCCAGAGGTTGTGGATGTTCTTGGTGCCTGGTTTGGTGCCCCAGGCAGCAAAGGCGGCGGGAGGGAGGCAAGGTCGGGGCCAATCGGAGAGGGATTGAGGGGTTGGGAAGGTGAAATTAGGGTTAGGGTTTGTGGACATGGTGATTGTTGAAGCGTGGAAGAGGAAGCGGCGGTTAGAGGTGGAGATGGATTTGGGAGGAAGGTGGTGTTTAGGGAAGGTGAAGAGGGACAAAGCTATCAGCAGGAAATCAAGGAGGGAGGTCGAATTCGAGGTCGAGAGATTTTTGGAGCTAGAAGGTGGTTGCGATGGTGGAGGAAAGGGGAGGGACATTGTGGTGGTGATTTGGGCAATCGGCCCTGACAGAGAGGAAGTTGAGTTTTTTTGTGGGTCAAGAAAGGGGAATATACAGAGGATTCTTCCCTCTGGTTTTTGGTGTTGAATCGTCCAAAAGCGAGGTGAGTGGTGGGGATATTGTTCGTGTTTTGATTCGATTGAAGATTGGGAGGTGAATGAGATTGAAATTGGGGAATAACAAAGCAAAATCTGATTTAGAGATGATAGTGAAATGCTTTCAATCAATTTTTAAGAAATTACAAAAACTACCCCTTAACTTTCGAAGTTGTTATTTTCTGTACAAAATGGTGGGGTAAACATGTCATTTCACACATTTTAATGGAACATCTAACGAAAACCGGTAAAGAGTGGTTGATTGTAATAAAAAATTGAAATATGAGTGGTTTAGAATAAATAACCATATAACGGGTGGTTCCGTGCAAAATGACATATATAACGGGTGATTTTCTGCAAAACCCCCTTAGATATATTAATGATATAAAGCGTATTCCGACATATATGCATAAGTGAAATGACCCTATCAAATTGGGATAGAGGAAGTAGCATTCATTAAGTTTAAATATTAACAAATTATATTAAAATTAAAACCTTTATATAGAAATTATAAACCAGTCCCCGTAAATAATTTATTGATGCTTCCCGCGATAATTCAGTTTGCAGAATAAAAAGTAACATACCACGAGGCTCTTATACACTTGAGAAGGAGTGTAAACTTGGCTCTTGTACACGAGAGAAGGAGTGTAAATTGGGATCTTGTATACGGGTGAGGGAGTATATACGAGTCTCTTGTACACTGGGGAAGGAGTGTAAACAGGTTTGTACACTGATGGTACACTGGTTTTGGGCTGTAGACATGTGATGGAGTGTAGGTAAGGCTCTTATAAACAGGAGATGAAGTGTATACACATGTGAAGGTGTGTAAATTGGTTTCTTATAAGAAGTAGATGGTAGTAGGTTGACTTCTCGTGTTTAGGAGTAGAAACATTCACAAAGGCTTTAGAGTATGGTGACTCTCGAGTGACTTATACTCCGATGATGGTGTGTAGGAGTTGTAGTATCCATCGACACAAACAATAGCTGTCATGGAGAGGAAATCAAGAAACTAATCGAACCCATCATAGAACTACTTTGTTCTTTTTCAGGTGAAGTTGGATATGGAAAGAAAGAGAATAAGATTAGATGGTAACTATTGATGCATATTGTTGGGGTTTATATAACCAAAATTTTCGTTACATTAATGCCATTTAATTGGTTGTGCGATGAGAAGAAAATTGTTTATAAATTTGTCACATGAGGAGGGATCAAATGAGAACCTTGCTTAAGATAAAAACTAAGAACTGTATGTGGCCGTTGATTGTTGTTCATCCATAGGTCACGATTTGATCCAAATTTTAAGTGACTTTACTACACAGAGGGGTATTTTGGACTTTTTCCTTCTATCTTCTTTTCTGATCTTCCTTCTCTCCCCCGCACGTGGCGATTCAAGGCTTGTTATGCAATCTATTAAAGGTGAGCTTTTTCAAGGCTTCTCATTGATTCTTTCCCTATCACATTCATGTGACAATTTTTTATTGGTTCTCTTTCAATTGTTTTTATATTTCTATTTGATTTAAAATAAAACATTATTGTCTAATCACTTGTGTAGGTGAATATATATATACAAATAACTCCTAACAAATATGACTACAAACTATACTATTAAAATAAAATATTACTTAAACATTTGTTACATTAAGGTGTCATATCTTATAATATACACAGTTTTTCACTTTTTTTTTAAAGCCCTCGCCAATTTTAGTCTTCTTTATAAAGATCAGATCCAATTTTTAATTTTAGCCTTTTTGTTAAGTTGATTTATAGATAAGTTTGATTATATATCTCATCGGTTTACAAAAATTCACGTTGTTACTCAGTTAAAAAATAATAACTCTAAATATACTAACAAATCGTAAACTGAATGATTATAAATTGATTTAATAATTATTCTTTACTTAAGTTATTTTTAGTAAATAGATATATCAATTTAAAAACTATCTTAATCTATTTTATATACATATCTAATATATATACATCTATACATCTATAATAAAGCAAAGGGTGCTTAAAAAATATTAAAGAAAATGTATTTAATAGCTTCATCAATTATGTGTGTCATGTACACATTTTGTATTAAACCAAAGTATCTTTAATCTTTTCCAAATGTTTAACAAATACAATTTGGCTACTTGATTTTTTTTATCGATTTTTAAGTCTCGAAGCTAATTTTTTAATATTTTATCTTGTGGTTAATAAACCGAGTTTTCCAACAAAGAATAAACCTAACGTATGAGAACATTTCAACAAAAACTATATGAGAATCGCTTATAAAATTTGTTGTAACTAGCTTCTAGACTAATATTTCTTTGGAAATAAGTTTTTGAAGTTGCATTAGAATTTATTATTTATTTGTATTTAATTTATATAACTATGAGCCTTGTTTTTTCGATTTGGTTCATGAATTTCTTTTAAAGGAGAGATATTATATCATTTGATATATAATTGTTTTTCTTTAGGTATTTTTATATAAATATAAGTCAATATAAAGTCATTAGTAGTTTAATAAGTTATAATAAAAATATCAATTCCAATGTTAATAATTTACTAAAGTAATTATAAAATAATTATCATAAATATACTCGTGCATGACACGGTCTATACACTAGTTTGATATTGCTATGGATATTCAGAGACATAAAAAGCCAAGCTTTACTATGACTCAGCTAAACTACACATCACAATTTTTCAATCCTTTTGGAAATAGTGATCCTTCTTCATCTCTCCCTCCTGCTGCTCTTAAGTCCATGCTTCTAAATGATTCAGCTCCTCCTGATGACAATGGTTCTCCTCCTACCTCCTCCCTTGTAATCTCAAAAAGTCATCTCATATCCAAGAATCATCCCCTGGACAATCTAATCACTCCTTTTGGTGAACGCGTTCTTCGCTCTATGGTTAACTTCTTCTATTCCAATCATGCTTTCATCTCATACATTGACCCAAAGAACATCAAGGAAGCTCTTCTGGACCCAGATTGGATTGTTTCCATGCAAGAATAACTTCATCAATTTGAGTGCAACAAATTATGGAGACTCGTTCCATTGCCTTTCAATAAAAATCCAATTGGAACAAGATGGGTGTTTCGAAACAAGTTAGACGATTCTGGAGAGGTAACGCAGAACAAATCTAGACTTGATGCACAAGGATACTGTCAACAAGAAGGAATTTATTATGATGAAACAAATGCTCCAGTTTCCAGAATTGAGGTCATTCGTCTTCTCATCGCCTACGCTGCACTCAAAGGTTTCACCCTTTATCAAATGGATGGTAAGACTGTCTTCTTAAATGAAATTCTACAGGAAGAAGTTTATGTCAAACAACTCCCAGGTTTTGAAGATCCATTAAATCCCTACTTTCTGTATGCTCTTGATAAAGCTCTTTATAGGTTGAAACAAGCTCCCCGTGCCTGGTACGACAAACTAGCTCATTTTTTGCTCTCAAATGGATATACAAGAGGAAAAATCGATCGTACACTCTTTCTACTGGAGCAAGATGGGGAGGTGCTTATTGTACAAGTCTATGTGGATTAAATCATTTTTTGCTCTACTAATCTTGCACTAGTGGAGAAATTCAAAGATCTTATGAGTAGTGAGTTTGAAAGAGTATGATCGATCGGTGAGTTCTCTTTCTTTCTTGATCTTCAAATTGTGAAAACTCTCGAAGGGATCAAGATTCATCAACAAAAATATAGCAAAGAGCTCTTTAAGAAATATGGGATGGATACCTCAAAGTCCTTTCGGACCCCATGGTAAAAAATGCTCAACTTCAAATGGCTCCTCATGAACAAGTTGTGGACTCCACTATGTATAGAGAAATGATTGGCTCTTTGCTATATCTTACTGCAAGTCGGCCTGATATCCTATATAGTATATGTTTGTGCGCAATATTACAATCTGATCCACATACATCTCATTTTATGGAGGTCAAGCGCATCTTCAGGTATCCAAAAGGTATGGATCACCTATGTCTTTGGTACCCTAGAAATTGTTAATTCAATCTTGTAGGATATACGGATGTGGATCTTGGTGGATAAATCCCAGACAGGAAAAGCACAAGTGGAACAACCCAGTTTCTCGGCCCTGTCTCATCTCTTGGGCCTTTAAGAAACAGAATTTTGTCGCACAATCCACTGCTGAAGTTGAATATTTGGTCGCTGCCTCTTGTTGCTCCAAAGTACTTTGGTTGCAACACTAACTCTAGGATTACAATATCTCACTTGGCTTTATTCCCATCATGTGTGACAACACGAGTGCTATTCAGATTTCTAAAAACCCTATCTTTCACTCTTGAACTAAGCATATTGACATTCGTTATCACTTTATTCGTGATAATGTTGACAAAGGACTTTTTACGATGGAACATTGCATGACTGACTTTCGAATAGCATATATCTTCACCAAATTTCTTGACAAAGAGCCTTTTGAGCGTCTTCAAATGCTCTTTGGCATGATCTCTCTGTAATAAGGAAATCCTATCTTGTTATTACCTCGATGATAGGCTAATTGAGTACTTGATTCATTGTATATCATGCACAAGAGTGTATATTGTTTGATTTGAGTAACTTTTGCTAGATCTTTCTTTGCATTGAGGTCTTGCTTCATGTTGTCTATAGAATGGTTTTTCTTTGTATGTTACACCTCTTATTTTCGGCCAAAACAACCAATTTGACATATTTGAACCCGTAATATAAGTCTGAAGGATAATTGGTTGTACAACCCTCCCAAAGCCATGGATCAGGTAAAAGTTCCCTACGAGCCATCTATTGTTCACCCTTTATCTGGGAATAAGTACGTGATTCTTTACAAATATTCCTTGCATGTTACTATTGTTTGGACTGCATTTATTTTATATCCCATATGTGTCCAAACTAGCCTTTTTATTCCACTCAAGATCGGGACTAAGGAACAAGTTATAGCAAGGTTTAAGTGTGACAATCAACCATCTGGAATAGTTTGTGGACCGCTTGAAATTACTTGAAAATATGTGTGCTTTGGTGCTCAGAAATCAGAAATAGTTGGTAGGCGCAACAGCTAGATCATTAAATGCTTTAGGAACTCATGTTACCGTTACACTAGAAAGTTACTTTTGGAGGTGCTTACATACGTCAGTGATGTAAGATTTTGTTTCCTTTTCCTCACCGCCTCTCTCTCTCTCTCAAGCTATATATCCTCTACAATTTTCCCATATCTCACCCCGCGTATCTCTCTCCATAAAATCTCCCCCGATACCTCCATTCCTCATCAATAAAAACCCTAACCTTTGACCCTCATCATCCCCAAAGATCCACATATGGCCTCCCCAGTCTCCAACTCCTTCAATGTCAACGAATTGCGACATTGACACCAAAATCAAGCAACTTCAAGAGAAACAAATGCAATTCTCAATGGCCTCCCAGAAACTGATCGCTCTCCTGAAGGAAGTTCTTGATATTGCTCAGGAAGCCACTTCAATGGTGGCAAAATCTCTTGACGCCGTTTCTATCGAGCCATTGGCAGAGGACACCATCTCTTCCTCTCCGAATTTCAATTTGGAGGAGACTGTGTCAACAGAGAGCAAAGGGAAAAGAAAAGTCTTAATCAAGAACAATTTGAAAGTGAGGCGCATACTCCCACTTTGTCCACATCTCTCAAACCATTTGTGGGACGCCTCCTTTACTCCATGTGTTCCGTTGCTGCCAAATACGCCAAGAAACCTCACCGAGATAAAATCTCCTCTGAGCCCATAAATTATGAGGACACAAAAGATTGCACAGTACTTCAAGAGTTCTTCATTCCAAGTGAGCTCTTCTCTCTGAATCCTGATTTCACTGGAATAAAGGAATTGTTAAAGGCTCGGGGTGTTCATTCCAAAAGATTAGGTACGCCACTTCTATTCTGATTTCACGTTGGTCACAAGTAGGTCTGGTGTTATTTATGCCTCTTCCACTTTTGTTGGGGAACGAATACTTTGTCTCCTAAGATTATTGCCAACACTCTGTTTGTTCCACTTGTTGGTTTCTTCTATCTTCCTTCTGACCAGCTTACAGCGGAACAACAACAGTTGAGAGACACTAGTTGCAAACGCCTAATAGGTGGTGTTCGGTATACCGTAAGCACTGATGAGTTAACCAGGTTTCAGAGGGTGTGCCACACTATCTTTATAAAAGGAGTTATATGTCGACAGGAGAGTCAGAACACTGTCACATATACTAATCTCTTTCTCCTCGATCGCTTTATTCACAAGGAGCCAATCAGTCTCGCCATAATTTGTCTTGCTCCATATGGGAAAAGTATATGCTCTTTTCAGTAAGGGTAAAGCTCACTCTCTTCCCTATGCTGGTTTAGTGAAAGAATTGCTCATCAACAATGAAGTCTATGACTCTAAAATTGAGTGTCCCAACGTTTGTGTCACTGGTATGTCGCTCAGATGCATTGCAAGGAAGTTTTTGAACAAGAGCAACTGGAACAAGAATGTGCCCGCTCATCTGGTTTTCCTCCTCCTCCACAAATTCCCATCAGACAAACTCGTCTCGTCCCCAAACCTGCCATTTCCATTCAAACGGAACAACTTCTTGAGCTTTTCCAGATAAATCAGCACATGACCGTACTATTCTCTGAAGTTAAAACAATGAAGAACACCATGAAACGGCTATTGGAACACTTGTCTGGGGATCCACTTCGGCGCTCTATGGACCAGTCCTAATCCTGAGTGGAACTCTTTCTTATCCCCTAGCCGCATTAACTTCTATTTCTTGATATTTTAGGTGTTTCATGTGTTGCCCTTCTTCCTGATTTAGCTACATGTTTGTTTTTCTCTCTTTTCTTTGTAAATTATTCTAGTTAGTTGTGAAATCAATGAAAACTCTAGTATGCAAACTTGGTGATTTTCTCTGTCTCTTATACTCTTTTGATGATGCCAAAAGGGGAAAGTGTGGGAAAATGTGAGATAAACTTATGCAAAGAAGATATAGATGTACCAGTTCAAGAGATGAGGGAGAACATTGAAAGAAATTTGAAGGTAATTTCTCTATGCTTAATTTGAGGAGGAACATTGTCTATGTTTATCACTTAGAATTTGCATGACATTTCTTTAATATTCTTAGCCTCTCTAGCAAGTGATCACATTTTTATATACAAGTTTGTCATCAATAAAAAGGGGAAAATCATTGGAACAATGTATATGGCATATGTACCATACAAGTATCTCTCTGGGTTTTGGTGATGACAAACTTCATTACACTTAATATCCTCGAGTGTTTCCACGAGAATAAATGCTTAAAGGAACGACTATGAAAGAAGAGTGAAGGATGCAAAAGCTAAAGAGAGGAACAACTCAAGTCCATTGGACCAACACGCTCAAAGCGGGAAGAAGAGAAGTGCGCCTAGGGTTGTGAAACAACTTCCTATTCCTGGAAAGCGACACACCCTATGGAAGATTGGAAATATTTCCTTGGAAACGAATTTCACTCACTTCTTGCGCCCGAAGAAAGATCCACTGGAACAATCTTTGTATTTTTTTTATTGATTTTATTGTATTTTTGGAACAAATCTTAGATCTTACTTGAGCGATAGTTTTAGTAGCTCATTGAAGAAGAAGACTAGCGAAAAATAAGGCTTCATGAATGTGTAAATGTTGTTTAGGATTGTGAACGTGTGGGTTATATTGTTAGGAGTAGGATTTAAAAGTAATGATAGCTTGGATACTTGTGGCGAATTCAAGTTGAGTAAGTTTACTTGCTTGTAAAAGTCTTGATTAATAATATATGTACACGATTCAAATCTTATTAGGTTAAAAGTCTAGAGATAGAGGTTTTACTCAGGGGACTAGTTGATCACTTGAGGTTTCCTCTCTAAGTAATATTGTCATTTATTATTTATGCATTCTATTATTCCGCTGCCTAGGGAACAATTTTAAAACAACTTTGAGAGAGAGATTTTGGTAATGCCAAAGAACCGTGTTTATTGATTGAGTTGATGATGTTTATATACAAGTTGAAAGTGAAAGGATAAACATGAGGACAATTACATAACTGTCTACAACTGCTAAATAACTGTAAAATCAAACTGTAAAATAAGTAACTGTATAACTTGCTAATTCTAATACATCAGCAATTTAAACATCAGTAATTTACACAGCAGCATCAGCCTACAACATATTTATTTCTATATCCCCCCTCAAGGTGGCGCATGAAGATCTCGAATGCCCAGCTTGGAGAGAAAAGTGTGGAAGTGAGTCTTGCCCAATGCCTTCGTGAATATATCTGCCAATTGTAGAGACATACATAGGCGAGAGAGTTTCGTTTGAAATTTCGTCACGAACAAAATGACAATCGACCTCGATATGTTTTGTTCTTTCATGGAAAACTGGATTGCAAGTGATGTGGAGAGCTGATTGGTTGTCACAATGAAGAAAAATAGGAGCTGTGTGAGGCACTTGGAGATCGCTTAATAATCCTTTTAGCCATTTCAGTTCACAAGTGACCATGGCCATTGATCGATATCAGCTTCAGCCGAGGATTTTGAAACAATAGGTTGCTTCTTTGTTTTCCAGGAGATTGGAGAGTCCCCAAGGAACACTAACCACCTAGAAAGTGATCTGTGTGTGATCGGACAACTAGCCCAATCTGAGTCACACCACCCTTGTAGTGTGAGAGGACAGTTTGATCGAAGAAGGATGCCTTGTCCAGTGTGATTTTTGATGTAACGAACCACCCGTAATGCTACTTGCCAATGGTCCATAGATGGATTATGCATAAACTAGAAGAGGATATGTACCGAATAAGCTAAATCAGGTCTAGAAAAACAGAGGTAAATGAGTCTTCCGATGATTCTGCGGTACTGTTTGGAATTAGACATGGCAGGTGCCGCTGGCAATGCGAGTCTATGCTGAGTATCCATAGGAAATTCTGCAGGTTTGGATCCTAGGAGGCCAACATCAGAAATAATGTCAAGTACGTATTTTCTTTGATTGACATAAATACCTTTAGATGAACGAGCTATTTCAATTCTGAGGAAGTATTTTAAAGTTCCCAGTGTTGGAACTCGGATTTGTTGGAACCTCGTTCCAACGGAAGGGAAACCGGCAACACTCCGGATTCCCGAGTCTTTGTCGTTTCTTCTTCTTGTGGTCCCTCTATTCTCTCTCTCTCGTTGTAAAGTAATAACGTCCATGTTCCTGCAAAAGCCAAACCCGGAGCTGGTGCTCCCCGGGAAGGCACTCCGACGCTCAAGTCAGTAATTATTTAAATGATATAATTGACAAATGATACTTCAATTACTTATTTATGCTTGGAGCCTCTCTTAAACAACATTCATGCATAACGAGGCCGCGTGCATGGCCGAGGAGAGAAGTCCCGAGAACAAAGCCGAGGTTGTGACGCGAGCCACAGCTAGGGCAGCTAGGGCGGTAACGCGAGCCAAGGTCGATGAAGTGACGCGTGCATGGCCGAGGCGGGCTGCGGCTTCGGCTAGGGAAGCGACGCGAAGGAAACGACGCGAGCCACGGCTAGGGCTTCGGCTAGAAGGAGGGGACGCGTGCCGAGGCGTGCCGAGGCGTGCCGAGGCGAGCTGCGAGAACCACGCGAGCCAGGCCGAGGTGAGCTATGGCTAGAGTCGAGGCCGTAGCGAGCTAAGGCTACGTGAATCCAAACCGAGAGCTCCCATCTGAGGATTGCTCCCCTCTAGCCCCAAAACAGCCCCTCTCTTCCCTCCTCCGTCCTCCCTTCCTCTTTCTCTGCTTCATTCTTCTCTTTCTGCTTCATTCTTCTCTTTCTCCTTCTTTCTTTCTCTGTTTGTCTTCTTTTTTCTTTCTTTCGTTCCTTCTCTGTTTTTCTTCCGCCTCTGTCCTTTTTTCTTTCTTTGTCCCCTCTCCTTCTTATCTCTTTTCTTTTCTTCCTTCCTGCTTTCTTTTGCAACTTACCCCTTTTTCTCTTTCTTTAGTAATTTACCCCTTTTATCCCTCGTGCACAACACGCACATATATATATATATATACAAAAGAAGGCTACTGTTGATTGCTTTATCCCGGGTCCAACACAGCTCCCCAAGCTCTTCGTTGAATAAACGAAGGCTTGGTTTATTGGACCTTTACTAAATCTTATGCCCATTGAAGAATTTCGCGAGTGTGTTATTCGTCATTTACGTGACATTTTTGCGTATTAGATTGGGTAAAGACGAGACAAATTTTAATAGGATGGTATGATACGGTGATTTTGAGAGTGAATCGCACCCAACCTCCCCTTGATTCTTCTCTTATGCACCTTATAGCCTCTTTCTTAGATTAAGACGAGACTCGAGGAGAAAACTCTCAAGGCTCGTTAGTCGCCAGCCTTGCGAGATCTCTCGTTAATGAACAAAGCTAAGGGAAGCTCCCGGCCTATTGTGAATGAACGAAGGCTAAGGGAAGCTCCCATGCCTAATGCGAATGAACGAAGGCTAAGGGAAGCTCCCAAGCTTAGTGGAAGTGATACTACTCGCCAGGGTTTTAACCTTGCGAACGAACGTGCGTATGAACCTGTCTTTGCTCATGTGATTTATGCATAATGTGGAGCATAGCCATACTCACGTAGAGTATATGGGTATTATGGAGCATATCAATGCCTGCGTGGCATATGTGCAGCGCCGAGTAGGTTATTTCTCGTGTGAAGTGTGCATTACTATGAAAAATGTGGTTGCTCACGTGTGTTTATGTAACATGCAACATGTTGATGTCTACGTAGTATATGTATGGGTATTATGGAGCACATTTCTGCTCGCGTAAAGTATAGTTGCAATATGGAGTATGCTGAGCTTGCGTGGAATTGTGGACGTGCTGACACTCATGTATATAGTTGTTAACACGCGAGCATATCACCTCTACGGATGTCTCGTATACTCGCGAGGCATGTAATGGAACAAAGGGTTAGGTATAGTTTTAATGCATCGCAAGCATATGATTTTGCATATAATAAATGACTCCACACCCTAGGCTCGCTAGGGTGTCAGTCTCGTGAGTACTCTCGCGAACAAATGAAGCTAAGGGAAGCTCCTGGCCTATTGTGAGCGAACAAAAGACAAGGGAAGCTCCCGAGCTTTAAGGGAAAAGGCACCTCAGGCTTGCTGAGGTGTTAGCCTCGTGATCGATCTTGTGATTGAACATGTTGTTACACGCGTAGTTAATGTAATTTTTCGAGCATGTATAATGTATTTTTAATCTGGTGTGCATTTGTTACGGGCACGCAAGTACGTATAAAATAGAGCATGTTGATACTCACGTGGGGTGTTTGAGGTATGCTGCTGTTTGCGTCGCTCGCGTGGTTGTACGCATGCAATGGGGTGTATTGGTCCCCGCGTGGGTTATGTATATTGTTGAATGGAATTTGCTCGTGAGCTGGATTACAGCGGGTGAGCTCGTTGGCATAAACCCGTCCATGCTTTCGCGACCAAGGGGAGTTTTCTAGCTCAGCCCTGGAAGCTGGAAGCTGGATACGAAACCCGTCCACGTTTTCGCGACCAAGGGGAGTTTTCTAGCTCAGCCCTGGAAGCTGGAAGCTGGATACGAAACTCGTCCACGCTTTCGCGACCAAGGGGAGTTTTTTAGCTCAGCCCTGGAAGCTGGAAGCTGGACACGCGACCTGGGGGGGTTTTTTAGCCCAGCCCAGCCGCTCGGGCTTTCGCGACCAGGGGGAGTTTTTTAGCTTAGCCCTGGAAGCTGGAAGCTGGACACGCGACCTGGGGGGGTTTTTTAGCCCAGCCCAGCCGCTCGGGCTTTCGCGACCAGGGAGAGTTTTTTAGCTCAGCCCTGGAAGCTGGAAGCTGGACACGCGACCTGGGGGGGTTTTTTAGCCCAGCCCAGCCGCTCGGGCTTTCGCGACCAGGGAGAGTTTTTTAGCTCAGCCCTGGAAGCTGGAAGCTGGACACGCGACCTGGGGGGGTTTTTTAGCCCAGCCCAGCCGCTCGGGCTTTCGCGACCAGGGGGAGTTTTTTAGCTCAGCCCTGGAAGCTGGAAGCTGGACACGCGACCTGGGGGGGTTTTTTAGCCCAGCCCAGCCGCTCGGGCTTTCGCGACCAGGGAGAGTTTTTTAGCTCAGCCCTGGAAGCTGGAAGCTGGACACGCGACCTGGGGGGTTTTTTAGCCCAGCCCAGCCGCTCGGGCTTTCGCGACCAGGGAGAGTTTTTTAGCTCAGCCCTGGAAGCTGGAAGCTGGACACGCGACCTGGGGGGGTTTTTTAGCCCAGCCCAGCCGCTCGGGCTTTCGCGACCAGGGGGAGTTTTTTAGCTCAGCCCTGGAAGCTGGAAGCTGCATCGCCACCCAAGAGGTCTTACAGCCCCGCCTGGTGAGGCGGCATCATGGCCTAGGTGAGTGTACATCTCATCTAGGTCACGGTACATACCGCGTGCTCGGTGACTTGCCCGATGCCGCTAATTGTAAGCAAGCTAAATAAATAGAAGAAAGTATGAGCAAGGTAAAAGTCATGCTAAGTGCAAGCGGGACTTACCTGACTCTTTGCCTCTTTATCTTTTGTTAATCTTGTGATTTGTTTTTCATAGAGCGAGTAGAAAACCTTCGTCATGACGAATGTCAAACTGGTAGCGTGAGGAAATCCCCACGGTCGGCGCCAGTGTTGGAACTCGGATTTGTTGGAACCTCGTTCCAACGGAAGGGAAACCGGCAACACTCCGGATTCCCGAGTCTTTGTCGTTTCTTCTTCTTGTGGTCCCTCTATTCTCTCTCTCTCGTTGTAAAGTAATAACGTCCATGTTCCTGCAAAAGCCAAACCCGGAGCTGGTGCTCCCCGGGAAGGCACTCCGACGCTCAAGTCAGTAATTATTTAAATGATATAATTGACAAATGATACTTCAATTACTTATTTATGCTTGGAGCCTCTCTTAAACAGCATTCATGCATAACGAGGCCGCGTGCATGGCCGAGGCGAGAAGTCCCGAGAACAAAGCCGAGGTTGTGACGCGAGCCACAGCTAGGGCAGCTAGGGCGGTAACGCGAGCCAAGGTCGATGAAGTGACGCGTGCATGGCCGAGGCGGGCTGCGGCTTGAAGAGGCGACGCATGCATGGCCGAGGCGGGCTGCGGCTTCGGCTAGGGAAGCGACGCGAAGGAAACGATGCGAGCCACGACTAGGGCTTCGGCTAGAAGGAGGGGACGCGTGCCGAGGCGAGCTGCGAGAACCACGCGAGCCAGGCCGAGGTGAGCTATGGCTAGAGTCGAGGCCGTAGCGAGCTAAGGCTACGTGAATCCAAACCGAGAGCTCCCATCTGAGGATTGCTCCCCTCTAGCCCCAAAACAGCCCCTCTCTTCCCTCCTCCGTCCTCCCTTCCTCTTTCTCTGCTTCATTCTTCTCTTTCTGCTTCATTCTTCTCTTTCTCCTTCTTTCTTTCTCTGTTTCTCTTCTTTTTTCTTTCTTTCGTTCCTTCTCTGTTTTTCTTCCGCCTCTGTCCTTTTTTCTTTCTCTGTCCCCTCTCCTTCTTATCTCTTTTCTTTTCTTCCTTCCTGCTTTCTTTTGCAACTTACCCCTTTTTCTCTTTCTTTAGTAATTTACCCCTTTTATCCCTCGTGCACAACACGCACATATATATATATATACAAAAGAAGGCTACATATCTTTCATTTTGAAACAATTACTCAAATAATTCTTCAACTGTGAGATAGATGTTGCGTTGTTACCCGAAATGATCAGGTCATCCACATAAATGAGAACGAAGAGGTGTATGTTATGATGGATTGAAATAAATAAAGAATAGTCATGATGAGATTGAGAAAAACCATATTCCTGAAGTTTTACAAGTCGAGCCTTGTACCTTTCAATAGATCCATCAGATTTATATTTAATCTGATAAACCCACTTGCATCCCAAGGCTTTCTTCCCATTAGGCAAACGAGAGAGAGTCCAAGTGTGATTATCTTTCAAAGCTTGTATTTCTAGTTCCATGGCTTCTCTCCATCGTCTATCTTTAACAGCTTCTGCTAAAGACTGAGGTTCTTTATTTGTTGATATGCCTGTGAGATACCCACGATGATTTTGAGAAAACTTATCATAGTTGACGTATTTGGGTAAGGGATAATGGCAGCCTGATTCTGATTTTTGCACCAATTTTGTTGTGTTGGTCACATAATTTTGCAGTCGTGTGGATGGAAATTTAATTCGACAGCCTCGACTTCTCTTGGTGGTCCTGATGTGCTTTGTACATTTCCTGGTGTGTTTTGCACATTTCCTGGTGTGCTCTGCAGGTTTCCTGATGTGCTTTGCACATTTTCTGGTGTGTTATGCTGATTTCCTGATGTGCTTTGCACATTTCCTGGTGTGCTATGCAGATTTCCTGGTGTTCTTTGCCCATTTCCTGATGTGCTATGCAGATTTCCTGGTGTTCTTTGCAAATTTTCTGGTTCTGATTCATCAATTATGGCATGTGAATTATGCATTTCATCTGTTCCATCAACTCTTGCAAATGAAGGAGTATAGGTATCTATTTGCTGCATTCCTTCATCTCTGGATTCTTCTTCAAAAGGTGAACAAAAGCTATTTGCTTCCTCATTCATTACCGGATTTATATTTGTAACAATATTCTCAGTATTTTCTTTGTTATAAAATGGGAATGAATGTTCATAAAACGTGGCATCTCTTGAGATTAAAAATTCATTGGTTGTTGGATCATAAAATTTCCATGCTTTCTTACCGGTTGGGTATCCAATGAAGACACATCGACGTCCTCTACTAGCGAATTTATCTCCACCCTTGGTTGAATTATGTACAAAACTAAGACAGCCGATCACTCGTATATGTGAGTAATCTGGGCAAGTTCCATGGAGTAATTCAAAAGGACTCTTTCCTTGTAATAATGGAGAGGGTAGTTGATTGATTAAGTACACTGCTGCTAAAACACATTCACCCCAGAAATCTATTGGAAGATGTCCTTGGAATCTCAAGGCGCGAGCAACATTTAATATATGTCGATGCTTTCTTTCGACTCGTTCCCACGCATGATGTCTGAAAAATCACACCTTGTTCCTCGAAGAAGATTTTCATACATGCAAACTCGGTTCCATTGTCGCTACGTAAAGTTTTAATTTTTGCATTGAATTGTCGTTCAAGCATTGCAAAGAAATTCAGCAATGTTTTCCTTACTTCCTTTTTGTCGATGAGCAGGAATATCCATACGGCTCTAGAGTAATCATCGACGATTGTAAGAAAGTAATATGCTCCGCACGAGGAGGCTTTTCGGTAAGGACCCCATAGGTCACAATGTATCAAATCGAATGCGTTTTGAGCCCGTGAGTAACTTAATGGAAATTTATTTCTAGTTTGCTTTGCCTGATGGCATACATCACAAATCTTAACAGAACCTGAACTATTGTTACATTCTTTTATCAAACTTAAAACTTCATCTGAGGGATGCCCCATCCTCTCATGCCACACTTCCTTTGTCAAGCTGTCAGAGATTGGAATAGATCCTGCCATGTTTGTCTCAGTAACCCTTCCATCTGCCATATTTATCTTGAATCCTCCACGCATTTGGCCTGAAGTTCCTCTGTCTCCATACGAGTTCCCTCCATCTCTGCGCCTCTCGCCCCACCACTCAGGGTAACCGACGAGTTTAAAACAGCCTGTCATGTCGTGCCCCTTTCTATTACAGTGGGTGCACCAGATGTTTGAATTTCTTCCCTCATTCTTTCCTTTGCTCTTGTACACGCGGCTCTTGTACACGGGAGAAGGAGTGTAAACGGGACTCTTGTACACTGGTTTTGGAATGTAGATTGGGCTCTTATAAGAGGGAGATGGAGTATATGCGGGTGTAGGTTTGTATAATGATTTTGGCACGTAAATAGGTGAAGGACTGTAAACTGGTTTCTTGTATGATGGACAAGGCTAGTAGGTTGGCTTCTCGTATTTGGGAGTCGACACATACACAGATGCTTTGTAATATGGTGACGCACACGGAACATACTCACCTGACTTGTACTCTGCTGATGGCGTGTAAGAACTATAGTAGCCATCGGCATAGGCAATAGATGCCATGGAGAAAACAAGTACTCAGGAAATCAATAAACTCATGGTTGAACTTCTTTATTCGTTTTCTTATTTGAAGTTCGCTATGAAACAAAGACAAGATCAGATGGTCATTATATTGATGTTTATGGTTGGCTTTATATAGGCTTAATTTTGTTACACCATTAGCACTTAATAAAAATTGCTTATACATCTGTCACCTACCTCGATCTAGGATAATCATCTATATATATATATATATTTTAGAAAATAACTAAATAAAATAAAATGACAAGTGGCAAATAGAGTAAGAAAACGCCACATGATAAATTCAATAAAAAAATGCCATGTTGAAATAGCTAGTTTTTCTTTAATATATTATAAGTTATATAGAGATTGATTATTTAATTAAATGTAGAGGAAAGCCACCTCTAAGAAGAAGGAAAGTGAGATATTGCAAACTAGAGCTCTCAAAAAATGACCGAACTCAAAAAACCGACCTGACCGACCTGCATTTAAACCCGACCCACCAAACCAAAAATCTGAATTAACCGAACCCGAAGCTATTTGGAAACTACATTCATCGAACCCGACCGACCCGTAACCTGACCGAAGCTATCCGAAAAATTATATAAAAATATTATTTTAGTGTTATACTACTAAATGCATTAAAATAATTAAATATAATATTATTTTAATAAGTTATTTTAATTTTTAATGTATTATTTAATTTACTTTTATAATTTTAATAATAAATATAATATTTAAAAATGATGTTTTAAACCCGTTGTTTAACCCGAACCGCCCGCTAACCTGTAATGACCCGACCCGACTTGACATTTTATCCGAATTAACCGAACCCGAAATGAACGAACCTGAACCTGACTTGACCGACCCGATTGACACCTCTAGTGTCAGCCTATTAATTTTAAATGTAAAAGAAAAGTTAGGATTTTGATTTAAAGAAAGATCACATAGTAAAGAAATAGGATATAGAAAGAAGTATATAGTGAGATTTTTTGATAGAAGTTTCCAAAAAATAAATGGAGAGATCAAGCATTTGTAGGCAATACGTGGCAATTTAAAACATTAAGAGAAGTATTAGACATATTAAATATATAGTTAACATATGACAAGGTGAAAGAGAGGATGACATGTGGCAAGAAGTGAGGATTGCTTTAATATTTATACAAGTCCCGGGACCCTGCCCTTCGCGCGGAGCAATTACGGATTTTATATGCTCCATTTATTAGCAGAACCTGCATTTATCATTAGTAGACACTGCATGCATTTATATGCTCCATTTTTAAGTAATTTTAAGTAATGCATCAACAACATATTCAATTCATCACTGAAAAACTATAAGACTGGTTATGCTTACAAGTTATATATAAACTATAAAACTACAACACCATTTTTTAGTCATCAGTGAAAAACTATAATCTGCAACACAATTTGAAGGAAACTATATAACAACAAAGAATCATATAAACAACTACTAGAGAAAAGAGAATAATAATCCATCACATGAAATGAAGAGCGAAAAACCTCCTCAGAATAAGCTACTACCTTTTCATCAGGTTAGTCAGCAAAGAAGACACCCAACAGTTGGTTCATATGTTGATGAATGCGGGAATGGCTGAGATCATTTACTGAAAAACAATTGCAAGTGGCAAGTGAGATTCTAGAACTAATGGAAAATGTTGAAAAATACCAGAGGAATTCGAAAATGAACCAACTGTCAAAAGCATGGTACTTACAACACATGGACTAAAAGGACAGAAAAGAGAAGAGAATGAGAAAATGAAGGAGTTCAGAAGGATTTGGGAAGATGAAGACTATCCATTCTAGAGTGATCCTCAACTGATTGAGTGTCTAAAAGCAATCAAGAAGGCTAAAGAGTTGAAACAAAAAATGAAAATTTCAAGTCATCAACCTTCAACATAAAAAAAATAACAAATTTCGAGCAACAAAAAACATAAACAACAACTCAGGAGAATGGACAACCTCAAGAAATGAACATAGACATTGATTCATAAATGAGGAAAAGGTACACACATTTAAACTTGATGAACCTACAGTTCAAGGTTGATGAACCTTGAGTAGTAGGTTGATGAACCTACTATTTTAGTATATTACATACATTTTATATGCATTGGATGAAACTACTATATCAGAATCATAAACGTTATTGTTTTACTACATAAGATGCATGATTTTTTGGGGATAATTATTTTAATGAACCTAGTGGTATAGGATATTGAACCTGCAATAGTTGGTTCATGAAGCTAGTGATATACCTTATAGTCAATATCCAGGTTCACACTTTTGAACTTTTTTAACTTACAGTACAAGGTTGATGAACCTACAGTAGTAGGATGATGAACTTACTGTCTAAGTATATTACTTACATCTTATTTGCATTGGATGAACCTACATAAGATGCATGATTTTTAAGGACAATTATCTTGATGAACCTAGTTGTATAGGATAATGAACGTACAGGAGTAGGTTCATGAACCTATTCATATTGCTTATAGTAATTATCCAGGTTCATTGTTTAGAACTTTGTTTTTTACTTAACCAAAATAGCATACTATGTGTTCAAAAATGAAGGAGAGATATATGAAGCCAAAGGAAAACAAGTACAACATAGATGTGAAACAAGAGGAAAGTAAACATCGACAAATAGAGGTAAATCTATAGTAATGTTACTAGGTTCATGGAGTTACAATTATTTTTACCTTCATTTTTATCACAAAAAATGAATACTTCCGGTCTAACACATTTTTTTAAAAATATGATGCAGGTTCGGAGATCTGGGGATTTGTAAATTTATGATGGACAAGAAGGGAGAAGGGCAGCAGTGATCATTGAGTGTAGACAGCAGGAGGACAAACAAAAATAAAAACAACAAGAAGAAAAAACATATAAAAAGTTGAGCTTACAGGTTCTTTTCTATACCATAACAGGTTCATTACTTGACACACATAAAAATATTAGATTCTAACACACATAATGAACAGATGAAAAGAATGGAAAAACAAGGCAAAGCACAAAAAGAAGACAGCCACGAACTACAGATTTTACAGGTATAATTCTTTATTCACATCCATTGATAAACTTGATTATATATAACCCTAGACATGTATACGTTCATTAAAATATGATTCAAGTTCATACAAGTTTCTTTTAAAGTTCATTGTGAATTATATGAACATACATGAAGTAACTATGATGAGAAATTATATTTTCATGTATCAGGTGAAACAAAAATACAAACCAATAAAGATAATCAACCTAGACCCTGCATTTACAGTGGTAAGTAAAGTACCAAATTTTCAGATCTATGAATTTATTTTATTTTTATTTTTATTTTTATTTTCTGTTAATTCTGTTGTTAACCACATTCATTCATCAATAACAGATAAAAAGGAAACAAAGTCCCATATTCATATATCTTGAAGATAGAAATGAACAACAACAAGTAGTGATATTAAGAAGCAACCAAAATTTAGTTGACATTTTAAAAGAGACAACCAATGAGGAGCAAAAATGGGAGAATACAGCGTGAGAAATAACCCGGGCGTGTATCTCACGAGTTATAAAGTCGTTGAAAAAAGAAATTTTGACATATAACACGGACGTCACCGAATCGGGGTTATTTGTTACAGACAAGATTACTTAATAACTCATAGCATATCCAGTCCGGGTTATATAAATTGTCAAATACATCCTCGCAAAAGCATCCGCATTATTAGAAGGTTAAAAAAATCAAAATTAAACATTGATCCAGATTATTTCTAGAAAGAGAATTCTAGGGTTTCATTTTGTCTTCAATCTCGACCAAAATTCCACCGTCAAAGCTCCGTCGTCTTCGTCCTCAGACACTGGCGACTCCGTCGGCGTCCCTGTCCTGTTCGTCGCCATCATGTTCGTCCCCAAGCACCAACGTCTCTGCCTTCTTTCACCGCCTCCGCTCTCACCAATTCTATTCGCGACATCGATGTTGGATTGAGCTTTGAATCGGTGAGGAAAGATATGAGTTCGAGTCGCAGCAATACAACTTCTCAGATCTCTTCCTCTTCCTCCTCCACTTCCAGAAAGAGATCCAAGAAACCCAAATGTAACCCTCCTTTTTCTTCTTTCATTTCTCTCTTTCTCTTTTGATTAATTAATTTATGTGGATAGGTCTTCGTTTCTAATCTCATTCTACTTTTATTTTGCGAATTTGGGTAATCTATGTTTTATAGAGAAAATAAGTTGATCCTGTTGTTACCTGTAAGGGCATATTTGGTAAACAAAGACATCCATACCATAAATTATCACCTTATTAGAAACCTTATCGGCTATCGTATCAGCTCCTTGACATTGTAAGGATGTAGAAGTGATTACTTGCTAGCTAATCTATTCTTAGTAATCAATATAGAAAGTGGTGATAGAGGAAACTGGAAATATGGCATGACAAAGTATTATTTCCTTTTTCTTGATCCCTTGGGTGATGAGTAACACGAATTTGTCAACTTGCACGAGGTAATTTCTGTGTGATTTTTTTCTTTCTTTTTTGTGAGTGGGGGAGGGGAGTTAAGAAGCAAGATAATAATTTATTCTGTAGTTAAGTGCTGACCCTCCGGAGTTTCTGGTACAACACTTGCATTTTTCTTGAAATTGTTTCTTTTTCATGTTAGAGAAACTTACCGTTGTTTCAGGTTTTGGTCGAACCAGGTACACCACAAGGTTCTAAAATCATATCTTAGATGCGATCTCATATTTTATGGATGGAAAAGCGGGTATGTTATAGAATTTTTTTTCCTTCTTAGGAGGTTTGTTGACATTATTGCAAGATTTTCTCTTACTCTTTTTTGTTTTACCTTGAACCATCTGTTGTTGCATCAAAGTTTGTATTCCTCAACTTTCAGAAAGCCTGGAAGAAGAAAAATTCTGAAACTGAGGTAGCGTCCAAGAGCGGTTCATATGTAATTTCTCCTGTGAGTACAAGTAGTTTGAGGGATTTATCTGTATTATTTCTTTCGTCATTCCTACTACTTCACTAGTGGAAAAAACACCTGTTGAGGCGGGCAAAAACCCCCCTGTTGAGGCGGGCAGGGGTCGCTGCAACAGAGGGGGTTGCAACAAGTAAAAACTTGTTGAGGCGGACAAATGTTCGCCTCAACAAGTGACTTGTTGAGGCGGTCAAAATGGCGCCCGCCTCAACAGGTATGCAAAAATAATGCCCAGACCATTCACTGCCCGCCTCAAAAAACAAACCTGTTGAGGCGAAACGTGTTTTTGCCCGCTTCTAATTTATGCAAATTGACATATTTTTGCCCGCCTCTAAATGAATATCAACAACAAAACATCATTACCATTCATCAACGAACAAGGGAAGCTTAACAACGAAAGATTATTCCATTAATCAATAAAAATTATGTAAAAACAGTTCTGCAGATCTGACTTCATTAATCAATAAACAGGGATTAAAACCATTACATGAACAGATTGAAGATTGAAACGATAATGAACATATAAAAACAATTACATGAACAGATTGAAGATTGAAGTTGCTTCAATGGCGGAACCTTGAACCTGCTTCAATGGCTGATTAGGGTTGCGAGGCGAGATCCATTGCACGACGGGGCGAGGCGAGGCGAGATCCATTGCACGACGGGGCGAGGCGAGGCGAGATCCATTGCACGACGGGGCGAGGCGAGGCGAGATCCATTGCACGACGGGGCTAGGCGAGGCGATTTCGAGACAAGGCGCTCGGATCCAGATCTCTTTCCATCCATGGCGTCTTCATCTGAAAAATGTACGATAGAGCAAAAAAACAGATTTCATTTCGGTGTTCTTCATCGATAGCGTCTCAGTTGGGTTTTTTTGCTCCAGATCTCTTTCGGCGGCGTCTCAGTTGGGGTTTTCGGTGGTTGTCTTCTTCTTCTTCCATGTCGATGGTGGTAACTTCGTCCCAATCTGAGCGTGACTTCGGCGGTGGCTCTTTGAGGATGGTTAGATCGAGTTAGACGGTAGATTGAGTATGGCGGCGTAGAGGGAGGCGGGGCGGTCGGTACGGTCTGACTCGGAGAATACCCCTTGTGGAGGCCCAGACGACGGCGGGTTGAGGGCGAGCGGATTTACAGGCTTCAAGGAGGGAGACGAGGCCTGCTATGTTGTTGTGGACACCGGCCTGTGCAGCGAGATGGAGGACGTGGGTGGAGGGGACGGAGGAGAAGAGCACCGCGAGGGTGTTGGAATCGTTGATGTCGGCGTCCACTATCAGGATGTTGTGGGAAGAGAGAAGCTGTAGGCGTTGAACGAGGGAGGAGGAAGGAGACGATGGGAGGAGGAAGGAGATGAGACGTTGACAGGAGAAGGAGAGAAAGCACAAATCATTTTAAGCCGTTAGATTAAAACATTTAGACCTAATCAACGCCTCAAAATGATGATCCGTGGGTATATATGGGTAGGGTAAATACTTGGCAAAACTTTGAGACGATGACCTGTTGAGGCGGGCACAAAACGCCCGCCTCTAAAAGTTTTGACGAAGCAGAGTTTTTTGAAGCATTTGTTGAGGCGGGCAGTCATGTGCCCGCCTCTAATCTCTTCGTCGCATCATTTGAGGCGGGCGTCTTACTGCCCGCCTCTAATTTTGGGTTCTGTTGAGGCGGGCGCATTACTGACCGCCTCAATAAGTCAAAAACACAAATATTATTTGAGGCGAACGGATATTTGACCGCCTCTAAAGTACCTGTTGCAGCGAACTAAACGACTGACCGCCTCAACAGATAGTAGAATAAGACTTTTTGCGTCGGTTTTTAAGGTGACCGCCTCAACAGGGGGCTGCAACAGGTGTTTTTTCTATTAGTGCTTAATACTCAAATTTCCGGAAAGTATAAGCTGTTTTTTTATTAAAATACTTGCAGTGTCCACATGATGGTTCTTGTCCTGTGGCAAATACAGATACATATTGCCACTTTGTTCAGCGTTTACAGAGAACATCTTCTCAACGTGCATATAAGGTTTGTACCATTAAATACTTAATCATTAGTGCCTAAGCAGCCGAAAAGGAAATGCATATCACATAAAATTGTTTGTACGTCTTATTTATCCTTGACTTCTTTGCGCAGCGCTCAGGAAAAGTACCGCTACTGGAAATATGGCATGACAAAGTATTATTTCCTTTTCTTGATCCCCTGGGCGATGAGTAACAATCCCTTGGGTGATGGGAAACTGGAAATATGGCATGACAAAGTATTATTTTCTTGATCCCTTTACATTGTAAGCATGTTTATGAAACACAACAGATGAACTTAAACTTTGTCCTCTTAGTTTGCATAAGAGTGATTTGTAGACTGTACAAATGAACTTAAACTAGGAATTTATTCTTCTTGTGCATAAAACAGGTTATTTGGGTTGCATTATCTTGGTTTATAGTTCTATTCTTATTTTATTTTCAAAAATTAGAGTTCAAATAACCCGGATCTCTTGTCTCCGGGATATTTGGATGGGTAAAATAACCCGGATATATGGGTGTATCAAATAACCCGGTTATTGTAATATCCGGGTTATTAGGGTAACAAATAACCCAGGCGTGTAGAACATAGGAAATTGTTTTTGTAGGAATATACCCCGGATTTGGGTCCGGGTTATTTGCTCGAAGCAAATGCGGCGGGGACCTTTAATCCGGACGTGCTCCGGGTTATATTGTCTGAAACGCCCGGGTTATTAGATGATATTTGTAGTAGTGTATATTCTTAAAGTCTGGAGATAAGGGTAAGTATTCGAACCTTTAGGTTAATTCTGTAAACAATATAATGAGAGTATTAGATATCAATGAAATGCATGGACAACGCAATAGTATTTGATGATTCAAAGCATAAAATTTTGAGGGACAAGCTTGGAGCGTTAGGAATGGATGGTGAATTCAAAGGAATTGATGCTTGGACCTTAGTTCTAAACTTCAACGAAAAGAACAGGAGGAATGATGTGCCCAATAGACTTTTTATCGATGTCCAAAGTCTAGTAAGATACATGAAAAAATGTTGTTTTCATAGGGCCACTGTATTGATACATTGAAATAAGTTCATTTATTTTCCCCTATAGGTTCACTGATTTACTCATGTAGGTTCAAAAGGAAAAGACGTGAACCTACAAGATAAATTGCGTGAACCTACAAGATAAATTGCGTGAACCTACAAGATAAATCACTGGACTTGAAAGAGAAAATCATGACTTTTAATTCGAGGTTCATGTGGTTTAACTTGCAATATCATGACTTCGGACTTAAAGGTTTATGAGTTTTGATGTGTAAATCGGTGAACCTATGAACCTGTGAGCAAATGAGGCCGTGAAATAGTGAACTTACACTTAAAAAACTATTTTTACTTGTATGCGTGCAATTTTGTTAACCAATTGAAATGATTAACATAAAAATGTATTTACAAGACAAGTACAAATTGGACACAAATTCAGAGTATAGCAAGTGTGTAACCAATCTCGAATTTGGGCTAGCACAAGTGGAAGGGAGAAAAATCACAAATGTTGACATGGTAAGCCATGTAACAATATAAATGTGATTTGATAAATTACTAAAAAAAAGTGATTGTTTAATATTTCAGGTTCTAAAGAACATTACTTTCTGGTTGTAATCAATTTGACAACTCCTTGCATGTGTTGGACAACATTCAAAACAACAAAGGGGATATCAGAATACAAGCCGAAATTATATAGTGTGGTCAGTATATTTTTTTTTGTTATGACAAGTTCAACAAACTTGTCAAACAAATTCATTGTATTTAAAACAACAACTTCACTAAATAATTTAATTATAATACTTTGACTTTTTTATACCTCCACAGATTGGATATCTTGGAAGATACCTCACCAGCAAAAAGTTGTCCTTTGAGAGAACTTCTCTCATGAGTGCAATTAAAGACACAATTCTAATTGATCTACCATGGAAAGCACAAAAGGACTGATACCATTCAGGAGTGTTTTGTATGAGACATATGGAAATGTACATGGGCGAACCAGCAATGAAATAGGAGACCTAAATGACTAGAGAGAACAAGAAACAACGCAAAAAAAATGAGGGTGAAATATGTGCATACCATTATAAATTCAGAAGCAAACAGAGGGAGGAACTTAATTGAGGAATCAGTACTGCAAACTCACCTGGACTCTCAAGAATACTAGACAACAAGTTCATTGTTAGGAATTGTAGGTTCAAGGTTAAATACCATGAAGGTTTCATGTTTTCTGATTCAGATTCAACAGGTTTTGTAGGAGGGAGGTTTTATAAAATGAATATTGATACACATTAGAGTTGAAACATGTGTTTATATGGAATCCAAGCAATCCTTATAAGTTGCACATTTTGATGTTTTGGGCAGGTTCACAGCAAAGAAATAACACAGGTCCCCAACTTGATAATCATGCACAGTAGTAAATCATCATTGAATGTTAAGTTCAAAAATAATAAACGAGAGGTTCATTCTTTTTATGTAAGAGGTTCATTATTGGCTTCTTGCAGGTTCCTTATACTAGTAATCCAGGTTCATTATTATACTGAACAAGTTCAGCGTTAGTAATGCAGTAGTAAATCAGTACATTTTAATCAATTACAAAAATCAATTATTCCACAAGTATTGCACCCTTTATGACATTGTTATTAATACGGCTTAAGACGCGTTATAACTGAGCGACGTAATCAGAAAACCGAATTAGGTTCATAGGTTCATCTTCATACTGTTACAGGTTCACAAATAAGTATTCAAGGTTTATAAATATTTAAATTTTTATATGTCTTAATATGAGGTTCATACAACATATAAAGCATTATTAAGTATTCAATTGTTTTATTAAATTTAAAACATGAATCGAAGATGATTAAATCTTAAGAACATAAATAATAAATTTAAGTTCATTAGTTTTATGTAATAGGTTCAAACATGAAAATGATAGATCCGGAATCAAAAAAAGGTTCATTAAATTTTATGAAAATAATGTACAACGTTGAACTTCAACCATACAAGTTTCAAGTAGGTTCATTTGTTGGAAAAAAGAAGTTCACCTCTCTTAAGGAATTAGGTTGAAAGATAAAAAATGAGATTGACTAAAAATACTGCAATATAGGTTCATCAAATATAGAGTAGGTTCATTAACACTGAAATGAGTTTAAAAATGGGTTCAACATATATATAGTAGGTTCATTTACACTGAAATGAGTTCAAAATATCACAAATGACATATAGGCTACTAAGACTGAAGCTCTTCAGTACAAATACAGGTATTGTGAGTGGCGAACTGCTTGCAACGACCGCAACGACGCTGACCTGAAGGACCACGAGCTTGAGAAATTTCTATCGAACTCCAGATACTTTGGCCACTTCCTTTGTTCTTAGCTTAGGGTGGTGGATGGATTTCAATGGTAGAAGGAACCTCAACTGATGCACAAGACTCCAATTGGGCAAGAGTGGATGGGCCAACAAAAGATGTAGAAGTCGAAGCAGCCAACAATGATGTGTGTTTCTCCTTCAGTTGCGCAGAAATCTCTTTTCATTTAATCTGGCTTGTCGTCAAGCAATCCAACACAGCTGTAAAAGTCAGAAATTAGCTCATTCAAGACTGACTCACACTCTTCTAGAGTGTTGCACTGGTTTACAAGAGTATTCTCAAGCGTAAACACATGAGTGATAGTGGCATCCTTTGTCCAACGAGTAAGAACAAACTTTTCTGGAATCCTTTCATATCAAAGATTTCTGAAAACAAAGAAGAGGTGGCAGCAAGGGAGACCCACACATTGAAACATACGAAAGTTGCATAAAAATTCCCCTTCAGCTACATGATGTTGAACTGGGAAGAAGTTGGAATAACAATCCATGTCTGAATAAATGTGTATAGGGTCTTGTGTATTATCATTGGACATGTTGGTCATGGAGCAAGATAAAAAGCACTCCAACATCTGAACATTTTAAAAGTCGACAACGTGTAGACCTCATATGCATATTTTTCAAAGGGAAACTGTGTCTTCAACTCTGGAAGTAGTGTAGCCGAGTCATAATTAAGCTTGGCATGTTTATGTCTCTGACTGTCCGTAGCAATATCAAATTGCATAACAAGCTCAACTAAGCGGTAGTAGCTGTCAGTGAAATAACCAAAATAGTTATTTGTTGATTCTGAGATGGAAGTTGTGTTGGCCAAGACACCAAACATAACATCAAGGAAGTACGATGGATTCCAGTATTGACGGATCACATACATTTCATCAACCAACGCCGCTTTATGATGCCTCCTTGGTCTCCAGACCGGGAAGGCCAATGATGCACGAGAAGGATCGTCAACAATAACCTTGGAAGTGTTTGTGGATGTCTTTTATATGGAGGTTGGTGTATGTGGGAGTAGCAACGGAAGTTTTGATATAGATGACAAGTATCCTTGTCAAATTGGGATATGGATGTCTATAGAATCAACAAACTAGTTTGGTGAAGGATTTCGAGATGGTGATTGAGGTATGCTCAAACAAGTGAAAAGGGGATGAGATGTAGAAGAAAAAAGTTAGAAACTATGGGAAAAGGAGGGAGATATATATAGACGAAAGAGCCTAGAAGATATGGTGAAGGGGATGAGAAATAAGAGCCTTTCGGATTGGTGACGCCCAGATCCAGAAGATGGAGGAATTCTCGTCTCAAAAATGGTCCTTGATTCAATAAACTAAGCGTGAAGAAAATACAAGAAGGCACTCGGCCATATAAAGAAGAAGACGAAGCTAAACCCTAGAAAGCAAGAGAAAGTTATGACTAAGTTTAGGGTTTGGGCTAGGGTGGACCTTATTCAAATTGTTGGCCAAGAGTCCACTTGAGACGGCCCAAACCATGCAAGACTGGACCACTCCCAATTTAGAAACTTTTAAAAAATAGAAAGTTCTAAAACGCTAACCAAAACCGAAACTAAACTTTCCTAAAATAGTAAGTCTCCGAACATAGGAAATGAGACAACAAATCTCTTATACAGACAACAAATGCAAATAGGGACAATAATTCCCAAATAAAAATAAAGACAACAAAACATTGTTTGAGACAACAAATTCAAATAGAGAAAACAAAAACAAGATAGTTGAGCCTTGTCTTAAGATGGTCACTTACGAGCAATCTCGGCGCGGAGGAAGGCCACCAGAGCGCCTAGTCCATTTTCACCGGCAACCATGGGGTTTCTCTTCATATGAGCCAAGGTGCTCCCAAGCTGGAACTGCAGGTGGGCCTGCTTCAAGATTAGGGCATACGGGCGCCGACGCGGTCTAGTCCTCATGGGCGTTGGAGCCTTTGTGGGAGGCTTCTATGGGAGTTCTTGGACATGCTCAAACCCTGGAGGTGGTCCAAGGTCGCTCATGTCAAATGGCTCGCCAAAAGGGCCAAAGCGCTCGGAGAAGTCTTCAAGCTTGACTTGATGGGGCGTTGTTGGCCAGGCGCTCGGAGACATGTGCTCAGGCTTGACTTCTAGTGGTGCCATTGTCTGGGCGCTTGGGTGCGTGACACTTGATGAGCTTGATGCTTGTTTCAGGGAGCCTAGACGAGGCCTCAATGTCATGGTATGGCATGGAGCCGAGTTGCACTTGGCTCGCTTCCGGGCGCCTAACCTCAACTTGGAGTGATGCTTGGCAGCTTGACTTGTCCCTTGGCTCCACACCTTGTTCATTTCAACTAGGATACGCCTTGTGTGTTGAGTGAGCCTTGGATGGGTCACTAGGCTAGTCTCGGAGCTAGGCAGGGACACATCACTTTACCAAAGGGAATGCATCTAACAAAGCAATCCACTTAGCCTCGAATTCAGCAGGTTCAAGCTTATGAGACCAAACAATATTATCCAACTAAGCACGAAAATCAGCACCAGTAGTCGTGTCATATTTCGTCTTTGCCAGAACTTTTTTCATAATATGCCACATACAATGTCTATGGCGAGAATTAGGGAACACTTGTGCAACAACAATTTTCATTGATTGATCTTGGTCTGTGACAATAACCTTGGGCTCAAATACCATAGCTTCCTTGAATTGTTTCAACAGCCAAACATAAGATCCAACATCCGCTTGGAAGATCAAGTCAGCAGCAAAAGTGACACTAGATTTGTGATGATCCAGGCCAGTGAAAAGGATGAAAATAAGATTGTACCGATAAATTCAAAGTATTGTAACACAAAATATAAACAACTAATTACATATTCATAGTTGGAAGACAAGCCAGTGTAAAGAAAAGAAATCAAATAAGGTAAGGTTCGAGATGGAATGACCACAAGTTCAAGGTAGCATAGTCACATGTCCATGGGGGAAATAGTTTGGTTAATGCTTAGGGGTATTCAGTTAACTTAGGTTCATGATTAGGGGTAGTTAGTTAGGTTCATGCTTAGTGGAATTCATTTAGGTTCATGATTAGTGGTTTTGAGTTAGGTTCATGATTAGTGGTTTTGAGTTAGGTTCATGGCAGATGCATAGTTAATTAAGCTAAAAAAAAGTTACAAGTTTGTGAAAAAGATGGATGAAAAGTTCAAGTTAGTAATTGAGGTAGGTTCAAGTAAACATAGTTCATGATAGTAAAAGATGCATGCTCATTCTAGTAAGGAAGCAGATTCATAGTAAATAGATAACAAGTTCATCCTATAAAAAGTGCAAGTTCATGCTAAGAGAGAAGCAAGGATTTTTATAGGAAAAACAGAGGGAAACAAGTACCTGTTTGTTCGGTATGTTGCATCAAACGACACAACATTTCCAAAGAAGGAGAAGTTCTTACGCGACACAGGATCAACCCAAAACACACGCATTAACCTACCAGTAGCATCAACAACATAACTAAAACAAAAGGCAGGTGATATATTTTTTCTGTTGGTAAATTTGTTGATAGTTATTTGGGCATAAGAACAACCAACTTATGCCAACAAATCACGACGGGAATTCTTGAAGTCAACTGCAGAAGCTCCAACTTGTGAATAGCCACTAACAAGTTCCTTGTAGATGCGATGTGATCTAACTGGACCAATATGCGCTCTTTCACAATCCATAATAAACTTCTTATGACCAAAATCCAACTTCCGTTTGGCATACAAGAACTGCTTGGCATTACCAGTAACAAGTTCATGAGTATGCCGAGGTTTAAAAGCTACGGCTTTGTAGCCCAAATTACCAATGAAAGAAAGGGAGACATTGGCCTTACAACCCACTCTGGAAGAAGGTCGTCTACGCACGAACCTGGTGCTATTTTGACCCGTACTTACAAGTAGCAACGCCATCAATAGATTTCCCGCCACCTTTACGGGAATCAAAACCACATGCAAGAGTATATGATCCATAAAATCTAACAGCTTCATGCAGTGTCCTAAATTGCATCTCAATAACTGGTTCTAAAGCTTAATCACACGTGGGGAGATAATACACATTGCCACCTTGAGACAAATCTGTAGAATCTGAATCAGAGGAATAAGAACCAGGACTGCTCTGGTTACCTGAAACACTGCTATTACAACCACCAGAAAGACTTCTAGGGTCTGGAAAATTGTTGAACAAAAAAAAGGTGAAAATACAAGTTAGTACAAAGATATTGATGAAGGTTCATCATACAAATTCATTAAGTTCATCCAAAATATTGATGACGGTTCATGACAGAAATGGTGCAGGTTTGAGGAACAATGCTAATAAGTTCATGATATTACACAAACAAGTTCATCCAAGTAATGGAGCAAGTTATAGGTACTCTGAAGGCAAGTTCATGATTCTATTGATGGAGGTGCGTCATACTAATGATGGAGGCAAGTTCATGATTGTATTATTGCAGGTTCATCCAAGTAATGATGAAGGTTGGTTTGTGCCTAAAAATACTACTAGAAGGCAACGCGTTCGAAGAGCTACGCGTAGGCAAGGAGAGTACGTCGACGAGAAGTGTGAACGAGTAGGAGGGTGGTAGGCCATGTTTATTTCCTTGCATAATATTAGGATATTATTCTATTCATGTAAATGGTAAAGAGATAAGTAGATATTATTAAAAGAATATCTCTTTACCTAGTTTATATTAGATTAAAGATATAAGGAAAAAGATAGTATATTTTCCTTATAGATAGAATTAGGGTTTGTCTATATATAAAGGGTTCCCCTATCATTGTAATCAAGTTTGAAGCCCTAAGTAATAATACAAGCTAAGAGTTTTCACCATTATCATACCCTAGTTCTTGAGAGTTGAGATCGATACCGTCAAGTTTGATCGTTAACCCACATTTTTCTTAAGTTTCTACACATAGTTACTTTTGCTACAAACAAGGTTCATGACAGAAATAGTGCAGGTTTTAGGTACAATGCTAATAAGTTCATGATAGTACACATACAAGTTCATCGAAGTAATGGACAACTTTCTAAGTACTCTAAACCAAAGTTCGTGATATGATAGTATTGATGCATGTTCATCGTACTTAATAATGGAGGCAAGTTCATGAAATATTGATGCAGCTCATCCGACTAATGATGAAGGCAAGTTCATCCTACTAATGATGGAGGCAAGTTCATCCTACTAATGATGGAGGCAAGTTCATTAGGTATTGGTGCAGGTTCATCCTACTAATGATGGAGCCAAATTGATGATAGAATTGATGCAGGTTAATCATACTAATAATGCAGCAAAACGTTGACAGTGTAGGACAAAGGCAAAGGTTATCCAACAATGAAAACAATAATGAAGAAAACACAGAAAAAAGAGAAGATCATAATAGATTCTATGTTCTGGAAGCTAAAAATTGTAAACCAAGATGAGTTGAATGAAAACAATCAGTGTAGTGAAATCTGAGTGATTCAACCAAATAGAAGTAAAGTAAAAGTAGACGTCAGAAAACAACAACAACAAACATAAATTGCTAAGCTACAACAATGGCGATGGATCTGCGAAATCTAGGGTTCGCGAAAATAAAAAAATCGCAAACATACGAGAATCCATGAATATAGAGAAATTGATTGATAGCCGATAACAATTGATGAACAATCTGACACAAACACTGCGAATTTCACCGGGATGAAGATCAGAATGGTGGCGGAAAACCTCTAGAGAATCGTCTCTCGCGAAAGAGAGAAGGAAGGTCGGAATAGAGAATAGAAGAAAAAAAGACCAAAATACCCCTCCGTGTACAATAATCACTTAAAATCTGAATCTAATCGTGACTAATCTGAATCTAATCCTGACTATTGAATGAGCAAAGATCAACAATCCAAAATATAAATTACGGAGTATGCTTTTTACCTTAAGCATGCTTCTCATTTAAAAGGTAGACATTCATAGTGATGATTTTTTTTTTCAAAAAAAACGTTAGAAACCGGTGAGAGAGCGGAAACCGAAATGACTATACCTGTTTTTGTAAAAAAAAACGGGCCAGTATTCGGTAACGGATCAGGTCCGATGAAGGTTTTTTTTGTGGGCAACGCGCCTCTTCTTAGCTGGACGAGCTCTGTTCATCACCTCTTAGTTACAACAACAACCCCGTTCTTTTTTGACTTTTGTCTCTCTGAATCCCATTTTTCATTTTCCAACTCTTCCTGTCAAATTAATCTGAATTTTTTGCAACGTACTCCGTATAATTTTTATTTAGAATCAAACAATCGGCATCGTTCAATTTGATCGAAATCGCAAAATACCCACTTGGGTTTTGCGCGTTTCTGGCTAAAATACAATATCTTTGGCAACCTATCAATCAATCTACCTGGATATCTGCTGCCTTTTTTTGTCTACTTCCATCAAGGTTGGAGCTTGTGTTCGTCTGGGTAAGATAAAGGTTGAAGTGTTTCCTCATTTTTAGTTTCTGGGTTTCTGCATCTCTGAACTATTGGTCTGAAAATACAGGCGATTTTGAAAGAGGAAGAAGCTACTAAGCTATGGTGTACGTGCTGTGCTGATCAACTTGTGAAGCGGAAAAGAAGCTTACCATATACCTCTCCTATCTCTTCCTACTGAAGCTGAGCTCAAATGGTGATTTCCTTTTCTTCTTCTTAGTTCTTTAATTGAAGATTCGCATATTTCATTGTAGATGGACTAAATTTGAACGAATTAGGGTTTACATTTTCCTGAATTTCGATGAGTCAAACCAAACGAGCCCTAGCTATGACATTACCGTGATTTACGGACTTCTTAAACAATTGTTCTCGGACTGCATAAAGAATTCTTCTTTGAATAAGGTCAGAAGGAGCTGAATCTAAAGGCTGATTTGTATAATTTGTTTGGTACAACATTTGTTTCTGTTAATCCAAAATCTTTAGTTGAAAATCTCTTATTCAGGTTCCTTTTGTGTTGTGGATTCGGAGTGTTTGCTTCAATTTCTAGTTTGTCATAAGCTAACCCTCGATTTCTATGTCCAACCAGAAGATCTGAAAATGGAGTTTGGAGAACAGAAAGTTGCTGTCTGGGCTTTGTTAGTACTATGTTTGGTATGCTTGAACAAAGGAGCTACTGCATCAGACAGTTACTTGTTGGATTGCGGATCTACAACCAATACTACAGTCGGTGATCGCGTCTTTGTGGCTGATAAGTATGCCTCGAAGTATTTGTCAATGTCACAAGACATTACTGGAAATACTTCTTCCAATTCAATTACAACAGACTCAACAAATGCGACGCTCTACCAAACTGCACGGATTTTTACTAAAGAGTCCAAATTCACATTTCCAATCAACCAGAAAGGACGGCATTTCATCCGGCTTTATTTCTTCGCGTTTGTTTACAAAACTTACAATATGAGCCAAGCCAAGTTCTCAGTTTCGGCTCAACAGTTTGAGCTCCTAAGTGGCTTCACACCTTCGAATTCCTCCACTTTTAAAGAGTACTCGGTGAATGTGACATCTAATAGCCTTGTTATCACCTTCACGCCCTCAGCAAGCTCGTTCGCTTTCTTGAACGGTTTGGAAGTTGTTTCGGTCCCTGATTCCCTCATCACTGATGATGCCAACTTGGTAAATCTTGGTGGTACGTACAAGGGTCTTGTTGAACAGGCTCTAGAGACTGTTGCAAGAGTGAATATGGGTGGGCCCATAGTAAACTACTCGAATGACACCCTTTGGCGAACGTGGGTCCCTGATGAAAAGTACTTGGCAAATGAGAATTTGGTTGTGAATGTGTCCAAAGTGTCAGCTGTTCAATATTTACCTGACTTAGCGACAGTGACTACTGCTCCAAGATCTGTTTATGGAACCTGCAAAAGGATGAATACACAAGACAACCCTTCATACACTTTTAACATGACTTGGAATTTTGAAGTGGACCCCGGGTTTCAGTATCTAGTCCGGTTTCACTACTGTGACATAGTGAGCACTTCTCCCAACACTCTATACTTCAATGTCTATATTAACTCCTGGATTGTCTCCAATGGCCTTGATCTCACAACGCTGGCTGATAATGGTTTGGCTCGTCCTTATTTCGTGGATTCTGTTACTTTGGAATCTACGAGCAATAAGCTTAGTGTTAGTATTGGCCCGTCTTCAACGGCTCAATACCCAGATGGCATATTGAATGGTTTGGAGATTATGAAATTGACTACTTCTGGAGGTAGTCTAAGAAAAAGCAACACAAAGAGCAAGATTGGACTAATAATTGGTATAGCAGTTGGTGCAGCTTGTCTTTTAATCTTGTTTTGTGTTCTTTGTGTCTGCTGCAAGAGACGACGAAAGAGACAGGCGGATCAAGGTCAATCCAAGACTTGGCTTCCTATATCTCTGGCCTCTTATACAACGGGAACCAAGTACTCAAACGGAAACACTACTTTGAGCGTCAACTCCAACTTGGGGTACCGCATTCCTTTTGCAACTATCCAAGAAGCTACAAAAAGCTTTGAAGAAAGCTTAGTTATCGGGATTGGTGGTTTTGGAAAGGTTTATAAAGGAGTCTTCAACGACGGCACTAAAGTTGCAGTAAAGAGGGGAAACCCGCAGTCCCATCAAGGGTTTACTGAGTTCAGAACTGAAATTGAGATGCTTTCTCAGTTTCGCCACCGTCACTTGGTCTCTCTTATCGGCTACTGTGACGAGAGGAACGAGATGATACTAGTATACGAGTACATGGAAAACGGGACCCTCAAAAGCCATCTTTATGGATCGGGTCTCCCCAGTATGAGCTGGAAGCAGAGGCTTGAGATTTGCATTGGATCAGCCAGAGGGCTTCATTACCTCCACACGGGATACGCAACAGCCGTTATCCACCGAGATGTAAAATCCGCTAACATCTTGCTCGACGAGAATTTCTTGGCTAAGGTTGCGGATTTCGGGCTGTCGAAAACGGGTCCGGAATTGGATCAGACCCATGTGAGCACAGCGGTTAAAGGAAGCTTTGGATATCTCGATCCCGAGTATTTCAGAAGACAACAGCTGACTGAGAAATCCGATGTGTACTCGTTTGGAGTCGTTCTATTTGAATCTCTGTGTGCAAGGCCGGTTATAGACCCGACACTCCCGAGAGAGATGGTGAATCTGGCTGAGTGGGCGATGAAGTATCAGAAAAAGGGCCAGCTGGATCAGATCATAGACCCGAGTCTTGCAGGAGATGTGAAACCCGAGTCACTTAGGAAGTTTGGGGAAACAGCTGAGAAATGCTTAGCTGATTATGGTGCTGACAGGCCTTCAATGGGAGATGTGCTGTGGAATTTGGAGTACGCTTTGCAGCTTCAAGAAGCAGTTGTCCCAGATGATCTTGATGATAATAGTACAAATATGATTGGAGATCTTCCTCCCCAGATCAATAACTTCAGAGAGATGGATGAGGCTGAAGAATCTTCTTCAGCTGTTCAGTTTGAGGGAACAGAGTTGGACGATCTCTCGGGCGTATCCATGAGCAAGGTGTTCTCACAGTTGGTGAAGTCTGAGGGCAGGTGAATGAAAGTATTTTTTCTCACATTTAGTTTTGAGTATCATGTATGTAATGTGTTCTTCAGATGATAGATCATCTGAAGGTGTGACAGAGTTGTTTTTGCAAGAAGAATGTTTTCCACTACAATTGTTTTGTGTATTGCAACTTAGTTGCTGGTTAAGAAATATATGTTTATATTGCACTGGAAGAAAATGTAATGGAAATACAGTAGTGGATGGTGTTATGTTTTTTGTGTTGTATTTGTATTTCTGGTCTGATGTGAAATTGTTATGATAAATCCTGTGTCATTGTTGCATCCAGAAATCATAATTAATTTCATTGTTTTGAAGCCGTTGCATTTTCTATATATAGAAAATTTAGTAGAAAATTATTAAAAAATATACTGTATATATACATCTGTAGAAAATGCCAAAAAAAAGAGATATGGTTGCTTCTTCCTATCCTCTAAACTTTGACAGGTAGACACACGGATTTCTCCTCAACCAAGACGGATAACTATGTCTGAGAATCAGTGCACCGGCGGACTCATCTTCAATCAAGCCGCAGATCTGTTCAAGAAATCCAATGTGGGAGACATTAATTTTGCTGTTAACAATTTTGTTCTCGAGCAAGATTTGACATTTACTGGCAGAGTTTTCTTAATCGAAGTACCCAATTTGTGTCAATGTTGAGGGTCAATACTGCTTCTGGAAGAGGTCAATTTGGTTTATTATCTTCATCTGCAGTATTCATCTTCACACCAAACAGGTTCAATTCTGCTGTTGTCTTTTTCAGTAGGCTCATGTCAGCACCAATAGTTTTTCCTACGTTGATGATTTTGATTTGAGGAAAAGTAAGTTCATGATGGAAAATTGTTTTAGGAGGTCAGTTGGTGGTATCAAAGCAGTTAAAGGTGATCCTACTAAGACGAGCATTAAGCGCGCTATCTTGTCAGCTAGAAAGAAAGACGGGATCAAACTGCCTCAGTATAAGGATGGCTATGGAGGAAAGATTTATCATATTAGTGATTTTTTGAACCATCCTTCTGGAGTTGAAACAATGCTAAATGTCGACACCTTGGAAAAATATGAAGCACTTGATTCCAATACTTACAGGTAATTTAGGCGGGACTAGCTATGATTTTCTTGGTCAAAATTAAATTTTTTCGCTCAAATTTGATTTTCTTGTGCAGGTGCAGAATTCCAGCTATTCATTTTCTGAACTTTGACGTAGCTCCTGTTCTTGATTTGCTTGTAGAACCAACTACTGAAGATTGCACTGTAAATCTGTTATCTTGCAAGGTTTAATATTGTTTCCAATACGAGAAGTCTTAACCTATGCCCTTAGTGGACTTAGGGTGCATTTGGCTATCCTCCATAATATCATTATCTAGCAATGACGTTATTATGGAGGACATCCAAACGCTCCCTTCTTTGTGTTCCTAGGTAACTCATAGAAGAATCTGATTTCTAAAGCAGTTGTTGTCTGTTTATATCGCAGTTTGAGGGTTCCGACATAATGCAACGCCAAAACGAACAATTTTCAGGTATGTGTCGTTGCCTTCTCAACTTCTACTTAACATGAATCATATGATAAAAACATGGCATGTTCTTAGTTTGGTCTCAAAATGCAGCATCAATGACGAATCACATTACATGGGAGAAAAATGATTCAGAATCATTTCTGTATGTTGATGTCAACTTGAACATAGAACTCAAGGTTTGTTTCCTAATTCCTATATTTCTGCATAACAACATAGTTTAGCACATGTAATTGTTTGCTTACTTTGGTATATATGTGCAGATTCAGAATAAGCCGTTCATCCTGCTGCCTGTTTCTGCTGTTGAACGCCCAGGAAATGTGTCAGTAGTCTGAAAACAGTCAAAACACCAAATGATCTAATTTTTTAAGTATATCTTAGCATCTGACTATAATGTTGTTTAAGGATTAGTTCATATGAATCTTTTTGTTTGCAGAGTAATGGGAGCTCTCCTGGACCGCTTTGTTCCGCTTCTGTTACAACAACTATTAAGAGACTATGATAGTTGGGTTAAACTGCAAAGTGGAGACTCTGCATACATTTAAGGATGCAATCTGAACTCATGATGTAAGTTGTGTGTGCCTTTGTAATTCTGTCATTAGGTTATATAGATGGAATATATGCTGTGTAATACATATTATTAGCGTCTGCACAAATACACTTTCTGTTGATATTTTGAGAGTAGGAAGGATGATGTTTTTTCCATATCTCAAAATCCCAATATCCATCCCTTCAAATAGAGCACAAAATGTGATACTTGGGGATCAAGCTGAAATTGGAGTGCTTGGGAGTGCAAATAATTTTTTGGATACTATTATGACAACTCCAAATATCAACAAGCCATTTACCACTCTACAAGAGGTTTTCCGTATATGAGTTATCTATCTTATATAGACTTTTAGAGTCTCTAGAGTGATTCTAGGCTAGGTTATTAAGTTATTTATATTTTTTATTTTTAACTTTAATAAAAAATATATTGAATAATTAACTCAACAAATAAATCTTATAAAACAATTACTTCATTCAACATAAAAACAAAACAAATTATCCTATCTTATTAAGAATAAATTATAAATTTAATTATAATATATATATATAATGAGATATTTATATATATAATTAAATTATATACTATCATTTCATGAATATGTATTAATTAGTATTCACAAACAAAAAGTCATATATATTTCGCTTATTTGGTGAGAGTTAAACTTAATTTTTAGACAAACTTGACTTCAACCGTATGAATTTTTACGACAAACAATCTGAAATACCCGTACATGGTACGGGTCACTACACTAGTTAGTTATTACGTTTGTTATTTTTGCACGAGTATTTTATATACACAACCTCTAATCTATCGCTCTAGAATTTTTTTCCCATAGCCAACTTAAATATGTATGTCTTGGTATCCATATGCTGCGAACAACTCTTAACGTAGGAAAAACGAACGGTTTGTTTTCACAGATTACACGTCAATGTTCATATTTTGTATAGCAACGTTCATAATCTAGGTCATTAATTTTTTTAAAACATATTCAATGAGAGCGATCTTTAATTATTATGTTTGGGGTTTTTGCATAAAACTACCCGTTATTTGTCCGAATTTGCACAAAACCACCCGTTGTATCAATAATTATAATAAACTCCCCATTTTCTTATCTCTATGAACAAAACACCACCCAACCATATATTTCGTCCAGATACCCATTTGCCCTCCTTTTTATTCCAAAATTAAGGGCAAATGTGTCAATTAACAAGATTGGATGATCCGGTTTAAATCTCGCGGGTATCCACGATAAATTGAATATATCGTTTGAAATAAATTAAAAGGTTAAAAGAGGATTTAGGGTTAGGTTTACACCAGTGCTCACTCGCTCGATCGTCTGCGAAAGGGGAGGAAGAAGTGAGCTCGTCGGAGAAGAAGATCGATTGAAGACTACAAGAAGCTAGGGTGATTTTCCACAACGAGTAAGTATTGTAGTTGAATTAGGGTTTATTTCAAAGTTTTGTGATCTTCGAATTTTAGGGATTTAGGATCTTAGTCGAATCGGGGGAAATCATATAGTTGATCGAATATATGTTACTTTATTGGATTACTGAATTAGACTTGGGATTTTTGGGTTCTTTGTAAATTGCCAATAAGCCAATGGTTTTAGAGATTTAGGGTTCTTTGCTCGAATCGGGGTGAATCAGAGTTGCTCGAAATTATGTTGTATGTTTGGATTGATGAATTAGACTTGGGATTTAGGGTTATTTGTATACCCGTTGTCAATAAGCCAGTGACTTTAGGGATTTAGTGTACTTTGCTCAAATTTCTGTTGTTGTATGATAATCTGCATGAATTGGGATAGGTATGGTCAATTAGGCAATGTGGATTATTTTCTGGCATACATTTGAATGTATTTGGGATGTTGTAACCACTAGTGGAAAAAACACTTGTTGAGGCGGGCAAAAACCCCTCTGTTGAGGCGGGCAAAACTCTGCCCGTCTCAACAAGTCCAATTTTTTGTGGTTGTTGAGGCGGTCACATTTTTGTCCGCCTCAACAAGGGCGCCGCAACAAGTGTTTTTTCCACTAGTGAACATAATTAGTTTAGGAATAAGGATAATTGTGCAACATATGTGGATAGTACGTTATGGTCAGTTAGTGCAGGAATAAGGATAATGTGCAACATGTTTGAATAAGGATTAATGTGAAGCATATGAATTAGGGTATAGGTTTATTGAGTGTTTGATGTTGTTATTTTCAGGAAAATGTCTTCTCAATCACAATTTGACTCCACATACAATGGAAGAATTCTATGTGATTGCAACTTGAGGCCAATAATGTTGCCAACTTATACCCTTAAAACTATGGAAGGAGGTTCTTGAGATGCTCAACAAGATGCTACAGATTTTTTCATTGGATCGATGCTCCATTGGACACTAATACAAGCAACATAATTCAACAACTTGAAGAGAAGAACCAAAAATATGAAACAACATTGAAGGAAAAAAATAAACAGATTGGGAGGTTGTGGATGCTTGTATTTCTTTTAGTTATTGAGTTGTCTTGTCTAGGTTTTATAAGTAGTTTAATGTCTAGGTTGTGAGTTGTTGGAAGAGAGACATGGTATTTGACAGTTGACAGTGGAGAGTTGTATTACCAGTTTGTAATGTTAGCATTGTTATGCATTGTTAAGCATAGTTATCCTTATTCTATTGTTGTGCATTGATGTGAAATTGAAACCGGCCACAAATCATATGAGGAGCATGCATTGGTGAGTTTGTTTGGTAAAAAAAGCAATAGATGTTCACCTAACTTACCTTGTATAAATGTATGTTGACCATAGTACTTTAAGTTACCAAAACCATAACTCTTGCACTATATATACACCTCCTTAGCTATCTTCATGGCATCACACCTTCGGAATCAGGAGTTTCAAGAATTTTCATTCTCTTTGTAAGGTTTTGTTTTCAACATGGGTGATCATGCAGGAAATCCACTGATAATAGAGGATGACGATGATGATGTAAGAGGCCTTGTAAGAGGGAATGGAAGAGGCAATGGAAGACCCTCTAATGAAAGACCACCTCCTTGCGAAGAACCCGATTGGGATAGGTGTTTTATGGTGACTATGAAGAGATCGTTTGTAGAAAACGATTGTTGTTTGGTAAAATTTCTTCATTTATCTTATCTCATTATCTTTTAATCTTGTCTTTTAAATATTAATTGGATTTGTGCAACAACTCCCATTCGACCATGCTGATGAATTTCTGAAGGAGTTCAAAGATCAGGAAGTGACTTTGTATGTGGAAAAAGCCTGGGGACATATGGGAAGTTATGGTGAAATACAGCGACAACGCGAACCCTAACAATTCCTATAGGTTTGGTAGAGGATGGAGGAATTTTGTTGAAGCCAATGAAATAGCCATGAATGATGTCATCCTATTTGAATGTTTGGACCTAAATGTATATTATCGTGTGTACCAGGTCAGGTTTTTCAAGCATGAGGTTTGGGTTTAAGTCTTAACTATGTGTGTGTTGTAAGGGTTATGCAAGTGTTGTGTTGTAGGTTTGTGTCTTTTGTTTTTTACTTTCATGATGTGTGTTCCATCTTGTCTAATAAAAGAATTTCCCTGTGTCATTTCATTGCACATGTTCATATACATGTTCATACTTCACAGCAACACCAAAACATACTAAATAAGTGGATTAAAATGCTGGAACACAGAGCTAGAGCAACATGTTGGAACAAATTGTAACAAGTGGATTAAAATGCTTCAAACTTCACATTGTAATCAGTTTTAACATTCAACTAAGACCAAAATGCTGGAACACGGATTTCCAGACTATATATTGTACCAAAAGGTTGGACTAAACACAATTCCAGACTTTAAAGGAGCACCAAAATGCTGGACTAAACAGATTGCCACACTTTTAATTGTACCTAAATGCTGGACTATACATTTCAAGACTTTTAATTGTACCAAAATGGACTAAACATATTTCATCCAAAAGAAGATGGACTAAACAAATTTCCACGAACTAGTTCTTCCAAGCTGAAATTGAGCTTCCCACTTGAGACAATTGAGATCTTCTTTGAGATGTCCTTGCATATTCAGGACCAACTTTCTTCTTTCTAGTGGGACGTAACTTCCTAGTGGTTGTTGGCCTCAGACCCGTTGGCTGAACCTAGTGAAAAGAATTGAACCAATGTTTATAATTTCTACAGTGGCTCAAGCTAAAGAAATATTGTTGCAAAGGTTTACAATTTTACCATTGTTGAAGTAGCAGATTGGGAAGCTTACGTAACAGGTTTTGGAGGCAGATTCATTTCTTCCAATATAAGTGAACTATGTGGAAATAAAATGCCTTTTGTTAGCATAATAATCTTGATAAAAAAGACTACAAAAAAGCCATAACAAAAAGAAATAAAACCATACCACATCATAATCTTGATCAGTTGACATTTCTACGTTACGCCTTGTTTTCACCTGAACGTTTCTCTTCATATGTTTTCAATAATATGAGACATAATGAACAAGAGACATATACCAACATATTTTGATTCATTATACAGTACTAAATCCATAAGTGCATAGTAAGATTAGTAACACCATTCTTGTGTTTTTTTAGGAAATGAAGAGGGAAATGTTGGTGCATGCATTCTTGAATCCCTATATAGGGCGCGTTCGGATAGACACGAGTTCAAGTGGTTATTGAAGTGGAAGTGAGCTGAAGTGAGTTGAAGTTGAAGGTAGCTGAAATGGGTAGCTGAAGTTGAGATTTTTGGAGTTGAAGTTTGATATGGTCTCTTCGGTAAACCGAGTTGAACCAAGTTGATGTAATTAAAATTGGGATGTAAATTGACAAAAAAGGACATGAATGTAATTAGTATTTGGATTATAAGTTAGAGTATTATTATGGGTTATTATTTAATTTTGTCCACATAAAGTTGATATATTAAAATTTTATAAAACAAATTTTTATATAAAATATATTCTTTGATGTGTTAAAATTAACAATGCATATTACATTATTTTTTTCAAATTTTAAACACACAAAATAAGTCAATTAAATTCTACAATTATAGTATATGAGGAATGAATCTAGCATTATTTCAACGGACGATGGGGTGTAAACAAGTTTATAGCAGACATAAACGAATGGAAAAATCTAAATCCAGAGCTTAATCATAATCAAACTATCATCTAAGATAAACATTAATAGTGAATAAGAGAAGATGATTAGTAATCTATATATATAAATGGCAGAGTTTACAACTAGTTACAGAAAATCTCAGCAAAGAAAAGCTCATCTTCAAATGACAAAGTTTTGCAAGCCGATGTATCTTCTAATTCCTTTTTGTCTCTTTCGTCTTCCTCCAAACTGAAATGTAATTTCTTCCTCACCAAACCAATTGATATCTTTGAAGCCCTGAATCCCTTGGGCTCTCAATCAAGCACTGAAGAGTTCTGATCTTTGGAACCATATCCATCATCCTTAGATCATCACCTGAAACCTCTAGCAAAATTCATGGAAAAACATAAACAATAACTTATAAACAGAGCATAGAAACAGAAAAGTGTCCATAAGAAATGAATCTAGAATCATTGGCTTCAGTTTTTGCACTAGACTTCAAGACTACAACAAGAGGATCATCCAAAAGTGTCTCATGTTTTGTGTTTGGTCAAGTGTATATACATGAGTAGTTAGAGAAGATATATACCTTAGTAGAGATAGGCTATGTAACTCGATGGTATATATAGCTATTGAATTCTTCTAGCCTATATTTGTTTGAACATTTCTTTGCCACAACATTACAAAAATGATAGGGCAATTTCAATTGACGGAATTGAAGGACAATTTTAACATGATGGATCACCACAAGTAGTTGTTGAGCTCAATGACATATCGGTAGATTTCATCAAGTATGCATGTTGATTGAAAATATACTTATTTTTGGTTAAAATATACTAATCATGTACATACTATTCCTTCCATGATCGAATTCATTATTCTCCCAACAAATTAGAAACGAATTGATAAGATTGATAATTAGCACATATTGGAAGCCTATTGGTACAAAGATCTATTAAAAAGTTTACCTCTGTCAAATTTTCCATTATATACTGGAAGTCTATTGATTTATCAGGAGCACCAAATCCTAGAAGATCAATATACATATACAGTGTAGTCTTTTGACAATGTTGTTATTCATGCACAAGTTCAGCAAAAGGAAACCATACCATAGACTACTTCACAAACATGAAAATGAACTTGTTGATCTTAGAGTAAAGAGAGATAGGAAAAGCAATAAGATCTGAGAAAAATAATTTCAATTTTTCAATACTTAATTACACATACACACATGTTAAGTGCATTGTTAGCCTATCCAATCAAAGATTCTAACAACTAAACAAAGTAATCATGTTAAGGGGATATCACTGTCTCATGTCCACCAAAACTAGCATCGTATAGCTAACTACAATGAACAAATCATGTTGCTTTCGAAAAATACCATACGAATTGCATAAGAAGGTACATACAAATTAAATTGAAACATGAAATTAGGGTTTTAGCCATAGCAACTTTTACCCCAAATAAAATAAACGAAGAACCCTAATTGAAATTTGCTTCAGATGAAACAACTGAAATGAAGAAGCAGATTCCATGGGTAATTCCTGTAATCTTCCATTGCTTCAACTCCATAAATTTGTTTCCCCTATACTCTAAGGGTAAGGAAACCCTTCAACTTCAACTCGTTTCTGCTTACTTCCCTTGCCGAAGAGTCCTAAAACTCCTTCAACTCCCAGATTCTTCAACTTCAACTCCCTAAAAATGACAATTCGAACGAGCCCATACTTACTAACTCCATCCAAGGTTAATTAAAGGAAGGGAAGGGATTATAATGTAGGATATGAAAAGTAAAGGAAAGAAACGAAGACGAAATTTAAATGAATGTTGTTTGGATATGATGGAAAGGAAAAGAAAAGTATTTTAAAATTTAAAAGGGACTCTTAAAGAGAGGCGTTTGGTTGGGATGAAAAAAAGGAAAAGAATTGTAAAATACGCTGAAATCCCTCCAAATTCCACCCAAATTGAGGGGGTGAACCCTCCAAAACCCCTCAAATTATCTCTTCATTTCTCCCCCCTTAACCGTGAAATCCCTCCTAATTAATTACCCAAACACTAACCCAGTTCCCCTCCCTTTCCTTTCCCCTATAATCTCCGTTTTCAAATAGAGCCTTAGAAGTTCTGTTTTCTCCCACCCCATTTATACCATATGACACTTGACATTCAAGCAATCCACGTGTCACTATTTTATTGTTCACTGATTTTTTTTATTGTTTTTATAAGTTTTCTTATATTAAATATATATGTTATATCACAAAAAGACTGCTTTCAAATAATCTTTTGAAATTTTGACGTAAATAATTTATTCCAAATTTGTGAAAATATCAAACATGAAATTTTATCCTATCTTTTTAGAATCTGTCAAATAAAAAAATTGAATGTTTGATAAATAAAGAAAAAAACATTATAGTCATTTGTTGCAAGATATCAATTGATGCAATATGTATATCAGAAAATTGCACTCATATCGCATTTTAATATTTCATTTGCAAAAAATACATACTTGCTTTAATGTTTGCAATTAAAGCCCCCATTGACATTTGTATTTATAAGCACGATATTTTTTCTTCAGTAATTATTCATTTGCAAATATATCCAACATTTTATTTAATAAGAGTGATATTTGTATCAATAAGCTCGACATTTTTTCTTTCGTACTTATTCATTTTAAATATACCTTATTCGGTGTATTTTGCAACTCTAAAATAATTTGGGTATTTATGCAATTATTTATTGTGATGGCTATTAATCATATACACGAAATATAATATTGTTATACAAATGTCGTGCAAGGCACGTGAGTTAAGCTAGGTTATGATGTAATATAATCCATCTAATCTAATGAATGGAGCTAATGATATCTAGTTATTTTAAAGGTGTGAAAAAATGACTCTCCAATGAAAACTTAATGTTGAGAATGTTTTTCAACATGAAACTCTCCATCAAGATTGAGCATTAGGATCCGTTGGAAACGCTCTCTCCTCTCTCTTCTTTCTCTCTCCCCTTTCCATGATTTCTCTTCTTCTCTGGTGCTCGTGTGTTGAGTTGGAAAAGGGCTTCGCCCCTTCTCCTTCTCTGGTTTCCTTTACTGCTATGTTCTTCACCAATCCCCTTCCTATTAACCCTAACCCTACCCTAGACCAAGCCCTTGAAAACCCCCCTTTCAATTTAACCCTCAATTTTCCCCTTTCTTTGCTGATTGTACCATTTGCTCGACCCACTTGGATTATAGCCTTAGATCCCTAAAGGCACCACACTCTAGACAGCAAGTCTATGGCTCCTCCCTCCTCTCTCTGCTTCAATCATTTCACCGTGCATTGATTGCTTACAAGTGCTTGATACGCTACACTTTGTATGGCGTAACTAGGGGTTATTACATTAGTTTAGGAGTGTTATCACAAGTATTTGGAGCTATTGTTATATTCTGAGTTGTTTATGAAGAAGTGAAGAATTGAAGACCAGAACCGAAGAAGAAGAGGATCAAAGATTGAAGACATGAAGACGAAGACATTCTGCGGAGCAGCGGCGATCGCCACCATCACAATGGCGATCGCCATTCTACAACAGGAGCATTTCAGGAGTTCGAGAGAGCATGGCGATCGCCATGACTCTATGGCGATCGCCATGGGGCGACAGAGACGAGGCAAAGTTTTACATGAAGACCGCGATCGCCAGTCATCCATGGCGATCGCCACAACAAGGCGGAAAGATATTCCGGACTTTCCTTATTTTCCTTATTTTATTTTATTTCTTTTACCTTATTTGATTATTTCGTTTAGGATCTTTCTTTTACCATATATTTTGGGGTTAGTTCTCTATTTAAGGACCATAGTTTCTATCTTTCATCATCATCTTTTCTATGATCTTTTTGATCAGACAATTTAGTTCTGCAACCATGAGTAGAAACTAATCTCCATTGTTTTACTTAGCGGTTGAAACCTTCAGTTACTAAGTTGTGAGATTTCTAAACTCTTGTTCTTTTCCTATGGGTTTGTATTAATTCTCTTGTTCTTCATCTATTGATTTCTATTAGTTTTGCTAGCTTGATCAGCTAGTTTGATTGATAGTTTTCTATTGCTAGACTAGGAATATACGGTGGAATTCCTTATCATTGTAGCACTCATATCTGCATGATCTGGTAGTTGATTGCTTTTATGAAAGAGAATTGATTGCATGTTAATACTTGACGGTTGTAAGTTATTGCATGCATCCTTATAATTCCTGTGCCCTTTGTTGCTATTTCATCTAATCTTGAGAGGTTTCCCTGATTGTTGAATAGTAAGTATTATCAGGACTGGTTGGCCTGCTGATATATTAAAGATTGGAATAGGAACATTCCCTAGGATTAAATAGAACTTGAGATAAATCTATGATCAACTTGATTGACTGTTGTGTGGATACTTGCTAGGTGAAACCCCTTCTCATCATATTCTCACCCAAACTTCCTTTGCTTGATACTTGTTACTTTTGTGCTTCATACAATCAAAACCCCCCCTGGTTACTTGTTACTTGTTACTAGTTGATATTTCGCTTGACTGCATTGATTTGGTGTTTTGATTCCCTTGGGTTCGACCTCTACTTACTTGCTATACTCTAGTTAGTGTTTAGAGTTTTCTTTGATTTGACACTACGACTTTAGCCTCATCAGTGTTGCAGAAGCTTTCCTCTGGATTGGTGGGGGTGGCCCCTTGTATCTGCGCCATGGATCTTCCCCTGATGCTTGCGTGGTTCGAAGGCTTCAGATCGGCCTCGGAAATGATTCCAGAGTCGGGCTCTTCCTTGCTGTGTCTTGCCTTGGAAGATTGAAGGCCTCTTGCTCCAGATTGGTTGACCCATTTTCCCACTTTACCTATCAATCATTGCTCTTCTCCTCGAAAACTTGTAGAAGCCCTAAGATGGATTGGTGTGCTGCCACTCTAGCGTTGCTCGATGTTGCTGCTTCCAACGCTTACAAGGCTCCGTGGCTCCAGATCATCATCGATCCCACTATCCAAGGTATTATCTCGCTCTCTCTTCTCTTAGGATCTCCCTCTGATGCTCCCCATGCGTGGATGGCGTGTAGGATGACTGGACCTCCTTTGGTTGGTGCTTGTGGCGTAACTGCTCTTGCTGCCATCTGGATTTCTAGTCATTCCTTTTGCCCCACTGCCTTGGTGGCTTTGCAAGAGTGGATGAACCTCGAACCGGCTTTGTGCCTTAAGACCATTATACAGACAACTCATTACATTTGCTCTACTGATGACATGTACATTTCTTTGCTTGATTGCACTAATACTCCCCATTTACATATCTTAGTTTCTTCTAAAACCAATCACGCAACCTCCTGATTGGCTGATTTCAAATCTCTCTCATTATTTCCCTCTTCTCCTAAACTTATCCTTGAACACATCATCACAACCAAACAATCTGATGTCCAGAAGCTGGTTCACATACCTTCTCAGGATATTATAAATATGACTTCTGCATTTAATGTCACCCTCACCATTTCAGCCTTGATAGCAACCTTTCACTCTAAGCATACATCCCTTAGCAAATTCCCCATGGAGGACAATATGTCTTATTCTGAGGCTGTTATAAATTTCTCCAACGTCGCACCATCTGACTTCAGCCACCTCGAAAGCTCTCATATCATCCCCAACATGTCCATTGTTTCTTCCTCCATCATCCTTGTTTCTCAAGGAAATGGTTCCTCCTCCTCAATGGAACCAACTTCTGGCTTTGAACAAGTCTCAGACCCACAAAACTTTGACCACACTCAACTGAACTCGGAACAACTTTTCAACCAAAACTGTGGCTTTGAATCCCCTAAGTACCCTTCTCACAACATGGCTAATCGTATTCCTAACCCACTCACCCTGCCTGCTGTCCAAGACCATCTTGCTCGCCTCACCAATCTCTCTTTGCTGATCTGTATGGCTGATACTACAACTAATATCACTTCCTCAACCATCTTGGGCAAGATGAGGGAGACATGGGAAGGAATAGAAGGTGACATCGACGTTGGTGAATGGGGAACCTGGATCCTCCTCACGTTTGCAAATAGAGAAGCAAAGGATCTTGTCTGGAACAATAGGCCATATCGGGTGCAGAACAAGCTCGTCCTCCTTAAGCAGTTTTCTGAGGACTTTGATCCACTCTCCTCTTCAGTGGATACAACTGACATTTGGGTAAGAATCCCTCTTCTCCCCTTCTTTTTTCACAACGCCCATGCAGTCAACATGATTATTCGAGAGAATAATATTGGTACATTTATTCGTATGGAGGAACGTACGAGTGTTAAAAACAAGAGAAGGTTTGTTAGATTTTGCATAAACGTTACTGTCCCTGATGTCCCGGGCTTTGTCAAGATAGAGCACTCTGACAAGAGTATCCTTACCTTCAAGCTGTGGTCGAAAGACTTCTCCCCGGGCTGTGGTTGCTGCGGGGAACCAGATCACTTATTCGAGAACTGATTCCTCAACAATCTCCCCCCCCCCCCCCCTCCCCACATCTTCGAGTTCAACCTCATTGGGTCCTCGGACGATGAAGAGGCTGCTAAAGCAACCAAGCAGAGAATCATTGGGAGCTTGATGGCAAAGGTTGCTGTTGTGACCGCTGTGAAGAAAGGACCTAATTTCATTAGGCAAGCTCCAGTCCAGGCTTCAAAGTTCAATATTGTAGGCAACCAAGTCTCCACTGCTTTTGTTCAAGGTAGATCTAATCCTTCATCTCCCTCATCGACTATTCTGCCTATTCACAACATGCCCTATAATGTTCGAAGTGCTTCTGGTTCTCAAGACTATGTGCAAGCTTACCTGATCCATGCAGCTCTCCCTCCTGAAATGTATAACCACAAACTCCTTGCCCAAATGCACCAGATGACCTACGCTCCAACTCATCCCATGAGACTCCCGCTTGTTCTTGCTCCAAGAATGATCCGCCCTGCCCTTCAGACAGCCTCCTTGACTGCCTACCATCCCCGCTTTGTCCCGGTTCCCATGGACGCTGCCTCCTCTCCTGCTGCTTCTGAAAAGTCCAGCAGCACCATACTTAGGCATGGAGATTTTCAACGAAGACTCCTCTGGTTCTGGAATCGATGCCAAACGGAAGGAAGACAATGATGAACCAGCCCCAGCTCCTGTCAACAAGAAACAGAAAAAAGGTAAAAGTGCCAAGAACAAGGCCATTGTTATCAACTAATGTTTTTTATGATTAGTCCTTTAAGAATGTTTGGTTATGTTTTGCTGAACTTTGATATCGTTATTTTGCTTAACCCCTGCGTGGGTTCGAACCACTACACCTTGAACTATCACCATGGAATCTTGTCCTATTTTGCTGAAGTTGTTATGACAATTATAATTTGTTTCCTCTATACTGATGTCCTCTTATTAATTCTGTCTTTTAATTGCTTCGTTCATATGATTATGTATGTTGCATTGCTTAACTATTTTGTTAATATTAGATGTTTTAGTTGCATGAAAAAATTGCCTCTACATCTTCTTAATATAATTCTGACAATTTGCAATAACAAACGCCTCAGTAGACTCGACATTAAACCCAACTCCTGTTATGACACCATTTATCTAGCTCTTCGGTTTATTGAGCATCACTTGTTTAAGTGTTGTAAAATTCATTTTCGACTCTACGACTTGTTTTTGATCTTGCCTCATTCTGATTTGCCCTGATTCGTCATATACAATCACCAGATTTTCCTTATTAATCAATTTGGTCCTCAACCTAATAAGAATTTTAGTAAATACATTCCCACCATTTTAATAATTTATTATGAATATCGGTTATTGGAATGTTAGAGGTTCTCGTCGTAAGACTTTTATTACAGAAATAGTCTATATCCAAAAGCAGAACTATCTTGACCTGCTCTGTCTCTCGGAAACTAAAACTGATTCCTCCCCGTCCATGAGCACTGTTCGAAAAATGGGCTTCAACAACATCTCTTTCGTCCCCTCTCTTGGCACTAAAGTTGGACTCTGGCTCCTGTCTAAAAATACTGTCAAAATGAAAAACCTTGTGGTTAACCAAATTCATAGTAACATTATTGTTCTTAACTATTCTCTCCAGCAAGTTGATTTTCTCATTATTTTTGTCTATGCACCCTCCCGAGATTCTGACAAACCAGCGTTTTGGGACCTCCTTAGCAGCATTATAGTCAATCTAAATCTCCCATTTCTTCTCATTGGCGACCTAAATGAACTCCTTGCCCCTAGCGATATAATTGGTGGCATTCCCATGTCCTCTTCTAGATTCACCGGACTCCAAAGATTTATTGCTGAATTCGACCTATGCGATTCTAAAATCTCAGGATTCCCCTTCACCTAGAGGAAATCTCAAAATATGAACAACAATATTCTTGAACGTCTTGACAGGGTTCTCATTCACAATTTACTTATTCCCATTGTCCCAAATCTTGTTGTTAATCACCACCCTTTTACTACCTCTGATCATGCGCTCATAACGTTCTCCCTTAACACCTCTAATCCCATTATCAAACTCCCTTTTCCGATATGAGAGTGCCTGGTCCCTTAAAGATTCATACTCACGGCTGGTTTATAAAGTCTGGAAGTACAAATTTCATGGGTCCTTCTTATTTAAATTTAACGCTAAATTAAAACTGCTTAAGCGTTTTTTCAGAGCCTGGCCCAGAGATCACAATCAACATAATTTCAATCAACTTAGAAATACTGAAAACAAACTTCACTTGCTCCATTTAGAATTCATGAATGACCCAGATAATTTTGCTATTATCAATAACATTTCCAAACACTCCAATAAATATGCAAAACTCCTTAATTTCCAAACTGAATACTGGAGAAGGAGAGCCAAAACAAAACACATTTTGAATAGTGATTGTAATACCAAATATTTCCATTCCATCACAAAGATTCGTACTTCGAAACAAGCTATTCTTTCCTTTAGGACCAAAGATGGATTCACCATTCATGACCAAGATGAAATTTCTAAAGCCATTTCCCAAGAATTATCTAATAGATTTACTAAATCTCCTCTCTACACTTCCTCTCCGGAATCCCTTAATATTATCCCTTGTCTTATCAATGAGGAAGATAATCTTAACCTTATTAAACCACCTTCAGAGGTTGAACTTAAAAAAGAAGTCTTTGATCAACCTCCTGACAAAACCCCCGGACCTGATAGCTTTCCAATTGATTTCTATCAGAAGTACCGGAACACTATAAAATCCTCCCTTCTTTTGGCTACTAAAGCTTTCTTTCATTCAGGACAGCTACTTTCAGCAATAAATCACTCCTTTATTGCCCTTATCCCTAAAGTTGAGTCCCCTGTTTCTATTAACCATTTTCAACCTATTAGTTTGTGTAACTCCTCATACAAAATTATCACCAATGTAATGGCTAACCGTATTAAACCACTACTTCAGAAAATAATTTGCCCTCATCAAGGAGCCTTCGTTGAAGGGCGCCTAATTCAGGACAACATCCTTGCAGCCCATGAAATTTTCCATTCCTTCCATAACAACACTAAAGGCAAGACTGGATGGATGACCCTTAAGCTAGACATGGAAAAAGCATATGATAGACTTGACTAGGAGTTTCTTTGAAACATCCTTGAGAATTTTGGTTTTTGCAACAAATGGATTTCTATGGTTGTCAACTTCCTTCTTTGTCCTAGTTAACAACCAACCTGGAAAAGAATTTAAACCCTCCTGTGGAATTCGACAAGGCGATCCCCTTGCTCCTGCTCTATTTGTTATTTCCATGGAAGTTTTAGCCCGTCAACTCTACTTTGAATCCAACAACCCCAACCCAAGAGTTGGCATTTCTCTTACCAACAATGGTCATCGTATTCAGTTTCTCACTTTTGCTGACGATACAATCATTCTTGCCAATGCTTGCCACAACAACATGAATTTCCTAAAAAACCTTCTAGACAGGTTCTCCAGTATTAGTGGACTCTCTATTAACTTCCATAAAAGCTCCCTTCAGGTCTTTGAAAATGTCTCGAAGAACCTGGCCTTGGCCCTGGCATCCTCATTGAATATTCCTATTACATCAAAAATGGAAAAATATCTTGGTATCCCGATCCTTCAAGCCAGGGTTACCAAAGTCATGTTTGAAGAAGCTGTTGCAGAGCTTAAAAAACAGAGATCGAAATGGAAAGCTGACTCTTTATCCCAAGCGGGACGATCCCTTCTTATTCAGACCAATCTTTCTTCCAAAGTTAATTACCTTATGCAGAGTTTTCTTCTTCCTAAAGGTGTATGTGAGGAAATTGATGATGTAAACAAAGAATTCTTCTGGAATAAAACTTCCTCCTCTAGCAGAAGTCTCCTCCACTGGGACTCGATCTGTTCCCCGAAAGCTCTTGGGGGCCTTGGTCTCCATAAAGCTTGGGACAATAATGTTGCCCTTCATCTCAAACTCCTCTGGAAAATTCTAACCCAACCTGATAATATTTGGGTATTAATTGTTAAAGAAAAGTACTTCCAAACCGAGACCTACTTACTCTAGAACGTCGCCCTACTCGATCTTGGCAATTCAGTAGGCTCCTCCTCCTGATGGATACATTCAAAAAAGGTCTCCATTGGCAACTAGGGGATGGTAAATCTATCTGCTTCTGGTTTGACCAGTGGATTCCTGATACAAATATTGCTAACCTTCGAGGCCTAGCCCCGAGTGACCAAAAAGTTTGTGAATATTTCACTGATGACTTTCAATGGGATATCAACAAGCTTTCTATAGTACTACCGCCCAACATTATTGCCAAAATCATTGCTATTCGGATCCCTATTTCTCAACATCCGTAAATTTCCGATTAAATAACAAACACCTTACACATTATTGCAACAATCACAAGGCTTCAAATTATCTACAAAACCTTTTGAAATCAAGTTGATCAAAATAACAAAAATAAAAGATTCCAAAACTCATATATAAAACTAAATACTAGTAATTAAATATGTTATAATTTGTTACATTGTCAAGGCTCAAATTCTAGTTTCTTAAATATTTAAATCAACAATTTGTCCCTTAAAAATTAAGGCAATTCTTCTAAAATTAATGGATAACTGATGCGGATCAACTATTGGATCGGGTTCGGGATTAATCATAGTAAATGTCTAAATGAGATTCCTTCGGGTACCCGATAAGTAAACCCTAGAGCATCGACTGTATAAAAGCGTCTCATTCTCCCTTCATTAGTCTCTTCGCAGCTTCCGAAACGAGAGAAGAAGATGGTGTCGTTGAAGCTTCAGAAGCGGCTTTCCGCTAGTGTTCTCAAGTGTGGGAAGGGCAAGGTCTGGCTTGATCCTAATGAAGCTAATGAAATCTCCATGGCCAACTCCCGTATGCTTATCCCTTCTCCCATTTTCTAAATCCATTTTACCATCTATCTTTCTTCTTTCTCTACTGTTTTAGCGTTTGTGATGTTGTTTTGAGTTGGATTGCTATACCTGAGGGTTCAGTTTACCTTTTGTGTGTATCATCTCAATTGATTGTTTGCCAAAATGAACCATAAATATGCAAGCTTCAGCGTATCTTTGCAATAGATCCTGATTGAACTAGGATAAATTTGGCTGATAAACTGTGAATTGATTAATATTCTGATTGGTTTCGCATTTCCATCTTTTATTGGACAACTGACGACTTGAAGAAGCATTTTAGTAAGAAATATTGTGAGAGAAGCTGGTGCTAGTTCTGAGTTTGCAACAACGTGATGTGTTTCCAGGATTGCTAGTTATGCCATGAACATTGCTGATTTCTTACTTGGTTTTTGGTTTAAAGTTTAGTCCTTTGGCCTTCTATACTGATTTTTGCACAGAGATCTAGTTATCATCTTCTATGCAGTGGATATTTTATTGACGTTCTCATTTTTGTGCTCAGGTCAAAACATCAGGAAGCTGGTCAAGGATGGTTTCATCATCAGAAAGCCAACCAAGATCCACTCTAGGTCACGTGCACGTCGTATGAAGGAGGCCAAGAGGAAGGGACGTCACTCTGGATATGGTACTTTTCCTGAGCAATCACTGCTCTATTTGCTGATCATATTTCGGGTTGGGCTATCTCATGTCAAATAAGAGATTGAGGGCTCTATTTTCTTCTTCTTCTTCTTTACCAATAAGCTTATGTGTGAAATTATAGGTAAGCGTAAGGGTACACGTGAGGCAAGGCTGCCAACCAAGATCTTGTGGATGAGGAGGATGAGGGTTCTAAGGCGTTTGCTCCGAAAGTACCGTGAGGCAAAGAAAATTGACAAACATATGTACCATGACATGTACATGAAGGTTAAGGGTAATGTCTTCAAGAACAAGAGAGTATTGATGGAAAGTATCCACAAGTCTAAGGCTGAAAAGGCCAGAGAGAAGACTTTGGCCGACCAGTTTGAGGCTAAGCGTGCCAAGAACAAGGCCAGCAGAGAAAGAAAGCATGCCAGGAGAGAGGAGCGTTTGGCTCAGGTAACATTAGGGCATGCTCTTGCCTTGTTATTTTGCTTGTTTTTGGATTCTATTGAGTGTTTAGTATCTATAAAATATCTAACTCGATCCTTTCGGTTTTTCAACATTAGGGTCCTGGAGAGAAGCCAGTTGAGCCTACGCCAGCAGCTCAACCAGCACAGTAAGTGAATTTTACTACTTTGTTTGAATCCTAGATTATTTTTTATTATGGAATTGCTAGAAGTGCAATTTTAATTTTGCAGGGTGACTAAGAAATCAAAGAAGTGAAGCACAAACAGATCTTCAGTGATCCAGTATTTTGACCAGACTTAGATTTCCTGTCACAGTTTCGATAGTCTTAAATCGTTTTTTATTTTCCCGAACTTTTGTTTTATGCACTTCATGGATCTTGTTATGTTGCAACTTTACACCATAACATCTTGTGTCTTTTCACCTATGACAATTTTTCAATTAATCTTCTCATGTATGAATCGTTTTGGAGGGATGGCAAGGATTAATGCGCGGAATCTTTTTAATACAACTGCATCTGTTACAACTACAAGAAAATAACAAAAATTCTAGTCCTATGTCTGGAATAGATTTAGCTCTTATGTTTTTTTTCGGTAGAATAGATATAGCTCATATGTTACTCATTAACAAGTATGATTCTTAGTTTCATACCATATACCATATCAAGATCTGGCGACACTTAAATGATCAAAGATAATTGACCCACCTCAAATTTATGCATCTTTGTGCCAATTTAACTGAATAAAAAAGCCCCTTACTATTTGACACATTTTATTTATTTAGCACAAGATTCGATTCGTCATACATATATAAAACATCCGTCACGAATAAAATAAAAAGATCCGTGACGAATGTATTGAGGTTCGTCACAGAAGGTTTTCAGGAATGACGAAAGTTTTCAGTAGGTACGCCGAGCTTCTTCAACCACAACATTCTCAACAATTTTTCTTTCTTTCACCACAAAAATCATCAAATCAACTCTCTAGAAGGTAATTTTTTTTGGCAATGGCTATATGCACGCGAATCGAGGCATATATGCACGCGATTCTGTGCGCGCAACTTATGCGCACACATCTGTGCGCAGGTCTTATGCGCATACGTGTTTTACGGGGTATTACGGGTACTTTTCGTAAATTTTCTGAGTCTGTAACAACTTGTGCGCCTAACTACTGCGCACAGGTTGAAAATCTATGCGCCGTGTTTCTGCGCACTCTTCAAACGTAGTAGCCGTTGAAATTTTGAAAAGTAGCCGTTAAATGTAAAACTGTGCGCTTAGGTTCTGCGCACAGGTGCTTTAGGGTTTGGGTTTGTGCGCGGATGGTTAGCGCACGGGTCTTTACAGTTTAGGATCCATCCATTTGGACCACAACAGTCATAAATGTGTCTATATAAAGCCATAATCTCTTCGTTTCCAACAAATTCATTCAAAACCTCTTCGTTTTCCAACAAATTCATTCAAAATGTCTCGTCGTAATCAAAACTCTCGTATGTTAGAGTTGATTAATCAAAGTTGTGAAGATAGTGATGAAGAACACGATTGGGATAGCGGATCACAAGAAGAGGAAGACGACCCGAACGACGACAAATGGTTGGATGGTTTCTTAGAAGACGAAGAGTTCGGCGACTGGGATCCGAGTGGTGAATTTGTGGTTAGTATAATATGTTATAATTAGTTTTATATGGTAGCGTAATTAGTTTCAAATTAGTTTCATATGCTAGCATAATTAGTTTCATATGCTAGCCTAATTAGTTTCTTATGCTAGCCTAATTAGTTTCTTATGCTAGCCTAATTAGTTTCATATGATGGCCTAATTAGTTTCATATGCTAGCCTAATTAGTTTCATATGATAGCCTAATTAGTTTCATATGATAGCCTAATTAGTTTAAAGTAATGATTCGTATTTTGCATTGTTATTTTGGTAGTAGTGTAATTGCCGCTCTACAATTACGTATAGGGGAAAGATTATTCGGATTACTTTAGAACCGCACAATATTGAGATACTCCGCAAGAATTGTACGAGTGGGCGAGAGATAGAGGAAAGGAGTTAGTGATAGCTTTGGTAACGCGTAATTCAAGTCCGTACCAAATAAGTATTGTGTGCGATAGATTTGGAAAACCAAGATCTGGGAGGCCAAAGGTGAACGAAGAGAATCCAGAGTTGCTTGTTCCTAGGTTTAGAAAGTTGAAGTCGAAGAAGTGTGAGTGTAGATTTCAGCTACTGGCAGTGCGAAAGAAAAACATTCCCGGGGTCGCAGGAGAAAAATGGATTTTAGGTGTGATAGAAGGTCGGCATAACCATGTGCTACTTGCTAGTTTTCATGGGAATGCATTCATGGGTCGAATGACGGAGGAGCAAGAGCTTTGTGCTAGGCGGTGGGGAGATGGAACTGGACGCAAGACGCCAAAAGAAATTATCTCTAAATTGAGGGAGAAGTACCCTGGTAATGTTACTTAAAAGGAGACAAGTTGCAAACTTTTTGCAGAAGGTGAATTACGAAGATCGCGGAGAGCTAAATGTGACACAGTGGTCGCTTAAGTTTTTGCGAGACCACGACTACGTAGTTCACCCACATAGAGACATGACAAACGGCGAGGTTGCAATATTATTCTTTGCTAACCAAGAGTCGTTGCGTTTGTTGAAGAAGTACCCGTACGTGGTAATTATCGATGCGACGTACAAGACAAACAAGTAAGTCTCTACAATACCTTGGTCGATATTTAGTTCGGATAATGATATATGTTCTGTAGTGATATATGTTAATGTTTCAATAGATATGAAATGCCGCTCGTAGAGATCGTTGGATTCACCATTACACACAAGACGTTCAACATCGCGTATGCATTCACTAAAGCAGAAAGGATTTATCATTACACATGGATAATGATTCAATTGAAGTCATTATTCATAGATTTGGGAGTGATGCCAACGGCTATAATGACAGATTGCGAAGACGCGCTGATAAAAGGGATAAAGACTGTTTTCGGGAGCGAAGTTCAACATCTGTTGTGTTGGGTGCATATCAAACACAACATTGAGGCACATGCTTCGACCATCCTAAAGAGACAAATTAAAGTGGAAGCCTTTGCAGGACAATGTTGGGGACTATTTTGCTCAGCTACTGAAGAGACCTATGAACTGCGGCTCGAACAGTTGAAGAGATCTTGGAAGAGCGGCCTTGTGGGATACGTCGAGAGAACATGGCTTAATCCTCACAAGACAAGCATAGTGAGGGCTTGGACAGATCATAAGCTTCATTTCCTTACGAGGACTTCAAACAGGTAAATATTGATATTTTTTAGTTAAGACGATTATATCATAACGGCGTACTTTCTTAACTTACCAGCTTAACTGTTTTTTAGAGTTGAAGGGATGCACAAGGTTTTGAAAGATATTATTGGTTCCAGCAGAGGGGGCTTTAACAGAGTGATCGTACGGATCCATCATTCAGTACTCCTTTAGATTGATTCAATTAGGGCGAGCATGAACATGTCTCTCTCCAAACGACCAACTGATTTTGATGATCCAAACATGCATCCGCTTGGAAGGGCTATTTTTTCCCGACTATTCTACAAAGTGTCAGACAAGTGTTTTGATCATTTGTTGGCTACTTATGAGATCATGTTGACGGGGGAAATTTCCTGAACAATGCACCGACCATTGGGTGAGGAACTGTCTTGGGTTGCCGTGTTTCCATCAAATTGCACACGCTATCATTTCAAACACACCCCTGATTGAGGATGACATTCACCCGTTCTGGAGGGATTTGCATTGGGACGACACTCCTGAAACAGAAGACAACCCAAATCTGAAGGTCCGAATGAACATTATAGAGTTGCGACTCCATGAAATGTTCACCAAGTTGGAACTTGGAACCTTGAAGAAAAGCACGGCATACCAGCTAGGTGAGTTGTATCAGGACTTGGAGCATCCTGAACTAACTATTTTGAAAGAACCGACAAATGTGAAAAGAAAAGGCAGGCCAAAGGGTGCAAAGAACAAGGATAAGGAGGAGGTTGACAGTGAAAATGACAAGGAGGATGACATAAAACAAGAAGATATGGAGCAGTATGAGAAGGAGGAGGCAAAGCAGAAATCAAAAGGAAAGAAGAGTACAAGAGCAAGACGGCCAGGTCATCCTAAAAAGAAGGAGGATGACAGTGAAAATGACAAGGAGGAATCGAGAGAGAAGAGTTATTTTGAGCACAAACAAGAAGAGCTGGAGCAGTATGAGAAGGAGGAGGCAAAGAAGAAATCAAAGGGGAAGAAGAAGGCAAACAATACAGGAGCAAAACGACCAGGTCGTCCTAGAAAGCAAACAACGACATCACTTCCCGTGGTCATTGAGGCCGAGGAGTTGCATTCTCAACCCATGCCCGACCTATCACAGCCTGAAGGATCAAACTACACTGACTTCGATCAGTGCCCTGAAGAACTTGGTGTTCCTCTCATTCATAGGGGGATTGACTTCGGCATTGACAATTTGGATGATTTTTGGCTTCCATACATCACAGATGTTAGACAGGTACGTTCTGACGGGCATTGTGGTTATAGGTCGATGGCCTTACTTCTGGGAAGAAAAGAACAAGAGTACGGAAACATTCGGCGTGAGCTGGTAACGGAGCTGCTTGAGAACCGAGAATTGTACGAGCCTATTCGTCGTCGTCTTTGTCCGGGTACTTGGGAGGATCTTATTCTCCAAGTTAACCATTGCAGAAGCCCTTGTTCAGAACTGTACTGGCTGCACTTTCCACCGATGGGCTTAGCGTTTGCCACCCTATACCAAGTTGACCTCGTGTTATTGTGTTGGGATGCTCTGACCTTTTACTTACCGCTAAGGTGTAGAACAGAAAACGCTGATCCTCCACGACAGATTTTCGGCATGGCACACGTAGGCAACCGTGACCACTTCATACCGGTAAAGTAGACAATTGTACTTGATACTTGTGTAATCATAGTTTTTTGTTTAATATCTTAAGTCGATTTTGTTTATATAGGTGGCGTTGATAGTTGGTTCGCCACTACCGCATACTCCCGGTTCGTGGAAGAAACACGTAGATCCAAACATTCAATGGTGGGAAGAAACATTTGGGGACAATTTGAGGATGTATCGAGAGTACCGCATTTCAAATGGTCGGGCACCAGATCCATTCATGTATAAAGGAGGGACCGAACCCGTTCACATATCTGACTGAGTGAGATTGTCATGTAATAAGTAGAAGACGTATTTTACCTTGTAATGTTCAATCTCATTTATTAGAAGACGCTTTTTACCTTGTAATAATTAGAAGACGCCTTTGCTTGTTTTGTAATGTTTTGAGTCGGGTTTTTTCGTTTCTAAGTCGTTTCGAGACGTTTTGAACCTTTTTTTCCAAATAAGCTTCAATGAAAGTTCATAATGAAAGTACATAATGGTGCGCAACCTTTCCATCAGGAGATTCAGATTTTTCAGATTCGGTGCGCAAAGTTAAGGCGCACAGGTTTTTAACGGTAACAAATGGTGTGCAGATATATTGCGCACACATTTTGAACGGTAACAAAGTGTGCGCAACATACCTGCGCACAGTTTGTTACCGTTCAAAATGTGTGCGCATTATATCTGCGCACACGGATTTAACGGTAACTTATTGTGCACTTTACAACAACGCACAATAAGTTACAGATTCAAAAAGTTACAGAATAGGTGCGCATAACCTTGACGCATGGAGGAAATCCGGTTTGAAGTATGAGATATGAAGGGTCTAGTACATCGATGTTGATTATGTTTCAAAAACTTATACAATTATGTGTTATTAGGCATATAAAGTGTGTATAAGGTCTCCCCTTCACAAAAAGTTGATCGAAAATACGCAAAAACGCAAAAACGCCTTATCGGTCCTAATGGCCTGTTAAGGTCGAGAATAGGCGGTTCGATGCCCAAACGACGTCGGAAGGCAATTAAACTTGTTTTCAATGCATATTATAGCTATTTAACCTTGTCGGTAACTTCGAGTCAAAAACTCGAACTCTTCGAGTAACACCTCCTTTGTAAACTTTCACTAGTCTTTCATTCTTCGAAATAGTTGAAGTAGTTGAGATATGAAGGGTCTAGTACATCGATGTTGATTATGTTTCAAAAACTTATACAATTATGTGTTATTAGGCATATAAAGTGTGTATAAGGTCTCCCCTTCACAAAAAGTTGATCGAAAATACGCGAAAACGCAAAAATGCCTTGGAGGCCTTATATGCGCATTGGGTCTGCGCACACATTTCTATGCGCATTTCGAGTACGCACAACTTCTTGTGCACAGGTGTTAAGCGCACGGTTGAAGTCCGTTAAAATATGATCGTTAAAATATTAATCGTTAGTCTTGTCGTTGTTGTAATCGTTAGTTAAGTGGTTGTTGTAATCGTTAGTTAAGTCGTTATTGTTCAGATTTGTTTTGAATATTCAAACAAGCAAAACATAAAATTTAAAACCATCACACAAAAAAAGGCATACATAAAACATCAATCGTACATAAGAACACAGTAGGTGAGGCGCACGTGAACGAAAAATGTCCTGCATCGAGTCCCCGAGCCAAGGAAAATAGGTCAGTACGGCATGGTCATCGTCGTCTAAATCTCCCGACACTGGCTCTGAAGATGCGACTGGCTCTGCAGATGCGACCGTAGGAGGAGAAGATGTCGACGCTGCTGCATCTGTCACTGGAGGTAAATCCTGCTCTGTATGCTCTGAACTGGGAGGTACAGCATCCTGAAACAGAGGTGCGTCGTGGATATCATAGTCATTTGTGGTCACATGCGCCTGTACTGGTGTGGGCTCAATAGGGTCGAACGCAGTAAGATATCGACCAGGATAATCTACGTCGTCATGGAAATCTCATGTTTGTCCATCTATCTCCATATGCGAACCATCTATCTCCTGTTGCTGCAGTTGTGCCTCGTCGTACTCATTCTCTGGCTCATGACGCTCACGTGATCCGGTGCCGAAAAATCGTTCGAGGGCCTCAAACTCTAGTCGCACACCGGCTGCCACATCATGTCGACATGGAAGTCGTTCCGCTATTGGTGCGGGCATCGTGTTGCCGGTCTGATCCATGACGGCTTGTATAGTCTACATGTTTTTACATTTTTAGTATGACTAATTCATACTAAAATATTCGGAAATAATTTGCAACTTCGTAATCAAATTCGAGTCTTTATATCTACGAAAACTAATTTTTTTAATAGGAATTGTTAGAAACTTAACAATTAAGTGATAACTAGTTATGACTGTTAAGTTTCTAATATTTAATTCATAATTAATAAAAAATAAACATCTCAACTAATATGAAATAATAATCACTACTATTACTAAAAAATTACGATTAATACGAATTCATAATAATTCTCTTTAATGCATAATAATCTGAAACTTAATCGTAATTATAAAAAATTACGATTAATAAGAATTCTAATATTTAATTCATAATAATCTGAAATTTAATCGTAATTAAGAAAAATTACGATTAATACGAATTCTAATATTTAATTCATAAAAAACTGAAATTTAATCGTAATTATGAAAAATTACGATTAAATTACGATTAATACGAATTCTAATATTTAATTCATAAAAAACTGAAATTTAATCGTAATTATTACTAAAAAAATTACGATTAAATTTCCAAAATTAAATACGATTAAAATTTGAAAAAAGCGGGTTTAGAAATTATATACCGAATAAAGCTCGTGCGGTGTCACCGGATCCGTAGCCGTCGTCGCCGGAACCCTACCAGCCGCCGGAGCACCCGCCGGAACCCTAGCCCTCGCCGGAATATTCGCCGGAATTGTCGCCGGAGGGGCATTGGCCGCTGCCAACGCCGCTCGAGTCGCATACCGCCGACCACCTCCATCCACCAAGGCTTCATCGTCGGACAAGGTCGCCGGAGGTGGCTCCGTTGTGACGGAGGTCGCCGGAGGTGGCTCCGTTGTGACGGAGGTCGCCGGAGGTGGCTCCGTTGTGACGGAGGTCGCCGGAGGTGGCTCCGTTGTGACGGAGGTCGCCGGAGGTGGCTCCGTTGTGACGGAGGTCGCCGGAGGTGGCTCCGTTGTGACGGAGGTCGCCGGAGGTGGCTCCGTTGTGACGGAGGTCGCCGGAGGTGGCTCCGTTGTGACGGAGGTCGCCGGAGGTGGCTCCGTTGTGACGGAGGTCGCCGGAGGTGGCTCCGTTGTGACGGACAAGGTCGTCGGAGGTGGCTCCGTTGTGACGGAGGTCGCCAGAGGTGGCTCCGTTGTGACGGACAAGGTCGCCGGAGGTGGCTCCGTTGTGACGGAGGTCGCCGGAGGTGGCTCCGTTGTGACGGAGGTCGCCGGAGGTGTCGGGATCGGGACGAAAGTGGTTTCTTCGGGAGCGAAAGGATGTGGGGGTTGCGAATCCATTGGTGAAATTGTGTTTAAGTGAGAGAATCGATCGGAAAGAGAGAAAAAACGAAGGCCGCCGTCGGAAGTGGAAAACGGAGAAGAAGAAGGAGAAAGAAGAAGAAGAAGAAGAGGCCGGGTTAGGTTAAAAAGAACCTGTGCGCAGATACGTTGCGTACAGATCTTATGCGCAACACGTCTGCGCATAAGGTTTTAGAATTCGAAACGTTGTGCGCAGATGTTTTGCGCACGGGTTCTTTTTAAACGCGTGTCATCAGCGCGTTTAAAATACCCCCGTGCGCTTAACAACTGCGCATATACTTATGCGCATAAGAACTGCGCACAGATTGGCGTGCATATAGTGAAAAAGTCGCGTGTATATAGGCGTTTCGAATTTTTATACTCTTTTGCATTAGATTGAGATTAATGTTCTAAATGTGTAGATGAAAATATGTCAAACTGATTGATATGTTGTGATAACATATGATTGATATGTATTAAGCATCTTTCTTAGTTCAATCGTGATTTGATTATGTATTAAGCATCTTTCTTGGAAAACTGAATTTTTGTTTGAAATTGTGAAAACTATGTGCACTTTGGTTCGTTAACTAATGAATTTGCGAAGATGAATATGCAAATAGGTTCGTCACGAAGGGTTTTGTGTATTCCGTGACGGAGGTGTGGTTTTTGGACCTTCGTGACAAAGGTTTATGCAAGATCTGTGACAGATCGATGTTCTAGGAGCTTCGTGACAGACAAATATGTATGATCCGTGACGAAGGTCTGGAAACAGTCTGTGACGCACGAATGTGCATATTTGCACATATTTTGATTTTTTTTTGTTTTTTAATGGGATTAGAAATTGACAAAACAATGTGTTTGTATAGATACATCCGCCGTCAAGAAGCACTCGGAAGAATAACCGCAACCAGACTCGACAATAAATCGAGGTTGGAGAGAAGCCCGCTTATCAGCCGTAGACGAGGAAGAGGTGCGGAAAAGCCGCCGACGGGGGTACAAGTGGAAGTCAAGAGGTCCCTTCCTGGCATGCACAACAAGGGTATGGGTTTGCTGACCCTAATGTGTATCCGAGCAATTATGGGGCCATGGTTAGTAATTTGATAATTTATATATATTAGTGTATTTTTTTATGAATTTCTGAATTTATTTATGTTATTTGATTCTAACAGGATCATCCCATGACTCCAATAAGTTACGAGGCACAAGATCCAACTTGGAGTCTGTATAGTTCTGTAAGTAGGAGTGTAAGCAGACCATCAACATAACTTTGATCAACAAGGATTCAGAATGGCAATCCAATCCAAATGCTAACTGGGTTGAAGAACAGTTTCAGGGCCAATACACAAGTAAAGTACAAGTCTTTAACCCTAATTTCCCATCGTGTTCTTGAGTGTTAAGATTGTTACCGCAAAGTTTGATCATCACCCTACAATTGCTTGAGTATCACTACGTCGATATTCTCGCTACAAACAATAATCATCCCAATTTGACATTTTTGAAGAGATTGTGTTTGAATGAAAACGGAAATTTTGAAATGTGGGTAAAAGAATTAAGTAATAAGGTAGAAGATGAAGTTGGTTCGGTGTTTATTGAGAGTATGGTGGTAATTAAATGTAGTTGGTGTGTATTAGACATAATAGCTTCACTTTTGCAGTATAGGCTTCCTTCGTCACGGATGAAGCAAATATCTTTGTCACGAATGTTTTCGTCATCGAACTTTCTCTTATCTTCGTGACGGATCTCTTGTGTTATTTCTTCGTGACGAAGATCTTCTTCAATACCTTCGTGACAAATCTCCGGGTGTGTCAAATAAATTTTTTGGGTGTGCCAAATAAAGGCTTTGTAAAAAAGCATTGGCATAAAGATGGGGATTCTTCATGCCCGTAGTGGGGACTTCCTGCTGGATATGGGGATTCTCCACTCCATTGCCAATTTGTCATCCTTAATAAAGAGTCTATCGGCTAGGTGCAAGTAGGGATGTTTATTCGGTTAGAAACCGAACCGAAACCTGGATGTGTAACCGCTCAAGATATCATATTACCACCATATGCGAAATAATTGATACTACATAACATATAGCCCGAAAACCGAATTAGAAAATTTTGTAATTTGGTTGGATTTTAACCGAAAAAACTGATTTATGAATTTTTTTAATTCATAGGATGTAATGAAATTGATAAGATGTACATTATCGTTATTCGTCATTTAGTGTGAATTGGGTATTTAATAAGATGTAATGAAAATTTTATATACACATTATGCGATTAGCAAAGTGTTATTACAAATATACGAGTATAACTATATTACTTATATATATACTTGTTATTACGCGAAAGTGTTCATTTACATATTTTGAATTGTTAAGTTTGTTAATTACTTGTAAAAAAGAATGTGTTATATTGCTAATGGTCAATGAATACTTCACACCTCAATATTAATTGCTTTTTAAGGCTATTTTAAAACGTTTATGTCGTTTGAGCCTCATTACATTTTAATTGGACCTTATTAGGCCCGTTGATCCGTACATCGTTTTTTTTTTCCGTTTCCGGTCAATGGTAATGACCAATTGCCTTATGTGGTGTCATTTTACAACTTCGAAATTACGTTTTTATCGTTTGTTGGCGTTTAAACGAATTTAGTCCAAATTACCCCATTATCTCATCATTTTTCTACTTTTTGACCAAATACCCAAATTTTTTGAATATAAAGTTTTCAACCTCTTTACTCTATGGCATTTGTTTGTCATCAATACGTCACGCATGGACTTAAACTATACTTCACACATGGAATGTCCGATAATATGCCCTACAAGAACGTCTTGTCTCCAAATACACCATTATATATCTCTCAAAAAAGCTCATTTCACATGGAGAACGAAAAAGATTGCACCCATGAAAGAGGTGAAGAAGAATTATTTTCAAGTTATAATCTTAATGAGTTAATATTCTTTCTCAAATATTGACTTTTAAAGTGTTATTTTGATTTATGGTTTGATTTTAGCTAGCTTTTATTGAATTCGTGTTAAAAATTAGTACTAGTATGATAAAAGATGTTGCTTTGTGGATTTTGGTTAACTTTTGGTGATTGTAATGATGCAAATGGTGACTTTTGAAGTGTTAGAATGATTTGGGTTTTCTTTGGTTAACTTTTCATGATTTACATTGTTAGTATGTTAAAAGATATTGGTTTGTCGTATTTTGTTAACTTTAGTGATTGTGATGATTCAAAATGTAAATCATGAAAGAGGTGAAGAAGAATTATTTTCAAGTTATAATCTTAATGAGTTAATATTCTTTCTCAAATATTGACTTTTAAAGTGTTATTTTGATTTATGGTTTGATTTTAGCTAGCTTTTATTGAATTCGTGTTAAAAATTAGTACTAGTATGATAAAAGATGTTGCTTTGTGGATTTTGGTTAACTTTTGGTGATTGTAATGATGCAAATGGTGACTTTTGAAGTGTTAGAATGATTTGGGTTTTCTTTGGTTAACTTTTCATGATTTACATTGTTAGTATGTTAAAAGATATTGGTTTGTCGTATTTTGTTAACTTTAGTGATTGTGATGATTCAAAATGTAAATCATGAAAGAGGTGAAGAAGAATTATTTTCAAGTTATAATCTTAATGAGTTAATATTCTTTCTCAAATATTGACTTTTAAAGTGTTATTTTGATTTATGGTTTGATTTTAGCTAGCTTTTATTGAATTCGTGTTAAAAATTAGTACTAGTATGATAAAAGATGTTGCTTTGTGGATTTTGGTTAACTTTTGGTGATTGTAATGATGCAAATGGTGACTTTTGAAGTGTTAGAATGATTTGGGTTTTCTTTGGTTAACTTTTCATGATTTACATTGTTAGTATGTTAAAAGATATTGGTTTGTCGTATTTTGTTAACTTTAGTGATTGTGATGATTCAAAATGTTGAGTTTAGCTACATTAGGTTTTAGGAACATCCATAGTCCAGTCAAAGCATTGAAAAACAAATTATGCAACTTTATACTTCACATATGGATGTACTCCATAGATCACGCATGGATGTGTTTCATACGTGACATATAGGTTATATCCATGCGTGACGTATGGAGTTGCTCTTACAGAAGCTGAATTGGTTTGTTTTTTGTGTGTGCATAGGTAAACTTCTATGTGTTTACTGGACTAAACAACATATCTCCGAATGACTACACGCAATGGCCTCAACCATGTATGAATAACGATACACATTCTGTTGATTTGGGTATTGAATAAATAGGTCAACCTCAATGTGGGACCAAACTTGGAACAACATGGGAACAACCAGGATCACAGTTTGCTGAGATCAACACGAGATCCTTTGAAACTCGTTACGAGTACACACAATGGCCTTCACATTTGGTGAGACCAGTTTCAGACACAATGAATGGAAATGTGTTTCGCCCTTTGCATATTGCACCACAATTCGATTTACCGGTAGAAGGCGAACTATTTATCTCTATGGATTATTCTGATGTGTTTACAACGTTCACCTCTAGAGCTGAGGGAGTGAATTGGGGAACAACCATTGCAGAGGTCAATCACTTCTGCATAGTCCATGGAAGGAGTAGAGCATCTACTGTAACTAATTCTGGAAAGCTTCAACTAATTTGTGACAAAGGACAACATAATGTCTCAAAAGAAAAGGGTTTAATAAAAAACATCATTAGCAAGAAATGTAGATGTTGGTTCGAGTTAAAGCTTCTAGAGAAGCCTAGAGGGGCTTGAAGAATTAGTGTAGTTAGTGGTAGTCACAACCATTCTATTGGCACTAGCTTGTTTGGAAATGCGTTCGTTGTATGAATGATGAATGATGAATTCAGTACTTGTAGTTGAAATGACAAATTCTCATTATAATTTGTAAACAAATGAGATCCTCACTATGATCAACAAGTCTCCCAAGAACCGCACAAAATAAAACAAGTGTACAACGTGATGAACAAGATAAGGAGAGAAAAACGGAAGGAAATATTGTTGTTCAAGAGTTCTTCCAAAAATGCCAAGAGAATAATTATTTCATGGAGTATAGGAAAAGGAAGGAAGATCCATCTAAGATCAGTGATATGTTCTTTGCTAGTCCGGAATCAATGAAGCTCCTTAAGGCATTTCTGTATGTACTTCTAATGGACTCCACATATAGCACAATCAAGTAAGTTTTGTGTGATTATTAACCATCAAGTATGAATTTCCATAACACTGCAATAAAGTTATTTCAAGTTTACCATTTACAGGTATGCCATTTTTTGAGATTGTTGGAAACTTGGAATCACATCTACATGGAGAAAATTTGTTGTTGCCGAATAATTTATTGAGGGTGAGACTAAAGAGAATTATTTGTGGGATATGCAACAACTTAAAGAGATGTATAGAAAAACAGGAGAATCACTGATTTGCATTGTTACAAACCGTGAACATGCTTTGATGAATGCAACAGATCTTCTATGGTTGCACGGTATGCTTTGATGAATGCAACAAATCTTCTATGACCAAATGCAAAGTTTTTGCTATCTAGACGACATATCAGGAAAAACATAAAGGCCACAACTTCAACAGATATGGGATCGAAAGTCAAGGAAAAAAACGTATCCTATGGCTATTACGACTTGTTCAAGGAAACCACTGAAGAAGGCTTTGAATGAAAGTTGTCTACTCTTGAGACAAATTGGAGGGCGCATTGTTCCGTACTTCAATATATTAGAGACAATTGGATTGGTCCTTACAAAGAATGACGTGTGTCGGCATGGGCGAATAACATGTTCACTCTTGGACGTATGGATGAAAACTATACGTCGTGTATGGATGAAAACCATACGTCGTGTATGGATGAAAACCATACGTCGTGTATGGATGAAAACCATACGTCGTGTATGGATGAAAACCATACGTCGCGTACAGATGGCAACCATACATCGCGTATTATGGAATGCATCCATACGTGTATGGATTTACACATTCCATACCCGAAACTTGCTTATCTCATCTACATCTTAACAACATAAAAAATAAACGCTAGTCTGAAGTGCAAAATCCAAAGTTAAAAACCACAAACAATCCAACCATTCTCGAGGTAATCTCTTGATGTTGAAGCCTGAGGTTAGCATCCATCTCCTACACTACACAGCAACGGAAATTCATCAGAAAAAAATTCATTGAGAGATACGAGTAGTATACAATTCCTATTATATTAATCTATAACGGCATCGAACTAAAATTATTGGGGAAAATCCATCTAGGACAACACAGACACTGAGAAAGATCGGGGCCAAACCTGAGTGCCCAAATGAAAGAAAAACAACTTCAGAATACTACCAACAATTACCCAAAATCCATTCAAAACTCCTAAATCAAAAGACTTAAACCCTACAATCAAAACCCTGCATCTGCAAAGATCGACATGCCTCGAAACCATAGGCTGGAAATGGTGAAGAAAGAAAAACAATTGTTATACTTATAAGTATTTAGAAGTATAATTTAAGTGCTATCCGAACATAGCCTAATTAGAAGTATAATTTATGTGGTATCCGAACATAACCTAATTAGAAGTATAATTTAAGTGGTATACGAACGTAGCCTAAGAGGGACAAGTCGGAAAAGTATAAACAAGACGGTGTAGATTCTTCAAAATGGTAAACCAAATGTTGAAAGTGAGCAAATAAACTTTTTTCATTTTTTTTTGGTAACAAGTAATTTTTATTTTGTTTCCATATAGGATAATGTAAATCTGTATTAAGTTTTACTTTAATGTAGTAATTCATTTCAATAAATAGAGTACATATATTTTTAGTAAAAAAAATTGATTGCCCCCTTGTAAATTGATGCCCCTGCTTCTTGACAAGCTTTGTTGCACCTAAAATGGCGTCCTTTGAATCCTTCTCCCCTTCATTCAGGATCTTCCTTCATAGCATTGACAATAACAGTGATCCAACCCAAATCATGCCAAAATCAGCATAATCAACAGCTCCTCTCAAAACGTTGGAATGAAAAGTTTCTTGAGCTATCTTCATGGCTCATCCGCATTTGTCGGTCCCCTAAAAACTCAGTGCTCCGTTGCTTCATGTCCCCCGTGCTCGACACGTGCTGAACTGCCAATTGCTCTTCTGGGTTCCTGCACATTGACAGCTTCACTATGAAGCTGACTAAGCTTCCCTTGTCTGAACCTTCACTTTCAACCCAAATGTGACCTCCCATCAGATTCACAAACCTGATATTAACATTTTACAAGAATCAAAAGAAAATGATCAAGAAATTCACAAAGTAATTTCATCTTTTTTAACTCCGTAGGGTATTTTGACAGGAAATAAAATGCATACCGCTTGCAAATAGCGAGCCCGAGTCCAGCCCCAGCGTTATTTCGACGACCACTTTGAAACTGTGAGAATTTGTCAAATACAAGAGGAAGCTCTTGTGGGTTTATCCCACATCCTGTATCTTTTACCTGTACCCACCAAATAGTATTTTCAGATTTTCTCTCCTTAATTTTCAGTTTTAGAATTCAAAGAGATTTCTAGACATGGATCAGGAATTCTAAGAAATTGTATTTACTGAAAAGCCGAAAAGGGATTTTGACCAACCTGGACTCTCAAGTAAAACTGGCCTTCATTTGAGGCTGTATAGATGTCAGCAGGCCGCCAATCCCTCAAAGATTCGGGTCTTGTGAGAGATGCAATAACCGAAACACCGCCAACTTTTGTAAATTTTACAGCATTTCCCACTATATTTAATAAAGTTTGCATAAGCCTTTTCTCATCACCAACAACACACATTGGCACCTCTGGTGCTACAGCTAGTGTCAAAGATAGCTTCTTCACACATGCAATCGACTTTATTGAACCAGTTACCTGCAACAGTAAAAAAGGCTTGATATATAGCTATATTTTTACACTAAGGAAAAAAGTTCAATTAGTTTAACTGCTACCTTTCTCAAGACTGCATGAAGATTAAAAATCACGGAATCCAATTCTAGGCTACCATCCTCCAATCTAGAAAGGTCAAGAACATCATTGATCAGTGTTGCCAAAATGTTGCTACTTCTAAGTATCGTCTCTATCATCACTCTCTGCTCGGGAGTTAATTCAGTTTCCAAAAGAAGTGATGACAAGGCAATTATGGCATGCATTGGCGTCCTCATTTCATGGTTCATGACAGCTAGAAAATCATTTCGAGCTCGGATAGCCATCTCTGCCTCTTGCCGGGCTAGATCCAACGCAATATTCTGCTCCAAGAGCTGATCACGAGCTCTCATGGAATCTTCCAGAATTGCAGCATGAGAAAGAGCAACCGCTACCTACATTGGAAATTCACATAATAAGCATGAATGTTAGTTAAAAAAACAAAAGGAAAAATGTAGAACCACAAATTCACAAGTCACTAAAAATAACCTGGTCTGCAACGACTTCAATCAGCTCCAACTCATGCTCACGGAATTTTCGTACTCCATCTGATGGAAGAACTAAAACCATAACAGCATAGCTTTTTCCAGAAACATCAGGCCAATCATTAATTTGAAAATTGGACAGATTTAAAAGAGGAACACGAACAGCCACAACCTCCGCAGCTACATATCTTCCTGCAACAGCTTTAGTTTTTACCAGTGGACACGTATGTGGAATTCTCACCACCCCGGGGTTGTTAAAAATTTCAGCAATCACAGGAAGATTCATCGACACGGTGGACCCCGCGGGTATTAAGTTCTGCAAAGCATGAGAAAGCCGAAGTGTCATGCCTGTTTGTGATGGCATCCAAAGAGAACATTCCTCTAGCCCAAGCGTTCGACCGAGCTCAACTAGAGTAGTTTTCAAAATTGTATGTCTGTCAAGCGTGCTTCTAATTTCATGAGTCAGCATTCTCACATGCCTGCCAGTTTCTTCTTGTGTAAGAATAAGACCCATCTCCCTGTCAAGCTCGTCGGCCCGTCTCTTGAGAATTGACTCTCTTGTTTTTACACTTAACAAATCAGGAATTATGTGAACGAGCATCAAAGCAGTAACACAGGATACAGCAGCTGTGGACAATTTAGCAATAGTCATCACGATTGCTACAGTTTTGGAGTGCATAGAGAATGTCCACAGATTTATAAGGTGAGTTGCACCACATAGCACAATGAAGGCGCCAAACTGAATGAGCACCCATCTATATGGAAAGAACGCTGATTTTTTCACAAAATAAATTAGCTCCAATGGAATGGAGAAATATGCAATGGCAATAAAGAAGTCGGATAGATACTGGTATTTGACCAGCAGCTCATCAGCAAACCATTGGGTATCAACACAATCACACGACTCCATAATCAGTAAGTGCTCCAATCAGCCTGAAAGAAACGCAACTATAGCGTCCATCAAAACATGTGCAAGATAAGCAGAATATGGGAAAGTCGGAAATAAATCATCAGTAAAAACTAACTTAAATGCCTCTGATATGCAAGAACAAAAACAATTCATCCCTAGAAACGATCCAAATGAAATATCAATATTGTCAATACAGACAATAGTTGTAGCAATATAACAGTCATCAGCATTTGGACAAGCACGGTCAAAGCCTATTTGTTCCTCTAAAGGCAGAAAAGAGCATTCCAGAATATCTATCCATCTATCATTCAATCCCACTACATATAAGATGAGATGTTTTAAACTTTCAATCAGCAGTAATATACAGTAAAATCAGATATCAATGATGTAGTGACTAAACATAATCAGATATCACAGGATCTTATGTACTCAATTCATCCAATCACATAAATCTACCCACAAGCATAAAATTACATCTTGCACTAATTTGGGCAAAAAGAAAAATCCAAATTACAGCTCATTTCCCAATACATCCAGAAGAGCTCGAATTGAAGCGATCAAAGCATCAGGTGATAAAAACCTCAAATCGAATCCATCAAAGAAGCATGGGGCTTAGTACCAACCCTAAGACCTAAGAATCAGATTCAGAAAGCAGCAAATAAAGAATGAAAACAAAAAACCCAAATCCGAAGAGAAAGATGAAGGGATGAGTCGATGAAATGGAGAAGATTTTGATGAGAAGGTGGAAGTGGGCGGGAAAAAAAGGGTTTACCTGGGTGGTGGAGAAACGAGAATGGAGGATAGCGGTATTTGGATGGAAGAAGAACGGCGTCACATTTTGCAGTTGAGTTTGCTAAAAGGGAAAGAAAGAGTGAGTTGTGTTGTGACTTGGTTGTGTAGGGAGTCAAAAGGTGAAAGAGTGGGCGTTGACAGATTATGTTTATTAAAACCAGGGGCGGTTTGGGGATGGGGGCGACAGGGAAGACGCATCAGATCAACCCAAAATGGTAACCAATTATTCAATTTCAATGCCTAATATTAGATTTTTTTTATACTAGCCTACTTCCCGCGCCATGCGCGGATTATATAACTCTATATAGTTAATAAGTGGTACGAAGTATTATATAATATATAATTTTATATGAAAAATAAGTTGATGCCTTAAATGATATTGATATATAATTAAGTTTTAAAATTTTAAATATAATAAACAACAAATATTAATGAATTGTTATACCAAAAATCTTATTTGATCAAATTATCATAGGTCAATTTTTAACAAATTTAAATAAATTAATGGCGAATTTGCATGGATACTCCACTTTGAAAAAAAAGTTGTACAAATAGTCCATTAGTTACCAAATTGCAAGGGATGTCTTTTAGGGTATTTTTGCCATTAATTTGTTAATATTTTTTATTTTCTTTAAAAATAAAATAATATTATTTTAATAAAACGAAAATATAAAATATTAATTTCTTTGATTTATAAAAAAGATTTTGTGAAATGGTTGAAAACATTAATTGAAAGATAAAAAAAGATTACACAATTTTATTTAATAAGTAACTAAAAGATAGAAAGTAACATTTTTTTATGATATGTATACAAATTTCTTTTATCGCTTTTTATTAATTTCATTGTTACTCTCGTTTAACTTAAAATTCATTTATGATTCCGACTTAACATTTTAATTCTTGTCAGGTCACATATTTCATCCTGTCAAAGCAAAATGATCCATGACACCAGTCAACCCATAAACTTGGTTAAAAATCAAGAACAAGAATGACATGCGAGACAAATTGAAAATCTAATACATGCTAAATTGACTAGGAGGAAACACAACTTCTTTTCCTAACAAATTCATTGATGATCAGCTCTTAAGGAAGTAATCAGTTGTTTTTTCCAGTCATACTTGTATTGTTTACCTGTCACCATAATATTGATTTAGTGATGAGTTAATCTTCTTCACACTTCCATCTTTTATCGATAAGATAAGATAAGATTATAAGAAGATAATACAAACTGATTAATTTTTTTTACATAAAGATAATTAAAAAATAGAAAGTAAAGATCTTGCGAAGATATGTATATAATTTATTTTTTATCATTCTTTGTTAATTTCATCATTACTCTCGTAGTCTCGTTTATTCTAATTTAAAACTCGTTCATAATTTATGTTTTGTTCTCGCCTGATCTCCATTAAAGGATACATAAATAACAATTTGGGTTCCTGTCACTACTCATATTCTGTCCTGTCACATTCAAGGTTTGTAATTCAAACAACACATGCCAAATTGACTATACAGTCGCACTAAAGTAATCGGTTTTGTCCTGTCATCCTTATATTTTTGACCTGTCACCAAAATTTATTGTTTTCGTGTAATCAGATAGTTTACCTAAAGTTTCACCACAAGAGAACAACCAAACAGTTACAAATCTAATTTGGTGGACCAAACAGCACCAAACTGATCATCCAGTGATAGCAACAATACTTTTAAGTTTTAACTCTTCATAGATTCGGATTGACAAAGAAGAAAATCAGTATCACCCAAGAGTACAGTTTGATGTAGTTGTAATGAAAAATGGCAAGGAAATTAAGGTTTAATGAAAACTGGCAAGCAATCAGTATCACCCATGTCTCTTTATCATTACTGTGTGTGTGGAAATATTTAATTTTTAGGATTTATGATAATTGATGTTGCAGTATTTGGTCTTTGCAGCAACACTGCATTCATGCCAATTTCATTTCAATGCCAAACAGAGAATTTGGAAACGACGGAAAAAACCTAATTTCAAATGAATGAAAAGCTCCTTAGAATCACTTAAGTTAGAGACAAACTTGGAGGCTAGAGCAGAGGGGAAGACGAATTTGTGTGAGCGTTTCGATTTCAGGGTTTAAGAGACTTGCAATGGTGACCATAGATATCTCCGCCTCCACTCTATCGAACCAGAGCAATGAAGAATGATTTGGGAAGAGGAGAAATTTTAGGGTTCATGAGAGGAAGAGGAAGAACAACTATCGAGAGGAAGAGGAAGAGCTAGATCGATAGGAAGAGCCAGAGAAATTTTTAGGGTTTAAATCTTTTTGTTTTGTTTTCAATTTTCAATTATTAGTTTTAAGTTTTTAATTTTATTATTTTATTATTATCTGTTAATTTTTTAATGAATAAAATTCGTTTTTGAAAAAAGGGTAATTTTTGAAATTTGGGCATAGTTTGCAATTATTATAGACATTTTTCAAAAAAAATTGGGCATATATGCAACATTAAAAAATTAGAGGTATTTTTGAAAAGTATATTAAATAAAAGGGTATCTACTACTATTTTCTCTAAATTAATTTCAACATATATAAAACTATATAATTTAAAACACTACTATAACACAAAAATATAATTTTTTCTCTTATTTATTAAGAAATCAATCTTTTGTGATATGTCATATCATAAAAATAAAATTATAAATTTATAAAATAACATATTGAGAGGTCAAAGTCTAAAAAAATTAAAAAAATTCTTTTTGTAATCTGAAAGATCTTAAACAATCTTTTTGTGATATTTTTGCACATGACTTTCCAAGTATAATCATTTTTTTTAAGAAAATTACAATAGATAGTAAAAATGGTGACCAATGAAATGACGTCAAGTGGATGGTTTAAATGAAAAGTATGCCACGTGACATAGCTAAAATTGGAGGAAGATGATTTGTTTTAGTAGTTATATAGAGATTATTTTCACAAAGGGTTATGAATGTTAATTATATGTCTAAATTAGATTTTTCGGACCCGCGCTATGCGCGGGTTTTGCGGCATGTAAATTTTACAATAATTTGTTGAGAAATTGAATGTAAATTTCACAATAGGGCGTTGAGGAATCGAAAGTTAGAAGATAATGATATGTTTTGGATCCACTATAGACATGTGTTGTTGAGCAAAAAAATCTTCGTGTTGTCAAACATAGGAAAAAATGAAAAATGAAAAAAAATAGATTAATAAAAAAACAAAGCATTGAATGCATGTGATTAATATGGGGGAACCCCTAGCCTTATAGTATACTAGATTTTTTTAGCCCGCGCGTAGCGCGGGTTTTACGGCCTATAAAACTTCACAATAAGGCGTTGCAGAATTAAAGAGTAGAAGATGATAATATGTTCCATATGGATCCATTATACACATGTGTTGGTGTATCAAATCTTCGTTTGGGTGACATATTCGTAAACGTAGGAAAGAAAAAAAAAAAAATCAAGAACATGATAAATTTAAAACAAAGCATTAAATGCAGCGTGATTAGTTTGAGGAACCTCTAACTTTATACTCCCTTCGTTCACTAAAGAATGTCATTCTAACCTCTCTTTCTTGTTAAGAAAAGGTTGTCATTTTAGGTATTCAGGTAGTGAGTTACGAGGTTTGTTATTGAAATTTGTAATTTTTTACTCTTTTGATGCAAATTGTGATTTTTGATTGGTTAAAAATGAGGTGAGTTGTGAATTTTAGAAAAAAATAATAAGAATATAGAATAATTATTGAATTCCTCGGCTATTGTGTAAATGTCTAAAATGACATTTTTTAGTGAACGGAAGTAGTAGTATATTAAGACTAGATCCAGAACCCCGCGTTTTAGTTTGCAGTTAACGTCTAGACCCTAAATTTGAAATGGGTGAATGATGATATAATACAATTCTACAAACTCGTAAAATGCAAATACAACTATTTAACATATGTGGTCAAAAATTGTTTTTACCGTGATTGCAAGACTACTAATCATATTCTATCTACTAAGGTAAAGATTTGCAATACTAGACTCAGTATCCCGCGAGTCGTTGTTTACGTGGAGTATTGGTATTCCCTTTGTCCATGTTTCATTGTGTTGGTTGTTAAGATGACACGAGTCTTAATTATGCAAACGATATATATGCCATATAAACGGAATTTTTTTCTGAAATGAGCTTTTTTTCAGAAAAAATTCCCGACGTAGGCTCTTTTCAAAAGAAATTCCAAATATAGGCACTTATGTCAGCTTCAGATTTTTTTTATGTGTGAGAGACGCTGGTAGAACCAGCGTCTCTCGTCCGAAGCTGATAATTTTTTTTTTGAATTTTTTATGTATAAGTACTTTTTTTATTTATTTTCCAAATTTTTTATTGTTTTAATTTGTTTTTTTAAGGCTGCGTATAAGAGACGATGGTCAGACCAGCGTTTCATATAAATGGTCTTTTTTTTATTTGAACATGTATAAGAGACGTTGGTCGAACCAGCGTCTCTTATACATATTTTTAAGAGAACCAACGTCTCTTACACGTAAAATGTTTTTTAAAAAAAAATTATTTGTATAATTTGTTAATTTTTTTTCTTTCAAAGTTTATATATATATATATATTATTATATATGACTTACTCGTGTTGGATGGCTCGTATGAGCTCGTTTGAAATCGGAATCGATCACGACCGATTTCGTTGGGTCCGTATTGATCCCAGCTTTTACCAGATATGTCTCTCGATCGATTCTGATTTCGAACGACCCCATACGAGTCACCCGAACACGCGTAAGTCTCGTGCGTACCTTCTACTGTAAATGGATATTGTTAATTTTTTTTTTCAAAGTTTATATATATATATATATTATTATATATGACTTACTCGTGTTTGGATGGCTCGTATGGGCTCGTTTGAAATCGGAATCGATCACGACCGATTTCGTTGGGTCCGTATTGATCCCAGCTTTTACCAGATATGTCTCTCGCTCGATTCTGATTTCGAACGACCCCATACGAGCCACCCGAACACGCGTAAGTCTCGTGCGTACCTTCTACTGTAAATGGATATTTACAAATTCGTTCCTCCATATCAAGCGATGAGAGACATATCTGGTGAAAGCTAGGATCAATACGGACCCAACGAAACTGGTCGTGGTCAATTCCGATTCCGAACCAGCCCATACGAGCCATCCGAACAAGCGTAAATCTCGTGCATACCTTCTTTCACCAGTTCGGAATCGGAATTGATCACGACCAGTTTCGTTGGGTCCGTATTGATCTCAGCTTTCACCAGATATGTCTCTCATCGCCTGATATGGAGGAACGAATTTGTAAATATCCATTTACAGTAGAAGGTAGGCACGAGACTTACGCGTGTTCGGGTGGCTCGTATGGGGTCGTTCGAAATCAGAATCGAGCGAGAGACATATCTGGTGAAAGTTGGGATCAATACGGACCCAAAGAAATCGGTCGTGATCGATTCCGATTTCAAACGAGCCCATACGAGCCATCCAAACACGAGTAAGTCATGTATAATAATAATATATATATATATATAAACTTTGAAAAAATAAAACAAATGCCTATAAATAATTTTTTTTTAAAACATTTTACGTACACGGGGGAATTAAAAAATAAAAATCTGTATAAGAGACGCTGGTTCGACCAGCGTCTCATATAATTTTTTTTTTTTATGTTTTAACGTATAAGAGACGCTGGTCTGACCAGCGTCTCTTATACATAAAAAATTCAAAAAAAAAATTACCAGCTTCGGACGAGAGACGCTGGTAGAACCAGCGTTTCTCACGCATAAAAAAATCTGAAGCTGACATAAGTGCCTATATTGGGAATTTCTTTTGAAAAGAGCCTACGTCGTCGGGAATTTTTTCAAAAAAAAAGCTTATTTCGGAAAATTAAAGTTACATGTGCTATATAAAGTACATCGGGTTCTTAGATCAATATTAACATCTCATACACCATAAAAAAGTAATGGTAGGGTGTTTTTTCACAATCTCCACGGAATACATTGGGGGCTACCCACAACATATCTAGTAGTGAGAACAAATAAATAGTACATCAAGAAGAAAAGAAATTAAAACCCAAGATCTGAGAGCTAATTGTTAGAAGTTCACTGATCTCTACATTAACTTCTTCCACATTGCTATTCAAGCTCTTTGTCAAGCCTTGATTCTATTGATCTTGTTGCTTAGTAGTTTCTCCGTCTCCATTAATAATAGACCAGATGCTGCAAATATAACAGAACTGTAACTCCTTGTGTTTTAATTGACTCATGTGCAACAGTATATCATGTGCTTACACCAAATGCTAACCAATATTTCAAATAATTATACAAACTTACAATGTAGGATATGGAAACTTACGTTAAGCAAACGAAACTAATTAGAATCCAATGGACAGGGACTCAAACACATCCTCGAGATATTTCCCATCCACAGAAAAAGAAAGGGATTTGCTCAAACAATGCAAGCCAGAACAATTTTAGGATTATTATTTCCCTCAAGTTTTCTCTCCTTCTCTCACCAGAGACCTATTAGGTTCATTTGAAGATATTACTACTGAGCAACATGAGCTTAAACAAGTATCTTTATAGTAAGCGAAAACATCATTAATATTAGTAAGAGCACATTCAACATGACATGAATCCATGAAATCATCAAACCCTTTTCTACTACAGTAAATTGAATACTAACCATAAGCAATTAAAGGCGCAAATGTATCCCCCCTAATCATGAGCCGAGTTGATTCAACATTCTAAATAAAATTCAAAAGAATGAAACTCCCACTCGGTGAGATCGTAAACAGTACATTGCTCATTTGGCAATCCTGAAGTAGCTGCCTAATATGAGTTTCCCATAAGAGCCTCTGTGGGTTTGGTATCTGGCTTGTCTTTATTGTCATATTTACCAGAAGCAGCTCCCCATGATCCATCCTGTTGGAGCCGGTTCTCGATGGGCTCGCGAGGCCCATAGGGAATTGGATTAGGCCCATATAACGCGAGCCGGGTCAGTCCAATAAGTCAGCCCAGAGGGATAAAACAAGCCCATAGCTCATTATATTTCTCCTAGGTCACAGATTGGATGATATATAAAAAGGGGTAAATTACTAAAGAAAGATAAAAAGGGGTAATTTACTAAAGAAAGAAAAAGAGAAGAAAAGAAGGAAGATAAGAACGAGGGGGAGCGATAAGAGCGGGGGGGTGACAGAAAAAAAGGAAGAGGGCAGAGGAAGGAGGGAAGAGGGAGATAGAGGTTTATTTGGTTGCTGATGGGGAAAAACCCACAGGAGAGACCCCCGATTTGCATTCCTGCAGCTCCACCGCCTCAGCCGCAGCCGTCTCCGCCATCGAAGTGTCTCAGTCGACCCAAGAGCTTGGACAAAAGTTCGACGGCGAGACCACCGTGTGGCTCCTCCAACAAGCCGGGCCTTCCATCATCGCCGCCGCAGGCACTGGCTCCATCCCCGCTAACTTCTCCTCCCTCAGCGCCTCCGTCCGCGACGTTGCTGCAGTTTCGTCCTCCGCCCCTCACCGTTTCGACGTTCGCGTCACCATCTCGGCATGGCTCGCGCAGCTCGCCTCGGCTTCGGCATGGCTGCTCGCGTCCTCTCAGCTCGCGTATCTCACCTCGGCCTTGACTAGCCGCAGCCCGCCTCGGCATGGCTCGCGCAGCTCGCCTCGGCTTCGGCATGGCTGCTCGCGACCTAGTCTCGACCTCCTACGGCGCTACGCCTCATCTCGCGACCTAGTCTCAACCTCCTACGGCGCTCGCGACCCTCACATCTCGCGACGTTCGCATGTGCATGGCGGTTATTGTCGGCCTCCGACCGTACGTCGTCACGGCTCAGGAGTTCGTCTCGGTCTTCATGGTCGCGAGTCTGCAACGACCGGGCGATGGTCCTGACGCGAGCTCCTAACCGCTTACGTCTCAACTCCTCACAATACGAAGTGATCAAGCTACTCACGTGCTTGGATGATTAAATGGCTCAGGTAATGCTATTACATTGTTAATTAATTATGCCATTAGTTGGTCCATGTTAATTATGTTGTGCAAACTCGCGTGCCTGTTATTCATTATATTTGGCAAATGAGGGTTTGTAACCCCTCCTAAAGTAGTTCGTTCATACACGAACGCTTAAACCTTCACGACTCTTTATACTTGCTTATCGCTTAAAATATATATCATTTATATAATTACTGCCTTGAGCGTCGGAGAGCCTTTCCCGGGGAGCACCAGCTCCGGGTTTGGCTTTTGCAGGAACATGGACGCATTTATTTTACAACAAGAGAGACTAGAGAGTTCATTAGAAGAAGAAACGACAAAGACACGGGAATCCGGAGTGTTGCCGGTTTCCCGTCCGTTGGAACGAGGTTCCGACAAATCCGAGTTCCAACACATCCCTATGAATAATTATAGTGATCACGCATTCTGCAGCCTTTTGCATGAGCTGGAAACGGCAGGACACCGGGAAGCGACAAACCTAAAATAAACAAATATAGGAAACGGCGGGAAACGACGTTATATTTTAATATTATATATCATTTAAAAACTATTGTAATCAATAATACATTAAGAGGAATTTGCGTCAAACCACCCGTTATTTGGCACATTTTGCACCGAACCACCCCTTATATCAAATTTTGCACCGAAACAACCCTATATCTACTTTTGTTAATATTTTACCACCCCTCTCATTTTTCCGTTTGGTTATCCGTTAAAATTGAGAAATTACATTTTTGCCCTCATTTTTTTTAATAAAATAAGGGCAAATATGGTATTCCATGTGAGGCCCTTGTTGACCACGAGATATTGCAAAATATCGTCACTTTCCCGGAGAAATTCGATCCCAGATTAATTTCTCAGATTCCATGTGAGGCCTTGGAGGGCGATTTGGATGGCGATTTGAAGAGGCGACTTGGAGGCGATTGGGAAGCGATTGAAGAAGTGGTTGAAGAGGCCAAGGAGACTCGTGAGGAAAGGCGGTTGAATAGCTTAGATTTTCGACGACGAAGGAGACTCGCGAGGAAAGGTAGGTCTATTACGGTTCTTTGCTAAAGTTAGGGTTCTGTAATTGGGGGTTTGCAAAATTAGGGTTCTAATTCTGATTTGATTTAAGGGTTACGGTTTCGAATTGGGGCTTTTAATTCTGTAATGATTTTAGGGATAGGGTTTTGAATTGGAGCTTTTTTGCAGTGGAAATTAATTGGAATTTTTTGTTGTAGGAAATGTCAAGTGGATCATCCTTGTATTCTAATGAGGGGATGCTGTGTCATTGCAATGTAAGGCCTACTATTTATACAGCTCACACAACAAATAATTATGGCAGAAGATTCCTTGGCTGTACATTGTATAAACCAAAAGTCTCTAAAGGATGTAAGTTTTTTCAGTGGATTGATCCTCCATTTGAAGCAGATGCAACAAGTATTATCAATGCCTTGGTTATTGAGAAGAAGGATTTGTTAGAAAAAAACATGAACCTTGAAGTAGCATTAAAGGCAAAAGAAATGGAGTTAGGAAGTGTGCAATCTAGATGTAGGTTAGAGCTTGTGGTTGTAGTTGCCTTATTTGTGTTTGGTATGGTGGCTGTCAAATGGAGTTAGGACAGTATGTTAGTTATGACAATTTGTATCCCATTTTCAGTTGTTATGACAGTTGGCTTGTAATGACATTTTGTATCACATTTTGGGTTTTTATGACAGTTTTTCATGCTTGCTTGAGCACTATGGCAGTAGCATATTAAAACAGAAAACACTTCCACATTAAAACATAGCCATAGTACACATTACAAGAAGCAAATAGAACAGAAACACACAGCAAATAGAAGCAAACATAAGCAAGTTAAAAAACTAAAACCAAACATGCATGAAATGAACTTAACAGAAATAGACGACATCACTTCCATAGTTATACACTTGAACATCATAGACGATATCACTTCCATCACTTCCATCACTTTCGAGTTCGAAGAGACAATCATCATCAACCTTGAGTTTATGTGCCTCAACGAATGCCCTCCAACCCTTTCCTAAGCGGTAAGCGCCGTTGGTATGCTTGAGAGTGACTTCCCAAGTTTTGTCTCGAACCTTAAGGGTGATAGGACAATCTTTGTATGCCTTCAAATATTTGTCACCATGGACTGTTGGGAGAATCTGCAGCATTGTAATCATAACATTTAAATGGGTACATTTGATCATAAAAACCAAGAAAAGACGAGTGAACTTACGAGACGACAATCCCCCTCTACATAGCTTTTCTTCATTTCGACAAAGAAGCTCTTATGATCAAAAGAGTTGTCAAGTTTGCCGTCGGATGATGAGTCCAACACAATCACCTCAACATCGGCCATTGTGGTATGCAGGGGAAGGAAGTGGTTTTTTGGAGGATGAAATGAGAAGTAGATTTGGTGGGTGTTAAATGGAAGTTGTTATGCTTTATATAGAGGTTAGGGTTTGACCAATTTTTTAAAATTAACCGATGCATGTAGGTTGCTTGTTTGGGGAACATATGTGCATTGTGTTTGCTTGTCAAAACAAGCAAAGCAATAAATTCTCTACTGCTTCCAAACGGATACAAATGCATGAGTAAACATGGTAGGTGCACATTTATGGCCATTGTTTGACCAGTTTTAACACAATTCAGATGTTTCAAAAGCTGCTTCCAAACTTACAAAGTGTTTTAAGAGAATTCATCACCATTACCACCTAAGTTTTAAAGAAGTAGTAACACAAAATAACACCAAAAAGAGATACTTCTTCACCATTACTTCTTAGACGTTCCTCCTATATGTTGATGCAGTTTTTCTGATGTTGTACTTCTTCAATGTTAGAGCTCTGAGATGTCCATGTTGACTGGATTCATTGTCCTGTTCAAACATATAGAGAAATCATCACCATTAAATCGACATTCATATGAGACTAAACCAGTTAAAAATGACAATAACATGAGCCTTACCACAACAGAACTTTGTGTTTGTGAAGCTTGAGTTATGACCACATTCTCATCAGCTTGGTTCAAGGAATGGGCAATCATAGCATCCTGTAAAATGGAGGCCCTTGTTTTGAGTAAACTGGACCAACAAGGAATGAAGAATTAGAATGAAGAGAAATAATCAAATACCACATCATAATCTTCTTGAGTTGCCCCCTGCACACTATCATCTCCAAACTCAGCTGTTCCAAAACTGTGCACCTAATCATTAAAAAATTAAAAAAACTTCATCATTTGTTAAACAAACTCCAAAACTAACATTTGCAAACACCAAACCTGTTTTCTGATGTACTTCCTCTTCTTAGGTTGTACAGGCATAGTTGTTTTACTTGGAGGTCTTCCACCTCTTTTAGGATTCCTTGTTGGTTCATTTGTTTTGGTGGGATTTGTACAAGATTTTCTTGTGTGACCTTCTATCCCACAGTTGCCACACTTGTTTTTCCCAATCCTCAGCCTAGTTTTTTTTGGTAGATTGCACCTCACCAGGTTCCTTTCTTCTAGCATTTTTCTTAGGCCTTCCAGCTTGCACAACAAGTTTAGGAGGTAGTAGTGGTTGCTCACAAGTTTTTAGCCACTGATCCTCTCCAAAAACTGGCATAACTGAGCCTTCACACACTCTCAAATATGTTTCTTTGGTGTAGTAGTTATCCACAAAGTCTTCCACTACTAGTCTTCTCTTCAGAATGCAACATATAGCATGTGTGCATGGCAATCCTGTTAAATCCCATAGGTTGCAACCACAACTTCTCTGCTGCAAGTCAACTACATATGTCTTTCCAGCTTCATCAACCTCATACAAGTCTCCATCCCCAAAACACTTACACCTACATGCACTATCTGCTCTTTAAGTGTTCAATTTCTTTGTGACTTCAGGTGTTAAGTTCCCCTGGTGAGCTCTCATCTTGTTCCTCTTGCTAATGAGCATTTTCATTAGCTTCCTCCTTATCCACTCACACATAGATAGAATTGGCATCTCTCTTGCTTCCAAGATACAACTGTTGAAGGACTCACAACCATTATTCAGAAGCATATCTGATTTGCTGTAGTACCTGAATGCATGTAGAGACCATTTTCTTGGGTCTTTTCCAATTAGGTAGTCATGTGCATTAACATTCATCTCCTTGATCACCCCCATGGCCTTCTCAAAATCAGGTGTAGTTGCAGCTCTTGCTGCTGCCCATACAACATCCTTAAATGATTGTCCAGGCCACTTTTTCTTAAAGTTGTTATGCATATGCCTAACACAATGCCTTACATCTGCATGGGGAGCAACCATGTGCAATGCTTCAATCAAACCCTACACATAATACAAGGAAATGTTAGCAATCCAATGAAATGATACCATACAAACAAATGACACAAGGGTAAGAGATTGTGACCTTCTGTCTGTCTGAAATGAATGTCATTGGTCCTCCTCCAATATCATTAAGCAAGCACTCTAAAAACCAAACCCAAGTCTCCTTTGTTTCTGACTCACACACTGCAAATGCTATTGGAAAAATGTTGTCATTCCCATCTTGTGCTACAGCAGTAAGAACTTGTCCAGTATATGCCCCTTTCAGATGACAGCCATCAAGACCTACTATAGGCCTACATCCAGCAATGAATCATTTCTTACAAGCATCAAGACACACATACATCCTCTGGAACAAAGGCATCTCTATACTCTCTTGCTTCACATACACTGAGCTACCCGGATTCCTCTGTAATATAGTGGCAGCATAATCTCTAACCCTTGCATATTGTTTAGGTACATACCACTGAGTCATGAATATGGCCCTCACCCTAGCTCTCCAAGCTTGGTGGTAGTTGATGGTAACACTATAATCTCTCTTGACAGTTTGGATGAAGTTTCTTATTCTCCAATGTGGGTCATCTCTATAATGTTCCAAATACTTCTCAGTCAACCATATAGAACTCACCTTTATGTTTTGGTCTTGCCATCCACATTGGTGTTCAGGATTGAAAGACTTCAACTGAAAGTTGCCATCTGACCCCATTCTTCTAGCACAGGCTTTGAACCCACACAGATTATCCTTGCACACACACCTTTTCCTGTCGTGTTGAACCTCACAATTGCATTTATTCATGCAATAAGCTGAAACCTTCTTGTTATCATTGTGCAAGTAGTAGTAATCAAAATCAGATTGCACTGCAAACTGTCTTAGTGTTTTCCTAAATATTTCATTTGAGGCAAATTTCATTCCATTCTTGAAACAAATCCTATTCTTGAAATCAACAAGAGGATTGAAAACAGGGAACCTTACACTGTTATGACCTTCATCTGAATCACTTAGACTCTTGAAATCCTCACCATCAACTATAACATCAAAAACATCCTCCAGAACTTGATTCCCATCTTCCAGGAGCAGATTCTCATCAATCACATCATTGTCAACATTCTTATGAAAAATAATGTCATCGGCTTCTGAGCCTTCACCTACACCTTCACCTTCTGATGATTCACCAAAAACAACTGCAGGAGGAACTACCTCTTCATCACTTGATGAGCTCTCTGTCTCTGAACCAAGTATTTCTCCTTCATCTGACTCACCTATTCCACTATCTGAGACACCTTCAACCACTCCATCATTTTTGTGACCTAACAACCCTTGTGCAGATTTTGTGGTAGGTAGAGTCCTTTGTGCAGAAATACTGAGGCTCTTAGGGTTTTGGAAGCCTTTAATGCTGCTGGTGGTAGATACAACTGATTTGGAATAGTTGTGGGTAAGTTTCTTAGACTTAGATGGGCCTAAAACTATGGGCTTCAACACTTTTAATGGCCTACTCAGCTTAGAACTGCTTGACCCACTCAACAAAGACCAGGGACTTAGTTCATTTCCCCTCACAACATAAACACATAGCTTTCCATTCCCAACTGAATTGAAAAATTCTATTATATCCTTATCTCCTACAATCTGTCTCAACCCTTGTTGCAATGTCTTTCCAGATAAACAGAACCACAACTCTCTAACATTGTCAACAGAAATATCCTTTAGAAATGATTCTAACTCAATCTTAGACAGCAAATCAGGATCAATTTTATGCATCACATGAACTCGATTTCTGTTGTATGTGAGTCTATTACCACCCAAATAAAACAAGCCATCATACAAGAATTCCAAACTTAAACTCATCTGTAAAGATAACAATATTTAATGTGTCAACAAATATTATTAAATCATTAAAAACAGCAAACAAAGCATATTAAACAATCTGTCAAAAAACAGCAAGTATTGTATTCAACCACATTGTCAAAATCAAAGCAATCCATACAAACAATTTCATCCAGTCGGGCCCAAAGTTGTCATGTCCCTTTAATTTCATCATTTACCATTTTTTGTCAGCAAGTATTGTTTTTTCTCAGCAAGTATTGTTCATCAGATTATTAATGGCATATGGAGATATGGGCCACCACCATTTTTTGTCATCAATGTCATCCTTTACCAATTCTAGATTCCCAGCTTTCAATGAAAGCAAAAGAAAAGAATATTGTCACATGCAATGAAAGCAAAAACAGTAAAATATGTCCAAGTTGTCAATTCTCAATGTCATCCTTTAATTTGACATATCAATGTCATCCTTTATACTACTACTCACGAATCCATTCTCAACAAAACCAAAACCCAACAACTTCACTCAGAAAAAACAAACCCTAAATCCAGAAAAGCTTAGTCTTGAAATCGAGAAAAGCTAACCCTAAATCGAGAAAGGCATACCTTGGTTTTGTTCGCAGCCACAGCAAGCACTCCTCCTCCTCTTTGTCCAACAATTCAGACGGATGAAGCTTCCTCTTCGTCTCCCTATGTCTCGAGCTTTTGTTCGCACCCACCCAAACAGCCAATGTCTCGAGCTTCCTCAAACAGTCTTCCTCTTTCAAACTCTTCGAAATCTAATCTGTTCGTAATCGACTTCGAAGAACCCTAATCGCAATCGCAATCGAATCTCCTCTAAATCGCCTTCCTCATGTTCGTAATCGACTTCAAAGAGAGTTAGGGTTAGGTGGATGAAATTAGGGATCTGAGAAATTAGGGATCGAGAAATTAATCCGGGAAAGTGACGATATTTTGCAATATCTCGTGGTCAACAAGGGTCTCACATGGAATACCAGATTTGCCCTTATTTTATTAAAAACAATGAGGGCAAAAATGTAATTTCCCAATTTTAACGGATAACCAAACGGAAAAATGAGAGGGGTGGTAAAATGTTAACAGAAGTAGATATAGGGGTGGTTCGGTGCAAAATGTGTCAAATAACGGGTGGTTTGGCGCAAATTCCTCATACATTAATATCAATAAGAGGCAAATAAAATATAAGTAATTTAAGTCTTTAACATAATTATAGTTTATAAAAACCAAATATGGCAAAAGCATTGAAAGTCAAGTCTTAAACCAAAGCCAAATGCGAGGGTTGAAAACGTGAAACAGATGAAGGGTTACAATTAAGTTTTTCTATTTTCAATTTTTCTTTAATATTAATAAAATATGTATAATTTTCTATTTTTTAGCTCATCAAAACGTTTCCTCAAACGTTTCCCGACGTTTTCAAAATGTTGAACGTTTTCGGGCGCTTTCAGGTGTTTTCGGGTTTCCGACATCCCGCTTCGGATCCTTGGAGAGGTTTCCGTGCTACATAGGCTGGAAACGATACAAAACAGAATTAGTGTGATTGAAATAAAGTTTTTGCATCATTGTCTACGTGCAACTACTTTACCTGTGACATTTTTTGTCGATATGGAGGTCAGGATAATGGATTGGCCAATTACAATGGACACTTTTATGAGAGACATCGATAGTTAAAATCTAGAAAGTTGATGAGATTAAACACTAAATTTAAGAGGGTTAAATTAATCAAAGGTGTGGTTGATTTCTAGCAAATACTCCACATAATCCCACAAAATTCGCCTTGTTTACCATTTTACAGTGTTACAACATAAAGGAAGTCAATATCACTATGACTTTCAGAAATTGGGTCTGGTATACAAATGACAGACATAACAGTGTTTGTGGTATAAAAAAAAGAGATTGAATAAATCAATTACTGAACTTATAGGTTATTAGTTGCACAAAACTTATATTTTGTAGCTACACTTATTAGAATTGAAAGAAGAAGAAGAAACAAAGAGACATACAAAGATCCTTTGTTGTAGATATTGATCACAATGGAGATGTGTTCCTGTTGATCAATCGAAACAAACAAAAAACGATTTGAGAGGCTAAGGGTGAAGAGAATAAGATCAGTGAAAATATAAAAATCAGCAAAAATTTCAGTTCACCTCCCAAATTAATTTATGGAGTCTGACAGAGTTTCAACTTTCAATTGTAGGAGAAAAACTACCTGTTGGGCCTGTGTGTATGCAATTTGCTGCAAATGCAAATTAGGGGAATCAAAAGATGAGAGATAGAAATATTAACTCAAATCAGAAATACATATTCGGAGAATGAAATGTTGGCTTACTATGTTAAAAAGTCCATGCGTTGAGCAAGGAGTCGGTGCAATCAAACTCGAAGAAAAAACCATGGCTGCCAATATAAGCAATTTTCGGTAAAATATTGATTAGAAGAGCATTGCAGTGAAACTGAAATTCATACACATATAAGCAATATAATTGGTTTCAGAGGGGACGACAACACACCTCTTTCTCAAAGACGACGACATGTGCTCCGTTCGCCCCAGCTCCATGCTCGACCGCTTCAGCCCCAGCTCCATGCTCGACCGCTTCAGCCGATACATTTTTAAGGGTGAATATGTAATTTTGGAGATGGTTGTTTTTGTAATTATGATTAAAATTCTCATATTCTTATCTTCTTTCCCAAATTAATTAGAACCCTAAAATCCAAAAAGTTCAAATTCTATTCAGCTTATAGGGTTTCAGCTTTAAGGCCCTTCAGAAATTGTATAAGCTATCTTACATTCCATGAAAATGAAGCAATGAAACTATAGGAAGCATAAGAACAGACCCAAAGTCACACACTAATATGATCTCTTGTTTTTTCCCTCAAAATATGATCTTTACTTATTTGGAACATCCCTATAATCTTAGGCTTTTAGAGCAAATTGATTGGAACAAATATGTTTCAAAAATCTAGTTGGAATTTCTGACAATAATTCTGATAGAATAAAACTGGTTAAGGAAATTATCTTCCATGTATGTTGTGCTATCAATCTATCATCATAGCTGGCTAAACCACTTTCAAGAGCAATTATTGTCTACAAGCACAAAAATATAACATAGATTCCACAAATATGTCAGGATTTTTTCAATTCCAGGACTACATTTTCATGTGAAGTCAGAGTCACATAAAGAACTTACAACTTGCAGTTTTGAAACAACAGTCCAACAAAAAGGGCATCAACTCTAGACCTTCAATTAAGATACAGAAAACTAACAATTACATAACTTCATTTGAGCAAGAAATCAAACTACCCACCTGATCAAACAATTACCAAATAAAAAAAGTATCATGTGCAGGCACAACTGAACACAAATTAAGAATCCTTTTATGATTTTTCTTCAAATTGGAGCTGAAGTATGTACCTGTGCTATGGAGAAGCAAAAATCATGGAAAAGAGTTAGGGGCGAGAGAGACAAATACATCCAATCAACCTCGGTTCTGTGATCAACAAAAATCAAAACACGCTCTTTTGAAGGGACAGAGTCTCCAGAAAACACTACCTTTTTTTGTTTATCTTTTCAAACAAAAAAGGCCAGATTGCCAACCATAAACTGAAAATGAAGGATACCACTTAACTGTTGTAATGAATGCTGAAAAGCCTCAAGAACACAGCAGCAGCAGGAGTGAAGTAAACCATGAATGTGAATGCAGTCAAGAGGATAACTGTCAACTGTCAAGCATATCACCCCCCTTAAGAATCTTAATGGAGTCCTCAGACGTTGCTTCACGCCGAGTGGCTTTCGATCTTCCATCTTCTCTATCATGCCAAAACTAAATTTCCATTCTAGAAAGATCAAATCAAACCCCCTCGAATATTTGCAGACGATGTCAAACTGATCTCAAACTCATATCTACATAAAAAAATAATATTACAGAGCAGTTAAGTTGAGAGGGAACTGCAGTAAGAAGGGAGGGACAAAAGATAGTTATTACACTCTTTGATCCAAATTCTCATAAATATGATATACTTTTCTCCTCTATATAACTTAGTTCAGTTGCTTTAAAGAAATTCAGTTGCACATCTCAATCACACAACTGTATGGGGATGCAGTCCTAAGGCTCAACCATAGACCACACAAAACCAAAACGAAATAACTAAACCACCATTTTGCTCAACTTCCTAGAATCATATTTTACCAACGAAGAATACTTCTTTGTTTCTGCAATTAGTCACGAAGGAAGATTGGTTAAATTATGAAGGCAAATCAAATAGTTCAATCAAGATTTTTGCAAGATGTTTTCACTTCATAACCCAAAAATTGAAATAACCTGAACTCAAATAAGTTGAACCTAAATGATCTGTGCACTAAAATCTTGGATTCAGCAATTTTGATCCATTATCTCAAATTTTCTGACATGAATTACCTAAAAACTTAGATATTGTCCAAGCTGACTGAAGAACGACACATACCCGTATTCTCTAGCCTATTTGAATTTCCAATTCCCTAAAATTTGTATTGCTGATTGCAGTGATTGACTTTCCTTAATTTTCCCTTTATACCAACAGATGAAATGAAATGAAATAATCTGAATGCTCATAAGAGCATTGACCAAATAATCAGAATGTTCCAGGTTTGAGTTACTAAGTTGGAACTTGGTTTTAATCAGAATGTTGAAGAACTTGTTTTTAATCAGAATGTTCCAAATAATCAAGAAGTTTATGTTACCTTTAATCTCCACTAATCTGATAAGCTTTGTGAGACAATCTCGGAACTTGGTCAATACAATCCTTTCCTGCTCCATGTAGGCCTCTGAATTGCCTTGCTCGGTACATCTTTGAAGACTAGCCTCTGAGGAGAAGGAAGGAATAGGTTGGAGAGAACGGAATAGGTTCTGGAAGAGGAAAGGAAAGAATGGAGGTCGAGTTTCCCCACTGAAGCCCAAAATCTAATGCTAATGAAGCCCACTAAACCCGTTTTTTAATTACTGGCCCGTTCCGGCCAGTAACATTAGTTTCAGTTTGAACGTTAGTATAGATTTAGATTCCAAATTTCCAACGGTAATAAGATAATCCTACAACAAAATAAATCTCCTCTCTCTCTCTCTCTATATATATATATATGATATAACCAGCTCGATCGATCAAGTTAACAGAAACTTGCTGAATTGTCTCCCTTTCAAAAACACGATCGAGTTAGTTCAGATGGCGTACCTTGGTGAAAGCTACAGAAGAGAAGGATCGATCATTGATGGACCACGCCGTACTTCATACCGCCTCTGGATGGCGCCAGTTTCAGGGCATGAAATTAACTATTTTGAAGGCTTCACTCTATCTCAAGGTTTAAACCTAACTCGGGTTCTTCTTGATCACCAATAAACTAGTGTTATACCGACGGTATCTAGCTTGTTTAAGCTGCTTGATTTTGGTTTTGAGCCAAAGATTTAAACGCTATTCAATAGCGTTTTGTAATTTGATGCTATAAAATTTAAAGCGCTATGTGTTGGCGTTATAAAAACCGGCTCAATAATTAAATTTGTTGGTGCAATAATCACCTCCCTATATTGTATAGGATTATATTTTGATTACTTACACAAAAAATATAATACTAAATATTTTTGTTTAAATAATTGGGGTTTTTGCATAAAACCACCCGTTATTTGTCGATTTTTGCGCGAAACCACCCGTTATAACGTTAATTATAATAAACCACCCAAATTGTTTATTTTTGTTACAAATTGTCACCCTTCGACGGATTCCGTCTTCAATTCCGTTAGTGAATTAAAATGACCATTTTACCCTCTTTTTTTTTCTTAAAGGCGGGTAACATAAAAAAGGGTAAAATGGTAATTTTCATTAAATTACTGTTTCTATCCGGTTTGGAGTATTAAATCAAGAAAATTAGTGAACCGGGTTAGTCATTTTCTATACCTGTTCGGTCCTCTTTCCGTTCTATCCCCTACCTTTGTACTTCATCTGCTTCAATTTAAAATCATCTTATATGCTACAAATTAATGGAGCCTAGAAAACTTATTCATCTGTACAAATCATCATCATCTGCTTCAAATCATTTTTTAAAAAATGTTCCTCTTTACCCAGAAAACCAGGAAACCCTTATTTCCAACGCCAGTAATCCAAGCCCTAATTCGAAGAGGGTGTGAGGGCTTATGTTATGTGTCGGGAGATGAATCAACAATTCGGGATGCGGAAGTTCTATCTAAGGTTGAAAGGAGAGCAGGAGCATGAAGGTGAGTGGAACGCTGACGGAGAAGCATCAACGGTAGTGGCAACGACGGGAGGGGCCGACGAGATCTCCGCAGGTGGAAGGGTGTGGATTCGAGGAAGGCGGAGATGGCAAAATAGAGGTCGAAGTTGTGGTTACTCGAAGAAGAAGAAGAAGAAGAAGAAGAGGGACTCGTCGACAGTGACACCAATTCCTAAATCTGAGCAACTCATTTAGTTTAAAAATACTGTTGTTGAGTTCGTTTATTTCAATTAAGTGAATGGAGTTTAGGGATTTTTGAGATTTCGTACTGTTGCTCTGATATACTCCCTCCCTCCCATAATATAATTTCTCTTTCACTTTTCACATTTGTCGAGATACGTTTTGTATCGTTAATATCTCTAACTATATGTTAATAAAAAATTCTAAAATTTTGATATGTTAAAGTACTCATCAAGACCAATCAAACAAGACCTCATATAACTATGTTTGTTCTTACATATTAAAAGTTATACGGAAAAATGTATTAAAAGGTGAATAGTGTCAAAAATGAAACAAGAATTATATACCGGGACGGAGGGAGTACTTGGTTTAATAAAGAAAGTCTTTATTTTGCACACCCTAAAAGTTTATTTAACACACTCATACATTCGTCACGAAGGTATTTGGTCAGACATTCGTCACGAAGGTATTTGGCCAGACATCCGTCACGAAGGTTCGAAGGACATCCGTCACGAAGGTATTGGGGAGATCCGTCACAAAGGTATTGAGGAGATCCGTGACGAATCTTTTTAAAAAAAAAAATTAAAAAATTCAGAATCTTGTAGAGAATTTCAATACGAGTCCGTGCATATAAAATACGTCCAAAACGGACATCGTTTGCCCTTCCAAAAGCCCTAAAAACAAAACAGTCGTTTTTATTAAGTTTGTAATATTTAAACATAATGCATAATTATACTTTATAAGTAATAAACTAGTGATATTAAATGATAATATACAATTATAGTATATAAATTTAATTGCATGATTTTTAACTATAATTAATAATTATATTATACAAACACTAAATTTATATAAGTGTTTGTTTTTACGAACTTAACGCATGCGACTATTTTGTTTTAGAGGTTTTTGGAACGGCAAACGATGTCCGTTTTGGACGTATTTTATATGCACGGAATCGTATTGAAATTATCTACAAGATTCTGAATTTTTTATTTTTTAAAAAAAAAAGATTCGTCACGGATCTCTCCAATACCTTCGTGACGGATCTCCCCAATACCTTCGTGACGGATGTCCTTTGAACCTTCGTGACGAATGTCTGACCATGTACCTTCGTGACGAATGTCTGACCAAATACCTTCGTGACGAATGTATGGGTGTGTTAAATAAACTTTTAGGATGTGCCAAATAGTAAGCCCCTTACTATATTAGAGTTCTAGTTGAAAAATTGCTTCAACCTCTTCAATTTGTGAACGGGAAACAATGGAAAGGAAAGGGTTGGAGAAGAAACGGTTCAAAATAAAATTTTAAACTGGTTCACTAATTTATTGAGGTAACACGCAAACCGGATAAAAACCAGTAATTTTATGGAAATGTTAGGGGTAAATTTGTCATTTCACCCTTTTTAACGGATTATTTGACGGATTATTAGGAGGGGTGGTGAATTGTTAACGGAGTATAAAAATTGGGTGGTTTATTATAATTAACGTTATAACGGGTGGTTTCGTGCAAACATGGAAAAATAACGGGTGGTTTCCTAAAAAAACAAAAAAAAACCTTTGATATATTATAGTTACATACTTAACTTTGATTCGAAAATCAGTCAAAACAAAATTTACTTGACTTGTTGGGCACATATTAGATGTTAACCATTCATCTAGTTAACCATTAATTTTAGGGTTTTTGAAGTGTGACACATACTAATTAATACAAGAGCAGTTTGATATACCAACATTAGAATTTCCCACATTTATAAGTACTAGAAATAGGTCCCTGCGCTTTGCGCAGGGTAATTACGAATTTTTGTATTTGGGTTTAATTTTGCAAAAACATCAAATCAATGTCATGAGTAAATTACATGCCTCCACCATGTTAATATGAGGAGATATCATCTAAATAGTAGCATGACGCTAAATTAACAAAAATTGCAGCATAAGTTCCTAATCATGGACAGTGGAGATATGCACAAATCACGATAATTCAGCATCATACAAAACTTGTCTCCCTCCTTTCTTATAGAAAATCTATTGAATTTCCATGCTCCCTCCTTTCTTATAGAAAATCTATTGAATTTTCATTCATGAAACTGCAAAGTGACAGCTCCTTGAAGTAGTCCTATTAGTTAAAAGTGTGATTGTAGAATCTTAGATCTAGAAAAGCCTTTCATTTCACCTTCAACTCTCTCCATAAGCAAACACATTTAAAAATGAGAACTGCTTTCTAATGTAGTTTCTGATTATAATGGTATACAGAAGACCACCTTTTTGTACATTCCTTCAAGTTCCAACACAAATTGAAGTGTTAAACCCTAAAAAGAACAACAAAAACCTTTCAATTTCCATAAACCAAAATCTGACACATCAAGAATTGCAAACTGTAATTCAGCCTAATCCTAATCAAACAGAAAATCGACATTACTACAGATGTGCTTCATTTCGTACTCAGGTTATTTAATTAGACAATGCAAATATTTACATTTAACGTTTTATTGTATAATTGAGAACTGAAGGTTTGTACCTTTCTTATTAGTTATTACTTGAAATCCATATTTTAAAAGTAGGTCATTTATGCACTTTCGACATTTTTATTGTTTAGATGTGAACAATTACAAAAAAATCATTTTTTCAAAGGATACTAAAAATTGAATGTTTATTTCTGCTCAAAGTCAAGAACCTCCAACAATGTCGATGCTGGATCCCGACGAACATCTCAACCAGTCTTATAAATCTCATCCAACAACATAACGGGATTACAGACACATATTTCTATAATCCAAGAGTAGAACATGATGTGACAGACGAGTCAACCATAAAAAAAATCCAAGAAAGTAACAGATATATCAAGCCCGTTTCAGTAATTGAGATAAAAGATTCTATGACAAAGTTCCAAACACTTAAGAGCTTGAAAGAAAAAAAGTCCATCACAAACTTTAAGCCATGAATAAGTTGTCCAAGCATGCTTCCAATATGTCATTTTGTGGTCTATAATATCATCATCATCTCTCACATCACCGAGAGAGATTCTAATCAACTTTCTTCCTAAAATAGATAAAAACAATGTTAACTACTGCTTGACCTTTTACAATCTGTAAAGGTCTTTGCCAACCGAGAGAGATTCTAATCAACTTTCTTCCTAAAATAGATAAAAACAATGTTAAATACTGCTTGACCTTTTACAATCTGTAAAGGTCTTTGCCAAGACGTTCTTTTGCAACTTTAAGTCTAATTTAAGATCTTCGCTGAAATTTTGTCGAAGCAGATCAGCCAACAACTCTCAAGGTAAACACGTGAAATGTTGTACCAGGCTATTAAGGCTGCATTTTTGTAGTCTCTTGAAATTTGATTGTTTCCAGTTTTAAATGTAAGATAAGCGGCACTACCACACCCTTTTTGAAGTGGTGTTTGAATGAGTGGTTATATGAATTTGTGGGATAATGGAAGGCAAAGAATAGAGTGTATCCAATCTGCAAAGAGTTGATTTATAAGCTGGGAAAGTTGTATACTTCTTTTCTTAGGCTTAAATTTGAAGGCACTGATCTCATCAGAGCCATGCAGATCCATTTATGATAATGTAAAGACCAATTTGCACGAAATGGTTGTTGACAAATTTGCAGGAAATGGTTGTTGATAAATTTGCTGGAAATGGTTGTTGAAATTTCTCAACTTGTCAACATAAGGCTTTGCTCTTGAAAATGTATAGGGATTTGGGAATTTTCATAGGTGCAATGATTTCATATGAAGTGATTCTGTGATTGTCAATGAGTTGCAGATTCTATTTGTAAATTCTTGATTTAGTAAAACTATTGATAATGGTGTCTTTGGCAGACGATTTGGCAAATTCAATTAGTTTGAAGTTGTGATCTGAATCACGCATCAAATTTTTTATTTTGTGAAAGCAACAGAGTGAAGTTTTAACACATGGCACACCATGTTTTTCATACAAATCAAACTCTTACAACTAAAACAACCATGTTTTACTTCTTTCTGAAATCTTTCTCGACCAATATATTTACCAAACTTCAAAAACAAAAAACATTGCCCAAAGCAATAGAAGAATGTGAAACATATGAGGAAGATGCCAGGAAAGCAGGCAAGAGATAAATGTGGTTTCTAAACAAAGATAGGCTAGGCTATCAGACTTCATTTTCACTATCCACGTACAGATTAGTAAAATAAGGCAAAGTTGAATACACTCAGAATATTATCAGTACTTAAGCATATATCATATTCAAACCACAACATAAACAAATTAAAGAACAACCAGATAGATATCAGTGATTCAAAATATGACACAAACATGTTGAATGATCTCATGAGCAGAGCAATACTTGTAATCCCAAAAAGGATGTGCTCTGTACTCAATAAGACCAGAAAAGTTTGTTGGTATCTGTAAGTGAAATAGAGCAGAAGCATATCAAATAGAGAAACCAACGAAAAAGAAATGAGCAAATAAATCTCAGTGATAATTTATCGACAATGTCATGCACTTTCCTTCATGAGTCATCCAATTACAAGTTACAACCTTCAAAGAACCAATGATTTAGCAACCATACATCGAAATGTAGCCCTCACCATTATCCGAGCAAATGTACTATCCAAATGGACCAATTTTCACAATCAAACAGAATGATATAGATTTAGTTCAACCAAATCAATTCGGAAACAATAGGTAAATGAACAACACCATAGCTTAAGAACAACATAATAGTTTACTGTGAAATGAAACTTGGGAATACTACTAAATACAAAGATTTATACACCGAATATCTTTTTTAAACAGACCTAAGTTAAGAACGTTAGCTACATCAAGCGTATGTCAGGTACCCAAGAAGTATGTAGCAAATTATATTTTCCCATCACTGGACAACGAAAATGGTATTGCCATCACTTGTGCATTATTTCAGTAATTAAAAGGGAAAATTTAATACAGTTCATATTGATAACCAAGTATAGAAACAAAAAACAGAAATTTTGAATAATATAGTTAGTTCAAAGGATAAAAAGCGCACCCGACCCACCCGGTCACCCGATGGATGGCGGGTGGGTGCACCCGAAAAGGTTAATGGGTGGGTGCTAGAAGTACTCCACCCGCTCATCACCCGACCCATTGCCATCCCCATACAAGTCCATGTCAACAACACACTCCTCAAAATACTGTGTGGACTACATAAGTTGTCCAGCGGATCCAAACTAACCGGCTATGATCATTGATCAAATATTCAAACCGCAATTTAACTAAGATCAAAAAGAGGGGAAATGCAGTAAATATATATATCAAGAAGTAGAAAAACGAGTTCTTTTTCTAGGAACTTGAGCTTGAGGAGTACTAAAAACATTGAATCTGGAATCATCTCCATCCATCATCTCTCCCAGCATCACTTGCAGCTCCTCTACACTGTGTCTTTTCTGCAGAAAATTAAATAAAAAGTACTTTACATTTCAGATTAATATACAAGAACTCCAATTTGGTAGTAATCTGAAATGATCAAATCATTCCAGAGACAAATAGACTAAAGTTTTATTGAATTTAATCATGAAACATAATTGATTAACATAATCATTGCATGAACTACTACTGATTACATTCATACCTGATGCCTTGAGCTCTCCATCATTGTCACCATTTCTTGCATGAAATCAGAAAAACCCTAAACCAGATAAAACACATATATATAGTTATAATTCACAGCTAATTCAAAAAACATTGAAAAGTAATCTCAATTTTTCATCACTGGCATTGTCCTCTTCCTCATCTTCTTCAAATAGATCAAGCAATCCGGCGTCATACATCAATCTCTTATCATTGTCTGATAACACTGCACACAACATTCAATTACATTATAAACATCACACATAATTGTCTACATAGATTAAACTGTTAAACTTGCAAGATATTTAGATTAATTACCAGAATAAGCCTCTTGAATTTGCTGAAATCTCCTCTTGGCGTCCGCCGCTAGCATTGGATCATTCCTTGTCCATCTATCAGGATGCCATTTCTACTTATTCCAACCCAAAACAAATCTTCAACAAAAAGCTCATAATCAACTCTATAATAAATCTACCAAAATTCAGCTATACATATATATATATACCAAAGCAAGCTTGCGATAAGCGGAGCGAATTTCGGGTTGAGTTGCCTGTTTACAGAGGCCTAGCACAGCATAATAGCACTCTGATGCAATGGAATTCGACATGCTGGAGTTCTTTCTCGATTGAGAGTTTTTGAGGTTGGTGATGGCTTAGAGAGAATGTTTTAAGAGACCAATTCATAGCAAATGCAATTTGCAGGGGTAGGAGAAGGTTCTAGAACAATTGGGTTTTTAAGGAGATGGTGATTGATCAATTGGAACATGTGGTGGTCTTTCGTTGTACATTTTACGTGGTAAGAAATGATACGAGTTTTTGTGGCACCAATTAGTCGAGGTAAGAAAATCATGTATGTGTAGTAAAAAGGATAAAAAGAGATACAAGTAAAAGCTTTCATCTTTTTTACACTGAGGTTTCTTGAAACACCACACCACAACCTTCGGGTTCTTTTGTTCCACTAATTTACACAATGCTACAAGCAACTGGTGTTATTGCTAAAAAAATAACAGACTGTAAAGAATTAATGACTCTTCTCAACCCTATAATCAATACCCAAGAAGCAAACAGTAAAAAAACCTGCAAGTGAGAAACAGCCCCTTAGAAATTGAAAGAAACAATTTCCTTTACCGTCATTTTTCATGTTTTCTACTTTCTATTCACGTTTTTTCGCTTCGCTTCAGCGGAGAGCTGCTGCCTTACATTCCTTTGTAACGGAGTAACCGCTCCTTTTGCTAGTTTCCTTGATGGTGATGGCCCTTGTGTTGTGCTCATACTTGGGCTGCATAGTTGAATCAATTAATGTTTACAACATAGATCATTTACTAAGGGGTACAATTTATACAAAAATGAAATAAAAAGTAGTTAGCCAAACAAAGCCTAAAGGATGGGTACCTGAAATTGGTGCTCTTAGATGTCTTGGCAGTTGGTCTCTTATTCTTGGACCCAACACTAGGAATTTTGCTGTGATTAAATTGCCAGAGCAAATCTGCCTCGGATGAATCACTAGTGGCAGCATCAATCTCGTCCAATTCATCGGCATTGTCAAACCTTGTAGTACCATTAAACATGTTGAATGATTGATGAGGAAAAAGTTTGGAGGAATCAGAAAAAGATTCCTGGTAGAAGGAATCGGGAAGGCGAATGTTGTCTGTAGACCAACATGGTAAGGGATTCTCAGGTGTGGCTGGTGTATCTAGCTTGTTCACCATTACTTTATCCACCCATTCACCTGAGCTGGTGTCTTTATCATCCTCCTTGTAGCTATCTCCGGGACTATTTGCAGGCGGCCAGGGAGGAGACGTTCTTAGTAGCTCATTGAGATCAAAGCTTTGCCTCTTCTGCCTCGGTGCAGTTTTTTTACATGCCTAATGAAAGTATGAAAATCACATTAAAATTTGACAATGTATTCAAAAAAAATTGTTCTTGGAAGAACAGGTTGCCGAAATCTAACAGATGAGTAAGTCCTGATTTCTTTCTAGAATTATCAGATGTTCATATGCATCATCTTGTTTTGATGCACCAAATAACAGAAAGGAGGAAACAATTTATCATTCTTGAAGAAACTGAGAAAAATAATAATACTGATGCTGAATATATTCAAAGAATAATCCTAAATATATTTCCTAATCTATTATTCAACAATTCTCAGATTAATTATCCTTATAGAAACATGTCACACTTTGCACATAATTCTTGTGATACTGCCAATATTTAACTTATCTATCAGCATAATTTTACCATTTTAAGAATATTCTTACCTCTACATTTCCCAAATTTTCAATAGGTAGCCTGTATCCACCACTATCAACCAACATTTCTCCGCTTTGATGTTCTGGACGAAGAGGGGAAGGGCCTCCAGCTTTTGATTGATATACGTCTGGACTAACTAAAGGTTGTTCTGCCTCCTTTCTTGCCAAGGCTGCCTTAAGTGAAGCAACCTAATCAAAAAACAAAATGATTAGAAACACATGGATAATGTCGACATCATTCATTGCAAAAAACAGGACAATACCTGCTCCTTAAGTTCCTTAACATCTGGATTACTATCTTTGTTAACTCGAGCGGTACCAAGTTCAACTGTTGCTACGCGCTCTGCGAATTTAAGAGTGCTTATGGTTTCTCCAACAGCATCAGTTTCCGGGCTTATGTGAACAAACATAAGTGTCTTGGCTTGTCCTCCTGTTTTCAGAATGGAAAAAGAAATTAGACAGAACTGAGAGATTTTATTGCTCAATGCGCTAATGTAAAACTAAAGTCAAATTTAACCTAGTGAATCTTGGAGCAATTGTGTTAGCTTGCTATTCCTGTAAGGAACATGAGAGTTTTTCTGGGATAGGGATGCAATCACATCACCCAAAGCAGAGAGAGATTTGTTAATATGTTGTGCCTCTTTTAGTCTATCTCCAGTCACTTCTGATTTATCTACCCTTTCACTTCCTGCTAGGTCAACCAAATGCATGCAACCACGAAGAACATTGCCAGACGTGAAGTCTCTTCCTTGGACATGAACTGTTAAGCAACTGCAGGATAAACACACTATGTAAGTTATTATTATTCCCCATGCAATCTCAAACAGAAGTATAAAATTTTACCTATGGGACCGACTGCTACGGTCATTTAAGGCTGTTGAACCGACTGTCCGGTTCTTATGTCCAAGGTTCATCAGATTAATAACGTCATATGTTGATGAAACCCGCACTAGGGATGCATCTGGCACGTTGACTCCGTTCTGAGAGCTGTTGCGAATCTCTAATGTATAAATGTGTAAAGGAAAATACTGAGACAGAGGACAGTAAAACTATGCACAATTTTGACATGATATTAACAGTATGAAGGATATCTTTTCTGGACACCATCATTAACAAGAAGATCTCTGACTTGCTCATTATAAATTTCAATCATCTGCACAGAAATATCATAATGGAAGGCGTCCTTTCTTTGATCCGCGAGATAAAACAAGTCACTCAGTGATCTGTAGTTTACACCTTGACTGTGCTCATTGATATCTCTAGGTCCAGACTGGAGAGGGTTAAAAAGAGTTTAAGTTCAATGAACAATGAGCTGTAAATTCTTGCAATTGGAATAGGAAAATGTATTACCATAGTGAAAGTTTTCCCAGATCCTGTCTGGCCATAGGCAAATATACAAACATTAAAACCATCTAGAACAGAGCGAATTAGTGGTTCCATATCCGAAAACACTTCCGCTGCAAATTAAAATAGAAAAATGGTTTGAGAATTTGAAGTGATCACATGGGATTAAACTAACAGTCTTCGAAGAAATGTATACCCTGGGTTGCTGATGGCCCAAATACTTTATTGAAGTTGAAGGCCTTATGACCTTTACCATACTTGGATGGGGTATTAATAGTAATACATCCTTCTTGAATGCTCTCTACAGTGCTCAAATAGGCTGATTGGCCATTTAGAAATGGCCTTACACGGCAGTAAACTCTGATACTCCCTAATCATATAAATGGATAGAGAAATAAATTTAATTGTACTTTGTGTAAGAGTCTAAGACAAACACCAGATATTGAGTTACCCTTTAAGTCTTGCACTTCATTATACAACTTGCGATTTTCTTCAAGGACTTTATGATACCCTGATGCAGCATGAGCTAGGCCATGAATGTGCATCCCTACAAGAAATGAAAAAAAGTAAATAAAGTTATTATCCTTCGTCACCTTTTCTCTCATTATTTCTCGTGTACAAAAAAAAAGAAGGGAAAAGAAAGAATCTGCATCAATTATTTTGCCCATACCAAGATTACGGAGCTCTTCCTGAAATTTTACTTGCATGAACTGCATACCAGCTTTTGTAGTGGAAAGGGTTTGCTTTAGACCCTATAGCATGGAAATGACCCAAAATTTGTAACAAGAAAGAGAGAACAGTATAAAATAGCCAAGAAGTACAATGCCAATTTTGTACCTGAAGATCCTTTCCTTGGCGATCAAAGATTATTTGCTGTTTTAAAATCGATCTTTTTGATTCCTCATCAGAGATGGGTTTATTTTGTTGGCATTCTGGTTTCAAGCTTGAAGAATTTCCTCCATCAACCTTCAAATATCAACATAAAATCAATATCCAAATATGACATCCATTTGACTATAGGAAGTTAGAAACCTACATGATTTTGTCATAGATATTACCTTTCTCTTATCACTGGAGATCATAGAAAAAGGCTTTCTTCCTTGTGATGATAATGTATCTTTTGTAGTCTGTTTATGTTGATGAACCTAAATTGCAATGGAATATAATGGTGATTTTAAACACATGAAATTTATAACCTGTTTAGTCATGCAGATGAAAGAACAGATACCTAAACTAACTTACCGTGTCAACTTGGGCTGGAATGCGGTGCTCAAATTCTTCTACAACTTTACTTAGAACTGATTCTATGAGCTGCATAAACCAAAAAGCCTTTCGTCAAGGAACAGAGATAACTTAGACGAGAACAAATGAGAACAAGTCCTCCCTTACAGAAAAAATCCCTGAGCCATAAGCAAAATGAAATAAGATTCATTTTAAATTTTTCTCCAACTATGAGAGCTGGAGATTAGTTAAACATCCAAAATAAAGTCAGTGGGAAATAAAATCTTGACTGCACTGATTAATTTAAAGAGCCTGTATGGTAATACATTAGATTAGAGTAGAAATGATTATAACAATCCCCAACAAAGACGGAAAATAAGCCTAAACTCACCCTTATTGAAGTTATTGACATATATTCACACTAACCTGTGGAACTTCTTCAGGCTTCTTGTCAGAGAGAAGTGCATGAACAAGTTTACTTAAAGATCTAGAAGTGAGCTGTGAGCAGATACAAAATAGGTAGTATATGTCAGTGAAGGAAAGACACATGGTAAAAAGAAAGAAGAGATATCTTGAAAATATACTCGAATTACTGACCGATTTATTAATATCAACATCGTGGCACAAAGAATTAGAAGAATTTTCTTTCATAGATGAGGTCCTCGACAAAGAATTGGTGAATGGTTCTGAGTTTTTGCGCATAAATTGTTTTACTGTGGTTGTTGGCTTTGCATTTCCACCAAATTTCCATACTCCAATACTTCCACTCTGCTTCCACTCATAGTAAGATTTGAGTGCTAGAACAGAATTCACCACCCTGGCAGATATGCCTCCCTGAACACATGATCAGTAAGATAAAAGATCCTTTTCCAAAGAACTTATAAAATTCAACACAAAAAACTGTCTATAAAACTATGACCTTTCAGAATAAAACAATGCAAGTTAAAGAACTTTGTAGGTTGTAAGTCAGTATCAATGACGATTGCTTAAACACATTTTGCATACAGAATATGCATTTGTTATAGAAAATTATGTCTTACTTGCTCGAGATCAGAGGCCTCAAATGTAGGGAGCGCTAGCTGCTCAGCAGCATCAAGGTAATTTCTGACATTTTCAAAGTGTTGATAGGCTGACAAAGCTGCTCCATCAGGTATGACAGTGGAATCATTTGGGCTTTCTACCACCTACACAGATTTACATCACAAGTACAAGCCTCAAAATACCAAGTAATCAACACAACCTACTGAATTAACAATCTAGATTGCAAGATCACCTTCGAGATTGCCCCAGGTTGCACCTTATTGAGGACATTACAAAGTATCAATCCACTCCTCAAACCAAGTCGGAAATCTTCTTCTGATGGCTCAGCTGGCAAATCTCTGGCTGCAACCACCCCGACCATCTTTCTAAGCCAACTGGCTGCCTCATTCCTTCTTGAAGCTACATGATACAAGTTAAATATAACTTAGTACTGAACAAAATTTTCCACAGATTAAACGATCGGAACTAAATCCAGCGTAATTTGATCTAAATAATAATTGCAGGTAAATAAGTTAAACTATAAATCAAGTAGGTACAAGATGGAGACAAACCAGCTTCTTCAGCCCTTCTATATTCCAAATCAAGACCTCTATGTCGATGTCCATGTTGTTGAAGAACGTCTTCAACGACAGACGCAATACTAAGAGCTAGCGCTTCTGTATCCGCCATCACTCCAACTCAATCCGAAAAACCTGCAACAAAAATTGAAACCAGATCAGAAAACATTCCATTTTTTAACAGCCTTAAATTAGAAAACGCGCAAAGGAATTAAGCATATCAAATCTCCACTAGGAAATCGGAGAATCCTACCGCAATCGGCAATAAAAACGCGATTGCTTAAAAAATGAGAGCAAAACTCTACAACAGCGAGTGATGAATGAGTTTTCGGGAATCAATAGAACGGCTATAATCGGCTCTTCTCGATGGCTCCATGGACACTCTGCTTCATGACTTTAGCTTTAGGGTTTCCTCTTTGGATGAGCTGTGAATGTGAATCTCTTTAGTGCTGCTGCTTCTGCTTTTAAGTTTTTGATTTGATTTAAGTAGAGAGAAAGGAAAGAGATGAAGTTTGGTTTGGTATCCCTCTCTTCCTCTACTGATATCCTTTTTATATTATTTAATTGTTCCGAACCTGTTGGGTTGGGATGATTTGTAGTTTAAAACGAGAAGTCGCCTTCTTTTGGAAGTTACTGTAATACCCTCTATTGATCTCGTACTGACTGACGATGATGGTTGTATGTTGACGCCATAATCGGATCCTTTAGGGTTTTGTCTTTCAACATTTCAGCCGTGGTACCTCTGTCTTCTAGTCTGATCTGGACAATTACACATAGATTTGTGGTTATCGACATTGTCCCCCACCGGCTCTTCTAGTCTGAAACAGCGTGATTCAGTTTTATGGCAATGCAACAAATTGAAGCATGCTCAAGACTATGTTATGGTCATTCCTATTAGTTGACATACTCAGAGCATTGGGCCACGTCAATTCCATGTTATCATTGGATATTCCCTAGCTTGTTTGAAGAAGCTAGTGCTTGCTCTAGCTGCAACAAAGACACCCATGTTTTTGAAGACCATGCCCTGCACTGCACTACCCAATCTCGGCATAATATCTCTACTTCCCAAAGAGTGTGTGATTTCATTACACAAGATAGACAACGGGACATATGGAAATTATCTATTATTATTCCAACTCATATTATTGAGACAATTGTACAAATTCACTATCGCCTTTCAACGATCATATTATTTGGACTTCACCTATTGATGGTATTTTTTCAATTAACCTTTGTTTAGTCTTGTCATAGATTTGAACCTTTTCTAAAAATCTAAAATCTCTCCCAAAATCCAGAATTTCATTGGAAGGCTTTCTGTGGCTGTCTTCCGACTACGAAACGGTTGAATAGACACATCCATCGAGTTTTCCCTATTTGCAACCTCGGTAAATCTACTGATGAAGATAAAAATTATTTCTTTTTTAACTGCCCTTTTACCATTAATGTGTTTGAGAAATAAAATAAATTGGGTAATCATGATCTTAACCTCCAGCTTGTTGGTTACTTTGAAACCTCGTTTGCAAACTTCTGCAAAACAAATTCTAATCAAGATCTAGTTTTTTTTTTGCTTGGTGAACTTTATGGAATTTTAGAAATAAACTTATCTTCAGACCTGACGATATCCCCAAACTGCAAACTCCTTGTGAGATTGCTAAAACTGTTCTTTTCCAATTTTTGAAATGGAAAAATGAGTTTTACTCCAATAAATCTACCAAAACCGTCACCCATAGAAAAAATCTTCGTAAAAAGACTCCCTGACATAAACCTCCTGAAACTTTTTTAAGCTTAATTGTGATGGCTCCAAAAGAGTCAATTCCGATTCTTTTATAGGTTTTATTATTTGTAATTCTTTAGGTCAAACTTCTTTTATGGAGCATCTTTCTATTCCTACCTTTTTTGTTTTGATCTACGAAGCGACGACTGTTCTAGAAGGATTTAGAGCAACTACTCGTCTAAATATTATAAATATTATTATAGAAAGTGATAACTCTTATGTTATTCAATGTCTTACTAGAAATGTGCAACCAACTTTCTTGCCTCCCGAGATTTTGATTTGGACGAACTTCGTTCGTTTATCATTAGATGGAACAATTTCATGTCAAATGAAGATGTTGACACTCCAAAGTCTTTTTATTTTTAGAGACTCGAGAATCTTTTATTTGAAGGATTTCTTCAAAATTATCCGCGAAAATAATTTGAGCTTAATTTGTGTTTAGCAATGAGCCTCTTGTTTACTAACAAGCAAACAAAACTCATAATTTATGCTACACCGTAAGAAAGTTATTGTTGAAGGATAAGAAAATTTTGAAGTGGGGTGGGTTACTTGCGAGCAAAATGAGGTTGGTTGGATTGTCGTTTTGTAGGATGATTGGGTCACCGATGTTTGAATTCCTTACAGCATCTACATCCGTGTTACTTATCTTAACATAGAATTTTTTTTAAAGGTAACGAAAAGGAAATGAAAGTGATTTTGATTGAACCAAGACAAGAGTAACATCTATTTGTTACTCCTTCTTACACAAATCACTTGACATATCCAACCATTTATCATCATGTGGACCAATAGTAAAATTTTATTACTTAGGTATTGATAAATGTCTTATAACATTCACAATTCATAAAATTCTATTGTAATTATTTTTCAAATATTTTTAATTTATTTCTATCTACATATTGACATCCATATTGACTATATAATATATTATTTAAATTTATAATGAAAATAAAGATAAAATACATGTTATTTGGTATGAATAACATGAGTGTAGATGCAAAACTGATAAATATTAAAATAATAGACTTTGTTATTCAATACGAGTAACAGCACTAAAGATGCTCTTATAAGTTAAAGATTAAGTGGTGATCTTATCTCATTTTCCAATTTGATTAACTGCATCTTATTCACAAGGTAGGCCCATCTTGCTCCGAAAGTTTAGGCTTTATAGCTAGTTTACGCTCACCCACCAACTTTCTGTTGTAACATGAGTTTAGGGCTACTTAACTAATGCTTTAGGGCCGGTTAAGGGCTGGATATGCTGTCAAAATACTATATATCATCATTCACATATACATACAACAAAATACATGACATACATGGATATAAATACACCTATATATGTATTATGTATCTATGTCGTCTGTGTGTGCTAGTGAAGTTTTAAATTGTTTTCAAGTTTCAAAAATGTATGTCTAATTTACATTCGTCTTATTTTAAATTATTTTTCTACATCGGTTCTTTCAAGTTTCTGTTTTAACTTGTGTCTTATGGGTTATGGAGTACGAGTATTAATGATTTTAACAATAATTTAGACTATCGAAGGAATGTCATAATACATATAATTTTTGGTTGGTTGAAAAATATTCACCCATTATATTCATCAAGATATTCATTATAATTTTAAGCTTTTACTCGGCCCATCGGAAAAAAAGCTCAATTTCGAATAGTCTATATAGATATTTTTATTATATTAAATAAACAAAACTATATCTTTAAAATTTATAATTGGAAAAAAAAATATTATTAAAGATAGTTATAAACAATTAAAAAAACCAAACAAAAAAGAAGATATGGTAAAAGATTATGGTAAAAAGATAAAAGATAGTTATAAACACTATTATAATTATAAAAACCAAACAAAAAAGTAGATATAGTAAAAAGATATGGTAAAAAGATATTCGTGACAACCCTAATATAATTTCATGTCAACGTAAACATGATTATAAAATATCAATTGAACATTGAAAAATGCATATGAGCAGCAAAGATATATGAACAATTGAGTTGTATACGACTTTATCAAGGGTACAAAATTTGGTAAATATTGATTTCATTACATAAACAATTAAAATATTTTACTCTGTTTGAACAAAATTATATTGAAATATAGTAATCATTGGAAAAATCTTATTAATTACTATATAAACATGACTTTAAAATCTTTTGTTAATATAGTAAATAATCAAAATTATATTTTTTAATATTAATCATTGAATTTTTTTTATTAAAGATATTCAAATACACTATTATAATTATAAAAAAAAATTAATAGATCGTTGGGGTAAAATATTTGTTCATGGAGATATTACATTTTCGGGTAAAGTTTACGAAACCGGTTGGATCGACCAGACCAGAACCCATTCAACCCGAAAATGTATACCCGAAAAAAATAAATTCATAGATCATTATTGTGCATAGATTATGTCTAAATGTTAATAATTTCATGTCAACGTAAACATGATTATAAAATGTCAATTGAACATTGAAAGATGCATATGAGGAGCAAAGATATACGAACAATTGAGTTGTATACGACTTTATCAAGGGTACAAAATTTGGTAAATATTGATTTCATTACATAAACAATTAAAATCTTTTACTCTGTTTGTACAAAATTATATTGAAATATAGTAATCATTGAAAAAATCATATTAATTACTATATAAACATGACTTTAAAATCTTTTGTTAATATAGTAAATAATTTATATTTTTTAATATTAATCATTGAAAAAATTGTTATTAAAGATATTCAAATACACTATTATAATTATAAAAAAATTAATAGATCATTGGGTTAAATAATTGTTCATGGAGATATTACATTTTCGGGTAAAGTTTACGAAACCCGTTGGATCGACCAAACCCGAACCCATTCAACCCGAAAATTTTATCAATCCGAAAATGTATACCCGGAAAAAAAATTCATAGATCATTATTGTGCATAGATCTTGTCTAAATGTTAATAATAGAATCTCTATTAGTTAATATATATATATATGTTGTATATTCGGTTATTTCAGTTAACTACAAATACAATTTAATTAAGTGTTTCCTAACCGATTAACTGTAAATAATATCGTTCGGTTAATTATAACTGAAAATTATTTTTTCGTATGATTAACCTAAAAAGCGGTCGGTTTTCCGTTTTTTCAGTTTAGGCTTTTTCGGTTTCGATTTTCTATGCCCGCCCCTATCCTACATGCTACATGTTGTATGAGGATATATTTTTCATATTTAAAAATATGTTAAAAATACTAACTTAGTAATATATAATAACTATATAAATTTAAAAAATTTACTTATATTTTTATTTAAATTCATTTGGCCCGGGGTATGAGAAAAATATTCACTAAAGATATTAATCATTATATTCATCATAATTTTGGGTTTTTGCTTAGCCCATCGAAAAAGAAGCCCAATATCAAAGTCCATATAGATCTTTTTTACAATAATAAATAAATAAATTATATTTCTTAAGATTCATAATTGGAAAAAATTACTATTAAAGATATTTATATCTTTTCCTTTACATATATATACCTCTTTTTATATTCAAAGAATAGACTTTATCCTTTTATTATTTTATATATTATATTTCTTTGTTTGATTAGGTTGTTTATAAATATATAGAAACAAGATAAGTCATATTAAAAAAAATTGAATTTAACTAAAATTATATACTCCCCCTGTCCCATATTGATAGTCCCATTTGATTTTTGTACACTATTCAAGAACCGAGAGAATCTTGTAGATTTCTTCCAATATATACAATAGAACATAGTCATATGAGATCTTATTTGATTCGTCTTAATGAGTACTTTAACAATATTAAAAAATTATAATTTTTATTAACATATAATTAGAGATATTTACGATACAAAACGTGTCTCGACATATGTGTCAAAAGCAAATGGGACTATCAATATGGGACAGAGGGAGTATATGATTGTAGATCCACAATATACTTTTATTAAAATAAAACAGATGACTATACAAGTTACCATATCGTATTATATAATGTAAGGCAAATTCAATATCGAGAAATAAATCACTACAAATTATTCCAAAGTATATTGTATTTTAATAAAACTATATGATATTTTTCTCATGCGTGAGAGTTACATAGAACATCATTAATAATGATTTGGTAATAAAAACAGATTATTTATATGAAAACTACTATGTATTAGTATATTATTAACGAAAATAAGGTCCAAGTTATAAAATGAAAAATATACCAATAATATTAGATTTATTAATTTAATTTTAAAAATATGATATATTTGACTAAAGCCCGTGCTACACGGGCGAGAAAGAACTATTACTATGGAAATAGAGTTGTGAGTTGTCCACTTGCATATTTCCTAATTTATTTTCTAATAATAATAAAAAACTTTTAACTTGTTGCATGATTTATCATACTGATTGTCATCATAACTCTATAACCTCTTTACATTTTTATCATTTAAAATAAGGTTTTCTTAATTAGCCAGTCGGATTAAGGCTTGCTCAACTAATCCTTAGCTTATTTGTTTCTCCTAAATATGAAATACTAAACTTGCAAATTATAGATGTGAAATAAATATATGAAAAGTTTGATTAATATTTATATCAGAACTCTTAGACCTCATTTTCTTTTGTCAGACATGTATATCACCCACTTACCCAGATGAATTTGTGTCTTGTCTTCAAAAAAAAAGTTGATTAATATGTAGTGACACATTATATATTCATATTTGTAAACTGTCATGTAAATAAAAAAGAAAACAAAAGTCGAAAAACTTACTAATGAATCTGAAATCACAATTGAGATTATTTTATTTTATGAATCTTAATCATGAAGTTATATATATTTGTTGTTTATAAAAAATGATCCCATTCTAGCTAGAGAAGGAGCGGTTAATGCATCATTTTCTGCCTTTGGGTTTGGAGGCGTTTGTTGAAGGCTTCAAAGTAGTTACCAACTTACCATTTACCAAATTATTTTGTAAATAGAGTATTATGGTATTTGATAAATGTAATATGGTACGTTTGATATAAAATTCGTTTTGAATGCTTAATACATTTTGGTATTTAATAGAGTAAAATTATCAATGACATGCAAATCTGACATAACGCATGTCAATGGCCTAAATGTGCATGTCATTAGTGAAAAAAATGCATGTCAATGACCTAAATGTGCATTTATTCGCATATTCGCACAATAATAATTATTCTCACCTGAATCTTTTCCTTATGGTATTTGATAAATGTAATATGGTACGTTTCATATAAAATTCGTTTTGAATGCTTAATACATTTTGGTATTTAATAGAGTAAAATTATCAATGACATGCAAATCTGACTGAACGCATGTCAATGGCCTAAATGTGCATGTCATTACTGAAGAAAGTGCATGTCAATGACCTAAATGTGCATTTATTCTCATGTTCGCACAATAATAATTATTTTCACCTGAATCTTTTCCTTATGGTATTTGATAAATGTAATGTAATATGGTACGTTTGATATAAAATTCGTTTTGAATGCTTAATACATTTTGATATTTAATAGAGTAAAATGTTAAATTTTGCCGACACAACAAGTTTTTAATAACACTAGAATATGAAGAAATGTAGATATATTTTGTTACACTAATTTTTATTAATAAATACTAACAATTTTTTAGTGTTAAAAATTTATTAATTTAATGCATTCATTAACTAAATTTGATATTATGAAGGTTAAGAATATGAAGAAATGTAGATATTAATTGTATTGGTTGCAACTAAGAGAAGATAAAGGTTTTTGATTAAAATTCATGAATAAGATGAGAAGGAATTGATGAAAATGAATTAGTTCATGCATTAAATAGGTATCGGTTGTCATAACTTTCTCAAGGGATGCGGCTTAACGTTGTTAAATAGACGTCGAAAATTGAATTGAGGCTTACTTTCAATGCAGCAATTTAACCTCAACAAAGTTAAACTTGTAAATAGAATCAATCAAGAAAATGATAAATGATTTTTTCAACAAAATAAAAAGACACTATGTAAATAGGGAATATGAATACATCAAACATCATTAACTCGGTACCGATTACCATTACTTTGTCAAGACCCATCAATTTTTATATATTGATGATAGATTAGATATGTGATTAGGTTGATCTTTGGGAAGAGAGAAGAGAGCGTTGGGGAAATAAAGGGCAAAAGCGTCCATAAAGAAGTTGAGGAAAGTTAACGTTCAAAAAATTCAAATATGAGGTTCGGAAGCAAAGGGAAGAGGGTAGGGGAATGTGTGGGACCCACACAGGAGCGGGTTTGGCTAGCTGGGCTGGGCCTTCTTCCTCTTGACTTCTTACAACCTCTTATAAGTTGCCACGTCGCCAACTCTATAAATAGAATTCCTTCCCATGTGCCTACGTGTCAACGTCCCAAGTCATCATATACAAGAAACTACACTATTTTTACATACTTTCTATTCACCGCCCACTCAAATTGCTATTTACCGCCCAGTTTTTGTGCGTCACGCATGGAATAAAACCCTACGTCGCGCACGATTTTTTTTTTAAAAAAAAATCCATGCGTCACGCATGGATTAAAACCATACGTCACGTATGGATTTTTTTTTGTTTTTGCTTGTTTTTTTCCATAATCTTGTAGATAATTTCAATACGATCGCGTGCATATAAAATTCGTCCAAAACGGACATCGTTTGCCCCTTCAAAAGGCAAAAAAACAAAAAACAGTGAAGTAATTATGATTAAGTGTAACAAATCTATTACTCCGTACTTATAAATTGTAGTTATTAATTTTATTTAAGTATTACCATCACTAAATAAAATCTTTGCTAAGTTATCTACCATATTATAAAAAAAATTGAAAAATGGTGTCTTGTTTTAACGGACTTGTTGATACAAGAAATTATGTGTGATAAATTTGTATTTTGGCCTTTTGAAGGGGCAAACGATGTCCGTTTTGGACGAATTTTATATGCACGCGATCGTATTGAAATTATCTACAAGATTATGGAAAAAAAACAAGCAAAAACAAAAAACAATCCATACGTGACGTATGGTTTTAATCCATGCGTGACGCATGGATTTTTTTTAAAAAAAAAAATCGTGCGCGACGTAGGGTTTTATTCCATGCGTGACGCACAAAAACTGGGCGGTAAATAGCAATTTGAGTGGGCGTCAAATAGTAAGGGCCTATTTTTACAAGTCTAAATCAAAGAAATAAAATTCTAACATCTATTAAAATTAAATTAATTTAGAACCCAGAATCCCATCACTCGAGCTCGTCTCAAATCCATCACTCGAGCTACTCACTCCTTAGTGTCAAGAAAATATGCTAATATGGGTGCCCTCAACACCAATTGCCTTCCTTCATGACAAGCATCAAGGACTCGGCATCCGGGGAACCTCAACAAGTCATGGACCAACCACTGAGGCCCCACATGCGCTCCATGGATCTAGATTCAACCTAGGCCTTTCCTCACCCTAGAATACCATCTCCACTCCTTATCCAAGGCGATAAGAAGGACTCGCCACATCGATCTAGATTCGTGCAAAAGGGGCATTTCCGGAGACAAGAACACATCAGTTGGTTAGTTAAGATTGTTGGTGATATTAATCCAACAAATTTTGGTATTAAGATTGTTCTCTGACAATTTTTTTTTGCAGGGATAGGCTACATGCCAATGATGTTCTTTGAGAAATGGAAGAGCTCAAGACGGTTTGAGGTCACTCAAATCCAGTATAGATTAGGAATTATATCTCTTTACAACTTCATTTTTGGGCAACTAGAACTCTTCACAAGAGCTCCACCACAAATGACCAAGATAGACACCAACATCGTCGAGACGACCATCGGAAACGCCGAATCTCTTCAATTTCTCTCTTTTCTGCTAGGGTTTTACTGTGACTGTAAGCTCTCTCTGACTGGACAATGTCAGAATGAGACCATATATACATGAGTCAAATCCAAGCTCCGACTTCAAAGCAGAATTACATCCATTTCCTTAATTAGTCTTCTTGCTTCCTTTTATTGTAATTCTGCTCTGTATGGTTTTTGCTTGTTAAGTTTCTGAGTGCTCCTTGTAATCAACACTTTGTATTCCTCAATCTAGTGCATTGGATTTGAGCCTCTCGTCTCAAGACTCCACAAATGTAGGATTTTCGAACCGTGTGACTAGGTCTTGTCTGATTTTCATTTGATCGTGTTTGTTCTTGCAATTGTTTGGTTGATTGTTACGGTTGGAAGAAATCAAAACAAAATGTAGGGCTACTTCAAAAACCTTTGCGAAAACAGGAACCGAAAACTTGTTGTGTCGCGGTATGTAAGCCGCTGCCTTAGAAGCGATTTCGTGCTGACCACCGGAGCTCAGTCAGACAGGCGTCGCCCCCCCAAGGTTATCACAACGTCCTCCGATTGCAGGCTCTCGCCAACGAAGGTCTGGAATCCAAAGGTATGCTCAGAACGAAAACAGTATTTTCAGAGGAGGAAGATGAAGTTGTTTTTCTGTATTTCTCAAGCGGAATGTAAACCGAATTTAAAGATGGTAAATCAGCAAATCCGGAGCACTAACTCCACCTCATAAATCGTGGGATTATAGCAGTAAAATAAGGAAGTTACAAAACTGATATGGAGAGAGTCAAACAAGGTTTAAACTCCGAATTAAAATAGATCGGAAAAATCCGATACGCAATTAATTAACGTTCAGAAGCCCAAAAATTAATATGACTCGAAAAAAGTAAGACCCATAGACCGGATCCGGAACGGACGGCGGTGCGCGCGAGGAAGACTCATTTTTAACTCAACTAATCCTTTAAGGAAATACCCAATATATATATTGTCCTATCTCTTCCTTTACGATCGATGTGGGAAGGCATAAAATGCGAAACTGATTTTTCCTTTGAAAACAATACCTCTTCTTCTCACAGTTACTAGGAGTGTTTGGATGGAGTTGTACTTGAGTTTGGTTCTCACTAATTAATACAAACATATAATGACATAGATGGAGTAGCATATTTTAATATGTGTTTGCTTGATTAATGAATTTTTAAGGGAGACATTATGTCACTAATTCGTATAACTTGGGCATACACGAGTTGGATACAACTAATTGATGCAAGAAAATAAATGACAAAAGTAACGCACAGCTCTTTAGTAATTTGGTTAGAGTGACTTTACACCTTTTGAACCGACCAAACTATGATGAGTGTGTGAAACAAGCAATCAACCTCTTCTCTTTTCCCTTTTCTTTTATCCACCCTATCCAATATTCCCATTCACCTGAATCATAATACTATTCTCTCCGTATCCCATATTTTTCTACCTATACATAATACGTCATCATGTATAAATATGTTGCATATTATAAGCATAACATGTTACTTACTTTTCCCATATGACAGAAATAAGTTAGTTTAACAATGAATAAATACTAACATACTTTCTCCATTTCTATTCTTGTATGTTAGAAAATATCAAATACGTATTAAAATTCAGTTAAATATTTTAAATAAGGATAAAATGAGAAGGATCCCTTTTAGCTAGGTATATATGTTTACATGTCTCTATTCTTATCGTATTTAGAGCGAAAGTGTGTGCGTAAAGAGTATATGAAAACATAACATAACATATAAGAAATATATATATAAAAACAATACACTCTAAAAGCATAGACTTCCCGTAATACATATAAATCATATGAACACATAAAAAAATATAAATATTGTTGGGTCAGATTTCGGCCCATGAAAGGTCTCAGCCCAATACGTTGGCAGAAGAGTTTCAGGAGAAGAGAACCGTTGCTCATGAACGACGTGGAGGAGGAGGATGTAACCGAACCCAAGATTTTAGGGATGAAGTTGTTATCTTTAAACGTCTTTATTTATGAGGATATTCTCAGAGATACGGAGTATATAAAGGGTAGACTAGGGTTACATTCATGCTTACGTTTTTATATCAACATTTAGAGCTATTCTGTAATCGATCTGGTGTGAGTACTATTAAGGCAATTTGATTCGTAGGGATTATTTGCCCAAAACAAATACGTATCCATTTTCTTACTTTTTTTGGTGAAATATATCCATTTTCTTACTAAGTACGTTATAAACACGCTGCATGATATTTGATACAAATTGGGACACCCACATCCACATGACAAGGAACTCAAAGTGTATACAAAGTAAGGTTGTGGTCCTCTACATCTAAATTCTATATCATGATATAGTATTAGCTAGAGTTATATCATGGAAAGAAACCCTAGCAATCACATGAGAATATAACTAGCTAATTGACTACTTTTGATGAAAAAAAGACACCTTTTGGGCTGTGTTAACACCGTAATGAGTTGTCAAGTCACAAACACTCACACTTAATTTCCCACAAATCTGATGCAACATTTTAATTATGAACTTAAATCTTTAACATTTGGTCTATATGTTGAAGACAAAGCTTTATTTGTAGGGTAGACGTACCCTCTAATGAATTGGCGTATGCAACAATTTTTAGCCCAAAGTAAAAAAGAAACTAATTGCATTTCCCTACCACCACCACATTATCCTTTCAAACAATGAGAGGAAACACAAAAAAGGGTATGATTGATTAGCCAAAAGCATGCTTTTTAGATGGGATCCTAACATAATATATATCATTGTATATATGACTATACAAGGCATAGCACCCTAATTGTACACCACGATACTTTGAGCACTCATTCATAACATGAATGAATGATCAATGAATTGGATCCATTATAAATCAACTAGCACCACGTCTTTTCCTTTCCAGTGATGCCCATTCTAACATCTCAATCGAGCATCATCAAACTGCCAACTTTTTCGTAAAAATTGCCTAGAAGAAAAGATTTTGTTGTTTGTTTTTATTGTTGACGTTGATGGATAGATTTAGAAGAGGATTAGAACATGCATGCAAATATGTATTTGTTTCTAAGCTAAGATATCAGCATGCTTAGTTTGTAGACTGATATGCCAAGTTCAACAACCAGCTTGTAGAGTTGAAGCTATTAACAACCACCAATACAAACAAGGATACAATACAAGTGACTCTCTTTCTTGAAAAGAAGGTTGTGTTGGTTAATTACTTCATTTGGTGCTTTACTTACTTTTTTGGGGTTCAAAAGTGTCCAAATAATTATCAATCAATTAAGTATATATAAATCAAAATTTAACTAGGTTTCCAACATCCAACAAATGTTATTCATTTCTCAACTATGTTGTCAATGGTTGTTTCATAACATCGTCATCGACTAACACATTCTTATCATCATCATCATCATCATTTTCACCCATATACCAATCTCAAGAATGGGAGAATGGATAATTTTTACCCATCTTAACAATAAGCCTTAAGATATGGTAAAATCCTAGATAGATCCTAAATGCTGCATATCACTATATAAGTGCAGAGATCTAACACTAGAGGGCGTGAGTTTGAGTGTCATGATTGAATGTCTTGACCAGAAAGCGGTGAATCATCTCAAAGCTTGTAAATGTGATAACGGCAGCTGGTGTGGTTCGGATCAAATTCGTCGCACACCCACGGTAAAATCCTGGGATGCCGTCTTGAAGATATACTTTCCTAACACAGTCTACTACACCGGAATAACGCTTTTCAGAATGGTGCCCTTGTTCTTGAAGCCTTGAACGTATCACCTGCAAATATTTAGAAGCCAAATAAGAATCTTGGTGCAAAACAGATCTCAAGCCTAAGATTAAGATCAAATTCTTGGTACAAGAACCATGGGTTGAGTTAAGTGGAGTTGGAGAAATCAACTCTATGTAGAGTTCAAGAGATCATAACCGTTCAAAAGAAATTACTCATGATTAGATTTCTCTCTATATATATCTTTATGTTTTTTTTATTTATATATTTATGTGACGGGCTGACTCTTTTCCTATAGGGTTTATTAACTCTACTTATAGAGTGGCCGGGATACAACTTGGATAAGCTACATGCAAGTTTTTGAGAAGAGAATCATCAGGATGTACATTTTGCTTTTGCATGTGCATTTATGGCCGGGATACAACTTTAAAAAATAAAACAAGGTACCAAAGCAAAAAGGCTGCACTCTACTAGTGTATAATCTTAAAGAACAAGCAAGTTACAAGAATGTAGATCTGATCTGAGAAGATCAAGGGGATTTTGTAGGAGATTAATCAGCTAAAAGTGGTGACGGATTATCTTGGTTATACCCAATAATTTTAGTATGTAATTAAATTACCAGAAACAAAAGTGTCAATGATTAGCAGAGGATTATTCTGAATTTCTGATTAAGCTATTAAAATGGAAAAGTACAAGGTACCAATCCACATTTTCAAAGTCTCACCTCATGCGGATATGTAAGTGAGGATGCGATTATTTTGGAAACTGAAGAAGCAACGGCAACATCACTTGCAGGAAGCTTATCCACACAACCATTATCTGTAAATTACAAGAAATAAGGTAGTAGTAAACAAACAAGTTCAATCTTTTATTTTTAATAAATGCAGTATCGTTATAAAATAGCACGAAAGACGTACCACGTTCTGCAAGGTGACACTTGATTTTCTCATACATAGGAAACTGGATGGCTACATGACTGATACCAGCTAACGCAGGGACCAGACCACTGTTCTCCGTGTACAACAACAAAAATAGAAGTCAGTGATGTCCAAATTTACAAGTGAAAATGGCATTCATATAGTATGTCAATACCTATACAATCCACGGATACCCTCTTTATTAGCTATTATTCGAAGAGCAGAGAGTGTGCCCTTATATGGCTTCACTGCGACTTTAGTTCCTTGAGTCTGGGAAGAAAAATGTCACAGCTTTAGAAACATTACCTTTTATCAAAAGATGCATTCACCAATTATGCAGAACAACATCGTATATACAAGAGAAAGCAGCATTTGACCACCACCCATTCCACCATTAATTTTTTGACATTTCATTTTACAACTTTTGGAATTTAATGGTTCATCTAACCATGAAAGTATGAAACCATCCTTAATTATTTTGAAATCCATTGAAAATTTAATAGTTCTGGAGAAAACTTTCAGAAGAAAAGATTTTCCATTATGCTAGGTCTAACACTCAAACAACTATACTGCAAAATTCTGAACATTAAGCTTTACTTTAAAAATTAGCTTATAATCAGCAATTCAGAAAACATTTTGGCTAACCGCAGAATTTTGAAGGGAAAGAAAAACTAACTTGAAGACGTGTTTTTACAACCCAAAGAGGATTCGTAGCAATGGTCGTGGCACCTCCAGCACAAGCAGCAGCCATCATATTGGCGCCTAGGGAGAGTGGCTGATTTTCATCTAAAATGTAGATAAACTAAGAACTTTCAGTAACTCAATTAGACTGCTCAATCTATCATCTGAATTAGATAATATTGCTACAACTTTGTGTCTTTGATGGATATATGTGTAACTAGTAAAGCCGGAAACTTATTGTAAGTCTAGAAAATTCACCCTCAGAAAGGAGGCTCTTAAGTTGGTCGTATATTGTAAAATAAACCTGCAAAGCATAACAATGTATTGGTGTAAATTAAAGAGAAATACAAAACTAAACCTTAATCAGGACAACAAATATATATCCAAACCATAACAGCAGTACACATATGAAAAGTCATTTTCTCCTGACACATTCACTTTTAAGAAGACAACTATACACGAAGAACAAGGTAAAGTTCAACTACTTCGAAGAAATATCATTATGTGACACACTGCACGTACAAGTGAAATGTCTTCCAAAGCAGGGAACAAAATAATTTTCCATAGAAGTAATGGAACCACTAATTTGTTGTATAGTATATGAAGCATTGAAACTTCTATTGAAAAAAATGTAATAAATTATAAATAGTTTAAATATGCAATTTACAATCTAAACAATGAAAAATATGCTTCATGTGGTTTGCACCCTACCGACTACTTCATCCTGATAAAGTCCTCAAAGGTTCAGTTATTGCTTTGTTGGTTAAATATGTTATAGCACTCTACGAGAATTTTAACCATCTTCAGAATCTGGTATTCTGAAATCCAGTAATGCAAACAGCACAAAGAAGCATCAGTCAGAGCTAATACTAAGCTCAAAAAGTGATCAACTGATACTATCTCACAGCAGTTTTCTTGTGGAACAGAACTTACAGCCCAATTTGGAAGTAATGCCAGAACTGTAGGAGATAGCCCACGGTACATTCCACGCAATCCCTCCTTACGAAAGATTTGTCCTAAACTTGTAACTATAACACCACCTGTTTTAAAGTGTGATATTGATATGTTAGTCACAATCCGCAAGCTTTATAGATCATATATATGAAACATCAAGATTTATATCCCTCCTATTAATTAATCAGTGGTAGCGACGTACTAAAGTTTCTAGCAACATCCAATCACAACAAAATGCTTCATATACATAGAAATACATACATCTTTCTGCTTATCAATGAATAGCTAAATATTAGGCACTTAACGACAAGAATACCACCACAAGTGATTTCCATCTCAATCTATATCAATTCAAAACCAATTATTAGTAGGTTGTTTCTAACTGACCAGCTGATTACACAAGTATAGCAATTTCCTTCACAATTGTTACAACAGCCAATAAGCCACAACAGGCGAATTGAATTGGATTCTATTCTACTTATACTAGGAAACCCGAAACCAGCAACAAATTGGATTCCCTGTCCACTCAAACAGTGTAGCAAATTAAACATAAATCACAGCCATGTCAAAACCAAACATTACACAATATTAGATTTACCTTTAGCATTCCCATTAGCTAGTGTTGCAAGGCCGTGAACCTGAAGCCTAGTCTTGATAACATCTAGAGGACAAACGAATGTAGCAGCAATAACGCCTATACACAATCAAACACCAAAAATCAACACCATAATTGGGGGGAAAGTAAAATGCTACAAGAAAGCATCCGAAATTGAAATTGGAACTGAAAACGAGAACTCGAAGTCGCTAAACAAACAAATACAAGAGGCTTTATGATTTTACCGGCAGCAGCACCAGCGCCAGCATTACAGAGAACGGAATTAGGACCGTGAGAATCGGCAGCGGCCATTAAATGGGATAAATTGAGAGGAAGGAGCAAGAATTCTGGAGGACCTCCTCTGTGAAGAGGGCTGCTGTGGCGGAGAACAAGGGTCGCATGGCACAGCCCCGATGAAGTAAAGAAATTCAAAGAGAAAGAGGAAGCAGAAATTCTGGTCCGAATCGAAAACAGAGGCAGTGAATGAGGTTTAAGAAAAGGTTTTCGATTGGATCGAGGGAGATTGAGAGAGGTAGGTGACAACGAACAAGGAGCAAGCGATCTCAGCCTATCAGGAAGACTTTCCTCGAAACACCATTTATTTTGTTTTTATTTCTATTTTTGTCTAATTTTGGCAGCCACAAAGTTGGTTCACAACAAAATTTGGATTTCGCTTAGGAGATGTAAAACAGTTGGTAGCAACTGTCCAGAGTTTTTGTTTGTTTGAAATGTTTTTTTTTTAAACAAATTCTCATCGTAGGCGTACTTTGAAATAAATTCTCAATTTAGGCACTTTTATAAGGTTCGGGAATTTGTAACGAAGGAGAGACGTTTTATGATACAGATAAATGGCTTAAGTGTCACTTAGGGGCGCGTGTTAGACACGCGAGTTTGTTATTCATTCTGTTAGGCAGTTGTTAGACAGTTATGAGCAAGTGATTCACTGTCTGTATAAATACCCCAGCTGTAATCCGATCAAAGCTAATGAAAATCTTACTCCTTCTTCCTATCTTCTCTCTTCTATCACAAATGTGTTCTATCTGGATTCAATTGCCCGAATTCTATTCTTCCTCTTGAATCCCGCGCTGAATCAAGTGAGTTTGTTGTTGTTTATGAACATCAGATTCCATTTACAATCATTAAGCTTAGCTTAATCTTTACTGATCGATTTACAGTATCAAAGGTATCAGAGCTGTCGACTTGGCCAAATCAGCTTCCATGGCTGACACGACTCGATCGCAAGCAGCCCTACGCGATTCAACACTTAGAGACATTGAGGATTCTCTGTCATCAAAGTTCTCCACACTTCTTGATTCCAGATTTGATCAAATGGCGCAGGAGCGCAAAGCAGAAATGGAGAGGATGTGCCAGGAGCGCAAACAAGAACTAGTGGATCTGTGTGAAACTATGCGATTGATGGGAGCAAGCAGAAATAGCAGTCCAATCTTGGCTGCACCACCACCAAATATTCCTCAAGATTCATCTTCTAATCGAGTGAGCTTTCCTCCACAATCTTATTCTGGTCTCACTCGTCTTTCTCGCCTTGATTTTCCACGTTTCAATGGTGATAAAGTAAAAGAATGGCGGTTCAAGCGTGAACAATTCTTTTTAATTGATAAGACTCCTTGTGAGCTCAAGATTCAGTTAGCTTCTTTGCATTTTGAGGATAATGCTGCTAATTGGCATCAATCTGTGGTACTTTATGAGTTTGGTTTCACTGGATCTTGGCAAGATTATAAGTTGTTGTTGTTGGAAAGATTTGGGGAGATCATTGATGATCCAATGGCAGAGCTTAAGAGTTTGCAAGAAACTGAGGGAATTCTTGTTTATCATGAGAAATTTGAGAGCATTAGGGCCAGAGTTACATTGTCTGAGGAGTACCTATTGAGTGTTTACTTAGTTGGCCTTAGGAATGACACACAGATGCATGTTAGGATGTTCCAGCCTAAAACTGTGCGCCATTGTTTTCTGTTGGGAAAACTTTATGAAGCTGCTCATCTAAGGAAAACCTCTAATTTTCCTCATACCACTAAGCCCGCAAATTCTAACTTTCCAACCAGAACCTCTGGATTTCCCAGGAAAGATGGAATTACAGAGAACAAACCAACTCAGAAAGGGCTAGAGTCTGGTGGCAGGAGGTTCTTATCACAAGAAGAGATGAGTGAAAGGAGGTCTAAAAGGCTATGTTACTTCTGTGATGAGAAGTACACACCAGGGCATTATGTGAAGCATAAAAAAACTCAGATTTTCTTGATGGATGCAATTGAGGAAGAAATTGAGGAGTCTACAGACATGGAAGAAGTCATTCATGAGGATAATACAGAGAAAGTGGAAATTTCTGTGAATGCAATGGCAGGTATGACAGGTTATAGAACAATGAGGGTAAGGGGTATGCAAGGGAAGAAGAGCCTAGTCATCCTTATTGATTCAGGAAGCACTCACAATTTCTTAGACACAAAGATGGCAAGTGCTTTGGGTTTTGTCATCAGTCCAATGGGATTAACTAAAGTGACAGTGGCAGACAGCAGTTCTTTGGATGTCATTTCTAAAGTGGATGGCTTCTCTTGGACCTTTCAAGGAGTGCCTTTCACTACAGCTGCAATGGTATTACCCTTAGGCAGTTGTGACATGGTACTTGGAATCCAATGGTTGCAAACTTTAGGCCCAGTGGTATGGGACTTCAAGCAACTCACTATGGAGTTCAAAGTAGATCAGAGAAGAATGGTATTGCATGGAATGCGGGCAGGATCAATGAGGGAAGCCAAAGCTAAAAGCCTTAATAAGTCAAGGCCCGAGGAGTTGCAACTAGCCATGATTTGTGTTCAAACCATAGTTGATCCTATAGCCTTACAGACCATTACCAAACCTACAAAAACTCCTTATCCCACAGAAATCCATAACCTACTCCTTGAATATCAAGATATATTCATGGAACCAAACACATTACCACCAAAAAGGCCTAACCATGACCACAAAATTCCTCTCCTCCATAACACCAATCTCATAAACCAAAGACCTTATAGATATGCAACTTTTCAGAAGGACGAAATTGACAAGATGGTTAAGGAGATGCTCACTTCGGGGGTCATACAGAACTCTTCTAGTCCCTATGCCTCTCCTATTGTCCTTGTCAAGAGGAAATATGGCACCTGGAGGATGTGTGTTGACTATAGAAGGCTTAATGAAGCTACCATCAAGGATAGATTTCCAATTCCATTAATTGAGGATTTAATGGATGAATTAGGGGGATCCCAAATATATTCCAAGATTGATATGAGAGTTGGTTACTGTTTGTGCCTAAAAATACGACGAGTAGGGAATGCGTGACAAGCTATGCGTAGAGTGATCACGTCGACGTGACGAGAAGAAATGAAGATGTCGTCGACGTCGAAGATGAAGTCGGCCGAATAGATATTATCTTATTTCTTTATTATATTGTTGTAACTGGTAAAAGATACTAGAAAGAATATCTTTTACCTTATTTTTATATCGTCATAGGATAAAAGGAAAAGATAAGATCTCGTTTCCTTAAAGATATTATTAGGGTTAGCCTATAAAAAGAGGCTAACGCCAGCTTTGTCATTCAGCCACCACACGAGTAATAGAGAAGTCCAAGTTTCAACCCTAGTTTTCCATATCGTTCTTGAGTGTTGGGATTATACCGTATTCTTTGATCTTTGCCCTACAATTGCTTAGTTATCATCTCGTTGATAATTTCGCTACAAACAATTGCCGCCCACCTTGGGGCATGATCAAAAGAGTGTCGTCTCTACATACGAAGAGAACAACCTCTCCCGCCAAAGCCATGGAAAATTCAAGATCAATCAAAGGTTTTAGCAACAGAACCTTCACCGTTTTGGGAGGTCCGTCAACCTGTACCCTCTCTGACACGAAAAGGCTCGCAAGAACTGTCGAAGGACAAAACGATTCCACTCCAATTCACCACGCTAAGGCAAGGAATCGCGATCTGCCTATCACGTTCGAAGACCCAGGCGAAAGAACCAAACATCACGATAGCTTGGTAATCTCCGTAGTCATCCGGAATTGCAATGTCAAGAGAATCCTGGTAGACAACGGAAGTTCGACCAACATCATCACCCTCTCCGCCATTCTCGAACTCAGACTTTCCATCGACGATGTCGTCGGGAAGCAAATCCGTTTGAAGGGCTTCAGCGGAGAAATAGCAGAGATTTTGGGGGAAACTACCCTCGAGACATCCACCCAAGGCGTCGATCTCCCAACCAGATTCGCCGTGATGGAGGCGGAATCTACTTATAACGCCATCCTAGGAAGACCCTGGATCCACGATATGCGAGCGGTTCCATCCACATATCATCAATCCTTGAAGTTTCCAACGCCATGGGGGGTACGCGAAGTCAAAGGCGAGCCCTATACATCCAAGGAATGCTACCGAATCGGGATGAAAGGGATCGCGGCACCAGAAATCAAGAAAGACGAGGTAAAAGAATTCCAGGTCAAGACACCAACTAAGTATGTTAAGCCAAAGTGTCCCGAATTAGAAGACATGATTATTGACGCTTCCAAGCCAGAATGAGTCATAAAGATAGGAATCGACGTCCCCAAAGAAGTAAGAGAAGAGTTGATAGCATTCTTAAAGTCAAAAGCCAAGTGTTTCGCTTGGAGTCACGAGGACATGACAAGTATATCTCCAGACGTGATGCTTCACAGGCTAAACGTCGATCCAAAGTTCACCCCAGTCAAGCAGAAGAGGAGGAAATTCGCCCCCGAACGCAACAAAGTTGTGGACGAAGAGGTCAAAAATCTCCTCGAGACAGGCAAGATACGAGAAGCAAAGTACCCCGACTGGCTCGTCAATGTCGTGGTCATCCAGAAGAAGAACGGAAAGTGGAGAGTATGCGTAGATTTCACGGACCTCAACAAAGCCTGCCCTAAAGACTCCTTCCCACTTCCCCATATCGACGCCATGGTATATGCAACGGCAGGACACGAGATGTTGACGTTCATTGACGTGTTCAGCGGATATCACCAGATATAGATGGATCCCGCCGACCAAGAAAAGACCGCGTTCATAACAAACCAAGGGATATACTGCTACAGGGTCATGCCTTTCGGCCTCAAAAACGCTGGAGCTACGTATCAAAGACTGGTGAAGAAGATGTTCGAGGAACAGATAGGCGATACTATGGAAGTTTACATAGACGACATGCTCGTAAAGTCTAAACGAGCAAAAGATCACGTAACACACCTAAGAGAGGCATTCGAGATATTAGAAGAATATAGCATGAAGCTCAACCCTACCAAGTGCTCCTTTGGAGTCTCTCCGGGAAAATTCCTCGGGTACGTGGTAACGCAATGAGGAATAGAAACCAACCCCGACCAGATCAAGGAAGTACTCGATCTCGAATCTCCGCGTTGCGTAAAGGACATCCAAAAGCTGACAGGAAGAGTTGCCGCGCTAAATAGATTCATCTCCAAAGCTTCAGACAGAAATCAACTCTTCTATGACACACTCAGGAAAAACGAATCTTTCTCCTGGACGGAACGACATGAAGAGGCCTTCACGGAGCTCAAAAATTACTTGACGAATCCCTTACTCCTATCAAAGCCTAAGGAGGGAGAGCCCTTGTTTGTATATCTAGCAGTCTCCGAGATAGCCATTAGCGCCGTGCTCGTAAGAGAAGAGGGGGAAGAACAACAACCCGTCTACTACGTGAGCAAAACGTTGTCGTCAGCAGAAACAAGATACTCCGTCATGGAAAATCTAACCTTGGCACTAGTGATGGCATCGGTAAAATTAAAGCCCTATTTCGAATCCCACACTATCGTAGTAAGAACCACGTCGCCTTTAAAGAACATAGTGAAGAAGCCAGAATTGTCAGGGAGGATGACGAAGTGGACAGTTCATCTCGGCGGCTATGACATCATCTACGAAGGAAGAAAAGCAATCAAATCCCAAGCGCTCGCGGACTTTGTAGCGGATTTCAGCCCGACTCTTGAACAAGAAGCAGCCTCACAAGTAAATAAGGTAGAATTCGCAAAGTGGACATTACATACAGACGGAGCAATGAACCAAAACGGAGTAGGGCTAGGCATCATCCTGAAATCGCCACAAGGGGATAGGGTTGTCCAAGCCATAAGGTGCGACTTCAAAGCGACGAATAACGAAGCCGAGTACGAAGCCTTAATTGCCGGTCTACGCGTTGCCATCGACCTACAAGTTCAGAAGCTCGATATTTACTGTGATTCACTGCTGGTAGTCAACCAAGTTCGAGGAGAATACGCCACTAAGGATTCGAAGATGACGTTGTACCTCAAAGTAGTAAAAGATTTGTTCGAGAAATTCGAAGGCTGCCAAATCAGACAGATCCCTAGAGACGCTAACGCGCAAGCCGACGCATTGGCGAAGCTAGGATAGTCCATCGATCCGAGAGAGTACCAGAAAATCCCCTTCCTCCATTTGAGCAACGCATCCATCAACAAGGAAGTGACTCCGGAACAAACGCTCACAGTGAGAAGCCAAGATTCGTGGGTAACGCCTTACTACGAATGGTTGCAACACAGACGCCTCCCAAGCAACGCGTACAAAGCAAGGCTCTTGAAGTAAAAGGCGACGACCTTCGTAGTGGACAAAGGCCAACTATTAAAATGGTCATCCAACGGCATGTTCTTAACATGCCCGACAGAAGAGAAGATCCAGGATATACTACGCGAGTTGCACAACGGGGAGTATGGAAACCATTCGGGAGGAAGAAGCCTAGCAGCCAAAGCACACTCAGGAGGATATTATTGGCCCACGATGAGACAGGACGCGATGAATCATGTGAAGGGATGCGACGCTTGCCAAAGACACGCTCCAATCCCACATCAACTGGCGGAAAAGCTCCACTCCGTAACGTCTCCTTGGCCATTCATGCAGTGGGGGATGGATATAGTAGGTCCCATGCCCTTAACCCTAGGACCAAATACGTTGATGCTCGCCGTTACAGACTACTTCTCCAAATGCATAGAAGCCGAAGCATTCAAGAGTATCAAAGACTCCCATGTTATCTCCTTCATCGAGAGGAACATCATTATGAGATTCGGAATCCCTCACACCATTGTATGCGACAACGGGTCACAATTCATTAGTAAGAACATCGTATCATTCTACGAAGACAAAGGTATACGTCTAGTCTACTCGACGCCAAGATACCCTCAAGCGAACGGACAAGCAGAGTCAAGTAATAAGGTCATTGTGAGTAATCTCAAGAAGAGGATAGAAGAGTGCAGAGGAAATTGGGCGGATCAACTCCAAGCTATATTATGGGCCAACATAACTACGCCTAAGAGAGTAACGGGAAGGACACCATTCTCTCTCATCTACGGTTGCGAAGCCGTCCTGCCAATCGAAGTGGAGGTACCAACAGAAATATACCGGTCTCTCCCCGAGGAAAGAAACACTCCAATGATGACGTTCATGATAGATACCATAGACGAGCAAAGAGATAACGCCGCATTGAGGATAGCGGCGCAGAAACAAATCGCCGCCCGAAGCTATAATCGACGAGTAAAAGCGAGAACTTTTCATGTAGGAGATTGGGTCTTAAGAAAAGTCTTCCTAAACACCGAGGATAAGAGCGTCGGTAAACTCGCCGCGTCCTGGGAAGGCCCGTATCAAGTAGCACAAGTCGTAGGGCGAGGAGCCTACGAACTCGTCACGCCAGAAGGAATATCACTAATGCGTTCGTGGAACACAACACATCTTAAGAAATATTATCATTAGAAAACGTGATGATTGATATGATTTCTATCTATTTTTATGCATATCATAGATTTCTTATTCTGTCCAAGCATGTCTTAGCGTCAAGACAACAAGGGGTCGTCGAGACTAGAGGTAGACGTCTTAGCTCGTCGAAATTCATGAAGTCCTCGTTAATATATAAGTATGCACTTTCTTGACCAATATGTGATACATGCTTAGTTGTTTCATTTCAAAATACTTGCTCCGTGTCTATGACGTAACACAAAGTACAAGAAGGCCGCGGCGAAAATCCGCGCCGGGGGCGAATTTCGTTAGCCTACGCGTTTAAGGCTCCATCTACACGTACACAACGTTAGCCGAACCGCCGACTCCGAGTCGATGCTTCCCATGATTGTTGGCGACGTGTGGCAATGGTCATGGGGAATGAAGCCCGGAACCTCACGAAACCGGCACGGTCCGCTGAGCAAAGAAGGGAAATCTATTGCCACGACCACTCTCCAGGAACGCGTACTTGCGCCTTCCACGGCCCCTCTGAGAGTCATGAATCCACGGGCAAATCGCCAAACCGGCTGGGAGGCGTCCACCGGCATCGTAAGTCCAAGCAATCAAGAATCGGACGCTACACGATGAATTGGCCCGTCGATTAAAAGAATTCGACGTCGACCTAACGCTAGCATGTGGCAAAGGATCCACTATAAGTAAGGGGTAACGTCACAAGCTGATAAAATCACACGCTGATCTACATCCGCCACTCGCTCCGGGTTCGGAGGAAATGCTGGACCCATCCTTCATATAAGCCGACAAAATAACAAAAGAAGCCACAATAACCATAACTATTCCAGGGGCACCTCGAAGATAAGATATCAAAAACAAAAGAAAAAGATCGACCTACGCGTCGCAACTGAGAAATATTTGGCGAACCCGACTCCATAAAAGATCCGAAGTCGAATTCGCCAAAAGGGGTTAGCAGTCCCACAAAAAGTCAAGATAAGCAAAAGCCTTACGGAAAGAAACAAACAATAAGTATCCAATGCATATTCAAGAGGGAATCGCCACACAAGAACGTGACAAAAAACCAAAACAAAGATCCATAATCCACAAAAAGTGCAACAAGCAAAAAGAAGAAAATCCTAGGAATTAAGAACAAGGAGAAACGTCCTCATCTGCGAGAACAACGTCGCCATCTAAAGCGACCCCCGTACCACTAGAAGCCAAGACTGGCGAGTTAGAAGTCGCAGGAAGGCGTATAAGAGAAACTCCCTCAGGCGGAACGGGATAGAGAACAGAAAACTCATTGCGTTCACGTTCCACATCCCAATCTACGTGATGACCTGCACGGAACTCCTCCATAGCTTCGATACGAGATGACCATGAATAGTAAGTATGCGTCTCTCGTAAGTTCTTCTCGTACACCTTTACTTTCTCCTCAGCGTCAGCTTCAAGGGGCGCGACCTTCCCGGTCAACACTTCGACGCGTCGCGCCAGTACGCCTCTCTGCTTCGCCGTCTCCAAAGTCTCCATGCGAGCGTCCTTCTCAGACGCCGTAAGACGGGCAATTTTCTTGTTAAGCTCCTTGACCTTCTTGCTAAGATCGTTTACTTGACCCTTCAATATCTCCTCAGAATCGGAGTACTTATGAAGACGTTCCCAGATACACAGCGAAGCTTGGAAAGCCTGAAAGATACCACCAGATAAGGAACGACAATATACCAAAAAGAAAAACAAAAAGACAAGAAAAGATACGCACCTGCCACTGCGCCACGAGAGAATCACCCAAAACGTCTGCAGCTGGCATAGAAAGATAATGGTTCCAAGAAGAAGAAGAAGCCAAAGCTTGCATCGCCGGAATAAAGTTACACGTAGGTGCAACGGAACGAGACACTACCGTGGGGAAATCATTTACCTCGACATATGTAACGGAAGCTGCACCGGGAGGCTTAGCTTTGTTCTTCTCGCTCCTCATCGACAGGTCTACGGAAGACTCTCCCACCCCTGCGTTTAGAGGCATGTCTGATGGCGCCTGCACCCCCAGTAAGAATGCATGAAGAAGATATCCATAAATCTGCCTTCAAAACCCACAGTGGCCATTATGAATATGTGGTCATGCCTTTTGGATTGACCAATGCACCAGCTACATTCCAACACTTGATGAACACAGTCTTTAGGGAATTTTTGAGAATGTTTGTGTTGATATTCTTTGATGATATCCTCATCTATAGCTCATCTGTGCAAGAGCATATCAAGCATCTTCAGTTTGTGTTTCAGGAAATGAGGAAGAATCAGTTGTTTGCTAAGGAAAGCAAGTGTGACTTTGTAGTGGACAGGGTTGAGTATCTGGGGCATTTTATATCTGCAGAAGGAGTGTCTACTGATCCTAATAAGCTCAAGTCTGTCAGGGATTGGCCTATTCCTAAGAATCTTAAGCAATTAAGAGGATTATTAGGCCTAGCTGGTTACTACAGGAGATTTGTGCAAGGTTTTGGAGTAATTGCAAGACCATTGAATCAGTTACTAAAAAAGAATGCTTTCCTGTGGAATACTGAGGCTGCAATAACTTTTGAAGAACTCAAAGTAGCTCTGTGTCAAGCACCAGTGTTGGCATTACCTGATTTCTCCAAGGACTTTGCAGTGGAGACTGACGCTTGTGGCTATGGTATAGGTGTTGTCTTAATGCAGGAGGGACACCCATATCCTATATAAGTAGACATTTAAGGGGAAAAGAGGTGCAACTATCCATTTATGAGAAAGAATTACTTGCTGTGATCTTTGCTGTACAGAAATGGAGACACTACTTATTGCACAAGCATTTTGTGATCAAGACAGATCAGAGGAGCTTGAAGTATCTCCTTGAGCAAAGGCTTAATACTCCTATACAGCAACAATGGCTCCCTAAACTCTTAGAGTTTGATTATGAGATCCAGTACAAGCAGGGTAAGGAAAATCTAGTGGCAGATGCACTGTCTAGAGTTCAAGGCCCTGAGTTGTTGACATTGACCCTATCAACACTTCAGAGTGACTTGTTGAAACAAATCCAAGCTTCTTACTCCACAGATTCAGCAACTATGGAAATCATTAATGCACTAAAGATAGATGTTATGCCAAGAAACATTATAGTTGGAAGGATGACATCCTAAGGAGGAAGAATAGGTTGGTTATTCCAACTGATCCAACTCTAAGAAATGCTATCTTACAGTGGCTCCATAGCTCAAGTGTGGGAGGGTATTCTGGAAGAGAAGCTACTTCTCAAAGAGTGAAATCCATCTTTTACTGGAAAGGTCTTACTAAAGATGTCCAGATTTTTATAAGAAGCTGTGTGGTTTGTCAACAAAGCAAATATGACCACAATGCTTATCCTGGACTCATCGAACCTTTGCCTATACCTGAGACCAATTGGAGTGACATTTCCATGGATTTCATTGATGGTCTTCCTCTCTCCTTTGGGAAGACAGTAATTTTTGTGGTAGTGGATAGACGCAGTAAGGCAACACACTTCATGGCTCTTGCATACCCCTACACTGCTTCTTCAGTTGCACAATGCTTCTTGGACTACATATACAAGCTCCATGGATTCCCTAAATCTATCACGAGTGATATAGATGCCATCTTTCTCAGTGACTTCTGGAAGGAATTATTCAACCTCCATGGTGTGCAACTTAACCATTCAACTGCTTATCATCCTCAGACAGATGGGCAGACTGAAGTAGTTAATAGATGTCTTGAAACATATCTAAGGTGTATGAGTAGTGAGCAACGTAAGATGTGGAGCAAGTGGCTTCCTCTGGCAGAATTCTAGTACAACACCACATTTCATTCCTCTGCACAAAAGACCCCATATGAGATAGTATATGGTCAGACACCACCAACCTATCTTCCTTACCTTCCTGGTGAGTCTAAAGTAGAAGTTGTGGCAAGGAGTATGCAGGAAAGACAGGATATGATTGAATTATTAAAATTCCATTTGCTCAGAGCTCAAAACAGGATGATTCAGGTGGCCAACAAGCACAGATCATAGAGGGTGTTTTCTATAGGAGATTGGGTGTATGTCAAACTTCAACCCTATAGGCAGCAAAGTGTGGCTCAAAGGACTTCTAACAAGTTAGCTCCCAAGTACTTTGGACCATACAAGATACTTGACACATGTGGAGCAGTGGCATACAAGTTGGACCTTCCCACCAACTCAAGAGTTCACAACACCTTCCATGTTTCTCAACTAAAAGAACATGTGGGTGATGCTGTCACTGCAAACCAACTACCCTCTATCCTTCCTGGAGTGACTTCAAAGGAACCAGAAGAAATCTTGCAAAGGAGGATGGTCAATCGACCAGGCAAAGCTGCCACTCAAGTTTTAGTCAAATGGCTTCACCAACCAGAAGATGAGGCAACATGGGAATATTATTTTGACTTCTGTAAGAAATATCATGAGTTTGAAACTTGAGGACAAGTTTCTCTAGGGAGGGAAGATTTGATACGGATAAATGGCTTAAGTGTCATTTAGGAGCGCGTGTTAGACACGCGAGTTTGTTATTCATTCTGTTAGGCAGTTGTTAGACAGTTATGAGCAAGTGATTCACTGTCTGTATAAATACCCCAGCTGTAATCCGATCAAAGCTAATGAAAATATTACTCCTTCTTCCTATCTTCTCTCTTCTATCACAAATGTGCTCGGATTCTATTCTTCCTCTTGAATCCCGTACTGAATCAAGTGAGTTTGTTGTTGTTTATGAACATCATATTCCATTGAAAATCATTAAGCTTAGCTTAATCTTTACTGATCGATTTACAGTATCATTTTATGGACGGCACCTCTCCCCGAACCAAGTTCAATTTTTCAAAAATAAGCCTTTGTATGTGGCACTGTTTATAACAACGCCTCATACGAAGGAAAAGAAATTTCAACTAGATAAACGCTCTCATGGGCAGAGTCTTTGTTCTTTTATTATTATTATTTTTTGCTTTTTTAATAGTTAACATATTTAGGCGGGTTCAGGTGACTCATCAGGGCTCGTTCGTAATCAGAATCGAGTGAGAGACATATTTGGTGAAAGTTGGGACCGATACGGACCCAACAAAACTGGTCTCGCTCGATTATGATTCCGAATGATCCCAAACGAGTCACCCGAATCGAAAATGGTACGCAAGTTCGTGGCTCGTTTGGTATCGTTCGGAATCGAGCGAGACCAGTTTCGTTGGGTCTGTATCAACCACATCTTTCACCAGATATGTCTCTCACTCGATTCCGATTCCGAACCCTGAAGAGCCCTCAGAATCCGACATCGCCGACTTAATATATCTTCTAAGGTAGTGGAAGGGTTCGGGTGGCTTGTTTGGGAATGTTCAGAATCAGAATTGATCGAGACCAGTTTCGTTGGGTCCGTACCGATCCCAGATTTCACCAGATATGTCTCTCACTCGATTCGGATTCCGAACAAGCCCTGAGAAGCCACCCAAACCCATGTAAGTATCACTACTGTAAATGGAGTTTTAAATATTCGCACCTCAGTATCAGACAACGAGACACATATCTGGTGAAAGCTGGGATCGATACGGACCCAACGAGACTGGTCTCGCTCCATTCCGATTTTGAACGATCCAAAAAAAGCCCCCTGATCCCGCGTAAGTCTCGTGCGTACCGTTTCCGATTCGGGTGGCTCGTTAAGGATCGTTCGAAACCGGAATCAAGCGAGACCAGTTTCTTTGGGTCCGTATCGGTCCCAAATTTCACCAGATATGTCTCTCACTTGATTCTGAACGAGCCCTAATGAGTCACCTGAACCCGCCTAAGTATGTTAAATGTTAAAAAAGGCAAAAACAAAAACAAAAATAAAAGAACAAAAACGTTGTCCATCACAACATCCATCTAGCTGAAAATAGTTTTCTTACGTATGAGGCGTTGTCCATAACAACCCCTCATACGAAGACTTTTTTTAAAAATTGAACTTGGTTCGGGGAGAGGCGTTGTCATGGAAAGTGTCTTTCCTACGTTACAAATTCTCGAACCTGATAAAAGTGCCTATATTGATAATTTGTTTCAAACTACGCCTACAACGAGAATTTGTTCCAAAAAAATGCCCATTTTAGAAAAAAAATTCAATTGTCCATCATACATATGTTCGCAACTGTCTATCAAATAAACACTATCTTATTCTCGTGCGAAATTTTATAAAAATATTAAATTAATATATTATTATAATTTAATTTTGTAATCATAAATTTTAAAATTAGATGATATAGTTTAGTAAAAATATCTTAAATTAAAGTATATAAAAATGCATATGAAAAAGACAAGTAAGATTATAATAATTTGAATTTGATTCAAATATGAAAAGAGTAGAATTTTGATATAGAAATTTCTATGAATTAATTTATAGAAAAAGTGATAAAAATGGATATGAATGTGTCATGTGGAGAAATTAATAATGTAATGCAATTTGGTGCAAAGTTATAAAATTAATATAAAACTGCTACGTATGAGTATTCACAAAATCTTTATAAATAATGTTATGAATATTCGTAGTTTGCTGTCTAACAAAATACAATTATAAACATAAAATATTATTACATTGCTAGCTAGGGTACGGTGAGTTTGTAAATTAATACAATAAAAATATCTAATGAAAATGATAATGTTATTGCTAAATCCGGGTTGTAAAATGGAAATTTCGTCAAGTCCATAATCTTATCCTACAATCAAACCGAAAGATTTTTATTTTGTTTTTGGGTGTGCCAAAAAATTTCTTATTGACAACGAATATACTCATAAAATATGATCTGTGAGGGATGATATCACCACAAATTGGTCGAATCGCCACGGAATGAGTTAGTCAATTACAAAACCATTTTTTAAATAGAAGAAAAAACTTTGTTAATAGATTGCAATTTGCATGGGCATATAGTGACGAAACGCCTATATGCACGCGACTTTTTCTCTATATGCACGCGATTTGGTGCGCAGATGTTATGCGCATAGGTTGGTGCGCAGTTTTCTTGCGCACAAGGGTATTTTCGGGATAAATGTGAAAATTCTGACGATGTCTGTCAAATGTGTCCGCAGGAACAAAGCGCACATAAGATATAATGCGCAAAAGTTCAGCGCACGACGTTTCGGATTCCCGAATGTGTGCGCTGAACTTGTGCTCACATATTAGTGTGCAGAAGAACTGCGCACATGGTCTATTAAACCCTGCGCAGCAGCTTCTTCTTCTTCCTCCATTCGTTTCTTTTCTGCGCACAGTAACCGACGGCGCCGATCAGTTTTTTTCCATTTCCGAGCGTTTCCCTCGTCTAAACACAATTCCGTCAATGGATTCTGAACCCCCTCATTCTTCCGGTCCCGACCACACCACTTTCGTCCCAATCCCAACACCTCCGGCGACTTCCGTCCCAACGGAGCCACCTCCGGCGACCTTGTCCGACGATGAAGTGTTGGTGGATGGAGGTGGCCGGCGGTATGCCACTCGAGCGGCGTTGGCAGCGGCAAATGCTCCACCGACGACTATTCCGGCGACTCGGGTTCCGGAGACACCGCACGATCTTTATTCGGTATAAAATTTCTAAACCCGCTTTTTTCAAATATTTATCGTATTTAATTTTGGAAATTTATTCGTAATTTTTTTTTTGTAATAATTACGATTAAATTTAAGTTTTTTATGAATTAAATATTAGAATTCGTATCTTAATTGTAATTTAATCGTAATTTTTCATAATTACGTTTAAATTTCATTTTTTTATGAATTAAATATTAGAATTCGTATTAATTGTAATTTAATCGTAATTTTTCATAATTACGATTAAATTTCAGTTTTTGATGAATTAAATATTAGAATTCTTATTAATCGTAATTTATTATAATTACGATTAAGTTTCAGATTATTATGCATTAATCGAATGCCTAATCGAATTATTATGAATTCGTATTAATTGTAATTTTTTAGTAATAGTAGTGATTATTATTTCGTATTAGTTGAGATGTTTATTTTTTAGTAATTATGAATTAAATATTAGAAACTTAACAGTCATAACTAGTTATGACTTAATTGTTAAATTTCTAAAAATTTCTATTAAAAAATTTAGTTTTCGTAGATATAAAGACTCGAATTTGATTACAAAGTTGCAAATTATTTCCGAATATTTTAGTATGAATTAGTCATACTAAAAATGTAAAAACATGTAGACTATACAAGCCGTCATGGATCAGACGGGCAACACGATGCCCGCACCAGTAGCGGAACGGCTTCCACGTCGACATGATGTGGCAGCCGGTGTGCGATTATCGTTCGAGGCCCTCGAACGATTTTTCGGCACCGGATAATCTGAGCGCTGTGAGCCAGGGAATGAGTACGAGGAGGCACAGCTGCAGCAGCAGGAGATAGATGGTTCGCATATGGAGATGGATGGACAGAGAGGAGATTTCCATGACGACGTAGATTATCCTGGTCGATATGTTACTGCGTTCGACACTATCGAGCCCACACCAGTACAGGCGCAGGTGACCACGGATGACTATGATATCCAGGACGCACCTCTATTTCAGGATGCTTTACCTCGCAGTTCAGAGCATACAAAGCAGGATTTACCTGCAGTGACAGATGCAGAAACGTCCACATCTTCTCCTCCTACGGTCGCATCTGCAGAGCCAGTCGCATCTTCAGAGCCAGTGTCGGGAGATTTAGACGACGATGACCATGCCGTAGCGACCTATTTTCCTTGGCTCGGGGACTCGATGCAGGACATTTGTCGTCCACGTGCGCCTCACCTATTGTGTTCTTATGAGACGCATATAGCGAGATGGATATGGTCGCGTGGTCCTCTTCCAGGGCCCGCTCCCGATGTACCATTGGTGCCCCCGGTGCAGGTTAGGAAGCGTGCCCGTGCGGGGGAAGCTGTAGGCCGAGGCAGAGGCCGAGGTGGTGGTGAGGGTGCTGTAGGCAGAGGCCGAGGTGGTGGGAGAGGGAGAGGGAGAGGTAGAGGGAGAGGGAGAGGTCAGGAGGGTGCTGAGGGAGTTGGTGGTGAGGGTGTTGCTGCTGAGGGAGTCGCTGAGGGGGCTGCAGTTGAGGAGGTTGTTGGTGAGGAGGTTGCGGCTCCAGTTAGAGGTGGTCGTCGTCCCAGGCAGAGACGACGAGTAGGAGATATTCAGCCAGAGGATGAGCCAGAGGATGGGGACGGGGATGAGGCCGAGGCTGAGGCGGCTCCGTTAGATCCGGTATGTTCAATAACATTGATCTGAATGCTTATAATAAGTTATACGTTTCATATTTACTAACCGGACGCAAATTTTTTTTTGTACTTATTTAGGCTAGGAAGCTCCTGAGGGTGATGTACAGATCTGCACAGGTTCATGATTATGAGCATCATATTTCAGCTGAGGAGGGTACATGGTTCAGGCTTGCTGAGCGTTCTGGGCTGACAGAGCTGCGCCGAGTGGGCATAGCGTCTCAGATCGATGCTGCATTGATTTCTGCTTTTGTGGAGAGGTGGCATCCAGAGACCAACACTTTCCACATGCCATTTGCTGAGATGACCATCTGCCTACATGACGTGATGCAGATCCTCAGAGTCCGTATACATGGTCGTAGCTGCAATTCACCTATGACAGATGACCAGATCTATGCGGCGCTTGCGGACGCTATGGGTCAGGAGGCTGATGACATGAAGGCATGTTATAGCTCAGGTGGCATTCATTTCGGTGCCCTCAATGCTCGGTTGGAAGTTTTGTTTGATGCGCCAGTCAGGAGTGAGAGTCACATTGCCACTCTGTATCTCCTTTTGCTTATGGGCTCGACTGTCTTGGTGGACAGGTCGACAAAGGGTGTCAAGGTCCAGTACGCGGCGCTTGTTCTCAACCATGATCGTACAGGGGACATTGCATGGGGAGCCGGCATACTTGCGTTAGTGTATCGCAATTTAGGGTCTGCATCTAGAGTCGAGACGGCAACCATTGGTTCATGTGGGATTCTTCTGAGGGTAAGATCTTGTCTTTAACGTCTTGGTGAATAACTCTTAACTATTCACGTAGTTTTACTAATAATCTGTAATTGTTTATATGTAGTGCTGGATCTGGGCATACTTTCCTCATTTTCGTGATCACTTTGTCACGAACCCTGCATTCGCCCATGGAGATGCTGCTGTAGGATTGTATACACCACTTAGCTCGGATATTGGGCGTTTGGTTGCCATCCGTCGCATGCTCGACAACATGAGATATGAGCAGGTTTGGATTTAATTTCTTATATTTTTTATTTCATTACCGCAATACGTGTCTAATTTGGCTTGTTATTTGTTTCAGGTTAACTGGCAGCCATGGAGAGATTTGGACTTCAACTCACCAGAGGTTTCTCCTTCGAGATTTGAGGGCGTATTGAGCATATGGAAATTTCATGAGGCCTACAACCCTAGGAGAGTCCTGCGGCAGTTTGGGCGGGCTCAGCCCGTTCCCGACCCACCCATTCAGCCGTTGTCATTTCATCGGCCCATGGGTTGCACGAGGTATGACATCGTTTATGCACCTGAGCTTCTTCTTGCATGGGACGCAGAGCCGAGGCCTCTAATCGATCTGGATGGGCCGGTTGCAGAGCCAGCATGGAAGATGTCTGATGACTATATGGATTGGCTGGACGAGTTCTCACATCCCGTCGTCGATCCATCCTCTGAGAGACATGATCGCCCGCCTCGCTATGGATATACCCCGGTGCCTATCGATGCATTAGCGGTATGTAAAATTTTATAAAGTTTGTACAAAACATAGCTTTATACCTTAACTAACGATTAAATTTACGTTTTGTTTGCAGCGTTGTCAGATCCTTCAAGCCATGATGCACTCTTTTCTAGACACCCCTATCTCGGATCGACCTTGGGCCACTGAAGATGTGATTCGTGGTTGGCTTGCAATCTTAGAGGCACCTCAGGCACCTTTGGCACCATCTCCCCCACGTGCATCGCGGATGGCACCACCACCTCCTGTTTTCAGAGATTCTGTTAATGAGAGAGGCCAGGGGAGTGGATGTGGCACTCAGGATGATACGACTCAGGAGGATGCGCACCAGGATGATATGACTCAGGGTGATGTGCCTCGGGAGGATGCTCCGCCTTATACTCAGGAGACTCAGGACTAGACGCTCGACTTCTGTTTTTGTTTGATGGATGTTTTATGTACGATTGATGTTTTATGTATGCCTTTTTTTGTGTGATGGTTTGAACTTTTATGTTTTGCTTGTTTGAATATTCAAAATGACTCCGAACAATAGTGCAAATACAAATCTGAACAACAAGACGTGAAAAACTATATTGACTTGAAAACGAAATACAAATTTCAACAACACTACACAAAGAGATGGTGAGGAAGACCAACCTATGAAGATCCCCAAACCGATGATTGGTTTCGATGTTCGGAGTCGGCAATATGTACCAACTAATAACCAGTTTCCAAACTCTTATTAGTTCGTACATTTTGCTAAATCCGACCATCGAAACCAATATCGGTTGGGGATCTTTATAGGTTGTCCCTCCTCAACTTCTCTTTGTCTAGTTCTATGCTTGTTTACTAACGATTACAACAATGACTTAACTAACGATTACAACAACCACTTAACTAACGATTGGAAGCCAGGGTCGCCTTAAGATCGGCGTTTTCCTCCTCCAACGTACGTATCTTCGAGAATAGATCTCTTATTGCAGCTAAGGAGTAACAAGGGTGTGGTGGATCGATCCACTCGCGGAATTCACAAAAGTAACCAATAGTACCAGCGCATGTCCAGAACCTTCGAGCGAGGTTTCTTCGAGATTCTGAACTCCTCATTACCGCTGGTCGATCACATTTACAATAAAAAAGGGCAGCGTTGCTTGATGATGAACTGTGCGACATAGCGAGTGTTAAGAGACAAATGGTGAGATTGGTGAGGTTAAGAGAGAAATGGTGAGATTGGTGAATTTATGCCTAAAAAAGGTTTTTTTTTGCGTTTTCGCGTATTTTCGATCAACTTTTTGTGACGGGGAGACCGTATGCACACTTTATATGCCTAATAACACTATTTTGTATAAGTTTTTCAAACATAATCCACATCGATGTGCTAGACCCTTCATATCGCAACTATTTCGAAGAATGAAAGACTAGTGAAGGTTTACAAAGGAGGTGTTACTCGAAGAGCTCGAGTTTTTGACTCGAAGTTACCGACAAGGTGAAATAGCTATAATATGCATTGAAAACAAGTTTCATTGCATTCCGACGTCGTTTGGGCATCGAACCGCCTATTCTCGACCTTAACAGGCCATCAGGACCGATAAGGGTTTTTTTGCGTTTTCGCGTATTTTCGATCAACTTTTTGTGACGGGGAGACCGTATGCACACTTTATATGCCTAATAACACTATTTTGTATAAGTTTTTCAAACATAATCCACATCGATGTGCTAGACCCTTCATATCGCAACTATTTCGAAGAATGAAAGACTAGTGAAGGTTTACAATCGGACAATTCTGATCCTCTCTAAGCCTCAAATTCAGACAATCCAGGTGCTATTATGGTGTCTGCAATTTTTGATGGCGTTTCTGGTTTTTGTGCGTGGAAAAGGGCGATTTTCATCGCAATTTCTGCGAAGAACAAAGCTGGCTTCCTGGATGGCTCTGTGGAGCGTCCTATAGATGATTTACAGAAACAGCGAGCATGGCATAGGAACAATGACATGGTCATTTCCTGGATTCTCAATGCTTTACAAAAGGACATTGCTGAGAGTGTTCTTTATTACTCAACTGCGAAGGAAATTTGGTCTGAATTGCAAGAACGATTTGGTCAACCAAGTGGTGTAAGATTGTTTCAGATACAAAAGGATCTTTCCTCTGCTAGTCAAGGTACATATACAATTTCTGGTTATTACACTAAGTTGAAAAGATTGTGGGATGAATTGAGCAGTCTACAGAATCTTGCTGTGTGTAATTGTGGTGCAAGACACATTTCTTTTAGGAATGAACAGGATCAAAGATTGATGCAGTTCCTCATGGGGTTAAACGATGCCTATGTCTCTGTGAGAGGGAACATCTTGATGATGGTTCCTCTACCTAATGTTAGCCAAGCCTACTCTATGTTGATTCAGGATGAGAAACAAAGGGAGATTCAATCTCATACTCACTTTCTGGACAATTCTTCTCTAAATGCTAATGCTTACAAAGGAAAAGATGAAGGTGGGAAAAATGCTTACAGGAGATATGCTCCCTCACCATCCACCATCATATGTGATAATTGCAAGAAGCAAGGTCACACAAAGGAGAAGTGCTTCAGGATCATAGGGTTTCCACCTAATTTCAAGAATAATAGAGGCCGGAGGCAAGCTAACAATGCAGAAGTTGAACATCAAGATCAAAGTGCTTCATCTTCTTCTGTTTCAGGGAATTCTTCTATATCTCAAGATCAGTATGCACAACTGATGTCATTGATTGGCAGTCTGAGAGTTCCTGAACCAAGTGTTAATACTTCAGCCAATTTTGCTGGTATAACATCTATTCTTACTCACTGTCTTAATTCTTCTAAGAAACCTGTTTTGATGTCAAATAGTGAGTGAATTATAGACTCAGGTGCTAGTGAGCACATGACACATGATAGATCATTGCTTACTGATATAAGAATGCTCAAACATCCTTGTCTTGTTTCTCTTCCAAATGGTCAGAAAGTTTTTGTGCATCTATGTGGTACTGTACAGATTGAGCAGGGATTTTCTTTACAAAATGTGTTACTGGTAGATTGTTTTAAGTACAATCTATTGTCTATACAGAAGTTGTGTTCTCAGCTTGCTTGTGGTGTTTTCTTTACTCATGATAAGTGTATCATGCAGGCCCCTTCAATGAAGATGCCAGTGGTGATTGGTAAAGCTCAGGGAGGAATTTATTTGATGGCCAAAGATAAGAGTAGCACAAATTCAGATTCTACAACATGTTGCAACAATGTTTAGATTGATGATTATCTCCTTTGGCATCACAGATTAGCTCATCTTCCTAGTTACAAGTTGTTAAAACTGTTTTCTTTTCTTAAGAATAAAAATGCAGTTAAACATGAAGCTTGTGGGGTTTGTCACAAAGCTAGACAACATAGATTGCCTTTTTCATCTTCTTCTAGGCATAGTGCTCAAGTTTTTGAGCTTATCCACATTGATGTATGGGGACCCTACCGTGTAAGCACTCATGGAGGGCACAAGTACTTTCTTACTATAGTTGATGATTACAGTCATGCCACTTGGACACACTTAATGAAAACCAAATCTTGTGCATTTGATTTGATCAAAGCTTTCATTTCATTAGTAGAAACACAGTATAACAAGAGCATAAAGATCATAAGAACTGATAATGCTTTTGAGTTGGGGTCTAGCAATTCAGGAAAGCAGTTCTTGACTTCTAAAGGCATATTGCATCAAACTTCTTATTCTCATTCTCCACAGCAAAATGGCATAGTGGAAAGGAAGCACATACACTTATTAGAAACTTGCAGAGCTTTATTGTTTCATTCTAAGCTGCCAATTTGGTTCTGGGGTGATTGCCTTCTCACAGCAACTTATCTCATAAACAGGTTCCCTACTCCTTTTTTACAAGACAAAACACCTTATGAGTGTCTATTTGGTTGTGCACCAGATTACAACACTCTTAGGGTCTTTGGTTGCTTATGCTATATGACTATTGTTGGGCCAGCCAAAGACAAACTCAAGGCTAGAAGTGTGCCTTGTGTTTTCATAGGATATCCTGGTGGCAAGAAAGGATATAAGGTATATGAGCTCGAGGCAAAAAGGTTTTCCATATCCAGAGATCTTGTGTTTTATGAGCATATTATACCTTTTGATACTGAAGTTCCTAAAGATATTTCTTTGGAAGCTCTTCCTATCTCTGCATCTGATGATGATGTTGTTCATGCTCATCCTCCAGTTCCTTTACTATCACAAGCCTCTGATCATAGCTCCAGCCTTCCTCTTGTTGACTCTTCATTACCAACATAGGATGTTTCTTCTTTACCTAGGAGATCTAGCAGAGTCAGTAATCCTCCATCTTATTTACAGGATTATCATTGTCATTCAGCTAATGTCATCACCCATGGTTGTTCTCTCATTGATAATATTGAGCCCTCCACAGTTGTTTGCTTCAACAGTCTCACTAGCACAAGTCAATCTCTCATTCATTCTGTTGATACTTCTCATGAGCCTTTTTCTTATGGAGAAGCCATCTTAACTCCAGCTTGGAAAGAGGCCATGGAGACTGAGTTTGCTGCTTTGGAAGCAAATGATACATGGGAGGTTGTTTCTTTACCAGCTAGGAAGAAACCTATTGCTAGCAAATGGGTTTACAAGATCAATCATAGAGCAGATGGCAGTGTAGAGAGATTCAAAGCAAGGCTAGTCATTAAAGGCAACACTCAAAAGGCAGGCATAGATTACAATGAGACTTTCTCACCAGTTGTCAAAATGACAACAATAAGGTGTCTCATTAGTGTTGCAGCTAAGAAACAATGGCCTATGTTTCAATTGGATGTAAATAATGCATTCTTGCACGGGGATTTGTATGAAGATGTTTACATGAAATTACCCCAAGGGTATACTCCACCTTCTCTGTCTGTTGATGGGATTCCTGTTTGCAAACTCAAGAAGAGTTTGTATGGCCTTAAACAGGCATCAAGGCAATGGTACTCTAAACTTAGTACAACCCTTCATAGCAGAGGTTTTCAGTACTCAAAGAATGATTACTCACTCTTTACAAAGCACAATGGTACTTCTTTCACTGTGGCTGCTGTATATGTGAATGATATTCTATTGACAGGGAATGATGCTTCAGAAATCACTGCTTTGAAAGAGTATCTTCATACAACCTTCAAGATCAAAGATCTAGGCCATTTGAATTACTTCTTGGGGATGGAGATTCTTGATGAACCATCTGCTGTCATAATTACTCAGAGAAAGTTTGCCTCAGATTTGCTCAAAGAAGTTGAGCTCCCTTATGACAAGCCAGCTCCCAGTCCTCTTAAGGTGAATGTCAAACTTCTTCCTGATCAAGGAGAACTCTTTCATGATCCTTTGCTTTATAGATGCTTGGTAGGAAAGCTGAATTTCCTTACTAACACCAGGCCTGATTTAGCCTTTTCTGTTCAATTCCTGAGCCAGTTTATGAAAACACCTAGAGTTCCTCATTATAATGCTCTTTTACATACACTGAGGTATCTCAAAGGCACACCAGCTCTTGGTCTTGTATGCTCCAAGGATCCAGCTTTCACTCTCAGTGCTTATTGTGATTCAGACTGGGGAGCTTGTCCCACCACTCGTAGATCTGTCAGTGGTTTCTACATTGTCCTTGGCTCAAGTCCTTTATGCTAGAAATCCAAGAAACAGAACACAATATCTCTTTCTTCAGCTGAGGCAGAATACATATCCATGAGACGTGTTGTTGCTGAGCTCACTTGGCTTTCTAGACTTCTCCATGAATTACAAGTTCCTGGAATTACTCATATTCCTCTCTTCTGTGATAATCAAGCTGCCATATACATTGCCAGGAACCCAGTCTATCATGAGCGCACAAAGCATGTGGAGTTGGACTGTCACTTTGTTCGCGAGAAGTTAAATGATGGATTAATCTCTCTACACTTCACTCCTTCAACCTCTCAACTAGCAGACGTTCTCACCAAGCCTTTGTCTGGTGTTCAACATAAGATTGCAATGTCCAAGTTGAATCTGTTTCCCCAGGCTTCAACTTGAAGGGGGGTGTTGGAGGAGTGCAGTTAGTTAGTTTTACTTCTTCCTCTCTGTATCACTATACAAGGCAAAGTCCTTATTGTTTTTCATTAAGAGAGTAAGTGAGAATTCTGTTTTTGCTTGACGTGTTAAGCACGAACCATTGTAACAACTTAACATCTTTTTCATCAATGGAGATTTATCAAGCACACTCTCAAAGAGAGTTCATCTGATCTTCTTCCGCTAGTAACTTTTGATTGAACCTCACGTTTATCAAAAGTTAACAAAGTTACTGAAACCATCCTCGCTTTTCTGAATGATGGTATTTATCCGACGGGGTTCAATGATGATTTATGATCTTACTGCGTAAAAACGACAACCCGACCTGCCCAACTCATCTTCTTCCCATAGCTTTGTTGAATGTGGTGTTTAAAATAACAACCAAGGCTATAGTTAACAAACTACATCTGAAGCTGAAAGGTTGCACGAAAATGCTCTGGAATGGCTCTCGATCTGGTCGGTTTCATCCGTCTCGAGGCATACGCCAGGGTGACCCTCTCTCGCCGTATCTTTTTGTTCTATGCATGGAACGCCTCTCGCATATCATCCAGGCGACAGTCAAAGAGGGCCGATGGAATCCGGTTACAATTGGTACAATTCAACTTTCCCACGTGTTTTTTTGCTGATGATATGATTCTCTTGAAAAGGCGGATGCGAGCCAAGCATTAGTGATAAAAGATTGCTTGGAAAAGTTTTGTCTGATTTCGGGGGAAAGAGTTAACTATGGCAAAAGCAGCGTTGTATTTTCAAAGGTTGTCTCAGAGAAAATGTAGAATGTGATAAGTGGGTTGTTAGCAATGTCTATCGCGGAGGATATCAAGGTTTACCTGGGAGCGTCGACGACAGTTGGACATTTACCTAAGAGAAAGTATCAATTTATCCTTGATAAAGTTTTGAGCCGGCTGCGAGGTAGGAAGGCGAAGGCTTTGTCTTTGGCGGGGAGAGTTACTCTCGCTAACTCTATTTTATCTAGCTTATCGTTGTATGCAATGCAATCAGCTTATCTACACAGGTCGGTATGTGATAAAATTGATCAGGATATTCGTGGCTTTGTTTGGGGTTCGACTCCTGAGCGTTGCCGTATACATTTAATTAATTGTAAATCAATAGCGCAACCAAAGTCTGATGGGGGTTTGGGGCTCAAACAGATGCGCCAACTGAACCCAGCTATGCTCGCCAAGCTTAGCTGGTGGACTATTTAAGAGCCTACCAAACTCTGGTCTCAAGTCATTCGCAACAAATATTGTAACGGGAGACTTGACGCCGATATGTTCAATCGTTCCAGAAATTCTTCACATACTTGAAGAGCCATTGTCCATGGCGCTTAAACTTTGAAGAAGGGCTTGAGATCGTTTGTGGGGAATGGGGAGGCAACCTTATTTTGGTCACATATTTGGATCGATGATGTTCCCTTGAGCTCGCTCGTGACATCTTCTCTGCCTCCGAAGGTCGAGGATGCTACAGTGGCTGAACTTTGGACGACTAATGGGTGGAATTGGAACATCCCCAATGCCTTCCTTACTCCCGAAACATGCCATATGCTAGCTGCTATTCGGATTAAAAAAAATCGGCGCTTCGTCTCCTTCGTGAGGCGCCAAACCTGTAGGACCTGTATTTCGCAGAATAATAATCTGTAAAGAATTAAAACGAAGAACATAATTAAGAAAGAATTTTACCGAATCGCTCTTGACGAAACTGTTGCGTAGAGTCGAGATTAGATCTCTTTCCTTAATTCTGTAACGCCCCGTATATGTGACGATTACCGGCGTTGAGAATCCCAGGATACAACTACGATCACTTCTGGTTTGCACAATCAAAAGACAGAAGCCAACGAACCAATATCTGTGCAGTACTCTCGAAGAAGGAGAAGAAGAGAAGAGGGAGATTGATTGATATCGGATCCAGAGAATGAGAATCAGACTTCTCTTAAAAAGGAGTCTGAGTTTGTTGCAGAGGAGGAGATTTCGGATCTGACGACACCAACGAGGTGGGAGTCAGTTGTGGAGCACGTGGAGGAAAACAGGGAGGTTGTTGCTGACTTAGTTGGGTGTCCCCAACGAGGCAGTCCAAAACCCAATCTGGAAGCCCAAAACTTTCAGATCCAGCCCACTTCAAAAAGGGAAGCTAAGCTGCTGCTTGGGCCTACGGCCCATTCCACAAGACCACAAGACCACGAGCCACGAGCCACGAGCGACGGACCACGGACGGGCGGACGGACCGTGCCAGGGCCCCCCGAGTCCTCTCTCCATACCCCAATTTTCGATGTGGGACAAAACCTATATCAAAATTCAGCTCCAAAATTGTTCTTTGTACTTAGACAAGCAACCAACTTTGAGCCTTCATTTCTCATTCAAACAGAACCCGATTTTGACGTGTGAGTACACTACGGCGTAGTGCTCGCGGAGACGAAGCCAACGCTCCCATAATCCGGCACAACCGGTGACCGCAACCCACCGGAAAAGTGCCCGGAAGTCAGTCATAAATCAGTTCCAACAATCCCCACATGAATAGAAATGATTCTATTACACGTGCTTAGACAAGACAGACAAAATTTTTGAGAGTATGGGCGAAGAATCACTGCATCTGAGCTGGTGGCGTTTTTCAGCCTTGAACCACCCATTGTGAGTAGCTATCGGATTTACTCGACCAGGTAGTGAACATGATGTCTTGAACCACCCGGACTTTGACGTAAACCTAGACAATAACTATCACACAGTTTCATCTTCTCACAGAACTAGGTTCTTGACTGTGTTCATTTTGGCCGTGAACATCCCTGGTTATTCATGAGTGAACTTGGAGAATTCAGCCTCTCTTCTTTCTCCTAGAAACGGCCCCATTTCACACTCATAAGGTGATTGACCATAAGTGGTATTACTTATACCCTACTTTGTTCTTTCAAAGTTTATGGAATCATTAAAAGCAAATGATTAACCTCTACTTTGCCATCGCACTTTTATCATCCTAGGAACTGGGGAAGAAGATATAATATCTCCAAGTGCGCGTCTAGATTCGACTTGAATTTGTTTTCCCCTTGAACCTATTTCTTGGGATCTCCAATCACTTAGGTAGGGTTTCCATCAATCATCCTCTTTATTCATAGGCTTTAAACCCATTCATGTAGATGACTTTACAACTTGCTCTCTTGACAATCCCTTAGTGAACGGATCTGCTAGGTTGTCAGCTGACTTGATATAATCTATTGAGATTACACCAGTTGAGAGCAATTGTCTTATGGTTTTATGTCGTCGTCTTATGTGGCGAGACTTACCATTATATATTGTGTTCAGTGCCCGAGAGATAGCTGATTGACTATCAGAGTGTACACCTAAAGCCGGCACTGGTTTTTCCCACAAAGGAATATCCTCCATAAAGTTTCGAAGCCATTCTGCTTCTTCAACTGCTTTGTCTAAAGCAATGAACTCAGATTCCATTGTGGATCTGGCCAATAACGTTTGTTTTGAGGATTTCCATGATACAGCTGCACCACCCAGCGTGAATACATACCCACTGGTGGATTTTGAGTTCTTTGAATCTGATATCCAATTAGCATTGCTATAGCCTTCCAGAGTGGCTGGATATCTTCCATAGTGCAGCCCGTAACTCCGAGTATGTCGCAAGTAGTTCAATACTCGAGTTATTGCTTTCCAGTGATTGTGTCCTGGATTGCTTGTATATCTACTCAGTACGTTGACAGCATGTGCTAAGTCTGGTCTTGTACAGTTTGTCAAGTACATAAGACTTCCTATCACACGAGCATACTCTAACTGTGATATGCCATTACCCGAGTTTTTCTTCAGTTTGAGATGCGGGTCCACTGGACTTTTTGCAATCCCATTTGAATGGTTCTTGAATCGCTTAAGTACCGCCTCGGCGTAATGTTGTTGAGACAAGACTATTCCTTCCGAATGTCGAAAGATTTTGATCCCTAAGATCACATCCGCTAGTCCCAAGTCTTTCATGTCAAACTTTCCGTTAAGCATGTTCTTGGTTTGTTTGATCATGTCATTGTTGCTACCTATGATGAGTATGTCATCCACATATAGGCACAACAGAATGTATCCTTTTGGAATTTCCTTGACATAGATACACTTGTCACATTCATTTATTTTGAAACCATTTGACATCATTACTTGGTCAAATTTTTCGTGCCACTACTTAGGATCTTGCTTTAGTCCATATAAGGATTTCACAAGTCTACACACTTTGTGTTCCTGTCCAGGGACAACATAACCCTCGGGTTATTTCATATAAATTTCCTCTTCTAGCTCTCCATTCATAAAAGCTGTTTTTACATCCATTTGATGTATTTCTAGATTGCGTATAGCTGCAATGGCTATTAGCATTCTTATTGAAGTTATTCTCGTTACTGGAGAATAGGTGTCAAAGAAATCCAAGCCTTCTTTTTGCCTAAATCCTTGCACCACAAGCCTAGCCTTGTACTTATCGATTGAGCCATCGGTTTTTAATTTTCTTTTGAAAATCCATTTGCTCCCAAGAGCTTTCGAACCGGATGGCAACTCAGCTAACTCCCATGTATGATTTTGCATAATGGAGTCGATTTCACTTTTCACCGCTTCCTTCCAAGCAGGTGCATCTGGTGTTGACATGGCTTCTTTGAATGTTCTAGGTTCATTTTCCAAAATAAGCCATTTCAATATCAGGACCGAATGATTTTTCCTTTCTAGCCCTTTTGCTACGTCTAGGTTCATCATTGTCCTCTTTTGTTGGTTGAACAGAAGTGCTTGCTTCGCCTTCTTCACGAGTCCGTTTCGGATTTTCTTTATCCTTACACGGGAACGTGTTTTCGAAGAAGGATGCATTTCTTGATTCCATTATTGTATTTGCATGTATATCTGGTATATCAGACTTGTATACCAAGAAACGATACGCACTACTATTGTGTGCATACCCGATGAAGATACAATCAATGGTTTTCGGTCCTATTGAGACCTTCATTCTTAGGGGGTGGCACCGCCACTTTTGCCAGGCACCCCCACACTTTGAGGTATTTGTATGAAGGTACCTTACCTTTCCACAACTCATAAGGCGTCTTTCCAGTCACCTTATGCGGTATTTTGTTGAGAATGTAGTTGGAGGTTAGCAGCGCTTCCCCCCACATGTTCTGGGGTAACCCAGATTCTTGCAGCATTGCATTCATCATTTCTTTGAGAGTTCGGTTCTTTCGTTCCGCAACCCCGTTAGATTCAGGTGAGTAAGGCGCAGTAGTTTGATGAACGATTCCATGTTCTCTACAGAATGCATTAAATGGTTCACTATACTCGCCTCCTCTATCACTTCGGATCATTTTAATCTTTTTACTAAGTTGGTTCTCAACTTCCAACTTGTATTCTTTAAACTTTTCCAAAGTTTCATCTTTGCTATGTAACAGATATACATAACAATATCGTGTGCAATCGTCTATGAAGGTTACAAAGTACTTCTTACCGCCTCTAGTTTGCACGAATTTTAAATCACATAAATCAGTGTGAATTAGTCCTAGAGGTTCGATTGTTCTCTCTACATGGGGTGATGGCGTTTTTGTGAGTTTCGCTTGTACGCATACTTCACATTTGTCTTTACTTGTTTTGCATTTTGGAATCATGTTCATGCTTATTAGTCTACTTATAGATTTATAATTAACATGTCCCAATCTTTCATGTCAAATATTAAAAGACTCAACGACATAAGCAATAGGATTATTCTCATTCACTGAAACATCAGTTACAACCTTTTTGGGAAGGACAGTCATTACATTCATTTTGATCAGCCCATCCTTCACATAACCCTTCCCCACATAAATCTCATTCTTAGAAAGAACTAACTTATCAGACACAAACTTGACACAAAACCCATTCTTGTTGAGAAGAGTCCTCGAGATCATATTCTTTCGAATGTCTGGCACATGAAGCACATTGTTGAGAGTCAGCTCCTTCTCAGAAGTCATCTTGAGCACGATCTTCCCAATACCTTCAACCTTTGATGTCGCAGAGTTTCCCATGAAGAGCTTCTCCTCTGTTCGGCTTTTCTGATAAGTGGTAAACAGTCCCTTATCCGAGCAGATGTGTCAAGTGGCACCTGTATCGTACCACCACTCCTTTGGGTTGCTCCCAACCAAATTCACTTCAGTCACCGCACACAGGTCGTCTGCTGTCAGCGAGTTTTCAGCTAAATTGGCTTGAGACTTCTTCCCTTTGTCTCTTTTGTTGCCGGGCTTGCTGCGACACTCTTCTGCCTTGTGACCAACCTTATCACACTTGTGGCATTTTCCACTGAACTTCTTTGCTCCTTGCTTCTTGAAGTTTGTGGTGTTTTGAGGTTGAAACTTCTTGTTCTTCCCCTTGTCTCGATGCTCAGCCAGGTTTGCCTTGTTAGAAAGCCCAACTTGATTGGCCCTCTTATTGTTTTCCTCGACCCGAAGTCTCACGATCAAGTCTTCAATCCTCATTGCCTTTTGTTTCAGCAACAAGTAGACCTTGAATTGCTCCCAGGATGGAGGAAGCTTCTCAATGATGGCACCTACCTGGAAAGCCTCACAGATGGTCATTCCTTCCGAGATCACTTCATGGACGATCAGTTGTAGTTCTTCAACCTGTTCCACGACTGACTTTGAATCTACCATCTTGTAGTTCAAAAACTTTGCTACTGCCGCTTTCTTTGAGCCAGCATCCTGCGTCTTGTACTTCTTTGTCAAAGTATCCCACAATTCCTTAGCGGTATTATGGTTACAGTAGACCTTGTACAGCGAGTCAATCATGCGATGAGTAAGATACCCTCTGCATGCATAGTCCCCTTTCGCCCAATCAGATAGAGCGTCAGTGTCATGTGGGGAGAACCTAGGTTTCCCCTCCTTTAAGAACCTATCCAGACCTAGCATGCTTAGGAAGAACTCCATCTTCTGAGACCATATTTTGAACCCTTTTCCGTCAAATTTCTCGGGTAGGATCCCAGCATGGATTGTGTTCGGCATAGTTGTCACATAAGGCCTGTGGGGAACATACAGATGAGGCAACTGAACATCAAACATATCCATGGGATGACTCGTTTGACCCGGATGACTCGTTTGACCCGGATAGCTCATTTGACCCGGATGGCTCATTTGACCCGGATGACTCATTTGACCCGGATGACTCATTTGACCCGGATGACTCATTTGACCTGGATGAAGAGCTTGAGCCAGATGACTCGTTTCAGCAGGATGACTCGGTTGAGCCAGATGAAGAGGCACTGGTGGCAGATCCACTTGGACGACCAGGGGGGTTTCCTTGATCGGACTCTTCTTAGCCGGACTCTCATGACCCGGACTGTTATGAACTTGAACCCTTTCAAGTATCTGAGCCTGATCGTGAGGCATAGTCTCAAACTGAATTCGGGGCGACCCAGTGACCTTTTCAGCGTCAGCAACAGTTTTTTCATCTCCGTTAGTCATTGTATTTGTTCAATAAGACAAACAAATATTAGTATGACTTAAAAGTAACTCTGCAAAACAGATTTCAAAAATCTGAAAAAACACAGTTTTCTGCAAAACTGTAAACGCAGAAACCAGAAATCTGCGAACTGTAAATGCAGAAACCAACAATCTGCGAACTGTAAAAATTACAGAACCAGAATCTGAGAATCTGTTAAACTCAGAACCAGTAATTCACGAATCTGTAAACACAGAATTCCAGAAAATCACGAATATGTAAAACATAACTGAATTTATGCAAACTGTAAAAAATTCCAGAAATCACGAATCTGTAAAACAGAACTGACTTTCTGCGAACTGTAAAAAATTGCAGAAATCACGAATCTGTAAAACAGAACTGAATTTCTGCGAACTGTAAAAAATTCCAGAAATCACGAATCTGTAAAACAGAACTGAATTTCTGCGAACTGTAAAAAATTCCAGAAATCACAAATCTGTAAAATATAACTGAATTCCTGCGAGCTGTAAAAAATTCCAGTAATCCTGAATCTGTAAAATAGATGTGAAAACTACGATTTGTAAAACACAGATTCTGCAAACTGTAAATACAGAATCAGAAATCTGTGAACTGTAAACACAGTTTTTCGGTTCTGTAATGCGACAGCAACCCGATTCTGTAATACAACAGCAACCTCAGAATTGTAAAGATTAATTTTCGTTTTTACTCGAATCTGAACACAGTACAGACAATTTTCTTCGGGATTTAACTTTCTGTTCCTTTAAAACTCAAACAGATTGTTAGCGACAGGATAAAATTGTACAGAATTAAGATTGTAGGACCTGTATTTCGCAGAATAACAATCTGTAAAGAATTAAAACGAAGAACATAATTAAGAAAGAATTTTACCGAATCGCTCTTGACGAAACTGTTGCGTAGAGTCGAGATTAGATCTCTTTCCTTAATTCTGTAACGCCCCGTATATGTGACGGTTACCGGCGTTGAGAATCCCAGGATACAACTACGATCACTTCTGGTTTGCACAATTAAAAGACAGAAGCCAACGAACCAATATCTGTGCAGTACTCTCGAAGAAGGAGAAGAAGAGAAGAGGGAGATTGATTGATTTCGGATCCAGAGAATGAGAACCAGACTTCTCTTAAAAAGGAGTCTGAGTTTGTTGCAGAGGAGGAGATTTCGGATCTGACGACACCAACGAGGTGGGAGTCAGTTGTGGAGCACGTGGAGGAAAACAGGGAGGTTGTTGCTGACTTAGTTGGGCGTCCCCAACGAGGCAGTCCAAAACCCAATCTAGAAGCCCAAAACTTTCAGATCCAGCCCACTTCAAAAAGGGAAGCTAAGCTGCTGCTTGGGCCTACGGGCCATTCCACAAGACCACAAGAACACAAGACCACAAGACCACGAGCCACAGACCACGGACGGACGGACCGCGCGAGGGCCCCCCGAGTCCTCTCTCCATACCTCTCACAAGGGCTTACCAAGGGTATGGGGTTTGGGGTATATAAACCCTTCATATTCCACCCCAATTTTTGATGTGGGACAAAACCCATATCAAAATTCAGCTCCAAAATTGTTCTTTGTACTTAGACAAACAACCAACTTTGAGCCTTCATTTCTCATTCAAACGGAACCCGATTTTGACGTGTGAGTACACTACGGCGTAGTGATCGCGGAGACGAAACCAACACTACCATAATCCGGCACAACCGGTGACCGCAGGCCACCGGAAAAGTGCCAGGAAGTCAGTCACAAATCAGTTCCAACAAAACCCGGAACAAGCAGCTTTTCCATGGAATCTCATATGGAAACTCAAAGTTCAACAACGAGTCTGCCACTTCATTTTTATGTTGGCTAAGGAATACATGTTATGCAACGCTAATAGAATGAGACAGCATGTCACGAATTCGGCTGAATGTGCTCAATGTGGTCCGCTGGAAACCACCCTACATGTGGTGAGAGACTGTAGCGCCATTCGCCTCGTGTGGGGAGCTCTATCTGGTAACGACCTGCCTCTGAACTTCTTTGATTCAATGACGTCGGCGGAATGGATACGACTGAATTTATGTAGTAAGGTAGATTGGCCTGTTGAGTTTGCTACTATGGTGTGGTACTCTTGGAAGTGTCGGAACTCGCTCGTCTTTGAAAACTGGGACACTTCCAACTCCTTGTCGGCTACGGTGGTGAAACAGAGCCAACTCTACAATGGTTTATCTAACCGAAACGGTGTTGTAGCTACGATACATGTGCAGGTGGACTGGGGTTGGACGAGAGCTCCTACAGGCTGGTGGAAGATGAATCGTGATGGCTCATCGAAAGGAAATCCCGGTAAGTCGGGAGGTGGTGGAATCATCTGAGACCACAAAGGAGTCTTTGTTAAAGGATATGTGTTTGCTAAAGCTTATAGTAAGGCGCTTACAGCTGAACTTCTTGCTGTATTTCATGGTCTTAAGCTAGCTCATGATTGAGGTAAAGCGAGTTCTTCAGACTCACATTTGATTACCCATCCCGATATCCACTTGATTATTTGTTTTTGGGAGTTAATTGACTCGCCCAATTGGTCCATTCAAGTTCTACACACAAAACGCTGCAATAACAAGGTAGCAAATGAACTCGCTCAGTTGTTTTTTAGTTTTGATAGTCTCTTTCATGTCATTTCTAGTTTACCGCCTTCTGTTTTAAGTTTGTACGAGGATGATTTGGCTAAGTCTCTTGTAATCGCTCCGTCTATTGGCTAATAATAAAACCATCCGGGCTAGTCCCGCGTTTTTGAACAAAAAAAAATTGTCCTCAAATTTACATTAGCGTTGTCACATGAAGGAAAATTGCTCGTTAATGTTTCTAATATAAGTTTCAAAATCTTTTTGAACATGGTAGCCTTTTAACAAAAGATTTTTCCAATGTACAATAAACAACTAAAAGAGAAAAGTATTACAATACTTTTTTGTTGTGATGGGTTTATCCCATTTTTCCAGACGGGATAGGACCTACATCTTTCCTTTTTTAATTGTGTATTATGTGTCTATGAGCACACATTAGACAAACCCTTTAACAAAAGAATATACTCGTTGATTCATCACTTAAGACTTAGGATTGTGTGTCATATCTTATAACGATTTTTCTAATATCCTATGCCCTAAGGACATAGGATAAGAAGCTTATAGTGGAAAGAATTTGAAGATATTTTGATTTTGTGTTATATTTTTTGTTGTGATGGGTTTATATATTTGCTATGTACGAAAACAGTTTCTATTAGAGGTAAACTTAACATATGTCCTAAGGGCGTATGTTAGAAAAACGAAACGCCTATATGCATGCGACTTTTTCTCTATATGCACGCGATTTGGTGCGCAGATGTTATGCGCATAGGTTGGTGCGCAGATGTTATGCGCATAGGTTGGTGCGCAGTTTTCTTGCGCACAAGGGTATTTTCGGGATAAATGTGAAAATTCTGACGATGTCTGTCAAATGTGTGCGCAGGAACAAAGCGCACAGAAGATATAATGCGCAAAAGTTCAGCGCACGACGTTTCGGATTCCCGAATGTGTGCGCTGAACTTGTGCGCACATATTAGTGCGCAGAAGAACTGCGCACAGGGTCTATTAAACCCTACGCCGCAGCTTCTTCTTCTTCTTCCTTCTTTCTTTCTTTTCTGGTGTAGAGCTCGATGGCGCCGATCATAGTTTTTCCATTTCCGAGCGTTTCCCTCGTCTAAACACAATTCCGTCAATGGATTCTGAACCCCCTCATTCTTCCGGTCCCGACCACACCACTTTCGTCCCAATCCCAACACCTCCGGCGACTTCCGTCCCAACGGAGCCACCTCCGGCGACCTTGTCCGACGATGAAGCGTTGGTGGATGGAGGTGGCCGGTGGTATGCGACTCGAGCCGCGTTGGCAGCGGCAAATGCTCCTCCGGCGACTATTCTGGCGACTCGGGTTCCGGAGACACCGCACGATCTTTATTCGGTATAAAATTTCTAAACCCGCTTTTTTCAAATATTTATCGTATTTAATTGTGGAAATTTATTAGTAATTTTTTTTTGTAATAATTACGATTAAATTTCAGCTTTTTAGGAATTAAATATTAGAATTCGTATTAATTGTAATTTAATCGTAATTTTTCATAATTACGATTAAATTTCAGTTTTGTATGAATTAAATATTAGAATTCTTATTAATCGTATTTTTTTTATAATTACGATTAAGTTTCAGATTATTATGCATTAATCGAATGCCTAATCGAATTATTATGAATTCGTATTAATTGTAATTTTTTAGTAATAGTAGTGATTATTATTTCGTATTAGTTGAGATGTTTATTTTTTAGTAATTATGAATTAAATATTAGAAACTTAACAGTCATAACTAGTTATGGCTTAATTGTTAAATTTCTAACAATTTCTATTAAAAAATTTAGTTTTCGTAGATATAAAGACTCGAATTTGATTACGAAGTTGCAAATTATTTCCGAATATTTTAGTATGAATTAGTCATACTAAAAATGTAAAAACATGTAGACTATACAAGCCGTCATGGATCAGACGGGCAACACGATGCCCGCACCAGTAGCGGAACGGCTTCCACGTCGACATGATGTGGCAGCCGGTGTGCGATTATCGTTCGAGGCCCTCGAACGATTTTTCGGCACCGGATCACCTGAGCGCCGTGAGCCTAGGAATGAGTACGAGGAGGCACAGCTGCAGCAGCAGGAGATAGATGGTTCGCATATGGAGATGGATGGACAGAGAGGAGATTTCCATGACGACGTAGATTATCCTGGTCGATATGTTACTGCGTTCGACCCTATCGAGCCCACACCAGTACAGGCGCAGGTGACCACGGATGACTATGATATCCAGGACGCACCTCTGTTTCAGGATGCTTTACCTCACAGTTCAGAGCATACAGAGCAGGATTTACCTGCAGTGACAGATGCAGAAATGTCGACATCTTCTCCTCCTACGGTCGCATCTGCAGAGCTAGTCGCATCTTCAGAGCCAATGTCGGGAGATTTAGACGACGATGACCATGCCCCACAGACATATTTTCCTTGGCTCGGGGAGTCGATGCAGGACATTTGTCGTCCACGTGCGCCTCACCTATTGTGTTCTTATGAGACGCATATAGCGAGATGGATATGGTCGCGCGGTCCTCTTCCAGGGCCCGCTCCCGATGTACCATTGGTGCCCCCGATGCAGGTTAGGAAGCGTGCCCGTGCGGGGGAAGCTGTAGGCCGAGGCAGAGGCCGAGGTGGTGGTGAGGGTGCTGTAGGCAGAGGCCGAGGTGGTGGGAGAGGGAGAGGGAGAGGTAGAGGGAGAGGGAGAGGGAGAGGTCAGGAGGGTGCTGAGGGAGTTGGTGGTGAGGGTATTGCTGCTGAGGGAGTCGCTGAGGGGGCTGCAGTTGAGGAGGTTGCTGGTGAGGAGGTTGCAGCTCCAGTTAGAGGTGGTCGTCGTCCCAGGAAGAGACGACGAGTAGGAGATATTCAGCCAGAGGATGGGGACGGGGATGAGGCCGAGGCTGAGGCGGCTCCGTTAGATCCGGTATGTTCAATAACATTGATCTGAATGCTTATAATAAGTTATACGTTTCATATTTACTAACCGGACGCAATTTTTTTCCTGTACTTATTTAGGCTAGGAAGCTCCTGAGGGTGATGTACAGATCTGCACAGGTTCATGATTATGAGCATCATATTTCAGCTGAGGAGGGTACATGGTTCAGGCTTGCTGAGCGTTCTGGGCTGACAGAGCTGCGCCGAGTGGGCATAGCGTCTCAGATCGATGCTGCATTGATTTCTGCTTTTGTGGAGAGGTGGCATCCAGAGACCAACACTTTCCACATGCCATTTGCTGAGATGACCATCTGCCTACATGACGTGATGCAGATCCTCAGAGTCCGTATACATGGTCGTAGCTGCAATTCACCTATGACAGATGACCAGATCTATGCGGCGCTTGCGGACGCTATGGGTCAGGAGGCTGATGACATGAAGGCATGTTATAGCTCAGGTGGCATTCATTTCGGTGCCCTCAATGCTCGGTTGGAAGTTTTGTTTGATGCGCCAGTCAGGAGTGAGAGTCACATTGCCACTCTGTATCTCCTTTTGCTTCTGGGCTCGACTGTCTTGGTGGACAGGTCGACAAAGGGTGTCAAGGTCCAGTACGCGGCGCTTGTTCTCAACCATGATCGTACAGGGGACATTGCATGGGGAGCCGGCATACTTGCGTTAGTGTATCGCAATTTAGGGTCTGCATCTAGAGTCGAGACGACAACCATTGGTTCATGTGGGATTCTTCTGAGGGTAAGATCTTGTCTTTAACGTCTTGGTGAATAACTCTTAACTATTCACGTAGTTTTACTAATAATCTGTAATTGTTTATATGTAGTGCTGGATCTGGGCATACTTTCCTCATTTTCGTGATCACTTTGTCACGAACCCTGCATTCGCCCATGGAGATGCTGCTGTAGGATTGTATACACCACTTAGCTCGGATACTGGGCGTTTGGTTGCCATCCGTCGCATGCTCGACAACATGAGATATGAGCAGGTTTGGATTTAATTTCTTATATTTTTTATTTCATTACCGCAATACGTGTCTAATTTGGCTTGTTATTTGTTTCAGGTTAACTGGCAGCCATGGAGAGATTTGGCCTTCAACTCACCAGAGGTTTCTCCTACGAGATTTGAGGGTGTATTGAGCATCTGGAAATTTCATGAGGCCTACAACCCTAGGAGAGTCCTGCGGCAGTTTGGGCGGGCTCGGCCCGTTCCCGACCCACCCATTCAGCCGTTGTCATTTCATCGGCCCATGGGTTGCACGAGGTATGACGTCGTTTATGCACCTGAGCTTCTTCTTGCATGGGACGCAGAGCCGAGGCCTCTGATCGATCTGGATGGGCCGGTTGCAGAGCCAACATGGAAGATGTCTGATGACTATATGGATTGGCTGGACGAGTTCTCACATCCCGTCGTCGATCCATCCTCTGAGAGACATGATCGCCCGCCTCGCTATGGATATACCCCAGTGCCTATCGATGCATTAGCGGTATGTAAAATTTTATAAAGTTTGTACAAAACATAGCTTTATACCTTAACTAACGATTAAATTTACGTTTTGTTTGCAGCGTTTTCAGATCCTTCAAGCCATGATGCACTCTTTTCTAGACACCCCTATCTCGGATCGACCTTGGGCCACTGAAGATGTGATTCGTGGTTGGCTTGCAATCTTAGAGGCACCTCAGGCACCTTTGGCACCATCTCCCCCACGTGCATCGCGGATGCCACCACCACCACCACCTCCTGTTTTCCGAGATTCTGTTCATGAGAGTGGCCAGGGGAGTGGATGCGGCACTCAGGAGGATGTGCACCAAGATGATATGACTCAGGGTGATGTGCCTCGGGAAGATGCTCCGCCTTATACTCAGGAGACTCAGGATTAGACGCTTGACGTCTGTTTTTGTTTGATGGATGTTTTATGTACGATTGATGTTTTATGTATGCCTTTTTCTTGTGTGATGGTTTTAAATTTTATGATTTGCTTGTTTGAATATTCAAAACGACTCCGAACAATAATGCAAATACAAATCTGAACAACAAGACGTGAAAAACTATATTGATTTGAAAACGAAATACAAATTTCAACAACAACACTACACAAAGAGATGGTGAGGAAGACCAACCTATCAAGATCCCCAAACCGATGATTGGTTTCGATGTTCGGAGTCGGCAATATGTACCAACTAATAACCAGTTTCCAAACTCTTATTAGTTCGTACATTTTGCTAAATCCGAACATCGAAACCAATATCGGTTGGGGATCTTTATAGGTTGTCCCTCCTCAACTTCTCTTTGTCCAGTGCTATGCTTGTTTACTAACGATTACAACAACCACTTAACTAACAATTACAACAACGAACTAACGATTAAAACAACCACTTAACTAACGATTGGAAGCCAGGGTCGCCTTAAGATCGGCGTTTTCCTCCTCCAACGTACGTATCTTCGAGAATAGATCTCTTATTGCAGCTAAGGAGTAACAAGGGTGTGGTGGATCGATCCACTCGCGGAATTCACAAATGTAACCACCAGTACCAGCGCATGTCCAGAACCTTCGAGCGAGGTTTCTTCGAGATTCTGAACTCCTTATTACCGCTGGTGGATCGATCACATTTCAACAACTCCTCATTACCGCTATAATATGCATTGAAAACAAGTTTCATTGCATTCCGACGTCTTTTGGGCATCGAACCGCCTATTCTCGACCTTAATAGGCCATCAGGACCGATAAGGCGTTTTTGCGTTTTTGAGTATTTTCGATCAACTTTTTGTGAAGGGGAGACCTTATACACTCTTTATATGCCTAATAACACATAATTGTATAAGTTTTTGAAACATAATCAACACCCATGTACTAGACCCTTCATATCTCAACTACTTCGACTATTTCGAAGAATGAAAGACTAGTGAAGGTTTACAAAGGAGGTGTTACTCGAAGAGCTCGAGTTTTTGACTCGAACTTACCGACAAGGTTAAATAGCTATAATATGCATTGAAAACAAGTTTCATTGCATTTCGACGTCGTTTGGGCATCGAACCGCCTATTCTCGACCTTAATAGGCCATCAGGACCGATAAGGCGTTTTTGCGTTTTTGAGTATTTTCGATCAACTTTTTGTGAAGGGGAGACCTTATACACTCTTTATATGCCTAATAACACATAATTGTATAAGGTTTTGAAACATAATCAACACCCATGTACTAGACCCTTCATATCTCAACTACTTCGACTATTTCGAAGAATGAAAGACTAGTGAAGGTTTACAAAGGAGGTGTTACTCGAAGAGCTCGAGTTTTTGACTCGAACTTACCGACAAGGTTAAATAGCTATAATATGCATTGAAAACAAGTTTCATTGCATTCCGATGTCGTTTGGGCATCGAACCGCCTATTCTCGACCTTAACAGGCCATCAGGACCGATAAGGGTTTTTTTGCGTTTTCGCGTATTTTCGATCAACTTTTTGTGACGGGGAGACCGTATACACACTTTATATGCCTAATAACACTATTTTGTATAAGTTTTTCAAACATAATCCACATCGATGTGCTAGACCCTTCATATCGCAACTATTTCGAAGAATGAAAGAGTATAGTGCGCAGTGGTAGAACGCACAGAAATTTCAGCCATGCGCTAAGGTAAAGCGCACCTATTCTGTAACTTTTTGAATCTGTAACTTTTGGTGCGCAGGTGTAACGCGCACAGAAAATTACCGTTAAAAATTTGTGCGCAACTACATAGCGCACTTTTAGTTACCGTTATTTTGAATCGGTAACTCCTTGTGCGCAGAAGCAACGCGCACCATATACATAAATTCCTATAAAACCAACGGTTTGAAGGTGGTGATTTCTTCATCCATCTCAACTAGTTCATCCATCTCAACTAAAGCAAAAATCGAAGTTTCCCTACTAACCGGTAAATTTTTCTTTTGTTCATTTTTGTACATGCTTTGTTTTTTGTATATGCTTTCATGTTTATAACTAAAGTTTTATTATTTACTTATTTGGAAGAACATAACTACGAATATGGCATCATCATCATCATCACCAAGACGTGTGAAGCCTGACCCTCCACAGATAATGTGTACTGGTACAAAAAGGTGTCGCCAAATGTGTAATGTTTACGTTAACAATGACGAAGACATGCCTGACCAGTATGGACGAAGGCATTATGCATGCAATTGTTTCTTCGGAATCAGGTTTATTGATCCAGAGCATACCCCTACTGCTTTACGTGCTATCACGAAATTAATCATCAAGAAAAAGAAGAGTGACAATAGAGTGAAGGTCCTGATGGAAAGGTTTAAGATTAAAGAAAAAGAATTGCGGTTGATGGTTTGTAGTATCGTCTATGCTTCCGACTGCTCTTCCTCTTCTGCCGACGACGCCTAAATCGTAGACATCTAATGTTATGAGCATTGTGTACTTTCATTACGTACTTTCATTATGTACTTTCATTATGTATTTTCATTGTCGCTTCTTTGTCTCTCGAACGTGTTAAGAAATTCCAATGCAATCTGATCCATTCATTGTTATATAAAGCACAATTACACTACTACCAAAATAACAAATACGAAACATTAAAAACCAAGGCATTACAAACTAAGAAATTCCAATGCGTCTTCTAATTATTACATGACAATCTCACTCAGTCAGATATGTGAACGGGTTCGGTCCCTCCTTTATACATGAATGGATCTGGTGCCCGACCATTTGAAATGCGGTACTCTCGATACATCCTCAAATTGTCCCCAAATGTTTCTTCCCACCATTGAATGTTTGGATCTACGTGTTTCTTCCACGAACCGGGAGTATGCGGTAGTGGCGAACCAACCATCAACGCCACCTATATAAACACAATCGACTTAAGATATTAAACAAAAAACTATGATTACACAAGTATCAAGTACAATTGTCTACTTTACCGGTATGAAGTGGTCACGGTTGCCTACGTGTGCCATGCCAAAAATCTGTCGTGGAGGATCAGCGTTTTCTGTTCTACACCTTAGCGGTAAGCAAAAGGTCGGAGCATCCTAACACAATAACACGAGGCCAACTTGGTATAGGGTGGCAAACACTAAGCCCATCAGTGGAAAGTGCAACCAGTACAGTTCTGAACAAGGGTTTCTGCAATGGTTAACTTGGAGAATAAGATCCTCCCAAGTACCCGGACGAAGACGACGACGAATAGGCTCGTACAATTCTCGGTTCTGAAGCAGCTCCGTTACCAGCTCACGCCGAATGTTTCCGTACTCTTGTTCTTTTCTTCCCAGAAGTAAGGCCATCGACCTATAACCACAATGTCCGTCAGAACGTACCTGTCTAACATCTGTGATGTATGGAAGCCAAAAATCATCCAAATTGTCAATGCCGAAGTCAACCCCCCTATGAATGAGAGGAACACCAAGTTCTTCAGGGCACTGATCGAAGTCAGTGTAGTTTGATCCTTCAGGCTGTGATAGGTCGGGCATGGGTTGAGAATGCAACTCCTCGGCCTCAATGACCACGGGAAGTGATGTCGTTGTTTGCTCTCTAGGACGACCTGGTCGTTTTGCTCCTGTATTGTTTGCCTTCTTCTTTCCTTTTGATTTCTGCTTTGCCTCCTCCTTCTCATACTTCTCCAGCTCTTCTTGTTTGTGCTCAAAATAACTCTTCTCTCTCGATTCCTCCTTGTCATTTTCACTGTCATCCTCCTCCTTTTTAGGACGACCTGGCCGTCTTGCTCCTGTACTCTTCTTTCCTTTTGATTTCTGCTTTGCCTCCTCCATCTCATACTGCTCCATATCTTCTTGTTTTATGTCATCCTCCTTGTCATTTTCACTGTCAACCTCCTCCTTATCCTTGTTCTTTGTACCCTTTGGCCTGCCTTTTCTTCTCACATTTGTCGGTTCTTTCAAGGTAGTTAGTTCAGGATGCTCCAAGTCCTGATACAACTCACCTAGCTGGTATGCCGTGCTTTTCTTCAAGGTTCCAAGTTCCAACTTGGTGAACATTTCATGGAGTCGCAACTCTATAATGTTCATTCGGACCTTCAGATTTGGGTCGTCTCCTGTTTCAGGAGTGTCATCCCAATGCAAATCCCTCCAGAACGGGTGAATGTCATCCTCAATCAGGGGTGTGTTTGAAATGATAGCGTGTGCAATTTGATGGACGCACGGCAACCCAAGACAGTTCCTCACCCAATGGTCGGTGCATTGTTCAGGAAATTTCCCCGTCAACATGATCTCATAAGTAGCCAACAAATGATCAAAACACCTGTCTGACACTTTGTAGAATAGTCGGGAAAAAATAGCCCTTCCAAGCGGATGCATGTTTGGATCATCAAAATCAGTTGGTCGTTTGGAGAGAGACATGTTCATGCTCGCCCTAATTGAATCAATCTGAAGGAGTACTGAATGATGGATCCGTACGATCACTCTGTTAAAGCCCCCTCTGCTGGAACCAATAATATCTTTCAAAACCTTGTGCATCCCTTCAACTCTAAAAAACAGTTAAGTTGGTAAGTTCAGAAAGTACGCCGTTATGATATAATCGTCTTTAACTAAAAAATATCAATATTTACCTGTTTGAAGTCCTCGTAAGGAAATGAAGCTTATGATCTGTCCAAGCCCTCACTATACTTGTCTTGTGAGGATTAAGCCATGTTCTCTCGACGTATCCCACAAGGCCGCTCTTCCAAGATCTCTTCAACTGTTCGAGCCGCAATTCATAGGTCTCTTCAGTAGCTGAGCAAAATAGTCCCCAACATTGTCCTGCAAAGGCTTCCACTTTAATTTGTCTCTTTATGATGGTCGAAGCATGTGCCTCAATGTTGTGTTTGATATGCACCCAACACAACAGATGTTGAACTTCGCTCCCGAAAACAGTCTTTATCCCTTTTATCAGCGCGTCTTCGCAATCTGTCATTATAGCCATTGGCATCACTCCCAAATCTATGAATAATGACTTCAATTGAATCATTATCCATGTGTAATGATAAATCCTTTCCGCTTTAGTGAATGCATACGCGATGTTGAACGTCTTGTGTGTACTGGTGAATCCAACGATCTCTACGAGCGGCATTTCATATCTATTGAAACATTAACATATATCACTACAGAACATATATCATTATCCGAACTAAATATCGACCAAGGTATTGTAGAGACTTACTTGTTTGTCTTGTACGTCGCATCGATAATTACCACGTACGGGTACTTCTTCAACAAACGCAACGACTCTTGGTTAGCAAAGAATAATATTGCAACCTCTCCGTTTGTCGTGTCTCTATGTGGGTGAACTACGTAGTCGTGGTCTCGCAAAAACTTAAACGACCACTGTGTCACGTTTAGCTCTCCGCGATCTTCGTAATTCACCTTCTGCAAAAAGTTTGCAACTTGTCTCCTTGAAGTAACATTACCAGGGTACTTCTCCCTCAATTTAGAGATAATTTCTTTTGGCGTCTTGCGTCCAGTTCCATCTCCCCACCGCCTAGCACAAAGCTCTTGCTCCTCCGTCATTCGACCCATGAATGCAAACTAGCAAGTAGCACATGGTTATGCCGACCTTCTATCACACCTAAAATCCATTTTTCTCCTGCGACCCCGGGAATGTTTTTCTTTCGCACTGCCAGTAGCTGAAATCTACACTCACACTTCTTCGACTTCGACTTTCTAAGCCTAGGAACAACCAACTCTGGATTCTCTTTGTTCACCTTTGGCCTCCCAGATCTTGGTTTTCCAAATCTATCGCACACAATACTTATTTGGTACGGACTTGAATTACGCGTTACCAAAGCTATCACTAACTCCTTTCCTCTATCTCTCGCCCACTCATACAATTCTTGCGGAGTATCCCAATATTGTGCGCTTCTAAAATAATCTGAATAATCTTTCCCCTATACGTAATTGTAGAGCGACAATTACACTACTACCAAAATAACAAGGCAAAATACGAATCATTACTTTAAACTAATTAGGATATCATATGAAACTAATTAGGCTATCATATGAAACTAATTAGGCTAGCATATGAAACTAATTATGCTAGCATATGAAACTAATTTGAAACTAATTACGCTACCATATGTTTCAAATTATAACATATTATACTAACCACAAATTCACCACTCGGATCCCAGTCGCCGAACTCTTCGTCTTCTAAGAAACCATCCAACCATTCGTCGTCGTTCGGGTCGTCTTCCTCTTCTTGTGATCCGCTATCCCAATCGTGTGCTTCATCACTATCTTCACAACTTTGATTAATCAACTCTAACATACGAGAGTTTTGATTACGACGAGACATTTTGAATGAATTTGTTGGAAAACGAACAGGTTTTGAATGAATTTGTTGGAAACGAAGAGATTATGGCTTTATATAGGCACATTTATGACCGTTGTGGTCCAAATGAAACTGTAAAGACCCGTGCTCTAACCATCCGCGCACAAACCCAAACCTAAAGCACCTGTGCGCAGAACCTAAGCGCACAGTTTTACATTTAACGGCTACTTTTTTCAAAAATTTCAACGGCTACTATGTTTGAACAGTGCGCAGAAACACGGCGCACAGATTCTCAACCTGTGCGCAGTAGTTAGGCGCACAAGGTGTTACAGACTCTGAAAATTTACGAAAAGTACCCGTAATACCCCGTAAAACACGTATGCGCATAAGAACTGTGCACAGATGCGTGCGCATAAGTTGCGCGCACAGAATTGCGTGCATATATGCCTCGATTCGCGTGCATATAGCCATTGCCTAGAAAAACCGAGCTTATAATAGTGCATTTCGTGTTCCAATAGTAAACATACAACGAGCAGAAAAGGACTTCTATATCCCTAAACTACTAGTCAAAACACCCATTAAGGCCCACCACCATCTCTCCCAGCAGCCCACACACAAACTGCACAATATTTGGTACTTAGGCTTGTTTGCTGGTACCAGTTAGATATGGATCCTGATGGATTTCCCAGTCCTAGCCTAGTAGTAGTGTCAAAACAAAACAAAACAAAACTTTGTAGATATGGATTACATGATAAGTTATAATCGACACCAGAAACTAGTTTATTTCCTTAAAAAATAATGAGTTTCATAAAATCTAGTGAAGTACAAACCGATTAGTAAATGTTGAAGCAAACACACTTTTAAAGATGTCCAAGAATCAAGGGGGGTAGTTAGATAACCATCACTCCTGTGTTGAAGTAACACAACTTCCTCCCCCATAATACGGTTGAAAGTTGCTCGTCAAATCAGAAATCCAAGGGTTGCTCGAGTGCCAACCTTACGAGGGTTGAGATTAAGGATCGGAAAGTAATAGTGCCAACTCAAATCAGAATTTGAGTTTGTGGAAGGTGGACCGAACTAGGGTTTCCAGATTGGCGGTGGATTTCGGAGGTGGGGTGGGGGAATCGAACAACGGCGGCCGGCGGGAAAGACTGGAGAGACGGTGACAGGACAATCAACGCCATTGATGCGGATAGGAAGGCGGAGAATCGTAGGAGCCATACCATCTTTCCAATAGACGAATGAATACAGTGGTGTTACAGACGGTGTATTATTCATGTGAGTGAGTTCATCTGTTCATGGGGAAGATGATGTTGGGAGGGAGGGGAGATTGAAAAGGTTTTTTCTTTTCTTTTCTCTTCTTTCTACGGTAATAGATAATCTAGTTTCTTTCAAGAGCAAATTGTAGAAAACCACACCTTAAATACATACTTTCTATTTAACGTCCACCCTTTTTGCTATTTGCCGCGCAGGTCATCCGTGCGTCACGCACGGATTGCACATTCCAGAAAACGCGCACGGATGGTATCCATGCGTGACGCACGGATTGTATCCATGCGTGACGCACGGATATCATCCATGCCTGACGCACGGATATCATCCATGCATGACGCACAGATTGTATCCGTACGTCATGCATGGATTTGCATATATGAATCTAGGGTTATTCAATGTATTCAATGTATTTTTAGTTAAGTGTGCAAAGAAACACTTTTGTAGTGTCTTTTTTAAGGCGATAAAGCCCAATTCGACAAAAACGTCATCGAAACTTTATCGAAATGGAATGAAACTTTGTTTCAATCCTTATAATGTCTATTTGATCATGTGTGTAACTTGAAATTCAAATTTATACCATTGTAAGTGAAACATAGTTTGAAAACCGAACGAGGTCGCAATATGTATGGCGCACCATATACAATTTGAAATATAATAAGGTTGAACATTCGTCAACATAACAACAATATAAGCATTCTAAATTTAACAATAAGATTTTGCAACATAAAACCATGCGTCACGGGTGGAATGCATCCACACACCCCGCATGGTTTTACACCATACGTGACGCATGTATGTCAATGTATTGTTTTGTTGCTTATGTGGTCCATGTCAATATATTCAATGTATTTGTACTTATGTCACACAAAATAATTCATATTCCGTGTTGTTTTTAAAGGCTTTAAAACCACAATTCGCCATAACGTCGTCGAAACATCATCGGAATGGAATGAAACTTGTTTACAATGCCTATTAGAGATATTTAACCATGTCCGTAACTTTACATCAAAACATTTTGCTTTTAGAGTAACACGCTCTTTGTAAAACATCAAACTACTCACCACAAGCTTAACTTGTTGCAATATATATGGTCGCAACATTGATGTTCACGTATGTTTGAAAAATTTAAACACAAATGTGTTATAAGGTATATAAAGTCCCAATAATGTCTCACACATACAAAACGGGATTGGAAACTATGCCAAAACGCTAAAACCACTAAAAACGGCTTAAATGGACTTAAGACGGTTTTTGGCGAAACGACACACGAACGATGTCCGAATGTAATGAAACTTGTTTTCAATGGCTATTATGGATATTTAACCATGTGGGTAACTCCCAATCACAATTTCTAACTTTTAAAGTACCGCCTCCTTTGTAAAAAACATAGTAGTCGTAACTCTCTAACTTGTCGCAATATGTATATTCTACAACATTGACGGTGATTATTGTTGAAAATACTATACAACTTACTCTTATTAGGGATATTCAGTAGAAACAAGGTCTCGCTCACACGAAATGAGGCACGTAAACGCTAAAACCACTAAAAACACCTTAAATGGACTTATGGCGGTTTTTGGCGAAACGACACTCAAACGATGTCCGAATGTAATGAAACTTGTTTTCAATGCCTATTAGGTATATTTAACCATGTGGGTAACTCCAAATAACATCTATTAACTTGTAAAGTAGCATATCCTTTGTTTGGACTTCTTACGTGGCCTAAATGTCCAACCTTTGACAATATGTAATTTTATTTTGATTGGAAATCATGCACACATCAGTGTTACTAAGAATCAAAGGGATCATGTGTCATTTTGTGCGTCACGCATGGAAGAGAACCGTGCGTCACACGTGGATTATATCCATGCGTCACGCGTGGACATTAACCGTGCGTGACGCACGGATTTTCTTTTCAGAACTCATGCCAGCACGTACGTCTTGTCTCACCTACTGTAATAACTCCATCAATATTTTTACTATTTCCGTAACACCTACATTAATCCCTATTATCTTCATTTCTTTCCATATTTCAAATGTCAAAAACCTTTGAACACCATTGTTGAACATTTTTGATAGAAAAACACCATTTTTAACTATCTTCCTTTCCTTCTATATGGAGAATGAAGAGGAATGCACCAATGAAAGAGGTGGAGAAGCTCCATTTTCAAGTTACAACCTTACTAAGGTAACATTTCTTGTTCATAATAATATTTTTTAAGGTGTTGACTTGTTTTAGGGTTTGTATTAGTTAGGTTTAATGGATTTTACATGTTCAAGGTATTAGTTGTATGACTAAACATGTTGATTTATGATATTTGAAATGTATTATAATATTACTTTTTAAGGTTTTGACTTGTTTTAGGGGTTTGTATTAGTTAGGTTTAATGGATTTTACATGTTCAAGGTATTAGTTGTATGACTAAACATGTTGATTTGTGAATTTATGTTGATTTATGATATTTAAAATGTATTATAATATTACTTTTTAAGGTTTTGACTTGTTTTAGGGGTTTGTATTAGTTAGGTTTACTGGATTTTACATGTTCAAGGTATTAGTTGTATGACTAAACATGTATGACTTATGGCAATGCCACACGTCACGCATGGTTCAAGACTGTGCGTCACGCATGGAATGGATCCACACGTGACGTGTGGATTTGCCATACAAAAGCTTAACTGGTTTGTTATCTGTGTGTTTGTGCATAGATGAACTTTTCTGTGTTTACTGGATTAGACAAGATTACTCTTAATGACTGCCCACCTCCGTCATACCTCGACTACATACCTTCGTTTGATTTGGGAATTGATTTTACAACATGGGAGCAACAACAATCACAGTTTGGTGATATCAACACTGGATCTTTTGGAACCGGTTACGGTTTGTCGCAATGGCCTTCACATTTGATGAGGCCACTTTCAGACACAAGTAGCTTAAATGTGTTTCGTCCTTTGCGTACTGCACCACAATTTGATATTGAAGTTCAAGAAGAACAATATGTCTCTGTTGATTACTCAGAGTTGTTTGCAAATGACTTGGTATTCGCCTCTAGACAACAGGGAGTGAGTTGGGCCGTTAACATTGCACAAGCCAACAACTTTTGCATAGTCAATGGAAGGAGTAGAGCACCTACCGAAACAAAATCTGGAAAACTTCAGCTTATCTGTGATAGAGGACGAGTGAATTACTCAAAAGCTAAGGGAGTGAGGAAAAACATCAAGACGAAAAAATGTAGATGTTGGTTCGAATTAAAGCTTCGAGAGGAGCATAGAGGGGCTTGGAAACTTACTGTAATGTTAGGTACCCACAACCATCCTATTTGTAGTAGCTTGTTTGGGAATGCGTTTGCAGGCAGATTGACGCCTTGACCCACCATTTAGCCGTTTCCAAATCTTTCTCTTCGTTAAAGATTTTCAGTTTCATGGCTTGTGTCCGGTTTTCCTCCAACAATTTCGTCATAACACGGAGATGATGACGGTCATACTCAGGATCAAGAAACACCCACCTGAAGTTACATTGGCATGTAAAAAACCTTCGGCCATACTGGTCTGGTCTCATCTTGTCATTAGCGCTGAAAACCGTGATAGACTTCCTACACCTCTTATTTGGACACTGAATGGTGCTGCCTTCTCGTGGTATTGAATATGATGATGAGGATGATGCCATGTTGCTTTCCAATCTGTAATACAATGTAAGAAAACAAGTGAGAAAGTAAGGAATAAGATGTGGAATATGGAGCTTCAAAGAAGAACTTCAAAAATCACCTTACAGGCCGAGGAAGTGAAAAGGAGAGATTAATGAGTGGAAATGGTATGCTGAGGGAGTGAATTTATAGGCGATTTGAAACTAGGTTTACACTTCCATGCGTCACGCATGGAAGAGAACCGTGCGTGACGCATGGAATGCATCCGTGCGTGACGCATGGAATGCATCCGTGCGTGACGCATGGAATGCATCCGTGCGTGACGCATGGAATGCATCCGTGCGTGACGCATGGAATGCATCCGTGCGTGACGCATGGTTTTGCATTTCACCAACAAAATGCGGATTTATGTCTTGTGCACCCTAAACAAATAATCCAACAAATTCAACAACGCTAACCAGAATTGAAAAGTTCAACAACGTCATAACAAACAATCCTTATGAAAAACGGACAATCCTGGAAATCCGAAAACAAACAGTTCATAAAAAACAATCGAACCCAATCCAACAAGATCACCGCCGATGTTGTTGATACATAGTTGTCCACGGTTCAATATCTTGAAGGACCTCGGTTATGGCTCCATGCATTGCAGAAACATCATAGGGATCAGGCAAGGTTGCATATGGTGACAAGTGATCGTAGACCCTGTCAAAAACCTACAAATAAAATAAAATATTGAAATCAGTGATACGCTGCACTTTGTATAGCGTAACTAGGGATTATTACATTGATTTAGGAGTATTATTATATGTGTTTTGAGCCATTGTTATGTTCTGAGATATTTATTAAGAAGTGAAGAAATTGGGATCAGAACCGAAGAAGATTGAAGACTTGAAGAAATCACCGACGGCGATCGCCATGGATAAGAGGCGATCGCGGTGGAGCAACAGAGAGGAGCCGAGAATATTTAATAAATCCGCGACCGCGGATTAATATCCGCGATCGCGGGTATTATGTTGGATTCCCCTTCGTGCGCGAGACGGGCCGTGGATTTAAAGCAAGAAGCTGCAGCCGTAATCAAATAAATTGGAAGCAAGCAGCTTCACAATTTGGAAGCAAGCAGCTGCACAATTTGGAAGCAAGCCTTTACGATATATTATTTCATTCCTTTTCTTTTATTTCTTTTTTCTTTTCCTTTTTCCTTAATTAGTTTTAGGATATATCTTTTACCATATATTTTAGGGTTAGTTCTCTATTTAAGAACCATAGTTTCTTTCTTTCGATCATCTTTTCTATCATCATCTTTCCATCAGACAATTTAGTTCTGCAACCATGAGCAAGAACTAATCTCCATTGTTTTACTTAGCGGTTGAAACCTTCAGTTATTAAGTTGTGAGATTTCTAAACTCTTGTTCTTTTCCTATGGGTTTGTATTAATTCTCTTGTTCTTCATCTATTGATTTCTATTAGTTTTGCTAGCTTGATCACCTAGTTTGATTGATAAGTTTTCTATTGCTAGACTAGGAATATACGGTGGAATTCCTTGTCATTGTAGCGCTCATATCTGCATGATCTGGTAGTTGATTGCTTTTATGAAAGAGAATTGATTGCATGTTAATACTTGACGGTTGTAAGTTATTGCATGCATCCTTATGATTCTTGTGCCCTTTGCTGCTATTTCATCTAATCTTGAGAGGTTTCCCTGATTGCTGAATAGTAAGTATTATCAGGACCGGTTGGCCTGCTGATATATTAAAGATTGGAATAGGAACATTCCCTAGGATTGATAAGAACTTGAGATAAATCTATGATCAACTTGATTGACTGTTGTGTGGATACTTACTAGGTGAAACCCCTTCTCATCATATTCTCACCCAAACTCCCTTTGCTTGATACTTGTTACTTTTGTGTTTCATACAATCAAAACCCCCCTGGTTACTTGTTACTTGTTCACTAGTTGATATTTCACTTGACTACATTGATTTGGTGTTTTGATTCCCTTGGGTTCGACCTCTACTTACTTGCTATACTCTAGTTAGTGTTTAGAGTTTATTTCTTTGATTTGGCACTATGACTTTAGCCTCATCAAATTTGGCGCCGTTGCCGGGGAATTGAATTATTCCAATTTTGTGCTAATTGTGAAATTATCAACTGTTTGGTGTGAACCTTTATGGTTCAGACCCGTGCTACTGATTCATCTCTTGTTTCCTTTGACCCAGAGATTGAAAGGACGTTCCTTCGGAACCAAAGAGCAGCTCTGAACCAAGATAACAAGATGGGTGATCGACATGGACCGCCACTGCCTACTATGAGGCAACTCACTGCCCCAGACTTAAACCAACAACCTTTAGCAGTGAGGTTTTCTTAGATTGAAGAAGGTGTGAACTTTGAATTAAAAGCTGGTTTAATTCATGAGCTACCACACTTCCATGGCTTAGCAGGAGAAGATCCCAACAAACACTTGGCTCAATTCCATGCCATATGTTCTAGTATGAAGCCAAGAGGTGTTACGGAGGAGCAGGTCATGCTGAGAGCTTTCGGATTTACTCTGAAAGACGCTGCGAATGATTGGCTTTATTATCAAGCGCCGGGGAGTATTGATACCTGGGCTAAGATGAAGAAAGTCTTCTTGGAGAAATATTTTCCAGCCACAAAACTGAGCAGCTTGAAGAAGGAGATCACGAATCTTCAACAACATTCAACTGAGAGTCTCTATGAGTATTATGAAAGATTCAAGAAGCTTTGCTCAAGCTGCCCATTTCATAGTTATACTGACCATGATCTTCTTATGTACTTATTCAGTGGACTGATTGATGAGGATCGTCGAATGGTAAACGCATCTTGTGGAGGTAATTTTCTGAAACTAACTATACCTCAGGCCACTGAAATGTTTGAAGAGCTAGCTGAGAGTTCAAGGCAGTTTAGCAGTAGACAGGGATCTCACTCAGTCAAAGCAATTAATTCAGATCAATTACAGACTGACATGAATGAGTTGAAAGAGATGGTCAAGGCTTTGATGCTGAAAAATGCTTCCCTTCATGATCCCAATGCTGAGGTAAACGCTGTTGGTGGATGGCAACCAAGGCCAAGGTATGACTCTCATAATATTAATTATCAGCAACCTAGACCTCAAAATTCTATGACTGCTGAAGATATGATCAAGTCCTTAGCTCAGACTGTGATGCAACAAAACGCTAAGACGGAATCAAGCATCCAAAATCTTGAAAATCAGTTAGGACAAATTGCTCAAGCTGTGAGTAAATTAGAGGCCAGGGAACCGGTAAGAAACCCGAGAGAGAACGTCAGTGCAATGTTCTTGAGGAGCGGAACAACTTTAAATGACGGTTTTGTGCCAAAACCGCGATCGCCAGATCTGAGTGGCGATCGCCATGAGATTACAGAGAGCAAAGCTGGATCTGCATCGCGACCGCGATCGCCATATAGCGATGGCGATCGCCATGCCACTCCAGAAGCTAAGGTGAAAAATCATCAGCGACCGCGATCGCCAGTTGTTGATGGCGATCGCCAAGAGTCCCCTGAGTACATTGACAATTATGTTCGCCCAAATTTCCCCCCTCTGTTTTCTCAGAAGCCTGTAGCCCCCTTTCCTGAGGCATTGAAGGATACTTGAAGGCTGGAGAACGACAACGAAATCTTTGAAACCTTTAGTAGGTGTGAGGTAAACATTCCTTTGATCAAACTTGTTAAGAGTATTCCTAGATTTTCTAAGTTTTTGAAAGAAGTTTGCACTATCAAAAGAAATCAAAAACTAAAAGGAAAGAAGAAAGTTGAAATAAGTGAACAAGTTTCTACAGTGTTTCAAAAACGCATGCCTAAGAAATGTGGTGATCCAGGCATATTTAGCATTCCATGTGTGATTGGTAAAACTAAATTTGACAAAGCCATGCTAGATTTAGGTGCATCAATCAATGTTTTACCTTACTCTTTGTATGAATCACTAGGCTTAGGACATTTGCATAAAACAGGAACTGTTATTCAACTTGCTGATAGGTCTACTGTGTACCCGAAAGGGGTTGTTGAGGATGTTCTTGTTATGGTTGGTGATCTGATTTTTCCTGCTGATTTCTTTGTGTTAGATATGGAGCATGCTAATAATGTCACACCTATACTGTTAGGTAGACCTTTCATGAAAACTGCACAAACGAAAATTGATGTTAATAGTGGGACTCTCTCTATGGAGTTTGATGGGGATAAGGTAGAATATAATATATATGATATGGATCCCATTGATAAGAATTCTCTATGTGCTATTGATGTGATTAAGCCTACTTGTAAGGATGAATTGCAACCTGTTTTAGAGAATATCTTAGAGCCCCCAAAAGTAGATACTGTTTTGTCTACTAATATGCAGAAGTGTCAGGCTAAGCCAGAGCCTAAAGGTAAGCTCTTTTCACATCCTTTGGGCAATCGCCCTCCATTACTCACCTCGCCAGGCGAGATACCATTGATGTCTAGTGTGCAGGCACTTGACATTGAGCTTAAACAGCCGCCTGATACGGTCAAGGAGGAGAAAGCGAATGAAACCACCTTCATTGCTAAAGACAAGGTGGTCAAGGTAAGTGGGACGAGATTTAAGGCGTTCCATGAGTGGTTCAAGAAAGAATTCAGACAAGAGACGGTTTTCACAAATCCAAATGGCGTTAGTTAAATCTCTTGAGTTTCATGTCGAGCCACGACATAAAATACGGCGCTACTCGAGAGGCAACCCGAGCTTTGAGTTTGTTTTTATTTGTTTTTGTTCGGTTTAATTTTCTTTTTAGTTTTTCTATGGACAGGAGGAAATCACTGAAGCTTAGGGTCCACTACAATCAGTAGCCAATCTCGCTGTAAGTCTTCTCTCCCGTCTAAAATAAAATAAAATAAAATAAAATAAAATAAAATAAAATAAAATTCCGAAAATCATTCCGAGAAAAAAATAATATATCGAATTAAAAAAAAATAGAGTGCAGAAAAAAATATGAGAGAAAAGAAAGTAAGGAGTTGTATTTCATCAAGTTTGGTTTCATTAGTACTATCATTATAGATCTACATTCGCTGGAGCTTAGCTTGTTGGTGACTATGTTCTTTGCAAGGAGTTGATTTGTTTGGGTCACCTTCTACATTGGAGGTATTCTTTCTTTTGCTTTAGATGAGCTATGCATTATTGGATTACATTTAGTGCTCATCTAGTTTCTCATTCTACCACACTTTGAGTTTTATTGGAGGAAGATCATCCGACCTTGTATGTGAGTCTTCTGTCTCTTTCCCTGGGTTCGTTTTTATGTCTTCCATTTCATTGAGGACAATGCAATGTTTAAGTATGGGGGAGGAGAATGTATTCACATGTAATTATTTGGGTGTTGGTTGTATCTGCATGAGCTTATTGAATATATATATTGTATGAAAAAGCCACAAAAATTGAAAAAAGGCATACAAAATCCTTGGATAGCAAGATCTATGCAATAAGAAGGTGGCTTGACCGGCATTAGGCTGGGGCAAAAATAAGTCTTGAGTGATGTGAGTTTTGTGAGCCTGGAACAATTATTGAGTGGTTGGGATGAAAACCCGAAAGGGCGCCCAAGCAAGATGAGTGTTATAAAAATAAAAAATTGAGTGTTTTAGGATTTTTTTTATCATCTTGGCGTATGGAGAGATAAGAAGGAGGCGTATAGGAGGATTCGGGTAGGCCACTTGGAGGAATAAGGTGTAGTTCTGGGTATGTGCTTATTTTATCACATTGTTCTTGATTATTGTTGTTGTGTTTCGTGTGTTTTGGAGGAGCTTATTGGTTATGTAATCACTAGGAGATATTTTTGTACTTCCTGAGACTTTGAGTATTTTATTGTATGGGTAGTTTTTCTGTAAGTTACTCGGGACGAGTAAAAGTCTAAGTATGGGGGTATTTGATACGTTGCACTTTGTATAGCGTAACTAGGGATTATTACATTGATTTAGGAGTATTATTATATGTGTTTCGAGCCATTGTTATGTTCTGAGATATTTATTAAGAAGTGAAGAAATTGAGATCAAAATCGAAGAAGATTGAAGACTTGAAGAAATCACCGACGGCGATCGCCATGGATAAGAGGCGATCGCGGTGGAGCAACAAAGAGGAGCCGAGAATATTTAATAAATCCGCGACCGCGGATTAATATCCGCGATCGCGGGTATTATGTTGGATTCCCCTTCGTGCGCGAGACGGGCCGTGGATTTAAAGCAAGAAGCTGCAGCCGTAATCAAATAAATTGGAAGCAAGCAGCTGCACAATTTGGAAGCAAGCCTTTACGATATATTATTTCTTTCCTTTTCTTTTATTTCTTTTTTCTTTTCCTTTTTCCTTAATTAGTTTTAGGATATATCTTTTACCATATATTTTAGGGTTAGTTCTCTATTTAAGAACCCTAGTTTCTTTCTTTCGATCATCTTTTCTATCATCATCTTTCCATCAGACAATTTAGTTCTGCAACCATGAGCAAGAACTAATCTCCATTGTTTTACTTAGCGGTTGAAACCTTCAGTTATTAAGTTGTGAGATTTCTAAACTCTTGTTCTTTTCCTATGGGTTTGTATTAATTCTCTTGTTCTTCATCTATTGATTTCTATTAGTTTTGCTAGCTTGATCACCTAGTTTGATTGATAAGTTTTCTATTGCTAGACTAGGAATATACGGTGGAATTCCTTGTCATTGTAGCGCTCATATCTGCATGATCTGGTAGTTGATTGCTTTTATGAAAGAGAATTGATTGCATGTTAATACTTGACGGTTGTAAGTTATTGCATGCATCCTTATGATTCTTGTGCCCTTTGCTGCTATTTCATCTAATCTTGAGAGGTTTCCCTGATTGCTGAATAGTAAGTATTATCAGGACCGGTTGGCCTGCTGATATATTAAAGATTGGAATAAGAACATTCCCTAGGATTGATAAGAACTTGAGATAAATCTATGATCAACTTGATTGACTGTTGTGTGGATACTTGCTTGGTGAAACCCCTTCTCATCATATTCTCACCCAAACTCCCTTTGCTTGATACTTGTTACTTTTGTGTTTCATTCAATCAAAACCCCCCCTGGTTACTTGTTACTTGTTCACTAGTTGATATTTCACTCGACTGCATTGATTTGGTGTTTTGATTCCCTTGGGTTCGACCTCTACTTACTTGCTATACTCTAGTTAGTGTTTAGAGTTTATTTCTTTGATTTGGCACTACGACTTTAGCCTCATCAATCAGCTATTTGCATAATGTTTACCTTAAATCAAACTTAAAGAAAAATCAAGATCTCAAGTTACATGAGATAAATGTATTATCTGTTGTGCTTCCAAGCTAGCATGTCTGCCGGGTATCAGAAATCGATGAGTGCGGGGGATGTACCACACAGGATACTCCGGAGCTTCTTCAAAACCTGTCTCCGCAGGTGGTCCCATCTGCTCAAGGGTCGCCATCTGGATATTCATCCCCTCCCAACTCCACGCCATTCTATCATAATTCACGACATATGACCTAGGGCTGATGAGCCTATGGGCTTTAAGGGGTGAAATTGGAGGCCTGGGAATCATCAGCACCCTACCAAACTGCCTAGGTGACCTATCGGGATGGGGGGGCTCGGTTATGTCCATGCAGCTCAGCACCCCGAAAGAAAGAGCAGGAGCATAGGCAGGATCATTGAAGTCGATTTCACCATACGGGTTCCAATTAACCTAAAAACGATATCAACGTCTTGCATTACTCAAACAGTAATTTTACACCTTAAGGTACCAAAACAGAGGTAAAAAATAGTACACGGTTTTTTTTTGCAATTCCATGCGCCACGCATAGAATCAAGCCATGCGTGACGCATAGAATTGAAAAAAACTGAGGTACCAAAACTGAGGCTTAAAAATATAAACAAAATGCAACACAAATACCTGATCCGCCCTCATTGCATCTAGTTCAGCTCTGTAGTTTTGTGCTTCAGGGTCGTAGTTTGGCAACGCTTCCTCTGGTAGAAACCGAAATGCATAAGGATGATCAACTGACCAATCAGGATTAAGCCGAACACCAGCTGCTAAGGATGAGAAGTATGTGTATATCCAACCCTACCATTTAAAAAATATAGTTAGCATTAAAACCATAGAAATAAGTTATGATTGCTAAAAAATGTAATTCCTAAATAATTAAAAACTTACTTGAAGGAGAGTGAAACAAAATGAGATCAAACCACAATTTTGGCGTGTAGCGATGCCCATTTGGCGATAGAAATATGCTAGCGCCGCAGATCCCCAAGACATACTTCTTGCCTCTTAAACACTCCCTAGAAATGCACCAAATCTCACCAGGAGCTTATGTTGTGACTTGTCAGTGAAGATTGTGGAAGCCAACAAGTGGAATATATAGCCCATTCCATGAACTACGGGATCATTTAGGCCCTCAATGTGCGCCTTAAACTCTTTCGCTCTAATCCAATAACTATCGAGCTGTTCATTTTGAAGATGAAAATTTTTTCGTCCCTTTTCACCAAAATAGTTCTTGTTGGTAGTTCTCCCGACTGAAGCGGTGGGGTCGGTCACCATAGGTTTCCCGTGAATAGGAAGCAACAACAGCTTCTTGATGTCGAGCAACGTCACTGTCATCTCAGCAAATGGCATGTGGAAGCTGTTTGTTTCAGGATGCCACCTTTTTATAAAGGCGCAAATGAGCGGATAATCAATCACATTGTACATCAACAGCCTGAGATGAGTCAGCTCTGTTGCAACTGCGTGATTACCCCATGGCAAGTCAGAACTAAGTTCCCAATCTTTCAGCTGTGATTGTCTGGTCTGGTAAGGGAGTACGCCTCTATCCTGTAAATTGATTACGTAACACAAATCATTTTAATAACGTATAAATTTTTTCCAGAAACTTGACATTCTTTGAAATGAAATTCCACGCGTGACGCATGGTTCTGTTCCACACGTGACATGTGGAACAGAACCATGCGTCACTTATGGACATGAACCATGCGTCACTTATGGACATGAACCATGCGTCACGCGTGGATTTGCATTAGACAGAATGCAAAGAAACCAGTTTCTAAATTCTGTACAACACACCTTAACCAAATTTTCAACAAATAATCCATCAATTTAATCAAATCAATTCATACATTAACAAATTTAATATCACAACACATAATCAATTCATAAATAAAAATAAACGTACTTCATCTTTCATATAATCAAATAATGAACTGAATGTAATTTTTTCAATTTTTTCAACCATTTTCCTAACATTAAATTAGTTATGATAAGTATTGAATCTATAAACCAAATTCTAATTACATACCTTTCTTTTTTGCACAAAAAAGGCTGTATGAGCTTCAAAGTTATGAGCAGCTCCGGAATTTGTGTACCTCCAGGAGTACCCCCTCTAACTGAGGGACGTATATGTTTCTGACCGGAGGTTGTCGTCGTCGTCGTCGTCTTCTGGGTTGTTCCTCTCGCTCCTCTTGCTCCTCTTGCTCTTCCGCTTCTTCATGTTCTTCATGAACATTCTCATATGTTCGATCCTCTTCCTCACCATGTTCCTCATGCTCCTGCTCCTGCTCATAATCAGAATCAGAATCAGCATTTGCACCCCCAGCTGATGGCCCTGCACTGCTAGAAGCAACCAGTGCGTACTGGTCATTACCCGTCTGAGGGTTCTCAAAGTTATGAGAACCAGTAGCTTGTCTCATCATCTCCACAAATGATTGCTCTTGTTGTGGATAGCCCGGATAGCCTGGAAACTGTGTTTGTTGTGGAAACAGTGTTTGATGTGGGATCAGAATGGGGGTGCCAGGAAAGTAATGAGGGGAACCCTGGGGATCGAAACTTGCAGCGGACAAAGCTAGCTGCTGATGTTGTTGTTGTTGTTGATGTTGTTGTTGCATCTCACCAGAAAACTCTAAACGACGAGGAGGCGATTCTTGTCTATTCTTCTTCTTCCTTGGTTTTGGAACTATGGGATCTTTTTTCTCCAGTTCTCTGTTTTTTTGACGAGTATCGCGTCCAGGTCGATGACCACCATCCATATCTGCATCATAAAATGTGCAATTCCACAAAATTAATCAGTTTACTGAATTTAATCAACATATCATCAAAAACTCAATCAGTATATCATCAAATCCAATCTGAAACTGCAGAACACAATTTCTGGAATGTGCAATTCCACACGTGACGCATTGCTTCAATCCATGCGTGACGCATGGCTTCCATCCATGCGTGACGCATGGCTTCCATCCATGCGTGACGTGTGGAATTGCACATTCCAGAAATTGTTCGTCAACAATTTCTTCATGTTTCAAACCCTAATTCAACAGTTTTTCCAAAATTCTAACAGTTTTTCAATAATTTCATCAAAATCATACCAAATTTCAACAACCTAATTCATAACCCTAATTCACAAAACCCTAATTCAATATCAAAACCCTAATAAACTATATACACATGAAAATATCAAATTGGTCAATAAATTATCAACAAAGTACACAATCCATTCATATATTACAAGTTTAATCATTTCGAATCAACTAATTAACATACACATTGGATTTTGAAGTAAATATCATCAAAACAACATGAAAACCTCATATATACATCAATATCATACCATAACAATGAAATCTTAATGTTTACATACCTTATATGGAAAAAAGATGATGAGAATGATGGTTTTTGGGTAAAATGGTGCGTTGTGGAGGTGCAGCCGCCGTGAGGTAAGTTGGGGAAGGTGACAAAATGGTAGGGTTTGATGTTTTTGGGCTTTTATAGGTAAAAAATCCATGGGTGACGCATGGTTTGTGTCCATGTGTCACGCATGGTTTTATTCGGTGCGTGGCGTGTGGATTTAAACCATGCGTCACGCACGGATATAATTCATGCGTGACGCACGACGCCAGGGCGGTAAATAGCAAAAATGGTGAACGTTAAATAGTAAGGGCCCTTAAATAGGGTGATTTGCACACAACCATCCCTTAAACAAGAAATTACTTGTGACCACCCTTTAATCTATACATATACTAAAACAGAACGTTGTTTTGCCACATGTCGTCCTTACGTTCAATTCGCCTATGTGTCGACTTCTAGGCTATGCTACATCATTCACCATATCATCCTCCACATCATCTAACTTTATATTTTAACATATATCTTTGAATTAAATAATTAAAAAAATTAAAAAGATATCTAAGAGGCTATATTACAAAAAAAAATATCATCTTTTATCTTTTATCATATTATATCTTTATCTTATATATATATATATATATATATATATATCTTTATATATTATTATGTGATCAATATAATTAAATTGAGTTATTCATGAACTTAAACTATAAAACATAAATCGTAACTATGAACTATAAACTACAATCTATAAATTATAAAATATAAAGTATACACTACAATCTATAAACTAATTAATATAAATATAAATATATTATTAAAATATTTATTACATATGACCCCGTACATGGTACGGGAACACACGCTACTTACACTCTGTTAGCAATCAGCCACCAGCCTTTTAATCCTGTCAAATAATTTTGTTAAGTGTGTAAATTGATCATAATACCCCCACTTCATCGGGTTTAGAACGGTTTATGCTAATTTTCTATGGTTGATGGGCCACCGAAAACGATGGTTGATGTGCCTACCGGAACGACGACCACGTCGGACTCCACCTCGAACAAACCGGAGAAGTCTCGTAACCGCAGGATCAGATCAGCCGGAAGAGAACACACACGAGGAGGAAAATCGAGATGGGGGTGGGGGAAGTTAAGGTTTCGAAAAGTTTGGGGGAATACTAAAATTGAGGCATATGTTCAATTAATCGGTTTAGTTTCGTCTAACATAGATGTTGTGAATGAGTAATTTTTTGAATCGGGGGAATTTTCTGAGACCCTATTTTGTGAGGATGATGGTGAGGGAAAAGAAGGAGAGGGCGGAAACACAAGTGAGGGAGAATTGGACGAGGGCGTTGCTGGAAATCACAGGAGAGGAAGGAGAAGAAAAACCAGAAGAAGGCGGTGCCGAAGATTTAGGTCGATTGGTCGAGGCATAGCCATTTGAGGTAGGATCGGTGGGTTTGGAACTCAGCGGCGTCGACGGTTGTGAGGAGCTTGTTGAAGCTTCGTTGGTGCGTCAAGGATAGCATCTTGTCTTCCACCATTCATTTGATCGAAGAACTGGATGCATAGATTTAGAGGATGGGTCGAGGAAGAACCAATTTTGATTTTCTATTACTATGAAGAGCCGGGTTTTGGTTTAATAAAACAAAATCATTGCTGTTTGTGCCTAAAAATACGACGAGTAAGAAACGCGTAACAGGATACGCGTAGGATGAACACGTCGACGTGGCAAAGATCTCGTCTTCATTGATGACAAGGTCGGCCGATTGATTGTAGTCTTATTTTTTTATTATATTGTTGTAATTGGTAAAAGATACGAGAAAAAATATCTTTTTACCTTATTGTTATATCGTCATTAGATAAAAGGAAGATATAAGATCTAGTTTCCTTAAAGATATTATTAGGGTTAGCCTATAAAAAGAGGATAACGCCAGCTTTGTAATCATTCAGCCACCATTCAAATAATACCGTGTTCTTTGATCTTTGCCCTACAATTTCTTAGTTATCATCTCGTTGATAATTTCGCTATAAACAATTGGCGCCCACCGTGGGGCATGATCAAAAGAGTGTCGTCTCTACATACGAAAAGAACCACTTTTCCTGCAGAAGCCATGGAAGATCCCAGATCGATCGAAGGTTTTCACAAAAGAACCTTCACCGTTTTAGGAGGTCTGCCGTCCTATACAACCTCCGACACGAAAAGGCTCACAAGAACTGTCGAAGGACAAGACGATTCCACTCCAACTCACCACGCTAGAGCGACGAATCGCGATCTGCCTATTACGTTCGAAGACCCAGGTGAAAGAACCAGGCATCACGATAGCCTGGTGATCTCCGTGGTCATTCGGAATTGCAACATAAAGAGAGTCCTGGTAGACAACGGAAGTTCAACCAATATCATCACCCTCTCCACCGTTCTTGAACTCGAACTTTCAGTCGACGATGTCGTCAGGAAGCGTATCCGTTTGAAAGGCTTCAACGGAGAAATTGCGGAGATGTTGGGGGAAATCACCCTCGAGACAACAACCCAAGGCATCAATCTCCTAACCAGATTCGCCGTGATGGAGGCGGAATCGCCCTATAACGCCATCCTAGGAAGACCCTGGATCCACGATATGCGAGCGGTCCCGTCCACATATCACTAATCCTTGAAGTTCCCAACACCCTGGGGGGTACGCGAAGTTAAAGGCGAACCCTATACAGCCAAGGAATGCTACCGAATCGGGATGAAAGGGATCACGACGCCAGAAATCAAGAAAAACGAGGTAAAAGAATTCCAGATCAAGACACCAACTAAGTACGTTAAGCCAAAGTGTCCTGAATTAGAAGACGTGATTATAGACGACTCCTAGCCAAAACGAGTCGTAAAGATAGGAATTGATGTCCCCAAAGAAGTAAGAGAAGAGTTGATAGCATTCTTAAAGTCAAAAGCCAAATGCTTCGCTTGGAGTCACGAAGATATGACAGGTATATCCCCAGACGTGATGCTTCACAGGCTAAACGTCGATCCAAAGTTCACCCCAGTCAAGCAGAAAAGGAGGAAATTTGCCCCCGAACGCAACAAAGTTGTAGACAAAAAAGTCAAAAATCTCCTCGAATCAGGCAAGATACGAGAAGAAATGTATCCAGACTGGCTCGCCAACGTAGTGGTAGTCCAAAAGAAAAAACGGGAAGTGGAGAGTGTGCGTAGACTTCACGGACCTAAACAAGGCCTGCCCCAAAGACTCATTCCCACTCCCACATATCGACGCCATGGTAGACGCGACGGCAGGACATGAAATGTTAACGTTCATGGACGCGTTTAGCGGATATCACCAGATCAAGATGAATCTCGCCGACCAAGAAAAGACCGCGTTCGTGACGAACCAGGGGATATACTGCTACAAAGTCATGCCTTTTGGCCTAAAAAATGCCGGAGCTACTGATAAGCGGTGTTTTACATACCGCAACTATGAATTATTAGCTAGTTTTGTATAGGATTATGTTACTTGTTCCTATGTAATCTGTATCATGGAGCTGTTCGAGAGAAGATTTACATACGAGATTCCAAGAGATGATACAAGCATTGGAAGCATTGAAGCATAAGGAAGAAGCTGCTGAAGACGAAGACGAAGACTTGAAGAAATCAGCAATTCTGCCTCAGACAACAAGCCGCACCCGCGGGTCTCAAGCCGCGCCCGCGGGTTTCATCCTCAGACAAGGATTCGGGAAAGCTAAAACCGCACCCGCGGCTATGAAGCCGCACCCGCGGTTCTCACTTTCAGCCAAACCATTCGAGAAAGATCAAGCCGCGCCCGCGGGTCTCAAGCCGCGCCCGCGGCCCTCTGCCATCCAGAGAAGCTGAAGAAATCCAAAACCGCGCCCGCGGCTCTCAACCCGCGGGTGCGGTTCCTCGACAGAAGAATCAAATTGATGTCTTTGCCATTTGAAGTAATTTGTGTTTAATTTTGTAACTTTCCATACGTTTTTTTAGGACCTTAATTGGGCTGTTACATCAGCTAATACTATATAGGTAGTGGATGATCATTCTTGATCATCTAACCTTGGTTTTGCTTAAGTTTTTGGAAGAGTTTTCACAAACTTATGAGTTGCTAAAGTTCCTTTGTTTCACTTGGCGTTTGAAGCTTTTGGATTCAACAAGTTGTGAGTTTATCCTTTCCTTTTGTCTACTCTTTGATTGTCTCAACTCTCTTGTTTGTATTGTCGATGAACTAGATTTACTTCTTTAGATTGATCACCTAAGTTAGTTGTGTCTTGTTCATATTGCTAGAGTTTGATACTTCTAGTTGAATTATCATACTTGTTGTGTAGCACAATCTATTTGCATGAACTAGTTGTGATTGTTATTAGAAAAGAGAGTTGAGTACGTGTCGAGTATCCGACTAGTTGTCCATGATATTGCATGTATCTATCTATTCCTGAAGGCATTGCTACTTTGTTATTGAATTTCGATAGTTTCGAGGTTATAATCGAGTAAGGGTTATTAGGACTAGTTGGACTAATAACTATTCAAGAACATGAATTAGAACGATCACTTGAGAACTTGACATAAGGATAAAAAGGATTTTATGATCAACTTGTTAATCTAATTGTGGATAATCGCTAAGTGGAACACTTCGCTTAATCTTGTTAAAACCAAGTTGACATTCGATACTTTGTATCAAAACCACAAACCCCCCCCCCCCCCTTTTTGGTTACGTTTATTGGTTAGTCATTGTGATAACTTAAGAATTTGATAAACTGATTCTCTTGGGATTCGACCCTTACTTGCGTACTATATTACTTAGTTTGCATGTTAGGATTACTTGACTTGGCACACGACAAATTCGCCTCGTCAAATTTGGCGCCGTTGCCGGGGAATCAAATTTTCTTATTTTTAAGTTCTTATCTTGACTAACTTTAGTGTTGACTAGTGAATGGTCAACACCCGTCCTACTAATCAGCCTCTTTCTAGTCTTGATTCAGAGATCGAGAGAACTTTTCATCGGAATCAAAGAGAGAACAGAGTCGGGACTGAGACAGTAGAAATGGCCGATCGAGAAGCTCTTGCTGAAGTGCAACGTCAATTGGCTGACATGCAGTTGGTCGTTAATGCTCAACGAGAGCTAATTGAGACAAGGCTACCAGGAGGTGGTGTTACTCGCACTTTGAGAGAGCGGCAAACACCGAACCTGACACAGCAACCTCAAGCTGTGGTTATTCCACCCCTTGCTCATGGGGTGACTTTCGAGCTCAAGTCGGGGGTGATCAATTTGCTCCCAAGTTTCCATGGTTTGGCTGGTGAGGATCCAATCATGCATCTGAACCAATTTCATGACATTTGCATGACAACCAAACCGCCAAATGTCACGGAAGAGCAGATTAAGATGAGAGCCTTCGGGTTCACTTTGAAGGATGGTGCTCGTTCTTGGTATTACCATTTGCCAACCGGTTCGGTTGATAATTGGGAAAAATTGCACAAGGTGTTCTTGAGCAAGTATTTTCCGGTGAAGAAGGCAAATGCTCTCAAGAAGGAGATAGCCCATGTCGAGCAAAGTGAAGACGAAACGCTCTATGACTACCTTGAACGCTTCAAGGGGTTGTGTGCTTCGTGCCCTTTTCATGGGTATGATACCGAGGATCTTGTGCTCTACATTTGCAATGGTCTCCTTAACCAAGAAAGGAGGATGGTTGATGCTGCGTGTGGTGGGAATATTCTCAACATGACGCCGGAGGATGCCATGGAGAAATTGCAAGATATGGCTGAGAGCACAAGAAGTTTTGGTAGGATATACACCAAAAAGGGAGTGCATGCAGCAAGTTCAGGGGATCCCGCTCTTGTAGCTGAGCTTGTAGAGTTGAAGAAGATGGTCTCCCAGCTGCAAAAAGGACAACAACAACAAGTAAAGGTATGTGGTATTTGTTCTGACCCTGCTCATTTTACAGATAAATGCCCTGAGCTTGAAAGTGAAGATGTTGCTGATGTCAATGCTGCTGCTGGTGGGTATGGACCCCCACGACCTCGAGGTGATCAACAAAATAACTACAACCCGAGGTATAGAGATCATCCCAATTTTCGGTGGCGTGATCCAAATGAGCCCCAACAACAAGCTCAAGGCCCTCGACCCAATGCTGGACCATCTACTGCGGAGCTGCTGAGATCCTTAACTCAACACTTCACAACTCATGTTCAAACGACCGAGTCGAGCATCAAGAACATGGAGAAGCAAATTGGGCAGTTGGCTGAAGTTGTTACCACCATTGCACAACAAAAGTCCAATTCTCTACCGTCCCAAACGGTGGTGAATCCAACCAGAAATGTAAGTGCAGTGACAACAAGAAGTGGTAAGATTTTGGGGGAAACCAAAAACCTTGTCGAGGCTTCGGCAGAAAAAATGGATTCTGAGGACAGCCAAGAACCGCGCCCGCGGGTTGAAAACCGCGCCCGCGGCTCTGCCACTTCGCCAGAAGACAAGTGCACTGACGAGCCGCGCCCGCGGGTTGAAAGCCGCACCCGCGGCTCATCCACCGAGGTAAATATTCCAGATTTTCCTTTACAAAATGCTGAACTCGAGTGGAGGATCGGGGGGATTTCCAGTTGAGACAGGACAACTACGTTCGTCCCAACTTTCCACCTCTCGACTCCACCAAACCTCCCGCCCCGTTTCCCGAAGCCCTTAGGAACACCAAAAGGCCGGAAAACGACAAGGAGTTGTTTGAGACGTTCAGCAAATGTGAGGTAAACATCCCCTTGCTCAAGTTAATTAAAAGCATTCCTCGATATGCAAAGTTTTTAAAAGAACTTTGCACAATCAAGAGGAATCAAAAGTTGAAAGGGCGACAAAAGGTGACGGTAAGCGAGCGTGTCTCCGCTGTATTTCAAAGGCGAATGCCTAAGAAGTGCAGCGATCCGGGCATGGTCAGCATACCTTGCCGTATAGGCGACACACATTTTGAACGAGCCATGCTCGATTTGGGTGCATCGATAAATGTGTTGCCTTACTCTCTCTATAAGATTCTCGGGTTAGGTCCACTTCATGAAACCAGAATTGGTATTCAACTAGCCGATAGGTCCACCGTGTGTCCTAAAGGCGTAGTTGAAAACGTTTTGGTTATGGTGGATAATTTGTTCTTTCCCGTTGATTTCTTTGTGTTAGACATGGAACATGATGGGCAAGCTGCTCCTATTTTGCTTGGGAGACCCTTCATGCGAACCGCTAACACAAAGATTGATTTGGCTAGTGGATCTCTTACTTTAGAGTTCGATGGGGAAATAGTTCAATTTAACATTTTTGATGCTATGAAACACCCCGTCGAAGATGCTGCGTCTATTTGTTCAATTGATGTAATTGATCCTATAGTATTAAAACACAGCATCGTTCACTCACCAACACTTGATTTGTCTCTTCCACCTGAGATACAAAGTGTTCTAGCTCCTCTAGACGCTTCAGGTAAAATTTTGGCCGGTCGGCCCATGCTACTAACTTTGGAGAGCGAAAAGCTTCTTCCTTCTATTGTGCAGGCACCGGTTGAAGAGCTTGAAGAGATACGCCGGGATGCGTATGAGAATGCGGTGATCTACAAGGAAAAGACGAGGGCTTGGCATGACAAGAACATCTTGAGGAAAGATTTCAAGGTGGGAGACAAGGTCTTGCTCTACCAATCTCGTCTTCAACTTTTTCCAGGTAAGTTGCGATCCCGGTGGAATGGCCCGTATGTTGTTGCTCGCGTCTTTCCTCATGGCGCCGTTGAGTTGTTTGACAAAGACAACCACAACGTCTTCAAGGTGAATGGTCAAAGGTTAAAACCTTACCATGAGGGATTCACCAAAGTGTATTTCGATGAAATGGCTCTAGAAGAGCCAACTTTGGAAAATTGAAGACGGGAAACCAAGTCGAGCCACGACTCTAACCAAGGCGCTGCTTGGGAGGCAACCCAGGGTATTCTTCTTTTTCCCTTAAATTTCATTTTCTTTTTAATTGTTCTGTTTCTATTTTCTAGGAAGTCAAGACGAGAAGACGATGGTCGTTTGCTACTAAAGGAATTGACGGTTCTTCTTTTCGTTTTAAAAAAAAAAAAAAAAAAAAAAAAAAAAAACTAAAAAAGAAAAGGAATTGACGGTTCATCTTCTACCCTTCTCCATATCAAATTTCATCTTCTAACCTTCTCCATATCAAATTTCATTTTCTACCCCCTACCACATCAAACTCTCCCACCACATAAAAGCCTCTCTTCCCACTTCCCACCACATACCCTACCTCTCAAAAATTAAAAACACCCCACCAAACCCCTCTCTCCCAACACCAATTCACCCTCACCAAATCCTCCTCACCCGCACCCGCACCCGTACCCGCGCCGGCATCCAACCGCAACCGCGGTTCAAAAGCCACCACCCGCACCCTGAGTCTGCCCAGACGTTTCTGTCTCGACGAAACCGCACCCGCGGCTACAAACCCGCACCCGCGGCCTCGCCTTGCCAAGAAATCTCCAGCTCGCACAAACCGCACCCGCGGCCCCAAAACCGCGCCCGCGGTTCCCTCCTCGCCAGAGATCAGACAAAAGCAAAAACCGCACCCGCGGCCCCCAACCCGCGCCCGCGGTTTCCACCTCTGCGACCATTTTACTGATTTCAGTAAGTCTTCTCCCAACCGCACTAATCGTTGTTGATTTGCTTACGCCTCGGGGAGGGCTTTTTGCTATTGTGCTGCTGCTGCTGTGTGGTATATTTGTTGTGTGCGGATTTGTGGTAGCATTTGTTTTGCGTATACACTCTGATGGCTGCAGCAGGAACATCCCGAGGCCACAAAAATGATTTGTGGCAACAACAGGTTCAGACCAACTTGGCTTATTTAAGGGCTAAGCAGTGTGTAGCCACGAGATTTTTTCATCTACGTACCCTCGATGATTTGGGTATGACTGCATGCACTGAGGCCATGCTGAAGCACGCAGGGCTGCAGGGTTTCGTGTACAGGTCAGCCCCTACTCATGCCGAGGCTACCTATCAGTTTCTGGCAAGCCTCAAGTCCAAAAACGTCTCAGAGACCACCTCCATCTCAGCCATCCAGTTCATTTACAATGGACGGTCCTTTACAGTTCAGGCTGAACAGCTGCGCCACATCTTGGGAATCTCTCAGATTCCCTCTGCAGATTATGATACTATAGTTGGTGCCAGCCCTACACAGGTCTGGTACACATGGACGGGACAAGTTCGGGATACCCACGGTAATGATTATAATGCAAAGATGTCCCATCCATGTCTCCGCCTGACACAGCGGGCTCTCTCTATGGCCTTCTTTGGGCTTTCTGAGGTGAACAAGGTGCCTGCCTACCAGCTGAAGTATCTGTATGCTCTCATGCCGGAATGTCAGGTAATTCCGGATTGGCTCTCACTTTTTGTTCACTCTTGTAAGACAGCCCGCTCCAAACCGAGGGGACAGATTACTTTGGGTGGCATGATCACCCTCATCCTAGAGGCTGTCGTCCCCGACTGGGAGACGCTTGACTGCGTAGGTAGTCCGGACCCCTCAATGGGTCCCTATTTGCTGGATACCATGTTTCTGCAAACCTGACTTAGGTGGCTCAAGTCGGTTACAGTCAATGAAGACGAGCGGATGTGGGTTTGGCTCGGTCCTCCCGAGATTGCTCTCACCGAGGATTTTGCTTATGGGCCAGCCCATACTTTTAGGCTCAACCCAGCACCCGCTCCCCCTCGTGCAGCTGCTCGACGACGAGCTCGCGGTGGGATCAGCATACAGGAGCCGGTTCCGCAGCTGGATCAGCAGCCAGCTAACCTTGAGGATGATGATGATGACGACTTCCAGGAGCCTGCGCCTCATTTTCAGCCTCAGAGGCAATGGGGCGAAGGCTCGTCTTCTGCAGCTCCTGCTGACGTACCTTGGGAGCAGCGTCTTTTCGAGCGGATTGAGTATGTCTACCAGTCGGTTCAGACAGTGAACCAGAATGTTGAGAGGCTGCAGCAGACGGTGAACCACAATTTTGAGAGGCTGCAGCAGTCGGTGGATGACTTACGGCTCGACATGCATGCTCGTTGGCCCGAATATCCAAACCAGGATGACCCGGATCAGTGAGCTTCTTTCTCTCTTCCTCATTATTTTTCTATGTCTTACACACTGAGGGCATTGTGCACTACAAGTATGGGGGAGGGAAATTAGTTCATTGCTTATCCTAGAGTAGTTTCATTTTCTTGTTATTTCCCTTCGGTTTTTATTTTGTTGTACTTTGCATGGAATTAAAAACAGAAAAAGCCACAAAAATACGAAAAAAGGCAAATGAAAATCCTGGGATGGAAAAATCCATGCAATAAGCGGGTAGTTCGGCTTGCATTAGGCTTGGCAAAAAAGGACTTGAGGGCGGTAAGGAATGGTGAGATTGAAAATGAAATGAGTGGCTAGGTGAAAACCTTTCGAGGCGCCTAGGCAAAATGAGTGAAATGAGTGTTTTAGGACAAAATTTTTTGCATGTTAACCACTATGGAAGACCAAAATTGATAAAATTCTTTCTCACCATATTGTTTGTATACTAAATGTGTTAGTAATTTGTAGTTTCTTTCTTTTTCATACTTCCTGAGATCTTTGAGTGATTATTGTAAAAGAGTAAGTTTCTTTTAGCTTACTCGGGGACGAGCAAGGTCTAAGTATGGGGGAGTTTGATAAGCGGTGTTTTACATACCACAACTATGGATTATTAGCTAGTTTTGTATAGGATTATGTTACTTGTTCCTATGTAATCTGTATCATGGAGCTGTTCGAGAGAAGATTTACATACGAGATTCCAAGAGATGATACAAGCATTGGAAGCATTGAAGCATAAGGAAGAAGCTGCTGAAGACGAAGACGAAGACGAAGACTTGAAGAAATCAGCAATTCTGCCTCAGACAACAAGCCGCACCCGCGGGTCTCAAGCCGCGCCCGCGGGTTTCATCCTCAGACAAGGATTCGGGAAAGCTAAAACCGCACCCGCGGCTATGAAGCCGCACCCGCGGTTCTCACTTTCAGCCAAACCATTCGAGAAAGATCAAGCCGTGCCCGCGGCCCTCTGCCATCCAGAGAAGCTGAAGAAATCCAAAACCGCGCCCGCGGCTCTCAACCCGCGGGTGCGGTTCCTCGACAGAAGAATCAAATTGATGTCTTTGCCATTTGAAGTAATTTGTGTTTAATTTTGTAACTTTCCATACGTTTTTTTAGGACCTTAATTGGGCTGTTACATCAGCTAATACTATATAGGTAGTGGATGATCATTCTTGATCATCTAACCTTGGTTTTGCTTAAGTTTTTGGAAGAGTTTTCACAAACTTATGAGTTGCTAAAGTTCCTTTGTTTCACTTGGCGTTTGAAGCTTTTGGATTCAACAAGTTGTGAGTTTATCCTTTCCTTTTGTCTACTCTTTGATTGTCTCAACTCTCTTGTTTGTATTGTCGATGAACTAGATTTACTTCTTTAGATTGATCACCTAAGTTAGTTGTGTCTTGTTCATATTGCTAGAGTTTGATACTTCTAGTTGAATTATCATACTTGTTGTGTAGCACAATCTATTTGCATGAACTAGTTGTGATTGTTATTAGAAAAGAGAGTTGAGTACGTGTCGAGTATCCGACTAGTTGTCCATGATATTGCATGTATCTATCTATTCCTGAATGCATTGCTACTTTGTTATTGAATTTCGATAGTTTCGAGGTTATAATCGAGTAAGGGTTATTAGGACTAGTTGGACTAATAACTATTCAAGAACAGGAATTAGAACGATCACTTGAGAACTTGACATAAGGATAAAAAGGATTTTATGATCAACTTGTTAATCTAATTGTGGATAATCGCTAAGTGGAACACTTCGCTTAATCTTGTTAAAACCAAGTTGACATTCGATACTTTGTATCAAAACCACAAAACCCCCCCCTTTTTGGTTACGTTTATTGGTTAGTCATTGTGATAACTTAAGAATTTGATAAACTGATTCTCTTGGGATTCGACCCTTACTTGCGTACTATATTACTTAGTTTGCATGTTAGGATTACTTGACTTGGCACACGACAAATTCGCCTCGTCAGCTACGTACCAGAGACTAGTGAACAAGATGTTCGAAGAACAGATAAGCGACACAATGGAAGTTTATATAGACGACATGCTTGTGAAGTCCAAACGAGCAAAAGATCACGTAACGCACCTAAAAGAGGCGTTCAAAATCATAGAAGAATATAACATGAAGCTCAATCCTACCAAGTGCTCCTTTGGAGTCTCTTCGGGAAAATTCCTAGGGTACGTGGTAACGCAACGAGGAATTGAGGCCAACCCTGAACAGATCAAGGCAATACTCGATCTCGAGTCCCGACGTTGCGTAAAGGACATCCAAAAGCTATCAGGAAGGGTTGCCGCACTAAATAGATTCTTCTCCAAAGATTCCGACAGAAATCGACTCTTCTACGACACACTCAGGAAAAATGAATCTTTCTCTTGGACGGAACAAGATGAAAAAGCCTTCACGGAGCTCAAAGATTACCTGGTGAGTCCTTTACTCTTGTCTAAACCCAAGGAGGGGGAACCCTTGTTCGTATACCTAGCGGTGTCCGAGATAGCCATCAGCGCCTTACTCGTAAGGGAAGAAGGAGAGGAACAGCAACCTGTCTATTACGTTAGCAAAACGCTATCATCAACTGAAACGAGATACTCCACCATGGAAAAGTTAACCCTAGCGTTGGTGATGGCGTCGGTAAAGTTGAAGCCCTATTTTGAATCCCACACATATGGTAAGAACCACGTCACCTTTAAAGAACATAGTGAAGAAGTTGGAATTGTCAGGAAGAATGACGAAGTGGACAGTTCACCTCGGCGGCTACGACATCATCTGAGAAGGAAGAAATGCAATCAAATCCCAAGCACTCGTGGATTTTATAGCAGATTTCAGCCCGACTCTTGAACAAGAAGCAACCTCACAAGTAAATAAGGTAGAATTCGCAAAGTGGACATTACATACAGACGGAGCAATGAACCAGAACGGAGTAGGGCTAGGCATCGTCCTGAAATCGCCACAAGGGGATAGAGTTGTCCAAGCCATAAGGTGCGACTTCAAAGGGACGAATAACGAAGCCGAGTACGAAGCCTTAATTTCCGGTCTACGTGTTGCCATCGATCTACAAGTTCAGAAACTCGATATTTACTTTGATTCACTGTTGGTGGTCAACCAAGTTCGACGAGAATACGCCACTAAGGATTCGAAGATGACGTTGTACCTCAAATTAGTAAAAGATTTGTTCGAGAAATTCAAAGGCTGCCAAATTAGACAAATCCCCAGAGACGCCAACGCGTTGGCAAAGTTAGGTTCATCCATCGACCCAAGAGAATATCAAAAGATCCCTTTCCTTCATCTAAGTAACGCATCCATCAACAAGGAATCAACTCCAGAACAAACACTCACAGTGAGAAGCCAAGACTCGTGGGTGACGCCTTACTACGAATGGTTGCAACACAGACGTCTCCCAAGTAACGCGTATGAAGCAAGACTTTTGAAGAAAAAAGCAACTACCTTCGTGGTAGACAAAGGTCAATTACTAAAATGGTCATCAAACGACATGTTTTTAACATGCCCGACAGAAGAAAAGATCCAAGATATTCTACGCGAGCTACACAACGGAGAATATGGGAACCATTCGGGAGGAAGAAGCCTAGCCGCCAAAGCACACTCAGCAGGATATTATTGGCCCACAATGAGACAGGACGCGATGAATTACGTCAAAAGATGTGACGCTTGCCAGAGACACGCCCCAATTCCACATCAGCCGGCGGAAAAGCTCCACTCCATAACGTCTCCTTGGCCGTTCATGCAGTGGGGGATGGATATAGTAGGACCCATGGCCTTGACCTTAGGACCAAAGATGTTGATGCTCGCCGTTACAGACTACTTCTCCAAGTGGATAGAAGCCGAAGCATTCAAAAGTATCAAAGATTCCCACGTTATCTCCTTCATCGAGAGGAACATCATCATGAGATTCAGAATCCCTCATACCATTGCATGCGACAAGGGGTCACAATTCATTAGCAAGAACATCGTATCGTTCTGTGAAGACAAAGGTATACGTCTAGTCTACTCGACGGCAAGATATCCTCAAGCGAACAGACAAGCAGAATCAAGTAATAAGGTCATCGTGAGCAATCTTAAGAAGATGATAGAGGAGTGCAGAGGAAATTGGGGGGGATCAAATCCAAGCTATATTATGGGCCGACAGAACTACGCCTAAGAGAGTGACGGGAAGGACACCATTCTCTCTCGTATACGGTTGCGAAGCCGTCCTGCCAATCGAAGTTGAGGTACCAACATAAAGATACCGGTCTATTCCCGAGGAAAGAAATACACCAATGATGACGTTCATGATAGATACCATAGACGAGCTAAGAGATAACGCAACATTGAGGATGGCGGCACAGAAACAAATCGCCGCCCGAAGCTATAATCGACGAGTAAAAGCAAGAACTTTTCAAGTAGGAGACTGGGTCTTAAGAAAAGTCTTCCCAAACACTGAGGATAAGAGCGTCGGTAAACTCGCCGCGTCCTGGGAAGGCCCATATCAAGTAGCACAAGTCGTAGGGCGAGGAGCCTACGAACTCGTTACACCAGAAGGAGTACCACTGATGCATTCATGGAACGCGACACATCTTAAGAAGTATTACCATTAGGGAACGTGATAATTGATATGATTTCTGTCTGTTTTTATGCATGTCTTAGATTCCTTATTCTGTCCAAGCATGTTTTAGCGTCAAGACGACAAGGGGTAGATGTCTTAGCTCTTCGAAATTCATGAAATCTTCGTTAAATACATAAGTATGCACTTTCTTGTCCGATATGCAATACATGCTGAGTTGTTTCATTTCATAATACTTGCTCCGTGTCTATGATGTAACACAAAGTTCAAGAAGGCTGCGGCGAAAATCCGTGTCGGGGGCGAATTTCGTTAGCCTACGCGTTTAAGGCTCCATCTACACGTACGCAACGTTAGCCGAACCGCCGACTCCGAGTCGACGCTTCCCATGATTGTTAGCGACGTGTGGCAATGATCATAGGGAATGAAGTCCGGAACCTTGCGAAACCGGCACGGTCCGCTGAGCAAAGAAGGGAAACCTATTTCCACGACCACTCTCCAGGAACGCGTACTTGCGCCTTCCACGGCCCCTCTGAGAGTCATGAATCCACGAGCAAATCGCCAAACCGGCTGGGATAGGCCCGTCGGTTAAAAGAGTTCGACGTCGACCTAACGCTAGCGTGTGGCAAATGATCCACCATAAAGTAAGGGGTAACGTCACAAGCTGATAAAATCACACGTTGACCTACGTCCGCCACTCGCTCCGAGTTCGGAGGAAATGCTGGACCCAACCTTCATATAAGCCGGCAAAATAACAAAAGCAGCCGCATTGACCACAACTACACCAGGGGTAGAAACATAAGTGTCCATGTATCAAAACATAAGTGTTCATCGCCAAATGTTAACAAAAGATAAATAACAAGATAATAAAAACTAAAAATTACAAGCTTCGCTATAAAATTCAACTATGTTCATCTGTCTGACAACATGTGCTCATATGGATAGCCATATGTGTTCACCAATCTAGAAACATATGAAAATAAAAAATAGAATAATTGATAATGTGTTCATCTGATTAACACCATGTGTTCATACGTAAAGCCAAAGGTGTTCATCAAACTTATAGAATATAAAAATAAGGACATGAAACTTAAGGGACATATTGAGGACATGTTGTGCAGTTGTGTCCAGACTGATTGCATATGGAACATGTTCTGCGCTTCTTTCTTGAGTTTTCAATTCCAACTTCTTGACCACCCCTAATGCGTCTCTTCTTGAACTTTTTGTTTGTTTGTTCAGGGGGGTGAACACTAACTTGATCTGGTAAAGGACCAACAAATTTCTGAAATGTATACTTACTTGTTGAAGTAGACACAGAAGGCTCAACAGTGCTTGCACTTGCAGATAATGCCTTTTGTTCCTTAATCAAACACAACAAGCTTTTCAGGCCACCAATATCATCACCCAAAACATCAACACAAGAATACATTTCTGTCATAATTTCAGCCAACAAACGGTTCTTCTAATCAATCTGAGCACTACCGTCATAAACTGCACCATTAATTTCAAAAATAGGTTGCAAAATTGTTTCCTCCGTCCAACGATTGTTGATGAGGGTAGGAGGCAAACTGTTTATATGACAATTCTTTAGTACCATGAAGATGTGACTACAAGGGAGGCCAAGATTGCGCAACTTATTACAAGAACAATGATATTCTCCACTAGAAACCTCAAATTCAACTGTACATATCGTGCCAAATTCAGCTTCAACATCATAGTAGTGACTGTTTATTTCCTTTTTCAACGATGCAAGTGTACAATTATACGTAGCACTGTATAACTCCTCTTGAATATCATAAAATGCATTGATTGTATATATGTCTGCACACCTTTTTTCCAACTACAAAGGAGTGATCATGCAAGGAGTGGAAGTAGATGAATCTAAATCTAGCTTCTTTTGACCATGTCGTTGAGATTCCATTGCACTAGTAAACTACATCATAAACAGAACGAGACTTGATTGGGAACCTACAAAATTCCTAAAAAAACTGTTTTGGCTTTCAGATCTTGAAGTTGTCCTCAGCAAGCCAGCCATAGTCACATCATGAAAGAAAGAAGGTATCCAATAACGGCGTAGCTTAAACATTACTCCTAACCACTCATGAGATTGCAAACCAAATTCTTGAAGAATTGCGAACCACGCATCTTCAAACTCTATGGGGCTAAGATCATCACTCCAAACAATGGCATTGAACTTTTTATGAAACGAATCTATAATTTTATCACATGTGTCCGGCGGGAATTTTACCTTGTTAGTAACCTTCATCATTATATGCCACGTGCACAAACGGTGAGCAGACCCGGGTAAAACTCGTTCCACGACAAATTTAACAGAAGCATCTTGATCAGTTATAATAACATGAGGTTCATGGCCCATTGCCTTCTTGAAATTCTCAAATAACCAAACATATGATTCTATGTCTTCATGCAAAAGCAACCCAACACCAAATGTAATGGACGTCTTATGATTGTCAACACCAGTGAAGAGAATAAACACCATATTGTACCTATAGTATGAATAGAAAATGAAAATGTTAATAATAAGAATTCATAGTGCTTGTGTCCATATGTAAATATACGTGTGTTCATATACAATAGTGTATGTGTTCATATAATACTGCATGTGTGTTCATATGATTGGTTGACTGTGTTCATATCAAAAACTATGAGATATAAAAAAAATCATACCTATTCAGTTGGTAAGTAGCATCAGCTGAAACAACATCTCCAAAATATGAGAAGCTCTTACGATGAATAGGATCACACCAAAACAATCGAATTAGTTGATCTTCATTGTTAACATCATAATCAAAATAGAATGCATCATAACGTTCCTTTTTCTTAAAGAAGTCATCAATGACCATCTGTGCATCACAACCAACCATGTAAGAATTCAGACCCCTCATGAAATTCTTGACGTCAACAACAGTGGAGCCTACATTAGCATATGAACCAACTAAATTCTTGTACACTTTGTAGCTTTTGGTTACACCAACATTGGACTTGATGCAGTTCATAATAAAATCTTGATGAAATGGAGTCACTTTCCTATTTAATTTAGAGAAAACCATCTCAGACAAATCCATAAAACGATGTGTATGACGAGATTCAAAAATTTTCACCACATAGCCAATTTTGCCTCACATCCACATCTATTAGACACCCTCCTTCTCCTCCTAACAACAACTTCAGCAGTGGGGTTAAACTCATCATAAGGAGAAACAAGTTTAAATCCTTCTCTAGTGCAAACAAGATACTTCCAAATAATAATACCCGATCCATTTCTGTCTTTCTTTGATGAATTCACGTGAATGTCAAATCCACATGCGCTTGCATATACCCCATAAAACTTACTGGCACACTCCAGATTTGGGATGATTTGACCAACATATGGCTTCAATTGATCATCACAAACAAGAGTGTAATACTGAGCACTCATGCTTGGGGAAATAGAAGGCAACTTGGTATCCATTTTAAAATTGCCTAAAAAACACAAAAAGGAAAAGATGTGACTGCGTGTTCATTGTAAAAGGAATAAGTGTTCATACATATCCACATACGTGTTCATCAGAAGTTGTAAACGGTAGATACTAAACAAGAACTATTATGTTCATATGCAAAAGGCATTTGTGTTCATTCAAAACCACATAGGTGTTCACATGGCGACAAGTAGTAAAAGACAGTATAATTTCCTGTAATTTGCCATGTTAAAGAACAATGTGGATTTGAAAAGATTTAAACCAAAACGAATGTGATTCAAACAACAACATCAAATAACAAAATACAATAGACAAGCAAAAGAACTAAGCAAATCAAGCTAAGAAAATCCAACAATAACAAAGGAGCAAATCAGACGCGAAGGAGCAAATCAGAAGCGAAGGGAGAAAGAAGATGACCGAAGGAGCAAATCAGAAAAAAAAACACAAACGCAACAGTATGGAACCTCGAAGTACACATACAATGAACAAAACACACAAACGAAGGTATAAGCATTCCCAATTAGATCAAAGAACACAATTCAGAGCTATGAACAAAGACGAGCGCGAAGAACAAAGACGCAAAAGAAGAAGCAACAATGGAAACGAAAAACGAGCACAATAACAGAGTAGAGAAGGGGAGGAAGAAGATGACGGAAGGAGCAAGTTGATGCCAAGCGAGATCGAGAGGAGAAGAATAGGAAAAAGCTTAAAATTCTATTACAGAGAAAGAGAGGAGCGTGCTTCCCACAGTTCAGATCCGACGACTGAGATAAAAAAGGGAATATCTAGATCAACGGCTGGGAGCCAACCTTATTCTTAACTTAAAGCCTTGTTCTCACGTGATTTTTTCCCGAAAAAATGTCACCCTTCAAAAAATTAATATCATTAGGGTGTATTTGCAAACATTAAAATAAGTAGGTATTTTTGCAAAGGTATTGAAATTGGGTATGGGGTGCAATTTCTCTTATTCCTGGATAACCTTGGGATATGGAGCAGTACTCTTATAATATTGCCCATATTATAATTGTTTTTAAAGATTAGTTGTATTCAACTAATTTATTATCTTTTTTGATAATATGTAATGTGATGTTTATAAAACCCGTAAGTATTTTTTCTTAGGGTCATAATAATTTTTATAGTCATATACTCAAATACCTATATTTTATCTATTCATAAACATATAATTAAATTTTTTATAAGAATTACTTATCTCTTAATAAATATTTACGAAAGGTTTGTCTTTGGGTCTAAAATTGAATTAATAAAGATAATATGTTTGTATTTTAATTCATAATTTAACTTGAGTCCATAATCATACTTTTTTATTTTTAGTTTTCAACTAATTTTTATTTTATTTTTTTCGTTGAAAATACATAATGTGATGGACTTTTATATGATTTACATTATAAATACCACGGAGTATAATTTATCTATCAAAATTATAGTAATTAGTGTATATATGTGAAATATTTTAGAATATAAAATAAAAAAGAATAATTAATTCAAACTAAATTAATCATGCATGATTAGTTTTTGTACCATCTATTCTTTTCATTTTATATTTGTTTTTTACTATCATGTTGTTTAGATAAGTTTACTCCGGTATGATAGTTTTTCTTTCGCAAAAATATAATTTGTTTATTTATTATTGTAAAAAGATTTATGCAGAATTTCACATTGTGCTTATTTTTTGATGGGCTAAGTAAAAGCCCAAAATTATGTTAAATATATTGATGAATATCTTTAGTGAATATTTTTCTCATATCCACAAAAATTATACTTTACTAGTCCCTTATGCCCGTGCTATGCACGGGCCAAATTATTTAAAAAAAAACTTAGTACTCCATAAATACGAATTAGTAGTTGTAATATTGTCCCGTATGTTTAACATATATTTTACTTTGAATCTATATTATTATTTTTAATATATTATTGTGTTCAATTACTGTTATATCTATAAAAGAATTAAATACAATATAAAATATATTATTTACTTATTAATGTTATATTCATACATGATGTATATTATTTAGTTTCACTGTAAATAAAAAAATATGTAGATAAACTAAATAATTAATATACGTCAACATAAAGATATCTTTTGAGTAGACCTGTCAAAAGCTGACCCGACCCGCTGGGTCGACCCAACCTGACCCGAAAATACTCGACCCAAACCCGACCCGAAAAGTGTTTGAACCCGTTTGGGTTAGACCCGTTTTCGACCCGAACCCGTTGGGTCGAACCCGACTCTACCCGAACTTTTCGAAACTCATGGAGGGTCCCACTTTTCACATATTTTATTTAATTTAAATTAAAAAATAACAATATATTTTGTTAAATAATAATAGGGGTTTTGCAGGAAACCACCCGCTATTTGTCGGAATTTGCAGGTAACCACCCGCTATTAACGTATTTATTTTTAACCACCCAAATTCTATACTTTTCTTACAATTCACCACCCGTAAACAGTTTCCGTTAGATATTCTGTTAAAACTTGTGAAATTACACTTTTACCCCTCCATTTTTACAGAAAATAACAAGTTTGAAAGTTATGGGGCAATTTTTGTAATTTCCTTAAAACGGATTGAATATCTCCCTAAAAATACATCAATCATCTTCATCTTCGGTTCATTGAATTCAACCTCATTCACTCAATTTCTGATTCTGATCTCTACAGAGCTTCAATGGGGGTTGTTTCATCTCCAAAGCCCGTCGACCAACCAAACCCTTCATCACCCTCCTCTTCATCACCCTCCTCCTCATCACCGGATCCGCCATCGCTGCCGCCTCCGCCTTCCCATTCCTCTTCTTCTCCTCATCCAAAACCCAAATACAAACCACCGCTCGAACCCTAACCAAACTCTCCCACCCCGTCTTCGATTTCGGCCTCTCCGCCGTCGCGAGCGAGATCTCCGCCACATCGCATCTCCTCCAGACGGCTTGCGGCACGCCGGAGGTTGTGAGTCGGAAGGGATACGAAGGCGGACGCCTTGTCTTGCGGCGTCATCCTCTACGCGATGCTCGTCGGCGGACTCCCGTTCGACGACGGAAACCTAGTCTCGATGTACAGGAAGATGCATCGGCGGGAGTTTCACTTTCCTTCGTTCCTATCCCGTCCAGCCAAGGCCTTAATCAGCTCACTCCTAGATCCGAATCCGAAAACTAGGTCAAGCATCGAGAATATTATGCAAGATCCGTGGTTCAAGACGGCTCAATTCGGATCCAGAAGCATGTCTTTAGGCGATTTGGTTAGGGTATGAGATTGAGAAGGGGAAAGGGGGTAAGATTTGGCTTGGGAGTGGAAGTTTGCTGTTGATTGTTGAGGTTTTGGAGATGACAAAAGATATTTTGGTGGTGGAGGTGAAGGTTGTGGATGGAAGTGGAGGTGAAGGTTGTGGATGGAAGTGGAGGTAAGATGGAGGTTGTTCAATGGGCTGAGTTGAGATCTGGTTTGGCAGATATTGTTGCAGTTTGGCAAAATGAACAGTCGTGAGTCATGATGATGATGATGGAAACCTTGCTGCAACCAAAAATGGAGGCTGGCTGGGGAGAGGTGAGCCGGAGTAGGACCTTGTACAGATGATGGGTTTAGGTACTTGTTGTAGTGCTAGAGGAAGAAGATGACTATGATGAACAAGGAGATGGTAATCCGTTTTAAGGAAATTATAAAAATTGCCCCATAACTTTCAAACTTGTTATTTTCTGTAAAAATGGAGGGGTAAAAGTGTAATTTCACAAGTTTTAACAGAATATCTAACGGAAACTGTTTACGGGTGGTGAATTGTAAGAAAAGTATAGAATTTGGGTGGTTAAAAATAAATACGTTAATAGCGGGTGGTTACCTGCAAATTCCGAAAAATAGCGGGTGTTTCCTGCAAAAACCCCATAATAATATATTATTATTATTTTAGGCTTGGTCTATATGCACACATTTTTTTTGCTAAATGCACACTATTCTGTGCGGTAAGAGTTGCAGTACACTTCTGTGCGTTAAGGATTACCGCACCAAAGGACTCCGGGGCATTGTTGGAAAATTTTCTGAAACCTATACGACGGTGGTGCGGTAACAATTACCGCACAGATCTGTGCGTTAACAATTACCGCACCAGATTAATACGAGATTAAGCAAACAAAAATTTTACTTCTGATGTACTTAAAACCTGTGCGGTAATTGTTACCGCACATGATTTTTTTTTTTAAAAAAACAAATAAATTTAAAAAATAATAATTAAAATATGAATAAACTTGTGCGGTAATTGTTACCGCACAGGTTTTATATATTAAAAAAACAATAAAGTGGTGCGGTAACTCTTACCGCACCACTTTAAATAATGAATAAACCTGGTGCGGTTTTTTTTAATAATTATTTGAAAATAATTAAATTAAATTTTTAAGAAAATAATAAATATAATCTGTGCGGTAACTATTACCGCACATGTTTTTTTTGAAAAAATGCCCGTTCGAATTTTATGCCCGTTGGTGCGTTAACTATTACCGCACCAACGGGCATAAAATTCTAACGGGCATTTTTTGGTTGTATATAGAGGTTGAGCTCTCTTGTTGAAGTTTTGCAATGCACACCACAATGTCTTATAATTATGAGAGTAGTGAGGATGATGGTAACGACAATTGGATAACAGGGGTCGTGGAAGAAGAATACGAAGTTGATGAAGAAGAGGAAGTGGACGAAGAAGACGAAGAAGTCGATGAGGAAGTGGACGAAGAAGAGGAAGAAGGCGAAGCAAATGTATCAATTGCATTAGACGATTGGACTCCGTTACCGATCGGGTAGGCTGAAAGTGAATTTAAAAAATCCAGAATTGCCGGTTCCGAGGCTTCGTCACCGAAAATCGAAGAAATGTGGTTGTACATTTGAGTTATATGGGGTTCGTATAAAAGAAGGGTCTTATAGTTATAAATGGATCGTGAATGTTGTAGAAGGTCGTCACAACAACACCCTTCCTACTAGTTTTCATGGGAATTCATTCGTGGGTAGAATGAGCAAAGAGGAGGAGAAAATAGCAAGGGAAGCGGGGGATGATCGCAAGACGCCAAAAAACATACTTTTTCATCTTAGGAAAAGAGACCCGCAAAATGTGACATCCATGAAGCAGATTGCCAATTTTTTGCAGAAGATCAATTTTGAAGATCGTGGTGAATTGTCAGTTACTCAGTGGTCTCTAAATTTTCAGAAAGAGAACAAGTATTTTTGTCAACCTTTGAGGAACACGAGGACGAATGAGGTTGAAGTCCTTTTTTATCATGAACGCCACATACAAGACAAATACGTATGATATGACTTTAGTGGAGATGGTTGGTTTCACTTGCACGCACAAGACGTTCAACATCGCATATGCATTCATGGCTCAGGAGACAGTAATGCATTACAGGTTTGTGATGATGTGCGTTCATGAGTTGTGTAGAAATTTGGGAGTGATGCCGAAGGCTATAATGACCGACTGTGAGAAGGCTTTGTTGAGAGCAATCAAACTTGTGTTCAAAGACACTGATGTGAAGCAACTATTGTGTTGGGTGCACATTAAGCACAACATCCAGTCACACGCATAAAAAGTGATTAAAAATACTAAAAGGGTGGAGAACTTTGTTACGCAATGTTGGGGGATATTTTGCTCGAGCACCGAAGAAATCTACGAAGAGAGGTTGAGAAAGCTGAGAGATTCATGGAAGAAGGGCATTGTTGGTTACGTTGAAAAGTACTGGTTTACTCCGTACAAGAAGTTCATAGTTAGAGCGTGGACAGACTACACTCTTCACTTTCACAAAAGGACTACAAACAAGTATCTTTGTTTGTTTAGTTGTTAATTTGGACCACCATATTATTTATGCTAATGATTAGAAATTGTGTTTATTTAGGGTGGAGGGGATGCATAAGGTGTTGAAAGAAATTGTGGGTTCTAGTAGAGGAGGCTTCAACAGAGTGATCGTGAGGATCCACCATGCGGTCATAGTTCAGATGGACCTGATTAGGGCGACGATGAACCAAGCACTTACCACTCGGCAAATGGTCTTTGATGACCCAACCTTTCCTCCTGGCATTCGAATGTTGTTTTCAAGGCTATTTTACCGAGTGTCAGATAGGTGTTTTCTGTTGTTGTTGGAAATGTACCAGAAAATATTGAAGGAGGAGTATTCAAATGTTTGTGATGATCATTGGGTTCGAGATTGTCTTGGGATGCCATGCGTACACGATCTTGCTAGGGCAATCATTTCAAAGACACCTCTTGTTCCGGATGATTTTCATGACTTTTGGAAGGAACTGAGATGGGAAGATGATGCAATAAATTTGTCCTTACCCGACGACAATCGTTCAATGTCTATTCCGGAGATCAGAATGCGTGAAATGTGGGCGAAATGGGAAAGTGGAGATTTGAGGGATGGAACTCTATTCAGATTAAGTGAGTTGTACATTGACTTGGAGCATCCGGAACAAAGTTCTTTGGTAGAGCCAACAAACTTGTTTAGGAAAGGAAAAGGAAGGCCGCCGGGATCAAAGAACAAGGAGAAGCAGCAAAATGGGAATTCTCCTCCGAGAGAAAAGAGGGAAAAGAGTTACCACGAGTACGTTAGAGAAGACTTAACAAATACTGAGAATGCGCAAAAAGTCGCAAAGGAGAAGGCAAATAGGCAAAGTGAACGACCAACTTGTCCTAAAAAGCAAGCAAGTCAATTGTCGTTCGACTTCGGATAACAGTCCCAACCTGAACCATTGTTTTCAGAGACCATCGATTTAGAAGACGAAGACATGAATGTCGTGCCCCTAAGAGCTTGCTATCCAGATCGAAACGAAACAGAGGAAGGAGAAGATGAAGAAGAGATTGAAGAAGCCATAAGTTATATGGGGGTGAACTTGGGGGTGAAAAATATTGACTACTTTTGGCTTTCCTACATGACTTCTGTGAAAGATGTGCGTTCAGACGGACATTGTGGGTATCGGTCAATGGCTCTACTTACGGGTATGCAACAGAGTCAATATCGTATGATCCGTGCTGCGTTGGCAGCGGAGCTTCTTGGAAACAAAGAGACATGGGAGCCCATACGACGTGGACTACGGGTAGGAACATGGGATGATCTTATTGCTCAAGTTAACTACATGAGAAGTCCTTGTGAGAGACCATTTTGGATGGACATGCCATTTATGGGTTTGGTGTTTGCCACAGGGTATAATGTTGGTTTAGTGCAACTATCCTGGGATGCGCCGTGTTTATGCTTGCCAATAAGGCAGTCTACAGTGAGCCCTGGTCCTCCACAGAAGATTTTTGGGATAGCTCTTGTCGGATGCAGTAATCACTGGATACCGGTAAGAATCTGTGGTAATCTAAACAAACGTCATGAAACGTCGAAATCATTTATATTTATTGATTAATTTTCTTTGTATATCTAGGTTTGGCTCCGTGATGGGGCACCATTGCCACGTTGTTCCGGTTCGTGGAGAAGATTTGCAGATGACAACATCAAGTGGTGGGAAGGGAAATATGCTGGCCAAGTGGACTTGTTTCGACAATACCGCTTTACTGCTGGAAAGCGTATGGACTACATGACTTGATTTGTAATAGTTTAGTAGCCTTGATCTTTAGACTTCGATTGGAATTGATTTATAATATGTAATGACTTGTCTTGTCTGCTTTGAAATATGTAATGACTTGTCTTGTTTGCTTTAAATAGTGTTTTCAGTAGAGTTAGATGAGGTAGGTGAAACAGTGAAGTGAAATCAGTGAATCCATAAACTACAACACACTCAGCATAAATATGGTGGTGACTTACAGCTGTGTGGTAGCTGTAACACACTCAAGCAAAATATGGTGGTGCGTTAGCAATAAACGCACAACTGATAACTCAACTTCGTCAAGATCCAACAGAAAAATCCCAGCCCAACAAAGACGACCAGCCAAACATTCAAGCCCAACCCAGATTCTGGTGCGTTAACAATCTGTGCGTTAATTGTTAACGCACAGATACTGGTGCGTTAACACTTAACACACAGATTATGTGCGTTAATTGTTAACGCACCAACCCTTTTACCCAGAATCAAATGTTTCTGGTGTTTGTAGGGTTTAGGGTATTAGGGTTGGTGCGGTAACTGTTGTAGTACCAACCCTAATTACATAAAAATTCATTTTTTATGTTGTTTTCTTATACTATTTGATATTATAAAAAGTTTTATGACCCAAAGTAATTGTATACTACTGAAATATGTCGTTATTGAGAGTTTTGTGAATAATTTTATCAAGTTTTACTAATGTAATATGAGATTACGAAGAGTTATATGATAAAAAAACATATTATACTAATGAAATACGAGGTCAGTTGAGTCAAACGATAACAATTAAGTGTTAAACTAATGTTATATGATGAAATAAACACATTATATGAAGTTCATTTTAGTAACGAAATGGTATCACATACATATGAGTATAACTATACAACTTATATACTTGAGAGTAGTAGCATACAGGTGAAAGTCTTCGTTTACATACTTCTAAGTGTTAAAGTTGTTAATTTCTTATAAAAACGATAGCGTTTGATTGGTAATGCTCAAATATTAATGTTACATTTCTTGACTTTTACGTTTTAAGTGCTTATTAAGCCGTTTTATGTCATTTTTTGTCGTTTTTTGTGTTTGGGCCTCATTCAAAATTCATTAGGCCTTATTAGGCCCGTTGACGTTTTCGATAATAATTTTTCGATTCCGAAAAATGAAAATAACTACTCGCCGTATTTGTTGTCATGTTACAATTTCAAAATTTCGATTTTCATCGTTTCAAGGCGTTAAAACGATATGGGCCCAAACTATACACATATGACATCCATTATCCATTACCCACTATCCATTATCCATTATCCACTATCCACTATCCATTATCCATTATCCATATTTCGATTTGGCTTGTTTTATATCGTTTTGAGTCGATTTTTTTCGTTTCTTAGTCGTTTCGAGACGTTTTGAACCATTTTTATCAATATTTGACGTACTTGGTCGTTTTTCGCCTTTTTCAAAAAAATCAAGTTTTGCTAAGATTTGCTCAATTTGGCCATATTATGCCATCATTTTGGCCACATTTTTACACTTTTTTACAACTTGTTCGGAATTCCTTCAAATTTCGATTTGGCTTGTTTTATATCGTTTTGAGTCGTTTTTTTTCGTTTCTTAGTCGTTTCGAGACGTTTTGAACCATTTTTATCAATATTTGACGTACTTGGTCGTTTTTCGCCTTTTTCAAAAAACTCAAGTTTTGCTAAGATTTGCTCAATTTGGCCAGATTATGCCATCATTTTGGCCACATTTTTACACTTTTTTACAACTTGTTCGGAATTCCTTCAAATTTCGATTTGGCTTGTTTTATATCGTTTTGAGTCGATTTTTTTCGTTTCTTAGTCGTTTCGAGACGTTTTGAACCATTTTTATCAATATTTGACGTACTTGGTCGTTTTTCGCCTTTTTCAAAAACTCAAGTTTTGCTAAGATTTGCTCAATTTGGCCATATTATGCCATCATTTTGGCCACATTTTTACACTTTTTTACAACTTGTTCGTAATTCCTTCAAATTTCGATTTGGCTTGTTTTATATCGTTTTGAGTTGTTTTTTTCCGTTTCTTAGTCGTTTCGAGACGTTTTGAACCATTTTTATCAATATTTGACGTACTTGGTCGTTTTTCGCCTTTTTCAAAAAACTCAAGTTTTGCTAAGATTTGCTCAATTTGGCCATATTATGCCATCATTTTGGCCACATTTTTACACTTTTTTACAACTTGTTCGGAATTCCTTCAAATTTCGATTTGGCTTGTTTTATATCGTTTTGAGTCGATTTTTTTCGTTTCTTAGTCGTTTCGAGACGTTTTGAACCATTTTTATCAATATTTGATGTACTTGGTCGTTTTTTGCCTTTTTCAAAAAATTCAAGTTTTGCTATCAATATTTGACATCACTCCAAGTCACGACCCTGATTCTCACTACCTTGCCCACTACCTTGGCCTTCCTCGTGGATTGAATGCCGAAAAAGCTGAGATTGACGAACCGGAGCTGGAGCCATCGGTGGAGCCCCGTCATTCAAAACTCCAAGGAGACGCCTCATGAACTCATCGATATCTGCAGGCCTCCTCTCTGGTGGTGTCTCCAAGAAAGCTCGAATCTCACAAGTCACTAGCTGGGTCCGCTATATTAACAACATATCAAAACATTACAATCAAATATACTAATTGAATGAATATGACTAATAAAATTTATAATCGTACCGCAAAACTGTCAACCGAAGGTGGAATACGCAGCGCACCAACTGGACGATCGAGTCTACGTGATCTGGGATCCACCAGAGGATGAGAAACTCGATCATACCAATCGAGATAATCATCTGTGATTGCCCAATAGTACGTCGCTCGTGGCTCCTGAATCTGTATCAAAGACCTGGGGTCCTGATCCCACACACCAAGCAGATCCTTCTCAAAGCCAACTGAATAATGCGTCAGCCTGTTGTTACGTGTCACCTGGATGGGCTCTGGGGGAGGATCTGGGATACCCTGCACATGTCCAAACTGTCGCAGCAGGCGACTTGGATGATAGAGCTCCTCGATGTCCAGACAACGGAGAATGCCCTCAAACAAAGACGAGGCGTACTGTGGAAGTCTGAAATCCAAATTTGAAAAGGGAAACCAGTTAACCTGCAACAAAACATTACAAAACAGTTAGTATAGTTTACATTCACACAATATAACGAAAGCATACATTCTTAAAATCTGACCTCCTCATAACGAACACGGTCAAGCATGCCACGAATGGCAACAAAACGATCCGTGCTCTTCCCCTGTGGCACCTCTCTGCCCTCCCTCATAGCAGCTGTGGCGTGGTCCATAGAAAGTGGATCTGTCACAAAATGTCCACGAAAATGTGGAAAATATGCCCAGATCCACGACTGCAAAAAAAGGATAATTAGAACTCGACTTCCTAAACATAGCCAATCGTATAGTTGTTTGCGTACTAACCCGCAAAAGAATGCCAGAACTCCCCATCCCCATAGCCAATCGCCTCGACGCCTGTCCAAGGTTGCGATATAGATGAGCTAACACTCCAGCTCCCCAAGCATATCGGCCAGTGCTGTTGTGGTCAGCCAAAAGAACTAACCACCAGTGCTTGACTGCTGTAGTCAACTTGTCCACTAGAACTGTAGTGCCGAGAAGCAACAGTAAGTACATAGACGCAATGAGGCTCTCATCTCTCTGTCCATCCTCCATCCGCATCATATCCTTCAATCTCTGCTGAAGATAACCCAAAGGAATGCCTCCATCCCTATACCAAGTCTTCACCAGTGCCTCCTCTACGTGAAGCATCTTAGCAACAAAAGTGAAGATCTCCTCCTTGCTCAAAACTGAGCTACAACTCCTGCCATGTATAGGCAGCGACAGGATCTCAACCACATCGTGAAGTGTAGGACCAATCTCTCCAAATGGCAAATGAAATGTGTTGGTTTCTGGGTGCCATCTCTCGACGAAAGCAGAAACCAACACATGATCGACAGGACCGGACCCGATATAGCGTAGATCAGTCAATCCAGATCGCTCTGCAAGCTGAAACCATGAATCTGAACCAGGTCTCTTAAACGCCTCTAGTGGAGTGCAGTAGGCGGTGTGGAAGTGAACCTTGACGACCTTCCGTGTCTGTAAAAAAAGTAAAAAAAATAACACAGTTACTTCTACAGAATGCCAAAATATTTCACATATGAACATTATAGTTCAAATACATACCAAATCAAGAGGAGCCTCGCCTTCTGGAAGATCAGCAGGCTGTGGAAAATCAGCATGATCTGCAGCACGTCCACGTCCACGTCCACGTCCTCGTCCTCCGCGTGGAGCGCGTCCACCTCATGCTGGATGATCAGCAGCGTCTGCATCAGCAACATCATCATCTGCCTGAGCTCCTCGGCCTCCTCGCTGTCTCTGTATAAATGGAGGAAGAGGACGGGGGCCAGCTGGAATCACAGGTGCGGGAGGATCAACAACTGTAAGCTCATAAATAGCCCTGGCGATGTGCGTCTCATAACTCTTCAGCAACTCATTTGTAAAAGGACCTCCGGGCATCCAAGGTACAGCAGGAGGTGGTACAGGATCTACATCGGGAGGTGGTACAGTCGGGGGAGGTGGTACATCTGGCGTAGGAGACGAAGGACCTAAATCTGTAGGAGCTGGTGATGAAGGCCCCATACCAGCATGATCCTCTGAAATAATAGGAGGGTCGTCTCTCCTAAGCTGATCTGTCGGTATCTCGGGATGAGATACAATATAATCTGTACCTAAACCCTCACCGTCTCCCAGCATATCATCATCCAAATCAACAGCTGTATCATCGACGTCCATATCCTCCTCCTCACTCTCACTGAAACCCTCATCATCTGCAGACGGATCAACATCTAGACCACAATCCCTAACTGCCCCAGTATCTGTAAGTGCACCAGTAACATCAGTGGGTGTTGAACTAGAAGCATTCAGCTGGTCTCGAGCAGTAGCAAAACTTTGACGTATGGACGCTGTAATCTCCGTCCTCCTAACACGCTCTGCAGCAACAGGAGCCCCCGGAACAAAACCACTAGAAGCCATCGTATCTCGCACCCCCTAATGTTGTTGTTATAGCGTAACGTTATTTTCATAGCGTTACAAAAATAACGTCAAATTCAAAAACGTCTTTTCCATGACGTCGTAACGTTACAAACAGTTGTTGTAACGTCAATCCTAATCAAAATCATCTCTAATTTCTAAACATTTTGTTCATAACGTTACGAAATTAACGTTATAATTCGCCTAATTTCAATACTTTATATACTAATAATTCATAACGTTACAAAATAAGAGAAGGCAATGTCATATTTCATAAAATAATTAATTCATTAATTTTACAATATAGAATGTCATATTTCATAACATTATGAAATTATTATATTTCATAACGTTATAAAATTTCATTAATTTCATAACAAACGAATAAATTAATTAATTTCATAATGTTACCAAATAATATAATTTTATAACGTTACGCAATAAATTACTTAATTTCATAACGTTACGCAATAAATTACTTAATTTCATAACGTTACACAATAAATTACTTAATTTGATAACGTTACCATATAAATTAATTTCATAATGTTATAAAATAAATTAAATAAATTTATAACGTTACGAAATTAAATAACTAATTTCATAACGTTATAAATTTAATCAATTAATTAAATTAAATAAATTGATAACGTTACAAAATTTATTTAAATATTTCATAACGTTATCAAATATTATTAAATTCATAACGTTATGAAATTAAATAACTAATTTCATAACGTTATCAATTTAATAAATTAATCAAATTAAATAAATTGATAACGTTATGAAATTTATTTAAAAATTTCATAACGTTATAAATTTAATAAATTAATTAAATTAAATAAATTGATAACGTTACGAAATTTATTTAAAAATTTCATAACGTTATCAAATATTATTAAATTCATAACGTTATGAAATTAAATAACTAATTTCACAACGTTATAAATTTAATAAATTAATTAAATTAAATAAATTGATAACGTTACGAAATTTATTTAAAAATTTCATAATGTTATCAAATATTATTAAATTCATAACGTTATGAAATTGAATAACTAATTTCATAACGTTACGAAATAAAATAATTAAACTATTTAAAAACATTACAAAAGTTATAGAATACTCGTATTTAATAAAAATACATACTTGATGTAGATCTACGGGAGTCGGAAAAACTTCCGGTTGCGCCTTGGTTTGAGCCTCGGTTTGTGGATTCAACCTTCTATTTGCTCGAGTAGCGTACCCGGGACCGACGTTTTGGACGGGTCGCTTTCGGTTTCTTGGCCTCGGAGCGGGTTCGGGTGCGGGTATCGGGGCGGGTTGGGCTGCTGGTATCGGGTCGGGTCGGGCAACGGGTATCGGGTCGGGTCGGGCAACGGGTATCGGGTCGGGTCGGGCTATGGGTATGGGATCGGGTCGGGCTCGGGATTTTGGCCGGCTCCGGGCACCACCACTGTACCTCAGTGGCACCTCCACTTCCTCCTCTTCTTCTTCCTCCACAGCCAGCCATGGCGTCGTCGTCAACGGAACCTCCATTGCCGGAGCTGCTGCGGGGGGACTTCGGGCGGATTTTGGGGGCCAGAAGAACCGCCATGGTCGGGGAAACTCGAATCCATCCTCTATTGAAGGTTTTGATGGGTTAATCGGCGGGAAAAGGAAGAGAAGACGGCCGACGACTTTTAGGGTTTGGCGGCGGCGATTTTTGACAGAGGAAGGAGGAAGAAGGTCGGGGGAGAGGGAAAGTTTTTTTTTTAAATATGTAACTTACCGCACCACTTTATTGTTGTTTTAATATATAAAACCTGTGCGGTAACAATTACCGCACAGGTTTTAAGTACATCAGAAGTTAAATTTTTGTTTGCTTAATCTCGTATTAATCTGGTGCGGTAATTGTTAACGCACAGATCTGTGCGGTAATGGTTACCGCACCACCGTCGTATAGGTTTCAGAAAATTTTCCAACAATGCCCCGGAGTCCTTTGGTGCGGTAATCCTTAACGCACAGAAGTGTACTGCAACTCTTACCGCACAGAATAGTGTGCATTTAGCAATAAAAACGTGTGCATATAGACCAAGCCTGATTTTATTATTAAAATATTATTTTCTTTATTATAATAAAGAAAAGCGAACATTTAAAACCCGCTGGGTCAACCCGAACCCGTTCAACCCGAAAATTTTGTCAACCCGATTGACTTGAACCCGTTTTCGACCCGAACCCGAACCCGACCCGTTCGACCCGTTTGTCAGGTCTACTTTTGAGTATGATAATATATTCCATCCTAAATTTTGTCTAAGTACATACTATATAATATTATCCTAAGTTTGCTAAAATCAGAAAGATAGCTTTTGATAAATTTGATCTAAATAAAATTTAATAAATAAATATCTTTAATAATAGTTTTTTTTTCCAATTATATGATTCTTGAAAGATATCATTTTGCTTATTTATTATAATAAATTTGTTAAAAATCTATATGAAATTTAGTATTATGCTTTTTTTTCCGGTGGGCAAAGCTAGCAAAAGCAAAAAAAAAATAGAATGAATATCTTTGTGAATATAGAGATAGGATCATATGAGGACAGTTCATCCCATGAGGACATGCGGACGCTTAACAGCCATCAGATCAACTCCATCGTGTGGCTCAGATTAACTTCATATGTTAAGATACTTTTTAAACGGAGGGGCCTTTTAGTCATTTTATCTCATTTGTCCACCTTCGTCTACCTCCATGGTTATTAAATTCGCGAGTTGACTCGTAGAACCAGACGAGTTTACGAGTCAAAGTATGGGTGACGAGTTAACTCGGGAGTAAAATTCGGTGGGCTTCAGACTCGTATCAAACTCGGTCAGACTCGATCACATCCGTAGATTCGTACGAATCTAATAAACTCGTACGAGTTTGTTGCAACACTATTTTCGGTCCATTTTTTGTGAACTGTGGCCTTTGGGTTAGTTGGCCCAAATAAAGAAATGACGCTCGGCCCTATCCTCTAGTCACATAGGTCTCTGCATAGTCCAATTCTTCATTCCATTATTATATCACTCAAACAATTGTGGCAGCCCACCATCCTATAGTAAAAATGGATTTTTGCTTAATAATTTTTTTTTGGGTAAAGCTTAATAAATTAATTTAATAGGTTATCACTTACCAAATTTAACGTAAGTTTGAAATTTGTTACAAGCTTTGTCTTGGATGTTTAGCACTAGTAATAATTTATAAATTTTAGTATTATTTATTAAAATGAATAGATTATTTATTATTTTATTATTTTAGTATTTTAGTATTTTAGTAGATTCTTACGAATATACTATTCGAGTCTACGAGTCGAGTCTAAGGACCCCGTCGAGTCACTAGTAGATTCGAGTTTAATAACGTTGTCTACCTCCCTTCCGGCTTCCGCCTTCTTCTTCGATCTTTCTCTCGTCCCCTTCTCACCATCCTCCTCGATTATGCTCTCCCGTTGTCGGTCTCAGAAGAAGGAATCTCATGTTTCGTCTCCCATTTTTGAAGCAAAGACGTTGTTCGTCGATCTTTTGTTGTCGCCGAAATCTAGGTCAAAATCGATTGAAAATCTCAACACCTCTAAAGGATCTGATCCAGATTCGATGAATTCCATCACAGGTCCGCTTAACAGCCTTTCCCTCGCCAATTCAAATGTTATCATCAACGCCTGCTGATCTGGCAACCTCAAGATTGTCGAGCATGGCTTTGAGGCTCATCACCCATGGGCCATGGCTACATTCACGGCGAAGCCGATTCGAGCACCTCCACGCCTGAAGGTAAGCTTCTAGCCATACTCGTTGAATCCGTATGCAAGTGCGGTGTTGGATCCTGGAATGCCAGACTCGTTGAATCCGTGCAGTGCTTCTTTACTAAGAAGATTCAAGTGTTGAACAAGTATGAAATTTTCCAAAAACCCTAATCTGAAATCTAATAATTATTGATGCTTAGTATTTTAAAATTTTCATTCTTGGTCAGGCCTTGTCCAAAACTGCACGATTTGAGCAGATTTGGAGGAGCAGGGAAAGAAATACTGAGGAAATCCATGACGAAGAAGTATTCCATCTCTATGATGTTGTTTGAGTTGATGCTAAGGGTACAACGGAAAAGGCGAACAAGCTGGAGTATCATTTCTTCTCTATTCAAGACTTTTATTATTTGAGTGCCAATTTAGTTTGAATAGGATTGTCTGATACAAGTTGTTGATTTGCAAGAGACTTAGCTAGAATGAAATTCAACTGAGTTTTCAATTTTGTAGTGCAATCTTATTGATAATGATGTTATTCTAGATTTTCTTCTTCTTATTTTTTTGTCTTTTTATTGTGTGGGTGCCATTTTTGTTTCGGTTTTATTCATATCAAATTAGTTGCTATGATTGGGTGCATGTTGGTTCATTTGTTTATGGATGTTTCATTTGTTTGTATGCTGATATTGAGGGGATCTTTGTTTATTGAATGTGTTCAGTTAGTGAGATTTAGGTTGTCTTTTGGTTGCTGGTTGGGGGAACCTACTATGTATGAAAGTGATTGTTTAGAACTTTAGATCATTACAAACTGAATTTTGAGCTGTTGTGCTCCATGGTTTTAGGAAGTTACTTGAATATTGCAATTGATTTTGTTGGTGTGTTGGTCAGGTAAATTGTGCAACCAACACATTCACTTGCAGTTTGACGTTGGTAACAAACACGATATCTCTATCTCCACACTTTCACAATCGCACCAACGCTGAAGCTTAAGATTTTAGGGACTCTAATCGCACCAACACTTTCACAGTTGTGGTGGCTGAGTCGGACGCCCAACCCGGATATGATCAGCTGGGGTATGACTCAAGATGGTGTGTTCTCTGTTGCGTCATGTTATAATGTAGAAGCATAATGATCGTAGTGGACTCGACATTTACAAGAATATTTGGAAACTTCGTCTGCCGAAACGAGCTCTCTGCTTGGTCTGGCTGGCTGATACGCTGCACTTTGTATAGCGTAACTAGGGATTATTACATTAGTTTAGGAGTATTATCATATGTGTTTCAAGTCATTATTATGTTCTGAGATATTTATGAAGAAGTGAAGAAATGAAGACCAGAACCGAAGAAGAAGAAGAGGATCAAAGATTGAAGACATGAAGACTTGAAGATATTCTGCGGAGCAGCGGCGATCGCCACTACCATCCAGGCGATCGCCATTCTACAACAGAAGAGTTATGTGAGTTCGAGAGATTATGGCGATCGCCATGACTTTACGGGGATCGCCATGGGGTGACAGAGGCTACGGCAGACGCTACATGAAGACCGCGATCGCCAGACATCTATGGCGATCGCCACAACAAGGCCGAAGACATTCCAGACTTTCCTTATTTTCCTTTGTTTATTTTATTTCCTTTTCCTTATTTTATTATTTCGTTTAGGATATTTCTTTTACCATATTTTTTAGGGTTAGTCTCTATTTAAGAACCCTAGCCATCATCATCTTTTCCATCATCTTTTCCATCAGACAATTTAGTTCTGCAACCATGAGCAGGAACTAATCTCCATTGTTTTACCTAGCGGTTGAAACCTTCAGTTATTAAGTTGTGAGATTTCTAAACTCTTGTTCTTTTCCTATGGGTTTGTATTAATTCTCTTGTTCTTCATCTATTGATTTCTATTAGTTTTACTAGCTTGATCACCTAGTTTGATTGATAGTATTCTATTGCTAGACTAGGAATATACGGTGGAATTCCTTGTCATTGTAGCACTCATATCTGCATGATCTGGTAGTTGATTGCTTTTATGAAAGAGAATTGATTGCATGTTAATACTTGACGGTTGTAAGTTATTGCATGCATCCTTATGATTCCTGTGCCCTTTGCTGCTATTTCATCTAATCTTGAGAGGTTTCCCTGATTGTTGAATAATAAGTATTATCAGGACCGGTTGACCTGCTGATATATTAAAGATTGGAATAGGAACATTCCCTAGGATTGAATAGAACTTGAGATAAATCTATGATCAACTTGATTGACTGTTGTGTGGATACTTGCTAGGTGAAACCCCTTCTTATCATATTCTCACCCAAACTCCCTTTGCTTGATACTTGTTACTTTTGTGTTTCATATAATCAAAACCCCCCCTGGTTACTTGTTACTTGTTCGTTAGTTGGTATTTCGCTTGACTGCATAGCGATTGGTGTTTTGATTCTCTTGGGTTCGACCTCTACTTGCTTGCTATACTTTAGTTAGTGTTTAGAGTTTTCTTTGATTTGGCACTACGACTTTAGCCACATCAAATTTGGCGCCGTTGCCGGGGAATTGAAATTTTTCTGATTCGGTGTTAACTGTGAAATTATCAAGTGTTTGGTGTGAACCTTTATGGTTCAGACCCGTGCTACTGATTCATCTCTTGTTTCCTTTGACCCAGAGATTGAAAGGACGTTCCTTCGGAACCAAAGAGCAGCTCTGAACCAAGATAACGAGATGGGTGATCGACATGGACCGCCATTGCCTACTATGAGGCAACTCACTGCCCCATACTTAAACCAACAACCTTTAGCAGTGAGGTTTCCTGAGATTGAAGAAGGTGTGAATTTTGAATTAAAAGCTGGTTTAATTCATGAGCTACCACACTTCCATGGCTTAGCAGGAGAAGATCCCAACAAACACTTGGCTCAATTCCATGCCATATGTTCTAGTATGAAGCCAAGAGGTGTTACTGAGGAGCAGGTCATGCTGAGAGCTTTCGGATTTACTCTGAAAGACGCTGCAAATGATTGGCTCTATTATCAAGCTCCAGGGAGTATTGATACATGGGCTAAGATGAAAAAAGTCTTCTTGGAAAAATATTTTCCAGCCACAAAACTGAGCAGCTTGAAGAAGGAGATCACGAATCTTTAACAACATTCAACTGAGAGTCTCTATGAGTATTATGAGAGATTCAAGAAGCTTTGCTCAAGCTGCCCATTCCATAGTTATACTGACCATGATCTTCTTATGTACTTATTCAGTGGGCTGATTGATGAGGATCGTCGAATGGTAAACGCATCTTGTGGAGGTAATTTTCTGAAACTAACTATACCTCAGGCCACTAAAATGTTTGAAGAGCTGGCTGAAAGTTCAAGGCAGTTTGGCAGTAGACAGAGATCCCACTTAGTCAAAGCAATTAATTTAGATCAATTACAGACTGACATGAATGAACTGAATGATATGATGAAGTCTTTTATGCTGCAAAGTGGTGGTCAACAACTCCAAGAGCCGAATGCTGAGGTAAACGCTGTTGGTGGATGGCAACCAAGGCCAAGGTATGATTCTCATAATATTAATTATCAGCAAACTAGACCTCAGAATTCTATGACTGTTAAAGATATGATCAAGTCCTTAGCTCAAATTGTGATGCAACAAAATGCTAAAACGGAATCGAGTATCCAAAATCTTGAAATTCAGTTAGGACAGATTGCTCAAGCTGTGAGTAAATTAGAGGCTAGGGAACCGGTAAGAAACCCGATAGAGAACGTCAATGCAGTGTTCTTGAGGAGCGGAAAAACTTATGGCGACTGTTCTGTGCCAAAACCGCGATCGCCAGATTTGAGTGGCGATCGCCATGAGATTACAGAGAGCAAAACAAGATCTGCATCCCGACCGCGATCGCCATATAGCGATGGCGATCGCCATTCCATTCCAGAAGCTGAGGTCCAAAATCATCCGCGACCGCGATCACCAGTTGTTGATGGCGATCGCCGGGAGCCCCCTGAGTACATTGATGATTATGTTCGCCCGAATTTCCCCCCTCTGTTTTCTCAGAAGCCTGTTGCTCCCTTTCCTGAGGCGTTGAAGGACACTCGAAGGCTGGAGAACGACAACGAAATCTTCGAAACCTTTAGTAGGTGTGAGGTAAACATTCCTTTGCTTAAACTTGTTAAGAGTATTCCTAGATTTGCTAAGTTTTCGAAAGAAGTTTGTACTATTAAAAGAAACCAAAAACTTAAAGGAAAGAAGAAAGTTGAAATAAGTGAACATGTTTCTGCTGTGTTTCAAAAACGGATGCCTAAGAAATGTGGTGATCCAGGAATATTTAGCATTCCATGTGTGATTGGTGAAACTAAATTTGACAAAGCCATGCTAGATTTAGGTGCATCAATCAATGTTTTGCCTTACTCTTTATATGAATCACTAGGCTTAGGACCTTTGCATAAAACAGGAACTGTTATTCAACTTGCTGATAGGTCTACTATATACCCGAAAGGGGTTGTTGAGGATGTTCTTGTTATGGTTGGTGATCTAATTTTTCCTGCTGATTTCTTTGTGTTAGATATGGAGCATGCTAATAATGTCACACCTATACTGTTAGGTAGACCTTTCATGAAAACTGCACAAACGAAAATTGATGTTAATAGTAGGACTCTCTCTATGGAGTTTGATGGGGATAAGGTAGAGTATAATATTTATGACATGGATCCCATTGATAAAAATTCTCTATGTGATATTGATGTGATTAAGCCTACTTGTAAGGATGAATTACAACCTGTTTTAGAGAATATCTTAGCGCCCCCAAAAGTACATTTTGCTTTATCTACTAACATGCAGGAGTGTCAGGATAAGCTAGTCCCTAAAGGTAAGCTCTCTCCACATCCTTTGGGCAATCGCCCTCCATTACTGACCTCGCCAGGCGAGATACCATTGATGTCTAGTGTGCAGGCACTTGACATTGAGCTTAAACAGCCGCCTGATACGGTCAAGGAGGAGAAAGTGAATGAAACCACCTTCATGGCTAAAGACAAGGTGGTCAAGGTAAGAGGGACGAGATTTAAGGCGTTCCATGAGTGGTTTAAGAGAGAATTCAGACAAGAGACGGTTTTCACAAAGCCAAATGGCGTTAGTTAAATATCTTGAGTTTCATGTCGGGCCACGACATAAAATAAGGAGCTACTCGGGAGGCAACCCGAGGTTTGAGTTTGTTTTTATTTGTTTTTGTTCGGTTTAATTTTCTTTTTAGTTTTTCTATGGACAGGAGGAAATCACCGAAGCTTAGGGTCAGCTATAGTCAGTAGCCAATCTCGCTGTAAGTCTTCTCTCCCGTTCTAAAAAAAAAAAAATAGAGTGCAGAAAAAAAAAATGAGAGAAAAGAAAGTAAGGAGTTGTATTACATCAAGTTTGGTTTCATTGGTACTATCATTCTAGATCTACATTCGCTGGAGCTTAGCTTGTTGGTGACCATGTTCTTTGCAAGGAGTTGATTAGTTTGGGTCACCTTCTACTTTGGAGGTATTCTTTCTTTTGCTTTAGATGAGCTATGCATTATTGGATTACATTTAGTGCTCATCTAATTTCTCATTCTACCACACTTTGATTTTTATTGGAGGAAGGTCATCCGACCTTGTATGTGAGTCTTCTGTCTCCTTCCCTGGGTTCATTTTTTTATGTCTTCCATTTCATTGAGGACAATGCATTGTTTAAGTATGGGGGAGGAGAATGTATTCACATGTATTTATTTAGGTGTTGGTTGTATCTGCATGAGCTTATTGAATATATATTGTATGAAAAAGCCACAAAAATTGAAAAAAGGCATACAATATCCTTGGATAGCAAGTTCTATGCAATAAGAAGGTGGCTTGACCGGCATTAGGCTGGGGAAAAAATAAGTCTTGAGTGATGTGAGTTTTGTGAGCCTGGAACAATTATTGAGTGGTTGGGATGAAAACCTGAAAAGGCGCCCAAGCAAGATGAGTGTTATATAAAAAATTGAGTGTTTTAAGATCTTTATCATCTTGGCGTATAGAGACATAAGAAGAAGGCGTATAGGAGGATTCGGGTAGGCCACTTGGAGGAATAAGGTGTAGTTCTGGGTATGTGCTTATTTTATCACATTGTTCTTGATTTTTGTTGTTGTGTTTTGTGTGTTTTGGAGGAGCTTATTGGCTATATAATCACTAGGAGATATTCTTGTACTTCCTGAGGCTTTGAGTATTTTATTGTATGGGTAGCTTTTCTGTAAGTTACTCGGGACGAGTAAAAGTCTAAGTATGGGGGTATTTGATACGCTGCACTTTGTATAGCGTAACTAGGGATTATTACATTAGTTTAGGAGTATTATCATATGTGTTTCGAGTCATTATTATGTTCTGAGATATTTATGAAGAAGTGAAGAAATGAAGACCAGAACCGAAGAAGAAGAGGATCAAAGATTGAAGACATGAAGACTTGAAGATATTCTGCGGAGCAGCGGCGATCGCCACTACCATCCAGGCGATCGCCATTCTACAACAGAAGAGTTATGTGAGTTCGAGAGATTATGGCGATCGCCATGACTCTACGGCGATCGCCATGGGGTGACAGAGGCTACGGCAGACGCTACATGAAGACCGCGATCACCAGACATCTATGGCGATCGCCACAACAAGGCCGAAGACATTCCGGACTTTCCTTATTTTTCTTTGTTTATTTTATTTCCTTTTCCTTATTATTTCGTTTAGGATATTTCTTTTACCATATTTTTTAGGGTTAGTCTCTATTTAAGAACCCTAGCCATCATCATCTTTTCCATCATCTTTTCCATCAGACAATTTAGTTCTGCAACCATGAGCAGGAACTAATCTCCATTGTTTTACCTAGAGGTTGAAACCTTCAGTTATTAAGTTGTGAGATTTCTAAACTCTTGTTCTTTTCCTATGGGTTTGTATTAATTCTCTTGTTCTTCATCTATTGATTTCTATTAGTTTTACTGGCTTGATCACCTAGTTTGATTGATAGTATTCTATTGCTAGACTAGGAATATACGGTGGAATTCCTTGTCATTGTAGCACTCATATCTACATGATCTGGTAGTTGATTGCTTTTATGAAAGAGAATTGATTGCATGTTAATACTTGACGGTTGTAAGTTATTGCATGCATCCTTATGATTCCTGTGCCCTTGATTGCTTTTATGAAAGAGAATTGATTGCATGTTAATACTTGACGGTTGTAAGTTATTGCATGCATCCTTATGATTCCTGTGCCCTTTGCTGCTATTTCATCTAATCTTGAGAGGTTTCCCTGATTGTTGAATAGTAAGTATTATCAGGACCGGTTGGCCTGCTGATATATTAAAGATTGGAATAGGAACATTCCCTAGGATTGAATAGAACTTGAGATAAATCTATGATCAACTTGATTGACTGTTGTGTGGATACTTGCTAGGTGAAACCCCTTCTCATCATATTCTCACCCAAACTCCCTTTGCTTGATACTTGTTACTTTTTTGTTTCATACAATCAAAACCCCCCCTGGTTACTTGTTACTTGTTCGTTAGTTGGTATTTCGCTTGACTGCATAGCGATTGGTGTTTTGATTCTCTTGGGTTCGACCTCTACTTTCTTGCTATACTTTAGTTAGTGTTTAGAGTTTTCTTTGATTTGGCACTACGACTTTAGCCACATCACTGGCTCTTAAGGTCTGTAGTTTGACTAACGTTGCTATCCCCTTATTCATCTTTCCAGGGACTTTAAGTTGGCCTCTACAATATGGCTTGAAATCAATCCAAACTTGAGAAATCCAGCTTTCTTTAGTATTAATTTTGCTGAATGTATTCGGGCTAACCTCACTTGCAAGATGGAACTGACTGATTTGCTTGTTTGGGCCAATATCTTTGGGTGTGCACTTCAGCTTTTTTGAAAGTGGAAAAATAATATCATCTTTTCTAGACAAAGGGGCATTGGAAATAGATCCCGCACTGGAACTGAGACGGCGCTCTGTGCCATGGATCGTGTTCAAAAGCCCCAAGCGTCTATAAATGATGTTGAGGAATAAGCTAGCATTTATGTGGAAGTGCTTGAATCTGAACTTCTTTCTGCTTTTTTCCCAACAGATGAACCTTATTTGGCTCACCACCATTTTTTTTAAAGGATTTTGGCTCACTAACTTAATGTTGGGCTATTTGGCGTGTTAGAGTGATGTTTTAGTCTTGCAACCTTATTTTATGGGACTTACTATTTAGCACACCCTTTTTTTTTTTATTTAGCACACCCATACATTCATCACGGAACTATGTCAAACATCCGTCACGAAGGTGTATAATAGTTCCGTGATGAAGGTCTTCAATACGTCCGTGACGAAAGTCTTGCAGAGTTCCGTGACGAAGAAACCGCATAGTTCCATGACGAAGGTCCTCTTTTTCAGTTATAAAAGAGATTTTTTTACCCAACCCTAATGTAACTTATTCCTCTACATCTCTAACCCTTTCGGCGCAACAACAACACACCACAACACCATTCTCTACCATTGTCTACATCTCTTCATCTCTTTCACTACAATAATCAACAAATCAAGTGATAAGGTAATTTCTAACTCTCTTTTGCATTAATTTTCTATGTTTGATGAAGATATGTCAAAACCATTGATATGGTGTGATTAAATTAGATTGATATGTGTATTAAGCATGTTTTTTAGTTAAAATGTTGTTTGTTTATGTTTAATTGAGAATTGTTTCAAATTTAAGATATAATCCCCAAATTGATGAACTTATGAATTAAGGTTTGACATTTTGATTAAGAAAGATATGGTATGAAATGATTTAGGGGCTAATGCAATTGGATAGACTAAATACTGTTTTTTGTGCTTGAAATTCTGGAAATTTGAAGCAAATTCATTCGTCACCGGATGTTTTGGCATTGCTGAATTTATGGTTGTGCAAAATCCTTCGTCACGAAGGTAATCAATAGTTCCGCGACAAAGGTCAAACAGACATTCATGACGGAAGTCCACTGGACCTTCGTGACGGAGGTTATGGCGAAATGCGTGACGAAGGTTGAGGAGAGTTCCGTGAGGGAACTCTACTGGACCTTCGTGACGGATGTTTATGCATATTTTTGCTGTTTTTTTGTTTTGTTGGTTTGTTATGCGTAAATTGATAAAATATTATGTTTGTGTAGATGCATCCGTCTTCTAGAAGTGCCCGGAAGAATGCCCGTAATCAAACTCGAGAAGAAATCGAGGCTGGAGAGAGGCCCGCTTACCAGCCGAAGCCGAGGAAGAGGCGCGAAAGAGCTGACGAGGGTACAAGTGCAAGTCAAGAGGTCCCACAACCGTCTTGGCATGAACAACAACAACTAGCTGACCCTAGTGCATATTCGAACCTTTACGAGAACATGGTTAGTTAATTTGAAATTCACATTATATTAGTGTTTTTTGTTATTATTAAATTAATAATTTCTGAAATTTATTTGATTACAACAGCAAATCCCGATGACTCCAACCTATGAGGCACAGTATCCAACTTGGAGTCCGCAGAGTGGTGTAAGTATTAGTTTAAAATTTAATTTATAGACGATTATGAGTGAAAGTTGTACATTTTACTAATAACCACTTTTTTTGTAATAAATCCCTACATGGGTTCCCCCCTCTTCTCCACAAGTAGCATGGGATGAAGCGGTAGGCCGTCAACAGGCCTTTCAGCCAGAAGCACCAGAATGGAAATCTGGTCCAACTGCTTCCTGGGTTGAAGGACAGTTTGAGGGCCATTACGGGGGGATCGATCTTAATGAACATGGCGATGAAAAAGACGACATTTACCCGAAGTTATAGTGGCCTGTGCCTGGAGGTCCTATGGAGATAGACTTGCTGCATAGCTTCAGCGGGCACACTGCTTATATGATTTGGCAAGGACATGTAAGTAAAGCTATCACCTTTGTTTGAATTGTTAATTGCGTAATTTCCATGCTTTGTTAATTTAGACATGATTTGTTAATTGATTTAAATGTACTTAAAAAACTTGAAATATGATAAATAGGAGAGACCGCAATTGAGAAATACGGTCAGAAAAAAAGGTTTAAAAAAATGAAAGTTAGAGGGCGACTATCCTTGGGTTTCGTTGGCTAGGGCTTCTGGTTTGTCACATTTGCAAACCCTCATGTATCCCAACCACGACCAAGCGTTGATCAATGCATTTGTTGAGCGCTGGAAGCTAGAAACAAATTCATTTCACTTGCCATTTGCTGAAATGACAATCACCCTATTAGATGTTGATGAGGCTAAAGTCGTAGTGCCAAATCAAAGAAATAAACTCTAAACACTAACTAGAGTATAGCAAGTAAGTAGAGGTCGAACCCAAGGGAATCAAAACACCAATTCAATGCAGTCAAGTGAAATATCAACTAGTGAACAAGTAACAAGTAACCAGGGGGGTTTTTGATTGTATGAACACACAAGTAACCAGTAACAAGCAGAGGAAGGTTTGGTTGTGAATATGATGAGAGGGGGTTTCACCTAGCAAGTATCCACACAACAGTCAATCAAGTTGATAATAGATTTATCTCAAGTTCTATTCAATCCTAGGGAATGTTCCTATTCCAATCTTTAATATATCAGCAGGCCAACCGGTCCTGATAATACTTACTATTCAACAATCAGGGAAACCTCTCAAGATTAGATGAAATAGCAGCAAAGGGCACAGGAATCATAAGGATGCATGCAATAACTTACAACCGTCAAGTATTAACATGCAATCAATTCTCTTTCATAAAAGCAATCAACTACCAGATCATGCAGATATGAATGCTACAATGACAAGGAATTCCACCGTATATTCCTAGTCTAGCAATAGAAAACTATCAATCAAACTAGGTGATCAAGCTAGCAAAACTAATAGAAATCAATAGATGAAGAACAAGAGAATTAATACAAACCCATAGGAAAAGAACAAGAGTTTAGAAATCTCACAACTTAATAACTGAAGGCTTCAACCGCTAAGTAAAACAATGGAGATTAGTTTCTGCTCATGGTTGCAGAACTAAATTGTCTGATGGAAAAAGATGATGATAGAAAAGATGATTCGGATGATAGAAACTAGGGTCTTTAAATAGAGAACTAACCCCAAAATATATGGTAAAAAGAAAGATCCTAAACGAAATATAAGGAAAATAGGAAAATAATAAAAGAAATAAAAGAAAAGCAAAATAAGGAAAGTCCGGAATATCTCCGGCCTTGTTGTGGCGATCGCCATAGATGCCTGGCGATTGCGGTCTTCATTTAAATCTTCGCCGTCTCTGTCGCACCATGGCGATTGCCATAGAGTCATGGCGATCGCCATAGAGTCATGGCGATCGCCATGCTCTCTCGAACTCCTGAATGCTCCTGTTGTAGAATGGCAATCGCCATAGTGATGGTGGCGATCGCCGCTGCTCCGCAAAAAGCCTTCATCTTCATGTCTTCAATCTTTATCTTCTTCTTCTTCGGTTCTGGTCTTCGTTTCTTCACTTCTTCATAAACAACTCATAATATAACAATAGCTCCAAATACTTGTGATAACACTCCTAAACTAATGTAATAACCCCTAGTTACGCCATACAAAGTGTAGCGTATCAAATACCCCCATACTTAGACTTTTACTCGTCCCGAGTAACTTACAGAAAAGCTACCCATACAATAAAATACTCAAAGCCTCAGGAAGTACAAGAATATCTCCTAGTGATTACATACTCAATAAGCCCAAAGCATACAAAACGCAACAACAACAATCAAGAACAAATGTGATACAATAAGCACAAACTCAGAACTACAACTTATTCCTCCAAGTGGCCTACCCGAATCCTCCTATACGCCTCCTTCTTATGTCTCCATACGCCAAGATGATAATGATCCTAAAACACTCAATTTTTTTACATAACACTCATCTTGCTTGGGCGCCCTTTCGGGTTTTCATCCCAACCACTCAATAATTGTTCTGAGCTTACCAACTCACATCTCTCAAGACTTATTGTTGCCTCAGCCTAGTGCCGGCCAAGCCACCTTCTTATTGCATAGATCTTGCTATCCAAGGATTTTGTATGCCTTTTTCTCAATATTTTTGGCTTTTTCTATTTTTTTAATTTTTTTTGAATTTTTGATTTATAACATGCAAAATGAAATGCTAGGAAAGTAAATATGTACAATTACTCATATCATCCCCTCCCCCATACTTGAATGAAACATTGTCCTCAATGGAAAATAAAGGACATACAAATGTAAATGGGGAAGCAAGGATAATACTCACTGTGGTGATGGTGGTGGATGGTGTGGGTAGTAGGGGTTTGCACCCCTAAAGAACTCCTCCTGCCTCTGTTGCAACGTCTGCATGGTCTGCTCAATGTTGGTGAACCGAATGTCATAGCTGCTCACTGTTCGGCTCATCTCAGCTAGCTGTGTCCCGAATGTCTGCTGCTGAAGAGACATACTCTCCATCAAACTGTACATCCGCTCATAATCAAATCCCGGGGCAGCAGCCTGATGACCGCCCTGATCCGCCCTCGGAGCACCATCATGACCTCCCATGTCAACTTCCATCTCCGCCTCCTCGTCAGACTCCTCTTCTTCAGCACCATCAGGCAATAGTCGAAAATCCCTTGCAAGAGGACCAAAGGGAATGAATCTAGGTAGACGCATCTTGTGAGTGCCCTCATGCTTGGACAACCATGTATAAATATCCCGACGCACATCTAGAAGCAGTGCACGCCTCAGCCCTGGAACATCATAAACATAGTTGGAGTTGCTGCTACCACTAGGGATAGCATCATCTCCTAAACAGAGTCGGGCAATGAGAGTGACCATCCCTCCCATGCTTATCTTGCCCACCTTCTAGCCCATCTTCCTGTATTTGGCCACACTATGGCAAAAAAGCAGGATCCAATCTGGCACAGTCTCACATTCAGGTGTGAGGCTCCATAAGAACTGTAAATCCTGAGCAGAGACCTTGTTCACCTCCCCACGCCCCAAGAAACACATGGCTATCACCTTGTGAGCTAGCCTAAGGCAAGGATGAGTGAACTCGTAATTGTACTGAGTAATAGAAGGGTTCAGTACCTGCCCTGTAACATGAAACCAAAAATCTGCAGCCCTCTGGTCAGGCTCACTCCAACTCTCACTAGGGTCCTTGCTTACTCCAAATAGTACACTCAAATCATCAAAACCAAGAACATACTCTTTACCTTGCAGCATAAAAACAATATTTCGTTCCTCCGTACTGAATGAGAAAGTAGCAATAAAATCTCGTGTTAAAGTCTCATCAGTGGGAGCGTTTTTGGTCATAAGTCCACCTAAACCACCATGGCTCAGCAATGCCAATGTGCATTCTTCCAAACCCAACAATTGCAAAGTGGGTACGCAAAAGAACTTAGTAGTAACTACAGCTTTAGAATCCACAAAATCTCGAACCTCTTTCTGGTTTTTAGTCATACATCTCTTGACTCCTCTCACCATTGTATAATAAGGGAATGAATAACAAAGGGGAGAAACGAAGTGTACTCACAAAATTTTCGAAGTAAAATAACTGCTGCAGAACAGAATGGCGATCGCGGTGTATGGGTGGCGATCGCGGTCGCTGAAATTCTGGGTGAACAACTTCTGTGCTCTAATGGCGATCGCGGTGGAAGGATGGCGATCGCGGTCGTGCTGTTTTGCCGAAGTCGAGCTCCTGTCAACAGATGGTGATCACCTGGAGATGGGGACGGTCGCGGTGGAGTTTTTCCGGCGAGCTACTAGTTGAAACTGGTGGATTGAGGGAGGGTGGAGGGTATGGAAGATATGGGAGATGAGAGTGGCTAGGGTTTGAGAAGATGAGGGAGAAGATGGGGGGTGGGTGGGGGGTTTTATAGTGGGGCTGATGGGGTTTTATTGGTGAGGGTAGGTATGAGATTGGGCTTGGGCTTCGCTTTTTATTATCATGACCTTTTCAGCCGGCCCACTTGCATAACTGATTAATCCATGTAGCTTTATCAATTTATCGTCTCCACATCAGCTAGTTACCGTTCCGTCAGTGCCCCGTCAGCACAAAGTCAGCGCCACGACATCCGAAATATCCACGTCATCTTTTTTTTTTTTTTTTTTTTTTTTTTTTTTTTTTTTTTTTAGAACGGGAGAAGACTTACAACGGGATTGGCTACTGACTGTAGCGGACCCTAAGCTTCGGTGCTTTCCTCCTGTCCATAGAAAAACTAACAAGCAAATTACCTCGAACAAAAAACAAAAACAAACTCAAACCTCGGGTTGCCTCCCGAGTAGCGCCTTATTTAACGTCGTGGCTCGACTTCATGCCTTTCAATCAGGTTTCATCAATAGGCTCAGTAAAATATTGCTCATCAATGGCCTCGTTGGTGAAACCTTCATGATAGGCTTTCAATCGTTGCCCATTTACCTTAAATACCTTATGAGTCTCTCCATCATATAAATCCACTGCTCCATGGGGAAAGACTTGGGCAACGACATAAGGTCCTACCCATCTAGACTTAAGCTTACCTGGGAAAAGTTTCAGACGTGACTGAAATAGTAGAACTTTATCACCTGTTTTGAAGTTCTTTCTCAAAATGTTCTTGTCATGCCAAGCTTTCGTCTTTTCCTTATATATGACAGCATTGTCATAGGAGTCGAGTCTTGCTTCCTCTAGCTCACTCAATTGTAGCTTCCTGAATTCTCCAACTTCACTAATTTGCATGTTGCATTTCTTGACAGCCCATAATGCCTTATGCTCAAGCTCCACTGGAAGATGACAACCTTTACCAAAAATTAATCGATAGGGTGACATACCTATAGGAGTTTTGTAGGCTGTGCGGTAGGCCCATAATGCATCATTAAGTCTTAGGCTCCAATCCTTCCTGTTAGGAGCTACTGTCTTCTGTAAGATGGTCTTGATCTCCCTGTTTGACAACTCAGCTTGTCCATTGGTCTGTGGATGATAGGCAGTGGAGACCCTCTGAGTGACATGATACTTCTTCAGCAATGCACTCACCGTCTTGTTACAAAAGTGAGTACCCCTGTCACTTATGAGAGCCTTGGGAATACCAAAACGAGCAAATATGTTCTCTTTCAAGAATCCTGCTACAACTTGAGAATCATCAGTCTTGGTGGCCTTCGCTTCCACCCATTTGGAAACGTAGTCCACCGCAAGCAAAATATATAAGTTCCCGAATGAGCTGGGGAAAGGTCCCATAAAGTCAATCCCCCAAACATCAAAAATCTCACAAAAGATGATTGGTGCTTGAGGCATCTCATTCTTTTGAGACATGTTCCCAACTCGTTGGCATTGATCACAGGTTTTGCAATAGGCATAAGCATCACGAAATATGTGTGGCCAGTACAAACCTGCATCCAATACTTTCCTAGCTGTACTATTTGCCCCAAAGTGACCCCCACATGCATAAGAATGACAAAAAGACAAGACAGATTGTACCTCATTATCAGGAAGGCATCGACGAATCACCTGATCATTACAGTGTCTCCAAAGATAGGGATCATCCCACACATAGAATCTAGCTTCGCTTTTCATCTTATCCTTTTGAGCCTTGGAAAAATTAGGGGGAAACTCGCCTATGACAAGAAAGTTCACTAAATTTGCGTACCAGGGTTTGAAGTTTTTTAGAGCGAGGAGTGTAGCTTCAAGATCGACGTTAATGTAAGTGTCTGCAAGCCAACGGCGATCGCCACCAATGAATGGCGATCGCGGTCGCGGTCTAGAATCGACTGTAGCTTCTGTGGAAGAATGGCGATCGCCAATGGTTTGTGGCGATCGCGGTCGTGACTCAGTACTCCTGTAACCATTAGAATAATCATGGCGATCGCCACTAGATGGTAGCGATCGCGTCATGGCCACAGTAGCCACTCCGAACAGATTGTCATCGGGGAAATTTCCCTGAATTTGCTCCTGCATATCTGGCTTGTCATCTGCACTGACTAATCTACTCAAGTGATCAGCCACCAAATTTTCAGCACCTTTCTTGTCTCGAATTTCCACATCAAACTCACTCAGCAATAAGATCCATCGAATCAATCTTGGTTTGGCATCCTTCTTCGTCATAAGATAACGAAGTGCTGCATGGTCAGTATAAACAATTACCTTGGTACCAAGTAGATATTGTCTGAATTTCTCCAAGGCAAACACAATTGCTAGCATCTCCTTCTCAGTGGTGGAGTAGTTCCTTTGTGCTCCATTCAAAGTCATAGAAGCATAATGAATTACATGAGAAGCTCTTGCTTCTTTTTGTCCAAGAACTGCTCCCACTGCATAGTCACTAGCATCACACATGATCTCAAAAGGTCGAGACCAATCTGGTGCCTGAATAATTGGTGCACTTGTCAAACAAGTTTTCAACTCATCAAACGCTTTCTTGCACTCGTCATTAAGCTCAAAATCAACCTCCTTTTTTAGAAGCTCACATAGTGGTGATGAGGTCTTTGAAAAATCCTTAATAAACCTGCGATAGAAACCTGCGTGGCCTAGAAAAGAGCGAACTTCCCGCACATTAGTAGGATAAGGCAAAGATTGAATTACATCAATCTTCGCCTTATCGACCTCAATACCCCTAGCTGACACAATATGCCCTAACACAATACCTTGCTCAACCATGAAGTGACACTTTTCAGAATTAAGAACCAAGTTAGTTTCTACACATCTTTTAAGCACTAGTGTCAAATGGTTTAAACATGCATCAAAACTGTCACCATGAACTGTGAAATCATCCATAAAAACTTCAATGAAATTTTCAACATACTCAGAAAAAATACTCACCATACACCTTTGGAACGTACCGGGTGCGTTACACAACCCAAATGGCATCCTGCGGTATGCAAAAGTACCAAAAGGGCATGTAAATGTCGTTTTCTCTTGATCCTCTGGGGCTATGGCAATCTGAAAATAACCTGAGTATCCATCCAAAAAGCAATAGAAAGGGCGACCAGCAAGTCGCTCATGCATTTGATCAATAAATGGTAAAGGAAAGTGATCCTTTATAGTTACCGCATTCAACTTACGGTAATCAATGCAAACTCGCCAACCTGTTTGTAATCTGGTAGGAACCAACTCTCCTTGTTGATTCTCTACAACCTGAATACCACCCTTCTTGGGGACACATTGTGTAGGACTAACCCATTGACTGTCAGAGATAGGAAAAATCATACCTGCCTGCAGGAGTTTCAGCACCTCCTTCTTCACCACTTCAGTCATTGGTGGATTGAGCCCCTTCTAGCAAAATCCTATGCATACATGTCGAGGGACTAATCCCTTTGATGTCTGCAATGGTCCATCCCAAAGCTACCTTATGATCTTCAAGCACTGCCACTAATTTCTCCTCTTGCTCCTTGGAAAGATGGCTTGAAATAATAACCGGTAATGTTTTACCTTTTCCAAGAAAAGCATACTTCAAATGTTTGGGCAGCTCCTTCAATTCAACTTCTGGTGCCTGCACAATAGATGGTAGGAGCTTCTCGCTCGGTACTATTAGTTCTAAGGGGCCATTGCCCACATAAGTGTAGGGAGGCTTACCTTCAGCGTTCAATTGTGCCAAGACTACCTGCATGTTAGTGGATAGAGACATATATGCATGTGGATCCTCCACATCATTCTCAATGATCGATTTCAGCTCATCACAACAAGTCACATCAAACACATCTTGCACAATAGGCTCAATCACATCAATAGAACACAAAGAATGGTCATCAATGGGATGTTTCATAGCATCATAAATATTGTATTGAACCTTCTCCCCATCAAATTCCATTATCAGTGTCCCACTGTTCACATCAATCTTAGTTTGAGTAGTTTTCATAAAAGGCCTACCTAGCAAAATAGGTGCTGCATGCTTGTCATGCTCCATATCCAAAACAAAGAAATCAGCAGGAAAAATCAAGTCACCAACCATAACAAGAACATCTTCAACCACCCCTTTCGGGTACACATTAGATCTATCAGCAAGTTGAACAACAATTCCTGTTTCATGCAATGGTCCTAAACCTAGTGATTCATACAGAGAAAAAGGCAAAACATTGATTGATGCACCTAAATCTAGCATAGCTTTTTCGAATTTAGTTTCACCAATCACACATGGAATGCTAAACATGCCTGGGTCACCACATTTCTTAGGCATACGTCTTTGGAACACAACAGAAACTTGTTCACTAACTTTAACCTTTTGTCTTCCCTTGAGTTTTTGATTTCTTTTAATTGTGCAAACTTCTTTCAAAAATTTTGCAAATCTAGGAATACTCTTGACAAGTTTAAGTAAAGGGATGTTTACCTCGCACCTACTGAAGGTTTCGAAAATTTCCTTATCGTTTTCTGGCCTTCGAGTGTCCTTCAATGCCTCGGGAAAGGGAGCCACAGGCTTCTGTGAGATTAGAGGAGGAAAGTTGGGGCGAACATAATTGTCAACCGACTCAGATGACTCATGGCGATCGCCATTCATGGACGGCGATCGCGGTCGCGACCCTTTAGCCTCTGTTGAAATATGGCGATCGCCAATTATTGGTGGCGATCGCGGTTCCTTCTCGGCCAGATTCTGCTTGCTCTCTGTAATGTTACCGCGATCGCCACCAATGTTTGGCGATCGCGGTCGGTCTTCTGGAGTTGCTGTCTCAAGATTTTGCCTTTGTTTACTCTTTTCAGCATTAGATTCCTCAACCAATAATTTTCCACTTCTCAATGTCACAACACTAACATTTTCTCTCGGGTTTACTACCGTTTGAGATGGTAGCTTTCCTGAATCTCTAGCTTCTAAGTTGCTCACAGCTTGAGCAATTTGTCCTATTTGTTTCTCAAGATTCTGAATACTCGACTCCGTTTTAGCATTTTGTTGCATCACAGATTGAGCTAAGGACTTAATCATCTCTTCAGCAGTCAGAGAGTTTTGAGGTCTAGGCTGATTTTGGTGATTATGCAACACTTGAGGGTTTTGAACATTATTCTGATTATCCCACCTCAAGTTAGGATGATTCCTTGTACCTGGATTATAATGATTAGCATAAGGATCAAATCTAGGCCTAGGTTGCCATCCTCCTGCAGCATTTACCTCAGCACTCGGTTCTTGGAGTTGTGGGCACTCGTCAGTAAGATGCCCTGTGAGTGTGCATACCCCACAAGCTCTCACGTGTTGTCGACCACCACTTTGCAGCATAAATGACTTCATCATATCTTTCAGTTCATTCATATCACTTTGAATTTTAGCGGGATCAAGTGAACTTACTGACTGTGTTCTTTGCCTGCTACCAAACTGCCTTGAGCTCTCAGCTAATTCCTCAAACATTTCAGTAGCCTGAGGTACAGTTAATCTTAAAAAGTTACCTCCACATGATGCATTCACCATACGACGATCTTCATCAATCAGTCCACTAAATAAATACATGAGAAGATCATGATCAGTGTAGCTGTGGAAAGGACAACTTGAGCACAACTTCTTGAATCTCTCATAATATTCATAGAGACTTTCAGTTGCGTGTTGTTGGAGATTTGTAATGTCCTTTTTCAGGCTGCTCAGTTTAGTTGCTGGAAAGTATTTCTCCAAGAAAACCTTTTTCATCTTAGCCCAAGTATCAATACTCCCAGGGGCTTGATAGTAAAGCCAATCATTAGCAGCGTCTTTCAGAGTGAATCCGAAAGCTCTTAACATTACCTGTTCCTCAGTGACACCCCTCGGCTTCATGCTAGAACATATGGCATGAAACTGAGCCAAATGTTTGTTTGGATCCTCACCTGTTAAGCCATGAAAGTGTGGAAGTTCATGAATCAATCCAGCTTTTAGCTCAAAATTCACACCCTCAGCTATCTCAGGAAACCTCACTGCCAGAGGTTGTTGATCTAAGTTCGGGGCAGTGAGCTGCCTCATAGTAGGCATTGGCTGTCCATTTCGATCACCCATCTCGCTACTTTGGTTCAAAGCTGCTCTTTGGTTCCTGTTGAACGTCCTCTCGATCTCTGAATCAAAAGCAACAAGAGATGAGTTAGTAGCACGGGTCTGAACCATAAAGGTTCACACCAAACAGTTGATAATTTCACAATTAACACAGAATTGGAATAATTCAATTCCCCGGCAACGGCGCCAAATTTGATGAGGCTAAAGTCGTAGTGTCAAATCAAAGAAATAAACTCTAAACACTAACTAGAGTATAGCAAGTAAGTAGAGGTCGAACCCAATGGAATCAAAACACCAATTCAATGCAGTCAAGTGAAATATCAACTAGTGAACAAGTAACAAGTAACCAGGGGGGGTTTTGATTGTATGAACACACAAGTAACCAGTAACAAGCAGAGGAAGGTTTGGTTGTGAATATGATGAGAGGGGGTTTCACCTAGCAAGTATCCACACAACAGTCAATCAAGTTGATCATAGATTTATCTCAAGTTCTATTCAATCCTAGGGAATGTTCCTATTCCAATCTTTAATATATCAGCAGGCCAACCGGTCCTGATAATACTTACTATTCAACAATCAGGGAAACCTCTCAAGATTAGATGAAATAGCAGCAAAGGGCACAGGAATCATAAGGATGCATGCAATAACTTACAACCGTCAAGTATTAACATGCAATCAATTCTCTTTCATAAAAGCAATCAACTACCAGATCATGCAGATATGAATGCTACAACGACAAGGAATTCCACCGTATATTCCTAGTCTAGCAATAGAAAACTATCAATCAAACTAGGTGATCAAGCTAGCAAATCTAATAGAAATCAATAGATGAAGAACAAGAGAATTAATACAAACCCATAGGAAAAGAACAAGAGTTTAGAAATCTCACAACTTAATAACTGAAGGATTCAACCGCTAAGTAAAACAATGGAGATTAGTTTCTGCTCATGGTTGCAGAACTAAATTGTCTGATGGAAAAAGATGATGATAGAAAAGATGATTCGGATGATAGAAACTAGGGTCTTTAAATAGAGAACTAACCCCAAAATATATGGTAAAAAGAAAGATCCTAAACGAAATATAAGGAAAATAGGAAAATAATAAAAGAAATAAAAGAAAAGCAAAATAAGGAAAGTCCGAAATATCTTCGGCCTTGTTGTGGCGATCGCCATAGATGCCTGGCGATCGCGGTCTTCATTTAAATCTTCGCCGTCTCTGTCGCACCATGGCGATCGCCATAGAGTCATGGCGATCGCCATGCTCTCTCGAACTCTTGGATGCTCCTGTTGTAGAATGGCGATCGCCATAGTGATGGTGGCGATCGCCGCTGCTCCGCAAAATGCCTTCGTCTTCATGTCTTCAATCTTTATCTTCTTCTTCTTCGGTTCTGGTCTTCGTTTCTTCACTTCTTCATAAACAACTCATAATATAACAATAGCTCCAAATACTTGTGATAACACTCCTAAACTAATGTAATAACCCCTAGTTACGCCATACAAAGTGTAGCGTATCAGATGTGCACAAGATTTTGGGTATCCCTATAAACGGAAAGGGCATGGGATTTCGCACATCTGCTGATGATGTTGGCAAATCTGACACGAAGGCTGTAATGGGCAACAGAGCAAAGACGGCTTTTGGTATAGATTTACTTGACGCAAGAGTCAAAGCTGGTAATGAAGTTTCACCAGAGCTTTTGAAGGAACAATGCATGACAGTGGATAATGAGGGGAACTTTGAAATGGATCAAGTCTCAATCGCTAAGGGTTGGTTGACATACTTGTTGGGAATGACATTGTTTCCTGACAAGTCGTCGTACATGATCAAGTTGATTCACCATGAATGGCTTAATGATATGGCAAATATCCATGGTGTCTTGGGGTTCGGGTGCGTTGTGTGCTTTGTATGGATAACTGGGTAAATACTCCCACAGAGATTTGCCCCTCCACAAAACTATGAGTGGGATGAGACAATGCCATATGCAAGCCAAATTTGATTTGTCTGAAAGACCGGACAATCGTCGCAGCTACAGAGAGGAGCTAGACAATATGAGCGTAGAAGGGGTATGATTATATTTTCATTATCTGTTAATTTTTTATTGTACTTTTGAACTTGTTTTATTGATTTGTGTACAACTGGTTGAGTGGCAACCGTATGGACGCCTAGATTTTCGTAGGGAAGATCTTCGGCCGACTTTCTTTCATAGGATCCTGCATGTTTTGGACAAGACCGAGCCTCACATGCCACTTCGAGTTTGCAGACAATTTGGTCAAGTTCAAGGTGTGCCAATCCCTCCCATTCAACCAATTAAAGCTAGAAGGTGTGGAAACAATCGTAAGTACGTAGTGGAGTATGATCCCACCAACTGGAGTTGGGACCAAAGGGAGAACAACTCTGTAAGCTTATGGGACATGGGTGTAGAAGCAGATCCTCCATCTCTCTGCACTGATGATTACTTGGAGTGGTACTTGGCTCATACTCATCCAATAATCTCTCCTTATACTAAGGAGCAACTCCTGCAGGTATGTAATTAATCTTCAAATTCTGTAAATCTATAACATAATCAATGTTTGCCTTCATTTATTTTGTACTTCACTGTAGGAAATTCGGACTTCTGTGTACAATTTGGAGCCGTATCGGGATGCAGATAATGAGGAGAAGTACAGGAGAATGAAAGACGTTGTTTGTCACACTTTGGATGGGTTCTATCCTTTCCTTGAGTAGTTTGGATTGATGTTGGTTTTGGATTTGGTTTGTGCTTGAGTTTTAAGAACATGCTTTGTAGTGTTTGAACGAATTACTTGTTATTTGGTTTGATTGCAATTGTCTGATCCAAATCAATGTCCGGCCCAAAATGCCATTATCTAATCCAAATCAATATCCGGCACATCAAATGTAGTTCGGAAGATGGTGGGTTACAGCTGTAACACACTCGGGACAAGTAAGTGTGTTACAGCTGTTACTCGCTGTTGCACACTGAAGGCAATAAGTGAGTTAAAGTTGTTGCTAGCTGTAACTCACTGAAATGGAGTAAGTGAGTTACAGTTGTTGGAAGTTGTAACCCACTTACCTTCAACTCTATATAAAGGACGTTTCAGCATGGAATAAGCAATACATTTCAACTTCATACACAAAAAAAAATTATGGATCTAGGAGGGAAGCTCTGTTGGTGCAACAAAGTGCCAACTGAACAGACTTGTACTGAGCAATTCTATCATGATAAGGTGAACTACGGGAGAAGATATTGGGGATGCCCTGATAGGACGTGGAACTCGCTTGATGAAGATGGTGGGTGCAAATACAGACATTGGATCGACCGTCCATACTCAGGTCGAGCAAGGGTAGTTATAGAACAGCTGAATGAGGATAATTTGTTTCACTCTACAGAGGCTGGTGGACTGGAGGAGCTAACTGAAATGCTGAGGGCAATGTCAAAAAGCCTAAATGACGAGGTAACTGAACTTAAGGAGAAAAATGTTGAGCTCATGGATGAAAATGTTGCACTTGCTGCGGAGAAGCAGGCCTTAGTGGATGAGAAGTTTGGAGCAAGTTCTAGTGGGACTAAGTAGTTTAATGTTTGTTTAAGTTCTTGTTCGCTTAAGTTGTTGTTTGTTTAAGTTGTTGTTTGTTTAAGTTCTTTAATTTCCAGTTTCTTGTATCCAACTACTTGTGTAATGTTTGTTTCATTTGGAAATGGAAAAGTTTATGTTTTATTTTATGAATCAATTTAATAAAGTTTATAAGTTTATCAAATTTTGACAAAAAAATGGATCAAGTATGTGTTTCAGATGTTTGAAACGGTTTAGTGCACGGTTAGGTGCAAACCGTGCACACCAACTGAGAGCAAACTCAGATCAGTTAGCAATAAATAATACATTCGTCACGAAGGTATTCCTGACCTTCGTGACGAATGTCTACAAAAAAACGATCCGTCACGGAACTCCTAAAAACCTTCGTGACGAAAGTTTACAGAGAAGACATTCGTCACGAAGGGTCCAGAAACCTTCGTGACGAAGGTATTACTTCAAGACATCCGTCACAGATATCTTGAACATCTTTGTGACGAATGTTTTTTTTTGCAAACTGAGGTGCACAAACTTACACATGAGTACCTAAAACTTAAAAGTGAGTCCAAATACATGCAAACATTACAAATCTTATTCATTACAAATCCTAAACAATCCATTTCGACTCAATCTTAAACGGTAAGATTAATGACGTTGTTGCCTTTCTTGTTTCTTGCTGGAGCTCTAGGCCTTTTGTTCGCCGCTAGTTGCTCAGTAAAAGGGTCTATCAAGGAGCGAGCTGCCGGTGAACAGTAACGATGCCACATATCATAAACTTCAGGTAATGGAGAGTCGTCGTCAATTGGCATCTACAACAAGGCAAATGATTTACAAGGCAAATGTAAGAGGTATTGATTTCAAAATATAAAAACCAAATTGATAGAGTGAGTTAGAAATTACCGAAATGAAGTGTCTTTCATCTTCAACAAGGCCAATGCAACATATGGGCAATTTCACACCCCATCTTCAACAAGGCCAATGCAACATCTTCAACAAGGCCATCTACAACAAGGCGATGTTGTCGTCCAATACTATAGGCAAATATGTTTGCCAAATTGATTTCTCAAGCACAACAAATGCACAATTGAAAGTCGTAGCAACTACACACCCCATCGCCGGGACTTGTAACCATGTCTCTTCGGGTGCCATCTCTCCTGGTCCAGTCCAAGCTAGGTTTGTAACTGCTATCTGAACAGTAGGCGTTTGAACTGGCAATACCCAACAAGCTTGCAACCCATTATTCCAATGTGCAAATGTCGTTTGAGCCATTTCAGATCTAACTCTCCTCCAATTATCTTGGCCCCATCCTAATTGTTGTGCTATAGCTCTGTATCCACAATTTCCATCAGCGACAATGGGATACCAACCTTGCACGTAGGGACGCATGCACGGAGGTACGAGAGCATTATACTTTGTAAGCTTCTTCAAAGCCCACTGACCACTCTTACCCTTCCCGTATGAAGCCGATTTTTGCTTCTTTGGAGGCGTTTCATCAAGTGTTGCATCAGTGTGCTCTCAATGTGAAGGTTGTCTTTTCATTGGATTGTACTCTTTGTTTGGAGCTCCTGGAGGTCGTCCCTTCCCCCTTTTCACACGAGCTGGCTCCTGGAGGTTGGTCATTTGAGGGTTACCTATTGCCAAACACTTTATTGCACACTCGTGTTGATCATAAGGTGACATTCCCTCCCATTGCTCAGCCATAAACTCATCCATCAAGTTTCTTGCTACTACCCTCCGCACTTCTAATTCGTCTTCAGTATCTACTTCTTTCAAAGTCAATGTCCTCCAAAAGGCATGAACCGCTTACACTGGAATTGGTTCTTGACGCCTCACATATTCATAAATGTCATGCACACATAGCAATCCATCTCTCTTCCTTATTGTGTATTGACAATGTTCAAGATGCATGCCATATTCCCCTTTCTTGTATTCAGTTAGCAAGCGACTCAAACAAGTATAAGACATTCTGTATTTAAGAAGCTTGAAGAGATCAACGCCTGTCATGTTACTTACAGTCTTTTGTTGACTTTCATTGAAAGTACCCAAGATCTCCTTGAACTGATTGCGCATCTTCGCATTGTATCTATCAAACACAGTGTCTATCTTCCGGCTTGGCAGTGACAAATAATTTTTGAAGCTAGAATGTTCACTTTCAACCCTGCATAATCAAAACAATTTTTTATAACAACAAATATAAAGCTAACATAATTTGTAAAACAATTTCAAATATAATCACATTACTAACCTGTTTGTGGTGTTGGAACCTAATTTACAGATTTTATCCACATAGATCGAAAGAAATCTATTGTCGTAGGGGTTCAGCCAATTCTTCTTCAGGTACCTAATCTCAGATGGATATTCTGCCCAATCCTTTTCAATACGCCCTAGCTCAATGTTATATGCCAATTCTGTCGACTGTTTTAATAATTTAAGACATTCACTTGCAAAATGGGTCCCCCTTGCTTGTGACCGCATTGCTAGCTTAGCATGGTCCTCAATGTTCTTTTGGATGTGCCGCCTACAGAGGAGGAAAGTAGAATCTGGAAAGATCCTATCCAAAGCGTTCATCAAAGCTTTCTCTCGATCAGTGACTAAGCAAGTTGGCATCATCTTAACAACCCTAAACAACTCAGCCAATTGATACATGCACCACGCATAGTTTTCTTCTTTCTCTTCTGACACAAAAGCCCCAACAACAGCATAGTTCTTCCACGTTGATGTTATTCCAACAATCTCTATGAAGGGCATGTTGTACCTTTCCAAGATAATACATTACTATAAGAATTTATGGAGTAAAAACAAACATCAGACTTTTTAACTTAATTATACTTACTGAATTGTGTTGTATGTTGCGTAAATCAACATTACGTATGGAAACACCTTAAGCAGTTTCATCGACTCTGGGCTTGCGAAGAACACATTTGTGATCTTATTTGTCACTTCGTCGCTCTTGTGTCTTACGAAGTAGTTCAACTCCTTCGAACGATAGAAGAATTCTTGGACCACAGTTCTTCCCTCCATCCTCTCTGTTCTGAACTTGTTACAAAAGTTGTAGACTTGTGACTTCTTAGTCATGTTGTCAGGAGATTCATTGAGCCTTGTGTACATCTGTATTGGTCTAGCATTTCCCTTCCTCATGTTTAGTAACACCTTTTCCTCCTCAGGTGTAAGTCTTCCAGCAAATGCATTACCGTGTAAGGATTGACCAATAATATGGTTGTGAGTTCCATGATCAACCCTTATGATCCATTCCCCCTTTTCATTCTCTCTACATGCCATCTGAAATTTGCAACCACATTTCTTTGTGTGGGTGAATTTCCTAGTTCTCCCCACTAAATCAGGAATATAATGTCCATTGCGCTCACATTTAAGCCAAGACCTTCCTGACTTCCCTTTGAAGTCAGTTCTACCAACCTTCAACATGAAGTTATGAGTTTTTCCAATATCTCTTGCCCACTGTTCTTCTTCTGCTCTTGAGCTGAAGATCTTATCAGTGACGAAAACTTCTGAATAATCTGATGATATATGTGGCTCTTCATAAGGCACAACACTGTCAAACTGTGGTACTGTCTTCAATTTCGGGAAATACTCAATGTCTTGATATGGTTGTGATAAAGATTGGTATTGAGGAACATTAGATCAATCAGTTTGATGGGAATGATATGGAGGAGGATCAAGCTGAGAGACTATTGGCGGAATATCAAAATCCAAACCAAGATCAAACGAAGGCACTCCATCAGGTCCGAAACGAATATCGACATTGATCGATAAGTTTCTTAAACGATTGAACATTGGACTATTATTCTGTAAAAACAACAAAATACACAAAACTACACTCAGAAACCTGTTTTTCCTACCTTCGTCACCAATAAAGGATGAACCTTCGTCACGGATAGAAGCAATAATTGCGTGACGAAAAAATTTGCACATTTTTTGTGCAAATACATTTGTCACGAATGTCCTGAGAACTTCCGTCACGAAAGTCTCATATTGTTCCGTCACGAATGTCCTATTTACCCCATTTCATATTGTTTTTTACACTTTTTTACCCCTAAATTCGAATCAAACCCTAAATTCCAACACAAACACAAATTTCCACACAAACCCTAACTTAAACATTATTCAAGCATCTTCTTATCATGCTCCTTGTATGTAACACCTAAAATACACATATTTTCTATCCAACTCTATATTACAACATGATTTTCACACAATCAACACAAAAAACTAACTTTAAACTATTCAATTTCATACAAAAACATAAATTTTACCTACAAACCCTAACATGAACATTATTTAAAACAGGCTTCTGAGAGAACAGAGGGGGGGAATTTGGACGAACATAATCGTCAATGTACTCAGGGGTCTCCCGACGATCGCCATCAGCGGTTGGCGATCGCGGCCGAGATAAGGATGTTTCTGCAGAAGACCCGCGATCGCGGGTATCAATCCGCGGTCGCGGATTGTTGTCGAAATCTGATGCAACCTCTGGAGTGGCATGATGATTGCCATTGCCATATGGTGATCGCGGTCGGGATGCAGACCCTGTTTTGCTGTCTGTAATCTCATGGCGATCGCCACTCAGATCTGGCGATCGCGGTTTTGGCACAGAACAGTCGTTTAAAGTTTTTCCGCTCCTCAAGAACACTGCACTGACGTTCTCTCTCGGGTTTCTTACCGGTTCCCTGACCTCTAATTTACTCACAGCTTGAGCGATCTGTCCTAATTGATTTTCAAGATTTTGGATGCTTGATTCCGTCTTAGCGTTTTGTTGCATCACAGTCTGAGCTAAGAACTTGATCATATCTTCAACAGTCATAGAATTATGAGGTCTAGGCTGCTGATAATTAATATTATGAGAGTCATACCATGGCCTTGGTTGCCATCCACCAACAGCGTTTACCTCAGCATTCGGCTCTTGGAGTTGTTGACCACCACTTTGCAGCATAAAAGACTTCATCATATCTTTCAGCTCATTCATGTCAATCTGTAATTGATCTGAATTAATTGCTTTGACTGAGTGGGATCCCTGTCTACTGCCAAACTGCCTTGAACTTTCAGCCAGTTCTTCAAACATTTCAGTGGCCTGAGGTATAGTTAGTTTTAGAAAATTACCTCCACAAGATGCGTTTACCATTCGAGGATCCTCATCAATCAAGCCACTAAATAAGTACATAAGAAGATCATGGTCAGTATAACTATGGAATGGGCAGCTTGAGCAAAGCTTCTTGAATCACTCATAATACTCATAGAGACTCTCAGTTGAATGTTGTTGAAGATTTGTGATCTCCTTCTTCAAGCTGCTCAGTTTTGTGGCTGGAAAATATTTCTCTAAAAAGACCTTTTTCATCTTAGCCCATGTATCAATACTCCCTGGAGCTTGATAATAGAGTCAATCATTCGCAACGTCTTTCAGAGTAAATCCGAAAGCTTTCAGAATGACCTGCTCCTCAGTAACACCTCTTGGCTTCATACTAGAACATATGGCATGGAATTGAGCCAAGTGTTTGTTAGGATCTTCTCCTGCTAAGCCATGGAAGTGTGGTAGCTCATGAATTAAACCAGCTTTTAATTCAAAGTTCACACCTTCTTCAATCTCAGGAAACCTCACTACCAAAGGTTGTTGGTTTAAGTCTGGGGCAGTGAGTTGCCTCATAGTAGGCAATGGCGGTCCATGTCGATCACCCATCTCGTTCTCTTGGTTCAGAGCTGCTCTTTGGTTCCGAAGGAACGTCCTTTCAATCTCTGGGTCAAGGGAAACAAGAGGTGAATCAGTAGCATGGGTCTGAACCATAAAGGTTCACACCAAACAGTTGATAATTTCACAATCAACACAGAATCAGAAAAATTTCAATTCCTCGGCAACGGCGCCAAATTTGATGAGGCTAAAGTCGTAGTGCCAAATCAAAGAAAACCCTAAACACTAACTAGAGTACAGCAAGTAAGTAGAGGTCGAACCCAAGGGAATCAAAACACCAAATCAATGCAGTCAAGTGAAATATCAACTAGTAACAAGTAACCAAAGGGGGGGGTTTGATTGCAAGAACACACAAGTAACCAGTAACAAGCAGAGGAAGTTTGGGTGAGAATATTATGCGAAGGGGTTTCACCTAGCAAGTATCCACACAACAGTCAATCAGGTTTATCATAGATTTATCTCAAGTTCTTATCAATCCTAGGGAATGTTCCTATTCCAATCTTTAATATATCAACAGGCCAACCGGTCCTCATAATACTTACTATTCAGCAATCAGGGAAACCTCTCAAGATTAGATGAAATAGCAGCAAAGGGCACAGGAATCACAAGGATGCATGCAATAACTTACAACCATCAAGTATTAACATGCAATCAATTCTCTTTCATATAAGCAATCAACTACCAGATCATGCAGATATGAATGCTACAATGACAAGGAATTCCACCGTATATTCCTAGTCTAGCAATAGAAAACTATCAATCAAACTAGGTGATCAAGCTAGCAAAACTAATAGAAATCAATAGATGAAGAACAAGAGAATTAATACAAACCCATAGAAAAAGAACAAGAGTTTAGAAATCTCACAACTTAATAACTAAGGGTTTCAACCGCTAAGCAAAACAATGGAGATTAGTTCCTGCTCATGGTTGCAAAACTAAATTGTCTGATGGATAAGATGATGATTAGATAGAAAGAACTAGGGTTTTTAAATAGAGACTAACCCTAAAAATATATGGTAAAAGATAAATCCTAAACGAAATAAGGAAAATAAGGAAAAAGAAATAAATAAAAGAAAATGAGAGAAATAAATCCAACGTAAGCCAAGACGGCTTGCTTCTTCAAATTTGAGTTGCTTGCTTCAAATAATTCGGTAAGTCCACCAGCCCACTTGCTCCATGGGATTAAGGAGCTTGCTTGAATTAATTAGGCCCAATCTTCAATCCGGCAAAGCAGCTGCATCACGTGGGCTTTCTTTTCTTCAAGTGTAATGTAGCGATCGCCAGATTCACCATGGCGATCGCGGTCGGCATTATTTTTGACTCTTTTCTTTCTGTTGTGACATGGCGATCGCGGTAATTAGATGGCGATCGCGGTTTCGCTTCAGTAGCTTTCTCAACCGCGTCTTCGACTCTTCTTTACTCCACTTCTTCACTTCATACCTTCTAAGTCTTCATAATAACTCCAATGATCCATAACATAGAAATGTCCCTAAACTCATACGAATATACTCCTAATACAATGTAATAATCCCTAGTTACGCTATACAAAGTGCAGCGTATCAATACAATATATAAACAATACAAATTATCCTATCCTATTAAGAATAAATTTTAAATTTAATTATGATATAATATAATGTGATATTTATATATATAATTAAATTATATATCATTCATGAAATGAATATGTATTAATTAGTATTCACAAACAAAAAGTTAAATTTATTTCGCTTATTTGGCGAGAATTAAACTTAATTTTTTGACAAACTTGGCTTAAACCGTATGAATTTTTACGACGAATAATCTGGAATACCCGTGCATGGCACGGGTCACTACACTAGTTGTATACAATTGATGCATTGAAAGGGATTTAAAAAAAGATGGAAAAATATTAAATTACTTGAAGACTACAAAATAGCTAACAAACTAACAAATCATTAATAATTTAAAAGGTTAAAAACATTACTAATAATTTAAATTTTAAGACTTAATAGCAAAATGACACAGATTATTGGTAAACCTAAAATTAAGGGAAGAACTCTAAATAGCAGCACTCTCGCGCGTTTTATTAAATTAGAAAAACACAATTTCGTACGAGTCATACGGGGTATAGTAACACCACGTAGATCATCCAAAAGAAAAGGAAACACACTAGTAAAATGTTCATTAAAAACATACAAACTAATAGGAAAATCAAAAGCAACGTTGGCTAGATGGTCAGCGACCCTATTAGCCTCCCTAAAAATGTGACGAAATTGAATGATCCAATCCCTACGAAGAAAGCTCTGGCAAGACAATACTAGGCTGACAAGTGGATGAGAGGACTCAATTTTCCTCCTTCATCTTCAGATGTACATGTATTCTCATTAGAGGGAATTAGTTTAGATAGAAAAGGAAATTCCTCCTCATTAAAAGTGACTGATCTAGATGTAATGACTTTATAACCCCTAGGTTGAATAACCAAGAGTTTATAGCCTTTTACACCTTCTGGGTAGCCTAACATGACACGTTTTTGGTCTCTTGGTTGTAGCTTGCCCTGGGATATCTGGGCATATGCACTACATCCAAAAGTCCTTATATGTGTTAAATGGGATCCTACTTTTCGTCCTCGGACGGATGTTATTCAGTCCACATATGTCATGTGTGGGTTCGTCTCTCAATGGTACTTTATGAGGAGCAAGTTCTGTTTGGCATTGCGCCCGCCATGGGAAATCTGGTTCGTGTCGATTTGAATACTCTTATATACGGCTCGTGGAAAATTCGCTCGAGTTTGTTTGTGTTGTGTTATGCCTATTGTATAATCAAGCCAAAGTTTTGCCCAAAGTATTAGCACTTGAGCTTATATCCTGGTAGAAGTGAAATGCAATTAGGCTTAGGTGATAAGTCACATTTGTATATTCCAAGGCATGTTAATATGTGTAAAGCTTCATAGCAACCGTGAGATATATATCTCAATTGGATGGCTTGGTTGAACACATATGGGCCTCTTGGATTGATGGTGTTAGACTCAGCCCAGTTTTTTATATTGACAGATTGCTTGTGGGAGCTGAGAGTTATATAAAGCCGCTCTTTCTGACAAAGCGTAGACAAAGGCATTACACAGATTCAGCGCTAGGGTTTTACATAGAAAGAGAAAGGACAGAAAGAGAGAGAGAGAGAGAGAGAGAGAGAGAGAGAGAGAAGAGTTCTTCGACGGCGCGTTTCCACCACCTCAGTGGTGCGTTACTGGTTCACCATTCCCAGCTTCGATTGAAGATTTTGGCAATCTTTGGGAACCTTGATCTTTCTGATTTCATCTTCATTTGCTATGTCAAGTTTCCATGGCTAAGTCTTTGTGTTGATTGGCTTCTTGCTTTGCTCTTTTGTCGATTAAACTCTTGTGTAACTTGCTTTGACAACTTTGATCATATTAGTGCAACTGGGGTGAGTCTCCCGTCCCGAGATTCCGTGGATTAGGGTTTACCGAACCGCGTCAACAATTTCTAGTGTTGTTGTGTTCTTAAGATTTCCTTTAGTTGTCTATTTGCGAAATCTGAGACCTAAAGATCGATCGGATCTATTGGCGAATTGGTTTATCCTAGTTCGTAGTTGTGCCGTATTTGATCTGGGATTTGACAAGAAGTGATTACCTAGGGTTTATTCTTGTTACTTGAGTTCTTAGATTCAAGCAAGATCTAAACTAACTGGTTTTTTATTTTGTGTTTCTTGACTCCAGAAATTGTCAAGCTCAAAACACCAGTTCAAGCTCCTTAGGATTTCTGAGTCACTCACAATGTCTTCTACTCGAGCCAGGATCCTCAACTTAACATTTTGTTTATTGATTATAAATCTTGCAGAATAATATAAGTCTTGCTCTGTCTAACTATTTTTCTTGTTTGTTCAGGTGTGAAAAAGATGACAGACAACATAAGACTTAAGCCATATGATGGACACTCAGACTTTGCCATGTGGAAAATCAAAATGAGAGCCATTTTGATCAAGGAAAAGTGCTACAAGGAGGTCTATGAGGAATGGACCATTGGAGCAACTTCACGGGAGATGAAGGATATGCAGGAGTTGGCCCACTCTGAGATAATGATCCGGTTAGCTGACGACGTGGCTCGTCATGTTGTAAGTCACACTCAACCTAAAGCTCTCTGCGATGCCTTAGAGGCAATTTATCTTACTAAATTTCTTCCTAGTCGCATATCTCTCTTGTGCAAACTGTTTACTTTCAAGATGAATACTTCTTTGACTGTAAATGATAACTTTGACACCTTTATGAAAATGACCCAGGATTTAGAAAGATGTGATGAAAAAATTAAAGAGGAACACCAGGTGGTCTTTCTTTTAAATAATTTACCTCCTCAATTTGACACCCTTAAAGATGTTATTCAATATGGTAGAGATGAGCTCATTATGTCAAAAATAACCAAGACCATTATCCAGACAGATGAGAATCTTAAGATCTCTAAGACTAAATATGGTGTTACGACTGAGTCTAAGTCTGAGTTCATGATGATGGCCAAAGTCAAAGGTAAGAATTTTTTTAAGAAACAACCTAAGGGTAACAACTCTGACAAACTAAGTGAAGTAAAGAAAAACTCTAAGTGTCAAGACTGCAACAAGGATGGTCATTGGGTTCAAGAATGTCACAAGAAAATTAGAGATCAAAAGGCTAGAGAAAAATCAGGATCCTGTGGCTTCTCTAATGTTTGTGAATTCAATTAATCCTCGATATCCTGCTGAACTGCTTATGTGTGCTCCTCATGATGACTCTCTTACTTGGATTTTAGACTCTGGGTGTACAATGCATGCTACTCCTCATAGAGGATTTTTTGAGTCTATAACTGAATGTGATGGGGGAAGTTATGTTGGGTGATCCTCTAGCTTCTCTAATGCATGCTACTCCTCTTAAAAAATGTGAGATGTATTCCTAATTTGATAAGGAATATTTTGTCTGAATCTGAATCTCTGTTTGATGATCTTGATTTTCAAATCAACACTCACAAAGAATAAGAGATGTTATAAAAAATGGTACAGTTCATATAAGGAGCATTAACAAGGGAGGGCTTTATTATGTTCAAGCCACTCCTGAAATTAATGTCTCCACTTTGAAGCATGTTGATAAAAATCATGATCATACTAGACTCTGGCATGCTGGGCTTGAGCACATTGGATCTAAAAGGCTGCATTACTTGCATAAACATGGCATTATAATTGACAAACCGCGTGATCTTAAATTATGTGAAACTTGTATCTTTGGTAAGAAAATTGCTTATAGTTGTCCTAAGTCTAGCTATGTGGCTAGCAAACCCCTTGAGTACATTCATTCTGAACTATGAGGTCCAGCCGAGGTTGATACTATTAGAGGCAGGAAGTATTTTCTATCTCTTATAGACCATTTTTCTAGGAAAATTTGGGTCTATTTACTGAAAACTAAAGATGAAGCTTTTGAGAATTTTAAGAATTGGAAAACATTGGTTGAGAGTCAAACTGTCTATAAAGTTAAGTGTCTTAAGACTGATAATGACCTAGAATTTGGCAATAGCATTTTTCATGATTATTGTAAAGAGAATGGCATTAAGAGACACCTCACAGTCCCAAGCACTCCTCAACATAATGGCAATGCTGAGAGAATGAACATAATCTTACTTGAAAAAGCCAAGTTTATGCTCATATGTGCTGGGATGAAGGGTTCTCAATGCGGGAGGTTGTCATCACAGCTGCTTATCTAGTTAATAGGTCTCCCTCATCTGCTATAGAATTTCTCACACCTCAGGAAAAGTGGACTGGTAAGAAACCTAACCTGTCTAACCACAATGTACTTTCCAAAGATCATCCAAGGGCCCTCCGTAAGCACATGGAGAAAAAAAGGATCCCATTGGTCTTAGATGTGTTAAAGAAGTGATCATTGCCATGTTGGGTAAACATGGATGGAATGTCTTCTCCAGGTCTGCAGGTTTATGGGGCGACCTAGTGATGGCTAAGTATGGGATCATTAAAGTCGGGACCTCTCTCAAACAAACCACCAGTATTAAAGCTTCCTATACCTGGCAAAGCATTATTTGGGGTGTGGAGGATGGGGTGGCTAAGGGTGCCAAATGGGCTATTGGTAATGGCTCGGAGTGCCGTTTTTGGGATGATTGTTGGATCGAGGATATTGCGCTCAAAGATTATGCTCTTGATACTCTGTCCCCTATTCAGCATAGCAAGTTTGTGTGTGATTACTGGACTCCGAATCAGGGATGGAATTGGGTTGATCTCACGGGCCTCCTTCCCTCTTCTATTCTCATGAAATTGGCCTCCACGGGGATTCTTGATATCATTACTGGTCAAGACATTCTGTTCTGGAGTGGCAGTTCTTCTGGGCAATACTCAACCTCCTCCGCGTATCATCTTCACATGAAGGGCTCTCAACCAAGCGTTGATGCTTTGACCAGTAAGATCCTCAAGCTTATCTGGCATGTTCGTGTACCTGAGAAGATCAGGTGTTTCTTGTGGTTGGTCACCAAAGGGCGTATCCTCACGAATGTTGAGCGTCGGCGGCGACACCTCTCGCCCACTGATGTGTGCCCCTGTTGCGCCGCTGCTCTGGAGTCCCTGATCCACTTATTATGTGATTGCAATAGTGCTCGCAGTGTTTGGGAGAACTTGATCCCTGCTGATAAGATCACTGCATTCATGTCTAAAGACCCGGAGAGCTGGGTCCTGAAGAATCTGGATAATAAGTTTAAGTGTAGGTACAATTTCCTTGATGATCTTATGTTCTCCACGACTGTCTGGTGGCTCTTGCGCTGGCGCAACGCCCACGTCTTTAATTCCGGTATTGATATCCCGAGTAAGAAGGCTTTTATCTTGGGACAGATGGAACAATTTCAGAGAGCAAGTTTTATGGTGTGCAACAAAAGCCAGGCAAATGTTTGTCGTCCCAGCAAATTCCAATGGAGCTTCCCTGCTTCTAGTTATCTGAAGCTTAATGTGGATGGCGCATTCAGGTCTTTTAATCAGTATGCTAATGTGGGCGGTATTATTAGAGATGCTACGGGCTCCTGGACGGGAGGCTTCGTTTCTAACATTGGCCCTTGCTCGGTTGTTGCAGCAGAACTCTGGGCTATCCTGCTTAGACTTTGGGACAGTAAGCTGGTTCGTGTGGAAATCGAATCTGATTCTCTCCTGGCAATTGATCTGCTGAGTGGGGACACTCCACCTGATCACCCTTTCATCAACCTCGTCAACCGGTGTCGTGGCTTCATTTGTAAAAGGTGGCCTGTCTGCCTTCGTTATATTCCAAGGGAGGAAAACAGCGTTGCGGATTGTCTTGCGTCCCTTGGTTTTGATTTTGCCTTAGGTTTTCATATTCTGTGTCAACCCCCTGATTGTATTCCGAACATTATTTTGGACGATGTAAGGGGAGTGGCTACGCCATTTAATTAGCCACATTTTTGTGGGAGCATCAGAGAGTGTTGCATCTCTTTCAACAAAAAAAAACCGATGCTTTCCCTTCTACATTTCTTCACTGGCTTCATCCTCAAGGTTTGATGAGGTTTTTGATGGATGGATAGAACATTTTTATATGAGCGTAAAAACATGCACATATACGTCGTGTCAGTTTTTCAGTTGTATGCATTACGTGTGAATATTTTCAAAGTCGTTTAATTAAAACTAAGGTCGTGGACTTATTCATACATCTATGTTTTGATGTTGTGGTTACTCCTTGCCTTACTTTCAAGATGTATCATCACTATGTGTGATCATGTAGCTTGTGTCTTGTCTTGGTTATGTAATGTTTATGTTGGATGATTATGATGATGTAATAAGTTGCATATCTTTTCTGAGTTTTCCTTTATGTAACGAGTGTGAGAATAAGATGATGCCATGGCTGAAGGAGATGTTAGAGATGAAGTCATGGGTGATCCTCCAGATCCGAAGGCTTCATGGGCGGAAAGAGTGGCTAGTGGGGGAAGAGGTGGTATGCCCTGCCCGAAAAGAGTGCTTGATGACGAATTCGTTGCACCGGGGATGTCTCTATCTAAACCTAATGGGGGAGGAGGGAGAAGTGGAGGTTACTATAGTGCAAGAGGTGATTAGCGCTATGGAAGGACTATGGAGTAATTGTGTCTTCGTAAAAGTTCTAAGCAAAGTTGTGGATCTTCGTACTCTTGAACGAAAACTACGTGAGATCTGGATACCTCAAGGAACGATGAATATTCTTGATCTTCCGCGTAGGTTTTTCCTGGTCAGATTTGGGTCCGAAATTGATTATGCTAGAGTTCTTACGGGAGGACCATGGAGAGTGTTTGGTAATTATTTTCTTTTCAAGGATTGGTCACCGGATTTTGATCCCGCAGTTGATGATATTGTTACTACTCTGGTATGGATCAGGATTGCAAACATACCTATGATCTTTTACCACAAACAAATTCTTCTAGGGATTGCAGCGGGAGTTGGGAAGCCATTAAGGGTGGACATGACAACTATAAATTTTGAACGGGGAAGGTTCGCTAGAGTTTGCGTGGAGGTTAACTTGAAGCAGAAATTAAAGGGGACGATGGTTGTGAATGGAGTCAGGTATTACATCACCTATGAAGGTATGTCTGCAATTTGTTATAACTGTGGGAAGTATGGTTATATCATTGCGAATTGTCTTCAAGGCTGGAACAGATTCGGGCCAGAACAAATTATTCTCTCCAAATCTGGATGGACTAACAAATCCAATGATGGGCCTTCGATAAAAGAGAACGTTGGGATTAATACTGGAATTGCGTCCAACGAATTGAAGGGTACTGGGAAGAGGCTGAGATTGGATGACAGAAACCTGGGACGAGAGAGTGAATCTGATCTGGGCAAGGAAGTGGTTATTTTGGGTACTCCTACGAATAACAATTCTGAAGTTGACATTAGCAAGCTGCAGGATATTGAAGAAGAAATGCAGAGTAGACTTATAGAAGCCTATGAGAAAGGTAGGAGGGATGCTGAGAGATATCACCTGGACCGTATTGATAATGGTGTTGATCTGGAAGCACAACGGTTTTCCCCGGCTTTTCTTCCCCTCTATTGGTTTCCCATGAATTGCACTCTTTGGAATTGTCGGGGGGCAAATAAACCTAACTTCAGGCGTTCGATCCGCTACTTGGTGAAGAAATATGAATCTGATGTTCTCGGGCTTTTTGAGACGCATGTTGCAGGGTCTAATGCCGAGAGAATTTGTAGAAATATTGGTTACCCTAATAATTTTTCGCGTGGATGCGGCGGGGCAGAGTGGGGGAGTGTGGCTCCTATGGAAAGATTGTTCCCTCAGTGTTACGATTTTAGGGTCAGATACTCAGTTCATTCATGCGCTCTTTGAATCTGATACAGATAGATTTCATCTTGTGATTATTTATGCTGCCCCTACTCTGGCTCGTTAAAGCGGTCTTCGGGGTGATTTGAAATCCAGGTTGAGTTTGATTGATGAACCTGTTTTTCTTGGAGGCGATTTTAATACTATTGTTAGATTGGATGAAAGAGAGGGTGGTAATGCCAGGCTCTCGGCTGACTCCATTGAGTTCGGGAACTGGATTAATGAGCTGGGGTTAATTGATTTGGGTTTCAGAGGTAACAGATTCACTTGGATCAGGGGTAAACAGATGGAGAACAAAATTCAGAAGAGGCTGGAGAGGGTTTTCTTTAATGCGCAGGGTCGTATGGAATGGCAAGAGGCTTCGGTTACGCATCTTCCCTTCATGTGTTCTGACCATGCTCCTCTTTATTTACAGCTAAAGCCGAATCGTGTTTGTGACCCTTCTCGTCGATCATTTAGATTCATGGCGAGCTGGATGCCTCATCCAGGGTTTAAGGAGCTTATCAGGGCGTCCTGGGACCCTACTTTGTCGACGCCTGATGCTTTAAGAATTCTGAGTACCACCCTCAAGAAGTGGAATAGGAAAGTTTTCGGGAGGATCCAAGTTAGAAAGGATGAGATAGTGAACCGGATGCAAGTGGTTCGTAATCTTATTGCTGAAGGTATTAATGAGGATCTGTTAGAGGAAGAGGAGAAACATCAGAAAGATTTAGAAGTGATTTTGGAACAAGAGGAGACCTTGTGGTTCCAGAAGTCAAGAGAGAAGTGGGTCGGGTTAGGTGACCGTAATACAACTTTCTTCCATACGTCTACTTTTATTCAGAGACGCAGAAATCATATTGAGGCTCTTCGAAAAGAGGATGGCAGCTGGGAGTCTGACCCAGCTAGACTCGAGATGTTGGCTAGGGAGTACTTTAAGAAGTTGTTTTTACTTGATCAGACTGATATGAGCTCTCCTAATCTATCGAGAACGGGTTTCCATGCCCTATCTGAGACGGATAATAGAGATCTTAATAGCCCTTTAACCTATTTGGAGATTAAGGAGGCGTTCTTGCGAATGGGAGCTTACAAATCTCTGGGCCTGGATGGTTTCCAACCTATTTTTTATCAGAAATGTTGGGATACGGTGGGGGAATCTGCTATTAAATTCATCATGGAATTCTTTACTAGTGGCCTGCTCCCGCCTGGTCTGAATGCTCGTTTTAATTCCTAAGGTGAATAACCGGATAAGATTGAACAATTCAGGCCGATAAGTCTTTGCAATGTTATCTTTAAAACTATTACTATGTCACTGATGAATCGTATGAAGAAAGTGATTTCTAAGCTTGTTGGCCCTGCTCATAGTAGCTTTATTCCTGGAAGGTTAAGTACGGATAATATTGTGATAGTTCAGGAGGCGGTTCACTCTATGAAACACAAGAAGGGTAAGAGAGGGTGGATGTTACTTAAACTTGATCTGGAGAAGGCGTATGACAAAATTCGGTGGGATTTCTTGGAGGATACCTTAGGGGCTGCGAGCTTCTCGGAGGAGTGGATCAAGTGGATTATGACTTGCGTCAGATCTCCCGGTATGAGAATTGTTTGGAATGGGGAGTGCACTGAGGAATTTATCCCGCAGAGGGGCCTGTGCCAAGGTGACCCTCTCTCTCCCTACCTCTTTGCTCTTTGTATGGAGAGGTTGTGCCATCTTATTGATAGTTCTGTCAGTAACAAGGAATGGAAGCCGATTAAGCTTTCAAGATCCGGACCTCGGTTATCCCATGTGTGTTTCGCTGATGATCTGATTTTATTTGCGGAGGCCTCGACTTCCCAAAGACGAACTTATTGGATTTCTGCTTGGCTTCGGGTCAGAAGGTTAGTCTTGCCAAGTCTAAAATTTATTTCTCAGATAATGTTGATAGAGAAGTAAGTGCTAGAATTAGTGCGGAGAGTGGCATTGCTTGCACTAGAGATCTCGGCAGATATTTGGGTATGCCTATTCTATAGAAGATAATTAACAAAGAGGCTTTTCTCTCGACTGTGGAGAGAGTGACGGCTCGTCTTGCAGGTTGGAAAAGTCGATGCCTTAGTCCAACTGGTAGAATCACTTTGACGAAAGCAGTTTTGTCGGCTATTCCCATTCACTCTATTATTCTCCATGCCAGTACTATTAAGGCTCTCGACAAGACTAGTCGATGATTTGTTTGGGGGTAGTTCTGCTGATAAGAGGAGGATGCACCTTATTTCTTGGAATTCTCTTTGTAAACCGAAAGACAAAGGAGGTGTAGGTATTCGGAATCCTAAGCTTATGAATTGGGCGATGATAGGTAAATTGGGATGGAGGCTCCTGCTTGATAATCACAGCCTCTGGGCTAATGTCATGAAAAATAAATATAAGCTGGGAGATATTCATTCGTTGAAAGAGTTGAAAGCTAATAATGGGTCCTCTGCTGTTTGGAGGGCAATTGTTTTGGGGCTGCGGGGAGTTGTTGCACAGGGCTTGGCCTGGGTTCCGGGAGATGGCAAGGAAATACGGTTTTGGACTGATAAATGGCTTGGTAACTACACACTTGCTGATGTTGCGATTACTGATATTCAATTGCAGACCAGAAGATTAAATCTGAATCAGTAATGGATTGAGGGAGTGGGGTGGAACATACCTGAGCTGCTCGATAAGTTGGATGAACAACAGCGTCTTCGGCTTGCTACAGTAGCCCTAGACGGCATCCCAGGCTCGATTGATAGAATCTCTTGGGCTCTGACTACCGACGGCAAGTACTCGGTGAGTTCAGCCTATAAAATGCTCGCTGCTGATGTGGAAATAGGGCCTCAAAATGAGAAGTTGTTTGACAAGATTTGGAAGATTTGTGTGCCTGAAAGGATTAGGGTTTTTACCTGGTTGACGGTCCACCAGCGGGTGCTTACGAACAAGGAAAGGCATCGGCGTCACCTGTGCTCGGAGGCGATCTGCGGTATTTGTGGGCAAGGGGAGGAGGGTTTGCTACACCTACTTAGAGATTGTCCAGCTATTGCTGGAATTTGGCAAAGAATTGTTGAGCCGAGGAGACTGCCTGATATTTTTGCCCAAGAGCTGCTTCAGTGGATTTTCGTTAATTTAGATGAGAATCAGGGAGATAGTGATGAGTCAAGCTGGCCGGTCATGTTTGCCACTGTGATTTGGTGGGCCTGAAAGTGGCGGAATGATCATAATTTTAACGGGGTTATTTACACGAGGGACAAAGTGGAATTTCTCAAGAAAATGGCCTTTGAATATTTTGCCAGTAATCTGAAGACCAAGGGGATGCTGGGGAATAGAGGGAGAAGTGAAAGATTAATTAAGTGGTCTCGCCCCAGGATGATTGGGTTACTCTTAATATGGATGGTGATTCGAAAGGCAATCCGGGTCTTGTTGCGGTAGGTGGGGTTATTAGAGGTGTGAATGGAGAATGGAGAGGAGGTTTTGCCCTTAATATAGGGATTTGCACGGCTCCTGCTGCTGAACTTTGGGGAGTTTACTATGGTCTTCATATTGCCTGGGAGTTGGGATTTCGCAGAGTCAGGGTGGAGGTTGATTTTGAACGGGTGGTGGGGTTACTCAAGACAAGGGTTGTTGATTCACACCCTCTCTCTTTCCTGGTACGCATGTGCCATGACTTTTTGACTAGGGACTAGATAGTTCGGGTTGCTCATGTGTATAGGGAGGTTAATCGTCTTGCAGACGGATTAGCAAACTATGCATACTTGCTCAATATAGGATTTCATTTCTTTCAGCATACTCCTACTATTGTTAGGTCTATTTTGTCGGATGATGTAAGGGGCCTAGCTATGCCCCGTTTAGTTGTTAACTAGCTATTTCGTTATTCAGTTGATGCCTCTCTTAAAAAATAAAAAAAATAAAAAGAGGGATTTTTTGTTATTAAGGGAGTCGCTATACATATTACAAGTAGGATATGAACAAAAAAAAGCCTAAAACAGAAAATCAAATACACGTAAAGCTTTATAATGAAGTGTGAGATTCAAGGCATCTCAACCAAGATACCCCCTACAAACAAACCCTAATTACACAGCAATCCAACTGAATTTTAGCAACACAGCAATCACACAATAAAGCCACTTCCTTAATCAAGAAATTCAAATTCAATTCCTAACTTCCAATACAGAAGTTACCTTTATTTACACCACAATACAATCCAACTCAACACAACATCTTCTAACTCCTCATAAGACGAGCAAGATCGCCGAAGATCCCAGCGAGACAAGCAAACAAGGCACCAAACAAACAAAACAGCCATGACAACACCACCATTACCCTGTTCTTAAATTTCTCCTTTGGCAGATGACCCCTGTCTGAGCTTAGCAGCGCCCTGTAAACCACTTCAGCAACATTATAAGCAGTGACAGGGTCCGAATCCTCAGCCACTACACCATGCTCGGTTAAGCACACAACGTCGTAGGCTCCTGTGGCCTCCGAAATCCCAAGAAACCGACAAATTTTAATCCTGCCTTCAAATCTCTCCTCTGCAGATAGCTTGTCTCCATGGGTCAGTATTAAGATTGGGTTCTCATCTGCAATTACAAGAAATATAATACTTTAAAATTAAGGGGGGGGGAAATCACCATCATCTTGAAGAAAAACTTACTGCATTTTCTGAGTGCAGGAGAGCAGAAGAGTTCTCTAGTGGCCTCTAATGGCTGAGAATCACCAGCCTTGAGAGCTTTACAAATCTCAGCAATGTTGGCAACCACCATTGTAAAATTCACTTTCCTCTTCAAAAACTTAGAAGTTGATCTCCAAGCTCGAGACTCCATTGGATCATCTCCCTTTCTCCAGCAAGGCTGATTTTGGTGGACCCCGTCTTTTATCCAACTCACCACCTCATCGATCCCCTCGTCCACGTGCTCGTAATCCAGCCCTCTCGAATCGTACACGCAGAACCCACTTCTCATGGACCTCAGCACATTGTGTTCTTCCATGAACATCGTCGCTGCAAAAAAGGCCAGAATCCAAGAAAACTTAGGGTCGTTTAGTATTGACATCTAAAAAAGGAGGAGATACTGAAAATACACAATTAAGAAGTGATATCTTTAATACACTTTGACATTAGTTTCATACCCAAACAACATGAATATGAGTGTTATCCATACCCGATATCCTGATATTGATATCAAACAAGCCCTTGCAGAAAATCAAGAATGGAGCAGCTCAAAAAAGGGCAAGAATTGGAGAAAGTAAAAACCTGAGGATGTTTGAGCAAATGGAATGATGCCAGCCCTACCAAGAACACTATACATAAGATTAACAAGAGAGCTTTTTCCAGAGCCAGAAAACCCCACCAAAAGAATGGTGTTTACAGAAGGAATCTCCATCTCTTCTTTGCTGATCCCGCCCATCGGGACACACAAGTCGCCGGCTTTATAAGTTATAAGCTTATGCCTCAGATCATCAAGCCCAACATTTGAAGCCAATGCTGCCTCTCTCTCCAGCTCCCTTGCAACCCTCAGGCGAGGTGTGAGAAAACTTGAAGCGTTTGACATGTCGATTTTCAGACTCGAGATCTCGTCATCCGTAAGAGTCGATTGCCACCATCTATACACAGCCTCCTCCTCGTAGCAGCTCTTTTTGGTCTCCATTTTTTGTATCGTTGTAATCTCTAATGACTCTTTTGTAACGGTTACATGTGAGAAGTGCAGATTGAAGAATGGGACAAAGCGGTTTATATAGAAGAAGACATGAATGTATCTTCCTGGAAGGTGCACAAATAATTGATTAGCATTGCGACACAAAAGAGTGTAATGTTGGTTTCTTACTGCTTGTGTCAAAAGTCATGAGGTTTTTTCATCACACTTTAGCTTCACATAACAAATACTGCATAATAACAGGGACCAGTAGGTATATACCAGAATTTAGCCTGAACTTTACTTCAGCAAAGGTAAAGAAAAAATATATGGGAAAATTATAGTGTTTGTTAAATGCAACAATAATACATTCATCCACCTGAACACAAGTATTAAACACAAACAAAATTTGGACAATAATTGAACGCTTTTGTAGACTAAGAAAAAATAAACGTAGAGTACATAGCAACTTTGCTTGATCATGTAACACATTTTTGCAGTAATTTTATGAACTTTTGAGAAATAAAATGACTAGGACTTAAACCAACACAGGCAAGATCATGAAGATGTGCTCTGAGAGTGAGCAACTGGACACCAATGTTGCAAAGGACTTGACACCAACAAACCAAATTCAAATAAGCTCGCATCACACCATCCCCATAAGACTGCAAATTTGACAAGAAGCAATGAATAGCTGTATTATGCTTTAAAGAAAAAAGCAATGAGAGAGATTATGACCCGTACGCTTAAAGGCGTTAACCAAAGTTGAATCCACCGGATGGAACGGGAACGGTGCCTCCAAACTGAAAGCCATTCTGGGAAGAGTCTTCGCCAGCTGGCAATTCCTCATCCTCATCATCAAGCCAGTAGACTTCGAGGAGCTTGACGGCTTTCTCGTATATTTCGTTGTTATCATGACTTTGCAAATTCTCTATCTTCTCTAAACCGTCAGCGTCTTCAATCAGCTGTGCATAGGGATTGACATCTCCTGCATTACCCATTACCTTTTCTGATTCCCCATCCTTTAAGATGTTCTCTAGACCTTCAAGGCAGACTGTAATGATTCTAGGATCAGGACAGACGAGTAGATCACACATTGGCTTGATGCATCCTTGGCTCACCAAATACCTAATAATCACAGAAAATGACTGAGTGTGATACAAAATTGGGAAGAAAAAAAAAGAAGAAAGAAGAACATACTTAATTTGTTCATGGGATCCACCAGAAGTAGCATTCGAAATTGCCCAGGCAGCTTCCTTCTTGATATCAAACTCACCGTTTTGAAGTAGCTGGATCAAGGGACCAAATATTCCAGCTGAAATTACAGCCTGTGTTTATCAATAACCATAAAAAAAATTAGAAGAAATTTCAAGAATACAGTTAATCACCCAGTAGAAGACAATCTTAATCTAACAAAAAGGGGCAAGGAGAAGTGGAAAACATATTAATCACCTGTATCTGATCTTTGGTTCCTGCAGTGATGTTTGAAATGGTCCAGCAAGCTTCCTTTTTTATACTCTTCTTGTGAGTATTTGACAACAGGTTCAGAAGGCAAGGCAAGGCTTGATGGTCTATGATTGTCTAGAAATGAAGATGATTATTAAAATGAATCGGGGATAAAAAGAAGTTCAAACGAAGTCCTACTACAGAATCTTACATGGAGTGAAATTTATCATACATGACATACAAAACCTTGCCCAAATTCTTTACATAATAAACAAAAGACATAATGCTAACTTAAACTCCAAATATCTGTTTAATAAATCGATATTTCCTCAAACCTAACTTTCTTCCAACCTTTTCAAATGCAAGAAAAAAATGATGACAAAAATGAGAAGAAAATCGAATTGACTACTGCATTATGTTCAAATGGAAGATGTTATATAATACCTGAGTTTGAACATCATCTCCAGTCACAATATTCCCAACCGTGCGAAGAGCAGGAATGAGCACTGACGGAGATGTATGACTGACAAAAAATTAAAGTAACTAATAAATCCATAATAAACATAAGATATAAAAAAACATAATATGGAGTCAAACAATGTATACTCACAGCAACAGTTCAACAAGTCTAGGGCAGACTCCAGCCTCAATAACAGCCTCAATTTTATCATTAGTACCATCAGATAGATATGACAACGCCCAGCAAGCATCTGTCAAGATTTCATCATCACTTGAATGAATAAGGCGCTGGAGAGCTGGAAGGGCTGGCTTTGTCTGTCCAACATGATCAATTAGGGCCACAATGATACATCATTAGAAGAAAGGACAACAAAATCTCAAGAAAATCTGACAGCAGAGATATCAAGATTAAACCTGTTCAAATGGAGGTTGTGGTTTGCCTCTGCAAAAGTTTGACAAAGTCCACGTTGCATTTCTCAGCATAGAAAGCTTTGCATGCTCATTGAACTGACCCAATAATGGCATCAGAGCACCATTTTGTAGGACAAGGTCACGATACTTTGGAGAGTCCCCAGCAATGTTTCCCAATGCCCAGACCGCCTGCCATTAAGTTGCACATTTCATTTGCATGCCTTTATCATTTTTTAAAATTTATTGTTGGCATACATCAATCAGTATACCTGTTCACGAACATCATCACTGGGAGAACTAAGGAGCTTCACAAAAATGGGAACAGCTCCATGATCTATTACCACCCTAGTGTTATCTGATGTCCCAGAAGCAATATTTGTGAGAGCCCAAGCTGCCTCAAACTAAGACAAGTGAAAAAACAGTATTAAAAAATTGATACAGATTGCCATAATTCAATATAAAGTTTCTGAACATGACAAACCTGAAGTTGTGGATAATCATCTCGGGCAAGAAACTCAACAAGGCGAGGGACAATACCAGATTGCACAACTTCATCAATAGGAGGATTCCTTTCTGCCAAGTCAAGGTGCACAAATAGACCATGATTAGCTACACCACGTAGTGTTTATTACAAATGGAAAGCATATTAATTCTACTCAGCACTCCTTAGCTCAATTTTGTTAATGCTTCACTTATTCATCAAGTTACAACGTCTCAGCAGAGCTCCCGAAAAAAGAAGAGAGCAGACAATAACCAGAAACCGAAAGATGATGAATCAGTAACCTATTGAGAGTAGCTTCCGGAATTGCGTAGTGGCCTCGAGTTGAGGAATAGGATAATCTGAAAAGACACCTGCCACCAATGATGGTATGCTATCTATCTGCAAAACAGTAAATGAAGCAGATCACTCAGTTCATAACTATTTCAACCACCAAAACCCTAAATTGAAGTAATCTAGAATCCCGACATCAATCAACTACGAATTGAGGATGTAATCGAATCGATGGAGCAATGAAGGTAGTGAAGAAAGCATGAGATCGTACTTTCTTGTCGACAGCGGATGCGGCAGGAACAGAAGCGGCGAACTGTAGAGTAGCCTGTACACCCTCGCGACGCTTCTTCTGCAAGCTCTCCTCCCTCTTACTCTTGCGAATCTCGACCATGTTGTCCTCTCTCCTTCTCCGACCTTCCTCGGCATCGATGGCGACCTTGTAGCGGTTCCGGCGAACATCAGCCCTAGGGTTGGGCCTCAGCGACATGGTCAACGATCAAGACTTAAAGGCAAATCGGCCGATTGAACCCTAGGAGAGGTAGAGAAAGACCGACGAGACGAAGATTGAATTGATTGATTGGAGAGGAGAGAGAAGGGTTTGGAGGGTTTGTTGAGAGAGGGGGAAACAGTGGAAAATGCGAGTTTATATTGTGGGATTCGCTTCGAATCCCACAATTCACAACTGGGATACCAAATTGGAGGCTCGGAATTACGAAATGGGCTCGGAACTTCAAGTAATTACGAAATCGGGTCGGAATTTCAAATTACGAAGGGAGGTGAATTTGGAGATCTACATGTTTGTTACCGTTGCTTTGCGTTTCGGAATGTATACTAGCTTAATTTTTTTTTGTCCGCACGAGATTGATATAATATAATTGAAATAAAATTATTACAAATTTTTATCGATATATAAGATTTTCATTGTTTGTCTACTTTGCAAATGGAAATATATTATTAATAGATTTATATAAACATTTATAATATATAATTATATTTAGTTCAATTAAGGAAATAGTGAGATCTGTAATTGATTCATATTTAAATTAGATAAGAGTAGTAATAGATTAAGGATAGTTATCTTAATATATAATTAAATAAAATAAAATAAAGGAAAAATGACATGTGACAAATGAAATTAGAGGTTGTCATGTGGCAAATAAATGTAAATGTGTCATGTGACAAGAATAAGGATTGTTTTAATAGATATATACTTCGTAGTAGATTTGTCCACCAATTCCAGGATTTTATATCAATGTTTGTGTTTCGTTCAAGGTCATTCTGGGATTTTATTGGTTTCTTGTCATTCTATTAGGTCGTCCATATTAGGAAAGTGTTTTGAAGTCCGGCTAGGGATGAGCACAATTCAGATCGATCCGGTCTCTGATACAAAATTCGGTCCATTCTGGGTTGATCCTGTTTTTGATTCATTCTAATTTTTTGATATAAATACAAATATATTTTATACAATATTAAAATTTCAGCTATTTTTAATAAAATTAAATATTTCTATACTAATATATTCATAAATAAATAATTATTGTAATTTTTTATATTTAATTTTTAAAAAAAAAAAAACCCGGTTCCGGTCGTGGATCACCCGGTCGTCGATCACCCGGTTGGGTCTCCGGTCTACTCTTTTTCGAAAATCCGGGCCAGGTCCGGTTCTAGTCGGTCCAGGTTTGGACCAATACTCAACCCTAAGTCTGACTGGAGCTTTTGAACCACATCAAGGCAAACCAGGAGAGATATGACCTTATGCTGGGGATTTTCAAACGGTGCAAGTAGTGAATTACAACAGTTCACCATGTCCAAAGGAATTCTAAATATGCATACCACAAATAGGGTTAGTGTTTGCGACTAGATACCAAGAGGCCTTAGTTTTGTTTAGAGAAGGCATTGGGGCATGGAATCCCCATCCCCGGCGAGAAATTCCCGCTATGGGGATGAGGATGGAGATTTTATATGGAGACGAAGGCAGGGATGGAGAAAATTATGTTTCCATTGCGGGGATGAGGATGCTCTCATCCCCATGGGGAATCTCCATTATCATCCCCATCGGGGATTTCTGCAACCGTAGAAATATTTATATGTATAATATTTAATACTCTTTCAATATTATTTAGCAATTATTTGTAGTCCTCACAAAAGGTATGTTACAAATGAAATATTCTTAGATTTTTTTGTTGCACTCCGTATTAAAGTTATTCAACTATTTGATATAACTGAAATGTATATCCAATGTTAATAATCTCCTAACAAAATATTTAGTACCACCGTAAACATACGAAACGCCTATATGCACGCGACTTTTTCTCTATATGCACGCGATTTGGTGCGCAGATGTTATGCGCATAGGTTGGTGCGCAGTTTTCTTGCGCACAAGGGTATTTTCGGGATAAATGTGAAAATTCTGACGATGTCTGTCAAATGTGTGCGCAGGAACAAAGCGCAAATAAGATATAATGCGCAAAAGTTCAGCGCACGACGTTTCGGATTCCCGAATGTGTGCGCTGAACTTGTGCGCACATATTAGTGCGCAGAAGAACTGCGCACAGGGTCTATTAAACCCTGCGCAACAGCTTCTTCTTCTTCCTCCATTCGTTTCTTTTCTGCGCACAGTAACCGACGGCGCCGATCAGTTTTTTTCCATTTCCGAGCGTTTCCCTCGTCTAAACACAATTCCGTCAATGGATTCTGAACCCCCTCATTCTTCCGGTCCCGACCACACCACTTTCGTCCCAATCCCAACACCTCCGGCGACTTCCGTCCCAACGGAGCCACCTCCGACGACCTTGTCCGACGATGAAGCGTTGGTGGATGGAGGTGGTCGGCGGTATGCCACTCGAGCGGCGTTGGCAGCGGCAAATGTTCCACCGACGACTATTCCGGCGACTCGGGTTCCGGAGAGACCGCACGATCTTTATTCGGTATAAAATTTCTAAACCCGCTTTTTTCAAATATTTATTGTATTTAATTTTGGAAATTTATTCGTAATTTTTTTTTGTAATAATTACGATTAAATTTAAGTTTTTTATGAATTAAATATTAGAATTCGTATCTTAATTGTAATTTAATCGTAATTTTTCATAATTACGTTTAAATTTCAGTTTTTTATGAATTAAATATTAGAATTCGTATTAATTGTAATTTAACCGTAATTTTTCATAATTACGATTAAATTTCAGTTTTTTATGAATTAAATATTAGAATTCTTATTAATCGTAATTTTTTATAATTACAATTAAGTTTCAGATTATTATGCATTAATCGAATGCCTAATCGAATTATTATAAATTCGTATTAATTGTAATTTTTTAGTAATAGTAGTGATTATTATTTCGTATTAGTTGAGATGTTTATTTTTTAGTAATTATGAATTAAATATTAGAAACTTAACAGTCATAACTAGTTATGACTTAATTGTTAAATTTCTAACAATTTCTATTAAAAAATTTAGTTTTCGTAGATATAAAGACTCGAATTTGATTACGAAGTTGCAAATTATTTCCGAATATTTTAGTATGAATTAGTCATACTAAAAATGTAAAAACATGTAGACTATACAAGCCGTCATGGATCAGACGGGCAACACGATGCCCGCACCAGTAGCGGAACGGCTTCCACGTCGACATGATGTGGCAGCCGGTGTACGATTATCGTTCGAGGCCCTCGAACGATTTTTCGGCACCGGATCACTTGAGCGCCGTGAGCCAGGGAATGAGTACGAGGAGGCACAGCTGCAGCAGCAGGAGATAGATGGTTCGCACATGGAGATGGATGGACAGAGAGGAGATTTCCATGACGACGTAGATTATCCTGGTCGATATGTTACTGCGTTCGACCCTATCGAGCCCACACCAGTACAGGCGCAGGTGACCACGGATGACTATGATATCCAGGACGCACCTCTGTTTCAGGATGCTTTACCTCGCAGTTCAGAGCATACAGAGCAGGATTTACCTGCAGTGACAGATGCAGAAACGTCCACATCTTCTCCTCCTACGGTCGCATCTGCAGAGCCAGTCGCATCTTCAGAGCCAGTGTCGGGAGATTTAGACGACGATGACCATGCCGTAGCGACCTATTTTCCTTGGCTCGGGGACTCGATGCAGGACATTTGTCGTCCACGTGCGCCTCACCTATTGTGTTCTTATGAGACGCATATAGCGAGATGGATATGGTCGCGTGGTCCTCTTCCAGGGCCCGCTCCCGATGTACCATTGGTGCCCCCGGTGCAGGTTAGGAAGCGTGCCCGTGCGGGGGAAGCTGTAGGCCGAGGCAGAGGCCGAGGTGGTGGTGAGGGTGCTGTAGGCAGAGGCCGAGGTGGTGGGAGAGGGAGAGGGAGAGGTAGAGGGAGAGGGAGAGGGAGAGGTCAGGAGGGTGCTGAGGGAGTTGGTGGTGAGGGTGTTGCTGCTGAGGGAGTCGCTGAGGGGGCTGCAGTTGAGGAGGTTGTTGGTGAGGAGGTTGCAGCTCCAGTTAGAGGTGGTCGTCGTCCCAGGCAGAGACGACGAGTAGGAGATATTTTTGCCAGAGGATGAGCCAGAGGATGGGGAAGGGGATGAGGCCGAGGCTGAGGCGGCTCCGTTAGATCCGGTATGTTCAATAACATTGATCTGAATGCTTATAATAAGTTATACGTTTCATATTTACTAACCGGACGCAAATTGTTTTCTGTACTTATTTAGGCTAGGAAGCTCCTGAGGGTGATGTACAGATCTGCACAGGTGCATGATTATGAGCATCATATTTCAGCTGAGGAGGGTACATGGTTCAGGCTTGCTGAGCGTTCTGGGCTGACAGAGCTGCGCCGAGTGGGCATAGCGTCTCAGATCGACGCTGCATTGATTTCTGCTTTTGTGGAGAGGTGGCATCCAGAGACCAACACTTTCCACATGCCATTTGCTGAGATGACCATCTGCCTACATGACGTGATACAGATCCTCAGAGTCCGTATACATGGTCGTAGCTGCAATTCACCTATGACAGATGACCAGATCTATGCGGCGCTTGCGGACGCTATGGGTCAGGAGGCTGATGACATGAAGGCATGTTATAGCTCAGGTGGCATTCATTTCGGGGCCCTCAATGCTCGGTTGGAAGTTTTGTTTGATGCGCCAGTCAGGAATGAGAGTCACATTGCCACTCTGTATCTCCTTTTGCTTTTGGGCTCGACTGTCTTGGTGGACAGGTCGACAAAGGGTGTAAAGGTCCAGTACGCGGCGCTTGTTCTCAACCATGATCGTACAGGGGACATTGCATGGGGAGCCGGCATACTTGCGTTAGTGTATCGCAATTTAGGGTCTGCATCTAGAGTCGAGACGGCAACCATTGGTTCATGTGGGATTCTTCTGAGGGTAAGATCTTGTCTTTAACGTCTTGGTGAATAACTCTTAACTATTCACGTAGTTTTACTAATAATCTGTAATTGTTTATATGTAGTGCTGGATCTGGGCATACTTTCCTCATTTTCGTGATCACTTTGTCACGAACCCTGCATTCGCCCATGGAGATGCTGCTGTAGGATTGTATACACCACTTAGCTCGGATATTGGGCGTTTGGTTGCCATCCGTCGCATGCTCGACAACATGAGATATGAGCAGGTTTGGATTTAATTTCTTATATTTTTTATTTCATTACCGCAATACGTGTCTAATTTGTCTTGTTATTTGTTTCAGGTTAACTGGCAGCCATGGAGAGATTTGGACTTCAACTCACCAGAGGTTTCTCCTTCGAGATTTGAGGGCGTATTGAGCATATGGAAATTTCATGAGGCCTACAACCCTAGGAGAGTCCTACGGCAGTTTGGGCGGGCTCAGCCCGTTCCCGACCCACCCATTCAGCCGTTTTCATTTCATCGGCCCATGGGTTGCACGAGGTATGACGTCGTTTATGCACCTGAGCTTCTTCTTGCATGGGACGCAGAGCCGAGGCCTCTGATCGATCTGGATGGGCCGGTTGCAGAGCCAGCATGGAAGATGTCTGATGACTATATGGATTGGCTGGACGAGTTCTCACATCCCGTCGTCGATCCATCCTTTGAGAGACATGATCGCCCGCCTCGCTATGGATATACCCCGGTGCCTATCGATGCATTAGCGGTATGTAAAATTTTATAAAGTTTGTACAAAACATAGCTTTATACCTTAACTAACGATTAAATTTACGTTTTGTTTGCAGCGTTGTCAGATCCTTCAAGCCATGATGCACTCTTTTCTAGACACCCCTATCTCGGATCGACCTTGGCCACTGAAGATGTGATTCGTGGTTGGCTTGCAATCTTAGAGGCACCTCAGGCACCTTTGGCACCATCTCCCCCACGTGCATCGCGTATGGCACCACCACCTCCTGTTTTCAGAGATTCTGTTAATGAGAGAGGCCAGGGGAGTGGATGTGGCACTCAGGATGATACGACTCAGGAGGATGCGCACCAGGATGATATGACTCAGGGTGATGTGCCTCGGGAGGATGCTCCGCCTTATACTCAGGAGACTCAAGACTAGACGCTCGACTTCTGTTTTTGTTTGATGGATGTTTTATGTACGATTGATGTTTTATGTATGCCTTTTTTTGTGTGATGGTTTGAACTTTTAAGTTTTGCTTGTTTGAATATTCAAAATGACTCCGAACAATAATGCAAATACAAATCTGAACAACAAGACGTGAAAAACTATATTGACTTGAAAACGAAATACAAATTTCAACAACAACACTACACAAAGAGATGGTGAGGAAGACCAACCTATGAAGATCCCCAAACCGATGATTGGTTTCGATGTTCGGAGTCGGCAATATGTACCAACTAATAACCAGTTTCCAAACTCTTATTAGTTCGTACATTTTGCTAAATCCGACCATCGAAACCAATATCGGTTGGGGATCTTTATAGGTTGTCCCTCCTCAACTTCTCTTTGTCTAGTGCTATGCTTGTTTACTAACGATTACAACAATGACTTAACTAACGATTACAACAACCACTTAACTAACGATTGGAAGCCAGGGTCGCCTTAAGATCGGCGTTTTCCTCCTCCAACGTACGTATCTTCGAGAATAGATCTCTTATTGCAGCTAAGGAGTAACAAGGGTGTGGTGGATCGATCCACTCGCGGAATTCACAAATGTAACCACCAGTACCAGCGCATGTCCAGAACCTTCGAGCGAGGTTTCTTCGAGATTCTGAACTCCTCATTACCGCTGGTCGATCACATTTACAATAAAAAAGGGCAGCGTTGCTTGATGATGAACTGTGCGACATAGCGAGTGTTAAGAGACAAATGGTGAGATTGGTGAGGTTAAGAGAGAAATGGTGAGATTGGTGAATTGAGGTGAGTGCAACCCCCCTTTTATAGCTTCGTTTTTTGCTGCTGAAATATGACCGTTTCGTGCGCAGATGTTATGCACATGCAACGGTCATATTTCAACCGCCATATTTTAACGGACTTCAAGCGTGCGCTTAACACTTGCGCAAAGAATCATGTGCGCAGATCTAATGCGCATATAAGGCCTCCAAGGCGTTTTCGCGTATTTTCGATCAACTTTTTGTGACGGGGAGACCGTATACACACTTTATATGCCTAATAACACTATTTTGTATAAGTTTTTCAAACATAATCCACATCGATGTGCTAGACCCTTCATATCGCAACTATTTCGAAGAATGAAAGACTAGTGAAGGTTTACAAAGGAGGTGTTACTCGAAGAGCTCGAGTTTTTGACTCGAAGTTACCGACAAGGTGAAATAGCTATAATATGCATTGAAAACAAGTTTCATTGCATTCCGACGTCGTTTGGGCATCGAACCGCCTATTCTCGACCTTAACAGGCCATTAGGACCGATAAGGTTTTTTTCGCGTTTTCGCGTATTTTCGATCAACTTTTTGTGACGGGGAGACCGTATGCACACTTTATATGCCTAATAACACTATTTTGTATAAGTTTTTCAAACATAATCCACATCGATGTGCTAGACCCTTCATATCGCAACTATTTCGAAGAATGAAAGACTAGTGAAGGTTTACAAAGGAGGTGTTACTCGAAGAGCTCGAGTTTTTGACTCGAAGTTACCGACAAGGTGAAATAGCTATAATATGCATTGAAAACAAGTTTCATTGCATTCCGACGTCGTTTGGGCATCGAACCGCCTATTCTCGACCTTAACAGGCCATCAGGACCGATAAGGGTTTTTTTGCGTTTTCGCGTATTTTCGATCAACTTTTTGTGACGGGGAGACCGTATGCACACTTTATATGCCTAATAACACTATTTTGTATAAGTTTTTCAAACATAATCCACATCGATGTGCTAGACCCTTCATATCGCAACTATTTCGAAGAATGAAAGACTAGTGAAGGTTTACAAAGGAGGTGTTACTCGAAGAGCTCGAGTTTTTGACTCGAAGTTACCGACAAGGTGAAATAGCTATAATATGCATTGAAAACATGTTTCATTGCATTCCGACGTCGTTTGGGCATCGAACCGCCTATTCTCGACCTTAACAGGCCATCAGGACCGATAAGGGTTTTTTTGCGTTTTCGCGTATTTTCGATCAACTTTTTGTGACGGGGAGACCGTATGCACACTTTATATGCCTAATAACACTATTTTGTATAAGTTTTTCAAACATAATCCACATCGATGTGCTAGACCCTTCATATCGCAACTATTTCGAAGAATGAAGAGTATAGTGCGCAGTGGTAGAACGCACAGAAATTTCAGCCATGCGCTAAGGTAAAGCGCACCTATTCTGTAACTTTTTGAATCTGTAACTTTTGGTGCGCAGGTGTAACGCGCACAGAAAATTACCGTTAAAAATTTGTGCGCAGCTACATAGCGCACTTTTAGTTACCGTTATTTTGAATCGGTAACTCCTTGTGCGCAGAATCAACGCGCACCATATACATAAATTCCTATAAAACCAACGGTTTGAAGGTGGTGATTTCTTCATCCATCTCAACTAGTTCATGCATCTCAACTACAACAAAAATCGAAGTTTCCCTACTTAATCGGTAATTTTTTCTTTTGTTCATTTTTGTACATGCTTTGTTTTTTGTATATGCTTTCATGTTTATAACTAAAGTTTTATTATTTACTTATTTCGAAGAACATAACTACGAATTTGGCATCATCATCATCCCCAAGACGTGTGAAGCCTGACCCTCCACAGATAATGTGTACTGGTACAAAAAGGTGTCGCCAAATGTGTAATGTTTACGTTAACAATGACGAAGACATGCCTGACCAGTATGGACGAAGGCATTATGCATGCAATTGTTTCTTCGGAATCAGGTTTATTGATCCAGAGCATACCCCTACTACTTTACGTGCTATCACGAAATTAATCATCAAGAAAAAGAAGAGTGACAATAGAGTGAAGGTCCTGATGGAAAGGTTTAAGATTAAAGAAAAAGAATTGCGGTTGATGGTTTGTAGTATCGTCTATGCTTCCGACTGCTCTTCCTCTTCTGCCGACGACGCCTAAATCGTAGACATTTAATGTTATGAGCATTGTGTACTTTCATTATGTACTTTCATTATGTACTTTCATTATGTATTTTCATTGTCGCTTCTTTGTCTCTCGAACGTGTTAAGAAATTCCAATGCAATCTGATCCATTCATTGTTATATAAAGCACAATTACACTACTACCAAAATAACAAATACGAAACATTAAAAACCAAGGCATTACAAACTAAGAAATTCCAATGCGTCTTCTAATTATTACATGACAATCTCACTCAGTCAGATATGTGAACGGGTTCGGTCCCTCCTTTATACATGAATGGATCTGGTGCCCGACCATTTGAAATGCGGTACTCTCGATACATCCTCAAATTGTCCCCAAATGTTTCTTCCCACCATTGAATGTTTGGATCTACGTGTTTCTTCCACGAACCGGGAGTATGCGGTAGTGGCGAACCAACCATCAACGCCACCTATATAAACACAATCGACTTAAGATATTAAACAGAAAACTATGATTACACAAGTATCAAGTACAATTGTCTACTTTACCGGTATGAAGTGGTCACGGTTGCCTACGTGTGCCATGCCAAAAATCTGTCGTGGAGGATGAGCGTTTTCTGTTCTACACCTTAGCGGTAAGCAAAAGGTCGGAGCATCCCAACACAATAACACGAGGCCAACTTGGTATAGGGTGGCAACCCAAGACAGTTCCTCACCCAATGGTCGGTGCATTGTTCAGGAAATTTCCCCGTCAACATGATCTCATAAGTAGCCAACAAATGATCAAAACACCTGTCTGACACTTTGTAGAATAGTCGGGAAAAAATAGCCCTTCCAAGCGGATGCATGTTTGGATCATCAAAATCAGTTGGTCGTTTGGAGAGAGACATGTTCATGCTCGCCCTAATTGAATCAATCTGAAGGAGTATTGAATGATGGATCCGTACGATCACTCTGTTAAAGCCCCCTCTGCTGGAACCAATAATATCTTTCAAAACCTTGTGCATCCCTTCAACTCTAAAAAACAGTTAAGTTGGTAAGTTCAGAAAGTACGCCGTTATGATATAATCGTCTTTAACTAAAAAATATCAATATTTACCTGTTTGAAGTCCTCGTAAGGAAATGAAGCTTATGATCTGTCCAAGCCCTCACTATACTTGTCTTGTGAGGATTAAGCCATGTTCTCTCGACGTATCCCACAAGGCCGCTCTTCCAAGATCTCTTCAACTGTTCGAGCCGCAGTTCATAGGTCTCTTCAGTAGCTGAGCAAAATAGTCCCCAACATTGTCCTGAAAAGGCTTCCACTTTAATTTGTCTCTTTAGGATGGTCGAAGCATGTGCCTCAATGTTGTGTTTGATATGCACCCAACACAACAGATGTTGAACTTCGCTCCCGAAAACAGTCTTTATCCCTTTTATCAGCGCGTCTTCGCAATCTGTCATTATAGCCGTTGGCATCACTCCCAAATCTATGAATAATGACTTCAATTGAATCATTATCCATGTGTAATGATAAATCCTTTCCGCTTTAGTGAATGCATACGCGATGTTGAACGTCTTGTGTGTACTGGTGAATCCAACGATCTCTACGAGCGGCATTTCATATCTATTGAAACATTAACATATATCACTACAGAACATATATCATTATCCGAACTAAATATCGACCAAGGTATTGTAGAGACTTACTTGTTTGTCTTGTACGTCGCATCGATAATTACCACGTACGGGTACTTCTTCAACAAACGCAATGACTCTTGGTTAGCAAAGAATAATATTGCAACCTCTCCGTTTGTCGTGTCTCTATGTGGGTGAACTACGTAGTCGTGGTCTCGCAAAAACTTAAGCAACCACTGTGTCACGTTTAGCTCTCCGCGATCTTCGTAATTCACCTTCTGCAAAAAGTTTGCAACTTGTCTCCTTGAAGTAACATTACCAGGGTACTTCTCCCTCAATTTAGAGATAATTTCTTTTGGCGTCTTGCGTCCAGTTCCATCTCCCCACCGCCTAGCACAAAGCTCTTGCTCCTCCGTCATTCGACCCATGAATGCATTCCCATGAAAACTAGCAAGTAGCACATGGTTATGCCGACCTTCTATCATACCTAAAATCCATTTTTCTCCTGCGACCCCGGGAATGTTTTTCTTTCGCACTGCCAGTAGCTGAAATCTACACTCACACTTCTTCGACTTCGACTTTCTAAGCCTAGGAACAGCCAACTCTGGATTCTCTTTGTTCACCTTTGGCCTCCCAGATCTTGGTTTTCCAAATCTATCGCACACAATACTTATTTGGTACGGACTTGAATTACGCGTTACCAAAGCTATCACTAACTCCTTTCCTCTATCTCTCGCCCACTCATACAATTCTTGCGGAGTATCCCAATATTGTGCGCTTCTAAAATAATCCGAATAATCTTTCCCCTATACGTAATTGTAGAGCGACAATTACACTACTACCAAAATAACAAGGCAAAATACGAATCATTACTTTAAACTAATTAGGATATCATATGAAACTAATTAGGCTATCATATGAAACTAATTAGGCTAGCATATGAAACTAATTATGCTAGCATATGAAACTAATTTGAAACTAATTACGCTACCATATGTTTCAAATTATAACATATTATACTAACCACAAATTCACCACTCGGATCCCAGTCGCCGAACTCTTCGTCTTCTAAGAAACCATCCAACCATTCGTCGTCGTTCGGGTCGTCTTCCTCTTCTTGTGATCCGCTATCCCAATCGTGTGCTTCATCACTATCTTCACAACTTTGATTAATCAACTCTAACATACGAGAGTTTTGATTACGGCGAGACATTTTGAATGAATTTGTTGGAAAACGAAGAGGTTTTGAATGAATTTGTTGGAAACGAAGAGATTATGGCTTTATATAGGCACATTTATGACCGTTGTGGTCCAAATGAAACTGTAAAGACCCGTGCTCTAACCATCCGCGCATAAACCCAAACCCTAAAGCACCTGTGTGCAGAACCTAAGCGCACAGTTTTACATTTAACGGCTACTTTTTTCAAAAATTTCAACGGCTACTATGTTTGAACAGTGCGCAGAAACACGGCGCACAGATTCTCAACCTGTGCGCAGTAGTTAGGGGCACAAGGTGTTACAGACTCTGAAAATTTACGAAAAGTACCCGTAATACCCCGTAAAACACGTATGCGCATAAGAACTGCGCACAGATGCGTGCGCATAAGTTGCGCGCACAGAATCGCGTGCATATATGCCTCGATTCGCGTGCATATAGCCATTGCCTAAACATAAATAGACTTAACTCGAAAGTACTTAGTGTCTCCTCCTAGGGTACTCACACTAGTTAGAACTTCCTCATACATGTCTTATAGTAACCAGATATACGATCTTGGTACATGCTTATTCTCGAGGCAACATCACAATAACTCTCTCGATATTCTATCATATGCCTTTTCTAAGTCAATAAATACCATGTGCAGATTGTTCCTCCTATCCTGATATACCTATATCAACCTCCTCAATAACTAGATGAATTTCATAATCGACCTCCCTAACATTAACCCAAATTGATTCTCTGACTCACAAACAACTTATTTCAATCTCCCGTCTATAATTCTTTCCAAAATATGAGCCTTACACTCGACTCGGACGGAGAAAGCCCGTGCTATGCACGGGAGGATTAGGGAAAATTAACATGATTTCAAGAAAACACAAATGTGATGTTATTTTGGATCTATTAGTGGCGCAACACAAATTTGGACACTCAGTAGCGCTGAAAAATAAAGGTATGAACATTGTTCCATGAAGATCAGGGAAAAGTAACGCGATTTAAAGCAAATACATACGTGATGTTATTTTTGATTTACCACAGGCGTGGCGCAGACTCAGACACTCAACTTCGCAGTAGCGGTGACAAATAAAGTACCAGACACTGTTCAATGGGATAAGCAATTGATAATAGTGGCGCAAAATGAACGAAAACGTTACACCACAATAAATCATGTTTTCTGTGGACGTGACGATTGCAATGGATATCGGCAGCGCAAAACGAACAAGACGTTGCATCGCAAAAATCTGTGCTAATCGTGAACTGCAACGATTGTGATTTCAAGGGATCCAAGACGTTCTGAACGGTTGTGATTGGCTCGAATTTTAGTGTACGCGGACACGCTTATAACCACACATAATATGTGAGTGGAAATGAAAAGAATTGAAGGATATGTGGCCATACGTTGGACCACATAAAACTGAATGCATTCTAGCAACATATTTTAAGGAATAACACGTGGACATGAGCCGATCAACATATAATAGGGATTAAAACGAAAAGAAAAAAATAACGGATACACATCGAGCCATCAATTTTGGGTCACAAACACACTGACAGGCATCGCAACGTCCATTGGCAACAGTAAGACAAAATCATAAAGGAAAACAATGATAAAAAAAATTGAAAATTTGCACAAATTCAGGCACGCAAGTCATGTGTTATGTCTCGCAAATCAAAGATGAGGTTAAAACGGTAAAAAACCGTGCATAATAACTCACATCCAACTGTTCATTTTGAATAGGATAAGACAATGTTCACATACCCAATAAACGAAACGCATCATTGTATATAGTTGTTGAAACAAACTCCAGAGTGTCATGAGCGCTTAGATAACAACGCGCTAAATTAAGAAGGCGTCGCGCAAAAAAGTTCTCTGGTCTCACAACAACGCAAAAGTTTTTCCGAAGGCACGAATTCTGATGAATGTCAAACAATTTGATGTCTAGAATAGCGGTTCAATTATTTCACAAGAAAGTCTCCTAGGGTAAGTGAATAATTTTTTTGTTAAATTTTCTGATATTTATGGCTAAAAGCCGTGAACAAACAATGGTCAAAAGGAAAAAAAATTATGTAACGGATCGAAGGGAAAGATGGTAAAAACTCGAGCTAGGCAGGGGCGCATCACCTATCAATGACCATTTGTGCATCAATTGCATTTATGTCTTTCATTAAATCCCTCTTGAAGTTTTTGAAATCTATAGCCAATGCATTGATGTGCGCAAAACCACCAACGATCTCTTTTAGAAGTTTGTAAGATTTGACCGGTCCTAAATTTGCCTTTGCACAACTGAGCATGAACTTTTGGTGTCCAATCTCCAACTTATTGTTACACTTTAGCAAGTGTCGTGCTATTTTGGGCACCATATCATGATTGTGATGCTCGATGAACTTATCAACAACGTACACATCACCAACAGACAAAACAAATTTGATCATAGCTCTGCATTCAACACGGTTTGTTGTTGTCTGACGCTTCCCGATACTATTACTTGTATTCTTCTCACCTTTGCGGTTGCAATATAAGTACCTATGCTGTGCCATTGTTGAATGCTTAAGCTTATGAAGAGTGCCCTTGCGAAAGTCAAATCCTGCCGCCTTTCCATATTTGTAAAACAATTCCTCAGCTTTTATTAGGGACGTAAACTTTTTCCACATAAAGGATTTTTCTTCACATGGAAACCTAGGTATCAAACACTTTGAATTACGGTCATCGGGATGAAAAATACAATCGGTTCCATAATCGAATTGAGTTTCTTCCTCTTCACCAACATCTGTTATTCCAGTTTCGCAAACCTCTATATCATCTCCTGAATAGTTGGTGCCCAAATCATCACTTGACCATTCATCGACCACTTTTTTACCTGGACAAAACCGAATAACATTTAGTACATTCAGAACAGAATCAAGTGTCATTACCAGACAAAACATTTTAACTTATACGCGTATATCAATTTGTACAATGAAGTACACTATAATCGTTTATAAGAAAGTGGTCAAAACCGGAATAACAACCTTTCATAATGGAACCCCTATAACAGAATATTTCAATAGTCGAACACGAATAACGAAGATTAACATCAGAATATCGTCTTCTTTATGTAGGAACAACAACCTTTCATAATGAAATCTCTATTACAGAATATTTCAACAGTAAAACACGAATAACAACGTTTAACTTCATAATATCGTCTTCTTTATGTAGGAACAAAAGCATTTCATAATGGAACCCCTATAACAAAATATCTCATCAGTAGAACACGAATAACAACGATTAACATCATAATACCGTCTTCTTTATGTAGGAACAACAACCTTTTCAAAATGGAACATCTATAACAGAATATTTCAACACTAGAACACGAATAACAACGATTAACTCAAAATATCGTCTTCTTTATGTAGGAACAACAACCTTTCATAATGGAACCCCTCTAACAGAATAGCTCAACTATAGAACAAGAATAACAACGATTAACATCAGAATATCGTCTTCTTTATGTAGGAACAACAATCTTTCATAATGGAACATCTATAACAAAATATTTCAAAAGTAGAACATGAATAACAACGATTAACATCAGAATACCTACACGCGACAAAACATGAATATCAATCTTTTAATTGAATAAGACATCGAATATATATTGGTGATAGATAACTCTTTTAAAGAATACAACTACGGAAAAAGATGAATATCCACCATTAGAAACAGAATACACACATAGTACCGTAAACATGAATATCGATTAAACAATATCGAATATATACTGCAGGACATGAAAATAAATTTTTCCAGATTAACGTCGAACAAAATAGTAACCTTCACTGAATATGAAGAGAAACCCTATTTAGGTAGAAACCCTAATTATCAAGAACTAACCTTTACGATCAACTCGAGCAGTAGACATTGAAACTTCAGGCGACAATGGAGAAGAATGAAGAGCTTGAAGAATGAAGAACTTGAAGAATAGCTGCATGCGACAATGGAGGAGAACACGTCTATCACAGAAAAATAAGGGTTCTCTCTCCTATCAATTAAAGATTTACGTTTAAATTTTAAAAAATTAATTCCAGAAACCTCCTAAATTAACGCCTCTCCCAATTAATTTGGCTGGACTATTTTTTTCCTTTTTTTTATTTAATCCAATCCAACGCTCCTAATCAATCCACTCGTTACATCATAAAACTCGTTACACCGAAACCGGCCTCTATATATATATATATATATATATATCAAACATAAATTCTAAGAATAACCTATTTATAAACAACAAACTATTTATAAATTACTTCAACAAACAAACCATAAAAAGCCCAAGCATAACTTGGTGGTCTTAGTCAATTGTATTTTGTTAAGAAAAAAGAAACCGAGAGAGGGCAGAATAGGTCATATAGCTCTGTGAAAAAACTCTCTTTTTCTGCCCTCTGCCTCCGGTGCCGTATGGTGTCGACAACTGTCTCGGCTAATGTTTCTATGTATGAGAATCCCCCGGAGCCTTCCCCCTCTGGGACGCCTCCCTTTCTAACTTCGGACCCTCCCCTAGGGTTTGTGAGCGTTGATGCCCCTTCTTCCCCGATTAAGGATACATTCATGAAGTCGGCCATCAGTACTGAGGGTACTCCAACGCCGTCGGTGCCTCCTCAACCCACTCAGACCCAAACCACCAATATCCAGCCCGAGGAGAGTGTGAGGCAGCCCCAACCCTCCTTTCTCCAGAAGCTCACCCAAGGCCTCCCCTCCACTGTCACTGCCAATGAGAAGGACTGTTTCTTATAGAAGCATGTTACTATTGACTTTCCGCATGACGACAATGTTACTATCGACTGTTTGTCTCGTGCTTGGAAAAATTATGTTGTGATAAAGTGCATGGGCCCTAAGGTTGCTTTCTACCCTCGAGAGAAAACTGAAAGAGATGTGGAACCTTATGGGGATAATTGTCATTGTGGACTTGGTGAAGGACTATTCGATTTGAGATTGAGCAAAATTGCTTTAATTCCCTAACCGGGGGGCCTTGGACCATCTTTGGTCAATGTGTCATGGTGAAGTGTTGGGAGCTCTCTTTCAACCCGACGTCTGATAAGATCAACTCGACATGTGAGTGGGTTTGTTTATCCAATCTGTCAGTCATATTGTACGATGAAAGGGTGATCTGTAATATTTTTTCGAGTATCGAGACCCCGATAAGGGTGGATCGTAACATACTCCAGGCTACGTGTGGCAAATTTGCGAGAGCTTGTGTGGCCTTGGATTTAAGTAAACACCTGAAAGGGGCCATCCTGGTGAATGGAGAAGTTGTTGTCATTGAATACGAAGGTATTAGGGAGATTTGTATGACCTGCGGTAAACAGGGTCACTCCTTAGCAAATTCCCTCTGACTGGAAAGGCGCTGGAGGTTATTGGTTTGATGATCTCTAAAGGCAAATATATCCCGCCGGTGGAAACAGGAACGGAGTCGGAGACCAACAACCAAGCCTGTAACGCAACTTGGGTCAGTGGTATGTGGTGAAATATGGGTTACGGGTCAAAGGAACAGAAGGACAGGAGGGGTTCAGAGGAAGAGTGTTATTGTCCAGAAAGTGCATGGCCAATGGTTCGCCCACTTTGCCTTGGAGAAGGATGAAACTTCTGATGGGGAAGGTGACTTTGAGAAGTGTGCAAAAGAGGATATGGAAGGTAGCCGAAAGAAGCCTATGGATGGGACAACCAAATTAAATCAACAAAAGTCTACGAGGCTTGTCAACAGCGGTGACAATACCCAAAAAACCTCGACTGCACGATCTAAGCGAAATAGAAATTGATTAGTTAAATCCTTTCCCTTCCAATCAACAAACCAACCTTCGCCTGCGAAGTATCTGATTGCTAGCTCTTGTCAAAACACAGATGGTAGGCTGTCTGGGGTTGAAAAAGGTAAAGGGATTGTGGGGCAGGATAATGGGAACGGGGAGATTTCCAGCCAGGATTCGATTGGGTTGGGTAAGTGGGCCAAATCCAATGACCCTTTGCTACCTTTCCCTACTCCCTCTTTTAATGGGCCGTTAATTTTGGCTACCAAACAAGTTGTGTTCAACAAAAATTCTTCGGGCCCTATTGTGTTAGAAAAGTCCCAACTGGACCAAACTATTTCCCCATCTCCCCAAGTGGATCTTCTAGCCTTGAAGGATGCAAACTCTAGTGGGATCATGGATGAAGATCTTCTGTCCCAAAATGAACAAAATATGGTGATAATTCTCTCTTCGATGGAGAATCCTTAGGATTCGAAGGAGGACCCTTTGAGTAGGAGTTAGGGTTTCCTTCCCGCCTCCCTGTTGTTGTTTCTTTATGATTTGCCTTCTTTGGAATGTTCATGGTGCCTGGAAATTGGGTTTTCAACGCCCGTGCAAGTATTTTCTTCGACAACACAAAGTTGACATCTCTCTATCTTTGAGCCTAGGATTTCGGGTGACCGTGCTGCTGAAGTTTGTAATAAATTTTCTCTGAAGAATTGTCTTCGGGTGGAGGCCACAAGCTTCTCTGGAGGGGTGTGGCTTCTGTGGCGTGATGATAATCTAAGGTTGGAAGTCCTGACGATGCATAATGATTTAATCCATGTGTTGGTTAATATTGGTTTAGATCAACTTCATTTGATTGTTGCCTATGGTTCCCTTAGTCCACATCTCTGTATTCCTTTCTGGAGGGATCTTCATAACATCATTCTCCCTATTACACAACCCTTGTTCGTGGGGGTGGATTTAATTGTATCATCTCGTTGGAGGAGCGTCATGGTGGGGCTAATGTTCTCTCTAGGGATACTGACATGTTTCTGGATTGGATTAACAACCTTGAGCTTATTGACTTGGGCTTTACAGGTCCGAAATTCACATGGTTGAGGGGTGTTTTCAGAGGTGACCCGCATCTCTAAAATACTCGATCGTATCTTCACCAGTCTTCTTGGGAGACTCTGTTGGGATGATGCGGGTGTTAGGCACCTTCAGGCCATCTCTTCGGATCATAATCCTTTTCTTTTATCTCTGAACTCCTCTTCTGATCTTGATCGTAGTTCCAGACCCTTTCGTTTTGAGGCGGCATGGATTGTCCATCCGGGTTTCATGGGGTTGTAAATGCTAATTGGAAAGGGAATTTGGCGGCCTTCCGAGCACTTGACTTTCTGAAAAAATGATTGCTTGTTTGGAATAGGAGAGTGTTTGTGCCTAAAAATACGACGAGTAGGGAACGCGTCTTGAGCTACGCGTAGGCTGATCACCTCGACGTGACGAGACGTGGCGAAGATCTCGTTTGCATTGATGATGAAGTCGGCCGAATATATATTATCTTATCTTTTCCTTTTATCCTACACCGATATAAAATTAAGGTAAAAGATATTCTTTCTAATATCTTTTACCTTAATTTTATATCGGTGTAGGATAAAAGGAAAAGATAAGATCTCGTTTCCTTAAAGATATTATTAGGGTTAGCCTATAAATAAAGGCTAATGCCTGCTTTGTAATCATTCAGCCACCACACGAGTAATACACAAGTTCAAGTTTCAACCCTAGTTTTCCATATCGTTCTTGAGTGTTGAGATTATACCGTATTCTTTGATCTTTGCCCTACAATTGCTTAGTTATCATCTCGTTGGTAATTTAATAAAAACAATTGGTACCCACCGTGGGGCTTGATAAAAAAGGTATCGTCTCTCCATACGAAAAGAATTTCTTTTTTGCAGGAAAACCATGACCAGCCCGACGAACAGCCCGCGTAACAACGAGAAGAGATCCGAAGAAGATCCCGCGACGACATCTCTCGCTCCAGGTAGAGAAGAAACCGGAAAAACTCTTGAAGAAGATTCCGGTGTTCCAAAGACCATAACTCCTAGTGGAGAACGAAGAGCAGACGACGAGGTAACCGATGTGGCCGCCGTCCGAGTTCAATTCGATACCCTCCAGAAAGCGTGGGCAGAGACCAAAATCGCCAGCGAGGAAAATACATTAGGACTCACCCGAGAGAACGAACGACTGTGTTCCATAATCAAAGAACTTAAGGAAGAATCTGCGAGACCACACACCTATGTTCGTAGTCAGAGTGTCGTTCGACGCCTAGACATGGACGCCGTCGCTGAAGAAGGGGAAATTTATGGGTCTCAGGAACACCAATACATCATCCCGTCGAGAGAGAGGATCCCGAGAAGGAAGGCCGAAGAAGACATGACGCCAAGTGCCGTCGCGACGCTCGTAGGACAGCAAGTCGGAGCTTTAAGGAGAGAGATGATGTTAATGCCCGGGGCACCCAAATCCATAATCCCTGAGCACGAGTTCGGATATCAAGAGAGTCTCTTTGTCACCGCCATCGCCGCCCAAAAGATAGCCAAGAAGTTCACCGTCTCTGATCTCCCCGTCTACGATGGATCCGACGACCCAGAAGAGCATATCCTACTCTACAAAGCCAAGCTCTCCACGAGTCCAATTGAGCCCGAGTTAAGAGAGGCAATGATGTGCAAATTCTTTAGTTCAACGTTGAAGGGTCCGGCCTTGACATGGTTTATCCACATACCCAAAGGAAGTATCTCGTCCTACGCTGAACTCTCCAACATGTTCTGCCTACAATTCGCCAGCAGTAAGATGTTCGCAAAGCAGCCTTCAGACCTCCATAACATGCGCATGAACAAAGGCGAAACCTAAAGAGCCTTCATGAAGCGTTTCAACGACGAGAAGATTACGGTCCCAGACTGTAGCGAATCTACTGCTGCCGACGCGTTCAGGCGTGCTCTCCCCCGAGATAGTGACCTATACAAGGAATTGACAAAGACTCGTCCTGATTCATTCCTCGCGACAAGGGAAAGGGCTATGGAAGCTATGCGCCTCGAAGAAGATCTCCTAAGACATGCTAAAGAGAAATCCCGATCTCCGCGTAGACGAACCCCTCCGCGCAGAGACTCTCCTCAGCGAAGAAGTAATGAACGTCACGACAGGAGAAACAAACCATTCCAAAGAGAACCTCCCATGGTGCATAACGTGAGCAAGATCAATAACGTTTACGCGATCGAAAGGGGTGTACACATGAAAACTGACGCGTTGCGAGTCACGAACGCGATGGAAAAACTCCGCTATGTGAAGTGGCCTAAAAAGCCAAATCCAGAGAAGAGGCCAGGGTCAGGGAGAGGATATTGCGAGTTCCATAACGACTCAGGCCATTCCACAGATGATTGTTACACCTTAAGAAAAGAAGTGTTACGCCTCTTGAAAAGAGGCAACCTACTAGATCTACTCTCCAAGGAGGGAAGAGACGTGTTTGAAGGAGCAAGGAAAGGGAAAAGATCTCCAATACAATCTTTGGAGGCTCTCCCATAAGCAGCTACACCGCATCCGCCGCCAAAAGGAACTTCAGGGCGTTGCGTGGTGAAGGAAGCACTCTACCCATCTATCACGTCAGAACTGTTAGAAAAGACTGCCGAATCACATTCGAAGAACCCAACGGAAGCGTAGATCATCATGACAGGTTAGTTATTTCCCTCACCATCAGTAATTGCAAGGTTAAAAGGATCCTCATTGATAACGGAAGTTCGACCAACATCATCACCTTGTCCGCAATCAAAGAGACTGGGTTATCTAGCGACGACGTGGTGAAGAAATACATCCCCCTAGTAGGTTTCAGTGGAGAAGTCGCAGACATGCTGGGAGAGATTACCCTAACCACTCTAACAGAAGGGGTCAATATGCAAACTAAATTCGTGGTAATGGAAGCAGAGTCGCCCTATAACATGATCTTGGGAAGACCGTGGTTGCATGATATGAAGGCCATACCCTCGACATACCATCAATCCTTGAAGTTTCCATCCCCATGGGGGATTCAAGAAATCAAGGGCGAGCCACACATAGCGAGGGAATGCTACAACATAGGAATGAGGAGCACAACCACTGCATCTCAAGAGAAAAGGAGTAAGACATAGCAATTAAAAGACCATGAAGAGCCAGTAAGGTATGTTAACCGAAAGCTCTACGAGACAAAAGAGGAGATTGGCCAGGTAGGCGATGAGATATACATATTGGAGGTTGTTTGTGCCTAAAAATACGACGAGTATGGAACGTGTGGTAAGCTACGCGTAGAATAATTGTCTCGACGCGACGAGAGGAATGAAGGACGTCGTCGACATGACGAGATGTGGCAAAGGTGTCGTTTATCTTCAAGATTAGGTCGGCCGAGCATGTTTTATCCTACTCCTTATAATATTCTTGTAATTGGTAAAAGATACGGTAGATAATATCTTTTACCTTATTTATTATATCGTTATTAAGATAGAAGGAAGAGATAAGATCTCGTTTTCCTTAAAGATATTATTAGGGTTAGCCTATATATAGAGGCTAACGCCTACTTTGTAAATATTCAGCCTCCATTCGAATAATACCAAGTTCAAGCTTCAACCCTAATTTCCTACTTTGTTCTTGAGTGTTGAGATTATACCGTATTCTTTGATCTTTGCCCTACAATTTCTTAGTTATCTTCTCGTAGGTAATTTCGCTACAAACAATTGGCGTCCACCGTGTGGCTTGATAAAAAAGGTATCATCTTTCCATACGAAAAGAACTTCTTTTTTGCAGGAAATCATGACAAATCCGACCAACAGTCCGCGTGATGGCGAAAAAAGATCCGAAGAAGAAGATCACGTAACGATTCCTCTCGTTCTGGTGGAAGAAGACGCAGGAAAAGATCTCGAGAACACTCCTGGTGCTCGAAAGAACAATGCTCCCACAGAAGATCAGGGGACGAGCGACGATGTAAATAACGTGGCCTCTGTCAGAGTCCACTTTGATACCCTCCAGAAGGCATGGACAAAAGTTAAAAGCGCCAGCGAAGAAAACACGTCGGAACTCACCAAAGAAAACGAACGACTACGCTCCATTATAAGAGAGCTTAGAGCAGAGTCAGCGAAGCCACTCACCTATGTTCGTAGCCAAAGCGTCGTTCGCCGCCTAGATATGGATGCCGTCGTTGAAGAAGAAGAGGATTACGAGTCCCAGGAGTATCGAAACGTTATCCCGTCGAGAGAAACGATTCAGAAAAAGAAATCCGAGGAGAAGATGACTTCGGACATTGTTGCTGCGTTCGTAGCACAACAGGTCGGAGCCCTAAGAAAAGAGATGACGTTGATGCCCAGAGCCCCAAAGTCCATAATCCCCGAGCACGAATTCGGATTTTAAGAGAGTCCTTTTGTTGCCGCTATCGCCACCCAGAAGATAGGTAAGAAGTTCACCGTCGCCGATCTCCCCGTATATGACGGATCCGACGACCCGGAAGAACATGTCTTACTATACAAGGATATGATGTGTAAGTTCTTTAGCTCGACGCTGAAAGGTCCAGCCCTGACGTGGTTTATCCACTTACCCAAGGGAAGTATCTCTTCCTACGCCGAACTCTCCAACCTGTTCCGATTGCAATTCGTCAGCAATAAGTTGTTTGCGAAGCAACCTTCAGATCTCCATAACATGAGTATGAACAAAGGTGAGACCATAAGAGCCTTTATGAAGCGTTTGAATGACGAGAAAATTACAATTTCAGATTGTAGCGAGGCTACTGCTGCCGACGCATTCAGACGTGCACTCCCCCGAGACAACAATCTGTACAAAGAGTTAACAAAGACTCGTCCTACTTCATTCATTTCGACGAGAGAAAGAGCTATGGAAGCCATACGCCTCGAAGAAGACCTCCTAAGTCACGCTGATGAAAAGTCCCGATCTCCACGTAGACGTACCCCTCCGCGCAGGGATTCTCCCCAACGGAAAGGTGATGAACACTACGATAGAAGAAATAAGCCGTTCCATAGAGAACCCCCCATGGTGCATAACGTAAGCGAGATCAATAACGTCTATGCAGTCGAAAGAGGGGTATACATGAAGACCGATGTGTTATGAGTCATGAACGCGATGGAAAAACTCCACGACGTGAAGTGGCCTAAAATCCCAAATCCGGAAAAGAATTCAGGATCCAGAAGAGGGTATTGCGAGTTCCACAACGACTCGGGACATCCAACGGATGATTGTTACACTCTGAGGAAAGAAGTGCTACGTCTCCTGAAAAGAGGCGACCTATTAGATCTGCTCTCCAAAGAAGAAAGGGACGTGTTCGAAGGAGCAAGGAAAGGTAAAAGATCTCCAACACCACAACCCCCCTCATCGAGTCGTTCAAGGACAATCAACACGATCTTTGGAAGCTCTCCCATAAGTGGCTATACCGCCTCCGCAGCCAAAAGGAGCGTCAAAGCATTACGCGGCGAAGGAAGTACTTGGCCTATCTACCACGTTAGGACTGTTAGGAAAAATTTTCCGATCGCGTTCAAAGAGCCCAATGGGAGCGTAGATCATCACGACGGGTTAGTTATCTCCTTAACCATTAGTAATTGCAAGGTTAAAAGGATCCTTATCGATAATGGAAGCTCGGCCAACATCATCATCCTCTCTGCAATCAAAGAACTCGGACTATCTAGCGACGACGTGGTGAAAAAATACATCCCCCTGGTAGGTTTCAGTGGCGAAGTCGCCGATATGCTGGGAGAGATCACCCTAACCACTCTGGCAGAAGGAGTCAACATGCAGACTAAATTCGTGGTGATGGAGGCAAAATCGCCCTACAACATAATCTTAGGAAGGCCGTGGTTACACGATATGAAAGCTATACCTTCAACATACCATCAATCCTTGAAGTTTCCATCTCCATGGGGAATCCAAGAGATCAAGGGTGAAGCACAAATAGCAAGGGAGTGCTACAACATAGGAATGAAGAATACAACCAACACGTCCCTAGAGAAAAAGAGTAAGGCGTAGCAATTAAAAGACCATGGAGAACAAGTAAGATATGCTCAATGAAGGCTCTACGAGATAAAAGAAGAAATAGGCCGGGTAGGCGACGAGACATACGTCCTAGAAGTAAAATCCTACGCCATCCGAAAAGTGGAGAAAAGGAAAGCGTCTTCATGGTCTGGATCATCGAGTAACAAAGAATCCAAACGCCTAAAAACGAGGAAAAATAATGGAAAGTCCAAGAAAGAGGCTAGGAGTAGAAGAATAACCCCCGACGCGTCAAAGAAAAAGCCGTCTAAGAAGCGAGATAAGGGCGTTGATACGCACGACACGTCTCTACGGAAACGTAAGCAAAATATCCGAGTTCAAAAGTGGAGGAAATTTATGGCGGAGAACCCTGACTTGAGCTACATGTTCTTGAAACATCACCAACCGTAAAGACACCATCAGGAAATAGTTTGAGATACTTCTATGCGTCTTTTGATTCCCTTTTATTTCCCTTTGCATGAGTAGGATTAAGTTTTTAATAAGAACACGTCGTTATCTTTAGGTCAAAGCGACAAGGGCTCGCGGCGACAAGGGGTAGGCGACAAAGTCAAAGTTTGTTATTGCATGATGCATCTTTTATTAATATATAAGTAGACCTTTTCTTTCCAACGTGTTAAGCATGCTGAGTTGTTTCGTTTCCATGACTTGCTCTATGTCTATTAAGAGAACGTGCCTCTTGAGTACGACGTACCAAATAAGAAGCAAGAAGGCCGCGGTGAAAATCGGCACCGGGGGCGAATTTCGTTAGTCTACGCGTTCGAGGCTTCATCTACGCGTAGGCAACGTTAGCCAAACCGCCGACTCTGAGTCGATGCTTCCCATGATTGTTAGCGCAATGGTCATGGGGAATGAAGCCCGGTACCTCACGAAGCCGGCCGGATCCTCTGAGCAAACAAGGTCTAACCTATTTGACACGATCATTCTCCAGGAACGCGTTTTCACGCCTTCTAGCCCCTCTGAGAGTCATGAATCCACGGGCAAAACGCCAAACTGACAGGGATGCGTCCACTGACATCGTAAATCCTAACAATCTAGAAATCGGACGCCACACAATGAATAGGCCCGTCGATTAAAAGAGTTCAACGTCGACCTAACACTAGCGTGAGGCAACGGACCCACCTTAAAAGTAAGGGGTAACGTCACAAGCTGATAAAATCACACGCTGACCTATGTCCGCCACTCGCTTCAGGGTTCGGAGGAAATGCTGGACCCAACCTTCATGTAAGCCGGTAACGTAACTAAAGCAGCCGCAATGACCATACCACCCTATCAAGTAAGTAAAAAGCATCTAACGCGTTCACCACGAACGAAGTATCATATCAGAGGTAGAGAGTTATACCCTAAAGATAGAATAGCAAAAGTCAAGGACCAAACCTACGTACTCACAAATGAGCTACGCGTAAGGGGTCACGGAAGTTAAAGTCAATAAGAAAAAGGTTCTACACCTACGCGAAGCAAGATACGCGTGTCAAAAGCAAAATACGCAAGATATCAAAATCAGATAAAGGGCGAACTCCCAAGACGCCTCCGATGCAAAGAAAAACGTGCACGACGCAAGGAACGAAGTACAAGGTATAACAAGTGAAGCGAGCATAAGACTCTTTGGTAGCTCATACCTAGTCTACGAGCAGTCTAAGTCAAACCTACCAAAAGGGGTAGGATTACGCCAAAAAAGAACGAGGAGTGCTTAAAAGATAGCAACAACGTAAGAACAAGAAAGTTGGCAGCAATAAAACACTATCACCAAAGCAACGCAAAGGATTCAAAAAACAAGGATAACAACGTTTGAAAAGGAAAGAAGCGACCCAACTACAAGCAACGCGTACAAATACACTACGCAAAGAAAAAGCCAAAAATTACAAGGATTTGGACTCGCCCTCAGACGACCCAGAGCCGGATGCGCGACTATCACCTTCCTGTTCATCAGCCGCAACCTCCTCCTCGTCGATGTGTTCCCCGCCTTCAGCATCTGCGACGTCGGGATGAACACCTGCAGGAGGTTCCGGAAAAGCCTCCCTAAACTCAGCACGCTCGCCTACCGGATCCCAATCTTTGTGCTTACCAGCAACATACTCCTCATAAACTTCCACCCTGGACAACCAAGACCAATAGACCTTCGCCTCCTCCAAATCCTTGTCATGTTGAGCCTCATTCCTCTCCACATCCGCCCGCAAAGTACTGAGTTTCTCCTCCAAATCCTCGACCCGCTTGGTGATCGTTTCGTTAAGAGTAAGAACTTCAGTAACCTTGTCCTTTGCCACCTTCTCCGCGTCACGAGACTTCTCTAACAAACCATTCAAACGCGTAACCTCCGATGAAGCATCAAACGCCTTTTTCTCCAACACCTCCATCTGTTTTGGATACGTAGACAAGAGCGTCCAAGCGCATAGCGACGCCTGAATCCCCTGAAAGAAGGAACGAGAAAAATAAGAAATGAAGCTCACGAGAAAATCATCAGAGAAAATAGAAGTTACAATCTTACCTGCCATTGAGCAGCGAAAGCCTCTCCCATAACGTCGACAAGATCCATCGACGCGTAATGATCAATAGACGACGAAGAACGAAGCCCCATCAAAGCGTTTAGAAGTTCCCTTCCTGGAGCGAAAACATTTGAAATCACGCCTGGGAAGTCATCCACAGACGAGTATTTCTCCTCGGGAACCTCGACCACTTTCTCGTTTCCCTTCCGTGAACGCGTCGCCTTAGTCGGAGAAGGAGATGGCGTAGATTCCATGGTAGCCATGAGATCAACGTCCAAGGGAGCAGCATACGAACATCCTTTTATGGCAAGCTGCCTCTTCCTCGACATCACAAGATCAGTGGCGGATTCGTCACGAGCACGGACGCGAGAAATTGAAGTTGCGCCATCAACAAAGAATAAAAAGTTAGAACACGAGTATGAAGAAATAAATTGACGAGAGATAACGGGAAGATGTCAACTTACCAGATGGCGTCGCAGGACCGCTACGATGACCCTCTCCGTCATGACCATAGAAGGTCCGATCAACTTCAGGAATCGCCAAGAGTGCGGCTACCACCTTTTTCGACTTCGCCCTTGTCTTAAGAGCCTCCACGTTAACTGAAAAGTATATAAAGTCACACGTAAGTAAAACATCGACAAGCAAAACATACGCCCCTATGAAAGGAAGAAATCAGTAATACAAAACAAAGAAGCTTACTCTAGGGATTCCATTCCTCGATGGGCCAAGAGCACGCATCTCCGAGAGAAGATTTCTCCACAAAGTAAAAGACCTCGGCCCAACCCCGGTCGGCTGTGCTCTTCTCAAAAGCTATCCTAGTCATTTTCTGTTTAATCTTGAAGTAAACTCTACCTGGAGAGGAGAGCGAGATGGTCAGAGAGTTGGCGAGATCCGCCGCAACGAAATCAAAGCCATGTTTTTCGATGGCATCGTCAAGAGCGCCCAAAATACGCCAAGCCCTGGGGAGAAGTTGACCCATCGCCAGACCTAGAGTAAGCATAAAGTCCTTGACCAAAGGCGAGAACGGGAACCGATGCCCCGCCAGAAACGAATACTCATAGACCGCTATCCACCCCGACCGATGATCATCCGCACAAACCCCCCTTGGAGGGATCTTGATCTTCACGTCCGGGCCAAGTTCAACAATGGTCCTCAAACGGCTGACGTCATAGGCTTCAGAGTAGTAGCGATCCGATTCGTAGAGCATCTTTCCTGGTTCATAAAGCAATGGGGTTGCCATTGAAAAAAGAAGAAGAAAGAGGAGCGGTGTAATAGAGCAATTAAGTAAGGAGGAGAGGAGAGAAATGTTCGAGGGAAATGAAGATTAGAAGAAGTGTATGAAGAAAGGGAAGATCCTCGCTTATTTATAGGAAGGAGATCGCGAGGATCTCGGGAAGGATATTCTTCCAACGGAAACATCTCCCACTAAGAAACTAGTCGTTGGAGATGAACGTTGCCGGCGCGAATAACGAAGCTCCTCGCCTGTCACGTGGAAATGATTGAAGGAGAATGGTGATCGAAGCTTTGCGACGATATTAAAAAGTCAAGTGACGTAATCATCGACGCGTTATTAATGCCATGAAGATGTATTCCTTGAAGAAAGAAGGCGTCTCCCAGCTCTACTAGACGTTAAGCCCTGTAAGACGCCTTAGGGGTATTGTTTGTGCCTAAAAATACGACGAGTATGGAACGCATGGTAAGCTACGCGTAGAAGAATTGTCTCAACGCGACGAGAGGAATGAAGGACGTCGTCGACGTGACAAGACGTGGAAAAGGTCTTGTTTATCTTGAAGATTAGGTCGGCCGAGCATGTTTTATCCTACTCCTTATAATATTCTTGTAATTGGTAAAAGATACGGTAGAGAATATCTTTTACCTTATTTATTATATCGTTATTAAGATAGAAGGAAGAGATAAGATCTCGTTTTAATTAAAGATATTATTAGGGTTAGCCTATATATAGAGGCTAATGCCTGCTTTGTAAATATTCAGCCTCCATTCGAATAATACCAAGTTCAAGCTTCAACCCTAATTTCCTACTTTGTTCTTGAGTGTTGAGATTATACCGTATTCTTTAATCTTTGCCCTACAATTGCTTAGTTATCTTCTCGTAGGTAATTTCGCTACAAACAGAGGTCAAGTCTTACGCTGTTCGGAAAATCGAGAAAATAAAAGCATCTTCATGGTCTGAATTGCCAAGTAACAAGGGGTCAAAGCGCCATAAAGAACGAGAAGACCATGGAAAGTCTAAGAAAAAAGCTAGGGGTGGAAACGTGACTCTCGACGCGTCGAAGAAAGAATGCATCTAACAAACGAGATAAGAGCGCCAACAAGAGTGACGCATCTCTACGCAAGCATAAGCAAAAACTCCGAGTTCAAAGACGGCGAGAGTTTATGGAAAAGAACGCTAACCTGAGATACATGTTCTTGAAACACCATCCACCATAAAAGTCCACCAGAAATTATGTTTTTCCCTTCTGTTTGCGATTCCCTTATGTTTTCCTTTGCATGAGTAGGATTAAGTTTTTCAATAAGAAAATGTCATTATCTTAGGGTCAAACCGATGAGGGGTCGTGGCGACTAGGGGTAGGCGTCGATATCATTATTTATCGTTCCATGATGCATCTTTTATTAATATACAAGTAGACCTTTTCTCTCCAAAGTGTTAAGCATGCCGAGTTGTTTCATTTTTAATGACTTGCTCTATGTCTATTAAGAGAACGTGCCTCTTGAGTACGGTACACAAAATAAGAAGCAAGAAGGCTGTTTGTAGAGAAATTACCTACGAGAAGATAACTAAGCAATTGTAGGGCAAAGATCAAAGAGTATGGTATAATCTCAACACTCAAGAACAATTTAGAACGAGAGAAGAATTTAGGGTTTGAAGCTTGAACTTGGTATTACTCGTAATGGTGGCTGGATGCTTCCAAAGCAGGCGTTAGCCTTTATTTATAGGCTAACCCTAATAATATCTTTAAGAAAACGAGATCTTATCTCTTCCTTTTATCTAAATAACGATATAACAAACAAGGTAAAAGATATTCTTTACTGTATCTTTTACCAATTACAATAATATAATAAGAAATAAGATAAAATATGCTCGGCCGACCTAATCTTCAAGATAAACAAGACCTTTGCCACGTCTCGTCACGTCGACGACATCCTTCATTCCTCTCGTCGCGTCGACACAGTCTTCCTACAGGTAGCTTTTCACGCATTCCATACTCGTCGTATTTTTAGGCACAAACAATACCCCTAAGGCATCTTACAGGGCTTAACGTCTAGTAGAGCTGGGAGACGCCTTCTTTCTTCATAAAATACGCCTTCATCAAATTCGGAACGCGTTGAATACTCGTTCAACCCGAAATCCTAACTTCGTAATAATGTCTTCTCTTCGATTCTCATTTAATGCGGCTGACCGACTCATATCCGCTCCAACGGCTACTTCTCCAACGTTCGGATTTATCCCAACGGTAACAAACAAATTGATTCTCTGGAAGATCTCGGACGAGATCTCCTTTCCTTATTTAAACACGCTCCGACTTCCTTTCTCTCATTCGTAATTTTCTTGTAAATCCTAATCTTTACCCTCTCTCTTCTCAATGGCTCCAGTTATCTACGATCCCAAGATGATTCTTAACGATGCTAACCGCCGTTCTTCTTCAGCTCGCAGCATCGAGTTCTTTCGTTCCATAGCAGGGCTCTCTGCTCACGTGGAAATTTCCATTCCTCCCTCCGACGTGTTCGCCGACGCCTTAGGCCCGGGATGGATTTGTGTCTACGAGTACCCTTCTTGGTCGGACACCATTTTCCTTTTTCTCCTTTAGTTCGTTCTTTCTTGATTACTTTGGGTATCACGGTCGGGCAAGTTCTACCGAGTGCTTGGAGGGGCTTGGCGGTGTTGGACCATATTCTGGCTAATTTCGACATCGCATTCACGATTGCCGACGTCATGCATTCTTGCATACTCTCCACTCCTTCGGCGGGTAGAGTCAACATCAAATCTCGCGTCGGGGTTCCTCCTTTGATGAACGAGGGAACTTCGTCTGACTGAGGTTGGGCAGATATGTTCTACTTTATCAGGAAGTCTACCTTGGGGAAAGATTGCGCTTTCTTGTTTGAAGAATGGACTCCTTCCAGTATGTTTCTTTATCTTTTATGATTTTCTTTAGACTTATGCACCTTGACGCTTATTCTTGCGTGTGACTTTGTGCGTAGTCAATATCCATGATATTGTGGCGCGAGAGGAATCAGAGGAGATTACTAAGAAGATCATGGCGATTTCGTTGGTAGAACGCACCTTTACCGGCCGTGACGGGAAGGGATATCGTCTCGCGACTCCTATTCCTTCTCGAGGTGAGCTTTCTTGGCGAATTACATGTTGCTTTTCTACCTCCTTTGTTTTTTTCTTTATCTTCTAAACGCACTCTTGTTTCAGGCGTCGTGTCTCGTACTCATCAAGAATCTGCTCATGAATTGATTACCGCAAAGAGGAGATGTATTTCAGAGGAAAAGTCGAGAGCTGCGAAGGAAGAGGCGGTTTCTACTCCGACATGCGTAAAGTAGGAGATTCCACCAGTTACGGGGGTGCAAGTGTCTTCAGACGCGTCTCTACGCGTAGAGGTAGAGGAATTACTCGCGGATCCTTTGGAGGAGAGCGAGAAGGGCAAAACAAAAGATCCTGGCGCAGCTTCCGCTACGTACGTTGAAGTAAACGATTTTCCTGCGATAGTGTCTCATCCTGTAGCGCCTACGCGTAACTTCGTCCATGCGATGCAAGCTTTGGCTTCTACTTCTTCTTGGAACCATTATCTGTCCATGCAAGCCGTAGACGTCTTGGGCGATTCTCTCGTAGCACAGTGGCAGGTGTGTACTTTTTCTTATCTTTTCGTTTCTTCTTGTTGTTATGTCGTTTCTTATCTGTTGGGATCTTTTTAGGCCTTCCAAGGTTTGCTGTGTTCCTGGCAACGTCTTCATAAGCGTTCTGAGTCCGAGGTAGCCTTGAAGGGTGAGGTGAGTGATCTGGGTAAGAAGATCAAAGATCTTAATGAGAAGATCGCTCGTCTTACGGCGGCTGATAAGGATGCTCGTATGCAAACGTTGGTGACAGCAAAACAGAGGGGTGTGCTAGCGCGACACGTCGAGGTGTTGAATGGAAAGGTCGCGTTCCTTGAGGCTGACGCCGAAGAGAAAGAAAACGTGTACGAGAAGAACTTGTGAGAGACTAGTACTTACTATTCGTGGTCATCTCGTATTGAGGTTATGGAGGAGTTTCGTGTGGGTTGTTGTTTGTAGCGAAATTACCTACGAGAAGATAACTAGGCAATTGTAGGGCAAAGATCAAAGAGTACGGTATAATCTCAACACTCAAGAACAAGGCAGGAAATTAGGGTTGAAACTTTAGCTTGGTATTACTCGAATGACGGCTTAGATGATTAAAAAGCAGGCGTTAGCCTTTATTTATAGGCTAACCCTAATAATATCTTTAAGGAAACGAGATCTTATCTCTTCCTTTTATCTGAATAACGATATAACAAACTAGGTAAAAGATATTCTTTACCGTATCTTTTACCATTTAAAATAATATAATACATAATAGGATAAAATATACTCGGCCGACCTAATCTTCAGGACGAACGGGACCTTTGCCACGTCTCGTCACGTCAACGACATCCTTTATTCCTCTCGTCGCGTCGAGATGATTCTTCTACGCGTAGCTCATCACGCGTTCCATACTCGTCGTATTTTTAGGCACAAACAATACCCCTAAGGCGTCTTACAGGGCTTAACGTCCAGTAGAGCTGGGAGATGCCTTCTTTTTTTTTTTTTTTGTTTTTTTTGCCAAAGGTAAATAATTGTATTAGGCAAAAACTGCACAAACTAGTGACCATACAAACGTCTCATCATAGCTATCCCCCTCCTACCATTGGTTCTAAGCTTAATCATCATCCTAAACTTACAAGCCTCAATAATCTCCCTACTAACCCCATCACTGTCAATAGATCTACCATTAAAAATTACATCATTACGCAACAACCAAACATAGTAGACAATACCCATAACAGCAAGAAGCTTGCTAAGATACATATTGTTGTTCCTCTTCTTAGTAGCCGCAAACCAATCCCACCAGGCCCTAAGCGATCCAAACCGAACCGAGATCCCCTGCCACGCAAGAACCCGGTCAGCAATACGCCTAGTAACATCACATTCGCACCATAAATGGCACGCATCCTCCCTGAAACTCCCACACAAAGCACACATGTCGTCTTGAACACTCCCCCATCGTAGAAGCCGAGCACGCGTAGGTAGCCTATCAAGTGTCGCCATCCAACAAATAAACGACCACTTACGAGCCTGAATGCCATTCCACAGAACTTCACACCAGTCCAAGGTCTGCAGAGGCGGAAAGATCCACTTGTAAACGACAGCCGTAGCCATACCACCCGACGGTCTGCGCAATCTGTCCAAATCAGGAACCGAGTGATTAAGGCTGCTAAGAACCTGATTCCTGGCCTCAATCGCGCCTTTCCAGATGCAAGAACTGCCAGCGTTGCAAACTGTAGACCAAACATTCCCACGGACAAGATTACAACGAGCCCAAGCCGTCCAAACACTTCGTCTCTCGGTAAGGATGTCATACACGAGCTTGAAAAGAAGCGTCCTATTCCACGCAAGGAGTTCCTTAAACCCGAGACCGCCTTCACCTTTCTCTCGACCAAGCCTCTTCCAGGCTATAGGTGATTTCCCATGACCCACTTCCCCCGTCCATAGAAATGAACGGCAAATAGAACTAATTCGGTTGATAACATACTTCGGGAAAGCGATCACTTGCATCCAAAACCGAACAATACTCTCTAAGACCACCTTGATGACCTGAACACGCCCCGCATATGAGATGTGGCGAGCACTACGAGCTGAAATAGCACTCTGCAGCTTGTTCAGAAGAGGCTGGAAGTCACCCCGCCTCAGCCGTTTAGAGTGGAGAGGCACAACCAGGTATCTGACGGGCAGCTGCCCATGTTGGAACCCCAATACAGCAGCAAGCTCAGCACGTCTCTCAGAAGTGACACCCCCAAAGAACATTTGAGATTTGTTGCAATTAGCAATAAGCCCGGACTCCTCTGCAAACCCAGCAATAACATCCCTGACAATCACAAGTGAGGATCTAATAGGCTTACAGAAAATAAGCAAATCGTCAGCAAATGCCAAAGTCGACAACCGAAGCTGCTTGCATCTCGGATGAAAGTAGAACCCCTTCCTCTGACTAGCAATCTGCATTCGACGAGACAACATCTCCATAATAAGAACAAACAGGTAGGGAGAAAGCGGGTCACCCTGTCTCAGTCCTCTCTCGCCCCTAAAGAAACCGTCCACTTCCCCATTAACAATGACAGAGTAAGATGGGGTAGTGACGCACTCCATAATCCAATCAATCAGACGAACAGGAAACTCAAAGTACTCCAACGTATGTCTCAGAAAGAGCCAGCTCACACAATCATAAGCTTTCTGCAAGTCAATCTGAATCAGGCACCTAGGGGAGGTGTACTTCCCCTCATAACCTTTGACAAGATCCTGCGCCACTGCCAGATTATCAACAATACGCCTACCAGGCACAAAAGCCCCCTGATTCTGCGAAATGACATCATCCAGAAGAGGCCTAATACGAGTGACAAGGATTTTCGAGATAGCCTTCAACATCGAGTTACAGCAAGCAATGGGTCTGAACTCTCTTACAGCAAGAGGATTATCAACCTTAGGAATTAAGTTGACGAAGGTAGCATTAGTTTTTCTAAGGAGTCTCCCCCGACAAAAGAAATCCCGAACCGCAACACACACATCCGATTTGATCACACTCCAACAGGCCGTGAAGAACATGCTACCAAATCCATCCGGCCGCGGGGACTTCTTCACTCCAATTCCCGAGAAAGCTGCATAAATCTCACCCTCTGTAATAGGACGGCATAAATCTGAATGATGGGAATAATCAATACGGTTTCCAGGCAGGTCACTGAAATCAGGAACTCGAGTAGCATTGTAAGACCCGAATAAGGCCTGAAAGAATCCCAAAATCTCGCTGCAGAAATCATCACGAGTATCCAAAACATCCCCGTTGTCCCTTTATAAGATATGGACCGAATTGCGGCCACCTTTGAGCTTCAAGCCGTTGTAAAACATAGCAGACGACTCTTCGCCAAACTTAACCCAATCAGCTTTGGTTTTCTGGGCAATAAAGCTATGGAGCTGCCTCGTCCTCCTATCAAACAGCTCACGAGCATCCTTAACAGCTTGCTGCAGCAGTACATCACAAAAATCGGACTGAATAGCAATGTTCGCAGCCTTGAGGGCGTCAGCGCTCTCCTCTAGCATAGATTCAAGTTGCCTGAATCTGCCCTTCTGCCACTGAATCAAAACATGCTTCATCCTCTTCAACTTAGCGGCAACAACAAATTGAGGGTTACCTGTCACATGCATATCCCAAGTAGAACGTACAAGCTCAGCAAAGTCAGGCTCTTCGACCCAAAAGTTTCGGAACTTAAACGGAATACGCTTGCTACCCGTTCGTGGATTAATACACAACACTCCTGGGGCATGGTCAGAGAAAGCTGGATCTGCAAATACAACCTGCGAATCAGTATAACAAGAGGCCCACACATGATTCACCATCACCCTGTCAAGTTTGCACGTAATTCTGCTCGCACCATCCTGATTGTTGTTCCAAGTGTAATGAAGCCCAGAATAATCAAGATCCGAGAGCCCCATGTTCGCAACAAACTGGCAGAAATCATCATCGATCACATGGGGTTGCCTATTAAATGTGACTTTATCCGCGAGCTGAAGAATGCAATTACAATCTCCAAGTAAGACCCAAGGATCAGTATTGCCTACCATCATACTACTAACATCAGCCCATAGCACGGCACGCTCTCTGTCATCATTGCTAGCATAAACAAAAGTTGCAAGAACCTTCACCTTCATATCCCTACTGACAATGGAGCAATGAATATACTGGCTAGTAACCCGCAAGATAACCACATCTATGATACCTTGATCCCAAGTGACCCATATTCTTCCACGAACCAAAGGAGTACTATTCGTACAATACTTCCAACCAGGCAATAAGTGCCTACTAACTTCAATTTCCTTATCATTCAGAATCTTAGTTTCCAACACCCCAATCATGCTAACACACTTCTTACGCACAAACTCTGTAATTTGCCTCGCTCTAGGGGCAGAGTTGCACCCCCTACAGTTCCAGGCCACAAGAGATATGTCCGACATTGCTCTTAGCCCCTCCTGGGGCGCCGCTGCTCCTTAAAATTCGAACTTCCGATATATTAACTCCCTTCTGTTTCTTATACTGAAAGTTTTGTTTCTTGTTGTGCTTTGGCGGGTGAGTTTTCTGCTCAGTATGAGTTTGATTACTCTGCTCAGCCTGGGAATTCTGCTGCTGAGATTGCCCATCAATATTCTCATTACTAGCATTCTGACCAGGGGAAGAAGAGCTCGCAGGCTTCTGCCATTTGTCCGCCTCATATTCTTCTTCAGTGTGATCATTACCATTAGCCTTCCCCTGATCTGCGGGCTCACTCTCCTCATTGGTACTGTTATTTGCAGTATGAGTTTGGTTCTCCGGTTCCTGTTGGGTATCACCATTACCATCAGCAGAAGACGGCTCTTTCTCACTAACAGCCACAGTTGCAACCTCTTCAGTCTTGGCCTTAGCACTCTTGCATCTTGCTGTAACATGACCAAACTTAACGCAATGATCACAGACCCAAGGCCTCCATTCGTACCAGATTCGCTGGTGATAAACCTTACCCGAAGGATCTTTCAAGCTAACCTTCTCCTTCAAAACATCAGCAGGTGCAACTTGCACCAATAGTCGGGCAAAATCAGATTGCTCACGCCCCCTAGTTTTCTCATCCATTGCTATCGGAGTGCCCACCATACTCCCAATGATGCTTAACATGTGCTTTGAGTTGAATAACGGATGGAGGTTTCTCAATTGAATCCAGGCCGGCACCGACTCAAAACTTGACCACGCAATCGGCGTACCCACCTCCCATGGTGCCAAAGCAAGAGGAAACCTGCCCCGAAAGAACCAAGGACCATTGTTAAGGACAAAGTCACGCCCTTCTTGACTCGCAAAGTTGAAGGTCCAAACACCATTCCGCTTAACACTGAATTTCGGAGAATAAGTGCTCCAATTCTCATCAATGAATTGCTTCATCTCCAGTAACGAAGCCCTAGGCCCCATGATTCCCCCTACTACTCCAAAACGATATTCATCAACCTCTTGCTTCACCTCTTCAAAAGAAAATTCATAAACCTCGCAGCCCTCTAGATTGATATTATTCAGTTGGCAATCCTCAGAGAAAGCAGGTTGGACATGGCCTGGACCCTTAGTCGCCAAGACCAACGCAGAAGAACCCTCGCCATTAGCCTCAGAAGTCACCGGAGAAGTACCGGCCATGGTGCAGAAACGGACAAGACAACACAAATTAGGGTTAGGGCAAACTTACTTGCACACAAAGAAAACGAACGAAGACTCTCTCACACCAGACAACCACCGCACCCTAGACTCACACCGACTGCCGGAAGTCCGGTCGAACTGGCCACGGCCGCCTATGCGCCGCCACCAACCCGCAGTAGATGGAACGTCCAGAGTCACGTTTCCTCCCATGGTAGGCCAACTTCTGCCGAGAGTCTGGAGAATCTTTGGCACTCTAGACGACGTGAGGGAGAAACACGGCATTGAGATCGCCGTTGATGACCTTGCTTACTCCTTCAACGTTCAAACCAAAACGGTTGGAAGAGTGGGTCTTAGATCGAGACCTAAGGCGGCTAAGATCACCATCGAGGGAAGCCATGCTGACCGTCACTGAGCCGACTCCTTCTATTTTGTCAAAAAATCAACTCTTGGCAAGGAGTGTTCTTGGTTGATCGAATGCTGGAACCCTACGAGTGAGTTTGCTTTTCCTTTCTTTCGGGTCTTTTGTTGCATACGTCGTTGATCGTTGATATCTTACTTTATCTCGTTCTTTCTTGTAGTAAATGCGGATGTTATCGTGGTGAGGTGAGAAACTAAGAAGGTTATTGACAGACTTCTCGAGATCCCTGAGAGTGATCGAACTTTTCATGGTCACGACGGGAAGGGTCATCGTATTGCTTCGACGGCCTTAAGTGGTAATGCATTCACGTTCTTTCACTTGGTTTTCCCTTTTCTTTTTCTCTGAGGGTTCTAACCCCTTTCTTTATTGATCTTTTAGTGTGTGCGGATCTTTCTCGTGTCCGTACCGGGGGACAGTCTGCGTCTGCTCTTATTGCGTCACGGAAGAGGAGTCGTACCGGAGAGTGAACTATGTCTGCGATTCCTATTCATATTACGCCAATGATTTCTCTCGTCTCGTCTCCATCTCCCTCTTCAACTCCGGCGAAGAAGTCGCGTAAAGGTAAGGAGAAGGTGGTTGAAAAGTTGAGCTTCGACTATGAGACTGTGGAGGACTTTCCGGGAGTTATCTCTCGTGTCATCGCATCTGGAAGATCGTTCTTGCTTGCCATGAAGGGGCTCCAAAATCCTCCATCGCTTGACTGCTATCTACCGGACGTAATAGGAGAAGCTCTCGCCGCGCAACGACAGGTAGGTTTTTCTTGCTTTTTACGCCGAGTCTTTTGTCTTTGATTTTGTTCTGACTTCTTTACCTTCTCTCTTTTAGGCTTTTCAATCTTTGTTGTGCGTTTATGGGCGCTTCTCTAACTTTGTCGATCGTGTGAAAGCTATGGAGGCCAAGCAATCGACTGACGAGGCGAAGATTAAGTAGCTTAATGCGACAGTTGAGCCGGAGAATGAGGATCAAGAAAAGGTTGCGGCGGCCCTTAAACTTCACGTCGATCTTTCCAAACAGGTTGAAGATTCGAAGGCGAGGATTGCTGCTTTGGAGGACGAGAAGGCTAAGGTGGAGGAAAAGCTTGCTTCCGAGCTCAAGGAGGTGAAGCTTTATTGGTCCTGGCTTTCTCGTGTGGAAGTCATTGAGTAGTATGCCGCTGGTAAATACCACGGTTGGGATCCAGTGAAAGAGCGGAGGGAGTTTGAGGAGGCGTTCCCGGAGCTTCCTGAAGGCGTTGAGGTGGGACCTACGCCTATGAATCCTCCGGAGAATCCTCATGTTATGGAGGATGATGTCCCTCATCTTAACGAGGTCGATCCTAATGATGGTGTCGAAGATGACGGAGATGCTGGTGAAGAAGACTTCGTGGAAGATACTGAAGACGAGGGAGAGGATGAACGTGTGTATGAAGACGGGGATGGTTCTTCATCGAGCTCTTCTAAGTCTGATAGGACTCTTCTTGATTTTTCCGGGGTCAACCTTCCCTTGGGGTTCTTTGTAAATTCCTTTTTCTTTTGTTTTTGGGCGTCACCGTTCTTCGGGGCGTTTACTTGTAAATATCTCCATTCTTGCCCTTCATAACGGGTCTCTATAATATAATTTTTGGAATTACATACTTGTTGGTGAAGATGTCTCCAAGATCTTCTGTGATTTGAGTATGTCGTTGTATCTAGTCTTTCTTTAGTTGGTGACGGCGTATTCGTCCATGCGTTACGCGAGTGACTTTTGTATCCTTTTTTCAAATCGATCTTTATCTTTCCATTGTCTTTATCGCGGGGGTGCTTCTTGACTTCTCGAGTAATCCTACCCCTTTTGCTAGGTTTGACCTAGGCTTCTTGTAGACTAGGTTAGAGCTATCAAAGATTCTTAAATTCTTCTTAACTTATTGTATATCGTACTTTGTTTCTTGTATCTTACGCGTCAATCTTTACGTTGTGGACATCTTAGGAGTTTGCCCCTTATCTGGCCTTGATTCCTTACGTACTTTGTTTGGGTGTGCGTATCTTGCTTCGCGTGGGTGTAGAACCTTTGACTTTTGACTTCGTGACCCTTTACGCGTAGCTCGTTTGTGAGCACGTAGGGTTGATTTTTTGGCTTTTGCTTTTGCTACTTTATCTTTGCAGGGTGTGGTTTTCTACCCCTAGTATGATACTTCGCTTGTAGTGAACACGTTAGAAAACTTCATTCACTTAATAAGATGGTATGGTCATTGCGGCTGCTTTAGTTACGTTGCCGGCTTACATGAAAGTTGGGTCCAACATTTCCTCCGAACCTTGAAGCGAGTGGCGAACATAGGTCAGCGTGTGATTTTATCATCTTGTGACGTTACCCCTTACTTTTAAGGCGGGTCCGTTGCCTCATGCTAGCGTTTAGGTCGACGTCAAACTCTTTTAATCGACGGGCCTATTCATCGTGTGGCGTCCGATTTCTAGATTGTTAGGACTTACGATGCCGGTGGACGCATCCCTACCGGTTTGGCGTTTTCCCTTCTTCGCTCAAAGGGTTGTGCCGGTTTTGTGAGGTGTCGGGTTTCATTCCCCATGACCATTGCCACACGTCGCTAACAATCATGGGAAGCGTCGACTCAGAGTCGGCGGTTTGGCTAATGTTGTCTACGCGTAGATGGGGCCTTGAACGCGTAGGCTAACGAAATTCCTCCCCGGCGCGGATTTTCGCCGAGGCCTTATTAAGCTTTAAGTTACATCATAGACAGAGAGCAAGTAATTTGGAAATGGAACAACTCGGCATACTTTAACAAGTCGGAGAAAAAGAGTGTACTCATGTATTAATAAAGAAAATGCAACACGAACTGACAGACTTTGACTTCGACGCTTACCCCTAGTCGTCACGACCCCTTGTCTCTCCGACGCTAAGACAACGACGCTTAATTTATTGAAATTCTCGAAAGAAACTAATCCTACTCATGCAAGAAAGAAGACAAAGAAAATAACGCTAGGAAATTTGGAAGTTCTTATCGCTTCTTATGGTGGATGGTGCTTCAGAAACATGTAGCTTAGGTTGTTGCTTCTTTGGTCGGATCTTTTGCTCGTACTTACTTGGTGTATTGGTATCCTTTTGCTTGTTGAACTTTGTTCTTCTCATTGCGTCATGGTTGATCTTTCACCCCTAGCCTTTTCTTTCTGATTCCTTGATTGCTATGCTTTCTTTTCTTTACCCAACGAAGTTTTAGTGGCTTTTTTCATCCCAATGCTGTAGCATTACCTCGTGATTTGAAGCTCGCCTTTGATTTCTTGGATCCTCCATGGAGACGGGAATTTCAAGGACTGATGGTACGTCAAGGGTATAGCTTTCATGTCGTGTAGCCAAGGTCTTACTAGGATAATATTGTAGGGTGACTCGACCTCCATTACTGCGAAGTTTGCTTGTATATTGATACCCCTTGCGTAGGTTGCCAACGTGATCTCTCCCAACATGCTTGCTACTTCGCCACTGAACCCCACTAGAGGGACGTACTTCTTTACGACGTCGTCGTTGGATAGTCCTAGTTCCTTTATAGCGGATGTAGTGATGATGTTGGAGGAACATCCGTTGTCTATGAGAATCCTCTTGACTAGGCAATTGCTGAAAGTGAGGGAGATGACTAACCCGTCGTGATGTTCCACCGTCTCGTTTGGCTCTTCGAACGTGATCGGGTAATTCTTTCTGGTAGGGCGAATTTGGTAAACCCTTGTCATGTCACTATCGTCGCGTAGAATCTTGATGTTCCTCCTAGCGGCGGACGCGGAATAGCCGCTTGTGGAAGAGCCTCCGAGGATGGTGTGTATAGTTCGGGTATGACTTGACGGAGGTGGAGGAGGAGTATGGGACTTCTTTTCTCTCTTCACCCCTTCGAACGCGTTCCTTCCTTCTTTGGAGAGTAGGTCTTTCAAATCTCCTCTTTTCATCAACCTTAACACTTCTTTTCTCAGGGTATAGCAACCATCCGTCGTGTGACCCGTATCATTATGGAACTCACAGTACCCCTTCCCTGTTCCGGGTCTTCTTCTAGGATTCGTCTTTCTCGGCCACTGCACATCACGTAACCCTTCCATTGCGCTCATGACTCGCAACGCGTCGGTCTTCATAGAGATACCTTTGTCCACCATATAGATGTTATCGACTTCGCTTATAGCATGCACCATCTATGGTTCTCTTTGGAATGACTTGTTTCTCCTGTCATGACGTTCCCCTCGCTCTTGATGTCGGTCATTGTGTCGATGTTGGGGAGAGTTCCTACGCGGAGGAGTTCGCCTACATGGAGATCGAGAACTTTCTTCGTTGTACCTTAGGAGATCCTCTTCCAAGCGTATGGCTTCCATGGCTCTTTCCCTAGTTGAGACGAATGATTCAGGGCGAGTCTTCGTCAGTTCCTTGTATAGATCACTATCTCGGGGAAGTGCGCGTCTGAATGCGTCGGTAGCGGTGGCCTCACTACAATTTGGAATCGTAATCTTCTCATCATTGAAGCATTTTAAGAAGGCCCTAATGGTCCCGCCCCTGTTCATGCGCATGTTATGGAGATCCGAAGGCTGCTTTGCGAACAACTTACTGCTGGCGAATTGCAACCGAAATTGGTTGGAGAGCTCGGCGTAGGAGGAGATACCTGCCTTGGGCAAGTGGATGAACCACGTCAAGGCTGGACCTTTTAGCGTCGAGCTGAAGAACTTGCACATCATTACTTCCTTCATCTCTGGTTCGTAGAGCAAGACGTGTTCTTCCGGGTCGTCTGATCTGTCATAGACGGGGAGGTCCGCGACGGTGAACTTCTTGGCGATCTTCTGGACGGCAATAGCGGCAACAAATGGACTTTCTTGAAATCCGAACTCGTCTTCAGGGATTATGGATTTTTGGGCCCCTGGCATCAACATCATCTCTATCCTTAAGGCTCCGACTTGTTGTGCTACGAGCGCAGCGATGGCGTCTGAGGTCAAGATCTCTTTAGATTTCTTTTTCTGGGTCTGTTCTTTGGGGAAGACATAACCATGGTGTTCTTGGGGATGGTATACGTTGTCTTCTTCGACGGCTGCGTCCATATCGAGGCGTCGAATGACGCTTTGACCGCGGACATAGGTATGTTGCCCCGTGGAACCTGCCTTGAGTTCCTTGATTATGGAATTCAATCTCACATTCTCCTTAGTGAGTTCCGACGCTGCCTTTTCGCTCGCCTGCATGGCTTCAGCTCGGGATTTTTCTAAGGACTCGATTTGAGCTCGGACGGTGGCCACATCGGTTACTTCACGTCTACCCGTCATTTCTCTATGAGAGCATTATCTTTTGGGGGGTTGGGGGTGGTTTCAGGACCTTTTCTTGCGTCTTTTTCCACCGGAATGATAGGAATCGTTGTATGTTCTTCTTCTTCGGACCTTTTTCCATCATCGCGCGGGCTATTGGTCGGACTTGTCATGATTTCTTGCAAAAAAGAAGCTCTTTTCGTATGGAAAGACGATACCTTTTTGATCTTGCCCCACGGTGGGCTCCAATTGTTTTTAGCGAAATTACCTACGAGAAGATAACTAAGCAATTGTAGGGCAAAGATCTAAGAATACGGTATAATCTCAACACTCAAGAACAAGGTAGGAAATTAGGGTTGAAACATTAACTTGGTATTACTCGAATGACGGCTTAGATGATTACAAAGCAGGCGTTAGCCTCTATTTATATGCTAAGCCTAATGATATCTTTAAGGAAACGAGATCTTATCTCTTCCTTTTATCTAAATAACGATATAACAAACTAGGCAAAAGATATTCTTTACCGTCTACTCTGATTATTTCTTGCTTTCTCGTTTACTTACGCTCAAAAAGACCATTTGCTTCTCCCTTCTTCAGATCTCTCCTTTATTTCTCCTTTCAGTTTCCAAAAATGGCTTCTTTCTACGTACCAAAGTTTATCCTGAAGGATTCTGATTACAAATCAATGGAGGCATGCGACGTATAAAGACTGAGGTCATTGGCGAATCTTGGTCCCGAAGTTGAGATTGAGATACCCCCTCAAGGGGTATCTGCCGGTGCATATCGCCCAGGGTGGATTGCGGTATACGAATACCCTTTCCTCACCGGTCATCGGTTTCCTTTCTCGCCATTGATGAAGGCGTTCATGCTCGCACTAGGGGTTGCCGTAGGCCAACTTCTGCCGAGCGTCTAGAGAATCTTTGGCGCTCTAGACGACGTGAGGGAGAAACACGGCATTGAGATTGCCGTTGATGACCTCTCTTACTCCTTCAACATTCAAACCAAAACGGTTGGAAGAGTGGGTCTTAGATCGAGACCTAAGGCGGCTAAGATCGCCATCGAGGGAAGCCATGCTGATCGTCACTGGGTCGACTCCTTCTATTTTGTCAAAAAATCAACTCTTGGCGAGGAGTGTTCTTGGTTGATCGAGTGCTGGAACCCTACGAGTGAGTTTGCTTTTCCTTTCTTTCGAGTCTTTTGTTGCATACATCGTCGATTGTTGATGTCTTACTTTGTCTCGTTCTTTCTTGTAGTAAATGCGGATGCTATCGTGGTGAGGCGAGAAACTAAGAATGTTATTGACAGACTTCTCGAGATCCCTGAGAGTGATCGAACTTTTCATGGTCACGATGGGAAGGGTCATCGTATTGCTTCGACGACCTTAACTGGTAAAGTATTCATGCTCTTTTACTCATTTTCTTTTTGCTTTGAGGGTCTTGACTCCTTTCCTTGTTGGTCTCTTAGTGTCCGCAGATCTTTCACGCGTTCGCAGTAGAGGGCAATCTGGGTCTGCTCTTATTGCGTCACGGAAGAGGAGTCGTACTGGAGAGGGAACTACTTCTGCGGTTCCTATTCATATTACGCCAATGATTTCTCTCGTCTCGTTTCCATCTCCCTCTTCAACTCCGGCGAAGAAGTCGCGTAAAGGTAAGGAGAAGGTGGTTGAAAAGTTGAGCTTCGACTATGAGACCGTGGACGACTTTCCGGGAGTTATCTCTCGTGTCGTCGCATCTAGAAGATCGTTCTTGCCTGCCATGAAGGGGCACCAAAATCCTCCTTCACTTGACTACTATTTACCGATGGAGACAGAAGATGTGATGGGAGAAGCTCTCGCTGCGCAATGGCATGTAGGTTTTTCTTGCTTTTTACGCCGAGTCTTTTCTCTTTGATTTTGTTCTGACTTCTTTATCTTCTCTCTTTTAGGCTTTTCAATCTTCGTTGTGCGTTTATGGGCGCTTCTCTGATTTTGTCAATCGGGTGAAAGCTTTGGAGGCCAAGCAATCGGCTGACGAGGCGATGATTAAGGAGCTTAATGCGATAGTTGAGGCGTCGCGCAAGGCGGAGAATGAGGCTCAAGAAAAGGTTGAGGCGGCGCTTAAACTTCACGTCGATCTTGCCAAACAGGTTGAAGATTCGTAGGCGAGGATTGCTGCTCTGGAGGACGAGAAGGCTAAGGTGGAGGAGAAGCTTGCTTCCGAGCTCAAGGAGGTGAAGCTTTATTGGTCCAGGCTTTCTCGTGTGGAAGTCATTGAGCAGTATGCCGCTGGTAAATACCACGGTTGGGATCCAGTGAAAGAGCGGAAGGAGTTTGAGGAGGCGTTCCCGGAGCTTCCTGAAGGCGTCGAAGCGGGACCTACGCCTATGAATCCTCCGGCGAATCCTCATGTTATGGAGGATGACGTCCCTCATCTTAACGAGGTCGACCCTAATGATGGCGTCGAAGATGACGGAGATGCTGGTGAAGAAGACATCATGGAAGATACTGAAGACGAAGGGGAGGATGAACGCATGTATGAAGACGGGGATGGTTCTTCATTGAGCTCTTCTGAGTCTGACAGCAACTCTTATTCATTTTCCGGGGTCATTCTTCCCTTGGGGTTCTTTGTAAATTCCTTTTTCTTTTGTTTTTGCGCGTCGCCGTTCTTCGGGGCGTTTACTTGTAAATAATTCCATTCTCGCCCTTCATAACGGGCCTCTTATAATATAATTTTTTGGAATTACTTACTTGTTTGGTGAAGATGTCTCGAAGATCTTCCATGTTTTGAGTATGTCGTTGTATCCAGTCTTCCTTTTTTTGGCGATGGCGTATTTGTCCATGCGTTACGCGAGTGACTTTCGGATCCTTTTTTGAATCGATCTTTATCTTGGGGGTGCTGTTTGTAGCGAAATTACCTACAAGAAGATAACTAAGCAATTGTAGGGCAAATATCAAAGAATACGGTATAATCTCAACACTCAAGAACAAGACAGGAAATTAGGGTTGAAACTTTAGCTTGGTATTACTCGAATGACGGCTTAGATGATTACAAAGCAGGCGTTAACCTTTATTTATAGGCTAACCCTAATAATATCTTTAAGGAAAGGAGATCTTATCTTTTCCTTTTATCTAAATAACGATATAACAAACTAGGTAAAAGATATTCTTTACCATATCTTTTACCAATTACAATAACATAATACAAAATAGGATAGAATATACTCGGCCGACCCAATCCTTAAGAAAAATGAGATCTTTGCCACGTCTCGTCACGTCGACGATATCTTCCTTTTATCTTGTCGCGTCGATGACGTCCTTCTATGCGTAGCTTCCACGCATTCCACACTCGTCGTATATTTAGGCACAAACAATACCCCTAAGGCGTCTTACAGGGCTTTGACGTCTAGTAGAGATGGGAGACGCCTTCTTTCTTCATAAAATATGCCTTCATCGAATTCGGAACGCGTTGAATACTTGTTCAATCCGGAATTCTAACTTCGTAATAACGTCTTTTCTTCGATTCTTATTTAATGCAGCTGACCGACTCGCGTCCGCTCCAATGACTACTTCTCCAACGTTCGGATTTATCCCTAACGGTAACAAATTGATTCTTGGAAATCTCGAACGAGATCTTCTCCTATTTAAGCACGTTCCAACTTCCTTCCTTTCACTCGTAATCTTCTTGCAAAACCCTAATTTTTACTTCCTCTCTTCTCAATGGCTACGATCACCTACGATCCCAAAATGATCCTCAGCGATGTTAACCCTCGTTCTTCTTCGGATCGCAACGTCGAGTTCTTTCGTTCCATAGAAGGGCTTTATTCTCATGTGGAGATTGCTATTCCGCCCTCTGACGTATTCGCCGACGTCATGCATTCTTGTATCCTTTCTACCCCCTAAGCGGGTAGAGTCAACATCAAATCTCGCGCTGGGGTTCCTCCTCTGATGAACGCGGGATCTTCGTCCGACCGAGGCTGGGCAGATAAGTTCTACTTCATCAGGAAGTCTACCTTGGGGAAGGATTGTGCTTTCTTGCTTGAAGAATGGACTCCTTCGAGTACGTTTCTCTATCCTTTATGATTTTCTTTAGGGTTATGCATCTTAACGCTTATTCTTGCGTGTGACTTTGTGTATAGTCGATATCCATGCTATTGTGGCGCAGGAGGAATCAGAGGAGATTATGAAGAAGATCCTGGTGATTCCGTTGGTAGAACGTACCTTTACCGGTCGTGACGGGAAGGGATATCGTCTCGCGACCCCTACTCTTTTTTGGGGTGAGCTCTCTGGCGGATTACACGTTGCTTTTATGTGCTCCTTTGTTTTGTCTTTGTCTTTTAAAAGCATTCTCGTTTCAGGCGTTGCGTCTCACACTCGTCAAGAATCTGCTCATGACTTGATTACTGCGAAGAGGAGATGCATTTCAGAGGAAAAGTCAAGAGCCGCAAAGGAAGAGGCGGTTTCTACTCCGTCATGCGTAAAGGAGGAGATTCCACCAGTTGCGGGGGTGCAAGCGCCTTCAGATCCTGGTGCGGCTCCCGTTACGTACGTTGAAGCAAGTGATTTTCCTGCGATAGTATCCCGTCTTGTAGCGCCTGCGCGTAACTTCATCCCGGCGATGCAAGCTTTAAGTTCTACTTCTTCTTGGAATCATTATCTGCCTATGCAAGCTGTGGACGTCTTGGGTGATTCTCTCGTAACACAGTGGCAGGTGTGTACTTTTTCTTTTCTCTTCGTTTCTTCTTGTTGTTATGTCGTTTTTCATCTGTTGGGATTCTTTTAGGCCTTCCAAGCTTCGTTGTGTTCTTGGGAACGTCTTCATAAGCGTTCTGAGTCCGAGGAGACCTTGAAGGGTGAGGTGAATGACCTTAGTAATAAGATCAAAGATCTCAATAAGAAGGTTGCTCGTCTTACGACGGCTGAGAAGGATGCTCGTATGGAGACGTTGGAGACGGAAAAACAGAGGGGTGTGTTTGCTCGACGCGTCGAGGTGTTGAATGGAAAGGTGGCGTCCCTTGAGGCTGGCGTCGAGGAGAAAGCAAAGGTGTATGAGAAGAACTTGCGAGAGACTAGTACTTACTATTCGTGGTCATCTCGTATTAAGGTTATGGAGGAGTTTCGTGCGGGTCGTCACGTAGATTGGGATGTGGAACGCGAGCGTTGTGAATTTGATGTCCTTTATCCCATTCCACCCGAGGTGGTTTCTCTCCTACACGTACCTTCTTCAAGCTCGCCAGTCTTAACGTTTGGTGATGCAGACGTAACTTTGGATGGCGACGTCATTTCTGCGGATAAAGCTGTATCTCCTTCTTCTTAGTAAAAGAGTTTCATATTTTTGCTTGTTGCATTTTTGCTTTTGTGGAACATTAGCTTTTCGCCACATTCTTGTGTGGCGAATTTCTTTTTTTGAATACGTATTGGATGCTTGTTACTTCTTTCTTTGTGTAAGGTTCTCACTTATCATTAATCTTTGGTGGGACTACTATCCCCTTTTGGAGAATCTGACTTCGAATCTTTTATGGAGTCGGGTTTGCCAAATATTTCTTACTTATGACACGTGGGTCGATCTTTGGCGTTGAGGTTTCGTTTTTTCTACCCCTGGTATTGTTGTGGTCATCGCGGCTGCTTTAGTTACGTAGCCGACTTATATGAAGGTTGGGTCCAACATTTCCTCCGAACCCTGAAGCGAGTGGCAGACATAGGTCAGCGTGTGATTTTATCAGCTTGTGACGTTACCCCTTACTTTTAAGGTGGGTCCGTTGCCTCACGCTAGCGTTTAGGTCAACGTCGAACTCTTTTAATCGACGGGCCTATTCATCATGTGGCGTCCGATTTCTAGATTGTTAGGACTTACGATGCTGGTGGACGCATCCCTGCCGGTTTGGCGTTTTTCCCGTGGATTCATGACTCTTAGAGGGGTCGTGGAAGGCGCAAGTACGCGTTCCTGGAGAGTGGTCGTGGCGATAGGTTTCCCTTTTTTGCTCAGAGGATCGTGCCGGTTTCGTGAGGTGTCGGGCTTCATTCCCCATGACCATTACCACACGTCGCTAACAATCATGGGGAGCTTCGACTCGGGGTCGGCGGTTCGGCTAACATTGCGTACGCGTAGATGGAGCCTTAAACGCGTATGCTAACGAAATTCGCCCCCGACGCGGATTTTAGCCGCGTCCTTATTAAGCTTGGTGTTACGTCATAGACACAGAGCAAGTATTTTGGAATGAAACAACTCGGCATGTATTGCATATCGGACAAGAAAGTGTATACTCATGTATTAACGAAGATTTCATGAATTCTGATAAACTAAGACGTCTACCCCTAGTCTCGACGACCCCCTTGTCGCTTCGACGCTAAAACATGCCCGGACGTAATAAGAAATCTAAAGTATGCATAGGAACAAGTAGAAATCAAATCAACTATCATGGTTTCTAATGGTAATACTTCTTAAGATGTGTTGCGTTCCATGAACGCATCAATGGTACCCTTTCTGGTGTAACGAGTTCGTAGGCTCCTCGCCCTACGACTTGTGCTATTTGGTACGGACCTTCCCAGGACGCGGTGAGTTTTCCGATGCTCTTATCCTCGGTATTTGGAAATACTTTCCTTAAGACCTAGTCTCCTACTTGGAAAGTTCTCGCTTTTACTCGTCGATTATAGCTTCGGGCAGCGATTTGTTTCTGTGCTGCCATCCTTAATGCTACACTGTTTCTTATCTCGTCGACTGTATCTATCATGAATGTCATCATTGGAGTATTTCTTTCTTCGGGGAGAGAACGATATCTTTCCGTTGGTACTTCCACCTCGATCGACAAGACTGCTTCGCAACCGTACACGAGAGAGAATGGTGTTCTTCCCGTCGCTCTCTTAGGCGTTGTTCTGTCGGCCCACACTATAGCTTGGAGTTGATCCGCCCAATTTCCCTTGCATTCTTCTATCCTCTTTTTGAGATTGCTTATGATGACCTTGTTACTTGATTCTGCTTGTCCGTTTTCTTGAGGGTACCTTGGTGTCGAGTAGACTAGACGTATTCCTTTGTCCTCGCAGAATGATACGATGTTCTTGCTAATGAATTGTGATCCATTGTCGCACACAATGGTGTGAGGGATTCCGAATCTCATGATGATGTTTCTTTCGATGAAGGAGATTACGTGGGAATCTTTGATGTTCTTGAACGCTTCGGCCTCTATCCACTTGGAGAAGTAATCTGTGACGGCGAGCATTAGCGTCTTTGGTCCTAGCTAGGGTCAATGGCATTGGTCCTACTATATCCATCCCCCATTGCATGAATGGCCAAGAAGACGTTATAGAATGGAGTTTTTCCGCCGGATGATGTGGGATTGGGACGTGTCTTTTGCAAGCGTCACACCTCTTGACGTTATTCACCGCGTCTTGTCTCATCGTGGTCCAGTAGTACCCTGCCGAGTGTGCTTTGGCCGCCAGGCTTCTCCCTCCTGAATGATTTCCATATTCTCCGTTGTGTAGCTCACGTAGGATGTCTTGGATCTTCTCCTCTGTCGGACACGTTAGGAATACGTCGTTCAACGACCATTTTAGTAATTGGCCCTTGTCTACTACGAAGGTGATTTCTTTTTGCTTCAATAGCCTCGCGTCGTACGCGTTACCTGGGAGGCGTCCGTGCTGCAACCACTCGTAATAAGGCGTCACCCAGGAGTCTTGACTTCTTATTGCGAGCGTTTGTTCGGGAATTGCCTCTTTGTTGATAGACGCGTTGCTGAGATGGAGGAACGGGATCTTTTGATATTCTCTCGGGTCAATCGATGATCCTAACTTTGCCAACGCCTCGGCTTTCGCATTAGCGTCTGTGGGGATCTGTCTGACTTGGCAGCTTTCGATCTTCTCGAACAGCTCTTTCACCACCTTGACGTACAAGGTCATCTTCAAATCTTTAGTGGCGTAATCACCTCGGACTTGGTTAACTACCAGCAGCGAATCACAATAGATATTGAGCTTCTGAACCTGTAGGTCGATGGCGACGCGTAGACCAACGATCAAGGCTTCATACTCGGCTTCGTTGTTCGTTGCTTTAAAGTCACACCTTATGGCTTGGACGACCCTATCCCCTTGTGGTGATTTCAGGACGATGCCGAGTCCTACCCCGTTCTGGTTCATCTCTCCATCCGTGTGCAAGGTCCAATTCGCGAATTCTACCTTGTTTACCTGCGAGACTGCTTCTTGCTCTAGGGTTGGGTTGAAATCTGCCACGAAATCTGCCAACGCTTGGGATTTGATCGCTTTTCTTCTTTCGTAAATGATGTCGTAGCCGCTGAGATGAACTGCCCACTTCGTCATCCTCCCGAAGAGTTCTGGTTTCTTCACTATGTTCTTCAATGGCGATGTGGTTCTTACTATGATATTGTAGGATTCGAAGTAGGGTTTCAATTTACCGACGCCATCACTAATGCCAACGTCAGTTTTTCCATGGCGGAGTACCTCGTTTCCGCTGACGATAGCGTTTTGCTCACGTAGTAGACGGGTTGTTGCTCCTCTCCTTCTTCTCTTACGAGAACGACGCTGATAGCAATTTCGGATACTGCTAGGTATACGAACAAAGGCTCTCCTTCTTTAGGCTTTGACAGGAGTAAGGGGCTTGTCATATAACTTTTAAGCTCTGTGAAGGCTTCTTTGTGGCGTTCCGTCCAAGAGAAGGACTCGTTCTTCTGGAGATTGTCGTAAAAGAGTCGATTCCTGTCGGAGGCTTTGGAGATGAACCTGTTTAGTGCGACGACCCTTCCCGTTAGGTTTTGGATATCTTTTACATAGCGCGGAGATTCGAGATCAAGTATGGCTTTAATCTGTTCGGGACTTGCTTCTATTCCTCTCTGGGTTACTACATATCCAAGGAACTTCCCGGAGGAGACCCCGAACGAACACTTGGTAGGGTTTAGTTTCATGCTATACTTTTCCAGGATCTCGAACGCCTCTTTCAAGTGTGCTACGTGATCTTTTGCTTGCTTAGACTTCACGAGCATGTCGTCTATGTAAACTTCCATTGTGTCCCCTATTTGCTCCTCGAACATTTTATTCACCAATCGTTGATACGTAGCTCCAGCATTCTTGAGGCCGAAAGGCATGACCTTGTAGCAATAAATCCCCTGGTTCGTCACGAACGCGGTCTTTTCTTGATCGGCGGGGTTCATCTGTAATTGGTGATACCCACTGAACGCGTCCATGAACGTTAACATCTCGTGTCCTGCCGTCGCATCTACCATGGCGTCGATGTGAGGGAGTGGAAAGGAATCTTTGGGACAGGCTTTGTTAAGATCTGTGAAATCGACGCATACTCTCCACTTCCCGTTCTTCTTTTGGACGACTACGATGTTGGCAAGCCAATCGAGATACTTTGCCTCTCGTATCTTACCTGTCTCGAGGAGGTTCTTAACTTCTTCGTCTACGACCTTATTGTGCTCGGGGGTGAATTTCCTTCTCTTCTGCTTGACCGGGGTGAACTTCGGATCGACGTTTAGCTTGTGGAGCATCACGTCGGGAGATATACCTGTCATGTCTTCGTGGGCAAGTGGATGAACCACGTCAAGGCTGGACCTTTTAACGTCGAGCTGAAGAACTTGCACATCATTGCTTCTTTCAATTCTGGCTTGATTGGGCTTGTGGAGAGCTTGGCTTTGTAGAGTAAGACGTGTTCTTCCAGGTCGTCTGATCCGTCGTAGACGGAGAGGTCCGCGACGGTGAACTTCTTGGTGATCTTCTGGACGGCAATAGCGGCAACAAATGGGCTTTCTTGAAATCCGAACTCGTCTTCAGGGATTATGGATTTGGGGGCAACATCATCTATTCCTTAAGGCTCCGACTTGTTGTGCTACGAGCGCAACGACGGCGTCTGAGGTCAAGATCCCTTCAGATTTCATTTTCTGGGTCTGTTCTTTGGGGAAGGCATAACCATAGTGTTCTTGGGGACGGTATACGTCGTCTTCTTCGACGGCTGCGTCCATATCGAGGCGTCGAACGACGCTCTGACCGCGGACATAGGTATGTTGCGCCGTGGAACCTGCCTTGAGTTCCTTGATTATGGAATTCAATCTCTCATTCTCCTTAGTGAGTTCGGACGCTGTCTTTTCGCTCGCCTGCATGGCTTCAGCTCGGGCTTTTTCGAAGGACTCGATTTGCGCTCGGACGGTGGCCACATCAGTTACATCACCGTCTACCCCTCGTTTCTCTATGGGAGCGTTTTCTTTTGGGGTGTTGGGGGTGGTTTCGGGACCTTTTCTTACGTCTTCTTCCACCGGAATGAGAGGAACTGTTGTATGTTCTTTTTCTTCCGACCTTTTTCCATCATCGCGCGGGCTATTGGTCGGACTTGTCATGATTTAATGCAAATTAGAAGCTCTTTTTGTATGGAAAGACGGTACCTTTTTTATCTTGCCCCACGGTGGGCGCCAATTGTTTGTAGCAAAATTACCTACGAGAAGATAACTAAGAAATTGTAGGGCAAAGATCAAAGAGTACGGTATATTCTCAACACTCAAGAACAAGGCAGGAAATTAGGGTTGAAACTTTAGCTTGGTATTACTCGAATGACAGCTTAGATGATTACAAAGCAGGCGTTAGCCTTTATTTATTGGCTAACCCTAATAATATCTTTAAGGAAACGAGATCTTATCTCTTCCTTTTATCTAAATAACGATATAACAAACTAGGTAAAAGATATTCTTTACCGTATCTTTTACCATTTACAATAATATAATACAAAATAGGATAAAATATATTCGGCCGACCTAATCTTCAGGACGAACGAGACCTTTGCCATGTCTCGTCACTTCGACGACATCATTTATTCCTCTCGTCGCGTCGTGATGATTCTTCTACGCGTAGCTCATCACGCGTTCCATACTCGTCATATTTTTAGGCACAAACAGTTGTTCTTTATCCCGTTCCGCCCGAGGGGGTTTCTTTTCTACGCGTACCCTCAAGTTCGCCAGTCTTAGCGTCTAGTGACGCGGATGTAACTTTAGATGGCGACGTCGTTTCCGCGGATTAGGATGTATCTCCTTCTTCTTAGTTTAGCCAACTTTCATCTTTTTGCTTGTTGCATTTTTGCTTTTGTGGAACATTAGCTTTTCGCCACGTTCTTGTGTGGGGAATTCTCTTTGAATATGTATTGGACGTTTGTTGCTTCTTTCTTTGCGTAAGGCTTTCATTTATATTTAACCTTTGGTGGGACTATTATCCCCTTTTAGCGAATCTGACTTCGAATCTTTTATGGAGTCGGGTTTGCCAAACATTTCTTACTTGTGACGCGTAGGTCGATCTTTGACTTCGAGGTTTCGTTTTTTCTACCCCTGGTATCACTGTGGTCATCGCGGCTGCTTTAGTTACGTTGCTGGCATACATGAAGGTTGGGTCCAACATTTCCTCCAAACCCTGAAGCGAGTGGCGGACATAGGTCAGCGTGTGATTTTATCAGCTTGTGACATTACCCCTTAATTTTAAGGTGGGTCCGTTGCCTCACGCTAGCGTTAGGTCGACGCCAAAATCTTTTAATCGACGGGCCTATTCATCGTGTGGCGTCCGATTTCTAGATTGTTAGGACTTACGATGCCGGTGGACGCATCCCTGCTCGTGTATGGTTGGAAAGTTCTTGCTTTTACTCGTCGCCATCCTCAACTCTGCGTTGTCTCTTATCTCGTCGACCGTATCTATCATGAACGTCATCATTGGAGTATTTCTTTCTTCAGGGAGAGACCGGTATCTTTCTGTTGGTACTTCCACCTCAATTGGCAGGACGGCTTCGCAACCGTACACGAGAGAGAATGGTGTTCTTCCCGTTGCTCTCTTAGGCGTCGTTCTGTCGGCCCACACTATAGCCTGGAGTTGGTCCGCCCAATTTCCCTTGCATTCTTCTATCCTTTTTTGAGGTTGCTTACGATGACCTTGTTACTTGATTCTGCTTGCCCGTTCGCTTGAGGGTATCTTGGCGTCGAGTAGACTTGACGTATCCCCTTTTCCTCGCAGAACGATACGATGTTCTTTCTAATGAATTGTGATTCGTTATCGCATACAATGGTGTGAGGGATTCTGAATCCCATGATGATGTTTCTTTCGATGAAGGAGATGACATGGGAATCTTTGATGTTCTTGAACGCTTCGACCTCTATCCACTTGGAGAAGTAATCTGTGTCGACGAGCATTAGTGTCTTTGGCCCTAGGGTTAGGGGCATAGGTCCTACTATATCCACCCCCCACTGCATGAATGGCCAAGGAGACGTTATGGAGTGGAGCTTTTCTGTCGGCTGATGCGGGATCGGGGCGTGTCTTTGGAAAGCGTCACACCTCTTGACGTGATTCATCGCGTCTTGTCTCATCGTGGGCCAATAGTACCCCGCCGAGTGTGCTTTGGCCGCCAGGCTTCTTCCTCCTGAATGATTTCCATATTCTCCGTTGTGTAGCTCGCGTAGAATATCTTGGATCTTTTCCTCTGTCGGGCACGTTAAGAACACGCCGTTCGACAACCATTTTAGTAATTGCCCCTTGTCCACTATGAAGGTGGTTGCTTTTTGCTTCAATAGCCTCGCTTCATACGCGTTACCCGGGAGGCGTCCGTGCTGTAACCACTCGTAATAAGGCGTTACCCAGGAATCTTGACTCCTTACTGTGAGTGTTTGCTTGGGAATTGCCTCTTTATTGATAGACGCGCTGTTGAGGTAGAGGAACAAGATCTTTTGATATTCTCTCGGGTCAATCGATGAACCCAGCTTTGCTATTGCGTCAGCTTGTGCGTTAGCGTCTCTGGGGATCTGTCTTATTTGGAAGTTTTCGATCTTCTTGAACAGTCCCTTTACTACTTCGAGGTACAAGGTCATCTTCGAATCTTTAGTGGCGTACTCACCACGAACTTGGTTGACTACTTGCAGTTAATCGCAATAGATATCAAGTTTCTGAACCTGTAGGTCGATGGCGACGCGTAGGCCGGCGATCAAAGCTTCATACTCGGCTTCGTTGTTCGTTGTTTTGCTGTCACACCTTATGGCTTGGACGACCCTATCTCCTTGTGGTGATTTCAGGACGATGCCCAGTCCTACCCCATTCTGGTTCATCGCTCCGTCCGTGTGCAAGGTCTACTTTGCGAATTCTACCTTGTTTACCTGTGAGACTGCTTCTTGCTTTAGGGTTGGACTGAAATCTGCCACGAAATCTGCTAACGCTTGGGATTTGATTGCTTTTCTTCCTTCGTAGATGATGTCGTAGCCGCCGAGATGAACCGTCCACTTCGTCATTCTCCTGGACAGTTCTGGCTTCTTCACTATATTCTTCAAAGGCGACATGGTTTTTACTATGATGGTATGGGATTCGAAATAGGGTTTCAATTTCACCGATGCCATCACTAATGCCAACGTCAGCTTTTCCACGGCGGAGTACCTCGTTTCTGCTGACGATAGCGTTTTACTTACGTAGTACCGGGGTTGTTGCTCCTCCCCTTCTTTTCTTACGAGAACGACGGTGATAGCAATTTCGGAGACTGCTAGGTATATGAACAAAGGCTCTCCTTCTTTAGGCTTTGATAGGAGTAAGGGACTTGTCAGATAACTCTTAAGCTCTGTGAAGGCTTGTTCGTGGCGTTTCGTACAAGAGAAGGACTCATTCTTCCTGAGAGTGTCGTAGAAGAGTCGATTTCTGTCGGAGGCTTTGGAGATGAACCTGTTTAACGTGGCGACTCTTCCTGTTAGCTTCTGGATGTCTTTTACGCAACGCGGAGATTCGAGATCAAGTATGGCTTTAATCTGTTCGGGACTTGCTTCTATTCCTCTCTGGGTTACTACATACCCGAGGAACTTCCCGGAAGAGACCCCAAATGAACACTTCGTAGGGTTGAGCTTCATGCTATATTCTTCTAGGATCTCGAACGCCTCTTTTAGATGTGCTACATGATCTTTTGCTTGTTTAGACTTTATGAGCATGTCGTCTATGTAAACTTCCATTATGTCCCCTATTTGCTCCTCGAACATTTTATTCACCAGTCGTTGATACGTAGCTCCAGCATTCTTGAGGCCAAAAGGCATGACCTTGTAGCAATATATCCCCTGGTTCATCACGAACGCGGTCTTTTCTTGATCGGCGGGGTTCATCTGTATTTGGTGATATCCGCTGAACGCGTCCATGAACGTCAGCATCTCATGCCCTGCCCTCGCGTCTACCATGGCGTTGATGTGAGGGAGTGGGAAGGAATCTTTAGGACAGGCTTTGTTAAGATCTGTGAAATCGACGCATACTCTCCACTCACTAGTGGAAAAAACACCTGTTGAGGCGGTCAAAAACCCCCCTGTTGAGGCGGTCAGGGGTCGCTGCAACAGGGGGGCTGTAACAGGTCATGAGCTATTGAGGCGGTCGGGAGGGTGACCGCCTCAACAGATGCAACGTTTTCTACCTCTGTTGAGGCGGGCAGAAGGGTGACCGCCTCAACAGAGGGGGTCTGTTGAGGCGGTCACCCTTCTGCCCGCCTCAACAGAGGTAGAAAACGTTGCATCTGTTGAGGCGGTCACCCTCCCGACCGCCTCAACAAGTGTTTTTTTTTTTAAATATTCGATTTGAATTTACAGTAACCAGCCTGTACAGAGGTAGAAAACTTGTTTCAATCATTCTGAACGTCTAGTTCCACTTGCAGATACATTTCACATACAATATGTGTTCAGTTTCAACAGAATATATGCAAGTACAAAACCTATTATTCAAATATCCAAAACATACGCTTAAACTAATAGATATTTGGTTGTAAAGAACTTAGCCCATTGCTCACGAACAACATCGAGTTCCTCACTTGTATAAGGCGCACTCCTCTGAACATAGACCTTCAAAAACATATAGTACATCGTCTTAGTGAAGTAATTAACATGAAAAAAATTAGATTTTACATATATGAAATGAAAGGACTAGGTAAAGTAACTACCTTATCTAGTCGCTCATTAGACTCTTGATATGTCGTGACAATCTCCAACATGAACTTCATAACGTAATATCCACACTCGGTTCCGCCACTTTGTTGAGCGCACTAAAATAACAATATAATACATCGTCTTAGTTTTAAAATCAATAGATATAAAAAATAAAGAAAAAGGTAATTTATGATGGTATACCTCTATATGAATGGGTCTCCAAGACTTGAAATTAGTCGTTTTACGCGGATGCACCCCACCATTAAACTTATACACTTGGTATGTCCTGTAAAATAAACAACATACAAGTCAAAAATTCTGATTTTGTAAATATTTGAAAAGACAATTTTTAAGTAAAAAACTTACAAACTCAAGATGCCCCATACATCATACTCTTTGCGTGCTTCTTTGAGAGGATCGAAAATATACACAATGGCTTTACGTAGGTCTAGTACATATAGAATCCAATGATTTCTGCGTCATTTATAAAAGATATTGTATAACATCAGAAAACAAGTCAAAAGATGTAGTCAGAACAAGAAAGAAGGATTGCTATATCACACTTACTCTTGATTATATGGAAGCAAAAACCATTTGGTTATGCTAGGATCATTCATCTTCTCCTTTTGAATTTCAGCAACGAAAATCTTTTTTAAATACTCTGTTGGGACATTAGGATCAGCCTTGATTCTAGTGCTTGACATCGTCTCAGGACATAAGAATCCAATCTTAGACGACATTTCAAATGCCCAGCTGTGATCATGCAATAAATACCTACAAAATATGCAAGATTACACTATTAGTATCTGTAAAGTAAAAATCTCACAGAAAGAATAATTAACAACTAAAACATAAAGATTGATGAAAATGTTTACAATATGTAGACTTGGATCACTGAAATGTTTAAGCACGCCCCTCTAAGGAACTCTTCAACATCGGACTCAGTTACGTATGTATCTTGATCTTGCGAATAATGCCAAATCGAAGCATCCAACTTGATGGGAGTACTATCGTATATTTCGCCGGGAGCTGAAGAGATGAAAAAATGCAAATATTTGCATTGCGGGCCAAGACCTTGAATTACATCGTTTGCAAAATTCGCTTTCTTGCTTTTGGCGGCTGACTCTTGAGTTTTACGATCACAACTACCCACCACCTCTTTGTTTGACTTAGACTTCATTGCATATGAAAATAATAACAAAATGTAAGAACAAAAATATACCTGGAGTGACTTAGACTTAGACTTAGACTTCTTTATCATAACTAATAAACAAGAAAAATTGAAAATAGAACATATGTCATGAATAACTGTAACAACAATAACTGTAACAGCAATGCAGAAAAATAAGAACAACATTCAGCAGTGCATTACCATAACTAATAAACAAGAAAAATTGCAAATAGAACATATGTAATGAATTAGATGTAGACAATTAGATGTAGCAAATGCTTGCATTATCATATTCGTTCAAAACATTCATACCTCGTCGTCTTCAAAAATCACTAAGTGGATTGGCCATTGTACAAAACTACCCTGAGCACCGCCTAAGTTAGTTAAACCATCTCCAGTAGGTACCGGAAGAATATCATCAACATGCCCTTCGTAAACAAAATCAATTTGGACTTTATAGTGACCAGGCTTCATTAATCTAAAATGTTGGGTCAATGCACCATCTGAGGGTTGTACCATACCATCCGCCACAATGACTTTGTTACCGGAAACTTCATCCTCAAGGGCAAGATGACATGGAACCCTTTCCTGCATAAATAATGAAATTGATGCAAATATACTCTATTTAATAGATTATAACAAGATTCACTTGATTACTCTAACAAGATTCAGTTTTTTAATAGACATGGAACCCTTTCCTACCTACTCTTCATATAATGAAGCTAATGTGAATTATTCTAACAAGATTTACTTGATTACAAGTAAAAGAATGTAATATATTATTTTTAGCCAACATGAGACTAAATTGTACCTTTAGCTCGCGTGGTTGAGGGGCAGAATCATGTTCAGCATGTCCATGGAGATCATGTACAGGGTTGGAAGTGGAGGCATATTGGCCCATATGTCCCATGGCGGCTAGTTGCTTTTGGAGGGCCTCTTGCACTCTTTTCTCCACTATTTTATCTAGGTCGTCTTCAAACTCCTTTCTCATTGAAGCTCTAATTGATTCAATTACATCTGAAGAAGCTTCACTATGAGCAAATTTATTTTGTCTCTTTCTCGAACCAAAAGCAACTGTATGACAAACATTTCCACCCATTGCCTTGACACGCCCACGATGATCTTTTTTCCCCATAGCTTTGGTGAGGGCATCCTCTTGATCTTCAAAAACAAGATTACCTTTTTCTTCTTCTTCAATGTACTCCATCTATGTCAATTAGAAAAGTAAGAATTAGTTCATAATTTATAATCAAAGAAAATAAACATTACTTAGATATCACTTCTTACAGTTTTTTTGGCAATTTCTGCAATTTCTGCAATTTCCTTATCATTTGGGTCAATTTCCCACTCTCCATCTTTATTTAGAACTTGATGAGCCAATATCCACTCCTTTGATCTAAATTTCTTAACTCTAGCTAGCGTTGAGGTGACAGAAGAGTTCACCGAGGAACTACTTGAGAAAGTTAATGCTCCTTTGTTGAATGACGCACTGTTCCTTGCCTTTTCACTACGAGCCTGTAAAAAAGGATGTTAAAGATGATTTCTGAAAGAAAATTTAACTAAATTACCATTCAAAACCAAATTCAACACCAAAAACAGATTTGTACATGATGCATAAGAAACCATTTGTATAAAAAACAATAACTTACCAATGACTCCGGCATGAAGTATTGTTGAGCAAATGTGTTCCAATCTTCCTCTGTGATGTGGTCATAGACTTCCCAAGGCATCTTGGATGACTGTGTCTTCGACATCCTTTCTTTTTTAGTGATCCATCGACGCACCAACTTACTCTTGAAATCTCGAAATCGTTTTGCCACACCATGGTGAAAATATTTTTCCCTTGAATTACTCGAATCATCATAAATGTGGAACAAAAGCTGCCAATTTTCAGAAACTGTTAAATTATGAACATAGTATTAAAAACATGTGAAATCATATCCAACGTTTTACCTTGGTCTCCTCCCAAAACCCCTTCCTTGTTTGCTCATCTATCTTTCGGTATTCTTTCTCATTAATATTACTTCTAGCAGCAAAAGTTCCAACTTGCTTCCCGTATTCCGCCGACCACTTTCCATCAGGGATATTAAGCTCATTATACTCAAGGAACATAGCTTTTTTTGCCTTGACTCCTTTTGATCGACCACGTACAATCTTTGTAATCGTGCTAGCATCCAGTGATTCGTCACCTGTTGTATGAGGAATAACTGGATCACTGTCACCTTCCGAATCATTTCCAGCAACAATTTGGTTATTCATTTTAACACTGACAAATACACTCCTGCATCATAAGCAAGAAAACAATGAGAATACATAAAGATTAAAGATACTAAATATACATTAAAGATTCTAGCAGCACAACATATTTCAATGATAGATAAGATGGGAAACAAACCAGAATCAAGGGAAGAACCGAAGAAAAACTAAAGCACGCCAGAAGCAAATCAGAATCATACCAGAATCATGTCAAAATCATATCAAAATCAGATCAGAACCGAAGAAAAACTGAAGCACGCCAGAAGCAAATCATAATCATACCAGAATCATATCAGAATCATATCAAAATCAGATCAGAACCGAAGAAAAACTGAAGCACGCCAGAAGCAAATCATAATCATATCAGAATCAGATCAGAAGCAAACCGGAATCAGATCAGAAGCAGAGTCATCTTATTCATTTGCGCTTTGAAACCCATATTCCTTCCCTATGATCTGTGCGCATGTGATTAGTATTATTTGCATCTTCCTCCTCTGGTAATGGTTGAACAACAGTTGATAACAGGGGTGAGTCATCGTAGTTGTCATACTCATCTTCATCCAGAACATCATCAATACCGAGAATATGCCTTTTCCCTTGTGCAACTGCACGCCATCTAGGATCAACATTGTCTACGATATAGAAAATTTGCTTATCTTGTGACGCTAGAATGAATGGCTCGTCACTCTCACTTAATCGGTCAAAGTTTACCAATGTTAAACCCGGGTAAATATCATCTTGTTTCACCCCATTATGGTTGTTGGCCCACTTGCACCGGAAAACAGGAATCACAAAACTGTTGTAATCAAGCTCCCATATTTCTTCGATTACACCGTAATACGATTGTGTCGCATCAACCGGTCTTTTATCCTTAGCGCTTGCATAGACCCTAGATGATGCAACAACCTTCACTCCACTATTCTGCACCACACTCTTTTCATCTTGTCTTGACGTGTAGAATGTGAACCCATTGATATCATACCCTTCATAAGACCGAACACATAGACGAGGACCTCGAGCTAACCACTTGACTGTATCAGAAACATCATGCCCTTTCTTTAGTTCCTCAGCTACTTTCTTCTTAAACCAATCAACGAATGAGCGATTATGTTCCCGCATCAATGCCCTTTCATTAAATTTAGGATTATTATGTTGCAATTCAAGCACATGCTTATCTACGTAAGGACTGACCTCTGTAAGATGCTGCAACACACAAAGATGTGCCTTATTCTTCCTTTCAGAAGGAGGCGAGATTACTTTTTTACCAATTACTCCCACCCCTTCAAGCCTCCCTACATGACGAGATTTCGGAAGGCCTATTGGCTCAAGCCTCGACAAAAATTCAGCTACGTATTCACATATCTCTTCATGAAAGATTCCCCGAATTATACTACCCTCTGGATTCGCCGGATTCTTTGCTTTGTCTTTTAAAGACCCAAAATATCTCTCAAAGGGATACATCCATCTTAAGAACACCGGGCCACAAAACTTGATTTCTCGCACTAAATGGACAATTAAATGAACCATTATATCAAAGAAAGAGGGCGGAAAGTACATTTCAAATCGACACAAAGTTTCAACGATATCATCTTGCAGACTATCCAGTTTCTCTGGATCAATCACCTTAGCACATATCGAACTGAAAAACACACATAGTTTTGTTATAACATGCCTCACGTGTTTCGGCAATATCCCACGAAGTGCAATTGGCAAGAAAACATTAAGCAGTACATGACAATCACGAGACTTCATACCGATCAACCTCAGGTCTGAGAGAGAAACTAGACGTTTTACATTAGATGAATATCCCGATGGCACCTTAATGCCATGTAAGCACTCGCAAAACATCTTTTTCTCCTTTCTTGACATTGTGTAACACGCCGGAGGAAGAAAAGTCCTTTTACCATCCTTTTTTTTCACGGGCCACAAATCTGGACGCATATTCCTCTCTTTCATATCTTTCCGAACTTTCTTATTGTCCTTAGTCCTTCCGGGAATGTGTAGCAAAGTCCCAATAATAGCATCACACACATTTTTTTCAATGTGCATCACATCGAGACAATGACGAACCGACAAATCTTTCCAATAAGGAAGATCCCATAGTGAAGATACTTTCTTCCATAAAACACCCTTTTTAGACTTGGGCTTGATGAACTTGCCATATTTGGTTTCAACATTTTTAATACGTTCATAAACCTGCGATCCCGTTAAAGGTGCACGAGCCACTCCTTCCTCGGTGTGACCATTGAACTCTTTCTTCTTCTTACGATAAGGGTGATACCGACTAAGGAACTTCCTGTACTTTACAAACACATTTTTCTTGGAATGTTTCAAGTATGTGGGTTCCATGTCTTCTTCACATATTGGGCATGCTTGTTCTCCTTTGGTTTTGTACCCAGACAAGTTTCCATATGCTGGAAAATCATTTATGGTACAAAAAACCATAGCTCGCAGTGTGAAGTCTGAGTTGGTGTGTGCATCGTACATTGAAACACCTTCATTCCACAATAATTTCAAATCCTCTATGAGTGGCGCTAGATACACATCTATGTCATTTCCAGGTTGCTTAGGCCCCGAGATGAGGAGTGATAACATGATATTCCTGCGCTTCATACACAACCATGGAGGAAGATTATAAATCGCAAGAAGAACCGGCCATGTGCTGTGCTGAGTGCTTAGAGTGACATAAGGATTCACACCATCTGTACACAGAGCAAGTCTCAGATTTCTAACCTCCTTGCCAAATTCAGGATATTTCTTATCGATATTTCTCCATTGAGGAGAATCAGCAGGATGTCTAAGGAGTCCATCTTTCTTCCTCCCTTCTGCATGCCATCTCAGATTTTTTGCTTGTTTCTTTAATGAAAACAAACGCTTAAATCTATCTATGATTGGAAGATACCACATAACTTTAGCCGGCGGCCCCTTCTTAGCGGAATTTACCCCTTTACGCTTGTAACGAGATACACCGCACTTTGGACACTCATCCAAATTTTCATGGTCTTTTCTGTAAAGAACACAATCGTTTGGACAAGCATCTATTTTGACAACCTCTAAGCCAAAGGGACACATCACTTTCCTGGGATAATAGGTAGAGGTGGGCAACTCATTGCCTTCCGGCAAAACTTCACTTAACCACTCCAATAAGGTCGTGAAACTCGAATCAGTCCAGCCACTCTTCGATTTCAAGTTGTATAGCACTGACAAAGCTTCTAACTTGGTAAATTTTGTACACCCAGGATACAAAGGCGTCTCAGCAGCCTTTGTTAGTTGTTCTAACACCTTAGGTCGTTCATCCAAGCGATCTCTCACCCCATCCATCATCTCATTCATTTCATCCTCTTGCTCATCATCATCATCATCATCCATATCATAATTCTCAGAAATGTTATCATCACTGTCTACCTGAAGATCAAATTCGTTTACACTAGAACTTGGACGATCAGGTATTTTCTCTCCATGCCAAAACCAAACATGATAATCTTGCTTAAACCCACGACGAAATAAATGATCCTCAATCTCATCAATGTCTGCTAACCTCCTTACATTGTTACAATCACGGCAGGGACAATAGATTTTTTCGACTTTTGTACTCTGTTGGTTGGCTAAAGCACATCTAATAAACTCCCCAACCCCACTCAAATATTCAGCTATAGTATGATCACCGTACATCCAACGACGACTCATTTCTAATAACAGAAGAAAACTGTAGAAAGACCAATACATACATAACATTGAAAACACTCATTGAAATAAAATAAAATTATTTGGATATCTAGCTAACAAAACAATATCTCATGCAAAACTCATTAAAATCACTCATCGACATATTTCATTTGTTTTCCTACAATTTTTATCAAGTCATGCTAAAAAGTGACAAAATTAAGTTTAGTTTTATGAATTGACTATATAGACAAGAGGTAGAGCATAATCCTAAACATACATGAAAGGTATTAACAAGAACTAGTAAAATTGACAAGATTAAGATTAAATTTTCTACTAGGCATTTTACCGAACACTTGGAGTGCATCAAAATTTCCTAAAGAACAAAAACAACATAATCAATCAAAATTCCACCAAATAAGGGACTAATCACCCACAACAACAAAAATCAACCATTCATACCACAAAAGGAATCAACTCCTGCACATCAAAATCCGAAAACAATTTGCGAAGGAGGAAGTTTCACCTACCTCGATGACTCGAAGGACGAAAGCTGGAGGAGGAGGAGGAGACGAGGAGGAGCAGTCGACGAGTTCGACAGTGAGGCTTGGAGGAAGCGGCGAGTTGGCGGAGGCGGCGAGGAGGAGGCGCAGTCGACTGAATTGAAAATGAGCAAATGAAGAAAGCAGTCAATTGAAAATTGCCCGCCTCTAAGTTTTTTTAAGCATCTGTTGAGGCGGGCGCATGACTGCCCGCCTCTAATTTTTGTGTTATTTTGAGGCGGGCGCCTTACTGCCCGCCTCTAATCTCTTCGTCGCATCATTTGAGGCGGGTGTCTTACTGCCCGCCTCTAATGTTTGGGATCTGTTGAGGCGGGCGCCTTACTGACTGCCTCAACAAGTCAAAAACACAAATATTATTTGAGGCGAACGGATATTTGCCCGCCTCTAAAGTACCTGTTGCAGCGAACTAAACGACTGACCGCCTCAACAGATAGTAGAATAAGACTTTTTGGGTCGGTTTTTAAGGTGACCGCCTCAACAGGGGGGCTGCAACAGGTGGTTTTTCTACTAGTGACTTCCCGTTCTTCTTTTGGACGACTACGACGTTGGCGAGGCAGTCGGGGTACTTTGCTTCTCGTATCTTACCTGTCTCGAGGAAATTCTTAACTTCTTCGTCTATGACTTTATTGCGTTCAGGAGCGAATTTTCTTCTCTTCTGCTTGACTGGATTGAACTTCAGATCAACGTTTAGCTTGTGGAGCATCACGTCTGGAGATATCCCTGTCATGTCTTTGTGGCTTCATGCGAAGCATTTGGCTTTTGACTTCAAGAACGCTATTAGCTCTTCTCTAACTTCTGCTGGGACGTCAGCTCCTATATTTACGACTCTTTCTGGTTTGGAATCGTCGATGACCACGTCTTCTAATTCAAGACACTTTGGCTTGACGTACTTAGCAGGCATCTTGACTTGAAACTCTTTTACTTCTTTTTTTTTGATTTCTGGCGTCGTGGTCCCTTTCATCCCGATTCTATAACACTCTTTGGCCGTATAGGGTTCGCCTTTGACTTCGCGTATTCCCCAGGGCGTTGGGAGCTACAGGCATTGGTGATACGTAGATGGGACTGCTCGCATATCATGGATCCAGGGTCTTCCGTGGATGGCGTTGTAAGGCGACTCCGCCCCCATCACGGCGAATCTGGTCGGGAGATTGACGCCATGGACCACCGTATCGAGGGTGATTTCCCCTAACATCTTAGAGATTTCTACGCTGAAGCCTTTCAAACGGATACGCTCCCTGACGACATCGTCGACTGAGAGTCCGAGTTCAAGAACAGCGGAGAGAGTGATGATGTTTGTCGTACTTCCGTTATCTACTAGGATTCTCTTCACGTTGCAATTATGAATCACCACGGAGATTACCAGGCTATCGTGATACTAGATTCTTTCGTCCAGGCTTTCGAACGTGATAGGCAGATCGCCATTGGCTGGTCTGGAGTGGCGAGTTGGAACAGAATCGTTTTGTCCTTCGATAGTTCATGCGAGTCTTTTAGCGTCGGAAGTGGTGTAGGATGGCGGACCTCCTAACACGGTAAAGGCTTCATTTCATAGATTTTTGATCGATCTAGAACCTTTCATGGCTTCTGCGGGCGAGGTCGTTCCCTTCGTATGCAGAGACGACACCTTTTTTATCTTGCCCCACGGTGGGCACCAATTGTTTGTAGCGAAATTACCTACGAGAAGATAACTAAGCAATTGTAGGGAAAAGATCAAAGAGTATGGTATAATCTCAACACTCAAAAACAATTTAGAACGAGAGAAGAATTTAGGGTTTGAAGCTTGAACTTGGTATTACTCGTAATGGTGGCTGGATGCTTACAAAGTAGGCGTTAGCCTTTATTTATAGGCTAACCCAAATAATATCTTTAAGGAAACGAGATCTTATCTCTTCCTTTTATCTAAATAACGATATAACAAACAAAGTAAAAGATATTCTTTACTGTATCTTTTACCAATTACAATAATATAATAAGAAATAAGATAAAATATGCTCGGCCGACCTAATCTTCAAGATAAACGAGACCTTTGCCACGTCTCGTCACGTCGACGACATCCTTCATTCCTCTCGTCGCGTCGACACAGTCTTCCTACGCATAGCTTTTCACGCGCTCCATACTCGTCGTATTTTTAGGCACAAACAAAGGCCGCGGCGAAAATCCGCGTTGGGGGCGAATTTCGTTAGCCTATGCGTTCAAGGCTCCATCTACACGAACGCAACGTTAGCCGAACCGCCGACTCCGAGTCGACGCTTCCCATGATTGTTAGCGACTTGTGGAAATGGTCATGGGGAATGAAGCCCGGAATCTCACGAAACTGGGCGGATCCTCTAAGGAAACAAGGTTAAGCCTATTTGACACGATCATTCTCCAGGAACGCGTCTTCACCTCTTCCAGCCCCTCTGAGAGTCATGAATTCACGGGCATATCGCCAAACCGGCAAGGAGGCGTCTACCGACATCGTAAGTCCAAACTATCAAGAAACGGACGCTACACGATGAATAGGCGCGTCGATTAAAAGAGTTCGACGTTGACTTAACGCTAGCGTGTGGCAAAGGATCCACCATAAGAAAGGGGTAACGTCACAAGATGATAAAATCACACGCTGGTCTACATCCGCCATTCGCTCCGGGTTCGGAGGAAATGCTGGACCCAACCTTCATGTAAGCCGGCAAAATAACAAAAGCAGCCACAATGACCACTGATGAGGCTAAAGTCGTGGTGCCAAATCAAAGAAAACTCTAAACACTAACTAAAGTATAGCAAGCAAGTAGAGGTCGAACCCAAGGGAATCAAAACACCAAATCAATGCAGTCAAGCGAAATACAAACTAACGAACAAGTAACAAGTAACCAAGGGGGGGTTTTGATTGTATGGAACACAAAAGTAACAAGTATCAAGCAAAGAAGGTTTGGTTGTGAATATGATGAGAAGGGGTTTCACCTAGCAAGTATCCACACAACAGTCAATCAAGTTGATCATAGATTTATCTCAAGTTCTTATCAATCCTAGGGAATGTTCCTATTCCAATCTTTAATATATCAGCAGGCCAACCGATCCTGATAATACTTACTATTCAGCAATCAGGGAAACCTCTCAAGATTAGATGAAATAGCAGCAAAGGGCACAAGAATCATAAGGATGCATGCAATAACTTACAACCGTCAAGTATTAACATGCAATCAATTATCTTTCATAGAAGCAATCAACTACCAGATCATGCAGATATGAGTGCTACACTGACAAGGAATTCCACCGTATATTCCTAGTCTAGCAATAGAAAACTATCAATCAAACTAGGTGATCAAGCTAGCAAAACTAATAGAAATCAATAGATGAAGAACAAGAGAATTAATACAAACCCATAGGAAAAGAACAAGAGTTTAGAAATCTCACAACTTAATAACTGAAGGTTTCAACCGCTAAGTAAAACAATGGAGATTAGTTCCTGCTCATGGTTGCAGAACTAAATTGTCTGATGGAAAAGATGAAGATAAGATGATAGAACTAGGGTTCTTAAACAGAGACTAACCCTAAAAATATATGGTAAAAGATAAATATCCTAAAACTAATAAGGAAAATAATAAAAGAAATAAAAACAAAGCAAAATAAGGAAAGTCCGTAATATCTTCGGCCTTGTTGTGGCGATCGCCATAGATGCCTGGCGATCGCCGTAGAGTCATGGCGATCGCCATAATCTCTCGAACTCACATAACTCTTCTATTGTAGAATGGCGATCGCCTGGATGGTAGTGGCGATCGCCGCTGCTCCGCAGAATATCTTCAAGTCTTCATGTCTTCAATCTTTGATCTCTTCTTCTTCGGTTCTGATCTTCATTTCTTCACTTCTTAATAAATATCTCAGAACATAATAATGACTCGAAACACATATGATAATACTCCTAAATTAATGTAATAATCCCTAGTTACGCTATACAAAGTGCAACGTATCAAATACCCCCATACTTAGACTTTTACTCGTCCCGAGTAACTTACAGAAAAGCTACCCATACAATAAAATACTCAAAGCCTCAGGAAGTAAAAGAATATTTCCTAGTGATTACATAACCAATAAGCTCCTCCAAAACACAACAACAATAATCAAGAACAATGTGATAAAATAAGCACATACCAAAAACTACACCTTATTCCTCCAAGTGGCCTACCTGAATCCTCCTATACGCCTCCTTCTTATGTCTCCATAACACCAAGATGATAATGATCCTAAAACACTCATTTTTTTTTATTGTCACTCATCTTGCTTGGGCGCCCTTTCGGGTTTTCATCTCAACCACTCAATAATTGTTCCAGGCTCACAAAACTCACATCACTCAAGACATATTTTTGCCCCAGCCTAATGCTGGTCAAGCCACCTTCTTATTGCATAGATCTTGCTATCCAAGGATTTTGTATGCCTTTTTTCAATTTTTGTGGCTTTTTCAAACAATATATATTCAATAAGCTCATGCAGATACAACCAACACCCAAATAATTACATGTGAATACATTCTCCTCCCCCATACTTAAACATTGCATTGTCCTCAATGAAATGGAAGACATAAAAACGAACCCAGGGAAGGAGACAGAAGAATCACATACAAAGTCGGATGACCTTCCTCCAATAAAAATCAAAGTGTGGTAGAATGAGAAACTAGATGAGCACTAAATGTAATCCAATAATGCATACCTTATCTAAAGCAAAAGAAAGAATACCTCCAATGTAGAAGGTGACCCAAACAAATCAATTCCTTGCAAAGAACATGGTCACCAACAAGCCAAGCTCCAGCGAATGTAGATCTAGAAGGATAGTACTAATGAAACCAAACTTGATGTAATACAACTCCTTACTTTCTTTTCTCTCATATTTTTTTCTGCACTCTATTTTTTTTAATCCGATATATTATTATTTTCTCGGAATGATTTTCAGATTTTCGGTTTTTTTTTTTTAGACGGAAGAGAAGACTTACAGCGAGATTGGCTACTGACTGTAGCGGACCCTAAGCTTCGGTGATTTCCTCCTGTCCATAGAAAAACTAAAAAGAAAACTAAACCGAATAAAAACAAATAAAAAACAAACTCAAACCTCGGGTTGCCTCCCGAGTAGCGCCTTATTTTATGTCGTGGCTCGACATGAAACTCAAGAGATTTAACTAACGCCATTTGGCTTTGTGAAAACCGTCTCTTGTCTGAATTCTCTCTTGAACCACTCATGGAACGCTTTGAATCTCGTCCCTCTTACCTTGACCACCTTGTCTTTAGCAATGAAGGTGGTTTCATTCACTTTCTCCTCCTTGACCGTATCAGGCGGCTGTTTAAACTCAATGTCAAGGGCCTGCACACTAGACATCAATGGTGTCTCGCCCGGCGAGGTCAGTAATGGAGGGCGATTGCCCAAAGGATGTGGAGAGAGCTTACCTTTAGGCTCTGGCTTAGCCTGACACTCCCGCATGTTAGTAGATAAAACAACATCTACTTTTGGGGGCTCTAAGATATTCTCTAAAACAGGTTGTAATTCATCCTTACAAGTAGGATTAATCACATTAATAGCACATAGAGAATTCTTATCAATGGGATCCATATCATATATATTATATTCTACCTTATCCCCATCAAACTCCATAGAGAGAGTCCCACTATTAATATCAATTTTCATTTGTGCAGTTTTCATGAAAGGTCTACCTAACAGTATAGGTGTGACATTATTAGCATGCTCCATATCTAACACAAAGAAATCAGCAGGAAAAATCAGATCACCAACCATAACAAGAACATCCTCAACAACCCCTTTCGGGTATACCGTAGACCTATCAGCAAGTTGAATAACAGATCCTGTTTTATGCAAAGGTCCTAATCCTAGTGATTCATACAAAGAGTAAGGTAAAAAATTGATTGATGCACCTAAATCTAGCATGGCTTTGTCAAATTTAGTTTCACCAATCACACATGGAATGCTAAATATGATTGGATCACCACATTTCTTAGGCATGCGTTTTTGAAACACAGCAGAAACTTGTTCACTTATTTCAACTTTCTTCTTTCCTTTCAGTTTTTGGTTTCTTTTAATAGTAAAAACTTCTTTCAAAAACTTAGCAAATCTAGGAATACTCTTAACAAGTTTGAGCAAAGGAATGTTTACCTCACACCTACTAAAGGTTTCGAAGATTTCGTTGTCGTTCTCCAGCCTTCGAGTATCCTTCAATGCCTCAGGAAAGGGAGCAACAGGCTTCTGAGAGAATAGAGGTGGAAAATTTGGGCGAACATAATTATCAATATACTTAGGGGTCTCCTGGCGATCGCCATCAACAACTGGCGATCGCGGTCGCGGATGATTTTGCACCTCAGCTTCTGGAATGTCATGGCGATCGCCATCACCATATGGCGATCGCGGTCGCGATGTAGACCTTGTTTTGCTCTCTGTAATCTCATGGCGATCGCCACTCAGATATGGCGATCGCGGTTTTGGAATAGAACAGTCATTTAAAGTTTTTCCGCTCCTCAAGAACACTGCACTGACGTTCTCTCTCGGGTTTCTTACCGGTTCCCTCGCCTATAATTTACTCACAGCTTGAGCAATCTGTCCCAACTGATTTTCAAGATTTTGGATACTCGATTTCGTTCTAGCATTTTGTTGCATCACAGTTTGAGCTAAGGACTTGATCATATCTTCAACAGTCATAGAATTCTGAGGTCTAGGTTGCTGATAATTAATATTATGAGAATCATACCTTGGCCTTAGTTGCCATCCACCAACAGCGTTTACCTCAGCATTCGGCTCTTGGAGTTGTTGACCACCACTTTGCAGCATAAAAGACTTCATCATATCTTTCAGTTCATTCATATCACTTTGAATTTTAGCGGGATCAAGTGAACTTACTGACTGTGTTCTTTGCCTGCTACCAAACTGCCTTGAGCTCTTAGCTAATTCCTCAAACATTTCAGTAGCCTGAGGTATAGTCAATCTTAAAAAGTTACCTCCACAGGATGCATTCACCATTCGACGATCCTCATCAATCGGGCCACTAAATAAGTACATAAGGAGGTCTTGGTCAGTATAACTATGGAATGGGCAGATTGAGCAGAGCTTCTTGAATCTCTCATAATATTCATAGAGACTCTCAGTTGAGTGTTGTTGAAGATTCGTGATCTCCTTCTTCAAGCTGCTCAGTTTTGTAGCTGAAAAATATTTCTCTAAAAAGACTTTTTTCATCTTAGCCCATGTATCAATACTCCCTGGAGCTTGATAATAGAGCCAATCATTCGCAGCGTCTTTCAGAGTAAATCCGAAAGCTCTCAGCATGACCTGCTCCTCAGTAACACCTCTTGGCTTCATACTAGAACATATGGCATGGAATTGAGCCAAGTCTTTGTTGGGATCTTCTCCTGCTAAGCCATGGAAGTGTGGTAGCTCATGAATTAAACCAACTTTTAATTCAAAGTTCACACCTTCTTCAATCTCAGGAAACCTCACTGCCAAAGGTTGTTGGTTTAAGTCCGGGGTAGTGAGTTGCCTCATAGTAGGCAATGGCGGTCCATGTAGATCACCCATCTCGTTATCTTGGTTCAGAGCTGCTCTTTGGTTCCAAAGGAACGTCCTTTCAATCTCTGGGTCAAAGGAAACAAGAGATGAATCAGTAGCACGGGTCTGAACCATAAAGGTCCACACCAAACAGTTGATAATTTCACAATTAACACAGAATCAGAAAAATTTCAATTCCCCGGCAACGGCGCCAAATTTGATGAGGCTAAAGTCGTGGTGCCAAATCAAAGAAAACTCTAAACACTAACTAAAGTATAGCAAGCAAGTAGAGGTCGAACCCAAGGGAATCACAACACCAAATCAATGCAGTCAAGCGAAATACCAACTAACGAACAAGTAACAAGTAACCACGGGGGGTTTTTGATTGTATGGAACACAAAAGTAACAAGTATCAAACAATGAAGGTTTGGTTGTGAATATGATGAGAAGGGGTTTCACCTAGCAAGTATCCACACAACAGTCAATCAAGTTGATCATAGATTTATCTCAAGTTCTTATCAATCCTAGGGAATGTTCCTATTCCAATCTTTAATATATATCAGCAGGCCAACCGGTCCTGATAATACTTACTATTCAGCAATCAGGGAAACCTCTCAAGATTAGATGAAATAGCAACAAAGGGCACAGGAATCATAAGGATGCATGCAATAACTTACAACCGTCAAGTATTAACATGCAATCAATTCTCTATCATAGAAGCACAAGAGAATTAATACAAACTCATAGGAAAAGAACAAGAGTTTAGAAATCGCACAACTTAATAACTGAAGGTTCAACCGCTAAGTAAAACAATGGAGATTAGTTCCTGCTCATGGTTGCAGAACTAAATTGCCTGATGGAAAAGATGATGATAAGATGATAGAACTAGGGTTCTTAAATAGAGACTAACCCTAAAAATATATGGTAAAAGATAAATATCCTAAAACTAATAAGGAAAATAAGAAAATAATAAAAGAAATAAAAACAAAGCAAAATAAGGAAAGTCCGGAATATCTTCGGCCTTGTTGTGGCGATCGCCATAGATGCCTGGCGATCGCCGTAGAGTCATGGCGATCGCCATAATCTCTTGAACTCACATAACTCTTCTGTTGTAGAATGGCGATCGCATGGATGGTAGTGGCGATCGCCGCTGCTCCGCAGAATATCTTCAAGTCTTCATGTCTTCAATCTTTGATCTCTTCTTCTTCGGTTCTGATCTTCATTTCTTCACTTCTTAATAAATATCTCAAAACATAATAATGACTCGAAACACATATGATAATACTCCTAAACTAATGTAATAATCCCTAGTTACGCTATACAAAGTGCAGCGTATCAACCATACAACACTAACAAGTAAGAAAAGAGTTCTTCATACACATTCAAGAAGCGAACAAAGCAATAAACCATGGGTAGAAAAACCACACCTCAAAGATAAAGTAACTGAGATCACAAGAGCAAACCTACATGCTCATAAGCAAGACACACGCAAGAAAGCATAAAAAGCCCGCGGAAAACATACAAGCATCACAAAGCATCAAAAGAAAGTATAAAGTCTTTGGTAGCTTCAGCCCATCCAACAAGAAACCTGAGCTAAACCTACCAAAAGGGGTAGGACTACACCCAAGAAACCAGGGGAATACGAAGTATCGTTACAATAACTCGAAGACAGACGCTAAAAAATAGTGACAACATAAGAAAGATCAAGAACAAGAAATTCGAAGACAGTAAAATGCTATCGCCAAAGAAGCGTAGAAAACTCAAGGAATAGAAAAAAAAGTGCATTAAAAGAAACTCTCACCAAGGAGAACAAAGGTAATAACGTTCAAAAGAGAAGCGCCCCAAATACGGACAGCGCGTACAAAAACCCTACGCGGAGAAAAAAAAAATTACAAGGATTTAGACTCGCCCTCACACAACCCAGAGCCAGACGCGCGACCATCTCTCTCATCATCATCTACCGCTGGTTCCTCCTCGTCGACGCGTTCACCACCTTCAACATCTGTGGCGGTAAGATCAGGAGCATCCTCCTCCATGACGCCGAGATCTGCGCTTAGACGTGAAGAAGGACCTCCCACGACACCTCCGAGAAGTTTCGGGAAACCCGCCTCAAATTCCCACCGGATCCCAATCTTCATACTCGCTAGCGCCATACTGTTCCAAGACCTCCACTCTGGACAACCAAGACCAATAGATCTTCGCCTCGTGTAACTCGGAGTCAAGCTGCGCCTTCTTCTTCTCCACATTTGTCCTCAAAGTGGCAAGGTTCTTCTCTAAGTCTTTGACTTGCTCGACAACCTCACCGTGAAGATTGAGAACCTCAGTGGCCTTGTCCTTAGCCGCTTTCTCCGCGTCGCGAGATTTCTTTAACAAACTATTAAGGCATTTTTTCTCTGACTCCGCGTTAGACACCCTTTTCTCCAACGCCTCCATCCGTTCCGGATACGTCGAAAAAAGCGTCCAGGCACACAGCGACGCCTGAATTCCCTGGAAAAAGAAAAAGAAGAAGAATTAAGAAAAAGAGCTCGCGAAAGGTCAGAGTAAAATAAAGACTTACAATCTTACCTGCCACTGAGCAGCATAGGCTTCTCCCATTACGTCGGCTGGGTCCATCGACGCGTAATGGTCGAGCGATGACGAGGAACGAAGCCCGAAAAAAGCCTTCAGAAGTTCCCTTCCCAGAGCGAAAGCGCGCGAAATCACACCAGGAAAGTCATCCGCAGACGAATACTTGTCTTCAGAGGCTTCGACCACTTTCTCTTTTCCCTTCCTCGACCGCGACGCCTTGGTCGGAGAAGGAGACGGCGAAGATTCCAAAGTATCCATAAGGTCGATATCTATGGGAGCAGTAGACGAGCATCCCTTTATGGCAAGTTGTCTCTTCCTCGACGTCACAAGATCCGTAGCAGATTCGTCACAGGCACGAATGTGAGAAACTGAAGCTATAACCACCGACAAAGCACAACGGGTAAAGAACGTGTATGACAAGAGGAGTTAAATAAGCAAACGAAGAGAAGCTATCCTACCAGATGGAGTCGCAGGGGCACTACGATGACCTTCTCCGTCATGCCCATGGAAGGTCCGATCAACTTCAGGGATCGCCAGAAGCGAGGCTATCGCCTTTTTTGATTGAGCTCTCATCTTAAGAGCCTCCGCGTTGACTAAAAAATACACAAAGTTACGCGTAACTAAAGCGTCAACGTATGAAAATGTATTTCTTTGAAAAGGAAAAATCAGCAAACAAGATAAGAGAACTCACTCTTGGGGTTCCAATCCTCGATGAGCCAAGAACATTCGTCTCCAAGAGAAGCTTTCTCAATGAAGTAAAATATCTCGGCCCAACCCCGATCAGCCGTACTCTTCTCAAAAGCTATCCGAGCTTTCTTCTGCTTGATTTTAAAATAAACTCTACCTGGTGAAGGAAGCGAGATCGACAAAGAATGGACGAGATCTGCCGCGACGAACTCCAGGCCATATTTTTCTATGGCGTCATCAAGGGCACCAAGGATTCGCCAAGCTCTAGGAAGAAGTTGACCCATCGCTAAGCCAAGGGCAAGCATGAATGCCTTAACCAGAGGCGAGAAGGGGAACCGATGCCCTGCCAAGAAGGGATACTCGTAGACTAAGATCCATCCCGGTCGATGAGCATCAACACATACCCCCTAGAAGGGATCTCAATCCTCACCTCCGGACCAAGCTCGGCAATAGATCGCAGATGACCAATATCATGCGCCTCGGAGTAGTACCGATCCGAGTCACGAAGCACCTTCCTTGGTTCATAAAGAACTGGTGTCGCCATATAAAAGAAATGGAGATGAAAAAGCAGCGTGAGGGAACAATTGAATGAGAAGAAACGAAGAGAGCAAAGAAATGAAATCAGAGGAAGTGTATGAAGAGGAAGAAGATCTCACCCTTATATAGGCAAAGAATCGCGAGGATTACGGGAGAAGATATTTCCTCAACGGCCTTATTCTCCACTAAAGGAAACTAGCCGTTGTAAGTGAACGTTGTTGGCGTAGATTACGAGGCTCCCTACCAGACGTATGAAGACGATGACAGAGAAACAATTACTGAAGCATCATGACGAAGTTTAAATCCCAAGTGACGTAATCATCAACGCGTTCCAGGTTTAATAAAGACGTATTCCTTGAAGAAAGAAGGCGTCTCCCAGCTCTACTAGACGTTAAGCCCTGTAAGACGCCTTAGGGGTATTGTTTGTGCCTAAAAATACGACGAGTAGGGAACGCTTCTGAGCTACGCGTAGGCTGATCTCGTTTGCATTGATGATGAAGTCGACCGAATAGATATTATCTTATTTCTTTATTATATTGTTGTAATTGGTGAAAGATATTAGAAAGAATATCTTTTACCTTAATTTTATATCGTCGTAGGATAGAAGGAAAATATAAGATCTCGTTTCCTTAAAGATATTATTAGGGTTAGCCTATAAATAAAGGCTAACGCCTGCTTTGTAATCATTCATCCACCACACGAGTAATACGTAAGTTCAAGTTTCAACCCTAGTTTTCCATATCGTTCTTGAGTGTTGAGATTATACCGTATTCTTTGATCTTTGCCCTACAATTTCTTAGTTATCATCTCGTTGGTAATTTCGCTACAAACAGAGAGTTTGTGGGAACATTTACCACCGAAAATCTTAGCTCCTTGCCCGTATAGAAGAGATCCAAAGAGCTATGGAAATCTGCCCCCTTGACACTCATTAACCTGAACTCATCTGTGGAATCTGATCTTAGCCTTGTCTTCAAACAGGAGGAGACGCTATGGTTTCAAAAATCGCGTCTTAACTAGATGGAATTAGGTGATCGCAACACAAAAAAAGTTCATCTCAACATTGTGATAAAAGGGGAAAGAACAGGATTTTGGCGCTGAAAGCCGATGAGAATGATGAGGATTCTTGGGTTACTGATAAGAGCGCTCTCCCGTCCATGGACCTGAATTTTTTCCGTAATCTGTATTTGCTTCCTCCTAATGAGGCCCAATCCAGTCCACTTCCACGTGGGGGGTTTTCATGCGATCCATTCCGTAGTGCTGAGTAGTCTGCAAGACCAATGTCCAGGTGAAGAGGTGTGGGTTGCTATTAAAGGAATGGGTTCTTATAAAGCCCCTGGAGAAGATGGTTTCCAACCCATTTTCTTCAAGTCTTGTTGGGCTACTATTAAGGATGTTGTGATTAAATCTGTGCAGGATTTTCTCAAGGTTAGTCATTTTCCGATTGGGGTTAATAACACCATTATTGCCCTTATTGGGAAAATTGAGAAACCGAAGTTGATTATCCAATACCGCCCCATTAGTGATTAGTCTATGCAATGTTCTCCATAAAGTAGTCACTAAAGTGCTTAATTGGCTCCGACCGACCGCTCATGAACGATCTTCTAGGCCTGACTCAAAATAATTTAGGTGCGTAGGATTCCCACAGCTCAGATCATAGACGTCAACCTAAGGAGTCAGGGGAATGTAGCGGCAAGAGCAACGCTAAGAAGAGTGATGTCATTTAGATCGTCTTTGGAACCCATGGCTGTATGTGTGAGCTCTCAATGGCCCCATTTTGAAGACTTACTATATTGGGGAACCTAACAAAGTTTGGAGGCCGCTGATAAAGAGTTTCCCCGAAGACGAGGACTTCCACGGCGACGACGACAGGGAAGAGTTAGGGCAGAGTGGCCTGGACGGCTCGGGCGTCCACTTGAGAAGATAATTGGTCAGCGTATACTTCTTGGGCCTATCTTGGTCGTGACCAAAGTTGAAGCCCAACAGAGGCCCAATGAAAAAGATATGGCTGCTGCAAGATCCGAACTTGTTTCTGTTCGTTTGGGAAAACGAAAGATCGAATTAAGCTCTTCTTTTGATATGTTTTCGTACTTGGGTTTATCTTCATTGTGTCCTGTTGGATCGATTAGCGTATAAAAAATCAAGGAACAAAAGCGATTGTTCCTTGATAAGTAGGTTATGGAGAAAGACAAACAATAATGTAGATCAAACCTGAAGACGATGATGTATAGTGGAAACACCTCAAGTACCAATTAGTCCTTGAGGCGAAAAACCAGTCCTCTCTAGCTTTCACTAGAGAGAGTATGAATGAGTCTACTTGTTGTATTCATATCTTGATTACAATAGAACTTGGATCACTCACCTAGACTTCCCACCTAGATCTCGGATCACTCTTCTCACTTGAATCTCAATCTCACACACGTAGAACAACTCTAAATCAAGCACTAGGTTTTCGCTCTTCAAAGTATTGCTAAGCTATGTAAATCCCATACAATATATAGCACACTAAATAGGTCAAACCTAACACCAATCTAGCCGTTCTAATATTACCATAAATCTCACAATATCTTTCCCAAGGAATTCTCTTCTGAAAATATCTTTCCTAAGGAATTCTCTTCCTAAGATATCTTTCCTTCCGTGTGACTTTCCAACTTGTTCTCCAAATAGTCACCATTGCGGCTTACAATTCGGCGTGCCGTCTTGTTCATATAAGGAAACAATGCGTATAAGGAAATATTCCTTGCGCATGATATTTCCTAATTTCTTTGGCAATTCCCACACGCGCGTCCAATGCCCAATCCTAGTCGAGTTGCCACTTTCCTTCTTTGACGAGATCTTCTTTCCTTCTTTGACAAGATCTTCTTTCCTTCTTTGAAATGCAACTCTTCCATAATTCTTCAAGGCCATCCTCCAAGATATCTTTGACCGATAATCTTCCTCGGATGGACTATTCTTCACAGCTGGCTTCCATTCGACATAACCTTACGTCTCATGGATTCTAGCAAGACTTCCTTCGTTCCTACACACACACTAGTAACAATACCTACGCACTCAAGTAAATCATTAGTGGATGTTTGTCATTTAATCAAAACTCATCACATCTCAACAATTTCCCCCTTTTTGATGATGACAAACATCCTTAACAATAAGAGTATAAACCCGAGACATATATACTAGCCTAGGAGCAAAGACTAACAAAGCACTAAAAATTCCCCCTCAGAAAAACAACAAACTACAACTATGTCGTGAATTCCTCCTCAAGTCCTGCTATCCTCTAATTTCCCCCTTTTGACATCATCAAAAAGAATGAAATAAGTCAACTTGCACCTTAAGAGCTCATAAATCAGAACAACTAAATCATAATTCTATTAAAATCAACATAGGGCCACACCCTCCCTACATCGGACCTCCATACAACCAAAACAAGATAACCATGCAACCATAAATGACAAGAAGTATGAACAAAGTGAAATAAAAACAAAGAGAAGACAATAGATAAGGTTGGAGAACAAAAAGTGGGGGTCAGATGTGCGAGGGAATGATAGGATCACTCTGTGTCGTCTTGAGGAGTTGACTGAGGCAGAAGACTTCCAAGGGAAGTCTCTATCCTCTCCAATTTGAGTCTTACAAGACTCATCTTCTTCTCAAAAGTCTCTATCATCCGTTGTTGTTGATCAGAAAGACTTGCAACAACACGGCTCAACTTCCCTATGGCGGCTTGCGATTCATAGACCATAGTCGGCGCTTCATTTTGTTCCCCTTTAGGGCTCTCAGACGAAACTTCCTCAGCTTCTTCCATCTGAGCGTCTTGAGCCCTTATCCAGCTTCCATTCCTGTCTTTCTTGAACTTCATCTTCCTCAGATTACTCTCATCCAGATGCCTGTAGAACACAACCTCACTCTCCTCGGAATACACCATCAAGCTCTAAAGAATTTTCTTGACGAGACTGGGGTAGGGGAAGTGAATAAAAACACCGCACCAAGGCGCTGAGGTACCTGGAGCCTCAAGGCGTGCCTTGGGGCGCAAGGCACGCACCTCACCACATAGAATTAGATAAGTCTAAGTTTATAGCAGAGAAGTACTAAAATCATATAAAAGCAATAATTTATGTTTCAAAAACTAAGTTTAAAGCAATTCATGTTAAAATTTCAAGTCTAAGGCATAAAAAACAATCTTAAAGCATGCAAATTAATAAAAGTTAAGGCATTGGTGAGCATCAGCAGCAAAATCTCAGGAAGTAGAGAAGAAGATGAAGAGGCAGACGTATGAAGGAAGAAAAAAGATGTTGAAGAGGCAAAATCTCAACAAAAGAGAAGAAGAGGCAAGATATATCGATTTTGGACTTAAATTATCAGTATAGAAACTAAAAGATTCTCAAAAAGATATTAGGGAAAGGAAAAGATATTAAAAAGATATTAATCACATCATTTAAACGTATATTAAAGATAGCGGATCATTTTTTCACCAAAAAAAGATAGCAGATAAATTTTTCACACTATTTTAGGCAAGGCGCGCCCCTGAGCCTTATTCAAACCTGCGCAGCAAGGCGTGCCTCGGAGTCGCCTAGACACATGAGGCACACCTTACTTTAGGCAGGCGCTGGACCTTGCGCCTCACCCAAGGCGAGCCTAGGCGCACCTCAAGGCCCGCCTTTTAATTCACTGGGTAGGGGAGAGCATGGGTCTCACTGTTGCTAGCGTGTTCCATGTGAAGTCCTGGATGAGAATAGTTTTCCTCTTCTGTTCTCTTGGAGTGATGTTGCTGATTAGAACGGAGTGAAGGAGACGGTGGACCACCCCCATTGAATTCGTCTTTACATCGGCATTGGGTGGGTTGTCGTCTTCGCTGATCTTCTTCTTTAACTCCAACGACTGAACGTCTTGAGGCCATTCTCCCTTGGAGTAGCTACAAAAGCCCTCATGAGGAACGCCCAAAATAAAGGCAAGTTCAATGCTAGAGACAGAGCACTCGTGTCCCTTAGCAGTAAACTTCCCTGTGAGGGAGTGAGTCCTTTCCTCAAGCGAGAAGCTCCCGTAGAATTCCTTAAGAAGTTCCGTGTTGACACTCTCTCCTTCCTCGAACAGATGCCCCCAGTTCTGAGCCTTGAGCAACTCAGACACTCTTTCCAGCCCGTTCTCCTTCATAAACTCCTCTTCCAAGATCAACCCCCTCACGATCGACCTCCCATACACGTCCTTTACCAAAGGACTCTCCTTCTTCACAACAACTCCCTTCCCCTTTCTGGCACTCTTCCTCGGCAGGGGAGTAACCCTTGCTTTCTTCGGCTTGGGCGATTTGGGCTCGGGTACTTCCTCGATTGTTTCCCGGTGACGCTGGAGCTGTTGCCGCCTTTATTCCCCCCTTGTGAGGACAGGATGACGACATCGGCTTCGAGTTCCTTCCCGAAGTCTACTAGAGTGTCCACCTCGATGTGCTAAGGGAAGAGCGACTCGGAGGGGAGAGGAGGGGCATGGGATGCTGGGTTGGTAGGTTCAGGGTTATTGGACTCTTTGTAGACCACCATGGCAGACATGGGGTTGATAATTGGGGCTTGAAAGATGGTGGGAGAAGGGTTAGGAATGAGGGGTTCCTAGGACATGTACCCAGCGGCGGCCAGTTTCTGGAGGAGGCTTTCTAGGGTTTTGTCATTGGCAATGACGAGGGTTGGGTTTTGGGCGGAGGAGTTGGAGGCCATTTTTGAGGAGCTTGGGAGTTTTGAGAGGCAGAGAGGTTCGATTGATTTCAGGAAATTTGAGAGCGTGAGGTTAGGGATTGGGGAATATGGGTTTAAATAAGGAAAGGGAAAGAGTTACCTAAATCGTTTCTTGGAAGATTTTGTAAATCAGCCGTTGAGATTTTCCTTCCTTGTTCACACGCCATAATCACCACAAGGATTTCACACTTTCCAAACACCACTTTTCACCTTTCTTTTTCTCTACTCCACAATAATTACCTACCACCTTTAATTGTCACACGTCAACTCATCCTTGAAAATGTCACACGCTGCAGACACGCTACCCTGACACGTTGCACCTCTATCTCTACCCAATCAGACTCCTCGCGTGACAAAAGCAACCCTTTTCTTTCCATGGCAATCCAAAAAAATTGTAGTGTATGATATGGGGGGTATCGTTATCAGAGATGGTACAAGAGAATATCATACAAAAAAAATAATATGGATATTTAAAAATCATGATGAGAGATTCCAGATGTGATGACATAAGATTGGCTCATAAGAATATGCAATCATGATTCAGGCTTAAGGGACGGCTGTAGAGTACCTTTATCCTTTGGGCTTATAATGAGGGATTAAATCATCAAGAGGAATCTTTTGGGCTGTAAATAAGACCTTGTTCATGCAAAGTAAAGTTTCAGAAAAGCATGCAAACATGTAAATGTTCATAGAGAGGAGCGACATAATTTAGACATTACACAAGGTCAATTTTACATAGAAATTAAGAGTTGTAGAGCTCTATGAGATACAATCATTGAGGGATTTCAAGAGATACAAGGATCATAGAGAAGGGAAAACATACCATAGTGAGTTCCTTCCTTTCTGGGATAAAAGCTGGTTGTTTTATGCTAGTCATATGTAGAGAGAATCGATTTACATTCTAGGATAAAAGCTGGTTGTTTTATGCTAGAATTGTATCCTATCATATTCCTATCCTTATTGCTACGGTTAAACTGAATCTTGATAGTTTCATGGTTGTTTAATTAGTTAGTTCTAATAGTGTCTGGTTGTGCTATTAGTTACTTTAGAAAAGGAATTGGAATTTCCATGGCATGAAGTCTTGAATGATTATCTAGGATCAACTTATCTAACGAATAGTGGATACTTGTTTGGCTAAGCTATTTCCCAAATCATATTTACAAACTTCACTTTGTTAGTTATTGCATTCTTAGGATCTAAAACAAACCAAACCCCCCTTTGTTACTTAAGATTGACATAAAGCTCATACTAAAAGGCATAAATCTGTCTCCCTGTGGATTCGACCCTTGCTTACTAAAGACTATAATTTTGAGTAGGTTTGGATACTTGCATAGTAGTAATTCTTACGACAAATTGTTGTTATCAGTTCTACTCATGATATATTATCTTCTAGGGTTTCCATTACGAAAGACTTTTGTTCCTACATAAAGAAGACGATATTCTGATGTTCATCTTTGTTATTCGTGTTCTACTGTTGAATATTCAGTTATAGGGGTTCCATTATGAAAGTAATTAATGAAAAACATAAAGAGCACGATATTTTGATGTTCATCTTTGTTATTCGTGTTCTACTGTTGAAAACATCTGTTATATGGGTTCCATTACGAAAGGCTTTTGTTCCTACATAAAGAAGACGATATTCAAGTTTTAATCTTTGATATGCGTGTTCTAGTGTTGAAATATTCTGTTATAGGGGTTCCAATGTGAAAGGATTATGTACATACATAAAGAAGACGATATTCTGATGTTCATCTTTGTTATTGGTGTTCTACTGTTGAAATATTCTGTAATAGGGTTTCCGTTATGAACGGTTGTTGTTCTGTAATGAATAAGTCGATATTTAGATGTTAATCTTTGCTATTCGTGTTCTACTGTTGAAATATTCTATTATAGGGGTTCCTTTTTGAAACGCTTTTGTTCCTACAAAAAGAAGACGGTATTCTGATGTTAATCGTTTTTATTCGTGTTCTACTGTTGAAATATTCAGTTATAGGGGTTCCATTATGAAAGGTTGTTGTTCCTACATGACGATATTTTGGTGTTAATCTTTGTTATTCGTGTTCTACTGTTTAAATATTCTGTTATAGGGGTTCCATTATGAAAGGTTGTTGTTCCTACATAAAGAAGACGATATTCTAATGTTAATCTTTGTTATTCGTCTTCTACTGTTGAAATATTCTATTATAGGGGTTCCATTATGAAAGGTTGTTGTTCCTACATAAAGAAGACGATATTCTGATGTTGATCTTTTTTTATTCGTGTTCTACTGTTGAAATATTCTGTTATAGGGGTTCCATCATAAAAGGTTGTTATTCCGGTTTTGAACACTTTCTTATAAACGAATATAGTGTACTTCATTGTACAATTGTGTTTTGGCACCCTTATCGTTTTGCAAATCTCTTATGACATGAAATAATTTCGGGTTTCACCCTCAAAAAACAATAATGTACTAATCTTAGAATTGACCTGAAATATAAGAGGTTAGAGAGTTTAGATCTTTCGACTCACAGGACACATATCATTTGTGATTTCTCTCAGAGACTTCTTTGGCTTCTGGTGTATAGCCTGATAGTGAGAAATAAATAAATTATATGGTGAACATGAAAGAGAACACTATGAGATATTGATAAATGACTAAATGTATTTGAGCAACCAATAGTCCAACTACTTGTCTGATGTGTTTAAGTTCATCCCAAGCAGAGCCTGTATATTAACAATACAGAATGTGAGGTCAGAATATATCTCGATCTGAATGAGGGTATTAGAAAAATGAACTTCTAGAGCAAATTTTTGATGATGTCAAAGAATGACCTATTTGACCAACCTCTGTGTTTAAAGAAAATAATTTAATTTGTTTCTTATAAATTTGAATATAATTAACATGTCCATATGAGAAAGTTTGTTTGGTAAGTGTTAATTATAATGCTATAATTAATAAAAGCACATTACTGCCACCAACACAACGCCTCTGATACCACTACAAGAAAAACCATTTTTAGCAACAACTTTTGTCGTTGCGATACATATCAAGTCGTTGCAAAAACAGGTTTTGGCAACGACAATTGTCATTGCTAGGTCGTTGCCGGTAACGCCGTAGTGAAAGGCTATTGCAACGACTTTTTTCGTTGCTAAAACAAACATTTTTCGCAACGACTTTGTTCGTTGCTAATTAGTTGTCGTTGCTATAACAGTCCGAACTCGTCACAGATTTTGCAACGCTAATGTCGTTGCAATACATGTCAAGGTATTGTAACGGAAAATGTCGTTGCAATACATATCAACGTATTGCAACGTCATTTGTCGTTGCAATACCTATTAAAGTATTGCAACGACATTTTGTCATTGCAATACATATCTGATGTTTTGACAACAGCTATTGTCGTCGTTGCGATAGATCATTGCTTTGCAACGACATTACAATATCCTCTTGTCAATACCTGTTTCTACCCTTCACATTCAACCAACCTGTATCCAAAATCATAAACAAAATAACTTCGACTATATAACCTTCAAAAACTTGTTCAAATTACAACCTGTACCAAAAACATGTCTAACATTCAAGTATTTAATTTGCCAACATAGCTACATCCCGAATCATAAAACCAAAATCATTTCATAATATTTGTGTCATCCACAATATCCCAAAATCATCCTTCGACATCTACTTGTTTCCCTGCACCATTGAATAAAAAAATTCATATAAACAAGGCTAAAAACTTACAATTTATCTATTATCATACAAGAGCAAAATTAAGTTTGCAAATCACTTCTATAAACAAAGGAGATAGTCATCATCTTGAGTTGACTTTATAGAAGATTCCTAGAGTTTGCAGATCACTTCTGTAAACGGAGTAAACAGTTTGCAGATCACTTCTGTAAACGAAGTAAACAGTTTGCAGATCCTCTATCTAATATCAAACTAGAAGAATAAAATTATTTATGTTTTAATGACTCTAGAGAATTCAGTTTGCAGATCCTTTGATTCCCAACAGTTTAAGATTCCAGAAAATGCAGTTTGCAGAACAAAATTAATTCAGTTTTCAGATCCTTAAATTCCCAGCAACTAATGATTCCAGATAATAACTCTTTTGTTGATTAGAAGGTTGGTTTAGGGCCATGCATCTCTAGTGGAAAAGGGTTGATTAGAAAGTTTGTTTAAAAACGTACCTTTTGACATAATTACTGAACACCCGTGTTTGCAAGCTGCTGCAACATTTCACGCTTGAAATCTTCCATTGCTTGTTGTTGTTTTTTCTGGTTCTCTTCTAATTCCTTTATCCTTTGGTCTTGTTCCTTTATCCTTTCGTCTTGTTCTTGTATTTTCCCTTGTTGTTGTTCCATAAGTCTTTGTTGTTGCAACTGGTTTTTTCCTTTGGTATAACCATGTAAAGCTGTCCCTTTTCCACGAACATATCCAGACCTTGGCTTCAGAACTTGTGTCAATATTTCTTCTTGTGTCATTGATTCACCAGCTGTAGCAACTACATTTTTCAGTTTTTCCTTCAACAAAATTCAAAAGAAGATTAGAATCAGAGAAAATAATGTAAAAGTTGCTCTATTAGAATCTATGATACATACATGAATTATTTTAGAACGAGTTCCATCAGCCTATTCAAGTTTGTCTTCTTTATTTGTACGAGTGTGCTCCATAAGCCATATCACATCAGCAGAAGGCTTCACCCCGCCATTCTCTTTTATCTAGCACATCATTAAATATTTATTAACATGTGCAAATAATACATAATTAACTACTATATTAAGTCTTACCATCATTTCCTCAACTTCAGCAAAGGCTAAATTTCCAGTAGTATGAGCACATATGTTCTCAGACAATCTGTTTCGGGAGTTCCTTTCGCTTACAATCTGTAAGATAAATTAAAACATATTTTTATAAAGGAACAACTATGAAGCTAGATAAATGAATGTTAAGAGAGTGAATACCTTGAATTCATTTGAACCATAATAATTCACACACCATTCCCATTGCTCTTGAGGCAAATCAGGTGGGGTATTTTGTAAGCGTTCAATATCAGTTTTTCCACATTCAAGACTCTTGTAGTAATAGTGCAATCGACTTTTCCATAGCCTATACAAACGTTGCATTGTATCTAAAACGAAATTATACATCTTCAGATCGCAACTAGAATCACTAACTTGAAACTTTTCCTGCAAGGCCAAAATAATGTTTTTCCAAAATAATGATTAGGACAAAAATATTCCATAACGCAATTCATCTGCAGTTTCGTAAATACACATTCTTTAAGCTACTGCATGCACACTATATTCGACTTCAATCCAGCCAATCAAAAAAAATTACCATCAGCATTCAGCAACATACACATTCATGCCTTATTTGGTTCAAAATCATAGAAATGAACCACAAATTGGAAGAAACTAGTCCACTGTAATGTCATAAATCATATTTTTATCTCACTTCATACTCCTCATTTTTCATACGAAATTGATTTTCATCCATTCTAGTAGTCTACTTCTTTCCCCATATATGAAACTAGAAAATCAGCGAAGAAAACTTGTAAATATATACCACACTTCAGCAAATAAAAAGAAAAGTAAATAAAAAGTACCTGAATCTCCTTCCACATGTTGTCACCTGCAATAGATAAAACTTCTTTCCAATTCTTAACATTTAATGGCGCTTTGGTTCTTACCACACGACCACACTCATTCACCAAATGTCGTGCATTTTCTCCAATTGCTCGATCGATTTCATCAGGAATCTGGACAGTTAGTTTGCCTTTTCCTTTGATTTTCGAATCAATCACAAAACTTTTATACTTCCCTCTATTACCTCTTGGGGTTGTGTTACTTGTAGCTAATAACATGCAATGAGTGAAATGCAATGTTAGTTGTTTCTATAACCCCAATCCAAATTTTTAAACTTAGTATCAAAAACATTGATTTTACCTTCATTTACACTTGCGTCCAGATTTGTGGTTTCTCTTTGCTTCTCCACAACACGATTAATGTTTACTTTCCTAGGACGAGGAACTACAACTTCATTCCCTTGCAATGACATAGGAACTCTGCTAGCTAGGTTAGTCATCCTTTTTCTTTTGCCAACTATATCTACAACCATATATATGCACACATTAGTAGCCAAAAAAATGAATTTGGAAACAACGATATTCTGTTTTATTAAAGCATAGGAGGCAATGTGGCAAAATGAGCAACATATATTCAATGGTAATACTATACCTTCAGTCCTCTCCTTCACAAAACCTTCAGATTGACAATCCATGTTTGGCTCTTCTTGAACATCAAGTTCTTGAACTTGCTCTTCTTGAACATCAAGTTCTTGAACTTGCTCTTCTTGAACATCAAGTTCTTGAACTTGCTCTTCTTGAACATCAAGTTCTTGAACTTGCTCTTCTTGAACATCAAGTTCTTGAACTTGCTCTTCTTGAACATCAAGTTCTTGAACTTGCTCTTCTTGAACATCAAGTTCTTGAACTTGCTCTTCTTGAACATCAAGTTCTTGAACTTGCTCTTCTTGAACTTGCTGAAGATTGGTATGACTCAACATTTGTTTCTCTCTTTGTGTTTCTCTTAATGTTGCTCGTTGTCTTTCTAAATCTACACGAGCATTGAGTGATAATCCAACCATATCAACGACAAGAATCAAAATAAAGCTTAATAAAAATAACAGAAGTGAAACATATAATATCATTACTTTTTGTAACAATTTCAACATCCATGTCAGATGGAACATTTTGCACCCTTTTAGTAAGGGCAGACTTTGTCATTGTTGTTCCTGAAAAAGTTGAAAGAGCAAAATCATGTATGCAGAATCAGTAGGCAGAATCTGTATTTTCTGTATGCAAAATCCATGTATGTAGAATCTGTATTTTCTGTATGCAGAATACATGTATGAAGAATCTGTATTTTCTGTATGCAGAATACATGTATGCAGAATCTGTATTTTCTGTATGCAGAATCAAAATAAAGCATAATAAAAATAACAGAAGTGAAACATATAATGAGTTTTTCTGTATGCAGAATCAGAATCTGTAATTTCAACATCCATGTATGCAGAATCAGTATGCAGAAACAATAGACATGTTTTGATGGAAATATAGCTAGATTAAATTTAAAATTTACCTTTTCCATACAATGTACCACCATCTTCTGCATTACACCCATTGATTCGAGTAGACCGGATCATATTATGAAGTCGTCCAGGAGCAATAACACTACGACTGTCGGGTTTCTTTCCTCCTCCTCTTCCAGTCATCTTAGCTGCTTTCTCTTCCTCTTCCTTATTGACAAACTGAGTAAAAGGACTATAAAACATAGCATTTGGTTAATATTTTCTCCAAGACTTGCATAAATAAGAGATGATTATGAATAAAAAACAGAAAGCTATGAAAATACAGATAAGTTTGTGCTCTCTGTAAAAAAACGATAGATGTACAGGAGTACTCTTTCCAATACAACGTCCAATTTGTGCTCTCTGTAAAAACGAGTTTGGAAAATATTTAAATACTTAAGTTAGAATTCATAATTAATGGAGTAGAAAATAAAGTTCCATAAGAGAACTTACTCATTAAACTTGACAAGTTCATCGCAATTATGGAGAATGTAAGAATGCAGCTGATGACTCTCCTCAAACGATAGATGTACAGGAGTACTCTTTCCAATACAACGTCCTAATGGTTTAAATACCTCGAAATTTGAACGTGAAGTATCATCATCGACCTCATAGTCATCGTTTCTCGCTTTACGATTGAACTTAGTGTCAATATCGCTCATGTATCTAGAGCAGAATGTTAAACATTCATCTGCTAGGTATGCTTCAGCAATGGAACCTTCTGGATATGCTCTGTTACGAACATATCTTTTTAATGTTCCGAGGTATCTGATGAGAATGATATATTTTTAAGTGATATCACAATTTTTTTTTATAAAAGTAGATATGATAATCAAATGATATACCTCTCAACTGGATACATCCAACGGTAACAAACTGGTCCACCAATATTTGCCTCACTTGCCAAGTGTACAACTAAATGCACCATTACATCAAAAAAAGCCGGTGGAAAGACCATCTCTAACTTGCACAGTGTGTATGGAATTTTTTTCTCGAGGGCTTCTAGTTCTTCAATAGTTATGCTCTTTGCGCACAAGTTCCTAAAGAATGAACTTAGCTCAACTAGAGGCTCGTACACTTGTTTCGGAAAGAAACCACGAATTGCAAGGGGAAGCAGCTGCTCAAGAAAAACATGATGATCATGACTCTTCATTGATGAAATCTTCTTTCCGTTATCTTTGACACAACGAGAAATGTTCGATAAATATCCATCTGGGGATTTAATTTTAGAAAACATTTCACATATGGCAGCTTTGGCATCTGAACTTAGAGAGTAGCATGCAACAGGCACACGCAATTTATCACCATCTAATACAGGGTGCAACTCATCCCTAACTTTCATCCTCATCAAATCTATTCGAGCCTTTATGGTATCTTTGTTCTTGCCTTTAATTCTCATCAAGGTGCCCAAAATATTCTCAGAGACATTTTTCTCGATGTGCATCACATCTAAGTTGTGGCGGATCTTCAACTTACTCCAATAAGGCAGCTCAAAGAAAATGCTTTTTTTATTCCACCCATATAACTTGTTTAAGACATCCCTTTCATTCCCTTTTCTTTTCTTAGAAGCCTTTCCAAACTTATCAGGTACTAAACGAGACAAGTGTTCTAGCACTTGATCCCCACTCAAAGGGATTGGTGCACGCCCTTTCTCCTTTTTATTGTTAAAGGAACGGGCCTCTTTTCTCCACTTATGGCTAAGTGGAAGCCAGCGACGATGATGTAAATAGCCACCCTTACTCATCAAAGATGTACGTTTCGTCTCTTTATGGCAGCTTGGGCATGCAAAATTACCTTTAGTTGACCATCCAGCCAAGTCTCCATAAGCGGGAAAATCGTTGATAGTCCACAAAACTGCTGTATGCATTTTAAAATTTTCCTTGGAATAAGCATCATATGTTTCAGCCCCTACCTCCCATAGCTCTTTCAGTTCTTCAATTAGGGGCTGGAGGTATACATCTATGTTTCTCCCAGGGCTGCTAGGTCCAGGTATAAGTAAGGTTAACATGAATGACTGAGGTTTCATGCATATCCATGGAGGCAAATTGTACGGGATAAGAACAACAGGCCAAACACTATGTTGTGAATTGTCAAAAGGTTGAAATCCATCACAAGCTAGTCCAAGCCTTACATTACGTGATTCTTCGGCAAATGCACTGTACTCCACATCAAATGACTTCCAAGCTAATGAGTCACGAGGATGCCTCATTACGTTATCTCCGAACTCATGCTTTTTGTGCCATTGCATATCTTCCTCCGTCTTTCTTGACATGTATAACCTTTGCAACCTATGCTTCAACGGAAAATATCGTAAAACCTTGTGAGGCACCTTCACACCCTTACCAGACCCTTAGTTAACACTTTTCCATCTTGATAAACCACAAGTGGGACACTCATTCAAATTCCCATACTCCTTCCAATAAAGAACACAATCATTTTCACAAGCATGAATCTTTATATAATCAAGACCCAAGTCCTTAATGAGCTTTTTTGCCTCATAATAAGAATCTGGAAGTGAGGTTCCATAAGCCTCACGTTGTAGCTTCAGTAAACTGGTAAACGAACTGTCACTCCACTTATTGAGGACCTTCAAATGCAGTAATCTTACAATATATGACAACTTAGACATGGCTTTGCCTTCTACTGTCAATGGCTCTTCATACTCTTTTAAGAGCCGGTAAAAATTTTGTGCATCTTCATTAGGTTCTTGAGCCATCTCGCTGCCACTGATTGTCTGCTCATCTCCACCTATATTCATACCAGCCATGCCACATGCAACTTCTAGCATAATAAACCCAACATCATCATTATCTGAGTTGTTGTCGTGTCCCTCTACACTTACATGATCTGATTTTTCTCCATGAAATTCCAATAAAGTGTACTTATCATACATTCCCCGCTTAAGCAAGTCAAATCGCACATCAGATTTTCTTTTAAAAAATATATTACCACAACTATTACAAGGACATCTAATAGTTGTTGTTTCTCTTTCCTCTTCCTTGACACTTGAAAGAGCAAAATCAAGGAAGCTATCAACACCATTTACATAATCAGGGGATGAACGATTTCTTATTTTGACCCATGCCTTATTCAAGTCCATCTCCTAATTTAAAAAAACAGAAACAATTATATTAAAAATATTTTAACTTTTTATTCAACAACCAATACCTACTCACCTAAGTAACTAAAATTGACACCACAATCAAATAATAATAAAACTCATCAGTCTCCCACATCAAATTAGTGCATAATTACATAAGTAATAACAATTTGTTCACAACAGTCTAAGTTAATCTCAAAAATGGTAAATTTAAAGTGAAAGAGAGTGAGATAGGTTAGTATACCAGGTGTCCTTAGCAAATTCGTCCTTATGAAAAAGCTCCTACCAAAATCTCCTTGAGCACGCTAATAGACTTCACTTTGATTTACCTATGTTTTGTAGCAGACATATTCTACTCAGCATATCATAAACGAAAATGAAATTGCAATATCACTGTCAATTGAAAAGTTGATAATAGAAAACAAATCCAGTAAACTTCCTTTGTTACAACTCAAGAAACTGAAACAAAAAGCTAATGCCATTGTACTAAGATGATGCATAAGAAACTTAAGATAAAGCAGCAGCCACCTTCCTTGTATATTGTATCATGCCATGGATCAAATTGACTGAGACTGTTTGTAACATAAGAGTTACTAAATAACTCTAATAAATATTCCGTGTCTGTTTCATCGACTCACGGATATTGCGTTAGATGGAAAGGATTTTAGTTATATGACGGAAGATAATAGTGAACAAACATTCTGAAATTAAATTTTAATTCATTTCTCAAAGAACTTAATCCACATCATGATGCTCCTTCTCCCATCCTATGAAGGCTCTAAATTGTTTAAAATAAAGATAGCATAGTTCTCTCATTTTCATATATTTATATAGTACAATCTCTAATCACTAGAACGTGAATAGATATTATCCATAAGTTCATACACCATTTATCCAGAAAGCTCACCTTTTATGTACTGCTGCAGTGGAAGAAATTGGCTGCATGCTAATTAGCTTAATAGCATCATCAAATTTGATGTTGGGAACAACATCAAACAAAACCTCTGAAAAGAAAACATCGTCCACTCAGATACATATTCTAATGAAGATTTCATAAATAACTCAACTGTATCATATATAAAATATTATATGAAACTATAATAACAAGAATAATGATTATAATCAGCAAAATACAGATGTGTCAGCAAGTGCAAAGAATAGAGATCCCTGAGCATTCCAAATTGCATGGGCTATAACGTTTTTCTAAAGAATGGTTTACAGAAGATCAGAGGACTAGGAGAAGCAAGTAAAAGACTGTAGCTCTGGAGTTCATAACTACAATGTCCCTACTACAGTGCAAAATGGAACCTGGGTGGAAGACAACATAAGTTAATGAAAGAAGTAAACAATACAATCTGACACTTCTTGCAGCAAGAAAATCCTCAATCCTTTCATTCTAGCATTATATGTGCTCGCTTCTTAAACGTTATTCCTTCGAATGTATTAACACTTGATCTATAAAAAATGTATGGTGATAGTATTAAGCGAATTCGAGATTATACAGCACAAACAGAAATTTTCCAGCATATATAAGTAAACACATCAATTGTGAAGACTGATTTATAATTTTTAAGGGACTATACTGTAAAAAACAACTATGCTTGAATACAAAATTTTCAGGTATAGTCATGTTTTGACATGGATACACGCTGTAAGTGTGACCTGCTTTACAATTTTTTAATCCAGGTACAACTAAATTGCTTGCTGATAAGACGCAATCAATCAGTAAATGTAAAGGATAGGAGAAAGTTCTACAGAAAGTTTCTCAATCAGAGAAAGATGGTTCTTGCATTTCACAAGGTACTATTTATATTGACATGTGCATGAACTAGGTAATAGTACTTACTTCTTGATTGATGATCACAACAATTGTCAGATGGCTTCTCCTGGATGTGGTTACAGCATTGACTTCAAATATTTGTCCTTCAAAAAAAAAAAAGACAACTTGATGCTTTAGTTACTTTCCTCTACTTTATTTTATCTGAATTTTTCTACTTGGTATCATCTCTCTGATCATATGATTTTTCTTTTTTTGATAATCAGAAGTTCAATCACTAAATGATAATAGGGACTATATATGTGCATTCACAGGAACCATTACTATCAAAGAAAACTTCATACATATTGTATAAACATTTACTTATAAATCAAGTATGTGACTTGCATTTAGTGTTTTAAGTCAGTGAAGAACAAATTGACTGTACATACATTAGCGTTCCTATTTGTATTGAATGTTTTTGGATTCCAGCAAACTTAGAGAGTGTCTGTGATATAAATCACTTAGACCAAGAATCTCATTCTAAGGAAACCACTTTGAGAAAGGATCTTACCCAAAGGAGACTACGACTTAAATAGGGAAACTAATAAGTGCTAATGAATCAACTAACTGAACACTATGAATTATAAATTAGTGACAGTAAATCCAACTAACACCTAATCTTTTTTCCTATCAGTCTGCTATTCAAAAGTTAACCGACACTATATTCCATAGCGGTATGTCTAACCCTTAATATCTCCTTCCTCATCCTCTTTTATACTTAATTCTCTACAATCTAATATTCGGAAGATGAAATCTGCGATCCAGGTAGAAAAGTAGATGAAGAGCCCAAAAAAATCGGGATGAAGAGCCCTAAAAAAATCGGAAGATTGCAAATGTCCGGTAGGGTTAGGTTTTTCAATTGCTAATTTATTTGGAATGAAGAAGATTGCAGATGAAACAGGAACGAAAATCGGTAGGAGATTGCAGATAAAATCGAGGTGAATAAGAACCCTAAAAATTGGTACGGAAACGAGCTACCTGATGGGGAATCGAGGGAGTAGCGGTTGCAGAGGCGAAGTCGTCGGGACCCCGGACCGAAGTAGAAGGTCGTCGAAGATGAAGGTGGGGGAAGAGAAAGTCGTCGGAGGGAGAGGCGCGAGCTGGAGGGAGAGGCGAGAGCTGGAGGGAGAGGCGCGAGCTGGAGAGGCGCGAGCTGGAGAGGCGCGAGCTGGAGAGGCGCGAGCTGGAGAGGCGCGAGCTGGAGAGGCGCGAGCTGGTAGGGAGAGGCGCGAGTTGGTAGGGAGAGGCACGAGCTGGAGGGAGAGGCGAGAGCTGGAGGGAGAGGCGCGAGCTGGTAGGGTGGGGTTTCAGGAAAATCGAGGGAGAAGATATGACTTCACAAATTTGGTTCCTTTTTACCTATTCTTTAGCAACGACCTGCTCGTTGCAATTGTTATAAAAAAGCTTTTGCAACGACAACTTTCGTTGTCATTCCTATTCATTATTTTTCGCAACGACAAACCCGTTGCAAAAATTAAACGCCAAATTTTATACAAGGCGCGCGCTACATATCGTCGGAGGGAAATGAAATTTTTATTTATCGCAACAGTATTAACAACGATACAAGATTGTCGTTGCTAAAAAGGTGATTTCGCAACGACAGTTTTTTGTCGTTGCGAAAGGTCGTTGCCAAAAACGTTTTTTCTTGTAGTGTACGTTGCACTTTGTATAGCGTAACTAGGGGTTATTACATTAGTTTAGGAGTATTATCATAGGTGTTTGGAGTTATTGTTATGTTCTGAGATATTTATGAAGAAGTGAAGAAATGAAGGTTAGAAGTGAAGACTATTGAAGATTGAAGATTGAAGAAACATTCGAAGTGGAGTTCTGAGACATTACCGCGATCGCCATATTCATCCCGGCGGTCGCAATTCTACAGCAGAACTCAGAATAAACTCAAGTGAAGATGGCGATCGCCAGGACCAGACGACGATCGCCATGGAGCAACAGAGGCTACGGCAGAAGAAGTCATGAAGATGGCGATCGCCATAATCTGGTGGCGATCGCCATATTGCGCTAAAGATTTGTTTCCAGATTTGTTTTATTTATTTCTTTTCCCTTTATTTTATTAATTTCGTTTAGGATTCTAGGGTGAAACTCTTTTATACCCTAGCAGCCTTTAGGGGTTGGGATCATCTTTTCCATCGACAGTTTTAGTTTTGCAGCCATGAGCAGGAACTAAACTCCATTGTTTTGCTTAGCAGTTGAAACCTTCAGTTATTAAGTTGTGAGATTTCTAAACTCTTGTTCTTTTCCTTTTGGTTTGTATCAATTCTCTTGTTCTTCATCTATATGATTTCTATTGGTTTTGCTAGATTTATCACCTAGTTTGATTAGTAGTTCTCTATTGCTAGACTAGGAATAGACGGTGGAATTCCTTGTCATTGTAGCATCCATATCTACATGATCTGGTAGTTGATTGTTTATATGAAAGAGAATTGATTGCATCTTAATACTTGACGGTTGTAAGTTATTGCATGCATCCTTATGATTCATGTGCCATTTGCTGCTATTTCATCTAATCTTGAGAGGTTTCCGTGATTGTTGAATAAGTAAGTATTATCAAGACCAGTTGGCCTGCTGATATATTAAAGATTGGAATAGGAACATTCCCTAGGATTAATAAGAACTTGAGATAATCTTTGATCAACTTGATTGACTGTTGTGTGGATACTTGCTAGGTGAAACCCCTTCACATATTATTCTCACCCAAACTTTCTCTGCTTGATACTTGTTACTTTCGTGTTTTATATAATCAAAACCCCCCTGGTTACTTGTTACTTGTTCGTTAGTTGATATTTCGCTTGACTGCATAGTTATTGGTGTTTTGATTCTCTACTTACTTGTTATACTCTAGTTAGTGTTTAGGGTTTACTTTGATTTAGCAACCACGACATTTGCTCTATCAGCCTCCCACCCACTGCCACTAATCATCACAAGATTGCACAATGCCTCCCTTCAACTCATCTCAAACAACTACACAAAAATTAATGATTAAACATACAAATTTGTAGTAAAGCAAAGTTTTTATCATGTAGGATGAGATCCAAATAGCAATTTCACCAAAAAACATGAATTTCAAATCGATTTAAAGTTTGAAAATTTTAGGGTTTCGACTTCACTTTCCCAAATTTGGATTCTATCAAATTCACACCTGATTATTTTGATTACAGAACTTGCACACCTCTTGGAGACATTAAAGGTGTCCATCCTTGAGGTAGGCGGTCTTGGCCTCTGCGTCGTCTCCGGTGAGACCACCTCTGTCATGTCGTCTCCGGCTAGATCGCAAGTGGCAGTGGGATCATTGGAGTTCAAAGAGGGCCTGAATTCGCCATGGAAGGACGTTGGAGGCGGAAGGAGGGATTATTGAGTCGGTGAGGAAGGAAATAGTAGATCGAGAGTAGTAATGGAGTGTTGTTTTGGAAATTTGACTGAATTGATTTGGAAATGGAATATTTTCAAATCCCCTAATTTCAGGATTTGCTTTGTTGAATAAGGAATATGATGTGGGCAGCCCTATATCAAAAGTGTACAACCCAATTCAAGTGATCTCAACCGTTTATTTTTTCAGAATTCTAGGGCTCTAATTAGTCCACTCGTTACACCGTAAAAGATTGTTACACCAGAACCTAAATCTATATATATATATATATATATTAGGGGCTAAAAGAAGAAAGAAAAAAGAACTGAAGCGGAAGCTAACAATAACCATATTAAAGGGAACCATACCTGTAGGGGAACATTTCTTCATTGGGATAATACCTTTGATCACTTATTTCGTCTTTGTAGTATCTTCCCCCCTTTGACACAGTTGAACACATCAACAAGTCAATACTAAGGAACAACAAATGAGTGAGTGCCTTTGACCGGCTCTGTTGCTTCCTTCCTTTGATCCAGAGGGAGGGATTCCTCTAGATGATCTGGTGAAGTGGCATAGAGTTGTCCTTTGTTCCCCGTAAGTTTACCCTGTCTATGTACCAAGGATAGTTGCGCTTCACCTGAGAGAAAGGGTTAATTTTTCCATACCCAAGCAAGTCTTGGCTTGTTTGAGTTTTGTGGGACGGACCTATTGTTCGTAGTACTTTGGAGTTCAGATTGATTGACCTCTACCTTTACTCTTGGGGTACTTCTTGGTGATCCTCTTGATCCTATCCCACTTTGAGCTTTCACACCCTTAGTTTTGGGGGTGTCTTTGGAGTGATCTTTGGGTCTCATCTTTGACTCGGATTGAGTCTCTGATGTATCCTCTGATTTCCTCTCAGTCTGAGCTCAATAAGGAGCACATATCTTTTCCTCAATTTGGATTCTGATGGAACATTCATGTTTGTAGTGCCCAGTTTTTCCACAGTGCCAACAGACACGATGTTGCTTGAGATCGACGTACTTGCTTTGTCCTGGCCAGATGGGAATGTTAGCTTTCCTGTACTCAAAGTCAATGTGTGTCGGCTCTGTGTTTTGAAGTTGGCTCAACCAGATTGCATATGCTTTCTGCCCGTCGAACCATAGGACTCCACCTTGGTGACACACCTTTTGCAAGGATTTTCCGGTAATGGTTCCTTGGGGGGTTCCAAATTCATGTTCGGTGACACATGAGTTTTAGGGTTTATATCTGAGCCATATCCAATTCCACTGTGGGGCACAAATCGACTTGAGTAATTGGTTTTTAGGCCATTTATGTAGGATTTAGCATGCTCATCTAGCCACAACCTTTTCTTGTGATCCTCATCTTCCTTGAATGCCACAAGATCATGACACAACTTCTCATTTTCATAAGAAAGAGAAGACTTTGCATTTTCGAGCTCAGAAACCTTACTCTCAAGAGAAATGATCTTGTTTTTGAGCCCGGGGCATTTTTCGCAAGAGTTGGAAGAAGAAGAAGAAGAAGAAGAAGAGAGGCTTTCTAGCATGGTAACTTTTTCAGACAGGAGTCTAGTTTCGTTAACCAGGTTGCCATAAGGCACACTTCCTTCTCACTGTTCTGGTCTTCAGCTTCCATAAGGCACACTTCCTTCTCACTCTTCTAGTCTTCTTAATCTAAGTCTGAATCCTCCCAGGTTGCCATCATTGCTCGCTTTCCTTCTGGAGCGGGTGGTTCTCCAGCTCTCTTTTTGTAGCAATTTATGGCAAAGTGACCAGTCCTCTGACAGTGATAGCATATGACTTCCTTCATGTCTTTTGTTCCGTCAATAGGATGGGAATCACTCCTACCACCTCTCCAAGCTTTACGAAAGGCAGTTGTTATCAAGGCTACAGTTTCATCATCTTCAGCCTCGATGTCTTCCATCAGGGATAGGTCAAACGCTCTCTCAACTTTCAGAGCAATGGATTGACTCTTATCAAATTCCTTCCTTCCTTGGAGTTTTCTTTCGAGAATTCCTGAATGACTTTTGAGGCGGCAGAATAGATCTTCTAAGGATATATCTTTAATGTCGCTTTGTGCTTGTAGAGCATTGATGAATCCATCCCACTTGGAATTTATTGCTTGCATGAATTGATGCGTAACGTTCCATTGGGGCATATCTTCACCGAGAAACTCTATTTGGCTGACATATCCTTCTAATCTGGCATGAAAATCTTCCAAAGATTCGTTCTTTTCCTGGAGAGCCTTTTCATAGTCCTTTTGTGCCGCTAGGAGGCGATTTCTCTTCACATCGCTACTTCCTGAGTAAGTTCTACTAAGTGCATCCCATATTTCTTTCGCAGATTTGTATTTTAGTACCTTTCTGAGATCACTTGAACTTAGTTTCGTGTGAAGAATCTTCTTGGCCCTAGCATTCTTCTCCAAGACTTTGTAGTCGGCATCGTCGTAGTCGATTCTCTTCTTCTCTTTAGTCTTGTCTTCCCTGGCAAGGTCAAGAACAACTATATCTCCGAATTCAATGACCTTCCATAATTGGGCATCAAGGGATTAAGTATGGGATTCAAACTGGATCGCCCACCACTCATACTTTCCCTGTTTCAGCATTGGGGGTTTCCAGAATGAGTCGTTGATTACATTGTTGGATGACATCTTTTCCTGCAAAGCTAATTAAAACAATCTAGAGACCAGACTCTGATACCAATTGTTGGATCGATTAGCATATAAAAACTCAAGGAACAAAAGCGATTGTTCCTTGATAAGTAGATTATGCAGAGAGACAAACAATAATGTAGATCAAACCTGAACACGATAATGTATAGTGGAAACACCCCAAGTACCAATAAGTCCTTGAGGCGAAAAAACACTCCTCTCTAGCTTTCACTAGAGAGAGTTTGAACGAGTCTACTTGCTGTATGGATATCTTGATTACAATAGAACTTGGATCACTCACCTAGACTTCCCACATAGATCTCGAATCACTCTTCTCACTTGAATCTCAATCTCACACACGTAGAACAACTCTAAATCAAGCACTAGGTTTTCGCTCTTTAAAGTCTTGCTAAGCTATGTAAATCTCATACAATATATAGCACACTAAATAGGTCAAACCTAACACCAATCTAGCCGTTCTAATATTACCATAAATCTCACAATATCTTTCCCAAGGAATTCTCTTCCTAAAATATATTTCCTAAGGAATTCTCTTCCTAAGATATCTTTCCTTCAGTGTGACCTTCCAACTTGTTCTCCAATTAGTCACCACTGGGGCTTACTCTTTGGCGCGGCGTCTTGTTCATATAAGGAAACAATGCATATAAGGAAATATTCCTTGCGCATGATATTTCCTTATTTCTTTGGCAATTCCCACACGCGCGTCCAATGCCCAATCCTAGCCGAGTTGCCACTTTCCTTCTTTGACAAGATCTTCTTTCCTTCTTTGAAATGCAACTATTCCATAATTCTTCAAGGCCATCGTCCAAGATATCTTTGACCAATAATCTTCCTCGGATGGACAATTCTTCACAGTTGGCTTCCATTCGACATAACCTTACGTCTCATTGATTCCAGCAAGACTTCTTTCGTTCCTACACACACACTAGTAACAATACCTACGCACTCGAGTAAATATTTAGTGGATGTTTGTCATTTATTTAAAACCCATCACATCTCAACATGTCCAAATTTTAGGCCCACTCGAGATTGGACGAGGCCGCCATGCTCAGAACAAGATTCGGGATTTTAGGGATTTTCTAGCGTTTCCTTTCTTGGGAAACAAGTATTTCGAAGGTAACATTTGGAGACTATTTATTATGTGTTTTTGGAGGGTTTTAGGAGATTTGACAAATTGAGAATATTTCTTAGTTTTAGTTTTGACGTTGTTTTAGCTGTAGTTTGATTGAGTTGATTTCAAGTGGATTTCTTGGTTTTAATTCAATTGTGCGAAAGAGTGGTTGGTATGTCCATATCTCTCGATCAATCCGAGTTCGAGGAACATCTTGGTGTGTCCAGCGTTTCGAGGACTCAAACCTTGAGAGAACCCTAGGTGGATTCCTTGGGCTATATCGAGTCAAACGAGCCTTTCTAAGTGGATTCCTAGATAGACGTCGTTTTCTTATCCAAGTTCGTTTGATCGTCTTCCGCAACGACCTCACGAACCCATCTCTACATCGATTTCATCATCAGCTGCGCCTAAGAGAAAGTTTTCAACCTCCTTCATTCGATTTTGCAGATTCGTCTGCCATCATTTAGCATCAGAGCTAATCGAGGTAAAACGTTCTAGTTTGTGTGTTCTTAAGCTTTGAAATCTACTCACTTGGATGCTTGTTCATTTCTACCTTAGGCCGAGAGGGTGAGAAAAACTTTTTCAGCCAAGCCTTATCAAGAACGTGTGAGCGGAGGCTCAGCCTGGGGCGGCGAGTGTTTGTAGCGAAATTATCAACGAGATGATAACAAAGCAATTGTAGGGAAAAGATCAAACAACACGGTATAATCTCAACACTCAAGAACAATATAGAAAATTAGGGTTGAAGCTTGAACTTTGGTATTATTCGAATGGTGGTTGAATGATTACAAAGCTGGCATTAGCCTCTTTTTATAGGCTAACCCTAATAATATCTTTAAGGAAAGGAGATCTTATATTTTCCTTTTATCCTAGGACGATATAAAGATAAGGTAAAAGATATTCTTTCTAGTATCTTTTACCAATTCCAGCAATATAATAAAGAAATAAGACTACAATCACTCGGCCGACTTCATCATCAATGTAAACGAGATCTTCGCCACGTCTCGTCACGTCGACGTGATCAGCCTACGCGTAGGCTTGGACGCGTTTCATACTCGTCGTATTTTTAGGCACAAACAATACCCCTAAGGCGTCTTATAGGGCTTAACGTCTAGTAGAGCTGGGAGACGCCTTCTTTCTTCGAGGAATACGTCTTCATTAAACTTGGAACGCGTCGACCATCGCGTCGTCTGAAATCTTAACTTCATCACGGTATTTTTCCTTAATTCCCATTTAATGCGGCTAACCGACTCGCATTTGCTCCAACGGCTATTTCTCCAACGTTCGAATTTATTTCCAACGGTCACAAATTGATTCTTGAAAGATCTTGAGCGAGATCTTTTTTCCTTTCCTATTTAAACCTTGCTCCAGCTTTCTCTTTCTTCTCATCCGCAATTGACGAGGCGAATTTTCGTATGCCAAGTCAAAGTAAACCTAACAAGCTCACTAACAAGTATAGTAGGCAAGCAAGGGTCGAAATCCCAAGGGAGTCAGGTTATCAATTCTATAAGTAATGAAGACGATTAACTAGTGAAAGTAACCAAAGGGGGTTTTTTATAATGTTTCAAGAACAAAGTACCGAAGGTTGATTTGGGTTGTAATTTATCAAAGGAAGACGTTTCACTTGACAAATATCCACTAACAGGTTGACAAGTTGATCATTAACGCCTTTTAGTCCTATGTTGAATTATTCATATGATCGGCCTAATCCCTGTTCTAATGTAGTTATTATTCCAACTAGTCCTAATAACCCTTACTGAACTATAACCCTGAAACTATCAAGATTCAATAATAAAGCAGATTTAAGTTCAAGAATGGATAGATACATGCAATACCGTAGACAACTAGTAAGATACTCGACATGCACTCAATTCTCTTCACAATTGACATTCACAACTAGTCCATGCAAATTGTGTGTGCTACAATCAAGTAAGATATTTCAACTAGAAATAAACAAACTCTAGCAATATGAATAAGATGATTCTACTTAGATGGCCAATCCAAATGAGCAAATTTGATTCAATGATAATACGCAGAAAAGAATAAAGACAATCAAAAGAATAGAACAAAGGAAAGAAGTCTCACAACTTAATCAATCTGAAAGCTTCAAATGTCAAGCAAAACAGTGGAGGTTTAGCAACTCATGGGTTCTTGAGAGAAAAACTAAGAAACTTAGAATATGGAATGTAGAAGATGGAAGATGATCCCCAAAACCCCTAACAACTAAACCTATAAGTCTCTGCGCAATAAAACTGATGCAATTACTAACAAAAACGTTATAAAAACGTTACAAAACATAAAGAAGTTTCTAAATCGGCAAATGGAAGAAAGTCTTCGCTGGCGGAATCCGCGATCGCGGTTTGGGACCCACGGTCGCGGATTTTGTGCTGTAAAACTAGCTGGTCCAGTGGAATTTCCGCGATCGTGGTTTGGGACCCGCGGTCTCGGAAATGGATTATGTGGCCTCGTCTTCCGCTGCCTCCAATGCTACCGTGGTCTTCTTCCTGTGGTCTTCATGCATCTTCGACTCCTCTTCTTATGCTTCAATGCTCCGTATCATCCTCTGTAATCTCATATGTAGCTCAACTCTCTGAAACTCCGTAATTACATAATACATCATAACATCTAGCATAATCCTATACAAAATGAGCTAATAACCTATAGTAGCGCTATGTAAAATACCGCTTATCAAACTCCCCCATACTTAGACCTTGCTCGTCCCCGAGTAAGCTAAATGAAACTTACCCTTACAATCAGCACACACAGATCTCAGGAAGTATAGAAAAGAATGAACTACAAGTTACAAACACAATTCCAAACACCATAGTGAGTACAATAGATATATCTAATCCTAGCTCCTATCTAGCATCTTATCCCTCCAGAGTGGCCTACCCTTTCCTCCTTATATCACCATTTCTTATGACACCTCGCCAGCAGCAACAGATAATCCTAAGACACTCATTTCACTCATTCTGCCTAGGCGCCCCGAAGGGTTTTCACCTAGCCACTCATTTCATTTTGCTAGATAAACTCACAATTGGCTCACATCTCTCAAGTCCACTTTTGCCTCAGCCTATTGCCGACCAGACTACCTGCTTATTGCATGGAACCGCCCTTTCAGGTTTTCAGCCCATCCCAGGATTTTTCATTTGCCTTTTTAACATATTCTTGGCTTTTTTTTCTTCTTTTTTTTAAATACGAAACTGAATTCCAAAAACTGAATTGAAACTACTTCTAAAGATAAGAAGTAAACTAAATCCCTCTCCCCCATACTTGAAGTACACAATGTCCTCAGTGTGAAACAAAAGACATAAAGAATAAATGAGGAAGAGAAGGGAAAAGCTCACTGATCAGGGTTGCCTGGTGGTGGAAGATCAGGGTTCTGATGGAACCAAGAACTCCTAGCCTCCTCTCGCCAGCCCTGCAACTCCAGTTGCATCCCAGTCATGGACTTCTGCAAACCTTGCATATCAGCAGCGTAGGAGGACCGGAAAGAATCAAACTCAGAATAAAACTGGTTGTAGCTCTGCTGCATCGTCTGATATCCTTGATGCATAGCATGCATCTCGGACTGCATCCCCTCCATCTAATCAAACAACCTCTGCTCCCAGGGAATACTGGAGCTATCAGCAGCTCCACTAGACGAACCGACGCCAAACTGTGCCTGAGCATCAGACATCATCTCATCATCATCATCGTCGTCATCAGCAACAACAACCGGCTCTCGAATAGTAATACCACTCCGTGCATGACGACCAGCAGGTGCACGAGGCGCAGCAGGAACAAGTGCCAGCCTGAAAGTCTCAGCAGGACCATAAAAAAACTGCTGAGGCAGGGAAATCTCATGCTCACTCATCCTACCACAAACCCATACCCACTGTGCAGGACCTCCACGCAACAGATGAACGGTGGATTTCAGAAACCGCAAATCATACTCATAATGCCCAACAGAGGGATCAGCACTACCCTCTACATCAAGATCTGCAAAGTTATCAACCACATCTCGCACAATCAAGGTGATCATGCCTCCTAATGCAATCTTCCCCTTCTCTCTATTCCGGGCGGTCCGACAAGAAGCAACAAAGAGCCAAACCCAATCAGGGGTAAGCTCACACTCCGGCATGAGACTGAAAAGATACTTGAGCACATAGGCAGGGACCTTGTTAACCTCGGTCATGCCAAAGAAAGCCATGGCTAACACCTTATGCGTCAGCCTGAGACAAGGGTGAGAAAGCTGATAGTTGTAGTCATTCCCATCAACACTCCTCGGGACACCTGTCCATGTTTGCCACATGTGAAAGTGGCGGTCACCAACACCATCATAATAGTTATCCGAGGGACCACGTGTGATCCCCAAGATATCTCTCAGCTGCGGGGCAGAAACAATATATTGTCGCTTCTTATAGATAAAAGTGATGGCAGCAATTGTACCATCCCGACTCTTCGTCTTCAGGGTCGATAGGAATTGGCACGACAAGTCCACATGGGAGGGCGCAGAGAGGGCCATAAACCCGCCCAAACCAGCATGGTCGAGCATAGCCTGAGTACAATTCGCCATACCCAACTCCTCAAGGGTAGGTCCATGCAAGAACCGAGTGGCAATTTCCCGCTTCTGCTTAAGAGTCGCAGCATACACCTTCACCTGCTTTTGCCCCTCATCATCATTCTTATGTGGCATTGAGCACGACATTTTCACACTTACCAAATTCCACAAACTCAGCAAACTCCACACAATCAAATTCCACACAATCACCAAACACAAACCAACCACAATAGCAGTTTCAAAACCAGCAAAGCACAAATATAGCCCTCACAGAGGCGAAACAACCAACAAACACCAAGCTGGAACCAAAAGAGAGCAAACGAATCACTTACAGAACCGAGGGAAAAATCGAGACAGACGGAAATCCGCGGTCGCGGAAATCGCTCTGTTGTTCTGGTTTTCTGAGGCGAGAAACCGCGGTCGCGGCTATTTTCCGCGGTCGCGGATTTCGACTGCGAAGAGAGATCTGAGACGTCGAACAGGAATCTGGTGGCTGGTCGGTAGTCGATCTCGATGGGGCTTGGGGGTCTTCGATGAGTTGTGTGTGGGTCGTGGGGGTGGTGAAAAGGTGGGGATTTGGTGGTGAGGGTTTGTGAAATTGGGGAGAAGTGGGAGGAGGCTTGTTGGTGGTTATTGGCGGCTATGAGGGTTTGTGGAAAGGGGCTTTCGGTAGGGAAGGAGTGGTGGAGACGTGGTGGCTTAGTGGGGAAGAGGGGTTGTAGGTGGAGATGGATGGATGTTGTAGGTGGAGGAGAAATTGGAGAGATGGGAGAAATTGAAGAGATGAGGGGACATTGGGGAGAAAATGGAAACGATTTTTCAGCTAATTTTTCTTTTCTTTTTTTCTTTCTATACACGAAAAGGAAAAATCGTCAATTCTTTTAGTCAGCGCGAGAAGCTAGGCGTCCAGGGAATACCGTTAATTCCTTCAGCAAAAGCTAAAAGACAATCATCTTCCCGTGCTTTATTCCTACAAGTTAGTAAACCAAAGAAAACAAAACAAGAAAAAAGAAATAAAATAAAATAAGATTGAAAAGAAATACCTTGGGTTGCCTCCCAAGCAGCGCCTTGGTTAGAGTCGTGGCTCCACTTGGTACTCAGGTCTCAATCATTAGCACTTGGCTCTTCGAGAGCCATCTCATCAATAGATTCCTTGGTGAACTCTTCATGGTAAGGTTTTAACCTTTGACCATTTACCTTAAAAACATTGTGGTTGTCTTTGTCAAACAACTCCACGACGCCATGAGGAAAGACGCGAGCTACAACATAGGGTCCACTCCAACGGGATCTCAACTTCCCAGGGAAAAGTTGAAGGCGAGACTGATATAGCAAGACTTTATCTCCCACTTTAAAGTCTTTTCGCAATATGTGCTTGTCATGCCAAGCCTTCGTCTTCTCCTTGTAAATCACAGCATTCTCATACGCATCCCGGTGTATCTCCTCTAACTCTTGGATTTGCAACTTTATAAACTCACCTACAGCATCCATCTCCATGTTGCACTTCTGCACCGCCCACCACGCCTTGTGTTCCAATTCCACCGGAAGGTGGCAGGCTTTGTCGAATACAAGTCTGAAAAGAGACATCCCAATAGGAGTCTTGTAGGCGGTTCTATACGCCCAGAGTGCATCATCCAATCTCAAGCTCCAGTCCTTCCTATTTGGAGCTACCGTCTTTTCAAGGATCCCCTTGATCTGCCTATTGGACACTTCAGCTTGTCCATTGGATTGGGGGTGGTAAGCGGTAGAGACCCTTTGAGTGCCATGATATTTCTTCAAAAGCGCACTCACCGTCTTGTTACATAAGTGAGTTCCTTGGTCACTAATTAGAGCCTTGGGTATCCTAAAACGAGAAAAGATATTCTCCTTCAAGAAACCTGCTACCACTTTGGAATCATCAGTTCTGGTGGCCTTCGCTTCCACCCATTTGGGAACGTAGTCCACCGCAAGCAATATATATAGATTCCCGAACGATCTAGGAAAGGGTCCCATGAAATCGATACCCCAAACATCAAAAATCTCGCAAAAGACTAATGGTGTTTGTGGCAGCTCATTCCTTTTAGAGATTTTTCCAACCCTTTGGCATCGATCGCAGGCTTTGCAAAAGGCGTAAGCATCCCCAAAGATGTGTGTCCAATAAAAACCTGCGTCTAATACCTTCCTAGCGGTTTTGTTCGCCCCAAAATGTCCCCCACATGCATGAGAATGACAAAAAGTTAAGACAAATTGTACCTCATTATCCGGGAGGCATCGTCGGATTACCTTTTCAACGCAATGTCTCCATAGGTAGGGGTCATCCCAAACATAGTATTGCGATTCCCGCTTGATCTTATCTTTCTAAGCTTTTGTGAAGTTTGGCGGGAACTCTTCGCGAACCAGGTAGTTCACTATCTTGGCATACCAAGGCTTGATGGATCGGAAAGCGAGAAGCTCGTACTCGGGATCCCAATAAACAAATTCACCGTCAGGAATTCCGCGGTCGCGGCTGGATGCTTGCGATCGCGGAAAACTCTCTGTAGTCCACCCGCGATCGCGGATTAGGTCCCGCGGTCGCGGTTTTTCTGCTGTAGATGCCCGAAACAGAATTTCGTCTGGGAATTCGCCTTGGATCTGATCCCTTAATTCACCATCTTCTTTCACAATCTTACTCAGATGATCAGCAACTGAGTTCTTGGCTCCTTTCTTGTCCCTGATTTCCACATTGAACTCGCTCAAAAGTAAGACCCATCGAATGAGTCTCGGCTTAGATTCCTTCTTCGTCATGAGATAACGAAGTGCATCATGATCAGTGTGGATAATCACCTTTGTGCCCAACAAATATTGTCTAAATTTCTCCAGGGCAAACACCACAGTGGTGGAGTAGTTTCTCTGAGCTCCATTCAAGGTTGTGGAAGCATAATAGATCACATGCATTGCTCTTCCAACCTTCTGACCAAGAACAGCTCCCACCGCATAGTCACTAGCATCACACATGATCTCAAAAGGTATAGACCAATCGGGTGTCTGAATAATGGGTGCCTCAGTGAGGTGGGATTTCAGAGTATCGAATGCATTCTTGCACTCGGTAGACATCTCGAAAATAACTTCCTTCTTCAAAAGCTCACATAGAGGTGTTGAGATCTTTGAAAAGTCCTTAATAAACCTGCGATAGAAACCTGCATGGCCTAAAAAAGAACGCACTTCACGCACATTAGTAGGATAAGGCAACGATTGAATGATGTCAATCTTTGCCTTATCGACCTCAATACCCCTAGCTGAAATAATATGACCCAAAACAATACCTTGTTCAACCATAAAGTGACACTTTTCATAATTCAACACTAAATTAGTGTCTACACATCATTTAAGCACAAGTGACAAATGGTGTAAACATGCATCAAAGCTATCCCCATGTACCATAAAATCATCCATGAATACCTGAATGAAATGTTCAATATATTCCGAGAAGATACTTACCATACATCGTTGAAAAGTCCCAGGTGCGTTACATAGTCCAAAAGGCATTCTGCGATATGCAAAAGTGCCAAAAGGGCATGTAAAGGTTGTCTTCTCTTGATCTTCGTGCGCAATGGCCACCTGAAAATAACCTGAGTATCCATCCAGAAAGCAGTAATAGGGACGACCAGCAAGTCGTTCAAGCATTTGATCAATGAAAGGTAAAGGAAAGTGATCCTTTCGAGTCACCGCATTCAGCTTATGGTAGTCAATGCATACCCTCCAACCTGTTTGAGCTCTATTGGGAACCAACTCACCATGTTGATTCTCGACAACTGTAATGCCCCCCTTCTTAGGGACACATTGTGTTGGACTTACCCATTGACTATCCGAAATGGGAAAGATCGTGTCATCTTGAAGAAGCTTAAGCACCTCCTTCTTTACCACCTCCATCATAGGTGGGTTTAATCTCCTCTGGGGTTGCCGAGATGGCTTAGCTCCTTCCTGCAGTAGGATTATGTGCATACAGGTGGAAGGGCTAATTCCCTTGATATCAGCGATAGTCCACCCAAGAGCTGTAATGTGCTCTTTCAACACCTTCACCAACCTCTTCTCTTGTTCTCCTGACAACTTACTAGAGATGATTACCAAGAGGGTATCATTCTCTCCAAGAAAAGCATACTTCAGGTGCTCTGGAAATTGCTTGAGCTCAATTACTGGTGCCTGCAAAACAGAAGGAAGGAGCTTTTCGCTCTCCAGAGTCAGTAACATGGCCCTGCCGGCCAAAGATCTACCTGACGTGTCTAGTTGAGCTAGAACCCTATGAATGTCAGGAGAAAGAGAGAGATTAACCTGTTGTGGGTGAATGATGTTGTTTTCCATAACACATTGCAATTCATCTAAGCCAGAGATATTAAAAGTATCTTGCACTATATGATCAATCACATCAATAGAACAAATAGAAGCAGCATCTTCAATGGGGTGCTTCATAACATCGAAGATATTAAATTGCACAACTTCCCCCATCGAACTCTAAAGTAAGAGACCCACTAGCTAAATCAATCTTAGTGTTAGAAGTTCTCATAAAAGGCCTCCCTAACAAAATAGGTGCAGCCTGACCATCATGTTCCATGTCTAACACAAAGAAGTCAGCAGGAAAGAACAAATTATCAACCATTACCAAAACATTTTCAACTACTCCTTTAGGATAAACAGTGGATCTATCAGCTAGTTGAATAATTATTCTGGTTTCATGAAGAGGTCCTAAACCAAGGATTTCATACAACGAGTAAGGCAGAACATTTATAGATGCACCAAGATCAAGCATAGATCTTTCAAAGTGAGTGTCACCTATACGACAAGGAATGCTTGGAATACAGCGGAGACACGCTCGCTTACCGTCACCTTCTGTTGTCCCTTCAATTTCTGATTCCTCTTGATGGTGCAGAGTTCCTTCAAGAACTTAGCAAATCTAGGAATACTTTTAATGAGCTTGAGTAAAGGGATATTTACCTCATATTTGCTGAAGGTTTCAAATAGTTCCTTATCGTTTTCCGGCCTCCTCGTATCCTTTAAAGCATCTGGAAAAGGTGCGGGAGGTTTGGTTGAGCTAAGTGGTGGGAAGTCGGGGCGGACATAGTTGTCTTGTCTCAATCAAAAGTCGCCCCGGTCCTCGACCTCGGCCTCACCATCATTTGAAACATCCTCCACATTGTCTTTGCCAGCAGCAATTTCGCGATCGCGGCTGTCAGTCCGCGGTCGCGGAATTTCCTCTGTTTTCTCTGAACAATTTCCGCGGTCGTGGTTCTCCGTCCGCGGTCGCGGATTTTCCACTGTTTTTGATTCCACCTTTTCAGCAGCAGAACTCTCCAACAGTTTTCCACTCCTTGTTGTCACAGCACTAACATTTCTGGTCGAATTCACTATTGTCTGAGATGGTAGAGAATTGGATTTTTGTTGTGCAAGAGTGGTCACAGCTTCAGCCAACTGCCCTATCTTTTTCTCCATGTTTTTGATACTAGATTCAGTAGTTTGGACATAGGTTGTGAAATGCTGAGTCAACGATCTCAACATATCTGCAATTCAAGGTCCATAATTGGGTCGTGGGGCTTGAGCTTGAGGTTGGGGTTCAGTCTGATCACGCCATCTGAAGTTTGGATGATCTCTATACCTCGGATTATAATTGTTATGCTGATCATTTCGAGGTCGTGGAGGTCCATATCCACCAGCGGCATTGACTTCAGCAACAGTATCATCTTGAAGCTCAGGGCATGTGTCAGTAAAATGAGAAGGGTCAGAACAGATACCACATGCCTTTACCTGCTGTTGTCCTTTCTGCAGCTGAGAAATCATCTTTTTCAACTCACCGAGCTCAGTCATAAGTGCGGGGCTTCCTGAGCTTGTGGCATTCACTCCTTTTCTAGTGTATGTCCTGCCAAAACTCCTGGTGCTCTCTGCTATGTCTTGCAACTTTTCCATGGCATCTTCCGGTGTCATGTTGAGAATGCTCCCACCACAAGAAGCGTCTACCATTCTCCTCTCATGGTTAAGGAGACCATTGCAAACATGTAAGACCAGGTCCTCAGTATCATACCCATGAAAAGGGCAACTAGCACACAATCCCTTGAAGCGCTCAAGGTAATCATAGAGAGTCTCATCATCACCTTGCTCCACATGGGCAATTTCTTTCTTCAGAGCATTTGCCTTTTTGACTGGAAAATACTTACCCAAGAACACCTTGTGCAGCTTCTCCTAGCTATCTACGGAACCGGTAGGCAAATGATAGTACCAGGACCTAGCACTATCTTTCAAAGTGAACCTGAATGCTCTCATCTTAATCTGCTCCTCAGTGACATTTGGTGGTTTGGTTGTCATGCAGGTGTCATGGAACTGATTCAAATGCATGATTGGATCCTCACCAGGCAGACCATGGAATGTGGGGAGCAGATTGATTACCCCTGACTTGAGCTCAAAAGTCACCCCATGAGCAAGGGGTGGAAGAATCACAGCTTGAGGTTGTTGTGTCAGATTGGGAGTAGTACGCTCCCTCAAAGTGCGGACAACACCGCCGTCTCCTAGCGCATTTGCCTCTTGCTGCGCCTCAATCAATGCCCGTTGAGCATCAACAACTAACTGAATTTCAGCCAATTGACGTTGGGTATCAGCAAGAGCTCTTTGCTCGGGAGTCAACCGATTGCCTTCCATTGCACCTGTATCAGTCTCAGCTCTGTTCTCTCTCTAATTTCGATGGAAAGTCCTCTCGATTTCTGGATCAAGAATGAAAAGAGACTGATTAGTAGAACGGGTGTTGACCATTCACTAGTCAACACTAAATTCAATCAAAATAAGAACTTAAAGAACAGAAAAATTGATTCCCCGGCAACGGCGCGAAATTTAACGAGGCGAATTGTCGTATGCCAAGTCAAAGTAAACCTAACAAGCTCACTAACAAGTATAGTAGGCAAGCAAGGGTCGAAATCCCAAGGGAGTCAGGTTATCAATTCTATAAGTAATGAAGATGATTAACTAGTGAAAGTAACCAAAGGGGGGTTTTTATAATGTTTCAAGAACAAAGTACCGAAGGTTGATTTGGGTTGCAATTTATCAAAGGAAGATGTTTCACTTGACAAATATCCATTAACAGGTTGACAAGTTGATCATTAACTCCTTTTAGTCCTATGTTGAATTATTCATATGATCGGCCTAATCCCTGTTCTAATGTAGTTATTAGTCCAACTAGTCCTAATAACCCTTACTGAACTATAACCCTAAAACTATCAAGATTCAATAATAAAGCAGATTTAAGTTCAAGAATGGATAGATACATGCAATCCCGTAGACAACTAGTCAGATACTCGACATGCACTCAATTCTCTTCACAATTGACATTCACAACTAGTTCATGCAAATTGTGTGTGCTACAATCAAGTAAGATATTTCAACTAGAAATAAACAAACTCTAGCAATATGAATAAGATGATTCTACATAGATGGCCAATCTAAATGAGCAAATCTGATTCAATGATAATACGCACAAGAGAATAAAGACAATCAAAAGAATAGAACAAAGGAAAGAAGTCTCACAACTTAATCAATCTGAAAGCTTCAAATGCCAAGCAAAACAATGGAGGTTTAGCAACTCATGGGTTCTTGAGAGAAAAACTAAGAAACTTGGAATATGGAATGTAGAAGATGGAAGATGATCCCCAAAACCCCTAACAACTAAACCTATAAGTCTCTGCCCAATAAAACTGATGCAATTACTAACAAAAACGTTATAAAAACGTTACAAAACATAAAGAAGTTTCTAAATCGGAAAATGGAAGAAAGTCTTCGCTAGCGGAATCCGCGGTCGCGGATTTTGTGCTGTAAAACTAGCTGGTCCAGTGGAATTTCCGCGATCGCGGTTTGGGACCCGCGGTCGCGGAAATGGCTTCTGTGGCTTCATCTTCAGCTGCCTCCAATGGTACCTGTGGTCTTCTTCTTGTGGTCTTCATGCAGCTTCGACTCCTCTTCTTATGCTTCAATGCTCTGTATCATCCTCTGTAATCTCATATGTAGCTCAACTCTCTGAAACTCCATAATTACAAAATACATCATAACATCTAGCATAATCCTATACAAAATGAGCTAATAATCTATAGTAGCGCAATGTAAAATACCGCTTATCAGCAATCCTTTCGCAAACCCTAATTCTTACTTTCTCTCTCTTATCTCTTCAATGGCTCCAATCGTATACGACCCTAAGATGATCCTTAACGATGTTAATCGCCGCTCTTCTTCGGCCCGTAATGTTGAACACTTTTGTGCCATAGCCGGGCTTTCCGCCCATGTCAAAATTGTCATTCCTCCTCCCGACGTGTTCGTTGACGCCTTACGTCCAGGATGGATTTGCGTCTATGAGTACCCATTCTTAGTTGGGCACCGTTTTCCCTTCTCTCCTTTAGTCCAGTCTTTCTTGACTAGTCTTTATTTCAGGAGTCGCCTCTCGTACTCGTCAAGAGTCGGCGAATGACTTGATTTCGGCTAAGAGGAGGTGTATTTCGGAGAGTAAGTTGAAAGTTGTGAAGGAAGAAGATGTTCCCACTCCGGCGTGTGCGGAGGAGACAATCCCGTCAGATACGGGGGTGTCGGCGTCGTCGGACATGCCTCTAAACGCAGGGGCGGGAGAGTCTTTTGTAGACCTGTCGACGAAGAGCGAGAAGAACAAAGCTAAGCTTCCCGGTGCAACTTCTGTTACCTATGTCGAGGTAAATGATTTCCCCGCGGTGGTGTCTCGTTCCGTTGCACCTACGCGTAGCTTTATCCCGGCGATGCAAGCCTTGGCTTCTTCTTCTTCTTGGAACCATTTTCTTTCTATGCCAGCTGCAGATGTCATGGGCGATTCTCTCATGGCGCAGTGGCAGGTGTGTATCTTTTCTCGTCTTTTTATTTTTCTTTTTTATGTCGTTCCTTATCTGTTGGGATCTTTCTGGCTTTCCAAGCTTCGCTGTGTATCTGGGAACGTCTTCATAAGTACTCCGAATCCGAGGAGCTATTGAAGGATCAAGTAAACGATCTTAGCAAGAAGGTCCCGTCTTACAGCATCTGAGAAAGATGCTCGCATGGAGACTTTGGAGACGGCGAAGCAGAGAGGCGTATTGGCGCAACGCGTCGAAGTGTTGACTGAGAACATCGCGTACCTTGAAGCCGACGCTGAGGAGAAGGTAAAGGTGTAGGAGAAGAACTTACGAGAGACGAGTACTTAGTATTCATGGTCATCTCATATCGAAGATATGGAGGAGTTTAGTGCAGGTCGTCACGTAGATTGGGATGTGGAACGTGAGCGCAATGAGTTTTCTGTTCTCTATCCCGTTCCTCCTGAGGGAGTTTCTCTTATACGCGTTCCTGTGACTTCTAACTCGCCAGTCTTAGCTTCTAGCGGTACGGGGGTCGCTTTAGATGGCGACGTTGTTCCCGCAGATAAGTATGTTTCTCCTTCTTCTTAATTCTCAGGATTTTCTTCTTTTTTCTTGTTGCACTTTTTGTGGATTATGGATCTTTGTTTTTGGTTTTCTGTCACGTTCTTGTGTGGCGATTTCCTCTTGAATATGCATTGGATACTTATTGTTTCTTTCTTTCCGTAAGACTTTTGTTTATCTTGACTTTTGGTGGGACTACTATCCCTTTTTTTGGCGAATTCGGCTTTGGATCTTTTATGGAGTCGGGTTCACCAAATATTTCTCAGTCGCGACGCGTAGGTCGATATTTTTCTTTTGTTTTTGATATCTTATCTTCGAGGTGTAGTTTCTTACCCCTGGAATAGTTATGGTCATTGCGGCTTCTTTTGTTATTTTCCCAACTTATATGAGGGTTGGGTCCAGCATTTCCTCCGAACCCGGAGCGAGTGGCGGATATAGGTTACCATGTGATTTTATCAGCTTGTGAAGTTACCCCTTACTTACGGTGGATCCTTTCCCACACACTAGCGTTAGGTCGACGTCGAACTCTTTTAATTGACGGGCCTATTCATCGTGTAGCGTCCGACTCTTGATTGTATGGACTTACGATGTCGGTGGACGCCTCCCAGCCGGTTTGGCGATTTTCCCGTGGATTCATGACTCTCAGAGGGGTCGTGGAAGGCGCAAGTACGCGTTCCTGGAGAGTGGTCGTGGCAATAGGTTTCCCTTCTTTGCTCAGCGGTCCGTGCCGGTTTCGTGAGGTTTCAGGCTTCATTCCCCATGACCATTGCCACACGTCGCTAACAATCATGGGAAGCGTCGACTCAGAGTCGGCGGTTCGGCTAACGTTGCGTATGCGTAGATGGAGCCTTAAACGCGTAGGCTAACGAAATTCGCCCCCGACGCGGATTTTCGCCGCGGCCTTCTTGTACTTTGTGTTACGTCATAGACACGGAGCAAGTATTTTGAAATGAAACAACTCAGCATGTATCGCATATAGGTCAATAAAGTGCATACTTATATATTAACGAGGACTTTATGAATTTCGACGAGCTAAGACATCTACCCCTAGTCTCGACGACCCCTTGTCGTCTTGACGCTAAGACATGCTTGGACAGAATAAGAAGTCTAAGATATGCATAAAAACAGATAGAAATCATATCAATCATCACGTTTCCTAATGATAATATTTCTTAAGATGTGTTGCATTCCACGAACGCATTAGTGGTACTCCTTCTGGCGTGACGAGTTCATAGGCTCCTCGCCCTACGACTTGTGTTGCTTGGTACGGGCCTTCCCAGGACGCGGCGAGTTTACCGACGCTCTTATCCTCGGTGTTTGGGAAGACTTTTCTATCTTAAGACCCAATCTCCTACATGAAAAGTTCTCGCTTTTACTCGTCGATTATAGCTTCGGGCGGCGATTTGTTTCTGCGCCGCCATCCTCAGTGCGGCGTTATCTCTTAGCTCGTCTAAGGTATCTATCATAAACGTCATCATTGAAGTGTTTCTTTCTTCGGGGAGAGACCGGTATCTTTCTGTTGGTACCTCCACTTCAATTGGCAGGACGGCTTCGCAACCGTAGACGAGAGAGAATGGTGTCCTTCCCGTTGCTCTCCTATGCGTAGTTTTGTCAGCCCATTATATAGCTTGGAGTTGGTCCGCCCAATTTCCTCTGCACTCTTCTATCCTCTTCTTGATATTACTCACGATGACCTTGTTACTTGACTCTGCTTGTCCGTTCGCTTGAGGGTATCTTGGCGTCGAGTAGACTAGATGTATACCTTTGTCTTCGCAGAATGATACGATGTTCTTGCTAATGAATTGTGACCCGTTGTCACATACAATGGTGTGAGGGATTCCGAATCTCATGATGATGTTTGTTTGTAGCGAAATTACCTACGAGAAGATAACTAAGCAATTGTAGGGCAAAGATCAAAGAGTACGGTATAATCTCAACACTCAAGAACAAGGTAGGAAATTAGGGTTGAAACTTTAGCTTGGTATTACTCGAATGACGGCTTAGATGATTACAAAGAAGGCGTTAGCCTTTATTTATAGGCTAACCCTAATGATATCTTTAAGGAAACGAGATCTTATCTCTTCCTTTTATCTAAATAACGATATAACAAACTAGGTAAAAGATCTTCTTTACCGTATCTTTTACCATTTACAATAATATAATACAGAATAGGATAAAATATACTCGGCTGACCTAATTTTCAGCATGAACGAGACCTTTGCCACGTCTCGCAACGTCGACGACATCATTTATTCCTCTCGTCACGTTGAGATGATTCTTCTACGCGTATCTCATCATGAGTTCCATACTCGTCGTACTTTTAGGCACAAACAATACCCCTAAGGCGTCTTACAGAGCTTAACGTCTAACAAATTGATTCTTGGAAAATCTCGAACGAGATCTCCTTCTCCTATTTAAACACGTTTCAGCTTCCTTCCTTTCACTCGTAATCTTCTTGCAAAACCCTAACTTTTACTTTCTTTTTTCTCAATGACTTCGATCACCTACGATCCCAAAATGATCCTCAGCGATGTTAACCGTCGTTCTTCTTCGGCTCGCAACATCGAGTTCTTTCGTTCCATAGCAGGGCTTTCTTCTCATGTGGAAATTGTTATTCCGCCCTCTAACGTATTCGTCGACGCCTTACGCTCGGGATGGGTTTGCGTCTACGAATATCCTTTCTTGGTTGGACATCGCTTTCCTTTTTCCCCTTTTGTTCGTTCTTTCTTGACTTCTTTGGGTATCGCAGTCGGGCAAATTCTTCCGAGTGCTTGGAGAGGCTTGGCGGTGTTGGATCATATTCTGGCTAATTTTGACATTGCGTTCACGATCGCCGATGCCATGCACTCTTGTATCCTTTCTACCCCATCGGCGGGTAGAGTCAACATCAAATCTCGCGTCGGGGTTTCTCCTTTGATGAACGAGGGAACTTCGTCCGACCGGGGTTGGGCAGATAAGTTCTACTTTATCAGGAAGTCTACCTTGGGGAAAGATTGCGCTTTCTTACTTGAAGAATGGACTCCTTCGAGTACGTTTCTTTATCCTTTATGATTTTCTTTAGACTTATGCACCTTGACGCTTATTCTTGCGTGTGACTTTGTGCGTAGTCAATATCCATGCTATTGTGGCGCGGGAGGAATCAGAGGAGTATACTAAGAAGATCACGGCGATTCCGTTGGTAGAACGTACATTTACCGGCCGTGACTGGAAGGGATATCGTCTCGCGACCCCTACTCTTTCTCGGGGTGAGCTCTCTTGGCGAATTACACGTTGCTTCTATATCTCCTTTGTTTTTTCTTTATCTTCTAAACGCATTCTCGTTTCAGGCGTTGCGTCTCGTACTCATCAAGAATTTGCTCATGACTTTATTACTGCGAAGAGGAGATGTATTTCAGAGGAAAAGTCAAGGGCCGCGAAGGAAGAGGCGGTTCTACTCCGTCATGCGTAAAGGAGGGGATTCCACCAGTTACGGGGGTGCAAGCATCTTCAGACCCGTCTCTACGCGTAGGGATGGAGGAATTACTCGTGGATCCTTTGGAGGAGAAAGAGAAGGGCAAAACAAGAGATCCTGGTGTAGCTTCCGTTACGTACGTTGAAGCAAGTGATTTTCCTGCAATAGTGTCTCGTCCTGTAGCGCCTACGCGTAACTTTATTCCTGCGATGCATGCTTTAAGTTCTACTTCTTCTTGGAATCATTATCTGCCTATGCAAGCCATAGACGTCTTGGGTGATCGATTCTCTCGTAGCACAGTGGCAGGTGTGTACTTTTTCTTATCTTTTTGTTTCTTCTTGTTGTTATGTCGTTTCTTATCTGTTGGGATTCTTTTAGGCCTTCCAAGCTTTGTTGTGTTCCTCGGAACATCTTCATAAGTGTTCTGAGTCCGAGGAAGCCTTGAAGTGTGAGGTGAATGACCTTGGTAAGAAGATCAAAGACCTCAATAAGAAGGTTGCTCATCTTACGGCGGCTGAGAAGGATGCTCGTATGGAGACAGCAAAACAGAGGGGTGTGTTGGCGCGACGCGTCGAGGTGTTGAATGGAATGGTCACGTCCCTTGAGGCTGACGCCGAGGAGAAAGCAAAGGTGTATGAGAAGAACTTGCGAGAGACTAGTACTTACTATTCGTGGTCATCTCGTATTGAGGTTATGGAGGAGTTTCATGCGGGTCGTCACGTAGATTGGGATGTGGAACGCGAGCGTGGTGAATTTGTTGTCCTTTATCCCGTTCCACCCGAGGAGGTTTCTCTTCTATGCATACCTTCAAGTTCGCCAGTCTTAACGTCTGGTGATGAGGATGTAACTTTAGATGGCGACGTCGTTTCCGCGGATAAAGCTATATCTCCTTCTTCTTAGTAAAAGAGTTTCATCTTTTTGCTTGTTGCATTTTTGCTTTTGTGGAACATTAGCTTTTCGCCACGTTCTTGTGTGGCGAATTCTTTTTGAATACATATTGGGTGCTTGTTACTTCTTTCTTTGCGTAAGGCTTTCACTTATCTTTAACCTTTGGTGGGGCTACTATCCCCTTTTGGAGAATCTGGCTTCTAATCTTTTATGGAGTCGGGTTTTCCAAATATTTCTTACTTATGACGCGTAGGTCAATCTTTGACTTTGAGGTTTCTTTTTTTCTACCCCTGGTATCATTGTGGTCATCGCGGCTGCTTTAGTTATGTTGTCGGCTTACATGAGGGTTGGGTCCATCATTTCCTCCAAACCCAGAAGCGAGTGGCGGACATAGGTCAGCGTGTGATTTTATCAGCTTGTGACGTTACCCCTTACTTTTAAGGTGGGTCCGTTGCCTCACGCTAGCGTTAGGTGGACGTCGAACTCTTTTAATCGACGGGCATATTCATCGTGGGGCATCCGATTTCTAGATTGTTAGGACTTACGATGTCGGTGGACGCATCCCTGTCGGTTTGGCATTTTGCCCGTGGATTCATGACTCTCAGAGGAGCCGTGGAAGGCGCGAGTACGCGTTCCTGGAGAGTGGTCGTGGCGATAGGTTTCCCTTCTTCACTCAGAGGACCGTGCCGGTTTTGTGAGGTGTCGGGCTTCATTCCCCATGACCATTGCCACACGTCGCTAACAATCATGGGAAGCTTCGACTCGGGGTCGGCGGTTCGGCTAACGTTGCATACGTGTAGATGGAGCCTTAAACGCGCATGCTAACGAAATTCGCCCCCGACGCGGATTTTCGCCGCGGCCTTATTAAGCTTGATGTTACGTCATAGACACAGAGCAAGTACTTTGAAATGAAACAACTCGGAATGTATTGCATATCGGACAAGAAAGTGCATACTTATGTATTAACAAAGATTTAATGACTTCTGACAAACTAAGACGTCTACCCCTAGTCTCGACGACCCCCTTGTCGCTTCGACGCTAAAACATGCTTGGACATAATGAGAAATCTGAAATATGCATGGGAACAAGTAGAAATCAAATCAACTATCACGTTCTCTAATGGTAATACTTCTTAAGATGTGTTGCGTTCCATGAACGCATCAATGGTACTCCTTCTGGTGTAATGAGTTTGTAGGCTCCTCTCCCTATGGCTTGTGATATTTGGTATGGACCCTCCCAGGACGCGGCGAGTTTTCCGACGCTCTTATCCTCGGTATTTGGAAATACTTTTCTTAAGACCCAGTCTCCTACTTGGAAAGTTCTTGCTTTTACTCCTCGATTATAGCTCCGGGCAGCGATTTGTTTATGTGCTGCCATCCTTAATGCTGCATTGTCTCTTATCTAGTCGACTGTATCTATCATGAACGTCATCATTGGAGTATTTCTTTCTTCAGGGAGAGAAAGATATCTTTCTGTTGGTACTTTCACCTCAATTGGCAGGACTGCTTTGCGACTGTACACGAGAGAGAATGGTGTTCTGCCTGTCGCTCTCTTAGGCGTCGTTCTATCGGCCCACACTATAGCCTGGAGTTGATCCGCCCAATTTCCCTTGCATTCTTCTATCCTCTTTTTGAGATTGCTTATGATGACCTTGTTACTTGATTCTGCTTGTCCGTTCGCTTGAGGGTATCTCGGCGTCGAGTAGACTAGACGTATTCCTTTGTCCTCGCAGAACGATACAATGTTCTTGCTAATGAATTGCGATTCGTTGTCGCACACAATGGTGTGAGGGATTCCGAATCTCATGATGATGTTTCTTTCGATGAAGAAGATTACGTGGGAATCTTTTATGTTCTTGAATGCTTCGGCTTCTATCCACTTGGAGAAGTAATCTGTGACGGCGAGCATTAGCGTCTTTGATCCTAGGGTTAAGGGCATAGGTCCTACTATATCCATCCCCCATTGCATGAATGGCCAAGGAGACGTTATGGAGTGGAGTTTTTCCGCCGGCTGATGTGGGATTTGGCCGTGTCATTGGCAAGCGTCACACCTATTGACGTAATTCATCGCGTCTTGCCTCATCGTGGGCCAGTAGTACCCTGCCGAGTGTGCTTTGGCCGCCAGGCTTCTCCCTCCTGAATGATTTCCATACTCTCCGTTGTGTAGCTCGCGTAGAATGTCTTGGATCTTCTCCTCCATCGGACATGTGAAGAATATGCCGTTCGACGAACATTTTAGTAATTGGACCTTGTCCACTACAAAGGTGGTCACTTTTTGCTTCAATAGTCTTGCATCATACGCGTTGCCCGGGAGGCGTCCGTGCTGCAACCACTCGTAATTAGGCGTCACCCAGGAGTCTTGACTTCTTACTGTGAGTGTTTGTTTGGGAATTGCCTCTTTGTTGATAAACGCATTGCTGAGATGGAGGAACGGGATCTTTTGATATTCTCTCGGGTCAATCGATGATCCTAACTTTGCCAACGCGTCGGCTTGTGCGTTAGCATCTCTGGGGATCTGTCTGATTTGGCAGCTTTCGATCTTCTCGAACAACTCTTTCACCACTTTGACGTACAAGGTCATCTTTGAATCTTTAGTGGCGTAATCACCTCGAACTTGGTTGACTACCAGCAGCGAATCACAATAGATATCGAGCTTCTCAACCTGTAGGTCAATGGCGACGCGTAGACCAGCGATCAAGGCTTCATACTCGGCTTCGTTGTTCGTTGCTTTGAAGTCACACCTTATGGCTTGGACGACCCTATCCCCTTGTGGTGATTTCAGGACGATGCCCATTCCTACCCCGTTCTGGTTCATCGCTCCGTCCGTGTGCAATGTCCACTTTGCGAATTCTACCTTGTTTACTTGTGAGACTTCTTCTTGCTCTAGGGTTGGACTAAAATCTGCCACGAAATCTGCTAATGCTTGGGATTTGATTTCTTTTCTTCCTTCATAAATGATGTTGTAGCCGCCGAGATGAATTGTCCACTTCGTCATTCTCCCGGATAGCTCTGGTTTCTTCACTATGTTCTTCAATTGCCAACGTCAGATTTTCCATGGCGGAGTACCTTGTTTCCGCTGACGATAGCGTTTTACTTACGTAGTAGACGGGTTGTTGCTCCTCCCCTTCTTCTCTTATGAGAACGGCGCTGATAGCAATATCGGATACTGCTTGGTATACAAACAAAGGCTCTCCTTCTTTAGGCTTTGACAGGAGTAAGGGGCTTGTCAGATAACTCTTAAGCTCTGTGAAGGCTTCTTCGTGGCGTTTCGTCCAAGAGAAGGATTCGTTCTTCCGGAGAGTGTCGTAGAAGAGTCGATTCCTGTCGGAGGCTTTGGAGATGAGCCTGTTTAACGCGGCGACCCTTCCTATTAGCTTCTGGATATCTTTTACACAACGCGGAGATTCGAGATCAAGTATGGCTTTAATCTGTTCGGGGCTTGCTTCTATTCCTCTCTGGGTTACTACATACTTGAGGAACTTCCCGGAGGAGACCCCGAACGAACACTTCGTAGGGTTGAGTTTCATGCTATATTCTTCCAGGATCTCGAACGCCTCTTTCAAGTGTGCTACGTGATCTTTTGGTTGTTTGGACTTCACGAGCATGTCGTCTATGTAGACTTACATTGTGTCCCCTATTTTCTCCTCGAACATTTTATTCACGAGTCGTTGATACATAGCTCCGGCATTCTTGAGGCCGAAAGGCATGACCTTGTAGAAATATATCCCTTGGTTCGTTACGAACGCGGTCTTTTCTTGATCGGCGGGGTTCATCTGTATTTGGTGATATCCGATGAATGCGTCCATGAACTTCAGCATCTCATGCCCATCCGTCGCGTCTACCATGGCGTCGATGTGAGGGAGTGGAAAGAAATCTTTAGGACATGCTTTGTTAAGATCCGTGAAATCGACCCATACTCTCCACTTCTCGTTCTTCTTTTGGACGACTACGACGTTGGCGAGCCAATCGGGATACTTTGCTTCTTGTATCTTCCCTGTCTCGAGGAGATTCTTAACTTCTTCGTCTACGACCTTATTGCGTTCGGGAGCGAATTTCCTTCTCTTCTGCTTGACCGGAGTGAACTTCGGATCGACGTTTAGCTTGTGGAGCATCACGTCGGGGGATATGCGTGTCATGTCTTCGTGGCTCCACGCGAAGCATTTAGCTTTTGACCTCGAGAACGTTATCAATTCCCCTCTAACTTCTTCAGGGACGTCGGTTCCTATCTTTACGACTCTTTCTAGTTTGGAATCGTCGATGACCACGTCTTCCAGTTCGGGACACTTTGGCTTGACATACTTAGTAGGTGTTTTGACTTGAAACTCTTTTACTTCGTCTTTCTTGATTTCCGGCGTCGTGGTTCCTTTCATTCCGATCCTGTAACATTCCTTGGCCGTATAGGGCTCACCTTTGACTTCGCGTACTCCCCAGGGCATTGGGAACTTCAGGGATTGGTGATACGTAGATGGGATTGCTCGCACATCATGGATCCAGGGTCTTCCTAAGATGGCGTTATAAGGCGAATCCGCCTCCATCACGGCGAATCGGGTTGGGAGATTGATGCCTTGGACTGTCGTCTCGAGGGTGATTTCTCCTAACATCTCAGAGATTTCTCCACTGAAGCCTTTCAAACGGATACGCTTCCCGACGACATCGTCGGCGGAAAGTCTGAGTTCAAGAATAGCAGAGAGAGCGATGATGTTGGTTGATTTTCCGCTATCTGCCAAGATTATTTTCACTTTGCAATTCTGAATCACCACGGAGATTACCAGGCTATCGTGGTGCTTGATTCTTTCGTCTGGACCTTCAAACGTGATAGGCAGATCGCCATTGACTGCTCTGGAGTGGTGAGTTGGAACGGAGTCGTTTTGTCCTTCGACAGTTCTTGCGAGCCTCGTAGCGTCGGAGGTTGTGTAGGACGGCGGACCCCCTAACATGGTGAAGGTCTCATTTTGGAGATTCTCGATCGATCTAGAATCTTTCATGGCTCCTGCTGGCGAGGTTGTTCCCTTCGTATGTAAAGACGATACCTTTTTGATCATGCCCCACGGTGGGCATCAATTGTTTGTAGCGAAATTACCTACGAGAAGATAACTGAGCAATTGTAGGGCAAAGATCAAAGAGTACGGTATAATCTCAACACTCAAGAACAAGGTAGGAAATTAGGGTTGAAACTTTAGTTTGGTATTACTCGAATGACGGCTTAGATGATTACAAAGTAGGCGTTAGCCTTTATTTATAGGCTAACCCTAATGATATCTTTAAGGAAACAAGATCTTATCTCTTCCTTTTATCTAAATAACGATATAAAAAACTAGGTAAAAGATATTTTTTACCGTATCTTTTACCATTTCCAATAAAATAATACAGAATAGGATAAAATATACTCGGCCGACCTAATTTTCAGGATGAACGAGACCTTTTCCACGTCTCGTCACGTCAACGATATCCTTTATTCCTCTCGTCGCGTCGAGATGATTCTTCTACGCGTAGCTCATCACGCGTTCCATACTTGTCGTATTTTTAGGCACAAACAATGTTCCTTTCGATGAAGGAGATAACGTGGGAGTCTTTGATACTTTTGAATGCTTCGGCTTCTATCCATTTGGAGAAGTAGTCTGTAACGGCGAGCATCAATGTCTTTGGTCCTAGGGTTAAGGGCATGGGACCTACTATATCCATCCCCCACTGCATGAATGGCCAAGGAGATGTTACGGAGTGGAGCTTTTCTGCCGGTTGATGTGGGATTGGAGCTTGCCTCTGGCAAGCGCCGCATCTCTTAACATGATTCATCGCGTCCTGTCTCATTGTAGGCCAATAATATCCCGCTGAATGCGCTTTGTCTGCTATGCTTCTTCCTCCCGAATGGTTTCTGTTTGTGCCTAAAAATACGACGAGTAAGGAACGCGTGGCAAGCTACGCGTAGAAGAACTGTCTCGACGCGACGAGAGGAATCGAAGATGTCGTCAACGTGACGAGATGTGGAAAAGGTCTCGTTTATCTTGAAGATTAGGTCGGCCGAGTGGATTTTACATTATTTCTTATTATATTCTTGTAATTGATAAAAGATACGGTGAAGAATATCTTTTACCTTGTTTATTATATCGTTATTTAGATAGAAGGAAGAGATAAGATCTCGTTTTCCATAAAAATATTATTAGGGTTAGCCTATATATAGAGGCTAACGCCTGCTTTGTAATCATTCAGCCACCGAGCAAGAATTCGGAGCCCTAAGAAAAGAGATGATGCTGATGCCCTGGGCTCCCAAATCCATAATCCCCGAGCAAGAATTCGGATTTCAAGAGAGTCCTTTTGTTGCCGCTATCGCCGCCTAGAAGATAGCCAAGAAGTTCACCGTCGCCGATCTCCCCGTATACGACGGATCCGATGACCCGGAAGAACATGTCTTACTCTACAAGGCCAAGCTCTCCACAAGTCCAATCGAACCCGAATTAAAGGAAGCTATGATGTGTAAGTTCTTTAGCTCAACGCTGAAAGGTCCAGCCTTGACGTGGTTTATCCACTTACCCAAGGGAAGAATCTCCTCCTACGCCGAACTCTCCAACCTGTTCCGATTGCAATTCGCCAACAGTAAGTTGTTTGCGAAGCAACCTTCAGATCTCCATAACATGTGTATGAACAAAGGCGAAACCATCAGGGCCTTCATGAAGCGTTTCAATGACGAGAAGATTACAATTCCAAATTGTAGTGAGGCTACCGCTGCCGACGCGCTCAGACATGCACTCCCCCGAGACAGCGATCTGTACAAAGAGTTAACAAAGACTCGTCCTACTTCATTCGTTTCAACGAGAGAAAGAGCTATGGAAGCCATACGCCTCGAAGAAGACCTCCTAAGTCACGCTGAAGAAAAGTCTCGATCTCCACGTAGACGCACCCCTCCGCGCAAGGATTCTCCCCAACAGAAAGGTGACGAACGTTACGATAGAAGAAATAAGTCGTTCCATAGAGAACCCCCCATGGTGCATAACGTAAGCGAGATCAATAACGTCTACGCGGTCGAAAGAGGTGTATACATGAAGACCGACGCGTTGCGAGTTATGAACGCGGTGGAAAAGCTCCATGACGTGAAGTGGCCCAAAAAGCCAAATCCTGAAAAGAAATCAGGGTCATGAAGAGGATATTGCGAGTTCCACAACGATTCAGGACATCCGACAAATGATTGCTATACTCTGAGGAAACAAGTTCTATGCCTCCTAAAAAGAGGCGACCTGTTAGAATTGCTTTCCAAAGAGGGAAGGGACGTGTTCGAAGGATCAAGGAAAGGAAAAAGATCTACAAGGCCACCGCCTCCTTCGTCAAGTCGTTCAAGGACAATCAATACGATCTTCGGAGGCTCCCCCATAAGTGGTTATACCACCTCCACCGCCAAAAGGAGCGTCAAGGCATTACGCGGCGAAGGAAATACTTTGCACATCTATCACGTCAGGACCGTTAGGAAAGATTGCCCAATCACATTCGAGGAACCCAACGGGAGCGTAGATCATCACGACGGGTTAGTTATCTCCTTAACCATTAGTAATTGTAAGGTTAAAAGAATCCTCATCGATAACGGAAGCTCAGCCAACATCATCACCTTATCCGCAATCAAGGAGCTGGGGTTATCTAGCGACGACGTGGTGAAAAAGTACATCCCCCTAGTAGGTTTGAGTGGCGAAGTCGCCGATATGCTAGGAGAAATCACCCTAACCACTCTGGTAGAAGGGGTCAATATGAAAACCAAGTTCGTAGTGATGGAAGCCGAGTCGCCCTATAACATAATCTTGGGAAGGTCGTGGTTACACGATATGAGAGCTATACCTTCAACGTACCATCAATCCCTGAAGTTTCCATCTCCGTGGGGAATCCAAGAGATCAAGGGTGAACCACAGATAACAAGAGAGTGCTACAGCATAGGAATGAAGAATACAACCAACGCGTCTCTAGAGAAAAAGAGTAAGGCATAGCAATTAAAAGACCATGGAGAACAAGTAAGATATGCTCAACAGAGGCTCTACGAGATAAAAGAAGAAATAGGCCGGGTAGGCGACGAGACATACGTCCTAGAAGTAAAATCCTACGCCATCCGAAGAGTAGAGAAAAGGAAAGCGTCTTCATGGTCTGGATCATCGAGTAATAAAGAATCGAAACGCCTAAAAACGCGGAAAGATCATGGAAAGTCTAAGAGATAGGCTAGGGGTAGAAGAATAACCCCCGACGCATCAAAGAAAAAGCCATCTAAGAAGCGAGATAAGGGCGTTGATAAGCACGACACGTCTCTACGGAAACGTAAGCAAAATCTCCGAGTTCAAAAGTGGAGGAAATTTATGGCGAAGAACCGTGACTGAAGCTACATGTTCTTGAAACATCACCCACCGTAAAGACACTATCAGGAAAGAGTTTGAGATACTTTTATGCGTCTTTTGATTCCCTTTTATATCCCTTTGCATGAGTAGGATTAAGTTTTTAATAAGAACATGTCGTTATCTTTAGGTCAAAGCGACAAGGGGTCGCGGCGACTAGGGGTAGGCGTCAAAGTCAATGTTTGTTATTGCATGATGCATCTTTTATTAATATATAAGTAGACCTTCTCTTTCCAACGTGTTAAGCATGCTGAGTTGTTTCATTTCCATGACTTGCTCTATGTCTATTAAGAGAACGTGCCTCTTGAGTACGGCGTACCAAATAAGAAGCAAGAAGGCCGCGGTGAAAATCCGCGCCGGGGGCGAATTTCATTAGTCTACACGTTCGAGGCTTCATCTACGCGTAGGCAACGTTAGCCGAACCGCCGACTTCGAGTCGACGCTTCCCATGATTGTTAGCGACGTGTGGCAACGGTCATGGGGAATGAAGCCCGGTACCTCACGAAGTCGGCCGGATCCTCTGAGCAAACAAGGTCGAACCTATTTGACATGATCATTCTCCAGGAACGCGTCTTCACGCCTTCCAGCCCCTCTGAGAGTCATGAATCCACTGGCAAAACGCCAAACCGGCAGGGATGCGTCCACCGGCATCGTAAGTCCTAACAATCTAGAAATCGGACGCTACACGATGAATAGGCCCGTCGATTAAAAGATTTCGACGTCGACCTAACGCTAGCTTGGGGAAACGGACCCACCTTAAAAGTAAGGGGTAACGTCACAAGCTGATAAAATCACACGCCACTCGCTTCAGGGTTCGGAGGAAATGTTGGACCCAACCTTCATGTAAGCCGGCAACGTAACTAAAGCAGCCGCAATGACCATACCACCCTATCAAGTAAGTAAAAACCCTCTAATGCGTTCACCACGAATGAAGTATCATATCAGGGGTAGAAAGTTATACCCTAAAGATAAAGTAGCAAAAAACATGAAACCAAAGATAGAATTTACACACTCGAAAACGAGGCACGCCTAATACAAAGCTTACGAGATACGAATAAAAAGTCGTAAATACTCAAGAAATAAGTTCTACACCTACGCGAAGCAAAATACGCGTGCCAAAGCAAAATACGTAAGATATCAAAGCCAGATAGAGGGCGAGCTCCCAAGACGTCTCCGACGCGAAGAAAAACGCGCACGACGCAAAGAACGAAATATAAGATATAACAAGTGAAGCGAGCATAAGAATCTTTGGTAGCTCTAACCTAGTCTACGGGAAGTCTAAGTCAAACCTACCAAAAGGGGCAGGATTACGCCAAAAGAATAAAAAGTACCCAAAAGATAGCAACAACGTAAAAACAAGAAAGTTGACAGCAATGAAACGCTTTCACCAAAGCAACGTAGAAGATTCAAGAAAACAGAGGAACAAGTATATTAAGAAGAAAACCCAACGGAAGAGAATGATAAGAACAACGTTTGAAGAGAAAAGAAGCGCCCCAACTATAGGCAACGCGTACAAACAACGGACGCGAAGAAAAAGACAAAAACTACAAAGATTTGGACTCGCCCTCAGACGACCCAGAGCCAGATGCGCGTCTGTCGCCTCCTTCTTCATCGGTTGCGAGCTCTTCCTCATCGACGCGTTCCCTATCTTCAACGTCGGGATGCGAAGAAGGAGGACTATCTACGAAACCTTCAGGAAGTTCTGGAAAGGCCTCCCTTAACTCCCTACGCTCGCCCACTGGGTCCCAATCTTTGTGTTTGCCGGCAACATATTCCTCATAGACCTCCACTCTGGACAACCAAGACCAATAGATCTTCGCCTCGTGCAAATCTTTGTCATGTTGCACCTTGTCCTTTTCCACGTCCGCCTTCAAAGTACTGAGATTCTCCTCCGAATCCTCGACTCGCTTGGTGAGCGTCTCATTAAGAGTAAGAACTTCAGTAACCTTGTCCTTCGCCGCCTTCTCCGCGTCACGAGACTTCTCCAACAAACCATTCAAACGCGTAACCTCCGCTGAAGCATCAGACGCCTTTTTCTCCAACGCCTCCATCTGCTTTGGATACGTAGACAAGAGCGTCCAAGTGCATAGCGACGCCTGAATCCCCTGAAAGAAGGAACGAGAGGAATAAGAAAGGAAGCTCACGGGAAAATCATCAGAGAAAGTAGAAGCTACAATCTTACCTGCCATGGAGCAGTGAAAGCCTCTCCCATAACGTCGGCAGGATCCATCGACGCGTAATGGTCAAGGGACGACGAAGAACGAAGTCCCATCAAAGCCTTCAGAAGTTCCCTTCCCGGAGCGAAAGCATTTGAAACCATGCCAGGGAAGTCATCCACAGACGGGTATTTCTCCTCGGGAACCTCGACCACTTTCTCCTTTCCCTTCCGTGAACGCGTCGCCTTAGCCGGAGAAGGAGATGGCGTAGATTCCAAGGTAGCCATAAGATCAATGTCCAAGGGAGCAGCAGATGAACATCCTTTTATGGCAAGCTGCCTCTTCCTCGACGTCACAAGATCAGTGGCGGATTCGTTACGAGAACGGACGCGAGAAATTGAAGCTGCGCCATCAACAAAGAATAAACAGTTAGAACACAAGTATGAAGAAATCAATCGACGAAAGCTAACGAGAAGAAGCCGACTTACCAGATGGCGTCGCAGGACCGCTACGATGACCCTCTCCATCATGACCATAGAAGGTCCGATCAGCTTCAGGAATCGCCAAGAGCGCGGCTACCGCCTTTTTCGACTTCGCCCTTGTCTTAAGAGCCTCCACGTTCACTGAGAAGCATATAAAGTTATACGTAAGTAAAACATCGACAAGCAAAACGTGCGTCCCTATGAGAAGAAGAGGTTATTAGGACAAAGTAAAGAAGCTCACTCTCAGGGTTCCATTCCTCGATGAGCCAAGAGCACACATCTCCGAGGGAAGATTTCTCCACAAAGTAAAAGACCTCGGCCCAACCCCGATCGTCCGTACTCTTCTCAAAGGCTATCCTAGCCTTCTTCTGCTTGATCTTAAAATAGACCCTGCCCGGCGAAGTGAGCGAGACAGTTAGAGAACTAGCAAGGTCTGCCGCGATGAAATCTGGGCCATGTTTTTCAATGGCATCGTCGAGGGCGCCCAAGATGCGCCAAGCCCCGGGAAGAAGTTGACCCATCGCCAAGCCTAGAGTGAGCATAAAGGCCTTAACCAAAGGCAAGAACGGGAATTGATGCCCTGCCAGAAAAGGATACTCGTAGACCGCTATCCATCTCGGTCGATGAGCATCCGCACAAACCCCTCGTGGAGGAACTTCGATCTTCACGTCCGGACCAAGTTCAGCAATGGTCCTCAGACGACCGGTATCGTACGCCTCGGAATCATAACGATCTGAATCATGAAGCACCTTCCTTGGCTCATAAAGTACTGGAGTTGCCATTGGAAAATAAGTAGGTAGAAAAGAAGAGCAATGGAATGGTCAAGCGAAAAGGAAATGAGAGCAGTAAAGAAATGTTCGGGAGAAATGAAAATTAGAAGAAGTGTATGGAGAAAGGAAAGATCCTTGCTTATTTATAGGAAGGAGATCCGGAGGATCTCAGGAAGGATATTCTTCCAACGGCAACATCTCCCATTAAGAAACTAGCTGTTGGAGACGAACGTTTTCGGCACGAATAACGAAGCTCCTTGCTTGTCACATGGAAATGATTGAAGCAGAATGATGATCGAAGCTCTACGACAATATTAAAAATTCAAGTGACGTAATCATCAACGCGTTCCTAGTGCAATGAAGACATATTCCTTGAAGAGAGAAGGCGTCTCGCAACTCTACTGGACGTTAAGCCCTGTAAGACGCCTTAGGGGTATTGTTTGTGCCTAAAAATACGACGAGTAAGGAACGCGTGGCAAGCTACGCGTAGAAAAACTTTCTCGACGCGACAAGAGAAATGGAAGATGTCGTCAACGTGACGAGACGTGGCAAAGGTCTCCTTTATCTTGAAGATTAGGTCGGCCGAGTGGATTTTACCTTATTTCTTATTATATTCTTGTAATTGGTAAAAGATACGGTGAAGAATATATTTTACCTTGTTTATTATATCGTTATTTAGATAGAAGGAAGAGATAAGATCTCGTTTTTCTTAAAAATATTATTAGGGTTAGCCTATATATAGAGGCTAACACCTGCTTTGTAATCATTCAGCCACCATTCGAGTAATACCAAGTTAAAGCTTCAACCCTAATTTCCTACTTTGTTCTTGAGTGTTGAGATTATATCGTGTTCTTTGATCTTTGCCCTACAATTGCTTAGTTATCTTCTCGTATGTAATTTCGCTACAAACAGTTTCCATATTCCCCGTTGTGCAACTCGCGTAGTATAACCTGGATCTTCTCCTCTGTCGGGCATGTTAGGAACATGCCGTTGGATGACCATTTTAACATTTGGCCTTTGTCTACCACGAAGGTAGTTGCTTTTTGCTTCAAAAGTCTTTCTTCGTACGCGTTGCTTGGTAGACGTCTGTGTTGCAACCATTCGTAGTAAGGCATCACCCACGAGTCTTGACTTCTCACTGTGAGTGTTTGTTCCGGAGTTGCTTCCTTGTTGATGGATGCGTTACTTAGATGAAGGAAAGAGATCTTTTGATATTCTCTTGGATTGATGGATGAACCTAACTTTGCCAACACGTCGGCTTGCGCGTTAGCGTCTCTGGGGATTTTTCTGATTTCGCAGCCTTCGAATTTCTCGAACAAATCTTTTACAACTTTGAGGTACAACATCATCTTCGAATCCTTAGTGGCATATTGTCCTCGAACTTGATTGACCACCAGCAGTGAATCACAGTAAATATCGAGCTTCTGAACTTGTAGATCGATGGCAACGCGTAGACCGGCAATTAAGGCTTCATACTCGGCTTCGTTATTCGTCGATTTAAAGTCACACCTTATGGCTTGGACGACCCTATCCCCTTGTGGCGATTTCAGGACGATGCCTAGCCCTACTCCGTTCTGGTTCATTGCTTTGTCTGTATGTAATGTCCACTTTGCGAATTCTACCTTATTTACTTGTGAGGCTGCCTCTTGTTCAAGAGTCGGGATGTAATCCGCTACAAAGTCCGCGAGCGCTTGGGATTTGATTTATTTTCTTCCTTCGTAGATGATGTCATAGCCGCCGAGATGAACTGTCCACTTCGTCATTCTCCCTAACAATTCCGGCTTCTTCACTATGTTCTTTAAAGGTGACGTGGTTCTTACTACTATAGTGTGGGATTCGAAATTGGGCTTCAACTTTACCGACGCCATCACCAACGCTAGGGTTAACTTTTCCATAGCGTTTTGCTAACGTAATAGACTGGTTGTTGTTCCTCTCCTTTTTCCCTTACGAGTACAGCGTTGATGGCTATCTCGGAAACCGCCAGGTATACGAACAAGGGCTCCCCCTCCTTGGGTTTTGACAAGAGTAAAGGATTCACCAGGTAGTCTTTGAGCTCCGTGAAGGCCTTTTCATGTTGTTCCGTCCAAGAGAAAGATGCGTTTTTCCTGAGTGTGTCGTAGAAGAGTCGATTTCTGTCTGAAGCTTTGGAGATGAATCTATTTAGCGTGGCAACCCTTCCTGTCAGCTTTTGGATGTCCTTTACGCAACGCGGAGACTCGAGATCGAGTATTGCCTTGATCTGTTTGGGGCTGGCTTCTATTCCTCATTGCGTAACCACGTACCCGAGGAACTTTCCTGAAGAGACTCCAAAGGAGCACTTGGTAGGATTGAGCTTCATGTTATATTCTTCTAGGATCTCGAACGCCTCTCTTAGGTGTGTTACGTGATCTTTTGCTCGTTTGGACTTCACAAGCATGTCGTCTATATAAACTTCCATTGTGTCGCTTATCTGCTCTTCGAACATCTTATTTACTAGTCTCTGATATGTAGCTCCGGTGTTTTTGAGGCCTGAAAGCATGAATTTGTAGCAGTATATCCCCCGGTTCGTCACGAATGCGGTCTTTTCTTGGTCGGCGGGATTCATCTGGATCTGGTGCTATCCGCTGAACGCGTCCATGAATGTTAACATTTCATGTTCTGCCGTCACGTCTAGCATGGCGTCGATATGTGGGAGTGGGAATGAGTCTTTGGGGCAGGCCTTGTTTAGGTCCGTGAAGTATACGCACACTCTCCACTTCCCGTTTTTCTTTTGGACCACCACTACGTTGGCGAGCCAGACGGGATACTTTGCTTCTCATATCTTGCCTGTTTCGAGGAGATTTTTGACTTCTTAGTCTACAACTTTGTTGCATTCGGGGGCGAATTTCCTCCTCTTCTGCTTGACTGGGGTGAATTTTGGATCGACGTTTAACCTATGAAGCATTACATCTGGGGACAAACTTGTCATGTCTTCGTGACTCCAAGCGAAGCATTTGGCTTTTGACTTTAAGAATGCTATCAACTCTTCTCTAACTTCTTCGGGGACGTCGATTCCTATATTTACGACTCGTTCTGGCTTGGAGTCGTCGATAATCACGTCTTCTAATTCGGAACACTTCGGCTTAACGTACTTAGTTGGTGTCTTGACCTGGAATTCTTTTACCTCGTCTTTCTTGATTTCTGGCATCGTGATCCCTTTTATCCCGATTCGGTAGCACTCCTTGGCTGTATAGGGTTCGCCTTTGACTTCGCGTACTCCCCATGGCGTTTGGAACTTCAAGGATTGGTGATATGTGGATGGAACTGCTCGCATGTCGTGGATCCAGGGTCTTCCTAGGATGGCGTTATAAGGCGATTCCGCCTCCATCACTACGAATCTGGTTGGGAGATCGACGCCTTGGGTGGTCGTCTCGAGGGTTATTTCCCCTAACATCTTTGTTACTTCTCCGCTGAAGCCCTTTAAATGGATACGCTTTCCGACGACATCGTCGATGGAAAGTCCGAGTTCGAGAACGGCGGAGAGGGTTATGATGTTGGTTGAACTCCCGTTGTCTACCAGGATTCTCTTTACGTTACAATCCTGGATGACTACGGATATCACCAGGCTATCGTGATGTTTAGTTCTTTCGCCTGGATCTTCGAACGTGATGGGCAGATCGCGATTTGTCGTCTCAGCGTGATGAACCGGAGTGGAATCGTTCTGCCCTTCGACAGTCCTAGCGAGCCTCTTCGCATCGGAGAGGGTACGGGTCGGCGGACCTCGTAAGACGGTGAAGATTTTGTTGCTAAAACTTTTGATCGATCCTGAATCTTCCATAGCTTTTGCGGGGGAGGTTGTTCTCTTCATATGTAGAGATGATACTCTTTTGATCATGCCCCACGGTGGTCGCCAATTGTTTGTAGCGAAATTATCAATGAGATGATAACTAAGCAATTGTAGGGCAAAGATCAAAGAACACGGTATAATCTCAACACTCAAAAACGATATAGGAAATTAGGGTTGAAGCTTGAACTTTGGTATTATTCGAATGGTGGTTGGATGATTACAAAGTTGGCGTTAGCCTCTTTTTATAGGCTAACCCTAATAATATCTTTAAGGAAACGAGATCTTATCTTTTCCTTGTATCCTAAGACGATATAAAGATAAGGTAAAAGATATTATTTCTAGTATCTTTTACCAATTACAACAATATAATAAAGAAATAAGACTACAATCACTCGGCCGACTTCATCATCAATGTAAACGAGATCTTCGCCACATCTCGTCACGTCGACGTGATCAGCCTACGCGTAGCCTTGGACGCGTTCCATACTCGTCGTATTTTTAGGCACAAACAGCGAGCAGCCAGGTATCCGAACCCTATTCCCTTTCTTTCCTTAACCTACCAAGGAATCAAGGGAAGGATCTGTTTGTAAGATTTTTTTGTTAGGATTTTTGTGCAAAATGTTTGGAAGGAAATGTGGAAAATCTTTTTTAATTCGAGCGGGAGGCATTTTAGCTCCCTATACCCGTACGGCTGACCGACCAGTTTAAAAAAACGAGCTTTTATTATCCCGACTAGCTGAAGAGAAAACCGGCTAGGGCGAGAACGTTTTAGGCTAGTAGCCTTGATTCTAAATTAGGTTGAGCATGACCCGGGCTAGTAGCCTTGAGAAGTACAAGGGGTAAATGAGTCGGGCTAGTAGCCTAGAACTCCGCCTCGTGTTTTCCCGCCCGGGGGCGGCTCTAGATTAATCTTTCGAGTTATTCTTGCATTTTATCGTTTTCTTTACGAAACTTTTGAAAGAAATTCTTTCTTGAATAATCGTTCAACTAAGTCTTTCTTTGACTTTTGGAATATCCTGTTTCAGACTATACCCCATCCCGAGCAAAGAAACCAAGAGTGCTTTCCAACAGGGGAAAATGTGAGAATTTTGAGCCTAGGGGCCCGCAAATTTGACGTTTTATTTTATTATCTCTTTTATTTCAAGTGGGCTAACAAATTCTGCAGGAGAGATCAAAAGGAAAGACCCGCCAGGAGCAAGATCGGGCCCACAAGCCAGGCGCACGCGCCCGCGGCCCAAAGGCGGCGATCACGTCGCGACGGCTGGCCCTATGGCTGGCCGATCGGTGCCTCCCCCCGCCCCCTCAATAATACAAAAAAAAGAGATATTAAAGGGATGATCTTCTTTCCATATCTTTTATTTTCTTTATTTAATTTTTAGTTAGGAAATTTCAGATATTCCTTGGAAGATAAGTTGTTACAAATTAGGTAGTTGGAAATAGAATCTAAAATTAGGATAATCCTATTTTTATTTTCTTCTCTAATTTTCTAGTAAGATCTTCTCTAACCATATTAGGATTTTCTTCTTTTTTTTATTTTCTTTTATTCTTTCAAGATATCTTTTGGATTTTACTTCTTTTCCTTAATTCTTTTGTAGAGATTTCATCCTTGGAGAGCAAGACACAATCTTTTATCAAACAGGAAGAGATTTCTAACCCTAGAGCCAACCGACACCACCCCTCAAACAATCTGTGCCCGTCTCTGCCCCGATCAAGCAACAATGGTCGAGTATAACAATGAACAAGCTTCCACGTCTGCTGCCGAGATGCTTAGGGAAGCCCTTGGGCGAATGAAGCATGAAGTTTCAACCAAATGACGCGTTGTTGTGCACGAATTGATCACATGATAGTGAAACAACATGTCAGCAACATTTCAGGCCCAACTTTGAATGACATTAGCAGAGGCCTAATCAGCGGTCGCTCGTCTTATCAGGCACGTGAACAAACATCGTATCCATGATGGGACGTTTAGGCACGATGGGACCACACCCCTGATGAGTCACCCCCTCAGGTCACGACTTTCTCACCACCGCAGCCCAGAAGCTTCTTCCCTCAGCATAAGGTGAGCCAGGTGCCAACCGGTGGTCACTTTCCACCTCAGGCAACGGTTCAGATAGATCGCTTCAAAGGCACATCGGAAGATATCAGTTTAGAAAACCGACCGGGCGTTGAAACTTCAATTGAGAAATTTATACGTAACGTTACTCAAATCCTTGAGTCCCTACCGAAGAAGAAATCTTCAGGTGGAAGCAGGCCCTAAGACGCCGACGTCATCCACGCCCAGTCAAGCGCTAGAGACGTTCTACACCAACACCAGGTTGTCGGCCAAATTGGAGGAGTCTCCCAAGGAGGTTATCCATGAGGAACAAGAGGAGAGCGTGGAGGAAGTTTGATTTTCAGCCTCGGATGTGAAAGACGAGACCCTTCTGTGTAAGAAGCTACCCTTGGAAGGTTCCCTTGATGATGAAGGATCATCCGGACAGCAACCGACACCTCCGGTCCCCGAGTTTGAAGGTGCATTGACTCGTTCGAGAGCTAAGGAAGTCCAACAAGAGCTAGACAAGTTAGTAGCGTTCTTCAGGTCCAAGGAGTTGAATACAGACGAAGAACCGCCATTGAAGATTGTTCTAATGATCGAAGTTCGAGAACGAGCAGAAGACTGTAGAGAAGAACCGCGCCCGTGGCCGGGAAACTCGGTGAGTTCATTAACTTCACCGAGGCTTCCTTTTGAAACATTATTTTCGGATGTTTAATTGTTTTTCGGGATTATTATTTTAGGAGATACTTTTTATTGTTTATTTCTTTAGTTGGCACCCTTATGGCTGCCTTAGTTGTTGTTTTACCTCCCCCCCCCCCCCCCCCCCCCCCCCAATATTGATATTGAATACAGAGTTATTAAGTTTTACTCCCAAAAGAGAGTGCTTTTGTGAGCCGAGTGCCTTGTGTGGATTGTCGTTTAGCTAGCCCTACTTGTGCTTGTGTGTGTCAATCTCTTCCATAAGGTTGGTGCTATCGAGGCTTCATAGCGCATCCTCCAGGTGCTTTGACATACCATAGTCATTGTGTTTGGTTGTAATTCATTGGGGTTTCTTCAACATTCGGTAAGGTTCTTGTTCTAAAGTTCAAGGGTTTTATCGTTGATTGATTTGGTTCCAATTGGCCTATCCTTCAACTTCCCTTTCTTTCATCTCATATCTAATTCCTCTTTTCTTCTCTATTTGAGTTTGGTGTCTAGGTCGGCAACTGCGGCTTATCCCCGCATCAAATTGGTATCAGAGCTGTGTTGACACCATTCGTCTTCACAAGAACATCAAGAGACTCCCTATCCAGAAAATCACAAAAAGAGTCAGCTTTTATTTTCTTGTTTGTCAGTTTCTTTCAGAAATTGATTTTGAGTCTTCTATTGCTTTGATATTTCTTGTTGAGTCATTACAGGTTGTGTGCAAGAAGCTTGGATCGATTAGTGTTGGTGGAGATCGAAAGATTGGAGTTTGGAGCACCCTTGTTCCCAAAATCCATCCAGCCCTTCATCCATCACAAAATCTATCCATCCCTACCAAAACGCAGCCGTCAAAACCCTAGAAGAGTTGCTGAAAATTTCAGTCCTTGCACCCCAAGCCAAGATCTTCAAGGAAGGAAATCTTATCTTCTCTACAAGGAAATCAAGGTGGTTAGTAGTTTCTTTTATTTTAAAATTCGAATTTTCTGAGATAGTATCTAGATCAAGTCTGTAATTTCGTTTTGTTTAGTTGAGACAAAAAAAAAATCAAAAAAAAAATATTCAAAAAAAAAAGAATCGAAAAGTCTCAAAGTCAGTAGTTTATTTTACGTTTTGTTGAGTCAAAGTCTAGTTTGATATTGTTTAAGTCGGATCTCAAGAACTCAAAGGAAATCGGGTTGAACGAGCCCGAACGGAAGCGAGAAACCACCAGGCCGCACCCGCGGTTCAAGCCGCGCCCGCGGAATTCAGGTCGCGCCCGCGGCTCCGCCTCAGAAGCCACTGTTCGAAATCCGCGCCCGCGGACTTCAGACCGCGCCCACGGAACCGTCACTGTTTGCCTTTCCATTCCTTTCAGATATGAGCCTCAATTATTACCCAACCCTCCCGACTCCGTCTTCGATCCTTCAATCGACATCAGTCGGAACAAGTTAAGGTACGCTTCCTTTTGGCTCTTCTTGAAATTCGAAGCTTAACTCATATCTCTGTTTTGCATTCTCATTCTTGCAAAACGCCTTCGAGTCTTATTTTCTTTCTTTCATTGAGTCAGTCTCTTGTTTGAGTCAGAACCTTACAGTCGAAACCCCGCACTACGCTAGCCATCTCCATCTCTACCATCATTCATATATTGCTAGGGGTTAGGTAGTTTCAACTTAGTGGCTTATTGATCCATACAAGTCAATTCATCAAAGAAAAGCTGGTTGCAATGACAATTGAGAGAGAGTGCAGAGGAAAACATACGAGAGTAAACACTAGCTAGTTGTTTTCATTTACACTTACCTTAATATTGTTCTGTGTTAGTCTTTTCTTTAGTGATGAGCAGGTCAGGTTCTCCCCACGGAAGGCATGAAGCCCCGGAGACCCGCGCCATTACCCCGGAATTTATGACCAACATGTTTCGGGAGATGACGTCGGCCATTACAAACGCCATCGAGCGGCAGCAGCGATCCACCCCTTCCCCAAGGGTTCTAGAGCACATCGGGACCTCCTATGATGCTCCAGTCGACAATCGGAGGCTCCTGCCTCCTCAGCAAGAAGCCTATGAGGCTGCCCGCACGGATCGGGAACCCAGACGCAGGCCTACACCCCGAGACGATCTCCCACAAGCTCGGAGAGGACGCTTTCGTAACTCTCCTATACCTTACTTTAATAGATACAATGCTGCTAACCGTTTTGATGATGCATTTCAGGACCTAGGTGATAATGATGACGAAGAAGAGCCTGAAGAAGAAGATGAGGCGGGATGGCGACCCTATCTTTCCCAAGGAGGTTACCAAGGAAGGCGAAGAGAGCCTGAGCAAGATGGAGTGGGAAAGATAAAGGTTAAGATCCCGAGTTTTGAGGGAAAGTGTGATCCAGACATATATATGGAGTGGGAGACCAAGATTGAACAAATCTGGAATTGTCACAACTTTCCTGAAGCCAAAAAGGTGCAGCTGGCATCTTTGGAGTTTAGTGGCTACACTTTAGTTTTGTGGGATAGCTTGATCAGAGCTCGATTGAATGCTTTAAATGTGCAGCTCATGAAGAGCTAGTTTTGTGGGATAACTTTCCTGAAGCCAAAAAGGTGCAGCTCATGAAGAGGATGATGAGAGCTCGATTTGTTCCCCCACATTACACTAGGGAACTTATTCAGCGGATCGAGAATTTGAAGCAAGGATCAATGGGAGTCGAAGAGACTTACAATGCTATGCAAATAGCAATGGTTCGAGCTAATTTGGTGGAGGATGAGGAGACAACCATGGCTAGATATCTTCGTATCCTTCACCCATATGTGTCTAGTGAGATTGAGATGTTCCCTTACAACTCAATGACTGAGTTGCTACATTTGGCTATCAAGGTGGAAAGAAAGACCAAAATTAGGAGCCAAGGGAGCAAAAACACAGGTGGCTGGAAAAATCAGCAAGGAAGGAACTCCTATCCTTCAACCCGAGAGGTCCCTAACAAGGAAGATAGTGGTTCTCTAAGGAATCTGCCACCTACTACTCAAGTGCCCTCCAAGACAACACTTGGCCCTTCTAATCCACCCCGAGGGAGTACTTCTAACCCTACTTCTAGAGCTAGGGATATTGAATGCTTTAAATGTAGAGGAAAGGGTCATATGATGAAAGATTGTCCTAATTCTAGAGTATTAATTGCTAATCAACTAGGAGAACTTGAAAGTGAAAGTGAAAAAGAAGAGAACCTAGGTGATATGCATGATGAGGATGATCTTAGTGATGAAATTGGTTATGAACATGGTGATTCTTTGATTTGTAAAAGAAATTTACATATAAAACCCGTCCCTTGTGAAGATAATCAAAGAGAAAATTTATTTCACACTAGGTGTTTAGTTCAAGGAAAGGTATGCAATATGATTATTGATGGTGGAAGTTGTTGCAATATTGTTAGTACTGAATTGATCACTAAATTGCATTTTGCTACTATTTTCCATCCTAGACCTTATAAATTGCATTGGATGAATGAATGTGGTGAATTAAAAGTTCTAAAACAAGCTAAGATAACATTCACCTTAGGAAAGTATACGGATACGGTTTTATGTGATGTAGTTCCTATGCAAGCTTGTTATGTATTGTTAGGAAGACCATGGCAATACGATCGAAAGGTTACTCATGATGGTCATACTAACCGTCATACATTCATCTTTAATGATAAGCCTATTACTCTTAAACCTATGACTCCAGCGCAGATAGCAGAAGCTTACGAAAAGAGCAAAGGCAAGGAAAAGGTTTCAGACAGATCGCAACAGAAGGCCCGGCACGAGAACCGCGCCCGCGGTCCCGAGGTCGCGCCCGCGTCTCACTCGCCCAACCGCTCCCACGGTAATTCAGCCGCGCCCGCGGATCCTTCTTCTGGCGCGATGCTGGATTCTGCATTGATGAATCGAGCCCTATTGTCGTCCAAAGCCGAGCTGGAAGGTGAGTATTTACCCTTCGATACTACTTTAATGATGCTTTGCAAGAGATTTGTGCTGACAGGTACCAATGCTCGCCCTAATCTGCCACCGAGTATCCAAGCTATTCTTGATGATTTTTCAGAAGTGTTTCCGAATGAGATTTCAGCAGGCTTACCACCTTTTAGGGGTATTGAGCATCAAATCGACCTCATTCCAGGAGCATCTCTACCTAACCGACCAGCTTACAGAATGAATCCTCAGGAGTGCAAGGAGATTCAGAAGCATGTACAGGAGCTTGTAGATAAGGGCTATGTTCGAGAAAGTATGAGTCCTTGTGCAGTCCCGGTCTTACTTGTGCCCAAGAAAGACGATTCCTGGCGGATGTGTGTTGATTGTCGAGCTATCAACAACATAACTGTCAAGTACCGTCATCCCATTCCAAGGCTAGACGACATGTTGGATGAACTCCATGGAGCTACAAACTTCACCAAAATTGATCTTAGAAGTGGCTACCATCAAATCCGGATGAGAGAAGGTGATGAGTGGAAAACCGCCTTCAAGACCAAATTCGGTCTTTATGAGTGGCTAGTTATGCCATTTGGACTTACTAACGCTCCCTCCACTTTTATGAGACTTATGAATCATGTTTTGAGGAAGTTTTTAGGGAAATTTGTCGTTGTCTATTTCGATGATATCTTGATTTACAGCAGGTCCCTCGAAGAGCATGAACAACATCTCAGGGAAGTACTCGTTACTCTAGGCATGCAGAAACTTTATGCTAATTTCAAGAAATGTGATTTTTGCACTGATAGAGTTATATTTCTTGGTTTTGTAGTGAGCTCCCAGGGATTACAGGTTGACGAAGAGAAGATTAAAGCCATTCAGGAATGGCTGACACCCACGACCAGCAGCCAGGTACGCAGTTTCCACGGGTTAGCAAGCTTCTATCGGCGCTTTGTGAAGGATTTCAGCACCATTGCTGCACCGCTGACTGAGGTAACTAAGAAGCATTCAGCATTTGTTTGGAAGGAGGCTCAAGAAAGGGCGTTTGAGGAGCTAAAACGCAGATTGACCGAGGCACCTTTGCTTGTGCTTCCCGACTTCACTAGGCCTTTCGAAGTGGAATGTGATGCTTCCGGAGTTGGCATTGGAGGAGTGCTTATGCAGGAAGGTAAGCCTATTTCCTTTTTCTCTGAAAAGTTGAAAGGTGAAAGTCTAAACTACTCTACTTATGTTAAGGAATTATATGCATTGTATAGAGTGCTTAAGACTTGGCAACATTATCTATGGCCTAGGGAATTTGTTTTGCATACCGATCATGAATCTTTAAAGCATTTTAGGAGCCAAGATAAACTTGATAGGAGGCATGGTAGGTGGATGGAATTCATTGAAACTTTCCCTTATATTATCAAATACAAGAAGGGAAAAGATAATGTAGTTGTTGATGCACTATCTAGGAGGCATGCTTTGATTGTTCAACTTGATTCTAAGGTGTTAGGCTTTGTTTACATCAAAGAATTATATCGTAATGATGCTGATTTTGGTGTTATTTATAAGCAATGTTTAGATAAAGGAACTTTGGATAAGTTTTACTTGTTTGATGGTTTCTTGTTTAGGGCTAGTAAAGTATGCATACCTAAGTGTTTTTTGAGATTATTGCTTGTTGAAGAAGCACATAAGGGTGGATTAATGGGACACTTTGGTAGAGATAAGACATATCATATGTTGCATATTCACTTTTATTGGCCCCATATGCTTAGGGATGTTGAGCATTGTTTGAAAAGATGCTTGGAGTGTCTTAAGGCTAAGTCTAGAGTTAAACCACAAGAATTGTATACTCCTTTGCCTATTCCTACGACCCCATGGGTAGACATTAGTATGGATTTTATTATAGGGTTGCCTAGGACTAAGAAGGGGAGAGATTCTATTTTTGTGGTTGCTGATAGATTTTCTAAAATGGCTCATTTTATTGCTTGCAACAAGACGGATGATGCTCATCATGTGGCTGACTTGTTCTTTACCGGAGTTGTTAGGTTACATGGAGTACCAAAGACTATTGTGAGTGATAGGGATGTGAAATTTCTAAGTTACTTTTGGAAAACTCTTTGGGGAAAACTAGGGACTAAACTACTATTCTCTACATCTAGTCACCCTCAAACTGATGGTCAAACTGAAGTAACCAATAGGACCTTAGGAACCCTTTTGAGAGTCATTCTTAAGAAGAATTTGAAAGCTAGGGAAGAAGCCTTACCCCATGTTGAGTTTGCCTACAATAGAGCCATCCATTCCTCAACCTCGTTGAGTCCCTTTGAATGTGTGTATGGTTTGAATCCACTAACCCCTTTTGATCTTATGCCGTTACCTACGAAGGAGCGAGTGGATTTCAATGCAGGAAAACAGGTTGATCACATCAAGGAAATTCATGAGAGGACAAGAGCTAAATTGCTAGAAGTAGCTGCTACAAATGCTAGCAAGGCAAATAGGAAGAGGAAGAAGGTCATCTTCAAGGAGGGAGACCTCGTGTGGGTCCACTTTAGAAGAGAGCATTTCCCCAACAAACGCCACTCAAAGCTGTCCCCAAGAGGTGATGGACCATTCAAGGTGCTTAAGAAGATTGTAGATAATGCTTATGTCTTGGAGCTTCCCGGTGACTATCAAGTGAGTGCTACCTTCAATGTGCAAGATTTGACATTATTTGAGAGTGAAGAAGAAGAGGAGCTGGATGATTCGAGGTCGAATCCTTTTCAAGAAGGGGAGGATGATGAAGGATCATCTGGACAGCAACCGACACCTCCGGTCCCCGAGTTTGAAGGTGCATTGACTCGTTCGAGAGCTAAGGAAGTTCAACAAGAGCTAGACAAGTTAGTAGCGTTCTTCAGGTCCAAGGAGTTGAATACAGACGAAGAACCACCATTGAAGACCGTTCTAATGATCGAGGTTCGAGAACGAGCAGAAGACTGCAGAGAAGAACAGCGACCGCGGCTGGAAATCGCGCCTGCGGCTCCATAACCGCGCCCGCGGCCGGGAAACTCGGCGAGTTCATTAACTTCGCCGAGGCTTCCTTTTGAAACATTATTTTCGGATGTTTAATTGTTTTTCGGGATTATTATTTTAGGAGATACTTTTTATTGTTTATTTCTTTAGTTGGCACCCTTATGGCTGCCTTAGTTGTTGTTTTACCTCCCCCCCCCCCCCGATATTGATATTGAATAGAGAGTTATTAAGTTTTACTCCCAAAAGAGAGTGCTTTTGTGAGTCGAGTGCCCTGTGTGCATTGTCGTTGAGCTGGCCCTACTTGTGCTTGTGTGTGTCAATCTCTTCTATAAGGTTGGTACTATCGAGGCTTCATAGCGCATCCTCCGGGTGCTTTGACATACCATAGTCATTGTGTTTGGTTGTAATCCATTGGGGTTTCTTCAACATTCGGTAAGGTTCTTGTTCTAAAGTTCAAGGGTTTTATCGTTGATTGATTTGGTTCCAATTGGCCTATCCTTCAACTTCCCTTTCTTTCATCTCATATCTAATTCCGCTTTTCTTCTCTGTTCGAGTTCCTATTCGAGTATGGTGTCTAGGTCGGCAACTGCAGCTTATCCCCGCATCACTTGACTGTACCGTTGATAATAGGGACAAGCAGGAAGGCATGCACGATAAAGGAGAAAAATTGGAACACATGAGGTACTACATGGAGTGGGAGATGGAACGGAATGAACAGCTCTTCGAACTCCTGTTGATCGGCCTTGTGCCATGTAAGCTGACTTTCAATCATCCTATTTTTATTAGAAACCTTGTGTTTGTTGTTTTTCCTAACGCAGATTCGAGGACGAATCCTTTTTTTAGAGAGGGAGGATGATGTACGTAGGATTCCCACTGCTCAGATCATAAACGTCAACCTAAGGAGTCAGGGGAATGTAGCGGCAAGAGCAACGCTAAGAAGAGTGATGTCATTCAAATCGTCATTGGAACCCATGACTGTATGGCTGAGCTCTCAAGGTCCTCATTCCAAAGATTTACTATATTGGGGAACCTTATTAAGTTTGGAGGTCGCTGATAAAGAGTTTCCCGAAAGACGAGGACTTCCACGACGACGACGACGGGGCCAAGTTAGGGCAGAGTGGCCTGGACGGCTCGGTTGTCCACTTGAGAATATATTTGGTCAGGGTATACTTCTTGGGCCTATCTTGGTCGTGATCAAAGTTGAAGCCCAATAGAGGTTCAATGGCCAAGATATGGTTGCTGCAAGATCCGAACTTGTTTCTGTTCGTTTGGGCAAAGGAAAGATCGGATTAAGCTTTTCTTTAGATATGTTTCCGTACTTGGGTTTATATTCATTGTGTCCAAATTTAAGGCCCACTAGAGATTGGACGAGGCCGCCATGATCAGAACAAGATTCGGGATTTTAGGGATTTTCTAGGGTTTCCTTTCTTGGGAAACAAGTATTTCGAGGGTAACATTTGGAGACTATTTATTATGTGTTTTTGGAGGGTTTTAGGAGATTTGACAAATTGAGAATATTTCTTAGTTTAAGTTTTGACGTCTAGTTTCGACGTTGTTTTAGTTGTAGTTTGATTGAGTTGATTTCAAGTGGATTTCTTGGTTTTAATTCAATTGTGAGAAAGAGTGGTTGGTGTGTCCATAGCTCTCAATCAATCCGAGTTCGAGGAACATCTTGGTGTGTCCAGCGTTTCGAGGACTCAAACCTTGAGAGAACCCTAGGTGGATTCCTTGGGCTATTTCGAGTCAAACGAGCCTTTCTAGGAAGATTCCTAGATAGACGTTGTTTGCTTATCCAAGTTCGTTCGATCGTCTTCCGCAACGACCTCACGAACCCATCTCTACATCGACTTCATCATCACCTGCGCCTAAGAGAACGTTTCCAGCCTCCTTCATTCGATTGTGCAGATTCGTCTGCCATCAATAGCTTTATTCTGGGACGCTCCATTACGGACAATGTGGTGGTTATGCAAGAGATTGTCCACTCCATAAGGTTGAAATGAGTGGTAAGCAATGGAAGATTCTTACGATCGTATTCAATGGGACTTTATGATCGATACGATTATGGATGTGGGGCCTCCCCTTTGTTAGGCTAAATGGATCGAAGCCTGCATTTCCTCGTCTTCCATGAAGCTTTTGTGGAATGGTGAACTTACCCCTAGTTTCCAACCTAGCTACTCAGGGTATTCGTCAAGGAGACTCGATCTCTCCCTACCTTTTCGTTCTTGGCATGGAGCTTCTTAGTCATCTCATTTATCATGATTACCTTGAGCGTAAATGGAAACCAATTAAGATTTGTAAGGGACCTCCCCCTCTCTCCCACTTATTCTTTGTGAATGATCCTATTCTTATAGAGGAGGCTAGAATTAACCAAATGAGAGTTGTTATGGATTGCTTGCACTGTAGGGCCTCGGGTCAAAAACTTGGTGAGGCTAATAAAAAAGATTGTTTCGGCTAATGTTTCGAGAGATACGGCCCATGATCTTGAACATGTTTCGGGTATGGATGTTACGAGAGATTTGGGGAAATATCTCGGCATGCCAATCATCCACAAAAAGGTTACAAAGGGGGATTTCACCTACCTCCTTAATCAAGTTAAGAATCACCTCTTAGGGTGGAAATTCAAGAACCTTACTTTTGTCGGGAGAGTTACTTTGACTAAGGCGATGCTCACCTCGCTCCCGGTTTACTCGATGTCGTTTGTCATGCCCCATAAAGGAGTTTGTAGACAGTTGGACCTCGCTTCTCGTGGTTTTATCTGGGGTGATAACGATGGTCAGAGGAGACTGCGTCTTGTTCCTTGGGAGGATTTGTTGTAGGATTTGTATGTTAGTATCAAGGGAACTGTGACAAAAAGTTGTCCAGTTCCTAGGCACAGCGGAAGTAATATGCCAAGTTATCAACGCAATTACTTAAGGTGGAAACCCTAGATAACCAACTAGTTATCTTTGGATGAAAATCACCTCTCTTTCGAGGATTTGAAAGGTCTACTTGTATATTCAATCAATGAGTTTAGAGATGAACGAGATTACAAAACTTATTGCTAAGTACTAACCTAGGTCCTATCAAAAACTCTAAGATGAAAATACCAGTGAACTTACTTGATGTTCTTTTGCAAGAACACTTTTCTCTTCTCTTAGTCTGATGCACTTCAAGCTTCGTCAAAATACACAAGTCCTAAGAACATAAAGATGATCATATATATAGGAAGCAAGTCTTCCGTATAAAGATATTCCAAGAATATATTATACGTCAAACTTATTTCCTAATTTATAACAATCATGGCTTTCAAGTTAACCTAATTAACTCGAGATTTACCAAATATTACATAGACAATATTACAACCAACTCTAGCAATATCCTAACAAGGAAAAGATCTCCTACAAGATCTTCTCGGCTCGCCGCCCACGCTAGGGTTAGAAACAACACGGATGTAACGCAGTTCCTTCAGACTTCCCTTAATACTTCATCAGTCTTCAAATCTTCAATCTTTTCATCTGAAATATCAAGATAAACTATAACATAGTATATGCTAAGGTTGTCATCGTCAAAACATAGAGTAATAGTGGAAAGGAACCTATTGAGGAACCAGTGTTCCTCAGGTCCCTATTCCAACAATTTCCCCCTTTTTTATGATGACAAACTCGTATAAGTGTAATCACAGAGACAATAGGCAGATATGAATATGAATCTCAGGACAAAGATACTTAGACCAAAAGCTTCAAATGGTTCCCCCTTAACCTTTGAATTTTCTAACAAGTTCCCCCTAAACACGATGTCAGTCCTATTGGTTCCAAGATTTCATAGTATATTCCCCCTTTTGACATCATCGAAAAGATTTGAAGATAATATAAGGAACTATGATGCAAAACATGAACGTGCAAGACTCACAAGGAATAGAACAGCAAAATATTGTTATTATCATTCATGAGCCCAAAGACAACTGCGACTCATACAGGCAAACACAAAAAAAAAACAGAAATCATGAAGCAGAAAGAACAACAAGAACAGAAGGATTGATGTGTTGGGGAACCCTAGAGGAAATTCTATGCCAACTACATCGGAGGAACTGCTGGAGAAACCCTATCCTCTCTTAACAGAGAGAACGTCGGCAAGCTTGACGAAGGAAGAGCTAAGGTCACGAATAGCAGTAGAAATTTCCCGTAGTTCCTCAACAATCTCGGAAGAGGTCTCCTCTTGATCATCTGCAGGAGCGGGTCGAGCAGGTATATGTTTGGAGGGCCTGGACTTCTTGGAGACAGTCTCTTCCACTTTGAGACTGTTGATGTAGGAATTATCCATCATGTGGGAGAACTGCGTCTCCTCCTCTGTTGTCGGGTAAATGTCAAGTCTCTCCAAGAGAGCCTTGATGAGTGATGGGAACGGCAGAGAGTGGGATGGATGGCTATGGCATGCCTGCATGTGATGCATGATGATCTTAGGCAGGTCAAGGATCTCCCCAGAGACGATTTTGTCCATGAAGACAGTGTCGGCAATCAGAACTGTGCTCCTCTTTTCTTGGCGAGGAACTACGTTGTTTATCAGAAACGCATGGAGCAGCTTCATGGAGAGGGAGAGGAACCTTGTGTTGAATTCCTTTAGGGAAGAGTTCCCAAACACAGTCTTGGCAAGCTCAGTCTTCTTGACAGGCCAATGCTTTTTGTGGATAGCAAAGAACCCGGTTCCTGTAGGGATCCCCAGTACGGAGGAGATGAACAGCTTAAAAAGTTCCATCTGTTGGTCGGTGAGAACCATGGGTGTGTTCTTGGAGGCCATTTGAGAGATCGAGAGATTAGGGTTTGAGAGAGTTCAAAGTTTGAGAGGAGGCGAGAGAGAGATGAAGGCAGAGGAAGGGAAAATAGGGTACGAACATCCCTTAAATAGTTCTCACACCAAGATCATAGAGAGATCCTTCAAACGGTCATAAAAAGATCTTCCCCAATCACCGCTGATACAAACGGTAACAAAATCCATAGTAAATCGGCCTTAGTTTCCATCATTATATCAGCCCCAACATTCATATTTCTCAATCAATTTTAACCACAAAATCAACCATCATTACCCTGCAGCAATCGGCACAAGGAACTAAGCAGAAAAAGTAATCTGTCAGGCGGCTTCGCGTGTTTCCGAGGCAGTGAAGCGTGCGACAAAGGAGAATAGAGAAGTTCCTTTCACAGTTCCGTTTTAGTAGTTGGCAAGGGAGGGTTTGGATGCATTTATGTGATAGGTAATAAAATAAAAACAAGAGTACACATCCAAACAACATAAATCAGGGAGGGCCAATTTTGACACAAACATAAACACGTTCTAGAGTGGTGCTCATAAAAAAAAAGATCATAGGAACAGTTTATGTAAGTCAAGCTAGGGAGGGTCTATAATCAATCTTCATTTCGGCTTATATTGTGGGTTCAAATAGATCCGATTGATTATTTTGTGTTCAAAGAAGTACGATTTTGTCAATTTATTATGAATGACAGTAGAGTCTGTATATTATGCACGTCACAAAGATAATAACACATTTTGAATGACTATGACTATAGAATCAAGGATCATGTAAGCAAGCAGGGAACCATAAAATCAACCAATCATTTACTAGTCAAGACAGAGAAATATACAAGGGAACTCAGAACCGCTAATCAATGGCAATCATGCCCAAGAGTAACATGAAGTATTCAAAAGGTTCTCTATTTAGGGCCTTAGTAAAAATGTCAGCTATCTGGTCCTCAGTACGACAGTGTTCCATGAGAATAATACCCTTTTCCACATTATCTCTAAGAAAACGGTGCCTTATGTCAATATGTTTACACTTAGAGTGAAAAACAGGATTCTTATATATACTAATGGTGCTAGTGTTATCACAGAGAATTTTTAGAGGACCATAGGACTTACCAAAGTCAGCGAGTTGTTGCTTGATCCGTAGAAGATTTGCACAACAAGCTGCAGCTGCGATGTACTCCGACTCGGTGGTGGAGAGGGGAATTGATGATTGCTTTTTGGATGCCCATGACACTAGGCATGGACCAAGGAACTGAGCCATTCCAGAGGTGCTTTTCCTATTCTTGAGATATCCTGCATAGTCAGCATCAGTGTAGGATAGTATTTCAAAATCATCACTCTTAGGATACCATAGACACAAATTTTCAGTTCCCTTGAGATATCTAAGAATACGTTTGACTGCAGCCAGATGTTTGACTCTTGGATCTACTTGGAATCGTGCACATAAGCACACTGAGTACATGATGTCTGGACGACTGGCCGTCAGGTATAGAAGGGAACCAACCATTTTCCTGTAGAGAGATTGATCAGCCTTGATGTCTGTTGGAACCAGCGTCAGTTTGGTTGTAGGAGAGATTGGAGTGGCGAATGGCTTAGAGGAACTCATTTGAAATCTGTCAAGAAGTTCCTTGACATACTTTTGCTGGTGGATTTGAGTTCCGGTGGGAAGTTGATTTATTTGCAATCCCAGAAAGAAGGTGAGTTCCCCAATCATACTCATTTCAAATTCGCTACTCATGAGATTCTTGAATTTCTCTACAAGGGACAGATTAGTTGAACCAAAGATAATATCATCGACATAAACCTGGACAGCCAGGATATCTTCATTTTGTTCAAGGAGAAAGAGAGTTTTATCAATCAAACATCTTCTGTATCCATTGGATATCAGGAACTGAGCTAACCTGTCATACCATGCCCGTGGTGCTTGCTTGAGTCCATAAAGAGCTTTGTCGAGGAAGTAAACATGGTCTGGTCTGCTTTTGTCCTCAAAACCCGGAGGTTGCTTGACATATACTTCTTCTTGAAGAAATCCATTTAAGAATGCAGTCTTGACGTCCATTTGGAATAGTTTAAAGCCCTTATGAGTAGCAAAAGCGATCATGAGTCGAATGGCTTCCATTCGAGCAACAGGAGCAAAGGTCTCATCATAGTCAATGCCTTCTTGTTGACAATACCCTTGGGCAAAAAGTCTTGCTTTATTTCTGGTGACCATGCCTGAGTCATCAAGTTTATTTCTAAAGATCCATTTGGTTCCAATGATAGTTCTGTCTGAAGGACGAGGAACCAGACGCCAAACTTTGTTCCTTTCAAATTGATGAAGTTCCTCGTGCATAGCATGCACCCAGTCCACATCATTGAGAGCTTCCTTGTAGTTCTTAGGTTCAAGAACAGAGAGGAACGCCGTGAATGCACAGAAGTTGTTCAATGAGGATCGGGTGGAGGGACCTGTCTTGTCAAATGGAGAGATAATCTGATCAACTGGGTGAGATCCCTTGTATTTGTAGTTAACAATAGGAATTGATGGTGAAGAGGGCTCATCCTAAGGAACTGTATTGTCTTCAATCTCATTGGAGTCTGGGTTCTCTGAAGAGGGAACTGTGGTGGAGTCAGAGGGGCTAGGAGCATTGGGAGAAGATTCATCATTCTGTACAAGGGAACTGGGTACAGAGTTTTGAGGGTGATCTTCCTCGGGATTCTCATCTGCAGTACCTGTAGGGTCTAAGAAAAATTCCGGAGTTGCAGAGGAGTCTGGAGTAGATTGATCTTCTTCTTCATCAGCATTATTGTCACATGTGGGAAATACCTGTGAAGACACATGAAAAGCATATTCATTGAAAACAACATGAATGGATTCTTCGAACTTGGAAGTCCTCATGTTGAACACTTTGAAGGCTTTGTTATTTGGAATATATCCCAAGAATATTCCTTCATCACTTCTGGGATCGAACTTCCCAATGGGAGATTTGCCATTGTTGTGGACGAAACACTTGCACCCAAAAACCTTGAGATGAGATATGTTGGGAACTCGTCCATGGAGAAGTTCATATGCAGTCTTCTCAATTTGGGGCCGAAGCATGGATTTGTTTAAAATATAACATGCAGTGTTGACAGCCTCAGCCCAAAATCTTTGAGAGAGACCAACTGAGATAAGCATAGTGCGAGCCATATCTTCAAGAGTCCGATTTTTCCTTTCAACCACTCCATTTTGTTGAGGAGTTCTGGGCGCGGAGAAATTGTGAGTGATCCCCTTTTCCCTGCAAAAGGTTAGGAACTTGGCATTTTGGAATTCGGTTCCGTGATCGGAACGAATAGCCTTAATTTTGTGTCCCAGTGACATTACGAGAGTTGGAACTATTTCACAGAATCTATCAAACACCACGTCTTTTGATTTTATGAAAATATTCCATGTGTATCTCGAGAAGTCATCTACAATCACAAGAATGTATCTATTACCTCCAATACTTTGAGTACGCATAGGACCACAGAGGTCCATATGGATCAGTTCCAGAGGTTTGGAGGTACTTATGACAGTTTTTGGTTTAAAAGAACTACGTACCTGTTTACCTCGAACGCATTTGGAACAGAAATCATATTCGTCTACCTTGATAGAGGGTAGGCCGTGAACAAGTTCCTTTCTTTGAAGTTTGTGAATGAGTTTCAGACTTGCATGACCAAGTCGTTGATGCCACAGAATAGATTTGTTCATCATTGTGGCAAGGCACAGCTTTTCTTGAGGAGAGTAGCTATGGTCAACGATGTAGACATTATTGAATCTCTTACCTTTGAGGAGAGTTTTCTGAGACTCAGGGTGAATCACAAAGCACTCAGAAGGAGTAAATAGGACATTGTTCCCTCCTTGGTCACACAGCTGCGACACACTTATTAGATCAAAACCAAGATTATCGACATGGTGAACGTCACTTACCTTAATGTTTTCAGAGAGATCTACAGTTCCAGTTCCCAATATTACACCTTTCTTCTTGTCACCGAAGGAAATCTTTCCTCCGTTGTATCTCTGAAGTGAATGAAGTTGCTCTTTATTACCTGTCATATGACATGAAGCGCCACTGTCTATGTACCACTTAGCAACATTCTTCACTTCAGCCTGCAAGGAAAACATTAATTTTTACGAACCCAATCCAGCCAAGCTTTTCTGGGTAAGTTAGTCTTTAAAGTTCCCTTGTTGGGGAGTTCTGAGTTTTGGACTTGGAGTCTTTAACATTTTCATAGTATTGAGGGTCATTAATGTCATTGATTTGAGTCTTTCCATGTCTGAATTTTCTAGAGGCCTTTTCTTCCTGTTTCCTCTTTTTCTCACAATCATATATAAGATGTCCTTGGTTCCCACAGTGCCAGCAGACACGGTTGGTGGGAATCCACTGATACTTATCCTGAGTTTTGTAGTGAGATTTCTTTTTACCTAGATCAACCTTTTTCCTGAGGGTATTTCTAGGTTTACCCTTTCCCGTATTTTTATACATGTCGTGAATGTGGGGACTGAAGTATGGGGCACAGGGTGGTTCCTTTGTAGGGGAACTCTCAATCACTTTGATTCTTTGTTCCAAATATTCATTTTTTCTATTAGAGGTTTGAAGAGCTAAGTCAAGTCTTTCATTTTTGGCTTCAAGAATTTTGGTTATTTCATCAAAGTTTGAATGAGATTCACAAGAAGGATTAGACACGTCATGAGGTTTATAGCCTAGTCCTCTACTGGGTTTAACGAAGACGGTATGAGTGACAGTTTTCTCATGAATACATTCAGTGAGAGAGTCAAGTTTCTCAATAATGGTATGCAATAAGGACTCAGAAGGTTGTAAAGGGGAATTGTTTCCTAAGTTCAGTTTTTCATGCCAGTTGCAAGTAGGACAAGTGGTGATTTTGTTAGCATTTTCATATTTCTTGCACCAAGCTTCACTTTCATCAGAGAGAATAGAGATTTCTTCTTCATTTTCAGCAAGTCTACTTAGCAGGTTGTTATTTTCTTTGCTCAGAGATTTGATAAGTTTGATCAATTGTTTCTTATCATATTTGAGAAGAGTTTCAGAAAGTTCAGAGAAAGAAGATACCTCAATAGTTGGTGACTCATTTTCAGGTTGAGCCATGAGACATACTTTGGTCATGTCGTCCTCAGAGTCACTGTCTCCCCATATAGCTTCAGGTTCTGAAACAGTCATGAAGCAGACCTTGGATGGATTTAGATCCAGTTCCTTGTCAGAGTCGCTATCACCCCCAAGTGGTGGTGGCAACCAAAGCCTTTTTCTTGGCAGGAACCTCTTCTTCTTTAGTTTTATCTTCATTCTTAGGGCAGTCTCTAGCACGATGTCCTGGTTGATCACATTGATAGCATCTTAGTTCCCTCCTTTCCTTGCGATTCTCATTCTTGGGGAACTTGCCTTTATGAAATTTTCTTACAGTGCTTGTGAGCAAAGCGGTCATTTCATCGTCATCATCATCAGAGTCAGCTCCAGTGGAGAGTCTTTCCAGGACTTTGGTTAGGGCAAGAGCAATGCCAGCCTCAGTAGAGCTTTTCTCATTTCCCTTCATTTTATCTTCATGACGTTGAGCTTGCCCAACGAGTTCCTCTAAGGGGAGTTCCCTGATGGAAGGGGTCTGAAGCATGATATCTTGTGTGACTGCAAATTTTGAGTTTAATCCATTGATGAATACCATGGATTTTGACCATTCCTCGAGCTTGACTCTGCAGGCGCGAAGTTTGTTACACAATATCTCCAGACGACCATTATACGCAGATACGTTTTCAGTTTCTAGCATCTTGAATTTGTGATATTTTCCTTGTAGATCGAATTTTCTGCTATTTTGGAGATCTTCACTTCCCAAGTTGAAAGTTTCAAGAGCTTTCCACATATCTTTAGCATTGTCAATGCCCATAACCTTATCTTGATCAGATTTCGAGAGAGCATTCAGAATATATTGTCTGGCTTTGGCATTCTTTTCTTGTTGAGAGAATTGTTCAGTGGTCCAGCGCTTGAAATCCAGTTCTGACTTGTTATTAGCCGGATCCTTTGGGACTTCGTAGTTTCCATGCTCAACAATTTTCCAACATATCATGTCATTAGTTTGGAAGAAACCAGTCATATGTTCCTTCCACCATTGGAATTGATCAGGTTTCAACAAGTATGGCTTGTTTGTAGAGATACCTAGTTCTGGTTCGTTTGGACGAGACATGTTGATAACCTGTAGGATTTGTATGTTAGTATCAAGGGAACTGTGACAAAGAGTTGTCCAGTTCCTAGGCACAGCGGAAGTAATATGACAAGTTATCAACGCAATTACTTAAGGTGGAAACCCTAGATAACCAACTAGTTATCTTGGATGAAAACCACCCCTCTTTCGAGGATTTGAAAGGTCTACTTGTATATTCAATCAATGAGTTTAGAGATGAACGAGATTACAAAACTTATTGCTAAGTACTAACCTAGTTCCTATCAGAAACTCTAAGATGAAAATACCAGTGAACTTACTAGATGTTCTTTTGCAAGAACACTTTTCTCTTCTCTTAGTCTAATGCACTTCGAGCTTCGTCAAAATACACAAGTCCTAAGAACATAAAGATGATCATATATATAGGAAGCAAGTCTGTCGTATAAAGATATTCCAAGAATATATTATACGTCAAACTTATTTCCTACTTTATAACAATCTCTATGGCTTTCAAGTTAACCTACTTAACTCGAGATTTACCAAATATTACATAGACAATATTACAACCAACTCTAGCACTATCCTAACAAGGAAAAGATCTCCTACAAGATCTTCTCGCCTCGCCGCCCACGCTAGGGTTAGAAGCAACACGGATGTAACGCAGTTCCTTCAGACTTCCCTTAATACTTCATCAGTCTTCAAATCTTCAATCTTTTCATCTGAAATATCAAGATAAACTATACCATAGTATATGCTAAGGTTGTCATCGTCAAAACATAGAGTAATAGTGGAAAGGAACCTATTGAGGAACCAATGTTCCTCAGGTCCCTATTCCAACATTTGTGCGGGAACAAGGCCTTGGGAGGTCTAGGTATCCGAAGCTTCAGGGAGGTTAACGTTGCTCTGTTGGGAAAATTAGGTTGGAGATTGAGATCGGGGTGTGCTGGCATTTGGAGTGACATTGTCATGGCGAAATATGGATTAGTGGAGGATGGGTGTAGCTTTAAAAGAACCACTTTTATGCCCAGTTCTTATACCTAGAAAGGTATTGCCTGGGGGCTGGTTAATTCAGTGGTTAAAGGTACGCATTGTTTGGTGAGTAATGGCAAAAATTGTCGGTTCTGGAAGGATAATTGGATCGATAATCTCCCCTTGGATCAGGTTGCTATTGTGCCTCTCAGTGCTAACATGATTAATAAATCGGTCGCTGACTTTTGGGATGAGGAGTGGGATGGAAGTGGTCAGTTCTTCATGACCTCCTCCGGACAAGCTGGATGCCACCAGTGTCGGGTTCGACAATCACAGTGACGATTCTATGTTCTGGGTTCCATCTTCTTCAGGAGACTATACCACAACGACAGCCTATCTGTTGATCAAAGGGGACCCGATAAACCCTCCTGACCAGGAACTCGCTTGCTTCTATAAGCTCATTTGGAAATTTGAAGTGCATGAGCATATTAGGTTCTTTCTTTAGGTGGCGGTGCACGGGAGAGTCCTTACGAATGAGGAAAGACACTGCTGAGACCTTGCTCTTGACCCCCCTTGTGCCCATTGTAAGAATACCCCGGAATCCCTTCTTCACCTGTTCTAGAGTGTTTTGCGGCTAAAGAGGTTTGGACTCTATTATTCTGGCCCGAAAGTTGGGTGCTTTCTATGATTGTCCGGTGAAGGTTTGGATTGGCAAGAATCTAGGTAACAGGTGGAATAATCTCTCGGATACGGAGGACGACATCCTTTTCTCCATTGCGGTGTGGTGAATTTGGCGATGGCGTAACGCCAGAATCTGCGACTCGTGCAAAGTTCCCGGGAACAGGTGAGCTTTCATCCTGGGGCAGGTTGAGCAATGCCTGAGAGCCAGAGCTTTCATGATTTGCTTCTGGGCCGAATGTCGTGAGCCTTCCAAAGAATTTCAATTGGGCATGTCCTCTTCATAATTGGGTGTCCATTAATGTGGATGGGGCTTTCCGGGAGTTTAACAGATCAGCTTCGGCGGGAGGGATTATCAGGAATGAAGCAGGGGCCTGGCATACTAGTTTCCTCGTTAATATTGGACCGTGTCCGATCCTTGCGGCGAAGCTCTGGGCTATCCACTATGGACTTTTGTGTGCTTGGGACAGCGGTTTCCAAATGGTGCAGATCGAGTCGGATTCCATGTTGGCCATTGATCTTCTCCTGGATAACGATGTGCCCAATTACCCCTTCATCAGCCTCGTGCAACGATGTAGTAGCTCTTTGAGCAGAAGTCGGTCTACCCAACTTCGTTATGTTTCTAGGGAGACAAACCGCGTTGTGAACTGTCTTGCCTCCCTTATTTTTTACTTTTCTCTCAGATATCATGTGTTAGGTAACCCTCTAATATGTGACTACTCCGTTTTCTTAGCCACCTTTTTATCGAGTTTGCGAGGGCGGTGTCCCTCCTTAAAATAAAATAATAAATAAATATTTAGTTATGCTGAACAGGCGCATATGTGACCCATCAAAATCTCCCAAAACAATCCTGATAGTCCAATTGACTCCGACTCCGAATAAGGGAAGAAGAAGAAGAAGAAGCAACATCAGCTGTTCCATCATCTTCAATACCAGTTTACTTCTTCTGGGCAAAACCCAATTATCTCCTGACTCATCTTCCCCCCCCCCTTATCTTCACTATTCTAGGGTGAATCATGGATATCTTCAAGAAGAAACCTACCGCAAAAGGTCTGTCTCCTGATTTCTCCCCTTGAAATTCTATTAAATTTGCCAAATTTCTCGTTTTCTGTTTGTTTTTTCTTTTGCTGCTATGTGATTCGCCAAGTCGGGAATCGGTTTTTGCTCGATTTGTTTCGTGAACGTTGATGTGGATAATTTCCTGATTTTTACAGAGGTCCTCCGCGAGAGCAAGAGAGACATGGCGAATGCTACTAGAGGTCAGTGTTGCAACTTTCGGCCTTAGACCCAGTTCAATCATTATAAATTCCTTTTTCCTGCTATAATGCTTCACCATTATTATTCTCTTAGTCTTTGATCTTAGTACTTGATTTGAAGAATCGTTGAAATCTGCCGCAGAGCTGATAAATATTGCTCTTTCGGTAATTTGTTCTTCATTAGTGATCACTGATTATCTGATATGTGAAAATCCCCTTAACCCTAGATAGAGTTTTTTATTAGTTACCTACTCTTGATTGGGTAAGAGATCTTGAAGAAATGTTCTGTTGTTTCGCATTCATATTTGAAGCTCTTTGATGAATTTGGGGTAGTTTCATAGTGCTCAGCGTAATGTGATTGATAAGGTGTAGATGGGGAAAGTCACCTATGAGCATTTTTGTATTGAAGTGCTCTTTATAAGTCCTGCATTGCTTGCCAGCTTCATAATCTTTCCTCTCTCTTCACTTGGCTGTGTGCAAATTGTACTATTATTAAGTGCGGGTGAACTATTTTTCTTTCCGAGTGCTAACGATCTTTGTTTACCTTACTTTAGGCATAGAAAAAGAAATATCATCATTGCAGGCTGAGGTGAGTGGAATTTTTCCAAGTGGGTATTTTGTTTTATTAAGTCCATGCATCTAATTGATATGTATCATGACAACAGGAAAAGAAACTAGTTGCTGAAATAAAGAAAACTGCTAAAACAGGAAATGAGGTGTGTCCTCCTTCCCTTCTCCTAAATAGATACATAAATTCTTTTCAGTTTTTCCCCCAAGGACTTGGGCAAAAATATCCTTCATATTTTTTCTAGTTCTAAACTTGTGGTTTATTCAGGCAGCAACAAAGATACTTGCACGACAACTTATTAGACTTAGGCAACAAATTGCAAATTTACAAGGTAGTCGTGCTCAGATGAGAGGTATAGCTACCCACACACAGGTATGATTTTCAGCTCCCAACTATATATACTATCTTGCCCTTTATGCTAAGATTTGCTTCATATCTCTGTTTGTTTATTCAGCCTAAAGATTTTCACTTTTGTAGGCATTGCATGCTCATACATCTGTTGCTGCTGGCATGAAAGGTGCTACCAAAGCTATGTCTGCAATGAATAAGGTTAGAATTCTGTAGTATAATCACTTCTCTCGTCTGGATTTTTTATACCTTTTTAGAGGTGATAGTGATATGTATTTTTCTTGCTTATCCTGCAGCAAATGGACCCAGTTAAGCAAATGAAGATGATGCAAGATTTCCAGAAGCAGTCAGCTCAAATGGACATGACTGTACGTTGTTTTCCTTGTTTCTCTTGTGTATATATACTAGCATGTGTTCCCGCGCCATGCACGGGTCACATGTATTAAGTATTTTTAATAATATAATTATATATGTATTGCTATGTAGTACTTTTTAATTTTCTTATGGTGAGCCTCATACTTGGTCCTCTATTTGTATCATGCCAGATGGAAATGATGTCTGATGCTATTGATGATGCGGTAGATAATGACGAGGCAGAAGAGGAGACAGAAGAATTGACAAACCAGGTATGCTTTGTGTTGTGATTGTTACTCTCCACTCCTGAAGCATAAATTAAGCTGTAAATAAAACTATAGATTTATTGATAAATTTGTAGTTTGTTACTCAGTGAATGCATATATTATCAAAATAAAATTGACTCCAGTGTGCATACATTTCCTTCTTCTTTTTTTATAAGTTAACACAATTGGAAGTAGGTTTCGTTTGAGTTGAAAGCAATACACATGATCTAATTGGATTTTATATCATTCTTGTATTTTATGCTAAAGAGTGCATTCCTGATATTAACTGTTTCTCTTTGAGCACAGGTTCTTGATGAAATTGGAGTGGATGTTGCATCTCAGGTAAGAATTATTGGATTTTGTTTCAGAATCTCACATTGACTTCCATTTGTCCATACTGATATTCATTGTCCTTTGAAATTTCAGTTATCAGCAGCTCCAAAGGGAAAAATCGCAGGAAAGAAGACCGAGGATGTTGGCACGTGAGTTTTGCTGATTCTTCTCTTGCATCTTCTCCTCTTATTTTTTTCTTTTAGCAGTTGCTTTGTACTCAGAATTTCATCTGGCTTCCATGAACTTATTTAACTAAAAATAATTACCCTTGAAATCTATGCATTGTTAAATTGCTCTGGGTTATTTAGTAGGCTTAAGCTTCTCCATTTATCGGTGGTTAGAATCCCCTTTACTCCACCTACATATTCTTCACGCTATTTTCGTCTTTTGGTTTCAAAACTCCATTCTTATTGCCAACATTTGTGTATGTGAATATATTCCAACATTTTCAGGTCAAGCATGTCTGACCTTGAGGTCCGGTTGGCAGCTCTCAGGAACGGTGCTTAAAATGGATAGACGAATATGTTGCATTTACTTGGGTCTCAGCTAAGATTTTCGGCTTTTGTGAATATACGATTGACAGTGGCCTAAGGGTCGTTCTTCTATTTGGTTTGCACCCTTTTGTTTGTATCCCACTGGGAGATGTACTTGATATAATAATCTCAATTTGTTACCATTTACACCTTGCTGTCGATATTTTGTTCTTGATCAGTACAATCTTATCATGTATAGTTCATCAAATTTGCTTCCCGTGAGTCCAGAAATAAAACCGTGCTCTTATTCTTTGTCATAGTTCAGAAGTTTTATACAGGCTAAATCTAGCAGAGAATGCAACAACTTATTACATAAATGAATGATCATGTATCTGACAAAAATATACACCTTCCATGCACCCATGAATATATTTGCAAGTACAATGTTCCAAAATCAAGCCAAGCCTTGATAATTGCATTTTCCTCCATTGTCGAATTTGATCTGCAATCTGCATTTCTGACCGCCGTATCTACCTTATTGTTCCGATCTCTATAGTATGTGGGAGCCAAGCCGAAAAATTCTATTTATATAACTAGTTACCACAGTGGCCTGTGTCATTGGCCACGAGCAACGTCATTGTCAACCTTGTCATCTTTACATCTCTTGAGAAGAACAAGCTGACGGTGCAAGTGTATAACCTAAGATATAAACAGACCGCAGAAATCAGTGTCATCTAGGCCATAAATGGAAAGAATTAAAATTGTACTACGGAGTATTTTTGATGAGCAACTCTTTTGAAACATAAAAACTAGTACAAACCATTCATGTGTGTGTCTCTAAGAATGCATTATCTTGCATAAAATTTAATGCATTGGTGTGTACGGATTCTCTTTGAAAATGCTGAAAATTAAGGGCGACACAAAATGAAGATATTACCTCCTCCTGCAGCAAACTAGGAAGATTTCCGGTTGAAACAAGCCCAAAAATCTCTTGCACAAGCTTTTCATGCTTGATTCCTGTCCATGTTTGTGCAGGAAGTGCAAGTAGGAGCACGGTGAGGACGTCGTATCCTCCAGGGTGCATATTGTTCTTATCCTCTTGGATTGTGCAACAAACTGGCTTATTTGGAGATGAAGGGATCAATACTTGTAGTCCCTGCCTAGTATGACCATTAGCTACCATTCCAGAAACCACTGTAATTGGTTTGCCACCATTATCCTTCAATGAGTTTACACACGTCTCCAAGCAACAAAACCTACCCGAACAACCCCTCTCTCCTGAATAAAGCTCGGCCCCTTGGCAACAGACTGAGACTGCAATATCTGTTAAATTGTGTTCTATACCTAAAGAGGGCTTTTCTCTGCAGCAATTGTCCACTGAATATAGATATTTAGATACGTGTTTGTATAAATGGGTTTCCCGAACTTGTTTCAGTATCTCCTCCTTTATAGAAAGTCTTTCTATCTCCTCTTGGCTTAGACTTTGATCCACATCCTCGCATCTACGAACTTCGGCAACCCACTTGATGAACTCCCGGAAATTCGAAGGCAAGGACATGCACACAACCTGAAGGACACCTTCAATATCTTTTACATTGTTCGACTTCAGAAGAAGTGGAAGATCATCCATTAAGTATTTTGCCATGCTGACCCAACTCTCATGCTTGCAACTCTAAGAATGAATATCAAATTCAGATTCTCCATCAGAAGATAGTAGAACATACTGGAAGCATAATGTCACCAAAAAAAGAAGATAACAGCAATGAAGTACCCCAAGTGTTTAAATAAATAAGTTAGGTTTTATTTGACATTTACCCTGATATAGATTGCCCTGTAAGAGATCCTGAAGTATTACTCTAGGAGATGCTATAAATAATTCAAACTTGAGAAAGAACAATGTTTATACCAAAACAAACCACAATTAAATAGTAATTTTAGCTAGTTCATCCTGCACTACGTTTTCAGAGTGTCATATTTGTTACATCCTCCATTATATATTGCAATTGCTTTCAGTGCTTTGTCTAAACCTGAGATTACTAAGAGATGAACATAGTACATCTTAACTTTGAGAATTTTAGTCTCCCCAATGATACCTTTTTTGAAGTATCAAGTTTGCTTTATGTCATATAAACTAACATCGTACTTGTAGGTTTGTACAAACGAGCGAAAAGAAAATCAATTCGTACAAATGAGTATTAACATACCAACGTGTAAAGAAGTGCTGGTTCTCGCTGATTTCTTGAGATAAGCATAAACCTAGAAAAGCAGTTTCAAACTATAATTAGGTGAAAACCAAAGCTGAATAAGGGCAGAAAATGATCCCCTTATGTAATAGATTCGTTTGCCAAATGCAAAATACACCACTGAAAATGATGCCAAGTTATGTGAGATATTAAATATGTGACTGCTAAACAAGAAAACCAGCTTCCATATTACTGACTATTGATGCTGAAAATTAGAATAACCCAAGGAAAAGATTTAACATGCAGAAGATATTGATGCTGATCAAGGGATACATATTCCTGACTATCAGTCACATTGATACTTACCCTCTGTGCTGGCCATTAGCATCAGTATCCATGGCTTCCCAGAGAAGAGTAAGTGGAACCCAGTGAGGGGGATATTTGAAGCGTGCAACATCAAGAATAAGGGCCATGTCTTTTCCAGGGTGATAACCACCAATTGGGGAGAAATGACCAGCTCCTGTCTAGAAGTTCAATGTAAAAACAATAGTCCATCAAAATTTTGTCAACATGATGAATTCAACATAGGACTATTACAGTAGATCAAAGCTAAAAACAAACTTTACTAGAGAAAGAAATATGAGTATATGACTTTTTGGAAGTGGGTCAAATAGGAACAGCATAACTAAAATGACAAAATGGTAATAGCTATAGCCAATAAGGTTTATGGTTATAGCTGCCGCAATAAGGTAGCATATTATTAAGGTCGTTTGATATGAGAGCAATAAAGCATAGTGAATAACACTTTCAGACTGAGGATTTTTTCACGGAATAGTATCAATGATAATTGTAATCGTAACAAATTTGCCCAAACCCAGGAAAAACATATAATGCCTTAAAAATCATCAGATATACTTCTCCCAATTTACCTGCTTGAAAACCCCTCTATGGTATGAGGAAATGAGATGACGATCATCTGATTTTGAGCATTCCTTGACATAATTACGGAATTGACCGATAGAACTTTGGGTCGTATGAAAAGCAGAAACTTTTGCTCCTGCACACCGTGCTAGAGATGCAAGCTTCCCAAAAGATATACCTTCATCTTTAACTTTCTCCAAAGGCTCACAACAATCAAGCATTGATTCATCAAACCATCTCCAGGGTCCTGTGATGAAAATGCAGTAACATAAGAAACTAAAACCTGTCAAGATTTAGAGCTAAACACAGCGATGTACTCCAGAAAAAGAAAAAAAAAACATTAACCATAACAAAAAGAGCATAAATCATTGAAAGTAACTTTCTTCAAGAGTCTCAGCCTTCCAAGGGCAGTTAACGGAACAAATCAACTGGTTTCTGGTGATCACTAATCTACTATCCAGACTTGTAAAGTTTTGAGGGATGGAGATACACTAATCCATGCAAGTTATAGGATAATCTTGTAATCAGCTGAGACAAGGGGGTAAACATCATCACCAGGTAGCATCTATCCTTCAGGAACTTCAAAAAAGTCTACCGAAGCAGATTCCGGGTATTGCATATGTATAAGAAAATGAAACAGTTTCTCTTCATCAGAATATATACACACATGACCATGCTCATGCTAGATACCTTTCCATGTTCTTCCAGGATCAATAGCCAGGGCGTTCAAGACCATCGAGAGACTGGCCAGTCCACAATAGGCAGGCTCTGATTGCGTCTGGAAGTGGGAAATTAATCGATAGAAAGCTTCCATAGTTCCATTGTCGAGGGCTTCAATGAAAAGTCGCTGCAGACCATATTTAGGAAAAGATTCAGAAACAATTTTCTACTGCAGGGCAACAAGCTAGTAATAATTCAGCAGCTGGCCTCAAGCTGCTGAAGTACATTAAAAATAGTTCTTCTATTAGTTACTTTACTTGTGAGATTTAGATAGATTGCACAACGAGAGATTAAAAAAACGTAACGGCTATATACACTCATTTTTTTGTCTATATACACTCAATACCCCACGCAGTTGCGACGCGTGGGCGTGGGTATTACCCACGCATACACAACGCGTGTACGAGACCATTTTATGGATATCCGAAACATTTAATCCACGGGTACGCAAAGCGTGTGCGTGGGTATAATTTTTTTTTGTCAATCCCACGCTTCATATACGCGTAGGTCATAATCGGAAAAAAAAAAAAACTTAAACTCAAGACCCACGCACACGCGACGCGTGGGCGTGGGTCTTAAAACCAAACAAAAAATGTTATGCATGAAATGAATACCGATCAGCCGGAGGAACATGATGAAAATATACCCACGCACACGCAACGCGTGGGTGTGGGTATATTTTTGAAAAAATCCTTGCACACGCGTTGCGTGTGCGTGGGTATATTTTAATATTTCCGAAATTGCCCTACGGGTACAGTTTGCGCAGGCGTAATATTTTATCAAAATACCCACGCACACGCGTTGCGTGGGCGTGACTTTAATGGTCGGATATCCGTTTTAAACGTACGCCTACGCGTTGCGTGTGCGTGGGTACCTAGCCACGCCCACGCGTTGCGAGTGCGTGGGTATCTGAGTCTAAATAGACAAAAAAATGAGTGTATATAGCATCACCCTAAAAAAACCCTCTTTTTAGTTTCTCTTTCTCCACTCCGATCCAATCAATTCACTCAGACCCATTAAATTATAACCAAACAAACTCTTCAATCCAAACACTAACTACCACAATGTGAGAAAGAAAAAGAAAAATCAAGGTCAACCCCGCTCAAGGATGAGCTTTATCAGTAAAAGGGTGGAGCGAAGTGACCCAGATGAAGCAGATACCAATTGGAATCGCGCTTAAAAAAGGTAAAAAAAAGCAAAATTAGGAAGTAGAAACACAGATGTAAAGGGGGGTGAAGAAGAATGAACCTTTCCTTGAGGGGAAGCGAAATCGATAGCGGGTGGAGAAGGAAGAACCCTTCTGTAAAGCCCTGCCATAGCCATTAGTAGCTGTTGCGTACGAGTGTCGCGCTAGGGTTTAAGACGCCGGTTCTGAACAAGATTAGCAAACGGTGTCGACGTTTTGACGACACTCTATGATTTGTCTCACCCGCTAAAAATTAAACAGTTTCAAACCCGATTAAGGGTCCCATGTTTTGTGTGTGCCCGTTGGATCTCAGATTTGGATCTGTTTGTGGCATCATTGTAATTTTCTTTTCATCAAAAATAAATTGTTTTTCTAAAAAGAAATCATATTGCAATGGATAAAATAATGTCATGATGATGGATTAACTTTTTATCTTTTGCAGATTATTTCGGCGTTCATTATGTTAAGATATTGATTACTTTCCACCTAATTTTGAATTTATCTATTTTATTAATAAAGTCAAAATCTTATATAAGAGTATATTTTAAGTTGAAGTCTCGCTTAAAAAGTTGACTCCTTGTCTCAAGCGGCAATAGCCCTTCTTATCCAAACTAATTTAACATTCCAAGTCAATTATCTTATGCAGAGTTTTCTCCTGCCCAAAGGAGTTTGTGACGACATCGACGAAATCAATAAACACTTCTTCTAGAATAAAAAAAACTCATCTCATTCTCTTCTCCATTGGGACTTTATTTGTCAACCCAAATCTATGGGAGGACAAGGCGTCAGGAAAGCTTGGGATAATAATCAAGCTCTCCAGATGAAACTTTTGTGGAAAATCATTACTAACCCGGATAACATTTGGGTTAAGATTTTGAAAGACAAAATACTGTTCTAATACTGATTTTTTATCTCTTCATCGTAAACCTACCTAGTCTTGGCAATTTTCCCGCCTACTTCTCTTGTTAGATGATTTTAAGAAAGGCTTATCCTGGCAACTTGGGGATGGCAAGACCATTCTGTTTTGGACTGATAATTGGATCCCTAACACTCCAATTCATCAGTTCCGGAACAATAACCCAATTACTCAAAAAGTAAGTGAATTTATAACCCCAGATCACAAATGGGATTACAATAAGTTTCTTAGCATTCTCCCTATCAATATTGTTGACTCCATAAACCAAATTCGCATCCCTGTTTCAAACCCTAAAGACCATGTTATTTGGACATCTACTAATGACGGTAAATTTTCGGTCAAGTCGGCTTTCCATTTACTTCGACCTCTTAACAATAATGCGTTGATCAGGAAAGCTTATTGGAATGCCAAAATCCCTCCTAAGATACAAAATTTTCTATGGAAGGCTTTCTCTGATTGCCCTCCAAATACTGAACATCTTAATGGACATTTTCACAAAGTTTATCCCATTTGTAGTCTCTGTAACTCGGGTAATGAGGATAAAATGCACTTCTTCGTTAACTGCCTATTCACCTCTTCGGTGTTTGGTCAATTAAAAATCTTAAGCCCTTACGACTTCAATCTCAATTCTACTAATGACTTTGAAGAGAGTTTTGATAATTTATGTCGCTCTAATTCAGACTATGAAATTGGTTTCTTTATCTGGTGGACTTTATGGAATATTCGGAATAATAAAATCTTTCGCAGTGGTAATAACAACAATAATATCTCCATAGATGAAATCGCAAAGTGCCCTATTTAGGTTTCTAGAATGGAAAAATGCATTCCCTAGCTTCCCAGGACTTCGGTTTCCCGCAACAAGCGCAATCATAATACTACTCATTCGACTAAACCTCCTTGTAATCATTATAAAATCAATTGTGATGGCTCAAAGCGAGCCAATTCACAGTCTTTTTCTGGTTTTATTATTCGTAATCATGCAGGTTTGCCCTCTTTTGTGGAGCAACTTCAAATTCCTCCTTCCTCTGTCCTTGTCTCTGAAGCATTTGCGGTGCTAGAAGGGCTTAAAACAGCAGCCCGCCTTGATGTGAAGAATATCATTTTAGAAAGTGATAGTGAGATTGTAATTAATTGTCTGAATAAGAATAGGCACCCTCCATGGGAAATTGCTTCCATTGTAAGGGATATTTTCTTTTTATTTTCTTCTTTTGATAGTATTTGGATCTTCCACGTCCGAAGAAATTGCAGGAGAGCTGTCGATTTCCTTGCTTCCCAAACCTTCAACATTGAAGTGCTACGAGCCCTCATTTGCAAATGGAATCAAGCCACTTCCACTGAAGACGTGAGATCTCTTCAAGAATCTCATGGCGTCTAATCAGATATCCCAGATGGTTCTGGATTCCTTCAAAATCATCTGAGGTGATGATCTAGGCCTGATAAGCTTGTAGCTTTAGGTCTTTTGTTTCCTTGTTAAAAAAAAGTTGAAGTCTCGATTGTTTTTGTGACATATTTTATCCGCGGTAACAAACACGTATCACTTTTTACACCGCATAACACTCGACTTATCGTGACGTGGTATAGATAGGACAAAATCCTTTCTTTTCGAAAAAATGGCTTTCATAACGTCGTAACGATAAATCGGGTTTAAAAAAATCATTAAATACCTTTAATTAGTTTTTGGAATTCTTAAACTTGGTCGAAGGTGACCGATTTAAACCTAACATCACGTGATGTAGATGAGATTTAATTGAAAACTCATCTATACGTGATGTAGATGGGATTTAATGGAAAATTCATCTACGCGTGGTGTAGATAGTTTAGATAGAAAACTTATCTTCACTTGGTGTAGATAGGTTTTTATCTGTAGATGGGAAACGCATCATCATACGCTACACGTGTTGTAGATGGCAAACCTATCTACACGTGGTGTAGAAGGCAAACCAATCTACACGTGGTGTATATGGCTTTTTCCATCTTCAGATTTCTGTAGATAGAACTCATCGACCATTTTTTATCTACACGTACGTAGTGTAGATTGATCCCATACTCATATTGAATGTCAATACCGGGGTCGGACTACACCCGGGTTATCCCAAAGTAGTCCGGAGTTACAGGCTCACCTTGGATTTTGTCCAAAGTAGCCTAGGGTATTTATTTCGAAGGTTCTTCCTACCAAAGAAAAATTGAATGTCAACGGCTATATTTTTGCCTATTGGGTGTTTTTGGGGCCTATATTAGGCTTTTTTTGTAAAGAGTTGATGCACAACCAAACAATCACTATTAGTAATCACAAAAAATGACGTCTTCAAGCGGTGAATTAAGTAACTCATCAAGGAGACCACTCGGGCAATGAACTTCTACTGGATGTACTGCATCTAGCGGTCTGCTCTGACGCCACCCAAACTATCTGCATAGCCGATCTAGATTGTCCATCTCAAGAATATTGAGACACCGGATACCGACTCGATAAGTGGAAACTATATGGATCCCTCCAAAGTCAATCCGTTCATACAGCACCCAACGTACCTACAAACATTTATAAACATAACTAACTATATAAATTTAGAACTAATAAAAGAAAAAAGAAAAAAATGACTTACATTCTTTGGCCGGTACTCGTCCAGGATGCGCCTGTACTCCAAAATAGACTTGTCACTCCACAGTGGGGCCCGTGCGGTGTAATACCATGCACATCAACGAATATCATCATTTGTGTCTACCTCGGGTTTGGGTTTTCAGGAATATATGGAAAATATGTCCAAATCCAATCCTCCAGAAGCTTGCCTCACCAGACACACCATCGGCTTTCTCCCTAGATGTTATACCCAGTTGCTTGTAAAACATGGACAAAACCCCGACCCCCAAACAATGGAACTTAAGCGGCTCAGATCCTCGAAAAGCGACAACCAGCTCGTCAAAAGCTGGTTTGTGGTCTTGTTCACAAACAGAGAAGTGGACATGATGCGACACAAGAACCCAACTGGAATGCACGCAAGATTAATCAGTGCATGGACATCCTCATACGGACCACATGTCTCCACATCTGAAATTCCGCCACCGTCCCCTTCTTTAGATACTTCAGCATCCACTCATCGTCCGGGTCCAAGTTGTAATCTACGTCAATACCAAACACGTACGAGAAAATATGTGCACACTCCCTTCTCTCGACGACATAAAAGGGCTAACGATTACATCCGTGTCAATAGGCAAACCCAAAATCTCCAAAACGTCGAGTAGAGTGGGTCCAATCTCTTCGAACAACAGATGGAATGTGTTCGTCTCCGGGTGCCATCGCTCGACAAATGCATAACTGACGTTGTGGTTGACATTATGAAACTGGAAATCCATCAAAGATGCCAACCCAGTATATGCCACAATATAATACCAAGATCCTGGAGCCGGGTTAGTAGGTAAGATACCCTGCCACCGCAAAAAAGAGGTCTCAACATCCGCGAACAAGCATCTGGGTCAAGAGCATCCCAAATCTTATTCGCAATATGTGTATCATAATGAATCTGTATTGACTCATACTGAGGAGGAGGAGGAAGAGGGCCATGGGAGAGGTTGCGAGAGTTGCTATGAGAGTGGGTATGGGGAGTGTATAATAGCACATACGGGAGAGTGTACATGAGAGCGTACAAGAGCGCCTAGGGGAGCAGGAATATCGTTGCCTAATCTAACCTCCTTGACATCCGACATTACAATATCTGACTCATCATCACCCCCTACACCCCCTATCTAAGCTCTGCTTCTCCTAGCAGATGCAGTTAAACCGCGACCAGGTACATTTCAATCTGAACAAGCTCTCTCACGCACGTTTCCAAGCGCTTCCTATATTGCAGAATTGATGTGCAAATTAGCATGCATTTTACTGAAGTCTAGCGTTTCTCTAATTTTATCTAAATATTTTCTGAATAAAATTAAGCATTTTTCTATTCTATTCTAATTTTCAGTAAATTTAAATAACCATATATATATTCTCTGAATAAAATTAAGCGTTTTGTATTTGATATAAATCCATTCGCCCACACATCAAAATCCATTATCAAATACCAAAAGAGCATGTATTAAGCCTTTTGAATTTCTCTGCATCTTCAAATTAGTGCAGCTTTTTGTATTTGATACTAATGATCTTGATTTGTTTTTTGTTTTGATGTTTGCAATTTAAACATGTGCAAATACCAGGAGATTCGATTTTAAACCACTACACTATTCCCAGGTTAATGTGGTCCTTAATGTTAATTCCAAATTTTGTTATATACAGCTGCATTTCAGATGGTTTATTTTCGAGATTAAGATACTTATGATATTAATGTTTCATTTACATGTTTTTAAATGATTTTTTTCCTTCTGAAAAACGTAAAATGGCATATGTTCCTTCTTCTTTGCATGTATTTTTTGGTTTTGATATAGAGATTTCAATTGAATTGATCAAGCCACATAGAATCTGGGTTGACACTTGAACAATCATGTTAATGTTTATAATTCTCTCTTCATAGTGTTGCAGTTTTTTCCATTAGTTTTGGTTGATTTTTAGTCAATCTAAAATTATTGACACAAGACCAATCCTAAATGAAAAGCATGATTAAGTTTGGGTCTGAGATTATTAGTGAGTTTTAGGTAGTTTCTCTCCCCTTTACCCTCCAATTAGCGAAAATATATGATTTTTTTCTAATTGTGTTTCTCAGCCCTTGTATTGAATATTTTCCTAATTAAATTTGAGATGGGAGTGACTAAACTATTTTCAAAGTTCACCGTTAAATTGAACAAAACACGTTGTCGTGGTTGTTGTATAGGAAAATAAGGAGACAAACGGAAACAGTTATTAATTTGATCTATGAACATGATAATAAAAAGAGTCTAGATATATTTCTGAAATTGTAAAATAAACGTCACCCTTATATATTCTCCGACTTCTTTCTTAACAAGGGATGTTGATCACTACATAATATAGCTCTGCAGGTTTTACTTGGTAACATTCGCAATAACACCTTGACATATTTACTAATATTTTAGAATTACATTATTGGATATTGGGAGGTTGCGGATCAATTACATTATCATTTTCTTTAAGGGAGTCGAAGAGAGTCATCTCGAACAATATTGTTGGTCCGCAGTACAGGAATCAAGCGTAGCATAAGAGTTAATGGAGCATTCATCGTCCGATGAGCCATGAGCGGAGCCGTATACTGAGTCGTGTTTGGACTTATCAATATTACTGGATTCACCGACTACACGGCAGGGTGATGTGGCAGAAGATCTCAAAGAATAGTCATCCTTTTTATTGACTTTCTTCTTCCTCCTTCGACTCTTGTTTTGTCTATTGGGCTCTTTTGTTTTCATTACTTGTCTCGAGGTGCTTCCTACTGATTCCTCCTCCCTTGAGTTCACAATGTCGATAGTTGGCGCAAGTGTCGCCAATGCATCAGATTCAACGCCCCCCTTTGTCTCCCTGAACTCCTTCATCTACACGTAATCATACATATGTATTATATATTCAAATATCTTTATTTGATTATTCGCAGCAGCTTAACAATCAACAACCGCATGTGTGTATTTGTGCAAAAAACACATACATTTAGGTATGTGTGCATGCAAATGTAGAGAAATAATATAATTAATTCAAGTAATCACAAACCCAGCTAGGTCCAGTGACGGCTGCACCAGTGCATCCGATGTGTGCCACATGCTTTACATTCGTCGGAAAACCAATCTTAAATTCATCCTTTTGTTCTTCACCTTCACCTGTACTTTTAAGAACGTAACAGATAATGTATTTATTCTATAAAAAAATTAATCCATAGAAAAAAGAACATATATACGAAGAAGAAGCTTTAGATGAGTCACAATGTAAACATGTTGATAATACTTTCTTCTGATCTAAATCTCATTTTCACAAGAATCAAAATCAGTTTGTTAAGAGATACTTACCAAAAATGTGAGAAATGTATCTAAGACCTTTTAGCAATCGCCTAACCTTCACATTCATCCTCGAACCAGGAAGTTTTGGTTGTTGACTACTATTTGATGAATCATAGAAATAGTTAATCAGATCGATCACAATAAGAAAATGTAACAAGAGATGGACACAAAATCATTTTACACACCATCTTCGTACATCTATTATACGTGTTTCCGAATCATGCAACATTTAGATTAAAGCCCCTCCCTTTGATCAATAAGAAAATGGGAGAAGGAAGAGACGTTGAAGAAATTGAAAATGGTGATTTCTTCACGATGAAACCCTAATTGATATCTTGCTAAATATAGTCTATGATCATTTTTTTAGGTGGTGTCTTATAATTAGACATCATCCATGTCTTAGGTGTCTACCTATTTATGTGATTAGATTAATTAGTGCGATATTAATGCACAATGATATTGTTGACTTGCATTTTAAAGTCAAGTTGTCCTCAAAATATAAAAACTTAAAAAGTTTAGAAATACATTCAGGTTATTAACTTTGTAAGATAAAAATGAGATGTTATACAAATACAATTAAGCTCCAAGACCATACATAATAGTTGTTTAACATACTGTAGTAGATTTATTTTCCTTTTAAGTTCGTTAAGCATACAGGAATACTTTAATTTTTTTTTATGTAAACCCACAATTATTTTAAACTAAAGAATGCTGTAAAAACATATTGTATCTATATATATATTCCCGCTCATTTGCTTTTTCGACACTATTTACAAATCGAGAGAATCTTCTCGTTTTCTTCCAATATATAGAAATAAATATAGGCATGCGAAATATCGTTTGATTGTCTCAATGAGTACTTTGACAATATAAAAAAATTATAATTTTTATCATCGTATATTTAGAGATATTAACGTTACAAAACGTGTCTCGACAAATGTGTCAAAAGCAAATGGGAAGATCAATAGGGGACGGAGGGAGTAAAAGTTAGCAGAGTAATGATAATTTGTACTAATTAATGATGTAGATTTCATTTCTTTTATTTCTTATCCCTAAATTCTAAACCTACTCATCATCCGTCTTCTCTTCATCTCCATTATCGTCTGCTGCCTATCTACACCCTAAATTACCGGCGTATTTACAACATTATGTCGTATGGCCGTAAGCATTGGGGTGAATCTAGTTTTATATAGAAAGCAACTAGAGATATTCTGTGTTAATTAAAAAGGCCAGCGAGAAAATTCCAGGCCTATGATCAAACAAGGGGGACCGAGAGAAAGGAATTGGTTGGACTTGGTAGACAACTCTGATTTTTAGGCGATGAAGAATTCGACTCATTCTTCCAAAACATTCAAGTTTTAATCTTTCCTGATTGTGGGTAGAACAAGAAGAGGCTGATAGATGAGAATTGTGTCTCTGCTTTGCTTTTGCCAACAAAAGGTAAAGGGCACTTGTCTGCACTTAATTTACTGTTTTATATATCGACTGTTTGCGTATTGAATCGGGCAAGTTCTTGATCTATTCGGAGTTGCTTCATCTTTTTATTTCTAGTGTATGGATTAATGTTGCCTTTTCTGTTAGGTCTCAAGTTTGGGGATGTTTTCTGTAAGTTGTTATAATTTTGATTGCGATTTGACACAAATTTGCTGCTGAATTTTAAACGTTTTTTTTACGATTGATTGATCCCAGTATGTAAAAGTTCATGAAGTTTGAATAGTTCCTTATGAACTATTTGCTGGGTCTACTTCTGCTTATGATCTTAGCTGCAATTTGTGAGGAGTTACTGTCATGCTGTTTGTATTAATGATAAAAAGTCCATGTGTTTGCATTTGAAGATTTTTAAGGCGATATGAGGACTAGGAAAAGGGGGAAAATAGGCCACAAATTTCGGAATATGATGCAGTGCATCTGCTCTGGAGATCAGCTAAGAGCAGATGACATGGTTCTTGCATCTGTATCAGTTGGAGGAGTTGACCAGAAGGCTGATTCTGGAGACATCGAAGAAGCTGAATCATCTATTCGCGAAAGTGGTAGCTTAAATTACGAGGTTTGCACTTTTACTGCTATATTTTTTCTTCGACCTTGATACCGGTAGGCTTTTATTTTTGCATTTGCATTTTTACAGGAGGCTAGAGCAGTGTTGGGAAGATATGAATATCAGAAAGGAAATGTGGAAGCCGCTTTGCATGTTTTTGAAGGGATAGATATTAAGGCAGTAACTCCTAGAATCAAAGCCACTCTTTCTAGAAAAATACAGCATAAAAGGCATTCCGAAAATGATGATGAACTTTCCATGTCTATGCTTGCTGCTAGCCTATTTCTGGAAGTAATCTTTTTGAAAGCAAAGTCCTTGCAGGCTGTAGGAAAATTTACAGGTGATCTTTTTTTATTTTCTTGATTCCATATTGTCAAAATATTGGAGTATGGCTGTTCCATTTGCAGTTACTTGGTTTGATTATTTTATGTCTACGGGAAAATAGATGTGAAATGAAGCAGATAATAACTACTGGAACAGATAAGCGGTCTGCGAACTAACTATCTCTTCCGAATCATTTCGTGCAGAAGCTGCTCAATCATGCAAAGTTATTCTGGACATTGTTGAATCTTCATTACCAGACGGCTTTCCTGATAACTTTGGTACTAACTGTAAATTGCAGGAGACATTAATCAAGACAGTAGAATTACTTCCAGAACTATGGAAATTGGCTATTTGTCCCGATGAAGTTATATCATCTTACAGACGGGCTTTGCTCTATCGTTGGAATCTTGATAATGAAACAACTGCAAGAATCCAGAAAGAGTTTGCCATTTACCTTCTGTACAGCGGCAGTGAAACCAAGAATAATACAGAAGAGGCCATTCTAATGCTAATTTTTCTCTTGAAAAAATCAAATGATAAAGTAATTGCGTGGGATCCAGATATCTTGGATCATTTGTCATTTTCTCTTTCTGTATCTGGATTACCATATGCTTTAGCTCGTTTGGTGGAAGAACTGCTTCCTGGGATTATTTCGCGGGAACAGAGGTATCTTACATTAGCTCTTTCGTATTATGGAGATGGTGATAGCTTCACTGCATTAAGTCTTCTAAGAAAATTGCTGAAAACTAGAGAGGATGCAACATTCGTCCCTGGTCTATTGATAGCCTCGAAAATATGTGGACAAAATCCCGAATTTGCAGAAGAAGGGGTTCGGTATGCTCGAAGAGCCCTTGAAAACATGGGTGGAAGATGCAATCAGATAATTGGTGCAGCCAATTATTTATTGGGCATTTCACTTTCGCAACATGCCACACTAGCCATTTCTTACACAGAAAAGATGACAACACAATCAGAGGCCATTGATGTGCTTGAAAAAGCTTGGAATTTGACTGAGCTGAAAGACGCCACAATCGCTTACCACCTTATTCTACAATTTGCAGAGAAAAGGAAGTTGGATTCTGCATTAAATTATGCAAAGGAAAACCTAAAACTGGAAGCTGGGTCAAATTTGAAAGGGTGGGTGATAATGGCCCGTATATTATCAGCACAAAAGAAGTTTGTAGATGCAGAAGCAATCATTGATGCTGCTATTGAACAGAGTGTGCAATCAGATCAAGGACAACTTCTCAAAACCAAAGCAAAAATTCAAGTGGCACAAGGTCGTCTAAAAGACGCCGTTAAGACGTACACTCAGCTTCTTGCAGTTTTGCATCTTCAAAGGAAAAGCTTTGAATCTGCAAAGAAGCTTAGTAAGGTATACTCATTCCTCGTGCCCCTTTTAAAATGGTTTCATTGAGAATTTTTCTGAACCAGTGTAAGTAATTTTAAGACAGGTTTTTACGAAATATGATCAGCATTTGGAATCAGAGACATGGCATGATCTAGTTTTTATATACATAAGCTTATCATCATGGAATGATGTCGAGGCTTGTCTGTCCAAATTGAGGAGCATGAATCCCTACTCCGCCTATGTCTGGCATGCCCTTGGTAATTCTCATCTACAATTTACTCTCTTTTTTTTCTCCCTTCTCTCCTTGATCTCATTTTCACTCCGTTGTTTGGATATCATTCGCAGGATCACTCCATGAAGCTAAGGGGAATTTCAAGGAAGCCATGGAGGCATTTACAGTCGCCTTAAGTATTGATCCGAAACACATTCCAAGCCTCATCTCCTCAGCTATGGCTCTTAGATTCCTCAGTAATGACAATAAACAATCATTTACAGTCACCAAAAGCTTTCTGATGCAAGCTCTCAGTCTTGACAGGATGGATCATACGATCTGGTATCAACTCGGTCTAATGTACAAAGAACAGGGAAGTGAGTTTATGGCTGAAGCTGTTCAGTGCTTTGAGGCTGCTAGTGTTCTTGAAGAGACTTCCCCGATCGAACCCTTCAGCAAATAAACACTCAGCCATTTGTATATACACCCATGTATTTATGAACCCTACATACACACATACACGGCCGATTATCATTTTCGATTTGAAAGAGGAAGAACTAGGTGGTTTATGTAGATGTTTTTGTGGATTGTTTCCTATGAATGTATTTAGGAAGAAGAGAAATTGTGTTCAGACTTTTGAAACTTCATTTTCCGTAGTAGTTAAATGAATAGTTTTGGATATTAACTGTTTACTATGATGAAATTCACACCAATTTGTGCAACAATTTGAAAGTTTTTTTTTTATATATAATCTCTGAATCTTTTTTTTTATATATATAATGGCTTTCAACTTTAGCGCTTTTTTTTAATGCTGGAGATGCAGCTAGAGCAAGAGTCACCAATTTGTAAAACATTGAGCAGTTGATTTCTTTTAATCACAAATATTTCAACACAGCAAAAAGCTGTTAAAGACTATTCAGTGATGCTCACCATACAACTACATAAGAATCAGCAGTAAGAATGGGAAAGGGATAGAAGTTTGTAAATACAATAATGGTTCTTAGCCAAGTTTCCTAAAAAACAACGTTTGTGAAAGCCTCTTCAAAATCCCTCATTAGCTATACAATATAGCAAACAATACAACAAAGCTTGAAGATCCTCTACTTCGTGTATCTGAATCTGATCTACAAGTAGTGTAATAGAAGATCCTTTGAAGATTCCTTTAATCTACAACTCTGTCCTAGATGAACATCCCCAAAAGCATACCTGGAACAGCACACCAGTAAAAACATAAGACGAAAAAGTACCATTTCCACATAAATAACATTAATTCGTACAAAAGATGGGAAAAAAAACTTACTTATATTCACAATATTCAGCTAAAGCACATCTAGCTTTCGCGTAATCCCAATAGCAGTCGTCATCTCGGAGAGGTCCACGCTTCTCTGTCATGAAATACCATAATGGATTATGAAGAATTTGTTCAAGGAAGCAGGAAAGGAACAAGAACCCTCGAGGAGTATTTTTTAACCTTTGGTAACAAAGTTCAGTTTCGCGTCGGGATGACTATCATGCCACATTTCAAGCCATAACTCCCTCATAAGAACTGGATCTCTGACAATGTTCCGATGATTTACTGTATAAACCAGAAGAGAAAATGTTGAATATAGCAAGACAAATTATTCCAGTCCTAAGTATTAAGCGAATGAAAACCGTCATTTCCTAATTTTCAACCTTTGTCAATCTCCCAAACAGCTGTTCTCCTTCCTGGAATACTTTTGGCATCTTCATAGTAAGTGATGTATTTATTTTTAGGTGAGCGTGTCATATTGGGAACTACGTCTGTGTCAGGGTGATGTATTACGTCCAGCTCTATTTGTACCTCAGATCCATCATGCTCTGACTGCCATATAAAGTCGAGATCAAAGGATTTATACTCGTTTTTAGGATTCTGCCTATTGCAATTTGCAAGTGAAATTATTAGTACCTGTGGAGTTCTCGTTATGTTGACTTTTGATCCAAGCCATTGTTTGCACCAAGAGAGTGAATGGTATGGCACTGTCTCATCTCCACTGGCAATTCCAGAAGTCCCTTCAATCAGATTTCCTGACCTACAGTATCAAAAATAATTATAGAAATGCCAGACCTCGATATATCTGTTGAGGAAACAGAGAAATGTAAGCTCATGAAGATACTGTAGTTTTCCTCAGTATTTACAATTATGGAAGTGAGAGACTGTCTTAAATTTAGCACATCTGTTCAGCTTTCAGCATATCATCTTTTCGTATATGACTAGATTTCACCTAGTTCATGGAAGTATAAGCTATCTTAGATTTAAAATTGGAAAATTCGTCATGTAATATAACTGAATGGATCTACGGTTCAATTTGACGGACTGTTCCAGCATTTATGATGGAAAGACAGAAGACTACCGAAGAAAGGAAGAACCCAATTTTGGTTTCACAGTGAGATCTCGGGCAAGTGAAATGATAATTTAGATGCATTTGAAAGATGTTACCAACCGTGAATAGAGTGATCCTTCATGCTCATAAACGACATCAGTTATGATCCAATTATCAGGGTAAGGCTTTCCACTTGGGGCAAAATAGTACCCAACCTGTTTTGCAATTGCCAGGATGCCAAAGCTGTCATTCACCATAATAATATGCTTACAAGCTCACAATTATGCAGGGTTTCCAAGAGTTGATAGTTCGCGGAAACGCCAAAAAAAAATTAAAAGATGGATCGAAAGCAATGTGTCAAAAGTGTATTTAATTCCACTACTGTAAAATACCATAACACCACTGCTAGAAAACAAAAAATGAAGTAGATAAATACCTCTGTTTTGGAATCTAATCCATATATGCAGAATACGTTCTTGAGTGGTGGTCGCTCCCAAGGTGTGAGAGGATTCAGAATCGGATCTTCATGATATGATCTGAATTGAATCCGATAATATTGTCAGTTACAACATTTATTCTTTCTCTCTTGATAAGCATATATTAAACTTGAGAAATTTATGATTGACACCAAAGGCAACAAAACCCAAGTGATTGACAATATACAATGAAGTGCTAATTCTACACGCATGATTTCATGAACTATGGATGAAAAAAATGTCAGAGAGCGTATACAGAATGTGCAGTACTCGTATTCATTAACTTTAAGAACAGATTAATACACAATTTCCACACAAAAAAGCCCAAGGAAACAAGAAAAGGAGATGAAAATGAAGAAAATTCAGATAATACTTGCTTTTCTAGATGGTGCAACAGCCTTTTTCCATCTGGATCGTAATCTTCTATTGCTTTGAAGAAAGTCCCATCAGCTACCTCACGTGCAGAGAATGATAATTGGGTTGGCAATCCGCATTCTGCAGCAGACATGTTAGCCTCTGTTAGCTGAGAAACAGACGGATAGGCACTACGGACACCTGCTTGTAAATCAAGAAAAACGTGTGATTATGAGATGTGAGATATTTCTCTCAGGAAAAAATCTTTTACTGAGATGACAACGAAAGAAACTCCGACCATTAATAGATGGAAGTTCAATGTTCACTAAGTTCGTAGGCCACCCAGAGAAGTTGGATTTAAACTCTTCCTCTTTACAATGATGTACATAGCGAACTTTCTCACTCCTCTCAGTATAATGTTTCCAGTGTTTACTTTCACCCTTGCAATACCTTGAAAATGGCATCATCCATAGTGATGATCCAAATGAATTGAACATTAACCGAGCAGTTCCCTGATTATCAGATCAGATTATAAAAATCCCACTTTCATCTCCCTGAGCCCCAATGTAAAACATTTTCATCTAGAAGACTGATAAAAAGCAACTAAATTTTAATAGGAGAAGAAAACAAGAATTGTGTTATGGTCTATGTTTCCCTTTCCATTTCTATGCAATTTCAGTGAAACAAAAAAATTCCAAAGGAATGGTTTTTAACATATAATTCTTAGCATATCAGAGAAAATGCTTCTTTTGATCAATTGAGTTCGGCATGTTATCTCCTTTTTTCTCTCAATCGACCCAGCAAAGGTGCATGCAAGGAGATAAAAAGACCAGTATATTAAGAAAAAAAAACTGAAAAGCCAAAGAACCCAAAATAAAATAAGTCTAATATATTTACAATCATCTAGGTCCTTAGTAAGCACAGAAGGTTGATTATGACAAAGACGATACATAGTGAAAGAGCAAAGAGAACCTCAGAAACAGGAAGGCCAAAGGTAGCTCCAGAAAGTGTTGCTCGGATAGTCTCAGTTGCACCCAGGAGAGGTGCTCCTGAAAAAAAAAACAGTAAATCTTTTACACATTGCATGGATGATCCATAACCTAAAATACAAATTTTCCCCCCATTAATCATACCAACTGCAAAATAGGCATGGATGTGTTTATCAAGCCACTCTATGTAATGTTTCGGAGCAACCTCAAGCTTCAACCATTCCAAGAAGTAGCGAAAAACATTATTGCCAAGTGAGTGAGCAAACACAATAGAGGGGCCACCACGGAGCTTATGAGCAGTTTCAAGAGTCAATCTAACAGAAGAGGAGCAAGCACACATTAGTACTTCCAAGTGTTACATAATGCAGAATACATACGTCGTACTGATATTTAAGAATAAACATATCTGCAAAGTTAAACTATCAAGTTGTTCTAATATATTTGAAGGCAGAATACATACGTCGTACTGATATTTAAGAATAAACATATCTGCAAAGTTAAACTATCAAGTTGTTCTAATATATTTGAAGTCTGAAATATTACTATCAAATTCTTCAAATACTTTAGGGAACACACTTATAGCTAGTCTAAGTTTTTAAAAGCTCTATCGAAACTATGTATTTTCCTTAACTCCAATTTGCTGAAAGAGAATTGATTATGGAGTGGGACTGTGGGAGGTATACTACACATATCCAGGCATGTTGCTTACATTAATCTTTGCCTATGCTCAGCACAAAGACAAATAAAATCATGATATTTTCTTGAGAAGGAACACAGTAAAAGAAGATGAACAATTTAAGGAATATGCTGATAAAAACTTGAATACATACTTTAGTTTGTGAAAATAAAGGTCACGCTCCTCAAGCTTTGATGGTGACAGTCTCCAATCATAAGGAGCGGCGATGATTGCATTGGCCTGAATACCAAATTGAACACACCATTTAACCCATTCTTTCCACACTGAAGAGAGAGGACCTAAAAGTGAATAATCGACTGCAGGTCAGACCTCCAATGCAAGAAAGGGAAAATTGCTTTAAACAGAAAATTGGAAAAATTAGAAGCAACTATTTGTTTTTTCCACCCTATCAGTAAATGAACTAAAGCCAGATTGATTCTCCCTGAGATAATATTTTTGAACAAAAGCCCCATAATGCTATTGGACAGTCCTTTTTCTAAACATGTAAAAAAATTTACATTAGACTAATGTTTTACAAAATTCAACCATCACATACATCATACTTTGAAGATTATAATATTAGATTTTACTTTGGGTAAAAAAATGTGGATGAACAACTACTAAATTGAAGACAACGAGTACCTGTTATGTAACCAGGGTCAAGTTCTGTTATTGCTGAAAGACCACTATCAGGCCTTGATTTGCAATCAGGGTGATCAGTTTGATTGTACGGATCTAGGACCATGCACTTAAGCCAGCAATTTACAGCAGAAAGAAGCTACACAAGAAAGTAGATGGAAGACAATTTTAATCAGACTCATAGCTTGAACAAAAAAAATAAAAGGGTATATTTTTCTACTTTTAGAAAATCAAGAGCTGAGAATTTCGATCCTTTTTTTTTTTTTACTGAGAACAGTAAAGCATCGAGCAAGACACTAGAAGAAAGTTCTCAGGCATAAAATGTTTTGCATAAGTCGAACATTTTCAACACAAGATAAAACCATGAGAACAAAAATAAATTACAATTTACAGGTCAAATTTAGAGAGTCCTGAAAAGTTTCTGAGATGAAATTCCTCATCAAAACGCCTCTTTCTACATACGAATATGAATCTAAGAAGACTTTCTATTCTAAGTGCATGATGTGGAAAGGTGAACTGCTGCACATGACACTCCATAACTAAAAAAACAGGCTTATTCCAAGAAAGAAAATCAGTACATCCAAAAGAGGGAATAGGATCATTGCAGTAATAACTACTGGATCAAAAAAATGTTCTCTTAGTCAGAAACAAAACTCCAATTAAACCCATCCAAGGAACGGTACAAACAAACTCAATCCCTGCAAGTGACCAAAAGCAAAAAGAAAAAAGAAAAAAAAAATACAAAAGAAGAAGCTAAAGCACAAGACTGCAATCCAATAAAGAAAACAACCCAATTCATCAAAGTCACTAAACACAACAAACTATTGCCAAGTCCAGATAAGAAAACAAAAAGGAGAATACAAAAAGGAGCAAATCTGGAAGAAGAAGAAGAAGAAGAAAAAAAGTACCTTTGTGGTGTCAAGCCACACCAAATCAAGAGGGTTAAAATCAAGTGGAGAATAAGGGCAATCAAGAATCGACCATGCTCTAAGCTGTGTAGAAGCAAAGCCCGGAATTATAATCCCAGACAGCTTCGAGTAATCACCGCTGAACCCACTATCTCCACTTCCAATTTCATCTGCAAATCCAGTTGTTACTTCTCCGACGATCACCAACAATGCAACAACAATCAGGAATCGGAAACCAACCCCTCTCATTCAGAACGAAACACCAAAAAAGTAAGCGTTTTTATCGCTCTACACCCAGCTAACCAAAAGAACGTGAAGAGAGATAAAGGAGAATACTGTTATTAGTCTGTTAAGACGCAATTAATAAGGTGATGGTGGAGGAGAATAGTCGCCGCGCGACGGCCATGTTTGGGTGATGTGTAATGCTGCTGCATTTACCCATATTGATGGAGAATGATTTCCTCGATTTCATCTAAGCCTCGGCTTCACCAACAGCGTCGGTGGCTCGGTGCAAGGCTTTTGGAAAATTTCAGAGTAAGAAAGGATTGCGAATTGGACTAGTATTGATTTTGTATTGTAATTTTGACCATATCTTCGATTCCAAAACAAGGGATAATTCATAATTACACTAAAGAGATGTTAATCTATAAGAACTCGATGGATGATCGAATGATCCATGATGGATTGATGTGTCGCCCCATATTCCACATGAGATCAGCTTACTTTTACTTTACATTTTGATTTGTACCTAAGCAAATGACACTATAATCAGCTCAAGTATTTGTTGCTGGCTGCATTTTTAAACCAACTCTTAGCTCATGGCTTTTAGGACATCTCCAACGATTTCTTAAAAATGACATGCAAAAATGAAACACAAATATAATTGAATTGAATTTGGACGAATAAATAAAAATCTTCAAAAAAAACTCTTGGTCATATTTATTTAGCAAGCTATTTAGAAATTAACACTACTGACCCCCAAAAAAGGACTATGCACCATACAATTATCTAACCATTTTGGAAATTCAACCTCACCTCTCAAGGGCTTTCCTGCCAAAAACTGAAGTTGAAACTGCAGACTTAAATTTCCAAGACACATAAGAAACTGGGTTTCATTGAAGAAAGTCTCAACATAGAATGTCATAGCTAACGTATTGTTCTCAAAGGCACAATGACATGAACAGAGATATCACATGAATTGAATACATCACATAAAAAAACTAGTAGTCATCTTCTCCATCCATGATCAGGTTGATTCATAGCTATATATACTGTGGTGCAGACTACCTCATGTTCTCCCTGCGCCTGACATATCTTGTCTTGTCGTTGTACCTCGGTCTGTCACGTTCCCTTGCGGGTACTGGCTCGACTCTCTTTTGCCTCTCTGGAGACCTTTGAACAATTTCTCCATTCACAAATAGCTCAGCTGCAATTTTAAATCAAGAAGAATGAGTTTTCTTGCAGATATACACAATTAAGAAAAACATTTCCATTTTCTGACATCAATAAAAGATAAAGGAAAGGTTTATCTATAGCAACCAATTCGAACACAGTATGAATTACCCACAGCAGAAACAAATGAGGAGCATCAAAGATTAATCTAATCACCCATAACTGTGCTGATGAAATATGATTGATCATTATAACAATCCTACCTCCATAATCCTTGTACTCAGGGTCGACATAAGAATCAGGCAAGACAAATAGTACACCAGGCAGACCTACAAAAGATTAAAAAAACATAAAGAGTGAATTGAAAATTACACTCAACAGAATTTGAAATGAACATCTGAAAGTAGTATGTTCAAACCTTCCAACTTATTAGCAGTTTCCTCATCGAGTTCACATCCAAATCCAAAGTACCTCTCACATGAGACATTATAGATTTTATTCTTGGCTTCTTCCTCGCTATATTCATCATTTACAGAAAACATTTAAACTTGAACAAAAGAAAACGGATAATAGAAACACAATCTAAACCCTAGAATCCTGAGCCGCATAAGAAATTACCTTCCAAGGATCTTAGAGAGAGTTTGAACATAGCAATCGATCATCTGCTGCTTAGTGGCACCCTCACCACCAGGCTTATCCATAACAATTAGCCAGTGTTCATAGTCACATCCGGGAAACAACGGCGCCATCTCGGTGGGCGGACGGTCACTGAAATTGGAGCCAGAGTTAAGAGGAGAGTATTGGCCAGAGCGATTAACGCGGCAACGTATGGTGGTGAGACGAGAGGGACATGGTGAGATGACTGTAGCGAGGCGGAAGACGAAAGAAGCGGGTCGGGCAGGGCGAAGGAAGGTGGGAAGAGGAGGAGGATGGAAGATTGAGGAGGAAAGGCGTCTGGTTATGGAGGAGAGGGAGAGTGGTGACTGCTGACGGAGCAACCCAGCCGACCTTGCGAGGGAGGAAGCCATTGATGTCCAAGAAATGTAGTTTCAGTCAGATATCGAGGGTTTCAGTGGGGGTTAACATGACAGATTTAATCTGAATAATGGGCTGGGCTGGGCTTAAGAGTTTCGTGTGGGAAAAACCCAGGCCCAATTTTCATGCTTCAGAGGTTTCCATTCTACTATATAATGAAAAAATTAGACTCAGTTCAACTATCAATATTTATAAGAGGTTTTTGTCCCGAACCACCTCTTATTTAGTCGAATTTGCGCCGAACCACCCCTTATTATACTTTTTTTTTTTGCAAGGAACCACTCTTTTGTGTTATTCCGTTAATTAGGAACCACCCCTTCATCCATTCCATTAAGTATTTCGTTTGTTTATGTGAAATGACTAATTTACCCCACTTATTTTTATTTTGTGAGGGAAAAAATGTGATTTGTCCTATCTTCTTCTTCTTCCTCTGCCGACGAGGGTAACCCATTTGGCAGGAATGTGATTTAGCATATCTCTATTTTGCTATACGCAATGCCGTCGTCCTCCCCCACCGCCAATCCAAGCTCTTCTCCGTCAAAATCGGCGAGCTTTTCTCATCCGGCATCCTCACCAACATCATCGCAATCCCGACCTCAAAACGCACAGCCGAACAAGGCGCCTCCCTCGGAATCCCGCTCTCCATCCTCGACGAGTATCCGCCCATCGATCTCGCTATCAACGGAGCAGACGAAGTCGATCCGAATCTCGACCTCGTCAAATGCCGAGGCGGACAGCGATAAGTTCATTGTCATTGTTGATGATACGAAGCTCGTAACGGGACTCGGAGGAAGCGGATTGGATATGCCAGTTGAGGTTGCGTAGTTCGTATAATTTGGGGAGATTGCATGAGATTCCAAGGAGTTAGGTTGTGATGCGAAGTTGAGATTGCAATCGGATGGGAAACCCTATGTTACTGATAATTCGACTTACATTGTGGATTTGCTGGTAACGATGGGATTTCTGTCAAGAGCAAGTGATTTTTGCAGGAGAAAGCTATGGAGTTTCTGCAAAATGGGTTACCACAGGAGGAAGAAGATAGGCTAAATCACATTTTTGCCCTCGCAAAATAGAAATAAGTGGGGGTAAATTAGTCATTTCACAAAAACAAACGGATTACTTAACGGAATGGACGAACGGGTGGTTCCTTGTTAATGGAATAACACAAAAGGGTGGTTCCTTCCAAAAAGTGTAATAAGGGGTGGTTCGGCGCAAATTCGACCAAATAAGAGGTGGTTTGGCGCAAAAACCTCAATTTATAAACATTAGACTTTTCGGGCACGCGCTACGCGCGGGTTTTACGGCCTATAAAATTTCACAATAAGGGGTTGGGGAATCGAAGAGTACAAGATGATGAAATGTTCCATATGAATCCATTATAGACATGTGTTGATAGGTTAAAATCTTCATTTGAGCGACATATTAGTAAACGTAGGAAAGAAATGGGAAAAGAAAGAAATTATAAATAAAAAACAAAGCATTTAATGTAGTGTGTTTAATTTGGGGAACCCCTAATTTTATAGTATATAGACTTTTTGGACTCGCGCGTAGCGCGGGTTTTACATCCTATAAAACTTCAGAATAAGACGTTGCGGAGTCGAAGAGAAGAAGATGATGATATGTTCCATATAGATTTATTATAGACATGTGTTGGTGGGTCAAAATCATCATTTATACCACATATTCGTAAACGTAGAAAAGAAAAGGGAAAGGAATAAAATCAAAAAATGATAAATTAAAAACAAAGCATTAAATGCAGTGATTAATTTGGGAGAACCCCTAATTTTATAGTATATTAGGAATTAGGAATTAGGACTAGCGTTTTGGGGCCCGCGCGTAGCGCGGGTCTTTATTATTTTATATAAGCATTGTTAATTTGTAGGAAAAGGTTGATATATATGTAAATATTCTAAATGTTGTATAATGTAGAAGGTTATAATTCCTTGATTGATCGTCTTCTTGATTGTTCTTTGTTGGATTTTAGCTGATATTACATAGGTTGATATATATAGACATTATTTGTATTTTTTACCAACTTCTGGAGTAATCTCTAAGACAAAAATTTATTTAGTTGAAGATGATGATCTCATCCACCTACTCATTGAAGAAACAATGTTTAATTAATTAGTATATTTATACACAACAAAACCATTAACATAAATAACTCGCTCACATAACTCAAGAGTAAGATAAGGAAAAAACGAATGTGAGATTTATCATCAAATTAATCCATTTTGAAATTCAAAACTAAAATATTGTACGAAATTTGAGAAGAATAAGATTTTGTGTCTTTTGTTTTAGTCCAAAATAATGGTCAATCTTTTTGTTGGGAAACTCTAAAAAAACGTACAAGACTCGTAAAAATGGGTCGGATTAGACATATGTGTTTAAAAAATTGTTGAAATAATAAGAGAGAATAAAAGTTCATTTATGTCATGGTCAATCAAAACACTTCAACATTGACTGTGAAACATTCATTTTTAAAAATCACAATTTATATATTAGATTAGACTGAAAATAAAAATAATCATCTTTTAAAATCAAAGTTTTAGTTCTATAAATATTCAAAAATTCAAAAATCCACCAATTAGAAAATATAAGTATTAAATTAAGGAGAGCTATTAACCAATAAGAATGCAAATGTATTTAATGCGGTCTTTAATTTTCTTTCTCCGCGGTTTTTATATCATATTAGATTAGATTAGATTAGATTAGATTAGATTAGATTAGATTAGATAGATTAAGATTAAGATTCACACGAAGTTAGATAGGAGTCGTGAAATCAACTTAGCTTTCATCTTTTTCTTAATTCAAAATTTATGTGAAAAGCGTGTTAAAACCATCTTTCTCCAATTGCCCAAACATGGAAAAAGTGAATAGAATGAACTGGTATTCGTTCTCTTCACATTTAGAAGCATATTTCTTCTTCGTTTTCTCTATAACGTTGTGCGAAGCCATCCCAAGCGCCCAAGAGCTCACACCCTTCTCAACAAAGGGAGAGATATCAGTCACATCCAAACATATATCTTTGTCATGAAACCAATTAAATAGTAAAAGGTCTGCATGCATAAGATTCTTCACAGCCTCTGAAAGAAAGCTCATAGGTGCCTCCTTGCGCACCAAAATTAATTGACCCCAACTTAGGCATTTTTGGTCGGTTGAGGATTGAAACTTGAGTAATTTGTTAGAGTTACTTTTTGGAATCAAATTCATCCCTAACCCACTTATAGTTCGATACCTCTTGAATTTGATGGGGTTAAAATATTGGGATGATAATGAGATTTTGGAATCACAAGTAAAGTAAGAACTCAAACCCATATTTACTACAAAGACTATTAAAGCGGAATTCATCTCTTCACAAAAAAAAAATGACAAAATTTGAGTAAGACATGTTTTCCTTCTTTTTTTTTTTGCTAATTTACCTTTTTAAATAATTTAAAATCTCTCAGAAATGCATGATTAAATCTAATTTTTGAAAAGTCAATCGAATTAATGTACATGAAAACTCGACTTAATGATATATAAATAAGTACATTGTAATAAAAAAAAAGTTTAATCTATACAACATTACAACAAAATTCATAATATTACATGATATCAAATTGATTATATTTATCTTACTATTCATGTATGATCTTTACTAATAAAAAATATATCTTTTAATTTATGTTGACCATTTATCTCTTGCATCACAAGTGTAAGCACATCTTTCTAATATACTCCCTCCGTCTCTTTAAGTTCTTCTCATTTTATACTTTGCACTTGGATTAAGGCATGTCTAATCAAAACAAGAGTGTAAATAACGACACGTTAAATAATAAAATCCAACCATTAGGAAAATTATTAGAGGGAAAAAGGTTGATTTGATTGATAAAGTGTTGTTAAGATATGAATAAAATAAATAAAGTAAGGGTATTATGGGAAAAAATTAATGGATATAAATGGAAATGAGAAGAACTTAAGGGGACACCCAAAACGGAAACGAAAAGAACTTAAAAGGACGGAGGAAGTATGAGCATATGATGCACATAATAAAATCAAAGCAACATCAAAAGTTTATTTCTGATTTTCTAACTTAAAGGGTTAGTTATTGTATAATACGTTGCATTATAATTGTTCCGTTACCCACACGTTGTATAGACAATCACTAGTTCTCTTAAAATGTAAACAAACACCTAAATTCATTTATCTCTAAACCGATATCTTCTTAACTAGATGCCTCAATCCCAACCCGATATTTTTTCTTTCACCAAACACCCCAAACATTCTTACGAATATGTATATGAATTTTTGAAAACGAATAAAAATCAGACACAGGTGGAAGAAAACATAGAGAGGTAATCTTAATCCTAATATATTAAAAGATTACATATTTGTGGTAATAAATTTCACTAAACATTATTAATAACAAGCTTAACGAGTATGAAATTATGTAATCGGTTTTTGGTTGTCGGTTTGGACCAGATCAAATCTTCTACAGCATGGTATGTAGACAAATGTGTGCCTAAGTATAATTTTATTTTATTTTATTATAAAATGACTATAAACCCTATCTCAATTCTCAACATCATAAAACCCTACACCCTAAATAAAAAAAATAAACCCCAAACCCTAAACAATAAATTATAAACCCTAAAATAATATTAAAAAAATCTCTTTGTGTTTTGGCACATAAAAGGTAGAAGATCCTATTTGGGTTTGGACTCGCGTTGTGCCCCATCTTTGTTTCATTTGGGATAATCTATTTCATTCTAATCCTCTCTCCATCACTCAGACGGGCCTGCGATTTGGGTCGATTGGGCTTCGTTCAACGCTTACGTTTAGTAAGGCCCAACAAAAGAAAGATTTGAGAGATAAGGCCCAACAAAATTGAGGCCCATTAATCTAATGGGTTAATGAGCAAGTCCAAATCAAAGAGTAAGGCCCAACAAAAGAAAGATTTGAGAGATATCTAGATGTGTCTAGAAAGTATGAGATTAGACTAATATTTAGGAGAGAGATCTAGAATTAACTATAGTTATCTAGAATTATCTAATAGTTGGTGGCATGAGTAACCCACCGTATGATGCCTATATATATATATATAGGCCTTGTGTAGCATTTTTGTATCATCCAACTAGAATACAATTTCTTCCTTGTATAAATCCTCCCTTCATTTGTATTTTCTTGTGTCCACTATACCAAATTTCCACCTAGATTAAATCTTGCCAAACCACAAAGCCCTCTATTCCTCAACATTTGGTATCAGAGCCGGGTCGTGTTGCGGGCTTTGCGGTTAGTCGGGGTTCGGCGAAATTTTACGGTCTGGGATCGTGGTTGTTGCTCGGGGAGTAACGAGGTTTTCGTCGGTGTTTAGAAATCTCAAATTGCGTCGTTGTGCTGCCGGATTAATTGCTCGGAGCAATGACAGATATATCGGGTACAACAACTGGGATTGAGAAGCTAAACAACAACAATTATACATACTGGAGATCGTACATAGAGTCATATCTCCAAGGGCAAGATTTATGGGAGACGGTAGCGGGTGCAAGCACAACTCCTCCATAGAGTACTCCAGCAAATGCAGAGGCCTTACGAAAATGGAAGGTACGTGCCGCTAAAGCCTTATATGTTATTAAGGTTACTATTGAAACACATTTAATTGAGCATATTAGAGATGCAAAGACTCCGAAAGAAGCATGGGACACAATTGCATCTCTATTTTCACGTGCGAATGATGCACGATTGCAAATGCTAGAAAACGAGATAGGGACAATTGCACAAGGTCAAATGTCCATATCTCAATACTTTATGCGGGTGAAGAATATATGTCATGAAATATCCCAGCTAGATAAGGAGACAACTATTAGTGAGGCACGTATGAGGCGTATTATTATACGTGGGTTAAGGCCAGAGTATAATGCCTTCATCACGGCGATACGGGGATGGCCCACACAACCATCGTTGTTGGAGTTGGAGAATCTCTTGGTAAATCAAGAGACACTGGCAAAGCAGATGGCCGGTCTTTATGTCAAAGACCATGAGGAGGCCCTTTATTCAAACAAAGGGAAGAATCAAAGGCCGTACTATAGGAAGAAGCCAGATGAGTTTAAGGGTGGACCGAGGAGTGATAAACAGAAGAGGCAAGGAAGCATGGGTCCTACGCAGGAGAAGGTAGGCCCAAAGAGAAACTCTGGGAGATGTTTCAGGTGTGGCAAGTTGGGTCACTTTGCTCGGGATTGCAGAGTGAAGATTGCCGAAGGAAACTCGGTGGAGGAAAAATCAAGAAGGACTCGTGAAGAGGATAGTGAAGACGAGTGGGACATTACTGCTTCATATGCAGCAGTAGAAGAAGAGGAGCAAGACTGTGCTCTGACTACTACGGTAGTAGATATTCCAGAGGAAGAATATGTGGAGCCGCAGGTTGAAACATCGGTGATCGATGACTCAGGACCAGAGATTCAGAGTCCAAGGTTTCAGAGTGCTTCAAGCCCTTGGAAGTCAGGTGTAAGGGAATCACATGAAAAGGAGATTGTGTCCACTGGAGGAAGTAGCCCGAGTAGAGATGATGAAGCAACAGAACTTGGTAGAGTGGTCGATGGTGAATTTGGTGCTCGAAGGTCTACAACAATGAGGAAACCAAATCCAAGGTACGCAAATGCAGGATTTGTTGAGGTTATGTCCCTTCAACAGTGTTGTATTTCTCCAAAGAGGGATGAAGAGCCAGCTTCATACAATGATGCAAAAGGAGTCATTGAGTGGGAGAAAGCAATGAAGGAGGAAATAGATGCATTGAAGAAGAACGAGACATGGGAACTCGTTCCAGTACCTAAAGGGGTGAAGCCGATATCTTGTAAGTGGGTGTACAAGATCAAGCGGAGAAGTGACGGGTCGATTGATAGGTACAAGGCCCGTTTGGTAGCTCGTGGTTTCTCTCAGCAGTATGGCATAGACTATGAAGAGACTTTTTCTCCGGTAGCTAAAATGAATACAGTCAGAGTGCTTATATTTCTAGCAGCAAGCAAGTCCTGGAAGTTGTGGCAGATGGATGTGAAGAATGCATTCCTCCATGGAGATATAGACAGAGAAATATTCATGGACCAGCCAGATGGGTTTATTGATCAGAAGCATCCAGAGTATGTGTGCAAGTTGAAGAAAGCCTTATACGGGCTTAAGCAGGCACCAAGAGCATGGTACGGAAAAATTGGAGAATTCCTCTTGTTCTGTGGTTATCAACTATCTCCAAGTGACTCAAGCCTGTTTGTGAAGCAAGTTGGAGGTAAGTTCTCTATCATCTTACTATATGTAGATGATATTATAATCACTGGAGATGCCTTAGAAGAGATTCAAGAAGTCAGGAGACATCTTTCATCACGGTTTGAGATGAAAGACTTAGGAGAGTTGAAGAGCTTTCTCGGGTTGGAAGTCGAAAGAAGCTCTAGAGGATTGTTCATGTGTCAAAGGAGATATGCAGAAGATCTTCTAAAGAAGTATGGGATGCAGAACTGCAAGCCTATAGACTCACCAATGGAGGTAAGACATATGCTACGTGCAGAAGAAGGAGATGAGTTAGAGGATACTCGATTATATCGACAATTGGTGGGTAGTCTGATATACTTGACTATAACTCGGCCGGATCTAGCATATGCAGTCGGAGTGGTAAGTCAGTTTATGCAGAAACCGAGGAAACCACATCTTGAAGCAGTCCGAAGGATAGTCAGATATGTAAGGCACACAGTGGAGTATGGGATACTCTACAAAGCTAAAGTCCAACCTGAGATTGTTGGATTTACTGATGCTGATTGGGCAGGAGATCCTTCTACTAGAAGATCAACTAGTGGATACACATTCAGCTTGGGATCGGGAGTTATCTCGTGGTGCAGCAAGAAACAACCAACCGTCGCATTGTCATCTACAGAAGCAGAGTATAGAGCAGCAACAATGGCGGCACAAGAGTGCACTTGGCTACTACGGCTAGTTCAAGACTTGGGTAAGACACAGACTACACAGTTGGTATATACTGTGACAACCAGAGTGCTATAAGGCTGGCGACGAATCCAGTGTTCCACGCAAGGACGAAGCATATTGAAGTTCATCACCACTACATACGGGAGAAAGTCTTGAGTGGTGAAGTAGAACTCGTTCCAGTAGGCACTAATGATCAAGTTGCGGATATCTTCACGAAAGCATTGGCAGTACCAAAGTTCGGTAAGTTCAGGTTCATTCTTGGAGTATGCACCAGAGAGTCAGTAATGAGGGGGATGTTAAATCCATTACCGACAAAATTGAGGCCCATTAATCTAATGGGTTAATGAGCAAGTCCAAATTAAAGAGTAAGGCCTAACAAAAGAAAGATTCGAGAGATATCTAGATGTGTCTAAAAAATATGAGATTAGACTAATATTTAGGAGAGAGATCTAGAATTAACTATAGTTATCTAGAATTATCAAATAGTTGGTGGCATGAGTAGCCCACCGTATGATGCCTATATATATAGGCCTTGTGTAGCATTTTTGTATCATCCAACTAGAATACAATTTCTTCCTTGTATAAATCCTTCCTTTATTTGTATTTTCTTGTGTACACTGCACCAAATTTCCACCTAAATCTTGGCTCTATTCCTCAACAATGTCATCGACCTCTTCCTTTAGTGAAGACCACCACCATTCAATAACCCCGCCTTTCAATCGAAGATCCTCCATCTGAACCTCGAAGATCTGATCTCTCTCCATCATATCTTCTCTGAATTCTGATAGCTTCAATCGCATTACCCCATTCCTCACGGCGTTAAGCTCCCCGATCGACAAGCAAAGCATCCAATGACGCGGTCTCTCATCCCCTCCTTAGCAATAGAATGTACCGTGTTCTTCTTATTCTCGTCACTTATCGGGGAATTAGAGGCAACTCTTTCGGATTCGGTTACAGATTAGAAGTCGGCGTGTTCTTTGGCTTGAGTGGAGCACGATAGGCGGCGAGAGTGTGCTCGGAGATTGAGTGGCTAACGTTTTTGCAGTTTGGATGAAGCGTACGCAACAATCTCAATCTACATTTCCCAATACTCCTTCCTTAACCAATCAAATTATCTGTGTTGGACTGCTATTTTATTCAAAGGTAAATAAAGAAATTTCTTCTCCTCCATGCTCAATTTCACTCATCTTCTCAGTTAATTGACTTCATCAATTCAAAATTCACATTCAAAAAAAGTAGTATGTACCAGCCATTTGTATCATTGTACGGTAACGAACGAGCGAAGTCACATGAAGAATCCCTTATGATCAATATCTTCTCTCTACTGCATCATGAATTAGTTTAATACAAAAATATAGGATGTGTCTCCCCAGTGTTGTCATCAATGGATAGATAAGACTATTTTCACTTTAATTACATTCTTACAGAAGTTCTTGTATGTTTTTACTAAAGGGAAAAAAAAAAGTATGCAACTGAATCGGTAAAACGAGCGGCACAACTCAAGTTCTTCTCGAAGATTCAGAAAACTCTGACACAATAACCATCGTTTTCAAGAGGTTTGCTTTTCACTACTTTTCCTCTCTAATTTTCTAATTTCTCTTTTGTGTGTTTGGTGTTATTGAAGTACTATAGTATACACCACTTTTGGAGCCGGTTCTCGATGGGCTCGCGAGGCCCATAGGAAATTGGGTCAGGCCCATGGAACGCGAGCCGGGTCGGTCCAAGGAGTCAGCCCAGAAGAATAAAGCGGCCCATAAACAGGTGAAGCCCAGTAAGAGGATACAACGAGATTAAGTATCGAGGGTCAAATCGGTAATTGACTCGCGTGGGTCCCTGCTGATAGTATAAAAACGCAACCCAATGGATAAGAAGGGGCAGATCTTACACAAGAAGAAAAACGCTTGACCTTCCTCTAAGAAAAACACAAGAGCGAGTCCAAGCTTCAATCTTCCTAAAACATATATTCAACTCCTAGAGTTTGGACGTGAAACACTTGCTTTATTACTTGTAGTTTAGCTAGTAAACTTCTGTTGTGTATTTTCTAAAATCATTCAGTTCGTTGTAAGCTTTGTACTCGAAACGTTTAATTGACAAAAGACTTTTCTTCCTTCACTTTGTTTCTTCTTTCTTCCTCGTATACTTGCGTTGTTTCGACACCTTTGGCTGTGTGTGATCCTTCTTGTTGGAGCGTTGGGGAGTCGTTTCCGGAAACTCTCTCTTGGTCTTGTAACGTAGGTGTTGTGTGTCAAGAACAAGGTGAGTTTCGAGGAAGAAGACGAAGTGGTGTATTACGAACAAGTTGATTGTCCAGACGTCCTGTGTCACGCGAAGTGTTGTGTCGCGTGATCGAGATTTCTGGGCTCCAACAACCACCATTTAAATATTATGATTGAGATTGATAACATTGATCCATAAATATTGGGAAAACAAATACGTGATCTACTACTTTGAGTAGATTTCATCTCGGTCTTCAATACTCACGTGGGCATGGGAGTGTTAGAATTTTTGTGCATTTTGTAGTGTATCACTGTTCAATTGAAGGTAAGGCATCAGTGGTTCATTGTTCAATTGAAAATGGATCACTCCTAAATTGCTAGGCTCGGTCGTGTATCATTGTTCAATTGAAGGTAAGGCATCAGTGGTTCATGTTTCATAACTTAATTACTTTGTTTTCTCCGGAGTAATAGTTAACTTTGTATTGCCCAATGTCGTACGTGTACAGGTTGGCATTAGGTAAATTGGAGCATGTGAAGATGTTCGAAAGGAATGCTAATCTTTAAACCAACAAATAATTAGCTATCGGCATGACCCATCGGAGAAGTGGCTGGTTTTAATTGGAATTGCTCCTGGTTCAGCAAAGGCGTTCATGTTGTCTTTTTATTATTTTTTTACTTTCTACACTACATTTTTATACGTATTATCCTCGGGGTACATGTATATAATTTTTTTAAAATACGAAATACACATGTACGTTGGGTTTCAACGTACATGTATAATTTGAAAAAAATAGCCGTTGAAAAATAATTGAAAAAAAAAAATCCTGTACGTTGATAATCCACGTACGGGATTAATTTTTTCTACGTACGGGATTAATTTTTTCTTTTCAACGTACAAAACGTTTTTTTTTTTTAAATAATAATTACTTTTAGTATATTATACAAATAATAGGTTATATATCACATCTGTCTCTTTGCTCTAGTGGTAAAGTGCACAACTTGTGTATGTGTGAGGTCTTGAGTTCAAATTTCATCACTTACATCACACTATTTTATTTTAAGGGAAAAATGATGGAAAAAGGAGAGTGAGAGAGTCGAACTTGAGACCTCGTATAATGAAAATGAAACCACTACGCTGTCTTATTGGTATATATGTAATATTAATACTACAAGATAACAAGGAAACTTACTTTCACCTCACCCTTTTATTAGAAAAACAATTTTTAAAAATATTTAACATTTCATAACTATTTGTACTATTTTTTTCGTTTAAAACTAATAATAATATTCATAAAATATTTAATAAATAAATAAAATAGTTTAAAATAATTATAATATTTTAAAACTTTAATTTTAACATTTTAAAAATATACTAAAATTTCAAAAATATAATAAAATTTTAATTTTAATATATTATTTTACTTGTTTTAAGTAAAACTTATATATTTTTTAAGATAAAAAATAATGATAATCAATATTATTCCCAATATAATCTCTCTATATTTTTTTTTTGAAATAATATATATGGATAATAAAATCAAAAAATATAAAGATAATATAGAGTATAATCAAACCAAAAAATATAGGCTTGGTCTATATGCACACGTTTTTTTTGCTAAATGCACACTAATCTGTGCGGTAAGAGTTGCAGTACACTTCTGTGCGTTAAGGATTACCGCACAAAAGGGCTCCGGGGCATTGTTGGAATGTTTTCTGAAACGTATATGAATCTGGTGCGGTAATTCTTACCGCACAGATATGTGCGTTAACAATTAACGCACCACGTTAATACGAGATTAACAGAAAAAAAAAACAGATTTTGATTAACTTAAACACCTGTGCGGTAACTCTTACCGCACAGGATTTGTTATTTTTTTAATTAATAATTTTTTTTTAAAAAGTATTTAAATAATAATATCTTGTGCGGTAACAATTACCGCACAGGTTTAATATATAAAAAAAATATAAAATATGGTGCGGTAATCGTTACCGCACCAGTTTTATCTATTTAAAAAATAATAAATCTGTGCGGTAACAATTACCGCACCAATTTAGGTTATTTGTAAACCAAAATTTTCCCTCCCCGACCTTTCGTCCTCCGTCCTTCTTCTCTTTTCCCTCCGCCGTCGTCCTTCTTCCTCCGTCCATTTTCCCGTCGATTAAGCCACCAAATCCACAAATTGATGATGGATTCGAGCTCCCCCGAGCAAGCCGCATCTTCTGGGCCCAAAAATCCGGCCGGAGACGAGGGTCCAAGCTTCCCGCCGACGGCAGCTCTTCCTGCGGCGACGACGGCCGTTCCTGCGGCGACTCCGTGGCTGGCTGTGGAGGATGAAGACGAGGAGGAAGCCGAGGTGCCACTGATTTACAGTGGTGGTGCCCGGAACCGGCCAAAATCCCGACCCCGACCCGATCCCATACCCATAGCCCGACCCGACCCGATACCCGTTGCCCGACCCGACCCGATACCAGCAGCCCAACCCGCACCCGAACCCGCTCCGAGGCTAAGAAACCGAAAGCAACCCGTCCAAAACGTCGGTCCCGGGTACGCTACTCGAGCAAATAGAAGGTTGAATCCACAAACCGAGGCTCAAACCGAGGCGCAACCAGAAGTTTTTTCGACTCCCGTAGATCTACATCAAGTATGTATTTTTATTAAATAATCTATAACTTTTGTAATGTTTTTAAATAGTTTAATTATTTTATTTCGTAACGTTATGAAATTAGTTATTCAATTTCATAACGTTATGAATTTAATAATATTTGATAACGTTATGAAATTTTTAAATAAATTTCGTAACGTTATCAATTTATTTAATTTAATTAATTTATTAAATTTATAACGTTGTGAAATTAGTTATTTAATTTCATAACGTTATGAATTTAATAATATTTGATAACGTTATGAAATTTTTAAATAAATTTCGTAACGTTATCAATTTATTTTATTTAATTAATTTATTAAATTTATAACGTTATGAAATTAGTTATTTAATTTCATAACGTTATGAATTTAATAATATTTGATAACGTTATGAAATATTTAAATAAATTTTGTAACGTTATCAATTTATTTAATTTAATTAATTGATTAAATTTATAACGTTATAAAATTAGTTATTTAATTTCGTAACGTTATGAATTTAATAATATTTGATAACGTTATGAAATATTTAAATAAATTTCATAACGTTATCAATTTATTTAATTTGATTAATTTATTAAATTTATAACGTTATGAAATTAGTTATTTAATTTCATAACGTTATGAATTTAATAATATTTGATAACGTTATGAAATATTTAAATAAATTTCGTAACGTTATCAATTAATTTAATTTAATTAATTGATTAAATTTATAACGTTATGAAATTAGTTATTTAATTTCGTAACGTTATCAATTTATTTAATTTATTTTATAACATTATGAAATTAATTTATATGGTAACGTTATGAAATTAAGTAATTTATTGTGTAACGTTATGAAATTAAGTAATTTATTGCGTAACGTTATGAAATTAAGTAATTTATTGCGTAACGTTATATAATTATATTATTTGGTAACATTATGAAATTAATGAAATTTTATAACGTTATGAAATATAATAATTTCATAATGTTATGAAATATGACATTCTATATTGTAAAATTAATTAATTAATTATTTTATGAAATATGACATTGTTCTTCTCTTATTTTGTAACATTATGAATTATTAGTATATAAAGTATTGAAATTAGGCGAATTATAACGTTAATTTCGTAACGTTATGAACAAAATGTTTAGAAATTAGAGATGATTTTGATTAGGATTGACGTTACAACAACTGTTTGTAACGTTACGACGTCATGGAAAAGACGTTTTTGAATTTGACGTTATTTTTGTAACGCTATGAAAATAACGTTACGCTATAACAACAACATTAGGGGGTGCGAGATACGATGGCTTCTAGTGGTTTTGTTCCGGGGGCTCCTGTTGCTGCAGAGTGTGTTAGGAGGACGAAGATTACAGCGTCCATACATCAGAGTTTTGCTATTGCTCGAGACCAGCTGAATGCTTCTAGTTCGACACCCACTGATGTTACTGGGGCACTTACAGATACTGGGGCAGTTAGGGATTGTGGTCTAGATGTTGATCCGTCTGCTGATGATGAGGGTTACAGTGAGAGTGAGGAGGAGGATATGGACGTCGATGATACAACTGTTGATTTGGATGATGATATGCTGGGAGACGGTGAGGGTTTAGGTACAGATTATATTGTATCTCATCCCGAGATACCGACAGATCAGCTTAGGAGAGACGACCCTCCTATTATTTCAGATGATCATGCTGGTATGGGGCCTTCATCGCCAGCTCCTATAGATTTAGGTCCTTTGTCTCCTACGCCAGATGTACCACCTCCCCCGACTGTACCACCTCCCGATGCAGATCCTATACCACCACCTGCTATACCTTGGATGCCCGGAGGTCCTTTTACAAATGAGTTGCTGAAGAGTTATGAGACGCACATCGCCAGGGCTATTTATGAGCTTACAGTTGTTGATCCTCCCGCACCTGTGATTCCAGCTGGCCCCCATCCTCTTCCTCCATTTATACAGAGACAGCGAGGAGGCCGAGGAGCCCAGGCTGATGATGATGTTGCTGATTCAGACGCTGCTGATCCTCCAGCACGAGGTGGACGCGCTCCACGCGGAGGACGTGGACGTGGACATGCTGCAGATCATGCTGATCTTCCACAGCCTGCTGATCTTCCAGAAGGCGAGGCTCCTCTTGATTTGGTATGTATTTGAACTATAATGTTCATATGTGAAATATTTTGGCATTCTGTAGAAGTAACTGTGTTATTTTTTTTACTTTTTTTTCAGACACGGAAGGTCGTCAAGGTTCACTTCCACACCGCCTACTGCACTCCACTAGAGGCGTTTAGGAGACCTGGTCCAGATTCGTGGTTTCAGCTTGCAGAGCGATCTGGATTGACTGATCTACGCTATATCGGGTCCGGTCCTGTCGATCATGTGTTGGTTTCTGCTTTCGTCGAGAGATGGCACCCAGAAACCAACACATTTCATTTGCCATTTGGAGAGATTGGTCCTACACTTCACGATGTGGTTGAGATCCTGTCGCTGCCTATACATGGCAGGAGTTGTAGCTCAGTTTTGATTAAGGAGGAGATCTTCACTTTTGTTGCTAAGATGCTTCACGTAGAGGAGGCACTGGTGAAGACTTGGTATAGGGATGGAGGCATTCCTTTGGGTTATCTTCAGCAGAGATTGAAGGATATGATGCGGATGGAGGATGGACAGAGAGATGAGAGCCTCATTGCGTCTATGTACTTACTGTTGCTTCTCGGCACTACAGTTCTAGTGGACAAGTCGACTACATCAGTCAAGCACTGGTGGTTAGTTCTTTTGGCCGACCACGACAGCACTGGCCGATATGCTTGGGGTGCTGGAGTGTTAGCTCATCTGTATCGCAACCTTGGACAGGCGTCGAGGCGATTGGGTATGGGGAGTTCTGGCATTCTTTTGCGGGTTAGTACGCAAACAACTATACGATTGGCTATGTTTAGGAAGTCGAGTTCTAATTATCCTTTTTTTGCAGTCGTGGATCTGGGCATATTTTCCACATTTTCGTGGACATTTTGTGACAGATCCACTTTCTATGGACCACGCCGCAGCTGCTATGAGGGAGGGCAGAGAGGTGCCACGGGGGAAGAGCACGGATCGTTTGGTTGCCATTCGTGGCATGCTTGACCGTGTTCGTTATGAGGAGGTTAGATTTTAAGAATGTATGCTTTCGTTATATTGTGTGAATGTAAACTATACTAACTGTTTTGTAATGTTTTGTTGCAGGTTAACTGGTTTCCCTTTTCAAATGTGGATTTTAGACTTCCGCAGTACGCCCCGTCTTTGTTTGAGGGCATTCTCCGTTGTCTGGACATCGAGGAGCTCTATCAGCCAGGTCGCCTGTTGCGACAGTTTGGACATGTGCAGGGTATCTCAGATCCTCCCCCAGAGCCCATCCAGGTGACACGTAACAACAGGCTGACGCATTATTCAGTTCACTTTGAGAAGGATCTGCTTGGTGTGTGGGATCAGGACCTCAGGCCTTTGATACAGATTCGGGAGCCATGAGCGACGTACTATTGGGCAGTCACAAATGATTATCTCGATTAGTATGATCGAGTTTCTCATCCTCTGGTGGATCCCAAATCACGTAGACTCGATCGTCCAGTTGGTCCGCTGCGTATTCCACCTTCGGTTGACAGTTTTGCGGTACGATTATAAATTTTATTAGTCATATTCATTCAATTAGTATATTTGATTGTAATGTTTTGATATGTTGTTAATATAGCGGACCCAGCTAGTGACTTGTGAGATTCGAGCTTTCTCGGAGACACCACCAGAGAGGAGGCCTGCAGATATCGATGAGTTCATGAGGCGTCTCCTTGGAGTTTTGACTGACGGGGCTCCACCGATGGCTCCAGCTCCGGTTCGTCAATCTCAGCTTTTTCGGCATTCAATCCACGAGGAAGGCCAAGGTAGTGGGCAAGGTAGTGGGAATGAGGGTCGTGACTTGGAGTGATGTCAAATATTGATAGCAAAACAAGCCAAATCGAAATTTGAAGGAATTCCGAACAAGTTGTAAAAAAGTGTAAAAATGTGGCCAAAATGATGGCATAATATGGTCAAATTGAGCAAATCTTAGCAAAACTTGAGTTTTTTGAAAAAGGCGAAAAACGACCAAGTACGTTAAATATTGATAAAAATGGTTCAAAACGTCTCGAAACGACTAAGAAACGAAAAAAATTGACTCAAAACGATATAAAACAAGCCAAATCGAAATTTGAAGGAATTCCGAACAAGTTGTAAAAAAGTGTAAAAATGTGGCCAAAATGATGGCATAATATGGCCAAATTGAGCAAAACTTGAGTTTTTTGAAAAAGGCGAAAAACGACCAAGTACGTCAAATATTGATAAAAATGGTTCAAAACGTCTCGAAACGACTAAGAAACGAAAAAAATCGACTCAAAACGATATAAAACAAGCCAAATCGAAATATGGATGATGGATAATGGATAGTGGGTAATGGATAATGGATGTCATATGTGTATAGTTTGGGCCCATATCGTTTTAACGCCTTGAAACAATGCAAATCGAAATTTTGAAATTGTAACATGACAGCAAATACGGCGAATAGTTATTTTCATTTTTCGGAATCGAAAAATTATTATCGAAAAAGTCAACGGGCCTAATAAGGCCTAATGAATTTTGAATGAGGCCCAAACACAAAAAACGACAAAAAATGACATAAAACGGCTTAATAAGCACTTAAAACGTAAAAGTCAAGAAATGTAACATTAATATTTGAGCATTACCAATCAAACGCTATCGTTTTTATAAGAAATTAACAACTTTAACACTTAGAAGTATGTAAACGAAGACTTTCACCTGTATGCTTCTACTCTCAAGTATATAAGTTGTATAGTTATACTCATATGTATGTGATACCACTTCGTTACTAAAATGAACTTCATATAATGTGTTTATTTCATCATATAACATTAGTTTAACACTTAATTGTTATCGTTTGACTCAACTGACCTCGTATTTCATTAGTATAATATGATTTTTTATCATATAACTCTTCGTAATCTCATATTACATTAGTAAAACTTGATAAAATTATTCACAAAACTCTCAATAACGACATATTTCCGTAGTATAACATTACTTTGGGTCATAAAACTTTTTATAATATCAAATAGAACATAAAAAATGAATTTTTATGTAATTAGGGTTGGTACTACAACAGTTACCGCACCAACCCTAATACCCTAAACCCTACAAACACCAGAAACATTTAATTCTGGGTAAAAGGGTTGGTGCGTTAACAGTTAACGCACAGAATCTGTGCGTTAATTGTTAACGCACCAGAATCTGGGCTGAGCTTGAATGTTGGGCTGGTCGTCTTTGTTGGGCTGGTCGTCTTTGTTGGGCTGAGATTTTTCTGTTGGATCTTGACGAAGTTGTGTTATCAGTTGTGCGTTTATTGCTAACGCACCACCATATTTTGCTTGAGTGTGTTACAGCTACCACACAGCTGTAACACACTCAAATAATATGGTGGTCCAAATTAACAACTAAACAAACAAAGATACTTGTTTGTAGTCCTTGTGTGAAAGTGAAGAGTGTAGTCCGTCCACGCTCTAACTATGAACTTCTTGTACGGAGTAAACCAATACTTTTCAACGTAACCAACAATGCCCTTCTTCCATGAATCTCTCAGCTTTCTCAACCTCTTTTCGTAGATTTCTTCGGTGCTCGAGCAAAATATCCCCCAACATTGAGTAACAAAGTTCTCCGCCCTTTTAGTATTTTTAATCACTTTTTCTGCGTGTGACTGGATGTTGTGCTTAATGTGCACCCAACACAATAGTTGCTTCACATCAGTGTCTTTGAACACAAGTTTGATTGCTCTCAACAAAGCCTTTTCACAGTCGGTCATTATAGCCTTCTGCATCACTCCCAAATTTCTACACAACTCATGAACGCACATCATCTCAAACTTGTAATGCATTACTGTCTCCTGAGCCATGAATGCATATGCGATGTTGAACGTCTTGTGCGTGCAAGTGAAACCAACCATCTCCACTAAAGTCATATCATACCTATTTGTCTTGTATGTGGCGTCCATGATAATCACGTGAGGAAACTTCCTGAACAAACGAATCGACTCCGGGTGAGCGAAAAAAAGGACTTCAACCTCATTCGTCCTCGTGTTCCTCAAAGGTTGACAAAAATACTTGTTCTCTTTCTGAAAATTTAGAGACCACTGAGTAACTGACAATTCACCACGATCTTCAAAATTGATCTTCTGCAAAAAATTGGCAATCTGCTTCATGGATGTCACATTTTGCAGGTCTCTTTTCCTAAGCTGAATAAGTATGTTTTTTGGCGTCTTGCGATCATCCCCCACTTCCCTTGCTATTTTCTCCTCTTCTTTGCTCATTCTACCCACGAATGAATTCCCATGAAAACTAGTAGGAAGGGTGTGGTTGTGACGACCTTCTACAACATTCACGATCCATTTATAACTATAAGGCCCTTCTTTTATACGAACCCCATATAACTCAAATGTACAACCACATTTCTTCGATTTTCGGTCACGAAGCCTCGGAATCGGCAATTCTGGATTTTTTAAATTCACTTTCAGCCTACCCGATCTAGGTTGTCCAAACCTATCGCATACAAAATCAACGCAATATTTGCTAGATGTACGATGTACCAAAACTATCATTAAATCCCTTGCTCTCTGTTTTGTCCATTCCATCATCTCTTCTTTACTATCCCACATTTGCGCAGTACTAAAATGTGGTCTAAAGTCTTCTTCCTATATTGATTAAACTATATTACTTAGATACGCAATTTTAACTAATTAACCTAAATCTCATGCAATTAAATACAAAATTTAAATTCATAATATACTAACCAAAATCGGTAACGGAGTCCAATCGTCTAATGCAATTGATACATTTGCTTCGCCTTCTTCCTCTTCTTCGTCCACTTCCTCATCGACTTCTTCGTCTTCTTCGTCCACTTCCTCTTCTTCATCGACTTCGTATTCTTCTTCCACGACCCCTGATATCCAATTGTCGTTACCATCATCCTCACTACTCTCATAATTATAAGACATTGTGGTGTGCATTGCAAAACTTCAACAAGAGAGCTCAACCTCTATATACTATTACCGCACCAACGGGCATAAAATTCCAACGGGCATTTTTTCAAAAAAAACTTGTGCGGTAACAGTTATCGCACAGATTATATTTATTATTTTCTTAAAAATTTAATTTAATTATTTTCAAATAATTATTAAAAAAAACCGGTGCGGTAACAAATACCGCACCAGGTTTATTCATTATTTAATTCCTGGTTTTAATTTTGTTTTTTTTTAATTTTATATATCTTGTGCAGTAAGAGTTACCGCACAGGTGTTTAAGTTAATCAAAATCTGTTTTTTTTTTCTGTTAATCTCGTATTAACGTGGTGCGTTAATTGTTAACGCACATATCTGTGCGGTAAGAATTACCGCACAGAAGTGTACTGCAATTCTTACCGCACAGATTAGTGTGCATTTAGCAAAAAAAACGTGTGCATATAGACCAAGCCAAAATATATTATTTAATCTTTGTTTACTTATCAATTATCATACATTGTATAAATTTTGTAGTTTTATCTTGATTTTGGCAAAACAACGACTAAACGATGTTATAATAGATTGAAACTTGGTTACAATGAATATTAGAGGTATATAAAGTCACAATAAGGTCTCGTTGACACTGAACGAGGCTTGAAACTATGCGTAAACGCTAAAAGGCCTTAAATGGTCCTAAGGCCCAATTTGGCAAAACGGCATCCAAATGATGTCATAATAGAATGAAACTTGGTTTCAATGCGTATTAGAGATATTTGACCATGTGGCTAACTTACAATCACAACTTCTAAGTGTTTGTAGCTAGATAATCAACGAGATGATAACGAAGCAATTGTAGGGCAATGATCAAACTAGACGGTAACAATCTTAACACTCAAGAACACGATGGGAAATTAGGGTTAAAGGCTTGTAATGGCGCGAAAACCGAGTAAAAACGACTTAGAACGACCAATGGCGCGAAAATCGAGTAAAAACGACTTAGAACGACTAATGGCACGAAAACCGAGTAAAACCTACTTAGAACGACTAATGGAACGAAAACCGAGTAAAATCGACTTAGAACGACTAATAGCACGAAAACCGAGTAAAACTGACTTAGAACGACTAATGGCACGAAAACCGAGTAAAACCGACTTAGAACGACTAATGGCGCGAAAACGACTTAGAACGACCAATGGCGCGAAAACCGAGTAAAAACAACTTAGAACGACCAATGGTGCGAAAACCGAGGAAAACCGACTTAGAACGACCAATGACGCGAAAATCGAGTAAAACCGACTTAGGACGACCAATGGCGCGGAAACCGAGTAAAACCGACTTAAAAAGACCAATGGCGCAAAAATCGAGTAAAACGACTTAAAACGAGAACCGGCACGCAAATCGAGTAAAATATGCATGGATAGGGTATAAGGTATAGGGTTTAGGGTATAGGGTTTAGGGTATAGGGTATAGGGTATAAGGTATAGGGTTTGGATAGTGGATAGTGAATGTGGATAGTGGATGTGATAAGTAGATAATTTGGGCCCAAATCGTTTAAACGCCTTAAAACGATAAAAATCAAAATTTCAAAATTGTAACATGATAGCAAATAAAGCCCATAGTCGTTTTCATTTGTCAGAATCGAAAAAAAAAAATCATCGAAAACGTCAACGGGCCTAATAAGGCCGAATGGAAAATTAATGAGGCCCATATAAAACAACGACATAAAACGGCTTAATAAGACCTTAAACCGCAGAAAACTTGAAATGTAAAAGTAGTATTTGAGCATTACCAATATGACTCTTTCGTTTTTATAAGAAAATAACAAAATGAACACTTCGAAATATCTAAACAAGCACTTTCACCTAGTAACGAGTTAATCTCAAATATATAAGTCGTATAATTTTACTCATATGTGTGTGATATCACTTCATTACTCAAATAAAGTTTATATAAAACTTTCATTAATTATTATGAAACACTCAAATAATCCAAAATAACGACATTTCACATCTTCGTATTGTCCTTATTGCTTAATTACTCGATATTTAATGAAAGTTTTAATGAAATAACGACAATACGAAGATGTGAAATGTCGTTATTTTGGATTATTTGAGTGTTTCATAACATTTAATGAAAGTTTTATATAAACTTTATTTGAGTAACGAAGTGATATCACACATATATGAGTAAAACTATACGACTTATATACTTGAGATTAACTCGTTATTAGGTGAAAGTGCTCGTTTAGATATTTCAAAGAGTTCATTTTGTTAATTTCTTATAAAAACGAAACCGTCATATTGGTAATGCTCAAATAAAACTTTTACATTTCAAGTTTTTTGCGGTTTAAGGTCTCATTAAGCCGTTTTATGTCGTTTTTTGATAATGGGCCTCATTAAATTTCCATTCGGCCTTATTAGGCCCGTTGACGTTTTCGATGATTTTTTTTCGATTCCGACAAATGAAAACGACTATGGGATTTATTTTCTATCATGTTACAATTTTGAAATTTTGATTTTTATCGTCTTAAGGCGTTTAAACGATTTGGGCCAAACAATCCATTTATCACATCATTTTTCAATTTTTTTTGCTAAATACCCCTTCCCTTATCAAGTTATTTTTCAGGTTTTTTGGGCTAAATACCCCTTCCATCATCTTTTTTTTGTGTGTGCTAAATACCCTTTTCTTGTCATATTTTGTTTTAAGTCCCTTTTACTCGATTTTCGCGTCATTTCTTGTTTTAATCCCGTTTTTCTCGATTTTCGCGCCATTATTCGTTTTAAGTCGGATTTACTCGGTTTTTGCACCATTACTCGTTTTGTAAACGTAAAAATTTGCAAAATAATTATGAAATATTAAATATTAGTAAAACCGTTTTTATAATAAAATGATGAGGTGAAAATTATATTTTTTGGTTTTATTATCAATATATATGATTTCAAAAAAAATAAAAAAAAATATAGAGAGATTATATTTGGAATAATATTGATTATCATTATTTTTTATCGTAAAAAATATATAAGTTTGACTAAAAACAAGTAAAATAATATATTAAAATTAAAATTTTATTATATCTATCTTATATATTAAAGTTGAGCCGTTTAGAGCTCTTTGAGTGATTTTAGGCTTAGTTTGTTACACAATTATTACTTTTTATCTTTAATTTCAATTATTAATAGATTGGATAATTATTTTAACAAATAAATCTTAAAAAATTATCATTCCTTTCAACAACAAATATACAAGCTATTTTATTGAGAATAAATATTATGTTGAAGGTTAATATATATTCTTACGATAAAATCTCTCTTATATATTAAAGTTGAGCCTTTTAGAGCTCTTAAAGTGATTTTAGGCTTAGTTTGTTACACAATTATTACTTTTTATCTTTAATTTCAATTATTAATAGATTGGATAATTATATTAACAAATAAATCTTAAAAAATTATCATTTCTTTCAACAACAAATATACAAGCTATTTTATTGAGAATAAATATTATGTTGAAGGTTAATATATATTCTTACGATAAAATTAGGATTATTTTCGATAACAAAAATTAAGTCAAGGTACGTACATAACCTTCATGAAATAAAACATATTTTTATAAATAGTCTTTACAAGAAAAAAGTTAATCTTAATTTTTTGATGAACTCGATTTAAAGGATATACAATTTTCACACGACTAATATGTAATTTCCCGTGCATGGCACGGGTCACTACACTAGTTATAATTATTTTAAATTATTTTATTTATTTATTAAATATTTTATGAATATTATTATTATTTTTATACGAAAAAAATAGTACAAATAATTATGAAATGTTACATATTTTTAATTTTTTTTTTCTAATAAAAGGGTGAGGTGAAAGTAAGTTCCCTTGTTATCTTGTAGTATTAGTATTACATATAGACCAATAAGACACAGTAGCGTAGTGGTTTCACCACCATTATACCACCATGAGGTCTCAAGTTTGATTCTCCCACTCTTTTTCCATCATTTTCCCCCCAAAATAAAATAGTGTGGTATTAGTGTTGAGATTTGAAAACAAGACCTCACAAACACACAAGCTGTGCACTTTACCATTAGAGCAAAGAGACATATGTGATATATAACCTATTATTGGTATAATATACTAAAAGTAATTATTATTTAAAAAAAAAACGTTTTGTAGGTTGAAAAAAAAAAAATTAATCCCGTACGTTGGTTTCCAACGTACGTGGATTATCAATGTACTGGATTATTTTTTTTTCCAATTATTTTTCAAAGACTACTTTTTTCAAATTATACATGTACGTTGAAACCCAACGTACGTGGGTTTCCAACGTGTACAATTTACGTATTTTTCAATCCGTTTCACATACGTATTTCGTATTTTGCTTCACGTTACATTTTTTTATTTTGCCTGTTCGTTGGAAACCAACGTACGTTGACTTTCAACGTAAGAAAATATATTGTCAAAAGTTGAATTTTGTAGTGGAAATAGCCTCTGCCTTTTTCTTTAGTTCAGTGAGCAATTGTGAGATGAAAATATATTGTTGTCCTTACAATAATTTGCACAGTAAATATACAATATATTTGTATATATTCATCATGAGAAAGCTTCTGTCCTAATCTAGATAACCTCCAACATTACGTACGAGGCCAATGATTAATTATTACTCCCCCGTCCCTTTTTGTTTGTCCATAAGTATGATTTTTGCGGAAATTAAGGAATTATAGGAATATAATGATTATAGGAGAGAAAAAAATATAAAGTGAATGGTTAGAGGAGAGAGATAGAGTGAAAGAGTAGATAAGATTGGAATTTGGGAGAGAGAAAAAGTGAAAAATGTGATAATTATAGGTTGATAGTAAAGATAAAATGGGTAGAATAAAGTGATATAAATAAAATAATGGACAAACAAAAAGGAACACATGAAAAGGAAAGTGTACAAACAAATAGGGACATAGTAGTATGTTAATAGTACTCCGTATCTTTTAGATAAGAGACAATGTGCCTTCTACTCCCTCCGTCCCTGTTTGTTTGTCCACTTTCCTTTTCAAGCGTCTCCTAATGTTTGTCCACTTTCGTACTTTTTACCATTTATATCAATCTTTTATTTCCATCTTTACCCTTACATAATTCAATTATCTACCAATATACCTCAACTTTATTTCTACTTTCCTATCAACATGAATTCAATCTCCCGCTTTTTTTCACCCGCTAAACTCTCTTAATCCAACACATAAACCACCTAAAATAATTTTGTATCAACCTGTTGCCACCTAAATCACCGATGCTACCCATAAACCCAAAACAAAATAGTCTAAACTATTAGCCCAATATTTCCTAAACCCACTAATCTACCCAAATCTCTTAACCCAAACCCAATTACCCATTAAGCTGCTATAGCCCAATTTCTATTAACCCTACCCCATATATACTCTCTTTCACTCACTCGTTTCCCTCACTCCTCACAAACTGCAGCTCTAAACCTAAAACACCCAAGAACCCTAAACTTCTCCAACTCACCGCCACTCAAGAACCCTAAATTTCTCTATCGCTCTTCCACTCACTCTTCCCACTCGATCTCCTCAATCTTCTTTGCCCCAATCTTCTCACTCAAGAACTACAGAGTATGAGTGGAATCAATCACTCAAGAACTACAAAGTATGAGTGGAGATGGAGATCGAGACTCCAGATTCGTCGCAGATGGAGGTGAAGATCCTCGATTCCCTTGATGGTGATGAAGACGACGAGGTGGAGATCCCCGATTCCCTTAATGGCGATGAAGACGACGAAGTGGAGATCCCTGTTGTCCCCGATTCGTTTTATTCTGAGGATCTTCTTGTGCTTCCCCTTGAAATCGCTAAGTTTCTAAGTCCCTTTCTATGTTCTCATTTTTTTTTGCATGCTTTGATTCTGTTGTCTGAGTTGCCTTTGAGGTTGTTTGTGATTTTGGGACTCTTGTGATTCTGATATTATTTACTGTGTTGATTATGAGATTGTTTGTGATTTTGGGACTCTTGTGATTTTGACAGTGTTCTGAGTTGATTATGAGATTGTTTGTGATTTTAGGACTCTTGTGATTCTGATATTGCGATTATGAGATTGTTTGTGGTTTTGGGACTCTTGTGATTACGACAGTGTTCTGAGTATTCTTGTGGTTCTGATAATTGTATGGCATTTAGTCTAGTAGTTAAGGTCATATGCATGTGTCAATGATTTGAGCTTCACTTCCATAGATACACTTCTTTCATTTGCATTCATTAAAGTTCACCCCAAAATTACATATGGCAAACAACATGCTTAAATACAAAATATCATTCTTGTTTGAAATCCTAATATACAAAATATCTTGATTTATCAAACTACCATTCTAATACCATTCTTCATTCTTCTGGATCATTGCTTGTCTCATCTATTGGACCTCCATGAACTATTTTCCATGCTTGTTTGACAGCCCAAACAGGGGCCTTGATTTCCCTAGGTAGATTTCCCTGAGCCCTCATCTTCTTCTTGTTATAATGTGGGATATCATATCCATTACCACCCTTGGCTTTTAGAATTTCATTCATTACAAATTGTAGTGTATGCCATACATCACTTAGGGTTAAGGCCTCCAACTCATAGAATGCATCATTCACTGTAGTTAGCATCTCATCTATTGACTTTGGCATCTTTTTATGCATTAGAGATTGGATACTCCTAAAGAATCCTAGATCCAATATGTTTAAATCTGGACTATTTGTTGGTTGTTGTATTAAAATGAAAGTAAATGCTTCTTGTTGATATACATGTTGCCCCTCTGGATCATTCTGAGTTATATGAGGCCTTGCATTATCTTGTTGAATAAATATGGTTCTATGATTTCCATCTTGTGGCCACTTATCTTTGATTGCTGGAATGATTTGAGTGATCATCATGTTCCTAATGACATCTTTGTTGACTGATTGCACTAGTTTTTTTTATCATTGTTCCCTTATCTCTGTTTTTTGAGTGCCTCTTTGCTGGTTCCTGAAATGTAAATGGAAAGATTCCTATCTTTCCATCAAAAATGCATTGTCCATCTCTGTTGAACCTTGGTCTTGCCACTGCTGCTGTAAACATGACTTTTTGAATGAACTTTGATGAGCTTGCAGATCTGTATATACCTTTTTCTCCTTTGGCTAGATAAGACTTTTTGTGTCTTCCTTGTTTGGTAGAACCATTTCTCATCTATGTGGACAAAGTCATACATAGGATAGTATTCTGTTTTGTTGTCTGCTGTTTCCCCTTTGAGTAGCCTAAGTAACCATTCTAGCCTTGACTTCTTATGCCATTCAGACAACCCAGGGTGAAGGGCATTTGAATGAGGCCTCATCTCTCCTTGTTTGATTAATCTATGGCATGTTGATTTATTGATGTTGAGACTGTTTGCCAAGTCTCTAATGCATGTTCTGGCCCCCATACTGAGAGCTTTGACAACTTCTTGGTCTATTTCAATTCTCTTTCTGCCACAGTTACGAAACCTTGTACCTAAATTGTATGGTTGCAAGTTTGTTGCTTGGTTCTTGGCTGTTTTCCATAGTCTGCTAATGGTTCTGGCTGATATGTTGAAATGTGTTGCAGCTTCTACCATTGCACCATGTGGCAGCTTCCCTTCTGAGGTCCGTGTGAGAAGATAAGCCAAGATTTGCATCTTCTCCTCTACGCTGAGCATGTTCTTGGATGTCTGAGGATGTAGTGGAGTTGCCTCTTGGAATGGAAAGTCTGGTTGTGGATGGTGAGGTGGTTCTGTATTGAGATCAAAGGCATGACCTTCCATGTCCTCTGGTGGCCCACTAATTTGGGACGAAGTTTCTTCAATCTCTTCATGGTCCCAGTCTTCATCATCCACTTCTGGTTCTTCATTTAAGTTGAAGTTAAATGCTGAAGACATCCTCCAGGCATTGATGCTTTTAATTTTCTGCAGAAATCTAAATCTCTTTTTTGTGTTTAGTGTTTGTAAGGATTGTGCTCTGAATATTCTTAGCATTTAAGTCTCTTGTATTTGTAGTTGAACTGCCAGTGTAAGTAAGGGCATTTTGGGCACAAAATCCTAGTAAAATTTAGCAATCCGTGTGACTTGTACTTCTGGGTTGTAATTGGCTGTAGTTATTTTACTCCTCTCTTCTTATTGGTTGTTAATAAATAATCATTTCTATAAATCACATTCTCTCTCTGCATTTAATGTACTTCTGCAATTTTTTCAATGTCTTAAAAACTGTGTAAATGTATCCTTGTGGACAATCAAAGAGGGACAGAGGAGTAGAATTTACAGCCTGTTCGACAAATCTACTCTTTGCCTTTGAATGAGGTAAATTTATTAAATTTTTGATAAGCTAGTATTTGAACTGTTTTGAAAATTTCCGAACCTTAGTCATAATAACTTCTGACACTCTTGCTTGGGAGCTACTCCGTAAAACACAACGAGTAAAACTAGGCCCTTACTATTTAACGCCCACCCCTTTTGCTATTTACCGCCCAGGCTCCGTGCGTCACGCATGGATTATATCCGTGCGTGACGCATGGTTTTAATCCATACGCCACGCACAGAACCAAACCATGCGTGACGCATGGACACAAACCATGCGTCACGCATGGATTTTTTTCCTATAAAAGCCCAAAAACATCAAACCCTACCATTTTGTTATCTTCCCCAACATACCTCACGGCGGCTGAAGCTATATCACGCACGGTTTTACCCAATTTTCAACATTTTTCATCATCTTTCTACATATAAGGTATGTAAACATTAAGATTTCATTGTTATGGTATGGTATTGATGTATATATGAGGTTTTCATGTTGTTTTGATGATATTTACTTCAAAATCCAATGTGTATGTTAATTAGTTGATTAGAAATGATTAAACTTGTAATATATGAATGGATTGTGTACTTTGTTGATAATTTATTGGCAAATTTGATATTTTCATGTGTATATAGTTTATTAGGGTTTTGATATTGAATTAGGGTTTTGTGAATTAGGGTTATGAATTAGGTTGTTGAATTGGGTATGGTTTTAATGAAATTATTGAAAAACTGTTATAATTTTGAAAAAAGTGTTGAGATTAGGGTTTGAAAGCCATGGAAAAACTGCAGAACACAACCCTGGAATGTGCAATTTCATGCGTCACGCATGGATTGCAACCATGCGTGACGCATGGATTGAAGCCATGCGTGACGCATGGAATTGCACATTCCAGAAACTGTGTTCTGCAGTTTCAGATTGTATTTGATGATATGCTGATTGAGTTTTTGATGATATGCTGATTAAATTCAGTAAACTGATTAATTTTGTGGAATTGCACATTTTATGATGTAGATATGGATGGTGGTCGTCGACCTGGACGGGATACTCGTCAAAGAAACAGAGATCTGAAGAAAAAAGATCCCGTAGTTCCAAAACAAAGGAAGAAGAAGAATAGACAAGAATCGCCTCCTCGTCGTTTAGAGTTTTCTGATGAGATACAACAGCAACAACAACAACAACAACAACAACAACAACAACAACAACAACAACAACAACAACAACACCAACAACAACAACAACAGCAACAGCTAGCTTTGTCTGCTGCAGGTTTCGATCCCCAGGGTTCCCCTCATTACTTTCCTGGCACCCCCATTCTGATCCCACATCAAACTATGTTTCCACAACAAACACAGTTTTCAGGCTATCCGGGCTATCCACAACATGACCAATCATTTGTGGAGATGATGAGGCAAGCTACTGGTTCTCATCACTTTCAGAACCCTCAGACGGGTGATGACCAGTACGCACTGGTTGCTTGTAGCAGTGCAGGGCCATCAGCTGGGGGTGCCAATGGTGATTCTGATTCTGATTATGAGCAGGAGCATGAGGAACAGGGTCAGGAAGAGGATCGGACCTATGGGAATGTTCATGAAGAACATGAAGAAGCGGAAGAGCAAGAGGAGCAGGAGGAACAACCCAGAAGACGACGACGACGACAACCTCCGGTCAAAAACATATACGTCCCTCAGTTAGAGGGGGGGTACTCCTGGAGGTCCACAAATTCCGGAGCTGCTCATAAGCTTTGAAGCTCATACAGCCTTTTTTGTGCAAAAAGGAAAGGTATGTAATTAGAATTTGGTTTATAGATTCAATACTTATCATAACTTATTTGGTTTATAGAATTTGTGATAATAAATTTGTTAATGTATGAATTGATTTGATTAACCAAATGGATTATTTGTTGAAATATTTGTAGTTTTGTTGAAAAATTGGTTAAGGTGTGCTGTACATAATTTTCTGCATTCTGTGTAATGCAAATCCATGCGTGACGCATGGTTCATGTCCATGCGTCACGCATGGTTCATGTCCATGCGTGACGCATGGATTTGCATTACACAGAATGCAGAAACTGCTTTCTGCATTCTGTACATTGCACCTTAACCAAATTTATGCAGTTTCTGTATTCTGCAGTTTCTGGAAAAAATTTATGCGTTATTAAAATTATTTGTGTTACGTAATCAATTTACAGGATAGAGGCGTACTCCCTTACCAGACAAGACAATCCCAGCTGAAAGATTGGGAACTTAATTCTGACTTGTCATGGGGTAATCACGCAATTGCAACGGAGCTGACTCATCTCAGGGTATTGATGTACGATGTGATTGATTATCCGCTCATCTGCGCCTTTATAGAAAGGTGGGATCCTGAAACAAATAGCTTCCACATGCCATTTGGTGAGATGACAGTGACGTTGCTCGACATCAAGAAGCTGCTGTTGCTTCCTATTCACGGGAAAGCTATGGTGACCGACCCCACCGCTTCAGTCGGGAGAACTACGAACAAGAACTTTTTTGGTGAAAAGGGACGGCAAAATTTTCATCTTCAAATTGAACAGCTCGATAGTTATTGGATGAGCGCGAAAAAGTTTAAGGCGCACATTGAGGGCCTAAATGATCCCGTAGTTCATGGAATGGGATATATATTCCACTTGCTGGCTTCCACAATCTTCACTGACAAGTCACAACATAAGCTCCCGATGAGATTTGGTGCATTTCTAGGGAGTGTTGAAGAGGCAAGAAGTATTTCTTGGGGATCTGCGGCGCTAGCATATTTCTATCGCCAAATGGGCATCGCTACACGCGAAAATTGTGGTTTGATCTCATTTTGTTTCACTCTCCTTCAAGTAAGTTTTTAATTATTTAGGAACTACATTTTTTAGCAATCATAACTTATTTCTATGGTTTTAATGCTAACTATATTTTTTAAATGGTAGGGTTGGATATACACATACTTCCCATCCTTAGCAGCTGGTGTTCGGCGTAATCCTGGTTGGTCAGTTGATCATCCTTATGCGTTTCGGTTTCTACCAGAGGAAGCGTTGCCGAACTACGACCCTGAAGCACGAAACTACAGAGCTGAACTAGATGCAATGAGGGCGGATCAGGTATTTGTGTTGCATTTTGTTTACATTTTTAAGCCTCAGTTTTTTTGCAATTCCATGCGTCACGCATGGATCTGTGTCATGCGTCACGCACGAATCAAAGCCATGCGTCACGCATGGATTTGCAAAAAAAACTGAGGACTTTTTTTCATCATCTTTGCTTGGACCTTTAATGAAATTACTGTTTGAGTAATGGAAGACGTTGATAATGTTTTTAGGTTAATTGGAACCCGTATGGTGAAATCGACTTCAGTGATCCTGCCTATGCTCCTGCTCTTTTTTTCGGGGTGCTGAGCTGCATGGACATAACCGAGCCCCACCATCCCGATAGGTCGCCTAGGCAGTTTGGTAGGGTGCAGATGATTCCCAGGCCTCCAATTTCACCCCTTAGAGCCCATAGGCTCATCAGCCCTAGGTCATATGTGGTGAATTATGATAGAATGGCGTGGAGTTGGGAGGGGATGGATATCCACAGGGCGACCCTGGAGCAGATGGGACCACCTGCGCAGACAGGTTTTGAAGAAGCTCCGGAGTATCTTATGTGGTACATCCCCCGCACTCATCGATTTCTGATACCCGGCAGACACGCTAGCTTGGAAGCACAGCAGGTAATACATTTATCTCATGTAACTTGAGATCTTGATTTTTCTTTAAGTTTGATTTAAGGTAAACATTATGCAAATAGCTTATTTCAATATTTATTTTTATTTGTAGGTTTTTGACAGGGTCTACGATCACTTGTCACCATATGCAACCTTGCCTGATCCCTATGATGTTTCTGCAATGCATGGAGCCATAACCGAGGTCCTTCAAGATATTGAGCCGTGGACAACTATGTATCAACAACATCGGTGGTGATCTTGTTGGATTGGGTTCGATTGTTTTTTATGAACTGTTTGTTTTCAGATTTTCAGGATTGTCCGTTTTTCGTAAGGAAACTATGACGTTGTTGGATTGATGTTGTTGGATTGTTTGTTAAGGTTGTTTTGTGTTTGAACTTTTCAATTCTGATTAGCGTTGTTGAATTTGTTGGATTATTTGTTTAGGGTGCACAAGACATAAATCTGCATTCTGTTAGTCAAATGTCGAACCATGCGTCACGCACAGATGCATTCCATGCGTCACGTATGGATACATTCCATGCGTGACGCATGGAATTGTTAACCTACGCCTATAAATTGACTCCCTCAGCATACCATTTCCACTCATTAATCTCTCCTTTTCACTCCCTCAGCCTGTAAGTTGATTCTTGAAGTTCTTCTTTGAAGCTCCATATTCCACATCTTATTCCTTACTTTCTCACTTGTTTTCTTACATTGTATTACAGATTGGAAACCAACATGGCATCATCCTCATCATCATCTTCAATACCACAAGAAGGCAGCACCATTCAGTGTCCAAATAAGAGGTGTAGGAAGTCTATCACAGTTTTCAGCGCTAATGACAAGATGAGACCAGACCAGTATGGCCGAAGGTTTTTTACATGCCAATGTAACTTCAGGTGGGTGTTTCTTGATCCTGAGTATGACCGTCATCATCTCCGTGTTATGACGAAATTGTTGGAGGAAAACCGAACTATGGCAGCGAAACTGGGAATCTTTAACGAAGAGAAAGATTTGGAAACGGCTAAATGGTGGGTGAAGGAGCTCTATGAGGATTTTGAAGAGAAACCAGCCGATTCTGACGATGCGTAGTGGTCTTAGTATTTCGTTCCTTTTAAGATGTAATGTGAAGTGTCTTGGTGTTTTGTCTTTGTTATGTTCGTTTTAATTTACGTTTCAAGAATGAGTCTTTTTTATGCTGTAATGAATCTGTTTTATTTTGTAATGTATCGGTTTTTTGTTGAAACGTATCTGTTTTATGTTGTAATATATCTGTTTTATGTTGTAATTCTGATGTCTCCTTTTCATAAGACTACTCATATGTCTCCTTTTGACAAGACAACTCATATGTCTCCTTTTGACAAGACAACTCATATGTCTCCTTTTGACAAGAAAACTCACATGTCTCCTTTTGACAAGACAACTCATATGTCTCCTTTTGAGCCAACAATTCGGAAGTGTTGCTTTTGACAAGTCAAGCTGAAATGGAATTTCTGCATTCTGTAGGAAAAATGCAATTCCATGCGTGACGTGAAATGTAACCCAGAAATACCACATAAAGACTGAAATGTGCATCAAAAGATACAACCTTACAACATTAGAAGGTCATTCGAAACTCGAAATAAAATACACATTACAACATTGTCATGACTGACAATAACTCTTGAACTAGTAATCGTTTTCATCATCGTCTGGAATTGTGATGCTTTGTTTGGACGATTGATGTCCTCCTCTTTTCGGGGGGGTGTAAGCCCCACATCTTTGCCACACTTCGTCATACAAGGCCGCAGCAGATTCTTCACAATTACGCTCCCAAAGATTATAAACAGGTGGTAGTGGACATCCATCCTTCAGGCGAATCTGAGATAGATTTTACGGAATTGCATAATTAAATTTACATGTAATGCACTAGGTAAATAGCAATTGAAAAAAACATACCGGGATGAAATGTTCTTCCTGTGTGAGTAGTAATAGGCAAACAACTTGCATCTTGGCTCCAGGTTGACCATACCAAGTCGGAAGTCTAAGAGGTAGGAATGTCTGTTTAATTTGCTCGCCTAGACACACAAAGACACAATTACATGCCGAAGCCACCAAACATGCCATTTCTGGTACGGTAAGCCACTTATCCCTTGGAGCTGGGTAGTAATCGCTTTCCCATGTAAGTTGATGTATAGCGGACTCCAATGTTGGATTTACTTCTCCACCAATCCACGTGCCTTTAAGTAAATGCCAAATCTCTTTAGCCTTTCGTATCATCTCTTCTCGTATGAACTTCCAATGCTCTTGGGTCCCACCTGTTACATGACTCTCAAAAACAGATTGAGTGACGGAATATTTTGGATAAAGTGTACATTAGAGTGAAGATAATATCGTTCACCTGTTTCCATAGAAATAGATCTAAACCCGCAGTTTCCATCGGCTCTGATGTCAAACCACCCCTCCACATATGGTCTCATGCACATTGGTATCTTTCTAATGTACTTAGAAGGCGCATACATTTTTTGTGGAGCGGGAGGTGCACCAAAGGGTTTAGGAACCCTTTGCTTCTTGGGAGGTGTTTCTTCCAAAGCTCTAGACCTCATCTCTTGGTCGGTGTATTCCCATGCTGACTTCTTTCTTTGTGTAGATCTAGGCACTTTGTTAGGAGCTCCTTGGGGACGACCACCGGTGTGTTTCGAAATAGGCGGCTCTTTGAGAGGTGTATCCACTTTAGCTATCTTTCTGACAGATTCAATACACTTCTCTTGATCATGTGGTGACAAGGTGTTCCATGTTTCTTCATAAAATTCATCAAATAAACGTCTTGCCACGTTTTTCTTAGTTTCAAGATGACACTGTGTATCCACTTCTTCCAAAGACAACGTACTCCAAAAAGGATGCAAAGACACGGGCTGAATTGGCATTTGTTTCTTCACACAAGTCGCAAGGTCATGGACACACAGCATCCCGTCTCTGACCTTGGTTGCACAATCGCAATATTGTGCATTGTACATGCCTTGTACACCTTTGTCGTATTCTTTAATCAAGAGCTCCATTGCCTTGTACGAAACTTTGCACTTCAAATGTACAAACAAAGATGTTTGGTGAACAAGTCTAAACGTCTTTGTTAGACTCTCGTTAAATGAACCCAATATCTCTTTCAGCTGGTTTCGTGCCATGTCACTGTATTCCTCAAACACTGTGTCGAGCCTACCTTGTCCACCACTCAAATATGACTTCAAACAGGAATGCGCTCCTTCCACTCTGCATTTTTATTAAGGTGTTCAAACAGGAATGTGCATCAAAAGTTTCTGTAAACTGCACATCCATACGTGACGCATGGAACACATCCGTGCGTGACGCATGGAACCAATCCGTGCGTGACGTATAAATGTGCAGTTTACAGAAACTGTTTAAATTCACAGAAAACTGAATATAGTTGTGTAAGTGCAATTATAGATAAATTACCTGTTTGTCGTGTTGCTTCCAAGAGTAAACACGTCATCCGTCCATGCCGACACACATCTTTCTTTGAAAGGACCAAGCCAACTGTCTCTAACATATTGCAGTACGGGAATATGCGCGTTCCAATCTCTCTCTATAGTATCCAACTTTTTTTCATATCCTTCTACGGTGGTTTCCTCGAACAAGTTGTAGTAGTCGTTGGATAAGTTTTTTCCCTTTAGTTTCGATCTCATTTCGAGGGAAGCTTTGGCCTCTATGTTTTTCCTTATATGTCGTCTACATAGAAGAAACTTTGCAGTTGGAAAAAGAAGATCCGTTGCACTCATTAAAGCTTGTTCACGGTCGGTGACAATGCAAGTGGGCGTTGCTCCAATTCTTCTATACATCTCTTGAAGTTGTTGCATTGCCCACAAATAATGCTCTTTAGTCTCGCCCTCAAGAAATGCCCCACAAACTACAAAGTTCCTCCATGTAGACGTGATTCCAACAATCTCGAAAAATGGCATTTTGTACCTGTAAATAAATAATTTGAAATAATATTATTGCAATGTTATGGAAAATCATATGTAATGGTCAATAATCACACAAAACTTACTTGATTGTGGCATATGTGGAGTCCATTATAAGTACATAGGGAAATGATTTCAAGAGCTTCATTGATTCAGGGGACGCAAAGAACATATCACCAATCATAGATGCATCATCTTTGCTTGTCCTATACTCCATGAAATAGTCGCTCTGTTTGCATTTGTAGAAAAACTCTTGGATAACAGTTCTTCCTTCCCTGTTTTCGATCCTCGTCTTGGCCATCAAATTGTATACTTGTTTTTTTTTTGTAAGGTTCTTTGGAGACTTGTTGAGCATAGTGTAAATCTCATTTGGTTTACAATGAGCCCTGGTCATTTCAACTACTGTACACACTTCATCAGGCGTCAATCTGCCTGCAAACGCATTCCCAAACAAGCTACTACCAATAGGATGGTTGTGGGTACCTAACATTACAGTAAGTTTCCAAGCCCCTCTATGCTCCTCTAGAAGTTTTAATTCGAACCAACATCTACATTTTTTCGTCTTGATGTTTTTCCTCACTCCCTTAGCTTTTGAGTAATTCACTCGTCCTCTATCACAGATAAGCTGAAGTTTTCCAGATTTTGTTTCGGTAGGTGCTCTACTCCTTCCATTGACTATGCAAAAGTTGTTGGCTTGTGCAATGTTAACGGCCCAATCCACTCCCTGTTGTCTAGAGGGGAATACCAAGTCATTTGCAAACAACTCTGAGTAATCAACAGAGACATATTGTTCTTCTTGAACTTCAATATCAAATTCTGGTGCAGTACGCAAAGGACGAAACACATTTAAGCTACTTGTGTCTGAAAGTGGCCTCATCAAATGCGAAGGCCATTGCGACAAACCGTAACCGGTTCCAAAAGATCCAGTGTTGATATCACCAAACTGTGATTGCGGTTGCTCCCATGTTGTCAAATCAATGCCCAAATCAAACGAAGGTATGTAGTCGAGGTATGACGGAGGTGGGCAGTCATTAAGAGTAATCTTGTCTAATCCAGTAAACACAGAAAAGTTCATCTATGCACAAACACACAGATAACAAACCAGTTAAGCTTCTGTATGGCAAATCCATACGTCACGTGTGGATCCATTCCATGCGTCACGCATGGTTACAACCCATGCGTGACGCATGGATCCACTCCATACGTGACGCATAGAAATACAACATGCAGTTTCATTCATCTTTTGTCATGGTTCGTATGATTCTGTTAACCACAATATGTTTCATTAACATTTCAAACATCATACATCATAAATTCAAAAGTCAACATCTTTTGTCATACAACTAATACCTTTAACATGTAAAGTCCATAAAAACCCAACAAGTCAAACCCCTAAAACAAGTCAACACCTTAAAAACTAATATTATAATACTTTTCAAACATCATAATCACTAAAGTAAACAAAAAATCACAAATCAACATCTTTAGTCATACAACTAATACCTTGAACATTTGAAATCCATTAAACCTAACTAAATCAAACCCTAAAAGAAGTCAACACCTTAAAAATTAATATTATGAACAAGAAATGTTACCTTATTAAGATTGTAACTTGAAAATGGTGCTTCTCCACCTCTTTCATTGGTGCATTCCTCTTCATTCTCCATATAGAAAGAGCTTTTTTGGGATAAAATGGTGTGTTTTGCTCTCAAGAATGTTCAACAATGGAGTTAAAAGGGTTTTGACATTTGAAATATGGAAAGAAAGGAAGATAATAGGGGTTAATGTAGGTGTTACGGAAATGGTAAAAAAAATTAATGGAGTTATTACAGTAGGTGAGACAAGACGTGCTTGCTGCATGAGTTCTGAAAAGAAAATCCGTGCGTCACGTGTGGTTTTCAACCATGCGTGACGTGTGGTTTTCAACCATGCGTGACGTGTGGTTCTATTCCATGCGTGACGCACAAAATGGCACATGATCCCTTTGATTCTTAGTAACACTGATGTGTGCATGATTTCCAATCAAAATAAAATTACATATTGTCAAAGGTTGGACATTTAGGCCACGTAAGAAGTCCAAACAAAGGATATGCTACTTTACAAGTTAATAGTTGTTATTGGGAGTTACCCACATGGTTAAATATCCCTAATAGGCATTGAAAACAAGTTTCATTCCATTCGGACATCGTTTGAGTGTCGTTTCGTCAAATTGGGCCTCAAGTCCATTTAAGGCCTTTTTAGGCCTTTTAGCGTTTACGTGCCTCATTTCGTGTGTGCAAGACCTTGTTGCTACTTAATATCCCTAATAAGAGTAATTTGTATAGTAGTTTCAACAATAATCAACGTCAATGTTGTAGAATATACATATTGCGACAAGTTAGAGAAATACGACTAGTTTGTTTTTTACAAAGGAGGTGGTACTTTAAAAGTTAGAAGTTGTCATTGGGAGTTACCCACATGGTTAAATATCCATCATAGTCATTGAAAACAAGTTTCATTCCATTCGGACATCGTTCGAGGGTCGTTTGGCTGATTTGGGCCTTAAGTCCATTATGGCCTTTTTAGGCCTTTTAGCGTTTACGCATAGTTTCGAGTCCCGTTTTGTATGTGTGAGACCTTATTGGGACTTTATATGTCTTATAACACAATTGTGTATAAATTTTTCAAACATACAAAAAGATCAATGTTGCGACCATATATAATGCAACAAGTTAAGCTTGTGATGAGTAGTTTGATGTTTTACAAAGAGGGCGTTACTCTAAAAGCAAAAGGTTTTGATGCAAAGTTACCGACATGGTTAAATATCTCTAATAGGCATTGTAAACAAGTTTCATTGCATTCCGATGAATTTTCGACGACGTTATGGCGAATTGTGGTTTTAAAGCCGTTAACAACAACACGACAAATGAATTATTTTGCGTGACATAACTACAAATACATTGAATACATTGAAATTTATTACATAAGCAAAAACATATACATTGAAATCCATGCGTCACGTATGGATACAAACCATGCGTGACGCATGGTCACATTCCATACGTGACGCATGGATTTTTTTGCCTATAAGAGGCCCAACATCGAAACCCTACCATTTTGTTCTCTTCCTCATTCCATACGTGACGCGTGGATTAATTCCATGCGTGACGCATGGTTTTATGTTGCAAAATCTTATTTTTATATTTAGAATGCTTATATTGTTGTTATGTTGACGAATGTTCAACCTTATTATATTTCAAATTGTATATGGTACGCCATACATATTGCGACTTTGTTCGGTTTTCAAACTATGTTTCACTTACAAAGGTCTAAATTTGATTTTCAAGTTACACACATGATCAAATAGACATTATAAGGATTGAAACAAAGTTTCATTCCATTTCGATAAAGTTTCGATGACGTTTTTGTCGAATTGGGCTTTATCGCCTTAAAAAAGACACTAAAAATGTGTTTCTTTGCACACTTAACTAGAAATACATTGAATACATTGAAAGTTAGAAGTTTCATATATGCAAATACGTGCGTCACGTATGGATTGTATCCGTGCGTCACGCATGGAATTAATCTGTGCGTCACGCATGGATACAATCCATGCGTTTTCTGGAATGTGCAATCCGTGCGTCACGCACGGATTAATTCCATGCGTGACGCACGGATGACCTGGGCGGTAAATAGCAAAAGGGGTGGGCGTCAAATAGAAACTATGTAAAACTATACGTGTCCTTAATGCTTCATTTGATATTGTTTAATGGTTAGCCTGCCATTTCCTTTGTTGTAAAACCAGTTAAGATATTTTATTATGAAAGTGCTTTTTTGAAATGAAAAGCACGACTGCACTAGACCTATTTTATCTATTCAAAAAAAGTACTCCCTCCGTCCCACTTTGTTTGTCCTGTTTGACTTTGGCACACTTGCCGATGCACGTTTTATATCGTCAATATATCAAATTATATGTTATTAAAAATTATAATTTTTTAATATTCTTAAAGTACTAATCGAAACGAATCAAACAAGACCACTCATGACTATGTTTTATCTTATATATTGAAAGATATTTAGAAGATTCTCTCGATTAGTGAATAGTGTCAAAATTTGAAACAGGACGAACAAACAGGGACGGAGGGAGTATATACCATTCCCATCAACCAGTGAGTTCAAGTTACAAAAAACACCCAAATTGATACTCCATGATTCCGATAGTTGCCCACTAAAACAAAAAAATCCACATTCAGTATATCATGATTCTAATTTATTTGCACAAAACATCCCACATGAACCAATATATACGCAATTAATAAGTCACTATTTTCAGGACGCCGAACCAAAATCTAGATTATTAGATTTTCTTCTTTTCTAACTTTAGAGTTGTAAGAATGAACGAATTATCATCGTCACCACCAACCACAAAGATCCATCTCTGCTAAGACTTGGTAGAATGGACATTTACATCCACATGTTTATATGCATTGTACACTAAAAATGTTAGCCTCAAACTACATATGGATAAGTAAGCACAAACCTCTCTAAGGAAGTCCCCTTCGCACGCACCGCCGCCGTCCGTGTGTTTCGTTCCGGATCCGGTCCATGTTCGTGGCACGTGCGCGGTGTGTGGGTGGGTCTTACTTTTTCCGATTTATATTAACTTTTGGGCTTTCAAAATCTCTGAACGTAAATTAATTGCGCATCGGATTATTCCGATTTGTTTTAAATTCGTATTTAAAACTTCCTTTGACTCTTTCAAAATAATTCTGTAACTGCCCTGGTTTAATGCCATTCTCCACGATTTGTGATTTGGAGTTAGTGCTCTAGATTTGCAGATTTATCACTTTAAATTGAGTTTCATCCTGCTTAAGAAATACACAGAAAAACTACAGTCTTCTTCCTCCTCAAAACTCTTTTGTTCTGAGCATACCCATGTGACTCCAGTCCTTCGTTGATGAGAGCCCGCGATCGGGGGGGGGGGGGGATATGATAACATTGGGGGCGACGCCTAACTAACTAAGTTCTGGTGGTCACGGCAAATTCGCTTCAAAAGCAGCGACATACATACCGCGACGCAACAAGTTTTCGGTTCCTGTTTTTGCAAAAGGTTTTTCGAAGTAGCCCTACATTGTATTATGATTTCTACCAACAATTTAGAAGCAAATTTTTGGAAATCAGAATGGCGATGTACTTCAAACCGATGTTGGATCTATCAAAGCTCGAACCTCTTGACGAGACAAATTACAAGAGGTGGTCTCAGAAGATGCTGATTTTCTTCGAGCAATTGGAGGTCGACTATGTTCTCCTTCAACAACCTCTTGTTTCTAAAGGTTCTGCCGTTCCAAATACTCTTGGAATGGACGGTACTCCGTCTCCTGGCGCAACACCAGTCATGGTGGACGAAGCAACCATGAAGAAATACAAATCTGACAACAAGACGGCTCGTGGTCACATGCTCAACCATGTTACCAACCCGATCTTCGATCTGCTTGCTTCCCACAAATCTGCAAAGGTGATGTGGGATCTCTTGGAGGCAAAGTATTCCACTGATGATGCAGGAAAGAAAAAGTATTGTGTGGGAAATTTATGCCGTTCAAGATGGAGGACGACAAGCCAATCATGGCTCAAGTCCATGAGTCCGAGAATCTGGTGGTTGAAGGGATGAAAATGTGCGAAGTCCTGCAGGCCAACATTTCGATCCAGAAGCTTCCAGATTCCTGGTCTGGTTACCGGAATCAACTGAAGCACAAGAAGAAGGATTTAACCCTTGAAGAGGCGAATCGCCTCAAAGATAAGCTTGTTCCTAAAGTTTCTGATAATTCGGTTAAGGCTAATCTTGTGGAGTCTTCTGAAAATGCTGACAAATTCAAGAAGAAGGACAAAAAGGGGAATTTCAAGAAGGACAATGTGCAGAACAAAAGGGCTCCCAACTTCAAGAAGAAACGGAAGCCCCAGAACAACAATCAAGGATGTTTCGTATGTGGAAAGATGGGACATCGATCCTATCAATTCTACGACCGAGCTGACAACCAAAAGAATGCTACAAAGCCTAAGAAAGAGAAGGTCAAACCTCAAGCCAACATTGCTGAAGGGTCTAACGATCTAATAGCTATGATCACAACTGCTGAAGCCAACCATGTAGCTGAGAAGGTCCAACGGACACAGGAGCAACTAAGCATTTCTATGATGACAGGGAGCAATTCTGAATTTCAAGGAGCTGCTGAATTTGATCAAGTATATATGGGAAATTCAAGTATCTCTCAGGTGTCGGGAAAAGGGAAGGTGTCTCTGAAGCTCACTTCAGGGAAGTCTCTTACACTGCAGAATGTTTTATACGTACCTTCTCTGCGTATGAATTTAATTTCTTCTGCTTTACTTGAAATTGCTAGCATAAAACAAGTGATTGAATCTGGAAAAATAGTTTTAACCAAGAATGGTGAATTCGTAGGAAAAAGCTTTAGGTATGGAAATTTGTATGTGCTTGAGACTTTGGTTGATAATGAGAATGCTACTTCTTTTGCTTATATCGCTGAAACTTTTGATTTATGGCATGCTAGACTTGGACTCTTAAATGTTAAATCTGTTAATCATTTGCATGCAATGGGTTTAATTACGAATTTGGCAAAAGATGGTCATGGAAAATGTGGTGTATGCGTTGAGGCTAAGTTCAAGAGGAAGCCTTTTAATTTTGTCAATGAAAGAACAACCGAGTTGTTAGAATTAGTCCATTCAAACTTAGCAGAATTTCGCAACACTGAAAGTAGAGGTGGTAAAAAGTATTATATCACTTTTGTTGATGACCATTCTAGATACACCAAATTGTATTTATTAAGATTCAAAGATGAAGCTGAAAATGTGTTTTACACTTATAAGGCAGAAGTAGAAAACCAACTGAATCGGAAAATCAAAAGGATTAGATCTGATAGAGGTGGTGAATACGTCACGAACTCGTGGAAGGAATTTTGTGAGAACAATGACATAATTCATGAATTTACAGCTCTATACATCCCACAACAAAATGGTATAGCAGAAAGGAAAAACAGAAATTTGAAAGAAATGATGAATGCTTTACTTTCGAGTTATGGTTCGCCTGACAACATGTGGGGTGAAGCTGTATTATCTGCCAATCATATTCTCAACAGAGTTCCACATAAAAAGCTAGACAAAACACCTTACGAATTATGGAGAGGGCATGCACCTAATCTAAAATTTCTTAAAGTGTGGGGGTGTCTAGCTAAGGTGTGTTTACCTACTTTGAAAGTTGATGCAATCGGATCTAAGACTTTTGATTTTGTGTTTATTTGTTATGATAGAAATAGTGCAACTTATCGATTTATGGTTTTGAGTGATCGTTCATTGTGTGAATATCGAGATGCTGAATTTTTTGAGGATATTTTTCCTTTAAAGAAAAATGACGTACAAGTTGATTTTATGTCTAGTAATGTTGCATCTTATTCTATAACCTTACTTTCCATGCCTATTCATGAAATTGAACCTTCCATGCCTATTCATGAAATTGAACCTAGGAAGAGTAAGAGACAGAAAAGAAAAACTACCTTTGGTCCTGATTTTGTGAATGCATTCTTGATTGAACTCCATGATCTAGACGTGTTGAATGATACATTCATTAGTGTGCATATGCTAGAGGATGACCCTAAGACATATGATGAAGCTGTGAGATCATTGGATGCTAGTTTTGGGAAAGATGCAACTAACATTGAAATAAAATCTATCATGTCAAATCACACATGAGAACTAGTTGATTTGCCTAAGGGAAACAAGGCCATTGGTTGTAAGTGGATCTTTAAGAGAAAACTTAAATCATATAGATCTATTGAAACGTATAAGGCGAGACTAGTTATTAAAGGTTTCACTCAAAAATATGGAATTGACTTCTTTGACAGATACTCTCCTGTCACTAAGATTTCCACCATACGTGCATTGTTTGCTTTAGCTTCTAGCTATAAGTTATTGGTACATTAAATGGATGTTAAAACTACATTTTTAAATGGTGATCTTAATGAAGAGATTTATATGGAACAACCTCCAGGGTGCGTGGTTCCAGGACAACAGAATAAGGTGTGCAAACTCAAGAAGTCACTCTATGGTTTGAAGCAAGCGCCAAAGCAATGGTATGCTAAGTTTCACAAAACTATTCTAAGCTTTGGATTTCAAGTCAATGGATCCAATGCATGTGTTTATTCAAAGATGTTTGGTGTTGATTGTGTGATTATATGTCTTTATATTGATGACATGCTAATCTTTGGAACACATATAAATGCTATAAATTCGACCAAACTATATTTATCCTCTCGTTTTGATATGAAAGACTTAGGTGAAGTAGGTGTGATTCTAGGTGTTAAAGTAACTAGAATCGAAAGTGGCTTCATTTTATCTCAACCTCATTATGTAGAGAAAGTGTTAATGAAATTTAATCAATTTGATGTGGTGTCAGTTAGAACTCCTTTTAACTCTAGCATGCAATTAAAGAAAAACTAAGGTGATAGTGTGTCACAAAGTGAGTATGCTAAAGTAATTGGAAGTTTGATGTTTTTGATGAACTGTACTCGGCCTGATATTGCTTATGTTGTTGGTAGACTTAGTCGGTATACTCATAACCCTAGCAAAGATCATTGGAGTGCACTTAACAGATTATTGAGATATCTGAAAGGCACTATGGATTGGGGTTTACATTATGTTGGTTATCCTAAAGTTTTAGAGGGATATTGTGATGCAAATTGGGTAATTGATGATAAAGAAGTTAACTCCACTAGTGGTTATGTGTTTACATTATGTGGTGGTGTTATTTCTTGGAAGTCTTCTAAACAGACTTATATAGCTAGATCTACTATAGAGTATGAGTTTATAGCTCTAGATTTAGCAAGTCAAGAGGCTGAGTGGTTAAGAAGCTTATAGGATGATTTACCACTGTGGGGCGCCCAACTCCCCCTATATCTCTACATTGTGACTCCCAAGCTGTGATTTGCATAGCAAACAATAATTCTTATAAGGGCAAGAAGAGACACATTCAGATTAGAGATGCGTCTGTGAGACAATTGATCACGAATGGAGTATTCAGCTTAGAGTAAACAGAAGATATGAGAGAAACTTTGCAAATCCTTTGACTAAGGGACTAAACAGAAAATTAGCTCTTAACACGTCGAAGGGAATGGGTCTAAAACCTGTGAGATGAGGAATTCTAGGTGGATCCACGCTGTGGTCAAACGAAGCCTTGGAAAGACAGGTGCCTGAGCATCATCATCAGTAAGTAACTTGCACTCTAGTGCAGTAGGACCAAAGGCATCTCACGGAGAAGCCTCATCTTATGCACACCTCCATTCAAACATGTCCATGTATACCATGAGCTAGCAGAACCCAATAAAATATAGGTGCGCTTCAGCGCATTAATATCATACACAAAGACTCTAGAGCTACTCTATGGGATATAGTCAGGTCCTAGACAAGCTCTAGCAATCAATGAAATCATTCCTCCCATACTTACCTTTCATGTGTCCGTCTTCCTCTGAAACTTAAGACAACTCATTGCAAATATTGCCACCTAGTCAGGCACAATCCCACTCTCAGGTGTCAAACACCACAGAGTCTGCAATTCTATACTCGAAATCTTATTCACCTCGCCTTGACCGAAGAAGGACATTGCTAGCGACAGGGCGAGGGCGAACGCGAGATGACACGGTCACATGTCAACAACAAAAGCTCACTAGATAAATAACGTGATTGCATGGTCAGGGACGTGGTCGCGTTCTAACAACAGAACCTCTCTTGAATGGGAACGCGATCGCGTTGAAGGTAATGGCGATCACGTTAATCTCGTACACAACTTCGGCAGGGTTTTTTTTTTACAAGATGACGTCAGCGCTGATACAGTGATGACGTCAACACCGGAGATTCTACGAATTGCTCAAAATTGGTCGCAGTTGGTCACGTGTCTCGTCCCGATGAAGCATTTGGGCAGAAAAGTCATCAGCGATGGCTCAGAGGGAAAAAGTGGTGGCGTTTTGTGATTGTAGGGTTTCGGCGAGGGAGAGAAAGTTTGGGCAAATTGTTTTTGGTGAAGGTTTGCTGAAGTGGAGGGAGGAAATTGGCATAGGAATTTTGGGTATAGGTTTGTTGATGGAATGGTTGCCCTGCATTACTTCATTCGGCCCACAACGCACGACCTAATTCTGCATCGGCACAACATATCAACAAAGGCTAGGCCTAACAACAACATTTTCAAAGCCCACTCCAATCAGACAGTGACATCATCATGACATCACAATTGCGTCAGCACACGTTAGCGCCTAGTCATCATCCACATCAGTGCACCGTCAACAATTAATTTCCACGTCATGTGTTTTTTTATAAGAGAAGACTTACAACGAGAAAAACCGTGATCGCGGTTTGGGGATGGCGATCGCAGTTTGTCTACAAAATGTAGTTGAACCTGTGCTTTGGTGCTTTCCTTCTGTCCATAAATAAACACGATTCTTAAATAACACCCGGTACTTTATTCAAACAACGCCGGGTCACTCGCGTTCTGCGAGGACCCGGACACTCGCGTTCTGCGAGATTAGCCAAAAATTAGGTTAATTACATGCATGCTAATCTCGCGTTCTGCGAGTGCACGTGTCCTCGCGTTCTGCGAGTGTACGTGTCCTCGCAGAACGCGAGATTAGCATGTCAGATTGACGTTGTTGTGCGCCATTACTACATGTCTTGTCCCCACCTAACTATAATAACTACCCCCTTATTTTAAGTATTCCGTAACACCTATTAACCCTACCCTAACACCTCTTTTTATCATCTTTCACCTCTTTCACCCTCCATTAAAACCCATTTTCAAAACCTTAAAACTTCAAAACACTCTAAAAACACCTAAAATAATGGAAGATGAAGAGGAATTCAACAAAGGAGGGAATGAAGATGGTGGTTCATCAAGTTACCATTCAAATGAGGTAATGTTCTTACTTAATTTTTGAATTTTAATTTGTTTTGCACCATTAAGAGCTAAAATGAACTTATTATGTTGTATTTCATGTTAAATCTAGTAGTAGTGGTAAGTGTTGAAGAGATGACTTTTGCATATAATGTCAAAAACTTAGATGTGTTCATGTTTTTAGGGTTTTTATGGTTTTGAATGTAGGAACTCATGTTATGTTAAATTATCCCGTTCAAGAACTAGTTTCAGGAAATAGCAACTTCTCGCGTTCTGCGAGAGGAAGCCACTCGCAGAACGCGAGAAGTGCCTCCCTCGCAGAACGCGAGAAGTTGCACATTACAGAGTATTAACAGAAGCATTGTGTATAGGTGAATTTTTCTTTGTTCACTGGATTGAATGCAATCCAGTTGAATGACTACACCTACCCCTCGCGGAATACGGTGCCCGTTTCGCCACCGTCATTTGATTTAGGGATTGACGACTTTGGATATTATCATCAACCATCTTTATATGAACAACATGTGCCATCTACATATGAATTGCCTGTGCCATCTACTTATGAGTTGCCCGTGCCATCTACTTATGAATTGCCATGTACATATGAGGTGCCATCAAGCTATGATGCGTTTGATTCACAATTTGCTAACCCACCAACAAACGTAGGAGAGGAGATGTGTTTTCTTCCCTCTTTACGCACTGCACCAAAGTTTGATAGTCCCGTATGTGAGGAAGAGGTTGTTTCTAGGGATTATTCGGAATATTTCACTACGGAGCAAGTGTTTGCCTCTAAGGAGATTGGTCATTTGTGGGCTTTGAATGTTGCAAAGCAACACAAGTTTATGATCTCTATTGGAAGGACTGTACCAGCTAAACTGGGGCAAAGTGGTAAGATTCAAATCATTTGTGAGAAAGGGGGAAGCCATAGGCCTAAAGGTGTCGGTGTTAGATCAAACACAAAGAGCAAGAAAACGGGGTGTAAATTTCAGTTGAAGCTCATGGAGAACCGGGTTGAAGAGAATTGGAGATTAGTGGTTGTTTGTGGTTTGCACAACCATCCTATTGGAGATAGTTTGGTCGGGAATGCATTTGCCGGGAGGCCAACCCCGGATCAAAAGAAAAAGGTTCGTGAGATGGTACTTTCACATTGTTCTCCAAATCAGATTTACACTGAGATAAACAAGGATCCCGGAAGTTGCACAAAGAAGAACCAAGTGTACAATTTGGTAAGACATATAAGGGAAGAGGAAATGGAAGGTAGAACCGTGGTTCAAGAATTCTTTCACCAATGCAAAGAGAGCAACTACTTCATGGAGTATAGGCCAAGTGCAACGAACCCTTCGATAATAGGCGACTTGTTCTTTGCTAGCCCCGAATCAATGAAACTCTTAAAGGCGTTTCCATATGTCCTTTTGATGGACTCGACTTATAGCACGAACAGGTAAGTATTTATCATTCTGTTTTTATGTTGTATTTATCTTACTGTATTTTGGTTCCAGGTACAATGTTCCCTTCCTGGAGATAGTCGGTTTGACTTCTACATGGAAGAATTTTGTTGTGTGCGGGGTATGGTTAGAGGCTGAGAGCGAGGATAGTTATTTATGGGCGTTGCAGCAGCTGCAGACGATGTATTTGAGAATAGGAGCATCGCCTACTTGCTTCGTCACTGACCGTGAGATGGCTCTTATGAATGCAACAGACAAGTTATGGCCAAATGCAAAGTTTCTCTTATGTAGGCGACATGTAAGGAAGAACATAGAGGCGAGAGCCAAGATAGCTATGGGCACACAAGCATTGGGGGTTCATATTTCAAATGATTATTATAACGTGTTCGAACAAACCACTGAAGAAGATTACAAGAGTACTTTGAAGAAACTTGAGGACGAATGGCGAGCTTATCCAGCCGTATTGAAGTACGTGAGAACGAATTGGCTAAACCGTTACAAAGAAAGACTTGTTTCAGCATGGACGGATAATGTCTTCACTCTCGGGAATAACACGACAAACAGGTATGTTCTGTTATTTATGTCTACCTTCTACATATGATAAAAAGAGCTTCTGTAATGCACTCCTCGCAGAACGCGAGGTGTATACTCCTCGCAGAACGCGAGTAAATTAGTTGATTCATTGTTGATGCATTTTCGAATGCAAAGATCCTGGAACAATGTATGAACTCGCAGAACGCGAGGTGTACACACCTCGCAGAACGCGAGGAGTTACACATTACAGAAGGATCCACAGGTTCTGATTTGTATTTGCATTTTATTGTTTTTCGAACATTTTAGAGTTGAAGGAGCACATTCATGTCTTAAGTCATACTTGTCAAGTGGAAATGCTAGGCTAGACACAATGTTCAAAGAATACAAAACAATGGCGGAGAACCAACTTAAGGAGATTACTGTGTCTTTCACCGAGAGTTTGAATAAGAGCTTCACAGTTGTTGAAGGGGCGGACTTGTTTAAAGTCTTGAAGTTCAAAGTCTCTTACAAATGCATAGAATTTTTGCTTAAGGAATACACGAAGGGGGAGAGATTAGGTGCGCACTTTAATATGTTTTGTAGCTGCGGGATCAAGATTAGAGATGGGTTGATGTGTGTTCATCAGATTGTAAGACATTGGAAGGAGCAAAGACCACTAAGAGTATCAGAGTTGCACCCTTTCTGGAGTACTTTGAGTTTGGAAGAAGTTGATGTTCCCGGCATACTGGAAGTTAAGAGTAAGGTGGCAAGGCGTCTTTTTCAGACTTTCTATGAGGAAACGTTTCCGAAATTGTGCCCCCATGATCAAGAAAAGTGTGCACAAACTGTTTTAGACATTGGGAAAGTAAATACTCCTCTAAAAGAGCCGGCTATTTCAAAGCACACCGGAGGTCGTCCAGTCGGAGCTCCTAACAAACAACCTAGGTCAACGCAAAGAAGACCGTCTGCATGGGAGCACACTAATGTTGAGATGGATGCTAGAGATTTGGAAGAAACACCCCCAAAGAAGCAAAAAAATGCTTCTAATTCTGAAACATTCAAGAAACCAAAGATTAAGGTGATTGGCAAGTACAAGTCTCACATACCCGCGTCAATGCGCACCCATGTGAATGGTTGGTTTGAGGTAAATGGAGATGGAAATTGTGGATTTAGAGCAATAGCTCATGAATTGCATGACAACCAACACTTATGGAGGGAAGTAAGAGATTTGATGATAGCTAAGGTCAAAGAGATTTGGCACCTAGTTCAAGGAACTTGGATTGGACCTCCACAACAACCAACTTTGGAGAGCGCTTTACACCAACTGACATGGGAAGGAATAGGAAGGGCTCCAGAAGATCACTGGCTAGCTACCCCGGAAATGGGATGCCTTGTGGCATCCACATTCAACATAGTGTTTGTAACGGTGGGAAAAAGTGCTAACTACACTTACCTTCCTCTACAACGTCCTACTTGGTTAGAAGATGGTGACACACTTCCGACGTTCTGCTTATTCTATATTCAGAGTGAGAGACATTTTGTTCCGGTAAGTTTTTGGATCTACTTATGAATTACTATCTAATATGCAACTTCCTAACGTTGTTGTTTTCTTGTAGTTGCGTCTTGAAGAAAACTGCCCATTACCTCATGTGTTTACTCCTTGGTGGCGAAACGCTGAAAGAGATGCTTTTTCTTTGCACGATCTTGTGTCACATCGATGTGCCGCCTTTGAAATGTAATGTTGAAGTTATGTTTTATTCGCTGAATTTGTAATGTAATGTTGAACTGGAGATGGTTTTTTAAATTCTTAAACTGTAACTAATGTCATGGACATTTTCCAGAAAATGTCATTCCTCGCGTTCTGCGAGGCGGGTGTCACTCGCAGAACGCGAGTAACACCAACCGTGCCACAGACCGTGCATATCAACTGAGAGCACCTTGTTTCTTATAGGGCAGACTCGCGTTCTGCGAGTGGTGTGCACCTCGCGTTCTGCGAGGTTATGCAAAAAACGAACAGAATTGAAGCAACACCAACATATCCCTAAACATAATCCAACAAAATTATCCAATCAACAAAACACCTAAGAAAGCAATCCAAAACACAATCCAAAACACAAAACGAAAGGCTACTCGTCTTCTCGTGGTCGGAAGGGAGCGAGAGTTGACATACTTAGGAGCATTTGGGCGTGATATGAATCAAAATCCTCTGGAGTGGCAAACCGATACCGGTCCATGTCATTGTACACCCGGCCAATCACCTATACGCAAGTAAACATTCATTCTATGTTAATATTCGAGACAAACAAAGACTAGAAACGCAAGATAAACCAAAACAATTAATATTACCTGTCTCTCAGTCATCATCCCAGGGATTGCAGGACGGATATACCTATGGGTCCTCTTGATGTACCAATCCATGTAATCATGGGAGCATTCATGTGGTGCATAGGCAACTGGCCCCATATCATCGAGAGACAAAGAGTGAACATCTCTTGACTCCCAAAGCCATTGGTTGGCGTCATAAAAAACACTATAACACCTAATGTTTTTCAACCTATGAGCTTTGAGCGGTTCGATGACTGGCCTAGGAATACGCTGCACTCTCCCAAATTGTCTGGGACACCTATCAGGCATGTGTGGTTCGGTGATGTCACAGCAAGATAGCACCCCGTGAAATAGAGCGGGAGCAAGCTCAGGATCGGTGAAGTCTTGTGCTCCATACGGGTTCCAACATACCTAACAAAATGACAGAAAAACGCATGGTGAAGTCTGTAAAACACCAGAAACTGCAGAAACTAGGACTAAATGCAGAAACTTGCATTTTCTCGCGTTCTGCGAGTGTGTCCATCCTCGCGTTCTGCGAGAAGCCACAGACTCGCGTTCTGCGAGAAAATGTTGCATAATCAAAGAAATTACTGCTGCGTACTAAAAAAATGCAGAAATCCCAGAAAATGCAGAAACTTACCATCTCCGGCATAAGAATATCGAGCGCTCCCCTATAGTCCCTTCCGACTTGCCCCTTCTTCAGCTTTACATTCTTAGGCATCCACCGGTATCCCAGAAAATGCGAGTGTCATGGTCCTCGCGTTCTGCGAGTAACATGACCCTCGCGTTCTGCGAGTATACCCCTCGCGTTCTGCGTCAATTTGCACAATCATGAGTTTCCGGCAACAGTTTCCGGCGAGATTTTCCGACGAAAATTCAATATTTTAGCTAAAATACCTATCAATTTAAGTAAATTACCAAATAAACATCAAAACCCTAAATAAAATCAACAACCCTAATCAAAAACCCTAACCCTAATGAATTTCAACATAAAACAACATCCACTCATCCACCATAATTCAAAATCATCATCTTTCATCCATTATACAACCATTTCTAAATCAACATTCAATATCAAAACATCATACAATATGCAATTTTCTATACTAACAACATATATTCATCTAAAAACAACATTAAAAAGCATAAGAGTATTAGAAACATACCTTATATGGAGATTTGAATTGAAAAGAGGAAGAAGAAGTAGGTTGAAATTGAGGGAGATGGTAAAATGAGAAGAGAGCGGCGGAATTTTGTAATGGTGGTTGTAAAAATGGGCCGAGTAGGGTTTTTCACCTTTTATAGGGAAAAACCCCCTCGCGTTCTGCGAGGTGACGCACCCTCGCGTTCTGCGAGGGGACGCACTCTCGCGTTCTGCGAGGGGACGCACTCTCGCAGAACGCGAGGGACCGGGCGTTATTTAGAAAACGCCCGGGCGGTATTTAGCAAGGGCCTAAATAAACTAAATAGAAAACTAAACTGAACGAGCACACAAAAACAAAAAAAAACATCACAAACCTCGGGTTGCCTCCCGAGCAACACTTTATTTAATGTCGTGGCTTGACCTTATGACTTTCAATCAAGTTTCAACAACTGGCTTCTCAAGATATGTCTCATCAATAACCTCCTTGTTGAAACCTTCATGATAGGCTTTCAACATCTCCCCATTCACTTTGAGAACTTTGTGATTCTACCCATCATATAAATTCACCGCTCCATGGGAAAAGACTTGGGCAACAACATATGGTCCTGTCCACCTAGACCGGAGCTTTTCTGAAAAAGTTTCAGGCGTGACTGAAATAGTAGAACTTTATCTCCCACCTGAAAGTTTTTTCTCAAAATAATCTTGTCATGCCATGCCTTTATCTTTTCCTTGTATAGGACTGCATTGTCATAAGAATCAAGTCTCAATTCTTCCAACACATGCAATTGCAACTTCCAAAATTTTCCAACTTCATCAATTTGCATATTACACTTTTTCATAGCCCATAACGCCTTATGCTCAAGCTCAACTGGAAGATGGCAACCCTTGCCAAAAACCAATCTATATGCTGACATCCCAATAGGAGTTCTGTAAGCTGTAAGGTAAGCCCACAATGCATCATCTAATCTCAAACTCCAATCCTTCCTACTTGGAGCAACCGTTTCCTGCAGTATGGTCTTGATCTCTCTATTGGACACTTCAACTTGTTTATTGGTATGTGGATGATAAGCAATAGAGACCCTTTGAGTAACATGATACTTCCTCAACAATGCACTCACTGTCTTGTTACTGAAGTGAGTTCGCATATATAGTGAAAATAAAAACAAGGCTACGTTGGTCAATGCCCACATCCATCAACATATATAGTGGAACATCAGCATACATCAGCATATTGATTATATAGTGAAAATAAAAGTGTACGCTTTTTGACAATTAATGTAAAATAAGTAGTGGAACATCAGCGTCATTGCAAAGCTACTTGTTAGCCACTTGCTGTCATAAATGGTAAGAAAGCAAATCAAGAACATAAACATTGCAAAGCTCCTTGTTATCAATGCCCACATCCATTTCTTCATCGAACGTCAAGAAAACTTCCCATCAAAACATTGCAAAGCTCCTTTTTCTTGCAGGTAATTCAGAAAAGGGTTGCTTGTAATTAATGCATTCTAACCAATCAAACACTGGAATGTGGAATCAATTTGAAAATATACTCCATACGATATTGATTGTAAAAGGATTCCTCCACTATTTCACATGTGGTGCTCACATGAAAATGATATAAGACAAACTAGAAAGTGATAGTAGTATTGATTTCTACAAAAGTATAGCAAAAAATACAGCTTTCATGGTATTTATATCAAAGTTTACAACAGATCTCAAAAATCACAAGAAAAATAGCTTTTCTATGGTTGTGATTGAATATCTCGAATCATAACTTCCGGAAGGTTAAGAGCTGATCTGAAAATCATGTCCCCGTCGTCGCCATGATATAGGCCAATTCCTCCTTGACTAGCAGTGGACGCTCTTCCTCTTGTAGATGTTCTTCCTCTACCTTTACCTCTTGTAGTTGTAACTGTACAAGAAAATGTACTTTATTAATGCAAGCTAATTATTTGCATCCAAGAAATAATGATCTTATTACATACCAGACGACAACTAGGAGCTTGAACGTTGGTCAGGTTGGACAACCTCATTAACTCTAGCCTTCGTCTTTCTTGTAGTAGCAAGGTACTGAGCTGGTGTTGTAATATCATCTCTACCGATTCTATTTTTGCTCCCCTTTGGTCTACCTCCCTTTGATGAATTGGTTCCTAGAGTCCATATTTTCTGGTCTAGTTGGTACCACCTACAATTTACAAAACTAAAATTATTTTACATCAAGGAAAAACAAGAATAACATAGAAAAGCACATTTCCTTACGTCATGGCCAATGTCACCACAATTACTGCATTTAGTAGGAAAACATTTTCTTGAATAAGTAGCCTTTTTCTTCGGCTCATCAACATCTTTTCTTCGGTTGGTCTTTCTCCTTCCAGGCTTTCTTCGTTCAATAATCGGGGGCAATACCATTCCATCACCGTCATGATCCCAAAAGATACTGTCTCTTACTGGTTGCAACAACCACAAATAAGTCTGTATGTATGTATATACCTTATACCACTTGGCAATGAAATCTTCGGGTTTCTTATTCATGTACAGAATTGCACTCATAGCATGACAACACAGTATTCCAGTCAAATCTCAAACTCTACATGAACATGTTCTTTTCTCCAGTTCAACGGCATGGCTAATTCCATTATGCAATACTTCAAAACCAGATTGGTTATCACCTCCATTCCATCTACACTCACATTGATTTTGCTCATTATATGCCTCTTTCATCTTCTCGCTAATTCGTGGAGCAACTCCAGCTACAAACTTAGAAGCCAACTCTTTTTTAACCTTCATTCTATCCATTAAAGCAAGACGTATGTCCTCAAACATGGATATTATAGGCTTGTATCTAGCTAATAGAATGAACGAGTTAAAAGTTTATGCCATGTTGTTATCTACCACATCACAATGGTTGGTTGTCTTGAAATGATACTTACAAAATGTGTGAGGATCTCGATGCATAAATGCAGCATATGCATCTGGGCACAATTATGTCCTTAACTCTTCAGCTTGAGCATGAAATTGTCCCATTGTCATGGCCTTAACACATCTCCAAAATTGACGTTGAAGTTCCATGCCCTTGTGCACCTTTCTCCAATTTGACAAAATGTGTCTAGCACATTGTTTGTGCTCAATTTTTTGCCATAATGCATTAATTGATTGAATAAGCCCCTGAAATTATATAATCATGTATCAAATAATTGCTCAAAAATACTAATGCAGCAAAATAGAGGGATTAAAGTTGGTCTGAAATAACAGTCCAACCATCACTTAATTCCATTTTGAGATCTTCTCCCACTAATCTAAGAAACCAATCCCAACTGTTTCTGTTCTCCAGTTCGACGACATCCCACACAATAGGATACGTTTGATTGTTTCCATCACGTCCTACTACACATAAAAGTTGTCCTCCACATGCATGCTTAAGAAAACATCCATCAACTCCGATAATTGGTCTACACGTCTCTGTGAAGCTTCTTTTTAGTGCAGCAAAACAAACATAAAATTTGTGGAAGACCGCAGGTTGACCTTGAGGAGCCTCTAAAGTCTTCAAAACACAAGTAGTTCCAGGATTTGACATGCACAATTCTATCAAATATGGCTTCAAAATTCCATATTGACTCTTCATCGAATTATTCACAACTGTAAGAGCATTATTTTTTTGCTCTTACACACATCTTACAATGGACTAAGATGTCATATATGCTCTTTACATCATCCTTCATCTCTTTAGACGTCATCTTTGGATTTCTCAAAATCTTTATCAGGGTACTGTTCTGCAAGCCAATTTTCAGAAATCAATTTGTTCTTAAAAGTCCTCACACATCTATGTTCTCCTCTGAAAGACTTAATCTGCCACACACCTTTGTTATCTAGATCTTCCCCTGCAGACATCTCCCATATACAACCATAACAACCTACACGAATCCTTTTTTTTTTTATCATTCTTCATGTACTGAATGTCTTTTTTTTTTTGTATACTATACCACAAAATTGCATCTTTCAGTACCTTTTGAGACTGAAATCTCAAACCCACTTCAAAATAGACATTTTTCATATCCGTCTTTTCATTGAAAAAAGGATAATCAACCTTTATTTTACCTTTCTTCTTTTTAAATTATCTCTTGCTCAACTTCAGATTCCTCATCCTCATCAATACTAAAAGGATCTTCATCATCTGTATCCCTCTGATCTGATTGATATCCACCTTCATAAGTAGTCCAGAATGATGGCCATTTGTTTGTTGGTATAGCTTTTTCACTTCCAAGCTCTTCAGTCATGATGTGAATATCATTAAATGGATCAGCTATTGGAGAAGCAGCACCCTGATTATCACCTATTCAGACAAAATGATAATATGAAAAATGAATTTATTTATAAACATTAAAAAAACAAAAATACAATTTTTGAGTGATCACATACCAATTTCATATGATTCAACTCTTGATGGAGGACCTACTCGATCTTTATGTGCTCTTCTCATATTCAAATTTTTTTCTCTGATCAAAATCAGTTCATCACCATCATATTGTAGTTCCTCCTCTATTTGGTCATCACATTCTACAGAGTTGTCTGAGCGCACACTATCATATTCATCTCCACTTATCTCAGAATCTTCAATCTCATCATCCAAATCACCTTGAGTGAAAACATCTAATCGTTTCTCTTGTATCAACTTGCTTTTTCCTTTATCCACAACTCTCCTTGGGGTCAACTTCCTCTTTTCACATGGTAATAATGCATTCATTTAATATACAACATCAAAATTTCAACTACAAGTGCTATAACATGTAAAAATTGAATGTACATGATAAATACAATACTAAAGGAAGAATCGTGGAAAAACTTAATTAAACAATATAAACTCGAATGCACTGTGCAATACTAAAGGAAGAATCATTGGAAAAATCAAACAATTTTACTAGTGTTTACTAATTAAACATTATTATAGAAAAAATTAAGTAATTATGAATAATCAAATGCTTCAAATCTTACCATGAACTCGTTGACAACAATAGTCGAATTTGGATTGCTTAGATTGTCAAACTCAGTTGTTGAAGATATTCCGCGCAGGTTACGGGTGTCAATCAAAAGCAAGGGATCGCCATGACTTTGAAAGTCCACTAAATCGTCCATGAGAGAAGAATCATCCATGGAGAAGAAGGAATACGTTGTTAGGGTTTGGTAAAGAAGGAGAAATATAATAGTGAACCAGTTTTTATCCTTTAATCAGGCGGTTTAATTTAACGAGAACCGGTTTAGAAAATATTAAACCAAACCAAATAACTTCCACTGAAGCGGAATATCTATTTGTCCATCGGAATATATCTTAAATACTCATTTGTCCCTTAGGGTTTTAAAATACCAATTTGTCTGGAAGGGTTCACTTTAAATATCTTTTTGTCTTTTCGGTCATATTTTAATTATAAAATATATTATTTTACTCAATATATATTATAAAACACAAAAAACAAGATAGTTAAGTCGAAATAACGGAGTTGCGGGTCAGATTAAGTTTTGATCCGGAAGTGACACACGATTTCGGGTCCAACCAGTGGGGCAATTCGGGTCGAATTAAAATGTTCTCCGGGTCTTGACCCAAAAAAAAGTGGGTCGGGTCGTGTATGCGGGTCAGGTCAACTTTTGACAGGTCTACTTCCACCCATTTGGAAACCTAGTCCACTACAAGCAAAATATAAAATTCCCGAATGAACCAGGAAATGGTTCCATAAAGTCAATCCCCCAAACATAAAAAATCTCACAAAATATTATTGGTGCTTGGGGCATCTCATTCCTTTGAGACATATTCCCAACTCTTTGGCATTGATCACAGGTTTTACAATATGCGTATGCATCCCGAAAAAAGTGTGGCCAATAAAAACCTGCATCCAACACTTTCCTAGCCGTTTTGTTCTCCCCAAAATGCCCCCACATGCATAAGAATGATAGAAAGAAAACAGATTGTTCCTCATTATCAGGAAGACATCGGCGAATTACTTGGTCATTGCAGTGCCTCCAAAGATAAGGGTCATCCCACACCTAGAGTCTAAAGTCGCTCCGCATCTTATCCTTTTGTGCCTTGGAATAGTTAGGTGGGCCTATGACAAGAAAGTTCACCATATGAGCGTTTCAAGGCTTGAAAGTTTTCAGTGCAAGAAGTGTCGCCTCCTAATCAATGTCGAGGAATATGTCGGAGGGAAAACCGCGACCGGCCGCGGATGGCCACGATCGCGATTAGTTTGCTCTATGTAGCCTATATCGAGAAGACTTATCTCTTTGTAAAATAATCGTGATCGCAGTTTGAAGGAAGCAATCACGATTTAGCTATTGTAGCTTCTGAACTCTCAAGAAAAGAAACGTGGTCGCGGTCTGAAGGAAACAATCACGTTTTTGCAACAATGGACAATCCAAATAATGTATCGTCAGGGAAGTCTCCCTGAATCTACATCTGCATCTCTGTCTTGTCATCTCCACTGACCAAACTATTCAAGTGATCAACCACCACATTCTCAACACCTTTCTTATCTCTGATCTCCACTTAAACTCACTCAACAACAAGATCCATCGAATCAACCTTGGTTTGACATCCTTGTTTGTCAAAAGATAACGAAATGTTGCGTGGTCTATGTAAACAATCACTTTAATGCCAAGAAGGTATTTCCTAAATTTCTCCAAGGCAAACACAACAACTAGTATCTCCTTCTCAATAGTTCATATGTTCTCCATTCAAGGTCATGGAAGCATAATGAATCACATGAGAAGCTCTAGCTTCTTTTTTCCCAAGAACCGCTCCAGCATCATAATCATTAGCATCTCACATAATCTCAAAAGGACAAGACCAATCTGGTACCTGCATAATTGATGCCCCTGTTAGACGAGTTTTCAACTCATCAAACCCCTTTTTGCACTCGCCATTGAGCACAAAATCAACCTCCTTTTTCAGCAGCCCGCATAAAGGTGATGAGATATTTGAGAAGTCCTTAATAAACATGCGACAGAAACCTGCATGACCTAGAAAGAACGCACTTCAAGCACATTATTAGGATAAAACAACGACTGAATTACATCAATCTTTGCCTTATCGACCTCAATGCCTCTAGCTGACACAATATGACCTAACACAATGCCTTGTTCAACCATGAAATGAAACTTTTTTTAATTTAGAACCAAGTTGATTTCTTCACATCTTTTAAGCACTAATGTCAAGTGGTTTAAACATGCATCAAAACTATCGTCATGAGTTGTGAAGTCATCCATCAACACTTCAATAAAATTCTCCACATACTAAAAAACAAATACTTACCATACACCTTTTAAATGTCACAGGTGCGTTACACAACCCAAATGGAATCATGCGGTATGCAAAAGTACCACAAGAGCATGTAAAAGTCGTGTTTTCTTGGTCCTCTGGTGCGATGGAAATCTGAAAATAACCTGAGTATCCATCCAAAAAGCAATAGAAAGGGAGACCGACAAGTCACTCAAGCATTTGATCAATAAATGGAAAAGGAAAGTGATCATTTCTAGTTACCGCGTTCAGCTTGCGCTAATCTATGCATACCCGCCATCCTTTTTGTAACCGGGTAGGAACCAACTCTCCTTGTTGATTCACCACAACTGAAATACCTCCCTTCTTGGGAACAACATGTGTAGGACTCACCCATTGACTATCAGAAATAGGAAAGATCATACATACTTGAAGAAGTTTCAGTACCTCCTTCTTCACCACCTCAATCATTGGTGGATTAAGTCACCTCTGGGGTTGCCTAGGTGGATTGGGATCTCCTTCCAGCAAAATCATGTGCATACATGTATAGGGACTAATCCCTTTTATGTCTGCAGTTGTCCATCCCAAAGCTACCTTGTTGAAACGAATCAGGACAAGACATTGACAGAGGTTGAAGAAGAAGAACTCATGAGCATACGCTCACTAGGCCCAGTGACCCGAGCAAGAGCAAGAGCGGTAGCCAAGGCTACTCAATCAATGGTCACCAAAGGTCTAGCAAGAAATAGTGGCATCGGTGCAACTGAGAGAACTTGGAGCTTGACAACGCTCGAAGAGGTGGATGACAACCGGACGCTTGGCGAAGCAACGCTGGCCTTCAAGCCAGCCTTATTAGTCAAGGGTCGAAACACGGGTCAGTCCGCCATCTCGAACGAGCCGAGCCAAGCGAAAGAAGCCAACAGAACAATTTCCGCGACCGCGGATACCTTCAACAAGGAAATTTCCGCGATCGCGGACACCTTCAACAGGGAAATTTCCGCGATCGCGGACAGGAAAAGACGGAGTGTCCGTCTCAATTTCCGCGGGTGGGCCGCGGGCGGCCTCGATTTCCGCGCCCGCGGATCCCGCGCTGAAGACTTCCGAATATCCTTTTTTAGCGTTTTATTTATTTAATTAAGACTTTTTTTAATTCTGAATAAAGGCTGCACTTTTAGGTTAATGTTAGTAGCAACCTCCTTTATAAGTTGAACTTTTCCCATTGTTGTTTTCACGTTGAAATTGAATAGCAGAGCTTTAGTTGAGTTTGAATCTCCTTCCTTTGCTTCGACGTCATTCTACTGATTGGATCCGGAGTTGTTCTCGTTAGCGAACTATCATCAAGCCAACCTATCGAATTCGTTCATCCCTTGAGTGGACTCTCAAGACATCGAGTTCTTGTTGAATCGAAAGATTCAATACTTATCCAACCCTAGAAGAGTTCTAGAAGCGCCATCGACTTCCCTTTCTTCCACGATCCTTTCCGAGGGCATACGAGTCATACTAGATTCGTATCAATTGGTATCAGTTTCCAGCGGTTTAAAGGTGTAGTCATTCTAAAACTCTTTCTTTCACGTATTTCCCTTTCGTTTCCACCAAATTCCGCATTGTTAAGAAAACTGAAAAATTCGAGTGAAACCCTAACCCTAGGTGACGAAATCTTGATTCAAGAAATCGTCTTGGCTTTACTCACAAAAACAGAAAAACCAAGAGAGATTGAAGATAATTAATAACCCGAAGATCGCAGATATATTAGGCTTCATCAAATTGTTAAATCTTTGACTGTTGCTTCAAGTTTTTGTGATTACTTGATTATCTTTCATTCTTGATTGCTTTACTATTGTCTCTTCTTTACCTTTAGCATCATAAGAAATTTCATGCTATTCTTTCTAAAAAAAAAAAAAAAGCACTTGAGATCAAAAGTCGATTATACAAGCAAAAAGAAATCCTCAGGAGATCTAGACTAGTAGTCTATTCACTATCTCAAGTGTCCATTGTGCCTATCTCTCCATCGTCTAATCATAAGTTTGGCGTCTTGATTGCATGCTAGTTAAGTTTTGATCAATTCCTTGCTTGCATCTATCATTGATTTCTGAATTTGTTGTTGACTTGGATATATTGATCTTTGCCCTTAGCTAGCCAAACCTTCCCTCACGGATTGCTGAAATTAGTCACCTTATTACGTGATTGATAGTGTTTTGGTTGCTACTCTTTGAACTTAAAGTTCTGATTACTGTTAATACATAATCTGTGTCAATGTCTGACAAGGGTGAGGGGAGCGGTGCAGCAGAACTCACGACTGAGGTGGCTCGCTTGAAGGAGGCGCTGGCATTGACGCAGCAGGCCCTTGCTGAGTCCCATTCTTACAATCAAAGAATCATAGACAAAGGCAAATACCCAGCAGTTCAACGACTGGCTAGTGTCATTGAAAAAGACACCATCCATGACCGCTACAAACCACAACGATCAGAACAGGAGTCAGACGAAAATGGTTCTGAAGAGGATGAGACTCCCACCCATGGGGGGTCACGATCTATTGCCCGGACAAAACCCCATAGAAGGACAAACAGGTCTAATAGAAGGCGACAGGAGTCCTCTGATAGGGATTCAAAAGGTGTAGTCATTCTAAAACTCTTTCTTTCACGTATTTCCCTTTCGTTTCCACCAAATTCCGCATTGTTAAGAAAACTGAAAAATTCGAGTGAAACCCTAACCCTAGGTGACGAAATCTTGATTCAAGAAATCGTCTTGGCTTTACTCACAAAAACAGAAAAACCAAGAGAGATTGAAGATAACTAATAACCCGAAGATCGCAGATATATTAGGCTTCATCAAATTGTTAAATCTTTGACTGTTGCTTCAAGTTTTTGTGATTACTTGATTATCTTTCATTCTTGATTGCTTTACTATTGTCTCTTCTTTACCTTTAGCATCATAAGAAATTTCATGCTATTCTTTCTAAAAAAAAAAAAAAAAGCACTTGAGATCAAAAGTCGATTATACAAGCAAAAAGAAATCCTCAGGAGATCTAGACTAGTAGTCTATTCACTATCTCAAGTGTCCATTGTGCCTATCTCTCCATCGTCTAATCATAAGTTTGGCGTCTTGATTGCATGCTAGTTAAGTTTTGATCAATTCCTTGCTTGCATCTATCATTGATTTCTGAATTTGTTGTTGACTTGGATATATTGATCTTTGCCCTTAGCTAGCCAAACCTTCCCTCACGGATTGCTGAAATTAGTCACCTTATTACGTGATTGATAGTGTTTTGGTTGCTACTCTTTGAACTTAAAGTTCTGATTACTGTTAATACATAATCTGTGTCAATGTCTGACAAGGGTGAGGGGAGCGGTGCAGCAGAACTCACGACTGAGGTGGCTCGCTTGAAGGAGGCGCTGGCATTGACGCAGCAGGCCCTTGCTGAGTCCCATTCTTACAATCAAAGAATCATAGACAAAGGCAAATACCCAGCAGTTCAACGACTGGCTAGTGTCATTGAAAAAGACACCATCCATGACCGCTACAAACCACAACGATCAGAACAGGAGTCAGACGAAAATGGTTCTGAAGAGGATGAGACTCCCACCCATGGGGGGTCACGATCTATTGCCCGGACAAAACCCCATAGAAGGACAAACAGGTCTAATAGAAGGCGACAGGAGTCCTCTGATAGGGATTCAAAAGGTGTAGTCATTCTAAAACTCTTTCTTTCACGTATTTCCCTTTCGTTTCCACCAAATTCCGCATTGTTAAGAAAACTGAAAAATTCGAGTGAAACCCTAACCCTAGGTGACGAAATCTTGATTCAAGAAATCGTCTTGGCTTTACTCACAAAAACAGAAAAACCAAGAGAGATTGAAGATAACTAATAACCCGAAGATCGCAGATATATTAGGCTTCATCAAATTGTTAAATCTTTGACTGTTGCTTCAAGTTTTTGTGATTACTTGATTATCTTTCATTCTTGATTGCTTTACTATTGTCTCTTCTTTACCTTTAGCATCATAAGAAATTTCATGCTATTCTTTCTAAAAAAAAAAAAAAAAGCACTTGAGATCAAAAGTCGATTATACAAGCAAAAAGAAATCCTCAGGAGATCTAGACTAGTAGTCTATTCACTATCTCAAGTGTCCATTGTGCCTATCTCTCCATCGTCTAATCATAAGTTTGGCGTCTTGATTGCATGCTAGTTAAGTTTTGATCAATTCCTTGCCTGCATCTATCATTGATTTCTGAATTTGTTGTTGACTTGGATATATTGATCTTTGCCCTTAGCTAGCCAAACCTTCCCTCACGGATTGCTGAAATTAGTCACCTTATTACGTGATTGATAGTGTTTTGGTTGCTACTCTTTGAACTTAAAGTTCTGATTACTGTTAATACATAATTTGTGTCAATGTCTGACAAGGGTGAGGGGAGCGGTGCAGCAGAACTCACGGCTGAGGTGGCTCGCTTGAAGGAGGCGCTGGCATTGACGCAGCAGGCCCTTGCTGAGTCCCATTCTTACAATCAAAGAATCATAGACAAAGGCAAATACCCAGCAGTTCAGCGACTGGCTAGTGTCATTGAAAAAGACACCATCCATGACCGCTACAAACCACAACGATCAGAACAGGAGTCAGACGAAAATGGTTCTGAAGAGGATGAGACTCCCACCCATGGGGGGTCACGATCTATTGCCCGGACAAAACCCCATAGAAGGACAAACAGGTCTAATAGAAGGCGACAGGAGTCCTCTGATAGGGATTCAAGGCGCCTACACCGGGGACAGACGCCAATTGCTTTTGGCGAATATGATGAAGAGGACCTAGAACTCTTTGAGCAAGCAAATCCAAACAACTTCCATCCACCACTTGAGGACCCAATTGAGAACCAACAACATCCCGAAGGTCATCTCTCTCCTCCTGAATATACAAATCCTCCTGCTTATCGTAATTTCAGGAATAATGATCGGGGTTTCAACAATAATGAGTACAATGATGTGAGACATCCCCGAGTACATCAAAGAGGGCGAGGTCGTGCCAATGACTACAGGGGCAATGACAGACGTGGTCGACAACATGATCACTATGAAGACAGACGTCCAGCCCGCCGTGACATCAAGGTACGTATTGAAAATTTTGCAGGTGAATATGATGCTGCTGTATTTCTAGAATGGAAGCAGACAACAGAGCATGTTTTGAACCACTGTCACTATGAGGATCACGAAAAAGTGGAGGTTGCAACCCTACACTTCACCGGGGCTGCTAAGACATGGTGGAATAGAGATGTGACCATGAGAGAGAGACGAGGATTCCCACATGTCGAAACTTGGAATTAGCTGATGCACATCATGACACAAAAATATGTGCCAACTGATTACAAAAATGAGATGCGTTTGAAGATAGCACTTGCTAAACAAGGTACACAAACTCCCAATGAATTTTATGCTTCTTTAGAAGATATGTACTATAAAGCAGGTATGAGTGTGACAACAGCTACTATTCGAACCAAATTCTTGAGTGGTTTGAATGTCTCTATTAGAGACCAATTGGAGATTTTGCCCATCAAGGATCTCAGCTCCCTTGTGCACACAGCTATGCAAATTCACAACCAATTAGTGCGCAAGAAATCTTCTCCATGGGCTTCCAATCAAAGGTATACTTCTAGTGAAAGTTTGTCTAAATCTATTAAATCTACTCTAGATGTGCAACATAAAGTTCAAGGACAAACAAGACCACCCTACAAGAAGGAAGCCACCAACACTCCACCGGAGCCATCACGAGGTCCAAACCGCAGTAGCACAACAGACAAGGAATGCTACAAGTGTGGAGGACATGGGCATATTTCTAGAGAATGCTCAAATCCAAGAAAGGTGTTGCTCAATCAACAAGGTGGCTATGAGAGTGTTGAAGAGGAAGATGAATATGAGGAGGCTGCACAAGATGAAGAAGATAATGATCCTTATGTGTGTGCACCTTCGGATAATCAGGGAGGTACAACCCTTAGCCTTGTCACGAGGAAAGTATTAACAATCAAGGAAGCCGCGCTAATGGACCAAAGGGAGAATTTATTTCAAACTAAATGCTTGGTTCAAACGACATCTTTGAGTGTTATTAATGATGGTGGGAGTTGCTGCAATATTCTCAATGCTAAGGTGGTTCACCACCTAAATCTCCAGACAACTCCACACCCTCAATCATACGGTCTCGAATGGATAACCAAAGGTAAGGGTGATGTGGTAAACAGGAAATGTCACATCTCTTTCTCTATTTGTCCATACAAAGATTCGGTTTTATGTGATGTTATTGCAATGGATGCTACGCACCTTCTTCTTGGTCGTCCTTGGCAGTTTGATAGGAAGACGGTGCATGATGGCTTACTCAACACTTACGCGTTTGTCCATGGAGGAAGACGAGTAACCTTGCTACCCATGACCCCACATGAAATCCTCATGGATCATCAAGAAAGGAGCGGGAACAAGGTTATAGAAGCTGCAAAACAAGAAATTAAAGGCACAGAAACTCGGGAAACCGAGTTCAACAGCAGAAAATCCGCGATCGCGGATCCGACAACCAGAAAAGCCGAGTCCCGCAGAGAAAAATCCGCGACCGCGGACGATCGAGCCGCGACCACGGATCCCAACAACAGGGATTTTTCCGCGCCCGCGGATCATCAATTTTGCAACAATTCCTCTGCTCAGGCTTCGGTTCGAATGAAGGACCCATACAAGCAAAAGTCGGGTATACAGGGACGTTGTGAGAACAGAATACTACTAACACGCTCTCGGGATATCACTCCAATCATTCAGGGACGTTCACCTTGCTTTCTTTTAATTCCTAAAGTGTGTCTTTCTAGTAACAACAAGATGATTTACCTCTTGTGATTCAAACGCTTTTGCAGGACTTTACAGATGTCTATCCCGACGACTTACCAGGTGGATTGCCTCCAGTCAGAGGCATCGAGCACCAAATTGACTTGGTTTCGGGCGCTTCCCTACCCAACAGAGCTGCATACAGGGCAATCCCGGAAGAGACAGCTGAGCTACAACGACAAGTTCAAGACTTGATGGATAAAGGCTACATTCGCGAAAGCCTTTCACCTTGTGCAGTCCCAGTTATCTTGGTGCCAAAGAAGGATGGCACATGGCGTATGTGTGTAGACTGCAGAGCTATCAACCAAATTACAGTGAAATACAGGCATCCTATTCCCCGCCTGGACGACATGCTAGACGAATTACATGGTGCTACTCTATTCTCCAAGATCGATCTCAAGAGTGGATACCATCAAATTCGTATGAAGGAGGGTGATGAATGGAAAACAACCTTCAAAACAAAGTATGATCTCTATGAATGGTTAGTAATGCCCTTTGGACTTACAAATGCAACAAGTACTTTTATGAGATTGATGAACCATGTGCTTAGACATTTCTTAGGAAAATTTGTGGTGGTTTATTTTGATGATATATTGGTGTATATCCGTTCATTGGATGATCATGTTGACCATCTTCGACAAGTCTTAGAATGTCTTAGGAATGAGCAATTGTATGCTAATTTGTCAAAGTGTGTCTTTTTCTCTACTTCTACTATCTTCCTTGGCTATGTTGTTTCTAAGGATCGATTACAGGTGGACCAAGAAAAGGTCCGAGCCATTAAAGAATGGCCAACTCCTACTACTCCCACTATGGTAAGATCATTTTTAGGATTGACAGGCTTTTACAGGAGATTTGTGCGAGATTTTAGCACAATTGCAGCCCCATTACATGAGCTCGCAAAGAAAGGAGCCATAGTAGACTGGAAAGACAAACATGAGGCTGCATTCCTTCGACTTAAGGAAAGTCTTTGCAATGCTCCATTGTTGCAACTCCCAGACTTTCAAAAGATGTTTGAAGTTGAGTGTGATGCCTCCAATTTCGGCATTGGTGGTGTCTTGCTCCAAGAGAAAAGGCCTATTGCCTACTTCAGCGAAAAGATCTCAGGTGCAACACTTAACTACCCTACTTATGATAAAGAACTTTATGCTTTGATTAGGGTATTCAAGACTTGGCAACACTACCTTTGGCCAAAACAATTCGTTGTCCACACGGACCATGAGGCTTTGGCTTATTTGAAGCAACAATCCACTTTAGGAAGACGCCATGCTTGATGGGTAGAGTTTATGGAGACCTTTCCATATGTTGTCATGCACAAGAAAGGTAAGGAGAATGTGGTAGCTGACGCCCTTTCTCGTAGGTATGTTCTCTTAACTCATCTACAAGCCAAATTAATCGGATTTTCATTGATAATAGACTTGTATATGCAAGATGATTTCTTCAAGTCTATTTATGAGAGTTGTTTAGCTAAAGGTGAGGTGGATGGCTACTTTGTGGATCAAAAGTTTCTTTATAGACGGGGCAAGCTTTGTATCCCTTCTAGTTCTATAAGAACACTTTTGATTCATGAAGCTCATGAAGGGCGAGGACACTTTGGAATAGCCAAAACCTTAGCCGCTCTTCAAGAGCATTTCTATTGGCCACATATGATCAAACATGTCACACGATTTGTCAATGGTTGTGTGACTTGTCACAAGGCGAAAAGTCGCTCATCTTCTTCATTGTATACACCCCTACCAATTCCCAATCAACATTGGGAAGATTTATCAATGAATTTTGTGATGGGGGTGCCTACTACTAAGAAGGGGAGTGACTGCATCTTTGTTGTGGTTGATAGGTTCTCCAAAATGGCTCATTTCATGGCATGCAAAATGATTAATAATGCTACCGAAATTAGTAATATCTTTTTTCAGCATGTGGTTAGGTTGCATGGAATTCCTAAAACTATTGTTAGTGATAGAGATGTGAAATTTATGAGTCATTTTTGGAGAACATTGTGGGGAAATCTAGGTACTAAACTCCTATTTTCTACTAGCTACCACCCACAAACTGATGGACAAACTGAGGTTACAAATAGAACTCTAGGCTCACTTCTTAGGACCATGCTTGGTGCTAATCCTAAGAGGTGGGAGGACTTACTTCCGTATGTTGAGTTTTCCTATAACAGGGCCGTCCATTCGGCAACAGGGCTGAGTCCATTCAAGGTGGTATACGGTCGAAATCCTTTGATCCCGATGGACATGATTCCACTGCCTCTGAAAGATGGCGAACAGGCTGCAGGAGCTAGCCGGGCTGAGATGATCAAGGAATTGCATGAAAGAACAAAGGAGCAGCTGCAACGTCGTTCATTACAATATGAATCAAAGGCCAACAAAGGGAAGAAGAGAGTCACCTATTCCCCAGGAGATCTGGTGTGGCTACACCTAAGAAAGGAACGCTTTCCGGCAAGACGAAAGCACAAACTGGATGACAGAGGTGATGTACCCTATAAAATTCTAAGATCTTTTGGTCCTAATGCATATGGGCTTGAATTGCCTCCAGGTATTGGTGTTCATTCGACATTTAATGTAGTTGATTTGTCCCCATACATTCCCCCGGACTTAGACATTGACGACACGAGGACGTGTCGAGGCCAAGAAGGGGAGAGTGAAACGAATCAGGACAAGACATTGACAGAGGTTGAAGAAGAAGAACTCATGAGCATACCCTCACTAGGCCTAGTGACCCGAGCAAGAGCAAGAGCAGTAGCCAAGGCTACTCAATCAATGGTCACCAAAGGTCTAGCAAGAAATAGTGGCATCGGTGCAACTGAGAAAACTTGGAGCTTGACAACGCTCGAAGAGGTGGATGATAACCGGACGTTTGGCGAAGCAAAGCCAACCTTATTAGTCAAGGGTCGAAACACGGGTCAGTCCGCCATCTCGAACGAGCCGAGCCAAGCGAAAGAAGCCAGCAGAACAATTTCCGCGACCGCGGATCCCTTCAACAGGGAAATTTCCGCGATCGCGGAAGAAGTGTCCGCGCCTGCGGATTAGGAAAAGACGGAGTATCTGTCTCGATTTCCGTGGGTGGGCCGCGGGTGGCCTCGATTTCTGCGCCCGCGGACCCCGCGCTGAAGACTTCCAAATTTCCTTTTTTAGCGTTTTATTTATTTAATTAAGACTTTTTTTAATTCCGAATTAGGGCTGCACTTTTAGGTTAATGTTAGTAGCAGCCTGCTTTATAAGTTGAACTTTTCCCATTGTTGTTTTCACGTTGAAATTGAATAGCAGAGCTTTAGTTGAGTTTGAATCTCCTTCCTTTGCTTCGACGTCATTCTACTGATTGGATCCGAAGTTGTTCTCGTTAGCGAACTGTCATCAAGCCAACCTATCGAATTCGTTCATCCCTTGAGTGGACTCTCAAGACATCGAGCTCTTGTTGAATCGAAAGATTCAATACTTATCCAACCCTAGAAGAGTTCTAGAAGCGCCATCGACTTCCCTTTCTTCCATGATCCTTTCCGAGGGCATACGAGTCATACCAGATTCGTATAACTTGTGCTCCTTAAGCACTGCCACTAATTTCCCCTCTTGTTCCTTAGAAAGACTGCTAGAGATAATGACCGGTAATGTGTCATCTTTCCCAAGGAAAACATACTTCAAATGGTTGGGAAACTGCTTCAACTCAACTTCTAAAGCATGCACAATAGAAGGTAAGAGCTTCTCGATCGACACTATTAGTTCCATGGGGCCACTGCCCAAATGAGTGTAGGGAGGCTTACCTTCAACATTCAACTGTGCCAATACTACCTGCATGTTTGTAGATAAAACCATATCTGCATGTGTATCTACTACATCATTCTCTATGATAGATCTCAATTCATCACAACAAGTAATATCAAACACATCTTGCACGATAGGCTCCATTACATCAATAGAACACAAAGAATTATCATCAATGAGGTGTTTCATAGCATCATAAATGTTGTACCCAACCTTCTCCACATCAAATTCCATAGTAAGTGTCCCACTATTCACATCAATTTTTGTTTGTGTTGTTTTCATGAATGGCCTGCGTAACAGTATAGGTGTTGCATGCTTGTCATGCTCCATATCCAACACAAAGAAATCAACAGGAAATAATATGTCACCAACCATAACAAGGACATCTTCAACCACCCCTTTCGGGTACACATTAGATCTATCATCTAGTTGAACAACAATTCCTGTTTCATGCAAAGGTCCTAATCTTAGTGATTCATACAAGGAAAAAGGCAAAACATTGATTGATGTACCTAGATCTAGCATGTATTTCTCAAAAAATTTATCACCTATCATACATGGAATGCTAAACATGCATGGATCACCACACTTTTTAGGCATGGCATACACCTTTGAAACACAGCAAAAACATGCTCACTAACTTTAACCTTTTGTTTCCCTTTCAATTTTTGATTCCTTTTAATAGTGCAAATTTCTTTCAAAAACTTAGCAAATCAAGGAATGATCTTAACAAGTTTTAGCAAAGAGATATTTACTTCACAACTATTAAGGGTTTCTAAGATCTCCTTATCATTCTTCGGCCATTGAGTTTCCTTCAATGCCTCAGGAAATGGAGCTACATGCTTATGTGAGAACAAGTGGAAACTTTGGACGAAAATACTCGTCGTCAACATCAACAACCAAACCGCGAGGGGACGCGGTCGCGGTTCAAGACCTATAGGTTCTGTTGATTCTGGAGAAAACACGCGATCGCGGTTTGCAGATGGCGATCACAATTTTTCACCTGTAGCTTCTGAGCTCTCTGGATTAGAAACGCGATCGTAGTCTACATATGGTGATCGCGTTATTTCTCGCTGACAGTCTTCCGTATCTTCCTCAGAAACCAGTATGTTGATTTGATCCTCAGTGATCCCTCTCGGCTTCATGCTAGTGAAAACAACATGGAATTGAGCTAGATGTTTGTTTGGATCTTCTCCACTCAAGCCCTGGAAGTGTGGCAATTCGTGGATTAACCCAACCTTTAGCTCAAAGTTCACGCCATCAGTTAGCCATGGAATCTTTACTGCCAAAGGTTGTTGCTCCAGATTCGGGGAAGTTAACTACCTCAAAGTTTGTGGTTCATCCACCATCTCGTAGTCTTGGTCCAAGAATGATCTTCAGTTTCAAAAGAACGACCTTTCGATCTCTGAATCAAGGTCAACAAGAAATGAATTAGTAGCACAGGTCTGAACCATACAACATGCTCACACAACAGTTGATAAATCACAAATTATAACAAAAAAAAGAATAATTCAATTCCCCGACAACGACGCCGAATTTGCTAGAGCAAATTGTCGTAGTGCTTGTTAGGCAAAAATTGTTAAAAGAAAACAACTATGCACAAACACATCTTATTTGATTTTTATTTAAGTTCGACCCTTATCTGTATATCCTTACAATTCTAATAATATAGATATGTTGAACACTTATAGGTTTGTTTTATGATTTGGGCTGCACCCGGATTATGACGGGTTGCCTACGTACCTTCTTAAGAAGGATCAAGCCTTACGTAGTTCAGAAAGCTTTATTTCCCGTACATCATAGGAGCGAGTCTAAGCCCACCTTTTAGGAAGGGTTTTCTAGACGCGATCAAACTATCATTTGTACGCCGTGAAAGAGATTAAACCCACCTTCTAGGAAGGGTTGATTAACCCTTTCACTATTTATGTTTATAACATTTTGGTGAATTTTATTTTATTTTTGTTTGTGATTGAACTCGATGAGTGATAGCTTTATATCGAATTTTCTATGTACCATTTTAAATTAAAAGGGATCAAATCACACGTAGTTCTAGACGAACAATTTAGTTTCAATTTCAAGTTTTATTGAAACTTAGTTTTAATTTTGGTGTGACTGAATCCGATATATATATGATTTAATATCGAATTTCCTACGTATCCGTTTAATACGGAATCAAGTCTACGTAGTTCTAGAAAAAAAATCGTTTTTGTTTTTGTTCTTAAATTTGGGTATGTGATTGAATTCGTTACTCTTTTATATTTTTATAAAGAATGTCCTACATATTCACTTATATATATAACGGAATCAAATCCCCGTACTTCAAATTATGTTTTAATGAGTCTAATTTAGGGGACTCCTATACAAATGACCATCGATTAATTAATTTTGTTATGATCATCTTGTATATAGTTGGAAGATATGTGCCTCTCTTATAAGCTTTCTGCAAAAAAGGCTTAAATCTTATCTTTTTTATTGATTTTACTTAATAGGGTGAATCATGATGAAGCCCCATCAAGTTAATCAAGATTATGGAACCCAACTTTGACCTATCATGTTGGCTTATGTTTATTTTATACGATATTTCTCATTCATCTCTTGATTAAATGGAATAAAAATATTATGATTTCATTTCCAAAATAATTTCAAGAGGCATTTGTGAGTGTTTGACAACAACGAAAATTCATGGATTTGTGAATTTCTTTTTCTTGTTAACTATGAGATCAAGACTTCACGTTATCGAGTATATCACAAATGTTATACGTATTTGACATCAAAGATGCAACACGACCCGTCTTTTGTTCCAAATTCGAGGTCGGTTATGGACCAGTTTTTTATATATGAAACGAACCCGTTTCGGTATGAGAAACGAACCCGTATGAGAAACAAACCCGTTTCGGTATGAGAAACGAACCCGTTTCGATTTTGATAAAACATCATGAATCTATATAGAAACACCTCTGTTTTGATTTAAGAAACGATCACGTTTCAGTTTTGGTGAAACATCACGAATCCACATTAGAAAGATCTCTGTTTCGCGTTAGCAAAACATCATAAATCTAATGAGAAACATCCCTGTTTCGATTTGAGAAACGAACACGTTTCAATTTTGTAAAACGTCATGAATCAACATGAGAACCATATCCGTTTCGATAAGAGGAATGATCCCAACAAAACATCTTGAATCGCGATGAGAAACATATCCATTTCGCCTAAGCAAAACATCATGAATCTACATAGGAAACATATCCGTTTCGATTTTGGGACGATCCCAACGAAACATATCCGTTTCGGCTCTCTCACTTGATGTTTGCCGACGATCTTCTCTTGGTGGCAGAAGCGTCGGTGTCTCAGATTCGTGTGATTCTGGGGGTTCTGGACAGTTTCTGCAGGTCTTCGGGTCAACGGGTTAATGCCTCCAAGTCCAAGTTGTTTATATCGCGGAATGTTCAGGAGCAGGTCGTCGCTCAGATTCAGCTTGAGTGTGGTTTCCAAGTGACTTCCGATCTGGGTATCTAATTGGGAATGCCGCTGCTTCACAAACCGGTGGATAAGACGACTTTTGCCCCGGTTCCTGCCAAAATCAATGCTCGGTTGTCCGGGTGGGGGAGCCGGTACCTTAGTATGGTTGGTAGAGTGACTCTTGCGAGATCTGTTCTCCATTCTATCCCTATCTACACCATGGCCTCGATCCTTCTACCTGAGTCTACGTGTGATAGTATTGACAGATTGACCCGTTCTTTTGTTTGGGGAAGCTGGGGTGACAGGAAGAAGATGCATCTTCTTCATTGGGAGGAGATCGCAAAGCCCAAGGAATGTGGAGGATTAGGTCTCAAAAGTATGAGAGATATGAATCTTGCCATTACCGGGAAGCTGGCGTGGCGCTTTCTCACTGATGACACTAGCCTCTGGAGTCAGGTACTTCGATTGAAGTATATTAGACTCTCTCTCTCGGTCCACAATCACCTCTCTCCTGCCTGGCATAACATTCAAAAGGTGGTGAAGTCGGTTATTGTCCTGGGGGCCAGATGGAATGTTGGGAATGGCAGAGCGGTGCGCTTTTGGAAGGACAAATGGTTTGTTGATGACTGTCTGGAGAATTGAGCTACTGGACAGTGTGATCAGAGTCAGAACGAGGATACCGTGGACCTGTTCTGGGATGAGACGAATGGGTGGGACTGGAATAGGATTGGTCCGGGCCTGTCAGCTTCTGTTCTGCTGAAGCTCTCGGCCATGGCGATGAGTAGTAGGGAGGAGGATGAGGATGTTCTCTCTTGGAGTTTTTCTCCGGATGAGAACTATTCGGTTTCCTCCGCTTACAATTTTATCCATCAGAGCAACCATTTGATTGACCTTGACATGCCCATCTTCAAGCGGGTGTAGAATGTTAAGGCTCAGGAAAGAGTCCGCTTCTTCCTTTGGATGACTCTGCGGGGGGTATTTTGACTAATGCGGAACGCATGAGGTGACATATTAGTGTTGACGACGGCTGACCGTTCTGCTTAGATGAAGCTGAATCTCTTCTCCATCTGTTCAGGGATTGCAGACATGTTAGTGATTGGACAAATTGCCTAATCAATAAGGCATCATCTAGAGCTGTTTCTCCACATGCAGAGTAAAAGTGAGCAATGTGCTCATGTGGTGACCCTTGAACTCCATCAAACTTGTCGAATTTGGGTCTTTGATATCCTGGCAGAAATGGCACAACATCAAAGTGCGCAGGATATGGTTTCATATACCCAATTATATGAGGGTTTTGAGAAACTTGAAATGCTTTGATTTCTTGGGCGACCGTCTCCCTAATTTCTTGAGGAGATATGCTTATTGAAACATTTGATCTTGATGTACCACTTCGATCCTCACCCTTTGCTCTCACTCGCTTCTGCCTATTTTCTTGGGCATGACTAGCAACTTGAGCGGATAGAATGGCAATTTGATCATCTTTTTCCGCCAACCTTCTTTGCATTTCTTGAAGTTGTTCTTCAATGCTTGAAGTACTTGCCACCATGACATCATACACCTCTTCTTTAAAGATGGAACTTTCTTGACTCTTCCCGCCAAATATTGGTGGAAAGTCCTCTTCTTTGAAAGACGAGCTTAGATCTCCGCATAGTGGAGAACTCATATGCTTTTCAACCAACTCATGTTTTTTTGGAATCACAAGAGTGGATGGTTGGGCAACATTTTTAGCACACAATATCGCCTTATCTTTTGACCCCTTTAATGGAGTATGTTTCTTGACATTTTCCGAGTACGAGGTCATATTGACTTGTTCTACTCGGTCAATGTTAATAAGAATTGACCCGATCAAAATTTGTCTCGGGAATTTGACACAAGGATCACTAGCTTGTTTTGTTGGTGCTTCAATACCAAGGAACACCTTTTTTTAAAGTAGCCTTAGCTAACTACAAAGTCGGAGAAAGTGCTAACTTAGCCATGTGACTTGTTGCTTGAGATTTTGAACCATTCTTACGACCCCTCCTTTTTCGGGACTGCTTAGTCTTGTTGATTGTTGAAGGAGCTTGAACTTGTGCTTGATGGGACCCACCATTGGCCTTGGTGACTTGGATGGTTTGTCGTTGGAGCATTCCCACTTGAGGCTTCATGCCTTTCTGACTTGAAGTTGAGGCTTGCTTCCTTGATTCCCCTTTGGCGGTTGCCCCCTCTCTAGTATGTTGAAGAGGCCCATAGTGGTTGTCAAGTGGGATTTCAACTACTATTGCGTCTCGAGCAATGTTGAACACCACCTTGAAGGATTGTTGACGAACTCAACGATCGTCTTTGACAACGAAGGTCGCAGGTAGCTGATTGAAGTTGATGATTGCTCTTGGTGCCATTTTTCTTGCAACAAAATATAGAGCAAGTGTTAATATCCATATCATTAGAACGAGAAAGAAAGAAAAGGGTCCCACCGGGCGTGCCAAAAATATGTTAGGCAAAAATTGTTAAAAGAAAACAACTATGCACAAACACATCTTATTTGATTTTTATTTGAGTTCGACCCTTATCTGTATATCCTTACAATTCTAATAATATAGATATGTTAAACACTTATAGGTTTGTTTTATGATTTGGGCTGCACCCGGATTATGACGGGTTGCCTACGTACCTTCTTAAGAAGGATCAAGCCTTACGTAGTTCAGAAAGCTTTATTTCCCGTACATCATAGGAGCGAGTCTAAGCCCACCTTCTAGGAAGGGTTTCCTAGACGCGATCCAACTATCATTTGTACGCCGTGAAAGAGATTAAACCCACCTTCTAGGAAGGGTTGATTAACCCTTTCACTATTTATGTTTATAACATTTTGGTGAATTTTATTTTATTTTTGTTTGTGATTGAACTCGATGAGCGATAGCTTTATATCGAATTTTCTATGTACCCTTTTAAATTAAAAGAGATCAAATCACACGTAGTTCTAGACGAACAATATAGTTTCAATTTCAAGTTTTATTGAAACTTAGTTTTAATTTTGGTGTGACTGAATCCGATATATATATGATTTAATATCGAATTTCCTACGTATCCGTTTAATACGGAATCAAGTCTACGTAGTTCTAGAAAAAGAACCGTTTTTATTTTTGTTCTTAAATTTGGATATGTGATTGAATTCGTTACTCTTTTATGTTTTTGTACCGAATGTCCTACGTATCCACTTATATATAACGGAATTAATCCTCGTAGTTCAAATTATGTTTTAATGAGTTCAATTTAGGGGACTTCTATACAAATGACCATCGACTATTTAATTTTGTTATGATCATCTTGTATATAGTTGGAAGATGTGTGCCTCTCTTCTAAGCTTTCTGCAAAAAAGGCTTAAATCTTATCTTTGTTTTTGATTTTACTTAATAGGGTGAATCATGATGAAGCCCCATCAAGTTAATCAAGATTATGGAACCCAACTTTGACCTATCATGTTGGCTTATGTTTATTTTATACGATATTTCTCATTCATCTCTTGATTAAATGGAATAAAAATATTATGATTTCATTTCCAAAATAATTTCAAAAGGCATTTGTGAGTGTTTGACAACAACGAAAATTCATGGATTTGTGAATTTCTTTTTCTTGTTAACTATGAGATCAAGGCTTCACGTTTCCGAGTATATCACAAATGTTATACGTATTTGACATCAAAGATGCAACACGACCCTTCTTTTGTTCCAAATTCGAGGTCGGTTATGGACCAGTTTTTTTTATATGAAACGAACCCATTTCGGTATGAGAAACGAACCCGTTTCGGTATGAAAAACGAACCCGTTTCGATTTTTATAAAACATCATGAATCTATATAGAAACACCTCTGTTTTGATTTAAGAAACGACCACGTTTCAGTTTTGGTGAAACATCACGAATCCACATTAGAAAGATCTCTGTTTCGCGTTAGCAAAACATCATAAATCTAATGAGAAACATCCCTATTTCGATTTGAGAAACGAACACGTTTCAATTTTGTAAAACGTCATGAATCAACATGAGAACCATATCCGTTTCAATATGAGGAATGATCCCAACAAAACATCTTGAATCGCCATGAGAAACATATCCGTTTCGCCTAAGCAAAACATCATGAATCTACTTAGGAAACATATCCGTTTCGATTTTGGGACGATCCCAACGAAACATTTTGGATCCCAACGAAACATCTTGGATCCCAACGAAACATATCCGTTTCGGCTCTCTCACTTGATGTTTGCCGACGATCTTCTCTTGGTGGCAGAAGCGTCGGTGTCTCAGATTCGTGTGATTCTGGGGGTTCTGGACAGTTTCTGCAGGTCTTCGGGTCAACGGGTTAATGTCTCCAAGTCCAAGTTATTTATATCGCCGAATGTTCAGGAGCAGGTCGTCGCTCAGATTCAGCTTGAGTGTGGTTTCCAAGTGACTTCCGATCTGGGTATCTATTTAGGAATGTCGCTGCTTCACAAACCGGTGGATAAGACGACTTTCACCCCGCTTCTTGCCAAAATCAATGCTCGGCTGTCCGGGTGGAGGAGCCGGTACCTTAGTATGGCTGGTAGAGTGACTCTTGCGAGATCTGTTCTCCATTCTATCCCTATCTACACCATGGCCTCGATCCTTCTACCTGAGTCTACGTGTGATAGTATTGACAGATTGACCCGTTCTTTTGTTTGGGGAAGCTGGGGTGACAGGAAGAAGATGCATCTTCTTCATTGGGAGGAGATCGCAAAGCCCAAGGAATGTGGAGGATTAGGTCTCAAAAGTATGAGAGATATGAATCTTGCCATTACCGGGAAGCTGGCGTGGCGCTTTCTCACTGATGACACTAGCCTCTGGAGTCAGGTACTTCGATTGAAGTATATTAGACCCTCTCTCTCGGTCCACAATCACCCCTCTCATGCCTGGCATAACATTCAAAAGGTGGTGAAGTCGGTTATTGTCCTGGGGGCCAGATGGAATGTTGGGAATGGCAGAGCGGTGCGCTTTTGGAAGGACAAATGGCTTGTTGATGACTGTCTGGAGAATTGAGCTACTGGACAGTGTGATCAGAGTCAGAACGAGGATACCGTGGACCTGTTCTGGGATGAGACGAATGGGTGGGACTGGAATAGGATTGGTCTGGGCCTGCCAGCTTCTGTTCTGCTGAAGCTCTCGGCCATGGCGATGAGTAGTAGGGAGGAGGATGAGGATGTTCTCTCTTGGAGTTTTTCTCCGGATGAGAACTATTCGGTTTCCTCCGCTTACAATTTTATCCATCAGAGCAACCATTTGATTGACCTTGACATGCCCATCTTCAAGCGGGTGTAGAAAGTTAAGGCTCAGGAAAGAGTCCGCTTCTTCCTTTGGATGACTCTGCGGGGGGTATTTTGACTAATGCGGAACGCATGAGGTGACATATTAGTGTTGACGACAGCTGTCCGTTCTGCTTAGATGAAGCCGAATCTCTTCTCCATCTGTTCAGGGATTGCAGGCATGTTAGACATATATGGACCAATTTTTTATATATGAAACGAACTCGTTTCGGTATGAGAAATGAACCCGTTTCGGTATGAGAAACGAACCCGTTTCGGTATGAGAAACGAACCCGTTTCGATTTTTATAAAACATCATGAATCTATATAGAAACACCTCTGTTTTGATTTAAGAAACGATCACGTTTCAGTTTTGGTGAAACATCACGAATCCACATTAGAAAGATCTCTGTTTCGAGTTAGCAAAACATCATAAATCTAATGAGAAACATCCCTATTTCGATTTGAGAAACGAACACGTTTCAATTTTGTAAAACGTCATGAATCAACATGAGAACCATATCCGTTTCAATATGAGGAATGATCCCAACAAAACATCTTGAATCGCCATGAGAAACATATCCGTTTCGCCTAAGCAAAACATCATGAATCTACTTAGGAAACATATCCGTTTCGATTTTGGGACGATCCCAACGAAACATCTTGGATCGTCATGAGAAACAAATTCGTTTCGGTTTGTTGTATAATGACTTTGGATCCATTAGAATTCTTTCTTTGGGTCTTCTTTTTATGGTAAAACTTAGAGTTCCGAACCAGCTCCGATTGGCATCTTCATGCTCGATCATGTATATGTCGCTCTCTTCTATCTTTTTTTCTCTCTGCAGCTTGTCTCTTTTTTTTAGATTTTCTGAACACTTTGCCCCTTCATTCACCGAAGACCTCCCTTTCTTCAAGTTGATAGTTGCTACTTAAAGAGAAATAAGGAGCCGGTCAAACTTGTGACCGTTGCCTTTCATTTCATATAGTAACGGGGAATCCAATTTATGACCAATTTATCAACTCATTCATTGCATTCAAATATATCAAAATGAATGGATGAGAACAACATTTACACCACCACATTTTTATTCCATTTTCATTCCTTCTCCTTGCACCCCACGTAAGCCTAATTGCCAAGAATGACAATTAACTTGAACAACCATTTATGCATGATATATATGGCACGTATGGATAAATGGGCTCAAATTCATAATTAGAAGGATAAGCAAAACACTATGGTTGACATATATAGTGATATTCAAGCTCGAGGATCAAACCAAATTACTGGAATTTATTTTTGATAATTAGGGTAATCTTAATTATCTCTAATTTGTTTGTAACAAGTGAGAGTTTATATGATTCTTAGTAGACATGTCACATATATTATGTACATAGTCTATGCACTAAGAATATATGTCACAAGACTTTCAATATGTAAATCTTGTTTTTATTTTAAGCACCAGTTTTTATGACTTATTAGAAAATCATACATGCTTAAAATTTCATGAAATTTTACCCCTCAACAGTGCTAAATCAAAGAAACCCTATTATACTAACTAGAGTATAACAAGTAAGTAGAGGTCAAACCCAAGAGAATCAAAACACCAATTCTATGAAATAGCGAAATATCAACTCATAAAAAATTATGGGGGGGTGATTGTTCGGAGTAACAAATAACAAAAAAACAAAGCAAGACAACGATGGTTGAAAATATGATTATGAAGGGACTTCACCTAGCAAGTATCCACACAACAATTAGACAAGTCGATCCTCGATTATCTCAAGTTCTTATCAATCCTAGGAAATGTTCCTAATCCGATCTTAAGTATATCAACATGCCAACCGGTCTTGATAATAATTACAATTCAATAACCTAAAAGACCTCTTAGGTTAAGTCAAATAGAAGCAAAGAATATAAGAATAACAAGGATGCATGCAACAACTTAATAACTGCAAAGTATTGAACATGCAATCAATTCTCTTTCACAATAGTAATCAACTACCCGTTCATGAAATTATGGATGCTACAATGACAAGGAAGTTCAACGTCTATTCCTAGTCTAGCAGGAGAGAACTATTAATCAAACTAGGTGATCAGTCTAGCAAAACCAACAAAAATCATATGGATAAAAGCAAAAAAATCAATACAAACCCAAAAGAAAAGTACAAGAGTTATAAATCTTACAACTAAATCAACTGAAGGTTTCAACTGCTAGAAAAAACAACGAAATTAGTTAATGCTCATAGTTTGCAAGACAAGAGGTCTAGATGGAAGAGAGAAAGAAGAAAAGTGAGAATAAGGTTTAGAAAGATGAGTCTAATCCTAAAAATACCGAAATTACATAAAAGTAAAGTCCACTAAACGAAATAACATAGTAAAACAAGAAAGGAAATTCAGCTTCCACAAGTCGGCCCAGAAAATGCGACCAGATGTGGGTCCACACGATCGCGTTTTGTTGATGTAGCTTTTGTTGTCTTTTGCTGATGAACCGCGATCGCGTCCTTTTGATGGTGATCGCGTCCTTTTGATGGTGATCGCGTCCTGCTTCAAAAACTTTAACTTTGAATGTCTTCAAACCAATGTCTTCAAATCACCAGCTAGTCCTTCTAAATATTCACTTCAATTCACATCCTCTAAGTCATAGAAATGTCTCCAAAACCTCACAAATCAACTCTAAACATAATGTAATAATCCCTAGATACGTCGTACAAAGTGCAGTGTACCAATATTTCTTCTCGTGGTTGATCTTTAGAATTTGTCAAGGGAGATATGCTTGAAGTTACAAAGGAGTATAATTACAAGGATAAAAGGAGGCGGCAAAAACAAGACAAGTACTTTGTAGAGGTAATGGCACTTACGGAACTGACGTAGGCTAGTTCTTAAGATGCTCTTGAAGAGGAGCAGTCAATAAATACCATCGGTAATAGTTATATACTCCCTCCGTCCCATTTTGTTAGTCCCATTGTTAAAAAATCTCTTCGATTAAGGCAAGAAAAAGCATTGGAAATGATGAAAATGAAATAATAAATTAATCCATTAGCCAATAAGAGAATGGTTTACAATTTACATCAGCCAATCAAAATGCAGAAATGGGAGCACACGGATCCGATTTCTTTTTACCCCAATAATTTCCTAAACTACCCCTGAACTCTTAACCACGAAGAATGCTGTAATTTACATCATCAGCACATGTTCACTGCCACTTAAAACCACCATTACAGCTCAAAACAGAGCATTACAAAGAGAGAAAAAAAAGAGAGAAATACAGAGAGAATAATAGCATCACTGCTCAATGGACATGCCTTCAGCTTTCGACTTAAATGAGGTGCCATTCCTGGATGATGAGGGCTTCAGTGATGCAGAAATGGGAGAAAACAACACCCAGTCAGAGGAGCCATTTGGGGACATGGGAGGTAACATACCTTTTGATCTGAACTTCGAGCCAAGCCATCATCATCAGCCAGAAAATGAGCCTCCAACAGAGAACAATTTGCATCCCCAGGCATTGCCCACCAAGCTCAGCACAGAGAGAAAAATGGAGATCTTGAATGCTATGCTTCAGAAATCAGCAGCGGGAAAGCTTCCATATGGCACCATCAATGAAACTGCACAACAATTTAATCTGTCAAGGAGAACAATTGGAAGGATATGGAAAGAAGCACGAAGGGAACTACTCAACCATGGCAAATACAATGTGAGTACAAAATACCATAACTGTGGTAGGAAAAGAATTCAAGTAGAGCAAGAAGATATTGAAGCACTGAATATGGGTGACAGAACATGCATTAGAGATTTGGCAAGCAAGCTTGAAATTTCTAAGTCCACATGTCACAGATTGGTTAAGAAGGGGATCATGAGGCCACATTCAAATGCACTAAAGCCAGGTCTAAGTGAATACCATAAGGTGACCAGAATGCAGTGGGTATTAAAGCTCCTAATAGGGGACACAACACATCAAAAGACAACATACTATCCTATGTTTGACTTTGTTCACATAGATGAGAAGTGGTTTTATCAGTCAAGGAAGGCACAAAGGTATTACTTGGGCAAGAATGAAAAAGGAAAATACAGAAGTGCAAGCTCAAGCAAATTCATCCCTAAGGTTATGTTCACAGCAGCAGTAGCAAGACCAAGATTCAATGATCAAGGGGAATGCACATTTGATGGAAATATTGGCATCTTTCCATTTACTTACAAGGAGCCAGCAAAGAGGCATTCAAAAAACAGAGGCAAGGGGACACTTATCACAAAGCTCATACAGTCAGTCAACAAGACAGTGACAAGAAACATGTTGATTAATGACATTGTTCCAGCAATAATGTCAAAATGGCCAGATGATGAAGGTCACAAAACCATATTCATACAACAAGATAATCCCAGACCTCACATCACTCAACAAGACACAGAATGGCAGCAGGTATACCAGCAAGAAGGGTTCACATTTATTTTAATACAACAACCAGCCAACAGTCCAGACCTAAACATTTTGGACCTAGGCTTCTTTAGGAGCATTCAGTCACTTATGCACAAGAAGATGCCCAAAAATACAGATGAAATGTTGAATGCAGTCAATGAAGCATTTTATGAGTTGGATCCACACACTCTAGGTAGTGTGTGGATGACTTTACAGTATGTGATGAATGAGATTTTACAGTGTAAGGGAGGTAATGATTATTACATTCCACATAACAACAAAAAGAAGTTATCTCAGGCAGGAGTTCTACCCAGGGTTGCATGATTCGCTGCTAAGCAGGGCGAATCACGAACCGGAACGCACGTACCTGAACGTGGTTCGTTCTCGTTCTGGTTCGCATGGGTTCGCTGTCCGGTTCTTCAAAAAGAACGAACCGAGCAAACCCCAAAATATTTGCGAAACGGCGATCCGGTCGTTCGGATTCGCTGTATTTCACGTTTTGGATCTCTCAAAATAGAGATTCAGATCGCAAGTCCATTATAGGCCTTTTAATTTAGAAGCCCAATTTATGAACTAGCCCAATAATATTATTAAGGCTGATTTCTAATGCTCACATAATTATCCCATTATATACTACTCAACCCCTCTTCTTTTCTCTACATTCATCGATGTGGGAGAGTTTTCTGAAATGTGAAGTCCTCTCCTCTAAAGTCTGAAACTCTGAACTCTGAAGTAAACAAACCAGGCCGAGTCTTTGAATGGGTTCTCGAAGAAACTACTTCCCCTCCCAATTTGAAATTGAATCCCCCAATTCCATCGACCACCGCTTCGAATTCCACGAATCCGACCTCTGGAACTCCGACGACACCGCTCTTAAAGAAACCCCCGTCCGATCTTCCTGGAAGAAATCCTCCGCCAGAAAAACTCCCTCTGTTTCCTCCAATTCCTCATTCTCGAGACCCATTTCTTCGTCCCTTCCGGTTGACATACCCGACTGGTCAAAGATCCTTGGAACCCGCGGCAGAGGAGGAGAGGATCAGGATGCGGACATCGACGGAAGAGAAGCAGACGACGAAGACGATGATGATGAAGAGGAAGAAGAAGTGGTTCCTCCGCATGAGTACGCGTCCAGACAGGTGGCGAGGAGGAGCGGGATGGTGGTTGCCTTCTCCGTCCATGAAGGAATTGAAAGGACTTTGAAAGGGAGAGATCTAAGCCGGGTTCGTAATGCTATTTGGAAACAAACCGGTTTTGAGGATTAATTTAATTCTTTCTTTTATTATGCAGCTGGAGGCCTGGAGCTGGAGTATCTCAATCTCAATTATTGTTTCCTAATGTCAAAATAATCCACATTTTTTTAATGAGGTGGATTTTTTTGTTATTCTCCGACCCATTATATATTGTTAACTCCACTATATACTTTAATGATCTGTACTGGTTAAATGCTTGTTTGTTTGGGTTTAGTTATTGAAGTATTGAAATAATAAGTTTTGGTGAATCATGTTTCAAAAATAAAAGAACCACGTTCCAAAAAGTAACGAATCAAATTACAAGTGTTGACGAATCACGTTTCCAAAATCCACGTTCCACGTTCCTAGTTTCAACGATCCAATACTTTGTGATTCCCCGACGAATCGATTCTCTAGAATTGGCGAATCGCGAACCGCGAACCGCGTTCACGCTCCGATTCTTCTGCGAACCATGCAACCCTGGTTCTACCAAGAGAAATCAGAGCACCAAGGCATGCAGTTTTACAAGCTTGGACATTAACTCATGCAACTCCAACAAATGAAGGGACAACAACTCAAGGAAATGCAACTCAAGGGACAGAAGATCAGGAAAATGCAACTCAAGAGACAGCAACACAGGAGACAACTAATTAGGACACACTTGTTTAAGTTACAATCTTAAGTAATGATATAAGATTGTAAACTAAACATATTTTGTAAGCCTATTAAGAGCACACTGAATATTTTGTGTTTTGGTTATCATATTTTTTCTACAAATTGTCTCAGGTGTCCCCATCCCATCACTGATAGGCATGCAAGTTCATAGCTTAAACATTCCAGATAGGATCAAACAACATATATTAAAATCTGTGTTCCTATGGCAATCTTAAGTCAGTGATAAATAAGGGCTTGCATCTCAGCTTGTGCCTTAAAATAATCATCATAGATATCACAGATGTCCCCATTCCCTCATTGACACAAGCCCCTAAACACTAACCTAAACGTTCCAGATAGGCATCAATCAGACTTAATTAGTTGTGTTCCTATGGCAATCTTAAGTCAATCAAATGCACTCACATCTCAAGAATGTAAAAACAGACATCATCCTTGACAGACAAATACCATGACATAACCCAAACAACTCTACAGATCACATGAGCAACTCAACATAGAGTTACTCAACTCAACTCAACAGATACTCAACTCAACAGATCAAACAGAGAGTTACTCAACTCAACTCAACAGATTTCTCATGAACTCAACAGATTTTAAAAAAACTCAACATAGTTCTCATGAACTCAACAGAGTTCTCAACAACTCAGCAGAATTCTCAACAACTGAACACAGAATTAAATAGCAATATCCAAGTACCAATATCCAAATATCCAAATACCAATACTTAAATACCAGTACTTAAAACATAATGTCCACAATACCAACAGTCCAAAATATGTCCAAAATATGTCCAAAACAGTCCAAAATATTTCCAAATTTACATAATCACAGACAAAATTCCACGAAGGGATAGAGAAACTTAGCTAGATAGTGGTGGAGTGAGAAGGGCTGTCAGGGATGATCACAAGCTCCGGGGGTTCCATCTTCGGCGTTCCTGAGGAGTCTACCATCTCAACATCAGCAGCAGCATCATCAGGGAGCACAGGGACTGGCACGGGCTCAGGTGAAGGCGTGTCAGGGATCACAATGATCTCCCGGGGACGAGAGATAGCCTCATTATCCGACAGCGACTCCGACTGCGCCGGCGACCTTTGCAAATCCACTGCAACTTTCTCCGGCTCCCACCATTTGTCAACGGTGCGAGTTCTTTGTCGGTGTATGGGACTGAAAGTGTGCCTCCCGTCGCAAAATCCACCCCTTTCGCAAGGGACAGAAAGTGAGCACCCGGGGACAGGTGTAGATATGCTAGCGTCGCCGGTCACCGTCTTCGCCGCCGACTTAACCTCCTCCTTGGTCTCCTCCTCCGTCAGGTTCGGATCGTCCTTGAACAAACTGGGGGTAGACGATGGCTCCTCTTCCGATGGGAGTTTGAAATTCCTCTCATACAAAGGAGGAGAAAGGCTTTGAGTGAAGGACTGGGAGGGACGAGTGAGTGAATCAGACGACATCACTGGAGGAGAGAAAGAGGAGGAGAAGGAGTCGGCGAGTCGACGGTTAGGGTTTGAGAGAAAGAGGAGGAGAGGCGAGAGCGGCGAGAGCAGATGAGGGAATGAGGGAATGAGAGATTTTTTAGGGTTTAGGTATATATATACAGAGCATTTTGGGCTGGGCTTTGGTTTTGGGCTGGGTAGATAAGGGTTAATCGGGTTTAATTAGGAAAACATGATTAAGAGCGTTAATCTGGGTTTTAAAAAAAATCTGGGTTGTTTAAGAATTTTTTATGTTAAGTTTAGATGTAGATTAGGTGAAAACTTGAAGAAATTTAATGGGTTTGAAGGTAGTTGATGATAGTAATGGTGAAAATGTAGTTGGAGAAGATGATGTAGATGGTTGATTTGATTGATAAAGTAGTGTTAGGATATGAATAAAATAATATGAGTAAGGGTATAATAGGAAGAAGTTTATGTCCAAAGATGGAAATGGGACTAACATTTCGGGACGCCCGAAATAGAAAATGGGACTAACAAAATGGGACGGAGGGAGTATATACATAAGACTAAAAACTCGTGTGTGGCGCGGACAACAACTTCCTAGTAAGATCAACAATGTGATTAATCTCATTATTATTATTTTTTTGGTTTCTTACTCTAGTACAGCGGTTAGGGGACTCTCCTATTACCCTTACATCTAGAGTTCGAGTTGCGTGGATGACTCTATCAACAAACATTTTTTAACATCCACCAAGTTTCGAACTCGAGACCTCGTGTTGGGTGTTTGAGGTCCCTTACCACCTGACCACATGCTTGTTGGTAATCTCATTAATTATTTAATTATGTGTCTAAGTTGGACATCTGACAAGGAAAGAAGGTGATTTGAATATAGGAGAATTTTTTCAAGGACATGGTTAAATGTCTTTAATAGCTACAATATAGCCTTGTTGGGATAAAGGAAGATTAAAAAAGAATTGGAATGAGGTCACAAAAAAGACCTCGTCCTTTTGTCTCTCACGGATAGACCTGGCCAAACACGGGCCCGGGCCGGGCTGCAATCAATTTTCCAACCCATTTTACCGGGTCGGGCTAGCCCGAGGCCATGTTGTAGGGCCTGTGACAATGTGCATACCCGGACCTGTAGCGGGCCGGGTAGCCCTTCGGGCAGCCCGATTATGTTAAACCTGTTTTTAAATGATTTTTAAAGAAAAAAGATGAATAAAATACGGCTTTGGTTTATGTCCAAAACAACACAAATACAGTTTGTTCTGCATAAAAACAACAAGTTCTACAAACAACACAAATACATGATGTTCTGCATAAAAACAACAAGTTCTACAAACAACAACTTATTCCAACATAAAACAACAACTTCTGCATAAAAACAACAAGTTCAAGAGACACAAAATAGCAACTGCTCCAAACAACAACTTCTTCCAACACAAAACAACAACGTCTGCATAAAAACATCAACTTCTTCAACACAAAACAACAACTTCTGCATACAAACAGTCCAAACTTCTGCATAACAACAGTCCAAATCAGTTTACAAACAAAAATAAAAATTATTCAGCATAAAAATAACAAACACTCTACCTATCTAAACCTCAATCACGTCTTCTTCATCTGAGTCATCATCCATAGCAGGACCATCACCTATTTTGAACATTGATGTACCTTCATGATAAAAATACAAATAATGCTAATGAATAAATCTTTACATAAGGAAATATAGATATATAAAAACAAAGAATTTACAAATTACATTCAAATCCTTTTGCTCGTAGCCAATCCTCATAACATACAATTGCTTCAATAGTGCCAGACTTGAGAGAACTTCTACATGAGGTTATCATTTTCTTTCCCAAACTAAATGCAGATTCTTTTCAGATTCTGAGGGCACACTAGAGATGGGAATACTCATAATATCACGAGCCAAAGTTGAGAGTGCAGGCCACCGTTGATTCTTTTTCTTCCAGAACTTCAAAATATCAAGCTCTTGTCTAGCATCTTCATTATCATCTTCCAAGTAAGACTCTAATTTTGACTTCTCAGTATTCCTAACATTTTGCGTAAGGAAGTTCAAGAGCTCATTAGCATTGTCATCTCCTAGCACATTAAGACAAGACTTCTTAAGTCTAGGAGTCGACGATGCAGAACTGCCAGTATTAGCAACACTATTTCCAACAACTTCTGATGTTCCTAATTCCTTATACTCACTTACCAATTCAACCAATGTATCCTTGATTTTCTAAACCATTTGTGGTAGCAATTTCATAAAACTTCTTGTTCTTCGGGATTGAATGCCTTAAATAAATTATAACTTTCCTGATTTTCAGAACCACCCCATCAATAAGCTTCAAACCAGCTTGCACCACCAAATTTATTATGTGACAACAACAACGCATCTGAAAAAACTCTCCATTTAATAGCAAAGAATGTTTCCTTAGGAGATGACTCTTAATAGATGCAATCATGGTATCATTGTAAGAAGCATTATCAAGTGTAAAACTAAAAACCTTGTGAGCTACCTTCCATTCACCCAAAGACAATAAAACCTCATCAGCAAGAGAAGCACCATCAAAAGAAGGACACATCGCAACAAACTTGATAATTCTCTTCTGTAAAATCCATGCTTTATCAACCCAATGAGCAGTTATACACATATATTCATCATCAGTATTCTCACTTCTCCAATTATCTGTTGTAAAAGAAATTATCCCATGTGCATTAAGTAACTCAAGGCAAATCAGTTTTTTGTCTTTGTTAAAGTTAGAGACTGCATCTCTTTTAATAGTGTGCCTACCACTAAAAGTGAAATCAGGCACATCCAAACTCATCAGATTCCTAAAGCCCGCAGATTGAATAATAATATTAAATGGAAGACCAAGTGATATTACAAAAACACAAATAGCTTCACGAAGTTGATCAGATCTAGCAGAAGGACTTCTCATAGACATGATATTAGTTCCAACACCACTAGAAATGATCATATTCTTCATATCATGATACTGACGCTTAGCACATTTTTCGACATGTCTTTCAAATGAGATGTACCAACATTAGGATTAGCAACCAAGACACTCTTATAGTGATTGCAGATTGCAACTGGTCCAGTATCTCTCTTCTCTTTGGTCATATTATCCCATACATCAGATGTCAGTTTTTTACCCCGAGCTGTACATTGAGAATTTGGAGTGTTGTTTTCAGGTGGAGAGACAACACTTGCATCCACATATTCTGGTTCCATAATCTGGAAAAAAAAAATCAAACATGAGGCATCCATATCAGCAAGACAGCAACTAACTGTGAAGTTTAAGAGAACAAAAGTCTCAGTATAACTACACATCAGTCTCAAACTCTCAATATTTATACACATCAGTCTCAAACTCTCAATATTTAAACAAAAGTCTCAGTATAACTACACATCAGTCTCAGTATAACTACACATCAGTCTCAGTATAACTACACATCAGTCTCAGTATAACTACACATCAGTCTCAAACTCTCAATACTTATACACATCGATCTCAAACTCTCAATAATTAAATGACAGATGAGTAAAGAAGAACATATATACACATGACATCATTCTCAAACTCTCAATATTTATACTGGACAAGAGAAATAAAAGGAAGAGAGTAGAGATAAAACGACATACACATCACTACATCAATCTACTCTCAGTATACATACACATCAGGATTCTTAAGTATAAAACGACATCAGGATTCTCAGTATACATACACAAAAGTCTACTCAGTATAAAACGACATACAGATGAATCGATTCGACATCAACAAATGGAGAGAAGTAGAGGCGAACATTGGTCAACATCAAGTGAAGAACGACTGAAATGGAAGGGACTCAATCGATATCAACTCACCTCGAAAATAGGGAGAGAAGGAGAGGCAAACACCGGTCGAAGGCGAGAAGGAGAGGCAGACACCGGTACCGGTCAACGGCGAGGGGCGAGGCGGCGCTGAGGTGTGTGAGGCGAGACGACACTGAGGTGTGTGAGGCGAGACGACGAGACAGCGAGAGGCGGCGCTGAGAATTTGAGAAGTGAGTTTGTGAGTTGTTGTTGAGACCGAGTGAAAAGGAGGTGCCTTCTTGTCTGAGGAAAGTAACGAAACAAAACCTACTTTAGGTTATATTATTTTTAGAGAGTATATATATTGTTTGTTTTTATTATTATTATATAATACGGGTTGGACGTACCGGTCCTACAGAGCCTGAGGTCAAGACTGTATCCGGCCCTTGTACCCTTTCGGGTCGGGCTTAGCGGCCCGAAAGGACTTTACTTAATGTCCAAGCCCGGAAAAGAAAGCTAAAGGGTCGGGCGGGCCAGCCGAGTTTGGCCATGTCTACTAACGGAGTCTATGATTCAAGACAAGTCTTTATAGAGGTATATGATTTGTGCTACAGAGGGATAGTCTTGGAGAGATACGTGTATCACTTTGGATATCTAGTGTGTATATATTTATTTTAGGGTCAATTACCGAAAATCACCCGTCCAATAGACCCATTTGTCAGAAACCACTCTTATAACAACTAATTACTGAAAATCACCCTAATAAGACATTGCGTCACCAAACAACCACCCGGCTTTATACTCCGTTTAGATTTTCATTAGATATTTACATATTTATACCATAACTTTTTATTTTCATTCATTTCTCCACATCTTCAAATTTTGGATAAAAATTGTAATTAAACCAAAAATGAGGGTAACCCATCATCATCTTCTTCAACCCCCCATCTTCTAGCTTCTTCAACCGCATCTTCTATCTTCATCGAGCTCTCCTCTAATCGATTCAATGACACCGTTTCGAGGCTCATGTCGTCAATCTCGAATCTCAAGCTTGTCTACCTTTTGCACTACGACTTCTCCGGTGACCTAGACACCTCCATATCACATCGTCTTCTACGGATCGATTCGTCAGATAACAACTTCAATGGTCCGCTTCCTTCGAATCTGTCGAATCTACCTCGGTTGCTCGCTTTGAGGCTGAACAACAAAGCCTTCTCGGGTGAGATCTGAGAGTCGCTATCATCCTCGCTTCCGAAGAATTTGGTGGAGTTTAACCTCTCGAACAACGATTATGGTGCCTAAATCGATGCTCAATCGGTTCAGATCTGAAAGTTCGGTGCCTAAATCGATGCTTAATCGGTTCAGATCTGGAATTTTTGATGGAAACGAAGGGCTATGCGGAGCTTCTCGTTGCCGGATTGTTCGCGTACTGAATTTTTTCCATTCGTTGTTGCTGGGACGGTTTGGGGAAGAAAAGAATTAGGTCACCGGAGAAGACATTTTTGCAGCCATTGATGAGGTTTCAGAGGTGTAGATTTCAGTTTTGAAGAGGATGGGGTGAAAGGTTGAAGAAGATAGGCGATAACCCTTATTTTTGTTTAATTACAAATTTTACCCAAGTTTTGAAGATGTGGAGAAAATAAAAAAAATAAAAAGTTTGGGTTTAAATATGTAAATATCTAACGGAAATCTAAACGGAGTGTAAAGGCGGGTGGTTGTTTGGTGACGGAGTGTCTTATAAGGGTGGTTTTCGGTAATTAGTTGTTATAAGGGTGGTTTCTGGCAAATGAGCCTATTGGACAAGTGGTTTCCGGTAATTGACCCTTTATTTTATTATTCTTTTTACTCCTTTTTTTAAATTTACGCTCTTTTTTCCTTAGGTGATACATCCATACAAATAGTCTCATGGTATAAATGGACCCATCTTCGCCCTTGATGAGCGTTGAATAACACTACTAAAGATGGAGGGATTACAACTAGGGATAACAATGGGTCGGGTGATGAACGGGTGAAGTACTTCCATCACCCACCATTAACCTTTTCGGGTGCAGCCACCCGTCATCCATTGGGTGACCAGGTGGGTCGGGTGCACCCATGAGTGATTGAAAAATATAATTTTATATACGTTTTAGTATTCTTTTAATGTAATTTTACACATTTATTACAAAATTTGTTATTGTTATAAACTATATTAGAATAATAAAAGATGTAAAGCATGTTTTTATACATAAACAACATAAGAATGTAAATTAGAAAATACAAAGTTTAAATATTTGCGATTTCTATGTTAAGAATATATAAAATTATACACCGAAATTCGGTGCATTGGGTGAAAAACCTTTATCCACACCCGTCATTACCCATCATTTTTTGAGTTTTCACCAGTCTATTCGGATCGGGTGAATCGAATGTATTTTATTTTTTTTTGAGAACCCAACAAAACTACAATTAATTAGAATCGAAAGATAACAAATTGTTCAACTCCAAAGAAAATGTTGAATGAAAAACACAAGATAAAGCAAAATTGGGTTTAAGACTAGCTAAGAAATGGGCGGGCTGATTCCCGAGTCTACCCACATGACTCCAATTGCAAACATCGAACTCCTTCTGAAGTGTGAGGATCTTTTCCAGAATCCAGCCATACGCTCCTTTCCACTTGCATCCCTTGCGCAGCTTTGAGATCACCCCTAGCGAATCTGATTCAAAGATAACCTTTCGGAATCCACGCAGCTGGCACTCCTCAACTGCCCATAACATTGCCTCCGCCTCGATCCATTCCGCCTCAGTCGAGGTAGCTGTCATTCTGGTGCCCATAAACAGCGCTGAGCCAAGCCCATCACGAGCAATGAATTCGATGCCACAGCCAAAATCAGATGAGACTGCAGCGTCGCAATTCACTTTGATCACACCCTCCGGAGGTTTGCACCATTTTTTGGGCAAGGAGACGTCCTGATTCCCAACTTAATCTGCAACTTACTTGATTGAAATTCCTCCAAAATAAGTTTGCAGTTGGCAGTCTGTTCCATCGGGTTAGATTCTTTGCCTTCAAAGGTTCTGAGATTACGAGCTTGCCAGATTGTTGAGCATAACATCGCCCAAAGCTCCACTTCTTCGGTCTTGAAATTGTTGCAGACAAGGACGAACCAGTTCAGCATAGTGTCCGCTCGCTTGCACCATTTATAGAAATTCTGCACATGACTCCAGATTTTTTGCGCAGCAGGGCAGAGACCAAGCACATGAAGCTCTGTTTCAGAAATGCCACAAACCTCACATTGATCATTATCAACAACTCTTCTGTTCAGTAAATTCTTTTTTGTAGGCAAGACATTCCTACAAGCCCGCCAAATAAACGAGCGAGCTCTAGGAGGGACGTTCAGCTTCCATAGTCTTTTCCAAACTCTCTCTGCATCCAGTGTGGATGAAGTTGAGCTGATGATATCTTCGTGAATCTCATCATGTAGAATCTTCCTGTATGCAGAACGGGCTGAGAAGAAACCGTCTTTCTCATAATACCACATCAGCTCATCAGCTTTCAATGAATCCACCAGTTTGATATTCAGAATCATGGCCACATCGCACGGATGAAACACATTTTTCACCATATCTTCTCGCCAGCATCTGTGATCCCAATCAATAAATTCAATAAGCTTCTGATTCTGTTGCTGAGGCCCTATAGAAGTCGCTTTGAAGCTTTTCGGTCCGGGAATCCATCTATCACGCCAGATATCAATCGAATCACCGGTTCGGGAATCCATCTATCACCCCAGCTTTCTCATACAGTGCTCCAAAAAGGACCACTCAACTCTATCATACGCCTTAGCCATATCCAGTTTCAAAGCCATATAACCCTTCCTTCCTTTCGTCTTCTTCTTCATATAGTGAAAAATCTCAAACGCAGCTAGGACATTGTCAGTGATAAGTATTCCCGGTACAAAAGCACTCTGACTCTGTGCTACTAGTTTGTGTAAACATCTCTTCAATCTAGTAGACAACACTTTGGAGATAATCTTGTATAGGACATTACAAAGGCTAATTGGTCTTAAGTCTTTCATCTTCGTAGGCTCGGTCACCTTGGGAATCAAACAGATGAATGTGTGGTTCAACTGTTCAGGAAATTCAGCACCATTGAGCATATCCAAAACAAAAGCAGTAATATCATCCCCGATAATGTGCCAAAATTTCTGATAAAAGAGAGCCGACATACCGTCCGGTCTCGGGGATTTGGTGGGGTGCATAGAAAACAAAGTTGTTCTAACCTCCTCAGGATAAAACGGAGCCATCAAATCGTCATTATCCTATCTCGACATGAGAGACTCAATTCCCATCGAAGCCGAATCAGCCTCTGCTCTCACATCAGACGCAAATAGCTGCTCAAAATAATCTCTGGCCACCTTTGTTTTCCCGTCAAAAGATCTCCATTCAATGCCATTCTCATCAATCAGTTTTTTGATGGCATTCCGTTTTTTCCGCCCCGTCGCCTTTTGATGGAAGAAAGACGTATTTTGGTCACCCCATTTAAAATCATTAGCCTTGGAACGCTGTAGCCACATGGCTTCCTCGCGTCTCATTAACTCTCGTTCTCTCGACTCAAGGTTTCTCCTTTCTCTGATCAAATCACCGGTCATCCCTTGAAGTCCAAGAGACCGCAGATTTTCCCGAATACTTTTCAGCTCTCTATTAACATTACCAAAAGTCGAGAAGTCCCATTCCTTAAGATCCAGAATGCACCGCTCAACCTTGCCCATCACACCCGGCTCTGATTGAGAACTGCCCGGATTGGTCCAAGCGTTTCTCACAACTTCATCGCAAGATTCCTTTGAATACCTTCCATCCTCCTCCTATAACACTTGGTCTCTATAAGAAAGAGAACCTTGGGGCCTTCCTTTCTCACCAAAGCGGTGAGACGATTAACTGCCAGGGCCTTCCCCAACCCCCGACAGTTATAACTAATGATATTCATGACGTCCGACAGGAGAGGATCTCCTCCTCTCGTGCCGATATCGCAACGTAACCCGAAGCAGTTGTCACCTTCCTTCTCTTATCAAGCTTCTCAGTCAAGCTCCACTCCTCTGAGCTTTTACACCCCTCCTCAGGTACCTCCCTCTCTTCACCCTCTTTTCGTTTCTTTCCTATTTCCCCTTCTAAGCCCTTCCCTCCTGCTAAACCAGCATTCTCTCTAGCAAATCTCTTCCAGTTTTTCTTCTTCTCCCTCATTTCTGTCTCCAACTCCCTCGGTCTCTCATTCCTACCCACATTATCTATGCTTTCATCCCTCATATCCTCCATGTCAGATCCCCAATTCTCCTCAACTGCTTTTGTGGATTCCCTCCCTCCAGCCCTGATCACTACAGCATCATTCTTCTCAACCTGGATATCCTCATTAGTCTGATTGTTGTGAAGTTCAATACTATCGATCTTTGTTGCAGCAATATCCACTTCAGCACTTCCACTATCATTTTTACCATCATCCTTCTCATTGATAGCGTCTGCTGCTTCAAGAAGTCCCAACAACGACTTTCTCAGTCCCTTGGACGCTGATGCCTCGTTATCATGGATCTTTCAGTTCTCTCCCTTTAAGAACTTGATTATCTCCTCCTCCTTATCTTTTTCCACTCCCGTACGAACTAGTTGTTTCATTGGCGATGCCCTAAGCCAATCACCATACTCGTTTTGAAACCCCCGTGCCTCCTCATCCTCACAATCTGTATGAACGTGCCCTAGTCGACCACAAGTGTAGCAGAAGTTTGGGAGGCGTTCGTACTTGATTTCGACCCAGAATTTCTGATTTCCATGTGCTATCATAATCCCCCGCCGTAAAGGTTTTTTAATGTCCATCAAAACCCTAATTCTTAGAAACCTCCCACACACTAAGAATTCTGATTCATCAACGTCCATCACCTTACCCAGCGATGCTCCTAACTTCTTAGCCGTGCCCATGTTCATCATGTTGATGGGCAAATCATACAATCTCACCCCAAATTCAGAAGTGCAAAACGTCATCTTCGAAGGTTGTTCGTTACCTGGTTCTCTTAGATCTAACAGTGATTTATCAAATGGCCCGCCTTTCAAAACTCTTTCTTTGTCGGCTATATCCGCGAATTGGAAGATGAACAAGTTGTTACGTAGTTCTTTGAAACGAAACCTTTTCGTGCTCTCCAAGCACCTTTCATGGTGGCCTTTAGGGCGAATGAATTGAAGGGTCTCGATGTAATTAAGGACCCTACCAGCGTCAAGGAACTGGTTGTCGTTGAGTTCTCGTGAAAGATTTCATCTTCAACCACTACCAAGCTTTCCTCCGATGTTAGATGCAGATATTTCCCTCTTCATGAACTCATCGGAGAACTATGCAGCAGAACGTACCACACACTAAACTCGCACGCGGCAGCGAGGGTAACCTAGCTCTCACGGCAGCCATCGGAGAGGAAGAAAAGGGAGCTTTTCTGTGCCCTAGGGTTTCTTAAAAGGGTGCAATAATGATGATCGGATGTCTATTGAGATGCGGGTGAGATTGTCATCTCTAATTCCCAATATTTGCTTTAAGGAAAAAAAGCAAAAACAAAAAGACATTATGACGACCAAAAACGGGGTAAGTAACCCTTTTTGCATTTTGAATTGTATTTTCTAACCTTGAAAATTTCTAGTGTGGTAACTAACCTCTTGAATTGATGACAACTTGGGTTGATGACAGTTTGGGTTGATGACAATAATATTTTTTGATGACAGTTTGGGTTGATGACAGTAATTTTTTTTTATGACAGTGATTTTCGTTGATGACAATAATTTTTTTTATGACAGTAATTTTAGTTGGTAATTCGCATTGAAGACATTAATTCGCATTGACGACAGTAATTCGCATTGACGACAGTAATTCGCATTGACGACAGTAATTCGCATTGACGACAATTTTAATTGATGGCAAATTTTGATTGATGACAATTTGGTTGATGAAATTTGTAATGAAAGTATAGGTTAATAACATTTTTTATAATATTAAATGTGAGATGAAATGTCATCCACAAAATATAGTGTCATCAAAACTACAAAACTGTCATAGGAAGAAGATAACTTCAGCAAATTGAAATTCTCAAACACAAAAAATTGCATAAACATCCACAAACACAAATTTACTGTCATCAAATGAGAACTTGTTATTGTCACCAAAAAACTTCCTTTGCTCCTGCATTTATCGGCCATGAACTGTCATCAACTTGTTATCAGCCATGAACTGATCATCTACTTCATGTTATCAGCCAAAAAGCACAAAAGGATGCAAACATCAACCACCTACGAACATCACTGACAAACCTCACTACACCAAATAAACTGATTCATTATGATGAAAATATCTTATAACTATAAACTTAATCACTATTAAAATGTCGTCATCATCTTCTTTATTAATTCAATCTGTAGTTAAAGATGAAAAATAATTAAAGAAGTATCAAAAATTGATGTAATACTCCTTGGAAAGATCCAGCTATTCGATTAGACAACATATAAGTTGTCATCAAATTTATAGAAATCTCTCATCAAACTAATAGAAATCTGTCATCAAGCCAAATTTCGCATGCGATGAAGGTAAAGAAGATCAAAGAGGACCTGGTAAGCGAGCGAGGTCCGTCGGAGATGGTTCGAACAGAATGTTCTTCGTCTCTAAGGATCTGTCGTCCATGTACTCCGGAAGAACCTGGATCTCGCCGATGTGGTCGATCATGTCGAGGCACTTCACCACGTTAAGATTATCCACGCTATGGACAATCTCGATCTCCTTCCGGATCTAGCGCCACAGATCCACAAATCAACCGAGTGCCTCCCGACGAACCTAGGAGAAACCAAAACGGCGACGTTGCTTCTGTAATCAGACGGAGATCGGATTGCACATCGAATTCGACGGGAAAAGGTTTGGAGGGATCGAAGACGAAGAAGATTGAGATCGAAGAGAAGAAGAGAGGAAGAAGAACCTAAGACGACATTTGGAAAGTGGAGGCTGAGATATGGAGGAAGAGAAAAGTAAATTAGGGTTTAAAAGAGGTTAGTTTCTTCTCCTCAAATTTTCTAATGTTATAAATTACTGCTGTTTTTAATTTAGGGAAAAAGGGCCGGTAACCAAAACAATGAAACAAATCCAAGAATTTCAATGTTCAAAATCTTTTGAAGTCCAAATACAGGGCTCAAGGAGTGGGCCCATTGGCGATACTGAACTGGGCCAGGGCCCATTTAAACCCAATAATGAAGGCAAGTTTACAGCGCCACCACCATCTTTTGAATTTGCGCTTCTCTCTCGTTGTCGACCGTTTCAGAATAACGCTCCTCTCTTCCTCTCTCTGACTTTTCCCACCAAGCTCACAATTTTGGGATCAAACACAAACGACGACAACCAAATGGGGTGTTTTCTTGCTTGTTTCGGTTCATCCAAAAACAAGCGCTACCCTAAACCCTCTCTCGTCCCTGCTTCTTCATCTGCTCCTTCGCCGGTAAGTTCTTCTTCCAATTTCTAACCGGAAGTGGTTCCATTGTTCCTTTATAAGAAGATTTTTCTGACTTTCTTTGTGAGTTCCTACAAGCCCGTACAGCAGAATCTCGCTCCGAAACAGGCTGAATTGGATGAATCCATTATCGTGGTTCCACAATCCCCGTGAGTTTACTTCCTATTTCTCTTCTTTTGGGGGATTTTGATGTTGCCTTCTTTGAGTTTTTTGGGAATTTATCTAGGTCAAGATCCAAGTTGTTTTGGTTTTGAATTTGGCGTTCTCGGTTTCTAGGGTTAAGCAAGAAGAGCAGTTGAATGTCCAAGTACCGAAGAAAGTGAGTTTTGTGTCAGATTCAGTGGAAAAAGCAGCTGAGATTTCACCTGCAACAAAACAATCTGGGAATGATTCTGCCATTTCCAGCTTGGGATCATATCCTCCTAATCACAGGTACCATAACTGTAGAGAGAGTGACAATGAGGATGAAATTGAGTGTGAAGAAGAGATTGATGTATGTGATTATGATGAGGACAAGGATGCTGCTGAAAGTGCTGATGATGTCTATGATCCCTATGAAATGGAGGAAGATAGCCCCAATACAAACCAAAAACAGACGCCTGGATCCTTTTCATCCATGGAATCAAGGACTAAAACTTCTATGAGGAATCTTGATGATATGCTGGATGATGCTACTCCAGCTGCACAAACAAAAATGCCAGATCTCAACAGTAATGAGCAAGAACAGGCAGTTGATGCGAGTTTGTCTGGGTGGTTAGTCTCCTCCCAAAAGACGCCAGCTAAAAAGTCAACTCCTCATGGATTGGAAGCTATACCTTCAGAAAAAACTCAAACAAGTCCATCATCACATGGATCCAATTCAGTCAGAAACTTTAGTGATAGACCAATCTTGGGTGTATTAACTATAGAGCAGCTGAAACAGATTGAAGCATCTGAATCCCCAAGAAAATCACCGAGTCACAGTTTAGATGAATATGATAGGCCTATAATTGGCTCTGTTGGATCACATTGGAGTGAAGAGACTCCGTCTGTTCCATCTTTCGAGTCTTCTACGTTTAAGGGCATTCCAAACACTACTAGCAAATACAGAGAGGTATGCCGTATGCCTAATTGAATTACGGGTTTAGAACTTTTTTCCTTCCATCATTTTTGTTACTGATTTTCTTTGTGATGTGTGATGCAGGATAAGACGGTAAAATGGCACTCCACTCCGTTCGAGACTCGCTTGGAACAAGCTTTGAAGAAGGGTGCTTCTGGTGTTCCTTTCTAAAGATTGTTTATATGTGTACTTTTACAAGTGATGTTGTGTAACTGTTTGTATTCGAAAATGATCATTGGGGGGTGTGGTTGGTGTGGATAACAGCAAAGTTGTATGCAAGATTTTGTTTGCTGATATATGTTATAATATTATTGAGCATTTGGGATTGTCAATTCACTCCAGTTAGTCTGATATGCTGATAGAAACCACTCTTTCGCCTTTGATTGGCAAAGAGGAACCACTAAAAAACCAGGAATTTAGTAGCAACTCCTACAAACTCTTTTTTATTCAATAATTTGATGCTTACAAAGACTGCTGAAAGGACTTAAATAGAAATAGACTAAATTAACTACCCACTAACCCACTAGTAGCATAATGCTCTAAATAATTAACTAACTGTTGACTCTTCTAATAATTGACTTACTGCTAGACCTAAAATTAAAATGATAATTACTGAAAACAGAATAACAATTACTTAAATACTAATGAGCTTTCATCTTCTTCTATTAAATAAGTAAAAGCTTTGCTGGATTCGTATCATGTCTCTATAAATGGTTTTCAAGGAGAATGATTATTAACGGCTATGGTGTCGATGCTGTGCGGGGCTTGTCCTAGGATTAATCAGTGTACTCCTGATGGTGCCATTTCTCCTTTAACATGTGTATACTCCAACGATTGGCTCAATTTCTGAACTCATCTTGCATTTTTCACCTGCTGAGATAAACTTGGATGGTTTGACTGTCAAGAATGGAAATTTTTTGTGTTGTTTGCCTACCAGATTTTGAAATTTTGGTTATAAAACTTGGATAATTTCTGAACTCCTCTTGAATAACAGCAAGAATCAGATTAGCAGGTGACAAATTTTATTAATAAACTCATTAAAGTTCATAGCAAAAAACATATGTAATAGAAAGTAGATTGACCTACAATACATTTACTCCTTCTCTACTGAAACACATCATAGCTTTCTATGTAGCACATCATAGCTTGAATCCCTGAAATGAATACTTAGCTTCAAAATGAGTTTTTGATCATGGGATATGATCAAAAAACTCAGAATTCAATTCCTGAATATTTCGAAGTTGCCCTAATTTACAATCATCAATCCCCAAAGTAGCTTACAATATAGGAAGACATAGAGTACAAACACATTGACGACAGAGAGGACAAGTTAAGCCAATCTTCTGAAAACACGAAGAGATGCAATTCTGATGAAACAAATTGGAACAACACGGCATCTTTGAAGCCTCAGACCCAACTTCAAACTCTTCCAAACAAACCGAACAACAACCGTCCCTCAAATCTGGATCACAAATCACTCTTTCCAACTCCTATGAACCTTGAATTGCGTCTTCTACCGTCGTCTGCAACTTCCATTCTTCATGCACAGAGATATCGACCCTTAGATGCAGAGAAGATGTTTCCCAACCATGGTTGTTGTCGAAGATGATTCTTGCAACAACATTCTTGATATCGAACGACAGTTCAAACCCGAGTTGAAGCTTGAAATCCTCAATAATGAGGCCTTGATCGATTTCGTTGAATGCTATACCGGAGACTGGAAAGTCGAATTTTGCATAGCCAGGGAAAGGAAGACCATTATCAGGAAACACCATATTGAAACCCAATGGCGTCTGCATCGGGTTGCGGGTTCAATGGCGAGACAGAGACTCTGTAAGTCGAAGCTGCACTTTGTTCCGAACCAGATTTTAATTTTTTTTTTAATTCTCGTTCGTAATACCATTTCGGGTTAAAAAAATTCGAAAAAAATATCCGGAATTCTCGTTCGGAACGAGAATAGGCGGTTCGATGCCCAAACGACGTCTGAATGCAATGAAACTTGTTTTCAATGCATATTATAGCTATTTAACGTTGTCGAAAACTTCGAATCGAAAACTCGAACTCTTCTAGTAACACCTCCTTTGTAAACCTTCACTAGTCTTTCATTCTTCGAAATAGTCGAAGTAGTTGAGATATGAAGGGTCTAGTACATCGATGTTGATTATGTTTCAAAAACTTATACAATTATGTGTTATTAGGCATATAAAGAGCGTATAAGGTCTCCCCTTCACAAAAAGTTGATCGAAAATACTCAAAAACGCAAACACGCCTTATCGGTCCTGATGGTCTGTTAAGGTCGAGAATAGGCGGTTCAATGCCCAAACGACGCCGGAATGCAATAAAACTTGTTTTCAATGCATATTATAGCTATTTAACCTTGTCGGTAACTTTGAATCGAAAACTCGAACTCTTCGAGTAACACCTCCTTTGTAAACCTTCACTAGTCTTTCATTATTCGAAATAGTCGAAATAGTTGAGATATGAAGGGTCTAGTACATCGATGTTGATTATGTTTCAAAAACTTATACAATTATGTGTTATTAGGCATATAAAGAGCGTATAAGGTCTCCCCTTCACAAAAGTTGATCGAAAATACTCAAAAACGCAAAAACGCCTTATCGGTCCTGATGGCGTGTTAAGGTTGAGAATAGGCGGTTCCATGCCCAAACGACGTCGGAATGCAATGAAACTTGTTTTCAATGCATATTATAGCTATTTAACCTTTTCGAAATCTTCGAATCGAAAACTCGAACTCTTCTAGTAACACCTCCTTTGTAAACCTTCACTAGTCTTTCATTATTCGAAATAGTCGAAGTAGTTGAGATATGAAGGGTCTAGTACATCGATGTTGATTATGTTTCAAAAACTTATACAATTATGTGTTATTAGGCATATAAAGAGCGTATAAGGTCTCCCCTTCACAAAAGTTGATCGAAAATACTCAAAAACGCAAAAACGCCTTATCGGTCCTAATGGCCTGTTAAGGTCGAGAATAGGCGGTTCGATACCCAAACGACGTCGGAATGCAATGAAACTTGTTTTCAATGCATATTATAGCTCTTTAACCTTGTCGAAAACTTCGAATCAAAAACTCGAACTCTTTTAGTAACACCTCCTTTGTAAACCTTCACTAGTCTTTCATTTTTCGAAATAGTCGAAGTAGTTGAGATATGAAGGGTCTAGTACATCGATGTTTATTATGTTTCAAAAAATTATACAATTATGTGTTATTAGGCATATAAAGAGCGTATAAGGTCTCCCCTTCACAAAAGTTGATCGAAAATACTCAAAAACGCAAAAATGCCTTATCGGTCCTAATTGCCTGTTAAGGTCGAGAATAGGCGGTTCGATGCCCAAACGACGTCGGAATGCAATGAAACTTGTTTTCAATGCATATTATAGCTATTTAACCTTGTCGAAAACTTCGAATCGAAAACTCGAACTCTTTTAGTAACACCTCCTTTGTAAACCTTCACTAGTCTTTCATTCTTCGAAATAGTCGAAGTAGTTGAGATATGAAGGGTCTAGTACATCGATGTTTATTATGTTTCAAAAACTTATACAATTATGTGTTATTAGGCATATAAAGAGCGTATAAGGTCTCCCCTTCATAAAAGTTGATCGAAAATACTCAAAAGCGCAAAAACGCCTTATCGGTGCTGATGGCCTGTTAAGGTCGAGAATAGGCGGTTCGATGCCCAAACGACGTCGGAATGCAATGAAACTTGTTTTCAATGCATATTATAGTTATTTAACCTTTTCGGTAACTTCGAGTCGAAAACTCGAACTCTTCGAGTCACACCTTCTTTGTAAACCTTCACTAGTCTTTCATTCTTCGAAATAGTCGAAGTAGTTGAGATATGAAGGGTCTAGTACATCGATGTTGATTATGTTTCAAAAACTTATACAATTATGTGTTATTAGGCATATAAAGAGCGTATAAGGTCTCCCCTTCACAAAAGTTGATCGAAAATACTCAAAAACGCAAAAACGCCTTATCGGTACTAATGGCCTCTTAAGGTCGAGAATAGGCGGTTCGATGCCCACACGACGTCGGAATGCAATGAAACTTGTTTTCATTGCATATTATAGTTATTTAACCTTTTCGGTAACTTCGAATCAAAAACTCGAACTCTTTTAGTAATACCTCCTTTGTAAACCGTCACTAGTCTTTCATTCTTCGAAATAGTCGAAGTAGTTGAGATATAAAGGGTCTAGTACATCGATGTTGATTATGTTTCAAAAACTTATACAATTATGTGTTATTAGGCATATAAAGAGCGTATAAGGTCTCCCCTTCACAAAAGTTGATCGAAAATACTCAAAAACGCAAAAACGCCTTATAGGTCCTGATGGCGTGTTAAGGTTGAGAATAGGCGGTTCCATGCCCAAACGACGTCGGAATGCAATGAAACTTGTTTTCAATGCATATTATAGCTATTTAACCTTTTCGAAATCTTCGAATCGAAAACTCGAACTCTTCTAGTAACACCTCCTTTGTAAACCTTCACTAGTCTTTCATTATTCGAAATAGTCGAAGTAGTTGAGATATGAAGGGTCTAGTACATCGATGTTTATTATGTTTCAAAAACTTATACAATTATGTGTTATTAGGTATATAAAGAGCGTATAAGGTCTCCCCTTCACAAAAGTTGATCGAAAATACTCAAAAACGCAAAAACGCCTTATCGGTCCTAATGGCGTGTTAAGGTTGAGAATAGGCGGTTCGATGCCCAAACGGCGTCGGAATGCAATGAAACTTGTTTTCAATGCATATTATAGCTATTTAACCTTTTTGAAATCTTCGAATCGAAAACTCGAACTCTTCTAGTAACACCTCCTTTGTAAACCTTCACTAGTCTTTCATTATTCGAAATAGTCGAAGTAGTTGAGATATGAAGGGTCTAGTACATCGATGTTTATTATGTTTCAAAAACTTATACAATTATGTGTTATTAGGCATATAAAGAGCGTATAAGGTCTCCCCTTCATAAAAGTTGATCGAAAATACTCAAAAGCGCAAAAACGCCTTATCGATCCTGATGGCGTGTTAAGGTTGAAAATAGGCGGTTCGATGCCCAAACGACGTCGGAATGCAATGAAACTTGTTTTCAATGCATATTATAGCTATTTAACCTTGTCGGTAACTTCGAATCGAAAACTCGAACTCTTCGAGTAACACCTCCTTTGTAAACTTTCACTAGTCTTTCATTCTTCGAAATAGTCGAAGTAATTGAGATATGAAGGGTCTAGTACATCGATGTTGATTATGTTTCAAAAACTTATACAATTATGTGTTATTAGGCATATAAAGAGCGTATAAGGTCTCCCCTTCACAAAAGTTGATCGAAAATACTCAAAAACGCAAAAACGCCTTATCGGTCCTAATGGTCTCTTAAGGTCGAGAATAGGCGTTTCGATGCCCAAACGACGTCGGAATGCAATGAAACTTGTTTTCAATGCATATTATAGTTATTTAACCTTGTCGAAAACTTCGAATCGAAAACTCGAACTCTTTTAGTAACACCTCCTTTGTAAACCTTCACTAGTCTTTCATTCTTCGAAATAGTCGAAGTAGTTGAGATATGAAGGGTCTAGTACATCGATGTTGATTATGTTTCAAAAACTTATACAATTATGTGTTATTAGGCATATAAAGAGCGTATAAGGTCTCCCCTTCCCAAAAGTTGATCGAAAATACTCAAAAATGCAAAAACGCCTTATCGGTCCTAATGGCCTCTTAAGGTCGAGAATTGGCGGTTCGATGCCCAAACGACGCCGGAATGCAATGAAACTTGTTTTCAATGCATATTATAGCTATTTAACCTTGTCGAAAAATTTGAATCGAAAACTCAAACTCGTTTAGTAACACCTCCTTTGTAAACCTTCACTAGTCTTTCATTCTTCGAAATAGTCGAAGTAGTTGAGATATGAAGGGTCTAGTACATCGATGTTTATTATGTTTCAAAAACTTATACAATTATGTGTTATTAGGCATATAAAGAGCGTATAAGGTCTCCCCTTCACAAAAGTTGATCGAAAATACTCAAAAACGCAAAAACGCCTTATCGGTCCTGATGGCGTGTTAAGGTTGAGAATAGGCGGTTCGATGCCCAAACGACGTCGGAATGCAATGAAACTTGTTTTCATTGCATATTATAGCTATTTAACCTTGTCCGTAACTTCGAATCGAAAACTCAAACTCTTCGAGTAACACCTCCTTTGTAAACCTTCACTAGTCTTTCATTCTTCGAAATAGTCGAAGTAGTTGAGATATGAAGGGTCTAGTACATCGATGTTAATTATGTTTCAAAAGCTTATACAATTATGTGTTATTAGTCATATAAAGAGCGTATAAGGTCTCCCATTCACAAAAGTTGATCGAAAATACTCAAAAACGCAAAAACGCCTTATCGGTCCTCATGGCGTGTTAAGGTTGAGAATAGGCGGTTCGATGCCCAAACGACGTCGGAATGCAATGAAACTTGTTTTAAATGCATATTATAGCTATTTAACCTTGTCGAAAACTTCGAATCGAAAACTCGAACTCTTTTAGTAACATTTCCTTTGTAAACCTTCACTAGTCTTTCATTCTTCGAAATAGTCGAAGTAGTTGAGATATGAAGGGTCTAGTACATCGATGTTTATTATGTTTCCAAAACTTATACAATTATGTGTTATTAGGCATATAAAGAGCGTATAAGGTCTCCCCTTTATAAAAGTTGATCGAAAATACTCAAAAGCGCAAAAACGCCTTATCGGTGCTGATGGCCTGTTAAGGTCGAGAATAGGCGGTTTGATGCCCAAACGACGTCGGAATGCAATGAAACTTGTTTTCAATGCATATTATAGTTATTTAACCTTTTCGGTAACTTCGAATCAAAAACTCGAACTCTTTTAGTAACACCTCCTTTGTAAACCGTCACTAGTCTTTCATTCTTCGAAATAGTCGAAGTAGTTGAGATATAAAGGGTCTAGTACATCGATGTTGATTATGTTTCAAAAAATTATACAATTATGTGTTATTAGGCATATAAAGAGCGTATAAGGTCTCCCCTTCACAAAAGTTGATCGAAAATACTCAAAAACGCAAAAACGCCTTATCGGTCCTGATGGCGTGTTAAGGTTGAGAATAGGCGGAATGCAATGAAACTTGTTTTCAATGCATATTATAAGTATTTAACCTTTTCGAAATCTTCTAATCAAAAACTCGAACTCTTTTAGTAACACCTCCTTTGTAAACCTTCACTAGCCTTTCATTATTCGAAATAGTCGAACTAGTTGAGATATGAAGGGTCTAGTACATCGATGTTTATTATGTTTCAAAAACTTATACAATTATGTGTTATTAGGCATATAAAGAGCGTATAAGGTCTCCCCTTCACAAAAGTTGATCGAAAATACTCAAAAACGCAAAAACGCCTTATCGGTGCTGATGGCCTGTTAAGGTCGAGAATAGGCGGTTCGATGCCCAAACGACGTCGGAATGCAATGAAACTTGTTTTCAATGCATATTATAGCTATTTAACCTTTTCGAAATCTTCGAATCGAAAACTAGAACTCTTCTAGTAACACCTCCTTTGTAAACCTTCACTAGTCTTTCATTCTTCGAAATAGTCGAAGTAGTTGAGATATGAAGGGTCTAGTACATCGATGTTTATTATGTTTCAAAAACTTATACAATTATGTGTTATTAGGCATATAAAGAGCGTATAAGGTCTCCCCTTCATAAAAGTTGATCGAAAATACTCAAAAGCGCAAAAACGCCTTATCGGTGCTGATGGCCTGTTAAGGTCGAGAATAGGCGGTTCGATGCCCAAACGACGTCGGAATGCAATGAAACTTGTTTTCAATGCATATTATAGTTATTTAACCTTTTCGGTAACTTCTAATCAAAAACTCGAACTCTTTTAGTAACACCTCCTTTGTAAACCTTCACTAGTCTTTCATTTTTCGAAATAGTCGAAGTAGTTGAGATATGAAGGGTCTAGTACATCGATGTTGATTATGTTTCAAACACTTATACAATTATGTGTTATTAGGCATATAAAGAGCGTATAAGGTCTCCCCTTCACAAAAGTTGATCGAAAATACTCAAAAACGCAAAAACGCCTTATCGGTCCTAATGGCCTGTTAAGGTCGAGAATAGGCGGTTCGATGCCCAAACGACGTCGGAATGCAATGAAACTTGTTTTCAATGCATATTATAGCTATTTAACCTTTTCGGTAACTTCGAATCGAAAACTCGAACTCTTCGAGTAACACCTCCTTTGTAAACCTTCACTAGTCTTTCTGATGAAGGATCATCTGGACAACAACCGACACCTCCGGTCCCTGAATTTAAAGGTGCATTGACGCGCTCGAGAGCTAAGGAAGTCCAACAAGAGCTAGACAAGTTAGTAGCGTTCTTCAGTTCCAAGGAGTTGAATACAGACGAAGAACCACCATTGAAGACTGTTCTAATGATCGAGGTTCGAGAACGAGCAGAGGACGACAGCGAAGAACCGCGACCGCGGCTGGAAACCGCGCCCGCGGCTCCATAACAGCGTCCGCGGCCAGGAGGCAAGAACCGCGCCCGCGGCTCTATAACCGCACCCGCGGCCAGGACCTCGGCGAAGTGTCTCAGAAACATTATTTTCGGATATTATTTGTTTTCGGATTATTATTTTAGGATTTACTTTTATTGTTTATTTCTTTAGTCGGCATCCTTATGAACCCTATATAAGGCTGCCTTAGTTATTGTTTTGCCCCCCCCAGACTTTGATATTGAATACAGTGTTTATCGTTTTTCCTCCCAAAAGAGAGCTTTTGTGAGAAGAGTGCCCCGTGTGCATTGTCGTTCAGTTGGCCCTAGTTGTGCTTGTGTGTGTCAATCTCCTCCATAAGGTTGGTGCTATCGGGACTCCATAGAGCAACCTCCAGGTGCCTTGACCCACCAAAGTCATTGTGTTTGGTTGTAATCATCCGTTGGGGTTTCTTCATCATTCGGTAAGGTTCTTGTTCTTAAGTTCAAGGGTTTTATCGTTGTTTGATTTGGTTCCAATTGGCCTATCATTCGATTTATCCTTCTTTCATCTCATTCTAATTCCGCCTTTCTTCTCTGTTCGAGTTCCTATTCGAGTTTGGTGTCTAGGTCGGCAACTGCGGCTTATCCCCGCATCAAATTGGTATCAGAGCGAGGTTGACACCATTCGTCTTCACAAGAACATCAAGAGACCCCCTATCCAGAAAATCACAAAAAGAGTCAGCTTTTATTTTCTTGTTTGTCAGTTTCTTTTAGAAATTGATTTTGAGTCTTCTATTGCTTTGATATTTCTTGTTGAGTCATTACAGGTTGTGTGCAAGAAGCTTGGATCGATTAGTGTTGGTGGAGATCGAAAGATTGGAGTTTGGAGCACCCTTGTTCCCAAAATCCATTCAGCCCTTCACCCATCTCAAAATCTATCCATCCCTACCAAAACGCAGCCATCGGAAACCCAAAAGAATTGCTGGAATTTCTTTCCTTGAAGCCCAAACAAGATCTTCAAAGAAGGAAATCTTATCTTTCTATAAGGGAATCTTATCTTTCTACAAGGGAAATCAAGTTAGTTGTTATTTTTATTTATTTTCAATTTTGCTGAGATTAATATCTCACATCAAGTCTGTAATTTCGTTTTGTTTAGTTGAGACAAAAAAAAAAAATCAAAAAAAAAAGAATACAAAAAAAAATACAAAAAAAAAAAAAAAAGAAGAATCGAAAAGTCTCAAAGTTAGTAGTTTGTTTTACGTTTTGTTGAGTCAAGTCTAGTTTCATTGATATTGTTTAAATCGGATCTCAAGAACTCAAAGGAAATCGGGTTGAACAAGCCCGAACGGAAGTGAGAAACCACAGGACGCGCCAGAAACCGCGCCCGCGGTACCTTAGCCGCACCCGCGGCTTAGCCTCAAAAGCCACAGTTCCAAAAAAATCTTCAGATACGAGCCTCAATTGTTACCTAACCCTCCCGACTCCGTCTTCGATCCTTCAATCGACATCAGTCGGAACAAGTTAAGGTACGCTTCCTATTGGCTTTTCTTGAAATTCGAAGCTTAATCATATCTCTGTTTTTGCATTCTGATTCTTGCAAAACACCTTCGAGTCTTATTTTATTTCTTTCATTGAGTCAGTCTCTTGTTTGAGTCAGAACCTTACAGTCGAAACCCCGCACTACGCTAGCCATCTCCATCTCTACCATCATTCATATATTGCTAGGAGCTCGGTAGTTTTAACTTAGTGGGTTATTGATCCATACAAGTCAATTCATCAAAGAAAAGCTGATTGCAACGACAATTGAGAGAGAGTGCAGAGGAAAACATACGAGAGTAAACACTAGCGAGTTGTTTTTTTCATTTACACTTACCTTAATATTGTTCTGTGTTAGTCTTTTCTTTAGTGATGAGCAGGTCAGTTTCTCCCCAAGGGAGGCAAGAAGCCCCGGAGACCCGCGCCCTTACCCCGGAATTTATGACCAACATGTTTCGGGAGATGACGTCGGCCATTACCACCGCCATAGAGCGGCAGCAGCGATCCACCCCGTCCCCAAGGGTTCGAGAGCACATCGGGACCTCCTATGATGCTCCAGTCGACAATCGGAGGCCCCTGCCTCCTCAGCAAGAAGCCTATGAGGCTGCCCGCATGGGTCGGGAACCCAGACGCAGGCCTACGCCCCGGGACGATTTGCCACAAGACCGGAGGGGACGCTTTCGTAACTCTCCTATACCTCACTTTAATAGATACAATGCTGCTAACCGTTTTGATGATGCATTTCAGGACCTAGGTGATAATGATAACGAAGAGGAGCCTGAAGAGGAAGATGAGGCGGGATGGCGACCACACCGTCCCCAAGGAGGTTACCAAGGAAGGCGAAGAGAGCCTGAGCAAGATGGAGTGGGAAAGATAAAGGTTAAGATCCCGAGTTTTGAGGGAAAGTGTGACCCAGACGTATATATGGAGTGGGAGACCAAGATTGAACAAGTCTGGAATTGTCACAACTTTCCTGAAGCCAAAAAGGTGCAGCTGGCATCTTTGGAGTTTAGTGGCTACGCGTTAGTTTGGTGGGATAGCTTGATCAGAGGAAGAGTTGCCAATGGAGATTATCCTGTCACTACTTGGGAACTTATGAAGAGGATGATGAGAGCTCGATTTATTCCCCGACATTACACTAGGGAACTTATTCAGCGGCTCGAGAATTTGAAGCAAGGATCAATGGGAGTCGAAGAGACTTACAATGCTATGCAAATAGCGATGGTTCGAGCTAATTTGGTGGAGGATGAGGAGACAACCATGGCTAGATATCTTCGTATCCTTCACCCATATGTGTCTAGTGAGATTGAGATGTTCCCTTACAACTCAATGACTGAGTTGCTACATTTGGCTATCAAGGTGGAAAGAAAGACCAAAATTAGGAGCCAAGGGAGCAAAAACGCAGGTGGCTGAAAAAATCAGCAAGGAAGGAACTCCTATCCTTCAGCCCGAGATGCCCCTAACAAGAAAGACAGTGGCTCTCGAAGGAATCCGCCCGCCACTACTCAAGTGCCCTCCAAGGCAACACTTGGCCCTTCTAATCCACCCCGAGGGAGTACTTCTAACCCTACTTCTAGAGCTAGGGATATTGAATGTTTTAAATGTAGAGGAAAGGGTCATATGATGAAAGATTGTCCTAATTCTAGAGTATTAATTGTTAATCAACTAGGAGAACTTGAAAGTGAAAGTGAAAAAGAAGAGAACCTAGGTGATATGCATGATGAGGATGATCTTAGTGATGAAATTGGTTATGAGCATGGTGATTCTTTGATTTGTAAAAGAAATTTACATGTACAACCCGCCCCTTGTGAAGATAATCAAAGAGAAAATTTATTTCACACTAGGTGTTTAGTTCAAGGAAAGGTCTGTAATATGATTATCGATGGTGGAAGTTGTTGCAATATTGTTAGCACTGAATTGATCACTAAATTGCAGTTTACTACTATTTTCCACCCTAGACCTTATAAATTGCATTGGATGAATGAATGTGGAGAATTAAAAGTTCTAAAACAAGCTGAAGTAACATTCACCTTAGGAAAATATACGGATACGGTTTTATGTGATGTAGTTCCTATGCAAGCTTGTCATATATTGTTAGGAAGACCATGGCAATACGATCGAAGGGTTACTCATGATGGTCATACTAACCGTCATACATTCATCTTTAATGGTAAGCCTATTACTCTTAAACCCATGACTCCAGCGCAGATAGCAGAAGCTTACGAAAGGAGCAAAGGCAAGGAAAAGGTTTCTGACAGAAACGAAGGAACAACAGCAGCGACCAAAAACCGCACCCGCGGTTCAGATGCCGCACCCGCGGCTCACGATAGATCGCGACAGAAGGAGCGGCACGAGAACCGCACCCGCGGCCCAGAGGCCGCACCCGCGGCTCATTCGCCAAACCGCGCCCGTGGTGATTCAGCCGCGCCCGCGGGTCACCCTTCTGGCGCACTGGTTCCTGCAGTGACGAATCGAGCCCTATTGTCGTCCAAAGCCGAGCTGGAAGGTGAGTATCTACCCTTCGATACTACTTTAATGATGCTTTGCAAGAGATTTGTGTTGACAGGTACCGATTCTCGACTTGATCTACCCCTTAGCATTCAAGCTATTCTTGATGAGTTTGCTGAGGTGTTTCCGGATGAGATTCCATCGGGCTTACCGCCCTTTAGGGGCATTGAGCATCAAATTGATCTTATTCTAGGAGCGTCGTTACCTAACCGGCCAGCTTACAGAATGAACCCTCAGGAGTGTCAAGAGATTCAGAAGCAGGTGCAGGAGCTTGTAGATAAAGGGTATGTTCGAGAGAGTCTTAGTCCTTGTGCAGTCCCGGTCTTACTTGTGCCTAAGAAAGACAATTCTTGGCGGATGTGTGTTGATTGCCGAGCTATCAACAACATAACTGTCAAGTATCGTCATCCTATACCCAGGCTGGATGACATGTTGGATGAGCTTCACGGTGCCACAAACTTCACCAAGATTGATCTGAGGAGTGGCTACCATCAAATCCGAATGAGAGAAGGCGATGAGTGGAAGACCGCCTTCAAGACCAAATTTGGACTCTACGAGTGGCTTGTTATGCCATTTGGACTTACTAATGCCCCCTCTACTTTTATGAGGCTTATGAACCATATCTTGAGGAAGTTTATAGGGAAGTTTGTTGTAGTTTATTTCGATGACATTCTGGTTTACAGCAGGTCCCTAGAGGAGCATGAGCAACATCTCAGGGAAGTACTCGTTACTCTTAGTATACAACGACTATATGCTAATTTGAAGAAGTGTGATTTTTGCACTGATAGAGTTATATTTCTTGGTTTTGTAGTGAGCTCCCAGGGATTACAGGTGGACGAGGAGAAGATCAAAGCCATTCAGGAATGGCCGACACCCATGACCAGCAGCCAGGTACGCAGTTTCCACGGGTTAGCAAGCTTCTATCGGCGCTTTGTGAAGGATTTCAGCACCATTGCTGCACCGCTGACTGAGGTAACTAAGAAGCATTCAGCGTTTGTTTGGAAGGAGGCTCAAGAAAGGGCGTTTGAGGAGCTAAAACGCAGATTGACCGAGGCACCTTTGCTTGTGCTTCCCGACTTCACTAGACCGTTCGAAGTGGAATGCGATGCTTCCGGAGTTGGCATTGGAGGAGTCCTCATGCAAGAAGGTAAGCCTATTGCCTTCTTTTCTGAAAAGTTGAAAGGTGCAAGTCTAAATTACTCTACTTATGATAAGGAACTGTATGCGTTATATAGAGTACTTAAGACTTGGCAACACTACCTATGGCCTAGAGAGTTTGTTTTGCATACCGATCATGAATCTTTGAAACATTTTAGGAGCCAAGACAAACTTGATAGGAGGCATGGTAGGTGGATGGAATTTATTGAGACTTTCCCTTATATTATCAAATACAAGAAGGGAAAGGACAATGTTGTTGCTGATGCACTATCTAGGAGGCATGCTTTAATTGTTCAACTTGACTCTAAGGTGTTAGGCTTTGTTTACATCAAGGAGTTATATCGTAATGATGCTGATTTTGGTGCTATTTATAAGCAATGTTTAGATAAAGGGACTTTGGATAAGTTTTACTTGTTTGATGGGTTCTTGTTTAAGGCTAGTAAAGTGTGCATACCTAAGTGTTCTTTGAGATTATTGCTTGTTGAAGAAGCCCATAAGGGTGGATTAATGGGACACTTTGGTAGAGACAAGACATATCATATGTTGCATACTCATTTTTATTGGCCTCATATGCTTAGGGATGTTGAGCATTGTTTGAAAAGATGTTTGGAGTGTCTTAAGGCTAAGTCTAGAGTTAAACCACATGGATTGTATACTCCTATGCCTATTCCTACGACCCCCTGGGTAGACATTAGTATGGATTTTATTGTAGGGTTGCCTAGGACTAAGAAGGGGAGAGATTCTATTTTTGTGGTTGTTGATAGATTTTCTAAAATGGCTCATTTTATTGCTTGCAACAAGACTGATGATGCTCATCATGTGGCTGACTTGTTCTTTACCGGAGTTGTTAGGTTACATGGAGTACCAAAGACTATTGTGAGTGATAGGGATGTGAAGTTTCTAAGTTACTTTTGGAAAACTCTTTGGGGAAAACTAGGGACTAAACTTCTATTCTCTACATCTAGTCATCCTCAAACTGATGGTCAAACTGAAGTAACCAATAGGACCTTAGGAACCCTTTTGAGAGCCATTCTTAAGAAGAATTTGAAAGCTTGGGAAGAAGCCTTACCCCATGTGGAGTTTGCCTACAATAGGGCCATCCATTCCTCAACCTCGATGAGCCCCTTTGAATGTGTGTATGGTTTGAATCCACTAACCCCTTTTGATCTTATGCCGTTACCTACGAAGGAGCGAGTGGATTTCAATGCAGGAAAACAGGTTGATCACATCAAGGAAATTCATGAGAGGACAAGAGCTAAATTGCTAGAAGTAGCTGCTACAAATGCTAGCAAGGCAAACAGGAATAGGAAGAAGGTCATCTTCAAGGAGGGAGACCTCGTGTGGGTCCACTTTAGGAGAGAGCGTTTCCCCAGTAAACGCCACTCAAAGCTGTCCCCAAGAGGCGATGGACCATTCAAGGTACTTAGGAGGATTGGAGATAATGCTTATGTCTTAGAGCTTCCCGGCGACTATCAAGTGAGTGCTACCTTCAATGTGCAAGATCTGACTTTATTCGAGGGTGAAGAAGAAGAGGAGCTGGATGATTCGAGGTCGAATCCTTTTCAAGAAGGGGAGGATGATGAAGGATCATCTGGACAACAACCGACACCTCCGGTCCCTGAATTTAAAGGTGCATTGACGCGCTCGAGAGCTAAGGAAGTCCAACAAGAGCTAGACAAGTTAGTAGCGTTCTTCAGTTCCAAGGAGTTGAATACAGACGAAGAACCACCATTGAAGACTGTTCTAATGATCGAGGTTCGAGAACGAGCAGAGGACGACAGCGAAGAACCGCGACCGCGGATGGAAACCGCGCCCGCGGCTCCATAACAGCGTCCGCGGCCAGGAGGCAAGAACCGCGCCCGCGGCTCTATAACCGCACCCGCGGCCAGGACCTCGGCGAAGTGTCTCAGAAACATTATTTTCGGATATTATTTGTTTTCGGATTATTATTTTAGGATTTACTTTTATTGTTTATTTCTTTAGTCGGCATCCTTATGAACCCTATATAAGGCTGCCTTAGTTATTGTTTTGCCCCCCCCAGACTTTGATATTGAATACAGCGTTTATCGTTTTTCCTCCCAAAAGAGAGCTTTTGTGAGAAGAGTGCCCCGTGTGCATTGTCGTTCAGTTGGCCCTAGTTGTGCTTGTGTGTGTCAATCTCCTCCATAAGGTTGGTGCTATCGGGACTCCATAGAGCAACCTCCAGGTGCCTTGACCCACCAAAGTCATTGTGTTTGGTTGTAATCATCCGTTGGGGTTTCTTCATCATTCGGTAAGGTTCTTGTTCTTAAGTTCAAGGGTTTTATCGTTGTTTGATTTGGTTCCAATTGGCCTATCATTCGATTTATCCTTCTTTCATCTCATTCTAATTCCGCCTTTCTTCTCTGTTCGAGTTCCTATTCGAGTTTGGTGTCTAGGTCGGCAACTGCGGCTTATCCCCGCATCACTTTCATTCTTCGAAATAGTCGAAGTAGTTGAGATATGAAGGGTCTAGTACATCGATGTTGATTATGTTTCAAAAACTTATACAATTATGTGTTATTAGGCATATAAAGAGCGTATAAGGTCTCCCCTTCACAAAAGTTGATCGAAAATACTCAAAAGCGCAAAAACGCCTTATCGGTGCTGATGACCTGTTAAGGTCGAGAATAGGCGGTTCGATGCCCAAACGACGCCGGAATGCAATGAAACTTGTTTTCAATGCATATTATAACTATTTAACCTTGTCGGTAGCTTCGAATCGAAAACTCGAACTCTTCGAGTAACACCTCCTTTGTAAACCTTCACTAGTCTTTCATTCTTCGAAATAGTCGAAGTAGTTGAGATATGAAGGGTCTAGTACATCGATGTTGATTATGTTTCAAAAACTTATACAATTATGTGTTATTAGGCATATAAAGAGCGTATAAGGTCACCCCTTCACAAAAGTTGATCGAAAATACTCAAAAACACAAAAACGCCTTATCGGTCCTAATGGCCTCTTAAGGTCGAGAATAGGCAGTTCGATGCCCAAACGACGTCGGAATGCAATGAAACTTGTTTTCAATGCATATTATAGTTATTTAACCTTTTCGGTAACTTCGAATCAAAAACTCGAACTCTTTTAGTAACACCTCCTTTGTAAACCTTCACTAGTCTTTCATTCTTCAAAATAGTCGAAGTAGTTGAGATATGAAGGGTCTAGTACATCGATGTTGATTATGTTTCAAAAACTTATACAATTATGTGTTATTAGGCATATAAAGAGCGTATAAGGTCTCCCCTTCCCAAAAGTTGATCGAAAATACTCAAAAGCGCAAAAACGCCTTATCGGTGCGGATGGCCTGTTAAGGTCGAGAATAGGCGGTTCGATGCCCAAACGACGCCGGAATGCAATGAAACTTGTTTTCAATGCATATTATAGCTATTTAACCTTGTCGAAAACTTCGAATCGAAAACTCGAACTCTTCTAGTAACACCTCCTTCGTAAACCTTCACTAGTCTTTCGTTATTCGAAATAGTCGAAGTAGTTGAGAAAATTTCAACGGCTAAAGCACCTGTGCGCAGAACCTAAGCTCACAAATTTACATTTAACGGCTACTTTTTTCAAAAATTTCAACGGCTACTATGTTTGAACGATGCGCAGAAACATATAGTCGTTTTCCCGTTCAGAATGGGGTTCAGAACGGACACGACCCGTTAAAAAAAACCCGGGTAATCTCGTTCGGAACGCCGTTCGGAATGAGATTTATGACGTCATAAATATTTAAAAAAAAAAACTCGTTCGAAACCCCATTCCGAACGAGTGTCGAACCGGTTCATAAATTACGAACCGGTTCAGCATTTAATAAATGGAAAAATCATTTTCCGGACCGGTCTCGTTCGGAACCCCATTCCGAAAGAGAATTTTTTTAAAAAAAATAAATAAATTCAGGGATTCGCTTTCGGAACACCATTCCGAACGAGATGGTGTTGCCGGGTGTAAAAAAGGTGCTTCCCGGTTGTCACCCGATTTGGAATACATCACTATATACTCCCTCCGTCCCTAAATGTTCTTCTCATCTGAATTTTGACACTATTCACGTTTCAAGAGAATCTTCGACATATCTTTCAATATATAAGAAAAGATATAGTAGTATGAGATCTTGCTTGATTCGTCTCATTGAGAACTTTAACAATATCAAAATTTTATAATTTTTATTAACGTGTATTTAAATATATTAACGTTACAAAACGTGTCTCGGCAAATGTGTCGAATGGAGATGGGAAGAACATTAAGGGACGAAGGAAGTATAATGGAATAAGTTAGACCGTTGTTAGTTAATTCAAAATTTGAAAACAACATAACAGTCGGAAAGTGAATTAATTAGCGGTCGGGATGTTTTGTTTCAGGGAAATAGACTTGCATTTTTTTCCTATTTTTCTCACCCATTTTTAGATTCGAAGAGTTCGAGTTTTCGACTCGAAGTTACAGAAAAGGTTAAATAGCTATAATATGCATTAAAAACTAGTTTCATTGCATTCCGACGTCGTTTGGGCATCGAACCGCCTATTCTCGACCTTAACAGGCCATCAGGACCGATAAGGCGTTTTTGCATTTTTGAGTATTTTCGATCAACTTTTTGTGAAGGGGAGACCTTATACACTCTTTATATGCCTAATAACACATAATTGTATAAGTTTTTGAAACATAATCAACATCGATGTAATAGACCCTTCATATCTCAACTACATCGACTATTTCGAAGAATGAAAGACTAGTGAAGGTTTACAAAGGAGGTGTTACTAGAAGAGTTCGAGTTTTCGACTCGAAGTTACCAACAAGGTTAAATAGCTATAATATGCACTGAAAACAAGTTTCATTGCATTCCGACGTCGTTTGGGCATCAAACCGCCTATTCTCGACCTTAACAGGCCATCAGGACCGATAAGGCGTTTTTGCGTTTTTGAGTATTTTCGATCAACTTTTTTCGAAGGGGAGACCTTATACACTCTTTATATGCCTAATAACACATAATTGTATAAGTTTTTGAAACATAATCAACATCGATGTACTAGACCCTTCATATCTCAACTACTTCGACTATTTCGAAGAATGAAAGACTAGTGAAGGTTTACAAATGAGGTGTTATTAGAAGAGTTCGAGTTTTCGACTCGAAGTTACCGAAAAGGTTAAATAGCTATAATATGCATTGAAAACAAGTTTCATTGCATTCCGACGTCGTTTGGGCATCGAACCGCCTATTTTCGACCTTAACAGGCCATAAGGACCGATAAGGCGTTTTTGCGTTTTTGAGTATTTTCGATCAACTTTTTGTGAAGGGGAGACCTTATACACTCTTTATATGCCTAATAACACATAATTGTATAAGTTTTTGAAACATAATCAACATCGATGTACTAGACCCTTCATATCTCAACTACTTCGACTATTTCGAAGAATGAAAGACTAGTGAAGGTTTACAAAGAAGGTGTGACTCGAAGAGTTCGAGTTTTCGACTCGAAGATACCGAAAAGGTTAAATAACTATAATATGCATTGAAAACAAGTTTCATTGCATTCCGACGTCGTTTGGGCATCGAACCGCCTATTCTCAACCTTAACACGCCATCAGGACCGATAAGGCGTTTTTGCGTTTTTGAGTATTTTCGATCAACTTTTGTGAAGGGGAGACCTTATACGCTCTTTATATGCCTAATAACACATAATTGTATAAGTTTTTGAAACATAATAAACATCGATGTACTAGACCCTTCATATCTCAGATACTTCGACTATTTCGAAGAATGAAAGACTAGTGAAGGTTTACAAAGGAGGTGTTACTAAAAGAGTTCGAGTTTTCTATTCGAAGTTTTCGACAAGGTTAAATAGCTATAATATGCATTGAAAAGAGTTCGAGAATTCCGGATATTGTTTTCGAATTATTTTAACCCGGTTTCTTAAACTGGGTTCAAATTTTTGAACCCGGTTAATCTCGCTCGGAATACCATTCCGAACGAGAATTTAAAAAAAAAAATTACAATCTCGTTCGGAACACCGTTCCGAACGAGGGGGGGGTGGGGTGCCCGGTGTAAAAAAAGTGTTGCCCGGTTGAATCGCCTTTAATAAGGCAGCGACTATTTCCACTAAAAAATTCAACTTTTGGCACTACATTTTCTTACGTTGGTAGTCAACGTATGTTGGTTTCCAACGCACAGGCAAAACAAAAAAATGTTTCGTGAAGCAAAATACGAAATACGTGAAGCGGATTGAAAAATACGTAAATTGTACACGTTGAAAACCCACGTACGTTGGGTTTCAACGTACAGGTATAATTTGAAAAAAGTAGCCGTTGAAAAATAATTGGAAAAAAAAAAATCTCGTACGTTGATAATCCACATACGTTGGTTTCCAACGTACGAGATTAATTTTTTTTTTTCAACCTACAAAACGTTTTTAAAAAAAATAATAATAATTACTTTTAGTATATTATACCAATAATAGGTTATATATCACATCTGTCTCTTTGCTCTAGTGGTAAAGTGCACAGCTTGAGTGTGTGAGGTCTTGAGTTCAAATCTCATAACTAGTGTAGTGACTTGTGCCATGCACGGGAAATTACATATTAGTCTTATGAAAATTGTATATCCTTTTTCGTCAAAAAATTAAGATTAACTCTTTTCTTGTAAAGACTATTTATAAAAATATATTTTATTTCATGAAGGTTATGTATGTAGCTTGACTTAATTTTTGTTATCGAAAATAATCCTAATTTTATCGTAAGAATATATATTAACCTTCAACATAATATTTATTCTCAATAAAATAGCTTGTATATTTGTTGTTGAAATGAATGATAATTTTTTAAGATTTATTTGTTAATATAATTATTCAATCTATTAATAGTTGAAATTAAAGATAAAAAGTAATAATTGTGTAACAAACTAAGCCTAAAATCACTCAAAAAGCTCTAAAAGGCTCAACTTTAATATATAAGAGAGATTTTATCGTAAGAATATATATTAACCTTCAACATAATATTTATTCTCAATAAAATAGCTTGTATATTTGTTGTTGAAAGGAATGATAATTTTTTTAATATTTATTTGTTAAAATAATTATCCAATCTATTAATAATTGAAATTAAAGATAAAAAATAATAATTGTGTAACAAAGTAAGCCTAAAATCACTTTTAGAGCTCTAAAAGGCTCAACTTTAATATATAAGATAGATATAATAAAATTATAATTTTAATATATTATTTTACTTGTTTTTAGTAAAACTTATATTTTTTCTACGATAAAAAATAATGATAATCAATATTATTCCAAATATAATCTCTCTATATTTTTTTATTTTTTTTGAAATAATATATATTGATAATAAAACCAAAAAATATAAAGAGAATATATTGTATAATCAAATTAAAAAATATATTATTTAATCCTAGTTTATTTATCCATTGTCATACATTGTATAAATTTTGTAAAAACAAGTGAACTTGTTTTCACCTCATCATTTTATTATAAAAACAGTTTTACTAATATTTAATATTTCATAATTATTTTACAAATTTTTGCGTTTACAAAACGAGTAATGATGCGAAAACCTAGTAAATCCGACTTAAAACGAATAATGACACGAAAATCGAGAAAAAAACGGACTTAGAATGACAAATGGCGCAAAAATCGAGTAAAAGAGACTTAAAACAAAAAATGACGAGAAAAGGGTATTTAGCAAAAAAAAAAAGAGAGAGATGATGGAAGGGGTATTTAGCCAAAAAAAAAACTTGATAAGGGAAGGGGTATTTAGCAAAGAACTTGAAAAATGATGCGATAAATGGATTGTTTGGCCCAAATCGTTTAAACGCCTTAAAACGATAAAAATCAAGATTTCAAAATTGTAACATGATAGAAAATAAAGCCCATAGTCGTTTTCATTTGTCGGAATCGAAAAAAATCATCGAAAACGTCAACGGGCCTAATAAGGACGAATAGAAATTTAATGAGGCTCATTATCAAAAAACGACATAAAACGGCTTAATATGACCTTAAACCGCAAAAAACTTGAAATGTAAAAGTTGTATTTGAGCATTACCAATATGACGGTTTCGTTTTTATAAGAAATTAACAAAATGAACTCTTCGAAATATCTAAACGAGCACTTTCACCTAGTAACGAGTTAATCTCAAGTATATAAGTCGTATAGTTTTACTCATATATGTGTGATATCACTTCGTTACTCAAATAAAGTTTATATAAAACTTTCATTAAATGTTATGAAACACTCAAATAATCCAAAATAACAACATTTCAGATCTTCGTATTGTCGTTATTTCATTAAAACTTTCATTAAATATCGAGTAATCAAGCAATAAGGACAATACGAAGATGTGAAATGTCGTTATTTTGGATTATTTGAGTGTTTCATAACATTTAATGAAAGTTTTATATAAACTTTATTTGAGTAACGAAGTGATATCACACACATATGAGTAAATCTATACGACTTATATACTTGAGATTAACTCGTTACTAGGTAAAAGTGCTTGTTTAGATATTTCGAAGTGTTCATTTTGTTATTTTCTTATAAAAACGAAAGCGTCATATTGGTAATGCTCAAATACTACTTTTACATTTCAAGTTTTTGCGGTTTAAGGTCTTATTAAGCCGTTTTATGTCGTTTTTTTATAACGGGCCTCATTAATTTTCCATTTGGCCTTATTAGGCCCGTTGACGTTTTCGATGATTTTTTTTCGATTCCGACAAATGAAAACGACTATGGGCTTTATTTGCTACCATGTTACAATTTTGAAATTTTGATTTTTATCGTTTTAAGGCGTTTAAACGATTTGGGCCCAAATTATCACTTATCACATTCACTATCCACTATCCACTATCCACATTCACTATCCACTATCCAAACCCTATACCCTAAACCCTATACCCTAAACCCTATACCCTAAACCCTATACCCTATACTAGACCCGACAGAAATTAACCTGACCCGCAAACCCGACCCGACCCAACTCGATTTTTCTGGGTCATAACCCGTCAAATTGAACCCGTGACCCGTTTTCTGTCAAACCCGATTGACCCGAAATTTTTGGGTCAAAAATGGGTTGACCCGCCCCAACCCGTTTTTAACCCGAAAATTTTGCCAAAAGAAAAAAGTAATGAAGAAGCGAAAAATTATAAATTTTACCAAAAAAATGACAATAATTGATAATTTTCCAAAATTCAGGGTTTGATGAGCAAGACACCTGACCTAACCAAATCGTATACTCCTAAAATTTAAGGCTTAATTTGGCAAAACAATGCCTAAACGATGTCAAAATTGAATGAAACTTGATTTCATTGCCTATTAGAGATATTTGACCATGTGAGAACTCTAATCAAAACTTGTTCATTTTCAAGTAACATCTCCTTTCTAAACATCAAACTTGTTATTACTCTCTAACTTGTTGCAATATGTATGGTCGACAACATCGATGTATTATTATGTCTGAAAATATTATACAACTTAGTCATATTAGGCATATAAAGTCACAATAAGGTCTCGTTCACAGAAAACGAGGCTTGAAACTATTCGTAAACGCTAAAAGGTCTTAAATGGGCTTAAGGCTCAATTTGGAAAAACGATGTCAGAATGGAATGAAACTTGGTTTCAATGCCTATTAGATATATTTAACCATGTGGGTAACTTGCAATCACAACTTCTACCATTTCATATAACATCTTGACGCGGCTAATTTGTCGTGTGCCAAGTCAAGAAATCCTAACGTGCAAACTAAGTAATATAGTGCGCAAGCAAGGGTCGAATCCCAAGAGAATCAGTTTATCAAATTCTTAAGTTATCACAATGACTAACCAAATGGGGGGTTTTAATGGTTTTGATACGAAGTATCGAATGTCAACTTGGTTATAACAATATTAAGCGAAGTGTCCCACTTAGCGATTATCCACAATTAGATTAACAAGTTGATCTTAGAATCCTTTTCATCCCTATGTCAAGTTCTCAAGTGATCGTTCTAATTCCTGTTCATGAATAGTTATTAGTCCAACTAGTCCTAATAACCCTTACTCGATTATAACCTTGAAACTATCAAAGTTCAATAACAAAGTAGCAATGCATTCAGGAATAGATAGAAACATGCAATATCATGGACAACTAGTCGGATACTCGACATGTACTCAATTCTCTTCTCTAATAACAATCACAACTAGTTCATGCAAATAGATTGTGCTACACAACAAGTATGATAATTCAACTAGAAGTATCAAACTCTAGCAATATGAGTAAGATAAAACTAACTTAGGTGATCAATCTAAAGTAGTAAATCTAGTTCATGGACAATACAAACAAGAGAATTGAGACAATCAAAGAGTAGACAAAGGGGAAGGATAGACTCACAACTTGTTGAATCCAAAAGCTTCAAACGCCAAGTGAAACAAATGAACTTTAGCAACTCATAAGTTTGTGAAAAACTCTCCAAAAACTTAAGTAAACAAAAGGTATCCCCTCAAGGATGATCATCCACAACCTAAATAGTCATCAACCATTGTAACAGCCAAATTAAGGTAATAAAAACGTGTGGAGAGTTACAGAATTGAACAAAAATTACTTCAAATGGCAAAGACATTAATTTGATTCTTCTGTCGAGGAACCGCACCCGCGGGTTGAGAGCCGCGGACGCGGTTTTGGATTCTCCAGAATTTCAGGATGGCAGAGGGCCGCGGGCGCGGCTTGTGCTTTCTCGGATCCTTGGCTGAGGGTGAAACCCGCGGGTGCGGGTTGAGACCCGCGGGTGCGGCTGTGTCGTCTGAGGTAGCAGCTACTGATTTCTTCAAGTCTTCGTCTTCAGTAGCTTCTTCTTTATGCTTCAATGCTTCCAATGCTTCGTATCATCTCTTGGAATCTCGTATGTAAATCTTCTCTCGAACAACTCCATGATATAGATTACATAGAAACAAATAACATAATCCTATACAAAACTAGCTAATAATCCATAGTTGAGGTATGTAAAACACCGCTTATCAAACTCCCCCATACTTAGACCTTGCTCGTCCCCGAGTAAGCTAAAAGAAACTTACTCTTTTACAATAATCACTCAAAGATCTCAGGAAGTATGAAAAAGAAAGAAACTACAAATCACTAACACATTTAGTATACAAACAATATGATGAGAAAGAAATCTATCAATTTGGTCCTCCATAGTGGTTAACATGCAAAAAATTTTGTCCTAAGACACTCATTTCACTCATTTTGCCTAGGCGCCCCGAAAGGTTTTCACCTAGCCACTCATTTCATTTTCAATCTCACCATTCCTTACCGCCCTCAAGTCCTTTTTTGCCAAGCCTAATGCAAGCCGAACTACCCGCTTATTGCATGGATTTTTCCATCCCAGGATTTTCATTTGCCTTTTTTCGTATTTTTGTGGCTTTTTCTGTTTTTAATTCCATGCAAAGTACAAACCAAATTCAAAAAAACCGAAGGGAAATAACAAGGAAATGAAACTACTCTAGGATAAGCAATGAACTAATTCCCCTCCCCCATACTTGAAGTGCACAATGCCCCCAGTGTGTAAGACATAGAAAAATAATGAGGAAGAGAGAAAGAAGCTCACTGATCCGGGTCATCCCGGTGTGGATAGTCAGGCCAACGAGCCTGCATGTCGAGCAGCAAGTCATCCATCGAATGCTGCAGCCTCTCAACATTTTGGTTCACCGTCTGAACCGACTGGTAGACAAACTCAATCCGCTCGAATAGACGCTGCTCCCAAGGTATGTCAGCAGGAGCTGCAGATGATGAGCCTTCGCCCCATTGCCTCTGAGGCTGAAATCGAGGGGCAAGCTCCTGGAAGTCATCATCATCCTCATCATCAAGGTCAACGGACTGCTGATCCGGCTGCTGAACCGGCTCTTGGATGCTGATCCCACCTCGAGCTCGTCGTCGAGCAGCTGCACGAGGGGGAGCGGGTATAGGGTTGATCCTGAAAGTATGTGCTGGCCCATAAGCAAAGTCCTCTGTGAGAGCAATCTCGGGAGGACCGAGCCAAACCCACATACGCTCGTCCGCATCGACTGTAACAGACTTGAGCCACCGAAGTCGAGTCTGCAGAAATGTGGCATCCAGCAAATAGGGACCCATTGAGGGGTCCGGACTACCTACGCAGTCATGAGTCTCCCAGTCGGGGACGACAACCTCTAAGATGAGGGTGATCATGCCACCCAAAGCAATCTGACCCCTTGGTTTCGAGCGGGCTGTCTTGCAGGAGTGAACAAACAGTGAGAGCCAATCCGGAATCACCTGACATTCCGGCATAAGAGCATAGAGATACTTCAGCTGGTAAGCAGGCATCTTGTTCACCTCAGAAAGCCCAAAGAAGGCCATAGATAGAGCCCGCTGTGTCAGGCGGAGACATGGATGGGACATCTTAGCATTATAATCATTACCATGGGAGTCCCAAACCTGTCTCGTCCATGTGTACCAGACCTGTGTAGGGCTGTCACCAACTGCAGTGTCTTAATCTTCAGAGGGAACCTGAGAGATTCCCAAGATGGTGCGTAGTTGTTCAGCCTGAACCGTATAGGATCGTCCATTGTAAATGAACTGGATGGTTGAGATGAATGTGGTCTCAGAGATGGTCTTGGACTTGAGGCTCGCCAGAAACTGATATGTGGCCTCGGCATGAGTGAGAGCTGACCTGAACAAGAAACCATGCAACCCTGCGTGCTCAAGCATGGCCTCAGTGCACGCAGTCATACCCAAATACACTGCTTAGCCCTTAAAAAGGCTAAGTTAGCCTGAACCTGCTGTTGCCACAAATAATTTTTGTGGCCTCGAGACGTCCCTGCTGCAGCCATCAAAATGTCTACACAAACCGAATTCTACCACAAATCCGCAACTCAACAAAGATACCAAGCAGCAGCAGCACAATAGAAATAGCCCTCCCCGAGGCGTAAGAAAATCAACAACGATGAGTGTGGTTGTCGGAAAAGCTTACCGAAATCAGCAAAAATTGACGACAGAGGCTAAAGCCGCGGGCGCGGTTTTTCGCGTTTTCTGATTTCTGGCGAGAAGGGAGCCGCGAGCGCGGGTTTGGAGCCGCGGGTGCGGTTTCTGCGAGGCGGAGAGCTTCTTGCAGGGCGAAGCCGCGGGCGCGGGTTTGGAGCCGCGGGAGGGTCAGATCCCGACGGTGGTCGGAGGTGTGGTGCGGAGGAGAGGGAAGGTGTGGTGGTTTTGGTGTTGGGAAAGAGAAGTGGGAGGTGGGAGGATTTTATGTGGTGGGAGGTAGAGAATGGTGGAAGTGGTAGTTAGGGTTTTATTGGTGGGGATGGGAAGTGGGGTACTTAGATGGGGTAGAAAATGAAATCTGAGATGGAGAAGGGTAGAAGATGAACCGTCAATTCCTTTTTCTTTTTTTTTTTTTTTTTTTTAGATAAACGAAAAGAAGAACCGTCAATTCCTTTAGTAGGAAACGACCATCGTCTTCTCGTCTTGAATTCCTAAAAAATAGAAAACAAAACAATTAAAAAGAAAATGAAATTCAAGGGAAAAGAAGAATACCTTGGTTTGCCTCCCAAGCAGCGCCTTGGTTAGAGTCGTGGCTCGACTTGGTTTCCCGTCTTCAATTTTCAAAAGTTGGCTCTTCTAGAGCCATTTCATCTAAAGACACTTTGGTGAATCCCTCATGGTAAGGTTTTAACCTTTGACCATTCACCTTGAAGACGTTGTGGTTGTCCTTGTCAAACAACTCCACGGCGCCATGAGGAAAGACGCGAGCAACAACATACGGGCCATTCCACCGGGATCGCAACTTACCCGGAAAAAGTTGAAGACGAGATTGGTAGAGCAAGACCTTGTCTCCCACCTTGAAATCTTTCCTCAAGATGTTCTTGTCGTGCCAAGCCTTCGTCTTTTCCTTGTAGATCGCCGCATTCTCATACGCATCCCGGCATATCTCTTCAAGCTCTTGGATTTGCAACTTCCTAAAGTCGCCTACCTCATCCAACTCCATGTTGCATTTTTGCACCGCCCACCATGCCTTGTGCTCTAACTCCACCGGAAGGTGACAAGCCTTCCCAAACACAAGTCGATATGGGGACATTCCTATTGGAGTTTTGTAGGCGGTCCTATACGCCCAAAGTGCATCATCCAACCTTAGACTCCAATCCTTCCGATTAGGAGCCACTGTCTTTTCCAGAATCCCCTTGATTTGCCTATTGGACACCTCAGCTTGTCCATTGGATTGGGGGTGATAAGCAGTTGAGACTCGTTGAGTGACATGGTACCTCTTTAAAATTGCTCTCACCGTCTTGTTGCAAAAGTGAGTACCTTGGTCACTTATAAGAGCCTTTGGAATCCCAAAACGAGAAAAAGATATTCTCCTTCAAGAAACCTGCTACCACTCGGGAATCATCAGTTCTGGTGGCCTTCGCTTCCACCCATGTGGAAACGTAGTCCACCGCAAGTAAAATGTATAAATTCCCAAACGAACTAGGAAAGGGTCCTATGAAATCAATACCCCAAACATCAAAAATCTCACAAAAGACTAATGGTGTTTGTGGCATCTCATTTCGTTTAGAAATTTTCCCGACCCTTTGGCATCGGTCGCAAGCTTTGCAAAAGGCAAACGCATCCCGAAAGATGTGTGGCCAATAGAAGTCGGCGTCCAATACCTTCCTAGCCGTTTTGTTAGCCCCAAAATGCCCCCCACATGCATGAGAATGACAAAAAGTAAAGACATATTGTACCTCGTTATCCGGGAGGCATCGTCGGATTACCTTGTCAACACAATATCTCCAAAGGTAGGGGTCATCCCAAACGTAGAAACGTGATTCCCGCTTGATCCTATCTTTTTGAGCTTTGGTGTAGTTCGGAGGGAATTCTTCGCGAACCAGGTAGTTCACGATGTCGGCAAACCATGGTTTGAAAGACCGGAGGGCGAAAAGCTTGTATTCGGGGTCAATTTCTGCAAATTCTGTATAATCTGCATACTCTGCTGTCAGAAAACCGCGATCGCGGTTATCGAGACGCGGTCGCGGTTCTCCTTGTACTGAGAATTCTGGAAAACACAAACTGCGGGCTCGGTTTCCGAGCCGCAGGCGTTGTTTGCCTTTTTCCGAGAATATTTGAGAGCACAAACCGTGGGCGCGGTTTTCGGGCCGCGGGTGCGGCTTGTTCTCAGCAGAAGCAGAATTTACAGAATAAATTTGATACAAGTTTTCGTCCGGTAACGTACCTTGAATTTGAACCTGTAATTTACCGTCCTCTTGCACAATCCGGCTCAAATGATCAGCTACGGAGTTTTCGACTCCCTTCTTGTCCCAGATTTCCACATTGAACTCGCTTAAGAGCAAAACCCATCGAATGAGTCTTGGCTTTGATTCCTTCTTCGTCATGAGATAACGAAGAGCAGCGTGGTCCGTGTGGATAATCACCTTCGTGCCCAAAAGATATTGCCGAAACTTTTCAAGGGCAAACACCACGGCTAGCAACTCCTTTTCCGTGGTGGAGTAATTCCTCTGAGCTCCGTTCAAAGTCGTGGAAGCATAGTAGATGACGTGCATTGCTCTTCCGACTTTTTGACCAAGAACGGCTCCCACCGCGTAATCACTAGCATCACACATGATCTCAAAGGGTAGAGACCAATCGGGTACTTGGATGATTGGTGCTTCGGTGAGGTGGGCTTTCAGAGTGTTGAATGCCTTCTTGCACACATTCGACATGTCAAAGGTAGCTTCCTTCTTCAAAAGCTCACATAGGGGCGTGGAGATCTTAGATAAGTCCTTGATAAACCTGCGATAAAAACCTGTATGGCCTAGGAAAGAACGCACTTCACGCACATTAGTAGGATAAGGCAACGATTGAATGACGTCAATCTTTGCCTTATCGACCTCAATACCCCTAGCTGAAATTATGTGCCCCAATACTATCCCTTGTTCAACCATAAAATGACACTTTTCAGAATTCAATACTATATTAGTATCTACACATCTTTTAAGAACAAGTGACAAATGATTTAAACATGCATCAAAGCTATCCCCATGTACCGTAAAATCATCCATAAAAACTTCTATGAAATGTTCAATGTATTCCGAGAAGATACTTACCATACATCGTAGAAAGGTCCCGGGCGCGTTACATAATCCAAAAGGCATCCTACGATATGCAAAAGTGCCAAAGGGACATGTAAACGTCGTCTTCTCTTGATCTTCGGGTGCAATAGCCACCTGAAAATACCCTGAATACCCATCTAGAAAGCAATAATACGGACGACCGACAAGTCGTTCAAGCATTTGATCAATAAAAGGGAGAGGGAAATGATCTTTTCTGGTTACCGCGTTCATCTTGCGGTAGTCAATGCATACTCTCCAACCCGTTTGAGCTCGGGTAGGAACCATCTCACCTTGTTGATTCTCTACCAACGTTATGCCCCCCTTCTTAGGGACACATTGAGTTGGACTCACCCATTGGCTATCCGAAATGGGGTAGATCATGTCAGCTTGAAGAAGTTTCAACACCTCCTTCTTGACCACCTCCATCATAGGTGGGTTTAATCTTCTTTGGGGTTGCCTAGAGGGTTTAGCACCTTCCTCAAGAAGGATCCTGTGCATACAGGTGGAAGGGCTAATTCCCTTGATGTCAGCAATGGTCCACCCAAGAGCGGTAATGTGTTCTTTCAACACCATCACCAACCTTCTCTCTTGTTCACCTGTCAACTTGCTCGAAATGATTACCGGTAGGGTATCATTTTCCCCAAGAAAAGCATACTTCAAGTGCTCGGGTAATTGCTTGAGCTCTACAAACGGTGCCTGCACAATAGAAGGAATAATTTTTTCGCTCTCCAAAGTTAGTAGCATGGGCCGACCGGCCAAAATTCTACCCGAAGCGTCTAGACGAGCTAGAACACTTTGAATCTCAGGTGGAAGAGACAAATCAAGTGTTGGTGAGTGAACGATGTTGTGTTCTAATACATTTTGTAATTCATCTAAGCCAAAGATATTGAAAACATCTTGGACTATAGGATCAATTACATCGATTGAACAAATAGACGCAGCATCTTCGACGGGGTGTTTCATAGCATCAAAAATGTTAAATTGAACCATTTCCCCATCGAACTCTAAAGTAAGAGATCCACTAGCCAAATCAATCTTTGTGTTAGCGGTTCGCATGAAGGGCCTCCCAACCAAAATAGGAGTAGCTTGCCCATCATGTTCTATGTCTAACACAAAGAAATCAGCGGGAAAGAACAAATTATCCACCATAACCAAAATGTTTTCAACTACACCTTTAGGATACACGGTGGACCTATCGGCTAGTTGAATAACAATTCCGGTTTCATGAAGTGGACCTAACCCAAGAATCTTATAGAGAGAGTAAGGCAACACATTTATCGATGCACCCAAATCGAGCATGGCTCGTTCAAAATGTGTGTCACCTATACGGCAAGGTATGCTGACCATGCCCGGATCGCTGCACTTCTTAGGCATTCACCTTTGAAATACAGCGGAGACACGCTCGCTTACCGTCACCTTTTGTTGCCTTTTCAACTTTTGATTCCTCTTGATTGTGCAAAGTTCTTTTAAAAACTTTGCATATCGAGGAATGCTTTTAATTAACTTGAGCAAGGGAATGTTTACCTCACATTTGCTGAACGTCTCAAACAACTCCTTGTCGTTTTCCGGCCTTTTGGTGTTCCTAAGGGCATCGGGAAACGGGGCGGGAGGCTTGGTGGAGTCGAGAGGTGGAAAGTTGGGGCAAACGTAGTTGTCCTGTCTCAACTGGAAATCCCCCCGATCCTCCACTTCGAGTTCAACATTTTGTGAAGGAAAGTCTGAAATTTTTACCTCGGTGGAGGAGCCGCGGGTGCGGTTTTCAACCCGCGGGCGCGGCTCTTCAGTCAATTTGATTTCTGGCTCAGTAGAGGAGCCGCGGGCGCGGCTCTCAGCTGTCCTCAGAATCCAATTTTTCTACAGAAGCCTCGACAAGGTTTTTGGTTTCCCCCAAAATCTTAGCACTTCTTGTTGTCACTGCACTTACATTTCTGGTTGGATTCACCACCGTTTGGGACGGTAGAGAATTGGAATTTTGTTGTGCAATGGTGGTAACAGCTTCAGCCAACTGCCCAATTTGCTTCTCCATGTTCTTGATGCTCGACTCGGTCGTTTGAACATGAGTTGTGAAGTGTTGAGTCAAGGATCTCAGCAGCTCTGCAGTAGATGGTCCAGCATTGGGTCGAGGGCCTTGAGCTTGTTGTTGGGGCTCATTTGGATCACGCCATCGAAAATTGGGATGATCTCTATACCTCGGGTTGTAGTTGTTTTGTTGATCACCACGAGGTCGTGGGGGTCCATACCCACCACCAGCAGCATTGACTTCAGCAACGTCTTCACCTTCAAGCTCAGGGAATTTATCTGTAAAATGAGAAGGGTCAGCACAAATACCACATACCTTTACTTTTTGTTGTTGTCCTTTTTGCAACTGAGAGACCATCTTTTTCAACTCTACAAGCTCAGCTACAAGAGCGGGATCCCCTGAACTTGCTGCGTGCACTCCCTTTTTGGTGTATGTCCTACCAAAACTCCTTGTGCTCTCAGCCATATCTTGCAATTTCTCCATGGCATCCTCCGTCGTCATGTTGAGAATATTCCCACCACACGCAGCATCAACCATCCTCCTTTCTTGGTTAAGGAGACCATTGCAAATGTAAAGCACTAGATCCTCGGTATCATACCCATGAAAAGGGCAGGAAGCACACAACCCCTTGAAGTGTTCAAGGTAGTCATAGAGAGTTTCGTCTTCACTTTGCTCGACATGGGCTATCTCCTTCTTGAGAGCATTTGCCTTCTTCACCGGAAAATACTTGCTCAAGAAGACCTTGTGCAACTTTTCCCAATTATCAACCGAACCGGTTGGCAAATGGTAATACCAAGAACGAGCACCATCCTTCAAAGTGAACCCGAAGGCTCTCATCTTGATCTTCTCTTCCGTGACGTTTGGCGGTTTGGTCGTCATGCAAATGTCATGAAATTGGTTCAAATGCATGATCGGATCCTCACCGGCCAAACCATGGAAACTTGGGAGCAAATTGATCACCCCCGACTTGAGCTCGAAAGTCACCCCATGAGCAAGGGGTGGAATAACCACAGCTTGAGGTTGCTGTGTCAGGTTCGGTGTTTGCCGCTCTCTCAAAGTGCGAGTAACACCACCTCCTGTAGCCTTGCCTCAATTAGCTCCCGTTGAGCATCAACGACCAACTGCATGTCAGCCAATTGACGCTGCACTTCAGCAAGAGCTTCTCGATCGGCCATTTCTACTGTCTCAGTCCCGACTCTGTTCTCTCTTCGATTCCGATGAAAAGTTCTCTCGATCTCTGAATCAAGAATAGAAAGAGGCTGATTAATAGAACGGGTGTTGACCATTCACTAGTCAACACTAAAGTTAATCAAAATAAGAACTTAAAAATAAGAAAATTTGATTCCCCGGCAACGGCGCCAAATTTGACGCGGCTAATTTGTCGTGTGCCAAGTCAAGTAATCCTAACGTGCAAACTAAGTAATATAGTGCGCAAGCAAGGGTCGAATCAGTTTATCAAATTCTTAAGTTATCACAATGACTAACCAATAAACGTAACCAAATGGGGGGTTTTAATGGTTTTGATACGAAGTATCGAATGTCAACTTGGTTATAACAATATTAAGCGAAGTGTCCCACTTAGAGATTATCCACAATTATATTAACAAGTTGATCTTAGAATCATTTTCATCCCTATGTCAAGTTCTCAAGTGATCGTTCTAATTCCTGTTCTTGAATAGTTATTAGTCCAACTAGTCCTAATAACCGTTACTCGATTATAACCTTGAAACTATCAAAGTTCAATAACAAAGTAGCAATGCATTCAGGAATAGATAGATACATGCAATATCATGGACAACTAGTCGGATACTCGACATGTACTCAATTCTCTTCTCTAATAACAATCACAGCTAGTTCATGCAAATAGATTGTGCTACACAACAAGTATGATAATTCAACTAGAAGTATCAAACTCTAGCAATATGAATAAGATAAAACTAACTTAGGTGATCAATCTAAAGTAGTAAATCTAGTTCATGGACAATACAAACAAGAGAGTTGAGACAATCAAAGAGTAGACAAAGGGAAAGGATAAACTCACAACTTGTTGAATCCAAAAGCTTCAAACGCCAAGTGAAACAAAGGAACTTTAGCAACTCATAAGTTTGTGAAAAACTCTCCAAAAACTTAAGTAAACAAAAGGTATCCCCTCAAGGATGATCATCCACAACCTAAATAGTCATCAGCCATTGTAACAACCAAATTAAGGTAATAAAAACGTGTGGAAAGTTACAGAATTGAACACAAATTACTTCAAATGGCAAAGACATTAATTTGATTCTTCTGTCGAGGAACCGCACCCGCGGGTTGAGAGCCGCGGGCGCGGTTTTGGATTCTCCAGAATTTCAGGATGGCAGAGGGCCGCGGGCGCGGTTTGGGACCCGCGGGCGCGGCTTGTGGTTTCTCGGATCCTTGGCTGAGGGTGAAACCCGCGGGTGCGGGTTGAGACCCGCGGGTGCGGCTGTGTCGTCTGAGGTAGCAGCTACTGATTTCTTCAAGTCTTCGTCTTCAGAAGCTTCTTCTTTATGCTTCAATGCTTCCAATGCTTCGTATCATCTCTTGGAATCTCGTATGTAAATCTTCTCTCGAACAGCTCCATGATACTGATTACATAGAAACAAATAACATAATCCTATACAAAACTAGCTAATAATCCATAGTTGCAATATGTATGATCTACAATATCGATGTTGATTATTATTGAAAACATTATACAAATTAGTCTTATTAGGCATATAAAGTACCAATAAGGTATCGCTTATACAAAACGAGGCTCGAAACTATGCGTAAACACTAAAAGTCCTTAAATGGGATTAAGGCTCAATTTGTCAAAACTATGTCCAAACGATGTATGAATGAAATGAAACTTGATTTCAATTCATATTAGAGATATTTGACCATGTGGGTAACTCTCAATCAAAACTTCTTCATGTTCAAGTAACACCTTCCTTTTCTAAACATCAAAGTAGTCATCACTCTCTAACTTGTGGCAATATGTATGGTCAACAATATCGATGTATTATTATGTTTGAAAAATTATACAACTTAGTCTTATTAGGCATATAAAGTCCCATTAAGGTCTCGCTTACACTAAACGAGACTTGAAACTATGCGTAAACGCTAAAAAGGCCTTAAATGGGCTTAAGGTCCAATTTGGAAAAGCGACGCCCAAACGATGTCGGAATGGAATGAAACTTGGTTCCAATGCCTATTAGAGATATTTGACCATGTGGGTAACTTCCAATCACAACTTCTAATATTTTAAATAACATCTCCTTTGTAAAACCAAACTAGTGATAACTCTATACCTTGGCGCAATATGTATGGTCTACAACATCGATGTTGATTATTGTTGAACAAATTATACAACTTAGTATTATTAGGCATATAAAATAGAATATAATGTCGCAAATACCCACGTTTTTGTACCAATATTACACATATGCCCAATTTCATATGGATATTACTGTAATATCCATATGAGGGTTATAATAGTCCAAAAAAATATTTTTCCTATTAAAAAGAAAAGATTTATTATAATTTCATTTATCTTTATTTTTTTAACTGAAATGATTATTTTAATATTATCTGAAATTAAGAAAAAGGATAATGAAATTAATAAATACAAAATAAAAGGAAATTAAATTATATAATAAACACTTTAAAAACAAGAAAAGGAAAAATAAATTAAGAAAAAAGGAAAATTAAGAAAAGAAAAGGGAAAAGGATAATGACGGTTTTGAAATTAAAAAACGTTAACTGCTTTCTTAAGCATAATTAACTTCCATTAATCATCTCAACCATTTCCCCCATTTTCTTTTCAACTTCTCTCTCTCGTTTTCACAGTCTTCTTCCTCCTTTCACCAAATTTTCAAAATTTCACCATTTTCACTCTCTCCCTCTCGTTCAACCTTCAGCCTCACCATTTCTCAGACGAAATCGACGCTCACAACCTCTCTCGCAGCCTCGCTAGCCTCGCTTCCGTCTATCTCCGTCTTTCTCCCTTTTTCTCCCTCTTTCTCCCTCGCAACCGCTGCAGTTATGACCCCCGTTACTAGAGCTTCCGCACCCCAGAAAAGAAAGAGAGACTCAAAGGGAGACTCTAAAGGGAGAAAGAAGAGGAAAACCGAGAAAATCCCCAAATCTAAGAAGGGGTCGTTGGCGAAGTTGGCGCCGGAAGTGGAGAGACCAGTCTCCCAGAAGAAGAAGGAGGTATTGAATCTCTTGGACAAATGGAGAACCATGGAGCCTCTGCCTTTTAAGGAGAATGTAAGTGAAATTTGTGATATTTTGATTTTCAATTCGAGTGTATGAGTGAAATTGATTAATTTAGGGTTGACTGAAGCAAATGCATGTAAATTTGACATTCTCCCAGAGGAATTTTCACTTGTAATTGGAGTTGAAAACAGAGTTGTGAATACTTTGATTATTGTTTAGGGTGATCCTGTCATACTCCTTACTGTGTCCGGGCATACAGTTATCTTTGTCATGACATCCTGTTGTCTGTGTCCAGACATTTGCAATTTGTTTTTGTGTAGCTTATGTGCATTCAGGAGTGGAACCAGTTTATGTAGATTCATTTCTTCATGTGTATTATGAATCTTGACACCTCTTAAAATAATTCCTGTCATATGCATTGTGAACCAGTTTATGTAGTGGAAGTATTTGGATTTCAGTTTCTGAATATTGACAGTTTTTAAGGAAATGCATGTACATTGGATGTATTTGGATAGTTTATAAGGAATTTCAGTTCTTCATGTGTATTATGAATCTTGACACATCTTAAAATAATTCCTGTCATATGCATTGTGAACCAGTTTCTGTAGTGGAAGTATTTGGATTTCAGTATCTGAATATTGACAGTTTTTAAGGAAATGCATGTACATCCTCTTTTCCTCACTTGTTCTAGATTGTTTAGTTTTATCCTGATAGACTCTTCACTGTGTCCTGACATATTCTTATCTGTTTCCCTACACTTGAACTTTGGTTGTGTAGCTTATGTGTTATCCTGACAGACTCTTGACTGTGTCCTGACAGTTTTTTCCTGGGATCCTGACTTATTACTAATATTTTCCTGTCATCTTATGTTTCTGTAGGTGATGTATTCCTACTACAAGGGAGATGCATTGCATGGACGTGTAAATATCAACTATAGGAGGAAATATTTGACAGATATAGAGTCTAAGCTGACTTGCCAAGACTGGAGAAGGATCTGTGGCAGCCTGATACGCTGCACTTTGTATAGCGTAACTAGGGATTATTACATTGATTTAGGAGTATTATTATATGTGTTTCGAGTCATTGTTATGTTCTGAGATATTTATGAAGAAGTGAAGAAATGAAGACCAGAACCGAAGAAGAAGTGGATCAAAGATTGAAGACATGAAGACGAAGACATTCTGCGGAGCAGCGGCAATCGCCACCATCACTATGGCGATCGCCATTCTACAACAGAAGTTCTTCATAAGTTCGAGAGATCATGGCGATCGCCATGAATCTACGGCGATCGCCATGGGGCGATAGGGACACGACAGAGATTTAAATGAAGACCGCGATCGCCACGAATCTATGACGATCGCCACAACAAGGCCGAAGATATTCCGGATTTTCCTTATTTTCCTTATTTTGTTTTATTTCTTTTACCTTATTTTATTTCGTTTAGGATCTTTCGTTTACCATATATTTTGGGGTTAGTTCTCTATTTAAGGACCCCAGTTTCTATCTTTTCTATCATCTTTTCCATCAGACAATTTAGTTCTGCAACCATGAGCAGGAACTAATCTCCATTGTTTTACCTAGCGGTTGAAACCTTCAGTTATTAAGTTGTGAGATTTCTAAACTCTTGTTCTTTTCCTATGGGTTTGTATTAATTCTCTTGTTCTTCATCTATTGATTTCTTTTAGTTTTGCTAGCTTGATCACCTAGTTTGATTGATAGTTTTCTATTGCTAGACTAGGAATATACGGTGGAATTCCTTGTCATTGTAGCGCTCATATCTGCATGATCTGGTAGTTGATTGCTTTTATGAAAGAGAATTGATTGCATGTTAATACGTGACAGTTGTAAGTTATTGCATGCATCCTTATGATTCCTGTGCCCTTTGCTGCTATTTCATCTAATCTTGAGAGGTTTCCTTGATTGCTGAATAGTAAGTATTATCAGGACCGGTTGGCTTGCTGATATATTAAAGATTGGAATAGGAACATTCCCTAGGATTGAATAAAACTTGAGATAAATCTATGATCAACTTGATTGACTGTTGTGTGGATACTTGCTAGGTGAAACCCCTTCTCATCATATTCTCACCCAAACTCCCTTTGTTTGATACTTGTTACTTTGTGTTTCATACAATCAAAACCCCCCCTTTGGTTACTTGTTACTAGTTGATATTTCACTTGACTGCATTGATTTGGTGTTTTGATTCCCTTGGGTTCGACCTCTACTTACTTGCTATACTCTAGTTAGTGTTTAGAGTTTATTTCTTTGATTTGACACTACGACTTTAGCCTCATCAAATTTGGCGCCGTTGCCGGGGAATTGAATTATTCCAATTTTGTGCTAATTGTGAAATTATCAACTGTTTGGTGTTAACCTTTATGGTTCAGACCCGTGCTACTGATTCATCTCTTGTTTCCTTTGACCCAGAGATTGAAAGGACGTTCCTTCGGAACCAAAGAGCAGCTCTGAACCAAGAGAACGAGATGAGTGATCGACATGGACCGCCATTGCCTACTATGAGGCAACTCACTGCCCCAGACTTAAACCAACAACCTTTGGCAGTGAGGTTTCCTGAGATTGAAGAAGGTGTGAATTTTGAATTAAAAGCTGGTTTAATTCATGAGCTTCCACACTTCCATGGCTTAGCGGGAGAAGATCCCAACAAACACTTGGCTCAATTCCATGCCATATGTTCTAGTATGAAGCCAAGAGGTGTTACTGAGGAGCAGGTCATGCTGAGAGCTTTCGGATTTACTCTGAAAGACGCTGCGAATGATTGGCTCTATTATCAAGCTCCAGGGAGTATTGATACATGGGCTAAGATGAAAAAGGTCTTTTTAGAGAAATATTTTCCAGCTACAAAACTGAGCAGTTTAAAGAAGGAAATCACGAATCTTCAACAACACTCAACTGAGAGTCTCTATGAATATTATGAGAGATTCAAGAAGCTTTGCTCAAGCTGCCCATTCCATAGTTATACTGACCAAGATCTCCTTATGTACTTATTTAGTGGCCTGATTGATGAGGATCGCCGAATGGTGAATGCATCCTATGGAGGTAACTTTTTAAGATTGACTATACCTCAGGCTACTGAAATGTTTGAGGAATTAGCTGAGAGCTCAAGGCAGTTTGGTAGCAGGCAAAGAACACAGTCAGTAAGTTCACTTGATCCCGCTAAAATTCAAAGTGATATAAATGAACTGAAAGATATGATGAAGGTTTTTATGCTGCAAAGTGGTGGTCAACAACTCCAAGAGCCGAATGCTGAGGTAAACGCTGTTGGTGGATGGCAACCAAGGCCAAGGTATGATTCTCATAATTTTAATTATCAGCAACCTAGACCTCAGAATTCCATGACTGTTGAAGATATGATCAAGTCCTTAGCTCAAACTGTGATGCAACAAAATGCTAAAACGGAATCAAGCATCCAAAATCTTGAAAATCAGTTAGGACAGATTGCTCAAGCTGTGAGTAAATTAGAGGCCAGGGAACCGGTAAGAAACCCGAGAGAAAACGTCAGTGCAGTGTTCTTGAGGAGCGGAAAAACATTAAATGACTTAACTGTGCCAAAACCGCGATCGCCAGATCTGAGTGGCGATCGCCATGAGATTACAGAGAGCAAAACAGGATCTGCATCCCGACCGCGATCGCCATATGGTGATGGCGATCGCCATTCCATTCCAGAAGCTGAGGTGCAAAATCATCCGCGACCGCGATCGCCAGTTGTTGATGGCGATCGCCAGGAGCCCCCTGAGTACATTGACGATTATGTTCGCCCGAATTTTCCACGTCTATTCTCTCAGAAGCCTGTTGCTCCTTTTCCTGAAGCATTGAAGGATACTCGAAGGCTGGAGAACGACAACGAAATCTTCGAAACCTTTAGTAAGTGTGAGGTAAACATTCCTTTGCTCAAACTTGTTAAGAGTATTCCTAGATTTGCTAAGTTTTTGAAAGAAGTTTGCACTATCAAAAGAAATCAAAAACTGAAAGGAAAGAAGAAAGTTGAAATAAGTGAACAAGTTTCTGCAGTGTTTCAAAAACGCATGCCTAAGAAATGTGGTGATCCAGGCATATTTAGCATTCCATGTGTGATTGGTGAAACTAAATTTGACAAAGCCATGCTAGATTTAGATGCATCAATCAATGTTTTGCCTTACTCTTTGTATGAATCACTAGGCTTAGGACCTTTGCATAAAACAGGAACTGTTATTCAACTTGCTGATAGGTCCACTGTGTACCCGAAAGGGGTTGTTGAGGATGTTCTTGTTATGGTTGGTGATCTGATTTTTCCTGCTGATTTCTTTGTGTTGGATATGGAGCATGCTAATAATGTCACACCTATACTGTTAGGTAGACCTTTCATGAAAACTGCACAAACAAAAATTGACGTTAATAGTGGGACTCTCTCTATGGAGTTTGATGGGGATAAGGTAGAATATAATATATATGATATGGATCCCATTGATAAGAATTCTCTATGTGCTATTGATGTGATTAATCCTACTTGTAAGGATGAATTACAACCTGTCTTAGAGAATATATTAGAGCCCTCAAAAGTAGATGCTGTTTTATCTACTAACATGCAGGAGTGTCAGGCTAGAGCCTAAAGGTAAGCTCTCTCCACATCCTTTGGGCAATCGCCCTCCATTACTGACCTCGCCAGGCGAGATACCATTGATGTCTAGTGTGCAGGCACTTGACATTGAGCTTAAACAGCCGCCTGATACGGTCAAGGAGGAGAAAACCACCTTCATTGCTAGAGACAAGGTGGTCAAGGTAAGAGGGACGAGATTCAAGGCGTTCCATGAGTGGTTCAAGAAAGAATTCAGACAAGAGACTGTTTTTACAAAGCCAAATGGCGTTAGTTAAATCCCTTGAGTTTCATGTCGAGCCAAGACATAAAATAAGGCGCTACTCGGGAGGCAACCCGAGGTTTGAATTTGTTTTTGTTCGGTTTAATTTTCTTTTTAGTTTTTGTATGGACAGGAGGAAATCACCGAAGCTTAGGGTCAGCTACAGTCAGTAGCCAATCTCGCTGTAAGTCTTCTCTCCCGTCTAAAAAAAAAAAAAAAAAAAAAAAAAAAAAAATCCGAAAATCATTCTGAGAAAAAAATAATATATCGGATTAAAAAAATAGAGTGCAGAGAAAAAAAAAATATAAGAGAAAAGAAAGTAAGGAGTTGTATTACATCAAGTTCGGTTTCGATTAGTACTATCATTCTAGATCTACATTCGTTGGAGCTTAGCTTGTTGGTGACCATGTTCTTTGCAAGGAGTTGATTTGTTTGGGTCATCTTCTACATTGGAGGTATTCTTTCTTTTGCTTTAGATGAGCTATGCATTATTGGATTACATTTAGTGCTCATCTAGTTTCTCATTCTACCACACTTTGAGTTTTATTGGAGGAAGGTCATCCGACCTTGTATGTGAGTCTTCTGTCTCCTTCCCTGGGTTCGTTTTTATGTCTTCCATTTCATTGAGGACAATGCAATGTTTAAGTATGGGGGAGGAGAATGTATTCACATGTATTTATTTGGGTGTTGGTTGTATCTGCATGAGCTTATTATATATATATTGTATGAAAAAGCCACAAAAATTGAAAAAAGGCATATAAAATCCTTGGATAGCAAGTTCTATGCAATAAGAAGGTGGCTTGACCGGCATTAGGCTGGGGCAAAAATGAGTCTTGAGTGATGTGAGTTTTGTGAGCCTGGAACAATTATTGAGTGGTTGGGATGAAACCCCGAAAGGGCGCCCAAGCAAGATGAGTGTTATAAAAAAAAAAATGAGTGTTTTAGGACCATTATCATCTTGGCGTATGGAGACATAAGAAGGAGGCGTATAGGAGGATTCGGGTAGGCCACTTGGAGGAATAAGGTGTAGTTCTGGGTATGTTATTATTTTATCACATTGTTCTTGATTATTGTTGTTGTGTTTTGTGTGTTTTGGAGGAGTTTATTGGTTATGTAATCACTAGGAGATATTCTTGTACTTCCTGAGGCTTTGAGCATTTTATTGTATGGGTAGCTTTTCTGTAAGTTACTCGGGACGAGTAAAAGTCTAAGTATGGGGGTATTTGATACGCTGCACTTTGTATAGCGTAACTAGGGATTATTACATTGATTTAGGAGTATTATTATATGTGTTTCGAGTCATTGTTATGTTCTGAGATATTTATGAAGAAGTGAAGAAATGAAGACCAGAACCGAAGAAGAAGAGGATCAAAGATTGAAGACATGAAGACGAAGACATTCTGCGGAGCAGCGGCGATTGCCACCATCACTATGGCGATCGCCATTCTACAACAGAAGTTCTTCATAAGTTCAAGAGATCATGGCGATCGCCATGAATCTACGGCGATCGCCATGAATCTACGGCGATCGCCATGGGGCGACAGAGACACGGCAGAGATTTAAATGAAGACCGCGATCGCCAAGAATCTATAGCGATCGCCACAACAAGGCCGAAGATATTCCGGAGTTTCCTTATTTTCCTTATTTTGTTTTATTTCTTTTACCTTATTTTATTTCGTTTAGGATCTTTCGTTTACCATATATTTTGGGGTTAATTCTCTATTTAAGGACCCCAGTTTCTATCTTTTCTATCATCTTTTCCATCAGACAATTTAGTTCTGCAACCATGAGCAGGAACTAATCTCCATTGTTTTACCTAGCGGTTGAAACCTTCAGTTATTAAGTTGTGAGATTTCTAAACTCTTGTTCTTTTCCTATGGGTTTGTAATAATTCTCTTGTTCTTCATCTATTGATATCTATTAGTTTTGCTAGCTTGATCACCTAGTTTGATTGATAGTTTTCTATTGCTAGACTAGGAATATACGGTGGAATTCCTTGTCATTGTAGCGCTCATATCTGCATGATCTGGTAGTTGATTGCTTTTATGAAAGAGAATTGATTGCATGTTAATACGTGACGGTTGTAAGTTATTGCATGCATCCTTATGATTCCTGTGCCCTTTGCTGCTATTTCATCTAATCTTGAGAGGTTTCCTTGATTGCTGAATAGTAAGTATTATCAGGACCGGTTGGCCTGCTGATATATTAAAGATTGGAATAGGAACATTCCCTAGGATTGAATAGAACTTGAGATAAATCTATGATCAACTTGATTGACTGTTGTGTGGATACTTGCTAGGTGAAACCCCTTCTCATCATATTCTCACCCAAACTCCCTTTGTTTGATACTTGTTACTTTGTGTTTCATACAATCAAAACCCCCCCTTTGGTTACTTGTTACTAGTTGATATTTCACTTGACTGCATTGATTTGGTGTTTTGATTCCCTTGGGTTCGACCTCTACTTACTTGCTATACTCTAGTTAGTGTTTAGAGTTTATTTCTTTGATTTGGCACTACAACTTTAGCCTCATCACAGCCCCTTTGGGGATGTTGTCAAGATGGTCAATCAAGTGACCTTCTCTTCTCAAACCGTCCATTCAGTTTTCTTCAAGCAGTTGAAGAGTGAAAAGAAGTGGGAGACATGGTATGAGATTGCTGGTCAGCCATTGAGATTTTCACTGCAAGAAGTTGCTTTGATAACTGGCTTGAATTGTGGCCCTCTTCCCAAGGAGATAAAATCATCTAGGAAGCAAGACAACCAAGTGATGGACAATTTTTTTGGTGGTCCTGATGGTTCAAAAACTTCAGTGCAAGACCTTTATAAAAGGTTCATGAAGCACAAAGCCTTGGACAACCACAAGTTCAAGTTAGCAGTCTTGCTGATTGTGGAAGAGATAATTCTTGGAGGTGATAAGAAGAGACTTGTAAAAGTTGAACATGTGAGATTAGTGGAAACAATTGACAAGTTCTGGAGGTATCCATGGGGAAGAGTTGCCTACATGGAGCTGCACAAGGCACTGACCAGATCAATGGCAAGAAGAATGATATCCATGGAGAAGTCTATCAAAGTCTCAGATTGTGGTAGGATACCATACAGCCTTCAAGGGATGCGAGTGGTGTTTCAGGTATAGTAGTACATTTATGACAGGATATATATTTAGATGTGACAGGATATATATTTAATGGTTTTGTTTGTTTGTTTGTGTAGGTGTGGATTTGAGAGTGTGTACAGTCTGTTGGAGTCAAGTTTGCCTCCAAGATTAGTGAGACCCAAATCCCTAAAGGAGTGCGTTGGTCTGCAACCCAATGCCCTGAGCATGGATTCATAAATATCAATAAGGTCTCGCTTATACAAAACGACGCTCAGAACTTGCGTAAACGCTAAAAGACCTTAAATGAGCTTAAGACCAAATTTGGCAAAACGACGTCCAAATGATGTCAGAATGAAATGAAACTTGATTTTAATGCCTATTAAAGATATTTAACCATGTGGTTATCATTTAATCAAAGCGACTTGATCCGACAATAAATCCGTAACAAATCGACCTGTTTGACTCGATAATTTTCGACCCGAAGCCGACCCGCCTATAAACCCGTAACAACCCGACCTGTTTTGACCCAGTAATTTTAGACCCGAATCCGACCCGACCCGCCTATAAACCTGTAACAACCCGACCTGTTTTGACTCGATAATTTTAGACCCGAAATGACCCGACCCGAAAAATACCAGACCCGTAGCACTCTAACCCGAACCCGACCGACCCGACCCGACCCGATTGCCAGGTCTAGGCCTATACCCTAAACCCTATCCACATTTTACTCGATTTGTGTGCCGGTTTTCGTTTTAAGTCGTTTTTACTCGGTTTTCGGACCATTGGTCTTTCTAAGTCGATTTTACTCGGTTTCCGCGCCATTGGTCGTCCTAAGTCGGTTTTACTCGATTTTCGCGCCATTGGTCGTTCTAAGTCGGTTTTCCTCGGTTTTCGCGCCATTGGTCGTTCTAAGTCGTTTCTACTCAGTTTTCGCGCCATTAGTCGTTCTAAGTCGATTTTACTCGGTTTTCGTGCCATTAGTCGTTCTAAGTCGTTTTTACTCGGTTTTCGTGCCATTAGTCGTTCTAAGTTGGTTTTACTCGGTTTTCGCGCCATTGGTCCTTCTAAGTCGGTTATCCTCGGTTTTCACGCCATTGGTCGTTCTAAGTCGTTTTTACTCGGTTTTCGCGCCATTAGTCGTTCTAAGTCGGTTTTACTCAGTTTTCGCGCCATTGGTCGTTCTAAGTCGGTTACCGTCTAGTTTGATCATTGCCCTACAATTGCTTCGTTATCATCTCGTTGATTATCTAGCCACATGGTCAAATATCTCTAATACGCATTGAAACCAAGTTTTATTCTATTATGACATCATTTGGATGTCGTTTTGCTAAATTGGGCCTTAGGACCATTTAAGGCCTTTTAGCGTTTACGCATAGTTTCAAGCCTCGTTCAGTGTCAGCGAGACCTTATTGTGACTTTATATACCTCTAATATTCATTGTAACCAAGTTTCAATCTATTATAACATCGTTTAGTCGTTGTTTTGCCAAAATTAAGATAAAACTACAAAATTTATACAATGTATGATAATTAATAAGTAAACAAAGATTAAATAATATATTTTTTGGTTTGATTATACTCTATATTCTCTTTATATTTTTTGATTTTATTATCAATATATATTATTTCAAAAAAATAATTAAAAAATATAGAGAGATTATATTGGGAATAATATTGATTATCATTATTTTTTATCTTAAAAAATATATAAGTTTTACTAAAAACAAGTAAAATAATATATTAAAATTAAAATTTTATTATATTTTTGAAATTTTAGTATATTTTTAAAATGTTAAAATTAAAGTTTTAAAATATTATAATTAGTTTAAACTATTTTATTTATTTATTAAATATTTTATGAATATTATTATTATTTTTAAACGAAAAAAATAGTACAAATAATTATGAAATGTTAAATATTTTAAAAAATTATTTTTCTAATAAAAGGGTAAGGTGAAATTAAGTTTCCTTGTTATCTTGTAGTATTAATAATGTAGTGTAGAAAGTGAAAAAATGTAATGGAAATAGTTGTGACGTTTAATAATACTCTGTATTGCAAACTTTCCCGAAATCAGGCATTGGCGCAGAACCCACACAAGCTTCATCATGGCATCTCCTCCTTCTACCGGTCTCCATCTCCTCTTGGTCTGATATCCATGATGACGTCGTCGCTGAGGAATTTGGAATCGGCATGCGTCCTTCCCTACAGACACTGACCACTTTGTGAAACCACAACTGCGACGCTGGCACCGGAAACTAAGCTCTCGTTGGTGAGTGTGCTGTTATCCAATAAGGTAAATACTCTACCCTACACTAACAAAATCCAATAATCCCATCTCTATTAACAAAAATTCATCTCTATCCTGTTATTCAATCTCCCCTGTTATTTAATCTCGCCTTATCATAAAATTGCCCATTTAGGGCACTGTAATTAATTGATTTGAAATGCTAGTGAAATCCAGGTGGTCCAATTAAAACAATGTTATAGTAGTTGATACATATGGGTGAAACAGAAGATCCGAACCGATTAATTAGCCTCTTTGTTGCAGCGTTGTTCATTTGACGCTTGCGTGTGTGACTTGTGCTTATGGTGTTTCCATTGGCGATTCGGCGGTATTACTACGAAAGCTTGTTTGCTCAAGAAACCGAAGGTACAGTTCTCTTCATCTCTTCATTCGGCGGAAAATTCCAAAGCACCCACTTCAAAATTCCCTTAGGAGGTCAAAATGTAAGTTTGTTAGACTCATAAATTTTGTTTGAAACTCTTTTCAGCATAAATTTCATTGGACATTTTTTCTTTCTGTTGATAGTATGTACAACAGGCGCATGATAGTTCCTTGGACATAAGAAGTTGAAATGTTGAAGGTATGTTCTATTTTGAAAAAGTTAGTTGTTTACATAATCACATACACTTTCTGTGCACCTAAAGACAATCTTTCCTACAGGAGGGCATGAAAAGATTTGGTTCCAAGAACGTGACTATAATACCATGCTCAACTATTTTAGAGTTCGGAAGCACTGTTTTCTGAAAAGTTCGAACCAGAGTAGACCTCAAGGACAAGTGGAGGAACATGGTCAAGGCGAATCCCAAGCTAAGACGAGGCTAGAATTCCAAAGGTCTCATTTTCACTTGTAGGTTACTTTTTGCTACACCTAGCTTAGTTTAGCAGAGAGGGTAGAAATTTGAAGATCTCATGTTAACTTGCAAGCTACTTTCTTGCTACCTAACCAATATGTTGGTCAAATCTTTTGTAAGTATCTTCTTATCCAAACAATCAATATCTATGCCTACAACTATAAGTTATGTTTTGAACAACATATTGAATTTGAGATAGGAAACTGTGTGACATATTATGAAGGTTTTCCAACCTGGGGTTAACATATTAAGAAGTCTATAATAGAAATATTGATGTGTCTAGGCATAGATCAAGCTCCAATAGATGGGAAGATTTGCTAAGTTTACAAGTTATACTTTGTTTTGGAACCAAAAGGGCTTCATATGTCATTTACAAGGAGGCAATGTGATGTGCCCCTGCCTTGCCTAGAGACAAGGCATGGCTTGTCTCAACAAGCGCCTCCTGCATCTACCTGCCACCATGGCCACTTCAAGGTAAAACACCGTTGACGCCTCATTTCTAGCGCCTTGTCATGTGTCCCGCTCTACATTTCTGAATGGAGGTTACCATGTCCTCACCTACGCCCTCCATCATGGCCACCTTCCGCCATCCATCTTGGTTCCAGCGGCGCACATTGGCTTATTTTTAACGCAACCCACATATTACAAGCCTTGGACACTTGTGCGCCGACCAGAACCCATCCCAAGATAAGTCTCCCCGAGCGTTCGGAGCCGAAATCACCCGATCGTGAACAGAGTCGCCGACGACACTTCCACCGGCGTTCGTTGGCTCACCATGAGCGCAACCCCTTGGTTGCTGGAGTCGGACCCATCACTGCCGGGCAAAGCCCCCTCCAAGACCTCCGACGCCGCAACCCTCATTCCGGCCAAACCATGCCTATTTGGTATTTGTTGTCTTTATTTGGTTTTGTTGTCTCAAACAATTATTGTCTCTATTTTCATTTGTTGTCTCTATTTGAAATTTGTTGTCTCTATTTGAAATTTGTTGTCTCATTCCCATGTTCGGAGACTTTCCATTTTTAGGAAGTTGTTAAGCTCGGGGTTTTGCTAACGTTTTAGAATTTTTTATTTTTAGAAAGTTTTTAAATATGGAGTGGTCCAGCTTTGTCGAAGCGTTGTAGCCGACAACCCTGACATAATAGAGGCTAATGTGTGTGCGTAGATGTTGTCATCAGCTATCTGTTTTTGGATCACAAAACGCTTTGCATGGTCGTAGCAGGCCAGTTCACCCATGTTCACTAGGAATGCTAGTTGAATATTTGGAATAACGCCTTTCCAAAGACCAACAACGCCCTCGTTTGGTATGATCTTGCTAAGAGCGTCAATGGAGCTGGAATAACGAGGTTGCAGGCCTTGTCGAAGTAAACGTCCATCTGCTTGCATTCTTACCTTTACAAGATCAGCTGGCCTGGCCACTATCTGTATCCTAGGAACAAGAACACCAGTGTGATTTAGATGAATAATAGAAAAACAAAAGCAGAATCAAGGATATACAACATTCAACTTTTTTCAGCTTTTTGAGGACTTGAAATAAATTCTACACATGCTAAGATTTAGACCTGGGAACGTATATAATTATGTTAGACAAGAAGATGACTCTCAACAAACTTATAATATTGATAACCCAAAATAGAGATAAATTTCTTCTTCCCAAAGAAAGCACAATTCCAGTGAGCCCAAGGCATATGTCTTCCCTGATTCCTTCATGGACACATTCATCCCCTAGTTCAGCATTTAATGAAGACATCACTTCCCTAGGTTCATCTTGCAAGACTTGACTCCTAACAAATTATGACCAATTTCTGTAAGCACGGAAGATAATAGTTAAAATCTGGATCCAAAGGAGATTTATGTGCATGTAAGTTCATAGTAAAGTTAATCCTTTTCTACTGAATCATTCATAGCGTCGGCCGAAATGAATAGTAACTTCAAAATTAGTTTTGATCATGGTATATGATTTAAATCTGTCTTTAGCAATGCATTACAACAAGCATACAAAGTAGATTGATCTGCATGAATGTTCAGAGTATAGTTAATTCTTCTCTACTGAAAAAATCCCAAAATAAGTGTTTGCTAATGCATAACAACAAGAATCAGCTGATTAGCAAGTGACAAATTTTATTAATAAACTCAATAAAGTTCATAGCAATTGGAATAGAAATTTGGACAAAAAACATATATATTGCAGAAAAAATTATTTATTAGCAAGAGAATTTGCTGAACAATCAACTTCAACATCAAATTTGAAAGGAATTTCTTTACTTCAGGAACAAAGATGAATTGATTCAGAATATCCAGAAACATCATAACTTGAAAACCTAAAATGAATTTAGCTTCAAAATCAGTTATTTATCATGATATATGAATCAGATCAGTCTCTACTTTTTAGCAATGCATAACAGCAGGAATTATATTAGCAGGTGACAAGAATCAGACATTCAATTCGTGAAACTTCGAATTCGCAACCAAATTGCCCTAATGATCAAATCCCCAAATTTCAACACAATCAATTCGAATTCGAAATCAGAATCACAGAAGCGAGATTTCACCTGAGCAATAACACCAGACAAGCCACCAACAAGAGCCTTCACTGAAAGAGAAAGCGATCCTCCATCACCATCCTTAATCAGCGCGAGCTTCCTTAAGTGCTCATATCCGACAATTCGAATGGGAGTGTAGAACAGCGCGAGCTTCCTATGTAAAGGCCGATGAGACCTTTATGACGGAGAATGTCTCCGGCGACGCGGAATGCGTTGGTGGAGGAAGGGCGGTGGAGTTGGAGCCTGGTTTTGGTGAGATCGATGGGGAAGGTCGAGGTTTCTGCAGCCATGGCGGAGAGTGATGTGAGGAGGATATTTGTGTGGGTTTGCTCGTGGCTGATTTTTGTTTTACAAGAAAAAAGGGAGGATGATGAAATGGACGAAATCAGTTTTGTGCATAATTACAATTATCGCCCCTTAATTGGAGAAATTTGTACAATACACCCATAAAAAGTTGGCAAACAAAAAATTACTACAACTTGCGAAATCAATCTAGGCTCGTTTCATATCCATTTTAACGTCTGGTATAATTAATTAATATATCTTATTTGGTATGAATCAAATACGGAGTATATCATATATGGGTATATTTGAGTTATAACAATTATGAGAAGTGCTAGATGGGCTCTCGAAAAATATGGGTATATCTATCTATCTATCTATATATATATATATATATATTAAAACAGACCTATTTAGAGCTCTCTGGTTAACTCTGACCCTATTAAGCTGACGTGTCATTTTGTAGTTAATTCTAAATTTTTAATTAGTTTAATCATTTTCTAATTTTAATTGCTAATTTGACATATATTTTGGTTTCCTAATTTTTAGCATCCGATTGATTTTGAAGATTGTTACCTAAGTTTTAGAAGATGTTTGTTTCTTTATTTTTTGGTTGCTACATTTACTAAAAATTTGCTATTATTTCTATTTTCTTATTTTTACCCTTAAACCTTTTTGTGACAAATTAATTATAGGTACATCTAACTTTGAATGTTAAAAACTAATCTATCTATATATATAAAAATTGTTGAGTTTGATGAAGTAATGACAATTGATACATATTTAATGCATTGAATTAATGTATTAATTTTTTTTTTGAAACGTTAATGCATCGAGTTAATACATTAACAAAATACCTCATTTAATTAGGCTCCTACAGTTAAAGTCTCATGTCTGTTCGTTTCTGCCAGATGCTTTTCCTTTCATTTAATCTCCTAATTTGGGTCTTTTATTTATGTTTTGAGTGTATGTTCGTTTCTGTATCGTATTTTCCTCATCGATTTTTATATGTTCAATGCATATGTCTTTTGAGATTCTCCTTGGAGCATGGTTGTCTTAGTGATTAGCTAAAATTTGACATGATCTTATCACTATGATTTAATAAGTTATTATTCGTTAGATTTTTCATAAAATATTTTATCATTATTAATTATTAAGTATACGTAATATTTTTGTTATATAATGCATAGATTAAGACGCTTATTATAATGGAAACATTTAAAAAAAAAATTATAAACACACTTTTTTCCTTTGAGAAATCGTCGAAATGATATGGTTCATTTGTTATTTTCTTAGTTTGATTACTATTTCTTATATGAAGTATATATGGTCATAATTTTATATATAATTTTATTAGAAATATACGAGAATTAAGTTTATATTATACTAGAAGACCCAATTAAAATTACATAAAACTATTAAAATCTTGTATATATTTTTAGAATGTAACCCTATTGAAATTTCAATATATTTTTATATCTAATCTACACCCAGTACCGTATATATAGGGTTACATTCTAAAATTTCAATAGATATGCACACCTTGTCATACATCCGTAAAAGAGCTACCTTCACGGAGAAGATATTGACATACCCGAACCAAGCTATATATACACCTTGTCATGCAGTACACACAAATTAGCAAACCAATTAACCTTGTGTCAGATTTAAATCAAAACATCAACTCAAAAACTAAACGGAGTACACGAAAGCTACAAAACCAAGAATGAAAGCACGCAATCTTCGAGAAGGCTTTAAATGCCGCGCGTTGCTCAGCTCCGCGCGGAGTTGGACTGAGCAACGCGCGGAGTTTATATTATTTTATAAATTCCTGAATTGTAGATTCGTGAGGGTCGTTGTAAGGAATTTATAAAAACCCGGTTTAGAGAACACTTGTAAGAGACCACGATTAAGTGAATCGGAAATTGATAATAAATGGGTATCCAAACCGGAGTCGGAAAATGTAATAAACCAACCCGTTTCGGAAAATTAAAAAATGAACCGGTTTTCAAATTTTGAAATTTGAAAACCAACCATTACGAATTGTACATTCGTGAGATTGCAACAGTCAAATTTTACTCGGAAAATGTAACTTGCCTCGTAAATGCAAGTTTGACCGGCATTATTTTAAATTTGAATTGACACCTTCCGAATTGTGAAATCGTAAGCAATAAAATAACTGTAAAAAAAAACCAGATAAAAAATCTATAAGTAACCATCCGAATTGTGAAATCGGCGTGTTTTCATCCTCCCAAAAAAAAATGAAGAACACTTGGTGTTCAGATGCAGCGCTCGGGAATTTTTTGGGCCAACCTTTGAACGATTCACATGTGTCTCCTTCTGAAAAATCAATTGAAGAAGTGGGTAGAGAATCGGGAGAGATGAACGGAGGCGGTGAAGAAGTGGCTGGAGAAGCAGTTGCAGTTGCAGATTCGAGAAGAGGAGGAGGCGGGGATGTAGATCCGGGAGTTGTGACGAACCGGGAGGAGGCGATGGAGGCCGGGTTGGTGGGAGAAGTTGATGCAGCGGTCGTTGTCGGTCGAATGGAGGCGGCGTTGGAGGCAAGAGGCGATGTCGAAGTAACCGACGCTACTGTTGAAAAATTGGGTGAAATGGAGTGGGAGGCGGCTTTGGAAGGAGGAGTTGTTCCGAGGCAAGCGGAGCCGGTGACAACAGGGGGAGAGATGCGGCGAGAAGAGGCGGAATTGGATGGAGGAAGAGGCGGCGCCGGTGTGGAAGAAGAGGCGGAATCAGGGAGAGTTTTAGTGAGGTTTGGATCTGAGGGTGCGCCGGTGGCGGTGGAAGGAGAGGGGGAGAGTTTCGGCGGTAATATGGAGGTTGAAGACCAAGAAGTCGAGGAAGAAAGGAGGAAGGGGAAGGGAAAGTTACTGAATGTGGAGGATGAAGACGAAGAACCTGGGCAGAGGCACCCGAATCCTGAAATCGGGAGCTCTGAGGAAACTGAATCTGACGGAGACCCGATAAGCATTGCAGCAAGGGTCGGAGCTGAGGCGGTGAAACGGGCGGAATAATTAATCGCTGATCTTCCTCCTCCGAAAAGAGACCGACGGATTCCCGACGAGGTATGTAAATTTATTAATTTTTATATTTATTAGCGTACTAAATGAATAATTTAAGGAGCGGTAATAATTAAAGTAGGATTTAAAATGATATAAAAAATAGTAATTGTAAATATTTGGCATGATAAAAAAAGTTGTAAAAACGGTATAAATAGTATAATTAGTAGTATTTATGAAGCAAAATCGTTATATATAATTATTTTGCATGTTAATTATAGTGTTGAAAAATAGTAGAACTAGTAATAATATAAGTTGCATGTCAAAAGATATTAAAACGTTAAGTTGAATTGTTTCCATGTGAAAAGATATTAAAACGTTAAGTTGAACTGGTTTGCATGATTTAAATAACAATTAATGAAAAAATATTAGAAATATTAATGCATGTTAACTATTTAGATTTTTTTGATGATAACAATTTAGATAGATAAGTTGTGTAGAAAAACGCAATATAACTGAAATTGTACAAACAATTAGTGGATATAGAATTATTAAAACAAACAAGTAAAACGTTAAGTTGAAGTGTTTTTAAAAATAGTATAAGTAATAAGTAGAAAATCTTGTATTAATAGACATGTGTTTGTTTAAATACGTAATTAGTATAAGTAATGTATACTTTTAGGTAGTAGCTGGTAATATTAGGAAATCCACTGCGGCTGGACGAAATGTGGCCATTCGTATAGTGACGGCTTCTGGTCGCAAGAGAGGTGGGTCTAGAGGGGGTGTTGGTTCATCCCGGGGGCATAGAGGTCGTGGTAGGGGTAGGAGGGTCGCATCTGATCAGGTGCAGTCATCAGTAGGCTCTGGATGAGATGATATTGATAATGACGACCCGTCTTTTTCACAGCCTCCAATAGTACCCTTTGTGAGCGTGCCTCCTCCTACAGTTGAGCCCTCGTCTTCCCCTGCACATGTTGATTTTCATTCGCAGTCCCCGCTTATTGTTGATGGACCACCGCCTGGGTTTGATGATGGACGTCCGCCGGTTGTTGAGCCCGTTCGTCGTCATGTTGTTCATTCTCCTCCTAGTACTGACCCCCAACCTTCAGTAGCAGTTGATTCACCACCTCCTCCTCCCGTTGTTTCCCAACCACCTCCTCATGTTTTGCATAGTTTCGATGCGCACAATGCACATAAGATTGCAAACACCCCTCTACGAGGCCAACCCCCACAGGAGTTCACACGGCGAACCCGATGCTACACCCGGCTTAGTGATTTTGCACGTTTTGGCCCTTACTTACCAAAGGATCCTCCAGAGGGTTCTTGGTTCTGGATCGCTGAGCAGACTAGGTTGACACGTAACATGGATTTGTAGTATGGGTATGTGAATCACAACCTCCTTGGAGCGTTCATTGAGCACTGGCACCCGGAGACGAACAACTTCCATTTTCCTTGGGGAGATATCACGATTACGCTGCATGATGTAACAATGATTTTGAGCCTTGCCATTGAGGGATTACCTGCGACTACAGGGCCATTTGCTAATGCCCTGCAGGAGAGGAGGTTTTCCAATGAGTTGTTTGGGTACATGTTTGGAGTTGATCCCAGTTATGTGTCCCCACTAGATGAGTACAACATGACAACGCCTCTGAGGCAGGGTCGGGTTAGGGCTTGTAGTTTTTGGACCCACATATTGCGGATGATTGAGGACGATGATGATCCTGTGTGCATTGCTGCTGGATATTTGTGGTATGCTATGTCTAGTAGTTTTTTTTGTGGACAAGAGCACAACCCTGCTGCAGACCCGCTTGTTGCCATTATTTGACGATCCGACGAGAGTAGTAGATACGGATTGGGGCGCTGCTGTCCTTGCAAATCTCTATCAGGAATTAGGAGAGGCATCTAGGAGTGGAGTGGTTGGTTTCGGTGGTTGTCCTTATCTTTTACAGGTACGTTGTAATAAAGTAGTGATATACAGTTGTATATATTTTAGAACTGTAACGATTTGCATTAATTATAGCAGATTTGGATTTGGATGTACTTCATTTATGATGCGGGGATAAAGCCGCAGTTGCCGACCTAGACACCAAACTCGAATAGGAACTCGAACAGAGAAGAAAGGCGGAATTAGAATGATATGAAAGAAGGATAAGTCGAATGATAGGCCAATTGGAACCAAATCAAACAACGATAAAACCCTTGAACTTAAGAACAAGAACCTTACCGAATGATGAAGAAACCCCAACGGATGATTACAACCAAACACAATGACTTTGGTGGGTCAAGGCACCTGGAGGTTTCTCTATGGAGTCCCGATAGCACCAACCTTATGGAGGAGATTGACACACACAAGCACAACTAGGGCCAACTGCACGACAATGCACACGGGGCACTCTTCTCACAAAAGCTCTCTTTTGGAAGGAAAAACGATAAACGTTGTATTCAATATTAAAGTCTGGGGGGGGGGGGGGGGGGTAAAACAACAACTAAGGCAGCCTTATATAGGGTTCATAAGGGTGCCAACTAAAGAAATAAACAATAAAAAGTATATCCTAAAATAATAATCCGAAAAACAAATAAATATCCGAAAATAATGTTTCAGGAAAAGGCCTCGGCGAATGAGCCGCGGGCGCGGTTATTGAGCCGCGGGCGCGTTCAGGAGGAGGCCTCGGCGAATGAGCCGCGGGCGCGGTTATTGAGCCGCGGGCGCGGTTGGAGCCGCGGGTGCGGTTATGGAGCCGCGGGTGCGGTTGTAGACATGTCGCCGACAACTCTTTTTGAAACGGCTCGTTCTCTCTCGTCTGATATCGGAATTGAGCGATTCCAAAGCCTAGAGTTTCGTCTTGAAGTCTAGTTTGTTTCATCTTCAGTACTTGACTTCTCATCTTGACTCGAACCGGATCTCTACGAGCTTGAATGGCTACAATACGAGCTCGGGCTACTATCAATGACTTGAATGATGGCTCATAGCGATCTTTAGCCCTAGCTCCAGTGGTTAGCACATCTTTAGATTTAGGACGGGGCGTCCTTGATGATAGCTCAGATGCTCCCGCATCATTCTCCCCTTCTTGAAAAAGATTCGACCTCGAATCATATTTGACATGAATGATTGAACGATCTTCATAGGCGTCATCCTCTTTGATGCACAACTTCCTCTTGAATGTCTTGAGTGCATAGCTCCACCTTGAGGAACAAATTCGATGCTGTGGGGAATCCTTGCCTTCCTTCATTCTTTTAGCTCTTTTATCCTTGTCCTTCCTCTTGTCATACTCATCAGCGACCTGTGAAGGAATAATAGGTGGAAGAGCAACAATTCTAGCATAGAAGGGTAAGGAATGACGATTAACAAAACCATCATGGGCGACTCTCTTATCATACTGCCATGGATAATTCAATAAAACTTGACAAGCTTGCATAGGTACAACATCACATGAAATAGTATCATCATAATGTCCTAATGTCATGACTTCCTTAGCATGCTTGTTCAATTTCACATTAAAACAATCATTCATCCAATGCAGTTTTATAGGACTAGGGTAGAAATTTGTAGTAAGTTGCAAGGTAGTATTCAATCCCATGCTAGCAATTTCACTACAATTATCTTCATCAATTTTCATGTTGCAATCCTCAACTTTACCTAGACAATGAGTTTCTCCTATAATTTCATCACAATAAGCAGTTTGTACATGCAAATCTTTCCTATCAATTGAATCAACATGCTCATACTCAATTTCAACTTCATTATCTAAATTAGTTTTAAGATCATCAACACAAGCAACCTCATCAATACTATCACCTTTTTCATATTCAATCTCAATTTGTTCTAGGTGAATAAGCATATCAGGGCAATCATTAATCATATGATTTCTACTTTGACGGTTTAAGCACAAAACATCTTCAATTTTAGTAGAAAGATTAGAAGTGCTCCCTGGGTTAACTTCTTGTGATGGAGAGGCAAGCCTTAGATTCCTTTCTGGCTTCTTATCCTTTTCCTTCTTCTTGGCAGCCTCTTTGACTTGACAACTCCAACGCTCAAGCTCGGCTTCTACATTAGCAAAACTGTTTTTCACTACCGCTTGCACTCGCGCTTGCCAGTCTTCTGTAGCCTTCTCTATTTCTTTTTGCTTCTTGGCCTTTGTTCTCCTCTCAATCTTGATGGCCAAGTGCAACAATTCTTCCATGGAGGAGTAGCTATACAAATATACTTTGTTAGCTAAATAAGAGTTTAGTATATGAAGATACCTATTCATAGTAGTCTCCTCATTTTCATGCACATTAGCTCGAACCATAGCAGCCTTCATTGCATTGTATGTCTCCTCTGCTGACATGGTTCCTTGCCTCAAATTATCCAACCTTTGCCTGAGCTTACGCGCGAAATATGGAGGCACAAAGCGAGCTCTCATTAAGGTCTTCATTTGCCTCCAAGTGTTCACAAATGGATCAAGTGCTCTTCTCCTTTCTTCCTCAAGATTATTCCACCATTTCAGTGCATTGCCGGTAAATTCACGAACAACAAATCTTACCTTTTGGAATTCCATGAAGTTATGACAACTCCAAATCTGCTCAACCTTGGCTTCCCATTCCATATACTCATCCATGTCCCAACCTTCAAATCTTGGAATGTTCAGCTTGATCTTGGCAAGACCAATTTGCTCTAGCTCACGTCCTCTTCTTCTTTGGACATCTTTGTATGGTTGCCAATCTTCACTCTCTATGTACTCCTGCTGATATCCCCTTGGAGGTCTCCTTCTGGGAGAAACGAACCTGTCCATTATCAAAGAAAAGACTAACACAGAACAATGTTAAGTGAGTGTAAATGAAAACAACTCGCAAGTGTTTACTCTCGTATGTTTTCCTCTGCACTCTCTCTCAATTGTCGTTGCAACCAGCTTTTCTTTGATGGATTGACTTGTATGGATCAATAACCCACTAAGTTGAAACTACCTAACTCCTAGCAATATATGAATGATGGTAGAGATGGAGATGGCTAGCGTAGTGCGGGGTTTCGACTGTAAGGTTCTGACTCAAACAAGAGACTGACTCAATGAAAGAATGAAAATAAGACTCGAAGGTGTTTTGCAAGAATGAGAATGCAAAACAGAGATATGATTAAGCTTCGAATTTCAAGAAGAGCCAATAGGAAGCGTACCTTAACTTGTTCCGACTGATGTCGATTGAAGGATCGAAGACGGAGTCGGGAGGGTTAGGTAACAATTGAGGCTCTTATCTGAAGATTTTTCGAACTGTGGCTTTTGAGGCTAAGCCGCGGGTGCGGTTTTTTTTTTTTTTTTTTTTTTGAGGCTAAGCCGCGGGTGCGGCTAAGGTACCGCGGGTGCGGTTTCTGAGGCTAAGCCGCGGGTGCGGCTAAGGAACCGCGGGCGCGGTTTCTGGCGCGTCCTGTGGTTTCTCACTTCCGTTCGGGCTTGTTCAACCCGATTTCCTTTGAGTTCTTGAGATCCGATTTAAACAATATCAATGAAACTAGACTTGACTCAACAAAACGTAAAACAAACTACTAACTTTGAGACTTTTCGATTTTTTTTTTTTTTGTATTTTTTTTTTTTTTATATTTTTTTTTGTATTCTTTTTTTTTTTTATTTTTTTTTGTCTCAACTAAACAAAACGAAATTACAGACTTGATGTGAGATATTAATCTCAGCAAAATTGAAAATAAATAAAAATAACAACTAACTTGATTTCCCCTGTAGAAAGATAAGATTCCCTCGTAGAAAGATAAGATTCCCTTGTAGAAAGATAAGATTTCCTTCTTTGAAGATCTTGTTTGGGCTTCAAGGAAAGAAATTCCAGCAATTCTTTTGGGTTTCTGATGGCTGCGTTTTGGTAGGGATGGATAGATTTTGAGATGGATGAAGGGCTGAATGGATTTTGGGAACAAGGGTGCTCCAAACTCCAATCTTTCGATCTCCACCAACACTAATCGATCCAAGCTTCTTGCACACAACCTGTAATGACTCAACAAGAAATATCAAAGCAATAGAAGACTCAAAATCAATTTCTGAATGAAACTGACAAACAAGAAAATAAAAGCTGACTCTTTTTGTGATTTTCTGGATAGGGGGTCTCTTGATGTTCTTGTGAAGACGAATGGTGTCAACACAGCTCTGATACCAATTTGATGCGGGGATAAAGCCGCAGTTGCCGACCTAGACACCAAACTCGAATAGGAACTCGAACAGAGAAGAAAGGCGGAATTAGAATGATATGAAAGAAGGATAAGTCGAATGATAGGCCAATTGGAACCAAATCAAACAACGATAAAACCCTTGAACTTAAGAACAAGAACCTTACCGAATGATGAAGAAACCCCAACGGATGATTACAACCAAACACAATGACTTTGGTGGGTCAAGGCACCTGGAGGTTGCTCTATGGAGTCCCGATAGCACCAACCTTATGGAGGAGATTGACACACACAAGCACAACTAGGGCCAACTGAACGACAATGCACACGGGGCACTCTTCTCACAAAAGCTCTCTTTTGGAAGGAAAAACGATAAACGTTGTATTCAATATTAAAGTCTGGGGGGGGGGGTAAAACAACAACTAAGGCAGCCTTATATAGGGTTCATAAGGGTGCCAACTAAAGAAATAAACAATAAAAAGTATATCCTAAAAACAAATAAATATCCGAAAATAATGTTTCAGGAAAAGGCCTCGGCGAATGAGCCGCGGGCGCGTTCAGGAGGAGGCCTCGGCGAATGAGCCGCGGGCGCGGTTATTGAGCCGCAGGCGCGGTTGGAGCCGCGGGTGCGGTTATGGAGCCGCGGGTGCGGTTGTAGACATGTCGCCGACAGCTCTTTTTGAAACGGCTCGTTCTCTCTCGTCTGATATCGGAATTGAGCGATTCCAAAGCCTAGAGTTTCGTCTTGAAGTCTAGTTTGTTTCATCTTCAGTACTTGACTTCTCATCTTGACTCGAACCGGATCTCTACGAGCTTGAATGGCTACAATACGAGCTCGGGCTACTATCAATGACTTGAATGATGGCTCATAGCGATCTTTAGCCCTAGCTCCAGTGGTTAGCACATCTTTAGATTTAGGACGGGGCGTCCTTGATGATAGCTCAGATGCTCCCGCATCAATTTACTTCCCGGGGAACCCCAACTTCGGGCGTGATATGTCAGGTGATGATGAGAGACGCGCAACCCGTGACCACACTGACAGGACTGCTATCCAGGACGATGAGAGCCGCATTCATTACCGACGGATTCTAGATGAGTATCGGCCAGAGGATGTAAGAACTGCTTATTGACTTCTTTTATACGTTAATTGTGTTAACTTTGCATAATGTTAACTTTGTACATTGTATTTTAATGTTCTAGATTTGTTGGATGCCTTACGACAACCTAGATTTTGCGGACCGATTTAGGGCCTCTACATATCGAGGAACGCTGAAGTTCCTCGATATTCAGGAGCCCACATGCCGGATAGGGTGCTACGTCTGTTTGGACGAAGAGCAGACCTCTAGATCCTATTCCACCAGCACGAGTCTCTCGATCTATTAATTCATGGGGCAAGAACAAGTATATTGTGGAGTTCGCTAAGAAGTGGGATCGCTGAGAGAGAATGGAGGACCATCTATGTACGTACATCATGGAGAGCCATGTTGCTTCCCCTCCTTGGTCTGTGGATCTCGGCTACTTAGACTGGTACCTCCAAATATCACATTCGTATGTTAGTCGGTTTTCAGAGAGGCAGCCCCGAATGGATGTAGTTCTTTCGCCGTTTATTGACACGCATCGGGTATGTTTGATTTATTATTCTGCGTTACTATATTTTATTATAAATGTTACATCTACTTACATATGCATGTTTGTTTATTGACAACGTCTTTCTCTTATTACTTCCTACGTCGAGAGACAGCTGCAGACATCCCCTCCTTATTGCGAGTACCAGTGGAGACATCTTTTGCAACTTGCCACCGATGATGGTATTCTTGTTAGGGCATCACAGATGGATGTCGGGTCTTCTTCGACACCCCAACCAACCATGCCATCTGTATATGAGCGAGGGGAGTCGTCCCGTATGGCGGAGGAGCACGCAGCAGCAGAGGCAGCAGGTCGGGCAGACCCTGATGATGGAGATCATGATGATGCAGGTCATGATGATGTGGTTTGAGTTGTTCATGTATTTTTCCTGTTACTTGTTATATGGATATTTGTTTATATGTGTGCTTGCGGTTTAGATATTTGCCTTTGGTGTTCGATAAGACATGGTTTCTTTGATGAAGTAGACAACATTTCATGTATTTGTATGTTGCATTTTGGTGTTTAACACGTTATTTGTGTTTTATCGCTTAAGCATTTAGTTCTTGGTACGAGAAAATTACAATTAAATAGATTATGACCATCGAAGTCTATATGAAAACAAAATTATTCTTATGGGTAGGACATTATATATGTATAAGGTATGGCAAACAAAATGTCTCTCTATTCCTCGCTGAACTAGCATCGTACTCGTTCCTTGTACGGCTCGTTGCGCTCCCATAATCTAAGATATCAACGTCTATGTATCGTTTCTTCTTCAATTGTAAAGTCTAATTTCATAAAAAATAATTAACTAATTTTTAATAAACTTAGACATTATAAATGAATTTAGGGTTTTTTGCAGGAAACCACCCGCTATTTGTCGAAATTTGCAGGTAACCACCCGCTATTAACGTATTTATTTTTAACCACCCAAATTCTATACTTTTCTTACAATTCACCACCCGTAAACAGTTTCCGTTAGATATTCTGTTAAAACTTGTGAAATTACACTTTTACCCCTCCATTTTTCCGAAAATAACAACTTTGAAAGTTATGGGTCAATTTTTGTAATTTCCTAAAAATGGATTAAAAACCTAGTTCATCCCCAAATCTCAATCTCCTCCTTCAGCCATGGTTACCTTCTTCTTTGCTCGGGTGGTGCCGGACTGAGAAAGGGCAACCAAGGGCGGAATGGCGCCTTCACGCGCCACCAACGTCCGATACAAAACGCTATCTTGACATAGCTGCAAAAGTACAGCTGCACTTATCTCCTTATGCCTCTGTGATCCAACCTCCACCAACTCCACCAGAACCGGAATCCCTCCTTCCTCCACCACCGCCGCTCTCCCCTCTCGAACCAGCAGCAACGAGCTCACGACATAAGCCGACTTATCCACCATATTCGACCCGAAATCCGACATCAACTCGATCAAAGGCCTCATGATCCCCGCCTCTAAGGCTCTCAGTTTATTCTCAGCCAAAGTGCAGAGCGAGAATAGAGCCGTTGAGGCGTCTTTCTTCCCTCTGATTCCTCCTTCCTCAAGAAGGTTTACTAACAAAGGAATCGCTCCTGAGTTTCCGATTTCGACCTTGCAATCCTCGATCTGCGAGATCCGGAGTAAGGCGCAGGCGGCGTTTTCTTTCGCAGTCGATGTGCCTGTTTTTAGAGCGGAGATCAGAGGCTTGATTGCTTCGAAATCGACGATGAGGTCTTTATTCTCGTCGCAGAGTGAGAGGTTGAGTATGGCGGTGACGCCGTATTCTTGAAGCTGGAGATCGGGAGAGGAGATCAGGGCGATTAGAGGCTTGATTGCGCCTGCGTTGGCGATTTTGATGCGGTTTTCGGGTCGGTTTTTCGCGAGCAGTCGGATTTCCATTGCTGCTTGCTTTTGATCTAGGTTTGGGGATTTCCATGGCTGAAGGAGGAGATTGAGATTTGGGGATGAACTAGGTGTTTAATCCATTTTTAGGAAATTACAAAAATTGACCCATAACTTTTAAAGTTGTTATTTTCGGAAAAATGGAGGGGTAAAAGTGTAATTTCACAAGTTTTAACAGAATATCTAACGGAAACTGTTTACGGGTGGTGAATTGTAAGAAAAGTATAGAATTTGGGTGGTTAAAAATAAATACGTTAATAGCGGGTGGTTACCTGCAAATTTCGACAAACAGCGGGTGGTTTCCTGCAAAAACCCCATGAATTTATGCCATTTTACACTTTATTAATTCATTTACGCTGTGACATGTCTTACAATCATTTAAATATTTTTTTCATTATTGGAGTTAATTAATTATTATATTTTATTTTGTAAGGATATGGGTTTATGATGTTCAATTTACACTGAAAGGCGATTACTTCAAATTTAGTAAACAGTACTTAGAATTAGAGGAGAAAGATTATAGACAACTGTTACAACATCATACATTGAAATTTAAAGACACACCACACAGAAAGTATACAAGTGACGATACAAGAAAGTAAATAGCACCCATTTTTCTAAATCTTAAGCAAACTTCATAAGCAAGAGCACATATTACATTAATTTTCCGCGGGGATATGTTCCACATACATATTTCCATCATCATCATAGAAATGGTCCAGGACTTGTAACCTAGTCAGAGTGTCACTTGTTTGGACTGCTACTGTTTCCCAGAAAACCTCAGAATTAGCTCGAATGTAGTTTGTAAGTGGACAAACCCAAAATGCACCAAAGATTTGTTTCATAACTAAGGTACCGAACCACGTAGGAGGGTCTGGAACCTTGTTCAGGTCGGCAATTGAACTAATTTCCATAGTTTTGGTGTCTAGTATGAAGATAGTCTTATCTTTGTCCTGTTCTAGTAACACAACAAAGTCATCGGTTCTTCTCATTACAAATCTGAAGTGTCGCTTCAGATTGTACACAACGTCTCCATGTTACTCGTGTAGGTGGTTGTACAAGTCGTTTTAAGAGCCGAAAAACGAGCATTGCGTGTAAGGGCAACTAAACAGAACGTGGACCTAAAAATGCAAAGTGTTAATAATAATAACAAATGACGTTCCCTTATTTAGGTTACGTAAGACGAACTTAGGTAAATACCGTAAAATGACCGTTGTTGCTACCGTTTCCCCAGTCCATCAAAAATTCCTTAGAGAGTGTTTTTATGGAGGAAGATGTAGTTGTGAATGTGGAAATACTACATTCTGATGCGTATTTATAGGCTAGAATGGAACATTGCGAATTGTAAATTCGCAATGTATGAACAAAAATTGTTCTCGAAATACGACATAGTTGAAAGCGCCCGAATTCAGAATTCGGGAGCTGTGTGCAGCAATTCCGCAACTTTCTGCCTTCCCCCTTCTTCCAAGACCCCGGGAAGAACAATACTCTAGCATGTCCACGAATTCCTTATTCGACTCTATAAATAAATTTATAAAGTCGATTTTGTAAATTATATTTTATTTTGTAAGGATATGCGTTTATGAGCTTCAATTTTCACATAACTGCATTACTTCAAACTTCAAATTGAGTGAACAATACTTGGAATTCGACGACAAGGATGACAAACAATTGTTACAACATCATACACTGAAATTGAAATACAAGCGACACAGAAAGTAAACTAGGGACGATACTAGAAAGCTTAAAGCAATGATATGTCTATTTCTTCACTGATGATGCAAATTCTGCAACAAGTGCAGCGTTTTCCTCCATGAGCTCAGCGTTTTTGGCTTTCAGTTCATCTATTTCTTCGCTCCATTCTTTTTTTCCAATCCTCAACAGCTCAAGCCCATCGTCAAGCCCTCCAGCCTTTGCCCAGTTACACAAGTTGTCTGCATTTAGTTCTTCAATTACCACCCTTGCACGACCTGTGTATGGTGCATCGATCCAATGTTTGTATTTGGAGCCTGGCTCGTCTTCAAGGGAATCCCAACACCTATCCGGGCATCCCCAATATCTTCTCCCGTAACTCACCTTGTCAGAACCGAGTTGTTCGGTACAGATCTGCACCGTTGGTTTTTTCCCACACCAACACAGTTTCCCACCTGGATTGATTGTCGATGAAGAGGCAGAAAATAGAGTGGGACGATTCGGGTACATATTTACGTTAAGAATTGAAATTTCAGAGAAATTATAAATCAAGAAATGGGAGTGAACGTGTGTTTCAAATGGCTTGTGTTGAGGGTCTATTTATAGAGTTAGGAAAACACTTTTATATTGTTTTTAATAGTACGACGAGAGTAATGGAAGAAACGTAACATAATTTTCTTACTGGAAATGAAATTACAATGAATTACAATCCGTAGCAAGCAACACCGGAAATTAAACTACTGTTCCCCCGGGACGTGTTGCACTAAAACATGTCCATCAACATCGTAGAAATGGTCTAGGACTTGTAGCCTAGTTGTTGTTGAGCCAGTAGTTGGGATAGATGGGCTTTCCCAAAAAACATCTTCTGAATATCGGATGTAGTGTGTAAATGGACAAAACCAAAAGGCACCGAAAGTTTGTTTCATAACAAAGGTACCGAACCACGTAGGAGGGTCGGTATACTTCTTGAGGTCAGAAATTGCACTAACTTCCATTGTTTTGGTGTCTAGAATGAAGATTCTTTTTTCTTCTTCTTCTTCGAGTAGCACTACAAAGTCATCGGTTCTTCTCATCGAAAATGCAAAGTGTTGTTTTACATTGTAAACAGGATTCCCATGCTCCTCGTGAAGGTAGTTGTACAGGTTGAATTGAGGCCCGAAAAAATCACACCCCGAGTATGGGCAACTGAAAGGAACGTCGATCTGAAAACGCATATGGTTAATGAATAAAACAGTTATTCTGTAACTCATTTGGGTAATTAAAAAAAAATTAGAAATTTACCGAGTAATTCCCGTTGTTGGCATAGTTTCCCCAGTCCATTTTGAATTCAAAGGGAGTGCTATTTCAATCAAAGCTGATGTTGTGATGTTGGCATTTAAACATTGTCTGGCGTATTTATAGGTTGTTTAGGATATGAAGACATTGTGAATTTACAATTCGGTAGTACTCCCGAATCCAGAATTCGTGCACATTATGCTTTCCCATTTTCCAAGACCTCAGGAAGGAACACGACTCTTCATATGTTCAAGTTCTGGGAAAACGAGAAGGTAGTGTGATAACGAATCCAGAATTCGTGCACATTGTGCTTTCTCGTTTTCCAAGACCTCGGGAAGGATCGCTACTCTACACTGTCTACTCGACACTGTCTACTTCTGGACACGAATGCTAGATTCGGGAATGACCAGTGACAAAAAAAATTCAAGTATAAATACATGGTCTGACTGCATGGTTTGAAATGCAGTTTCGAAGTGCAGAAAATATCCACAACGTATTACAAAATGGCTAGAACTTTTGATGGTCCTGGACCACCGATGCGGCGAAATCAACGACCTAGTGTTCAAACTCGGTTATGGGTAAGTATTAGGGAGTCCGTAGTCAGTTAATTGTATTTCACTATATGTATTCCCCTTGATGTAAACTAGTTTATGTATTCATATGTTGTTTCAGGATTCAACGCGTAATCTATTTAGCATACCTGAACCGTGAATTGGGAATGGCTAGTCGACGTTATGTGGCACAATTTAGTGGTTCCCCATTACTGCTACATGTATTGCACACACACATAACCTAGTTTGTTTTTCGTGTTGTAATGCTGAACTAATTAACTGTAACCCTTTTCAGAGTTGGATATGGGCGTACTTCCCAATGTTTAAAGATCATGAGACAACAGATACATTTTTTGTAGGTATGCTGGATGCCTTGGAAGGAAGTGGTGAATAAACGTGCATTCAAAGTGTCTCACTACAAAGGGGCCCTGCAGTACCTGGGTATGGAAGAAGGTTATAACCCAGATAGGTTTGTAAGACAGTTTGGAAAAAACAAATAATACCGAGGAATCCACCTATCGAACCAGTGCAATGTAACACACCTTCAAGAAATTTTGGTGGTTATATGGTCAAATACAATTCCGGGGACAATAATTTTGGAAGCTGGTTCGACCACTTCCTGGAAGACGATGATTTTCCCATCAACAACCAAGTTTGGGAAAGTTCAAGTGATTATATGGACTGGTATAGACAACACTCTCATCCTTACAACGATGCAGACTCAGCGAAACTGGTCGCTGGACTTGACCAACAACCCAGGCCGTTAGCACTACAAGCCTTCCGTGTAAGTAATATTCATATAACATGTGAATTTATTAGATATGATTGTAATATTTTCAAAAATACTAACTACATACATCCGGTTATATGAACAGCGCCTGAACCACATTGAATCAATAATTTTGGAGAATGTGGAAGTACTTCGAGGTTATGCAGATGACGATCCTTTGAAAAAAATTATAATGCAAGTAATAGGGTCTGTCATGACTTCAGGTCTTCTCGAGGTAATAAGTTATACAGGCGATGATTCATCCCAAAGATCGAGGGCAGAGCGGTTGGATACAGATTCCATACCGGCACAGGACAGATCACCACAGAGATTCAGCGGCGTCCATACCTTTGGAATGTACACTCACGGCGATCCGGGACCTAGCTCCTTCATGCTCGGTCCATACCGCCAACCCGAATCATCATTTCAAGAATTTAATATCACTGAACAACATCAATATCAAGGTTCTGTTTTTTCAGATTTCAGAACACCAGGTGCAAGTGGTTTTAGTAGTAGCCCAAGTTATGGTTCTCCCCCGTCGAGAGTGTTAACTAGGAACTATTTCGACGGTTATGATGGAGGTCATAGAAGTGGCTACTGAATGATGTTTGACGGACGTCATTCATGAAGTATTAGAAAGTGTGTTTTCATTTCTTTCTTACTGCAAATGAAGCTTCGATTTGTAAATTTGTAGCGTTTCGTCCAATTTCTTACAATAATTCCTTTTCCACACATTAAAACACATACAACATAGGTAGAACGTAAACATTACGACATGGATTAGAAACGTACGTTACAACATGGGTACAACACAAACATTACAAAAGGACGGGGTACGTAGTTCTGAAACGAAGACAGTAGTACATAATTAAACATGAAAATACTAAAAACTAGTCAGAACGGTCGTTACGAGCCAAGTTGTCCCTTAGGTTAGCTATTTCATGTTCCAAGGTAGTAATACGCTGCAGTAGTTTTCTGATGGCGTTTTGCGAGTACTCAGGATGAGGAGGATCTATCCACTGACAGTAGTAGCACATGGTATAACCGGTGGCAGGGCATGACCAGAACCTTCTGCCTAAGTTTCTCTTCGATTCTGACTCCATAATTACCGCTGCCTTATTGCATTCGCACATTCGAACTGCGCTGCTTCCGGATGAGCTGATTTCCGACATGATTATGACTAACTTAGAGTTTGAAAGAGTGAGAAGCTGCTACTGTACCTTGTAGAGTGTTGGAGAAGTCCATTTATAGACGTCAAACTACCCTCTCCTCCTCACCAAATTTGGAATCGTATCTGCAAAACTTCCCGAATTATGAACTTGTGGGCTATGCCATCAGCTTTCCGTAATAATTGTGAAGCTCAATCTTCCCGAAGTTCAGCAAAAGTGATGGAATCTTATCTGCAAAACCTCCCGAACTATACATTCCTGAGATATGCCATCAGATTTATGTGGTAATTGAGAAGCTCACTCTGCCCTAAGTTCTGCAAAAGTGATGGAATCTTATCTGCAAAACCTCCCGAATTATACATTCGTGAGATATGCCATAAGCTATTCATCAGGACTGTGAAGGTCCCTCTGCCCTACATTACGAAAACTGACATAATATTATATGCTACACCTCCTGAATTGGCGATTCGTGCGGTAGTGCAGAAAAATAAGAGTGGAATTTGCCTTCAATTATTTTTTCTTATAAATACACAGGAATATTAGTACACAACGGAATTTTTATACACATAACTGGAAAATGGATGATGATACTGAAATGCACTTGAAACTGCATTATGGAGGTCGAATCATATTCCACGATCGCCATTACAGTTTTCGGTAGTAGCACATGCATATTTCAGTAAATGGCAATATTTCTTTGAAAGCACTCCGCCATTACAGTCTTCGGTTTTAGTATTCCCCCGAAATTTACAAATCGGTAGTTACTGCTGCGACAAGAGAATTTCCAAAATAAAAAGCTCACTCTCCCCTATGATCTGAAAAAATCTCGAATCTTATATGTATAGCACTCGAATTCATAACTCATTAGGTTTTGCATCAACTTTTCCTCAAAAAAACGAAGGTCCCTCTGCCCTTGATTCTGAAAAGTGGTCGAACCTTATCTGCGTAGCAGCCGAATTGTCAATTCGTGAGCTTTCGGATCAACTTTTCCTCAAAAATACGAAGGTCCCTCTGCCCTACATTCTGAAAAGTGGTCGAATCTTATCTGCATAGCAGCCGAATTGTCAATTCGTGAGCTTTCGAATCAACTTTTCCTCGAAAATTCAAACCTCCCTCTGCCCTAGATTCTGAAAAGTTCTCGAATCTTATCTGCAAAAGGCTCACGAATCGTTAATTCGTGAGCCTTTGCAATAACTTTCCCTCGAAAACAGAGAGCTACCTGTGCCCTAGATTCTGAAAAACCTGACACGAGTTTACCCAAAACCTCTCGAATTGTAAATTCGTGTGGTAGTGCAGAACGGAAATTTGCATTTGCCATGCATTTATTCTGTTATAAATACTCATGATAATAGACTCACAATGACATATGAAGCTATACAGAACCGAATATGGAAACTTTATTTTTAATGGAGGTTAAACTGCATTACGGAGGTCGAATCATATTCCACGATCGTCAATTTCCACATCACTCTAGCAATTACCAGGGCGAAGAAAGAATCTTTTTACGTCTTCTTTTCGAAGGTAAGTCTAGTATTACAGTGGAGAGCTTTTCAGATACGTTGATTAATAACGAATATGTGAAAGTACCACCGGGTCGTATATTTTACTTTCCAACAAATGTCCATGAAATGAGTCGTATCAAAGAGGTAACGGAGCTAAAAGATGTACTGAAGATAGTTGATGGATGGATGGATGTTAAATTCGGGAGATGTAATGTGAACTTTCACCTTGGAAATGCAAAAAGCCCTAGATTCCTCACAAATTTTCCCGTAAAACATGCACTACTATCACGAATTATAAATTTGGGAGGTGTACAATCACCTTTACCATCGGCAATGCAAAGCCTAAACTCTAGATTCCTGACACAATGCTCAAACCTTATCTTCATAACCTCACGAATGTTGTATTCGTGAGAAATGTTTACTGTTTTTTTTCCCCTATATATATGTACATGTTGAACGAATTAAATGTCATCACAACCAAACACTACAAAAAAATATGGTCAGTCAAGGTTCTAGCAACTCCTCTCGCTCGGTTCCCGAAGTTGACAGATTTTACGAATATTTAGGTGTATATTGTTTCCAACTTTTATTTCTTACGTAAATCTAGTTAACAATTTGTTGTAAATAAGTGTTTCTGTTTGTTAATAAAAGATTGTGACTACCCGGGTCAAGTAAGCATATTGAAGAAGCGTTTAGATGCGGCTAACGAAAAAAGTAGTCAACTTCTAATGACTATTGATGATTTGGAATTCGAATTGTCTTGGTATAAGGATAAATACGAGGACCAGAAGAAAATGCTCAGTTCAGGGGAGGTATACCCACCAGAGGTTGTTCAAGCTCCTGCCATGACACACGAAATTCAAATTCACAACAATAGATATGCTAAAACTGTTACGGTTATCCTTATTGTTGTAATGATGATTTTTATGTCCCGTGAGTTTTCTAGACCAACTAAGCGAACCGGTCGCTGCAGCTACGACTTTTCGAGGCATTAAGGGGGGGGGGGGGGGTGTTCGCAGTTTGTTTGTTTAAGCAATTATGTTGTTATTTCAGTAAGAAGTTATGATGAATGAAATGAACGAAATATTTGTTGTTTTACCAAATGTTATTGGTTGTTAGCGTTTCAACAATTCTGACCATATTCACTACAACAGTCAAAATACATAGTACATAAAGATACCAACCAAGATTCAATAATGAAGATATGCGTCGAATATGCAAAAGGTCTACTGTGTAGTTGTCGTAGATATTGGAAATGGTTTATATGATCCTGAAATTGATGATCCCAACCGCTTACGCTTGAATGATGGTAGTGGGTCCAATTATAAGCAATCAGAGGAATTAGAGCATTATCTGATAACTTCACCTGCATATAACATAAATATAATGTCAAGTATATTCAAAATCATACCATTTAAAAAAAAATGCAAACTTCTCATTTTACTAACCGGTATGTAATGATCTCGATTCCCCGCCAAAGCAATCACAATTACGTCTTTCGCCTCAACGGGGCTACCCTTGGAGTAGAATGGGAACGTAGTATGTGAACCGCCCCATGATAACAGGACAATAACTTTTTGGAAAGCGGTAGCAGCTATAAATTCACATGCGGGCATCTCCATCCAAAACTCTCGGTTTGAACATTGCCCTAACCAACCTATACGCTGGACCAATAAATCTAATCTTGTGAATGTGGGACCAATGTTGTCGTAAAAGTGGTAGTTCGCTTGAACCTCGTTCACCATTGCAGTTCGCACATGTTTCCATGAATCCTCATCTTCCAAACCAAGAAGCCATGCTAGAGATCGCTACCCACAATGACCATCTCCCCTTACGGTTTAGTAGTTCGTAATGTAACCAAACATGAAATGATCTACCTGGTTGTGGCCAAACACTTTCTGATAATCAATACCCTGACTTACACCTGACCGCTCATCATCATCATCCTCTTCCAGGTCGTCCTCGTCCTCAAATTCATCGTCAGATTCCATGTAATTTTTCCCTTTTGGCCTTCTGTACCTCAGACGACCTATATTATCAGTGCCTGATACATGCTCATACCAAGTCTGCTCCCTCTTCTCAGGTTGAGTCATACGTGGCCTGCCTTTTTTTTATTGTGTCCCAATGGAGGCTCTTGCAAAGGACGTCTACACTCATTGTTCACCTCATTTTCCTCATTTGGGGGAACTGTATATCCTTCGGGTGGTTTGTGCCAAACAATTTGTTTCCAAAAGTCGTGAATTTCCCCTAAAGGAATTGGAACCCCCATACACATGTAGTAGTACAAATCATGTGCACAAGGAAGGCCTCTTACATTTCTCCACCATCTATCGTTGCACACATGAGGGTGGAAACCCTTGGAAGGATTCTCGATTCTGTCCATGGTCTCCATAAGTATATTCATACAGTCAGTTGAAACCTTGTTTATGAGCTCTGCATAATATGTATACCTCCCTGTTCCTTCCATGCGAATAACTTTGGAGAGTCTGGTATTGACGTTCATTTCCATTTTCCGTTGAATACCCAGAATCTGAGTTACGACAGTTGAGTGGATCTCCTGTTCTATGGTGTTAAACGAACCAACACTGTTGTCTATGAAATTTTTCAACCTCGAGTGAGCACCTTCAACCCTACAATACATATTAATATTTGTAAGACATGCTTATGTATACAAAATCAACACATACATAATTAACAAATGTAATACCTATTAGTTGTCCTCGTAAGAAAATGAAATATATTGTTCGTCCATGCCCGTACAATGCGCTCTTTGTAAGGAGACAACCAAGTCTCGTTTAGATATGGATAAAAGCCTGGATACTTCTTCCTTATCTCAGCTACACGGATATTATACGTTTCTACGGATTTAGAGTTGAATAGAGCTCTACAACTATTCCCAAACGCTTCAGAAAAATTATGGTTTCCCGTTTTTGTTTTTACTTGTGCCTTGCAGTTGCACACTATATGAAACCAACACAATAGGTGTTTTGCATTAGGAAATACCTCCGCAATGGCCTTTATCTCCGCCAGTTCACGATCCGTCACAATCGCTCCAGGACTTTTCCCAATGTGATCGTACATTTCCTTCATCTTCGAGAGAGTCCACCTGTAGTGGTCAAAGTTCTCTCGTGCCATGAATGAGTACGCAACGTTGAATGTTTTCCCGGTGCAAGTAAACCCTACAATCTCCAACAACGCCATATTGTACCTGCATTTTCACATAATATTACTACACAATTTATAACAAATTATTCAAATTTAAAAAACTTATATACACTTATCATACTTGTTCGTCTTGTACGTAGCGTCCATGATGATGACATATGGGAATAACCGCAACAAGACAACGACTTAGGGTTTGCCCAAAAAAAATCTTGAATTATGTCGTTGTCGTGTGACACAGGACGGGATCGTACCATATAACCCCTCTCCAACAAATAGCTTCGTGTAAACTCTGTTACATCTTTTCCATCCATTTCCTTAAGAGGTAGATTGTAGCACATATTTTTAATTTGATTCTTTGACGTAATCATCCGTCCCCCCTGCTTCGCTATCAAAAATAATAGCATCTTAGCCGGCTTCACATGCGCTTTTATCAAAGAAACAATATCCTTTTTTTGTTCCTCGTTCATTCTTCCAGCATATACATGGCCCACCAATCTTTGTGGGAGGGTGTGATTGTGCCACCCGCACATCACTCTCAATGTCCATTCATTATCCTCACAGTGACAATGGAGGCGAAACGGACACAGACTTTTTTTGGACCTCAGATTGCGAATCAGTGCATTTTTAACCCCTCTATAAGCCCCATATTTCTCACATGTAAGCTTCACATAGTTATCTCATGAACGATGAATTATTAAGACCATGTTGTGCTCTCTACCGATTTCATGTGCCCAAAATAACATATCTTCTTTGTTATTCCACACAAAATCGTTTTCAAATAACGATGTGAAGTCTTCCTACAAATAACGATGTGAAATATAACTCATGAAATTTTTACTCCGGTTTATAAAATACTTCAACTAACAAAACATACATAATGCAGTAAACCAAACAAATTGTATTATGAACTAGATCACGAATCCTAAATTCGGGACACCACAATATACTTTAAATTAATATTGTGAAATAATTTGTAACTCGAACACATTAATTAAAAACTTCATTATTTATTATATTCCTAAAAATGCACTACACGAATATTAGCCTAAGAATTCTTAATTACATTACAATATGTATATAGAATTCATGTCGTTTTACAATATGTAAGAATATATATATACACTCATTCTAACATACAATACCTTTATATATATATACATTTACAAAACTAACACATTGAAGTAAAAATTGAAATTATATGTACACTATGTAGCTTCCCATAATTATCTTTTTTCTTTTATCGAATCTCTTGATCGAAATAATATCGGTTCTCCTTCTCGTTTGTTTCTCCTTCCTCTTCTCGTTTGCTATGGAGGAAAATGCTCTTCTCTGTCCTCTTCTCCCTTCCTAACCATCACGTACACTATATTTATACCCATGAGAAGCAATTAGGGCAGAAAAAGCATCCGAATTGGCAATTCGCGAGGTATTCGAGGCATTTTCCTCGGGAATGCGAAGCTACCTGTGCCCTAGATTTCTGACAAAACTAAAAATCTTATCTTCTAGACCTCACGAATATATAATTCGTGATGTTTGTTTTTTCAAACCGGCTTTCCATTCAAAACGCATATAATTAATTATTGAACCGGTTCACTTTAATAATGAACCGGTCCGATCAACTAATTTATTATTTAAACCGGTTCTTTTAAATATTATTCAACGGTTCACTATACATAATATATATTTCATCTGATTCTCATTTTAAACCTCACGAATTTGGAAATCGTGAGGTTTGAAGCGGAGTTAAGCGCCGCGCAGAGCCGAGCTCCGCGCGGCTGTCAGTTCCGCCGGAAAAACCGACTGGTCATTCTGCCGGTCATTCTGTCGAATCTAGTGCAATTATCCTCCCCCTTCCTCTTCGTAATCCTCATGAGATAGTGGGGGTAAAAAAGGCATCGTGGAGGAGGTAGATGAAGAAATCATCGAGAAGATAGGAAGTAGTCCCCGTGCCATACCCGAGTTATTTCATATTATATATTTTAAATTTTAAATTGAATTAACCCGTTTCATACACGGGTTATTTCATAGTATTATATATTTCAAATTTTAAAATTGAATTAACCAGTTCCATGCACGGGTTATATAGTCAAATTTTATATTTTATATATTTATGAATACTAATATGATATTTTTTATAAACTGGTTTGTAGGAAAAATAAACGAAAAATTATACTTAAAAAACACTTATGCTTTCCGTTAGAGATTATATAATCATATGGGTGGTTTTTTTTTATTAAAAAACTTCTTATTTTTTATTTTTATGTCTATATCACTTATATTACTCTATATATTAGTGGCATCTATTATTCTTCATATATTTTATAAAAAAAAATTGATAAATTTAAAAAAAATAAGATTGTGTGAAAGTTTTTTATTTGATAAACTCAGATATTATTTACTTTACAATTCATGATTTATTTATTACAATATATAGTATGTAGTATCAAATAAATTTTAGTAGTTAATTAATACATAATTAGAAAATAAAAAAATTTATATTATTTTTACTTTTTTATTTAACAAAAGAATAGCTAAAGATTTGTTATATTTTGTTGCAGAGATTTGTTAGAATTTTGTTATTTGAATTAATTTTAAAATTCAACAAAATAGAAAGAGAAGTTTAGAGGAAATTACACTTAAGATTAGTGGGGCCAGAGTGACGAGAGCTCCAAATAACCCTGGTTTAATATATATATATATATATATATATATATAGGTCGGTTCCGGTGTAACGGATTTTGTGGTGTAACGAGTGGATTGATTAGGAGCGTTGGATTGATTAAATGAATGGCTTGAATTAATCATGGAAAAAAAGGATAAAATAATAATTTAAAAGCCCATCCGTATTTTGTGGCAGTAAAGATTCTTTAAGAATTTTTTTGATTTTTCGATTTTAAATTTAAATGTTAATCAGGAGAGAGAATTCTTAATTATCGCTTCACGTTCTTCTTCAGTAGGTCTTCTCCATTGCAGTCTGCATCACAACCTTCACGCTCTTATTCAAGGTTTCTTCATTCTTCTTCAAGTTCTTCATTCTTTTTCCATTGTCGCTTGAATTTACAATGTCTACGGATGAAGTTGATCGTAAAGGTTAGTTCTTGATAATTAGGGTTTCTTCATATTTAGTTTTGGTTACTATGATGTTCGACTGAAATCTGGAAAAATCCCTTCTTATGTGGAAGAATATATATTCGATTTTGTTTAATCGATATTCATGTTTACAATGCATTGTGTGTATTCGTATTCTAATGATGTCTTGATGATGTATGTGACCCTTTTTCCTTGCATCATTCTATACATTTTTGTTTCTACTTTCATGGTTGCAATATATTTTTCAGATGGAGTTTGTGGAGGAGTTGATTAAACAAGCAGGCATCGTTGCTCTACCAGGATGCAGAATGGAAGAATCTGTTTGATAATGATTCAGACATTTGTTACCTTACATCAGATTCACCGAGACTGCGGAGGAGCCGATAGAGACGGTGGTGGAGCCGATAAAGACGATGGTGGAGCCGATACAGTCGGCGGTGAATAATCCGTTGTTTGACCGAGGAGGAGGAGGAGGCGGCGGGAGGACTTCGAGCGAGGAAGGGACGGAGGGACGAGGAGGCGATAGACTGGGGAGGATGGGGCGACGGACTGAGGACGAGAAGGCGACGACAAGACGAGAGGAGGAGGAGGAGGAGGCGGTTTGGGAGGAACTGAATGCTCTGTAAAAAAAACCTAGCTTTTACTAAATTGGTTTTTGTTTTCCTGATTTGATTTGGGGAGTAAATCCCGTAATTTTAGAATTGGAATCTTGTGATTATTTTTTTAATGTGGACACCCCTATCTAATAATGGTACAACCCATTTTAATTAATCTCAGCCATTTATTTAATCATCATCCTGTGGTTTAAATTAGTTCACTCGTTACACCGTAAAATCCGGTTACATCAGAACCTATATATATACTAGTGTAGTGACCCGTGCTATGCACGGGAAATTCCATATTATTCGTATGAAAATTGTATATCTTTTTAATCGAGTTCGTCAAAAACTAAGATAAACATTTTTCTTGTAAAAACTGTTTATAAAAATATATTTTATTTCATGAAGGTTATGTACGTAGTTTGACTTAATTTTTATTATCGAAAATAATCCTAGTTTTATCGTAAGAATATATATTAACCTTCGACATAATATTTATTCTCAATAAAATAGCTTGTATATTTATTGTTCAAAGGAATGATAATTTTTTAAGATTTATTTGCTAATATAATTATCCAATCTATTAATAATTGAAATTAAAAATAATAATAATTGTGTAACAAACCAAGCCTAAAATCACTCTAAGAGCTCTAAAAGGTTCATCTTTAATATATAAGATATATATATATATATATATATATAGAAACCGGTTCAGGTGAGAACCGATTTTAGGAGAGAACCGGCCTTATCGTAAGAACGATTCTCAGCCGTCTGATCCTTCTCATCCAACGGTCCATGTTATAACGTGGATTTCATTAACACGCGCCCACGCGCCTTTATAAATCCTGCTTCCCTTTCTTTTTTCATCAGCTCTCCCTCTTTCACTCTGCTTCCGTCCCAATTTCGCTCCATAATCGCCATTGTTGATATCTTTCTCAAGCTCATTTTTCCCTTTTTTCCAGCTCCCCTCCTTCATATCTCATTCTCTCTTCGTTTTCTCTTCATTCCGATAGTTTTTGTTTGTTCTCACTCCATATCAGTTTCTTTACCATGTCTTCTGATTCCAAAGCTTCCGATGAGATAAAATCTCATTCAGGTTTGTTTATTAAGTTTAGTTTATTTGTTTGTTTTGCTCTTAAACTTCTGTAATTTGTATTATTTTTGTCGAATACTTGTATTTTAAATTTGAACTTACCTTTTATAAACCCTAATTTTGTGTTCTGTTTATTGCAACTTCCTAAATTTGTTTTTTACTCTATTTGTTGTATGCATGTCATTACATTATTCACTATTTCTGTGTGGTTTTTTGTAAGTGTTTTGTGATCTCATATAATGTGAGTTGTTGTGTGCATATGAAGTGAGTTTTGTTCTGTTTATGCTATTACAACATTTTCTTTTTTCCCTCTATTGGTAGTTAATGACTAGGATGCTTTTATTTCAGTCTAAGTGATGTTTGAAGTTTTTTTGGTGTTTTCATATGAAGTCATTTGGGGTTTCTTTGATTTTGTGATTTATTTGTATTCCTATGTTTTCATATGTAGTGACTTGTGTTTTGAATATGAAGGGCTTCCTCATTTGTTAGTTAATTATTAGATGCTATTAACATCCTAACTGATGTTTGAAGTTTTTTGTTGTTTTTTCCATATGAAGTCTTTGTCGTTTGCATTTCTGTGTTTCTTTCTATCATTTGTTGTTTATCTGTATTCCTTTTGATGCTTATCTGGAATGTATATTCTTTTCATAATGTTTTGTCTTTATCTTTGCAGGAAAAAGTTACATTTTAGGGAAACGGAAGACTAGCCGCACTCCTGCAAGTATATTGAATTCTAAACTTGCCAAGTCTGCATTTCAAGATGAACACAACAACATCAATGTTGTACCTTCTCCTCCTCCTGTTACTGGTCTCTCTTCTCCCAAGTTGCATAATGCCATAGTTATTAGGAGTAGTCCTAGGCTTAACCTTCTCAAAGCATCAGTTTCTCAGGAGTCAATACCACCTCCTCCTCAAGTTCCTGTTGTTTCTTCTCCTAAGTTGCAGAAGCCATGTAAGGATAAGGAGGCTGGCATTGTTATTAGGAATAGTCCTAGGTTTAAAGTTTCCAGAAAAACAGCTGCTAAGGATGCAATTATGGGTAAAGGAAAAGCTAAAGTGACATATGCAGATTCACCTGATAACAGTTCTGATTCAGATGAAGATCCTGAGTTGAAGAGAGCATTGAATATAAGCAGATATTTAGCTCATAACCAGCAGCCAGCTCTCATATCTCACGATGGCCGCACTGTTGTTAGGAAAAAAGTTATGGGCGCCATGAAGTCTCATTTTGATACCCTCTCTTCTAGGAACTCCCCCAAAGCTTTGTTTATCGCTCTTAAAAAGCTGTCTGAAGATCAGAAGAAGGCTGTTATTGATATTGGATTTGGTAGCATCCTTGACTGGAACATTCAAACTTTGCCTAGAAATCTATCTCACTTTGTTTTTCAGAGTTTTGAAGCTGGAGATTGTTCTCTGAAATTGAGTTCTTTAGGTAAAGAAATACCTCTTGTAGTTTCAGATGTTAAAAGGGTTTTTGGGCTTCCTGACTGTGGTGTTCCAATAGTTCTTCCAAGTAGAGTTCACAATTTTAACTTATTAGCTGAGTTTAGGGCTCAGTATCGGGAGCCTTCCAACAATACAACTTTGAAGCCCTCAGAAATATGCAAGAAAATTGTGGATTGTGATGCTGGTGATGATATGTTCAAAAGGAACTTCGTTATGCTGTTTTACACTTTAGTGATTGAAAGCCAAGGATGCGGAGTCATGAGCATGAGACCATTGGATTTGTTGGATGATATTTCGAAGATCAAAGACTATAACTGGTGCCAATTAATCTTCGATTTGGCCATTAAGCATAAGGTGCAGTGGTCGCTTTGCTCTAAGTCCGAGTTTAGAGGTCCAGTGCTATTTCTTTTGGTATGGTTTCGCGAATTGCATACTTAGTGATTTCTGATTTGAATATTTTCTTATTGCCTATAAATGATTCCTATATTAATTTCATAATTTATTTGCATTTTTGTAGCTGTGTTATGTTGATAGAGTTATGGTTCTCAACAAACCTGTTCCAAGGGATCTTCCTCTGATCAAAGTGTGGACAACTTCAATGTTGAAATCCAGAGAGGCTGATGAGATGCTTGTTGGTGCGTTTGGGAAGGGCAAAATTCTACCTGTTTCTGAGCCTGCTTTGCAACCAGAAATTACTCAGCCTCCATTGCAACCAGAATCTTCTTGCCCCATTCCTAAAGAGTGTCTTGGTGATGGAACCATTCCTGTATGTTTTTGTTTTATATTTTTTTTAGTTGTTATCCCTTTTTTGCCTGGATTTTATAATCTAAGAATCTTTGTTCTTGTTTTCAGGATTTTGTTCTTCAGCAATATAATGTTGTTCGTCAAATTGCTAACAATATTCGTGAATTCTACAACAACATTGAAATTGCTCCAGTAGAACATGCTCAGAATACTTTCTTCAAGAAAGTCAATGAAGAATGCACTCGACTTTTGAAGATAAAACTTCCAACAATTGTCGCTGGAGATGATGTTGATGCTTCTGGAAATTTAGATGACAGTGATGAGCGCTTTTGGTCTGATCCCATTGTCTTTGATATGATTGAAGAAGTAGAGAAAGCTATTGCTGCTGAGAAGAAAGTTACAGAGCATGTATCCATGTCTACTGGTGTTTCATCTTTCTTCTTCATTACTTTTTGTCTTTTATATTTTTTCATATGTATTTATTCCTGATTTTTATTCTGTTCCTTTCATTTACAGATGCCGGTCCCAGTAATTCTTTTAATGATACAGTTTTTCACGATGCTGTCAATGATTCTTTTGAAGTTCCACTTGAGCAACCACCTAATGTTTTTGATGTTTCAATGGATCAAGATCTATCATCCCCAACCTTTGTCAAACTTGTAGAATCTGAAGTTTCGGATGTACCAGTTATTCCTTCAGAAGGTGGAGATTCAGAAGTTCCAGTGGAACAATCTTCAGTAGCATCCACTCTTGGACAATCTGCAGTAGCATCGTCTCTTGAACAATCTGTAGTAGCTGTGGGTTCAGTGGCAGACTGTGAACAATCTGATCCAAGTAACAGTGGACTTGAAACAAATGTTATTGATTTAACAATTGATAAATGTTCAATGGCATCTCTACCTTCTACAGAAGAAGCATCTAATGTTACCTTACTTTTTGGTATGCAAAGTTAAGTTAATTAATTTTAGCCTACTTTATTTATGAATTGCTTACCTTAATGATTTTTCTTTGTTGTATTTGCAGAAGCTAAAGATAAGGAGAAGAAGAAGAAAATGCCTAGGTTCAGTGGTTTGGTTGCTCGCCGCAGTCCTCGTTTTACTCTTAATGGTGAAGGTAATTCCATTAATGATCCTATTACAGTATTGCTGGACAACCCTCCTTTAGAAATTTGTGCACCGGCTTCCACTGTTTCTTCATCATTTGTTTCTGCAAAATCAGTGTATGATTCTGAAAAATCAGATCTTGCACCAATTAATATGGGATTAAGCGCTTCTGCTTTCCAGTTTTGCACAATCCCACCATCTTCTACTGTTGAGGTAATAGTTGCTTTTAATTATTAGACCCTGTGTAGTTTTATGTTTGGTTTTATATATTCTATTTATTAATGTTTTTATAGTGTATGCCTCAGGTTCCTTTTCATACAATGTCTCAACCTGCATCAAATTCTGTAAATCCTGTTGTCCCAAAACCATATCATCGAGCTACTAGGGTATTTGATTCAAGTTACACTTATCATATTTTTACCATTTTTTTATGTTGTCTAACATTTTATTTTATTTTTCAGTCAACTGGAGGAAATTTTCCTTCTCAGCGCACAATGCGTCCTCCACAAAGCTTAAATGATAGGTTTCGTGATAACATGGCATCAATGAGAGCTTCTAGAATTAGCGAGACAAGTAAATCTCCATGGTTGGAAAGACATATTTATCCAGATGTGAAACCTAACGCCAAAGAACGTCGTCTGTTTCAATGGGTTTCTCAGGATAGGAATGAAAAGTAAGTAAAAATATTTGTTATATTGGTTTTGTATCATTTTTGGGAGTTATCTTGATTGGATTAGATGTTTACTTTGGTCTGCATACTAGTTCAATTGTGAACAACATACTAGGTTGAATTGGGAAGTGCATACTAGTTTGAGTTGTGATGTAATGTTTTGTTCTTGCAGGGAAGTCATATCTAGTCATGCATACTAGTTGGTTTTGTATTATTTTTGGGAATTATCTGGATTGGATTTGATGTTTATTTGGGACTGCTTAGTAGTTTAATTGAGAACTGCATACTAGTTGAATTGTGATGCAATGTTTTGTTCTTGCAGGGAAGTCATATTCAGCCATGCTGAATTAAAGCTTACTTGTCGTGATTTTCATACATTCTGTCAAGCTCGATTCTACAGTGTTGACACTAAGATTGTTGATGTGTGGGCCCGAGTATTAAACTTTGAAGAGTTAAAGAGATGTGAATCCAGTATCTACAGATTCTTTGCAAGCACCAAAGTTTGTGTAAGTGCCTCTATATATGTTGTTTGCATGTCTGAACATTTGAACTATAATGTATTTTTATATTTTGCATAATTTTTTAGGAAGCAAGTATCCAACAAGTTACAGTCACTGATCCTGATGCTATGAGTGTCCTTTTTGAAAAGCAAATTCGCATTGAGTTTATGAATTTGAAACTTGGTGTTTACCCTCTAGACTTTGGCTTGGTATGTATGTTATTTCTGTTTGTTTCCTTTTATTTTGCCTTGTTTCTATGTTATCCTTCTAAAAGTTAACTTTCTGTTTTTCCTCCCAACACAGTTTGTATTTCCCATTAGCACAGGGGAACATATCTTTGTTGTTACATTTAACATGAAGTCCAAGAAGTGTGAATTGTTGGATCCCTGTACCAATCCAAATTTCAATCACACCTGCTTTGCTGAACAACTGGTAAGATATGTTGATTGTATTTTTTATTTTTTCCAGAGTTTTTTTTAACATCTATTTGTTATTCTCTTTCAGAAAACTGTTTTTGCTCTATACTTCAAACATTTAAATTTGCCTACCGAATCTGAAATGATTCTGAAGATGGAAATTTCAAAGCCTCGTCTACCCATTTATGGAGGGATAGAAAACAGAGATTTGGCCTTCTTTGCCATGTACAACATGGACACATACATGGGATCTGGCTTAAAGGATTGGAAGTACAGGCTGATTAACAACAATGCAAGCCATATTACCACCTTGAAGATCAGGTACCTGAACAAGATTGTCAACACATGTCCTCCAAATGACCAAAAGATGGCAAACATTGTACAAGGAAAGTGTATCACCTCTGTGAAGTTAGATTTGGAATGAAAACTGTAACTGTGAAACTATGCATCAACTTTCTGCAACTCTATAGCTATTGCTGTCTGAATTGTCTAATTGGATATGAAGACACTTGTCTTCACTTTTGAATTTCATTTTATGGTGTTTCAGGATTGCATATGAAGTCATATTTTGAACTGGATATGTGTTTTCATGATTGCTTATGAATCAGTTCTTTCTTGCATACATACTTTTTTGAGTACTGCTTGTTTTCTGTTCGTTTTTCCTTTTTTCTAGTTTGTTTATTATTTGTTGATCATTCATACAACTTGTTCATTATAATAGAAAGCAATTTTATCAAGCTTGCATATGTGAATTAAAATATATTTAATTGTCAAGTCTTGTCAAATAATATTTGATACAAGTACTCCGTATGCTATTTAACTTACGTGTTAGTTTTCGTTTTTTTCTTTGTTTTTTTGTGTTACAGGCACGTTTTCCAACCGTCATTATAGCAGTTACCAATCAGACAATTTTAATCCCTTATAAATGACCGGATGTCTCTTGTCAATTCATTTCACTTCCCCGTGTGACTCTTCAGATTTCTCATCTTCTTCTTCTTCTTTTTCTTCATCTTATACCGATAAGGTTTCGGTTTTCTTCATCTTCATCATCTGAAAAATGGCAAAAAGGCAGAAGTGTCCTTCATCTAACGATCTTTCTTGTCAGAGTCTTTTTTTGTCTCTTCCAAACAATCTGATTTCTGAAATTGTTTCGAGAGTTGGTTCTGATTCTCTTCCCAACTACTTTAATTGCATAATGAGGTAAACACAGTGTTTTTGTGTTTTGCATTCGAAGTGTTTTCTAGATTGCATGCGAAGTGATTTTTCGATTTTATACCTTTTTGAATTCTTGGTTGGATTTGAAATTAAGCCTTCATTTCTTAGTTTTGTTGCTATCACACTGATAATCTTTTTTTTTGTGGTGGTTATAAATTTTTAGTTGCAAGTCGCTTGAAAAAATTGGGCAGGAGAAACATGTTCTTTCCCAAGTTAATGTTGAAGATTTCGATACCGATAATCTTTCTGAAGCCCAGAAGGTTGTTGCTACTGTTTTCTTCCATCTATGCATTGACAAAGATAATGGTGGTGCCATATATCGAAAGGGATTTGTAAGTCTTTTATTATTACATAAGTTTTTGTAAATATCTTTCGAAACCCTGATAATTTAATGAAACAATTTTTTTTTTGTTACTTGTATTGTCTTTTGTATGCAGGATCATTTCTTCCGTGATTTCAACTATGACCTAGGATTGGAAATGCTTGAAAGGGCTGCTAATTTAGGTCATATGCAAGCAAGATATCTCTTGGGTGTTATCTTATTGTCCAGTGTTTCTGGAAATGTAGAGAAAGGAATGGATCACATCAAATTTGTCAAGGCTTCACTTGGAAGTAAGATTGTTGATTGTCGAATAAAATTTCGTGAATCTGTTCGTTATCTTTGGGTGCTTCATCAACGTCCTCGATTCAAAGAGCTGAAGCTTGAGAAGGATCATGTTCCATGTCAAAGGAAGAACCCATGGTTGAGATATGACTATTGCATGGAGAGTGATGATGATATAGATTTTTGTGATGCTTGCACTTGTGAATATGAATCCAGCTTCTTTTTCTGGCTTCTTTTTTCACTTTATTAATGTTTCTAGATCCTTTATGTTTCCCTTTGAATAGTAGGTTTGCAACAAAACTTGGTTTGTATGTGTTGTTTATTTTGTCTTATTTTCGTTTGCAATTTAGAGATCTGGATTGAAGTTTATTTTGGTTTGTAATTTCTGTTTAATTATTACTCGTTTTAAATATGGCGCTTTATCTGCATTGCGTATAAGGGAAATCGGAAATAAAGCTCCAATTTTCCTACTTAATAGTGGTGCTTTATACTTATATAGTCTACTTTAAATTGTGATTTGCATATGAGTTTCATTTTGATTTGCATTTGAGTTTCATTTTGATTTGCATATGAAGTTTATGTAGATTGCATATGTGGTTTTAAGTTGATTGCATATAAGGTATATTCTTAATGGAAACAATAAATTTGTGGTTTGCATATGAATTTTATTTGATTTGCATATGGAGTTTATCATAATTGCATATGAAGCATATCTAGATTAAACCTTATGATTTGTGGTTTACATGTGAGGCCTATACTTACATAGTCTACTTTAAATTGGGATTTGCATATGAGTTTCATTTTGAGTTGCATATGAAGTTTATATAGATTGCATATGTGGTTTCATCTTCATTGCATATAAGGCATATCCTTAATGAAAACATTAAATTTGTGGTTTGCATACGTGTTTTATTTGATTTGCATATGGAGTGTATCTTAATTGCATATGAAGCATATCTAGATTAAACTTTATGATTTGTGGTATATATGTGAGGCCTATACTTACATAGTCTACTTTAAATTGCGATTTGCATGTGACTTTCATATTGAGTTGCATATGAAGTTTCATTTGTTATTTGCATATGAAGTTTATGTAGATTGCATATGTGGTTTCAATTTGATTGCATAAAAGGCATATCCTTAATGAAAACATTAAATTTGTGGTTTGCCTACGAGTTTTATGTGATTTGCATATGAGTTTCATTTTGAGTTGCATATGAAGTTTATATAGATTGCATATGTGGTTTCATCTTCATTGCATATAAGGCATATCCTTAATGAAAACATTAAATTTGTGGTTTGCATATGAGTTTTATTTGATTTGCATATGGAGTTTATCATAATTGCATATGAAGCATATCTAGATTAAACTTTATGATTTGTGGTTTACATGTGAGACCTATACATAGATAGTCTACTTTAAATTGTGATTTGCATATGAGTTTCATTTTGAGTTGCATATGAAGTTTATATAGATTGCATATGTGGTTTCATCTTGATTGCATATAAGGCATATCCTTAATGAAAACATTAAATTTGTGGTTTGCATATGAGTTTTATTTGATTTGCATGTTCAGTTTATCTTGATTGCATATGAAGCATTTATAGATTAAACTTTATGATTTGTCGTTTACATATGAGGCCTATACTTACATAATCTTCTTTAAATTGTGATTTGCATATGAAGTTTATGTAGATTGCATATTTGGTTTCATCTTGATTGCATATAAGGCCTATCTAGATTGAAAACTTTAAATTTCCTGTTTGCATATAATGTTTATTTTGAGTTACATATAAAGCATATATAGTTTGCATACCAACTATATATGGTTTGTATACGAGGTTTTGTAATGCATATTTATTTTTTCAGTTTTGCATTTGATGTTTTCCTGGATGGTAGGCATATTACTATATGAAAACAACCATTTTAGCTAGTTTGAATTCTTTTTTTAAGCAATAAGTTGCCAAACAGTATGATTACACTCCATGTAATAAGAACCAGTATCTATAATATGCCATAGGAATCTATATATCTTGCATGCCTTCATCCAGTTGTTTCTTCTATGATTTCATTTAATCTGCATAGAAAGATCAAGTAAAACTATTTAGTCTTACATTAAAATGTGTATATGGAAAGTGAGTTAATGTATTAAAAATTATTGAATTAATTTGTTACCTTCTCTATCTCCACATGTTGCCCTGTTATGTCCATACTGACCACATATTCCACAGCCTCTCTTTTTCTTTGTAGCTGTTTGAATGCCCAACTCTTTTTGGCTTATCATTCGTCCTCTTCTTGTCCCCTTGTTTTTTGCTTGTTTTGGTGGTAACACTTGAACCTCAGCTGGAGTTGGTCCTACATATTTTTCAAAATCCACAGTGAAGGATGATCCACTTGAGCTTGCACCTATCTGTTCTGCAAAATATTCCTTCTTTTGTTTTATAGTGTTCAGTAGCTCCTTCATGTATTCTGGCTTGCTTTCAATCAAATTTATGCAACTGTGCATTTCTCCCAAGAGTTGTACAATTGTTGCTTTGTTCTCCTCTGTTTCAGCACTTTCTTTATACAACAAACCATCAATGTTGAATACTGGTTGTAATGAAGCTTCTTTTGTCCAACGCTTCTGAATAGACTTCTCTGGCACTTCCTTAAGCCCCTTGTTCCGTATAACCACAAACATGTGTTGGCAAGGCAAGCCAACTTGCATAAATTTGTTGCATGTGCAACATAAATCAACATTATCTAAATCTGTCACTGTGTACCTTTTGTTGTTCTCTTGTTCAATCTCATATTTTGCTATTGTCCCTTCCTTAATCATGCTTGTTACCATGCACTTGTAGATTGAGTTGTAGATAGACTGTTGTACTTCATAAAATATTGAGATTGTGTAGACTTTCGAACATGCCTTTTCAACAACCCAATCTGTTTTCATATTGGCTTTGCTTGTTGATGATGATGCAGCAAGCTTGTGTTGTTCATGTCTCTGTTGATCCAATGCACTTTCAAACTGGCTATTGAACTGGATTAAAGAAGAAGATTGCCCAAGGAATCTTCCAAAGAAGCTATTTTGGCTTTCTGACCTTGATGTTGTTCTGAGCATGCCTCCCATCCTTATATCATTGAAGAATGCAGGTATCCAGTATCTCCTTAAGTCAAACATTCTCCTCATCCAGTCGTTGTCTTGTAATTCATATTTTTCTATAAAATCCCTCCATCCATCCTCAAACTCTAATTTTGTGATGTCTTTATTCCAGACCAGAGCGTTGATTGCTTGTTTGAATTCTAAGGTGTTGTAAATTCTGCTTTCTATCTTGTCTGACAGCTTGAACATGATATGCCACATACAGAATCTATGCATTGCATTCTCAAATACTTGTTCAACAACTTGAATTACTGCAGGATCTTGGTCAGTCAGTATGATGTATGGCTCGTGGCCCATCGCCTTTTTGAAGTTGTCAAATAACCACACATAGGATTCTGTGTTTTCTTTCAACATCAAAGCAGCTGCAAATGTCACTGATTTCCTGTGATTATCTACTCCTGTAAATGGTATAAATACCATATTATACCTGCATCCAACTCAGAATGTTATCTCATTCTTCAAATCCTCTGTATGCAAATGTAATTCTCATTCTATTCATATCCTAAGCTACTCAAATGCAAATCAAATTATTATTATCAAAGTCACAACAAACATATTCTCATTAATAAGTTTTGAATTTAGACATGAAAAATATTACCTGTTTTTGTTGTATGTTGCGTCTGCTGTCACAACATCTCCAAAGAATGAGAAACCTTTTCTACTTATAGGATCTGCCCAAAACAGTCTCTCTAGTTGTCCTTCCTTGTCCACAAAATAGTCAAAGTAGAATGCCTCGCATACTTCTTTCTTCTTCTTTAGTTTATCTATTATCATTTGCCCATCAAATCCTTCCAAATATGAATTTAGATCTCTCTTCAGATTTTTAAAATCTGTTACGCTAGCTCCTATAGCGCCATATGATCCTACTATCTCTTTGTATATTCGGTATCCCTTTGTTGCACCAATATTTGCATTTCCACAATTTATAATGAAATCAGCTTCAAAAGCTCCTATATTTCGGTTGGATTTGGCAAACTGTTGTTCTCTTTCAGTCATCATCGGGTGTGTGTGTCGTTCTACGAATCCTTTTATCTTGAACTTCCCTTCCTCAGTCCCTTTCAAAGTTATCCTTGCCCTGCATCCAGCCCGATTTGTCACTCTTCGTCTCTTTACTTTGGTTATAATAGGTGTTACAGCCATGACTGGTGAAACTCTTTTTTGTCCTTCTCTATTACATAGGAGGTACTTCCATACTGTTTTCCCATCTATCTTTTTGTTTGTGCTTTTCCTCACTTCAAAACCACACTGTTTTGCATAATTATCATAGAATTCGTCTGCTTGCTCTGTGTTGTCAAATACTTGTCCAACCACTGGTTTCATTTCAGTTCTGCATACTGGGATGTAATATGTTGTGCCCCCTTGAGAAATCTGAATTTCATTGTTTTCTGCAACAAGATTTATATATATTGTAAATCTGCAAATCCTAAAGCACATGTTTCTCTCTAAATGAAACTTCCTCTAAATGCAATTCAGAATCTCAGATTATTCATTAGCAATACAAAGTGCACCCAACTCAGTAATATCAAGTATCAGTACTCCTTCTTATGAATATTTCTCTATATACAAATCATATTCTCATAGTATGCAGAAGCCAATTTCCTAATATGCATAATTTAATCGTAATCCTATCAACAGCAAATCAATCTGAATGCAACTTAGGATTTTCAATTCGGATTTTTATCAGCAGCAAAGCAACTTAAGATTTACAATTCAGATTTTCAACAACAGCAAAGCAACTTAGGATTTTCAATTCAGATTTTCATAGTGTTGAAATCTGGAATTCTATAAATTCTATTCAGAATTTGATATCGGAAATAAGTTAAAATTCATTGTTAATACCTGTTTCTTCTTCTTGATTTGTCGAAATAGGGTTTAAACCCTCAGACGTAGTCGAATTGGGACCTATGGTTTCTTCCAGGTTAGCTACCGTTGAATTTGTATTATGCTCTTGTTGTAGATTTGTTACAGTTGATGTCGGCGCCATTGCTGGATTTGGAGTTCTTCGTCGTAAATTTTGATTGTGATTTGATCGTAGAAGGAATAAAATTTCGCCGTCGAAATCGCCTTCCCCAATTTCTATCGGGTTGAGGAAATTTTTCAGACACGCGTGTGTTTGGACGCGCCCGTTTAGAAGGCCGAGACGCGCGTGAACCCTTTTTCTGTCCTCCTCAGCGATAACGCGCGCTCCGCGATGGACGGCTCAGATTCGTTCTCACCGTTCTCACCTACGAATCCGTTCTCACCAGATCTTGACCCTATATATATATATATAGATTTAGGCTCCTGAGAAACCAGCTCTTAGGGAAAAACGGAGTTAACAATTTAGAAGCGTTGGATCAACTTCGGATGAATGGCAAGGATTAACTCAGAATTTTCAATAATAAAAAAACGTTTTAATTTTTATCATATTCCCCTAAATCCCGCTATCAAATTTCAACCCTCTCTCTCCTCCCTAAACCCTTCTCTCTCGTTCTCTCCAAGCCCTTTCCTCTCCTCCGCCTTTCTTCAACCGCACCAGTCCTCAGGAGTCGTCTCTCCGCCTCTCTTCAACCGCACCAGATTCGTTGTTTGCATCTCCATTTCTGATTTCGAAATTAGGTTTTGATAAAATTCAAAGTTCTGTTTGAGATTAAACAAATCGAAAATCTCGTAGTAGAGTTTACCTGTTGATGAATTAGTACGGTATGAGATTACCTGTTACTTATCTGTTGATGAATTTTGCTTCCCTTTCGATTCTGTTCGATTTCGATTTTTTATAGTAGATTCGGTCTGAGAATCTGGTAGTAGAATTTTGCTTGCATACTGAATTTTTCTTCCATTTTTGATTTCGTTTCTCTGAAACCACGCATGATCCTGTTCGATTCTTAGTTTTTTTTCATATATACTTCCTCTCTTTTTGTTAGTTCTAATTCAGTCAGGGTCGGATTCTATTTGATCTATTTTGTTGTTGATTTTGTATCCAATTTGTAAATTTGGATTGTTGATTCGAATTTTTTTAATGTCATATTGTTTTTTTGCTGAATTGTTGAACTATTGTAGATTACCAAATTGCTAACTGTATTGCTGACTTGTAGATTACTGAATTACTGAACTGTGGTAGATTACTGAATTGGTGAATCAATTCTCCAATTTGTTTTGTTGAATTGTTGCTAGTTTGTTTTGTAGATTAGTGAATGGATGAATGAGTGAATGACCCGAATGGATGATATAGTCAGATGTATTGAAATTGATTCACAATGCATTTGACTTACGTAGTTTTTATGAAACAGTGATTACCTTTATTCAAAAAATCTGTGACTGTGTAAATGAAACAGTGATTGGTTGTTGAATTTTGCTTCCGTACATCGAATTAAGGGAGGATATAGGTTTTGTATTTCATATATAGTGATTTGAGTATTTGTTGTTTAACCATTTTCGGCCTTGTCATGTCTGAATCAAGGTCTTCATTATGGCGGGAGGTTCTATTCCGAAGAAACACATGTCTCCTCCTAAAGGAAATGGAGGTAAAAAACGAAGGCTTGTCAAAGGTAATCACAAGTCTCTGCTCACAATCTATTTAGATTTTCAGTAGTGATTTAATGATAAGAATTATCCATTGACTATTGTTACTCTATATGCAGCATGCGACAAAGAAATTAAACAATCTGGAACACAAGAAAGTACTGAAATTGTTCTCTTCACTCCTCCTTCTCCCCTCACCGACATTCCACGGTCGAAGAGATCATCCAATCTCAGGCATTGTAGTGACAGTGGCGTGAGAATGAGATACAAAGCCGTGAATGCATCCATTCAAGATGATGAACCAGCAGAGAATGGGTTGTCTAGGAAGAGCAATGCCAAGAGGAAAGAATTTGGTAAAACTCAATTTTTAATCGTTGTTGCACATATTTCTATCATGATTGATACTAGGTTTTACTAAAGCTGATGCATTTATTTTTGTAGAAGCGTCTGAGGATAGCATCAATGAGGATGAAATTATAATTAATAAATTGGGAAAGTGGTCAAAGAACAAAGGGCAATGTTCAAACACAGCTGCACAAGATAAGATGGATAAAGGCAAGGATAAGATGGTTGACGAAGAGACAAACTTACCACCTATCAGAAGGAGATGCGTTGAAAAAGATGGTTTTGAGGTGATCAAACACCGTGGACACCTATCACTTTTCGTATGGGCCATCAACCAACTAAATGATGCCCAAAGAAAATGCGTAGAGGAGGCAGGCTTTGGGAGACTTCTCAAGATGACATCCTTTGAGATACCCAAGTACATATTTGTTAGTTCATATGCAATATTTGTTAATGTATATGCAGTATAGTTTGTCTGATATGTAGAAGAGGTGTTAATGTATATGCAGTATAGTTAGTTTGATTATCAAGTGAAGTTTTGCTGTCAACATAGTGATTTGTTGTTTTACTGCATAACAAAACAATGGAATTTATGTTTTGACTTTTTATCCTTTAAGAGGTTCTGTTGTAATGATTTATTGTTTGATTTGTTGTTTGCTTCCGTACAATGAATAACAGTTGTGCCTAGTTTGCTTCCGTACATCGAATTGAGGGAGGATATAGGTTTTGTCACTAGTAGAAAAAACACTTGTTGCAACCCCCCTGTTGAGGCGGGCACCTTAAAAACCGCCACAAAAAGTCTTATTCTACTATCTGTTGAGGCGGTCAGTCGTTTAGTTCGCTGCAACAGGTGCTTTAGAGGCGGGCAACTTTTCGTTCGCCTCAAAAAATATGGATGTTTTTGACCTGTTGAGGCGGTCAGTAAGGCGCCCGCCTCAACAGCTGCGACAAAAGAATTAGAGGCGGGCAGGTAGGCGCCCGCCTCAACAGATTACAACTATCCTCAACAGCTGCTTTTAAAAAATTTAGAGGCGGGCAAAGGGCGCCCGCCTCAACAGCTAGTTTAAAACATTTAGAGGCGGGCAAAGGGCGCCCGCCTCAACAGCTTCCTCATATCAGCAAATTAGGTCTTGCTCGACTTTTCCTCAACTGCTTTCTCCTCAAAATTCTCTAAGTGTCGACGGTGCCTCCTCCTCGCCGCCTCCTCCACGCCTCGCCGCCTCCCCGGACTCGGTTCTGTAGACGCTCTACTCTCCGACAACGCTCCTCCTACTTTGCAGCCGTCTGTCATTCTTCTTTGCAGCCGCTTCTCGACTTCTCGTGGACGAGCCAACCTTCGCCGCTTCCATCTACGTTTTCCTTCTTCTCAAAAGAGCCCCACCTTCGCCGCTTCATTCATCCTTCTTCTCAAGGCATCTAGGCAGCGCCGTTCTCGACTTCGAGCAGTCACCGACGTCCTTCTTCTCAGGCAACCTCTTTCATGTTTTGGTATGAAATTAATAGTTGATTATTCCATGTCTATGCCTATGCCATCTATCACAAGCTGGATTTGCCATATTGCCATTTGTTTTTGTTGCAGTTGAGTTTTGCTTATGCAAACCTAGAAAATGTATGGGAAATTGGGAATGTATGCCATATATATATATATATTATATATAGTCATATGATGCATATAGTAGGCGATTGAAAAATCCTATATCATGTGATATGTAATGAAAAGGGAAAAAACACATTAAAAAATAAAGAATTCAAGCAACTTCTTCACTTTGGAGAAGAAGCTGTTGGTCTGTCAACTCGAGGAGAAGATGCTGCTACTTTTTATCTTTTGATATGGAGACTGCAATTTGAACTAGTTGTGGAAACAAATGCCTTTATTTGTTTTATTGACTTAATTTGTTAGGAGAATTTAGAAACAAGTTGATTGCTTGCTTAGGTTGAAGTTAAGTGACTCAGTACAGTGTGATGAAACAGGATTGTATAAGTAACTTAAGCAAGATCGAATCCAAACAAATTTAAGGAGTACTTAATTAACTATTTTAAAAATGGCGAATTTGTAATCTTTATATGTAGCAGGGCTTATTTGTGATACGGATACCTCAAAAACGCCGACGACGCTCTACTCTCACCTCGGCATTCATTAAGGTTCCTTCCTTCTCTTCGCCTCTCCTCCCTCATTTTGCTTTAATTCCATTTCAAGATGCTTAACTGTAAAGATTTCATTGCCGGCACAGTTTTGATTTCGTCGAACTCGTCTTCCAACTCCCCTCGCATTGTCGTCAACTGCTCCTTCTCGTCTCCTCCTCCTCCTCCAGCTTTCGTCCTTGAAGTCATCGAGGTAACTTCCTCCTTCGCAAATTGTTTTCGGATTTTGATGTGCAAGAGTTGATTCCTTTTGTGGTATGAATGGTTGATTTTTGCTCTTGTGGGTGATTAGTCCCTTATTTGGTGGAATTTTGTTTGATTATGTTGTTTTGATTCTTTAAGAAATTTTGATGCACTCCAAGTGTTTGGTAAAATGCCTAGTAGAAAATTTACATGCACTCCAATAGATTATGACCAAGTTAAACCAAATTACACGTACTAACTGAATGGAAACACAGTGTGCTCATTTACTGGAGATGGTGCACGATCAGAACTATGGATTTGATATATTAATTTTGAAACAGTCAAGGGATATTAGTTATAGGAATGTTTCCCTTTATATAAACTCGTTCAAGTTGTTTCATGCTCCAACTTGTCATCGAAATTTTCTTGCAATGGGTAATGAGTAATGATGGATGTATAAAAATTGAATCATACATTCAGAGACCCATAATATACAGTACATATTAATTTTGAGAAGACAGTGTTATGCAACAAGCATGTTTTCACTAGTTTGTTTTAAACTTTCATTTTGACAATAAATATGATTAATTGGGTATCCTTCGGGTATATATATGCTCATCCCAAGACTTAATGACTTAGATCAATTGGGTACTTGGTAGTTTTACTAGTTGTTAATACCAACAAAGTATTTAAAAAAGATTTTCGTTGCTGAAATTCAAAAGAAGAAGATGAATGATCCTAACGTAACCAAATGGTTTTTGCTTCCATATAATCAAGAGTAAGTGTCATATAGCAATCCTTGTTTCTTGTTTTGACTACATCTTTTGACTTGTTTTCTGATGTTATACAATATCTTTTATAAATGACACATAAATCATTGGATTTTATATGTACTAGACCTACGTAAAGCCATTGTGTATATTTTCGATCCTCTCAAAGAAGCACGCAAAGAGTATGATGTATGGGGCATCTTGAGTTTATAAGTTTTTTACTTAAAAATAGTCTTTTCAAATATTTACAAAATCAGAATTTTTGACTTGTATGTTGTTTATTTTACAGGACATACCAAGTGTATAAGTTTAATGGTGGGGTGCGTCCGAGTAAAACGACTAATTTCAAGTCTTGGAGACTCATTCATATAGAGGTATACCATCATAAATTACCTTTTTATTTAGTGACATCAACAGCCTTTGCCACTTTTTAGCAACCTTGATCATGTTTATTGAGCCGATCATCTTGGGGCTTTTCTCTTCTTCTTTTCAAATACTAGAGGCAGAGTTTTGCCTTTATATACTTGAAGAGCTATAGAGAATATAGATTAAACAAGAGATTAATTGTTGCTTCTTATCTCTAAGTTCCATCACCTGGATCTGCTTGTAATTAAAATCTGTTTTCCATGTCCAAAGCCAAGAAGCTACCAACTGCGACAAGTCTTAATTATATTTCTTCAAATTGATTCACATTTAAAGTTAGAAGCAGGACCATGTGACTTCAGATTATATGTATGATTCCAAATCTTGTTTGTATGGTGGGTGAACTACATTGTGTTAGGCCACTCGTATAGGTTTGGTGGACCATCATTTGCTAGCTAGCTTCTCAAAACAGCCTTGCAAAATCTTCATGAATGATCCACATTATATCTAGCTAATAATTCTCACATGGCTTGCTTCTAAAGTATTATATTGTTATTTTAGTGCGCTCAACAAATTGGCGGAACCGAGTGTGGATATTACGTTATGAAGTTCATGTTGGAGATTGTCACGACATATCAAGAGTCTAATGAGCGACTAGATAAGGTAGTTACTTTACCTAGTCCTTTCATTTCATATATGTAAAATCTAATTTTTTCATGTTACTTCACTAAGACGATGTACTATATGTTTTTGAAGGTCTATGTTCAGAAGAGTGCGTCTTATACAAGTGAGGAACTCGATGTTGTTCGTGAGCAATGGGCTAAGTTCTTTACAACCAAATATCTATTAGTTTAAGCTTACGTTTTGGATATTTGAATAATAGCTTTTGTACTTGCATATATTCTGTTGAAACTGAACACATATTGTATGTGAAATGTATGTGCAAGTGGAACGAGACGTTCAGAATGATGTAAACTCTTTTGTAATTGAAACAGATTGTCAGTTTGTCAAATGGAATGACAGGTTGCTTATTCTGTTTGGTACAGGCTGGGTTGCTGTAAATATAAATCGAATATTTAAAAAAAAAAAAAAACTTGTTGAGGCAGGCGGAAGAATGACCGCCTCAACAGATTCATCATTTGCCACCTCTGTTGAGGCGGGCGGAAGGGTGCCCGCCTCAACAGACCCAATCTGTTGAGGCGGGCGGAAGGTTGGGCGCCTCAACAGAGGGGTCTGTTGAGGCGAACATTGCCCGCCTCAACAGCTCATGACCTGTTGCAGCCCCCCCTGTTGCAGCGACCCCTGACCGCCTCAACAAGGGGTTTTTTGACCGCCTCAACAGGTGTTTTTTCCACTAGTGTGTATTTGTTGTTTAACCATGTAATATTTGTTAATGTATATGCAGTATAGTTAGTCTGATATGCAGAAGAGGTGCTAATATATATTCATGTTGATATAAATATCCTCTTTTTTTCCAGCTTTCTGTGTAGGCGGTTAGTTGAGAATTACAACCCCAGAAGGGGTAAGATTACACTTCCAGACAAGTCTGAGTTGGATGTCACAGAGTCTGATGTCAAGATTTGTCTTGGCATTCCTCGTGGCCCCCGAGAAATAATCAAGCTTGATAAGAATTGTAGGTTGGTTGTGGTTGATGCTTGGAGGGATCTTTATGTCAAGAAAAACACCAAATGTCTTACGAGGATGTAGTGAATCGCATGCTATCGCTCCAAGAAGGAGGTGATGAATTCTTACGGGAGTTCATGATCAGTTTTCAGTCTTGCGTCATTGAACCGACGCAAAGTGGTGCTGTAAACCAAACCCTCATCCGTGGATGCTTTGAGAATATGTCTGTAATGAGTGAACTGAACTGGTGTCGCTTTGTTATAAGCAATCTTATCATTGCCAAGAAGAAATGGGATCAAAATCGAAAAGCTTTCTTCATAGGTCCACTCTACTTCTTGACGGTAACTCTCTTTGGCACTTTTTGATTTTATTTTTACTATTTTATAATGTATATTGTTGACCAAAATTCCATTGCTGGAAATTCAGATTTTGTATCTAGACCGTGTGGTGATGTACTCCAACCGAGCGATACCAAGAATGTTTCCTGCGTTTGTTGGTTGGACTGAAGACCTTGTTGATCAGAGGGCTGCTCTTGAAATGGAATATGGACAACTCGGGGATGGAAATTTGGAGCCTCAATTGCCTATTAATGACAGAAAGATTCAGGATCCGCGTCAAACTCCTGAAGAACCAAACCCTAAAAAGGGGCCTGTTCTGGTCAGTTTTCTTGTTTGTATGTTAGCAATGTCGATATGCAGATGAACTGTGTTGATATGCAGCAAACGTTATATACTCAAACCAAAGGATTTTCTCTAGCTTTGTTAGCCAATAAATGTTATACATAAATTATGTTGATATTGATGTTAAATTGTGTTGATATTTCTGCATTCTGAAACTTGTATAAGTTCAATGAAGGCATGGCGAAGGATTTAAGTATTGTGGCAAAAGCCATAGTCAGAATAGCTAATAGGACCAAGGAAATTCCCGACGAGTGCAAGGACGACGAGGTGTCGAATGCATTGATTGAGTCTGCAAGGGCATTACTCGGATCTAGGATTGGTTCTGACAATGAAGTACCATTTGATGCATCTACACAAGTAGGTGATGTGTTCACTCAAACTCAAGATCCCTTTTGGACTAGTCCGGAGCTAACCAAGTTGGTTGAGGAGATCGAGGCTGCAATGTCGAGGCGAGCTGATATCCTGAAGACTGAGGCTGAAGTTCCTCACTGCAATGAAAACTTCAACTTTGGATTCAATGAAAACATTAATCCAGTCAGTTTTAATTAATATGCAGATCATATATAGTTATATGCATTTCAGTTATGGTTATATGCATTTGATGTACGTTTATATGCATATCATTTTTCTGTATTGAACTTGGATAAATGTTGTCATAAACTGATATGGTTTCTTTCCAATCAGGCTGATCTGGGTGCTGATCAGACAATATTCAACCAACAACCAGAGGATGAAGGGGAAAACGCCACTAGTCTTGCTAAACCAGAGGCTGCAAAAGTCGTTGGAGCAAAACATGCACATGACAAGGTATGTAGTGGTTTATGCATATTGCCTAACTAAATGATTTGCATATAAAAGTTATCATATTTTCCAAATGCAGGATCAGGTTAATGCTAACAATGTTGTCAATGACGTTTTGAATGACATTGTTGTTAACCATCCTCCTGCTGAAGTAGTAGATTTGGACCAAACTACAGTAGTTGGGACTAAATCTACCAAAACTGTAAAGAAAGGTAGTGGTCAACGCAGTGGAAATCATAAATATGCTCAGGTAAGCTTGAGGAGTAGTAGTAGGGTGGCTGAGAAGTTATGATTTTATCTATTAAGGGTGTAATTATCCATTTTTTGACTTAGAAGTCATGTGTTATTCTGTTTTATATTCTGCTGACTAGGAACAAGAATGGTGGTTGTAATTATCCATTTCTCAATGATATTCACGAAGTTCACGTGAACCATTATTTCAAATATGCATGTTGTTATATACCCCTTGGGTTTTTCCTCAGATCAACCAGGCACAAATAAATCCCATACAAATCGATGATGATGATGATTTCACAACACCTATGAAGAATTTGATATTACATCCGAAATGAGACGTAAAGGTCCATTTTACAGACAAGAGCCCTTGGATTGACAGGGTTATAAACCCCATGAAATGCATCACTAAGGAACAACGTGATTTACATCATTATGTGACTACATGCTCGGTTGATGGGTTAGTATTTAGTATGTGTGAACTTCTTCTATTCATTGAATTTTTTTTACATGGTATAATTAAAATCATTGTTTTATAACCCATTAATCAGGGAGGTTCTATTCGATAACAATCGTGACGCGGTTCTAGCAAGAGATTTCAAGTCGCTATGTGAAAATAATCTTGTCTCAATTAAAATTGTCGACTTGTGGTGTATGTATCTAAATGATTTAGAAGAGCTTCGAAACAATACCACTTTATCACGTTTTTTCGTCTACCCGTCAAGTATGGTACGTATGCATATGATATACAGTAATATGCAGATGTATAACAGGGTTATGCAATTAATTACCTTCGATATGCACTTACAGATTGAATTTGTTACCAAACCGAAAAGCGATTTGGCCACAATGTTTGGCATATTCCGAGATGGTATGAATGTTGTGGTAGCCAAGACGAAACATACATCCCTTGTAGACGCAGAATTGGTAAGCATTCACCCGACCTACTATTTAAAACATCTTATTTATGATCTCATGCTCAATTCATGTTACATGGACGACATGTGTTTTTCCCGTTTTTAGACAAGGTCAGTATTACTTGGTATGCTTCAACTTTTGGCGTAAAACTATAGACATAATTGACGAACAATTCGATGACGAGGTTGTGGACGTGAATGACAAGTATCAATTAGTTCACAAGCTGGTAATGAACTTTCTTTTAAATCAGTTTGGTATGCTATGTTTTATAATTCCATAATTGATATGCATAAGGAAGCATCGTTTGTTTAATTTTATTGTCCACAGAGAAAGATGTTCTTCAAATATATGGAATTGATGAATCTTTCATCAAGATGTAAAATCCTTGGATCGCACCCACCCCAAGATGTCCTATCACTGTCATGGGTGAATACCAAAAACAAGACTGATAGCGGGATCTATGTAATGCGCCATATGGAGACATTTGTTTAGGGTGGCTCGCACTGGGACCCTGGATTCAAGCGTAACTCATCGAAGTGTATATTTCCTTTGCGTCATAAGTATCTGCATGCACTTATTACATTTAAGAGGAACATGTTGAGAGATGAAATCATTAACAAGGCTAAGGCTAACGCTAAAGTGGCAGGGTAGCATTCAATATGTAGTAGTGATCATTTTTAATGTCATATTCTTTATTTTAATTACAAACAATTAAGAATCTCGCAAACAACTTGTGTTGCCTTAATTTAATTCATAATAGATAGTTTTATTCTACTATTAAGGATCATTCTATATGTTGCAGATTATCTGCATATCTCTTCGGATTGTTTGCATATCTCGACTGATTTTGTGCATATCTCAACTCAAAAATTGCATATCTACCGAATACTTTACAACTTGGGAAAAGAGAAACAACACCAATATCTCCACTAAAATTTGAGAATTTTTCCTTAATTTTTCTTGGAATTCTTGCATATCCTATGAAAAGATTTCCATAACAACCGAAATGTTGTAAACATGGGAAAAATCATGAGAACTTATTCCTTAGCAATACAGATGAACTGCATATCTCTAGGTAGTTTCTACATATCTATACAAATGAACTCCATATCTACAGAATACTTTACAAGTTTGGGAAAAGAGAAACAACACCAATATCTCCACTGAAATCTACGAATTTTTCCTTAGTTTTCTTGGAGTTATTGCATATCCGTAGAAAAGATTTCCATAACAACCGAAATGTTGTAACCATAGGAAAAATCATGAGAGCTTATTCCTCAACAATACGGATGAACTGCATATCTCTCGGTAGTTTCTGCATATCTATACAAATGAATTGCATAATGTCAAATAAGTTAAATCTTGGAAAAAACGAGACAAGTTATTCAAATGAACTGCATAATACGAATTCCAACATCTCTAAAATTAAAATGCATATTACAGAACTAAAAGATTTCTTTGCAATTTTTGTTGTCATGATTTGCATACTTGTTGCACCTCTTGCATTTCCTCTTGCCCTTATTCTGAATTGCGGCTTCCTCTAGAGCCTTCTTCTTCGCCTGTTTTGCCACACACCTCTCCTTTCCATCTTTAAACCTAAGCCCCGGTCCCTTGTTTTTTTCCTGTTCCGGAGGATGGACAAGAATATCAGTTGGTGCACTAGTTCCCGCAAAGGTCTCAACCATTGATCCCATTATATCTTCTTGGTTGTGCACATCATTAGCACCTGTAGTGTATTCTACCTTCTTATTCTTCAATGTCGACAATAAATCACTGATCTTTTCTTGGTCTTCCTCAACAACACCTACACATGAGTATATTAAAGACCACAGTTCATTCATCATAGCTTGTTTCTCTTCTATCTGCATACTTTGATCCCAAACACTATTAGGAATATTAATATTCGCCTTTTTTGCAGCACCCTTTCTCCATCTATCTAGTATTAGACATTCAGGGATCATATCAACACCCCCAGATTTCAGAGCGGTGAAAATGTGACGACAAGGTAGACAATTTTTGTTGAACATCATGCAACTACATGTAGTGAAGTTGTTATTCGTTGCACGTTCTACAACATATAAGTTTCCACAAGGCTCTTTTACAGTGTACGTCACCCTATCCTCATCTGCATATATATTTGTATGAACAATAAGAATAAAATTAAATGTACATAAGTAGTATATGTCAATGTACTGATATGCAGTATAATAACACAGATATGCATTTGTGCATGTCACAATATGCAGATATAACGATATGCCAAAAACCACTACATACCTTCATCCTCATTAGTGGTTGAACATTCAAAACACGTTGCAGAAATCTCGGCTTGCACCATAGTGAATATATTCAAGGTGTAGACCTTAGATGCATCCTTCTCAATCAACAATGGTGTTAAGAAATCCTGTGCTCGTGAAGCTGAGGCAACATCGTTCCTCAATTGGTTATAACGTTGGGTTTCCATTGCACTATCAAAGTGCATCAATAACTCAACAAGGCTGAAGTTCCTGTTCGAATAGTTCCCAAAAAAACTGTTTTGAGATTCTGAAATCGATGTTGTGCCAACAAGCCCACCAAGCACGATATCCTTAAAATACATTGGAATCCAATAGAGACGCAGTGCATACATATCCCCAAACCATGGTTTACAGTCCAACTCATATTCAACAACAAATTCGATCCATCCTTTCTCAAACTCTTCAATAGATTGGGTGTCATCCCAAACCAACTTCCCCAACCTCTTTCTGAAATCCTTGGAATTAATTTTCTTTGCACCGACCTTCTTTGAAACCTTTTCCATGATGTGCCACATACATAACCGATGTCTAGTATGAGGCATTACATTCTCAATGGCGATCTTCATCGCCGGATCCTGATCCGTCACAATGATCTTCGGTGGTGGCCCCATTGCTTTATGAAAGTTCTTGAAGAGCCATTCATATGATTGCACGTCCTCCTTCATGACTAAGCCAGTACCAAAAGTAAGACTTTTCTTGTGGTTATCAATCCCAGTGAATGGTGCAAATACCATGCAGTACCTATATGCATATTAAGTAATGTTATGCGCATATCTCGTATTCCTATCTGCATATTAAATTGAAATCAACATAATTTAAAATAATGTGAATGGGATTACCTGTTAGTTCTGTAAGTCGAGTCAAAAGAGACGACATCCCCAAATGCAGCATAGTTCCGACGTGAGATTGGATCCGCCCAAAACAACCTTGTTAGTTGTTGTTCGTCGTTCACTTCATACTCGAAGTAAAAAGAGTCACATTGTTCTTTCTTCTTCGTAAATCGATTGATAACCATTTGCGCATCAGCAGCTTTGATGTTCGCCATAAGATCTCGCTTGAAATTCTTAAATTCTCTTGCCATGACCCTCATGTTATGATATCCACCAACCATCTCCTTCAAGAGATTATAAGACTTTACTGGCCCTAAGTTCGCCTTAGCACAAGCCAACATAAATTTTTGGTGGCCAATATCCATTTTCCTGTTGCCCTTCATCAAATGTTTTGCTACGTTAGGAATCATGTCGTGGGTGTGTTTCTCTTCAAATCTATCAACAACGTAGGTAATACCATCACTAGATTTGAGAGACAAACTTCTGCAACACTGTACTCTATCCGATGTTGTCTTACGCTTCCCTAAACTGTTAGTTGTATTCTTGGATCCTTCCCTATTGCATTGTAAGTACTGAATCTTTCTAACCTTTGTGTGATTGAATTTGTGATGGCTGCCTCTCTTAATCTGAAAACTAACAGTGTATGCATACTTACTATAGAATGTTTCTCCTTCCAACAAGGAATTAAAGGATTTTCCAATTATTGGTTTAATGTCATCGGGGCAATGAGGAACCCAATACTTTTCGTTTGTGTCTTTCGCGTCAATAACACATTCGGTGCCATATAATGCTTCTTCATCATCATCTGACATAAAATCAACACCATCGTCCGAGGAAGAATATATCACATCATCAGGTCGGTTCTCCTGCATACCTGATACAGTTTTATGCATATCAGTGAACCGTAAATGCACATTCATTTAGAACAATGGAATACCAAATAAATCAGAGTGCATAACCTCAAAAATATAATGTGAAAGTCGAATGTCACATCCACTTGGCTAATAATTCGATTTGATAGGCGAATGTTATTGTTAGAATCAAAACGTATCTACTGCATATTAATTATATCCAATTGCATAACATGTATTCCGAAACGCATACGACTACAATTTTACTGCATAACAAAATTAATGTGAAACCCTAAACTGCTACTACATACCGCCGAATGTCACATGCATATCGTTTTGGTGTTGTCGCATATCAGAACGAAACCTTGTTTAACCCTAGTTTGATGCATAAATCAAAGTCGAATATACTCAAACCCTAATAAAACCCTAATCAAGTCCTATGAATCTATTATACCAAAGTCGATTTAAGTAAACAATTTGATGCATATCTCAATACTAACCTTCTTCCATGGAGATTTGAGTGGTGTTGTATCAATCAACTATTGTTACTGTCGGGAAGAAAAAACTGGACGTGAATGACGATGGAAGAGAGGCAGCGTGAATTGATGGAAGAGAGAGAGAGGCAGCGTGAATTAAGGAAGGGGTTAACGAATAGGAGCCATAGGATGAGATTAGATGAAGGGCTAGATTAGAAGTCTTGTAATTAAAAGAAAATAAGGAAAAAATAGCATAACCCCTTCCTTAATTCACGGTGCCTCTCTCTCTCTCTTCCATCAATTCACGCTGCCTCTCTCTCTCTCTTCCATCAATTCACGCTGCCTCTCTTCCATCGTCATTCACGTCCAGTTTTTTCTTCCCGACAGTAACAATAGATGATTGATACAACACCACTCAAATCTCCATGGAAGAAGGTTAGTATTGAGATATGCATCAAATTTGTTTACTTAAATCGACTTTGGTATAATAGATCCATAGGATTTGATTAGGGTTTTATTAGGGTTTGAGTATATTCGACTTTGATTTATGCATCAAACTAGGGTTAAACAGGGTTTCGTTCTGATATGCGACAACACCAAAACGATATGCATGTGACATTCGGCGGTATGCAGTAGCAGTTTAGGGTTTCACATTAATTTTGTTATGTAGTAAAACTGTAGTCGTATGCGTTTCGGAATACTTGTTATGCAATTGGATATAATTGATATGCAGTAGATACGTTTTGATTCTAACAATAACATTCGCCTAACAAATCGAATTATTAGTCAAGTGGATGTGACATTCGACTTTCATATTAGATTCACAAGATACTTTCATGTAAATCGCCCCTAAGTTATATTTTTGAGGTTACGCAATCTGATTTATTTGGTATGCAGTTGTTCTAAATGAATGTGCATTTACGGTTCATTGATATGCACAAAACTGTATCAGGTATGCAGGAGAACTGACCTAATGATGTGATATATTCTTCCTCGGACGATGGTGTCAATTGTATGTCAGATGATGATGAAGAAGCATTATATGGTACCGAATGTGTTATTGACGCGAAAGACACAAACGAAAAGTATTGATATTCACTATGGTTCGTTAGGGTTTCATCCTAATATGCAACGATGATGGTGTTAATCGTCGTTGTGCAGCAGCTATTTAGGGTTTTGAATGATTTCTTTTATGTCGTAATTAAGTTGGCATATGCATTTTTTCCCACCGTTATGCAATCGGAATTACATTAAGTTGGCTAATTAGGGTTTTATTAGGATTTGATTAGGGTTTGATTATATTCGACTTTGATATATGCATCAAAGTAGGGTTAAATAGGGTTTCGTTCTGATATGCGACAACAATAAAACGATATGCATCAGATGATTCGGTGGTATGCAGTAGCAATTTAGGGTTTCACATGAATTCTGTTATGCACTAAAAAGGTTGTCGTATGCGTTTCTTAATCGCTGTTATGCAACCGGATATACTTGATATGCAGTAGATACGTTTTGATTCTAACAATGGTTTTCGCCTCTCAAATCGAATTCTTAGCCAAGTGGATGTGACATTCACTTTCATATTAGATTCACAAGATTCTTTCATGTAAATTGACAGTCATGAGGGTGAAAAATTTGATTTACCTATTGAATTTTGTATACCTATTTAATTTTACTATATGTTGCTAGGGTGAGATTTTGATATGCGATAAAGTAAATTAATATTGAGTTCGTAATCTCCGTTATGCAGTAGTTATGTTGGCTTTCGCCGTGAGTTATTTTTTCGCGGTTATGCAATCTGATTTATTTGCTATGCACTTGTTCTTAATGAATGTGCATTTACGGTTCATTTATATGCAGAAAACTGTATCATGTATGCAGAAGAACCGACCTGATGATGTGATCTATTATTCCTCAGACGATGGTGTTGATTGCATGTTAGATGATGATGATGAAGCATTATATGGTACCGAACGTTTTATTGACGTGAATGGCAGAAACAAAAAGTATTGGGTTCCTCATTGTCCCGATGAGATTACACCAATAATTGGAAATTCCTTTAATTCCTTGTTGGAAGGAGAAACATTCTATAGTAAGTATGCAAACACGGTAATATGCAGTTTCGTACTTATGTTATTTTCAAGGCTTTAATCATTTTCATGTTTGTTCGTATTCATCATTGTGCATTTTGATTTACTTGATATGCACTCAATATGTATTGATATGCAGTTCATAGGTTGATGTATGCAAAAGAACTCACAGGATGATGTCATGTAGTATTCCTCGGATGATGATATCGATGTATCTAATGATGGTGTGTCAAACAAAGAAGAAGAATTAATATATGGTACGAAATGTGTTACTGACACCGAAGACAAACACACAAAGCATTGGGTTCGATATGCATGAAGTAGTAATTAATATGTGTCTCGCCTTTGTAGGGTTTCATATTGCCTTGATATGTCGCGGTTATGCAATCTGATTTATTTGGTATGCACTTGTTTTTAATGAATGTGCATTTACGGTTCATTGATATGCACAAAACTGTATCATGTATGCAGAAGAATCGACCTGATGATGTGATCTATTCTTCCTCAAACGATGGTGTTGATTGCATGTTCGATGATGATGATGATGAAGCATTATATGGTACCGAACGTGTTATTGACGTGAATGGCAGAAACAAAAAGTATTGGGTTCCTCATTGTCCCGATGACATTACACCAATAATTGGAAATTCTTTTAATTCCTTGTTGGAAGGAGAAACATTCTATAGTAAGTATGCAAACACGGTAATATGCAGTTTCGTACTTATGTTATTTTCAAGGCTTTAATCATTTTCATGTTTGTTCGTATTCATCATTATGCAATGTATTGATATGCAGTTCATAGGTTGATGTATGCAAAAGAACTCACAGGATGATGTCATGTAGTATTCCTCAGATGATGATATCGATGTATCTAATGATGGTGTGTCAGACAAAGAAGAAGAATTAATATATGGTACGAAATGTATTACTGACACCGAAGACAAACACACAAAGCATTGGGTTCGATATGCATGAAGTAGTAATTAATATTTGTCTCGCCGTTGTAGGGTTTCATTATTGCCTTGATATGTCGATATGCAAAAAATCTGAATTGATATGCATTATAATTAATTTTCGTATTGTTGCCTTGATAGAATCTTTTAGTTGATGTTAATATGCAATTTAATTTTTTCGAGATATTGGAATTAGAATTATTTTTTGGTATTACGTAAATTTTGGTTTTAAGATATTGAATTTTATATTTGGTTTAAGTTAAGAGATAAGTGCTTATGTGTTCTCCAAGATTTACATATCTATAGATATGCACAAAATCTGCAGCGATATGCACCAAATCTATATAGATATGAACCAAATTCGTAGCAATATGCACAAAATCTGTATAGATATGCACCAAATCTGCAACGATATGCACCAAATCGTTGTTCATCAAAATCTTTAAGGCTTACTCGATTGATTTGATAAGCGATATGCAGAAAGCTATTGATGATATGCATATCGTTGGTATTGATATTCATTAAACGGTTATGAGCTGATTCTTCATAATGCTCCCGGATTTCAACGAGGAGGAAGCTACGATTGGATTTCAGAATCACATCTATTAAACTATAACTTCATTAATATCCAAAATGGATATCATGATCGGATTGCTGCTCCCTTTGATCCTTCTGTTTTGATTAAGTAAAGTCATCTCCATAACTGATCCATGATGATTTCACCATTTCATTGTATCATAAACTGATTTGAGAACTGAATTTTGGTTAGGAATTGTACTTGTCTAATTAAAGAAAAATCAATTGCTTGGCTGTCAGCTTGTACTCACAAGCAACTAATCATTTGTACATAAAATTTACTGCTTGGTAGTAGAATCACTATACACTCTGTAAACTCTAATTCACAAAAACATAAGAAAATCATAATTGATGAGATTTTGGCATATGATTTCACACCCAACTATTAGGAAGAGAGACGGAGAAGTGATCAAACCGAAAAGACGCTTCACCAGCAGTATCTCAATCCAATCTCAACTCAATCGCAATATCTTCATCATCACTGAACTCCGAATCCGTCTTTGACATCAGCGGATACCCGGTTTGCAACAGCACCATCTTAGTACTTTGCATAGAACTAGATTGCCTCTCTTGGTCCCACATGAAAACATGAACCAACATCGTCACACCAGCATGCCTATGCAACAAAAGCTTCTGACTAACCGAAACCGTGTCAAAGCATCGAATCCCGCCAGAAGACGAGACTAACCAAGGCAACACTTTTTGATTATCGATTCTCGATACAACTAAAAGTTTACTCGCCTTCGCTGCCTCCTTGTGTAAATTGCTTAGTCCTGACAAGCCCCCCTGCATACAACAATTTCGAACAATATTTGACACATTAAGAACAATATTTAATATGCTTTACCGCATAGGGCTTATACTACTCCATAAAAAATACATAAAATCTCAAGCATGAATTCAATTAATTAATAATTTTATCCTAAACTCAACTAGGTCGGTATATAACAAATCAAAAAGAGAAGTTTATTATATATACCTACACTTGCAGGGTTGGTTTGGTGTCGTAGGTAGGATTGTTCAATAACACACACAAAAAGATATTCGATCAATATATATATACCTAGAATCAAATCAAACATTCATTTAGAATATCCTAAATATCAGCCTATACTAATAGCAGCAACTACTTAAAAATAAAATGTTGATATGGAAAATGACAAAAAAATGTGTGTAGATAGTTCGGACTAGCTGTGGTTGAATAAATTTATCTTCATTAGCATGCCCAAATAAAGCAGGAATTAATGTTTTCGATGTAACCTGCATGTAAGGATGGGATTAACTCATTGAATGCACAATCAAAATGGAAAGCCACTCGTTTATAACACTAGATACGGGTCTCGCGCGGAAAATTATGGATTTTTCATATGTGATTTAATATAGTTACACATTATTTGTTAATATTTTGTTGTTGTTATCAAATTTATTAATATTTGTAATTATAAGTATTTTTTTATTTCCTTATATGTATGTTTGAAGTAGTTTTAAAACATAATATTATAATAAAGTTGCATTTTCATAAGAGAAGCTCACACATTAATTTAATTTGTGACTTAATCAAGTGGACTATAAATAAATATAAGATATTACATAGGGATAGAAAAAAGGATATTCAAAGACAGACCCAAAAGCCCAATAGAATTGGCCCATTAACATAAATAAGGTATTGATTGCATTAATTTTCTTCATTGAGCAGCTAGTCTCTATATAAAGATTGGTTTTTCAATGCCAAAATTAAATAAAATCGGTATTGGGCTTGATACGGGCCGATCATTAAAATCTCGGGTTTATGGGTTGCTCATCTTTTAATTTTTAAACCAGTTTTTACTCAAGTTCACGTCTTTTCATGTGCACAGTCAACTCCCCTACCCTCCCCTTCCCTCCTAATACCCTTTTCCAAACAGAGCCTTAGGGTTGTCCACTACTACCCGCATTCCTTCCAAGCCTCATCGCCAACCGCCTTCGCTTCGCTGGAAGCCACCACCCTCCTTTCAAGCCTTCATTTCGTAATTGTCCCGAATTTCCAGGGCGCCTTGCTCTTTGGCGTTATCATCCTAATCCCATGTACAGTTTCTTCCTAATTTGAAACTCCGACTGTGATATAGACAAAGCAAGGTGAGAAGAAAGCAGCGAGTGTTGTTGTTGAAATCACAATTTATCGATCACCATGCTTTCGAAAGAGAAATCAAAATATGATTTCCTAATGTTGTGGATGATGATGGGAATGCTATTGATGAAGGGAATCCTCATACTCTAGATTTTACTGGTGTGGGATTGGAGGAGTTGAAAGAAATGCTAGAAGAGATTACGGATTTGCAGGACAAAATAGTATGTGCAAGAAATCCATTGAATGAGAAGCTCTATCCTCTTCGGTTAGCTCTGATTCTGAGTGTGCATGATGTATTCAGTTGATTAGAGTTTTGCCTTTGTTTGATATCAATGTGCTTATGCATTACTAATAATCCTTGAACTTTCTATGGAAGACGTTTTACAACTTTTGAACATTTAACTGTACGATTTGCAGGAAGTCAGCCGACTGCACCTGGGGATGAACTTTGGAAAAGCAATTGATCCTCTAACCTTGCCAGAGACATCTACAACGTTCTTATCTGATCGCGATTTTGATCTGCATGTGAGAATTTTATTTCTCAATTACATTTGAAATGAAAGCTCTATGAATATGGTCTGGACACCAGTTTTCGATAAACAAGCATGATAAGTTAACAAGAGTGACATCTAAATTTTGAAGCTTTCCTTTCATGACACAATTTGTTTTATAATCTTATTATGATTCACAGGTGGCTCAAACTTCGCTTTAAGTTAAGAAAATAAGCTCTTTGATGGTCTTTTAAAATACAAACTATTATGGGAACTTGCCTTCAGCAATAAAGCAGAAACATAGAGCACCAAACTTAGTGTGTTAGTTTCTGAAAAATATGCAACATTTCAGTCAAGACGCAGTAGAATAAAATTGTAACATCAAGTACTGAAATATCTTAAACAAGAGTATCTCAGTATACTCAGCAGAGTATACTGAGATGAAATTTTGGTCATATAATAGTGAAATTACTTGTAACTACTCGGGATCTTGGTGGAGATATAAAAAACCTTGAGCATATTAAAATCTGATCGCGATGTTTAACCTTCACTAACATACTTCTTTTGGTTTCTCTAAGTTTGTCTGTAGTGTTACTGTATTAACATCTATTCCTTTGTCTAAAACATCTCCTATGTTCATATGAAACCTTGATGCCTAGAAAACAATGCAGCTTCTAGAACCGGGTTCCCGCGCGAAGCGCGGGTCTTTTACGAACTATGTAAGCGATAATATATTGTATTAGAAAAAGAAGCAAAACCCAACTTAGAAAGAACATAATTTATAGAGTGTATTAGAAAAAAAAAAAACCTAGACCACCAGCTCAGGGCTATTTACTGCTAAATCAGCCTTGCGTCTCCTTAGCAATTCTGATGATGCTGCCCCTTCACCCGTATGGAAGAAGATCCGGTAGATTAAAGCACAACAACGCGCTCGCCAATTCGTTTACATGGTGGCCAATGAGGGGGTCTTATGTAATTAGGAACGGGTCTGTCGATACTGACGCAACATGTCCACGGTGTGGTCATGAGGAGACACTGCTGCACGCACTGAGAGATTGTGAAGCTGTCCACAAAGTCTGGTTGGCCTTAACAAGTAATAACCTTTCACCAAGTTTCATATCTGCACTATCTCCTAGGGAATGGATTGAAGCAGACCTAGACCGGGATGCCCAATGTTGTGGAATGTTTGCTATGATGCTAGGGTTCATATTGAAATCACACAACTTGCTGGTGTTTGAAAATTGTGACAACATCAGCTCGATGTCGGCCACTGTTATTAAACAGTTGCTAGTGTACGCTGTTGTTGTTGCTCGTTCAGCAAGGGCTCGTCTGCTAAAGTTCTCCCAGCATCTCGTCGTGCTACGCTCGCGAGTTGTTGGACGAGACCACCTCTGAGCTGGACGAAACTGAACTGTGACAGGGCCAGTAAAGGTAATCCAGGCAATTCTGGGGGGGCGGCTTCTTCCACAATGGAGTGGCTCCTTCTTGCACGCATACGCATTCAAAGAAGGATTCGGGGATGCGCTGGAAGCTGAACTGAAGGCTATTACTCATGGTCTGAACATTGCTAGTTCACAAGGATATACTAAGCTGATCATAGAAATCGATTCCGAAGAGGCTATTCGTTTGATCAAAAGTAGAAGCATACCAACTCACATGAGCTTCTATTTAATTCAAAGATGTTGGCATTTGATTGATTCTTATGTAGGCGAAATTAGGCTCCAACACACAAGGCGACACAACAATGAAGTCGCAAATGCTCTGGCTCAACTTTCTTTTTCTTGTCATTTTGATTTTGTTTCCTTTGATTATGTTCCTGATACATTGCAAAACCTTTTGGATGTAGACCTGGTTGCATCTGGCTAGTGTGTATTTCTGATATTATTTTAATAAAACTTATCAAACGGATGTTGCCCCGTGTTCAGACCAAAAAAAAGGAAAAAAGCAAACCCAACTTCAAAAGAAGATAAATTATAGTGTAATTCAATCATCATCGTTCAACATTTTAAGCTCCAATCCAAGGCGGTAACATCAAATTGATCAGTTTAGAATTCATGTTCGATTATTCACTCAATTTTTAAACATGTATTCTTTCTACCCAAAAAAATTAAACATGTATTCTTTCTACCAATTCTTTTAATTTAAGCATGTATTCTTTTAGGTAAAATGAAATTTAAATTAAACGTGTAACAAAATTTAAAGAGTTGAGTATGTTAAAGTCTTCATTATAAGGCACCTCCGCAACTCTTCATTCTATCAAGATCAAGTCCTAACTCTCTTTCATTAATATTTAAAGCACTTTGTTAGCACACTGTACCATGTAACTAAGTTAATATAATCATAGTAAGAAAGATGAGAATATATAAAGGAAAATATTTATGTGAGAATGATTTTTATTGTATGGAATGTATAGAAAATTCAGACGTACATTTCTTCACATTGACAATACATGTACATTCGCAGATGTGTACATGTCTTTAACAGTGTATGAAAAAAAATACATACACATGTCTGTGTGTGCATGTGATACGCTGCACTTTGTATAGCGTAACTAGGGATTATTACATTAGTTTAGGAGTATTATCATATGTGTTTCGAGTCATTATCATGTTCTGAGATATTTATTAAGAAGTGAAGAAATTAAGAGCAGAACCGAAGAAGATTGAAGACTTGAAAAATGAAGAAGCTTCTGCGATGCCAACCGTGATCGCCATGGATTAGCGGCGATCGCGGTGGAGCAACAGAGAGGAGCCGAGAAGATTTAATAGATCCGCGACCGCGGATTAATATCCGCGATCGCGGGTATTGTGTTTGAAGTTTGGGCCGTAAATATGGGCTTGGATCAGGTGGGCCGTGCACATGAAGGAAGCGGGCAGCTGACCAAATATTGAAGCACGCACCTGCACAAATTCATCCATGACTTTGCTACGTTCTTTCTTTCCTTGTTTGGCTTTATTTTCTTTTTCTTTTATTTCCTTATTAGTTTTAGGATTTATCTTTTTCCATATATTTTTAGGGTTAGTCTCTATTTAAGAACCCTAGTTCCATCATCTTTTCCATCAGACAATTTAGTTTTGCAACCATGAGCAGGAACTAATCTCCATTGTTTTACTTAGCGGTTGAAACCTTCAGTTATTAAGTTGTGAGATTTCTAAACTCTTGTTCTTTTCCTATGGGTTTGTATTAATTATCTTGTTCTTCATCTATTGATTTCTATTAGTTTTGCTAGCTTGATCACCTAGTTTGATTGATAGTTTTCTATTGCTAGACTAGGAATATACGGTGGAATTCCTTGTCATTGTAGCACTCATATCTGCATGATCTGGTAGTTGATTGTTTATATGAAAGAGAATTGATTGCATGTTAATACTTGACGGTTGTAAATTATTGCATGCATCCTTATGATTCATGTGCTCTTTGCTGCTATTTCATCTAATCTTAAGAGGTTTCCCTGATTGTTGAATAGTAAGTATTATCAGGACCGGTTGGCCTGCTAATATATTAAAGATTGGAATAGGAACATTCCCTAGGATTGAATAGAACTTGAGATAAATCTATGATCAACTTGATTGACTGTTGTGTGGATACTTGCTAGGTGAAACCCCTTCTCATCATATTCTCACCCAAACTTTCTTTGCTTGATACTTGTTACTTTTGTCTTTCATACAATCAAACCCCCCCCCCCCCCCCTTGGTTACTTGTTACTTGTTCGTTAGTTGGTATTTCGCTTGACTGCATAGCGATTGGTGTTTTGATTCCCTTGGGTTCGACCTCTACTTGCTTGCTATACTTTAGTTAGTGTTTAGAGTTTTCTTTGATTTGGCACTACGACTTTAGCCTCATCAAATTTGGCGCCGTTGCCGGGGAATTGAAATTTTTCTGATTCGGTGTTAATTGTGAAATTATCAACTGTTTGGTGTGAACCTTTATGGTTCAGACCCGTGCTACTGATTCATCTCTTGTTTCCTTTGACCCAGAGATGGAAAGGACGTTCCTTCGGAACCAAAGAGCAGCTTTGAACCAAGATAACGAGATGGGTGATCGACATGGACCGCCATTGCCTACTATGAGGCAACTCACTGCCCCAGACTTAAACCAACAACCTTTGGCAGTGAGGTTTCCTGAGATTGAAGAAGGTGTGAATTTTGAATTAAAAGCTGGTTTAATTCATGAGCTACCACACTTCCATGGCTTAGCAGGAGAAGATCCCAACAAACACTTGGCTCAATTCCATGCCATATGTTCTAGTATGAAGCCAAGAGGTGTTACCGAGGAGCAGGTCATGCTGAGAGCTTTCGGATTTACTCTGAAAGACGCTGCGAATGATTGGCTCTATTATCAAGCTCTAGGGAGTATTGATACATGGGCTAAGATGAAAAAAGTCTTCTTGGAGAAATATTTTACAGCCACAAAACTGAGCAGTTTGAAGAAGGAAATCACAACCATTCAACAACACTCAACTGAGAGTCTCTATGAGTATTATGAGAGATTCAAGAAGCTTTGCTCAAGTTGCCCATTCCATAGTTATACTGACCATGATCTTCTTATGTACTTATTCAGTGGGCTGATTGATGAGGATCGTCGAATGGTAAACGCATCTTGTGGAGGTAATTTTCTGAAACTAACTATACCTCAGGCCACTGAAATGTTTGAAGAGTTGGCTGAAAGTTCAAGGCAGTTTAGCAGTAGACAGGGATCCCACTCAGTCAAAGCAATTAATTCAGATCAATTACAGACTGACATGAATGAGTTGAAAGAGATGGTAAAGGCTTTGATGCTGAAAAATGCTTCCCTTCATGATCCCAATGCTGAAGTAAACGCTGTTGGTGGATGTCAACCAAGGCCAAGGTATGACTCTTCTAATATTAATTATTAGCAACCTAGACCTCAGAATTCTATGACTGCTGAAGATATGATCAAGTCCTTAGCTCAGACTGTGATGCAACAAAACGCTAAGACAAAATCAAGCATCCAAAATCTTGAAAATCAGTTAGGACAGATTGCTCAAGCTGTGAGTAAATTAGAGGTCAGGGAACCGGTAAGAAACCCGAGAGAGAACGTCAGTGCAGTGTTCTTGAGGAGCGGAAAAACTTTAAATGATTGTTCTGTGCCAAAACCGCGATCGCCAGATCTGAGTGGCGATCGCCATGAAATTACAGAGAGCAAAACAGGGTCTGCATCGCGACCGCGATCGCCATATGGCAATGGCGATCGCCATGCCATTCCAAAATCTGAGGTGAAAAATTATTCGCGACCGCGATCACCGGGAGCCCCCTGAGTACATTGACGATTATGTTCGCCCGAATTTTCCACCTCTGTTTTCTCAGAGGCCTGTTGCTCCCTTTCCTGAGGCGTTGAAGGATACTCGGAGGCTGGATGACGACAAAGAAATCTTCGAAACCTTTAGTAGGTGTGAGGTAAACATTCCTTTGCTCAAACTTGTAAGAGTATTCCTAGATTTGCTAAGTTTTTGAAAGAAGTTTGCACTATTAAAAGAAATCAAAAACTGATAGGAAAGAAGAAAGTTGAAATAAGTGAACAAGTTTCTGCTGTGTTTCAAAAACGCATCCCTAAGAAATGTGGTGATCCAGGCATATTTAGCATTCCATGTGTGATTGGTGAAACTAAATTTGACAAAGCCATGCTAGATTTAGGTGCATCAATCAATGTTTTGCCTTACTCTTTGTATGAATCACTAGGCTTAGGACCCTTGCATAAAACAGGAACTGTTATTCAACTCGCTGATAGGTCTACTGTATACCCAAAAGGGGTTGTTGAGGATGTTCTTGTTATGGTTGGTGATCTTTTTTTTCCTGCTGATTTCTTTGTATTGGATATGGAGCATGCTAATAATGTCACACCTATACTGTTAGGTAGACCTTTTATGAAAACAGCACAAACGAAAATTGATGTTAATAGTGGGACTCTCTCTATGGAGTTTGATGGGGATAAGGTAGAATATAATATATAAGATATGGATTCCATTGATAAGAATTCTCTATGTGCTATTGATGTGATTAAGCCTACTTATAAGGATGAATTACAACCTGTTTTATAGAATATCTTAGAGCCCCCAAAAGAAGATGTTGTTTTATCTACTAACATGCAGGAGTGTCAGGCTAAGCTAGAGCCTGAAGGTAAGCTCTCTTCACATCCTTTGGGCAATCGCCCTCCATTACTGACCTTGCCAGGCGAGATACCATTGATGTCTAGTGTGCAGACACTTGACATTGAGCTTAAACAGTCGCCTGATACGGTCAAGGGGGATAAAGTAAATGAAACCACCTTCATTGCTAAAGACAAGGTGGTCAAGGTAAGAGGGACGAGATTCAAGGCGTTCCATGAGTGGTTCAAGAGAGAATTCAGACAAGAGACGGTTTTCACAAAGCCAAATGGCGTTAGTTAAATCTCTTGAGTTTCATGTCGAGCCACGACATAAAATAAGGCACTACTCGGGAGGCAACCCGAGGTTTGAGTTTGTTTTTGTTCGGTTTAATTTTCTTTTTAGTTTTTATATGGACAGGAGGAAATCACCGAAGCTTAGGGTCAGCTACAGTCAGTAGCCAATCTCGTTGTAAGTATTCTCTCCCGTTCATAAAAAATAAAAAAAAATCATTCCGAGAAAAAAAAAATATATCGGATTAAAAAAAAAAATAGAGTGCAGAAAAAATATGAGAGAAAAGAAAGTAAGGAGTTGTATTACATCAAGTTTGGTTTCATTGGTACTATCATTCTAGATCTACATTCGTTGGAGCTTAGCTTGTTGGTGACCATGTTCTTTGCAAGGAGTTGATTTGTTTGGGTCACCTTCTACATTGGAGGTATTCTTTCTTTTGCTTTAGATGAGCTATGCATTATTGGATTACATTTAGTGCTCATCTAGTTTCTCATTCTACCACACTTTGAGTTTTATTGGAGGAAGGTCATCCGACCTTGTATGTGAGTCTTCTGTCTCCTTCCCTGGGTTCGTTTTTCTGTCTTCCATTTCATTAAGGACAATGCAATGTTTAAGTATGGGGGAGGAGAATGTATTCACATGTAATTATTTGGGTGTTGGTTGTATCTGCATGAGCTTATTGAATATATATTGTATGAAAAAGCCACAAAAATTAAAAAAAGGCATACAAAAATCCTTGGATAGCAAGTTCTATGCAATAAGAAGGTGGCTTGACCGGCATTAGGCTGGGGCAAAAATAAGTCGTGAGAGATGTGAGTTTGTGAGCCTGGAACAATTATTGAGTGGTTGGGATGAAAACCCGAAAGGGCGCCCAAGCAAGATGAGTGTTATAAAAAAAATTGAGTGTTTTAGGATCTTTATCATCTTGGCGTATGGAGACATAAGAAGAAGGCGTATAGGAGGATTCGGGTAGGCCACTTGGAGGAATAAGGTGTAGTTCTGGGTATGTGCTTATTTTATCACATTGTTCTTGATTATTGTTGTTGTGTTTTGTATGTTTGGAGGAGTTTATTGAGTATGTAATCACTAGGAGATATTCATGTACTTCCTGAGGCTTTGAGCATTTTATTGTAAGGGTAGCTTTTCTTTAAGTTACTTGGGACGAGTAAAAGTCTAAGTATGGGGGTATTTGATACGCTGCACTTTGTATAGCGTAACTAGGGATTATTACATTAGTTTAGGAGTATTATCATATGTGTTTCGAGTCATTATCATGTTCTGATATATTTATTAAGAAGTGAAGAAATGAAGAGCAGAACCGAAGAAGATTGAAGACTTGAAGAATGAAGAAGCTTCTGCGATGCCAACCGCGATCGCCATGGATTAGCGGCGATCGCGGTGGAGCAACAGAGAGGAGCCGAGAAGATTTAATAGATCCGCGACTGCGGATTAATATCCGCGATCGCGGGTATTGTGTTTGAAGTTTGGGCCGTAAATATGGGCTTGGATCAGGTGGGCCGTGCACATGAAGGAAGCAGGCAGCTGACCAAATATTGAAGCACGCACCTGCACAAATTCATCCATGACTTTGCTACGTTCTTTCTTTCCTTGTTTGGCTTTATTTTCTTTTTCTTTTATTTCCTTATTAGTTTTAGGATTTATCTTTTTCCATATATTTTTAGGGTTAGTCTCTATTTAAGAACCCTAGTTCCATCATCTTTTCCATCAGACAATTTAGTTTTGCAACCATGAGCAGGAACTAATCTCCATTGTTTTACTTAGCGGTTGAAACCTTCAGTTATTAAGTTGTGAGATTTCTAAACTCTTGTTCTTTTCCTATGGGTTTGTATTAATTATCTTGTTCTTCATCTATTGATTTCTATTAGTTTTGCTAGCTTGATCACCTAGTTTGATTGATAGTTTTCTATTGCTAGACTAGGAATATACGGTGGAATTCCTTGTCATTGTAGCACTCATATCTGCATGATCTGGTAGTTGATTGTTTATATGAAAGAGAATTGATTGAATGTTAATACTTGACGGTTGTAAGTTATTGCATGCATCCTTATGATTCATGTGCTCTTTGCTGCTATTTCATCTAATCTTAAGAGGTTTCCCTGATTGTTGAATAGTAAGTATTATCAGGACCGGTTGGCCTGCTAATATATTAAAGATTTGAATAGGAACATTCCCTAGGATTGAATAGAACTTGAGATAAATCTATGATCAACTTGATTGACTGTTGTGTGGATACTTGCTAGGTGAAACCCCTTCTCATCATATTCTCACCCAAACTCCCTTTGCTTGATACTTGTTACTTTTGTGTTTCATACAATCAAAACCCCCCCTGGTTACTTGTTACTTGTTCGTTAGTTGGTATTTCGCTTGACTGCATAGCGATTGGTGTTTTGATTCCCTTGGGTTCGACCTCTACTTGCTTGCTATACTTTAGTTAGTGTTTAGAGTTTTCTTTGATTTGGCACTACGACTTTAGCCTCATCAGCATGTAAATATGAAAGAAAGGGCATGTGAATATAAAAGAGTGTGCGTGTATTTGTATATTCGTAAGATAAACAAATTCTCACCTGATCCAATTTGTATACCAAAACCCTGATTGAAGTCTCTGGTATGATACAATACTACAACTGTAAAATCCAAACATCATCCTATGATAGGAACTCAGACTCTTTTGATCTGATCCACTCATGTTTACAATAAGCAGATCATCTTCCGATTACAAAGGGGCAACACTTCCTGTAAACATGTAATATACACAAACACAAAGATATTTGTTTAACACCACAACTTTTTAATACCAGTGTTTCCCTTCTCTGGTGACCATAACAACTTTTTAAGATCGAGATTAAGTGATTAACTTGAGAAACTGACAAGATCCTTGTGGAGCTTGATGTAAATACCATTAGAGTGTCTGAGTACACGATTCCTTTTTATCACAAAATGAGTGATAGCATTAGTAATATATACATATCAAATCCTTTAAAGCTCAAGATTAAGATGATATCTTTTCTCAACTTCTCCAATTCACAGAGGGCATGAGCTTTATCCATTGCAACTAAAAACATTATCTCATTCGCCTGGTTCAGATCACGTAAGGCAGTAGTTAATTGGGCATGTAGCTCTGACGGTATAAGAAAGGCTTTTTTCATTCCATGCTATCCTATATAGATCTTGGATCAGTACTCAAATCTATCCTCAATGGCATCAAACTATGCACACATTTTCCCTCATGACTTTGTTTTCCAGCCAGTCCATTTTCTGTCTTAATTTCAATTGAAATTTAAAGAGAAAATAAAGAAAAGGTCATCCAAGTTGCTTTAAAAAACCCTAAACTTTGTATAAAATTAAATTTGTATGATCAACCATTGTTAGTTGCGACATTTTTTTTTCTGCTTCAAGCTTAGGAAAACACAATCTCTTACGTAGACCAGTAGATTTCAACTTCAGTTTGCAGCTGCAAGGTTTGTTTTTTCTCCCATGTTTGTTGTTGATTTAACATAGCTAAGTCAAATGTAAGGAAATCTTAGAGACAAAACTTTATGTTTGATAGAAGAGGTAACTCGTAGGACTTTAAGAGTGGAATTGACAACAACATATGATACTCCTTACATACCAGACTACCCATCAATTTGAGATAGCAAGGAGCATGCTAAGAACCTATAAAATAGAATCAAGACTTGACCTAGATAAGAATAATAAACATAGCATATAAGTTGGATATAGTAAATAGAAAAAGAACTAAGAAGTTGACAGAAATTTGATTAGAAACTTGTAATGTAGAGTTTGATCTACAGTATGACACAGTGAAGTGAACATAACAAACGAAATCAGAAGCATACGATACTCAGATAAACTAATGAAATTACCAATGTCGCTAATTGACCAAGGGCTTCTATTTACATTCTTGACTCAATGTCCTCTAAAAATAATGGCAATTAAAAGAAACTTAAAAGCTTTAAAAAGTAATTAAAATGGTAAGTCAATGACAATTAACTTACCAACTATTTCACCTAACTCTATGACACAAACAGTGCCCGCCTTCATTTACTCAAAACCCTTTATAATTGCCCATATTAACATATAATTTGAATCCTGTAAGGTTTTTGTTTCAAAAACCTTGTATGATACTTAACTATGATTCTACTTAGTTGCATTTTGCCCTCATTTTACACAGATTGAGTAACACCTGAAGCAAAATCATCTCTCTACCCATGAGACTGTAGATATATATAGAATTGCTTCAGAGATCTTCATGAGGTTACCAAGAATTTAGAAGATGGAACAACTAAGCCCTATAGGATGCATGTTTCCAGAGGATAAAGAGGGGACCTGAAATATTCAACTGCTATTTTGTTGTTGTATTGGTTCAGATGGACATCTATCTTCGACTTCATTTGCTTGAGAGAATGAGACTTTTTGAAGAGAACGATACTGCAACTTAACTCTTTCCCATGTTCCCATAATCTGAACCAAGTACCTGATCATTTAATAAAAACAAAAATGATCAGAGCAGCAGGATTCAAGCAAAAACAACAAAATAATGAATCCAGTCAATATCTACAAATCACCTACTTCTCAAAAATCATATTCAATTTTAAGAAAATTATCCAATCTTATTGATCTTTGTTAAAATATCATAGTGGTAAACTGTTGCTTTCAAATTTTGTTTCTTCCTAATAGTCAGTAATTTTAATAACTGAAACAAACAAATCACTCCAAAAATGCATTTGCAGCTTGAATAACAAAGTAGATGCAGACCTTTCCCAAATAAACAACAAATAAAGAAATTATAAAGTAGTACAAAAAAGAGTCTTCATGAAAAAAAAACTCTACTTGAGCGTTTTGCACCACATAAAACCTCTGTAAAAAAGTGAACACCCCTATGAAAAATTGAAGGCAATGGGATAGGATTTTTTATTCAAAGTGCATTGAATATCCATGCTAAGTCTTCTTGTAACAACTTTACACTGGTTAGGATTATTATGATTTTCCCTTGTGTATAAAAGACATGTAACGTGAGATACAGCCAGATTGACAACATTGAAATTATTATGCAAAACCATCTAACAACAAACTTTAATTTCATCTAAAGTATTAAAATGTACGGAGATGTCAATTAACCAGCCATTTAGACACTGAGATGTAATGACAGCTTCTTTCCCAACAAATTTGTCTGGGGTTCTCCTATTTCTCTGCATATTTCATGATTGAGAGGAAAACGGTCAACCTAAGCAAGTATCAAATTAAAATTACATAGTGATAACTCACCTTGATCATGACCTTTTCATTGACTGAAAATGGATACTGCACTGCTGTAAATAATTTCAGCCATGAAAATCTAATGTTTTCATCAACATTATCTCCATTTTCTTGGCAATATTTCCAAATGAACATTTGTCAGTCACCTGGCATGACATGAGTAAACATGAGTAAACTGATACGGCTAAGTATAATATGCAACAAGTCGAGTAAAAGAAAGCAACACAAACTGGTACACACAGAATGTGGCTGACAAGGAGTTTTAAGCAAGTGAAAAGTAGTGTTTTACATCATATTGACTGATCAAAAGCCTGCTGAGAAATAAATGAGAGTTCATCAAAGTGAATATTACCTGATTAGTCTCCATCTTTCTGCTATTTCTTTAGCTATCTGCATGCAAGAGATTGTATAGACGACGTACTGGATGTATCAAATGAACAACTTTTCACCACTTTACCACAAACCAATACCAAATACATTGTTTAGCTCTTGATACTTGACATGATATTTGCAACTAAATTAACGACACTCGAAGATACCTTCAACACTGAAACATAGTGAAAATATATGATCACGGGATGGATTAGGCGTAATCATGTAATTAAGCTGAATATCATATAAATCCATGAACCTAGCCAAGAAAACAGCTGAATGTGACTACAACTCCTCGTTAAGCAGATCTTCGGGCAAATCCTCCTAGACTAAGTGATTTCTCCTTGAGCAGATCTTAGGCATCTCCTTGAGGAGATCTTAGGCATCTCCTTAATTTTCTCAAAGAAAGAGACATCAAACAATCTAAAAAATCTGTATAAGAAGATCACAAATAACTTCAACAATTTTTTTTTGCTTGTTTTCACTAAATCTAATCTAATAAGCAGAATGTAAAAATAAATCTTTTGAAAACTTAGTGAATTTATAAAGAACAAATGAAGCTTTAGGAATTCTTTAGAATAGAAAATATACTACTGTAAATTTCATATATATAATACTCTTTTAAACAAAATTCTTTTGAAAACTTGGTCTTTTGCTACTTCAGTGATCCTTACTGATTACATTTTCACCTATGGCCATATAATCTTCTGTTAGACACGAATCCTCTTTAAAAAATGTTTAACACGTTGTCTTCTGTAAATTTCCTATACAATAATCAACATGAATTTTCCATTAATACAAAGCCAAATACACTGAAACATGTGTGTCTCTCTTCACTATAGGGTTTGCGCATTATTGGTGAGATAAATATATTATCTCGACAACACTATTATATGCACCTCCAGTCATCACAGACGGCCTCAATGATTTATTGATTCCATATACCCAGCAAACCAAAACACCGGAAAAGCAAGCAAATGTAGCTAACATTGAGTGCAACAGGGAAGGCAATGATATACTGCAGTAGCGCTTTCTTAATCCCCAAATCAAGCAAAGCATTGACAGAAGAAATAACCTGCCTAGCAAAATCATCAGTCCCATCAATGACCTCATTCCACGCCTTCCTAGCCTCCTCAAACCTAGAATACGACTCCTCAGTCCTAAAAACTAGCAAAAGCGCGAGCGCGGGAGCCGTCAACTGATAAGGAAGAGAAGAAACCTAAGAATAGGGAAAACCCCGGCAACAATAATACTTAATGATACCAAAAACTACGTTCCTAACATCAACTCTTCGTCCTAAAAGCTCAAAAGTGTAGATATAAAGGCCTCTCTTAACAAGCCTTAAACATTATCTTTTCTTAGTGCAAAGAGGAGCAACTGTAACCCATTACCTACGTAATGTATTGAATGTGTGACCAAGAAAAAAACTTACTGACTGTATCATGTAAATATACAATAAATGAAAAAGAAAAAACTCACAGATCTTAGATCATTGTCCTCATTCAGAAGTTTCCCATCTTCAATATCAACAACTGCTTTTTTTTTCAAGAAGGTATCTCTAATAGATATCACAACAGGAAATCTGTACTTAGAAAAATCATCTAGGTTTCAATACAGATAGTAAATACAATATAATGAGACTAAATAACAAAGAGATTACAAATTCTAAAAGCTTTTATATTATGTTCAAGTAGCTCAGGAATTAGAATAAAAAACCTGAGGAACCAAGTTTCCAACAGATGTAATGACAGCTGATATTGATTCCTCCTGCATCACAAGTGAGCATATTTAGCTAAGAAGTCAATACTTAATCCAGAGAAGGTATGGATAATTAGTGATTACAAAAGTGAGCAAGGAATAATTACAACAAGAATTGAATGAGCAATTGGAAACACCTGTTTTAACTTGACCATATTAAAGTTTCACTATAAAAGTGAAGAGTAAGTTACCCTTTGCACCAACTTTGATATCATTTCAAGCGTAGACATCACTTTACGGCCTTGGCTAAGTTGACTCCTACATTTGGGAAGTCATTGCGGATCCATTAGCTGAAGTCATCATTTGGAATTGAATGAAATTCAGAAAAGAGAAAAAAGGAAATTTTAATAAGTTAGCCATTAACAGTTAAGACTTAATTTTCTCCCTTCTATGAGTATGAAGTAAAGACTCATTTAGAGCTCTCACTCCTCAATAGCAATAATCATGACCTAATTTATACTTCTAGAAAGAACAAAAGCTACCTTCAAAATAATCATCTTGACATCGGGATCGTCTTCATAAGAAACAAAAAGTTCCGAAAGTCGAGAAACCTATACATCAAATAATATTAGAACAAGAAGTAAACATCCAATTTCAATCAACAAAAGTTTCTTGTTGAAACCTTACTTCCTTCTTCCCTAGAGTCGTAGACATATTTCAAGTTATACTTAAAGTTAATAAAACATCATTTATCTTGATTGATGTATATCAAGTTATATGATATCTCCCTCCATGAGCAGCTCCTTTGTTTTGTTTTTTTTTGCCAAAGGTAAATAATTGTATTAGGCAAGAAAACACAAGACCACTAGTGTCCATACAATCGTCTCATCAAAGCTTCCCCCCTTCTCCCTTGGGTCCTAAGCTTAGTCATCATTCTAAACTTGCAAGACTCAATAATCTCTCTACTAATCCCATCAATGTCTATAGTTCTACCATTAAAAATTACATCATTACGCACTCTCCACATATGGTAGACAATACCCATTACCGCTAATAACTTTCTAAGGTAAACATTGTTGCGCCGTTTAGGGAACGCAGCGAACCAATTCCACCATCCCATTAGCGAGTCAAAGCGGATAGAAATTCCCTGCCATGCCAGCACTCGGTCAGCCACACGCCTAGTGACGTCACACTCGCACCATAAGTGAGTCGCATCCTCCTTCGGGCTACCACACAATACACACGACTCATCCTGAACACTTCCCCACCGCATCAGCCTAGCCCGCGTCGGAAGCCTGTCTTGCGTCGCCATCCAACACGTGAAGGACCATTTGCGTGCTTGGATCCCGTTCCAAATCACCTCGCACCAGTCGAGCTTCTGCATAGGCGGATGTAGCCACTTGTAAACCACGGACGTGTCCATCCCTCCAGAGGGATTACGCATACGATCAGCAGCCGGGCAAGAGCTATTCAGCTGGATCAAAATCCGATCCCTAGCCTCAATCGCACCCTTCCAAATACAAGAACTGCCTGCACAAGGGCTTGTTGATCTTATAAATATCTACGTGTTTCAAGGGACAAGAGTTGGAAGTAAGAGGCTTAATTTTCAGTCAATGTATAGATGTAACACAACTAAATCTTCTACAAAAATTATCAAATGAATTTGAAACTTTTTAATAACAGGAGCTTACCAAACAGGATGAATCAAACTGCTATTGTAGGGGCATATTACAGCACTGTATAAATTAATCAACTATTATAGGATGAGTTAAGCTTTCAAACAAAAAATATCCAGCAGTTGCCATAAAAGTACATTTACGAACTGAATCTTTGGGATTATACCTAAGAAAAATCAAAGCCAATATGATCTCAGAAACAAAACAAATAAAAAACATTATCCCATTCCAATGATGAGGATAAAAAATTCAATCTTCCGATAGCATGTCATGTAATACGATATCAAATACATACCATGATATATGAGAGTGCATTGAGTTGTCCTATTGAGTATGAGGTTTATCTCAAACTGGTTGCGTTCTACCAAAACCTGTCAAATCACATAATTTGAATTCTAAGACGAAAGACATTGAAATGCCCTGATGCCACAAAATATAATACAATAGAAGAGTGAAAGAAGCCTTTGGGCTTGATAATGTTTGCTAGTGATCCATTCTAAACATACATGTGAACAAATATGACCAACTAAACATTAGAATTCTAATCAGAACCTTTGAAACTACCAAAGTTGATCAATCAAAGCGAGCATGCTTATTAAACTTACTCCCGCATTATGTGAAGATGAGATCTTGCTGACAATAAGTATGTACGCAACATTTCATAATAACCAGATTGCTTTCTAATTCAGAATCAAGCTTCACAATCCACAAACCCTTTATATTTACAAAGCCTTGGAGACAATAAGTATTTACATGCTACCATTTCCAACAACCAATTTAATGATCAATTCAGAATCAGGAACTTCCTTGATAAAGAAGCAATCACAGCTAAAACAGTAGAGTACTTTCAGATGAAATTACTGACCAAGTAAAGACATCTACATGCGAAGTAAGCGCAATCGAATGCAAACCACCAAGCGCCATAGACTTAACACACTCCAATCTTCATGCCCTAACCCCAATCTCCCTCATCCCCTAAAACAGTAGAGTACTTTCAGATGAAATTACTGACCAAGTAAAGACATCTACATGCGAAGTAAGCGCAATCGAATGCAAACCACCAAGCGCCATAGACTTAACACACTCCAATCTTCATTCCCTAACCCCAATCTCCCTCATCCCCTTTACTCCAGACCTTCCCATCAACGAACAACGAAGAGTGAAACAGCCCGCAGGCAATCAAGACTTCATCAGCGGTAGCACAGTCCTTCTGCGGCGAATACAGAGAGCCAGGGGTGGGCGCTAGGTGAAATGAGGGAGGAAGGAGAAGGTTAGCGACTGGTGTGGGATAAAGCCGTATACCTTCGGCTCCACCGCCTAGCTATCCGGATGTTAGAAATTTAATGGCGAGTGGTGCGCGAATCTGGCGGCGGCGGCCTCCGTGACGTCGTAATGGTGTGCGGCAGCGAGAGGGTGAAAGAAGTGGCCAGCGACGGCAACACACTTTTAGATTTTCCGGAGTTGTTCCAGTTCCAATAGCAGTGATGATAGCATACTCATACAGAAGCCAATCGATCGTCTACGGAGGCGTCGATGTCGTCAAATTGGTAGTCGAATTCATCGCAAGAAATACAATAGAAGAGAAGGGTGAGGGACGGGGTGAACAGAACAATAAATACAGAGGTATGGATTAAATGCAGTACTAATTTCATTCAATTCTGCCATTGTACAGTCAGTCTTTATATAGATAAGATAAGATGATTAACAGGTCAATTAAAGCAAAAGCAAATTGGGGAGAAATTAAGACTAAGGAATAACCAGATGACTGAATTGGATCTAAAAGAACACTAGGACAGTTGAGTTCATGTATAATTTCATCACAACAAAGATTGATAAAGAGACATAACAGAAAGATACGGGAAAGTTGAAGACGATGAATGAAAACGCGCGCACAAATACACAAAAGCTATAAAGCTCGAACAATGAAAGTAATGGATGAAAGATAAGAAATTTGGGAATGGAGGTCAACGCCAGGCTGCAAAGAATAATTAATCACATAATTTGATGAACACAACTAGGAATATCGGCGACTAATTTGATGAACACAATCAAAATCAGAAAATTGATGATTTTAGTAAACCCTAATTTATAAATCAAAATCTACTAAACAAACTCACGCCAAAAATTGAGGCCTACCAATGACGTTTAAGGGTTGCAAGAATGACGAGCAAGAATGACGAGCAAGATGATGATATGGGTGGCGGCGCAAATGAAGGCGAGAGGGGCGAATTGACGCAAAAACGATGAAGCAAAACTATGGTTACCGACGAGCAAGAGAGTCAGAACTGTGGTTACCGGCGAGCACGAGGGTTGGACCTATGGTTATCAGCGAGATAGGATTGCGGCGATGACGAACAGAGATCGAGAGAGAGAGGCGGCGACCATGGAAGAGATCGAGAGAGAATAAGGAAGGAGAGAGAGAGGAGAAATTGGGGAAAGGAAACTGCGGGATTTAGGGAAGTATTTTGGGGTTAAAAGATTATTATTATAATTGAAAAATATAAGTGAATCTTGTTCATTCATCCATATTCGATCCAACGTCTATAGATCGTTAACTCCGTTTCATCCTAAGAGGTGGTTTCTCAGGAGCTTAAATCTATATATATATATATAAGTTCTGGTGTAACAGCCTCTTACGGTGTAACGGTGTAACGAGTATTCACCTTCAATGGTATTCAGGTTTGTTAAGGTTGATATTCAACTTAATTTACCTATACCAATATAGGGTAGATATTCAACTAAATAAACATGAATAAATAGCGTAAAAGATTGAATAGAAGCACAAGCATATGAGAATGCGATTAGTGCATATATAACCTAAATCTACATAAAGTTGAATATCAACCTTAACAAATCTGAATACCATTGAAGGTAAATACTCGTTACACCGTTACACCACAATACTCGTTACACTACAATACTCGTTACACCGGAATATATATATATATATATCGGTGTTTTGTTGTAACGGAGAGAATTTTTTTCGTTTTTACTATTTTAATGGATTAATTTTTATATTTTATTTGATAAAAATAGTGAGGTGGTGTTAATTGGCGAAATATTTTGTAAAAACTCACTTCTTTCTCGTATTGTAATTAGATAGATTTTCTCTATCAAAAGAAAAAAGAAAGAAGCTTAGAAAGAAATCACTATTGCATTTATAACCAAATGTTGAACATGTAGACCATTTTATTACTAGTACTAGTACATGTTTACACCAAAACGAGAAAGAAGATGATACAAACTATGATCAGCATTCAACTCCACATTGCTTGAGAATGGGGCCGGTGTTCTTAGGCAAAAAGGGGTCAATCCTGACCCAAAGCAAAGAGAAAATGGAGGCAAGAAGAACAGACCAGAGCACAATAATGGTAGGTGTCCTATTCTGCCTCCCCATCAAACCCTTAAGAAAAGGATAGAGATGAACAATAACCCAGAAAGCAAAGAACAGTTTGCCAAAAAGCGGCCCCCATGAATTGTACCCATTGTTGATTGCATCTGATACTCCAGCTACAACACCCACCATGTTGAGTATAATCAAAGTAGTAGGCGGTATCAGAAGAGTCGTCCATTTGAACAGATAAAGCTCACCAAACTCTGCATCTTCAGCTGCCTTTGATGTCACTGTAAAATTGGTATCAACACCTGCAAGAACTTTCAGAAGACCTTGAAAAACTGCAAAAAGATGAGCTGAAACGCCACCGATCACCCAAAACTGCTCGTTTCTCCACCAATCCTCGATTCCCACACGACTCCACCTCAGCTCAAGAACGCCCGTCATGATGATCGACAGGAACAGCGCCATGAACCAAACACTTGCGAAATTCGTAAGCTGCCAAATAAATGAGTTATTAGTCTAATGCATTATCCAAATGAAAAAAGGATGATTATTGGTTACTTACAGTGGGAATTATAAATTTTCCGGTGAGAAGACAGACAGCTGGGATTGTGCAGTAAGCAAGGAGAGGAATGGAGGTAAAAGGGTAAACGATTGTGTTGATATAAGCAAGCCTCTCTAATTTTTTTAGTTTCCCTCCATAGCCGTACCATAAAGGACAATGTCTACTCATGAAAATTTCAATTGAGCCAAGAGCCCAACGTAAAACTTGATGCAATCGATCTGAGAGATTGATTGGAGCAGATCCTTTAAAACATGGCCTCTTAGGCATACAGTATACTGATTTCCATCCTCTACAATGCATCTTGAAGCCTGTCAATATGTCTTCTGTCACAGACCCATATATCCATCCAATCTGCAAAATAAAATAATTTTAATCAACTTAGGAGTTGATACAGAATAAATAATCGAAGATTTGGAAAGGTACCTCTTTGCCCCAGTCAGTTTTTTCTTCATATCCACAGCTGATAACATGAATGGCTTCTTTGACCAATGCAGATGAGTTTGTTGATTCAGGGAGACCACCATCTTCTTTTAAAGTGGCAGCAATGAGAACTGGTGATTGACCAAATCGTTTCTCGAAATTTTTCTGAGACATGAGTGATGCATTTTCCAGCTCATCATATCCTTCAAGACCTTCTTCAATGTCTTCAAGATCGAAAACGGGTCGTGACTTCTGCCTTGAATATTTCTTACCCATCTTTGTCTTTTTGTTCTTCTTGCTGTATAATTTACTGAGAAGATTTCTAAGTCCTTTCTTCTTTGAGTTGGTCTTGGTCTTTGATTTTCTAGGACCACAACAACAGCAGCACCATGAAGGAAAACAGTCACATGTCATCTTTGGTCGCTTTTCGGACACTGGAGGATCGTAACCGTATAACGCTTGCCTATTGAAGACACATCCAGTACCAACATAAACTGGACCTTGAATTCCATCTAAGCCTCTCATGTTGATCTATATGAAATAAAATCTTGAATAATTAGTCTTTTTTCCCCCAAAGTTGGATATCCAATATTCATAGTAGGTTCAGATGAACTTACATCAAAGAACACAACATTACGGTTTGCATATCGATCATGTCTATCAATGCCATCAAATCGCTGTGGAAACTGAACATAGCAAAGCTTCTTTCCTAGTTGAGGATCCATAAGAAAGCACATAGCTTCCCTTACAGCCTTGCTGTTGTTGACATAGTGATCACAATCAAGATTCAGAATGAAGGGTGCATTGGTAAGAACTGCCGACACTCGAACCTATATGGATAAATAAAAATATTCATCTATTGAGTTTTCTAGATGTGCATCAAAACAAGAAGTGATAATAAAACAAATCTCACCAAAGCATTCATTGCACCGGCTTTCTTGTGATGCAGGTAGCCAGGCCGTTTCTCACGTGATACATAAACAAGTTTCGGAAGCTCCTTGCCGTCTACATCAAGTGCACCTTCATTTCCCAAATAGACCTGAAAGTATAAGTACTTGCAAAGTTAGATCACCAAACTAAAACATAAACATGGTAGTTTGAGTAGATTAACCTGAATCATGCCAGGGTGATCACGTGTGTTATTTCCAGGCCATGGTGTTCCATCTTTCATGACCCATCCTTCTTCCGGCTTCTTCTGAGCCATCATCACAAGAGAGTTGATCCTTACCTTAAACTCTTCATATTCTCTCTATTCAAAAAAAAAAAACACAGAAAATTAAGAATGACTTGGTCTAAAATCTTGATGACAATGCAGAAAACAAGATTGCTTACTTTCATAGCTCGGCGATCTTTAACAAAGGTAGGCTCAATCTTGTCCTTCAAATAATCAATCTTCTGAGTGAAGTAATACTCTGGAGCTCTAGGCTCAATGCTGTACTTTTTGCAGAAAGGGACCCACCTCCTTGCAAACTCAGCTGTTTCTGCTAAGGCGTCAAAGAGGAGCATAGAAGCACCGTCATCAGATAAATAGCAGCTAACTTTGTCAACGGGGTAATCGACAGCTAAAATGGACAGAATTGTATTTGCAGTTATGATCGGTGGCTCCTTTAGAGGGTCAACTGAGCTCACAAAGAAGTCAACAGGAGATAGACGGTTGGGTTCGCCCTCACGCTCAAATCTCAAGGATAGACGGTCTAAGTAAGTTTCTCGGTCTATAGGAGACCATTTCGGAAACTGATCAAGTATCCAAGAAAGTGCAAACCACATCTCACACATGACTGAGATTAGCCAAAGAGGGTAGGCGTCCATTGCTGGAGTTAAGATACGAAAACGAAGGAAAAAGATGAGGATAACAAGACGAAGGATGATGACTATGCGGTATGGATTGATTTTGCTTGATGAGACTGGAATTTTCCTCCATAGTGGCTGTCTTGCTTCAGCCATTCTGTAGAGTTTGATAAAAAAAGATTTTTCAGCTAGTGAAAAAAGAATTATGAAATAAAAGTGACAGATTAAAATCCTTACAGATACTCCTCTTCCACGTCGTCCTGATCATTTTCTTCATCAAATTTGTTAACCAACCCTTTCTTTTCTTGCCTGGCTTTCCACTTATCCATTCGATCTTTCCATTCCGCATTTCCAGAGAGCTCCTTCTCCCCTTCAAAGTCTTTTCCTGTCACTACGAGTTACATGGTTTGCAGCTTATAGAGACATGTGTAAGAACACTATAAAATGAAAGGAGTAAATGATGATTGCTTACGGCTTCCTGCAGAGGAGAAGGGTCTATCATTGGCATTCCATTGACTTGAGATTTTTTCTTCACTTTCCTGATCATCAAGGTAGATATAATTTCAAAAAACATGACCAAAAAGGCGGGAATCTTACAAAAAAAAAACAAGACTACGGACTCAACATGAACTATGCTTACAGAAGCAGGTTGCATATCAGGACTATCTTTGTGATCACTCTTGATCTGAAACTCCTCATGGAAATCACCGTCATCAATATTGTCCTCATCATCTCCTTGAACTCTTGGACAACCTAAGTCAATATCATTTCATGATCAAATAGCAGTATAGCATAACTCCCATACTATTAGCACAGCCATTGATCTAGAATTCATCATTGTTTCTCATCATCCTAACAAAACCACACAAAACATATAACTAATGACTAATTTTGCATTTTACTTACCTTTGTGGCGCTTGTAGCGAGCGTTGCAGTGAGGACAAGACTGTGTGCCTTCTTTCCTCTCATACTCATAACAAGGCTGACAGACAGGGAAGCCACATTCAAGACAACCCACAAACAGCAATCCATCATCTCTTAATCCAATTTCATCCCCACAAACCCTGCATGTTTTCGATACTTGGCGACTTTGTGGTAGGTTCTGCAGAAGTTCAGATCATTTAATCATCAAACAGTTCAAGCATCAATCAAAATTATATTGTTAACAAAAGGACTAAAGATCTAGCTGTTTACCTCCTCAGATGAGTTCGGACCAACACTAAAGCCATCCATGACAGGAAGAAGAAACACAGAGAAAGAAAGTGCTTGAGGATGAAGATCAAGAAATGGTGGGTATAAAAAGAGAGTTGCGATGAAGAACAAGTGAAAGGTGGAAGAGTGTTTTTTTCCATCCTACCAACTGATAGTTGGCAGGTCATGGGATTGATTCAAAGAGACGTTAATACTGTTGGGTTTGGTACAAGAGGGGAGTTTTTTAATTCTTAATTAATTTTGGAGCTTTAAGAAATGTAGAATGAGACTGCTAGTTGGTACGTCATGTAACATATTGCTTTCTGTTAAAGGCTTCTGGAAATTTGGCGCCATTTTCACAACTTGATAGTTTGTCCTCTTTGAAGCCTATTTTATATATATATATATAAACAGCTAGTATAAGCGAGGAATGTTCAGAAAAAATAACAAAGTTATTTTATTAAATTATCCTGTAATCAGTTCCAAGTAAAAATCATACAAATAAGTGAATAGCACACTCGAACACAGTAAAAAGGAAGAAGTAAAAGATTGAACAATTACTTTACACTGTCCAAATAAGAACTCATGACTGTTGATGAAGCCAAATTTCTTGAAGGAGGAGAGATCTCGCTCTGTTAATGGCAGCAAAACAAATGCAGATATGTTCCTCAAGATCACTGAGCTGAATCTGGATATTATGATGATTCTTAGCAAGACGCTTAGCCACCTCATTTATCGGGTGCCTTTCTCTTCCCCGAGAAATTCCAAGACGAGCTAGCGATTTATCACCTTCAACAGCACTTTGTAAATGTCTTGCAAGTCGATCAACTGTTTGTAAGTCATTGTGTAAAACATATGCATTTCTTGAAGCAGAATCCAGCAGTGCAATATGTGCAAGATCTTTCTTCATTACTTTAGGAAGTGCCAGTGGAAATAATGAACTAGCTAATAAAGCAACTAAAGCATGACCAGCAATTGAAACAGCAGTTACTGCAAACCCGACTACTGTTCCTATGAAACATATAGCTGAGCCAGTTGTGGCACACCGAATCATGTGCACTCTAGACTCGAATTTTTTTATGCAGCCGTCAACGTGATCTTTGAGGTCAGAGAAGCCACGTTGCATTTCATTGAAGTCATTACATCCAGGGCAAGAAAATGGATTCTCCTTTTTTTCAAATTGAAGGAAGATATCGTATGCCCAATGGCACTGTGAATGAGTCAGGGAATCTGAATCAGTGGGAAGGATGTTAGCTAGTTCTTGGATTGGTGAATAAAGAGAACGAGCATGATGAATTCCTTCATTCATTAAAAAGAGAAGATGGCAAATTTGTTCGGTGTGGGAAAAGTAAGTTGAGATTTGTTTGGTGAAAGGGTTAGAGATGGCATTTTGAAGAGCTTCTTGGATATCTGTGTGATTTGGTTGAAGGACCTGAAAAAAGAACTGTTCTTGTCTGTTAATGTCGCCATTTTCGTATTCCTCTACAAGATGAATCTTTGACCATATCTCGTTGTAGGAAGACGTGTGGACTGCCTTGGCAAATTCACGGGAGAGATTGACAGTAGCTGAGGTTGCGCTTGATGTCGGTGTCTCAGCTGCAGAACTCTCTGCAAATATAAGAAATCCAATTTCAAAAATAAGTAATGACATGATTTTGTTGTTCAAGAACTATATAAGCAAGATCAGGGACGAGAATTCAATAAAAAACTCACGTTGAGAAGTCGTACGTTGTTCTGAAGGGGGTAACGACGATGACTGCACCGAACTTGATGTGAAGCAACGTAGCATTTCAAGAATTTTAGTTTATAGTACACTTGATTGATAGTGGGGTTAGACAAAATATAGCAAGGCCAATCTGCAAGACAGAAACTTTAAGTTATAAGAAAATCATAGCAGGCCTAGGAATAGCTACATTGTCATATATGATATATGACACAGAAAAGAACAAGAATGCCAATAATTAAGATTTCAGATTGATATTGAAGTCGTCATCAGGTGGCGTACTAAAATGACATTACCACCATTAAAGACCAGAAAAGAGCTTATCTCCTCCAAACACCTATCAAATAAGCGAAAATCGACCTAGATTAGGTTGTGCGAACTTCGTGCCTAGCTAACCTCGACAGAAACAACAACCAAAGCGTTACATTGCAAGCTCAATCGGAACCAAGATGAAGCAATAGATTTTTCTCCAATAGCAAAAAGCTGTAAATTTGGTCAATCCCTAAATGGGTTGCGAATTTAAAGGGCCGTAACAACAATCTAAGCTAGAAATGAAGGAACCCATAAAGGAATCTAGCTAGAAAGTCGGAATGAAGTCGGTTAAACCAGAATTACCTATCTATGTTCGGTCGCCGTGGGCATGGAGCACAGCTGCTTCCAGAGGAAGTCTTGCCAAAGAAGGAAAAAGGGTATATATACCGCAAGCGGAAACGAAGCTGCTGAGATCCCAGAATCGAAAAGTCAAATGCTTGCGCTAAAATTGCAGATTAGTAATGAGACAAACAGTTAAGAGTATAGCGTCTTTTTTTTCTTCTTTAACAGCAAGGGTTTGAAAACAAATGAGGCAATTAATCTAGAGGTTAAGTGTCCATCTGAGTTTTTAAAGAAGACAAGTAATCATTTGGGTTTTTACTAGATCAGGTTTTTATTTTAAAAAAACTTATAAAATAATTAAAATTAATTTTTATATACTCTCGAAGTTCTTTTATAATTGTCATTCTAAGATTTTAAAGACAAATTAAGAGTTTATAAAACGACATAACTTAATGACATATTATACTGATAGAAAGAGAGACAACACTTTCTGATAATTTTATTAAAGTATAAGATCTTGACTACCTTAAAAATAAAACGGAGTACCCTTACATCATCTAAAATAAAAGTACTAAAACATTCAAAACACAAGTATTCAAACAACAAAAAGAAACTCTAAAAACACAAATATACTAAGATATTCTAGTTTTGTACAAATTACTAAAAACTTCTTTGTATACTAGATTCGTTGTAGTATCCGATTTTTTTGTTTTTGTCGCATATCAAAATCTTCAAACCTTTTTTGCTAGTCACTCTTGACGATCCAACATAAAGCTTACCATGAACGAAAACAGAGCGCGGAAGATACAAACCAACATTATCAAAGATTGACCTTGACTTTTGTTAATTGTCATACCAAAACACACACTTACCGGGAATTGTCTTCGTTGAAATTTGAACAGCAATGTAGTGTCTGATGGCGTCGACCATGCAAGGAATCAAAACTATGTGGCCAATATTGTTGCCTAAAATGATTCTACCTTGAATAGCATGCTTGCTTAGTTGAGTAGTTATCAATCTCTTCCCATTGCATAAACCTGAAGACTGGTCAATATTTCCAAGCAACATTATAGGGACCCCAACTTTTAGTTTCAACACATGATTTGGCACACGAGAACACCTAACGCTGTTCAAGTACTCTGGCGTATAGATCTTGTCTTCATTGTCTTTGGGATCACTCGTCTTTGCAATGTTCCCACAACTTAGAAGAATTAATTATGGCGAAAACAATATCTTGTTTGCTTCCTTTTGAAATGACGGGAACAATCTGCCTAAAGTCTCCACCAAATATTATGACTTTTCCTCTGAACAGCTTCTCTAAACTGTTTGGATTTGTACCACGACAGATATCTCCTAGAGTCTAATCTAGGACTTCAAAACATAACTTGTTCGTCATCACAGCTTCATCCCTGATGATAAGTTTGGCAGCACATATAAACTCATCCAGATCTGTACCTGCACGTGTATGACACGTCGAAGCCTCGTCAACTGCTATACGACAACGCATTTGATATAATTATCATAAAGAGTTCCAGCTCTATACATGCACTTATATGACACGTCGATGCCTCGTCGACTTGAAAAGGTATTATAAATCGTGAATGAGCAGTTCTTCCTCCAAGTATTAAGAGAGCAGCATTTCCACTCGAAGCAACAGTGAGGACTATTTCTCCCTTAGATCGTATATCAGTTGAAAGTGCCCTCCATATAAAGGTTTTCCCAGTGCCACCATAGCCATATAACAAAAAGACACCTCCATTATCCTCTAAAACAAAATCCATGATTTCATCATAAACTCCTTTTTGCTCAGTTGTAAAGCTAGAAACCAATCGTACATGTTCATCAGATAGAGCTACTTTGTCGTATCTAAGTTCATCCTGTATAAGCTTTTTTGAACCTTCTGATAAGAGACTTTCATCAATAACATGCATAGTCTTGTAGTTTTTCAAGCTATAACCACTTCGTTGTAATAACTTCTCAATTTCCGCAAGAGCGTAATTTTGCAACTGTTCGTCTGTTAGCTTCAAATCTGCATATAAAAACACATAACCGTTAATAGAAAAAGACGACAAACATAATTAAAAAATTGAGATAAGCATATAACTAAAAACGAAAAGCTCAAAATATAGATAAGCATATAATAAAAAAATATAAGAAATAAAGTACATACCGTTAATTCGAAGTATCCTCATCTGTTTCCTGATGATATCATCTGATTGATGCTTCCATGTTCGTTTCCAAACGTATTCAGGCCTTGCCATGCTATCAGAAATCAAAATAAATACAAATAGACTCCTCAGATAATCCGTTGTTCCCCCAAATACTTGCTTCAATGATCCCTTCAACATATTCTTTGTCATCATCTAATAATCCCATCTCAAAGCATGCTTCCTTGAAGGTAGGATAAGGGTTACCATGAACAGTCCATAAAGCTTCAAAAGAAGTTGGCCCTTTAATATGATTTAACAGAATCTGGAGATAGTACTTATCCCCATCTACTAGGAGTAACGGGATAGATTCTTCCTATAGAAGCAGTTCCCTTGTTCCGAATCTTCCACTGTCGTTTTCGAGCAACCCAGACAAACTTCTCCAGAAACTAGCAGTGTGTCAAGTCTTTAGCCTTTTCATTTGTTTTGTTACACTCCATCCACTGCAGAAACATCGATTTTGCTATCTTTGGATAATCTATGACTTCATCAATATTATCAGCATCGTCGAATAAATTACCTTGCTCACTGGGAAGGTGGAAATTCAACCGTACAACAGGCGTAGTCCGATAATGAATGGGAAAAGCAAAAATCCTCCAAGCTGCTTCACACACAGATATATAACGACAGTTGAGGTACTCTGTTACTTCATCAACGACACCGTTATTGCCAGATTTTACAATTGATGTTGAGAGTGCAACTGTGAACAACTTGAACATGTATTTAATAGTGCCCGTCCGATTGCACCACTCAACATTTATATGTGCATTGTACTTTAAGAGAAGAGTTGCATTGTAAGGAACCACATTCCGATTATCTAGTACAACTCCACTCTTTTCTATCGTCCTCCCATTAGCATAGCCATTTTCAGAAATATATGTCTGCTCGGTGAACTCTTTCGGGAAGTATTTTGTACACTTCCCATCTTTCATACACGGCGATTTCAGATTAAGAGTTTCACACGGACCACGAATCATGAACTCACTCACTGTCTTGAATAAATCAGCATCGTGTACCGGGTCAGGAAGTTCAACTGATATAACTCTATCAATATCTGTTGTAGTAGGCAACTTATGTTCCTTACATAGAAACAACAAAATGTGGGCATGGGGTAAACCACGTTTCAAGAATTCAATGGTGTATACTACTGCAACAAAGATAAAAGCAACAATAACTTAGAGTTTAAGAAATTAAAGATTGACAACAAAAATATCAACGATAATTCAATATAGAGGAATGTTTCGTTGCAAATAACCCTTAACGTAAGAAAACGAACGGATCGCATTCACAGATTACACGTCAATGTTCATATTTCGGATGATAATGTTCATAATCTGGGCCATAAAAACTTTTGAACGTTTTTCAGGGAGGACGCGGTGGCATACTTGTAATTACTGCGAACTTTTTTTTTCTCTCAAAATGACCACAAAATTTTTTATCGCCCAATTATGAAGATTACTGCTCAAATTATGAACATTAGCTAGTTATTTGTGAATGCGAAAACTTCGTTTTTCCTACGTTAAGCCTTGTTCTCACCGAAACTTTTCTCATTCAATATATAGGAATTAAATGAATTAGGAGTAATTTAAAAATATAACGAATTACTTACCTGATTTGATTTTTCCAAAATTTTACCATCTTTGAAATCTTGAATCATTTCGCCCAATTTAATGTGGAACTTTCTGCATACAATGTAAGGTCGATCCTCTGGATGTAGACCCCTCTCTTCAAGAAACCTTGTAATTTCAGGCCATTTTGAATTACATGTAAATGTTATAAACAAATCAGGATAACCATGATGCATGCACCGCCTGTAAATGTAGATGATAAGATTATACGCTTTCCGGATGAAGTTGGTTCCGTGTTTCCCTTGCTAGTTGTTGATGCAAGGTTAGTGTATAAATCAGACCAAAGCTTCTTCTGGTTAGATTTCTGGTAGCTAAACCTTTCTGATTCAACCATTGTATAAAGATAAACCAAGTATTGTTGGAACCATTTTCTGGATGACCTTAGAGCAGGTGATTCTCCTGGGCGCTCATGTGTTCTAAACCAAACTCTTTTACAGTAATCCTCAACCTCTTTCCTGAAGGGTTGTTTGACATATCACTCAGAGCAATATCAGGTTTGTATCCATCCTCTCCATATGGGAATTCTAGTGGATACTGAAGATCAAGGTAAGAAGGATGCAACTCGTGTATTCGTTGCAATTGACCACTCATTGTGTGAAGTACGATGTCTCTCTTTCCTAAATTTGTGTTAATATCACCAACAATAAGAGTAGCAACCTCAGATCTTGTTGGCAGATTATATTCTCGAGCATCCGTGTTTCTCTTACTAATAAGACGCAGCGTGACGTTTGTTGAATCGTCTTCCTTAAAGCGATCCCTTGCCATTCTAAACGCCTTTGCATGGGGGTTGTATTGATCTATCATCTTTCTCAACTCAGTCATCAGTGAGTCATCTACTTTTTTTACTATCAAAACAAATTAATTTAATATAGTAGTGAATATGTTAATAAATATTATGCAAACTCAAAAGTTATGTTAGACTAATTAAGTAATGAATACCAAAAAATTCATGAATTTAACATATCTTATGACACCAATCCTATTTGCATCCTCATTTTCCGTATCACATATATATAGTTGTGAAAACTTTGGTGTTGATTCAGGTACATGTAACAAACTCTCAATTTTGTGAAAGTTTTGACAATTAATTTTGTAACGACCTTCTCTAATGGGTGCTATCTTGCCTCCTAATGAGGTGAAAGAAAACATTAAAAAAGTAAGCGATGATGTTTTCACAGAATTGTTTGCTTTTTGGATGTCTGTTAGTCAAAAGATTTTCGAGCAGTGGGGGTGGCTCTTTCAGCAAAGGAAGCTGAATTTTCCCTTTGCATACAACAAAGAGAAGACTTTGAAGAATTATTGTCACATGAGTTCAATTGTTCATCTGATTTCGAGTTGATTTGTTTTTTGCTTCTTTCATCATGCCATAGTAAGGCACCGCAATACTGACATTGATACTTAGCATCACTCTGATCCATCTATTTGACTGCAAAATATAAATAAGTTGTCTACATTAATAATACACAAAATAACATGACATATAATTTTTGAACTATGAAGTATGAACAATAATTGTCTTCGTCTCATTTGTTTGATTTCCTGAATTCCTAGCATCCTCATATGGCGAGCTAATATTCAAATATAAAATGTTTTTAGCACTGTAATCCAAAAATCAAATACATAAGTAATATCTTTTGTTATTGATGTCAGATACCATTTTATTAGAGATAAGGTGGAGAATGGTGACATTATTGTTCAAAGGATAAAAGGTGAACTTAATCCTGCAGATTTTGGGACTAAAGTAGTTCATACTAACAAATTTGTTTTTTGCAGGGAAGCACTCCACATCAATGATGAAACGTGAGGTGTGGGAGTAAGTCAATGATGGATGGGAACTCGTCTCTTGAAGTGATGCACTAGGTTCAGATAAGTAGAATAATATGTATGGATTAGGAGGGCATATGTAAATGTGTTGTAATCCATAGCCATATACATGTTTTGTGGTTCAACAGTTGGTCTAGCAAGCACTACCTAGGACTAGGGCAGTCTGGCTTGAGTTGGCTCGATCATGGTTCAGGGATCATCGCTCACAAGGATGCAACCCCGGGCTCATTCTTGGTCGAGATGGCACCTTGTTTGAGGTAATGTGTTTCTGGTAACTATGGTTTGTGGGCCTGATTTGTTTGAGCTGCTTCTATGATCCAGCCTCTTCCTTTCTTCAGATTAAATGAAACGCTGTGTTTTGTGGCTTTGTCTAACGATAGCTTCTAACAAGCTATATAACCCGGAGTGTTAGGGTTAGCTTGTCATTCTGGTTCTTCGCCGTTTCCACACTTACACAGCGAGAGAGAGAGCAAGGGTGCTAGGGTTGTGATTGACCGATCGCAGTGATTCTCCTAGTGGAAGTTGAGTCCTCCGGTGGTGGCCTTCAGAGATTCATTGGCGTCCTACGATAGCTTCTTCCTTGAAGTTGTTCTTGCCTTGAAACGGGGCTGAATCTCTTTCTTTACTGCCACCTTAGTATCTTGTCTGTAATAGCTTGCTTAGGCTAGTTCTTGCTCTTGTTTGGTTGGTGTCTTGTAACCGTGTTGAACCTTTTCTGATCTAGTGCATTATTCGGGATGAGTCTCCCGACTGAGACTTCGCAGATGTAGGGAAACCGAACTGCGTAACCAATCCTTGTGTTCTTTACTTACTGCATTGTTCTTACAATTCTCGAATCGCTTGCACTTGAGATCTATCGGATCTGGTTACTGAGATTGAAACCTAGTTTCTACAGAGAATCGTCCTATCTGCTCCAACGCCTCCAAGCTTTGCTTCTATGGCATCGGGGTTCTCATTGGTCTCGTAAGTTTCTTTGCAGACGGTCGTCGTGTGGTCGAAGAGGATGATGATCAAAGGATGAAGATGAAGTGCTTGCGTCGGATTTCGTTTATAATTGTCCCACATCGACGAATTAGAGACAAATTGAAGTTTCTAATATGTATATAATGAGCAGGAATTCCTCGACATACAGTGTGTCTTTCCCGTTTAAAATGGGTAAGATAAATCTTGTATTTGACTTTGATGTAAATTCCCATAACAAGTATTTTAACTGTTTCGGTCTTTAACTCCGACCTGTAAGGGCTGTAACAGGGGGGTGATAAGAAAAGTGAAGATTAAGGTTTTGTTTATACAGCAATTGGTTTTGCGGTAGGGAGACGATACATTTTTTTAGCCTAACCCGACGGGTCAACCCAACCCGGGCTCGACCCAACCGAAAATAAACGGGTTGTTTCGGTCTTTATCGGATTTCAACCCAATATTTTTTGGGCGGGTTGGGTCGGGTAATTGGGTTGGGTCGAATTTTTCCAGTCTAATATTATATCTTGTATTGTCATCCAGAGGTACAAAAAACCCCAAAGCCTGATCAGCTTCAACAATGGTAATTCTTATCGTTTGGAATATCTCAAAAGGATCCACATTTTGCTTAGAAGTTGTCTTCTAAATTCTGAGAAAACAAGTGATCACGATGTATTTTTAGTAATGAGAAAACACAATCCTTACGTTTGTTACATTCTGAGAAAACACAATACCGTAAATTTGAAACTTTATCTTCTAGATTTTTCATTTTATAATGGGTTTTATCTCAGTATCACATTCCTTACGTTTGTTACATTCTGATTATCAGGCAACATTTGCAGCACAATCTATGATGCTGGTTCATGAGATCAAAGAAATACCAGTTGCTTCAGTTGTTGAGGTTAGTCACGATCCACAAATATGGATCTTGGGACACAATATGCTTCTTATGATTATCAGTGCAGAAGCCGTTGGATTGAATAATTGAGTAACACTCCTAGAATAAAGTCTTTTGAAGTTATACTTTTGGTTAGTAGTAGAGATACCTTGACTTCTTTCTGTAATGGTTTCTGCCTGAAGTGAGACTTGGAATACACCGTTGAACTGGTAGAACCAAATTTTGTTGAAAAGCCTCATTTTTAGTAAGCCAAAATGGAATAAAAAGTTGGGCAAACTTGGTAACAAACACTTACCGTTCTTCAGCTTTTCGTGATTGTATCTTGTTCCTGTATGTAGATTAGTGGTTGAAGTTTTGGTTGCAATCGAAGTACATTTATAGCATGATTTTTTTTCCTAGGGATGATTAGTACTACAAAACATTAGTTGTAAATTTGTACATATTTGTCAGTTTGGTTTGGTTGTTGGATTTTGTAAACTTGTACTTAGGTATCAGATCACAAATCTTTTTTTCCACATGCATCAATTCTTAGATTATTTTACATGTGCCTGCTGATACTGAGGACAAAGATGCAATCATGAATAATTGTTTGTTAGAAAACAGAAGAATATTTCTTTGTTAAAGTATGTTTACACAATCTCAAATCAAATGTTTTGTTGTTGTTTGTCCTAATTGTTTTTTACTCATGTATTTTATAGATTATAAAAGTTGAAATGTTGGGGAAGTTTGCAAGAGGTGAAAAAATAAAGCCTGAAGGGGAGCAAGTATCCTTCAACATAACCAAGTAAGTTTATTGATGACTATAATTATAAGTGCATATAATTTTTTGAAAAACTGAAAACAATTAATCTAAAACCTTGCATGATAAGAAAATTAGATATAGATAGAGAAAAACCGAAAAGTATAGCATTAATCTGGAATGGTCTTACTGGAAAAAAACGAAACCTTGCATGATAGGGTAAAATAATCTAAAAAACTGAATAGTCTCGTCCATATTTTCCTTTTTCTCCTTCTCGTCCATATTTTCCTTTTTAACTTCTACGAGCTGCTTCTTGGTCGATGAATACTCTCCCTCCTCATGTTTGCTAGAACTTGGTTTATCGTCAATGGACATAAATGATCTTTTTGACGGGGTACCCACGTCATTAGAAGAAGATTTTGATGATTTTGATATCACATCAATGTCAATAATTGTAGTATCCTCAATTTCCTAAATAAAATAACATTTGCTAATAAGTAATTGATTTAAATAAATAATAACATAGAAATGTTTGTGTATAGGAATTACCTCGGAATCTAATGATAACATCTCAAAATTTTCAATCAAATGAGGATCACTTGAAATGTGTGTCACTGTATACGGTGATGTCGTTGGTAGGTTAAGTATATTGTTATCTGAAATCAGAACCTTAAATAGAAATTTCTTGTTTAAGAATATCTTCAATTCTTCAGGAGTCTCAGTATCATCGTCTTCATGTAAATAGGATATAAAAACATTATAAATATATTCAATATGGAAACTTCGAAGTTTCCATATTGTATATATTTATATAAACATAATAAATTCACCTCTTTTCTTGATTCCAGAATGTCAACAACACTTTTTTGTATGATTTGTGAAGCTTCTTTATAAAAAATTGTTAATTGCCCGTTGCCTAATTGCAAACTTTGGGATTGGGAAAGTGACTATATTTTCACATTTCTTGCACCAGTGATTATCCTCAAGAGGTTTAAGTTTACTCTTGCACTTTTTGGATGAGTTATAGTACCAACCAGTAGGATTATCAATATTTCTATGGTGGAAACTACATGATAAGTAAGTTGTATTAATATTTGAAATAAAATTAATTTGAAATTAATATTTGAAATAAAATAAATTCAAAATTTAATCTAGGCAGCTTACAATTTTATTTTCAAATAGATGCTCATGAAGCTCTACCAATCTTTTTCTTTCATTGGCATTTAGGAAAATATCAGCCAGTAATTTAAAAGGCTTATTTGAAAGTTGAACAATCTTCTCAACTTTTAGCCCTTCTATTTCTGTTAAACTGTATGAAAGGATTAAAAAACATATGAAATTTCTGAAATTGAGTCATCATCTAGAAATAGTTTAGTTCCATCATTACCATTTGAGATATTGGGCTCATTGTTCCATTAGGATAGTCGTTAGGGATGGCAATTTCACCCGCACCCGATGGACACCCGATTCACCAGACCCGAAAAGACGAATGAAAACCCAAAAAATGATAGGTGATGGGTGGGTGTGGGTGAAGATTTTTCACCCGCCACCCAACCCAATGCACCCGAAGTATATAAAAGTTTATATACTCTTAACATAAAAATCACAAATAATTAAACTTTATGTTTTCTAATTTGCATTTATGTTGTTTATATATTAAAAATTATATTTTACATTCTCTAATCTTCAAATATAGTTAATAACAATAACATAATTTGTAATAGATGTGTAAAATTACATAAAAGAATACTAAAATTTATATAAAATTATATTTTTCAATCACCCATGGGTGCACTCGACCCACCCGTTCACCCGATGGATGACGGGTGGGTGAACCCGAAAAGGTTAATGGGCGGATGATGGAAGTACTCCACCTACTCATCACCCGACTCAATGTCATCCCTAATAGTCGTGCAAATTGAACGACTAATACAATCTTCGTATTCTCAAGTGGTAATCCGAAAAGGGGTCGACACATCTCAACATAAATATCCCATAGTGTAATGTCTATTATATGTTCCTATAAAATACATGTAAAGAAAATGATTTAAAAATATATTATAGCAAGAAGAATGGTTCATAAGAAACTGTAGATCTACAGAAACATTCCGCAAATACAGTTAAAACTGTAGATCTGTAGAAACATTATGCAGAAACAGTTAAAACTGTAGATCTGCTGAAACATTATGCAGAAACAGTTAAAATTGTAGATCTAAATAAACATTCTGCAGAAAGAATTGGAAACTGTAGATCTACACTTTATTTACTCATTCTAGAAAAAAAAAATTTATTTTCCCATACCCTGTATCCATTAACTTCAAGAATAGCCTTTTTCCATTAGGTTTTTTGGCAGACCAATTCACAATATCACTAATTACAACCAACATCCAAATAAGATCTACAAGAATAAATAAAATTAACAACAAAACAGTTAGTTATGAGAATAAGTAACTTAAAAATGTGTTGATTTAGTTTATAATACTAACCATAATGGGTATTCTCTTGTAGTGAATTGTCATACACTTCCACAAAATTTATGAATTTAAAGCCATGAGTAGGAATATCTTCAGTCAAGCAGGGCTTTACTATTGTAAATTGTGAAAACAGTAGCTTGAATTTGTGATTTGCAAATTTGTACTCTGTATCGTACATCGCGACTCCGTATTTTGAGATTAAAAAAGCTTCTCCTTCTTTCAATTGTAAAAGGTTGTCATCAAAGACTCCTTTATAACTGCATGAATTCGATCTTCCTGAATATAAGAATAGTTATAATTAGATAGAGAAGTATAGAAACGAAAAAATGGGTTGAAATATAAATATACCGTTTCATCCATGAAAATTAGGTTGGTACTGGCGAATTTACAGGGATCCGCCTTCATAGGAACTTTGAACATTTTATACGTCTAACCTTCATAGTATGAGTGTTTTTGAAGATGTAATATCACGTATACGTTGAATATTATCCATGGTTGAGAAGATGAGAGTGGGGTGGGAGTAAAGACTGTATGATCGGTAGAATGGCTCTAGGTTTGTGATCCTCTAAAAACAAAACGTCATTTTTATAATGAAATGTTAGGTTAATAATAATCAATAGAATCATAACTTTTTGTATTCTTGGAACTAATTATTTATTAGTCATGATTTGCTTCCAAATTTCTTATAGTGTATCTTTTGTTATGTATTTTTAATTTTCTTTTTCTTGCTTTATGGAATGATATTTATACCTTAGGGTGCATATACTGAGTCAATGCTCTGGAGGCAAGTCTTAAAGTTGATAAGTTTTAAAGGTGCAGCTCGTAGAGTACGATTCTCCAGTTTTTTGATTTAGGGTTCAGTTTTTTTATGCAGAAATAAAGTGTAATAATGTTTTCAGCTTTTTGGCTTTAGGGTTTCATATTTGTGTAATCTATGCAGGTTCATATCAGGTCTTCGTCTAGGTTGAATTGTAATATTGTTTTTCAGTTTAATTTTTTTGCATTACAAGTTTACAACTTTTGTTGTACAGGTTCAAAACATTAAACTGGAAACTAGATTGTTTCACACGTTAGTTTTATAGTGATTTTAGGGCAATATCATAATGATTACATATTAGGGCGTTAGCATGATAACATTGATTTAGTATAGAAAAAAAAATTCATAAAAAAGGATACAATCTGTTTTCAGAAAATTTACCAAAATTACCGAAAATTCGGTGTGGTACTCTTACAAAAAATCTGCAAACATACAGTTGTGATATACTAAATTTTCCTAAAAAAAATATATAGCTACCAATAGGAGTAGGCCACGTGGATTTTACGTGGAGTGGTTAAAAATCCTTCTTGACACATGACATACCTGAGGTGGGAGTATGGGTATTTGTTTTAGTAGTTATATAGAGATGTACGAGTAGGCTACTGCCCGCGCGAACAAACACGTTTTATTTTTATTTTTATCTATATGTATATATTTAAAGATATTTTCTCACATACATATTTTTAGTAAATTTTAATAAAATAATAGAATATCTCTCGTGTATGTACCAGAATCACATAGTCGTTGGTGATGCTCGGATTGCTCCTCATCGTCATACGGATTGGAGGTGAAGAGCGAAGAGAGAGAAAAGATGAAAAGAGTGGGAATACTAACCAGTTAAGCACACATAGTTATGGTTAATTTTATTAGACATTTAACAAGTCTAATTGTCATTGGTAAACGAGAGATGAAAAAAAAGAGGAAAATTAAATTAAAACATTAATTAGTCCATATTCACATTACTTTTTTCAAAAGCTCAATTTTATATTTTATAATATATATAGATAGCGTTTAGTCAATCATTTAATTATTCTTTATTACATTTACTTTTGACCAAGGGTTTAGTCAAACATTTAATTAATCTCTATTACATTTACTTTTGGCCAAGAAATTAATCAAACATTTAATTAATATCTATTACATTTACTTTGGGTCAAAGGTTTAGTCAAACATTTAATTAGTCTCTATTACATTTACTCTGTTTTTTGGTGGAAAGAGAGGTGACACTCTCTAGGGTGGGCACGAGTGGTTAACCGGTGTTTCGGTTAACCAACCTTAGTTAACCGGTATTTTGGTTAGTGATTTAGGCCTATTGTAATCGTACTGTTAACATCGGTTAACCATATGTCAAATAACCGTCGATTTTGATACGGTTAATCGGTTAACCAAATAACCACAATATTAAAATACTTAAAATCTGTAATTGTTTTTAGTGCAAAAAAATATAAGTAAAATACTTAAATAACGATATCACTTACATTGTCCTATAATTAAAATCAATAAAATACAATAGTAAATAAACTTAGCATTATCTTCCAAACAAAAGCTAATAAAAATCTTAATAAGAATATAAATTCTCTATTTGTACGTTAGAAATACTTACTGTCGTTAACGATATCGGGTGGGTGTTAATTTGGCAAAGGAACGACGAAGTTAAATCAAGTGTATGCACTGAAAGGATGAATTAAACAAGGCTAGGGTTGGGGAAGACGACGAGGAATTTGGTCGGCTGTGAGTTTGGGATTTCGATGGAGTAAAAGGGAAGAATTGGATTTTTTTATTTTATTATACTATATATTAGACATCGTTTTTTAATATTTTATTAATTAATATTCTTTTGATCTATACTGGGATCATGAGATTGACTCTATGCAATCTAATTTGATCTTTGGCTTTTTCTTTCTTATTTCTTCTTTTAAATTAAAACTAGAAGCAACTAATTAAATCTATCACACTAAGCTAAATTAATTATATATTTCAACTTTTAAAAAATATATTTTCTATAACCGATCGGTTAATCAAGGTTAGAAAAACTCAAAACCGTTACCGTACCGAATAACCGTAAAATGTTTTGGTTGGTTAATCGTAACCGTAAGTCGGTTTTTCTTCGGTACGGTTAACCGAGAATGTGATCGGTTTTGCGATTATTCGGTACGGTTTTTCAGTTACGGTTTTTTGTGCCCACTCCTCTTAGCAATTTTATTTATAATGAAAAAATAGGCTAAATTTCCCGTTAAGCAGGGGTAGCCAATCCCCGCACATCATCCATTAAAACAGAAATTAAATTACTAGGAATATTCGTAAAGAAATGAAATCATACTTTTAGGCTAAATGCATAGTTTGCCAATCCATCTGCAAAACGATTGGCCTCCCTAAACACATGAGTAACTCGGACCGTCCAGTCCCTTGAAGTAAAGTCATGGCACATGCGCACCAGGAAAGAAAGAGGATAACCATCAACTACCCCATTCAGAATCCACCCAACCACAAACTCAGAATCCACCTCAAGCATAACAGATGTGAATCCCAACTCCCAAGCTATGTGCAATCCGTAATACACTCCCTAGAGTTCCACCATAGGAGGCGAACAAATGCCAATATTTAGCGCGAAACCACCTTTCCACTCTCCATGAAAATCCCTGACAACCCCTCATGTCGTCGCCTTTCCCGTATTCCCCCAAGAAGCCCCATCGGTATTAATTTTAACCCAAGTTATGTTGGGCTTCACCCAAGTAATCTGCTTAACACTCTTCTGCACCTTTGGCCCGTCTTTCCTATTTTTCTCATAGGCAGTCCCGTAATCGTTGGTTATCTTCATCACCAAACCCACTTTGTCTGATACATCTCTTTGCCCATCAAAGATGGCCTCATTGCGCTAGCTCCACCAAGCCGTAGTGGCAAATAATACCGGCCACTATTGGTGTAAAGAAGCCGAGGAGAAATTAGCGTCATCCTCCGGCGAAATCAGTCTTCTCCAAACCCACCTAATATTCGGGCAATCTCTGAGCATGTGGATAATACTTTCACTCTCCCTACGACAAATCCCGTAGCATCATCATCGAAAATTGTTCGCCGAAATCGTTATGCATTTGTCATCAATTTCTGGATAGCAGTAAGCCAAAGGAACACTTTAATTCTCTTCGGTATCTCTAATTTCCAGATATTGTTGAAAAAAGAACCCCATTGTTGATCATAAGTGAGATCCTTCGCGATCAAGTTGTAAGCCGATTTAACATAGTACATGTCGTTCGACTCACCCCTCCACGACATGCTATCAACAGAGCCCGTCAGACCGTCATGTTCCATTGCCGCCAGTTGCAGCTTCAAATCTTCAGCTAGGTTTAGAGTTATAGCATTCATATCCCAACCAATTCCTGGAATCCACATATCAACGACTTTGACCTCCTGCCCATTCGATGGTACCGAGTTCAAGTTGGCCTTCTTCAGAGCAATATCTCCCATCCATATATCTTGCCATAAGGAAATATATTTTCCGTTCCCCGGGACCCAAGCTACTCCTTTGCGGACTACGTCATTCAACCCAGCAATCACTCCCCGCCATATACTAGAAGAGCCCGGTTTGACATTCAGAGTACCCGGGCCCCGAATCGACCCCATATAGAATTTGCCTCTAAGGACTTTAGCCCACGAGCTCTTGTCATCATTCCTCAATCTCCAACTCATATTACCAAGCATCGCCAGATTCAACCATCTCGGCTTTCTCAACCCAATACCTCCTTCAGTCTTGGGCCGACACAATCTATCCCACACAACCAGGTGAACCCTCCTTTTTTCAGTGGTACTACCCCAGATAAACCTCCTACAGTTGCGCTCCATCGTGCTGATCACACTAGCCGAAAGAGCTACCAAGCTCATGTTATGTATAGGAATCGCAGAGAGAACCGATTTAGCTAGCGTGATTCTGCCTGCGAGACTAAGGCTACAACCTTTCCAACCTGCCAAATGACCATTCACACGCTCAAGGATATCTCCAAAAGTCTCTTTGTTGAATTTATTTTGCAGAATAGGCATACCCAAGTATATCTCTAAATCACAAGTATAGTTCAGCCCTGCTTCAGCACTAATCAATTTGTTGACACTAGTATCAACATTAGCCGAGAAATAAATCTTAGATTTTTCCAGGTTAACTCTTTGACCAGAAGCCACACAAAACTCCTTCAGAATCTTCCTTATCACTCTAATTTGAGAAGTTGAGGCCTCCGCAAACATGATAAGGTCATCAGCGAAACACATGTGAGACAGCATCGGACCCGACCTAGATAGTTTAATCGACTTCTAATCTTTCCCAGCAAACGCCTTATCCACCTTCTGACAAAGCCTCTCCATACAAAGAACAAAAAGATAGGGCGATAGTGGGTCACCTTGTCTTAGCCCTTTGGACGACACCAACTCCTCAGTCATTTCCCCGTTCCACAAAATACGCATCCACGATGATTTCATGCAATTCATGATCCATTTAACCTGAAAATCCGCAGCAAGCAAAGTATCTTCAAGGAAATCCCATCTTATCTGATCATACGCTTTCTCGAGATCGAGTTTCAAGAGCGACGAGGCGAATTTGTCGTGTGCCAAGTCAAGTAATCCTAACATGCAAACTAAGTAATATAGTGCGCAAGTAAGGGTCGAATCCCAAGAGAATCAGTTTATCAAATTCTTAAGTTATCACAATGACTAACCAATAAACGTAACCAAAGGGGTTTTTTTTGTGGTTTTGATACGAAGTATCGAATGTCAACTTGGTTATAACAAGATTCAGAGAAGTGTTCCACATAGCGATTATCCACAATTAGATTAACAAGTTGATCTTAAAATCCTTTTTATCCCTATGTCGAGTTCTCAAGTGATCGTTCTAATTCCTGTTCTTGAATAATTATTAGTCCAACTAGTCCTAATAACCCTTACTCGATTATAACCTTGAAACTATCAAAGTTCAATAACAAAGTAGCAATGCATTCAGGAATAGATAGATACATGCAATATCATGGACAACTAGTCGGATACTCGACATGTACTCAACTCTCTTCTCTAATAACAATCGCAACTAGTTCATGCAAATAGATTGTGCTACACAACAAGTATGATAATTCAACTAGAAGTATCAAACTCTAGCAATATGAACAAGACACAACTAACTTAGGTGATCAATCTAAAGTAGTAAATCTAGTTCATCGACAATACAAACAAGAGAGTTGAGACAATCAAAGAGTAGACAAAAGGAAAGGATAAACTCACAACTTGTTGAATCCAAAAGCTTCAAACGCCAAGTGAAACAAAGAACTTTAGCAACTCATAAGTATGTGAAAAACTCTCCAAAAACTTATGCAAAACAAAGGTTAGATGATCAAGGATGATCATCCACTACCTAAATAGTATCAACTAATGTAACAGCCGAATTAAGGTACTAAAAACGTATAGAAAGTTACATAATTAAACACAAATTACTTCAAATGGCAAAGACATCAATTTGATACTTCTGTCGAGGAACCGCACCCGCGGGTTGAGAGCCGCGGGCACGGTTTGGGATTCTTCAGATTCTCAGGATGGCAGAGGGCCGTGGGCGCGGTTTGGGACCCGCGGGCGCGGCTTGAGCTTTCTCGAAAACCTTGGCTGAAGGTGAAACCCGCGGGTGCGGCTTGAGCTTTCTCGAATCCTTGTCTGAGGATGAAACCTGCGGGTGCGGCTTGAGACCCGCGGGTGCGGCTATGTTGTCTGAGGCAGAACCTGCTGATTTCTTCAAGTCTTCGTCTTCGTCTTCAGCAGCTTCTTCCTTATGCTTCAATGCTTCCAATGCTTGTATCATCTCTTGGAATCTCGTATGTAAATCTTCTCTCGAACAGCTCCATGCTACAGATTACATAGAAACAAATAACATAATCCTATACAAAACTAGCTAATAATCCATAGTTGCGGTATGTAAAACACCGCTTATCAAACTCCCCCATACTTAGACCTTGCTCGTCCCCGAGTAATCTAAAAGAAACTTACTCTTTTACAATAATCACTCAAAGATCTCAGGAAGTATGAAAAAGAAAGCAACTACAAATCACTAACACATTTAGTATACAAACAATATGACGAGAAAGAAATCTATCAATTTTGGTCTTCCATAGTGGTTAACATGCAAAAAAAATTTGTCCTAAGACACTCATTTCACTCATTTTTCCTAGGCGCCTCGAAAGGTTTTCACCTAGCCACTCATTTCATTTTCAATCTCACCATTCCTTACCGCCCTCAAGTCCTTTTTTGCCAAGCCTAATGCAAGCCGAACTACCCGCTTATTGCATGGATTTTTCCATCCCAGGATTTTCATTTGCCTTTTTTCGTATTTTTGTGGCTTTTTCTGTTTTTAATTCCATGCAAAGTACAACAAAATAAAAACCGAAGGGAAATAACAAGGAAATGAAACTACTCTAGGATAAGCAATGAACTAATTTCCCTCCCCCATACTTGTAGTGCACAATTCCCTCAGTGTGTAAGACATAGAAAAATAATGAGGAAGAGAGAAAGAAGCTCACTGATCCGGGTCATCCCGGTTTGGATAGTCGGGCCAACGAGCATGCATGTCGAGCCGTAAGTCATCCACCGATTGCTGCAGCCTCTCAACATTTTGGTTCACCGTCTGAATCGACTGGTAGACAAACTCAATCCGCTCGAAAAGACGCTGCTCCCAAGGTATGTCAGCAGGAGCTGCAGATGATGAGCGTTCGCCCCATTGCCTCTGAGGCTGAAAACGAGGGGCAGGCTCCTGGAAGTCATCATCATCCTCATCCTCAAGGTCAACTGGCTTCTGATCCAGCTGTTGAACCGGCTCCTGGATGCTGATCCCACTGCGAGCTCGTCGTCGAGCAGCTGCACGAGGGGGAGCGGGTGTTGGGTTGATCCTAAAAGTATGTGCTGGCCCATAAGCAAAATCCTCTATGAGAGCAATCTCGGGAGGACCGAGCCAAACCCACATCCGCTCGTCCTCATTTACTGTAACCGACTTGAGCCACCTAAGTCGAGTTTGCAGAAATGTGGCATCCAACAAATAGGGACCAATTGAGGGGTCCGGACTACCTACGCAGTCAAGCGTCTCCCAGTCGGGGACGACAGCCTCTAAGATGAGGGTGATCATGCCACCCAAAGCAATTTGTCCCCTTGGTTTTGAGCGGGTTGTCTTACAGGAGTGAACAAATAGTGAGAGCCAATCCGGAATTACCTGACATTCCGGCATAAGAGCATATAGATACTTCAGCTGGTAGGCAGGCACCTTGTTCACCTCAGAAAGCCCAAAGAAGGCCATAGATAGGGCCCGTTGTGTCAGGCGGAGACATGGATGGGACATCTTAGCATTATAGTCATTACCATGGGTGTCCCGAACTTGTCCCGTCCATGTGTACCAGACCTGTGTAGGGCTGTCACCAACTGTAGTGTCATAATCTGCAGAGGGAACCTGAGAGATTCCCAAGATGTGGAGCAGTTGTTCAGCCTGAACCGTAAAGGACCGTCCATTGTAAATGAACTGGATGGCCGAGATGAAGGTGGTCTCCGAGACGGTCTTGGACTTGAGGCTCGCCAGAAACTGATAGGTAGCCTCGGCATGAGTGGGAGCTGACCTGAACAAGAAACCATGCAGCCCTGCGTGCTCAAGCATGGCCTCAGTGCATGCAGTCATACCCAAATCATCGAGCGTATGTAGATGAAAAAATCTCGTGGCTACACACTGCTTAGCCCTTAAATAAGCTAAGTTGGCCTGAACCTGTTGTTGCCACAAATCATTTTTGTGGCCTCGAGATGTTCCTGCTGCAGCCATCAAAGTGTATACACAAAGCAAATGCTACCACAAATCCGCACACAACAAAGATATCAAGCAGCAGCAGCACAATAGCAAAAAGCCCTCCCCGAGGCGTAAGAAAATCAACAACGATGAGGGCGGTTGTCAGAAAAACTTACTGAAATCAGCAAACAATGGACGACAGAGGCAAAATCCGCGGGCGCGGGTTGGGAGCCGCGGGTGCGGTTTTTGCTTTTGTCTGATTTCTGGCGAGGATGGAGCCGCGGGCGCGGTTTTGGAGCCGCGGGTGCGGTTTCTGCGAGCTGGAGAATTTCTTGGCAGGGCGAGGCCGCGGGTGCGAGTTTGTAGCCGCGGGTGCGGTTTCGTCGAGACAGAGAACTTCTGGGCAGGGCGAGGTAGCGGGCGCGGGTTTTTGAGCCGCGGTTGCGGTTGGATTCCGGCGCGGGTGCGGGTGCGGATGTGGAGGAGGACTTGGTGGGAGGTTTTTGGTGTTTGAGAAAGAGAAGTGGAAGGTAGGGTATGAGGGAAGTGGGAGGTGGGAGAGTTTTATGTGGTGGGAGGTAGAGAATGAAATTTGATATGGAGAAGGGTAGAAGATGAAATTCGATATGGAGAAGGGTAGAAGATGAACCGTCCATTCCTTTTCTTTTCTTTTCTTTTTTTTTCTTTTTTTTTCTTTCATAAACGAAAAGAAGAACCGTCAATTCCTTTAGTAGCAAACGACCATCGTCTTCTCGTCTTGACTTCCTAGAAAATAGAAAACAAAACAATTAAAAAGAAAATGAAATTCAAGGGAAAAAGAAGAATACCCTGGGTTGCCTCCCAAGCAGCGCCTTGGTTAGAGTCGTGGCTCGACTTGGTTTCCCGTCTTCAATTTTCAAAAGTTGGCTCTTCTAGAGCCATTTCATCGAAAGACACTTTGGTGAATCCCTCATGGTAAGGTTTTAACCTTTGACCATTCACCTTGAAGACGTTGTGGTTGTCTTTGTCAAACAACTCCACGGCGCCATGAGGAAAGACGCGAGCAACAACATACGGGCCATTCCACCGGGATCGCAACTTACCCGGAAAAAGTTGAAGACGAGATTGGTAGAGCAAGACCTTGTCTCCCACCTTGAAATTTTTCCTCAAGATGTTCTTGTCATGCCAAGCCTTCGTCTTTTCCTTGTAGATCACCTCATTCTCATACGCATCCCGGCGTATCTCTTCAAGCTCTTGGATTTGCAACTTCCTAAAGTCGCCTACCTCATCCAACTCCATGTTGCATTTTTGCACCGCCCACTACGCCTTGTGCTCTAACTCCACCGGAAGGTGACAAGCCTTCCCAAACACAAGTCGATATGGGGACATTCCTATTAGAGTTTTGTAGGCGGTCCTATACGCCCAAAGTGCATCATCCAACCTTAGACTCCAATCCTTTCGATTAGGAGCCACCGTCTTTTCCAGAATCCCCTTGATTTGCCTATTGGACACCTCAGCTTGTCCATTGGATTGGGGGTGATAAGCAGTTGAGACTCGTTGAGTGACATGGTACTTCTTTAAAAGTGCACTCACCCTCTTGTTGCAAAAGTGAGTACCTTGGTCACTTATAAGAGCCTTTGGAATCCCAAAACGAGAAAAAATATTCTCCTTCAAGAAACCTGCTACCACTCGGGAATCATCAGTTATGGTGGCCTTCGCTTCCACCCACTTGGAAACGTAGTCCACCGCAAGTAAAATGTATAAATTCCCAAACGAACTAGGAAAGGGTCCCATGAAATCAATACCCCAAACATCAAAAATCTCACAAAAGACTAATGGTGTTTGTGGCATCTCATTTCGTTTAGAAATTTTCCCGACCCTTTGGCATCGGTCGCAAGCTTTGCAAAAGGCAAACGCATCCCGAAAGATGTGTGGCCAATAGAAACTGGCGTCCAATACCTTCCTAGCCGTTTTGTTAGCCCCAAAATGCCCCCCACATGCATGAGAATGACAAAAAGTAAGGACAGACTGTACCTCGTTATCCGAGAGGCATCGTCGGATTACCTTGTCAACACAATGTCTCCAAAGGTAGGGGTCATCCCAAACGTAGAAACGTGATTCCCGCTTGATCCTATCTTTTTGAGCTTTGGTGTAGTTCGGCGGGAATTCTTCGCGAACCAGGTAGTTCACGATATCGGCAAACCATGGTTTGAAAGACCGGAGGGCGAAAAGCTTGTATTCAGGGTCAATTTCTGCATACTCGGCTGTCAGAAAACCGCGATCGCGGTTATTGAGACGCGGTCGCGGCTCTCCTTGCAGTGAGACTTCTGGCAAACACAAACCGCGGGTGCGGTTTACTAGCCGCGGACGCGGTTCTCTCTTTTCCGAAAATACTTGAGAGCACAAACCGCGGGTGCGGTTTCCTGGCCGCGGGTGCGGTTTGTTCTCAGCAGAAGCAGAAATTGCAGAATGAATTTGATACAAGTTTTCGTCCGGGAATGTACCTTGAATTTGAACCTGTAATTTACCGTCCTCTTGCACGATCCGGCTCAAATGATCAGCTACGGAGTTTTCGACTCCCTTCTTGTCCCGGATTTCCACATTGAACTCGCTTAAGAGCAAAACCCATCGAATGAGTCTTGGCTTTGATTCCTTCTTCGTCATGAGATAACGAAGAGCAGCGTGGTCTGTGTGGATAATCACCTTCGTGCCCAAAAGATATTGCCGAAATTTTTCAAGGGCAAACACCACGGCTAGCAACTCCTTTTCCGTGGTGGAGTAATTCCTCTGAGCTCCGTTCAAAGTCGTGGAAGCATAGTAGATGACGTGCATTGCTCTTCCGACTTTTTAACCAAGAACGGCTCCCACCGCGTGATCACTAGCATCACACATGATCTCAAAGGGTAGAGACCAATCGGGTACTTGGATGATTGGTGCTTCGGTGAGGTGGGCTTTCAGAGTGTCGAATGCCTTCTTGCACACATTCGACATGTCAAAAGTAGCTTCTTTTTTCAAAAGCTCACATAGGGGCGTGGAGATCTTATAGAAGTCCTTGATAAACCTGCGATAAAAACCTGCATGGCCTAGGAAAGAACGCACTTCACGCACATTAGTAGGATAAGGCAACGATTGAATGACGTCAATCTTTGCCTTATCGATCTCAATACCCCTAGCTGAAATTATGTGCCCCAATACTATCCCTTGTTCAACCATAAAATGACACTTTTCAGAATTCAATACTAGATTAGTATCTACACATCTTTTAAGCACGAGTGACAAATGATTTAAACATGCATCAAAGCTATCCCCATGTACCGTAAAATCATCCATAAAAACTTCTATGAAATGTTCAATGTATTCCGAGAAGATACTTACCATACATCGTTGAAAGGTCCCGGGCGCGTTACATAATCCAAAAGGCATCCTACGATATGCAAAAGTGCCAAAGGGACATGTAAACGTCGTCTTCTCTTGATCTTCGGGTGCAATAGCCACCTGAAAATACCCTGAATACCCATCTAGGAAGCAATAATACGGACTACCGGCAAGTCGTTCAAGCATTTGATCAATAAAAGGGAGGGGGAAATGATCTTTTCGGGTTACCGCGTTCAGCTTGCGGTAGTCAATGCATACTCTCCAACCCGTTTGAGTTCGGGTAGGAACCATCTCACCTTGTTGATTCTCTACCAATGTTATGCCCCCCTTCTTAGGGACACATTGAGTTGGACTCACCCATTGACTATCCGAAATGGGGTAGATCATGTCAGCTTGAAGAAGTTTCAGCACCTCCTTCTTGACCACCTCCATCATAGGTGGGTTTAACCTTCTTTGGGGTTGCCTAGAGGGTTTAGCACCTTCCTCAAGAAGGATCCTGTGCATACAGGTGGAAGGGATAATTCCCTTGATGTCAGCAATGGTCCACCCAAGATCGGTAATGTGTTCTTTCAGCACCATCACCAACCTTCTCTCTTGTTCACCTGTCAACTTGCTTGAAATGATTACCGGGAGGGTATCATTTTCCCCAAGAAAAGCATACTTCAAGTGCTCGGGTAATTGCTTGAGCTCTACAACCGGTGCCTGCACAATAGAAGGAAGAAGCTTTTCGCTCTCCAAAGTTAGTAGCATGGGCCGACCGGCCAAAATTCTACCCGAAGCGTCTAGACGAGCTAGAACACTTTGAATCTCAGGTGGAAGAGACAAATCAAGTGTTGGTGAGTGAACGATGTTGTGTTCTAATACACTTTGTAATTCATCTAAGCCAAAGATATTGAAAACATCTTGGACTATAGGATCAATTACATCAATTGAACAAATAGACGCAGCATCTTCGACGGGGTGTTTCATAGCATCAAAAATGTTAAATTGAACTATTTCCCCCATCGAACTCTAAAGTAAGAGATCCACTAGCCAAATCAATCTTTGTGTTAGCGGTTCCCATGAAGGGCCTCCCAAGCAAAATAGGAGCAGCTTGCCCATCATGTTCCATGTCTAACACAAAGAAATCAGCGGGAAAGAACAAATTATCCACCATAACCAAAACGTTTTCAACTACACCTTTAGGATACACGGTGGACCTATCGGCTAGTTGAATAACAATTCCGGTTTCATGAAGTGGACCTAACCCGAGAGTCTTATAGAGAGAGTAAGGCAACACATTTACCGATGCACCCAAATCGAGCATGGCTCGTTCAAAATGTGTGTCACCTATACGGCAAGGTATGCTGACCATGCCCGGATCGCTGCACTTCTTAGGCATTCGCCTTTGAAATACAGCGGAGACACGCTCGCTTACCGTCACCTTTTGTTGCCCTTTCAACTTTTGATTCCTCTTGATTGTGCAAAGTTCTTTTAAAAACTTTGCATATCAAGGAATGCTTTTAATTAACTTGAGCAAGGGAATGTTTACCTCACATTTGCTGAACGTCTCAAACAACTCCTTGTCGTTTTCCGGCCTTTTGGTGTTCCTAAGGGCATCGGGAAACGGGGCGGGAGGCTTGGTGGAGTCGAGAGGTGGAAAGTTGGGGCGAACGTAGTTGTCCTGTCTCAACTGGAAATCCCCCCGATCCTCCACTTCGAGTTCAACATTTTGTGAAGGAAAGTCTGAAATTTTTACCTCGGTGGAGGAGCCGCGGGTGCGGTTTTCAACCCGCGGGCGCGGCTCTTCAGTCAATTTGATTTCTGGCTCAGTAGAGGAGCCGCGGGCGCGGCTCTCAGCTGTCCTCAGAATCCAATTTTTCTACAGAAGCCTCGACAAGGTTTTTGGTTTCCCCCAAAATCTTAGCACTTCTTGTTGTCACTGCACTTACATTTCTGGTTGGATTCACCACCGTTTGGGACGGTAGAGAATTGGAATTTTGTTGTGCAATGGTGGTAACAGCTTCAGCCAACTGCCCAATTTGCTTCTCCATGTTCTTGATGCTCGACTCGGTCGTTTGAACATGAGTTGTGAAGTGTTGAGTCAAGGATCTCAGCAGCTCCGCAGTAGATGGTCCAGCATTGGGTCGAGGGCCTTGAGCTTGTTGTTGGGGCTCATTTGGATCACGCCATCGAAAATTGGGATGATCTCTATACCTCGGGTTGTAGTTGTTTTGTTGATCACCACGAGGTCATGGGGGTCCATACCCACCAGCAGCAGCATTGACTTCAGCAACGTCTTCACCTTCAAGCTCAGGGCATTTATCTGTAAAATGAGAAGGGTCAGCACAAATACCACATACCTTTACTTGTTGTTGTTGTTGTCGTTTTTGCAACTGAGAGACCATATTCTTCAACTCTACAAGCTCAGCTACAAGAGCGGGATCCCCTGAACTTGCTGCGTGCACTCCCTTTTTGGTGTATATCCTACCAAAACTCCTTGTGCTCTCAGCCATATCTTGCAATTTCTCCATGGCATCCTCCGGCGTCATGTTGAGAATATTCCCACCACACGCAGCATCAACCATCCTCTTTTCTTGGTTAAGGAGACCATTGCAAATGTAAAGCACTAGATCCTCGGTATCATACCCATGAAAAGGGCACGAAGCACACAACCCCTTGAAGCGTTCAAGGTAGTCATAGAGAGTTTCGTCTTCACTTTGCTCGACATGGGCTATCTCCTTCTTGAGAGCATTTGCCTTCTTCACCGGAAAATACTTGCTCAAGAACACCTTGTGCAACTTTTCCCAATTATCAACCGAACCGGTTGGCAAATGGTAATACCAAGAACGAGCACCATCCTTCAAAGTGAACCCGAAGGCTCTCATCTTGATCTGCTCTTCCGTGACGTTTGGCGGTTTGGTTGTCATGCAAATGTCATGAAATTGGTTCAAATGCATGATTGGATCCTCACCAGCCAAACCATGGAAACTTGGGAGCAAATTGATCACCCCTGACTTGAGCTCGAAAGTCACCCCATGAGCAAGGGGTGGAATAACCACAGCTTGAGGTTGTTGTGTCAGGTTCGGTGTTTGCCGCTCTCTCAAAGTGCGAGTAACACCACCTCCTGGTACCCTTGTCTCAATTAGCTCTCGTTGAGCATTAACGACCAACTGCATGTCAGCCAATTGACGTTGCACTTCAGCAAGAGCTTCTCGATCGGCCATTTCTACTATCTCAGTCCCGACTCTGTTCTCTCTTCGATTCCGATGAAAAGTTTTCTCGATCTCTGAATCAAGAATAGAAAGAGGCTGATTAGTAGAACGGGTGTTGACCATTCACTAGTCAACACTAAAGTTAGTCAAAATAAGAATTTAAAAATAAGAAAATTTGATTCCCCGGCAACGGCGCCAAATTTGACGAGGCGAATTTGTCGTGTGCCAAGTCAAGTAATCCTAACATGCAAACTAAGTAATATAGTGCGCAAGTAAGGGTCGAATCCCAAGAAAATCAGTTTATCAAATTCTTAAGTTATCACAATGACTAACCAATAAACGTAACCAAAGGGGGGGTTTTTGTGGTTTTGATACGAAGTATCGAATGTCAAATTGGTTATAACAAGATTACGCGAAGTGTTCCACTTAGCGATTATCCACAATTAGATTAACAAGTTGATCTTAAAATCCTTTTTATCCCTATGTCGAGTTCTCAAGTGATCGTTCTAATTCCTGTTCTTGAATAATTATTAATCCAACTAGTCCTAATAACCCTTACTCGATTATAACCTTGAAACTATCAAAGTTCAATAACAAAGTTGCAATGCATTCAGGAATAGATAGATACATGCAATATCATGGACAACTAGTCGGATACTCGACATGTACTCAACTCTCTTCTCTAATAACAATCACAACTAGTTCATGCAAATAGATTGTGCTACACAACAAGTATGATAATTCAACTAGAAGTATCAAACTCTAGCAATATGAACAAGACACAACTAACTTAGGTGATCAATCTAAAGTAGTAAATCTAGTTCATCGACAATACAAACAAGAGAGTTGAGACAATCAAAGAGTAGACAAAAGGAAAGGATAAACTCACAACTTGTTGAATCCAAAAGCTTCAAACGCCAAATGAAACAAAGAACTTTAGCAACTCATAAGTATGTGAAAAACTCTCCAAAAACTTATGCAAAACAAAGGTAAGATGATCAAAGATGATCATCCACTACCTAAATAGTATCAACTAATGTAACAGCCGAATTAAGGTACTAAAAACGTATAGAAAGTTACAGAATTAAACACAAATTACTTCAAATGGCAAAGACATCAATTTGATTCTTCTGTCGAGGAACCGCACCCCCGGGTTGAGAGCCGCGGGCGCGGTTTGGGATTCTTCAGATTCTCAGGATGGCAGAGGGCCGCGGGCGCGGTTTGGGACCCGCGGGCGCGGCTTGAGCTTTCTCGAAAACCTTGGCTGAAGGTGAAACCCGCGGGTGCGGCTTGAGCTTTCTCGAATCCTTGTCTGAGGATGAAACCCGCGGGTGCGGCTTGAGACCCGCGGGTGCGGCTATGTTGTCTGAGGCAGAACCTGCTGATTTCTTCAAGTCTTCGTCTTGGTCTTCAGCAGCTTCTTCCTTATGCTTCAATGCTTCCAATGCTTGTATCATCTCTTGGAATCTCGTATGTAAATCTTCTCTCGAACAGCTCCATGATACAGATTACATAGAAACAAATAACATAATCCTATACAAAACTAGCTAATAATCCATAGTTGCGGTATGTAAAACACCGCTTATCAAAGAGCATCCACTCTCTCCTACCTTTCTTCTTTCTCATCGAATAAACAACCTCTTGGACGATCACAATATTATATGATGCAAGTCTTCTCGGCATGAAATGGCACTAGGTAGGTCCCACAAGCTTCGATATGACTCTCTTCATCTTATTAGCCATGGTTTTCGTTATCACTTTGAACAAAACATTGCACAAACTTATGGGGCGAAACTGGGCCATTTTCTCAGGCTTGGCTACTTTAGCAATCAAAACTAGAAAAGCATCATTCATGGTGGGAGGAAGGCGGCCCATCCCAATGAAGGCCTGAACAAAACTAATCACCGAAGAACCAACAATATCCCAACATCTTTGATAGAATACCGGTTGGAAACCATCGGGCCCCGATGCTTTTAGAAGCTCCCATACTCTTCACAACCTCCTCGATCTCCAATCCAGTAAAAGGTTTAGATAACGAAGTCCATTTTCTTTCCGAAAGTGCGGGAAAACCTGCTCTAGACAGCGCTCTACCAGAAGGACTTACGTCCTCAACAGAAAACAGATGACGATAATAATCCATACTCCTAGCTCTCGTCCTCCCTCTTCAAAGATTCAATCCTATTACGTCGGCGCCGAATAACAGTACTTTAGTGAAAGAAGGAAGTATTCCGGTCTCCCTCGACAACCCATTTCTCACGAGACTTCTGGAACCACAGTAATTCCTCATGTTCAAGAATAACATCGAGATCCTTTTTCTCCTCTTGTGCCAACAACTTATCACTCAGACCCCGATCAATAAGTCCCTCAATCAACTGTAGGTGATCGACAACAATCACCTTTCTATTGTGAATATCCCCAAAAATATTTTTATTTCATTTCTTCAAGTTGGTATGAAGATTCATCAGTGCTTCTATAGTCGAAGAATTCGGATTCCAAGACGCTTTAAGAATATCCTTAAACTCAGAGTGAGTCAATCATGCTGCTTCAAATCTAAATGGCCGACGAGAAAGATCAACAGACTGTTAGGTTGGAGCTGGAGGTGAAGCGGCGCATGATCAGAGGACGTGAACGAAAGATGACTGACTCCTGCCTCTTGCCATCTAAATCTTACCTGAGAACAACAGAGTACTCGATCCAGCCATTTAGAAATTCTAGTCTCCTTATCCCTCCGTCGAGTCCAAGAAAATTTGTTTCCTTTAAACCCCAGGTCGATTAAAGCCAACTCATTAATCCAATTACTGAATTCGAGCGAAACCTGAGAAAGTCTCCCATTGCCCCAGTCCTTTTGTCAAGCCGAATGATAGAGTTGAAATCTCCTCCGATAAACACAGGATCCACCACATTCCCCACCATTGTTTTCATTTCACCCCACAACGATCTCTTTCTAGTAGAAATAGGAGCCGCATAAACTGCAGCAAGATTAATCATGTCACTCCTCTCTCCCCACACAACATGAATATACTGAGAAGAGGATCCACTGATCGAAAGCTTCACATTCTCTTCCTTCCAAAGAAGCCATATTCCACCTCTTTGACCAATGGCCTCCACTCAAAAGATTCCAGAAAAACCCAAATTCCGACAAATACTATTTGCCTTAGTCCCGACAGCATGTGTCTCAAAAAGAGCCAAAATATCAGCATTATATCTCTTCAAAAGATAACGGAAAGAGCGTCTGAAGTTAGGTTTATTAGTCCCCGACAATTCCAAAGAATGCAATTCATCATCAACCCATAAATCATGATTAGAAACAATCAGGGAAAACTGCTATGCCTTGCACATAGCTTCCTTATTGCCCCGCTCAACCACAACTCCTTTCATCTGTTCGTCATACATCTTCTGATTAATACCCAGAGCTTGTTTACTCACAGTAGCCGTCACATTCCTAAAATCTTTCAAACTTGGATCAGGCCCACTGTGAGAGATAAAAACGCCCCCTTCACCCTAGGGATTTTAATGATTTCTTTGTTGGCCATTGGTGGGATCCACTTCCTTATTCTGCCCTATATCAATCGTATTCCCCTTAGAAATAGGACCCGGATTTCTCTCTAGAATACCTTTCTCATCATTGCTAGAAGTTCCTCGTCCAGGACCATCTCAGGGATAGGCATCCCACCCCTTCCACCACATTGTCATCTGCATCCCTAGTCTCTTGCAAAACCATACAAAGCGTTTTTGTGCCACTCTTCTGGTTTTTGTTTATAGCACCCAAACATTATTACATTTACTTTTCTCATGCTAGATAAGTTTCTTATTTTAGGTCATATATTTCATTAGGAAAGTTCTGGTGCAAATAACTCTTAACGTAAGAAAAACGAACAGATCACGTTCACAGATTACATGTCAATGTTCATATTCTGGATTGTAATGTTCATAATCTGGCCATAAAAAAAATTTGAACATTTTTCAGTAAGGGACGTAGTGGCATACTTGTAATTACTGCAAATTTAGTTTTTTTTTTTTTTTTTTTCTCAAAATGACCTCTAAAAATTTTATCGTCCGGCTTATGAACATTACCGCTCATATTATGAACATTAGTTTATTATCTTTGAACGTGAAAACTTCGTTTTTCCTTTACGTTAAGCTTTATTTTCACCGGAACTTTTCTCTATATTTCATTAAGTAAAGTTACTAAGTTAGTTGAACAAATTAAAGTAAGGTTGTTTCTACTGTGTGTTTATGAGCAAATAATAAGAACTTTCATACTCCGCTCAAAAAATAAGAACTTTATTTTAAATAATTTAATATTCCTAGCCATTCTACTTTAAAATCCATGTCCAAATTTAACTTGTTAGTATACACACTAAAACAAACCTTTAGGTATACTAGTTGGGCTACGCGAATGTTGAAAGTTTAACATGTCTCTATAGACTCGCCTTGAATCTGGAGAAGCTAAAACCTCACACCCATATGTGTTATACTGGATAGACGAATATAATAAGTTGTACAATTAGGACTCATATACGTTATACTTCCTTATTTATATCATATCTCACAAATTTCCTTTTTATTCAACTTTACTTTTCTTTGTCATTTTGATACGCTACACTTTGTATGGCGTAACTAGGGGTTGTTACATTAGTTTAGGAGTGTTATCACAAGTATTTGGAGCTATTGTTATATTCTGAGTTGTTTATGAAGAAGTGAAGAAATGAAGACCAGAACCGAAGAAGAAGAGGATCAAAGATTGAAGACATGAAGACGAAGACATCCTGCTGAGCAGCGGCGATCGCCACCATCACTATGGCGATCGCCATTCTACAACAGGAGCATTTCAGGAGTTCGAGAGAGCATGGCGATCGCCATGACTCTATGGCGATCGCCATGGGGCGACAGAGACGAGGCAAAGTTTCACATGAAGACCGCGATCGCCAGTCATTCATGGCGATCGCCACAACAAGGCCGAAGATATTCCGGACTTTCCTTATTTTCCTTATTTTATTTTATTTCTTTTACCTTATTTTATTTCGTTTAGGATCTTTCGTTTACCATATATTTTGGGGTTAGTTCTCTATTTAAGGACCCCAGTTTCTATCTTTTCTATCATATTTTCCATCAGACAATTTAGTTCTGCAACCATGAGCAGGAACTAATCTCCATTGTTTTACTTAACGGTTGAAACCTTCAGTTATTAAGTTGTGAGATTTCTAAACTCTTGTTCTTTTCCTATGGGTTTGTATTAATTCTCTTGTTCTTCATCTATTGATTTCTATTAGTTTTGCTAGCTTGATCACCTAGTTTGATTGATAGTTTTCTATTGCTAGACTAGGAATATACGGTGGAATTCCTTGTCATTGTAGCGCTCATATCTGCATGATCTGGTAGTTGATTGCTTTCATGAAAGAGAATTGATTGCATGTTAATACTTGACGGTTGTAAGTTATTGCATGCATCCTTATAATTCATGTGCCATTTGCTGCTATTTCAATAAATCTTGAGAGGTTTCCCTGATTGTTGAATAGTAAGTGTTATCAGGACCGGTTGGCCTGCTGATATATTAAAGATTGGAATAGGAATATTCCATAGGATTGAATAGAACTTGAGATAAATCTATGATCAACTTGATTGACTGTTGTGTGGATACTTGCTAGGTGAAACCCCTTCTCATCATATTCTCACCCAAACTCCCTTTGTTTGTTACTGGTTACTTGTGTCTTCTTGCAATCAAAACCCCCCCTGGTTACTTGTTACTTGTTCACTAGTTGATATTTCACCTGACTGCATTGATTTGGTGTTTTGATTCCCTTGGGTTCGACCTCTACTTACTTGCTATACTCTAGTTAGTGTTTAGAGTTTATTTCTTTGATTTGGCACTACGACTTTAGCCTCATCACATTTTAAAGGGGAAAACTTTCCGATTAAAAAAAAAAAAAAAAACTTCTTCATAGCAACAATGATGAATATGCATGCTACTGAATCCATTTGAATCCTCCATAATCCATATGGTATGTTCAGTCACCCACGTGTCCATAGGTTGCTACTGGATCCATTTGAATCCTCCATAATCCATATAGTATGTTTAGTCATACACTTCCTTAATAGGTATGCTAAGATCATCATCCTATTGTTGAATCTCCGCATCTTCTTTAGTTTTCTTTCCATAGACCATATTCAATGTATTTCTAATAAAAGAATATTTTCCATAATTATATTATTAACTATGCGATGGAATAAAAACTTGTTACATAAAGTTGTACAAGTATGTAATGTCACACATGAATGAAACTTATGATTATTAAATGTAGAATATCTAAATCAAATTAACAAATTAGTGTTAAGATTTAAATATGCTTAAATCAATAAATAATATTCATGAAATAATCTTAACCTAAGTTACACCTTTGTAACTAAATTTTGATGTTAAGATAATGATTATAAGTCATTTATACGATTTGGGTAATTTTTGCAATTTCTTAAAATTGAATAAGGGAGTTTTGCCATAAATCTAAACCTTGGTTATTTTTGTAATTACTTGATAATTGATTAAAACCCAATCCAATCTTATATATCCTCTCCCTCGAAAACATATTCGAGCCTTAAATCTCAAAGTGTAATTTTATACAATAGTTACTATTCACTAAGGAAAGCTGGACATTTAAGTAGTAAAAGATAAAAGACTAAATATATTTAAATATTTAAGCAATGCTGGATTAAAACTCTCTTTATTAAAAATGTTTATCATACTAATTCAGAAACTTTATATTAAAGAATTGACCATCTTTTTACTTTAGCTATTTAGGTAATAATTCAAATTAAACGATTATTTTAATAAATTAAATTTGTATGTGTTAAATGAACTAAATCTATTTGATAAAATAATTTAGCCTAAATTATTTATGTATTAAAATTAAATTTATTATTTTATAAAACTCGTATCTCGCACGGGAAACTGAACTAAGTAAGTATCAAAAAAGAGGAAAAGTAGAACGAGAGTTTGGGCGAGAGGTGGAAAGTAAAAAGGTAGGATTTTGCTTAAAGGGCAGAAATGTAATTTTGTCCTAACTAAAGTTACTGTTAATTAAGGATGACCTGACTTTTAAGTAGTACTCCAGTAGACTGGGAATTATGGACTTTGTTATAAAAAAATAATTACATTCTTTTACCTTTTAATTTATTGGTTGCAAATAAAATGAGTTATCAATATATTGTAAATTTTGAACGTTTATAAAAAATTGAGTTCGAATCTTACTTGTAAGAGTGTTAGTCAATTATTACACTTCTTAATAGTAGTATGACTTGTGACAAAGTCTAGAATAATAAGGAGTATTTTTTTTTGAAAGAAGAAATGTTTTACTATTGAGATAGAATCTAATATATTGAACATTAAAGCTGAAATCATGTCTTTATAAAAATTTGCGTTAGTTGGCGAAATCTGAGTGAAAACATATTTATTTTCTTTTTATTATATCTCCGTTTAAAATAAATTAAACAAACTTTTTTGTTAAAATATATGAACACCCACTCTCTCATCCCCACTCTTGCACTCTAACATGTGGTAAATTCACTAATCCACAAACTCAATCTTATAAATTATATTTGACAAATTAAGTAATCGTTTTTAGGGATTTACAAATTGACATTTTCATAGTACTAGAGTTTAGACTTTTTTTTGGAAAACACGTGCATCAACCATTTAGTTATAGCTCTAATTTTCACTTTAAAAAGCTGAAAATATATTATGGAATATACTTATAGCTTATTTAAGAAATAGGATGGTGTGATTTTAGACAATTTGGTTGTGTAAAATTGAAAATTACATTATAGTTACATTATCAATTTACTAATTCATCTTATTTTTTCCAATTGAAAATATATAACTCTTTTGTTGATAAATTTATATCTTTGTTCAATATTTAATTTCATTCTCACCAACACAATAATAAATTGTATCATTCCCCATACGTCGTACAGATAAACACTAGTTTTTGTACAATTATTAAAGCAAACATTATACTCATCGATAAACTATAACACATCATCAACTCATTAATAAACTATGTCACATCATCATTTATATTTAAAGATAATTAACTTAATTCTAATGATATCATTTTATTATTTGAAAACAAATCAATTAAAATATATATACAAAGATCACTATCCTAAACCTATTGATATTATTTCCTTATTTAAATACATATTTTTATTTATATTAATATTATTTATATGTATTTATAGTTATAAAAATCATTGTGCAAATTTCACTCAAGAAGCGGCGAGAATAACAAATTGTAAGAGGGCTGTTAATATAATTACTCACTACATTGTTCTAATTGATTGGCTTTAACTTCTAATTAATGATTAATTTCCGCAGCCAATCAAAATTCAAAACCCAAAACCTCCACAAGATAAGTCTTTATACAGGGCCGCCCCGATTTCAAGGATTCCATACAAAATCAACAATTTTCATGTCACAAAATCAGTTTTTCTCATCACAAAGATTGGCCTCCCACACCAAACTCTTGTCTTCACTGTGCACTTGATATGGTTCTACCAGACCCTGCAGAACAATATGCACACAAGATTTGCATCAATATGCACACAAGAACATACAGTATGTCGTTGATCAAGTGCCTCTAACTATAAAAAAAAAAAAAAAAAAAAACTAGAATGGAAGTACTTACTACTTGTCCGCTTCATATTTCGGCAAAAGCTGCTGCCACATAAACAATTGAACACGTCGTCTGAGGACTTATCCTGGTCGTCGAACTCTATTCCATAGTCCTGCAAATTAGCAAAAAACAATACAATGGATCAGAGGAATGAATCCGGATAAAATAAAGATCAAATATCAACAAGCTCAAGTAAAAAAATATTAACAAAATGCTGAATCTGATGCAAGCCGCACATAACCTTAAATGCTTTTCAGATGATTTATAAAAATAATAATAATAAAAATAATAGCATTTCTTAAGATTTCAGAACAGCTTAGCATTTCCATTTCCAAGGGGCAGAAGTTCTTTTCAAATATTGATCAAGAGACATGAGAGAAAACCTACTCACCCATGTCAGTTCTTCCATAGCATCAATCTTTCTGGTTGCGAAGAGAGCAATCTGGTAAGTAAAAGAGCTATGTCAATTTCAGGCAAGGATACTGAATTTTAACATGGAATGCAAATATCACCATAAAACCATTACACGGTAGTAGTATGGGTCTGAAGCCTCCACTTGAACTGGAAATTCAATCAAGTTTGCATCTAAACATCTGGAGGAATGAAGGAACAGAGATGACATTATGAGAAATATTAACTAGGGAACCTTCAATTAATATAAACATGAACATGACAGAAGCAGTGAGGCCATGTAGTATAGCATGCTTGATTGAATGAAAGCTAGAGTTAAGCAGATTGAAGTTTCTAACTTAAAAATTCTGAATTCAGAGCTCAAAGTATGACCTTAGAAGACACAAGAATGTGCAGCTAGATGTGAAGCCTTCTTAAATTAGACAGCAAAAAAACTTTTTAAAAAACAGCCAAGAATTAATTCATCTTTTTAAAATCTACTTGCTTGGTAATTTCTCAACATCAACTCAGAAAGCCATGTTCAGCTAAATTGAACAAATTATCATAATGATTTAATTTAAAACATAATGCTTTTTTGTAATACCTATGATTGATAAACCTTGAAACATTCCCGTAGAACGTCAAATCCAAGCAAAGAGATTGATTATCTTGTACATCTCCACAGCCCCAGCCAGAATCAAGCACAAGTGGAAAGGAATGTCTCTCGTTGGTTTTACTCTGCAAACTCCTCTTATGGCGCTCAGAAATGGTCAATATTTCACCAACATATTCACAAACAAATGCTCCTTTTGGCAGCTCTTGCAGGGTCCTCAAACCCCAGCCTTTCTCTTCAGGAGTCCAGAAAACCTAGGAAATGATTTTTTTATTAAACAAAGCTAAAATCAGCCAGTTTGATTATGAGCAAAGTAATGAAGTATAACCATGAAATGCAGAAACTTGGGGCTTCTTCTCTTCATAATTGAAACAAGAAAAGAAATTAAACTCAATATAAAGCTGCAAATCACACATATTTCAAGAGAAGAGTTTCCTATTTTTGAAGACTTTGATCATAAAACTCATGGTTTCATAGGCCTTCTTAAAAAGAAAATTAAAATAGTGTCAGATTTTTCTCTTGCCGCAATGCAAATTTTAGAGGAGAAAAAATTTCCGACTTTTTAGTTTTTTTAAGAAAATCTTTTGAAACTCACTCTGTGACGCTATGAGTTTCACCCACAGATAATAAACTGCATGCTGCCGATTGCAGCTTTTTGTTAAATTTATTTTATTTTCCTTTTTCAATTTTACAAAATAAGAACCTTGGATTTTCTGCGATATGGAAGCCCTTAGAATGAGTTCACAATGACCAATAAAGTTGTTATAGTTGAGCACACTCACCTGCAGTTTGCAAGTTATGCCACGTTGTACCACACGATTAGCACAGATTTTGCTGCATCCACACTTGACCCAACATTCTTTAATAATTGTTCGCTTCACATGACCTTTGCATGGCTCCAGCATACCTTCATTCCTGCATTTCTCAAGTGGGCATGTGTTACAGAGAACAAAGTCATCATTTTGAGGATTTCGAACTTTGGCAATGCACTCCTCTATTAAATCTTCCTTGAGTACACCTTCAGATGTGTACGCAAATCCTCCCCCCTTTGTACACAAACACTCATTTTGTTTGGATGAAGACAAACAATCTCCATAGCACGTCTGACAGCAATCTCCATCACCAATTTGAGAAAAGGATGATTTGACATTTGCATCTTTATAAATTATATTCTGTCGGATGTAGTGAAATGAAGGTACGAACTCCCTTCGAGATTCATTTACAATAGAAACCTTAAGTCTTTCTTCACCCCTTGTTATGTCAGTGGAATCATCGTCCAAGTTGGATTGCTGCTGCTCAAAAACCACTATACTCTGATGGTTTGTGTCTGACACGTCAGTGGATTCCTTCTCACCTGAAACATCATTAACAAATACCTCATTAGCTTGCAAGAATTATGTCCACTATCACAAGAATGAGAAGATAAAATTTAAAACAGATGCTGAATGAAGCCGTATCCTTACAACAACCTAAGGCACTTATCCATATATATTTAATTGCTTCACCTAGAGTTGATACATGGAAGTTAGATTTCTAAAGATCGTACTCATAAAGCAACTCAAAAAAATTTACTTCACCTAAAGAAGAGGTTGAAAATTCTCCATTAGCTGTAGATTTCTCTGGAACAACTGTGATAGCCAAATTATTTTGCTCCTTTTCATCTGACAATAGAGATCCCAGAGGTTCATTGATCCCATCTGCACATCCTGGTGAAGCCTTTTGCAAACTGTCCTGGCCCAGAAGGGAACCATTAGCAGTTGAAGGTGGTGCCTCGAGTAAGGAATCTGCAAATTAAACCAAGTAGAAATGGGAGATGTCATTACAATTAAAGGTGAAGAGGTATTGCATAATAAAATAATCATACACAATGGGCGGAAAAAAACTGTCAAAGTGAGTTATACAAGGAAACTAAGACTAGTAAAGGAACATGACAACGCATACAAGACCTATCCAATCAAAACAATCTTATTCCAAGCATCCAGCCCACAAATACTAATTATGTTAAGTCCTTGTACTTACAATCTACAACTTGAAATTATCACCAAAATTTGAAAGTTACTAAATACTACTCCAGTAGACTGCAAAAATTGCAGTCACAAATTAGCAAACTGAGCATCAACCAGTTTTCATGTTCGAATTCAATATTTCAGATGACATTCCATTTATGTAGAGCCAATTTATTGTGCAAGTCTATAAGCTTCATAAGCAATGTCAGTGAAGCCGCTAAGCAAATAGAGGTGAAGGCTGTACCTGGACGAATCACATCAAGAGGAACCTCATTCAGTGCCACCGTATCAGTACAAGGCTCGTCTTTAGGTATTATCAATCCATTAACTGCAGGTTCCTTCCCTTTAGAATTTTGTACAGCGCCACGAGCCGCTCTAACAGGGGGTTCTGATTGACATGATGACGTCATTGGTTTCTTTCCTTTCTTTTTTCGAGGTACACTTTGTGGGCCTTGGGGAGCTGATAAGCCTTGGGGTTCATCTACTGGCTCTGGTTTAGGCTGCTTCAGTGCATTTCCAACATCAGGTGTAGATGGGCCTACATTTGGAGTAGGGGGGCCGCCTCTACGTAATCTTTTCAGTGGGGGCTCAGGCTCCTCTTGTACAAGGGGTTCTTGCTCCAACACATTGCCAACCTATTCAAAATACAACAGAAACAAAGTATTTAATCTAAGCGATCAACATAGACATGAACATAAATTCCAATAAAAAATGGAAATACTTCAATGATGAGAAATACCGGGCATACACCAAGATTATCGGGAATGCCCTTATCTTCTGTTACCTGGAGATCGTCAGTCAATGAAAACGGTGAGTCAGAAAATCGCGACAAAAATACGGGAGGATATAGGTTCCAGTAAATTACCTCCTCAGTCTCATCTTCAAAAATGGCATCAGCAAGAGCTCTATAGTTCTCCTCTTTAATAAGCTTCCAGTTCCTTTCATACAATTTCAAGAGATTCTTCAACACAGGTTTTGTTCTACTTTCTGGAATTCCGAGTTCTTTCATAGCATTAAAAGCTGCCTGAACTTCAGCACTAGGAGCCATTTTCTTGAATTAACAAGACTGTTCAACTGCAAAGAAAAGCAAGCCATGAGAGTTCATCATAGCCAGAATCTCTGAAACTCTAATCCTAGCATAACTCGAAAGGGTAAACTGGATAGTTGATTATCATACAAACAAACTGCAAACTTGGTTTTTGCTATTTGCATTACAACCTTTGGATATTTGAAAATCAAATACAGTCAGTTAAAATGCTACGCAAAATCTACGGAATGCATAAGACCAAGACATCTTCTAAATTATAACAGCCCACAAAGGAGGAAAAGCTGACAGCTTAGTAGCTGGTTCATAAAAATTAAAGGCGTATTCTTTAAGCATGCATACAATGTGAGACCTTGAAAATGCCTCTAGGGCACCAGACCCCAAATTCCGACTCAAACACCAGGACCAAAATCACCCTATTCACCAACTTTCCCTGATAAACAAGGGGAAACCTGACAAACAAGTAAAAGACAGAGAAAGCGACAAGATGTCAAAAACCTCGTACAAGGGAATTGGAAATTCGATGGGAAGAGGAAGAGAGAAGTTGGAAATTCACCAGCATTCAGAAAAGATCACGGATTTGCAGAGGTAGAGCAAAAATGAAGAAGGGTTTTAGAAAGCGAGTGAAATTGGGAGGAGAGTATTTGGGGGAAACTGAAGTGACAACGTTCTTGGCAAATGGCAGCTGACGACAGTATCTTGGGACACGACTCGACCTTACAACTTACAACAAGTGACTACCGGTTCGGTTGGACCGGGTTCAGGATGAAATTAATTGGATACTGTCTGATTCGTTAGACCATCCCAATGTGCTTTTGAACAAGACTATAAGGATTCAAAATACCTTCAAATTGTAATATTTTTTAAGTTTTTGCATCACTTTTTTAAGTTATATGGAAATACTTCTTTGTTGACGTGACAATTATAACAGAGTTGTCAACAAAAATTTTAACAAAGTTGTCAACAAATTTTTTAACAAAGTTGTCAACAAGAATAATAAGTTGTCAACACCAACAAAAACCCTTTGCTGACGTGGAAATTATAACAGACTTGTCAACAAAAATTTTAACAGGGCTGTCAACAAATTTTTAACTGAGTTGTAAACAAAAAATTTAACAGAGCTGTCAACAAGAATAATAAGTTGTCAACCCAACTAAATAAATTATTTACACGACTAATAAACGGTCAATAACATACAACACGAGTAATATTACAAAATCGTCAACATTGTCAACACTTTACAAAACTTGTCAACACCACTAAATTACGTTGTCAAGAAAATAATTGTCAACACATTAATTTTTTTACACAATAAAACAAACTGCATTGTCCCTGCATAATCCTTGTCAACACTGTCAAATTTTACACACATTAACTTGTCAACACTGCCAATTTTTTGTCAACAGTCCCTGCATAATAGTTTGTCAACACGAGTAATTAAATTGTCAACACAAAAAATAATATGTCAAACACCACCAATAACTTGTCAACAAAACAATAAATAAGTGTCAACACTACAAATAAGTTGTCAACACAACTAAATAAGTTATCAACTCACTTGAAAATCGTCAACACACAAAAACAAAGTATACACTAACAAAATTGTGAAACACATTAAAAAACGTCCACACTAAAACAAACTGCCAACACACCAAAAAAACACTAAAAATTATCAACACACCAAAAGAAACTCTCACAATACAAAAAGTTCAATTGAGTCGTCCAATTGTAGGTCAAATGTAGGTCAATTGAGCTAATCAAAATTGTTGACTTAGCAAAAGAAACTTTCAATACTGTTACTTATCAAACAAAATCGTCAAACACATTAAGAAACACTCACATCTAAACTAGGAGCTGCAAATTCGTATGAAAATTGTATATCCTTTTAATCGATTTCGTAAAAAAATAAAGATTAACTTTTTTCTTGTAAAGAAAATTTATAAAAATATATTTTATTTCATGAAGGTTATGCACGTAGTTTGACTTAATTTTTATTATCAAAAATAATCCTAATTTTATCGTAAGAATATATATTAACCTTCAACATAATATTTATTCTCAATAAAATAGCTTGTATAGGAATGATAATTTTTTAAGATTTATTTGTTAATATAATTATCCAATCTATTAATAATTGAAATTTAAGATAAAAAATAATAATTATATAACAAACTAAGCCTAAAATTACTTTAAGAGCTCTAAAAAGCTCAGCTTTAATATATAAGATAGATTAGTTTTATTAAAAATGTTATATCTAAAAATATACTTAATTAATTTTTTTTTTTAAATTCCATAATTCTAGTTACATTTTTCTCTATCCATAGACACTCATTTTGTATATATTTTGTATACATATAATTTTTGTATTTCATTTTGAGTATTATTAATTTCTATAAATCGTTTAAATATTAATTAATATGTTTTAAGATAAAATTGTATTTTAAATTAATGTGTTACAATTAATTGACATTTGAGGGAATTTTTTGTACAAATTTATTATTTTTTGATATTATAAATGTCAAATATAATTATTTATAATACTTTAAACTACAAAAAATTCTAATTTCTATAAATCTTATATCTTGTAACTATTTATGCTTAATATAATAAGATCTTATTTATTTATTAAAAATAAAAATATATTAGTAATTTAATACAAATTCAGGGGTATAAATATAATTGGATTCGAATCTGGTAATAAAGGGCTCTTTAGAGATAAATGAGAATGAACGGGAACCGTTCATTGGAATTGATCGGACAGCCCAGATTGCTCCACTTTCCATGCTGGCAACTTCCTACTCGCTAGCTTTTTGTGTGAAATACACGCGCTACATCGTTCCAACGTGATTCAAAATTGGAGCGAAAACCGTCTCTTCCCATTCTTCTCAAAACTTCCACAGAAAACCTCTCTCGCAAAGGCGATCAAACCCTAACCTCCTACTCGCTTGCTTTTTCTTCGATTTCTCAACGAAATCACTTCGTTTTCTCTCGCCGATCATCAAAAACAACATACTCCTACAAATTTCGCGATGTCTGGCTCACAGAAGAACAACGAAGGAAGAGGTATGGTGTTTAATCCCTAATTTTAGCGTATACGATGCTTTTTCCTGTGATTTCTCACTGATTTCTCTTCATTTCACTCCGTCGTTCACCAAAATCCATCAACTCGCTACTAAAAATGACAGGATCTCAGAGAAGCCAAGTACCAAAAGGTATGGAGTATAATCTGGTATTTGGAGTTAGGTTTTTGCTTCGACATGTTTGATTTCGCTACATGCATGTTCATCAAAATACATGTTCATCACAGTACATCTAAATGTTCATCAAATATCTCGTATTTGTTCATCGTATCTTGTACATACGTTCACCAGATTTCTTTTCAATGTTCACCAAATTTTTTGTGATTGTTCATCTCATTGCCTATAAAAGTTCATCATATGTCTTAAGATTGTTCATCAGATTTCTCTTATCTGTTCATCATAAATCTTGTTATTGAATGTCCAAGAGGTATGAATATTATCCTCTTTATAAACTTTGTATTTTTGCACAATATATAACTTGTATGTTCAATATTACAGAGATAAGAAGCAAAAAAACAAATGACAGATCACAAAGAAATTTGTCATCCCAAGAACAACAACAACAGGAGGAAGAAACAGTTCATGGTAACTAATGTTCATCAACTCTTTTTTCTTTGTTCATCACAATTCTTCATAATGTTCATCAGAATGTTTAATAATGTTCATCATTCCTCTCATATATAGTTCATATGTATGTTTAATAATGTTCATCATTGTATTTCAATATGTTCACCATCTTGTTTGATATTGTTCACCATGATCCTTAATTTTGTTCATCAACTTTTTATTTGGTAATGTTCATCATTATATTTCAGTATGTTCATCATCATATAACTGTATGTTCATCATCATATAACTGTATGTTCATCATCATATAACTGTATTTTCATTATCATATAACTGTATGTTCATCATCATATAATTGTATGTTTTACATATATATGTTCATCATTGCTTTTCAATATGTTTGATATTATTGTGTTTTTATTTTACAGAGAGCAATGTTTGTGGAATTTCTAAGGAAGCATGGCATGGAAGCCAAAGCAGCTCCATTCGAAGACGAGAAAAAGGTCAAAGCTGAACGTCTTTCAATGTACTGGAGAGATGACAAGAACAAGCAGGATTGTGGTATATATACCATGCGACACATGGAAACGTACTTTGGGGAGGGGCTGACAAATTTTACAACTTCTTTGAAGAAAGGTGACAATAAGCAAATGGACATGATAAGGGTCAAGTACATTTCAGAGTTGTTAACCAACAGATTCAACAATGTTTACCCACAACTTATAGAGTGGGTAAATGGAAAATGCACAATGTAGAAGTTTGACAATGAGTACAAGAATTCTTTTGTTCATATATATATTACAGAATGTTCATCGAATCACTGAACAATGTTCATCAGCTTAACTGTGAATGTTCATCAAATCACTGAACAATGTTCATCAGCTTAACTGTGAATGTTCATTGAATATTTAGCCAAAGTTCATCATATTAACACTGAATGTTCATTGACGTTAATCTCAAAAGTTCATCAATATGATAAGTAATTTTACTTGTCTTTTTCACAAATATTCATCATATTAATAATGAATGTTCATCGAGCTTAGATACAAAGTTCATCAAATTAACACAACAAGTTCACCACATTAACAGTGAGAGTTCATCTAATTTGATATCGATGTTCATCAATTTTTCCCATGTTGTTCACCAGATTATATATAATTGTTCACCAAGTAGATTACAAATGTTCACCAGAACTAGATTTACACATAAAGACTTAAATGATAGTTTTAGAATTATCTAACTTCAAACACTTGTTGAAGTATTCTCAGGACATGTAGAGCGATTTTGTCCGGATTTCAAACATATTGAACAACACTTCTTCACCTTGTTAGAATTCAATCTAACTTTCTCAATTGTACTTTTCAAACGTGATGTTTTTGGCCTTCCTTTGTTCTTTGATTGTGGAGGTGGAAGGACAGATATTGTATTTGGTAAAGGACCAACAAACTTCTCAAATCTTGCCTCTCTGCTTTTTGTAGGAGTCTTGTTGTTACTCATAGAAGACGACTCAGCCTGAATGGATGAACTGTACATCAGATATTAAACATATGTTCATCAAACTACTTATCAATGTTCATCAAACTACTTATCAATGTTCATCACAAATCCTGTAAATGTTCATTACACATTAAAATGTTGTGAATGATCATCACATCTAGAACAAAGTTCATCAAATCAGTATTAAAAGTTCATTAAGACTGCATTCAACGTTCATCACATGTTTTATAAAAGTTCATCACAAATACTGTCTATGTTCATTATATGTCCAATAGAATTTTCATCACTTCTATTATTGTTGTTCATCAAATCCGTTATAAATGTTCATCAAATCCGTTATAAATGTTCATCACAATTCTTCTAAATGTTCATCACATCGATGTGTTGGATTAGCGAACAGAGCAATCAAGAGAACAAGAACACCTGTTGTTCATCAAAACTGCTTCATTATACACGAATCATCGTAATACTTCAACAAATAAGCTCAATTTGGAGAGAAACAGGGGGATGAACTGGTGAAACAAAGAAAATAGAAGCAAAACCTAGATCCATAGGTAGAATGAAGGAGAAACAAGCTAAGGAATGATAATCGATGTGTTGGATTAGCGAACAGAGCAATCAAGAGAACAAGAACACCTGAATACAAAAAATCAACAAAATCAGCTCACGCAAAAACAAGGATATAGAAACGTAAACAAGATGTGGAAAACAAAATTAAATACGAATGCGAGAAGAAGAAGGAAGGAATTACGCAGCAGAGAAGAGAAGGCAAGATCCGAAGAAGTTTTGTTGAAAAAACTTGGGGGAAAAGAAAACGAAGGCGGAGAAGAAGAAGAAGGAAATTTACGAGATCTGTTGAACGCGCTTGTACACGCGCCCAAAAGTGAATTATCCACATCCGTCCGATCTGGCGAAATCAAACGGCCCATAATCATTCTCATTTATTATTGTAGCAACTATTATCACCGGACACTTTTCCAATATAATTTTATAAACCTTACAGCCTTTTCCTTACAGCATCTATTACAGCACAAAAAAATAGTAAAGCTATAAGAAGGGCTTTAGCTTACAGCCCTTCTTACCGCCCCGGTTTTAAAGTCTCCATTGAGGATGCTCTTAGGCTACTCACAATGGGGGTTACATAGCATAAAATAATAATTGGTTACATAGCAAAATGTACTTTTTGCTATGTAATTCATGCTTGGGTTACACATATTAATTTTCAACCATTGATTAAAAATGATCAAATGGTTCTCATAAATTTGTATTTAAGTAATATAATATAGTCTTTCAACCAAATATTAGGCTTATATAGATTATAAAAATAGAAAAAATATTTTAATATTTATAATTTATTTTTATCTACACATAGACACCCATATTTCATATATACATGTTACTTTTTTCTATTAAAATAAATTGATTCAATCATATATATATTACGTTCAAAAATACTATTTGACTTAACATTCAAGCTCAATACAAAATAAAAACATAATTGATAATTTTGAATCATAAACATGAAGTTATTCTTCACTTATGAAAACTAGAAACATATATTAATTTCGGAAATCATAAATATGAAGTTATTCTTCACTTAGGAAATAACTCGCTCATTAACATCGTCTTTATCATCTCTTGTTCTGGGGTCAACACTTCTGATGCTAAAAGTTGAGTTAGCATCTCAAGCTTCTTTGTGTGAATGAAGTTTAAGCATAATGACGTTGATTTGTATTAGTTTCATTTGAAAGTATAAAAAAAAATTACACTTATATTAATCTAAATTAATAAACTTATAATACATTATTTATTAAAAATTTGAATTTAAGATATATGTATTATTATATTGTGTAAATATATGATTGCTAAATAAATATGTATACATGTAACTCTCCTCATGTAACCCTTATTGTGGGAAAAATGTAAGGTGAGTTACATAGGTGATGTGAAAAGGAGATAAAATAATAAAATATGTTATGTGACCCATGCTATGCGACTCTCATTGCTGATAGCCTTAGACTACCCACAATGAGGGTTACATAGAATAAAAATAATAATTGGTTACATAATCAAATGTACTTTTTGCTATGTAACCCATATTTGGGTTACATAGAAAAAGGGGATCACTTTTCATCCATTTTCAACCATTGATTAAAAATGATCCAATGGTTCTCATAAATTTGTATTTAAGTAGTATAAATTTAGGCTTATATAGATTATAAGAATAAAAAAATATATTTTAATATTTATAATTTATTTTTATCTACACATAGACACCAATATTCCATATATACATGTCACTTTTTTCTATTAAATTAAATTGAGTCAATCATATATAGATTGCGTTAAAAAATACTATTTGATTTAACATTCAAGCTCAATACAAAATAAAAACATAATTGTTCACTTATGAAAACTAGAAACATAATTGCTAATTTCGAATCATAAACATGTAGTTATTTTTCACTTATGAAAACTAGAAACATATATTAATTTCGGAAATCATAAACATGAAGTTATTCTTCACTTAGGAAATAACTCGCTCATTAACACCATCGTCTTTATCATCTCTTGTTCTGGGGTCAACACTCCCGATGCTAAAAGTTGAGTTAGCATCTCAAGCTTCTTTGTGTGAATATAGCTATTGGTAGTATGAATGTAGTCATTACTGATTTTTTTGTTTGAATGAAGTTTAAGCATAATGACGTTGATTTGTATTAATTTCATTTGAAAGTATAAAAAAAAATTATACTTATATTAATCTAAATTAATAATATTATAAGTATTTATTAAAAATTTGAATTTAAGATATATGTATTATTATATTGTGTAAATATATGATTACTAAATAAATATGCATACATGTAACCCTCCTCATGTAACCCTTTTTGTAGGGAAAAGTGAGGTGAGTTACATATGTGATGTGAAAAGGAGATGAAATAATAAAATATGCTATGCGACTCCCATTGCTGATAGGCTTATGTTTACGGGTCGATCGATTGGGCTATAGGTATCTAGAAGTGTTCCCAGTTCATGAACCGTCGGTTCAAGGTTCAATATATACTTGAACATAAATTTAAATCTAAACCGATAAGAGTCGGTTCAGTCGGGCCCGTTATACTTTTGACCGAGTTTGATCGGTTTTCCGCCGGTATTTGAAACAGTTTCGGTTCCGATTTTACCTGAATCGAAATAATTTATAAATATATATAGAACTTATATTTTACAATTTTACTATATTTTCTTTTAATGAGCTAAAATTTCCAAGTACAGTCAAGAAATTAAGTTATTAGAGGCCTATATATGAAACTTGTAAGCAGGGATGGAAATTGTTTGTGGATGCTCGATCCATGACCCACGACCCGATCTTACCCGTATACATATATAAAATATTTTGTATTTGTATATAATATAGAATTTATATGATAGAAAAATTTAAAAAAAACCTTCTAAGTTGTAATCGTAATCTTAATGGTTTATCTCCTTTTCTTCGAGTTCTCTCCAATGTTGTAAACACTAGTTGAGTCTAATTCCGAGCTCCCTCCTCTCCTCCCTTGCTCCATTCTTCTCCTCTGGTGCTCCACTCTCCGTTCAATTCTTCGTTCATCTTTCGTATGCTTATATTTTTGTTTTTTATATGTTATTTACATTTTTTAATACAAAATAAGGCAACCCGCATATCTCACCCGATCCACCCGTGAACCTGATGGATTAAGGTGAATTGGATGTGGATTGAAGACTCTGCGGATGGCGTATGGGTTGGATGTTAAAAATTTAGATGGTGGTATGGGTAAATCCGCCCACCAGCCTATCCATTTTCATCCCTACTTGTAAGTAATTTGTTGTCTTTATATACACAAGTATGAGGGTGTTTTTTTATTTCTAATTTTCCAATGTCGAAAGCTCTTTTATTACCAACATCAAACATTTAAAACCTTCTCACATCAAAAACTACATGAGAGGTTGAAATCTATATATTGAAAAATGAAATTCTTCCTACTACACTCAATTTTTTTTTTTTAAATATTTTTTGGTGTGAACTGACGGTTAGCCGGACGGTTCAGGTTTCGGACCGGTTGGTCTAGTTAACCTTCATTGAAACTGTCGGTTCAAGGTTCCATAATCTCTTAAACCTAAACCTGAGCTGGTAGGAAGGCGGTTTGGCCGGCCCAGTCCGGTCTCAGACGGTTGTCCGGTGAAAATTTATATATTTAATAAAATACATTTTTTATAAATCACAAATTGTGCAGGAAAAGCTAATAATTGCAAAAAATAGAGATATTATAGGCCCTTGCTAAATACAGCCCGGGCGTTTCCTAAATAACGCCCGGACCCTCGCGTAACGCGAGGGAGCGTCACCTCGCAGAACGCGAGGGTGTTTTTCCCCTATAAAAGGGGAAAAACCCTACTCGGCCCATTTTTTACATCACACACAATTTTCTACCGCCGCTCTCACCATTTCTCTCGGTTCAAACTACTTCTTCTTCCTCTTTTCACTACAAATCCCCATATAAGGTATGTTTCTTATACTCTTATGCTTTCTAATGTTGTTTCTAGATGAATATATGTTGTTAGTATAGGAAATTGCATATTATATGATGTTTTGATATTGAATGTTGTTTTAGAAATGGTTGTATAATGGATGAAAGATGATGATTTTGAATTATGGTCGATGAGTGGATGTTGATTTTGAATTATGGTTCATGAATGGTTGTATAATCTCCATATAGGGTTTTTTATTAGGGTTGTTGATGTTTATTTGGTAATGTACTTAAATTGATAGATATTTTAGCTAAAATATTGAATTTTCGCCGGAAACTCATGATAGTGCAAATTCACGCAGAACGCTACACCCCTCGCAGTTCTGCGAGAGTCATCACACTCGCAGAACGCGAGAGTCATGCTACTCGCAGAACGCGAGTGTCATGCTCTCGCAGAACGCGAGGAGTTGCCATAACTGGCAATTCTTTCCTCATCTGCAGATACATATTTATATACTGATTTTACTTTATATTTTTTTTACTTTATATACTGTTATATTTATATACTGATTTTACTTTATATTTTTTTAGGTAATGGATCGTCCTGGACGTTCAACCCGTCGAAAAAATTGGAACGCTGTGAGAGAAAATCCACCGGTTGAAAATGCAAAAGGGAAAAGAAAAGCAAAGAATACAACACCGATAGAGCTCTTCCCTGAGGGGCTCCCCGACGTTGATTATCGCCCCATAGAGCGGTACAGTGGTGTCCATAGTTATGCCGGGGAAGACTGTTCTGTGCCTAGTGGGATAGAACGAGCAGATACATATCAAGGGCATCGAAATGATGATTGGGACCTTTATTCTCAAGAGTCAGTTTCATGTGCACAACCGTCAACTCAATGTGCACCACAATCAACTCCATATGAACAATCGGGTAGCACTATTGGTGGCTGGGACAATTTCATTCCTCAGTATGCTGTAGTGGAATTTGGACAAGGGTGGGGTGGACAAAGTTGGGTCGGTGGACAATGTTGGGGAGGTGGATTTGGTGAGGGAAGTGTTCCTGAAGACATGGGTCAAGGAAGTAGACAAGCTTGTTCTTCTTCTTACAATCCTCAACCAGAACCGATGGAACAAGAGAACCAGGATGAAGTTGTTGGGGAAGAACACGAAGAAGAAGGTGATGATGATGATGAAGAAGAAGAAGAAGTGGTCCAGAAACAAAAAAGAAAGAGGAAGTCCAAGAAGGAAGAGCGAAAGTATGATCCTGAGCTCACTCATGACACACTTGGAGGTCCAGAAGATCCCGAGTTGCTTAAGGGATTTGAAGCCCATGTTGCGTTCCACATCCAGAAAGGGGAGGTAATTTAATTATTTATTTATTTTCAATACGGTTGGATAAGCTCGCCATTCGTCCTCAAGTTTCTTCAAAGTACTCTTGTAATCTTCTTCAGTGGTTTGTTCGAACACGTTATAATAATCATTTGAAATATGAACCCCCAATGCTTGTGTGCCCATATCTATCTTCGCTCTCGCCTCTATGTTCTTCCTTACATGTCGCCTACATAAGAGAAACTTTGCATTTGGCCATAACTTGTCTGTTGCATTCATAAGAGCCATCTCACGGTCAGTGACGAAGCAAGTAGGCGATGCTCCTATTCTCAAATACATCGTCTGCAGTTGCTGCAACGCCCATAAATAACTATCCTCGCTCTCAGCCTCTAATCATACCCCGCACACAACAAAATTCTTCCATGTAGAAGTCAAACCGACTATCTCCAGGAAGGGAACATTGTACCTTAAACCAAAATACAGTAAGATAAATACAACATAAAAACAGAATGATAAATACTTACCTGTTCGTGCTATAAGTCGAGTCCATCAAAAGGACATATGGAAACGCCTTTAAGAGTTTCATTGATTCGGGGCTAGCAAAGAACAAGTCGCCTATTATCGAAGGATTCGTTGCACTTGGCCTATACTCCATGAAGTAGTTGCTCTCTTTGCATTGGTGAAAGAATTCTTGAACCACGGTTCTACCTTCCATTTCCTCTTCCCTTATATGTCTTACCAAATTGTACACTTGGTTCTTCTTTGTGCAACTTCCGGGATCCTTGTTTATCTCAGTGTAAATCTGATTTGGAGAACAATGTGAAAGTACCATCTCACGAACCTTTTTCTTTTGATCTGGGGTTGGCCTCCCGGCAAATGCATTCCCGACCAAACTATCTCCAATAGGATGGTTGTGCAAACCACAAACAACCACTAATCTCCAATTCTCTTCAACCCGGTTCTCCATGAGCTTCAACTGAAATTTACACCCCGTTTTCTTGCTCTTTGTGTTTGATCTAACACCGACACCTTTAGGCCTATGGCTTCCCCCTTTCTCTCAAATGATTTGAATCTTACCACTTTGCCCCGGTTTAGATGGTACACTCCTTCCAATAGAGATCATAAACTTGTGTTGCTTTGCAACATTCAAAGCCCACAAATGACCAATCTCCTTAGAGGCAAACACTTGCTCCGTAGTGAAATATTCCGAATAATCCCTAGAAACAACCTCTTCCTCACATACGGGACTATCAAACTTTGGTGCAGTGCGTAAAGAGGGAAGAAAACACATCTCCTCTCCTACGTTTGTTGGTGGGTTAGCAAATTGTGAATCAAACGCATAATAGCTTGATGGCACCTCATATGTACATGGCAATTCATAAGTAGATGGCACGGGCAACTCATAAGTAGATGGCACGGGCAACTCATAAGTAGATGGCACAAGCAATTCATATGTAGATGGCACATGTTGTTCATATAAAGATGGTTGATGATAATATCCAAAGTGGTCAATCCCTAAATCAAATGACGGTGGCGAACATGGCCTTGTATTCCGGGAGGGGTAGTTGTAGTCATTCAACTGGATTGCATTCAATCCAGTGAACAAAGAAAAATTCACCTATACACAATGCTTCTCTTAATACTCTGTAATGTGCAACTTCTCGCGTTCTGTGAGGGAGGCACATCTCGCGTGACGCGAGGGGCTACCTCTCGCAGAACGCGAGAAGTTGCTATTTCCTGAAACTAGTCATTCAACGGGATAATTTAACATAACATGAGTTTCTACATTAAAAACCCTAAAAACCCTAAAAACATGAACAAATCTAAGTTTTTGACATTATATGCAAAAGTCATCTCTTCAACACTTACTACTACTAGATTTAATATGAAATACAACATAATAAGTTCATTTTAGCTCTTAATGGTGCAAAACAAATTAAAATTCAAAAATTAAGTAAGAACATTACCTCATTTGAATGGTAACTTGATGAACCATCATCTCCATTCCCTCTTTTGTTGAATTCCTCTTCATCTTCCATTATTTTAGGTGTTTTTAGAGTGTTTTGAAGTTTTAAGGTTTTGAAAATGGGTTTTAATGGAGGGTGAAAGAGGTGAAAGATGATAAAAAGAGGTGTTAGGGTAGGGTTAATAGGTGTTACGGATTACTTAAAATAAGGGGGTAGTTATTATAGTTAGGTGGGGACAAGACATGTAGTAATGGTGTCACGTACACTCGAGGAACGCGAGATTAGCATGCATGTAATTAACCTAATTTTTTGCTAATCTCGCGTAACGCGAGTGTACGTGTCCTCGCAGAACGCTAGGGACCCGGCGTTGTTTGAATAAAGCACCGGGCTGTATATAAGAACCGTGATATTATAGTGTGGAGTTGAGACCGATGAGAGTGAGAAGTTGCAAAGGGAGAAGGAAACTTAAAAGGAGGCGCATGATTGAAAAAGCTATTAAGCGTAGGATTTGTGGTTTCCGATTAACTATCAATTAAAATTTTATTTGACTAATATTTATAATTTGATTTTTCATTTGATTAATTTATTAATCGGATACAAGACGGTCTTTTACGCTTTTAGAGTGTTTGTATCGTGTCCATATTTTTGCAAGACGTGACTCGGTAGGGATCCTCTAGTCTAAAATGATAGTCCATTTCATGGTTCATTCATTTTGATTGGTTCAAATAAGTGTTTTTCTTTTATTTTTTTAAAACTAAATAGTTATATAGCATTTTTTAATATCATTTTAACCAATAACAACAATTGGACTATGAAATAGACTATCATTTTGGACTAGAGGATCCCTACCGGGCATGACTGACCCAGCCCTAAAGGATTGTTAGACATGTAAATAAAATAAAATGTGGTCTTCAGCAAGTTAGAAGAGGGGTAGAATGGTCCTTTGCATTGGGGAAAAAGTAAGACACAAACAGTTAGAGGAACGCATGACAACTAACGGGAGGAACGAACAAGCATTAGGTCGGGTGGTAAGGGACCTCAACCATCCAACATGAGGTCTCGAGTTCGAGATTTGGTATAAGTTAAAAATTGTTTGTTGGGAGAGCCACCTAAGCCGCTCGAACTCTAGATGTAAAGATAGCAGGAGTTCCCAAACCAACGGCTGAACTAGAGTGGAAACCAAAAACTAAGTGGAGGAAATATATATAGAGGAGAAATATCTTGGTTAGGTTTTTATCCAGAAAATAGTAAGAAACCAGGCTTAGGCTTTTGACTCCTTGGAGAGTTCTCCTTCATTAAGATTAGGCTCTTTAGAGATTTATCCTCTATTGAGATTTACTATTCTTGTTCTTTGTTCAGTTAATCAGTTCTACAACACTATTTTGGTTTTGGTGTGTGTTCGTATGTTTCATTGGGTGGTTTACTCAGATCAATTACATGTTATTGGGTTCTTGGTTTTCACTCTCTATCAATTAGTGCTTTCATTTAGAGCTTCAAAAATGGAGATAGATGAAAATTGAGAAGAGATCTTCAATTTCATTCGGAGGTGGGTTAAAGAAGTAAGGCAATCACTTCTAGCATGGTTCAGACGAGTGAATATACCATATCAGTAGGAAGTAGTATCCAAATTTAAGTCTCAAAAGGGTGTGAGAGGAGCATCAAGAAAATGGGATTGATAGGCATTTTCAACAGATGGGTGAACTTGCTAACTTTCATATTATGGAGAAGTTTTGGATCGATGTATTGACTGAGTATTTGGAGGAGATCAAAGAGATATTGCTGGATTCACAAGGAGAAAACGAAGTCGACATGGTCCGTGAGGATTATGCTATGGGAGGCCCGATCGAAGCTCATGTGAAAGAAGAGTTATCGGAGGGAGAAGAGGAATGTCATTCCGATATCGCCCCATTTGGAAACAAAGCTAGCTCGACGGTGAAGCGATGATCGAGATTGATGGGAATTTAATCAATTTTATGTTTTTGAGGAATGATCGGAATCTGGAAAAGCTTGCAAGAGAGTTTGAGGAGAAGGTGTACGTTATCTGCGGCGTGAGAGTTGCCATCGAAGGATAGAGTTTGAATTTTAGGATTGAAAGTCAGTGGGAAATTGAACCCGTTTACCTATTGGTGATGGAAACAGGTAAGGTTAGACTCGAACATTTAGGGCCACCTTCTTAGCCTAATCACAATTCTAAGAATTTAGATATTGGCCGGGTTGGATTTGAAGATAGACCCAACTCCTTACCCGAGTCGGTCACTGAACACACATGATAAAATTAAGTGGATAAGGGAGCCTAGAAAAGAAATATTGGAAGCGGCCTAGGGAACCGCTTATCGTCATCAACCTCATGTAAGCTTTTATCTTATGTCGACTGCAGAGTTGTATAGAGCAGAGCTTGTTGCTTCCGCACTAGCAAAATCTCCACCACAACTACCAAATCCTCCACAATATCTCTCAATGTTAGAATTCAACTCCACTGGTTCAAACGTCCTTTCCCCCTCACACCCTATTTATCTCTGTGTCAGCAACAAGGTTGATGTTGTCGGCGACGAACCAGATGACATCCTATTTGTTCAACGCAACATTGAGGGCAAGTATATTTTCCAACCAAGTCTCAATCAACTCAGCAGTTATGATTTGGCAATGGTGATATTGGAACCTTTAGCATATGGAGTTTGTAATATTGGTTTCAATCTAAAGATTCAAGCGCGTTTGAAGAACAGAAGAGAAAGAAGAAGACACAAGAGAGTTGTTACGCAGTTCGGAGAATATCTCCTACGTCTGCGGGCCTCAGGTCGAGAACCAAATCCACTATGCAAGGTTCGAACAATTACAGAGACAAACCAACAACAACACAGGCTAGCAATCTGAAACAAACAACAAGCAATCTAAACCAAAGAACCAGAAAAGAAGAGAACTCCCTTCTCTAGCCTACAACTGGAGTCACCAGCAAGATCCACCGTCGAGCTCTCGGTGCCTCAACGTCGTCGGGAACAGATCGCAACCACCAGACTCAAGCAACGAACCACCGTCGTCACACAAGACTTCTCAGGCAAGAGATTTGCCAGAGAGACCCTCACACTCAAGAATCGCCAAAGGATTTCTCAGGATCGGCGCAGCCAACACAGAGAGAAGAGAAGTGAGAATGGTAGGTTAGAGCTCTGCTATTAACGAGCTTATATACTCAGCCCTGTTCACCAACGCGGAGCCCCGAGAGAGTAAACGGGTCGGATCCTGAGCATCTCCAGCCCAGCACACAGATTGCACAAGTATTGGGCCGAAGCCCATTACAGATATACTAGCCTGTTTACAACACTTAGAAAAACATATCCTAACAATTTGCCCTCCTAATTATTCTACACCTTGCATTACTCTATCCTAGCTGTAGAACACAACCATATCTTGCACAGAGAGTGGAATTTGATCTTCACCATCGTCGGACCATCTCAGTTGTTGCCTTCCTTAGGGGACGTCCCAAACATGGAGAAAATCCCTGCAGAAAGCAAATTTATCAGACGTGACTATCTTAGTTCCAAAATCAGCAGGATTGTTGTCACCTTTAACCTTTTTAACAATGATCTGTTTTGAATCAACTAGGTCACGTATGAAATGCAGTCTAACATCTATATGTTTAGATCTTTCATGATATACAGGATCTTTGCAAAGGTATAAGGCACTCTGACTATCAATGTGCAAAACAAGAACATAATTCACACTCTGAATTTCATTAAGCAAACCTGTCAACCATATTGCCTCTTTAGCAGCCTCTGTAGCTGCTATATATTCTGCTTCAGTACTAGAAAGAGCCACCACAGACTGTGACTGTGATTTCCATGAAATACAATTACCAGCCCAAGTATATACATAGGAAGTGGTGGATTTCCTAGTATCTTTATTACTAGCATAATCACTATCAACAAAACCAAACAACTCCTTTTCACTTGAGTGATTAGAGTAGCACAAACACAAGTTTTTAGTACCACACAGATATCTCAAGGCATACTTCATAGCAGTCCAGTGTAGTTCACCAGGGTTAGACATAAATCGACTTAAAACACTAATAGCAAAAGCAAGATCAGGCCTAGTACATATCATGGCATACATGACAGACCCAACTGCCACATCATAAGGGAACTTAGACATCCTATCAGTTTCTTCTTGAGTTTTAGGACAGTTATCTTTGGTCAACTCCAGATGCCCTCCTAAGGGTATAGCTGTAGGTTTAGATTCATTCATGTTAAACTTGTCAATAACTTTCTGAACATAGTCTTTCTGAGATAACCACATAAGTTTCTTAGACCTATTTCTAATAATTCTTACACCTAGAATCATCTGAGCAGGACCAAGGTCCTTCATGTCAAAATGCATCTTTAGATCCCTTTTAACACCAGCAATGCAAACCTTAGAGTCACACATTATCAGTATGTCATCAACATATAATAACACATACAAAGGAAATGCAGTTTTAACATTTTTAAAATACAGACATGTATCATAACTACTTCTATGGAAACCCAATTTTTTCATACAGACATCAAATTTCAAGTTCCATTGCCTAGGAGACTGTTTAAGTCCATAAATGGATTTATTCAATAAACAAGCATAGTCAGATTTAGACTTGTCAATAAAACCTTTAGGCTGAGCCATGTAAATTGTTTCATTTAAGTCACCATGTAGAAAAGCAGTTTTAACATCTATCTGTTCTAATTCCCAATCATAAACAGTGCACATAGCTAACAAGAGTCTCATAGTCTTGTATTTAACAACAGGAGCAAATATGTCATTATAATCTACTCCTTCTCTTTGAGTAAAACCTTTTGCTACTAACCTAGCTTTGAATCTAGGTGGATCCTTGACACTATTTCCTTCTTTCAACTTATACACCCATTTACAGTCAATAAGCTTAGCATCTCTAGGTCTGGGAACCAAAGTCCAAGTTTTATTAATATACATGGATTCTAGTTCAGACTTCATGGCACTCAGCCATTCTTTAGCATGTCTACAACTTATAGCAGTTTCATAGGTGTCAGGGACAGGAATAAGAGCATTATTATTAACCTCTGTAGCAGTGGTAAAGGCATATTCAACAGTATTCATAACATGTTCAACATTATTAATGGAAGCAAACCTCTTATTAGGTATTCTAGTTCTGGGTTCCCTATCTCTAGTGAGTTGGTAATTATGTATATTATCCTGCTCACTAACATGTTCAGAGATAGAATCAGAATTTAAAGAAGAATTTAAAGGAGAGAGAGGAGGTTCTTCCCTGATTACTCCCCTTAATGATGAGCCAATGTTATCTGTTGAAGCTCCTTCAGTATTTACCACTTCCCTTGAGGCCTCAGTCTCTGCCCTGAGTTCAGTTGTGGATTCACTTTGTTCTTGTGTAGAAGTAGCAAGGTCAAATTCCTCATCATGTGGAAGTTGCTGCCCTGCTACTTCCTCTGTCTGTCTAGATGAACCCACTCCAATGGTGTCATCTTCAGTTGTACCTGTCACCTCATTCACCCTTGTTAGTTTTGTCTTAAAATATAGGTTCTTCTCATCAAAGATTACACTTCTAGAAGTAATAACCCTAAGACCATGAGGTTGAATTACAAGGAGTCTATATCCTTTGACTCCTTCAGGATAACCCAACATGACACACTTTATAGCCCTTGGTTCAAGTTTGCCTTGAGAGATTTTTGAATATGCAACACATCCAAAAGTTCTAAGGTAACTCAAATCAGGTTTGTGGCCAGTCCATAATTCCTGAGGTGTTTTGAACTCAATAGTAGAACTGGGAGACCTATTTATCAAGTAACATGCAGTAATTACAGCTTCACCCCAGAAAATATGTTTAAGACCTGAACTTATAAGCATGCATCTAGTCTTTCCTAAGAGAGTTCTATTCATTCTCTCAGCCACACCATTCTGCTGGGGAGTTCCAGGAACAGTTAGGTGCCTCTTAATTCCATTTTCAAGACAGAAATTATTGAATAACTGATTACAGTATTCTAAGCCATTATCAGTTTTAAGACACTTTAACTTGTGATTAACTTGGTTTTCAACAGCATGTTTCCAATTCTTAAAGGTCATAAAGGCCTCATCCTTAGTCCTAAGCAGGTAAATCCATGTTTTTCTAGAGAAATGATCAATGAAAGACATGAAATATCTCTTACCTCCAGGTGTACTTACTTGTGCAGGACCCCAAAGGTCAGAATGTACATATTCTAATGGGGTTTTTGCCACATAAGATGACCTGAGAAATGGAGCATTAGTTTTCTTTCCAAGTATACAATATTCACATATGTCTAAATCACTAGGTTTTTTATTTAGTAGACCTAGTTTAAACAGATAGTTCAGACCCTTAGATCCAATATGACCCATTCTATTATGCCAATTTTGAGTTTCTACAACAGTCATAGTATCACTAGTAGTGGAGAAGTTCAATTCAGGTGTGGTGATAACATGGTACAACCCACCCTTCTTGATCCCCTTAACTAAGGTAAGTCCATTTTTGATGACTTCCCTAGTACCATTACTGGTGACAATTTGACATTGTAGATCATCAAATACAGATTCAGACATCAGGTTTCTTCTCAGTTTAGGGACCCACCTAACATTTTGAAGTAATCTAATTTTACCATCATGCATTCTTAAGGGAACACTCCCTATTCCTTTAATCCTAAGAGAGCTATTATCTCCTAACATCACTTCACCTCCATTAATCTCATGTAAAGAACTGAAGAGGTTTTTATTAAAGGTAGCATGAACAGTACACCCAGAATCCAAGATCCAAGCATCATTATTAGCAGGTAAGTGAGTGCACATAAGCAAGTCACATTCAAACATATCAGGGGACTCTAAGATAGAAGCTGAATTATCACTAGTAGGTTTAGCAGATTCATCTTTCTTTTTCTTATAACAGTCCTTAATGAAATGACCACCTTTCTTACAATAGAAACATTTTTTCTTTTCATCAGTCTCTTTAAGTGAAATACTACCCTTCTTTTTATCATCTTTATGTTTCTGTTTCTTCTTCCATTTTCCCTCAGAGAGTAGGACTTCAGACTTAAATTCTCCTTTCTTGTCATTCTTATTCTTAAAGATTTTCAGAGACTCATTTTTTTCAGTGAGAGCTTCAATAACTTTAGTCTTAGTCAAGTTATCAGAACTAAACTGAATGACATCTTTAAGATTATCAAATTGAGCAGGAAGAGAATTAAGTAACAGAACAGCTTCATGGGTATCTTTCATTTTATCTTCACACCTAGCTAAGTCTTGTGTCATTCTCAAGAATCTATCTAGGTTATCACTCAAGGTATGATTGACATCCATTTTAAATGTAAACAGTCTACACAAAAGAGAGATTCTAGAAGGCAAGGACTTAACCAAATATAGGGACTCAAGAGCATCCCACAATTCCTTAGTGGTAGTATACTGGATTACCTGTCTAGCCACATCATCAGCTAACCTTATCATTATCTCAGAATGGGCCTGCTCATCCATTTCCTGTCGTCTAGCAGGTGAGGATTCCACAAGGTAGTCCCCAGTAATAGCTTTGTGGCATTTTTCCTTGGTCAAGATAGCTTTCATCTTGACTTGCCACATAGCAAAGTCAGTCGAGCCATCAAATAGCTTCATCCTGATGTTGTTTTCAGCCATAGTACCTAACCAAGCACACAGATCAGTATAGGCAGATATCCTTATCTATACAGTTTAACTCAATAAAAAAAAAAACAAGGATCAAGAATTCCAGAAATAGACTGTCACGATTCCAAGACACAACTTAGGATCAAGGTCAATTTCAGGAATGTGAGCAAGAATAAGGTGAACACACAAGTTCACTCCAGACTTAACTAAGAAACTCAGTAATCAGACGCGCAGAAGGCAAAGAAAAGACTCAGAGTTGTCAATCAACAGCGGAAGCAAAGAACACAGGATCAATCAAGAGCAAAGTAATGATAGAATCTGTGCATGCAGATCTTGGTCAAAGAACAAGCCAGAAATCGAACATGCAAGAACACTATCAACCTGGCTCTGATACCAATTTGTAATATTGGTTTCAATCCAAAGATTCAAGCGCGTTTGAAGAACAGAAGAGAAAGAAGAAGACACAAGAGAGTTGTTACGCAGTTCGGAGAATATCTCCTACGTCTGCGGGCCTCAGGTCGAGAACCAAATCCACTATGCAAGGTTCGAACAATTACAGAGACAAACCAACAACAACACAGGCTAGCAATCTGAAACAAACAACAAGCAATCTAAACCAAAGAACCGGAAAAGAAGAGAACTCCCTTCTCTAGCCTACAACTGGAGTCACCAGCAAGATCCACCGTCGAGCTCTCGGTGCCTCAACGTCGTCGGGAACAGATCGCAACCACCAGACTCAAGCAACGAACCACCGTCGTCACACAAGACTTCTCAGGCAAGAGATTTGCCAGAGAGACCCTCACACTCAAGAATCGCCAAAGGATTTCTCAGGAGCGGCGCAACCAACACAGAGAGAAGAGAAGTGAGAATGGTAGGTTAGAGCTCTGCTATTAACGAGCTTATATACTCAGCCCTGTTCACCAACGCGGAGCCCCGAGAGAGTAAACGGGTCGGATCCTGAGCATCTCCAGCCCAGCACACAGATTGCACAAGTATTGGGCCGAAGCCCATTACAGATATACTAGCCTGTTTACAACACTTAGAAAAACATATCCTAACAGAGTTGATTCACAACATGGTTGTGTGCTAGTGGATTTGGGTTATCGGGTAAATCAAACCATTGATCTTTTCCACCACTCTCCTCGACCTCCTGAACTTGCACTTAGAGAAGAGAACCCCCTAAACTATAAAAAGAAGTATTCAGTGGGATCATGGACGGAGTCTACAAGGTTCATGTGAGATGAAAATGGAATTGTTTAGGATATGACTAAAGAAGATTCAAAAGGGAAGCATTTTCAGCTCATTAATTCTAATGGCTCTTTTCATGGAGGGTGACATTGTTAGACAGGTAAATGAAATATAATGTGTAGTATTCACAAGTTAGATAAAGACGGGTAAAAGGGTCCTTTGTATTGGGGAAATAGTTTGACGCATGATAGCTAGCCGAAGCGAATATATATAGAGGAGATATATGGTTTTTATCCAGAAAATAGTAAGAAATCAGGCTTTAGGCTCCTCGAAGAAATCTTCTCCACTCTTTAGAGGTTTATCCTCTATTGAGGTTTAGTATCCTTGTTCTTAGTTTAGCTAATCAATTCTATAACACTATTTTGGTGTGTTAAACTATTAATGTGTTTTCTGATGTGATTTACTCTGCGGAGTTGCTTGTTATTAGATTTCTGGGTTTTTGGTTTCACTCTCTATCAAGGGCTAATATTGACATTCAAGCCCAGTTATATGAACGAACGGTTCAGTAAGATCGGACGAGCCGACCCACACTAATAATCATTAAAAAATCTCTAATCTTCTCCCACTTCCTGTTAGTTCCTTTTCGGCGAAAAACCCCGCACCCACTTTTTTATAACTGGCACCCGTCTTGGGCGCAACCCGGATGCGTCCAAAATGTTTTTAAAAAAACCCGGTTCAGTTTTGGGCGCATCCAGGATGCGTCCAACTTAAACCGGGTTTTTTAAACTTTTGACGGCAAAAAAAAAAAAAAAAAATTTTACTGTTCATGGGCGCAGCCAGGATGCGCCCATGAACAGTCCCGGTTCAAAAAAAAAAATTTGGACGCACCCGAAATGCGCCCAAGACGGGTGTCAGTTATAAAAAAATGGATGCGGGGTTAAACGCCCTTCCTTTTCCTTCTTCTTCTTTTCTTTTATTTACCCTCTACTTCCTTCTCCCTCGTTACCCACTATCCAAACACCCTTCCCCTCATTACCTTTGAAGGTGAATGACAGAACATCTCCGATGTGCTCTGTTGTCCGCTTCATATAGTAAAGTTAGGCTAGGAAGTAGCACAAAAACATTTCTTTCTCTCAACTCGTGGGCAAAAACTTAGCACCGAAGTTTAAGGTCCATTCAACTCGTGAGCAAAAAATAATGCAACATAGGCTGTTTTTTTTTTGGAAACTCATCCCCTACCACTGCCAGTCTACCTTATACACAGGCTTAGCTCTTAAGTTGTTCAAAAGTTAATTATTTGCTTTTCAGCAGGATTACTCTTTGTAGCAAACTGTACAATTATGTAGCAGTACTTGCAAAAGCTTTCACACTTCATATTGAACACAACAACAACAAATCATAAAAGAGGAGCCAAATGGAGAAAAGTGGTAGCACAAAAACTCCTGCTTTTGTGCTTTTGTGCTTTTCCAATTTTTAATTTAAAAACAAACACCATGCTTTTGAAATCTCCATTCATTTAAAAACCCCATTCAGCCACAGCAAAAATAGCCATTCTGAACTTCTACCAACCGCCATGAAAGCTTAGTTGAAGCAGCAAAGAAGATGGGTTTCTCACCAAACAAGCCATTAATGCCTCTCATCATCATTCCACTCCTTTTGATCATGGTGTCATACCCAAAAGAAGCTCAATCATCTGTTGATACCACAAGACTAATCTACAGAGGCTGTGCAGACCAGCAATTCCCAGACCCAGCTGATAATTACATCCAAAACCTCAAATCCCTCTTTCAGACCCTAATTTCCCAATCCACAAAGACCAATTTCAGCAAAACAACTACTGGTGATGGCCAAGATTCAATCTTTGGGCTATATCAGTGTAGAGGAGATCTTTCAAGCCTTGATTGCTACGACTGTGTAAGCCAATTTCCAAAACTTACCAAGAAACTCTGTGGAAAAACCATAGCTGCTAGATTTCAGCTTCTTGGTTGTTACATGAGGTATGAAGTTTCTGGGTTTAAGCAGATTTCAAGCACTGAGCTTTTATACAAGTACTGTCGGGAGGATTCTGTGGGAATTGTTGGTGGAAATTTGAGTAGTGGGTTTGATCAGAACAGGGATTTGGCTTTTGAACAAGTGGAGAAGGGAGTGGTGAGTAATGGTGGTTTTTACACAACGAGTTATGAGTCAGTGTTGTTTGTGTTGGGTCAGTGTGAAGGTGATCTTAGTGGAGAAGATTGTGGGGATTGTATTAGGGTTGCATTTGAGAGGGTGAAAACTGAGTGTGGAGACTCTAGTGAAGGACAAGTTTATCTTCATCAATGTTACATCAGCTATACTTATTACCCTAATGGTGTTCAACAAGGGAAATCTTCATCAGGTTAGTGAAAATTATATCTTCACATTGATGTTTATTGGGTGGATCGTCCACAAGGACTATAGGATGATTGATTAGATGAGCTTATATAAATTATTATTTGAAATGTGAAATAAGCTGCCTAGGAATCCACTAAAAAGAAGGCAAAAAACATTGAAATTCAACCAAACTTCCAATGAGAGTTGTGGGTTTGTTTTGTTTTTTTATGAATGATTAAAGGGTTATTTTAGAAAGCTGGTTTAGGAGATAATGAACTGAATTTTCAAGGCCATGTTTTTGAGTGGTCTTATTGCTTATTGTACTGGTTACCCGCCAAATCTACTAAAGTTAATGAAACATCTACATCAAGAAAGCAATTGGATTTCTTTGCAATGGGTTTATCCAAGATCCTGATGTTTCTTTTTGTAAAGCTTGTATCTTTAGTTTATCCCAGTGGCAAAGAGCTATTTGGGCAGAGGCCATTATCATATATTGGCTAAAATAAATACTACCAAGAAAAAAGTAATGAACTTCCAGAAAATCTTCTTCCACTGATCAAACTTCTTGAATATTCCAAACATGCCCTTCTTTCTGATCATGGTATAATTAAATAACAGAAAAGCATGCCTATTATAATGCCACATATATAAAAAGTCGATACAAAAAGCTAGGGATTTCAGGAAGTGATAATTATATTATTTATATAAATGGTCAATAGCTATCTTATATGTGGAATAATTATATTATTCCAAACCTGTTGTTCTTGTAGGAGCCAAGCATGGTAATATACAGAAGACAGTGGCCATTGTATTTGGAGCTGCAGCAGGAGTAGGGTTGATTGCTGTTGTTCTGAAGTTCACCAAATCAGCTCTCAAGAAGAAGCCCCAACAAAAGCACTCAACAACATACACCTATACTATGTGAATTGTACATGCTTTTTCCAACTTAGTAAAGATCTTCATATTTCCCTCCTCCTTGGGTTTCTTGTAGAATTTGTTGTAGCCTGTAAATGGTGACAAATATACAAGTTTGTCACTGGCATTAAATTTAAATGTTATAGATAGTTCAATGACTGATGGATTAGGATTTGTTCTAGCCCTTGTAAAATAAGTGTTTTTGATGATAAAAATTAGATGACAAATAAAAACTCATCTCTTTTTCAAAGCTGTCCAATATAACCACATCATCATCTTGGTGTGATGTGTAGGCTTGTAACTTGCAAGTTGTAATTGACAAGGAAGAAATCAAGAAACTCTTACTCAAAGGGCCACCCTTGTCTGAAAAGTCTATGTTGACAAAAAAAGCTATCTGAGTGGTTGGACTACAATACTCAGATGATTAATTCCACAAAGACACAAAGTCTCAAAAATTCAGTTGATTTCAATATAAAAACAATTAGCTTGGCTTAAATAGCCCAAGCCCTCGTCTTATTTAATAGAACGCCTCCTCCTAAACCAAAAGAAAATAAACACATATAGCACTAATTGTATAAAGTATATGCCTAATTAGTGATCAAAGTGTAGTAACATACTAGTTTATACACATTTCTGCCAACCTCAATGCCAACATTCTTCCTTCAACTGATGCAGTAACTACCAACTACCGATTCGACATCCAATTACAAATTTGTCACTACGCGGCATTCTGATAAACCAGGGGAGCCTCCTTAAGATTCTCCTCCATAGCCCCACCTTCAATCATGTCATCGTCTTCTTCTGTTTCCCATAGAAAGTTAGCATGAGCTGCAAGCACTAGACTGCAAATTCAAGAAAGATCAAACCAGAATTAAATTTCCAAAATTAAATAAGTTGATAACATGAATCAACTGAAGTGGGTCAATGGAGCAAACCTGTCTTCTGGTGCAGCTTGGACTGCACGTTCAAAATAACTAGCAGCCCTGGCGTGGTCATGATGCAGTGACCAAATCACCTTTGCATACTGTGAGAGGACTTCACCGTCTTTAGGATCTGCTAGTATGGCTCGAGAGTAATACTCCTCGGCTCCTTTTAGGTCATTCTTCATCTATAAAATCAACAAATGAAAACCCTCTAAGAGTGTGTTTGGATGGGAATTCAACTAGTTATATAACTAGCTAGATTTAAAAATAAATAAATGATGTGTTTGGTAAGGTCAAATCAGCTAGGTTAAGTGAGTAACTAAAAAACAAGGGGTTTAGAAGTTGTTTGGTGTTAGAATTAACTAACTATTTTTTTCAGAAATCACAAAATAGAAATTGCAACTTCTTTAAACTACTTTTTGATATCAAACACAGTTTAACTTTTTGTACTTCAAATTATATTTCACCTAGTTATACAATTTTAACTCAAAATTCAACTAAGTTAAACAACTCAAACATCCAAGTTCCAAACACACCATAAGAAGCTTGTTTTTAATTAGCACAAATTAATCTAAGTCATATTTGAGGATGTAAAAGGATAAAGTTATGTTTGAGGCTCACCAGATAAAGAAACTCAGCGTAATTCCTCAAGAATATAGGGTCTCCCGGATTCTCCTCTATCATCTTTTTGTAATACTCTTCCATAGCTCCACCATCATCACCATCATTAGATCCTCTTCTATTGCCTTCATTTCCACCGCCATTGCCATTGCCACCGGCTCCCCCGAAGTTTCCACCAATAAAGCCAGTAAAGTCACTAACACCAAGACCCATAGCCATATGCATCTTCGAAAGAACTCTATCACTCTCTGCTACTCGGTTAGCATAAGCATAACTCTTTTCCAAGCCAAGATCTACATTTTTCAACATTGCTTCAACTTTCTCTCCAGCTTCTTTTCCTTCTTCTTCTTCATCATCATCACTGGACTCCTCATCACCCTCGGATAAATGCAAGGAGCCACGAACAGTGAAAGATGGTATGCTTTCCAACATGGTGTAATTCTGCTTGTGTGAGAATTTCTTCGGCAGAGGATGCAGATGATATGAGTTGTTGCTGAATTCATCAAACCCATCAAATGACGCTGATGGATCAAGCAGCCCCTCAAGATTCCCGTCAGACTGAGCCCTTCTTAATCCATTGCTTCCAAATTCTTGTGCAGGCAAATCAGCAATAGAAGGTGAGATGGGAGATTGGCAAGAGTTGGTCAAATGGACAGATCCAAACTTCTTATTGTGACTGTAGTATTGGTGGTGAAATGAAATAGGCGAATAGCGTTGTTTCGAGGGGTTGGTTTCGGAATTGTGGTGATTGCTTGGGCTGTCACAGTGGGATGATAATAAAGATCCAAGGATTGGAGTTGAAGAGCTTCTAAGCATCATATTTCTCTTCTCTCTACAATGAAATGCCTTATTTCCAAGCTAGTGTATTAGACTGTCTATCAAAAAAACAAAACAAGAATTAGAAAACAAGGAAACTGATCTTTCACAAGAGGACCTAAAACAAAGATAGCTGAATCCGAATGGCAGGATAACAATTCTAGGGTCAGAAATCAACTTCAGCAGAACAACAGATTATAAACCAACCCTAATGTTAGGCTAGAATAACCTATCCAAGACTTGCAATTCCTTTAATTTCTTGATATAAAGCTATCACAAATCACAATTGACAACTACAATTAGCTACTGGGTTCGTTAAGAAACACATTTCCAATACAATGAGTAAACAATTGACATCTGGTTGGCATAGATCCAATGCAATAAAGTAGCCTAAAAGCCCCAGAATTCTCGTGAACTAAAGCGTATCTAAACATGAAGAACAGTTTACACAACTGAAAAGCTTACCTTTTTTTTCACTACAAGTTCACAGCTTTTCTCCAAATTGAGTCGGAAAGGGTTTTTCGCCGTTAATTTTCAGAGCCCAATGATTGAACAGATTGCAATGAGACCCATTTTATACTGAAGGAAGGGAGCAAGAAATGACAAATTTATAAATTTCCATAAGAAAACTGCAATTTGGCGTAGATTTGTAAGGTGGAGAATTTACGCTGTAGGCTCCGGGAAATCACCAACGAAAAAAAATCTGTTTGTTTGATTCTGGTGAAGTTGAAAATTGCAGCAAAATATATGAATGCGTTTTTATCATGGCAAAAGTTGGCTTCCACGTGGGAGCATATGCTCCGTCAGATGCTTATTTAGACCAAGATTATTGTCATCAAAACAAATTTGGAACTGGCTTGGCCGGCAAATTGTTGGCTGATGGTGAGAAGAAGATCTCTCTTGCTGTCTTGCATGTTGTTGGTTGCATTCAACAGGAGTCCGTAATTTTTAGTCAAAGTTAGGTGTCTCTTCTCTTGTATGGATTCTTCCTCTCCAAAAATAATACAATTAGTACAAAATCGGCTATCTTGGTAGCAACGCTACAGATGGAAGATACCGTGTATATGTATCAAAAATAACACTATGATCGGACATATCGAATTGTCTTGTGACAATCTCCTGTTGTGTTCTGTTTGGGTCCAGCTTTCTTGTGACAAGCCTGTTGATGTGGGGGGTGAAAAAACAATATTGCATCTGAAATGTGAGAGCTGTTAAGAAGATTCACTTTGGTTATTAAATATCAATGAGCCGAGCTCTTTGCCTACATTATGGTTTCAGGTATAATTGTACTGTCTTGTCACAGTTTATATTAATGGAAAATAGTCATACAATCCCTATGGCAAAACAGTGCAAATTTGACACTTTCAGGCAGCCATGTCCTAACCGACGAAAACCCTGAAAAAGAAAGAAACAAAGAAAAGCCTTTCCTATGTAACATGTTCCTCTCTCCATCTCCATCAAGAAAACTGCAAACAGATTTCTTTGTTCAACAAACAAGACAGGTCGAATAAATGTGTGCCTACCATCGGCAGAAGCTCCTGAAGTTTCAGTCTTCTTCTTTGATCGTCAACGCCGGAGGTGCCCATTTTCCAGATTTAAAATCTTGATAGAAATGGGTTCTCCTTGATACAATATAGAACACTGCATCAGAAAAACAAACACTTTTAGATGTTTAAAAAAAAAAATTCTCACGAAATAGCCGTTCTTAATAGTACCTGGTATACCAGGGATAACACAGTGTATTTGTTGCAGAACAGAATAGAGTGTTCTCCTTTGATCTACTTTGACAAATTTAGATGGTCCTCCACCTGATATTATTCAAACATTTGAAGATGAAAAATGAGATATGTGAACAGCTTTTATACGAATACCAGAACAAAACATAAGTTTGATGCAACTTGCATATGAAGTTCTACACATCTAAGTCCATGATGGATGCTATGTCTGAATCATGTGACATAAGAGGGAAAAACGTCGACATTGATTTCTGATGCAGTGATGCTTAAGTTTTATGACAAGTGACAAATATAAACATTGTGACATTACCTCTGGAGTTATTAGAAGAGGATGAATCATTTTCCCCGCTGATGTTTTCCACTCCTGAAGCCGGAGTGCCCTCTATGAGATGTTTCAAAATCTTAGCCTTTGATAAAGGATGATCTGAACCAACCTGATGAAGCCACATGATCCATTAATGGCATGCATGATATACACTTTAAAGTAACCATAATTATGAAAGGCAATTGAGTACGAATTTATATATTACAAGCTAGATTCACAAAAAAGATAAATCCATTCTTACAGCTCAGTCAACGAGAATCAAGTATTCTGATCAAACAGTAGTCTCTGAATTCTAATTTGATAAAACAAAAGTAAGCCTAACCACCAATCAGAAAATCAACTTTCTTTTCAGGAAAAGATTCACGTGCGAATCAATTATTAACGTGCAAATGTGCGAATGAAAAAAATTTCATGCCTATTTAAGCCATTGACATGCATATTTAAGCCAGCGAAAACCTGCGTGTGCATGTCATTGATAATATGTGAAAAGTACATGCAGACACCTGCGTGTGCACGTCATTACTGAAGAATGTGCATGCGAATGGCTATATTCGTTCGTACCTGATCCGGATCCTTCTTTTCATAGGGGATGGAAAATGAAAAGAATTCAGAACATATAAATAAAAGGTTTTTACCGAAAACCACCCGTAAAAGTGTCTATATTGCTCAAAACCACCCCATTAATCAAATATTACCGAAAACCACCCGTATTAAGCCCTCCGTTAGCGTTTCACCACCCCTTTCAACATTCCGTCAAAATTGAACGTTAACGCGTGACACGCGCGGAGAAATTCTTTTATTTTTACTTTTATTTAATTTTGCAATTTTCCTATTTGTCATTACGTTAATTAAATAAAGTACTTTCCTTTTTATTTTATTATAGTATCAAAAAGTCATCTTCCCCACTTGAATTTGTAACCATGGCATCGTCTCCAATTCTTGTCGCCGCAACTCCTCCACCGGACAATGGCGTCGTCACCCAATTCCCGTCGGCGCAACTCCTCTGCTCGCTCCGCTGAGATTCAGAGTCCCACTCTTCCTCCACCTTCCTTCGACGTGTCCGCCTTCGAAGCCGATCAAGAAGGGGAAGCATTATCCCAGCAAATACGCAGAACCTGGTTCCAATTCCCGCAACTACACTGACTAATCTTCTAGAGATCCGGCGTAAAGCTTGTCCGGAGACCAGGATTCTGGTGCCGATTGAGAAAGCCACTACGCCGAAGACAATGTTTTCGTGGCCGTGGAGGGGTGCCAGAGAAGGATCGTTCACCCATCGCCAATCACCCAAATCAACGAGGCCTCACAATTCCCGCAAGGCCACAACCGACGAGGCGCTACGGGGTGCAGAAACCCTAGCTCATTAGTCATTACCCTATTTCTGACTCGATTCGCCTACTATGACAGGAGGTGGCCAGGAGATTTGCAGTAGAGGCATGAACTCAAAAGCTTGGTGGGTCAACACCAATACAAGGCCACGACAATGGCAAGAACAAATAGTGTAGATCTAGATTTTAAAATGGCATATTTGGAAAATTTGATGGATAAGTAAGGGTATTTTAGTCACTTCAGTTTTTTTAATTATTTTCATAATTTAAAAGTTAAAAAAACCATTAAAACTATTTTATAATATTAAAGAGATCAGGGCAATATGGTAATTTTCTAGATTTAACAAAATTTTAAACGGAAAATGAGAATGGGTGGTGAAACGCTAACGGAGGGCTTAATACGGGTGGTTTCCGGTAATATTTGATTAATGAGGTGGTTTTGAGCAATATAGGCACTTTTACGAGTGGTTTTCAGTAAAAACCTCTATAAATAAATCACATGTCTATTGTAGATGTGGTTATGTCTGAAAGCTCAAAGCCTCCAAAGAAAAGTGGATGACATGTTCATACATTCAGCAATGGCATAAGATTCACAAACAGTATACATAAGAAATATCAGCTCATGAAGGATCACCCGAAATTCTATAAACCTAAGGCAACCAAGGGAGATGTTAAAAATCAGATGTCCTACCTCATAGTATAATTCCACGGCATCACGTGTGTATGCGTTCTCTTTATCCCAGTGCAGAGGTTCTTCACTTTCTGAGAACATGTTTGTAAGCTAAGGATAAAAATTTGAGAGTCATAGATGAGATTCTAAGATTCAATGATTAGTTGAAAGATAGAAATATAAAAAATGAAGTCAAAATAATCTAATAAAACAAAGGATATCATATCAAGATAAGACGAGAACATATCCGTCTCACAGAAATCTTCAATGAAGTCACTAGACATAACCTCTGCATATAGAAGAAGAACTGGCCAATGCAGAATACTGCTTTCATCTAAATATGGTTTTTTCAATCCAACTAATTCTCGGTACACCAATTTCCCCATCTTCAAGCCTCTGATTTCAAATGCAGAGACTAGGTCCTACAAAGTTAGCAAGTACATTCAGCTGGAAAGCAAGGACGCGGATTAAGATGACATACACACTACAATACTACTTCCTAGAAATAGAATACCTGAGCTGATTGTAAAGCCTTAGAAACTTCAGCCTTATGTTTTTCCTCTTCCATCAATTTTACAGTAACCTGTGTTGCTAGTTTCTTCAGTTCCTCGTTATCAGAAGAAATATCAATCCCCTTCTCACAATATGATTTTACTTCCCCCAAAAGATTGAGAGACAATGCTGCTTTTGCAGCCCTATAATATCCCTACATCAACATCGAAAAACCAGTTATATTCAATTCAACAACACCAGCACAATAAATGGCTAGACGAAGCATGGGTCTGTAGAACAGTAGAAGCAAATACCTTGATATTAGAAGGTGAGAGTTTAATTGACTGCTCCGCATCGTCAAGGGCACGCCTGTTATTTCCTAACAAGAGATTCACATGAGCTCGATTTGAGTACAAAATTGCAGTCTCCTGATTTCCCAAAACATTCTGATTGATTGCCTTTGTGTAGCATTCAACCGCTTTACTGTAATGCTTCTTACCCTTTCTGACACACACATTACCCTCTTCCTGAAATTTCCATTACAATTCAAGCAGAAGCACATCAATCATACACACGCAATAAAAATAAGTTAGAAACCAATCAATTGCTACTTTTCAGATAACAGCACAGGAACTAAGCATACAATGAACTGAAAACCCTAAGGAGCTTCAAGTTCCTATAAAATTCATTACATATTCAACAGAGCTGAAACGACTAGAGAACACAATTTGCGAACCAGAAACGAGAGATACGAATTTGAATAACAGACAGAAAGATGAGACCTTGAGTTCAATGGCTGTTGATTCTTTGAGAGCGGCTATAGCTTCAAGGTCTATTCTTTCGCTCTCCGTTTCGGGTATCGACCCCGACTCCATAAATAGCGCCATCAATTTCCGTTCAAATACGCAACTCTGAACACTACACAATCTAGGAGGAGGAAATGGTAAAAGAAGGAGAAAGTAGGAAAACCAGAGACAATAGCTGACGACTTGACGAAACTTCTAGATTTTGTGTTTAATTTCAATTTTTCCTTTATATTTTCGCTATAAAACTTGAAACATTAGTGGCAATCGGGCGGGTTTTGGACGAGTTAAGACGGGGCGGTTCAGGACAAATCGGGTTTTAGTTAGTCGGACAAATTTGGTTATCCGGTAAATCGAACGAGTTATTTCAGATTTCGATTAAATTGAGTTCGGATAAATTTGTTTTCGATTGAGCAGAACTTTTCTATTTCGAGTTGAATCGGATTTCAGGTGAATCAGACTTCGGACGAATCGGGTTGGTCCGTCGTTGCTCGAAGCTGAAGTGACATGGGATTTATTACAACGACCCCACAAATTATATGCACCTCTTATTCGAAAAAAAACAAAGTGCATAAAATTGGAATTTTAGGGGTAAGTGGTGGTTTTATGTTACAATTTGTTTTATTGACAAGACGCAAAATTCTTTTTTTATGCTATGTTATTTTTAGTTGAGGCGTCATTTTATTTGCCACGATTCACCTATCTTTTTAAATTGGCTTCATGCATTAAGTAGGATCGTACCTCGTTACTTTGAGTTTGAGTGTTGGATGTACTTGAATTTAGATATAACTAGTACAGGTTTTCTCGAGTTCAGGTTGTTTTAGAATCGGGTTGTTTCGGGTTCAGATCATTGTCGAGTTCGCGTTGCTTGGTTTTTGGGTTGATACGGACTTGTCTATCCGGATACGAGCGGTTTGGTTCATTTCTTATCGGGTTGCCTTTGTGTTCGGGTTGAATCGAATCAAGTTGATTTCAGATTCTTTCCGTTTTCGAGTATCAGTCGGGTTTGGGCTCGGACGGCCCCGACGGTTTTCTCGGGCCGTACAGATTTTGCCATCACTTAGAGCCCTTAAAACACAGTTAGAAAACCACATAAAACAATAAAAGAGTTTGCTTCGTATACATAGTGCAATTATTAAAATGAAGTATATTTTAGGTCCAAAACCCACTCGTCTCAGATAAAGCATAGTATGTTACGTTCAACATAAGATCCATTCGCGAAGAATGGTACAAGGAGAATCACAGTACAACTTGAGCATTGCCTTGTTCAAGGAATCAAGTCATACTAAAACTATCTAAAGACCTCAAGGGTGGTTTATATCTATTTTATGAACCTTTCAATACAAATGCTCTTAACTATATAATATCTTCTACAAATGTAGAGAAATCATAGAGAATATGCCAGGAAATCTGCATGCCAGTTGCAGAAGAGAACGCCGACGTCTAAAACTGCGTGCGTCTGCAGGTCTGAAACTTCTGCGAAAGATTAATTTTGCTGAGCTCGTGCATTAGAATTTACAGGAGCAGAAATGTTTTCAGTCAGATTGCCAATTGCTCGAGATGTTCGTTGAGCATATAGTTGAGCTTGAGTTGCTTGGCCTTGAGAAGGTGTGGGGCCTGCAGATATATAGTCACAAATGATACTAAATGAGTCATCAGCCATTTCTGATGGTCTAGGCCTCTTAAGGATTGGAGAAGAAGTAACAGAATGAGAGCTTATGCTTGAGATAACTCTGGCTTTTTTATGGTAGTTGCTACAGGGAATTATTGGCTGTTGAGGATGAGATAGCTGGTTGGAACTGTATCTGCCTGTTCTGATAATATTTGGTGGGTCAAAATTTAGGGTTCGAGGATTTGGGGCTGGAACCGGGTAGAGTAAATCATTCAAAAATGATCTGTTGGTGAAGCTGACGATAGGAGGATTTGGATTTCCCACCTGTTTGGTCTTTTTCCTCATAGATGTCCATAACTCTTCTTTCTCTGTAGCATGACAATGGTCAGTCTCTGAGTTACCTTTTCCCCAGTAGCCACAAGGTGCAGGTGAATCACATACATAACAATGGCACTGCAATTTATATTTTCCATTATAAGCATATTAAAAACCAGTTTTGAGCAAAGATGAGCCAAACTAAAATGAAAACATACAAGGCCACAACGTTCTGAATGTAGCGTGGAAGCAAATGGAAATTTGACACAAAGATGTCGTGGATGAGGATAGTCTCGACAGGCAACCTGCAGAAGTTATCAATGATTAAGATAATAGACAAACATGTGAACCAAGTTATCAATAAAGTCCATAACCTCCGAAACTTCTAATTTTAGTTCAAAACCTTATTTAACTCTCAACAAATCATCAACTCTACAGTCTCGTTGCCAATCATCTCTGAGAGAAAAGTATTCAAAACAAGCAATATTCATCTCAAGAGTCTTCACAATAAACTATCACGAAATATATGACAAGTGGATGACCATCAAGGCCATGTGTTTCTGTTAATCATGTAAAGAAAGACCAGCATTCTCCTATAAGCAACAATAGGCCTCTGTCCAAAAATAAAGATCACATCATATGCTTATCAGCAAGTCAATTTTGAAAACTACTTGAATCACATCAAATTCAGGAGAAAAAGAGAGTATTACCTGGCCCTTCTCGGAAACAATTACTAGATCATCAGAATCATAACCCGAATTATCAACTTGGGCCACAGGCTTATCCGGATCCCCATCCAAAATCACACAATCGTCGTCGTCGTCTTCTTCCTCACGGTGCCGAGCGGCAAAATTAGCGACACCAGAAAACTTGGTTGTTCGGTTGGGGTTAGCGAAAACTTCCTTGATTACAACAACTTCATCTGAATCATAACCCTTGTCGCGATTCTGACTATCACTAGCATCTTTCTCCAAGTTCACAAACAGCTCATTCCAATCGATGTCGCTGTCACATCCATCAGTTGCCGGCCAGTCAAAACCGACATCTTCATCGGAACTAATATCGACCACTACATGATTCCCGTCCATGGAGTTTTAGAGCTACGTAACTGAAATTGAAGAGTCCTTGAAAATCCGGAAATCTGGACTGAAATTCGAAACAAATTGCAAAAAAATAGGGTTTTCAGAGCTCCGAGCGAGCTAGAACTAGGTTATACTGTATTGAAGCATTTCTTGTAAAAATTGGGTTTTGCCGCATCGAGAAACAAATAAGAGTTTGATCAAATTGGAGAGAGGACGAGGAAGAGCGCGTGTGTTGACGCGACACTTGAGAAAAAATGCAAAAACAAATCTACCGAGTAGCGACCATCAAAAAGGCAAGAAATGAAGTGGAAAGAAGAAGACGCCCATCGCCATGCGTAATTGTGAAGGAAATTTCCCATGGCGAGAAAATAGAATTTTTTTTTTTTTTTTTTTTTTCTTCCTGAAATGAGCATTTTACCAGAAAAAATTCCCAACGCAGGCTCTTTTCAAAACAATTTCCCAAAATAGGCACTTATTTCAGCTTCGGAATTTTTTTATGTGTGAGAGACGCTGGTAGAACCAGTGTCTCTCCTCCGAAGCTGGAACTATTTTTTTTTGAATTTTTTATGTATAAGAGACGCTGGCTGGGTCAGCGTTTCTTATACATGTTAGTTTTTTAATTGAATTTCCAAACTTTTTTGTAGTTTTTAATTATTTATTTTTTAAGGCAATGTATAAGAGACGCTGGTCGAACCAGCGTCTCTTATACGTTCAAACATAAAAAAAAAATATATATATATGAGACGCTGGTCCGACCAGCGTCTCATATACAGAGATGTTTTTTTTTATTTGCACATGTATAAGAGACGTTGGTCGAACCAGCGTCTCTTATACGTTCAAACATAAAAAAAAATGTATATGAGACGCTTTATACACCGATGTTTTTTTTTTATTTGCACATGTATTTGGACCAGCGTCTCTTATACCGTAATGTTTTTTTACAGCGAAAGGTGAAACGAAAGGAATTAGTGTTTTAGGGTTTTGGTTTTGCTTATAATAATTTGAAATAATAATGTAAATATGAAATTGTTGTGTAATAAATCTGATAAAAAATCATAGAGTTTAACATAAAAAATTTAATCAACAAATATGTAATAATTCTAATCTTCGTCTTCACTCTCTGTGTGACCATCATCTTCTTCTCTACTTGGCTCTTGAACGGGTGCTAACGTAGGCTCGTATCCCCACCCACATATATTACGTTCATCTCTAGAAATTGGCCTAGTGTGAGAAATAAATATACTTGAAGCACTAGTGGACATAAATGAACTTGGTGCATGCATTGATGATGTCATGTATGAATAATGAGACGAGGAACTCCATCCACATTGACCGAGATCTGAGAACACCGGTTGCGGGATTGAAGAACTAGGAAAATCTTGAAAGGAAGAATAATAGGGCGGAGGTGTTGGAGAGGCCATGAGAAACGATGTTGGATAAGACATTGGTGGCGTAGACGCTGGCGGAATATAAGGAGGTGACATAGTCATTGGAGGATCTTGTTGGCTATAGAAGAATGATTGATCTACAGACAATTGGTTAAGAACATCAATCCCTTGCGTCGTCACCTGTTGTCCCTGGAAAAAAAATCATAAGTATGTTTGAAATATTCAGTGTAAATATTATATAAACTGATATGTTATATTTCATACTCACCACCATATACAAGTCTTGAGACAATGGTTGATATTGTCCTGCTGGTGGCCGAATATGTGGACTAATAAATCTACGAGTAATTGATCGGTACCAGCTCATATACAGTTCTTCCATTGTTGAAGGACATGGGTCATCCAGAGGCATAGCAATCCAATCCGCACGTCTGTTCCACAACTCTATAAATTGCTTGTGAAATATGCTCCAGTCTGTCTCACGCTTCCCCCTTCTGTTAACTAAATGCAACTCAACATAGTTTTCACATGCACCCGGCACATGTTGTGGAAATCCGAATTGACGCATCACACGGTCGGGTCGATGCCACTCAACTATGTCAAAACAAATCATAGGGGCTTGGGTCCTCCACACATTGCATCCTAAAAAACAAATTCTACCAAGCCTCCCTAGTTCACTTGGTGTGTAGGGATCCCATGCAAACTAAATATAAAATAAAATGACCTTAAGTATGTTGAATATATGTATTATGTAATTAGACATTAAAAAAAATACAAACCTGATCGCTCCTTAGCCTATCCAATGCATCTCGATAATACAAAAGATCATGACTTTTACCATCATATACGAAATCACACTTCAACCACCTAAATAAAAAAAGAGATTGATAAGAACTCGCCCGAGATATATGTATATGCAGTAATGGTGAATGTTACCTCAATGCAAGTGAATCTTGACCATTCAGAAATTGGTCATCAAGTGGTGGAGGTTGTGACCCTTCAGATAGGGAAGCCTTAGCTTTCCTCCTTCTATCTCTCCTCCTCGCTAGGCGATCTTGCTCCGGGTCTGAGACCCCGATAAACCTTGGCCTCCCAATCGGCATGCGTTGCCATGCCCATAACTACAATCATGACATTAATTAACCTCTGAAAACCGATAACTTTAAATTCAATAAGTATATTATATACCTGAAGTAAGATCAGTGGACCGCCTATTTGAGAGTGATGTTTCTCTGAGGCTTTGCATAGGTTGCAGTAAAGATATGCCAAAGTAGCACTTCCCCAGCTGTAAAATGCCGCAGACTCTAGATTCTCCAGCAACGGCAAATACACTACTTGTATTTCGCCTCCACTGTAATCTGAGAAAAGGAGGCCACCCATTACCAGCAAGATGTATGCCCTTGCATAACACTTGATCGTCTCCTCATCCACATTATCCGGCAATTCACTGAAGTTTGTTCGTAGCCATGAAAGCTTCAATGCTGAGCCGCCGAGTGATCGACTTGGATCTTTACCGAGCAGACGGATGACCTCTGATCTCCAATGGTGACCTGCAGTGCCTGATACAGCATAGCCATCCACACATAGTCCAAACAACACAGCAACATCTTGAAGTGTGATTGTTACCTCACCCACGGGCAAGTGAAATGTATGTGTCTCAGGTCTCCATCTCTCCACTAATGCTGTAATAAGCTCCTTCTCTAGTTTGAATTTGGATCCTAGACGGGATACGCAATAAAATCCAGCAAGACGGATGTATTCTAAGACCCTAGGATGGGGATCGAACCAATGTCGCAGATGCACTCTAGTTTCTAAGGGTGTCATTGTCTATACAAAAGAAAGGGAAAATTAGAGATATTTAAGCATGCAATGTACAAACTAACTAGTGAAAATCGATATTTAAGCATGTAATGTACACTTACATAAGCGGCATTGTTCCACACATCCGAAGATCTGTGTTGTTCTTGCTGACTAAGCACCTCAGACGATAATGGACCAGGGTTAATCTCCATGTACTAGCCATTGAAACAACAATCATAAACACACATGAATACAAATGTCTTCATAAACAACAACAACAACAATCATTACAAATGTCTTAATAAACAACAACAACAATCATTACATATGTCTTCATAAACAACAACTACAAATAAAGTACAACAATGAAAACTAGCTAAAGCTAGTTATGTTGTCCAGAACTGCTAGCTCGTGATGCACATGTCCTCCTGTTGTGTCCCTCTTGCCCACATAGTTTGCAGTTGCTTTTCCCTGGAGCACTAACAATGTCCATCTCATTATGGAATCGAGACTCTTTCCGCCTTCCTGGTCTACCAACGTCACGAAGATCATTCGGATCTGGCTTCAATGTTGGTCCCTCAATCACAGGCCAATCTAAAATATCTCCTACTGGATAAAAGGCTGTCTGATATGTCCTCATCAGAGCCTCTATGGAGTAAAGTGGATCAACATATTCAACATACGAGAAGCTCCTGTGGCGACACACTGCTAAGACGTGAGGGCAAGGTATCTTATAATTCTTCCATCTTTGACAAGTACATGTCCTACTAGTCAAATCCACGATATATTGTAAGCGCTGGCCGTATTCCTGGACGGGTGGAACATGCACTTCATATACATGTCTTAATGCGTTGAATGAGATTACTTGTGCACGACGAGCTATTGTAACATTGTGCTCAATCAACGTTTCCACTGCATTAGTGTATCGTTGCCCTGCCACATTACGTTCTGTTGCCTTTCCAAGACGCTCTACAAAGTACGAATTAAGTCTATAGAATGTCGATTGGACAAGACCTGTGATAGGTAAATTTCTGGAACCCTTCATCACCCCATTAAAACACTCAGACATGTTGGTTGTCATCACTCCATACCTGGAACCGCCATCATGACATAAGGACCATTTTTCCTTTTCAATGTTGTCCAAATAAGTTTTTGCCGTTACATTTTTGGAGCACAAAGTAGAGTACCCAGCATCAAATTCCGCCTCTTCATGTTTGTATGTTGTTGCACCAAGTAATCGCTTCAAGTCCTTGTTTCCAACAACTGTGTTGAAATTTGAAACAATATGGCGAACACAAAACCTGTGATATGCATTTGGAGCTCTCCAACGCTGTAGCTCTCTCATAGCCTTCAGGATACCCGGATGCATGTCCGATATAACACATATACCAGTGCGGTCTGTTACTCGACGACCAATTAAATCCATGAACCAAGACCAACTGTGACCATTCTCACTCTCAACAACAGCAAACGCAATAGGAAAAATCTGTTGATTTGCATCCACAGCCATTGCTATAAGTAAAGTACCTTTGTACTTTCCATACATGTGAGTTCCATCAATAGTAATCAAAGGCCGACAATGTTGGAAACCTTGGATGCTTTGTCCAAATGACCAAAAAACACGTCGGAAGATGAATCCACTCCCATCAGCACTTGGTACCGTACTCCATTCGACAACAGTACCAGGATTGGACTGTACAACTGCAGCCATAAACCGAGGCAAAATAGCATATGATTCCTCCCAATCACCGAAAATGGAAGCTATTGCCTTTTGTTTTCCACCCCATGCTCTTTTGTACGTAATGGAGACCTGATACGAATTCTGTATTATCTGCATAATGGTCCTAGGCTTCAATGCTTTGTCAACTCGGATAAGCGAAACTATCTCTTCAGCGATGAACTTTTGCGATATATTACGATTATCCATATGCATGGCATCTCTTACGCAGCTAGGGACATGAGGACCTTTGTATGTGCTTATCTTCCACACATTGTCAAGCTCACCGACTTTATGAGCCGATAGTTTCCATGTGCATCCTTCGTCTTTTTGCACGCAGACAACTGTGTACCATCGATCTCTGACCTTTTTCACCTTATACTCCTTCCCCTTGGATGCTGAGTACACTACAATTCTTCTTTTCAACTGTTCGAGTGAACTAAAAAGTTGTCCTTTGCAAAATTCATCTTGATTTGGCAGTGGATCCATTCCAATCCAAGTTTGCCATGAGTTCATCAATGCTGGATCAGGTTCTCCAGTCATATTCCAACTCGGGGTGATTTGCGCTGCTTCTCTAATCATGTTAACCCTAGCTATATCAGCTTCATTGACATCCTCATCCTCTGACGATTGATCGATGTCATCATTGTGATCAAGACCAAACGCATCGACAAACGCATCCTCGTGATCATTGTTTCCCTCTCCATGTACTACCATTTGTGATCCACTCATTACTCCAGATTGAACATTTGAGAGTAATCTGGTGAATGAGGTTTCACACAGGGGGTTGTATCCACCTTCCATTCTAAAATGTCAAGGAAAATTTTATCATAAAATTATTTTATCTTTAAATTTAAAGTAATTGTGGTTTAAATCTCTTTAAACCTAATTACTTTGATTGTTTATACATAATTACTATTTTCAACTATTTCCAACTATTTTCAACTACTTACTTTGATTGCCACATTTTATCATAAAATTCAAGCCAAATCAAACCACATTCAAGTGAAGCCACATATTATCATAAAAAAATTCGTTTTTAAACCTATTATAATATCAAAGCAAACCACATTCAAGTGAAGCCAACTATTTTCAACTATTTCCAACTACTTATTTTTAAACCTATTTTCATATAACATTCGTTTTTAAGTCTATTATCATTACAAAATTCATAAAAAAATTCTTAAACCTATTATAATATAAAATTCGTTTTTAATCCTATTATCATTAAAAATTTCTAAAAAAAATACTTAAACCTATTATCATATAAAATTCGTTTTTAACCCTAGTATTATTATAAAATTCGTTTTTAAACCTATTATAATATAAATTTTGTTTTCAATTCTATTATCATTAAAAAATTCTTAAAAAAATACCTAAACCTATTATCATATAAAATTCGTTTTTAACCCTATTATCATTTTAAAATTCGTTTTTAACCCTACTTTTATAAACCTATTTTCTTAAACCTATTTTCTGAAACATATTCATAGATTCTTAAATAAAATGAGTGCAAAAATTTTCTTACGTTTTCTCTGTTGAAAAGTGTTCACCCGCTCGTTCACATCCGCTCGTCCGTTCACCCCAGTCTGTTCCTTGCTGAATTTGGAACGAAGATTGTTGCTGGTATGACAATAAAATAACAGTGAACAAAATTAATTAAGAGAACAAGAAATGGAATTACACTGTTTAAATGAATCCAAAATTTTTTAAGAAGAGAAAAAGAAATGAAGACTTACCTTCGATTGCTGGATCACCCCTCTATTGCCTTGCTGTTGTTGTTGGAACGAATGAAAAGAAAACAAGAAGAAGAAGAAGAGGTTGCCTTGCTGTTGTTGTTGTTCGAACGAATGAAAAGAAAACAAGAAGAAGAAGAGGATTGCAGTAAAAATGTGAAAGAAGATGAATTTAAAGACTGTAACACGTTCAACTTCTATCTCCCCAACTACCCAAATTCAATTTCAACCCGTTCAAACGAAACAGCGGCGGGTTTTGAAAAATTAGGGTTTAGAGTAAGAGACGCTGGGCGAATCAGCGTCTCTTACACAACACATTTTTTTTAAATTAAAAATTGTATAAGAGGCGCTGGTCGAACCAACGTCTCTTATACATGTGCAAATAAAAAAAAAGCATCTCTGTATATGAGATGCTGGTCGGACCAGCATCTCTGTATGACCAGCGTCTCATATACATTTTTTATTTTATGTTTGAACGCATAAGAGACGCTGGTTCGATCAACGTCTCTTATACATTGCCTTAAAAAAAAAAAAAAACTACAAAAAAGTTTGGAAATTCAATTAAAAAACTAACATGTATAAGAGACGTTGACCCAGTCAGCGTCTCTTATACATAAAAAATTCAAAAAAAAATAGTTTCAGCTTCGGAGGAGAGCACACATAAAAAAATTCCGAAGCTGAAATAATTGCCTATTTTGGAAAATTGTTTTGAAAAGAGCCTGCGTCGGGAATTTTTTCGGGTAAAATGCTCATTTCAAAAAAAAATTCCGAGAAAATAAGCAACAATCACCAAAAAAAAAAAAGAATGAAGGAAAAACTTTTTCCGGACATGCTAACGCTTACGCTTCGCTTAAACAATACGCCAACGACAATTACGTAATAGTCCCTGTAAGGCCGGCCCATATCCTCAAACCTTACGCGAATTTTGTAGGCCCAAATACTTTTTTTTTTGAAAGGTTGTTTTGTTTCGGCCTGCTCGTGAAAACGGCTTGAATATTACAGAAGTTATTTGGCATTTTTTCCCTTGTTTTGCAATAAGGATACATATGAAAATGCCAACCAAGCATAGATTATGCAACCATTTTAGTGTAAATATAAACAGTCGCAATAGATTTTTAATACCCAAACTCAATCTCCTCGACAAATTTCACATTCCAGATGTGCATTATTGATAATCACCTCCCAGATCACACAAAAGAAAGTCAGTCTCAACAAGGAGATTGTTACAGACCCACTTTGGTTCAGTCCATGGACAAAACACAACGAAGGCAATCTCCCTCGTGCATCAGATGGAAAGCATCATTGATCTCAGGAAGAGTCAAGCTGTGAGTGATGTACTCGTCAACCTTGATTTCCTGCAAATTCAAATCCAAACCAATCAATATGACAATTCGTATTATCTGTTTCGGTATCCCCAAATAATGCATTATATTACCTTCTTCAAGTACTTCTCAACGAGCAAAGGCACCTGGGAACGGCTCTTAAATCCACCAAAAGCTGTTCCTTTCCAAACACGGCCTGTTACCAATTGGAATGGTCGGGTTGATATTTCCTGACCTGATGCTGCCACACCCACGATAACAGAAGTACCCCATCCCTATAGAATTGTTATGTGGATGTAGTCAGCTCAGCAGATAATGTCGACATTTGTAAGATTTAAAACGGTTTTATTGAAATCCTTGACTTACTTTGTGACAGCACTCAAGAGCAGCCCTCATGACAGAAACATTTCCAATGCACTCGAAACTATAGTCCACACCGCCATCAGTGCTATCAACAATTGCTTGTGTGATAGGCTTGTCAATCTCATTTGGGTTGATAAATTCGGTGACCCCGAAGTTCTTAGCTGCAGAAAAAAAAAAGGATTTATATATTTAGGGGCTAGTAAGAAATTTTATTTAGTAAAACATGAAAGTGGGTCTGTAAGAAATTTAGGGTTCATAACAGAGAGACTGAAGAATTTGGAAACCTACCTCTGTCAAACTTTTTGCTGTCAATGTCTATGCCAATGACTCGTGAAGCACCAGCAGCTTTAGCACCCTCAGCAACCTAAGAAATGAATAATCATTTAGAGGTTATGTAGAATGATACTATTTGGAAGCATGAAAAGTATAAGTAAAAGGTCTTTGTGTAGGGCATTTACCGCAAGGCCGACAGTTCCCAGTCCAAAAATAGCAACAATGGCCCCTTCCTCTACTTTGGCAGTGTTCCATACAGCCCCAAGACCTGTACCATTTATTTTCACAGGTGAGGCAGAAAACAATATAAGCATTAAGCAGAAATAAAATAAGATACTAGATGAATCAACGAAAAAAACAAGATAAATCTAACCAATTAAACAGCCTTACCAAAAATATAATTAGAAAACTATCATACCAGTAGGAACGCCACAGCCAAGAAGGCAAACTTTCTCCAACGGTGCTAGAGGATCAATTTTTGCAACGCTAACATCATGCACAACAGTGTATTGACTGAATGTTGAAGTTCCCATGAAATGATAGATAGGCTTTCCATTGACTGAGAATCGACTCTTGCGGTCATTCATCATAACTCCAACTCCGGTAGCTGAACGAACTTTTCCACATAGGTTTGTCTTCCCTGATTTGCAGAATTTGCACTCCTTGCATTCTGCCTGGTAACAAGGAATAACATGATCCCCGGGCTGAACATCAGTAACACCTTCGCCAATACTTTCCACAATCCTGCAGCAATAATATACAGTCAGGACTCGCTTTCAGAACAAACGAGCAAGAGAAATGTCAAGAGAAGACAAGGAGAAAAAAAAAAACATACCCAGCAGCCTCATGACCAAGGATACATGGGAAAAGACCTTCAGGGTCCTGTAAACAAGGCATTCATTAAAAGTGGAACTCCATATATGATGAATGGTAGACACAGATCAATCAAATAGGCATTGGTGATAGAACAATTACAAGTAGGAAAACAAAACATCAAATTCAACTCAACAGGATTGAGTAAAGTATAGCTTGTACTGATTAATGCATCAAGTTCAAGCAACTGCTGAAATTTCTTCCAGCAAAGCAATGTATTACAGAAAGTTCAGAATCATTACTAAAATTGAGTCCAAGCCTAAAATCCCTGAACAGAAATTAAAATGCAACAGTTGTAGTACAAATATATCACAATCCTCCACACTGTACAATATATAAAACTCATATTCACACAATCCAAACCTCAATGGAAGCCAAGATATAAAAACCTAACATAATCACAATGAATTCCAGCCAGTTATTGAATAATCATCACTTTGGCACAATCAGAAGAAGAGCGACCTTGCCGCCCCAAGTGTAGGCGTCAGTGTGACAGAGCGCAGTGAAGAGGATCTTGATACGGACTTCGCCGGCCTGTGGCGGTTCCACTTGCACATCTTCGATCACTAGCGGCTTGTTGGGTTCCCAGGCCACCGCAGCTTCCAGATCGCAAAAATTGGAGTCAGCTGAGAAGAAGAAAAGGAAATGTTAGGGATAAAGAGACTAGTACCTTTGCATGTGATAACTTTCCCTTGAGTTGCCATTGACGAGTTTCCTTGTGCTCTCTCTTCTCCGTGATTTCTAACTCAACTCAAAATGAAATGATGATGCCGTGGTAGGAGAAATGACTAGGGTAGATATATCTCTTTCCAGAATAGAAAATAATTGGATATTTAGGATTTCCTTGTCACCGTCAGAGGAATAAAAATTAGGGGTAATAAAAAATATTCGATCCGGCCGATCCCGATCCGATCCGATAATCCGCCGATCCGATTCTTAAAAATCCGCATTCGAAAATATCCGATTAAGTTTTATCCGAATCCGGTCCGATCCGGGCGAATTTTCCGGATATTTGGACCGGATACGGATCGGGATATTTAGCTTACAGATATCTGAAAATATCCGGTACTATTATTATAATATATAAATATATTTTTATAGAACTAAAATATACTTTTATAAGTGTAGATGATTCAATAATTATTTTTATACATTTTTAAACAATAGGATATATTCTCTCAACACAAAAATTATCTTATATATAACATAACTTTTATTGTTGTTCTCAAAATTTTATATTTTAATTGCTTATTTAAATTGTTGATTCGCTAAATAAATCAAATATATTAATTTTCACATCTTAATTCCTCTATATAATATATATAATTATATATTTAACATTTATTTTATATTTTGTGAATTTTAATTTTAATAAAAATAAAAAGTTTAATTTAATTTTCATATACCTTCTAGAAATCGGATAATTCGGATATTCGAGTCAAATATCCGATCCGATCCGGACAATATTTACCGGATATCCGCTCCAAAACGGACCGGATACGGATCGGGGTTTTGTGGAAAAAAATTTAGCGGATATCCGGCTTACCGGATCGGATAATCCGATTGCTCTGCCCTAATACAAATGCATGTCTGGGAGAGTAATTGATCAAAAATAAATTATTACATCTCATACTATCGATAGAATAATTTAGTTAACCTTAAGCTATATAATTAACAATCATATCCATTTGGAAGCAATGCAAGAACGTGGAAGGAATCCCAAGTTGTTCTTTCTCATTTTATATTACACCCTCCGTCCCTTAATGCAACATTTCCTTTTCGGGCGTCCCAAAATGTTTGCAACATTCATTTTCTATCCATTAATTTTTCCCCATAATACCCTTACTTTATTTATTTTATTCATATTCTAACAACACTTTATCAATTACATCAACCATCTATATCATCGTTTCTATCTAATTTCCACTATTAATACCTTTACTCAATATTTTATTCTTCTTTTTTATCTAAAAACACTTTATCAATCAAATCACCCATCTACTCAATTTTTTTTTTCTTCTACTCTCCACTCATCTCACTTATCTCACTTTTCTTAAATATTGTTACATTTCCTGTTCTGAGGGAGTACTAAGAGAATCAGGTTTTTGAAAGAATAGTCATTGTTACTGGAGTAGTAATTAACATTACCAGGTAACCTGACTAGCACTAAAGTTAATCTCATAATGCGTTGTGATTGGGGAAATCATATTACTACAAATCTTTCACTCACGATCATCTTCCTCAAAACAGCATCTTCAATAACCATAACTACATTTGATAAAAAAAAACCCATAACTATATAACCTTAGCTGTGTAACTGATACACGAAATCTCATTTGTCAGAAAACAAAACATCTCAGATTTATGCACAATAATAAAAGAGGATCTGGAAATGCAATACAATCCCAGGATCTCTTACATTTATAAATTAAGCCATACATCATTCTTAAACACAACAAAAACAAAGGCAACGCTCCTCTCTTAAAATAAGGAACCTGATGGGTGTCACTCTTCTGGGATTTTACAAATGTTGTAGGTTTTGTTACCTATCTTACACAAAATACCGCCGAATTTTACAGTGAACAGACGTTTCGGTGCGAATCCTCCAACATTAGCTTTCTTCTTTGTTTCCTGTAAAATTACACTTTGTAGCAAATCTCCGGTGTCACCTAATGCCCAAGCTAAGGATATGTGAGGTCGTGGATCCTGCATTAGGCATTCAATATATGCATTGTAATGAAAGTTTCTCCAGAATTGAGCATAATGAAACCAATATATGACAGAAAAGAAGAGAGCTTAAGGTGACCTTGTAAAATTCGGGAAGATTGTGAAGCCGGTAAACAACATCGACAGCTCGTATCTGTTTCGTTATCTACAGAAATGTAAAAGAAAAACATATTTGGTGTCTGCATTTGTAACATATGCACAAATGTTTTGGCTAATGTGGACCAAATCAACATATAGGCTAAATCTTTGAGTAAGTGAAAGCTGATAATAAAAAACATTGTTTAGACTTCAGAAGCAGATAGAATAACTGGATGATGATCAAGTTTACTTATAGAAAAGTATACAGTACTGTTAATTTGTAAAGATCAGCTATGCAAAAGTACAAAGAACGCAGTCCAAACATTTGACAACAGAACTAAAATTGATGGGTCTATGGTTTTTCCTTCCAGAGGATCAATATCTATGTAGATTGAACAACTTCACTCATTTGCAATTGTAAACCATAGGCAAGAAGACATTTCATAGACCAAGAAGCTTGGACACAACGCTAAATCATACCTCGGGCAAGCCTCCTCCAGTGACTTCCATCGAAACAAAGGAGCGTGTATGATCATCATTCACAAACACTTCCCACTTATCAAAATCAATCCAATACCTGCATCAAGGTAACTCGTATCAGTTCAAGCAAAGAGAAGAAATCTAAATAAATGGTTAATTATAAGAACGTTCTTACGGTTTATAAGACTGTAGCCTCTGACGAAGCATCGACACCACTGTATCAATCTGATGAACTCTAATAGGGACAGTTCTTCCTAAACTAATATGAAATTCCCTTCCTAAAACATGTTGTGTAAGCTTCTCGTTGTCATTGCAAAGGCTGTTAAGCGGGATATCAACATCTACAACATGAAGATTTGGCACCTGAGACGAAATTTTCTTGATGAATTGAGCAAACTCCTTCTTTGTTGCTTGTGGTATACGAACTGTAATCGAGTATAGACCAATATCAATACTAGATTTTGCTAAGCGCTGGAAAAGCAATATAAAGCAGTTTAAATTAAGCACCCTGAATTAGGGTTTTGGATACTAGATATCAAATTGGGGGAGATGAGTGAGAGTAGATAATTTAGACCTGGAATGAAGACGTGTAGAGCATAATTTCCTTCAACGTGTGGAAAATTCCGAACTCGGCAAGGTTCCGGCGATTCCAGATCACCTTCAGAATGAAGGTTCGATTCTTAGAAGAATAAAAATCAATTTGTGGTGGGGAAATTCGTATGAGAAAGAGGATAGGTAGAAAGTACCAAAGGCATTGGGAATGTCGAGTAGGGAAATCGGCGGCGGAGGCAAGAGTTCCGGTGATGGATGAGGCAGCGAATCCGAAGACGCCAATTCCGTCGGCGGATATATATTAGAAGTTTCCGGAGAAGATTCAGCATCAGAATCGGAGTTGGATTCGCCATAGGAGGCCATTAGAGCGTCCATCGCAGAGACCAACTCTTTTTCTTCACAACCACACTCATTAAGATGTTTTTTATTTACAGAAATCGCCCCGGTATTATGTTTTTTCCACTTACAAACCAAGGCAGCGTGAACCAGTTATAAAAGAAGTTTATCTTACTAAAAAATATTAAATTGCGTTTGGAATACTTTAACTAGTTATTAGTTATTAATAAATTGTTTTAGAAAATAAGGCTATTTTTGTCAAGTAATTATAAATAAGTACTAGAAACTAGTTTGACTCCTTGTTTTTTCTAGTTTATCATTTAAACTAGTTTAGTAACTAGTAACTAGTAACTAATAACTAGTTAAAATTGGTCTACCAAACCATGTTTAAATGAATTTGTAACTAGTAACTAGTTATATAACTAGTTAGATAACTTTATTTTAGATAAATGTGTTTGGCATATTACCCATTTATCATTAATAAAGTCATTATAAATGGCATTATAAAGCCATTGTTTAACACGGATTTCGAACTTACATAATACCTTTATTAAAAATAATGGTATTATAAATGATAATGGCTTTATACATTAAGGTGCCAAACGGAGTCTAACTTTATTCCCACGCATGTTTTCATATCAATTTTTATAGATATTAGCCTTACGGAGGTCGCGCAATGCACGACTCCTGTGTGGTAAGTAGTGGCGTACGCATGATTCGAATTCAGGAGAGACTAAATTATATATTAATTAAAATTAATAAAAACACTACATTTCAGGAGGGGCTATATCAGAAAAGCGCTATTTTTTATAATAATTTTTTTTTAGGATATTTTTTTCCGAGGGGAGACTATAGCCCCTTCTAGGCCTATACTGTGTCTGCCCCTGGTGGTAGGTAGTGCTTTAGTGAAATTATGATTTTTAATGTTGGTATTTTAGATTTTGTAACGAATGTAATTATGATGCAAATTAATATTTGTTGTATTATTGTCTGCATTTTTTGTGATACGGGAAAAAATTGAACATGGACCTCATAATGTCTGTAATTAAATATCATATCTCATTTCAACAACAATGTCTGTATTTCTATCTCCTAAGAGAGCAGTTTGGAAGCTCTAGTTTTTTTTGAAGATTATGACAACTTCTACTATGTTGCATTAATATCATCGTCGTGCAAATCCTGAAGAATGTCAAGGAACGGATCGAGCAACAAAACGTCTACTTAAAATTTGTGAAAAAAAGCATTGATTACCTTAGTCCTTTTTTAGAAACTACAACATTAGGGATTGGATCTTGAGTAAGAAATCTAGAAGAAAAGCAACCCCTCTTTTCAAATAAAAATAAGAAATTTGTACATGAAGTAGGAGAATCCATGAATTTCTTCACGTTTAGTTGTCGGATCGTGGTTGGTGGATGTATATAATTTATAAACACATAGAAATTACAATAATATAAATAAAAGTATGCATTGTTAAATTATATTTATTTTAATTGTTTTTTAAATCAATATTATATAAATAAAATAAATTTCATTTGATTTATAATCTTTTATATTGATATGCATTTAAATAAGGAAATGATATCAATAGATTTAAGATAGTGATCTTTGTACATATATTTTAATTGATTTGTGTTGAAATATGGAATGATGTCATTAAAATTAAGTTAATTATCTTTAAATATATATTCAACTAACGTAGTCCTCGCGCCATGCGCGGGTAATCGCTTAACGTTTATATATTATACGCGATATAATCTAAAATTTTATAGATTTTATTGTATCAATTTTAAACTAAAAAATTGATTTTTTTATTGATAAAGTTGGACATAAATTCATAAAATAAAAAATGTAACATTTAGAAGTGTTAAGTCAAGCAATATAATTAATATGTTAATCATCGCTTGAAAAAAAAATGATAAATATATCATATATTATTTGAAAAGTTTGAATTTGTTTAAATTGAGTCCACAATTAAATTTGTAATAATTTTAGGCTGCGTCTATATGCACACGTTTTTTTTGCTAAATGCACACTATTCTGTGCGGTAACAATTGCAGTACAGAACTGTGCGTTAACTCTTACCGCACCAGAAGACTCAGGGGCATTGTTGGAATTTTTTCTGAAACCTATACGACGCTGGTGCGGTAAGAATTACCGCACAGATCTGTGCGTTAACAATTACCGCACCAGATTAAGCAAAAAAAAAACAGATTTTCATTAACTTAAACCCTGTGCGGTAACAATTACCGCACAGGAATATTATTTTTTTTAATTAATTTTTTTTTTTTAAAAAGTATTAAAAAAGTATTAAAAAAATATTAAACTTGTGCGGTAACACTTACCGCACAGGTTTAATATTTTTTTCGGTAACTATTTTTTTAAACCTGTGCGGTAAGTGTTACCGCACAGGTTTTTTTGAAAAAATGCCCGTTGGAATTTTATGCCCGTTGGTGCGGTAATAGTTAACGCACCAACGGGCATAAAATTCCAACGGGCATTTTTTGGTTGTTTATATAGGTTGAGCTATCTTGTTGAAGTTTTGCAATGCACACTACAATGTCTTATAATTATGAGAGTAGTGAGGATGATGGTAACGACAATTGGATATCAGGGGTCGTGGAAGAAGAATACGAAGTCGATGAAGAAGAGGAAGTGGACGAAGAAGACGAAGAAGTCGATGAGGAAGTGGACGAAGAAGAGGAAGAAGGCGAAGCAAATGTATCAATTGCATTAGACGATTGGACTCCGTTACCGATTTTGGTTAGTATATTATCAATTTAAATTTTGTATTTAATTGCATGAGATTTAGGTTAATTAGTTAAAATTGCATATCTAAGTAATGTAGTTTAATCAATATAGGAAGAAGACTTTAGACCACATTTTAGTACTGCGCAAATGTGGGATAGTAAAGAAGAGATGATGGAATGGACAAAACAGAGAGCAAGGGATTTAATGATAGTTTTGGTACATCGTACATCTAGCAAATATTGCGTTGATTTTGTATGCGATAGGTTTGGAAAACCTAGATCGGGTAGGCCGAAAGTGAATTTAAAAAATCCAGAATTGCCGGTTCCGAGGCTTCGTCACCGAAAATCGAAGAAATGTGGTTGTACATTTGAGTTATATGGGGTTCGTATAAAAGAAGGGCCTTATAGTTATAAATGGATCGTGAATGTTGTAGAAGGTCGTCACAACCACACTCTTCCTACTAGTTTTCATGGGAATTCATTCGTGGGTAGAATGAGCAAAGAGGAGGAGAAAATAGCAAGGGAAGCGGGGGATGATCGCAAGACGCCAAAAAACATACTTATTCAGCTTAGGAAAAGAGACCCGCAAAATGTGACATCCATGAAGCAGATTACCAATTTTTTTGCAGAAGATCAATTTTGAAGATCGTGGTGAATTGTCAGTTACTCAGTGGTCTCTAAATTTTCAGAAAGAGAACAAGTATTTTTGTCAACCTTTGAGGAACACGAGGACGAATGAGGTTGAAGTCCTTTTTTTCGCTCACCCGGAGTCGATTCGTTTGTTCAGGAAGTTTCCTCACGTGATTATCATGGACGCCACATACAAGACAAATAGGTATGATATGACTTTAGTGGAGATGGTTGGTTTCACTTGCACGCACAAGACGTTCAACATCGCATATGCATTCATGGCTCAGGAGACAGTAATGCATTACAAGTTTGTGATGATGTGCGTTCATGAGTTGTGTAGAAATTTGGGAGTGATGCCGAAGGCTATAATGACCGACTGTGAGAAGGCTTTGTTGAGAGCAATCAAACTTGTGTTCAAAGACACTGATGTGAAGCAACTATTGTGTTGGGTGCACATTAAGCACAACATCCAGTCACACGCAGAAAAAGTGATTAAAAATACTAAAAGGGCGGAGAACTTTGTTACGCAATGTTGGGGGATATTTTGCTCGAGCACCGAAGAAATCTACGAAGAGAGGTTGAGAAAGCTGAGAGATTCATGGAAGAAGGGCATTGTTGGTTACGTTGAAAAGTACTGGTTTACTCCGTACAAGGAGTTCATAGTTAGAGCGTGGACGGACTACACTCTTCACTTTCACACAAGGACTACAAACAGGTATCTTTGTTTGTTTAGTTGTTAATTTGGACCACCATATTATTAATGCTAATGATTAGAAATTGTGTTTATTTAGGGTGGAGGGGATGCATAAGGTGTTGAAAGAAATTGTGGGTTCTAGTAGAGGAGGCTTCAACAGAGTGATCGTGAGGATCCACCATGCGGTCATAGTTCAGATGGACCTGATTAGGGCGACGATGAACCAAGCACTTACCACTCGGCAAATGGTCTTTGATGACCCAACCTTTCCTCCTGGCATTCGAATGTTGTTTTCAAGGCTATTTTACCGAGTGTCAGATAGGTGTTTTCTGTTGTTGTTGGAAATGTACCAGCAAATATTGAAGCAAACCGTTTGAAGCAAAATATGGTGGTGCGTTAGCAATAAACGCACAACTGATAACAGAACTTCGTCAAGATCCAACAGAAAAGACACATTAACAGCGTTTCCGCACGGTTTGTAACAAATCGGCACGGTTTGAAGCAAACCGTGCCGCTTAACTGGACGTCTTCCACATCTTCTGCTGATCTGCACGGTTTGAAGCAATCCTGCACGGTTTGTATCCAACCGTGCCGCTTGACTGGAGTCTTCCACATCTTCTGTTAACGCAGCAGAGTCTGGTGCGTTAACAATTAACGCACAGATTCTGTGCGTTAATTGTTAACGCACCAACCCTTTTACCCAGAATCAAATGTTTCTGGTGTTTGTAGGGTTTAGGGTATTAGGGTTGGTGCGGTAACTGTTGTAGTACCAACCCTAATTACATAAAAAATTATTTTTTATGTTGTTTTCTTATACTATTTGATATTATAAAAAGTTTTATGACCCAAAGTAATGTTATACTACTGAAATATGTCGTTATTGAGAGTTTTGTGAATAATTTTATCAAGTTTTACTAATGTAATATGAGATTACGAAGAGTTATATGATAAAAAATCATATTATACTAATGAAATACGAGGTCAGTTGAGTCAAACGATAACAAATAAGTGTTAAACTAATGTTATATGATGAAATAAACACATTATATGAAGTTCATTTTAGTAACGAAGTGGTATCACATACATATGAGTATAACTATACAACTTATATACTTGAGAGTAGTAGCATACAGGTGAAAGTCTTCGTTTACATACTTCTAAGTGTTAAAGTTGTTAATTTCTTATAAAAACGATAGCGTTTGATTGGTAATGCTCAAATATTAATGTTACATTTCTTGACTTTTACGTTTTATGTCATTTTTTGTCGTTTTTTGTGTTTGGGCCTCATTCAAATTTCATTAGGCCTTATTAGGCCCGTTGACGTTTTCAATAATAATTTTTCGATTCCGAAAAATGAAAATAACTATTCGCCGTATTTGTTGTCATGTTACAATTTCAAAATTTCGATTTTCATCGTTTCAAGGCGTTAAAACGATATGGGCCCAAACTGTACACATATGACATCCATTATCCATTACCCACTATCCATTATCCATTATCCACTATCCATTATCCATTATCCACTATCCATTATCCATTATCCATTATCCATTATCCATATTTCGTTTTGGCTTGTTTTATATCGTTTTGAGTCGAATTTTTTCGTTTCGAGACGTTTTTAACCATTTTTATCAATATTTGACGTACTTGGTCGTTTTTCGCCTTTTTCAAAAAACTCAAGTTTTGCTAAGATTTGCTCAATTTGGCCATATTATGCCATCATTTTGGCCACATTTTTACACTTTTTTACAACTTGTTCGGAAATCCTCCATATTTCGATTTGGCTTGTTTTATATCGTTTTGAGTCGATTTTTTCCGTTTCTTAGACGTTTCGACACGTTTTGAACCATTTTTATTAATATTTGACGTACTTGGTCGTTTTTCGCCTTTTTCAAAAAAGTCGAGTTTCTTAGACGTTTCGAGACGTTTTGAACCATTTATCAATATTTGACGTTTAGTAGTTTTTAATTATTATTTGCGATTGTGACCATTTTCTCGCGTTTTTAAGAAAAGCCCAAAATAAATAAGCAAAAGTGAACCAAACATTACCAAAACATAGTATCCAAACAAACTATACATCACTCCAAGTCACGACCCTCATTCCCACTACGTTGCCCACTACCTTGCCCTTCCTCGTGGATTGAATGCCGAACAAGCTGAGATTGACGAACCGGAGCTGGAGCCATCGGTGGAGCCTCGTCAGTCAAAACTCCAAGGAGACGCCTCATGAACTCATCGATATCTGCAGGCCTCCTCTCTGGTGGTGTCTCCAAGAAAGCTCGAATCTCACAAGTCACTAGCTGGGTCCGCTATATTAACAACATATCAAAACATTACTATCAAATATACTAATTGAATGAATATGACTAATAAAATTTATAATCGTACCGCAAAACTGTCAACCGAAGGTGGAATACGCAGCGGACCAACTGGACGATCGAGTCTACGTGATCTGGGATCCACCAGAGGATGAGAAACTCGATCATACCAATCGAGATAATCATCTGTGACTGCCCAATAGTACGTCGCTCGTGGCTCCCGAATCTGTAACAAAGGCCTGGGGTCCTGATCCCACACACCAAGCAGATCCTCGGCAAAGTGAACTGAATAATGCGTCAGCCTGTTGTTACGTGTCACCTGGATGGGCTCTGGGGGAGGATCTGGGATACCCTGCACATGTCCAAACTGTCGCAGCAGGCGCCCTGGCTGATAGAGCTCCTCGATGTTCAGACAACGGAGAATGCCCTCAAACAAAGACGGAGCGTACTGCGGAAGTCTGAAATCCACATTTGCAAAGGGAAACCAATTAACCTGCAACAAAACATTACAAAACAGTTAGTATAGTTTACATTCACACAATATAACGAAAGCATACATTCTTAAAATCTTACCTCCTCATAACGAACACGGTCAAGCATGCCACGAATGGCAACCAAACGATCCGTGCTCTTCCCCTGTGGCACCTCTCTGCCCTCCCTCATAGCAGCTACGGCGTGGTCCATAGAAAGTGGATCTGTCACAAAATGTCCACGAAAATGTGGAAAATATGCCCAGATCCACGACTGCAAAAAAAGGATAATTAGAACTCGACTTCCTAAACATAGCCAATCGTATAGTTGTTTGCGTACTAACCCGCAAAAGAATGCCAGAACTCCCCATCCCCATAGCCAATCGCCTCGACGCCTGTCCAAGGTTGCGATACAGATGAGCTAACACTCCAGCTCCCCAAGCATATCGGCCAGTGCTGTCGTGGTCGGCCAAAAGAACTAACCACCAGTGCTTGACTGCTGTAGTCGACTTGTCCACTAGAACTGTAGTGCCGAGAAGCAACAGTAAGTACATAGACGCAATCAGGCTCTCATCTCTCTGTCCATCCTCCATCCGCATCATATCCTTCAATCTCTGCTGAAGATAACCCAAAGGAATGCCTCCATCCCTATACCAAGTCTTCACCAGTGCCTCCTCTACGTGAAGCATCTCAGCAGCAAAAGTGAAGATCTCCTCCCTGCTCAAAACTGAGCTACAACTCCTGCCATGTATAGGCAGCGACAGGATCTCAACCACATCGTGAAGTGTAGGACCAATCTCTCCAAATGGCAAATGAAATGTGTTGGTTTCTGGGTGCCATCTCTCGACGAAAGCAGAAACCAACACATGATCGACAGGACCGGACCCGATATAGAGTAGATCAGTCAATCCAGATCGCTCTGCAAGCTGAAACCACGAATCTGGACCAGGTCTCCTAAACGCCTCTAGTGGAGTGCAGTAGGCGGTGTGGAAGTGAACCTTGACGACCTTCCGTGTCTGGAAAAAAAGTAAAAAATTAACACAGTTACTTCTACAGAATGTCGTTCATATTTCACATATGAACATTATAGTTCAAATACATACCAAATCAAGAGGAGCCTCGCCTTCTGGAAGATCAGCAGGCTGTGGAAAATCAGCATGATCTGCAGCACGTCCACGTCCACGTCCACGTCCTCGTCCTCGTCCTCCGCGTGGAGCGCGTCCACCTCGTGCTGGAGGATCAGCAGCGTCTGCATCAGCAACATCATCATCTGCCTGAGCTCCTCGGCCTCCTCGCTGTCTCTGTATAAATGGAGGAAGAGGACGGGGGCCAGCTGGAATCACAGGTGCGGGAAGATCAACAACTGTAAGCTCATAAATAGCCCTGGCGATGTGCGTCTCATAACTCTTCAGCAACTCCATTGTAAAAGGACCTCCGGGCATCCAAGGTACAGCAGGAGGTGGTACATGAGGTGCAGCAGCCGGATGCGGTACATCATCAGTCGGGGGAGGTGGTACATCTGGCGTAGGAGACGAAGGACCTAAATCTGTAGGAGCTGGCGATGAAGGCCCCATACCAGCATGATCCTCTGAAATAATAGGAGGGTCGTCTCTCCTAAGCTGATCTGTCGGTATCTCGAGATGAGATACAATATAATCTGTACCTAAACCCTCACCGTCTCCCAGCATATCATCATCCAAATCAGCAGCTGTATCATCGACGTCCATACCCTCCTCCTCACTCTCACTGTAACCCTCATCATCAGCACACGGATCAACATCCAGACCACAATCCCTAACTGCCCCAGTATCTGTAAGTGCACGAGCCTCGTCAGTGGGTGTCGAACTAGAAGCATTCAGCTGGTCTCGAGCAGTAGCAAAACTCTGACGTATGGACGCTGTAATCTGCGTCCTCCTAACACGCTCTGCAGCAACAGGAGCCCCCGGAACAAAACCACTAGAGGCCATCGTATCTCGCACCCCCTAATGTTGTTGTTATAGCGTAACGTTATTTTCATAGCGTTACAAAAATAACGTCAAATTCAAAAACGTCTTTTCCATGACGTCGTAACGTTACAAACAGTTGTTGTAACGTCAATCCTAATCAAAATCATCTCTAATTTCTAAACATTTTGTTCATAACGTTACGAAATTAACGTTATAATTCGCCTAATTTCAATACTTTATATACTAATAGTTCATAACGTTACAAAATAAGAGAAGAACAATGTCATATTTCATAAAATAATTAATTCATTACTTTTACAATATAGAATGTCATATTTCATAACATTATGAAATTATTATATTTCATAACGTTATAAAATTTCATTAATTTCATAACGTTACGAATAAATTAATTAATTTCATAATGTTACCAAATAATATAATTTTATAACGTGACGCAATAAATTACTTAATTACGTTACGCAATAAATTACTTAATTTCATAACGTTACGCAATAAATTACTTAATTCATAACGTTACGAAATTAAATAACTAATTTCATAACATTATCAATTTAATAAATTAATCAAATTAAATAAATTGATAACGTTATGAAATTAAATAACTAATTTCATAACGTTATAAATTAAATAAATTAATTAAATTAAATAAATTGATAACGTTACGAAATTTATTTAAAAATGTCATAACGTTATCAAATATTATTAAATTGATAACGTTATGAAATTGAATAACTTATTTCATAACATTATCAATTTAATAAATTAATCAAATTAAATAAATTGATAACGTTATGAAATTAAATAAATAATTTCATAACGTTATAAATTTAATAAAAAATTAATTAAATTAAATAAATTGATAACGTTACGAAATTTATTTAAAAATGTCATAACGTTATCAAATATTATTAAATTGATAACGTTATGAAATTGAATAACTAATTTCATAACGTTACGAAATAAAATAATTAAACTATTTAAAAACATTACAAAAGTTATAGAATATTTAATAAAAATACATACTTGATGTAGATCTACGGGAGTCGAAAAAACTTCCGGTTGCGCCTCGGTTTGAGCCCCGGTTTGTGGATTCAACCTTCTATTTGCTCGAGTGGCGTACCCGGGACCGACGTTTTGGACGTGTCGCTTTCGGGTTCTTGGCCTCGAAGCGGGTTCGGGTGCGGGTATCGGGGCGGGTTGGGCTGCTGGTATCGGGTCGGGTCGGGCATCGGGTATCGGGTCGGGTTGGGCATCGGGTGTCGGGTCGGGTCGGGCATCGGGTATCGGGTCGGGTCGGGCTCGGGATTTTGGCCGGATCCGGGCACCACCACTGTACCTCAGTGGCACCTCCACTTCCTCCTCTTCTTCTTCCTCCACAGCCAGCCATGGCGTCGGAGTCGTCGTCGTCGTCGACGGAAGAGAGGACGGCGGGTATTCTGCGGGGAGGACTTCAGGCGGTTTTTGGGGGCCAGAAGAACCGCCATGGTCGGGGCAACTCGAATCCATCGTCGATTGAAGCTTTTGATGGTTTAATAGGTGGGAAAAGGGAGAGAAATAGGCGGCGAAAATAAGGGTTTGCGGCGGCGGAATTTTGCAGAAAGGGGGAAGAAGGTCGGGGAGAAGGAAATTTTTTTTTTTAAAGCTGTAACCTGGTGCGGTAAGAATTACCGCACCATTTTAATATTATTTTAATACTTTTTTAATACTTTTTAAAAAAAAATTATTAATTAAAAAAAATACAATTCCTGTGCGGTAATTGTTATCGCACAGGGTTTAAGTTAATGAAAATCTGTTTTTTTTTTTGCTTAATCTGGGATTAATCTGGTGCGGTAATTGTTAACGCACAGATCTGTGCGGTAATTCTTACCGCACCAGCGTCGTATAGGTTTCAGAAAAAATTCCAACAATGCCCCTGAGTCTTCTGGTGCGGTAAGAGTTAACGCACAGTTCTGTACTGCAATTGTTACCGCACAGAATAGTGTGCATTTAGCAAAAAAAACGTGTGCATTTAGACCAAGCCTAATTTTAATAAGTTAAATTTAAAGAGCTTAATCACCATTTGATAAAGATTAGTGCAATTAAATAATTAAATATCATTTACTATAATTTTAGTTACTAAAATTCATAAATTAAAATAAAAAAAACTTCAAATGAACGAATAAGCAATATAGCAAATTAGCAATTCCAATTGGTGAATGTACGTACCTATTAAAAAAGAAAACAAACTTATTCTACAACTTAAGTAACAAACTACATTACGGGATTCCAAAAGTTAGGCGACAAAACTGTAGCAAATTAGCAATTAAATCTAGAGAATAATTAAAATAATTAAAATAATTAAATTAACCACAAAATGACACGTAAGATAGGTGGGGCCATAGTGAATGAGAGCTCTAAATAACTCTGTTTTAATATATACTAGTTAATTTATATTTTAAAAAATAAATTAAGATTTTGTTAAGATTTTATGGTTTGAAATTACATTTAAAAAAACAAAAAAGAAGAAGAAGTGAGCTTTAAGGAGAAAATGACACATCATTTTTGTGGAGCCAGAGTGAAAGAGAAGACTCCAAATATCTATGTTTTAAGTATATAATATAGATATATAGATTTTTATTTTTGAAAAAATGACATGTGTTTCGGGTAGAATAAGGCTGTCATTATTTTCACTACATTTTGTAACTTTTGACACTACATTTGTTTACGTTGAAACCCAACGTACGTTGGCAACCAACGTACAGGCAAAACCAAAAAATGTATACGTGAAGCAAAATACGGAATACGTGAAGCGGAATAAAAAATACGTAAATTGTACACGTTAGGTTGCAACGTACGTTGGATCAAAACGTACAGGTATAATTTGAAAAAGTAGCCGTTGGGAAAAAATAGCCGTTGGGAAATTTTAGTTTCCAACGTACATGCAAAAAATTTCCCAACGTCTCTTTGGGAGAACATGACCGTTGGAAAAAGCCTATTTATCCCCCATTTTCATGTGTTTTTCATTCGATTCATCCGAAAATGTCAAATAATAGAGTTACAAACTTGGATGATGGTGAGGAGATTGAATATGTGACGGAGATTGAATATGCGAGCGGCGAAGAGAACGAGTATGTGGGTGGCGATGATGGTGAAGGCGACGACGACAATGTCGATGCGATCGCGGACGAGAAAGAGTATTCCGGTGAACCCGAAGACGGGATGTGGAACGATAGCGACGAAGAAGAAGGAGACTTCGACGCCGGTGATTTTTCGGTTAGTGATTTATTTTGTATTAATTGTTTTCTCTCTATTTAGGTGCATATAAATTAGTAGAATTGGTAGTTGTGATTCATGTGGATTAATAAGATATAGATGTGATTATTATTGTAGTTTCGATTAATTGGGGTTAGCTAAAATTAATTATAGGGTTTGGATTACTCGGAGGCGTTTGAATCCGAAGAAACGTTTCCTACTAAGGAACATTTGAGGCATTGGGTTCAGAGTACTGGTAGAGAGCTTATGATGGTATTAGTGACTAGTCATAGTAATATACGTCAAATGAACATTATGTGCGAGCATTCTGGAGTGTATAGATTACGGAAAATGAAAGTGGAATTAGAAGATGAAACAGTGGTTGTTCAGACACAGCGGGAGACTAGGGATACGAGGACGAACTGTAAGTTTGAGGTCAGAGGTTATAAGTTCAAGGGTCGGGATGCCAGAGATGGATGGTATTTGAAGGTAAAGCACGGACAACGCAATCATAAGATTTGCACTAGCTTCATTGGTCATCCGTACATGGGTCGAATGACGCCGGATGAGGTGACCTTCGTGACGTCGTTGACGAATGTATTCACTCCGCCGTCTGGTATTAGTCAAGAGTTGAAAAAGAATTTTCCCGGGAATGTAACATCCACAAAACAAATCGCAAACTTTATTCAGAAGTTGCATTTTGAGGATCGTGGGGATTTGAGTGTTACACAGTGGACCTTGAAGTTTCTGAAGGAGCGCAACTATGTAGTGCATCCCCTTTGCAGGAAGAAATCACACGAGGTGGACATCTTGTTCTTTTCCCATCAAGACTCGTTGCACTTGTTGAAGATGTTTCCGTACGTCGTAGTTATCGACGCCACCTACAAGACGAATAGGTATATAATAGCATACGTATGTCTGATTGTTTAATGTCCCATTGCGTCCTTTTATAACTATATTATTCAGGTATAAGATGCCTCTTGTGGAGATTGTCGGGTTCACCTGCACGCATAAGACATTCAACATTGGGTATGCATTCACGCGTAAGGAGGAAACAATGCACTACTTGTGGATAATTCAGAGGCTTAAAAAGTTGTTTGAGGATGTCGGAGTAATGCCGACTGCAATAATGACCGATCGAGAACTAGCTCTCATCACTGCAATCAAGATAGTGTTCAAAGATCTTCCGGTTCAACACCTCTTGTGTTGGGTTCATATCAAGCACAACATCGAGGTAAATGCTACCAGAATTTTGAAAAACAAGGAATCGGTGAAAATGTTGTGCGGGCAAGTATGGATACTTTTTCTATCAAGAACGGAGGAACAATACGAGGAGAGGCTGGTACGGTTGAGAACATCTTGGGGAAGAGGAATCGTTGGATACCTTGATAAGGTCTTGCTTATCCCTTACAAGACAAACATTGTTTGCGCGTGGACGAAACATAATCTTCACTTCTTCACGAGGACCTCAAACAGGTATGTTATACATAAACATTTCACATTTGTTTATTAGTTGATTAGTTAATTGTTGTCTTAAATAAACACGCCTTTGAATGAATAAACCATAGGGTTGAGGGAATGCATAAGGTGTTGAAGAAGATAGTGGGTTCAAGCATATGCGGTTTTAACCGAATGGTTGTCAGGATTAATGCAGCCATCGAGGGCCAGATTGTGAAGGTCAGGGCCAACATGGAAGGGGATCGGATCAAGACACCCGGGATTTTCAAAACTATGAATCCACACGCCAAATTGATCTTTCGACATCTATTCCATAATGTGTCGGATAGAGGGTTGAAGAAGCTGTTTGCGATATGGGAGGATATAAAGGTCAAGAATTTTGAGGAACATTGCGATGATTACTGGATGCGTGAATGCCAGGGCCTACCGTGCATCCACGAGATAGTCCAACATATTATTGAGGAAAAGCCAATCAAGTTGAACGAGATCCACAGATTCTGGAGGCAGCTACAATGGGATAGGATTGAACTTGATAGCGGAGACATAGAGATTGGTGTACCGAAGACCACTTGGGAGTTGAGATTCATTGAGCTCAACGAGAGATGGCAAAGGGGGGAACTTCCGGAAAGTCAGTGGTCTCAAATAGCGGACTTGTACACAATGTTGGAGTATCCGCATCAAACTACTGCGGTGGAGCCGACGGGCATCCAGGATCCTGGCAGACCAAAAGGAGCTGTAGGAAAGAAATGGGGAACCGAGAGAGAGAAGAGCGGGTTTGAGTACGCAGGGGAAGAATTAGATAAAAACGATGCGGCAAAGGCGAAGGCGAAGAATAAGGAGGTTAGGGGAAAGGGAAAAGCAAAGGCGACACAACCTACTTCCACTGAGCCTACTATAATTGGGGAGTTTGAAGTTGCTGGGTGCACTGCGGGAGAGTCGTTCGGTTATTCAAGTGGCACTGCTGGAGAGGGGTTCGGATTATCAGGTTGCACTCTTACAGATGAGTTCCCTCAACCAACAATGACGAAATGTGGGGTAGACTTCGGGGTTGACAATGTTGATTTCTTCATGTTTCCATACATTGTAGATGCGAAAGACGTAAGGGCAGATGGACATTGTGGATATCGGTCACTGACTGTGTTGTTGGGGTTTGACCAACAAGAGTATCCTCGCATTCGCATCGAAGTGACTTCGGAACTGTTACAGAACAATGATATCTACAGACAAGTCATGACCAGACTACGCCCAGATTTGGCAAAGAATTTCGAAGCTCTTGTTCAAGAGGTCAACTATATTAGGTCACCTTGTCCGAAAGATACTGGATGAGTATGCCCATGATTGGATTAGCATTTGCCACTCGGTTTCAAGTTGGTTTGATATACTTATCCAAAGTCCGGTCCTATTTGTGCTTACCGATGAGGGTGTATCAACAAAGCTCCAGTCAGGGTTTGAAGATTTATGCAATGGCTCGTGTGGGCTTAGCAAACCACTACATACTGATATGATTTTCACTAAAGTATTTGGATTTTCAATCAATTTTCTTATTTCTTAACATAGTATTTATGTTTTAACATTTAGGTGTGTCTTAGAGAAGACTGTCTGGTACCATCTGTACCTGGAGTTTGGCGCATGTTCAAGGATCCTAGTGCGAATGGATTGGATTGTGGGTTCGCGCTGAGGATGCAACATTGGAAGGACTATCGCATTAGTTATGGTAGTATAGATGTTGATCTCTAGTGAATTCAGATGTGTTGAATCACTACAAGAAAAACCATTTATAGCAACGAGATTTTGCAACGACAAAAATTTTGTCGTTGCTAAAACTATTATTGGCAACGACTAAAATTAAGCGTTGCAAAAGTTGTTGCGAATAATATTATTGGTAACGACTAATGATAAGCGTTGCCAAAAGTTGTTGCTATATATAAAATTGCATTTCCCTCCATCCGATTATATCGCCGAAAATGAAAATTTTATATCACAACGACAAAAGTCGTTGCAATAAAAATTCATATACGTATTGCAACGACATTTTATCGTTGTAATACAAATTCATATAGGTATTGCAACGATATTATTGTTACCATTAATATTTTACAAAATCGTACAGAATTGTCGTTGCAAAAAGTATAGAAAGTAAAGCTCTAGCTAAAACTAAAAGCGGGGTTTCAAAATCGAAAAACCCTAACTTTTCAAGTCTTCTTCCTTATCTGCCTCTTCTGAAGTCTTCTCCTCTTCTCCTCTTCCAACGTTGCTCCTTCACGAACATCGAACGGCGGACGACGATGCTCCTTCATAGACGAGGAACGACGAACGGCGCGGCTCCTTTACGGATGAGGAACGCTGGTGCCCTGCTCTCATCTCGTGATTGAACGGCGTGGCTCCTTCAACTTTGGGGTTCCTATCGCCGCCAGCCAGCACCGACGACTCGAGGACCTCCTCCGTTCCGTCCAGCAGGTAATTGCACTCTTCTACTCTTGGTTCTCCTCCTCCTCGACTTCTCCTGTTCTTTGCTTCAAATGTGCTTTGCTTGTTCTTATCATCCATGAGATTATTAGGTTGTTTTCGTCCACCATATTGTTTTCTTCGGTCTTCTCAATTTGTTGCTTCAGTGTTCAATTTTCGTGCAACAGGTTGTTTGCTTTTCCTGTTCTTCGTGTAATGAATTTGTATGATTTTGTGATGTCATTTCTGTTTCTATGGAATTTAGTCATTTACTAGGCGGTTAATCTTAGTGTAAGAGATTTATCTTAGCAAGTTAGCATCGATTAATATCTTTAGTTTCTTATATGTTTTACTTGTATTACTGTTGTTGTGTTGTTGTATAATTTATTTGGTTTACTTTTATCTGAGTGTTAAGTTCCTCCAGTGCTTATATATGTGATGTTGTATCTCTATTTTTAATATATATACTAGTGTAGTTCCCTTTCATGCGAGGATTTATATAATTTATGAATCAATAAATTAGCCATCTCTTATATAATTTTGACCGAATATTTAATATATAGTTTTGAAATGATATTTTTCTTATGAAGAGTTTTTTTTTTGGTGGAAATCTTATGAAGAGTTTTTTTAGGTTCCAGGTGCAATTAACAGTGCAACATTTAGTACATGTGTCTGATGTGTTTGGATATTTGTGCTTTGCAATTACTCAAACACAATTGTAGTGCTCCTAATTTTCTTTAATTGAATTGGGTCCAAAAACATACATAGCATATGGAGTTTGTGAGGAGCTTTGCCGAGGGGATACAGTCACTAAACTTCACCGTGACATGGCGGATGCGATATATACTCTATACAACCCTCTTTTATTTTTTTCAGCTGAAAAGGAGAAATATTTGTAATTTTCCGACTGTTTCTTCTTTTTCTGTGCAGGTTAACATACTTACACATGCTGCTGATGTGGATTTAACCGAAGAGCAGTCCTCTGCCTATCTTCGAAAACACGCCAGAGTTTAGGCATGCCTTTTGTAATCCAGTTAAGCAGGTAAATATAGAGGACATTAGTTCTTTGAATTTGCAACTACAATTAGATGCAGTAAATTTAAGAGTCGTTTGAACAAGTGGCACACCCGATCCATGACCAGTTTTTTATCTGACATTGGAGCACAAGAGGAAGCTCAAGCAAGATTATGGTACAGAAAAAAATTTGAATCCCACATCTGATTCTTATTACTGAATTGCTTTGATTAGTGCTAAACTGTTATGCCTTCATAGGAGTTGAGCCATGGACGTTGAGCAGAGGCTTGGAGAAGCGGTTTTCATACCTGCTGGATGTCCTCATCAAGTTAGGAATCTTAAGGTAAGAAAATTGTAGGAACTTAAATCTCATACTAAAGACTGTATTATAGTTCTTTATCAAATTTATTCTTTATCTCCTCTTTCAAAGTCATGCACGAAGGTGGCTGTAGATTTTGTTTCCCCGGAAAATCCCACTGAATGCATTCGACTGACAGAGGAGTTTCAGAAGCTTCCGAAAAACCAGAGTCAGAGAAGACAAACTCGAGGTAAGAATAGAGACCTATTCTGTTAGTTTCTTATATTGTCTGGAGGTGACGACTCAGTCTCATTTATTTATTACTTTGAGGGCAGGCATATAAGTTCATATATCTGGAACTAAGATGTCGTTCTCTGAGATATTCATGCTACTTCTGTGAATATCTAGCATATGCCTTCTAAACTTTTTTTAACTTAGTTTGTGCAGCATAATTCATGGTTGACTAGGAAAGTTATTGTGTTATGCAGAAGATATCTCATTCTTGAAAAGTAGTTAAGCATTAGAGACAATATTTACAAGTTCAAGAAATGAACAAACCCATAGAGCAGAAATGATGAAGTACAAATCCCTCGGTTATATTTCAAATGACATGATTGTAAGTGGAATGTTGTTTGCATGTATGTTATTTGTGGCATTGGCATATTGTTCAGATAGTGCTGAACTAATTGCATGTGTTCTCTTGCTCGCCAGGAAAACGAGGGCATCATAAGTACTGGAGAACTAGAATGTTCAAGTATGGCGACCCTGATGAGCTACACTATTTGCTTTCAAATTTGAATTGGTAAAAAATACGAATTCGGGTTCATATTAATTCTTAAATATTCACTGTTCTTTAATTGAGGTTGTTAGAATTACCATTTGTTCAAATGTTAGCATTGATTTTAAAGTAATTACTAATTCTTGAGCAGGTGGGTCGTGGAGTACCAAATTGATGGCTTCCATTTTTATTCACTCTCATCAATGTTGTACACTCACAATGGTTGCTTCTTTTACTGGTGAACTAGATGAGTAAGGCTTTATTATTATCAGTTTTATTTTGAATGCATTAATTGTTTACCTTTTGTGTTGGTATATATGACTTTATATATGGAGCTCTGAAGCTCTGTAACATGGAAATTGACTGATAACTTCATAAATCTGGCGCCCTTCTCTATATATACCAAATTGGGTGAATTATTCTTGTTTTCTAAGTTAGTAGGCAGTGCATTCTATTTTCTTATGTGATTCTGTACAGTTGTCAAACAGAGCTATATTATTGTATTGTATTTGTTGTGGGTGATGTGTAAGATATATATATAATGGCTTACACATGTCTTATGTGTTTATAAGGTATAAGTTGTTGAGCTTGGAGGTCAAGATTTGGAATCAAGGTTGGTGGAATATCTTATATAGGGACTCTATTGGTTGTAATTTTTTGTTATATGTAAGATTCTTGGAAATGATCTATATTTTGTATTGGATGACACTAGCTATTATTTATTTTCATACGATCTGCTATGTAACATTTTAGAGCATAATGAAATTATTTTGTATTTTGAACAAATTTCTGAAGCTTAAATAAGGCTATGATGATCTTGGAGAGAAATATTTTGAATAAATTATATTAGATTTTCTATAGATGTAATGCAACAATAATGTTGTTGCCAAAAAATATATGTATTGCAACGACTTGAGTTGTTGCCAAAAATATATGTATGGCAACGACTGGAGTCGTTGCTAAAAAAAGAATAGTTAACTATGTAAAAATGTTTTTTGCAACGACAAATTTATTGCAACAACCTTAGTCGTTGCTAAAGATATTATGTTTTTGCAACGAAAATAGTCGTTGCAATAGCCTTTCACTACGGCCTTACGGGCAACGACAAAAGTCGTTGCCAAAAATGGTTTTAGCAACGACTTTTGTCGTTGCTATAAATGGTTTTTCTTGTAGTGAATGTTTCACCTTTTGTAACTTTAAAGGACTTGTCTTGTATGCTTTTGAGATTGTAGTTGATGACTTCTGTTGTATGTTTGTTATGCTTTTAATGACTTGTCTCCTTTCGACAGAGGTATTGTCTTGTCTGTTATTTTTTAATGTTTTAGATGGGTTAAATGAAATAGATTCTGATAAACTACAAGGGATTACTTGTTAAATTAAAACAGACAGTCAAGAAACTTCAACAGACTCAGCATAAATTAAAACAGACACTCAAGAAACTTCAACAGACTCAGCATAAATTGAAACAGACTCAATAGAAAATAAAACAGACTCATTCTTGAAATTGAAACTAAACACAGACTTAACAAAGACTAAACAACTTTCAAGACACATAACAACATTACATCTTAACATAAGTGATACCAAGATCCCTAATCGGAATCAGAGTCAGGAGCAGGAGTCCAAACAGGGTCATTGGGAAACCTCATTCTTAAAAAGTATTTGGCTGAGTCCAAACTCGAAGCCCTGTGAAAAACTATCAGGTTAAACTCCTGGTCAGCTATTTGCTTCAACAATTTTGCCATGACTCGGACATGATGACTGTCGTATTCTGGCTCAAGATACACGATCCTATAGTTACAGTCGCATGTGGTATACCTTCGTCCATACGTATGGGGATTGTTCTTCTCATTAGCAGTGAACACCTTGATTGTCTTTGAGCACCTTCTACTCGGGTACTGGATCTCACTGCCTTCTGCTGGAACTGGGGAGGATGAAGATGATGCCATGGTTGTTTGAATCTGTAATACAAAGTAAGAAAACATGTTAGAAACTATGAAGATATCAAACAAAATCAGTAGGGTTTTAACTAAAATACACAGTAAGAACTTCAAACCTAATTCTTTTACGGCGCAGTGAGAATGAGAGCTGAAGAACAAATGAGGCAGTGAATTTATAGACGAGGTAACTTGGGTTTTTCATATTTGGGCCGACCAGAACAAAGGCCCAATAAGTGATTCGGCCCATGAAACTTAGTCCATAAGTGACTTCCAGTTGTGTGCTAGCTGTAACACACTCAAGGCAAATAAGTCACTTCCAGCTGTGTGCTAGTTGCAAATAATATTAAAAAACGGTGCGAAAATCGAGTAAAACGAGATTAAAATGAAAAACGACGCTAAAATCGAGTAAAACGGGATTAAAACGAAAAACGGTGCGAAAATCGAGTAAAACGGGATCAAAACGAAAAACGGCGCGAAAATCGAGTAAAACGGGATTAAAACGAAAAATGGCGCGAATATCCGTTTATCAAGGGACTTAAAACGAAAAATGACAAGAAAGGGTATTTAGCAAAAAAAACAGTTTCACATGATGGAAGGGGTATTTAGCCAAAAAAACGTGAAAACTTGATAAGGGAAGGGGTATTTAGCAAAAAAAACTTGAAAAATGATGTGATAAATGGATTGTTTGGCACAATTCGTTTAAACGCCCTAAAACGATAAAAATAAAAATTTCAAAATTGTAACATGGTAGAAAATAAAGCCCATAGTCGTTTTCAATTCTCGGAATCGAAAAAAATCATCGAAAACGTCAACGGGCCTAATAAGGCCGAATTGAAATTTAGTGAGACCCATTATCAAAAAACGACAAAACGGCTTAATAAGACCTTAAACCGCAAAAAACTTGAAATGTAAAAGTTGTATTTGAGCATTACCAATATGACGCTTTCGTTTTTATAAGAAAATAACAAAATGAACACTTCGAATATCTAAGCAGGCACTTTCACCTAGTAACTAGTTAATCTCAAGTATATAAGTCGTATAGTTTTACTCATATGTGTGTGATATCACTTCGTTACTCAAATAAACTTTATATAAAACTTTCATTAAATGTTATGAAACACTCAAATAATCCAAAATAACGACATTTCCCGTATTGTCGTTATTGCTTGTTTACTCATATGTGTATTTCAATTCGGCCTTTTTAGTTTGTCAACGAATGCTCATCAATTTACTCCTAAATGTTCACCCTTGCTCCGTCCGTATTTGAAAGTTTATTCTCACACGATATTTTCTACTCTGTAAGGGGGGGGGTCATATAGTCGGAAAAAGATCACCTGAGGACAAGGGCTTAAGGAAAGAATGAGGATGTATCACAACCGATGATCTCGACCTTCTAGCTTCTAATCTCAACCGTCCCTGATAAAAGGGAGATTTCACGCTCTTCTTCCAAGCCCGCTTATCTCTTCTCGCTCTCTCTTTCAATCACGTTGCTCGCTTCTTTGCTCACCTTCTTCCTCACCTCTACAATTTAATGAAATACAAAATAATTATAAACAAATAAAATAACATTATAACATTAATACTACAGTATCAAATATTGAAATAAATACTTTCCATAACTAGATCGGCTCCCGCAGGTAGCTGCACGAGCTCAACACGATGGGCCAGCGGATGAAGATGATCCTGTCTCCGAGATCTGGAATCCGTGTAAGGATGTGACATCAGATCGAACCAAGGAAAATAGTCTTCCTTGCAGTCCCATGGATAGTCTCGAAGCCCACGTCGATCCCGCTCGTCTAACTCAATCAAGTTGCTCGGCAAGTGTAGATCATTCCAAGTGCAGCTTGCTTTCTGGAACTCCACTTTATATGTCGAGGCTTTATCCTTCCTAATAGCAAGGAAGGGGGTAATCGAGGGTTCGGGTACGCCCTGTACATACCCGAACTGCCTGAGAAACCGGTCGGGGTTATACCCCTCCTCAATCTCAAATGCCTCTAAAGGCCCCCGAAAATGAGCCAACATATACTGGGGGTCGTTGAGATCCAACTTTCCCCAGGGATTTCACTGAACGGATTTTGATTTGTGTAAAGGCAAGACATAATTAAAATTAAATTAAATTGCATAACAAGACATAAATTGATTTGCTAAATATTACTTACCTCTGCATACGTCATCTCATCCAAAACGCGACGTAGAGACACAAGACGAGCTGTGTCCTTGGCATACCTGACCACCGTGTTATCCTTTATAGCAGCCGCCTGTGCAGTCATGGAATCCAAGTCCTGTGTCGCATGGCCTCGAAAGAATGAGGATGTATCACAACCGATGATCTCGACCTTCTAGCTTCTAATCTCAACTGTCCCTGATAAAAGGGAGATTTCACGCTCTTCTTCCAAGCCCGCTTATCTCTTCTCGCTCTCTCTTTCAATCACGTTGCTCTCTTCTTTGCTCACCTTCTTCCTCACCTCTACAATTTAATGAAATACAAAATAATTATAAACAAATAAAATAACATTATAACATTAATACTATAGTATCAAATATTGAAAGAAATACTTACCATAACTAGATCGGCTCCCGTAGGTAGCTGCACGAGCTCAACACGATGGGCCAGCGGATGAAGATGATCTTGTCTCCGAGATCTGGAATCCATGTAAGGATGTGACATCAGATCGAACCAAGGAAAATAGTCTTCCTTGCAGTCCCATGGATAGTCTCGAAGCCCACGTCGATCCCGCTCGTCTAACTCAATCAAGTTGCTCGGCAAGTGTAGATCATTCCAAGTGCAGCTTGCTTTCTGGAACTCCACTTTATATGTCGAGGCTTTATCCTTCCTAATAGCAAGGAAGGGGGTAATCGAGGGTTCGGGTACGCCCTGTACATACCCGAACTGCCTGAGAAACCGGTCGGGGTTATACCCCTCCTCAATCTCAAATGCCTCTAAAGGCCCCCGAAAATGAGCCAACATATACTGGGGGTCGTTGAGATCCAACTTCCCCCAGGGATTTCACTGAACGGATTTTGATTTGTGTAAAGGCAAGACATAATTAAAATTAAATTAAATTGCATAACAAGACATAAATTGATTTGCTAAATATTACTTACCTCTGCATACGTCATCTCATCCAAAACGCGACGTAGAGACACAAGACGAGCTGTGTCCTTGGCATACCTGACCACCGTGTTATCCTTTATAGCAGCCGCCTGTGCAGTCATGGAATCCAAGTCCTGTGTCGCATGGCCTCGAAAGAATGAGGATGTATCACAACCGATGATCTCGACCTTCTAGCTTCTAATCTCAACTGTCCCTGATAAAAGGGAGATTTCACGCTCTTCTTCCAAGCCCGCTTATCTCTTCTCGCTCTCTCCGCCTGGCATGCCCGCGTGTCTCCAACCCGAAGATACACTGAACCTGGTCATAGACAAATGTATCTACATCCCTTACAGTATAGTTGACAGCTTCCCCATGGATCGGTAGCTCAAAGATCTTCAGGACGTCGATCAGTGAGGGAGCCATCTCACCAAAAGCGAAGCGGAAGTTGTTCGTCTCAGAATGCCAACGCTCCACAAACGCTGAAATCAGAATCGGGTCTATAGACCTGTACTCCAGTCGAGGATCTGCAAGGGTGTGCAAATGGCTCTGCCGAACGAGCTGCCACCATGAACCAGGAGCATCTGTCTTGTGCGTATCAAACTCGTCAAAATACGTCTTGCGCGTATATAACCTAAGCACCCTCCTCAGCTGAGATGCGAAACAGAAAAACAAATCGAAATATTTAAAACGGCTTTCATAAAATATTTGGGTTAATAATTTATTAAGGGGAATAGTAATACCGGCGATCTAGCAGGTATCACGTCTGCAGGGTCTCTCTGTAGTCCCTCAACAAGACGCTCCGTCTCGGTCCATATGACAGAAGCAAAGTGCGTGCTGTAGTCCACCAGAAGTAGCGAACTAACTGGACCTCCAGGCGCCCCCAAATAATCAGGATCTCCTGGAGCCGGAACACGTAGACCATGAGCAGGCTCCTGAGGTATATGCTGATCGTGATCCTGATCGGCCTCGTGAGGTATATCCTGAACGGCCTCCTGAGCAGCCTCCTGATAAGGCTCGTCCATATGCTGCTCAGTATCTTGTGGAGACGGCGATCCATCTGGAGATGGCTGAAGCTATGGAGACCCCTCATAATACTCATCAGCCATCTGGGCCTCCAAAAGTCCAACATCCAAATTTGTCTCTACATCAGCTCCGGTCTCTCTCTCAGCTGCAGTCTCTGTCGCAGCTACAGTCTCTGTCTGTATATCAGCTCCAGTCTCTCTATCAACTGCTGTCTCTGTCGCAGCTACAGTCTCTGTCTCCTCCTCAGCGATATCAATCTGCTGCTGTTGGGTACCATCTCCAATGTGAACTCCTGGAATTTCCGCAGGAACAACGGCTCCAGAAGCCTTACTACGATGTGAAGCGGTGATCCCCCGCACATCAACATTGCGGGGGCCCATGTGCTTCTTTCTAATAGAACCAGGGGAAAGGGCCTTGTCTAACCTCTATTTTCATAATTAATATTATTATTTATAAGTCGTTTAACTAATTATAATAAATATTTACTATTATTTATTAAATAAAAAATAATTCAAAATTATTTTAATCGTTACTTCTCGAATAATTACGAGAAATAACGATTAATTCTATTTAATATATTATTTATTAAATCAATTTCTTTTATTCGTTATTTTCTCGATTAGCGTGAAACGTGAATCGAAAAATAATGAATAAATAAAAAACAATTAAATATTATTTTAATCATTATTTCTCGAATAATTACGAAAAATAACGATTAATTCTATTTTAATATATTATTTTTTAAATCATTTTCTTTTATTCGTTATTTTCTCGATTAGCGTGAAACGTTAATCGAAAAATAACGAATAAATAAAAAACAATTCAATATTATTTTAATCGTTATTTCTCGAATAATTACGAAAAATAACGATTAATTCTATTTTAATATATGATTTATTAAATCATTTTCTTTTATTTGTTATTTTCTCGATTAGCGTGAAACGTTAATCGAAAAATAACGAATAAATAAAAAACAATGCAATATTATTTGAATCGTTATTTCTGGAATAATTACGAAAAATAACGATTAATTATATTTTAATATATTATTTATTAAATCATTTTCTTTTATTCGTTATTTTCTCGATTAGCGCGAAACGTTAATCGAAAAATAACAATTAAATAAAAAACAATTTAATATTATTTTAATCGTTATTTCTCGAATAATTACAAAAAATAACGATTAATTCTATTTTAATATATTATTTATTAAATCATTTTCTTTTATTCGTTATTCTCTCGATTAGCGTGAAACATTAATCGAAAAATAACGAATAAATAAAAAACAATTCAATATTATTTTAATCGTTATTTCTCGAATAATTACGAAAAATAACGATTAATTCTATTTTAATATATTATTTATTAAAGCATTTTCTTTTATTCTTTATTTTCTCGATTAGCGTGAACCGTTAATTTAAAAATAACTAATAAATAAAAAACAATTCAATATTATTTTAATCGTTATTTCTCGAATAATTACGAAAAATAACGATTAATTCTATTTTAATATATTATTTATTAAAACGCTAAAAGACGTACTTGGTAAATTATTTTCGGTCGTTCCGGCGATTCCGACGGAGCCTGCTTCTGGGACCCGCTCGCATCAACTCGACCCGATGGAGCCCGGCCTCCGGCCCGACCCCGACCCACTTGCCCAACCCCGACGTCGCCTCCAGCAGCACCTCCGACCACCTCCTCAGCTCCTCCGGCCACCTGGACGCCAGCTCCTCCGGCCACCTCGACGCCAGCTCCTCCGGCGAGCTCCTCAGCTCGATTTGAAGAGAACACCAGCGGCCACCTCCTTTGAAACGCCAGCACCTCCGCTTGCACCGCCTCGGACTCGAACGCCACTAGCAAGCCGCCGGACCGCCTCTGTCGCCTCTGCCGCCGTCGATTTTGTTTTTTTCGATTTAGGGTTTTTGATTTTTGGAGCCATTTTGATGCGGGATTCTTGAAATTGATAAGGGATTTAAGATTGGAATTGAAAAACGATGAAGATTGGATGTGGAACGAAGGGATTTGGTTAAGAAATGGAGAAATGGGGACGGCGACGATATTTAGGGTTTTCGATTGCAGAGGTGAAGAAGAGAGGAGGAAGAAGAAGACGACGACGCGGGATTTATAAATCCCCACGCACGTTCGTTGGGTTCCAACGTGCAAGCTATTTTTTTTTAAAAAAAATTATACCTGCACGTTGGCACCCAACGTGCGTTGAGTTCCAACTTGCAGGCATAATTTTTTTTACGTATTTAAATTTTATACGTATACGAATATTCAATACGTATACCACATTTTTTGCCTGTACATTGGTTTCCAACGTGTGTTGGCTTTAAACGTAAAAAAATGTAGTGCCATTAGTTACCAAATGTACTGGAAATAGCCGCAACGTAGAATGAATAAGTACCATTAACATGTATTTTGGGTAGAAAAAGTTGTAGGCAAGGAAATAACGCCTAGTTGTAGGTTGTAGGCAAGGAAATTAATGCCTAGTTGCAGGCAAGGAAATAACGGCTTAATCGAAGGTGATACAAGAATGAGAAAGTCGTCGTCCTCGATTGTTTTAGAGATAGTGAAGTTAACAAGATTATATTAGAAGATATGGCGATATATAAAAACAATAGAAAAAAGAGAACAACGAAACTTATATGTATCTGATCTTATTGAATAAAGTACTAATTAAGCATTGACATATATGGTCATGTTATTGAATGGAGTATGTATATATAAGTGCTAAGAATACGATAACCTAAATTAGCAAACGAGGAGAAGTATGATCCCAATGATAGCATGTCTGAGAATCAATAAAGCAAGGCCCGTCCTCAAGAATCTTCCATCGACAAATGTGCTCGGGAGTACCTCCACAAATTGGATAATCTCTTGATGCAACATATAGATCAAACCAATGAAGTAAACCGTCGAACCCGAAGGCACAATGATAAAGCTCCGAGGTCTGCTCCACATCGAACTCATGTACTTTATCGAACACCAACATGTGCTTTTCGTCGTACCCACCTTTCGGTGCGCATTGCACTCCTACTGCCTCCTCGCTAACAAGAGCGTTTCTTATCGACACCGTTATGTTGAACGCTCTTGCTACTTGCACCGCCGTTGTCATCGCCAACAATAACACCATCAACTTTCCCGACCCTGCCATTCTAATATATATGTATGTGTCTTGCTTTTATTTTAAGGGGTTTGTCATCTCTTTATATATATAGAGATGATGTAGGGTTTGGATTTCATACTACGGAGTATACTCCGTATTAGGGACAGGAGATCTTTCCACTCCTTTATTGTTTTCTTATTCTTCATTTATGCGAATGATTCTCTCAAATATTGCGTTGTAATGGCAAACGATTATATTGCGGCAATCATAATTGACATAATTATGCCTACAGATTTACCTAATTTAATTACAATGTATTTTTGTAAGGATACGGTTCGGATGAGAATAGTTTTTAGGGTGAGAATTACCGTTGTCATCAAAATATACTTAAATGTTCATCAATAATTTTGATACACAATCTTTGAAAATGTGATGCATATATACGATGTTTCCCTGAATGTTCTACACTCTCAATAAATGTTTCTAGAAAAATAAATGATTTTTGTTGCAAATCTAATGTGCTTGAACTAGAAGAAGAGAGTAAAGAGTAAGAGAGTAATAGAGTAGGAGAGGAAGAGAGAAATAATATGTCTTGTCCTACTCATTTGTCAAGTAAACTCAAGCCTATTTATAGGCCAATACATGGGAAGATCATAAGTCATGTAATTACATGTACATCCATAACGTAAGGTAATATAACACTCCCCCTTGGATGTACATAACTGACTGTCTCGTTAAAAACTTTATCTTGGAAAAACCCATTGGGATAAAAACCAAGACTAAGGGAAAAAGAGTGCAGTCGTACTCCCCCTAAATTATCATACATCCTTTAAACGACACATCTTGATGCCACGAACGAGTTCCTTGAAAACTTTTGTCGGTTATGCCTTTGCAAACAAGTCTGATAAGATTTTGTTATGATTGTTGCATTTTAATTCGCACACTCTAAGTGTTTCCAGAAGAAACAATATGAGTTTAATTTTTTTTGGGAGAAACATGCAGCACAAAAATTCTTGTAGAAATGTGTTATGCATGAACTTTATTCTCATCAACTATACGAGATCTTGCATATTTGATATTGACAATTTGGGATCATTATAAGCTCCAGAAGAGTTACAAGATCTCCTAACAAATCATGTACTCTAGTAGTAGTACAATAATAATGGGATTTATGTCATAATCAGAACAATTTATCAATGACCATCAAACATGGTCTAGTATACGAAGATTATACTTTGACAGCCTCTCACATGCTAGAAGCATGTCTCCTCTGGAAGAGGGTGTGAAAGAGGTTACGGTTAAACGCGCAACCGTAAGTCATGATAATGATTACCAACTCGAACCTATATATGTATGGTTCCATTCGAATGTCTTGAAGACACAATTTAGTTCTGAATGCACCCATCTTGAGGCATCATTTTTTTTTTCAAGAAATCTAATATACGGCTTATTTGATTTTTAGTTGATGATCTTCCAAATTATTAATGGATCACCCAGGTGCGGATTTTCAATGGTAGACAATTATGTTTGTCGATGATGTCATTCAATTTAATTTTTTTAATTGGAAACCGGAAGTTTTCCATTACCATGCAAATTGAAATTTTGGTGTGGATATTATGTTCTAAGGAAACGATCTCATAAAAGACTCCGGAAGAGTATCTATCATGTTACCTGAAGATACAAGAATTCATGAAAATATATAATTATAAAGATATATTTTGACAAAATGGTTGTCATATGATGATATTGACTGCAAGTTTGCATTTGAGTAAAATATTCACGTATTCATCCATAACGTAAGGTAATATAACAATTTTCAATTTTTCAATATTTTTAGTTTGTCAACGAATGCTCATCAATTTACTCCTAAATGTTCACCCTTGCTCCGTCCGTATTTGAAAGTTTATTCTCACACGATATTTTCCACTCTGTAAAGGGGGGGGGGGGGGGGGGGTCATATAGTCGGAAAAAGATCACATGAGGACAAGGGCTTAAGGAAAGAATGAGGATGTATCACAACCGTTGATCTCGACCTTCTAGCTTCTAATCTCAACCGTCCCTGATAAAAGAGAGATTTCACGCTCTTCTTCCAAGCCCGCTTATCTCTTCTCGCTCTCTCTTTCAATCACGTTGCTCGCTTCTTTGCTCACCTTCTTCCTCACCTCTCATATGTGTTCTTCTGCTCGTTTTTCGCTCACGTTATCACTTCTTCTCTCACGTCTCCCTTTCTCGTTTTGAAACAAGTATTTTTAATTTATAGCTTTGATTTTGTGTTCTATTGATTATTCGATCTAACTGGAAGTTCTTATACCTTTGTTTATGTTTTTTGTTCATTGTATGTGTAGTTTCGAGGTTGTATTCCCCACTTTGAATAAAATGGAATTGGTGACAATGAGTTTGGAATCCCTTACATTGAATTTGGATTTGCTTAGTTTGATTTGATTATGAGTGCTGTGTGTGCGTTGTAGCTTGTTCTTGGAGGTTGTTGTATGAATTAGATTCGTCTGTGATGTGAATCCATCCCATCAAGACCTTATTGTACCTAGCTTGGACGTCAAGGGAGATATCAATGACTTGGTGCAAGAGCATGAAGAGCCAGCCATGCGCATCACTCGCTCTATGGCTAAGAAACTCCAAGGACAAGTCCAGCTCGCTCTCACCAATCTTGGACCGTTGGCCATTTCTTGTGACGGACCATGCACCATTGTTAGCACTCAAACAACCCTTAAAGAAGCAGCCCATGATGGTTAATTTCCCTCCCATGACAAGCCAGCTGAATCAGTGGATTCTAGACACTACAAAACTTTATTCCTTTTTGGACAACTTTCCTTATTTGGCCTTGTGTTAAGGCAAGCATTTATCTGGTTTTATAATGTTATTTTTAGCTTATTTTTAACGTTTTTAGGCTGAATTATGGAGAGAAGGCTGGCCCTAGGATACTAATATGCCTCCTCTCTCATTTGTTCATTTTACCTTTGAAATTGCTAAGAAAAACTCTCTTTTTGCTTGAGCAAAAACCTGCATCTTTGAAGGTCATTCTCTCCATTGTTTGTGCGTCATATCAACCAATTGAGAGCCCATCATCCACGCTTGGTGTGTAGCATCCAAGTCCCACAAGTTCTCTCTTCGCCGGTGAGTCATATCCGACTTTGAGAGTCCATATCTCCCTCGATTTTCATTCAATCCACAATCTGTCTTCACCACCCTCCACTTCAGTTCATCCTCTTCAAATCCATAGGAACAACGCTCCAAAAAGCTTTCTTTCACCACTCGTTCAATCTCCATCTTCCCAGATCAGCAACGACTTACCCGGATTGACGTTGCTTGTTCTTGGAGCCATTCCCTCGCACCATGACGCAGCCAAGGACGATCCTATCAAGTGGTATCAGAGCCATGCGAGGTTTGTCTCCTAAAACTGTTCTTAAGTGCAAAAAAATTGGTTTACGAATAGGTCTGCATAGCCTACCTTCTTTCCTTGTTCGTTGTGTTGATCGTTTGGTTGAAAACTGAGTTGTGTCTTGTTGTTTGAGTTGTCTACGAATTTTCCTGTGTTCTTGAGGTTGAAGACGACTCATTTAAGCCAAAATACAGTTACGTTTCAGCCAAAATTCAAGACAAAATCCGGTTACAAATTCAGTCAAAAATCAGCATTAACTTGTTACCATATTTGTTCAACCTGTGTAATAGCCGACTTTAAGACCTTGTCCCCAGCCTTTATTCTACATATTTAAGTTAGTTTGACTTATTATATGTTGTGCATAATTCACATTTTGATTTTAAGGATTAAGGGAAAGGAAATTAAATAAAATACAACGTCAACTTTGGATTAAAAATCTGTCAAGGCCACGTTTTCACTTGAAGTGTAGTAGGAGAAGATTTGGTTAGTAACCATCCTCCTTTAAAACTAAAAAATTGCTAGGAGAGAGATCTTGGTTAGAATCCAACCTCTTTTGGCTATACTCTTGAGAAAAAAGTGGTTGTTCTTAGAAAGATCCGGCCACCATTGAAAAAGGAGGAGTGACTAAGAAAAAGTAAGGCAACACAAGAGTTTATTTCTACACTAATTCGGCCTTTTGTCATATATATTAAAAAAAAAAAAAATTCAAGTACCTTTCCTCATGCTTTATGTGTAGCACAACTTAGAACTTGTTAAACTTGCTTGGGTATTTGTCCTATTTTATCCTACCCTTATCATTGTGCCCCTAATTTTGACCCTTTTAGTAACCAATTTTTGCTACTTAAGGATCAGTTTTAAGGACCCTTGACGTGTGTGGGATCCATTGACAAGTTTGTCCTAGTTGTGTTGTGTGTTGAGTTTGTGTTCTAGGGATATCATGGAGGAACCAGGCAACAAGAAGGACAAGTCCGTCCTTGACGGAGATGTGTCTCCTACATCCGTCACCATGGCTGATTTGCTCCAAGCCATTCAAGGCCTTAAGTTTGAGAATGAGGAAAGGTTGCGTGCGCAACAAGAAGAGATGACTGCCTTCATGCGCGCCGTGGAAGCTAAGATGGGTGCTTCCCAAATTGGAAGCCAAGGTGGAACTCAAGCGAGCGGAGGCCTTCCTTCAGTCCATATGGAGGGCGAGTATTCAGGCCATGTGACGCAAACTACCACCTTGCCATCCCTCTCCATGGCGCCTTCCTCCTCCCACCATCCCATCACGGCGACCCACCGAGAAGTTTCCGGTATGAACTGTGCCCATTCTCTTCCTTTTGCTAGCTATCCTACCATGCCTTTGCCTACGGGCACCACTAACCTGCTAGGCCGAGAGGATGTGGGCGACTTCCAACCAAGGCCGCCGTTGCCTCTCTTGCAACCGAGGCGTCCAGCTGCAAGCCGTGGATTTGGGCGAGGAAACTACCAAGCAGGAAGGGCACTCCTACAACCAGTACGGGGCTACCAAGGTCAAGACATGGACCAAGGTTATGGAAGAGGTCCTAATGTGAAGTTGGAAGTGCAGCCATTTGGAGGAACAACCGACGCCGAGGCCTACTTGGAGTGGGAGCACAAGACGGAACAAGTCTTTGATTTCTACCAATACACCGATGCTCAAAAGGTAGCCATTGCCACCATTAAATTCATTGATTTTGCTTATCATTGGTGGATAGAGCACAAAGAAGAAAGGGAGTACAATGGTTACCCACCCATTGACACTTGGGAAGAGCTCAAAACTGCATTAAGGCACCGGTTTGTGCCCGAAGACTTCACAACCCGCCTACACTCAAGGTTGGAGCAATTGAGACAAGGAACCAAGACGCCGGATGAGTACTACAAAGAACTCAAGATCCTCATCTATAAATCCGGTCTAAGGTTCCCCGAAGGGTATGTTATCTCTAAATTTATCAATTGCTTAAATCTTGACCTTAAGGCTATTGTGAGTACGCAACATTTTGTTCGAGGTACTACTATTGAGGAGATTTTGCACTACACCAATCATATCTATCAAAACTTACCTCAAAAGAAGAGTTACTCATCCAACAATAGGCCTTGGAACAACCAAGGAGGAGGATCCTCTAGCTACCCCACTCAGCGTCCCGAGAGCAAACAAGATGCCTCAGCCGTGCCCACAAGACGTGAGCCTTCAAGGACTCCACAAGGCGGCAGGCGAGAAGGGGAGCAACGCTCAAGTGAGATCAAGTGCTTTAAATGCCTTGGGCGTGGCCACATGGCTAAGGATTGTCCTTCTAGGCGCCAAGTCCTACTCAACACCATTGGTGAGTATGAGTCGGATGAGGAGGTCGAGGTTGAGGAGCCACAAGGAGAAGAAGAGGAGGTGGCGGAGCTGCAAGTAGAAGCTGAGACTCAAGGTGAGTGTTTTGTGGTCAAACGATCTCTAATCACTAATGAAGCTCCCGCCCCACCAAACCAAAGAGAAACCATTTTCCATACAAGATGCCTCATCCAAGGTAAAATTTGCAATCTCATAATTGATGGAGGATCTTGTTGTAACATCATAGACCAAGAGGTGGTCAAAAGGTTTGCTCTTAAAACTACTCCTCATGTACAACCCTATACTTTATGTTGGCTGAATTCTAACACACCTCTTAAGGTGAATGCACAAGCTTGTGTTAAGTTTTCTATAGGGGGGTATGTTGATGAGGTGATTTGTGATGTTCTTCCTATGACGGCGTGCCATATCTTACTTGGAAGGCCTTGGCAATATGACCGCGGCGTCATCCACCAAGGAGTCACAAATGAGTATTCTTTCCACCTCCAAGGTAAGAGGATCACCTTGTTGCCATTGGCGCCACATGAAATCATGGCTGATCACATAGCCAATGAGCAAAGGCGCAATGCTGCGGCGCAAGGGAAAAGTCAAGAGAAGAAGGCGCCACCTAGCCATCTACTACTAGCCAAATCAAGAGAGGCTCGAAAAGCTATGGAGGGGAGTAACACTTGCTTTCTTTTGTTATTTAAAGATGTGTTATTTAATGAAAAAGATGTGCAAGACTTACCTTCCTCTATTGCTTCTTTGTTGAAGGAGTTTGAAGACTTGTTTCCCGAGGAGATGCCGGAAGGACTGCCCCCACTACGTGGGATAGAACATCAAATAGACTTTGTTCCCGGCGCCTCCATCCCTAACAAGCCAGCCTATAGAGCCAATCCCATGGAGGCCGAGGAGCTTCAAAAACAGGTTGTTGAACTTCTATCTAAAGGCTATGTGCGTGAGAGTTTAAGTCCATGCTCGGTCCCCGTCATCTTAGTTCCTAAGAAAGATGGAACTTGGAGAATGTGTGTAGATTGTAGGGCTATAAACAATATTACCATCAAGTATAGGCATCCTATTCCTAGAATTGATGATATGTTGGATGAGCTCTATGGTTCATGCATATTCTCTAAGGTGGACCTTAAAAGTGGCTATCACCAAATTCGAATGAAGGAAGGTGATGAATGGAAAACTGCCTTCAAGACCAAGTATGGTCTATATGAATGGTTAGTTATGCCATTTGCGCTCACTAACGCACCTAGCACGTTCATGAGGCTCATGAACCATGTGTTAACGGCATTTTTAGGCAAGTTTTTGGTTGTGTATTTTGATGACATATTAATTTATAGCCACAACTTGCAAGAGCATGCTAGACATGTGAGAATGGTCCTAGAAGTCTTAAGAAAAGAAAAACTATATGCTAACTTTAAGAAATGTCACTTTTGTTCGGATAATGTGGTGTTTCTTGGTTTTGTAGTGAGCAAAGAAGGGTTTCAAGTGGACAAAGAGAAGGTGAAAGCAATAGAAGAGTGGCCAGTTCCTACCACAATGACACAAGTTAGGAGCTTCCTTGGCTTGGCTGGCTTCTACCGCCGTTTTGTCAAGGATTTTAGATCCCTTGCCACTCCTCTAACCGAGCTCACTAAGAAGAATGTGGCCTTTCAATGGGGCCCAAATCAGGAGCAAGCTTTTGCCACCATCAAGTTCAAGCTCACTCACGCCCCTCTCTTAGTACTACCGGACTTCTCAAGGCCATTTGAGATAGAATGTGATGCTTCGGGAGTGGGGCTTGGAGGAGTTCTTATGCAAGGCGGGAGGCCAATTGCATACTTTAGTGAGAAGCTTAATGATGCCGAGCTCAAGTACCCAACTTATGACAAGGAACTTCTAGCTTTGGTAAGGGTGCTCAAGGTATGGCAACACTATCTTCTCCCTAAAGAGTTTGTAATCCATTCTGACCATGAGGCACTTAGGTTCCTCAAGGGTCAAAGTAAACTAAACAAGCGTCACGCCAAATGGGTGGAATTTATTGAGGTTTTCCCTTACGTGATCAAACACAAGAAGGGAAAGGACAATATTGTGGCGGATGCTTTGTCTAGGAGATATGCCTTGATATCCACCTTGGATGCAAGAATGTTGGGCTTTGCTTTCATCAAGGAACTATATGCCTTAGACCTTGACTTCAAGGAAATCTATGAGGAATGTCGTACTTTGGGAAGCAAGGATCAATTTTTCTTGCATGCAGGCTATCTCATGAAGGGAGCTAAACTTTGCATCCCTAGTGGGTCTGCTCGATGACTACTAGTGCAAGAAGCGCACGGTGGTGGTCTTATGGGCCACTTCGGCGTTGCTAAGACATTGCAAGCCTTGAAGGAACACTTCTACTGGCCACGCATGCTTAGGGACGTGGAAAAACTTTGTGCTTCTTGTGCTACTTGTGCGCAAACAAAGTCTAGACCCAGCCCACATGGGTTATATACTCCCTTACCTATTCCCCAACAACCTTGGGAAGACCTATCCATGGACTTTGTGTTAGGCCTTCCTAGGACTAAAAGGGGAAGAGACTCCATTTTTGTGGTTGTAGACCGGTTTAGTAAAATGGCACACTTCATTGCGTGTCATAAAACCGATGATGCAACCAATGTGGCGTCCTTGTTTTTCAATCATGTTGTGCGCCTACATGGTCTTCCTAAGTCCATAGTGTCGGATAGGGATGTTAAGTTCCTTAGCCACTTTTGGAGGACCTTGTGGGCTAAGTTAGGCACCAAGTTGCTCTATTCCACTACTTGTCATCCTCAAACGGATGGTCAAACCGAAGTAGTGAATAGGTCACTTGGTACCTTACTTCGTGTTGTTTTGAAAGCTAACCTACGCAGGTGGGAAGAATGCCTTCCTTACATTGAGTTTGCATACAACCGCACCACACAGTCGGCGACCAAGAAGACTCCCTTTGAAGTCGCCTATGGTAAGAACTCTCTCACTCCTTTAGACCTTATTACTCACTCCATTGTTGATGGTTTTAGCAAGGAAGGAAAGGAGTTGGCGGACTATGTTAAGCGGTTGCATTAAGACACTAGGAAGCAACTTGAGAAGCGCACAGCGCAGTATGAGAGACAACACAACAAGGGACGCAAGGAGCTTCTCTTTGAGCCCGGTGACTTGGTGTGGGTGCACCTCCGCAAGGAACGGTTTCCCTCACGTAGAAACTCCAAGTTGAAACCAAGGGCAGATGGACCTTTTCAAGTGCTAGAGAAGATCAACAACAATGCATACCGCCTGGAGCTTCCACCGGAAATGGGGGTCCATGATGTCTTCAATGTGGCTGACCTTAGGCCATACCTAATGGGGGAAGACGCTGAGCTAGAAGAAGAGCATGATTCGAGGTCGAATCCTTTTGAAGGAGGGGAGGATGATGTGAATCCGTCCCATCAAGACCTTATTGTACCTAGCTTGGACGTCAAGGGAGATATCAATGACTTGGTGCAAGAGCATGAAGAGCCAGCCATGCGCATCACTCGCTCTATGGCTAAGAAACTCCAAGGACAAGTCCAGCTCGCTCTCACCAATCTTGGACCGTTGGCCATTTCTTGTGACGGACCATGCACCATTGTTAGCACTCAAACAACCCTTAAAGAAGCAGCCCATGATGGCTAATTTCCCTCCCATGACAAGCCAGCTGAATCAGTGGATTCTAGAAACTACAAAACTTTATTCCTTTTTGGACAACTTTCCTTATTTGGCCTTGTGTTAAGGCAAGCATTTATCTGGTTTTATAATGTTATTTTTAGCTTATTTTTAACGTTTTTTAGGCTGAATTATGGAGAGAAGGCTGGCCCTAGGATACTAATATGCCTCCTCTCTCATTTGTTCATTTTACCTTTGAAATTGCTAAGAAAAACTCTCTTTTTGCTTGAGCAAAAACCTGCATCTTTGAAGGTCATTCTCTCCATTGTTTGTGCGTCATATCAACCAATTGAGAGCCCATCATCCACGCTTGGTGTGTAGCATCCAAGTCCCACAAGTTCTCTCTTCGCCGGTGAGTCATATCCGACTTTGAGAGTCCATATCTCCCTCGATTTTCATTCAATCCACAATCCGTCTTCACCACCCTCCACTTCAGTTCATCCTCTTCAAATCCATAGGAACAACGCTCCAAAAAGCTTTCTTTCACCGCTCGTTCAATCTCTATCTTCCCAGATCAGCAACGACTTACCCGGATTGACGTTGCTTGTTCTTGGAGCCATTCCCTCGCACCGTGACGCAGCCAAGGACGATCCTATCAGTCTGGTTGTAGTACTTTTTAAAACCAGATTGTTCTTTAACAAGGCAAATTACAGAAAATTATTTATCTTCTACTATTTCTCATCATGTGAACACATATGTGTTTTTGTATGAACACATATGCTTTTACAAATGAACACATGATTTCCTTTGATTGTGTTTTCATGTCTATACCAACACGTTAGCTATTAATTATATCCATATGAACACCTATGTTTTTGGAGATGAACACAAACTTAACATCCCTACTATACTTGTTTAGATATCTACTTATGTGATACATGTGAACACATTGACATCTATATAAGAACACATATTCCTTTTATAATGAACATGCTAACTTAGATCTTTCTTTTTGTGTTTTATATTCTATTAATTATTTTCAAATTAACAAATATTTTCTTTGACGTGAACACAATGATATCCAGGAATGAACATAAGTTCTTTTAGCAATGAACACGCTGATACAAAAACTAATCATAGGTTTTTATCTTGTTGTTAGCTAAGTGAACTTGTCTTATATCTCTCCTAGCATAAGTGCTCATTATTATACTCTTGTATGTTGACATTAATACTGAAAGAGTTTTTGTGTGTCATAAAGGAACAAAAGAGAATGTTTGTAAGTTCAAGCGAAGTTGAGCCTCTATTGAAACACCAACGAAGAAAGTCTACGTTTTAGAAATTTGTTAGTGTTACATCGGATCAAGTTAATGTTCATCCTCCTTGATGCGCCCCTGCCTTGTCTAGATCCAAGTAATGGCTCGCCTCAACGAGCTACACCTTGCCTTGTGCTTCTTCGAAGCCACTTTGAGGTTAAGCACCGTTGGCGCCTCATTTCTAGGGCCTTTTCACGTTCCCCACTCTACATGTCCAAGTGGAGGTCACTTTGCCCTCTCATGCGCCCTCCACCATGGCCGCCTCCCGCCATCTATCTCCACTCCAACGGCGCACATTGGCTCATCCAACGCAGCCCACATGCTTCTAGCCTTGATCACTGTAGCGCCAAGCAGATCCCCTCATCCCAAGACAAGTCTCCATGAGCGCCCGGAGCCGAAGCCACCCGATCATAAGCAGCGTCGCCGGCGACACTTCCACCAGCGTTCCTTGGCTCACCATGAGCGCAACCACCTAGTTGCCGGAGTTGGTCCAGCCGGCGCCGGACAAAGGTCCCTCCAAGGTGTCCGACGCCGATGCCCTAATTCCGCCGAGCGCCATCAATTTGGTATTTGTTGCTTCTATTTGGTTTTTGTTGTCTAAAACAATATTTGTTTCTATTTGGGAATTGTTGTCCCTATTTGCATTTGTTGTCTCTATTTGGGATTTGTTGTCTCGATCCCATGTTCGGAGACTTTCCATTTTTAGGAGTTGTTAAGCTCGGGTTTTGCTAGCGTTTTAGAACTTTATATTTTTAGAAAGTTTCTAAATATGGAGTGGTCCAGCCTTGCATGGTTTGAGCCGTCCTATTGGGCACTTGGCACTCAAGCCCAAGCTCGCCCAAACCCTAGCACAAACCCTAGCCGCCATCCCCTTTTGCAAACCCTAGTCGTCTAACTTTTCCTTTATAAGGCTTCTGCCTCCATCGTTGTAATTCACGTTTAGCTTTGAATTCAAGAACCTTTGTTGAGACGAGATTTCCTCCATCTTCTTGAACTAGGCGTCAAATCCCTTCGGGCTCTACCTTCTAGTCTCCTTCACCATAGGCTTCTAATCCCTTCGTCTACATCCCGAACCCAAAGTTCCCATAGCTTCTAATCCCTCTCTTCTACATCCCGGACCCCAGAATTTCCCTTGTTCGAGCAACCCTCGATCACCACTCACGAACCTCCTCAAAAACCCTAGCTTGCCGAGTTGCCCTCTCGACATTCATATCCAATTCGTCAAGTCATTCTTGACATCTATATCCAAACAATTCCGCTGCCAAACCTCCATATTCGACCTACCTTCATCCAAAGACATCCTCAAGACACCCTAACCGAGAATCTTCCTTTTCCATATCAATCTGGATTTGCTTGGCTTGAAGATACTTGACTTGTTAGGAAAAGATTGTGTGTATATTTGTAAAGATTGATTTCATATGTCCGCAATTTGTTTCCTAATTTGTTAACCGAATATCTTTCCATATCTTGAGCATATCTTTTGCTTTCTTTCATTTTATCTCGAACCATATCAATTGCATATCATATCTAGTTGAGATCTGCATCTAAAGAAAAAGAATCAAAAGAGATATCAAACGAGATATCGTCTAGGGCGAAGCCAAAATAAGGCAATTCCTATTGACATTAGTTTGACCAAGAAGGAAAGCCAAAATAAGGTAATCCTTGTGTCTACACCTTGATTGGTTAGATCATCTTCTTGTCTCTCCATCGTCTAGCGTTACAAATCTGGTTTCTTATTGCTTAGTGTGCATTCATTCTTACATTTATAGACGCTTCTTTGACTTGCATGATTAAGTAATTTGCTTGCCTTGCATTAACGGATTGGGGACTAAGCCAACCTCTCCACTCGGCCAAACTAAAGTAGGAACCTTGAGTGTTTGCTTTGTCTCTTGGAGACTTGTTAGTGCTTACTTGGTTTCTTGTCTTTGGTTTTGGTTGTTGTTCTCCTTGATCCTTGCCTTGCTTTTCATTGACATAGGTACCATTTATGGCAAGACGCCGATCACATTGGCACCCTCTCTGGGACTCCGAAGATGAAGAAGAGGAAGCTTGGAGTAACTACGACAAAGCGGCTCTTAGAAGGCTTGACTGGATTCCTCCGGAAAAGCCATCCTTTCGACCTAAGTATGATGAAGTTCACCACTTGAGGCAGCAACACATGCATATCAAGAAGCCTCAACTTCACTCGTCCTCTAGGCAATACAGAAGAGAAGACAAGGAGAGTTGTGTGAAGAAAGTTGTTAAGGTTGAGCCATTAATGCACCCCACCACGAGCATCAAGAATTCCACAAAGCACACTTCCAAACGTGCTCCACATCTTGATGATTCCAGAACCTCAACTCAGGTAGCAAGACCTCCACCTAGCTCTAATAGCCTCGTCCTCAATGCCACAAAGACACAATCTACCTTAGAACAAGCCTTGGCTGAACTTAAAGCAATACGACGAAGAATGGAAGTGTTGGAGCGCCAACAACAAGCAACACTCACTCCATTAAGTCAGGGAAGTTCTACTTGTACCCTAATGGAACCTATTATGTCTCATCTAAGTGATAAAGAACTAGTTGAGCTCCCCTCTTGTGTCTCCCCTATCTTGCAGGACTTAGACGATGTAAAGGAGGACAATTCCAAGGAAACGAAGCCCGCCACATCAATGATGATGGACTCGACCCTGGAGGCTTCAACAATGGATTTGCTCAAGGAATCCATGGCTGCAACGGAGGACAACCACAATGAGAACGATGCAAAGAACGGGGATTGCACCAAGGAAGTGGCCAAACCTCAATCCGGGCCACCTCGGGTCTTGCCTTATTCTAAGGCTCCCGAGGGGGAGCTCCACGGGTCACTACAATTTACGCCCACCTTCACGGTGCCCCAAGGAATTTTGAAAGTAGGGACCAAAGGAGTCAGATTTGGACATCCAGCACCGCTGAATGTGGCCAACGTACGCCCCTTTGTCTCTGCCCTAATTTTGCGTCAACGGCGCCCGGGACCTTGGCCCTGCAACAACCATATCCGGAGTTCTACTCAAGGTTTTACACTTCTGCTTCAAGCGTTTCTCACCAAATTCTTGGCACTTCACTTTCATATGAGAGCGCTTGGAGAAATGACAAGAGCGCCTGGACCAACTGGAATCTATTTCCTTTGCCACGTGCACCACCGGAGAGCCGTATTCCTTTCTTTGGCTATTCTGACCCCGTGTGTCCATCTTTGGAGACTTCATAACACTTGAGATATGCTTCTTTTTTGCAGCTTGGTTTTAATGATTTAGTGCAAGCCCTTAAAGACAAGTGCGAGGGCCTCATACATGGTGAAACGGGGACGTTTCACAGCCAAGGGGGGAGGGTGATGCGTCCCTACCTTGTCTAGATCCAAGTCATGGCTCACCTCAACGAGCTACACCTTGCCTTGTGCTTCTTCGAAGCCACTTTGAGGTTAAGCACCGTTGGCGCCTCATTTCTAGGGCCTTTTCACGTTCCCCACTCTACATGTCCAAGTGGAGGTCACTTTGCCCTCTCATGCGCCCTCCACCATGGCCGCCTCCCGCCATCTATCTCTACTCCAACGGCGCACATTGGCTCATCCTAAACGCAGCCCACATGCTTCTAGCCTTGATCACTGTAGCGCCAAGCAGATTCCCTCATCCCAAGACAAGTCTCCATGAGCGCCCGGAGCCGAAGCCACCCGATCATAAGCAGCGTCGCCGGCGACACTTCCACCAGCGTTCCTTGGCTCACCATGAGCGCAACCACCTAGTTGCCGGAGTTGGTCCAGCCGGCGCCGGACAAAAGTCCCTCCAAGGTGTCCGACGCCGATGCCCTAATTCCGCCGAGCGCCATCAATTTGGTATTTGTTGCTTCTATTTGGTTTTTGTTGTCTCAAACAATATTTGTTTCTATTTGGGAATTGTTGTCCCGATTTGCATTTGTTGTCTCTATTTGGGATTTGTTGTCTCGATCCCATGTTCGGAAACTTTCCTTTTTTAGGAAGTTGTTAAGGTCGAGTTTTGCTAGCATTTTAGAACTTTATATTTTTAGAAAGTTTCTAAATATGGAGTGGTCCAGCCTTGCATGGTTTGGTCCGTCCTATTAGGCTCTTGGCACTCAAGCCCGAGCTCGCACAAACCCTAGCCGCCAGCCCCTTTTGCAAACCCTAGTCGTCTAACTTTTCCTTTATAAGGCTTCTGCCTCCATCGTTGTAATTCACGTTTAGCTTTGAATTCAAGAATCTTTGTTGAGACGAGATTTCCTCCATCTTCTTGAACTAGGCGTCAAATCCCTTCGGGCTCTACCTTCTAGTCTCCTTCACCATAGGCTTCTAATCCCTTCGTCTACATCCCGAACCCAAAGTTCCCATAGCCTCTAATCCCTCTCTTTTACATCCCGGACCCCAGAATTTCCCTTGTTCGAGCAACCCTCGATCACCACTCACGAACCCCCTCAAAAACCCTAGGTTGTCGAGTTGCCCTCTCGACATTCATATCCAATTCGTCAAGTCATTCTTGACATCTATATCCAAACAATTCCGCTGCCAAACCTCCATATTCGACCTACCTTCATCTAAAGACATCCTCAAGACACTCCCGAGATAAGTTGATTAAAGATCCTTCGAGCGCAATTGGCTCCCCGGAGACAGGCCGCACATCAACTGGTATCAGAGCAAGGTTATCTTGTAAGTGTTAACTCATCTTTTAAAGTTTCATTGCATTCACTCATTGTTTACACCGCTTCCGCCATAAACACAAAAACCTTGTCGACTTCTGTCCAGATTTCGACGACCAAAAAAATTATTCTTCGGGAAAAGTTGTTCCAGAATCTGATGGAGATTTTCAATACGAGTCCATCCATATAAAGAACGTCAAAAACGGACTTCGTTTGACCCCTCAAAAGCCATTTTTACGAAAATTGTGCAAGCTGAAAAACCCTAGCCGCCGTGAATATAAACCCTAATCCGAGAATCTTCCTTTTCCATATCAATCCGGATTTGCTTGGCTTGAAGATACTTGACTTGTTAGGAAAAGATTGTGTGTATATTTGTAAAGATTTGATTTCATATGTCCGCAATTTGTTTCCTAATTTGTTAACCGAATATCTTTCCATATCTTGAGCATATCTTTTGCTTTCTTTCACAATATCTCGAACCATATCAATTGCATATCATATCTAGTTGAGATCTGCATCTAAAGAAAAAGAATCAAAAGAAATATTAAAAGAGATATCGTCTAGGGCAAAGCCAAAATAAGGCAATTCCTATTGAGATTAGTTCGACCAAGAAGGAAAGCCAAAATAAGGTAACCCTTGTGTCTACACCTTGATTGGTTCGATCATCTTCTTGTCTCTCCGCCGTCTAGCGTTACAAATCTGGTTTCTTTTTGCTTAGTGTGCATTCATTCTTACATTTGTAGACGCTTGTTTGACTTGCATGCTTAAGTAATTTGCTTGCCTTGCATTAACGGATTGTGGACTAAGCCAACCTCTCCACTCGGCCAAACTAAAGTAGGAACCTTGAGTGTTTGTTTTGTCTCTTGGAGACTTGTTAGTGCTTACTTGGTTTCTTGTCTTTGGTTTTGGTTGTTGTTCTCCTTGATCCTTGCCTTGATTTTCATTGACATAGGTACCATTTATGGCAAGACGCCGATCACATTGGCACCCTCTCTGGGACTCCGAAGATGAAGAAGAGGAAGCTTGGAGTAACTACGACAAAGCGGCTCGTAGAAGGCTTGACTGGATTCCTCCAGAGAAGCCATCCTTTCGACCTAAGTATGAGGAAGTTCACCACTTGAGGCAGCAACACATGCATATCAAGAAGCCTCAACTTCACTCGTCCTCTAGGCAATACAGAAGAGAAGACAAGGAGAGTTGTGTGAAGAAAGTTGTTAAGGTTGAGCCATTAATGCACCCCACCACGGGCATCAAGAATTCCACAAAGCACACTTCCAAACGTGCCCCACATCTTGATGATTCCAGAACCTCAACTCAGGTAGCAAGACCTCCACCTAGCTCTAATAGCCTCGTCCGCAATGCCACAAAGACACAATCTACCTTAGAACAAGCCTTGGCTGAACTTAAAGCAATACGACGAACAATGAAAGTGTTGGAGCGCCAACAACAAGCAACGCTCACTCCATTAAGTCAGGGAAGTTCTACTTGTACCCTAATGGAACCTATTATGTGTCATCTAAGTGATAAAGAACTAGTTGAGCTCCCCTCTTGTGTCTCCCCTATCTTGTAGGACTTAGGCGATATAAAGGAGGACAATTCCAAGGAAACGAAGCCGGTCACATCAATGATGATGGACTCGACCCTAGAGGCTTCAACAATGGATTTGCTCAAGGAATCCATGGCTGCAACGGAGGACAAGCACAATGAGAACGATGCAAAGAACGGGGATTGCACCAAGGAAGTGGCCAAACCTCAATCCGGGCCACCTCGGGTCTTGCCTTATTCTAAGCCTCCCGAGGCGGAGCTCCACGGGTCACTACAATTTACGCCCACCTTCACGGAGCCCCCAAGGAATTTTGAAAGTAGGGACCAAAGGAGTCAGATTTGGACATCCAGCACCGCTGAATGTGGCCAACGTACGCCCCTTTGTCTCTGCCCTAATTTTGCGTCAACGGCGCCCGGGACCTTGGCCCTACAGCAACCATATCCGGAGTTCTACTCAAGGTTTTACACTTCTGCTTCGAGCGTTTCTCACCAAATTCTTGGCACTTCACTTTCACATGAGAGCGCTTGGAGAAATGACAAGAGCGCCTGGACCAACTGGAATCTATTTCCTTTGCCACGTGCACCACCGGAGAGCCGTATTCCTTTCTTTGGCTATTCTGACCCCGTGTGTCCTTCTTTGGAGACTTCATCACACTTGAGATATGCTTCTTTTTTGCAGCTTGGTTTTAAAGATTTAGTGCAGGCCCTTAAAGACAAGTGCGAGGGCCTCATACATGGTGAAACGGGGACGTTTCACAGCCAAGGGGGGGAGGGTGATGCGCCCCTGCCTTGTCTAGATCCATGTCATGGCTCGCCTCAACGACCTACACCTTGCCTTGTGCTTCTTCGAAGCCACTTTGAGGTTAAGCACCGTTGGCGCCTCATTTCTAGGGCCTTTTCACGTTCCCCACTCTACATGTCCAAGTGGAGGTCACTTTGCCCTCTCATGCGCCCTCCACCATGGCCGCCTCCCTCCATCTATCTCTACTCCAACGGCGCACATTGGCTCATCCTAAACGCAGCCCACATGCTTCTAGCCTTGATCACTGTAGCGCTAAGCAGATTCCCTCATCCCAAGACAAGTCTCCATGAGCGCCCGGAGCCGAAGCCACCCGATCATAAGCAGCGTCGCCGGCGACACTTCCACCGACGTTCCTTGGCTCACCATGAGCGCAACCACCTGGTTGCCGGAGTTGGTCCAGCCGGCGCCGGACAAAGGTCCCTCCAAGGTGTCCGACGCCGATGCCCTAATTCCGCCGAGCGCCATCAATTTGGTATTTGTTGCTTCTATTTGGTTTTTGTTGTCTCAAACAATATTTGTTTCTATTTGGGAATTGTTGTCCCGATTTGCATTTGTTGTCTCTATTTGGGATTTGTTGTCTCGGTCCCATGTTCGGAGACTTTCCATTTTTAGGAGTTGTTAAGCTCGGGTTTTGCTAGCGTTTTAGAACTTTATATTTTTAGAAAGTTTCTAAATATGGAGTGGTCCAGCCTTGCATGGTTTGGGCCGTCCTATTGGGCTCTTGGCACTCAAGCCCAAGCTCGCACAAACCCTAGCACAAACCCTAGCCGCCATCCCCTTTTGCAAACCCTAGTCGTCTAACTTTTCCTTTATAAGGCTTCTGCCTCCATCGTTGTAATTCACGTTTAGCTTTGAATTCAAGAACCTTTGTTGAGACGAGATTTCCTCCATCTTTTTGAACTAGGCGTTAAATCCCTTCGGGCTCTAACATCTAGTCTCCTTCACCATAGGCTTCTAATCCCTTCGTCTACATCCCGAACCCAAAGTTCCCATAGCTTCTAATCCCTCTCTTCTACATCCCGGACCCCAGAATTTCCCTTGTTCGAGCAACCCTCGATCACCACTCACGAACCCCCTCAAAAACCCTAGCTTGCCGAGTTGCCCTCTCGACATTCATATCCAATTCGTCAAGTCATTCTTGACGTCTATATCCAAACAATTCCGCTGCCATACCTCCATATTCGACCTACCTTCATCAAATGACATCCCCAAGACACTCCCGAGATAAGTTGATTAAAGATCCTTCGAGCGCAATTGGCTCCCCGGAGACATGCGCGCATCACTCCTCAACAAGCAAACAATAAGCTCAAAAAGAGACAATTAGGGGGGTGCCCAAGAAGTTGGCCAACAAAGCAACGTCGAACATGTTTCAATTGTAGTCAGCTTGGACAGAACTTCATTGCATGCCCTCAATTAGTCGCTACATTTTTATTTTTCATTTTATGTTTTTGTTTTTGATGTAATGAATCAGATACCAAACTTTGTCAAATATTTTTCTTTATGTTAGTCTTTCATAAATTCCTATTGTAACTTTCGTCCATTGCATGAACACACAAATACATATCCTCGGACACAAAATTTATGAGTTTTACACTTTCTACTTTGATGTTCATGAACAGAGATGTTCTCAATATTCAGCATGAACACATATGCCAAGACATATGAACACATTTTGCTTACGAGACGAACACAAGTAGATTTAAAAATTAACAAAATTATATTTCACTTTTGATATTCATGAACATATAGGTTCTTTTATCTAACAAACGAAATCATATGGCTAGACATATGAACACATATGTCTAGATATATGAACACATATTGGTTTGGAGATAAACACAACTAGATTTAATAATGAAGAAATATATATTCCAACTTTGATATTCATGAACACATATATTCTTCTATTTGAAAGATGAACACATATGGCTTGAGAGATGAACACAAGTAGAATAATGATTAACAAAGTTATAATTCACGCGTGATATTCTCAATCTATTTGATGAACACAAATGGTTAGACAGATGAACACATATGCCTTAAGCAATGTACACAAAAAGAGTTAATCATAAATATATTTAAGTACTAATATATACAAACAACAAACCTACTTTTTACATAACTTGTCTACTAAATTCAACAATCAAATCTCCTAATTCTTCTTCCTACTACCTCCCTTACTAATTTGAATTTCTTCCATAATAACGATCATAATGTTTTTTATAGACGTTACAAATCACTTTTGCTCGAAGAGGGAGTTGGTGTTTTGCTCTTTTGAACTTTGTCTTGTACATATTTGCTTCAGAGGTCCCATATGATGTTGAAACTGTTTTATCACCAACGGATATTGTCCCATGAGCTAATTCCTTCACTTTTATCACCTATAATTCATAAACATTAGGGACACAAAAGTGTTAGCATATGAACACATGAGACAGTTACAGAAGAACACATTTCCATTCACTCATGAACACACACAAGAATGTTAATGAACACAAAATGCATGACATCCACACATACATATTAAGTTCAATGTGCACACAAAAGCATTATTAGCGGAACACACGTGCTTTCACCATTGAACACACGTGGCTTAGATCCCGAACAAATGTTTCTTAGATGATGAAAACCTATTTTTCATATGAACTGCACACACATGAATTAGTTGATGAACACATACATATTCTCTGATGAACACATATGGCTTACATGATGAATACATGTCTTTCATACTAACAGAACATACATGACCTAGTTGATGAACGCATACATATATTTTAATGAACACATACATATTAATGCACATAAAGGAGTTAATATATGAACACATGTGCTTTCACCAATGAACACATGTGTTTTAGATGATGAACACTTGTTTTTCGTATTATTTGAGTAAACATGAATTTGTTGATGAACACGAACATATTCTTTGATGAACACATATGGCTTACATGATGAACACATGCCTTTCATATTAACAGAACAAACATGACCTAGTTCATGAACACATACATATAAATGGATGTACACATACCAATAAATTGATGAACACATACATAAATCGGTGTTAATTATCAGAAGATACCTGTGATTTACACACGCATGAACCAAATACTCTTGTCAATATTTTCATATGAACACATACAAATTAGTTATCCACACAATCATCATGAACCATTGTCATCAACTCATCATGAGATTCACATGCTTCTTAGTAAACAAAAGCACGAACACATGAACTTTACCGAACAAACATGACCTAGTTCATGAACACATACATATAAATTGATGAACACACACACATAAATTGATGAACACATACATAAGTCGGTGTTATTTATCACAAGATACACGAGATTCACACACACATTAACCAAATATTCTTATCAATCTTTTCATATGAACACGTACGAATTAGTTATCCACACAATCATCATGAATCATCGGTCATCATGAGATTCACATGCTTCTTAATAAACATGTGATTAATAACTTGAATCTGGACCTTGTTAGGGTTACTAGTATGAAATCGAAAGACTGATACCTTGAATATGGACCTTGTTCGCACCATGCTTTGTCGTCTTATGCTTCTAAATTTGGTTTTGTTCTAGTTAGGTCAAAAAAACTTGCAAACCTAGCAAAATTGAGTGCAAATTGTGAGAAATCGTAAAGAAATGCACAAATCACCGCTTCTTCTCTCAGATATGAGCAAACGACTTTGAATAGCGTTGAATGAGAGTGGATTTCGGTTGAAATTGCTAGTATCTCAGCTCTCAACTCGCATGGAGATCTGGCTTCAAATTTTGTCGACGGAGAAGAAAGTGAGAGGGAGAGGGGGGGGGGGGGGGGCTTTTATAGGCGCGTGCAAGCGCTAGAAGCTATGTAGGGAGCGTAGGATGGAATTGATCCTTATTCTTAACACTAAGGGGCATCCTCGTGTGAATCAAACCCCATATAGTCCTTCCTCAAAATATATGTTTTAAGAGATAAGTAATTTCTTATAAAAATATTTAATTATATGTTTATGGATAGATAAAATACAGGTATATGACTATAAAAATTATTATGACCCTAAGAAAAAATACTTACAAGTTTTATCAACACCACATTACATATTATCAAAAAAGATAATAAATTAATTGAATACAACTAATCTTTAAAATAAGTTATAGTATGGGCAATATTCGAATTATTTTTCAATTATAAAAATTTACTTGTCCCGTGCGTTGAAAAGTCTAATTATTATTAAAATCAATCAAATCGATCGGAAAAAACTCTATATTTCATACGACTTACTTATGTATGTTGTGTCGATCAGAAAAGCTTATGTAATTACTTACTCGATCATCCCTTGCTCTTTCAGGAAAAATGAGACCACACACGACAAATTTTAGAACCATTATTAATAACTAGTGGTCTAATGTCTATAGACCCTGTATTATTGAGGAGCTCATGTGAGTACATAAGATATGGTGAGAACATGCGGACATATTTCGTCTTTAACCAATCAACCAACGGTTGAGATTAAAAGAGGGAGATAATCCCGTGCTACGCGCGCGCGTGAGACTGACTATATAACGCGGTGACATTTTAAGAGAATTAAAATTATTTTGAGGGTAAACTTGTCTTTGTACAACAAAAAACATATCAGGAGCAACAAGCGCGAGAAATCAAAATCAAAGAGAGAGAATAGGGGAGAAGAAGAGGCGATTCTGAAAAACCTAACTCGCGGAAAGAATTCGATCGAAAAAGAAGATAATCAACCTAAAAATCGTAGATCCATACCAACTTTCGATCAACAATCGATCTCATACAACGAATTCAACATCTCAAAGTTGAAAAACATTGAATTCCACAACTCGAAAGAAGTTGACAGCGGTTACCTGTGCAAAAATGGCGAAAAGCAAAAAGCAAGTTATAGGAAGAGACAAAAGCAATGGAGAAGAGCAAGGTAGAACAAGATCAAAGCAACCAAATGGACGTCACAGTCGAAGGTAAGTGAAAATCAAACACAAAATTAGGGTTTTCAAAAAAAAATTGGATGAACTATACATATAATGTTCAAACAGAGATTGAACACTGTTGATTACTAATTTGCGGGAATTTAATTGTACAGATTAATATACTTGAAATTACTAGGGTTCATTAGAAATCACATGCAATATTTATTGTTTATAGCATTTTGATTCTGGTTCTTTGCTAATTGGCTACTATTGAAAAATGCTCATGTGTCTATAGGATTTTGATTTTGGTTCTTTGTGCAATAAATATTGAGTTTGCAATTTGAAAACTATATCTATGGTTCTTTGTACAATACGGTTGAAACTTAAAATGCAGAAAATCTTATTTTGATAATGATGATGTAATAGTTGAACAATCAAAACCATTAGTGCTTCTCAAGTTATGCATAACTTTATAGGCTTTCTGGTTAAATATTGTCACCATTGTAACTTTATATGTGCTCAAAAGTTTAATTTTGTTTGCGAACACTCCACAAACAAATGTTGCACATGCTTCTAAAATGTTTTACAATAGAAGAACCCGTATGAGAATTAAACTTGCAAACTCACAAACAAGTGAAGAGAAGTATTCACAAGCAACACAAAGTGAGGAACAACATACACAAGATGAGAATGTTACACAACATGGGGGAGAACAAAGTGAACAACATGAACATTAAAGTGAAAGGACAAAGAATGAGACAGGTAAGAACAAGTATTTACTAAATGTTGAAAAAGATATCAATGTTGGTTAATATCAATGGAATTGATTTAACTGAGTTTAAAATTAACTTGTTAGCAGATAACACCCAAGTAAAGACACAAGATGAACTTGTACAAAAGAGAAGACAAAGTAAGAGACTTCAAAGGGGCAACACACATACTGATGAAGACAAAACTTTACAAGAAAGCCAAAGTCAAGAAGAAGAAGAAACACAAAAAAAGTATCTTACAAGTGAGAGGAAGTCTTCACAAGCAACACAAAGCGAAGAAGAGACAAACACATGGAAATTATGTTACAGAGGAAGGGAATGAGAAGAGTGATATAGATGAACATGAAGAAATGATTGACAAATCTCAGAAAACAGACAATGACAAAAGTAAGAAAAATATTTTCTAAATGTTGAAAAAGTGTTCAAATGTTGGTTCATACAGATAAAGGAATAGGTTCATGCATACACACTTAGAGGTTCATGCAAACACACTTAAAGGTTCATTCATATAAACTTTGAGGTTCATGCATATACACCTAGAAGTTCATGCAAATAAACTAAGAGGTTCATGCATACACACTTAAAGGTTCATGCAAACACACTTAAAGGTTCATATAAACTCAGAGGTTCATCCAAATATGCTTAGAGGTTCATAAAAGTACACTTCTAAGTTCATACATATACACTTAGAAGTTCATAAAATAAGAACATCAGATAGGTAAGATTTTTTTCTTTTTCCGAATGTCGAAGAAATGTCAAATATAGATTTAGAAATAGGTTCACGACAATACATTTGAGTAATAGGTTCATTCAAATATGAGTAGAGGTTCATAAGAGTACACTTAGAGGTTCGTAAAAGTGTACTTCTAAGTTCATACATAAACACTTATCACTGTCATTTTTACCTTTTCTCTGACAGAAAGTGAAGAAGAAGAAGAAACACAAGAGAGGAATGATGAAAAGACTGTTGAAAGTGTGGAAGAAAACATTAGAGATGACAAAAATGAAAAAGTAGACAATGAGATAGGTAAGAAAGAAAGAGTTGACATGATACAAGTTTTTTAATACATGTATAAACTGTGGTTCATGATATAAACTTATAGGTTGATAAACATACATCTGTTAGTTCATAGAAAATACATTTAAGGTTCATATAAATTATGTGCTTTTATAACTACACAATCTAACAACTTCAATTTAAAATTCTTGCAGATGGTGATGAAACAGAAAATAAAAACACGCAAATAGAAGGAGATGAGAGTTTAGCTGAAACTCAAACTCAACAAGATTTCTTTGACAAGCCTGTGGAAGAAAAAGATAAAAGTCAGATGGAGGAAGATAAAGTTAGCACTGATGAGTATCAAACTACTGAGTATATTCCACCAATCAAAGTGGGGAAGAAGAAGGCATTAGCAGTGAAGTGCAATAGTTTTCCAGCAAAAAGGCAAAAGGTTTTGCAAAAAGAAGAGACGCTATTACAAAAAGGGTAAACAAGTGGATACTTCGTTTGAATAGAGGAAAATATACAAAATAATAACGTCAGTAGTGCAAGAAGGCAATGTAAAGAGAAAAGGAAGACTGAAAAAAGGAAAATAAGTACAAGACTTACAGGAGGAAAGCGAGATAGACAGCACACAGAAAGACACCATTTTGAAAGACTGGGAGATACTGAAGAAGACAATGCAATAAAGGCAGAATGGAAGGAATACTTGAACAATCAAAGTATAATAAGGCTTGGACATCTTGCACAAGTGCTATTAGCGATACCTGAAGGTGAGGATGAGGAGAGGTTCATTAGGTTGTTTTTAATGTTGTTCATAAGTGTGCTCGTTGAGGTGAGCCAAAAAGGGAATGTTATCCAACAATTGATGCTGCGAGAAATAAGGGATGTGCAAAGCATAGATCGGTGTAATTTTATTGTGGACAGCTTGAGAGTAACTGTACCACAATGGAGGGAGAAAATGGACAGGTTCTTCACAGGATGTGCTATTGTTCTTGTGGTAAGTAATGTGTTTACATTTATTTAAAATAAATTGTTTCTTTTAACTTAAAGTACTAGATTCATGAAGAAAACACAACTAAGTTAGCTATATATTTCTCTTACATTATGGCTCAACAATGTGTTTTGTGTTGTTTGAAAACAATTATTCTATGTAGATAGAGTTTCTGATGTGATCTCACCATGGGGTTCAATCCCATCAAGCCACTATCATTGGACTCAAAGGCATCAAAGGAGTCCAATAAGATCAAGAACGCCCATACAAGTGCCTCACAAGTTCAAAGTGACCAAGGCCATGCTTGACGCCTGACGCCACCTACACGTCAAAGAAGGCTTGTGTGCGTCCGAACCCTTCCAGCCCCACTGGCTTGGCGCACATGGTTCCATAGGTCCTAAATGGACCCAAGGAGTCAAGATAAGGTCCAAGCGCGTGTACCAAAGGCCTCGGACCTGGAAGAGACACAATCCCCCTTTTTGCGCCATCAAGCATTCAATGTGATCTCTTAAAATCCTCCAAGCTGAATTGCCATGTCATCAATCCGTGTGAGGGTCACATGGATCACCAATTTCAGCCATTGGATCATCCTAATAAGTGTCTAGCATAATCCCTTAGATCCCTCCTTTTGATTTGTTCACACTTAGCATTTATTTCCTAGATTTTAGCCTCTTTAATGCTTGATTTGAAGAGTGATCCTTGGATTGCAGCCCAAGGACGTTCTCATGCCTATAAAAGCCTCACAAGGCTGCCTTTGTAAAACACGTTAAGATTTAAGCAAAAGCCTTTAGTTGAGAAAACTCCTATCCTTTTGCCTTGGCGTCAAAACCCTATCAAAGGTGGTTCGAGTCCCCTTTGATCTATTCCTTCTTCTTTTTTGTGTGATAAATATCTACAAAGAAACAAACCCCAACCCTTCTCAAGCCTTTGAATCACATTCAAAGTCTTGCTTATCCAAAGTCTTCCGCCTTCGCCAACTATCCACCAAATTCCGCCAACACTCAACCTTATCCAAGGTCTCGTCCATCTTCAAAACAAGAGAACTTCCTACCTTGAATCTAGATCCGAGCGCGCCTTAGCATCCACAAGGAGGCTGAGTCTTCATTGGTATCAGAGCTCCAAGGATTCGAGTAAGTTTTTCTTGTTTCAATTTGCACTTATATCCATCCATATCATCATCCCATATTCGACCATTCTTGTGCTTAAACTCCATTGTAGAAGCCAAGAACACATCCACATTCATCCATACAAAAAAATCGGCCAAAGGAATCACCAAGATCCCACAAATTTTGCCCCATTTAATCCCACCCTTCCCGCCCATTAAACAGATCTTGACCGATCCAACAATCCCTCCATTCAATCCATTCCCACACGCATCAAGTCTTGTTTCATTTGCTGAATTTTTTTCTTTGTGAATTAATTTGAATGCATTTTGTAATCTTGAAGTTCTTGTTGCGATTATAGTGGATTGTTTAGCATGAAATTTGATAGGAAAAACTAGTAAGACGAGTCCCTTGTTCTACTACTTTCTTCTTGAGATTTGCATGCTACTTATCTTGCATTTCATTTAGTGAAGCTCGACCAAAAACAAAACAAAAAAAAGTGTCAAAAAGCTCTCGACTTGAGCAAAGAAAATCATCAAAAAAATTCTGAAAATTAAAATTGAGAAGGGAAAAGTCAAAATAAGGCAAGCCTTTTCTCCCGTCAAGACCATAGCCAAAATAAGGTAACGTGCTTGACATTCACTTGAGCTATTCTTCCATCTCGCATCTATCCATCGTCTAGTCTCTCTTGCAAAAAAATTTCTTTGACAATTGCATGCTATTACTTGAAGCTTTTCAATCTAGAAGTTCAATATTACTTGCAATTTGAATTGTTTTTCTTAGAAAGAATTGTCGACAAAGAAATTAGACTTGTGCAAAACTTGACTTAACCACTAAAGAACCCTTAAGTGCTTATCGTTTCAAGTCAAACTTGTCTCGTTTCTTGTCTTGTTCGTATATCATTTTCTTGTGCTTTTTGATCCTTGCACTACCTTGTCTCATTAGGTACTACCATGTCAAGGACCCACTCAAATTGGCGTATTCCTTGGCATACTGAATATGATCTTGAATATGACGAAGTGGACTTGTGTAGTTACAATGTGCCTCGAAGGCATCCTGATTGGATTCCACCACCATGGCCACCAATTCAGCAAACAAGTCATGTTCAACCCTACATTGATCGTGGAGATGTCACAAAGGAGAGGTGCTACTCTTCACATCGACAACATTCTCCACCAACAACCACCAAGAGATATGACTACATGGACGGGCGTTCATCAAATTCTGCGGGCGTTTATGACTCATACCCTCATCAAACCCATGATCAAAATCAAAAAGTCAGAGAACGCCGAGCCCAAGTGGAAGAAGAAATGGAACGCTTGGAACGCCAACAAAGGTGTGAATCTAGGCGAGAATCAAGGCGCTCAAGCCCCAAAAATGCAACTCCACCATTTGCCACCCAAGCTCTTATTGACGAATTGAAGGCAAAATTGGACCAAGAGCTTGTTATAAATAAGCAACTCCGTCAAGAGATGGAATCACGACAACAAAGGGTCAAGGCAACCTCAAATGAAGTCACGAAGACCAATCCAAGCCAACTAGTTCAAGGCTCGTGCACTTCAGGTATTTCTTTGAGCCCTACTCTTAATTTTGATCCCTCTCCTCAATCTACCCGGGGTTCTCAAGACTTATCTTTGAGCGCCCCACCAAATGGTTCTAGCTCCCTTTGAAAGGACTCGCGGCACCGAGACCTCAAATGGTTCAACGGTATCCAAGCCTTTTCATGGGGGAGCTGGACACTCTAACCTGAGCTTTCCTCTCATAATGCAGGAAGATACATATGGTAAAGAGGATGCTCAAGAAAAATCACTTGGAACTCAAGTTCTCGAGAAGGGAAGCCAAGACGACAATGTGCACACAAATTCTAGCCAAATCACAAATGGTTCGATCAAACCCACTTCTGTCTTGGGCTCTCCTCTTCAAAATAGAATACCAATTTATCCTCAAAGTGGAGCTCAAGAAAAATTGCTAAGTGCTCGGAAACCTAGCACTACATTCGCCACCACAACGGCCTCTGAATCAAAAGAACCAATCAAGGACACACATGGCCACTTGGGAATCAAATCGTGCTCGTTGCAAAGCTCTTCGGCATTTGCTTGATTCCCCGGAGAATTTCTAAGTTCGACCTCAAGCTACCGCCTTCGACTAATTCAAGAAGTGGTCAACACCAATTCCGGGCCGCCTTGGTACTTGTCGTTCACTATGACACCCAAGGTGGAGCTCCATTGGCCCTACAAATCCAAAGGCTTTCTCAAGACAAGAGATCAACATTGCCCATGATCTATGCACAAGGACGCTTGGGAACACTGCTCTAAGCGTGAAACGGGGACGTTTCACATCCAAGAGGAGGGCAATGATGTGATCTCACCATGGGGTTCAATCCCATCAAGCCACTACCATTGGACTCTCAAAGGAATCCAATAAGGTCAAGAACGCCCATACAAGTGCCTCACAAGTTCAAAGTGACCAAGGCCATGCTTGATGCCCGACGCCACCTACGCGTCAAAGAAGGCTTGTGTGCGTCCGAGCCCTTCCAGCCACATTGGATCGGCGCACATGGTTCCATAGCTGAATTGCCATGTCATCAATCCGTGTGAGGGTCACATGGATCACCAATTTCAGCCATTGGATCATCCTAATAAGTGTCTAGCATAATCCCTTAGATCCCTCCTTTTGATTTGTTCACACTTAGCATTTATTTCCTAGATTTTAGCCTGTTTAATGCTTGATTTGAAGAGTGATCCTTGGCTTGCAGCCCAAGGACGTTTTCATGCCTATAAAACCCTCACAAGGTTGCCTTTGTAAAGCACGTTAAGATTTAAGAAAAAGCCTTTAGTTGAGAAAACTCCTATCCTTTTGCCTTGGCGTCAAAACCCTATCAAAGGTGGTTCGAGTCCCCTTTGATCTATCCCTTCTTCTTCTTTGTGTGATAAAGATCTACAAAGAAACAAACCCCAACCCTTCTCAAGCCTTTGAATCACATTCAAAGTCTTGCTTATCCAAAGTCTTCCGCCTTCGCCAACTATCCACCAAATTCCGCCAACACTCAACCTTATCCAAGGTCTCGTCAATCTTCAAAACAAGAGAACTTCCCACCTTGAATCTAGATCCGAGCACGCCTTAGCATCCACGAGGAGGCTGAGTCTTCGGTTTCCCTCTTTGGAGAGACACCCACAAGAAAAAATCTTGTCTTCTTAAGTTGGACAAATGAAAGTTTGCTACAACGCCAATACAATGAAATAAGTAAAAGAGGATTTGGGAAAAGAAAGGTTCAACAAGACAAGAGCAAAGCTTCTATGGATAAAGAAAAGGAACAAGAACAAGAACAAGCAAAAACGACAAGGTTTTAGACCAACATTCCTACAGGTAAACACCTTCTACTTATTATAAGTGCATGATGATAAATATCTACTACCAGGTTCATACAAATACACATAAAGGTTCATGAAAAATTAAAAATTAAATAGGAAAAAGACTAGAAATAATAGTTCCCACTAGCAGATTCAATAGGGTTCATGACAATCAACTACCAGGTTCATATGGATTTTTGGATTGAGTTTTTATTATAACTTACAGAATTCCTTAAAATTCATAAAACTAATTTTTTTTTGTGAGTTTTGTATTACAAGAATGGTTGGTTAAATTCACATAAGAAAACACGAAGTTGACAAATTCAATTCTTAAAATTGCACAAATGGTGGATGATTTGTCTAATGAATTCATAAAGGATGAAATAGTAAAGAGCATGATCAATACATCACAGGGACTAATGGGGAGGAAGAAAGAACAAGAAGAGAAACAAGCTGAGTTTAATGAAATATGGAATGATAGTGATCATCCATTCTGGTATGATCCATCACTGATAGAATGTCTCAAGCAAGCTGAAAAAGTAGAGGCTTCAAAGGGAAAAATGACCTTGTCAAATGATGGTGTTGGACCATCAAACTACAGAGACAACGAAGTTGGTTGGGAAAAGGTGAATGGTCTTGAATGACTATGAAGGAGCACATGAAGCTGCAAAAGAGAAAGGAAAAGAAGTTGATAAAGAAGCTGAGATAACAAATGAGAAGGATAGAGGAGATTCAACAATACAACCACAACAACAAGATGGAAAAAGGGTTGGAAAGAAGATAAATGACAAAGAAATGGAAGAAGAGGAAGGAGATGCAATAGATAACAATGAGACATATAAGATTTTTTTTCTTTTCTAGATATTGAAAAATGTTTAAATACAAAAAAACAATAGGTTCATAGAAATACACTTAGGCTCATGGAAAAATTCCTAGAGGTTCATGAAGATATGCTTATAGGTTCATGGAAATTTGCCTAGAGGTTCATGAAAATATGCTAAGAGGTTCATGAAAATATGCATAGAGGTTCAAGAACTACATTTTTTAATACATAGTTAAATGTTGGTTCATGATATAAAGTAATAGGTTCATAAACATATTGTTGAAGGTTCATAGAAAACACACTCCAAGTTCAAATGAATTAAGAGACTATAAAATAGAATTAACATATGTTTGAAATGCTTGCAGATGAAGTAACTACCAATATGAACATGCAAAGAGACGAAGATGAGAGTGTAGATGCAACAGAAACTCAAGAGGGAGATAAAACACAAATTTAGGAATATGAACTTAACACGGATGCAAGAGAGGATGAGGAGGTACATAGGAAGAAGAGAAAGAAAGGAAAGGATTTTACACCGCCAAGTTTCAAACTCTTAAGCACCCAAGAAATGGACAGTTGGCAAACACAAAATAGAGAAGGGCAAGAAACTGAAAAAGAAGAACCAAAGGAGGACAAACCTGTATGTTCAAATGAAAAAGAAGAAAAAGAAGAACAAAAGGGGTTGAAGGAAAAGGGTAAAGCTGTATGTTCAGATATAACAGATGAAAAGAAAGAAACAAAGAAAGTGAAAGACAAGGGCAAAGGTGTGTTTTTAGATGAAGAAGCTGAAGAATTTGACTGTCCAAGAAACAGAAAGAAGGCAGGAACATTGAAGAGCCCATACAAACAAAGAGCCATACAAATTCTTGCAAAACCAATAACTAAAGAGAAGAAAATGATTTGGAACTTCATAGACACAGAGGAAGTGGATGTGTCACATGACTACACTATTTCAAGACAGACAAATGAAGACAAAATTCTTTGAGTTCAACTCAATCCAAGTAGATATGGATGCCAACTACAAAGTTATCAATGCTTGGACAACTGTTTTGAACTACAAAAGAAAAGACGGAGGCGAGGACAAACCTCACCGACTCTTTTTACATACAGTTCAGATGGTAAACTATGCTAATTCAATTTCAAAACAGATGTTTTAAAGTTAGTATGATTTATAGGGAGGTTCATTATTTTTCTAGAGGAAGGTTCATAACATTATAATATAGGTTCATGAAATTTATAAGGCAAGTTCATAAAATTTATAAGGCAGGTTCATGTAATTTATAAGGCAGGTTCACAAGGTTTCTTAAAGATGACAAAAGTTTTCTTGAGCATGGTTTACATCATTATTCTGAAGGTTCATATGATTTATTCTACAGGTTCATGTAATTTCTAAGACAGGTTCATAAGATTAATAGTGAATGTTTTAAGAGTATCTAACTGTTTGCATTTAAAAAAACAGATGTTTCAGACGAAGAACCCTGATAGGGATTTCCAAATGAGCATGCAAGCCAGTATCTTTGAAGTGCCTACCAAAAAATTGAATGATATTGACATGGTAAGTATTCAAATAGGTTCATACCATTATTGTGCAACAACATATGAAAACTAATTTATCTTTTTTTTTCTTCGGATTATAGTCCTAGTGTTGGAGAACAATGAACACATGTATTGCATATCTTATGACATAAAGAATGCAAAAATACATGTGCTTGACCCTGCCCACAATGACCCAGATCTGAGGCGTTACAAGGATGCTATTGATAGAACGATAAATCCACAACAACTTCTTTTAAACAATTATTGGAATATGACAAAATTATGACAAACTAGTATAATGATAGTCTGTTGTTCATGTAGACATGTTTACAAACAAAGGCCTTGGAAAGGGAACACTTCAGTAAGAGAGGAAAGACAATCTTAGCTGCAAAGAAAAAAATCTATTTTGGTGAAGATGGCTTGGACTGAAGTAGATGATATGATCAACTCAGCAATGCACACCATGAGAAACATGGAAATGTTCATGGGTTCAAGCACCGAAACACGGGAACCAGAAATGACAAAGAAGAATACGAAGAAGTGCTTGGCATTGCTGAGACTCAAGTATGTGCATGAAATTATAACATCATATGTGAACAAGATAAAGGATGAAGCACTGAAGATAATCAATGGATTTCGAAAGGCTCGAATGACTTGGTAGTTCTCTACAAAATTCACTATACTTGGTACTTGTGTTTGATTTTGATTTTGGGATTTCGGTTTGATTTGGGATTTCGGTTTGATCTCGTACTTGTGCTTGATTTTGCTGGTAAGAATGACATATGAATGGTTGGAATTTGATTGGCTCGTTTGATCTCATACTTGCAGATTCAAAAATAAATAAATACTGGTTCATATATTTATTGTAGACAAGTTCATATCATTTCAAAGGCATGTTCATAAGATTAAAAAAAAAATGTTCAAATACGAAAAAATAATAGGTTCTTAGCAATACCCTTAAGGTGGATGAAAATATTACTGGAGGTTCATGAAAATATGACTAGAGGTTCATGCAATTATGCCTAGAGATTCATAGCAATAGACTTAGGTTCATGAAAATATGTCTAGAGATTCATGAAAATATACTTAGAGGTTCATGAAAATTTGCCTAGAGGTTCATGAAAATATGCCGAGAGGTTCATGCAATTATGCCTAGAGGTTCATAGCAATATACTTAGGTTCATGAAAATATGCCTAGAGGTTAATGCAATTATGCTTAGAGGTTCATGAAAATATGTCTAGAGGTTCATGCAATATGCCTAGAGGTTCATAGCAATACTCTTAGGTTCATGAATATATGCCTAGAGGTTCATGAAAATATGCCTATAGGTTCATGAAAATATGCCTATAGGTTCATGAAAATATGCTTATAGGTTCATGCAATTATGCCCGGAGGTTCATCAAAATATGCCTAGAGGTTCATCAAAATATGCTTAGAGGTTCATGGTAATACACTTAGGTTCATTAAAATATTCCTAGAGGTTCATGAAAATATGCCTAATGGTTCATGAAAGTATATGTGTGAGTTCATAATAGCAGCACATGAGACAAGTAAGAAAAAGAAAGTTGAATCATACAAAGTTTTTAATACATGTTAAAATGCTAGTTCATGATATGAAATAAAAGTTCATAAACATATTGTTGTAGGTTTAGATGAATTAAATGAATAGAAAATAGGTTCAAATTCTGTTTAAATGCTTGCATGTTCATATATTTTAATATATTTTACGATTCAGGTTCATATGATTTCAAAGGCAGGTTCATAAGTCTTTAACGATACCTATGATTTCTAGAACATTATATAAAAAGAAGTAAAGTTCATTTGATTTCTAAAGAAAGTTCATGTGTGTTTTAGGCAGGTTCATATAATTTCTGAGATAGGTTCATAAAATTTAAGGAACTTTGACTAAATCTCAAATATGAGAATTACAAGCTTGAATAATGTAGATTCAAGGGAAAAATTCTGGATTTTCCAACAACAACAAAAGCTTGACATTGGGTAACTTTTTATTCAATGGAAATGATGTGAAAACAACAAACACCAAACACCAAACTAACAACAAACATGAAAAGTGATTAAATAAAAACTAAAACAACAGCCACACGAGTGATTAAATCATGCCTTGGAAATGTGGACAACATAGGTTAAAGGAGCAAAATTTTGATGAAGTACTTCAATCAAGCAAGCATCATTCTTGGACACTCCATTAGCTTCAACAAAATCTCTCTAACCTCAACCAAACTTGAATCTGTTTCCTCTAAATTTGAGAAGAACATGCCATGATTCATTTCTATACAAAAGGCTGATTTGAGCATTCTTGAAATTAACTAGATTGCCTTCACCATGTTCCTTAGGAAGTAGCTGCACAATGTACCAAAGTTTTTTTTTATATATAAAATCATACAGATTGCAAAAGGCATATTGAGACGTTTAGAAAAAAATGGAGTTTACCAGACGACAATCATCCTCCACAAAGCTTCTTTTCATCGAAATCACAAAGCTGTAAGCATTGTTGGAAGACAAGTTTTCTGCTTTCCGTTTTGCATCAACACGGTTTGGTTCTATTTAATCATATTTTCAGAAACAAGAAATTATATAAATTTTGCCTATTGTCATCAAACAAAAGCCTTTTGAAGTCAAAGGAGCAAGCATATAAAATTTGTCATTAAAATTGCATATGAAATTCTATTGTATCAAATTTTTTTCATCATAAGTGAGATTGTATAGTAACATTATTCATTCATCAATACATTATGTCACCAAACTCCCTTTCATAAACAACAATAATGTCTAGGCATTATATTGTCTTCATGTTTACAATTCAAATCATCATCCTAAATTCATCTCAATACTGTCATTAAATTTCCAATTCTAGGTCATCATTATGCCTGAGCATCTTTTTGTCCTAAAAAAACAATCACATAGTGCATTACATTATAATCCATATCATTTAATATTCAATTTATCAAATTATGTTCTATCATCAAACTCATAAATTATCCAATCAAGTTCTTAATTCCAGAAACTATAGACAGTTTGAGCACTGTCATCTAACACACAACAACAATGAAATTCTAAAACAAAATTAATATTTGGCAAATCATCAAATTTCAATTATCATAAACATTTTCTCTTAAAAAACATTCTGTCATCAAAATTACATTATGTCTAATCATTATTCTGACATCAAAATCCATCAACATTTTGTCATCACTGTTCCATTCCTGAATTGAATTGAAATTAAGAAACAATTTGTCATTACACTTTCAATTCTAAAACTAAGTTCAAAATCATGTCATCAACTTTCCAATCTTAATCCAATATTTTGTCCTCAAAATTATAATTATGTACAACATCTTTCTTTATTCAAAATTTGTCATTCAATTTTCCATATCTAATCAGTAGTCCATCTGAGCATCATTTTGTCATCGGCATAAACATTCAAAGTATCATTCTATATTCATCTAAACTCTGTTATCAAATTTCCATTTTTAATCCAACATTGTGTCTAATCATTTTTCTATAAAATCCTTTTTTTTAACAACACACTGTCATCACTGTTCAATTCTTTAATTGAAAAGAACCTAAGTAGCAATATGTCATCATAATTTCAATTCTAAAACTAAATTATTGATTTTTAAATCCTTTGTACTATAAATTACTTTTTTAATGGAGCATATGATATCATATTCCTAGTTTTCAACAATATGTTGTCATCAAAAATTCTCAAAATCGTAAAAATCTCTGTTTTTTTATTTTTTTTTGTGTTTGAGCATTCACAATCATGGAATTATATGATGAAAGAATGATTCTTACCTAGAATTGTAGTTGTGACGATGGAGGAGGAAGGAGTAGGGAAAAAGAAGGCGCGCGCGTAACAGAAAAAGGGTTAGTTACCCTCCCTTGTATAAACAAACCGGTAACCAAACCGGGTTACTTAACCCGAGTTTGGGTTCCGTATGTTTTTAGAACAATCTAGCCCAATCCGAACTTCCTAAATACAATTTTTTTTGGTAAAAGAATCTATTTAATTTTTTTAAATCATTCTTAAGGAGCACTCTACTAAAATTATGTGACATTTGAGTGAGAAATTTGAATAATAAAATCAAGAGATATTTTAGGTGGAAAAGGGCTTATTAGAGAGTTGAATCTTGTGTTTTCAGTAGATATTGGTAAATGAAAATGGCTGGTTTTACTCAAAACTAGTGTTGTGACTCGTGCAATGCACGGGTAATCCAGATTATTCATCGTAAACATTTATACGGTTTAAGCCAAGTTTGGCTAAAAATTAAGTTTAACTCTCACGAAATAAGCGAAATAAATTTAACTTTTAGTTTGTGATACTAATTAATACATATTCATTTCATGAATGATATATAATTTAATTATATATATAAACATCTCATTATATATTTATATATCATAATTAAATTTAAAATTTATTCTTAATATGATAGGATAATTTGTATTGTTTTTATGTTGAATAAAGTGATTGTTTTATAAGATTTATTTAATTATTCAATATATTTTTAATTAAAGATAAAAATAAAAAATAAAAATAGCTTAACAACCTAGCTAAAATCACTCTAGAGGCTCTAAAAGTTTTAGCTTTAATATATAAGATAGATATTTGGATTTTTTTTAAAGATGTTCCCTTAATTAGATTTCGCCATGGGTCTCTAAAACGTTAGGACCGGAACTACGTATGAACACACATTGTTTGCTAAGAAGGAAGGATCCAAGTTTACGTTAGTTAGTTTTTGTGAGAAGTTATTTACACAGTCAATTATTCTAAGAACTATATAAACGCGGGGTCTATACGCACTACATTCTGAAACTTTTTGAACTACATTCTCGTACGCCCATTATGGGCGTACGCCCAAAATTAGCGTACCGTGCAATTTTCTTGAGTATACGTATGCATAAGTATACGTATACGTATACGGTGAAAAATTGAAAATTGGTCTGTACGCCCAAAATGGGCGTACGCTACGGATATAAAAAACCGCATCGCCTTCTTCTTCCTCCTCTCGTCTGAAGCTGCGATTACTGTTCATATCGTAACCTAAAACTCGCCGCCGTCCAATCTTCTCCCATTTCACTCGTTTTCTTCCCCAAATCTATCCCATTCGACTCGTTTTTCTCATACAATCCAAATCCCTCAATCAATTTCTTCAATTTCACTCGGAATCATACAATCCGAAGAAATGGGGAAAAGCTCGACGGTGGAGGCGACGGTGGAGGCTGCGGCGGTTTCGTCTGTTCTCCCTCCCGTCCGTATTTGTGCTGGTGGCGCAAGAGTGCGAGGTGGAGGAGTTGGGCGGAAGACGAATCCGGCGAAAAAGAAAAGGGGGGGTGGTGGAGCTGCGGTGGCTGAGGTGGTCGGTGGCGCTGGCGAGGGGTCTGGAGGTGGAGGGGAGGAGGTTGGTGGCGCCGTCGAGGTGGCTGGAGGTGAAGCAGGTGGTGGTCGGGGTGGTGGTCGGGGTGGAGCTCGTGGTGGTCGGGCTCGTGGTGGTCGTGGTCGGGGCGGTGCGGAAAAACGGGCCCGTTCGAAATCGCCGGAGAAGACGCTCTCGATCCACGAGGTACGTTAATATTATTTTTTTAATTAGTCGTTATTTATCGTTTAGCGTGAAACGTTATTCGATAAATAACGATTAAAAAAAGATTTATTAATGAAATATGAATTATTTGTTATTTATTAATAAATTATTAATTAGTCGTTATTTATCGTTTAGCGTGAAACGTTATTTGATAAATAACGACTAAAAATAAAATAATAATATATTAATAAATAATATTTATTAATATAATATTAGTTAGTCGTTCTTTATCGTTTAACGTTTCACGTTATTTGATAAATAACGATTAAAACGAAATTTTTTATTATTAAATAACATTTATTAATATAATATTAGTTAGTCGTTATTTATCGTTTAGGTAAAAGAAAATAATATTATATTAATAAATAATATTTATTAATATAATATTAATTGGTCGTTATTTATCGTTTAACGTTTCACGTTAATCGATAAATAACGATTTCAAGAATAAGATTAATTAGTAAATAATATTTATTAATATAATATTAGTTAGTCGTTATTTATCGTTTAGCTAAAAGAAAATAATATTATATTAATAAATAAAATTATATTAATATAATATTAATTAGTCGTTATTTATCGTTTAAAGTTTCACGTTATTCGATAAATAACGAATAAAAGAAAAAGATTTATTAATAAATAATATTAGTTAGTCGTTATTTATCGTATAGCTATTAATAAATAATATTATATTAAGAAATAATATAATATTAATATAATATTATATTAAGAAATAATATAATATTAATATAATATTAATTAGTCGTTATTTATCGTTTAACGTTTCACGTTATTCGATAAATAACGATTTAAAGAATAATTAGTCGTTATTTATCGTTTCACGTTATTCGATAAATAACTTGTAAAAGAAAAAGATTTAATATTAAATAATATTTATTAATATAATATTAATTAGTTGTTATTTACTAAGAAATGAATTAATTAGTAATTAATACATTATTAAATAGCGTCTTAATAAATTATTAATAAGTCGTACCTAAGAAAAAATTAGTAATTAATACATTATTAAATATTTAAAAGAAAAACGTCAAATAATATAAAATAATAATTCGTAAATATGAAAATAGGCTTTAGAGAGGGCTATTACTCCGGCGGGTTGTTCTGTTAGAAAGAAGAAGAAGGACCCTCGTCACCCTAGCGCACGCGGGATCACAGCTTCCCGACGTCGTGGATCTCCTCCAGACATTCCAGGAGTGCATATAGGAGATACAGGGAAAGCTCTGATGGATGATTTGGATGTTAGTGAGGCGGAGGAATTTTCAGAGGAGTTGACGGAGGCAACCGAGGTTGCAGATCAGCCAGAGGTTGCAGATCAGCCAGATGTAGATCTAGTAGATTTGGAGGCGCAGATGCATGCTGATTACTATGAGGGACCACCTGTGCGTGAGCCATCTCCAGTTGGATCATTGTCTCCTTCTGCAGAGGATCATCAGCAGGAGATTGAGGAGCTTGTTCATGATTTTGATCAGGATCAGCCAGACCTCCAGGAGCCCATTCAGGACCCTGTTCAGGACATTGATCCGAGCTTAGCTGTACCGGTTCCAGGGGATGCAGATTATGTGGGGCATCCTGGAGGTCCTCTTAGTTCACGGCTTTTGGTGGATTACAGCACCCACATTGCTCCGGTGATATGGACTGAGACGTCGTCTCTTGCAGAGCGTATTGAGCATGACCCGACTTATGTGATACCGCCCTCATCGAAGGTATGCGTTGTTTCCTAAATGAATTTGTGAGGTAAAACGATCGACACGCTATTCTAATTCATTAATTTCTCTTTCGTACATCAGCTGAAGAGGGTGTTGGATATATACACCCGCAAGGACTTCTTCAGGGAGTATGATAGGCATAAATCTAATGTGCCTGGGTCATGGTGGCAGCTCGTTGAGCGGAGCCACTTACATGTCCTTGCAGATCCCCGGCTCGAGTACAACAGCATCGATCCGATTCTGATTTCTGCATTTGTGGAGCGTTGGTATCCAGAAACCAACACGTTTCACTTTGCATTTGGTGAGATTGCTCTTACCTTGTTAGACGTGCTGAAGATTCTGGAGCTTCCGATCCATGGACGAGCTGTCAGATCTGTTGAGGCAGACATAGATGGGTTTGTGCATCCTCATGTGCAACGGATGTTCGGGTTTGCTACGATCGAGGAGGCTGCTGTGCTATGCTTACGTACGTAGAGTTTATTTTATTATTTATATTTGATTCCATTTTTTAGTTGATTCAATTAAATATTTATAATCCGTGATAAATTATCAGATGGGGGTTTGAACATCCACGGCAAGAGAGGCATCACCACGATCCACACCCGACTATTACAGATGTTTGATATACGGGACAAGTAAATTATCGTATATTATAAGAATTTCTCATAATTTCTCGAGTAACGTTACTAATTCATTTTTTGTTATTAATTGCAGGACTCCTCAGCAAGAGAGTGATATTGCTTCGCTGTACTTGATGTCCCTGTTAGGCAGTACGACATTTGTAGACAAGTCTCGGATGAAGGTGAAGCACAAATACCTTAGCATCCTCGTAGATCACAATGAGACAGGGTCCTATGCTTGGGGGACAGCCGTCTTGGCTGAACTGTACAGACAGTTGGGTCAGGCCTCCCGTGCTCAATCCAAGGGGTTTGCTGGTTGTCCGCTCCTGCTGAAGGTAGTATTCGTTTAATGTTTGTTTTGTTTTCGTGTATATTTTGCTTATGTATAAAACATTATGAAATTCTGGTATTTGTAGGCTTGGATATGGGCGTATTTCCATGGTCTTCGGGGTCATGCTACGCAGGACTTGGCATCCATGAATGCCTCGGCGGCGGCTATCCGGGAAAACAGCAAAGTCAAGTACCATAAGGATCCTGCTCGACTAGTTTCCCTGAGACTGGTCCTTGACCAGATCACATATGCAGAGGTAAGTACTATTTAATGAGTAATTTCATCATATGTTATGCAATTATTATTTTTTTAAATACGTTTGTCATTTTAAAAAAACATAGGTTCAGTGGAACCCCTGGGGCAAGTTGGATCTCAACGACCCCCAGTATAGGTTAGGTCTATTTCGGGGGCCTGTAGAGTCGTTTGAGGTCAGGGAGTCGCACCATCCTGACCGATGTATGCGACAGTTCGGGTATGTGCAAGGCATACCCGAACCCCCGATTACACCACCTACTGCGATTAGAAATGATTCTGCATCGGGGTACACTGTCACATTCGGGGATGAGGACTACACTTGGGCCCCAGAGACCCTGCCGGATCGATTGATCACCTTAGACGAGCAGGATCGAAGAGGACTTCGAGAGTATGCATGGGATTGCAAGGATGGATATCTGACATGGTTTAATGTCATGTCACATTCTTATGTTGATTCCAGATCACCCAAGCAGGACCCACGTGCACCGTTTCACCACCGTGCGGAGCACATACAGATACCTGCGACAGCCTCTGTAGTTGTGGTACGTATTTTAGTCAATATCGCTCAAGTTATAATTATAATCTATTTTATTCTACTTATATTTACATTTTGAAAATGTAGCGGGGCAACATACTCGCCTCTGAGATATCTAGTTTCCTACGTGCATATGGTGACACTCTGCCTGTAGGACAAGCGAGGATGATGAGGGGGTGGATCAGCATATGGACTGGTGATGTAGTACCAGAGGAGGATGGGCATGTGCAATGATATGATTGTGTTCAGTATTATATTTTGGATGTTTGTGTGATGTATATTTTGATGTATATTATTAGGAAAACCGACTTAAAACGGGCCAAGACGAGAAATGACACGGAAATCGAGGAAAACCGACTTAAAACGGGCTAAGACGAGAAATGACACGGAAATCGAGGAAAAACGACTTAAAACTGGCTAAGACGAGAAATGACATGGAAATCGAGGAAAAATGACTTAAAATGGGCCAAGACGCGAAATGACACGGAAATCGAGGAAAACCGACTTAAAACGGGCTAAGACGAGAAATGACACGGAAATCGAGGAAAACCGACTTAAAACGGGCTAAGACGAGAAATGACACGGAAATCGAGGAAAAACGACTTAAAACTGGCTAAGACGAGAAATGACACGGAAATCGAGGAAAAATGACTTAAAACGGGCTAAGACGGGAAATGACACGGAAACCGAGGAAAACCTAACTAGGGTATAGGGTTTAGGGTATAGGGTTTGGATAGTGGTTAGTGGATAGTGAATGTGGATAGTGGATAGTGAATGTGGATAGTTGTGTTTGAAATGGATTGTTTGGGCCCAGTTCGTTTAAACGCCTTATAACGCTGAAACTCAAAATTTCAAAATTGTAACATGATAGAAAATGAAGTCTTTATTCGTTATCAATTCTCGGAATCGAAAAAAAATCAACGAAAACGTCAACGGGCCTAATAAGGCCAAATTGAGATTTGGTGAGGCCCATTACCTAAAAACGACATAAAACGGGTTAATAAGACCTTAAACATTGAAAAACTTGAAATGTAAAAGTTGTATTTGAGCATTACCAATATGACGTTTCGTTTTTATAATAAAATAACAAAATGAACACTTCGAAATATCTAAACAGTCACTTTCACCTAGTTACGAGTTAATCTCAAGTATATAAGTCGTATAGTTTTACTAATATATGTGTGATATCAATTCGTTACTCAAATAAACTTTACATAAAACTTTCATTAAATGTTATGAAACACTCAAATACTCCAAAATAATGACATTTCACATCTTCGTGTTGATATCACACATATATTAGTAAAACTATACGACTTATATACTTGAGATTAACTCGTAACTAGGTGAAAGTGACTGTTTAGATATTTCGAAGTGTTCATTTTGTTATTTTATTATAAAAACGAAACCGTCATATTGGTAATGCTCAAATACAACTTTTACATTTCAAGTTTTTCAATGTTTAAGGTCTTATTAACCCGTTTTATGTCGTTTTTAGGTAATGGGCCTCACCAAATCTCAATTTGGCCTTATTAGGCCCGTTGACGTTTTCGTTGATTTTGTTTAGATTCCGAGAATTGATAACGAATAAAGACTTCATTTTCTATCATGTTACAATTTTGAAATTTTGAGTTTCAGCGTTATAAGGCGTTTAAACGAACCGGGCCCAAACTATCCATTTCAAACATCATATCTCAAGTTTTTACTATATACCCCTTCTTTTTCAATTTTTTCAATTATTTTTTGGCTAAATACCCCTTGCATCATGAAAACTATTTCTTTTTGCTAAATACCTTTTTCTTGTCTTTTTTCGTTGTACGTCCCTCCATAAACTTGATTTTCACGCCGTTTTTCGTTTTAAACCCGTTTTACTCGATTTTCGCGCCGTTTTTCGTTTCAATCCCGTTTTACTCGATTTTCGCGCCGTTTTTCGTTTTAAACCCGTTTTACTCGATTTTCGCGCCGTTTTTCGTTTTAAACCCGTTTTACTCGATTTTCGCGCCGTTTTTCGTTTTAAACCCGTTTCACTCGATTTTCGCGCCGTTTTTCGTTTTAAACCCGTTTCACTCGATTTTCGCGCCGTTTTTCTTTTTAAACCCGTTTCTCGATTTTCGCGCCGTTTTTCGTTTTAAACCCTTGTAGTGAATTCAGACCTTGTTTCATTTAACCCATCTAAAACATTAAACACATCCGAATTCACTACAGATCAACATCTATACTACCATAATTAATGCGATAGTCCTTCCATTGCTGCATCCTCAGCGCAAACCCGCGATCCAATCCATTCGCACTAGGATCCTTGAACATGCGCCAAACTCCAGGTACAGATGGTACGGGACAACCTTCTCTAAGGTACACCTAAATTACAAAACATAAATACCATGTTAAGCATTAAGAAAATTGAGTGAAAATCACAAATACTTTAGTGAAAATCATACCGGTATGTAGTGGTTTGCTAAGCCCACACGAGCCATTGCATAAATTTTCAAACCATGACTGGAGCTTTGTTGATACACCTTCATCGGTAAGCACAAATATGATCGGACTTTGGATAAGTATATCAAACCAACCTGAAACTTAGTGGCAAATGCTAATCCAATCATGGGCATACTCATCCAGTATCTTTCAGGACATGGTGATCTGCTATAGTTGACCTCTTGAACAAGAGCGTCGAAGTTGTTTGCCAAATCCGGGCGTAGTCTGGTCATGACTCGTCTGTAGATATCACTGTTCTCTAACAGCTCCGTAGTCAGTTCCATGCGAATGCGAGGATATTCTTGTTGGTGATGCCCCAACAACATGGCTAGTGACCGATATCCACAGTGTCCATCCGCCCTTACGTCTTGTGCATCTACAATGTATGGAAACATGAAGAGATCAACATTGTCAACCCCGAAGTCTACCCCACATTTCGTCATTGCTGGCTGAGGGAACTCATCTGTAAGAGTGCAACCTGATAATCCGAACCCCTCTCCACCAGTGCCACTTGAATGACCAAACGCCTCTGCCGCAGTGCACCCAGCAACTTCAAACTCCCTCATTATAGTAGGCTCGTTGAAAGTAGGTTGTGCCGCCGTTGCTTTTCCCTTTCCCTTTCCTCTAACCGTCTTATTCTTCACCTTCGCAACATCATTTTTCTCTAATTCTTCCCTTGCGTACTCAAACGCGCTCATCTCTCTCTCGGTTCCCCACTTCTTTCCTACCGCTCCTCTTGGTCTGCCAGGATCCTTGATTCCCGTCGGCTCCAACGCAAGACTTTGATGTGGATACTCCAACATTGTGTACAAGTCCGCTATCTGAGACCACTGACTTTCAGGAAGTTCCCCCTTTTGCCATCTATCGTTGAGCTCAATGAATCTCAACTCCCGCATGGTCTGAGGTACACCAATCTCTACCTCCCCGTTATCAAGTTCAATCCTATCCCATTCTAGCTGCCTCCAGAATCTGTGAATCTGATTGAGCTTGAATGGCTTCTTCTGAATAATATGTTGCACCATCTCGTGGATGCACGGTAGGCCTTGACATTCTCGCATCCAGTAATCTTCGCAATGTTCCTCATAATTCTTCGCCTTTATATCCTCCCATATATCCCACAACTTATGCAACGCTCTATCAGACACATTATGGAATAGATGCCGAAATATCAATTTCACTTGTGGATTCATTCGTCTGAAAACCCCGGGTGTCTTGATCCGATCCTCTTCCATTGTGGCCCTCACCTTCACAATCTGGCCCTCGATGGCTGCATGGATCCTCACAACCATTCGATTAAAACCGCCTATACTTGAACCGACTATTTTCTTCAACACCTTATGCATTCCCTCAACCCTATGTTTTATTCATTCAATGTCGCGTTTAAGTAAAACAACTATTACATAATAAACTAATAAATAAATCGGAAACGTTTAAGTAAGTTAAAAAAAAATTACCTGTTTGAGGTCCTCGTGAAGAAGTGAAGATTGTGTTCCGTCCATGCGCAAACAATGTTTGTCTTGTAAGGGATAAGCCACACCTTTTCAATGTATCCGACGACGCCGCTTCTCCAAGATGTTCTCAATCCTAGCAGTCTTTCCTCGTATTGTTCCTCCGTTCGTGATAGAAAAAGTCTCCATACTTGCGAGCACAACCTTTTCACCGATTCCTTATTTTTCAAAATTCTGGTAGCGTTTACCTCGATGTTGTGCTTGATATGAACCCAACACAAGAGGTGTTGAACCGGAAGATCTTTGAACACATATTTGATTGCAGTAATGAGAGCTAGTTCTCGATCGGTCATTATTGCAGTCGGCATTACTCCGGCATCCTCAAACAACTTTCTAAGCCTCTGAATTATCCACAAGTAGTGCATTGTTTCCTCCTTACCCGTGAATGCATATGCAATGTTGAATGTCTTATGCGTGCAAGTGAAACCGACAATCTCCACAAGAGGCATTTTATACCTGCATAATATATTTAAATAATGAAGGAAGAGGCATATGCAATATATTTAAACAAAAAAAATTTGATATACAACTATTATGTACCTATTCGTCTTGTATGTGGCGTCAATAACCACGACGTACGGAAATATCTTCAACAAGTGCAACGAGTTTTGATGGGCAAAAAACAAGATTTCCACCTCGTTTGATTTCTTCTTGCAGAGGGGATGCACTACATAGCTGCGCTCCTTCAAAAACTTCAAGGTCCATTGTGTAACAGTCAAATCTCCACGATCCTCAAAATGCATCTTCTGAATAAAGTTGGCGATTTGTTTTGTGGATGTTGTATTCCCTGGAAAGGCCGCACTCAACTGAGTAGCAATAACAGACGGCGTAGTCAAGCTGTTCGCACATACCGTCACAAATTTCACCTCATTCGGCGTCATTCGACCCATGTACGGATGGCCAATGAAGCTAGTGGAAAGCTTATGATTGTGTTGTCCCTATTTTACCTTCACATACCATCCATCTCTCGCATCCCTCGCCCTGAACCTATATCCTCGGATCTCAAACTTGCAATCCGACTTCTTATCCCTACTATCCCGCTCTGTATTAACAACCTCCTCTGTTTCGCCATCCTCTCTTTTCTTTTTCCCTGATCTATACACTCCAGCATGCGAGCACATTATATTCATTTGACGCTCATTGCTATGGCGAGTCACTAATACCATCATAAGTTGTCTACCAATACTCTGAACCCAACGCCTCAAGTGTTCCTTAGTAGGAAACGTTTCTTCGGTATCAAACGAATCATAGTAATCCATACCCTATAATTAATAAAAACTACCATATTTATCACAACTAAAACTTAAAACTACGAGTCCACATCAATCTAAACTATCACTTCTACAAATTATTTGCAACTAAATAACGTAAATAAATACGAACGATTCTAATTAATTACTAACCGAAAAATCTCCGGCGTCGAAGTCTCCTCCTTCTTCGTCGGTATCGTCGTCCCACATCCCGTCGTCGGGTTCACTAAAATACTCTTTCTCATCCACGATCGCATCGTCTTCGTCACTCCCATGCTCGTTCTCTTCAACATACTCGTTCTCTTCACCGCTCCCATACTCAATCTCCGTCACATATTCAAACTCCTCACCATCACTCAAATTTGTAACTCTCCTATTTGACATTTTTGACTTCAACATCCATCCGAAGTTCCTACATTTATACATATACTACATCCCAAACGGTCATATTCTGAAAAAATAGCCGTTGGGATAAAAACAATCGTACGCCCATTATGGGCGTACAGGCGAAATATACCCCAACGGTCACTTCTGAATTTGGACAAATAGCCGTTACACCAAATTTTTAACTCGTACGCCCATTATGGGCGTACGAGTAAAAAATTGTATTTCCCAACGGCTATTTTCAAACGGCTATATTATTAAAATTTATACTGTACGTCGGTTTTGGGCGTACGTCCATTTTGGGCGTATACATAATACCGTATTTTGTATTTTGCCTCACAATCGATGTTGGAATTTTACACTGTACGCTTAAAACGAGCGTACGCCCATTTATGGGCGTACGGTAATGTAGTGTGGAAAGTTGCAAAATGTAGTGCGTATAGATTTTGCCTATATAAATTATAGATCAAAATTAAGGTACTTTTGAGACCAAATGGATCATAATTATTGGTGAAAAGTAGGAACTTTCGAAACCTAAATAAGGGATTTAAAAGACAAAAAATAAATGATAAAAGTCAAACATGAAGCGAAACTTGAAAGATTGGAGACATAAATGAATTAAACATTTCTAGGACCGAAAAAAAGAGAATATACAATGTGGACTGAAACTGTGTATTTTGGACACCGCAATGATGTAAAGTACAACATGTGGTTAAAAGTTGGACACTTTTGAGACCAAAATGAGGGATTGTCCGAAATGGAGGGATGAAAAGTTAAGAACTTACAAGACCAAAATAAGGATTTAAAGACAAAAATAAAGGATAAAAAAACAATCATATTAAAACAGGGGAGTGAAGTGTGGATTGAAACTCGGAAGAATGGAGACCAAAATGAAGAATCTATAGGATGGTCTGATGCGAAAGAAACATACATACAAGAGTAGAAAATTATGGACCTCTGCTGTGAAATTGTATAGGAGAGACACAAATTAAATAGAGAGACAATTGGAGCAACTGGTGCTTGATTATGAGATATTGAAGCCAGGAAAATCATGATATGTCCAATGCAATGGACCAAGCTCATGCCCAAGAAGGCAAGAACAGATGAAAATGCAATATGACTGCCAGCTCAAGAACCACATAGAGAAGCTCGAAGATTTAAATGTCGTAGCCAAAACAAAAGAGCTAGAAGATAAAACCATTTCCCTAGAGGTTGGTAACACAAGAAATTCGTACATAGTGTGTTAAGCAAGGGAAACTAATTTTTACACTCGTTGATATTTATCTTGGTAACTTACTATTTAACGCCCATCTTTTTTTGCTATTTACCGCCCAGGCTTCGTGCGTCACACATGGATTATAACCCTGCGTGACGCATGGTTTAAATCCACACGTCACGCACCGAATACAACCATGCGTGACGCATGGACACAAACCATGCGTCACGCATGGATTTGTTTACCTATAAAAGCCCCAAAATGAAATCCTACCACATTATCATCTTCCTCAACATTGTTCCACGGCGGCTGCGCTCTCAAACGCACCGATTTACCCAAAAACCATCATTCTCATCATCTTTTTTACATATAAGGTATGTAAACATTAAGATTTCATTGTTATGGTATGGTATTGATGTATATATGAGGTTTTCATGTTGTTTTGATGATATTTACTTCAAAATCCAATGTGTATGTTAATTAGTTGATTAGAAATGATTAAACTTGTAATATATGAATGGATTGTGTACTTTGTTGATAATTTATTGACCAATTTGATATTTTCATGTGTATATAGTTTATTAGGGTTTTGATATTGAATTAGGGTTTTGTGAATTAGGGTTATGAAATTAGGTTGTTGAAATTTGGTATGGTTTTAATGAAATTATTGAAAAACTGTTAGAATTTTGGAAAAACTGTTGAGATTAGGGTTTGAAACATGGAAAAACAGTTGACGCACAATTTCTGGAATGTGCAATTCCATGCGTCACGCATGGATTGAAGCCATGCGTGACGTGTGGAATTGCACATTCCAGAAATTGTGTTCTGCAGTTTCATATTGGATTTGATGATATACTGATTGAGTTTTTGATGATATGCTGATTAAATTCAGTAAACTGATTAATTTTGTGGAATTGCACATTTTATGATGCAGATATGGATGGTGGTCTTCTTCCTGGACGCGATACTCGTCAAAGAAACAGAGAACTGAAGAAAAAAGATCTCATAGTTCCAAAACCAAGGAAGAAGAAGAATAGACAAGAATCGCCTCCTCGTCGTTTAGAGTTTTCTGGTGAGATGCAACAACAACAGCAACAACAACAGATACAAGAGCAACAACAACAGCATCAACAACAACAACAACAATTGCACATTCCAGAAATTGTGTTCTGCAGTTTCATATTGGATTTGATGATATACTGATTGAGTTTTTGATGATATGCTGATTAAATTCAGTAAACTGATTAATTTTGTGGAATTGCACATTTTATGATGCAGATATGGATGGTGGTCGTCGACCTGGACGCGATACTCGTCAAAGAAACAGAGAACTGAAGAAAAAAGATCTCATAGTTCCAAAACCAAGGAAGAAGAAGAATAGACAAGAATCGCCCCCTCGTCGTTTAGAGTTTTCTGGTGAGATGCAACAACAACAGCAACAACAACAGATACAAGAGCAACAACAACAGCATCAACAACAACAACAACATCAGCAGCTAGCTTTGTCTGCTGCAAGTTTCGATCCCCAGGGTTCCCCTCATTACTTTCCTGGCACCCCCATTCTGATCCCACATCAAACACTGTTTCCACAACAAACACAGTTTCCAAGCTATCCGGGCTATCCACAACAAGAGCAATCATTTGTGGAGATGATGAGACAAGCTACTGGTTCTCATAACTTTCAGAACCCTCAGACGGGTGATGACCAGTACGCACTGGTTGCTTGTAGCAGTGCAGGGCCATCAGTTGGGGGTGCAAATGCTGATTCTGATTCTGATTATGAGCAGGAGCATGAGCATGAGGAACATGGTGAGGAAGAGGATCAGACATATGAGAATGTTCATGAAGAACATGAAGAAGCGGAAGAGCAAGAGGAGCGAGAGGAACAACCCAGAAGACGACGACGACGACAACCTCCGGTCAAAAACATATACGTCCCTCAGTTAGAGGGGGGTACTCCTGGAGGTCCACAAATTCTGGAGCTGCTCATAAGCTTTGAAGCTCATACAGCCTTTTTTGTGCAAAAAGGAAAGGTATGTAATTAGAATTTGGTTTATAGATTCAATACTTATCATAACTAATTTAATGTTAGGAAAATGGTTGAAAAAAATGAAAAAATTACATTCAATTCATTATTTGATTATATGAAAGATGAAGTATGTTTATTTTTATTTATGAATTGTAAATGTGTTGTGATATTAAATTTGTTAATGTATGAATTGATTTGATTAAATTGATGGATTATTTGTTGAACTATTTGTAGTTTTGTTGAAAATTTGGTTAAGGTGTGCTGCACAGAATGCAGAAACTGGTTTCTTTGCATTCTGTTTAATGCAAATCCACGCGTGACGCATGGTTCATGTCCATGCGTCACGCGTGGAATTTCATTTCAAAGAATGTCAAAGTTTCTGCAGTTTCTGGAAAAAATCTTCACGCGTGGAATTTCATTTCAAAGAATGTCAAATTTCTGCAGTTTCTGGAAAAAATTTATGCGTTATTGAAATGATTTGTGTTACGTAATCAATTTACAGGATAGAGGCGTACTCCCTTACCAGACCAGACAATCACAGCTGAAAGATTGAGAACTTAATTCTGACTTGCCATGGGGTAATCACGCAGTTGCAACGGAGCTGACTCATCTCAGGATGTTGATGTACGATGTGATTGATTATCCGCTCATCTGCGCCTTTATAGAAAGGTGGCATCCTGAAACAAACAGCTTCCACATGCCATTTGCTGAGATGACAGTGACGTTGCTCGACATCAAGAAGCTGATGTTGCTTCCTATTCACGGGAAAGCTATGGTGACCGACCCCACCGCTTCAGTCGGGAGAACTACGAACAAGAACTATTTTGGTGAAAAGGGACGGCAAAATTTTCATCTTCAAAATGAACAGCTCGATAGTTATTGGATTAGAGCGAAAGAGTTTAAGGCGCACATTGAGGGCCTAAATGATCCCGTAGTTCATGGAATGGGCTATATATTCCACTTGTTGGCTTCCACAATCTTCACTGACAAGTCACAACATAAGCTCCTGGTGAGATTTGGTGCATTTCTAGGGAGTGTTGAAGAGGCAAGAAGTATGTCTTGGGGATCTGCGGCGCTAGCATATTTCTATCGCCAAATGGGCATCGCTACACGCCAAAATTGTGGTTTGATCTCATTTTGTTTCACTCTCCTTCAAGTAAGTTTTTAATTATTTAGGAACTACATTTTTTAGCAATCATAACTTATTTCTATGGTTTTAATGCTAACTATATTTTTTAAATGGTAGGGTTGGATATACACATACTTCCCATCCTTAGCAGTTGGTGTTCGGCTTAATCCTGATTGGTCAGTTGATCATCCTCATTTCGAGCGAAGCTTTGGCCTCTATGTTTTTCCTTATATGTCGTCTACATAGAAGAAACTTTGCATTTGGAAAAAGAAGATCCGTTGCACTCATTAAAGCTTGTTCACGGTCGGTGACAATGCAAGTCGACGTTGCTCCAATTCTTCTATACATCTCTTGAAGTTGTTGCATTGCCCACAAATAATGCTCTTTAGTCTCGCCCTCAAGAAATGCCCCACAAACTACAAAGTTCCTCCATGTAGACGTGATTCCAACAATCTCGAAAAAGGGCATTTTGTACCTGTAAACAGATAATTTGAAATAATATTATTGCAATGTTATGGAAAATCATATGTAATGGTCAATAATCACACAAAACTTACTTGATTGTGGCATATGTGGAGTCCATTATAAGTACATAGGGAAATGATTTCAAGAGCTTCATTGATTCTGGGGACGCAAAGAACATATCACCAATCATAGACGCATCATCTTTGCTTGTCCTATACTCTATGAAATAGTCGCTCTGTTTGCATTTGTAGAAAAACTCTTGGATAACAGTTCTTCCTTCCCTGTTTTCGATCCTCGTCTTGGCCATCAAATTGTAAACTTGTTTTTTTTTTGTAAGGTTCTTGGGAGACTTGTTGAGCATAGTGTAAATCTCATTTGGTTTACAATGAGCCCTAGTCATTTCAACTACTGTACACACTTCATCAGGCGTCAATCTGCCTGCAAACGCATTCCCAAACAAGCTACTACCAATAGGATGGTTGTGGGTACCTAACATTACAGTAAGTTTCCAAGCCCCTCTATGCTCCTCTCGAAGCTTTAATTCGAACCAACATCTACATTTTTTCGTCTTGATGTTTTTCCTTACCCCCTTAGCTTTTGAGTAATTCACTCGTCCTCTATCACAGATAAGCTGAAGTTTTCCAGATTTTGTTTCGGTAGGTGCTCTACTCCTTCCATTGACTATGCAAAAGTTGTTGGCTTGTGCAATGTTAGCGGCCCAACTCACTCCCTGTTGTCTAGAGGCGAATACCAAGTCATTTGCAAACAACTCTGAGTAATCAACAGAGACATATTGTTCTTCTTGAACTTCAATATCAAATTGTGGTGCAGTACGCAAAGGACGAAACACATTTAAGCTACTTGTGTCTGAAAGTGGCCTCATCAAATGCGAAGGCCATTGCGACAAACCGTAACCGGTTCCAAAAGATCCAGTGTTGATATCAGCAAACTGTGATTGCGGTTGCTCCCATTTTGTAAAATCAATGCCCAAATCAAACGAAGGTATGTAGTCGAGGTATGACGGAGGTGGGCAGTCATTAAGAGTAATCTTGTCTAATCCGGTAAACACGGAAAAGTTCATCTATGCACAAACACACAGATAACAAACCAGTTAAGCTTCTGTATGGAAAATCCACACGTCACGTGTGGATCCATTCCATTCGTGACGCATGGAATTGAACCATGTGTGACGTGTGGAATTGCCATAAGTCATACATTTCAAACCCCTTAACCAACAAGTCATACATTATAATACATTTCAAACATCATAATCACTAAAGTAAAAAAAAAGTAATATTATAAAATCCATAAAAAGTAATATTATAATACATTTTAAATATCATAAATCAACATAAATTCACAAATCAACATGTTTACTCATACAACTAATACCTTGAACATGTAAAATCCATTAAACCTAACTAATACAAACCCCTAAAACAAGTCAAAACCTTAAAAAGTAATATTATAATACATTTTAAATATCATAAATCAACATAAATTCAAAAATCAACATGTTTAGTCATACAACTAATACAAACCCTAAAACAAGTCAACACCTTAAAAAATATTATTATGAACAACAAATGTTACCTTATTAAGGTTGTAACTTGAAAATGAAGCTTCTCCACCTCTTTCATTGGTGCATTCCTCTTCATTCTCCATATAGAAGGAAAGGAAGATAGTTAAAAATGGTGTTTTGCTCTCAAAAATGTTCAACAATGGTGTTCAAAGGTTTTTGACATTTTAAATATGGAAAGAAAGGAAGATAATAGGGATTAATGTAGGTGTTACGGAAATAGTAAAAATATTAATGGAGTTATTACAGTAGGTGAGACAAGACGTAAGTGCTGGCATGAGTTCTGAAAATAAAATCTGTGCGCCACGCATGGTTAATGTCTACGCGTGACGCATGGATATAATCCACGTGTGACGCACAGTTCTCTTCCATGTGTGACGCACAAAATGACACATGATCCCTTTGATTCTTAGTAACACTGATCTGTGCATGATTTCCAATCAAAATAAAATTACATATTGTCAAAGGTTGGACATTTAGGCCACGTAAGAAGTCCAAACAAAGGATATGCTACTTTACAAGTTCATAGGTGTTATTGGGAGTTACCCACATGGTTAAATATACCTAATAGGCATTGAAAACAAGTTTCATTACATTCGGACATCGTTTGAGTGTCGTTTCGCCAAAAACCGCCTTAAGTCCATTTAAGGCGGTTTTAGTGGTTTTAGTGTTTACGTGCCTCATTTCGTGTGAGCGAGACCTTGTTTCTACTGAATATCCCTAATAAGAGTAATTTGTATAGTATTTTCAACAATAATCACCGTCAATGTTGTAGAATATACATATTGCGACAAGTTAGAGAGTTACGACTAGTATGTTTTTTACAAAGGAGGCGGTACTTTAAAAGTTAGAAGTTGTGATTGGGAGTTACCCACATGGTTAAATATCCATAATAGCCACTGAAAACAAGTTTCATTACATTCGGACATCGTTCGTGTGTCGTTTCGCCAAAAACCGCCTTAAGTCCATTTAAGCCGTTTTTAGTGGTTTTAGCGTTTTGGCATAGTTTCGAATCCCGTTTTGTATGTGTGAGACATTATTGGGACTTTATATGCCTTATAACACATTTGTGTATAAATTTTTCAAACATACGTGAACATCAATGTTGCGACCATATATATTGCAACAAGTTAAGCTTGTGGTGAGTAGTTTGATGTTTTACAAAGAGCGTGTTACTCTAAAAGCAAAAGGTTTTGATGTAAAGTTACGGACATGGTTAAATATATCTAATAGGCATTGTAAACAAGTTTCATTCCATTCCGATGATGTTTCGACGACGTTATGGCGAATTGTGGTTTTAAAGCCTTTAAAAACAACACGGAACATGAATTATTTTGTGTGACATAAGTACAAATACATTGAATACATTAACATGGACCACATAAGCAACAAAAAAATACATTGACATTCATGCGTCACGTATGGTGTAACACCATGCGTGGTGTGTGGATGCATTCCACCCGTGACGCATGGTTTTATGTTGCAAAATCTTATTGTTAAATTTAGAATGCTTATATTGTTGTTATGTTGACGAATGTTCAACCTTATTATATTTCAAATTGTATATGGTGCGCCATACATATTGCGACCTCGTTCGGTTTTCAAACTATGTTTCACTTACAAAGGTATAAATTTGATTTTCAAGTTACACACATGATCAAATAGACATTATAAGGATTGAAACAAAGTTTCATTCCATTTCGATAAAGTTTCGATGACGTTTTTGTCGAATTGGGCTTTATCGCCTTAAAAAAGACACTAAAAATGTGTTTCTTTGCACACTTAACTAGAAATACATTGAATACATTGAATAACCCTAGAGTCATATATGCAAATCCATGCATAACGTACGAATACAATCCATGCGTCATGCATGGATTCTAACCGTGCGTCACGCATGGATGTAATCCGTGCGTCACGCATGGATACAATCCGTGCGTTTTCTGGAATGTGCAATCCGTGCGTCACGCACAGATGACCTGGGCGGCAAATAGCAAAAAGGGTGGGCGTTAAATAGAAAGTATGTAAACAATGTGGACTGGAGTTGGACACTTTGAATTACGATTGATGAGCTAATCAATAAGTATGAATAAGTTAAAGTTGATTATTTATCGGCTTTGTCAACCTTTTTTAACCCCAGCTTAACTTGATAGATAATATATGATCGAAACGAGGGACTTAAAGTGTCGAGTGTTGACCGAATTTCAACACTTTTGAGGATAAAAAGATGGGGTATACATGTATGGACCGAAAGACAAAACTATATAAAGTATGGACCAAAATTACGGTACTTTTGAGACCGAAAGAAGGTATTTAATGTGTGGACTGAAATTGGAGGATGAATAATTTAGCATTTTCAAAATTGAAATTAGGGATTTAAAGTACCAAAAGTAAATGATGAAACATGAACGGGAATAAATGAGCGAATATAGTGTGGACAGAAATTGTTTACTTTTGATATCGAAATGAGGTAACTTATATTTTGTGGATAAAAACTGAGCAATTTCGAGACCGAAATGAGGAAATACAAAGAAAAAGAAAATAAACACTTTCAAAGGTCGTAATAAGATACCTATAGAGGGGAATTTAGGGCGTAAAAATAGGAACTTTTGAAACCAAGACTAGGTATTTAAAATACAAAAAATAAAGGCTTAAAATCAAACAGAGCAGATGAATGCCTTAACCAATGTGAAGCTCCATTTCTTAGAGCTAGCTACTCTATGAAGACTTCAATCATATTTTATAAATTTATTTAGTAAAAAAACAAATAAACAAGTTATTGATGACTAGATGGATACAAGTTGATCAAATAGTAAATAAGTAAATTCAAACATTAAATATAAAATACAAAACTCGACGGGAGTCAACAAGATCCGACCAAAACTTCATGCTTCGCATGAGGCATGGCAAAAAGGAATTTCAGTCTTCTTCTTAATAATCTAACTAGTGTTTGTCCCGTACGACGTACAAATAATGATACAATTTATAAAGTAATATAATAATTATTAAATTTAATATAAAAAATTAATAGAGATTAAATAAAAATTTATGATAATTAGTATAACAAATATATCATATTCATTTCTTTTAAGATATTCTCAAACAAACAAAACTGAGTTCTAGAACTTCCAAATGGAAAGAAATGGATTGAGAAAAATTTGAAGTTCATACACGTGGAGATTAGGGTGGATAGTAGAGTAATTTTTAGATTTTTTTTAAATATAATAATTAGATGAAAATGACACATGGCGCATTCTTTTACAAAGAGATGGCTTCAACTTTAATATTGTACATAGTAGATATTTAAGTGCAATGTATAAATCTAATATTTAAACAAATACAATCTAATGTTGATGTGCATTGTACAAAAGGAATTATTAAATTTCTTAGTGTAACAAAAAGTCGTGATAATTACGACTTTCATAAAAAATATAACTAGGCTCGACAATATTTGACATTGAGTATTATGTTTTGAGTGCAAATACTTTATGATATTATTTTCTTATAAAATATGTAACATCTAAATCTAATATTTATGTAATTATACCCATCATAAATATATAACATTTTTAGTGCAACTGACCCATATATATCAAATTGATATAATTTTATTTAACACCTTATCATTCATATTTAATTTTCAGTCAATATACCAAAATTTGATCATTTATTAATAATAAATTGACATTTAATTATCCATTAAAGTATAATTATAAAAAAGTACAAATTAATATTTGTATTCAAAAATTCCTATAAACAATTTCGATAAAAAAAAACTCGTGCAGAGCGTGGGAAACGACTCAAACGAGGCCTAAGAAACAACTTTACCGTTTAGATTCGACAAATGAAGGGTGAAGAGTCAAGTCGTTTTTTTTGCAAAAGTATACATTTTTTCGTATTTATAGATTTTTACAGAGACCGTATTTTATTGTGTTTATGGTGTTTGTGTTTAAATGTTTATAACAAAATGTTCGTTAATTTTTATATTGCATAATCATTGATTTTATTTTCGTTCATCATTTATTATTGTGATTGATATAAACACAACCATGTATATCTGTGTTAGGTGAGAGCGAGCCCGAAAACAAAACAAAGTCTTTTTCAATTCTCATAACTCATAAGTACTAACATTTTGTGTTCACTTTGACATTTACCTAATCTACCTAACTACAATATAAGGGACAAATCAAGTCTTTGTTAAAAATTGCGTCATATGTTGCTAATTTATTGGCCATATATCCATATTTTAAAACAATTTTCTTTTTTTGAAAAAGATTAAACTATACTCACCTTCTCCACAATCTGATTAGGTTAAAATTGTTTTTGAAAAAAACCCTAATGAAAACTAAAAATAAGGTACTTAATTTACTAAAATGGAATAGTGAAAGGACACTAACGTTGTCATATCCACTCTTGATCTATGTTATCTGAAATGAAAATATTTGAAAGATAAATAAATACGGATGTATAGGCTAGGTTGTTACACTGTTAATATTCTCTACAGATCCTATATTGTAACTATATATATGACTCATTAATGCAAGGCAAACCCAAGTGGGAAATTATCTTATTCTCTCTTTCTCTCATGGTATCAGGCTGATATCTCTCTCAACAAACTTCTTCCCTCCTCCTCTACAACAATGACGAACCCAACACAAACAACACCAAACGATCCGTCCAACCACACTTCCACTTCAAATGGCCCCAACCGCTCTCCCTCTGAAATCGCCATGGCTCAAGCTCTACATGTAGCCTCCATCAAAACACATGTCCCAGTTGTCCTCGATCTCAAGGAATCGAATTACAACAAATGGCGTGCACTTTTCCTAGTCACTCTAGGAAAATTTGCTCTTCTCCCCCACATCTCAGATGAGCAACCGGAAAATCCTAACGATCCGGAATGGAAGATCCTCAACTTCACCGTCACCTCCTGGATCTATGGCTCAATCCACCCCAACATTTTCGACATGGTCATCAAAGATGGTGTTTCTTCCAAGGAGCTATGGAAGAGTATTGAGAATCTATTTCGGGATAACAAAAAGAGTCGTGCAATCAATCTGGAAACTGAATTCCGAAGCCTTCTTCAGGGCTCGATGAACATCTCCGACTACTGTCAGCGCCTCAAAACCTTAGCCGACGGCCTGACCGATGTCGACAGCCCCGTCTCCGACGAGACTCTTGTGTTGCAGACCATCTGTGGTCTAAACAATGATTTCCAAACTATGGCGGCTATTATTCCAATGCAACGACCATTCCCGACGTTCCAAGAATGCCGCAGTATTTTACTTCTTGAAGAATCACGCCGCGCCAACAACTCCACGTCAGAGACGACGCTCGCTGCAGTGGTTCCACCTGCTCCCTCTCCCGCTCCAGCAGCACCTGCTCCGCCGGCAAACAATCCTCCGCAACAACACAACAACAACAACAGGGGGCGATCTCGTTTTCGAGGTCATGGACGAGGTCGTTTCGGCGGTGGACGAGGCTGGGCAAACTGGCAGCAGCAGCAACAACAATGGCAATGGCCACCACAACAACAGCCTTGGAATCAAAATCAACATCCCTGGAACGCTGGAATCTTAGGTGCTGCACCTCGTCCAAACAATAATCAGGCGCAACAACAGGCCATGGTCTCAGAGTGGGATCAAAACCGGTTGTTCAATGCTTTTAATTCCAGTTCGCTGCAGCAACCACCCGAAGGATGGTACATGGACACCGGCGCCTCGTCCCACATGACTTCAAACGCAGGTATCTTATCTCCTATTTTTAATTCGGGTATTCATACTTCTTCTAGTATAATTGTGGGTAATGGCAACACTCTTCCCATCACAAAAATTGGCCATCATAAACTCTCAAAAAGTCCTAATCTAAACCTAAACAATGTCCTGGTAACCCCTGGTCTCATCAAGAATTTAATTTCAGTCAGAAAATTTACTACAGATAATCAATGCTCTGTTGAATTTGACCCTACTGGTTTTTCTGTGAAGGAACTCCCAACCAAGAAAGAGATAGTCAGATGCAATAGCCGCGGTGATCTCTACCCATTTCTTCCAGCTTCGTCTTAGTCTTGTTGCCCTCACGGCGTCTCAAATTCAACCTCAAATAATCTGGCACCGCCGTCTTGGTCATCCCGATGCACATGTCTTTCATCAGCTTCAATCGAGTCACTCAATAAGCAGTAATAAAGAAATTCCCCTTCTATGCCATGCGTGTCAGCTCGGCAAGCACCACAAATTGCCATTCCAAGCCTCCACGTCTAGCACAACGGCGCCTTTCGATCTAGTCCATTGTGATCTTTGGACTTCACCAGTGCTTAGTCTTTCGGGTTTTCGATATTATCTTGTTATTTTAGATGATTTTTCTCATTATTTGTGGACATTTCCTTTAAAACATAAGTCTGAAGTCTTCAATAAATTCACTGCCTTCTTAGCATTTGTGCAAACTCAATTCAATTCTACTATCAAAAGCTTGCAATGTGATCATGGGAAAGAATTTGACAATAAAGACTTCCACAATCTATTCACAAAAAATGGGATGGTTTTCCGTTTCTCTTGTCCACACACTTCTCAACAAAATGGCAAAGCCGAGCGCATCATACGAACCACCAACAACATGGTTCGATCTCTCCTTTTCCAAGCCAAAATGCCCCCACCCCTATGGGCTGAAGCCCTATCTACCGCCACACATATTCTCAACATACTGCCAACTAAAACACTAAATCAAGTCACCCCCACCACATTCTATACAATTCCGCACCATACTACGGTGACTTACGTGTCTTCGGTTGTCTATGTTATCCCAACTTAACCTCCACCATGGCCCATAAATTGAGTCCTCGTTCTAGTCCTTGTGTGTTTTTAGGGTATGCTTCAAATCATCGTGGCTATAAATGTCTGGAAATCTATTCTCTCTTTCTCTCAATATTGTTGACATATATAAAAGGATTTAGAACATAGAAAAACCTTTTTTCAAAAATGATTTTACTATTTATTTATTTATTGAGTTTAAAAATAAATAATTTTCAAAATAAGTTGACGGATTTTAATTTTATTCTTTATAATTATTATTAATAGAATAATTTATAAAAGTGCATTTACATAATTACCCGTGAATGTCACGAGACTTACATTAGTTTTTGCTTAAATGGGTGGACTCTTTAGTATGTATTTACTTTGGCCCAAACCAATTAGGGTTATGTTTCACTTATTCTCCGTGGTTTCCTTGACCCGCCTATATAAAGGGTTGTCATTGTTTGCAAGACTCATGATGAATTTCATGCATTTTTGAATCTATTCTAAGTTTTATGAGTTTGTGAGCGAACCTCTTCACCTAGTTTCAAAAGTCTTGAAATCCCTCATCGCCGGAAAACAAGCCTTCTAGTCCGATAAATCACCTAGAGCAATCTCCCTTACAGCCCTACAAGCTCAACGCCTGGTCAACAATGAGATATTTTTTATAGGGAATCACATTTCTTTTTTTGCTAGCTCAATTAGCTTAAATGATCTGACTAAAAAATCGAGTTCTTCAAAGAGCCTCCTTCAGTGATTAACAAACTCCATCAGTTTGATGGTAGGAAATCGACATACCTAGAGGTAGCAGAAAGTATGGTGAGATTGGGGACGACGCTTGATCTAGAGAAGAGCCCAACTACTCGGGAGCGCTCACTCACCAGAATTTTCGTGCACACCTTTCTCTCTACAAGACACACACGTGTGCACATATGGAAAGTTAGCAACATGTAAATCCACACAAAAAAAACAAAGATGGAAGAAGCTTACTGTTTAAGTGGCAATGGATGAGCTCAACTAGGATACCGTGGAATTCAAGGCGAAGCCCCACGACACTGGACTTCTCCTCATCCTCCATGACCAAACATTTGGCCAGCGAATGAACATTGGAGGGTGACACGAGTCCCTAAGCACAACTGAAAATACACAAATATCAAGGAAGCACGCATCCTTTCGGGCCACCAAGAGCTTGTTCTCTCCCAACAAGCGCCTTTGAATGAAGTTGAGCATATCCTTGGGTGCTCTTTGCAGCCCAAGGACGACAATGTCACACCTACTAATCGTGGTCAGAATGGTGCACAAGTCGTCAAAAGCAGTATGATTCAGCAACATGCAACAATAACAACGGCTGAAACGCACACTCATTACACACCACGTCCTCGGATGACTCCTCTGTTCATCAAGGCTACCAAAAAGCAACCACGGCTGGGCCGAGATCTTCTTCCTCGCAAACAAGTTCACTCTAGACGAAGATTGCAAATTACGTAAACTCGTAAAATATTAATTGCTTGTTTGATTAGTAGTTTAGTTCCTATGATTTATAAAATTTAAGAAAATAGAATAAAATATTATTATTTGGTTTAAATTTATTTTTTCAGAAAATCATGAAAAATTATCTTTATAAATTACATCTACCTAACTACAATATAAGAGAGAAGTCACCCCTTTGCAAACAATTGCGCCACATTACCGCCACTTCATCACCTTCTCATCTTATTTGTCAAAAATAAAGAAAATAAATCTCCCTAATTAAATTAAATCATAAAAAAATGGAACTACCTCCTTTAAATTCTCCAATTCAGATCATGGTTTGTTTTTACCTTCTCCACTTATGTAATTTTAAAATAAATCTTCCCAATTAAACTAAATCCATTTATGAGTTTGTTTTTGTTAACCTATAAAATATCAAACAAGTTTGTAAATTTATTTTATTTTCAAATATGAAACTTTTTGTAATTTTTAATTTTTAATTAAAAAACCTAAAAAATTAGTTATAAACTAGAAAATAAAATTTATACGTAACTAAATTGTACATATTAGAAACATAAACTATCTATACGTTATTATAATACTAATTTCTACCACAAAACTATAACGGTTACAACGTCGAGTTACTATATTTCTTTTTGTTTGCTATGTTTCTAATATTGTATATAGAAAAACTTACGGTTCAGTTTATGTATAATAGTTAGGTTTGATATTTATTTTCGAATTTAAGATATGACATTTATAATTTTAATTAACCATTGACTTTTCTTACTTTTCTATATTTTATTTCAGTGAAATCATAAAATTTATCCAATCTATGTGTATATATATAAAAAAAAGTTATTTAGAGCTCTCTCCTTCATTCTAGGTTCATTAATCATATGTATCATTTTGTGGATTTTTTGAATTTTTCTTAAGCATTTTAATATTTTTAATAAATATTCATATATTTATACACTATTCACTACTTTGCTGAACCGAAAAATTTGAATAATCATATACAAATATTAAATGTGCATACATTTGAAACAAATTCATTACTTACACTTGTGCACTATTTAATTTGATTGAAACTCAATTTTTTACACTCATACATTATTCTGAATTACTCCGTAAATAGTTTTATATAAATAAGAAAAGAGTTCAAATTAATATATAAAATTTGGTAAAAATTGACTTATGCTAATTTGATAAAATAAAACTATAGAAGACATAAAATTTTATTTATATTTGTTTTTATTGATTATATATAAAATTTTAAATTTAATTATACAACAATAGCATTTATAAACTATCAACTTATTTTTCGTATAAAATTATATACGAGATTACTGATTAATTGATTCATGAACTAAATAAACTCGCGTCATAAGATTATTTATTAACTGATTCATGAACTAAATAAACCCGCGTCATAAGATTACTTATTAACTGATTCATGAACTAAATAAACATGCGTCATAAGATTACTTATTAACTGATTCATGAACTAAATAAACCCGCGCATAACCTGGGTATAAACTAGTTACAATATAAGGGAAAAGTCAAGTCTTCACAAAAAATTGCTCCACCTCAACGTCACGTCACCATTAAAAAACTAGTTAATTAAATTTTTAAATAAAAAACTCATTTTTCCACAGTCTTCCACCTCCTCCATGATCTCTTCCAAATATGTAAATAAAGTCACAGATTCAAAAGCTTTGGTCATTTACAAATCATGTTTAGGAGGATCATACAATAAGGTGGTATATTGGTGAGAAAAAACAAGTTTATATTCATTCTTCATGTATTATATAAAAATAAAAAGGTTCGTTGCTTTTTGTATTGTTTTCAAGAAGTTTTTTTCTTTTGAATTTCAATCTACTATATATAAATAGGGTGTGAATCTCATGATAAAGTCCCTTATAAAGATAAAAAATAATGAAACTAAGTCATTTGATGTCTTGACATCCAATGACTTAGATTAAATTAGCTACCTCCAGTTGTAGTAGGGGTAGGTGTGGTGGTTCGGCGGCCTCCCGACGACCACCCGACTTAGATCGCCATGTGTACAACTTTTATGAGCCACAAACCATTTCTTTTTTTAATGTTCTAAGTCATTCTTATATACTATCAATCAAATATTACATATTTCCTAATTAAAATAAGTAGTATAAAGAAAGTCTAGATTTGACATTCCTAATAAAAATAAATTATATTATTAATTATGCTAGCTATTATCTTAAAACATAGTTTTATTAGACCCTTTATTATGTCTCCTACTTTTTGTCAATTAAAATGAATTATTAGTATTTCAATTAAAAGCTTTAAATTTAAATAGAAATACATATCTTATTAGTGATAACATTTTTTATAGATATTTCACTATATTGCTCATTTTATATTAATTAATCTAAAGTGATCGTTTTTCTAACTAGAATAAATTGTGTTATTCAATAATAAAACTTTTCTTTGTTATTTAATATATATTGATTTATTATTTTAAAATATTAATTAATTGTTTCACGGGAGTTAAGCTAGTTTTCATAAAGGAGATCCATTATGCATAATTTAGTAACTTAGTAACTTAGTAACTTAGTAGTGTGCTAAAATCTAAAGAGATGTGATAGGCGGCGTGTTAACCTGAGATGGACAATCAGACTATACACAAGAAATATAAGGAATGATTTGTGTCCAATACAACTACACCAACTAAACTACCTTTCCAATGTTATCTCTCCGCTTCTTCATTCTCAGTCTGCATGTAATGTACTGTTCATGTTGTCGCCATGTAAATCGATCCGAGCTCGAGCGAGTAAGTTGCGGCCCTGCACCTACTGTAAGTTCATAAAGATTATATATGTATTTCCGAACTTTTGTGTGCAACCAATTTGATCTATTCTACTAGTGTTCTGTACTTTAAATTGATCAATGAATTTTGGATATGAATTCTAATTACTAGTTGGCAATTTATTTATTTATTTAATGTATTATTGACAATTTTATTAGTGTTTGATAATTTATTAGTATTATTGACATTTTTAGAAGGGTTGTTGACAACTTATAAGTGTTGTTGGTTGTGTTGATGATTTATTTAGTCGTGTTAACATATCTATTATTGTTGCTGACAGATTTGTTAGTATAGTATGGCTGTGTTCACGGTTTATTTAGTCTTGTTGACAGTTTTATTAGTGACGTATGGTTCTGTTGACAAATTTATTATTGTTGTTAACAATTTTATTAGTGTTGTATGATTTGTGTTGACAATTTATTAAGTTGTGTTGACATTTTTTTTTGTCGTGTTGATAGTTTATATATTTTGTGTTGACCATTCTTTATTTGGCCGAATTTGCGCAGAACCATCCCATATTTTACTATTTGCAAGGAATTAACCATTTTTGCTATTTCGTTAACATGGAACCACTCATCCCTCATTTCCGTGAAGCAAATCGTTAGTTTTTGTGATATTACTGATTTACCCCCACTTAATTCTAATTTTACAGGGCAAATATTTCATTTAGCATTGTATTAATTAAATTAAAGTTAACCCCAAATTGAAAAAAAAAAACAATTATTGAATTCAATTGAACAAAACCCCTAAATTGAACATAACCCTAAGCGATGGCCATAGGTAGAGAGATTGTTCAAAACTGAACGTGAGGAGGTCAGTGTTCCATCGGAAAAAATATAATGTCAAAATTTATCTATAGTTTGTAATTACTCTATTATAAGTTTCTTAACACCCTTTGAAAAATAGCTAAATCAATTACAAACTTGGACTTAGTGTTCAATTAGATGTTTGCAACTTCAACTTAGAACTATAATATCTTCAACTTAACTATAATATCCAACACTATTAACTGCGTCAGGCCCAAAATAAAAAATAATGGGTTAAGGGGTTCTCTCACATTCAAATGTGCCTATATCTAACATGATAGAAAGTTGTCATCGAATGATGACAAAACGTTGTCATCACGATATGTTAAAAGGTTAAAAAGTACAAATTTTATGAAATAGGGTTAAAAACTACAAGAAAAATCTTGACAGGGACAGTATTTTCCATATTAAGTGAGAGGTTGTTAATAGACTGTCAACACAACACTGACTGAGCACTAAGTCCAAGTTTGTAATTGATTCAACTATTTTCCAAAGGTATTAAGAAACTTATAATAGTTGTAATTACATACTACTACCTCCGCTCACTAAAAAAAGTCATTTTAGACATTTGTACAATAGTCAAGAAATTCAATAATTACCCTATATTTTTATTACTTTTTTTTAAAATTCATAACTCACTTCATTTTTAACCAATCAAAAATCACAATTTGCAACCAACAAGCATGTGGTCGGGTGGTAAGGGACCTCAACCACCCAACATGAGGTCTCGAGTTCGAGACTTGGTGGAGGTTAAAAATTGTTTGTTGGGAGAGTCACTCACGCAGCTCGAACTCTAGATGTAAGGGTAGTAGGGGAGTCTCCTAACCGCTGAACTAGAGTGGGAAACAAAAAAAAATCACAATTTGCATCAAAAGAATAAAAAATTACAAGTTGCAATAACAAACCTCGTAATTCACTACTTAAATACCTAAAATGATAATCTTTTCTTAACAAGAAAATGAGGTTAGAATGACATTCTTTAGTGAACGGAAGGAATATATATTAATTTCGACATTATATTTTTTCTTATGGATTTATTTCAATTTTGGGAAAAAAAATAACAAGTAATTTAATTTATGATCTTAGAGCTAGGTTAGAAAAATCATTAATTTTCAATTTTATTCTTTTTTGAATTACTAATCCAATTTAATTAGTTGTTGCTTGGTAACGTCCATGAGACGTTTTCCCCCTTACAAATAGACTAACAAGATTATATATGTTGTTAATGGTTATATACAGTATGATTGATTAATGAAATGAGAGTTTATAATGTTAAATATGAAGTGAAGTTAAATATGTACACAAGCGAGAAGATGATGGGGACACACTAGTTTTAACTTGTTCTTCTTTAGCATAACTAGGTGTGGTGCATGCTCTTTTTAATTAATTCGAAAATTCGGATTGATTGAACACAACAAACAATTGAATTGAATGCTGAGTAGATTACTAGGTGCTTCAGAAGACGATCGATCGAGGACCACTACTCAATCATAAATTATTTGTACCTCGTATTATAACATACGGGAGTATATCCGTATTATATTCAACTGAAGTGTTAGGGCATCAGTAGTGGAGTCCCTTATGAGAGTCTTTTAAAAAGGGTTTGTTGTTAAGAGACTCATATAAAATGTGATGTTTTATTGGAGTCTCTTAATAAAGGTCTCTTAATGATATTTAAAATATATAAAAAAATAAAAAAATTTATAAATATATCTGAAATGGATACCTATAGATAGATAAAAATGTAACTAAAATTATATTAATATTGTTTCATTTTTTTAATGTGTAAATTTTAAGCTATATTGAATTTACAAAACAAAATAACTAAAGAGACACACTAATCAAAATGTGTCATGTGGCGCTGACACATTTAAAGTTAATTTGAGAGCCCTGTTTGGGGTGAATGCTTAAGAATGTGTTTTTAATTTAATTTCTAGATAAAATAAATACTACAACCAAACAACACATATCCCAAATTACACAAGGGAGAGTCTCTTGTTTCCCTTAAAAGTAGGGACGAATTCATAGGTCCCTTAGCATTAATTGATTAAAATATTCAAATATATTTAAGAGACCTATAAGGGCTTCCACTAGTTATGCTCTTAGAAGATTTTTGTCACATATACGTACATTAATTTCATTTGTATCGAGTGACAATGATAGTGTTGAGCTTTAGCTTGGGATTGTGTTAAACATTATACTAGGAATGGATGCATGAAAAGATAGTACGGAGTACTTCGTATTGAAGTAGTAGTGCTCAGCTCCTTTATAAGGGCCCGTTCAGCTCGACAAATTTCTCCATTTTAGTTGGTGTTTTGGGTTGATTTTGGGCAAATCATGTGGTTGACGTCGTCTGGACATGTTCGGCTCGTCCAAATCAAGATGGTTGAAGTTGAGGGAGGCATTTGACAAATCTGGGGAATTCCATCTCCTTCATACAGAATCTCATAATGTTACGAGGCAACTTATTGATTTGCTTCAACTTCATCAGGTAGATGATGAACAATTTCTCTCAAATGCCCATGAGATTGGAAAATTTGTTTTACAGATCGATTATGATGAATCCCAAATTCTAAGGTTTGCTCCTCAGATATGCTTCCCCTTCCTTCGTGTAATTTGATTTTGTAATTGTTTCTTGTTTGATTTTGCATATTCTTTCAATTTACAATTGGTTTACTGAATCTATTTGTTCGATTTTGATTTTTCTATAGAATCAATTATATATAAGTCATGATAGTATAACAATACAAACAAATACATTGTGCATTCAAAGTGTTTTATAAAATGCCTGAGAGAACATATGCATCTCAAAGTGTTTGATTTTGATTTCTACTTGTTGAATGCTCTTGTTTACAATAGATAGTTGCATGCCTTCACCTCTTTCATAGAGACTCACTGCTCCAACTACAAGGAAGTTTCTCACTTATATGATAAGGAAAGATTAGTTATCTCACTTATATCAGTGTATTAGCTATAAGAGTGATAAATTAAGATGAAAGAATTCTCTATCTGAAATCATTGCACTAGCACAAATATAGTTTTTTATCACATACTTTTTATGTTTTTCTTTGACCGTCTTAAAATATGTTCGGGAATCTTTTATCACGGACCGTCGTCAAAACCGTGATAAAAATAAGAGGTGCATAATGCCTAAATTAATATATCACGGTTGTTGATAAACCGTGATATATAATCGACTATTTTATATAAAAAATGTCTTTTAGCTGCAAGTCTCCTTCTTTCTTCTAGTATATCAAAACCTAACCGCCCCTTTTTTGCTTCCTCCGCCTCTCTCTCTTTGAAAAGAGGTGAAAACCCATTTCTGGCCATAAATTCCTCCTCTCAAAGACTTGGAGAAATGACTCTATAGTGTTGTTCATCGGATCGGAGATCAAAATCTATACATGACGTCGGTAAGGATGGATTCAATATTCAGTCTTCTTTGGCAACTCGACCATGGATTTTAGGGTTCTTGCTTGAGGAAGACGACGACATACAGTTAGCTTGCTCAAGGTACGGTACACCTTAATGTCTTCCATATTTCTTTTCCGTAGATCTTTGCATATCCTCCCTCTCACTTTTCTAAACCCTAAAAAGCTAGAGGAAGGGAAATAAATTTTTTGGCCAATCTGTTCCCTTTCGTTTGTTGAAGCTCGATTGTAAGGTCTCTCTATCATATTTTAGGCCAATCTATTCCCTTTGAATTTGATGCCCTTTTCACCTTTTCTTTGGTTTTCTTCTCGAATTTATTTTCTTCAGTGTAGGGTTTAAGGTCTTGTCTAATTAATATCCCTTCAATTTCGTAGAAATCTCATGTTTACAATGAGATATAGTATCTGTGATACAACTTCAACCATCTTCAATTACTAGGTCTGCCCTCGTATTTTGGAAATTTATTTTGCAGGCTTATTATAATGGTGGAGCTCCTCCTGCCATTTTCGCTTCAGCTGTCCCATATTCTTCTCCACATCCCTATGTGTGGGGAACCGAGGTACTTGCTTCACCTTCCTTGTATACTTGTTTTTATGACCCACACTTTCCTTAACAACTGTTCTATGGATGATCTCTTTTTGCAGCATCCGTTGATGTCACATTATGGAACACCAGTCCCGTACCCTGCAATCTATCCTCCTGGAGCAGCCTATGCTCATCCTAATGTGGTAACCATAATCATTATCTTTTTGTGTCGAGGTAATGATAGGCTTCCTTAAGAGGTAGATCTACTTTTTTCATTTGATTAATGCTAGTGTTGATAGTGTTTCTGGTTTTGGGTGATTTAGAATTGTTTTTTTTGGTGGGGAAAAAAACAATATTAAAGGTAGAGATGATTCCCTGGTGCAAATGCCCAAGTTTACAACATGTACTCCGTAGTAATACTTTCTTCTGTTATGGTTGGAGTTATCATTGTACCACACAAAATTCAATGATGGAAATTAATTTTATTTTGTTTTTTGTTTTCCATTGACCATAAAGTATCTGAAAGATTCCTCTCTCTCTGTCTATATGTATTACTAGGCACGGGTTGCCCTGCTACGCAGGCTCAATTATTCATGTTCGCGCGTGGAAATTATTGATTTTCGTATGTGATTTAATGTAATTACGCATTATTTTTTATATTTTTGTTGTTGTTATCGAATTTGTCAATATTTGTAGTTATAAGTATTTTTGATTTCCTAATATTTATGTTTGTAGTAATTTTGGAGCATTATATTGGTTCATATATATAATTTTATGGAAATGAGTCAAAAGTCTCAACCTTCAACGATTTGTGTGCAATCAATGAAATTCGACTACATAAATTTTATAATACGAATATGATAAAAGTTAAAAATTACACTGGTGAAGCTGTATTTCTAATTTAATAGTCATCCTTTCTAATTATTAAAAACCCAACATGTAAATTTTTTTTTTATGAGAACTATTAATGTTTAAGAATGAAAGATTAGGAATATTGATTGTGGTGGAGATAAGTATCAATTACATTAATTTTTAACAAAAGACAATCCTTTTAGATATTAAATTAAATAAGATAAGAATTAGAATAAGATAATTAATAATGAAACCAAAAAGACTTAATTGGATTTAGAATTAATCAATAAGACTTAAATGGATTAGAATTAATGACAATTAATTAATAAAAATGAAAAAGACTAACATAAATATAGTATTAATTAGGTACCGATTTCATTCAATTCGTTCGTTGGACAGCCAACTTTTATATAGACTAGATACGGGTCTCGCGCTCCGCGCGAGAAAATTACGGATTTTCGTATGTGATTTAATATAGTTATACATTATTTGTTAATATGTTGTTGTTGTTATCAAATTTATTAATATTTGTAAATATAAGTATTTTTTATTTCCTTATATTTATGTTTGAAGTAGTTTTAAAACATAATATTAGAATAAGTTTGCATTGTCATAAGAGAAGCTCACACATTAATTTAATTTGTGACTTAATCAAGTAGACTATAAATAAATATATAATAGGGATATAAGAAAGATATTTAAATACATGCCCAAAAGTCTAATAGGAGGTGATTAAGAAATGAGTAATGCATTAAATTGGTATCAATTTCATTCAATTTTGGCAATGGACAACCAATTTTTATATAGATAAGATAAGATAAGATGTGGAAGAAAGTAAAAGGGCAGTACACAATAAAACAGAGTTGGAAGGGAAATCTCAAGATTCAAAGGCTCCGGCAAAAAAATCCAAGGGTGGGTAATTCAGTCCTGGCTAGCAGCAAAGCTGAAGATAATGGAAGAGCAACTTCACTCCCAGGAAATGGTGGTGCTTCACAAAGGTAGGTGATTTTGGTTAATTATTCGATAGAGAACTCAATGAAGAGATTTGGATATTGTTAGACATCTTAGTGTTTTTTCCATTTTTCTTTTCTCTCTGATTTGGAAATAATTACATTCCTAGTAAATCCCCACTAAATATCTATCCTGCATGATTCCTTGTAGCAACCAACTGTTAGTTTGATGGTGAAATGGTTTGTTTCAAAGTGATAAAAGTTTTAATCCCACTCAGATATGTACTGAAGATTTGCCTTGTTCGTTAAACTGATAGGACTCGTTTGTCCGTGCACCTCGAGGTCAGTTTTGCACTCAATTTACAGTTATCTATAGAAGAAAGGAATAATCTATTAAAATTTGTGTTTTTTCATTACATGTAGGTAAAATTTATCAGTGTGGTAATTGACTGTTTTGATGTCACAACTTGCCACACCTGTCCATGTCCTACTCTCCTGGACCCTCGCTTCAGTATGACATCATTTCTAAAAAAATCTCTTCTCTAAGGTGTAACGCCCCAAAACCGAGGAGTGTTACAGCGTCAGGGATCCCGTGGTTGGGATCCTCACAGGCAGTTTAAAGGAACTGAAAAACTTTACAAAAGAACAATTCAAAATGAAAACAAGTAGATAGCCTCGCAAGAAATCCATACAAATACGTCCATGAAGACCTAACATGTTCATACGATCAAAATGCCAAAAACATGCTTCAAGAGAACTATCAAACCAAGTTTAGCCCAAACGCTACAAGCGCATTCAAAAACCAAAAGATGGATAGTTTAACGAGAGTTTTATATTTTTAAACCAAAATAAAAGTGAACCAAAATAAACCCATCCTAGCTTGCATCAAGTCGCATGACCTCCTCCATACTCTGCAACAAACATTTTGGGTACCTGACCATGTCAACAACACAACCTGTTCCCCCACCGAAATGGGGGTTAGTCTCCAACCAGACTAGCAAGTTATCTATAAGCAGAATACGAGTAATAAGGCAAGTAAAGGAATCACATATTAGCATACATGCAAACCCAGTTATACTTTTAGTAATGATCGTCCATGAGGCATCAATTTACATGATTATAGATATGAAAAGAAAGGTACATATATCTTATTCCAACATGTCATCAATTCAGACAAACCGTATCACCAATGTCCGTACTCATAAATGCATATCATGCACCAGTAGCGATTACTTACGAATTCACCAATAAACAAGCGATCAATCACAAGAAGCACACAAGCAAGTACATCAAGCAAATGAAATCCAATCGAAATACAATTTACGAAAACGTTTCGAAAACAGGTCCAAGTCTGTCTTGATCCCGAAGGTACCTTCTTGCCCGTACATTGGGCCAAATCATTCCTATACCAAAGGATAGGGAACGGAATCACGGGCCAAGTGATCCGGTCTACCCAATTGGCAAGGCCCACCAACGACCCACTCTTCCAGAAGAGCCATAATCGAGGGTGTTACGACATAAAACCGTTTGCAATCAAGTGAGGGATCGGAACAATCCTTACCCCACGAATAAATCACATGGACAATGCGTATACACCGATAACTTCACATAATAAAATCTCAAGCATATAAGCACAATCACAAGGATTAACATATCATCAAGATTCTCGCGTAAGAAGACATGCTCAACATAACATATAATCATGTAAACACAGCAAAACATATAATCATGTAATCACAACAAAACATATAATCATGTAATCACCACAAATGTAGTCACTAATATAGCATTCATTTTCCATACTTCATTAAGGTTAAAGTTCATATACTATTTAGAAGTTTGATGAAATGCATAATCCGATATCCTAAACTTAGCCTACGACACGCAAACGCTTATAAACAACTTGCCTCAATTGACGATCAACACAAGTAATCCGTTTGTCGTAAAAAGATGTCGCAAGGTTCACGAAACGGTCGCCTAAGTCGAACCTTCACGAAAAACGCCATAACTCATCACCTATACATCCAAATCGAAAACCGTAAAATTCCTCATACTCGTAGGGAGATTACTCACCTTAAAAAGTCAGCCCCAACTTCCCAGAAGTTACGAATTTTGCCCAGATTTTCCAGCAATTTTACCAAATGGCCCAAAACTCAAATCCTTCCTTATTCCTCCAAATCTCAACTTCAAACAACCTATATCATCCATTACTTCCACCAATTTCAGTCCAAACATCAATTTTAACATAAACCCCTAAATTGAAAAACTAGGGATTTAGAGATTAGGAATAAATTCTCACATGGATTAATTGAAAAGGGGTGGCGGTTCCAAGGTGGCGTGGCTGAGCTAAGGGCTGCGCAGCTGGTTGACGAACTGGGAGGTGCCGCCGCCAAAAGCAAGCTGCGAACAGCTGCTGTACGCAGTGGAGAGACGAGCGAGCTGCAGCGCAGAGGAAGAGAAAGGCACGAGCTGCTGCTGCGTGGGTGTGCTCAGGTGGCTGGCTGAGCTGTTGTGTGTGAGTTGAAGTCAAGAGAAGGGAGGAAGAACAACTGCTGCGTGAAGGGAAGAGATGGGGATGTAGAAGCTTGAAACAAAACGTGAAAGAGAAAGAGGTGGGGCCCAATGATACTAGTTTGTAGAAAATTCTAGATAAAGGGGTGTTAATTTAATTTTGGGTATATATCCTTTATGTAGGGATAAAATAGAGTACGTCGGGTTTTTAATAAATCCCGATGAAATGAGGCAAATTCGACAATCGCTAATTACCCAATTATTTGAAATAGACAAGAACCCGAAGTTCTCAACTGAAATACGTAGCTATTAATATGAAAGCTTTCAGGAGAATCAAGTTCGACATAATTATACTGGAATATGTTACTACTAATAAGTGAGCTCGATATCGCCATATATTACAGAGCCAATAATTTACGGGGCATTTCGTAAGGTGGTGTTGTAACAATGATGATGATCATAACCACTATTCTTCTCTTCCTCGTAACTTCAGCGATATTGATCCTCACCCTCCCCGCAATTCTTATCAGCGTTGCTAGTTACTTCATTGCCACTCTTCTGCAACTCTCAGCATCGTGTCTTCATCTTCTTTGTTGGTAACAGTCTCACTATTTTGATTCTCAACAAACATAGCGTTTAGTTTTATATACATACTGTAATATTTAATTTTTGAAGCTATTTGAAGTAAGCTTGTTTACTGTCATGTGTTGTACAAATTTTTGTATTGTTATTCTATGTTTTGTGATTGAGTGTACCTATAGAATTTGAGCTGAGATGGTGTATTATCAGCGTGAATATTGTACCAAATAGGAGATTTAATCTCGCTTCTATTTATTTTATATAAAAACTAGTTTTTTAACCCGGTTGAACAACCGTGATAAATACTTTAAAGCGTCCTAGCTCCACATAAATATCACGGTTCTGAAACCGGGATGTAAAGTGTTTATCCCAGTTTTTGTACCGTGATAAACAATTTTCTAGCGTGCCACTTCCACTTATATATCACGGCTTTATAGACATTATATCACAGTTATGTAACCGTGATAAAAAAAGTATCTTTTATCACGGTTCTGTCGTTTATTCTTTTTTATACCGCAACTATATATCACGGTTTAAAACCGTGATAAATTACCATGCGGAACCGGGATAAAAAGCATTATTTGTACTAGTGTTGCTTTCTCCCTCTATGCAGATAAGGCTGATAGTTCACTTGTTCTAAGCAAAAAGGTGGACAAGTTCTTTCATGGTGTTTTTGTATCGGTTACTCACCAATTTGTGCATGATTGGTAATCAATATAAGTGAATGGTGCATAATGCAGATTGGCGAGAGAGGTCAGCAGCACAACACCTAAAAGATCTTTTCTCAAAAGAAAAGAGATTATGCACCATCTACCCCCGATTTCCGTTGATTGTTATGTTATCTGATTTAATTTTGAGATCTACAGTTTCCCTTTCTCTTAACTCTCAAAAATTCTATGAAGATTATTGATGTTATTTCTGCTAACATAAATGATATGGGGCCACTGAGCCTTGATTCTTTCAAGAAGAGTAATTTGTCTACTTCATGGACAATTATTGGAAATGGAACCTCCAATAATATGTTCTCAGAGGTACATGCAAGTAAGATTGATTTTTATTTTTACAGTTTTTTGTAAGCTTTTCAAGTTTAGGGATCAGGTTTATTAGTACATGTATTAATGGTTTGGATCCTACTTTTGATTGTTAAAGGTCGTCAAAGAACATCCTGATATTGAGAAAGAAGGAAAAGCAAACAATCAAGACCAGCTATCAGGTTCTTACCTTTTTCTTATATTGATGAAGCATTCATCTCCAGAACTTTGAATATTATTGACTGTTACTGGATCTCGTGATGAGAGTACTTGTGATTCACCAGAAATGAAAATTCGAAAGGTTTGATGAGAAAAGCTTTTTTTGGCTTCTGAGATTTTCAGATTATGTTTCTATACTTGAACTGTTATTGATATTTTTGCCTCGCTTGTTTCTGCAGATAAAGAGGGAAAAATGACGTGAAGAATGTGCAACTAACTTGAGGAATCAGAATAGTACACTTGAAGATACTGCAATTCTGCAATCCAACTCTTTTAATGCAGCAGCTGAGGGGCATTACAAGGAAATTGCTAATCAGAAAGTTGATAGTGTTTTAAGGTTGATGAGGGATCAGATATTCATGGCTACAGTATACTTGACCATTGCTAAAATGAATACCAAGACTGACTTGTTTGGAAAACTGATGATAAGAATAGAAGACAACGAACATGCATATGCAACTTTTGATGCTCATTTGCGACAATGGTAGGCAAGAATTTTTAAAACCAATTAATATTCTCTTCTGCTCTTTGATTTTTTTATCCTAATCCATGTATTATGTTTTTAGTGTATCTTAGATAATCAGAGCTTGTTGATTTCCCTTTGTTGAAGAGGCATACAAGGATGTAATGGAAAGATTGGACACCCTAGTGTCCAGAGTTCTTCTTGTAAATATGTGAGTATTATTTGACACCCCTGCTTTCCATTTTAGTTTTCACTTAGGGTTGTTTAGCGCTATATATAGCGGCTTATATATAAACCCTAATTGTACTGAAAACTGTAATACCGCCTCCGTATAATCTGATCTCCCTCTCCTGTGGACATAGCCAAATTTGGTGAACCACGTATATCTGTGTGTCTTTCTTGCGTTTACTTTGTTCTCGTTTCGATTCTGTTACAACAAACTGGTATCAGAGTAGGTTCAAATTTCCGCCGAGAACGATGTCGGTATTCATGACGAAGATCGACAAGTTTACAGGGAGAAACAGTTTCAGTCTGTGGCGAATCAAGATGCAGGCTTTGCTGAAGCAAAACGGTTTGTGGGCGCCGTTAGCGAAAGACAGGAATGGAATGGATGTAACCTCCGTGGAGTTCAAAACTATGGAGGAAAAGGCTCATTCGATGATTATGCTGTGCCTCGCTGACGATGTCATTACAGAGATTGCAGATCAGGAAACCGCTGCAAAGTTGTGGTCGAAGTTGGAGAGCCTCTACATGATGAAGTCATTGACCAACAAGTTGATGCTGAAGCAACGTCTTTTCAGCCTGCGTATGGAAGAAGGTACACCTCTTAGAGATCACCTTGATCAATTGAATACAATTCTTTTAGATTTGCGTAATATTGATGAGAAGGTTGATGATGAGGATGCTGCTTTGATCTTGTTGGTATCTCTGCCTTTGTCTTTTGAGAATTTTGTGCAGTCTTTTATCATTGGGAAAGAGACTGTGACGCTGGAGGAGGTTAGGTCTTCGCTTCACAACAGAGAGATGCGTCATAAGGCATCTGGTTCGGGTACAGAAAATTAGGCTTCCAAGTTAATGGCCAGTGGAAGCAAGGATGGTAAGAAGGGTAAGAAAAAGGGTCATTGGAAGAAGCAGCAGGAGCGCCCAAAATTACATAAAGACGTATGTGCCTACTGTAAGGAAAAGGGTCATTGGAGGAATGACTGTCCTAAGAGAAGGCAAGAGCAAAAACCTGGTTCTGCTGCAGTAGCAGAAGATGACGCAGATTCTGAAAGTGATATTGTGCTAATGGCTGAGGAATACACTCATCATTCTGATATGTGGGTTCTTGATTCTGGAGCATCGTATCATATCTGTCCGAAAAGAGAGTTGTTCACAACTTATAGCTGCATAGATGGAGGTAGTGTCTCTATGGCAAACGGATCTGTCTGCAAAGTGGTTGGGATCGGCTCAGTCAGGTTCAGAACGCACAATGGGAATTTCTGCACAGTCAAGGAAGTCAGACATGTTCCACACATGACTAAGAATCTGATATCTTTAATCCTTCTGGATAGTAAGGGTTTCAGGTATGAAGGTGAAGATGGAATTCTGGTTGTCTGCAAGGGTTCTGAGGTGATTCTGAGAGGCGTCAAGCAGAGAACTTTGTATATCTTGTAGGGTTCTATAGTAACAGGTTCTGCAGCTGTTGCATCAGTGGTTAATGGTGCTGATCTGACCAGACTGTGGCATATGAGACTTGCTCATATGAGTGAACGTGGAATGCAGATTCTGTCCAAAGAAGACCTTCTGGGAGGTCACAAGATCAAGAGTCTAGAGTTCTGTGAGCATTGTGTGTTTGGGAAACTACATCGCTGCAAGTTTCCTAAGGCAGTTCATCGAACTAAGGGCACGTTGGATTACATCCATTCTGATTGCTGGGGTCCTGCCCGTGTTGAGTCTCTGAGTGGATACAGGTACTTTCTGTCTATTATTGATGATTACTCTAGGATGACGTGGTTATTTATGATGAGGCATAAAGGAGAGGCATTCAGTAGATTCAAGGAATGGAAGACCTTAGTTGAAAATCAGACGGGAAAGAAGGTCAAAAGGCTGAGAACCGATAATGGTCTGGAATTCTGTTCATCTGAGTTTGATAAGTTCTGCAGAGATGAGGGTATTGCTCGACATCACAGTCAGGTTTACACCACAACAGAATGGTGTAGCAGAACGGATGAATCAGACACTTTTAGAGAGAGCAAGATGCATGCTCTCTAATGCCGGTCTTGCTAGGAGGTTCTGGGCTGAAGAAGTAACAACAACCTGCTATCTGATAAATCGGAGTCCACACACAGGCATTGATTGCAAGACACCTTATGAGGTGTGGTCTGGAAGAGCTGCTGACTACTCAAATCTGAGAGTTTTTGGCTGCACTGCTTATTATCATGTGAGTGAGGGTAAGTTAGAGCCGAGAGCTAAGAAGAGAGTTTTCATGGGCTATGGTGCTGGTGTGAAAGGATACAGGATCTGGTCTGATAACAAGATTATACTGAGCAGAAGTGTAGTCTTTGATGACAATTCTATGCTGAAGTCCAAGACCAGTGATATAACAGAGAAAGAGGTTGTTGCTGAGGAGGTGGAGGTGTCATTTACTTCAGGGGAAATTGAGGCACCTATGCCACAACCAGTAACTGATGAGCAAGATACAGATCAGTCTGATAGTGCACTGCCAGAAACAGGTTCTGATGAAGTTGGGCATCGAAGTGTTGCTCAAGATCGACCTAGAAGGGTTGGAGTCAGACCTCCAGCGAGGTACAGGTTAGCTGATCTGGTAGGATATGCATTGCAGGTGGCCGAGGAGGTGGATGATAATGAACCGTCCACCTACAAAGTTGCAATATCTGGGAGTGAGTCAGCACAGTGGCTTGCTGCAATGGGAGAAGAGATGGAGTCTCTTCATAAGAATCAGACTTAGGAGCTAGTCAGATTGTCTGCTGATAGAAAGGTAGTCACTTGCAAGTGGGTTTTCAGGAAGAAGGAAGGAATGTCTGCTGCAGAGGGTATAAAGTACAAAGCAAGAGTGGTTGCAAGAGGTTTCAGTCAGAGAGAGGGAGTAGACTACAACGATATCTTCTCACCAGTAGTCAGACATACCTCAATCAGGGTGCTGCTAGCGATAGTTGCACATCAGGATCTGGAATTTGAGCAGCTAGATGGGAAAAAAGCTTTCCTACATGGAGAGTTGGAGGAGGAAATATACATGTCTCAGCTAGATGGTTTTCAGGTTCCAGGAAAGGAGAATCATGTTTGCAAGTTGAAGAAGTCCTTGTATGGGCTAAAGCAGTCTCCGAGGCAGTGGTATAAGAGGTTTGACACTTATATGAAGCAACTTGGTTACAGCAGAAGTCCGTATGATTGTTGTGTGTACTAGAATGACCTGCAGGGTGGTTCACGCATTTATCTGGTTCTGTATGTTGATGATATGTTGATTGCTGCTAAGAATAAGTATGATATTCAGAAGTTGAAGGCTTCTCTCAGTGCAGAGTTTGATATGAAAGATCTAGGTGCTGCTCGCAAGATTCTGGGAGTTGAAATCTATAGGGAAAGGGAGAAGAGAAAACTCTTCCTCTCACAGGAAGGGTACATCAAGAAGATATTAAGCAGGTTTGGAATGTCTTCAGCAAAGCCTATAGATACTCCAATGGCATCTAACAGCAAGATGGAAATGTACATTGTTCAGACTGATGAGGATCAGGAGTACATGTCTCGAGTCCCATATGCCAGTGCAGTTGGGAGTTTGATGTATGCTATGGTCTGCACTCGACCAGATCTAGCATTCGCTGTTAGTGTGGTAAGTCGATACATGGTCAGCCCTGGGAAGGAACATTGGCAAGCTGTGAAGAGGATTTTCAGGTATCTTAGAGGTACCTCTGATGTTGGTCTTTGTTATGGGAATGACACTCAGTGTTTGGTTGTTGGCTATTCAGATTTTGATTATGTTGGGGATGTGGACAGTAGGAGATCTATGACTGGTTATGTGTTCACTCTAGGAGGTTATGTGGTAAGCTGGAAGGCAACTCTACAGCCTACAGTTACTTTGTCTACTACAGAGGCAGAGTATATGGCTTTAACAGAAGCTGCTAAGGAGGGAATATGGCTAAAGGGGCTGGTTAATGATCTAGGCCTACATCAGGATCAGGCTTTAGTATATTGTGACAGCTTGAGTGCAATATGCTTAACCAAGGATCAGGTCCATCATGAGAAGACGAAGCACATTGATGTCAGGTACCATTTTCTGAGGAATGAGAAGAGAATCCAGGTGAAGAAAGTAGGGACAGCTGATAATCCTGCTGATATGTTCACCAAGCCAGTTCCTGAGAGCAAGTTCAAACACTGCTTGGACTTGCTCAACATCAGAGATCATTAGTTGCCCTGAGGGGCAATTCTGAGGAGAGGGAGATGTCTATTATCTGGCACTGTCATGGTGCGTCTGAGAGTCTACCTGGAGGATTCAAGTCAAGGTGGAGATTTGTTAGTATGCCTTGAATCTTAATCACACACTGCGACAGGTAGCACGGGGGTCTCGTTGCCCGGTCAGCGAGTCGGGGGGTCCAGGGGGGCGATGCGCCCCCTGGCCTGGGGGTCCGCCCCGGGCCAAACGGTACACGATATCTGTTGTATGGGCTTTATTGGGCCCATCAGTTTTGTTGTTGGGCTTAGGGTTGTTTAGCACTATATATAGCGGCTTATATGTAAACCCTAATTGTACCGAAAACTGTAATACCGCCTCCGTATAATCTGATCTCCCTCTCCTGTGGACGTAGCCAAATTTGGTGAATCACGTATATCTGTGTGTCTTTCTTGCGTTTACTTTGTTCTCGTTTCGATTCTGTTACAACAGTGTGTATAGCACTTGGATTTGTGTTGCATGTACTTTTTTATATGATTGTGTTTAAGGATTCCATGGGGAGAGAAATGCTATCGTTGGATGGGGATATTTTGGTCCTAGGAATTATTCTTACTATTTCTTGAACTTGGACTTCTATGATGTCCATCTTTGCATCTAAAACTTGATTTTCTTCACAACTGGAATACTGCAATACTTGGTTGATTGTTTTGATGATCATCTCGGTTCAGAATTGGCGAATTTCATGTATTTGGCTCGTTTTATGCCGATGGTGAGTATTGATCAACTTTGATCTATTTTATGCTCAGTTTATGACGAGATAAGAAGATTAAAGTTGTTTATGGTTCTTCCTTTGTCATTTTATCACTTGAATAGACTCAAGCCATCATTTGTGTTGATGGAATATATCTTACATATTCAATGGATACTCATAGTGTCATAGTGTATAAACCTTAGCTTCATATTTGTGAAAAGTGTTTATCACTTCTATGTAAAGAAGTTGAAGGAATAAAATTTCATCATCAAGTATTGATGGTTTTCTCTATGTTGCAAATATTAGTGAACACTAGGTTATTTCCCCGCACGACGTTTTATTTTTGTCGATATTTGTATACTTAAGATATTATTTTCATATATGTATTTTTGGAGTAATTTTTAATAGAAAATAATATCTCTTATATATGTACCAAATCACACAATCGTTGACGATGCTTGAATTGCTCTTCATCGCCATATGGATTGGAGGTGAAAAGCGAAAAAAGATGAAAATGGTAGAAATATAAACGAATTAAGCACATAGTTATGGTTTTATTAGACATTTAAAGAGTCTCAACTGTCATTACTTTTGACAATACCAACCAATTATATATAGAGATTTATATTATTAATTATATTTACTTATTATTGATTAATAACATTGAAGATCATGATCATTTCAATTTTACAATTACAACTAATATATGTCCTAAAATATACAACAACATTCGATGTATGTTCCGAAATATACAACAACATCCAATGTGTGTTGTATTTTTTAGTATTAAGAATTATTAATTTAGTGCATTCATTAGCTAAATTTGATATCATTGAGTTGAAGAATTTAAAGACTTATACACATTAATTGTATAGCTTAAAACTAAGAGAATATGAGAGTTTTGGATTAAATATTTATGATGAGATCGAGGAGAAGGGTTTTGTTCATGTATTAAATAAGTATCGGTTTCATTTACTTACGGTCAAGACCAACCAACTTATATATATATATATATATATAGAAGATTATACACTTCATCCGATGAAAATATCCTTCTACATTTCTTCCTATATTAATGCTATATGCCTATATCTTGCATCCCGTACTGCTAGATTTCTTCATATATTAATTATATGCCTATATCTTGCATCCCGTATGTTTGCCAAGGGTTTGCAAACTTTTGGCTAACACAGTTCTTAGATTATATCAGTAGGAATTTGAATAAGAAAAGCAATAGAATACATGTATTGATGCTATATATATGTAATGTGCAAGAACTGTGTTACAAGACAAGAAGTCTTGGTGAATTTTTCTGTGTAGTTATCATTTAAACCTATTAGCTCAATGGTAGAGCAATATGCTATGCATAAGTGATGTGGATTCGAGTCTCAAATAGGCTAATAATTTGTATTTGACACTAAAATTAGCTTATGTGTGTGGATTTGATTTTCAAATAAAGTATTATGTAATTTTTAGAGTGTGCAAGCAACGTTTAACAGAAGCAAGTTTATAAACAATTGATTATGAGATATTATTACTTGTTGGTGCTTTTTTAGGAGTGATAAGCAAGATTAGTGATGCATGAAGTTAGTTTTCAGAGTGTGCATGAACATACACATTAATCTTGCGTTAATCTAATCATACTTTGATTTATGAAATTAATTAAATAAATATATAATTTGATTTATGAAATTAATTAAGTAATTATATACTTTAATTTATGAAATTAATTAAGTGAATTTCATCCAAACAAAACAAAAATATAACATTAAAAAACTTTAATCTAAAATTCATCTACATATTTATATCTATGCCCTTTTTTGGTGATTTTATACTTTAAATACTCAACTTCAACTCGAATATTTTTGGCCGAGCCGAACACGTCATTTATCAATTTTGACAACTTCCAACCGCTTACAACACCAACTTCAGTTACAACACCAACTTCAGTCAATTCTGCTTCATCTAGCTTACAAATGTTACTTCAACTACCCTCAGATTTTGTCAACTTCAGCTGATTTAATATTTCGCCGATCCAAACGGACCTTAGAAAGACTTTTAAAAGAAAACTCGTGATTAAATTATTCTCATTACTCTTTTAATCAAAACGGACCCAAGTTTGATGGGGATTTCGATCACTGGAGTCTTTTGATGGAGAACTTACTTTGATCCAAAGAGTTTGGAGAGCGGTAGTTGATGGTTTCACTGAACTACCCGAGGGAGAAGTGCTAATTTCAACCCAATTTAAGGCACTGGAGAAGTTGCAATTGAAAGATTTCAAGGCTAAGAACTATCTGTACAGTTCTATTGACAAGATAATCACCATGAAAGGCACATCAAAGGAACTCTGGGATTCAATGAGGAATAAGTATCAGGGAAATGCGAGAGTGAGCACAAGTTCAAACACTTAGAAGAGATTTTGAAGTGTTAGAAATGAAGGATTGTGAGTCAGTTAATGACTATTTTGGCAGAGTCATGGTAGAGACTAATGTCATGAGGAACTGCAGAGAGACGATAAAAGATGTGAAGCTGGTTGAGAAAATTATTCGCACTCTCACAGAGAAATTCAACTACATAGTCTGCTCCATTGAGGAACCAAAGCACATAGAGACTTTGTCACTAGATGCTTTGCAAAGTTCGTTGCTTGGTCATAGCAGAAGTTTAGCAAGAAATTTTTGAGGATCAGGCATGGGAAATTTTTGAGGTAGAGGGGGGAGAACTTGGAGTCTTTACACAATTGAGTGCTAAAACTGTCACAAGTTATGGCAATTCAAGAACGAATTTCCAAACTCGACGCCTCAACAAGCACACTATTCTCACACCAACCAACCTTCAAATGATATGACAAAAGAAATGTTACTCATGGCGACTACTGAACAAGAAACTGAATTTTTTCAGGCACTGAAAAAGGTTTAGCTGTGAAAGATGATCAAGAGAATCATCAAAAAGAGTGTTCGTTCCTAGAGTCAGGGTGCAGTAATCATATGAGTGGGAACAAGAAATGGTTCTTAAACCTTGATTTAAAACTCAAGTGTTTTTTCAAATTGGATGATGGAAACAAATTGAAGGTCATAGGGAAAGGCAATGTTCAGATAATGGTTGAGAAATGGTCTCTAATTATTCAAGATTTGTTTTATGTGCCTGAATTAAACAAAAATTTGCTAAGTTTGTTAAGTGTGGGACATATGCAAGAAAAGGGGCATATTTTCTTCTCAAAGAAAATACTTGCAAAGTATTTCATGAAGACTAATAAAATGTTTGTGTTGCAAACTTGAGTCAGAATGAATAACAATAGCGGTGGAAGTCACTACTTACAGATCACAGAACACATAATAGAGTTCTTTAAGCTTATGGCGCAGTAGGTTTGGTCATTTCAACTAAGAGAGTTTGATGACATTTGAGAGAAAGACTTTGGTCACATGAATGTCAAAGGTGAAGGGAGAATCTGAATTGTACTCTACTTGTTTGACTGCGAAACATCTTATGCAATCTTTTCCTAAGAAAAGTGGTTGGAAATCAATACCAAAACTGCAGCTTCTTCATGCTGATTTTTGTGGCCCCATAACTCCATCTTCTATTGGTGAAAAGAGATACATAGTCACCATCATAGACGACTACAACAAAAAATTGTGGGTGTTTAGAAGGTTTAGAGCAAGAGTTGAGAAGGAATCTGGTTGTTCTATAGTCATCCTTAGAACTGATAGGGGAAGAGAGTTCACCTTGAATGATTTTAAAGCTGAATGTGACAATGCATGGATTAGAAGACAACTCACAATTGCACTCACTCCTCAACATAATGGAATAGATGAACGGAAAAAATAAAACCATCATGAACATGATTTATTGTATGTTGAGTTGAGGTTCTAGCATGGACAACTCATGTGTGAAATAGAAGTCCCACTTCAGCAAATGATGACAGGACTCCTCAAGAGATCAGGACAAGATCCCCTCCATATGTTATAATTTTTAGGGTTGTTCATTCGGTTAAAACCAGACTGAATTGACTCGAACCGAAAATCGAAAACCTAACTCGATTTTTTTCAATACTAAAAACCGAACCGAAATTGTTCAGTTCGGCTTGGATTTAACCGAATAAACAAAATTATAAATATTTTTATAAAAAATATTATAATGTAAGAAAATTGAACTATAATCTATACAAATGGATTTTTTTAATATTTAAAACAATTAAAAAATTATAAACTTTAAATATAAAAAAATAATTTTTTTAATTAAAAAATTAAGGGAACATCTTAGGGTGCACAAAAGTTTGTTTTAACTAGACCGAACCAAATTATAATGAACCGAAAAACGAATTCCCCAAAAGTGAAAACTAAAAACCAAACTGAACTAAATTGGTTCAGTTTTGGTTTATTTCGTCCCAAAACCTCCCTAATCATTTTAGAGTGTTTGGATGTGCATCATTGTTCATATACCAGATTAAGAAAGAAAAAAGCTGGAAAAGGATATTTTTTGTATCTCTTCGGAATATAAGGCTTACAAAATTTAGAATCCTAGTACAAAGAAGTTTGTAATAAGAAGAGATGTAGTTTCTGATGAACTACATGAATGAGATTGGAGTGTTGAGCAAGAAGACACTTCTTCTTCTTCTTTTTTAAAACGGAGAGGTGCAAAGCACCTCAGTATCATTCATTCAAAGCATCAAAATCTTAAGCCTTACATGCGCTACCTGGGAGAGACAAAACCCATACCCAAAGACCGAAATTTGTTAAGTTACATATAGCTAATTCACATGCTACTATATTCGATTCCCTAGATTTAAAAACCCAAACACTCTAAGAATAAAAGGAAGCAAACTATAAAGACACTTCTAGTGGGCATGTATATCTGATGAGAATTCAGATGTTGTTGATACTAAAGATGAGGCAACCATTTCACTAAAAAAGTTGATAGCAACATGAATAACAATTGGACCATAAAATTGACTATTATTTTGGACTAGAAGATCCCTACCGACTCAAGCAATGTTGAACTCATATACAAGCTAGAAGTTTATAGTTGTCATCAAAATATGAATAGTCTTCAGTAAGACAATGATAAGCTTGGGTAAAAATTTGATCTCATGATGATTCAAGATGTATTGCAAAGATGATGCAATGATCTACAACTCCATAGTTTACGTCAAATAAAAAATCCAAACAAAAACATGATCAAAATCGAGTTTTACTGAGAGTTGCGCGTCAGATCAAAGAATCGGCCCGATTTGCTACAAACCGTGCACAAAATCAAAGGGTCTCAGAGAGGTGGCACAATTGGTTACAAACCGTTCCGATCTGTACCAAACCGTGCGTGACGCTGTTTTGGCGAGTTTCGTGATTTTATTAGATTTTATTTTAGGATATTTTATACTTTTCAGATTGTTAGACTATATATGCTTTTAGGATTCAATATTGAACTTATTTTGTTTTGAATAGAATTGTGAGCTTATCTCCTTCTTCAAATTCCTAGCATCAACTATCCAAGTTCTCGATTCTGAAACTCAATTTCGTAACTCGTAGCTTTGAGCAAGTTAGTGATTATCAATTGGTTCGCTATAGAGTGTTTGTTGTATTTGTTTTGCCATCTCTTTGTCACTTTTGCAAGGCTATAACTTTTACCCCTATGTACACTGATTCGATGTTTCTTTGAGGAGATTGAAAGATTTAGGCTTGTGGACCAAGATCTTGCTATACGACGACAATTTTAAAGGTTTTTTGCATGTGCAAGTTAGTTTCAATAAAAAGTATAATTATAGGATTGTATATATATATATATATTAGTATGTGGCTGATGTGGCACTTTGACTTGTTGACCTGTATATATAGTGCTCTGCTGCTTCCTTTTACAGCTGAGCATTTCAATATAACAAACTTAGATTCCCAATTTCTCTCTCGCTCCTCAACTGTTCGTAGCTTCTTCTTCTTGCACAATCATGAATTGATTCTTCCTCTACACGATTTCTGTTGTAATCATGTTTCTTAACATGGTATCAGAGCCACAAGATCGTGGATCTCGGTTACAGTCGTTGTTCTAGCTTGAAACTTAGGGTTTCATCGGTTCTTGCAATTGTCAGCTTCGTTTTGGTGTTCGTCTGGTCCGATCGTCGTTCTTCTACTCATCTGAGATTCAGTTCTTGCTTCCGCTTTTCATCCGATCGGCGTTCTTCTATCTGGTTCTTGATTGCTTTTCTGGTTTGCTGAAAGTCCTTATTCCAGTGCACATTACTTCTGCATATTCTTTCCTCTCGTGATCAGATATGGAGGGTGAAGTTCAATCCAGACTTAGGCGTCAGGGAGATGCTCATGGAGGTAATCGTATCGATCATTTCTTTCTTGCTAATTCTGATCATCCAGGCATGGTTTTAGTTTCTGCTCAGTTCGATGGAACTAATTTTCTGAGTTGGAGTAAAAATGTGAAGATTGCTCTCAGATCTAAGATGAAACTTGGATTTATCAATGGTTTTATTATTAAGCCTGCTGAAACTGATGAGAATTTTGATGTTTGTGAGAGGTGTGACTCAATTGTGATGGCATGGATTATTAATTCCATGATTAAGAATATATCTCAGACTTTCAATTACTCAAACATTGCTTTAGAACTATGGAATGAAATTGTTGAAAGATATGCTGAATCAAATGCTCCCATGAAATATCAACTAAGGCGAGATTTGAGCAATTTCAAGCAAGAAAATATGTTTGTGCCTATGCACTTTGCTAAGTTGAAAGGCTTATGGGATGAATTGGATAGCATAGATGGTATTCTTGTATGTACTTGTGGAGTGATCAAACAGTGTTCATGTGTGTTGCTAAAAAGAGTGTTTGACAGAGACATGACAACAAAAGTGATGCAATTCCTCATGGGATTGTCAGATGCTTATGAAACTGTTAGAAGCTCTATCTTATCAGTTGAACCTCTGCCAAATGTGAACAAGGCTTATCAACTTGTTCTTAGGATTGAGAGGCAACAAGAGATTACTGGGAAAAATTCTGGTTCTCATGATGTGTTGGTTGTTAATAGAAGTTCTCAGCACAAACAGCAGTATAATAGGCAGTTTGGGTCACAGTCTGGTGGTAACTTTGGTGGTAATGGCAATTTATCAGGTTCTAATCATGGGAATTCTGGTGGGAATTCAGGTTCTGGAGTTAATAGGTATGAACGGGAAGGTAAGAAGCCAAGATTTGGTAACCGAAAGTGTTCTTTCTGCAATGAGTCTGGCCATATTCGAGAGTCTCGTTTCAAACTTATGGGCTATCCAGATTGGTGGAAGGGACAAAAATTTGATAGCAATGGTAAACTGATTGCTAATGTTCAAGAGATGGGTGATTTCGGTAATCCTCTTGATGTTAATGAACCCGAGCAATTGAAAACTGAAGCTTCCCTGATTAATGTTGTGGTTCTTGAAGTCCTCAAACAAATGCAGTCCAAAACCAATGGAGATGAAGGAATGAGCAGAGGACAAGAAAATGCTTACTACACCAACTTTGCGGGTAATCTTACACTCTTCTCTCATGATCATGCTTCTTTGCCTCTTCCTTGCACTTGGGTGGTTGATTCAGGGGCTACAGATCATGTTGCTTTCAATAGGAGTTTGTTCAATGAATTGAAGGATCTAAGATTGGTTTACCAGATGGCTCAATTCAAGTTGTTGAACAATATGGTTCAGTTACCATTTCAGATAGCCTTAGGCTTACGAATGTGTTGTTCATGCCTGGTTTCAAGCACAATTTATTGTCTGTTTCTCGGTTACTTGAGAATGATGCTCTGGTTTTTATTTTTGGGACACATGGTTGTGTCCTACAAGACCTTATCACCAGTAAGGTGCTTGCTGCTGGACAGAGGGATGGAGGTTTGTTCAGAATGTCTGCTCAGAATGGTGCTGATCAGAGTGGAGAAACTAGTAGCTTGAAAGTTCCAGTTTTTCAGACTTCACAATTTCCCATATTCTTGCTTCAGTTTGTAATAAGCACAACATTGTTTCGCTGCAACATGCCCGGTTAGGACATGTTTCATTGTCAAAACTGGATCATCTTGATCTTGATTGTAATAATCTTCAGGGATTTTCATGTGATACTTGTGATATGGCAAAACATCACAAGCTGACTTTTCAGGCTAGCAATTCATTAGCTTCCCAGAATTTTGAGTTTTTTGCATATGTTGAAAATCAGTTTGGAGTCTCCATTAAAGCCATCCGGACCGACAATGGGACTGAGTTCGTGAATCATTCTATGGCTGAATTTTTGCATTCCAAAGGTGTTGTTCATTAACGATCTTCGCCAGGTGTTCCCCAACTGAACGGTCGCGTCGAAAGATAGCATGGACATCTTGTTGAAATGGCGCGAGCTATTCATATTCATGCCTCTCTTCCTTCCTATTTTTGGGGGGAATGCATTTTGGCTGCTACACATATCATTAACTATCTTCCATCTTCAGCTCTTAAGTGGGAAACACCTTTCTTTCGTCTATATAGACACAAACCAGATTACGCACATCTTCTGGTAATGGGTTGCCTTGCATATGCTCTACAACCTAAACACTCTAGGGCAAAATTTGATCCTACTAGTCGAAGGTGTGTTATGATTGGGTATCCACCTAATCAAAAGGCATATTGGTTGTATGATATTGAAGCTAAAAAGATCATTACTGCTTGTCATGTTCTGTTTCGAGAACATATTTTCCCCTTCAAAAAGTCGACTCCCATCTCGTCGACTATTCCACAACCTGACTTGCCATTTGTTTCTTGTGACATTGGAAATAATGGTGAGTCTTCTGGGCCTTTGTCTGATAACCGTAACATTATTTTTGGTCACCCAAATTCAGCTAGTGGGCCTCACAGTTCTGATGTGCAAAACAATTTGAGTGGGCCTAATGCTGATTTGGATACTGCTTTAGTTGGGCCTCATGATTTTTCTTTGGCTCCAACTGACATCGCCCAGACTTCTACATCTCCTATTAACAATTCATCTCCTTCTCCTTTACCTATTGTGCCAGCCTCTACGCCCAGACGGCTGTCTCGAGCTACTAAACCACCTCCTTATCTAGACGACTTTGCTTGTGCTCAACTTCCAACTCGGGTAGTGCCTCATGATCCAGTGGAAGAAACTTTGTCCCAAGCCTTTCATATTGTTTCTCTGATTGATTTACAACATCATTCAGTCGACTATGTTCGATCTCTATTTCATGTGTTTCATGAGATCGAGCCTGCTACTTACAATCAAGCGAAGCAACATCCTCATTGGGTCAAATCCATGGATCAAGAAATTGATGCACTCGAGCGTAACCAAACTTGGGAGCTCACCAGTCTGCCTCCTGGCAAACGTACCATTGGGTCTAAATGGATTTACAAGATCAAGTTCAAGAAAATGGAGAAGTAGAACGTTACAAGGCTCGACTAGTGGCAAAGGGATTTAATCAAATTAAGGAGAAGGACTACAAGCACACCTTTTCCCCGGTTGCAAAGTTTACCAATGTAAGATCTTTACTTGCTTTGGCATCCATTCGCAAATGGCCTCTGCACCAGCTGGACATTAATAACGCTTTCCTTCATGGATTCCTGGAGGAAGAGGTGTATATGGATCCACCACTAGGATATTCACGTGAACAGAGTGGTCAAGTTTGCAGACTTCGTCGTTCGTTATATGGGCTCAAGCAAGCTAGCCGTTAGTGGAATGTCGAACTCACAAAACATTTGTTACAGCTGGGGTTTGTTCAATCGAAACATGATTATTCGCTCTTCATTAAGAAGACATCCACCTCCATGACTGTTGCACTTGTGTACGTGGACGACATGCTAATTACAGGGTATTCAGAATATGAAATTACTGCTACAAAGGATTCTTTGCACAAGGCATTTACAATCAAAGACCTTGGCTTAGCTCACTATTTCCTTGGACTCGAAATCGCTCGTACTACTGCTGGGATTCAATTAAATCAACGCAAGTATGTGCTGGATTTATTAACTGATGCCGGAATGTTGAATTGTAAGCCTGCCCCATTCCCAATGCAGAGGAACCTTCATCTGGATCCTGATGTTGGTCCACTCATTCCTGAATCTGAGGTATATCGCCGCCTGGTGGGTCGTCTTCTGTACCTCTGCTTATCACGTCCCGACATCACTTTTTCCGTCCAATAACTCAGCCAATTCCTAGCCGCTCCTCGAGCTCCACATCTAAAGGCAACAATTTACTTGTTGCGTTATCTTCGGGGTACAATTAATGCTTCACTGTTTTATTCAGCCAATTCCTCCCTCAATCTTGTTGCTTATTGTGATGCGGATTGGGGAACTTGTGAAAAATCCAGTCGATCACTCACCGGATATTGTGTATTCCTTGGTTCTTCATTGATTTCATGGAAGACAAAGAAGCACAAGGTGGTCTCTAAATCAACTGCTGAGAGTGAGTATAGGGCTCTATCCCATACAGGAAGTGAGCTTGTTTGGATGGATGGGCTGCTGCGAGATCTTGAAGTGAATGTACCTACACCAATTCCCCTGCATTGTGACAACACTGTTGCCAAGCAACTTGTCGAGAATCTCGTATTCCACGAGCGAACGAAGCATATCCGGATTGATGTGCATTACGTGCGTGAACTTGTGGCTGAACAGTTCCTGTCTATTCTCCACATTCGTACTCATTTGCAGCTGGCAGACGTCTTCACCAAAGCGCTCGGGGCGCAACAACATGTGTTTCTTTCACGCAAGCTTGGACTCGTTCTTCCGTGTCCAGCTTGAGGGGGTGTATAGGATTGTATATATATTAGTATGTGGCTGATGTGGCACTTTGACTTGTTGACCTGTATATATAGTGCTCTGCTGCTTCCTTTTACAGCTGAGCATTTCAATATAACAAACTCAGATTCCCAATTTCTCTCTCGCTCCTCAACTGTTCGTAGCTTCTTCTTCTTGCACAATCATGAATTGATTATTCCTCTACATGATTTCTGTTGTAATCATGTTTCTTAACAATAATAGTCATGTATATACTCTTACAACAACTTGGTTACGAAAGAGGAAAATCATGATGAAAGTAGTATAAAGATAATCAATCCATTTAATCTCATGGCATTAAAATTTGGAGAACTGATATCGTACAGTAAAATTGAAGTAGCACGTCACCTAGATCATTCTTTGTAGTGCCATAGTTGATCATCTTGGATACATGTATGTGTAACTATGTTGTGTTCCTTCCTTAATTTATTTAAGTGACATGTCAAGTAGAGAGAGTAAAAAGAAGAAAAGGAAGATAGAGATGATGGGAAAAAGTGAAAACGTACGGAATTCAAGTAGAACAAGGTTGGTGCAAAAAAGGCCAAAGGTACATCTCGTAAAGATGGGAGCAGTGAGGGTGAGTATGGTACTTTATAGGGGATCCTATTTGCACTAAGATGAGACGAAAAATCAGGTCGAATGACCGTTTTGATTTTAGAGCTGAACTCCGACCGACCCGACGGATTTATAATCCGCCAGCTTTATCCGCTCGCTTTTCAAACCTAAAAAGCGGGCGAATTTAAGATTTGCTAGCTTTTCAAAGCTTAAAAGATGACGGATTTAGGATTCGCCAGATTTTTCAAAGTGAAAAAGCGGGCGGATTTAGGATTTGCCAGCTTTTCAGCCTATTTTTTACAAAATTTTCATGTATTCTGACGGGTTATAAATCCGTCCATTCCGTAACTCCGCGCAAAGTCAAACTCTGCGCGACCCCTAGCTCCGTGCGAATTTAAGCCTGCAACGAAAAACAGTACAAATAGACCCTGCGTACTCTAGGGGTGGGCATAATTAACTGAAACCTAAAAACCGAACTGAAAAACCGGAAAACCGACCGATTTTTCAATTAACCGTACCGAAATAATAGAAGTTTTGGATACAATTAACCGAACGATATTATTTGCGGTTATACGGTTAGGAAACGGTTAATTTAATTGTATTTGTGGTTAACCGAAATAACCGAATATTTAATATATAAATATTTTTAATATAAAACAATATGACTATAATAGTAAAATTTTATCTTCCAACACAATTTATCTTCATTTTTATCTTCAAATCGGTCTATTTACACAGTATAATATTACTGTGACTTTTTTAGGCAACAAAACTTTGTTGCTTTTGTGTCGCTAAGAGAACTTCGTGACTTTTTTAACTCTTTAATTATACAAAGCCTTTATTTAGCACACCTTCGAATTTTATTTAGCACACCCATACCTTCGTCACGAATGTATTTCATCATACCTTCGTCACGAATGTATTTCACCATACCTTCGTCACGAATGTATTTCACCATACCTTCGTCACGAATGTATTTCACCATACCTTCGTCACGAATGTATTTCACCATACCTTCGTCACGAATGTATTTCACCATACCTTCGTCACGAATGTATTTTATGAAACCTTCGTCACGTATATATTGTGAACCTTCGTGACGAAGATCTTAAAAACATTCGTGACGAAGAACCATAAAAGATACGTGACGAAGGTAGCTATATCTGCAAAAGTAAAGCTATTATGTCTAATCCACACCAACTGCATTTAATTACCATAAGTTTTATCCGAACCACCTTCTTCTTCTACCTTTTCACTTCATATATTTCACTTCATTTCAACTATTTCACTTCATTTCACCCTAAACACTTTCATTCAAACACATTGTTCAATTGAAAATGTCAAATTGGGATGATTACATACACCAAAATGTTGATGAAGATGGTCCATCGTGGGGGAACTACAATGAGGTATGTTATAGTTGTTTTTAATAATGTTAATGTTAGGGTTTGTAGGTAAAATATATGTTTTTTTATGAAATTGAATAGTTTGAAGTTAGTTGTTTGTGTTGAATGTGTGAAAATCAAGTTGTAATATGTTTATTTTAGTTGTTACATACTAGGAGCATGATTTGTGTTTGTGTGGAAATTTGAATATGATGTTGAAGTTAGGGTTTGTGTGAAAATTTGTGTTTGTGTTGGAATTTAGGGTTTGATTCGAATTTAGGGGTAAAAAAGTGTAAAAAACAATTTGAAATGGGGTAAAAATAGACATTCGTCACGGAACTAAGTAAGACATTCGTGACGGAAGTTTGCTAGACATTCGTGACGAAGGTATTTGCACAAGAAATGTGCAAATTTCTTCGTCACGTAACTAGTGCTTTTATCCGTGACGAAGGTCAATGATTTATTCGTGACGAAGGTGTAAAAATCTGGTTTCTGAATGCAGTTTTATTTATTTTGTTGTTTTTACAGAATAATAGTCCAGCGTTCAATCGTTTAAGAAACTTATCGATCAATGCCGATATTCCTTTGGGACCTGATGGAGTGCCTTCGTTTGATCTTGGTTTGGATTTTGATATTCCGCCAATAGTCTCTCAGCCTGAACCTCCTCCATATCATTCTCATCAAACTGATTGGTCTAATGTTCCTGAATACCAATCTTTATCGCAACCATATCAAGACATTGAGTATTTCCCGAAATTGAAGACAGTACCACAGTTTGACAGTGTTGTGCCTTATGAGGACCCACATATATCATTAGATTATTCAGAAGTTTTCGTCACTGATAAGATCTTCAGCTCAAGAGCAGAAGCAGAACAGTGGGCAAGAGATATTGGTAAAACTCATAACTTCATGTTGAAGGTTGGTAGAACTGACTTGAAAGGGAAGTTAGGAAGGTCTTGGCTTAAATGCGAGCGCAGTGGACATTACATTCCTGATTCAGTTGGGAGAACTAGGAAATTCACCCACACAAAGAAATGTGGTTGCAAATTTCAGATTGCATATAGAGAGACTGAAAATGGGGAATGGATCATAAGGGCTGATCATGGAACTCACAACCATATTATTGGTGAATCCTTACACGGTAACGCATTTGCTGGAAGACTTACACCTGAGGAGGAAAAGGTGTTACTAGACATGAGGAAGGGAAATGCTAGACCAATACAGATGTACACAAGGCTCAATGAATCTCCTGACAACATGACTAAGAAGTCACAAGTGTACAACTTTTGTAACAAGTTCAGAACAGAGAGGATGGAGGGAAGAACTGTGATCCAAGAATTCTTCTATCGTTCGAAGGAGTTGAACTACTTCGTAAGACACAAGAGCAATGAAGTGACAAATAAGATCACAGATGTGTTCTTCGCAAGCCCAGAGTCGATGAAACCATCCAAAGTGTGACAAACGGCGTCTTTCATACGGGAATACTCCTCCTCATTATCTGCATCCCGATACGGCTCCAGATTGTACACAGAAGTCCGAATTGCCTACAGTGAAGTGCAAAATAAATTAAGTCAGACATTGATTATGTTATAGATTTATAGAATTTGAAGATTAATTACAAACCTGCATGAGTTGCTCCTTAGTATAAGGAGAGATTATTGGATGAGTATGAGCCAAGTACCACTCCAAGTAATCATCAGTGCAGAGAGATGGAGGATCTGCTTCTACACCCATTTCCCATAAGCTTACAGAGTTGTTCTCCCTTTGCTCCCAACTCCAGTTGGTGGGATCATACTCCACTACGTACTTACGATTGTTTCCACACCTTCTAGCTTTAATTGGTTGAATGGGAGGGATTGGCACACCTTGAACTCGACCAAATTGTCTGCAAACTCGAAGTGGCATGTGAGGCTCGGTCTTCTCCAAAACATGCAAGATCCCATGAAAGAAAGCCGGCCGAAGTTCTTCCCTACGAAAATCTAGGCGTCCATATGGTTGCCACTCAACCTGTTGTACATAAATCATTAAAACAAGTTCAAAAGTACAATAACAAATTAACAGCTAATGAAAAAATAATCATACCCCTTCTACGCTCATATTGTCTAGCTCCTCTCTGTAGTTGCGACGATTGTCCGGTCTTTCAGACAAATCAAATTTGCCTGCATATGGCATTGTCTCATCCCACTCATAGTTTTGTGGAGGGGCAAAAGGAGGAAAGTACAAATAGATCCAACCCTACATCATCAAACAAAACTAAGGAAAACAAAAGAAACAGTATTCAAATCAGTGCATATAATTAAAGACAAACATACCATCAACAAGGTGTAACAGAAAGACATCGTTGCACAATCTCTGCGGGAGTATTTACCCAGTTGTCCATACAAAGCACACAACGCACCCGAACCCCAAGACACACCATGGATATTTGCCATATCATTAAGCCATTCATGGTGAATCAACTTGATCATGTACGACGTCTTGTCAGGAAACAATGTCATTCCCAACAAGTATGTCAACCAACCCTTAACGATTGAGACTTGATCCATTTCAAAGTTCCCCTCATTATCCACTGCCATGCATTGTTCCCTCAAAAGCTCCGGTGAAACTTCATTACCAGCTTTGACTCTTCTGTCAAGTAAATCTATACCAAAAGCCTTCTTTGCTCTGTTGACCATTACAACCTTCGTGTCAGCTTTGCCAACTCCATCAGCAGATGTGCGAAATCCCATGCCCTTTCCGTTTATAGGGATACCCAAAATCTTGTGCACATCTAATAGGGTGATTGTCATTTCACCAAATGGCAAGTGAAAAGAATTTGTTTCTGGCTGCCACCGCTCAACAAATGCATTGATCAACCCTTGGTCGTGGTTGGGATACATGAGGGTCTGCAAATGTGACAAACCAGAAGCCCTAGCCAACGAAACCCAAGGATAGTCGCCCTGTAACTTCCATTTTTTCAAACCTTCTTTTCTGACCGTATTTCTCAATTGCGGTCTCTCCTATTTATCATATTTCAAATTTTTTTTAAGTACATTTAAATCAATTAACAAATCATGTCTAAATTAACGAACCATGGAAATTACGCAATTAACAATTCAACCAAAGGTGATAGATTTACTTACATGTCCTTGCCAAACCATATAAGCAGTGTGCCCGCTGAAGCTATGCAGCAAGTCTATCTCCTTAGGACCTCCAGGCACAGCCCACTGTAACTTCGGGTAAATTTCGTCTTTCTCATCGCCATGTTCATTAAGATCGACCCCCCCGTAATGGCCCTCAAACTGTCCTTCAGCCCAGGAAGCAGTTGGACCAGATTGCCATTCTGGTGTTTCTGGCTGAAAGGCCTGTTGACGTCCTACTGCTTCATCCCATGCGACTTGTGGAGAAGAGGGGGGAACCCATGTAGGGATCTATTACAAAAAAAATTGGTTATTAGTAAAATGTACAACTTTCACTCATAATCGACTATATATTAAATTTTAAACTATTACTTACAGCATTCTGCGGACTCCAAGTTGGATAATCTGCCTCATAGGTTGGAGTCATCGGGATTTGCTGTTGTAATAAAATAAATTTCATAAATTATTAATTTAATAAAAACAAAAAACAGTAATATAATGTGAATTTCAGATTAACTAACCATGTTCTCGTAAAGGTTCGAATATGCACTAGGGTCAGCTAGCTGTTGTTGTTCATGCCAAGAAGGTTCTGGGACCTCTTCACTTGCACTTGTACCCTCGTCAGCTCTTCCACGCCTCTTCCTCGGCTTGGGCTGATAAGCGGGCCTTCCTCCAGCCACGATTTCTTCACGAGTTTGATTACGGGCATTCTTCCGGGCACTTCTAGAAGACGGATGCATCTACAGGAACATAATATTTCAAAATTTACGCATACCAAACCAACAAAACAAAACAAAAAAACATCACAAATATGCAAAAACATCTGTCACGAAGGTTCATTATACATTCGTCACGGATGTTTACTAAACCATCGTGACGGATCTGAATATAACATCCGTCACGAAGAACCAGTAAACATTCGTCACGAATGTATACTGGACCTTCGTGACGTATCTTCGCCAAACCTTCGTGACGAAGGTTTTTGCAAAATTGCAAAAACGCAGAAGTGCCAACATATCCGCTGACGAATGAATTTGCACAAAATTTGAACAATTTGAAGCAGAAAAACAGTTTATGAAGGTATCCAAACACATTAGCCCCTAAATCATTTCATTCCATAAGTTTCTTAATCAAATCAAATTTACCCTAATTCATGAACAAATATCAATTTTGGGGATTATATCTAAAATTTGAAACAACTCTCAATTAGACATAAACAAACACCAATTGAACTAAAAAAACATGCTTAATACACATATCAATCTAATTTAATCACCCCATTTCAATGGTTTTGACATATATTCATCAAACATGGAAAATTAATGCAAAAGAGAGTTAGAAATTACCTTATTGCTTGATTTGTTGATTATTGTAGTGAAAGAGATGAAGAAATGTAGAGAATGGTGTTGTGATTTGTTTGAGCTGCGCCGAAAAAGAGTATAATGGAGAAGAAGAAGTTACATTAGGGTTGGGTAAAAAATCTCTTTTATATCTGCAAAATTGATACATTCGTCACGAATGTCTGAGCAACCTTCGTCACAAAGGTTTGGAAAACCTTCGTCACGAATGTTTTATATACCTTCGTGACGGATGTTTATAGAACCTTCGTGACGGATGTATGCAATAGTTACGTGACGAATGTATACAATAGTTACGTGACGAATGTTTGGGTGTGCTAAATAGAATTTTAGGGTGTGCTAAATAATAAGGGCCTAATTATATTGTGTATTTGAGATTGTGAGATTTTAGTTCTTTGAACTAATTTCTTTTAGTGTTCTTTTACTTTTGTTCTTTTTTCTTAACAATTTTAAGATCATATTTTTTTGTTTTTGTTATATTGGTTAACCGAACTAACCGATTTATTTGTACCGAAAATTTGGTTTACCGATATTGGTTAACCGAGAATTACGGTTAGGTAAATGGTTATTAGAAATCACTAACCAAACATTTGGTTAATCGGTTAATGACGGTTAACCGACCACGCCCACCCCTAGGGTACTCTATATGAACAGACACGACACGACACCCTTGACTGAAAATACATCCACGCGCCTGAAACCAAACGCCAACGTCTCCTCATTTCTCTGGGCCCCACCTTTTGTATTACTGTTGCTGTTTGTTTTGTGTGGGGTCGTGTGTACCTTGGATATCGAGGAGTACACTTTGCTCCATAATCTCTTTTCGGATTCTCTGCACATTTTCAGCACGCGCTCTTACACTTCTTCCTTCACGCGCTTTTACACAGTCTCTTCCACGCCTGCTTAATACAAGTCAATAATCAGAATGAGTTTGAGTACCGAATTGAATTCATGATTAGTATGCTTAATGTGATCAAAACCATGAGTATATGCGAAACCAAGCTCCCACATCACATGATGAACCCATCAAGAAACAATTAAGCCAAGTAATTAAATGAGTTGCATGCACCAAGTAAATGAAATGAGTAGAGTTACAAGCTAGATATGGCAACAAATCAATGCCTGTATTCTGACTAAAGTATGTAATGTAGCGCTTACCAATGGACACTAGTCTTGACTTCAATTCTCTGTTCCCAAACCCTGTCACTCTCACCATCCAAAAAGCCTCTCATCTGTCTCTCCTCTCACTCTTCATCATCTTCTTCACCCCCCACCCTCACCATTCCAAAACACACAACCAACAACATGAATTTAAAACACAAGCTCGTCGTAGTAGTCGTCGGAGCACACAACCTCATGCCCAAAGACGGCGAGGGCTCGTCTTCTCCCTTCGTAGAAATCGAGTTCGAAAACCAGAGGCTCCGAACCCAAGTTAAGTACAAAGATCTCAACCCAGTATGGAACCAGAAGCTCGTCTTCACCCTAAACGACGTCGCAGAGCTTCCTTATAAAACCCTTGACGTCAACGTCTTCAACGAGAGGCGCTCCACCAACACCAGAAACTTTCTCGGTAAGGTTCGTGTTCCTGGCTCCAACATTGCCAAACAAGGGGAAGACATTCCTCAGCTTTATACGCTTGATAAAAGAAGCTTGTTCTCGCATGTCAGAGGAGAGATCACCTTGAAGCTCTTCCTCTCTACTACTGAAGAAACCGAGCATGATTCAGCAACCGAAACGACGAGCAAGAAGAACAAGAAGGTTCAGCAACCCAGCGCCGCCATGACTGTTCAACATCAGCAACAGCAACAACAACAGCAAATGATGTTGCAGGAGAATAGAGGAAACAAACAGAACAACCACACCCAGTTTCAGAACGGAAAACAGAGTGACGCAAACCCAGGTGAGATGAATCCTGTAATTATAACCACAATGCCAAACCCACCTATACCCACCGCCGTCGGGAGACTTCCCGGCGCCGGATATGGGTCTCATGAGTTTTCACTCAAAGAGACCAGTCCTCATCTGGGTGGAAGCCCACTCAACAAGGACAAAACAAGCTCAACATACGATCTTGTTGAACAAGTCCAGTATCTGTATGTTCGTCTTGTCAAAGCAAGAAATTTCTCAGTTTTCGGCAATGGAGAGGTTTTAGCGGAGGTGAAGCTGGGAAACTACAAGGGAATAACGAAGAGGGTAAGTGCTGGAAATGCGGAGTGGGACCAGGTGTTCGCTTTCTCAAAGGACTGTATACAGTCATCAATGGCTGAGATTCTAGTCAAGGAGAGGGAGAAAGATGAGTTCTTGGGTAGGGTTTTGTTTGACTTGAATGATGTTCCCAAAAGGGCTCCACCAGATAGTCAGCTTGCTCCACAGTGGTACAGATTGGAGGACAAGAAAGGCGATAAGAACAAAGGAGGTGAAGTTATGGTGTCCATTTGGTTTGGGACTCAAGCAGACGAGGCTTTTGCTGAAGCATGGCATTCTAGGGCTGCAAATGTGCATTTTGATGGCTTAACCACCATTAAATCCAAGGTTTATCTCTCCCCTAAGCTTTGGTACTTAAGAATCTCCATGATTGAGGCGCAGGATGTAATCTTGGGTGAAAAGAGTTCATCTTTGATGAGATACCCGGAATTGTTTGCTAAAGTTCAAGTTGGGAGTCAGTTACTAAGAACTAGAATCTCACCACCTAGCTCAACAAGAAGCCTCTCCAATCCCTTCTGGAACGAAGACTTGCTTTTTGTGGTGGCCGAGCCGTTCGAGGATTACGTGCTCGTGTCTCTTGAGGATCGAGTTGGGCCGGGCAGAGAAGAGATTGTGGGCAGAGTCCTTTTGCCTGTTGGAGCAATTGAGAGAAGATTGGATGACAAAGCAGTCACATCTAGGTGGCTAAACCTTGATAATCAATTCGGAAGCGTGACGGATTCAAAAGGTTTGACTAGATTCGGGCCTCGGGTCCACATTCGAGCCTCACTTGATGGAGGCTACCATGTCCTTGATGAGGCGACAATGTACACTAGTGACCTCAAACCAACTGCAAAGCAGCTTTGGAAGCCCCACATTGGTGTTCTTGAGATGGGAATCTTGGGTGCAACCGGCATTTTGCCAATGAAGATCAAGGAAGGGAGAGGCGGGACCACAGACTCATACTGCGTTGCAAAATACGGGCAGAAATGGGTTCGAACAAGAACGGTGGTTGACAGTTTATCACCCAAGTGGAACGAGCAGTACACGTGGGAAGTGTTTGATCCGTGCACTGTGATCACAGTTGGAGTTTTTGATAATTGCAGGCTTGATAGGAACATAGCAAACGTGACGGGCCCACGAGATTCTCGTATCGGGAAAGTTCGAATACGGCTGTCAACACTCGAGACGGATCGAGTCTACACCCACTCGTACCCTCTGCTGATGCTGCACACTTCTGGTGTCAAGAAAATGGGAGAGCTTCACTTAGCTGTGAGATTTTCATGTGCAAACATGGGAAACATGCTTCATATCTACAGCTTACCTTTGCTTCCAAAAATGCACTATGTCCATCCACTAGCAGTGAGCCAGGTGGAGAGCTTGAGATACCAGGCTATGAATGTCGTAGCGAATAGGATGAGCCGAGCCGAGCCACCACTTGGGAGGGAAGTGGTTGAATACATGCTTGATCATGATTCTCATATGTGGAGTATGAGAAGGAGCAAGGCTAACTTTTTCAGGATGATGGCTGTTTTATCTGGGCTGGTTTCTGCAACTCGATGGATGGAGGCAATGAGGAGCTGGCAAAGGCCGGTTTACTCGACCCTTTTCGTGTTCTTGTTTTTCGTGCTGGTTCTTTTGCCTGAGCTGATAATTCCGACTCTGCTTCTGTACATGGCGTTTGTGGGGATGTGGAGGTACAGGCTTAGGCCTAAGCATCCACCTCACATGGACACTCGTCTTTCTCATGCCGACAGCGTTTATCCGGATGAGCTGGACGAGGAATTCGACTCTTTACCCACGAGTCGAAGTGCTGAGATTGTTAGAATGAGGTATGACCGGCTTAGGAGTGTGGCGGGAAGGATACAGAATGTGGTTGGTGATATGGCGACTCAAGGAGAGAGATTGCAGGCGTTGCTGAGCTGGAGGGATCCGAGAGCCACATTTTTGTTTGTGGTTATGTGTTTGTTTGCTGCTGTTGGATTCTATGTTGTGCCCATTAGGGTTGTTGTCGCGCTTTCGGGAGTGTATGCGCTGAGGCCGCCGAGGTTTAGGAGCAAAATGCCGAGTCAGGGTTTGAGTTTCTTTAGGAGGCTTCCATCAAATGCTGATAGCTTGCTTTAGGTTTATTGCTCTGGTTTAGTTTGGTTATTGTTGCTTGTGGTAGGTTGGTTGGTCTTTTGAGTAGGTTGATCAAATTCAGATGTAACTTTGCTGTGCTTTTGTCTAGTGAACTGAATCTTATTCATGGTCGTCAATTTGGCATTGTCATGACAAAGACTGAAGCGATATTCATCTTATTCATGGTCGTCAATTCAGGACAGAACATGGAATTTCTACCAAACAAATCTTATATGATGCCTTGATTTTTATCTTATGCACAAGGATGGTTTTGGTGAATCTTGCATTTCTTAATCACTTCAGTGTGGTATGTTCTTTTCTTGATAAATTAAGGTTGAACTCGTGGGAAAAGGGATGTTCTATATCAATTTTAAGGTACTGTTTCGTCCTTTGATCTGCTATAATGTTTTTGAACAAAAATTGGATGTCAAATGCTGGAGAGGATAAGGAAACAAAGAGGCCGTGTTTTTGCCCTTCATGATGAAGCAGAAGTTACACACGTGTGGCTTCCCAACAACAGCTCCCCAGGCCTTTCCATGGATCGAGCATTTGGAGATTTCCGCTTGAAAGATTATGGTTTGATTTTTGTGCCACAGAGAAGGACGAATTTGTTGTCCTAGCCACAAAGTATTGGGTAAAAACGCAAACACATCACTGCTCCTTTTTTGGTCAATTTTTCCCTAGTTGTATGGTAATATCACATTTTCACTGTTTTATCACAAATTTGGGATGTCCTAAAAAACAAAGAAATGATAGACATAGTAGACTCAGCTCCAAACCACAAATCAACAACAAAACCGGTTTTTGAGTCAGCAGTTTAAACCCATGACTGTTCTGCAAGATGCCTTTTCTTTTTTTTAGGTTCATTTGAAACAAGAAGTAGTTGTTGGAAAGTTTGTTCCACTTTATGGGCAATCCTGATGTGTTAAGGCTAGTTATTATCTCTTCTGATGGCTCCACGTTTAATCCAAATTACACCCCTCTGTATGATCTCAAGGTGGTCGCCCATCTTCTTGATAAGAAGCTGGTTGTGTTGAGCTTAGGTGGTGGTGCACTTAATAGCAATTGGGATGCTACTACTACCACTACAACTTTTTTTGAAGACACTAGATCCGGAATCCCGCGCTTCGAGCGGGGAAGTTACGGCTGCAGTTAGTCATTAAATAAGCCATAAATCTAGAATGACTGAAATATGATATAATAAAATTCTACAAACTCGTAAGATGCAATACAACTATTGAAACGGTGGTTACAACCGAAATCAAAAATGAAAAACTCAAGAAGGCGTTTGGATACTGTAATAGGCAAGACATATTTATACCGAAAACACCTGTAAAATCATCATTCAATTCAGCAATCAAGTGAGAAGATGAAAGGCTAAAGGGGAGAAGAAGGGTTAAATATCAACTAAAGAAATAAAGTCTAATCGATAAATCAAATTTAACCCAATAAACCCATTAGGCCCGATGGATTGATTACGGTGGCCCGATACGGATTGACATTACTTTGTCAAATTCATCAATTTCTATAGATATAGATATATAATATATAGATAGATTAAAATATCTAATTAACCCATATTCATTTTTAACCGAAGAAGGAGGAGGCGTCAGGATAAAACGAATGGATTGACGAACGAGATTAGATGAGAATGAGTTTGGAGGTTGTGGTAGAGGAAGGAGACGAAGACGATGTGTTCTTAATTACGTTAGTGATGAAATTAACATTTAAGAGAATAGATAATTAGGATAAAGATTTAACATATTAGTATTTATTATGTATAAATTGTCATTACTTTATCAAACACAACAATTTTTATATATATAGATTGTTAATTACAAGGTCAACTTTATGCAGTTGATAAATTGGGAGCAACTTTTATTATGGATAATTATACATACTTTCTATTTAACGCTCACCCTTTTTGCTATTTGCCGCCCAGGTCATCCGTGCGTCACGCACGGATTGTACATTCCAGAAAACGCACGGATTGTATCCATGCGTCACGCACGGATTAAATCCATGCGTGATGCACGGTTAGAATCCATGCATGACGCATGGATTGTATTCGTACGTCATGCATGGATTTGCATATATGACTCTAGGGTTATTCAATGTATTCAATGTATTTCTAGTTAAGTGTGCAAAGAAACACATTTTTAGTGTCTTTTTTAAGGCGATAAAGCCCAATTCGACAAAAACGTCATCGAAACTTTATCGAAATGGAATGAAACTTTGTTTCAATCCTTATAATGTCTATTTGATAATGTGTGTAACTTGAAAATCAAATTTATACCTTTGTAAGTGAAACATAGTTTGAAAACCGAACGAGGTCGCAATATGTATGGCGCACCATATACAATTTGAAATATAATAAGGTTGAACATTCGTCAACATAACAACAATATAAGCATTCTAAATTTAACAATAAGATTTTGCAACATAAAACCATGCGTCACGGGTGGAATGCATCCACACACCACGCATGGTTTTACACCATACGTGACGCATGGATGTCAATGTATTTTTTTGTTGCTTATGTGGTCCATGTTAATGTATTCATAATGTATTTGTACTTATGTCACACAAAATAATTCATGTTCCGTGTTGTTTTTAAAGGCTTTAAAACCACAATTCGCCATAACGTCGTCGAAACATCATCGGAATGGAATGAAACTTGTTTACAATGCCTATTAGAGATATTTAATCATGTCCGTAACTTTAAATCAAAACCTTTTGCTTTTAGAGTAACACGCTCTTTGTAAAACATCAAACTACTCACCATAGGCTTAACTTGTTGCAATATATATGGTCGCAACATTGATGTTCACGTATGTTTGAAAAATTTATACACAAATGTGTTATAACGCATATAAAGTCCCAATAATGTCTCACACATACAAAACGGGATTCGAAACTATGCCAAAACGCTAAAACCACTAAAAACGGCTTAAATGGACTTAAGGCGGTTTTTGGCGAAACGACACTCAAACGATGTCCGAATGTAATGAAACTTGTTTTCAATGCCTATTAGGTATATTTAACCATGTGGGTAACTCCCAATAACACCAATGAACTTGTAAAGTAGCATATCCTTTGTTTGGACTTCTTACGTGGCCTAAATGTCCAACCTTTGACAATATGTAATTTTATTTTGATTGGAAATCATGCACACATCAGTGTTACTAAGAATCAAAGGGATCATGTGTCATTTTGTGCGTCACGCATGGAAGAGAACTGTGCGTCACGCGTGGATTATATCCATGCGTCACGCGTAGACATTAACCATGCGTGACGCACGGATTTTATTTTCAGAACTCATGCCAGCACGTACGTCTTGTCTCACCTACTGTAATAACTCCATTAATATTTTTACTATTTCCGTAACACCTACATTAATCCTTATTATCTTCCTTTCTTTCCATATTTCAAATGTCAAAAACCTTTGAACACCATTGTTGAACATTTTTGAGAGCAAAACACCATTTTTAACTATCTTCCTTTCCTTCTATATGAAGAATGAAGAGGAATGCACCAATGAAAGAGGTGGAGAAGCTCCATTTTCAAGTTACAACCTTAATAAGGTAACATTTGTTGTTCATAATAATATTTTTTAAGGTGTTGACTTGTTTTAGGGTTTGTATTAGTTGTATGACTAAACATGTTGATTTGTGAATTTATGTTGATTTATGATATTTAAAATGTATTATAATATTACTTTTTAAGGTTTTGACTTGTTTTAGGGGTTTGTATTAGTTAGGTTTAATGGATTTTACATGCTCAAGGTATTAGTTGTATGACTAAACATGTTGATTTGTGAATTTATGTTGATTTATGATATTTAAAATGTATTATAATATTACTTTTTTTTTACTTTAGTGATTATGATGTTTGAAATGTATTATAATGTATGACTTGTTGGTTAAGGGGTTTGAAATGTATGACTTATGGCAATTCCACACGTGACGTGTGGATTTTCCATACAGAAGCTTAACTGGTTTGTTATCTGTGTGTTTGTGCATAGATGAACTTTTCCGTGTTTACTGGATTAGACAAGATTACTCTTAATGACTGCCCACCTCCGTCATACCTCGACTACATACCTTCGTTTGATTTGGGCATTGATTTTACAACATGGGAGCAACCGCAATCACAGTTTGCTGATATCAACACTGGATCTTTTGGAACCGGTTACGGTTTGTCGCAATGGCCTTCGCATTTGATGAGGCCACTTTCAGACACAAGTAGCTTAAATGTGTTTCGTCCTTTGCGTACTGCACCACAATTTGATATTGAAGTTCAAGAAGAACAATATGTCTCTGTTGATTACTCAGAGTTGTTTGCAAATGACTTGGTATTCGCCTCTAGACAACAGGGAGTGAGTTGGGCCGCTAACATTGCACAAGCCAACAACTTTTGCATAGTCAATGGAAGGTGTAGAGCACCTACCGAAACAAAATCTGGAAAACTTCAGCTTATTTGTGATAGAGGACGAGTGAATTACTCAAAAGCTAAGGGAGTGAGGAAAAACATCAAGACGAAAAAATGTAGATGTTGGTTCGAATTAAAGCTTCGAGAGGAGCATAGAGGGGCTTGGAAACTTACTGTAATGTTAGGTACCCACAACCATCCTATTGGTAGTAGCTTGTTTGGGAATGCGTTTGCAGGCAGATTGACGCCTGATGAAGTGTGTACAGTAGTTGAAATGACTAGGGCTCATTGTAAACCAAACGAGATTTACACTATGCTCAACAAGTCTCCCAAGAACCTTACAAAAAAAAACAAGTTTACAGTTTGATGGCCAAGACGAGGATCGAAAACAGGGAAGGAAGAACTGTTATCCAAGAGTTTTTCTACAAATGCAAACAGAGCGACTATTTCATAGAGTATAGGACAAGCAAAGATGATGCGTCTATGATTGGTGATATGTTCTTTGCGTCCCCAGAATCAATGAAGCTCTTGAAATCATTTCCCTATGTACTTATAATGGACTCCACATATGCCACAATCAAGTAAGTTTTGTGTGATTATTGACCATTACATATGATTTTCCATAACATTGCAATAATATTATTTCAAATTATCTCTTTACAGGTACAAAATGCCCTTTTTCGAGATTGTTGGAATCACGTCTACATGGAGGAACTTTGTAGTTTGTGGGGCATTTCTCGAGGGCGAGACTAAAGAGCATTATTTGTGGGCAATGCAACAACTTCAAGAGATGTATAGAAGAATTGGAGCAACGCCGACTTGCATTGTCACCGACCGTGAACAAGCTTTAATGAGTGCAACGGATCTTCTTTTTCCAAATGCAAAGTTTCTTCTATGTAGACGACATATAAGGAAAAACATAGAGGCCAAAGCTTCGCTCGAAATGAGATCGAAACTAAAGGGAAAAAACTTATCCAACGACTACTACAACTTGTTCGCGGAAACCACCGTAGAAGGATATGAAAAAAAGTTGGATACTATAGAGAGAGCTTGGAACGCGCATATTCCCGTACTGCAATATGTTAGAGACAGTTGGTTTGGTCCTTTCAAAGAAAGATGTGTGTCGGCATGGACGGATGACGTTTTTACTCTTGGAAGCAACACGACAAACAAGTAATTTATCTATAATTGCAGTTACACAACTATATTCAGTTTTCTGTGCATTTAACCAGTTTCTGTAAACTGCACATCCATGCGTGACGCGTGGATTAAATCCGTGCGTGATGCACGGATGTGTTCCATGCGTGATGCACGGATGTGTTCCATGCGTCACGCATGGATGTGAAGTTTACAGAAACTGCAGAAGCCCCTGTTTGAACACCTTAATAAAAATGCAGAGTGGAAGGAGCACATTCCTGTTTGAAGTCATATTTGAGTGGTGGACAAGGTAGGCTCGACACAGTGTTTGAGGAATACAGTGACATGGCACGAAACCAGCTGAAAGAGATATTGGGTTCATTTAACGAGAGCCTAACAAAGACGTATAGACTTGTTCACCAAACATCTTTGTTTGTACATTTGAAGTGCAAAGTTTCGTACAAGGCAATGGAGCTCTTAATTAAAGAATACGACAAAGGTGTACAAGGCATGTACAATCCACAATATTGCGATTGTGCAACCAAGGTCAGAGACGGGATGCTGTGTGTCCATGACCTTGCGACTTGTGTGAAGAAACAAATGCCAATTCAGCCCGTGTCTTTGCATCCTTTTTGGAGTACGTTGTCTTTGGAAGAAGTGGATACACAGTGTCATCTTGAAACTAAGAAAAACGTGGCAAGACGTTTATTTGATGAATTTTATGAAGAAACATGGAACACCTTGTCACCACATGATCAAGAGAAGTGTATTGAATCTGTCAGAAAGATAGCTAAAGTGGATACACCTCTCAAAGACCCGCCTATTTCGAAACACACCGGTGGTCGTCCCCAAGGAGCTCCTAACAAAGTGCCTAGATCTACACAAAGAAAGAAGTCTGCATGGGAATACACCGACCAAGAGATGAGGTCTAGAGCTTTGGAAGAAACACCTCCCAAGAAGCAAAGGGTTCCTAAACCCTTTGGTGCACCTCCCGCTCCACAAAAAATGTATGCGCCTTCTAAGTACATTAGAAAGATACCAATGTGCATGCGACCATATGTGGAGGGTTGGTTTGACATCAGAGTCGATGGAAACTGCGGGTTTAGATCTATTTATATGGAAACAGGTGACCGATATTATCTTCACTCTAATGTACACTTTATCCAAAATATTCCGTCACTCAATCTGTTTTTGAGAGTCATGTAACAGGTGGGACCCAAGAGCATTGGAAGTTCATACGAGAAGAGATGATAAGAAAGGCTAAAGAGATTTGGCATTTACTTAAAGGCACGTGGATTGGTGGAGAAGTAAATCCAACATTGGAGTCCGCTATACATCTACTTACATGGGAAAGCGATTACTACCCAGCTCCAAGGGATAAGTGGCTTACCGTACCAGAAATGGCATGTTTGGTGGCTTCGGCATGTAATTGTGTCTTTGTGTGTCTAGGCGAGCAAATTAAACAGACATTCCTACCTCTTAGACTTCCGACTTGGTATGGTCAACCTGGAGCCAAGATGCAAGTTGTTTGCCTATTACTACTTACACAGAAGGAACATTTCATCCCGGTATGTTTTTTTCAATTGCTATTTACCTAGTGCATTACATGTAAATTTAATTATGCAATTCCATAAAATCTATCTCAGATTCGCCTGAAGGATGGATGTCCACTACCACCTGTTTATAATCTTTGGGAGCGTAATTGTGAAGAATCTGCTGCGGACTTGTATGACGAAGTGTGGCAAAGATGTGGGGCTTACACCCCCCCGAAAAGAGGAGGACATCAATCGTCCAAACAAAGCATCACAATTCCAGACGATGATGATGACGAATACTAGTTCAAGAGTTATTGTCAGTCCTGACAATGTTGTAATGTGTATTTTATTTCGAGTTTCAAATGACCTTCTAATGTTGTAAGGTTGTATCATTTGATGCACATTTCAGTCTTTATGTGGTATTTCTGGGTTAAATTTAACGTGAAACAGGTGCTTTGCATCAACCATTGGAATTTCTGCATTCTGTAAGAAAAATGCAATTCCATGCGTCACGCGTGGAACAAATCCGTGCATGACGCACGGATTTGTTCCACACGTGACGCATGGAATTGCATTTTTCTTACATGCTGGAATTGCGTCACGCCATGTTGGTTTCCAATCTGTAATACAATGTAAGAAAACAAGTGAGAAAGTAAGGAATAAGATGTGGAATATGGAGCTTCAAAGAAGAACTTCAAAAATCAACTTACAGGCTGAGGGAGTGAAAAGGAGAGATTAATGAGTTGAAATGGTATGCTGAGGGAGTGAATTTATAGGCGATTTTAAACTAGGTTTACACTTCCATGTGTCACGCATTGAAGCGAACCGTGCGTGACGCATGGAATGAATCCGTGCGTGACGCATGGTTTTGCATTTGACCAACAGAATGCGGATTTATGTCTTTTGCACCCTAAACAAATAATCCAACAAATTCAACAACGCTAACCAGAATTTAAAAGTTCAACAACGTCATAACAAACAATCCTTACGAAAAACGGACAATCCTGAAAATCCGAAAACAAACAGTTCATAAAAAACAATCGAACCCAATCCAACGAGATCACCACCGATGTTGTTGATACATAGTTGTCCACGGCTCAATATCTTGAAGGACGGTTATGGCTCCATGCATTGCAGAAACATCATAGGGATCAGGCAAGGTTGCATATTGTGACAAGTGATCGTAGACCCTGTCAAAAACCTACAAATAAAATAAAATATTGAAATCAGCTATTTGCATAATGTTTACCTTAAATCAAACTTAAAGAAAAATCAAGATCTCAAGTTACATGAGATAAATGTATTACCTGCTGTGCTTCCAAGCTAGCGTGTCTGCCGGGTATCAGAAATCGATGAGTGCGGGGGATGTACCACACAAGATACTCCGGAGCTTCTTCAAAACTTGTCTCCGCAGGTGGTCCCATCTGCTCAAGGGTCGCCCTGTGGATATCCATCCCCTCCCAACTCCACGCCATTCTATCATAATTCACCACATATGACCTAGGGCTGATGAGCCTATGGGCTTTAAGGGGTGAAATTGGAGGCCTGAGAATCATCTGCACCCTACCAAACTGCCTAGGCGACCTATCGGGATGGTGGGGCTCGGTTATGTCCATGCAGCTCAGCACCCCGAAAAAAAGAGCAGGATCATAGGCAGGATCATTGAAGTCGATTTCACCATACGGGTTCCAATTAACCTAAAAACGATATCAACGTCTTGCATTACTCAAACAGTAATTTTACACCTTAAGGTACCAAAACTGAGGTAAAAAATAGACCTCAGTTTTTTTTTTCAATTCCATGCGCCACACATAGAATCAAGCCATGCGTCACGCATAGAATTAATCCATGCGTGACGCATGAAACAGATCCATGCGTGACGCATGGAATTGCAAAAAAACTGAGGTACCAAAACTGAGGCTTAAAAATATAAACAAAATGCAACACAAATACCTGATCCGCCCTCATTGCATCTAGTTCAGCTCTGTAGTTTCGTGCTTCAGGGTCGTAGTTTGGCAACGCTTCCTCTGGTAGAAACCGAAACGCATAAGGATGATTGATGAAGCTAAAGTCGTAGTGCCAAATCAAAGAAAACTCTAAACACTAACTAAAGTATAACAAGCAAGTAGAGGTCGAACCCAAGGGAATCAAAACACCAATCGCTATGCAGTCAAGCGAAATACCAACTAACGAACAAGTAACAAGTAACCAGGGGGGGTTTTGATTGTATGAAACACAAAAGTAACAAGTATCAAGCAAAAGGAGTTTGGGTGAGAATATGATGAGAAAGGGTTTCACCTAGCAAGTATCCACACAACAGTCAATCAAGTTGATCATAGATTTATCTCAAGTTCTATTCAATCCTAGGGAATGTTCCTATTCCAATCTTTAATATATCAGCAGGCCAACCGGTCCTGATAATACTTACTATTCAACAATCAGGGAAACCTCTCAAGATTAGATGAAATAGCAGCAAAGGGCACATGAATCATAAGGATGCATGCAATAACTTACAACCGTCAAGTATTAACATGCAATCAATTCTCTTTCATAAAAGCAATCAACTACCAGATCATGCAGATATGAGTGCTACAATGACAAGGAATTCCACCGTATATTCCTAGTCTAGCAATAGAATACTATCAATCAAACTAGGTGATCAAGCTAGTAAAACTAATAGAAATCAATAGATGAAGAACAAGAGAATTAATACAAACCCATAGGAAAGAACAAGAGTTTAGAAATCTCACAAGTTAATAACTGAAGGTTTCAACCGCTAGGTAAAACAATGGAGATTAGTTCCTGCTCATGGTTGCAGAACTAAATTGTCTGATGGAAAAGATGATAGAAAAGATGATAATAGAAAGAAAGAAACTAGGGTCCTTAAATAGAGAACTAACCCCAAAATATATGGTAAAAGAAAGATCCTAAACGAAATAAAATAAGGTAAAAGAAATAAAATAAAATAAGGAAAGTCCGGAATATCTTCGGCCTTGTTGTGGCGATCGCCATGGATGACTGGCGATCGCGGTCTTCATGTAAAACTTTGCCTCGTCTCTGTCGCCCCATGGCGATCGCCATAGAGTCATGGCGATCGCCATGCTCTCTCGAACTCCTGAAATGCTCCTGTTGTAGAATAGCGATCGCCATAGTGATGGTGGCGATCGCCGCTGCTCCGCAGGATGTTTTCGTCTTGATGTCTTCAATCTTTGATCCTCTTCTTCTTCGGTTCTGGTCTTCATTTCTTCACTTCTTCATGAACAACTCAGAATATAACAATAGCTCCAAATACTTGTGATAACACTCCTAAACTAATGTAATAACCCCTAGTTACGCCATACAAAGTGTAGCGTATCAATGATCTACTGACCAATCAGGATTAAGCCGAACACCAGCTGCTAAGGATGGGAAGTATGTGTATATCCAACCCTACCATTTAAAAAATATAGTTAGCATTAAAACCATAGAAATAAGTTATGATTGCTAAAAAATGTAGTTCCTAAATAATTAAAAACTTACTTGAAGGAGAGTGAAACAAAATGAGATCAAACCACAATTTTGGCGTGTAGCGATGCCCATTTGGCGATAGAAATATGCTAGCGCCGCAGATCCCCAAGACATACTTCTTGCCTCTTCAACACTCCCTAGAAATGCACCAAATCTCACCGGGAGCTTATGTTGTGACTTGTCAGTGAAGATTGTGGAAGCCAACAAGTGGAATATATAGCCCATTCCATGAACTACGGGATCATTTAGGCCCTCAATGTGCGCCTTAAACTCTTTCGCTCTAATCCAATAACTATCGAGCTGTTCATTTTGAAGATGAAAATTTTGCCGTCCCTTTTCACCAAAATAGTTCTTGTTCGTAGTTCTCCCGACTGAAGCAGTGGGGTCGGTCACCATAGCTTTCCCGTGAATAGGAAGCAACATCAGCTTCTTGATGTCGAGCAACGTCACTGTCATCTCAGCAAATGGCATGTGGAAGTTGTTTGTTTCAGGATGCCACCTTTCTATAAAGGCGCAGATGAGCGGATAATCAATCACATCGTACATCAACATCCTGAGATGAGTCAGCTCCGTTACAACTGCGTGATTACCCCATGGCAAGTCAGAATTAAGTTCTCAATCTTTCAGCTGTGATTGTCTGGTCTGGTAAGGGAGTACGCCTCTATCCTGTAAATTGATTACGTAACACAAATCATTTCAATAACGCATAAATTTTTTCCAGAAACTGCAGAAACTTTGACATTCTTTGAAATGAAATTCCACGCGTGACGCATGGACATGAACCATGCGTCACGCGTGGATTTGCATTAAACAGAATGCAAAGAAACCAGTTTCTGCATTCTGTGCAGCACACCTTAACCAAAATTTCAACAAAACTACAAATAGTTCAACAAATAATCCATCAATTTAATCAAATCAATTCATACATTAACAAATTTAATATCACAACACATTTACAATTCATAAATAAAAATAAACATACTTCATCTTTCATATAATCAAATAATGAACTGAATGTAATTTTTTCATTTTTTTCAACCATTTTCCTAACATTAAATTAGTTATGATAAGTATTGAATCTATAAACCAAATTCTAATTACATACCTTTCCTTTTTGCACAAAAAAGGCTGTATGAGCTTCAAAGCTTATGAGCAGCTCCGGAATTTGTGGACCTCCAGGAGTACCCCCATCTAACTGAGGGACATATATGTTTTTGACCGGAGGTCGTCGTCGTCGTCGTCTTCTGGGTTGTTCCTCTCGCTCCTCTTGCTCTTCCGCTTCTTTATGTTCTTCATGAACATTCTCATATGTCCGATCCTCTTCCTCACCATGTTCCTCATGCTCATGCTCCTGCTCATAATCAGAATCAGAGTCAGCATTTGCACCCCTAGCTGATGGCCCTGCACTGCTACAAGCAACCAGTGCGTACTGGTCATCACCCGTCTGAGGGTTCTAAAAGTTATGAGAACCAGTAGCTTGTCTCATCATCTCAACAAATGATTGCTCTTGTTGTGGATAGCCCGGATAGCTTGGAAACTGTGTTTGTTGTGAAAACAGTGTTTGATGTGGGATCAGAATGGGGGTGCCAGGAAAGTAATGAGGGGAACCCTGGGGATCGAAACTTGCAGCAGACAAAGCTAGCTGCTGATGTTGCTGTTGTTGTTGATGCTGTTGTTGTTGCTCTTGTATCTGTTGTTGTTGCTGTTGTTGCTGCTGTTGTTGCATCTCACCATAAAACTCTAAACGACGAGGAGGCGATTCTTGTCTATTCTTCTTCTTCCTTGGTTTTGGAACTATGGGATCTTTTTTCTTCAGTTCTCTGTTTCTTTGACGAGTATCGCGTCCAGGTCGACGACCACCATCCATATCTGCATCATAAAATGTGCAATTCCACAAAATTAATCAGTTTACTGAATTTAATCAGCATATCATCAAAAACTCAATCAGTATATCATCAAATCCAATATGAAACTGCAGAACACAATTTCTGGAATGTGCAATTCCACACGTCACGCATGGCTTCAATCCATGTGTCACACATGGATTGAAGCCATGCGTGACGTGTGGAATTGCACATTCCAGAAATTGTGCGTCAACAGTTTTTCCATGTTTCAAACCCTAATCTCAAAAGTTTTTCCAAAATTCTAACAGTTTTTCAATAATTTCATTAAAACCATACCAAATTTCAACAACCTAATTTCATAACCCTAATTCACAAAACCCTAATTCAATATCAAAACCCTAATAAACTATATACACATGAAAATATCAAATTGGTCAATAAATTATCAACAAAGTACACAATCCATTCATATATTACAAGTTTAATCATTTCTAATCAACTAATTAACATACACATTGGATTTTGAAGTAAATATCATCAAAACAACATGAAAACCTCATATATACATCAATACCATACCATAACAATGAAATCTTAATGTTTACATACCTTATATGTAAAAAAGATGATGAGAATGATGGTTTTTGGGTAAATCGGTGCGTTTGAGAGCGCAGCCGCCGTGGAACAATGTTGAGGAAGATGATAATGTGGTAGGGTTTCATTTTGGGGCTTTTATAGGTAAACAAATCCATGCGTGACGCATGGTTTGTGTCCATGCGTCACGCATGGTTGTATTCGGTGCGTGACGTGTGGATTTAAACCATGCGTCACGCATGGTTATAATCCATGCGTGACGCACGAAGCCTGGGCGGTAAATAGCAAAAAAAGATGGGCGTTAAATAGTAAGTTACCAAGATAAATATCAACGAGTGTAAAAATTAGTTTCCCTTGCTTAACACACTATGTACGAATTTCTTGTGTTACCAACCTCTAGGGAAATGGTTTTATCTTCTAGCTCTTTTGTTTTGGCTACGACATTTAAATCTTCGAGCTTCTCTATGTGGTTCTTGAGCTGGCAGTCATATTGCATTTTCATCTGTTCTTGCCTTCTTGGGCATGAGCTTGGTCCATTGCATTGGACATATCATGATTTTCCTGGCTTCAATATCTCATAATCAAGCACCAGTTGCTCCAATTGTCTCTCAATTTAATTTGTGTCTCTCCTATACAATTTCACAGCAGAGGTCCATAATTTTCTACTCTTGTATGTATGTTTCTTTCGCATCAGAATGTTGCCTAACAATTTCCTCCAGTGCTTTTTGCTCTTCATCATCGCTACTTTGGGATTGATCCTCTATAATTCTTTACTCTTCAGGAATTTTATTATACACTGGTTCTGATAGGTCAAAGGATACGCTCTTACTTTGTTCAAACATTTGCTCCAAATCTTGGACATCAAAAATAGTGCGGAGTTGGATTCATGTGTCTTTTGTAGCTGCAATTACATATTGAAAGTAAAAACATAATGATAGATGTAGACTGGATTTAATTCAGTGCCAGAGAATTATGAAAACTATTATTAGATGTCATTGATAAATACCTATGCATTACTCACTAAATTTGTCATACATTTAATGAAATATTAACATTTCCTAAAACAAGCTATTTACTAAGATTAGATGAAAAACTTACTTTGGTAGAGTGAAGACCAATATTTTCTTCTGCATCACCACTGCTAAAATATCTTTGTGAACTCCAATCTTCCTCATGTTTGATTTTCGCAACGTTACGTCCTTCAACCTCTCTGTTGTGCATTACGCATAAGTAATAATACACCAAACTACAATATTCACATCCAATTTACTAAAGCAAGATCTATGAGTACTTCACCTTTGGGAAAGTGAATTTTCATGTATCCTTTGAACTAAAACCTGTAAACCCAAGAGGAATTCCAAGAATGAACCAAATATTTATTAGTGTGTGATTACTTGTAGTAAAACAGAAACATCCTCGTAATAAGATCCAATACAATTAGCAGACTTATGACAAGATTTGACAATCTGATTCCTTATTAGAAACTCCTTGATTCTCTGAAAGATTGAAAGATAGAGAACTAACATGCAAAATAATATCTAAACTGGATCAGTTGAAAGGCAAAGACTCCAAAGCATCTTCGACTACCCGAATGTACTAAGCGATGTTTACAAAAACTTCACCCAAAATACTCACTCTCCGGCCTCCATGACCAACGACAAGAAATAATGAAAAATCAGATGGGTGACCAAAAAGCAAAAGCAAATATCATTTATGTGATTCACTCAAACATCAAATCTTTGAGGTTGTTAACGATCAATTGGAGCTACTATTAATTTGAAAATTAGTGTATACAGAGTGAGTTAAAAGCATGAAATCTCCCCCCTTTGACGCCAAATCAAAAGATGGGTGATTTGGGGGCGGAAGAAAGCAAGGGAAGAGAATCGTGATTCCCGAAATCGAGGACGACATGAAGTTGGAGAAGAGCGCGGAGGAGAAAGATGAGAAGAGACACATCCATGGAATAGCTAAATCAAGGGTGGTGGAAGGAAATAAAGATGATGGAAGGCAGGAATTCCTTTGGCTCCAAAGAGAATCCAATCGAGGTACTGTTCAAGGGCGGTGGAAGAGGGGAACTCCGAATCCAATGGAGTGAGCTACCGATAAAAGATAATGGCATTTGTTGTATCAATAAAAGAGGCAAAACTTCTCTCATTTATACTAGTTTGGATGAACAAAATTTCTCCCGGGCTTTGCCTCATTTTAGTCTCTGATTTTTCCTTAGAGACACTGGACGAGTTACTTAAAGTAGCAGGTACAGATTGATACAAAAAAAATGGTATAATCAAATCTAGTCATATAAAATGTATGAATGATTTCTCTTATGAGATTTAAAGAGAATCTAAAATGAGCAATACTCGAAAGATATAATCTTAATTTAATTACACCCAATTCAATGTCTAGATACCTTCAAACAAACTGTATAAACGATGTCACAAACTGTATAAATGAGGTCACAAACTTGTTAGAGATTCAAACACTTAATGTTATAGGTTCATAAAGTTAAAAGTGAAGGTCCATAAATTTTATAATATAGGTTCACAAACTTATAACTATAGGTTTAAAAAACTGTACGCTAGAGATTCACAAACTGTAAATTAAAGGATCAAGCACTTGTCAAAGGTTCAAACTATTAAAATTATAGGTTCAAAAAGTTAAGAAAGAAGGTGCATAAATTGTCTAATATAGGTTCACAAAATCATAACTTAAGGTTCACAAACTTTACAAATCGTAAATTAAAGGATGACAAAATTTATAAATGAGGTCACAAACTTAAAAGAGGTTTAAACATTTAAAATTATAGGTTCATAAAGCTAAAAGTGAAGGTTTATAAATTTTATAATATAGGTTCATAAATAGAAAGGTCATCTACCTAACTACAATATAAGGGAGAAACCATCACTTTACAAAAATTTGCGTCACTTTAACGCCACATCATTATTAACTCAAAATACATAAATAAATAAATCTTCCTAATTTAATAGTCAATAAAAATTTAGAAACCTCCTCCTCTAAATTCTCCAAGTCGGTTTGTTACTTTTTTTTTTAAAAGATTTTCTTTTTTTGTTAGTAGTCAAATGTTTTTATCTATCTTATATATTAAAGCTGAGCCGTTTATAGCTCTTAAAGTGATTGTAGGCTTAGTTTGTTACACAATTATTATTTTTTATCTCTAATTTCAATTATTAATAAATTGGATAATTATATTAACAAATAAATCTTAAAAATTATCATTCATTTCAACAACAAATATACAAGCTATTTTATTGAGAATAAATATTATGTTGAAGGTTATTATATATTTTTACGATTAAATTAGGATTATTTTCGATAATAAAAATTAAGTATATAACCTTCATGAAATAAAATATATTTTTATAAATAGTCTTTAAAAAACAAAAGTTAAATCTTAAATTTTTTGACGAACTCGATTAAAAGGATATATAATTTTCATAGGATATTCCGATAATATGGAATTTCTACACGAGTATATACTAACAGGTGGTTCATTTACTACTACGGGAGTACTACAACTTTTATTGAAGACATTGTTAATTAGGAAAAGGCGAAATTTGCTCTTTCCGTCTGAATTCTCTCTAATTTCTCACTCTTCCTAATCGTGTATTATTCTACCACGTTCTTCCTCTTTCCGCCCCACCGCCTTGTACATATTCATGGCCCTGTAATCGGCGGCGCTCGTCTGCCCTCTGGCTGTTGCCATGGCTCAGGTAGGTATTTCCTCCCTTTACTTTTCTCTATCAAAACTATTTACCAAAACTACATCTACACCATAAACCAAAATCTCGAACAAAACTGTGGAACTTTCCACACCCACAACTTTTCTTTTTTCTTGAATCGTCTTGGGATTACTATCGGATTATGATGGAAGATCCTATCCTGCAAGAAAACTATTGGTATTTGTTGTATTTTCGAGGTGTACATGAGGCCTTCTGTCGAAGATTAGACCCCTTTAATGGTATGTGTTTTGGACAAATAATCTCAATGGACTAAATCGCCTTAGGATGAGGTCAATCAACCGAGACAAGACTAAAAACTAGGACGTCCTAAACAATATAATCAGATAATGATGAGACGAGAGTAGGATGAGTTTAAGCGATTAAAATATTTGTAAAGGTTACAAAAAGATAAGTGATTTCGTGGAGAGTGTGTTGGATGTGTGTTGGATGTGTGTTGTATGTGTGTTGTTCTGATGTTGGATGCTTCTTCCAAATTCATATATATACTTGCATCAACCTTTCTAGAATGTCTTTGATTTGCTCATAAATGTTCTTGATTCCGTCTTTAATGCTCTTGATTGTGCTTGATTCTCTCTTAAATGTCTTTGATTTTCCCTTAGATTGTTGATGTAATGCTGATAGCAATGAATGGAGAGATATTAGGCGAGATTTCCAGCGATCTTGGTGGGATTTGATCATTTAAGTATTATGGGCGTCCATCTTGACTTAGGATCAAATGGAGATCGTCTTGGCTTAGGACCAGGTGGACTATGGCCGTCTTGACTTAGGACCGAATGAACCAGCGAAATCTGGACCCAATAGTATGATTTGGTGGTACCATGACTCTGGACACGATTCTTGTAAAATTGAAGGAATTGTGTCCTTTAATCGGATGTGCAATTACTTATTATGAAATAGGACTATTGATAGAGATTCATAATCCAGTTATTTTAGGTAGTCATAGTGTTATGCTAGAAGCCAACTATGATTTATGAACTTTATGTTATAAAGTTTGTTGCTATTATAATTGGGTCCTATGAGGTCACACCCCAAGAGTTTATGGACTGGATATATTGGGAGAATTATTATATAAAGTATATAATATAATGTTATATAAAGATATAGTTTTGAGATAGATTTTAATAATAATAAAGTGTTATTATTGATTAAAGGATAAAAGGAAAAATGGTAATTAATGAGTTAATTATATATAAGGGTTTTGGAAACCTAATGGGTGGTCTCTCCATTTTTCCTCTTCCTAGCATTCTCTTTCTCTCCCAACACCCTTTCATCTTCAACCTAGCAGTTGAGTTCTAGGGATCCAGATCTTTGCTCTGGTGGACTAAGTAGAGGAGTTTCAAGTGAGGCTCTCTCCATTCAAGTGATCGAACACGCATCAAGAGGTAATCGTTTCTTCTACTTCTTAATCCAATTGGTTTATGCAATAGATCCTTGTTTAGATGTTAGGAAATCGTTTCCTGCAATTCCGCTTATACCATCTAAATCCCAACAGTGGTATCAGTTGCCTCTTGTATAAATTGATTGGATCAAATTTTAATCTTATAATTTGATGCATGTTCATGATTATTATGATTTAATAAGAAGAAATATGATATATGGGTTAATTTGCCAAATTAAATCAAAATAGTTTGAATTTTAGTACCCTTGACGAACTCTTGATTTGGTTGAATTGTTTGATCGATTCCAAAGGGTGTATTTGATTCAACACATGAATGATTTGTTTGATCAAATGGTGTAATTCTTTGATACGGTTGTAATTCTTTGATACGGTTGTAATTCTTTCGTAGAACAATATGTATGGTTTGACCATTTGTTTCATCCGTTACAAGTCATTAGTAGGGTGATACTTTTTGTTTTGTTTTTGGTATATTTTAAAATTAATTGTTTTAGCATTAATGGTTTGACCAAAAGGTTAATGACTAATTACACTTAATTACAATAAATATGATTTATTTCATTAAATATTTGATATTTTATTTGATACAAAAAGATTTACTTGTTTTATAAGATATATAGATATCTTAGTTGGTTAATTTTGAATTAACTAAATTAAATGTTATCTAAGAATATTTGATTCTATTTCTTGGCAAATTAATAATTAATATTAGATATGAATTCCATTCAAAGTCTTATTGAATTAAAATAATGAGAAAGAGTTTCTCCTTTTAAATAGTTAATTTGATTAATTATTTATGCTTTTTATTTGGATAAATTGCATCTCTCACTTATATATATTTTATATATTATGATTGCATGTATGTTTAATATTATGATATTATTGCATGCAGTGACTAGTATGGCCCAAATTAGGATAGATAAATACGATCTGCGTATCGTTATGGTTTTCTTGTACACGATCTGCGTATCGTTATGTATTTTTGTAATTTTAATTTATGCAAGAGAGTTTGTTCAAATTTATATAATACAAGAAGACAAAGATCCTATGCCGACAGAAGTATGGTGATCCAGGAAGTCAAGACTATTGAAGATTAGATCTTTTTAGGGGCCATACTAGGATCCAAATATTTAATTTTTGCATTATGTGAATGTGTTTATTATCTCTTGCATTGCATGAATGTTACTAACTACCACCTCATCAGATGAGGAAAAGGAAAAGTACAAGACAATAAGCGAGAGGTCAAGGAATGTTACTTGCCTCATGCTGGCTGCCATGGAACCTGGTCTTCAACAGAGGTCTGAGGAACAAGATGCCTATACCATTATGAGAAATCTTAGAGATCTCTTTAAGGAGCAGGCCAGGATTGAGAGGTATGAGACCCTCAAGTCCATATTGCAAAGCAAGCTCGAAAAGGGGAAACCAGTAGGGCCACATGTTTTCCACATGATAGGCCTGTTTGACAGGATGGCTCGAATTGGGAACCCCTACAATGTTGAAATGGCTACGGATATGATCCTGCATTCCCTACATGATGGATTTTCCAATTTCAGGCAGATGTATCACATGGGAGCAATGGGTAAGACCCTAAATGAGCTACATGCTATGCTCAAAACTGCTGAGCAAAATGTCTTGGTTGAACCAAAGAAGGATGTTCTTATGGTTAACAAAGGGAACAGGTTTAAGAAAGGGCCACAGAAGAAGCAACAATACCAAGGGAAGGGCAAGCAAGTTGTTCAACCTAAGGAAAACGCACCTAAGGTAAAGGTGGCGGATGAGCATGAATGCTTCTACTGCAAGGCCAAGGGGCACTGGAAGAGAAATTGCCTCAAATATCTGGAAGATAAAAAGAGGGGTGCCTCTGCTTCAGGTATTTACGTCATTGAAATCTTATCAACTAACTCCAATTCTTGGGTATTAGATACCGGTTATGGTTCTCACATTATTTCGAATGTGCAGGGACTACGAAATAGGAGAAGGTTGTAGAAGGGCGAGATAGATCTCCGAGCTGGATATGGAGCAACTGTTGCTGCAGTTGAAGTTGGAGGTTGTAGTCTACCTTTACCTTCTGGATTAGTTTTCGAACTTAATAATTGTTATTTTGTTTCTTCCATGACTAAGAACTTGATTTCATTTTCGATTTTGCATCGTGAGGGTTATAAATTTGTTGTTGATGATGGTTTTTCCATTTATAAGAATGACATTTTTTTTATGCCCATGCACATCATGACTAGTACTGGACTATACAGATTAGTGCTTATATCCGATGCATATAACGTTGATACCAAAAGGCAAAAAGATAAAGGCACTTCGATCAGATCGAGGGGGTGAATATATGAGCCACGAATTCGACCATCATTGGAGAAGTTGTAGTATTCTAACACAACTGCTTCCATCAGGTACGCCACTGCTGAATGGGGTATCTGGGTGGAGAAACAAGACCTTGTTAGACATCGTCCACTCAATGATGAGTTTGCTGATCTTCCTACATCCTTTTGGGTTATGCCCTCACTGCCGCTACATTCACACTAAACAGAACTCCGTCACGATCAGTTGACAAGACACCACATGAGATATGGTTTGGGAAGCCTCCCAGCTTGTCATTTCTGAAGGTTTGGGGATGCAAGGCTTATGTAAAGCGTTTACTATGTGATATGCTCGCACCCAAATCAGACAAATGTTTTTATAGGTTAACCCAAGGAAACGAGGGGTTATTATTTCTACAATCCCGTTGAGAACAAAGTGTTTGTTGCTCGGGATAGTGTCTTTTTGGAAAAGGATATCTTTTTAAGAAGTCAAGTGGGAGAAATGTTCAGCTTGATGAGATTCAAGCAGAGCAACAAACTCCACAGCATGAGGACATAGAAGATATGTCAGAGGAACTTGATTTTGGAGGCATACCTTCACAAAGGGAAACCACCCAGATTCAAGATGCAGTTCCTCAAGTAGATGAAGCACCCGAGGTCCCACATACTGATGTGGTCAATCCTCCGGCTGATATCTCTCCAGCTGTGGGACCACTTTGGAGATTAAACAGGTCAAGGCGGCAACCTAGACGATATGATGATTTTGTCTTGACTGCTGACGTTCTACTTTTAGAGAATGATGAGCCTGCTACCTATAAACAAGCAATGGCGGACCCCGACTCCGAAAAATGGCTTGAAGCCATGAGATCCGTAATGGACTCCATGTCTGAGAATCAAGTTTGGGACTTGATAGATTTGCCTGATGGGGTAAAACCTATAAGATGCAAATGGACTCCATGTCTGAGAATCAAGTTTGGGACTTGATAGATTTGCCTGATGGGGTAAAACCTATAAGATGCAAATGGGTTTTCAAGATCAAGACAGACAAGGATGGAAATGTTTCTGTCTATAAGACAAGGTTAGTTGTCAAAGGATTTAGACAAGTCTATGGTATTGACTATGCTGAAACATCCCCATTGGTCGTAATGACCAGGTCCATTAGGATAATCCTAGCAATTGCCGCTTATTATGATTATGAGATATGGCAAATGGATGTCAAGATCACCTTTCTAAATGGTTATTTAGAAGATAATGTATACATGATGCAACCAAAAGGTTTTGAGGATCTAGTGAATTCTAGGATAGTATGCAAGCTTAAGAAGTCCATCTATGGACTTAAGCAAGCATCCAGGAGTTGAATTCTTCGTTTTGATGAAGTGGTAAAAAAGTTTGACTTCATCAGATGTGAATAAGAGCCTAATGTTTACAAGAAATTTAGTGGGAGCAAAGTGACTTTCCTGGTCCTATATGTAGATGACATATTACTCATTAAAAAATTTCTCCCTATGTTGGAGACTTAAGGAGTATTTCCAAATGAAGGACTTGAGAAAGGCTAAGCACATACTAGGCATTAAAGTCTATGAGGATAGACATATGAGACCTACAAGTCTAAGAAAGAGTTAGTGTCAATGATGTATAATAAATAAAATCCTATGGTACTTAAGAAGGACTAAGGATGAATTCTTGGTTATGGAGGTAATGACGAGTTAGTCGTCCAGACAAGTACTACGAAAGTGTCACATGATTCAATACTATGTTGATAGAGGAGACATGAGGTTGTGCACGATTCACATATGATAAACATGACAGATCTTTTAACCAAGCCTATGTCTAGACCCAAGTGTGACAATCACACTCAAGTCAAGGGGCTCAAACACATTGGAGACCTCTTTTAAGACATTATTTGTTTTATGATAAATATTGTTTATCGTTATCACATACATTTATGCTTGACTTATATATGAGTTTCATATTATTGTTTAATCATTGCTTGGGATTAGATAATGTATCCAAACAATTTTATAGTTAACAAATGGGTTCATCAAAACTGTTTTGGTGAATGAAACCTCATTAAGTGAACTGAAATTATAAAATGTTAGAAGTCAATGGTCTGAGTCATTAACTTGGATACAAATGACTTTATTAAAGACCATATTGTGAAATTGATTGATAACACCGGGTTTCATGTGTTATAGGGATATAGTGATGTCTAATCAATTACATAGATGTATATAGCGATACATGTCGGACAGACCGATCTTAGGATTCTTCAGGATATTACTGCAGAGTTCTAGGAATATTCATGATTAGTGAGTTCCTTAGACATGAGTATGATATAGTTATCATTTGGCTGCTGGTATGTCTTTGACGTTGTTAAACGCTGACCGTAACATGCAGTTATAAAGGCAGTGATTGGGATTGTCAAAAGTTGAGTGAGAGCTATAGTCTTACAAGATTGAATATGTCCTCCTATTCCATGTATACCACGATACATTTGGATAGGAATGGTGTCTCGGCCACTTGAAGAGTGAGATATGTGAAAACGCATGGCCATGCTCGGATGGATTTTTAGTAATCATCTGTACTGACAGTTCGATCTCAAGAGTTCAAGAAACATATTTGGAGGAAAAGGTGAGTTTCATCGTATAGTCAAATAAGACACTAAGTGACAAAGGAATTTTAATATTGCACACTTGTTTTAAGGACAAGTGGGAGATTGAAGGAATTGTGTCCTTTAATCGGATGTGCAATTACTTATTATGAAATAGGACTATTGATAGAGATTCATAATCCAGTTATTTTAGGTAGTCATAGTGCTTTGCTAGAAGCCAACTATGATTTATGAACTTTATGTTATAAAGTTTGTTGCTATTATAATTGGGTCCTATGAGGTCACACCCCAAGAGTTTATGGACTGGATATATTGGGAGAATTATTATATAAAGTATATAATATAATGTTATATAAAGATATAGTTTTGAGATAGATTTTAATAATAATAAAGTGTTATTATTGATTAAAGGATAAAAGGAAAAATGGTAATTAATGAGTTAATTATATATATAAGGGTTTTGGAAACCTAATGGGGGTCTCTCCATTTTTCCTCTTCCTAGCATTCTCTTTCTCTCCCAACACCCTTTCATCTTCAACCTAGCAGTTGAGTTCGAGGGATCCAGATCTTTGCTCTGGTGGACTAAGTAGAGGAGTTTCAAGTGAGGCTCTCTCCATTCAAGTGATCGAACACGCATCAAGAGGTAATCATTTCTTCTACTTCTTAATCCAATTGGTTTATGCAATAGATCCTTGTTTAGATGTTAGGAAATCGTTTCCTGCAATTCCGCTTATACCATCTAAATCCCAACAAAAATTTCCTTTCTTTTATGCTCTTCCATCAATACTCTTTATCAAAAACAAATCTACATCCATTATCAGAAGCAAATTCGTAGCGGTGGAACTTTCTACAACCTCAGATATATTTGGTCTCTGGCGTGGATTTTAGATTTCTGTTGGGATATGATGGTTGTGTTTTTTACATATTTTGAACACCAGATGTTCCTGACTGTTGGAGCCCAGATATTCGCGATCTCGCAATCAACACCTCGCGAGATCTGGCCTTCAGTGAATCTTCAAATACTGGAGACCTTCCTCACACAAACTGGAGCAACAACTTGTGACTCATCTTCATCCGGATCGAAATGTACTATCCTCCCTTGTTCTTTATGTTCTTCAATTCTCAAGGTACCTGTGCAACCAAACCGGAAGGTTGGACCCCCTCGAAAGCACGATAACGACACCAAGAGCCAGAATCCAGGTACCGATCATCCGATTTCCTACTACAAGAGGTGAATCGGGATCAAAGAGACGAGCTCGGAAATGAGTAATCGCCTTATGTGTTTTTCTCTCTTCTTCAAGAGGGGAAGGAAGATGCTCTTAATTGCCCCCCTTTCTCTCTCTTTGCCGTTAGGATTTATAATCGGACATTGGGTCCCACACAATCTGGTGTTGCTCCCTTTACCTATTGGGCTTCTTAATGGGCTTCTCGTTCTTGACTTAGTTATTGACCTTATGGGCTCGCGGTCTGTTTCTCAGTCGCGGACCGGGTTTGCGTCACAAATCGCGAGAACCGGGTTTGTGTCACCATTCGCGAGAACCGGGTCCAACAGCCAGCCCCCCAAGTCCTTGCCTTCGCGAAGGTAAGGCTTGGGTAATAATTGAAGCCGGGTTCTCGGGGAGTCCCTTGAAGATCATTTGTTCGCGACGCCTTCTCATTCCATCGCGCTTGTTTCGAATTTTGAATTTTAAATTCGAGACGCTTCGTCTTCCCGTATTTTGACACCTTTCAACACGTGGTGACCTTTTGGGATTTTTTTTCCACCTTCCTATATAAGGATGTCAAATCATATTCTTCCCTTCCTCTTTACTTCAACTGTTCGTGTTCCTCTGTAAAAACCCATTCTTAATAAAATTTCGAGAAACCTTCACTCGTTCAGATAATCTTCAGATTACAATTGGCTGGTAAGTCCTATTTCGAATTCGCTCTTTATTTGTTGTTTTCTTCCATTACTTTTATACATGATTTCGATATTTTTTTATCTCCGTTGTTTTGTGTTCTTTCGAAGCTTTCACTGGTTTTCATGGCGGTCAGGCGGGTTTTCTCCGTACCTTTACTGGTTATTTACTGGGCGGTGCCCCTTTTTCCTTCTTCTGTTTGATGGGCGCTCTTCTTTCCTTAAAAAGCCATTTTAGGCTGTCGGAATTCTCACCGTTCTTTAAAGTCAGTTTTTCTCTCATGGCCTCTGAACTACTCATCTCACCATTCCTTAGAGTGTCTGCCTGGAGTCTGTTTGATTCCCCCTTAGATCTTATATTTCTCGTTTTCCAGGGTTTTCTTTGTTTTTCATTCTCATGGCTCGCGAAGCTTCCCTCTAGCCTTCGCGTTTCGTACTCTTGCCCTGGAAAACTAACTCTCAATCTTTTTCTTCTTAATCATCCACAGGGAACTCTGTTAGAAATAATGGCGATGAAGTTCCTTCTACCTCGCGACCAGATGCGGGTCATGGTAATAAAGATCTTCTTCCTCAGGAATCTGAGGATGTAATAATCGGTCGCGAGGACTATGAGAAGTTTTACTCCTGGCGAGGCGATCTTCCTCGTTTGGAGATCGAAGATATTTTCAATAATCCGGCGGGTCGCGTACAGATTTTGACTCGCCGCGTCTGTTATAAAAAGGTCAAGAACCTCGGAAATCCGTTTACGACCCTTCCTTCTGATCTTACCCTTCGCGATCTTTTCACCATCGCAGATGCTTATCCCTTCCCAGAAGGTACAATTTTTTCTCTTCCATCTTCGGACGGAACTTCCCTTGATGAGTATGACACTTTCTTTCCTTTGAGTATATCGTCTCTCAAACTAGGCTTTAGGCTCCCTTTCTCCAACTTTACTAAAATGCTCTTGAGAGAGCTGACCTACAGCCCAGCTCAGATGCATCCTAACTTCTGGAGGGCCTTGGTTATTTATGTGATGAGGTGTTAAGATATCGGGGTAAAACTCAATCCTTGTCATTTTCTCCTTATGTTTTCCACGCGAAGGGCTCCTGAGGAGATGGGGATGTTTACAACTGTAAAGAATGGTAAGTCGGAGTGGGATGGTCCTCCCCGAATACCGAAGTGGAAGGTCGATTGGTTTTTGGTACGACCTCCTCCGGGTTCTGGGATCTCGACCAAGATATCGATGCTCGCGACCCAACCCAAATCTGGTGGCTGGTCTCAGCCTAAGAAAGATTGTCTTTCCCGTAAATTCCACAATTTCCCTGATCTCGTCTCGACGCGCATATTCCTGAAGTGTATTACCCACGAGGTGCTAGCTCAGCGTGGACTTAGCCTTAAGCACCATTATGGTATCCCTTACGTGTTTCGTCTAATGATTTTCTTGCATGTTGTTATTATCATTTTTTTTATTGTTTATTTTTGTTACTGCTTCGCGATGTCATATGCTTATGAATTTTTTATTTTATTTTTTATTTTTATTTTCAGAGACAGGATACTTCTCTCGTCTCCCGACCATTGAAGGCTCTGATGATTCTTTTGACGAAGAGCCTATTGACGAACAGGCTCCTGCCCCACAAAAGAGTAAACGCCGAAAGCAGCTTGCGAACAAGAACAAGGCTCCTTCTAAAAAGAAGAAAACCTCTGCTGGTGGCATTAACATCTGTGAGTCCGTGCCTCAAGCTGTGGAGACTGAGACTCGCGTGCCAGAGCCTCTAAACGACCAATCCCCGATTGGTCCGACAATTCCTTTAGGGGGGGGGGGGGGACTCCTACTTCGCACCGAGCAACTCCTGCAGAGAGGGCCTCAGAGACTGCCAAGGGTAAACAGCCTATGACCCTTGAAGGTGGCCATGATACCCCTTCTCAGGACCTGGCTGAGCTCTTTCCCGAGGAAGAGGTGGTGAGGACGTTCTTTCGTCGCGATCGACCAGGTTTCCCAGAGATGCCTGAATTCTTAGAGGGCATTGCTCGGGCTAGAGTAGGGCTCTCGAGACTCAATTTGGCGGTGGGTTTCCCTCCTTTTCTTTCTTAGTGGTTTTCTTCCTTCTTGCCGATAGCTAATTCTAACCAGCATATTTTGCTTATTGTAGTCGATTCTTCTTAACGAGGCATCGGGGCAATATGCCATCGCCCTTGAAGATGGCTACGTCCAGATAGAGGGGGATTATAACCAGATGGTCGATTTTGCTAACAAATCCCAAGATGTCAAGGAGGCCGCGAAGAAGAAACTAAAAGAGGAGAGAGAGAGGAATGTTGTTTTGCAGAACATGGTAAATGAGCTGACGGCGAAGATAAGTGATTTGGAGCTTTCGGCCAGGACCATGGAGCGCAATCATCATACAGAGTTATCTTTGCTCCGACAAGAGAAAGACCAAGCTTTTGACAAGGGTCGTTGGCGATCGCCATGCCACTCCAGAAGCTAAGGTGCAAAATCATCCGCGACCGCGATTGCCAGTTGTTGATGGCGATCGCCGGGAGCCCCCTAAGTACATTGACGATTATGTTCGCCCGAATTTTCCACCTCTATTTTCTCAGAAGCCTGTTGCTCCCTTTCCTGAGGCGTTGAAGGATACTCGAAGGCTGGAGGACGACAACGAAATCTTCGAAACCTTTAGTAGGTGTGAGGTAAACATTCCTTTGCTCAAACTTGTTAAGAGTATTCCTAAATTCGCTAAGTTTTTGAAAGAAGTTTGCACTATTAAAAGAAATCAAAAACTGAAAGGAAAGAAAAAAGTTGAAGTGAACAAGTTTCTGCAGTGTTTCAAAAACGCATGCGTAAGAAATGTGGTGATCCAGGCATATTTAGCATTCCATGTGTGATTGGTGAAACTAAATTTGACAAAGCCATGCTAGATTTAGGTGCATCAATCAATGTTTTGCCTTACTCTTTGTATGAATCACTGGGCTTAGGACCTTTGCATAAAACAGGAACTGTTATTCAACTTGCTGATAGGTCTACTGTATACCCAAAAGGGGTTGTTGAGGATGTTCTTGTTATGGTTGGTGATCTGATTTTTCCTGCTGATTTCTTTGTGTTGGATATGGAGCATGCTAATAATGTCACACCTATACTGTTAGGTAGACCTTTTATGAAAACTGCACAAACGAAAATTGATGTTAATAGTGGGACTCTCTCTATGGAGTTTGATGGGGATAAGGTACAATATAATATATATGACATGGATCCCATTGATAAGAATTCTCTATGTGCTATTGATGTGATTAAGCCTACTTGTAAAGATAAATTGCAACCTGTTTTAGAGAATCTCTTAGAGCCCCCAAAAGTAGATATTGTTTTGTCTACTAACATGCAGGAGTGTCATGCTAAGCCAGAGCCTAAAGGTAAGCTCTCTTCACATCCTTTGGGCAATCTCCCTCCATTACTGACCTCGCCAGGTGAGATACCATTGATGTCTAGTGTGCAGGCACTTGACATTGAGCTTAAACAACCGCCTGGTACGGTCAAGGAGGAGAAAGTGAATGAAACCACCTTCATTGCTAAAGACAAGGTGGTCAAGGTAAGAGGGACGAGATTCAAAGCGTTCCATGAGTGGTTCAAGAGAGAGTTCAGACAAGAGACGGTTTTCACAAAGCCAAATGGCGTTAGTTAAATCTCTTGAGTTTCATGTCGAGCCACGACATAAAATAAGGCGCTACTCGGGAGGCAACCCGAGGTTTGAATTTGTTTTTGTTCGGATTAATTTTCTTTTTAGTTTTTCTATGGATAGGAGGAAATCACCGAAGCTTAGGGTCAGCTACAGTCAGTAGCCAATCTCGCTGTAAGTCTTCTCTCCCGTTCTAAAAAAAAAAAAAAAAAAAAAAAACAAACCGAAAATCATTCTGAGAAAAAAATAATATATCGGATTAAAAAAAATAGAGTGCAGAAAAAAATATGAGAGAAGAAAGTAAGGAGCTGTATTACATCACGTTTGGTTTCATCAGTATTATCATTATAGATCTACATTCATTGGAGCTTAGCTTGTTGGTGACCATGTTCTTTGCAAGGAGTTGATTTGGTTGGGTCACCTTCTACATTTGAGGTATTCTTTCTTTTGCTTTAGATGAGTTATGCATTATTGGATTACATTTAGTGCTCATCTAGTTTCTCATTCTACCACACTTTGAGTTTTATTGGAGGAAGGTCATCCGACCTTGTATGTGAGTCTTTTGTCTCCTTCCCTGGGTTCGGCGATCGCGGTCGGGATGCAGAACCTGTTTTGCTCTCTGTAATCTCATGGCGATCGCCACTCAGATCTGGCGATCGCGGTTTTGGCACAGAATAGTCATTTAAAGTTTTTCCGCTCCTCAGGAACACTGCACTGACGTTTTCTCTCGGGTTTCTTACCGGTTCCCTGGCCTCTAATTTACTCACAGCTTGAGCAATCTGTCCTAACTGATTTTCAAGATTTTGGATACTCGATTCCGTTTTAGCATTTTGTTGCATCACAGTTTGAGCTAAGGATTTGATCATATCTTCAACAGTCATGGAATTCTGAGGTCTAGGTTGCTGATAATTAAAATTATGAGAATCATACCTTGGCCTTGGTTGCCATCCACCAACAACGTTTACCTCAGCATTCGGCTCTTGGAGTTGTTGACCACCACTTTGCAGCATAAAAGCCTTCATCATATCTTTCAGTTCATTCATATCACTTTGAATTTTGGCGGGATCAAGTGAACTTACTGACTGTGTTCTTTGCCTGCTACCAAACTGCCTTGAGCTCTCAGCTAATTCCTCAAACATTTCAGTAGCCTGAGGTATAGTCAATCTTAAAAAGTTACCTCCACAGGATGCATTCACCATTCGACGATCCTCATCAATCAGGCCACTAAATAAGTACATAAGGAGATCTTGGTCAGTATAACTATGGAATGGGCAGCTTGAGCAAAGCTTCTTGAATCTCTCATAATACTCATAGAGACTCTCAGTTGAATGTTGTTGAAGATTCGTGATCTCCTTCTTCAAGCTGCTCAGTTTTGTGGCTGGAAAATATTTCTCCAAGAAGACTTTTTTCATCTTAGCCCATGTATCAATACTCCCTGGAGCTTGATAATAGAGCCAATCATTCGCAGTGTCTTTCAGAGTAAATCCGAAAGCTCTCAGCATGACCTGCTCCTCAGTAACACCTCTTGGCTTCATACTAGAACAAATGACATGGAATTGAGCCAAGTGTTTGTTGGGATCTTCTCCTGCTAAGCCATGGAAGTGTGGAAGCTCATGAATTAAACCAGCTTTTAATTCAAAATTCACACCTTCTTCAATCTCAGGAAACCTCACTGCTAAAGGTTGTTGGTTTAAGTCTGGGGCAGTGAGTTGCCTCATAGTGGGCAATGGCGGTCCATGTCGATCACCCATCTCGTTCTCTTGGTTCAGAGCTGCTCTTTGGTTCCGAAGGAACGTCCTTTAGATCTCTGGGTCAAAGGCAACAAGAGATGAATCAGTAGCACGGGTCTGAACCATAAAGGTTCAAACCAAACAGTTGATAATTTCACAATTAGCACAAAATTGGAATAATTCAATTCCCCGGCAACGGCGCCAAATTTGATGAGGCTAAAGTCGTAGTGCCAAATCAAATAAATAAACTCTAAACACTAACTAGAGTATAGCAAGTAAGTAGAGGTCGAACCCAAGGGAATCAAAACACCAAATCAATGCAGTCAAGTGAAATATCAACTAGTGAACAAGTAAGCAAGTAACCAGGGGTTTTTTTGATTGTATGGAACACAAAAGTAACAAGTATCAAGCAAAGAAGGTTTGGTTGTGAATATGATGAGAAGGGGTTTCACCTAGCAAGTATCCACACAACAGTCAATCAAGTTGATCATAGATTTATCTCAAGTTCTATTCAATCCTAGGGAATGTTCCTATTCCAATATTTAATATATTAGCAGGCCAACCGGTCCTGATAATACTTACTATTCAGCAATCAGGGAAACCTCTCAAGATTAGATGAAATAGCAGCAAAGAGCACATGAATTATAGGGATGCATGCAATAACTTACAACCATCAAGTATTAACATGCAATCGATTCTCTTTCATAAAAGCAATCAACTACCAGATCATGCAGATATGAGCGCTACAATGACAAGGAATTCCACCGTATATTCCTAGTCTAGCAATAGAAAACTATCAATCAAACTAGGTGATCAAGCTAGCAAAACTAATAGAAATCAATAGATGAAGAGCAAGAGAATTAATACAAACCCATAGGAAAAGAACAAGAGTTTAGAAATCTCACAACTTAATAACTGAAGGTTTCAACCGCTAGGTAAACCAATGGCGATTAGTTCCTGCTCATGGTTGCAGAACTAAATTGTCTGATGGAAAAGATGATAGAAAAGTTGATGAAAGCTATGGTATAAATAGAGACTAACCCTAAAAAAATATGGTAAAAGATATATCCTAAAACTAAAATAAGGAAAATAAGAAAATAATAAAAAGAAATAAAAGCAAAGCAAAATAAGGAAAGTCTGGAATATCTTCGGCCTTGTTGTGGCGATGCCTGGCGATCGCGGTCTTCATTTAAATCTCTGTCGTGTCTCTGTCGCCCCATGGCATTCGCCGTAGATTCATGGCGATCGCCATGATCTCTCGAACTCACATAACTCTTCTGTTGTAGAATGGCGATCACCTGGATGGTAGTGGCGATCGCCGCTGCTCCGCAGAATATCTTCAAGTCTTCATGTCTTCAATCTTTGATCTCTTCTTCTTCGGTTTTGATCTTCATTTCTTCACTTCTTAATAAATATCTCAGAACATAATAATGACTCGAAACACATATGATAATACTCCTAAACTAATGTAATAATCCCTAGTTACGCTATACAAAGTGCAGCGTATCAGTCGTCGCGAAGGTGCTAAGCAGTATGCTTCTAGCTATCGCGAGAAATGTCGTATTGATTTTATCAGCTTGGCTCGTGACACACTTGTGATCACCGCACTCAAGCGTCAGCTCAAGAAACACAAAGTGGCTAACTTTCCTTATGATCCTACGGATCTTTGTGGCCTTCCTGCCGAGCTCCCCGCGTATACCTCTCCTCCTCTTGGGACCTTTATTGACGACGACGCGAGCCTTCTTGAAGGTTGGGTCGTCGAACCCTTCTTGCCTAAAGGCAAAGGGGTCGTTAGAGGGATGGAGTCTCACATTTCTTTAGTCCCAGCTCCTAAAGTGCCTAAGAGAGTAATTTACTCGGAGGAAAGGATGAAGAAAACAACGGACTCTTCGACTCGCTCTTGTGCTAGATCGTCTGATGTGGATGGTGGGGACGATGTTGTGAATATAGACAGCGAGGAGACTGCTGCTGAAGAAAACATCGCGTCGGCCAAGGACGTTGGTGGTGTGAGAGGGGCTCGCGATTCAGCGCTGGTTGAGGCTGATGGGTATCTGGATCTTCCTGATGAAGTTTAACTCCTTTTCATGCGTTTTTTTTTTTGCAAACTCTTGGGTTGATGTTATATACAATTTGTTATTTGGTTCTATGGCCCGTGGATCGGAATGTGATCGCGAGTCTAAATGTGGGTTAGACGATTTTCTTTGGGTCTCGTGAGGAGACCGTACAATTATTTCCCTACATGTCTTTTGTGTTTATTACTTTTGTTCTCCCAACTACTTTTCTGCCTTAATCATTCAATGCATTAACTGTGGGTTAGGTGTATTTCTTTTATAAATAGTGTTTCCTGCTTTCTCCTTCCTTGTCTGCCTTTTTCAAAGAATACCGACATGGCCAGGACACGACGAACTCGAGAGGGGTCTCTGGATGAGTCTTTCACTATTACTATGGATTCCTCTGTCATTACTGGCAGATGCTTGGTAAATATCCTTTTTTACTTTGTCTTTCTCTGCTTGTTTGTTTCTTAGACTCCTCTTCTCTACGTAGAGCGTTTCCCAAAGGAACATTGTGATCAACACCTTAGCCATTTCGGTGGTAAGAGTCTTGTCCTTTGCGTCAATTTCGAACCTTGGGACGTGATTCTGGACAAGGCTGGGAGTTCTTACTTTCTGGGCGAAGGTTGGAGTGAGTTTGCGTATGAGAATGATCTTCGTGAGGGAGATGAGGTGACTTTCACCATGTGGCGTGCTAATCCACCTGAAGTTCCCGTTCGGACTGTGGTGTATCAAGTGAAGGTCGTCGTTCCTCTTTAGGCTTAGTGCTTTTTAATGTCTCTTTATTCTGTGTTTGTATGGTGATTTCTCCTCCTCTTCCCCTCCCCCCATAGTGCTCGTGAGGATGTTTACAGTCTCGCGAGCGCTATGTGTTAAAAAAGGAGGGAGAATGAACGAGGGTTTATGAATAAATTAGACTGAGATTATCGGGAAAACTTTGGAACTTAAAATGTAATGTGCACCTCTGTGCCATCACGATTAAAAGTATGTGTTTCACCACTTTAGAACTTAAAAATGTTTCCGAGACGAGAATACTTAATATCACAAATAGGACACTCTTCAACATCTTTCGTCAGGAAAGATTCTTCTGTTGGTCTTACGAAAAACCCTGCGAGAAAATCGATCGCGTAAGTATAGATTATTCATATGTCATGACCTGTGATGTGATAAAGAGTGTGTTCTTACCTGACTACTGCATGCGTATGAGCCAGTAGTAGGGTTTTTCGTGCACCTATGAGTGTCTTTGTGTTTGAGCGTGTGATTTCCTATAATGAATTGGAATCAGATTCTTTGTTCTTATGACAAAACAAAGTAGCTCGCGTGCTTATCTCATCATACCTTAGCTAAGGTATTCTTGATGCCTTGGGAAATCCATGCTCGCGGATAATTCGAGTTTTAGCGCCAGTTTCATCACAAACTGCCATTTTCTGTTTCGTTCGAGATCATGCCTAGGATCGTTCGTTTCTTTAGTACAGGAGTGTCTGTCAAAACAGATGGGGATTCATTAGCGTTTTGTATTGCATATCTCCATGCTAAGTATATAGTTTCATGATTGACTTTTTTCAGGAGTGTCACTCGCTGAGCTCCGTGCCTTGATGGGTTGCTATCCCATCAAGGTCAGGACTTCGTGGTCGAGGTGAGGAGGACGAATGTCGTTACTCACTCTCGGACGGTCACGGCTTCGCAACCTGGGTGGGTGCTCTTGGCCCCAGCCCACTGTCACGGCTTCGCGACCTGGGTGGGTGCTCTTGGCCCCAGCCCAGCGTCACGGCTTCGCGACCTGGGTGGGTGCTCTTGGCCCCAGCCCAGCGTCACGGCTTCGCGACCTGGGTGGGTGCTCTTGGCCCCAGCCCAGCGTCACGGCTTCGCGACCTGGGTGGGTGCTCTTGGCCCCAGCCCAGCGTCACGGCTTCGCGACCTGGGTGGGTGCTCTTGGCCCCAGCCCAGCGTCACGGCTTCGCGACCTGGGTGGGTGCTCTTGGCCCCAGCCCAGTGTCACGGCTTCGCGACCTGGGTGGGTGCTCTTGGCCCCAACCCAGCGTCACGACTTCGGGACCTGGATGGGTGCTCTCGGCCCCAGCCCAGCGTCACGGGATTTATGCGACATCCTGAATTCTCTAGATGTGCACGTACCTTTTATTCTGAGATCACGTCCCCCTTTGTGGCGAAAGTATTTATTCCTTTGGTAACCCGATGATAGATTCTTGCTAATGTTTAGTCTCAATCGGTCCTTTCGCCTGCATACAGCTCGTTAGAACGTCTTATATCGTGATTTTATCGCTTTCTATGAAATATTCATCTGAGGTATGAACACATGTTATGAAAACGTGGGAATTCATACCTGTGTGGGGGAGTAGGCTAGGCGTAATAGCGGCGTAGTCACATCACGTTCCAGGAATTTGCAACGTGATTGCCAGAGCTATCCTTCAGTCGATAGGCCCCTGGTGCGACCTCGCGATCCACTATATACGGCCCCTCCCAGTTGGGATCGAGTTTTCCTCCCTCTGTCTTTCTCAAGACCAGATCTCCCTTCACGAAACCTCTTTCCTTGACATGCTTGTTATAATACTTCGCGACACCTGCTTTGTAAGCGGCCGCCCGGATAACCGCCATTTCTTGAGTTTCTTCGCAAAGCTGGAGCTTCATCCTCATCTTTTCGTCATTGGTATCTGAGTCATAGTGAAGGAGTCTTTCGTTTGGGAACAAGATTTCTACTGGAACCATGGCCTCCACTCCGTACGCGAGGGCGAAAGGACTCTCCCCTGTTGCTTTTTTCACTGTGGTTCGATTGGCCCATAGAGTAAGTGGCAGGACCTCCGCCCATCTGCCCTTGGCGCTATCTAGTCTTTTCTTAAGATATGTGACAATGCTTTTATTGACGGCTTCTACCTGCCCATTGCAGTGTGGATGTGCAACTGAAGCAATTTTCAAATTAACTCCCAGATCGCTGCACCATGCCATCAGCTGGGGCGAGTTAAATTGAGGGCCACGATTGGTAACAATCTCGCGTGGCAACCCATAGCGACAGATAATGTTCTTCCAAAGGAATTTTTTCACTACGGGTACTGTTGTCGACGCGAGTGCTTCCGCTTCAATCCATTTTGTGAAATAGTCGACTGCGACAATGATATACTCGAGCTGACCCGGGGCCTTTGGTTTAAAAGGGCCAAGAAGATCCAACCCCCACATCGCGAAGGGGATGGGGCTTCCCATGATCTGAAGCTGGACCCCTGGTTTGTGAGAGGCAGGGGCGAAATACTGGCATGCCTGACAAGCTCGCGTCATCGTTTGAGCATCTTGTTTCATTGTGGGCCAGAAATGCCCTTGGCGCAAAGCCTTGTACACCAGGGGTCTCCACCCTGCGTGTGTCCCACACAGCCCAACATGCAGCTCTTCGAGGTAGGCCTTTGTCTCATAGTGGCCCATACATTTCAGTTCACAAGGGTCACCTCCTCTTTTGTAAAGCTCACCTCTGCTAATATAAAAGCGTCCAACCTTTCTTTTCAATTGCATGAGCTCTTTTGGGTCAGTTGGACCGCGACCATATCTGAGGTAGTCTATGAATGGGCGACGCCAATCTTCAGACGAAGTGTTGATTGCCATCATCTCAATTTCGCGACTGATGGCACTTTCTTCTTTCACAAAAAACAGATATTTCGGGGGGCCCCCCTTAGCTACCATGAAACTTGATCTTCGCTCGCGTTCCTCTTTGGGACCTTCCCAACCGGCTCCCATTTTCGCGAGCTTATCTGCTTTCTTATTCAATTCCCTCGGGATTGCCTTGATTTCAAAATGCATGAAAAGCGAGGTCAATGTCGCGACCCTGGCATGGTATTGTGGGAGATTCCCTGTTCGCGCTTCATAAAGCCCCTGCACTTGCTTTACTACAACTTCTGAATCGCAACAACATGATAGCACAAAGATTGAAAGGCCGATGGCTAACTCTAGCCCTGCGATCAAGGCCTCATACTCAGCTTCATTGTTCGTGGGCTTGAACTTTAGTGCGATGGCGTGACTTATCTCATCTCCCGTAGGCGAAGTGAGAATCACACCCGCGCCACACCCCTCGTCATTCACGGCCCCATTAGTGTGCATTATCCACATCATCTGCTCGCCATACGGATTCACCACTTCCCCTTCTCTGAAACTCGTTTCGACAATGAAGTCAGCAAGCGTTTGCGCCTTGATAGCTGGCCTGGGCCGATATACCACATCGAACTCTGACATTTCGATGACCCATTTTGTGAGCCTCCCTGCTATAGTCGGTTTGGTCATGAAGCTATTGAGTGGCAAGTCCGTTAGGGTTTCAATCGGGTGTGCATGAAAATAGGGTCTTAGTTTGTGAGCAGCCGTTATCAGCGCAAGCACTGACTTCTCAACCGGAGAATACCGTGTCTCCGCTGGCAATAAAGCTCGGCTGACAAAATATACCGGCTTTTCTGACTCGCGAACAAGGACTGCGCTCACCGCCCTTGAGCTGGCCGCGAGATACAACTGGAGAGTTTCTCCCGGAACCGGGGAAGATAAGATCGGGAGCCTTGTCAGATGCTCTTTGAGGCTCGCGAAAGCTTGACCACATTCCTCAGTCCACTCAAAATTCTTTGGCTTTTTCAGGATCTCGAAGAAGGGGAGGTTTCGTTCGGCCAACTTGGCACAAAATCTCCCCAAATAATTCACTCGGCCTACAAACCGTTGGACCTCATGGGTAGACCGCGGTGGTTCAAGATCGAGAACGGCTTTGACTTTATCGGGATTTACCTCGACACCGCGAGCACTAATCATGAAGCCCAAGAATTTTCCTTCTGTGACACTGAACACACACTTGTCCGGGTTTAGACTCATCCCATACTTTCTGAGCGTTGCGAAGACCTCTGCCAGGTCGCGAGCATGATCACTCTGTTCCTTGCTCTTTACCACAATGTCATCAACGTAGGCCTCAACTGTATCCTCTATCTGATCACTGAAGATGCGGTCCACCAATCTCTGGAAAGTGGCCCCCGCGTTCTTAAGGACGAAAGGCATCACTTTGTAGCAGAAAGTTCCCTTATCTGTTATGAAAGAGGTATGCTCTGAGTCAAGGGGGTTCATCATGACTTGGTTGTATCCCGAGTACGCATCTAAAAAGCTGAGTGCCTCATGCCCTGCGGTGGAGTCTACAAGCTGATCAATAGAAGGTAGTGGGTAGCTGTCTTTCGGGCAAGCTTTGTTTAAATCTGTGAAGTCCACACACATCCTCCATTTTCCCGTTCCTTTCTTCGCGACCATGACAACATTAGCCAACCAAGCCGGGTACTGTACTGGTCTAACAAACCCAGCTTTTAGGAGTTTCGGGAGCTCCACGGCCGCGGCCTCATTCTTCGGACCCGCCTGCTTTCTCTTTATCTGTCTTTTAGGAATGATATCGTTGCTAATATTTATAGAGTGAGTGATCACCGATGGGGGAATTCCTTTCAAGTCTTTGGGGGACCAAGCGAAGACATCTCGCGATTCCGATAGCAAGTTTTCAATCTCCACCATCACCATAGGGTCAAGGTTACCCCCCACCGATAACTTCTCTTCTTTGTTTGCAAAGGGAGTGACCTCATGCGTTTTAAATCCGGAAAACTTTTCTCTGTCCACATCTCCCTCAGAATTCTGATATCTAGGGGTCTCGCGAACATCTAACTCAGCTTCCTCCTCAACATTAGGCATGCCCGGGACAAAAAGTTGGTTTGCGAGCAGAGGTGTTTCTTCTCCCTTTTCAGACTTGATGTAACAAGAGATGCTCTCTTTCTCCACCCCCGTCGCGATTCCAGTTCCGGATGGTGTGGGAAATTTTATGCAGAAATGGCTCATGGATACTACTGCATCAAACTTGCACAATGTGCCTCTCCCGATGATTGCGTTATACGAAGAGCTTGTCGGGATGATGACGAAATCAATCTTTTCTGACCTCCGTGGCCCTGTCTCATCTCCCATCACTACATCTAAACTCACCACTCCTAGAGCAGTGACCCTCTCTCCCGCAAAGCCTACTAAGGTGGTTCGCGTCGGTCTCTTCATCCGTGGATCAACCCCTAGTTTTTCGAAGGCATCCAGATATATTATGTCGGCAGAGCTGCCTGTGTCCACCAGAATACGGCTGACTAGTTTTGTGCCAATCTGTAGATGTATAACTAATGGGTCACCAGAAGAGACTGCCCACTCGTTGATCTCCTCATTAGAAAAAACAAGTTGATATGGCGCCAGTGTTGGAGCCCAGATATTCGCGATCTCGCAATCAACACCTCGCGAGATCTGGCCTTCAGTGAATCTTCAAATACTGGAGACCTTCCTCACACAAACTGGAGCAACAACTTGTGACTCATCTTCATCCGGATCGAAATGTACTATCCTCCCTTGTTCTTTATGTTCTTCAATTCTCAAGGTACCTGCGCAACCAAACCGGAAGGTTGGACCCCCTGATTTGGCTCTCCGACGCTCAAGTCAGTAATAGCTACAGATAAATGAATACGATGCCAACAACAATAGAATGAAGTAAAACAGAGAGAAGATAACGATCGAAGTAATGACCAAATCAATGAAACCTCGTGAACCAACTCAATGAAACAGTAAATGATGAAACTCAACCAATCGTGACGATTCACATCTCGAAAGCACGATAACGATACCGAGAGCCAGAATCCAGGTACCGATCATCCGATTTCCTACTACAAGAGGTGAATCGGGATCAAAGAGACGAGCTCGGAAATGAGTAATCGTCTTATGTGTTTTTCTCTCTTCTTCAAGAGGGGAAGGAAGATGCTCTTAATTGCCCCCTTTCTCTCTCTTTGCCGTTAGGATTTATAATCGGACATTGGGTCCCACACAATCTGGTGTTGCTCCCTTTACCTATTGGGCTTCTTAATGGACTTCTCGTTCTTGACTTAGTTATTGACCTTATTGGCTTGCGGTCTGTTTCTCAGTCGCGGACCGAGTTTGCGTCACAGATCGCGAGAACCGGGTTTGTGTCACCAATCGCGAGAACCGGGTCCAACAGTGACTTTCAATTATAATCATTTTGGTATGTACCTGAACATAAGTATTCAGTTTCTTAGCTCTGTTCAAGTTTCATATTTCCGGTTTTATATCTATTACAATGGCTTCTCTGTTAACCAAGACTGTGCGTTTGATTCCAATTATCTCTTTAATCATTATACTCATAGATATGGTAATGTGGATCTTACTCACAATAACGACTTGTGGGATCATTATGATCATAATAATAATCTTTTCATTAAGCAGGGGGCTACTCTTGACATTTTAGATCAATCTACAAACAATCTTCTCGAACCTATGATCATTTCTATCTGTTATGAAAATTTTCTTCATACAAAGTTTTTTCAATTTAATATTATTTATGACATTATGCGTAGCTTACTGGATTGCAACTATTTCTTCTACAATCTTCCTCAATATTCTAATAATATCCTTCTTTATGTTGACCTTTATAATGTCTTTGCTGGTTTCATCAGTGATCAATTTGATCCTTTTGGATTCAGCTTTAATATTAGAATTTGTACTTATTTCTGGGAATATTATTATTTTAATGATAACCGTGTTATTAATATCTTTTTGGGCTATTTCAATTCTGCAGTTAATAATTTGGATTATGTCAAAAACAATATTATCATTAAACCTTCCATATACCAACTCTATTTTGTTCCAAATTATATGAATGGTTTCGATATATCTGATTGCTTTGGCATTATTTGGACTTCTAAGCTTTCTTTGTTTGGTCCTTGTTTAACTCTCAGAAATTTGGTGTTTCAAGATTACAATTTCTATATTCTGCATACTAAAACTCTTCTTACCAATTTTCATATTTTCATGTTATCATCTTCTATTAGTCTTGATTATGCTGATAACGACTGGTTTAAGAACATTAACTCTAATATGTTGTTATATAATTTTCTTCCTTACCTTAATATTTACCTTCATAGCGATATCCATATTAATTTTAAGGGCTTTCTGATTCATGGTTCTTTTTCTAGAATGGACCTCAATTATCATCAGAGTGTACCCGATAAGGTAGATCACAAGAATAGGACTGTTTTTTTCAAGCCTATTCAAGAGTGGAATTTCTTTTTGTGCTTTACTTACAATCTTGATTTTAATCTTTCTCTGTTTAAGTCATTTTCTGCAACCCTTTATATTTGTTATTTCCTTAGCAGTCTTAAATTTGTATTCAGTGGTTTCTATTGGTATAATATATGGAGATGGATAATTTCTTATCCTGATATTTGGGTTATTATAGCTCAGAACTTTTCTGTTATCGTCTATCATAATCTTCTTAATACTTAGTTCTATTAAGTGTAACAAATCTCTTCAGTACAATTTTATCGGTTACTGTCACTCCATTATTCTGAACTACAATCTTCCCCATGATTGCAATTACTCCTCAATGGTTATGTATGATTGGCAACGTAGGTTGGTAATTCTTAACTACAACATTTATTCTACATTCCCTAATAACAACAAGAATGTTAGTGTCAGATATTTATGTACCACTCTTAATATCTCGACTGCATTAGTGTTTAGTACGCATTGTGTTATTTTGAATTACAATTTAAACGGTATTTCCTCTTCGTTGGCAATGATGGTTAAAATCAGAGAAAAGATTTCAGATTTTACACCGCCCAAGCTATCCATTCCCACTACATTACGTGTCAGAACTTCCTTCATCATCATGTCTATTACTCCATCCGACCCCTAATGTTCTTCTCATCTCCAATTTTAACACTATTTACAATTCAATACAATTCGCTAGATTATTTCTCAATTTATAAGAACAAACATGATCATGCAGGATCTTATTTTGTTCGTCTCATTGAGTACTTGAACAATATCAAAATTTTATAATTTTTAGAATAATATAATAAGAGATATTTACGACGCATAACGTGTCTCGACAAATGTGTCAAAATGAAATGAGAAGAAGGAGAAAGGGAGTAGAATTATAGGTGGCGATTGGAAAAATTGGGAAATTCCCACTACAGCTGCATGGCTCTGTGCATTTGACACGAAGCAACTTTACTGTATTACCAATCGGCATATACACAGGCATTTTTTAAAGGCAAAATCGCTCAAAATAATACTACCAACTATCAACTATAAACCCAAAATAATACAAACTCAAGAAATTACTAAAATATATACAAACTATACAACCATGTACCAATAATAGTATGATATGCTTTCCGGTTATAATTCCGGCACATGCACCGAGAATGGTTGGTGGTGGGAAATTTATTCAAAAAATAAAATTAAATCCAACAAGAAAAAGAAATTAAATAACCCTTTCTCTTCTCTGTGGCCGCCACCAACAAAACCTAAACCATCCAATTTCACTACCCAGAATCACAGATCTACTCCACTGTTTCCCATGTACAACTAAATCTATTTGAATTTGATTTTCCGTTCAATTTCTTAAATACCAAAACTACTACTACGTTGTGATTATAGTTGAAGAATCGAAGCTTTGTTGTAAATTCTGCCCCGACATCGATTTCTATGACCATTATCTTCTTTAACTAGAAACACTCTTCTGTGCACAAGAGAATGAGACAAAGTAGGTTGTAAACTCAGCTCCTTATAATTTGTTTTCCAGAATTTGATTATTAGAATTTTATTTTAGGTTCATCTTGGATGAAAAGGGAAGAAAATGATTAATTTTGATGTTCTTTGGATATGATATCCGAGAAGATCTGAAAATTGGATGGTTAATTTGCATATTCAAAAATTTTGGTGGGCACGATGGGAGATAAAAAGGTCTGTGATTTTTTTAAATCTTTTTATGATTTAAATTTATCAAATTCAATTTTGGAATTCTCTCTTCTTTCCCTCTCCTAAAAACCTGAAGTCTTCTATTCTATTCAACAATGTTTCTTCCTTCCCTTCCCTATCTCTACTCTCAACAACCCAGATCACAACCCATTTCACAACCCAGTCTACAACTATGATTACAATACAGTTATCTTTTCTTTTTTATCTTTGTTCTTGATGTTTGATGATTATGCTGGCAATCCTGTTTGGTACGATGTTTATGTCATCCGCCGATCAAGTCTTCAGTTTGTTCCAGGTAATTCCTTGTTCCCTTCAACTAGTTATAGTTTCAATAATCCAGATTATACTCCTCTCTACAACCATGGTCATAAAAATGATGTTTTCTTGGTGTCTGAGAATGTTAATAGAGGTTATGTTTGGGTTTATTTGATTTCTATTTATGTTAGCGACTACTGGTGTCTTTCGATTTGCCGATCGATCTCAGATTTCTATTTGATTCCTATGAATATGATTTTAACACTGCTTAACAGCTTTTCAGAATACTTTGTACTGATTATAGTCTTTTGTCAGATGATCAACAGTTCTTATGTTGGATTTGACTTTGGTGTGATTCTGCTTCTCGTTTATATTCCCCTCTTTAATAAGTTTAAACACAGTCTGTTATACAACTATGAATATATAGTCCAATGGTTCTTTTTTGTGCCTCTGTTTTCTATGTATCATGGATTTCACACAAATTTCTTAATGTCCTGGTTGAATTTTATCTGGTTTGGGTCTGTCTGGATGTTTTGGCCTTGGGCCTGGATTTTCGATCAAAGCTTATCACTTCAATGGTTCTCTGGGATTTGTAAATCTGTGTACAATCTAGAGTTGATTTCTGGGTATTGTAACTCTAAAGTTATTTGGCCTTAAAAGTTTAAGGGGATTCAAAATTTGACGCTTATTCATCCACATGACTATGCTGGTAGAAAGTGTTGTATGTCTCCTTATTATGATATAGACCTTGTTAAAGGTTATGACTGCTGTAAGATCGATGGTTTGCAGACAATGCTTGAAGAAAATTTCCCTTTGTTTCTGGTTTATACTAGTGGTTTTCCCTTAATGTATGATGCTAAGTTTAAATCAGTAGTCATAATATTGGCAGCTGCGTGTTCTTGTCTGAGTAAGTGTTCAAACCATTCACAGAATAAGCATCTTGTTTATTGGTATATTTTTGTTGCTATTAAGAGGGGTAATAGGTGTTTACAGAAGAAATTAATTCTTGAATTTGCAGGGAAGATTTCTTTGATCCAATGCCTTGTGATCAATTGCATTCTAAATTCTTGTCAGAATTTCATAGTCGGCCTCGAGAATCTTAGCAATATACATTTTCAAACTAAATATGATACCTATACATTAAGATTGATAATGCTTTATGACAAAAGTAAGACTAATATGTGCAATAATCTCACAATCTGCTTAAGTAATGATTTCTTTTGGTTCATATACACAAATAGAGAGAATAGATGTAAATTCATTGATTAGAGTATAAAATGTTATGTTTCTCAAACTAAAATTCACCACTACTTGCAGGACTATTACGTTATTTCAAAGACTCGTATACAAGGTAGTTATTGTTTTATTAAAAAACTGAATTTTCAGATTAAGGATCTTCTGATGTTTAAGGTTTATGTGTATGATAGAAGCTTTAATTATGATATTAAGGTCAATGAAATAGCTTCTTTTATGACACACTCTTGTTTTAAAATAAGTGAGATACTAAAGTACATACAGGATATGAATTCTATCCCTGGGACACATTTGATTATAATGCTTAGTTACAACACTGGTTTGATTAAAAAATCTGGACTTGTTGGTATTGGTAAGATAATAGTAAGAAGACGATACTGGATTCTTAAGAAACTGGCTTTGTGTGACAAACCTATTAACTATATAATGCATTGTTGGTCAATTAATCCTAAACACATATATTTTGTGATAACAACTGACAATCATATCTTATATTCATTGATTAAGATGGTACAAAAATTTGATGCAATGATAAAAGGGCTCAGACTGCTCGTTGTTTGTTCAAATACTACTACCATTTGTTTTATTTCTAATATTAAAATAATTGGTGGAGAATTTCTTGATCATAGGGATATGGCTAATAAAACCCAGATTAGAATTAGTTTGTGTCTAACTCCCTATAATATGTATTTACCGAATAACAAACTTAAAACTAACATAAAACATAAGAATAGGACCATACATTACAAAGTGACATTGGATATAAAAATACGAGTTTCTTATATTTTTAAAGAAGTTATAAAATGAAAGTAGCATATTGGAATTGTAGGGGGTAAGACGGCCACACTTCTGGACAGAAATCAGTTTTATCAAAAGATCTCATAATATTGATCTATTTTTTCTAGCAGAAACTAAGAACAATGAAACGCCTACTAATCAATTTATTAATAAAATAGGATTTAAAAATATTATCATCTCTCCAGCTGACGGTACGAAAGGGGGTTTGTGGCTCCTGTGCTCTCATTTCCAAAAAGCTGAATTTTATAGTGTTATCTTTACTGGTTCAAATACCATAATTTTAAAATATGAAGAGCAAAATATTAAATTTATTATCATATTTATATATGCACCAAGTAAAGAACATTTAAAGCAGGATTTTTGGAATTTTATTTCCAATCTTATACATAAGTATAATATTCCACCAATTATTATTGGGGATTTTAATGATATTCTTCAAGCCGAAGATAAACAAGGGAGCGATACACCTGCTAATAATAGGTTTTCAAGACTTAATGCGATCTTATCAGATCATGGATTATTAAATCAAAATTATCAAGGAAATCCTTTTACTTGGAAAAGATATAATAGTATACAAACTCCACAATATTCGAACGTCTTGATAGGGCTTTAATCCATCCAAATATACTTAATTATTTTAATAATATTATATTAACTCATTTACCGTTTACAACTTCAGATCACTGTTGTATCACTCTACAGAGAGGGGACAATGTACGGATTAAAAATTATCCTTTTAGATTTGAAAATACTTGGCTAAACAATGACTCTTACAAAAGATTAGTACATAAAATATGGAATTACCATTTTGATGGCTCAACAATGTTTAAATTATTCATGAAGCAGAAGAAATTAAAAAGTGAAACTAAGAATTGGTCGAAAAGAAATACGAATAATGTAAAGGAACAATTAAAAATAACGGAGAGTAAACTACAAAGTCTACAAAATGAATGCTACCAACAAGGTATTACGCATAAGATTCCAACTTATAATAGATTCATTGCAAAATATAATAAGTTACTTGAGTTCCAGCATACATACTGGAAACAAAGAGCGAAAGTAAAGAATTTTAAAGACATGGATAAAAATACAAAATATTTTCAGACAGTGGTCAAGGTAAGGACTTATAAACAAAAAATAAATTCGTATGAATCTCTTAATAGATCCACATATTATAAAATAGAAGATATTAAAACAGCTATTACAAATGATTTACAATCTCGTTTCCAACCTCTACATACTATTAGCTTAACCGATAGTAATTTACAGTAATACCGAATCTAATTTCAAATGAGGACAATGAAACGCTACTTTATCAACCATCTCATTTAGAAATAAAAGATGTTACTTTCTAATTATCACATAATAAAACTCCAGGCCCTGATGGTTTTAATGCTGAATTTTATCAAACTTATTGGCCAATTGTTGGTAATTCAGTTATCCAAGCAGTACAAGCATTCTTTCATTCCGGAAAAATGCTAAAAGATTGTGCTCAATCCTTTGTTGCATTAATTCCAAAGATAGATAATCCAATCACTATAAATCACTATCGACCTATAAGTTTATGTTCTACAATTTATAAGATAATTACGAAAATAATGGCAAATAGACTTCAAAAACTATTACCAAAACTTATACACCCCTGCCAAGCAACCTTTGTACAGGATAGATCAGTTTTTGATAACATCTTAATTTCTCATGAAATCTTTCATTCATTTCATCAAAAGAAAAAAGGTAAACGTGGTTGGATGGAACTTAAACTCGATATGGAAAAAGCGTATGATAAAGTACAATGGCCTTTTATTATTAAAATTCTTTCCGCTTTCGGTTTTCATAAAAAATGGATAGATCTTATAATGACCTGTATTACTTCGGCATCCTTTTCAGTTTTAGTTAATAATGAACCCGGGCCTACTTTCAAACCAAAATTTGGGCTACGTCAAGGTGATCCTATTGCCCCATTTATATTTATTATTGTAATGGAATACCTGGCTAGGAAATTACAAGTTGAGGCTGATAAAACTAACCACAAAGTTGGTATTCAACTAACCAGAAATGGAATGAGAATCCCGTTTCTTTGTTTTGCAGATGACACTATTATCTTCGCAAATGCAAACCTTAACAATATGAATTTCATTAAAAAAACTTTTGCAAAAATTTACTGACCTCTCTGGGCTTGCTATAAATTTTCATAAAAGTTCGTTTCAAACGACACCAAATATTTCTCCAACACAAAGACAAGCATTAGCTTCAGTTCTTAATCTCCAACAGACAACATCAATGGAAAAATATCTTGGCATACCAATAGTCAGAGGTAGAGTAAAGAATGTTTGTTTTCAATATGCAGTGCAAAGCATGCAGAAACAATTATCCAGATGGAAAGAGAATACAATCTCACAAGCTGGTAGAGCCATTCTTATACAATCAAACATCTTGTCCAAAGCAAATCATCTGCTGCAATGCTTCTCGCTACCAAAAGGAATTTGTGATCAATTTGATAAGGTAGCTAAAGATTTCCTTTGGAATAATAGTAACCCAAATTATCGTGCAATTACAACCTGGGATAATATTTGTAAACCTAAAGATTGCGGAGGCTTGGGCCTACACAAAGCTTCAGATTTGAATAATGCATTACAACAAAATCTTCTATGGAAACTCTTAAAAGAAAGAAATAATATTTGGGTAAGGCTAATATACCAAAAATACTTACAAAACAGTAATATTCTTACATATAAAAAGAAAAATAAGCAATCATGGCAATTTTCCAGATTACTACATCTTAGAGAGCAGTTTCAAAAAGGTATAGGCTGGGAAATAGGTAATGGTAATAGCATAAATTTTTGGACAGATAATTGGATACCAAATATAAATCTCAGAGAATATTTTGACGCAACTCTTTACAATATTAGTACCAAAGTGTCGGAATATATTACTAGTACTAAAGAATGGGAGGTATCCAAATTAAATGAAATATTACCCAATCATATTGTTTTACAAATACTAAGTATTTACATCCCAAAAAATAATATTGAAGATAAGATCATATGGACACCTGATAAAGCAGGAACTTTTTCTACAACTTCTTCTAGGAAATTTAATATCACAAATAAAAACTATAATTCAAATGATATATATTCATGGGTTTGGAACTTAAAAATTCAGCCTAGATATCAAAACTTTTTATGGAAAACCGTTTCAGATAATCTTCCAACTACGGAAAGGCTCAATAGATACTACAATCGTGTGCCGTCTCAATGCTCTATGTGTAACAATCCCATAGAAACAAGAGAACATATCTTCTTTGAATGTCACTATACTAATACACAAATACAAAAATTTGAAAAACTTTTAAATTATAAATTTCATATTCCGAATCAAATTAGTTCCTCATTTCAAGATAAGCTTCTACACATAATTAACAACCTCAAAAAAGATAAAAATAAAATAGAAGCTCTGATTTTTCTCTGGTATTATCTTTGGATTAATAGAAATGCAGTAGTATTCAGAAAATTTACGAATACGCCGAAAGATCCATGTAGATCGACTTTTGAACAATTTAAATTCTGGGAAGCTAATCAGGATGGAATTAAAGGGAATAAATTGAAAAATAAAAAATCTAGAGCAAAAAAGAAAAAAATAATATGGCAAAAACCAACAACGGACTGGACAAAATTTAATTTTGATGGATCATTTCAATCTACTAACCAATCATATATTTGATGTATTGCAAGAAATCATAGAGGTACGGTTATTGATATCTATAATAAAAAAGTAATATCACACTCACCTTTGCATACAGAAGCATTAGGTGCCTTATATGCTGTACAATTGGCATTAAAAATGAAATGTAAAAAAATTATTTTAGAAGGTGATAATCTTACGGTGATAAATTCTATAAAAGATACATGGAAAATACCTTGGGAAATTCGGAATATTGTCCTAGATATCAAACATATGTTGAGATCATTTGATAATGTTCAAATATTCCAATGCTTCAGAGAAGCAAATAAAGCAGCTGACTTTTTGGCATGGTCAGAGATTAATATGCATTTTCTGAAGGTTGTCCTGTCTTGCAATCAGGATGGCTTATTATCCGATTTGTATATCAGAACTATGGTTCCCATCTTTAGACAGTCGAGTTTGTTTGGTACTTACTCTGACTTTTTTAGGATCATCCGTGAGGATGGTCAGGAGTTGTTGCCTGTTCACAGGTGAGACTCCGGTTTTTACCTTTATCAAAAAACAAATCTTTTTATGATTTTAATTTTGTTATTTTTTAATAGAAAATCAAGTTTTCAACCACAATCTAACACTCTTCAGTGCCACATCATTGAGAAGGCCGGAAATACAACCGGAAAACATATCATACTATTATCGGTACAAGCTTGTATAGTTTGTATATATTTTAGTAATTTCTTGAGTTGGTATTATTTTGGGTTGATAGTTGATAGTTGGTATTATTTTGAGTGATTTTGCCTTTTTTAAATGGCATTAGTAATCAAAGGACCAAGCCATTATCAAATTCTAAGAGTTACTTTACCCATAATCTAATTCAGAATAAGCATAACCTTAAATATTACATTCTCATTAGTGGTCAAATCTATAAAATCTATGATTTTGGTTCAATCACTATTGTTCACTTTGTGAACACGACCTATAAGAATTCAATATTGCATAGTTCATTTACTATAAAATCTAGAAGTTATAATAATTATTGCGTTAATCAAATATTGAGTTTTAACTGTTATTCGTTGAATAATATGGCATTTCTCCTTCGTTTTGACTGGTTTAGTAATTTTGGAAAAACTTACGTGATAAAAAATGACATTTTAATTCTTAATACGTTTCTATGAATATTGCCTACTGGAATTGTAGAGGGGTTCGTCGACCCCATTTTTGGACAGAAATTTCTTACATTAGGAAAAACCATGCACTAGATATAATTTGTTTAGCTGAAACTAAAAATAATGAAACCCCTAGTAACCAGTTTCTTACTAATGTTGGTTTCAAGAAAATAATCATTGCTCCGGCAGAGGGCACAAGAGGGGGCCTTTGGTTATTATGTACAAATTTTACCAGAGGTTATTACTTAAACCTACTATATAACAATAATAATACTATTGTTATATCATACGATGCACCCTCAATCAAATTTATTATGATATTCATATATGCTCCAAGTAGAGAAAACCAAAAAGCAGAATATTGGAATTTTATCTCACAGATAATTCATTCATACACAGACCCAGTCCTAATCATGGGTGACTTTAATGATATTTTATATCCTCAAGATAAATTAGGAGGCATTCCAGTAACAACATCTAGATTGGCAAGATTAAACACATTTGTTAATTCACACAGTTTGATTGATATTGGTATCCAAGGTATACCTTATACCTGGAAAAGACAGAATAGTAACACAAATGAAAATATTTTTGAAAGATTAGATAGAGCATTGATACAACCAAATATTTTTAATTATTTCATTCATATTACATTACAACATCTTCCATTCACGACATCAGATCATTGTTGCATTTTATTACAACTTGGGAAGAAAATATTTACTAAAAATTACCCATTCAGATTTGAAAATAATTGGGCAAACAATGACAACTACAAAAAATTGGTAGAAAAAATTTGGTCCTATCACTATAATGGATCCCACACCTTCAAATTGTTTATGAAACAAAAACAATTAAAAATAGAAACGAAAAAATGGATTAAAACAAATGATAATAATATATTCCAGCAATTAAAAACAACAGAAGAAAGGTTAAAAAGAATCGAAAATGATTGCTTTCAGAAAAAAGATTTAATTATGACTGAACACTATAACATGTTAATGACAAAATATAATAAACTTTTAGACTTTCAACATTCTTATTGGAAACAGAGAGCCAAAATCAAACACTACAAAGATATGGATAAGAATACAAAATATTTTCAAACTGTTGTCAAAATTAGAACCTTCAAGCAAAAATTTTTTAGCTATGAATCCCTACAAGGTATTAAATATAATAATCAAGAAGATATAAAAATCCAGTTAACCACAGATTTATAAACAAGATATATGCCCCTACATACAATAGAACTACGGGAGCGTGATTTTAAGATTATACCAAAACTAATAGATGGTAACGAAAATATAGAATTACTCAAACCACCTACTTATTCAGAAATTAAGAAGATAGTTTTTCAATTACCGCATAATAAAACACCGGGTCCGGATGGATATAATGCAGAATTTTATCAATATTTCTAGAATATTGTGGGACAGTCAGTTATTAGCTCTGTAAAATCAGTTTTCACTCTGGAATAATTTTATCTGATTGTGCTCAATCATTTATTGCCCTTATTCCTAAAGTTGACAATCCAAGCACAATAAATCATTTTAGACCCATTAGTCTCTGCACGACGTTTTATAAAATTATAACAAAAATTCTTGCTAACCGATTACAAAATTTATTACCTAAACTCATACACCCTTGTCAAGGAGCCTTTGTCCAAAATAGATCAATTTTTGATAATATACTGATTACTCATGAAGTTTTTCATTCTTTCCATAATCGTAAAAAGGGCAAAAGAGGTTGGATGATTCTAAAACTAGATATGGAAAAAGAATATGATAAAATACAATGGCCTTTTATTATCAAAGTTATGGAATCATTTGGATTCACATCTAAATGGATTTCACTTGTGATGGCTTGTATAAAATCAGCTTCTTTTTCGGTTTTAATTAATAATGAAACTGGTCCTACATTCAAACCTAAATGCGGTCTATGCCAAGGTGATCCTATAGCACCATTTATTTTCATTTTAGCAATGGAATATTTAGCCAGAACTTTACAAACGGAAACGGATAAGACGAATCATAGAATTGGGATTCAACTTACTAGAAATGGTATGAGAATTCCTTTTCTATGTTTTGCTGATGATACTATTATCCTTGCTAATGCAAACCTAAAAAATATGATATATATTAAAAATTTAGTTCAAAAATTTACGGACCTTTCGGACCTTGCAATTAACTTTTGTAAAAGCTCTTTTCAAACTTCGACCAATATTTCAAATAGTCAAAAACAAGCTTTAGCATCCATAATGAATCTTCAACTTACTAATTCTATGGAAAAATACCTTGGTATCCCAATAGTTAGAGGTAGAGTTAAAAATGACACTTTTCAGTATGCAACCCAAAGTATGCAAAATCAATTATCAAAATGGAAAGCGGGTCCATCTCTCAAGCTGGTAGGACTATTTTAATACAATCTAATATTCAATCTAAAGCCAATCATTTAATGCAATGTTTTTATCTTCCTAAAGGGGTCTGGCAATGTTATTTTCAAGATTATTACATTTACGGGAAGATTTTACAAAAGGAATAGAATGGAGCCTTGGGAATGGCAAAAGTATAAAATTCTGGACAGATAAATGGATTAATGGTAAGAAGATATCACAACTAATGGATATTAATCATAATAATATTAATGAAACTGTTTCAGAATATATAACTACCAATAAAGAATGGAATAACACAAACCCAGGCTTCAGACCTATTACGAACTGGAACAATATTTGTCAACCTAAGGATCATGGGGGACTAGGTCTTCATAAAATAGAAAATATTAATAAAGCATTACAGCAAAAACTTTTATGGAAACTAGCAACTGATAAGAATAATATATGGTCCACACTCATATGCCAAAAATATTTAAAAGAAAAATCTATATTTGACTATAAGAAAAAAACTAAGCAATCCTGGCAATTTTCAAGATTATTACATTTACGGGAAGATTTTACAAAAGGAATAGAATGGAGCCTTGGGAATGGCAAAAGTATAAAATTCTGGACAGATAAATGGATTAATGGTAAGAAGATATCACAACTAATGGATATTAATCATAATAATATTAATGAAACTGTTTCAGAATATATAACTACCAATAAAGAATGGAATAACACAAACCCAGGCTTCAGACCTATTACGAACTGGAACAATATTTGTCAACCTAAGGATCATGGGGGACTAGGTCTTCATAAAACAGAAAATATTAATAAAGCATTACAACAAAAACTTTTATGGAAACTAGCAACTAATAAGAATAATATATGGTCCACACTCATATGCCAAAAATATTTAAAAGAAAAATCTATATTTGACTATAAGAAAAAAACTAAGCAATCCTGGCAATTGTCAAGATTATTACATTTACGGGAAGATTTTACAAAAGGAATAGAATGGAGCCTTGGGAATGACAAAAGTATAAAATTCTGGACAGATAAATGGATTAATGGTAAGAAGATATCACAACTAATGGATATTAATCATAATAATATTAATGAAACTGTTTCAGAATATATAACTACCAATAAAGAATGGAATATACCGAAATTACGAGAAATTTTACCTGTTCACATTATATCTCAAATAATGAATATTTATATTCCACAATTTGATTTAGAAGATAAACTTATTTGGAATCAAACAGCAGATGGAAAATTTAATACAACATCTGCCAGAAAACTATATATTGATAATACACCATCAAACAAAGTAGATCTATTCAATTGGATTTGGAAAATACACATACCCCCAAAATTACAGAATTTCCTATGGAAAGCAATATCAGATAATCTTCCCACTACAGAGAGATTAAATAGATACTATAATAGAGTTCCTTCATAATGTTCCCTTTGTAATGCCCCTATTGAAACTAGGGAACATCTCTTCTATGAATGTTCTTTCACTAAACTTCATATAGAAAAATATGAAAGAATATCAGGACATAAATATAATATAGAAATTCAAAAAAAATTTGAGTTGACCATAACAAATGTTATACAAAATTATAAGACATATGATAAAAAGATAGAATGCCTTATATTTTTATGGTATCAACTATGGTTCAAACAATGAGATAATGCTAGTATGACATCCAATGGGCCTAAATTAAAAAATCGTAGAAATAAGAATAAAAAATTAAATAAACATTGGATTCCACCTCCTACAAACTGGATAAAACTAAATTTTGATGGATCCTTTAAGGATATCACGTCCTCAATTGCAGCATGCGTTGCTAGAGATTGTAAAGGTCAAGTTATTGATATATATAGTAAACATTGTCATTCATCGTCGGCTCTACAAACTGAAGCTCAGGCTTTACTACTGGCAACAAAACTAGCTGCCAAATTAAAACAACCAAATATTATATTTGAAGGAGACAATTTGACTGTTATTAATTCAGTGAATAGAATATGGAAAATACCATGGGAAATTGAAAATATAATAAAAGATGCACAATATAACCTGCAATGCCTCAATAACACAAAAACAATACATTGCTTCCGTGAAGCAAACAGGGCTGCTGATTTTGTTGCATGCCCAAACATAAATCCTCATTTCATTAAAGCAGTGCTGAACTGCAACCCGGACTCCAGTCTTTCTGATGATTATCTTCATAGAATTAGGCCACTTCTACTGGCTTCTCCCTTATACTCGTCCTATCAACCTTTTTTCCGGACCATCGCTGAGGATGGTCAGAGGTGGTTATCCCATAGTGGATAACATCCCGTTTCTTGCCTGTGAACAAAAAAAAAAAGACATTGTTAATTATAAAGGTCAACTTTAGATAGTTGATAAATTGAGATAAACTTTTATTATGGATAATTATACCTCTCTAAACATGACCAAAATTTCTCTCGGACTTTGCCTAATATACGCACTATATTTTTTACCCATCCACACTACATTTATATACGCCAATAATGGGCGTACGCTCGTTTCGGGCGGACAGGCAAAAAAATTTGAAAATTTTGTAAAAAATACGAAATACATCTTGTATGCTAGAAACGGGCGTACTCCCATTCCGAACGTACCGTAATGATATTTTTTTCCCCAAATAAATGAAAGAATTTGAAAAAAAAATAAAAAAATTCCGTACGTTGTATATAATAACAATAATAGGTCATATATCACATATGTCTCTTTGTTCTAGTGGTAAAGAGGTGGATAGATTGTGTGAGGTTTTGAGTATGAATCCCAACACCTTGTATGCATGTGAAGATGTGAACTTATACATTAATGGATTTTTTTTATTATCGACATGAATCTATGAACTTGTGGTATATTTTTCTTATACCACTAGTATAATGTTTTTGAACCTCTCGTGAATTTTTATTTACCTCTTATATTAGGAATGAAGTGTATAGAGTTTGTGAACTTTTAGAATATGTTTATTCAACTTCTATATAAAAAAATAGTCAAGCTATATGACATAATTAGTTAACTGTATTAAAAAGTTAGGTTAAAAATCATTGACAATTCGGAAACTGTAAACTGGAGGGTCACTAGCTTCTAAATAGAGGTTCAGAACCGTTAGTATAAATCTTTTGAACTTCATCATGCATTTAATCAACTATCAGTGTTAAGTTTGTGGTCTTATGCATAGTCATGATGATCTTTAATTCTAAAAGGTCAAGTGTGGCCGTAAAGACCAGTATCGTAGCGTGATATTTTTCATGCCTTCGTCAACAACATTTATTATCGATCCGTGCCCTGCGCCTGATGTTTAAATAATTGAACCTAGATGACTAAATCACTGAACCTATAAGAGTAAATCATTGAACTTGTTTTAATGTATCACTGAACCATTTTGATTTATTTTATAATAAGAGCGTAAAAAATTAAGTGGAGAAGGAGGTGGGTTTAAATTATTGAGCATGAGTAAATCAATGAACTTGTACGCATAAATTATTGAACTTAGGTTAGTGACTTTATTGCGTTCATTAATTTCAGTGTAGGTTCATGAGTTTACACTTGCAGGTTCGGAAGTTTACTCTAGTAGGTTCAGTTATTGTTTTTACAGATTCATTAAATTTATGAATTTTCCCTTGCATGTTCACAATTTCTTTTTTTCCTATTATAAGGACTGATTAAGGTATTCAGTGACTCGAAAATAGAAGAAAACTTTCATATGAAAAAGAGTTTTTCAAGGATAACATATCTAGGTTTCTACTACCGACCAAGTTTGCATTGTTCGTATTTGATTAATTCATTCAATTAGTATATTATTAAAACGTTATTATAATTTATGATGGACCGAAGTGCATACAACTAAATCAGGACAATAAGGGGCCATTTGCCCCTAATTGTTCATGAGGAGTGGAAACTAAGATGAGTTAGTTGGATGAGTGGTAAGTAACCCTTTTTAATTAAATTAATGTTTATAAAGGTAGTATATATTCTGAAAAATTAGAAAACGCTTATATTGTTGATTCGCAAAATCACGTTCCCGGTATTCTCTCTCTCTCTCGTTTTCTTCACTCCAACTCGTTCTCAAGCAATTTTCAGCGATTTCCGACCTCATTCATGCGTTTTCTCCTCGGAATCGGCTTCTCCTCCTCTCGGCGATCTCCCGGTTAGTTTCCTTCTTTGTTTTGGTTGAGATTTGGAGAAATTAGGGTTTTTGATCGATTTTCGGTGTTCTTCGCGGAATTTAGGGATTTCTCTCGCATTCTAGTTTGTTTTCGACCTCATTGCATCTCTAATCAGTTACAGGTATGTATTCGTTCAATTTTCAGATGTTGTTTTGTGTTTTTTAGGTTTTACGCTTGAGTTTTTATGTGTTTGTGCTTTTCTGATGTTGATTACAATGTAGGTTTTGTGTTTTTTGCTTGTGAATTGCTTTTTTTTTTTATAGTATATCTTTGAATTTCACATGTTTGTGCTCTTTGATGTGTTGATTACAGTTTTAGTTTGTTTTTTTTGTATTGTCATCAGATCTGTATTATTTAGTTGTTTATGTTTGTTTCTCATTGTTGTTTGTGTGTGATTCTTTGTATTTTGTGTAATTAATGTTAGTTTTATACTTTCGATGACAGTTTATTCGATTAATCATCTGTTTTTGACAATGTATTAGTTTCTATTTTTTCCTTGAAGATAGCTTATTTAGTAAGATCTCTTGTTACTTTGATACAATATGTTAAAACTTGACTATAATCCATTCCTTTTCATTGTTTTCTGTTTTATGCTTGCGAAATGCTATTTTTTTTGACAATATCTCTTTGAATTTCACTTTGTTTGTGCTTTTTGCATGTGTTGATTACAGTTTTAGTTTGTTTCTTATTTGCATTGTCATCAAATCTGTAGTATCTATTTGATTTCTGTGTCTTTCTTAGTGTTGCTTGTTTGATTCTGTGTGTTTTTGTGTAATTAAAGTTAGTTTTGTACTGTTGATGACAGTTTAATGCTCTAATCATTTGCTTTTTTATTCAATGACAGTGTATGAGTTTGTGTTTTTGTTTTGATATCAGTTTATTTATTATGATCTCTTGTGACTTTTGAAAAAATGTGTTAAAATTATGATTATAATCCATTTTTCATTATTTTCAATGTTCTTTTCAATATTATTTTTTGATGACAATAGTGTATATAATTATTCTTATTAAATAGTGTCATCTCAATGTTTTTTCTTTGAACATCATATCATTAGATGACTATACTGTTTTCTTATTGATGTTAATCTTTTGTTTGTTCTATATTTTTCTTTTGATGACAATATTTGTTGTATGCTTGTGATGAAAATCATTTATGTCTATGATTATATTGTTGATGAAATATCTCTCATTCTTGTGTAATTAAAGTTTGTTTTGTACTGTTGATGACATTTTATTGATCTAATTCTCTGTTTTTTATACGATGACAGTATATGATTTTGTGTTTTTGTTTTGATGACAACTTGTTTATTATGATCTCTTTGTGACTTGATACAATGTGTTAAAATTATGATGATAATTCATTTCTTTTCGTTATATTCAATGTTTTTTCAATGTTATTTGTTTGATGACAGTAGTGTATACACTTATTCTAATTTAATAGTGTCATCATGACTTTTTTTTTTGTGAATATCATATTATTAGATGACAATGCTGTTTTCTTTGTGATGACAATCCTTTATGACTTGTTTTGTGTGACAATATTGATTTTTTTGTGTTTGTCAATAGTGTTTGATTACAAAAAATAGTGTTTGATGACAATAAATAGTGTTTGATGACAATAGTTATACCAACTTATATTTGGTTTTCATATGTGGTTGATGATAGTAACTTTTGTTTATTATGTTTGGTTTGATGACAATATGTTTGATGGCAATAGTTATTCCAATAGTTATTCCAACTTATATGTGGTTGATGACAATAAGTTTTTGTTCCTTGTTTTTCTCCAAGTCTTCAACTTCTGTTTTTTATTGAGCATTTTCTTTTTCTTTTAGTAGTTTTATCATATACTCATGTATATAGTATGATAATGAAAGGCATAAAATTGAAGCATAATACTCATGATTTAATCCGGTTCAACAGTGGAACGTGCAGTTGTAATGATGAATTGATGACAGTTGCTGGCTGTGCAACAGTGAAATGTGCAGCTGTTGGCTGGCTGTGCAGCAGTGGAAGGTACAGTTGCTGGCTATGCAGCAGTGAAATGTGCATCAAGATTTTGTGCAGCAACATCTTGTTCAGTGGCTGGTTGCGTAGAGGAATGGAAATCGACATCTAAATGTGCACACAGACCAAAACGTTGCGACAACAGACATATCCTTCACCAACAAAGACGGAAGCTCTAAGGCGCCAAAAAAACAGCAAGTTCCTTTCTTTCAAGTAGCAAATGAGAAAACCATAGTGTGATACCCAAGTTGGCTCCCGTGCAAGAAAAAAAATCAGCAAGTCCTTGTTTTGGATTTTTTTTTGTCGAAGGGAAAGTCTATAGAAAAAAATATGTTTGGTTTAGTATGTACAAGACAGTTTGGATAATATGTTTGGTTTTGGATTTTTAGATGACACTGTTTGCTGTAATGATGACAGTTTGCTTGTATTGTTATTTCAGTGATGACAATTAAATAAAATATTCTTCTTTTTGCTTTATATTTGATCAATCATTGTATAATAATTTAGTAATCCTTTTTTTATGTTTTGTCATCCATTGTTGTATTGTCATCCAGTTTCCTTGATAATCTAAGTTGTTCAAATATCATAATATTTTTCCAGGTTATCTATTTTTCTTTCAATCCCTAAAACATCCTTTTTATTGTTAATAATCCCCTAAATAATCTCGTTTCTTAAAAACTCCGTTATTTTTTATAGTCATAATTTAACTGTCATCGATATTTTTCTTTTGTTCATTTGTCATCTATATTCTATTGCCTTAAAATGTTCATTTCTTTTTTCAATGTTAAAGTTTTTTTGCCCTATTTAAATGTCTAAAACAACTCAGTAATTGAATTGTCATCAACCTTCATCTGTCATCAATGTTCATTTTTTTCCTATGATAGTTAGATTCTTATACTGTCATCAAGATTTATTATTATTATTATCACATAGTCTATTAAATAGTCAAATCTTGTTATCTTTTTATATTAATCTTATGAAGCATGCTACGCGTGCTTCATTTGCCTCTCATCAAATTGTGATAAAGCTTGTGACAGTGTTGTAGGGTTCAGTAACTGAACTGTCATCAACCTTCATCTGTCATCAATGTTCATATGTTTTCAACAATTAATAATGCTTGGAGCTATTACCTGCTATTCAATATATGTTGACAATAATCCATCATTCATTAATAGTAGGAAGAATGTAAATTGTTATCCAAAACTTTGTTGAACCAAAAGAAATGGAAGTTGTATATGCATATATATATTTTTATAAACAAACTTTTCAAGATCTAATGGAGTACTTCCGACTTCTTGTGTTTTGTTCATGCATGAGTTTCTGTTGTGTCCAGTGGATCCACTTATATTGCACTTTCTTCTTCATTGCTGCTACTCTATAGAAATCTCCTGCAATCACTTGGTATTGGAATCCATTCAACGTCCTCACTTCAAATCTCTTGGACAATTTGTGCCTCTTTTGAAGTATCTTCTTCAACATTATGCATCCATCAAATTTGTGTCATCATAAATGAAACGGAAAAGCTATATGCACGCTATTTTTTGTCTAAATGGACGCGATTCCGTACGCATAAGTTATGAGTACACGATTTCCCCGCTTTATCTATGCGTAACACAACTAAGGGGTAAAAATGGAAACAAATTTGACTACCATAGTCGAATTCTACGCATACTTTAGGCCTGGACTATGAAATTATACGCATTATGTAGGACTGGACAACCTAATGATGTGACTAATCTGTCCATTGACCAAAATCGCACGCATAATTTATGCGTATGAGCGCAGATTGGACCCCAAGGCTTCGGCAGAGGCACGCTCTCTTTATGCGTGTATATTAGGGCTTGTTCAACAAGCCACTTCTCGACTTCTCTTCTACAGCGGTAAGATTAGGGTTAGGGCAAACAATCCGATCACCGTAGACGCACTTTTCCACCGACGATTACTTCTCAACTTAAACATTCTCAATGGAAACGCCGGCTACATTGGCGGAAATGCCGACGATTATTTCTCCGGCCATTGAGATGGAGACGACGGTGGGGTCGGTGGTGCAGTCGAACAACAACCAGTTATGGAGAGATTTGGATGCGAATTGGCCGGAATCGTCGGAGGCGCAGTCGTCGACACCGGAACCTCCATCAAAAAGGCAGAGATTGTTTGATTCCATTATCAATGATGAGACAATTGATGAGGAGTCAGTGCAGTCTTACGTCCAAAAATTAGTGGGTGAAATTGAAGGAGGAGGAAATGATGATGCTGAGGCTAAAACCCTAGAGGCCGATGGTGATGTCGAAGGAGGAGGAAGAGAAGGAGAAGGGAAATAAGGAGGAGGTCGGCGGTATCCTACCCGTCTGGCGGTGAAGGCGGGGACGACTGCGCAAAACCCTACTATGGGTCCGCCTACTGTACCGGTGAGATCGACCGCTCCGACGACTTCTACGGCTCCGGCAGCTAGTGCCTCTACTGAAGCGGGGAGTTCCACTGGTGTCGAAACATCGACGGAGACCCCATGCACCCCGATCGACGGACTAAAGAAATCGGTTAGTTATTTGCAACCTTTCATTGAATTAAAAATGCATGAATTGAATTGATTTGATTAGATTTGCATGTAATGATTACATGATTAGATTAGTTATAAAACTTGCATGTTTATGAAACTTGCATAAATTGTGGATTAATGATGTAGTTATGAAATAATGTAGTTATAAAACTTGCATGTTTAAATATTATGCATGAATTGTGGATTAATAATGTAGTTATAAAACTTGCATGAATTGATTAGATTAGATTATAATTTCTATTTTGAACATTGTAGTTTGTTAGAATTGAGTAACTTAATTAGTAAGTAATTTGAAATCTGTGTTATAGACTTTCCATACGGTGATAGACACTGGATTGACCGAGCCTACTCCAGTGAAAGAGGGTCCTAAACGACAGACTGGTATTTCAAAGGAGATATGTGCTCGTAGTAGGGTCGTCCACACAGATATTTTGGATTTTAATGAAACGGGTTGTGAGAGGACTGAGAGGGAGAAGGATGATCGTGACCGTTTCACGAAGCTTCCCGCGAGTGTTGATAGTCCTGAAACTCATGAGTATTTTGAGAGTTTTGATGGTAGAGATGAAGGTCAGGAGCCAACTACAGAGGCTACTAAAGAGTTTCCTGAAATTCTTGTTGGCGATTTAGGGGTTGAGGATTTTGATTTCGCGTTTTCCTCACCGATATTTCAAGATACGTCGAGTCCTGTAGATGATGTTCCTCCAGTTGGTTCTGCAGTTGTTCCTCCAGTTCTTCAGCCTGAAGCTGTCCAGGCTACTGAGGTTCGAGATGTTTCCACGGGTCTTGTGCGTACATATTGCCAATGGCTCGACAATGTTCCCCAACACCGTTGTCCTCACCTACTTCCCAGCTTCGAGACCCACATTGCTAAGGCAATTTATGAGAGACCGCTACCTGAGGCTGCTCTAGACGTCGTTCCACTAGTATAGTACAGGAGACGAAGACCTAAACGTAAACCTAATAAAGAAGACTCTACTGAAGAGGACACTGATGAAGATGTTCGTTATGGAGGTCCTGGTGCTGTTAGAGTTCGAGGTGCTCGAGGTGTTGGAGATGGAGGTGCTGGAGGTGTCGGAGCTGGAGATGCTGGCGGTGTCGGAGCTGGAGATGCTGGTGAGGTCGGTGCAGGTGATGTCGGTGCTGCTGATGTCGGTGCTGGAGGTGCCGGTGTTGGAGTCGGTGTTGGTGGTGGTAATGGGGGAACTGCCGATGAAGGTGTTGGAGGGGGAGATGAGCATGAGGCCGAGGATGGTTCAGCAACTGCACCTGTTGGTGGTAAAGCTCAAAGGGATGCTACACAGGACTTGATAAGTCTTCATTGCAGTGTATTTTATAAAATTTGTGACACTAATTAGCTGCATCTGAAATTTTCAGTTAGCAAAGTTGTACAAGTTGGAGCGTTACATTAGACCAGACCCAGACAGCTGGTTTAGGATTGCTGAGCGGAGTGGCCTTACCTCTCTACGCACTCTTGGTATTGCATCGGGTGTGTGACACTGCATTAATATCAGCTTTTTTGGAGAGATGGCAACTAGACACGAACATGTTTCACATGCCATTCGGTGAGATTACCATCACACTTGCGGACATTCTATGTATTCTGAAAGTTCGCATTCATGGGAAGAGTTGCATATCATCTATGACTGACGATGATCTGTTCGCTCTTGTTGCCGACTATTTGGAGGTGGACTTGAAGCAAGTGAAGAGATGGAATAGTGCTGGGGGCATTCCTGTAAAGTGGTTAAGGCGTTGGCTGAGGCATAAGATGTGGTTGCCAGAGGCTGAACAACCTTGGTCCCGTATTGCTATATACTACATTTTATTGTTGCTCGGATCGACTGTCTTGGTGGACAAGAACACTAATGCCGTAAAGATCAAGTGGCTACGTTTTTTGTTCGACTCAGACCACTATGATGAGTACGCATGGGGTGCTGCCATTCTTGCTTATGTTTACCGCAATCTGGGAGAGGCATCTAGGGCTCATGGTCAGGGGATTGCTTCTTGCGGGATATTGATTAGGGTAAGTCCTGTTCCGTTATTCTATCTATCAAAAAAAGTTTATATTCATATTCTAATTCTCTTCTATTGTTCAATTACAGTGCTGGGTTTGGGCATATTTCCCTCATTTTCGTGGGCATATAGTTACCAACCCCCTATTTCTCGGCGACGATAGAGGAGCTACTCAAGATATGGGAGAGGTGCCACTTAGCAAGGATCCAAAGTGTCTTGTTGCTATCCGTCTATTACTAGACGAGTTGAGATATGAGGAGGTAATCTATTTTATATGTTTAAGATGTTCCTTATGTTACTTGATAGTGCTACATAATATGTCACTTGATACGAGTTGAGATATGTTATATTTTCTTATGTAGGTGAACTGGGTCCCATGGCCCAATCTTGACTATAACACTCCGGAGTTGTCGCCGACTCGTTTTGAGGGAGTGTTGAGTTGCGAACATGTGCATGAGGCTTACAACCCTGGCAGAGTGTCTCATGAAGACGCTTGACATCATTTTCAAGCTCCGCCAATCTCGTAAGAAGGCTGTCCAAAACTACTTTGGTGTTGTCATCGTACTCGGGATCAATCCATTTGGTAAACCAACAACCCGTTGAACAATAGTCACCTGTGCGTTTTGGACATGCATAATATTTCCGCCCATAGTGTCTGTCCTGCTTCGACATTCGGATTTCCCCCCTTTTGTCACAAGCACACATGAGAGGACCCGAGTTCGCATTTGATGCAGTGCATGAATTCTTTGATGATGCCATAACGCAGTTCGTATTGTGGATTTGGCTTGTTGATCACCTTGTCGTCCTCACCTCCATGCACATGCACCCTTTTATAGTAATTTTTACACCACTACCACCATGCATACGCATATCTTAGGCGTGTGACTTGATCCAAGACGAAAACATGTATACGCATAACTTATGCGTAGAGTAGAGTGTAACAATCTACGCATAACTTATGCGTAGAGTAGAGTTTAACATTCTACGCATAACTTATGCGTAAGACATTTACCATAGTCACAAAGGTTGTTGTTATACTCGGGAGAGAATGGTGAGATAATTGAACCTAACTGAATCATAACAGTGAGATAAATTTTTAACAAATGATTTTAACAAATGATTTGGACTAAAGAGACAACTAATTCTTAACGGGGGAGTATTATTATTGAAACGGGGTACAATGAACAAACAGAAAATACAAATACAGGAGTAATCAATATCTAGTTTTCTCCTCCCCTACTTTTTGCCGATCGCTGAACACAAAAATAAAGAAATTCAAACTCATTATGCAAATTATCTATTTTTTCCAGCTGTTGTCTAATAATCTGAATTAGTTCATCGCTATATTCACGATCGATCCAGACGACGTACGAACACCCTTCAGGACCTTTGTCATAGCGTAGTGAACATCCATAGTACCGTCTTCCATAAGATTCTGTAGCCCGAGACGTTTTCACAGAAGGTAATTTATTGCAACTGCACCGTCGTCGTGAAGAGGAGGCAGTAGATCCAAAAATATCCTTTGCGTTTGAAGTCATAATGAATGCTGTGTTGGATGAGGTATCTATAGAAGTTACAGAAGAGTTTATGGAGGTAGACATATGAAGTCGAAATGATTGAAAACTGTCTGGGGCATTTATATCCGTCTTTTCCTTGCAATCCAAGGCAAGCTACGCATAACTTATGCGTGTAATATAGGGTTTTGATACGTTTAACCTATGCGTGGGGTTTAGGGTTAAGATGTTATCGTTACATTTGACTAAAGTATGGATCGTATAAACGAGATTAAAACGGGATTAAAACCGACTCAGAACGACTAATGGCGCGAAAATCGAGTAAAAACGCCCTAGAACGACTAATGGCGCGAAAATCAAGTAAAACCGACTTAGAACGATAAAAATCGACTAATGGATGTGGATAGTGGATGTGGATAGTGGATAGTGAATGTGGATAGTGGATGTGATCAATGGATAGTTTGGGCCCAATTGCTTGTTTATTGACATATGTATGAGTATTTCATTAAAACTTTCATTAAATATCGAGTAATCAAGCAATAACGACAATACGAAGATGTGAAATGTTATTATTTTGAATTATTTGAGTGTTTCATAACATTTAATGAAAGGCTTATATAAACTTTATTTGAGTAACGAAGTGATATCACACATATATGAGTAAAACTATACGACTTATATACTTGAGATTAACTCGTTACTAGGTGAAAGTGATCTTTTAGATATTTCGAAGAGTTCATTTTGTTAATTTCTTATAAAACAAAACCGTCATATTGGTAATGCTCAAATACAACTTTTACGTTTCAAGTTTTTTGCGATTTAAGGTCTTATTAAGCCGTTTTATGTCGTTTTTTATAATGGGCCTCATTTAATTTCCATTCGGCCTTATTAGGCCCGTTGACGTTTTTCGATGATTTTTTTCCGATTCCGATAAATGAAAACGACTATGGGCTTTATTTGCTATCATGTTACAATTTTGAAATTTTGATTTTTATCGTTTTAGGACGTTTAAACGAATTGGGCCCAAACTATCCATTTATCACATCCACTATCCACATTCACTATCCACTATCCACATCCATTAGTCGATTTTTATCGTTCTAAGTCGGTTTTAATCGATTTTCACACCATTAGTCGTTCTAGGGCGTTTTTACTTGATTTTCACGCCATTAGTCGTTCTGAGTCGGTTTTACTCGATTTTCGCGCCATTAGTCGTTCTAAGGCGTTTTTACTCGATTTTCGCGCCATTAGTCGTTCTAAGTCGGTTTTACTCGATTTTCACGCCATTAGCCGTTCTAGGGCGTTTTTACTCGATTTTCGCGCCATTAGTCGTTCTAAGTCGGTTTTACTCGATTTTCGCGCCATTAGTCGTTCTAAGTCGGTTTTACTCGATATAATTTTCATTATATTAGAAGCTTAAAACATACAAACTAAAACTTCGACATTCCTAGAGAAGCTTAAAGCATACAAACTACATAGATTACACATTAGCGTCTCTATAGCATGGTATGTCCAAACGAAAGTCCATGTCCTTGATCGGGGGTTTGAAGTCACGCCTCCACCTCCTTTTCAGCTCCAAAGGGTGTTGATCGGTGACAATGAAGATCTTGATTAGGGCAACGGTCCTTCCTAGATCGGCAAGGGCATGGGCATCACGTGAGTGCTGCAAGGCTCTTATAGTGTTCCTCCCTCCATGAGCATGAACCATGTCAAAAAAATAGTCTGTGTTGTTCTGGCGGTTATTGAGGGTCTATATCTGTCCTCTTAGTCAATTGATGTCTCTCACACTATCTGTCATTGGAGCCCAATCTTCACACATACCACCTTCGTATGTGTGGCTCGTGACAGTGGCCATTCGTCCGCTAGTGGGGACAAGGGAACCACCATAGTGAACTTCAGTATACACTCGTCAAATCCATAACGCGATCCATTTTTGTGATAATTTATACAATGAGAACATGAACAATGGTGGCATTTCATGTTACGTATTTACGTATTTATAGGGTAAACCACCATAGTGGTCTATGAGAGGCCGTTGATAATACAAGACAACAACAAACAGCTTATCCTATGCATAGGTTAGGCGTGTATATCTATTTTTGCTACACTCATAAGCTTTGCGTAGGACTAAGCCCAATTCTTCCTTGTCACACGCATAGCCTAGGCGTAGGAAAGTTTCATAGTATTACTATATAAAGCTGGTTGTTTGGGACCACTCAATAGAAATCCGTACATATTTTGGAGTTTGGTTGAACTGAGATTCGCTAACACCTCCATAAGTTAGTTTGTATTCATCGGGCAAACACTCTATAGAGGTGTTGATGAATCTCAGTTCTATCCAACCCCAAAATATTGGCGCACTCATAGCGTATGCGTACGATGTTGAAAGAGTTGGCAGGTGATCTCATGAAATGTACACGCATAATATGGGCGTGTGATCATCAACTGCCCACGCATAATTTGTGCGTGTGAGTAGCCGGGTCCCCTATAAAAACATGCAGTGGTATTTTCATTCTCACTAAACGATTTCTTTCGATAATCTCGTTAAATTTTACTAACTTTTTATAACTATCACATGGCGTCCTCCTCATCAGCACCGTTTTCCGATGAGCCAGACTTTATGGTTCGAATGTGCCAGTGCGGTTTGTCGGTTAAATTGTACACATGTGATGAGCGTGGGTTTGCTTGCTACAAGAGACGGTACTACGCATGTCACACTTATTGGGAAAAGAAGAGGTTTCCAGGATCTTGTCGTACATTTCAGTGGATTGATCCAAGATATGAAGAGAGGGCAAGAGACATTATCAAAGAGTTGATTACAAGAAACTTCTAACTGCAGAATGAGATAAAAATGCTTCGTGATATGAACGGCAAATTAGTTGATGATATATTGGATTCCGTATAAGATGTTCTTTTTTTTACTGTCGTTCAAAAATGCTTCGTTATATTATAATTTTAATTAATATATTGTCTTTGGAGAAATGATATATGTTGCCTTTTTCTAACGTAATGTTCATTCTCTATTTATTGCAAATACCGTACAAAAATCAGTCAATTACAAATACAGATCCGTTTCCAGAAAACATAAAAGGATCTGGCGGGCGACCATTAGAAATCCGATAATCTCGATAGTCCTTCAAATTCTTAGCAAAGACTTTTTCCCACCACAATAGGTTTGGATCAACATTTCCACGCCAAACACCTGAAGCGTGGGGTAATGGTGAACCAGACATGAGAACAACCAATAAAAAAGTGAATTAGTGCAAATAAACAGTACGTGGATTAATTAACAATTAATCCATGAATATACGAAACACTTACAGGTATAAAATGGTCGCGGTTGCCAACATGTGCCATTCCATAAATTAGTGTCGGAGGGTCATTCCCTAAAGACCTCGACCTTAGTGGTAAGCACAACGTCGGGACATCCCAACTCAAAACTACTAGAGCAACCTGATATAGTGTGGCGAAAACTAAACCCATGAATGGCATGTGACACCAATATTTTGATGTGCATGGGCTTCTACAGTGGCTCACATTTTGTATAAGTTCTTTCCAAGTACCTGGGCGCATACGGGCCCGTATGGGCTCGTACATTTCTCGGTTCTGAAGTAACTCCCCAACCAGCTCGCGTCGAACTGTTGCAAATTCGGACTCTTCCCTTCCGAGCAACAAGGCCATGGATCTGTATCCACAATGTTTATCAGGACGTACATCTCTAACACTCGTAATGTACGGAAACCAGAAGTCGTTAATATTGTCGAAACCAAAGTTAACCCCTAAATGAATAAGAGGGGCTCTTTGTTCTGTACCACACGCATACTCCTCTGCTTCTGATTCCTCGGGTATAGGTTGAGATGACATTTGATCACAGTCCATCTCCACTGCTACTGAACTTTCTTGTTGCTTCCTAGGACGCCCTGACCGTTTTTTCGGTGGAACAGGTTCGGATGACATCCCATTCACATTCACCGTACTCTTAGGTTTCGGTTTTGCATTCTTTTTCGCCTCTTCTTTCTCATATTGTTCCAGTTCTCTCTTCTTGTGCTCAAAATAGCTAGGTTCCCTCTCATCGACCTTCTCCTTCTTGTCCTCCTTATCGTCCCCCTTGTCCTTGTTTTTCGCACCTTTTGGCCTTCCTTTTCCCTTTATATTCGTCGGTTCCAACATACTACTCTCTTCTGGGTGCTCCAAGTCCTGATACAACTCTCCTAGTTCGTATGCAGTTCCTTTCTTCAGGGTTCCGGAATCCAACCTCGCAAACATTTCCCGAAGTCTTAGCGTCGAAATGTCCATCCGGACATTTTCCAAAGGCCCAAAAACTATTGTATCATTGTCATCTTCCCACTGAATGTCCCTCCAAAACTCATGTACGTCTTCTGGAATGAGCGGTGTGCTAGAAATTATTGCATTCCCAATGGCGTGGACACAGGGCAACCCGATGCAGTTCCTCATCCAATGGTCAGTACATTCTTCTTCATATTCATCTCTCAATAGCCGCTCATACGAACCCAACAACATATCCCAGCACCTGTCGGAAATTCTGTAGAAGAGCCTAGAAAATATTGCTCGCACAATTGGAGGGAAAGTTGGGTCATCAAAATTTGTTGGTCTTTTCGTTAATGCAACGTTCAGGCTCACCCGTATCGAATCAATTTGAAGGATGATGGATCCTCACAGTGACTCGGCTAAAGCCTCCCCTACTAGAACCAATTATATCTTTCAAAACCTTGTGCATTCCCTCCACCCGGTTAGACGTCCTCGTAAAAAAATGAAGATGATGATCTGTCCAGGCTCTTACTATGATAGTCTTGTGAGGAGTAAGCCATTCTCTTTCCACGTATCCCACAAGGCCGCTCCTCCATGATGTCCTCAATGCATTCAACCTCTCTTCGTATTTTGCTTCAGTGGTTGAGCAAAATAGTCCCCAACATTGGTTTGCAAATGCTTCCACTTTGTTTTTTTCTTCAGGATTGACGACACGTGTGCCTCGATGTTGTGTTTTATATGTACCCAACACAATAGGTGTTGAACTTCACTCCCGAATACATCGTTGATCCCTCTTATGAGTGCTTGCTCACAGTCAGTCATAATTGTTGTTCGCATCACACCCAAATCCAAAAACAATGCCTTCAACTTTCTCATTATCCACGTGTAATGAAAAGTCTTTTCAGCACATGTGAAAGCATAAGCAATGTTGAATGTCAAATGTGTGTTGGTGAATCCCACAATCTCCACGAGTGGCATATCATATCTACGATAACATCTTATATTAAAAAATACAATCAAATCAATAACTACACAAACTTGTTTTAAATAAACTCAACTTACTTGTTTGTCTTGTACGTCGCGTCAATGATTACCACATAAGGGAACTTCTTCAGCAGACGCAACGAATCTTGGTTAGCAAAGAATAAGATTGCCACCTCATCGCTTCCCTTCTGCCTCAGAGGATTAACTACGTAGTGGTGGTCAAGTAGAAATTTCAATGACCACTGAGTAACCGTCAGCTCTCCACGATCCTCATACTGCAACTTCTGCAAATAGTTCGCCACTTGTTTCCTTGAAGTCACATTTCAGGGATATTTCTTTCGCAAAAGGGAAACGATTTCCTTTGGTGTCTTGCGCCCATCTCCCCACCTACTAGCAGATTTCATCTCCGCTTCGGTCAGTGGCCCCATGAATTCATTTCCTTGTAAGCTAGTTAGAAGCTTGTGGTTATGTCGACCTTCTACCACACCCAACTTCCATTTCTCACCATCCATCAAAGGATCTTTCTTCATCCGAATCCCCATTAGCTGAAACCTACACTCCCACTTCTTCGAATGAGACTTTCTAATCTTGGGTACCGACAAATCAGGATTTTCCAAGTTCACCTTTGGCCTACCAGATCTCGGTTTCCCAAATCTATCGCATACCATACTAATTTGATACGGGCTGGAGTTACGCTTTATCAAAGCAATCACCATATGCTTTGCTCTATCTTTTGTCCAATTATACAATTCTTCTTTACTATCCCACACCCGGTCAGTACTAAAATGTTCCGAGTAATCTTTGCCCTATATAATGGATAATAACAAGAATTTTCTCATGAGTAATTAACTAAGTTCTTACTTATGACTATTGAATTAGTTTAACAACTAATAACAACAACAATTTAAAACTAACTAACAAATTGCATCATAATATAACAACATTTAATTGGATATAATTGCACACTAACCACAAATTCCCCACTTGGATCCCAATCGCCAAATTCTTCATCATCTATGAATCCCGCCAGCGCTGCTCCCTCCAAGCCATTGTCTTCTTCATCTTCTTCTTCACTAGGAACCCAATCCCTTTCCTCATCACTACTTTGATTACCTTCACCACTAACATATTCATTCAACATTTTGAAAATAAAATTTTCTGTATTTTGGATCTGAAACCTACATACACGGATACACCTACTATATATCCTCCTTTCATTTGCTTTTCGTTGGAATAATGCGTAAAAACTAGTACATTTTATCACACGCATAGCTTGGGCGTGTCCGATGGCATACTTTTTTATAGTATTATCCATGAATCTCTGACAGCGACCCCCTCCCCGGACAAAAAAAGCCCTACGCCTAACTCATGCGTGCAGGTTAGGGCATTTATTGCCTTCCAATGCTGACAATGTCAAATGTTGATCGGCAATTAATATTGACCTACCATTGTACGCATAGTATACGCGTACACCTTACCTGTGATCTCACCAGATTCCCTGACATGTCAGATATTTGGACCACGTCAAGTTATACGCTAACCGTATACGCTCAGACTATGCGTGTAATGTAGTCCAAAGTACATCAATTAGGGTAAAAAAAATTAGGACAAAGGATTAGGGTAAATAATTAAGTTTTGTATGCATTAACTGTGCGTGTGATTAGGGCATAAAATTGTTTGCACTAATTACGTTATTAAAAATCACATTGAAATCATGTGTACGCATATCATATGCGTATACATATAGCCAGATACAAAAAATTTACACAATTGTTCCATTTTTACCCTTCTTCATGCATAAGCTCAACATAGGCGTAGAAAAGGGGGACGCATAGTTTATGCTAGCATTAAAATTTTGTCATCAAATTTCTAATGTTAATTCAACATTGTGTCACCAAAAATCTAAATCTAAGCAACTCCATTTCTAATCAATATTCTATCCAAGCATCATATTATGACCAGGATTCCAATTTAAAGCATCATCCTCAAATAAAATTATATCTAAGCAACATTCTGTCATCAAACAAATTAAAATTGTACCATTGTCATCAAACACACAACATTAATGAAATTCTCAAACAAAATTAGTATTAACAATATTTTTGTCATCAAAATTGCATTATCATAAATATTTTCTATTAAAGAACATTTTGTCATCAAAATTACAAGTCTAAAACAACATTATGCAATCATACAAATTTTGTCATCAAAAATATAATTCTATATATTGTCTAGGCATTATATTGTCTTCATGTTTACAACTCAAATCATCATTCTATATTCACCTCAATACTGTTATTAAATTTCCAATTCTAGGTCATCATTGTGTCTGAGCATCTTTTTGTCATCAAAAACCAATCACATAGTGCATTACATAATAATCCATATCATTTAATATCCAATTTATCAAATTATCTTCTGTCATCAATCTCATAAATTATTCAATCAAATTCTTAATTCCAGAAACTATAAACAGTTTGACCACTGTCATCTAACACACAACAAAAATGAAATGCTCAATCAAAATTAATATTTAGTAATATTTTTAATCATCAAATTTCAATTATCATAAACATTTTCTCTTAAAAAACATACTGTCATCAAAATTACATTGTGTCTAATCATTATTTTGTCATCAAATCCTTAGTTTATCAACATTCTGTCATTCCTGTTCAATTCATGAATTGAAATGAAACTAAGAAACAATTTGTCATCACACTTTCAATTCGAAAACTAAGTTGAAAATTTTGTCATCAACTTTCCAATCTTAATCCAATATTTTATCCTCAAAATTATATTCTGTACAACATTTTTCTTTATTCAAAATTCTGTCATTCAATTTTTCATATCTAATCAGTATTCCGTCTTAGCATCATTTTGTCATCAACATCAACATTCAAAGTATCATTTTATATCCATATAAACTTTGTCATCAAATTTCCAATATTAATCCAACATTGTGTCTAATCATTTTTCTGTCATCAAAATCCTTTTTTTAACATCATGTCATCACTGTTCAATTCCTGATTTGAAAATGAATCTAAGCAGCAATTTGTCATCATATTTTCAATTCTAAAACTAAATTAATGATTTTTAAATTTTATGTACTATAAATTACCGTTTCTATGGAGCATATGATATCATATTCCTCATTTTCAACAATATGTTGTCATCAAAAATTCAGAAAATCATACAAATCTCTGTTTTTTTATCTTTTCTTGTGTTTGAGCATTCACAATCATGTAATTATATGATGACAGAATCATTCTTACCTCGAATTCGAATTGTAGTTGTGTCGCAGTATTTGTTTTCTTGTTTGTTGCGATTGTTTGTCCGTTATTTTCTTCTCTCGCGAGTTCTCTCTGGATGACAGATGGATGCTTTTTTAGTTTGCTGATGTCAATCCGTGACTCTCATCCAAGAAGCTATTCCGAGAGAGCTTCTATGAAGCGCGCGAAGCGTGCTTCATTAATCTTACCAGAAGCGATTCGTGGCGAGCCGTCCAGTCGAGGCGAGGCGATGCCTCATAATGTTCAGTCGAGGCGAGTCGATGCGTGGATGCAAGGAAGAGGAAGGAAGAGGAAGACGGCGTGTTCTGTAGGGAAGAAGGAGGAAAGAAACGAGATGATGTGAAGAAGGAGGAGGAAGGAGTTAGGGAAGGAGGAGGAAGAAGGAGAAGAAGATGACGGCGCGTATATTTCACAAGGGTTAGTTACCCTTTGTTTGAAAACCCATGTTACTTACCATTGGTAAGTAGCCAAACCGGGTTACTTAACCCGAGTTTAGACTAAATCAGCCCAATTTTCCCAAATTTAGGGTAAGTAACTCTTTTTGAACCTTGAATTGTATTTTCTAACCCTAAATTTTTCTAGTGTGTTAACTAACATTTTATTACATTATACCATTTTTATTTATCATATTTGATTATAAATTTTGTTGTCACAATTATTAATGTTCATCCAAACGATATGAATCTGTCATCGGGCCGACATGAACTGTCATCGGGCCGACATGAACTGTCATCGGGCCGACATGAACTGTCATCCGGACAACATGAACTGTCATCGGGACGACATGAACTGTCATCCGGACGACGTGAACTGTCATCGGGACGACAAAAACTGTCATCGAGACGACATGAACTGTCATCGAGACGACATGAACTGTCATCGGGACGACATGAACTGTCATCGGGACGACATGAACTGTCATCGAGACGACATGAACTGTCATCCGGTATTATCATGAATTTTCATCCGACGAGATGAACTGTCATCCAGACATCATGAACGGTCATCCGATATCATCATGAACTGTCATCAGACGACATGAACCGTCATCCGATGACATAAAATGTAAACAACCATTTCAAACCTAACTCTACAAAAGCACCACTACAATAAAATGTCGTCCAAATTAAAATGTCATCCAAGCTTTACAAAAGTGTCATCATAGCTATTTAAGTGTTATTGTCAAAAATTTATTTTACAATCGATGACAAGTTTATTATTCAATACCAATCAAAACTTTTCTACTTTCCTCTCTCGCTCTTCCTGTTCTTGAGCGTAGCACCTCTTCTTCTTCATGTTCTTGATCGTAGCACATATCACATCTGATGACAGATTGTATCAGCATTTGAACATTATATAAGCTAAGGAAAAGATAAGGCATAACCAAATATATCAACAAAAATTACAAAATGAAGTAAAGGACCTACATATTACAGAATTGAGCATGAAATGAAGGAGAGGATTAACAGGGGAGTGTAAAATAATTCATTGAGGTAATCAACATAAATGTAAGACATACAACAACGAATTTGAGATAGTTGGAATAGAAATCAAACCAGGAAGCAACCATTCTAGAGGAGAATTTGAGATAGTTGGAATAGAAATCAAACCAGGAAGCAACCATGCTAGATTCAGGCGAAGAGTCCACCTCCTCAACAATCTCATGGAGGAACATGATTCCGTTTTCGATCACGGTAACATCGGCTTTGACTATCGCCTGGAATAAATTATGGACGACATTTAAATCAATCCAAGGTCGAAGACGTCGACACCGCTACATAGCCGGAGAAGTCTCTATCGAATCACAAACAAAGAGGTCTTGAAGCAGAGCAACGACTCCACTTTAGCTTCGATGTGGATCTGATGGCGGAGAAGAAGTCGATGTGGATTTGCTCCCCTTTCGTACAGAATCTGATGGATATCGCTTCCTTCTATGTAGATCTGAAGGCTATCGCTTCGATTAAGCTTCGATGTGGATCTACTTTCCGTCTAGGAAGCCGCTGAGGCGGAGTAGCTAGTGGAGGAGGACGAGAGTGTCGACAGCCGCATCAACGTGTTCAGATCGAGATCCATGAGATTCTACGGCGATTTCTTCGAGCGTATCTCGATCGGAGTGCTCCGGCGATGCGCTCTTGCGAGTCGGCGGGAGGAAAGGAGTCGGCGATGGCGATGCAGGGACGAAGTAGGAACTGGAGACGGCTGCGAGTGGGGTTGAAGAGGGTGGAGGAGAAACAATAATAAATTAGGGTTTGTATGAAAAGGTTAGTTTACTTAACCCGAGTAGAAGAGCGTTAGTAACTGCTCGTATTGTTCATTAAGGCATGGCCCCCTTAATGCGCCAATTTTCCTCCCAAAATTTCTAGTTGGGCCCTAAACCAAACCAAATGGGAATCTGCATCGAGTTTGCAACCAATAACTTTGTACACTAATCAATAAGACATTGACACTGCAACGATATGAACAATTCACAATCACATGACAGAAACAGACGAACTTTGAACAAGGCCCCAGATTAATGCCAGAGCATTCACATTATCAACGAGAATATATTTCTAAGTAAAAAAAAACATTTACCCACTAAATCTAACCCTGTGTATCTAAACTCAGGAGTCTTTCAAGATTCAAAACCCCCAGATTTTGTTTTCTTTAAAAAGCTTTGCAATGCACAAAACAATGCCCATAATCCTACACTATACAGTTAAAAACCTTAGAGCAGGCAGTTACCATGTTCACTCATACTACCTTTCAATCTGTTCAAGAATGGCTTATTTCTCACCGTCCTCAACGGACCCGACCGATTCCCATGCTGAATCGACAAAGCAGTTCGATTTTCGGTTTCCTCAAGCGGGCCAGAGCAATAATCCATTGTAATGAAAGCAGAGCTAGGAGAAAGCCCACCTGCATTCCACCAGCTGCTATCAGACGGGCCCATATCGCTATCCAAGTCCGGAACCGACGAGCCCAATTGACTAGCGCAATCTCCACCAGTTTCATCGGTGTCATTGTAGATCAGCTTTAGAGCTTGAACTACTTCGCCCATAAATGGTCTGTGAGTCACCTCTGGATGTACACACATGGAGGCTAGGGATGCCACCTTAGCTATGCTGTCGAAGTTCGAGGTTTCGGTCAAAGTGGGGTCCAGTAATTGGTGTATGCCTTCTCTGGTGGTCAATAGAGGCCTTGACCACGTCACCAGGCTTTCGTGTCCTGGAGATTGGGACATGTCGACTGGCTTTCTTCCTGTTAGAAGCTCTAGTAAAACAACCCCGTAGCTGTAAACATCGCTTTTTACTAGGAGATGGCCTGTCATTGCGTATTCTGGGGCGACATACCTGAAAATTGCAAGTTTGTTGACGGGTAAGAAAATACTTTCTCTGAATGTAATGAACAATACTATTGCTTGTTTGGAACATTATAGATTGAGCAGTGAAGGGAAACCAAACTCAGTTGACACCAGCGAAAGTTCTCTGGAATCTAGTTTTAAAAAATAATAATTTACTCAAAAAGATAAATGGACCCTATCAAAGACGAGAAAAAATAATGTTGCTGTTGTTGAGCTTAGGTTGTCCTTTGTAGGTTTCTTGTTCTAAGCTATTACTCCCTCCATTAAGGAATATGTGTCGTTTTAAGTTTTAACTTCTGATGTTTGTTAATAAATATTTGTCATTTTAGAGTTATAAGTAATGATTCATTGTTGGAAGTTGTACAAATTGATGTAATCTATGCAAACTCTTTGAAAATGAGGGGGGTAATGATTGTTTTGTAAATTTGAGGAAACGTTAATAGGATTTTAGTTTCGTGATTACATTTCATAACAGTTATGTAAAATGTTAAAATGACAAATGCTTGCTTAACAGAGGTAGTACACACTAATTAATCTATTTCTTCTATATATGGACTTTGATTCCCCCTGTTAATTAATTGAAAAAGAGAACAGATTATGTATGAGCAAGATTACATACCCGAAAGTTCCCATGACCCGCGTGGAGACATGATGGCTTCCTTCGGTTGCTTCTCTGGCCAACCCGAAGTCTGATACCTTGGGAGTGAAATCATCTTCCAATAGAACATTACTGGCTTTGAAATCACGGTGAATAACTCGAGGATTAGAATCCTCGTGGAGATAAGCCAATCCTCTGGCGGCACCAATGGCAATCTTCATCCTTGCATCCCAGTCTAGAGCTCCCTTTTCCCTGTCTGGACCTAAGGGATTAATTTAATTAATATATAATAAGAGTATCTAAAGACGTTGACCTTACAAAATTAAGCAGTGCCTCATAAAGGGTACCATGTAAATGGGACTCAACGCTTCCATTGTGAACTAGCTCATAAACCAAGCAGCGTCTCTGCCCTTCGATGCATATACCGATCAGTTTTACTAAATTACGATGATGTAGTCGGCTTAGAATCTCAACCTCTGCAATGAAATCACGGTCCCCGTTATTAATATCTTGTGTAAGCAACTTCACTGCTGCCTCGGTTCCATCTTCAAAAATTCCATGATAGACTTTTCCAAAACCTCCTTCCCCCAATATTCTCCTTCGACTAAACTTTTCTGTAGCCTTCTCCATTTCTGCAAGTGAAAAGGTTTTCATAGAGAGAGCACATGCATGAATGGACGAATACAGTGACATTGATCTTGAGCTTGCAACACTACTTGAAACAGTATATCCAATCCCTGCATGAAAAAGAAGTTAAAAAAGGCATAACACGAGTTTGCTGTGCTAACTTTTATGTATTTTCTAAAAGTAACATATAGCTTATTCTTGGATAGTTTGAGTTTGATATGCTAAGATTTCCGGAAACTATCATGTAAGGGACAAAAGGTTTGAACTTCCAATTGGAGCCAATCACTTTCCAGACCAAAGAGGCTTATGCCGAAAAATTAGCAAAGTTAGTCTTACGTGGCTAAACAAAAGTGATGGTAATATAGCGTGCAAGTCACTTGGATAATTGTGAGGATTATATGCAACATAAAGAAGAGATTCCAATGATTCATCTTTGGGTGCACAGTGTTATAGACCAAAGTAAATAAGAGTAGAATTTACCAGTTTTCTTATTCATTGAAGATGCAAAAACAGGACCTACAGCATTTGATGGTTTTCTAACTCTCCTGCAGTTTATAATGATATAAACAGCGGCAATGAAAGACAGGCATACAACAACGGCAGAGAAAATAATGAGGAGCACAGTTCTGGTGCTCATTTTGTACTTGTCCCCACTAATATGAGCACCAAATGGGTGTCCGTTTCCACTTGGACCAGTTCCTACATAACCCAGTGGCGGCGGTGGAGGAATTCCTGAAGAAAAACAGCTTCAGAATCTGTACAACAGAACTTGATCCTAATAACAGCAACATCTCAGAGAAGTACCTGGATAGGTAATGGAAACCACTTCATAACTTCCGAAAAGAGTTCTGTTTAGTGGCACGTCCTTTTTCCAAAAACGGTCAGAAATCAATGTTGCAGTAGTGTTATCAAACTTGTTACCCAGAGGAACTAAGTTAATATCCAATACTGCCCTTCCCAGATTCTGGGAATCAGCATTAGCACCGACTATTTGCACTTGACTGTGTTTTATATATGTGCCTGCTGCAAGCTCAATCGCTAGCTCATTAACTTCAGCAAAGACAGCATACACAGCTACATTCAAAAGCAGTCTAACTTTCATTGGAATAACACAACCACAAGGGGATCCAATTGGTTTTGAAGTAAGTGGATCCAAACATGTTTGGCCACAACCTGTGAACAAATCCAGGTTAGAAATCTAATGTTATAACACATTATTGTTTCTGTACACAGGATATAAATGATTTTACTTTTTGTTTTCAAATGCTCTTGCCTGGCTTACTATCTAGGAGATGTTGCAAGAAGTTAACCAATACAAATACTTTAGATTAAAAACTGATCTTTTCAACCTTGACCAATATTCTCCACTGGAATAGATCATGTTGTATTATCTATTAAAAAAGATTTTTTATGGGTTCAGACTTCAGAGCATTGATCATAAACGATGAGGATTAATTTATAACTTCTCATCTAAAGAGATGTAAGAAAGAGGAGCCTATGCCACAGCATGTACTATCAACTGAACAGAGTAAATGTTGTACTATGGCACTATCCAGATGTAAAAGCATAAATGTACATATTTATAATTATCCAGAACCATCACCCTATAAATAAGCAGCAGAAAGCCGTTAACATACCCAGACCACGTTTATCGGGATATATTGGAGCATGTTGTTGTTGTTGTAAAGCCGTTAACAAATAAGCAGTTCCAACTAAGAACAAGTAGTCAAGCACACATTTCTGAAGTGATACTAGCATTCTATAGTCCTAAAGTAAAATGACAAAAGTATTCCTAAGAGTCTAAGAGCATAATAGTTGTTACACAATACATCATTCTGATTCTCAAACAATTACCTGGTGCAATTGCAGGACCTGGAGAAAAGGCTGCATAAGGTCTTCTTTGACGGCGACGGTGGTGGTGGTGGTGGTGGTGGTGATGACGGTGATGATGTCTTCGTAAAAAAATGCTGAAGGGAGCAGCAGCTGGACCTTGATAAGAATTTTAACAGTTAATATAACAAGTTAACAACTGGTTCAGAAGTTGAAGATTAAGTCATTAACCATACCTGGATTTTTTAAAGATTGGGTAGGTGCGGGTGCAGGGGAAGTCCCAAAAGAAGCTTTAGGAATCAGCGAGTGTGTTGGTTTCGGAGGCAAGACAAACCTAAATAAATGCACTGCAAATGAAGAAAGCCCCAAATATAATATCAAAAAAGTTTTGCATATGATCAAATAATTTTCGAAACTTATATAGTCGACAACATCATAAAACAACTCCATAAAGTTATAATGAAGGGTTAATAAAGTTAAATAGTTTGTGACCAGGGATTTACAAAGCCATATATATAATTTATATAGTTTATGTTATGAAGAATTGAAAAAGACATCAGAAAATTAAATGAAACAAAACGTGCAATTTAAATAATTTAAGTTATCTTATAAGGATACAGAATTTTGAGTTTTTAAACAGGCAGAATCACACTACTCACTACTCGAAGAAGGAGAAACGAACGAGATTGACAGAATAGGATGGCTTGTCAGTTGCAGAAGGAAGAGAAATCTTATGGAAGGAGGCAGAGAATGATAATAGACTGGTGTCACGATTTCACTTTGATTCCAGACAAACTATTCACGCCAAGGTTGTCTTGCCTATTCAGGAGGGAGGAAGACAAAATCCAGTAATATGATCTTTCTAGAGGGCACTTCAAATAGTCAAATACCACTGCAGCTCAACAGTGGGTTTACACACCAAATCACCAATACCAACATTTTGGCTTCAACACACTTGAAATGACAATAACCATCATTCACTTTCACAAAAAAATCCAAGTTAACTTCCCATCAGGTGAGTGACATCTAGTGAGAAACCAGGGCCTAGACTCTCCATTCAGCTACAAAACTAAGAGGTGCCCAATTACTTGAAATAAATGTGAATACTGGAGCAATTCAATCTCCGCATGATTAGAAAAGATACAATTTCTACTGGAACCAACGTTCAGATGTCCATTGTCAAGTGCTTCCAGATTTATTGATATGATCACTGAATTTTAAAATTTCATGGTTTCTTTTATCCATGTTCAATTTCAGAATACCTTGATTTACTCTTCCAAGAGAGAAGCTTGTATAGTGTAAATCAAGAAAACAAGAAGAGTCAAAATGCTGATTAGATATAAGACAAGCTTATTATTATTACCGTCTTGTAACTCCTCCTTTCTTATGGACAATAATTGACTGGGAAGACCAGTAGGAGGCAAGTATATATCCACCAACGAATTTACTGCACAAAGAAAGAGACGACAGGCATGAAAGGATTTTAGTTTTAATATACCAGTAATAAGACAGAAAGACAGGAGCAAAGAAGACATTATTACATCCTAAACTTGTAAAGAGTCAATTAACAGAGATCATCCTCAATGGTCAGCATAGACCATTTGATTGGGTACAACTATGATCAACCAAAGGTTCAGGGTTGAATCATTTGGTATGTACAACATCCATCTGGTGCGTATATGATTCTTACATGCCAGATAGGTATATCATTGACAATATGCATAAGGGTATAGGATTTCTTTCAGTATTAACAGGCACCGTCTCTATTGTTGCAGGTTTTCGTTTTCTAGACCCTACAAGGGAATCAAGTATTTTGCAGCATATCTATCTATATTGTATGCAAGGTTAGGAAAGTTTCTTGTATATGCATCTTCTCTTGTATATCGTTTCATGCACTCTAATTAATCTCACTCCTGTCCAAAAGATTTGGAGACCAGAGTTTTTGAATGCTCGACACAAAGTAGTTACGATTGCCACTGGACAGAAGAGTGAAAAGTTCAAGAATTTATTGGCTTACATTGTTAATTTGTTAGATTAACTCGTCCTTTTTGGGATAAAACTTATATTTCTCAACATCATATTTATCATAAACCTCAGTTAAGTATGTGGGTACTGAGGGAATGAGAGGAGATTGTGGTGGATAATGCATCATTAGGTATTTGACTGGCTAGTATATCTGGTTAGATGTGATAAGATTTTTGGTGACTAGAACTCCAGAGGTTCATTACTACAATACCTTGTTTAATCACGCGACTTTCCTTTCTAAATCATACATTTTCTTTTTACAATAGCCAATAGATTTTAAACATTTCTGGTTAAAATGACATAATTAATTACTCACACAGTCACACATGTAAGAGTTTCATCTTAATTGACCGATAACATAGAAAGATCACATCTTCATCACTATACATGGTTGCATGAAAGAAATATCACAATGATATTCCTAAAAAATGATACATCCTCTGGTGCTCATCTAAGATGAGGATACACCAAATATGTCAACCGCAATTACATGCAAAAAACGGGAAAAATGCATGGAACTACCCATGTTACTTACAAGTGTTTCATTATGTACTTGAGTTATTATGTACTTCAAAAACACATTTGGATGCCAAATGTTCTCCTTAATATCAATATAATGCCCTTGAAACGAGAATCACGGAAGAAAGGGACACAACAAGTTTAGCAAAGCTTTTTAAGCAATTTTTTCCCACAGTTCAGTGGCCTTTTTACGGCCATTAACTACGACACCATAAATGCCACTACATGATGCATCAATTACAGATATGCTTAAACCTAACCAGAATGTAAACTTGTGTTGTGAGATATTATTTCCTATTCCCATCACGCGATCTTTGGCACATCAATTGGTTCCTCTTCAAGGCACAGAATTACTACTGTCTGGAGATAGATTGTCAAAATTGCACATCGTAACCAGAACATAACCTTGAGTTTCCATTTCAATTATTAAGGATGGCTGAAAAATTAACAAATGTATCATCTGAGAGAGTCTAAAGGATTCAAATATAAGAGTGCGCCCGATTGACTAGGATGTAAATTATCAGTGCAAAGTCCCAAAATGTTAAGCATTACAAATTTAAATGAAGAAGAAAAGGAGCTTATAATACAACAAAGAGGGGAAAGGCAGCGTACCTTGAGCCAAGGTGATGGCCGCATTGAGCAGTCTAACAAGAAGAAGGACGACAACAAAATCCCTCGTCTTCCACAGCATAAACATCGAAAAATGGTGGACCAAAATCATCAGAGGAGGAACAATCGGACCAAGCCTACTAGAAGTTGTCCGAAAAAGAAGCAGAGTTGGTCCCCTCCGGCGGTGAATTTAGGGTTGCGTCCAGCCCCCTTTCGGGCAGCAAATCAACGATGATTCTTCATCAGCAAGCAAGACACTGAAAACTCAAAAAAGCCTGAGAAATTCAACTCAATAGAAACAGATTTGGGAGAAAGTGAGCATGGATGAAGTGTTGAGCAAGGAAGGAAAGGCTAGGTTGGTGAGGAAACGCAATGCGGAAGCGAAGACGGCAATGAGGGATCCAGGAAATGGCGGGGAAGATCTGACGGGAGCTGAGTATGAACTTGCAGAGCAGCAAAACAAACTTGTGACAGAAGAGAGAGAGGGTGAAGAGGGAAGAGAGGACGAAAACGAAGATCTTCGAAAATGGCGTTTTCAGGGAAGGAGGGAGTTTGGAGTGGCGCTTTTATTGCAGCGTTGGGGTTGTCCACCGCACTCTCCACTCTCCCATTCGTGTGCGTGTCTCCCACTCTCCTTTGCTTACTGTATCCAGGCTCGTTCCGCATATGGGTACAAACATTCAAACACTGAATTTTCTTTTGAAATTGGTAATGTGATTAATTTGGGAAACCCCTAATTTTATATTTTACTAGATCCGGAACCCCACGCTTCGCGCGGGAAAATCACAGTTTTCCGTTTGCGGTTAGTCATTAAATAGACCCTAAATTTAAAATGAGTGAACGCTGATATAATAAAATTTTACAAACTTGTAAAATGCAAATACAACAATTGCAACGGTGGTTATAACCGAAATCTGTAACATAAAGTATTTATATGATGTTCATGTTTTACTGAGGCCAATGTTGTTTGGCGTGATACATGTTTTACTGAGGGCATGCATATGAATCAATCTTAGGTGTTGTCAGTATATAGATTAAAAATATCTAATTAATCCAGATTAATTTTTAATCGGGGAAGGAGGGGGAGTCGGAATGAAACGAAGGGATTGATGAACGGGATAGAGATGAGAATGAATTTAGAGATTGTGGTAGAGGAAGGAGACGAAGATGATGTGTTCTTAGTTGGTGATGAAATTAACCTTTAAGAATTATGATAAAGATTTAAAATATTGGAGTAACATTTATTAGGTACATGTTGTTTTTACTTCATCAATGCCATCAACTTTTATATATATACTAGACCCGGGACCCCGCGCTTCGCGCGGGGCAATTACGGATTTCATATACAGCTTAATGTTTTTAAATATATGTCCTAAAATAAGATTAAGGATAATTATATTAGCAATCTTCTAATATTATATGTAATATCAGCAAAGTTAATTAAGGATTTCTTATACGATTTAACGTTGTTAAATATATGTCCCAAAATTATATTGAGACTAATCATATTTGCAATCTTCTAATATTGCATGTTATATCAACAAAGTTAGATTTATAAACGTAATAAATCAAGAAAATGACAAAACACATAATGATTTTAGGGGTAAGAAATAAAAGAACAAATAGTACATTGAAATTTGTGAGCATCAAGTTAATATGAATGTTGGTTTGCCTGAGATTATGGAGAAATGAAGATATTTTTGCAAAGTTATTGATTTGTAGCATACTTATGTTTTGAGTATTCAAGAGTAGAAAGTTTAATATTGATTTCAAACTCAAGAGTAAAGAGTATAGTTTCTGTTATAAATTATATTAGAAGGGACCAAAATACTATAATAACCTTCTTAATCCATCCATTCATCTAATATCATGTCGAATATAGCATAATATCTTAGTGAGTTGCAAACCCTTCTCTCCAAGTTCATCTCAGTGTGTTCTGCTTCTTCCTATGCTATCACATTGATGTTGCATTTATGTTATAGATAAGGCTATGAAATCCCGAAGTGGTTGATCATACAACAACTTATGAAGTTGTAAAACACAGTTTATAGCAGTTGATTCCCCTTTCCTTGACGTGCATAATAGCCTCACATCTTGCAAGCGATCAACAATCGCGTGGAACTCGAATCCGAGCATGAAAGACTGCAATACTCTTCGAAAAATCATTAATGCGTTGCGGCGATGGGTATGGAGAAACATGCGGCGAGATCCGTAATAGAGGCTCATAGGAAAGGGCTCGATTTGGAGAGGTGCCTGGTGAAAAGAGCTTGGATGTCCATGGTTGTTGAAAGCTTGAAAACTGTTGATGGGAGTTTAGAAAAATGGTAGAAAAGCTAAATGAAGATTTGAAATTAAAGAGATGGAAATAATTGTCACCGGCCAAAACAAATTTGATATTTGAGGGGTATGAAGAGAACTTCCATGATTATGTTTTACCTATATTGTAGAAGGAGGATGAAGGGAGGCGTCGCTTTTCCATGATTATGTTAGGTTAAACTTAAAGAAGTTAATCTCAAAATCTCACGGTAAAAAATCAAAACCTCGCGAAATTGGCCCATAATCTCATCAACCTAATTAATTCCATTTTTACCCTTACAATTTTAAAATAAGTGAGGGTAAAATTGACATTTCACAGTATTAAACGGAGCAAGTAACAGAATTGAGCGATGGGTGGCTCGGTGTTAACAGAATGACACAAAAGGGTGATTTCTTGCAAAAAGTTAAATAAAGGGTGGTTTGACGCAAATTGACCCAAATAAAGGGTGATTTGGCGCAAAAACCTCTACTTTTTTTGTAATTAGAAAAGTGATAAAAATGTCATCTTCATTCTCCATGTGAAGGTCACTTCTAGAGAGTAAATGGTTTTTTCACCTAGCCTAATGCGATTTAGGGATATGAAAGAATTTATGTTGTAATTTACGCATCCTTCCATTTGAATATGTGTGGTTACTTATCATATTTACTTCTAACTATGCTGTATGATCACTTGAGCAGACATGACTCATATATTTCTTAGACATGACTCATATAATCATCGCCACAACCCTAGAACTGAACCCCCGCGCTAACGCGGGGCAATTACAATTTTTATATGGTTTAATTAGTGTTTTTTATATAGTTTAACATTGTTTAATAGGCATCTTAAAATTGGTTTGAGTTAATCATATTCACAAAAACTTCAAATACAGAACTGTAATAAAATTTTATAAACCATATGAATCAAGTCAATAAACATTATGACGGGACATGATGACTTCTTTCAGCGGATAAAAAAAGTCATTTTAGCTTATGGAAACTATATCTTAAAGTAGGTATATATTTTCATAAACACTAAGTCCTTGCCAAGGCCTTTTGACACGGGAGTAAAACTATATATTATTATTGTTATGGCTTCGAATCTAATTGTGGGAACGGTAACAATAGTAACATATCTAGCAAATTCAATGGTAAGAAAAGAGGTGAACACCAATAAAAGAATTGTGCAGTTTGGATGGTTGGTATGGTCTGTTGATCCCATAATTTCACTGATTGAGATCCAAATACCCTACTTAAATTATTTTGCACAGAGACCGGGTAATATTGAATCGACTCACTGTCCAGATTCATAAAAGAATCTTACCTGAAACATAGTTTCCTGTAATAAGGTCCATTACCTGAAATCTTTAGTCTGCATTGCAAATATATACTATAAAAAAAGGAATCAGAAAGTTACATTCCGTGGAGAGTCCACTTTGAATGTAAAATTACCTGAAATAATTCTACTTCAAAAAAACTATAAAAATAGTATAACACTTCATATCAAACAAAAAACACAGCTATAAAGTATAAACTACGCAGTAGATGAATCATATCACACCTCTATTAAAAAAATGGAGTTCAAACTTGTTGTTAACATAGGGTAATCTTTTCACTACAATGTTTTTATTAAGTACACATTTTATGATCTATTTCACATATCAACAATTGGAATACTGCAAAAATGTAATCATAGAGCCCAATAATATCACATTGTTAATTGATAATCATAATACACCTTAATAACACATATTCAGTTCCATGAGTAGGGAATTCAAATCAAGCAATAGAGAAACAATTTCATGAATACGGAACAGGAGATTTCGAACAAATCCGATAAGCCAGTAAAATAAAAGATCGAGAAAGGAGAAGAAAAAACGAATCATTTTGTTGATATCAACACCAATAGCGCGCTTGGTGATGTTCCAGACTTTTCCAATTCGTCCATGGTAGGCGTAGAACTTATGGGGCATACCCTTGTGGACAGCACCGTTAACCTTTATGTCGACAGAGTCCGCCAATCCTGAAAGTTCTCAGTGAGTGGTTAGGTTGATGTAACCCTTCTTCCTGAAGGCCCTTGAGAATAAATCTCTTGTTCTCGATCAGAGACCATGACCAGCGGGCATTCTTGTCTTCTCTTTCTGAGTAGATAAAACCCTAACATATCAATGAATATTGCACAATAACCAAATTTCATAATGAATAATACAATATAACCTAAAAACCTATGAATCCATATGTTTCTTAAAAATAACCATAAAAAAAAAGAGTAAGGTCGCAAATTTTATTCAATTAAAGCCAAGATGGCCTAATTGATAGCAGTTTCATTTACCATCCTCATTTAGTGGAAACGAAACCACCTTCTGTATTTCCAAAAACCCAAACAACCTAAATTTAATAACATCATAGCTAAACCAGCACAACATATAATAGAATTATTCAGACAAAAATAATGAAATCAAGTTTTGCTTTTCTTCTTATAGCAAGAAACATAGGTAAAATCCATTATAAGACTCACATTAAGGAGTTTCTTGTTCAGTGTCACAATCTGACCTTTCTTTCCCGTAACAAAGGCTGCAAAATAGATAGCAAGACAGTCCAAGTTAACAGAAGGCTCAAGTCCAATAAACAAACCAAATAGCATGTAGCGGCAAAATAGATATATATATATAGTAGATTAGTAGAACCAAAATCAAACTGGTATTTTTGGTAAGCCAGATTAAGACTTGAAGTGTACCTTAGGAGACGCTAAAATTGCCAATTGAGCCGAAAATCCAAAAGTAGGAGCGCTACTTGAAAGAACCACATGCTGGTTAGGGCCGTGCGAACGATTGCGTCGACTTAGGCTTTGGAGAAGATGCCCGACGCTCATTGTTAGGATCAAATGCAAGTAAACGTTCGAGTAGACGAAGTGCCTGTGGATCTACATTGGGGAATTTATGTGAGAAGGGAACTGGTGGCTTTTTCTTCATATTATTCAGGTACCGTCTTGCCTTTTCATTTCGAATCTGTCGGAATAAAAAAGCATATTAGAAGAAAAAAATTGCCATTCCATTGCATTTGTTGAAACCAATATGCACATGTGACATACAATAAGCATAAGGTGTTCCGAGGAAATCAGTCATTATATCCAGTTGATGCACAACATTTTTCCCAGGAAACATTTGCTTTCGTGTCAGAACTTCAGCAAATATACACCCAATGCTCCATATGTCAATAGAAGGTGTATACTACACAACAAAAAAAGGACAAATCATTGAATCAGGTAATCAGCAATGAAGATTCTATTATTGATGTAAATTTAATGCACAACATTTTTCTCTTTCATTTATCAAGCTAAAAAAGTGTCAGATACATAAAAATATATCATATAAATCACAAAAGAGAATGGTATGCTTTTCTTTTATATAATAAAGCAAAAGGCAGCAAGCCACCATTTATATCAATGATGAAACTTTGTAGGCGAAAACAGAAGAGTCTTCCCCACCACCCATCTTACATCAAAAGAATAAGAGAAGTTGTGAGAGTTTATGCAGGAAACTGTTTCCATTTTGTGCTTTGCATTTCTTTACAGCCAATTGCAAAAGGCCTCACAAATTAACGGTCAACAGAGCCTTAATTTTTTTTAAAGAGTTGTCTTCGTAGCCTCACATCAAAAGGGGAGAGATGGGGATGCTAAATAGAAATGGTTGCTGACCAAGAAAAGCACTCTTTTTTATTTCTTGAAAGGGGGAAGTAAGAAAAGTAAACATTGTAGTAATTCAAAGTATGACTTTAGTTTTTCTTCTGTCTTACCCTAACATAAGCCTAAGGGAAAAACGATTAGACAATTAATGATGGTACTCTGCATTCCTTCTCCCTCCCCACCCCCCACCATCCATGATCCCATTTTCTGAGTTTCACAGAAACATCTAACCTCATGAGTATTATTCGGAATTTCTCTATACAGAAAATAAAAAGGCTTCATAAACAAAAAAGTGAGATTGGGTTCATGATTCAAATCACAATTTCAACCACTTTGTCACCAGATTGCAATTTAAAAATTAACATATGCGGCTCTATTACAAAGCGTATTTACTGTGTTCATGTATATCTAAAAATTGTGAAGGGAGAGGTCGAATCTAGTAAACAGATATCACTTTCACTCAACCGTGATTCAATAAAAAAAGATGCAATAACCATATGCTAGGCAAACAAAAAAAACAAAAAGGTACAGATAAACACTTCAAACCCAACAACATAAAGATTCACTTATCAGTCAACATAGGCAAAATCAACACATGTGCTATCAATACATGCATATGAAAAACTGACAGCAAATGGATCTCACCAAAAATATTCAACTCAAGTCTATAGAATAAGCTCACACAAAAGTGTCATAGCCTGAGTCTATCCAGAAATAAGGGCATGAATCCAAATTCAGCATCAGATCAACTAACAATCAAAATCACATACTTGAAGTCACTGTTGGCATTTTAGCAACAAATATGGATTTTTCTTCCGTTTAGGGGATGACTGATACCTAATATTTTGTATCTCATATCGAAAGTTTCTAATTCCAAAAAACTAATTGCATACATCAATATTTGTGTGTGCAATAACTTCAAAACTTGCCCTATATAGCAGATATTTTCTATGAAACAAAGTCTCATTTTCAACTTATATTTGGATACATTAAGGAGCTATACAGTAAGAAAAGATGGAGACTTAAGTAGGTGTAGTGCAAGTAATTTTCACGAAGAAAAAGCTCTAAATCGCGAAATCTTCTATTATATCAATTCATGAAATCCGAAGGACAACTGCAACAAATTAATGTCAAACTGCCCATAAAAGATTCAATTCAAGCAAAGACAAACCCTAAAAAGAAGAGCATGGACCCAAAAAAGCAAAGAAGCTTGCATGATTGATGCCGACCCTAAAGAACACAATTGATTTAGGGCTCGTTTGTGATGTACGTAGGACCACCACGACTCAAATCATAGACGTCAACATAAGGAGTCAAAGGAATGTAGCGGCAAGAGCCACGTCAAGAGAAGTGACATCTTTCAGGTCGTCTTTGTAACCCATGGCTGTATGGGTGAGCTCTAAAGGGCCCCATTCTGAAGACTTACTAGATTGGGAAACCTTACTAAGTTTGGAGACCGCTGATAAAGAGTTTCCCGAAAGACGAGGACTTCCACGACGACGACGGCGAGGCCGAGTTAGGGCAGAGTGGTATGGAAGGCTCGAGCATCCATTTGAGAAGATCTTTGCACATAATATACTTCTTGGGCCTATCTTGGCCGTGTCCAAAGTTAAAGCCCAAAAGAGGCCCAATAACCAAGATATGGCTGCTGCAATGACCGAATTTGTTTCTGTTTGTTTGGGCAAACGGAAGATCGGATTAAGCTCTACTTTGGATATGTTTCAGTACTTGGGCTTATCTTCATTGTGTCCGAATTTGAGGCCCATTCGAGACTGGACGAGGCCGCCATGATCAGAACAAGTTTCAAGATTTTAGGGCTTTTCTAGGGTTTCCTTCCTTGGGAATCAAGCATTTCGGGAAGGCTATATAATTGAGATTGAGATTTACGTTTTTCTGTTTTGACGTTGGTTTGACGTATTTAGCTGTAGTTTTGGTTTTAGTATTGAATTGCAAGACGAAAGCACTTGGTTTGATATTAGCCTGTGAGATCGATCTGTTGTTGACACATATTTCGATCTCCAAACCTTGAAAGAACCCTAGGTGGACTCCTTGGGTTAGTTCGAGTCAAGTGAGTCTTTGTAGATCGACGGCTGAGTCAAGGAAGACGTCACTTGCTTATCGTGTCCGAGTCAAGCTAATCTTCCTAGATCGACGACTGAGTCAAGGAAGGTAACACTTGCCGAAGACCAAGGTTCGATAGATCGTCTTTCACCACGATCTCTCGAAGTCATCTCAACATCTACTTCATCACATTCACCCCCAAGAGAGTGTTTCTACCTTATATAATCGATCCTGCAGATTCGTCTGTCATCATTTGGTATCAGAGCTAAACGAAGTAAAACGTTCTAGTTTTCGTATTCCCTTTGCTTGAAGTTTACTCACTCGGGTGCATTTTGTTCAGATCTACCTTAACCCGAGAGGGTGAGAAATTTTTTCGGCCAAATCCTCCTCAAAACGTGTGACGAGCGCCGGAGAGGAGAGTGTAACCGAGAGAAGCGAGCGGCGTCTTAGCCTAGGGACGGCGGACGGCCAGTGTGAGCCCAAAACCCTAATCCATTCTTACCCTAACCAACCCATAAATCAAGGGAAGAATCAAGTTTGAAGATTTTCTGTTAAGATTTTGTTTGCAACTATTTTTGGAAGGAAATCAGAAAAATCTTGTCTTAAATTCGAATTTTGAAAAGGGCATATGAGCGGGAGGCGTTTTCACGCTCCCTATCCCTCCACGGCCAGTCGGCCATTTAAAAAAAAAAAACAAGTTTTCAATATCCCGACTAGCCAAAGAGAAAACCGGCTAAGGCGAGAACGTTTTAGGCTAGTAGCCTTGTTTGTTTAAGGTTGAGCAGGACCCGGGCTAGTAGCCTTGAGAAGTCCCAGGGGTCAAGCCAAGTGAGTCGGGCTAGTAGCCTCGAACTTCGCCCCGGCGCTTTCCCGCCCGGGGGCAGCTCTAGAGATTTTCGAGTTAATTCTTGCATTTTTTCGTTTTTTCTTACGAAATTTTTTGTTAAGAAATTCTTTTAAGAATAATCTCAACGAATCTTCTTTTGACTTTTGGAAGATCCTGTTTGTTTAGCCAGAACCTCATCCCGAGCCAAACTTAGAGAGACTTTCTAAAAAGGGAAAGCGTGAGAAATTTCGAGCCTAGGGCTATGAAAATTAAAACGTTAACCTAATTTTGTCTCTTTTATTTCAAGTGGGCTAACAATCTCGCAGGAAAAGAATACGAGGAGAAACGCCAAGTTGGCACGGCGGGACCCGCCGAGGCGGGAGCACGCACACCGAGGCGCACGCGCAGCCGCGCCTAGCGGGCTGGCCTTTGGGCCGGCCGAGTGGCCCTTCCCCCCTCCGACCTGATTTTTCCAAAAAATCCAAAAAAAATAGAGAAGAAATTTAAAAGGGGAGATATTCTTACCCTAAAACTTACATTATCTTTAATTATTTTTGAAAGAAGATATTAAAAAGATATTGATTGGATAAGAAGTAGAGAATCTTTTCTTGTTAGGAAGTTAGAAATAGATCTTATTTTTAGGATTTTCCTTAATTTATTTTCTTTTCTTAAACTTCCTAATAAGATCTTCTAGATTTGCATATTTTATCTTGATAGGAAGTTAGAGAAAGATTTTATCTTAGGATCTTCTTAATTTATTTTCTTTTCCTTTAATTTCCTAATAAGATCTTGAAGATTCAAGTAAGATATTTCTTTTATTTTCTTTTAATCTTTGAAGATATTCTTGGATTTTATTTCTTTTTCATTATTTTATGTAGAGATCTATTCCTTGGATAGCAAGCCGTGATCTTTGGACAAGGCAGGAGAAGATCTTCAACCCTAGGAGCCGGCTGATGAGGCTAAAGTCGTAGTGCCAAATCAAAGAAATAAACTCTAAACACTAACTATAGTATAGCAAGTAAGTAGAGGTCGAACCCAAGGGAATCAAAACACCAAATCAATGCAGTCAAATGAAATATCAACTAGTAACAAGTAACCAAAGGGGGGGGGGGGTTTGATTGCAAGAACACACAAGTAACCAGTAACAAGCAGAGGCAGTTTGGGTGAGAATATGATGAGAAAAGGTTTTACCTAGCAAGTATCCACACAACAGTCAATCAAGTTGATCATAGATTTATCTCAAGTTCTTATCAATCCTAGGGAATGTTCCTATTCCAATCTTTAATATATCAGCAGGCCAACCGGTCCTCATAATACTTACTATTCAACAATCAGGGAAACCTCTCAAGATTAGATGAAATAGCAGCAAAGGGCACAGGAATTATAAGGATGCATGCAATAACTTACAACCGTCAAGTATTAACATGCAATCAATTCTCTTTCAGAAAAGCAATCAACTACCAGATCATGCAGATATGGGTGCTACAATGACAAGGAATTCCACCGTATATTCCTAGTCTAGCAATAGAAAACTATCAATCAAACTAGGTGATCAAGCTAGCAAAACTAATAGAAATCAATAGATGAAGAACAAGATAATTAATACAAACCCATAGGAAAAGAACAAGAGTTTAGAAATCTCACAACTTAATAACTGAAGGCTTCAACCGCTAAGTAAAACAATCGAGATTAGTTCCTGCTCATGGTTGCAGAACTAAATTGTCTGATGGAAAAGATTACGATAGAAAAGATGATAATAGAAAGAAAGAACTAGGGTTCTTAAATAGAGACTAACCCTAAAAATATATGGTAAAAGATAATCCTAAACAAAATAATAAAATAAGGAAAAAGAGAAGAAAAGAAACAAACGGACGAAATCAACAATCAAATCTTGGAATAGCATGTTGGCTGGCGGCTTGTCTCATCCAGCTGCTTCCCTTAATTCAGCCCAGCAGCTAGCTTCCACAAATCAGCCCACCAACGTGAAGTCCAGCCCTCTCCACTTCAGTCCACGCTCAGCACGGCCCAGCGTCAGCACTCCATGCTCCATCCGAGCGGGCCGCTCCTTCATTCAAATTGTCATGGGCTGCTTCCTCTCGTGGGCTTCTCTAATCATCCTCAAGCCCATCTTCTTCAGATGCATATGAATTGGACGTGGGATTCTTCAATTAACAATCAGGGAAACCTCTCAAGATTAGATGAAATAGCAGCAAAGGGCACAAGAATTATAAGGATGCATGCAATAACTTACAACCGTCAAGTATTAACATGCAATCAATTCTCTTTCATAAAAGCAATCAACTACCAGATCATGCAGATATGGGTGCTACAATGACAAGGAATTCCACCGTATATTCCTAGTCTAGCAATAGAAAACTATCAATCAAACTAGGTGATCAAGCTAGCAAAACTAATAGAAATCAATAGATGAAGAACAAGAGAATTAATACAAACCCATAGGAAAAGAACAAGAGTTTAGAAATCTCACAACTTAATAACTGAAGGCTTCAACCGCTAAGTAAAACGATCGAGATTAGTTCCTGCTCATGGTTGCAGAACTAAATTGTCTGATGGAAAAGATTACGATAGAAAAGATGATAATAGAAAGAAAGAACTAGGGTTCTTAAATAGAGATTAACCCTAAAAATATATGGTAAAAGATAATCCTAAACAAAATAATAAAATAAGGAAAAAGAGAAGAAAAGAAACAAACGGACGAAATCAACAATCAAATCTTGGAATAGCATGTTGGCTGGCGGCTTGTCTCATCCAACTGCTTCCCTTAATTCAGCCCAGCAGCTAGCTTCCACAAATCAGCCCAGCAACGTGAAGTCCAGCCCTCTCCACTTCAGTCCACGCTCAGCACGGCCCAGCGTCAGCACTCCATGCTCCATCCGAGCGGGCCGCTCCTTCATTCAAATTGTCATGGGCTGCTTCCTCTCGTGGGCTTCTCTAATCATCCTCAAGCCCATCTTCTTCAGATGCATATGAATTGGACGTGGGCTTCTTCAATTAACAATTCACACTCGTCACCTCCGCGCCCGCGGGTCCTCGTCTGCAACACGTTCATTTCCTTCTTCACTTCATCTTCAAATCTTCTAACTCTTCATTTTACCCCAAATACTCCATAACATATAAATGTCTCCAAACTCATACAAATTCACTCCAAAAACTAATGTATTAATCCCTAGTTACGCCATACAAAGTGTAGCGTATCAAATACCCCCATACTTAGACTTTTACTCGTCCCGAGTAACTTACAGAAAATCTACCCATACAATAAAATACTCAAAGCCTCGGGAAGTACAAGAATATCTCCTACTGATTACATAACCAATAAACTCCTCCAAAACACACAAAACACAACAACAATAATCAAGAACAATGTGATAAAATAAGCACATACCCAGAACTACACCTTATTCCTCCAAGTGGCCTACCCGAATCCTCCTATACGCCTTCTTCTTATGTCTCCATACGCCAAGATGATAAAGATCCTAAAACACTAAATTTTAAGTTTTTTTTATAACACTCATCTTGCTTGGGCGCCCTTTCGGGTTTTCATCCCAACCACTCAATAATTGTTCCGAGCTCACCAACTCACATCTCTCAAGACTTATTTTTGCCCCAGCCTAATGCCGGTCAAGCCACCTTCTTATTGCATAGATCTTGCTATCCAAGGATTTTGTATGCCTTTTTTCAATTTTTGTGGCTTTTTCATACAATATATATTCAATAAGCTCATGCAGATACAACCAACACCTAAATAAATACATGTGAATACATTCTCCTCCCCCATACTTAAACATTACATTGTCCTCAATGAAATGGAAGACGTAAAAATGAACCCAGGGAAAGAGACAGAAGACTCACATACAAGGTCAGATGACCTTCCTCCAATAAAACTCAAAGTGTGGTAGAATGAGAAACTAGATGAGCACTAAATGTAATCCAATAATGCATAGCTCATCTAAAGCAAAAGAAAGAATACCTCCAATGTAGAAGGTGACCCAAACAAATCAACTCCTTGCAAAGAACATGGTCACCAACAAGCTAAGCTCCAACGAATGATAGTACTAATGAAACCAAACTTGATGTAATACAACTCCTTACTTTCTTTTCTCTCATATTTTTTTTCTGCACTCTATTTTTTTAATCCGATATATTATTTTTTTCTCGGAATGATTTTCGGATTTTTTTTTTTTTCTTTCTCTTTTTTTTTTTTTAATTTTTTTTAATTTTTTTTTACGAACGGGAGAGAAGACTTACAGCGAGATTGGCTACTGACTGTAGCGGACCCTAAGCTTCGGTGATTTCCTCCTGTCCATAGAAAAACTAAGAAGAAAATTAACCTGAACGAAAACAAATAAAAACAAACTCAAACCTCGGGTTGCCTCCCGAGTAGAGCCTTATTTTATGTCGTGGCTCGACATGAAACTCAAGAGATTTAACTAACGCCATTTGGCTTTGTAAAAACAGTCTCTTGTCTGAATTCTTTCTTGAACCACTCATGGAACGCTTTGAATCTCGTCCCTCCTACCTTGACCACCTTGTCTTTAGCAATGAAGGTGGTTTCATTCACTTTCTCCTCCTTGACCATATCAGGCGGCTGTTTAAGCTCAATGTCAAGTGCCTGCACACTAGACATCAATGGTATCTCGCCTGGCGAGGTCAGTAATGGAGGGCGATTTCCCAAAGGATGTGAAAAGAGCTTACCTTTAGGCTCTGGCTTAGCCTGACACTCCTGCATGTTAGTAGACAAAACAATATCTACTTTGGGGGGTTCTAAGAGATTCTCTAAAACAGGTTGCAATTCATCCTTACAAGTAGGCTTAATCACATCAATAGCACATAGAGAATTCTTATCAATGGGATCCATATCATATATATTATATTCTACCTTATCCCCATCAAACTCCATAGAGAGAGTACCACTATTAACATCAATTTTCGTTTGTGCTGTTTTCATGAAAGGTCTACCTAACAGTATAGGTGTGACATTATTAGCATGCTCCATATCTAACACAAAGAAATCAGCAGGAAAAATCAGATCACCAACCATAACAAGAACATCCTCAACAGCCCCTTTCGGGTATACAGTAGACCTATCAGCAAGTTGAATAACAGTTCCTGTTTTATGCAAAAGTCCTAAGCCTAGTGATTCATAGAAAGAGTAAGGCAAAACATTGATTGATGCACCTAAATCTAGCATGGCTTTGTCAAATTTAGTTTCACCAATCACACATGGAATGCTAAATATGCCTGGATCACCACATTTCTTAGGCATGCGTTTTTGAAACACTGCGGAAACTTCTTCACTTACTTCAACTTTTTTCTTTCCTTTCAGTTTTTGATTTATTTTGATAGTGCAAACTTCTTTCAAAAACTTAGCAAATCTAGGAATACTCTTAACAAGTTTGAGCAAAGGAATGTTTACCTCACACCTACTAAAGGTTTCAAAGATTTCGTTGTCGTTCTCCAGCCTTCGAGTATCCCTTAATGCTTCAGGAAAGGGGGCAACAGGCTTCTGAGAGAATAGAGGTGGAAATTTCGGGCGAACATAATCGTCAATGTACTCAGGGGTCTCCTAGCGATCGCCATCAACAACTGGCGATCGCGGTCGCGGATGATTTTGCACCTCAGCTTCTGGAATGGAATGGCGATCGCGGTCGGGATGCAGAATCTGTTTTGCTCTCTGTAATCTCATGGCGATCGCCACTCAAATCTGGCGATCGCGGTTTTGGCCCAGAATAGTCGTCATAAGTTTTGCCGCTCCTCAAGAACATTGCACTGACGTTTTCTCTCGGGTTTCTTACCGGTTCCCTGGCCTCTAATTTACTCACAGCTTGAGCAATCTGTCCTAACTGATTTTCAAGATTTTGGATGCTTGATTTCGTTCTAGCATTTTGTTGCATCACAGTTTGAGCTAAGGACTTGATCATATCTTCAACAGTCATGGAATTCTGAGGTCTAGGTTGCTGATAATTAAAATTATGAGAATCATACCTTGGCCTTGGTTGCCATCCACCAACAACGTTTACCTCAGCATTCGGCTCTTGGAGTTGTTGACCACCACTTTGCAGCATAAAAGCTTTCATCATATCCTTCAGTTCATTCATGTCAGTCTGTAATTGATCTGAATTAATTGCATTGACTGAGTGGGATCCCTGTCTACTGCCAAACTGCCTTGAACTCTCAGCCAGCTCTTCAAACATTTCAGTGGCCTGAGGTATAGTTAGTTTCAGAAAATTACCTCCACAAGATGCGTTAACCATTCGACGATCCTCATCAATCAGACCACTAAATAGGTACATAAGAAGATCATGGTCAGTATAACTATGGAATGGGCAGCTTGAGCAAAGCTTCTTGAATCTCTCATAATATTCATAGAGACTCTCAGTTGAGTGTTGTTGAAGATTCGTGATTTCCTTCTTTAAGCTGCTCAGTTTTGTAGCTGGAAAATATTTCTCTAAAAAGACTTTTTTCATCTTAGCCCATGTATCAATACTCCCTGGAGCTTGATAATAGAGCCAATCATTCGCAGCGTCTTTCAGAGTAAATCCGAAAGCTCTCAGCATGACCTGCTCCTCAGTAACACCTCTTGGCTTCATACTAGAACATATTGCATGGAATTGAGCCAAGTGTTTGTTGGGATCTTCTCCTGCTAAGCCATGGAAGTGTGGTAGCTCCTGAATTAAACCAGTTTTTAATTCAAAATTCACACCTTCTTCAATCTCAGGAAACCTCACTGCTAAAGGTTGTTGGTTTAAGTCTGGGGCAGTGAGTTGCCTCATAGTAGGCAATGGCGGTCCATGTCGATCACCCATCTCGTTTTCTTGGTTCAGAGCTGCTCTTCGGTTCCAAAGGAACGTCCTTTCAATCTCTGGGTCAAAGGAAACAAGAGATGAATCAGTAGCACGGGTCTGAACCATAAAGGTTCACACCAAACAGTTGATAATTTCACAATTAGCACAAAATTGGAATAATTCAATTCCCCGGCAACGGCGCCAAATTTGATGAGGCTAAAGTCGTAGTGCCAAATCAAAGAAATAAACTCTAAACACTAACTAGAGTATAGCAAGTAAGTAGAGGTCGAACCCAAGGGAATCAAAACACCAAATCAATGCAGTCAAATGAAATATCAACTAGTAACAAGTAACCAAAGGGGGGGGGGGGGTTTGATTGCAAGAACACACAAGTAACCAGTAACAAGCAGAGGCAGTTTGGGTGAGAATATGATGAGAAAGGGTTTTACCTAGCAAGTATCCACACAACAGTCAATCAAGTTGATCATAGATTTATCTCAAGTTCTTATCAATCCTAGGGAATGTTCCTATTCCAATCTTTAATATATCAGCAGGCCAACCGGTCCTGATAATACTTACTATTCAACAATCAGGGAAACCTCTCAAGATTAGATGAAATAGCAGCAAAGGGCACAGGAATTATAAGGATGCATGCAATAACTTACAACTGTCAAGTATTAACATGCAATCAATTCTCTTTCATAAAAGCAATCAACTACCAGATCATGCAGATATGGGTGCTACAATGACAAGGAATTCCACCGTATATTCCTAGTCTAGCAATAGAAAACTATCAATCAAACTAGGTGATCAAGCTAGCAAAACTAATAGAAATCAATAGATGAAGAACAAGATAATTAATACAAACCCATAGGAAAAGAACAAGAGTTTAGAAATCTCACAACTTAATAACTGAAGGCTTCAACCGCTAAGTAAAACAATCGAGATTAGTTCCTGCTCATGGTTGCAGAACTAAATTGTCTGATGGAAAAGATTACGATAGAAAAGATGATAATAGAAAGAAAGAACTAGGGTTCTTAAATAGAGATTAACCCTAAAAATATATGGTAAAAGATAATCCTAAACAAAATAATAAAATAAGGAAAAAGAGAAGAAAAGAAACAAACGGACGAAATCAACAATCAAATCTTGGAATAGCATGTTGGCTGGCGGCTTGTCTCATCCAGCTGCTTCCCTTAATTCAGCCCAGCAGCTAGCTTCCACAAATCAGCCCACCAACGTGAAGTCCAGCCCTCTCCACTTCAGTCCACGCTCAGCACGGCCCAGCGTCAGCACTCCATGCTCCATCCGAGCGGGCCGCTCCTTCATTCAAATTGTCATGGGCTGCTTCCTCTCGTGGGCTTCTCTAATCATCCTCAAGCCCATCTTCTTCAGATGCATATGAATTGGACGTGGGCTTCTTCAATTAACAATCAGGGAAACCTCTCAAGATTAGATGAAATAGCAGCAAAGGGCACAGGAATTATAAGGATGCATGCAATAACTTACAACCGTCAAGTATTAACATGCAATCAATTCTCTTTCATAAAAGCAATCAACTACCAGATCATGCAGATATGGGTGCTACAATGACAAGGAATTCCACCGTATATTCCTAGTCTAGCAATAGAAAACTATCAATCAAACTAGGTGATCAAGCTAGCAAAACTAATAGAAATCAATAGATGAAGAACAAGAGAATTAATACAAACCCATAGGAAAAGAACAAGAGTTTAGAAATCTCATAACTTAATAACTGAAGGCTTCAACCGCTAAGTAAAACAATCGAGATTAGTTCCTGCTCATGGTTGCAGAACTAAATTGTCTGATGGAAAAGATTACGATAGAAAAGATGATAATAGAAAGAAAGAACCAGGGTTCTTAAATAGAGACTAACCCTAAAAATATATGGTAAAAGATAATCCTAAACAAAATAATAAAATAAGGAAAAAGAGAAGAAAAGAAACAAACGGACGAAATCAACAATCAAATCTTGGAATAGCATGTTGGCTGGCGGCTTGTCTCATCCAGCTGCTTCCCTTAATTCAGCCCAGCAGCTAGCTTCCACAAATCAGCCCAGCAACGTGAAGTCCAGCCCTCTCCACTTCAGTCCACGCTCAGCACGGCCCAGCGTCAGCACTCCATGCTCCATCCGAGCGGGCCGCTCCTTCATTCAAATTGTCATGGGCTGCTTCCTCTCGTGGGCTTCTCTAATCATCCTCAAGCCCATCTTCTTCAGATGCATATGAATTGGACGTGGGCTTCTTCAATTAACAATTCACACTCGTCACCTCCGCGCCCGCGGGTCCTCGTCTGCAACACGTTCATTTCCTTCTTCACTTCATCTTCAAATCTTCTAACTCTTCATTTCACCCCAAATACTCCATAACATATAAATGTCTCCAAACTCATACGAATTCACTCCAAAAACTAATGTAATAATCCCTAGTTACGCCATACAAAGTGTAGCGTATCACCGGCCGACCCTACCCCTGCACCAACATTGTTTTCTCGTTCACTTCTTCAGGCAACCATGGTTGATTCAGATACTGAGCGAGCATCACTGGTAAATACTGAGATGCAAGAGGTCTTACGAGAACTAGTCCAGCAGATGAAACAAGACATATCAACCGAATGAATCAGTACTTACGTGTTAGACGCCATTGACCGTCATCAAGGGAAGCAACAGGCAGGAGGCTCGAACAGACCTGTAGTTTATGAGCCTCTGAATGACGACGACGGGCATACATCAAGATACCGTTCAGTATTTCAGGGAAGTGAGTCGACACCATACTCGACCTATGTAGAGCAAGTCGTTGAACATACTCCTCTTCAACGTACTCGCACGTTCGGTCAGCCACAGTTCAGACAGATGCAACCCAGGGGACAATTTCAGAATACCAATCAAGTTCCCCTAGGTGGTAATTACCGTGGTCAGATCCAGTAGCAGAATGTTGGCTATCTTCAGCCGAGACGGGGAGTTCCGTCATATCAGGAGTTCAATCAGCAGCAAGACCGACCAACAGCTCATCCTCAGGCAAAGGCCATCGCTTCTCAGCGTCCTAGCATGTTTGGCCACCATCAAAACCGTCAGTTGCAACCCGGGGGACAATTTCAGAATGTTGCTCATGTTTCCCTAGGAGATAACTACCGTGGTCAGGTCTGGCAATGGAATCCAAGAAACCTGCAGCCAAGACGGGGAGTACAAGCTTATCAGGACTTCGACCAACCGCAGGAACGACCCGCAACTCATCCCCAGGCTAAAGTTCAGATCGACAGACTTACTGGAACGTCTAATGTGGAAGCTTATATCAGTTGGCAAACCCGACCGGGCATTGAAGATTCAATTGAAAAATGTGTGTAACCTTGCTCAAACCCTTGAGTCCCTACCGAAGAAGAAAGCTTCAGGTGGAAGCAGGCCCGAGACACCGACATTATCCACGCTCAGTCAAGTGCCAGCGATGCCCGACACCACCTCCACGTTGTCGGCCAAACTGGAGGAGTCACCCAAGGAGGTTTTCCACGAGGAACACGAGGAGAACGTAAACAAAGTTCAAATTTCAGCCTCGGATGTGAAAGACGAGACCTTTTTGTGTATGAAACTACCCTTGGAAGGTTCCCTTGATGGTACCGCTGAAAGTAGGGGCAGGCAGAAAGTCATGGACGTTAAAGAAGATCAGTTAGAACTCATGAATTACCGCATGGATTGGGAGATGAAACGGGTTGAAGAGCGCTTCGGACTACAACCAATCGACCTTGTCCCACGTAAGTTGACTCTTAATCATCCTATTTTTATTAGAAACCTTGTGTTTGTTGTCTTTCCTGATGCAGATTCGAGGACGAATCCTTTTTTAGAGAGGGAGGATGATGTACGTAGGACCACCGCGACTCAGATCATAGACGTCAACATAAGCAGTCAAAAGAATGTAGCGGCAAGAGCCACGTCAAGAGAAGTGACATCTTTCAGGTCGTCTTTGGAACACATGGCTGTATGGGTGAGCTCTAAAGGGCCCCATTCTGAAGACTTACTATATTGGGAAACCTTACTAAGTTTGGAGACCGCTGATAAAGAGTTTCCCGGAAGATGAGGACTTCCACGGCGATGACGACGAGGCCGAGTTAGGGCAGAGTGGTATGGAAGGCTCGAGCATCTATTTGAGAAGATCTTTGGTCAGAATATAATTCTTGGGCCTATCTTGGCCGTGTCCAAAGTTGAAGCCCAAAAGAGGCCCAATGACCAAGATATGGCTGCTGCAATGACCGAATTTGTTTCTGTTCGTTTGGGCAAACGGAAGATCGGATTAATCTCTCCTTTTGATATGTTTCAGTACTTGGGCTTATCTTCATTGTGTCCAAATTTTAGGCCCATTCAAGATTGGACGAGGCCGCCATGAGAACAAGTTTCAAGATTTTAGGGTTTTTCTAGGGTTTCCTTCCTTGAGAATCAAGCATTTCAGGAAGGCTATATAATGTGTGTTTTTCTAGGGTTTTAGCAGATTAGACAAATTGAGATTGAGATTTATGTTTTTCTGTTTTGACATTGGTTTGACGTGTTTAGCTGTAGTTTTGGTTTTAGTATTGAATTGTAAGACGAAAGCACTTGGTTTGATATTAGCCTGTGAGATCGATCTGTTGTTGACACATATTTCGATCTCCAAACCTTGAAAGAACCCTAGGTGGACTCCTTGGGTTAGTTCGAGTCAAGTGAGTCTTTCTAGATCGACGGCTGAGTCAAGGAAGACGTCACTTGCTTATCGTGTCCGAGTCAAGCTAATCTTCCTAGATCGACGACTGAGTCAAGGAAGGTAACACTTGCCGAAGACCAAGGTTCGATAGATCGTCTTTCACCACGATCTCTCGAAGTCATCTCAACATCTACTTCATCACATTCACCCCCAAGAGAGCGTTTCTACCTTATATAATCGATCCTGCAGATTCGTCTGTCATCAGTTTGGGGCCAAACGGGGCCTTATTTCTTCAATTTTATTGATCTAAACATAATTAATAAATAATTTAGGACGTATGTGCCTGCAGCGATATATTCGGGTGCAGGTTAACCTTGAGTACCCATCACTCGAGTTGAAACATGCGTTCTAACCCAAAATCAGAAAGCTTTGAATTGAGTTTCAGCATTTGTGAAATTTATCAGAACAACATTCATTGTGATATAGTAAAAAAGTAATGCACTTGTTACATACCGTGTCCAGAAGAATATTAGGCGCTTTGAAATCCTGAAAGATGACTTGAAAATCATGCAGAAAAGAGAGTCCTTTAGCAGCACCAATTACCACTTTGATCCTTATTGGCCAGACATGATGCCCTTAAGATTCACAACTCAAAATACGCATGACTTGGATTTGTTGGTAAATATTTTTAATGTGTGTTCCTTATATTCTCTTTGGAAAGCACCCCTGTGACTGTTGTAATATCATCAACTTGATATTGACTAATATTAGCTTCACTCAATACAAATTTCCTGAACATAAAAACGTGTATATTGATTAGAATATAAAACAAACACAACTTGTATTTTTAATACCAAAGCATGAAAGCTCCTAGATCACTAACTTTTTATTAAGTTGGTAGAATAAATATGTAGCGTAGTTCATTCTGCTTTCCAAAATGTATTTTGGTGACCCACTTAAACGAGAAGCTTAGATTGGAAAATTTAGTTCTTTCTGTACATGAAGATAATGCAAGATTAAGTGCCATATAGCTATTTTTGGAACAATTCACTGTTAGGAATTTCTGCTCAGTGAAACCTAAGTTGAAATAGAATATGTTGGTAAGCTAAATAAATAAGACACGAATAATGATATATCATGCAATTATGAATAGCCTCTGAAGAGGAGCTAATTTTCTGTCAAATCCCAGTGACCTGAATTGTTGTGTGATTCTAATGGTCTTTGGTTTTGTGCAGAACTTAACAAAGAGGAGCTAGTTTCAGGACTCTTGCCTCCATGCTCACAACCAGTACCCTCTCATTCTAGCAAAATAACAGGAGTTGTAACTAAAAGAAACAGGAGAAGCTAAAATTACCTTCCATGACTGTAAGGACTTCACAGTGAACTCTGCCACTGAACTCAACCAACCACCATATTCTTCCCTATTCACCACCTCTGAAAGCTGAAATTAATATAGGGAAAAAAATATCATGACAATTAAATATTGCAATCCAGATTTTAGATATCTAGATATATTAGCTCTCAAAGAAATGAGAAAGAAAGAATGATTTGTGCTACTTATAAGGCCATTAGCACAGCCATCATGATGATAAGTGAATAAAAGAAAAGTCAATCAAAATTTACGAATAAGCAGAAATTACAGATACATCATCAGTAAATTTAGCACATCATATGTATTGACACATCTTCAGTTTACTGTCACACCAATGACTTTAACCATGAATTGCTACTTTGACCATTAACAAAAATATAAAAATAGCAGCAATGCCCATGAAATTCAGTAACTTTGATTACATAATGCTCCTTTAAACAATTCTATGTAAATATAATTTAATAGAAAGGAATGTATTATAAAGAACACCATAATCTCTTACTCATCGGTGTCATACCATTAATCATTTCAAAGTAGCAATGCAATGTAGTACAATTTACCTAATAATATCGGGTGTATACGCAAAAAATAATTATAGGTCAAAGTACTAACTTACAAATACTAAATTAAAAAGAATGAAACCAAGTTTCTAGGTTCATGACATAAATAAAAATTGAAGGCAAAAAGTATACAGTATACTGCAAACTGAGGGTGTGTGTGATACAAAAAATGAGGAGTAGCAATTTATGATAATATTAAGCATATTTAGGAAGTGGAGTTTAAACTTTACATGATTTAATAATCTCCTCCACAGTCTCGAAAAGCAATCATTTATGATTTCTTCATCTTGCTTAAGAGGGAGAAAAAATATTTACTTTTCCTGGATAATCTAGGTCTGAGAACAGTGTTCATAGGAAGAAAAAATATTTACCAGGAGGCATACTGCAGCGATATCATCAATAGGCAAATCAGTCTGACCTAGCCTGTAAGTAAGAGACCATGTTAGACATGAACATTTTTGCAGTATGGGAGAAATTTTGATAAAATAGAAGCCATAGACTTCCTTGAGAGGGAGACCATGTTATATGGATACATACCAATGAAGAATGAAGAAAAACATCATGATACATATGATCAGTTAGTCAAAGTGACATAGTACATTCCGAATATTCGTCTAACATAACAGTATCCCTGGCTTCAATGATTGTCCTAAAAATATGATAAGAGCATTAAAGTAGAAACAACAACTCACTTTGCTCACTGATTGGAGAACGAAGAGAAAAGTGAAGTACAAGTTGCTGACATGATCTGGGTACCTCAGGACACGGTCATGCAATACAGTAAGGTTTTGACCCCACTGAAATAAAAAAGAAAACTAATGAGTGCTTGAACATGTTATGTTGCAAATTTGCGGAGCCATACACTAAAGCAGCATGTATGCATCATAAATGATATCATCGAGTTTTTAACTGAGAAAAATGCACGAAACAGTTAACAAAAACTGTAACCAAATATCAAATATGCACCTGTGGAGAGTTGCACTGATTTGTAGTATCTCCTACACTGATAACAAAATCTCATTACAAAAGAAGAACTCCAGATACTAATAAAAAATTGACAACTGTAAATACCAAATATAAATATGAACTTCAGATCAAAAGATCAGAATGATCAATTGCATATGTACCATTACATAGATCAACCAACAAATTGAATTGGAAATTCACATACCAACAGCTTCAATTACCCCCACCAAAACCCTACAAAAAATCCCAGATCTAAAGTGTCAATTAAACTAAATACAACTGAAAGTTGAAGAAATGTTAAAGATGTGCTGAAAAGGAGAATATCGATGCGCAATCAAAAGGTAAGAAAAGAAAAAAAATATTACAATTATTATTACAACTTAAAATGCATTGACGACTTCAGGATCAACTATTGAAACCAAACTCATTATAAAAAGTTAATAGTAAAGCGAATTATATTTTGCAGCCTTGCTAAACTATTAGGCACTGATATCCTCTTCATTCCGAGACCAAGCACAACATTAGGAAAGACGACATAAAAAAAATGCCAGTTTCAATCTTATCACAGCTGCACAACCAGAATTCTTGTCATAAATGAGGAGCTATATTACATCTTCTACTATGTAGCCAGAGGATGCCCTGTTTTCACACAAAAGGCTGGAGCAGTGAATTTTTTTATAATACTATTCTCCAAGTGTTTCAGTTTAAGTTAGTTTTAACCCTTTTTACACGCTAATACTGCAAGAAAAAAACTGGAATTATCTAGTCGAATGGAACACAATCATTCAAAATTGCATGGCTTTAATCCAGAAAGGACAGACACAACGCCGTTTACTGCTTTATCACTTGTCACTCTATTGCCTCTTTTGCCCCTCTATCCACTTTTATTTACGCTATCGCCCTCTACGGTTTACATACTAACTCCAATTAGCCTAAAAATGATATGCTATGCCAACTACGTATCTCTCCCAATCTGAATGTCAAGATTGAGCCAAGGTAAATACAATATGCACCGATGGACCACTTGTCAAGTTTTTCGTCGCCACCCCAATCTGAATCGGAGAAGGCCAAGAGCTGCATATTTGTGTCGTCGGAGATGCAAAACTGAACTTCCAAGGAAAATTGATTCAGTGAGGAATGGAAAATGAAAACCACAGACAAAGCGAGATGAGGAATGGAGGAGAATTGGAAAACCACAGACAAAGCGTGAGAAGTGGAATGGAAAATAAAAGAATAAGACTGACTTTATAGACCCAAAAATAAATGGAATAGACAAAATAGGAAATACACAAATCAATGTCAGCATAAAGGAGGAATTGAATGGCTCATCAATGGGATGGTTTGAATGGAAAATTTATGAGGAAAAAAAAAGCAATTACAAAACCTTGGGGACTACGTATTATAAGATCAAACCAATAGTATACCAGTGAGGGATCAACAAACTCATCCTCAGGCACGAAAAGGGGGCAATCAATCACTGAATAGATATTGAAAGTAAATTGGAAAGAAAAGAAAATGACAAAGAACACAAATGGTGAATAGAACAACCAAGACAAACAACCAAGATTCCCCTAGAGAATTGCCGAGCGGGGTACTCGTGGGGCTACTAGCCCCGGTACCAGTTGACGTACGCTCTAGGACTTCTCACGGTTACTAACCGGGGTCTACTTGAATCTTGATCTTTACAGGCTACTAGCCTAGAACGAATCTTGATATTCGGAATTAATTAAAAAAAATTAATTAATTAATTAATTTTTTTTTTAAATCTAGATAAGCAAACAAAATCTTCTAGATTCTATCCTAGTTGGATATCAAAGAAGATCTTCTCAACCACTCAAGATCTTTTATGATATCAAATCTTAACCAAAAATAAAATCAGAATCTAAACAAATAATTAATTGCAAATAAAATCAAAGATTTTGTCTTGTGGGCCAAGGCAAGGCGGTTAGGGTTAGGGTTTTCTCTCACCCTTTCCGAGCCACGCCGGCGGTGCCTAGGCGGCAACCCGCGCCCAGCCGCGTGGAGGTGCTCACGATTCTATCACACAAGAATATGAATGGTCCTAAAAAAATTCTAATGGCTCTCACACTCGGTTTTGATAGATCCCGCAAGTACCCGATTTAATTTTCTTGAAAATTCAACAACGTAAGCGTAAAATTAAACAGAAGAGCGTTTTTACCTAGCGTTGGCTCTGATACCAAATGATGACACAAGTTTCGATGAAGATCGACGATCTGCTAGGATTTGGATGAACGGTGGATTGAAGTCGACGGCGACAGCGGATTTGGTCGACGGCGGCGGCGGACGGACAATTGACGTTGAGGTCGATGGCGGCTTTGAGGGATCGTTGGGGCAGATGATCAAACGAATCTTGGTCTTCGACAAGTGTTACCTTCCTTGACTCAGTCGTCGATCTAGGAAGATTAGCTTGACTCGGACACGATAAGCAAGTGACGTCTTTCTTGACTCAGCCGTCAATCTAGAAAGACTCACTTGACTAGAACTAACCCAAGGAGTCCACCTAGGGTTCTTTCAAGGTTTGGAGATCGAAATATGTGTCAACAAGAGATCGATCTCACATGCTAATATCAAACAAAGTGCTTTCGTCTTGCAATTCAATACTAAAACCAATTCTACAGATATAGATGTCAAACCAACGTCAAAACAGAAATACGTAAATCTCAATCTCAATTTGTCTAATCTGCCTAAAACCCTAGAAAAACACACATTAAATAGCCTTCCCGAAAAGCTTGATTCCCAAGGAAGTAAACCCTAGAAAAGCCCTAAAATCTTGAAACTTGTTCTGATCATGGTGGCCTCTTCCAATCTCGAATGGGCCTCAAACTTGGAAACAATGAAGATAAGCCCAAGTACTGAAACATATCCAAAAGAGAGCTTAATCCGATCTTTCGTTTGCCCAAACGAACAGAAACAAGTTCGGATCTTGTAACAGTCATATCTTCCTCATTGGGCCTCTGTTGGGCTTTAACTTTGGACACAATCAAGATAGGCCCAAGAAGTATACTCTGACCAAATATCTTCTCAATTGGCCGTCTGAGCCGTCCATTCCACTCTGCCCTATTTCCAGCCCATCTTTGACAGCATCGCCTCTTATCATTTTCCCGGCCTTCAGCTCGGCTACGGGATCGCATCACGTGTTGCTCTGGGAGACTCTCTAGCGTACGTACCTCATCCTCCTCCCCTTGAAAAAGATTCGTCCTCGAATTCTCGTGCTCTTCTAAATTCAGCTCGTCTTGAAAATGGGCCCCATGAGAGCTCACTCATACAGCCATGGGTGCCAAAGATGAATAATGCTCCAGCTCTTGATGAAGCTCCGACGTAGGTACATCATTTTGGGCCCGCGCTACGCGCGAGTTTTACGGCCTATAAAACTTTATAATAAGGCGTTGCAGAATCAAATAGTAGAAGATGATGATATGTTTCATACAGATGCACTATAGACATGTGTTGGTGGGCTAAAATCTTCCCCATTTGGATCACGTATTCGATATAGGAAACAAATGGGAAAAAAATCAAGCACATATATTAATTGAAGAAGGTGAGGAAGCGTTGTTGTGTTTATTGTTCCGACGAGAAGGTCAGGAAGCGATGAATCTATTCTTCCAGCGTGGAGGCATGGAATTAGGCCTAATTAGCCTTGGGCCATAAATTAGATGTTTAGGCAATTAGAAATGGACGACAACATCCACTAGTGGAAAAAACACTTGTTGCAGCGCCCTTGTTGAGGCGTACATTATATTGTTCGCCTCAACAGATGTTTGTTGAGGCGGACAAAGTTTTGACCGCCTCAACAACCTCAAAAAATCGGACTTGTTGAGGCGAACACTTTTTTGTTCGCCTCGTGCCCGCCTCAACAGGTCTTGACTTTTTTAGGGGGGCAAAACTTTGCCCGCCTCAACAGACCCTGTTGAGGCGTACAATATATGTGCGCCTCAACAGGGTCTGTTGAGGCGCCCTTGTTGAGGCGCCCTTGTTGAGGCGTACAATATAATGCCCGCCTCAACAAACTCATCTTAAAAACCCCAAAAAAGTCTTCCTATTTTCAACCATTGGATCAATTTAATCAAGGGCCACTAATAAACCTACCAAAACACACACATCCACATTTAAAACCGTTGGATCAATTAAATAAATCAGATCTACCGTCAAATAAAAAAAAAACCTAAAACCACTTCATCAATTATAGACATGTGTTGGTGGGTCAAAATCTTCATTTAAACGACATATTCGTAAAACGTAGGAAAGAAATGGGAAAAGAAAAAAAATCAAGAAAACGATAAATTAATAACAAAGTATTAATGCAATATACTATAATTTGGGGAAACCCTAGCTTTATAGTATATTAGACTTTTTAGGCCCGCGCTACACGCGGGTTTTATGGTCTACACACCTTGCGAAACCGAAGAGTAAAAGATGATGATAAGTTTCATACAAATCTACTATAGATATATGTTGGTGGGTCAAAATCTTCATTTGAGTGACATATTTGTAAACGTAGGAAAGAAATAGGAAAATACATAAATTAGAAACAAAGCATTAAATGCAGTGTGATTAATTAGAGGAACCCCTAATTTTATAGTATATTAAGAGAGAGATAGGATCATATGAGGACACTCCTCCACGTGAGGACATGAGGATGTAATGAGAACCATTAGATCATCTTCATCTAACGGCCATGATTAAACACTGTTTTATACCAAGAAAATAAGACGGGGGTATTTTAGGAAATATACACGTCTTTATTTCCCCGCTCTCCTCTACCTCTGCAACATCTATGGCGATCCCGATCTCTCGATCACCTCTTCCAACGTCTCCCTCATAGCGTCGTCTCCCTGGCGCTCCGGCTTCTCCCTAACGACATCGTCTTCCTCTCGGCGTCTCCTAATGGTATGTCAATCGCTGGTCTGATGAAGAATTGAAAGTAATCCCCAAACCTCCCCTCAGCCTAAGAAGTTAGATGTATTAATTAGGGTTTTTTCGCTAATCCAGGCATTCACTTTATCTAATCGATGTCATTGCGGTGACTAACGTGTTTATCTCGCTTGAATTTCTTCTTTATACAATAGAGAGTACTTGCTTTTTGAAGTCGGAATACATTTGGTTGCTTGTCTTCATGACTTCATATCTTTGGGTTTCAGAATTCTTAGTGGTTATTGAAATCATTTCGATAAATTTTGCATATCGTTTCACAGTTCACATAGAATTTGTGATGTCGCTAGTTATGCATATAAGGTGTTTGTATTAATGCCTGACTAGACATTTTAAGGAGGATGAAGAGGGGACTGGTTGTTGTTGCAACCATGAAGAGAGTAGTGGTTGTTGTAGGTCTGGTCTCAGTGACTGTAAGGATGTATGTCAAGGAAGGAAGGCAACCGGTGCTAGCGGATTCGGATCCGACTGCTTACGACCTCCATTACTCTTAGTCCGTCCTTGAAAGTATGTTTGCTCAAGTTTTTAATTTTTCTCTCAATTGGATTGATTAAGAGATTTGGTTGATTGATTGAATGAATTACTGTTTCAAGGTCTGGACAGGGATGAGAAGCTTGTGGAATGAGGTTCGAGAAACTTCTTCCTCGGCAAAAGAAAGGTGGTTACAGAGACGGGATTCCATGAGCGTCGTCTTTTCCGTTATCGTGCTTCAAGCAGATGGAGAATAAGAGGAACATGAAAGGGTTCGGTCTGCTATGGCTCAAACTCATGAGCTTCTTGCAGTAGGATCCATTCCGTAGAATTGAGATTTAGAGTTTGGCTGATGTCTTGCTTCTTCTGTGTAAATTCAGTTGTGTGGCAATGTAAATTTTATGTTGGCCTTGATCACAATAGTAGGTAGTTTGTTATTTTTAGTGGTAATGATTGTTTTTTCATCTTGACTTAATCTTATACTGATGTGGAAGGGGGATGAATATTGTGTATATAGCGACATATTTATATACAATGAATTTGTTTTTATTGTTGAAAGCCATGAAGGTTAGGTACTTAGGTTGTTTGTCTCGAATTGTATTCTAGCTAAATACTGTTATTGTGTATTGCAATGTGTATTGATTGTTAAGCATTGATAAAATATGATCAAGCTTTTTACCAAAAAAATTAATATGATCAAGCTATGTCATGTTCTATGTCATTCAAACAGTTGCAGACTTGACAGTGAATCTACTACTTATTATGAGAAAACTTTCTAGTTATTTGTGATTTATCTCTTCATGCTTTTATCTCTCATTTTTGTAGGTTCTACTGCTTATCCTATGCCTTTTCTTTCATTTTATATGTCTAATGATGTAGCAACCCCTTGCAAAATCGTTAATAATAAGCAGGGCTTCTGCCTCATTTCTTGACCCAAAGTCAGGGAAAAAATGAACATAAGCACATGTTCATGTGATTTACACAAAGTTCATGTGTTTTAATGCGTAGGTTTAAGTTTTTCAACAAGGATGTTCATGAACCTAATTCCTTTTAGCTCAATGTGTTTATATAAAAAAAATCGGGCTAAATAAATCATGAACTTACAACACTATCGGAGACATAAACTTGCCTGATTATTGACATGAAACTAATAACTTTTAGTGCAAAGTGTTCATTACAAAAAAAAATTGGGATAAAAAAGTCATGAACCTAGAAGCCTATCGGTATGAACTTGCAAAGTTATTGACATGAACCTAAAAGCCTTTTAGTGTAATGTGTTTATAACAAAAAAAAATAGGGCTAAAGAAACTCACCTACACGACTATCAACATGAAGCTAGAGCATGTTAGTGCATTCTGTTCAACAAAAAACATGAAGCTTGAGCATGTTAGTGCATTCTGTTCAACAAAAAAAATCAAGCTAGAAAAATCATGAGCCTACAAGACTATCAGTATGAAACTCTAGGCATATTTTCATTAACCTAAGTGTATTATTATGAACTTAAGTGTATATTTTCATGAACCTAAGTGTATATTTTCATTAACCTCTAGGCATATTTTCATGAACCTCTAGGCATATTTTCATGAGCCTCATATTTTCATTAACCTAAGTTTATTGCTATGAACCTAAGTGTATACTTTCATGAACCTAAGTGTATATTTTCATGAACCTCTTAGCATACTTTCATTAACCTCTAGGCAAACTTTAATGAACCTGTAGACATATTTTCATGAACCTCTAGGCATATTTTCATGAACCTCTAGGCATATTTTCACGAACCTTAGTTATATTTTCATGAACCCCAAGTGTGTATTTTCATGAACTTCTAGACATATTTTCATGAACATTTAGGCATATTTTCATGAACCTCCAGACATATCTAAAGCCTTTTACTGCAATGTGTTAATAACAAAAAAAATGAGCTAAAAAACTTCATGAACCTACATGACTATTGGTATTAACCTCTAGGCATATTTTCATGAACCTCTGGGCATATTTTCATGAACCTCTAGGCATATTTTCATGAACCTTAGGCATATTTTCACGAGCCTCATATTTTCATGAACATAAGTTTATTACTATGAACCTAAGTGTATACTTTCATGAACCTAAGTGTATATTTTCATGAACCTCTAGACATACTTTCATGAACCTCTAGGCAAACTTTAATGAACCTCTAAGCATATTTTCATGAACCTCTAGGCATATTTTCATGAACCTTAGGCATATTTTCATGAACCTCAAGTGTGTATTTCATGAACTTCTAGACATATTTTCATGAACCTTTAGGCATATTTTCATTAACCTCTAGATATATCTAAAGCCTTTTACTGCAATGTGTTAATAACAAAAAAAAAAACGAGCTTAAGAACTTCATGAACCTGCATGACTATTAGTATGAACCTCGAGGCATATTTTCATGAACCTCTAGGCATATTTTCATAAACCCCAAGTGTGTATTTTCATTAACCTCTACACATATTTTAATGAACCTCTAGGCATATTTTCATTGACCTAGGTGTATTGCTATGAAGCTAAGTGTATATTTTAATTAACCTCTAGGCATATATTCATGAACCTTTAGGCATATTTTCATGAACCTCTAGGCATATTTTCATGAACCTTTAGGCATATTGAACATCTAGGCATTCATTGTTGTATGAGTGTTTCATTCATAATTGCATGAGCTGATTCATGCAACTCTTTATTGTCAGCAACACTTTCTGGGATAAGCTTAGTTATCTGATTAAGTTGTTAATCTTTTTACACTGAATGATCAACACACTCGTGGTTTATTGGGTACCTTAGATATACTGTATTTCCAGATACAAGAATGAATTTCAGAAGGAAGACAAATCTAAGCTCAAGAAATTAATGATCAACACACTCGTGGTTTATTGGGTACCTATGTATTTTCATGAACTTGTATTGTCATGAACCTCTAGCATATTTTCATGAACCTCTAAGCATATTTTCACGAACCTGTAGGCATATTTTCACGAACCTGTAGGCATATTTTCACGAACCTAAGTGTATTGCTATGAAACTAAGTGTATATTTTCATGAACCTCTAGGCATATTTTCATGAACCTACACGACTATCGATATGAACCTAAGGCCTTTTAGTGCAATGTGTTCATTACAAATAAATCCGGCTAAGAAAATTCATGAGCCTACACAACTATCAGCATGAACCTCGAGAATGTTAGTACATTGTGTTCGTAACAAAAAATATTGGCTAAAAACACTCGTGAACCTGCAAAACAATCGGCATGAACCTCTAGGCATATTTTCATGAACCTCTAGGCATATTTTCACGAACCTCTAAGGATATTTTCATGAACCTCTAAGCATATTGAACATCTAGACATTCATTGTTGTATGAGTGTTTCATTCATAATTGCATGAGCTCATTCATGCAACTCTTTATTGTCAGCAACGCTTTCTAAGATAAGCTTAGTTATTTGATTAAGTTGTTAATCTTTTTACACTGAATAATCAACACACTTGTGGTTTATTGGGTACCTTAGATATACTGTACTTCCAGATACAAGAATGAATTTTTAGAAGGAAGACAAATCTAAGCTCAAGAAATTAATGATCAACACACTCGTGGTTTATTGGGTACTTCATGAACCTAAGTGTGTATTGCCATGAACCTCTAGGCATATTTTCACGAACCTGTAAGCATATTTTCACGAACCTAAGTGTATTGCTATGAACCTAAGTGTATATTTTCATGAACCTCTAGGCATATTTTCATGAACCTCTAGGCATATTTTTTCATAAACCTAAGTGTGTATATAATGAACCTCTAGACATATTTTCATGAACATCTAGGCATATTTTCATGAACTAGTGAATCCAAATTTTCAGATGATTGTCATGACTTTCCAGTGTCAAATCATTTTGAAAATTTCAAGCGAAAGCCTCAATAAAATGAAAATGTGAGTGTATAACCATTGCAAAAAAAATTCAGAATAAGATCATTCAAAGCAATCCAATAGCTGATCTCAGTACACATCAGATTATCCGTAAAAGCTCTTTGCTCTACTAAAAGGTGTATGTAATACTGAGATGAAGCTCCCGTACGTATCAAAATTAAGAAAATCTCTAGACTTTCCAAACAAAACCTCCATATGTTCTCAACACCATCGATACTAGTATCAAATGTACCCTGAATAACAAAAAAAATCAAACATCACTATCTGGTTCAGGCATTTAGTCAAACAGATGAATAACTTCCCAAACAACACCCAAAATTGCAAACAGTAACATAAAACCTCCACAAAAAAAAAACAAAGACCCACATCATCAAAAGAGCGAGCAAAATAATACCCTAGTCCTGATCAGTTTCTGCCTTATACCCACACACAGAAACATTTTTAGCAACATTTTACACTCTATCGATATCCAAACAGCCTAGTTGGAGCTGGAAAGCTGGGGTAATCAAACTACCGCAACTGCACTGGATCAACCACTTCTCTTGAGAAATGCAAGCATGCCCATGCAGCACCCGCTGCAACAGAGGTGTACGCTGCAGCCCAACTGGCATCAGCTTGGCGTGATCTAGCTTTAATCCTCCCGAGCGTTTACTACTTCCTCGTGTTCCCGAGTAGTACAAATGCAATCTTAAGCCCTGTGAAAAATTCATTAACAGGGTTAATATCCAAATTAGACAAACTTAAACTTAACTAGAAGAGAAAATTCTAATATCTTCAAGCCAGCTACCCTCGCATATCTACAGATGCAACGAGATCACTATCTGAAACGAGTATAAAGCAATCATGGTCCTCGTCTTAATACTGCAAATATTAATTAACAAGTTGAGTATTACTCGAAAATGCCATAAAACTAAGTATGATTCTAAAAATAGCATACAAAATGAGACTAGATTGTGTAAGAGATTAGCAACATTGCTATATTAGGAAACTTACAATAGCCTGAGAGCTGAACAGTTCCCCATCTGTGTAGGAATTAGACCAGTCAATGAGTTTCCATCAAGCTGAAGCACATTCAAGGTACCTGAATCACATAAATCTCCAGGAAGAGACCCATATAGTGCGCTATACCGAAGATCCAAGACCCTATGCTTCTGCAAGTACCCGAGCTCTGGCGGTATCCTCGAGTTAAGATTGTTCCAAGAAAAATTCAAGTATCCCAAGTATGTAAACAACTCCATTTGCGACAGTATGTTGCCTCTAAGATTATTTCCTAACAAATCCATGACGAGTAAAGACTCGAATAATCGACTTGATCCAGGTGGTATTGAGCCTGAGAATTTATTCCACGACAAATCCATCTGCTGCAGTCCCATGCTGAATAATTCATGTGGTAAGCTTCCACCAAAAGCATTGTTAGACAACACCAAAATTTGAAGTGATCTGAGATTACCAATTTCCAGAGGAACTTATCCTCTTAAGGCATTTTTTGACACATCTATGAACACCAAGCTTGTTAGATTCCATGTCCATTGTGGAAACTCTCCTTTCAACTTATTGTTTATAAGTCTAAGAGGGTTAATGAATTTAGCTTCTTAAGTGAGTCTGGTATCCCTCCAGTAAACTCATTCTTCCTAAGATCAACTTCATGCAAATCTGAGCAGAGTCCTATATCAACCGGGATAGGCCCAGAAAACCGGATAAATTTCCTAACACTGGAAAAGAAACTCACGGTAGTCACAGCAGCATGAGTAATGCTTCCTTTGTCAATATATGAACCTGAAAACAGGATCTGAAGCAATGTTAATGTGGGTGCCTTCATCGTCAAGATTGAATCAGAACTAGACTCCTGTAAAATTAGGGTTTAGTCTCAAAAGACCGATCCTTCGAGATACAATTAGTTCAGTATAAGGGTTAAAGCTTTACCTCTACAAAAATTACGTTTCTTCTCCTCCGATCCAGTAGCCACTGACTATTAAGAATCCATCTCAATCTTCGAATTCTTAGATTCTTTCTCCTCACGCGACATCGTGCGGAACTTCATTTAATTTTTATCAGAGAGGCGGCAAATTAGGGTTGAAATTCAAATGTTCTACACATATCGGAGAATGTGCGGTGGCATTTAGGATTGAAATTCAAAGAAGGAGAAACGAAGGGAGAGGAAATCTGTTGTTGCTGGGGTCGGAGGCTTCTGCTGGGAAGAGAACCCCGACGTTGTCGTCGTTGGTCAACGACAACAAATATCTAGGGTTCAGACGGACGATGAAGAAGGCGGTGGGCAGGAACGACGGTGTTGGAGTCGGGACAGAGACTAGTATCTAGGAAGATCGGGTCTCCTCCTTGGGAGTGGAAAGTGGAAGAAATCAAGCATTGCAGATGGAATGAGATCGGGTCTCTTTGATTTTGGGATCTCGCCCTTTGTTCTTCCTGTTATGTTTGTGTCGTAGAAAGACAAGTTTACCCTTAAAAAATCTTTAATTTTTCTAAGTTGCCACCGCCCCTTTTAACCAGTTTCATGTGCGTGCATAACACAGGATTATTTCCCCTTTTAATCTCAACCGTACACTAATTAATCTAAGGGATGAGATCTGTCCGCATGTCCTCACCATATATCATGTCCTCACATGAGCCTCCCTCTATTAAGACATGTGTTGTTGGGTCAAAATCTTCATTTGTGTGGCATATTCATAAATGTAGGAAAGAAATGGGAAAAGAAAAAAAATCAAGAAAATGATAAATTAAAAACAAAGCATTAAATGCAGTCTGGTTAATTTGGGGAACCCCGTAGCTTTATAGTATACTAGACTTTTTGGGTCAGCGCTACGCGCGGGTTTTACGGCCTATAAAACTTCACAATAAGGCGTTGTGGAATCGAACAGTAGAAGATGATGATATGTTCCATAAGGATCAATTATAGACATGTGTTGGTGGTTCAAAGAATCAAGAAAATGATAAATTAATAACAAAGTATTAATGCAATACACTATAATTTGGGGAAACCCTAGCTTTATAGTATATTAGACTTTTTAGGCCCGCGCTACGTGCGGATTTTATGGTCTACACACCTTGCGAAATCGAAGAGTAAAAGATGATGATAAGTTTCATACAAATCTACTATAGATATATGTTGGTGGGTCAAAATCTTCATTTGAGTGACATATTCGTAAACGAAGGAAAGAAATGGAAAAATAAAAAAATCAAGAAAATACATAAATTAGAAACAAAACATTAAATGTAGTGTGATTAATTGGAGGAACCCCTAATTTTATAGTATATTAAGATTAAGATTAAGATTAAGATTAAAATTAAGATTTAATCTTAACCTCAATTACTCATACCATACATGCACTAAAACTTTTAAAACTAAAGTTTTTTTTTAACCTAATTATTTACTGGTTTTGTTTTTGCATGAAACACCCCGTTATTTATCGGTTTTTGCATAAAACCACCATTTATATAATTAATTATAATAATCCGTATATTTTTTACAAATCACTACTCCTAAAACAGATTTCGTCAAAATTACCATTTTACTTTTATACTTCTAGAAAACAAGTAGAAGCAGAGGTAAAATAGTCAAGTATGGTCTTCTTCCTCCCCTTGTTCGACCGGATTGAGAATTCAAGGTTTCTGACCTAGAATTTCTCAATCCTCTAACCTAGCTTCACGTTCCAAGTCGTTCGATATCAAACAAGTGATATCTGGATATTGATAAGTCCGTAGGAGTTGGCGGAAGCGTAAATGTAGCGTAAGTGATATCTGGATATTGATAAGTCCGTAGGTGATCCGTTTTCACTTCTCTGTAATGGCGACTCCGACGACCACTAGCGAGTCCAACGAAGCCATTGGCGGCGGCGCTGTGAGATCTGATCCCTGACTAAAGTGGGCGCCATGAGTCGGCTCCTTCACGATCGCATCGCCCACCAACATTCTCTGGACGACGATCTGGACTCCTTCCTCTCCCAGCGCACCTACCTCGACAAGCAACTACTCCCCGGATTGAGAATTTGAAAGAGGAGGAAGAAGAATTACCATTTCTGACATAGAATTTGAAAGAGGATTGAGAATTCAAGGTTTCCGCAGCGGCAACAACTCCGGCCTAGCTTCACTTCCCAAGCTTGTTTCATTCTAGGTCGGGAACCTTGAATTCTCAATCCGGTCAAACAAGAGGAGGGAGAAGACCATATTTGACGATTTTACCCCTCTTTTACTTACTTGTCTTTTAAAAGTATAAGAGTAAAATGGTAATTTTTCTTTACTAACATAAATGTAGACCGAATCTGTTTAGGGGTGGTGATTTGTAAAAAATATACACAATTTGGATGGTTTATTATAATTAACGATATAAAAGGGGGATTTATGCAATAACCGACAAATCTATCTTATATATTAAAGTTGGAACTTTTGTAGCTCTCACAGTAATTTTAGCATTGTTTGTTACATTATTTATTTTTAATCTTCAATCTTTAATTTATAATATATTAAATAATTAAATCAACAAATAAATCTTATAAAACAATCACTCCTTTCAACTACTTTTCTTACAAATTATCCTATCAAGAATATAAAATACATTTAAAGTTAATATGTATTTTTATTCTTTAACTATTGTAAATTTAATTATGATATATATAATGAGATATTTATATAATTAAATTACATACCGTTCACGAAATGAATATGTGTTAGTTATAGTATTCACAAACAAAAAGTTAAACTTATTTCACTTATTTGTGATAGTTAAACTTAATTTTGAGACGCACTTGACTTAAATAATATGAAATTTTACGACGCACAATCTTGAAAATCTCGTGCATGGCACGGGTCACTACACTAGTACCACATGATTTCCTCCAAAAACCCCATTATTTATTCATGTACAATACTTCTTAATACAAAATATAATTTTTAACCCTACAAAATTCTTAACCCTACTTAACACAAATAACATTATCATAAAAATTTGAAAAACAGAGAAACAAAACAGCAACAAAATAACCTACGACTAAATATCCAAACATACAATCCTTTCAAAAAAATATCCAAACATACAAGATGTAAAACTAACCTTTTTTGCAGCCTTCCTTGCCTTTCATTCGATGGGATGAATTGAGGGAGCCCGTCTTGCCTTGCCTTTGATCGAACCTGAGGGAGCCGGCTTGCCTTTATTCGAATCTGAGAGATGAAATCTTCTATAAATATATAAAATTCACCTTTGAGATAAGCATTCACTACTTTTAGGGGTGTAATTGGGGCTTCAAATGTTGTGGCATTGAAGACTCACATTTAGTCCAGAATTTCGACCCAACTTTTCAATTCTTCGTAACCAGCTATGGTTATATTGAGCGTCCCATCTGCTCCTTCTTCATTTGGGTATCGGCTTCAATGCCACAACATTGAAAGCCGCTTTGAGTCGCCCCTTCGCTTTCACAGCCGGTGTTATGCACGGCGGTTACAACTGTAGCTGTAACTTGACGTTTTGGTTCCTTCGCCCCCTTATACTTCTATATATTGTTGTTCTACCGCCATTTGGTCTGTGTTGCTCTTCGCAGTATGTCTTCCAATGTTAGCACCTCTTCTGTTGGCCGTCTCCAATCGCGCAAGGTGACCACATCGAAGTCCGTTTCTGCTGCTCCTCTTGATAGCAGCCGTGAGGAGAGATCCGGAGGCGGCGCGGTCGACTTGTCCAAATTGGCTGTTGGTGTTGATGCTGAGATTACGGTTATGATCTGTAGACAGTGGGATGCGACTTATGCTCAAGGGAAGTATATCGGCGCGACTTTCATTGTTTCCGATTCCATTGTTCGTTTCGCCCTGTTTAAATAATTACTGGATTTGTTTATCCCATTTCTTCATTGGTTGATTGTTCCCAGTTGTGACCCGTTGTGTTTGTTTGCAGGGCAATTCCATGGTTTGCACCGTCAGAGCCGAAATTGCTCAACGGTTTGTCACACGGATGTTGCCTGGCAACATTTACTCCTTAAGGAGCTTTACCGTTGCCCTGAATAAAGACATGTTTAGGGTCCGCAATTCCGATTCTCATATAATTGTTCTTGAAGGGAACACCATTGTTAAACCCGTGGATTGTTCTCCTGCTGGGTTTGTCCGCTATCCCTTTCAGGTGGTCCAGTTTCAAGATGTGGTCTGCAACGGGTCGAAGTTTTTAATTGGTTTGTGATCTGTTTCATCATTCGCCCATAATTTTAACAAAGTAGCAAAGTGTAACCCAACCTTTTCCACAGATGTTATTGGGTCTTTAACTAGCACTACGGCTCCTAAGGTCACCCCTACTGGGACGAAGTTCATAGACTCGTTCATATTATGAACGAGAGGTTCGTTCCCCATACTCATTTGTGCATTTGTTTGGCCTTCATTTTCTTTTGCGAGAACAGAATGAATCCTGCAGCATAATCTTCATTTTTGTAGTGCTGATCTATTCCCATTGTCTAGATTTGGTGTAGATCTCAGTCCTTTGTTACCCCCTCCCCTCTATATCAAAATGTCCACTTTATATTGGTGTTACAACCAACTTTATCCAACTTTATGTGTGTATTACTCTTGGTTGTGTTATCATATGGTGCATGTTTGGATCAATTTATCATCTCATCTGGAATTGTTTATGTGTCCATTTACCCATTTCCCCTCTTACATGTGTTTGGTATGTGTGTGTTTCCAGATGTGCTACCCTTCACATTACGTTGTGGGGTCAAGTGTGCAATGATTTACTTCAGTTGCAGGCTGGAGGCGACCGGTCCAACATTGTCATATTCCCTTCTATGAACATCAGGGAATATCGCGATGCGTTTTATTCCACTTTTTGCTTTGCTTGTTCTTCGACCTCTTATTCATCCTTCCTCCGTAGGTGAAGCGTACCTTTCTAGCACTTCTGGTACTCAGTTGTTCATGCAGTCTGACATACCCCAAATCAAGATCTTCAAAGTTGCTATGTTGTACGTGGGCAGATGTTATTATTTCTACAATTTGTTTCACTGTTTAGTTATTTGTTTCCATTTCCCTTTGTTCATCAGGAATCTAAATGTGGATGGAGAGGGCACTATTATTGGTAGTTTTGCCACTCGCCGGGCAACTTTGAAGGAATTACTAGAGCTGGGAAGGCAGCACAAAGCAGTGGGAAGCAAGGTGTGTTTTCGTTTTACTGTAAATGCTTAGATTAGTTAATGGATTTGTTTTCCTTTGCTCATGCTATGTTTTCATTCGCCAAGAGTCCCACATTGTGAAGTGTCGCGTTCAAATGACTGCCATTCGTACCAAAAATGGTTGATATTATGATTCATGCTCCAATGCCAGATGTAAGAAAGGTATCACCAAAACCGATGGGAATTTCTGATTTAGTGCTTGCAAGAAGTCATGTGAATTCCCAAAGGCCGGGTTGACTTTTGGAGCTCAGTTTTGTTTCCAGGTTTCGTGATATTCATACCCTTACCTATGCCATCTTGGTTGTTCGTGCCTAAAACTACGACGAGTAAGGAACTCGTCTAGAGCTACGCGTAGGAAGACCACGTCGACGCGCCGAGAAGAGGATGAAGACGTCGTTGCAACGAAGACAAGGTCAGACGAGTATATTTCACCCATTTATTGTATATTCCTTATGTAATTGGTAAAAAATATTAGAAAGAATATTTTTTAGCATATTTTATATCGTCATTAGATAGAAGGAAAATATATTATTCTATTTCCTTAAATATAGAACTAGGGTTAGCATATAAATAGAGGCTAACGCCTTCTTTGTAATCATTCAGCCACCTCAAGCAATAACACAAGTACATGCCCTTAAACCCTAATTTTCCATCCTGTTCTTGAGTGTTAAGATTGTTACCGTCAAGTTTGATCTTTGCCCTACAATTGCTTAGTTATCATCTCGTTGGTAATTTAGCTATAAATAATTGGCGCCCACCGTGGGGCAAGATAAAAAAAGTATCATCTTTCCACGTAGAAGGAACACTTTTTCCAAGAAACCATGACTAGCCCGAGGTTTGTAGCGAAATTACCAACGAGATGATAATTAAGCAATTATGGGGGAAAGATCAAACTTAGCGGTATCGATCTTAACACTCAAGAACACGGTGGAAATTAGGGTTAATGACTTGTACTTGCATTATTGCTCAAAGGTGGCTGAATGATTACAATGCAGGCATTAACCTATTTTTATAGGCTAACCCTAAATCTATCTTTAAGGAAACGAGATCTTATATTTTCCTTCTATCTAATGACGATATAAAAATATGGTAAAATATATTCTTTCTAATATCTTTTACTAATTACATCAAGAATATACAATAAAGAGATAAAACATACTCGGCCGACCTTACTTCTGCTACGGCGACGTCTTCATTCTTTCTCGTCACGTCGACGTGGTCATTCTACGCGTAGCTTATGATGCGTTCCTTACTCGTCATATTTTTAGGCACAAACAATACCCCTAAGGCGTTTTTCAGAACTTTAATGCTTAGTAGATCTGGGAAACCCCTTCTTCTTTCATGAAATACGTCTTCATTAAACCCAGAATGCGTCGACGACGAACTCGGATACTCCGCCGCATCGATCCTCTTGAATTTTTCTTAATCCGCATTTAACATACCTAACCGACTCGCACCAGTTCTAACGGCTATTTCTCCAACGTTCGGATTTTTCCCAACGGTCACAAAGCGATTCTTAGAAGATCTTGAACGAGATCATCTTCTTTCCTTATTTAAACGTCGTTCTTGATCTTTCCTTCTTCTTACTCTCGATTTTCTTGCCAATCCCATCTCTTACTTTCTTTTCCCTGTTACCTCTTCTCGATGGCTCCGATCGTTTATGATCCTAAGATGATCCTGAGTGACGCCAACCGTCGTTCTACCTCGGCTCGTAGCACCGAGCACTTTTTCTCCATAGCGGGGCTTTTCGCTCATGTGGAGATCGCTATTCCTCCTGCTGATGTTTTTGCTGAAGCGTTACACCCGGGATGGGTTTGCGTCTATGAATATCCCTTCTTGGTAGGACATCGTTTTCCCTTTTCTCCTCTGGTCAAATCTTTCTTGACCAATCTGTGTGTTGCTGTTGGGCAAGTTCTTCCAAGTGCTTGGAGAGGTTTGGCAGTATTAGATCATATCCTGGCCAACTTTGATATTGAGTTTACGATCGCCGACATAATGCATTCTTATATACTTTCTACCCCTTCGGCAGGTAGAATTAACATCAAATCTCGCATTGGAGCGCCTCCTTTGGTGAACGAGGGAACTTCGTCCGATCGCGGCTGGGCGGATAAGTCTTATTTCATTAGAAAATCTACCTTGGGAAAGGATTGCGCTTTCCTGCTTGAAGAGTGGACTCCTTCTAGTAAGTTTTCTTTATTCTCGTGATTTCATTTTAACTCGTACGCGTCGACATCTATTCTTACGTGTGACTTTGCGTACAATTGATATTCATGCGATTGTGGCGCTGGAGGAATTGGAGGAGATTAGTAAAAAGATTATGGCAATTCCGTTGGTAGAGCGTACCTTTACTGGGCGTGACGGAAAGGGATATCGTATCGCGACCCCTACTCTTCTTCGAGGTAAAGTATTTTCGCGTAGGCTACGCGTCGTTTTCTCGAACTCTGTTTTTTGTCTTATACTTTTACACTTGATTTCAGGCGTTGCTTCCCGTACTCGTTAGGAGTCGGCCAACGATTTGATTTCGGCCAAGAGAAGGTGCATCTCGGAGAGCAAACTGAAAGTCGTGAAGGAAGAAACTATTCTTACCCCGGTGGATGTGGAGGGGACTATTCCTTCAAACGTGGAGGTAAAGGTGCCGTTGGACATACCTTTAAATGTGGGGGTGGAAGAACCTTTAGTAGACTTCTCAGCGAGGGGCGACAAAGGTAAGGGAAAATCTCCCGGCACAACTTCTATCACGTATGTTGAAGTTAACGACTTTCCTGCGATAGTATCACGTTCCGTCGCGCCTACGCGTAACTTTATCCCTGCGATGCCAGCTTTGGCATCTTCTTCTTCATGGAACCATTATCTTTCTATGACAATTACGGACGTTTTGGGAGATTCTCTCGTAGCGCAGTGGCAGGTACGTATCCTATCTCGCTCTCCTGTTTTTATCCTTGATTTCTTATCGTTTCTTATTCGTCGAGATCTTCCAGGCTTTCCAAGCTTCATTGTGCGTTTGGGAACGCCTTCACAAATCTTCCGATTCCAAGGAGATGTTGAAGGGCCAAGTTACCGATCTAAACAAGAAAGTTAAGGAGCTTAACAAGAAGATTGTTCATCTCACGGCGTCCGAAAGAGACGCTCGTGCGGAAACGTTGGAGACGGCGAAGCAGCGAGGCATACTGGCTACTTTCTTTGGGTAGAAATTTGTTTCTGATGGGGCTACTCTATCCTCTTTTGGCGGATTCGGTTTTAGATCTTTTATGGAGTCAGATCTGCCAAATACTTTTACTTGTAACGCGTAGGCTATCTTTTCTTTGCTTTGTGGATTCTCGACTCGTAGGTTGGTCTTTGGCTCTTGCTTTTTCTACCTTATCTTTGGGGTGCGGTTTTCTACCCCTGGTATGACTCTTTGTTCGTAGTGAACATGATAGAAAGTTTTACTTACTTGATAGGGTGGTACGATCATTGCGGCGACTTTGGTTCTATTGCCGGCTTACATGAAGGTTGGGTCCAGCATTTCCCCCGAACCCGAAGCGAGTGGCGGATGTCGGTTAGCGTGTGATTATATCAGCTTGTGACGTCACCTCTTACTTACGGTGAATCCTTTACCATACGCTAGCGTCAGGTCGACGTCGAACACTTATAATCGACAGGCCTGTTAATAGTGTAGCGTCCAATCGTGACTGGTTGGACTTACGATTCCGGCGGACGCCTCCCTAACCGGATGGAGAAAAACGTATATGCCCATGGATTCATGACTCTCAGAGGGGCCGTGAAAGGCGCAAGGACGCGTTCCTGGAGAGTGGTCGTGTCAATAGGTTTCCCTTCTTTGCTCAGCGGACCGTGCCGGTTTCGTGAGGTTCCGGGCTTCATTCCCCATGACCATTGCCACACGTCGCTAACAATCATGGGAAGCGTCGACTCGGAGTCGGCGGTTCGGCTAACGTTGCGTACGCGTAGATGGAGCCTTGAACGCGTAGGCTAACGAAATTCCTCCCCGGCGCGGATTTCCGCCGCGACCTTCTTGTACTTTGTGTTACGTCATAGACACGGAGCAAGTAATTGGAAATGAAACAGCTCATCATGCTTTAACACATTGTAGAGAAAATGCATACTTGTATATTAATGAAAACTTCATGAAATTTGACAAACTACGGACTAAGACATACTTTTTATTTAAAAGGACTTAAGGCATGCAAGGGAGCAAATAAGAAATACGTCAATCATCATGCTTCTAGTGATAGTACTTTTTGAGATGGGTCACGTTCCACGAACGCATTAATGGTACTCCTTCTGGTGTGAGGAGTTCATAAGCTCCTTGTCCCACGACTTGTGCAGCTTAATATGGACCTTCCCAAGATGCGGCGAGCTTACCGACGCTCTTATCCTCGGTGTTTGGAAAGACTTTTCTTAGTACCCAATCTCCTACGTGGAAAGCTCTCGCTTTTACTCGTCGATTATAGCTTCGGGCGACGATTTGTTTTTGTGCCGCTATCCTTAAGGTGGCGTTATCTCTTAACTCGTCCACGATATCTAATCATCAAGGTCATCATTGGAGTATTCCTTTCTTCGGGGAGTGACCGGTATCTCTCCGTTGGTAGTTCTACTTCGATGGGTAGGACGGCTTCGCAACCGTAGACTAGAGAAAATGGTTTCAGGCGTTGCTCTCTTGGGCGTAGTTCTATCGGCCCATAGTATGTCCTGGAGTTGATCTGCCCAATTTCCTCTGCATTCCTCTATCCTTTCCTTGAGGTTATTCACAATAACCTTGTTACTTGACTCTGCTTGGCCGTTTGCTTAAGGGTACCTTGGCGTCGAGTAGACTAGGCGTATACCTTTGCTTTCACAGAATGAGACGATGTTCTTGCTTATGAACTGCGATCCGTTGTCGCACACAATGGTATGAGGGATTCCGAATCTCATGAGGATGTTTCTTTCGAGGAAGGAGATGACATGGGAATCTTTGATATTCTTGAACGCTTCGGCCTCTATCCATTTGGAGAAGTAGTTCGTGACGGCGAGCATCAACGTCTTTGGATCCAAGCTTAGGGGCCTGGGACCTACTATGTCCACCCCCCATTGCATGAACGGCCAAGGGGACGTTACGGAGTGAAGTTTTTCTGCCGGTTGATGCGGGACTGGAGCATGTCTCTGGCAAGCGTCACATTTCTTGACGTGGTTCATTGCGTCCTGTCTCATTGTGGGCCATTAGTTTCCCGCCGAGTGTGCTTTAGCTGCTAGATTTCTTCCTCCTGAATGATTTCTGTACTCTCCATTTTGCAACTTGTGTAAGATGTCCTGGATTTTTTCTTTTGTTGGGCAGGTCAGGAACATGCCGTTGGAGGACCATTTCAACAATTGGCCTTTGTCTACCACGAAGGTGGTTGCTTTCTGTTTCAAGAGTCTCGCTTCGTACGCGTTACTCGGGAGGCGCTTGTGTTGTAGCCATTCGTAGTAAGGTGTTACCGACGAGTCTTGGTTTCTTACGGTGAGCGCTTGCTCTGGAGTTATTTCTTTGTTGATCGACGCATTGCTTAGGTGGAGGAAGGGGATCTTCTGGTATTCCCTGGGATCGATGGAGGAACCTAGCTTTGCTAACGCGTCAGCTTGGGCGTTTACATCTCTGGGGGTTTGCCTAATTTGGAAACCTTCAAAACTTTCGAACAAATCTTTCACTACCTTGAGGTATGACGTCATCTTGGAATCTTTAGTGGCGTATTCCCCTCGGACTTGGTTAACTACGAGCAATGAGTCGCAATAGATGTCGAGCTTTTGAACTTGTAGGTCGATAGCAGCACGTAGACCGACGATCAGAGCTTCGTACTCGGCTTCGTCATTCATTGCTTTGAAGTCACACCTTATGGCTTGGACGACCGTATCCCCTTGTGGTGATTTCAGGACGATGCCTAGGCCTACTCGGTTCTGGTTCATCGCTCCGTCTGTATGTAGCGTCCACTTAGCATGCTCTATTTTGTTTACCTGCGAGATTGCTTCTCGTTCCAGAGTCGGGCTGAAATATGCCACAAAATCTGCTAAACCTTGAGACTTGATTGCTTTTCTTCCTTCGTAGATGATGTCTTAGCCGCCAAGGTGAACTATCCATTTTGTTAATCTTCCTAATAGCTCCGACTTCTTCACTATGTTCTTCAAAGGCGACGTGGTTCTTACTACGATGGTATGAGACTCAAAATAGGGCTTCAACTTTACTGACGCCATTATCAATGCTAGGGTTAATTTCTCCATGGCAGAGTATCTCGTCTCGGCCGAGGATAACGTTTTGCTCACGTAGTAGATGGGTTGTTGTTCGTCTCCTTCTTCTCCCACGAGCACAACGCTGATGGCTATCTATGAGACCGCCAAGTATACGAATAAGGGTTCTCCCTCCTTGGGTTTGGATAGGAGCAAATGATTTGTTAAATAATTCTTGAGCTCCGTGAATGCCTCTTCATGTCGTTCCGTCCAGGAGAAAGATTCATTTTTTCTTAGCGTATCGTAGAAGAGGCGGTTTCTATCCGAAGCTTTGGAGATGAATCTGTTCAACGCGGCGACTCTTCTTGTTAACTTCTGCATATCCTTCACACAACGCGGAGATTTGAGGTCGAGGATTGCTTTGATTTGCTCTGGACTGGCTTCTATCCCTCGTTGGGTTAGCACATACCTGAGGAATTTTCCTGAAGAGACGCCGAAGGAGCACTTGGTGGGGTTAAGTTTCATGCTGTATTCTTCTAGGATCTCGAACGCTTCTTTTAGGTGCATTACATGATCTTTCGCTCGTTTGGATTTCACGAGCATGTCGTCTATGTACACCTCCATCGTGTCGCCTATCTGCTCTTCAAACATCTTGTTTACTAGCCTTTGATAGGTGGCTCCGGCGTTTTTGAGGCCGAAAGGCATAACCTTGTAGCAATATATCCCCTGATTCGTTACGAGCATTGTATTATCTTGATCGAAGAGATTCATCTGAATTTGGTGATATCCGCTGAACGCGTCCATGAAAGTCAACATCTCGTGTCCCGCCGTCGCGTCTACCATGGCGTCAATATGCGGCAGCGAGAAAGAGTCTTTGGGGCAGGCTTTGTTTAAATTGGTGAAGTCTACGCACACTCTCCACTTCCCATTCTTTTTCTGGACGACTACGACGTTGGCGAGCCAGTTGGGATATCTAGCTTCTCATATCTTACCTGTTTCGAGGAGATTTTTGACCTCTTCGTCCATAACTTTGTTGCGTTCGGGGGTGAATTTCCTCCTCTTTTGCTTTACTGGAGTAAACTTTGGGTCAACGTTTAGTTTATGAAGCATCACGTCCGGAGATATACCTTTCATGTCTTCGTGACTCCAGTCGAAACATTTACCTTTCGACTTCATGAGCGCTATCAACTCTTCTCTTACGTCTTTAGGGATATAGGTCCCTAACATTATGACCCGTTCTGGCCTGCAGTCGTCGATAACCACATCCTCTAACTCGAGACACTTTGGCTTAACGTAGTTCGTTGGCGCTTTGGTTTGGAATTCTTTTACTTCGTCTTTCTTGGTCTCGGGCTTCACGATTCCCTTCATTCCAATCCGGTAGCATTCCTTAGCCGTGTAAGGTTCTCCCTTTACTTCACGTATCCCCCACGGCATCGGAAACATCCGGTATTGGTGATACGTGGATGCAACTGCCTTCATATCGTGGATCCAGGGTCTCCCTAGGATGGCGTTGTAGGGTGATTCTGCCTCCATCACTACAAACCTTGTAGGAATGTTAATGCCTTGGGGCGACATTACGAGGGTAATTTCTCCTAGCATCTCGGCTATTTCTCCGCTGAAGCCTTTCAAACGGATACGCTTTCTGACGACATCGTCGACAAAAAGTCAGAGTTCGATGATGGCGGAAAGAGCTCTGATGTTGGTCGAACTTCCGTTATCTACCAGGATCCTCTTGACGTCGCAATCCTTGATGATCACGGAGATCACAATGCTGTCATGATGCTTGACCCTTTCTCCTGGGCTTTCGAACGTGATAGGAAGATCGCGACTCGTCGATCTGACGCGGTGAACAAGAGCGTCATCGTCTTGTCCGTCAATGGTCCTAGCGAGCCTTTTCGCTTCGGAGATGAGATAGGGAGGCGGACCCCCTAGAACGGTGAAAGTCACGTTCTTGAAGTTCTCGATCGAGCTTGGGCTAATCATGGCTTTCTGGAGAGAGAAATGTTCCCTTTGCGTGGAAAGATGATAATTTTTTGATCCAGCCCCACGGTGGGCGCCAATTGTTTGTAGCTAAATTACCAACGAGATGATAATTAAGCAATTATGGGGGAAAGATCAAACTTAGCGGTATCGATCTTAACACTCAAGAACACGATGTAAATTAGAGTTAATGTCTTGTACTTGTATTATTGCTCAAAGGTGGCTGAATGATTACAATGCATGCGTTAACCTCTTTGTATAGGCTAACCCTAGATCTATCTTTAAGGAAACGAGATCTTATCTTTTCCTTCTATCTAATGACGATATAAAAATATGGTAAAAAATATTCTTTCTAATATCTTTTACTAATTACATCAAGAATATACAATAAAGAGATAAAACATACTCGGCCGACCTTATTTCTGCTACAGCGACGTCTTCATTCTTTCTCGTCACGTTGACGTGGTCATTCTACGCATAGCTTATGATGCGTTCCTTACTTGTCGTATTATTAGGCACAAACACCCGACAAATAGCCCGTTGTTTGTAGCGAAATTATCAACGAGATAATAACAAAGCAATTGTAGGGCAAAGATCAAATATGGCGGTATCAATCTTAACACTCAAGAACGAGATGGAAAATTAGGGTTGAAGCTTGGACTTGTGTTATTTCTCGAAAGGTGGCTGAATGATTACAAATCTGGCGTTAGCCTCTTTTTATAAGCGAACCTTAATAATATCTTTAAGGAAACGAGATCTTATATTTTCCTTCTATCTTATGACGATATAATAATAAGGTAAAAGATATTCTTTCTAGTATCTTTTATCAATTACATTAATAATATAAAGAAAAGAGATAATATTCACTTGGCCGACTCTATCTTTCACGTCGACGACCTCTTCATTTCTTCTCGTCACGTCGACGTGATCACTCTATGCGTAGCTTGTCATGCGTTCCTTACTCGTCGTATTTTTAGGCACAAACAATACCCCTGAGGCGTCTTTCAGAGCTTAACATCTGGTTTATCTGGGAGACGCCTTCTTTCTTCGTGGGTCTTCATTAAATCTGGAATGCGTTGATGATCACGTCACCTGGGATGTTTGTCTCATCACAATGCTTTTCCTGAATTTTTCCTTAATTCGCATTTAATACATCTAACCGACTTGCATCCGCTCCAACAGCTATTTTTCCAACGGTAACAAAGTGATTCTTGGAAAATCTTGAACGAGATCCTTTTCTTTCCTTATTTCAGCCTCGCTCTTGATCTTTCTCTCTTTTCGTTCTTGATCTTTTCGCAAACCTTACTCCTTTCTTTCTCTCTCCCGCTTCTTCATCTCGATGGCCCCGATCGTTTATGACCCCAAGATGATTCTCAGCGACATTAACCGTCGTTCTTCTTCTGCTCGTAGCGTCGAGCATTTTCGCTCTATAGCCGGGCTTTATGCTCACGTGGAGGTTGTTGTTCCTCCTCCTGATGTATTCGTTGATGCTTTACGCCCGGGGTGGATTTGTGTTTATGAGTACCCCTTCTTGGTAGGGCACCGTTTCCCTTTCTCTCCCTTGGTCAAATCTTTCTTGACCGATCTGGGCGTTGCAGTCGGGCAAGTTCTTCCCAGTGCTTGGAGAGGTTTAGCGGTTCTAGATCATATATTGGCTAATTTTGATATTGAGTTTACGATCGCCGATGTTATGCACTCTTGTATACTTTCCACCCCTTCTACGGGTAGAATCAATATTAAGTCCCGCGTTGGAGCGCCTCCTTTGGTGAATGAAGGAACTTCGTCCGACCGTGGCTGGGCGGACAAGTTTTATTTCATTAGGAAATCTACCTTGGGAAAGGATTGTGCTTTCCTGCTTGAAGAGTGGACTCCCTCTAGTAAGTTTTTTCTACTTTCATAGTTTTCTTGTAACTCATACACGTCGACGCCTATTCTTACGTGTGACTTTGTGTATAGTTGATATTCATGCGATTGCGACGCGGGAGGAGTCAGAGGAGATTAGTAAGAGAGTTATGGCGATTCTGTTGGTAGAGCGTACCTTTACTGGGCGTGACGGGAAGGGGTATCGTATTACGACCCCTACCCCTGCTCGAGGTAAAGTTTCTTGTATAGGCTACACGTCGCTTTTTCTGCATTCATATCTTATACTTTTCACTTTATTTCAGGCGTCGCGTCTCGTACTCATCAGGAGTCGGCGAGCGACTTGATTTCGGCCAAGAGGAGGTGTTTCTCGGAGAGCAAGCTGAAAGTCGTGAAGGAAGAAACTATTCCTACCCCAGCGAGCGTAGAGGAAACTATTCCTTCAGATGTGGAGGTGCAGGTGCCGTTGGACATACCTTTGAATGCGGGGGTAGAAGAGCCTTCAGTTTCTGTTTATCCCGTTCCCCCGAGGTGGTTTCTCTTATACGCATTCCTTCAGTTTCTAAATCGCCGGTCTTGGCTTCTGAAGGCGTGAGGGTTGGGTCCATCATTTCCTCCGAAACCGTAGCGAGTGGCGGGTGTAGGTCAACGTCTGATTTTATCATCTTGTGACATCACCTCTTACTTATGGTGAATCCTTTACCACACGCTAGCGTCAGGTCGACGTCGAACTCTTTTAATCGACAGGCCTGTTTATCGTGTAGCGTCCAACTCGTGATTGTCTGGACTTACGATTCCGGCGGACGCCTCCTTAACCAGACGGAGAAAAGGTATATGCCCGTGGATTCATGACTCTCAGAGGGGTCATGGAAGACGCAAGGACGCGTTCCTAGAGAGTGGTCGTTTCAATAGGTTTCCCTTCTTTGCTCAGCGGACCGTGCCGGTTTCGTGATGTTCCAGGCTTCATTCCCCATGACCATTGCCACACGTCTCTAACAATCATGGGAAGCGTCGACTCGGAATCGGCGGTTCGGCTAACGTTGCATACACGTAGATGGAGCCTTGAACGCGTAGGCTAACGAAATTCGCCTCCGGCGCGGATTTTCACCGCGGCCTTCTTTTACTTTGTGTTATATCATAGACACAGAGCAAGTAGTTGAAAGCGAACAATTGAGCATGTATTGACACGTCGGAGAGAAAGTGCATACTTATATTAATGAAAAATTTCGACAGACTACGACGACTACCCCTTGTCTCGACGACCCCTTGTCGTTTCGACGCTAAGACATGGAAGGGAGAAAATAAGAAACACGTCAATCATCACGTATCTAATGATAATACTTCTTGAGATGGGTTGCGTTCCATGAACGCATTAAGGGTATTCCTTCTGGTGTGACGAGCTCATAAGCTCCTTGTTTGTGCCTAAAAATACGACGAGTAAGGAACGCGTGGTAAGTTACGCTTAGAAGGATTACGTCGACGCGATGGGAAGTAGTGAAGACGTCGTCGACGTGGTAAAGATCTCGTTCCTTTTGAAGATTAAGTCGGCCGAGTGTATTTTATCTTATTTCCTTGTATATTATTGTAATTGGTAAAAGATACGATAAATAATATCTTTTACCTTATTTATTATATCATTATTAGATAGAAGGAAGAGATAAGATCTCATTTTCCTTAAAGATATCGTTAGGGTTAGCCTATAAAAAGAGGCTAACGCCTGCTTTGTAAGTATTCAGCCACCATTCGAGTAATACCAAGTACAAGCTTCAAACCCTAAATTCTTATTTCATCTTGCATCGTTCTTGAGTGTTGAGATTATACCGTATTCTTTGATCTTTGCCCTACAACTGCTTAGTTATCATCTCGTTGGTAATTTCGCTACAAACAATTGGCGCCCACCGTGGGGCATGATCAAAAGAGTATCGTCTCTCCATACGAAGAGAACAACCTCTCTCGCAGAAGCCATGGAAGATTCCAGACCGATCAAAAGTCTTCGAAACGGAGCCTTCACCGTGTTAGGAGGACCGCCATCCTATACAACCTCTGACACTAAAAGGCTCGCGAGAACTATCGAAGGACAAGATGACTCCATTCCAACTCACCATGCCAGAGCGACGAGCCTTGATCTACCTATCACGTTCTAAGATCCAGACGAAAGAATCAAACATCAGGATAGCTTGGTAATCTCCGTGGTAATTCGGAATTGCAACGTGAAGAGAATCCTGGTAGATAACGGAAGTTCGACCAACATCATCACCCTCTCTGCTGTTCTTGAACTCGGACTTTCAGTCGACAATTTCGTCGAGAAGCGTATCCGTTTGAAAGGCTTTAGCGGAGAAATTGCCGAGATGTTTGGGGAAATCACCCTCGAGACAACAACCCAAGGCGTCGATCTCCTAACCAGATTCGCCGTGATGGAAGCGGAATCGCCCTATAACGCCATCCTAGGAAGACCCTGGATCCATGATATGCGAGCGGTTCCGTCTACGTATCACCAATCCTTGAAGTTCCCAATGCCCTGGGGAGTGCGCGAAGTTAAAGGCGAACCCTACACAGCCAAAGAGTGCTACCGAATCGGGATGAAAGGGGTCACGGCGCCAGAAATAAAAAAAGATGAAGTAAAAGAATTTCAAGTCAAGATGCCAACTAAGTACATCAAGCCAAAATTTCCCGAATTAGAAGACGTGATCATCGATGAATCCCGACCAGAACGTGTCGTTAAGATAGGAATTGACGTCCGCAGAGAAATAAGAGAAGAATTGATAGCGTTCTTGAAGTCAAAAGCCAAGTGCTTCGCCTGGAGCCACGAAGACATGACAGGCATATCTCCAGACGTGATGCTCCACAAGCTAAACGTCGATCCAAAGTTCACCCCAGTCAAGCAGAAGAGGAGGAAATTCGCTCCCGAACGCAACAAAGTTGTAGACGAAGAAGTCAAAAATCTCCTCGAAACAGGAAAAATACGAGAAGCAAAGTATCCCGACTGGCTCGCCAACGTCGTGGTCGTCCAGAAGAAGAGCGGGAAGTGGAGAGTGTGCGTCGATTTCACGGATCTTAACAAAGCTTGTCCCAAAGATTCCTTCCCACTCCCTCATATCGACGCCATGGTAGACGCGACGGCAGGACACGAGATGCTAACATTCATGGACGCGTTTAGCGGATATCACCAAATACAGATGAACCCCGCCGATCAAGAAACGACAGCGTTTGTGACAAACCAAAGGATATACTGCTACAAGGTCATGCCTTTCGGCCTCAAGAACGCCAGAGCTACATATCAAAGGCTGGTAAACAAGATGTTCGAAGAACAGATAGGGGACACGATGGAAGTTTACATAGACGACATGCTTGTGAAGTCTAAGCGAGCAAAAGATCACGTAACACACCTGAAAGAAGCATTCGAGATCCTGGAAGAATACATCATGAAGCTCAATCCTACCAAATGTTCCTTCGGAGTCTCTTCCGGGAAATTCCTTGGATACGTGGTGACGCAGAGAGGAATAGAAGCTAGTCCCGAACAGATCAAACCCATACTTGATCTCAAATCTCCACGTTGCGTGAAGGACATCCAAAAGCTGACAGGAAGGGTCGCCGCATTAAACAGATTCATCTCCAAAGCTTCTGACAAAAACCGACTCTTCTATGATCCTCTCAGGAAGAACGAGTCTTTCTCTTAGACGGAACGCCACGAAGAAGCCTTCACGGAGCTCAAGAATTATTTGACGAATCCCTTACTCCTATCGAAGCCTAAGGAAGGAGAGCCTTTGTTCGTATACCTAGCAGTCTCTGAGATAACTATTAGTGTCGTGCTCGTAAGAGAAGAAGGGGAAGAACAACAACCCGTTTACTACGTGAGAAAAACATTGTCGTCAGCAGAAACAAGATACCCCGCCATGGAAAAGCTGACCTTGGCACTAGTGATGGCGTCGGTGAAGTTGAAACCCTATTTCGAGTCCCACACCATCGTAGTAAGAACCACGTCGCCCTTGAAGAACATAGTGAAGAAACCAGAACTGTCGGGAAGAATGACGAAATGGACAGTTCATCTCGGCGGCTATGACATCATCTACGAAGGAAGCAAAGCAATCAAATCCCAAGCATTGGCAGACTTTGTGGCGGATTTTAGTCCAACTCTAGAGCAAGAAGCTATCTCACAAGTAAACAGAGTAGAATTCGCAAAGTGGACCTTGCACACGGACGGAGCAATGAACCAGAACGGGGTAGGAATAGGTATCGTCCTAAAGTCGCCACAAGGGGATAGGGTCGTCCAAGCCATAAGATGCGACTTCAAAGCAACGAATAACGAGGCCGAGTATGAAGCTCTAATCGCCGGTCTACGCGTCGCCATCGACTTACAAGTTCAGAAACTTGATATTTACTGTGATTCATTGCTGGTGGTCAACCAAGTTCGAGGTGAATACGCCACTAAAGACTCGAAGATGACCTTGTATCTCAAAGTAGTAAAAGACTTGTTCGAGAAATTCGAAAGCTGCCAAATCAGACAAATCCCCAGAGACGCTAACGCGCAAGCCGACGCGTTCGCAAAGCTAGGTTCATCCAGCGACCCGAGAGTATATCAAAAGATCCCGTTCCTTCACCTCAGCAACGCGTCCATCAACAAGGAAGCAATTCCATAACAAACGCTCACAATAAGAAGTCAGGACTCATGGGTAACGCCTTACTACGAGTGGTTGCAGCAAGGACGCCTCCCAGGTAACGCGTACGAAGCAAGACTGTTGAAGCAAAAGGCAACTACCTTCATAGTAGACAAAGGCCAACTATTGAAATGGTCATCGAACGATATGTTCTTAACTTGCCCAACAGAGGAAAAAATCCAAGATATTCTACGCGAGCTACACAACGGAGAATATGGGAATCATTCAGGAGGGAGGAGCCTGGCCGCCAAAGCACACTCAGCTGGATATTATTGGTCCACAATGAGACAACACGCGATGAATCACGTCAAAAGGTATGACGCTTGCCAGAGACACGCCCCGATCCCACATCAGCCAGCGGAAAAGCTCCACTCCATAACGTCTCCTTGGCCATTCATGTAGTGGGTGATGGATATAGTAGGACCTATGCCCTTAACCCTAGGACCAAAGACGCTAATGCTCGCTATTACAGACTACTTCTCCAAGTGGATAGAGGCCGAAGCATTCAAGAGTATCAAAGATTCCCATGTCATCTCCTTCATCGAGAGAAACATCATCATGAGATTCGGGATCCCTCATACCATTGTATGCGACAACGGATCACAATTCATTAGCAAGAACATCGTAACGTTCTGCGAAGACAAAGGTATACGTCTTGTCTACTCGACGCCAAGATACCCTCAAGCGAACGGACAAGCAGAATCAAGTAACAAGATCATCGTGAGTAATCTCAAGAAAAGGATAGAAGAAAGCAAGGGGAATTGGGCGGATCAACTCCAGGCTATATTATGACAGAACGACGCCTAAAAGAGCGACAGGAAGAACAACATTTTCTCTCGTGTACAATTGTGAAGCCGTTCTGCCAATCGAGGTAGAAGTACCAACAGAAAGATATCGATCTCTCCCCGAGGAAAGAAATACTCCAATGATGGCGTTCATGATAGATACCGTAGACGAATTAAGAGATAGCGCGACAATGAGAATGGCGGCACAAAGCCGCCCGAAGCTATAATCGACGAGTAAAAGCAAGAACTTTCCAAGTAGGAGACTGGGTCTTAAGAAAAGTATTTCCAAACACCGAGGATAAGAGCGTCGGTAAACTCGCCGCGTCCTGGGAAGGTCCATACCAAGTAGCACAAATCGTAGGGCGAGGAGCCTACAAACTCGTTACGCCAGAAGGAGTACCACTGATGCGTTCATGGAACGCAACACATCTTAAGAAGTATTACCATTATAGAACGTGATAGTTGATTTGATTTCTGCCTGTTCTTATGCATATTTTAGATTCCTTATTATGTCCAATCTTGTTTTAGCGTCAAGACGACAAGGGTCGTCCAGACTAGGGGTAGATGTCCTAGCTCGTCAAAATTCATGAAGTCTTCGTTAATACATGAGTATGCACTTTCTTGTCCGATATGCAATACATGCCGAGTTGTTTCATTTTAAAGTACTTTCTCTGTGTCTATGACGTAACAGCAAGCTTAAAAAGGCCGCGGCAAAAATCCGCGTCGGTGGCGAATTTCGTTAGCCTACGCGTTTAAGGCTCCATCTACGCGTACACAACGTTAGTCGAACCGCCGACTCCGAGTCGACGCTTCCCATGATTGTTAGCGACGTGTGGAAATGGTCATGTGGAATGAAGCCCGGTACCTCACGAAACCGGCACGGTCCCCTGAGCAAAGAAGGGAAACCTATTGCCACGACCACTCTCCAGGAACGCGTACTCGCGCCTTCCACGGCCCCTCTGAGAGTCATGAATCCACGGGCAAAATGCCAAACCGGCTGGGAGGCGTCCACCGGCATCGTAAGTCCTAACAATAGAGAAATCGGACGCTACACGATGAACGACATGAAGAAGCCTTCACGGAGCTCAAAAATTACTTAACGAATCCATTACTCCTATCGAAGCCTAAAGAGGGAGAGCCTTTATTTGTATATCTAGCAGTCTCTGAGATAGCCATTAGCGCCGTACTCGTAAGAGAAGAAGGGGAAGAACAGCAGCCCGTCTACTATGTGAGCAAGACGTTGTCGTCAGCAGAAACAAGATACTCCGCCATGGAAAAGTTGAACTTGGCATTAGTGATGGCGTCGGTGAAGCTGAAACCCTATTTTGAATCCCACACAATCGTAGTAAGAACCGCGTCGCCTTTGAAGAACATAGTGAAGATGCCAGAGCTGTCAGGAAGAATGACGAAATGGACAGTTCATCTCGGCGGCTACGACATCATCTACGAAGGAAGGTAAGCATTCAAATCCCAAGCGTTAGCAGAATTTATGGCGGATTTCAGTCCAACTCTAGAACAAGAAGCAGTCTCACAAGTAAACAAAGTAGAATTCGCAAAGTGGACCTTACACACAGACGGAGCAATGAACCTAAACGGGGTAGGACTAGGCATTGTCCTGAGGTCGCCACAAGGGGATAGGGTCGTCCAAGCCATAAGATGCGACTTCAAAGCGACAAATAACAAAGCCGAGTACGAAGCCTTAATTGCCGGTCTACGCGTCGCCATCGACCTACAAGTCCAGATGCTTGATATTTATTGTGATTCATTGCTGGTAGTCAACCAAGTTCGAGGTGAGTACGCCACTAAAGATTCAAAGATGACCTTATACCTCAAAGTAGTAAAAGACTTGTTCGAGAAATTCGAAAGTTGCCAAATCAGACAGATCCCCAGAGACGCTAACGCGCAAGACAACGCGTTGGCAAAGCTAGGCTAATCCATCAACCCAAGAGAATATCAAAAGATCCCTTTCCTTCATCTAAGCAACGCGTCCATCAACAAGGAAACAATTCCAGAACAGACGCTCACAGTAAGAAATCAAGACTCATGGGTAACGCCTTACTATGAGTGGTTGCAACACTGACGCCTCCTAGGTAACGCGTACGAAGCAAGGCTGTTAAAGCAAAAAGCAACTACCTTCATAGTAGACAAAGGCCAACTATTAAAATGGTCGTCAAACGGCATGTTTTTAACGTGCCCAACGGAGGAAAAGATTCAAGATATTCTACGCGAGTTACACAACGGAGAATATAAGAATCATTCGGGAGGAAGAAGCCTAGCCGCTAAAGCACACTCAACAAGATATTATTGGGCCACGATGAGACAAGACGTGATGAATCACGTCAAAAGGTGCGACGTTTGCCAAAGACACGCCCCAATTCCACATCAGCCAGCGGAAAAGCTCCAGTCCATAACGTCTCCTTGGCCGTTCATGCAGTGGGGGATGGACATAGTAGGACTCATGCCCTTAAACCTAGGACCAAAGACGCTAATGCTCGTTGTTACAGACTACTTAACCAAGTGGATAGAAGCCGAAGCATTCAAAAGTATTAAAGATTCCCATGTCATCTCCTTCATTGAGAGGAACATCATCATGAGATTCAGAATCCCTCATACCATTGTATGCGATAACGGGTCACAATTCATTAGAAAGAACATCGTATCGTTCTGCAAAGATAAAGGTATACGTCTAGTCTACTCGACGCCGAGATACCCTCAAGCGAACGGACAAGCAGAATCAAGTAACAAGGTCATCGTGAGTAATCTCAAGAAGAAGATAGAGGAGTCACTAGTGGAAAAAACACTTGTTGCAACGCCCTTGTTGAGGCGTACATTATATTGTTCGCGGGCAAAGTTTTGCCCGCCTCAACAACCTCAAAAAATCGGACTTGTTGAGGCGAACACTTTTTTGTTCGCCTCAATAGGGGTCTATTGAGGCGGGCAAAGTTTTGCCCCCCTCAACAGGTCTTGACTTTTTGAGGCGCACACTTTTTGCCCACCTCAAAAATGTTAAAAATCACACGGATTCCTTAGCCCAACTTACTCATATATTATTGCTTTTATTAAAGTCACACGGATCGCCGTATCAGCCGTTAGATCATTCTTTATCCAACGGCTCAAATAATCACCTCCTTATCAATTTTTTTTTTTACGAAAATAGAGTAAACCCATGAACTTCTCTCGTCAAAAAAATCTGTGAGATTCAGATCTCATCCTCTCCTCTCCTCTTCATTAACAACAATCACAAAACTCGTCTTCTCTTCCTCCTCTTCCTCAAGAACTCTTATCCTCTTCAACACCCCTTCTTCCTCTTCGTCAACAACTCTTTTCCTTTTCAACACCCCTTCTTCCTCCCGATCTCTAATATTCACCGAAACCCATGCTCTTCATCGATCTCTGAGATTCAGAGAAACCCTCGCCTATTTTCCTTTACACTTCTTTATCCCTCGCCGCCTCGCCGTACACATGGATCTGGCGAAACCAGGGTTCTGATGCCCGGATCTGGCGAACCCAGGGTTCTGATGGCCGGATCTGCGAAACCATGGTTCGATGGCTGGATCTGGCGGGACTAGGGTTTCGATGGAGGGATCTGATGACGTTTTAGGCAGCGGCGGCCCAAGAAAACCAGTGCCTCAGGTCAGATCTGTAGGCGGCGCAAGAAAACTAGGGTATCGATGGGTTTTAGGCGGCGGCGCAAGAAAACTAGGGTATCGATGGGTTGTAGTCAAAATTTGGATTAATTTAATTTGCATAATTTATATTTCCTGATTTCAAAGTCGGATTCGTTAATGTTATTCTAATTTTTATTTTTTGGACTAAATATGTGATTGTAACTTGTTTCGATTGTACAATAAAGCGTAAGAAATTTTTTGTTTGATTGCTTGAGTCTTCTGAGTTTAGCCAGAATTCTGTAGTCGATTGAAAAGTGGAACAAAGTGGTTCTAGTGTAGCTAGATTTATTTTTTGTTATTTGACCTCTTTGAGGCGGACATTTTTTTTCCGCCTCAAAATGCTTGCTTTTTTAGCCTTTTAGAGGTGGGCAGATGACAGTTTTGCCTACTTGTTGAGGCGGTCACTTTTTTGACCACCTCAACAAGTTACTTTTAGAGGCGGGCAAATATTCATATGGGAAAATGTTTCACTGTTTGTTGAGACGGGCACTTTTTTGACCGCCTCAACAAGTCACCTGTTGAGGCAAACAAATGTCCGCCTCAACAAGTATTTATCTCTTGCAGCCCCCCCTCTTGCAGCGACCCCTGCCCGTCTCAACAGGGGGGTTTTTCCCGCCTCAACAGGGTTTTTTTCCACTAGTGAGTGCAGAGGAAATTGGGCGGATTAACTCCAAGCTATATTGTGGGCCGACAGAACAACGCCTAAGAGAGCGACGGGAAGGACACCATTCTCTCTCGTATACGGTTGCGAAGCCATCCTGCCGATCAAGGTGGAGGTACCAACAGAAAGATACCGGTCTCTCCCTGAGGAAAGAGACACCCCAATGATGACGTTCATGATAGATACCATAGACGAGCTAACAGATAACGCAACATTGAGGATGGCGGCACAGAAACAAATCGCCGCCCGAAGCTATAATCGACGAGTAAAAGCAAGGACTTTCCAAGTAGGAGACTCGGTTTTAAGAAAAGTATTCCCAAACACTGAGGATAAGAGCGTCGGTAAACTCGTCGCGTCCTGGGAAGGTCCATACCAAGTAGCACAAGTCGTAGGGCGAGGAGCCTACGAACTCGTTACGCCAGAAGGAGTACCATTGATGTGTTCATGGAATGCGAAACATCTTAAGAAGTATTACCATTAGAGAACGTGATAATTGATTTGATTTCTACCTGTTCTTTCGCATATCTTAGATTCCTTATTATGTCCAATCATGTTTTAGCGTCAAGACGACAAGGGGTCGTCGAGACTAGGGGTAGATGTCTTAGCTCGTCGAAATTCATGCAGTCTTCGTTAATACATAAGTATGCACTTTCTTGTCCGATATGCAATACATGCCGAGTTGTTTCATTTCAAAATACTTGCTCTGTATCTATGACGTAACACAAAGTACAAGAAGGCTGCGGTGAAAATCCGCGCCGGGGGAGAATTTCGTTAGCCTACGCGTTCAAGGCTCCATCTACGCGTACGCAACGTTAGCTGAACCGCCGACTCCAAGTCGACGCTTCCCATGATTGTTAGCGACGTGTGGCAATTGTCACGGGGAATGAAGCCCGATACCTCACGAAACCGGCACGGTCCGCTGAGAAAAGAAGGGAAACCTATTGCCATGACCACTCTCCAGGAACGCGTACTCGCGCCTTCCACGGCCCCTCTGAGAGTCATGAATCCACGGGCAAAATGCCAAACCGACTGGGACGCGTCCACCGGCATCGTAAGTCCAAACAATCGAGAAATCGGATGCTACACGATGAATAGGTCCGTCGATTAAAAGAGTTCGACGTCGACCTAACGCTAGCGTGAGGCAAAGGATCTACCTTAAAGTAAGGGGTAACGTCACAAGGTGATGAAATCACACGCTGACCTACGTCCGCCGCTCGCTTAAGGGTTCGGAGGGAATGCTGGACCCAACCTTCATGTAAGCCGACAACATAACGAAAGCAGCCGCCATGACCACAACAATATTAGGGGTAGAAAAATCAATACCTCAAAGATGAGACATTAAAACCAAAGTCAAAGATCGACCTACGCGTCGCAAGTAAGAAATGTTTGGCGAACCCGACTCCATAGAGGATCTAAAGCCAAATTCGACAAAAGGGGATAGTACTCCCACCAAAGGTTAAAGATAAGCAAAAGCCTTACGTAAAGAAAGAAGCAATAAGTATCCAATACGTATTCCAAAAAGAAATCGCCACACAGGAACGTGAAGAAAAGCTAAAATCCATGATCCACAAAAGCAAAGGTGCAACAAGCAAAAAGAAAAAATCCTAAGAACTAAGAAGAAGGAGAGACATCCTTATCCGCAAGAACAACGTCGCCATCTAAAGCTACATCCGCGTCACTAGGAGCTAAGACTGGCAAGCTCGAGGGAACGTGTATAAGAGAGACCCCCTCGGGTGGAACGGGATAAAGAACAGAAAATTCACTGCTCTCACACTCCACATCCCAATCTACGTGGCGACCTGCATGAAACTCCTCCATAGCCTCAATACGAGATGACCACGAATAGTAAGTACTAGTCTCTCGCAAGTTCTTCTCGTACACTTTTGCTTTCTCCTCGGCGTCGGCCTCAAGGGACGCGACCTTCCCAGTCAACACCTCCACGCGTCGCGCCAGCACACCCCTCTGCTTCGCCGTCTCCAAAGTTTCCATACGAGCATCCTTCTCATACGCCGTAAGGCGAGCAATTTTCTTGTTAAGTTCCTTGATCTTCTTACTAAGATCGCTCACCTGACCCTTCAAGACCTCCTCGGACTCGAAGTACTTATGGAGGCGTTCCCAGATACACAGCGAAGCTTGGAGAGCCTGAAAGACCCCAACAGATAAGAAACGGCATAACGCCGAAAAGAAAAACAAAAAGACGGGAAAAGGTACGCACCTGCCACTGTGCCACGAGAGAATCGCCCAAAACGTCTACGGCTTGCATAGACAGATAGTGGTTCCAAGAAGAAGTAGAAGCCAAAGCTTGCATCGCCGGGATGAAGTTACGTGTAGGTGCTACGGAACGAGACACCATCGCGGGGAAGTCGCTCACTTCAATGTATGTAACGGAAGTTGCACCGAGATCCTTTGTTTTGTTCTTCTCGCTCTTCTTCGAAGGGTCTACGAGAGGCTCTTCCGCCCCTACGCTTAAAGACGCGTCCAAGGACACTTGCACCCCCGTGGCTGACGAAATCGTCTCCTCTACGCATGCTGGAGCAGGAGCAGCCTCTTCCTTCGCAGCTTTCAACTTTTCCTCCGAGATACACCTCCTCTTAGCAGTAATCAAGTCGTTAGCAGACTCTTGACGAGTACGAGATGCGACACCTGATGTAAAACTACGCTCCGTATAGAAGATAAAAAAGAAAAGCGACGCGTAACTTGTACAGGAAGATTCACCTCGAGAAGGAGTAGGGGTCGCAAGACGATACCCCTTCCCATCACGGTCGGTAAAGGTACGTTCTGCCAATGGAATCACCATGATTTTCTTGGTAATCTCCTCTGATTCCTCCCGCGTCACAATAGCGTGGATATCAACTACACACGAAGTCACACGTAAGAATAAGCATCGAGATGCACAAGTCCAAAGAAAATCATAAAAAGTAAAGAAGCATACTGGAAAGAGTCCATTCTTCAAGAAAGAAAGCGCAATCTTTCCCCAAGGTAGACTTCTTGTGAAATAGAATTTGTCTACCCAACCACGGTCGGACGAAGTTCCTTCATTCACCAAAGGGAGAACCCCGACGCGAGACTTGATGTTAACTCTGCCCGCCGAAGGAGTAGAAAGTATGCAAGAATGCATGACGTCCGCGATCGTGAACGCAATATCAAAGTTAGCCAGAATATGGTCCATCACCGCCAAACCTCTCCAAGCGCTCGGAAGGACTTGTCCGACCGCGATGCCCAGAGTAGTCAAGAAGGATTGAACTAAAGGAGAAAAGGGAAAACGTCCGGAGGAGGAATAACAATTTCCACGTGAGGAGAAAGCCCGACTATGGAACGAAAGAACTCAATGTTGCGGGCCGAAGAAGAACGGAGGTTGACATCGCTGAGAATCATCTTAGGATCGTAGACAATCAGAGCCATTGAGAAGAGAGAAGGTAAAGATTAGGGTTTGCAAGAAGATCGCGGATGTGAAGAAGAAAGCCGAAACGGGTTTAAATAGGGAAGGAGAAAAGATCTCGTTCGAGATTTTCCAAGAATTGGTTTGTTACCGTTAGAGATAAATCCGAACGTTGGGGAAGTAGACGTTGGAGTGGATACGAGTTGGTTAGCCGCATTTAATGAGAATCGAAGAGAAAATATTATTACGAAATCAAGGTTTCGGTTCGAAAATATCCTACGCGTTCCAAATCTGATGAAGACGTATTCCTTGAAGAAAGAAGGCGTCTCCCAGCTCTACTAGACGATAAGCCCTGTAAGACGCCTTAGGGGTATTGTTTGTGCCTAAAAATACGATGAGTAAGGAACCCGTGGTAAGTTATGCGTAGAAGGATTACGTCGACGCGACGGGAAGTAGTGAAGACGTCGTCGACGTGACGAGATGTGGTAAAGATCTCGTTCTCCTTGAAGATTAAGTCACCCGAGTGTATTTTATCTTATTTCCTTGTATATTATTGTAATTTGTAAAAGATACGATAAAGAGTATCTTTTACCTTATTTATTATATCGTTATTAGATAGAAGAAAGAGATAAGATCTCGTTTTCCTTAAAGATATCGTTAGGGTTAGCCTATAAAAAGAGGCTAACGCCTGCTTTGTAAGTATTCAGCCACCATTCGAGTAATAGCAAGTACAAGCTTCAAACCCTAAATTCCTATTTCATCTTGCATCGTTCTTGAGTGTTGAGATTATACCGTATTCTTTGATCTTTGCCCTACAACTACTTAGTTATCATCTCGTTTGTAATTTCGCTACAAACACTCCCCGTCCCACGACTTGTGCTACTTGATATGGACCTTCACAGGACGCGGAGAGCTTATCGACGCTCTTATCCTCGGTATTTAGAAAGACTTTTCTTAATACCTGTTTGTGCCTAAAAATACGACGAGTAAGGAACGCGTGGTAAGATACGCGTAGAAGGATGATGCCGACGCGACGAGAGGTAATGAAGACGTCGTCGACACAACGAGACGTGGCAAAGATCTCGTTCTCCTTGAAGATTTGGTCGGCCGAGTGTATTTTATCTTATTTCCTTGAATATTATTGTAATTGGTAAAAGATAGGATAAAGAATATCTTTTACCTTATTTATTATATCGTTATTAGATAGAAGGAAGAAATAAAGATCTCGTTTTCCTTAAAGATATCGTTAGGGTTGGCCTATAAAAAGAGGCAAACGCCTGCTTTGTAAGCATCCAGCCACCATTCGAGCAATACCAAGTACAAGCTTCAATCCTAATTTCCTACTTTGTTCTTGAATGTTGAGATTATACCGTATTCTTTGATCTTCTCCCTACAAGTGCTTAGTTATCATCTCGTTGGTAATTTCGCTACAAACAGTACCCAATCTCCTACCTGGAAAGTTCTTGCTTTTACTCGTCGATTGTAAGTTCGAGCGGCGATTTGCTTTTGGGCCGCTATCCTTAGGGCGGCGTTATCTCTTAACTCGTCCACGGTATCTATCATGAAGGTCATTGTTTGTAGCAAAATTACCAGCGAGATGATAACTAAGCAATTGTAGGGCAAAGATCAAAGAATACAGTATAATCTCAACACTCAAGAACAATGTAGGAAATTAGGGTTGAAGCTTGAACTTGGTATTACTCGAATGGTGGCTGAATCCTTACAAACAGGCGTTAGCCTCTATTTATAGGCTAACCCTAATTATATCTTTTAGGAAACGAGATCTTATCTCTTCCTTCTATCTAACAACAATATAACAAACAAGATAAAATATATTCTTTCTCGTATCTTTTACCAATTACAATAATATACAAGGAAATAAGATAAAATATGCTCGACCGACCTAATCTTCAAGGAGAACGAGATTTTTGCCACATCTCGTCATGTAAAAGACGTCTTCACTACTTCTCGTCACGTCGACGTAATCATCCTACGCTTAACTTACCACGCGTTCCTTACTCGTCGTATTTTTAGGCACAAACAATACCCCTAAGGCGTCTTACAGGGCTTAACGTCTAGTAGAGTTGGGAGACGCCTTCTTTCTTTAAGGAATACGTCTCATTACACTAGGAACGCGTTGATGATTATGTCACTTGAATTTTTAATATCGTAGTAGAACTTCGATCATTGTTTTTCTTCAATCATTTCCACGTGACAGACGAGGAGCTTCGTTATCTGTGCTGGCAACGTTCATCTCCAACGGCTAGTTTCTCTAGTGGGGGATGTTGCCGTTGGGAGAATATCTTTCCCGAGATCTTCGCGATTTCCTTCCTATAAATGAGCGGGGATCCTTCCTTTCTCCATACACTTCTTCTAACTTCATTTCTTCCGAATATTTCTCTGCTCTCCTCATTTCTTTCTCACTCGATCACTCTATTGCGCCGCCCTTCTACTTACTTCTTTCTAATGGCAACTCCAGTGCTTTATGAACCAGGGAATGTACTCCGCGAGTCGGGTCGTTACTATTCTAAAGCACACGACGTCAGCCGTCTGAGGACCATCGTTGAACTTGGTCCGGACGTGAAGATTGAAATCCCTCCAAGGGGGGTTTGTGCGGATGCTCACCGATCGGGATGGATATCGGTCTACGAGTATCCTTTTCTGGCGGGGCATCGATTCCCGTTCTCACCTTTGGTTAAGGCTTTCATGCTCACCCTAGGCTTGGCGATGGGTCAACTTCTCCCCGGGGCTTGGGGCATCTTGGGTGCTCTCGACGATCCCATTGAAAAACATGGCTTGGATTTCATCGCTGCTGATCTTGCCAATTCTTTGACCGTCTCGCTCTCTTCACCGGGTAGATTTTACTTCAAAATCAAGAAGAAGAAGGCTAGGATAGCTTTTGAGAAGAGCACGGCTGATCGGGGTTGGGCCGAGGTATTTTACTTCGTGGAGAAATCTTCCCTTGGATATGCCTGTTCTTGGCTTATCGAGGAATGGAACCCTAAGAGTGAGCTTCCTTAATTTGTTTTATCATCTTTTCCATTTCAAAGAAGCATATTTTTACTTATCGACGCTTTGCTTACGCGTAACCTTATGTACTTTTCAGTCAACGCCAAGGCTCTTAAGATGAGGGCTAAGTCGAAGAAGGCGGTAGCCGCGCTTTTGGTGATCCCTGAAGTCGATCAGATCTTCCACCGCCACGACGAAGAGGGTCATCGTAGTGCTCCCGCGACGCCATCCGGTAAACCGACTTCTTCTCGTTTTCTTATTTTCACTTCTCTTTTTATACTTATGTTTTAACTGCTTGTACTTCGTTGATGGTGCAACTTCAGTATCTCGCGTTCACGCTCGTGATGAATCTGCCACTGATCTCGTGACGTCGAGGAAGAGACAACTTGCTATAAAAGGATGCTCGTCTACTACTCCCCTAGACATCGACCTTATGGCTACCTTGGAATCTACGCCATCTCCTTCTTCGGCTAAGGCGACGCGTTCAAAGAAGGGAAAGGAGAAAGTGGTCGAGGTTCCTGAAAAATACCTGTCTGTAGATGACTTCCCCGACGTGATCTCACGCGCTTTTGCTCCGGGAAGGGAACTTCTGAAGGCTTTGATGGGGCTTCGTTCTTCATCGTCCCTTGACCACTATGCGTCGATGGATCCTGCCGACGTTATGGGAGAGGATTTCACTGCTCAGTGGCAGGTAAGATTGTAACCTTGATTTTATCTTTGATCTTTCACTATTCTTCTTCTTCCTTCTTTTAGGGGAGTCAAGCATCACTATGTGACTGGACGCTCTTGTCTACGTATCCAGAATAGATGGAGGCGTTGGAGAAAAAGGAGTCCGATGCGTCTTCGGAGATTACGCGTCTCAATGGCTTATTAGAGAAAGCTCGTGACACGGAGAAGGCGGCGAAAGATAAGGTCGCTGAAGTTCTTACTCTCAATGAGACAATCACTAAGCAAGTCAAGGACTTGGAGGAGAACCTCATCACTTTGAGGACGGATGTGGAGAAAAACAAGGCGCAGCATGACAAAGATTTACATGAGGCGAAGATCTATTGGTCTTGGTTGTCCAGAGTGGAGGTTTATGAGGAATATGCTGCTGGCAAGTACATAGATTGGGATCTGGTGGGCGAGCGTAGAGAGTTCAGGGAGGCTTTCCCAGAACTTCCCGAAGGTGTCGTAGATGGTCCTTCTTCCTCGCGTCTCGATGCCGATCTCGACGTCGCAGATATTGAAGGTGGTGAATGCGTCGACGAGGAGGAGTCTGCGAATGATGACGAAGAAGGCGATTGTCGCGCATCCGGCTCTGGGTCGTCTGAGGGCGAATCCAAATCTTTGTAATTTTTTCTTTTTCTTTGCGTAGGGCACTTGTAAGCGTTGCCTATAGTTGGGGCACTTCTTTTCTTTTTAAATGTTGTTATCCTCGTTCTCCTTGATGAGACTTTCTTTTCAATGTACTTGTTCTTCTATGAAGGTGGATCCTTTGCCACACGCTAGCGTTAGGTCGACGTCGAACTCTTTTAATCGACCGGCCTATTCATCGTGTAGCGTCCGATTTCTCGATTGTTAGGACTTACGATGCCGGTGGACGCATCTCTGCCGGTTTGGCATTTTGCCCGTGGATTTATGACTCTCAGAGGGGCTGGAAGGCTTGAAGACGCGTTCCTGGAGAATGACCGTGTCAAATAGGTTTAACCTTGTTTGCTCAGAGGATCCGGCCGACTTCGTGAGGTACCGGGCTTCATTCCCCATGACCATTGCCACATGTCGCTAACAATCATGGGAAGCGTCGACTCGGAGTCGGCGGTTCGGCTAACGTTGCCTACGCGTAGATGGAGCCTCGAACGCGTAGACTAACGAAATTCTCCCCCGGCACGGATTTTCACCGCGGCCTTCTTGCTTCTTATTTGGTAAACCGTACTCAAGAGGCACGTTCTCTTAATAGACATAGAGCAAGTCATGAAAATGAAACAACTCGGCATGGTTAACACGTTGGAGAGAAAAGGTCTACATGTATATTAATAAAACATGCATCATGCAACAATAAATATTGACTTCGACGCCTACCCCTGGTCACCGCGACCCCTTGTCGCTTTGACCTAAAAGATAACGACACGTTCTTATTTAAAGACTTAATCCTACTCATGCAAAAGGGAAACAGAAGGGAATCAAAAGACGCATAGAAATTTCTCAAACTCTTTCTTGGTGGTGTTTTTATGGTGGGTGGTGTTTCAAAAACATGTAGCTTAGGTCAGGGTTCTCCGCCATAAATTTTTGCCACTTTTGAACTCGGAGATTCTGCTTATGCTTTCGTAGGGACGCGTCGTGCTTATCGACGCTCTTATCTTGTTTCTTGGACGACTCTTTCTTCGACGTGTCGAGGGTTACTTTTCTACCCCTAGCTTTTTTCTTAGGCTTTCCATGATTCTTCCGCATTCTTAGGCGTTTCGATCCTTCGTTACTCGGTGATTCAGACCATGAAGACGCTTTTCTTTTCTCTACTTTTCGGACGGCGTAGGACTTGATTTCCTGGATGTATGTCTCATCGCCTACCTCGTAGATTCTTCGTTGAGCATATCTCACTCGTTCTCCAAGCCATGTTAATTGCTACGCCTTACTCTTTTTCTCTAGGGACGCGTTGGTTGTACTTTTCATTCCTATGCTGTAGCATTCCCTTGCTATATGCGGTTCACCTTTGATCTCTTGGATTCCCCATGGAGATGGAAACTTCAGGGATTGATGGTACGTTGAGGGTATAGCTCTCATATCGTGTAACTACGGCCTTCCCAAGATCATGTTATAGGGCGACTCTGCTTCCATTACCACGAACTTAGTCTGCATATTGACCCCTTCCGCCAGAGTGGTTAGAGTGATCTCTCCTAGCATATCGGCGACTTCACCGCTGAAACCTACTAGGGGGATGTATTTCTTCACCACGTCGTCGCTGGATAATCCGAGTTCTTTGATCGCGGATAAGGTGATGATGTTGGCCGAGCTTCCGTTATCGATGAGGATCCTTTTAACTTTGCATTTACTAATGGTTAAGGAGATAACTAACCCGTCGTGATGATCCACGCTTCCATTGGGTTCCTCGAACGTGATGGGACAATCCCTTCTAACAGTCCTGACGTGGTAGATAGGCAAAGTGCTTCCTTCGCCGCGCGACGCCTTGACGCTTCTCTTGGCGGCGGAGGCGGTGTAGCCGCTTATGGGAGAGCCTCCGAAGATTGTGTTGATTGTCCTTGAACGACTCAACGAGGGAGGCGGTGGCGTTGGAGATCTTTTCCCTTTTCTCGCTCCTTCAAATACGTCTCTTCCCTCTTTGGAAAGTAGATCTAGTAGGTCACCTCTCTTTAGGAGGCGTAGTACTTCTTTTCTCAGGGTATAGCAATCATCTGTGGGATGTCCCGAATCTTTGTGGAACTCACAATATCCTCTTCCTGATCCTGGCCTTTTTTCCAGATTTGGCTTTTTAGGCCACTTTACGTCGTGGAGCTTTTCCATCGCGTTCATGACTCATAACGCGTTGGTCTTCATGTATACACCTCTTTCGACTGCGTAAACGTTATTGATTTCACTCACGTTATGCACCATGGGAGGTTCTCTCTGGAACGGCTTGTTTCTCTTATCGTAACGCTTCCCACTTTTCTGTTGAGGAGAGTCTCTGCAAGGAGGGGTTCGTCTACGCGGAGATCGAGACTTCTCTTTAGCATGCCTTAGGAAATCTTCATCAAGACGCATGGATTCCATGGCTCTTTCTCTCGTCGAGACGAATGAATCAGGGCGAGTCTTTGTTAACTCCTTGTATAGGTCACTATCTTGGGGGAGAGCACGTCCGAACGCGTCGGCAGCGGTAGATTCGCTACAATCTGGGATTGTGATCTTCTCATCATTGAAACGCTTCATGAAGGCTCTTATGGTCTCTCCCTTGTTCAAGCGCATGTTATGGAGGTCTGAGGATTGCTTTGCGAACATCTTACTGTTGGCGAATTGTAGGCAGAATATGTTGGAGAGTTCGGCGTAAGACGAGATACTTCCTCTGGGCAAGTGGATAAACCACGTCAAGGTTGGACCTTTCAACGTCGAGCTAAAGAATTTGCACATCAATGCTTCCCTCAGTTTTGGTTCGATCGGACTCGTGGAGAGCTTGGCTTTGTAGAGTAGGATATGCTCTTCTGGGTCGTCGGATCCGTCGTAGACAGGGAGATCCGCAACGGTGAATTTCTTGGCTATCTTTTGGGTGGCGATGGAGGCGGCGAAGGGACTCTCTTGATATCCGAACTCGTGCTCAGGGACGATGGACTTGGGTGCTCCGGGCATCAGCATCATCTCCTTCCTCAAGGCGCCGACTTGCTGTGCTACGAGCGTTGCGACAACGCTCGATGTCATGGCTTCTTCGGCTCTCTTTCTTGGGACCGTCTCTCTTGACGGGAAGATGCTTTGGTGTTCTTGGGACTCATAGATCTCTTCCTCCTCAGCGACGACGTCCATGTCTAGGCGTCGCACAACGCTTTGACTAGGAACATAGGTGTGTGGTTTCGTCGCTTCTGCCTTAATCTCCTTTATCACGGAACGAAGTCGCTCGTTCTCTTTGGTGAGTCCTAACGTGTTTTCCTCACTGGCGTTTTTGGTCTCTACCCATGCTTTCTGAAGGGTGTTGAATTGTACTCTGACTGCGGCCACACCAGTGACCTCGCCATTCCTTCCCTGTTCTTCTATGGGAGTGTTGCCTTTTGGAGTATTGGGAGTATTCTTGAGATCTTTTCCCATGTCTTCGTTCGCCGGAACGAGAGGAATCGTCGCATGGTCTTCTTCCTCAGACCTCTTTTCGCCGTCATGTGGGCTGTTGCTCGGACTCGTCATGGTTTCATGCAAAAAAGAAGTTCTTTTCGTATGGCGAGACGATACCTTTTTGATCTAGCCCCACAGTGGGCGCCAATTGTTTGTAGCGAAATTACCAGCGAGATGATAACTAAGAAATTGTAGGGCAAAGATCAAAGAATACGGTATAATCTCAACACTCAAGAACAATGTAGGAAATTAGGGTTGAAGCTTGAACTTGGTATTACTCGAATGGTGGCTGAATCCTTTCAAAGCAGGTGTTAGCCTCTATTTAAAGGCTAACCCTAATTATATCTTTTAGGAAATGAGATCTTATCTCTTCCTTCTATCTAACAACTATATAACAAACAAGGTAAAAGATATTATTTCTCGTATCTTTTACCAATTACAATAATATACAAGGAAATAAGATCAAATATGCTCGACCGACCTAATCTTCAAGGAGAACGAGATTTTTGCCACTTCTCGTCATGTCGACGAGGTCTTCACTACTTCTCGTCGCGTCGACGTAATCATCCTACGCATAACTTACCACGTGTTCCTTACTCGTCGTATTTTTTGGCACAAACAGTCATCATTGGAGTATTCCTTTCTTCGGGGAGCGAGCGATACCTTTATGTTGGTACTTCTACTTCGATTGGCAGGACGACTTCGCAGCCGTAGACAAGGGAGAATGGTGTTCTTCCCGTTGCTCTCTTAGGCATAGTTCTATCGGCCCATAGTATGGCCTGGAGTTGATCCGCCCAATTTCCTCTACATTCCTCTATCCTTTTCTTGAGGTTATTCACGATGACCTTGTTGCTTGACTCTGCTTGGCCATTTTCTTGAGGGTATCTCGGCGTTGAGTAGACTAGGCGTATACCTTTTCTTTCGCAGAATGAGACGATATTCTTGCTTATGAATTGTGACCCGTTGTCACATACGATGGTGTGAGGGATCCCAAATCTCATGAGGGTGTTTCTCTCGATGTAGGAGATGACGTGGGAATCTTTGATATTCTTGAACGCTTTGGCCTCTATCCATTTGGAGAAGTAGTCTGTGACGGTGAGCATCAATGTCTTTGGACCCCGGCTTAGGGCCATGGGACCTACTATATCCATCCACCATTGCATGAATGGCCAAGGGGATGTCACGGAGTGGAGTTTTTCCGCTGGTTGGTGTGAGATCGGAGAGTGTCTCTGACAGGCGTCACATCTCTTGACGTGGTTCATCGCGTCTTGTCTCATCGTGGGCCAGTAATATCCCGCTGAGTGTGCTTTGGCTGCTAGGCTCCTTCCTCCTGAATGATTCCCATATTCTCCGTTGTGGAACTCGGGTAAGATGTCTTGGATCTTCTCCTCTGTTGGACATGTTAGAAACATGCCGTCGGATGACCATTTTAACAGCTGGCCTTTGTCTACCACGAAGGTGGTTGCTTTTTGCTTTAAAAGTCTTGCTTCATACGCGTTACTCGAGATGCGCTTGTGTTGTAGCCATTCGTAGTAAGGCGTCACCCACGAGTCTTGGCTTCTTACTGTGAGCGTCTGCTCTGGAGTTGTTTCTTTGTTGATGGACGCGTTGCTCAGGTGAAGGAAGGGGATCTTCTGGTATTCTCTGGGATCGATGGAGGATCCTAGCTTTGCCAACGCGTCGGCTTGTGCGTTAGCATCTGTAGGGATTTGCCTGATTTGGAAGCCTTCGAACTTTTCGAACAAGTCTTTTACTACCTTGAGGTATAGCGTCATCTTGGAATATTTAGTGGCGTATTCTCCTCATAATTGGTTGACTACGAGCAATGAATCGCAATAAATGTCGAGCTTATGAACTTGTAGGTCGATAGAAACGCGTAGACCGACGATTAGAGCTTCATACTCGGCTTCATTATTTGTTGCTTTGAAGTCGCACCTTATAGCTTGAACAACCCTATCCCCTTGTAGCGATTTTAGGATGATGCCTAGCCCTACTCCGTTCTGGTTCATTACTCCGTCTGTGTGTAGCGTCCATTTGGCGTATTCCACCTTATTTACATGCGAGACTGCTTCTTGTTCTAGAGTCGGGCTGAAATCTGCCACAATATCCGCTAGCGCTTGGGACTTGATCGCTTTCCTTCCTTCGTAAATGATGTCTTTGCCACTAAGGTGAACTATCCACTTCGTCAACCTCCCTGATAGCTCTGGATTTTTTACTATGTTTTTCAAAGGCGACGTGGTCCTTACCACGATGGTATGGGATTCGAAATATGGTTTCAGCTTTATCGACGCTATTACCAATGCTAAGGTTAGTTTCTCCATGGCGGAGTATCTCGTCTAGGCCGAAGATAATGTCTTACTCACGTAGTAGACAGGTTGTTGTTCCTCTCCTTCCCCTCACGAGCACGACGCTGATGGCTATCTCGGAGACCGCTAAGTATATGAACAAAGGCTCTCCCTCCTTGGGTTTAGACAGGAGTAGAGGATTTGTTAAGTAGCTTTTGAGCTCCACAAACGCTTCTTCGTGCCGTTCCGTCCAGGAAAAAGATTCGTTTTTCCTAAGCGTATCGTAGAAGAGGCGATTTCTATCTGACGCTTTGGAGATGAACCTGTTTAGTGCGGCGACTCTACCCGTCAGCTTCTGGATATCTTTCACGCAACGCGGAGATTCGAGGTCGAGTATCGCTTTGATCTGTTCCGGGCTAGCTTCTATTCTTCGTTGTATCACCACGTATCCAAGGAACTTTCCTGAGGATACTCCGAAAGAGCACTTAGTGGGGTTGAGCTTCATGCTATATTCTTCTAGGATCTCTAACGGTTATTTTAGATGTGTTACGTGATCTTTCGCTCGTTTGGACTTCACGAGCATGTCGTCTATATAGACCTCCATCGTGTCACCTATCTGTTTTTCGAACATCTTGTTCACTAGTCTTTGATACGTAGCTCCAACGTTCTTGAGGTCGAAAGGCATGACTCTGTAGCAGTATATCCCCTGGTTCGTTACGAACGCTGTTTTTTCCTGGTCGGCGGGATTCATCTGGATCTAGTGATATCCGCTGAATGCGTCCACGAACGTCAACATCTCGTGCCCTGCTGTCGCGTCCACCATGGCATCAATATGCGGGAGTGGGAAATAATCTTTGGGGCAGGGTTTGTTTAGATCGGTGAAATCTACGCACACTCTCCACTTTCCATTCTTCTTCTGGACGACCACAACATTGGCTAGCCATTCGGGATATCTCGCTTCTCGTATCTTGCCTGTTTCAAGGAGATTCTTGACTTCTTCGTCTACGACTTTGTTGCGTTCGGGGGTAAATTTTCTTCTCTTTTGCTTTACTGGAGTGAACTTTGGATCAACGTTTAGCTTATGGAGCATCACGTCCGGAGATATTCCCGTCATGTCTTCGTGATTCCAGGCGAAACACTTGGCCTTTGACTTCAAGAACTCTATCAACTCCTCTCTTACGTCTTTGGGGATATTGATTCCTATCTTTACGACCCATTCCGGCTTGAAATCATCAATAATCACGTCTTCTAACTCGGGACACTTTGGCTTAATGTATTTGGTTGGCGCTTTGGTTTGGAATTCTTTTACTTCCTCTTTCTTGATCTCTGGCGTCATGATTCCTTTCATCCCAATTCCATAGCACTCCTTAGCCGTGTGGGGTTCGTCTCTTACTTCACGTATACCCCATGGCGTCGGGAACTTCAGGGATTGGTGGTAGGTGGATGGAACCGCCCTTATATCGTGGATCCAAGGCCTTCCCAGAATGGCGTTATACGGTGACTCTGCCTCCATCAACACGAATCTTGTTGGGATGTTGACGCCTTGGGTCGTTGTTGTGAGGGTGAATTCCCCTAGCATCTCAGATATCTCTCCGCTGAAGCCTTTCAAACGGATATGCTTTCCGACGACATCGACGACAGAAAGTACGAGTTCGATGATGGCGGAGAGAGCTATGATGTTGGTTGAACTCCCTATATCTACCAGAATCCTCTTGACGTCGCAATCTTTGATGGTCACGGAGATTACTAGACCGTCGTGGTGCTTGACTCTTCCACCTGGGTTTTTGAACATGAGGGGAAGATCGCAACTCATTGATCTGACATGGTGAACTAGAGCGTTGTCATCTTGCCCTTCAATGGTTCTCGCAAGTCTTTTTGCATCGGAGATGGGGTAGGGAGGCGGACCCCCTAGGACTGTGAAGATTCTGCTTCTGAGCCCCTTGATCGAGCTTGGATCGATCATGGCTTTTTATGGAGGAAAAAGTTCCCTTTGTGTGGAAAGATGATACTTTTTTGATCTTGCCCCACGGTGGGCGCCAATTGTTTGAGGCGAAATTATCAACGAGGTGATAACTAAGCAATTGTAGGGCAAATATCAAATATAGCGGTATCAATCTTAAAACTCAAGAACGAGATGGAAAATTAGGGTTGAAGCTTGGACTTGTGTTATTTCTCGAAAGGTGGCTGAATGATTACAAACCTGGCGTTAGCCTCTTTTTATAGGCTAACCCTAATAATATCTTTAAGGAAACGAGATCTTATCTTTTCCTTCTATCTTATGACGATATAATAATAAGGTAAAAGATATTCTTTCTAGTATCTTTTATCAATTACATTAATAATATAAGGAAAAGAGATAATATTCACTTGGCCGACTCTATCTTTAACGTCGACGACATCTTCATTTCTTCTCGTCACGTCGACGTGATCACTCTACGCGTAGCATGTCATGTGTTCCTTAGTCGTCGTATTTTTAGGAACAAACACCCGCCACGTGGAGAGAAGAGGTCCGAAGAAGAGGACGTCGTGACGACATCCAATGTTCCCGGCGGCGAGCGAGTAGAAGAAGTCGACGAGAAAGATCCCGGCACTCCAAAGATCAGGGTCGCGAGCGAGAAGCACAAAGAAGACGGCAAAGTGACCAACATAGCCACCGTAAAGGCGCAACTCGATGCTTTCCGCAACACCTGGGCTGAAGACAAAAGTGCCAGTGAGAAGACGACGTCGGAACTCGCCAAAGAGAACGAGAGATTAGGTTCCGTGATCAAGGAACTTAAAGCGGGATCCGCAAGACAACATACTTATGTTTGAGGTCAAAGCGTTGCTCGACGCCTCGACATGGACGCCTTCGCCGAAGAAGATGAAGTTTATAAGTACCAGGGGTATCAAGACGATCTCTGTTTGTAGCGAAATTATCAACGAGATGATAACTAAGCAATTGTAGGGCAAAGATCAAAGAGTACGGTATAATCTCAACACTCAAGAACAAAATAAGACGAGAGAAGAGTTTAGGGTTGAAGCTTGAACTTAGTATTACTCGTATGGTGGCTGAATGTTTACAAAGCAGGCGTTAGCCCTATTTTATAGGCTAACCCTAACGATATCTTTAAGGAAAATCAGATCTTATCTTTTCCTTCTATCTAATAACGATATAATAAATAAGGTAAAAGATATTCTTCCTCGTATCTTTTACCAATTACAATAATATTCAAGGGAATAAGATAAAATATGCCCGACCGACCTAATCCTTAATGAGAACGAGATCTTTGCCACGTCTCATCACGTCGACGACATCTTCCTTTAGTCTCGTCACGTCGATGACATCCTTCTACGCGTAGCTTACCACGAGTTCCTTACTTGTCGTATTTTTAGGCACAAACAATACCCCTAAGGCGTCTTACAGGGCTTAACGCCTAGTAGAGCTGGGAGACGCCTTCTTTCTTCAAGGAATACGTCTTCATTATACCAGGAACGCGTAGATGATTACGTCACTTGAATTATCAATATCGTCGTAGAGCTTCGATCATCATTCTTCTTCAATCATTTCCATGTGACAGGCGAGGAGCTTCGTTATCTATGCCGGTAACGTTCGTTTCCAACGGCTAGTTTCTCTAATGGAGGATGTTGCCGTTGGGAGAGTATCTTTCCCGAGATCCTCGCGATTCCCTTCCTATAAATAACCGAGGATCTTCCCTTTCTTCATACACCTTTTATAATCTTCATTTCTCCCGAACATCTCTTTGTTCCCTTCATCTCTATCTCTCTTGACCATTCTATTGCTCTACTTCGTTTTTTTTGGAACTTTTCTGGTTACGTAATATAAAAAACAGGATTTACAGGGTGAAAGGTGCCAAGAATGGCAGAGATTAAGAGCTACCCACAAAAAATTTCCCAGACCCAAAAAATTACCCAAGGATCACCAAAATACGCACAAACGCATTGACAAAAGTCAATATTCAATTTACAAAATGGATACCGAGCTTGCTGGCCCAAGAAGTACTTTCACGGCAATGCTTCTTCCATTTCCTAGAAGCAAAGCTCTTCATACTAGTAATGATCTCATGAACACATTTGTTGACATCAGGAGTAGTATTGTTGAAGATACGGTTGTTGCGGGCTCTCCACACATGGTAAACAAAAGAGGTGAAAGTAGCACATCTAATTTGACCAATAAAGCTTCTAGCATGTCTGCGCTTACCAAGCCAAGTGAGCCAGCCTTGAAGAGTGTGGAAAGAGTTGCCGAGCTGAAGCCAGGCAAGGAGTTGTTGGAGAACCGCATCAGAAAAAGAGCATTGGAGCCAGAGATGGCCCTCTGTTTCAGACGCTGCGCTACAGAGGACACAGGAAGGGGATGGGGAGAGGCCCCATTGGTGAAGACGATGACGAGTAGGAAGTCTCTTATTACCCGCGAGCCAGGTTGTGAAACTACATTTGGGAATATTCAGCTTACCCCAAATGCCGCTGCACCAATGAATAATGGGGCTCGAAGAGGAGAGGAGCTCGTAAACATTCTTGGTTGAGTAGCTACCATTAGGATTAGACATGATGAGGAGGGCATCAGAAGGCTGCCTACCTTGGAGGATGAGGTCTTTAATCAAAATAATGGACTTCCAAAGAGGGTTGTGGCTCTTCTTAGAAGTGCAGCCCCAGATTGAGTTACCATGGAGAACATATTCCTAGAGCCAAGTAGTCCAAATATTGGTTTGATTGTGAGCGAGCTCGAAGATGGTCCTGCCAATAGAAGCCCGGTTCCATGATAACAATTCTTTGAAGCCGGGGTCACCATTTCTCTTAGGCCTGCAGATCATATCCCACGCAACCAGAGCCCTATGGCTGGACGCAGAACCAGACCAGAGGAAGCTACGGAGGATGGTAGTGATTTTTTCAATGACAGAGACGGGGAGAGTAAAGATGGCACTCCAGTAGGCTTGGATACCGAACAGAACAGAGGTGAGAATCTGAAGCCTACCTGCATAAGAAAGAGTGCGTGCAGTCCAGGATTGAACTCTACTCGTGATTTTGGAGATAAGCGGGGTGAATTCTCTGACCTCAAGGCGCTTGGAACCAATAGGCACCCCAAGATAGGTGAAAGGGAGAGTACCAATATCAAATTGCAGGGAGCTAGCGATACTTTGTTGTTGTTGATCGTTGAGACCACCAAAATAGATAGTAGATTTGCTAAGGTTTGCTTTAAGGCCTGAGAGCATGCCGAAGTCATCCAGAGCTGACTTAAGAATCTGAACTGAGCCCAGGTCCCCTCTACAGAAGAGCATCAGGTCGTCTGCGAAGGAGATGTGGGTGAGATTAACTCTGCTGCACTTGGGATGGAAGTTGAAGACGGAGTTGCTGATTTTTTATTGGACAATTCTAGAGAAGAATTCCATGGCGATCACGAACAAGGAGGGGGAGAGAGGGCACCCTTGGCGCAGCCCTCTGTACCCATGAAAGAACCCCTCCATGGAGCCATTAATGTTGACAGAGAAGCGGACAGTAGTGATACAAAGTTTAATCCAGTGAATAAAAGGGGAGGGAAAGCCAAATTCATGGAGAATCGAGAGGATGAAGGAGTGGTCGATGGAGTCGAAGGCCTTTTGAAGGTCGATTTTTAGGGCACAGCGAGGGGATGTGTTTGAGTTTGGGTAGTGGCGGAAGAGTTGTTGACAGAGCAGGATGTTGTGTTTAATGGATCGGTGGGGGACAAAAGCGGACTGATTTGGGCCAATGAGTAGGTTGAGGACAGGTTTGAGTCTGTTGGCGAGGATTTTGGCAATAGATTTGTAGAAAACAGAGCAGCAGGATATGGGCCTAAAGTCCGAGACAAGGCTAGGGTTATCTTTTTTTTGATCAGGGAGATGAGAGTGTGATTGAATTGTTTGAAAAGGTTACCTGAAGTGAAGAAGTTGGACACAACAGCGCAGAAATCCTTGCCAGTGATGTTCCACGTAGTCTTGAAAAACAACGAATTGTAGCCATCCGGCCCCGGGGCCTTGTTGTCGCCAATGGAGAAAACCGCATCCTTGATCTCAGCCGGGGTAACAGGGGAAAGCAGGTGGGCATGATGGTCGATAGTGACAGTCGGGCCAGAGGTTTTAGGATAGAGGTGGAAGGGGGAGACCGGTTCTGAGGAGCCAAGAAGGAGATGGTAGTGGTCATGAATGGTTTTGGAAATTTTAGTGGGGTCAGAGGTAATGGAGCCCTGGGAATCAGACAAAGTGAGGATACGAGATCTGCATCGATTCTGCTTGATACGGTTGAAGAAGTAAGAGTTGCATTGATCCGAGAATTCCAAGTGGTTTATCTTTGCAAGTTGGTCAGCCATACTTTTGAGCCGAAGAGTAGCCGAGTTGAGGCTGCAAATTGTAACCATTTCCAGATCAATAAGAGGTTGGTCAAAGGGCTTATTAGTGAGATCCAACTGAATGATCCTGAGCTTCTCTTTGAATTCAGATTGTTGGGCCACTAGAGATTCAAGCTTTTCGTTTTTGAGATTTTTGAGGCAAAGTTTGAGATTTTTTAGCTTGGAGAAAAGGTTGAACATAGGTTGGCCAGTGACATGGGAATTCCACGAATCGTGGACCAGGGAGAGGAAGTTCGAGTGATGGATCCAAGCATTGTTGAATCGGAACGGGGGTCTGGTTTGGGGAGAGGGAGGGTGGGTGCGGAGCAGGCCCGGAGAGTGGTCGGATATGGAAGGGTGGTCAAAGAAGGCAGTGGAGTAAGGGAAGGTTGAACTCCAATTCTTGTTTACAAGGATCCGATCAAGTTTGCACCATGTTCTATTATCAGAGCATTGGCGATTGTTCCAAGTAAAAAGAGCTCCGAAGAAGGGGTGGTCAGCAAGCTCAGCTGAGGCCAAATAGGTGGAGAGCTCGGAAGAGACAAGGCCAATGAAGCAGTTACTCATCTTGAGTTTTTCTGAGCAATCAAGGACGACATTAAAGTCTCCCAGGAGGGACCAAGGTTCATTGGTGACAGTAGAAGCAATAGAGTTGATGTCCACCCACAAGGGTAGTCTTTCAGCAGCAGTATTGAGAGCGTAGACAAAAGTGGTGAGAAAAGGAGCTGAGTGGCAGGGAAGGGAGATACGACAGTGAATGAGTTGATTGGTCATCAGAATGGGGACAATATGGCAAGAGGATGGTTTCCACCAAAGCCAAATACGGCAATTAGGACCGTAGGTAGCGTTGGAGACGGAGGACCAGTTTTTGAGGAGGTTGGGGGAGATGAGATTTTGGGAGGCAGGGGAGAGACGGGTTTCAATGATGGCAATGATATCAAGGTGGTGTCGAGAAGCCAGTGATCTAATTTCTTCTTGTTTGTTAACACCGAGTAAGCCTCAGATATTCCAGCAAGTGATGGAAAGCTTAATCATTAGAAGTTTTTGTGGTGGAGGGATCTGTCAGACTCTTGTTTGCAGAGATGAGAGAGGAGCTGGTGGCTGAGTGGGCAACAGAGGACGGACCAGGAGTAGAGGCCCCAGTTCGAGGGATTTTTGGAGGAAGAGATTTTGTGACATTACTCTTGTTTATGGAAGGTGGTGGATGAGAGTGTTTGTGATGGGTTGGAAGAGAAAGGCGATTGATGAGTTGAGTTTGTGGGGGGGTTGGGAGGATTGAATTTCTGGTGATGTGAGGGGAAAGTCACTAGTAGAAAAAACACCTGTTGCAGCCCCCCTGTTGAGGCGGTCACCTTAAAAACCGACGCAAAAAGTCTTATTCTACTATCTGTTGAGGCGGTCAGTCGTTTAGTTCGCTGCAACAGGTACTTTAGAGGCGGGCAAATATCCGTTCGCCTCAAATAATATTTGTGTTTTTGACTTATTGAGGCGGTCAGTAATGCGCCCGCCTCAACAGAACCCAAAATTAGAGGCGGGCAGTAAGACACCCGCCTCAAATGATGCGACGAAGAGATTAGAGGCGGGCAGTAAGGCGCCCGCCTCAAAATAACACAAACATTAGAGGCGGGCAGTCATGCGCCCGCCTCAAAAAATGCTTCAAAAAACGCCTGATTTATTTGTTCGCACGGATCATCATTTTGAGGCGTTGATTAGGTCTAAATGTTTTAATCTGACGGCTTAAAATAATTTGTGCTTTCTTCCTCCCTCGTTCAACGCCTGCAGCCTCTCCTTCCACAACATCCTTCTCCTGTCAACGTCTCATCTCCTTCCTCCTCCCATCGTCTCCTTCCTCCTCCCATCGTCTCCCTCGTTCATCGTCTCCTTCTTCCTTCCACAACATCTCGCTGCACAGGCCGACATCAACGACTCCAACACCCTCGCGGTGCTCTTCTCCTCCGTCCCCTCCACCCACGTCCTCCTCTCATCTTCGTCAATCTCCCATCCCATCTCATTCTCTCGTTGCCTCCTCTCATCCTCTCAATCTCATCCCCTCCTCCCATCCTCTCAAATCCCTCTCGCTGCTATCCGGGTTCTTCTTCCTCTCAAATCCCGGAGAAAAGCGCAGGACGGAGGCGATTTTTTTGTCTAAAGGCACCGAGCAGATGGAGACGAGTCAGATCTGAGGCGATCTCGGAGGACGGAGGACGGAGGCGATCTCGGAGGCGAGTCAATGGTTCCTAGAAGAGCTGAATCTGAAAGAGGTTCAGAGGCGAGCCAGATCTGGAAGAATTCAGGATGGAAATGAGCGGAGACGAGCCAGATCTGAAAGAATCGAGGGCGGAGACTCACATCGCCTCAGATCCGAGCGTCGGAGTCTCGAAATCGACTCACATCGCCTCAGATCCAAGTTCAAATATGCAATATGTATCGAAGCTCCATTGAAGCTCCATTGAAGCTGATACTCTTGTATTATTTTATTTTGATTTGTTTATTTATTTCATTAAATTATTTATATAGTCATATTCTTGTAAATTATCAGATCGATATGTTCATGTATTATTTCAATCGGTTAATCGACAAATTTGTTTACTTGAAGTTGTTCGTTGATTTATTTGTTCGCACTTATTTCAGTTTGGTTTGGAAAATGAGCTGAAGCTTTCAACAAGCATCATTTAATTATTTCAATCGTAATTATTTCAGCCCAGCAGATATTAGAGGCGGGCACATGCTCGTCCGCCTCAACATGCATCATTTCTTGAGGCGGGCACCATTTTGACTGCCTCAACAGACCCCCTCTGTTGAGGCGGTCGCCTTTCTGCCCGCCTCAACAGACCCCCTCTGTTGAGGCGGTCGCCCTTCTGCCCGCCTCAACAGAGGTAGAAAACGTTGCATCTATTGAGGCGGTCACCCTCCCGACCGCCTCAACAGCTCATGACCTGTTGCAGCCCCCCCTGTTGCAGCGACCCCTGACCGCCTCAACAGGGGGGTTTTTGACCGCCTCAACAGGTGTTTTTTCCACTAGTGAGTGGGTTGGTGGGAGGGGAGGGGTTAGAAGAAGCGGGTGAAGTAGTGTTATTGGTAGGGTGGACAGTGGGTGGGGGAGAGCATTTATGTCCAAAAACACAGCAGGTAGGACAGTGGGTGGGCATCCATTCATAGTTAATGCCTTGCTTGACGATTTCACCATCAATGTCGTGGTATCTAATTTCACACAACAACTGGATTTTAGCAGAAACTTCCACAAGAAAACGGGCAAACGAGATTCTATCTTGGTTTGCCATAAGAGTGTCAGTAAGGATTGGTTTACCAATTGCTGAAGCAGCCTTGGCCAACATGCCATCAGTCCAGAACCGGACATCCAAGTTCTCAAGGGTGACCCAAACAGGAACCTCTTGCATACAGGAGATATCTAAATTCATACCTTTAGACCATTTTCTGAGAATCAAAGGCCTCTGCCCACTGAGCATCCAAGGTCCCCTTTCAAGCACACTGATTAAGTCTTCCTCTCTGCTAAATTGGAAGATGAAAATACCCTTATCGTTGAGCATAATTTTAGGACTGATGATATCAGTCCAGCTGGTAGCAACAAATCTCTCCATGACTTTGAATGTTACATTATGACCAATACAAGCTCCGACGAGGGAAAGGGACCACCGATCGACTAAAACGGAGACCTCGTCAGGGGTGAAGTGGATGTCTCCACTCTCAAGGCCCGGGATGAAAGAGAGGGGGACATACCGATTAGAGGAGCCAGATCCGGAACCCTCAACGATGTTCTTGTAAGAAGAAGTGGGGAACGGAGCAGGCGGAGGTGGGAGCGAGACAGACGGAGCAACAGAGGCAGCTACAACAGCAATTGGTTCAACGGAAGCAGATTCAGCAGCAACAGAGGGAGACGAGGGGAGGGCTGGCGGTGCGGAAGAGTTAGAACCAGGTGGGAGAAGGAGGGGGGAGCGGGGTTAAGGCTAATAGTTGGAGGAGGACAGGGGGTAACGGTCGGGGCTGGGCTGGGTGGCTGCGGAGGAGGTGTGGGTTCTTGGAATGGGATGGGGGCGACTGAGCGGATTCTGGCATTATTGGAGCGGATGAGATCTTCAGAGCTTGCAGATGGCGGGGCGGAGCTGGGCGGCGGGGGCGAGGCCAAACCACCGGAGATCTTGAGGAAGCGGCGCTGCTTCTTCTTGGATTTCTTTCCCGAAGCCATGGAACCGCCTAGGCGGCGGCTAGGTCGGGAGTCACTCCTCAGTCCTCAGTATTTTGGCGCGTGTGGCGCGTTGCAATCAAAATAAAGACTAGTAATGGTGCTTGTTATTTTCATTATCAAAGAGAATTCAAACACATTCTCGTGAATTTTTTTGTTTTTTTTTGTTTTTTGATGGTGCTTGTTATTGCTCTACTTCTCTATCTACTTATTTTCCAATGGAAACTCCAGTACTCTATGAGCCAAGGGAGGTCCTTCGTGAGTCGGACCGTTACTATTCTGGGGCGTACGATACCAGCCGTTTGAGGACCATAGCCGAACTGGGGCCGGACGTGAAGATTGAAATCCCTCCAAGGGGGGTTTGTGCGGATGCTCATCGGTCGGGATGGATAGCGGTCTACGAGTATCCTTTTCTGGCGGGGCATCGGTTCCCGTTCTCGCCTCTGGTCAAGTCCTTAATGCTCACTCTGGGTTTAGCGATGGGTCAACTCCTTCCTGGGGCTTGGCGCATCTTAGGCGCCCTCGACGATGCCATTGAAAAACATGGCTTAGATTTCGTCGCGGCGGACCTTGCTAGTTCTTTGACTGTCTTGCTTACTTCGCCGGGCAGAGTCTACTTCAAGATCAAGCAGAAGAAGGCTAGGATAGCCTTCGAGAAGAGTACGGCCGATCGGGGTTGGGCCGAGGTCTTTTAATTTGTGGAAAAATCTTCCCTCAGAGATGCGTGCTCTTGGTTCATCGAGGAATGGAACCCTGAGAGTGAGCTTCTTTACTTCATCCTACCAATCTTTTCTTTTCATACGGACGCATGTTTTGCTCGTTGGTGCTTTACTTACGTGTAACTTTTATATGCTTTTTAGTCAACGCGGAGGCTCTTAAGACAAAGGCGAAGTCGAAAAAGGCGGTAGCCGCGGTCTTGGCGATTCCTGAAGTTGATCGGAATTTCTATGGTCATGACGGAGAGGGTCATTGTAGCGGTCCTGCGACGCCGTCTGGTATGTTGGCTTCTTCTTGTTAGCTTTCATCGACTTATTTCTTCATACTTGTGTTCTAACTGCTTGTTCTTTGTTGGTGGTACAGTTTCGATTTCTCGCGTTCGTGCTCGTGACGAATCTGCCACTGATCTCGTGGTGTCGAGGAAGAGGAAACTTGCCATAAAAGGATGTTCGTCCGCTGCTCCCTTGGACGTTGATCTTATGGCTACCTTGGAATCAACGTCGTCTCCTTCTCCGGCTAAGGCGACGCGTTCACGAAAGGGGAAGGAGAAAGTGGTCGAGGTTCCCGAGGAGAAATACTCGTCTGTGAATGACTTCCCTGGCGTGATCTCTAATGCTTTTACTCCGGGAAGGGAACTTTTGAAGGCTTTGATGGGGCTTCGTTCTTCGTCGTCCCTTGACCATTACGCGTCGATGGATCCTGCCGACGTTATGGGAGAGGCTTTCGCTGCTCAATGGCAGGTAACATTGTAACTTCTACTTTCTCTGATGTTTTTCGCGTGAGCTTTCTTTCTTATTTCTCTTGTTCCTTCTTTCAGGGATTCAGGCGTCGCTATGCACTTGGACGCTCTTGTCTAAGTATCCAGAGCAGATGGAGGTGTTGGAGAAAAAGGCGTCTGATGCTTCATCAGAGGTTACGCATCTAAATGGCTTATTAGAAAAAGCTTGCGACGCGAAGAAGGTGGCGAAGGACAAGGTTACTGAAGTTCTTACTCTTAATGAGATGATCACCAAGCGAGTCGAGGATTTGGAGGAGAACCTCAGTACTTTGAGGGCGAACGTGGAGAAGAACAAGGCGCAGCATGACAAGGATTTGGAGGAGGCGAAGGTCTATTGGTCTTGGTAGTCAAGGGTGGAAGTTTATGAGGAATATGTTGCTGGTAAGTACAAAGATTGGGATCCGGTGGGCGAGCGCGCCGAGTTTAGGGAAGCTTTTCTGGAACCTCCTGGAGGTGTCGTAGATGGTCTTTCTTCTTCACATCTTGACGCCGACGCTATGGATGCTGAAGGCGGGGAATGCGTCGATGAAGAGGAGCTCGCGACTGATGAAGAGGAAGGCGATGGTCGTGCGTCCGGATCTGGGTCGTCTGAGGGCGAGTCCAAATCCTTGTAATTTTTGGCTTTTTCTTCGCGTAGGGCGTTTGTACGCGCTGCCTGTAGTTGGAGCGCTTCTTTTCTTTTTCAAACGTTGTTATCCTTGTTCTTTGCCGTTGGGCTTTCTCTTCAATATATTTGTTCTCCTGTATTCTTGAATCCTTTGCGTTGCTTTGGTGATAGCGTTTTATTGTTGCCAACTTTCTTGTCCTTACGTTGTTGCTATCTTTTGAGCATTTTTCATTCTTTTTTGGCGTAATCCTACCCTACCCCTTTTGGTAGGTTTGACTTAGACTCCTCGTAGACTAGGTTAGAGCTACCAAAGAGTCTGGTGCTTGCTTTTTCTTTGGTTTTGATGTTTCATGTGCTATGCTTTGGTACGGGTATCTTGCTCTTCGTACGTATAGAACTTTTTTCTATTTGATTTTAGCTTCCGTGACCCCTTACGCGTAGCTCGTTTATGAGTACGTAGGTTTGTTCCTTGGCTTCCGTGACCCCTTACTTTATCTTTTTAGGGTGTGGTTCTCTACCCCTAATATGACACTTTGTTCGTAGTGAACGCGTTAGAGAGTTTCACTTACTTAATAATGTGATATGGTCATTGTGGCTGCTTTCGTTACGTTGTCGGCTTATATGAAGGTTGGGTCCAGCATTTCCTCCAAACCCTGAAGCGAGTGGCAGACATAGGTCAACGTGTGATTTTTATCAGCTTGTGACGTTACCCCTTACTTTTAAGGTGGGTCTGTTGCCTCACGCTAGCGTTAGGTCGACGTCGAACTCTTTTTATCGACTGGCCTATTTATCGTGTAGCGTCCGATTTCTCGATTGTTATGACTTACGATGCCGGTGGACGCATACCTGCCGGTTTGGCATTTTTCTCGTGGATTCATGACTCTTAGAGGGGTTGGAAGGCGTGGAGACGCGTTCCTGGAGAATGATCGTGTCAAATAGGTTCGACCTTGTTTGCTCAGAGGATCCGGCTGGCTTCGTGAGGTACCGGGCTTCATTCCCCATGACCATTGCCACACGTCGCTAACAATCATGGGAAGCGTCGACTCGGAGTCGGCGGTTCGGCTAACGTCGCCTACGCGTAGATGGAGCCTCGAACGCGTAGACTAACGAAATTCGCCCCCGGCGCGGATTTTCACCGCGGCCTTCTTGCTTCTTATTTGGTACACCGCACTCAAGAAAATGATACAACTAGCCATGCTTAACATGTTGGAGAGAAAAGGTCTACTTGTATATTAATAAAAGATGTATCATGCAATAACAAACGCTGACTTTGACGCCTACCCCTAGTCGCCGCGACCCCTTGTCGCTTTGACCTAAAGATAACGACATGTTCTTATTAAAAACTTAATCCTACTCATGCAAAGGGAAACAAAAGGGAATCAAAGGACGCATAGAAATTTCTCAAATTCTTTCTTGATGGTGTCTTTATGGTGGATGATGTTTCAAGAACATGTAACTTAGGTTAGGGTTCTCCGTCATGAATTTCCTCCATTCTTGAACTCGGAGATTTTGCTTCTGTTTCTGTAGAGACGCGTCATGCTTATTGACAATCTTATCTCGCTTCTTAGATAATTCTTTCTTCGACACGTTGGGGGTTACTCTTTTACCCCTAGCTTTTTTCTTTCGCTTTCCATCACTCTTCTGCATTTTTGGATGCTTCGATCCCTTGTTACTCGGTGATTCAGACCATGAAGATGCTTTCCTCTTTTCAACTTTTCGGACGGCGTAGGACTTAATTTCTAGGATATATGTCTCGTCGCCTACTCGGCCAATTTCTTCTCTTACCTCGTAGAGCCTTCATTGAGCATATCTTACTTGTTCTCCATGGTCTTTTAATTGCTACGCCTTATTCTTTTTCTCGCGGGACGCGTTGGTTGTACTCTTCATTCCTATGTTGTACCACTCTCTTGCTATCTGCGGTTCACCTTTGATCTCTTGGATTCCCCATGGAGATGGAAACTTCAGGGATTGATGGTATGTTGAGGGTATAGCTCTCATATCGTGTAGCCATGGCCTTCCCAAGATTATGTTGTAGGGCGATTCTGCCTCCATCACCACGAATTTAGTCTGCATGTTGACCCCTTCCACCAGAGTGGTTAGGGTGATGTTTGTAGCGAAATTACCTACAAGAAGATAACTAAGCAATTGTAGGGCATAGATCAAAGAATACGGTATAATCTCAACACTCAAGAACAAAGTAGGAAATTAGGGTTGAAGCTTGAACTTGGTATTACTCGTAATGGTGGCTGAATACTTACAAAGCAGGCGTTAGCCTTTATTTATAGGCTAACCCTAATAATATCTTTTAGGAAACGAGATCTTATCTCTTCCTTTTATCTAAATAACGATATAACAAACAAGGTAAAAGATATTCTTTACTGTATCTTTTACCAATTACAATAATATAATAAGGAATAAGATAAAATATACTCGGCCGACCTAATCTTCAAGATAAACGAGACCTTTGCCACGTCGACGACATCTTCCTTTTCTCTCGTCGCGTCGACACAGTCTTCCTACGCATAGCTCTTCACGCGTTCCACACTCGTCGTATTTTTAGGCACAAACAATACCCCTAAGGCGTCTTACAGGGCTTAACGTCTAGTAGAGCTGGGAGATGCCTTCTTTCTTCAAGGAATACGTCTTCATTGTACTAGGAACGCGTTGATGATTACGTCACTTGAATTTTTAATATCGTCGCAGAACTTCAATCACCATTCTTCTCCAATTATTTCTATGTGGCAGGCGAGGGACTTTGTTATCTGTGTCGGCAACGTTCATCCTCAACGGCTAGTTTCTCAATGGCTATAATGTCGTTGGATTCTCTTCCGTTTTTCTTGCGATCTCTTCGTCTATATAAGGAGAAGATTTTCATTTTCCTCCTATTTCTTCTACAACTCATCTACTCTGAACGTCTCTTGCTTTCTCGTTTACTTTCGCTCAAAAAGATCTTTTGCTTCTCCTTTCTTCAAATTTCTTTTGCACTTTCTCTTTTAATCTTCTGGAATGGCTTCTTTCTACGTACCAAAATTCATCTTGAAGGATTCCGATTGTAAATCGACAGAGGCACGCGACGTCAAGAGACTGAGATCGTTGGCGAATCTTGGTCCCGAGGTGGAGATTGAGATCCCCCCTCAAGGGGTATCTGCCGACCCACATCGTCCGGGGTGGGTTACGGTATATGAGTACCCTTTCCTCACTAGTCATCGATTTCCCTTCTCGCCGTTGACAAAGGCATTTATGCTCATGCTAGGAGTGGCTGTAGGGCAGCTTCTGCCGAGCATCTGGAGGATTTTGGGCGCTCTAGACGATGTGAAGGAGAAACATGGCGTCGAGCTTGTCGTCGACGATCTTGCCCATTCTTTGAACGTTCAAACCAGAACGGTTGGGAGGGTAGGTCTTAGATCAAGACCCAAAGTGGGCAAAAATCGCTATTGAGGGAAGTCAGGCTGATCGTCATTGGGCCGACTTCTTTTATTATGTAAATAAATCGACTCTTGGTGAGGAGTGCGCTTGGTTGATCGAGTGCTGGAATCCTACGAGTGAGTTCGCCTTTTCTCTCTTTCGAATCTTTACTATACGCGTCAGTAATCGTCGACGTCTTACTTTATCTTGTTCTTCTTTGCAGTTAATGCGGACGCTATCGTGGTGAGGCGAGAGACCGGGAAAGTCATCGCTAAAGTTCTCGAGATTCCGGAGAGCGAACGAACCATTCACAGTCACGACGGAGAGGGTCACCGCATTGCTTCTACGGCCTTGACGGGTAATGTATTCACGTTCTTTTACTTTGTTTTCCTCTTTCTTTTCCTTTGAGGGTCCTAACCCTTTTCCTTGTTGATCTTTTAGTATCCGCGGATCTTTCTCGCGTTCGTAGCGGAGGACAATCTGCGTCTGCTCTCATCGCGTCGCGGAAGAGGAGTCGTATCGGAGACGGAACTACTTCCAAGGTTCCCATCCATGTCACGCCAATGATTTATCTCGTCCCGTCTCCATCTCCATCTTCAATTCCGGTGAAGAAGTCGCGTAAGGGTAAGGAGAAGGTTGTTGAGAAGTTGAACTTTGACTTCGAGACCGTGGACAACTTTCCGGGAGTTATCTCTCGTGTTGTTGCGCCTGGAAGGTCATTTTCTCCCGCCATGAAGGGGCTTCAAAATCCTCCATCGCTCGACTATTATTTGCCGATGGAGACGAAAGATGTTATAGGAGAGGCTCTTGCTACGCAATGGCAGGTAGATTTTCTTTCTTTTTACTCCGAGTCCCTTGTCTTTGATTTTATTCTGACCTTTTTATCTTCTATTTTCTTAGGCTTTTCAATCTTCGTTGTGCATCTATGGGCGTTTCTCTGATTTTGTCACTCGGGTGAAAGCTATGGAGGCCAAGCAATCGGCCGACGAGGCAAAGATTAAGGAGCTTAATGCGAAGGTTGAGGCGTCGCGTAAGGCGGAGAAAGAAGCTCAAGAGAAGGTTGCAGCAGCGCTTAAACTTCACGCCGATCTTGCCAAACAGGTTGAAGATTCGAAGGCGAGGATTGCTGTCTTGGAGGACGAGAAGGCTAAGGTGGAGAAGAAGCTTGCTTCCGAGCTCAAGAAGGTGAAGCTTTATTGGTCTTGGCTTTCTCGTGTGGAAGTTATTGAACAGTATGTTGCTGGTAAATACCACGGTTGGGATCCAGTGAAGGAGCGGAGGGAGTTTCATGAAGCGTTTGCGGAGCTTCCTGAAGGCGTCGAGGCAGGACCTACGCCTATGAATCCTCCGGTGAATCCTCACGTTATGGAGGATGATGTCCCTCATCTTAACGAGGTTGCTCCTAATGATGGCGTCGAAGATGACAGGGATGCTGGTGAAGAGGTTGTCGTGGAAGATTCTGAGGACGAGGGAGAGTATGAACATGAGTATGAGGACGCGGATGGCTCCTCATCGGGCTCTTCTGAGTCTGATAGCGATTCTTTGTGATTTTCCTTTTTGTTTACGCGTCGTCGGTCTTCGGGGCGTTTTCTTGTAAATACTTTTTTTTCTCGCCCTTCATGATGGGCCTCTATAATATAACGTCGTATTTTGGAAATGCTTACTTGTTGATGAAGGTGTCTCCGAGATCTTTTATGTTTGGAGTATGTCGTTGGGTCCAATCTTCTCTCTGTTGGTGGCGGCGTATTTGTCCATGAGTTATGTGAGTGACTTTTGGATCCTCTTTGAATCGACCTTTGTCTTTTCCAATTTCTTTATCTTGGGGGTGCTTCTTGACTTCCTTATCTTCTTACGGGCAGGTGGTCTCAGTCTTGTTTTGACGCGTATCCTATGCACTCTTCGGCTTTGGGTGTGTTTTCATGTCTCCTCGAGTAGTCCTACCCCTTTTGGTAGGTTTGACCTAGGCTCCTTGTAGACTAGGTTAGAGCTATCAAAGATTCTTGGACTCTTCTTTACTTATCGTATTACGTACTTTGTTTCTTGCATCTTACGGGTCATTCTTTGCGTTGCAGACATCTTAGGAGTTTACCCTTTATTTGGCCTTGATATCTTACGTACTTTGCTTTGGTGCGTGTATCTTGCTTCGCGTGGGTGTAGAACCTTTTTCTTATTGACTTTTAACTTCTGCGACCCTCTACGTGTAGCTCGTTTGTGAGTACGTAGGTTTGGTCCTTTGGCTTTTTCTTTTGCTACTTTATCTTTTAAGGTGTGGTTTTCTACCCCTAGTGTGATATTTTGTTCGTGGTGAACGTCTCAGAGGAGTTTTCCTTACTTGAAGGGGCGATATGGTCATTGCGGCAGCTTTAGTTACGTTGTCGGCTTACATGAAGGTTGGGTCCAGCATTTCCTTCGAACCCTGAAGCGAGTGGCGGACATAGGTCAGCGTGTGATTTTATCAGCTTGTGACGTTACCCCTTACTTTTAAGGTAGGTCCGTTGCCTCACGCTAGCATTAGGTCGACGTCGAACTCTTTTAATCGACGGGCCTATTCATCGTGTGGCGTCCGATTTCTAGATTATTAGGACTTACGATGCCGGTAGACGCATCCCTGCCGGTTTGGCATTTTGCCCGTGGATTCATGAATCTTAGAGGGGACGTGGAAGGCGCAAGTACGCGTTCCTGGAGAGTGGTCGTGGCGATAGGTTTCCCTTCTTCGCTCAGAGGGTTGTGTCGTTCGTGAGGTGACGGGCTTCATTCCCCATGACCATTGCCACACGTCGCTAACAATCATGGGAAGCGTCGACTCGGAGTCGGCGGTTTGGCTAACGTTGTCTACGTATAGATGGAGCCTTGAACGTGTAGGCTAACGAAACTTCTCCCCGGCGCGGATGTTTGATGAACATTTAAGTATGAGATGATGAACATTTAGGTAATTTTTTATGAAGATCAAGTGTTTTTCTACTCGAAATTATATTAAAGTGATGTTTGATGAACATTTAAGTAAGAGATGATGAACATTTATCAACATTTTGATGAACATTTATGAACAACGTGATGAAGTTGTGTTCCCCCACAGGTACGGTTCCTTTTATTCTTGTTTTTCTATTGCTTCCGCTTTCATTTTTTTTTGTACTTTGTTCGTTTTAGCCTCCTTATCAATCAAAAAAAAAAAAATATGGAACTCATACCGGAGGTTCCACAAATTAGAAGTTTGCAAACCTTGGTCAAAAAGGTACGTGATTCTCTCTCTATCTATGCAAAATTCTTCTTATGAAGACGTTATTCGTTCGACAAATCAGTCTTCCCTAGCAAGAGCACTGAGCAAGATCACTTCAGAAAGGAAGGAACTCATTAAGGTATGTTTTCCTCTCTCTATGTTCCTTATATCTCTTGAAATCCTTCAATGATTGGCTGAAACTTGAATGATCTCTTGTCTCTTTCTTCTAAATCTCATAGAGCTCTACAACTCTTAATTTCTATGAAAAATTGACTTTGCGTAATGCCTAAATTATGTCATTCCTCTCTATGATCATTTACATGATTGCATGCTTCTCTGAAAACTTCATTTTGCATGAACAAGGTCTTATTTTCAGCCCAAAAGAGTCTTCTTGATGATTTGATCCCTCATTATAAGCCCAAAGGATAAAGGTACTCTACAACTGTCCCTTAAGCCTAAATCATGATTGTATATTCCTATGAGCCAATCTTATGTCATCACATCTGGAATCTCTCATCATGATTTTTTTAAATTATCCATATTATTATTATTTCGTATGATATTCTCTTGCACCATCTCTGGTAACGATAACCCCCATATCATACAGTACGCTCTTTTGGATTGCCTTGGAAAGAAAAGGATTGCTCTTTGTCACGCGAGAAGTCCGATTGGGTGGAGACAGAGGTGCAACATGTCTGGGATGCGTGTCTGCAGCGTGTAGTGGCTCGAGGTCTGAATTAACGTGTGAAAATTAAAAGGCAACAGGAAATTATTATGGCATTGAGAAAAGGAAAGGTGGTAAAAGATGTTTGGAAAGTGTGTAATTTATGTGGTGATTTTGGCGTGTGAACATGGAAGGAATTCTCAAACGGCTCCTTTTGGGGTTAATGCTGGCGAGTTCAAAGGGCGATTCCCTAAATCAAGAAAATCCTATTCCCTTATAAAAACCCACAAACCCAAATCTCTCACCTCACGCTCTCAAAATCTCCCGAAATCTCTCATACTTCCCTTCTCCTCAAAGAATTCCCAAGCCTCTCAACAATGGCCTCCAACTCAAAATCCTCCCAAAAACCAACCTTCGTCATCGCTAATGACGAAACCCTAGAAACCCTCCTTCAAAAGCTGACCGCCGCTGGGTATATGTCCCAGGAACCCCTCATCCCTAACCCCTCTCCCACCATCTTTCATTGCATGGTGGTCTACAAAGAGCCCAAGAATTCCAAATCCACCAACCCAGAACCCCAAGCCTCCCCTCTCCCCTCTGAATCTCCCTTCCCTGAGCACTTAGAGGTTGACAATGATGAGTCTCGGCCTGCCGGCAACGTCTCTGAGACGGCGCCAAGGAAGGACGACACTCTAGTCGACTTCGAGAAAGAACTCGAAGCCGAGGTCGCCACCCTTTCCTCGCAAGGGGGAAAGAAAGGTGGCAAGAGCTCAAACGCCATCGGGAAGAGAAAGACCCGTTCCCAGATCGCCAAGGAAGCGGTTCAAATGTCTTCGGAGGAAACGATAGAAGAAATTCCCGAGCCCAAATCCGCCAAGCCAAAGAAAGCAAGGGTCACTCGTGCACAGAGTGCCAGAAAGGGGAAGGGAGCCGTGGTGAAGAAGGAAAGTCCCTTGGTAAAGGACGTGTCTGGAAAGGTCGATCGTAAGAGAGTTGATCTTGGAAGAGGTGTTCATGAAGGAGAATGGGTTGGAAAGAGTATATGAGTTGCTCAAGGCTCAGAAGTGGGGGCATCTGTTCGAGGAGGGAGAAAGCGTCAACACAGAACTATTTAAAGAATTCTACGGGAGCTTCTCACTTGAGGAAAAGCCTCACGCCCTCACAGGGAAGTTTATTGCCAAGGGACAGGAGTGCTCTGTCTCTAGCATTGAACTCGCTTTTATTTTGGGTGTTCCTCATGAGGGGTTATGCAGCTATTCCAAGGGTCAATGGCCTCAAGACGTTCAACCCATGGAGTTGAAGAAGAAGATCAGTGAAGAGGACAACCCACCCAATGCCGATGTAAAGACGAACTCAATGGGGGTGGTCCATCGTCTCCTTCACTCCATTCTAATCAGCAACATCACTCCAAGAGAACAGAAAAGGAACACAATTCTCATCCAGGACTTCATGCTCATGGATAAGCTGCTCAGCGAAGAAAAGGTAAATCTTGCAAAGATCGTCTAACTCCACATGGAACACGCCAGCAACAGTGAGACCCATGCTCTCCTTTATCCCAGTCTCGTCAAAAAGACTCTTCAGAGTTTAATGGTGTATTCCGAGGAAGGTGAGGGTGTGTTCTACAGGCATCTGGATGAGAGCAATTTGAGGAAGATGAAGTTCAAGAAAGACAGGAATGGAAGCTGGACAAGGGCTCTAGACGCTCAGATGGATGAAGCTGAGGAAGTTTCGTCTGAGAGCCCTGACGGGGAACAAACTGAAGCGCCAACTATGGTCTACGAATCGCAAAGCTGCCATAGGGAAATTGAGTCGTGCTATTACAAATCTCTCTGATCAACAACAACGGCTGATGGGATCTTTTGAGAAGGAGATGAGTCTCGTGAGACTCAAACTAGAGAGGATAGAGACGGTTCTAGGAAGTCTTCTGCCTCAGTCAACTCCTCAAGACGACACGGAGTGATCCTATCCTTCCCTGGCACATCTGACCCCCCACTTTTTGTTCCCCAGCCTTATCTACTGTCTTCTCTTGCTTTTTATTTTACTTTGTTCATGCTTCCTGTCGTTTATGGTTGCATGTTTATCCTGTTTTGATTGTATGGTGGTCCGATGTAAGGAGGGCGTGGCTCTCAGTTAAATTTTAATAGAATTATGTTCTTGTTCTGATTTATGAGCTCTTAAGGTTGCAAGTTGACTTGATTTCATTCTTTTTGATGATGCCAAAAGGGGGAAATTAGAGGATAGCAGGACTTGAGGGGGAATTCATGACTTAGTTGTAGTTCGTTGTTTTTCTGAGGGGGAATTTTTAGTGCTTTGTTAGTCTTTGTTCCTTAGCAAGTATAAATGTCTCAGGTTTATACTCTTATTGTTAAGGATGTTTGTCATCATCAAAAAGGGGGAAATTGTTGAGATATGATGACGTTTTGATTAAATGACAAACATGCACTAATGGTTTACTTGAGTGCGTAAGTATTGTTACTAGTTTGTGCAGGAACGAAGGAAGTCTACTTGTGTGTAGACAGGAACGAAGGAAGTCTACTTGTGCGTAGACAGGAACAAAGGAAGTACAAGCAAGTACGAAGGAAGTCTTGCTGGAATCCATGAGGAGTAAGGTTACGACGAATGGCAGACAGTTGTGAAGAATAAAGTTCATCTGAAGAAGATTATTGGTAGAAGATATCTTGGAGAATGGGCTTGAAGAATTATGGAAGAGTTTCATTCCAAAGAAGGAAAGAAGATCTTGTCAAAGAAGGAAAAGAAGATCTCGTCAAATAAGGAAAGGGGAAACTCGGCAAGGATGGGCATTGGACGCTCGTGTGAAGAAGCGCCAAAGGAATAAGGAAATATTACGCGCAAGGAATATTTCCTTATGCGCTTTGTTTCCTTATTTGATCTAGGAGGCGCGCCGAAGTGTAAGGCCCAAGGTGACTACTTGGAGAACAAGTTGGAATGTCACACGGAAGGAAAGATTTCTTAGGAAGAGATTTCCTTGTGAATGAAATATTAGGAAGCGATTTCCTTTTAGAAAGATATTGTGAGATTTATGGTAATATTAGAACGGCTAGATTGGTAGTTAGGTTTGAGCTATTTAGTGTGCTATATATTGCATGGGAATGACATAGCTTAGTAAGACTTCGAAGAGCGAAAACCTAATACTCGGTTTAGAGTTGTTCTACGTGTGTGAGATTGAGATTCAAGTGAGAAGAGTGATCCGAGATCTAGCTAGGAAGTCTAGGTGAGTGATCCAAGTTCTATTGTAATCAAGATATCAATACAACAAGTAGACTCGTTCAAACTCTCTCTAGTGAAAGCTAGAGAGGAGTGTTTTTTCGCCTCGAGGACTTTTTGGTACTTGGGGTGTTTCCAGTATATATCATCGTGTCCGGTTTTGGTTTACATTATTGTTTGTCTTTCTGCATTATCTATTTATCAAGGAACAATAGCTTTTGTTCCTTGAGTTTTTATACGCTAATCGATCCAACAATTTGTTTTTCGACAGTCTAACCATTTTAGAATGTGCATTTGCATGTAATTTGACATATCAAGTGTTGCACAATAATAAGTCAGAGGATGAAGCAACATTGAAATCAAGATTGCATTGGGAATCTATAATACATAATGTGAATGAGAGGCTAAATTCCCTATTGATCCAACAGAGCAGACTAGGCACAATGCTTGATAGCAAACGGCTGGCTAACGATGGAAAAAATTGTGATAAATTGGCACAGGTATTTTCAGGTTCTCCGATAACTAAATTCAGTCACAATATTGGTTTTCACATGTTGCTTTACTCTTATTGCAGTTGGAAAGTTTCCTATTCCGGACTGTAGCAGAAATTGATAACATGTATAATGATGGACGTGTATTCATTAGTGTTCTTAAGGGAATACCAATGTAAAAGCTGAAGGAACTATTATTTTGAAATTCCAGTGAAAAATAAAAATATGAATTTAGTATGATCATATAAAACCTTTTTCTTGAAGCATAAGAATTCATGATTTGGGAAAGCAAATGCCAGTTTTGAATGCAACTACATGCCAACAGGGGTACATTCCAAACTTCGGTTATCAAAGGGCCACCATTAATCTATTATTAAAACAATGTGATGCGGGAGCATCTGATCTATCATCGAGGACACTTCTTCCTAAATCAAGAGATGTGCTAACCACTGGAGCAAGGGCTAAAGATCGATATGATCCATCATTGAAGTCATTAATAGTAGCCCGAGCTCGTATTGTAGCCATTGAAGCTCGTAGAGATCCGGTTCGAGTCAAGATGAGAAGTCAAGTATTGAAGAGGAAATAAACTAGGCTTCAGGACGAAACTTTAGGATTTGGAATCGCTCAATTTCGATCTCGAACGAGAGAGAACGAGCCGTTTCAAAAAGAGCTAACGGCGACATGGATCCAAACCCGCGACCGCGGATTCCAATCCGCGCCCGCGGATTTCTGATTAAATCAATTAATTCCCTCTTCGAGAGCAACAGACGGGCTGTGCGTTTTTCCGCACAAGCCGCGCCCGCGGATCGTGATGCAAGCGTACCGAGACTTCTTTGTTATTTATTGTTTTCGGGATTGTTTCTTTTAATTGGTTTTGCATTTTAGGATATACTTTTAATTACTTTATTTCTTTTAATTGGCCACCTTATTGAATCTATATAAGGTTTGCCCTAGTTATTGTTTTACCCCCCAGACTTTGATGTTGAATACAACGTTTATCGTTTTCCTCCCAAAAGAGTTTAATGCATTAAAAAAATATCACATTTAATTATGCTCCTACAGTATTCGTCTCAAGTCTATTTGTTTCTGTCAGTTGCTCTTCCTTTCATTTAATTTCCTAATTTGGGTCCTTTAATTATGTTTTGAATGTATGTTCGTATGTTTGTTTATGTATCGTATTTCCCTCATCGATTTTTATATGTTCCATGCGTATGTCTTTTGAGATTCTCCTTGGACATGTTGGTTGTCTTTTGAGATTCTATTTCAGCAGGTTATTATTGTGTAGATAATGATTTTAAATTATCACTAATTAGTAATTATACCTTTCAGATTTCGTTACTAATCAATATATTAAAATTTAATTAATTAAGAACATTTTTTTTATTAAAAGTTACTACATAAATATATATGTGAAAATAATATATAAATACGATAAAAGTAAACGTGTTAGGCCCGCGCTAAGCGCGGGGAATGAACTAGTCTAAATATATAAAGATTATCCCTTAGAAATTTAAGTGAGTGAGTTAATTAAGTGATAAGTAATTGTCCATAAATGAACAAATTAGTTCAATAAATAGATAACGTAGAAAAACTCACGCATCCGGTAAATCATAATCCGCACTCACTATTGGGAACAGTAATGATGCGTCCAGACTTTTTTTCAAGTAACCCGGTAAAATTTTGAGCGTATCCCGGGTGCATCGAACCTAGACTGGTTTTTTTGGAGTTTTGAAGCAGGGGCGAATCGGGCTCAACAAGGTTGCGCCCAGAAGTGACCCGGTTCATTTGGGTGCGTTAAAAATGCGTGTAGAACGATTGCGAGGTGTAAAAATAATGGGTGCGGGGTTAAAACGCCCATAGATAATGACTTAATATTTAATTCTAAGTATTGAACAACACTCTTCACATTCCTTTCATAATCTTTAATCCAAAACCCATCTTCTCTATATTTCATCTTGGCGTCCTCTCCTTCCCCATCAGTGTCATGGAATTGAGTTAATCCCATCCAGGAATATCACCTCTTTTGCTGTCATTGAGGCCCTCGGCTTCGCCCTCATAAACAATGACTCGAGGGCATACCAATAAATTATAGGAACGAGTTTCATCAACGAGATTGAGTATCTTTGTCGCTCCCGTTCTCTTGAATGTTCACCCTTACTCCGGCAGCTCCGCTAACTTCGTCATCTAGATCGTCGTCTTCAACCCCCCATGATAGGTCTCTTCCCTTCCCTCCTATCTGTTTTCGTTATCCTCATATCTAAATTAAGTTTAGGTTTTCATCAACTATCAAATTGAACTAAATTTGGTTGTATGGAATATTGAGATATCACGATTATGGGTAAATAGATCATCTATGGTGTTAGTACTTGCGCAATGTAATTAAAAAAATCATTATTCTTTGGTAGGTCTCTTTTATAGACGATTACATTGAATTATTGCTTTCAGATGCTCTGTATTTGATGGTATATCATGTGAAGCATTCAGTTAGTGGTGTTATTTTTTTCAGAACTTCAAATTCAAGAATTTTCTATTATCAACCACTAGTATAGTGCATAAAAATGCAACTGATTCAAGAAGAGATAAGAAAATTGCATAAAAGGATAGACTTTTATGGTTGGCTGAGGAAATATCCCCTGAAGTTGACACCAACTATGGTGGCCTACATGATCTTTTGATGTCGATAGAGCAAACAAAGGTATTTTTAAAGGGTACGGTGTCTGGAATGCAGCTCAGAGTTCTTGCATTGTAATCAACAAACAAGGGTATTTTTAACGATACGGTTTCTTGAAAAGTGATTTACCAATTCCTCTTATGTAATCAGCTCGCATCTACATTCTGTTGTGAGATTAAGATTATATCAATGCGTGCAAAGAACAACTGTAACTACTTTTCCTTCAGGCATGGAAAATGTAGGGAGGGCCTTAATCGAGTTGATGGAGAGTTATGTTGAAGTCTGTATGTTATGGTGGTTGAGTACCCACTTCTAAGGTATTACATTATACACCTACTGTTCATTGTGAGCCATGGAATTAAGTACTCACAAGAGCAACATTACAGGTACAGACTGCTGTTGCAACTGTGTCTGATAATATTGCATAATTGCTCATTAAGAAAAAAGCATCAACATTGATGGGGAAATTTCCAATAAGTACACACACATCAGTGTTTCTTGCTGTGATATTTGTTTTATTTTAAAGTTAATTTTCTACATTGTGTCTTTTGAGATTCTTTAAATTTGTTAATAACAATACTCAATCGAGTTGATAATGTAGTAAATTCACGATTTCCCGTTTTTTAAGAAATATGTTTTTTGTATATGATTAGACTACAAGTATGTTTTATTTTGATGTATGATGAGTTTTTATGTGTTATAAGGCACATGTGCAAGATGAAAATTTTGCTGAACCCTCTTAGTTTCTCTTTTGACAGTATATAATTTTCTGATGAGTTATGATACACTGAAGTTTTGCTCTTTTGCCTCCTATGAAAACAAGGAGGGCGAGGATAACAGTTTTGAGACCCTCAATGAAAGGCATGAAGAAGAGTTCTTCACATAGTTTTTTGTAAGGTATCACTTGACAAAAAAGGTAAAAAAAATCACTGGTCGAATTTTATAATTATTTTGCTGATTGTATTTAAAAGATTTATGATTGATGGGGCTCAATGAAGTGCTGACAAGGGAGCTTGCTAAAGATGGCTATTCTAGAGTTGAAGTTCGCATCGCCCAAAATTAATGGTCAGTAATTTTCTTTGGGATTTGTGTAACTCTGTGTGAAAGTGGTTTAAATTGATCACATTTATCATGACGGATACTGCACATATGATACAATATATTTGTGCAACATCTTATGATTTATAACCATCTCTACTGTGAAAATAGCTAACATGTAAACTATTGTTAGTGGTATATATATATATATAATGTTAAATTTGATATATTATTGTCGTTTGGTAGTCATGAAATCGTGGCTGGTGGATTCTCTTGGTAACATTTTCAGCTCAGTTGAGCTCTATAATTCGGAGAATGAAACATGCGATGTCCTTCCAATAATGGATAAGCCAAGAAGGTTGTGCTATGGCGTATTCATGGACGGGACATTCTGCGTCATTGGCAGGATCAGGGGACAGAATTCTAGATTATTGTCATGTGGGGAGGAATTTGTTATGCAAAGATGGATTTCGAGGGAAATTACGAGCATGCTGCTACTAAAAACAGTGTACCTGGAGAAAATGAAATGCCACATTTAGTTGAAGCTCCTCCATTGGTTCTTGTTGTGAACAATGAGTTATATGATGTTGACATGGAGGTGAGAAAATATTGTAAGTTGGCCAAGATGTGCTCTACAATTTGGAGATTGCCCGAGCGGGTCGGGTCGACGAACGTTCTTGGTGGGACTCAAAGTTATCGAGATGAATTATTGTTAAGAGTGGGTGACGAAACAGGGCCCCTAAAATTTCGGGGCCTCATATTTTAGTTTGAGAAAGTGTCGGGTGAAAATAACTTTTAAAATACGAACGTAAGAATGATGCACATTAGTAGTAAATTGGTAAACATTTAGTATTAATTTGGTGCACATTCGTTAACAAACTTAAAAAATCAAAAATTTGAAGAACATTCATTTTTTAAAGAACATTTATTTTTTAAAGAACATTTATTTAGAAACTGAAAAAAATTCAAGTAAAAATTGTATATGTGAATCACTTTTTCAAAGGATGTGCATCAAAAAATTTGATGCACATTTAAGTATATTTTGATGCACATTTAAATATATTTTGATGCACATTAGCCCTTCGCACGTTCTCATTTTAAAAATTGTTCTCATCGGAACCGCACCCTTTTAGTTTTAGGTCTATTATATATTTTTTATTTATATCTCCAAAATTAATAGGTTTATTTTCTACCTCTTTTTGTCCAAATTCGATCCTTTTTTCTAGAAATCGGTCTTAATTCTCAATTCAAACGTATGCATTTAATATCATAAAAGCATAGTTTACAATGAATAATTTGTCAAAAATTTTGTTATAAATTTGGGTTTTTATATGTTCTTTCGTCAACGTTCAAAGACACGGATTTTGGCATATGGGTTGCTGGTTCTCAATTTTTTTGGTTATTCTTACTTTTTCGAATTCATTTCAATCGTTTTAATTTTCATGTGAGGTACTAACTTCCTTCTTTTTACTGACTAATATTATTGATATTAAATTCGATTATTAGAATGATAAGCAATTAAGCATACTTAATAGGTAATGAAATACTACTTATTTTTTAAAATTTGTATATTTTAAGAGTTGTAGCAGGGCCCCCAAAATGCTAGGAACGGCCCGGCACCTGATGGCTTCCCTCAATGGATCTTGCTCGGGAGAAAGCAAGTTGGTACCTTTGTTTATAATTGTGTTGTCATAGGTTGTTGACGAGCATTTTAGATTGTTTAGACAGAATTCATCACGAAATTTTTCACATACCCAAATCATACTAAATAACGACAATGTCATTTTCGTTATATTGTTAATCGACTGATTGTAACATATTATTAGAAATGCATTAGTAACATGTAGTACTTATATACATTTATGCTTAATCACTCGAATAGCAATATAACGAAGATGTAAAATACCGTTATTTAGTATGATATACTTAAATCATAAGATGTAATGAACGTTTTATATGCAAGTGCTTAATAAAGTGTTATTACATATATATGAGTATAAGTATACTACTTATATACTTGTTATTACGTGAAAGTGTTCGTTTACATATTTCGAATTGTTAAGCTTGTTAATTACTTGTAAAAATGATTGTGTTATATTGCTAATGGTCAATTACTAGTTTTACATTTTTTTTTTGAGGTTTTAAGGTCATATTATGAAGTTTGGACCTAATTACATTTTAATTAGGTTTTATTAGGCCTTTGACCCGTACATCATTTTTTCTCGTTTCCGAACAATGGTAATGACCAATAGCCTTATGTGGTGCCAGTTTACAACTTCGATGTTATGTTTTTATCGTTTGTTGGCGATTAAACGAATTGGTCCCAAATTACCCTATTATCTCATCATTTATCTACTTTTTTGTTAAATACCCCCATTTTTTAAACATAAAGTTTCCATCCTCTTTAATCTATCCCATCCGTTTTTCATCAATACGTCACGCATGGACATAATCCATATGTCACGCACAGAACCCATATGTCGCGTATGGATTATTGTCATGTGTGACGTATGGATTTCAAGATAAAATGCCATGCAAGAACGTCTTGTCTCACCAAACTGAAATAAATCTCTCAATTTTTAAACCATTTTCATAACACCTACTATTACATATTATTATCTGACTTCCTTTCCATATTCAAAATACAAAAACCCAACAAATCCCATCGTTGAACAATCTTGAGCTCCATATACACCATTATCTCCCAAAAAAGCCCATTCCACATGGATGATGTGGCTAAAACGTACCCGCAAGTGTACGGGGTCAGTTGTAGTAGTCAAATGTCAATCCCACAAATACCAATGTAATATTAATTGAAACGCTATCAGTGAATTAGATCGAAAAGATATTGACAAGGACGAACCAAGTTAATGTGTCTAAGGTTAAGGATCACCGCAACAATGCTTCAGTAAATAAAATCACACTCTGCTTGAATCTATTCTAATTATTTGAAGGTAAGACATCTAGGGTAATCTACTAACTTCTTTCTGACGATAGAAAACGTGTTTGAACTAATTAACAATCGCTTTCGCGCAAATCTAATCTCATTCAAACCCATTAACGCTCTTAGAGTCAAGGAATAAACCGAAATAACATTCGTTGTCGCGCTCCGCTAAATCAACCTAAACCTATAACATCTATAATAACTTAGTATCCTCAAGAGTTATTAAGTCGTTTTCGCACAAATAACACTCAATTCCTAGGATTCCGGTAAAAGTTATCACCTTTCAGTCTCAAACTCTATCTGACTACCTATTAAATGTCTCGTCTTTCAGTCTCAAACCCCTAACAGGATCCAATCCGCCTAAACAAGAATGGACATAAAGCATCTATGAACGAATCAAATAATATTTCAATTCAGGCAAACATATAATTCCAATTACATACGCATTGTTTGGATCACCATAACCTTAGAACTAGGAATTTAGTCAAGCATGATCGAAGACATATTTGAAAGATTTAAACTAGCAATCAACATATACGAATTATTCAATATACACAGAAGATAAGAAAACTTAGTCTCAATGATGAAAGTAATCCGAGTTGACAAATGCTAGAACAATAAACATCGTCTTCCAAGGCACAAAACTCCGTCTTCCAATCAAACGAAGGCACAAAACTCCGTCTTGAAGATCTTGTGTGCGGTGCAACTCCCGAAAATCAGGAGAACAAAACTAAAAACAAAACCTAATCACTCCCGACAACAAAACCTCCTCCCACAAAACTCCCCGTCTACCCCCTTTCTATCTGATGCCTTTAATGAAATTTAGTCCACCGCCACCATTGTGGGCCGGCCCAAATCTTGTGAAAGGCTGCTTCTTCAACAATCACTCACGTGGGCCCAAATCTTGGAGATTCAAGTGTTGTTGCTCACGTGGGCACTTCATGTGATTCCAATGACTCCATGTATATAGTCCACTAGCTTTCACTCCATAAATTTTGTACAAAATTTAGCCAAAAACACCTGAAACATATAAAAGTGCGGGTGTAGATTTTGAATACAAAATAATGCAAAACTAACTATAAAAAATATAAAATATGAATGAGAATGACTTAATATAATATGCAACTAGACTCTTAAAATATGTATAAATTAGGTGTTATCAATGGAGAATGAAGAGAATTGCACCAATGAAAGAGGTGGAAAAGAAACATTTTCAAGTTATAATCTTAATGAGGTAATATTCTTTCTAAAATATTAACTTTTAAAGTGTTATTTTGTTTCAGGGTTTGATTTAGTTAGCTTTTATTGGATTCACATGTTAAATGTAGTAGTAGTATGATAAAAGATGTTGCTTTTTGGATTTTTGTTAACATTAGTGATTGTGATGATGCAAATGGTGACTTTTAAGGTGTTAGAATGATTGATGGTTTCCTTTTGTTTACATTTCATGATTTACATTGTTAGTATGTTAAAAGATGTTGTTTGTGGTATTTTGTTAACTTTAGTAATTGTGATGATTCAAATTGTTTATTTTATCCAGATTGAGTATTAGGAACATATATTATCCAACAAAGCTTTTAAAAGAAAAATATGCAAATACATATGTCACACATGGATGTGTTGCATACGTCACGCATGGATGTGTTTCATACATGACGTGTGGATTATATTCATGTGTGATGCATGTATTTTCTCTTACAGAAGCTTCATGGAGTATAGGACAAGCAAGGAAGATCCGTGTAAGATCGGTGATATGTTCTTTGCTAGTCCAGAATCAATGAAGCTCCTAAAGGCATTTTCGTATGTACTTCTAATGGACTCCACATATAGCACAATCAAGTAAGTTTTGTGTGATTATTGACAATCAAGTATGAAATTCCATAACAATGCAATATTATTATTTCAAATTTACCCTTTACGAGTACAAAATGCCATTTTTTGAGATTGTTGGAATCACTTCTACATGAAGGAACTTTGTGTTGCCGGGGCATTTATTGAGGGCGAAACTAAAGAGAATTATTTGTGGGCTATGCAACTACTTCAAGATATGTATAGAAGAATATGAGCAACACCGACTTACATTGTTACAGACCGTGAACACGCTTTTAATGAATGCAACAGATCTTCTATAACCAAACGCAAAGTTTCTTTATGTAGACGACATATCAGAAAAAACATAGAGGCCAAAGCCTCAAAAGATATTGGAATCTAAAGTCAAGGGAAAAAAACTTATCCAATGACTATTACGACTTGTTCAAGGAAACCACTGAAAAAAGGATTTGAAAGAAAGTTGTCTACTCTTGAAACTAATTGGAGGGTGCATTATTCTGTACTTCAATATGTTAGATACAATTGGATTGGTCCTTACAAAGAAAGATGTGTGTCAGCATGGGCGAATAACGTATTCACTCTTGGCAGCAACACGACAAACATGTAATTTATCTGTACTTACACTTTTACACATTTATTTGCAATTTCTCACGTTCAACAACAAGTTCTATAAAAATGCAAATTCATACGTCACGTATAAAACCCATGATACGCGACTACGAAATCCCTGACATGTTATTTGCATTTTTACACGTTCATAAGCGTGTTCTGTAAAAATGCACATCCATATGTCACGCATCGACACAATCCATACGCGACATATGGATGTACATATGGACTCGACAGAATCTCAGTTTCCAACTGTGCTGGATTTTGAACCCTTTAAGTAAATTAAAGAGTTAAAGGAGCACATTCTTGATTGAAGTCATATTTGAGTGGTGGACAAGGTAGGCTAGATACAGTGTGATGGCAGGCAAATCTGCAGGATCAAATATATGAGGTTGAAAACGTTCTCTTGGGGTGGATGTTGGGGAAGTCGTTGTTGAAATGGCTTCGAGAGATCGTTGTGGCAGACGATCGATCGAACCTTGTCCTTCAACAAGTGTTATCTACCTTGACTCAGTCGTCGATCTAGGTAGACTAGCTTGACTCGGACACGATAAGCAAGTGACGTCTTTCTTGACTCAGCCGTCAATCTAGAAAGACTCACTTGACTCGAACTAACCCAAGGAATCCACCTAGGGTTCTTTCAAGGTTTTGAAGTCGAACTATGTATAAACACAGATCGATCTCACAGGTGGTCAATATCAAACCAAGCGTTGACTTCTTGCAATTCAATATCAAACCAAGACAATATCAAACCAAGCGTTGACTTCTTGCAATTCAATATAATCCAAAGCTACAGCTAAAGACGTTAAAACAACGTCAAAACTAAAAACGTAAATCTCAATTCTCAATTTGTCTAATCTGCCTAAAACCTTAGAAAAACACACATTAAATAGCCTTCACGAATGGCTTGATTCCCAAGAAAGGAAACCCTAGAAAAGCCCTAAAATCTTGAAACTTGTTTTGATCATGGCGGCCTCGTCGAATCTCAAATGGGCCTCAAATTTAGAGACAATGAAGATAAGCCCAAGTACTGAAACATATCCAAAGGAGAGCTTAATCCGATATTCCGTTTGCCCAAACGAACAGAAACAAGTTCGGTCCTTGCAGCAGCCATATCTTGGTCATCGGGCCTCTGTTGGGCTTCAACTTTGGACACGGCCAAGATAGGCCCAAGAAGTATATTCTGACCAAAGATCTTCTCAAATGGACGCCCGAGCCGCCCATGCCACTCTGCCCTAGTTCCAGCCCATCTTTGACAGCATCGCCTCTTATCATCTTCCCGACCTTCAGCTCGGCTACGAGATCGCATCACGGGTTGTTCTGGGAGACGCTCCAGCGTACGTACATCATCCTCCTCCCCTTGAAAAGGATTCGTCCTCGAATCCTCTTGCTCTTCTAAATTCAGCTCGTCTTGAAAATGGGGCCCTTGTGAGCTCACCTATACAGTCATGGGTGCCAAAGATGAATAATGCCCCAGCTCTTGATGAAGCTCCGACGTACGTACATCATCCTCCCTTCCTTTGAAAAGATTCGACCTCAAATCTTCTTGACCTGCAAAAAGGAGCGCCACGTAACAAGTATCTGGACACACAACAAGACATAAATATTTACTTGAATCGAACAAAGCTTGAAGTGTAGTACTAGAAGTCATGCTTGCAAAAGTGAGAAAACTTCCCTTCATATTGCGCAACCTATCTTCTAGAGTCATAAGCACATAGATAGCACATGAATGATTAGCAATGACTCTAAGAAATCAAGATGCACAATCATGGATACCAATGAGCGACAATCCTAAGCCTAAGTGCAAAGGATATACCAAGATGCAAGCAATAACTATGCCACCTTTCTTTCTATTCCCAATCGGATTTCTAAACATGTTAGGCAGAATATAATAAGTATACGGGAATGAGAAAGCATCATTGAGACCTGAATGCAACCTATATGATGTGTCTTTAAATGGAGAGAATAATGGCGCAAATGCCCAAGTTTTTGAACTCTTATCACACATATGCCCAATTTCATGTGGATATTATTGTAATATCCATATGAGGGTTATAATAGTCCAAAAAAATATTTTTCCTATTAAAAAGAAAGGATTTATTATAATTTCATTTATCTTTATTTTTTTAACTGAAATGATTATTTTAATATTATATGAAATTAAGAAAAAGGAAATTCAAAATAATAAATAAAAAAGAAAAGAAAATTAATATTAAGAAAAAATATAATGTAGGAAAATCAAAATAATAAATAATAAAATATTCAGAAATTAAAAATAAATAAAAAATTCAAATGTTTGAAGTTACGGTTTTTTTACCAATTAATTCCTTAACTGCTTCTTAATCCACTTAAGTAGCATTAGGCTAAATTAATTGCAATTACCCATTTTCAATCCCAGCTTACCCATTTCTCTCTCTCTCGTCTTTGTCTCTTCTCCATTTCACTCCCATCGTCTTCTCTCTTCTCCCATTTTCACTCCCAACTCTCAACCGCCCTCAAGTGCTATCAACCGCCCTCAACCTCTCCGGAAACCGCCCGTTTCTCACAACCGTCTTTCTTTTCCGAATCTCTGTCCGGCCACTCTCTCTCTCTCAAGTTATGGCCCCCGTGACCAGAGGTTCAGCACCCCCCGCATCCCAGAAGAGAAAGAGAGACTCCAAGGGAGAGTCTTTAGGGAGAAAGAAGAGGCAAACGGAGAAAACCCCCAAATCCAAGAAGGGGTCGTCGGGGGAAGTGGAGAGACCAGTCTCCCAAAAGAAAAAGGAGGTATTGACTCTGTTGGACAAATGGAGAACAATCGAGCCTTTGCCTTTCAAGGAGAATGTAAGTGAATTTTGTGATATTTTCATTTCGAATTCGAGCGTATGAGTGAAGTTGGTGAATTTAGGGTTGACTGAAGCAATTGCATGTAAATTTGACATTCCCCCAGAGGAATTTTCACTTGTAATTGGAGTTGAGAACAAAGTTGTGAATACTTTGATTATTGTTTAGGGTTATCCTGTCATACTCCTTACTGTGTCCGGGCATACAGTTATCTTTGTCCTGACATCCTGTTGTATGTGTCCAGACACTTGCAGTTAGTTTTTGTGTAGCTTATGTGCATTCAGGAGTGGAACCAGTTTATGTAGATTCATTTCTTCATGTGTATTTTGAATCTTGACACCTCTTAAAATAATTCATGTCATATGCATTGTGAACCAGTTTATGTAGTGAAAGTATCTGGATTTCAGTTTCTAAATATTGACAGTTTATAAGGAAATGCATGTACATCTGTATTATGAATCTTGACACCTCTTAAAATAATTCATGTCATGTGCAATTGTGAACCATTTTATGTAGTGGAAGTATGTGGATTTCAGTTTTCTGAATATTGACAGTTTTTAAGGAAATGCATGTACATCCTCTTCTCCTCACTTGGTCTAGATTGTTTAGTTTTATCCTGACATGCTCTTCAATGTGTCCTGACATATACATATCTGTTTTCCCACACTTGAACTTTGGTTGTGTAGCTTATTTGTTATCCTGACAGACTCTTGACTGTGTCCTGCCATAATACTATTATTAATCTGTCATGTTATGTTTTTGTAGGTGATGTATTCCTACTACAAGGGAGATGCATTGCATGGACGTGTAAATATCAACTGCAGGAGGAAATATTTGAAAGATATTGAGTCCAAACTGACTTGCCAAGACTGGAGAAGGATCTGTGGCAGCCCCTTTGGGGATGTTGTCAAGATGGTCAATCAAGTGACCTTTTCTTCTCAAACTGTCCATTCAGTTTTCTTCAAGCAGTTGAAGAGTGAAAAGAAGTGGGAGACATGGTATGAGATTGCTGGCCAGCCATTGAGATTTTCACTGCAAGAATTTTCTTTGATAACTGGCTTGAATTGTGGCCCTCTTCCCAAGGAGATAAAATCATATAGGAAGCAAGACAACCAAGTGATGGACAACTTTTTTGGTGGTCCTGATGGTTCAAAAACTTCAGTGCAAGACCTTTATAAAAGGTTCATGAAGCACAAACCCTTGGACAACCACAAGTTCAAGTTAGCAGTCTTGCTTACTGTGGAAGGGATAATTCTTGGAGGTGATAAGAAGAGACTTGTCAAAGCAGAACATGTGAGGTTAGTGGGAACAATTGACAAGTTCTGGAGGTATCCATGGGGAAGAGTTGCCTACATGGAGCTGCACAAGGCACTGACCAGATCAATGGCAAGAAGAATGATATCCATGGAGAAGTCTATCAAAGTCTCAGATTGTTGTAGGATACCATACAACCTTCAAGGGATGCCAGTGGTGTTTCAGGTATAGTAGTACATTTAAGTGTGACATGATATATATTTAATGGTTTTGTTTGTTTGTTTGTGTAGGTGTGGATTTGGGAGTGTGTACAGTCTGTGGGAGTCAAGTTTGCCTCCAAGATTAGTGAGACCCAAATCCCTAGAGGAGTGCGTTGGTCTGCAACCCAATGCCGTGAGCATGGATTCCTAAGGCTGGCTTTTGAAGAAGAAGGTCTTGAAGTCTTGCCTCTACTTGTTGCAGATGAATCTGAGAAGGAGTTGCTTAATGGTTGCACATTCTCAGATGAAGTAGAGGACGCCTTCTTTGACCAGATCACATCTTAGTTTATGTCAAAGACCAAGGACAGTGAGCCTACACAAGTAGAGGACCTCTTCAAAGACCAAGGACAAACTCAAGGACAATCCACTGGGGATCAAGGTCTTAGCAGAGATGTCCTGAAGGCTTTGTTCATGAAGTTTGACAAGTTGGAGGTTGCTGTTTGTCAGAGGTTTGAGAGGCTGGAGAGAAGGAACTTTGTTGCAGAGGAGGAGGAGATCACCAAGAAAAGGATGGGAAGGAAGAGAGTGAAGAAAGATGTTGTTTCTGAGGAGGAGGAGGTCCCTAGGAAGAGAGTGACAAGGAAGAGTGTGGCAAGGAAGAGTGTCAAGAAACCAGCCGGGAAGGGTAAGAAGAAGGTTGAAGTTGAAAGTTCTAGTGAAGAGAGTGAAGAAGTGAGTGAAGAGTATCAAGAGCCGTCTGAAAGTGATGAGAGTGGTACTGAGGAGGAGAGCAAGGAAAAAAAAGTGGATACAGGAGTGGAAAATGATGGAGAAAGTGAAGAATCTGAGGAGGAAGAAGAGAGTGACAATGATGGGGATGACAATTGAGGGAATGGTGATGATGGAGATGGAGATGATTGGTGTGAGAAAGCTGACGCAAATGCTGTGACAGTTGAGAATGAGGTATGTACACTATGCTTGGATAATTTTTGAATAATTCAGGATAATTTTAGGTGAATGACAGGATAATTTAAGCTTATGACAGGATAATGTTAAATCATACTAGGATAGAATGTGAAATATGACAGGATAAGTTATGTTGCATGTCAGGATATTTTCTAAAGATTGAAATCAAGGATTTAAGAACATGTTATTGCAGGAAAGAGGACTTATTATTTACCATGAACCAGTATTTGATTTTGGTAATAATGAGGTGTTGGAGGACCAAATGTTTTCACAGGGTAATGCTGAGGAAGTTGTTGGGAATGTTGAGGATGTTGTTGACAATGTTGAGGAAAGGGCTGAGGAAGTTGTTGGGAATGCTGAGAAAAGGGTTGAGGAGCCAGTGGATAATGTTACTGCTCCTTGTGTGAATGTGAATGAGGAGTTGGTAAGCTCCAAAGATTCCAGTGACAATGAGGTATGATTAGGTTATTGGTGTCTAGGATCTGTTTGTTTAATATGACAGGATATATATGGATATATGACATGATTATTTGCAGGGTCTCGAAGATTTTCAGTTGGTTGGTGTTGGTAGAAGAGAAGGTGATGTGGTCATGAATATTGTTGCTGAGCTAGCTGAGAAGGCAACTGACAAGGATGAGAGCGACCCTAATGTGCAAGATGAATTGAAAGATAATGATCTTGTAGATGCACCAAGGGAAGAGCTCACCCAGCATGCTACAACTGAGGATGAAAAGGCTGAGAAGGAATCAAAGGCTGAGGAGGAGAAAAGGGTTGAGGAGGAAGCCAAGGCTGAGGAGGAGGAAAAGAAAAAGGCTGAGGAGGAAAAGGGCAAGGCTGAGGAGGAAATGGCCAAGGCTGAGGAGGAAGCCAAGTTTGAGATGGAGATAGGTGAGGAGGAAGCCAAGGGCGAGGAGGAAAACACTCAGGAGGGAAAGGATGTGGCTGAGGTGGAGAAAGGTGAGGAGGACAAGGAAGATGATTTTGCCAAACCCAAACTGGTATTTAGCAACAGGGTGAAGCATGTTAGTGGCCGTTCTCCAAACAAGGTGTCTCCACAGAAGCAGAGGTAGTTTTAGGAAAATGACAAGATATTTTTTGTTGCATGACAGGATTGGTTTTTGAATAATACATGATAGTTTATGTTGAATGGCAGGATTGTTTATTGTATATGACAGGATAGTTTCTTGAACTTGACAGGATTGTTTGTTGAACTAGACAAGTTATGATATTTTTTGAGTTCACTGTGGTTTTGCAGGATCATGCCCAAGCGTAATACAAGGCCTTCTAGTTCTCTCAGCTCTCCTTACACAACCAACACCACCAAGAACACCACCAAGCAAAACACCAAGAAGGACACCCCCAAGGACATTCAGGAGAAGAAGAAGGAAGTCTACACAAAAGATTTTTGGAAGAAGATAACCAAGAATACAGCTGTGAAAGAAATGACAGAAGGAATAGCATGGTACATTGACGAAAGGTACTTGAGTTAAATTGGTGTAACAATATTGTGTTTTATGTTGATTACAATGAAATATTAAAATCCTATATTGTGTTTAATGTTTTAGCTCTGAGGAGTTTGAGGGCATGAGTGGAGTGGTTATTGACAAGGCCTTCCATGAGGCAATTCTTGAACCAAGACACTGGTGGGATAATTTGGTAAGTGTGACAGGATATAAATTTGATTTCTTATTTTTTCAATCTTAAGTGTAATTGTGTACTTGTATTGGCAGAACATCGATGAGGTCCTTTTCCACGTGAGGGCTGAGCTGAGGAAAAAACCATCTGATGACAAAGCTGCCATAATGGATTGTCCATGGTCTGAGGATTACAAGGACCAATACAGGAGTGAAGGTCGTGGAGATGAAGTAACATTAATTCCAGATCGTGTTGTCAGGTATTTGAAGGGAAGTCTTCCATTCCTATTTGGAAAAAACTGGGAAGATGTGGACTTCATTTATGCACCCTTCTTCGTTGGAGGCAACCATTGGGTGACAATTGAAATAGACCTCCAGAAGTGGAAGCTAAATATGTATGACTGAACACCAATCTGAAGCCAGAGCGGGTAATAGAAAAAGAGGTCGCCCCAATCCTGAAGTATTTGCCAAAGTTTTTGAGCAATCACGAGGCTCTGTCCACAAAGTATGCAGATAGACTTCAGGAGGACCTGGCTTATGAAGGAAGGATTGAAGGCTTACCACAGAATAAGAGAAGGTAATATATCCCTCCACTCTTCTGTTATTTACCCTCCACACTTTATAAATATGTTACTAAAGCTTGTTTTTGTTTACGGTGGTGGTTGTGGTGCATATACTGTGAAGTACATTGAGTGGTTGTGTTTTGGAAATAATGAGCTCTCCCAAATATCGGACAAGACAATCGACATGCACAGATTAGACATTGCTACCAGCCTGGTTGGTGACAAATGGGTGAGTAGGTTGAATAATGTTGATGACGTTGTTACACAGTAAGAATAATGGTTTGTGTTGTGTTTTATGTTTCTGAATATTCGGTTTGGTTAGTGTGAATATTGGTTTGGTTTTGTTGACCTATGTTGGTCTGGAACAATGGCTTGCTTGTAATACAAATTTGTGGTTTGAATGCAATTTTTTAGTCTTACCCCTGCCACCTATGTCAACTCAAAATGTTAGGATGTGACAACTGCAAAAGTGTACCAGTTGCACAGTGATAGGATGAAAAAGTAATATTGTCAAGAAACAGTTTTTAAATCGTATAAAAGTTTCAAATTTTTAAAAAACCCCGCCTTCATATTGTGTTACACTTCCTACAAATTTCTAGTTTGAATGTAAGTTTCTAGTCTTATCCGTACCAGCTATGACAACTCAAAGTGTACCAGTTGTAAAGTGTCAGGGTGAAATAAGAGTGTTGTCAGGATAAAGTTTTCAAACTTGATTTTAAAATTTCAAATTTTAAAATAACCCCGCCTTCATTTTGTGTTACACTTGAAGTCTATAAATAGCATAGTTTCCTACCGAATATTGTCATGCTCTCAGTCCATAAATTATCAAAAATATGGATCGCGTTATGGATTTCACAAGAGTCTATAGTGAAGTTTACCATGGTGGCTCCCTTGTCCCCAACAGCGGAAGAATGGCCAGTGTGACGAGCCACATCTATGAAGGTGGTCTTTGCGAAGATTGGGCTCCAGCGGCAGATAGTGTGAGGGACATCAATTGGCTAAGAGGACAGCTTTGGAACCTCAACAACCGCCAGCATCATGACCATTATTTCTTTGAGATGGTTCATACTCATGGAGGGAGGATCACTATAAGATCCTTGCAGCACTCACGTGATGCCCATGCCCTTGCAGATCTAGCAAGGTCCGTTGCTCTAATCAAAATCTTCATTGTCACTGCTGAACACCCCTTGGAGCTCACCAAGAGGTGGAGGCGTGACTTCTTACCCCCGGGTCTCGACATACCACACCATGGAGATGAAGACTCTAATGTTATGTAATTTATGTAGCTCGTCAGGATGTCCGGGAAAGTGTGGCGGGACATGTTCTAGTTTGTGATCTAAGTACTATTATGTCTTCTTTTCAGTTTCTATGCTTTAATATTCTATTTTAATGAAAAATTATCTTTCTTCAGTGTGACTTCTGAGGATTAAAAGTTGTAGTTTGTGGTTGCATTCATCCTAGTGAGGATGAAAGTGAACATATTACAGGATAATACAGAAAGGGTGGACGGAAAGTAATACCAAATTCATTAAATTCTTTTATGGAAATACAATACAAGATAGAAGGAAACAACAGAGAAAAGGAAACTGAAATGAACGAAATAACATGAAATGAGACAACATCAATAGTTGTACACTTCAATATCGTACACGACACCATTGGAATCCGCAGTTTGTAGGTCGAAGAGGCACTCATCGTTGTACTTGAGCTTATTGTCTTGAACAAAAGCTCTCCAACCCTTGCCCAAGCGGTAGACATTGTTGTGGTGTTTGAGAAGAACTTTCCAAGTCTGAAGTCCAACTCTAAGTGTTATTTCACAGTTCTTGAAGTCTTTCAAGAACTTTTCTCCATGACCAATGGGAATACATAGACGACAGTCCCCATGAACGTATGACCGTTTCATTGTGACGAAAAAACTTGTTCTTTGGTAATTTTCGTCGAGAAATGGGTCTACGACGTGATAAGCAGCCATGAAGGAGTTGAGAGAAAGAGAGAAACAAAGCCTTGGTAGTAGAGAAAGAAAGGAATGAGTTATGTTCGATAATGAGAAATAGTGGCCTTTATATATAAGAAAAATTTCACCAAAACTGAGTAAATGTGGTAAGTAAATGTTCTGGTAGGTAAATGTGTTTGACTCCTTTTTTCTTGAAAACATGTACTGACGTTAGTGCAGAGTAAAGGCAAATTTGACTGCATTTATTATGTGGAGTTAGGTGGTGGGATGGTAAATTTGAGGTGTGACAGGATAAAACAGAATAGACGGAGGGAAAACAAAATAAAACTTAACAAAGCAAACAAAAAAAGCATTTAAACATTCATACTAACAGAATTTCAACATCCAACCCAAAGTAATATGACATATGAAATTAAGTGTGACAGGATAAAACCGTTGTACTGTCAGGATATAACATCATTTCCGGAGGGATTGATGTTACAATTGTTCATTTACCAAAAAGTTAGCATTGTTCACATACCAAAAAGTTAGAACCTTGTTGTCTTACCCTTGTATCCTATGGTCTTCGACTTGCCTGTCCTCCCCTTGCAGCCCGGTAGCACGTGTTGTGAGTATGGCCAGGCAGACCATATCTTGCACATCTCGTGGACACTCGTTTGTAGGGCCTCTCCCACCTAGACTTATATCTATTCAACCTTGGTCTTCCAGGTCCCCTTCTTCACACGCATTTCTACACATTTCTCCACAGCAAATGAGACCAAAGCCCGTTGAACCTCCTCCTTCGTTGGAAAGACATCTCCAACCTTCATTGCCAATGGCTGAGAGTTAGAGCACAATTCTTCTTCCTCCAAATTTTCAATATCAGCAGGAACATCGTAGTGGTAAGATCCTTGTTGATGTTCCTCATCATCTCCTCCCAGATATTCATAGTCCTCAACCTTCACATGATCATCATCAAATTCTACATCAGAAAGGTTGACAAGGTCCAAACCTTGTCACTTGGTTGTAGACATAATAAAATCCTCCTCTTCATCGTCACTGATTAGTGACACAACCTCAGGTTCAATGCATTTCTTAGCTTTCTTTGATTGCCCTCCACATTCCAAAGATATCCTGACGAGCTTATCAGAAGATCCTGACACATCTTCTTCTTCTCTCAGCTCATCATCTACTATGTTGTGTAGCATGTGATCTGACATTCTCTTTAGGACTCTTACATGGTAAGAAGGTCCACCAACATTTTCAGTCTGAGAGCAAGGTTGAGGTGCACTACCTTCAACATCCATCATCTCTTTTTCTTCCTTTGGAATTACATTAGGGTTTTCATCTAAACCAATACATATAGGCTCCAGCACATAATGCAAAGGAATTGACCATATTCTATCTTTGCATGTTAACATGTTCAAGAAGAAAAAAGCATCTACATCATCACTATCGCAAATATCGAAAGGAGGAAGATTTTGGTTTTTTGGAGGCATGTAGGTCAGCTTTAAGGAAAACCTCTTAACATCTATGACAAGCTTTTCTTCCACCATTTTCAGAAGCCCTTCATATTTGATCTCATCATTGACCATCAAAGCCTTTGTTTTTTTAGGGTTTTCATACACCCATTGCTCATTCTCTACCTTCCAATTGCCTCCACAAATTAAGGAGAGGATATATGTTTCACCTAAACAAGCCAAAACAAGAAAAAACATGGTCATTTATTGCTACCAATACACAAAAACCGTTTTCATTTAATATAGAAACTTACCAATTCCTTCCTTCTTCTATATGGCAGGATATGAAGAAAATTGAATGAAGCAAGAGATTAAAACAAATGGCCGACAGGATATGAAGAAACTTTAATGAGGAAGATGGAGTGAAAGAAAGAAACACACTTAATGAAGAAGATGAAGTTAAGATTAGCAAAATTACATTCATTTACGAGAAAAATTTTGCTCTAAGTGACCTTCCATCAATTTGGCGGGAAAAACTGGCGCCTTGGACTTTTTATGTGGCTGAGATTCATTCTGGAACGGGTGAACAGTGTTCCGTACGGATGTCAGAAATTTTGTGTGGCTGATCGTCGAAGTTCCTGACAGCTTTCCCAATTCAGCCGTTTTTTGTTTAAAAAATTCCTGACACATGTACGGATTTGGACACTTTTTCTTCTTTCCTTCTTTTCTTCTTTTCTTCTTTTGTTCTTTTCTTCTTTTTCTGCCGAATTTCATTCTTCTTTTCTTCTTTTTTCACCTCATTATTATATTGTTATTGCATTTTCATTTACCTTTTCCCATTATTGTTTTTTGATTTTCCAACTAAAAAAGAAAAGTGAAAAGAAAATACATTTTGGATATTGCAGTAATATCCAAAATGCTTTGGGCATTTTTGTTAGTTACCCCCCCCCCCCCCAGGGTATTTTTGCAAATGAGCCTTAAATGGAGCATGATAGTACTTGGTAGAAGACTGATCATATACAACAGACTCATGAAAGACAAGAGAGTTTGTCTTGTAATCAGTATGCACATTAGATGAAAACCAACATGCACAGTTTAAGCTCTTCTTCTTATGCCTATGTATGTGCTTAATAGTGCTACTACAAACAGAATAGGCATTCCTAGGCAAACCAACAAGCATACAAAACAGGGGAAACACATGATGCATGAGATATGAATGTCGAACACTATGCATATATGCAACAGATGGCATAGAAGACAAATGATAAGAAGAGAGGGTAAAGGATCCTTCCCGGAAATGATGATTCCTCAAGTGGATGGCAGAAAGGCTCTTCTTAGCTATGTTAAGCTCATCGACATCTTCTGAGGTGATGAAGTCCTTGTTGGCCTCTTCTACTTCTTTTCTTGGCTTTTGGTTGTCCTCCTCTGCAGCCTGCTCTACAACAATGTTCTGGTTTCGAGCTCCTTCGTCTTGAGCCTTTCCATGGACTACATTCAGGGATTTTTCCCATACTTCTTTGGCGACTTATTCAATCACATCCTGGACGTTTAGTTGCAACTCCATTTTGACATCAACGTGTGCCACTTCTCGGACGTCCTCCTTTCCATAAGCATGGACAACATCTGAGGTTTGGGTTTCATCAACTTCATCCTCGTAGATGTAGTTGCGATTTGGGAAAATATCAGCCAAGTGACCTCTTCCTCCACACATAACACATATGATGTCACGTGTTCGAATTCGAGGTTGCAGAGCTGAACCATACTGGTCATAAGGATTGCTAGCAAATATCTCAGGTGAGTCATAAACTCCCTCGGTCTGCATCAAAGAGTCAGAAGAAAAACCATAGGAGTCATAATAGTAATGTTCATGCTCGTACCTCATATGTGGGTTCATGTCATGAAAATCAAGTCTTTGATCCTCTAGTTGTTGCACATCCTCACAATATGAAAGATCATCATAGTGGTAGACTCTAGTTTGCTCATTGAAGCTCACCTTCTTCTTCCTCCTTTGAACAATCCCATATGTCGCTCCATAAGCTTGGGCTCCATAGTAGTCATATCCTGAGCGGTTCATCGACAAGTATTGACCATGTGAGTAGCTCATGTCCTCCCAGTTGGCATATCTATGATCAGTCCAACCAACGTCAAACACTTGACGATCCATGAATGGATCCTTAGGTTTGGCTTTGGAACGAAGACGATTTGTGTATGGGGGGGGGGGGGGGGGTCGGCCGACTCTGTTTGTAGGGTTTCAAGAGTCTCTTCAAATTTTGGAGGCTTGCTTTCCAATAATAAAATCCCTACAAGAGAATAAAGGAAAGGAAATAAAATCTAGAATATCTAAAAAGGAAAATAAGAAAATAAAAGAAAAAATTATATTGTTAGATAAGATCTCACCAACTTGGTAACAACTTATCTTCCAAGTAAATAATATCTTTTATTTTCCTAAAAAGAAAGGAAAATAAAACAAATAACAAGATATGGTAACAAGAAGATCTTCCCCCTTTTCTCTATTTTTGGAAAAATGAGGTGGGAAGGGGGAAGGGCCACTCGGCCGGCCCAAAGGCCAGCCCGCTAGGCGCGGTTACGCGCGCCTCGGTGTGCGTGCTCCCGCTCGAGCGGTGGATCCCGCCTTGCCAACTTGGCGATTCTCCTCGTAATCTTGCCCTGCAAGATTGTTAGCTCACTTGAAATAAAAGAGACAAAATTAGGTTAACAATTAATTTCGCAGCCCTAGGCTCGAAATTCCTCACGCTTTCCCTTTTCAGAAGGTTCTCTCACGGCCGACTGGCCGTGGAAGGGTAGGGAGCTTGAAAACGCCTCTCGCTCGTATGCCCTTTTCAAAATTCCAATTAAAAAAAAAAAAATTCTGATTTCCTTCCGAAAATAGTTGCACAAAATCTTAACAAAAAATCTTCAAACCTGATTCTTCCCTTGATTTATGGGTTGGTTAGGGTAAGAATGGATTAGGGTTTTGGCTCAGCCTGGCCGTCCGCCGTCCCTAGGCTAAGACGCCGCTCGCTTCTCTCGGCTACACTCTCCTCTCCGGCGCTCGTCACACGTTTTGAGGAGGATTTGGCCGAAAACATTTCTCACCCTCTCGGCTTAAGGTAGATCTGAACAAAACACCCGAGTGAGTAAACTTCAAGCAAAGGGAATACGAAACAAGAACGTTTTACCTCGTTTAGCTCTGATACCAAATGATGGCAGACGAATCTGCAGGATCGAATATATGAGGTTGAAAACGTTCTCTTGGGGTGGATGTTGGGGAAGTCGTTGTTGAGATGGCTTCGAGAGATCGTTGTGGCAGACGATCGATCGAACCTTGGCCTTCGACAAGTGTTATCTACCTTGACTCATTCGTCGATCTAGGTAGACTACCTTGACTCAGACACGATAAGCAAGTGACGTCTTTCTTGACTCAGTCGTCAATCTAGAAAGAGTCACTTGACTCGAACTAACCCAAGGAATCCACCTAGGGTTCTTTCATGGTTTTGAAGTCGAACTATGTATAAACACAGATCGATCTCACATGTGGTCAATATCAAACCAAGCGTTGATTCCCAAGAAAGCAAACCCTAGAAAAGCCCTAAAATCTTGAAACTTGTTCTGATCATGGAGTCCTCGTCCAATCTCGAATGGGCCTCAAATTTGGACACAATAAAGATAAGCCTATGTACTAAAACATATCCAAAGGAGAGCTTAATCCGATCTTCCGTTTTCCCAAACGAACACAAGCAAGTTCGGTCCTTGCAGTCCAAAAATGGGCTAAGTAACCCTTTTAACAATGTTTTGTGAAGAAACTAACCCTTTTTATACAAGGAAAGCAATCTAACCTTTTCCTTTTACAATCTGATGCACGCGCTCCCCTTCCTCTCCATCCCTTCCCTTCCCTGCCGAAAATTTTTCCCTCCAGCTTCTCCTCCATTAACGATCATCTACGTTCTCCTTCTCCACACGGATTTCCTTCCTCTTCCTCTGCTGTCATCCTCGCACTTCCTCTGCTGTCATCCTCGCACTTCCTCTGCATTTGGAGCGAGAAAGCTCGATCCTTCCCGCTGCTGTCAACTCCTCCGAGCCGCAGCAAACGACTGAATTTGGTGGTTCGAATCAAATTTTCTGGTAAGTGAAATGAAGCACGCTTCGCGCGCTTCATAAGATCTCTCTCGCGGTAGATTCTGGAATGAAATTCAAGGTTTGACATCATCAAACTAGCAAAGCATCAATCTGCCGTCTCGATATAAGAAACTTCCTACTGCATATCCAATTCAAGGTAAAATTCAAACTGTCATCATATAATTACATGAATGTGAATGCTAAAACACACGAAATAATTAAATAAAACTGTGATTTTAAAGACTTTCTGTATTTTTGATGACAAAATGTTGTTAAAAAAAGGATTTTGGTGGACAAATAAGATGAAGAACAGTGATTGAATAAAATAATGAAAACTGGATGACAGAGTGTTGATGAATATAGATGAAACTGATGAATGTTGATCCTGATGACAATATGATGCTCATATAGAAAGTTGATGACATAAATATTGAACTTAGATTTAAAAAAGTAAATGTGATGACAGTTTGATAAATAGATGATGTGTGTTGGATGACAGTAATGCAGAATGTTGATGGATTATATGACATAATATAACAATTCAGGAATTTAAACAGTGATGACAGAATGTTGATGGATTACATGATGAGTGTTGGATGACAGAAATAAGATGACAGTATTGTTGTTTAAGAAAAGGAGTTGATGACAGGATTTAGAATTTAAAATTATAATATTAGGTATGATGTCAGATTGAAAGTTGGATTCAGTACAATTCAGGAATTGTAGAGTGATGATAGAATATAGATGAAACTACTGAATGTTGATCCTGATGACAATATGATGCTCATATAGAAAGTTGATGACATAATATTGAACTTAGATTTAAAAATGTAAATGTGATGACAGTTTGATAATTAGATGATGTGTGTTGGATGACAGTAATGCAGAATGTTGATGAATTAGATGACATAATATAACAATTCAGGAATTTAAATTTAAAATATTAGGTATGATGACAGATTGAAAATTGGATTCATTACAATTCAGGAATTGAAGAATGATTACAGAATGTTTATGAAAACAATAACATGTGCTATACAGGTACAAAATGAATATTCTAACTGTATGTTGGGGAGGAGACTGGAAGATGAAAGATGGTTCAAATGCTTATGTTGGGACATTGATTTCAAAAGCATTTGTAATCGACATCAACATAGGGTTGGATGGTGCAAAGGATACCATTATTCAAAGGTTTAATCTGAAGACACAAGCACATGAAATTGAGTTGTCGCACTTGAATCCTTTCCAGAAAATTCAGATACCATATATTGTAGAGACGGACGAGGACTTCAATTGTTTCATTGAAATCAACAAATTAGAGAAGGTGCAATGGAGTGTGCCTTTGTATGTGACAGAGAGAAAAAAGAAGAAGACAACTAAAACGACAGTAGTGAGGGAAAAAAACAGCCTTGTTCCATTTCAAAATGATTATGAGATGGAAGGTGGGAGTGAGGTAATTAGTTGTGAATCAAGGGACAAAATTACTGAATGGGGAGAAAATATGGAGGGTGATAGTCCTTCTTATCAAGACTACACAGGGTTCATCCATATTGGACAGATTTTTGACTCAAAGGAGATGCTCAAAGTTGCCATTAGGAAAGTCGCTATGAGGGAGAACTTTGTGTACAAAGTATACAAGTCAACCCCTGATTTGTTTACTGTTAAGTGTGCTGATGAGAACTGCAACTGGGGGCTGAGGGCAATGGTGTTGAAAGACACACATTTCTTTGAGATAAGAAAGTATAGAGAAGAACACACATGCTCTTTTGAATTTAGATGTGAAAACCAGTGCAAGCCAACATACAAGATGGTTGGAGAGCAGATTAAAACAAGGTAACAAAACATATTAGCAAAAATAGTTATGGTCTTATACAAACACATTAATATTGAAAGATGACAGTTTGGATGATTTATTGTGTGTGTAGGTATGAAGGGGTGAAAACTGGACCGAACCCTAAAAGTATCCGGAACGACATGAGGAAAGAACATTGTATGGATGTGAGCTATTGGAAGGCTTTGAAGGCAAAGGAATGGGCACAAAATTTGATTAGAGGAACACCACAAGAAAACTATGGAATGTTGCCTATATATTGCCACATGATCAAACAAGTCAACATAGGCACATACACAAAGCTAGAGGTTGATGACGAAAATTGCTTCAAGTATGTGTTCATAGCACTAGGAGCAACAATAAGAGGATTTGATCAAATGAGAAAGGTATGTAGACATACCTTGCTATACTTGATGACAGATAATGATGCTGATTAAATAGAAATATATTACAAAATATTATTACACCATAATCTGGAAAATTTGGCATATAAAAAAATGATGACAGTTTTGATACAATAACATTCTTCAAGATATTAATTTGCTTTATAACATACTTTTGATGTAAGTGAAATGAAGCGCGCTTCGCGCGCTTCATAAGAAATATAAAAAAGATGAAATCTTACATTAGATAGACTAAGGATGACAATATGTGTTGATGACAGAATTTTAAAATAAGGTAAAAGCATGACAGGATGAATGAGGACAGTGTTTGAAAATATATTAAAAACATTAATGATGACAGTATTTGATGAGTGTATAATTACAAAAAAATCTCAAAAATGTGTATTGCTCAGATTATGTGTTGAAGGATGCATGATGACAAATTTTGATGACATTTTTATTTGACAACAATGTTTGATGACATAATTCTTAAAGGATGCATGATAACAGTGTATGAAAAGAAAATATAAAAAATACAATAAATAGTACTATATTTCAAAGGGTTTGTAACAAAAATATATAAAAAATGACTGTTGATGACAGAATACTTCTGTTTTGAAGGTAATCATGGTGGATGGAACACATTTGCATACAAAGTACAAAGGACACCTATTGATTGCAACTGCGCAGGATGCGAACCAACAAATTTATCCATTGGCGTATGCAATTGTTGATTCAGAAAATGATGGATCTTGGACATTCTTCTTCCAACAGCTTATCACAGTGATCCCTAGTTCACAGGAATTGGTGATTGTGTCTGATAGGCATCTAAGTATTATAAAGGCAGTGGAGAGCATTTATACATCATCAAAGCATTGTGTGTGTAGAAGACATGTTCATCAAAACCTCAAGACAAGGTATAAGGACAGGGGTGTGCACAAGCTCTTCACTTTGGCTGCAAACAGCTATACAAAAAGGGAATTTGAGGAGAACTTCAAGAAGATATGTGCAATTAATCAGGAAATGGGGGATTACTTGGTTATTTCCAAATTTGAGAAGTGGGCAAGATCACACTGCAAAGGAGACCGATACAACATAATGACTACAAACAATTCAGAGACCATCAATAAGGTCCTACTAGAGGCTAGGTCATTTCAGGTTGTTGCCCTATTGGATTGTGTTTTAGAAATGCTGATTAGATGGTTCGTTGAAAGGCGCATCAAAACAGAAGAAGCGCTGAGCAAAGTGGTGCCACCAAACATAGAGGAAATTCTTCAAAAAAGGCATAAACTGTCCAAGAAATATGAAGTGAGGGCATTAAATGGGTTCCAATACCAGGTGATAGGAGGAGATTTCTATGGAGTTGTTGATTTGGAAAAAAGAAGCTGCACTTGCAGAGTGTTTGATCTAGATCATATTCCCTGTGTACATGGCATGGCAGCAATGCAGAAAGCAAAGGTCAAAGTGACAGGATTTGTGAGTGACTACTATAGATTTGAGAATTGGATGAAATCTTACAAGGAGACCATATATCCTGTGCCTAGGCAAACTGAAGAAATGATTCCAGAGGAGATAATGAACATACAATGCCTACCTCCCAAGCTAGAGAAAAGAACAGGGAAACTTAAGAAGAAGAGAATACCGTCTGAAGGTGAGTTCCCAAATCATAGCAAGAGGAGGTGTGGACCAAGAAGACCCGCAAGATGCAGTCTATGCGGATCCACTGGACACAACAGAACATCATGCATGAACAAAACCCCAGAAGCTAGAAGTTCACCTTTTGTTCTAGAATAGTTTGATTACATTGATAAAAAATACTATTACACATATATAGTTTGCATTACTGTCCTATTTTAATTGATTTGAACAAGTATTTTGGATGACATAGCACATGGTCATTGCAATAAATAAAAATTGTTGAACAATTGGATGAATATATTAAATACTTAGTTGTTTTGCATCAAAAAAGCTTACAGATGGAGGTAGATGACATATAAGAGATGATGACAGTTGAATAATCATCAACTCATAAAATTGTCATCAAGGTTTAACACAAACATATGAGAAGTGAAAAAATTCAAATGATGACAGATGCCAAAAATATAAAGAGATATCTGATTAAAAAGTTGATGACAATTTAAATAATTGGCCTATAAGACAAAATGATAACTCTGTCATCCGTGATGACAAAAGTATATGATATCATAACATATTAATAAACACATGGATTTAAAAGATTGAGAAATTTAGAGCATTAGATTACAGACAAAAAAATAAATGACAACATCCATATCTGTCATCGGAAGCAAAAAGGGAATTCATTCTTTAATTGCATGAGTTCAACACAATAAAGTGAAGTTACATTGATGAAAGATCATAAAGGAAAATACTAATCCCATAGAAAAGGAACACAACAACACTCAGATAAGCCATAAAAACCACAAAAAATCCATAAGTAGATGACAGAGAGACATAAAGAGCTAAGCTCTTTTGACAACCCTAACCAGGTACACAAGCATACTAGCACTTCTCCCCCTCACTTCAAATAGGAGACCTTGATCCTTCTTTATTTTATTGTCTGCAACAAACTTCCTCCAGCCTTTACCAAACCTATAGCAATTGTTTGGGTTCCCATGGTCACTGAATTTCACCATTACATCCCAAACTTGTTCTTTGTCTTCAAAAGCCAAGAAAATTTCCTTATCTTTGAACTCCTTGAGATATTCATTGGCATGGTCAAAAGGGATTGGCTGAAATATATAAAACTGAACCATATTAAAATTTGAAAGAAAACAGATAAAGAAATTAGGCAATAACATAAAGCATGAAGATTTTTACCAATCTACAATCATGTTCAACCATTGACCTCTGCATCTCAACAAGAAAGGTCTCATCCCAGTTGATTTCATCTGCCATTTTGAGGATGGAACTGCACAATATCGAATTTTGAGTGTTGGGAGTGTGTGGGAAATCTGGAATGAAGATGAGCATATATATAGAGGAAAGGAGTTAGGGTTGCAAAGAATACATTAAATTGGTCAACACACATTTAATGCTTTTGGTTGTTAGGTGACCAACACACAAACTCAAAACTTTGAATTAACCTCCCCAATGCATTAAATTGAGGATGTTGGTTTCGAAATTTTAAAATAACATGCATTAGGGTTCACCAGAAAAAATTCACAAAATAAGGCTGGAAGAATGATGATGACAGATGAAGGCTGATGACAGAAATATTTTCGAGTGTATATAACTGTCATCAAAGAATTATTGGATGAATATATTAAATACTAAGTTGTTTTGCATCAGAAAAGCACACAAATGAAGGTAGATGACAAATGACAGTTGATGACAGTTTAATATCATCAAACCATAAAATTGTAATCAAGCTTTAGCACAAAAATATGAGAAGTGAAATGAAGCACGCGTAGCGTGCTTCATAAAAGATAAATAAAAATATTAAAAATCAAATGATGATAGAAAACATAATACAATAAGAAAATCTGATTAAAAAGTTGATGACAACTTAGATAATTGGCCGATAAGACAAACTGATAACTCTGACATCAGTGATGACAAGTATATGAAATCATAACATATTATTTAAACATGGATTTAAAAAGATTCATAACTTTATAACATTAGATTACAGATGAAAAAATAAATGACAATATCAAAATCTGTCATCAAAGCAAAAATAGGAATTGATTCTTTTATTGCATAAGTTCAACACATAAAGTGAAGTTACATAGATGAAAAGACCATAAAAAGGAAAATACCAATCACATAGGAAAAGGACACAACAACACTCGGATAAGCCATAAAAAGCACAAAAGTCCATAGCTAGATGACAAAGAGACAAAAAAGAGGCTAAGCTGTTTTGACAACCCTAACCAGGTACACAAGACTTCTATCACTTCTCCCCATCACTTCAAATAGGAGAGTTTGATCTTTTTCTATTTTATTGTCTGCTACAAACTTCCTCCAGCCTTCACCAAACCTATAGCAATTGTTTGGATTCCCATGGTCACTGAATTTCACCATTACATCCCAAATATTTTGTTTGTCTAACATAGCCAAGGTGATTTTCTTATCTTTGAACTCCTTGAGATATTCATTGGCGTGGTCAAAAGGGATTGGCTGAAATATATAAAAACTGAAGCATATTAAAATTTGAAAGAAAACTGAAAAAGAGATTATGCAATTCCATTAAAGGATGGAGATTTTTACCAATCTACAATCATTTTCCACCATAGACATCTGCATCTCAACAAAAAAACACTCATCCCAGTCGAAATCATTTTCCCAGTCGATATCATCTTCCATTTTGAGGAAAGAACTGCACAAACTCGAATTTTAAATAAAAATGAGTGCCATTGAACTAACATCAAAAGAAAAAATTGAAAAATAAAATACTTGCCTTGTAAACGATTGGATATGTGGAGGTATACAAAAAAAAGATGAAAAGGGAGAATATGGGATATCTGGAATGGAAGATGAGGATATATATATAGGAAAGGACTTAGGGTTGCAAAAGAATACATTAAATTGGCCAAACACATTTAATGCTATTGGTTGTTAGGAGAACAACAACCAAACTCAAACTTTGAATTATCCTCACCAATGCATGTTGGTTTCGAAATTTTAAATTAACATGCATTGGGGTTCACCAGAAAAAATTAAAAAAAATCCCAAAATAATGCTGCATGAAGGATGATGACAGGAACACTTGATGACAATATATTAAGTGAAGATAGAACTGTCATCAACATTGACATAGAACTGTCATAAAATATTGACACAATGAGTGAGATAGAATGATGCTTTAGATCATTCTGATCCACAATCAGTGATGACAATGATCTAAAAGTAAAATAGGTACAAAAAGCATGACAGTGTAATAAAACTTTTTTGTCATCTGGATGACAGTATGATAGAATCACAATCATTAAAAACTATATATAGGGGACAACCATAATACACTTTATTTAATTTGTCATCACTAAAATAAGATTGCAAAACAAACTGTCATCATTACAAACACTGGAGAACAAAAAGGCACACATTATCCCAAATTGTCTTACACAAGTGAAACAAACACTGTCGTCCAGAATATCACTATTAACAAAGTTTTACTGAAAGTGAAAACACAAAGCTGAATCAATTCTACAGCTTTTTACGATTAAGAGGAAGAGGCTTCCAGACAATCTCTTGGTGAAATAGCTCAATTGCCATCTTCTCCCTAAGTGCCCTCACATGATCGTCATCCAGCTCATCCAAGGAACTCCCAAATGCAAATGCTTCAATGTACTTTAATGTAAAGAGACCGCAATTACCACTGAAAACCAAAAAGAAAACATAAAAATAAAAATGGTTATGCAGTGTAACATTGAAAAAAAAAAATACATCAGAAATAAGAATAAGTTAAGAATAATATGCTTCAAAAAAAAAAATGAATACATACCCTTTGTCTTGGGGGAGAGTACAATGCCTAGTGAGAGTAAAATCATTGTCTAGGTTCCCAAGGTGATTGAACATCCCACTTCTGTTTAACAAAACAGGGAGTAATTTGCAAAGAGGCTCAAGACATTCAATAATGAATTCATCCTTGTAGAAACTAGCTCTCGAATCAGTGGAATTTAAACAGTCCATAACAGTAACATGCTTCTTAACCAAGTCTATCTCTAGAGCAACCCAATGTTCGCCATTGATATTAAATGGTGAGTAAACCCTTGAGACGCCATTAGCCCACGATTTCCCATAGGCTGGTGGATGAGCACCAGAAAAGTAATCAAGATGGAAATTAAGGTTGTAATCTATACCAGACAACACCTTCTCAAGACATTGGGCGTTCATCCTACTAAACCAAACCCAGTCCAGAATAACTACATCCTTGAATATTTCTCCCTCATCAAATATTCTTTTCCTCATGAAATATAGGGCTTCAGATAAATGCTGGAAAACAGAAAAGAATTCTAGCATTTATATACAAATACATAAATAATAAAAATTTAAAAAAACTGGTTTCAATGATAAAACACTTACAACGTCATCGAACCAAGCATTCTTCCTAATCAACTTCTGGAAAAAGGGCTTGGAGAGGCTAATATCATTCCCTTTTATAGTGGCTTCTTCCTTGCTGCAAAAAATGAAGAGGAGAAAAAAAATGTCATTAGACAATATATGTCATCATTCAAAAACTGAAAATAAACAATACCAAAATATCATGATAAAGTGCTTGATGACAAATGTATAATAGGTCAAACAAAAAATTATGATATCTAAACATAGAAAAGATGATGACAATGTCTTGATAGTTTAGATAATAAAGTGCTGGATGGCAAGATTGATGACACAAATGTCATCAAAACCTAAAAGTGTTTGATGCCAGGATTGATGCTAGGATTGATGACAGGATTGCATCAATCACACTTGGAAACACAAAATTGATGACAAGTTTAAGCTAAGAATTAAAATAATATAATAGATATGACAGAATAATGATTTGATGACAAAATAATGATTAGAAAATTAAAGCTAAAAACAAATACAACATACCCATCTTTTAGCCATGAATAGAAGACCAAGCGATCATCGTATTCATAGAAAGAGTACGCTGGTCTGGGAGGCATACCAATGGCTTTAGTTGGCACTGCGAAGGGGCTTAGAAGGACAGGGCTAGGATGACCTACCCTAGAAGACTTTCTTACCAACTTGTCATCGGGAGCCACATTGTCATCAGGAGCCACATTGTCTTCAGGTGCCTCATTGTCATCGGATTCAAAATTGTCTTGAGATTCCATGTTATCAACATCAAGACATTCCCCTTTATCAACAGGATTGACTGGAAGATCTACCACAGAATCTACAACTTCCAACACCTCCTCAGGAATGACAATCTTGTCATCATCAACCATATCAACCTTGTCATCATCAACCATATCAACCTTGTCATCATCTGGGATGACAACCATGTCATCAGCAATCATATCTATCTTGTGTTCATCTGGTATGACAACCTTGTCATCATCAACCATAACTGCCTTGTCATCCTCTAAGTTGACCAATTTGTCATCCACAAACATTGCATCACCACTTTCTGGTTCAAATACAATAGGAGGTGTAAGGAATGCATTTTGGGACCCAGATGGAATCACTAGAAATCCAGAATCACCTTCACGAACAAACAAGTCAACATTGTTGCAATCTGATTTACTGTCATTATCTACAACAGCTACCTCTTGATCCTTTGATTTCTTGGGGATATCCAGAGACTGTCTCAAGGTTAAACCAAGGGATTGAGGAATATTAGACTCACCCACACTGTCTTCCTTGGAAATATTTTCAGACCTAGGCTTGCAATTGGATTTTGACTTCTCAGATGACGAAAACAAAAGTTTTTCAGTACCTTCAGCATGACTGTCTACAGATTTATTTGAGTGATTACGCTGAACAGGGAGAGAAGATGGGCCACCAATACTGCCCTCAAGATTAAGCTCAACAGTGGCAGAGGGAAGCACAGACTTTCCAACACTGTCAACCATATTTTTTACACCAATTATCCTCGCAGAAGCAGCAGAATCATCAAAAAGTCCACAAGCTTCCCCCAACACCTTAAAATTGTTGTGGATTGGATCAGTTGGAAGAGGAGTTGTTTCGGCTTTGTTGGCTCTTACTGACGAAATGAAAGTCTCAATGAGGCTCCCAATGTCCACTAGCTTTTTGAACACATCCTCTAGCTTCAAGGTGTGGCCAGTAACTGTCCCTTGAACATCAGCCATCACAGTGCACATGTGATCCACCTTCTTGCTCAGATCTGAAATCTTCTCAGAGGAGTCATTGTTCAAACCTTGAGGAATGGTTGAGTGGCCTTGAAATGGTGGGGAGTTTGGTTCTAAAGGAGCACTCTTGGGATCAAACCTTCTTGAATCTGTCTTTGTTTTGGCACTAGAAGATGACGAAGCTGATGCTTTTGCATTTGAGGGCAAACTCTTGGATGAACTGCCTCCAGACAACCTTGAATTCAAACTCCGAAGCACACTGTCAACCGCAGCTTTTACATTTGGCACCGGGTCCCTCATAGGGAGCACACTAGTGGGAATTGGCTTAGTTGTTAGAAGAACAGATCTCTTCCTAGGGGATCTTCTCAACACCAATGCTGATTTTGTATTGCAAACCTTCTTGCCCTTTGGAGGTTGTTCTAAGAGAAGGGTCTGCTTAAGAGAGGCTTTGTTTGTTGCGACAGTCTTCAATAACCGGGGAGATTGATTATTAGGCTCAGCAACCTTAAACTTTATCTTCAAAGTTTGGTTATGATCCACATTGCGAGCCCTAGTATTCCTTAGGGCTGGAGCCTGATTGACAGTGTCGATTTTCCTTTTGCGCGTATAGACTCTAGCCTTTGGAATAGTAGCTGCAATCTCAGTGTTGAAGGATGCTTCTTTGACAGCCTTCTCTTTTGCCACATTCAGAATATGCTCGGCAAATCCATCAAACAGTGCGTCGTCCCTTTCATCCAGAAAATTCAGATCCTTAAATCTTTCATGCTCAGAATATGGAGGATATCTACAATACTGAACATAAAAGAAGACAAAAATGAGTTATAAATAAATGAGATATATAAAACAAAACTGAAAAAGATGAAGGAAGAAATAAATACCGGATTAATTTCTCTAACTTGTCTCGAAATTGCGCTAAACCAAATATTACCAACATCCTTGTTGAACCAACGAAGACAGTAAGGGATCTCTCTTGAACCAGCTGAAGTACAGTTTACAATATCCCGAAACTGAGGGAATGTTTCAAGAATCCAAACCTAAACAGATAGACAGAAAAAAGGATAAGCATGATGAAGACAGATACCATAATTGATGACAGATACAATAGTTGATGACAGATACCATAGTTAAAAGAATAAAACTAATTAAAAGGAAAATTAGATGCAGATACAATAGATGATGACAGAATGCTATAGAAAAGATTTAAATAAATAATTTGACAGACAAGAAATGGAAGAATGTGAAATGAAGCGTGCGAAGCATTAATGATGAAAGAAATGTTGCGACATTGATTTCAAAAATTCATACAACCATAACATGAAGAACAAAAGGGGTAGCGAAGACAAAAAGTATGAAAAAGTATAAACAAACATGTCATGACAAACTTAAAAAGAATACTGGATAAAACAAGAAACATTAACTCAGTAATACAACATATAGTAAAGAAAACATGTCAGCAAAAAATATAAAAAGGGTATTGAAAGAAATGATGACAGAATTATCTAATGGATAAAATACCTTTAAAGCTATGGGATATCCATGCAAGTAAATTGTTACTCTTGTGTCATGAGGACGCTCACCTTTCTCTGGCTTCCCTACGGTAGCTGCCTTCATCAAATACTCAATAGTTGTAGAGTACACTAACCTCCCCCATGGATACTTCCTAAACTCATCCAAATTTGTTGACAACTTGTAGAATTCAGAACGAATAGGCTGATTCGGTCGTTGAGGAAGTAGAACGCCCTCAACAATAAGAAGATATGCCAAACTCAGCTTCCTAGCTGGATTGGCCTCTATAACAAACAGTGCTAACAAGTCTTTATATTTTAAACTTCTGACCCCAAATTCATCAATCATATTTGCATTTGGGATTTCAAAGTCGGTACAATCACGACAATCCAGCCCAGTAACAGCCGCAAACTCAGGGAGACCAAACCGGCAAACATGGCCTTTGACGTTGAACCACATTTCATGAAGTTTTTTTGTCTTCACTTGATGAAGGATAAAGTAGTAGAGCAGCTGAGATGACACCTTCAATTGGTCTGCCCAAGTAACAATAGGGGCAAAAATTCCGTTCCTTATTTCATATTGTCCATCAGCATCAAGATGTTCATCAATAATTTGAAAGACGTCCCAATTTGCGAACATATTAACTTGTGCTGACATATGCATGGATGGGGGGCAAACATATTCCACTTTCGAGATATCCATCTTAGATTAAGAAAGGAAAACAAATGAAAAAAAACTTTAATACAACATACAAGAAACTGTAATCATAATCTCAAAAACCATAAAAACTATTGTCATAAAATTCAACAATAAAACAAAATATAAAGCACTAAACTGTCATCAAAGATAACTAATATAAATTATTAGAACAAAAACAAAAAATACTGTCATAAACAAGAAGAAAATAGACAATCAAATCCTAATATAGAAGATTTTGAAATCAAATCTAAAAACTTTTAAATAATTATTGTCATCAAATAGAGCAAAATACTGTCATCAAGAGTACTAAAAACTGTATTTGATCAAAACAAATTGGCATCCCACATTGTCATCCGCATTTGAACAAAATGTGTTTGTCATCAAATATTGTAATGCACAAAAAATAAAATAGAGCAAATAACATTGTAATGAAGGGGAAATCTGGATATCGATGACAAACACATTGTCATCAATAAATAGTATAATGCTGAGATCTCATTAAACAAGTTGTCCTCAACATAAAACACAAACAAACACATTGTCATCAAAACAAAAACATTGTCATCGCAAATAGTATATTACTATGATTTCACTAAACAAACTGTCCTCAACATAAAAACACACACACAACACATTATCATCAAAACAAAAACCAGATTTATAACCAAACTAACTGTCATCGAAACTACAAAACTAACATAAATTACACGAAAACAACAATGAGAAAGAACAAATAAAACTAAATACCATACATATGATGACAAATACGAAAATTAAACAAACAAATCTGAAATCAACACATGCAAAGGGACAGACAAGTAAAAATCAAAGAGATACAGTAAAAAAAGTGCAATTAGCAAAGAGAACACACAAAAACAACACTGTAATCAAGTAGAAAAAAGCAAAATCGAACAACAAATCAAACTGTAAAACCTAAAAACACAAAACAGAAGCAAAAACTGAACTAGATACATACCTGTGAGTGATTATAGATGAAATTGGCCGAAATTCTCACAAAAACAAAGATTCGAACAACTGCATTACACAAAAACAACAAATCAACGATGACAACCCTAATTTCTACAGAAATCAACAAAAAACGAAGAAAAAACCTTACCTGGAGATCGCCGAGAGTAGGAGAACTCGAAATCGAAGAGAAACACGCAGAAATCGAGCAGGAAATCGGCGGAATGGGATGAGAATGGTGGAGGAGTGAAGCGCGAGGGAGGAAAGTTGCGTGGAATGAGAATTTGGAATGGCAGGAGGAAATATTTTAATTGCAGAAGCTATATATATTTAATTTTAAAAAATTAATTATAAAAAAAGGGAGGGTTAGTTACCACTCTTGATTAATGTGGATGTTATTTGCCACTCCTAAAGGGTAAATAGGGGCAAAGGGCCCCGTTTTGCGCCTTGCAGTAGCCATATCTTGGTCATTGGGCCTCTGTTGGGCTTCAACTTTGGACACGGCCAAGATAGCCCCAAGAAGTATATTCTGACCAAAGATCTTCTCAAATGGACGCCCGAGCCGTCCATGCCACTCTGCCCTAGTTCCAGCCCATCTTTGACAACATCGCCTCTTATCATCTTCCCGACCTTCAGCTCGGCTACGGGATCGCATCACGGGTTGTTCTGGGAGACGCTCCAGCGTACGTACATCACAGTGTTCGTGGAATACCAAAGTATGGAAGGTAACCAACTAATATAGATACTTGGTTCTTTTAACGAGAGTCTGACATAGAGTTTTACACTTGTCAACCATTCATGTTTGTTTGTACATGTGAAGTGGAAAGTGTCGTACAAGGCAATTGAGCTTTTAATTAAAGAATATGATAAAGGTGTAGATGGCATGTACAATCCATGATACTGCATTTGTGCAATCAAGGTGAGAGACGATATGTTGTGTGTCCATGACATTGAGACTTGTTTGAAGCAACATATGCCAATTAAGTCTTCATCTTTACTTTTTGTAGTACACTGTTGTTTGTGCCTAAAAATACGACGAGTAAGGAACACGTAACAAGCTAGGCGTAGAGTGATCACGTCGATGTGACGAGAAAGAATGAAGACGTCGATGTAGCGAAGATAAGGTCGGCCGAGTATATTTTATCTCTTTTTGTATATTCTTAATGTAATTAGTAAAATATATTAGAAAGAATATCTTTTACCATATTTTTATATCGTTATTAGGTAGAAGGAAAAGATAAGATATCGTTTCCTTAAAGATAGATCTAGGGTTAGCCTATTTAAAGAGGCTAACGCCTTCTTTGTAATTCATTCAGCCACCTTTGAGCAATAATACAAGTACAAGCCATTAACCCTAATTTCCATCGTGTTCTTGAGTGTTGAGTTTGATACCGCTAAGTTTGGTCTTTGCCCTACAATTGCTTAGTTATCATCTCGTTGGTAATTTTGCTACAAACAATTGGCGCCCACCGTGGGGCTAGATAAAAAAAGTGTCATCTTTCCACGCAATGGGAACATCTTTCTCCAGGAAAACCATGACAAGCCCGACGAACAATCCGCTACCCAGCGAAAAGAGGTCTGAAGAAGAAGACCTCGCGACGACATCTCTCGTTCCCGGCAGCGAAGAGATAGAGAAAGCCCGTGAAGAAGATCCTGGAACTCCAAAGACCAAGGTCACGAATGAAGAGCGGAGAGCAGATGGCGAGGTGACCAACGTAGCCGCAGTCAGAGCACAACTCGACGCCTTCCAGAAAACCTGCGCTGAAACTAATAGCGCCAGTGAGAAGAAAATGTCGGAGCTCGCCAAAGAGAATGAAATGTTGCGCTCCGTGATCAAAGAGCTCAAGGTGGGATCTGCAGGACCACATACGTACGTTCGTGGCCAAAGCGTCTTCCGACGCCTCGACATGGGCGCCGTCACCTAGGAAGATGAAGTCTATGGATTCCAGGGGCACCAAAACGGTATCCCCTCCAAAGAAACGACGTTGAAGGTAAAGTCCGAGGAAGACATGACGCCAAGCGTTGTCACCGCGTTCGTAGCGCAACAAGTCGGCGCCATGAGAAAGTAGATGATATTGATGCCTGGAACGCCTAAGTCCATAGTTCCCGAGCATGGGTTAGGATACCAAGAGAGTCCTTTTGTCAACGCCATCGCCGCCCCGAAGATCGCCAAGAAGTTCACCATCGTTGATCTCCCCGTCTATGATGGATCTGACGATCCAGAAGAACATATCTTGCTTTACAATGCGAAACTCTCCACAAGTCCCATCGAGCCAGAGTTAAGAGAGGCGATGATGTGCAAGTTCTTTAGTTCGACGCTGAAAAGCCCACCCTTGACGTGGTTCATCCATCTCCCCAGAGGAAGTATCTCATCTTATGTTGAACTCTCCAACATGTTTCGTCTACAATTCGCTAGGAGCAAGATGTTTGCAAAACAACATTAAGATATCCATAAGATACACATGAACAAAGGCAAGACTATACCTTTATGAAGCGTTTCAATGACGAGAAGATCACCATCCAAGATTGCGACAAATCTACCGTTGTTGACGCATTCAGACGAGCTCTCCCGCGAGACAGTGATTTGTACAAGGAATTGACGAAGACTTGGCCCGATTCTTTCGTCGCGACCAGAGAAAGAGCCATAGAAGATATGCGCCTCGAGGAAGATCTCCAAAGGCACGCCGAGGAAAACTCTCGTTCTCCGCGTAGACGAACTCCTCCGCGTAGGAATTCTCCTCACCATCGACATCACGAACGCCATGATAGGAGAAATAAGTCGTTCCAGAGGGTGCCACCTATGGTGCATAATGTGAGCGAGGTCAACAACGTCTACGTGGTCGAAAGGGATGTCCATATGAAGAACGACGTGTTGCGAGTCATGAGCGCGATGGAAAAGAAATGTGATGTAAGATGGCTGAGAAATCCATACCCGGAGAGAAAGCCAGGATCGGGAAAAGGGTATTGTGAGTTTCACAACGATGCTGGTCACTCCACGGATGACTGTTACACCCTGAGGAGGGAGGTATTACGACTCCTAAAGAGGGGAGACTTGTTAGATTTACTCCCCAGAGAAGGAAGAGACGTCTTCGAAGAAGTAAAGAAGGAGATAAAGTCCCCAACACTACCACTTCCGCCGTCAAGCCGCGTGAGGACTATCCACACCATCTTCGGAGGCTCCTCCATGAGTGGTTACACCGCGTCTGCCGCCAAGAGAAATGCCAAAGCTTCGCGTGGCGAAGGTGGTGTTATACCTATCTATCATGTCAGATCTATCAGGGAAGATTCTCCGATCACGTTTGAAGAACCCAACGGGAACGTGGATCACCACGACGGGTTGGTTATCTCCCTCACCATCAGCAATTGCAAAGTTAAGAGAATTCTCGTCGACAACAGAAGCTCCGCCAACATCATCACGCTATCCGCCATCAAAGAGCTCGGACTCTCCAGTGACGGTGTGGTAAAGAAGCACATCCCCTTAGTAGGTTTTAGTGGTGAAGTCGCGGACATGTTGGTAGAAATCACCTTAACCACTCTAGCTCAAGGAGTTAACATGCAAACTAAGTTTGTAGTAATGGAAGCAGAATCGCCCTACAACATGATCATAGGAAGACCTTGGTTGCACGACATGAAGGCCATACCTTCGACATATCACCAGTCCCTAAAGTTTCCATCCACGTGGGGAATCCAAGAGATAAAAGGCGAGCCCCAAGTGGCGAGAGAGTGTTACAGTATAGGAATGAAGAGTACAACCACATCGTCTTTGGATAAGAAAATCAAAGTGTAGCAATCAAAAGACCATGAAGAGCTAACGAGGTACGTAAAGCGAAAACTCTACGAGACAAAAGACAAGATTTGCCAGGTAGGAGACGAGATCTATATAATGGAAGTCGAAGCCTACGCTCTTCGAGAGTCGAGAAAAGGAAGGCGTCTTCATGGTCTAAACTACCAAACAACAAGGGGTTGAAGCACCACAAATCCCTAAAACATCAAAGAGAATCCAAGAAGAAAGCTAGGGGTGGAAAAGCGATCCCCGATGCGTCGAAAAAGAAACCATCCATAAAGCAAGATAAGGAAAGTCATGACAATCTAGAGATAAGAGCGCCGACAAGAACGACGCATATCTGCACAAGTATAAGCAAAGTCTCCGAATCAAAAGATGGCGAGAGTTCATGGCAAAGAACGCCAATCTAAGCTACATGTTCTTGAAACATCATCCACCATAAGCAAATTTCACCACAAGTATTGAGAATCTCTACGTCTTCTAAATTTCCCTTTGTTTCTTGCATGAGTAAGATTAGATTTTTTAAGTTTCAATAAGAACATGCCGTCGTCTTAGGGTCAAAACGACAAGGGGTCGTGGTGACTAGGGGTAGATGTCAATGTCGTAGTTCGTCATTCCATGATGCATCTTTTATTAATATACAAGTAGACCTTTTCTTTCTCCAACGTGTCAAGCTTACCGAGTTGTTTCATTTTCAATGACTTGCTCTATGTCTATTAAGAGAACGTGCCTCTTGAGTATGGTGTACCACCTAAGAAGCAAGAAGGCCGCGGCGAAAATCCACGCCGGTAAGGAATTTCGTAGCCTACGCGTTCAATGCTCCATCTACGCATACGCAACGTTAGCCGAACCGCCGACTCCGAGTCGAAGCTTCCCATGATTGTTAGCGAAGTGTGGCAATGGTCATGGGGAATGAAGCCCGAAACCTCATGAAACCAGCCGAATCCTCTGAGCAAACAAGGGTAAACCTATTTGACATGGTCATTCTCCAGGAACGCGTCTTCACGCCTTCCACAGCCCCTCTGAGAGTCATGAATCCACAGGCATATTTCTCCATCCAGTTTGGAGGCGTCCGCCGGCATCGTAAGTCCAAACAGTCACGAGTTGGATGCTACACGATGAACAAGCCCGTCGATTAAAAGAGTTCGACGTCGACGTGATGCTAGCGTGTGGTAAAGGATTCACCATAAGTAAGAGGTGACGTCACAAGCCGATAAAATCACACATTAACCTACATCCGCCGCTCGCTTCGGGTTCGGAGGAAATGCTGAACCCAACCTTCATGTAAGCCGGCAATAGAAAAAAAGCCTCCACAATGACCGTACCATCCTATAAAGTAAGTAAAACCTTTCTAGCTCGTTCACTACAAACAAAGCGTCAAACCAGGGGTAGAAAACCACACCCTAAAGACAAATTAGCAAAAGCAAAAGCCAAACCTACGCACTCACAAACGTGCTATGTGTAAGGGGTCGCGGAAGTTGAAATCAAAAAGAGAAAGTTCTATACGTACGCAAAGCAAGATACGCGAACTAAACATCAAAGAAACAAAGCATTAGACACGAAAAGCAAAGAAAGCACAGGCGTCTTTTGTAGCTCGAACCTAGCCTACAAGTAGCCTAAGCTAAACCTACCAAAACGGGTAGGACCATTCGAGAAAAAAATGAAAGGCACAACCAAAACGTTTATTCCGCCAAGAAAATCTTGTTCCAAGCCAAAAAACCAGAACAAGTAAAGTGACATCGCAACAACTCGAAGACCGACGCCAGAAAGCCCAAACGTGTTGAAACAAAATCTATCTCCAAAGAAACAATCGCTAAGCCGAAAGCTACATAATAGACGAATCATCGCAAAGGTAAGAATGAAAACAAGAAGCTCGAACGCAAAGAGACGCTATCGCCAAAGAAAACGCTTTCGGGTCGATCAACATACTTAATCTCAAAGAATTCAACGCCAAAGCTTAAGGGAGGAAAGCAAATAAATTATGAAAAACTCCCGTCGAAGAGAGTAATATTGACAACGTTCAAAGAGAAGCGCCCCAGGATACTGGCGACGCATAAAAGAAAAAGGGAAAGAACTAAAGAAGTTACAAAGACTTGGATTCGCCCTCCGACGATCCAGAACCAGACGCGTGATCATCGCCCTCTTCGACGTCGTCAGTTGCAGATTCCTCTCTATCCTCGCCAGTATGCTCGGACGGGACGAGACGACCCGACGCGGAGAAGGGATCTTCTCCTCAGTAGCCTTGTCCTTGGCCGCTTTCTCCGCGTCACGAGCCTCCTTAAGCAAGCCATTAAGTCACATAACTTCCGATTCAGCGACGACCACCTTTCCCTCCAAAGCCTCCATCTGTTCCGGATACGTAGACAAAAGCGTCCAAGCACATAGCGAGGCCTGGATCCCCTAAAAGAAGAAAGGAAAAGAGTAAAAAAGAATGTTCGTGAAAGAAATATCTGAAACACAAGAAAAGGTAACCTTACCTGCCATTGAGTGACATAGGCCTCTCCCATAACGTCAGCCGGATCCATCGACGAATAATGGTCGAGCGACGACGAAGAACGAAGCCCAGTCAAGGCTTTGAGATGTTCTCGTCCCGGAACAAAGGCACGCGAGGTCACGCCAGGAAAGTCATCCACAATCAGATACTTGGCCTCAGGAGCCTCGACCACCTTTTCCCTACCTTTCTTTGATCGCGTCGCTTAGCCGGCGAAGGAGACGGAGAAGAGTCTAGCGTGGCCATAAGATCGATCTCTATAGGAGCCGAGGATGAACACCCCTTTATGGAAATATTCCTCTTCTTCGACATCACAAGGTCGGTGGCAGATTCGTCACGAGCACGGACACGAGAGACAGAGGCTAAAACCAAAGATGAAGCATGATGGATAAGAACGCGTAAACATGAAGAATGAAGTAAGCAAACAAGAAGAAGGTAATTTAACAGACGGGGTCGCAGGGAGGCTACGATGGCCTTCTCCGTCATGACCATGAAAGGTCCGATCGATCTCAGGAACCGCTAGAAGCGCGGCTATCGCCTTCTTCGTCTGAGGCGTCGTCTTGATGGCGTCCACGTTGACTGAAAGTTATGCAAAGTCACACACAAGTAAGGTGTTGACGCGTAGGATATAAAAAGTAAAAGCTCGCCGAGCAAAACAAGAGGACTTACTCTTAGGATTCCAATCCTCTATAAGCCAAGAGCATTCATCTCCAAAGGGGAGTATCCACAAAGTAAAATACTTCAGCCCAACCTCGATCGGTGGTACTCTTCTCAAAAGCAATACGAGCTTTCTTCTGCTTGACCTTGAAGAAAACCCTACATGGAGAAGAAGTGGAGATCGAAAGAGAGTGAACAAGATCCGTTGCGACTAAATCTAGACCATATTTGTCTACGGCGTCATCAAGAGCACCAAGCACTCGCCAAGTGCCAGGGAGAAGTTGGCCCATCGCCACGTTGAGGGCGAGCATAAACGCCTTGAGTAAAGGCGAGAACGGGAACTGGTTCCCCGCTAAGAATGGATACTCGTAGACTAAGATCCATCCCGGTCGATGAGCATCGGCACAAACTCCCCTAGGAGGAATTTCGATCTTCACCTCCGAACCTAGCTCAACAATGGATCTTAGACGGCTAATGTCATGAGCATCGGAGTAGCATCGATCCGAGTCACGGAGAACTTTCCTTGGCTCGTAAAGAATCGGTGTCGCCATAAGAGAAAAGGAAATGAAGAACTGAAGGCGATGTAAAAGATGAATCGAGCTAGAAGAAACGAGAAGAGCAAGGAAATGTTCAAAGAAAATGAAGTCAGAGGAGATGTGTGAAGAGAGGCAAGATCTCTTCCTTATATAGGAAGAGGATCGCGAGGATTACAGGAGAAAATATTCTCCCAACGACATTATATCCCACTAAAGAAACTAGCCTTTGAAAGTAAACGTTGCAGGCACAAGTTACCAAGCACTCCATCGGATGCGCAGAAATAATGAAGGAAGATAATGATCAAAGCATTGCGACGAAGCCAAAACTCTAAGTGACGTTGTCACCGACACATTCCAAATTTAATGAAGACGTATTCTATGAAGAAAGAAGGTGTCTCCCAGATCTACTGGACGTTAAGCTCTGTAAGACGCCTTAGGGGATTTGTTTTTTCCTAAAAATACGACGAGTAAGGAACACGTCACAAGCTACGCGTAGAGTGATCACGTCGACGTGACGAGAAAGAATGAAGACGTCGCTGTAGCGAAGATAAGGTCGGTCGAGTATATTTTATATCTTTATTGAATATGCTTAATGTAATTAGTAAAAGATAGAAATAATATCTTTTACCATATTTTTATATCGTTATTAGGTAGAAGGAAAAGATAAGATTTCGTTTCCTTAAAGATAGATCTAGGGTTAGCCTATTTAAAGAGGGTAACGCCTTCTTTGTAATTCATTCAGCCACCTTTGAGCAATAATACAAGTACAAGCCATTAACCCTAATTTCCATCGTGTTCTTGAGTGTTGAGATTGATACCGCTAAGTTTGATCTTTGCCCTACAATTGCTTAATTATCATCTCGTTGGTAATTTCGCTACAAACAATTGTCTTTCAAAGAAGTGGATACACCATCTCATATGGAAACTAAGAGAAATGTGGCAAGACATTTGTTTGAAGAATTTTATGAAGAAACATTCCCCACCTTGTTACCACATGATCAAGAGAAGTGTGCGCTATCTGTCAGAGAGATTGGTAAAGTGGATACTCCTCCCAATGAACCACCGATATTGAAATACACCGGTGGTCGTCCCTAGGAGCTCCTAACAAAGTGTCCAGATCTACACAAAGAAACATTTCTGCATGGGAATACACTGATCAAGAGATGAATTTTAGAGCTTTGGAAGAAACACCTCCCAAGAAGCAAAGGATTGGTAAACCATTTGGTGCACCTCCCGAGAAACAAAAAATGAGGACGCCTTCGAAGTACAAGACTAAGGTACCTCCATGCATGCACGATTATATGCATGGTTATTTTGAGACCATGGGTGATGGAAATTGTGGATTTAGATCTATTGCTATGGAAATAGGTGGGAACCAAAACATATGGAAGTTCATACACAAAGAGATGATTCGGAAAGCTAAAGAGATTTGACATTTACTTGAAGGCACGTGGATTGGTTTGAATGAAAAAACGACAATGGAGTCCGCCATACATCAACTTACATGGGAAAGCGATACTATATCCTCCCCAAGGGAACATTGGCTTATTGTTTGTGCCTAAAATTACGACGAGTAAGGAACGCGTCCAAGTTCTACGCGTAGAAGACCACATCGATGTGACGAAGAGACTACGAAGACGTCGGCATAGCGTGACGAGTCGGCCAAGTATATGAAGTTTATTTATTGTATATTCCACATGGAATATATGAGTTATCCAAAGAATGATGCGAGCTATCAAAATTTATTTTTATCCAATTCTGGGGAGGTTTGTTCTATTTCTGGTTTATGCTTTTACTTCTCCTTCTAATTTTACTTAATCTTGGTCCTTTAATACTTGTATATTTGATGAGGGCATTGTAGAACTATCAACTACATTGTAGAAAACATGCAGCAAGGTCTATTTCTCTTGCCCGTGATGAGGGCACAACATCAACAACTCTTTGAACCTCTCCCAACCTTCATACATGGACTCATCATATCTCATCTTAAAAGCAAGAATTTGATTTCTCATTTCAGCTGTCTTCTTAGGTGGGAAGTATTTGTTGAGAAATGCCTTGGATAAGCCGTCCCAAGTGGTAATAGAGCCTTGAGGTAAGGCCTTAAACCAAGCCTTGTCCCAATCTCGTAGAGAGAACGAGAAGGCTTGCAGAAATAGTGCATCATGGCTCACATCATGGATCTTCACAGTGTCCATCAGTTTAGTGAAAGTGGACAAATGCATGTGCGGGTTCTCAGAAGGCAAACCTCCAAATTGATTTTGCCATATTGAGCAAAGAAGGTTTGAGCTTGACGTTACGAGCTTGCATTGGAGGCCGAACCACACTAGAAACTTGACCCCGATGACCGGACATAACATAATAACCAAGAGTCATACGTGGGGGCCCATTCACAAGATTATTGTCCTCATTCTGACGATCCCCCATCTCGTGCCCTCTGATTTCACGTTGGTGTCTTCTTCTTAAGCAAAAATCACGCTTAGGTTCAAAGTCGTTGAGATTATTAGCGCTTAGGGCTCTTCGCATCATAAAAAGACAAAACTAAAACCAAAGCCAAAAAGAAAATGATCAATACACAAAAAGGACTTAGTCGAACCAGGTTTAGGATAACAACTGGTACTAGCAATTGTCCCCGACAACGGCACCAAAAACTCGATAAGACAAAAACCTACCCACAAGCGTATGGGTCGGTTGTAGCTTTACAAGTATTGTTCCCACAAGGACAATGTAGTATCTTTTTGTAACTAAATTGGTAAGCTAAGTTGTAAGAAAGATTTGTTTATTAAAATAAGAATAAAGTATTGCAAATATGAGGAAATTCAATAAGTGAAAATTATCTAGGATCAAGGATCCCCACAACAATGCCTTGGTAACTCATATGTGTTTATTAGAATATAACATGAGCTCATATGACGGTAAGTTATCTAAAATATCTACTAACTCCTTACAGACAATAGTAGAAGTATCTAAACGTCAACTAGAAATCATTGGCGTGCATTGCTAGCCAATGTTTAGATCCTTTCGGCGCTTAGAAACCAAGATTAGGCCGGTAAAACATCCACGTTCGTGCTCTGTTAAATCCGGTCAAACTTCGGGTCTCTATGATAACTTATAATTTCCGCGAGAACAAACAAATTCATTCAAGTTCAATTCTAACAATTCCAACGATAGTAATATCCGTTCATACTCATACCATGTCTAATCGTTCATTAGGTATCTCCTTAAAGACTCAACCTAAAGGAACTCTAATTGATAAATTACAAATTGCAATAGGAACCTTAGAATTGAATCAATCATGAACTCATAGAATGCTTAAATAAGACAAAGCATGGTAGGATGCATGATGACAGTGTTTGAAAAATATAAAAATATTACAATGAATAATTTTGTCTTTCTTTGGGGTTTTGATAACATTATTAAAAAATGTGTTGATGATAGAATACTTTTCTTTTGAAGGTAATCATGGTGGATGGTACACATTTGCATACAAAGTACAAGGGGCACTTATTGATTGCAACTGCGCAAGATGCAAACCAACAAATTTACCCCTTGGCGTATGCAATTGTTGATTCAGAAAATGATGGGTCTTGGACATTCTTCTTCCAACAGCTTATTACAGTGATTCTTAGTTCAGAGGAGTTGGTGATTCTGTTTGATAGACATCTCAGTATTATCAAGGCAGTGGAGACCATATATACATCAGCGAAGCATTGTTTGTGTAGACGACATGTACATCAAGCAAAGGTATAAGGAAAGGGGTGTGCACAAACTCTTTACTTTGGCTGCAAACAGTTATACAAGAAGGGAATTTGAGGAGAACTACAAGAAGATATGTGCAATAAATCAAGAAATGGGGGATTAATTGGTTAATGCCAAATTTGAGAAATGGGCTAGATCCCACTGCAAGGGAGACATGTACAACCTAATGACTACAAACAATTCAGAGACAATTAATAAGGTCCTACTAGAGGCTAGGTCATTTCAAGTTGTTGCCCTATTGGAGTGTGTTAGAGATATGCTAACAAGATGGTTCAATGAAAGGCGCAACAAAATAGAAGAAACCCTGAGCAAAGTGGTGCCCCCAAATATTGAAGATATACTTCAAAAGAGGCATAAGTTGTCCAAGAGATTTGAAGTGAGGGCACAAAATGGATCCCAAAACCAAGTGATTGGAGGAGATTTCTATGGAGTTGTGGATTTAGCAAAAATAAGTTGTACTTGCAGAGTGTTTGATTTAGACCATATTCCTTGTGTACATGGAATAGCGGAAATGCAGAAGGCAAAGGGGAAGGTGACATAATTCGTGAGTAAGTATTACAAATTTGAGAATTGGTTCAATGCTTACAAGGAGGCAATTTATCTTGTGCCTAGACAAACTGAAGAGATGATTCCAGAGGAGATCATGAACATACAATGTCATCCTCCCAAGACAGAGACACAAAAAAAGGAAAATAAAGAAGAAAAGAATATTGTTTATTGGTGAGTTCCCAAGTCACAACAAGAGGAGGTGTGGACCAAGAAGACCCGCAAGATGCAGTATATGTGGATCCACTGGACACAACAGAATATCATGCATGAACAGAACCCCAGAAGTTAGAAGTTCTCTATTGGTTCTTGAATAGTTTGTTTAAAAAAAACAATTATCCATATATAGTTGGCATTACTGTCATTTGTATTGATTGAACAAGGATTTGGATGACAATTCACATTTTCATTCCAATTAATAAATATGATGGACTATTGGAAGAATATATTATGTATTGGCTCCAAAAATCATTATTTATTGCTGGAAAAAAACACATATGGAGCTTGATGACAGATGAAAGTTGATGACAGTTGAGTAATTGAAAACAACAACACTGTCATCAAGCTCTACAACAAATTTATGAGAAATGCAATGATGAACGCTACGCGTGCTTCATAAGATAAATATAAAAATTAAAAAAACAATTGATGAAAGATGACAAAATACAAAAATACTACTCTGATTAACAGTTGATGACAATTTAGAAAATTAGTCTATTTAGAAAAATGATGAGTTTTTGAAATCATAACATATGAATAAACAAAGATATAAAGATTCAAAATTAAGAACATTTGATTACAGATGAAAATAGATGACAAAATCAGTAATTGTCATCAAACCAAATAAGAATTAAATGAAAGAAAAATGCTTTTATTGGATAAGTTTGACACATACATTGAAGTTACATTAAAAAGGACATAAAGAAAAATAGAACCACAGAGCTAGAACACAACAACACTTGGATAAACCTTAAAGAATAAAATTCTCATAGCTAGATGACAGAAATACAAGACCCAAAAAAGGTTAAACACATCTTCTGACAACCCTATTATGGTACACAAGATAACTAACACTTAGCCCCACCAATTCAAATAGGAGACCTTGATCCTTCTTTATTTTATTGTCTTCAACAAACTTCCTCCATCCTCTACCAAACCTATAGCAATCGTTTAGATTTCCATTGTCATTGAATTTCACCATTACTTCCCATAGTTTTTATGAACCTTCCACATACACGGCGATTTCCTTATCTTTCAACTCCTTAAGATATTCATGTGCATGGTCAAAAGGGATTGGCTGCAAAACATAAAGTTGAAAAAGATTAAAATTTATTTTTAAGAAAACAGAAAGTGATAAGGCAACAACATAAAGGATGGGATTTTTACTAATTGACAATCATTTTCCACAAATGATCTCTTCATCTCAACAAGAAAATCCTATCCAAAATTATTTCTTCACAATTAGGAGCCTTTACATTACCTTGGTGATCTGCCACTGTGAGGAAACTGTGGCACAAATTGAAGAAAAAAAAAGAGTGCTAATGAACCATCAAAAGAAGAAAAACAAGAAAAAATAAACACCAAAAAATCAAATACTTGCCTTGTCAAGATTTCTTTTGTGGAAATATATGAAAACCAAATCAAAGAAGATGGTTTTCTGGAATGAAAGATGATGATGTATATATAGGAAAGGGGTTAGGGTTTGCATAACATACATTAATTTGGTCAACACACATTTAATTCTATTGTAGGTTAGGTGAGCATTGATATCTCTCCAGCATTTAAAACATCTTAATTCAACTCACAACGCATGGTGGATCCGAATTTTAAAACTTCAGACATACAAAAGAAAACTTAAAACAAAATGCACAAAAAGAAAGGTTGCCATTTTCAAAGTATCAACATGAAGGATGATGACAGATGAAGGCTGATGACAGATAAATTTCCGTATCAAAATCACTTCATCAATGATTATAACAATTTGATGAGAAGAACAATGAATCACTCTTCATAAGATTAGAAACAAAAATACAGTTTAATAACATTTGATGATATGATGAAAGATTAAAAATAAAGCTAATATTAACAGTTGATGACACTAAAAATATTTAGATAATGGATAAAAATTTGGGTTATTCTGATCAAATATTAAAATAATAATGATGTAGATTCAATATTAATAACACTTGATGACAAATGAATGTTGATGACAATTTATTAACTAAAACACAAAGATCTACCATCAAACATTAACACAATTGAGTGAGAGGCAAATAGCGTGCTTCATAATATGGGTATTAAAAGACAACAATCATTGACAAAATGATCTTAAGTAAATAGGGACAAAAATGATGACAGTGTAATAAAAATGTTTGACACTTCATAAGATTAGCGTGCTTCATAATAAAATTTGATGACAGTGTAACAATCAAATTTCATAGGGAAAAATGTCTTAAAAAATAAAAAGGAAGTTGGATGACAATACAAGACTGAATGACAGAAACACAAAAAAATGATGACAAATTTATTCTACACAATCATTAACAAAAATATATAGGGACAAAAACAAACATTATATTTAATTGTCATCACTAAAATGAGAATTCAAGCAAACTGTCATCATTACAAGCAAAAGTGTCATCTGAGAAAGTACAAAACCACACATTATCCAAATTGTCTTGCACATCCTAAACACAAACTGTCATCCATGATAAACCTATGAACAAGCTTAAAAGAAATGAAAAAAGCACAAAGAACAGAATCATTTCTTGGGCTTGGTATGAGAAAGCGGTAGAGGCTTCCACACAAGCTCTCGATGAAAAAGTTCAATGACCAACTTCTCCCTAAGGGCCCTCACATCCTTGTCATCCAGCTTATCCAAGGAACTTCCAAATTCCGAAGCTTCAATGTACTTGATTGTAAAGAGACCACAATTACCACTGTACTAAAAAAAACAAGAGGGTATGCAGTGTAAGATTGGGAAAAAATAAACACAAAAGACATTACAAAAAGTTATAGAATGCTTGAAAAAAGGGCTAATGAATACATACCCTAAATCTTGGGGGAGAGAAGGGTGCCTACTGAGAGTGAAATCATTGTCAAGGCTCCCAAGGTGTTGGAACATCCCACTTCTGTTTAACAAAACATGGAGTAATTTGCATAGAGGACGAAGAGATTCATTGATGAAATCATCCTTGTAGAAACTAGCTCTGGAATCTTGGTTATAATACAAACACTTCAAAACAGTGACATGCTTTTTAACCAAGTCAATCTCTATACCAACCCAATGTTCTTCCTTGATATTGAAAGGTGAGTAAACCCTTGAGACACCATTAGCCCAGGACTTCCCATAGGTTGGTGGCTGAGCACCAGAAAAGTAATGAAGATGGAAATTAAGGTTGTAATCTATATCGGACAACACATTCTCAAGACACTGGGTGTTCATCCTACTAAACCAAACACAATCCAGAATAACTACATCCTTTAATTTATCACCCTCATTAAAAATTTGTTTCCTCATGAAATATAGGGCCTCAGATAACTGCTGGAAAACAGAAAAGAAGTCTATCATATAAATACAAAAAATAAATAAATAAAAGTTTCAATGATAAACACTTACTACGTCCTCAAACCAACAATTCTTCTTAATCAATTTCCGGAAGAAGTCTTTAGATAGGCCAATATCATACCCTTTTATAGTGGCTTGTTCCTTGCTGCAAAAAAAGAAGAGGGCAAAATGCAAAAAATAAAATGTCGTCATATAATATATGTCATCATAAAAAACTGAAATAAACAATTCAAAATCACATCATAAAAAAGGTTCTATTACAAACAGATAATTGATGAAAATTATAGACATCATGAAAAATACAAACACAAAAGGCACGTTTTCAGAACAAAAATAAATAAAATAAAATGCTTGATGACAGATGTGTGATAGGTCTGACAAAAATTGTTGAGGATAAAAATTATGATAAGTGTACACGGAAATGTTCATGACAATGTGTTTATAGCTTAAAGATAACAACATGATTGATGACAACTTTTGATTGGAGACAAAAAGAAGCGTGCTAGCACGCTTCATGAGATATAAAAATAAAATAATAGTACTAAAATAAATAAATGTACTTATGACATGAATGTTATAAAAATTTAAGAGAAACAACAAAATAATGTTTTAATGACAGAGTTAAGATAAGAATTCAATTTTTTTTATATGACATAATATAGATTTGATGACAAAGAAAGAATAGAAAAAATAAAACTAAAAACAAATAGAACACACCCATTTCTCATCCATTCATAGAAGACTCTACGGTTGTCATATTCGTTGAAGAGTACGCGGGTCTTGGAGGCATGCCTATCTTTTTAGATGGCATTGTGAAGGGAGACAGAATGAGAGGGCTTGGATGACCTACCCTATAAGACTTCCTCAACAAAATGTCATCAGGTGACACATTGTCTTGAGAGTCCATGCTATCAAAATCAACAACTTCCCCACCTGCAGCAGGATCAAATGGAACGTCTGGAATTGAAGGTTCACCACAAGCATACTTCTCCTCTGTGTTGACCAAATTGTCATCATCAACCATCCCATCATCCATTTATGGTTCAATTCCAAGAGGAGGCGTAAGGGTTGGATTTAGAGAACTAGATGGAATAACCAGAAATCTAGCATCACTGTCACCCAAGAAGATGTCAATATTGTTGCAATCTGATTTACCATCATCAACTACAACATTCTAAAACTTATTGCTCTGCATTCTTAGGGCTATCTATAGATTGCTTCGGTGGAGATGGATTGACACCATGAGATACTGGAAGAATGGACTCACCCACGTTGTCATCCTTGGAATATCTTGAGATTGCTTAAGTGAAGAGCTAGGTTTGCCGTGAGATTTAGACTTCTCGGATGAAGAAGAAACAAGTGTTAGAGTAGCTCCATCATTACTGTCACTCCCTTTACATGAATGGCTATGTTTGGACTTATCAGATGAGGAAGAAGAAACTTGACTCTCCTTTTGAGCAACGAAAATAGAGGTCCCACCAACATTGTCGTCCTTCTTACTATCACTCTTTAGTTTCACAGTTGCAGAGTGAACCAAACATTTGTCAACTCTGTCCTCCACATTATTTTCACCACTAATCCTCAGAGTTGCAGAAACATCCACAATCCCGCACGCTTCCTCCAACACTTTGAAATTGTGCAGGATTGGATCGGTTGTAATAGGAGCAGATTCTGCATGGTTGCCTCTTGTTGTAGATATTAGTGTTTCAATAAGGCTCCCGATGTCAACTAGTTTTTTGAAGACATCCTCTATCTTCAATGTGTGACCAGTTACAGTGCCTTGAACATCAGCCATCACGTTGCACATGTGATTAACTTTGCCTCTCGGAAAAGAAATCTTATCAGAAAACTCATTGTTGTTCGATCCTTGTGGAACACTTGAGTTGTCTTGAAACGCAAGGGAGTTTGGGTGAAAGCCACCTATCTTTGGATCAACCGTCCTTGAATCGGTCTTGGTCTTAGCACTTGAAGATGACGAAGCTGAAGCTTTGGCTCTAGCACGAGAAAACTCAGAGTTCAAACTATGAAGAACATTGTCAACCGCAACATCCACATTAGTAACTGGATCCCTCTTAGGAAGAGCACTGGCAGGGATTTGCTTATCAGTTACTAGGATACATGATCTCTTACTTGGAGAAATTCTTAACACAAGTACCGAGTTTGGATTGGAAACAATTTGATTGTTGTCCTTTGGAGCTTTCTCTATCTGAGGAGGCTTCTTTGGAGGACTCGTTTATTTGCAATTGTCTTCATAAAGCGAGGAGATGGCTTCTCAGAATTTGCTTGCTTCAGCTTCAGAGTTGGGTTGGCCTCTAACTTTCGAGCCCTAGTAACTCTTACAACTGCCCCCTGATTGACTACCTCATTCTTCCTTTTGCATGTGTAAACTAAATTCTTCGGTACTGGAACCACAATCGCATAGTTGTAGGTAGGTTTTTTATCGGCCTTTTCTTTTGCCACATTGAGAATGTGTTCAGCAAATCCATCAAACACCGAATCTTCGTTTTAATCAAGGAAATTGAGATGTTGAAACCTTTCATGCTCTGAGTAGGGGGATACCTACAATACTGAAACACATGTGGATGGGAAAAAAATTAGATATATAAAAAAGATAAAAAGTATAAGAAGCAAAATTATAAAAACCAACAAAAAGATGAAAGAAGAGATATACACCAGATTAATTTTGTTAACCTGTTTCTTAATTGAGCTAAACAAAAAATTACTAACTTCCTTATTGAACCAACGAAGACAGTAAGGGATTTCTCTTGCACTAGATGTAGTACACATCACAATATCCCGAAACTGGGGGAATATTTCAAGAATCCAGACCTAAAAGATGGAAATTAAAAATATAAACAAGTTAGATCAGATAATAACTCATAAAAGGTACAATGGGATGCAGAAAACAAAGTTGATGACAAAATGATATAAAAAATTACCATCATGTAATATAACAGATGACAAAGCATTAATGAATGTGAACTGAAGTGCTCTACAAGAAATATAAGTAAGAAGACAATATAAATAAGCAGGAATATGTTTTCAAATTTATGACAATATAGCATGAATTGTGACAGTCTTATAATAAGAAATTCAATTAAGATGACAATATGGATAGGTTCATGTCATGATGAAAAAACATGTATTAAACTTAAAAAAAACAAATGTATGATGATTGATAACAGTATTTTAAATTGTCATACATATGAAATTATATGATTAAGATACAAAAGAGATAATTGATGGCAGTTGTTTACGCAACTTAGTAATACAAGTTATAGTAAAAACATATGTGCAAAAAATAGATAGGCTAATTGAAAGTGTTGATGACAGAATGATGGGGTACAAAAAATAAAATGATTTGAGATCGGTTTTAAAAATACTTTAAAAGCTATGGGGAATCCATGCAAGTAGATGGTAACTCTGGTGTCATGAGGACGCTCGCCTTTCACAGGCGTCCCCACACTAGCTACCTTCATAAGATGTTCAATAGTTGTAGAGTACACTAACCTTCCCCATGGATACTTCACAAATTGAGACATATCCGTTGAAATCTTTTAAAACTCAGACCTAATAGGTTGATTAGTTCGTTGAGGAAGAATAATACCCTCAACAATAAGCAAATAGGCAAAACTGAGCTTACTAGCAGGATATACCTCAATAGCAAAGAACGCAACCAAGTCATTCAACCTGCAACTACAGACCCCAAATTCATCGTACATGTTTGCTTCTGGTATCACATAATTGGAATTATCATGACAATCCAACCCAGTGACTGCTCCAAACTGGGAAGACCAAACCAGCATACATTGCCTTTAACATTGAACCACATTTCATGAATCTTCTCAGTTTTGACTTGATGAAGAATAAAATAGTAGATTAGCTATGATGACACCTTCAATGTATCAGCCCAAACAACTATGCGGGCGAAGATTCCATTACTCAAATTCGTGATATTCTGCGTGACCAAGCTGCTCTTGAATTATCCGAAATAGATCCCAATTTGCAAACATGTTTACTTGGGATGACATGTGCATAGATTCGGAACAAAGATACTCTACCTTTGAGATATCCATTCAAACCTAGAAAAAGAAAACAAAATATATTGTAAACTATCATGAAAACAAGATCACAAATATTATATACAATAAGGTACAACAACAACATTTTCATCAACAAAAGAAAAAGACAACAAATGCTGAATAACTACATACACGATACTGTAATCAACCTCAAAACTTTGGATAACTAATGTCTTCAAAAGTTATTGTCACACAAAAATAAATGAAAACAATAGTCTGCTAAATTTATCAACAAAAAACTAATTGTCATCTAATAGATAAATTGTCATAAAAACAATAGAGTATAACTAATACGCTGCCATCAAATCCAAAACAAAAATCATTAGAGAAATTAAATGTCATCAAGAGTCCTAAATAACTTTATTTGCACAAACATGAGAGAAAATTTCAACAACAAATATATTCATAAAAGGAGTGATTGTGATCATAAGCATACAACAGAAATGATTTCATCAAAATCATATATATACATAAAAAAACAAAAATTATCATCAATAAGAAAACATCTAGATGAAACTATTTAATTAGAATAACTATATACACTATTGTCATAAAACAAACAATTTTGGAAAGGGGAGTGATTGACATCATAAACATACAATAGAATGTTGTCATCGAAATCAGAAATATAATTGTCATCTAAATAGTATAATATTCAAGGGAAAAGCATATGGATGACACTATTTAATTAGAAAAACTATATACACTGTTGTCATCAAACAAACAAATTTGAGAAACAAGTGATTTACATCATGTACATACTACAGAGTATTGCCATCAAATTCCAAAATATACATAAAAAAAGACTATCAACAATACGAAACAATACTGTCATCATATGATATGATACTCAAAGAAAAAAAATCATGATGACACTATTTTATAAGAATAACTATATAAATGATTGTCATCGACACAAACAATTTTGAAGAGAAAAGATTGGAAATACTGAAAGGAATGGATTATAATCATGTTTTAACATAGTGTATCAAAGTAACAAGAGATCTCACTAAATAAACTGTCATCAAGATAAAGACACAAACTAACACACTGTCATCGAACCATAAACAAATGATTAAGCAAACAAATTGTCATTGAAACTATAAAACTAACATTAATTACACTCAAACAACAATAAGAAACAAACATAAACAACTAAATAATACAGATGTGATGGCAATACAAAAGAAAACAAACTAAAACTGTAATCAACACATGCAAGAGAACAAACAAGTGAAATTCAAAGAGATACTGTAAAAAAAAAGCAATTCGCAAGCAAAAAACACAAAACTACACTGTAATCAACATCAGAAAAGCTCAATCACATACAAAATCAACCGTAAAACCTAAAAACACAAAACAAAAGCCAAACACTGAATGAATACATACCTGTTACTTATTAGAGATGCAATGAGGTCGAAAACAAACCATAAACGCGAGAGAAATCCCCGCATTCGCAAAGAACATCGAAAATCGATGATAAACCTTAATTTTGACAAAACTCAACCGAAACAAAGAAAAATATTTACTACGGGATCGCGCGAGAGCAGGAGAGCTCGATTTCGAGGAGAAATCGTGAGAACTAGGCCTGAATTCGAGCAAAATTGGATGAGAGGAGGGGAGGCGTGAAGAACGAGAGAGAAAGTAACGTGAAGGAGAAGATGGAAATGAGAAAAAGAACCACTTTTAATTTTTATCAGTATCTTATATACATATAAAGCTGAGGGTCCCGTTCACATTCTGCACCGCACCCGACCCTTTGCTTCCTCTTCCCATTTGACGTTTCCCTTTGCCATACTGCCCGTTCACTTCTTCCTTCCTCTCTCTTCTTCAACTCCCTCCCTCTCTCTCTCTCTCTCTACCAATGCAACGTTCTGTGATTCGGTCAAGCTTCCCAATTTCACACCTCACCATAACAGACTCTGATTTTCTTCCTCAACCTTAAATCCTCTCTCTTCCTCATCACTCACCTCTATTGATCAAATACTATACTCAAGGATCAAGGAATCGATCGTGTTTCACTCCAATTTTGAACATGGATCTTTGGTCAGTGTAGTTCAAGTACATAAATCCTAACACTTTCGTCCATCCAATCTAATTTTGTGCTTCGACAAATCGAATTTTGTTGCTAATAAGATTGATTATGGAGGTCGTCTTTTCGAGATCAGATTTGGGAAACGATGTTCTTCCTCTTCAGCCCTAAATTTTCATGTTGTAAAGACTATGGCTAAAAAGAATCCGGGAAATTTGTCTTCTGGTAACAGTATTTCCTCTCTTTGAGCTATTGGTTTACTTCTCTATGTCGATTGTGAAGATAGTTCAATCTACTTGAACAAGTAGATTGAAAGTTGTCAAGATGAGTCTCCACCTCAATATTTGGGTGCTAATTACTATGCGTAGATTGGGATTGGGTCTCCACCTCATAAATTTAAAGTCATCTTTGACACCACTAGCATCTTTGGGTGCCTTCATCTCAATGATATCTTTCTGCAACTCTTTGGTTTTTACGGTTCTTCAATCAGTTGAGTATGTCTGTGTTTATAAGCCTTGGTTTGAATGAATAAATGCAGATTGCATGTTATTTTAACCCAAGATACTGGTCAAGCAAATGAACCACATATAGTGAGAATGGTAACACTACAATAGATCAATTTTTTTCTTGGCATTGCAAATTTATACAGTAATAATCTTTAGGAAAAGCTTGCTACCTAGATTATGAGTGTGGCTCAATCTCTGGATTCGTTGCTGACGAGCAATAGGTGCGATCAATTAGCCTTTGAAAAGAAAATTCGAGTTTCTGTTTGGGTATTTGTCTTGATTTCCTTCTTAATTGTGAATGAGGTGCATCCTGAGAAGTTCTTGTCAACTGAGTATGAAAGATCAAAAGCTACAGTTGATAAGACCGCGTTGCAAGTTACATCAGAGGGGGTACCAATTGTGCCAGTTTACCCTAGCGTTATTTGTGGTCCAGGGAAGGTTACCAATGGAAATGTGGTGGCGAAAATGGGGAGTCCGAACTTTTTCAATTCCAATTCAACTCTGTCAAATTTACTAAGGTGCTTACCCTTCTGATATGTGTATATTACTATGTTTTGTGATAGGTCTTCCACAAAAATTGTGGGTAGGAATATACAGGATACATGTACTCACATACGCTCCTCATTTTTACATCATGCTCTATAAGAGAATCACAGTTGCTGCTCAAGTTAATACGGATCTTAAAAAGTTGACCTGGTCTAGAGTGAAAACTGAAAAGCAAAAGGCTGAGCTGGAACGTCCCTACCAAGCTCAGATTCCATATCATTCGTTAACTTCGCCTCAAAATTCAAGTAAATCCTTTTCATGTTTCTCGCATTCCCTAATGATGAAATCTTCCATTAACTTTCATTGTGTTTTAATCTGTTTTAGATGTTCATCCGTCACCTTCTTCGTATCAACGTCCCAACCAAGTTCAAGCTCAAGCTGAACCAATCAACACTAATGGCCAAAATCATGGTAATCTCATGTTTAATCATAATCCAGCAGCCACTGGTGTGTTTTCTGGTATTCTCAAGATCATTAACTTTGATTTTTGTTTCAATCTTTTTTAGATGTTCAGCCGTCACAAATCATGACCCATGAGGAGCTGCGACGTCCCTACCAAGCTCAATCAATAAACACTGATCTCCTGTTTGTACAGTTAGAGTACGCAAAGCGGTTGAAGGACGCGGATAAGAGGCAGGTGAGGGTCTATGACGAGGCGGCGACTAGAGTGGATAGAGGGAAAGGAGTGGTGGAGGAGGAGGATGAAGGGACGAGTGACGAGACGAATGATGTTTTTGTTGAGATTTTGCAGAGGGATGATTGGGGATCTTTGCTTAGGTTAGTGGAAGATTTAAGCGTAAAAAAAGTTCATGGCCACCTGTAGAGTATGTTAGCAGAGACACCTTGTAACTGGTAATTCTCAAATTCCATTCTTTTGGAATAGTTATATTTTTTCCTTTCACCTATCATCAGGATGAAAGTAAAATATATATTTCTTAAATATAGAGCTAGCATATAGCTTGGTTATGGTGGATTATTAGATTTCCTTGCTATGTGCTTTTGTTTATTTTACTTCATTAGGATTAGGTTGGGAGAATAATATTCAGTTTTACCATGTCCATGTAGCTTGATTGTGACAGTGCTGCTCCACCAAGAGAAGCCTAGAGAAGGAGACTAAACAGTCATGCTAACATTCCTCAAGAATTCAGTATTACTTTTAAAGAAGCATTTAAGATGGTACACTACTGCCTTCGAGTTTCTTTTAGTGTTCTCGCTTCGTGTATTTATCGTCTTTTGACCTTCACTAGGTTCAACTTGGAATGCGTTTATGGTCATATGTTAGGGAGGAGGCATCACATGGAAGGGTAATGTTTTAATAGTTTCTCATCCATCTATTTGTTTTAATGTTGATCAATTATTTTTCTTAAGCTTACTTGCTCTTTTTTTACAGAAAGATCCGATTGATCCATTCACTAAAGAAGCTACCAAGCCATCTGCATCTCAAGGTGTGCCACTTGGAGGAATGGGGTACATCCATAAATACGAATCATATCGGCCCAGTTTATCTGGTCACTTAGTGTATTCATAATTCACAAGGATCTATTCTATGTAATGTTTCAGAAGTGGTAGCATATCTAGAGGTTTTCAAGGGGAGTTTAGGCTCTGGAAAATTGTTTCTGGTATATGTGACGCTTCACCAGTCATGCCCAATCAGTTCTCTGTAAGTCATTAGTTCATGGCTTAACCTCTTAATCCTCTTATCAGTAATCACTCTTCTTCCTCTAAGTTTTCTGAATCATATGTTATATTTAGAGCCCTAAATTTATATTTTGAAGCCATAATGCCCAATCGTGTTGATTTGTCTGGACGGAAGTTGAGATTCTTGCCTGAAGTGTTTGGGAAGATTTGTGGTTTAGTTGTGCTTAATTTGTCGAATAATCAGTTGAAGTTATGGTTCTTTGTCTTTCTTGGCTTTTGGTGATTGATTGAGGTGTTCTTGATTCTGATTATTGCTGTTTTTTGTGAAGACTTTTGGTTATAGTAGCTTCTAAAAGTTTAAATTTGATCTTACTTAGTGTTGATTAAGTAATTTTTCCTGGGAATTGTAGATGGCAACGTCTCCAATTTGTATGTCTTGATATTTCAAGGATGGGGTAAATTTTGTCGATTTATGTGTTGGAGGGCGTTGTTTTCCCTTTCCCGCGTTCTCATGGTTTCCCGTGTGTGTTTGTTTTTCTTTTCAGGTTCAGACTTGAATTTCATATAAGTGAATTTTGATTCACTATTTTGATACTGTTTGTTAGGAAGAGAATTTTTTTTCCGGTATTGGCATTTCGTTGGGTCTAGGTGTCAAACCAAATATAGAAAGGGGATAAATCTGAATGAATAGGTGAGTTATTGATCATCTGAATGCGGTGTTGGTATAGTGTTGCATTGTAGAGATGTATATTGCTGATTCTGTGTTATTATAAGGTGTGGCATGTCTGGTGTGCTATACCAGTTTGATATTTACTAACATTTTGATTTCGTTGAACAGATTGCAACAACAACCAGTACATTTTGATTTTGTTTGATATATAAAAGTTGGATGGTTGTTGATGGAATTGAATGAAATCGGTACATAGTAAATACTACTATCCCATCCTTCTTCTATCTAACTGAATCTAGCCACAAATCTATTTTTAGGGTTCGACTTCCATTCAAAGTACTCTTCTTCCTACACTGGCTTCCAATTGAGATGAATGCCAAGGTACAAGGATGAAGCTCCGGCGGAACGTGTGTATTCTTCATTCAACTTCTTTATTGGCTATAAAGCATTATGCTAACCTAATTCATAGTGGTTTATCAATCTGCTACGTATTTGATCGTTACAAATGTTCCATCTTTGGGTTGTCAAGATGAGTTGCAGAAGCTATTTGCATCGTATGGTGAAGTTGAAGAGTATGTTTTAATCCAATTTCTTCACATTTTGATCATGGGAAACCTTTTTCTAATTGTGGAATTTTTGTTTTCTCTGTATGAATTTAGTTAGATGTATGGATGCTGGAGACTGCGAGGAATTTATTGATGTTTACTAGATTAAATTATGTCAGATAACTAACGCTAGGTTATGCAATCTTCTATATTTTTTAGTAAGTATTGATATGCTTATGCCGAAAGTTTCTGTATCAAGTTAGCGAAGACCAAAGGCTCGTATAAATGAGAGAATCGGGAAAAGAAAACAAAGAAAAAAATTAATACATAAAGGTCGTGCATCGCACGGGCGCCATAGTGCTAGTATATATTTATTTTTAAAACATTAATTTTAACATTAGTTATCACTCCACTCCACTATAATATGCAAGTTAGATTGCCCAGTTTTTGGGTAAATACCCCAAAACCGTAATGTTTTTTAAGTTTTTGCATCACTTTTTTAAGTTATAAGAAAATACCCCTTTGCTGTCAACAAAAATTTTAATAGAGCTGTCAACAAAAAATTTAACAGAGTTGTCAACAATTTTTTTTACAGAGCTGTCAACAAAAATTTGAACACAGTTGTCAAATTTTTTTTTTACAGAGCTGTCAACAAAAATTTTAACATAGTTGTCAACAAAAATTTTAACAGAGCTGTCAACAAGAATAATAAGTTGTCAACACCAATAATAACCATTTGCTGACGTGAAAAAATATAACAGAGCTGTCAACAAAAAATTTAACAAAGGTGTCGACAAATTTTTTAACAAAGCTGTCAACAAATTTTTTAACAGAGTTGTCAACACGAATAAATAAGTTGTCAACACGTCTAAATAAGTTGTCAACCCAACTAAATAAATTGTTTACACGACTAATAAACGGTCAACAACATACAACACTAGTTATATTACAAAATTGTCAACATTGTCAACACTCTACAAAACTTGTCAACACCACTAAATTACATTGTCAAAACTTGTCAACACTTTGCAAGTTGGATATCCCGGTTGTTCATAGACAGCAGAAGAGAATGGACAATAGAAAGCAGATCGCTCTCATACTGATCCACTACACACTTGTAGAACTGTCAAAAACACCAGAAGAAAAAAGCCATGTAAATAATATGACAAAATTGAAGACATTAGTTGTCTATGAAGATAAATGGAGAAGTTTAGCACATTTGCATAGGTTTCAAACAAAGAAAAGCAAGATAAAAGTTGAAAGAGACATTAGTTTCATTTAAAAACTCTATCCAAAGGCAATTTATTCATTTGTAAACTGTCTTTCAAGGAAAAGTATAAGATGTACTCTTATGTGTTGTTGACAGCTAAACTACTATTCAAATGTAATCAACTTAGCATCATCTCAAAAGAAAGGGCATCCTTTTAACATTTAAGCAAAACTAATAATGTATATCTCCTTGGTTCTCACAAAATTGAGCTCAAAAATGAAAATCATCATACATCTACTACTTGCCAATTATTCAGAACGAATGAACTTATGTTTTTAAAATTCAATCATCAAAGCACAGTAGCAATTGGAAACTCATAATTCTGTCATTCACTTACCAACCAAATATCAAAACCAACACAGAAATGCAACAAACAGGAACGTATGGCAACACACAGGAACGTATGGCAACACACAGTAGCAATTGGAAACTCATAATTCTATCAAAATCAACACAGAGAACAAACAGGAACGTATGGCAACACACAGTAGCAATTGGAAACTCATAATTCTATCAAAATCAACACAGAGAACAAACAGGAACATATGGCAACCTTCATCTTCTACTCGATCTTGTGCTCGTCTCTTTCTTCTTCGGTCAAAATCCGAATTGCAGAGAACAAACATGAACGTTAAGAAGCGAGTAAGATCTCTCCATACCTCTATAATGATGCCTCGGTCCGCCATTGAAGCTGCTCGGACTGCTCGAGGCCTAAGTTCTGAAACATGATTTTTCCGGACCACCTCATCCTCGGGTTGTCCGAAGGCAGATTCTCCATCACAGTAGCCAGAATCGGCCTGCGAAGACGAGATCTAGGGTTAGGGTTTGAGATTTGGGGATGGATCGCGTCGAGCAATGTGCGAGGCAGATCATTGTGGTCGTGGTTGGAGGATGAAGACGAGAGCGAGAGACGAGACGATGAGATCGAAATGGACAAATCTGAGTTGGGGGAGGAATAGTGAAGAGGAGATCTGCGGCTTGGGAGAAGAGAAGAGGAGATGCAGATCTGAAAACAAGGGTGTATTTATACATAGGGCATTTTATTAACACTTAGTTTGGGAGGGTAGTTGTTACAAGTATAGTGCCCAATAGGGCATTGGGCACAAATCATTCTTAGATTGCACTCCTCATGTACAATAAGGGGCAATTCAGTACAAACTAAGTTTATTAAGTACGGATAGGGGGCCCAAACTTCCCAAATCCAAATTGTGTTGAGGCTTGATTGGGGGCCAAATTGTTTTAAAAGTACAATGAGGGGCAATTCAGTACAAACTAAGTTTATTAAGTACGGATAGGGGGGCCCAAACTGCCCAAATCCAAATTCTATTGAGTCTTGATTGGGGGCCAAATTGTTTTAAAAAACAAACGGATATGAAAGAATCAAGAATTGAACTTAAGACCTCTTAACGAGGTAAAAGGAAGTGAAACCACTAGGCTATATTAAGGCCGTTTAACCCCGCACCCGATTTTTTATAACTGGCACCCGCTTTGGGCGCATCCCGGATGCGTCCAATTTTTTTTTTTAAATCGGGTCGGATGCGCCCAAGTTTTTTTTTTTTTTTTTTTTGCCGTCAAAATTTTAAAAAATCCGGTTTAAGTTGGGCGCATCCCAGGATGCGCCCAAAACTGAACCGGATTTTTTTTAAAATGTTTTGGACGCACCCGGGATGCGCCCAAGGCGGGTGCCAGTTATAAAAAAATTGGGTGCGGGGTTTTTCTCCGTATATTAATTTTCTAATATCTTCTACTTGCATATATATTGAGATATTTAATCAAAATTTGGGCCCCTAAAACTTTGGAGCCCAAGCGTGGCTCAGGCTTGGCCTTAGGCGCGGCTCAGACTGCCTTTGCTTGTGGGCCGGCCTTGTTCATTTGGGAACTTCTCAAAACCTGTTTTTAGACATTGTCAATATTACAAACTTGCCTTAATCCGTTGTAGACTTTATCTTCTTCCCCAACAACCACAGGTTGTAGTCATTGTTCCATCAAGACATTTTCTTGTTAGTTTTTGTAAAGTAAAACACTTTTTACCTTGAGTTTGAAAACAGTCAAACCATGATGAGCTGCAAGAGAAAGAAGAATTCTAATGAAATCCCACTTTGCACTATACTTGTCAATTGTTTGAACCTCTTGGCTCATAACATCTGATGGTTTCTTTTTTGTGACAACCTCCTCTACAATTTGAAAAAAGGAGACAACACTTCTTATTTGATCATATCTTCTTCAAATGAAGGATCAAGAAGATATACACTCCCATCCTCAACTAAGTGTGCAACCTGTGAAGGATCATATCTTCTTGTGAGGTTTCATTTAAAATATTCTCTGCATCTGAATTCCATGCAAGTAACTCTATGTCAACATGAGCTATAAGAAAAACTTCTTCTTCAACATCAGCAAAGCTTTCTTGTTTTGGTTCCCACTCAAGACATTCCTTTATAAAGGGGCTTACTATTTGGCACACTCAACTGTTTAAAATGTCGTAACTTGTGATAGTTGAAACACTCAACTGTTTCCCGAGACCAAACTCTTCCACCTCGACCCCTTCCTCTTCCCCTGAAGTTTCCTCTTTTAGCTCTTCCACTGTTCTCATGAGCCGCTGCTAGAGCTTCATCAATAGACACATGTGACTTGCTGAACTTATATTCATGCACAAGAAAAGAACTTTGAAGAGCATCCACAGAAAGAGAATCAATATCCTCAGATTCTTCAATGAATGCACAATGTAATTGAAATTTTCAGTTGAATTTCTTATGATTTTCTCAACAATTTTCATATCCTCCATAGACTCTCCACAATTCCTCATGGAATTAGCAACAACAAGAAATCACCCAGAGAAATCATTCACTGATTCCTCAGGTTTCATTTCCAAAACATCAAAATCACATCTCAAAGTTTGTATGGAGCTCTCTTTACTCTAGCATTACGTTGAAACTTGTTTCTCATAGAATCTCAAAGTTCCTTTGTGGTTGCTATCATGGTGATTGTTTTCAATAGTCTTGTCAATAGAACTATATAAATAGTTCGTGGCCTTAAAATCCTAGCTTCATCTCTTCAAATGCCTTTGTTTCTGCTTCATTGAGAGTTTGTCCTGCTCTAGACTCCTTGAACCCATCAACAACTCTCAAGAATTAGCAAGTTCTCCATGATCAAGCTCCAGTGATCATAATCACCATCAAACTCTAGTATGCACACATGTGCTCAATTTCTATTTTCTCCCATGACAAATCATATCTTTTCACTCTCTAACTCTTGTGTTTTCCAAACCTCTCTGAATTAGCACAAAGATCTCACTTGGTAATCATTTGATGAACAAGAAGAGTACGTACATTATAGTTTGTTGTCTTGCTTTGATACCACATGTAGAAACAAGAGTATTGCAAACTGAATTTTTTTAAAGATCACAATTACAAATAGAAAAATGGTTCAAGTGTAACCTGCACGATTTCAGTAACTACCCACTACTTGACATCAATGAATTCTAAGTAATTGTCATTGACTAAATCAGACTAAAACAAACTTGACAATCACACTTAATAAGCCTTTTGTCCACTGGGATAGCCAATAAAGATACATCTTCTTGCCTTGGCAGCAAATTTGTCTCTTGGTTGCTTGAGATATAAAGCAAAACAAAGAGATCCAATAACCCTCAATTCATCATATGAGGGAAGTTTACTGAAAAGTACCTGATAAGGAGTCTTCCATTGTAAGACTGAGGAGGGAAGCTTGTTGATGATAGTGGTGGCTGCTAAAATAAAATAACCCCAGAATTTGATAGGCAGGGCAGCATGAAGACGAATAGCTCTAGAAGTCTCTAACAGGTGCCTATGTTTCCTTTCAACTCGAGCATTTTGCTCAGGAACACCAGGAAAAGATCTTTGATGAACAACTCCTTTCAGTCTAAACAAATCTTGACAAGACTTTTGAGTAAATTATGTGCCATTATCAGATTTGATCATCTTGACATGACAAGCAAATTGAGTCTCCACATAAGCAAGAAAGCCTTCAATAGTAGCATAGACTTGCATTTTATTCTGTAACAAAAAAGTCCAAGTTCCCCTGGAATGATCATCCACAATGGTCAAAAAATATTTTGAACCATCCATAGCTGGTGTCCTATAGGGACCCCAAAGATCCATATGAACCAAATAAAAAATAGCAGAAGCAATAGAATGACTAATGGAAAATGGCAATTTATGATGCTTAGCAAGAGCACAACTATCACAAGCAAGATCAACAGAGTCAACATGTGAAAAACCAGATATATGTTTCATCTTTGACAAAGATGAATGTCCTAGTCTGGCATGAAGTAAGGAAATATGTTCAATACTGTTACACTGTAAAGCAGTATGATTATTTGCAAAAACAGAAGACTTCATTTTTTCAGCATCTATTTGATTAATCTTGAGCTTATAGAGTCCTCCTTAAACAGGAACAGACACCAAGCTCTTTCCATCAAGCCGGCCCTGCACAATGCACTGAACTTCATCAATTAAAACTGTCACAGCTTTATCCTTTACCAGTTTAGAAATAGACATCAGATTGTGTCTAAATTCAGGGACATATAGAACTCTGGTGAGCATCAGATGTGGAGTCACATAGACATCACCAGTAAACTGAACTGTCTTGATAGAACCATCCGGCAAGGCTACAAAAATAGGACTTGACAGTCTAGTCATGTTAACAATTAAATCTGAGTCAAAACATATGTGATCAGATGCACCAGAGTCAATGATCCAAGTATACTTCTCACCATTATTACTATGAATGAGAGAAGTATTTAGATTACCTGCAAAGTTCACAAAGGCTTGTCCAAATTCAGAATCAGAAGAACCTTTGCCTTTCATCATCTTGAGAATTTCCTGAAAAACTGCATTAACCATGACTGGATCAGCCTGATCAGCTTGATTGGAAGTGTTGGAGCTTTCACCAAACTCAAAAGGATGCTCATCCATGTAAGCATCAGTGACATTGCCTGCAAATTTCTTGTGAATATTATCCTTTGATCCTTTATACCACTCAGGATAACCAATGAGCTTGAAACATGTATCCTTAACATGTCCTCGAGCACCACAGTTAGCACATTTCAGATCTTTCTTTTCCTCCCTGTCATAGTTAAATTCTCTTCGATTTCCTTCTTGATACTTTGTAGTCTCATAAGATCGTTTGCCATCATTGTTTCTGTCACCACGATACCTTTGATTGTACCTATTGACAGCAAAGGCCATAGAGTCTGGTGCTCCTGTACTTCCAGTAGTAATCTCCTTCTGTCTTTCCACACGCATTACCATCTGAAATGCCTTATTAACACCAGGTAAAGGTTCAAGAGAAAGAATAATGCTTCTAACATGTTCATAGCAGTCATTGAGTCCCATAAGGAATTGTAAAACTCTTGTTTTCGGATCTCGATCAAGAAGTTGTTTCAACAGTAAACAACGACAACCATCCATAATTCCACATTCACAAATAGGAATCGGTTCAAGAACCTGTAATTCATCCCAAATCTTCTTCACCTTACCATAATATGCAGCTACACTTAGGTTTTCTTGCTTAACATTGCTTAATTCCTTTTGCAATTGATACACTAGAGGAGCATTTGATTAAGAAAATCTCTCCAAGATTTCACTTCATAACTCTTTAGCAGATTGAACATGCATAAATCCCTCAGCAATCTCACTAGTCATGGAATTGATTATCCAACATCTTATCATATAATCAGCACGAATCCACATACCTCTCTTTTCATCATTATCAGTAGGCAATGGACAGGTTCCATCCACGAAACCAAGCTTCATCTTAGATCCCAAGGCCATCCGTACACCTCGGCTCCAAGAAGTGAAGTTAGCGCCATTGAAATGTGTCGCCACCAGCTGTGATCCTGGATGATCTGAATTAGACAAGAAGAGAGGATCGCTATAGCCACTCCTGTTGATTTCCATGTGATTCGGTTCCCTTCGTCCTCTGGTCTCGCCAAATCCTTCCGCCATGAAAGCTAAGTCAAGAAATCAAAGGAGAAGATCGATCGCAAAATGTCGAGAAGAACAATCCGAAAACAATCTCTGATTTCTCAGGAGAAGAAGATCAATGATCAGAAAAGAAAATCCGTCGGCTCTGATACCATTTCAAGAATCAGAATTCATATGAATTCATTCACCAAATCGGGATCCAAAACGGAATCCAGAGAAGAAAATAGTGGCTTATTACACAAGCTATCAAACTAACTAACACAACTAACAGTATTAATAGTCTAACAAACACTTAATGGGCTGGTATCTATCTGATAAACGAGGCCCAATAAGCTTCGAGGCCCATCTCCTCTATACTAGCTCTTGTGTTTTCCAAACCTCTCTGAATTAGCACAAAGATCTCACTTGGTAATCATTTGATGAACAAGAAGAGTACGTACATTATAGTTTGTTGTCTTGCTTTGATACTACATGTAGAAACAAGAGTATTGCAAACTGAATTTTTTTAAAGATCACAATTACAAATAGAAAAACGTAACGGCTATATACACTCATTTTTTTGTCTATATACACTCAATACCCCACGCAGTTGCGACGCGTGGGCGTGGGTATTACCCACGCATACACAACGCGTGTACGAGACCATTTTATGGATATCCGAAACATTTAATCCACGGGTACGCAAAGCGTGTGCGTGGGTATAATTTTTTTTTGTCAATCCCACGCTTCATATACGCGTAGGTCATAATCGGAAAAAAAAAAAAACTTAAACTCAAGACCCACGCACACGCGACGCGTGGGCGTGGGTCTTAAAACCAAACAAAAAATGTTATGCATGAAATGAATGAAATGAATACCGATCAGCCGGAGGAACATGATGAAAATATACCCACGCACACGCAACGCGTGGGTGTGGGTGTGGGTATATTTTTGAAAAAATCCTTGCACACGCGTTGCGTGTGCGTGGGTATATTTTAATATTTCCGAAATTGCCCTACGGGTACAGTTTGCGCAGGCGTAATATTTTATCAAAATACCCACGCACACGCGTTGCGTGGGCGTGACTTTAATGGTCGGATATCCGTTTTAAACGTACGCCTACGCGTTGCGTGTGCGTGGGTACCTAGCCACGCCCACGCGTTGCGAGTGCGTGGGTATCTGAGTCTAAATAGACAAAAAAATGAGTGTATATAGCATCACCCACTACTTGACATCAATGAATTCTAAGTAATTGTCATTGACTAAATCAGACTAAAACAAACTTGACAATCACACTTAATAACTGACTCGATCAACTTAAAGCCACTACACACAACTAACTGTCCTAATTGACTCTAAGTAGGCTTATCACAACATAACGAACATAAAGAAAACCTATGCTAAGAGATAATACAAAGGTTTCATGTGATGAATTCAAAATAGTATAGAATCAGCTGCACGGTTCAGAGAGCACTGGATCCAAATGAACGGTTTCCCGTTATCCTCGATACAGAGGCCATAAGAAGAGTTGGGAGCAGGGAACCACCAAGAACAACCAAGTAAGATCTTAAAACTCTTTCTTTCTTATGCATTCCTATCTTAATTCTTACTGCGAGCGACCTAACCCAATTCAGACAGTGATGAATATAAGCACAACATGTTTCGATCGATCAATATGTTATTCCATTTTACCTATCACGCACGTATTGTCAACACGTGTAGAGTAGTCTTTTGATACTAAGCAAGAACTGAGACATCATTCCAGCTACACCTGGTCAAACGAGGGATGGCCCGCCCGACCCTCTAACTTTGCGGGCTTGGACACAAGATAAAGCTCTGTCGGGGTGATAGGCCCGATCCGTGAGGGTACAAGAGCCGGGTACGGTACGGAGCTCAACCCCCAGAGGGCGGACAGACTCGGCCCATATTATATATTAATAAATAAAAAATGATTAAAAAATATATATACTTCTAAGTCTAAGAGCATCCCCAATGGGGGCTTTAAAACCGGGGTTGTAAGAAGAGCTGTAAGCTAAAGCCCTTCTTATAGCTTTACTGTTTTTTTTTTGTGCTGCAATGAAGGTTGTAAGGTTTATAAAATTACGTTTATATTTCTGAATTTGTATTAAATTACTGATATATTTTTATTTTAAATAAATAAATAAGATCTTATTATATTAAACATAAATAGTTAATAGATATAGTAAAATCTCAAATATTTGTTTCTTTTAATTGAAATATTTATTATATTTTATTAATCAAAATTAAGAGAGAATATTAGACATTTAGATAACTATTGACAAACAAACGATGCATAAATTGAACACATTACCGAAAGGAAAAGAGTCATGTAATAATACTTGTTAAAATGATAAATGAGAATGAATGTGGAGCCTTAGATCAAGAGAGATCCAAGAGCCCATATGATGACACATGGCACCCCTTGTCCCCCCCCCCCCCCCCCCTTGTCCCCACCGCCGGACCCCCGCCGGACCATCTTTGATGAACATCAAGTGTTCATAAATGTTCATCACAATGTTCATAAATGTTCATTTGTATATACTCTACTGAATGTTCATCACATTATACTTAAAAGTTCACCAAATTTTGATGAACATCAAGTGTTCATAAATGTCCATCACATTATACTTAAAAGTTTTCCAACTGAATGTTCATCACATTCTACTTAAATGTTCACCAATTTTTGATGAACATCAAGTGTTCATAAATGTTCATCACATTATACTTAAAAGTTTTTCAACTCAATGTTCATCACATTCTACTTAAATGTTCACCAATTTTTGAAGAACATCAAGTGTTCATAAATGTTCATCACAATGTTCATTTGTACATACTCTACTGAATGTTCATCACATTATACATAAAAGTTCACCAATTGAATGTTCATCTAAATGTTCATCATCTCATACTTAAATGTTCATCATCTCATACTTCAATGTTCACAAGAATTTAATAAAATGTTCATTAGCCAAAGTTCATTACAATCGACTTAAATGTTCATCAAAATGTTGATAAATGTTCATCTTCTCTTACTTAAATCTTCATCAAACATCACATTATAATTAAATGTTCATCACATTATATTTAAATGTTCACCAACAGAATGTTCATCACATTATAATTAAATGTTCATCACATTATTTAAATGTTCACCAATTTGAATTAGACCTAAAATTTTCATTTTATACTTTAACCTTTTCATTTATTATTGGACCCCCGTCGGACCTCCACCGGACAACCACCGGGTGGTCGCCGGGAAGTCGCCGGACCACCACAACTACCCCCACTTGTAGTGGGGGTAACTAGTTTAATCTAAGCCATTGGATGCCAAGGCATCCAATGGCTTAGATTCATTCTAATTTATCTCTAAGAGAGGGTTTATTATGAGATTCTCACCCTTACCGAAATACATATAAATTGAAGACATTACAATGAAATAAAAATAAACTGAAGCAAAATACTGAATTGAACGATAAATTGCCGAATTGAATACATAAAACATTAGAAAGACTTTAATCTTGACCATGTAGTTGCCAAATGTGCGCCTTCAAGTCTTCTTGAAGTAGGTGGTGAGTATTTGAGCTCCGAAGTTCTCTTGACCATTCTAGGTAGCTTCTCATATGCGTAGGTGTGTTGTTGGAGAAAGTCCAATTCGGGTCAGTTTCCGGTAGTGTTTCTCCACTCACTATTTCATCGAATTTCGGGATTTCGTATCCATGGTGACTATAAGAATCTCGCTCATCTTCTACGATCATATTATGCAGAATGATACAAGCTCTCATTATCCTTCCAATTTTTACAACACTCCATGAGAGTGCTGGGCTACGAATTATCCCGAATCGAGCTTGCAGTACTCCAAATGCCCTTTCCACGTCTTTACGAACAAACTCTTGGTGTTTGGAAAACAATTTGGCTTGAGGGATTTGAGGTAGCCGAATTGATTGGACAAATGTCGCCCAATGCGGGTAGATGCCATCAGTGAGATAATATCCCATGTTATATTCACGTCCATTAACTGTAAAACTAACATTTGGAGCTCGACCTGCTAAAACATCATCAAAAGCCCCAATGGTTGGGTCTGTAAAAATCAATGATCTTAAAGCCCCATAAAAGGGCTTTTAAGATCTATAACATATTTTATTCAATTTAATGCTTAAAGACTTGCCTTAAAGCCTCCATTAGGAGTGCTCTAACCTAAATTAGGTTGTGTAACCTTTACTCTCAAATTCAAAGGTTTTATTGCATGATTTGGAAAGGGTTTAATGCATTGTTTTGAAATATTTTTATTCGGTTTTTTCTTTAAAATTTAATTAAATAAACATATTTAATATAAACGGGCTATCCTGAAGGCTACCCGACTCGAATTAAGGTCTGAGTATGGACAAAATAATAGACCCTATTAGCGGACTGCGGGCTAGCCCGACACTCGTAAGACAGGCTACTGATTAGCAAGATTCGTAGGGGAAGCGAAGTCACTAACTAGTCAGCCAGCCCGAGCCCACGTTTGACCAGGTTTAATTCCAGCGGGATGACAATCCCAAATATAGGGTAGTTATAACAATGGACTATCAGGGAAAGCCATTGACTTTGTTTGAAGAACATGCAAAAACTTGATTCTTAGTAAGAAATCCATAAAGTACGATTAACATGCAAAAACACATCGTTTAACTCCATTTTCTAAAATTAGACAATAATAATAATAGATTAATATTTAATTGGATGGCGAGGACGATCTCCTACTAAATCATGCAGTCCCATTATATGATTATGGGTTCGTTTGGTAAGTAGTTTATAAACTGTTTTTAGTTTATAAACTATTTGTTTTCTAAGAAAAAATATTACTCACATATCTAGAAAGTCGTGTACAAAAGGTAGTTTATAAATCAAAAGTGTTGGGCCTAATTTCGGCCCACCCGTTTGGACGGCCCAAATTGAAGTCCAAGTCTCAGGAAAAGAAATAGAGTCTTTGGAAATCTTATCTGGTGACGTGGACGAGGTGATGGTTAGCCAAGGCCGAGATTTCCGAAATCAACTTAGCAGCAATTTGGCGTTATGATTAGCGTTTTGTTAGAGGGATATATATAGGATCATGTTATTATTTGTACGGTTACGCATTATTAAGTTCTCTATCTCTTTGTAATCTCAACCTAAAGTGTAATCTGCTAAGTTATATCAAGGATTTGAGCATTATTCAAGAGACCGCCGTATTCATCTTACGATCTAACATTTACGTATCATTCCCATCTAGCTAAGTTCATCTTTCCTTAATCTCATCGTCTCTATCTAATTGGATTGTTTAGGACGTCATAGTATTTAGCCTTGTTTCGATTGATTAACCTTATCTTAAGGCAATTTGGTCTATTGAGATTATTTGCCCAAAACAATTTGGCTCCCACCGTGGGGAATCAGTAGATTTCAGGTCTAAACTATGTCATCCAACAATCAATCAAGATGGTGAACGACATCCCCGAGGTTTGCGACCCAGGTTTGGTCACAGTGATCTCTAATCTCGATGGCACTGAGACTGTGGAGACGCTAGGCCAAACAGAGGACGACCTTGTGACGAAAGTCGGTGATAGTCTCACTCCTAAAGAAATCTCCCAATCAACCAGGGAAGAGATGTGACAGATGTCCCAGTCCATGGAGGCACTCCGTCAAGAGATGCTCGACCAATGTCAATGCTATGAAGCATTATCTGCATCTAACAATCAACTGGTGAATGAAAACTTATCTCTTATAACGCATGTGCAATCATCAGGATCTAATGTGGTCAGGAATAGAAGGGCCACAAATGTCACCGACGTCCAAACCAGGCTTAATATGGAGGAAGTAGACATGACCCCTGCGACCAATCGTAGAACGTCTATCGGTAACCCTGAACTTATTGTCGGAATTCCTATTTCAACTAACGCAGTTACTTTCGTTGTTCCCACCGGTCCGACCATAGACCGAGTGACTGAAATGCAGGTCACGCCAAGCAACAACATCCAGATGCTTATCGACCAAGCCCTCAACGAGCGTCTCAGAGCTTTGGATGAACGAATCGCTAGAATCGCGAGGGTACTTCGTCCCATTGAGAAAGAGGCCCTAGACGGATTCGAAGACTCGGCAAGGATGGGCATTGGACGCACGTGTGAAGAAGCGCCAAAGGAATAAGGAAATATTACGCGCAAGGATTATTTCCTTATGCGCTTTGTTTCCTTATTTGATCTAGGCGGTGCGCCGAAGTGTAAGGCCCAAGGTGACTACTTGGAGAACAAGTTGGAATGTCACACGGAAGGAAAGATTTCTTAGGAAGAGATTTCCTTGTGAAAGATTTCTTAGGAAGAGAATTCCTTGTGAATGAAATATAAGGAAGCGATTTCCTTTTAGAAAGATATTGTGAGATTTATGGTAATATTAGAACGGCTAGATTGGTAGTTAGGTTTGAGCTATTTAGTGTGCTATATATTGCATGGGAATTGAATAGCTTAGTAAGACTTTCATGAGCGAAAACCTAATACTCGGTTTAGAGTTGTTCTACGTGTGTGAGATTGAGATTCAAGTGAGAAGAGTGATCCAAGATCTAGCTAGGAAGTCTAGGTGAGTGATCCAAGTTCTATTGTAATCAAGATATCAATACAACAAGTAGACTCGTTCAAACTCTCTCTAGTGAAATCTAGAGAGGAGTGGTTTTTCGCCTCGAGGACTTTTTGGTACTTCGGGTGTTTCCACTATATATCATCGTGTCCAGGTTTTATTTACATATTATTGTTTGTCTTTCTGCATTATCTACTTATCAAGGAACAATAGCTTTTGTTCCTTGAGTTTTTATACTCTAATCGATCCAACAATTGGTATCAGAGTCTGGTCTCTAGATTGTTTCAATTAGCTTTGCAGGAAAATATGTCATCCAACAATGCAATCAACGATTCATTCTGGAAAACCCCAATGCTGAAGCCAGAAGAGTATGATTGGTGGTCTATTCAGTTTGAGTCACATACTCAGTCTCTTGACGCCCAGATCTGGAGAGTTATTGAATTTGGCGATGTCATCATTCTTGACATAAATGATGATGACAAAACCAAAGAGAAAAAGAGATCTGACTATAGTGACGCAGACTACAAAATCCTTGAGAAGAACGCAGGGATAAAAGATCCTTCACATGGATCTAAGTCCGGGCGATCTTCGAAAGATTCTGAAGTACAAGACCGCCAAGGAAATCTGGGATACACTACAGAGGACATACTCTGGAAGTAATGATGTCAAGAGGAACAGACTTCTTGCTGCTCAAAAGGACTATGAGCAAGCTGTGCAGGAGAAAGGTGAATCCTTGGAAGACTTCCATGCAAGGTTTGAAGGCTAATCTCGTTAACTGTTGGTGCTTGACCACTAGAAGACCGGAGGAAGGTAGTTGGCCACTGCGACTACGCCAGAGACGACGAGCGGAGGATGGTGGGATTGGTGGCTAGAGCCGTAGAGGAGGGCGTGAAGGAACGAACGAGAAAGGTCGAGGGAGGAAGACGGCTTGTGTTATGATTTTGACGGAGAAAGACAAGTTTACCCTTAAAAGTTTTCTAATACTGCAAAATTGCCACCGCATGTACAAGGCAAGCTCACGCGCGTCACAGCGAATAATCTCTCCCTTTTAATCTCAACCGTTGGTTGATTCATCTAAGGGCCCAGAAGTGTCCTCACGTCCTCACCGGATAATTTGTCCTCACCCGAGCCCCCCTCTAATTATTAGACTGAATTAAAACTGCTTACATAGAGTTGTACAGGCAATGTCACACATAATTTAAACTTATAATATATAACCTAGAATATTTAAACAAGATTAACAAATTAATGTTAAGGTATTTGGTCAGACATTCGTCACGAAGGTATATGGCTAGACATTTGTCACGAAGGTTCGAAGGACATCCGTCACGAAGGTATTGGGGAGATCCGTCACGAAGGTATATAGGACTTACGTGACGAATCTGTTTTTTAAAAAAAAAATCAGATTCTTGTAGAGAATTTCAATACGAGTCCGTGCATATAAAATACGTCCAAAACGGGCATCGTTTGCCCTTCCAAAAGCCCTAAAAACAAAACAGTCGTTTTTGTTAAGTTCGTAATATTTAAACATAATGCATAATTATACTTTATAAGTAATAAACTAGTGATATTAAATGATAATATACAATTATAGTATATAAATTTAATTGCATGATTTTTAACTATAATTAATAATTATATTATACAAATACTAAATTTATATAAGTTTTTGTTTTTACAAACTTAACGCATGCGACTATTTTGTTTTGGAGGCTTTTGAAAGGGAAAACGATGTCCGTTTTGGACGTATTTTATATGCACGGACTCGTATTAAATTTCTCTACAAGATTATGAAATTTTTTTAAAAAAAAAAAAAAAGATTCGTCACGGATCTCCCCAATACCTTCGTGACGGATCTCCCCAATACCTTCGTGACGGATGTCCTTCAAACCTTCGTGACGAATATCTGGCCATATACCTTCGTGACGAATGTATGAGTGTGTTAAATAAACTTTTAGGGTGTGCCAAATAGTAAGCCCCATGTATTATGTAGCAGGTTAATTGGGTTAATAATATATGATAAGTAAGAAAGAACGATTATTACGTGAATGGGGATTACGTGGAAATTTTTATTGTACGAATATGTCAGCGACATGCACTTTCTTCAGTAATGACCGCGTGTGCATGTACTTTTCACTTATTATCAATGACATGCAAATCTGTCAATAGTGCATGTCGTTGGCTTAAATGTGCATGTCATTACTGAAGAAAATGCATGTCAATGGCTTAAATATGCATTTATTCGCATATTCACACAGTAATAATTATTCTCACCTAAATCTTTTCATATAAAAAGATCTATACATTTGGATACCTTTTATTAAAAAAAATTGTATAAATTTTTTAATGGCTAAAAAATATTTGGACATGTAACAACAAACTTTAATGTCAACTTATTAATTAACTTCATTGTTAATTTAAAAGTTTATGAGCCCCTACCAGGGCCGGCCCGGAGGCATGGGCGGGAGGGGCGACGGCCTAGGGCCCGGGGCGGGAGGGGCGACGGCCTAGGGCCCAAACATTATTGGGACCCAAAATTTCCAAAATTCAGTATGTATACATTAGTAGTACAAAATGACAATAAAATTCACTTAGTCTACTAGTAAGTATCTCTAACTATATTAAAAAAGGTAGAGAGTTCGAATCTCCTTAACTCCCTTTATTTTCTATTTTCCCCTGCTTTTTTTAAAACATTAACTCAAACGGTCCAAAAAGTAAAAACACTAATGAAAAACCATTACACCTATGACCTATCTCATTTCTTTATGAGTTTCTTAACAAACCTCTTAATATAGAGAAAGTAGTGTCATATTAGGATATATCACCATTTTGTTAGACTTTAATCACATGATTTGTATATGAAAAATTTATTTATTTTGTTTTTAGGATGTGAAAAAAATAAAGGAAAAAACGTCAATTTTATCTTTTTGGTGTTAAATTTTATTTTCATATTGTTACTATATGGAATAATGTCCTTGTCTATTAAATCATCATGCTTAAATTTATAGCATTTATTTTATTATATTTTCTATATAACAATTTAAAACACATAAAATTTGAAGTACAATATTTGTCAAAATAAATGATATAATAAGTTTAAAAAATTCGTCCAGGCCCAAAAATTGCTAGGAACGGCCCTGGCCCCAACCTACATGGTACGGGGATTATACTAGTTTACAGTCAAGCAGGGACGTAGCAATTTGCAAACAAATCACTTTGTTTGTTGAGACTGTTATGGCGAATCCAGAAGATCGATCGTATCTCAACCCTTTAAATAGGGATTCTTCATTCGTTCATTTCAACCACGCAGACACATTCCTTCTCCTCTGTTTGTTTTCCCTGTTAAACCGAGATCAACTCAGTAACTCTCCATCCCTTCTTCCTTCGAGTTCGTGCGCCTCAGTTGCAAGAAGGAGTCCTCCTTGCTCGCTTCGCGCCGACAGAAAATCCGAAGCGTCGTCGGTAAAGTCGAACGCCTCATTCCATTTTTTTCTTCAGATTTTGCATTCAAATTCCAATGTCTGAAATTATGATCGTTCTTCCAGTTTTCAAGCGTTCCTTTCTCCCTGAATATTGAGCTTCAAACCTCCATTGTTGACGAAGGTACAAGATGACCAAGAACTTGGTCATCTGCCTTGGTTTGGGTCAACACACTCAATTTGGGCTGGGCCCAATTGAGATTCTGTTGGACCGAATCAGCCCTTTTTTATTTAAAAAGCCCACAAGATTATTTGGGTATAATGCAATGTTTAAGGCATTTCGGTTTTAATGCATTATAATGCTATGTTTGTACATTATAAATTATATGATGGTAAAATATAATTTATATGTATAATTTCTGCAAATATTATTAATTTAATAAATTAAATTAATTATATTGATCCATTTAATTGATATATGATTTAGTGAGAAAGTTATATCAAAATAAATTACTTATGTTAGTTTATGTTTGTGATTTGGGTATCGCATTTGGATCGAGATTCTCGATGTTCGAGTTCGTTGAAAAGGCTTCAAACTCCGTCTTCACTCCGTTCGTCGCCTTTCTATTTCAGGCAACTGGCGGTTCGCTCTTGCTTTCTCTTCTCTTTGCATATTTAACCAACAATTAATATTGAAATTAATTGTTGAATAATTTGGTAATTTCTAAAACCTAATTAATTTGTTTGGGAACACTTGTGTGCTAAATGTTTTGTATCTAGGTTGTTAGATATTTTCAATACCTATATTTAGTTATAAATATTAGGTTGATTAACGTCTTATGACGATGTGTGGACCTTTGTGTGCTATATGTGGACTTAATTGTAAGTCATATAATAATTAATAACACAATAAATAAAATAAGTTTAATGTATATGAGCACTACATGCCCTGCGGGAGGGTAGATGCTTCTTGATAATCGTGTTAGGTTGATAATTCCCTAATACTTCTTTGGTCATGACCTACCCTTATGTATATCCTGTGAGGATGAATAAGTGGTGGTGCACTTAGCCAGTGTCATTATTCTGGTTCTCTTCCATTAGGTATCCTTCGAGGAAGAATTGGTTCAAGAGTTACAAACTGTAATCTTTCACTAAGTATCCCGAGAGGAAGACGTGGATTAAAAGCTTATAACGTAACTGTATACGTTTTGAATACTTAGCCAGTGCCATTATTCTGGTTCTCTTCCATTAGGTATCCTTCGAGGAAGATATGGTTCAAGAATTACAAACTGGAATCTTTCACTAAGTATCCCGAGAGGAAGACATGAATTATAAGATTATAACGTTAATGTATACGTTTTGGAATCAAATAAGATAAGTGCGGAATTATGCACATAATTAATAGACCTCGAGCGAGGAGTACAACTTGGAAACCGCTCGTCCGCTAAATTAAGAGGGCCATCTTTTCAATCTGAATTCGCACAATACGTATGCGGTGAGGTTGTTCGGACCCGATTATTCGAAAGAGTTCTAATGTGTGTAATGTTTTTAAAAACGTTCCCAAATAAATCATATTTTCTTCCCATAATACCCACCTTCGTTTTGAGTATTTTCTTGTTGCATATCTTTTGGTCTATCCCCTCTTCAGTGGAAGTATTTAGTTAGATATCGTCTTTCGGCTTTAACTCGAGAGACTACGATATTAGCTTAGTACAACCACATAGAACCTCACATAAATTCCACTTGCATAGTCTTTCATTAGACTAACTGACGAGGCGAATTTGTCGTGTGCCAAGTCAAGTAATCCTAACATGCAAACTAAGTAATATAGTACGCAAGTAAGGGTCGAATCCCAAGAGAATCAGTTTATCAAATTCTTAAGTTATCACAATGACTAACCAATAAACGTAACCAAAGGGGGGTTTTTGTGGTTTTGATACGAAGTATCGAATGTCAACTTGATTATAATAAGATTAAGCGAAGTGTTCCACTTAGCGATTATCCACAATTAGATTAACAAGTTGATCTTAGAATCCTTTTTACCCCTATGTCAAGTTCTCAAGTGATCGTTCTAATTCCTGTTCTTGAATAGTTATTAGTCCAACTAGTCCTAATAACCCTTACTTGATTATAACCCCGAAACTATCAAAGTTCAATAACAAAGTAGCAATACATTCAGGAATAGATAGATACATGCAATATCATGGACAACTAGTCGGATACTCGACATGTACTCAACTCTCTTCTCTATTAACAATCACAACTAGTTCATGCAAATAGATTGTGCTACACAACAAGTATGATAATTCAACTAGAAGTATCAAACTCTAGCAATATGAACAAGACACAAATAACTTAGGTGATCAATCTAAAGAAGTAAATCTAGTTCATCGACAATACAAACAAGAGAGTTGAGACAATCAAAGAGTAGACAAAAGGAAAGGATAAACTCACAACTTGTTGAATCCAAAAGCTTCAAACGCCAAGTGAAACAAAGGAACTTTAGCAACTCATAAGTTTGTGAAAACTCTTCCAAAAACTTAAGCAAAACAAAGGTTCAAACAAAGGTTCTGAACCAAGGTTAAAACCAAGGTTAGATGATCAAGGATGATCAACTACAACTTAAATACCATTTCAGCCATTGTAACAGCTGAATTAAGACACTAAAAACGTATGGAAAGTTACAGAATTAAACACAAATTACTTCATATGGCAAAGACATCAATTTGATTCTTCTGTCGAGGAACCGCACCCGCGGGTTGATAGCCGCGGGCGCGGTTTTGGGTTTCTTCAGCTTCTTTGGATGGCAGAGGGCCGCGGGCGCGGCTTGAGACCCGCGGGCGCGGCTTGAGACCCGCGGGCGCGGCTTGAGACCCGCGGGCACGGCTTGAGCTTTTTCGAAAGCTTTGGCTGAAGGTGAGAGCCGCGGGCGCGGCTTGAGACCCGCGGGCGCGGCTTGAGCTTTCTCGAAAGCCTTGGCTGAAGGTGAAACCCGCGGGTGCGGCTTCATACCCGCGGGTGCGGCTTCATACCCGCGGGTGCGGCTTTGTTGTCTGAGGCAGAACCTGCTGATTTCTTCAAGTCTTCGTCTTCGTCTTTGTCTTCAGCAGCTTCTTCCTTATGCTTCAATGCTTCCAATGCTTGTATCATCTCTTGGAATCTTGTATGTAAATCTTCTCTCGAACAGCTCCATGATACAGATTACATAGAAACAAATAACATAATCCTATACAAAACTAGCTAATAATCCATAGTTGCGGTATGTAAAACACCGCTTATCAAACTCCCCCATACTTAGACCTTGCTCGTCCCCGAGTAAGCTAAAAGAAACTTACTCTTTTACAATAATCACTCAAAGATCTCAGGAAGTATGAAAAAGAAAGAAACTACAAATTACTAACACATTTAGTATACAAACAATATGGTGAGAAAGAATTTTATCAATTTTGGTCTTCCATAGTGGTTAACATGCAAAAAATTTTGTCCTAAAAAACTCATTTCACTCATTTTGCCTAGGCGCCTCGAAAGGTTTTCACCTAGCCACTCATTTCATTTTCAATCTCACCATTCCTTACCGCCCTCAAGTCCTTTTTTGCCAAGCCTAATGCAAGCCGAACTACCCGCTTATTGCATGGATTTTTCCATCCCAGGATTTTCATTTGCCTTTTTTCGTATTTTTGTGGCTTTTTCTGTTTTTAATTCCATGCAAAGTACAACAAAATAAAAACCGAAGGGAAATAACAAGGAAATGAAACTACTCTAGGATAAGCAATGAACTAATTTCCCTCCCCCATACTTGTAGTGCACAATGCCCTCAGTGTGTAAGACATAGAAAAATAATGAGGAAGAGAGAAAGAAGCTCACTGATCCGGGTCATCCCGGTTTGGATATTCGGGCCAACGAGCATGCATGTCGAGCCGTAAGTCATCCACCGACTGCCGCAGCCTCTCAAAATTGTGGTTCACCGTCTGCTGCAGCCTCTCAACATTCTGGTTCACCGTCTGAACCGACTGGTAGACATACTCAATCCGCTCGAAAAGACGCTGCTCCCAAGGTACGTCAGCAGGAGCTGCAGAAGACGAGCCTTCGCCCCATTGCCTCTGAGGCTGAAAATGAGGGGCAGGCTCCTGGAAGTCGTCATCATCATCATCCTCAAGGTCAGCTGGCTGCTGATCCAGCTGCGGAACCGGCTCCTGTATGCTGATCCCACCGCGAGCTCGTCGTCGAGCAGCTGCACGAGGGGGAGCGGGTGCTGGGTTGAGCCTAAAAGTATGGGCTGGCCCATAAGCAAAATCCTCGGTGAGAGCAATCTCGGGAGGACCGAGCCAAACCCACATCCGCTCGTCTTCATTGACTGTAACCGACTTGAGCCACCTAAGTCGGGTTTGCAGAAACGTGGTATCCAGCAAATAGGGACCCATTGAGGGGTCCGGACTACCTACGCAGTCAAGCGTCTCCCAGTCGGGGACGACAGCCTCTAGGATGAGGGTGATCATGCCACCCAAAGTAATCTGTCCCCTCGGTTTTGAGCGGGCTGTCTTACAAGAGTGAACAAAAAGTGAGAGACAATCCGGAATTACCTGACATTCCGGCATAAGAGCATACAGATACTTCAGCTGGTAGGCAGGCACCTTGTTCACCTCAGAAAGCCCAAAGAAGGCCATAGAGAGAGCCCGCTGTGTCAGGCGGAGACATGGATGGGACATCTTTGCATTATAATCATTACCGTGGGTATCCCGAACTTGTCCCGTCCATGTGTACCAGACCTGTGTAGGGCTGGCACCAACTATAGTATCATAATCTGCAGAGGGAATCTGAGAGATTCCCAAGATGTGGCGCAGCTGTTCAGCCTGAACTGTAAAGGACCGTCCATTGTAAATGAACTGGATGGCCGAGATGGAGGTGGTCTCTGAGACGTTTTTGGACTTGAGGCTTGCCAGAAACTGATAGGTAGCCTCGGCATGAGTAGGGGCTGACCTGTACACGAAACCCTGCAGCCCTGCGTGCTTCAGCATGGCCTCAGTGCATGTAGTCATACCCAAATCATCGAGGGTACGTAGATGAAAAAATCTCGTGGCTACACACTGCTTAGCCCTTAAATAAGCCAAGTTGGTCTGAACCTGTTGTTGCCACAAATCATTTTTGTGGCCTCGGGATGTTCCTGCTGCAGCCATCAGAGTGTATACGCAAAACAAATGCTACCACAAATCCGCACACAACAAATATACCACACAGCAGCAGCAGCACAATAGCAAAAAGCCCTCCCCGAGGCGTAAGCAAATCAACAACGATTAGTGCGGTTGGGAGAAGACTTACTGAAATCAGTAAAATGGACGCAGAGGTGGAAACCGCGGGCGCGGGTTGGGGGCCGCGGGTGCGGTTTTTGCTTTTGTCTGATCTCTGGCGAGGAGGGAACCGCGGGCGCGGTTTTGGGGCCGCGGGTGCGGTTTGTGCGAGCTGGAGATTTCTTGGCAAGGCGAGGCCGCGGGTGCGGGTTTGTAGCCGCGGGTGCGGTTTCGTCGAGACAGAAACGTCTGGGCAGAGTCAGGGTGCGGGTGCGGGTGGTGGCTTTTGAACCGCGGTTGCGGTTGGATGCCGGCGCGGGTGCAGGTGCGGGTGCGGGTGCGGGTGCGGGTGCGGGTGCGGGTGCGGGTGCGGGTGCGGGTGCGGGTGCGGGTGAGGAGGATTTGGTGAGGGTGTGTTGGTGGTGGGAGAGAGAGGTTTGGTGGGGGGTTTTTGATTTTTTTAAGAGGTAGGGTATGTGGTGGGAAGTGGAAAGAGAGGCTTTTATGTGGTGGGAGAGTTTGATGTGGTAGGGGGTAGAAAATGAAATTTGATATGGAGAAGGTTAGAAGATGAAATTTGATATGGAGAAGGGTAGAAGATGAACCGTCAATTCCTTTTCTTTTTTAGCTTTTTTTTTTTTTTTTTTTTTTTTTTAAACGAAAAGAAGAACCGTCAATTCCTTTAGTAGCAAACGACCATCGTCTTCTCGTCTTATCTTCCTAGAAAATAGAAACAAAACAATTAAAAAGAAAATGAAATTTAAGGGAAAAAGAAGAATACCCTGGGTTGCCTCCCAAGCAGCGCCTTGGTTAGAGTCGTGGCTCGACTTGGTTTCCCGTCTTCAATTTTCCAAAGTTGGCTCTTCTAGAGCCATTTCATCGAAAGACACTTTGGTGAATCCCTCATGGTAAGGTTTTAACCTTTGACCATTCACCTTGAAGACGTTGTGGTTGTCTTTGTCAAACAACTCAACGGCGCCATGAGGAAAGACGCGAGCAACAACATACGGGCCATTCCACCGGGATCGCAACTTACCTGGAAAAAGTTGAAGACGAGATTGGTAGAGCAAGACCTTGTCTCCCACCTTGAAATCTTTCCTCAAGATGTTCTTGTCATGCCAAGCCTTCGTCTTTTCCTTGTAAATCGCCGCATTCTCATACGCATCCCGGCGTATCTCTTCAAGCTCTTGGATTTGCAACTTCCTAAAGTCGCCTACTTCATCCAACTCCATGTTGCATTTTTGCACCGCCCACCACGCCTTGTGTTCTAACTCCACCGGAAGGTGACAAGCCTTTCCAAACACAAGTCGATATGGGGACATTCCTATTGGAGTTTTGTAGGCAGTCCTATATGCCCAAAGTGCATCATCCAACCTTAAACTCCAATCCTTTCGATTAGGAGCCACCGTCTTTTCCAGAATCCCCTTGATTTGCCTATTGGACACCTCAGCTTGTCCATTGGATTGGGGGTGATAAGCAGTTGAGACTCGTTGAGTGACATGGTACTTCTTTAAAAGTGCACTCACCGTCTTGTTGCAAAAGTGAGTACCTTGGTCACTTATAAGAGCCTTTGGAATCCCAAAACGAGAAAAGATATTCTCTTTCAAGAAACCTGCTACCACTCGGGAATCATAAGTTCTGGTGGCCTTCGCTTCCACCCATTTGGAAACGTAGTCCACCGCAAGTAAAATGTATAAATTCCCAAACGAACTAGGAAAGGGTCCCATGAAATCAATACCCCAAACATCAAAAATCTCACAAAAGACTAATGGTGTTTGTGGCATCTCATTTCGTTTAGAAATTTTCCCGACCCTTTGGCATCGGTCGCAAGCTTTGCAAAAGGCAAACGCATCCCGAAAGATGTGTGGCCAATAGAAGCCGGCGTCCAATACCTTCCTAGCCGTTTTATTAGCCCCAAAATGCCCCCCACATGCATGAGAATGACAAAAAGTAAGGACAGACTGTACCTCGTTATCCGGGAGGCATCGTCGGATTACCTTGTCAACACAATGTCTCCAAAGGTAGGGGTCATCCCAAACGTAGAAACGTGATTCCCGCTTGATCCTATCTTTTTGAGCCTTGGTGTAGTTTGGCGGGAATTCTTCGCGAACCAGGTAGTTCACGATATCGGCAAACCATGGTTTGAAAGACCGGAGGGCGAAAAGCTTGTATTCGGGGTCAATTTCTGCATACTCGGCTGTCAGAAAACCGCGATCGCGGTTATTGAGCCGCGGTCGCGGCTCTCCTTGTAGTGATATTTCTGGAAAGCACAAACCGCGGGTGCGGTTTACTAGCCGCGGGTGCGGTTCTTTCTTTGCCGAAAACTCTTGAGAGCATAAACCGCGGGTGCGGTTTCCTGGCCGCGGGTGCGGCTTGCACTCAGCAGAAGCAGAAATTGCAGAATGAATGTGATACAAGTTTTCGTCCGGAAATGTACCTTGAATTTGAACCTGTAATTTACCGTCCTCTGGCACAATACGGCTCAAATGATCAGCTACGGAGTTTTCGACTCCCTTCTTGTCCCGGATTTCCACATTGAACTCGCTTAAGAGCAAAACCCATCGAATGAGTCTTGGCTTTGATTCCTTCTTCGTCATGAGATAACGAAGAGCAGCGTGGTCCGTGTGGATAATCACCTTCGTGCCCAAAAGATATTGCCGAAATTTTTCAAGGGCAAACACCACGGCTAGCAACTCCTTTTCCGTGGTGGAGTAATTCCTCTGAGCTCCGTTCAAAGTTGTGGAAGCATAGTAGATGACGTGCATTGCTCTTCCGACTTTTTGACCAAGAACGGCTCCCACCGCATGATCACTAGCATCACACATGATCTCAAAGGGTAGAGACCAATTGGGTACTTGGATGATTGGTGCTTCGGTGAGGTGGGTTTTCAGAGTGTCGAATGCCTTCTTGCACACATTCGACATGTCAAAAGTAGCTTCCTTTTTCAAAAGCTCACATAGGGGCGTGGAGATCTTAGAGAAGTCCTTGATAAACCTGCGATAAAAACCTGCGATAAAAACCTGCATGGCCTAGGAAGGAACGCACTTCACGCACATTAGTAGGATAAGGCAATGATTGAATGACGTCAATCTTTGCCTTATCGACCTCAATACCCCTAGCTGAAATTATGTGCCCCAACACTATCCCTTGTTCAACCATAAAATGACACTTTTCAGAATTCAATACTAGATTAGTATCTACACATCTTTTAAGCACGAGTGACAAATGATTTAAACATGCATCAAAGCTATCCCCATGTACCGTAAAATCATCCATAAAAACTTCTATGAAATGTTCAATGTATTCCGAGAAGATACTTACCATACATCGTTGAAAGGTCCCGGGCGCGTTACATAATCCAAAAGGCATCCTACGATATGCAAAAGTGCCAAAGGGACATGTAAACGTCGTCTTCTCTTGATCTTCGGGTGCAATAGCAACCTGAAAATACCCTGAATACCCATCTAGGAAGCAATAATATGGACGACCGGCAAGTCGTTCAAGCATTTGATCAATAAAAGGGAGGGGGAAATGATCTTTTCGGGTTACCGCGTTCAGCTTGCGGTAATCAATGCATACTCTCCAACCCGTTTGAGTTCGGGTAGGAACCATCTCACCTTGTTGATTCTCTACCAATGTTATGCCCCCCTTCTTAGGGACACATTGAGTTGGACTTACCCATTGACTATCCGAAATGGGGTAGATCATGTCAGCTTGAAGAAGTTTCAGCACCTCCTTCTTAACCACCTCCATCATAGGTGGGTTTAACCTTCTTTGGGGTTGCCTAGAGGGTTTAGCACCTTCCTCAAGAAGGATCCTGTGCATACAGGTGGAAGGGCTAATTCCCTTGATGTCAGCAATGGTCCACCCAAGAGCGGTAATGTGTTCTTTCAGCACCATCACCAACCTTCTCTCTTGTTCACCTGTCAACTTGCTTGAAATTATTACCGGGAGGGTATCATTCTCCCCAAGAAAAGCATATTTCAAGTGCTCGGGTAATTGCTTGAGCTCTACAACCGGTGCCTGCACAATAGAAGGAAGAAGCTTTTCGTTCTCCAAAGTTAGTAGCATGGGCCGACCGGCCAAAATTCTACCCGAAGCGTCTAGACGAGCTAGAACATTTTGAATCTCAGGTGGAAGAGACAAGTCAAGTGTTGGTGAGTGAACGATGCTATGTTCCAATACACTTTGTAATTCATCTAAGCCAAAGATATTGAAAACATCTTGGACTATAGGATCAATTACATCAATTGAGCAAATGGACGCAGCATCTTCGACGGGGTGTTTCATAGCATCAAAAATGTTAAATTGAACTATTTCCCCATCGAACTCTAAAGTGAGAGATCCACTAGCCAAATCAATCTTTGTGTTAGCGGTTCGCATGAAGGGTCTCCCAAGCAAAATAGGAGCAGCTTGCCCATCATGTTCCATGTCTAACACAAAGAAATCAGCGGGAAAGAACAAATTATCCACCATAACCAGAACGTTTTCAACTACACCTTTAGGATACACGGTGGACCTATCGGCTAGTTGAATAACAATTCCGGTTTCATGAAGTGGACCTAACCCGAGAATCTTATAGAGAGAGTAAGGCAACACATTTATCGATGCACCCAAATCGAGCATGGCTCGTTCAAAATGTGTGTCGCCTATACGGCAAGGTATGCTGACCATGCCCGGATCGCTGCACTTCTTAGGCATTCGCCTTTGAAATACAGCGGAGACACGCTCGCTTACCGTCACCTTTTGTTGCCCCTTCAACTTTTGATTCCTCTTGATTGTGCAAAGTTCTTTTAAAAACTTTGCATATCGAGGAATGCTTTTAATTAACTTGAGCAAGGGGATATTTACCTCACATTTGCTAAACGTCTCAAACAACTCCTTGTCGTTTTCCGGCCTTTTGGTGTTCCTAAGGGCATCGGGAAACGGGGCGGGAGGCTTGGTAGAGTCGAGAGGTGGAAAGTTGGGGCGAACGTAGTTGTCCTGTCTCAACTGGAAATCCCCCCGATCCTCCACTTCGAGTTCAGCATTTTGTGAAGGAAAACCAAAAATTTTTACCTCGGTGGATGAGCCGCGGGTGCGGCTTTCGACCCGCGGGCGCGGCTCGTCAGTGCAACTGTCTTCTGGCGCAGGGGAGGAACCGCGGGCGCGGCTTTCAACCCGCGGGCGCGGTTCTTCAGGAACCCTGCTTTCTGGCTCAGTGGAGGAACCGCGGGCGCGGTTCTCAACCCGCGGGCGCGGTTCTTGGTTGTCCTCAGAATCTAGTTTTTCTGCCGAAGCCTCGACAAGCTTTTTGGTTTCCCCCAAAATCTTACCACTTCTTGTTGTCACTGCACTCACATTTCTGGTTGGATTCACCACCGTTTGGGACGGTAGAGAATTGGAATTTTGTTGTGCAATGGTGGTAACAGCTTCAGCCAACTGCCCAATTTGCTTCTCCATGTTCTTGATGCTCGACTCAGTCGTTTGAACATGAGTTGTGAAGTGTTGAGTCAAGGATCTCAGCAGCTCCGCAGTAGATGGTCCAGCATTGGGTCGAGGGCCTTGAGCTTGTTGTTGGGGCTCATTTGGATCACGCCACCGAAAATTGGGATGATCTCTATACCTCGGGTTGTAGTTATTTTGTTGATCACCTCGAGGTCATGGGGGTCCATACCCACCAGCAGCAGCATTGACATCAGCAACATCTTCACTTTCAAGCTCAGGATATTTATCTGTAAAATGAGCAGGGTCAAAACAAATACCACATACCTTTACTTGTTGTTGTTGTCCTTTTTGCAGCTGGGAGACCATCTTCTTCAACTCTACAAGCTCAGCTACAAGAGCGGGATCCCCTGAACTTGCTGCATGCACTCCCTTTTTGGTGTATATCCTACCAAAACTTCTTGTGCTCTCAGCCATATCTTGCAATTTCTCCATGGCATCCTCCGGCGTCATGTTGAGAATATTCCCACCACACGCAGCATCAACCATCCTCCTTTCTTGGTTAAGGAGACCATTGCAAATGTAGAGCACAAGATCCTCGGTATCATACCCATGAAAAGGGCACGAAGCACACAACCCCTTGAAGCGTTCAAGGTAGTCATAGAGCGTTTCGTCTTCACTTTGCTCGACATGGGCTATCTCCTTCTTGAGAGCATTTGCCTTCTTCACCGGAAAATACTTGCTCAAGAACACCTTGTGCAATTTTTCCCAATTATCAACCGAACCGGTTGGCAAATGGTAATACCAAGAACGAGCACCATCCTTCAAAGTGAACCCGAAGGCTCTCATCTTAATCTGCTCTTCCGTGACATTTGGCGGTTTGGTTGTCATGCAAATGTCATGAAATTGGTTCAGATGCATGATTGGATCCTCACCAGCCAAACCATGGAAACTTGGGAGCAAATTGATCACCCCCGACTTGAGCTCGAAAGTCACCCCATGAGCAAGGGGTGGAATAACCACAGCTTGAGGTTGCTGTGTCAGGTTCGGTGTTTGCCGCTCTCTCAAAGTGCGAGTAACACCACCTCCTGGTAGCCTTGTCTCAATTAGCTCTCGTTGAGCATTAACGACCAACTGCATGTCAGCCAATTGACGTTGCACTTCAGCAAGAGCTTCTCGATCGGCCATTTCTACTGTCTCAGTCCCGACTCTGTTCTCTCTTCGATTCCGACGAAAAGTTCTCTCGATCTCTGAATCAAGAATAGAAAGAGGATGATTAGTAGAACGGGTGTTGACCATTCACTAGTCAACACTAAAGTTAGTCAAAATAAGAACTTAAAAATAAGAAAATTTGATTCCCCGGCAACGGCGCCAAATTTGACGAGGCGAATTTGTCGTGTGCCAAGTCAAGTAATCCTAACATGCAAACTAAGTAATATAGTACGCAAGTAAGGGTCGAATCCCAAGAGAATCAGTTTATCAAATTCTTAAGTTATCACAATGACTAACCAATAAACGTAACCAAAGGGGGGTTTTTGTGGTTTTGATACGAAGTATCGAATGTCAATTTGATTATAATAAGATTAAGCGAAGTGTTCCACTTAGCGATTATCCACAATTAGATTAACAAGTTGATCTTAGAATCCTTTTTACCCCTATGTCAAGTTCTCAAGTGATCGTTCTAATTCCTGTTCTTGAATAGTTATTAGTCCAACTAGTCCTAATAACCCTTACTTGATTATAACCCCGAAACTATCAAAGTTCAATAACAAAGTAGCAATACATTCAGGAATAGATAGATACATGCAATATCATGGACAACTAGTCGGATACTCGACATGTACTCAACTCTCTTCTCTATTAACAATCACAACTAGTTCATGCAAATAGATTGTGCTACACAACAAGTATGATAATTCAACTAGAAGTATCAAACTCTAGCAATATGAACAAGACACAACTAACTTAGGTGATCAATCTAAAGAAGTAAATCTAGTTCATCGACAATACAAACAAGAGAGTTGAGACAATCAAAGAGTAGACAAAAGGAAAGGATAAACTCACAACTTGTTGAATCCAAAAGCTTCAAACGCCAAGTGAAACAAAGGAACTTTAGCAACTCATAAGTTTGTGAAACTCTTCCAAAAACTTAAGCAAAACAAAGGTTCAAACAAAGGTTCTGAACCAAGGTTAAAACCAAGGTTAGATGATCAAGGATGATCAACTACAACTTAAATACCATTTCAGCCATTGTAACAGCTGAATTAAGACACTAAAAACGTATGGAAAGTTACAGAATTAAACACAAATTACTTCATATGGCAAAGACATCAATTTGATTCTTCTGTCGAGGAACCGCACCCGCGGGTTGAGAGCCGCGGGCGCGGTTTTGGGTTTCTTCAGCTTCTCTGGATGGCAGAGACCCGCGGGCGCGGCTTGAGACCCGCGGGCGCGGCTTGAGACCCGCGGGCGCGGCTTGAGACCCGCGGGCGCGGCTTGAGACCCGCGGGCGCGGCTTGAGCTTTTTCGAAAGCTTTGGCTGAAGGTGAGAGCCGCGGGTGCGGCTTGAGACCAGTGGGCGCGGCTTGAGCTTTCTCGAAAGCCTTGGCTGAAGGTGAAACCCGCGGGTGCGGCTTCATACCCGCGGGTGCGGCTTTGTTGTCTGAGGCAGAACCTGCTGATTTCTTCAAGTCTTCGTCTTCGTCTTTGTCTTCAGCAGCTTCTTCCTTATGCTTCAATGCTTCCAATGCTTGTATCATCTCTTGGAATCTTGTATGTAAATCTTCTCTCGAACAGCTCCATGATACAGATTACATAGAAACAAATAACATAATCCTATACAAAACTAGCTAATAATCCATAGTTGCGGTATGTAAAACACCGCTTATCACTAACCAACCGTTTTCTTTCCTTGCATGGTTGGTTGGTGTCACCTGTCCCTATACGGCACATCAGATGGTAGTTTCTCTTAAGTGAAGAATCAAATTCCTGACGTTGAAGGCAGCTGATAATGTTTTAGAGTTTCTATATATAGATTTTGAGGTTAGTAATAGGGTTTAAGACCTATTCTTTAATTCCAATATTTTAATTAAGTCTTCCGTTGTAATCTCTGTAATAAAGTTAAGAATTTTGTATTCATTATAAAGCTTCCGCATTTGTAATATCGTTAAGTAATATAATATGACTTTTAATGTAATCGCTTCCGCATTTGTAAACTTGGTTAAGTATTTTATATAATTGCATTTCAATTACTATTTTGTATTTGCAATGCATACTGTAAAGCGTTGGGTGACTTTGAACAGTTAAGTCTGGGGTCACTGGCGGTAATATTCCCAATGTAATTTTGGGGTGTTACAAAAGTGCTATTCGATCTATGTAAACAAAATGTTTTTTTTTTGCTACGATTTATAAGCAAAAGTGCTATGTTTTTTTTTACCAATTTTTTGTGCTATGGTTTGTAAGCAAAAGTGTTATGGTTTATAACTAAAAGTGCTACTCCCTCCGTCCCCTTTTATAGTGCTCATTGTTGCTTTTGCACGGGAATTAAGGAATTGAGAGAATTAAAGTGAAAGGGAGAGAGAATGTGAGTGGGTGTGGGTTTTTATGTAGGAGAGAGAAGATAAAAAGTGGTTTTATGTGAATTTTGAGGTAGAAAAGTGTGTAAGAGAAGAGAAATGAGTGTAGTTTTTGAGGAAAAAGTATGATAAAAATGGAAAGAAGGGGGGAATGGGAAGAACTTTTCGGGACACCCAAAATAGAAACGGGAACTATATAATGGGACGGAGGTAGTATATTCTTTCTAGGCAAAAGCGTAACACATTTCACCTAGCATAGAGAAGCACATATATGCAAAAGCGTAGCACACTTCAGTTAGTTATAGAGAAGCACATATATGCGAAAAATGTAAAACATTTCAGATACAGAAGCACATCTAGGCAAAAGCGTAGCACCTTTCACCTAGCCATAAAGAAGCACATCAAGGCAAAAAGCGTAGCAAATTTGAGCCATAGAGAAGCAAATCTAGGCAAAAAGCGTAGCACATTTCACCTAGCATAGAGAAGCACATATAGAAAATAGTGTAACACACTTCACCTAGCATAAAGAAGCACATATATGCAAAAGCGTAGCACACTTCAGTTAGCTATAGAGAAGCACATCTAGGCAAAAGCGTAGCACTTTTCACCTAGCCATTAAGAAGCACATATAGGCAAAAAGTGTAGCACATTTCAACCATAAAGAAGCACACTTAGGCAAAAGTATAACACCTTTCACCTAGCATAGAGAAACACATATAGGCAAAAGTGTAGCACACTTCAGCTAGTCATAGAGAAGCACATATATGAATGTGTAGTACATTTCAACCATAAAGAAGCACATCAAGGCAAAAAGCGTAGCCTATTTGAGCCATAGAGAAGCAAATCTAGGCATAAAGCGTAGCACATTTCACCTAGCATAGAGAAGCACATATAGACAATAGTGTAACACACTTCACCTAGCATAAAGAAGCACATATATGCAAAAGCGTAGCACACTTCAGTTAGTCATAGAGAAGCACATATAGGCGAAAAGTGTAGCACATTTCAACCATAGAGAAGCACATCTAGGTAAAAGCGTAGCACCTTTCACCTAGCATAGAGAAGCACATATAAGCAAAAATGTATCACACTTCAGGTAGCCATAGAGAAGCACATATAGGCAAAAGTGTAGCACACTTCAGCTAGCCATAGAGAAGCACAAATAGGGGAAAAGTGTAGCACATTTCAGAGATAGAGAAGCACATCTAGGATAAATGTGTGATGTGTTCTCGTCTCCGAGAACGCCTTGTTTGCACGGATCTAGATCGAGGTGGTGAGTCTTCTTGCTCCTTGATGGAATGGTGAGTGAATGAGCCTTGTGTAATACCCGGTAATTTTCTAGTTTCGTGTTAAATTTTTTTTATGCGACGATTAATAAATTTAATTAGCGGTTCATGCTTATGTGTTGGATTTGAATTCTTTGGAATGTTTTAATAAATGTTTATGTGCTTTGAGTTGGATGTGTCGGGTTTTGCCCGTATGATGTATGATGACGTGCGTTTTACTAACTAGTTGTAGAAATTATTTTTCTTGCTTCCGTGATTTATTAGGATACGTTTGGGTTGGTTTTAATTTATTTCCCCGTATCATATAGTGAGAATTTAACCCTAAGCTAAATAAACCTTATCCTTACTTTAATATACTTTCCTCCTTTACAAATTACATCTTCCTTTACATTAAAACCCAACCCCTTGTACGTAGTTTTACTTGTGCTTCACCTCTCTCAACTCTTCCATCTTCATTTCTCCCGTACACCATGCTCATCCTCCGCCTTCTCCTTCGTCCAGCCATCGCAGCTCCTCCTCGCAGCATCGTCGCAGCTCTTCTTCCCCAGCGCGCAGCAGTTCGTTCCTCCGCCTCTCCTCTGCGCGCAGCAGCTCTGGGGGTCGTCTCCGACGTAGTAGCAGCAGCAGCCACCACCCAGTTCGTCGACAAGTTGAGCACCACCTTAGCTCAGCCACACCATCTCATTGGAAACCAACCCTTGCCAATTACTCCTTGTGAGAATTTTTCCCTAATTCTTTAGAACCCTAGTTTTTCAATTTGGGGGTTTATGTTAAAATTGATGTTTGGGCTGATATTGATGGAAGTAATGGATGATTTAGGTTGTTTGAAGTTGATAATTAGAGGAACAAGTGAATGATTTGAGTTTTGGGCTCTTTTGTGTGAATCTGAAAATTCTGGGAAAAATCCGTAATTTCTGGAAAGTTGTGGCTGGCGTTTGAAGGTGAGGAATCTCCCTACGAGTATGAGAAATTTTACGGTTTTCAATTTAGATGTGTATGTGATGAGTTATGACGTTTTTCGTGAAGGTTCGACTTAGGCGACCGTTTCGTGAATCTTGCGACATCTTTTTACGACAAACGGATTACTTGAGGTGATCGTCAATTGAGGCAAGTTATTTGTGAGCGTTTGTGTGTCATAGTTTAAGTTTAGAACAATAGATTATGCATGTCATCAAACCATCAATTCTGCATGCATATAACTATATCAAATTATAATGTTAGGAACTCATGTTCTTGTTGTTGATTTGATTGTCGCTGTTGATCTATTTCATGAATTGATGCATTGGTTATTGTTGACGTGTTAGATTTTATCGTTCATATTGACATCGTTGTTATTTTAGTTGCCTTATTGTCTTTATTCGTTATGCCATGTTGTCATTGGATATGTTTGTTCAGTTTGGAAAATTGTCGTTATCGAGAAAATAGACGTTGTCGTTGCATATGTTGTTGGTTTGTGGTATTGATTCACTGTGCCTTGTGCCATGTTGTGTCATTCTTGTTCGGCTTCTTATGGACATACATTGGTCGTGGAGATTCTTACTATGCCGAAAGTATTTATGCTTTATGAGCTCAGGTATAAGGGTTCATGTTTATAAATGGATATTAACGATATCATGCTGAGATATGGTTAATCTTGAACACGAAAGCATAGTATGCTTGTTATTGCATATAGACAAGGGCTATATGAAATTGGTGTGAACTTGTTGATTTGATCAAGGTTATGACGTGGTTATGGTGATGACTCTTGCGGGTAAGGATCGTTCTGAGCCCCGCATTATATTATGATGGTTTTATCCGAGATATATCCCTCGATTAGGGCTCTTCCCAGAGTCCGGGTTGAGTGGGTCGTGGGAGTTCCTTTACCAATATTGGGAAGGCCGGGTCACCTAGCTAGTGAGGCTGTTTCCGACCCGTTGGTAAAGTTTTGATACCCATAATATGGGTGAGAAGGTACCTTTGGATCCAAGACAGACTTGGACTTGTTTTCAAAACGTTTTTCGTATTTTGAATTTGGAATGGTTTTATTTAAATGGCTTGTTTATAGGTTGCTTGTGAATTGTTGTTTCCTTGTTTGGGAATTTGTGACTTGTCTGGAATTTGATTGACGAATAAGTGAAGTGTAATTGATTACTATATGATCATGATGAGTGTATATATCAAAATGTGCATATCGTTGGTGATGTTGTGTAGTTTTCGTTGTCTAAGCTACTACTATTATATAAAATGTTTATTAGTATGATCTCTTGTGTATCTGAAATGATGAAATTAGGATTAACATGCTAGAGGTTAACTTCTCTGTAAATCAACATGTTGGGTACCTAGACTTGCTGTGTGTTTGCATATCTACATCTTCGCACTTCTGCACATAACTTAATTGCATGTCTGTATGTTGCATGTCTTTACCGCATAGTTATATGTTTTTATTTGACTTTACAGTACGTCTATATATCTGCAAGTTGTGTATTGCATTATGCTTAGTCTATGATTTCTATACTTATACTATTGCATGTTTACTGCTCATATAACTTGCTAGTCTGGTTGGAGACTAACCCCCATTTCGGTGGGGGACTGGCTGTGTTTGTGCATGGCCAGGTATTCGTGCAGCTTCAGAGCATGGAGGAGGTCAGACGACTGATGCGTTGCTAGGATGGGCTATTAGTTGTGTTCATTATAATGTGGAAACGTTAGTTCTAGCAGAATCACTCTACATTGTCATCTCCATCATTGTTTTCTTAATTTCTAATTCACTCTCGAGTTTTAAATCTTATTGTTCCGCTAAAGTTAACCCCCTTTTGTTTAAACTTGCTTCCGCTAACACATTGTTTTCTCATATCAATCCTTTCCCTTAACCGCCTGAGGGGATTCCTACCCAGGGATCCCTGGCACTGTAATACTCTTCATTTTTGGGGCGTTACACCTTGGATAAGGCGTGAAAATGGTGTTTAAGGCTGCAGAAAGGCCTTTAGTGAAGTGGATGGAAATGTGTATGACAAGGCTTTTGGCCTGACCTTGAATAAGGTGTTTTGAGAAAGTTGGATATGCTAGAACTCAAGGAGTCCACCGAGGGTTCTAGGGAAGGGTTTGAGGTTGTTCTTGGTAGATCTTTATCACACCAAGAAAGGGATAAGTTAGAAAGAGACGAAGAGTCCACTAATGGAGATCCCTCATCAATCATATATCATCCTAAACGATCCATATCAATACAAGAATAAATATCAACACAAATGTCCTTGAAGACACAATTATAAATATAAACTCTCAGTTTTCATATTATACGAGTCAACTTGTAAAACGTAAATTTCATATCAAGCGATGTCCTAAAATAGTCAAAATTTTCAGATCAATAGCCTTAGGGATTAAGAACCTAATTCTTCAAGAATCACCTCAATCCGATTTAAAACGAAATTTATATAATTAATATACTCCAGGACTGTCCAATACACTCCAGGTTCAAACCCTACTCAGTTTTTCATTATAACGCATAATCTAACATTCTTCAAAAATCATGAAATTAAATATACAGAAACTAGACTTCAAGTCGATTCTAAATATATATCATACTCTCAATTCAAATCTAAACCAAAATAGTTACGAATTAATAAAGGAGATCATTCCAACCAGTTTTTCAGAAATTCAAACCACCACTTTCTGATTTATATCTCACAATATTCTTATCCAAACATCTCGAAATTTTGCATACATACTCCTGATAAAATATCTGATTTGCCACTAAAATATCACAATTTTTAGAGTTTAGTAACTTACCCAAATTGATCCTTCATTCTGCAGTACGAATTGGAGAAAATGAAGGCTGAAGAGAGGAGGGAGAGAAGGAGGCTATGGCTGATTTAGGTTTCGAATAACCTTATATACTAGGTTAAGCAAGAACAAATAATTCTTTTTAAATAATTAAAGGAGTACAAATTATTCACACACTAGTATTATGGTATTTTTTGATATTTATTAGTTTCCTGTAATAATTAACAAGAAACTAAGTCTTCACAAGTTCACATACAAAATCGCGTATAATACATCATATAATTTATAATTTTATTCTCATATATAACACATCATATAATTCATAATTTTATTCTTGGATATAACACAACATATATTAGATACTATTATAGACCATATATAGATATTTTCAATCAAAATAAGGGGTATTACAGTCAAAATGATAAGGTTGAAGATTACCTCGGACACTAAGCTCCTTGGGGTCTTGAAATGGTTCCTTTGTGGCATTGGAATGGTCGACGCCGAAGGAGAATGACTCTAGACATGGAGCGTCGATGTAGTTGTTGAATGTCGAGGAAGAAGTTGGCGCTCCCGGACTTGACCGAGCGCCTTTGGCATTGATATATGCCATGTGTGGATGCACTTCAGGGACACCAAATTGTTGATCATCAAAGTTGTTGACGCCATGCAAATAGGCCTTGTTGTTGAAGTAGCTCAGATGGCTTCCTTGCGCTTGATATTGGCCGAGCTCTAGGTGGAATGGCCGAGCGTCTTTGTCATGGACAATGGCTTGAGCTCGAGCACTTCTAGGGATGCCTAAATAAGGCATTTGTGGCTTGCTTGTGCCATGGAAGAATGGCTCATTGTTGAAGGTCTTAGTTGTGGACCATGGCTCCTCTTGTTGGGCGCGCTTGAAGGCTTCGGAGTGAGCACTCTTGGACTGCTTTAGGGCTTGATCCTGGGATCTTGATGAACAAAATGGAAGCTTACATAGCCACCCGTCAACGCAGTTTCCTTGCCCTATGGATGGAAGTCCTTGTAGCCATTCTTCAAAACTCCTCGTTGGCTTGTTTGACCAAGGGAGCTCCACAATGGTTGCCCTAGAGTTAGGCATTGACCAAGGCGGCCCGAACTTGATTTCAAATGCATCTTCTTGCCTCGTCCAAGGCTGCAATGTGAGGGCTCTCATCATGGCCATAAAACTTGATTTTGGAACCAATGCTTGGCTTTGCTCCTTTGTGCCGAGTTTTTGAGCTTCTTTGGCTTCTTGAGCCAATTTCCTTGCTTCCATTTCCTTGTTATCCTGCACAACATCACTAGGAGACATAGGTAAAAGCTTGACTCGTTTTCCATGGTGAGTAAATAAATAGGTATTTAAGAAAACATCATGGAGAACTCGTCGATCAAAGATCCATGGACGCCCAAGAAGAATATGGGTGGCGTCCTTTGTAATGACATCACACAAGACATCATCATTATAATCACCAATTGAAAATGAAATAACACATTGATGAGTGACTTGTTTACCGTCATTAGATGAGAGACCGATAAGACCATAAGGAGATGGATGAGGAAGAGTTGGAAGGTTGAAATGAGTTACCACCTTCTTGTTGACAATGTTAGAGCAACTTCCTCCATCTATGATCAATCTCAAGATAGCCGTCCTTACTTGGAACTTTGTATGAAACAAATTGCTTAGTTGCTCCTTGTTTGTTTGGATTCTCCTTGTTGATTAGCACATGCCTTTGCATCAAGGTGAGAGTTGGAGTCTCATTTATAGGAGCGTAGGGGTCGGCTTCCTCTTCTTCTTTCTCATTTTGTTGAATTTCTTGGACTTCTTCTTCCTCAACCGCGACATAGCCCTCATTGTGAGAGAAGAGCACTCGCTTTGGATTGACACATACTCGAGCTATGTGTCCATGACCGCCGCACTTGTAGCACTCCATTTGGCTAGTTCTTTGTCTTGGTTGCTCTTTGGGAGCTTCTTTTGAATTTGTGGGTGCCCTTGAACCAACTGATGTACCTACTCTTCCTTGCACATTAGTAGCACTAGATTTAGTAGGTAAATCTTTATTCAAAGGGGTAGAACCATACCTTGAGTTAGCAGTTGTAGACGGCCATGGAGATTGGCGCTTGCGAAGGAGTTGATTGTGCAATTGCATCGCCATGTGGACAAGATTGTTGATGTCCAAGATGGGAAGTATCTCCAATTGGTTTGTAATTGTTGCATTAAGACCACTCAAGAAACGAGTTCTAAGGGTTGTTGGGGCTACTCCAACACCAGCCTTGTAGTACATGTCCTCTAACTTAGAAAAGATTCTTGAGGTGAGGACGTACCTTGTCTTGCCATTGCAATCTCATACCTCATCTTGTCTTTGTAGTTTTGAGGCACATACTTGGTGGTCATCACGTGGACTAGTTGGTTCCATGAAACAATTGGAGGCAAGTTCCTCCTTCTTCTATCATCCACTAGTTTATGCCACCATGCTCTCGCCGCTCCCACGAAGTGGATAGTTACCACTTATACCTTCTCATGCTCCTCATAGTGACAATGCTTGAGTACATGCTCCGTACCCTGTATCCACTCAAGAAACAAAGCGGGATCATATATGCCTTCAAAATTGTCAATTTTTACCTTAATGTCACACGTAGAAGTATGGCGTTGTTGAGGCTCTTGTGGTGGGGCTTGGTTGTCCTCCTTTTGGCGCCTAGGGGCTTGTGGCATGCCTCTGTCTTGAGGCTCTTGGTGCGCTGCATTGTAACCTTGTTGACCATTGGGTTAGTTATGGACAACTTGGTTAGGGACATTAGGATTTTGGGGTGGATATGGCTCGGGGATCCAATCGGATGGGCGATTTTGTAGCTCAATAGGATCCTCTAGGGGGGCCATATTACGTGGATTAGGGACACCTACATACTACATACCTTCCTCGTCATACTCTTCAAAATCATCTCGGGTTTGGCCGTATGAATTGTAAGAGTGGCTTTGTTGAGGGCTCGTGGGGCTTTGATGGATTAGATGTTCCTGCACATTTAAAGGAATAGGAGAATAATGATGGCGTGATTTGCGTCGAGAAACATACCCGGATTCATCATTTGCGCTCGGGCGCCGTGATTCTCGCCTAGTATGTCTCCTCAGGCTCTCTTCTTCCTCCTTAATTTTTGCTCGTCGTTCTTGGAGCTCTTGCAGTCTAATATTGATTTGGTGAGGTTTGGCAAGTGGAACGCCTGCATATCTTGACGAACGCCCGGAGGAGTAGTCTTCATCATCATCTGTGGTCTCTGGTGAAAGTTTTCTCTCCTTGTGGACATTCCTGTTGTCAAGGTAAGACTCATGAATGGAAGGGAGTCTTTGGAGCTTACTTGGTTGTTGTGAAATTGAGGGCATAGCTCCTTTCCCTTTCTCTCTAGCTCTTTGCGAAAGGGCGTCTTGTGATGCATTGGCTCCGGGCACTTGGCGAATTGAGTTTGTTGGTGGAGCCGTGGCATTTCTTTGTTGTTCAGCCCTTATCACTTGATTCTCGGCTTCTAGATGATCAAGTGTAGCCAAGATAGCCGCCATAGATTGGTCAAAGGCCGTGGGAAAAACCTCATTTGCTCTTTGCTCCTCTCTTTCCTCCTCCGAAGGGGTCATTGTGCCTATTTCAATATGAGACATGCACGAGGATCAAGAAGCACAAGCAAAGATACAAGAACAAGATAAGAAACGAGACAAGTTCACCTTGAAACAATAAGCACTTAAGGGTTCCTTAGTGGTTAAGTCAAGTTTTGCACAAGTCTAATTTCTTTGTCGACAATTCTCTCTAAGCAAAACAATTCAAATTGCAAGTAATATTGAACTTCTAGATTGAAAAGCTTCAAGTAATAGCATGCAATTGTCAAAGAATTTTTTTGCAAGAGAGACTAGACGATGGATAGATGCGAGATGGAAGAATGCTCAAGTGAATGTCAAGCATGTTACCTTATTTTGGCTATGGTCTTGACGGGAGAAAAGGCTTGCCTTATTTTGACTTTTCTCTTCTCTATTGAATTTTTCTGATTTTTTTTGATGATTTTCTTGCTCAAAGTCGAGAGTTTTTAACACTTTTTGTTTGGTTTTTGTCGAGCTTTAGTAAATTGAAATGCAAGATAAGTAGCATGCAAATCTCAAGAAGAAAGTAGTAGAACAAGGGACTCGTCTTACTAGTTTTTCCTATCAAATTTCATGCAAAACAATCCACTATGATCGCAACAAGAACTTCAAGATTACAAATGCACTTAAACAATTTCACAAAGAAAAAAATTTCAGCAAATACTCAAAGACTTAGTGCGTGTGGAGATAGGGATTTTGGGCTGATATTGTGGACAAAGGCTTGATTTATGGAGTGGAATATGGAAGGATTTAATGAAGGCGAAATTTGTGGGATTTTGAGAGCCTTTGACTGTGTGGAAATGAAGGTGGAAATGGATGAGTGCTTCGGCCTCAACAATGGAGTTTTGGCCGAGATGGGTGATGGGGATGATACCAATTGATGTTTGAATATCAACTGATGGATAAGTGCAAATTGAACAAGAAAAACTTACTCGATCCCTGGCGTGCTCTGATTAGAGTTGATGTGTTCTCGTCTTCGGGAACGCCTTGTTTGCACGAATCTAGATCGAGGTGGTGAGTCTTCTTGCTCCTTGATGGAATGGTGAGTGAATGCGCCTTGGATAAGGCGTGGAAATGGTGTTTAAGGCTGCAGAAATTCCTTTAGTGAAGTGGATGGAAATGTGTATGACAAGGCTTTTGGCTTGGCCTTGAATAAGGTGTTTTGAGAGAGTTGGATATACTAGAACTCAAGGAGTCCACCTAGGGTTCTAGGGAAGAGTTTGAGGTTGTTCTTGGTAGATCTTTATCACACCAAGGAAGGGATAAGCAAGAAAGACACGAAGAGTCCACTAAGTGTGTTTCTAGAGGGTTTGACGCCAAGGCAAAAGGTTATGAGTTTTCTCAACTAAATGCTTTTGCTTTTTTATAAATCTCTACGTGCTTAAAAATGAAGCCAAGAGTGGATTTTATAGGGGTGAAGACGACTTGGGATGCAAGCACAAGATCATCAAATCAAAACATAAAATAAGCTTAAATCTAGGAATTAAATGACAAATCAAAAGGAGAAAACTATGGGATGTGCTAGGCCCTTAATAGGCGGATCCAAGGGTTGTGAATGGTGATCCTTGTGACCCTCAGACGGATTGGTGACATGGAAATCTAATTGGAATCAGATTAGACCAATTTGAGCGACCCCCTTTAATGCTTGATGGCGAAATTAGGGGGATTGTGTCTCTCCCGGGTCCGAGTCTTCCCTTGCGCGCGCTTGGACTTGTTTCGTACTCTTTTGGGCATTTTAGGACCATTGGAATTGAGAAAGCCTGGCAAATTTTGCTTGAAGGGCTCGAACGCACACAGAGACCACTTTTGGGCTTGCCGACGCTTGGCGACAAGACTTGTCTTGGTCACTTTGAAGTTGGAGAGGCTTGGACGAGCGTTCTTGATCTTGATGGACTCATTGGGACCTTTTGAATCCATTGGAGGTGATGGTGCTCGGGCCAAGTGTGATGGTTTGACCAGTGGCGCGCCATATTGGATTCTGGCTGGCGCGAGTTGAGGTTTGGCTCCGAACATGAATCGTAAATGGCTTCAAGGTCCTGTTTTTGACAATGAACCTCATCTTGACTTGAATAGGCTAGGAATGTGACTTGATGGGCTCAAGTCCTCAAGTGAGAGCTCATCAATGCGTAACACATTTAACCTAACATAGAGAATCACATATAGCAATAGCGTATCACAGTTTAGATGGCCATAGAGAAGCACATATAGGCAAAAGCGTAGCATATTTCAGTCATATAGAAGTACAGTTCAACCATAGAGTAACACTTGTGGTAGCACATGCTTTGCAAGTTCAAATTTTTGCCTAAAATATCATAGCACATTTCAACCATATAGTAGCACATTTCACGCATTTTGAAGCACTTAATTTTGTAAGTACAAAATCTGGCCTAAAAAAATATTTTTTGGCCCAAAAGAAATTAAAAAAAATAAAAAAGTCAACGTTGGTCAATGGTCAAAGTCGGTCAACGACCGGTCAAGGCCGCACAACAAGGGTTGCAAGTTGCAGCACAGGTCCGGATTTTTTGATACTTATGGACCGGATCCGAATTTTTCTGGTCGGACCGGATCGGTATTATTTATATATAAAAATTAAAAATATTATATTTTCTATACTATTTTATTTATTTTAAAAATTTATCCGGGTTTTCGGTCCCGGACCGAATCGGGAAATAAATGGACCGAACCGGACCGGAATCCGGAATTCCTAAATTATACGGACCGGGGACCGAACCAACCCGATCCGGTCTTGGACCGACCTGGGAAATTCCGGTCCGGGTATTTTTTCTGCATTCCTACGCTCAACTGACGGTCAACGTCGGTCAATGGTCAAAAGTCAAGTCCGTTCAATGGTCAACCAGTTGGGTCAAAACCCTAAAAGAGTGTAATCCTAACCATTAAATTCTTTAGCTAAGATTACTTCTCATTTCTCATTTTAATGTTTATTTCTTATTCTTATTTTCCTAGTAGATTGATATATTAATAGGGGAAAATGGTAATTTTTGGCCATTGGTTGTTTTTTGTTAACGAAATTCTTTTTAGTTGTAGTTTATAACTAGTGTAGGCCTCGTAAATATCACGAGATTATAAATCTAGATTAATATTTATAGAAGGGAAAATGTCGGGTGAGAATAACGTTTAAAATACGAACCTGAGAATGATGCACATTACTAGTAAATTGGTGAACGTTTAGTACTAATTTGGTGCACATTCGTTGACAAACTTAAAAATATCCAAAATTTAAAGAACATTTATTTTGCAAGGAACATTTATTGAGAACTTGAAACATTCAGGTAAAAATTGTACATGTGCATCAATTTCTCAAAGGATGTGCAACGAAAAAATTGATGCACATTTAAGTATATTTTGATGCATATTAGTCATTCGCACGTTCTCATTTTAAAAACTATTCTCACCGAAACCACACCCTTTATAGAATGCTTATAATTTTTATACAAACATTGTTAAAATAATATAAATAACTTATAGTTACATTTATGAAAGATAAATAATAATAATAAAAATGTTGATAGATGTTTTCATTGTAAAATATATGTATGTAAAATTACAGTGAAAAACACTAAATGATCACCTTCCAATATAAAATATACATCAACCTATCGTATAGTCAACCAAAACATAATTAGATAGTCTTATCTAAGCATAAAATAATGACCAGGCTACCAACAAAATAATAGCGTAAACATAATCGTTCTACATCATACTCTATGAAGTTTGAACTTTTGAGTTCAATGATCGTTTTTACTAATTAATAAGAAAACCCCTACAAGTAAATGGATAAATCCATTACAGAAAAAATCACTAAAATGACAACCTCTAATCACTAAAATGATAACACTTAATCATAAATATCTAAAATTAACCTCTTATTTAAAAAAATTAATTTTAGAAATGACCAAAGCTTATAGTATGCTTCTTATTGTATGTTCCTCTTAAACATGGTTTATAAATGACTAAAGCTTTTGAATATGTGACTTGATTTGTATATATGTAGGAGATCACAGAGGTGGAAGATTGTGAAAAAATGAGTTTTTTATTTAAAAATTTGATTAAGTAATTATTTATTTATTTATTTAGGGCGTTTAACCCCGCACCCGGAAAATTATATCTCGCACCCGTTTTGGGCGCAACAGAAATGCGTCTAAAAGAACCCGATTAATTGTGGGCGTAGGCAAAATGCGTCCAAATTGGTTCAGAAAATTAATAAATGCTTTTTTGGATCCATTAAACTGGTTTTATGGCAAAGCTGTTACGTAATATATTAGTTGGGCTTATCAAGTACATGGGACTCGTTGATTAAATTTTTGGCCCAATATGTTACCCTTCTGAAGTTTTTTCTCAGCTTCTTCGTAGGTTTCTAGCCGCCGGCCGAGGTCACCTCCAACCTCACTCTCTCATTCTCAGAAATAACTCCGACATCCGTCTTGACCTCCCTTCTCCATAGCCGAAACTTGATTTCTTGAAGAGGTAGAAGATGATTACGGGAAACAAGAATTTTGAGGGTGCCCAACAAATATTTTTTTGTTAATTTGATTTCTGTTCGCATCCCACTGGGTATAAACCAGATTTTTAAAAACCCGGTCTCTTCGACGCATTTACCCTGCGCCCAGATCGAAACCGGACTTTTAGAAAAAAAGTCTGAGCGCATTTTGATTGCGTCCATAGCTGGATGCGAGTTATAAATAAACGGGTGCGGGGTCCATAGCTGGATGCGAGTTATAAATAAACGGGTGCGGGGTTTTTCGCCGTTTATTTATTTAGAAATAGTGACGTGGTGCTGAGGTGGCGCAATCTTCTAGGAAGACTTGTTTTCTCCCCTATATTAATTAGGTAAATAATTTTTAATTTGACAGATGGTTTCGTTCAAAAATGACAAATAACGGATAGTTTTAAGTTTTAACTATTGATTGTTTTTGTTCCAAATTTAGGGTAAGTAACCCTTTTTTGGCTTTGCATTGTATTTCTAACCCTAAATTATTTTAGTGTGTTAACTAATCTTTTGTTGCATTTATGCCATTTTTATTTATCATATTTCATTATAATTTTTTTTGTCACTATTATTACTGTTGTCATCATTAAATTAATGAATAAACACCGACGACGTGAACTGTCATCGGGACGACATGAGCTGTCATCGGGACGACATGAATTGTTATCGGGACGACATGAACTGTCATCCGACGACAATAATTTTTTTTTAGTATTCTGGTTGAATTAATTACAAATCTTATCATCCTCTCTATGTCACAAAGTCTTAAAAATAAAATTAAAGCTGTATAAAAAAGAACAGTTAATAACTCAATTAATAAATGAAATATATATATATATTTATTTTTTTGGTTAAAAGATGAAATATATATTGTCATCAATGAAAGTATTGTACATCCGGGAAACAAAACGAAATGCATTTATTTTATGTTTACTCCACTAAAATAATACAAAACAACTGTTGATGTATAAACATATTACAAAACCAATCATTTAGATCAAAGAAGGCTTAGAATAATTCGTTAACAAATTCAGCATAAACACAAGATAGACACCAAATATTGTCACTGATGACAACATCATCAAACCTGGATAGCACAATACTGTAATATGAAGAGGAAAGGAGAAACTGTCATCGATAACAGTAAACTGTCATCCATCATCTTCTTGGAGAAATATCTATTACGCCGCGTTGGAGAAATCTCAGCATTCCGTTGGATGACAGTTTTCCTTTGTAATTTCTAAGTAATCTAAAGTATTTTCAACATCTCAGCATACACGCACATGAGACTTTGTTTTGCAGTGATGTGGTTGTAGATGAATAATGCATCTCCAATCGGCGGCAGATCTCTACTCTTCGACTTCAAATCCAGCAAAATAAAGAATAGATGGTTACGGAGGTGAAGCTTCAGTCCGGTGAAGAGCAAATTATGCTATCGGTGACGAGATTGTAGAAGATGTCGACGAAATCGGGAACGTTTTCGGGCTTTTCGATCACTTTAGGGCGTCGGAAGAAGGATCTGTACTGGCTTCTCGGCGGAGATGGAGCCGCCGGAGAGGTCGGCGGAGCTGAGGAGGCAAACGAACCAGTACGGACGAGGACGACAACTGTGAAAAAGAGAAGGCGAGATGTGAGATTTGAGGTTTTTTTTGGGAGAGAAGGAAGCGTGAGAAGAGAAGGGAAGGATGGAGACTGAAGTCTCTTGGAGAGTTAATTACTCCGTCAGTCCCACTGTATAAGTCCCATTTGACCTCGGTTTGGATGCTGATGCGCGTTTTGTTTTATTAATATCTCTAATTGTTTATGAGTAAAAAATATAAAAATTTGATATTGTTAAAGTAATAATTGAGACGAATCAAACAAGACCCCATATGATCATATTTTTCGTTATATATCGGAAGAAATCGAGAAGATTCTCTCGAATTGTAAATAGTGTTGAAAAATGAAATGAGGATTATATAAGGCCACAGACGCAATAGGATTTAGATGAAAAGGTTAGTTTATTTAATACAAATGTAACGGCGTTAGAAAACACTACTGTTGGAATTGCCCCTTAATGTCGTTTTTGTTGGTGTTGTTCATCTCTTCATGTACACTTTTACCAAAAGAGAAAAAAATCTCTTCATGTACACACGATGAAAATAATTTATGCGGGCCGGCCCAATGTGTTATCCAAATGAATTGGGCTAAGCACAATAGGAAACCATGCATATATGATATATGTAGGCCCTTGCTAAATACAGCCCGGGCGTTTTCTAAATAACGCCCGGGCCCTCGCATCCTCGCAGAACGCGAGAGTGCGTCCCCTCGCAGAACGCGAGGGTGCGTCACCTCGCAGAACGCGAGGGTGTTTTTTCCCTATAAAAAGGGAAAAACCCTACTCGACCCATTTTTACAGCCACCATAAAAAAATTCCGCCGCTCTCTTCTCATTTTACCATCTCTCTCAATTTCAACCTACTTCTTCTTCCTCTTTTCAATTCAAATCTCCATATAAGGTATGTTTCTAATACTCTTATGCTTTTTAATGTTGTTTTTAGATGAATATATGTTGTTAGTATAGAAAATTGCATATTATATGATGTTTTGATATTGAATGTTGATTTAGAAATGGTTGTATAATGGATGAAAGATGATGATTTTGAATTATGGTGGATGAGTGGATGTTGTTTTATGTTGAAATTCATTAGGGTTAGGGTTTTTGATTAGGGTTGTTGATTTTATTTAGGGTTTTGATGTTTATTTGGTAATTTACTTAAATTGATAGGTATTTTAGCTAAAATATTGAATTTTCGTCGGAAAATCTCGCCGGAAACTGTTGCCGGAAACTCATGATTGTGCAAATTGACGCAGAACGCGAGGGGTGTAGTATACTCGCAGAACGCGAGGGTCATGGTACTCGCAGAACGCGAGGGTCATGGTACTCGCAGAACGCGAGTGTCATGCTACTCGCAGAACGCGAGGAATTGACATAAGAGGAAATTCTTTCCTCTTCTGCAGATACATATTTATATACTGATTTTACTTTATATACTGTTATATTTATATACTGATTCTACTTTACATTTTTTTAGGTAATGGATCGTCCTGGACGTTCAACCCGTCGAAGAAATAGGAACGCTGTGAGAGAACGAGCAAAGAATACAACACCGGTAGAGCTCTTCCCCGAGGGGCTCCCCGACGTTGATTATCGCGCCATAGAGCGGTACAGTGGTGTCCATAGTTATGCCGGGGAAGACTGTTCTGTGCCTAGTGGGATAGAACGAGCAGATACATATCAAGGGTATCGAAATGATGATTGGGACCTTTATTCTCAAGAGTCAGTTTCATGTGCACAACCGTCAACTCAATGGGCACCACAATCAACTCCATATGAACAATCGGGTAGCTGGGACAATTTCATTCCTCAGTATGCTGTAGTGGAAGTTGGACAAGGGTGGGGTGGACAAAGTTGGGTCGGTGGACAATGTTGGGGAGGTGGATTTGGTGAGGGAAGTGTTCCTGAAGACATGGGTCAAGGAAGTGGACAAGCTTGTTCTTCTTCTTACAATCCTCAACCAGAACCGATGGAACAAGAGTACCACGATGAAGGTGTTGGGGAAGAACACGAAGAAGAAGGTGATGATGATGATGATGATGATGAAGAAGAAGAAGAAGAATTGGTCCAGAAACCAAAAAGAAAGAGGAAGTCCAAGAAGAATGAGCCAAAGTATGATCCTGAGTTCACTCATTCCACACCTGGCGGTCCAGAAGATCCCGAGTTGCTTAAGGGATTTGAAGCACATGTGGCGTTCCACATCCAGAAAGGGGAGGTAATTTACTAATTTATTGATTTTCTGCATTTTTAATACATTAACAGAAATTCTGCAGAATGCACAGAAAATGCAATTTCTGTGCATTTTCTCGCAGAACGCGAGGAGTGGCATACTCGCAGAACGCGAGGGTGTTACACTTCGCAGAACGCGAGAAAATGCTTGGTTTCTGCAGAAGCTGATAATTCTGCAGAAACTGTATTATTTGTAAATTTGGCCTGCAGTGTGTAATTTTGTATTTTTCTGCAGTTGAAAGGTCCGATGAAGCCACAACAACGGACAAAGCAAAGCAGTGATTGGCCATTGGACAACGATGACTGGTCAGAGATTCCCGGTGCTGTTGGATTGTCAGATCTACCTGACATGATGTACGAAGCAATCGACTATCCGTTGATTGAAGCGTTCATCGAACAATGGCAACCGGAGACTAACTCATTCCACCTCCCTTGTGGTGAGATCACTATTGGCCTTCTGGATGTACATATGATTTTAGGCCTACCTATAGAAGGGAAAGCAATGACTACTTGTAAGAAACTGGGTGCCAAGTTTAGTCATGATGAGATTATAAAATACTATGGTAGGAAGGGGGCGGAAATTTTTGGAGTAGATCCGCACACTTTAGATTCTGGGAGGGTGAAAGCTGATTGGTTTAGAAGGCATTGTGAAAACCTAGGTCCAGAGCGAAAGGGTTTAGGATGGGTGTTGTATACTGCTTCCTCACTCTTATTTCCGGACAAGTCACAGAACTTGATTCGGCTTAGATATGGGCCTTATTTGGAAACCTATGCCCATGCTACGGGCATATCGTGGGGTTCAGCTGCTTTGGCCCATCTGTATAGGCAGCTGGGGGTATGCACACGACAGGGTTGTGCCCAAATGTCTTTCTGTTACACCTTGTTGCAGGTATTATACTTTCTAAGCGTTTAATTTACATACTTATATATATTTTCATATTTAACGTACTTTGTATTTCTTAGGCATGGATCTACAACTACTTCCCACACTTCCGACCTACTGAACGTCCTCGGTGGAGAGCGGAGCAACCATGGGCATACCGGTGGATGCCTAAGAATGTAAAGCTGAAGAAGGGGCAAGTCGGAAGGGACTATAGGGGAGCGCTCGATATTCTTATGCCGGAGATGGTAAGTTTCTGCATTTTCTGGGATTTCTGCATTTTTTGAGTACGCAGCAGTCATTAGGTGTAACTTGCATTTTCTCGCAGAACGCGAGTTTGTGCATCCTCGCAGAACGCGAGGATGCACACACTCGCAGAACGCGAGAAAATGCAAGTTTCTGCATTTTGTCCTAGTTTCTGCAGTTTCTGGTGTTTTACAGACTTCACCATGCGTTTTTCTGTCATTTTGTTAGGTATGTTGGAACCCGTATGGAGCACAAGACTTCACCGATCCTGAGCTTGCTCCCGCTCTATTTCACGGGGTGCTATCTTGCTGTGACATCACCGAACCACACATGCCTGATAGGTGTCCCAGACAATTTGGGAGAGTGCAGCGTATTCCTAGGCCAGTCATCGAACCGCTCAAAGCTCATAGGTTGAAAAACATTAGGTGTTATAGTGTTTTTTATGACGCCAACCAATGGCTTTGGGAGTCAAGAGATGTTCACTCTTTGTCTCTCGATGATATGGGGCCAGTTGCCTATGCACCACATGAATGCTCCCATGATTACATGGATTGGTACATCAAGAGGACCCATAGGTATATCCGTCCTGCAATCCCTGGGATGATTACTGAGAGACAGGTGATTGGCCGGGTGTACAATGACATGGACCGGTATCGGTTTGCCACTCCAGAGGATTTTGATTCATATCACGCCCAAATGCTACTATGTATGTCAAATCTCGCTCCCTTCCGACCACGAGAAGACGAGTAGCCTTTCGTTTTGTGTTTTGGATTGTGTTTTGGATTGCTTTCTTAGGTGTTTTGTTGCGTGGATAATTTTGTTGGATTATGTTTAGGGATATGTTGGCGTTTTTTCAATTCTGTTGGATTGTGTTTTTTGCATAACCTCGCAGAACGCGAGGTGTACCCTCCTCGCAGAACGCGAGGTGTACATTCCTCGCAGAACGCGAGGAATTACATTTTCTGGAAAATGTCCATTACATGAGTTCCTGTTTAAGAATTTAAAAAACCATCTCCAGTTCAACATTACATTACAAATTCAACGAATAAAACATAACTTCAACATTACATTTCAAAGGCGGCACATCGATGTGACACAAGATCGTGCAAAGAAAAAGCATCTCTTTCAGCGTTTCGCCACCAAGGAGTAAACACATGAGGTAATGGGCAGTTTTCTTCAAGACGCAACTACAAGAAAACAACAACGTTAGGAAGTTGCATATTAGATAGTAATTCATAAGTAGATCCAAAAACTTACCGGAACAAAATGTCTCTCACTTTGAATATAGAATAAGCAGAACGTCGGAAGTGTGTCACCATCTTCTAACCAAGTAGGACGTTGTAGAGGAAGGTAAGTGTAGTTAGCACTTTTTCCCACCGTTACGAACACTATGTTGAATGTGGATGCCACAAGGCATCCCATTTCCGGGGTAGCTAGCCAGTGATCTTCTGGAGCCCTTCCTATTCCTTCCCATGTAAGTTGGTGTAAAGCGCTCTCCAAAGTTGGTTGTTGTGGAGGTCCAATCCAAGTTCCTTGAACTAGGTGCCAAATCTCTTTGACCTTAGCTATCATCAAATCTCTTACTTCCCTCCATAAGTGTTGGTTGTCATGCAATTCATGAGCTATTGCTCTAAATCCACAATTTCCATCTCCATTTACCTCAAACCAACCATTCACATGGGTGCGCATTGACGCGGGTATGTGAGACTTGTACTTGCCAATCACCTTAATCTTTGGTTTCTTGAATGTTTCAGAATTAGAAGCATTTTTTTGCTTCTTTGGGGGTGTTTCTTCCAAATCTCTAGCATCCATCTCAACATTAGTGTGCTCCCATGCAGACGGTCTTCTTTGCGTTGACCTAGGTTGTTTGTTAGGAGCTCCGACTGGACGACCTCCGGTGTGCTTTGAAATAGCCGGCTCTTTTAGAGGAGTATTTACTTTCCCAATGTCTAAAACAGTTTGTGCACACTTTTCTTGATCATGGGGGCACAATTTCGGAAACGTTTCCTCATAGAAAGTCTGAAAAAGACGCCTTGCCACCTTACTCTTAACTTCCAGTATGCCGGGAACATCAACTTCTTCCAAACTCAAAGTACTCCAGAAAGGGTGCAACTCTGATACTCTTAGTGGTCTTTGCTCCTTCCAATGTCTTACAATCTGATGAACACACATCAACCCATCTCTAATCTTGATCCCGCAGCTACAAAACATATTAAAGTGCGCACCTAATCTCTCCCCCTTCGTGTATTCCTCAAGCAAAAATTCTATGCATTTGTAAGAGACTTTGAACTTCAAGACTTTAAACAAGTCCGCCCCTTCAACAACTGTGAAGCTCTTATTCAAACTCTCGGTGAAAGACACAGTAATCTCCTTAAGTTGGTTCTCCGCCATTGTTTTGTATTCTTTGAACATTGTGTCTAGCCTAGCATTTCCACTTGACAAGTATGACTTAAGACATGAATGTGCTCCTTCAACTCTAAAATGTTCGAAAAACAATAAAATGCAAATACAAATCAGAACCTGTGGATCCTTCTGTAATGTGTAACTCCTCGCGTTCTGCGAGGTGTGTACACCTCGCGTTCTGCGAGTTCATACATTGTTCCAGGATCTTTGCATTCGAAAATGCGTCAACACTGAATCAAGGAATTTACTCGCGTTCTGCGAGATGGTATGCCCTCGCGTTCTGCGAGGTGTGCATTACAGAAGCTCTTTTTATCATATGTAGAAGGTAGACATAAATAACAGAACATACCTGTTTGTCGTGTTATTCCCGAGAGTGAAGACATTATCCGTCCATGCTGAAACAAGTCTTTCTTTGTAACGGTTTAGCCAATTCGTTCTCACGTACTTCAATACGGCTGGATAAGCTCGCCATTCGTCCTCAAGTTTCTTCAAAGTACTCTTGTAATCTTCTTCAGTGGTTTGTTCGAACACGTTATAATAATCATTTGAAATATGAACCCCCAATGCTTGTGTGCCCATAGCTATCTTGGCTCTCGCCTCTATGTTCTTCCTTACATGTCGCCTACATAAGAGAAACTTTGCATTTGGCCATAACTTGTCTGTTGCATTCATAAGAGCCATCTCACGGTCAGTGACGAAGCAAGTAGGCGATGCTCCTATTCTCAAATACATCGTCTGCAGCTACTGCAACGCCCATAAATAACTATCCTCGCTCTCAGCCTCTAACCATACCCCGCACACAACAAAATTCTTCCATGTAGAAGTCAAACCGACTATCTCCAGGAAGGGAACATTGTACCTGGAACCAAAATACAGTAAGATAAATACAACATAAAAACAGAATGATAAATATTTACCTGTTCGTGCTATAAGTCGAGTCCATCAAAAGGACATATGGAAACGCCTTTAAGAGTTTCATTGATTCGGGGCTAGCAAAGAACAAGTCGCCTATTATCGAAGGGTTCGTTGCACTTGTCCTATACTCCATGAAGTAGTTGCTCTCTTTGCATTGGTGAAAGAATTCTTGAACCACGGTTCTACCTTCCATTTCCTCTTCCCTTATATGTCTTACCAAATTGTACACTTGGTTCTTCTTTGTGCAACTTCCGGGATCCTTGTTTATCTCAGTGTAAATCTGATTTGGAGAACAATGTGAAAGTACCATCTCACGAACCTTTTTCTTTTGATCCGGGGTTGGCCTCCCGGCAAATGCATTCCCGACCAAACTATCTCCAATAGGATGGTTGTGCAAACCACAAACAACCACTAATCTCCAATTCTCTTCAACCCGGTTCTCCATGAGCTTCAACTGAAATTTACACCCCGTTTTCTTGCTCTTTGTGTTTGATCTAACACCGACACCTTTAGGCCTATGGCTTCCCCCTTTCTCACAAATGATTTGAATCTTACCACTTTGCCCCGGTTTAGATGGTACACTCCTTCCAATAGAGATCATAAACTTGTTTTGCTTTGCAACATTCAAAGCCCACAAATGAGCGATCTCCTTAGAGGCAAACACTTTCTCCGTAGTGAAATATTCCGAATAATCCCTAGAAACAACCTCTTCCTCACATACGGGACTATCAAACTTTGGTGCAGTGCGTAAAGAGGGAAGAAAACACATCTCCTCTCCTACGTTTGTTGGTGGGTTAGCAAATTGTGAATCAAACGCATCATAGCTTGATGGTACCTCATATGTACATGGCATGAAATAAGTAGATGGCACGGGCAACTCATAAGTAGATGGCACATGCAATTCATATGCAGATGGCACATGTTGTTCATATAAAGATGGTTGATGATAATATCCAAAGTCGTCAATCCCTAAATCAAATGACGGTGGCGAAACGGGCACCGTATTCCGCGAGGGGTAGGTGTAGTCATTCAACTGGATTGCATTCAATCCAGTGAACAAAGAAAAATTCACCTATAACAATGCTTCTGTTAATACTCTGTAATGTGCAACTTCTCGCGTTCTGCGAGGGACGCACTTCTCGCGTTCTGCGAGGGAGACACTTCTCGCGTGACGCGAGGGGCTTCCTCTCGTAGAACGCGAGAAGTTGCTAATTCCTAAAACTAGTCCTTCAACGGGATATTTTAACATAACATGAGTTTCTACATTAAAAACCATAAAAACCCTAAAAACATGAACACATCTAAGTTTTTGACATTATATGCAAAAGTCATCTCTTCAACACTTACTACTACTACTAGATTTAACATGAAATACAACATAATAAGTTCATTTTAGCTCTTAATGGTGCAAAACAAATTAAAATTCAAAAATTAAGTAAGAACATTACCTCATTTGAATGGTAACTTGATGAACCATCATCTCCATTCCCTCCTTTGTTGAATTCCTCTTCATCTTCCATTATTTTAGGTGTTTTTAGAGTGTTTTGAAGTTTTAAGGTTTTGAAAATGGGTTTTAATGGAGGGTGAAAGAGGTGAAAGATGATAAAAAGAGGTGTTAGGGTAGGGTTAATAGGTGTTACGGAATACTTAAAATAAGGAGGTAGTTATTATAGTTAGGTGGGGACAAGACATGTAGTAATGGCGCACAACAACGTCCATCTGACATGCTAATCTCGCGTTCTGCGAGTGCACGTGTCCTCGCAGAGACACGTGCACTCGCAGAACGCGAGATTAGCATGCATGTAATTAACCTAATTTTTTGCTAATCTCGCAGAACGCGAGTGTACGTGTCCTCGCAGAACGCGAGTGACCCGACGTTGTTTGAATAAAGCACCGGGCTGTATATAAGAACCGTGTATATGTAGCACGTGAGTAGAGTAGAACCACAACAAAAATTGATTAAAGATGAAGAGAAATTGAGATAGTGCTTCACAAAAATGGAAGCCATGGCTGGCATCACTTCCATGGCTACCACTCGCCCTCCCTTCCCTTCTTCCCCCTTTCTTAATTTCAGCACCACTCAAACAGCCCTTAATCTCTGCAACTCAATCCCAACCACCTTCAACATCAATGGCGGATGCAATCGAGGAAACAAAAGAAGATTGGTGGGCCCTAAAGCCACGTGTTCTTCATCCTCTTCACCTCCTACATTTGGGTCTCGAATGGAAGAGAGTGTCAAGAAGACAGTCTCTGAAAATATAGTCGTTATTTATTCCAAAACTTGGTGTTCGTAAGAATTTTGCCTCATCTTCTCTTTATTTTTCCATTGATTTATTTTGGGGTAATTGTTTTGGCAATGTTTGTATATAGGTACTGTACTGAGGTCAAATTGTTGTTCAAGAGGCTTGGCGTGGATCCCTTGGTTATTGAATTGGACGAATTGGGTAATTTTTCTCTGTTTTATTGATTTAGGTATTTATTTTGGATCTTTGACAAATGTGCCTCAAATTCTTCAATGAGATCTAGAGATTGGCTGAAATTATAAAAACACAATAGGTGCCCAAGGGCCACAGTTACAAAAGAGACTTGAGAGGATCACTGGACAATACACTGTTCCTAATGTTTTCGTTGGTGAGAATTTTCTTTCAAAGATAAGATTGTTATATGTCATATTATCATCTCAATAACACCCTTTTATGGAACTTGTCATTATTTAATCTGCTCATCAGGTGGGAAGCACATCGGCGGATGTACAGGTACAATCATCGAATAATTTCTCCATACTATTTTTGTATAGGTGTTGGTTTGGAAAGACTATATCAAGTTCTTGAGCTAATGCTTTGTTGCAGATACCATTCGGCTGCACCGAAAGGGAGGACTCGAACTATTTCTTTCTGAGCTAATGCATTGATATCTTAGAGATCTATTATTTCACATATTCGACCAAAGTACGTCGCTTGTCATTTGTTTGCATTCAATACAACATAATTTCATGTACATCAATTCCGTGTAGCTTCCATGATCGAATAAGTAATATGCAAAATTGATCTGACACCCAGAAAAAGTCTGACTACACATTATGAAGTCTTGTGTGTATAAACTTTTCTATACAGAAAAATTCACAAGTGAAATCTTATATGATTTCATTGGATTTATTATGCAATTAACATGTCCCTGAGGTTCTTGATGTAAGCAAACAACTGTTCTCGATCAGGTAAGTTATCACTAATCTTCAGGAATGCCTTTGAACTCATCGGTCCATGCAGACAAACGAGGAAAGCTTATGGGATCGAGAAGCTTGACCCCAGTTGCTTCCTCCATGGGTTCAAGCCACCAAGCCATCCATCCCAACGCCAAGTCAGCAATCCCAAGCTCGTTAAATTGATAACGATATATTACTCACCTTCTCATCTGCAAATCTAGTCCAGAATCTCGCTAATGCTCAGTCATCGACGTACTCAGTTGTGGATGAGGACCGAAATTTTCTTGAAGCCGGGGTTCTAGTGTAAAAGTTCATGGCTCTTGCTAGCAAGATCCTCGTACACAAATTGATATTCGATCCCTTTGACCTCGAGTGCCCACACCACCCTATATGAGTATATGCTAGGCCAGTTTCCTAGCAACTTAACCTCCATTTTTGAGTTCTCAAACTTCTTACTTTTATCTCTATTGGTTATGAAAGTCTTCTTCTTATTGTTATCTAAATCCAAACTATTGCATTGGTAATATAATATGTCGACGTCAAATTTTTAGTAGGTAGATAACCTTTTGGTTGCTTTATTTCTAATAGTGGTTCAGACAAATTACGATTCCACGACCCAATATCGGATTTATTTTGTGATAGAACGGTTCAGCAAATGATCTATCTTATATATTAAAGCTGAGTGTTTTTGAGATTTTAGAGTGAGTTAAGGAAAGTTGATAGGTTATTTATTTATTTTTTAAAAATATTATTAACATATTAACAAATTACATTAAGAAAAATAAAAAACACTAATTTGGAGTAAATTATTTTCTAGATTTAAGTAAACTTAATCTATCTAATTATTATTCATTTCTTTTACTTTTGATATATAATGAAATTTGAAGCAGATATAACACTATAAATATCTAACCATCCTAATATATTAAAAACTTGGATGTTTAGGGTCATAAAGTCCACAAACCACCATTAATTACCAACCTAATTAAATCTAATTCTGATTTTTTTGCAACCATTAATCACCAGCCTAATTAAATCTAATTCTGATTTTTTTGTGTGCAATAGGCCAATATTGGGCTGTTGAATCGACAATATCCGGTTGTGGAACCCAACCCATCTAATTCTAATCCCTTTCATTTTCTAATCCCAATTTCAAGCTCCATTTCAATGGCAACGAGGGTTTGCTTCTCCTCCCCCCTCTCCTACAATCCCCCACTCCGCCGTCTCACTCCGCCGTCTCACTCCGTCGTCTCACTCCCTCAATTCATCATCTCCATCCCACCCTCTTGCAGCCTTTATTGCGGTCGAAGGATTTTGACAAAGAGAAAAAAACAGGACAACAGGGGGTTTGACATGGGCTCGCCTCTTGCGCGACGTTTCAGCACAAGTATTGTGGTAGTCACAACGCCGATCCCTAAAGGTTACATTTCCTGCTTCCTTTGATGAATTCCGATTCCGATGATCATGATTTCCGTTTCAATGGAGTCGCATTTAACCATTTCCATCGAAATTGTTTGCTCATCCCAAAGTCGATCCTAAGAGATCGAGGCAAAGGTTATTAATTTTGACCATAATCTTTGTCCTATTTCAATGTATAGGTTTACTCTGATTATGAATTTCTAATCATAGGTCTTGAGGGTAACACCCAACCGAAGTAAAGATTATTGGATTTGCTTGATCTTCGTTGAATGAATTGGATTTCTGCAGACGTTGTTTCTAGGGTGCAACTATCGGAGATCACGTCAGATATCTACAAAGTCAATAAAATTCCAGAGGTAAACGCTAAGGATTAATTGTTGCACTCTTCAGATTTCTTGATTGTTGAATCTCTATTTTTGATTTACTCTTGCTTCCTCCTATCCTCCTCGAAACTCTCAGAAGACGTTTTAAAAGGTGTGTTTTTCACGAACAGATTTTGTTTGCTGTATATAATGTTGTGCTAAATAAACTTTGAGGGTGTGGAAGTGCAGGTGCAGGTGCAGCGTGGCGCCATGGTAATCACCCGCAGCATAACGATGAGAGCCTCAAATGTTGAAGCTAATTTGGGTCCCGCCATAAATCTCAACGGCTGCCCTTTCTCTTCCCCTTCCCACTCCAAACTTCCCCCATTGCTGATTCCTTCCCTTTCTCTCTCTCGCCATGTCTTTCTCTGCTCAAACATCATACCTCGTCGGAATCCCCAACTCCCCCCACACAATCACCTCCACCATTCGCCGCTCAATTTCCCTCCACCACCAAACAATCGTCTTCATCCATCACCATCGTCCGAGATCCTTCTCCTTCACCGTCGCCTGCTCCGCTTCCAACAAACCCTCTCCTTCTACTCAAATTAGGTTTTCCCTCTTTCCTTCACACTAAAAATGACTACTTTCAGAAATTCAATATCTAGGGTTTCTAATCTCTTAGTTGATATTGGTATTGTGGTAGTTCAACAGCAAAGATAAGAAGCGAAGTACTCTCTCCATTTCGGACTCTTCGAATGTTCTTCTATCTCGCCTTCATGGCTAGTGCTGGATTAGGAGGACTAATTGCATTGACCCAGTTAATCTCCGCCCTCAATAACCCGTCCAGAGCAGCTGAAGTCTCTAACATTTTTAATGGATTCGCCATAGACATAGGAGCCGTCACACTTTTCGCTTTCCTCTACTCCAGAGATAACAAGGCCAAGAATTTACAGGAGGCCAGATTGTCCAGAGAGGAAAACCTTTCTGATCTTAAGGTTCGTGTGGTTGACAAGAGGATCATTCCTTTGAGTTCATTGAGGGGATTTGCTCGTCTTGTCATATTATCTGGTCCGTCTTCCTTCATTGCTGAGTCGTTTAAGCTTAGCGAGCCTTTTACTGAGAGGTTGTTGGAAAGAGGAGTGCTTGTTGTTCCTTTAGTAACTGATGGTGAAATGCCGAGGTTTGATTTTGATGAGAGTGAGGATGCTAAGGACTTAATGGCTAAGAGGAGACGACTTTGGCAGTTGCTTCCTGTTTATCCTAATGAGTGGAATGGGTAAGGCAAGGCCTATTCAAATATTAAACTCTGTTTTCTTTTCTATTCTTTGTTGATCGGACTTTTTTTTTTTTTTGAAATTAGGTGGTTGGATGAGCAGAAGAAAATGGCAAATGTTGCTCCCGACTCTCCTGTGTAAGTTTGGCTGTCTGAATTCATCATGCAGTTGGGCATTTAGGGTGCATTTGGTAACATATAATGTGCAGTGTGAGGTTTTCAAATTAGGGCATGATCGCCTTTCCTATAAAGCCTTATCAGCACAACTTTAGGTGTTTTTTGGTAGTGGATGTTTATTGTTGATAATGTGATTTTCTTGGAAAAGCAGTTTTATGAAGCTTTGGTTTATCAGAATGTTTACCAAACACACCCTGATCGTGTTAAATGCTCGTTCGGTTCTTAATAACTTGCAGGTATATATCTTTGAGGTTGGACGGTCGTGTAAGAGGAAGTGGAGTTGGCTACCCACCATGGAATGCTTTTGTTGCACAGCTACCACAAGTTCAAGGAATTTGGTCAGGTCTTCTGGATGGAATGGATGGAAGAGTATGAAAACATTGAATCTTGTTCTTTAATTTTTGTAAGGTATAGTCGTCTCTTGCCGGTTCTCTTTGCTAATCCTCTCCCTTTCCACTCTAACTATTTACTGTAATTCTTTGTACTGCATTTGAAAAAGGTAATGCAGTCTATGCAGATGACACAAATCAGATAATGAATGTAGTCGTCGTTCTTCGCCCTTTGTCCAATGACTCCAACAAATGAAGAATAAAATACAACTCCTATTTATACAGTTGTTATATCAGTTTGTGCTATATACTTATAACCAGATCATATTATGAATGCAACTTTTTCAGGATAAAAGAAAATCTGCTGGCTCCCGAAGAAAACAAACCATCAGCAGGATGGAGGCTTTGGACAGCAAAACAAACTTGCAATGTTTCAAATTGCAAAACATATACCGATTCAATGTCGTTGCAACACCCTCAACCCGAATATGGTGGTTCATTTCATGCCTCATGTTAAGATTATACATACAGGATGTAAGACATTAATAGATAAGTAAAAGTTACATGTGAATGCAAGATCTTGTTAGCATTTTTCTGTATACTATGAATTTGTTCAGCTTTGCTGCACTATCAATATTACTCATTTATTTATTCTACTTATTTTGGCTTCGTTGAAGCTCTTTATAATACATTGAACTGTTTATCTCTATGAGATCACTAAAAATCATGGGTAAGATGTTGCAAAATTCACGAAAGAGAAAGCATTGACCAAAGATTTGACAGAAATCACTGACAAGTGTTAATTTGAAGATTTGGATACAACAACATTACACATTTTACAAAAGCAGTTTAATAGACTAATAACAATTCCATGCCTATGCTTCCTTGATCTCATCCAATGCATAGTTGTTGGTGGATATGTTGGCGTAGTTCACCTTGTTGAATCGAACCACTACCGGGTATCGCGTTTTGGGGTCCTGCAAATCCCCCCAATTTCCATCACACTGATATCAATACCAAAGTAAAGAAGCATATTAAATACATACCTGGTCAACAGCCACAACTGATCCAACACCCTTGTACCAGTAAGACTCCTTCCTTAAAATTCTGACCTATGAAAATAATAAAAGAATCATGATTTGAAATTCAGTCATATCTTAGCAAAGAAAACACATGGGATGAATGAGTAACCTTAGTGCCTCTCTTGGGTCCAACTGGAGGGGGCTTGGGAGGGGGGGCCTGACCGTCGGAAGACGCTGGAGCCGCCGCCTCCTCAGCTGCACGGACAACCAACCTTGCCGTGTTTCTGTTGGAGCTGACTTTGGAAATGGGTGTAAGCCCCAAACCAATAGCAACTGATGCCATGCTTGCCATTTCTTCAACCAAATTCAATTCAGAGCTCAACTGCCAAATGGGGATTTTAAGCTTCCTCACTTATTTCTCCCTCTGTTTTTTGTTCTATCTTTAATCTCATTTCTCCTATCTTCTTGCCCAATAGGAGATGGCCACCTCAAAAACCATATCTCTCATGTGTGGTTCATTTTCATCTTGTCATCTTTTTCCTTACCATGGAAGTGCCCACGTCACGCGCCGAATGGGCTCCACTCTTTGTTTAGAATCTAGATCTCCATTGGGCTGCTCGACTTGTTTTGGGCCGGTCACATAGTGTTGAATTTAGTCAGCCGTTTTTGGAAAGAGTATCATCCAACACACTTTTCAAATAATAACGGATCATACTTTTTAAGCTCTGATGGGAATTTCAGTACGACTATAAGATTATAAAAATTATGAATTCCAGAAAATATTAAATTTTTCATTTGAAAAACCCTCTCTGACAATTTATCAGCCACAGAACCATTAAATCGGTAATTTCATAGAGTATCTTTCTTTTATTCTTTATGTAATAACCTTACGGAAAATACCAAACATTCTTCTTCCCTTTCCATCAAACACTACAAAGTCTCCATAAATATCAACGACTTCTGGGTATACAATTTCCGATACCAACCAACCTACCCTTTTCTCAAACACTCAATATCCTAATCCTAATTAATGATGTCACAAGTAATGCTAACAAAATAGAAGCCCTACTATTCTTATGGTATGAACTTTAGAGCCATAAAAATAGTAGAATATTTAGAAGAGATTCTAGTAACAATCGTGATCCTGCCGATATTGCATTTTTTCATTTTAATGGGAAACGACTTGCCTCCATACTAAAGGTCCAAAGATGACAGCGTCAAGAAATAGAAAATTGAGAAAACATAGTACATGGATCCGTCCACCAGAAGGTTGGTATAAAGTTAATTTTGATGGATAACCTAATTTGGCAAATGAAGCATATATTGCATGTGTATGTAGGAACTCTGACGGTAAGATCATTTTTCTTGATAATAAGAAGATCTCACATACATCTATCCTCAAAACTGAAGCTATGGCTGCCCTCATCGCCATTATATTGGCTCATATGTATAGTCTAACAAATGTTATTTTTGAAGGCGATAATCTTACTGTTATTAATTCTATCAAACATGTTTCGAAAATTCCTTGGGAAATTAATAATGTGATTCAAAATATTTGTAATAAAATAAAATATTCCCCAAATTACAAATTTTACCACTGTTTTCATGAGGCTAATAAATTTGCGGATTGTTTAGCTTCTAAAAATGTAAATATTATTCTTATTAAATTGTTTCATATCTCAACTTTAGTTATTTAGTTGTTATCCCGCGATCTCTTCCTTTTCCAGGATCATCCATCAGATCTGGGGTTTCCATCTTAGTAAGATGAAATCCCATTTCTTGCCTTGATTAAAAAAAGGAAAAAAAAAATGTCCTAAAAAAGTAGGAAAAGACTCGGGAACGAATAGGTAACAAATTGCGAATTGTCCTACACCGTTGATCTTTTCTATGAAAGTCAACTCTTTTGAGTGTGTGTGATAGCGCATGTCATATATAATAGATTATTTTCTTATTCCTTCTTCCCTTTCTGCTATTTCAAGCAGGAGAGTCACGTATCTTTATCCCCTTTTCTCTCTTTGTGTCGACGTTTTGTGTTGATTTAGAAGAATAATCTCACACTTTTGATTGTGTGCATCTATACGTTCCTAATTGAACTTTGATTTTGTTGATATTTGTTCTTCTTTTCCTATCTTTTATTCTGTTTTTTCTTTGTTTAGTTCGCAATTTATATAAATCTTAGTCTTCTTTTTTTATAGGAGTAATTTATCGTTTTTCCCCTTTAATTTTTCATTATTTCAGGTTCTTACTCGTACTTCTCTTTTAGATGCAATTTAATTTCATGTTTTTGGTTCGTGATTTGGTTAATTTTGTGATCTTATAGTTCTTTGTTCTGAATAGTAATTTTCACCAATTATTATCAGTCCTTAATTAATACGTTGCACTTTGTATAACATAATTATGAATTATTACACTATATTTAGAGTAGATTTGTATGAGTTTGGAGTCATTTCTACTTCTTGGATTATATGAGCCGAAGTGAAGAATTAGAAGATTGAAGAGTAGATTTGAAGACACTTAAAGGAAGACATTCGGAGTTGAAGATTGAAGAACTGAGAAAAGATGGTGATCGCCGCCTCAAGGAAGCGATCCCCGTCTCAAGGAAGCGATCGCTTCCATTCAACAGAAGCTCTCAGTTAAGAAGTGAAGACATGACGCGATTGGCGCCTCACCATGGCGATCGCGTCCTGAAGACAGTAGCCACAGAGGATTACAAAGATAGATGGTGATCGCGTTACAGCATGAAGCGATCACATGCGTGTTCCGGATTGAAAATTTCGGACTTTCCTTTTACGTTTTGTTTTATTCTTTTGTTTTGGAAAACTTTCCTTGTGTTATTTTCGGTATTTTCTTAGGGTTAGACTCTCTTTAAGAATCCTAATTCTCATCTATTGTTTTATCCAAATTTTCTATCTAGAACTTTAGTTTTGCAAACCATGAGCATGAACTAATTCTATTGTTTTTGCCTAGCGGTTGAAACCTTCAGTTGATTAAGTTGTAAGATTTATCACTCTTATTATTTTCCTTTGGGTTTGTATTGATTCTCTAATTTCTATCTATATGATTTCTAATGGTTTTGCTAGATTGATCACCTAGTTTGATTAATAGTCTTCTATTGCTAGACTAGGAATAGAGGGTGGAATTCCTTGTCATAGTAACATCCATATTTGCATGATCTGGTAGTTAGTTGCTTATATGAAAGAGAATTGATTGCATGAATACTTAACGGTTGTAAGTTATTGCATGCATCCTTATGATTCATGTGTTCTTTGCTGCTATTTGATTTAAGCTAGGAGGCCTCCTAGGTTGTTGAGTAGTAAATATTATCAGGACCGGTTGGCCTGCTGATATGTTAAAGATTGGAATAGGAACATTCCCTAGGATTGATAAGAACTTGAGATAATCTATGATCAACTTGATTGACTGTTGTGCGGATACTTGCTAGGTGTAACCCCTTCACTATCATATTCTAAACCATCATTGCGTTGCTTGTTACTTATTACTTTGTTAGTCAATACAAACAAAACTCCCCTTGTTACTTGTTCTTGGGTTGGTATTTCACTTGTTGCATAGAATTAGTGTTTTGATTCCTTTGGGTTCGACCTCTACTTACTTGTTATAATGTAGTTACTATTTTAGGGTTTCTTTGATTTAGCAACCATGACATTTGCTCTATCATTAATCATTATGCATTGTATAACATTCAGTAGTATAAGAACACATCACCAGTTCAAAGTGATGGACATTTTGCTTTATATTGATGCACATTCTTTATACACTTGATGCTCATTCAGTTGTAATATTTTTGATGTATGAACTTCTATTTTAAACTAATGAACATATTTGTTTTAGTTGGTGCACATTCTTGTTAAATTTAATACACATCAATCATACATTTAACACTCATTTGACTATTTTGTATTTTATAACTACAGTTTTACTAACAAATGCCCTATGATAAGCTCTCATAAATACAAAGATTTTGTTAGATACTTATCTATCTCATTTTATATTTTTTGTTCAAGGGTTTATCCTTTACTTTTATAGGGTGCATTTGCTTGATTAGGAATTCTTATCCCATGCCCTTAGAGCATAGGTTGGAAAAATTGTCATAAGTATAAGAGATGTGGATAGAGTTGTGGACTCGGTTTCTCCGAATAATATGGTGTATTACGCTTCGATCTGCAATGACGATATCAAGCCATATGAGGGGAAAATATTTGCAAACTATGATGAAGCTGAATCTTTTTACAAATCTTATTCTCTTGAAGTATATTTTACTATGATAAAGGAACTGCTACAAAATCCAAATATGCTAGTAAATTGTGGATATATCTTGTTTGTAATAGGCAAGGACATTTGCGTCGATATGTCTCTCGTGGTGGTGAAAACAGTGAACCAAAGCGAAGGTGGATGTTAACCGTTCTAGTTATGCTAGTAAATTGGTGTTCATTGTTTCTACATTTGGCACATTATGTTTAACGTCCTCATGAAGGTTAAGCTTTATGTATTTGTGATGGAAGACTTCATGAAGATATTCATTTCTATTGCTTTGAGTAATGAATTGTGCGAACTTGAGTTTGAGGATGATTGGTGTCCTATTATAACTGACTTAAGCCTTGAGAGAATTGTTTGGATGCAATCAATCTTTCATTAGCGTCAATTTTAAATTCCTGCATTCTTCCAAGATTATTATATATGTGGCTTGCTAAGGACAACTTCTAAATAAGGAAGTCATAAGTCTTTCTTCTCCAACTTCAATGGCCGCACATCGTCTTTGATTTTATTTTTCGAGCAATTTGATAATGTAATTGATGCACAACGTCGCAATCAAAGGAAGCTTGATTTGGAATCATGTAGCTTAATTCCAATGTACGAGACAAAGAAGCCGATAGGAAAAAATGTGCATCAGTTTACACCCATAATGTCTTCAAGGATGCGCAGGAGGAAATCCTTGCTTCGGTATATGATTGTCGTCTCACTAGTTTGATCAAGGAAGATGATGGTCAACTCTGGAATGTTCATTACTTGTAGCGTTGGCAATCCATGTGTAATGCAATATATTCTATCCACTAAAGATATTAGTTTCTCTTGCAATATGTTTATGAACATTGGTATACCATGCTATCATATGTTCATGGTTTTTAATAATTTTAGTATGAAGTTGCCTAATAAATATATCAACCCAATGTGGAAAAAATAATCAACATTGAAGCATGCTTTTGAGATTGATAGGTTTGTCTTCAATGGCAGGTGCTGATTTTTAGTTACTCTATGAAATTCATTGCATCAATTTGATTCATGATAACCATGTTCATATGAAAGAATTGTTGAGTTTGATCAAGGAGAAGAAATAACTTTCCTCAGGAAAATCATGTATTAATACTGATTTAGCCAGCTAGAAGAAGATGAGCTGATTTGAGACATTTCTTGGTCCTATTCCAGAGCAAATTTATGATCATCCACCTCCCAATCCAAGAACAAGAGTCGGCCAAAAGAAGGGTGGTTAAAATGCATTGTTGAGAATGTAATGGTTCAATCATCAAAGAAGAAAAGGTTGTGCAACATTAAGCATTTTGATTCACATTAACTATCAAATTATAGAACATTTTCACTCATAGAGATCATGAGTTCATCTTAATGTGTTGCAAATCAAGCATTTTAATGCGCATTTGGTCACAGTTGATGCACATTTTCTTTTACTCAATCGGGTTGAAATAACTTTCAAGTTTGAGTTCATGTGAATGATTTGATGTTTATTAATTGAAAAATTAATGAACATTTTGAACAAAAGCAAAGAATATTATAAACTAAACTGAAGAACATTATATACTAGAAACTTCAATATATACATTCAGTACTATAATCTAAAAACATTCAAATTTTGTCTTACTACCATAACCACATAAAACATTCTAACAACTTACACAACACCAAACAAATATCTACTAAATCAATTAAAGAGACATCAAATTTTGTCTTCAATGTCTTCGATATGGGTTCTTTGGCAACTAAGTTGTACTTATTGTCAATCATATATGTCAAGTACTTAATATGCATTGTCTCAAATTGTTTCACATCCCCTGCATTCAAATCACATGCCCAATTGGACATTCCAACTCTAAAATAAGTTTTTATGGGTTGTATAGTAAAAATGCCACAATGCAATATTTTTTTTGGTCTCTCCATGGCATCTCTAATGTTTCATTAGACACCTTCTTCTCATTTATTATCATTTATGTTTTTTCCCTCCAATTTATGATGAAATGAACTAGGTAGTTGACAAGCAAAGCCCTCTGCAAAAAATGATGCAATCATTAATAAACTAATGAACATTCTTCATAAAAGTAATGCACGTAGAATTGGATACTTACCAAGTTAGAGGGTCTATATGCATACTTCAGTTCAGTGGTAATATCAGTTGTTGAGTTGTCAATGATGTCAATTTTACGGTTTTTAACATTAACAACAATGCCGTAGAAGTGTTTTGATTGATAAACTAGAAACAAACTGCATAATTAACATAAAAACAAATCATAAGAGTAAAAAAAAAAATTAATCAAAGTTTTTTGAGGCATGCCAAAAAAGTATTTCAGGTTGATTTAAAAAACCATGCTAATTGAATATCAGTTGACCTTTTAGTTTCTTGTGAAGCTAACCCTACGTCCAGTTTTTTATTGAACCATCATTGACCATCAACAACTAATATAACCTAACTACTATAAATGTAAGAATGCAATGGTATAATATATAGAAGATTCAATGGCTAGAAATGTGCCCCATATGCTTAAAATAACATTGAAGGGCTGAGATCTCATTATAGGTTTTTGTCTTTGTAATGTAACTTAGTTTTCCGTAGGAATTACGGTCTATGCCATTGAAATTATTTTAGATTCAAAATATCAAACAAGGTTAATATTGACTTTTTACGTGTTTCTTTTAAGAGCAAGCCTAATGGTGAAGCGCGTCCGATGTGCACTACGTGACACAGTTTAAACAGCCAAGATTTATCTTGGTCGGAAGTTATTTTGTTTATTAAAAATCATGTATCTCAATATTTACTGAATAAAAAAATATCATAAGTGTAATTACATTTTTATCTATGCATAGACACCCATTTTGTATAAATTTAATCTACTTCCAAATAATTTATTTTATTTTGAATATACTAATTTCATTATAATCGTTTAAATATTAAAATAGTTGTTTTGTTAAAAATATTAAATTTACTTATTTACATGAAATTTCCATATGAGAGAATTTTTAAAAAATGTATAAACTAATATCTTTTTGATATAATAAAGTCCAAAAATAATTATATATAATAGTTAAAACAACAATAAAAATAATTATTTATAACAGTTGCATCTGACTTTGATCTTTGTGGTATGCCTTGACTTTTCTGAAGGTTGAATGTAAATAATCATGCCACGTAGGCACAACTAGCGTCAGATGGTCACTCGAATAAGCCACGTCTCACAATCATCAGTGTGAGTGAGCTATGTTGTAATTGCTACGTATGTTAGAGGAAGACCGGCGATAAATAAGTAAATTCTATCAAACTCCTCTTTCCTCTCCAAAGCACCAAAAAGGTATCGTGTTGTTCCTTAATCGGCTTCTTCCTCTCTCAGTTTCGGAATTTGGATTCTCTACGAGAAGAAGACGCACAAGTTGTCAAAGGAGGTAAAAGTTAACTCCAATCCTTGAATTTCTGCATTATAACTTTGTATTATCTCTAGGTGTATACCATTTAATATATGATTTGCGTATGTGATGGTTTAAATTACACAGTTGCAAAACTACTTCCCGACTTCATAGTGTGACTAAATTTTATGCTATTGCAATAAGGTTCAGTTATTATAAACACATTTTGCTGAAGAGAATTTGAATCTCAAAACTAGGTGAATAGTATTAAGGTTAAAGTTTCTTTACGTGACATATATTATTAATCTGTTTACATGTTCTTGGCATATTGAAGGATCTTACTCATAAATCCATCAATGTTACTATGGTAAAGTCATTCCATGAATATATAGTTATATGACCATATTTGATAGAGTAGAACAACATTGTTTGATTTTGTTTTTCTACTGTACAATAATTTGTTAAGAAAAATCTTTTGCTCAGCGACCAAGTTGTCCTTTTGTCCTTGCTTACATTGTATAGAATAACACCATATTAATCAATTGTTGTATATTTTTGAACAAAATATGATTAAGCCGAAAATAAGATTTACAATATGGATACGAAGAACTAGAAGTATCACATTTAAATTATAATCAAATTGCTTTAGGTTGTTTACCAATATCAATAATTGACGAAGTTTGAGAACAACAAAAGAAATATATATACTCATTTTTTCATGTGATAGACTACAACTCCAAGGTGATTTTATACTATAAGGTTAGAAGGGATAATTGATTTGACCTGCATGAAAAACTAGGAAGAAGTTTGGATATCACCACTATTGACTAAATAATAATTTCGAGTGTGTCTTCTATCTATCATTGCATTTCATTTTTAGTTCTTATTTTTTGCCAAATCGTCAAACGCCCATTTTCATGATTTCTTCATTATGAGCATATGTTTGAAATGTATTTGTCTGTGCTGTTTTTGTGTCGCGTTTGTGCATTATGTATTTATCTGTGGATGATGTGAAAAATAATTATTGTTTTGATCGTGTAACAACCGAAGCCTAAATATAACCTCAATTTCTAATACATACTTTTTGATGACTAGTACCCGTGCAAAGAGACTAGTCATCAAAAAGTGGATAAACCTATCAATAAAACCAAAATTAAGAAATATCATCATTTCAAAAGCAAATACAAGATGGAAAATAATTAGAAGTACATTTTAGAACATTATGGGTTAAATAGGAGAACATTCAATACACCTATAATGATCAAGTAGCAAAGTGAAGAAAATTTAGGCCATTACTAAATACAGCCCGGTGCTTTATTCAAACGCAGCCTGGTTTCTCGCGTTCTGCGAGAAGCACGTCCCTCGCGTTACGCGAGAATAACAAAAATATTAAAAATTTAAAATTGTATTCTCGCGTTCTGCGAGGGACGTGACCCTCGCAGAACGCGAGGGTTATCCGGTACCGGATAAAGTTATCCGGATCTCGCGTTACGCGAGGGACGTGACCCTCGCAGAACGCGAGAAACACGTCCCTCGCGTAACGCGAGAAACCAGACTGCGTTTGAATAAAGTACCGGGCTGTATATAAGAATCGTGAAAATTTAGTAGTACATTGTAGAACGTTCCGTACAAGTATGAAGAATATTCATTATTATTGGAGAACATTTAATTATTCATACTGATGCTAAATACTGTAGTGATTTATCATCACTTTTCATCTCTTCTCTATGATTTAGGGAATGATCCCGTCATTTCATTACACTCAATGTTCTAAAAAAATGCTATACGGGAACGATACGATGATAGAGAATCCGACGTTTAAACGGATGTACGGTCTTTTGTATGATTTTGAGACCATTTAAATTTCAATGCTTATTTATAAATAGAAACCTTAATGTTATTCAAACTATACAAACATATACTAATTTATATATGTGTAATTAAGAATCATTAAAATTCACAATATAAGCATATAAATATATACTATAGTATTTTATTAATAAATTAGTATATCATAAATTTTTATTATAAATATATTCTTAAATTAAGATTTTATAAACTTGAAATAATAATATCATACATTTAAAGTGTTTTTTCTATTTTTTACTGAAACAAAATTAATTATAAAGTATAGGATTACTTATTTAAATACACTATAGTCTAACTTTACGAATATTGTCCTAGTGGAGTTTATCTAGAAAATAAAATGATTACATACTCTTTCCGTTCGTCAATACGTGTCTTTTTAGCCTTCATTATACGTTCAAAATTAGATGTCCTTTTAGCCTTTTTTAACACTATTTCTACCGAATTTACCCTCATAATTATTTCTTTATATATTCTTATATTTTATCTTTCCTCAAATTCTTCTCTAATAAACTCCTAATCAAATCAAATGTACAATTTCTTTCTCTCTACTTTGATCTAAATAGGAAAAATTATATTTATTAACTAAATTTATAATGGTATAAAGGTCAAGAAATTTAATCTTTAAGTTTTTTAAAAATTCATAAAAGGACAAATATTGGCGAACAGAGAGAATAATGTTTTAGAGGGGGAGCAAATACATATGATTAGAAGAAATAAAAAGAATACAGTCATAATTATATAATCTTAGGGGAAGAAATAAACAATTAAAAACCAAAGAAATTTAATTCATGTATTTGTATAATCTTAGGGAAAGAAATTAACATTTAAAAACCAAAGAAATTGTGGATTTCTATGAGGATCTGTTTGGATTAAAGAGGAATAGAAAAGTACCTAACTTTTGTTCTCTTGATGGTCAAATTGTGGATGCCTCGGTGTATGATGATATGTGGTTGTAACCAGAGGCGGATCTACACCGGGGTCGTTGGGGTCGGCCGACCCCACAGATCTCCGATAAGAAGCTTAGCCGGAAAACTGAGCCCCCACAGGCTTCAAGTCCACCATTGAAGAGTAATAGAGCAGATCTGAAAAGTGTGCTGAAGTAGCGAAGAAGATGACCTTTTTCATTCTACTTTTTCTCTAAACCACAAACGTCGTCGTTAGGTTATTAATTTATGTAGCCTTGAAATTTCGATTTATTAAATTTTTGTGATAAATGTTTATATACTAAGACAGAAAGTTATGGAGTTTTGGAAACTTTTTGTCCTGTCCGTGTGCTCACTGGCTTCCCACTCCATGACAGGCCTGCAGGCCATACACCCTAACCCCTTGCATTACCTAGACACTCCTTGCCTAGGCCCAAGTGGGATGTTGGTAGTGGGAGTCGAACCATCGACCTATCACACTTACCCTTTAACAAGTGCCCTGCAGCCCACTTGCTAACCAATTACGCTGTATAGACTAGGTTCTAGTGCACCTATATGAGAAGAGTGATGGGTATGCTTGCTGAATTTTAGATTCTTTTGAGCCTTTGGAGGAGCATGAAGGGCGCTTCAATTTCCCAAGACTTACATATCAAAGTCAACAATTGTTATGACTTCAACACCACTTCCATTGCTAAATGTGCTAATGTGCTAATGTGCTGATTTTCTTTGTACTGTTGATTTCTTTGTGTTTTCTTCTCAGAAGCAGCTTCTTTGTCCAAGGGAGTATTGTAATGGACCAGATACACTACTATATTGGGCCTAATAGTATGTAAATGGGCCATAGAGTATAAATGAGGCACCTAGTCTATGTAGCAGGGTATGCAAATTGATAATGAAAATCTAGTTACTTCTTCTTCCCCTAATTGGGTTGTTACACTTTTATGTGAAATATTTCTATAATAAGATATGAGATATTAAATTCTTGTAGATCTTCACTTATACACTAAGTTTTACTGAATTAGTTTTAGTGTTAAATATTGTTGATTATAATAATATAAAAACAATCAATAATATTATTAAGTCGGACTTTTAAACATAGTGGGAGTTGGTTTTTAGTTTGTTTTTTCACAAATTATCCAATGTGTTTTATGGAGAGATATTAACATAAGCAAAGCACCGATAAAGAAATTTAAATGATGAATTTAGCATATTTGTAATTAGGAGAGTTTGAGGAAGCAAATTTCTAATAATTGTTTTTTTTGTGCTGCTAAATTTATTAAAGTTAATTAATAAAAATTAAATATTTACAAGTGTTTGAGCCCTCACGAACATTTTGTTCTGGATCCGCCACGAGATCATTATATAAAGAGGACGTCAAATTTGTTCCCACATCGGAAACTTTCACTCGAAACAATATGGTGATCATTATATAAAGACGTCAAATTTGCAAATCTTCCTACATCAAAACTTTGCAATGACTCTTTTCTATATCTTTCTATATAATGGGAGCGGAATAAAAAATCTATAATTGGGCCAGAGACTAAATTATAATTGATGCGGGGATAGGCCGCTGTTGTCCGATCTAGACACCAAACCTCGAACAGAAACTCGAACAGAGAAGAAAGGCGGAATTAGAATGAGATGAAAGAAGGATAAGTCGAATGATAGGCCAATTGGAACCAAATCAAACAACGATAAAACCCCTGAACTTAAGAACAAGAACCTTACCGAATGATGAAGAAACCCCAACGGATGATTACAACCAAACACAATGACTATGGTGGGTCAAGGCACCTGGAGGATGCTCTATGGAGTCCCGATAGCACCAACCTTATGGAATAGATTGACACACACAAGTACAACTAGGACGAGTTCAACAACAATGCACACGAGACACTCTTCTCACAAAAGCTCTCTTTTGGGAGGAAAAAACGATAAACGCTGTATTCAATATCAAAGTCTGGGGGCGGGCTAAAACAGTAGCTAGGGCAAACCTTATATAGAGTCAATAAGGTTGCCAAATAAAGAAAAGAAACAAATAACATCCTAAAACAAATAATCCCGGAAGAAATAAATAAAAAGAAATAATGTCTTCTACCGTCTGACCATGGCGATCGCCATGGAATGGTGGCAATCGCGGTTCATTGCGAATTGGCTACGGCTTTTGCAAATTAAATAAATCTTCGCGAGCAGGTGGCAATCGCCATATAAATACCGCGATCGCGGTCGCGAACGTGTCACCGACAACTCTTTTTCAAACGGCTCGTTCTCTCTCGTCTGAGGTTGGAATTGAGTGATTCCAAATCCCAGAGTTTCGTCTTGAAGTCTAGTATATTTCATATTCAGCACTTGACTTCTTATCTTGACTCAAACCAGATATCTACAAGCTTGAATGACTACCATACGAGCTCGGGCTACTATAAATGTCTTCAATGATGGCTCATAGCGATCTTTAGCCCTTGCTCCAGTTGTTAACACATCTCTAGATTTAGGACGAGGCGTTCTTGATGATAGCTCGGATGCTCTTGATGGTAGCTCAGATGCTCCCGCATCATTCTCCCCTTCTTGAAAAGGATTCGACCTCGAATAAGATTTGATATGAATGATAGAACGATCTTCATAGGCGTCATCCTCTTTGACTTGACAACTCCAACGCTCAAGCTCGGCTTCTAACTTAGCAAAGCTGTTTTTCACTACCGCTTGCACTCGCGCTTGCCATTCTTCTGTAGCCTTCTCTATTTCTTTTTGCTTCTTGGCCTTTGTTCTCCCCTCAATCTTGATGGCCAAGTGCAACAATTCTTCCATGGAGGAGTAGCTATACAAATATACTTTGTTAGCTAAATAAGAGTTTAGTATATGAAGATACCTATTCATAATAGTCTCCTCATTTTCATGCACATTAGCTCGAACCATAGCAGCCTTCATTGCATTGTATGTCTCCTCTGCTGACATGGTTCCTTGCCTCAAATTTTCCAACCTTTGTCTGAGCTTACGCGCGAAATATGGAGGCACAAAGCGAGCTCTCATTAAGGTCTTCATTTGCCTCCAAGTGTTCACAGCTGGATCAAGTGCTCTTCTCCTTTCTTCCTCAAGATTATTCCACCATTTTAGTGCATTGCCGGTAAATTCACGAACAACAAATCTTACCTTTTGGAATTCCATGAAGTTATGACAACTCCAAATCTGCTCAACCTTGGCTTCCCATTCCATATACTCATCCATGTCCCAACCTTCAAATCTTGGAATGTTCAGCTTGACCTTGACAAGACCAATTTGATATTGAATACAGCGTTTATCGTTTTTTCCTCCCAAAAGAGAGCTTTTGTGAGAAGAGTGCCCCGTGTGCATTGTTGTTGAACTCGCCCTAGTTGTACTTGTGTGTGTCAATCTCTTCCATAAGGTTGGTGCTATCGGGACTCCATAGAGCATCCTCCAGGTGCCTTGACCCACCATAGTCATTGTGTTTGGTTGTAATCATCCGTTGGGGTTTCTTCATCATTCGGTAAGGTTCTTGTTCTTAAGTTCAGGGGTTTTATCGTTGTTTGATTTGGTTCCAATTGGCCTATCATTCGACTCATCATTCTTTCATTGGCTGTTTTGGCCAATTTTTAGAATGATATTTCATGTTTCATGTTCTCGAAATGTTATTTCATAAGATTTATATTTCTTGATCTCACCACAATATGCATGTAATATATGAAAATGGGTAGATGTACGCGTTTCCAGAACTATATGCACGCGTTTTTGTTCGTGCAAGTTACACGTAGAAGTTGGTACGCACAAGTTAGGCGTACAAGGGTAATTTGGGTACTTTTGAAAAATTTTGTTGAATGTTTTAAATCTATTACAACATATAGGCCTAGCTAGTGGTCACGTACAACATTACAAATAATACTCTTCTCTTAAGGCTTAGTCTATATGCACATGTTTTTTTTGCTAAATGCACACTAATCTGTGCGGTAAGAGTTGCAGTACACTTCTGTGCGTTAAAGATTACCGCACCAAAGGACTCCGGGGCATTGTTGGAATGTTTTCTGAAACGTATATGAATCTGGTGCGGTAATTCTTACCGCACAGATATGTGCGTTAACAATTAACGCACAAAGTTAATACGAGATTAACAAAAAAAAAAAGATTTTGATTAACTTAAACACCTGTGCGGTAACTCTTACCGCACAGGATATATAAAATTTAAAAAAAAACAAAATTAAAACCAGGAATTAAATAATGAATAAACCTGGTGCGGTATTTGTTACTGCACCGGTTTTTTTTAGTAATTATTTGAAAATAATTAAATTAAATTTTTAAGAATATAATAAATATAATTTGTGCGGTAACTGTTACCGCACATGTTTTTTTTGAAAAAATGCCCGTTGGAATTTTATGCCCGTTGGAATTTTATGCCCGTTGGTGCGTTAACTATTACCGCACCAACGGGCATAAAATTCCAACGGGCATTTTTTGGTTGTATATAGAGGTTGAGCTCTCTTGTTGAAGTTTTGCAATGCACACCACAATGTCTTATAATTATGAGAGTAGTGAGGATGATGGTAACGACAATTGGATATCAGGGGTCGTGGAAGAAGAATACGAAGTCGATGAAGAAGAGGAAGTGGACGAAGAAGACGAAGAAGTCGATGAGGAAGTGGACGAAGAAGAGGAAGAAGGCGAAGCAAATGTATCAATTGCATTAGACGATTGGACTCCGTTACCGATTTTGGTTAGTATATTATGAATTTAAATTTTGTATTTAATTGCATGAGATTTAGGTTAATTAGTTAAAATTGTGTATCTAAGTAATGTAGTTTAATCAATATAGGAAGAAGACTTTAGACCACATTTTAGTACTGCGCAAATGTGGGATAGTAAAGAAGAGATGATGGAATGGACAAAACAGAGAGCAAGGGATTTAATGATAGTTTTGGTACATCGTACATCTAGCAAATATTGCGTTGATTTTGTATGCGATAGGTTTGGAAAACCTAGATCGGGTAGGCCGAAAGTGAATTTAAAAAATCCAGAATTGCCGGTTTCGAGGCTTCGTGAACGAAAATCGAAGAAATGTGGTTGTACATTTGAGTTATATGGGGTTCATATCAAAGAAGGGCCTTATAGTTATAAATGGATCGTGAATGTTATAGAAGGTCGTCACAACCACACCCTTCCTACTAGTTTTCATGGGAATTCATTCGTGGGTAGAATGAGCAAAGAGGAGGAGAAAATAGCAAGGGAAGCGGGGGATGATCGCAAGACGCCAAAAAACATACTTATTCAGCTTAGGAAAAGAGACCCGCAAAATGTGACATCCATGAAGCAGATTGCCAATTTTTTGCAGAAGATCAATTTTGAAGATCGTGGTGAATTGTCAGTTACTCAGTGGTCTCTAAATTTTCAGAAAGAGAACAAGTATTTTTGTCAACCTTTGAGGAACACGAGGACGAAGGAGGTTGAAGTCCTTTTTTTCGCTCACCCGGAGTCGATTCGTTTGTTCAGGAAGTTTCCTCACGTGATTATCATGGACTCCACATACAAGACAAATAGGTATGATATGACTTTAGTGGAGATGGTTGGTTTCACTTGCACGCACAAGACGTTCAACATTGCATATGCATTCATGGCTCAGGAGACAGTAATGCATTACAAGTTTGTGATGATGTGCGTTCATGAGTTGTGTAGAAATTTGGGAGTGATGCCGAAGGCTATAATGACCGACTGTGAAAAGGCTTTGTTGAGAGTAATCAAACTTGTGTTCAAAGACACTGATGTGAAGCAACTATTGTGTTGGGTGCACATTAAGCATAACATCCAGTCACACGCAGAAAAAGTGATTAAAAATACTAAAAGGGCGGAGAACTTTGTTACGCAATGTTGGGGGATATTTTGCTCGAGCACCGAAGAAATCTACGAAGAGAGGTTGAGAAAGCTGAGAGATTCATGGAAGAAGGGCATTGTTGGTTACGTTGAAAAGTACTGGTTTACTCCGTACAAGAAGTTCATAGTTAGAGCGTGGACGGACTACACTCTTCACTTTCACACAAGGACTACAAACAGGTATCTTTGTTTGTTTAGTTGTTAATTTGGACCACCATATTATTTATGCTAATGATTAGAAATTGTGTTTATTTAGGGTAGAGGGGGTGCATAAGGTGTTGAAAGAAATTGTGGGTTCTAGTAGAGGAGGCTTCAACAGAGTGATCGTGAGGATCCACCATGCGGTCATAGTTCAGATGGACCTGATTAGGGCGACGATGAACCAAGCACTTACCACTCGGCAAATGGTCTTTGATGACCCAACCTTTCCTCCTGGCATTCGAATGTTGTTTTCAAGGCTATTTTACCGAGTGTCAGATAGGTGTTTTTTGTTGTTGTTGGAAATGTACCAGCAAATATTGAAGGAGGAGTATTCAAATGTTTGTGATGATCATTGGGTTCGAGATTGTCTTGGGATGCCATGCGTACACGATCTTGCTAGGGCAATCATTTCAAAGACACCTCTTGTTCCGGATGACTTTTATGACTTCTGGAAGGAACTGAGATGGGAAGATGATGCAATAAATTTGTCCTTACCTGACGAAAATCGTTCAATGTCTATTCCGGAGATCAGAATGCGTGAAATGTGGGCGAAATGGGAAAGTGGAGAATTGAGGGATGGAACTCTATTCAGATTAAGTGAGTTGTACATTGACTTGGAGCATCTGGAACAAAGTTCTTTGGTAGAGCCAACAAACTTGTTTAGGAAAGCAAAAGGAAGGCCGCCGGGATAAAAGAACAAGGAGAAGCAGCGAAATGGAAATTCTCCTCCGAGAGAAAAGAGGGAAAAGAGTTACCACGAGTACGTTAGAGAAGACTTAACAAATACTGAGAATGCGGAAAAAGTTGCAGAGGAGAAGGAAAATAGGCAAAGTAAACGACCAACTTGTCCTAAAAAGCAAGCAAGTCAAGTGTCGTTCGACTTTGGATCACAGTCCCAACCCGAACCATTGTTTTCAGAGACCATCGATTTAGAAGACGAAGACATGAATGTCGTGCCCCTAAGAGCTTGCTATCCAGATCGAAACGAAACAGAGGAAGGAGAAGATGAAGAAGAGATTGAAGAAGCCATAAGTTATATGGGGGTGAACTTGGGGGTGAAAAATATTGACTACTTTTGGCTTTCCTACATGACTTCTGTGAAAGATGTGCATTCAGACGGACATTGTGGGTATCGGTCAATGGCTCTACTTACGGGTATGAAACAGAGTCAATATCGTATGATCCGTGTTGCGTTGGCAGCGGAGCTTCTTGGAAACAAAGAGACATGGGAGCCCATACGACGTGGACTACGGGTAGGAACATGGGATGATCTTATTGCTCAAGTTAACTACATGAGAAGTCCTTGTGAGAGACCATTTTGGATGGACATGCCATTTATGGGTTTGGTGTTTGCCACAGTGTATAATGTTGGTTTAGTGCAACTATCCTGGGATGCGCCGTGTTTATGCTTGCCAATAAGGCAGTCTACAGTGAGCCCTGGTCCTCCACAGAAGATTTTTGGGATACCTCTTGTCGGATGCAGTAATCACTGGATACCGGTAAGAATCTGTGGTAATCTAAACAAACGTCATGAAATGTCGAAATCATTTATACTTATTGATTAATTTTCTTTGTATATCTAGGTTTGGCTCCGTGACGGGGCACCATTGCCACGTTGTTCCGGTTCGTGGAGAAGATTTGCAGATGACAACATCAAGTGGTGGGAAGGGATATATGCTGGCCAAGTGGACTTGTTTCGACAATACCACTTTACTGCTGGAAAGCGTATGGACTACATGACTTGATTTGTAATAGTTTAGTAGCCTTGATCTTTAGACTTCAATTGGAATTGATTTATAATATGTAATGACTTGTCTTGTCTGCTTTGAAATATGTAATGACTTGTCTTGTTTGCTTTAAATAGTGTTTCCAATAGAGTTAGATGAGGTAGGTGAAACAGTGAAGTGAAATCAGTGAATCCATAAACTACAACACACTCAACATAAATTAAAAAGACAACAGACTCATTAAGGAAAGACAACAGACTCATTCTTGAAATTTAAACTAAACACAGACTTAACAGAGATTCACTGATTTGATACCAAGATCCCTAATCGGTGTCACTTTCATAAAAACTAGGAACAAGGTCATTGCGAAACATCTGTTGTATCCAGTGTTTGGCTACTTCAATACTCTTAGCCTGGTGAAAATATACCAGCTTCAACTGATGGTCAGCTATTTCCTTCAACAATTTTGCAATGACTCGGAGATGATGAATGTCGTATTCTGGCTCAAGATACACGATCATGTAGTTACACTGACATGTGGTATACCTTCGTCCATACGTATGGGGATTGTTCTTGTCATTACCAGTGAACATCTTGATTGTTCTTGAGCACCTTCTACTCGGGCACTGGATCTCACTGCCTTCTACTGGAACTAGAGAGGATGAAGATGATGCCATGGTTGTTTGAATCTGTAATACAAAGTAAGAAAACATGTTAGAAACAATGAGGATATCTAACGAAATCAGTAAAAAATGAGACTTTTCATTGAAATACAGAGTAAGAACTTGAAACCTAATTATGTTACGGCGCAGTGAGAATGAGATAATAGTCACTGAGGCAGTGAATTTATAGCCGAGGTTTTACTAGGGTAACTTAGATTTGGGCCGATGTAGACAAAAGGTCCACAACAACAAAGGCCCAATAACGTAATTCGGTCATCCAAAAGTGACTTACAGCTATGTGGTAGCTGTAACACACTCAAGCAAAATATGGTGGTGCGTTAGCAATAAACGCACAACTGATAACACAACTTCGTCAAGATCCAACAGAAAAATCTCAGCCCAACAAAGACGACCAACCCAACATTCAAGCCCAGCCCAGATTCTGGTGCGTTAAGAATTAACGCACCGAATCTGTGCGTTAATTGTTAACGCACATAATCTGTGCGTTAATTGTTAACGCACCAACCCTTTTACCCAGAATCAAATGTTTATGGTGTTTGTAGGGTTTAGGGTATTAGGGTTGGTGCGGTAATTGTTATAGTACCAACCCTAATTACATAAAAATTCAATTTTTATGTTGTTTTCTTATACTATTTGATATTATAAAAAGTTTTATGACCCAAAGTAATGTTATACTACTGAAATATGTCTTTATTGAGAGTTTTATGAATAATTTTATCAAGTTTTACTAATGTAATATGAGATTACGAAGAGTTATATGATAAAAAATCATATTATACAAATGAAATACGAGGTCAGTTGAGTTAAACGATAACAATTAAGTGTTAAACTAATGTTATATGATGAAATAAACACATTATATGAAGTTCATTTTATTAACGAAGTGGTATCACATACGTATGAGTATAATTATACAACTTATATACTTGGGCTATACTTGAGAGTAGTAGCATATAGGTGAAAGTCTTCGTTTACATACTTGTAAGTGTTAAAGTTGTTAATTTCTTATAAAAACGATAGCGTTTGATTGGTAATGCTCAAATATTAATGTTACATTTCTTGACTTTTACGTTTTAAGTGCTTATTAAGCCGTTTTATGCCATTTTTTATCGGTTTTTGTGTTTGGGCCTCATTCAAAATTCATTAGGCCTTATTAGGCCCGATGACGTTTTCGATTTTCATTTTTCAATTCCGAAAAATGAAAATAACTATTCGCCCTATTTGCTGTCATGTTACAATTTCAAAATTTTTATTTTCATCGTTTCAAGGCGTTAAAACGATATGGGCCCAAACTATACACATATGACATTCATTATCCATTACCCACTATCCATTATCCATTATCCACTATCCATTATCCATTATCCATATTTCGATTTGGCTTGTTTTATATCGTTTTAGAGTCAGTTTTTTTCGTTTCTTAGTCGTTTCGAGACGTTTTGAACCATTTTTATCAATATTTGACGTACTTGGTCGTTTTTCGCCTTTTTCAAAAAACTCAAGTTTTGCTAAGATTTCCTCAATTTGACCATATTATGCCATCATTTTGGCCACTTTTTTTACAACTTGTTCGGAATTCCTTGAAATTTCGATTTGGCTTGTTTTATATCGGTTTGAGTTGGCTTTTTTCGTTTCTTAGTCGTTTCGAGACGTTTTGAACCATTTTTATCAATATTTGACGTACTTGGTCGTTTTTTGCCTTTTTCAAAAAAATCAAGTTTTGCTAAAATATGGACAATTTGGCCATATTATGCCATCATTTTGGCCACATTTTTACACTTTTTTACAACTTATTCGGAATTTCTTGAAATTTCGATTTGGCTTGTTTTATATCGGTTTGAGTCGGTTTTTTTCGTTTCTTAGTCGTTTTGAGACGTTTTGAACCATGTTTATCAATATTTGACGTACTTGGTCGTTTTTCGCCTTTTTCAAAAAAAATCAAGGTTTGCTAAAATATGGACAATTTGGCCATATTATGTCATCATTTTGGCCACATTTTTACGCTTTTTAACAACTTGTACGGAATTCCTTGAAATTTCGATATGGATTGTTTTATATTGTTTTGAGTCGGTTTTTATCGTTTCTTAGTCGTTTCGAGACATTTTTAACCTTTTTTTTTTATCAATATTTGATGTACTTGGTCGTTTTTCGCCTTTTTCAAAAAACACAAGTTTTGCTATCAATATTTGATATCACTCCAAGTCACGACCCTCATTCCCACTACCTTACCCACACTACCTTGGCCTTCCTCGTGGATTGAATGCCGAAAAAGCTGAGATTGACGAACCGGAGCTGGAGCCATCGGTGGAGCCCCGTCAGTCAAAACTCCAAGGAGACGCCTCATGAACTCATCGTTATCTGCAGGCCTCCTCTCTGGTGGTGTCTCCAAGAAAGCTCGAATCTCAGAAGTCACTAGCTGGGTCCGCTATATTAACAACATATCAAAACATTACAATCAAATATACTAATTGAATGAATATGACTAATAAAATTTATAATCGTACCGCAAAACTGTCAACCGAAGGTGGAATACGCAGCGGACCAACTGGACGATCGAGTCTACGTGATCTGGGATCCACCAGAGGATGAGAAACTCGATCATACCAATCGAGATAATCATCTGTGACTGCCCAATAGTACGTCGCTCGTGGCTCCCGAATCTGTATCAAAGGCCTGGGGTCCTGATCCCACACACCAAGCAGATCCTTCTCAAAGTGAACTGAATAATGCGTCAGCCTGTTGTTACGTGTCACCTGGATGGGCTCTGGGGGAGGATCTGGGATACCCTGCACATGTCCAAACTGTCGCAGTAGGCGACCTGACTGATAGAGCTCTTCGATGTCCAAACAACGGAGAATGCCCTCAAGCAAAGACGCTGCGGAAGTCTGAAATCCACATTTGAAAAGGGAAACCAGTTAACCTGCAACAAAACATTACAAAACAGTTAGTATAGTTTACATTCACACAATATAACGAAAGCATACATTCTTAAAATCTTACCTCCTCATAACGAACACGGTCAAGCATGCCACGAATGGCAACCAAACGATCCGTGCTCTTCCCCTGTGGCACCTCTCTGCCCTCCCTCATAGCAGCTGCGGCGTGGTCCATAGAAAGTGGATCTGTCACAAAATGTCCACGAAAATGTGGAAAATATGCCCAGATCCACGACTGCAAAAAAAGGATAATTAGAACTCGACTTCCTAAACATAGCCAATCGTATAGTTGTTTGCGTACTAACCCGCAAAAGAATGCCAGAACTCCCCATCCCCATAGCCAATCGCCTCGACGCCTGTCCAAGGTTGCGATACAGATGAGCTAACACTCCAGCTCCCCAAGCATATCGGCCAGTGCTGTCGTGGTCGGCCAAAAGAACTAACCACCAGTGCTTGACTGCTGTAGTCGACTTGTCCACTAGAACTGTAGTGCCGAGAAGCAACAGTAAGTACATAGACGCAATGAGGCTCTCATCTCTCTGTCCATCCTCCATCCGCATCATATCCTTCAATCTCTGCTGAAGATAACCCAAAGGAATGCCTCCATCCCTATACCAAGTCTTCACCAGTGCCTCCTCTACGTGAAGCATCTCAGCAACAAAAGTGAAGATCTCCTCCTTAATCAAAACTGAGCTACAACTCTTGCCATGTATAGGCAGCGACAGGATCTCAACCACATCGTGAAGTGTAGGACCAATCTCTCCAAATGGCAAATGAAATGTGTTGGTTTCTGGGTGCCATCTCTCGACGAAAGCAGAAACCAACACATGATCGACAGGACCGGACCCGATATAGCGTAGATCAGTCAATCCAGATCGCTCTACAAGCTGAAACCATGAATCTGGACCAGGTCTCCTAAACGCCTCTAGTGGAGTGCAGTAGGCGGTGTGGAAGTGAACCTTGACGACCTTCCGTGTCTGAAAAAAAAGTAAAAAAAAATAGCACAATTACTTCTACAGAATGCCAAAATATTTCACATATGAACATTATAGTTCAAATACATACCAAATCAAGAGGAGCCTCGCCTTCTGGAAGATCAACAGGCTATGGAAGATCAGCATGATCTGCAGCACGTCCACGTCCACGTCCACGTCCTCGTCCTCCGCGTGGAGCGCGTTCACCTCGTGCTGGAGGATCAGCAACGTCTGCATCAGCAACATCATCATCAGCCTAAGCTCCTCGGCCTCCTCGCTGTCTCTGTATAAATGGAGGAAGAGGACGGGGGCCAGCTGGAATCACAGGTGCGGGAGGATCAACAACTGTAAGCTCATAAATAGCCCTGGCGACGTGCGTCTCATAACTCTTCAGCAACTCATTTGTAAAAAGACCTCCGAGCATCCAAGGTACAGCAGGAGGTGGTACAGGATCTGCATCGGGAGGTGGTACAGTCGGGGGAGGTGGTACATCTGGCGTAGGAGACAAAGGGCCTGAATCTGTAGGAGCTGGCTATGAAGGCCCCATACCAGCATGATCCTCTGAAATAATAGGAGGGTCGTCTCTCCTAAGCTGATCTGTCGGTATCTCGGGATGAGATACAATATAATCTGTACCTAAACCCTCACCGTCTCCCAGCATATCATCATCCAAATCAACAGCTGTATCATCGACGTCCATATCCTCCTCCTCACTCTCACTGTAACCCTCATCATCAGCAGACGGATCAACATCTAGACCACAATCCCTAACTGCCCCAGTATCTGTAAGTGCCCCAGTAACATCAGTGGGTGTCGAACTAGAAGCATTCAGCTGGTCTCGAGCAGTAGCAAAACTCTGACGTATGGACGCTGTAATCTTCGTCCTCCTAACACGCTCTGCAGCAATAGGAGCCCCCAGAACAAAACCACTAGAAGCCATCGTATCTCGCACCCCCTAATGTTGTTGTTATAGCGTAACGTTATTTTCATAGCGTTACAAAAATAACGTCAAATTCAAAAACGTCTTTTCCATGACGTCGTAACGTTACAAACAGTTGTTGTAACGTCAATCCTAATCAAAATCATCTCTAATTTCTAAACATTTTGTTCATAACGTTACGAAATTAACGTTATAATTCGCCTAATTTCAATACTTTATATACTAATAATTCATAACGTTACAAAATAAGAGAAGAACAATTTCATATTTCATAAAATAATTAATTCATTAATTTTACAATATAGAATGTCATATTTCATAACATTATGAAATTATTATATTTCATAACCTTATAAAATTTCATTAATTTCATAACGTTACGAATAAATTAATTAATTTCATAATGTTACCAAATAATATAATTTTATAACGTTACGCAATAAATTACTTAATTTCATAACGTTACACAATAAATTACTTAATTTCATAACGTTACCATATAAATTAATTTCATAATGTTATAAAATAAATTAAATAAATTGATAACGTTACGAAATTAAATAACTAAATTCGTAACGTTATAAATTTAATCAATTAATTAAATTAAATAAATTGATAACGTTACGAAATTTATTTAAATATTTCATAACGTTATCAAATATTATTAAATTCATAACGTTATGAAATTAAATAACTAATTTCATAACGTTATAAATTTAATAAATTAATCAAATTAAATAAATTGATAACGTTATGAAATTTATTTAAAAATTTCATAACGTTATCAAATATTATTAAATTCATAACGTTATGAAATTAAATAACTAATTTCATAACGTTATAAATTTAATAAATTAATTAAATTAAATAAATTGATAACGTTGCGAAATTTATTTAAAAATTTCATAACGTTATCAAATATTATTAAATTCATAACGTTATGAAATTAAATAACTAATTTCATAACGTTATAAATTTAATAAATTAAATAAATTGATAACGTTACGAAATTTATTTAAAAATTTCATAACGTTATCAAATATAATTAAATTCATAACGTTATGAAAACTTCCGGTTGCGCCTCGGTTTGAGCTTCGGTTTGTGCCTCGGTTTGTGGATTCAACCTTCTATTTGCTCGAGTAGCGTACCCGGGACCGACGTTTTGGACGGGTCGCTTTCGGTTTCTTGGCCTCGGAGCGGGTTCGGGTGCGGGTTGCGGTGCGGGTATCGGGGCGGGTTGGGCTGTTGGTATCGGGTTGGGTCGGGTCGGGCTATGGGTATGGGATCGGGTCGGGCTCAAGATTTTGGCCGGTTCCGGGCACCACCACTGTAAATCAGTGGCACCTCGGCTTCCTCCTCGTCTTCATCCTCCACAACCAGCCACGGAGTCGCCGCAGGAAGAGCTGCCGTCGGCGGGAAGCTTGGACCCTCGTCTCCGGCCGGATTTTTGGGCCCAGAAGATGCGGCTTGCTCGGGGGAGCTCGAATCCATCATCTATTTGTGGATTTGGTGGCTTAATCGACGGGAAAATGGACGGAGGAAGAAGGACGGCGATGGAGGGAAAAGATAAGAAGAAGGACGGAGGACGAAAGGTCGGGGAGGGAAAACTTTGGTTTACAAATAACCTAAATTGGTGCGGTAATTGTTACCGCACCGATTCATTATTTTTTAAATAGATAAAACTGTTGCGGTAACGATTACCGCACCCTATTTTATATTTTTTTTTATATATTAAACCTGTGCGGTAATTGTTACCGCACATGATATTATTATTTAAATACTTTTTTTAAAAATTTATTAATTAAAAAAATAACAAATCCTGTGCGGTAAGAGTTACCGCACAGGTGTTTAAGTAAATCAAAATCTGATTTGTTAACTCGTATTAACGTGGTGCGTTAATTGTTAACGCACATATCTGTGCGGTAAGAATTACCGCACCAGATTCATATACGTTTCAGAAAACATTCCAACAATGCCCCGGAGCCCTTTTGTGCGGTAATCCTTAACGCACAGAAGTGTACTGCAACTCTTACCGCACAAATTAGTGTGCATTTAGCAAAAAAAACGTGTGCATATAGACCAAGCCTTTCTTAACCATACATGTTTATAATTAAACTAGCCGTTCATTTTTTGGAAATTTGAAGGATTTGTACGCCTTGTTTATGCGTACAAAGTTGTTTGATTCGAAAAAAGTAGTCGTTGATAGTAAAACAATAAGTTTAGTGTATGCGTGCAATAGTTTTGGGTTTGGTTTGTACGCTTTAGCTTGACGTACATATTAGTTTGATTCGAAAAAGTAAACGTTGACAGGTAAATCTTGTTACGGTATTATTGTCAATTAAGTTAATTAGGTTCAATTTTTTAGTGTGTTTGAGTTTGACTGAGTCTTCCTATTTGTTAGCCACTAGTATCACGTAGGAATAGTGGACAGTAGTGGGTTTGTTTAATTTCAGTTTTCTGAGACTAGAATCCAGGTATGTTGGTTTTCAGAAGGTCTCTTGTTTAACATTTGGTATCAGAGCATAAACCAACAATCACAAACACTCAAACATTAGAAGGGTTTGAGAGAGAGATTGTGAGCAGAAAGAAGTTTGTGAAAATGTCAGACAACAATGGTGGAAGTTTTTCACAACCGTCAATTCCCAAATATGATTGGATTATGACCATTGGAGTTTGGTCATGGAGAACCTTCTCCGATCCAAGGAGTATTGGGTTGCCGTGGAAATAGGGTACAAGTTACCTGCTGAAGGCGAGGTGCTTACGCCGGCACAAAAGAAGGTACTGGAAGAACTGCAGCTCAAGGACTTGAAGGCTAAAAATTATTTGTTCTAATCATTGGACAAAACAATTCTCAAGACTATTCAGCAGAAGGATACATCCAAGCAGTTATGGGATTCAATGAAAAAAAGGTGCCAAGGGAACGCTCGAGTGCAAAGGGCGCAACTCAATCGTCTTCGACGAGATTTTGAAGTTTTGTCCATGAAGCAAGGAGAATCAATCACCGACTACTTCGGTCGGGTGATGATAATTGCAAATGAAATGCGCAATTATGGAGAGGACATGGCTGATGTCAAGATTGTAGAAAAGATTCTACGAACTTTGACTGATAAATGGAACTATATTGTTTGCTGTATCGAAGAAGCAAATGATATTGATACACTTTCCGTTGACTCTTTACAGAGCTCACTTCTGGTTCACGAACAGAAGTTCAAAAGAGAGAACACTGGGGAGCATGCTCTCACGGTGACTCGTCCTGAGAACTCCAGCGGCCGAGGTCAGGGAAGAGGAAACTTTCGAGGAGGGCGAGGCAGAGGAAGGAGTCTCTCTAGATTCAACAAAGCCACAATTGAATGCTATCGGTGTCATCAACTTGCTCATTACCAGTACGAATGCCCAAGTATGCCCAAACAAGCCAATTTTGCAGAGTTGGATGAAACAGAAGAGATGTTGCTAATGGGACAAGTGGAGGCTCATGGACTGAACATAAGAGATGTTTGGTTCCTTGATTCCGGGTGCAGCAATCACATGTGCGGGGATTCTTCTTTGTTCTATGAATTGACAAAGGGTTTTCAAAGGAATGTTCGACTTGGCGATCACACCATCATTCGTGTTGAAGGCAAAGGAAGTGTACGACTGGTGTTTGATGGTGTCACTCACATAGTAAGAGATGTATTCTTTGTTCCAGATTTAAAGAACAATCTCTTTAGTGTTGGGCAACTTCAGGAACATGGTCTAGCTGTCTTAATGGAAGATAACTTGTGTCGCATCTATCACGACACAAAGGGTTTGATCATTCAGAGTTCAATGGCAACTAATAGGATGTTTGTCCTATTTTCGGGAACAAGCTCAAAGCAAAAAGCTCAAAGCAAAACTCCCAGGAGGACTGCTTGCACGCCAACATTGAAAATCAAGCACATCTATGGCACCATAGATTCAGACATCTTGGCTATACAGGACTTATGGATCTGCAGAAAAAGGAAATGGTGAGAGGTCTTCCATTAATCACAGAGTCTCCAACAATATGTGATGTGTGCTTAAAAGGAAAGCAACATCGAGAAATCATTATCAAGCAGGCTATATGGAGAGCATCTGAGAGGCTTCAAGTCATACACGCAGACATCTGTAGTCCCATAACTCCTTAGTCAAATGGGCAGAAGTGGTATCTATTATGTTTCATAAATGACTTTAGTAGAAAAGCATGGGCATATTTTCTGGTTTACAAGTCAGATGCATTTGTTGTTTTCAAGTAATTCAAAAGCATGGTAGAAAAGGAGTCTGGTCTTTTTATAAAATGCTTGAGAACAGATAGAGGAGGTGAATTTACATCGGTTGAGTTCAATGATTTTTGTAGAGATAATGGCATCAAGAGTCAGTTGTCGACAACCTTCACACCTCAACAAAATGGCATTGCAGAACGAAAGAATAGAACTGTGATGAACATGGTGCGAAGCTTGCTGATTGAGAAGAACATATCTAAGAATTTCTGGCCAGAAGCAGTGAATTGGGCATTTTATGTGCTTAACAGAAGTCCCACGTCATCTCTCAAAGACAAAACTCCTGAGGAAGCCTGGAGAGGGTTTAAGCCCTCTGTTGAACACTTCAGGGTATTCGGTTGCTTAGCCCATGTGCATATTCCAGATGCCCGAAGAACAAAATTAGAAGATAAGAGCAGGAAGTGTATTATCTTTGGTATGAGTGAAGAATCGAAGGGCTACAAGTTATTTGATCCACTGAGCAAAAGGATCATAGTTAACAGAGATGTGGTCTTTGAAGAAGAAAAGCAATGGGATTGGGATAAGGATTATACTGAATTGCTTGAGCTTGAGATAGAATGGGAAAACAGTGCAACTATGCACCAAGATGTTGAGAATGCAGAGAACTCACAAGAAAGGGAAGGTGAAGCTAATGCCTCTGGTGGTTCAGCAACATGAGAGGAAATTGAGCCTACTTTTGCCTCACCACTGCCTATCACTGTATCCCCTTCCATTGGCACAACACAGTCTTCACCAGCTCCTCCGGAAGATGCTATTAAACAGTCAAGTACACGAGGAAACAGAAATAGAAGAGCACCACTCTGGATGGCAGATTATGTGAGTGGTGAAGAGGGTACAGATGTAATGTCCGCCACTTTGGGTCAGCCCAATCCCAAGGGCTGCAACCCATACACTCCAACCCATCCTTGGTAGCTCCGTTTATTAATAAAGCAGTTATTTCACAAGAGGTTGTTGGTGAGGCTCGAACCTCAAACCTCCACCCTTTTACCAAGCGGCAGCGCTACTTGGTAACCAATTACACTACAAGCGGATCTACCAAGGATGGGTTGGAGTGTATGGGCTGCAACCCTTGGGATAGGGTCGACCCAAATCGGCGGATGTTACAACAAATGAGGAGCAAGTCAGCTTGTATGCTCTTTCTGTTCTTACCAATACTGATCCAGTAAGCTTCGAGGAAGCTATTACCAGTAAACAATGGAGGCAAGCAATGGATGAGAAAATCAGTAGCATCAAGAGGAATGACACTTGGGAACTTACTGACTTACCCAAGGGAGCTCAGAGCATAGGTGTCAAGTGGGTTTACAAAACCAAGCTCAACCAACTTGGAGAAATTGAAAAGTATAAAGCTCGGTTAGTTGCGAAGGGATATGCTCAAAAGTGTGGAGTTGATTATGAAGAAGTTTATGCCCCAGTAGCACGCATGGATACAATGAGAATGATGCTTGCTTTAGCTGCTCAAAGAAGTTTGACTGTTTACCAACTCGATGTTAAATCAGCCTTTTTTCAAGGAAATTTATCCGAAGAGGTATATGTTGAGCAACCAAGAGGATATGAGGTGAAGAATGCCACACATAAGGTGTACAAACTGAATAAACCCTTATATGGGCTTAAGCAGGCTCCAAGGGCTTGGTTCAGCCGAATTGAGTCCTACTTCACAGCCATGGGATTTGAAAAGGATGGAAGTCAACAGACACTGTTCACAAAGATCAGTGAGCAAGGTGAAAGACTAATTGTAAGTCTTTATGTGGATGATTTGATTTATGCAGGCAGTAATAAGGCAATGCTTGATGAGTTCAAACAGTCCATGATGAGGGAGTTCGAGATGTCTGATTTAGGAGAAATGAAGTACTTCCTTGGAATAGAGGTCATACAGTCTGAGAGCAGTGTGTTTATCAGTCAGAGAAAGTACATTAAGGAAGTACTACAAAGGTTTGGAATGGAAGAATGCAATCTAGTGTCCAATCCAATGGTGCTAGGCTTCAAAATCCACAAGGATGCTGATGGAGTAAAAATCAATAGCTCGCTCTATAAGCACTTAGTAGGCATCATGATGTATCTAACCACCACAAGGCCAGATGTAATGCTTGCAGTAAGCATGATTAGCAGATACATGTCCTGTCCCACTGAGCTTCATTTCTTGGCAGCAAAAAAGGATCCTACGTTACCTACAAAGAACAATCAACTATGGGATACTTTATAAGAAGGAAGGCAACAAGGATCTAGGCTTCACAGACAATGACTATGTTGGCTGCATAGAAGACAGAAAGAGCACATCAGGTTATGCTTTCCTCCTGAGTGGTGCAGCTGTAGCCTGGGCATCCAAGAAGCAACCCATTGTTAATTTAAGTACAACTGAAGCGGAGTTCGTAGCTGCAACTGCTCATTCCAGATGATTTGGATGCAGAGGATACTTGAAAAGCTTGGCTACATCAGCAATACAACTCCAATGATTTATTGTGACAATAGCTCGACAATTAAATTGTCCAAGAATCCAGTATTGCACGGGAGGAGGAAGCATATTGAGGTGCGTTTCCATTTCCTGCTTCATTTAGTGAATGATGGAAAACTTCAGCTGAAGTTCTGTGGCACCAAGCAACAAGTAGCAGATGTCTTCACAAAGCCACTCAAATTGGAAGTTTTTCAGGAGTGCAGGTAGAAACTCGGAGTCTGTGACATTACTGAAATAAACTAAGTCCATGGTTTAGTTTAGGAGAGTAATTGTTACGGTATTATTGTCAATTAAGTTAATTAGGTTCAATTTGTTAGTTTGTTTGAGTTTGACTGAGTCTTCCTATTTGTTAGCCACTAGTATCACGTAGGAATAGTGGGCAGTAGTGGGTTTGTTTAATTTCAGTTTTCTTAGACTAGAATCCAAGACTAATATGTTTTGCTTGTAAGCTATTTAAGCTAAAGCTTATCGTTCAATAAAGTATGTTGGTTTTCAGAAGGTCTCTTGTTTTACAAATCTATATGCATGGCTTAGGCATACATTTGTTTAGGGTTTTAACTTTTACGCGTACCAAAGTTTACCGTTTTTTACCATTGTGGAAGCTCAACGCCCGAAAATTTGTCTATATAAAGACAAAAATCTCTTCGTTTTCCAGCAAATTCATTTAAAATATCTCGTTGTATTCAAAAAGTTTGTATGTTAGCGTTGTATTAAAGTTATGAAAATAGTGATGATGAACATGATTGAGAAAGCGAATCAGAGAAAGAGGAAGATGACCTAATTATGACGAATGGATGGTTGGTTTCTTAGAAGACGAAGAGTTTGGCAACTGAGATCTGAGTGGTGAATTTGTGGTTAGTGTTAAATATGTTATAAATACTTTTGCATGCTATAATTAGTTTAAAACTTCTAGCACGACTATGTTGGAGTTGAACCCTCCAGTAATGGTTATTTTGAGTGGTAGATATGCGATAATTATGCTAAGAATCTGAGTGGTTAGTGTTAAATCTTTTGTTATTGTTCACATACAAGCAATATTCTATAACTTGTTACGTATAGATTATTTTGGTTGTAGTGTAATTGTTGCAAATTTCGCTCTACAATTATCGGGGAAAGACTTTTCAGAGTTTCTTTTACCAAACAAATGTGGGATAGTAAGGAAGAATTTTAGGGATGGGCGAAAGATGGAGCAAAGGATTTATAGATATCTTTGATAAAGCATAGTTCAAGTCCGTACCAAATTAATACGGTGTCCGATAAGTTTGGAAAACCAAGATGTGGGAGGCCAAAGGTGAACAAAGAGAATCAAGAGTTGTTTGTTACTAAGATTATAAAGTTGAAATCGAAGAAGTTTGAGTGTCGATTTGAGATACTAGGAGTGCGAATGAAAAACATTCTTGAAATTGCATGAGACAAATGGATTTTAGGTGTGGTAGAAAGGTCGTCATAACCATGTGCTACTTGCTAGTTTTCATGGGAATGCATTCATGGGTCGAATGACGGAGGAGCAAAAGCTTCGTGCTAGGCGGTGGGGAGATGGAACTGAACACAAGACACCAAAAGAAATTATCTCCAAATAGAGGGAAAAGTACCCTGGTAATGTTACTTTAAAGAGACAAGTTGCAAACTTCTTGCATGTGCAAGAGTTTTGCTGCAACAACTTCATTACGATGTTGTCCCTCATGGTCACGATGATTTTTCCCGTTCTATCACCCACCTCCATTTGGAGTTTTAATCTATCGTTGTTCCGATATATTAGAATACGTCTAATGTGATATGGTATAGTAGTAGTTTATAACAACCATTTTTTATGTAACAATACCTTGTGGTTGGGTTGGTACAGGGTGTTTCGCACGATTCACACCAGTATTGCATCCCGTTCTTAATCAGACCTTTCATGCATGTGTCATGTGGACAACATGAGTAAATCCATTATGTGTCTTCACATACTCTCAATATCGTTACGATGCACGTGAGGTTCGTGGAAGACTGCGCATAAATTATTAAAGTTTGACAACAAATACAATACACAGTAGTAAATTCAGGGCGTGTAGAGGGGTGGAACACGGATTACCTTGTATGATTGATCATGGGCGTACTGGAACCGCCCAAGTTCTATTAGCTGCCACAGACTTCCAGCTCTTCGTTCATCTCGTTTGTGGCCATTATAAGCATCCACATTCAGCCCCCCTCTGTACTCCCAAACCACGAACACGACACACATGAGACAATGCGGTTGAGTATGGATTTCAGACCACTTTTGTAATAGTTTAGGTACCTTATGTCGTCAAGCCCAAATCTTAGTGTGGGTTCTCTATAACTTCGTATATGCGTGTTGCTTGGGTGCTATGCAAATAAAGTTCACCTAGAAAACATTAATGGTCAGGATTGATGCGATGACATGTTGTGATGCTTCGAGTCACGGTTCAAACTAAATTATGGGGCGTATATCATGATTGTGGATCGTACCGGTGGTGACCATTATCCTTACGGGTGGAAGAAGCACAATATCCAATTCTTTTTTATACATGATCCGCTTCGAGAAGTCGTCGCATATGAAGCCTTCTAATACTACTCGTAATCGTCGCCCTCTGTTGAACCACAAAAAAATGTACCATATTTTAGCGATCATGATTGCAAATAGTAAAAAATGCGTTCGTGAACACTCACCCGCTGTTGTTGAGATAGCATTCCATACGTTTCCTTCCAATTACAGGAGTTATTATACCAGTGAAGTTTGTAATTATGCCCACAACATCTGCGAATGGTAATGTGAATATGATTATTCTATTGAAAGATAAAATGCAGAGATATTACTATAGTAAACAGAAGTTGTGATATGGCGATGTACGTATAATTACCGACTATACCATCAGACCCTTGGGCAGTCAGCAACTCAAATTCACACGTGTTGAATGGGAATCGAACGTATCCATTTTCGGACGGATATGGAAGATAAAACGGGTCCGAATCAGCGACTTTCTCTATAGTTGTACCACTTAAGAATTCAATACTATACCCCACTGCGTTAGGTATATGGTATAGGGTTGGGACGGCTACTATCGTGAATCCTGATATAACATACAAAACACCATCATCTAGTGTCCCGAAAAAATGATGGGCTGTATCGGCGGGGGCCTTGCACAAAATTGTATTCGCCTCGAAGAGAAATAGCATCAAACGTTAAATTACTTGGCAGCTGGCCGAAAGTTTTATTACTTATGTACACAATTAAGCTTGTTCAACATTTACATTTGCATCTGAAGCTACATAATAACATGCTATAAGGTCATTGCTGTCGTTGACCTCACTCCATTGCCTGCAAATAAGAACCTTAATCTTGGATGAATCGTTTGTGATGTCGCCCTCTGCATACGCATTATCACCATTCAGAACTACAACATCTATCTGGTTTCCTGGTGGGATTGTTACACGGCGCGAAGCCAATCTACATTTCCTTTCCCTGGCGCCGAAGGCGGGATGTTGGAATAAAGGTGACACAACAAAACACTTAGATACATGAGACAAAACAAAAATTACCTGATGAACCCCCTCATCCTTTTTATCTTTGGGATTTTAGTCGAACTGTGTATAAAGGTGGCCGACGTGCTAGACACATAAAGTTCACCTGAAATGGTAAAGATGTATGAGTCCACTGCTTAAAGCCTATGTAGGGAACACCTATTAATGACGACAATTTAATTGACGTTGTAACATTACCTTACGGTGCCAGACTTCCATTCCAGTTAGGATAACAACATAAGGGGGTTTGGAAGCCATGAGCTTGTTTTCCAGGTCCTTACATGAACGACCCCATAAGACCACCTTCATGTACTCTCCCCTGTTTGTGTTTTGAAATGGGTTTTGTCAGTGTAAGTGAACATAGCCCATACTTGTGAGTGAAAGATAATATACAATACCGGTGGTCCAGAAGGGAAAAGGGGACCATGTCCGTTGAGTTTTTTTTGCTCGATATCGTATATATGATCAACACGTCCAATGGTTTCTGGTTGTGCGTTTGACATCAGTACATGGGAAAGGATTGCAAACAAAAGTAAAATATACTTCACATGTACCTATAAGATACTGCTGCCCATTTAGTTCAATTTGTTCAATAGGAATAAGAGTAAACGGACGGTGCGTAAATCGAGTTGTAGAATACACGATAGCTCGGACGGTTGAGTCTCCATCAAGTTGTATTACGTGATCGTATCCTTTCACAATGCGATGGGTCGCTTTGTTAGGTATCAAAGAGAACCTATCAAACATATATACACCTCCCACAATAAGATCAGTCCCGTAACAATGGGGAACCAGTCTTGGAGCAACACAGTGCATGACATTTCCCTTCACAAATACATTAACAAATATCAACAGCCCGAATTTTGGTATCGTAACGATGACAAAAAATGCACAAACGATAATAATGTGTACAATACCGTCTGGTTGGAGAGGAGATACTCTGCGCAGGTGGTACGATCAACAGGATTTTCACCTTCCTAACGACGACAAACAAATACTATGATGCTTTGCAGGGACGTCGGGGAAAGGTTTTTGAAAGACATCCGAGCCGCGGATACCATTGTTTCACTGTGACCGTGATCAGAGTAATGGACAGTGTGTGATCTGTATCGATGCGTGGTGCGCAGGCAAGAAGGCATGGCCTGTGTATCACAATGTAGAACTTGTAAGATCACCCAATGTAAGTAATCCTTTAAGAGTGAGTATCATAAATGGGCATGGTGGTAAAACCGTTTTGATCATGTGTTTAGGTATATGAAAAGGCTTGAGCTGGTGAGTTACACATGTAATAATTAAATCCTTCAAGGTCATATAACAATATCAAATTCGCAATCTGTATAGGTGTTTTTTAAATTGTTTTTGTATATAAAACTAACATATGTGATTGGTCAACTACGTACGTGCGCGTGGCCAGTGGCGACACCAGTAATTAATTAAAGAGGGGGTGGGGGAAACAATGACGATATTTTATTTGCAACTACTAAAGTATAACGAACAATTTTAAAGGATTTAAAAGTTAAATGAAATAATAAAAAGCACAGAGATGTATATGCGTATGCTGATATAAGTTATTAAACGAACTTTGATGATTAAGAACAACATAGCTTATTAGATATACATACAATACTATAGTGGATTTGGTAACGAAACACGTAATTTTAAATAAACTATTACATGGGAAATAAAGAATAATATGAATAGTAAAACATAAGGGTATATGAAAAAATATGAAGATACGTAAACTCAAAAATGACAAAATTGAAGAAAAATAAAAAAAGTAAAAATAAATGAAGATGGTGCTCTTACAAAACCTTGCGTCACGACAGACTCACTAACATGTCCTTGGTGTTCACAACTGCTCTAGATAAATTTTATAATTGACATGCCTAATATATACATAACTACTAATAGAAACTCGGGCGATGGGCCCCTCGGGTACCCACCGGCTCCGCTTCCACTCGTGGCCTTGGGCACTGATAATCGATAACAATGCCATCGAATATTACGATAATGACACACTGGGGGAAAAACAATGACATAACAAAATGTGTTTGCACATAATGAAGACTTAATGAATACAAAGTATACTAATTTTCTCTGAGGGTCCGTTTGGATTTCCTCAATAATGTCATTATACTGCCAAAGTTAACATTTTTCTGTCAGATCTAATGCCAAATTTGACATTGTAATGAAATTATTTGGGAATGAAATCGAACCCTAAGTAGAGGTCGTAAACATAACTAATATATGTGATGGGTAGACTACATGTGAAGTTGTGGCTTTGTGCACCAATGATCGAGCACAGTGTCATAGAACAATACGGTAATAATACACTGCAAAAAACAAACAATGACATCACAAAGATGTCTTTGCACATAATTGTGACCTAATGATAACAAAATAGGTTGTCGTACGATCCAAGGTATTGTGAAAATGAGTACTGAATTCTACAATGTTACGATTGTTGAGTGATAACGATATGGCAAAGGGTTAACAGTTTATACCGAATTTGCTGGCTGCCCCTGAGTCGCGTAATGGACATTGCCGACACTGTTTTGGATTATCATACCATGTTCGCGTATGAACAAATGTATAAACGATTATGAATTTTGTTATGGTAACTTTCTCGTATACGCATAGACATATATGTACATATATATATTTATATTTATATTTATATATACATCTATATACATCTATTATTAATCTATTAATATTAACTTGGTAGTGTCGAGGTACCTTATTCAATGTATCATAATACAAATGTGGGTGTTACGTTGATTAGCGTTTTGTTCGTTTTGTATATTTTCCAATTGTTGGCAGTTACCAAACTTGTTTACTGATCAGATGGTCCAAATTTAATTTCAAAATTATTAATTTGAAAAAAGAAGGAATATTACAAAACTTGTGCCAAAATCACAATTAAAATACAAAGACAGCTATTTAAACCGATTTCCATGTGCAACCGCCCAAGTTCTTCTTCTAACCTTCACTCGTTCACATTCCGAGACGGACGACGATTCGTATTCCACAGGTACGCGTCTTTCCCCTGCACAATCAACCATTGCACAACCGACTTTGCCGGCAGTTTTCCACCACCGTAACCCGTGTGTGCATGCGTTCCGGCAGTTTGTTCCGTTCTGTGAACACTTACAAAGGGATAAAGCATTTTTCGTAGGATTTACTCAGCCCAAAAATGGTCCCGGGAATCAAGTGAGTACTCTCCCCAACCCTAATTCGACGACTAACACATTTGTTTTGGAGTGAGTTTGGTCTTTCTGATTGCGGGTCAACTTGTTGGTTGTTGTATTGGCTGTTTCAGATGTGTGCTTGATGTATTGTTATGGTGTTCATGTGTTGAAATTACAGTGTCCGGGGAATGTTTGCCATATGTTGCATGTTCCCTTTGATCTTTTTTTTCCCCAGAAGCAAATGTCATGTTATGTTTATTGCGTTAGCAATTGTTATATGAATTTCAGCCTTTACCTTTATCCGAACATGGCAATGCAACCAACATATGCAACCGTACATTAAGTTTTTTTTTCTTTTCGTTCACTATAGTACAGATGCATCCCTATTTTTGAATGTTTTAATGTTTCATTATCGTTCGCTCACAATGGAGTTTGTGGTATCAAATGTGCCGTAGGCACTTTCAACTGATGTAATTCAAGGTTTTTTCGATTTGCATAATCCTTTAAGATTATGCTATGTGCTGGATGGTTACAACGAGGATTATGCTCCAAGGACCCCGGTATAACGGGAGTTGCGCCGTTTGTTCCAATCTTTCCCAAGATGGCAAAATAAGTATGAAGGTAACACATCCTTCTTTTACTTAGATCCTGACGTCTTAAACAATATGTTCACTACATCTCGATGGCTTTTTGGTTTTGCGATCACAATGTGTAGAAACAGAGGAGCGTAATGAGTTGAGGGAAGCCATCGTACTGGGTATAGAAGAATGCGATGGCGAAATGTTGGCCAACGTTAACAGAAGGGATGAGTTAATCTCTTAGCTTAGGGACATGGTCGTTTCACCGCTAGTGGAACTGAAAGATGTCCGAAAGCTTCGAATGGATATGCAATTGGTAATGACTAAACTTGTATTATTTACTGTGACTAATGTATCATGGTTCATTACGAAGGTTAGTAACCAAGATGTCTTTGTTCTTTTTTAATTTGTCGCAGACTGCAGCCTCGCTAAGATCTCAGTTTTTGTGCATACAAACACGAATGGAGTTCACATGTACACTGAAAAGGATGATTAAAGGCTGGGCCTTGACTACCATAAGGGATTGGTTTGTGCCAGATGGGGAGACTTTCGAGGCGCTGACTCATGTGATCATCCCTAGAAAACAATACTAACATCGATCTTTGCATTTCGATATTAGGTTTGTTTATATTAATCCTTCAATCATCTACAATGCAGGAAATTGACACATCGCCTAGAACCCCTTTCAACCCACAGACCCCTGAGTACACAGAGATTTGGCACTCATTTAGGACTTCAAGACAATGGCATTTGAGAGTACATGGTAACATATGATTAGTCTGCATGGACGCAACCAACATACGCAGTCTACCATTACGTAATTGATTACTTTTTGCACATTATGACATCTACAATGTTTCTTTGTACACAGGTGGGCAACAAGCAGTTAGTCGCCACTATGCAATGCGACGCGCAACTCTATTTGGGGACAGGATGTTGGAGGCACTCAGGGCCCAAGCAACTGTTATCGAGCGTCGACTTCAGAACATCCCACCCCCTTCCCAAGGAATTGTTGATTACGAATCTGCGTATCAACATGCTCGCGTAGAATGGGTATGTATTGTCGCGGTGTTCCCAGTCCTTTTTTTATGCCATTTGTGTAGTGTTATCGGTTGGTGATGGAATGCATTTCTCTTTTGTGCAGTTGATCTCACAACAGCAAGCTACCAAATGCCTCCTGGACATTCAACAACATTTGAGGGGTGCAATTGTGACAGTATTAACACATGAATAGGGAAATGGAAGCATTTATTTAAATGGTTGATTTCAGTTTTTTAAACTCTGTTCCGGATGGTGTTTGTGTGTTTTATTTATCCCCCTAACCAACATGTCTTGTAATGAATCCCTAATTTCGACTTCACTATGCTCAGTCATCGTCCATTAGTACATTAATTACGGAATCATAAAGGGTAGGTATCATATTACAATTTTATCACATGAGAAGACCCTTCGTTCGCGAAGTTGTTGGTATTTCGGCCTACGGGTGTAAGCACATAGAAAATTCTTTGGTATGAAATGAAGTGGCCTAAACCAACACTCCAGCGTTGTTCATTGTGTATCGATGCCATCCCTCCACCCTACGACGACACCGAGTATGTTTCTGATAAGGTTGTTGTCCATAAGTCATACCATTGCAATATTTTAAGTACTCACATGCTAAAACTGTAGTAAATGAAGAAAACTCAATGACGTTATTCTGACTGTATACACTTAATGTAGGATGATGAATTGTTGAGCGGGTCACATGTCGAACATATCTCCTCAATATCGAGTTGTAACACGACTATGATGACTCGTTTGTTTCGGGCATAACACTGTAGTAAAGATCAAATGCTCTGAAAAATTCATTACACTATATGAGGGCATGAGAAAACCGAAATAAAATGTTGGCTGGATGGGATTGCCGGATGATAAAAACTAAGTTTAGAACTAATATCAAAATACTGGTGGTCACACAACCGTGTCGTGTGACTTATTAGTGGCTAATAATAATGGTAAATACGTTTAATGCCAGGGTGTTCTTCATGGTGCAGGGCTGAGTTTCCTCCGCTTCCAAACCGTGGTGCCCGTTGGCAATACGTCCCCATCGTAATCGTCGACACTTTATTGAAGAAGAAAATGTTGCCTTTAGATGAACGAATATTAATTATGCGAACTATGTAACGGAAGATTCCATAAATAATGGTACCTGTCGTCCGATAACACGTGTTCGTCTGATTCCTCACCGCCCAAATCAATCTCCGGAGATCTCGGTTGTGGATCAATCACGACCTGAATTTTCCATGTACTTTCCTCTGTCTCTACAGGAATGTTCAGCTCTTTCTCAATGTCTTCCTTCCTACACATGATTTAAAAATGGTCAATGCACTTATAGGATATGTATGTAGTGTACGGGTTATAAAGGACAATCGGGTGAAGGCAAACCTTAGACTACCCCTGAATTTTCGGACTTGTGGACTTTCAGGATCACCAATTACAGAGGTGCATGTGGTTCTTCTTAAATACAACTTCCCTATATGTAGAAGATTTAGATTGATTAGTATCGGATGTTTGTTATTCATCAACATATAATCATGTATAAGTGGTATTACCATCGCGCACTCGGATATCCATGCCAGTTAGCATTACAACACATAATCCGCTGGAACGGGAATGCACTGCATTGAAGGTGTCGCATACAAATCCATACAGGATTATTCGAAGTGTAACACCGCTGCAAAGATTTTAAATATCAGAAGGTAGTAGTGGCAAGATAATAATAACATGCAGTCGTGAACTCCTGATTCGCTGAAATGTAGGCTAACCTCTGATTGATAAGGTTGAATCTCAAGTGTGCCATTCCTAAAGGTGTTGGGCGCATTGAGGTTGTTTGGCCTACGACCCCAACGATATTTGTATTCCGTAACATTAAACAGTGTGAAGTTTTGATAATGCATTAAGCAAGCCAAGCGTATTTGTAGACATACCTATGAGAGACTGAGAGTCGTTGTACATAATTTCGTCGAAGGGGACAGGGGAAAAATGATACTTGTTGAATCCTGTACCCCCACACGCAGTCGGATGGAACTCGGTGTTGGCTTGAAGTTCGATCATGTAAGGATCTTCGGGACGGAGTCGGAGATGCTTGGTATTCGGGAGTACAACAAAGTTACGCAATGTGTACACCTGCCCATCCTCCAGCAAAGCGAAGAAACGATCGGCAACTCGCTCCTTGGCGTATGAGGCTCTACGCACGAAGCCGCCTACTGTCAGATGGTATAGAGAGGTGTGGGCTAGACACAACATGCCCAAGCATATGCTCCTTCTTTGGTTGGCTAACCTCGGGAAGCTGTCTACGTATGATCGCCTGTCGTTCCTGGACGTTCACCCGGGGTGTCGGATGTGTGGGGCTGCTCTGGAGGACCATAAGCACCTGTTCTTCGACTGCACTTACTCAGCTACCATTTGGAGAGAGGTCAGAGTCAGATTTGGGATACCGGCTACTGCTTCGTCGATCAAGTCTTCTCTTCGCTTGCTTCGGAGGCGCGCTTCTACTCGTGATTGTCTCGCCCATGCTCAGGTATGTTCCCTTTCCTCTACTGTTTATTACTTATGGCATGCTCGGAATTCTCTTATTTTTCAAGGCAACCAGATTCCTCGGGAGGACATTGTGCGCTTGATTTTTGTTAGTGTTTTTAGACTTTTGCATGAACGTTTCTCGCCTTGCATGGTTATGGGTTTGTAGTTTGTTTATTTGGTTGTTTGTTCGTTTTTGTTTGTTTGTTTGTGTTTGTTTGGACTTTGTTTACTTTGATATTTTGTGTGCTTTTGTTTTGTGTAGTTTGGAGGGTCTGTGTACCCTTCCATATACACCTGGTTTGGTTTTTGTGTAGCTTGGACGGCTTGTTTGCCTCTCCATATGCACTTTATCTTGGTTTGTGTAGATTGGATGGCTTGTTTGCCTACCCATATGCACCTTGCACACAGTTTGGAAGGCCTACGTGTCTCTCCAAGTGTGTTTTGTTTATTGCTTTGAACTGATTTGTGTACTATTTCGTTACCCTCTTTTGTAGGGTCATATTTATAAAATTTAACCGAGGGTACCGTCCCTCTTTAAACCAAAAAACAAAATGGAACTTCCCTGATTGACACAAATGAGTTATTACAATCGAAAATATATTTAGACCTTTGTGCATCAAAACATGTGTTAAGTATGTTAGTACATTTGTCTAATGTAATGTTGAGATGTATTATTAAAATCAATATGCCGTTCGAACGAACATAGTACTAAGACGAAAATACGCCTTCCAACAACTAATGCGACACGGTGGTTGGTGAAGTTATGTTCATATTACCTTGGCGTCCGACACCAGCAACGCACATCCGAAAAAGCTCCCGATATCATCTGTTGATATCTATTGGTTACATACCATCACGACCAATTGCACATCAATGAAAGTAGGTAGTTCATGCAAGTATCCGTATGGTAAATTTGCTATGGGGTGTGGTGACTCTACGACCTGCGGAAGAGGATTATCAGAACGACCCTCCATGTTTCTGTCGACGCTGCACGATGGCATGTGATGAGGGTATTTCTTAAATTTATTTGGAAACTAATGCAAGGATGCGTTACATTTGGTGCATTGGTTTATTTGGAGTAAATGGGTGTAGTAATGGAATTGGGTCAGGTAAAAGATGGTTTGTATGCCTATCGATTAGAGGGCTACGTGTTATGATATTTAATAGCGAGTCTTATGATATATAAACTTAGCATCCACGACGATAACAGGCGATAAGGTTTGCATCTACTGCCGTGTGTGTTGATTCATCATAGGGGGACGTTTCATGACGTAAGTTAACAAAAGATTTTTGTCTTGGGGTAGCACAACATTCGGTCGGGTGGCAGGTAATAATGTCGATCAGTTAAGCGTCGGCGTTTATGGTGTGCATATGTCCATCCGCATCGAACTATCCATCCGTGACAAACAGTACACTGCGTAAACGCATGGCATGTACGATAGCCGCTTTGAATATTAATTATTACCGAGCCAACATTGTGCGCAGAAGTACATTGGGGTACATCAAAATATATAGAAAGTGTTTGCAGCCTTTTACAAATAGCACTTCCAAACAGGCATTCTTGTGGCGATATGCCATACCGTCAGCGCAATGCAGCCTCCTAACATCATGTTGCTCATGATGAGTCTGCAATGTTGCATAAGGAGCATTAGTTGCATGCATTAACATAAGCATGTTAGTCATGAGGTACTATGAAATACAATGCAAAATAACAGCACGCTGATGAGACCATCGATGTACAAACGCAACAGGGTACGACCACGTAATCCAGTACCTATATGGGTAATTGAATTTTTGAATGCCTCATTGAAGACAATGTTTCGTGTGTGGTTAACTGGCTCCTTGTTTCCGGAAACTACACATATTCGGAGCCCAGCTGGGTCTGTCACTCTGGATATCGCAACATACAGTTGCCCCTGGCAGAAAACAGATTTAGGGAGATACAGACCAACATGGTTGAGTGACTGACCTTGGATCTTATTCACAGTCATTGCGAAGCATGGATTTATAGGGAACTGACGGCGTTTCATTACAAAGGGCCACTTCGTTTGCGTGGAACTCAAATTTATTCTGGGTATGACAACTCTGTCACCCAGACATGCCCCTGTAATGATTTCGGCCTCCACGACCCAGTTGCCCAACTTTGTGATTATCAACCTGGTTCCGTTACAAAGCCCTTGGGTCGGGTTGACATTCCGCAATAACATCACTGGCAGCCCCTTCTTCAATTCAAGGATGTGTGGTGGCATTCCTGGAAAAAACGTTGCATTTATGAGTACCATATTCTATCAATGGAATGTATAAACATGTCTATACATAGCAAGATGGATTAATGCACCTGGGAAATCAAGGCTATTTAGAAATTCAGTTGGGTACATGCTTTCTTGATTTGCCGCATCGGTGGACCCCAATCATACCTCGTCTGAACTTTTGTATTGGCTTACAGTCCCTCGCAACCGATTGAACATGTAGTCGTTGATCATATCTGCGTCTGCATTCAGGGGTGTAAGTATAGCCCATTCTTGCAATTACCCAGAATTTTTCTGATTTTGTTCATATTCGGCATATATCTCATCGATCATTTGTTCGATCGGGTTATGTCGTGGTTTTACGACGAAGGTTTCTTGAATTTCAATCCAGGTATCCTCGTCTTCACCTTCAAGGCACTTTGCGGCAACACTACCATCACCAACACCCAACACCCAACTATTGAACTCCGTCCTTCTCATATCGACCGTACCATTGGGAAGTTGAGCATTTACTCGCATGCTACGATGAAGCTGATGGACCACACAGTGGCTCCATAAATCAGAGTTATTGATGCATGCTTGAACAATGTCTTGCCTTTTTCCCTTTGTTATTACGGGTAAAATCTGTCGAAAGTCACCTCCTAGAAGGACTGTTACACCGCCAAATATCAGACCTCGATTGGCATCATCTTTAATCCCTCGTATATCCTGCAAAGTTCTGTTCAGAGCCTCGAATGCATGTCGGTGGGTCATTGGCGCCTCATCCCATATTATCAAGTCTGCCTTTGAAAGGAGGCCAGCCAAATTTGATTTCTGACTGACACCGCAGGTGCTGTTCTCTAGGAGTTCGATTGGTATGAGAAAGCGGCTATATGTCGTTCTCCCTCCCGGGAGCAGAAGTGATGCAATCCCTGTGGATGATACACATTACAACGCATTATAAATATGGTATAGTCGCGGGATCCAAGTAGTAGTGCAAATGAATATGCATAATAAATATACCCGACGAAGCAACAACCAACACTATTTTCCGCTCGGACCGTAAACGCGCCATGATGACCTTGTACAGGAATGTCTTTCCAGTACCTCCAGCACCTTGTACGAAAATGTTTTTTCCAGACTGCTGATTGACAAACTGAAGTACTTGGTTGTATATATCAGCCTGTTCAGGATTCATTCGCTTGTACAACTCCTCGTGTTCTAAGCGCAATTTCGTTACATTATATGACATCTCTTCACGGATTTGTATGTTGTCTAACGCATCGAGAAGTCATGCATCGGGGGTAGGCATGCCCGGGAAGTCCTCAAGGGTTCGACCGTAACGACCAAGTATGTCATCAATCCTCACTAAACAATAATTTTGTAGCTGAATGTCGCTCAGTTGGAGTCTGTCGAAATTGTAATGTTTGCGTTTCTGATAAAGTATATCATCAACAAGGGTCTCCTAATTTTGTTCCCACAATTTAACAGGGCTCACGACGTCACAAAATAGGAGGATCGTTACAAACAATTCTCGTAATTGATGGCCCGATGCCCAATGTTTGGCTTCTTGTATGGCTTATGTCTACTCATTGTCTTCCTTCAACAGCCCAAGTGCATAACACGTTTCTTTGAAACTCCCAAACACATGATCACCAACAGTCCGTATCTCCTCGAACGACCTAGGACCTTTAACATTGTTGAGCAGCATTCTCAAAAAGTATCGCTCTCCAGCGGATGGGTTAGAGTAAATGATCCTGCCAATCGGTTTTTGTTGTTTGCGCTTGTCCCACATCTTCAAAGACGGTTTCCAAACATATTGCGTTGGGATTTCGGCGTACGTGTACTGGCGAGCACCAGGGTCTGTTTGGCTCAACGTGAACCACTCCTTGAACATTGTCTGTTCAATTTGGTCCCTGTTAGCGACTCTTTCCAGCTGTTGACCGTCGCTCATGGTGACAGAATGCTGATCAGGCAAGTGGAACTTCAACCGTATGACAGCCGGCTGACAATGGTAGATGGGGAACGCATATAGTCGCCAGACCGCTTCGGGGGCAGACAAATAACGACAGTCTAGGTACTGTTTCACCTCATCTATTTCAACCTCAGTGGTGTGACCATTGGCGGTGTCGGAAGAAGGTGCACTGTGTATAAAGAGTGCAGTGGTATACCTATATAGAATTATGATAGTCTTGGGTCATACCTGCGGATGTCGGACCAAATACGTTGTCCTTTCTGAGGTCTGCCATTAGTTGAGCAAGCTTCATACGAAATACCCTCGATACAATGTCGGGTCTATCGTTTGGATGGGCTTTTAATTCCTTCATTTTTTTCATCAACTTCAGGCCATTTAGGATTGGCAGTGAATGTGATGAATAACGATGGGTTTCCAAATTTTCGACATAAACCCATATCATCTTGATAGTTTTGGATAATGTACCGTGGTCCTCCCATGAATGAAGATGGCAGAACAATGCGTCTCCCCACTGTCCGGGCGTCCGTATCACCATTCAAAACTGCGTCACACAAATTGTTGTACAGTTCTGCACGCAAGTTGGCTTGGTTATGCCTCACCCAGCTAAGAAGTTGTTCTTCCACAACAGCAAATGCGTCTACTAAATATTGATGGTAAAGACGGCCACCTTGCAAGTGGGTATCCCCTTGACCGCCTCGGTTCTGCATCATGTAACAGTAGAACTCGCGCATGGTCACAAATTCCCTGTTAGTTTTACGCTTACCAGTATTACGCATGTACTTTATGGAATCGTGGTAACCATCTTCTCCATAAGGACACAAAATCGGATACTGTAACGCCATGTATAACGGGTGTAACTCCGAGATCCGTTGCATGCCTCTGACTTTATTTTCGACGCACACATCCATGTTGGCCATGTTGTCCCCAAAATCACCACGAAGGAGCCCTGCCACCTCACTCCCAGATGCAACACTGTATTGTTTGTTGTTGGCAGAACGATCCCCTAGTAATGTGATACGGACTGGCGTTGGGAGGTCAGCATGAACTCGATCCCTTGCCATTCTGAACGCCTTGGCGACTTCACTGACATTGTTCAGCATATCAATTAACTCATGGACCAGCGTCTCGTCCACATCAGAACCCGTAAGTCTCATGCACCCCAAACGGTTCTGCACGTCGTTGTGAGTATCGTAGAAGTACAACAGCGCGAATTTTGGAGGGGAACCCTTAGGAGGCAGGAGGGAACCTATTCTATGGTAGTTTTGTCCCGATATCCTGAATGAATACGGCCCTCTAGTTTGCCTAACAGTCTCATCTATTTTTTCTCCGAACGAAGTGAAATTGAAGAGGCAGTTGTAGATTCTGATTTTGTCCTTGAAGTCAGAACTGGAAGAGTGCGTGCCTTCAAGGAGTTGTTTAAGAGGTTCGGGCGTCTGTTTGGATGGTACCAAACATACCTTTCCCTCCTGGCCACACATTGAGAACAGAATATTTGTCTCGGTCGACGCCGCAATTTGTTCTTCTAACCACATAATAGCACCACAGAATTTACACAGTGAATTGGGAGATCCAAGCTTAATGTATTCCACTGGTACCCTTGTGATCAAGGTATATATCACTTATGGGCCATGAATGAATCAAACGAAGCAATGGAAAATCTAACACAAAATGGTCTTACCACTTGACTTGTGTGCAGCATGGACTTTGGCAGGGTCACTTTCCACAATATTTGTGACGCTAGTTGGAATGCTAGATTGAGAAGGTTGTTCCACTGCCCACACGTGTGAGCATAGGTCAATGGTTATACTAAGTTATGGCAATGTTTGGGCAACTGACAGTGCAATATAAGGCGTAGGGTGTGCTAACCTGCGGACATAAGGCGTAAAACACAGAAATGTTGTACCCTACCATCACGAAGTGATCGTGTGCTCGTGGTTAAGTCTACATGTCCCATAGCTGCTGCTGGCATTGGCAATGTCCCTGGTGCATTATATTGAAATGGCAACATTATGTTAGCGTATGAGGTGGAACGATGTATATTTATAACGTGGGGATACCTGTGGCAGCGACCTGATCACCACAGGACGCTTGGGCTCTTCCTTCTTGAAGGACATTTGAATTAGCCGGTATATTAGTTTCATGCTGCACACCTAAAACATTGTGGCTCAAGCCTACAGTAGGTGGGCCTGCACAGTTGTTTGTTTTGGGTATAATTATTCGTCACCTATATATACTTACAAAACTACTGCGGTTAGAACATCTATAAATGTTACAAAGGATGATACATGTATTAAGCAGTCTCAGGCCGCAATAAGCTTGTGTCTGACGTGTTGAGGAGCCGGTGTGGACACCAGAACGCTTGGAGGATGAGCCTGCTCATACGGGACAAACAGACGACCATCTGGAACTAATTACTAAAAGGATAGAGAAACAGGTGAAACATAATATATTGGGAGGAGAACGTCACCTGCAGGATGCCTTTGTTTACGTTGGTGCAACCGCAACCCACAGAACGTCATTGTTCTACCATCTGATAATAAGGTGTTGGTGGTGAAAGGGGTGATGCCAAAACCGGCAAAATTTGCAGGCTGGGTACATAAGTCACCTGGAACACAGTTCATAAAACGACATCTTAGATACTCATGAAAACAGAATGAGTTAGGGGATAAAACCACAGGACGGGGTTGATGTGTGAACACCACACCTGACTTGGAAAAGCGCTTTCGTTTGGACATTTGTGTATGGAAAGCAGGTGAATACATGATACAGAGCAGAGCATATGATTGTGTCCGTTCACAACCAAAATGCAGTAGTCACATATTGATTGAATTAGGGTCTGTGTATGCAAAATTTATTGCGAAGAATGCAGTTGAAAGGCATCCGAGGAGTCTAAGTTAAGCTGATAGCATAATGAAAAACTGATTACTTCTAATTTATGACTAATTACCGGGTAATGCAAAGCTGGTGTGGTTATCCAAACAGATGATGTCAATTATCAAAACCCTAAAGGAAGGAGGACTACAATATGCTACTAATGTAATTGCAAAAATTATGACTTTGCGGAAATGCGCAACAAAAATACATAAGATACACGTCATCACAATTAAGGATGCGCTATACCTCGAGTGCACCTTTTTTAGTCAGGATGAAGGCGGCGGTAGCTGCGATGTCCGCAAGATGCCGATGACTCCACGAACGATTTCGAAGGGTGAATCGGAGGTTCCAGAAAATGAGAGTGTTGCGTAATCATCGGGACCGTCGCCATCACGAATGGCCGGGACGGAAAGGAGGTGTGCACGGATACATGGAGTACACCACCATGGACAACGCATGTCGGATAACGCCAGTATTATGAAGATGAGAAGATGTGAACCATCGGCGGGTTCAGGGCGGTTGGGGGTGGGGGGGAGTGCAATTTGGAATCTAGGGCAGCAGCCCAGCACATCAGAATATCAAAGGGATGTTATAATTTGGGCAGGCGATATAAATGAAATCTAACGGGTGATGAATGGTGGTATGGATCCAATCTAACAGACGTTATGAAGGTGTATTTGGATGACAACTGTGTTGTGATACATTTTCATTTTTTTCATTGGGTCTTACTGATATTTTTGAATGGCAAATGTCGGTGTTTAATTGTGAAGACGTCGCTTGAATCGTTTGACAATGGATTTGGTTTTGTATTCATGGAACAGTGGACATGTATGCCATCACAGATATGTATTACAATAACAGATCGTAGCTTAATATGTAAAATATGAATGTAGCGCACAATCGTTGACACTTCAATGGTGCGGAAACTATGATATTTCCGCAACAACTATTTCGCCAGCACACGTGCACCGTTGGGCTATAGCGCTCGTCAATATTCTTCTGTGTAGATACAGTGGCGGTGTGCATCATCACGATCACCGTCATCCATGAATTCATTGTCTCCGGGAGTCCATACGTTCGTGATCACCCCTCGGTGCATTGTATCTCCAATGCCAAAACAACATGTGTCACAAACACACACATAAACCATTGTTAGTGTTGACCGACAAATAGAGTACGACGGTCACTAATGTGGATGGTTGGAAGTACCTGATTTCAACAGTCCCATCCGCACAACCAATGTATGCGAATACTCCCATAGTTGTTGCAGCCTGCACATGCAACATGAAAAACACCACAACTTTCTAATGCATTATCAATATGACCTAAATGTTATATCAAACCAAAACACCGCGCGTTCGCCAAACGGCAGCATTATTTTTTTCTGAAGTATTGTATCAGTCCCGTAAAAGGGCACAGGAAACCGAAGGTCTAAACATAAAGTTGAAAGTGTAGCCAAAAGTGTAGCTTGACACAGAAGTTCAGCATGATTAAAGAACTAAACAGCAAAACATTGGAAATTATGTCGGCTGTGCATTGAGTTCACACAACCAGCATGGCACAGACGTAGGACGCATCAACCGATGTTGGAGTCGCGAACGACCAACCTCCTTTGTGGCTCCAGCTTTTCGAGAGTTAAGCTAATCAGGGACAGTTTCCCAGTGATTGTAGTTTACCTCCTGCGAAGAATCCACGACATATGGGATCAGAATGGGGCAATGAAATGGCGTGCACATGTTTTTAAGGGATCACTTACCCTCTCTTTGCCTTCGTTGGGGTAGTCAAAACATTATCTGAAGCCCCGCCAAGCGGCTTGCGTTCCAGAAGACCTGATGCCTTATGGACTTCTCCCTCTTCAAGTGACTCAGACACATTAGTTTTTTCATTCAGGCAACATCCTAGGTGTTTGGTCTCGTCCCTGCAAACATTACACAGGACATGGGGTTAAATTGTGCTCTGGAATGGGGTGTACACGATATAAATCGATGGCATACTCTCGCTTCCGCTTTGATGTCATGGACTCCGAAGCATCAGCAAGAGGTTTGTTTGTCTTCATGCACTCCTCAGTTCCTGCCTCCTTCACATCTCCTTCATTCGCACCGGGCCCATGTTCCATAGACCCCGCCCCCTTGTCGTCTTCTTCATTCCCATTGGGTTCGGCTGTCTGCATCTGTTCCACATCTCCTAATCCCTTGGCAGCCCCTTTTAACTCACCGGGCCCTTGTTCCATTGTCTCTGCCCCCTTGTCGTCTTCTTCAATCGCATTGGGCCCATCCACAGAAACCGGAGTTTCGATGTCTTTGACCTCATCCCTGCGCATGTGGAATCATAATATTAGATGCGTGTAGAATGTTTGTAAATGCATATCGTGTGCAATGCAAATGCACAACTTACTCTTCCGTGCACTTGGTTGGAGGGGATAGCGTATCACAATCCGATCCGGGTTGGCCCCCCGATCTTGTGCCGTCGTGGGAATGGGGACTTTTAGAGCTAGGAACGACCTCTGTGATTTTGGAAGCAGTGAAACCTTCATGGCTTCGGTAGTCGAAATATGTATGCGACTTAAGTTCCAGCTTGTATGTCATCCCAATAAGTTGCTCCAGCTCGAGCGGGATAATTCGCCCATGTTCGGCAGTCTGGGTGAAAGTGAGCAAATCAGCTATGCACACATGTAAACGGTGATTGTGTTGGTCTTATGCAGAAGTTACCTCAAGCTCATCCAGCAGTGTGGTGGCTTTGCGCTTAACCAAACCTTCAACCATGTCATAAAAAAGAGTGACTTGTAGCGACGTTGTGTCGTCAGAGACTTCCACATTCAACCGGTACCTGCGATACACGACAAATCAATATGGATGTATTAGTCACGCAACGATGACCGAAGACCAAATCATAAATGATTACCTTGTTTGGGGGTAGTCGCACGTTTTGTCGCACGATTCACAATAGAATGTCTCACCCACAGGATTCACCCCTTTTTTGCATCCAGACATACCGCATGAGACATAATTCCAGCCCTTCTTAGTAAGAATATCATCAATCGTCACAGTACATGTGAAGGTGAAAGATTTCTGCAGTGTACAACGACGAAAGTTAGATAAGAGCGAAGAACATAACATTCACATTTGGGATACCTTGTGTCCACTGAGATACTGCTCACAGCCTACTTCTAGAATATGGTTATGCGACGCTTCCTCCTCAGCCACGGATTCCAGCAACTTAAAGCTAGGTGGCAGGGTCTCATTCCTGCAAAAGGATTCGTATGGACAAAATTAAAACATCAGAACAGGGGTGTTGGGGCGTTGTTAGTCCGCCTGTAAATGACATGGGTTGTACCTTAGGGCATCCTTTAATTGCCGGAATATCAACGGTGTCAAACACAGAAGTACCAGATGAGGTAGACAAATACAATTCACCTGATGATACACAACAAATGTGTTAAACGATTTTGGTAATAAGAATAACCGGACACGACGTGGGGTGTGTGGCCGGATTCCGCATACCTCGAAACTCTCGCACATTCATAGCAGGCAATATGACAGCATGATGCCCAGTGTGCCTGGTGTGAGTAGCATGTCGCTTTAGGAACTCGTCACACAAGGCACCCCACATAGACACGCGAACCCTGCCTCCTCTGTGTGCACACAAAATCAAAATTAGTAGATGTTGTTACAACACTATCTATTCGGAAATGGAAAACCCCATCATCGTAACTGTTCGTTTGCGAGGTAAAATTCCAGCAACTGTGATGAATTAGCAGTAGCTCGGGCCTTCCCAACTTCGACAGCACATCCAAGGACATTTGCGAGTAGCGAATGCAAACGTCATGAGGACGGGGACAAAGTACTGATAAACAACTCATATGCATTAGTCATGAGGAATTAACTATAGGAATTACCTATTTGGTGCTTGTTTCCGGTATGATGGATAGTCTCAAGCGGCACCAAGTCGAATGGGTAACGGAAGGAAACAGGTATATCACATTCCACCTTCTGAACCAGAGAATTCCCTTCTAATTGAGTCAAGAAAGGATCGGTCCGGCGAAGACGGTACTCATCCCGATTAGGACACACCGTGAACCCACTGATGGTAACACAGTTACCAACAACCATTCTGGTGACGAAGCAGTGAGCTATGGATGCACGGGCGGTGCAGTGGATACCAGCACCCTGTAGTTGACATGTCAGTAATCAAAAAGTGCGTACAATACAAAAAAACAAATGCATACGGTGGCAAGGGGAAAGGAGACCACTTACGGTGTGGTCGGCAAGGAGATAATCGACGCTTAAATACTTCGAGGAAGGCGTAATTACATCCCATTTGTGGGTTACGTAGACTTTGATTTTGCCGGTCGATCGCAAACCCAGTTGTGAAAAGGGTACAGGAAGGGAATCACCGCCATCGACGGCTGGTTTCGGTGGCTGGTGTGTGAGGTTTTATCCTCGCTTCAGAACATTCCCCACGCGCCGCTTGCGTGCGGGCGCACCGGGGACGGAGGTTGGGTTCTGCACAGCGGCCATAGCGGGGCCGCCGGGGTCAGAAACGGTGGATTTGCCTCCGATGGTAGCTTTTGAAGAATTCATGATGCCGTAAAAATCTGTGCAGCGGAAAAACATGGTTTTTGTTCCAATGGAGGGGTTTGCATGTATTTAAGGCCGGATGGGCCGTCAGCCGGAACGACATATTTCTGGGGTGTAAAGTCGCCATTACGATAGGAGTTTTGAAACGGGGAGAGAGAAGGATAGGGATGAATGATGAAGGACAACCGTTTCAAAAAACGCCAGGGGAGGCACGTAACGTCTAACGTCCGTATGAATTGAGATCGGTACGCAGCAGGCCCAAAAGGGAGTCTATGAAGCCCGCACCCGCACAAACTATCCGGCCCAAAAACAAAAAAGAACTATATTTAATGGGGGTTGAGAGGATTTTAATGACCTCAACATCCAATTTAATATTAGATTAGGATTAGGATTTATAATATATTAGGATTAGGATAAGTACTAATTATAAAAATTATTAACTATTATGGCTCAATTGTTAATAGTGTCTAAAATTTAATTCATATTTACTAACATTTAGAGGTGTCAATTGGGTCGGTCAAGTCGGGTTCGGGTTCGTTCATTTCAAGTTCTAGTTGAGAACGAGTTCAGATAATTAGGATTACAGGTCAACTCGGGTCGGGTCATTACGGGTTAGCGGGCGTTTCGGGTTAACTAACGGGTTTACAACATCATTTTTAAATATTATTTTTATTATGAAATTATTAAAAGTAAATTAAGTAAGACATTAAAAACTAAAATAACTTATTGAAATAATATTATATTTAAATATTTTAATGTAATTGGTAGTATTACACTAAAATAATATTTTATATAACTTTTCGGGTAGCTTCGGTCAAGTTACGGGTCGGTCGGGTTCGGTGAATCTATTTTCTGGGTAACTTCGGATTCGGTTGATTTAGGTTTTCGGTCCTGTCGGCTTTAAAGGAAGGTCGGTCAGGTCGGTTTTTCGGATTCACACATTTTTTGCCAACTCTACTAACAATAGAAATTATTAACAATTAATAATTACAAATAATTTTTATTAAGAATTATAAAATAACTATTTAAAATATAATTGTTATTAATTTCTGAAAATGATTTTCTAATTAATAACAATTACTAACAATTGAATCCCTATTCAATTTTAGAAATTAAATCGGGTTTTAAAATTACAGACCGCATGAAGCCTAGAAGGTGTCATAAATTCGGATCCGGCGCCGGAACCCTAATATTCGTCGGAACCCTAATATCCGTCGGAACCCTAAAATTTGTCGGAGCAGTCGTCAGAAGTGTCGTCGGAGCACTCGTCGTCAGAGGGTTTGCTGTGAGCAAAGCTCTTGCTTCCCGAGTCAAATATCGAGGTCTGCCTCCATCCACCACGTCGTCGGAAGCTGCTACAGTCACTGGAATTTCCTCCAAAACCGTCGATGTCGGAATCGAGAAAATTTGGGCCCCATCTTGATCGAAAGGAGGTGTTGGTTTTAAATCCATTGTCGAATTTGTGTTTTAAGGGAAGGAAGGTGGATATTTTGAAGGTTTGAGGATTTGAAATCGGTGGTAATGGCGGCGGAAAGAAAAGATGGGAAGAAGAAAGAAGAAAAAGAGGTTGTTTGTTGCAAGGTTAAAGAACTTGGTACACTGTAAATAAAATGTTGTAGGGTTGTATGCTTATGCAAAGTGTACAATAGTTTGTGAGACCTGTCCAAAATACCCATGTACGCTTAGCTTCTGCATATCAACTCGTACGGTTAGTTTACGCGTACCAAATTGCATATACGCGTTCCATAATTAAAATAGAAATTAGGAAGAGTAATAATTAGTTGAATGTTCAAAAATCAGTTATATAAAATCGTTGTATATATGTTCGTACTCATTTTTGTTTGATCTCCAATGATCCATTTGTATAATTTGTTCTATATGATGGATGGTTTATAAACTAAGATCAGGTTATAAACTGATGGTCCAAACAAACCCTTTGGGATCCACCATGTGGGGAGGTTTTTGTCTTCTTTCCTTCATGCATATTAAGAAATGAATTAGCATATAAATTACTGATAAACAAACGGGTCATTGACACAATAATATGAAATTTGTATATATATTTTCTTGTGCGATGTGGCATCTTTGCAACATCCTTTACAACATGGTTCATTTGCTTTTTCAACATCTTTTGCAACATCATTTCAAATATTCACCCCCCTCCTTGCTTTACTTTCCTTCCGTGCTTTCTCGTTCACACTTTTGGAATTTCCTATTAAACTTTGATGAACAACCCGAATTAAACGGATGAACATTTGGCATCAAACAGATGAACTTATATTAGATAACATCAACATTTTATTGTAGCAGTTGATTATTTCACCAAATGGATCGAAGCTGAGGCTCTCGCGAGTACTACCGTCCCAGCAGTTAAAAGGTTCCTGTGGAGGAATATCATCTGCAGATACGGCCTCCCTCACGAGATCGTAACCGACAGAGGACCACAATTCAATTCGCTACAGCTACTCGCGTGGTGTAGTGACATGGGGATCGCTTTAAGAATCGTGTCAGTCACTCACCTGCATTGCAATGGTCAAGTAGAGGTTGTGAACAAAAGTATTGTCATGGACCTGAAAAGGCGGTTAGAAGGCTCCAAAGGCAAGTGGGCCGAAGTATTACCTCTAGTACTCTGGGCAAACAGAACCACAGTAAAGAAAGCAACCGGGGAAACACCTTTTGCTCTCGCTTATGGAGTAGAAGCCACAGTGCCAGTCGAGTTCATTGTGCCCACGGACCGCGTCATTCAGTATAACCCGATCGACAATGACGAAAAAATGCAGCTAGAGTTGCAGATGCGGGAAGAAACTCACGACCTGGCAACTATCAGAACGGCCAATCATAAAGCCAGCGTCGCGAAATATTATAACAAGCACGTTAAGATAAGGGGGTTCGCCAGAGGAGACCTCGTGCTCCGCAAGACAGAACGAGGAAAGCTCGACCCCAACTGGGAAGGACCCTACATTATAGATCGTGAAGTCGCACCCGGGGCATATCGTCTCAAGGATCACTCCCGAAATCACGTTGCCAACCCTTGGAACGTGATGCGACTTCATCGCTTCTATGCCTAGTCCTCCCACAAAACCCAGGTACGCTTAGCAAATTCTAGCAGAATTTTTTCTTATCCCTGATCACAATTCTTATCAACTCAAGACACTAAAACAGTCGATCACTATGGCATGATAAGTACAGGTTGTGGAACCAGCAATTCGTTAGCACGTGAGTCTGGGTTACCAAAGAATAAGTATCACAGCCTGGTCGACCAATGCTCGTCCACCTAAAAAGGTAGCGCTTCAACTCAAAAAGACAAAAGTCGTCTAGACCGCTTCACTGGGCTGGGCTAAAAAAAAACCCCAAGTCACGTGTCCAGCTTCCAGGGTTGAGCTAAAAAACTCTCCTTGGTCGCGAAAGCATGGACGGGTTTACGCCAACGAGCTCACCCGCCATGAGTCCGCTTCACTGGGCTGGGCTAAAAAACCCCCCCAGGTCGCGTGTCCAGCTTCCAGGGTCGAGCTAAAAAACTCTCCTTGGTCGCGAAAGCATGGACGGGTTTACGCCAACGAGCTCACCAGCCATGAGTCCGCTTCACTGGGTTGGGCTAAAAAAAAACCCCAGGTCGTGTGTCCAGCTTCCAAGGTTGAGCTAAAAAACTCTCCTTGGTCGCGAAAGCATGGACGGGTTTACGCCAACGAGCTCACCCGCCATGAGTCCGCTTCACTGGGCTGGGCTAAAAAACCCCCCAGGTCGCGTGTCCAGCTTCCAAGGTTGAGCTAAAAAACTCTCCTTGGTCGCGAAAGCATGGACGGGTTTACGCCAACGAGCTCACCCGCCATGAGTCCGCTTCAATGGGCTGGGCTAAAAAACCCCGACCAGGTCGCGAAAAGACGTGAACGCTGGGCTGGTGCATACACACCAACCCACGTAGTGAGATAAAAGCGATAAGGGGGAGGTGAAAAGTCCCGCTTTCCTCGCAAAGGCAGTTTGCTGGGCTGAGAGGCAAGGACCTTTACCCAGCAAACTCCATTCACATCATGACTCACGCGTCCTTTAAAAGTTCTTAACCATGTAAAGAATAAAGACCAAGTACTAAACGCCTCTCTACATATGCAGTGCTTAATGTCCTCCGCAATGAGCATAAAAGACGCTCACATCGCGGAAGAAATTAAAAAATAGCGACCACGTCGTGCCTAGATCATCTCTACAACAAGAAGTTTTCTGTAGCAACCATGCAGAAGAAAAACTCTGGGATGTCCTGAGGCTTCGCGACTATAAGAGCTCAGGTAAAAAGCTTCGCTTTGTCAGATATATAGAAGTGTTATCAAAACGCAAAGATAACCCCAAAAGGACATACCAATACAGGACAACCCTCGCGAGTATCAAAAGCAACAAAGAGCTAAAGCGCGAAGCCCTGTCACCGGCTAGAGCAAACGTAGTGACCAGGTAAGTAGGCAGAAGGTAAAAATCCCTCGGTTACACAGATAATATTTGTAACTTAACCACGCGTAAATGGCTCTCTCGTTGCCTTACAGGACTCGCGTGGAAAGTTCGTGCGATAGCTAACAGGAGGATGGTTTGCAATGCTTTATGATTATTTCACAAAAACCTATGTAACACCGTCAGTTTCATCTTTTACTATATAAGAGGGATCGTAGTTATGAAACACTTTTCTCATGTTTTATTTTTCGCAAAATTACTGCATTTTTCCAAAACACAAAAAGAGGGGAATAAGGCGAGATAAGTGTATACAAAACAAGCAGACGGGCAAATAAAACCCAAAATAGAGAGCACAAGAGCATATAGCTCGCGATAACCATGGCCGCATTAAAAAGTATAAATACATAAGAGCCCAATCTCGTAACAGTTGCACCAAAAACATATATTGTTCGAAAGACCACCAGGCCATGTGTCAGAAGGCTGGAAACACAAGACGAACAGAAATGATAAACATTACTTTGCGACAGTCTCAGGAGCAGTCCCGGTATCCCCTACGCTATCCGCCTCCAAATCCACAACGACATCCTGACCGTCAACCACCCACGATCCTGACCCTCCCGCCTGATCTAAGCATGAACGCTTCAGGAAGGGTTGAATGGTGTCGAGAAGAGCATCGGGCACGAATACCTTTCTCTTACGAGGAGAGAGGGCCGGAGATGGAGGACTCGGCAACGCATGAGGAGCAAATTCCAAGCTTTCGGGCGGAGGCGGAGTGACCATCTTCGGAAGAGGAGGCTTGGGCACTTGGTTCTCTTTACCTTTAACGATACCTTTCTTAGGCGCAAGATGAGTTACACCCCAAGCCTCGAGTGGAGCATCCCCATCATCAATAAAGGTTCCCGGCACCGGGGGCTCATACTTAGGAAGGTCGGTGGAAAAACCACATAGATCTTGGGCACTGAAGGGGAAATCTTTGACTATGTACTTCCGCATCTGAACCTTCACCATGCAAAGGAGAAGCGTGCTGACAGCATTCTTGTAAAAATCCACGCGAGCGCGTTGACGGTAACCGCCGCAATACTCTTCCACTGCCATATTTCGCTCATAAGCAATTCTCTCGGACATCGTTGCGTGAAGTTTCTCATTCTCTTGTTTGAGATCGTTCACTTGCGTGTTATATTCAGTGACGATGTTGACGTGGGTGGACCTCTCGTACGCAAGTTGTGCCTCCAGCTCTTTTATCTTCGCGTCCTTAGATTCCAATAGCGCATTAGCCTTCGAAAGCTCCACCTCTAAAGCTTTCTTTGCTCCCATAAGATGAGACTTAGCTGCTCTATTAGCATTGCGGATCGACTGGTCCTCCTCCATCAACTATTTAAGTTTATCCTCGGCCGCGAGCACCCTCCGACTTGCGCTCGCAATAATACTCATCCCCTGCAAAACAACCAACTCCAAGATTAAAAAGACCCCAAAGAAACAAGAAGTAAATAGAAACGTGAAACTTACCGCAAAGAGTAACTTAGACAAGCCACCAGGTCTATCCGAGACTTCCTCGTAAAGGCTAGGTTCAGGGGGAAAAGTAGTTGGAATTGAGGCAAAGAAGGCACGCGTGGTAGATAAACCGTGAATGAAAGTAGGATTCACGACAGGAGAATCAGTAGGCTCTGGAGACGAAACAAACTCCACTTCCGTCGTCCTTTTGCGACTTCTCTCAGACACTTTTTGTTTCCCCTTATCGCGAGACGGGCAGTCGCGTGACGACTCCGGCCCAATGGTTTTTTCTCTCACCTTGTCTGAAACAGTGCGAGGTCTCTTGGACCGAGGGACCTCCTCAGAAACGGTGGTCGTGACCTCAACCAGTGACTCCAATACAGCAGGAGGAGGAGAAGCGATAGTCACGTCGGGAACAGAAGGAATGTTGTGAGAAGGAGTCGCGAGAGTGAGGGAGCCGGTCTCGTCGAAAACCAACCCATCCAAATTCGGGAGATCGGAAAACATGTCAGCATCTGCAAAAATAACCACACAAGAAAGCATACTATAAACGCAAGCGCTAAGAACAAACACACGAACAGGAACCTCTGGCATGGGATTTAAGGCTAAGTCCCCTGGCAACCAGTAAGGCATCCGAGATTGTCAGCTCAAATCGTTTTTGAACAGCTTTGTCAGGATAATCCTTGTAATCACGAATGAATTTATCGCGAGTCTCCTTTTGAAAGAAGCAAGGAGCCTTTCTCGCACGAGGCTCACGAACTTGAACAGAAATGTCGGAACCAAGCGGGGGACGAACTAAGAACCAGCACGTTTTCCACCCATCAATTTCGAAGGCAATCGAAAGGCACTAGGAGTCTTGGCTTGAGCGGTATAAAACCCATCCTCGCGAGAGTTCTTCTTATATGAATTAATAAGAGCATAGTGAGGCGTATTGGGGACTATCCCAATATCCTGACATCGCATGGTGTATACGATCAGCGAACTCCAGAAGTTTGGATGCATCTGTGAAGGACTGAAGCCTAAATCCGCCATCACTTCAGTCTGAAAGGACGCCCACGGGAGACGGAAGCCAGCTTCTAAAGATTGCCTGCTTAAAGCGAAGAAGGGCCCGTATTGGTCAAGAGAGGTGCCCTCGTGGTCGGGAAGGGCGAAAATAGTTCCTTCAGGAAAAGGGTATCACATAGCGAAATGGCGAAGATCGTCAAAGCCAAGACTGCTGCGATGGGTCGTGTTCGGAATTAAGGTGCGAGTGTGTTTTATTCTCTTCGTTAGAATACTTATTCGGCCCGGATCCGTGAGGAAGGGTTTCTCTATTATTATGTGGGGTAAGGACCCCTTATGGGAGAAGAAACGAGCAAATTGACCATAATTGGTCTCGGCTCGCTCCAAAATCACGCGAGACGGGAGCCTGGTTTTGGATTTCTTAGACTTCTTCGCCTTACTCCGTTTGGATTTACCGGTCACGCGAGATCGTCTACGAGAGCTAGGCTCGCAACCACCAGAACCCCGCTCGGAGCCAGATGTCGTGCGCCCTGAATACTCAGCCTTAGCTGAACGTTCAGAGAAATCGTCACTACCTGAAAGCATAGGCAAACTAAGATTCAGTTTCCAGGGATGGAAAGAGAAAACAAGGGGAGAACATCACGAGTGGGAACAACGCGAGGTGATGGGAATTAACGCGAGGCGATGGGAAGTGAACAAACAAGAAATCCCTGGAAAAACTGAAACTCGGAAGATCAAAGGAGAAGTTAAAACGACATCAAAATGAACCAGGCCCAAGAACACGGAGAATCTTGTGAAGGTCTGAAATGGCGAAATTGACCGAAAAAAAGTGTATCTTTCTAGACAACGTCTCGAAAAATAAGAGTCGGAAAGAGAATCCGGCATAGGAAACACCCAATGGGCAAACAATCTCTAAGGGAGGTTTGTCAAAATGAGGAGCCCGAGCAAAAACTCTGACAACAGTTATCAAGTACGAAGAACACGAATGTCGAATCTGTAGAAAACCCTAAAATCGAACTAACCTGCCATCGGAAACCGGGTGAGAACGGCGGCGAGCACGACAGTAGAGAAGAAAGGAGAACACCGACGAAGTGTTTTATTCGAAATTTTACAGAGAGCAAAGAAGGGTTATGACGGATTGAGAGGAGGAAGACGAAGATGGGTATTTATAAAGAAAAATCAGAAAAAGAAAATGCAATCAGAAGACGACACGTGGACAACATGTGCCCAGGGCGGGAATTTGTAAAGGTTTTCGAATTCGAAACGTCGCTCCGAGAAATTTAGCCGGCACGCACGTGACCTTCATACGCGATGTGGCCATACCAAGTCGAAAGAAGGGATCATATCGAGAACGCGACTTCAAGAAGACAAACCCAAGCCTTAGGCTATTCAGCATAAAAGCTTGGGGGGCTGGATGTTGGAGCCGATTCTCGATGGGCTCGCGAAACCCAAAGGGAATCGAGTTAGGTCCAGAAGACGCGACCAAGGAAGGCCCATAAAGTCAGCCCAGAAGAACGAAAGTGTCCCATAAGCATACGGAGCCCAAGAAGGGGATCCGAAGAGATCAGGTATCGGAGGGGCAAAATGGTAATTGACTCGCGTGGGCCCCTGGCGAGAGTATAAGAGCGTAACCGAATGGAAAGAGAAGGACAGAGCATCATTTACCGGAAATATTCTCCTTTCTGCCTCCTCTCGAGAGCTGAAAACACAGAAGCGATCCAGAGCTTCAATCTTCCTAAACGACCTTCTCCTTGAGGCGTTTGGACGATCAGCACTTGTGATGCGGGGATAAGCCGCAGTTGCCGACCTAGACACCAAACTCGAATAGGAACTCGAACAGAGAAGATAGGCGGAATTAGAATGAGATGAAAGAAGGATAAGTTGAATGATAGGCCAATTGGAACCAAATCAAACAACGATAAAACCCTTGAACTTAAGAACAAGAACCTTACCGAATGATGAAGAAACCCCAACGGATGATTACAACCAAACACAATGACTTTGGTGGGTCAAGGCACCTGGAGGTTGCTCTATGAAGCCTCGATAGCACCAACCTTATGGACGAGATTGACACACACAAGCACAACTAGGGTCAGTTCAACGACAATGCACACGGGGCACTCTTCTCACAAAAGCTCTCTTTTGGGAGGAAAAACGATAAACGTTGTATTCAATATCAAAAGTCTGGGGGGGGGGGCTAAACAATAACTAGGGCAAACCTTATATAGGGTCAATAAGGTGGCCAATTAAAAGAAATAAGTAAATAAAAGTATATCCTAAAATAACAAAACCAATTAAAAGAAATAATCCCGGAAACAATCAAAACAAGATAATCTCGGAAGTCTTCAGCAGGGAATCCGCGGGCGCGGAATTGGAGCCGCGGTCGCGGATTTAGTTCTGCGAATCAATGGAATCAGCCCGCGATCCGCGGTTGCGGATTGTAAGCCGCGGGCGCGGTTATGGAGCCGCGGGCGCGGATTTGTAGACATGTCGCCGACATCTCTTTTTGAAACGGCTTGTTCTCTCTCGTCCGAGATCGGAATTGACCGATTCCAAAGCCTAGAGTTTCGTCTTGAAGTCTAGTTTTTTTTTTTTCAGAACTTGACTTCTCATCTTGACTCGAACCGGATCTCTACGAGCTTGAATGGCTACAATACGAGCTCGGGCTACTATTAATGACTTCAATGATGGCTCAAAGCGGTATTTAGCCCTTGCTCCAGTGGTTAGCACATCTCTAGATTTAGGACAAGACGTCCTTGATGATAGCTCAGATGCTCCCTCATCAACTTGGATTATGACTCTCGGTGTTGCAATCGAGCTTTTGATGTTGAAATGAGTGATTTCTGAGGTTATTTGGGTGCTTGTAGCAAAGAGCTTGATAAGTTTCAAATGATGTTTTGAGTTCTCCTTTTCATTGTCTTACTTCTTCCTATTCTCTCTTGCTTTTGTGTCAAATTGCATTGTCTTTGATTGCTTATTTACACATTTGCTAACTTGAGCGTCGGAGAGCCAAATCCGGAGCCACCCCCTCCTGGTTTGGTTGCGCAGGTACCTCAGGGCTCAAGAACAAGGTTGGTTCTTAGGGAGAAGATGATGAAGAGCTAAGTTTGATCGAGTGAAGTACTGTATACAAGTTGTTTGTCCAGAATTGCGGAAGAGGTCCTCAGAATTCCTTCGAAGATTCGACTCCCTGTGTCTCGCGAGGTGTTGTGTCGCGAGACTACAATTTATGGGCTCCAACATGGACCTCTGAGATAACCACCATTTGTTTTATCCCATGCAGTCTCTCTTGCTTTCATCAGCAGATGAATCAAAAGAGTTGACAAGTCATAATAATCAATCATCTTAATCTCCTTGAGGTATCCAAGGATTTTCACGCTAAGTTGGCCATTTTGATGGCTCTCCATTATGATGTTGAGGATAAAAATGAAAAGGTTCCTTTTCAACCACGGCCCCAGTTCTTCAGTTTTTCCATCCACAACTCACTAGTACAAATCTAGTCTTTCATCACAGTCTTTATCACAGTTGGGTGTTTTAAATCATACAAGGTTTCGGACCTTTCTATGCAGTTTCAGCATCCGGTAGTCCGCAGTAATGGCGAATCAGCAATGGAAACTCCACATGCGCAGATGTTGTGCAAGCAGGTAAAGTTCCCATGGTGAATTCTCTTCTACATTCGACCTTACCGCTTTCAAACCTCCTGTATCTTCTTGGTGTCTGTTTAATCGCTTGAAATTTCATTGTACCCTCTTTATTTTGCAGTTGATTCCATCGCTTTGCCTTCAGCCTCACCCCCTCTGCCTCTTTTCTATATCTATATATGTACTATGCTTACTGAAACTTTTACAAATCAATCACATTCATGTATTTGAGCGATTCACTTTCAATCTATATCTTCTTTGCAAATTTCTGGTGCTAGGAAATGATCTTGCCGAGAGGAAGCGGAAGCACCTGATGAAGACGACTTTGTCCGGTTTGCGGAATTGAAGGATAGTGGCGTGAATCAGCGATTAAAGTTCCAGAACTTCGCCCATTCAGAATAGGCACTGGATTTTTATTGACATGGTATGTTTCTAATGCTTACATATTCATTTAGTTTGACATCTGCAATAGTCGTTGCTCTTGCAATTTTATTCATCGTATTTTACAATCTCGAATTATAGATTTACCCATTTAGTATTATATTAATTAATCTGTACTCAGAATGTTGATCCCAAAACCATTTGCTAAAATTTTGATGCCTTAGATTCTTAAGGTGATTTAGATTTCAGGTTGTGCTCCTCTTTGAGCCATGAATTATCAAGATGATGTAGCTCCATGAAGGAAAGGAAGAAACTTCAGCGACACTAGTTACTCCGGATCGATATCCAGGAAGTCATGAACAAATTGATTTGGCTATCAAGTATCGATGTTTTTCATTCATGACCGTGTAAGTTCGCATACATGTTTTCTGAATTTTATATCAGTGTTGTTTGAGGGGTTCTCATTGTACATATATGTAGTTAATCTTGCAAGGGTTGAATCCCTAAAGGAATTTGCATGTAACTTGATGAGATGCTAGATGATAAATTGAGGTTACCTTGCTGTTATTGCTCAAGCAATCAGGTGAACTCCTCTTTCTCTTACTTTAATCCTGCATTTGATCATTCAGTTCACACATTTAATACAGTAGATAAAATAGGATATTAGATCTTATTTTGTTTTAAAACATTCATAGGGATGAAACAGATGTGAGGGGCTACTTTACTTGGTCCTTATTGGATAACATTGAATGGGCAATGGGTTACAACAAACGCTTTGGTAAGGATCTACACTTACTCTCTTTTTTTGCATACATAATGCTTTTTGAGATGTTAAAACTTATTCATTTTATTGTAGGGATTCAATGGGGGGTGATCTTTGCAACATTTGTACTTATTACTGAAGCTGGAATTTCAACTATTCATGCCAATCGTGGTTATGTTATTCATGAAGATTACAGGAAGGTAAGATTATGTATAAATTGTACAAGTGTTTTGCAATTTTATTCATCGTTTGTAGCAAAAAAAATTCTATGTGTAGTTCACTAATCTAATTAAGAACTTTCTGTGCAAGTTGAGTCATCTCCTAAAAGATTCCTATTGAAATTGGTTGATTTAAGTACCACTGTCATATAATCAATTAGAACACCCCCAAAGTAAAAAACAAAATTGTTACAGTATTTTAGTGGATCATTCTTTTTGATGACCCATTTTTATATGTATGATGTATCCAACAACATAGATCGAAGCTTGCATTTATTTAGTGTAATGTATCATTTATTTGATAACTAAATCTATAGTCTTATTTATGTGTGCAACTTACTGGAATTGACTTGATGTTTTCATCTTTTCTTTATAAACATTGCCTCTGTTATCTCCTTCGTCTATGAGCTTATCTTACCAATTTTTGGTATTGATCCTACATATGTTGTCATCAAAGGACCTCAATTTCATGGGTTATACTTACAAGAACTTTGAGATTGTGAATTGTTATCAAGTTTCAGGAATGACTATGTCTCTTCCTCTCTCTTTGCATGTGTGTGTTATAAGGTTATACTTAATGGGTTTCTCTACAAGAATGTTCCTCTGAAGTTGAATTTGAATTGGTTGCTATGAACAATTAAAGGACTTACATGATGTTCATGAACAAGTGCTCTCTAGAATTTGAATTTTGCTTAAAATAAGGATGATCTAGCGATTTACATTTTTAACTCTTGGTACCTATAATAATACAAGACACTAAAGTGATTATATTTTACTTTTTGTATTTTGAAAAAAATTTAGAATCATAAATTGGTTAGTTGTTTATATCTACTGGTTTTCATCTATGATGTAGATGAGGAGCAACGATGTTACTCTCTGGAAAAAAAATGCAAAACGGAATAGTACGTTAAAAATATGTCATAAACACAATTTTTTTTTTAAATGATGCAAGGAAGGTTTCAACTATTTCATGAGTTCTAATTCTTTCATAGTTATGCTTTATATGTGGAAATTGGTTAGGATTTGCTCATGGAACTGCACATTATGAGCGGAACCTTATCTCTCAGTCTAGGTGGATCATTACATAGAGGAGTCAATACCTTCTCTCCTGATGACAGAATGTTTCAGGCTGAATATGCAATTGAAGCAATCAAGGTAATACTATTTTGTTACTTAATTGTTCTGTAATTTTTGTAGTCTTCAGATATTGATTTTTGGATATGTCAATTTATATTGTATGGATGTTTCAAATGGATTTGGACGCAGTTGGGTTCCACTTCGATTGGGATTAAGACTTAAGAAAGGTGTTGTCTGGGTGTTGAAGAGTGCATCACCTCTCCATTGCTGGTAAGCTTACTTCTATAACATGAATAGAGAATAATTTTAATTACTGATTTAGTTACTGTGTTCTACTGCTTGCTAGAGTTAGTTCTTTGAACGGTATTTGATGTGAAATATTTATTTCATATTAGTATCTTGGTGAAGGAATAATGTAGTTGATCATATGAAGACTGAAGTTGGTTGTTTTTATTATTGTTATTGAGTGTATGTATAATTATTTATCTACCAAAAGTATATTTGTTTACTTAGATGAAAAGAGATTCTATTGCAAAATGAGAGAGATGTCAGTTGCATATGTTATATTTCTTATGATTAGTAGTGCAACATAGAAGCCTTAAGATAAAAATATAAGATGCATTTCACAATCCACCTTTTGGATAATATATTTGTAATAGCTTTCACATACTTTCTTGATGAAGAGCTTTCACTGACTGTTTAATAGATTTTTGTAAATTAATTAATTTTTCAAACCATATACCTTATGTTTCTTCTTCCTATGAAATGGAACATTTACCCATCTCGAAATTTCTCGAACAGCAGGCGACACAAGGGAGAAATCAAACACCGAACACTACACAATCAATTGTGTGTGTAGGTGAGGAATTCGTTGAGAAATTCGAGGTTGAATTGACGTTTCTTAAGTCTTTGTATTAGGGTAGAATGTTTCAACAATCTAATCTCATGACTTTTGTTTCTTCTTCTGTTTGACAGTGAATTAATGCAAGAGCTCACGTTTGAATCATAAGTGAATGATGAAGCTGACTTGATACGTGTGATTTTCGTGGTGAAAGGTCTTTGGTTTTTCTGAAACAGACACAAGTACATTCTTTCATATCTAACTACATCAGCATATGAAGTTTATAAAGATACTTTCACATTTAAAATATAATTTCTTCTTTTCATGTTCTAGCTTTGAGTTGTTGAGATGTTGTTGCTAAATAAAATAGCGGTACTCTAATTTAGTTTGGATCTTTACCATTTTTAGTTAACAAAATTTTCATGTTAAGATCTTTTCATGCTAAATACAATCAAACTAGCTCCATCTAGCATAAATTTATTTAGACACTTCTGCTTACACATTCTTTATCGTTTTGACTCTTGCAGTTTCCTGCTACACCAGGTGGTCGTTGGAGTAGGTTTGAAACTTAATCAAGCTTTCTTTATTTAGTTTGGTAAGTTTTTTAGATAGCCGATATAATTAGTAGTCTATGGAAATCATGAGGGTTATATAAGCCGCTACATATTACTTCAGTGCAAACAATAAAATCGGGCAAGATGGTTTCCGGAGTGTATACTAGGTCATTTACTGATTAGTCTGATTTCTTTGTACTCCAAATGTCAGTTAGAACTTGCTCTGATGTTTTTTCTCCCTCTCATCTTCAATTGTGATCAGGGTACACTGGAAAATGGGAAGGTTGCAGCTTTAAAGGTTATATCTGCTGAATCAAAGCAAGGAGTTATCGAATTCTTGGCTAAAATAAAAGTTACCGCATGCATACAACACAAAAATCTAGGATAAATTTTATTTATGTGCAGTTAGAGAGTTTTTGTATGCATTTTTTTAAACGGAGAAAAGCCCCGCAGCCGGAAAATTATAACTCGCACCAACATCCTTGATGCGTCCAAACCTTTTTTTTAAAACCCGGTTCAGTTTTAGGCGCACTTAGGATGCGCTCACAACTAAACCGGATTTTTGAGCATTTTGAAGGCAAAAAAAAAAAATTGAACTCAGAACCAACCCGGTTTGTTTGGACGCGTTTAGGATGTGCCCAAAACGGGTGCGGGTTATAATTTTTCGGATGTCTGGGGTTAAATGTCCTTTGTAAATGCATACTCCCTCCGTCCCTTTTTGTTTCTTCACAAGTACGATTTTCACGGGAATTAATGAATTGTAGGAATATAATGATTATAGGAGAGAGAAAAGTATAAAGTGAATGGTTAGAAGAGAGATAGAGAGAAATAGTAGATAAGATTGGAATTTGGGAGAGAGAAATAGTAGATAAGATTGAAATTTGGGAGAGAGAAAAAGTGAAAATGTGGTAATTATAGTTTAATAGTAGGGATAAAATGAGTAGAATAAAGTGACATAAATGGAATAGTGGACAAACAAAAGGGGACACCCGAAAAGAAAAGTGGACAAACAAATAGGGACAGAGGGAGTACAACGTAAGCAGTGAAACTGAGACTTCCTTTCATGTACAGATATGTTATAAAAGTTGATCAATTTATATATTATTAAATACATGATCTAAACAATTATTGATTACGAATAATGCTTAAAAATAGTTTAAAGTATTTGAACATCATAAAAGTTGATCATTTTATATAATATTACATACATGTTCTTAACAATTATTGACTATAAATAATGCTTAAAAATAGTTTAAAGTAGTTGAAAATGTTCACCTGAAAAAAATTGATGTAAAAGAACGAAGGAAGATGGCTTATATAAAATCATTTTGGAGGTTAGAATTAGATAAATAGATAAAATTAAAACTAAATATTTAACTTTGTTAAGAACTTTAAAACTCATTCATGTCTTATACATGTCCACAGGGGCGGACCTACATACCATTGACATTGAAAAATGAACGAAATAGTAGATCTTTTCAATACGAGTCCATGCATATAAAATTCATCAAAATCGGACATCGTTTGACCCCTGAAAACCCTAAAATACAAAACGCTCGCAGGTTGCAAACTATGCAAACGCAATACAAAACTAGACGATCAAGATGGCGTGTTTCAAACTATTCGAGGTCAGGGACGCAACACGAGGTTTAATTTTTAGTTCCTTACACGTTTTTTCATTTACTGTTTTATTTTGAAGCATCACAAGCTACTTTTTTTTATGTGTTGTTTAATTTTGAATAGTCACAAAATAGAGGAATATTTTTATTGAATTGAGCTTTGTACAAGATTCCACTAGAAAAATTGAGTTGAACTGTGTTGTGTAGTGTGTTGAGCTGTTGTAAATATTTTGTTTGTGTATGCTTGATCCTTGATGTGAATAATATTAAGATGATTATTAGTTTTGATTGTATATACGTATGATTAGAATTATGTTAAATTCTTATGTAATACAAAAAATTTTTAGCCGAATAGGCTTCCACTGACTTGATATCCTGGGTCCACCAGAGCATGTCCGTCAATTAATTTCGTAACTTTAGTTTTTTCAGGTTCTTTGATACTGTTGTAGTGCCGCATTAGAAAGAGTAAGGTATTGCGGTGAATTATCTGTATCGTAAATTGAAGGGGGGAAAGTCAATCCAAATCGTTTACATGGTACAACATACCCAAGATGCTAATAATGATACAAGTTGTACTTCTGTGTTTACTAAATAAAGATAACTATCTTTTTGTTAGAAAATTAAGTGTAAGAAGAACGCTTGGGTTACAAAATGCATTATGTAAATAAAAAACTCAAGATGTTTTCAGAACAATTATAAAATTAAAAATTGGTTTTATGTTGGATGATAAATTGTGGATTAAGGCAACAGGTGGTGTGAGTAAAGGAAGAGTGCCATTCATGGGATCCGAGTCTTCAAGTATTCTTGACCAAGTGAGTACATATGGTATGCATGATAAGCCATCTTCTTCTACATATCATAATGCTGATCATTTTAAGGAAGAGGTTCGAAAGGAGGTAGCTTCTGAGATCGAAAAGTTCAATTCGTTTGTTCCTGACAAGCTCATGCAATTTAAAGAAAATGTGAATGAAGAATTTGGAGAAAGAGTGAAGCTTGTGGAGGATAAAGTGGATAACATATGCATTGATGTTAATGAAGTTAAGACTCGGGGAAAAGAAAACAACAACAAATTGGATCGAGCTCTTGAAAAAATAACGGCGAATCAGAATTCATTCTTCACTTCCATGAAAGAGATGATTAACAATTCTTCTTAGAATTGTATGTTTGATCCTCAAATTAATGTTTATTTAGTATTTTAAAATATGGATTATTGTAGCTTTGTTGAATCTAAGTGTTAATTTTTCACTACAAGAAAAACTGTTTTTAGCAACGACTTTTGTCGTTGCGATACATATCAAGTCGTTGCAAAAACAGGTTTTGGCAACGACAATTGTCGTTGCTAGGTCGTTGCCGGTAACGCCGTAGTGAAAGACTATTGCAACGACTTTTTTCGTTGCCAAAACAAACATTTTTCGCAACGACTTCGTTGCTAATTAGTTGTCGTTGCTATAACAGTCCGAACTCGTCACATCTTTTGCAACGCTAATGTCGTTGCAATACATGTCAAGGTATTGTAACGGCAAATGTCGTTGCAATACATATCAACGTATTGCAACGTCATTTGTCGTTGCAATACATATCAACGTATTGCAACGTCATTTGTCGTTGCAATACCTATTAAAGTATTGCAACGACATTTTGTCGTTGCAATACATATCTGATGTTTTGACAACAGCTATTGTCGTCGTTGCGATAGATCATTGCTTTGCAACGACATTACAGTATCCTCTTGTCAATACATGTTTCTACCCTTAACATTCAACCAACCTGTATCCAAAATCATAAACACAATAACTTCGACTGTATAACCTTCAAAAACTTATTCAAATTACAACCTGTACCAAAAACATGTCTAACATTCAAGTATTTAATTTGCCAACTTAGCTACATCCCGAATCATAAAACCAAAATCATTTCATAATATTTGTGTCATCCACAATATCCCAAAATCATCCTTCGACATCAACTTGTTTCCCTGCACCATTGAATAAAAAAATTCATATAAACAAGGCTAAAAACTTACAATTTATCTATTATCATACAAGAGCAAAATTCAGTTTGCCAATCACTTCTATAAACAAAGGAGATAGTCATCATCTTGAGTTGACTTTATAGAAGATTCCTAGAGTTTGTAGATCACTTCTGTAAACGGAGTAAACAGTTTGCATATCACTTCTGTAAACGAAGTAAACAGTTTGCAAATCCTCTGTCTATTATCAAACTAGAAGAATAAAATTATTTATGTTTTAATGATTCCAGAGAATTCAGTTTGCAGATCCTTTGATTCCCAACAGTTTAAGATTCCAGAAAATGCAGTTTGCAGAACAAAATTAATTCAGTTTTCAGATCCTTAAATTCCCAGCAACTAATGATTCCAGATAATAACTCTTTTGTTGATTAGAAGGTTGGTTTAGGGTCATGCATCTCTAGTGGAAAAGGGTTGATTAGAAAGTTTGTTTAAAAACGTACCTTTTGACATAATTACCGAACAACCGTGTTTGCAAGCTGCTGCAACATTTCACGCTTGAAATCTTCCATTGCTTGTTGTTGTTTTTTCTGGTTCTCTTCTAATTCCTTTATCCTTTGGTCTTGTTCCTTTATCCTTTCGTCTTGTTCTTGTATTTTCCCTTGTTGTTGTTCCATAAGTCTTTGTTGTTCCAACTGGTTTTTTCCTTTGGTATAACCATGTAAAGCTCTCCCTTTTCCACAAACATATCCAGACCTTGGCTTCAGAACTTGTGTCAATATTTCTTCTTGTGTCATTGATTCACCAGCTGTAGCAACTACATTTTTCAGTTTTTCCTTCAACAAAATTCAAAAGAAGATTAGAATAAGAGAAAATAATGTAAAAGTTGCTCTATTAGAATCTATGATACATACATGAATTATTTTAGAACGAGTTCCATCAGCCCATTCAAGTTTGTCTTCTTTATTTGTACGAGTGTGCTCCATAAGCCATATCACATCAGCAGAAGGCTTCACCCCGCCATTCTCTTTTATCTAGCACATCATTAAATATTTATTAGTAAATTTACCTTAATTACAATGAATAACATGTGCAAATAATACTTAATTAACTACTATATTAAGTCTTACCATCATTTCCTCAACTTCAGCAAAGGCTAAATTTCCAGTAGTATGAGCACATCTGTTCTCAGACAATCTGTTTCGGGAGTTCCTTTCGCTTACAATCTGTAAGATAAATTAAAACATATTTTTATAAAGGAACAACTATGAAGCTAGATAAATGAATGTTAAAAGAGTGAATACCTTGAATTCATTTGAACCATAATAATTCACACACCATTCCCATTGCTCTTGAGGCAAATCGGGTGGGGGATTTTGTAAGCGTTCAATATCAGTTTTTCCACATTCAAGACTCTTGTAGTAATAGTGCAATCGACTTTTCCATAGCCTATACAAACGTTGCATTGTATCTAAAACGAAATTATAAATCTTCAGATCGTAACTAGAATCACTAACTTGAAACTTTTCCTGCAAGGCCAAAATAATGTTTTTCCAAAATAATGATTAGGACAAAAATATTCCATAACGCAATTCATCTGCAGTTTCGTAAATACACATTCTTTAAGCTACTGCATGCACACTATATTCGACTTCAATCCAGCCAATCAAAAACAATTACCATCAGCATTCAGCAACATACACATTCATGCCTTATTTGGTTCAAAATCATAGAAATGAACCACAAATTGGAAGAAACTAGTCCACTGTAATGTCATAACTCATATTTTTATCTCACTTCATACTCCTCATTTTTCATACGAAATTGATTTTCATCCATTCTAGTAGTCTACTTCTTTCCCCATATATGAAACTAGAAAATCAGCGAAGAAAACCTGTAAATATATACCACACTTCAGCAAATAAAAAGAAAAGTAAATAAAAAGTACCTGAATCTCCTTCCACATGCTGTCACCTGCAATAGATAAAAATTCTTTCCAATTCTTAACATTTAATGGCGCTTTGGTTCTTACCACACGACCACACTCATTCACCAAATGTCGTGCATTTTCTCCAATTGCTCGATCGATTTCATCAGGAATCTGGACAGTTAGTTTGCCTTTTCCTTTGATTTTCGAATCAATCACAAAACTTTTATACTTCCCTCTATTACCTCTTGGGGTTGTGTTACTTGTAGCTAATAACATGCAATGAGTGAATGCAATGTTAGTTGTTTCTATAACCCCAATCCAAATTTTTAAACTTAGTATCAAAAACATTGATTTTACCTTCATTTACACTTGCGTCCAGATTTGTGGTTTCTCTTTGCTTCTCCACAACACGATTAATGTTTACTTTCCTAGGACGAGGAACTACGGCTTCATTCCCTTGCAATGACATAGGAACTCTGCTAGCTAGGTTAGTCATCCTTTTTCTTTTGCCAACTATATCTACAACCATATATATATGCACACATTAGTAGCCAAAAAAATGAATTTGGAAACAACGATATTCTGTTTTATTAAAGCATAGGAGGCAATGTGGCAAAATGAGCAACATATATTCAATGGTAATACTATACCTTCAGTCCTCTCCTTCACAAAACCTTCAGATTGACAATCCATGTTTGGCTCTTCTTGAACATCAAGTTCTTGAACTTGCTCAAGATTGGTATGACTCAACATTTGTTGCTCTCTTTGTGTTTCTCTTAATGTTGCTCGTTGTCTTTCTAAATCTACACGAGCATTGAGTGATAATCCAACCATATCAACGACAAGAATCAAAATAAAGCTTAATAAAAATAACAGAAGTGAAACATATAATATCATTACTTTTTGTAACAATTTCAACATCCATGTCAGATGGAACATTTTGCACCCTTTTATTAAGGGCAGACTTTGTCATTGTTGTTCCTGAAAAAGTTGAAAGAGCAAAATCATGTATGCAGAATCAGTAGGCATAATCTGTATTTTCTGTATGCAAAATCCATGTATGTAGAATCTGTATTTTCTGTATGCAGAATACATGTATGAAGAATCTGTATTTTCTGTATGCAGAATACATGTATGCAGAATCTGTATTTTCTGTATGCAGAATCCATGTATGCAGAATCAAAATAAAGCATAATAAAAATAACAGAAGTGAAACATATAATGAGTTTTTCTGTATGCAGAATTAGAATCTGTAATTTCAACATCCATGTATGCAGAATCAGTGTGCAGAAACAATAGACATGTTTTGATGGAAATATAGCTAGATTAAATTTAAAATTTACCTTTTCCATACAATGTACCACCATCTTCTGCATTACACCCATTGATTCGAGTAGACCGGATCATATTATGAAGTCGTCTTGGAGCAATAACACTACGACTGTCGGGTTTCTTTCCTCCTCCTCTTCCAGTCATCTTAGCTGCTTTCTCTTCCTCTTCCTTATTGACAAACTGAGTAAAAGGACTATAAAACATAGCATTTGGTTAATATTTTCTCCAAGACTTGCATAAATAAGAGATATCATTATGAATAAAAAACAGAAAGCTATGAAAATACAGATAAGTTATACTTGCAACACCAAAAAAATAATGTTCATAAAAACAAAGTTATCTCATTAATTATAGAATGCAATAAAAACATTACACAAAACAATATGAATGTCATTCTTTTCAGTCCAATGGTTCTTCTTCCTCTTCTTCTTCTTCAGTTGAAGTATCAAACTCTTCAATCTCACCATCATTGATGAAGTCATCATCTGTCTTCATTTCCTCAATCAACTTTTTGACCAATTCAACAATTTTAGCTTCGCGCTCGACCACAAAATTATTTGTAGCTAACGATTCAAGGGAGAAGTTAATATCAAGAGAATCACTATTTTGCTCTTCAACAGCAGACTCCACCTCAACCTGTTGATATGCATCCATATCTAAAGCATGTATATCACCATCATCACTTGGCATATCATAGAAATCCCTTGGTTGAGCCTTTATCATAAACTCCCAATCCTCGTTTCTTGGATCTTGTATATAAAATGCTTGCTCCACTTGTGATTCCAGAACATAAACTTCATCTGTCTTTAAAGATCTTGTCTTATTCACACTAGTGAAGCCATATTCATCTACTTTATACCCTCTACCATGGTGCCCTACATCAAACCATCTACATTTGAAAGCAAAAACACGATTTCCTCCAGGATAATGAACCTCATATATATCACTTAAAACACCATAGTATTCCTTATCAGAAGAGTCGTCGCCTTTGACCATCACTCCACAATTTTGAGTTTTTCTATTTTCCGAGCGATCACTGTTGTGAAACCTATAACCGTTTACAATGTATCCAGTATAACGCCTCACAACTCTTGAGGGACCACAAACTAGATTATACAAATCATTATCAACGCATCCATTTTCATGCATTCTGCGTACCTATGAGAATAACGTTTTGAAAAAACTATTATTAATCTAATATTAAAACTCAAATCATCAAAAAAATTATTATAACAAAAATAAACATACTCGATCATGTATCCATTTGGAAAATTCAGTTTTATGCCTTTTTTCTACATTTCTTGGACATTCTCGCAATAATTCCAATTTGTGCTCTCTGTAAAAACGAGTTTGGAAAATATTTAAATACTTAAGTTAGAATTCATAATTAATGGAGTAGAAAATAAAGTTCCATAAGAGAACTTACTCAATAAACTTGACAAGTTCATCGCAATTATGGAGAATGTAAGAATGCAGCTGATGACTCTCCTCAAACGATAGATGTGCAGGAGTACTCTTTCCAATACAACGTCCTAATGGTTTAAATACCTCGAGATTTGAACGTGAAGTATCATCATCGACCTCATAGTCATTGTTTCTCGCTTTACGATTGAACTTAGTGTCAATATCGCTCATGTATCTAGAGCAGAATGTTAAACATTCATCTGCTAGGTATCCTTCAGCAATGGAACCTTCTGGATATGCTCTGTTACGAACATATCTTTTTAATGTTCTGAGGTATCTGATGAGAATGAGATATTTTTAAGTGATATCACAATTTTTTTTTATAAAAGTAGATATGATAATCAAATGATATACCTCTCAACTGGATACATCCAACGGTAACAAACTGGTCCAACAATTTTTGCCTCACTTGCCAAGTGTACAACTAAATGCACCATTACATCAAAAAAAGCCGGTGGAAAGACCATCTCTAACTTGCACAGTGTGTATGGAATTTTTTTCTCGAGGGCTTCTAGTTCTTCAATAGTTATGCTCTTTGCGCACAAGTTCCTAAAGAATGAACTTAGCTCAACTAGAGGCTCGTACACTTGTTTCGGCAAGAAACCACGAATTGCAAGGGGAAGCAGCTGCTCAAGAAAAATATGATGATCATGACTCTTCATTGATGAAATCTTCTTTCCGTTATCTTTGACACAAGGAGAAATGTTCGATAAATATCCATCTGGGGATTTAATTTTAGAAAACATTTCACATATGGCAGCTTTGGCATCTGAACTTAGAGAGTATCAGATCCTCTGTCTATTATCAAACTAGAAGAATAAAATTATTTAAGTTTTAATGATCCCCACTCAAAGGGATTGGTGCACGCCCTTTCTCCTTTTTATTGTTAAAGGAACGGGCCTCTTTTCTCCACTTATGGCTAAGTGGAAGCCAGCGACGATGATGTAAATAGCCACCCTTACTCATCAAAGATGTACGTTTCGTCTCCTTATGGCAGCTTGCGCATGCAAAATTACCTTTAGTTGACCATCCAGCCAAGTCTCCATAAGCGGGAAAATCGTTGATAGTCCACAAAACTGCTGCATGCATTTTAAAATTTTCCTTGGAATAAGCATCATATGTTTCAGCCCCTACCTCCCATAGCTCTTTCAGTTCTTCAATTAGGGGCTGGAGGTATACATCTATGTTTCTCCCAGGGCTGCTAGGTCCAGGTATAAGTAAGGTTAACATGAATGACTGAGGTTTCATGCATATCCATGGAGGCAAATTGTACGGGATAAGAACAACAGGCCATACACTATGTTGTGAATTGTCAAAAGGTTGAAATCCATCACAAGCTAGTCCAAGCCTTACATTACGTGATTCTTCGGCAAATGCACTGTACTCCACATCAAATGACTTCCAAGCTAATGAGTCACGAGGATGCCTCATTACGTTATCTCCGAACTCATGCTTTTTGTGCCATTGCATATCTTCCGCCGTCTTTCTTGACATGTATAACCTCTGCAACCTATGCTTCAACGGAAAATATCGTAAAACCTTGTGAGGCACCTTCACACCCTTACCAGACCCTTTGTTAACACTTTTCCATCTTGATAAACCACAAGTGGGACACTCATTCAAATTCTCATACTCCTTCCAATAAAGAACACAATCATTTTCACAAGCATGAATCTTTATATAATCAAGACCCAAGTCCTTAATGAGCTTTTTTGCCTCATAATAAGAATCTGGAAGTGAGGTTCCATAAGCCTCACGTTGTAGCTTCAGTAAACTGGTAAACGAACTGTCACTCCACTTATTGAGGACCTTCAAATGCAGTGATCTTACAATATATGACAGCTTAGACATGGCTTTGCCTTCTACTGTCAATGGCTCTTCATACTCTTTTAAGAGCCGGTAAAATTTTTGTGCATCTTCATTAGGTTCTTGAGCCATCTCGCTGCCACTGATTGTCTGCTCATCTCCACCTATATTCATACCAGCCATGCCACATGCATCTTGTAGCATAATAAACCCAGCATTATCATTATCTGAGTTGTTGTCGTGTCCCTCTACACTTATATGATCTGATTTTTCTCCATGAAATTCCCATAAAGTGTACTTATCATACATTCCCCGCTTAAGCAAGTCAAATCGCACATCAGATTTTCTTTTAAAAAATATATTACGACAACTATTACAAGGACATCAAATAGTTGTTGTTTCTCTTTCCTCTTCCTTGACACTTGAAAGAGCAAAATCAAGGAAGCTATCAACACCATTTACATAATCAGGGGATGAACGATTTCTTATTTTGACCCATGCCTTATTCAAGTTCATCTCCTAATTTTAAAAAACAGAAACAATTATATTAAAAATATTTTAACTTTCTATTCAACAACCAATACCTACTCACTTAAGTAACTAAAATTGACACCACAATCAAATAATAATAAAACTCATCAGTCTCCCACATCAAATTAGTGCATAATTACATAAGTAATAACAATTTGTTCACAACAGTCTAAGTTAAGCTCAAAAATGGTAAATTTAAAGCGAAAGAGAGTGAGATAGGTGAGTATACCAGGTGTCCTTAGCAAATTCTTCCTTGTGAAAAAGCTCCTACCAAAATCTCCTTGAGCACGCTAATAGACTTCACTTTGATTTACCTATGTTTTGTAGCAGACAGATTCTACTCAGCATGTCATAAACGAAAATGAAATTGCAATATCACTATCAATTGAAAAGCTGATAATAGAAAACAAATCCAGTACACTTCCTTTGTTACAACTCAAGAAACTGAAACAAAAAGCTAATGCCATTGTACTAAGATGATGCATAAGAAACTTAAGATAAAGCAGCAGCCACCTTCCTTGTATATTGTATCATGCCATGGATCAAATTGACTGAGACTGTTTGTAACATAAGAGTTACTAAATAACTCTAATAAATATTCCCTGTCTGTTTCATCGACTCACGGATATTGCGTTAGATGGAGTGGATTTTAGTGATATGACGGAAGATAATAGTGAACAAACATTCTGAAATTAAATTTTAATTCATTTCTCAAAGAACTTAATCCACATCATGATGCTCCTTCTCCCATCCTATGAAGGCTCTAAATTGTTTAAAATAAAGATAGAACAGTTCTCTCATTTTCATATATTTATATAGTACAATCTCTAATCACTAGAACGTGAATAGATATTATCCATAAGTTCATACACCATTTATCCAGAAAGCTCACCTTTTATGTGCTGCTGCAGTGGAAGAAATTGGCTGCATGCTAATTAGCTTAATAGCATCATCAAATTTGATGTTGGGAACAACATCAAACAAAACCTGCGAAAAGAAATTATCGTCCACTAAGATACATATTCTAATGAAGATTTCATAAATAACTCAACTGTATCATATATAAAATATTATATGAAACTATAATAACAAGAATAATGATTATAATCAGCAAAATACAGATGTGTCAGCAAGTGCAAAGAATAGAGATCCCTGAGCATTCCAAATTGCATGGGCTATAACGTTTTTCTAAAGAATGGTTTACAGAAGATCAGAGGACTAGGAGAAGCAAGTAAAAGACTGTAGCTCGGGAGTTCATAACTACAATGTCCCTACTACAGTGCAAAATGGAACCTGGGTGGAAGACAACATAAGTTAATGAAAGAAGTAAACAATACAATCTGACACTTCTTGCAGCAAGAAAATCCTCAATCCTTTCATTCTTGCATTATATGTGCTCGCTTCTTAAACGTTATTCCTTCGAATGTATTAACACTTGATCTATAAAAAATGTATGGTGATAGTATTAAGCGAATTCGAGATTATACAGCACAAACAGAAATTTTCCAGCATATATAAGTAAACACATCAATTGTGAAGACTGATTTATAATTTTTAAGAGACTATACTGTAAAAAACAACTATGCTTGAATACAAAATTTTCAGGTATAGTCATGTTTTAACATGGATACACGCTGTAACTGTGACCTGCTTTACAATTTTTTAATCCAGGTAAAACTAAATTGCTTGCTGAGGAGACGCAATCAATCAGTAAATGTAAAGGATAGGAGAAAGTTCTACAGAAATTTTCTCAATCAGAGAAGGATGGTTCTTGCATTTCACAAGGTACTATTTATATTGACATGTGCATGAACTAGGTAATAGTACTTACTTCTTGATTGCTGATCACAACAATTGTCAGATGGCTTCTCCTGGATGTGGTTACAACATTGACTTCAAATATTTGTCCTTCAAAGAAAAAAAGACAACTTGATGTTTTAGTTCCTTTCCTCCAGTTTATTTTATCTGAATTTTTCTACTTGGTATCATCTCTCTGATCATATGATTTTTCTTTTTTTTGATAATCAGAAGTTCAATCACTAAATGATAATAGGGACTATATATGTGCATTCACATGAACCATTACTATCGAAGAAAACTTCATACATATTGTATAAACATTTACTTATAAATCAAGTATGTGACTTGCATTTAGTGTTTTAAGTCAGTGAAGAACAAATCGACTGTACATACATTAGCGTTCCTATTTGTATTGAACGTTTTTGGATTCCAGCAAACTTAGAGAGTGTCTGTGATATAAATCACTTAGAGCAAGAATCTCATTCTAAGGAAACCACTTTGAGCAAGGATCTTACCCAAAGGAGACTACGACTTAAATAGGGAAACTAATAAGTGCTAATGAATCAATTAACTGAACACTATGAATTATAAATTAGTGACAGTAAATCCAACTAACACCTAATCTTTTTTCCTATCAGTCTGCTATTCAAAAGTTAACCGACACTATATTCCATAGCGGTATGTCTAACCCTTAATATCTCCTTCCTCATCCTCTTTTATACTTAATTCTCTACAATCTAATATTCTGGAGATGAAATATGCGATCCAGGTAGAAAAGTAGATGAAGAGCCCAAAAAAATCGGGATGAAGAGCCCTAAAAAAATAGAAAGATTCCAAATGTCTGGTAGGGTTAGGTTTTTCAATTGCTAATTTATACGGAATGAAGAAGATTGCAGATGAAACATGAACGAAAATCGGTAGGAGATTGCAGATAAAATCGAGGTGAATAAGAACCCTAAAAATTGGTACGGAAATGAGCTACCTGATGGGGAATTGAGGGAGTAGCGGTTGCAGAGGTGAAGTCGTCGGGACCCCGGACCGAAGTAGAAGGTCGTCGGAGATGAAGGTGGGGGAAGAGAAAGTCGTCGGAGGGAGAGGCGCGAGCTGGAGGGAGAGGCGAGAGCTGGAGGGAGAGGCGCGAGCTGGAGAGGCGCGGGCTGGTAGGGAGAGGCGCGAGTTGGTAGGGAGAGGCACGAGCTGGAGGGAGAGGTGAGAGCTGGAGGGAGAGGCGCGAGCTGGTAGGGTGGGGTTTCAGGAAAATCGAGGGAGAAGATATGACTTCACAAATTTGGTTCCTTTTTACCTATTCTTTAGCAACGACCTGCTCGTTGCAATTGTTATAAAAAATCTTTTGCAACGACAACTTTCGTTGTCATTCCTATTCATTAATTTTCGCAACGACAAACCCGTTGCAAAAATTAAACGCAAAATTTTATACAAGGCGCGCGCTACATATCGTCGGAGGGAAATGAAATTTTTATTTATCGCAATAGTATTAACAACGATACAAGATTGTCGTTGCTAAAAAGGTGATTTCGCAACGACAATTTTTTGTCGTTGCGAAAGGTCGTTGCCAAAAACGTTTTTTCTTGTAGTGTTTGTAGTACTCTATAATGATATGATTTAGATTTGAAGAACTTATATTTAGTGGTTTGGTTTTTATATTATCATCTTAATGTCACTGGTCATGAATAGAAACTAGTATTAACAGTGGTGATGAATAGTAACTAATATTTAACGGATTTAACGACCACAATACCAACGAATTTGGAGACGACTCTAACAATGCCTTGGCAACGACTGTATCGACGAACGTTCTAACGTATTTAGCAACAACCATAGGGATAAAGTTGGTAACGATAATAGAAACGCCAATAGCAACGACCTTTGACGATTGGTCGTCACAATAGCAACAATTGAGCAACAGATATTGCAACAATAACAAAGACGATTAGACGAACAAAGCAACAAGTTTTGCCACAAACATAACAACATCTTTAGCGACGACCATAGCCACACCATTACTGACGAGAATAACAACGAATAATGCGACATCACCAACGTGTGTAGATCGACATGCAAATAGGGACAACGGTAGCAACGCATAGTTTTACGACATTTGCGACGACATTAGCGACGCCATTAGCGATGACATAAGCGACGCCATTAGCGACGTCTGTAGAGGAAGACGTAGCGACGAAGGTCGCGACGTCCTTAGCGACGCATATTTGCATCGGGTTAGAAGCGTTGCTAATAGTGTTGTTGTAATGGCTTAATAGATTCGTCGAATTAGCAACGACGTCAGGGACAGACCATGAATCTGTCGCTAAAGACCCTCGGTAACAGTCGTTGCTAATTGCGACGAGCCGTATAGCAATGGGTATAAGGGTTCGTCTCTACGGAAGTCGCTAAAGTTTATCCGTCGCTATTGTCGTCGCTAACGCCATCGCTACAGCCGTTGATATTCCAACGTTTTCTAGTAGTGAGTATTTCCTATTATATATCAGGGTTCAGAAACTGAGATAAAAAGTATGATTTACCACGGTTTTACGAACTATATATCATGGTTTGATAATCGGGATAAAAAACATGATTTGTCATTGTTCTGTCATGTATTTTTTTATACAACAACTATATATCACGGTTAAAAACCGTGATAAACTATGACGGGGAACCGGGATAACAACTGTTATTTGTACTAATGACTTCTGCAAATTGTAATCCACTTACTCGTAATCTCAATTAGTCATGCGCGTCAGTTTGGTGATTCTGTGTTTTTTTCTTGCTTGTAATCAATTTCAACGTACAAGATACGTGATCAAAGTTATTTGGAAGTCAACGACTAAGCTTTCTTGGAAGTTTTTCCATTTGCCAATCAAACAAGAGACCAAAATCACAATCTTTAACACATTGACGTTGAAGTGTACTCATTTTCTCAAAGGTTTCAACTAGAGGTATTGGTGAACTTCTACTCTTCAAAGTGTTGAATTCCTTCTTTTTCTCCCTCATCCTTATTTTAGCTTTTTTGTTGTATACATTCCCAACAAATTCATTCTTTCTCTCTGTGCATGTGTCAACTTCTGATTCCTTTCTAGCAAGGGAATTTGAAATGAAATTTGAGATGTTGCCTCAATTTAAAAGGGGGACTCTAATTTCACTGGATTCGACTGAATGACATGCTGAGTGACCAGCCATTTTTTTCCGGCAGAACTGACATCCGCGCGGAGCTCGGCTTCGCGCGACGCTTAACTCCAAATTCGTGAGGTTTGAAATGAGAATCCGATGAAATATATATTATGTATAGTGAACCGTTGAATAAAATTTTAAAATAACCGGTTTAAATAATAAATTATTTGATCGGACCGGTTCATTATTAAAGTGAACGGGTTCAATAATTAATTATATGGAAAGCCTGTTTGAAATGGAAAGCCGGTATGAAAAAACAAACATCACGAATTATGAATTTGTGAGGTCTAGAAGATAAGATTTTAAGTTTTGTCAGGAATCTAGGGCACAGATAGCTTCGCATTCCCGAGGAAAATGCCTCGAATACCTCGCAAATTGCCAATTCGGGTGTTTTTTCTGCCCTAATTGCTTTTCATGGGTATAAATATAGTGTACGTGATGGTTAGGTAGGGAGAAGAGGAAGGAGAAGAGCATTTTCCTCCATAGCAAACGAGAAGAGGAAGGAGAAACAAACGAGAAGGTGAACCGATATTATTTCGATCAAGAGATTCGATAAAAGAAAGAAGATAGTTATGGTCAGCTACATATTTTACATATAATTTCAATTTGTACTTCAATGTGTTAGTTTTGTAAATGTATATATATATATATATAAATGTATTGTATGTTAGAATGAGTGTATATATATATATTCTTACATATTGTAAAACGTCATGAGGTCTATATACATATTGTAATGTAATTAAGAATTCTTAGGCTAATATTCGTGTAGTGCATTTATAGAGATATAATAACAAATGGAGTTTTAATTAATGTGTTCGAGTTACAAATAATTTCACAATATTAATTTAAAGTATATTGTGGTGTCCCGAATTTAGGATTCGTGATCTAGTTCATAATACAATTTGTTTGGTTTACTGCATTATGTTTGTTTTGTTAGTTGAAGTATTTTATAAATCAGAGTAAAAATTTCATGAGTTATATTTACATCGTTATTTGTAGGAAGACTTCACATCGTTATTTGAAAACGATTTTGTGTGGAATAATAAAGAAGATGTGTTATTTTGGGCACGTGAAATCGGTAGAGAGCACAACATGGTCTTAATAATTCATCGTTCAAGAGAGAACTATGTGAAGCTTACATGTGAGAAATATGGGGTTAAAAATGCACTGATTCGCAATCCGAGGTCCAAAAAAAGTCTGTGTCCATTTCGCCTCCATTGTCACTGTGCGGATAATGAATGGACATTGAGAGTGATGTGCGGGTGGCACAATCACGCTCTCCCAAAAAGATTGGTGGGCCATGCATATGCTGGAAGAATGAACGAGGAACAGAAAAAGGATATCGTTTCTTTGATAAAAGCGCATGTGAAGCCGGCTAAGATGCTATTGTTTTTGACAGCGAAGCAGGGTGGACAGATGCTTACGTCAAAGAATCAAATTAAAAATATGTGCTACAATCTACGTCTTAAGGAAATGGATGGAAAATATGTAACAGAGTTTACACGAAGCTATTTGTTGGAGAGGGGTTATATGGTACGATCCCGTCCTGTGTCACACGACAACGACATAATTCAAGATTTTTTTTGGGCAAACCCTAACTCGTTGTCTTGTTGTGGTTATTCCCATATGTCATCATCATGGACGCTACGTACAAGACGAACAAGTATGATAAGTGTATATAAGTTTTTTAAATTTGAATAATTTGTTATAAATTGTGTAGTAATATTATGTGAAAATGCAGGTACAATATGGCGTTGTTGGAGATTGTAGGGTTTACTTGCACCGGGAAAACGTTCAACGTTGCATACTCATTCATGGCACGAGAGAACTTTGACCACTACAGGTGGACTCTCTTGAAGGTGAAGGAAATGTACGATCACATTGGGAAAAGTCCTGGAGCGATTGTGACGGATCGTGAACTGGCGGAGATAAAGGCCATTGCGGAGGTATTTCCTAATGCAAAACACCTATTGTGTTGGTTTCATATAGTGTGCAACTGCAAGGCACAAGTAAAAACAAAAATGGGAAACCATAATTTTGCTGAAGCGTTTGGGAATAGTTGTAGCGCTCTATTCAACTCTAAATCAGTAGAGACGTATAATATCCGTGTCGATGAGATAAGGAAGAAGTATCCAGGCTTTTATCCATATCTAAACGAAACTTGGTTGTCTCCTTACAAAGAGCGCATTGTACGGGCATGGACGGACATGGACGGAAAATATATTTCATTTGCTTAGGAGGACAACTAATAAGTATTAAATTTGTTAATTATGTATGTGTTGATTTTGTATACATAAGCATGTCTTACAAATATTTGTACAAATATAAATATGTATTGTAGGGTTGAAGGTGCTCACTCGAGGTTGAAAAATTTCATAGACAACAGTGTTGGTTCGTTTAACACCATAGCACATGAGATCCACTCAATTGTCGTAACTCAGATTATGGGTATTAAATGGAAAATGGAAATGGACGTCAATACCATACTCTCAAAAATTATTCGCATTGAAGGAACAAGGAGGTATACATATTATGCGGAGCTTGTAAACAAGGTTTCAACTGACTGTATGAATATACTTGTGGAGACCATGGACAGAATCAAGAATCCTTCCAAGGGTTTCCACCCTCATGTGTGCAACGATAGATGGTGGAGAAATGTAAGAGGCCTTCCTTGTGCACATGATTTGTACTACTACATGTCTATGGGGGTTCCAATTCCTTTAGGGGAAATTCACGACTTTTGGAAACAAATTGTTTGGCACAAACCACCCGAAGGATATACAGTTCCCCCAGATGAGGAAAATGAGGTGAACAATGAGTGTAGACGTCCGTTGCAAGAGCCTCCATCGGGATACAATAAAAAATAAATAAAGGCCACGTATGACTCAACCTGAGAAGAGGGAGCAGACTTGGTATGAGCATGTATCAGGCACTAATAATATAGGTCTTCCGAGGTACAGAAGGCCAAAAGGGCAAAATTACGTGGATTCCGACGATGAATTTGAGGACGAGGACGACCTGGAAGAGGATGTTGATGATGAGCGGTCAGGTGTAAGTCAGGGTATTGATTATCAAGATCATTACATATCGGTTGGTAAAACGAGAAGTTTGCATTTTTAAAAAAAATTGTATGATTTTGAATATACTTGACATTATATTTATGTTTTATGCAAGTGAAGTTATCAGATAATGCTCCAATTCATCTGGTTGCTTATAATTGGACCCACTACCATCATTCAAGCGTAAGCGGTTGGGAACATCAATTTCAGGATCGTATAAACCATTTTCAATATCTACGACAACTACACAGTAGACCTTTTGCATAGGCGACGCATATCTTCATTATTGAATCTTGGTTGGTATCTTTATGTACTATGTATTTTGACTGTTTTAGTGAATATGGTCAGAATTGTTGAAACGCTAACAACCAATAACATTTGGTAAAACAACAAATATTATGTTCATTTCATTCATCATAACTTCTTACTGAAATAACAACATAATTGCTTAAACAAACAAACTGCGAACACCCCCCCCCCCCCCCCCTTAATGCCTCGAAAATCCGTAGCTGCACCGACCGGTTCGCTCAGTTGGTTTGGAAAACTCACGAAACATAAAAATCATCATTACAACAAGAAGGATAACCGTAACAGTTTTAGCATATCTATTGTTGTGAATTTGAATTCCGTGTGTCATGGCAGGAGCTTGAACAACCTCTGGTGGGTATACCTCCCCTGAACTGAGCATTTTCTTCTGGTCCTCGTATTTATCTTTATACCAAGACAATTCGAATTACAAATCATCGATAGTCATTAGAAGTTGACTATTTTCTTCGTTAGCCGCATCTAAACGCTTCTTCAATATGCTTACTCGATCTGGGTAGTCACAATCCTGTATTAACAAACAAGAACACTTATTTACAACATATTGTTAACTACATATACGTAAGAAATAAAATTTGGAAACAATATACCCCTAAATATTCGTAAAATCTGTCAACTTCGGGAACCGAGCGAGAGGAGTTGCTAGAACCTTGACTGACCATATTTTTTTTTAGTGTTTGGTTGTGATGACATTTAATTCGTTCAACATGTACATATATATAGGGAAAAAGAAAACAGTAAACATGTCTCACGAATACAGCATTCGTGTGGTTATGAAGATAAGATTTGAGCATTGTGTCAGGAGTCTAGGGTATAGGCTTTGCATTTACGATGGTAAAGGTGATTGTACACCTCCTGAATTTATAACTCGTGATAGTAGTGCATGTTTTACGGGAAAATTTGTCAGGAATCTAGGGCTTTTTCATTTCCGAAGTGAAATTTCATATTACATCTCCCGAATTTAGAACTTGGGAAGTACTGCAGGGTGATTCCATTAAAAAAACTTACTACTATTACTCAAAATATGCATTACAGTAGATGGCCATTACACGGTACAAACTAAAACATGCAGTACAATAACACTAATTTCTTGGCCTACGCTTAGGCTTATCGTCTTCATTTTCCGCTCCATCTTCATCCGAACTAATGTGGTCATAAGATTCGTTTGTTTCTTCATCCGCATCATATCCTCCTCCCTCGTGGTCGAATTCAGCATTTGACATAATGTAAATTGGGACTTGGAATCTAACATCCATCCATCCATCAAGTATCTTCAGTACTTCTTTTAGCTCTGTTACCTCTTTGATACGACTCATTTCGTGGACATTTGTTGGAAAGTAAAATATACGATCCGGTGGTACTTTCACATATCCGTTATTAATCAACGTATCTGAAAAGCTTTCTAATGTAATGGTAGACTTACCTTCGAAAAGAAGACGTAACAAGATTCTTTCTCCGCCCTGGTAATTGCTAGAGTGATGTGGAAATTGACGATCGTGGAATATGATTCGACCTCCATAATGCATTTTAACCTCCATTAAAATTAAAGTTTCCATATTCGGTTCTGTATAGCTTCATATGTCGTTGTGAGTCTATTATCATGAGTATTTATAACAGAATAAACGGATGGCAAATGCAAATTTCCGTTCTGTAGTACCACACGAATTTTCAATTCGGGGGTTTTGGGTAAACTCGTGTCATGTTTTTCTGAATCTAGGGCACAGATAGCTTTCTGTTTGCGAGGGAAAGTTAATGCAAAGGCTCACGAATTAACAATTCGGTTGCTATGCAGATAAGATTCGACAACTTTTTCAGAACCTAGGGCAGAGGGAGGTTTGTATATTCTAGGAAAAGTTGATGTGAAAGCTCACGAATTGAAAATTCGGCTGGTATGCAGATAAGATTCGACCACTTTTCAGAATCTAGGGCAGAGGGAGCTTTGTATTTTCTAGGAAAAGTTGATGCGAAAGCTCGCGAGGCTTGAATTCGGGTGCTTTGCATATAAGATTCGACATTTTTTCAGATCAAAGGGGAGAGTGATCTTTTAATTTTGGAATTTCTCTTATCGCGGCAGTAACTACCGATTTCTAAATTTCGGGGGAATACTAAAACCGAAGACTGTAATGGCGGAGTGCTTTCAAAGAAATACTGCCATTTACTGAAATATGCATTACATTCCATTGCCATTACAACATACAAACTACATATGCATTACAGTTACACTACTTTTTTGGTCTACGCTTAGGCTTATCATCTTCATTTTCCCCACCATCTTCATCCGAACAAATATGGTCATCAAATTCGTTTGTTTCTTCATAAGCATCATATCTTCCTCCCTCTAGTCGAATTCAACATTTGACATCATGTAAATTGGTCGGCATATGGTCGGCATTTGACATCAAATTCGTGAGTACATCTCTTTCCTCCGTTACCTCTTTGATACGACTCATATGGTCGGCATTTGATGGGAAGTAAAATATACGACCTCGTGGTATACTCACATATCCATTATTATACAACATATATGAAAAGCTCTGTATTGTCAAACTACACTTACATTGCAAACGAAGAGCTAACCTGAATATTTCACCGCCCTGGTAATTGCGTAAGTGACATGGATATTGGCGATCGTGGAATATGATTCGAGCTCCATAATGCACTTTCATGTGCATTTCAATATCATCATCCATTTTCCAGTTATGTGTATAAATATTCCATTGTGTACTAATATTCATGAGTATTTATAACAAAAAAAATGGAAGGCAAATGCCATTTTTCTTCTGCATTACCTCACGAATCGACAATTCGGGAGGTGTAGCATATAAGATTATGTCAGTTTTCAGAATCTAAGGCAGAGGGACCTTTGCAGTCCCGAGGAAAAGATGATTTAATCGGTCACGAGTTTATAATTCGGGAGGTTTCGCAGATAATATTCAATCATTTTTGAAGAACTTAGGGCAGAGTGAGCTTCACAATTATCACAAAAATTCCTTGGCATATCTCACGAGTTCATAATTCGGGATGTTTTGCATATAAGATTCCATCACTTTTGTAGAATTTAGGGCAAAGTGAGCTTCACAATTATTACAGAAAGCTGATGGCATAGCTCACGAGTTCATAATTCGGGAGGTTTTGCAGATAAGATTCCAAATTTGGTGAGGAGATGAGGGTAGTTGGACGTTTATAAATGGACTTCTCCAATACAATTTCTGGTACAACAGCAACTTCTCACTCTTTCTAACTCTAAGATTCCATCACTTTTGCAGAATTTAGGGCAGAGTGAGCTTCACAATTATTAAGGAAAGTTGATGGCATAGCTCACGAGTTCATAATTCGGGAGGTTTTGCAGATAAGATTCCAAATTTGGTGAGGAGATGAGGGTAGTTGGACATCTATAAATGGACTTCTCCAATACAATTTCCGGTACAACAGTAGCTTCTCACTCTTTCTAACTCTAAGTTAGTCATAATCATGTCGGAAATCAGCTCATCCGGAAGCAGCGCAGTTCGAATGTGCGAATGCAATAAGGCAGCGGTAATTATGGAGTCCGAATCGAAGGGAAACTTAGGCAGAAGGTTATGGTCATGCCCTGCCACCGGTTATACCATGTGCTACTACTGTCAGTGGATAGATCCTCCTCATCCTGAGTACTCGCAAAACGCCATCAGAAAACTACTGCAGCGTATTACTACCTTGGAACATGAAATAGCTAACCTAAGGGACAACTTGGCTCGTAACAACCGTTCTGACTAGTTTTTAGTATTTTCATGTTTAATTATGTACTACTGTCTTCGTTTCAGAACTACGTACCCCATCCTTTTGTAATGTTTGTGTTGTACCCATGTTGTAACGTACGTTTTTAATCCATGTCGTAATGTTTACGTTGTACCTATGTTGTATGTGTTTTAATGTGTGGAAAAGGAATTATTGTAAGAAATTGGACGAAACGCTATAAATTTACAATTCGAAGCTTCATTTGCAGTAAGAAATAAATGAAAACACACTTTCTAATACTTCATGCATGACGTCCATCAAACATCATTCAGTAGCCACTTCTATGACCTCCATCATAACCGTTGAAATAGTTCCTAGTTGACACTCTTGACGGGGGAGAACCATAACTTGGGCTACTACTAAAACCACTTGCACTTGGTGTTCTGAAATCTGAAAAAACAGAACCTTGATATTGATGTTGTTCAGTGAAATTAAATTCTTGAAATGATGATTTGGGTTGGCGGTATGGACCGGGCATGAAGGAGCTAGGTCCCGGATCGCCGTGATTGTACATTCCAAAAGTATGGACGCCGCTGAATCTCCTTGGTGATCCGTCCTGTGCCGGTATGGAATCTGTATCCAACCGCTCTGCCCTCGATCTTTGGGATGAATCATCGCCTTTATAACTTATTACCTGAGGAAGACCTTGAGTCATGACAGACCCTATTACTTGCATTATAATTTTTCTCAAAGGATCGTCATCTGCATAACCTCGAAGTACTTCCACATTCTCCAAAATTATTGATTCAATGTGGTTCAGGCGCTGTAAATATAACCGGATGTATGTAGTTAGTATTTTAGACAATATTACAATCATATTTAATAAATTCACATCTATATGAATATTACTTACACAGACGGCTTGTAGTGCTAACGACCTGGGTTGTTGGTCAAGTTCAACGACCAGTTTTGTTGAGTCTGCATCGTTGTAAGGATGAGAGTGTTGTCTATACCAGTCCATATAATCACTTGAAGTTTCCCAAACTTGGTTGCTGATGGGCAAATCATCGTCTTCCACGCAGTGGTCGAACCAGCTTCCAAAATTATTGTCCCCGGAATTGTATTTGACCATATAACCACCAAAATTTCTTGAAGGTCTGTTACATTGCACTGGTTCGATAGGTGGATTCCTCGGTTTTATTTGTTTTCTTCCAAACTGTCTTACAAACCTATCTGGGTTATAACCTTCTTCCATACCCAGGTACTGCAGGGTCCCTTTGTAGTGAGACACTTTGAATGCGCGTTTATTCACCACTTCCTTCCACGGCATCCAGCATACCTACAAAAAAGTATGATTTCTGAATACATGGTATACCAACACTATCAGTTTAAAAACGGGAAATAATTTGAACCTCGTCCAATCGCATTAAATCTAATTGTTTTCGTATTCCCTGAATCCTCTCCTGTGGTGGCTTTCTAGCACGACGTCTTTCATTACAAGAAGCGTACGGTCAAGGCACCGTAAAAGATGTATCTGTTGTCTCATGACCTTTAAACATTGGGAAATACGCCCATATCCAACTCTGAAAAAGGTTACAGTTAATTAGTTGAGCATTACAACACGAAAAACAAACTTGGTTATGTGTCTGTGCAATACCTGTAGCAGTAATGGGGAACCACTAAATTTTGCCACATAACGTCGATTAGCCATTCCCAATTCACGCTACAGGTATGCTAACGTTGCAGATCCCCAAGCGTACCGCTGCGTGTTGCTATGGCGTAGCAACGGATGAAAATTACGGATATTCATTTTTGTTCCAGTCTTGTCTTGGAACAGGAGGGTAGAAGTAATGGTTGCAAGGTAGAGTGAGGCAATAGTATGTTGTTGATCTTCATGTACAACTTTTTCTGTCATCATTTTACGTAACGCTGCAACTAAAAACCTTTTGTTTTTTTTGTATGCGTACACTTCTTCAACCTCCATGCCCAACATATCACCTAGTTTATTGAACAACTCATTGTCCGTCATTGAAGGGGCTACTGGCAATCCAACAACTTTAAGGCCAAGGAGTTCATACACATCATGCAATAAGGGAGCCATTTCTCCCCATGGGGAGAAATGGCTCCTACGATATTGGCACGTGTCATTACCGGGTAAATACCCCTACGATATTTAGATCACTCCACGTGTCATTATGATTGTGATGTTGTGTTTTGTTAAAAGCAAAGACAGTAAAAGAACTAATATAATAAGCTAAATACTTACAGAGTTGCAGCTTTGCATACAACATCTAGGAAGAACAAGTTACGAAGAACTGTTACAAAATTACTGGTTTGCCAGATGCTGGTTCCGGCAGCGGAAAAATGCAGATGGAGACGGTATAATGTTGGATGTGGTTGAAGAACAAGCTATCAAGAAGTGCTACATAAAAAGACAGGTTTGGCGAATGCCGATTTCAGGAGGTTTGTCGAATGCTGGTTTCGGGATCTATCAATTAAATTGAAAACAATAACGCATTTAATACAGTAACGAGCCGTAGAAAGCGGGATCCTCACGAATTTAACATTAGGGATGAACGCTGCATATTTACCTTTTCCAGCAATATAAAATTGATTTCCTTACTCTATAAATAGACCCTCAACACAAGCCATTTGGAACACACATTCACTCCCATTTCTTGATTTATAATTTCTCTGAAATTTCACTTCTTAACGTCAGTATGTACCCGAATCGTCCCACTCTATTTCTTGCCTCTTCATCGACAATGGATCCAGGTGGGAAACTGTGTTGGTGTGGGAAAAAACCAACTTTGCAGATGTGTACCGAACAACTCGGTTCTGACAAGGTGAGTTACGAGAGAAGATATTGGGGATGACCAGATAGGTGTTGGGATTCCCTTGAAGACGAGCCAGGTTACAAATACAAACATTGGATCGATGCACCATACACGGGTCGTGCAAGGGTGGTAATTGAAGAACTAAATGCAGACAACTTGTGTAACTGGGCAAAGGTTCGAGGGCTTGACGATGGGCTTGAGCTGTTGAGGATTGGAACAAAAGAATGGAGCGAAGAAATAGATGAACTGAAAGCCAAAAACGCTGAGCTAATGGAGGAAAACGCTGCACTTGCTGCAGAATTGGAATCAGCACTGAAGAAATTGACATATCATTGAGCTTTCTAGTATCGTCTCTTGTTTACTTTCTGTGTCGCTTGTCTTTCAATTTCAGTGTATGATGTTGTAACAATTGTTTGTCATCCTTGTCGTCAAATTCCAAGTATTGTTCACTTAATTTGAAGTTTGAAGTAATGCAGTTATGTGAAAAGTGAAGCTCATAAACACATATCCTTACAGAATAAAATATAATTTACAAAATTGACTTTATAAATTTATTTATAAATTCGAATAAGGCATTCGTAGACATGCTACAGTATTGTTCTTCCCGGATTCTTGGAAGAAGGGGAAAGGCAGAAAGCTGCGGAATTGCTACACACAGCTCCCGAATTCTGAATTCGGCCGCTTTCAAGTATTTCGAATTTCGAGAACAATTTTTGTTCAAACACTGTGAATTGTAAATTCGCAAGCCTCCATTCAAGCCTATAAATACGCATCAGAATGTAGTATTGCCACATTCAGAACTACATCTTCCTCCATAAAAACACTCTGTAAGGAATTTTTAATGGACTGGGGAAACAGTAGCAGCAACGGTCATTTGACGGTATTTACCTAAGTTCGTTTTACTTAACCTAAATAAGGGAACGTCATTTGTTATTATTATTAACACTTTGCATTTTCAGGTCCACGTTCCGTTTAGTTGCCCATTCACGCAATGCGAGTTTTTCGGCCCTCAAAACAACTTGTACAACCACCTACACGAGGAACATGGAGACGCTGTGTACAATCTGAAGCGACACCTCGGATTTGTAATGAGAAGAACCGATGACTTTGTTGTCATAATAGAACAGGACAAAGATAAGACTATCTTCATACTAGACACCAAAACTATGGAAATTAGTTCAATTGTCGACCTGAACAAGGTTGCAGACCCTCCTACGTGGTTCGGTACCTTAGTTGTGAAACAAATCTTTGGTGCGTTTTGGGTTTGTCCACGGACGAACTACATTCGAGCTAATTCTGAGGTTTTCTAGGAAACAATAGTAGTCCGAACAAGTGACACCCTTACTAGGTTACAAGTCCTGGACCATTTCTATGATGCTGATGGACATATGTATGTGGAACATATCCCCGCGGAAACTTAATGTAATCTGTGCTCTTGCTTATGAACTTTGCTTAAGATTTAGAAAAATGGGTGCTATTTACTTTCTTGTACCGTCACTTGTTTACTGTCTGTGTGGTGTGTCTTTAAATTTCAATGTATGATGTTGTAACGGTTGTCTGTAATCCTTCTCCTCGAATTCTAAGTATTGTTTACTAAATTTGAAGTAATCGCCTTTCAGTGTAAATTGAATATCATAAACCCATATCCTTACAAAATAAAATATAATAAGTAATTAACTTCAATAATGGAAAAAATATTTCAATGATTGTAAGACAGGTCACAGCGTAAATGAATTAATAAAGTGTAATAAGGCATTAATTAATTTATAATGCCAATTTTTTTTTAAAATTAATTAATTATTTTTTATGAAATTAGACTCTATAATTGAAGAAGAAACGACACATAAACGCTGATATCTTAGATTATGGGAGCGCAACGAGCCGTACAAGGAACGAGTACGATGCTAGTTCAACGAGGAATAGAGAGACATTTTGTTTGCCATAAGAATAATTTTGTTTTCATATATACTTCGATGGTCATAATCTATTTAATTGTAATTTTCTCATACCAAGAACTAAATGTTTAAGCGATAAAACACAAATAACGTGTTAAAAACCAAAATGCAACATACAAATACATTAAATGTTGTCTTCACAATCAAACAAACCATGTCTTATCGAACACCATAGGCAAATGTCTAAAACCGCAAGCATACATAAAACACATATCCATAAAACAAGTAACAGGAAAAATACATGAACAACTCAAACCACATCATCATCATCTCCAACATCAGGGTTTGCCCCACCTGCTGTTGCGCGCTCCTCCGCCATACGGGACGACTCCCCTCGCTCATATACTGATGGCATGGTGGGTTGGGGTGTCGAAGAAGACATGACATCCATCTATGACGCCCTAACAAGAGGACCATCATCGGTGGCAAGTTGCAAAAGATGTCTCCACTGGTACTCGCAACAAGGAGGGCCTGTCTGCAGCTGTCTCTCGACGTAGGAAGTAATAAGAGCAAGACGTTGTCAATAAACAAACATGCATATGGATGTAGATGTAACATTTATAATAAAATATAATAACGCAGAATAATAAATCAAACATACCCGATGTGTGTCAATAAACGGCGAAGGAACTACATCCATTCGGGGCTGCCTCTCTGAAAACCGACTAACATACGGATGTGATATCTGGAGGTACCAGTCTAAGTAGCCGGGATCCACGGACCAAGGAGGGGAAGCAACAGGGCTCTCCATGATGTACGGATATAGATGGTCCTTCATTCTCTCCCAACGATCCCACTCCTCAGCGAAATCCACAATATACTTGTTCTTGCCCCGTGAATTAATAGGTCGAGAGACTCGTGCTGGTGGAATAGGATCTAGAGGTCTGCTCTGTTGTCGTCCAAACTGACGTAGCACCCTATCCGGCATGTAGGGCTCCTGAATATCGAGGAACTTCAGCGTTCCTCGATATGTAGAGGCCCTAAATCGGTCCACAAAATCTAGGTTGCCGTAAGGCATCCAACATATCTACAACATTAAAATACGATGTACAAAGTAAACAATTTGCAAAGTTAACAATTTGCAAAGTTAACACAATTAACGTATAAAAGAAGTCAATAAGCAGTACTTACATCCTCTGGCCGATACTCATCTAGAATCCGCCGGTAATGAATGCGGCTCTCATCGTCCTGGGTAGCAGTCCTGCCAGTGTGGTAACGGGCTGCGCGTCTCTCATCATCACCTGACATATCACGCCCGAAGTTGGGGTTCCTCGGGAAGTAAATGAAGTACATCCAAATCCAAATCTGCTAGAATTAATGCAAATCGTTACACTTCTAAAATATTTACAGGTGTATATCACTTATTTATTACAACGTACTTGTAAAAGATAAGGACAACCACCGAACCCAACCACTCCACTCCTAGATGCCTCTCCTAATTCCCGATAGAGATTTGCAAGGACAGCAGCGCCCCAAGCCGTATCTACTACTCTCGTCGGATCGTCAAATAATGGCAACAAGCGGGTCTGCAGCAGGGTTGTGCTCTTGTCCACAAACAAACTACTAGACAATGCACACAGGATCATCATCGTCCTCAATCATCCGCAATACGTGAGTCCAAAAACTACAAGCCCTAACCCGACCCTGCCTCAGAGGCGCTGTCATGTTGTACTCATCTAGTGGGGACACATAACTGGGATCAACTCCAAACATGTACCCAAACAGCTCATTGGAAAACCTCCTCTCTTGCAGGGCATTAGAAAAAGGCCATGTAGTCGCAGGTAATCCCTCAATGGCAAGGCCCAAAATCATTGCTACATCATGCAACGTAATCGTGATCTCTCCCCAAGGAAAATGGAAGTTGTTCGTCTCTGGGTGCCAGTTCTCAATGAACGCTCCAAAGAGGTTGTGATTCACATACCCATACTGCAAATCCCTGTTACGTGTCAACCTAGTCTGCTCAGCGATCCAGAACCAAGAACCCTCTGGAGGATCCTCTGGTAAGTAAGGGCCAAAACGTGCAAAATCATTGGGCCGGGTGTAGCATCGGGTTCGCCGTGTGAACTCCTGTGGGGGTTGGCCTCGTGGTTCTGTGTTTGCAATCTTATGTGCAATGTGCACATCGAAACTATGCAAAACACAAGGAGGTGGTTGGGCAACAACGGGAGGAGGAGGTGGTGAATCAACTGCTACTAAAGGTTGGGGGTCAGTACTAGGAGGAGAATGAACAACAGGACGACGAACGGGCTCAACAACCGGCGGACGTCCTTCATCAAACCGAGGCGGTGGTCCATCAACAATAAGCGGGGAGTGCGAATGAAAATCAACATGTGGAGGGGAAGACGAGGGCTCAACTGTAGGAGGAGGCACGCTCACAAACGGTACTACTGGAGGCTGTGAAAATGACGGGTCGTCATTATCAATATCATCTACGGCAGGGCCTACTGATGACTGCACCTGATCAGATACAACCCTCTTACCCCTACCCCTACCACGACCTCTATTCCCCCGGGATGAACCAACACCCCTCTAGACCCACCTCTCTTGCGACCTGAAGCCGTGACTATACGAATGGCCACATTTCTTCCACCCGCAGTGGATTTCCTAATTTTACCAGCTACTACCTAACATTTAGACATTACTTATAGCAATTAATTATTTAAACAAACACTTGTTTATAAATACACGATTTTTTTAACTTATTACTTATACCATTTTAGAAACACTTATACAATTTATTTTCTAATTTCGGTTTACTTCCAATTTTTCTACTTGTTTGTTTTAATAATTCTATGTCGACTAATTGCTTGTAAAATTTCAGTTATATTGCGTTTTTCTACACAAATTATCTATCTAAATTCTAATCCTAAAAAACAATATATATAGTTAACATCTATTACTATTTCTACTATTTTTTAAATAATTTTTTTTAATCATTTTCTATTTAACGTTTTAATATCATTTCACATGCAACTTCTATTATTACTAGTTCTACTTTTTCAAAATTATAATTAACATGCAAAATAATTATATTAAACGGTTTTGCTTCATACATAGTAGTAATTATACTATTTATACTAATTACACCATTTTTACAAAATTTTTACCATGCCAAATATATAAATTGATTACCACTAGTTATAATTAACGTTTTTATCATTTTACATGCTACTTTTATTATTACCGCTCGTTAAATTATTCATTTAGTACGCTAATAAATATTCGAATTTATAAATTTACTTACCTCGTCCGGAATCCGTCGGGCTCTTTTTGGAGGAGGAAGATCAGCCATTAATTCTTCCGCCCGTTTCACCGACTCGGCTCCGACCCTTGCTTGCTTATCGGGTCTTCGTTTGCTGTTTCCTCATAGCTCCCGAGTGCCTCTCTTACCCTTCTTCGTCTTCAAGCTCCTCCAGATCTACTTTCTTTCCCTTCCCCTTCCCCAAACTCCTTTCTTTCGGGGTTTCTTCCTCAACTCCTCTTTCGGGGTTTCTTGCCTCGGAACAACTCCACCCTCCAACGCCGCCTCGCACTCCCTAAATTCGATATCGCCTTCTCCCACCAACCCGGCCTCCATCGGCTCCTCCCGGATCTTCTCTACCCAGTTCTTCAATTGATTTTTCAGGAGGAGGCACCGGTGAATCAATTACGGGTTCACCGAGAAAATTTTAGAGTTCACTATCAAAGTACATGTTCTTCTTTCCATTTTTTTTTTAGAAGAAATTTATTAAAGTAATTTTCTTGAGAAGAAATTTTAAACGACTTGGGTTAGAAAAATCGTAAATAAATTATTCTTTTTTCAAACAATTACTTTGTTACTCTTTAAGGTTTATTTTTATTTAAAACAATTCTTGCTAGATTTTCTTAAACCATAAATTAAAAAAAATGCTTAAATATTAATTACAACATCAATATTTAGGTCATTTCATGCTACTACGTTATTTATACTAGATCATTCTGCAAATAAATTTTAATAACAATAAATAATATTTATAAAACTTGAATTAATAAGTGAAATATTATCATATATTTAGTTCGTATTTTTACCCTGGACCTCATATTGTTTTAATATTATCGATGAAATTATGCGCCAGTTTTAGTATTTCTAACTTGTATTCGTAATGATTACTCATTGATAACCAATGTCGTCCATATTAATCCTAAATTACAAAAACTCAAATTACAAGTTGAAAATGAGCAAAACATTCATAAGAATATATATGGAAAATTAAAATCTCTCTGCATATAATTAGTAAAAGAAAACTCTATACTCATTCAAATACGACGAGTAAGGAACGCGTCAAGAGCTACGCGTAGGAAGACCACGTCAACGTGACGAGAGGAGGATGAAGACGTCGCTGCAACGAGGATAAGGTCGGCCGAGTATATTTCGCCCATTTATTGTATATTCCTTATGTAATTGGTAAAAGATATTAAAAAGAATATATTTTGTCATATTTTATATCGTCATTAGATAGAAGAAAAATATATTATCCTATTTCCTTAAAGATAGAACTAGGGTTAGTCTATAAACAGAGGGTAACGCCTTCTTTGTAATCATTCAGCCATCTCGAGCAATAATACAAGTATAAGCCCTTAAACCCTAATTTCCCATCGTGTTCTTCAGTGTTAAGATTGTTACCGTCAAGTTTGATTTTTTCCCTACAATTGCTTAGTTATCATCTCGTTGGTAATTTAGCTACAAACAATTGGCGCCCATCGTGGGGCTAGATAAAAAAAGTATCATCTTTCCACGCGAAGAGAACGCTTCCTCTCCAAAAATCCATGATTATCCCAAGCTCAACCAAGAGATACAATGACGGGATCTTCACCGTTTTAGGGGTCCGCCTCCTGATCTTGCGTCCAACACAAAAAGGCTCGCTAGAAATGTTGAAGGACAAGACAGAGTCTCCCCGGTCCACTATGCCAGATCGACGAATCAGGACCTCCCTATCACGTTTGAAAGCCTAAGCGAAAGACTCAAACACCACGAAAACCTGGTAATCTCCGTGATCATCAAATACTGCGACGTCAGGAGGATCCTGGTGGATAACAAAGGTTCAACCAACATCATAACCCTCTCCGCCATCATCGAACTCGGACTTTCTGTCGACGATTTCGTCGGAAAGCGTATCCGTTTGAAAGGCTTTAGCGGAGAAATAGCTGAGATGCTGGGAGAAATCACCCTTGTAACGTCGGCTCAAGGCATCAGCATACCAACATGGTTCGTGGTGATGGAAGTCGAATCGCCTTACAACGCTATTCTAGGGAGACCCTGGATCCACGACATGAAGGCAGTTCCATCCACATATCACCAATCTATGAAATTTCCGACGTTGTGGGGCATACGCGAAGTAAAAGGCGAGCCTTACACGGCTAAGGAATGCTACCGAATTGGAATGAAGGGCACTGCGATGCAATCCTCGATCTTGAATCCCCGCGTTGTGTGAAAGATATCCAGAAGTTGACAGGTAGAGTCGCCGCGTTGAACAGGTTTATCTCCAAAGCTTCGGACAAAAATCGCCTCTTCTACGACACACTAAGAAAAAACGAGTCTTTCTCCTGGACGGAACGGCACGAAGAAGCGTTCATGGAGCTTAAGAATTACTTAGCAAATCCTTTACTTCTATCCAAGCCTTAAGAAGGAGAACCCCTATTCATATACCTGGCGGTCTCCGAGATAGCCGTCAGCGCCGTACTCGTAAGGGAAGAAGGAGATGAGCAACAACCCGTCTATTACGTGAGCAAAATGCTATCTTTCGCCGAGACAAGATACTCTGCCATGGAAAAACTAACCCTAGCAATGGTAATGGCGTCAGTAAAGTTAAAGCCATACTTTGAGTCCCACACTATTGTAATAAGAACTACATCTCCTTTGAAGAACATATTAAAAAAGCCAGAGCTGTCAGGGAGGCTAACAAAGTGGATAGTTCACCTCAGCTGCTACGATATCATCTACGAAGGAAGAAAAGCGATCAAGTCCCAAGCTTTAGCAGATTTTGTGGCGGACATCAGTCCGACTTTGAAACAAGAAGCAACGTCACAGGTAAACAAAGTAGAATACGCAAAGTGGACGTTACACACAGACGGAGCAATGAATCAAAACGGAGTAGGACTAGGCATCGTCCTGGAATCTCCACAAGGGGATAGGATTGTCCAAGCTATAAGATGTGACTTCAAGGCGACGAATAATGAAGCCGAGTACGAAGCCTTGATCACCGGCCTACGCGTAGCCATCGACCTACAAGTTCAAAAGCTCAACATCTATTGCGACTCACTGCTCGTAGTCAACCAAGTTCGAGGGGAGTACGCACCCAAAGATTCCAAGATGACGTTATACCTTGAGGTAGTGAAAGACTTATTCGAGAAGTTTAAAGGTTGCCAAATCAGGAAAATCCCCAGAGATGCTAATGCACAAGCCGACGCGTTGGCGAAGCTCGGATCATCCATCGATCCCAGAGAATACCAGAAGATCCCCTTCTCCACTTAAGCAACACGTCCATCAACAAAGAGGTAACTCTAGAGCAAGCACTCATTGTAAGAAGTCAAGATTCGTGGGTAACGCCTTACTACGAATGGTTACAACACAAGCGCCTCCCGTGTAACGCGTATGAAGCAAGACTCTTGAAGCAGAAAGCAACTACCTTCGTGGTAGATAAGGGCCAGTTGCTCAAATGGTCTTCCAACAGCATGTTCCCGACATGTCCAACAGAAGAGAAAATCCAGGCCATCTAACATGAGTTGCACAATGGGGAATACGGAAATCATTCCGGAAGAAGAAGCCTAGCGGTCAAAGCGCACTCGGCGGGATACTACTGGCCTACAATGAGACAGGACGCCATGAACCACGTCAAGAGATGTGGCGCCTGCCAAAGGCATGCTCCAATCCCACATCAGCCGGCGGAAAAACTCCACTCCGTCACGTTGCCCTGGCCGTTCATGCAATGGGGAATGGACATAGTAGGTCCCATGCCCCTAACCTTGGGTCCAAAGACGTTAATGCTCGCCGTAACAGACTACTTCTCCAAGTGGATAGAGGCCGAAGCGTTCAAAAACATCAAAGATTCCCATGTCATCTCCTTCATCGAAAGAAACATCCGCGGCGGAAATCTGCGCCAGGGAGGAATTTCGTTAGCCTACACCTTCAAGGCTCCATCTACGCGTACACAACGTTAGCCAAACCGCCGACTCCGATTCGACGCTTCCCATGATTGTTAGTGACATGGCAATTGTTTGTGCCTAAAAATACGACGAGAAAGGAACGTGTGGTAAGCTACGCGTAGAAGGATGACGTCGACGCGACGAGAAGCAGTGAAGATGTCATCGACGTGACGAGATGTGGAAAAGGACTCGTTTGTCTTGAAGATTAGGTCGGCCGAGTGTATTTTATCTTATTCCTTATTATATTCTTGTATTTGGTAAAAGATACGATAAATAATATCTTTTACCTTGTTTTTTTATATCATTATTAGATAGAAGGAAAAGATAAGATCTCGTTTTCCTTAAAGATATCGTTAGGGTTAGCCTATAAAATAAGGCTAACGCCTTCTTTGTAATCATTCAGCCACCATACGAGTAATACCAAGTTCAAGCTTCAAACCCTAAATTCTTATCTCGTCTTATATTGTTCTTGATTATATTGTATTCTTTGATCTTTGCCCTACAATTGCTTAGTTATCATCTCGTTGGTAATTTCGCTGCAAACAATTGGCGCCCACCGTGGGGCAAGATCAAAAAGGTATCGTCTCTCCACACGAAAAGAGCTTCTTTTTTGAAGGAAATCATGACGAATCCGACCAACAGCCCACGTGACGGCGAAAAGAGGCCTGAGGAAGAAGACCATGTGACGTTTCCTCTCGTTCCAGTAGACGAAGACGCGGGGAAAGATCTCGAGAATACTCCCAATACTCCAAAGAGAAACGCTTCCGTAGAAAAGAAGGGGGTAGACGGCGAAGTAACTGACGTAGCTTCCGTTAAAGCACAATTCAACTCCTTCGAGAAGGTCCAGGCAGAAGCTATGCACGCAGGCAAAAAGACGGCGCTAGAGCTTACTAAAGAGAACGAGAGACTGAATTCAATAATCAAGGAACTCAAGGCGGGATTAGCAGGACCACGCACCTATGTCCGTTGTCAGAACGTCGTTCGACGCCTTGACCTAGACGTCGTTGTCGAAGAGGACGACGTATACAGACCCCAAGAGCACCATGATTACGTTCCTCGTAGAGAAACGATTCAAAGGAAGAAACCTGAGGAAAATATGACTCCAAGCGTCGTCACCACGATCGTAGCACAGCAGGTCGGAGCTCTAAGAAGAGAGATGATGTTAATGCCCGGAGCCTTCATGAAGCGTTAAGATGTTCGCCGAGCTCTCCAACATATTCCGCCTACAATTCACCAGCAGTAAGATGTTCGCAAAGCAACCCTCATATCTCCATAATATGCGCATGAACAGGGGCGAAACCATAAGAGCCTTCATGAAGCGTTTCAATGACGAAAAGATCGCCATCCCAGATTGTAGCGAGTCTACCGCTGCCGATGCGTTCAAACGTGCCCTCTCCCGAGATAGTGACCTATACAAGGAGTTGACAATGACTCGCCCTGATTCATTCGTCGCGACGAGGGAAAGGGTCATGGAAGCTATGCGCTTAGAGGAAGATCTCCAGAGGCACGCCAAAGAAAATTCTCGATCTCCGTGTAGACAAACTCCTCCGCGTAAGAACTCTCCTCAGCTTCAACATAACGACCGCCATCAAGAACGAGGAAAACGCCATGATAGGAGGAACAAGCCGTTTCAAACAGAACCGCCAATGGTGCATAATGTGAGTGAAGTTGATAGCGTCAATATGGTCAACAGAAATATCCCCATGAAGACTGATGCATTGCGAGTTATGAGCACGATGGAAGGGTTACGTGACGTGCAATGGTCTAAGAAGCCGAACCCAGGAAGAAGAACCAGAACAGGGAAGGGATATTGCGAGTTTCACAATGATACAGGTCACACAACGGATGGTGTTGAACTCTGAGAAAAGAGGTATTAAGGTTGCTAAAGAGGGGAGATTTGAAGGATCTTCTCTCTAGAGAAGGAAGGAACGCGTTCGAAGGAGTAAAGAAAGAAAGGAAGTCTCCCACCCCTCCTCCACCTCCATCGAATCGTAACCGAAGTATACACACCATCCTCGGAGGTTCCTCCGCGAGTGGCTACACTGCGTCCGCCGCTACAAGGAATATCAAGATCCTACGTGACGATAGTAATATGACGCGAGTGTATCAAATCCTTCCTACCAGAAGAAATTACCCGATCACGTTCGAGGAACCAAACGAGATGGTGGAGCATCACGATAAGTTAGTTATCTCCCTCACCGTCAGCAATTGCCTAGTCAAGAGAATCCTCATAGACAACGGGAGTTCTGCCAATATAATTACTACATTTGCTATAAAAGAACTCGGATTATCCAACGACGACGTCATGAAGAGGTACGTTCCCTTGGTGGGATTCAGTGGCGAAGTAGCAAGCATGTTGGGAGAGATCACGTTGGAAACCTATGCAAGGGGTATCAATATACAAGCAAAGTTTGAAGTGATGGAGATCGAATCGCCTTACAATGTCATCCTAGGAAGACCTTGGCTACACGACATGAAAGTTGTACCCTCGACAGTCCATCAGTCCCTGAAATTCCCGTCTCCATGGGGAATTCAAGAGATCAAAGGCGAGCTTCAAGTTGAGAGAGAATGCTATAACATCGGAGTGAGAAACACCACTAAGGCATCGTCGGGTAAGGAAAAGAAGGCGTAGCAATCAAGGAACCACGAAGAAAAGACTAGGGGTGGAAAGTCAATCCCCGACGCGACGAGAAAAAAAAAATTCGACATGCAAAAGGATACCAATCTACCAAGTAAATACGAGCAAAAAGTCCAAGAAAAGAGCAACAACTTAAGCTACATGTTCCTAAAGCATCACCCGCCATAAGTCAAGTCCAACAAAAGTGATAAGAATTTCCGAATTTCCTAGCATTATTTTCTTTGTGTTTTTTCTCGCATGAGTAGGATTAGTTTCTTTCCAGAGTTTCAATAAGTTAGCGTCGTTATCTTAGAGTCGAAGCGACAAGGGGTCGTAACGACTAGGGGTAAGCGTCAGCGTCAAAGTTTGTTAGTTCATGATGCATCTCTTTTTCCTCTGACTTGTTAAAGTAGACGAGTTGTTTTATTTCCAAATTACTTGCTCTGTGTCTATGACGTAACACCAAGCTTAATAAGGCCGCGGCGAAAATCCGCGCCGGGGAGGAATTTTGTTAGCCTACGCGTTCAAGGCTCCATCTATGCGTATGCAACGTTAGCCAAACCGCTGACTCTGAGTCGACACTTCCCATGATTGTTAGCGACGTGTGGCAATGGTCATGGGGAATGAAGCCCAGCACCTCACGAAACCGGCATGGTCCTCTGAGAAAAGAAGGGAAACCTATTGCCACGACCACTCTCCAGGAACGCGTACTCGCGCCTTCCACGGCCCCTCTGAGAGTCATGAATCCACGGGCAAAACGCCAAACCGGCAGGGATGCGTCCACCGGCATCGTAAGTCCTAACAATCGAGAAATCGGATGCTACACGATGAATAGGCCCGTCGATTAAAAGAGTTCGACGTCGACCTAACGCTAGCAACTGCAATGAACATATTATCTTATCAAGTAAGTAAAACTTTCTAACGCGTTCATTACGAACAAAGTACCATACCAGGGGTAGAAAACTACAACCTAAAGATAAAGTAGCATGAGCAAAAAGCCAAGGACAAAGCTTACGAGATACGAGTAAGAAGTCACGAAAATTCAAGCCAAAAGAAAATAAGTTCTACACCTACGCAAAGCAAGATACGCATACCAAAGTAGAGCACATAAGATATCAAAGCCAGGTAAAGGGCAAGCTCCCAAGACGCCTCCGACATGCACGACACAAGAAATGAAGTACAGAATACAACAAGTAAAGAAAAGCCCAAGGGTCTTTGGTAGCTCTAACCTAGTCTACGGGAAGCCTAAGCCAAACCTACCAAAAGGGGTAGGACCACTCGAGGAAACATGCAAGCACACCCAAAGCTGAGGAATGTATAGGATACGCGTCAAGCAAGACCGAGATCACCTACCTGTAAGAGAAGGACAAGGAAACTAGAAAGCACCTCCGAAGTAAGGAAACTAGAAAGATAGAAATATCATCAAGACAATCCAAAGAAAAGAGTTACTCGTTCAACCCATAGACGAATACGCTATCGCCAAGAAGAACATGTCTAGACGCAACGACATACTTAACGCGTAAAAGATCCAAGAATCAAAAAAGTAATATTATAGAAGCCCATCGAGAAGGGCAAGAACAAAAGTACTTACAAAAAAATGCCCCGAAGACCGGCGACGTGTAAACAAAAAGAAATTTACAGAAAGTCCAAGGCAAGAATGACCCCGGAAAATCATAAAGATTCACTATCATATTCAGAAGAGCTCGACTAGGAACCATCTGCGTCCTCGTATTCATGTTCGTCCTTGCCCTCATCTTCATAATATTCTACGACGACTTCTTCATCAACATCCTCGCCATCTTCGACGCCTTCGTTAGGATCAACCTCATTAAGGTGAGGAGCATCCTCCTCCATGACGTGAGGATTCACTGGAGGATTCAAGGGCGAAGGTCCCTCCTCGACACCTTCAGGAAGCTCCGCGAACGCCTCCTGAAACTCCCTCCGCTCCTTTACTGGGTCCCAACCATGATATTGACCAGCAGCATACTGCTCAATGACCTCCACGCGAGAAAGCCAAGACCAATAAAGCTTCACCTCCTTGAGCTCCGAGGCATGCTTCTTCTCCGCCTTAGCCATCTCGTCCTCCAAAGCGGCAATCCTCGCCTTCGAGTCTTCGACTTGCTTAGCAAGCTCGTCGTGAAGTTTGAGCATCGTCGTGGCCTTTTCTTGAGCCTCACTCTCCGCCTTACGCGACGCCTCAACCGTCGCATTAAGATCGTTGATCTTCACCTCGTCGCCCGACTGCTTGGCCTCCATAGCCTTCATTCGGTCGACAAAATCAAAGAAACATCCCCAGATGCACAACGAAGACTGGAGAGCCTAAGAAAGAAAAGACAAAGAGGTCAGAATCAAATCAAAGATAAGAAACTCGGCGCAAAAAGCAAGAACAACCTACCTGCCATTGCGTAGCAAGGGCCTCTCCCATCACATCCTCTGTAGTAATCGAGCGATGGAGGATTTTGAAGCCCCTTCATGGCAGGAAGGAACAATCTCCCGGACGCGACGACACAAGATATAACTCCCGGAAAGTCGTCAACAGTCTCGAAGTCAAAATCCAATTTCCCAGCAACCTTCTCCTTGCCCTTGCGCGACTTCTTCGCCGGAATTGAAGAAGGAGATGGAGACGAGACGAGCGAAATCATAGGTGTGATATGGATAGGAACCTCAGAAGCAGTTCCCTCTCCGATACGACTCCTTTTCCGCGACGCGATAAGAGAGGATGCAGATTTTCCTCCACTACGAACGCGGGAGATATCTGCGGATACTAAAGAACGACAAATAAAGAAGAAGTTAAGACCCTGAAAGCAAAGGAGAAAAGAGAACAAGATAAAAGAACGTGAATGGGTTATCTGTTAGAGCCGTGGAAGCGACGCGATGACCTTCCCCGTCGTGTCCATGAAAAGTCTGATCACTCTCAGGGATCTCAAGGAGCCTGTCAATGATCTTCTTGGTCTCTCACCTTGCCACGATAACGTCAGAGTTGACTGCCAAAAAGCGCAAAATGAGATCCAATATAAGCAAAGCGTCGACGACAAAAAAAATACATAGTAAAGATTTGAAAGGAAGAAAAGGCAAACTCACTCGTAGGATTCCAGCATTCGATGAGCCAAGAACACTCTTCACCTAGAGTCGATTTCTTCACGAAATAAAAGAAGTTGGCCTAGAAACGATCAGCCTGACTTCCCTCAATGGCAATTTTAGCCGCTTTAGGTCTTGACTTAAGACCTACTCTCCCGACCGTCCTAGTTTGGACGTTCAAAGAATAGGCGAGATCATCGACGGCGATCTCGACGCCATACTTTGCCGTCGCATCGTCCAAAGCGCCGAAAATCCTCCAGACGCTCGGCAGAAGCTGTCCTACAGCCACTCCTAGCGTAAGCATGAACACTTTCGTCAACGGCGAGAAGGGAAACCTATGACCAGTGAGGAAAGGGTATTCATATACCGCTATCCATCCCGGACGGTGTGCGTCGGCAGACACCCCTTGGGGAGGTATCTCAATCTCCACCTCGGGACCAAGATTCGCCAACGATCTTAGCCTCTCGACACTACGCGCCTCTGAAGATTTGCAGTCAGAGCCCTACAAGATAAACTTCGGTACATAGAAAGAAGCCATTTGGAGAACTAAAAGAATAAGTAAAGAAGAAATTTGAAGAAAGAGAGAGAGGGCAAAAGATCTGTTAAGCGTGAATAGACGAGAAAGCAAGGAGCATTCAGAATAAACGAGTCGTAGAAGAAGTAGGAAGAAAATAAATCTTCTCCTTATATAGCCGAAGAGATCGCGAGAAACACGTAAGAGAAATCAACGTTATTATAGCCGTTAGGAAAACTAGCCGTTACAACTGAGCGTTACCGGCGCAGATAGTGAAGCTCCTCGCCTAATGCATGGAAATGATTGAAGAAAAACGATGATCGAAGCTTTGTGACGATACTAAAATTTCAAGTGAGGTAATCATCAACACGTTCCCAGTGTAATGAAGACGTATTCCTTGAAGAAAGAAGGCGTCTCCCAGCTCTACTAGACGTTAAGCCCTGTAAGACGCCTTAGGGGTATTGTTTGTGCCTAAAAATACGACGAGAAAGGAACGTGTCGTAAGCTACGCGTAGAAGGATGACGTCGACGCGACGAGAAGCAGTGAAGATGTCATCGACGTGATGAGACCTGGCAAAGGTCTCGTTTGTCTTGAAGATTAGGTCGGCCGAGTGTATTTTATCTTATTCCTTATTATATTCTTGTATTTGGTAAAAGATACGATAAAGAATATCTTTTACCTTGTTTGTTATATCGTTATTAGATAGAATAAAAAAATAAGATCTCGTTTTCCTTAAAGATATCGTTAGGGTTAGCCCAGAAACTCACGAAACTGGCACGGTCCGCTGAGCAAAGAAGGGAAACCTATTGACACGACCACTCTCCAGGAACGCGTGTTCACGCCTTCTGTTTGTAGCGAAATTACCAGCGAGAAGATAATTAAGCAATTGTAGGGCAAAGATCAAAGAATACGATATAATCTCAACACTCAAGAACAATGTAGGATATTAGGGTTGAAGCTTGTACTTGGTATTACTCGAATGGTGGATGAATGATTACAAAGCAGGCGTTAGCCTTATTGTATAGGCTAACCCTAATGATATCTTTAAGGAAACGAGATCTTATCTCTTCCTTCTATCTAATAACGATATGACAAACAAGGTAAAAGATATTTTTTCTCGTATCTTTTACCAATTACAATAATATACAAGGAAATAGGATAAAATACACTCGGCCGACTTAATCTTCAAGATAAACGAGACCTTTGCCACGTCTCGTTACGTTGATGACATCCTCTTTTCTTCTCGTCACGTCGACGTGATCATCCTACGCGTAGCTCGTCACGCGTTCCTTACTCGTCGTATTTTTAGGCACAAACAATACCCCTAAGACGTCTTACAGGGCTTAACGTCTAGTAGAGCTGGGAGACGCCTTCTTTCTTCAAGGAATACGTCTTCATCACACTAGGAACGCGTTGATGATTACGTCACTTGAATTTTTAATATCGTCGTAGAACTTCGATCATCGTTTTTCTTCAATCATTTCCATGTGACAGACGAGGAGCTTCGTTATCTGTGCCGGAAACATTCACCTCCAACGGCTAGTTTCTCTAGTGGGGGATTGTAGGATCTGTATGTTAGTATCAAGGGAACTGAGACACAGAGTTGTCCAGTTCCTAAGCACAACGGAAGTAATTGAACAAATTATTAACACAATTACTTTAGGTGGAAACCCAAGATAACCAACTAGTTATCTTTAGATAAAAACCACCCCTCTTTCGAGGATTTGAAAGGTCTACTTGTATATTCAATCGATGAGTTTAGAGATGAACGAGATTACAAACTTTATTGCAAAATACTAACCTAGTTCCTATCAGAAACTCTTATGATGAAAATACCAGTGAACTTACTTGATGTTCTTTTGACAAGAACACTTCTTTCTTCTCTTCTTAGGCGGATGCACTCACAACTCAGTCGAAATGCATAAACCCTAAGAACATAGAGGTGATCAAATATATAGCGACTTAGTTCGGCAAACAAAGATATTATGGAAAATATATTATATGCCGTACTAATATCCTAATAATTAATCGAGCCTATGTTGTGCAAGTTACCTAGAATTAACTTGCAATTACCATAACCGAAATACAACAACATAGCTATTTCCTAACAAGGAAAAGATCTTCTAAAGATCTTCTCGGCTCGCCGCCCACGCTAGGGTTGGAGTAACTCGGGTGAGACACTTAGTTCCTTGGCACTTCCCTTGTGTTCGTCAGTCTTCAAATCTTCTATCTTTAAACTGAAACAAACAGGTAAGCAGTACCATAGTCTATCCAAGTGTTGTCATCGTCAAAACTACGAGAGCTTAGGAAAGGAACCTGCTAGGGAACCATAGTTCAACAGGTCCCTATTCCAACAATTTCCCCCTTTTTGATGATGACAAACTGATGTAAGTATAATCACATAAACAATAGGCAGTTGAATTTATCTTAGTCCAAAGATACTTAAAAATCAAATAAGCAGTAAGTAGTTCCCCCTTAACCTTTGAATTTTCTAACAAGTTCCCCCTAAATATAATGCCAGTCCTATTTGTTCGAGATTTCAGAGTATATTCCCCCTTTTGACATCATCGAAAACATAGCAAGATATGAATAGAACCGTAAACTGCAAAGCATGGAACTGAAGACTCACAAGTCATAAAGCAAGAAAATTAATTGTTCATTCATTTTGAGCGCAAAGATAATGCGACTCATGCAACCAAAACAACATAAAAAAAAACAATAATCATGAAGCAAAGAGAGAAGGAGAACAACAAAAACACAAAAAGATGATGAGCTTGGGAACCCTAGGGAAGTGCTAAGCCAACTACATCAAGGAACTGGTAGGGAGAGGTCACTCTCTTTGTGCAGCGAGGACTGCAGCAAGCTTGGTGAATGCGGTGCAAAGGGTACGGACAGCAGCTGAAAGTTCTCTCAGTTCCTCAACAATCTCAGAGGAAGCCGAATCAGAATCATCTGCAGGAACTGGTCGAGCAGGTATATGACGAATTGGGCGGGTAAAACAGAGTTTCCTCCTCGTCAGCCGGGTAAATCTCCAGTCTCTCGAGGAGAGCCTTGATAATTGACGGGAACGGCAGGGAGTGGAATGGGTGGCTGTGGCAGGCCTGCATATGGTGCATGACAATTTTGGGCAGGTCAAGCACTTCCCCAGCAAGGATCCTATCCATGAACACAACGTCCCCGCGATCAAAATTGTACTCCTCTTCTCTTGGCGAGGGATGACGTTGTTGATTAGGAAGGCGTGTAGCAGTTTCATGGAGAGAGAGAGGAACCTGGTGTTGAATTCCTTCTGATCCGAGTTCCCAAATACACACTTGGTATAGCCACTCTTCTTTGTGGGCCAGTGCTTCTTCTGAATGGCGAAGTATCTTGACCCAGTCGGGATGCCAAGAACTGAGGAGATCATCTCTGTTGTGATCTTATACATCTTTCCCTTGATGGTGACCACAATATCCTGAGGGTTTTGAGTTTCTAGTACCGTGACAAAAGACATGGAGGAATAGAAGGAGCGGATAACCTCTTCGTTGACACTCTGAGCTGTGGTGAACAGGGTTTCCCAGCCCTGGGAAGCCAGTAGGGAACGGAAGGTGTCAACTTCTCCCAGATCCGAGGTCCAGAGCTCGGGGTCCACAAAGAGAGGACCAAGGATCCGTCTTTCAGCAAATTCGGGTTTGACAGTGGTGGAGGCTGTTGCGAGGGAGCTGGAAGAGGAGATGGCAGGCTTGGCTGATCGGGTGCGAGCGGCGACAGAGTTTGGCTTTGGCTTTTTGGCATGGCGACCACCATGGATGGTGGTCTTGATAATACCACAACGGTAACAATTGCCTTAAATCTCGGTGAAACTTCCCAAGATGAATAATTACCACAACGGTCAAAAGTTTTCCATCAATAGTTACCACAAATTTTGCATCATTACCCTGCTATCAATCGGCACACGGAACTGAGCAGAAAAGGGCTGTTGTCAGGCGGCGTCGCTGTTTACCGAGGCAGTTGAGTGCACAGAAGAGAGAGGCGAGTTCCATTTCCAGGTTCCTATCAGTAGCTGGCTGGGATGGGTGTGGATGCATATATGTGATGGGTAATAAATATAGACAAGAGTACACATCCAAACCAAAAAAAAATTCAGGGAAGGCAAATTTGACACAAACATTAACACGCTCCAGAGTGGTGCTATGTGTAAAATAAGGATCATAGGAACGAGCAATGTAAGTCGGGCTAGGGAGGTCCTATAATCAATCTTCATATCGGCTTATATTGTGGGTTAGAATAGATCCGATTGATTATTTTGGGAAACAAAGAAGTACGATTTTGTTCAATTTAATCATGTGAGGAAGATAAGTCCATATATTATGCACGTCATGATGAAGAAACCATATTTTACAAGAGTATGACTATAGAATCAAGGAGCAAGCAAGCATGTAGGGAACCAAACAATCAAACACTCATTTTCTAGTCAAGACAGGGAAATAGGCAGGGGAACTCAGAACCTCTAATCAATGGCAATCATGCCTAGGAGTAATCGAAAGTATTCAAACGGTTCTCGATTGAGGGCTTTAGTAAATATGTCAGCTATTTGATCTTCAGTACGACAATGTTCCATGATTATAATTCCCTTTTCCACATTATCTCTAAGAAAGTGGTGCCTAATGTCAATGTGTTTAGACTTGGAATGAAAAACTGGATTCTTGGATATGCTAATGGTGCTAGTGTTATCACAAAGAATTTTCAAGGGGCCATAGGACTTACCGAAATCCGCGAGTTGTTGCTTGAGCCATAGGAGATTCGCACAGCAGGTGGCCGCGGCGATGTATTCAGACTCAGTGGTAGAGAGCGAGATGGAGGATTGCTTCTTGGAGGCCCAAGACACTAGGCAGGGACCTAGGAACTGAGCCATCCCGGAGGTGCTTTTCCTATTCTTAAGATAACTTGCATAGTCAGCATCAGTGTAGAATAATATTTCAAAGTCATCACTCTTAGGATACCACAAGCAGAGATTTTCAGTTCCCTTTAGATATCGAAGGATACGTTTTACTGCTTCCAGATGTTTGATCCGTGGGTCAGCCTGAAATCGAGCACATAGACACACGGCGTACATAATGTCAGGACGAATGGCAGTTAAGTAAAGAAGGGAACCAATCATTTGTCGATAGAGAGACTGGTCAGCCTTGATATCTGTGGGAACTAGGGTCAGCTTTGATGTCGGGGAGATCGGAGTAGCAAATGGTTTGGAGGAGTTCATCTGGAATATGTCAAGGAGTTCCTTGACATATTTTTGCTGATGGATCTGAGTTCCTGTGGGTAATTGATTTATTTGCAATCCTAGAAAGAAAGTCAGCTCCCCAATCATACTCATCTCTAATTCGCTGCTCATCAGGACTTTGAATTTTTCTATAAGAGACAGGTTAGTAGATCCAAAGATAATATCATCGACTTATACCTGAACCACTAGGATGTCCTCATCTTTCTCAAGAAGAAACAAGGTTTTGTCAATCAGACCTCGTCTGTATCCATTGGATGTAAGGAACTGAGCAAGTCTATCATACCAGGCGCGAGGAGCTTGCTTGAGTCCATACAGGGCTTTGTCTAGAAAATAGACATGATATGGTCTGCTTTTATCCTCAAAGCCTAGAGGTTGCTTAACATACACTTCTTCTTGAAGGAACCCATTTAAGAATGCAGTTTTGACATCCATTTGGTAGAGTTTGAAACCTTTGTGAGTGGCAAACGCAATCATGAGGCGAATGGCCTCCATTCTTGCAACAGGAGAAAAGGTTTCATCATAGTCGATGCCTTCTTGTTGGCAATAGCCTTGGGCCACAAGTCTTGCTTTATTCCTGGTAACAATACCTGAGTCATCGAGCTTATTTCTGAAGATCCATTTGGTTCCAGTGATGGTTCTGTCTGAAGGGCGGGGAACCAGACGCCAAACTTTGTTTCTCTCAAATTGGTGAAGTTCCTCATGCATGGCATGGACCCAATCAACATCATTAAGCGTTTCCTTGTAGTTCTTGGGTTCCAGAATTGAGAGGAAGGCAGTGAAGGCACAAAAATTGTTCAGGGATGATCGAGTAGAGGGACCTGTCTTGTCGAAGGGAGAGAGAATTTGATCGACTGGATGGGATCCCTTATACTTATAATGAACAACTGGAATGGAAGGAGGAGGGGCTTCATCTAGTGGATCGGCATGATCAACAGTCTCAGTGGGAGCAGGGTCCTCAGAGGGAGAGTCTATGGCTGGTTCCGAGGGAACAAGGGAAGAGTCACCTATGGCTAGGGAACTGGGGTCAGGAGTGGGATCTTGAGAGGCCTCTGGTTAGGGATCATCGGTACTGGTAGGGTCCAATGAGAAACCAGACAGATGAGATGGTGTTGGGTTGGATGGATCTTCTTCTTCAGCATCAGTGATTGTATCATCTTGAGGAACCTGTGAAGACACATGAAAAGCAGATTCATTGAAGACAACATGAATAGATTCTTCAAATTTTGAAGTCCTTGTGTTGTACACTTTGAAGGCTTTGCTATTAGGGACATATCCTATGAATATGCCTTCGTCACTTTTTGGGTCAAACTTTCCTATGGGAGACTTCCCGTTGTTATGAATGAAGCATTTGCACCCGAAGACTTTGAGATGGGAAATGTTTGGAGCTCTTCCGTGAAGAAGTTCATAGGCAGTTTTCTCTAGTTGAGGACGAAGCATGGCTCTGTTGAGAAGGTAATAAGCTGTGTTGACTGCTTCTGCCCAGAATTTTTGAGATAATCCAGCGGAAATCATCATTGTTCGAGCCATATCTTCGAGAGTGCGATTCTTTCTTTCAACCACTCCATTTTGTTGAGGAGTTCTGGGAGCTGAGAAATTATGAGTGATACCTTTCTCCCTGCAAAAGGTTAGAAAATTTGCATTTTGGAACTCAGTTCCATGATCGGAACGAATCGCCTTTATTTTGTTCCCAAGTGACATTTCAAGAGTGAGAACTATTTCACAAAATCTGTCAAACACAATGTCTTTGGATTTTATGAAGATAGTCCACGTATATCTTGAGAAATCATCTACTATCACAAGAATGTATCTATAGCCTCCAATACTTTGAGTACGCATGGGACCACAGAGATCCATGTGTATGAGTTCCAGAGGTTTAGAGGTACTTATGACAGATTTTGGTTTGAAGGAACTACGAACCTGTTTACCTTTGACACACTCTGAGCAAAATTCAGATTCATCTACCTTTATGGATGGAAGACCGTGAACAAGTTCCTTTCCCTGGAGTTTGTGAATAAGATTAAGGCTTGCATGGCCAAGACGTTGATGCCACAGAGTGGATTTGTTCATCATGGTTGCAAGGCAGAGTTTTTCTTGAGGAGAGTAGTCGTGGTCAATGATGTATACATTATTGAACCTCTTACCTTTTAGAAGAATTTTCTGAGAATCCGAATGAATCACCAAGCACTCGGAGGGAGTGAATAGGACATTGTTCCCTCCTTGATCACAAGTTGTGACACACTTATTAGATCAAAACCAAGATTATCTACAAGATGAACATCACTTACCTTGATATTTTCTGAGAGATCGACGGTGCCAGTTCCCAAGATTGCCCCTTTCTTTTTGTCACCGAAGGAAATTTTTCCTCCGTTGTATCTCTGAAGTGAATGAAGTTGTTATTTATTACCTGTCATATGGCAAGACGCACCACTGTCTATGTACCATCTAGTGTCATTCTCCACTTCAGTCTGCAAGGAAAAATTAAGGCTTACGAACCCAAGTCAGCCGAGCTTTTCTGGGTAAGTTAGTGGTCAAGTTCCTTTGAGGGGAATTGTTCGGGACAGTCTTGATTTTGGGCTTTGTTTCATTGACCATCTCATAGTACTGAGGGTCGTTGATATCAATGATCTCAGTTTTTCTATTCTTGAATTTTTTATAAGCCTGTTCTTCTTGTTTCCTCTTTTTCTCACAGTCATAGATGAGATGTCCTTGGTTCCCACAGTGCCAGCAAACACGATTTGCGGGAATCCATTGATATTGATCCTTGGTTTTATAGTAAGATTTCCTTTGTCCTAGATCAACCTTTTTCCTAGGGGAACTATTTGGAGTTCTCATGGCCATAGTCCTATACATATCATGGATATGAGGGCTATGATGAGGAGCACAGGTAGGTTCAAGATCTGAGGAACTTTCAATAATCTTAATCTTTTGCTCAAGAAATTCATTTTTACTGTTGGAAGTCTGGAGAGCTAGATTAAGTCTTTCGTTTTTGTCTTCTAGAATTTTAGTGAGTTCCTCAATATTAGTGTGTGAGTTACATGAAGGATTGGAATCATCAAAAGACTTATATCCTAGACCTCTACTGGGTTTGACAAACACAGTTTGATTAACAGTTTTCTCATGGATGCATTTGGTAAGACTATCAAGTTTTCCAATAATTTTCTGCAGAGAGGATTCAGGAGAATAGGAACTGGTTCCTAGGTTTAGTTTTTCATGCAAGTCACAGGTAGGACATTTGGTGATTTTGCTCGCAGTTTCATATTTCTTACACCAAGCTTCACTTTCATCACAGGTAGGACATTTGGTGATTTTGCTCGCAGTGTCATGAAGCAAGCTTTAGAGGGATTAAGATCAAATTCCTTGTCTGAGTCACTATCTCCCCAGGTGGTAGTAGCGACTAAAGCCTTTTTCTTAGGAACTTCATGCTCTTTGGGCTTATCTTCATTCTTGGGACAGTCTTTGGCACGGTGTCCAGGTTGATCACACTAATAGCATCTGAGTTCCCTTCTTTCCTTGCGATTTTCATTTCTAGGGAATCTTCCTCTTTGAAATTTTCTGACAGTGCTTGTAAGAAGAGCTATCATTTCATCATCATCATCTTCATCATCAGAGTCAGCCCCAGTGGAGAGTCTTTCCATGACCTTTGTGAGGGTGAGAGCAATTCCTGCTTCTGTGGAGCTTTTCTCATTTCCCTTCATCTTGTCTTCGTGACGTTGAGCTTGTCCAACAAGTTCTTCTAAAGGGAGTTCCCTAATGGAAGGAGTCTGAAGCATGATGTCTTGAGTTACAGCAAATTTTGAGTTCAATCCATTGATGAATACCAAAGATTTAGACCATTCTTCAAGCTTAACTCCACATGCTCGGAGTTTGTTGCAGAGAATCTCAAGACGACCGTGATAGGAAGAGACATTTTCTATTTCAAGCATTTTAAATCTATGATATTCTCCTTGCAAGTCAAATTTTCTGTTGTTCTGGAGATCTTCACTTCCCAAGTTAAAGACCTCGAGAGCTTTCCACATATCCTTTGCATTGTCAATTCCCATGACTTTGTCTTGATCAGCTTTGGAGAGAGCATTAAGTATGTATTGCCTAGCTTTAGCATTTTTCTCTTGTTGAGAGTACTGTTCAGTGGACCAGCGTTTGAAGTCAAGTTCAGTATTTTTGTCGGTTGGGTCCAAAGGAACTGCGAAGTTTCCATTCTCAACAATTTTCCAACACATCATGTCATTGGTTTGGAAGAAACCAGTCATTTGTTCCTTCCACCATTGGAATTGACCAAGTTTCATCAGGTATGGCTTGTTGGTGGAGATACCTAGTTCTTGTTCGTTTGAGCGAGACATGTTAATAACCTGCGAGTAACACACAATCTAGAGCACTGGCTCTGATACCAATTGTAGGATCTGTATGTTAGTATCAAGGGAACTGAGACACAGAGTTGTCCAGTTCCTAGGCACAGCGGAAGTAATTGAACAGATTATTAACACAATTACTTTAGGTGGAAACCCAAGATAACCAACTAGTTATCTTTAGATAAAAACCACCCCTCTTTCGAGGATTTGAAAGGTCTACTTGTATATTCAATCGATGACTTTAGAGACGAACGAGATTACAAACTTTATTGCAAAGTACTAACCTAGTTCCTATCAGAAAATCTTATGATGAAAATACCAGTGAACTTACTTGATGTTCTTTTGACAAGAACACTTCTTTCTTCTCTTCTTAGGCGGATGCACTCACAACTCAATCGAAATGCATAAACCCTAAGAACATAGAGGCGATCAAATATATAGCGACTTAGTTCGGCATACAAAGATATTATGGAAAATATATTATATGCCGTACTAATATCCTAATAATTAATCGACCCTATGTTGTGCAAGTTACCTAGACTTAACTCGCAATTACCGTAACCAAAATACAATAACATAGCTATTTCCTAACAAGGAAAAGATCTTCTCGGCTCGCCGCCCACGCCAGGGTTGGAGTAACTCGGGTGAGACACTTAGTTCCTTGGCACTTCCCTTGTGTTCGTCAGTCTTCAAATCTTCTATCTTTAAACTGAAACAAATGGGTAAGCAGTATCATAGCTATCCAAGTGTTGTCATCGTCAAAACTACGAGAGGTTAGGAAAGGAACCTGCTAGGGAACCATAGTTCAACAGGTCCTTATTCCAACAGGGATGTTGCCGTTGGAGAATATCTTTCCCGAGATCTTCGCGACTTCCTTCCTATAAATGAGCAGGGATCCTTCCTTTCTCCATACACTTCTTCTAACTTCATTTCTTCCGACTATTTCTCTGCTCTCCTCATTTCTTTCTCACTCGATCACTCTATTGCGCCGCCCTTCTACTTACTTCTTTCTAATGGAAACTCCAGTGCTTTACGAACCAGGGAAAGTACTCCGCGAGTCGGACCGTTACTATTCTGAAGCACACGACGTCAGCCGTCTGAGGACCATCACTGAACTTGGTCCGGACGTGAAGATTGAAATCCCTCCAAGGGGGATTTGTGAGGATGCTCACCGCCGGGATAGATAGCGATCTACGAGTATCCTTTTCTGGCGGGGCATCGATTCCCGTTCTCGCCTTTGGTCAAGGATTTCATGCTCACCCTAGGCTTGGCGATGGGTCAACTTCTCCCTGGGGCTTGGCGCATCTTGGGTGCTCTCGACGATGCCATTGAAAAAAATGGCTTGGATTTCGTCACGGAAGATCTTGCCAATTCTTTGACCGTCTCGCTCTCTTCACCGGGCAAAGTCTACTTCAAATCAAGCAGAAGAAAGCTAGGATAGCTTTTGAGAAAAGCACGGCTGATCGGGTTGGGCCGAGGTATTTTACTTCGTGGAGAAATCTTCCCTCGGAGGTGCGTGCTCTTGGCTCATCGAGGAATGGAACCCTAAGAGTGAGCCTCCTTACTTCGTCTTATCAACTTTTCTTTTTCTTTGAAGCATATTTTTACTTATCGATGCTTTGCTTACACGTAACCTTATATACTTTTCAGTCAACGCTGAGGCTCTTAAGACGAGGGCTAAGTCGAAGAAGGCGGTAGCCGCACTTTTGGCGATCCCTGAAGTCGATCGGACCTTCCATGGCTATGACGGAGAGGGTCATCGTAGTGCTCCCATGACGCCATCTGGTAAATCGGCTTCTTCTCGTTAGCTTATTTCGACTTCTCTTTTCATACTTATGTTTTAACTGCTTGTAATCCATTGGTGGTGCAGCTTCAAATTCTCACGTTCGCGCTCGTGACGAATCTGCCACTTACCTCGTGACGTCGAGGAAGAGATAGCTTGCCATAGAAGGATGTTCGTCTACTGCTCCCCTAGACATCGATCTTATGGCTACCTTGGAATCTACGTCGTCTCCTTCTCCGGCTAAGGCGACGCGTTCAAAGAAGGGAAAGGAGAAAGTGGTCGAAGCTTCAGAGGAAAAATACCTGTTCGTAGATGATTTCCCTAGCGTGAGCTCACGTGTTTTTGCTCTGGGAAGAGAACTTCTAAAGGCTTTGATGGGGCTTCGTTCTTCGGCGTCCCTTGACCACTACGCGTCGATGGATCCTGCCGACGTTATGGGAGAGGCTTTCGCTGCTCAGTGGCAGGTAAGATTGTAACTTTTATTTTCTCTTTGATCTTTTCGTGAGCTTTCTTTCTTATTTTCCTTCTTCCTTCTTTCAGGGGATTCAGGCGTCGTTATGTGCTTGGATGCTTTTGTCTACGTATCCGGAACAGATGGAGGCGTTGGAGAGAAAGGCGTCTGATGCGTCGTCGGAGATTACGCGTCTCAATGGCGAATTAGAGAAATCTCGTGATGCGGAGAAGGCGGCGAAGGATAAGGTAGCTGAAGTTCTTACCCTTAACGAGATGATCACCAAGCAAGTCAATAATTTGGAGGAGAACCTCGTGACCTTGAGGGCTGACGTGGAGAAGAACATGGCGCAACATGACAAAGATTTACACGAGGCGAAGATCTATTGCTCTTGGTTGTCAAGAGTGGAGGTTTATGAGGAGTATGTTGCTGGCAAGTACAAAGATTGGGATCCGGTGGGCGAGCGCGTTGAGTTTAGGGAGGCTTTTCCAGAACTTCCTGAATGTGTCGTAGATGGTCCTTCTTCCTCGCGTCTCGACGTCGCAGATATTGAAGGTGGTGAACGCGTCGATGAGGAGGAGTCTGCGAATGATGACGAGGAGGGTGATGGTCGCGCATCCGGCTCAAGGTCGTTTGAGGGCGAATCCAAATCTTTGTAATTTTTTCTTTTTCTTTGCGTAGGGCACTTGTACGCATTGCCTATAGTTGGGGCGCTTCTCTTTCTTTTTAAACGTTGTTATCCACATTCTTCTTGATTAGACTTTCTTTTCAATGTACTTGTTCCTCTACGCTGCTTTGGTGATAGCGTTTTATTGCTGTCAAATTTCTTGTTCTTACGTCGTTGCTATCTTTTAGGTACTTCTCATTTTTTTGGCGTAGTCCTACCCCTTTTGGTAGGTTTTACTTAGACTCCTCAAGGGCTAGGTTAGAGCTACCAAAGACCCTTGGGCTTTTCTTTGCTTATCGTATTCTGTACTTTATTTCTTGCGTCGTGCGCGTTATTCTTCGCGTCGGAGACGTATTTGGAGTTTGCTCTTTCTCTTGTTTTGATGTTTTATGTGCTATTCTTTCGTACACGTATCTTGCTCTGCGTATGTGTAGAATTTATTTCTTTTGAACTTCCGTGACCCCTTACGCGTATCTCGTTTGTGAGTGCATGGGTTTTGTCCTTAACTTTTCGCTCTTGATACTTTATCTTGAGGGCGCAGTTTTCTACCCCTGGTATGATACTTCGTTCATAATGAACGCGTTAGGTAGTTTTACTTACTCGATAAGATTGTACGGTCATTGCGGCTGCTTTCATTACGTTGCAGGCTTATATGAAGGTTGGGTCCAGCATTTCCTCCGAACCCTGAAGCGAGTGGCGGACATAGGTCAGCGTTGAATTTTATCAGCTTGTGACGTTACCCCTTACTCTTAAGGTGGGTCCTTTCCCACACGCTAGCGTTAGGTCGACATCTAACTCTTTTAATCAACGGGCCTATTCATCGTTTAGCGTCCGATTTCTCGATTGTTTTGACTTACGATGCCGGTGGACGCATCCCTGCCGGTTTGGCGTTTTGCCCATGGATTCATGACTCTCAGAGGGGCTGGAAGGCGTGAAGACGTGTTCCTGGAGAATGACCGTGTCAAATAGGCTTAACCTTGTTTTCTCAGAGGATCCGGCCGGCTTCATGACGTACCGGGCTTCATTCCCCATGACCATTGCCACACGCCGCTAACAATCATGGGAAGCGTCGACTCAGAGTCGGCGGTTCTGCTAACGTTGCCTACGCGTAGATGGAGCCTCGAAAACATAGACTAACGAAATTCGCCCCCGGCGGGGATTTTCACCGCGACCTTCTTGCTTCTTATTTGGTACACCGTACTCAAGAGGCACGTTCTCTTAATAGACATAGAGCAAGTCATGAAAATGAAACAACTCGGCATGCTTAACACGTTGTACGGTCATTACGGCTGCTTTCATTACGTTGCAGGCTTATATGAAGGTTGGGTCCAACATTTCTTCCGAACCCTGAAGCGAGTGGCGGACATAGATCAGCGTGTGATTTTATCAGCTTGTGACGTTACCCCTTATTTTAAGGTGGGTCCTTTGCCACACGCTAGCGTTAGGTCGAAGTCGAACTCTTTTAATCGACGGGCATATTCATCATTTAGGGTCCGATTTCTCGATTGTTTTGACTTACGATGTCGGTGGACGCATTCCTGCCGGTTTGGCGTTTTGCCCGTGGATTCATGACTCTCAGAGGGGCTGGAAGGCGTGAAGACGTGTTCCTGGAGAATGACCGTGCCAAATAGGCTTAACCTTGTTTGCTCAGAGGATCCGGCCCGCTTCGTGACGTACCGGGCTTCATTCCCCATGACCATTGTCACACCCCGCTAACAATCATGGGAAGCGTCGACTCAGAGTCGGCGGTTCGGCTAACGTTGCCTACGCGTAGATGGAGCCTCGAACGCATAGACTAACGAAATTCGCCCCCGGCGGGGATTTTCACCGCGGCCTTCTTGCTTTTTATTTGGTACACCGTACTCAAGAGGCACGTTCTCTTAATAGACATAGAGCAAGTCATGAAAATGAAACAACTCGTCATGCTTAACACGTTGTACGGTCATTGCGGCTGCTTTCATTACGTTGCAGGCTTATATGAAGGTTGGGTCCAACATTTCCTCCGAACCCTGAAGCGAGTGGCGGACATAGGTCAGCGTGTGATTTTATCAGCTTGTGACGTTACCCCTTATTTTTAAGGTGGGTCCTTTGCCACACGCTAGCGTTAGGTCGAAGTCGAACTCTTTTAATCGACGGGCCTATTCATCATTTAGCGTCCGATTTCTCGATTGTTTTGACTTACGATGTCGGTGGACGCATTCCTTCCGGTTTGGCGTTTTGCCCGTGGATTCATGACTCTCAAAGGGGCTGGGAGGCGTGAAGACGTGTTCCTGGAGAATGACCGTGTCAAATAGGCTTAACCTTGTTTGCTCAGAGGATCCGGCCGGCTTCGTGAGGTATTGGGCTTCATTCCCCCATGACCATTGCCACACGCCGCTAACAATCATGGGAAGCGTCGACTCGGAGTCGGCGGTTCGGCTAACGTTGCCTACGCGTGGATGGAGTCTCGAACGCGTAGACTAACGAAATTCGCCCCCTTCGCGGATTTTCACCGCGGCCTTCTTGCTTCTTATTTGGTACACCGTACTCAAGAGGCACGTTCTCTTAATAGACATAGAGCAAGTCATGAAAATGAAACAACTCAGCATGCTTAACACGTTGGAGAGAAAAGTTCTACTTGTATATTAATAAAGGATGCATCATGCAACAACAAATACTGACTTCGACGCCTACCCTCGGTCGTAGCGAACCCTTTTCGCTTTGACCTAAAGATAACGACACGTTCTTATTTAAAGACTTAATCCTACTCATGCAAAAGGGAAACAAAAAGGGAATCAAAAGACGCATAGAATTTTCTCAAACTCTTTCCTGGTGGTGTCTTTACGGTGGGTGGTGTTTCAAGAACATGTAGCTAGGTCGGGGTTCTCTGCCATAAATTTTCGCCACTTTTGAACTCGGAGATTCTGCTTATGTTTACGTAGGGACGCGTCGTGCTTATCGACGCTCTTATCTTGTTTCTTAGACGACTCTTTCTTCGGCGCGTCGAGGGTTATTTTCCTACCCCTAGCTTTTTTCTTAGGCCTTCCATGATTCTTCTGTATTCTTAGGCGTTTCGGTCTTTCGCTACTCGGTGATTCAGACCATGAAGACGCTTTTCTTTTCTCTACTTTTCGGACGGCGTAGGACTTGATTTCCATGATGTATGTCTCGTCGCCTACCCGGCCAATTTCTTCTTTTACCTCGTAGATCCTTCGTTGAGCATATCTCACTTGTTCTCCATGGTCTTTTAATTGCTACGCCTTACTCTTTTTCTCTAGGGACGCGTTGGTTGTACTTTTCATTCCTATGATGTAGCATTCCCTTGCTATATGTGGTTCACCTTTGATCTCTTGGATTCCCTGTGGAGATGGAAACTTCAGGGATTGGTGGTACGTCGAGGGTATAGCTCTCATATCGTGTAACCATGGCCTTCTCAAGATCATGTTATAGGGCGATTCTGCTTCCATCACCACGAACTTAGTCTGCATATTGACCCCATCTGCCAGAGTGGTTAGAGTGATCTCTCCTACCATATTGGCGACTTCGCCGCTGAAACCTACTAGGGGGATGTATTTCTTCACCACGTCGTCGCTAGATAATCTGAGTTCTTTGATTGCGGATAAGGTGATGATGTGGGCCGAGCTTCCGTTATCGATGAGGATCCTTTTAACTTTACAATTACTAATGGTTAGGGAGATAAATAACCCGTCGTGATGATCTACGCTTCCATTGGGTTCCTCGAACGTGATTGGACAATCTCTTCTAACAATCCTGACGTGATAGATAGGCAAAGTGCTTCCTTCCCCTCGCAATGCCTTGACGCTTCTCTTGGCGGCGGAGGCGGTATAGCCGCTTATGGGAGAGCCTCCGAAGATTGTGTTGATAGTCCTTGAACGACTCGACGAGGGAGGCGGTGGCGTTGTAGATCTTTTCTCTTTTCTCGCTCCTTCGAACACGTCTCTCCCCTCTTTGGAAAGTAGATCTAGTAGGTCCCCTCTTTTTAGGAGGCGTAGTACTTCTTTTCTTAGGGTATAGCAATCATCTGTGGGATGTCCCGAATCGTTGTGGAACTCACAATATCCTCTTCCTGATCCTGACCTCTTTTCTGGATTTGGCTTTTTCGGCCACTTTACGTCGTGGAACTTTTCCATCGCGTTCATGACTCGCAACACGTCGGTCTTCATATATACACCTCTTTCGACTGCGTAAACGTTATTGATTTCACTCACGTTATGCACCATGGGAGGTTCTCTCTGGAACGGCTTGTTTCTCCTATCGTAACGCTCGTCACTTTTCTGTTGAGGAGAGTGTTTGTAGCGAAATTATCAACGAGATGATAACTAAGCAATTGTAGGGAAAAGATCAAAGAATAAGGTATAATCTCAACACTCAAGAACAGTATAAGACGAGAGAAGAATTTAGGGTTAAAGCTTGAACTTAGTATTACTCGTATGGTGGCTGAATACTTACAAAGCAGGCGTTAACCTCTTTATATAGGCTAACACTAATAATATCTTTTAGGAAACGAGATCTTATCTCTTCCTTCTATCTAAATAACGATATAACAAACAAGGTAAAAGATATTCTTTACCTTATCTTTTACCAATTACAAGAATATAATAAGGAATCAAATTAAATACACTCGGCCGACCTATTCTTCAAGGAGAACGAGATTTATGCCACATCTCGTCACGTCAACGGCATCTTCCTTTCTTCTCGCCGCGTCGACGCAATCCTTCTACGCGTAGCTTACTACGCGTTCCCTTCTCGTCGTATTTTTAGGCACAAACAATACCCCTAAGGCGTCTTACAGGGCTTAACGTCTAGTAGAGCTGGGAGACACCTTCTTTCTTCATGGAATACGTCTTCATTTGACTAGGAACGCGTTGATGATTACGTCACTTGAATTTTTAATATCGTCACAAAGCTTCAATCGTCGTTTTTCTTCAATCATTTCTACGTGACACGCGAGGAGCTTCTCTATCTGTGCAGGTAACGCTCAATCGCAACGGCTAGTTTCTCAACGGCTATAATGCCGTTGGAATATTCTCCGTGTTGCTCAGATCTCTTTGGCTATATAAGGAGAGGATTTTCACTTTCCTCCTACTTCTTCTACCCTAAACGCTCCTTATTTTCACGTTTATTCACGCTCAAAAGATCATTCGCCTCTTCTTTCTTCGAATTTCTTCTTCACCCATTCTTTTAGTTTCTTGAAATGGCTTCTTTCTACGTGCCGAAGTTTATCTTGAAGGGCTCTGATTGCAAATCATCAGAGGCGCGTAGCATCGAGAGGCTAAGATCGTTGGCGAATCTTGGTCCCGAGGTGGAGATTGAGATACCTCCTCAAGGGGTGTCTGCCGACGCACACCGCCCGGGATGGATTGCGGTAAATGAATACCGTTTCCTTACCGGTCATCGATTTCCCTTCTCGCCGTTGAAGAAAGCATTCATGCTTACGCTAGGAGTGGTTGTAGGACAGCTTATGCCGAGCGTCTGGAGGATCTTAGGCGCTCTAGATGACGTGAAGGAGAAACATGGCGTCGAGATTTCCGTTGACGATCTCGCCTATTCTTTGAATGTTCAAACTAGAACAGCTGGGAGAGTAGGTCTCAAATCAAGACCTAAGGCGGCCAAAATCTCCATTGAGGGAAGTCAGGTTGATCGTCACTTAGCCGACTTCTTTTATTACGTAAATAATTCGACTCTTGGAGAGGAGTGCTCTTGGCTGATCGAGTGCTGGAATCCTACGAGTTAGTTTACTCTTTCTTTCAAATCTTTGCTTTATATGTCATCAGTCGTCGATGTTTTACTTTGTCTTATACTTTCTTGCAGTTAACGCGGATGCTATCGTGGCGAGACGAGAGACCAAGAAGGTTATTGATAGACTTCTTGAGATTCCTGAGAGTGAACGAACTTTCCATGGACACGACGGGGAGGGTCACCGCATCGCTTCTACGGCCTTGACAGGTAACGCGTTCACGTTCCTCTTATCTTTTTCTCTCTTTTCTTTTGCTTCAAAAGTCTTAACCCTTTCTATTTTTGTTGTTCTTAAGTCTCTGCGGATATCTCTCGCGTTCGTAGTGGAGGACAATCTGCGTCTTCTCGCGTCGCGGAAGAGGAGTCGTATCGGAGAGGGAACTGCTTATGAGGCTCCTATCCGCATCACGCCTATGATTTCTCTTGTCTCGTCTCCATCTCCTTCTTCAATTCCGGCGAAGAAGTTGCGCAAGGATAAGGAGAATGTCGTTGAGAAGTTGAACTTTGACTTTGAGACCGTTGACGACTTTCCGGGAGTTATCTCTCATGTCGTCGCGTCCGGGAGGTCGTTTTTGCCCGCCATGAAGGGGCTTCAAAATCCTCCATCGCTTAACTACTATTTGCCGATGGAGACAGAGGATGTGATGGGAGAGGCTCTTTCTACGCAATGGAAGGTAGGTTGTTCTTACTTTTTGCACAGAGTTTCTTATCTCTGATTTGACTCTGACCTCTCTATCTTTTCTTTCTTAGGCTTTTCAGTCCTCGTTGTGCATCTGGGGACGCTTCTCCGATTTCGTTGATCGGATGAAGGCTATGGAGGCCAAGCAGTCGGCCAACGAGGTGAAGATCCAAGAGCTTAATGCGACAATTGAGACGTCGCGCAAAGCGGAGAGTGAAGCTCGAGAGAAGGTCGCGGCGATGCTCAAACTTCACGACGAACTTGCCAAACAAGTCGAGGACTCGAAGGCAAGGATTGCTTCTTTGGAGGACGAGATAGCTAAGGCGGGGGAGAAGCATGCCTCGGAGCTCAAGGAGGTGAAGCTTTTCTCCCGTCAAGACCATAGCCAAAATAAGGTAACGTGCTTGACATTCACTTGAGCTATTCTCCCATCTCGCATCTATCCATCGTCTAGTCTCTCTTGCGAAATTTTTCTTTGACAATTGCATGCTATTACTTGAAGCTTTTCAATCTAGAAGTTCAATATTACTTGCAAATTGAATTGTTTTGCTTAGAAAGAATTGTCAACAAAGAAATTAGACTTGTGCAAAACTTGACTTAACTACTAAAGAATCCTTAAGTGCTTATTGTTTCAAGTCAAACTTGTCTCGTTTCTTGTCTTGCTCGTATATCAATTTCTTGTGCTCTTTGATCCTTGCACTACCTTGTTTCATTAGGTACTACCATGTCAAGGACACACTCCGATTGGCATATTCCTTGGCATACTGAGTATGATCTTGAATATGACAAAGTGGACTTGTGGAGTTACCATGTGCCTCGAAGGCATCCTGATTGGATTCCACCACCATGGCCACCCATACAACAAACAAGTCATGCTCAACAATACATTGATCATGGAGATGTCAAGAAAGAGAGGCGCTACTCTTCACATCGACAACATTCTCCACCAACAACCACCAAAAGATATGACTACAAGGACGGGCGTTCATCAAATTATGCGGGCGTTTATGACTCATACCATCATCAAACCCATGATCAAAATCAAAAAGTCAGAGAACGCCGATCCCAAATGAGAGAAGAACAATGGGAGCGTGTGCAGATCACTCTCCAACAAGCAAGAGAAGTTGAGCGTGAGATGCGCCAAAAGCCCCACCAAGCCCAAGTGGAAGAAGAAATGGAACGCTTGGAACCCCAACAAAGGCGTGAATCTAGGAGAGAATCAAGGCGCTCAAGTCCCAAAAATGCAACTCCATCACTTGTCACCCTTCCTCAATTTGAAGAATTGAAGGCATTCAGGGACCATTTGAAAGCTAAAAATGAGCAACAGCATCAAGAGATGGAATTACGACAACAAAGGGTCAAGACAACCTCAAATGAAGTCACGGAGACCAATCCAAGCCAACTAGTTCAAGGCTCGTGCACTTCAGGTATTTCTTCAAGCCTTACTCTTAATTTTGACCCCTCTCCTCAATCTACCCAAGGTGCTCAAGACTTATCTTTGAGCGCCCCACCAAATGGTTCTAGCTCCCTTGAAAGGACTCGCAGCATCCGGACCTCAAATGGTTCAGCGGTATCCCAGCCTTTTCATGGGGGAACTAGACATTCTGACTTGATCAAACCTCTTAAGATGCAGTTGGATACATATATTCAAGAGGGTGCTCATGAAATGTCTCATGAAACTCCAATTTTCGAGAAGGGAAGCCAAGACAACGATGTGCAAGCAAAACTGAGCCAAATCACAAATGGTTCAAGAAAATCCAGTTCCGTCTTTGACCCTCCTCCTCAAAATAGGATACAAATTTTTCCTCAAAGTGGAGATCAAGAAAAATTGTTGAGTGCTCGGAAACCTAGCACTACATTTTCCACCACAACGGCCGCTAAATCAAAAGAACACATCAAGGACACACATGGCCACTTGGGAATCAAATCGTGCTCGTTGCAAAGCTCTTCAGCATTTGCTTGCTTCCCCGGAGATTTTCTAAGTTCGACCTCAAGCCATCGCCTTCGACTAATCCAAGAAGTGGTCAACACCAATTCCGGGCCGCCTTGGTACTTGTCGTTCACTATGACACCCAAGGTGGAGCTCCATTGGCCCTACAAATCCAAAGGCTTTCTCAAGCCAAAATATCAACATTGCCCAAGATCTATGCACAAGGACGCTTGGGAACACTTCTCTATGCGTGAAACGGAACGTTTCACATCCAAGAGGAGGGCAATGATGTGATCTCACCATGGGGTTCAATCCCATCAAGCCACTACCATTGGACTCAAAGGCATCAAAGTAGTCCAATAAGATCAAGAACGCCCATACAAGTGCCTCACAAGTTCAAAGTGACCAAGGCCATGCTTGACGCCTGACGCCGCCTACGCGTCAAAGAAGGCTTGTGTGCGTACGAGCCCTTCCAGCCACATTGGCTCGGCGCACATGGTTCCATAGGTCCTTAATGGACCCAAGGAGTCAATATAAGGTCCAAGCGCGCGTACCAAAGGCCTCGGACCCGGAAGAGACACAATCCCCATTTTTCCGCCATCAAGCATTCAATGTGATCTCTTCAAATCCTCTAAGATGAATTGCCATGTCATCAATCCATGTGAGGGTCACATGGATCACCAATTTCATCCATTGGATCATCCTAATAAGTGTCTAGCATAATCCCTTAGAACCCTCCTTTTGATTGGTTCATACTTAGCATTTATTTCCTAGATTTTAGCCTCTTTAATGCTTAATTTGAAGAGTGATCCTTGGCTTGCAGCCCAAGGACGTTTTCACCTCTATAAAAGCCACTCTTGGCTTCCATTGTAAGTACGTTAAGATTTAAGCAAAAGCCTTTAGTTGAGAAAACTCCTATCCTTTTGCCTTGGCGTCAAAACCCTATCAAAGGTGGTTCGAGTCCCCTTTGATCTATCCCTTCTTCTTCTTTGTGTGATAAAGATCTACAAAGAAACAAACCTCAACCCTTCTCAAGCCTTTGAATCTCATTCAAAGTCTTGCTTATCCAAAGTCTTCCGCCTTCGCCAACTATCCACCAAATTCCGCCAACACTTAACTTTATCCAAGGTCTCGTCCATCTTCAAAACAAGAGAACTTCCCAACTTGAATCTAGATCCGAGCGCGCCTTAGCATCCACGAGGAGGCTGAGTCTTCAGTTATCCTATAAAAAGAGGCTAACGCCTTCTTTGTAATCATTCAGCCACCTCGAGCAATAATCACTAGTAGAAAAAACACCTGTTGCAGCCCCCTGTTGAGGCGGTCACCTTAAAAACCGATGAAAAAAGCCTTATTCTACTATCTGTTGAGGTGGTCAGTCGTTTTGTTCGCTGCAACAGATGCTTTAAAGGCGGGCAAATTTTCGTTCGCCTCAAAAAAAAATTGTGTTTTGTACCTGTTGAGGCGGTCAGTAAGGCACCCGCCTCAACAGGTCCAAAAATATTAGAGGCGGGCAGTAGGCGCCCGCCTCAACAGTTGCGACAAAAAAATTAGAGGCGGGCATTAAGGCGCCCGCCTCAACAAGTCTTAATTTTTCTAAAAAAAAAGGCGCCTCTTTAAAAAATAACGAGTCCCATTTTTTATAACCCACCCATCTCATTATAACCCTAACCCGGCCACTAAAGCGGCGCCTCTCAATGCTCTCATCTCATATAACCCTAACCCAATTCAACGCTCTTTTCCAATCTTCCTCTCTACTGAAATCTCATTCTTTCAGAATCTCTCGTTCTTTTCCAATCTCCCTCTCCATTGAAATCTCATTCTAAAATATCTCCTTCCTTCTTCATTAATCTTCCTCCATCGAATTCCTCCATTGAAACTCTTCTTCAACAGATCTGCGCCGCTCTTCTTCAACAACCTCTCTGCCGCTCGACAACCAAGATCTGCTCGATCTCCTCCGCCGCTCGACAACCAAGATCTGTTCTGCGGATCTCGCCAACAACCAAGATCGAGCGGATCTCGTCAACAACCTTTGCGCCTCATCAACAGATCTGTTGGATCTCGTCGGAAACGACTTTGGCTTCCAGATCTGTTGGATCTGTAGGATCTCGTCGGAAGAGACTTTGGCTTCCAGATCTGTTGGCTTCCAGATCTATCTGCACCACCGAAGACGAAGACGAAGACGGCCGAGTCTGCAACTGGAATCCACCGAAGACGAAGACGAGTTTTAAGAAGAAAACAAGTTTGCAGTCATAGGCGACAAAGACGAGTCTGCAACAGAAATCAAAATTTGATGCCTTTTTCATAATCTATTTTGGGGTCATACCGACCTCCAGGATCGAACCTAGGACATGTGGTACAAGGGACATAGCCCTTACCACCAGGCCACTGAGGCTTTGGTACTAATATGTATATATAAAATTCACATTCTATATACTATTTAGTTTTGCACCACAGGATATGTTTTTCAAATATCTTTAGATGAAGTGTTTATCTCTCTATCAAACAAACTTTTCTTCAAATTCATACATTAATATCAATATTTACCACTAGTTTATACTAAAACATATTTGTCGTGTTTCATCGTCATCGCCATTGATCGATATATTTTTTTATGTCATTTTAAAGAGTAAGTCTCTAAACCCAACTGAAAATGTTTATAATAAATAAATAAAAGTTATACAAAGTATATATTATAAAATAATAAATTGGAAACACGTTAATGTATTGGGTTGATTATTTCTCATTATAAAAAACAATGTTTTATTTTTATAATATTGGACTTATTTTAGTGGGTCAAGTGAAAGTCCATAATATATTGAGAAATACCTTCGTACATATATTGGATAAATATTTTTATCGTACACCACAAATCATATATATTATATTATGATTATTATGATGACTAAGTATCAGCATGCCCTTGTTCTAGTAGTTAACTAAGCTTTTTTAGCTGATTGTCTTTTTGCACTGGTGTTAGACTTTGTCTGACACAAGTAAATTATGCGTGAAGTTAGAGTCTGTGTAGAGCCTAATTGCTGAAAAGCTGACGGAATAAGTTGTCGGATTTACAATCCGCCAGGTCGGTTGGAGCTAAACGCCGCGCGAAGCTCAGGTCTACGCGGATCTTAGGTCCGCCAAAAAAGTAAGTTGGTCATTCGACCGGTCGTCTAATCGAGTGTATTTATTATCGTTTTTTAAGCGTTGTGTTCAAAACTCGTATTCCTAGGAGCGTGATTATTAATACGTTTAGACATCTTCAACGATCGATTAAGATAATCAAGCCTTAAAAAATTAGGCAAAGTCATCTCGATTTTGAATAAAAAGTTACAACAACATTACAGATTGTTGTTTTGCATTTTTGGATTGGTGAATTACAATACGAAACTACATATTGTAAAATTTAAAAAAATGTCGGCCAATTCGGAGACCGACATTTTGTAAACCTTGGATGATTGAATTAGCTAATACGTGTAGCCAATGACCAACTTCTAGTTCTCGTGGTGCCGGAGAGACAAAATTTAGTGGCTCATATAAATTTGATAGGTCCATCTTGTGGCCCAAATAAGATAACTGCTTGATTTTGAATATGGCCCAAAGAAGGCCCAGCTATTTGTGAAGCTTTCATTCCAATTATTATCAATTTATTCTCGCACCACGAATTTATGCAATAATTTTATAACTGTATTTATAATTCACAAATACATGTAAACAAAATTAATATAAATGAAAATATGCATTATATAATTATATTAATTTTAATCAATTTTAAAATTAATATTATATAAATAAAAGGAATTTCAATTGATTTATAATCTTTTATATTTATAATATTTTATATTAATATGCATTTAAATAAGGAAATGATATCAATAGATTTATGATAGTTGTCTTTATATATATATTTTAATTGATTTGTGTTTAAATAAGAAAATGATATCAATAGAATTTGGTTAATTATCTTTAAACATATATTTAATTTTTCATTTTTTGAAAAATGACATGCGTCAGATGATGACGTGTCATAGTTTATTGATTAGTATAGTGTTTTGCTTTAGTAAATATATAGAGATTTAGGGGTTGTCATTCCCTCTAGAATAGCACTCTGTATCTTGCCTTTTTAAAAAAAAAAAAAAAGAGAGAGAGAGATTTTGTTGACCTATACCCTAAAGTTATGGAAAAGGATCACTTGGGAATGTCTTTACAAAGAAGGAGTGAGTATCAATCTCCACCCTTCGTGCCATAAGTGATGTTTTAATCTCGACCGTCTGTTTCCCGTTACTCTTTCCTTTCCCTTTCCCTTTCTCTTTCAGCGATAAAATCCAGCCGCTCTCTCCCAACATTTTCTCTTCACCGACCTGTTCCTCCGTCAATCTCTTCATCACATCGCTCAAATTTGACGAATCCGTTCTCCATAGAAGAAGGAAAAAGGCGAAAATTCGGTAGAGAAGAATCATCCTCCATGGCCTCCTCTTGCTTTAAACAACGACACATAACTCTCTTCAACTTCGCTCATCTCTCTTAGATGCCTATATGCATCCTTTGTCTAATCTCAAATTAGTATATACAATCATTATTTTCAAATTTTAAAACCAAAGTCAATCAGTGATATATGCACATATACTTTACCAGTGATACATTTTTACTTAACCATTGATGTATCTATCCTATCCTTTACCACTCATGCACATTTTACTATACCATTGATGCACCTATCTTTTACCAGTGATGCACATAACCTTTACCAGTGATGCACCTATACTTTACTGTTCATGCACCTTTACTTAATCATTGATGCATCTTTACTTAATCATTAATGAACATTTACTTTACCATTGATGCATCTTTACTTTATCAGTGATGCACCTATTACCAATGATGCACCTTTTACTTAACCATTAATGCACATTTACCTTATCAGTGATGCATCTATACTTTTACCACTCATGCACATTTACTTAATCATTGATGCACCTTTACTTAAGTATTGATACACTTTTACTTTACCACTAATGCACCTATATTTTACCAGTGATGCACCTATATTTTATGAGTAATGCACTTTTTACTTAACCATTGATACACTTTTACCTTACCATTGATGCACTATTACCTTACCAGTGATCACCTATACTTTTACCACTCATGCACATGTACTTAATCACTGATGCACCTTTACTTAATCATAGATGTACCTTTACTTTACCACTGATGCACATTTACTTTACCACTGATGTAATGCACTTATTCTTTTTTTTACTTAACCACTGATGCACCTTTACTTTACCACTGACACACCTATCATTTACCACTGATGCACCTATCATTTATTCAATTAATCAAGCTTGCACGTAAACAAATAATGAAGTTTAATAATAACTTTCAGAAAACATAAAACGAGAGGAAAACCAGTAATCAATTGTTACGCACACTTGTTGTATTTAAAATCCAATGAGATATACAGTGATCATTGCAAGTTATATCTTAATTTTGATACAAGAAACGAGTCTAGAGTATATAGGAGAATATTTCTTGGTGAACGATTTCTTCTTCTCCGACGACGCATAGTTTCTAGTCGATGCGCTCCAGCGTAAACGAGACGGTGGCGAGTAGTTTCTAGTCGATGCGCTCCAGCGTAGACCAGACGGCGGCGAGGCGTGGTAGTTGATTTAGACAAAAGAGCTTTTGTAGTGGGAGGCGGCGACGACGGAGATTTGGATCGTTTTTGTGATGAGTTGTGGAGGAAGGAAGGAGATTTAATTAATATGTGGGACCATCACTCTACACTCCTAGTTACAAACCCTTGGATCAACTTCATTCATAGAATGCAGTGGATTTTATTCCTATCCTAAGAGCGCATCCTAATCCGAATTTCACCCTAAAGTTATAGATTAAGCACCTTATTAAGAGTTGGTTTTGATGAATGTTATTATTTCTGGATTCTTTCTTTAAAAGGGTCCTCATAAAATGGAAAATGCTAGCTTATGCCATAAAATAGAAAAAATTAATATAAATATGCAACAAATTGGTGTCATCTTGTAGATAATACAAAGTTAAGGTCCATAAATATAAATTTGAAGAGTACGTTGCATGTGGAAGGCCTCGGGAAGATGGGATAAAGGATCAATGATGTGTCCCCATCAAGGATCTTCTTGCCGGTGTTTGATTAATACATACCCAAACCATTTAACACAACTTGCGAAAATTCTTTAATATACTACCTCCTTGAAAAATACTTATCCTAAAGCAATTTTAGTGATGATTTATTAATTAAAATTTTAGACAAGTATACCCTTCATAGTTTAAGTAATAATATAGAGAATAAATGAAAGAATAGTGAGAGAATAAAGAAAGGAATAATTATTATGTTAAAAGACAAGTAATTTTTAACAAATGAATTGGTCTCCAGGTACAAGTAATTCTTAACAGAGGGAGTATATGTTTGTCTCGTTTCCTTTTTGAACCGGGTGTCTTCTAAATTGAGTCACATTTTCCTTTTTATTCATTAACATCTTCTCATGATACTCTTATTCAATTTATTTTATTCATATCCAACAACACTTTTTAGGGATAAAGTTGTCTTCATATTGTAATAAGTTTTATATTGATTAAATTTGATGTGTCATTATTTAAAAATTTATCTTGATTATACTTGCCTTAATTAGACAATCTCTAAAAAACGGATGAATTATTTTAATTTAAATAGTCAGCTATCTTGGTTTTATGAAATGGATAGTATTTTCAGTAAATTGCCTCGTTGTACATGGCCTACTGCTACAGTTGTCTAATTTGGACTTCTGAATTTGTGACGGTTTCACATTAAAGGGTCTATTTTGTGCGTAAAGTTGGTGTATACGTAGATTGCACTAATTTTATAATGTACTATTTAATTTTAATGAAAATATTCTTTTAATATAAATAGCCCAAAATAAAAGAATTTAAATCAATTTTTACTGGGAAAATGAGAAAACTCATCAATAAAAGGACATTCCATTTCAAGTATTTTTTTTAAGATTATTTAATCCAGAGTATGTGTCTAAGGTCACACAAGATTAGAAAAAATCTTAATAGATATATAAGTTTAAATAACTAAAAAATCAAGACAAAAGTCGGTTTTTCATTTATTTTCAAAATTAAGTAGATATTTATGTGAGAGAATAGATATATAAGTTTAAATAAATTAAGAATATGTTTAACCTATAGTGATAAATCAACATTTTTCCACCAAACAAGGATATTTTAGGTAGAACTGGTCACATTTTTTCTCTGAAAAATGGTCCCAGATTTCTATCTTCACGGTTGCCATTTGTTTACAACATGGCATGGTGGCAGAGTCGGGCATTAGGGTGTTAAGAGTGGGTGACGGTTTTATTATATACTTTTTCATTTTTATCTCCAAACTTAAAAATCCTAAATTATTGACTTAGTGTAAATGAGTGTGTAATTTCTACCTCTCTTTATCCAAATTTGATCCCATTTTTTCTAGAAATCAGTCTCGACTCTTTCAATTATTGTTGATTTCCAATTCAAACAGAAATATTTAGTATTTTAAAAGGATAACTACTTGGTAATTTATAATGAATACTATCAATTTTTTGGTTATAAATTTGGGTTTTTTATATGTTTTTTCATCGTCATTCAAAGACATAGATTTTGACTTATAGGTTGCTAATTGTGAGTTTACTTTGTTATTCTTGTCTTTTCGGATTCCTTTCAATCACTTTAATTTTCAGATAAAGTACTATCTTGTTTCTTTTTCCAAGCTAACACTAGCTTAACTCCCGTGTTTTGCATGAGATTGTATAATAATATTATATTTAAGTTATTATATAATATATAATCAAATTTATTTAATTAACATTTAAATTAATAAAAATTTCTATAATTTTGATTAATATATATAGTACATATCAAATTTATTTGATTAATGTTTAAATTAATAAAAAGACAATTATAGAAGTTATGATTGGTTTCCAGTCTTGTTAATTGATTTTTTTCAAATAAATAAAGAACAAATATAGAATTCAGATAGTCTTCTATATATAATTTATTTTAGAAAATAAAGAAACGAGGGATAAAAAATAGAGTAAGAAAACGTCACATGACAAATTCAATACAAAAATGTCATGTGGCAAAAGCTAGTTTTAATTTAATATATAAATAATAGATTTTGATGAAAATGACTTTAGTACACTACTGCGATAAAAAATAAGCTTGTATTTATAACAATTGAGATTATATTGTTTTTCATAAAGTACATATCCTAAAGTTAAAAATAATTTAAACATCTTATTTTAATTTTCAAAAATAAATGTAATAAAATAATTAATATTATATAAAATTTTAATTAAAGTACATATTTTAATATTATATATTATTATGAAAAATTATTTATATGAAAAATATTTTTTTGTGAATCTTTAAATCTAAATTCCGATGTGAAATTAATTTATAAGTTATTATAATCTTTATAGGCAATTCTTTTTAATTATAAATTATTTAAATTTTAAGTATATCTAAATTAGGAACGTTTTAGATATTGTATTATCAAATCTTTCTATATAATTGTGTAATCAAATCTTTGTAAATAATTTTGAAAATTCCTAATTAGATGACATGTGGCAAAAAGGTCAATTTGGATGACATATGACAATTTAAATGAAGAGATGACATGTGGCAAAAATGTCAATTTGGATGACATATGGCAATTTAAATGAAGAGATGACATGTGACAAAATTGGTGATTTGCTTTAATAGTTATATAGTAGATTAGTGATATTAAATTGGATTATTAAAATAACAAACAATTAATCATGCGCAATAAGATAAACATGTAACAAGGCCTCCAAAATATCTGGAACGGCCCTGCATGGTGGTATATATAGTTCTACACTTCTACTTAGCTAGACTCAAAGCTCAGCAATTACAACTTACAACATCTTATCTATATAAAAGTTGGTTGTCCAATGCCAAAATTAAATAAAATTGGTATCAATTTAATGCATTACTCATTTCTTAATCACCTCTTATGATAATGCAAATTTATTCTAATATTATGTTTTAAAACTACTTCAAACATAAATATAAGAAAATAAAAAATGCTTATATTTACAAATATTAATAAATTTGATAACAACAACAACATATTAACAAATAATGTATAACTATATTAAATCACATACGAAAATCCGTAATTTTCTCACGCGGAGCGCGAGGCCCGTATCTAGTGTATAGAATAATCTATAGAACTTTCTTGAGATCCTTTAATAACTTCCTTATTATCAGTACGTCTACATGGTCACATTTTATCAATATTTTGATAAAAAAAATAGGCTGCGTCTATATGCACACGTTTTTTTTGCTAAATGCACACTATTCTGTGCGGTAACAATTGCAATACACATATGTGCGTTAACTCTTACCGCACCAAAGGATTCAGGGGCATTGTTGGAATTTTTTCTGAAACCTATACGACGCTGGTGCGGTAAGAATTACCGCACAGATCTGTGCGTTAACAATTACCACACCAGATTAATCCCAGATTAAGCAAAAAAAAAAAACAGATTTTGATTAACTTAAACCCTGTGCAGTAACAATTACCGCACAGGAATTTTATTTTTTTTAATTAATAATTTTTTTTAAAAAGTATTAAAAAAATATTAAACCTGTGCGGTAACACTTACCGCACAAGTTTAATAATATATTAAACCTGTGCGGTAAGTGTTACCGCACACAATGGTGCGGTAACCCTTACCGCACCAAGTTACATCTTTAAAAAAAAAAATTCCCTCTCCCCCGACCTTCTTCCTCCTCTCGTCTGCGATTTTGCGCCGCCGCCAACCCTAAAAATCGCCGCACCATTTAACCCATCAAAACCACCGATTAACCCATCAAAACCTTCAATCGAGGATGGATTCGAGTTGCCCCGACCATGGCGGTTCTTCTGGCCCCCAAAATCCGCCTGAAGTCCCCCCCGCCGTCTTCTCTTCCGTCGACGACGACGCCATGGCTGGCTGTGGAGGAAGAAGAAGAGGAGGAAGTGGAGGTGCCACTGAGGTACAGTGGTGGTGCCCGGATCCGGCCAAAATCCTGAGCCCGACCCGACCCGATACCCGTTGCCCGACCCGATACTCGTTGCCCGACCCGACCCGATACCTGTTGCCCGACCCGACCCGATACCAGCAGCCCAACCCGCCCCGATACCCGCACCCGAACCCGCTCCGAGGCCAAGAACCCAAAAGCGACGCGTCCAAAACGTCGGTCCCGGGTACGCCACTCGAGCAAATAGAAGGTTGAATCCACAAACCGAGGCTCAAACCGAGGCGCAACCGGAAGTTTTTTCGACTCCCGTAGATCTACATCAAGTATGTATTTTTATTAAATATTCTATAACTTTTGTAATGTTTTTAAATAGTTTAATTATTTTATTTCGTAACGTTATGAAATTAGTTATTCAATTTCATAACGTTATCAATTTAATAATATTTGATAACGTTATGACATTTTTAAATAAATTTCGTAACGTTATCAATTTATTTAATTTAATTAATTTATTAAATTTATAACGTTGTGAAATTAGTTATTTAATTTCATAACGTTATGAAATTTTTAAATAAATTTCGTAACGTTATCAATTTATTTAATTTAATTAATTTATTAAATTTATAACGTTATGAAATTAGTTATTTAATTTCATAACGTTATCAATTTATTTAATTTGATTAATTTATTAAATTGATAATGTTATGAAATTAGTTATTTAATTTCGTAACGTTATGAATTTAATAATATTTGATAACGTTATGAAATATTTAAATAAATTTCGTAACGTTATCAATTTATTTAATTTATTTTATAACATTATGAAATTAATTTATATGGTAACGTTATGAAATTAAGTAATTTATTGCGTAACGTTATGAAATTAAGTAATTTATTGCGTCACGTTATAAAATTATATTATTTGGTAACATTATGAAATTAATTAATTTATTCGTAACGTTATGAAATTAATGAAATTTTATAACGTTATGAAATATAATAATTTCATAATGTTATGAAATATGACATTCTATATTGTAAAAGTAATGAATTAATTATTTTATGAAATATGACATTGTTCTTCTCTTATTTTGTAACGTTATGAACTATTAGTATATAAAGTATTGAAATTAGGCGAATTATAACGTTAATTTCGTAACGTTATGAACAAAATGTTTAGAAATTAGAGATGATTTTGATTAGGATTGACGTTACAACAACTGTTTGTAACGTTACGACGTCATGGAAAAGACGTTTTTGAATTTGACGTTATTTTTGTAACGCTATGAAAATAACGTTACGCTATAACAACAACATTAGGGGGTGCGAGATACGATGGCCTCTAGTGGTTTTGTTCCGGGGGCTCCTGTTGCTGCAGAGCGTGTTAGGAGGACGCAGATTACAGCGTCCATACGTCAGAGTTTTGCTACTGCTCGAGACCAGCTGAATGCTTCTAGTTCGACACCCACTGACGAGGCTCGTGCACTTACAGATACTGGGGCAGTTAGGGATTGTGGTCTGGATGTTGATCCGTGTGCTGATGATGAGGGTTACAGTGAGAGTGAGGAGGAGGGTATGGACGTCGATGATACAGCTGTTGATTTGGATGATGATATGCTGGGAGACGGTGAGGGTTTAGGTACGGATTATATTGTATCTCATCTCGAGATACCGATAGATCAGCTTAGGAGAGACGACCCTCCTATTATTTCAGAGGATCATGCTGGTATGGGGCCTTCATCGCCAGCTCCTACAGATTTAGGTCCTTCGTCTCCTACGCCAGATGTACCACCTCCCCCGACTGATGATGTACCGCATCCGGCTGCTGCACCTCATGTACCACCTCCTGCTGTACCTTGGATGCCCGAAGGTCCTTTTACAAATGAGTTGCTGAAGAGTTATGAGACGCACATCGCCAGGGCTATTTATGAGCTTACAGTTGTTGATCCTCCCGCACCTGTGATTCCAGCTGGCCCCCGTCCTCTTCCTCCATTTATACAGAGACAGCGAGGAGGCCGAGGAGCTCAGGCAGATGATGATGTTGCTGATGCAGACGCTGCTGATCCTCCAGCACGAGGTGGACGCGCTCCACGCGGAGGACGAGGACGAGGACGTGGACGTGGACGTGCTGCAGATCATGCTGATTTTCCACAGCCTGCTGATCTTCCAGAAGGCGAGGCTCCTCTTGATTTGGTATGTATTTGAACTATAATGTTCATATGTGAAATATGAACGACATTCTGTAGAAGTAACTGTGTTAATTTTTTACTTTTTTTCCAGACACGGAAGGTCGTCAAGGTTCACTTCCACACCGCCTACTGCACTCCACTAGAGGCGTTTAGGAGACCTGGTCCAAATTCATGGTTTCAGCTTGCAAAGCGATCTGGATTGACTGGTCTACGCTATATCGGGTCCGGTCCTGTCGATCATGTGTTGGTTTCTGCTTTCGTCGAGAGATGGCACCTAGAAACCAACACATTTCATTTGCCATTTGGAGAGATTGGTCCTACACTTCACGATGTGGTTGAGATCCTGTCGCTGCCTATACATGGCAGGAGTTGTAGCTCAGTTTTGAGCAGGGAGGAGATCTTCACTTTTGTTGCTGAGATGCTTCACGTAGAGGAGGCACTGGTGAAGACTTGGTATAGGGATGGAGGCATTCCTTTGGGTTATCTTCAGCAGAGATTGAAGGATATGATGCGGATGGAGGATGGACAGAGAGATGAGAGCCTCATTGCGTCTATGTACTTACTGTTGCTTCTCGGCACTACAGTTCTAGTGGACAAGTCGACTACAGCAGTCAAGCACTGGTGGTTAGTTCTTTTGGCCGACCACGACAGCACTGGCCGATATGCTTGGGGAGCTGGAGTGTTAGGTCATCTGTATCGCAACCTTGGACAGGCGTCGAGGCGATTGGCTATGGGGATGGGGAGTTCTGGCATTCTTTTGCGGGTTAGTACGCAAACAACTATACGATTGGCTATGTTTAGGAAGTCGAGTTCTAATTATCCTTTTTTTGCAGTCGTGGATCTGGGCATATTTTCCACATTTTCGTGGACATTTTGTGACAGATCCACTTTCTATGGACCACGCCGCATCTGCTATGAGGGAGGGCAGAGAGGTGCCACAGGGGAAGAGCACGGATCGTTTGGTTGCCATTCGTGGCATGCTTGACCGTGTTCGTTATGAGGAGGTCAGATTTTAAGAATGTATGCTTTCGTTATATTGTGTGAATGTAAACTATACTAACTGTTTTGTAATGTTTTGTTGCAGGTTAATTGGTTTCCCTTTGCAAATGTGGATTTCAGACTTCCGCAGTACGCCCCGTCTTTGTTTGAGGGCATTCTCCGTTGTCTGGACATCGAGGAGCTCTATCAGCCAGGTCGCCTGCTGCGACAGTTTGGACATGTGCAGGGTATCCCAGATCCTCCCCCAGAGCCCATCCAGGTGACACGACAACAGGCTGACGCATTATTCAGTTCACTTTGCCGAGGATCTGCTTGGTGTGTGGGATCAGGACCCCAGGCCTTTGTTACAGATTCGGGAGCCACGAGCGACGTACTATTGGGCAGTCACAGATGATTATCTCGATTGGTATGATCGAGTTTCTCATCCTCTGGTGGATCCCAGATCACGTAGACTCGATCGTCCAGTTGGTCCGCTGCGTATTCCACCTTCGGTTGACAGTTTTGCGGTACGATTATAAATTTTATTAGTCATATTCATTCAATTAGTATATTTGATAGTAATGTTTTGATATGTTGTTAATATAGCGGACCCAGCTAGTGACTTGTGAGATTCGAGCTTTCTTGGAGACACCACCAGAGAGGAGGCCTGCAGATATCGATGAGTTCATGAGGCGTCTCCTTGGAGTTTTGACTGACGAGGCTCCACCGATGGCTCCAGCTCCGGTTCGTCAATCTCAGCTTGTTCGGCATTCAATCCACGAGGAAGGGCAAGGTAGTGGGCAACGTAGTGGGAATGAGGGTCGTGACTTGGAGTGATGTATAGTTTGTTTGGATACTATGTTTTGGTAATGTTTGGTTCACTTTTGCTTATTTATTTTGGGCTTTTCTTAAAAACGCGAGAAAATGGTCACAAGCGCAAAAAATAATTAAAAACTACTAAACGTCAAATATTGATAAATCGTTCAAAACGTCTCGAAACGACTCGAAAACGATATAAAACAAGCCAAAATGTAATTTGAAGGAATTCCGAACAAGTTGTAAAAAAGTGTAAAAATGTGGCCAAAATGATGGCATAATATGGCCAAAATGAGCAAAGCTTAGCGAAACTTGACTTTTTTTGAAAAAGGCGAAAAACGACCAAGTACGTCAAATATTAATAAAAATGGTTCAAAACGTGTCGAAACGACTAAGAAACGAAAAAAATCGACTCAAAACGATATAAAACAAGCCAAATTGAAATATGGAGGATTTCCGAATAAGTTGTAAAAAAGTGTAAAAATGTGGCCAAAATGATGGCATAATATGGCCAAAATGACCAAAGCTTAGCGAAACTTGACTTTTTTGAAAAAGGCGAAAAACGACCAAGTACGTCAAATATTAATAAAAATGGTTCAAAACGTGTCGAAACGACTAAGAAACGAAAAAAATCGACTCAAAACGATATAAAACAAGCCAAATCGAAATATGGATAATGGATAATGGATAGTGGATAGTGGATAGTGGATAGTGGATAATGGATAGTGGGTAATGGATAATGGATGTCATATGTGTATAGTTTGGGCCCATATCGTTTTAACGCCTTGAAACGATGAAAATCGAAATTTTGAAATTGAAACATGACAACAAATACGGCGAATAGTTATTTTCATTTTTCGGAATCGAAAAATTATTATCGAAAACGTCAACGGGCCTAATAAGGCCTAATGAAATTTGAATGAGGCCCAAACACAAAAAACGACAAAAAATGACATAAAACGGCTTAATAAGCACTTAAAACGTAAAAGTCAAGAAATATAACATTAATATTTGAGCATTACCAATCAAACGCTATCGTTTTTATAAGAAATTAACAACTTTAACACTTAGAAGTATGTAAACGAAGACTTTCACCTGTATGCTACTACTCTCAAGTATATAAGTTGTATAGTTATACTCATATGTATGTGATACCACTTCGTTACTAAAATGAACTTCATATAATGTGTTTATTTCATCATATAACATTAGTTTAACACTTAATTGTTATCGTTTGACTCAACTGACCTCGTATTTCATTAGTATAATATGAATTTTTATCATATAACTCTTCGTAATCTCATATTACATTAGTAAAACTTGATAAAATTATTCACAAAACTCTCAATAACGACATATTTCAGTAGTATAACATTACTTTGGGTCATAAAACTTTTTATAATATCATATAGTATAAGAAAACAACATAAAAAATGAATTTTTATGTAATTAGGGTTGGTACTACAACAGTTACCGCACCAACCCTAATACCCTAAACCCTACAAACACCAGAAACATTTGATTCTGGGTAAAAGGGTTGGTGCGTTAGCAGAAGATGTGGAAGACGTCCAGTCAAGCGGCACGGTTGGATACAAACCGTGCAGGATTGCTGCAAACCGTGCAGATCAGCAGAAGATGTGGAAGACGTCCAGTGAAGCGGCACGGTTTGCTTCAGACCGTGCCGATTTGTTACGGACCGTGCGGAAACGCTGTTAATGTGTCTTTTCGTTTCTTCCGACGTTTCTTTATTTGGGGGAGTATATATACGTTTTTAGACCGGATTTGCAGGGAGTTATGCTATCCTAATCGTTTTTAGTACTAAAAAGAACCCTAGGGTTGGGGATTTTTCTGTTGGATCTTGACGAAGTTCTGTTATCAGTTGTGCGTTTATTGCTAACGCACCACCATATTTTGCTTGAGTGTGTTACAGCTACCACACAGCTGTAAGTCACCTTTGGATGACCGAATTACGTTATTGGGCCTTTGTTGCTGTGGACCTTTTGTCTACATCGGCCCAAATCTAAGTTACCCTAGTAAAACCTCGGCTATAAATTCACTGCCTCAGTGAACCCTATTATCTCATTCTCACTGCGCCGTAAAATAATTAGGTTTCAAGTTCTTACTCTGTATTTCAATTAAAAGTCTCATTTTTTACTGATTTCGTTAGATATCTTCATTGTTTCTAACATGTTTTCTTACTTTGTATTACAGATTCAAACAACCATGGCATCATCTTCATCCTCCCCAGTTCCAGCAGAAGGCAGTGAGATCCAGTGCCCGAGTAGAAGGTGCTCAAGAACAATCAAGGTGTTCACTGGTAATGACAAGAACAATCCCCATACGTATGGACGAAGGTATACCACATGTCAGTGTAACTACATGATCGTGTATCTTGAGCCAGAATACGACAGTCATCATCTCCGAGTCATTGCAAAACTGTTGAAGGAAATAGCTGACCAGCAGTTGAAGCTGGTATATTTTCACCAGGCTAAGAGTATTGAAGTAGCCAAACACTGGATACAACAGAGGTTTCCCAATGACCCTGTTCCTAGTTTTTATGACAGTGACTCCGATTAGGGATCTGGGTATCAAATCAGTGAATCTCCGTTAAGTCTGTGTTTAGTTTAAATTTCAAGAATGAGTATGTTGTCTTTCCTTAATGAGTCTGTTGTCTTTCCTTAATGAGTCTGTTGTCTTTCCTTAATGCGTCTGTTGTCTTTTTAATTTATGCTGAGTGTGTTGTAGTTTATGGATTCACTGATTTCACTTCACTGTTTCACCTACCTCATCTAACTCTACTGAAAACACTATTTAAAGCAAACAAGACAAGTCATTACATATTTCAAAGCAGACAAGAGAAGTCATTACATATTATAAATCAATTCCAATCGAAGTCTAAAGATCAAGGCTACTAAACTATTACAAATCAAGTCATGTAGTCCATACGCTTTCCAGCAGTGAAGCGGTATTGTCGAAACAAGTCCACTTGGCCAGCATATATCCCTTCCCACCACTTGATGTTGTCATCTGCAAATCTTCTCCACGAACCGGAACAACGTGGCAATGGTGCCCCATCACGGAGCCAAACCTAGATATACAAAGAAAATTAATCAATAAGTATAAATGATTTCGACGTTTCATGACGTTTGTTTAGATTACCACAGATTCTTACCGGTATCCAGTGATTACTGCATCCGACAAGAGCTATCCCAAAAATCTTCTGTGGAGGACCAGGGCTCACTGTAGACTGCCTTATTGGCAAGCATAAACACGGCGCATCCCAGGATAGTTGCACTAAACAAACATTATACACTGTGGCAAACACCAAACCCATAAATGGCATGTCCATCCAAAATGGTCTCTCACAAGGACTTCTCATGTAGTTAACTTGAGCAATAAGATCATCCCATGTTCCTACCCGTAGTCCACGTCGTATGGGCTCCCATGTCTCTTTGTTTCCAAGAAGCTTCGCTGCCAACGCAGCACGGATCATACGATATTGACTCTGTTGCATACCTGTAAGTAGAGCCATTGACCGATACCCACAATGTCCGTCTGAACGCACATCTTTCACAGAAGTCATGTAGGAAAGCCAAAAGTAGTCAATATTTTTCACCCCCAAGTTCACCCCCATATAACTTATGGCTTCTTCAATCTCTTCTTCATCTTCTCCTTCCTCTGTTTCGTTTCGATCTGGATAGCAAGCTCTTAGGGGCACGGCATTCATGTCTTCGTCTTCTAAATCGATGGTCTCTGAAAACAATGGTTCAGGTTGGGACTGTGATCCGAAGTCGAACGACACTTGACTTGCTTGCTTTTTAGGACAAGTTGGTCGTTCACTTTGCCTATTTGCCTTCTCCTTTGCGACTTTTTGCGCATTCTCAGTATTTGTTAAGTCTTCTCTAACGTACTCGTGGTAACTCTTTTCCCTCTTTTCTCTCGGAGGAGAATTCCCATTTCGCTGCTTCTCCTTGTTCTTTGATCCCGGCGGCCTTCCTTTTCCTTTCCTAAACAAGTTTGTTGGCTCTACCAAAGAACTTTGTTACGGATGCTCCAAGTCAATGTACAACTCACTTAATCTGAATAGAGTTTCATCCCTCAAATCTCCACTTTCCCATTTCGCCCACATTTCACGCATTCTGATCTCCGGAATAGACATTGAACGATTGTCGTCGGGTAAGGACAAATTTATTGCATCATCTTCCCATCTCAGTTCCTTCCAGAAGTCATGAAAATCATTCGGAACAAGAGGTGTCTTTGAAATGATTGCCCTAGCAAGATCGTGTACGCATGGCATCCCAAGACAATCTCGAACCCAATGATCATCACAAACATTTGAATACTCCTCCTTCAATATTTGCTGGTACATTTCCAACAACAACAGAAAACACCTATCTGACACTCGGTAAAATAGCCTTGAAAACAACATTCGAATGCCAGGAGGAAAGGTTGGGTCATCAAAGACCATTTGCCGAGTGGTAAGTGCTTGGTTCATCGTCGCCCTAATCAGGTCCATCTGAACTATGACCGCATGGTGGATCCTCACGATCACTCTGTTGAAGCCTCCTCTACTAGAACCCACAATTTCTTTCAACACCTTATGCATCCCCTCCACCCTAAATAAACACAATTTCTAATCATTAGCATTAATAATATGGTGGTCCAAATTAACAACTAAACAAACAAAGATACCTGTTTGTAGTCCTTGTGTGAAAGTGAAGAGTGTAGTCCGTCCACGCTCTAACTATGAACTTCTTGTACGGAGTAAACCAGTACTTTTCAACGTAACCAACAATGCCCTTCTTCCATGAATCTCTCAGCTTTCTCAACCTCTCTTCGTAGATTTCTTCGGTGCTCGAGCAAAATATCCCCCAACATTGCGTAACAAAGTTCTCCGCCCTTTTAGTATTTTTAATCACTTTTTCTGCGTGTGACTGGATGTTGTGCTTAATGTGCACCCAACACAATAGTTGCTTCACATCAGTGTCTTTGAACACAAGTTTGATTGCTCTCAACAAAGCCTTCTCACAGTCGGTCATTATAGCCTTCGGCATCACTCCCAAATTTCTACACAACTCATGAACGCACATCATCACAAACTTGTAATGCATTACTGTCTCCTGAGCCATGAATGCATATGCGATGTTGAACGTCTTGTGCGTGCAAGTGAAACCAACCATCTCCACTAAAGTCATATCATACCTATTTGTCTTGTATGTGGCGTCCATGATAATCACATGAGGAAACTTCCTGAACAAACGAATCGACTCCGGATGAGCGAAAAAAAGGACTTCAACCTCATTCGTCCTCGTGTTCCTCAAAGGTTGACAAAAATACTTGTTCTCTTTCTGAAAATTTAGAGACCACTGAGTAACTGACAATTCACCACGATCTTCAAAATTGATCTTCTGCAAAAAATTGGCAATCTGCTTCATGGATGTCACATTTTGCGGGTCTCTTATCCTAAGCTGAATAAGTATGTTTTTTGGCGTCTTGCGATCATCCCCCGCTTCCCTTGCTATTTTCTCCTCCTCTTTGCTCATTCTACCCACGAATGAATTCCCATGAAAACTAGTAGGAAGGGTGTGGTTGTGACGACCTTCTACAACATTCACGATCCATTTATAACTATAAGGCCCTTCTTTTATACGAACCCCATATAACTCAAATGTACAACCACATTTCTTCGATTTTCGGTGACGAAGCCTCGGAACCGGCAATTCTGGATTTTTTAAATTCACTTTCAGCCTACCCGATCTAGGTTTTCCAAACCTATCGCATACAAAATCAACGCAATATTTGCTAGATGTACGATTTACCAAAACTATCATTAAATCCCTTGCTCTCTGTTTTGTCCATTCCATCATCTCTTCTTTACTATCCCACATTTGCGCAGTACTAAAATGTGGTCTAAAGTCTTCTTCCTATATTGATTAAACTACATTACTTAGATACGCAATTTTAACTAATTAACCTAAATCTCATGCAATTAAATACAAAATTTAAATTGATAATATACTAACCAAAATCGGTAACGGAGTCCAATCGTCTAATGCAATTGATACATTTGCTTCGCCTTCTTCCTCTTCTTCGTCCACTTCCTCATCGACTTCTTCGTCTTCTTCGTCCACTTCCTCTTCTTCATCGACTTCGTATTCTTCTTCCACGACCCCTGATATCCAATTGTCGTTACCATCATCCTCACTACTCTCATAATTATAAGACATTGTAGTGTGCATTGCAAAACTTCAACAAGATAGCTCAACCTATATATACAACCAAAAAATGCCCGTTGGAATTTTATGCCCGTTGGTGCGTTAATTATTACCGCACCAACGGGCATAAAATTCCAACGCGCATTTTTTCAAAAAAAACCTGGTGCGGTAACGTTTACCGCACCAGTTTTATTTTAAAAAAAAAAAAACTCATACGGTGCGGTAACGTTTACCGCACCAGTTTTATTTTAAAAAAAAAAAACTAATACGGTGCGGTAACCTTTACCGCACCATTTTTATTTTTAAAAAAAAAAAAAATTACGGTGCGGTAACACTTACCGCACCACTTTATTAGTATTTTAATACTTTTTAAAAAAAATTATTAATTAAAAAAAATAAAATTCCTGTGCGGTAATTGTTACCGCACAGGGTTTAAGTTAATCAAAATCTGTTTTTTTTTTTGCTTAATCTGGGATTAATCTGGTGCGGTAATTGTTAACGCACAGATCTGTGCGGTAATTCTTACCGCACCAGCGTCGTATAGGTTTCAGAAAAAATTCAACAATGCCCCTGAGTCCTTTGGTGCGGTAAGAGTTAACGCACATATGTGTACTGCAATTGTTACCGCACAGAATAGTGTGCATTTAGCAAAAAAAACGTGTGCATATAGACGCAGCCAAAAAATATTATTAGGAGTATTTCGTATCAACGGTATACAAGCACATGGGGGAGACATGCCAAGAGGGGATTGTAGCTTAGATTTGGAAAAAAAATTCGACCCATTCAATCTAGTGTTTGTAACTGTGGGTGTGTCATGTAGCTTCCACATTCAACAACGTAGTGTTCGTAAATGTGGAGAAAACGCTAATTCTACTTTCTTAACTCTTCAGCTTCCTACTTGATATCATTAGGGGTGCACACTTACCACTATGTGCTTATTATATATTGCGAACGAGAAACATTTCGTTCCAGTAAGTTTTTAATCTTCTCTTTACTTACTATTACACTTTTCATTTAATATGCAACTTCCTAATGTTGTTGTTTTATTTTTAGGTCGCAACCGGGCAGCACCCAAATTACGTCGGGCACAACCCGCAGTGTTTTTTTATTTTTTAAAAATAAGTAGGGCCGTTCGGAATAGTGTTCTGAACGGCCGTAACTGGGTTCAAATATTGAACCCGATTTATGATACTGGGTTTGAAAAAATATATAAAATGTATTTTTTTTAAACCCAGTTTTCCCGTTCGGAATGAGATTCTGAACAAGATTTTTTTTTAATTCAGAAATGGCGTGACTTCACGCAAATTTTTAGGCGATTCAACCGGGCATCACCCTTTTACGCCAGGCAGCACCCTCCCGTTCGGATCCCCATCCCGAACGGATAGGTCCCACTTTTTTTTTCCGTTCGGAACAAAAATGATTTTGTAATTAAATAATTGCATAACCGGTTCTAATTGTGCGAACCAGTTCAAATCCCGTTCGGAATGGGGTTCCGAACGAGATTAATTAATTTTAAAAAAAAATTGAAAGGGTGACGTCACCCCTTGTGACGACACCCGTTCAGAATCACATCCCGAACGGCCCGTTCGTGATGTGGTTCTGAACGGGAAAAAGATATTTTTTTGAAAATGTTTGTAACGGCTCTTTCTCATGGACTCCTCTATAAAACCGGATTTGTATAGCCAAATTCTCAAACCAAAGCGGCAAAGCACAAAAACTGACGTCCGGAAGCGATTCAAGTAATTCTTCAAGGGCAGGTAGTTGGAAAGAAAGACGGGGGTGTTCTTCCAGTGAGACGTCGGTGGACGGGGAGGTTGATTTGTTTGCGCCGGTAGATGATACATATTTCCAAGTAAGTACATATAAACCTTTTTTATAGCATTTATTAGAATTTATTTTATTCATATGGTATGTATTGAAATTTGCGTAATTTTAAATAGGGATACTGTAGTGACGAGGAATATTAAAAATCGACTATAGTGCCCATTTTACGACTATTGAGAGATTTCCTACTATGGATCTTTTGATAGAGTGGGTTAGAAAGGTCGGTTATGAGTTTTGTATGGTTATCACCACAAAATCATCAATGGCCAACAAGAGGAAATTTCTGCATTGTGAGCAATCCGGTAGTTATAGAAAACATCGAAAGAAGATTAATCTTGAAGGTGATGTAGCAGAACCATCGTCGCAGCGTAGCAATCTTAGTATGTTAAAGAAGAACAATTGTCCTTTTATGCTGAAAGGATATTATCGCCGAGCAACTCTTGTTGAGCCGGCTGGGTGGATAATAAAAGTTGAGAAGCCATGTCACAACCATTGTCTTTCCAGCAGCTTGACTGGCCATGCATTTGCTTCGAGGATGACGGGAGAGCAAAGACGAAAAATAATGATTGCATCAGCGGCCGGGGCAATGTCGAAGGTTATTTATACACAGATGCTTCAAGAAGATCCGACTTCCACAATATCAAGGAGGCAAGTGTACACTGTAAGGGAAAAGGAGAGGATGAAAGCATTGGGAAATCTAAACGTGACCCAATGGTCATTAGATTTTTTACATCAAAGACGTTATAATAAAGAAATCGACTACGAGACAAATCCGAAGACCGGGGAGAAAACGTTGTCAGCGTTTTTCATATCTCATCTGGATTGTCAACATTTGTTGAGAATGTTCCCTCGGGTGGTGATCATGGACGCGACGTACAAGACTAATAGGTACACTAAATTTCATTATTATGACTTCATTTACCGTTTTTAAATTATAATTATGAAATTTGAAATTGATAGGCATGGTTGGCCGTTACTTCAGTTTGTTGGATTCAATTGCATCAACTATACATATTGTATTGCACTAGCGTTCATTTGTCGTGAGTCAACCCCATACTATGCATGTGCATCGAGACGGGTGAAGTATTTGTATGGTGCACTGGGAGGATCGGATTGCATCATGTCTGATCGAGAACTGGCAACAATTAAGGCGGGTGACTATGTATTTCCTAGTGTGCGTCGTATGATTTTCCATGTCCACGTTGATCGATATGTTAAGGCATTTGCTAAATTGAACAATATCAACGAAAGAAGTGCATCGGCTAGCGTTAGACGGGTGATGCGGTCTCACACGGAGAAGTAGTATGAGGAGAGACTTGATCACTTCCGGAAAACATGGAGGAATGATCATCTTGTACAATATGTTGAGAGCACATGGTTTACTCCCCACAAGGAATAACTTATAGCTGCGTATTGCGATGATATACGCCATTTTAGCACAAGAACGTCTAACAGGTAAGATATTTGAAATTGTTTTTAACGAGAATGATCATGACATTTTTGGGCTAAATGTTTAACATGTAAAATGTCGTTGACAGGGTTGAAGGTCAACACCTCGATGTTGAAGACTATGTTTGATTCAATTGTTGGAGGGTTCGACACTTTGTTGATCAACACTGTCGAATACGGTTTGAGATGGAAAAGTCTAACCACACCAGCCCCAAGGAGATACAAGACGGACCTCAGTGGATCAAGACTATTTTCATGCGCCTATTGAGGAAGTGCTCCGACAAATGTTTGAGAATGCTATTGAAAGAAGTTATTAAGGCAAATGAGGGAAATATATGTGGCCCATGTGAGGACACTTGGTGGGAATCAACACTCGGATTGCCTTGCCCACACAGGATTAAGGTATCGAAAGAAGGTGTTTGTTGCCGAGCGACTAAGGTGTTTGTAGAGGAAGGAACGTCGTAAGTAAAGCGTCGACGCCCAAAAGATACACATGGCAAAAAATTCGGAAAGAAAGAGAACTTACTTGCAGGATTCCAACATTCAATAAGCCAGGAGAATTCCTCGCCAAGTGTAGATTTGTTCACGAAATAAAAGAAGTCGGCCCAATGACGATCCACCTGACTCCCCTCGATGGCAATTCGAGTTGCCTTAAGTCTCGACTTAAGTCCCACTCTACCGATCGATTTGGTCGAAATCATCAGAGAATGCACACGATCCTCGACCGCGATCTCGACGCCATGCCTCGCCGTTACATCGTCCAATGCGCCGAAAATCCTCCATACACTTGGTAGGAGTTGCCCGACAGCCACCCCTAACGCGAGCATAAATGCCTTCGTCAAAGGCGAGAAAGGGAATCGATGGCCAATGAGGAATGGATATTCATACACCGCGATCCACCCCGGACGATATGCGTCGGCAGACACTCCTTGCGGAGGTATCTCGATCTCTACCTCAGGCCCAAGATTCGCCAATGATCTTAATCGGTCAACGCTACGCACCTCCGAAGATTTGCAATTAGAACCCTTCAAAATGTTCTTGGGTACGTAGAAAGAAGGCTTTGCCATCGTATGAATTGTAGGAAGAATGAAGGAGAGAATTTAAGTGAAGAAAGGAAAGGAAAATGATCTGATGAACGTAAGGAGATGAGGAAGCAAAGAAATATTTAGAGTAGATGAGTCGTAGAAAGGTCGAAAGAAAGTAAGAGCCTTCCCCTTATATAGACAAAAATATCGCGAGAGACACGGAGGGAATTTCAACGGCATTATAGCTGTTGGGAAAACTAGCCGTTACGAGTGAACGTTGCCAGCGCAGATTACGAAGCCCTCCATCAGATACACAAAGATGATTGAAGAGAAATGATGATCAAAGCTTCATCGTCCTTATTTCTCACCTTAAGTTTCATCCTCACCCGAACTTAATCCATAAACATATGGCTTCTCTAGTTAAATACGAACTACGTGCAGTATATTATTGATAACATATGGCTTCTCTAGTTAAATACGAAGTACGTCCAGTATATTATTTGTTGTCGTTATATTCTACTCCGTAGTATCCGGAAAGAAGTCAATCGATCGTGCAACGTAGTTTATGACTCTACCTGACAAATTAATACGGAGTACTCGTATACGAAAGAGATGATCGAGAATTCAGAAGCTCAATAAATCACATTTCCTTCCCGTCTCCTAATACAAGGTTTATTTGTTTTGACACTATTTATAAATGAGAATTTTTTTTATATTTTTTCCAATATAAAAAGAAAGTTGCGTGGAAATTTATTTAATTCGTCTGGATGCGTATTTTGTCAATATTAAATAATTATAATATTTTACTGTATTTTATTAAAGATATTAACGATACAAAACGTGTATTCATATATCTGTTAAAATTAAATGAAACTTGTATTATGGGACGAGTGAGTAATTGAATGACTATATGTATTTCATACCCCGTACTACTCCCTCCGTCCCTAAATGTTTGTCTCATTTTGTACTATGTACAAATTAAATGAAACTTGTATTATGTTCTTCCTTTCATTTAATCTTCTAATTTAGGTCTTTTAGTTATGTTCTGAGTGTATGTTCGTTTTTGTATCGTATTTTCCTCATCGATTTTTATATGTTCCATGCGTTTGTTTTTTGAGATTCTCCTTGGATCATGGTTGTCTTTTGAGATTGTCTTTCAACAGGTTGTTATTATGTAGATAATGATTTTAAAATATCACTAATTAGTTATTTATACATTTCGGATTTCGTTACTAATCAATATGTTAAAATTTATATATTTAATTAATTAAAAACGTCTATTTTTTTATTAAAAGTTACAACATAAATACATATGTAAAAACAATACGAAATATATAAATACAATAAAAGTAAACGTGTTAGCCTTTGAGAAAGTTATGGCAAGCATTACATATTCAATGCATGAACTAATTTATTCTCATCAATTCCTTTTCATTTCATTCATGAATTTTAATCAAAACGCTTCATCTTCTCTAAGTTACAACCAATACAATTAATATCTACATTTCTTCATATTCTTCAACTCTATAATATCAAATTTAGTTAATGAATGCACTAAATTAATAAATTTTAAACACTAAAAAATTGTTAGTATTTATTAATAAAAATTAGTGTAACAAAATATATCTATATAGAATTGGTGAGAATGTGAGGTGAGAAGTTGTAATTTAGCCATATATAGTTGTTGTTTCGTATATGTGCCATATATTTATTAAAATAAATGAAAAAGAATAAAAATTTAAATTAAAGAAAAAAAGTCGGTCATCGCCACCCTCTTTCGTCTGAAGATCTTTCGTCTTCTCTTCATCTCCACTGTCGCCTGCCACCTATCTACACCCTAAACCTCCTATTTACAACATTATACCGTATACAAACATCCGTAATTGCTCTGAGCATAGCGCGGGGGTCCGAATATAGTACTCCCTCCGTCCCTTTTTGTTTGTCCACAAATACTCCCTCCGTACGTCACGTATGGATTTTTTTTATTTTTTGCTTTTTTTTTTCCATAATCTTGTATATAATTTCAATACGATCGCGTGCATATAAAATTCGTCCAAAACGGACATCGTTTGACCCTTCAAAAGGCCAAAATACAAATTTATCACACATAATTTCTTGTATCAACAAGTCCGTTAAAACTCAACACACCATTTTTCAATTATTTTATAATATGGTAGATAACTTAGCAAAATTTTTATTTAGTGATGGTAATACTTAATTTCTTTGTCGAGATGTGGTGTTCAGTGTTTAAAGATCGAAAAAAAGTGTTTTCTTCTTTAAGTAAGTTAGTTGATCGAGGAACCTCCGCCCGAGAGACGAGTTCTCCAGTGTGGACCGAAAGGGTCTCGCAAAAATAGGGGTTTCGGAGACCTTCTTCCGTCTACCCTTCGCCTAGCGGCTAAGCTCGGAGACCAAAATTCGACTAAGCGCTTTGAGACGGCCTAAGAGAATGAGTGGCTTAACGCTCTAACGGTCGGGACAAAGCCATATCTTTCAATCTCGTATCTGACGGAAGTGCCTGAACTCCTTCTTTGGTTTGGATAAAATCCACAACTACAATTTATAAATACGAAGTAGTAGATTTGTTACACTTAATCATAATTACTCCACTGTTCTTTGTTTTTTGACTCTTTGAAGGGGCAAACGATGTCCGTTTTGGACGAATTTTATATGCACGCGATCGTATTGAAATTATCTACAAGATTATGGAAAAAAACAAGCAAAAAAAAAAAATCCATACGTGACGTATGGTTATAATCCATGCGTGACGCATGGATTTTTTTGAAAAAAAAAATTCGTGCGTGACGTATGGCTTTAATTCATGCGTGACACACAAAAACTGGGCGGTAAATAGCAATTTGAGTGGGCGGTGAATAGAAACTATGTAATTATAGGTTGATAGTAGGGATAAAATGAGTAAAATAAAGTAACATAAATAGAATAGTGGACAAATAAAAGATGACAACCGAAAAGAAAAGCCGACAAACAAATAGGGACTGAGATAGCATATAAAAAAGAAGAGAGGCCACGTATATATTATCACTTCACCTTTTAGCGAAGAGACTATACGCACTACATTTTGAAACTTTTTAAACTACATTCTCGTACGCCCAAAATGGGCGTACCGTGCAATTTTCTCGAACATACGTATACGTTTACGTATACGGTGGAAAACTGAAAAATGGTATGTACGCCCATTTTGGGCGTACGCCCAGGATATAAAACATCGCCTCGCTTCTTCTTCCTCCTCTCGTCTGAAGCTTACTGTTCAATTTGTAACCTAAAAATCGCCGCCGTCCATTCTTCTCCTATTTCACTCGTTTTCTTCCCCAAATCTATCCCATTCGACTCGTTTTTCTCATACAATCCAAATCCCTCAATCAATTTCTTCAATTTCACTCGGAATCATGCAATCCGAAGAAATGGGGAAAACCTCGAATCCGGCGACGGTGGAGGCTGCGGCGGTGGTGGAGGCGACGGTGGAGGCTGCGGCTTTGTCTGTTCTCCCTCCCGTCCGTATTTGTGCTGGTGGCGCAAGGGTGCGAGGTGGAGGAGTAGGGCGGAAGAGGAATCCGGCGAAAAAGAAAAGGGGGTGGTGGAGCTGCGGTGGCTGCGGCTGCGGTGGTCGGTGGCGCTGGTGGTGGAGGGGAGGAGGTTGGTGGCGCCGTCGAGGTGGCTGGAGGTGAAGCTGGTGGAGCAGGTGGTGGTCGGGGTGGTGGTCGGGGTGGAGCTCGGGGTGGTCGGGGTGGTCGTGATCGGGGCGGTGCGGAAAAACGGGCCCGTTCGATATCGCCGGAGAAGACGCTCCCGATCCACGAGGTACGTTAATATTATTTGTTATTTATTAATAAATTATTAATTAGTCGTTATTTATCGTTTAACGTTTAAATAACGATTAAAAAAAGATTTATTAATGAATTATTAATATAATATTAATTGGTCGTTATTTATCGTTTAACGTTTCACGTTAATCGATAAATAACGATTTAAGGAATAAGATTAATTAGTAAATAATATTTATTAATATAATATTAGTTAGTCGTTATTTATCGTTTAGCTAAAAGAAAATAATATTATATTAATAAATAATATTTATTAATATAATATTATTTGATCGTTATTTATCGTTTAACGTTTCACGTTAATCGATAATTAACGATTTAAAGAATAAGATTAATTAGTAAATAATATTTATTAATATAATATTAGTTAGTCGTTATTTATCGTTTAGCTAAAAGAAAATAATATTATATTAATAAATAATATTTATTAATATATTATTAATTGGTCGTTATTTATCGTTTCACGTTTCACGTTAATCGATAAATAACGATTTAAAGAATAAGATTAATTAGTAAATAATATTTATTAATATAATATTAGTTAGTCGTTATTTATCGTTTAGGTAAAAGAAAATAATATTATATTAATAAATAATATTTATTAATATAATATTATTTGGTCGTTATTTATTGTTTAACGTTTCACGTTAATCGATAATTAACGATTTAAAGAATAAGATTAATTAGTAAATAATATTTATTAATATAATATTAGTTAGTCGTTATTTATCGTTTAGCTAAAAGAAAATAATATTATATTAATAAATAATATTTATTAATATAATATTATTTGGTCGTTATTTATCGTTTAACGTTTCACGTTAATCGATAATTAACGATTTAAAGAATAAGATTAATTAGTAAATAATATTTATTAATATAATATTAGTTAGTCGTTATTTATCGTTTAGCTAAAAGAAAATAATATTATATTAATAAATAATATTTATTAATATATTATTAATTGGTCGTTATTTATCGTTTCACGTTTCACGTTATTCGATAAATAACGATTTAAAGAATAATTAGTCGTTATTTATCGTTTCACGTTATTCGATAAATAACTTGTAAAAGAAAAAGATTTAATATTAAATAATATTTATTAATATAATATTAATTAGTTGTTATTTACTAAGAAATGAATTAATTTGTAATTAATACATTATTAAATAGCGTCTTAATAAATTATTAATAAGTCGTACCTAAGAAAAAATTAGTAATTAATACATTATTAAATATTTAAAAGAAAAACGTCAAATAATATAAAATAATAATTCGTAAATATGAAAATAGGCTTTAGAGAGGGCTATTACTCCGACGGGTGGTTCTGTTAGAAAGAAGAAGAAGGGCCCTCGTCACCCTAGCGCACGCGGGATCACAGCTTCCCGACGTCGTGGATCTCCTCCAGACATTCCAGAAGTGCATATAGGAGATACAGGGAAAGCTTTGATGGATGATTTGGATGTTAGTGAGGCGGAGGAGTTTTCAGAGGAGGTGGCGGAGCCTGTTCAGGAGCATGTTCAGCACATTGATCCGGGCTTAGCTGTACCGGTTCCAGGGGATGCAGATTATGTGGGGCATCCTGGAGGTCCTCTCAGTTCACGGCTTTTGGTGGATTACAGCACCCACATTGCTCCGGTGATATGGACTGAGACGCCGTCTCTTGCAGAGCGTATTGAGCATGACCCGGCTTATGTGATACCGCCCTCATCAAAGGTATGCGTTGTTTTCTAAATGAATTTGTGAGGTAAAACGATCCACACGCTTTTCTAATTCATTAATTTCTCTTTCGTACATCAGCTGAAGAGGGTGTTGGATATATACACCCGCAAGGACTTCTTCAGGGAGTATGATAGGCATAAATCTAATGTGCCTGGGTCATGGTGGCAGCTCGTTGAGCGGAGCCACTTACATGTCCTTGCAGATCCCCGGCTCGAGTACAACAGCATCGATCCGATTCTGATTTCTGCATTTGTGGAGCGTTGGTATCCAGAAACCAACACGTTTCACTTTGCATTTGGTGAGATTGCTCCTACCTTGTTAGACGTGCTGAAGATTCTGGAGCTTCCGATCCATGGACGAGCTGTCAGATCTGCTGAGGCAGACATAGATGGGTTTGTGCATCCTCATGTGCAACGGATGTTCGGGTTTGCTACGATCGAGGAGGATGCTGCGCTATGCTTACGTACGTAAAGTTTATTTTATTATTTATATTTGATGATATTTTTTAGTTGATTCAATTAAATATTTATAATCCGTGATAAATTATCAGATGGGGGTTTGAACATCCATGGCAAGATAGGCATCACCACGATCCACACCCGACTATTACAGATGTTTGATATACGGGACAGGTAAATTATCGTATATTATAAGAATTTCTCATAATTTCTCGATTAACGTTACTAATTCATTTGTTGTTATTAATTGCAGGACTCCTCAGCAAGAGAGTGATATTGCTTCGCTCTACTTGTTGTCCCTGTTAGGCAGTACGACATTTGTCGACAAGTCTCGGATGAAGGTGAAGCACAAATACCTTAGCATCCTCGTAGATCACAATGAGACACGGTCCTATGCTTGGGGGACAACCGTCTTGGCTGAACTGTACAGACAGTTGGGTCAGGCCTCCCGTGCTCAATCCAAGGGGTTTGCTGGCTGTCCGCTCCTGCTGAAGGTAGTTTTCGTTTAATGTTTTTTTTTTTCGTGTATATTTTGCTTATGTATAAAACATTATGAAATTCTGGTATTTGTAGGCTTGGATATGGGCGTATTTCCATGGTCTTCGGGGTCATGCTACGCAGGACTTGACATCCATGAATGCCTCGGCGGCGGCTATCCGGGAAAACAGCAAAGTCAAGTACCATAAGGATCCTGCTCGACTAGTTTCCCTCAGACTGGTCCTTGACCAGATCACATATGCAGAGGTAAGTACTATTTAATTAGTAATTTCATCATATGTTATGCAATTATTATTTTTAAAAATACGTTTGTCATTTAAAAAAAACATAGGTTCAGTGGAACCCCTGGGGCAAGTTGGATCTCAACGACCCCCAGTATAGGTTAGGTCTATTTCGGGGGCCTCTAGAGTCCTTTGAGGTCAGGGAGTCGCACCATCCTGACCGATGTTTGCGACAGTTCGGGTATGTGCAAGGCATACCCGAACCCCCGATTACACCACCTACTGCTATCAGAAATGATTCTGCATCGGGGTACACTGTCACATTCTGGGATGAGGACTGCACTTGGGCCCCAGAGACCCTGTCGGATCGATTGATCACCTTAGACGAGCAGGATCGACGAGGACTTCGAGAGTATGCATGGGATTGCAAGGATGGATACCGGACATGGTTTAATGCCATGTCACATCCTTATGTTGGTTCCAGATCACCCAGGCAGGACCCACGGGCACCGTTTGACCACAGTGCTGAGCACATACAGATACCTGCGACAGCCTCTGTAGTTGTGGTACGTATTTCAGTCAATATCGCTCAAGTAATAATTATAATCTATTTTATTCTACTTATATTTACATTTTGAAAATGTAGCGGGGCAACATACTCGCCTCTGAGATATCCAGTTTCCTACGTGCATATGGTGACACTCTGCCTCCAGGACAAGCGAGGATGATGAGGGGGTGGATCAGCATATGGACTGGTGATGTAGTACCAGAGGAGGATGGGCCTGTGCAATGATATGATTGTGTTCAGTATTATATTTTGGATGTTTGTTTGATGTATATTTTGATGTATATTATTAGGATTTTCGAACTTAAAACGGGCTAAGACGGGAAATGACACGGAAATCGAGGAAAAATGACTTAAAACGGGCCAAGACGAGAAATGACACGGAAATCGAGGAAAAACGACTTAAAACGGGCCAAGACGAGAAATGAAACGGAAATCGAGGAAAAACGACTTAAAACGGGCTAAGACGGGAAATTACACGGAAACCGAGGAAAACCTAACTAGGGTATAGGGTTTAGGGTATAGGGTTTGGAGAGTGGTTAGTGGATAGTGGATAGTAAAAACTTTGGATAGTTGTGTTTGAAATGGATAGTTTGGGCCCAGTTCGTTTAAACGCCTTATAACGCTGAAACTCAAAATTTCAAAATTGTAACATGATAGAAAATGAAGTCTTTAGTCGTTATCAATTCTCGGAATCGAAAAAAAATCAACGAAAACGTCAAAGGGCCTAATAAGGCCGAATTGAGATTTGGTGAGGCCCATTTCCTAAAAACGACATAAAACGGGTTAATAAGACCTTAAACATTGAAAAACTTGAAATGTAAAAGTTGTATTTGAGCATTACCAATATGACGGTTTCGTTTTTATAATAAAATAACAAAATGAACACTTCGAAATATCTAAACAGTCACTTTCACCTAGTAACGAGTTAATCTCAAGTATATAAGTCGTATAGTTTTACTCATATGTGTGTGATATCACTTCGTTACTCAAATAAACTTTACATAAAACTTTCATTAGATGTGAAATGTCGTTATTTTGGATTATTTGAGTGTTTCATAACATTTAATGAAAGTTTTATGTAAAGTTTATTTGAGTAACGAAGTGATATCACACACATATGAGTAAAGCTATACGACTTATATACTTGAGATTAACTCGTTACTAGGTGAAAGTGACTGTTTAGATATTTCGAAGTGTTCATTTTGTTATTTTATTATAAAAACGAAACCGTCATATTGGTAATGCTCAAATACAACTTTTACATTTCAAGTTTTTCAATGTTTAAGGTCTTATTAACCCGTTTTATGTCGTTTTTAGGAAATGGGCCTCACCAAATCTCAATTCGGCCTTATTAGGCCCGTTGACGTTTTCGTTGATTTTTTTTCGATTCCGAGAATTGATAACGACTAAAGACTTCATTTTCTATCATGTTACAATTTTGAAATTTTGAGTTTCAGCGTTATAAGGCGTTTAAACGAATTGGGCCCAAACTATCCATTTCAAACACAACTATCCAAAGTTTTTACTATATACCCCTTCCTTTTCAAAATTTTCAAGATTTTTTGGCTAAATACCCCTTGCATCATGAAAACTATTTCTTTTTGCTAAATACCCTTTTCTTGTCATTTTCCGTTGTATGTCCCTTCATAAACTCGATTTTTGCGCCGTTTTTATTTTTAATCCCGTTTTACTCGATTATCGCGCCGTTTTTTTTTAATCCCGTTTTACTCGATTTTCGTGCCGTTTTTTTTTTAATCCCGTTTTACTCGATTTATTGGGCTTGGCTGGGCTGAATTATTTGGGCTTGGCTGGGTTGACTTATTGGGCTTGGCTGGGCTGAATTATTTGGGCTTGGCTGGGTTGACTTATTGGGCTTGGCTGGGCTGAATTATTTGGGCTGATGGTTTGAATTGTTGGGATGAATTCTACATCTAGCATACAGCTGGATGTCACTTATATGAAAATGAATGTGTTACAGCTACTACACAGCTGTAAGTCACAGCTGGATGACATAATTTTAAGTTATTGGGCCTTTGTTGTTGTGGGCCTTTTGTCTACACCGACCCAATTTTTCCCTAACCCTAGTAAAACTTCGGCTATAAATTCACTGCCTCAGTGAACCCTTTCATCACATTCTCACTCCGCCGTAAAATCTTCATTGTTTCAAGTTCTTACTCTGTAAGTCTCATTTTTTACTGATTTGGATAGATATCTTCATTGTTTCTAAAATGTTTTCTTACTTTGTATTACAGATTCAAACAAGCATGGCATCATCTTCATCCTCCCCAGTTCCAGCTGAAGGCACTCAGATCCAGTGCCCTAGTAGAAGGTGCTCAAAGACACTCACCGTGTTATCTGCTAATAACAAGGACAATCCCCATACGTATGGACGAAGGTTTGTTACATGTGATTGTAACTGGAGGATCGTGTATCTGGAGCCAGAATATGACCCTCATCATCTCCGAGTCATGGCCAAACTGTTGAAGGAACACGCTGACATGGAGCTCAAACTTCGTATTTTTCACAGGTGGGACAAAGAATCAGCCTTATTCCACCTTGGAGTTCTGTTTCCCAATGAATATGGCCGTGGTCCTCCTTCCCCTGATTCCGATTAGGATGTAATGTTGTTATGTGTCTTGAAAGTTGTTACGTCTTTGCTAAGTCTGTTGTAGTTTCTGGAGTGTCTGTTTTAATTTAACAAGTAATCCCTTGTAGTGAATTCAGAACTTGTTTCATTTAACCCATCTAAAACATTAAAAAATAACAGACAAGACAATACTATAAAAAAGGAGTCAAGATATTAAAAGCATAACAGACATACAACAGAAGTCATCAACTAGAATTTCAAAAGGTGAAACATTCAACACATCTGAATTCACTACAGATCAACATCTATACTACCATAATTAATGCGATAGTCCTTCCATTGCTGCATCCTCAGCGCGAACCCGCGATCCAATTCATTCGCACTAGGATCCTTGAACATGCGCCAAACTCCAGGTACAGATGGTACCGGACAGTCTTCTCTAAGGCACACCTAAATTACAAAACATAAATACCATGTTAAGCATTAAGAAAATTGAGTGAAAATCACAAATACTTTAGTGAAAATCATACCGGTATGTAGTGGTTTGCTAAGCCCACACGAGCCATTGCATAAATTTTCAAACCATGACTGGAGCATTGTTGATACACCTTCATCGGTAAGCACAAATATGATCGGACTTTGGATAAGTATATCAAACCAACCTGAAACTTAGTGGCAAATGCTAATCCAATCATGGGCATACTCATCCAGTATCTTTCAGGACATGGTGATCTGCTATAGTTGACCTCTTGAACAAGAGCGTCGAAGTTGTTTGCCAAATCCGGGCGTAGTCTGGTCATGACTCGTCTGTAGATATCACTGTTCTCTAACAGCTCCGTAGTCAGTTCCATGCGAATGCGAGGATATTCTTGTTGGTGATGCCCCAACAACATGGCTAGTGACCGATATCCACAGTGTCCATCCGCCCTTACGTCTTGTGCATCTACAATGTATGGAAACATGAAGAGATCAACATTGTCAACCCCGAAGTCTACCCCACATTTCGTCATTGCTGGCTGAGGGAACTCATCTGTAAGAGTGCAACCTGATAATCCGAACCCCTCTCCACCAGTGCCACTTGAATGACCAAACGCCTCTGCCGCAGTGCACCCAACAACTTCAAACTCCCTCATTATAGTAGGCTCGTTGAAAGTAGGTTGTGCCGCCGTTGCTTTTCCCTTTCCCTTTCCTCTAACCGTCTTATTCTTCACCTTCGCAGCATCATTTTTCTCTAATTCTTCCCTTGCGTACTCAAACGCGCTCATCTCTCTCTCGGTTCCCCACTTCTTTCCTACCGCTCCTCTTGGTCTGCCAGGATCCTTGATTCCCGTCGGCTCCAACGCAAGACTTTGATGTGGATACTCCAACATTGTGTACAAGTCCGCTATCTGAGACCACTGACTTTCAGGAAGTTCCCCCTTTTGCCATCTATCGTTGAGCTCAATGAATCTCAACTCCCGCATGGTCTGAGGTACACCAATCTCTACCTCCCCGTTATCAAGTTCAATCATATCCCATTGTAGCTGCCTCCAGAATCTGTGAATCTGATTGAGCTTGAATGGCTTCTTCTGAATAATATGTTGCACCATCTCGTGGATGCACGGTAGGCCTTGACATTCTCGCATCCAGTAATCTTCGCAATGTTCCTCATAATTCTTCGCCTTTATATCCTCCCATATATCCCACAACTTATGCAACGCTCTATCAGACACATTATGGAATAGATGCCGAAATATCAATTTCACTTGTGGATTCATTCGTCTGAAAACCCCGGGTGTCTTGATCCGATCCTCTTCCATGGTGGCCCCCACCTTCACAATCTGGCCCTCGATGGCTGCATGGATCCTCACAACCATTCGATTAAAACCGCCTATACTTGAACCGATTATTTTCTTCAACACCTTATGCATTCCCTCAACCCTATGTTTTATTCATTCAATGTCGCGTTTAAGTAAAACAACTGTTACATAATCAAACTAATAAATAAATCGGAAACGTTTAAGTAAGTTAAAAAAAAATTACCTGTTTGAGGTCCTCGTGAAGAAGTGAAGATTGTGTTCCGTCCATGCGCAAACAATGTTTGTCTTGTAAGGGATAAGCCACACCTTTTCAATGTATCCGACGACGCCGCTTCTCCAAGATGTTCTCAATCCTAGCAGTCTTTCCTCGTATTGTTCCTCCGTTCTTGATAGAAAAAGTCTCCTTACTTGCGAGCACAACCTTTTCACCGATTCCTTATTTTTCAAAATTCTGGTAGCGTTTACCTCGATGTTGTGCTTGATATGAACCCAACACAAGAGGTGTTGAACCGGAAGATCTTTGAACACATATTTGATTGCAGTGATGAGAGCTAGTTCTCGATCGGTCATTATTGCAGTCGGCATTACTCCGGCATCCTCAAACAACTTTCTAAGCCTCTGAATTATCCACAAGTAGTGCATTGTTTCCTCCTTACCCGTGAATGCATATGCAATGTTGAATGTCTTATGCGTGCAAGTGAAACCGACAATCTCCACAAGAGGCATTTTATACCTGCATAATATATTTAAATAATGAAGGAAGAGGCATATGCAATATATTTAAACAAAAAAATTTTGATATACAACTATTATGTACCTATTCGTCTTGTATGTGGCGTCAATAACCACGACGTACGGAAACATCTTCAACAAGTGCAACGAGTCTTGATGGGCAAAAAACAAGATTTCCACCTCGTTTGATTTCTTCTTGCAGAGGGGATGCACTACATAGATGCGCTCCTTCAAAAACTTCAAGGTCCATTGTGTAACAGTCAAATCTCCACGATCCTCAAAATGCATCTTCTGAATAAAGTTGGCGATTTGTTTTGTGGATGTTGTATTCCCTGGAAAGGCCGCACTCAACTGAGTAGCAATAACAGACGGCGTAGTCAAGCTGTTCGCACATACCGTCACAAATTTCACCTCGTTCGGCGTCATTCGACCCATGTACGGATGGCCAATGAAGCTAGTGGAAAACTTATGATTGTGTTGTCCGTATTTTACCTTCACATACCATCCATCTCTCGCATCCCTCGCCCTGAACCTATATCCTCGGATCTCAAACTTGCAATCCGACTTCTTATCCCTACTATCCCGCTCTGTATTAACAACCTCCTCTGTTTCGCCATCCTCTCTTTTCTTTTTCCCTGATCTATACACTCCAGCATGCGAGCACATTATATTCATTTGACGCTCATTGCTATGGCGAGTCACTAATACCATCATAAGTTGTCTACCAATACTCTGAACCCAACGCCTCAAGTGTTCCTTAGTAGGAAACGTTTCTTCGGTATCAAACGAATCATAGTAATCCATACCCTATAATTAATAAAAACTACCATATTTATCACAACTAAAACTTAAAACTACGAGTCCACATCAATCTAAACTATCACTTCTACAAATTATTTGCAACTAAATAACGTAAATAAATACGAAACGATTCTAATTAATTACTAACCGAAAAATCTCCGGTGTCGAAGTCTCCTCCTTCTTCGTCGGTATCGTCGTCCCACATCCCGTCGTCGGGTTCACTAAAATACTCTTTCTCATCCACGATCGCATCGTCTTCGTCACTCCCATGCTCGTTCTCTTCAACATACTCGTTCTCTTCACCGCTCCCATACTCAATCTCCGTCACATATTCAAACTCCTCACCATCACTCAAATTTGTAACTCTCCTATTTGACATTTTTGACTTCAACATCCATCCGAAGTTCCTACATTTATACACATACTACATCCCAAACGGTCATATTCTGAAAAAATAGCCGTACGCCCATAATGGGCGTACAGGCAAAATATACCCCAACGGTCACTTCTGAATTTGGACAAATAGCCGTTACACCAAATTTTTTACTCGTACGCCCATTACGCCCATAATGGGCGTACGAGTAAAAAATTGTATTTCCCCAACGGCTATTTTCAAACGGCTATATTATTAAAATTTATACTGTACGCCAGTTTTGGGCGTATACATAATACCGTATTTTGTATTTTGCCTCACAATCGATGTTGGAATTTTGCACTGTCCGCCCAAAACCAGCGTACGCCCATTTTGGACGTACGACAATGTAGTGTGGAAAGTTGCAAAATATAGTGCGTATAGCTTTTGCCCTTTTGTAATATGAATTTCTCAGTTTAGCATGTGGTGGTTGTAAAATCAATGATAATGACTAATGATTTCTTCGTCCTTTTGGACATGCAATAATACCACCAAACTCCTATTTAATTATAGTTTTTAATTAGAAGAGTCTTTCTAATCTAATTAACTAGTGTATAAATCTCGTGTCACATATTGATTTATTAATTCACGAGTTGTTTATATATTCACTCTAAAAATAAATTTATTGAATATATTTCGATTATGTATCAAGTATATGTACAAAAAATAAAATTTAAAATTGTAGAAAACAATTTAATCTAAAATATGATATATGACTACAGTCTACGGGTGAAGTTTAAAAAGAATACTAATAATTTCAACAATATTTATTAGTTTTTGATTATAAAACTGTTATTATAAATTTAAAAAAATTATAACTTAACATGAAAAGAAAAATAAGAAGATAAAAATAACTTACTAATACTCGTTATACAAAGATTAAGAGAAATATGAATTTTTTTAGTACATAGTAGTAAACTGAAAACATAAACTTAATTTCATTATATATATAGAACAAAAAAGTTCATTCATATCCGTAATACTTTTGACATTTATATACGTACTATATTTAGTATACTTGTGTTAAAATCAATATAATCGAAAATAAAAGTTTGTATGACCAGATTTACATTGGCTTGTTTAATTAAGGGAGTTCGTTTATGGGCAGGTCAATTCATTTTGGACCGAACCAATTAAACGCCACTTATTAGTGTTTCAAAAAAATCCATTTAAAATCCAAAACGCTATGAGTTAGCGTTTAATAGTTTCGGCTCTTTAATTAAAAGTAGTGGTCTATTTAAGTCACCCGTTAATTAATTATGTAATTCATTTCGTGTATCTTTTAAATATCATATGATATTTTTTACATAATGTTTCTTATTGTTCGTTATTAATTTCTCTTAATGAACAATTTATATATAATCATTAAAACCCTAATGAATTGAGTAAAAATTAACCTATCTATCTTATATATTAAAGTTGAGCCTTTTAGAGCTCTTAGAGTGATTTTAGGCTTAGTTTGTTACACAATTATTATTTTTTATTTCAACTTCAATTATTAATAGATTGGATAATTATATTAACAAATAAATCTTAAAAAATTATCATTTTCTTTCAACAACAAATATTCAAGCTATTTTATTGAGAATAAATATTATGTTGAAGCTTAATATATATTCTTACTATAAAATTAGGATTATTTTCGATAATAAAAATTAAGTCAAGCTACGTACATAACCTCCATGAAATTTTTTTTTTTTATAAATAGTCTTTACAAAAAAAAGTTAATCTTAATTTTTTGTAAGTTCGATTAAAAGGATATACAATTTTCATACGAATAATATAGAGGTGAGTTCCGGTGTAACGAGTATTGTGGTGTAACGAGTACTTACCCTTAATGGTATTCGGGTTTGTTAAGGTTGATATTCAACTTTATATAGATTTAGGTTATATAAGCACTAATCGCATTCTCATATGCTTGTGCCTCTATTCAATCTTTTACGTTATTTATTCATGTTTATTTAGTTGAATATCAACCCTATATTAATAAAGGTAAATTAAGTTGAATATCAACCTTAACAAACCCGAATACCATTGAGGGTAAATACTCGTTACACCGTTATACCGTAAGAGGTTGTTACACCGGAACCCAGATCGTTAGATGCAAATTAAATAGAAGGCGGAGATCGCACTACTAGAGAAATGCCTTTTAGTGATAGTTGAATCCATCACAACTGGCGACACAATTTTGAGTTTCGTCGGAAATATTGATAGGGTCTCAAACGTCGGAATAATCGGTGTGGTTGATACCGACACTTATGGATATCACAATCACCGACAATTTTATTTGTCGATAGAAATTTCCCGACATATTTGATTGTCACTTCTATAATACCGACGTATAAAATTGTAGAAATATAACCGATGGTTTCATTTGTTGGTAAAGTTTCTGACGATTATATTTGTCAATTATAGTGGCAACCATAGTTGTTGGTAAGTAATTCCCAACAAATATAATCGTCGGTCGCATAAAAAACTACACCGACGTTTTTTTTCGTCAATAACTAATTCTGACATCTATAATTGTCGATGATGTGGACGAATGTGTTTATCGGTATCAAGCTTCTGACAATTTTATTTATCAGATAGAGAAACGACAATATTTGTCAGCATTATACTCTTAACGATTATAGTTGTCGGTCGTCAAGATAAGTATATTTGTTGGTAATAACAACCCGACATTTATTATAGTCACACACATGAACACCTATATTTGTCGGTATAAAATTCTCTATACTCTATTGTAATTAATTATTTAAAAAACTAAAATCACAAATATAATAAATTAATATATACAATAATAATATATAATTTATAATATAATAAGCAAATTTGATATGAGCAAACCAACACTATATTAAATCAAACAAATCGTACTACAGTCAAACAAACCAAGCAAGCACAGTACGTACTTGCTTAATACACAATCCAAAACAAACAAACCAAAGGAACAAACCAAACAGTACTTTGTTGCTGAGTACACAATCCAAAACAAACCAAATAACAAGCAAACCAAAGGAACAAACCAAACAACACTTACTAATTACTAAGTAGAACAAGCTGCTTTCTTTGATAGTCTTCTAGTAGTGTAGATCATCTTCGTTCACGTGTGTTCCACCATAGTATGCACCAGTGGGGTGTTCTCCGTACCCACTCGGACCGGGTCCAGGAGAGTTCAAGAGAGATTGAAATGGCATATGGTTTTGCATAGTTGGAAGAAGGGGAGACCTACTTGAATCCATTCTTGGCACGTAATGAGGTTGCATCGTCAATCGTTGAATCACTTCACTTTGTTGTTGTATTAATTTGTAGAGGTCAGCCACTTGACTTTGAGTTGCAACTTCAGTATTAGATGGAGCAACAACATGAGGCACCGGAGAAGGAGAAGCAACAGGCCTTGAAGAAGAACCACCAGGTAGTGGAGAAGAAGCTGGGGGAGAAGATGGGGCCACAACTGCTGGATTTAGCACATTATCCGTCTTGCGATATAACGATCCTTGTGCATAAATTCTTTTTCTAGAATCTCCACATACATCAACCCATAATTTGTTAATCTCTTCTTGAGACATTTCCTCCCCTGGATGAGACTGTTTCCATTGATTACACACTCGATTGAAACAGTCCTACAAACAAACGCATACAAATTTAAAATCAACAAGCATCATCAACTATTTTATCTTAGCATAAAATATGGGGCCATCAGTTCACATTTTAGTCATTGATCCTTTGGGATTTTTGGACAACCTAACTAGTAAGTAAGGAGTTAACATCATCCATACACAAGGATAGACCTAGAGGAAAAAACCCTCACAACAACCTCAAAGTACATCTGGAAACTTAAACAAGGAAAGCAAATCTGAACACATAAACAAGGAAAGCAAATCTGGAAACTTAAGCAAGCAAAGCAAATTTGTTGGGCGAAAAGAGAGTAGAAGAGGAGGAGCCGATCGAGGAGGAGGAGAACAACAGGCGAAGTGAAATTACCTGCTGGACGGAGCGGAGGAGGCCGACTCGAGCGGTGGTGGCTGCTTGTGGGTCGTCTCGTCGGTGGAGAAGCAAGCAAAAGAGGGAAATAAGTCGATCGAGCGCAGGCGAGCTGAGCATCCTTCCTCTAATTAATATTTGGTCGCTTCCAGTGAGAAGGGAGTAAACTCAAAAAAACAAAATATTTGGTCAGACTTTTGGGTCTCTTGTGCCGACAATAATATGTATCGAGAAGTGATTTCGTAACCTATTCCGACAATTTTATCTATAGGTGATTTATCGACGTTAGAAGGGGTCGGTAAGTTAGCGTCAGGAAATAATTCCGTTAGTTATACCGATAATTTTACCTGTCGATACTCTATCGACGTTAAAAGACGTCGTTCAACTATCGTCAGAAATTTGACCTGACAATCAGGAGTGTCGGGAAGTGTCTGAAGCTAAATATGAGGGAAATAGTGACAAAACTATTTATCGATACGCCTCCTACACTGTTATACGTCGGTAATGATATGTCAGGAAAAGCCATTTCTCTAGTAGTGAGATTAATAGAAGATAAATACAAATTAATTAATAAAATAAAAATGCTAGAGAAAATCAAGGGATTCACTCTCCTAATTAATTACTCTCTCCATATTTCTCTTTCCCCATTATTTCATCGTCTTCTCCCCACATGCTTCTCTTTCTCAGAAAACCATTTTTTCATTGAAGTTATGTTCCAACTTCTCAACACCCGCCGTAGTTCATTTCTACTGCCACCCTCCTCTTCCACCGCCGACGACGCCGGTCTTCAAAACGTGGTCGCGTCCTTCGAAGATGTCTTGAATGGAGGTTGAGTCAGCGCGAATCCGGCGGGTTTCGGGCGAGATATCATCAGGAGCGGCAAAAATTTGGCCGAGGAAGAGATCATAATAGCCGGAGTGATGCAGATTCGTCAATTTATGGGTGATGGAGGTTTCGGGAAGACTCTGATTTAGGTGGCGCTTGTTTAGATTGTCGAAAACGGCAACGGAAAGGAAACGAACCTAGTCCATTTTAGTGGAATGGTTCATTGATCAAAATTGTTATTTTATTTCTTTTCCTCCTCCTAACAGTAATGTTGGGATATTTGTTAACCTCTCCTTGGGAGGGGTTTCCAAATCCCCTCGCCAATTCATCACCCCCTCCTTGCCAACTCACCACCCCCTCCTTGCCAACTCACCCCCTCCTCTCCCTCGTCTTTTCTCCTCTCTTGCATACAAATTTTAGAATCCAAAATCAAATTGTCAATGTATCATCACTTAATAATTGTCTAGATTCATTTGCGTTTCCTTTCCGTTTCGAAACACTACAAACAAACGAGCCCTTAGGTTTATGTGAACCAAACAAGAAAAGAGAAATGAATCACACAAAGATGTCAAATTGAGGAGCTACTTCCTTAGTGGTACTGTTAAGAGCTTGAAGGGCTCGTGTTCTTTCTCTGAACTCCTGACCCATTAATGTCAAATTGAGTTTTATCCTTCCTAAACTTCCTTCCTTTCTCACGTTTTTTCTATGAAAATGATTCTTCCTATTGGTTGGGATTTGGGATTCTTTTGCAGTTATTTGATGGTTTTTCGTTTTTTTCACTTAGTTTTGTATGCTTTTTTTCCTAGCAAAAATGGAACACTAAACAAGCTAGGCATGACTGTAAATGTTAAGTGATCAACCAAAGAGAAGAATTATCCTATAATTTCTGGTTGTCAATGATACCCAATGACACATGAGAATTCTCAATAAAAATATTGTTTTTTTAACAATGAACCGATAATTGTTGTAGTATTCATACTTATATGCATGGATCTATAATTCAAGGCACCACTGAGTTTATGTTTTTTTTTAACAATGAATCAATAATTGTCGTAGTATTCATGCTTATAATGCATCTTTAATTATATACATGAACTGTGAAAGCATTTCTGTAGGTTTTTTGCTTCTTCTATGGATTAGATGCTTAAGTTATATTGTTTTTGTGGATATAGGAGATGATGGTACTCGTAGTCACGGTTCAGATTGTTCTAGAGTTGTCGAAGTTAAAACTTTTCACATCAGTTCTCCTATTATCGAAGATAAATTTAATGAACAACGATTGGTACATATCGCTACGGATTTGGTGCATATTGTTGTAGATTTGGTGCATATCTATAGAGATGTAGCGCATATCGCTACGAATTTGGTACATATCTTTATTTATATACAACGAGTGCATATCGATGTAAATTTGGTGCATATCGTTGTAGATTTGATGCATATCTCTATTTATATACAACGAGTGCATATCAAGTGAATCAGTTTAATAGAAACCCTAATATGGAGTGCATATCAAGTAAAAAGGAACTGCATATGATATTACAACTTAACTACTGAATTCTATAATTCATGCAAAACCCAACATAACTACTGCATAACAAGGATTCCGAAGTGCATATCAATATATTGTTTTTGCATATAAGAATGAAACCTTAGTGAACCATAGTTAAATTCAATAGGTAAATCAAATTCCATATCATTATCGTCAAGTTATATGAAAGAATTTTATGAATCTAATATGAAAGTCGAATGTCACATAAGGTCCTCTTAACTAAGCATACGAACTGAGGGACGAAAAAGATTGGTAGCAACCCTACATATCTAGTGCATATCAAGTAAATCGGATTGCATAACGGCGAAAAGGAACTGCATATGACAACTTAATACTGCATAATAAAAATTATGTGAAACCCTACACAGCTACTTGTTCATGAATATCGATTCAATTTTTTCATGCATATCAATTACTTGTTCATGCATATCGATTCACTTTTTTTGCATATCGGCATATCAGGGAAGTACAAAACCCTACAAAAACGAGACGCATATCAATCACTTATTAATGCATATCGATTCACATTTTTTGCATATCGACATATCAGGGAAATACAAAACTCTACAACAACGAGACGCATATCATTTACCTATTAATGCATATCGATTCAAAGTTTTCGCATATCATCAACATCGATCTAAACGCAATATGAAACCCTAAAAATACATTGCGAAATTTCTTATAAACATACAAAAAATTCAAATAATATTACATGTGTTCATGAAGGATTAAAGCTTTGTTTGTCTTTTAACGGAGAAAAGGGAAGCGATTATTAATACATGATGTTGAAGGTAGAAGACGACGGTTAATTCAAGAAAGATGTTGATGAAGGTAGGAGAGAGGATTAGCTATATTGGAGAAAATTACGTTTATTTAAGGGTAGAGAAAATCACGTTTCTCTCTCCAATTTCTAATTAGCATTAACGATTTTTATGGAAGGCAGTTTTGGTATTTTTGTCTTCCTTATTTTCTTTTAATTCCAAGACTCCTAATCTAACACTACATCTAATCTCATCCTATGGTTCTTATTCGTTAACACCGTTTTACTATAAAAGTGATCTTACTGGAGTCTTCCTCTATATATATAAATCATTTAAAGATTAAATATCTTAAAATTAAAAAAAAATTCTAAAAGGAAAAGATGAACCCTTAAGAAAAGAAGAGGAAGGAAGAATCTAACAATTTATCAAATCTTTTTATTTATAAAGGTTTAATCTATATCCTAGTGAATTTGATAAAAAAAAAATTATCTTTTTAAATAATAGTTTTAATTTTTTCACAAACTTGATGTGGATTTCACAATTTGATTTTCAAAAATCTCCTATATACATATGAGAAGAGGAAAGTTCCGGTGAGAACAAGCCTTAACGTAGGAAAAACAAAGTTTTTGCGTTCACAGATAACAAGTTAATGTTCATAATTTGAGCGGTAATGTTCATAATCTAGGCGATAATTTTTTTTAAGGTCATTTTGAAAAAATAATTAAAAAAATCAAAGTTCGGAGTAATTACAAGTATGTCACCGCGTCCCTCACTGAAAACGTTCAAAAAAAATTTATGGTCTAGATTATGAACATTACATACAAAATATGAATATTGACGTGTAATCTGTGAACGCGACTTGTTTGTTTTTCCTACATTAAGAGGTATTTCCACCCGAACTTTTCTCTTGTGTTAATGCTTTTTTGTGCACTTGCAAATATCAATGTCTGATAAGCTTTTTCAATGCAATTTTCAGGCACAACTACTGAACAGAGACATATTTGAGACCATTTACTACCATTCCCTGAAAGCCTCCTGTGAGCTGGCTGTTAAAGAAGGCTTATACGAGACATACGAAGGCAGTCCTATGAGCAAGGTATATAACTTTCACTGCTTTGATTCTAGAAGTCTAGGTCATTTATATCCCAAGTTTTCAAGAAATTGGATATTATAGTGCCTAACAATAAGTGTCATTGTTTACTACTCCTCTGTCCGATATTGATCTTCTCATTTGCTTTTGACACATTTGTAGAAACACGTTTTGTAACGTTAATATCTCTAAATATACGATGATAAAAAGTATAATTTTTTTATATTGTTAAAGTACTCATTGAGACGAATCAAACGAGATCTCGCATGCCTAATCTTATTTCTATATATTGGAAGAAAACGAGAAGATTCTCTCGGTTTGTGAATAGTGTTAAAAAAGCAAATGAGCCTTATATTAAGGGACGAAGAGAGTAAAAAATAATATTATTATGTAAATCCGTGCAGGCATGGAGTTGAGCTAAAGGAGAAATAAGGACATCATAATTCTCCTAGCTTGGGTGATGTCTCTTTGATTACGTAAGTTTAATTACAAAAATCTAACTTTTACCAAATTTAGTTACGTAGCCTTCAAGGTACCAACATTTAAAATCTGTTTGTTGGGCCAGATGTAATTAAATGAGAGTAAAAACACAATAGTCATATATATCACTAGGATTGTTAATGCGCGTCCTAAGTCTTGCATCAAATTTATTTAGATGAAAAATAAAATATTTTTTGAATATGCTTGTCAATATTATACATTATTGCACTAATATAATCTTGACGATTGTAATTATTTGATTGGTTATCCAATAGTGAGTATTTATATAATTAATAGAGGCATGAGGGACTGCGCGCGTGTTTCAAATGTATCGACGACGACTTCAATCATTTGATCGGTTATCCAATAGTGAATAGAGAAATAATGCGTGTTTGAAATAATTAAAGGAGAAACAGGAGGTAAGAGACCTAATTATGAACCTATATGTTATATTTAATCATTTATCAAAGTTTAAGGGATTTTGGTTCATCGGAGAAGGAGATGGAAGCCCAGAATCGCCGCAAGTATCAGCACAATATCGGACCATTGGGCGAAACAACAAAGGAGGCGAGATGGAACGTTCCATATGCCCGAGAAACAGAAACGAAGGAGGCTGGAAGTTGTGGTGGGTCGATCTTGTGGAAGAATAGTCAAATGAATGAGCCTATCGAACCAACTTCACAAACGAATGACTGTTTCGTGGCCCAATTGAAACAAAGAACGGGTCCAATCCCAATGTAAACCGACGAACAATTTTTTTTTCAAAACTTCAAATTCATTAGACTTGTTATTAATGATGTTTAGTGGAATTTATTACCACAGACATCAAAATTTATAATATATTAGGATACTCCACTACTTAATTATTCCGGTACTTTTACAATCACTTTTGAACTACCAAATCTTCAATCCTGCATTTTTATAACATGAAGAAATATAACGTGAAACTGGACCACGAACATTTATATACCGATCGAATTGCGTATAAATCTAATGTCTTGTATAAAACATGCATGTAAAACACGTAGTTAACATCCCCATTTCATATTTTCATCCATGATATATATATATATAAATTGCGTATAAGTTTTTCATTCCAAGAGCTAAAATCATGCGAGATATATAGTTTAGGTTTTGTTTTTCCAAAATCAAGTTTATAAATCTTATATTGAAGAGCTTTTTTTTTGCCAAGATGTTCGAATCCAGTAGTAATAATTAGATTTATTCCCTCACCATACGCGGAAGTTACGTAACGATTGTGTATATATAATTCATAAAAATAATATTAATGAAAATGTAAATATGTAACATATAGTTATATTTATTTTAATTAATTATTAAATCAAATTTATATAAATAAAAAAAGTTATGAGATTTATAATTATTTGAATTGATATGTGTTAAATGAGGAAATGATATCAGAAAATTAAGATAGTGATCTTTGTATGTATATTTTAATTTATTTTTGTTCTAATAAAGAAATAATATCAATAGAACTAAGGTAATAATCTTTATATTAAATTTTAATTTTAAAATAATGACATATATTTATTTATAAATGTGACATAACTAATTGATGAGTTGACGATGTAATATTGATATTGGATAAATATAGAATTTTACTTATTATATTATAGAGATTGCTTTTACCCATGCAACCTTCAATACTTGTCTTTACCTTTTGCTTAGTGCCAAACACGCACCTTAATGCGATAGAGATAATGTCCAAAGAGGACAAATATATTTATGTATTGACAGGTGTGGTAGGGAGAAAACCAAATTCTAATTAATACGGATCGGTGTACGTAAAATAATATTATTTTTATTTAAAAATTATTTGACAAGATTAAATGTATAAATACCAACCACAATTATTTGAAAAAAAATGAAGCTACTATGGAGTAATTAATATTTGATCGGACCCCGTAAGAGCATATGCATCACAAGTATATAACCTTAAGTGTTGGCCGCGAAAAGGAAAGACTCAAAACCGGTCGAGCACCGTCAATGCCCAAAAGGCCAAAACCAATGATTGTATATCCAATTACAATTTATAGTAATTTATTTTTCTTTTCATATAACCGACAACCGAATCAGATGCTTAGTAAAGTACATTAAACTTGAGAGTCAACTCTTTGAATCACGGAGTTTACGAGTCCGGTTTGGTAACAAGTTAAGTCGGTAAAAAGAGTTTATTGCACAATAAACTCTAGACTCGTATCAGACTCGGTGACTCGTACCACTTACGTAGACTTATTAAACACCGTTTCTTGTTCAATTTTGCCAATATAACAACCTCTTTAAGCTTTTTGGCAAAAAAATTGATATCCAGTATTTTAATTTAATTTATTTTTATATAATTTCAGAAATAAAATTTACAATTAATTTGATGTTTATTATTTTAATAGATTTTCATGATTATATTTACCGAGCCGACGTGTCGAATCTATGGACTCTTCGCTCATAGTAAATTATAGTTTAATAGTCTTGGTCCTAGTAAGAAGTAATATAAAGAAGTTTTTGCGCCAAACCACCCTTTATTTGGGCCAATTTGCGCCAAACCACCCCTTATTTGACTTTTTGCAAAGAACCACCCATTTGTGTCATTTTGTTTACACCGAGCCACCCCTCGTTCAATTCCGTTACTTTCTCCGTTTATTTGTGTGAAATGTCTAAAATACCCCCCACTTACTTCAAAATTTTAAGGGCAAAAATGTCTATTACCGTTATCACACTTAATCCAAATTAATTAACCCTAACTAAACATTTTTTTACTACCTTCGTCTTCCTCTTCTGCATATCCCAAAACAGATCTCTCCAAGAAATTTCTTAAGATTCCTCTCAACGTCATCTAGTCAAATTCGAGCTGTAGATCGATTTTTCCTCGTTCAAACTTCACACTAACAGAAAATAAAATACATATACTCCAAAGGAAGAGTAAAAAAATCACAATCCAGTGGAGGAGGAATTGGGATTATGATTGGATTCTCTCCCCATATTTGACGAATCCCTTTTCTCTCCATCTTCTCCGATTCAAGATCTGCTCCCATTTCCCTAGCTGCCCGATCGACCAAACATGATTACGATTCCCTATTTGACAGCCTTGACCACCTACTTCAGTTACGGATTGTTGTTTGCCTTCGGCCAGCTTCGCGATTTCTTCCGGAAAATCGCGGATTGGGGCCTTGCTAGCAACCTCCAGGTCCGTCTTTAGTTTCTCATTTGCACTCTTGGAATGATTCGTTTTCTTATGTTTGGTTTTTGGATGGTTGGGGTTATGCGCCAATCTGCTTAGGGCTTGAGGATTTCTATATTCGTCGACTGTATCTTCGTATTCAGGTATTGCTGTTGAATCTGAGCTGAAATTGCTTCGGTATGATGTCTTGAGCTATGATTATCGGAGGTGGAGGAGCATGTGATGGGGGTTGGTTTGAAGGAGAGGTGGGATTTCAGGGAACGAAGGTGGGTGTGGAGGCGGCTTGTTTGGGTTTTTAGGAGATGGGTGTTTGGGGTTGATGCAGTGGCCATGGCGGCGGGAGAAGAACTTCAATTTTCAGGGTTTTCGGGAGATGCAGAAGAGATGCAGAAGAGGAAGACGAAGGGGAGTAAAAAAATGCTTAGTTAGGGTTAATTAATTTGGATTACGTGTGATAATGGTAATAGACATTTTTGCCCTTAAAATTTTGAAGTAAGTGGGGGTATTTTAGACATTTCACACAAATAAACGGAGAAAGTAACGGAATTGAACGAGGGGTGGCTTGGTGTAAACAAAATGACACAAATGAGTGATTCCTTGCAAAAAGTCAAATAAGGGGTGGTTTGACGCAAATTGGCCCAAATAAAGGGTGATTTGACGCAAAAACCTCTAATATAAAAGTAACAAAACACAATTTCATTTTAAAAATGTATTTAATATGAGTCATGATTCGAGTGAGAATGTTAGTTACACACAAATTACATACAAATGTTATAAATCATTCATAAAATTATTTACAAATATTTAATATTTACAAAGGGTGTGCGTCAAATTATAATGTTTAGCTTTCACACTTTCGGGACAAAGGAGGTAGATTTTTATGGAATTTGAGAATGATAACATTTTTGGGCACTACGTTATCGAAAGTCATTGTCCAATCTTATCTATATAAAAGTTGACTGTCCATTGCCAAAATTGAATGAAATTGGTAGTCATTGCCAAAATTGAATGAAATTTGTACCAATTTAATGCATTACTCATTTCTTAATCACCTCCTATTGGACTTTTGAGCATGTATTTAAATATCTTTCTTATATCCCTATGTTATATTTATTTATAGTCTACTTGATTAAGTTATAAATTAAATTAATGTGTGAGCTTCTCTTATGACAATGCAAACTTATTCTAATATTATGTTTTAAAACTACTTCAAACATAAATATAAGGAAATAAAAAATAATTATATTTACAAATATTAATAAATTTGATAACAACAACAATATATTAACAAATAATATATAACTATATTAAATCACATACGAAAATCCGTAATTTTCTCGCGCGAAACCCGAGGCGGTGCCTCTAAAGTCTATACTCATCTCCAAGATATTGAGAGAGAGAGAGACAGAGAGAAAGCAAGCAGTAGAAGTAAACTCATTGATCACCTCCATCGGAGCTGAGCTCGCAGGCTAATGAAAAAGATGTTGCAGAGCAGGAGACGAATTTTGCTCTCTCACATTCCAATTGATTACCTCATCTTTCTCCATCAAAAAAGAATCTACTCCACTACTGAGTAGATCTTTTTGCTTCCTCCTCCTCCGCTTCGCCTTTTCAGCTTTACCTTACACTTTCTCTCTCTAATCTCTCCCTTTTCAGAGGTATTCGATTCCGATTCTATATTATACAGTATGTACTTTGTCAATCTCTACCTCCTTTTGCTTTTAAGTTTCTGCTCACTTGCTCACCCTTCGGTAGGTGTTTCATACCACCTCTTTTGCTGTGTAAATCATTTGGGATTGATATTTTTTTGGGGCTTTCGCTGGACTTCTTCGGAGACTTTTTAGGGTTTTTGTTGGTTTTAAGGCTAAATGTAGGTTGTTCAGTGGTGATTTATTCGAATTGGGCGGAAATCAGTGAAATTCATGTTTGGCCGATCCGTTTCCATGTTCTTCCTCGTCTGAATGTAATTAGTGAAACCTTCTAACCATAACATTATCTTGTACTTTTCATCGCCTTGAAGGATATGGGGTCGGATTAGTTGAGCTGCTTGATTGACTTTATTAGTGTGAATTATTTCTCCAGTTTTTTTAAATATATTTTTCTTATATTCCCTGACATGATCTCATTATTTTTACATGTCTGTTGTTACAAACTTTGCATTGTTTGAATATTCCTGGGCATTCTAGCACTTCTGCTTGCCCTGCTCAAAGGGGAATTTCTGAGTTTATGGTCAAAGGCAAGAGTGATTGTGATACATATATTCTGGGAAATTGGTTTATTTCAGGTATATGCAAATGAATGGTGTTCAGCTGAATGTAAGAGAGAAGCCTGTCCCTGGTTGCTTGGGGAGAGTGGCAAATCTCTTTGATTTGACCTCAGCTGTAGCTAGAAACAGATTACTTACAGAGAAGCCACATTTTTCTGACGGTGAATTCCTGATTTTAGTGATTTTGTTTGTTCTTCTGTCAAATTTACGCATATTGTCTGTTAGGGTAAGTTTCTGATGGTTTCCTTTCACCTAGGTTCAACTCTTTCAAGAAGTCAATCTGATGTCACAAGGATGTCGAGTCCCGTTGCTGATGAGATGAAAGATAAAATGGTATTTTGTTCATATTCATTATACTAACGAGTCTTACAATCTTAACCTATTTTTGATACAATCTTGATGTCATATCTATCATTTGAGCGTGCAGATTGTTTCTGAAGTGACAAGGTCGTCTTCAACCAAAAGATCTGAAGGAACACCCGTGAAGATGCTCATAGCGCAAGAGTTGTCCAAGGATTTAGAATCTACCCATAATTCACCTAATTTGGTTGCCAAGTTGATGGGGCTTGATGTTCTTCCTGGTCTAGCCCATGTAAGAAGCAATTCTAGTTGTCTATTACAGAATTGTTACTCAGACGTACCTGTGGATTATTGGCCACAAGAAGACGGGTCCTTTGACAGAGGCATTAATTGTGAGGCTCATCAGTGCCAGGAGCATTTCAGTTACAAAGATATATACGAGATCAGGAATTTGTATTCCGATACAAACGGTTCGAGAGACGTGTCACCTCAACAGGGAAGGCGTAATGTGAACACCAACGATAAGAAAATGGCCCTCATACGTCAAAAATTTATGGATGCTAAACGGCTTTCCACGAACGAGAAGCTCCGTGAAACAAAGGAGTTCCAGGATGCTTTAGAGGTTTTAAGTTGCAACCCAGATTTATTTCTGAAGGTCCTTCAAGAACCAAGCTCCTTGTTAACACATCATTTGTATGGAGGGAAGCCAATGGAAACCAAACGTATAACGGTCCTCAGGCCTTGTAAAATGGTGGGCAATGAAAACTTCCCTGTTTCAGGCAATAGGAATGAGAAGCAAGTGAAGAAATCATCCTCAGGAAATCAAAATCCGGCTCGACCAACACGAATTGTGGTACTGAAGCCATCATCACCACGAGGAAGTTTAAGACAAACTGATTTCTGTGAAAAATCAGGAGATGCAGAGACTCAAGAAGCAAGGGAAGTTGCAAAGGAAATCACACAGCGAATGCGTGAAAATCTGGCTGGGCTTCGAAGAGATGAAAGTTCATTCAGTAAATCAGAAGACGACTTTGTGGGAAATCTTTCCGAGTCAGAAGTGATGTCACCAGCCTCTAGACATTGTTGGGATTATGTCAATCGATATAGTAGTCCATATTCTTGCTCCTCACTAGGCCCCGTATCCATTTCCCCTGAATCTTCAGTTACTAAAGAGGCAAAAAAGAGGCTTTCTGAGAGATGGGCGATGATGTCATCAACCGGAACTGCTGGAGAATACGGGCAGGTGCAAAGGAGTTCGAGTACACTCGGGGAAATGCTTGCTCTTTCTGATGTTAATCCTAAGAGAGATCAAGATCCCAGGGTATCGACATCATGTCTGAGTAGTAGTAATTTTGGAGATGTCGAGTCTCCTAGAAGTCTAGCTAGGTCAAAGTCTCTCCCTGCTGGATCTGCTCTGAGGTTAGATGTTGAAGCTTTAGATACAGAGGCTCGTAAACAGATGACAAAATCTTCACTTCGAGGGAAGGTTACAAGCCTATTCTTCCCAAGGAGCAAAAAACTGAGTAAAGAAAAGAATGATAAATCTCAGTCACAAGATCTAGCTACACCAAACCAAGCTGAATTCATAGAGAACAAGTCTCCTGACGTACAATCAGTAAACAGATCTCTTTGGGCAGAGTTGAATGATAAATCTCACCAGGTACTTCATCCTAGACTATGTGAAATTGTGTTCACTTTTTTTTATGCTCTTGTTAGAAAGTTCATTAATAGATGAAAGTGAATATTGTTTTCAGTTGGAATGGTCTAATTTGAAACCAGCTACAATGTCAAGCGAAAACCAGGACCAGCCAAGTCCTATCTCAGTCTTGGAGCCACCTTTTGAAGATGATGTCAGCAACACTACGAGCTTCTCTGATCCCGCCATATCAAACCAACATGGTAAACTTCGGATGCTATTCTAATCTCCTTTATATCTTTTCATGGTTGATCTCACTCTTGCTATCTATATTCATAAAAAACAGGCAAGCAAATGTCCTTCCCTTGTGGAAAATCGAACTTGATCGATAAATCACCAATCATAGGATCGGTTGCTCGTATCTTGTCATGGGATGAGCCTTGTGCACAATCAGCCACCTCAGAAGATGGAGCAAAGGAAGATGAATGGCTCTCCTTAATCCAATCACTATTATCACTCGCAGGTTTGCAAAGCGAGTCTCAGCTGAGCTCCAATCTCGCCAGATGGCATTCACCCGAGAGTCCACTAGACCCTTTGTTGAGGGAAAAGTACATCAACATGGTCAACAACGAGCCAAACCAAAGGCGGGTGAGGTCGAACAGCTGGCTTGTGTTTGACTTTGTGAATTCAACCCTTTTGGATATTACAGGATTAGGCTCAACATCAACTGCTCGTGAGTGGGCCAGTCATACGCCCGGCCCACTAGAGGAGCAGCTTTGGGCCCGGATGAAGGAGTGGCTTTGGAGTGGTGGTTGGGAGGTGGAAGACGATGGAGAAGATTGTGAAGACAGCGGTAACCTGGCGGCCGAGATGACTGTTAGGAAGGAATTGTTGAGGAGAGAGTGGGATGGTGAAGTGATGTTGGAGATTGATGTTATAGGCAAGGAGATTGAAGGAAGGTTGATCAAGGAATTGGTTGAGGAATCTATTGGTGATATGCACAGGTAAACACTAAACAGAGTGATGTGATTTCAATTTGATTTTTGAGAGGAGAAAAAACAAAACAAAAGACAGACTTTAATTAGTAATTCGGTTGTATTAATGTAAACTAAATTGTCTTGAATGAAAATAAAAAATATTGTGTGTGGATCCTTTTTGTAGTCTTGCCTCCAAACCAGATCAAGCTGTTTTGTTTCAGATAAGAGAATTTCTGTCTTCATGTCTGGTCTTATACTGGAGTTGTTGAGATTAAAGACTTACTAGTAAGGTTTATGAAAAATCTAGAATGAATATGGATTAAGATCAACAAAAATGTCCTAGCCTATCATCTTCATCACTAGTAACTTCTTCTTCACTAGTAAAAATACTGATGATGCATAACAGGTGTCCAAATTAATCATCCCATATAATAAGATAAGGCTGGCTTAAGGAGGGAAGAAGAATACATACATGTATAAGTGACGGTTCTGTTTCAAGTATGGTGCACGCTCCATGTCCGTTGCATCAGTTCTGAAGTTTAAACTACAAACTCCTGTCTGATTCTTCGACTCCAAGTTACGTTGTCGGATCGAAAGCGCCATTAGTTTGAAGAAAGGAAACCGCATCTTCTTTGAAGCCTCTGTTCTGGCTGGCTGGTAGAAGAGACACCACTTCTCGTACAGCCTCCACATCCCCTCATCTGATTTCGCCGCCTTCTTTGTCACCCTCAATCTCTTCTCTGATTCAATCAAGTCAAATCCACCTTAATTAGTAATCAGGAACATACAGTAATCAGGAAAGAAAGTAATTATTAAAACTACGAAAGAGTACTGACCACCCACGATCTCTAGTTAGTTTCCTTTCTTCTTTGTATATATACTGATGTAATCTTCATGTAAAATTATCAAGGATTTGACTTGATTCAATCAAGTCAAATCCACCTTAATTAGTAATCAGGAACATACAGTAATCACCATGCTGGTTATCCTCCTCGTCGTCCTAATCCTAGGGATAAGTCAAAGCAAGCCCATGTCGCCAACTACAGCAGCCCGTCTACTGTTGTAGACCCATCGTGGTACTTCGACACCGGGGCAACTGACCACGCCTCTCCTGACATTCACAAACTTGCAATCTCAGATGAATATTCCGAGGACGACAAACTCCAAGTGGGCAACGGTAACCACTTACCTATTTAGAAACACAAGCAGCACAGTGAAGAGAGTGTAAAGGAATACTGATATTTCTCATTGAACAATATCTCATGATTACATTGTTTATATAGAGTAGACAACTATTACAATGGTGATCCTAGGGATCCTTCTAGAATGGAGCCTCATGGCTGGTGTGGTGTGCATCACGATCTCTTGTGGCCCGATGAGTGCAGGTACAGCAGAGGAGAGGAAGGTACAGCTGAGATGGTGTTAACCGTTATGTGTCAATATCTCCCCTCGATCGAAACGGTCGTAGACAAAGTAGAGATCGTATTTCAAGTAACCGAGCTGTGCCAAGAGCTTTGGTTAGAAGGTCTGCTTTCTGATCCTTAGAACAAACAAATGAGACTTGCAGGGTCTTGTCCTGAACACGTTCGCGGACAAAGTGGTAATCCAGAGATAGATGTTTGATCTTATGATGGAGCACCGGATTGACGGCAAGATATGTGGCCCCGAGATTATCGCACCAAAGTGTAGGCGGTTGATGAAGGAAGACTCCGATCTCTGAGAGAACTGATTGAATCCAGAGAGTTTCTGAGGTGGCTTGGGCAATTGCTCTGTACTCTGCCTCGGTAGTTGAAGATGACACGGTCGGTTGTTTCTCGGAACGCCAGGATATGAGGTTGGATCCGTGATATATGCAGTAGGCGCCCACCGATCGACCATGAATGGCTGCTGTAGTTGCCCAGTCAGAATCAGAATAGGCCGAAAGAGTATTGTCTGGGGCAGAGGAGATATGAAACTGCAGATCCCTTGTAGAATTGAGGTAGCGCAAGATCCGTTTTGCTGCCTGCCAATCACATTGCTTGGGTTGGTGCATTGTATGGAAAACTTTGTTCACTGCAAAAGCTATGTCAGGGCGTGTAAATGATAAATACTGCAAACTTCCAATCACACTTCGAAACAACTGACTGTCAGGGAATGGATTTGTGTTTGGTTTGGAATTGGTGGAGGATGGAAGGGCAATGGGAGTGGCAATGTGTTTGGCCTCAGTCATGTGTGTTTTGGTAAGAAGATCAAGGATGTATTTTCGTTGGGAGAGATGGAAGCCAGTGGAATCACGGGAGACTTCTATACCAAGAAAGTATGACAGTGGACCTAGATCTTTGACTGGGAAGTGTTTAGATAGGGTTGAGGTGAATTTTGTGGAAAGGTCAGGAGTAGAACTAATGACAAGAAGGTCATCAACGTAAACGAGTATGAAGACGAGATCAGGGCCATGGAGATGATAGAAAAGGGAGGAATCAGACAGGGATGGAGTGAACCCCATGGTGACAAGGGAGTCACTCAGACTCGCAAACCAGGCTCTTGGTGCCTGTTTCAAACCGTAGAGACTTTTGGACAACTTGCAAATAAAAGAACGAAAGTCAGGATGCACAAAACCTTGGGGTTGAGAGATGTACACATCCTCATTGAGAGAGCCGTGAAGAAACGCATTCTGTATGTCCAACTGGCGCACACTCCATCTATTCATCGCAACTAGTGAGAGAAGGAGCCGAATTGTCGAAGCTTTGACGACAGGGCTGAATGTCTCAGTGTAATCTACACCATGTTGTTGATGAAACCCCTTGGCAACGAGGCGAGCTTTTCGTCTCTCGATAGAACCATTCGAGTGCCTCTTAGTTTTGAACACCCACTTGACACCAAGCTTCCATGTTTGAGCAGAGATAAGTGCTTGAAATTCCAAGGCCATGGCCTCCCGCCATTCAGGATACTTGACAGCCTCCGAGTAACAACTGGGTTCTTCCGGGATAAGAGTGGTGGCGGAGCAGTGGGGTGACGGCGGCCAGGGGACAGTACCGTCCGTACGAACGAGGGGTTTGGTATTTTTGGTCTGGGTCCGAGTAACCATATGATGTGTGGAGGAATATGTGTTTGAGATGGGATGGGCTGTAGCGAGGGGAGTTGGCGAGTGGACTTCGATGGTGGACTGGCCCGATGAGTGTTGGGTTGAAGAGGAGAAAGATGGACTGGAAGGAGTTTCGACAGATGGGCCCAATGAGGAGGGAGAGAATGGAGTAGGGACTGGGCTATTTGTGTTTGGGCTGGTGGGTAGCAAGTCCAAAGAAGCAGACGGGGTATGAGTGGGTTGAGGGGGGAAAATGGGAGGTAAGGATGTGTATAAAGGAGTGGATTCAGAAGGAGAGGAGGATGGATAGGGAAATATGGTCACGTGAAAAATGACATCCCGGGATGTATAGATTTTGTGGTTGACCCAATCAAAACATAAGTACCCTTTGTGGTTGGGAGAGTAGCCAAGGAAGATAGTGGGAGTGGAGCGAAAGGTTAGTTTGTGAGTGTTGTATGGGCGTAAGTTGGGAAAACAAAGACATCCAAAGGTGCGGAGGAATTTGTAATCGGGGGTTTTGTGAAAGAGGAGCTCATAGGGAGTTTGGTGGTTGAGGATAGGAGTGGGGAGACGATTTATGAGATAGGTAGCGGCTTTGAAGGCAAAGTCCCAAAAGAATAAGGGAAGGGAAGCGTGTTTGAGAAGGGTCAATCCGGTGTCGACAATGCGTCGATGTCGGGTTTCAACACTTCCGTTTTGGGCATGAGAGTGTGGACAAGTGAGACGATGTTGGATGCCTTGATCTTGGAGGAATGATTTAAGTGGTTTGAATTCGGTTCCCCCGTCGGTTTGAACCGAGATAACTTTTTGTGAGAAGAAATTTGTGACGAGTTTGATGAAGGCTTGGACAATATTTGGAACGAGATTTTTAGTGGCAAAAGGCATAATCCAAATAAATTTAGAAAAATCGTCCACTATAGATAGATAATACTTGTGTCCATTAAAAGAAACATCATTTGCTGGGCCCCAAACATCCAAAAAAAAAGTTGAAACAGATGGGTTGAGCGTGACGGGCTTGGTGGGTGAGGCAAGGCGTGGGCCTTGGCCCATGAGCATGAGGAGCAAGGCTGGTTGGATGGGCCGGTTTTATTTTGGACGAGTTGATTTTTGTTGACGACAAACTGCGAGACACGAACAGCTGGGTGCCCTAATCGATTGTGCCACAGATCAGACGGTGGCGTCAAGGTGGTGTGGTGTAGTTGAGTAGTGGAGAGGTGTGACGCCGGAGATGAGGTGCACGCCGGTAGGACATACATGCCGTTTTCAACCCGGCCCCTAATGAGGGGTGCGAGAGTCTGCGAGTGCTTAACAAGAAAATGGTTACGATGGAATTCAAAGAAGACAGGATTGTCAAGGAAAAACTGATGGACAAATAGCAAATTTTTGTTTAGAGAAGGAATGTGCAGCAGTTGTTTCAAATTAAAAGAGTGATTAGAAGAGTTGAGTATTGCAGAACCGTGGTGTTGGATGAAGAGGTTTGAACCATCTCCAAGGGAGACCTGCTCAGTGCCTTCGTAGGGAGTGTGTCCAAGCCTAAGGTTCGACAGATCTGGAGTATAGTGATGGCTTGCTGCAGTGTTGGGGTACCAGGGGGCTCCTGTTGGATGTGGAGCGTGGAATGGTACAACTGAGTAGTTGGTCTGGAATGAAGGAGGTGGGGGCGCTTGGAACGCTTGATTGAAGCGGTTGTAGCAACAGAGAGCGGTGTGTCCTGGCTTTGCACACAACTGACATATTGGCCTGGTGTCGAGTGTGCCTGAGAAGTTGCGAGGAGGTCCGCTGCGGCCGCCTGATGAAGAGCCCTATTGATAGTGTCCTCTGCCTATGTGAGAAGAGCCTCTGAGATATCCTCGTCCTCTGAGGAATCCTCATCCTCTGGTGTTGGTGAAGTGAAGTTGAGGATGTGTGTTTGTGGTTTGATTGAGGCTGATTTGTGGAGTTGTGGACTGGGAAGTGAGCTGGTGTGATAGGCGAGCTTCGTGATTGAGGAGATAGGATAGGACAGTGTTTGAGGTTGGTAGAATAGGTTGTGTAGAGAGGGAGGTGACAATGGAGTCATAGTCGCTATCGAGACACGCAAGGAGATAGACAACCATTTCCGAGTCTGAGAAAGCTTGCCCTGCAGCAGTGATGGAAGTGACAAGGCCCTTAGCTTTGTTGAAGAAATTGGTGACATAGTCACTGCCCTTTTTCAGCGAGGCAAGTTTGAGCCTGCTTTGAACAATATGGGCATTAGAGCGGGCTGCAAAGAGTTCGTGGAGAGTAGTCCAGATCTCAGCAGAAGTTTCACAGTCAAGCACTTGGACGAGCACAGATTCAGTCAAGGACGAGGTGAGTATAGCTACAACCAACTGATCCTTGGTTAGCCACTCTATTTCCTGAGGAGAAATATCTCCATTTGCAGAGGCCTGTGGTCTCGTTTTTGTGCCATCGACATAGCAGAAAAGGCTATGAGCCCGCAAGTATGGTGAAACTTGCGCTTTCCACAAGGGAAAGTTTTCAGATGTAAGCTTAACAGTTATAAATGAAGAAAAAGAAGGTAACAAGTGGTTCTGCTGAGGAACAACAGCCATAATGGCTCCGCTGTCATTAACCATTTGATGGATCGAGTGAAGCTAGGCGTTAGCCATCATAGCTCTGATACCATAGAAACACAAGCACAGTGAAGAGAGTGTAAAGGAATACTAATATTTCTCATTGAACAATATCTCAAGATTACATTGTTTATATAGAGTAGACAGCTATTACAATGGTGGTCCTAGGGATCCTTCTAGAATGGAGTCTCATGGCTGGTGTGGTGTGCATCACGATCTCTTGTGGCCCGATGAGTGCAGGTACAGCATAGGAGAGGAAGGTACAACTGAGCTGGTGTTAACCGTTATGTGTCAATACTATTTCTCATATTGGTTCTTTTAATTTGCCTAGTCTCAAGTTGCCTGATGTGCTTATTGTACCCAACTTAACTAAAAACTTGCTTAGTGTCTCGAAATTAACCCGGGATAATAATGTATTTATGGAGTTTTGGCCTCATCATTGTTTTGTTAAGAACTTTCAGGGCAAAACAATACTACAAGGAGACGTTGACCATGGCCTATATCGCTTATCACTTCCATCCAATAAAGCCCCTCCTCCATCTATGGCTCTCACCGGTGTACGTACGTCTCTCAACGAGTGGCATCGTCGGCTTGCACATCCTCATGAATCCATCTTAAGGTGCCTAGTTACTTCTTTTCATCTTCCTGTTACATCAAATAAATTTCCTGATGTTTGTCATTCATGCCAACTAGGGAAAAGTCACCGTTTTCACATTCCTACTTCACATGTTATTTCCACTAAACCATTTGACTTGGTGTATTCAGATGTTTGGGGACCCTCTCCTACGTTTTCTATGAATGGAAACCGTTATTTTGTTTTATTCATAGATGACTGCACAAAATTCGTTTGGATATATTTCTTGTCTCACAAATCACAGGTGCTCTCTACGTTCGTGCAATTTCGAACAATGATCAAAACACAATTTGATTGTGATATCAAAAGCTTACAAATTGATTGGGGAGGGTAATATCGTAATGTCTCTACATTCCTCAAATCCTGTGGTATTAATCATCGACTCTCATGCCCTTATACTCCCGAACAAAACGGTGCCGTCGAACGTAGAAATCGTATTATTATTGAAAAGGGTCTTACTCTTCTAGCTCAATCCTCTCTTCCACGAGAATTTTGGGAACATGCATTCAAAACCGCCACTTACCTCCACAATAAAACTATTACCCCATCTCTCAAATTCACTTCCCCATATCATGCCCTCTACCACAAAGCACCAGATTATGATTTCCTAAAGACCTTTGGGTGTTTGTGCTACCCTTTCCTTAGACCCTACAACCACCATAAAATGGACTTCCGCTCATTACCATGTGTGTTCATAGGATATAGCTCTTTCCACAATGGATATCTTTGCTTTCATAAACCCACCTCCCGTATCTATGTGTCTAGGCATGTTGTTTTTAATGAGGATGTGTTCCCGTACACCACCGATGAGACGACGACGACCGCTCCTGCCCCTAGTCCTTCCGCATTACAATCGAGTCCACCAACTCTACTCCAACAAGCTGCCTCCTTGACCCCACAACCTCATGTCCCATCCGATACTTTTGTCTCACCACCAATACCCTCCACCCCATCTCCATTATCCCCCACATATCAACAACCTACTGTAAGCTCAAGAGCCAAACAAACCGCCAAACATTATCGTCCCGCCGAGAACAACCAACACTCCATGGTTACTCGGGCTTCCACAAACTCTCTCAAACCAAAATCCTTCATCACTACCCTCGCTCCCGACCTCACTATTGAACCAAAAACTGTACCTCAAGCCCTTAAGCACCCACAATGGCAACAAGCGATGACGGCAGAATTTGAGGCCTTAATGAGAAATAATACGTGGTCACTTGTACCCCGTCCTCGCAATACTAATCTTGTCGGTTGTAAGTGGCTTTTCAGGATCAAACGACGCTCGGATGGCACTATAGAGCGATACAAAGCTCGTTTGGTGGCGAAGGGGTTCAGTCAAGAGGAAGGAGTCAATTTCTGTGAGACGTTCAGCCGCGTTATCAAACCAACGACAATCCGGTTGGTTCTCTCCATTGCTCTCTCCAGAGGTTGGTCCATCAAACAACTTGACATCAACAACGCTTTCCTTAATGGCGACCTCTCCGAAGAAGTCTATATGGAACAACCAAAGGGCTTTGAAGATCAAACTCGGCCGTCCCATGTGTGTCGTCTCAATAAAGCTCTCTACGGCCTCAAGCAAGCTCCACGGACATGAATGACTACACAATTCAGAAAAGCTGCATAATAGAGATGGGCTTTGGATGTTTGCTACAATGGAAAGTGGACAAACTTCCAGCTAAAATCAGTCACTGGTTGTTGAAGAACTTTGATGTGGTATCCTGCACAATGAAGCTTGCCAAGTCAGTGAGGCACAAAATTACAACGCAGGATGTCCATGACTACCTTGGAATTCATGTTGGTGGGATGGAAATTGAATTGAAGAGATCATTTAGTGAACATGAGGATTTACAATATCAAGATCTTCACCAAAGGTTCAGGAATCAATTTCCACTGGAAATCGACACTAAATTGGATGAACCCAAGTTGCGTGACGCCTCAAAGATTCATGCATCACATGTGGCAGAGCTTTTGATAAAAACTGTAATACATGGAGAGTGGTTCAAGAGAAATTTCATAATGTTGCTTGTTGCAACCATTATGGACAGTCAGCGGAATGGTGGGTTGAATTACAATATTCTTCATTACCTTGAGTGCACAGAGATGATTACACACTACGACTGGTCAAAATTGCTAGTTGACCTTCTGATAAAGACAAAGGAGTCTTTTGATAGGACAACAAATGCTAGTTTTTTCAGAGGACCAATCCTTCTACTACAAGTTAGTGTTCACCAAATTTATTCATTATGTTCATTATAATTTCATTATATGTTCATCAAACTAATATTATTCATTTACTTTATTTGCTTGCAATTGATATATTTTGATCGTGTTATTCTCAAGAATGTTGAACATGAGAGAGAGTTTCCAATAATTGTTAATTGGGATGCAGCCATGCTGAGGGCTAGAGAGGCAGGAGAGATCAAAATTGGTGGATTTGGAAAGGGTTATGTCAGAGATCCTCCAATTTTTACAGATGATGATGTGAACAATGCTGCAAACATAAGAGACAGTCCATCCGCCTCTTATCATTCACAAGAAGAAGTAAATGATGATGCAAGTTTACTGGTAAGTTTTCCAATGTGTGTTCATCAAATTCCTTATGAATGTTCATCAAAATTGTTTTATATGTTCATCAGATTTTCTCTATCTGTTCATCAAATTTTTTAATAATGTTCATCACATCTGTGAACAAGGTTCATCACATTTTATAATAATGTTCATCACATCTGGGAACATGGTTCATCACATTTCTTAACAATGTTCATCACATTTCTGAACAATGTTCATCAAATTTCTGAACAATGTTCATCAAATTTCTGAACAATGTTCATCACATTGTCCAACTATGTTCATCATCTTTGCTCTATTAGTTCATTATAATCTATGTTCTTGTTCATTAAAGTTTCATTTTTTAATATTGAAACAGGGATTCTTAGAGGACCATATAAAAGAGGGACATGAACTTGATACAAAGATTAGAACATTCTTGGGAAGAATTGAGCAGGCTCCCTCACGTATAGCAAGTAATAGCTTGTTCAAGAAGGTGAATGAAGCTATTGAAAGAATGCTAAATGTGAGGGATGATGAAGAAAATGCAGAGCAACCACATCAAACAGAGGAAGAGGAAGATACATTGACCCAACAACAGTTTTGGCGCGAGGCATCAAAATGTTTGGAAGAAGTGGAGAGAACAATGAAGGTGAAGAAGAGTTATGTTGTGAAAACTGAAGATGAAGTTCCAGAGAAGACACTAGATGAAGTTGTTGGTGAGACTGCAAGAAGCATTGCTAGAGATTACACTTTAGAGATTCCATCCTTCTCATTGGGAGTACTCTCCCAATCACCTGAGAGGCCTGCGGTGGTAGTTGATCCGCCAACAGAACCCAAAAGACAGTACAAGAGGAAAATTACATTCAAGGTAATATACAAGGCTTCTTAACTCTTATTACTCTCTATGCTTTTATGTGTAATAACTTGTTGTGTGTGATTTCAATTGAAGATTCCTAAATCTGTGGTTGAGAGACAAAAGAGGTTGGATGCAGCTACCACGCACTCTGAAGATATCGATGAAAGTACTCTTGTTGTTGACATCAATGTTGACGAGACAGTTGAGGAAATTGATCATGTAGGTGTTGAGGTGAGGATGGAAGAACAAGAAATAGAGAAAGAGAATGAGGTACATATTTTGTTTATAAATGTTCATCAATTGTTCTATCAATGTTCATCAAATAATTGAGTTATGTTCATCATTATTTCTAATAACAGATTGAGAAAGAACAAGGAAAGGAACAAGAAAGAGATGAGGAGGAAATGATGGAACAAGGGAAGGAACTGGAAATACAATCTGAGGAAAGGGGCGGGAAGGAAGGAGTTGAGGAACAAGTACAAGGGATGGAAAAGAACGAAGAAGAGGTGGTTCCCGAACCACAACTAAAAGAAAAGGAAAGTGTACATGTTCAAGAGGTGGTTCCTGTTCAAGAGGAAGAAATGCCAAGTAACATGGTGAGGCAAAATGAAGAGGAGAAGAAGAAAGAGAAGGGAAAGGACAAGGTTGAGACTGAAGGACAACAGACTGAGGAGCATGTTGAGAAGGTGATCTTTTTCTTCATTTGTTCATCAACATTATTATAAATGTTCATCAAACTTCTAATATATGTTCATCAATCATATTCAGCCAATAACTGAGAAAACAATGTTTGTTTGGAAGACGGGGAGTGAGAATGACCCAAAAGTAATGAAAAGAAAGAAACAAATTTCTTGGGCAAACAAATCCCCTTACAAGCAAAGGATTGTGGACATCAAAGAGAAACCAACTGCTATAGAAATGAAAATCAGCAATTGGATTTTGGAAGATACAACACACCTAGAGTAAGAAAAGTTCAATTAGTTTTTGTTTAAAGTTCATCACTGGGTTTATAAATGTTCATCAACTTCTCACATTTTGTTCATCAATTTTGTTCTAGCTCTTCATCATTGTTTTTCTATTTGTTCATCAGTGTTTTCATATCTTCATTCTGTGTTTCAGGGACATTATTTTCAGCATGGGGCATTTAAATTTCAAGAAAAATGAGTTTCTGAGCATGCAGAAACAATCTATATCTTGAAAGCAATGTGATTGACGCATGGGCACACTTGCTGAATCTCAAAGAGGAAGAAAGAGATGATGCAAAACCTCTTAGATTCTTTGCTTCAATTGACACAACAGTAGGTATTATTTACATGACAATTTTGTCATTAACATGTGGAAATATAACTTCTGGAATCTTTTGATATTATATATATAGGCTGTCCCGACTGCTGTGGGCTTCGAACTCAAAGATTCAGAAACATTCTTCAATGCTGAAATGGAAACTTAGTTAGCAAGACTGCCACTTCACAAATTGAATGATATTCAGTTGGTAAGTATTCTATTAAACTTATCTCTAAAGGTTCACCACTCTATCTCCAAATGTTCACTGTGTTGTTTAAAGTTGTTCATCTGATTATCTATACATGTTCACTATATTGTTTAATCTTGTTCGTCACACTAACAAAGGAAGTTCACTGTGCAGTTTGTCTTCCCAATATACCAGAGCGACCACTATGACTGCATTGTTTTCAACATCAAGAACCCAAGAATGAATATCATTGATAACTCCAGTGTTCAAGGCAAGAAGTTGGTCAAATATAACAACATTCCTAAAGTGATGGTAAGTTTTAATACTGAATATTGTTCATCAGTTTATTTGATAATGTTCATCATTATATTTAAGTATGTTCATCATTATATATCTGTATGTTCATCATTATATATCTGTATGTTCATCATTATATGTCAATATGTTCATCATTGTATTTCAATATGTTTGATATTATTGTGTTTTAATTTTACAGCGAGCAATATTTGTTAACTTTCTAAGGAAGCATGACATGGAAGCCAAAACAGCTCTATTTGAAGACGAGAAAAAGGTCAAAGCTGAACGTCTTTCAATGTACTGGAGAGATGATAAGAACAAGCAGGACTGTGGTATATATACAATACGACACATGGAAACGTACTTTGGGGAGGGGCTGACAAATTTTACAACTTCTTTGAAGAAGGGTGACAAAAAACAAATGGACATGATAAGAGTCAAGTACCTTTCAGAGTTGTTAACCAACAGATTCAACAATTCTTACCCACATCTTATAGTGTGGGTCAATGGAAAATGAACTATGTAATAGTTGAAGACAAGTAGTTTGACAATTTTTTATTTAGTTTGTATCTGAAGACAAGTAGTTTTTATCTAGAATGATGGTATTTTACAGTGTTACTGTGTTTATATTGTGGAAATGTTCATCATATTATTCTACAATGTTCATCGTTATATTACAGAATGTTCATCAAATCACTGAACAATGTTCATCGGTTTTTTATAAAATGTTCATCTAAGTTTTGAAGGAAGTTCATCAAAAATATTAATACTGAATGTTCATCAATATTCAAGCAAATTTGGTTATTATTGTCACAAATGTTCATCATCTTAACTGTGAATGTTCATTGAGTATTTAGCCAAAGTTCATCATCTTAACACTGAATGTTCATTGAGGTTGATCTCAAAAGTTCATCAATAAGATAAGTAATTTTACTTGTCTTTGTCACAAATATTCATCATCTTAACAATGAATGATCATCGAGCTTAAAGGCAAAGTTCATCAAATTAACACAACAAGTTCATCACATTAACAGAGAAAGTTCATCTAATATGATATCGATGTTCATCAATGTCTTCCATACTGTTCATCAGATTATATATAATTGTTCATCAAGTAGATTACAAATGTTCACCAGAACTAAATTTACACAAAAAGACTTAAATGATAGTTTTTGAATGATCTAACTTCAAACACTTGTTGAAGTCTTTTCAGGACATGTAGAGCGATTGTGTCCAGATTTCAAACATATTGAACAACACTTCTTCACCTTGTTGGAATTCAATCTAACTTTCTCAATTGTACTCTTCAAACGTGAAGTTTTTGGCCTTCCTTTATTCTTTGATTGTGGAGGTGGAAAGACAAATATTGTACAACTCACGCTTTTTGTAGGAGTCTTGTTGTTACTCATAGAAGACGACTCAGCCTGAATGAATGAACTGTACAACTCACGCTTCTCCTTTAGAACAACCAACAAGTCTTTCAATTGATCAAAATCATGCTCAATTTCATTGATAATACTATGTATCTCAGACATAACATCATACACCAAAATCTTCTTCTCATCCATCTCAACAAATTCTTTAAATACTAAACCATCAATCTCAAAAGTTGGCTTCAATGTTGAGCTCTTAGTCCATCGTTGTAATATATATTGGTCAAGCATTTTCACATCCAAAGGTGGACCAACACATCTGATTACCAATATCATGTGACAACATGGAAGACCTATCTGCAAGAACCTATTACAAGAGCACTTATATTCATTTGTGGATGGTAAGTGCTGAACCACAAATGATTTCACAAAATGTCCACGAACACGGTAGTAATGGACATCACCCTCTGTGAGAGAATTAAAAAAGGCACAATCATAGGCACATGAGAGAAGCTGAGTTTGCAAATCATCAAACACAGGCAGTGTATAGACATCACAAAGCTGAACTTCCATTTGGGTCGGTGTCTTGAGAGTAGGACGGCGAGTGGAAGATTCAAAGTCATGCTTACGATGAGTATGTCTTTGAGAATCAATTGCATTTTCAAATTGCAACATGAACACTTCAAGGGATGATGATGAGCCAATGAAATGTGAGAAGAAGAAGTTCTGAGATTCAGACATCGAAGTTGTTCTAAGCAGGCCACCCATATGGACATTTTGAAAGAAAGCGGGAATCCATAAGTGTCGTAGATCAAACATTGTCTTGAAGATTGAAATCATCTATAATACCATGCCAAAGCTCCTCAAAATCCACAGGAGTAATCTCATCACTCCAAACAATAGCATTAAATCTATCCCTGAAATCTTTATTTTTCTCTGGTTCAACCTTAATCTTACCCGACACTTTGAACATTATGTGCCACATGCAAAAACGATGAACACTTGAGCTAAAAACCTCCTCAACAGCAACCTTGACAGCAGCATCTTGATCAGTCAAAATAACAAAAGGTTCATGTCCCATTGCCTTTTTGAAATGGTCAAACAACCACACATAAGATTGAATATCTTCGTTCAACAATAAGCCAAATGCAAAGGTGATTAAGCACTTGTAGTTGTCAACTCTAGTGAAAGGAACAAACACAATATCATACCTGAAAACAAAAAGCAAAAAATCATAATGTTCATCAAAACTGTATTGTTTGTGTAATAACCCTCTTTTTATTTAGGTTATTATTGTAATTTTTATTTTCGAGAATAATACAGACTATAATATTTATTAATGTGTACTACATAAATTAATAATAATTTATTTGAGAACAATTTGTAATTATTGAAAAGTTTCCAAGGGTTCTCTGTACAACTTTATAAAGTTAGGGTTGTTTGACAAAAATACTTTGAAGTTAGTGGTCAATTATGTAATTTATGTAGAAATGAGGGCCTAAATGTAATTAAATCAAATTCAATCTGAAATTGATGACGTCAGCATGACGTCATCGTCTTCAACCTTCCAAATCTGCAGAGGCGTTCTTTTTATTCTCCTCCAATTCCTTGTCTGCAATGGCCATCTTCAATGCCAACTTTATACCCGGATTTACTCTTTTTGATGACGCCTTTGACCGGATTGCTAAAGAATCCGAGAAGAAAGGCCTATAAATACCTTGATCGGGTTGAGTTCTCCACCACATCTTTCTCGATCTCACTCGTTTGCTCTCTGAAAATCCTCATTTCCTCACACAAATATTCACACCTCCTCTTTAAAACTCAAATTCGAGCTATCGTTCTCTCGTTTTCGTTCTCTGTTTTCGCGGAGGTTTTGGCTCCACCGTCGAGATTTTAAGTCATCGGGCTGCCCTCGTCTGTCTTGTTCGCCGGTGAAGCGTTGCCAAGGTGAGGCGTCGATTCGAAGTTTTACCTCGTCTGTCTTATTTAGATTAATGCATTATAATTTTAAGAAAATACATTATGTTATAAAATGTAATATTTTTATAACATATGTGTTTGTCTTTCCGGAAAATAGTTAATTTATTTTAATGGATTATTTAATTAAAAATATGACATTTGATAAGAAAATCATATTTCTAGATATAATTTAATGAGAAAATTATACGGAGTATCAAATAAATATTGACTTTACTTTATTTATCTGTATGGGTTAACGCATACGGAATCAGGATTCTAGAAGATCGAGCAAAGTAGACGAGTTCTTACGCTTCGTTCGGAATCCAAGCATTCGTTCGTCAATAAGGTAAGTGGCGGTTCGCTCTTGCTTCTTTACTCCATGTTTTCCTTATTTTACAATTAATTCGAATTGTTAATAAGTTGGGATAAATTATCTTTTCTTGCACGAGAACTTATATGTTAAATATGTGTTTGAAATGAGATGATATAATAGGTTGTATATTCTTCTAGAACAACACTTTTATGTGTATATTGTTACTGTAAGCTGATAGATATTATTGGTACCTATATTTATTTATAAATATTAGGTTGATCCCGTCTTTATGACGTTGTGTGTGTGGATTTTGCGTGCTATGTGTGAACTTATTTATAGTCTTTAATTTAGAACTTAATAAACAAGAATTTGCATAGGAGCACTACTTAACCGTGCGCGGTGTAGTTGTTTCTTTATAATAGTGTTAGGAGGTAATATGCCCTAATACTTTGATTGGGTTATGACCGTTCCACTTATCCGTGTATAAGTGGAGGTGCACTTAGCTAGTGCCGTTATTTTGGATCCATTCCCACGAGTATCCCGAGTGGATCATATGTGGTTTAAAAACTTATGAGATAAATATAAGATTAGCACGCGAATGCGTAGGAGCGCTACATGCCCTGCGGGAGGGTAGTTGCTTCTTTATAATATGAGGGATGGGATGAGAAATGCCATATTGCCCTTCGATTGGGTCATAACCGTTCCGGTTATTCGGATATAAGCGGAGGTGCACTTAGCCAGTTCCATTATAAATTCGTCCAAGTATATCCTGGAGGGGATGAGATGTGGTTTAAAAGCTTATAACGTGAATGTACGTTTTGGAAATGAATAAGATTAGTGCAGATTGAGCACATAATTAATATAGCTCGGGCGAGGAGTACAACGTGGAAACCGCCCGACCTCTTGCTTAATGACTTTCTTTTCAATCTGGATTCACATGTGTGGTGATTCACACAGTATATGTGGTGAGGTTGATCGTTAGTTCATTATTCTAAGTTGGTTGTTTTAAACGTATTGTGTGTAAATTAACTATAATGTTCCCAAATCATATTTTTCCCATAAGACTCAATCTCTTGGAGTCTTCTCTTATTGCATATTCTAAACACATAAAAACTACTCAGTAGGAGTATCGAAAGCTCTTTCATTTCTCGGTTATCACTCGAGAATGATAGAGACAATTAGATACGAATACAAGAACCTCACATAAATTCCACTTGTGTAGTCTTTCATTAGACAAACCAACCGTTTTTATTCCTTGCATGGTTGGTTGGTGTCATCCGTCCCATTACGGCACATCAGATGGTAATTTCTCATAAGGGAAGAATCAAGTTTCCGACGTTGAAGGCAGCTGATAAAGATTTAGAGTTTATATTAAAAGATTAAAATTTTAAGGTTTAGGGCCTATTCTATAAATCTCTATTTTTATTCAAGTCTTCCGTTGTACATTTTGTAAAGATATTTATATTATGTTTTCCGTTGTAATCGCTTCTGCATTTGTAAACACATTTGATTATTTAATAAATGTATTGCATTTCAATCACTATTTTGTTTTGCGATGCATATTGTAAAGCCTTGGGTGACCTTGGACAGACGAGTCTGGGGTCACTGGCGGTAATATTCCCAATGTAATTTGGAGGTGTTACAGTTTGTTCATCAAATGATATAACAATGTTCATCATTACTGTTAACAAAGTTCATCAAAGCTGGGGTAAGAATGTTCATCAATCAATCTAACAATGTTCATCAAGACTGGTATGAATGTTCATCAATAAATCTAACATTGTTCATCAATAAATTGTTAAATGTTCATCTATAAATATAACACAGTTCATCACAACTACAATGATTGTTCACCAAAACAGGTAAGAATGTTCATCAAGACGGGTATGAATGTTCATCAATAAATCTAACAATCTAAAAATGATCATCAATGTTCATCAATAAATTTAACATTGTTCATCACAACTACTAAGAATGTTCACCAAAATAGGTAAGAATGTTCATCAACACTGATGTTAATTTAAAATAGAAACATACCTATTTGATTTGTATGTTGCATCAGCAATCACTACATCACCAAAGAATGAAAAACTCTTGCGTGCAATCGGATCAGCCCAGAATAAACGAGTTAGTTGATTATGCTCATTGACATAGTACTCAAAATAGAGAGCCTCACATCTCGCTTTCTTGCGAAAAGGCTATCAATTACCATTTGAGCATCACAACCAACCATATACGCATTGAGATCTCGGTTAAAATTCTTGAAATCAACCAGCGAGGCACCGACATTTGCGTAAGATCCAACAAAATTCTTGAACATCTTAAATGCCTTGATAGTACCAATATTGGACTTGATACAATTCATAATAAAGTTCTCATGGAATGGAGTCAATTTCCGGTTACTTCTGACAAAATGTCGTTGTGATTCATCAACCATATAATGTGTATGACGCTCCTCAAAAATCTTAACAGAATAGCCATCATTCGCAAGATAGCGAAGCGCTAATTTAGCAACACAACCACATCTATCTGAATTCCTCTTCCTTTTTGATGAAGTGGAGTCATCTGCAGTATTTCCATCTACTTTCATATATCCCTGCCTACTGCAACAAAGATACTTCCAAATTGGAACTTTGGTCCCATCTTTAGTGCTAGTCCCCGACATGATACGTACACTAAAGCCTGCCCTGATGGCATATTTTTTTATAAAATTCGATACCATCTTCAATTGAAGCAAACACCTGACCTACATATGGCTTGTAAGAATCTTCACATAATGGTAAAAAGTATTTCGTATTTCCAAGAGAAATAGAAACTACACCATTGGCATTGGATTGATCAACACCTAGAAAAATGTTCATCAGATATTAAACATATGTTCATCAAACAACTTATCAATGTTCATCAAACAACTTATCAATGTTCATCACAAATCCTGTGAATGTTCATTACACTTTAAAATGCTGTGAATGATCATCACATCTAGAAAAAAGTTCATCAAATCAGTATTAAAAGTTCATTAAAACTGCATTCAATGTTCATCACATGTTTTATAAAAGCTCATCACAAATCCTGGTTATGTTCATAATATGCCCAATAGAATGTTCATCACTTCAATTACTTATGCTCATCAAATCCATTATAAATGTTCATCAGACATATTACATATGTTCATCACATCGCTAAAGATTCATCTTCAGTTTTTTAAATATTCAATATATGTTCACTAACAGTTTTAGAAACGTTCATCATATGTCTTGTACATGTTCATTAATTACCTCAGAAGTATGATAATAAGGTATTTCAAAGCTTAAAGATAATCAATAATAGTTATCGATGATGTTCATCAAATTTGAGATAAAACTTCTTCTAATATAAACGAATCATCGTAATACTTCAACAAATAAGCTCAAATTTGAGAGAAACACGGGGATGAACTGGTGAAACAAAGAAAATAGAAGCAAAACCTAGATCCATAGGTAGAATGAAGGAGAAACAAGTTAACGAATGATAATCGATGTGTTGGATTAGCGAACACAACAATCAAGAGAACAAGGACACCTAAATACAACAAATCAACAAAAATCAGCTCGCGCAAAACACTGGATATCGAAACGTACACAAGATGAGGAAGACAAAATTAAAAACAATCAGAAACATATAGAATGGAGGTAATCAACGAAAGAATTACGCAGCAGAGAAGAGAAGGCAAGATCCAAAGAAGATTTGTTGAACAACTTGGGGGAAAAGAAAACAAAGGTGAGAAGAAGAAGATGGAAATTTGCGAAATCTGTTGAACGCGCTTGTACACGCGCCCAAAAGTGATTATACCCCATCCGTTCGATCTGGCGAAATCAAACGGCCCATAATCATTCTCATTTATTACTGTAGCAACTATTATCACCGGACACTTTTCCTACCAAGAATTAGTTTGTATCTACGGAGTAAAATTTTCTACAAACTACAGACCCCACCTCTTCAATAAACAGTATCTTCAATAACCTTTCATCAGCATAACAAACAATCAAATCAGAAAGCCGAACAGAGAAGTTCAAATTTCTTGCAGAGGCAAATCCGCGGGCGCGGATAATGGCGCTGCCCGCGGATTTTTCTCATGTTGAATAACTCGGGAAGAATCCACGATCGCGGTTTTCTGGCTTGTCCGCGGGTTAACTGCGGATGGGTGTCTGGGCTGCTTTGATGTCCCGATTTGAGCTCGTCGGTGATATATGATGGCTCGTGGTGACTCGACGAGGTGGGGTGGATGGTGGAATACTCTTTTTTTTTTTCTTTTTTTCTTTTTTTCTTTTTTCTTTTTTTTCTTTTTTTTTCTTTTTTTCTTTTTTCTTTTTTTTCTTTTTTTTTCGTAGAAGGAGAGGACTTATAGCGAGGAAATCGCGCTCGCGTTTTGACATGGCGAATGCAGTTTGACTACAGAACGTAGTTGAACCTGTGCTTCAGTGCTTTCCTCCTGTCCATAAACATACTAAAAAGAAAATCAAACTGAACGAACACACAAGGAAAAATGAAAACAACACACACCTCGGGTTGCCTCCCGAGCATCGCCTTATTTAATGTCGTGGCTCGACATGAAACTCAATCAAGTTCTCACACCAGGTTCCCTAGGAACTCTCTCTTTCAGCACTTCGTTCTTGAACCACTCGTGGAAATGTTTGAACTTAGAACTACGCCCTCTAGATACTTCCTTCTTGGCACAAATGTTTTCCTGTTCTCCCCCACACTTAGTTTGGTCAGGGGGTTGTTTAAGCTCTATCTCAGTGTCCTGCACAATAGCAAACATAGGCTTTTTGCCCTGCAACATTAGTCTGGTGGGGCTATTGCCCAAAAGTGGAGGAGGTGACATATCATCCTCATCTAAGGCTTTCTTGACCTCCTGCAAGTTAATAGCTTGAACACCCTCTATGTAGGGATCCAATACGACTTTCTCTATAACACAATTTGATTCTTCCAAACAAGTAGGATTAAACACATTTATGCAAGACAAAGACGTATCATGAATGAGACTCATATCATAAATATTGTATTCCACTTTGTCCCTATCAAATTCCATACTAAGGGTTCCACTACTAACATCAATCTTTGTTTGAGCAGTTTTCAGAAATGGCCTACCTAACAGAATAGGGGCAGCATGTTTATCATGATCCATGTCCAAAAAAAAGAAACCCGCAGGAAAAACCATATTATCAACTTTCACAAGAACATCTTCAACTACCCCTTTCGGGTACACATTAGAACTGTCAGCCAATTGAACAATTGTTCTTGTTGCATGCAATCGTCCTAGTCCTAGCGACTCATACAAAGAACAAGGCAAGACATTAATAGATGCACCTAAGTCTAGCATAGCTTTGTCAAACTTAGTTTCACCTATAACACATGGAATACTAAACATGCCACGGTCACCACACTTATTAGGCATACACCTTTGAAACACAGCAGACACATGCTCACTTACCTTAATCTTTTGTTTTTCTTTTAATTTCTAATTTCTTTTTATTGTGCATAGTTCTTTCAGGAATTTAGCATAGCGAGGGATGCTCTTAACAAGTTTAAGTAAAGGAATATTTACCTCGCATTTGCTGAAGGTCTCGAAGAGATCTTTGTCGTTCTCCAGCCTTCTAGTGTCCTTCAACGCCTCAGGGAAAGGTGCCGGTGGTTTTAAAGAGCTGAGAGGAGGTAAGACGGGTCGAACGTAAGAATCAGCGAGTTCAGCATCAGATCCGCGGGCGCGGATTTTTCTCTGCAGAAGCTTCAGGATCAGATCCGCGGGCGCGGATTACTCTCTGTAGAATCTTCAGGGTCAAATCCGCGGGCGCGGATTACTCTCTGCGAAATGCTCAACTCTTTTATCAGTAGCCGATCCGCGGCCGCGGGTCCAAATCCGCGGTCGCGGATTTTGTTCGTCTCGCTCTTCTTTCTCGATTTCAGCCCCTGTTTCAGCTACGGGTCTAACTTCCATTTGCCTACCACTCCTTAGAGACAATGCACTGACGTTTGCTCTCGGGTTTTCTACCGTTTAAGATGGTAGCTTTCCTGAATCTCTTGCTCTAAACTCATTAAACTCCTAAGCCATCTGTCCAACCTGCACTTCAAGATTTTGAATACTCGACTTTGTATCCTTTTGAAATTGCATGCAGTTCTGCTGTTACTCTACTTGGCCTGCAGCGAGTTTCTCAATCATTTGTTGAAGGAATGAGGATGAACCTTGGGCTTGTGGTTGTGGTTGTTGCTGAGGTGGTGGTTGCAAGAGACGAGGGTTTTGCACATTTTGATTGTTCCCCCACCTGAGATTTGGATGATCTCTTGTCCCTTGATTGTACGTATTAGCGTAGGGATCATATCTAGGTCTCTGCTGCCACCCTCCTATAGCATTTACCTCAGCATTTGGATCTTGAAGTTGTGGGCAAGCATCAGTAGGGTGTCATGTATCAGCACAAAGTACACAATCCACATGCGTTTACTTGTTGCTGAGCACCACTCTTCACCATTAAGCATTTCACCATCTCTTTCAACTCTTTCATCTCATTTTCCAGCTTAGATGTTGATTGAGACTCTATTGCCTTGACACTTTCTCTCCTACTGAACTGTCTAGAGCCCTCAGATAACTCATGGAAAATCTCTTGAGCTTGGGCTGGGGTTTTATTCAGGATGTTACCCCCACAGGTTGCATTCACCATATGACGCTCATCATCAAACAAACCATTGAAAATATAGAGGATGAGCGTTTCATCTGCGTACCCATGGTATGGACAACTCGAACATAACCTCTTGAACCTCTCATAATACTCATAGAAAGTCTCAGTACCATGTTGCTCAATGGTAACAATATCCTTTTTCAAAATGTTGAGCTTAATAGAAGGGAAGTACTTTTCCAGAAATACCTTTTTCATTCCAGCCCATGTAGTGATACTTCCTGGAGCCAGATAGTACAGCCAATCATTCGCTGCATCTTTCAAAGAGAACCCAAATGCTCTTAGCATGATCTGATCATCAGTTATACCCATTGGCTTCATACTGGAGCAAACAACATGAAATTGAGCCAAATGCTTATTCAGATCTTCTCCTGCCAAACCATGGAAGTGTGACAATTGATGAATCAGGCCAGACTTCAGTTCAAAGTTCACACCTTCTCCCAAGTTGGGAAAGGTGATGGCTAGCGGTTGTTGAGTCAGGTTTGGGGCAGTTAACTGCCTCATAGTCTGTGGTACGACAACCATCTCACGAGTTCCTCTTCGGTTGCGGCTAATGGTTCTTTCAATCTCTGGATAAAGAGCAACAAGAAGCGAATCAGTAGTACGGGTGTGGACCATACAACAGGTCCACACAAAGGTTGGTAACAATTAATCACACAAAAACCGAAAAATTGATTCCTCGGCAACGACACCAAATTTGACAAGGCTAAAATCGTTGTGCCTATCAAAGAAAACCTAACTAACCAACTAGTATAGCAGGAAAGCAAGGGTCGAATCCCAAGAGAATCAAGTAGTCTATTCTTACCAACTAACACACCAAAAGGGGGGGGGGGGGAGTTGTTGTTCTAACTTAAGACAAGTAAAAGTAACAAGTAGCAAGAGTTGTGGTAATATGATTGGGAAAGCGTTCCACCTAACAAATATCCACACAATGACATGCAAGGTTGATCATAGATATCTTTAACTCATGCAATCCTATTGTTGTTCCTATTCCTGTTCAGACATAAATATCAGCGCAACCCGCCCTGATATAACTTCCTATTAAACAAATCTGAAGACCTTCAAGACTCAATTCAATAGAAGCATTAAGCAAAGGAATATAGCAGGATACATGCAATTCATACAACCCGTCAGATAAGCATGCAATCAATTCTCATTCACAAGTAAACACTGCGACCCGCTCATGTAAACATGTGTTTGCTACTAGATAAAGAACTCCGACCCGGAATTACCAAATCCTAGCACTATGAACAATACCAATAAACCTAGCTGGCCAAACTAGACAAATTAATATGATTCAATAAGATAAAAGCATGAGAATCAATACTATCAATAGAAAGCAAAATAGAGTTTAAAATCTCACAACCATACAGTCAAAGGCTTCAACCGTGAGGCGAAACAAAGGGAAATTAGTTCAACATCGACATGGAGGCAAAACTAGGGTTCTTCAAAGTAATTTAAGATTACTTAAACTAAAGTGTTTTTAGGCTAAAATACTCCTAAGAAATAATAAATCCGAAATACGAAATAAAAGGAAAGAGTACAAATAAATAGCAAAACAAGATAAAACTCGGAAACAAATATGGTGTTCAGCGCGTAATCCGCGGGCGCGGAAACCAGGTCCACCCGCGGCTCACCCGCGGATTCCATACTTAGCCAATTCTGTGTGCTACAAATCCGCGACCGCGGATTACCCGCGGCTTGCCCGCGGATTTCTGCATCAGCTTCGTCTTCTCTTCTCTTCAAGTCTTTTGTCGTTTTCTTAATTGGTTAATTTCTTCAGTTCCTCGAAAGACGTCTTCAATCTTCACTAATCTTCATAGTTCACTACTTCTTCTCTTCAAATTCGGATCATGCAATTACATATAAAATAGCTCCCAAATGATCCTAACCTTAGCTAATAATCACTAGATAATATGTATGAAATACTCTCTATCATCCGCCCTACCAGTTGAGCTGAACCCCAGCCACGCCACCTTAATGAAGTATGGAATATGAATGCTATGTTAGTGATTACATGATTATATGCTTTGTTGTGATTACATGATTATGTGCTATATTGAGCATGCCTTTTTACGTGAGAATATTGATGATATGTTTATCCTTGTGATTGTGCTTTAACCCCAGTTTCACACGGTGTGATGGTTCATGAAAAGTTTTGGAGGAAAATCCCAGTCCAACAGCCACATCTAATCTTGTACGTGGGAAAACAATTATATCTAACTTCCATCATGCTGCTTGTTCAAGCTCACAAATTCACATGCATAATTTTCCTACTATAAGTCTTGTTTTGCTGCTCAACGTGTATCTTCAAGATTAAGTATTTTGGCTTTTAGGGCTCGTTTGGTACGATTCCAGAGAGAATCAGGAAATGGAATGAGAATGAAAGATTTCTGGATTGTATTAGGTAAGCCTCAGACTGGAATTAAAAATTATTCCCGAGAATGGATGATTCCAAGATTTCTAAAGCACTTCATTCCTCTAAAAAAGTCGAGGAATCACCCATTTCAAATTTTCAAAATAACAATTATTATAAAAATAAGTATTATTATAGATTAGATATAATAAATATTAATAACAATAATAGATTAGATATAATAAATATTAATAACAATAATAGATTAGATATAATAAATATTAATAATTATTTTTATTTTATTTTTTAATATAATAAATTATTTTAAGTATAACTAGTAATAATATGTATAATAACAAAAATAATTATGTATATTTATTATTTAATTACAATAATTATTCTTATTCAGTTAATAATAGTTATTTTAATAATCAATTATTTTTATTATTTAATAATAATAATATTTTTTCTTATTTAATAATAATAATAATTTTTCTTATTTAAAATATTTTTTTAATAATCAATTAATATTATTATTAATTATTAATAATTAAATTATAATTAAATATTTATTTATACTAATTACAAGAATCGTTTATTCCGACAACATACCAAACACAAAGCTTAAGGAATGATTTATTTTGATTCCTGATTTCAATCACATTCCGATTCCGATTCTGATTCCAGACAATATACCAAACGGGGCCTTAGTGCTTTGGGGTAAAGTATCCTGAGCTCGAAATGCACAAGTATATATATGTCCAATTGACCAGAAGTCATCCTTGATTACAGTTTCTTTTTCTGTCTAGGGCTTTGGATCACAACTGAATGTGGTCTCATGCAAGTATCTCCTGGTGAAATTGCTGTTTTACCCCAAGGATTTCGTTTTGCTGTTAACTTACCCGATGGCCCATCATGTGGTTATGTTGCCGAGATTTTTGGAGCACATTTTCAACTCCCTGACCTTGATCCTATATGTACTTTTTATGGGTCAAATTCTGCTTCTCTGTTTTATATAATGTGGATAAGGTGGGTTCGGGTGTGATTGCCTACCAGTTTAAAGAAAATATGAATAGTAATTACATGTAGGTGCCAACCGACTTGCTTCTGCAAGAGATTTCCTGGTACCAGCTGCATGGTTTGAGCATAGTAGTCACCCAGGATATACAATTATACAGAAGTATGGAGGTGAACTGTTCACAGCAAAACAAAAGTTTTTGCCTTTCAATGTAGTTGCATGGCATGGAAATTATGTTCCATACAAGGTTTGTGATTCAGATGGTAGATCTTTTTGTTATTATGACAGGCTCTTGCTTTAACATGGCTTTTTTTATTATTATGATTATGATTCAGGATATACAATTATGTTCCTTAACATGGCTTTTTTCTTTTTGCAGTATGATTTGAGTAAGTTTTGCCCTTACAATACTGTTTTGGTGGATCATGGGGATCCTTCAATTACTGGTTAGTATCCTTCCCTTTTTCTTGGCTTTTGAATTTTTTTTTAACTGGCTCCTTACAATGCTTTTTCTTAAAACCATGCAGTACTAACTGCCCCAACGGATAAGCCTAGGGTGGCATTACTAGACTTTGTTATACTCCCTTCAAGATGGTTGGTTGCTGAACATACATTTCGGCCTCCTTATTATCATTTCGGCCTCCATATAATGCTTATAATTCCACTCATTTATGGTGGATATGAAGTTAATCAGTTCATTGGAATTGTATGAGCGTGTTCCTACTCTTTTTGAGTGGGACAAGTAACATGCTTTTTCCCACCAAGCGTGCTCATCATTTATATTTTATCTCTCCATGTTTGATGACATTGATCCTATCCCTGGCTTGGGTTGAAAAAGACGGTCGAATTTAAGGATTTTGCTCGGAGGTGTTTCGAGATAAGTGTCTATTTTTTTGTTTAGAGTTTGCTAAGTACGTTTCTCTACAATTGAACACACATAGACCTATATGATTTTGGGATGTTTATGTTTATATATAAATGAAGTTAGGATTTTTTTGTATTTGGTGTGGGCTACTTTGAAGTTTGGACCAATTGGTGTGTATTGTGATAGGACTTGTAGCCGGCTGTAAATATATACTATTAGATTGCAAATTTCCAACCAAATGTAACATGTAAAAAATGCTACATAATTCTAAGATATAAATGTTACATTACATGTAAAAAATGCTACATAATTGTAACACTTTTTATAATAAAATGTAACATTTTTTCACTGTTTGCATGAAAATGTGACAATAACTTCATAAAGTGTTACAATAGACCTAATGCAACGCGACCAAATGAAGCGTTTTAAAAATGTTATAATATGTCAAATGTAACAATATTTAAGCCTGTTGTAATACTTTTTAGATGTTACAAAAGCCGTTTATTTACTAGTGAACCTTTAATGCAAGAACGAAGCACATTGAAATGCAACATCATTACATAAGGAAGCTTGTTGCAGAGGAGAAGTTGGTGCTCAAGTTCTGTGGAATTAATGAGCAAAATGCAGACCTATTCACTAAGGCTCTCAACCAAGGTAAGCACAAGTTCTTTATGGACATAATTGGCATGATGAAGTTTGAGTTAAGAGGGGGTGTTGAAATATGATTCAAACGTCGTCACGGTAAACCATTAGTCTAAGTATTGCAGCTTGTACTTTTAGTGAGGAAATTCAACAATGTGATATTGACTTTTGGGTGTACTTTTGAGCAACTGTATGGTCTTGTTTTGTTACCCATGCTTCTAGGAAGAGTGTTATGTATGGATTAGTAGTGTAAGACAGTTGTTGAGTGTGTTTTATATCCTTGTATTGCTTGTTACTCTAAATCTAACGAAGTAAGTTGGTTCACTGCAGAACACCCTTCATTCTTATTCATTCTTCTTTTTCCTTTGTTTCTGTGTTCATTGAGCATAGTTTCTATGCTTGTTTGCTGATTGTTTGCTAACAATGAACATCTTCACACACCCTAAACATGAATCGTCGCGCAACTCTTTATGTGTGTTTACTTGAAGTATCCAATTTCATGTTTTCATCTTTATGAATTGTCTCCTTCTGACCCAAAGTTCAGATTAAGGATGTTGTTTAATCAAGCTATTAGTGTAAGGATGTTGCTGAATTTTCTTCTTGATAGAAAACATAATACGTGATTCCTCTTCATCATTCATTTTCTAGCTATTTGGTATATTATGGTTTCTATTTATTTGTTCATCTCTCATTCTGCTTGATCATGGTGTTCAAGTTGTTCAATTTCTCTTCCTTTAGATAATTATACAGAAGTAGATATTGTAATTTTATCAAGATCAATAGATTTTATAAAGATAGGTAGCTAGTAAATTAATTTAGTTGCCATTAGAAACTGATAGGCAAGCTGGTGATGCTGATTGTCTATAGATTGCTTCAACTAACACTAGGGCTGTACAAAATTGGCCCCGACCGGAAAACCGGACCGGACCGGTCAAAGACCGGACCGGAACCGAACCGGACCGGATGATACAGGTCCGGTCCGATTTCGGTCCGGTTTGGACCGGATCAGAAAAATTGGTCCGGTCCGGTTTGGACCGAATCTACCGCCCTAACTAGCTAACACGTTAATCAATATGATGGACAGATATCCAGGGGAGGAGGCAATGCATGGTAAAATTGTATTTGCTATAGTGGAAAATTCTATTTCAAGATTTGTGCAGATCATTGTCTATCTAAATTCCATTTCAAGATTTGTGTAGATCATTGTCTACTGTAGATGCTACAACTCAGGTTGGTCATATTATAATCTAGTTAACAATTTTCCTACCCATGCATGTAGGAGTGCTCTACAATTTCTCGTAGGAACGAATAAATCAAATAATAACTTCAAACAAACCAAGGAATCAAAACCACTAATTGGAATAATAGAGCTTAGTTATGAACGACCTAATTTTTTGTTTAACACTATATAAATCCCCGTAGTTCTCTTTCTCCCCCACCGAAGTCACTCGCTTCCCTCGACGCTCTCACCACCGATTTGAAGTACCTCGCTTTGTTTCACCCCAAAACTTGATTTTGGATCCAACATTCATATTTACAACTACGTTCGAGTCTTCCATCGGAAGCAATTTCACCGTCATCGCCTTCAGTCATAAGCTAATACTTCATGAATTGTTTTTTTCAATCACCGCCATTTCAACTTCTTCCTCTCTCGCGACTCCTTTTTTTTCATTCTATGATAGGTTTTACTTCATGAATCGTACTTCTGTTGGCATGAAATATATCGTGGATATAGGTCAGATTTTGAGTATAAGTGTGACTTGTTTTATACTTTTACAAAACGATTTTGTCGTGCGTGCGTTGGAGCAGTTGTAATTGAGGGGTTGTATTTCGGCACGACTCAAGAAAATGTTGATTTGTCATAGAAACACATGTCGGATCTTGTTCAAAAGATAGAGATAAGTGATAAATCCGGTTTGAAGCTATCAAAGTGTAAGGAGAAATTTACAAATTTCACCTTAGCTAGATCAAAGGATTATCCCATAATCTTTGACGAGCGCAACAACTATATGTCACACAAGAGAACAATAAACTTCATGACTGATATTTTTTTAACGAATTCTTGGAATAGAGGATTTCCGGTCCATTATGAAATATGAAAAGATACCGAAGTCTCAACTGTTTCTCAGAAGGATAACGAAGTCTCGAGTAATGAAGCTCTGATTCACCTGAAAATCCTCAAGAAATGGTGTTTCCTTGGGAAAGGCTTCACACTTAAGTCAGTGTAATTTGGAATAAAGACATTGAAAAGAGAAAGGAAGACGAGGGGAGAAGGATCTGGTATTGGATTAGGCCTATTCATGGTAAAAAAGTAAAAATCGGGAAGGAAAAGTTGGAATAGAGCTTGAGCTTTTGGATCTTCTAAAACTAATACTGCAACAGCTACTGTGCCTCCAATTACTTAATGACATATGACACTTTTTTTTTACTATTTTACAATTAGAGAAAAGTAACACTAATTTATTAAAAAAGGAAATAAACCATATTATTCTACTACCACGGTCTTTTGATCCCATCCCGTCAAATCTTCTTTACTAAGAAGGGTTTCAAGATTTCAACCAAATCTCAACCTTTTCCATTGTTGCAGTGCTTCTTCTTCAAGTTTGGTATTCAATTTCACCATTAAAATTGTGTTTAGTTTATCTCATATGCTTTCAGTAACTTCAGTCCAAAATCTTCTTTTATTCATCTGATAATGTTTGTTCACCCGTTTAGTCCAATTAATTATACTCATATCTACTTGATTCTATTAAGATTTCAAACACTGCTGCAATTCATGATTGATGTTATGCATTCAGTTTCTTAGAGAATTTATACTTACATATTGACATATTATTTGCTTCAGGGACATGGACACTTCTCACACACATTCACGCCGTCGTTTGGAATTCGAGCAAGTTGAAGATTTGACAAATTCTGATGTTGATATTGAAAATATCGAAGGATATTGATGAGACCTGATTCCTCAGGGCTCGATAGATAGGGATTGATCTTTTGATTTGAGATCTAACAACTGATAATCTTTTGATTAGAGATTAAACTACCAAGGAAGAACCTTTATTGATTGATAATTGATTGCCGTAAAAGCCTAGAACAATGAATCTATTTATAATCTGCCTATCTCCTAAAATAAAGTAAATCATAGAATTAAAAGATATCTTCCTAAAATAATAATATATCCTAGATATTATAGATTCTACTAAATATAAAATATTAATTAAACTAAAGATAGACTTCTTCGAATTAATAAATAGGAAATAAATTATATTCTACTAGATAGGATCAGGATCCTATCATTCCCACGCCCTGGAGATAAGGCTTGTCCTCAAGCCTTTAACCGTGATCGATGCATGTGATCTCAATGTCGTTGTCGATTGCAGCAGAGGCATCCATCAACAGTAACTGCGGAGCTGCGCAACGATGCCCTGGTTTATATGTTTCCTCACAATTAAAGCAAAGGCCCTTTGACCTGCGGTGTTGTTGTTCTTCCCAGGTGAGACGCTTGACACCTGTGGGCAGTGCAGAATTGCCTGGAACTGCTGTAGGAATTGGCTTGGGAGTCTCAGACAAAGGGCTAAGCTGGGTAGAAGACTGTTTGGGGGAACATGTGTTGCCGGAAGAAGCCTGAAATTCCTTTGTTGCAGTAATCGCATCCTCCTGACACAATGCCAACTCGAATGCATGAGAGAGGCTGGTTGGAGAATGAAGGCGAACCCCTGCTTGGATGTCTGCTCGTAGACCGGATAAGAATAAGCTAACTTGGTGTGACTCGTCGAGCCCATGGACCAAGTTGATCATTGTTTCAAACTCGGTGATATATGCGGATACCAGACCTGGCTGTTGAAGCTTGGAGAGGGCGCTCATGGGGTCTCTGTTTTTGCGGGACCCAAAGCGTTTGCACAAGGCGGTAGAGAACTGTCGCCATGTGAGGTCGTCACCCAAGGAGTGTCGCAGCCAACGGTACCAGGCAACGGCGTCGCCTCGGAGGTGGATTGACGCCATGGTGACTCTCTGTTCTGGGGGAAGCGGGTTCAGGGAGAAAAATTGCTCGGCTTGAAAGAGCCAGCTTTCTGGTTCGACACCTTCAAATCTGGGAAAATCGAGGCGAATTGGTCTACCCTGGATTGGTGGTTGAATGAGTTGTTGGCGGTTGTCTGGCGCGGGCGGCGGTGGTTGTTCGACCGCGGCCAATCGATCAAGGATGCGTTGGATTCCGGTCTGGAGATCCGTCAGCATCCGGGTGTGGTCGGCTTGGGTCCTGTCGGAGGCGTTCATGCGTTCTTCCAATTCCTTCAGCGTCATCGTAAAGGAAAGAAAAAAATTTGTGGGATTTGGATGGGAAAAAACCTCGCTCTGATATCAGATGATGAGACCTGATTCCTCAGGGCTCGATAGATAGGGATTGATCTTTTGATTTGAGATCTAACAACTGATAATCTTTTGATTAGAGATTAAACTACCAAGGAAGAACCTTTATTGATTGATAATTGATTGCCGTAAAAGCCTAGAACAATGAATCTATTTATAATCTGCCTATCTCCTAAAATAAAGTAAATCATAGAATTAAAAGATATCTTCCTAAAATAATAATATATCCTAGATATTATAGATTCTACTAAATATAAAATATTAATTAAACTAAAGATAGACTTCTTCGAATTAATAAATAGGAAATAAATTATATTCTACTAGATAGGATCAGGATCCTATCAGATATTATACCAAAAGTTGGTATGGAGTTTGAAACCGAAGAAGAAGCTTACGACTTTTACAACACTTATGCTAAAGCGGTTGGATTTTCTGTTCGTAAAACTACTGCTCATAGAACGGAGGGCATTCTGATAGATAGGATATTTGTTTGCTCTTGCCAAGGTAAACGAGGACGAGATAAAAGAGATGATGCTTACAAATCTCATCGAGCAGAGACGAGATTTGGTTGTTTGGCTATGCTGAAAGTTAATTGTCGATATACAAGAAGGTATTGTGTTGAAAAGTTCATTGCTAAACATAACCACATTTTAGCAAGTCCAAGAAAAACACATCTCTTTAGATCACACCGAAAAATATCAACCTCTCAAGCATTGGAAGTTGACATGGCTGATAATTCAGGTATTGCTCCAAGAAATACTTGCGAGTTTATGGCTAAGAAAGCAGGAGGCAGGGACAAACTTGGGTTTTCGAAGGTGGATATTAAGAACTATTTGCGCAGTAAGCGTAGTTCAGAAATGGTGGAAGGTGATACAGGCGGTGTCCTAGAATACTTGCAGAGTATGAAAGAAAAAGACCCGGGTTTCTTTTCTGCTATCCAAGTAGATGAGGATGATTTGATAACGAATATTTTATGGACTGATGCAAAAATGATGGCTGATTATGAGGGTTTTGGTGATGTGGTTTGCTTCGATACTACATACCGCAAGTATAAAGATTGTCGGCCGATAGCTCTATTTGTTGGAGTTAATCACCATAAGCAATCTATTATCTTTGGGGATGCATTATTGTATGATGAGACAACAAACTCGTTTATTTGGTTGTTTGATACATTTTCAAGAGCTATGTGTGGAAAATTACCCCAAACAATGTTGACCGATCAAGATGTTGCAATGGCAAAAGCACTTGCATTTCAATGGCCAGAGACTTATCATCGACATTGTATTTGGCACATATTTCAAAATGCAGCTATTCACTTGAGTAGTGTTTTTGCAGCTTATAAAGACTTTTCAAAAGACTTCAGCAATTGCATTTATGACTACGAGGATGAGGAGGATTTTTTGGATGCTTGGAGTAAAATGCTTGATAAGTATGAATTGCAGAATGATGATTGGTTGAATAGAATGTTCAAAATCGAAGAAAAGTGGGCTTTAGTTTATGGGAGAGATACATTTTGTGCAGATATGACTACTATGCAACGAAGTGAAAGCATTAATAGTCTCATCAAGAAGTATGTGAGCTACAAGCATGACATGAGAAGATTTTTTGAACACTTTCAGCGATTACTCAATGATCGTCGTTATGATGAGATGGTTGCAGACTTTAAGGCTAGCCTAACAAAAGTATCATTGTCTTTTTGCCGTAAGGCTATACCTTGTGCTTCTTTTTTAATTAACATTTGGTATTTTGCCGAAGCCTAAATGGAGTGTGCATAGTATAAACTAATGCTATACTTTGTGCTTCTTTTTTAATTAACATTTTTGTTTTTTTCCTGAAGCCTAAATGGAGTATGCATAGTCATAAACTAATGCCTGAAGCCTAAATGGATTTTCAGTATTCATAAACTAATGCCCTGAAGCCTAAATGGACATAAAAGGCACACTAGAAATGGATTTTCAGTATTCATGTCCTGAAGCCTAAATGGCTATATTTCTAGTGTGTCTTCTATGGCTATGCACACTTTATTGCTCTTTCGTAGCTTTCATTACAAATTTACAACCACTGATTTACCATTATAAAGTTGATTCAAAGTCACTGATTTACCTCGTCATTCAACTCAAGTCTTAAAATTCATGAACAATGAGAAATCTGTCAACAGAAATTTCTTTTGATAGAAATGTTTACATGAGCTCAAGCCAAAGCATTATCTTTGAGAGCCAATATTCAACAATCAACTCAAACTACCCAAAAAACAGAGATACTTAGAATTAACAACTACATCCATGAAAACAAAAGATAAAAAAAACCACAAAATTCACTTTTACAGGGTGCTGAACTTTGTTCAAACCCTACTGCAGATCATGAAATTGGACGACATATTGACAAATTAATCGACGCATTGAGTGACGGGGTAGTTCGAATCTGAAAGTTGGACGAATTGGGCGTCCCTTAGACACAGTCTTTAGGCGGTAGAGGTGGACAAAGCGATGGTCGAGGGTGGTAAGATAGATGGCTTGGCGAGAGGATCTGTAAATTCGAACTCTTCAATCCGATCCAAACTCGAGGAGGAAGCAACTGCAACAATGGAAGCGGTTGAGTTTTGGTTGAAATTAGAAAAGCTTGAAACCCTGCCTAGCGGAAAATATCTGACGGATTCAAAGGACAGGGATAGAAGAATATAATTTATTTCCTTTTTTAAATAATTTAGTGTTATTTTTCTCTAATAGTAAAATGGTAAAAAAAGAGTGTCACGTGTCATTATTTAACTGGAGGCACAGTAGCAGTTGCAGTATTTGTTCGAGAGGATCCGAAGTGTGAGCTTTGGCGGACGTGGTTTTCGGAATGATGATTTTCTCTCTCTAGTTTGTCACAATAATAATGATTTTGGTGGAGGATATAGTAAAACGCTCCCTTTTACACCACATACCATTGGGTATTGGATATATATAGGGGCTTATTATTTAGCACACCCTAAAATTTTATTTAGCACACCCAAACATTCGTCACGTAACTATGTAATACATCCGTCACGAAGGTTGTATATAGTTCCGTCACGAAGGTATTCAAAACATCCGTGACGAATGTATTGAAAACATCTGTGACGAAGAACGCTCAGACATTCGTGACGAAGGTCTCAATTTTGCAGTTATAAAAGAGATTTTTTACCCAACCCTAATGTAACTTCTTCCTCTACATCCTCAAAGTTTCGGCGCAGCAAAAACACCCCACAACACCACATTTCTTCATCTCTTTCACTACAATAATCAACAAATTCAAGTGATAAGGTAATTTCTAACTCTCTTTTGCATTAATTTTCCATGTTTGATGAAGATATGTAAAAACCATTGAAATGGTGTGATTAAATAACATTGATATGTGTATTAAGTTTAGATACTTAGTTCAATTGTTGTTTGTTTATGTTTAATTGAGAGTTGTTTCAAATTTTAGATATAATCCCCAAAATTGATGAACTCATGAGAATTAGGGTTTGACATTTTGATTAAGAAACTTATGGAATGAAATGATTTAGGGGCTAATGTATTTGGATAGCTTGAAAAACTGTTTTTTTGCTTGAAATTCTGGAAATTTTGTGCAAATTCATTCGTCACCGGATGTATTGGCACTGCTGTGTTTTTGCAATTGTGCAAAAACCTTCGTCACGAAGGTAATACGTAGTTCCGTCACGAAGGTTAGAGAAACCTTCGTCACAGATGTTTATTGGTTCTTCGTGACAGAGGGTTTAGTTAGATTCGTCACGAAGGATTATTGGACCTTCGTGACGGATGTTTTTGCATTTTTTTTGTGTTTTTTTGTTTTGTTGGTTTGGTATGCATGCGTAAATTCACAAAATATTATGTTCGTGTAGATGCATCCGTCTTCTAGAAGTGCCCGGAAGAATGCCCGTAATCAAACTCGAGAAGAAATCGAGGCTGGAGGGAGGCCCGCTTATCAGCCGAAGCCGAGGAAGAGGCGCGGAAGAGCTGACGAGGGCACAAGTGGAAGTCAAGAGGTCCCGCAACCTTCTTGGCATGAACAACAACAACTAGCTGACCCCAGTGCATATTCAAACCTTTACGAGAACATGGTTAGTTAATCTGAAATTCACATTATATTACTGTTTTTTTTTATTATTCAATTAATAATTTATGAAATTTCTTTGATTACAACAACAAATCCCGATGACTCCAACCTATGAGGCACATTATCCAACTTGGAGTCCCCAGAGTGCTGTAAGTATTAGTTTAAAATTTAATTTATAGACGATTATGAGTGAAAGTTGTACATTTTACTAACATATTTTTTTTGTAATAGATCCCTACATGGGTTCTCCCCTCTTCTCCACAAATAGCATGGGATGAAGCAGTAGGCCGTCAACAGGCCTTCCAGCCAGAAGCACCAGAATGACAATCTGGTCCAACTGCTTCCTGGGCTGAAGGAGTGTTTGAGGGCCATTACGGGGGGATCGATCTTAATGAACATGGCGATGAAAAAGACGACATTTACCCGAAGTTACAGTGGGCTGTTCCTGGAGGTCCTAAGGAGATAGACTTGCTGCATAGCTTCAGCGGGCACACTGCTTATATGGTTTGGCAAGGACATGTAAGTAAATCTATGACCTTTGGTTGAATTGTTAATTGCGTAATTTCCATGCTTCGTTAACTTAGACATGATTTGTTAATTTCTTTAAATGTACTTAAAAAAAATTGAAATATGTTAAATAGGAGAGACCGCAATTGAGAAATACGGTCAGAAAAGAAGGTTTGAAAAAATGGAAGTTAGAGGGCGACTATCCTTGGGGTTCGTTGGCTAGGGCTTCTGGTTTGTCACATTTGCAAACCCTCATGTATCCCAACCATGACCAAGCGTTGATCAATGCATTTGTTGAGCGCTGGCAGCCAGAAACAAATTCTTTTCACTTGCCATTTGCTGAAATGACAATCACCCTATTAGATGTGCACAAGATTTTGGGTATCCCTATAAACGGAAAGGGCATGGGATTTCGCACATCTGCTGATGGAGTTGGCAAAGATGACACGAAGGCTGTAATGGTCAACAGAGCAAAGAAGGCTTTTGGTATAGATTTACTTGACGCAAGAGTCAATGCTGGTAATGAAGTTTCACCGGAGCTTCTGAGGGAACAATGCATGACAGTGGATAATGAGGGGAACTTTGAAATGGATCAAGTCTCAATCGCTAAGGGTTGGTTGACATACTTGTTGGGAATGACATTGTTTCCTGACAAGTCGTCGTACATGATCAAGTTGATTCACCATGAATGGCTTAATGATATGGCAAATATCCATGGTGTGTCTTGGGGTTCAGGTGCGTTGTGTGCTTTGTATGGACAACTGGGTAAATACTCCCGCAGAGATTGTGCAACGATGTCTTTCTGTTACACCTTGTTGATGGTATGTTTGTCTTTAATTATCTGCACTGATTTGAATACTGTTTCTTTTGTTTTCCTTAGTTTTGTTTGATGATGTAGGGTTGGATCTATTTGTACTTTCCTGCTTTTGCCCCTCCACAAAACTATGAGTGGGATGAGACAATGCCATATGCAGCCAAATTTAATTTGTCTGAAAGACCGGACAATCGTCGCAACTACAGAGAGGAGCTAGACAATATGAGCGTAGAAGGGGTATGATTATTTTTTCATTATCTGTTAATTTTTTATTGTACTTTTGAACTTGTTTTAATGATTTATGTACAACAGGTTCAGTGGCAACCATATGGACGCCTAGATTTTCGTAGGGAAGAACTTCGGCCGGCTTTCTTTCATGGGATCCTGCATGTGTTGGACAAGACCGAGCCGCACATGCCACTTCGAGTTTGCAGACAATTTGGTCGAGTTCAAGGTGTGCCAATCCCTCCCATTCAACCAATTAAAGCTAGAAGGTGTGGAAACAATCGTAAGTACGTAGTGGAGTATGATCCCACCAACTGGAGTTGGGAGCAACGGGAGAACAACTCTGTAAGCTTATGGGAAATGGGTGTAGAAGCAGATCCTCCATCTCTCTGCACTGATGATTACTTGGAGTGGTACTTGGCTCATACTCATCCAATAATCTCTCCTTATACTAAGGAGCAACTCCTGCATGTATGTAATTAATCTTCAAATTCTATAAATGTACGAGGTATTGATTTAAAAATATAAACACCAAATTGATAGAGTGAGTTAGAAATTACCGAAATGAAGTGTCTTTCATCTTCAACAAGGGCAATGCAACATATGGGCAATTTCTCTCCCGGAGCGATGTTGTCCTCCAATACTATAGGCAAATATGTTTGCCAAATTGATTTCGCAAGCACAACTAATGCACAATTGAAAGTCGTAGCTACTACACACCCCATCGTCGGGACTTGTAACCATGTCTCTTCGGGTTCCATCTCTCCTGGTCCAGTCCAAGCTAGGTTTGTAACTGCTATCTGAACATTAGGTGTTTCAACTGGCAATACCCAACAAGCTTGCAACCCATTATTCCAATGTGCAAATGTCGTTTGAGCCATTTCAGATCTAACTCTCCTCCAATTATCTTGGTCCCACCCTAATTGTTGTGCTATAACTCTGTATCCACAATTTCCATCAGCGACAATGGGATACCAACCTTGCACATAGGGACGCATGCATGGAGGTACGAGAGCATTATACTTTGTAAGCTTCCGCAAAGCCCACTGACCACTCTTACCCTTCCCGTATGAAGCCGGTTTTTGCTTCTTTGGAGGCGTTTCTTCAAGTGTTGCATCAGTGTGCTCCCAATGAGAAGGTTGTCTTTTCATTGGATTGTACTCTTTGTTTGGAGCTCCTGGAGGTCGTCCCTTCCCCCTTTTCACACGAGCTGGCTCCTGGAGGTTGGTCATTTGAGGGTTACCTATTGCCAAACACTTCATTGCATACTCGTGTTGGTCATAAGGTGACGTTCCCTCCCATTGCTCAGCCATAAACTCATCCATCAAGTTTCTGGCTACTACCCTCCGCACTTTTAATTCATCTTCAGTCTCTACTTCTTTCAAAGTCAATGTCCTCCAAAAGGCATGAACCGCTTCAACTGGAATTGGTTCTTGACGCCTCACATATTCATAAATGTCATGCACACATAGCAATCCATCTCTCTTCCTTATTACGCATTCACAATGATCAAGATGCATGCCGTATTCCCCTTTCTTGTATTCAGTTAGCAAGCGACTCAAACAAGTATAAGACACTCTGTATTTAAGAAGCTTGAAGAGATCAACGTCTGTAATGTTACTTACAGTTTCATTGAAAGTACCCAAGATGTCCTTGAACTGATTGCGCATCTTCGCATTGTATCTTTGAAACACAGTGTCTATCTTCTGGCTTGGTAGTGACAAATAATTTTTGAAGCTGGAATGTTCACTTTCAACCCTGCATAATCAAAACAGTTTTTTTTAACAACATATATAAAGCTAAGATATTTTGTAAAACAATTTCAAACGTAATCACATTACTAACCTGTTTGTGGTGTTGGAACCTAATGTAAAGATTTTATCCACATAGATCGAAAGAAATCTATTGCCGTAGGGGTTTAGCCAATTTTTCTTCAGGTACCTAATCTCAGATGGATATTCAGCCCAATCTTGTTCAATACGCCCCAGCTGAATGTTGTATGCCAAATCTGTCGACTGTTTGAATAAGTTAAGACAGTCACTTGCAAAATGGGTCCCCCTTGCTTGTGACCGCATTGCTAGCTTAGCATGGTCCTCAATGTTCTTTTGGATGTGCCGCCTACAGAGGAGGAAAGTAGAATATGGAAATATCCTATCCAAAGCGTTCATCAAAGCTTTCTCTCGATCTGTGACTAGGCAAGTTGGCGTCATCTTAACAACCCTAAACAACTCAGCTAATTGATACATGCACCACGCATAGTTTTCTTCTTTCTCTTCTGACACAAAAGCCCCATCAACGACATAGTTCTTCCACGTTGATGTTATTCCAACAATCTCTATGAAGGGCATGTTGTACCTTTGCAAGATAATACATTACTATAAGAATTTATAGAGTAAAAACAAACATCAGACTTTTTAACTTAATTATACTTACTGAATTGTGTTGTATGTTGCGTCAATCAACATTACGTATGGAAACGCCTTAAGCAGTTTCATCGACTCTGGGCTTGCGAAGAACACATCTGTGATCTTATTTGTCACTTCGTCGCTCTTGTGCCTTACGAAGTAGTTCAACTCCTTCGAACGATAGAAGAATTCTTGGACCACAGTTCTTCCCTCCATCCTCTCTGTTATGAACTTGTTACAAAAGTTGTACACTTGTGACTTCTTAGTCATGTTGTCAGGAGATTCATTGAGCCTTGTGTACATCTGTATTGGTCTAGCATTTCCCTTCCTCATGTCTAGTAACACCTTTTCCTCCTCAGGTGTAAGTCTTCCAGCAAATGCATTACCGTGTAAGGATTGACCAATAATATGGTTGTGAGTTCCATGATCAGCCCTTATGATCCATTCCCCTTTTTCAGTCTCTCTACATGAAATCTGAAATTTGCAACCACATTTCTTCGTGTGGGTGAATTTCCTAGTTCTCCCAACTGAATCAGGAATGTAATGTCCACTGCGCTCGCATTTAAGCCAAGACCTTCCTAACTTCCCTTTCAAGTCAGTTCTACCAACCTTCAACATGAAGTTATGAGTTTTTCCAATATCTCTTGCCCACTGTTCTGCTTCTGCTCTTGAGCTGAAGATCTTATCAGTGACGAAAACTTCTGAATAATCTGATGATATATGTGGGTCCTCATAAGGCACAACACTGTCAAACTGTGGTACTGTCTTCAATTTCGGAAAATACTCAATGTCTTGATATGGTTGCGATAAAGATTGGTATTCAGGAACATTAGACCAATCAGTTTGATAGGAATGATATGGAGGAGGAACAAGCTGAGAGACTATTGGCGGAATATCAAAATCCAAACCAAGATCAAACGAAGACACTCCATCAGGTCCCAAAGGAATATCGGCATTGATCGATAAGTTTCTTAAACGACTGAACATTGGACTATTATTCTGTAAAAACAATAAAATACACAAAACAACACTCAAAAACCTGTTTTTCCTACCTTCGTCACGAATAAAGTCTTAACATTCGTCACGGATAGAAGCAGTAGTTACGTGACGAAACAAATTGCACATTTCTTCTGCAAATACATTCGTCACGAAGGTTTGCCCAACTTCCGTCACGAAGGTATCCTTCTGTTACGTGACGAAGGTCTATTTTACCCCATTTCAAATTGTTTTTTACACTTTTTTACCCCTAAATTCGAATCAAACCCTAAATTCCAACACAAACACAAATTTCCACACAAACCCTAACTTCAACATTATATTACAATTTCCACACAAACACAAATCATGCTCCTTGTATGTAACACCTAACATACACATATTTTCTATCAAACTCTATATTACAACATGATTTTCACACAATCAACACAAACAACTAACTTCAAACTATTCAATTTCATAAAAAAACATATATTTTACCTACAAACCCTAACATTAACATTATTAAAAACAACTATAACATACCTTATTGTAGTTCCCCCATGATGGACCATCTTCATCAACATTTTGGTGTATGTAATCATCCCAATTTGACATTTTCAATTGAATATTGTGTTTGAATGAGAGTGTTTAGGGTAAAATGTGGGTAAAATGAAGTGAAAAAGGTTGAAGATGAAGTTGGTTCGGATATGTTGATGGTAATTAAATGTAGTTGGTGTGGATTAGACATAATAGCTTCACTTTTGCAGATGTAGCTACATTCGTCACGGATGTATTATGTTTCTTCGTCACGAAAGAAATCAAGACATTCGTCACGAAGGTTCAGTGTTTATACGTGACGAAGGTATTGCAAAATACATACGTGACGAATGTTTCATGTTATACATTCGTGACGAAGAATCTATGTAATACATCCGTGACGAATGTATGGGTGTGCTAAATAAAATTTGAGGGTGTGCTAAATAAAGGCTTTGTATATATAGCCTCTAAAATTGCTCACCCTTCTAGCCCTAGACTCTCAACCTTTTCCTTCTACCAAATTGGGCCAACAATCAAGGTGGTCTTTTAGCCCCAACTAACCTTGCTCAATTCTTGACCCAATAACTTTCATCTTTATCCCTAGTAAAAATACCGATGATGCATAAAAAAATACTCCTTCCTATAATATAATTCTTGTTTGTGTTGGATATATTTTTTTATATGCGTTTTGTATCTTCAATATCTTTTAGGGTGAGAATCCCATAATAAACCTTCTCTTACAGATAAATAAGGCATCCAATGGCTTAGATTAAACTAGTTACCCCCACTACAAGTGGGGGGTAGTTGTGGTGGTCCGTCGACTTCCCGGCGACCACCCGATGGTTGTCCGGTAGAGGTCCGGCGGAGGTCCGGCGACCGGAAGTCCGACGGAGGTCCGACGGCGGTCCGGAGGGGGTCCGGCGGTACAATAATAAATGAAAAGGTTAAAGTATAAAATGAAAATTTTAAGTCTAATTCAAATTGGTGAACATTTAAATATAATGTGATAAACATTTAATTATAATGTGATGAACATTCTGTTGGTGAACATTTAAATATAATGTGATGAACATTTAATTATAATGTGATGTTTGATGAACATTTAATTATAATGTGATGTTTGATGAACATTTAAGTAAGAGAAGATGAACATTTATCAACATTTAAGTCGATTGTAATGAACTTTGGCTAATGAACATTTTATTAAATTCTTGTGAACATTGAAGTATGAGATGATGAACATTTAAGTATGAGATGATGAACATTTAGATGAACATTCAATTGGTGAACTTTTATGTATAATGTGATGAACATTCAGTAGAGTATGTACAAATGAACATTGTGATGAACATTTATGAACACTTGATGTTCATCAAAAATTGGTGAACATTTAAGTAGAATGTGATGAACATTCAGTTGAAAAACTTTTAAGTATAATGTGATGAACATTTATGAACACTTGATGTTCATCAAAAATTGGTGAACATTTAAGTAGAATGTGATGAACATTCAGTTGGAAAACTTTTAAGTATAATGTGATGAACATTTATGAACACTTGATGTTCATCAAAATTTGGTGAACTTTTAAGTATAATGTGATGAACATTCAGTAGAGTATATACAAATGAACATTTATGAACATTGTGATGAACATTTATGAACATTTGATGTTCATCAAAGATGGTCCGGCGGTGGTCGGAGGTGGTCCGGCGGTGGGGACAAGGGGGGGACAAGGGGTGTCACGTGTCATCATATGAGCTCTTGGATCTCTCTTGATCCAAGGCTCCACATTCATTCTCATTTATCATTTTAACAAGTATTATTACATGACTTTTTTCCTATGTTTTATTATGTACTAGTAAAAAAAGATAAAATTTGATATTGTTAAAGTATTTATCGAGACAAATCAAATAAGACCTCACATGACTATGTTCATTTTTATATATTGATCAAAATTTAGAAGATTATCTTAAATTGTGAATAGTGTTAAAATCGAGAACATAAATTATATAATGAGACAGACGGAATACAAATTAATCACCTCATCTAAGTTAAGGCCAAACTGAGATGCATGCTCAAGGAAAAGAAGAAGATTACATACATGATACATGTATGATTGACGCTCAGCTTTCATCTATGGTTGATTCTCCTCGTTTGTTGCATCAGTTTTCATCTATGAATGCCACCAACATGCACTCCATCATTACCGGTATCCAAGGATTTGGTGCCACCATTCAAGCCATCAATGGTGTCGTGTAATACAACGGTGAAAACACTCAAGAGATAAATGATAGGATTCAGTTTCTACAAGCAGTTTTGTCAGCAACTTGGGGTTTCAACCGATGATAGCCTTATTTCCTAGTCATATATATAGAGAAAAAAATATGATGAGAACAATGCTTAACATAGGAAAAATGGAGTTTTTTCACATTCAAAGATAACAAACTAATGTTCATAATTTAGACGATCATGATCATAATCTAGTTATCATGTCTGATCAGGTCATTTTTTTTTACAGAGATTACAACATTCTCACCACGTTACTCATTTAAAAATTCAAAACTTTCACCGTTCAGTTTATAAAATTATCATTCAAAATATAAACATTGACTTATAATTTGTGAATGGAATGGCCTCGTAACTTTTTTCCTATTCTCACTCTACTTTATAAATATCAATTTTATCAAGACCACTTCTCTGTATCGTACTTTTATGTGTATGGATGAAGCAATTATCCAATGAATTTGAATTTTTAAAACAGATTCAATCAGATCTATATATACATTAAAGGAGAGATATTTAGAGCTCTCTCCTTAAGTTTAGCTCTATATTGTTTATGTGTCAATCCGTAGTTTTTTTGATTTATTTAAATTTACGAATTTTAATAACTAAAATTATTGTAAATGATATTTAAGGATTTAATTGCACTAATCTCTAACAAATTGTGATTAAGCTCTTTACATTTAACTTATTAAGATCGTAATAAATTTAATAATGGGCTCAAGTTACACAAATTCAAACTTTTCAATTAATATATGATACATTTATCATCTTATTTTGTCAAGCGATGATTAACATGTTCATTTTTTGATTTAATGCTCATAAATGTTCCATTTTATGGAATTTATGTCCAACTTTATCAATAAAAAAATCAATTTTTTAATTTAAGAAAATTGATACAATAAAATTTATAATTATATTATATATAATATATAAACGTTAAACGATTACCCGCGCAAGGCACGTGGACTACGCTAGTTAGCATAAGACGAATCAAACAAGACCACACATGACTATGTTTTTATTTATATGTTGGCCGAAATAACGAAGATTCTCTTGAATAGTGAGTAGTATCAGGAGAGAGAAACAAGAAGATTATTATGTGACAGAGGGAGTACTTATTTTATACTCCTCCATCTCTAAATATTTTTCCTATTATTTTTTAAATACGTATATCGATGTATGTTTATTATCGTTAATATCTCTAAATACACGTTAATAAAAATTATAAAAATTGCTATTTTAAAATTCTCAATGAGATAAATCAAACAAGACTAAGCTTTTTCTTATATATTGGAATATATCTAGCAAACTCTATTAAAACGTAAATAGTGTCATAATTTCAAATGAGAAGAATAGTTAGGGACAAAGGGATTAGATATATATATATATATATATGAGTAAGATCATATCCCTCACATTTCCCCTATAAAGTAAATACCCAATTCCACATTCTAGAGAGTTAAGTTGTTACTATTATATTTTATCTTAACCATAGTTACATGTTCGTGTAACTAGTGTAAATGTTGTTAGAACTCTAGTTAAATTGTTGTGGTTAGTTTTGTCATGTTGAGACATCTTGTGGGCTGAAATCAAGCAAACAAATTCCAACAATGATATATGAAGACAATGCAACTTGTATCGCTCAAATCAAATAAGGCTACGTCAAAGGAGATAGGACGAAACACATAGCTCCAAAGTTTTTCTCTACTCATGAGCTTCAAGTCAAAGGAAAGGTTGACGTTCGTCAAATTCAATCTAGCAAAAACTTAGCAGACTTGTATACAAAGGCATTAGCGACAAACGTTTACAAGGAACTCGTTCATGGCATCAGGATGTGTCGTTTAAATGATGTATGATAATTCAGGGGGAGTACCACTGCACTCTTTTTCCCTTAGTCTTGGTTTTTATCCCAATGGGTTTTTCCAAGATAAGGTTTTTAACGAGACAGTCAGTTATGTACATCCAAGGGGGAGTGTTATATTACCTTATGTTATGGATGTACATATAACTACATGACTTATGATCTTCTCATGTATTAGCCTACAAATAGGCTTGGGTTTGCTTGGACAAATGAGAAGAACAAGACATACTATTTCTCTTTTTGTTTCTTACTCTGCTACTTCTTACATTCTACTTCTAGTTCAAGCACATTAGATTTGTAACATTAAGTCTTATTTGTTTAATGTCATTGAACAAGTAAAACTGAGATTTCATATATAAATAAACATGTCAAACATGCTCGATCGGTTGGAGCCCAAAACATTATTGAAGGTGATGATAAAATCATACATTGAATTCCAATTCATATGAAAAGGGAAATCTTCAAGGAAGATTTATGCTTATCATATATCTTATTTCATTAGCCATATTATATAGTATGTATAGATCCACATGAAATTAATAGAATGAAATTAGCAAGTGAGGCTGTCACCGGTGGAAACTCCAAGTTGTTGACAGAATTGCGTGTAGAGAGTGACCCTATCATTCATCTCTTGAGTGTTTTTTCCGTCGCATTCAACAGCACCATTGATGGCTCGAATGGTGGCACCAAAGCCTTGGCCGCCGGTAATGATGGAATGGACGTTGGTTGTCCAGAACCACAAGGCGGTCTTGAAGGAGATGTTGACATCATTGGCCACTGTCTCAGGAGAGTTGAGCCCATCAAACCCGATGGACTGGCCCGCGGATATGTAGTTGTAGTTCCATGAGAGCTGGAGGGGCCCACGCCCATAGTAGCCCTTGTTCGGGTTGCATGGATATTGTGCGCTTGATTGACAGTAATTTTGTGATGCTCCGCCTGTCTCCTCTATGTAGCAAAAGTCTGCATTCATGCATATACAAGGACAATAACAAGGTAAAAAACAAGATGCATGAGCCTAGTACGTATAGATGTCAAATGCAATAACTTACGTCCGGTCTCGTGCGTGACGTGGGCGAAGAAGGCGGCGATCTCTCTCTTCTGGACGTCGGTGGATCCGGTGGTCCCGAAGGTCGGGTATGATCCAAGGGCGTTAAGAAATGCTGATCGAGTGTAGAAGTTTTTGCCAGCACAACTGGAGGCAGCCTGTCCGATGATTCCGTTGAAGAAGGCATCAGTGACGATAGAAGAGACTCCTGACCCACCTGATGAGCCAGTGCATGGGCCAGCTTGACAGCCGGCCCCACAATAGGCGTCACCCGTGCCACAGTATCCAAATTGACTACAGCAAAGGTCGCTTGAGCACCCACAATTTTGACCCACGGCTGAACTGGCTAGGGTCAGGAGGAGAGCAAATGGGATCAAGACGGTTTTGTTTAATGCCATGGTTGATATATTGCTATCTTTATCTTGTGTTGTGTTTGGGATAATGGTATGGAGTTGGATATTTATACGGAAGTTACAACGTATGAACTTATAATTAACAATTTGTACAAAGTCAAATAATGACTCTTTAAATTCATTCTGCCTAACTTCATGCATGCATAAGAGAAGTCTTGAGGAAATGGTCCATTTAGATGGCTATTGGCTGTATAACGGTACTGATCCGACTTGTCTATTTTTTGTGGTTCAAATTTTTTGTTTTCAATTTTCAAGTCAAGCCGTCAAGGGTTTCCCTATAATTACTTCAATTTAAAATTAAGAAAGAAGACTATACTGAATCACATTGGGCTAGCTATATAAATATATTTTCTGTTGAATTCCCTATAACATATGATTAAAAAACATTTATAGACAATGTTCTAGATGGAAAAACATATCTCACGTTTAAACTTGAAAACAAAGTGTCTAAATATATTATTTTACTAATTTCTTTTTTATTAATGAATTTTATAATAGAATTGCTAATCGATGTTGAGAAAATATCTCTGATTGTTTGAACTGTTTACAGTGATCGATCAAGCCTTATACTAGCTTGATGAGTAAATTCCATGCCCAACTTAGGAAAGAGAGACTCGAGTAACCTGCAATTGGTTTTGTAAGGGCATTGACAAGTTGAAGGGCTGTAGGAACCCGAGAAATGGAAATCAGACTTTCAAGTAGCTTTTCGCCAACGAAATGGAAGTCCAACTCTATGTCGCTCTGGGCGATGTAGATTGCAGCCTGATTATCACAACGAATGAGAATAGGGGAGATATTTGTAACTCCAATTTCAGCTAAAAGGCGACTCAACCAGGCCAATTTTGCAATGAGACGATGCATTGACCTATATTCTGCTTCTGCGGAGGAGAGCGAGATGACATAACCACTTATTTATCGAATGGAGTTGGGACAAGATTCCCAAGTGGCATCACAATACCCTTGCATAGCAAGATTTGGGGAAGAACTTTAGAGGAGCCTTGTCAAACGTGCCTTTTAGATATCTGAGAGTATGGAGAGCAACATTCACGTGGTCTGAATGTGGTGCTTGGAGGAACTGACTTAGACTTTGAATGGTGAAGGCCAAATCGGGTTTAGTGTGAACTAGAAAATTTAGTGGTCCTACAAGTTTCTACAAGAAAAACACATTTTAGTGACAAAACATTTCGTCGCCCAAAGGGGAAATTTCGTCGCCCAAAGTTTTTAGTGACAAAACATATTTCATCACTTGGTCATCGCCATAGGCCCGTCGCACATGTACACTTCTTCATGGAATTACCCGTGTAGGAAAGCATTATTGACGCACGTCTAGTTGCATCAGTAACCATTGCTTCTTTGTTGCAACACCAGGCAAACTGCGGATGGTTGTCATTTTGACAGCAAGGGAGAAAGTTTCAACATAATCTACACCTTCTCTTTGTATGAAGCCTCTCACAACTAACCTTGCTTTGTAGCGTTCCACTAACCCATCTCCCTTGTGTTTCACTTTGTATACCCACTTACAAGTAATTGGCTTCTTGCCTTTGGGAAGGGGAACTACATCCCATGTGTGATTAAGGTCTAGATCTGCAAATTTCTGTGCCAGGGCATTTTTTCATTCTTTTACTATGCTAGCGTGTTGGTAAGTACTTGGTTCAGTAATTGGTTGGTGTGTAAGTGTGACCAATGGTGATGGAAGGAAAAACCAAGGTGGTGGTTAAGGCGTGAAAACAAGTGTGATCAGTGGAGAGGACGTGACAGATATAGTTGTCTAGGCTTGGAAATGGCTCTTGTGGAGCGAGGGCTTGTGGAGGAGGAGTACAGTATTGGTCACGAGGTTGGTGGAATTGTCAGAAATAGGAGAAGTTTGTGGATCTGTCATGGTAAAAGAAGGAATGGTGTCATATGGGATGTGATTAAGTGTGGATGGCCATAAGAAAGTGGAAGATTGTTCTCAACGTGTCGCAGTTATCTGTGGTGTGACCGGAGTCGTTGTGGAACTCACAGTAGCCTCTTCCCGTCCCCGGCTTCCTTCCAGGGTTTGGTCTCTTCGGCCAATTTACGCGGTGCAGCTTTTCCATGGCGCTCAGTACTTGCAACGCGTCTTCTCTCATGTGTGCGTGTTCGTTGACCGCGTACCTCCTATCGACTTCGTGCACGCTGTTCACCGCTTGTTTCTCCCTCTGGAATATTTTGTTCCTTCTTTTTTGACGATCTTTGTGTTCCTGGCGTTCATGATGTCTACGCGGAGGAGATTGGCATGGCTTCTTGGATGCCCTGAGATCCTCTTCTAGGTGCATAGCAGTTATCATCTTGGTCTTGGAGCAGGGCGAAGGTATCACTTGGGTACATTGTCAGTTGCTTATACAACTCGCTATCCCTTAGGAGAGCTCGTCTGAACACCTCCTTGGCTGTGGTGTCGTCGCAGTTTTGTATGGAGAGCCTTTCAACGTTGAAACGCTTCATAAACTTCATCAGGGTTTCTTCGTTCTCCATGTAGATGTTATGGAGGTCGGCAGGTTGCTTCTCAAAGTCTACTACTTGAGAACTATGAACAAAACATGTTGGAGAGTTCGTCTAACGACTTCATACTCTTTTATCTCGTACTCGTATGGTCTACGTGTAGCTTCTCAGAGGCGTTGCCTTCTAGTCGTATTTTTTAGGCACGAACAACCACCAGGTGCCTATTTGATGCGCCCTTGGTCTCCGAGAAGGTCAATAATGCACGAGAAGGATCTTCAATGGTAATCAAGCAAGTGTTTGTGGATGTCTTTTGAGGGAGGTTGGTCGATATGGGAGTATGCAGCGGAAGATTTGGATATAGACGACAAGTAAACTTGTCGAATTGGGATATGAAAGCTGAGTAAACTCAACTAGCTAGTTGGTGAAGGATTCGAAGGCAGTGATTGAGGGATAATCAAACGGTGAAGGAGATGAGACATAGAAGAAATGAGTTAGAAGATATGGGAAAAGGGGGGGAGATGTAGACGAAAGAGACTAGAAGATATAGTGAAGGAGATGAGATAATGATCCCGTAGAAATGGTGACACGCATATCATTAAGATGGAGGAAATTCGTCTCAACAAAGGTTCTTGATTCATAAACGAAGCGTCCTTACACTGATGGAGGCAAAATCCATTTAAAGGAAAAGAAAGGAAGATGACGAGCTAAACTTAGGTTGACGGCTAGGGTTTGCATAGGTTGGGCGATCTTACGCTTGATTGCCAAGATTCCAATAGGACGGCCCAAACCATGCAAGGCTAGACCACTCCATATTTAGAAACTTTCTAAACATATAAAGTTCCTGAAACGCTAGCAAATATTGAGCTTAACACTTACTGAAAATAATATCTCTCCGAACATGGGAAGTTAGACAATAAATCCCAAACAGAGACAAAAAAAGCAAATAAAGACATCAAGTTCACGTTGAGACAACAAAATTAAATAGAAGACAACAAATTTCAAATAGAGACATCTAACACAAAAAGGAATGGCTTGACCAAGGAATAGGGCATCGGCGTCGGAGGCCTTAGAGGAGCCTTTGCCCGACGGTGGTGGGTTCAACTCCAGCAACCATGGGGTGGCGCTCGCTTTGGGCCAGGGAGCGCCGGGAGGAGGACCGTCGTCGGTGTTGACGCTGATCGGTGGTTTCGGCCTCTTGCGCTTGTGAGGTGTTGATTTGGTCTTAAGGAGTTCGGGTTCAAACCTCAATTTGCATGGCGTTGGGGCACGTGCTTGTATGTGACAAATGACCTTAGGCAACGTTGAGTTGAGGCGCTGACGGAGATGGTTACGGATTGATTCTCAGGAGATGACAGAAGTATCCCTTAGGCGCCTCTTGGCTTGTGTAGTCGCTTTCCATATCTTTAGTCACAAATGATTGAACCGCCTCGGAAATTGCCTTGGCGCGTTGCCTTGTCATAGGTTCACTAGGAGGTATAGTGAGAGTCTCCTCTTCTTCCATGGTTGTAAGAGAGGGCAAGGGCGCATCACCTGAGTACCGAAGGAGGCAAGAGACGGGTAGTCGTGCTTAGGAGCGCATCCATTGATGTTCAGAGGAGCTTATGAGCCAGGAAATGGCTCATCCGGAAACCGATGATAGTGGTACCATCTCGAGGTAGAAGAAGAAATCTCCTCCAACCCTAAGTTCCCGTCATCCTCTCTTGCTCCCTTTTCCACTCGAATTCAACCCCCTTTTCAATAGTACTGTTCACCACTATTTATACCAATTCATTTTGTGACCTAAGAGTAGAGTATCGGGCCTTCCCATAATGGGCTTTGGACCTCTTTTTACCCGGGTCCAACAATGTGTATTTTCCATTTAAAATAAATTGAGTAAATTTCTTTAACCACTATCCCACTCTAACATCCACTATTTCAGTAACTCTAAATTTACAAAAGCTCTATTTAATAAAACCAATATTTCAGTAGCTCAAAATTTCATCTTGATGTTGAGGTTTACACTAAAACGGGGCATATTCATCTTAGCAATTTGTTTACTATGTGTTATGGAATCAATTTCGCCACTCTCTCTACTACTATTGTCCATGTTCCTCTCTTCAACGGAAGATATGCATGTTCACTATTTATCATTTGATTGAATTTCTTCAAGCTCTACAACTTCTATCTCGTAATTTAATTTGTTAGGATTTACAAATTTATTTCTCTATGTGAATGATTTTGATTTAATTTGTTTTCATCGATATATAATCAAGCCTCAATTGGATTCATGGTTCCTCCTCCTATATTTCATTTCGGCTACCATATTTCTTATGGAAATAATTCTATTAGCATTTTAGGTGCATATTTTGGTCTAATAGAAAACTCTATTGATGTTACTTAATACGACTTCAACTAAATAAAATTTGTAGATAATTTGTCATCATATATATAGATAAGTGAACATCTAAATTATAAACATATTTTTATTGATTAATAAGTTATATCATTATCCGTACATGTCATAAGATATAACAAGTATTATATTACGGAGTACATATCATCTACGAAACGCCTATATGCACGCGACTTTTTCTCTATATACACGCGATTTGGTGCGCAGATGTTATGCGCATAAGTTAGTGCGCAGTTTTCTTGCGCACAAGGGTATTTTCGGGATAAATGTGAAAATTCTGACGATTTCTGTCAAATGTGTGCGCAGTAACCAAGCGCACATAAGATATAATGCGCAAAAGTTCAGCGCACAACGTTTCGGATTCCCGAACGTGTGCGCTGAACTTGTGCGCACATATTAGTGCGCAGAAGAACTGCGCACAGGGTTTATTAAACCCTGCGCGCCGCAGCTTCTTCTTCTTCCTCCTTCTTTCTTTATTTTCTACTGTAGCTCGACGGCGCCGTTACAATTTCCTCCATTTCCGAGCGTTTCCCTCGTCTAAACACAATTCCGTCAATGGATTCTGAACCCCCTCATTCTTCCGGTCCCGACCACACCACTTTCGTCCCAATCCCAACACCTCCGGCGACTTCCGTCCCAACGGAGCCACCTCCGGCGACCTTGTCCGACGATGAAGCGTTGGTGGATGGAGGTGGCCGGCGGTATGCGACTCGAGCCGCGTTGGCAGCGGCAAACGCTCCTCCGGCGACTATTCCGGCGACTACTCCGGCGACTATTCCGGCGACTCGGGTTCCGGAGACACCGCATGATCTTTATTCGGTATAAAATTTCTAAACCCGCTTTTTTCAAATATTTATCGTATTTAATTTTGGAAATTTATTCGTAATTTATTTTTGTAATAATTACGATTCAATTTAAGTTTATGAATTAAATATTAGAATTCGTATCTTAATTGTAATTTAATCGTAATTTTTCATAATTACGTTTAAATTTCAGTTTTTTATGAATTAAATTAAATATTAGAATTCGTATTAATTGTAATTTAATCGTAATTTTTCATAATTACGATTAAATTTCAGTTTTGTATGAATTAAATATTAGAATTCTTATTAATCGTATTTTTTTATAATTACGATTAAGTTTCAGATTATTATGCATTAATCGAATTATTATGAATTCATATTAATTGTAATTTTTTAGTAATAGTAGTGATTATTATTTCGTATTAGTTGAGATGTTTATTTTTTAGTAATTATGAATTAAATATTAGAAACTTAACAGTCATAACTAGTTATGGCTTAATTGTTAAATTTCTAACAATTTATATTAAAAAATTTAGTTTTCGTAGATATAAAGACTCGAATTTGATTACGAAGTTGCAAATTATTTCCGAATATTTTAGTATGAATTAGTCATACTAAAAATGTAAAAACATGTAGACTATACAAGCCGTCATGGATCAGACGGGCAACACGATGCCCGCACCAGTAGCGGAACGGCTTCCACGTCGACATGATGTGGCAGCCGGTGTGCGATTATCGTTCGAGTCCCTCGAGCGATTTTTCGGCACCGGATCACCTGAGCGCCGTGAGCCAGGGAATGAGTACGAGGAGGCACAGCTGCAGCAGCAGGAGATAGATGGTTCGCATATGGAGATGGATGGACAGAGAGGAGATTTCCATGACGACGTAGATTATCCTGGTCGATATGTTACTGCGTTCGACCCTATCGAGCCCACACCAGTACAGGCGCAGGTGACCACGGATGACTATGATATCCAGGACGCACCTCTGTTTCAGGATGCTTCTCCTCCTACGGTCGCATCTGCAGAGCCAGTCGCATCTTCAGAGCCAGTGTCGGGAGATTTAGACGACGATGACCATGCCCCACAGACATATTTTCCTTGGCTCGGGGAGTCGATGCAGGACATTTGTCGTCCACGTGCGCCTCACCTATTGTGTTCTTATGAGACGCATATAGCGAGATGGATATGGTCGCGTGGTCCTCTTCCAGGGCCCGCTCCCGATGTACCATTGGTGCCCCCGGTGCAGGTTAGGAAGCGTGCCCGTGCGGGGGAAGCTGTAGGCCGAGGCAGAGGCCGAGGTGGTGGGAGAGGGAGAGGGAGAGGTAGAGGGAGAGGGAGAGGTCAGGAGGGTGCTGAGGGAGTTGGTGGTGAGGGTGTTGCTGCTGAGGGAGTCGCTGAGGGGGCTGCAGTTGAGGAGGTTGTTGGTGAGGAGGTTGCGGCTCCAGTTAGAGGTGGTCGTCGTCCCAGGCAGAGACGACGAGTAGGAGATATTCAGGCAGAGGATGAGCCAGAGGATGGGGACGGGGATGAGGCCGAGGCTGAGGCGGCTCCGTTAGATCCGGTATGTTCAATAACATTGATCTGAATGCTTATAATAAGTTATACGTTTCTTATTTACTAACCGGACGCAAATTTTTTTCTGTACTTATTTAGGCTAGGAAGCTCCTGAGGGTGATGTACAGATCTGCACAGGTTCATGATTATGAGCATCATATTTCAGCTGAGGAGGGTACATGGTTCAGGCTTGCTGAGCGTTCTGGGCTGATAGAGCTGCGCCGAGTGGGCATAGCGTCTCAGATCGATGCTGCATTGATTTCTGCTTTTGTGGAGAGGTGGCATCCAGAGACCAACACTTTCCACATGCCATTTGCTGAGATGACCATCTGCCTACATGACGTGATGCAGATCCTCAGAGTCCGTATACATGGTCGTAGCTGCAATTCACCTATGACAGATGACCAGATCTATGCGGCGCTTGCGGACGCTATGGGTCAGGAGGCTGATGACATGAAGGCATGTTATAGCTCAGGTGGCATTCATTTCGGTGCCCTCAATGCTCGGTTGGAAGTTTTGTTTGATGCGCCAGTCAGGAATGAGAGTCACATTGCCACTCTGTATCTCCTTTTGCTTCTGGGCTCGACTGTCTTGGTGGACAGGTCGACAAAGGGTGTCAAGGTCCAGTACGCGGCGCTTGTTCTCAACCATGATCGTACAGGGGACATTGCATGGGGAGCCGGCATACTTGCGTTAGTGTATCGCAATTTAGGGTCTGCATCTAGAGTCGAGACGGCAACCATTGGTTCATGTGGGATTCTTCTGAGGGTAAGATCTTGTCGTTAACGTCTTGGTGAATAACTCCTAACTATTCACGTAGTTTTACTAATAATCTGTAATTGTTTATATGTAGTGCTGGATCTGGGCATACTTTCGTCATTTTCGTGATCACTTTGTCACGAACCCTGCATTCGCCCATGGAGATGCTGCTGTAGGATTGTATACACCACTTAGCTCGGATACTGGGCGTTTGGTTGCCATCCGTCGCATGCTCGACAGCATGAGATATGAGCAGGTTTGGATTTAATTTCTTATATTTTTTATTTCATTACCGCAATACGTGTCTAATTTGGCTTGTTATTTGTTTCAGGTTAACTGGCAGCCATGGAGAGATTTGGACTTCAACTCACCAGAGGTTTCTCCTACGAGATTTGAGGGCGTATTGAGCATCTGGAAATTTCATGAGGCCTACAACCCTAGGAGAGTCCTGCGGCAGTTTGGGCGGGCTCAGCCCGTTCCCGACCCACCCATTCAGCCGTTGTCATTTCATCGGCCCATGGGTTGCACGAGGTATGACGTCGTTTATGCACCTGAGCTTCTTCTTGCATGGGACGCAGAGCCGAGGCCTCTGATCGATCTGGATGGGCCGGTTGCAGAGCCAGCATGGAAGATGTTTGATGACTATATGGATTGGCTGGACGAGTTCTCACATCCCGTCGTCGATCCATCATCTGAGAGACATGATCGCCCGCCTCGCTATGGATATACCCCGGTGCCTATCGATGCATTAGCGGTATGTAAAATTTTATAAAGTTTGTACAAAACTTAGCTTTAGACCTTAACTAACGATTAAATTTATGTTTCGTTTGCAGCGTTGTCAGATCCTTCAAGCCATGATGCACTCTTTTCTAGACTCCCCTATCTCGGATCGACCTTGGGCCACTGAAGATGTGATTCGTGGTTGGCTTGCAATCTTAGAGGCACCTCAGGCACCTTTGGCACCATCTCCCCCACGTGCATCGCGGATGCCACCACCACCACCACCTCCTGTTTTCCGAGATTCTGTTCATGAGAGTGGCCAGGGGAGTGGATGCGGCACTCAGGAGGATGCGCACCAAGATGATATGACTCAGGGTGATGTGCCTCGGGAAGATGCTCCGCCTTATACTCCGGAGACTCAGGATTAGACGCTTGACGTCTGTTTTTGTTTGATGGATGTTTTATGTATGATTGATGTTTTATGTATGCATTTTTCTTGTGTGATGGTTTTAAATTTTATGTTTTGCTTGTTTGAATATTCAAAACGACTCCGAACAATAATGCAAATACAAATCTGAACAACAAGACGTGAAAAACTATATTGATTTGAAAACGAAATACAAATTTCAACAACAACACTACACAAAGAGATGGTGAGGAAGACCAACCTATGAAGATCCCCAAACCGATGATTGGTTTCGATGTTCGGAGTCGGCAATATGTACCAACTAATAACCAGTTTTCAAACTCTTACTAGTTCGTACATTTTGCTAAATCCGAACATCGAAACCAATATCGGTTGGGGATCTTTATAGGTTGTCCCTCCTCAACTTCTCTTTGTCCAGTGCTATGCTTGTTTACTAACGATTACAACAACCACTTAACTAACAATTACAACAACGAACTAATGATTAAAACAACCACTTAACTAACGATTGGAAGCCAGGGTCGCCTTAAGATCGGCGTTTTCCTCCTCCAACGTACGTATCTTCGAGAATAGATCTCTTATTGCAGCTAAGGAGTAACAAGGGTGTGGTGGATCGATCCACTCGCGGAATTCACAAATGTAACCACCAGTACCAGCGCATGTCCAGAACCTTCGAGCGAGGTTTCTTCGAGATTCTGAACTCCTCATTACCGCTGGTCGATCACATTTACAATAAAAAAGGGCAGCGTTGCTTGATGATGAACTGTGCGACATAGCGAGTGTTAAGAGACAAATGGTGAGATTGGTGAGGTTAAGAGAGAGATGGTGAGATTGGTGAATTGAGGTGAGTGCAACCCCCTTTTATAGCTTCGGTTTTTGTTGGTGAAATATGACCGTTTCGTGCGCAGATGTTATGCGCACGCAACGGTCATATTTTAACGGTCTTCAACCGTGCGCAGATAAAATGCGCAAAGAATCATGTGCGCAGATAAAATGCGCAAAGAATCATGTGCGCAGATGTTATGCGCACGCAAAGGTCATATTTTAACGGTCTTCAACCGTGCGCAGATATAATGCGCAAAGAATCATGTGCGCAGATGTTATGCGCACGAAACGGTCATATATATAAGTTTTACAAAGGAGGTGTTACTCGAAGAGCTCGAGTTTTTGACTCGAACTTACCGACAAGGTTAAATAGCTATAATATGCATTGAAAACAATTTTCATTGCATTCCGACGTCGTTTGGGCATCGAAACGCCTATTCTCGACCTTAACAGGCCATCAGGACCGATAAGGCGTTTTTGCGTTTTCGCGTATTTTCGATCAACTTTTTGTGAAGGGGAGACCTTATACACTCTTTATATGCCTAATAACACATAATTGTATAAGTTTTAAAAACATAATCAACACCCATGTACTAGACCCTTCATATCGCAACTATTTCGACTATTTCGAAGAATGAAAGACTAGTGAAGGTTTACAAAGGAGGTGTTACTCGAAGAGCTCGAGTTTTCGACTCGAACTTACCGACAAGGTTAAATAGCTATAATATGCATTGAAAACAAGTTTCATTGCATTCCGACGTCGTTTGGGCATCGAAACGCCTATTCTCGACCTTAACAGGCCATCAGGACCGATAAGGCGTTTTTGCGTTTTCGCGTATTTTCGATCAACTTTTTGTGAAGGGGAGACCTTATACACTCTTTATATGCCTAATAACACATAATTGTATAAGTTTTAAAAACATAATCAACACCCATGTACTAGACCCTTCATATCGCAACTATTTCGACTATTTCGAAGAATGAAAGACTAGTGAAGGTTTACAAAGGAGGTGTTACTCGAAGAGCTCGAGTTTTCGACTCGAACTTACCGACAAGGTTAAATAGCTATAATATGCATTGAAAACAAGTTTCATTGCATTCCGACGTCGTTTGGGCATCGAAACGCCTATTCTCGACCTTAACAGGCCATCAGGACCGATAAGGCGTTTTTGCGTTTTCGCGTATTTTCGATCAACTTTTTGTGAAGGGGAGACCTTATACACTCTTTATATGCCTAATAACACATAATTGTATAAGTTTTAACAACATAATCAACACCCATGTACTAGACCCTTCATATCGCAACTATTTCGACTATTTCGAAGAATGAAAGACTAGTGAAGGTTTACAAAGGAGGTGTTACTCGAAGAGCTCGAGTTTTCAACTCGAACTTACCGACAAGGTTAAATAGCTATAATATGCATTGAAAACAAGTTTCATTGCATTCCGACGTCGTTTGGGCATCGAAACGCCTATTCTCGACCTTAACAGGCCATCAGGACCGATAAGGCGTTTTTGCGTTTTCGCGTATTTTCGATCAACTTTTTGTGAAGGGGAGACCTTATACACTCTTTATATGCCTAATAACACATAATTGTATAAGTTTTAAAAACATAATCCACATCGATGTGCTAGACCCTTCATATCGCAACTATTTCGAAGAATGAAGAGTATAGTGCGCAGTGGTAGAACGCACAGAAATTTCAGCCATGCGCTAAGGTAAAGCGCACCTATTCTGTAACTTTTTGAATCTGTAACTTTTGGTGCGCAGGTGTAACGCGCACAGAAAATTACCGTTAAAAATTTGTGCGCAGCTACATAGCGCACTTTTAGTTACCGTTATTTTGAATCGGTAACTCCTTGTGCGCAGAAGCAACGCGCACCATATACATAAATTCCTATAAAACCAACGGTTTGAAGGTGGTGATTTCTTCATCCATCTCAACTAGTTCATCCATCTCAACTAGAGCAAAAATCGAAGTTTCCCTACTAACCGGTAAATTTTTCTTTTGTTCATTTTTATACATGCTTTGTTTTTTGTATATGCTTTCATGTTTATAACTAAAGTTTTATTATTTACTTATTTCGAAGAACATAACTACGAATATGGCATCATCATCATCCCCAAGACGTGTGAAGCCTGACCCTCCACAGATAATGTGTACTGGTACAAAAAGGTGTCGCCAAATGTGTAATGTTTACGTTAACAATGACGAAGACATGCCTGACCAGTATGGACGAAGGCATTATGCATGCAATTGTTTCTTCGGAATCAGGTTTATTGATCTAGAGCATACCCCTACTGCTTTACGTGCTATCACGAAATTAATCATCAAGAAAAAGAAGAGTGACAATAGAGTGAAGGTCCTGATGGAAAGGTTTAAGATTAAAGAAAAAGAATTGCGGTTGATGGTTTGTAGTATCGTCTATGCTTCCGACTGCTCTTCCTCTTCTGCCGACGACGCCTAAATCGTAGACATCTAATGTTATGAGCATTGTGTACTTTCATTACGTACTTTCGTTATGTACTTTCATTATGTATTTTCATTGTCGCTTCTTTGTCTCTCGAACGTGTTAAGAAATTCCAATGCAATCTGATCCATTCAATGTCAATATCTATTAATCGAGTAAGTTGATCGAGTAATTTCCTGTATTACGGAGTATACAGGAAATGTGGTGGACAACAATACTTAATTTTGTAGTGTCAATGTCAATATCTATCAGAATTTGCCTTATAAATCCTCAACTACCACCATTTAATATTTAATAGTGTTAGACATGCATCCATAGGTTAAATTCATCCTCCAGAAACTCACAAGCTCTTCATGTTCACTCCAACTTTGAGGTTAGAGTTTTCTACCTCTTTCTTTCTTTCATCTCATCGGTCACTCCGCCCTTAATAATTTGCACCAACTCCACCCTTTCTATAAATCCAACTCCACACAACTTCTGCACTAAACCAAATCCATACAAGTTTCTCAATCTCGCCGTCACAAATTGGCCTAATGCCTTTGAGAAAGGTTCCATTGCCTTTTTTACTTTACTAAAATAACAATGCAATCTGATCCATTCATTGTTATATAAAGCACAATTACACTACTACCAAAATAACAAATACGAAACATTAAAAACCAAGGCATTACAAACTAAGAAATTCCAATGCGTCTTCTAATTATTACATGACAATCTCACTCAGTCAGATATGTGAACGGGTTCGGTCCCTCCTTTATACATGAATGGATCTGGTGCCCGGCCATTTGAAATGCGGTACTCTCGATACATCCTCAAATTGTCCCCAAATGTTTCTTCCCACCATTGAATGTTTGGATCTACGTGTTTCTTCCACGAACCGGGAGTATGCGGTAGTGGCGAACCAACCATCAACGCCACCTATATAAACACAATCGACTTAAGACATTAAACAAAAAACTATGATTACACAAGTATCAAGTACAATTGTCTACTTTACCGGTATGAAGTGGTCACGGTTGCCTACGTGTGCCATGCCGAAAATCTGTCGTGGAGGATCAGCGTTTTCTGTTCTACACCTTAGCGGTAAGCAAAAGGTCGGAGCATCCCAACACAATAACACGAGACCAACTTGGTATAGGGTGGCAAACACTAAGCCCATCAGTGGAAAGTGCAACCAATACAGTTCTGAACAAGGGCTTCTGCAATGGTTAACTTGGAGAATAAGATCCTCCCAAGTACCCGGACGAAGACGACGACGAATAGGCTCGTACAATTCTCGGTTCTGAAGCAGCTCCGTTACCAGCTCACGCCGAATGTTTCCGTACTCTTGTTCTTTTCTTCCCAGAAGTAAGGCCATCGACCTATAACCACAATGTCCGTCAGAACGTACCTGTCTAACATCTGTGATGTATGGAAGCCAAAAATCATCCAAATTGTCAATGCCGAAGTCAACCCCCCTATGAATGAGAGGAACACCAAGTTCTTCAGGGCACTGATCGAAGTCAGTGTAGTTTGATCCTTCAGGCTGTGATAGGTCGGGCATGGGTTGAGAATGCAACTCCTCGGCCTCAATGACCACGGGAAGTGATGTCGTTGTTTGCTCTCTAGGACGACCTGGTCGTTTTGCTCCTGTATTGTTTGCCTTCTTCTTTCCTTTTGATTTCTGCTTTGCCTCCTCCTTCTCATACTTCTCCAGCTCTTCTTGTTTGTGCTCAAAATAACTCTTCTCTCTCGATTCCTCCCTGTCATTTTCACTGTCATCCTCCTCCTTTTTAGGACGACTTGGCCGTCTTGCTCCTGTACTCTTCTTTCCTTTTGATTTCTGCTTTGCCTCCTCCATCTCATACTGCTCCATATCTTCTTGTTTTATGTCATCCTCCTTGTCATTTTCACTGTCAACCTCCTCCTTATCCTTGTTCTTTGCACCCTTTAGCCTGCCTTTTCTTCTCACATTTGTCGGTTATTTCAAGGTAGTTAGTTCAGGATGCTCCAAGTCCTGATACAACTCACCTAGCTGGTATGCCGTGCTTTTCTTCAAGGTTCCAAGTTCCAACTTGGTGAACATTTCATGGAGTCGCAACTCTATAATGTTCATTCGGACCTTCAGATTTGGGTCGTCTTCTGTTTCAGGAGTGTCATCCCAATGCAAATCCCTCCAGAACGGGTGAATGTCATCCTCAATCAGGGGTGTGTTTGAAATGATAGCGTGTGCAATTTGATGGACGCACGGCAACCCAAGACAGTTCCTCACCCAATGGTCGGTGCATTGTTCAGGAAATTTCCCCGTCAACATGATCTCATAAGTAGCCAACAAATGATCAAAACACCTATATGACACTTTGTAGAATAGTCGGGAAAAAATAGCCCTTCCAAGCGGATGCATGTTTGGATCATCAAAATCAGTTGGTCGTTTGGAGAGAGACATGTTCATGCTCGCCCTAATTGAATCAATCTGAAGGAGTACTGAATGATGGATCCGTACGATCACTCTGTTAAAGCCCCCTCTGCTGGAACCAATAATATCTTTCAAAACCTTGTGCATCCCTTCAACTCTAAAAAACAGTTAAGTTGGTAAGTTAAGAAAGTACGCCGTTATGATATAATCGTCTTTAACTAAAAAATATCAATATTTACCTGTTTGAAGTCCTCGTAAGGAAATGAAGCTTATGATCTGTCCAAGCCCTCACTATACTTGTCTTGTGAGGATTAAGCCATGTTCTCTCGACGTATCCCACAAGGCCGCTCTTCCAAGATCTCTTCAACTGTTCGAGCCGCAGTTCATAGGTCTCTTCAGTAGCTGAGCAAAATAGTCCCCAACATTGTCCTGCAAAGGCTTCCACTTTAATTTGTCTCTTTAGGATGGTCGAAGCATGTGCCTCAATGTTGTGTTTGATATGCACCCAACACAACAGATGTTGAACTTCGCTCCCGAAAACAGTCTTTATCCCTTTTATCAGCGCGTCTTCGCAATCTGTCATTATAGCCGTTGGCATCACTCCCAAATCTATGAATAATGACTTCAATTGAATCATTATCCATGTGTAATGATAAATCCTTTCCGCTTTAGTGAATGCATACGCGATGTTGAACGTCTTGTGTGTACTGGTGAATCCAACGATCTCTACGAGCGGCATTTCATATCTATTGAAACATTAACATATATCACTACAGAACATATATCATTATCCGAACTAAATATCGACCAAGGTATTGTAGAGACTTACTTGTTTGTCTTGTACGTCGCATCGATAATTACCACGTACGGGTACTTCTTCAACAAACGCAACGACTCTTGGTTAGCAAAGAATAATATTGCAACCTCTCCGTTTGTCGTGTCTCTATGTGGGTGAACTACGTAGTCGTGGTCTCGCAAAAACTTAAGCGACCACTGTGTCACGTTTAGCTCTCCGCGATCTTCGTAATTCACCTTCTGCAAAAAGTTTGCAACTTGTCTCCTTGAAGTAACATTACCAGGGTACTTCTCCCTCAATTTAGAGATAATTTCTTTTGGCGTCTTGCGTCCAGTTCCATCTCCCCACCGCCTAGCACAAAGCTCTTGCTCCTCCGTCATTCGACCCATGAATGCATTCCCATGAAAACTAGCAAGTAGCACATGGTTATGCCGACCTTCTATCACACCTAAAATCCATTTTTCTCCTGCGACCCCGGGAATGTTTTTCTTTCGCACTGCTAGTAGCTGAAATCTACACTCACACTTCTTCGACTTCGACTTTCTAAGCCTAGGAACAACCAACTCTGGATTCTCTTTGTTCACCTTTGGCCTCCCAGATCTTGGTTTTCCAAATCTATCGCACACAATACTTATTTGGTACGGACTTGAATTACGCGTTACCAAAGCTATCACTAACTCCTTTCCTCTATCTCTCGCCCACTCGTACAATTCTTGCGGAGTATCCCAATATTGTGCGGTTCTAAAATAATCCGAATAATCTTTCCCCTATACGTAATTGTAGAGCGACAATTACACTACTACCAAAATAACAAGGCAAAATACGAATCATTACTTTAAACTAATTAGGATATCATATGAAACTAATTAGGCTATCATATGAAACTAATTAGGCTAGCATATGAAACTAATTATTCTAGCATATGAAACTAATTATTCTAGCATATGAAACTAATTTGAAACTAATTACGCTACCATATGTTTCAAATTATAACATATTATACTAACCACAAATTCACCACTCGGATCCTAGTCGCCGAACTCTTCGTCTTCTAAGAAACCATCCAACCATTCGTCGTCGTTCGGGTCATCTTCCTCTTCTTGTGATCCGCTATCCCAATCGTGTTCTTCATCACTATCTTCACAACTTTGATTAATCAACTCTAACATACGAGAGTTTTGATTACGACGATACATTTTGAATGAATTTGTTGGAAAACGAAGAGGTGTTGAATGAATTTGTTGGAAACGAAGAGATTGTGGCTTTATATAGGCACATTTATGACCGTTGTGGTCCAAATGAAACTGTAAAGACCCGTGCGCTAACCATCTGCGCACAAACACAAACCCTAAAGCACCTGTGCGCAGAACCTCAGCGCACAGTTTTACATTTAACGGCTACTTTTTTCAAAAATTTCAACGGCTATTATGTCTGAAGAGTGCGCAGAAACACGGCGCACAGATTCTCAACCTGTGCGCAGTAGTTAGGCGCACAAGGTGTTACAGACTCTGAAAATTTACGAAAAGTACCCGTAATACCCCGTAAAACACGTATGCGCATAAGAACTGCGCACAGATGCGTGCGCATAAGTTGCGCGCACAGAATCGCGTGCATATATGCATCGATTCGCGTGCATATAGCCATTGCCTATCATCTATACCTATACTAAAACAGAACGTTGTTTTGACACATGTCGCCCTTATATTCAATTGGCCTATGTGTCGGCCTCTGGGCTATGCCACCTTATTCGCTAAGTCATATGCCACGTCGTCAAAATTTAAAAAGAAACTAATAAAAACCAAAAAAATGCCACGTATTTATAAAACTTGAAAAAAATTATCATAATTTTATAAATTGATTATCTTTTACTTAAATTTTTTATCTTCTTTTCATCTATACATTATTTTTAATTAATTGGTTATCTTAAAGATAGATTAAATTAGGAAAAAGAAGTTGATCTATTTAGAAGATATAGTTAATAGTTAAAGATAAAATGGGGAAGATAGCACTACTCCGTAAGACTCATCAGCAGTTCCAAGATTGGTTCCAAGAGAGGAGCTCGTTAAAACTGAGCCCCCTTCGTAAGAACATCTTTTTTTATTTGTTCTATTGAATGATTTTTATCTTTTTCTATTTATTTCGAGTATATTTATTTGCCTTATACAGAGTAGTATGGAGCCATATCAAATTTTTCTTCCATCACAAAGTCAACTTTTCCAAAAATACAAGTGAACAGTGTCAATATTGTTTGCTCGATAGCTTTTATCTTCCGACACCAACTCTATCACCTCGAAAATTTGTGTCTCCTTCTTCCCTTTCCCCCAAAACACTTCTTCTTTCTTATTTAATCTTTGTTCATGGACTCTTATCACCCAGAAAATTTTGTGCCCATCAATGGAGTTATTCAGGCATGGAATCCAACCGGAAAACTGCTCCACCAACGGACTAGACTCACAAGTCACATCACGCGGAGTTGATATTGGGACGGCTCAACCAACGACTCAGATCTCCTACCGGAAAGCCTTTATTAGATCTATCTGTCTATATCCGCGTCGAGCGAATTTCTCGCCTTGGTTTGTCTGATCCATCCCAGCCGCAAAATCTAGGGTTTATTACGTTTCCGTCTTTTGCGCTTGAATTTGGATTTGTGTTGCACTTTGTGATTTGATTGGTCAATTTGTGTTTGCTTAATTTACATAATCAAGCACGCCCATTATATGTTCGATCATTTTCCTGCATAGATATTCACACATATTTTTAATATTAAAGATAAGATTATAAAAAATATAAAATAAGTTTAAAAAATAGTGTTGAAGATTTTATTTTTGGTAATTAATTTTTATTTTGTTTTGGTAATGTCAATTTAGAAGATATAATTAAAGATATAGTTAAAGATAGCACTACTCCGTACCAAATTTATCTAAATCTAAAAAATTTCCTATAAAACCTCTATGAGGTTAAATACGTTTTCATCAGAAGAACCATTCAAAATATTAGTTTGTGCAAAGATGTCTGAAAACAACAGACAAAACCGCAAGAGAAAAATAAATCTGCAAAGACAAAAGCATCCAAAATCGTCTAATCGTAAGTGTCATTTATTACTTATATTTAATTTCATATAATCTATTATATATATATATAAGATGCCTTAGATTTGTATATTTAATTTTATATAATCAACTATATAATTATATAGTACTTTGGAATGCTATTGATTTGGTTTGCTTTGATGAACCACACCAATACAAATACTCTATTTTGTTATAGATATCTGACTTCGACTTGAGATCAAAATTTGTATGTACATACAAGCAACATCATAATCAACCCAAAAAAAGATAGCAAATCTTGAGAAATGTTACAAATCTAATGTGCTTAGAGTAGAAGGAGAGAGTAGAGAATAAGAAAGTAGGAGAGTAAGAGAGAAAGAGAGAAAGAGAGAAAGAGTATGTCTTGTTCTTCACATTTGTCCAAGCAAACTCAAGCCTATTTATAGGCCAATACATGAGAAGACCATAAATCATGTAGTTACATGTACATCCATAACATAGGGTAATATAACACTCCCCCTTGGATGTACATAACTGACTGCCTCGTTAAAAACCTTATCTTGGAAAAACCCATTGGGATAAAAACCAAGACTAAGGGAAAAAGAGTGCAGTCGTACTCCCCCTGAATTATCATACATCCTTTAAACGACACATCCTGATGCCACAAACGAGTTCCTTGAAACTTTTGTCGGTAATGCCTTTGTAAACAAGTCTGCTAAGTTTTTGCTAGATTGAATTTGACGAACATCAACATTTCCTTCGACTTGAAGCTATGAGTAGAGAAAAACTTTGGAACTATGTGTTTCGTCCTATCTCCTTTGATGTAGCCTTCTTTGATTTGAGCGATACAAGCTGCATTGTCTTCATATATCACAGCTGGAATTTGTTTGCTTGATTCCAGCCCACAAGATGTCTCAACGTGGTGGATAAATTATCTCAACCACACACATTCTCTTCCGGCTTCGTATAGAGCAATCAACTCTGCATGATTTGATGATGTAGCTACCAAGGTCTGTTTTGTTGATCGCCGTGAAATTGTTGCTCCTCCATACATGGATAAGTAACCCGTTTGTGAAATGGCTTTGTGTCGGTCATACAAATACCCTGCATCAACATAAAACCGACCAATTCTCGAACTACCGGTCGAGTTTATATATTAAGTCGTGTATTACATACACATTATCAAGTTGATTGTATAATGGATCTCTTCCGGAGGTATGAATCAAAGGTTACACAAACTGCCTCATTAAAAACCTTGCTCGGAAAAACCCAATGGGATGAAAACGGAAGCTAAGGGAAAAAGAGTACAGTGAGAGCAACAAACTCCCCCTCAAAAGAACATTTACTCTTCATATGTTCAAAAGATAAGATTTTGTTCCTGCATAGGATATGGTACTTCTGGACCATTCATAACATTATCTCACATCAAAAGACATTTTACCTTAATCTTTCGGATTGTCAAATCCTTTTAATGAACTAACAAGTCGATTTATTAGTTTTCTAATGGTCTCTGCTGGAGCACCAATTTTTACCACTTGACTTGTTTCTCTTTTCATAAATTTGTGACAATCACAATATTCACAGCTTTATGAGTAATAATTTTCACTACAAGTGAATATGTCGTCTTTAGCTAAAGATATGTTAACAAAATTCACTACAAGTGAATAGAGTTTTATATCTAGTCTAGATTTTTGCACTCATAAACAACAATGCAGGTGTGTCTAATTTCATACTTTCTGATGTTGAAACTATTGACCCAAAACATACCATGTCATTTACGGAAATTGACTTCCGTACTTTTCCTCTTATTGATACTATTCGTAATTGGCTCTCAGCACAATATGTGACTTGTCACACAATAACAATAATAGATTTGATAGCATGTAAGTTATACATACATTGAACATCTTGTTCATTCATTTGAACTTCTAGTTCATTTCATTACTTGAACTTCTGGTTCGTTCACTTGAACTTCTGGTTCTTTCACTTGAACTTCTGGTCCGTTTAACTTGAACTTCTAGTTCATTTAACTTGAATTCTTGACGTATTAAGATTGTATACCATACAAGTTCTTAGATACTAGTCTTGTTTCCTTCTCCCCTTAAAGTTGGAATTTTCACCTTGTCAAATTGGTAATCTTAATACCGAGCAATACATTGATCACCCATTCACAAGCTCTAGGTATTAATAAACGATAAGGAACAAAGCCTCTCGTATATTTCCAACTTTTCATGTGGCATTACTTTAATATATCGAGGGAGGTAAGAGAATGTATACCTCATATTTGAATAATATTTTGCTCTCTTCTGGAGACAGGTTTCAAGTAGGAGAATTGTAAACAGTCGGTCTTAGTCGAATTTATTTTTCGACATCCAAAGTTTATGATTTGATATGATCAACGACTCTACCAGGACGTGTACGTCATATATTAGCATTTGTCAATGCAAGCATATACCTAATGACATTACCTAGCCATTTATTACCATTTTGACTGTATAATAAGCGACACTACTAGGTCGTTTTCTAAATGTATAGGAGCTACAAGACGCTCAACTAATACACTAATTAAATAATCACATCCTCCCCTTAATTTGTGTAGCCAATGTGTTGAGGCATCTATCAACATCATACAATATATGATTATTCTCATCGGTCTACATGCTAGTATACTCAATCCTCATTTATCTCTTGAACTTAGTCAAGGATCATAGAAAACTTTACATACGTGGTCACCCTTATCCCTTAGGAGATGAAACTTCAGGTTTCAGGAGCTTCAGGTCCTTTACTTATTAATGTAAGTAATCAAGTTTATCATGCCACATAATATTCAAACTTAACTTCAGGTTAGTTTATAATGCGTATTGTAGGCATCTTTTCTTTAGACTTTCTTCAGGCTAGTCTATGAGATGAATACTCAGTCAATATCATCATATGACAACCATTTTGTCAAAATATATCTTTATAAATATATATCTTCATAAATTCTTGTATCTTCAGGTAACAAGATAGATACTCTTCCGGAGTCTTTTATGAGATCGTTCCCTTAGAACATAATATCCACACCAAAATTTCAATTTGCATAGTAATGGAAAACTTCCGGTTTCCAATTAAAATAATTAAACTGAATGACATCATCGACAAACATAATTGTCGACCATTGAAAATCCGCACCTAGGTGATCCATTAATAATTTGGAAGATCATCAACTCAAAATCGAATAAGCCTTATATTAGATTTCTTGAAAAAATGATGCCTCGAGATGGGTGCATTCAGAACTAAATTGTGTCTTCAAGACATTGAAATGAAACCATACATATATAGGTTCGATTTAGTAATCACTATCATGACTTACGGTTGCGCGCTTAACCGTAACCTCTTTCACACCCTCTTCCGGAGGAGACATGCTTCTGGAATGCGAGAGGTTGTCGTATATATAATAGACCATTCCTGGCGGTCATTAATAAATTGTTCTCAATATGATATAACCCTATTGTTATTGTACTACTACTACTACTAGAGTACATGATTTATTAGGAGATTTTCTCACTCTTCCGGAGCTTATAGGAATTCCTAATTGTAAATATCGAGTCTACAGGATCTCGTGTAGTTGGTGATGATTAAGTTCATGCATAACACAATTCTACCAGAATTCCAATGTTGCATGTTTCTCCGAAAACTTTACTAGCCATAACTTTGGCATTTGAAACTCATATCAAGTTGTTTCTTATGGAAACACTTATGGTATGCGAATTAAAATGCAACAATCATAACAAATATTAGACATTTTCTCATATTCATCAAGAATAGAAACCTCGTGAAATCTCAATTGTCAACTTCGGGTGACAAAAGGAAAACTTTTATCATCTACCATCACGGCTTCCACCACGGCCGCTTCCACGGTAGCCACCACGGCCTCTACCACGACCTCCACCATGATCGCCACCACGGCGATTACCACGCCCTCGGGCTCTACCACGTCCTCTACGGGAGGAGGTAGCATTTGTATTAGGGGCAACTCTATATGAGTCAGATAGTGGTGTGGAACCAGTAGGTCGGGTTTGATGATTATTGAGAAGCAGTTGATTGTTTTCTTCTGCTAAAATCAAGCAAAACAATAACTCCGAATAAGTTTTGAACCCATGTGCCCTGTTCTCTGCTGGAGCACAAGATTATTAGCATGGAAAGTAGAGAATGCTTTCTCAAGTAAATCACCATCTTCTATACTCTCTCCACATAACCTTAATGTGGAAACGATGCGAAATGATTCAGAGTTATATTCAGAGACCTTTTGAAATCTTGGAACCTCAAATGCATCCATTCAAACCTTGCGCGAGATAAAAAGACAGTTTTGTAATGCTCAAAACCTTCCTTCAAACTCTTTCAGAGTTCAAAAGGATTTTTGAGTGTCAAATATTGAGCTTTCAGGTCCTCATGGAGATGATGACGAAGCAAAATCATTGCTTTGGCACAATCCTGCGGGGATGCGCTAGGACCCATTCAAGATAGTTACTTCCGGTAACATCAAGGGCCGTAAATTCAAGTCTAGTCAAATTAGTCATCTATAAATAAATAGAGAAATAACATATGAGGTATATGTGCTACCATATATAATTACATTATAAACATGCGGTAGTGAAATTGAAACTATATATATCCGCATATGATTATATGTATAATATATATACACGAAAAATAAAATAAATAGATGACCAATAAATATACACATACACTAAAATACACATACTAAACTAGCATAGTCAAAGCAAATTAAAGAAGGCTTGTTTGCATTTAGAGTGTTTGAACGGATCAAAAAAACAAATCTTGCAGCATGATTAGTCAAATAGAAAACGCTTGTATATGGCAATGGAATAATAATAGCCAAACTTATCCTTTAATATGCAATTACTAAGATCAATGCTACTAATAAAGCAATATAAAAAGGCATGGAAAAGTCAATGAAATGATGTAGTAATTGGTATATGAAACGTATGTTTTCCTTTATCATATTCAATACCATTAATATTTTTTTCCTTTTCAATTCTCACCATAAATTACTCATCGATATATAAAACAACATGAAATATAAAAAAAAATCTCATTTCGATAAATATTGATTATTGAAAAATAATACAAGATCAATCAAACAAATTCATCCTCTTCGGAAGATAATAATATATATCCACCTCAGGAAATAATATAAGATCAATCGCGGAAATCCATCTTCTTCGGGAGATGATTATATATGTCCACTTCAGGGGATAAAACGAGATTGAATCATGTAAATTCATCTTCTTCGAGAGATGATTATATATATCCACTTCAGAAGATAATAAAAGATCAAATTACGTAAAATCATCTTCTTCGGGAGATTATTATATATATATATCCACTTCAGGGGAAAATAAAATAATAATAAAAATGAAATAAATCAAATTACGTAAATTCATCTTCTTCGGGAGATGATTATATATATATCCACTTCAGGAGATAATAATAAAAAAAATAAAAATAAATAAATACGTAAACTCATCTTCTTCGGGAGATGATTATATATAGATTATATATTTCCACTTCAGGGGATAAATCAATATGCATCGGAATCGGAGATACAATTTAAGCGAAATTGGATTAAACTTGTCTCTACGGGGACAAAATAATCACTTCATGGATCATAAAGAAAAACTATCACTTCATGGATCATAAAAACTTAATCGCTTTAGGGATCAAATGAGTCTTAATCACTTATACAAAACTTAATCTCTTCAGGGATCAAATGAGTCCTTATCTCATTAGGATTAATCGAAGTATAATCGCTTCAGGGATTGATTGAAACATGATCGCTTCAGGGATTGATTGAAACATGATCACTTCAGGAATCGATTGAAACTTAGATCGCTTCAGGGATCGATTAAAAATAAGATCGCTTCAGGGATCGCTTAAAACTTAGATCACTTCAGGGATCGTGTTCTTGTGCATAAGATTAATTAGAATAAAATAAAATAAAATAAAATATCTTCTTACCGTCTCCTTGTGCATAGATGATTATGCGAGATGCATATATAATGATAGGAGATGCATCATTTCCTATGTGAGCGATATCGTGCTGATAATGTGTTACAAATCTAATGTGCTTGAACTAGAAGAAGAGAGTAGAGAGTAAGAGAGAAATAGAGTAAGAGAGTAAGAGAGAAAGAATATGTCTTGTTCTTCTCACTGATATATTTTTTACCTTTATATATTGCAGTAATTATAGACAATGAAGGTTCATCAAATATTAGTAGAAAAAATCGTGCAAAAAAAAAAAGTGATTTGAGAAAAAAGAGACAAAAGATAACAGTCGAATCATCAGGTAAATCTTAAACTATGTTCATTCAACAATAATGTAAGGATCATAACTTATTATTTTGAATGACATATGTTGTAGTGAATAGTGTCAATGCATCTTCATCTTTCAACCATAATCCTGTCAGTAATGGTAGTAACCATGGAGGTATGTCCACTAATATTCTAAAGTTATCTATTTTTATCAAACCATTATTAAGACATTCACAATGTTTTTAGTTCATCCCACAAGTCCAACCAATATTAGCATTGATGATTCTGAAGGAATTAACTATAGTAGTTATGGAGGTACGTACAATACTCTCCGAAGATATTCTTCGTAATCAACGAAAGATCCTTATAATTAAAGGTATGTTTTCTACAAATTAATCTGATATTATTATTAATTTTTAACTATTTTCCTTTGAAAATACACGCTATTTTACTACTTATGAGTTGTATTAATACATAATCACCACAATTGCAGAATTGGAAATAGCAAATCATTATTCAGAATAATAAATATTAATTTTCTTATCGTTAATATCAATCGTTTGTGCAGATTTGTGTCTTACTGATGAACAGTTGCAAAATTTGGCTCTTGCGGAAATAGAAAAGTTATTGCACAAAAATGGAAGTAGTCTGAAATATTTTCCGTCAATGCCACAACCCGATCAGAGTTTGATTTCAGATGGCCTGAACAAGTTGATTCAGGATGAACTTCGATACGATAGAGAATAGTTAGTAAGAGAGCACCAATTATTAGTTTCTAAATTAACAGATGAGCACAAAGGGGTATATAATGAAATATTGACTGCTGTTGATTCAAATAATGGTGGGGTCTTCTTTTTGTATGGTCATGGTGGAACGGGAAAAACATTTATTTGGAGATCTCTTTCTGCTGCTATTCGACCCAAAGGTGAAATTGTACTTACTGTTGCTTCAAGTGGTATTGCGGCACTACTGATTCCAGGAGGAAGAACAGCTCATTCAAGATTCGCAATACCTATTTCGATTCATCAGGACTCTACCTGCAATATCAGACAAGGTACAGAACTTGCTGAATTGATTAAAAAAGCCAAGCTTATAATATGGGATGAAGCTCCAATGGTCAACAAATTATGTTTTGAGGCATTAGATAGATCGTTAAAGGATATAATGCGATCTTCAAATCCAAATAGCTTCAACCAACCTTTTGGAGGAAAAGTTGTTGTATTTGGTGGAGATTTCAGACAAATACTGCCTGTAGTTCCCGGGGGAAGTAGAGAAGATATTGTCTATTCCACAATAAAATCTTCAAAAATATGGAGCTCCTGCAAATTTCTAAGATTGACAAGAAATATGAGGCTACAACATGGAGGTACAGAATCAGAAGTTGCTGAAGCAAAAGAATTTTCAGAATGGATACTAAAAGTGGGAGACGGCGATCTAGGCGGCACAAATGATGGTGATTCAACCGTTGAGATTCGTTCTGATTTGTTGATAAATGGAGGTTCTGATCCAGTTTCAGCAATTGTTGAAGCTACATATCCTTCTATGCTACAGATCGATGATCATGCTGAATATTATCGAGAGAGAGCTATTCTTGCACCAACACATGAGATTTTTGATATGGTGAATGAACACATTTTGGCTCAATTACAAAAAAAGGAAGAAGTGTATCTTAGCTCTGACAGTATTTGCAAAACAGATGAAAGCGGCTTAGGAGATAACACTGTTTATTCAGTTGAGTTCCTCAATGGCATCCGATCTTCAGGTTTACCGAGTCATGTGTTGAAGTTGAAGGTAGGTGTACCAATCATGCTTCTCAGAAACATTGACCAATCTGCAAGCTTATGTAATGGTACAAGATTGATAGTAACTAGCCTTGGAAGTCATATTATAGAAGCTGAAATAATTTCAGGAAGCAATATTGGACATAGAGTATGCATCCCACGCATGATACTTACACCCTCAGACACCAGACTCCCATTTAAATTTCAAAGAAGGCAATTTTCGGTGACAGTTTGTTTTGCAATGACCATTAACAAAAGTCAAGGACAATCACTCTCTCAGGTGGGTTTATTTCTTCCAAAACCAGTTTTTACTCATGGACAATTATACGTGTCTTTCTCCAAAGTTACAAGTAGAAAAGGATTAAAGATCTTAATTGGCGACCTTCAAGATTGTCCTCTGAATACAACGACAAATGTTGTATATAAAGAAGTTTTTCAAAATGTGATATGAGTAGACATGTACAAATAGATTATTTGATTATGGATTAAAATATTTTATCATTATTATTTTCTATGAACATAATATATCTATGCCTTCCACGTACACTAGAATACTTTTCAAATTGATATAGAATTTGTTCCTTGCTTATCATTTACATAAATATTATTTCATAATATTGCGTAGCTTTGTTAAAATAAAAACACACTAAAATGATGTTATGTAATCACTAATATAATTATGAAATGAGAATTTGGAACATACAAATTACCTATATAAAAAAATTTAAAAATTGAAAAAAATATTATATTAATAATCAACAAAAACAATAACAACCATATATATTAAATATATATTAATAAAGACAAAAAATGATACCAATCCCGTGCATGGCACGGGTCCATCAACTAGTTTTATTCTAATTTTTGGTCAAAGAAAATCGAATTGAACATTATTCATTCTATTTAAAGTTAACAACTTCTAGGTATGTACTAATTACACATGTGACTAATCTACTTAACACATTATCTACAACTTTTAATCTGCAATACATGTCAATTTACAAATTTACATATTAGTCTTATAACCCAACTATTTTGTCTCGTTTTTTTAGCCCCTCCTAACATGTTTTATGCTCAAACTCGAAACCTATGATTAAACTAGCTCAACCCCTATCAGTAGAACTGCATGCTTGAGGTGACGGTGAGCCAAGGGCTTACGATATATACATATATACTAATGTACGTAAGATCTTGCTTACTCTATAGATCTCAATTTTTATCAAGCACCAAGCTCTTATATACACAATTTTATGTTGGAAATGATGAAGCCAATTTTCTTATGAGTTTAAATTGTGTAATATCAGATTTAATCAGATTAGTTTGATGAGAGAAATCTGCATATGATTTAGGTACAAAGATTAGTATTATTACGTGGGACAACACGCTATTAAACACTTAATTATCAGCCATCTAACTGGACCAGCTCCTAATGACTTTTCTCTGTTTTTTTGTTAGAAAAGACTTATGTTTGGCAGAATAAATCCATTTTTAATTTTTATGTAGATATACTAAGATATGTCATAGTTTCCCTATAAAAGCTCAACTCCACACCCCATAATTTCACACAACATTAACATATAATATAAGAAGCATGTCATTTAAGAAAACCCTCCTTCCAGTCGCTCTCCTCCTGGTCTTAGCCAGCTCAATCGTAGCTCAAAACTGCGGGTGCACTGGCAACAACTGCTGCAGCCGGTTTGGGTTCTGTGGCACTGGCGATGCCTATTGTGGGACTGGGTGCCAAGGAGGGCCTTGCACAGGTGGGTCAGGAGTCTCTTCTATCGTCACTGATGCCTTCTTCAACGGAATCATCGGACAGGCTGCCTCCAGTTGTGCTGGCAAAAACTTCTACACTCGATCAGCATTTCTTAACGCCCTTGGATCATACCCGACCTTCGGGACCACCGGATCCACCGACGTCCAGAAGAGAGAGATCGCCGCCTTCTTCGCCCACGTCACGCACGAGACCGGACGTAAGTTATTGCATTTGACATCTATACGTACTAGGCTCATGCATCTTGTTTTTTACCTTGTTATTGTCCTTGTATATGCATGAATGCAGACTTTTGCTACATAGAGGAGACAGGCGGAGCATCACAAAATTACTGTCAATCAAGCGCACAATATCCATGCAACCCGAACAAGGGCTACTATGGGCGTGGGCCCCTCCAGCTCTCATGGAACTACAACTACATATCCGCGGGCCAGTCCATCGGGTTTGATGGGCTCAACTCTCCTGAGACAGTGGCCAATGATGTCAACATCTCCTTCAAGACCGCCTTGTGGTTCTGGACAACCAACGTCCATTCCATCATTACCGGCGGCCAAGGCTTTGGTGCCACCATTCGAGCCATCAATGGTGCTGTTGAATGCGACGGAAAAAACACTCAAGAGATGAATGATAGGGTCACTCTCTACACGCAATTCTGTCAACAACTTGGAGTTTCCACCGGTGACAGCCTCACTTGCTAATTTCATTCTATTAATTTCATGTGGATCTATACATACTATATAATATGGCTAATGAAATAAGATATATGATAAGCATAAATCTTCCTTGAAGATTTCCCTTTTCATATGAATTGGAATTCAATGTATGATTTTATCATCACCTTCAATAATGTTTTGGGCTCCAACCGATCGAGCATGTTTGACATGTTTATTTATATATGAAATCTCAGTTTTACTTGTTCAATGACATTAAACAAATAAGACTTAATGTTACAAATCTAATGTGCTTGAACTAGAAGTAGAATGTAAGAAGTAGCAGAGTAAGAAACAAAAAGAGAAATAGTATGTCTTGTTCTTCTCATTTGTCCAAGCAAACCCAAGCCTATTTGTAGGCTAATACATGAGAAGATCATAAGTCATGTAGTTATATGTACATCCATAACATAAGGTAATATAACACTCCCCCTTGGATGTACATAACTGACTGTCTCGTTAAAAACCTTATCTTGGAAAAACCCATTGGGATAAAAACCAAGACTAAGGGAAAAAGAGTGCAGTGGTACTCCCCCTGAATTATCATACATCATTTAAACAACACATCCTGATGCCATGAACGAGTTCCTTGTAAACGTTTGTCGCTAATGCCTTTGTATACAAGTTTGCTAAGTTTTTGCTAGACTGAATTTGACGAACGTCAGCCTTTCCTTTGACTTGAAGCTCATGAGTAGAGAAAAACTTTGGAGCTATGTGTTTCGTCCTATCTCCTTTGATGTAGCCTTATTTGATTTGAGCGATACAAGTTGCATTGTCTTCATATATCATTGTTGGAATTTGTTTGCTTGATTTCAGCCCACAAGATGTCTCAACGTGGTGGATAAATGATCTCAACCACACACATTCTCTTCTGGCTTCGTATAGAGCAATCAACTCTGCATGATTTGATGATGTTGCTACCAAGGTCTGTTTTGTTGATCGCCATGAAATTGCTGCTCCTCCATACATGAATAAGTAACCCGTTTGTGAAACGGCCTTATGTGGGTCAGACAAATAACCCGCATCAACATAAAACCAACCAATTCTCGAACTACCGGTCGAGTTGATATATTACACATTATCAAGTTGATTGTATAATGGATCTCTTCTAGAGGTATGAATCAAAGGTTACACAAACTCCCTCATTAAAAACCTTGCTCGGAAAAAACTCAATGAGATGAAAAACCGAAGCTAAGGGAAAAAGAGTGCAGTGAGAGCAACAAACTCCCCCTCAAAAGAACATTTACTCTTCATATGTTCAAAACATAAGATTTTGTTCCTGCATAGGATATGGTACTTCTGGACCATTCATAACATTATCTCGCATCAAAAGACATTTTACCTTAATCTTTTGGATTGTCAAATCCTTTTAATGAACTAACAAGTCGATTTATTAGTTTTCTAATGGTCTCTGCTGGAGCACCAATTTTTTCCACTTGACTTGTTTCTCTTTTCATAAATTTGTGACAAACACAATATTCACAACTTTATGAGTAATAACTTTCACTACAAGTGAATATGTAGTCTTTAGCTAAAGATATATTAACAAAATTCACTACAGGTGAATAGAGTTTTATATCTAGTCTAGACTCTTAAACCCTTAAGAGATCGCTCTATCTTCATATCACAATATCATTGCACTCATAAAAACAATGCATGTGTGTCTAATTTCATATTTTCTGGTGTTCACCCAAAACACACCCTATCATTTACGAAAAATTGACTTCCTTACTTTTCCTCGTATTAATAAGGAGTCTACAAAGAATTTTCTTATTGATACTATTTGTAATTGGCTCTCAGCACAATATGTGACTTGGTCACACAATAACAATAATAGATTTGTTAACATGTAAGTTATACACATTGAACACCTTGTTCATTCCCTTGAACTTCTAGTTCATTTCATCACTTGAACTTCAGGTTCTTTCACTTGAACTTCTGGTTCGTTCATTTGAACTTCTGGTTCGCTCACTTGAACTTCTGGTTCGCTCACTTGAACTTCTGGTTCGCTCACTTGAACTTCTGGTTCGCTCACTTGAACTTCTGGTTCGTTCACTTGAAGTTCTGGTTCGTTTAACATGAACTTCTAGTTCATTTAACTTGAATTCTTGACATATTAAGATTGTATACCATACAAGTTCTTAGATAGTATTATGTTTTCTTACCCAAGCATGTATGCAACACTCGTGTTTACCCTTGAGTGTAACAATATACACGGTTGGGTTCATCATGACTTGGAGAAAAGTAACTTAATCATCAAGCTTAATAGTTTTTAGACCATGTTAGTCCTCAGCTCATATCAATCAATAGTTGAAGATGTTTAGACAGTTATTTCCCTGGTGGGCTATATGCAGGATTTTGTGAAGTTCCATATTGAGAATAATATGGCTTCTATCCATCAAATTGTCAGATCAGGTATATTGGATTCTCTCCATTTTCTGTAACTATACAAACATTAGCCTATCTTTGTGTCAATCAACACTTACTGCTAATCTATCTAATTAGTCAAGCTCTTGGGTTCTTAGGGTCTGTTTGGATTCCATATAGACTGCATTATTTTGCATTACGTTCATAATTTAGCGCAAGATAATGCATTATTGGAGGGAATCCAAACAAACCCTTGGTATGTTTCAATGGTTTTCTAATTGACAGACTCAGCTGAGCTAGAATACATACATAATGTGGCGTGGCATTCAAGTTGCTGCCAAAACACTACCGGATCATGCTATCTTGGATGAAGAGAAAACGTCAGTTGGTCTTTATATCTCTGTTGCAAATTTGATGTGATACATTAAACTGGACTATGTGGCCTGCACTGTGAGATTATTGTGCTAATATCAATCTGGTACCAGAAACTACACTACTTAGCATGTGGTACCTAATATTTATCAGTACATTTTATTTCAAAAAATAACATAAGTTGTAACTAGAAGAAACAGAAGCTAAAATTACCTTCCATGACTATAAGGACTGTGTCATACTAAACTGGCGTAATAACAAAGTTGAATTCAAATATGTGGCTAACGCGTTCATAACAATATCATATATGTGGCAACCAGATCCTATGCCAACTGTGACTCATAAGGTATACTGTATTATATATGTGGCTATGTCTTTTAGTGGAAATCTATAGAAATTAATATACATTATTATTTTTCCTTTGCATGTTTAGGGAAGAAACATCTACAATTGGCCTAAATATTCGTGGATTAATCTAAATATGTGTTGCATCTATCTTTGCCCCTCCGATAAACCAAACAATTGAATTTTACAGGGACATGGATTCAGACTCGGCCTTAAATGTCTAATAAAACCATAACTATGTGCTTAGTTGATTATTATTTTATTATTTTAATCTTTTTCGCTCTTCGTTCTTCGCCTCAAATCTCTATGGTGATGGAGAGCAATCCAAGCGCGGTAAACGACTGTGTGATTCTGGTCCATAAATAAGAGATATTCTATTCTTTTGTTAAAAATTACTCCAAAGTAAATATATGAAAATAATTAAGTATACAAATATTGAGAAAAATAAAAGTGACGAACAAAACATCTAAACAAGAAAAACTTATAGCGTACGAGAAAATATGTTTTATACCCGGGTCTAGTAGCTTATTGAAGAGTAGGTGAGATGACATAGCTCATTGATGAGTATAGTGTTTTGCTTTAATAGTTATATTGAGATTTTTATTAATTGAACCATGCAAAACATCTAAAAAATAAACTACTATGGAGTACTAAACATTCTAAAATTGAGCCAAACTAAACGATATTACACAACCGCATTAGTAAGAATTTTTTTTCTGAAATGAGCAATATTTTTGAAATAATTCTCGTTTTAGGCTTCTTTTAAAACTAATTTCCGAAATTGACAATTTCTATAGGTTCAGAAATTGACAAAGAAAGAGAAGCGTTGTGCCCGAGACGACGTCTCTCGTTCATTTAAAAAAAACAATTATATACAAGAGGCTTATTCACTTGATTTTAAAACAACAAAATTCAAAGTACTGGAGTACAAAATTATATACGGAGGTCCACTTAATTATCAAAAATTTTTGTATTTGAAATACGTGAGTTCGGGTGGTTTGTATGAGCTTGTTCGGAATCGAAATCGAGCGAGACCAGATTCGTTGGGTCCATATCGATCCCATCTTTCACCAGATATGTTTCTCGTCATCTGATATAGATGAACGAATTTGTAAAGCTCCATTTACAGTAGAAGGAACGTACGAGATTTACACGGGTTCAGATGGCTCGTTTGGGATCGTTCGGTATCAAAGTAGAGGTAGATCAAATTTGTTAGGTTCGTATCGATCCCAGCTTTCACCAGATATACCTTTCGCTTGATTCCGATTCTAAACGAGTTCATACGAGCCAACCAAACCCACATATGTATCCCAAACAAGAACATCCGAGAGAGACCAGTTTTGGGTGGATCGTATGGGCTCGTTCGGAATCGAGCGGGACCAGTTCCGTTGGGTCTGTATCAATTCCAACTTTCACCAGATATGTGTCTCGTTGTCTTTTATAGATGGACGAATTTATAAAGCTCCATTTACAGTAGAAGGTACGTACGAGATTTACGCTGGTTCGGGTGGCTCATTTGGGATCGTTCGGAATCAAGGTAAAACAGTTTTGTTAGGTTCGTATCGATTCTAGCTTTCAGCATATATATCTCTTGCTCGATTCCGATTCCGAACGAGCCCATACGAGCCACCCAAACCCGCGTATGCATTTCAAATACAAAATTTTTGATAATTAATTGGACGTCCGAGACAGCGCCTCTTGTATATATATTTTTTTGAAAAAAAGAGTGAACGAGAGGCGTCGTCTTGGACAACGCCTCTTGTATATAATTTTTTATTTTTAATATTTCAACTTCGGACAGAGGCGCTATTTAAAACAGCGTCTCTCTTTCTTTGTCAATTTCCGAACCTACAAAAAGTGCTCATTTCGGGAATTAGTTTCAAAAGACGCCTAAAATAAGAATTATTTCAAAAATATTGTCCATTTGAGAAGAAAATTCCAATTAGTAATTGCGTGGAGAATGGTTCTCTCCCTCGAAGAATAATTGAAACCCTAGACTAGACGGTTTGACAAAAAGAATATAAAATAGAATAAGAGACAAGTCGGATCAGTACCGTTATACAGCCAATAGCCATCTAAATGGACCATTTCCTCAAGACTTCTCTTATGCATGCATGAAGTTAGGCAGAATGAATTTAAAGAGTCATTATTTGACTTTGTACAAATTGTTAATTATAAGTTCATACGTTGTAACTTCCGTATAAATATCCAACTCCATACCATTATCCCAAACACAACACAAGATAAAGATAGCAATATATCAACCATGGCATTAAACAAAACCGTCTTGATCCCATTTGCTCTCCTCCTGACCCTAGCCAGTTCAGCCGTGGGTCAAAATTGTGGGTGCTCAAGCGACCTTTGCTGTAGTCAATTTGGATACTGTGGCACGGGTGACGCCTATTGTGGGGCCGGCTGTCAAGCTGGCCCATGCACTGGCTCATCAGGTGGGTCAGGAGTCTCTTCTATCGTCACTGATGCCTTCTTCAACGGAATCATCGGACAGGCTGCCTCCAGTTGTGCTGGCAAAAACTTCTACACTCGATCAGCATTTCTTAACGCCCTTGGATCATACCCGACCTTCGGGACCACCGGATCCACCGACGTCCAGAAGAGAGAGATCGCCGCCTTCTTCGCCCACGTCACGCACGAGACCGGACGTAAGTTATTGCATTTGACATCTATACGTACTAGGCTCATGCATCTTGTTTTTTACCTTGTTATTGTCCTTGTATATGCATGAATGCAGACTTTTGCTACATAGAGGAGACAGGCGGAGCATCACAAAATTACTGTCAATCAAGCGCACAATATCCATGCAACCCGAACAAGGGCTACTATGGGCGTGGGCCCCTCCAGCTCTCATGGAACTACAACTACATATCCGCGGGCCAGTCCATCGGGTTTGATGGGCTCAACTCTCCTGAGACAGTGGCCAATGATGTCAACATCTCCTTCAAGACCGCCTTGTGGTTCTGGACAACCAACGTCCATTCCATCATTACCGGCGGCCAAGGCTTTGGTGCCACCATTCGAGCCATCAATGGTGCTGTTGAATGCGACGGAAAAAACACTCAAGAGATGAATGATAGGGTCACTCTCTACACGCAATTCTGTCAACAACTTGGAGTTTCCACCGGTGACAGCCTCACTTGCTAATTTCATTCTATTAATTTCATGTGGATCTATACATACTATATAATATGGCTAATGAAATAAGATATATGATAAGCATAAATCTTCCTTGAAGATTTCCCTTTTCATATGAATTGGAATTCAATGTATGATTTTATCATCACCTTCAATAATGTTTTGGGCTCCAACCGATCGAGCATGTTTGACATGTTTATTTATATATGAAATCTCAGTTTTACTTGTTCAATGACATTAAACAAATAAGAGTTAATGTTACAAATCTAATGTGCTTGAACTAGAAGTAGAATGTAAGAAGTAGCAGAGTAAGAAACAAAAAGAGAAATAGTATGTCTTGTTCTTCTCATTTGTCCAAGCAAACCCAAGCCTATTTGTAGGCTAATACATGAGAAGATCATAAGTCATGTAGTTATATGTACATCCATAACATAAGGTAATATAACACTCCCCCTTGGATGTACATAACTGACTGTCTCGTTAAAAACCTTATCTTGGAAAAACCCATTGGGATAAAAACCAAGACTAAGGGAAAAAGAGTGCAGTGGTACTCCCCCTGAATTATCATACATCATTTAAACGACACATCCTGATGCCATGAACGAGTTCCTTGTAAACGTTTGTCGCTAATGCCTTTGTATACAAGTCTGCTAAGTTTTTGCTAGATTGAATTTGACGAACGTCAACCTTTCCTTTGACTTGAAGCTCATGAGTAGAGAAAAACTTTGGAGCTATGTGTTTCGTCCTATCTCCTTTGACGTAGCCTTATTTGATTTGAGCGATACAAGTTGCATTGTCTTCATATATCATTGTTGGAATTTGTTTGCTTGATTTCAGCCCACAAGATGTCTCAACGTGGTGGATAAATGATCTCAACCACACACATTCTCTTCTGGCTTCGTATATAGCAATCAACTCTGCATGATTTGATGATGTAGCTACCAAGGTCTGTTTTGTTGATCGCCATGAAATTGCTGCTCCTCCATACATGAATAAGTAACCCGTTTGTGAAACGGCCTTATGTGGGTCAGACAAATAACCCGCATCAACATAAAACCAACCAATTCTCGAACTACTGGTCGAGTTGATATATTACACATTATCAAGTTGATTGTATAATGGATCTCTTCTGGAGGTATGAATCAAAGGTTACACAAACTCCCTCATTAAAAACCTTGCTCGGAAAAAACTCAATGGGATGAAAAACCGAAGCTAAGGGAAAAAGAGTGCAGTGAGAGCAACAAACTCCCCCTCATAAGAACATTTACTCTTCATATGTTCAAAACATAAGATTTTGTTCCTCCATAGGATATGGTACTTTTGGACCATTCATAACATTATCTCGCATCAAAAGACATTTTACCTTAATCTTTTGGATTGTCAAATCCTTTTAATGAACTAACAAGTCGATTTATTAGTTTTCTAATGGTCTCTGCTGGAGCACCAATTTTTTCCACTTGACTTGTTTCTCTTTTCATAAATTTGTGACAAACACAATATTCACAACTTTATGAGTAATAACTTTCACTACAAGTGAATATGTAGTCTTTAGCTAAAGATATATTAACAAAATTCACTACAGGTGAATAGAGTTTTATATCTAGTCTAGACTCTTAAACCCTTAAGAGATCGCTCTATCTTCAGATCACAATATCATTGCACTCATAAAAACAATGCATGTGTGTCTAATTTCATATTTTCTGGTGTTCACCCAAAACACACCCTATCATTTACGAAAAATTGACTTCCTTACTTTTCCTCGTATTAATAAGGAGTCTACAAAGAATTTTCTTATTGATACTATTTGTAATTGGCTCTCAGCACAATATGTGACTTGGTCACACAATAACAATAATAGATTTGTTAACATGTAAGTTATACACATTGAACACCTTGTTCATTCCCTTGAACTTCTAGTTCATTTCATCACTTGAACTTCAGGTTCTTTCACTTGAACTTCTGGTTCGTTCATTTGAACTTCTGGTTCGCTCACTTGAACTTCTGGTTCGCTCACTTGAACTTCTGGTTCGTTCACTTGAAGTTCTGGTTCGTTTAACATGAACTTCTAGTTCATTTAACTTGAATTCTTGACATATTAAGATTGTATACCATACAAGTTCTTAGATAGTATTATGTTTTCTTACCCAAGCATGTATGCAACACTCGTGTTTACCCTTGAGTGTAACAATATACACGGTTGGGTTCATCATGACTTGGAGAAAAGTAACTTAATCATCAAGCTTAATAGTTTTTAGACCATGTTAGTCCTCAGCTCATATCAATCAATAGTTGAAGATGTTTAGACAGTTATTTCCCTGGTGGGCTATATGCAGGATTTTGTGAAGTTCCATATTGAGAATAATATGGCTTCTATCCATCAAATTGTCAGATCAGGTATATTGGATTCTCTCCATTTTCTGTAACTATACAAACATTAGCCTATCTTTGTGTCAATCAACACTTACTGCTAATCTATCTAATTAGTCAAGCTCTTGGGTTCTTAGGGTCTGTTTGGATTCCATATAGACTGCATTATTTTGCATTACGTTCATAATTTAGCGCAAGATAATGCATTATTGGAGGGAATCCAAACAAACCCTTGGTATGTTTCAATGGTTTTCTAATTGACAGACTCAGCTGAGCTAGAATACATACATAATGTGGCGTGGCATTCAAGTTGCTGCCAAAACACTACCGGATCATGCTATCTTGGATGAAGAGAAAACGTCAGTTGGTCTTTATATCTCTGTTGCAAATTTGATGTGATACATTAAACTGGACTATGTGGCCTGCACTGTGAGATTATTGTGCTAATATCAATCTGGTACCAGAAACTACACTACTTAGCATGTGGTACCTAATATTTATCAGTACATTTTATTTCAAAAAATAACATAAGTTGTAACTAGAAGAAACAGAAGCTAAAATTACCTTCCATGACTATAAGGACTGTGTCATACTAAACTGGCGTAATAACAAAGTTGAATTCAAATATGTGGCTAACGCGTTCATAACAATATCATATATGTGGCAACCAGATCCTATGCCAACTGTGACTCATAAGGTATACTGTATTATATATGTGGCTATGTCTTTTAGTGGAAATCTATAGAAATTAATATACATTATTATTTTTCCTTTGCATGTTTAGGGAAGAAACATCTACAATTGGCCTAAATATTCGTGGATTAATCTAAATATGTGTTGCATCTATCTTTGCCTCTCCGATAAACCAAACAATTGAATTTTACAGGGACATGGATTCAGACTCGGCCTTAAATGTCTAATAAAACCATAACTATGTGCTTAGTTGATTATTATTTTATTATTTTAATCTTTTTCGCTCTTCGTTCTTCGCCTCAAATCTCTATGGTGATGGAGAGCAATCCAAGCGCGGTAAACGACTGTGTGATTCTGGTCCATAAATAAGAGATATTCTATTCTTTTGTTAAAAATTACTCCAAAGTAAATATATGAAAATAATTAAGTATACAAATATTGAGAAAAATAAAAGTGACGAACAAAACATCTAAACAAGAAAAACTTATAGCGTACGAGAAAATATGTTTTATACCCGGGTCTAGTAGCTTATTGAAGAGTAGGTGAGATGACATAGCTCATTGATGAGTATAGTGTTTTGCTTTAATAGTTATATTGAGATTTTTATTAATTGAACCATGCAAAACATCTAAAAAATAAACTACTATGGAGTACTAAACATTCTAAAATTGAGCCAAACTAAACGATATTACACAACCGCATTAGTAAGAATTTTTTTTCTGAAATGAGCAATATTTTTGAAATAATTCTCGTTTTAGGCTTCTTTTAAAACTAATTTCCGAAATTGACAATTTCTATAGGTTCAGAAATTGACAAAGAAAGAGAAGCGTTGTGCCCGAGACGACGTCTCTCGTTCATTTAAAAAAAACAATTATATACAAGAGGCTTATTCACTTGATTTTAAAACAACAAAATTCAAAGTACTGGAGTACAAAATTATATACGGAGGTCCACTTAATTATCAAAAATTTTTGTATTTGAAATACGTGAGTTCGGGTGGTTTGTATGAGCTTGTTCGGAATCGAAATCGAGCGAGACCAGATTCGTTGGGTCCATATCGATCCCATCTTTCACCAGATATGTTTCTCGTCATCTGATATAGATGAACGAATTTGTAAAGCTCCATTTACAGTAGAAGGAACGTACGAGATTTACACGGGTTCAGATGGCTCGTTTGGGATCGTTCGGTATCAAAGTAGAGGTAGATCAAATTTGTTAGGTTCGTATCGATCCCAGCTTTCACCAGATATACCTTTCGCTTGATTCCGATTCTAAACGAGTTCATACGAGCCAACCAAACCCACATATGTATCCCAAACAAGAACATCCGAGAGAGACCAGTTTTGGGTGGATCGTATGGGCTCGTTCGGAATCGAGCGGGACCAGTTCCGTTGGGTCTGTATCAATTCCAACTTTCACCAGATATGTGTCTCGTTGTCTTTTATAGATGGACGAATTTATAAAGCTCCATTTACAGTAGAAGGTACGTACGAGATTTACGCTGGTTCGGGTGGCTCATTTGGGATCGTTCGGAATCAAGGTAAAACAGTTTTGTTAGGTTCGTATCGATTCTAGCTTTCAGCATATATATCTCTCGCTCGATTCCGATTCCGAACGAGCCCATACGAGCCACCCAAACCCGCGTATGCATTTCAAATACAAAATTTTTGATAATTAATTGGACGTCCGAGACAGCGCCTCTTGTATATATATTTTTTTGAAAAAAAGAGTGAACGAGAGGCGTCGTCTTGGACAACGCCTCTTGTATATAATTTTTTATTTTTAATATTTCAACTTCGGACAGAGGCGCTATTTAAAACAGCGTCTCTCTTTCTTTGTCAATTTCCGAACCTACAAAAAGTGCTCATTTCGGGAATTAGTTTCAAAAGACGCCTAAAATAAGAATTATTTCAAAAATATTGTCCATTTGAGAAGAAAATTCCAATTAGTAATTGCGTGGAGAATGGTTCTCTCCCTCGAAGAATAATTGAAACCCTAGACTAGACGGTTTGACCAAAAGAATATAAAATAGAATAAGAGACAAGTCGGATCAGTACCGTTATACAGCCAATAGCCATCTAAATGGACCATTTCCTCAAGACTTCTCTTATGCATGCATGAAGTTAGGCAGAATGAATTTAAAGAGTCATTATTTGACTTTGTACAAATTGTTAATTATAAGTTCATACGTTGTAACTTCCGTATAAATATCCAACTCCATACCATTATCCCAAACACAACACAAGATAAAGATAGCAATATATCAACCATGGCATTAAACAAAACCGTCTTGATCCCATTTGCTCTCCTCCTGACCCTAGCCAGTTCAGCCGTGGGTCAAAATTGTGGGTGCTCAAGCGACCTTTGCTGTAGTCAATTTGGATACTGTGGCACGGGTGACGCCTATTGTGGGGCCGGCTGTCAAGCTGGCCCATGCACTGGCTCATCAGGTGGGTCAGGAGTCTCTTCTATCGTCACTGATGCCTTCTTCAACGGAATCATCGGACAGGCTGCCTCCAGTTGTGCTGGCAAAAACTTCTACACTCGATCAGCATTTCTTAACGCCCTTGGATCATACCCGACCTTCGGGACCACCGGATCCACCGACGTCCAGAAGAGAGAGATCGCCGCCTTCTTCGCCCACGTCACGCACGAGACCGGACGTAAGTTATTGCATTTGACATCTATACGTACTAGGCTCATGCATCTTGTTTTTTACCTTGTTATTGTCCTTGTATATGCATGAATGCAGACTTTTGCTACATAGAGGAGACAGGCGGAGCATCACAAAATTACTGTCAATCAAGCGCACAATATCCATGCAACCCGAACAAGGGCTACTATGGGCGTGGGCCCCTCCAGCTCTCATGGAACTACAACTACATATCCGCGGGCCAGTCCATCGGGTTTGATGGGCTCAACTCTCCTGAGACAGTGGCCAATGATGTCAACATCTCCTTCAAGACCGCCTTGTGGTTCTGGACAACCAACGTCCATTCCATCATTACCGGCGGCCAAGGCTTTGGTGCCACCATTCGAGCCATCAATGGTGCTGTTGAATGCGACGGAAAAAACACTCAAGAGATGAATGATAGGGTCACTCTCTACACGCAATTCTGTCAACAACTTGGAGTTTCCACCGGTGACAGCCTCACTTGCTAATTTCATTCTATTAATTTCATGTGGATCTATACATACTATATAATATGGCTAATGAAATAAGATATATGATAAGCATAAATCTTCCTTGAAGATTTCCCTTTTCATATGAATTGGAATTCAATGTATGATTTTATCATCACCTTCAATAATGTTTTGGGCTCCAACCGATCGAGCATGTTTGACATGTTTATTTATATATGAAATCTCAGTTTTACTTGTTCAATGACATTAAACAAATAAGACTTAATGTTACAAATCTAATGTGCTTGAACTAGAAGTAGAATGTAAGAAGTAGCAGAGTAAGAAACAAAAAGAGAAATAGTATGTCTTGTTCTTCTCATTTGTCCAAGCAAACCCAAGCCTATTTGTAGGCTAATACATGAGAAGATCATAAGTCATGTAGTTATATGTACATCCATAACATAAGGTAATATAACACTCCCCCTTGGATGTACATAACTGACTGTCTCGTTAAAAACCTTATCTTGGAAAAACCCATTGGGATAAAAACCAAGACTAAGGGAAAAAGAGTGCAGTGGTACTCCCCCTGAATTATCATACATCATTTAAACGACACATCCTGATGCCATGAACGAGTTCCTTGTAAACGTTTGTCGCTAATGCCTTTGTATACAAGTCTGCTAAGTTTTTGCTAGATTGAATTTGACGAACGTCAACCTTTCCTTTGACTTGAAGCTCATGAGTAGAGAAAAACTTTGGAGCTATGTGTTTCGTCCTATCTCCTTTGACGTAGCCTTATTTGATTTGAGCGATACAAGTTGCATTGTCTTCATATATCATTGTTGGAATTTGTTTGCTTGATTTCAGCCCACAAGATGTCTCAACGTGGTGGATAAATGATCTCAACCACACACATTCTCTTCTGGCTTCGTATATAGCAATCAACTCTGCATGATTTGATGATGTAGCTACCAAGGTCTGTTTTGTTGATCGCCATGAAATTGCTGCTCCTCCATACATGAATAAGTAACCCGTTTGTGAAACGGCCTTATGTGGGTCAGACAAATAACCCGCATCAACATAAAACCAACCAATTCTCGAACTACTGGTCGAGTTGATATATTACACATTATCAAGTTGATTGTATAATGGATCTCTTCTGGAGGTATGAATCAAAGGTTACACAAACTCCCTCATTAAAAACCTTGCTCGGAAAAAACTCAATGGGATGAAAAACCGAAGCTAAGGGAAAAAGAGTGCAGTGAGAGCAACAAACTCCCCCTCATAAGAACATTTACTCTTCATATGTTCAAAACATAAGATTTTGTTCCTCCATAGGATATGGTACTTTTGGACCATTCATAACATTATCTCGCATCAAAAGACATTTTACCTTAATCTTTTGGATTGTCAAATCCTTTTAATGAACTAACAAGTCGATTTATTAGTTTTCTAATGGTCTCTGCTGGAGCACCAATTTTTTCCACTTGACTTGTTTCTCTTTTCATAAATTTGTGACAAACACAATATTCACAACTTTATGAGTAATAACTTTCACTACAAGTGAATATGTAGTCTTTAGCTAAAGATATATTAACAAAATTCACTACAGGTGAATAGAGTTTTATATCTAGTCTAGACTCTTAAACCCTTAAGAGATCGCTCTATCTTCAGATCACAATATCATTGCACTCATAAAAACAATGCATGTGTGTCTAATTTCATATTTTCTGGTGTTCACCCAAAACACACCCTATCATTTACGAAAAATTGACTTCCTTACTTTTCCTCGTATTAATAAGGAGTCTACAAAGAATTTTCTTATTGATACTATTTGTAATTGGCTCTCAACACAATATGTGACTTGTCACACAATAACAATAATAGATTTGTTAACATGTAAGTTATACACATTGAACACCTTGTTCATTCCCTTGAACTTCTAGTTCATTTCATCACTTGAACTTCAGGTTCTTTCACTTGAACTTCTGGTTCGTTCATTTGAACTTCTGGTTCGCTCACTTGAACTTCTGGTTCGCTCACTTGAACTTCTGGTTCGTTCACTTGAAGTTCTGGTTCGTTTAACATGAACTTCTAGTTCATTTAACTTGAATTCTTGACATATTAAGGTTGTATACCATACAAGTTCTTAGATAGTAGTCTTGTTTCCTTCTCCCCTTGAAGTTGGAATTTTCACCTTGTCAAATTTGTAATCTTAATACCGAGCATTACATTAATCACCCATTCACAAGCTCTAGGTATTAATAAACGATAAGGAACAAAGCCTCTCGTATATTTCCAACTTTTCATGTGGCATTACTTTAATATATCGAGGGAGGTAAGAGGGTGTATACCGCATATTTGAATAATATTTTGCTCTCTTCTAGAGACAAGCTTCAAATAGGAGAATTGTAAACCATCGATCTTAGTCGAATTTATTTCTTGACATCCAAACTTTATGATTTGATATGATCAACTACTCTACCAGGTCGTGTACGTCATATATTAGCATTCGTCAATGCAAGCATATACCTAATGACATTACCTAGCCATTTTTTTCATTTTTACTGTATAATAAGCGACACTACTAGGTCATTTTCTAAATGTATAGGAGCTACAACATGCTCAACTAATACACTAATTAAATAATCACATTCTCCCCCTTAATTTGTGTAGCCAATGTGTTGAGGCATCTATCAACATCATACAATATATGATTATTCTCATCGGTCTACATGCTAGTATACTCAATCCTCATTTATCTCTTGAACTTAGTCAAGGATCATAGGAAACTTTACATTCGTGGTCACCCTTATCCTTTAGGAGATGAAACTTCAGGTTTTAGGAGCTTCAGGTCCTTTACTTATTAATGTAAGTAATCAAGTTTATCATGCCACATAATATTCAAACTTAACTTCATGTTAGTTTATAATGCGTATTGTAGACATCTTTTCTTTAGACATTCTTCAGGCTAGTCTATGAGATGAATACTCAGTCAATATCATCATATGACAACCATTTTGTCAAAATATATCTTTATAAATATATATCTTCATAAATTCTTGTATCTTCAGGTAACAAGATAGATACTCTTCCGGAGTCTTTTATGAGATCGTTCCCTTAGAACATAATATCCACACCAAAATTTCAATTTGCATGGTAATGGAAAACTTCCGGTTTCCAATTAAAATAATTAAACTGAATGACATCATCGTAAAACATAATTATCTACCATTGAAAATCCGCACCTGGGTGATCCATTAATAATTTGGAAGATCATCAACTCAAAATCGAATAAGCCTTATATTAGATTTCTTGAAAAAATGATGCCTCGAGATGGGTGCATTCAGAACTAAATTGTGTCTTCAAGACATTCAAATGGAACCATACATATATAGGTTCGATTTAGTAATCACTATCACGACTTACGGTTGCGCCCTTAACCGTAACCTCTTTCACACCCTCTTCCGGAGGAGACATGCTTCTGGCATGCGAGAGGTTGTCGTATATATACTAGACCATTCTTGGCGGTCATTAATAAATTGTTCTGAATATGATATAACCCTATTGTTATTGTACTACTACTAGAGTACATGATTTATTAGGAGATTCTCTTACTCTTCAGGAGCTTATAGTAATTCCTAATTGTAAATATCGAGTCTACAGGATCTCGTGTAGTTGGTGATGATTAAGTTCATGCATAACACAATTCTACCAGAATTCCAGTGTTGCATGTTTCTCCCAAAACTTTACTAGCCATAACTTTGGCATTTGAAACTCATATCAAGTTGTTTCTTCTGGAAACACTTATAGTATGTGAATTAAAATGCAACAATCATAACAAATATTAGACATTTTCTCATATTCATCAAGAATAGAAACCTCGTGAAATCTCAATTGTCAACTTCGGGTAACAAAAGGAAAGCTTTTATCATCTACCACCACGACCTCCATCACGGCTTCCACCACGGTCGCTTCCACGGTAGCCACCACGGCCTCTACCACGACCTCCACCATGATCGCCACCACGACGATTACCACGCCCTCGGGCTCTACCACGTCCTATACGGGAGGAGGTAGCATTTGCATTAGGGGCAACTCTATATGAGTCAGATAGTGGTGTGGGACCAGTAGGTCGGGTTTGATGATTATTGAGAAGAAATTGGTTGTTTTCTTCTGCTTAAATCAAGCAAGACAATAACTCCGAAGAGGTTTTGAACCCATGTGTCCTGTACTGCTGCTGGAGCACAAGGTTATTAGCATGGAAAATAGAGAATGTTTTCTCAAGCAAATCATCATCTTCTATACTCTCTCGACATAGCCTTAATGTGGAAACGATACGAAATAATTCAGAGTTATATTCAGAGACCTTTTGAAAATCTTGGAACTTCAAGTGCATCCATTCAAACCTTGCACGAGGTAAGAAAACAGTTTTGTAATGCTCAAAACCTTCCTTCCTATACGGGAGGAGGTAGCATTTGCATTAGGGGCAACTCTATATGAGTCAGATAGTGGTGTGGGACCAGTAGGTCGGGTTTGATGATTATTGAGAAGAAATTGGTTGTTTTCTTCTGCTTAAATCAAGCAAGACAATAACTCCGAATAGGTTTTGAACCCATGTGTCCTGTACTGCTGCTGGAGCACAAGGTTATTAGCATGGAAAATAGAGAATGTTTTCTCAAGCAAATCATCATCTTCTATACTCTCTCGACATAGCCTTAATGTGGAAACGATACGAAATAATTCAGAGTTATATTCAGAGACCTTTTGAAAATCTTGGAACTTCAAGTGCATCCATTCAAACCTTGCACGAGGTAAGAAAACAGTTTTGTAATGCTCAAAACCTTCCTTCCTATACGGGAGGAGGTAGCATTTGCATTAGGGGCAACTCTATATGAGTCAGATAGTGGTGTGGGACCAGTAGGTCGGGTTTGATGATTATTGAGAAGAAATTGGTTGTTTTCTTCTGCTTAAATCAAGCAAGACAATAACTCCGAATAGGTTTTGAACCCATGTGTCCTGTACTGCTGCTGGAGCACAAGGTTATTAGCATGGAAAATAGAGAATGTTTTCTCAAGCAAATCATCATCTTCTATACTCTCTCGACATAGCCTTAATGTGGAAACGATACGAAATAATTCAGAGTTATATTCAGAGACCTTTTGAAAATCTTGGAACTTCAAGTGCATCCATTCAAACCTTGCACGAGGTAAGAAAACAGTTTTGTAATGCTCAAAACCTTCCTTCAAACTCTTTCAGAGTTCAAAATGATTTTTAAGTGTCAAATATTGAGTTGTAGGTCATCATGAAGATGATGGCGAAGCAAAATCATTGCTTTGGCACAATCCTGCAGGGATGCGCTAGAACCCATGTAAGATAGTTACTTCCGGTAACATCAAGGGCGGTAAATTTCAGTCTAACGAGATTAGTCATCTATAAATAAATAGAGAAATAACATTTAAGATATATGTGCAACTATATATAATAACATTATAAACATGCGGTAGTGAAATTGAAATTATATACATCCGCATATAATTATATATATATATATATAATATATATATACACAAAAAATAAAATAATTAAATGACTAATACATATACAAATACACTTAAATAAAACATACATATACTATTACTGAGGCTGACTAAATAGCATCAAGTTTGGAAGAAAGCAAATTAAATGGATAATCCAAAAAAAAACACGTAAGGTCAATGGAGTATTAGTAAGGTCAATGGAGTATTAGAGTAATTCATGGTCAAAGGAAATTAAACAAAAATGAATCAAAATGGCATCTTAACCGGTTGCATAGAGTAATTCAACGGTTTAAAAATCATTAATTTGCCATTAGTAAGGTCAATGAATTAAAATGGCATCTTACCGCCCTTAACCGATCATGCAAGATCATCGGTATACGAAACAGTATACGAAACAATATACGGTATAAAATAAAATAAAATATATTTTATTTCGATAAGTATTGATAATCGAAAAATAATACAAGATCAATCACGGAAGTTCATCTTCTTCGAGAAATGATTATATATATCCACTTCAATGGATAAAACGAGATCGAATCACGAAAATTCACCTTCTTCGGGAGATGATTATATATAGATTATATATTTCCACTTCAGGGGATAAATCAATATGCATCGACATCGGGGGTACAATTTAAGCGAAATTGGATTAAACTTGTCTCTACGGGGACAAAATAATTACTTCATGGATCATAAAGAAAAACTATCACTTCATGGATCATAAAAACTTAATCGCTTCAGGGATCAAATGAGTCTTAATCGCTTATACAAAACTTAATCTCTTCAGGGATCAAATGAGTCCTAATCTCATTAGGATCAATTGAAGTATAATCGCTTCAGGAATGGATTGAAACATGACCGCTTCAGAGATCGAATTTAAACATGATCACTTCAGAGATCGATTGAAACTTAGATTGCTTCAGGGATCGCTTAAAACTTAGACCGCTTCAGGGATCGTGTTCTTGAGCATAAGATCAATTAGAATAAAATAAAATAAAATCTCTTCTTACCGTCTCCTTGTGCATAGATGATTATGCGAGGTGCATATATGATAGGAGATGCATCATTTCCTATGTAAGTGATATCGTGCTGATAACGTGTTACAAATCTAATGTGCTTGAACTAGAAGGAGAGAGTAGAAAGTAAGAAGTAGGAGAGTAAGAGAGAAAGAGAGAAAGAGAGAAATAGTATGTTTTGTTCTTCTCATTTATCCAAGCGAACTCAAGCCTATTTATAGGTCAATACATGAAAAGACCATAAGTCATGTAGTTATATGTACATCCATAACATAAGATAATATAACAATTAATCATTTATTGACCGGTTTTTTAACTATTTTAATTTCCTTCAATTCGTTAAAAAAAGATGGTCTTGCATAGGTTGGAACGTCAAAGCTGTTTTAACCCAAATATTGTCATAAAATCGATACGGCGAACGAGTTACTGCAATTTATCATGGACTACCCTAATCCTATAGGACAAAATATGTGTTAAGTTTGATTTTAGGCTTAGAATTATGGAGATGATGATTTGTTAGTTCTAATAGAATTTGAATCTATCTATATATATATAAATTATATATATTGTTAGGTTTGATGAAGTAATGTCAATTTGTACCTAATAAATGCTAATATTTTAAATTTTTATCTTAATTATTTATTCTCTTAAATGTCAATTTCATCACTAACTATTTAACTAAGAACACATCGTCTTCCTCTCCTTCCTCCCGTTCGTCTTCGTCTCCTTCTTTGGTTAGAAACTAATATGGATTAATTAGATATTTTAATATATCTATATATTATATATCTATACTGATGCAGCTAAGAGCAATTGCAACTGCTGAGGTGACATCAAGATAACTACGAGAAGGAGTAACAACCACTTAATTTTTTATGGGGATATACTTTTCTAATAGGGCAATTTTGAAATGCTAAAAGAATTGATAAACTGAACTATTTTGTATTTTAACGCATTAGGTGAAAGAGGAACGAACTTAACATCAAAAAGTTGTGTTTGCCTCACTTCAACATTTTTAATATCCTCTATATACTGAGGCTAAAATTACTTCTTTTTATCCGCTGAAAGAAGGTATCATGTCCACTGTCGTTATGTTGATTGAATTGATTCACGTTGTTAATAAATTTTACTTTGTTGGGGTTACATTTCTTTAATTGAAGAGATTGTGAATATGATTAGTCCAATCAAATTGTGAGACGTTTATTAAACAACGTTAAAATGTTAAACCATATAGAAAAAACTGTAATTGGCCCTGCGGGTAGCGCGGGGGTCCGATTCTAGTATTAATTAATTTTTTTTAAATAACTGAACGAATTTTCGTTTTAACACACACTTTCAACTAAAATAACAATCTTAATTATACTCTTTCGGTCTCTGAGAGCATCTTCACACTACTACAATAACGAGCAAATGCAGCGGTCGTTTGCAGCGGTTTTGTCTAATGCAGCGGTTATTTGAAGCGGTTTATATATTGCAGCGGTTCTTGTCGCGGTTTGTTGTCATATTCGGATTTTGCAGCGGTTCTTGTAGCGGTTTGTTGTCATATTCCGATTTTGCAGCGGTTTGACAACGGTTTTTGCAGCGGTTTTGTTTATAAAATTTAATTTGCAGCGGTTTGTATACCATAATGTAGCGGTTTGATTAAGAAAATTGAAGAAAGGTGTGGCGCGCTTACTAAATTGAGAGAGTAATTCTATAACCATGGATAGAAGTAACTTAAAGTGGTGGATGTTTCCTCGATGGAGCAAAGAATATGGAATAGGACTGGATGATTATATTGAGAGAGCTTTTTTAACCGAGAGAAAGGGAAATGAAATTCGTTGTCCTTGTAAAGATTGTTCTCTTAGAAATTGGTTATCTCGAGAGAAAGTTAGAGATCATATGGTTTGTAGACCTCTTGGTCGTCGACTAGCAGATGAACAAATAGATGTGGTGAATGATGGAAGGGGGGCAGCTGATAATAGAGAGATGAACAACTGTGATGATAGAATTGATGATCTGTTAAATGATACATTGAGAAATGGTCTGAATGAGGATACAAAGAATTTTTACAAGTTAGTGAAAGAGGGGCAAGAAGAACTATATCCTGGTTGCAAAGATTTTTCGAGGCTTTCTTTCCTGATTCGATTATTTGTGTACAAGCGAGACCATAAGCTGAGCAACGCTGCATTCACTGATCTGCTAAAACTAAAAGCGATGAAGCCTGATGCTAAGTTGCCTAGTTCATTTCATGAGGCAAGTGCTGTGTTGAAGGCATTGGGTATGGACTATATAAAGATGGATGCTTGTCCTAATGATTGCATGTTGTATTGGGAGGAAAATGCGGAAGCAACAAGATGCCATATATGTAAGGCTTCTCGTTGGAAATCAGATGAAAAAGACCAGGAAACTGGTAAGGTTTGTCGAATTCCTGCCAAAGTTTTGAGATACTTTCCCATCAAAAAGAGGTTGCAGAGGCTGTTTATGTGCCCAGAAATTGCCCGTAACATGACATGGCATGCAGATGGGCGTCCAATTGATTGAGATGCTAGTTAAGAAGAGTTCAAGCTCAATAACAACAACAAATCTAACATGACTCACCTAATGAAATAAACCTTAGTTGTAAAAAAAAGAATTACACTAGTAGAACTCATTCATCATGAACATGAGAGTTGTAATTAGAGCTAAGATCAATGTTAAGTATCCTCCTCCACTAAGATGGTGACCGACACTAGCTCTGTCCAAACCCGAGTAGATTGCTCGGAATTGGCGTCATTGTTGGTGTTGCTGTTGCCGGAACTACTGCATACAAAAACATATTGATGAACAATTTTAAAAACAAGGTGGATCATCAAGTAGTCTTAAATTTGCAGGTTCTTTCAGAATTCATGCTCACAAGTTTCCATCAAATTTCCTATGATCAAAGAAAGGTTACAGAATGTATGTTATGTGATTTGAAATAGTAGCTAGCTTGGTTCATGGAAAATGCATGAAGTGGCCATCAAATGTTTGTGATCAGAAGTAGGTGATTGTTTTAGGGTATGTTTGGATGTGAGATGAAACTAGGGTTTGTTTTAATGCACATAAATAACACATTAATACAATATAATACAAATAATGTCAAATAGCGTATCATCTATGTGTTCAGTGTTTGTATATAATATTTTCCGAATTTCTACTTTCACGGAGTTCTATTTGTATTAGGTTTGATTAATATTTCAAGTCTTGAGGACGATTTTGTTTGATGCAACTGGGAATATGTTTTTGCTGCCAAATGATGATTTTGACTTATGATCTTGTTTGTTTTTATCTTGTAGGTTTGCAGGCTTAAGATGGACATGATGCACTAAGTAGACTATTTTTGAATCTAGATGAAGCTTTTTTTGGAAGACTTGGATCTAACATACTGAAAATTTAGTGCATAATTTTGGTATAGGGGTATCTTAAACTAGCTAGCATTTTGGTAAAGTTATGATATATGTGGAACTTATTCATGTATTTATAAACTTTGTAATGAAACTTGAAAGTTTTTAATCTAGTGAATTATGGATTTCATGAATGTTGTGTTGCTTATTTAAATTATTCAGGTGTATGAGAAATGTTGATTTACAAAATTAGCATTTAAAATTCAATTTAAAAACCGCTGCATTAGACAAAAAACCGCGGCATATAGTGAATAACCAAACCGCGGCATATAGTGAATAACCAAACCGCTGCATATAGTGAATAACCAAACCGCTGCATAAAGCTACATAAAGCTGCATAACCGTTGCATAATTAATGAAAAAAACCGCTGCAATAGGTTAGAATCTGCTTCAAAAGAAAACTGTTCAAACACAATAATAACCGCTGCAAAAGGTATCCAACCATTGCATTTGAGAATCTACAACCGCTGCAATTAAACCGTTGCAAATAACGACCGTTGCAGTGGTTTTTAGCTGTTGCGAACAAACCGCTGCATTAGGGTGCAAAAACCGCTGCATTAGACCTAATGCAGCGGGAGCAGATGCAGCGGTTTTCTAGCCTATTGCAGCGGTTTTTGACCGCTGCATTAGGTCGTTATTGTAGTAGTGTCAACAATGAAACTCTGTTTGAGTTTCATATCTAATTTTATTATTTTTTCTTTCTTCCACGTCATCATGTGTTACTCATAATCCACAACCATAAAATTTGAATAATATATCACATAATTGTGAGATCATCATATGCCATCATATAATAACATAAATTTGTATGTTTAACATAGTTAATATGGATATCATTAGATAGATAAAACTATTTTAAATATTTTTCTCAAAGAATAAATAATCAACTTTCTTTTAATAGTGAGTTAATAGAGTTACAAAATAAAATTTAAACACTCAAGACATTACCATTCTTCCATTGGCCCATGTGTATTATTTTTATTGGCACAAATGAAAAATAGAGCTTCAATTGTGTTAGGGAGAGTTTCAAGCAGATGAAACCCAATACTAATCATTACCTAGAGACATTAAAAAATTGTGTCAACTCATTGCCACTTCATTTTATTTTCCATTTTAAAAAATCTTATGAAACTCTAGGTTTCATGGTTGAAGATGGACTAAAAGATGTTATCACTTTGTCCTTTACACAAGAATCAAGACCAGTAAAAGTGTACCAAAAGCTTGTCATAAACCCATTTTTTAGCCAATTGTGAATTTATTAAAACATTTGGACTGTTTTACCCCTAAACATTTGGGGTTTACAATCAACCAAAAAATCTCCGGAACAACCTCCAAACCAGAGCTCAAGGTGAGACACAAACACAAACACAAATCAAAATCAGCTTCCAAACCAAAGCTCAAAGAGAAAAACAAATCAAATCGAAGGTAATTGAACTAACCAAACCAACATCAACAACTAAGGACTAGAAAAACCTAAGGCCACCTTCATTCATGAAACCCCAAGTCGCATAGCATGGATCGCATAACATATTTTATTATTGTATCTCCTTTTCACATCACCTATGTTACTCACCTCACTTTTTCCTCCACAATGGGGGTTACATGAGGAGGGTTACATGTATACATATTTATTTAGCAATTATATATTTACACAATATAATAATACATATATCTTAAATTCAAATTTTTAATAAATACTGTATTATAATTTTATTATTTTAGATTAATTTAAGTGTAATTTTCTTTATACTTTCAAATGAAATTAATACAAATCAACGTCATTATGCTTAAACTTCATTCAAACGAAAAAGAATAGAAATACAACAAGTACATAAAATCAAATAGTATTTCCTAAGTAAACAATATGTTTCTAGTTTCTAGTTTTCATGAGTGAATAATAACTTCATGTTTATGATTCGAAATTAGCAATTATGTTTCTAGTGTTTCTAAGTGAACAATTATGTTTTTATTCTGTATTGAGCTTGAATTTTAAATCAAATAGTATTTTTAAACGTAATCTATATATGATTAACTCAATTTATTTAAATAGACTAAAGTAACATGTATATATGGAATATGAGTGTCTATGTGTAGATAAAAATAAATTATAAATATTAAAATATTTTTTTCTATTTTTATAATCTATATAAGCCTAATATTTGGTTGAAAGACTATATTATATTACTTAAATACAAATTTATGAGAACCATTGAATCATTTTTAATCAATGGTTGAAAATGGATGAAAAGTGGTCCCCTATTCCTATGTAACTCAAATCTGGGTTACATATGATGTAATTCAAGCATGAGTTACATAGAAAAAAGTACATTTTGTTATATAATCAATTATTATTTTATTTTATGTAACCTCCATTGTGGATAGTCTAAGTCATTATTTGGTTTCTCTGACAAATTCTGAACAAATTAATATTAAAAAAAAATGGTTTAAGGGAGTAAAATATATACAAAAATTATATGTAAGACCCATATCTTCGGTTTTGGAGATTATCTACGTTTTTTTTACTAAACCAAATTGAAAGATTTCCTTCTCCTGTACGTATTTTTGCTAAACCAAATTGAAAGATTTTCTTGCCGTTATCATTAAAGTGCCTTACAGAAATAAAGTACTTAACTTATTAATTAAATTGAAATAAAGTTCATAACACTAACATATAAATTTAAAACACATAAAATTACAAGGATTCAAGCAATGCAAATTATCCATAAATCAGTTATCAAAGGTCTTCAAATTTTCTAGATCAGTCTTCAATATATTAATAATATTACTCTTTTTAAATTATTCTCAATTTGTCATTATTTATAAATTAAAATAATAAGTAGTGATATGTGATATATGTAATTCGTGAATATTTTAGGATGACATATGATGATGTAAAAAGGTAGAAAAGAAATTTAGAGTTTCATATGTAAAAAAACATGATTGTAGAAAATGAGTTTCATAAAGTGATGTGGATGAAAGAGAAGATTAAAAAGGTAAGTTAAGAAACTCTAGTGCGTTTCATGGATGAAGACGCTCTAATTTGACTAATCCATAATAATAAAAAATAGTAGCATAACAAAAACTTAATTAGATTAATCTACTCCTAATATAACTAAGGTTTTGTTCGGTATATTGAGGTGAAATAGTAGCTGGAGATGAATAAGTAGCTGAAACTGGAGCTGGAGCTGAATGAATAGCTGAAGCTGAAGATGTAAATGATGTTTTAAAAGTTACTTAAATGTTCGGTAATTCTAGCTGATTTTTTAATAATAGTAGTAAAATTACGAAAAAGGACATAAAGAATTATTTAAATCTTTATTGATAAAGGATAATAATGGATTAAAAATTAAATTTAGTTTGTTAAGCTCCATTAACCTAGGGGTGTAACATTAACAAATTAAGCTACTTTAATCTACATTAATCTTGTTAAGCTAGACCCTTCATATCTCAACTACTTCGACTATTTCAAAGAATGGAAGACTAGTGAAGGTTTACAAAGGAGGTGTTACTCGAAGAGTTCGAGCTTTTGATTCGAAGTTACCGACAAGGTTAAATAGCTATAATATGCATTGAAAACAAGTTTCATTGAATTCCGACGTCGTTCGGGCATCGAACCACCTATTCTCGACTTTAACAAGCCATCCGGACCGATGAGGTGTTTTTGAGTATTTTCGATCATCTTTTTGTGAAGGGGAGACCTTATACACTCTTTATATGCCTAATAACTCATAATTGTATAAGTTTTTGAAACATAATCAACATCGATGTACTAGACCCTTCATATCTCAACCACTTCGACTATTTCGAAGAATGAAAGACTAGTGAAGGTTTACAAAGGAGGTGATACTCGAAGAGTTCGAGTTTTCGACTCGAAGTTACCGAAAAGGTTAAATAGCTATAATATGCATTGAAAACAAGTTTCATTGCATTCCGACGTCGTTTGGGCATCGAACCGCCTATTCTCGACCTTAACAGGCCACCAGGACTGATAAGGCGTTTTTGAGTATTTTTGATCAACTTTTTGTGAAGGGGAGACCTTATACACTCTTTATATGCCTAATAACACATAATTGTATAAGTTTTTGAAACATAATCAACATCGATGTACTAGACCCTTCATATCTCAACCACTTCGACTATTTCGAAGAATGAAAGACTAGTGAAGGTTTACAAAGGAGGTGATACTCGAAGAGTTCGAGTTTTCGACTCGAAGTTACCGAAAAGGTTAAATAGCTATAATATGCATTGAAAACAAGTTTCATTGCATTCCGACGTCGTTTGGGCATCGAACCGCCTATTCTCGACCTTAACAGGCCACCAGGACTGATAAGGCGTTTTTGAGTATTTTTGATCAACTTTTTGTGAAGGGGAGACCTTATACACTCTTTATATGCCTAATAACACATAATTGTATAAGTTTTTGAAACATAATCAACATCGATGTACTAGACCCTTCATATCTCAACCACTTCGACTATTTCGAAGAATGAAAGACTAGTGAAGGTTTACAAAGGAGGTGACACTAGAAGAGTTCGAGTTTTCGATTCGAAGTTACCGACAAGGTTAAATAACTATAATATGCATTGAAAACAAGTTTCATTGCATTCCGACGTCGTTTGGGCATAGAACCGCCTATTCTCGACCTTAACAGGCCATCAGGACCGATAAGGCGTTTTTGAGTATTTTCGATCACTTTTTGTGAAGGGGAGATCTTATACAGTCTTTATATGCCTAATAACACATAATTGTATAAGTTTTTGAAACATAATCAACATCGATGTACTAGACCCTTCATATCTCAACTACTTCGACTATTTCGAAGAATGAAAGACTAGTGAAGGTTTACAAAGGAGGTGTTACTCGAAGAGTTCGAGTTTTCGACTCGAAGTTACCGACAAGGTTAAATAGCTATAATATGCATTGAAAACAAGTTTCATTGCATTCCGACGTCGTTTGGGCATCAAACCGTCTATTCTCGACCTTAACAGGCCAATAGGACCGATAAGGTGTTTTTGCGTTTTTGAGTATTTTCGATCAACGTTTTGTGAAGGGGAGACCTTATACACTCTTTATATTCCTAATAACACATAATTGTATAAGTTTTTGAAACATAATCAACATCGATGTACTAGACCCTTCATATCTCAACTACTTCAAACCGGATTTCATCCATGCGTCAAGGTTATGCTCACCTATTCTGTAACTTTATCAATCTGTAACTTTATCAATCTGCCTAATAACACATAGTTACCGTTAAATCCATGTGCGCAGATCCAATGCGCACACATTTTTAACGGTAACAAACTGTGCGCAGTTATGTTGCGCACACTTTTTTACCGTTAAAAATTTGTGCCCAGTATATCTGCGCAACTTAACTGCGCACAAGTCCTATGCGCAAAACGTCTGCGTATAGGATTTTAGAATTCGAAACGCTATGCGCAGATGTGTTGCGCACAGGTGTTGCAGTACGCGTGTCATCAGCGCATCAATTTGTCAGACGGCGCCAACAATTTCATTTTTATCCCCAAAATACCCTTGTGCGCTGAACAACTGCGCATAGACTTATGCGCTTAAGAACTGCGCACAGATTGGCGTGCATATAGTGAAAAAGTCGCGTGTATATAGGCGTTTCGTAAATATGAGTGATTAATAGGCTTTTCAGGCTATAATCATTTGGACTGGGCTGAATTAGGGAATTGAATTATATTTAAAATTTAGATTATGCTAATTAGGGTGGATTTGTTTGGATTAGAATAAGTTGGTTTTGTTTTGTTATGTTTGAAAGATTAAGAAGTTGTTTATGATTTAGTTTTAATTACATTTAAAATATTAATCTAGATTAATTAGACATTTTTTTATGTTAATTAAGAAATGAGTTATGTAAAAATAGAAGAGATTTAATGAAGCTTAAGGTGGTTGATGAAAATTAATGGTGAAAAATAAGATAACAAAAGATGATGTAGATAGTTTTTGACATATATAATCTAATCTAATCTAATCTATATAATATAAAAATCGCGGATTGACGAAATTAATATCTCCGCCATAAATTGCTTTCCTTTGATTCCAAGATTAGGATGGGCTATATAGCTGGGCTGTGACCTATTTAAATTGGGCTATATAAGTGGGTCATATATGAACAAAGTTGTATTTTCCCTAACATAGTAACACAGTCTCAAAACCCTGATTGCAATTAGGATTTTCTTTGACTAAAAAATCAATCTTACTCTTTTCCTCTCCAAACGCCTTTACATTCACTTTTCAACGATCGACTTTAATACAAGATTCGTAACTGTCGGCCTCATGAATTGAGTATATACATGTGCACAACGACGTAATTGTTGAAATGTGATACCCAATTGGGTTTCTTCTCCTTACTCAGGTATTCTATTTCTCATTGGTTTCAGTCGATAATCTCTTCATTTTCCTTCATCCTATGTACAAAATTACCATGTATAAATGCAATATAACTTTTTAATAGAAGTGAAGATCTTTACACTATATGTGTGCTTCTTCTTCCTCTTATTTTTCTTTTGTAGTAGAGAGAAATGCAATAAGATAGGAATGTTGAGAATGACGGCTACTTTTCTCATTGATTTTAGGGTAACTGTAGCAACAATATATACTACCTTTACAATCTTGATATTGCACCATCTTGTGCCAAATGTCAACAGATCCTATATTACATAGAGTATTCTAGAATCATAAGAGATATTTATTGTTTGAGCACCTGCTGCTACACTCCTTTTTCACGTGCTTCACTATCCCCCCTCGAACCAAACTCTCGCAAGCAGAGTTTGGGGCGCATCAACAGAAAACGAGCAGTGGACAAAGGCTTAGTAAGCAAATCTGCAATCTGATCTTGGCTGGCAAAAAAAGCAATAGCAAGGGTCTTGCAGTTTACGCGCTCGCGGACAAAGTGATAGTCCAAGGAGATGTGCACCTATGTTGTCACACCATAGAGTAGGCGCCTTGGGGAGTGCAATGCCAAAATCAGCTAAGAGAGACTGGAGCCAAATGGTTTCAGAAGTTGCTTGTGCAAGGGCCCTATACTCAGCCTCCGTAGTCGAACGAGAAACCGTCGGTTGCTTTTTGGAACTCCAAGAAACTAAGTTCGGACCGTGGTAAATGCAGTATGCACCAATTGAGAGAAGATTCGACAATGGTTCACCTCCTGAATCAGCGTCGGAGAAGGTTGAGAGAGAGTGATCTTTGGAAGACGAAATGCTGAAAGTCAGATCTAAGGTCGCATTCAAGTATCGGATGATGTGCTTAACCGCTTGCCAGTGATTTTCACGGGGAGAGTGCATAAATTGGCAGACTTTGGTGACAGCAAAAGCGATGTCAGGTCTGGTGAAGGCCAAATATTGGAGTCTGCCGACGATGCTGCGGTAATGAGAAGGATCAGGGTAGGGGGGTGCGGCAGCGAAGGCGTCAAAGGTCGTGGACATGGGAGTGGATACAGGCTTACAGTTTGTCATAACGGCTTTGTTGATGAGGTCCCTAATGTGTTTGGTCTGGGAGAGTTTGAAGCCAGCAGGAGATCGTTGGATATCAATGCCAAGGAAAAAGTGGGCTGGTCCGAGATCCTTGACAGGGAATAGGCTGGACAATTTTGTGATGAAGGATGAGGACAGGGTTTGGTCAGAGGTGATAACAAGGAGACCGTCAACGTAAATGAGGACGAAAGCATATTGGGAGCCTTGCTTGAATGTAAACAGGGACGTATCAACAAGTGAGGCAGAGAAAGCCATAGTCACCAAGGCATCACTTAATTTTTCGAACCATGCCCTGGGCGCCTGCTTAAGGCCATACAAACAACGATGTAATTTACAAATATGAGTAGGAAATTGAGGATGAGAAAAACCTGGAGGTTGGGATATGTAGACATCCTCTGACAAGAGACCATGTAAGAAGGCGTTTTGTATGTCCAGCTGCCGAACCGGCCAATCGTTCATTGCAGTGAGAGAAAGAAGTAGTCGAATTGTCGATGGCTTTGCAACGGGGCTGAAAGTCTCCGAATAATCAACCCCGTGTTGTTGGTGGAACCCCTTCGCAACGAGCCTAGCCTTCCGTCTTTCCAGAGATCCGTCAGAGTTCCTCTTTGGTTTGAACACCCATTTGACCCCCAAAGTATTGATGTGAGAAGAGGGGGGAACAAGTGTCCAGGTTTTGTTCTCTAGTAATGCTTTGAACTCAGCTTCCATCGCCTCTCGCCATTCTTTGTGTTTGGCAGCCTCTGAGTAGCAGGTTGGTTCTTCAGGAACCATGGCGGTGGCATTGTAGTGGGGAGATGAGGGCCAAGGGATTGTGCCATCAGTTCTTTGGAGAGGCTTGAAGATGTTGTGTTTAGAGCGGGTTTGAATTTGAGAGGGGATGGAAGGCAAGGGATCGGCTGAAGGAGCGGTGAGAGAATCAATTTGGGCGGTGGTTATGTCTGGAAGAGAGGTCGATGAAGGGGAACTCGATGAGGGAGAGGGAGAAGGAATTGGAGTAGTGTGCAGATTGGGGTCGTGTGATAGAGTGGGCTGAGGTGTGGAAATGGGCCTATATGTGGAGTTGGGTTGGCATGGAGTGGGAAGGAGACCAGGTAGAGAGGGCAGGCTGGCAAGGGATGGATAGGGAATTTTTGTGGGCTGGGCCAACATAGAGTAAGGAAAAGTGGATTTGTGGAATAAAACATCCCTGGAAATGTAAGTCCGCCTATCTACCCTATTGTAACATATATATCCCTTGTGTTGAGAACTATAGCCCAAAAATAATGTGGGGTGAGACCGAAAAGATAACTTGTGACAATTGTAAGGGCGGGGATTGGGAAAGCAAAGACACCCAAAGACTTTTAGAAATTTGTAATCCGGGAATTTGGAGAAAAGTTTGGTGTAGGGGGTGTCATTGCTGAGGACAGGAGTGGGTAGGCGGTTTTGGAGATAGGTGGCGGCCTCGAAAGGATAATCCCAAAATTGAAGCGGAAGGGAAGCATGTTTGAGAAGGGTTAAGCCGGTGTCAACGATGCGACAATGACGACTCTCAACACTACCATTTTGTTGATGTGAGTAGGGACAAGTGAGGCGATGGGAAATGCCATTGGTTTCAAGAAAAGATTTAAGAGGTTTGAATTCCGTCCCCCCATCGGTTTGAATGGAAATGATTTTTGTGGATAGGAGATTGCTAATGAGGCGAAAGAATTTTTCGGCAATTTGTGGAACGAGAGATTTGGATGCGAAGGGAAAGATCCATATGAATTTGGAGTAATCGTCAACAATAGATAGAAAATAGCGATGTCCATTAGTCGAAATAAAGTGGGCTGGACCCCATACATCTAGAAAAAGAAGTTCTAAAATCTGAAAAGACCTAGATGGGCTTGGCAAATGGGGTAGGGCATGGGCTTTGGCCCAAGAGCAAGCTTGACAAGGAGTACTCAGTTTAGGGCTAGTGCTGGAAAGTTGATGTTGCTGAAGAATGGTCCTCGTGATACGAACAGAGGGATGTCCCAGTCTGCTATGCCACAAGTTGTGCTGATGTGCTGTTGTTGTGGTGGAAAAAGCTGTCGGTGGTGGTGACGCGGCATCGGCAGGGAGGACATACAAACCGTCTCTAACGTGGCCCTTGAGGAGAGTTGCCTGGGTCATGGGGTCCTTCACAAAACAAGAAGAGGGATGAAACTCAAAATATACATTGTTATCCACACAAAATCTATTGACAGATAAGAGATTCTTGGTAAGCAAAGGGGTGTGAAGGATTTGTTTGAGATGGAAAGAGTGAGAAGGAGAGTTTATAGAAGAGGAACCGTAGTTGTGTATCGGGACCATGGATCCATCACCTAGCGAGACCTGCTCTTATACCATAGAGAGAAATGCAATAAGATAGGAATGTTGAGAATGACGGCTACTTTTCTCATTGATTTTAGGGTAACTGTAGCAACAATATATACTACCTTTACAATCTTGATATTGCACTTGTGCCAAGCGTCAACAGATCCTATATTACATAGAGTATTCTAGAATCATAAGAGATATTTATTGTTTGAGCACCTGCTGCACTCCTTTGTCACGTGCTTCACTATGTAGGTTAAGAGGGGGGTGTGGCTAAAGTTGTCTATTGAGTATGCTAATCTGGTTGATGCAACAGTCAACGTAAGTGTCACATCTTTTGTTCCTCAATGCGTAGAAGCTTATAGTAGTGTTGGATTGAGTTTTCATTTTCGTAGGTGTTTCTCTGACGTTTTTCCATCTCTAAATTTTTTTCTTCTGCAACTATTCTTAGTGATTCTATTCCAATTCGTGTTTCTCCGGGAAAAGTTGAAGTCAATTCGAACAATCCAGTAGCCAAATTCCCACCTTCACCAACAAGTTAATTTTGCACGAACAAATCAGATTCGCTCCTCTTAATCAGGTATAGCATTGCTGAAATTTTGAATTTGCAGCAACCCTAACTCAAGAAGGTTTAGTTGATTCTTCTGATCAGGTATGATAACATTTTGTTGTGATAAATATTCTACAAACTCCGAAATAAAAAAATTGATCGGTAAATCCTGTTTTTGCAGACTTCCTATTGAACATGGAGCAGAAGAATCTCCATTTAGTAAGAAATCCTTAAATTTAAATGCTATTAATAGAATCCCAAAACATTACGAGGTCAACTATACCACAAATCCACAATAACCTTAATATTTCCGTATGATTCAAATTATTGTTCTCATGCCTTTGATATGCCGATTCCTATATTGTTGTCTCAATGTCATTTTAAATTTGTGTATTTTAAGATTATCGTCATGATACCCCTACAACAACCAACTTTTGGACGTTAAGTTTTTCTTTTGGTCAAGCTTTTGGGCATTAAGTTTATCTACAATTATTGATCATACATTCAGCAATTTTTTCCAAAATTTATTAGAAGTGACCACTGAATTGAACAGTGTTACTTCTCCATTTTGGATTTGAACAACAAGACTATGTTGCTACAAGGTGGTACAAGGCTCTAGAGTTATGTGGGTTATTTTCTTCTAAGGTAAATAATGTTTTTCCAATTTAATATTTCTATAGATTATATGTTCCTTCCTTTCTATATGTCGATAATTATATTATTGGTAGTGTCAACCTTCTCAATTTTCGTTATGAATTTGTGTATTTTAAGATTATTGTAATGGTCATCCAAAACTTGCCTCAAGGCGAAATGTTATTTGATTAAGAAACTAATATTCTTCATCTCTTATTATTGTAGGTGCACCAAATATATGATTAAAATATAATCTTGCAAATTGAGTTTATGCCTTATCGTTTCTTGTCTATATCTATATAATAATCCATGAGTTTGCAAAAGTAATGGTAAATTATACCGGGCTCAAATAATAAATTCCGAGCCTGATAGTGTTAATGGGCTCAAAAATTCCGTTTTCTCTTCACCCCGCTTCTTCTTCTTCTTCAATTCGTACCGCGCCCTTTAATTAACTATCGGGCCTGATTGTGCCAATGTGCCGTTTTAGGTTCATGCATCTGGCTTTCTTTCATCTCTTGGTTTTCCGCTCTTCTTCTTCTTCCGTATTCATTTTGCTGGGATACTAATTGCTTGCTGCTATATTCATGTCGTCCGTTTGAATTTCCCTCATTCATTCTCTTCCGATACATCGCGTCTCGAATGCCTTTTGGTTGATTTTCGTTGTGATATTTTTACCATTGATTTCACTCTTTCTTAGGGTTTGTTTCTGTCAATGATGACCAGCCTTCCGGTGCAGATTCTCATCATCTGTTTGATCAAATTCCTCAAAGAGATTTTAGAGGGTAGTTGTAATGGGGTCGAGAGGTGAGCCAAGTGGTGGTATTAGTTCTGGTAAGACGAGGATAGGAAGATACGAGCTTGGAAGGACTTTGGTGAAGGCAACTTCAAAGAAGGGTCTGAAAATTCTGTGTGATGATGAGGAGAGAGTGATGGACAAACTGTTGCTTTATTACAGCAAGAAGCCAGTTGGTGGTGGAGGTGAGCCCAGTGAAAAGTCAAGGAGGACCAAAGCTGAACCTTCAAGATCAATATCTCTTCATCACGAGCAATCGTCGTCTGAGATGAAGAAGTTGGTTTTCACTCAAGCTGTGTCACTAGACGAGGATGCATCAACCCCTGCGAAGCACGTCCACCCCAAGATGCCTGACTGTGATGATCTAGCTGCTCGGTTTGCTGCCCTCCGAAAGAAGTAAATTTCCATGTTTTTGTATTTGTTACATTTCATATTACAACGCTATTATTCTTGACCATAGTTTCTTCACCCATGTATAAAATATGCAAAAAACTATCTTGATTGTAGACTGAGACGTGTGTTGGTGCATTGGGTGGGAATCATATGATGTTGACTCTGATGAGCATGTGGCCATCAAGATTTTTGACAAGGATAAGCTTCTAAAGGCTAAAGCACAAGATGATCAACCATGTTAACTAGTTCATTTTGATTCCTGTTTTTTAAGGATTTTTCCTATGCGGTTTAACTGTTTGATTGTATTTGTTTTCCCTATAAACTGATTCGCTCATGATCATGTTATGAAGATCTGTTTTTTTCACGCTCTAGAATCAGTTGGGAAGCATAAGTTGGGTTAGCTATGAGAAATATATAGTTGGAAGTTGGTTCTGAAATTCACGGCTTACTTCTTTTAATATATGGAAAAGTTGTTGAAAGCTTGGTTTAGCTTTTACTCCTTCCTTTTAGATGTTTGAAGTGCATTAGATTTTTGGTATGTAACATCTCTGTTTTTTTTTTTATGACTGTGGAGTGATCCTTGCGACTCTAGAACTATCCTCGAAGCTCTCCATGAGCGAATCACCGATTTGTGTTGGGAATCTGCCTTGAAGGTCACATTTCCTCATCCGTTTATTTTCCTTTTCCGCTTTATGGCTTTTGTTTTTTCTTATGGAGACTACTGCTGGATTTTATGTGAGGGCATCATTTTTTTCCGCTGAAAATTCTTCTGCATGCAGGTTTCTGTTTAGTTGGACTTTGGGTTAAATCTTTATAATGTCAATAAATGACATTCTTAATTTGTTGCCCAATGATGGATAATCCTGTTCATGTTGTTTGGTTCTGGCAGAGTTTGTTTCTCTCTGTTACCATAAGCAGCAGCTCATGTTGATTTCCCTTCATAAGCCTCCATATTGCAAGTGTTCTCAGCAGCTCTGCTAGCACCACCACCTCACTGCGATGATTTAACGATCATCTTCTTCTTCTTTCTATACATGTACTCCGTATAATAATGTTCTTTTTTGTTGGTGGTGGTGCTTTAAGCTGCTGGTAATTTGAATCTGGGCTGGCTTTAATTGGAAGCAGTGACTACTACTGGGCTTAATCTGAGGGCCTCATTTTTTGCTCATTACAAACATTTTTAAACTAACTTTTTGGTATCTTACAATGTTTATTGATGCAACATCTTCTGATTGAGTTGATTCCAGAAATTTGAATAATCAGATATAAAAGATATATGAACATTTGTTCCCATACAAATCTTTAAAACTTCACCAAGTACCAAAAGAATACAAGAAAATAGTGTGGCGCCCGCGGGTCAGACGACACAGCCGCACCCGCGGGTTTCACCCTCAGCCAAGGATCCGAGAAAGCACAAGCCGCGCCTGCGGGTCCGAAACCGCGCCCGCGGCCCTCTACCATCCTGAAATTATGGGGAATCCAAAACCGCGCTCGCGGCTCTCAACCTGCGGGTGCGGTTCCTCGACAGAAGAATCAAATTGATGTCTTTTCCAATTGAAGTATTTTGTGTTTAATTCTACCAACTGTCCACACGTTTTTATTACCTTAATGTGGTTGTTACAATTGCTGATGACTATTTAGGTTGTGGATGATCATCCTTGATGAGATACCTTTTGTTTACTTAAGTTTTTGGAGAGTTTTTCACAAAACTTATGAGTTGCTAAAGTTCCTTTGTTTCACTTGGCGTTTGAAGCTTTTGGATTCAACAAGTTGTGAGTTTATCCTTTCCCTTTGTCTACTCTTTGATTGTCTCAACTCTCTTGTTTGTATTGTCCATGAACTAGATTTACTACTTTAGACTGATCACCTAAGTTAGTTTTATCTTATTCATATTGCTAGAGTTTGATACTTGTAGTTGAATTATCATACTTGTTGTGTAGCACAATCTATTTGCATGAACTAGTTGTGATTGTTATTAGAGAAGAGAATTGAGTACATGTCGAGTATCCGACTAGTTGTCCATGATATTGCATGTATATATCTATTCCTGAATGCATTGCTACTTTGTTATTGAACTTTGATAGTTTCAAGGTTATAATCGAGTAAGGGTTATGAGGACTAGTTGGACTAATAACTATTCAAGAACAGGAATTAGAACGATCACTTGAGAACTTGACATAGGGATGAAAAGGATTCTAAGATCAACTTGTTAATCTAATTGTGGATAATCGCTAAGTGGAACACTTCGCTTAATATTGTTATAACCAAGTTGACATTCGATACTTCGTATCAAAACCATTAAAACCCCCCCTTTGGTTACGTTTATTGGTTAGTCATTGTGGTAACTTAAGAATTTAATAAACTGATTCTCTTGGGATTCGACCCTTGCTTGCGCACTATATTACTTAGTTTGCACGTTAGGATTACTTGACTTGGCACACGACAAACCAACCACGTCAGTACCGTGAGGAGCGTAGGAGGGTAATGGACCTAAATTCCAAATCCACTACCGTCAACCTTAATAGTTGTCTTCTTAATTCAGTTTTTATAACTGAGTAGCTGTGTGCGATTTATTTCAGCTTTTGCTGATCAATTTTTCAATCTTGGTGAGCTTTCAGTCTCGGGATTGAAGGTGAATTTTTTTTGGTATTGTTTATTTTTAGCAATGATCCCCTAAAACACAATATGAAATTTCTCTGGAGGCACTGTTAATTGAATGCTCCTTCTTAGGAGTTGCTTTATCTTTCAATGTTGTGTACCTTTTCTGATGTGTGTATTTATTCTTGGCTTTTGGTCTATTAGATTAGTAAAAGAGGGGATAATGTGGATGAGAAGATAAAGAAGCTTGATGCTGAACTTGCAAGATGCAGAGAACAAATCAATAGAATGCGTCCTGGCCCTGCTCAGGAAGTTGTGAAGGCTCGAGCAGTGAGACTCCTTTAGCAAAAGAAGATGTAAGGCATGTTCTCTCTAATACTTATTGATTGTACTTAATTACGAATGTTCACCACTGTGGAATTGTCTTTTGTTGGTTAGAATGTAGTAGAATGCAACAGATAGAAACTAAGTTTTGGACATGGGTTACCCGTGTATGCTTTTTGTAACTCACGTAAGTTTCTAAAGTGCTTCCTGGTGGAAGGAGGATTTTGTATACATTCATCTAAGTAGAAACACTACGAATTTACATCAAGTTTACTTTGATCAGTTATAATTCACTGATATCGTGTGATTCCAGGATTGCATTTGTCACACCTTTAAAATTTGGTCACATACTCTTTTTCCCTACGTTTACTATTTACACTTTACCAGTCTCCATGGATCACAACTCACAAGGGATGTGTGTCTAATTGGATAGGTAAAGAAAGTATACAGTAAATGATTAATGACTATTATACTCTCAAGGGATGTGTTTTGATAAGAAGGAGCAACACATCCATTGAATTCTACACTTTATTGACATGGCTTTTTCTTATTAGACTAATTTGATAATCCTTCTGATTAGGCTAAAGTCGTAGTGCCAAATCAAAGAAAACTCTAAACACTAACTAAAGTATAGCAAGCAAGTAGAGGTCGAACCCAAGGGAATCAAAACACCAATCGCTATGCAGTCAAGCGAAATACCAACTAACAAACAAGTAACAAGTAACCAGGGGGGGTTTTGATTGTATGAAACACAAAAGTAACAAGTATCAAGCAAAGGGAGTTTGGGTGAGAATATGATGAGAAGGGGTTTCACCTAGCAAGTATCCACACAACAGTCAATCAAGTTGATCATAGATTTATCTCAAGTTCTATTCAATCCTAGGGAATGTTCCTATTCCAATCTTTAATATATCAGCAGGTCAACCGGTCCTGATAATACTTACTATTCAACAATCAGGGAAACCTCTCAAGATTAGATGAAATAGCAGCAAAGGGCACAAGAATCATAAGGATGCATGCAATAACTTACAACCGTCAAGTATTAACATGCAATCAATTCTCTTTCATAAAAGCAATCAACTACCAGATCATGCAGATATGAGCGCTACAATGACAAGGAATTCCACCGTATATTCCTAGTCTAGCAATAGAAAACTATCAATCAAACTAGGTGATCAAGCTAGCAAAACTAATAGAAATCAATAGATGAAGAACAAGAGAATTAATACAAACCCATAGGAAAAGAACAAGAGTTTAGAAATCTCACAACTTAATAACTGAAGGTTTCAACCTCTAAGTAAAACAATCACTAGTGGAAAAAACACCTGTTGAGGCGGTCAAAAACCCCCCTGTTGAGGCGGTCAGGGGTCGCTGCAAGAGGGGGGCTGCAACAGGTCATGAGCTGTTGAGGCGGACAGCGCCCGCCTCAACAGAGGGGTCTGTTGAGGCGGTCGGGAGGGTGACCGCCTCAACAGATGCAACGTTTTCTACCTCTGTTGAGGCGGGCAGAAGGGCGACCGCCTCAACAGAGGGGGTCTGTTGAGGCGGGCAGAAGGGCGACCGCCTCAACAGAGGGGGTCTGTTGAGGCGGTCAAAATGGTGCCCGCCTCAACAAGTAGGCAAAAAATTTATCTGTAGAGGCGTATTGATTCCGCCCGCCTCAAAAACACCGATTCCAGCAAGAACACCACCGATTCAGAACAACACCGATTCCAGAACAACACCGATATATCTAGCAACTATATCAGAACAACACCGATTCCAGCAAGAACAAGTGTGTAAGAAATACAAAAACAAGAACAGTAATATCAGAATACAAAAACAAGAACACTATATAAGAACAACACCAGATCCAACAACTTCGAAATTGTAGCATCGATCAAAATATTGAGCAACAATTGTAAAATTTCTTACACAGTCCAGCAACTTCGAACAACACCCACAAACCGATCTCTGTATAAAAACTAACCCAAAAAATTGCAAAAACTAACCCAAACAATTGCAAAAACTAACCCAAACAAAAACAATCTTCAACAAACTAATCCAGATCTGATGGAGATGGAGACGGCGAAGTCGAACTCGAACTCGAGCCGAGAGAGATGGAGACAGTGAAGCCGAAGACAAGAGCGATGGGACGGTGAAGCCGAGAAGATGAACACCCGATCTGATGGAGATGGAGGCGACGAAGTTGAAGCTCTAGCCAAGAGAGATGGAGACGCTGCAAATCTGGGTTCCAGAGAAGATGAACACCAAATCTGATGGAGATGGAGATGGAGACGGAGAAGTCGAAGCTTCAGCCGAGGACAAGAGTGATGGGTGAATGAGATCTGATGAGGGAAAGAAGCAAAGAGTTTGATGGGTGAATGAAGAGTTTGATGGGAAGGGATGATAATAATGGAGATCGTTTTTTATCTGAGGGAGAATAAAGAAGCACAAAGAATTTCAAACCGTTAGATTAAATTTTTTACACCTAATCAACGTTGGAAAATGGTGATCCGTGGACATGTGTAGGATAATTAGAGGCGGGCGCATGACTGCCCGCCTCTAATTTTTGTGTTATTTTGAGGCGGGCGACTTACTGCCCGCCTCTAATCTCTTCGTCGCATCATTTGAGGCGGGCGCCTTACTGCCCGCCTCTAAGTTTTGGGCTCTGTTGAGGCGGGCGCCTTACTGACCGCCTCTAAAGTACCTGTTGCAGCGAACTAAACGACTGACCGCCTCAACAGATAGTAGAATAAGACTTTTTGCGTCGGTTTTTAAGGTGACCGCCTCAACAGGGGGGCTGCAACAGGTGTTTTTTCTACTAGTGAATGGAGATTAGTTCCTGCTCATGGTTGCAGAACTAAATTGTCTGATGGAAAAGATGATGATAGATGATGGAAAAGAAGATGATAAGATGATGATGGCTAGGGTTCTTAAATAGAGACTAACCCTAAAAAATATGGTAAAAGAAATATCCTAAACGAAATAATAAAATAAGGAAAAGGAAATAAAATAAACAAAGGAAAATAAGGAAAGTCCGGAATGTCTTCGGCCTTGTTGTGGCGATCACCATAGATGTCTGGCGATCGCGGTCTTCATGTAAAGCTCTGCCTTGTCTCTGTCGCCCCATGGCGATCGCCGTAGAGTCATGGCGATCGCCATGATCTCTCGAACTTATGAAGAGCTTCTGTTGTAGAATGGCGATCGCCATAGTGATGGTTGCGATCGCCGCTGCTCCAAAGAATATCTTCAAGTCTTCATGTCTTCAATCTTTGATCTCTTCTTCTTCGGTTCTGATCTTCATTTCTTCACTTCTTAATAAATATCTCAGAACATAATAATGACTCGAAACACATATGATAATACTCCTAAACTAATGTAATAATCCCTAGTTACGCTATACAAAGTGCAACGTATCACCTTCCTACTTTGTATAGGTATGAGGGGCAGAGGGATATGCTATATAACCAGACTTTTAACCTTGATCAAGTTTCATTTGCTGCTGAAGGCATTAAGGATGCTCAACAAATTGTTTGTCCTATGAACTGATCAATTCGTTAGTGTTCATATATTTTTATTGTTTTCTGCATTTTGTGGATTCTTATTTTGATACGACCATAAGAAGACTATGGCACATTTATTCATGAATCATGATTGTGTATATTGCTTTGCGTATTATGCATAATGAACCCACATAATTTAGTCACTACTTACCGGAAATGTGAAAAAATGATTTTATTATGTAGTAATGTAGCAACTTACCACACAAATCTGCCTATTTCCAATAATTTCTGGGTTTGAAGTATTTTGTATATTATCTCAACTATTTTAATCATATAGGTCATCTCAGCCGCCATTTAATATTTTGTATGTTTTAGGTGATATTCCCCAGTTTTGGTAGGTCAAAAGTCAAGTGGAAAGAATAGTATGTCAAGGTACGTGCAATGTATTGTTTTCTGCCCACCTGAACACCTGAACTCCACCTCCTGATAATCCTACTGTAAGTCTCTTTTACTACTTTGCTCTCACCTTACTGAATGCCAATAAGGTGGGTAACCTTCTCTTCTCCTATAATTGATTTCACTTCATTTTTTCGTATACTCTATGTGAACACATGCGATTTTCTGTATTTCAGAGAGGTGCCAACCTTACTGAATGCCAATAAGGTGGGAACCTTCTCTTCTGCTATAATTGATTTCACTTCATTTTTTCGTATACTCTATGTGAACACATGTGGTTTATGGTTTCCTTGATTCATATTTTCTGGTTTGCCATTGTATAGGGGGAGTTGGAAGGAATATGACTCATGAAGATAAACAAGCAACTTTATGTGCTCTTGGTAATTTGTTTAAACCTATTTTTTGCAACTAATTTTGGCCTGCTTTGATTCCTTAACTTCTTTAACCAGTTGTATCTATGAGATTTTTATAGAGGCAGGTGTAAAAAGTACATAAATTTTAAAGTTTGACTCTCCCATTCAGTTCTCCTTGGTCCGCCCATGCTTACACTAATTACACAGCCTAGAAAACCCACAAAATTTACTGCACTTTCCACTCTTATCTCCAATTTTCCCATCGAATCTTCCTAGGCTCTTTTCACCAACCACTTTGAGACTCTAAAATGCACAAAAATGCATGATTTTAGCTTCAAGATCCCGTAGGGATTGATTCGTTGGTGGTCTAATCGATATGATACAAAAGGGAGTCTAGCTTCTCTCGGTGGAGGTGCCGACGCTGGATTAATGCTCATCTTGGCTGGGACTTTGAGTCTCAAAGCTTTCCAGAAGAGGAAGAAATCTTACTTTGACCTGATTCTTGAGACCGGTAACAATTCTGAATTGTTTTCAGATCTGTTATTGTTCTTCTGCTGTGGGTGTCTCTCTACTACCTAAATGATGGTATCTTAATGTTATATATTGTGTGTATATAACTGTTGTCTGATGAGTGAATTTACAGTGAATCTATAGGGGAATTTTGTGAAGGGATCCTTCCTCTTCTTATGGCCTGGCCTTTCTTTTTGTTGCTATAAGTATATGTTGTCCCTTTGATTCTAGGTTTACACCCTGGTGCTTTTCCTCACTTTTATTGATCTAATGTTTTCGGCTATGACATTCAATTCTCTGAGGTGTTAAAATTGTGAATATTTTGACGTTTTGAATAGACATGAGATTTTGGTGTATACTTCAAGCATCTGGTGGATGAAATTGTGAGCAAGGAAGGAATTTGGGGAAGAGGTTGCCTTTTCCTCTTCATTCTCAATGCGTTGTTTACTCTTATTTTACTTTATTTTTTCTCTGTCTCGGAGTACCATGCTAAGTTATTTATTCGGTTTTATGACTAAGCCACAAATATTTCTTCATTACCTTAAATTTCATTTTTTGGTTTAGACTTTTGACAAAGTCAGTGTGGTTTTGGTGATGGTAGTGAAAATGTTGGGGTGGATAAACAAAATAAATCTGTCGAAAAGCTAAATGAAGTGGAATTTCAAGCTGATAAAACCAAGGTTTTCCTGTAAAAAATATTGGGTGTCACGACAGTCTTTTCATCTTTATTTAATTTTCATATCGTTTGGGAATTGCCTGTAAATGGATTTGATGCATACATGAAAAAGTGCCACTAATTTTCCATTGTTTACGAATTGCATATTCTTTTGTTTATAGTTTGTTTCAAATATTGCTATTTATTTTAATAAAACCTGTTGCGAGATAGAAGTTTTGTTATAATGCTTAGCTCATTGACATGTAGTGTATTTGGCTAGCTTCTAATGCATGCTCCCTTCCTGAAACAGAGGTGTTTTTTTGAAATTTGAGTCTGGAGCAAGGGTCTGTCGTCATAAAAATGAAAAAACATGATGGTTGTTGTCATAATGTCAATGTTCTGTGCAGTCGGAAAGAGAACACCTCTTTATATGTGAAATGGGTGTCTTTGGAAAGAAAGGTCGGTGGTTGATGTATTCAGTGCCTGGAACCTCATGAATATTACACATCCTGCTATATCATTCAACAATGAAATCTTTGTTTCTCATATCCTATTGAATTTTATTGCAGAAGTTGAAGCTCAAACCTTTTGTTGCAACCAGCATTCGTGCGATGCTTGGAATATTTCATACCGTAAGCATTGCTTCTAATCTAACACCATGTGTCCTTTAGTGTCTATGTCCGTCTGTTAGCCTGAAAATTTTAATTTAGTCAGAAAGGTTGTTATTTTCAGAAAACAGTTTTTGTGTACTTATTCAGAACAGAAGCTCTAATAGTTAATTAATCTTGATGGTACATCCCTTTCCTAATTCTGAATTTTACTTCTGATCTTTCTTTTCTCTTAGGGTGTTGTGTTCTAGACTTCTCACTATGGTTGATAAGCTTTTTACAGATGACTCTGATATTAAATTTATAAATCCTTGAGTTTACCTGAGTTACATATGTGGCTTGATCTACTTGAAGCTAAAAAAATAACACTGTTGTTAAGTTTGGGCACATGAGCTCGAATTTACTAGCATATGGAGTTGCAGAGACGCGTAAAATTCTCCATCTGTTGACGGGGCACTCCAGAGATGTGTACATAAGTTCTCTTATATAGGAGTCACCACAATTTACAGTGACATTATGAAACCGAAGAGCATCATCAACGCCAGATATGGTATAACCAGTCTAACACAAGTATTTATAGTCCTTCACACTCTTCAAGTTCAACTTATCTGAGATTACGAACCAACGTCAGTTAGAAACAATTAAAAAATGGGAATAAATTATTATAAGGTGGGTGCCATGTCAAACAACTTTGATAAAAATATATGATATGATCGCTCCCCATCTGCACATTGGACCACTCTAGACTGTTTATAAAATAAGATTTTATCAATAACAGGTATAATAAGAATATAAAAAAGACAATAATTCCACAATATAGAGGAAGTTTGACGAACCTTCTCGAGTAGAACTGCTTAGTGAAAACCCTAATCATGCAACCAAGACAGCAAAATTAAGTAGTATTTAGTTTAATCCATAAGAAAGTACAAGTTGAGGAAAAGTGAGAATGACAATACTACATCCAAACTAAAACTAAGATGAGTTTGACATACAAGTTTGAATCTTGGCGTCACCTATCTTTCCAGTTTCATTTAAGTGGATTTCAATCAGTTTACCCTGCACATAAGTTACTACAACCATTAACTTCCATACCAAAACTAAATCTCATGTGTTAAGATTTAAATAAATATAAAGTATAGTTGTTCAAATATCATAGCACATGCCACGTTAGTTGTTAGGAAAAAAACATGTGTGTCCAAAAACACACAAAAAAGAGGCTTACAAAGGGACTGGAGCTTTCATTTCTTAAGGTTTTTGCATTCTCAAAAGCCTCTAAAATTGGATTTGTTTTCAAAATTTCATTTTCTATACCAGAGCAACCAAGTATTGCATATCTGTCTTCGCTGTCTCTGTTTTCCCAGCTCCACTTTCGCCACTACATGACAATGAAATAAGCATTTGGCATTATGAAACAGTTATCAATTACTTTGGTAAGAAATTTATCATACTTATTCAACTAACTGAGTATCATTTATAAAACAATCACTAACTAAAGACTATTGGACCCAACTTTAGTATCATATTATTAGGGATGCACAAAAATGACCCGTATCGGAAACCCGGACCAGATCGGAATTTCTCGGGTCAGTCCATGACCCCGGTTCGTATAATTTAGGAATTCCGGGTTCCGGTCCGGGACCAGAAACCCGGATAAATTTTAAAAATAAATAAAATAGTATAGAGTTTATAATATTTTTTAATTTTTATATTAAAAAATACCGGTACGGTCCCTGCTTTAATGGTTTAAAAAATTCCGGTCAACCGGTCCGGTCGCCGGTCCATAGGCATCAAAAAATTCGGTCCACCAGTCTGGACCGACTCGGAATATTTTTCAAGATGTGTATAAAATGTTTAACTATCTGAGCATTATTATGATCTTTTCCGCTAACAAACATATTGGACCCGACTTTGGTTTATTGGATTTTTTTTAAGTCATGGCACCGTGACAAATGACGTGGCATAGTCTAGAGGCTGACACGTAGGGGAATGGAACGTAAAAACGATATGTGACAAAACACCACTTTGTTTTAGTAAATGTAAATATAATATTAAAAATAGTTATCTTATTCATGAGATATAAACAAATTTGAAATGTGATAGGTTGGAGAAAAGTACCTTCTACTTATAAAAATATCTTTTACTAGGAATAATAAGTATTTCTACGGAAAACATATTGATAAAAAACCTTTTTATTTATGAGAAAGGTGGTAGAAAGAATCTTAATAGGTATGAAGTAAGAAGGTTTCACCTTCTAAGATAAAAGTTAATGTTGATAATCTGGACGGTCATTTTCATATTCTAAAGATCATGTCCGTGCAGGTTATTTTAAAGAAAAAACAAAAACAAAAATTCACAGAAATTTAAAAATTATCACCACTTACCTTACTTAAAAAGTTTAAAATTGTCACCTCCAAGATTATGAACATATTGATGTGTAAATTATAAACGCAAATGCTTTGTATTTTGTACCGTAACTTATTTAATACAAGCCTCCAAAAAAAGTTATGTTTGATTTTTAACGATTATCATTCTAAATTTGGCTTAACTTCAGGTGTATTCCTTAAATTTACAAGGGTATACAATTTTTGGTATTTGCATATATGTTCACGTCATTTTTCTCATGTTAGGGTTATTTTTTTAGATTGTTTGAGAGTCCCATTATCAATTCATACTAATGCAAATTTGAGAAATTTTTGTTGTTATTGGGAACTATCAAGTTTCATTTTTTTGTTAGACCAACCTTAGTTATATATCGATATTTTAAATCAATTTGAATAATTAGTCTCGACAAGTACAAATAATTAATAGAATTAAATTTGTTCGTTAGCCTGAACTCAACAACTAATTAAACATGTATGAGATATGATTTAATGAAATGTTTAACCACCGCATCTGTCGTATATCATAAACATAATATCAAAATTGTATATGACACACGCAAAAGATCACATACAAACACAACAAACCGCCGGTGAAACAAATGCAAAAAAAAAACTTCAACTGATTAATTAATTAAATGTAAATGTATTATAAAGCCTATAAAACAACGACACCAACCTTCACAACAATATGAATATAACGAGTCATATGATGGCCAACTGCCCAGTCCAACACTGCAAAACTTAACACTAAAAATACATCTCCGTAAAATAAAACTACACTACCAACAGGGAAAAAATACTACTACTAAATATCCATTGCAAAACCATACATCCAACAAGTAAAAATGAGGCATAAAATAAAGTTCCAAAAAGATTTCCAAAAAATAGGAATCAACAAACACATAACTTACATGGGCCCAACAACTAAACAAAAAACAATAACCAAAATTAATATACGGAGTAGTCAATAGGAGGCGTACACCACTTTAATAGATTCCACCATATTTACCGTTGAAGACGCCCCACTCCTTGCGAAACAAAATCATCTACAAACAACTACTATTTAAAAAAGCACAACACATTATGAACACCCGGCGTACGACAAACCATAACACACAACCAACATATCAAAACTAATATAAAACCAACAACATATGATATGCAATCTATAATAATAAAAAAATAATCCTAATTCTTTTATAACACACACCCACATCAACATTACTAAACGGAAATGTTTTCGAAATTTGTATTACCGAAACCCAATTTTAGTGTCCCAGATAAACAACATTACAAATTGAAAGAAAATCGTATCATACCCGCGCTTCGCCCGGGTTTCCGGGTCTAGTTGTTGTTAATTAATGATGACCACTCAGCACAAAATTGATGATCGACTTTGCATAATTTAATTCGATTTGCTTACAGGAAGTTTACATGGTGACTTCGACCGTTTGCAGTGAATTGAGCATGACGCAATTCAAAGAAGAATGGCAAGAAAAAGGGTTTGATTGAGGGTTAGATTTATCTATGAAATCGATCATATTTATTTAATTTTTTCCTCTATTTTCTTTTCCACTAAAACTATTTACATGTAAAGTGAACTTTAAGATCTAATATAATTATGATTACTTGAGCTTTTAGATATAATTTATAATTTTTTGTAACAAAATTAAATAAACCTGTTTGATTAAATAAAAGATTACAATTGTTTATCTTGATCAATAGTTGTAATAACTAAAATTTTAGCGTCAATTTATACTTTATTGTTATATGAGTATTATAATTATATTTCTCTTTTTTGTATTCATTTTTTTATTTTATGATTTTATTTAAATGAAAACTCTCAATTCTTGCTCGCACATAATAATGAATAAATTACCAACATTTAGTTTTCGACAAAGTCACAATTGAAAAAATATATTTTTTATTGTTTTTGGTGGATATGAACTGAGCCATGTTGATGGTGTCACGTTGATGAATGACCTTGAGAGCCTCGTTAAAACTTCTTCTTAGGAAAACCTCGTGGGAAAAAACATGAGAAGAGTAAAAAGAGTACTCTGTGCTTAACTTCGTGATGTCGACGATCATGTTACTTGCTGGGATGTCTTCTATTGGTCACCCCATCTTCATGTACATTCCAACGCGTTGACCCTACGAACACGTTGCAACCTTAGTGGTATTTATCGGCACAAACAATACTCCTAAGGTGTTTTGCTGACGAAATCCTTAAGTCAGGGAAACGCCTTCACTCCTTCAATACCTTCTTTTAATCTCAACGCGTTGCTGCTATAACTTGATGCTCGGAACTCTATTGCTTCATAATCAGCTCCCTGAACTCGTGTTCTACATTTAAACATGTCTTTTCTTTCTAACTGGCGATAGGCGATCTGGATCTTGGGCTTCTTACGCCTTCTTTGGAAAGAATCAACTTCGTGCTTAATCGACTCAGAAATGTTCGCGGGCCGGATATGAAATCATGGCTAATGAGGACTTCGTAAGTGAAGTCTGTTTGTAGCGAAATTACCTACGAGAATATAACTAACCAATTGTAGGGCAAAGATCAAAGAGTACGGTATAATCTAAACACTCAAGAACAATTTAGAACGAGAGAAGAATTTAGGGTTTGAAGGTTGAACTTGGTATTACTCGTAATGGTGGCTGGATCATTACAAAGCAGGCGTTAGCCTTTATTTATAGGCTAACCCTAATAATATCTTTAAGGAAACGAGATCTTATCTCTTCCTTTTATCTAAATAACGATATAACAAACAAGGTAAAAGTTATTCTTTACCGTATTTTTTACCAATTACAATAATATAATGAAGAATAAGCTAAAATATGCTCGGCCGACCTAATCTTCAAGATAAACGAGACCTTTGCCACGTCTCGTCACGTCGACGACATCCTTCACTTCTCTCGTCGCGTAGACACAGTCTTCCTACGCGTAGCTCTTCACGCATTCCACACTCGTCGTATTTTTAGGCACAAACAAAGTCGTTGCTTCACCATAATCCTCAACTTGGTTACTTGGATCATCCTGTCTTCAAGCAAATCTTTAGATGGCGATTTACTTCTTTCTCGTAACATATCTCCTTATTGGACCTTTGCCTCATGTTTGGATTCTCAACGTGGTACTTCGAGCATCTTCTGCTCCTCTTTCTAAGGATATCACTTTTGGAGGAAACTACTACTTCGTCACAGACGAGAGAAACAATCGACTCTTTCAACTTCTTTCTTTCTTTGCTACTGCATACTCAGATCTTTTTCTCTTACGCTTGTTCTCGACCAATCGATGCTTTTACTCAGGGAAGTTTCATGGGGACACTTCGTCGCTCGTTCTTAGACTTTGTGGAGACTCTACTCATCACCCCTAGCTTGGGTGACGTGGAACTTTTTGGGTTTCTTGACTTCTCTCCTTACACATTTTCTTAGCATCGAGGTACTCTTTGGAGATCACGACGGGCGATGGTGATGCGTTCTATCTCTATGCGTTTTCGTAATTTTCTTCTTTTTTGGTACATACTTGTATTTCTGGCGTCTCTTCTTATGATGCTACTTCTTAACTTCCGTGTCTACTTCGACATACTTTTTCCATAACGTACTTGTTTTTATCAATGGCGATTCTACGCGTTCTCACCTTCAACGCGTATGTTATAGCACCTCGGCGTGTTTTTACTTTCAACGTGTCTCTTATAATTACGTCACCCCTTGCAGATGGGTGTTGACCTCTATTGCCTGGAATCTTACTAGAAGTTGGAGAGAGGGATAGACTTGCTCGAGGTGAAGCTTGTAGACGAGCAGTGAAGATACGTGAAGAAGAATAACTAAGTAGAAGGAGGTCTTTGAGCAACGTACCCGAGGTGAATAGATTGTGCTTAGCAGTTTAGGAAAGTGGAGTCATTCCTGCTCTAATGACTCAAGGATGTCGTGAACTGTCTTGTTAAGGATCGGGGATGTCTTAGATTGTGGAGATAACTTAGAGGACGCATCGCTTATATGGCGTAGAGAGTAGACCCTTGAGGTTTAGTTTGGAGACGAAGTCGTACGCATACTTTCTTGTTCTGATGGCGATTATATCATAGGTCCGACCCCTGGTGGCGTTTTCATGGCGGCACAACTTGATCTTCATGCGATGCTCTTAGATTGCTTCGAGTCTTAAGGAGATGTAACGAGAATGTTTTGGAGAACGCTTCGGGAGACGTCTTTGGAGAACACGTTGCATATTTGGGAACGCGTTGGCGATGACACCTTGTGTCGACTACACGGACTTTTACTTTATACTTTCGGTAGCACTGCTTCTCTTGAATGTCTTTTTTAGAGTTGTTCGGCGATGACTTCAACCTCGTCGTGCTTTCAGTCGTATTAATGCTTCTTTTGACTAGAGCATGCTTGGTTCTCTCAGGAGGGTTCTTTGAGATGCTTTTATCTCTTATCTTGATGAAATTTTGTTATACTTGTAGCGATGCCTTTGATCGCGTTCTTCCTCTTCTGGGCGTTTTAGGCGTTCTCTACGCGTAGAATTTGGGTGATCTTGGCCGACTCGTGATTGCCGTTCTCTTTCATATTCTAGCGCTTGGATTTTTTTCTGATCTCTTGCTTTCCATCGAGATTCCTTTGTCTCGTCTTTCTTTGTTGGTGGTGCAGCTTCGATTTCTCGCGTTCGTGCTCGTGAAGAGTCTGCCACTGATCTCGTGACGTCTAGGAAGAAGCAGTTTCCCATAAAAGGATGTTCATCCACTGCTCCCTTGGACGTTGATCTCATGGCTACTTTGGAATATACGCCATCTCCTTCTCCGACTAAGGCGACACGCTCACGGATGGGAAAGGAGAAAGTGGTCGAGGTTCCCGAGCAGAAATACTCGTCTGTGGATGACTTTCCTGGTGTGATTTCGAATGTTTTCGCTCCGGGAAGGGAGCTTCTGAAAGCTTTGATGGGGGCTTCGTTCTTCGTCGTCCCTTGACCATTACGCGTCGATGGATCCTGCCGACGTTATGGGAGAGGCTTTTGCTGCAATGGCAGGTAAGATCGCAACTCCTACTTTCTCTGGCGATTTTCTCATGAGCTTTCTTTTTTATTTCTCTTGTTCCTTCTTTCAAGGGATTCAGGCGTCGTTATGCGCTTGGACGCTTTTGTCTAAGTATCCAGAACGGATGGAGGCGTTGGAGAAAAAGGCGTCTGATGCTTCATCGGATGTTACGTGTCTAAGTGGTTTGTTGGAGAAGTCTCGCGACGCGGAGAAGGCGGAAAAGGACAAGGTTATTGAGGTTCTTACTCTTAACGAGACGATCACCAAGCGGATCGAGGATTTGGAGGAGAAACTCAGTGCTTTGCGGGCGGATGTGGAGAGGAACGAGGCGCATCATGACAAGGATTTGGAGGAGGCGAAGGTCTATTGGTCTTGTATGTCCAGGGTGGAAGTTTATGAGGAGTACGCTGCTGGTAAGCACAAAGAATGGGATCCGGTGGGCGAGCGTGCTGGGTTTAGGGAAGCTTTTCCGGAACCTCCTACAGGTGTTCATCCCGATGTCGTAGATGCTGAAGGCGGAGAACCCGTCGACGAGGAGGAGGTTACGGCTGATGAAGAGGAAAGCGATGGTCGTGCGTCCGACTCTGAGTCGTCTGAGGGCGAGTCCAAGTCCTTGTAATTTTTATCTTTTTCTTTGCGTAGGGTATTTGTGAGCGTTTCTTGTAGTTGGGTTGCTTCTTTCTTTTTCGAGCGTTGTTATTGTTTTTTTCCTTGAATCTAGATCAACGTCTTTGGTTACGTTGCCGGCTTACATGAAGGTTCGGTCCAGCATTTCCTCCGAACCCTGAAGTGAGTGGCGGACATAGGTTAGCGTGTGATTTTTATCAGCTTGTGACGTTACCCCTTACTTTTAAGGTGGGTCCGTTGCCTCACGCTAGCGTTAGGTCGACGTCGAACTCTTTTAATCGACGGGCATATTCATCGTGTAGAGTCCGATTTCTAGATTGTTAGGACTTACGATGCCGATGGACGCATCCCTGCCAGGTTTGGCATTTTGCCCGTGGATTCATGACTCTCAGAATGGCTGGAAGGCGTGAAGACGCGTTTCTGGAGAATGATCGTGTCAAATAGGTTCGACCTTGTTTTCTCAGAGGATCCGGCCGGCTTCGTGAGGTACCGGGCTACATTCCCCATGACCATTGCCACACGTCGCTAACAATCATGGGAAGCGTCGACTCGGGGTCGGCGGTTCGGCTAACGTTGCCTACGCGTAGACTAACGAAATTCTCCCCCGGAGCGGATTTTCACCGCGTCCTTCTTGCTTCTTATTTGGTACATCGTACTCTAGAGGCACATTCTCTTAACAGACACAGAGCAAGTCGTGGAAATGAAACAACTCAGCATGCTTACCACGTTGGAAAGAAAGGTCTACTTATATATTAATAAATGATGCATCATGCGATAACAAACATTGACTCTAACGCCTACCCCTAGTCGCCGCGACCCCTTGTCGCTTCGACTCGACGATAACGACATGGCGTAGGATTTGACTTCTAGGATGTATGTCTCGTCGCCTACCCGGCCAATTTCTTCTTTTACCTCGTAGAGCCTTCGTTGAGTGTATCTCACTTGTTCTTCATGGTCTTTTAATTGCTACGCCTTGCTCCTTTTCTCTAGGGACGTGTTAGTTGTATTCCTCATTTCTATGCTTTAGCACTCCCTTGCTATCTGTAGTTCGCCCTTGATCTCTTGAATTCCCCACGGAGATGGAAACTTCAGGGATTGATGGTACGTTGAAGGTATAGCTCTCATATCCTGTAGCCACGGCCTTCCTAGGATTATGTTATAGGGCGACTCGGCCTCCATTACTACGAATTTGGTTTGCATATTGACCGCTTCCGCCAGGGTGGTTAGGGTGATCTCTCCCATCATATCGGCGACTTCGCCACTGAAACCTACTAGAGGGATGTGCTTTTTCACCACGTCGTCGCTAGATAATCCGAGCTCCTTGATCGCGGATAAGGTGATGATGTTGGCCGAATTTCCGTTATCGACGATGTCCAAATGGAATGAAACTTGTTTTCAATGACTATTATGGATATTTAACCATGTGGGTAACTCCCAATCACAACTTTTAACTTTTAAAGTACCGCCTCCTTTGTAAAAAACATACTAGTCATATTTCTCTAAGTTGTCACAATATGTATATTCTACAACATTGATGTTGATTATTGTTGAAACTATTATACAACTTACTCTTATTAGGGATATTAAGTAGCAACAAGGTCTCGCTCACACGAAATGAGGCACGTAAACTGATACGCTACACTTTGTATGGCGTAACTAGGGGTTATTACATTAGTTTAGGAGTGTTATCACAAGTATTTAGAGCTATTGTTATATTCTGAGTTGTTTATGAAGAAGTGAAGAAATGAAGACCAGAACCGAAGAAGAAGAGGATCAAAGATTGAATATATGAAGACGAAGACATTCCGCGGAGCAGCGGCGATCGCCACCATCACTATGGCGATCGCTATTCTACAACAGAAGCATTTCATGAGTTCGAGAGAGCATGGCGATCACCATGACTCTATGGCGATCGCCATGGGGCGACAAAGATGAGGCAAAGTTTTACATGAAAATCGCAATCGCCAGGCATCTATGGCGATCGCCACAACAAGGCCGAAGACATTCCAGACTTTCCTTATTTTCCTTCTTTTATTTTATTTCTTTTACCTTATTTTATTATTTCGTTTAGGATCTTTATTTTACCATATATTTTGGGGTTAATTCTCTATTTAAGGACCTTAGTTCTTTCTATCTTTTCTATCATCTTTTCCATCAGACAATTTAGTTCTGCAACCATGAGCAGGAATTAATCTCCATTGTTTTACTTAGCGGTTGAAACCTTCAGTTATTAAGTTGTGAGATTTCTAAACTCTTGTTCTTTTCCTATGGGTTTGTATTAATTCTCTTGCTCTTCATCTATTGATTTCTATTAGTTTTGCTAGCTTGATCACCTAGTTTGATTGATAGTTTTCTATTGCTAGACTAGGAATATACGGTGAAATTCCTTGTCAGTGTAGCACTCATATCTGCATGATCTGGTAGTTGATTGCTTCTATGAAAGAGAATTGATTGCATGTTAATACTTGACGGTTGTAAGTTATTGCATGCATCCTTATGATTCCTGTGCCCTTTGCTGCTATTTCATCTAATCTTGAGAGGTTTCCCTGATTGCTGAATAGTAAGTATTATCAGGACCGGTTGGCCTGCTAATATATTAAAGATTGGAATAGGAACATTCACTAGGATTGAATAGAACTTGAGATAAATCTATGATCAACTTGATTGACTATTGTGTGGATACTTGCTAGGTGAAACCCCTTCTCATCATATTCACAACCAAACCCTTTTAACTCCATACAATCAAACCCTTCTCATCATAAATCTATGATCAACTTGATTGACTGTTGTGTTCCATACAATCAAACCCCCCCCCCCTTGGTTACTTGTTACTTGTTCGTTAGTTGGTATTTTGCTTGACTGCATTGATTTGGTGTTTTGATTCCCTTGAGTTCGACCTCTACTTGCTTGCTATACTTTAGTTAGTGTTTAGGGTTTTCTTTGATTTGGCACTATGACTTTAGCCACATCAAATCCGCCAAACGACCCCCAAACGATGTCCAAATGGAATGAAACTTGTTTTCAATGACTATTATGGATATTTAACCATGTGGGTAACTCCCAATCACAACTTTTAACTTTTAAAGTACCACCTCCTTTGTAAAAAACATACTAGTCATATTTCTCTAAGTTGTCGCAATATGTATATTCTACAACATTGACGTTGATTATTGTTGAAACTATTATACAACTTACTCTTATTAGGGATATTAAGTAGCAACAAGGTCTCGCTCACACGAAATGAGGCACGTAAACGCTAAAAGGCCTTAAATGGACTTAAGGCCCAATTTGGCGAAACGACACTCAAACGATGTCCGAATGAATTGAAACTTGTTTTCAATGCCTATTAGGGATATTTAACCATGTGGGTAACTCCCAATAACAAATTCTAACTTGTAAAGTAGCATTTCCTGTGTTTGGACTTCTTACGTGGCGTAACTGTCCAATCTTTGACAATATGTAATTTGATTTTGTTTGAAAATCATATACACATAAGTGTTACTAAGGATGAAAGGGATCATATGCCATTTGGCACGCCACGCACGGATACGAACCACATGTCACGTATGGTTTTTAACCATGCGTGACGTGTGGATGGAAACCATACGCGGCGTGTGGATGGAAACCATACTGCAGGAACGTCTTGTCTCACCAAACTGTAATAACTCCATTAATATTTTAACCATTTCCGTAACACCTACATTAACCCCTATTATATTTCTTTCTTTCCATATTTCAAATGTCAAAACCCTTTTAACTCCATTACTGACCATTCTTGAGAGCAAAACACACCATTTTATCCCAAAAAAGCTCATTCTATATGGAGAATGAAGAGGAATGCACCAATGAAAGAGGTGGAGAAGCACCATTTTCAAGTTATAATCTTAATGAGGTAACATTCTTGTTCACAATATTACTTTTTAGGGTTTGATTTAGTTAGGTTTTATGGATTTCACATGTTAAAGGTTTTACTTGTATGACAAAAGATGTTGATTTGTGATATTTTGTTTACGTTAGTGATTATGATGTTTGAAATGTATTATGATATTAATTGTTAAGGTGTTGACTTGTTTTAGGGTTTGATTTAGTTAGGTTTTATGGATTTCACATGTTAAAGGTATTAGTTGTATGACAAAAGATGTTGGTTTGTGAATGTGATGTTTGAAATGTTAATGAAACACAGATTTTCAAACAGAATCATACGCACAATCCAGTAATGAATGAAACTTTAGTTGTATTTCCACACGTCACGTGTTGACAGTAACCATGCATCACGCATGGTTAGTGGTCACAGGCGACGCATGGAGTGCAACCATACGTGACGTGTAGAATTGCCATACAGAAGCTTAACTGGTTTGTTATCTTTGTGTTTTTGCATAGATGAACTTCTCTGTGTTTACTGGATGGAGTGCAGCCATACGTGACGTGTAGAATTGCCATACAGAAGCTTAACTGGTTTCTTATCTCTGTTTTTGCATAGATGAACTTCTCTATGTTTACTGGATTAAACAACATAACTCTTAATGACTACTCGCCACTTCCGTCATACATCAACGACATACCTTCATTTGATTTGGGTATTGAATCTTTTGGGGAACCTCAATATGGGACCGAAAATGCAACCGCAATCACAGTTTGGTGATATAAACACTAGATCTTTTAGAACCGGTCACGGTTTGACGCAATGGACTTCGCATTTGGTGAGGCCACCTTCATACACAAATAACTTAAATGTGTTTCGTCCTTTTCGTACTGCACCACAGTTCGATATTGCAGTAGAAGAAGAACATTATGTCTATATTGATTACTCAGAGTTGTTTGCAAATGACTTGGTATTCGCCTCTAGACAAGAGGGAGTGAGCTGGGCAGTAAAGATTGCAGAAGCCAATAACTTATGCATAGTCCATGGAAGGAGTAGAGCACCTACTGCAACAAAATCTGGAAAACTTCAGCTTATCTGTGATAGAGGACGAGTGAATTACTCAAAATCTAAGGGAGTGAGGAAAAACATCAAGACGAAGAAATGTGGATGTTGGTTCGCATTAAAGCTTCTAGAGAAGCCTAGAGGGGCTTGGAGTCTTACTGTAATGTCAGGTACCCACAACCATCCTATTGGCAGTAGCTTGTTCGGGAATGCGTTTTCTGGCAGAATGACGCCTGAAGAAGTGTGTACTGTAGTTGAAATGACAGCGGCTCATTGTAAACCAAATGAGATATTCACTATGCTCAACAAGTCTCCCAAGAACCGTACAAAAAACAAAACAAGTTTACAATTTGATGGCCAAGACGAGGATTGAAAACTGGGAAGGAAGAACTATTATCCAAGAGTTTTTCTACAAATGCAAACAGAATGACTATTTCATGAAGTATAGGACAAGCAAGGATGATGCGTCTAAGATTGGTGATATGCTCTTTGCGTCTCCAGAATCAATGAAGCTCCTGAAAGCATTTCCCTATGTACTTATAATGGACACCACATATGCCACAGTCAAGTAAGTTTTGTGTGATTATTGACCATCACATATGATTTTCCATAACATTGCAATAATATTATTTCAAATTATCTCTTTATAGGTACAAAATGTCATTTTTCAAGATTGTTGGAATCACTTCTACATGAAGGAACTTTGTAGTTTGTGGGGCATTTCTTGAGGGCGAGACTAAAGCTTCACACGAAATAGATCGAAAGAAAAGGGAAAAAACTTATCCAACGACTATTACAGCTTGTTCGAGGAAACCACCGTAGAAGGATATGAAAAAAGGTTGGATACTATAGAGAGAGCTTGGAACGCGCATATTCACGTACTACAATATGTTAGAGACAATTGGCTTGGTCCTTTCAAAGAAAGATGTGTGTCGGCATGGACGGATGACGTGTTTACTCTTGGAAGCAACACGACAAAGAGGTAATTTATCTATAGAAAATATTGTCCCAAATACCTCCCTTTTCGAACCTAAATTACACATATGCCCAATTTCAAGTGGATATGACTGTTATATCCATTTGAGGGTTATAATAGTCCAAAAAAATATTTTTCCTATTAAAAAGAAAAGATTTATTATAATTTAATTTATCTTTATTTTTTTAACTCAACTCATTATTTTAATAATTTCTGAAATTAAGAAAAAGGATAATCAAATTAATAAATAAAAAATAAAAGGAAATTAAATAAATAAAAAGGCTCAGAATAAAAAATAAAAGGAAATTTCAATAATAAAAAAAGGACAAAAGAAAATGTTAAGCATTTTGTAGACGGTTTTAAGAAAAGTAATTGCTATCCTAAGCATACTTAATTAACTTCTCATTAATCATCATCAACCTTCACCCATTTCACCCATTTCTCTCTCTCGTTCAACACTGTTCGTCTTCTTCCTTTCACTCTTTTGAAATTTTCCCCATTTTCACCATTATTACCGACCTCTCTCAACTGCTCGCAACCTCCCTCTTTCTCCCAATATCAACCGCTGCAGTTATGGCCGTGACCAGAGGAGGTTCCGCACCCCCCGCACCCCAGAAAAGAAAGAGAGACTCACATGAAGACTCTAAAGGAAGAAAGAAGAGGCAAACCGAGAAAACCCCCAAATCTAATAAGGGTTCGTCAGCGAAGTCGGCGCCGAAAGGGGAAGCCTCAGTTTCGCAGAGGAAGAAGGAGCTCATGAATCTCTTGGAAAAATGGAGAACCATGGAGCCTCTTGCTTTTAACGAAAATGTAAGTAAAATTTCTGAAATTTTGTTATTCAATTTGAGTTTATGAGTTAAATTGGTGAATTTAGGGTTCATGAGTGTAGCCAATGCATGTAAATTTGAGATAATATGTACATTTGCACCTGGGATTGGAGTTGAGAACAAAGTTGTGAATAATTTGAGATAATTTAGGGTTATCCCGACATCCTCCTTTCTGTGTCCGGATATCCTCTTCTCTGTGTCCAGACATCCTCTTGTTTGTGTCCCGACACATGAATTTTGTTTTTGTGTAGCTTATGTGCACTTAGGAGTTTATGTAGTGGAAGTATTTGGATTTGAGTTTCTGAATATTGTTAGTTAGTTTTTAAGGAATTTCAGGAATTTCATTTCTTCATGTGATTATGAATCTTGACACAACTAAAAATACTTCCTGTCATATGCATTGTGAACCATAAATGTAGTGGAAGTATTTGGATTTGAGTTTCTTAATATTGTTAGTTTTTAAGGAATTGCATGTACATCCTCTTCTCCTCACTGTGTCTAGATTGTTTTGGGTTATCCTGACATCCTCCTCACTGTGTCCTGGCATCCTCCTCACTGTGTCCTGACATCCTCTTCTCTGTGTCCCGACACTTGAACTTTGGTTTTGTGTAGCTTATGTGCATTTAGGAGTTTATGTTGTGGAAGTATTTGGATTGAAGTTTTGTGAAAATGTTTAGTTTGTAAGGAATTTCATTTGTGAATGGGTTAATGAGATTTTGTGTAGTTTGCATATCTCTCCACCTCTGAATAATGTTTCCTGTCATATGAAGTGTGCATCCTGACATATAACTAATATTTTCCTGCCATGTTATGTTTCTGTAGGTGATGTATGCTTACATCAAGGGAGATGCATTGCATGGCCGTGTTAATATTAACTGCATGAGGCAATATTTGAAAGACATAGAGTCTAAGCTGACATGCCAAGACGGGAGAAGGATCTGTGGAAGCCCTTTTGGGGATGTTGTCAAAATGGTCAATCAAGTGACCTTCTCTTCTCAAACCGTGCACTCAGTTCTCTTCAAGCAGTTGAAGAGTGAAAAGAAGTGGGAGACATGGTATGAGATTGCTGGTCAGCCATTGAGATTTTCACTGCAAGAATTTTCTTTGATAACTGACTTGAACTGTGGCCCTCTTCCCAAGGAGATTAAATCATCTAGGAAGCAAGACAACCAAGTGATGGACAGTTTTTTTGGTGTTCCTGATGGTTCTAAAACTTCAGTGCAAGACCTTTATAAAAGGTTCATGAAGCACAATGTCTTGGACAACCACAAGTTCAAGTTAGCATTATTGCTGATTGTGGAAGGGATTTTTCTAAGAGGTGATAAGAAGAGGCTTGTAAAAGTTAACATGTGAGGTTAGTGGAAACAATTGACAAGTTTTGGAGTTATCCATGGGGAAAAGTTTCCTACATGGAGTTGCACAGGGCACTGACCAGATCAATGGCAAAAAGAATGAGATCCATGGAGAAGTCCATAAAAGTCTCAGATGATGGTAGGATACCATACAACCTTCAAGGAATGCCACTGGTGTTTCAGGTATAGTAGTACATTCCTGACAGGATATATATTTAAGTGTGACAAGATTACTAATGGTTTTGTTTGTTTGTGTAGGTGTAGATTTGGGAGTGTGTACAGTCTGTTGGATTCCAGTATGCCTCCAGGATTAGTGAGACCCAAATCACCAGAGGAGTGCGTTGGTCTGCAACCCAATGCCCTGAGCATGGATCACTAAGGCTGTCTTTTGAAGGAGAAGGTCTTGAAGTCTTGCCTCTACTTGTTGCAGATGAATCTGAGAAGGACTTGCATAATGGTTGCAAATTCCCAGATGAAGTAGAGGACCTCTTCTTTGACCAGATTACATCTGAGTTTCTGTCAAAGACCAAGGACAGTGAGCCTACACAAGGAAAAGACCAATCCCAAGGAGATTCCACTGGGGAACAAGGTCAGCTAATGGGGGTCATGAAGGCTTTGTTCATGAAGATTGACAAGTTGGAGGCTGGTCTTTTTGTCAGAGGATTGAAAGGCTGGAGAGAAGGAACTTTGTTTCTGAGGAGGAGGAGGTCCCCAAGAAAAGGATGGGAAAGAAGAGAGTGAAGAACGATGTAGTTTCTGAGGAGGAGGAAGTCCCTAGGAAGAGGATGGCAAGGAAGAGTGTCAAGACACCAGCTGGGAAGGGTAAGAAAAACGTTGAAAGTTCTAGTGAAGAGAGTGAAGAAGAGAGTGATGAGTATGAAGAGGAGTCTGAGAGTGAACAGAGTGTCAGTGAACAAAGTGACATTGGGGAAGATAAGGTGGACACAACACTGCAGAATGATGGAGAAAGTGAAGAATCTGAGGTGGAAAGAAGTGACAATGGAGGGAATTCTGATGGTGGAAGTGGAGATGATGGATGTGAGAAAGATGAGGAAAAGGCAGTGACAGCTGAGAATGAGGTATGTACACTTTGCTTAGTTAATTTATTTATTTTATTAAAGTATGACAGGATATTATTTGAGCATGTGCTGCATGACAAGATAATGTAAAATCATACAAGGATAGAATGTGAAGTATGACAGGATAGGTTATGTTGCATGTCAGGATAGTTTGTGAAGATTGAAATATAGGATTTAAGAAAATTTTACTGCAGGAAAGACGACTTGTTATTTACCATGAACCAGTATTTGATTTTGGTAATAATGAGGAGTTGGAGGACCAACTTTTTTTCAGAGGATAATGCTGAGAAAAGGGCTGAGGAGCCAGTGGATAATGTTGTTGCTCCTTGTTTAAATTTGAATGAGGAGTTTGTAAGCTCCAAAGATTCCAGTGACAATGAGGTATGATTAGGTTGTTGGTGTCTAGGAAGTGTTTGTTGAATGACAGGATATATATTGATGTATGACATGATTGTTTGCAGGGTGTCGAAGATTTTCAATTAGTTGGTGTTGGTAGAAGAGAAGGAGATGTGGTCATGAATGTTGTTGCTGAGCTAGATGAGAAGGCATCTGATAAGGATGAGAGTGACCCTAAGGTGCAAGATGAGTTGAAATATAATGAACTTGTAGATGCACCAAGGGAAGAGCTCACTCAGCAGGCTACAGCTAAGGAGGAAAAGGCTGAGAAGGAAGCAAAGGCTGAGGAGGAGAAAAGGCTAAGGAGAAAAGGGCTGAGGAGGAGAAAAGGGCTGAGGAGGAGAAAAGGGCTGAGGAGGAGAAAAAGGTTGAGGAGGAGAAAAGGGCTGAGGTGGCCAAGGCTGAGGAGGAAAAGCATAAGGAGAACCAAGCTGAGGTGGAAAAGGCAGAGGAGCAAAAGACTGAGGTGGAGCAAGGTGAGGAGGACAAGGCAAATGATTTTGCCAAACCCAAACTTGTGTTTGGCACAAGGGTGAAGATGACCACTGGTCGTTGACCAAACAAGGGGTCTCCAAAGAAACAAAGGTAACTTCTGAATTGACAGGATAGTTTTTGGATTATGACAGGATAGTTTGTGTAGCATGTCAGGATTGTTTTTGGATCATGACAGGATAGTTTGTGTAGCATGTCAGGATTGTTTTTGGATCATGACAGGATAGTTTGTGTAGCATGTCAGGATAGTTTTTGGACTATGACATGATAGTTTGTGTAGCATATCAGGATTGTTTTTGGTGTATGACAAGATAGTTTGGGTGCACTGTGGTTTTGCAGGATCCTGCCCAAGCGTAATACAAAGCCTTCTGTTTCTCTCAGCTCTCCTTACACATCCAAGACCACCAACAAGAAAAACACCAAGAAGGACAACACCAAGCACAAGAAGAAGGAAGTCTATTCCAAAGCTTTCTGGAAGAAGATAACCAAGAATACAGCTGTAAAATAAATGACAGAGGCAATACAATGGTACAAAGAAGATAACCCGAAGTTTGATGGTGTGAGTGGAGTTGCTATTGACAAGGCTTTCTTTCAGGCAATTATTGAACCACGACACTAGTAGGATAATTTGGTAAGGGTGACAGGATTAAATTTTTCATTTTTTTTATTTTTTCAGTGTTAAGTGTAATTAATGTGTACTTGTATTGGCAGCACATCGACGAGGTTCTTTGCCACGTGAGGTCTGAGCTCAGGAAAAAAACAGCTGATAATCACAAGGCTGGCATAATGGATTGTCTGTGGTTTGAGGATTACAAGGACCAACATAGGAGTGAAGCAGGTGGAGTTGAAGTACCAGTTATGCCAGATCGTGTTGTGAGGTACTTCAAGGGAAGACTTCCATTTCTATTTGGAAAAAATTGGGAAGATGTGGACTTCATTTATGCACCACTCTTTCTTGGAGGCAACCATTGGGTGGCCATTGAAATAGACCTCCAGAACTGGAAGCTCAATGTCTATGACTGCAACACCGAGTTGAAGCCAGAGCGGGTAGTAGAAAAAGAGGTGGCCCCAATCCTGAAGTATGTGCCAAATTTTTTGAGCAAATACGAGGCTCTGTCCCCAAAGTACGCACATAGGCTTCAGGAAAAGTTGGCTTATCATGGAAGGGTTCGTGGCTTACCACAGAATAAAAAAAGGTAATACATCCCTCCACTACTATGTTATTTACCCACCACGCTTTATAAATTTGTGAGTAATGGTTTGTTTGTTTGCAGTGGTGATTGTGGTGCATACACTGTGAAATACATTGAGTGGTTGTGTTTTGGCAATAATGATCTCTCCCTAATCTCGGACAAGACAATCGACATGCACAGATTTGACATTGCTACCAGCCTGTTTGAGGAGAAATGGGTCAGTAGGTTGAATAATGTTGATGATGTTACACCAGTAGGAACAATTTGTATCTCTGATTGTTGTGTGTTATGTTTCTGAACAGTTTTAAGCTGTGTTTGTGTGAATATCGGTTTGGTTTTGTTTACCTATGTTGGTCTAGACATGATTGAAAGTAGAACAATGGTTTTATTGTAATACAAATTTGTAGTTTGAATAAAAGTTTTTTGTCTTACCCTTACCACCTATGACAACTCAAAATGGTAGGATGTGACAACTGCCAAAGTAAAGCAGTTGTACTTTTGACAAGATGAAAAAGGAATATTGTCAGGATAAAGTTTTCAAAATTTAAAAAAACCCCGCCTTCAATTTGTGTTAGACTTGAAGTCTATAAATAACAAAGTTTCCTACCGAATATTGTTATGCTCTCAGTCCATAAATTATCAAAAAAATCGATCGCGTTATGGATTTCACAAGAGTCTATACTGAAGTTCACCATGGTGGTTCCCTTGTCCCCAGCAGCGGAAGAATGGCCAATGTCACGAGCCAGACTTATGATGGTGGTCTCTGCGAAGATTGGGCTCCAACGGCAGATAGTGTGAGGGACATCAATTGGCTAAGAGGAGAGCTATGGACCCTCAACAACCGCCAGAACAACACACATTATTTCTTTGAGATGGTTCATGCTCATGGAGGGAGGAACACTATAAGAGCCTTGCAGCACTCACGAGATGCCCATGCCCTTGCAGATCTAGGAAGGTCCGTTGCTCTAATCAAAATCTTCATTGTCACCGATGAACACCCATTGGAGCTGAAAAAGAGGTGGAGGCGTGACTTCAAACCCCCAACCAGGGACATGGACTTTTTTCTCGACATACCATGCTATGGAGACTCTAATGTTGTCTAATTTATGTATTTCGACAGGATGTGTAGGCAAGTGTGGAGGGATATGTTGTAGTTTGTGATCTAAGTGCAATTATGTCTGCTTTTCAGTTTCTACGCTTTAATCTTCTCTTATAATGAAAAATTATCTCTCTTCAGTGTGACTTATCATATCAAAGATTTAATTTGTGGTAGCATTTAAATGCATCAGGATGTTAGTGAAATTGTGACAGGATAAAACAGAAAGTGTGGAGGGAAAGTATTACCAAATTCATTGCATGGTAAACACAATACAAGTACAAAGGAAACAAAAGACACAAGGAAATTGAAATAACATGAAATGATACAACATCAGTAGTTGTACACTTCAATATCGTACACCACACCATTTGAATCTGCACTTTGAAGGTCGAAGAGGCACTTATCCTTAAACTTGAGCTTGTTGTCTTGAACAAAAGCTCTCCAACCCTTTCCCAAGCGGTAGCCTTTCTTTGAGTGGGTGAGATGAACTTCCCAAGTCTGAAGTCCCACTTTAAGTGTTATATCAAAGTTCTTGTAGTCTTTCAAAAACTTGTCTCCATGACCCATGGGGATACATAGACGGCAGTCCCCATCTACGTATGACCGTTTCATTGTGACGAAAAAACTTTTGATTTGTTAATCTTCGTCGAGAAATGGGTCTACCACGTGATAAGCAGCCATGAAGGAGTTGAGAGAAAGAGAGAGAGAAAGGTATGTTAGTTGAGAAAGAAAGGAATGAGGTATGTAAGTTGTTGAGAAAGAATGGCCTATATATTGAAGCAAAATTTGACAAAAAATGAGTAAATGTGTTGGGTAGGTAAATGTGTTTGACTACTTTTTGCTTGAAAACATGTACTGACGTTAGTGCTGAGTAAATGTGTGCTTTGACTGCATTTATGTATTGGAGTTAGGTGGCGGGATGTTAAATATTATGTTTGACAGGATAAAAAGAATGGGTGGCGGGATAATACAATACAACTTAACAAAGCAAACCAAAAGCATTTCAACATTCATACTAACAGAATTTCAACATCCAACCCAAAATAATATGACTTATGAAATTAAGTGTGACAGGATAAAACCAGTATGTTGTCGGGATAGAACATCAAATGTGGAGGGATAACAAGTTACAATTGTTCATATACCAAAAAGTTAGCATTGTTCACATACCAAAAAGTTAGAACCTTGTTGTCTTACCCTTGTACCCTATGGTCTTCGACTTGACTGTCCTCCCCTTGCAGCCCGGGAGCACGTGTTGTGAGTATGGCCAGACAGACCACATCTTGCACATCTCGTGCACTCGTTTGTAGGGCCTCTCCCACCTAGCCTTATATCTATTCAACCTTGATCTTACAGGTCCCCTTTTCCATGGTGGTGGCAAACACGGAAGAGAGGAGACTGATTGTGGAACATCCCATTGGTTGGGTGGAGGGATCAAATGGGTGGTTTCCTTGTAAACTTCTTTCAAGATGTTGTTGGTGTAAAAGTGACTAACAAGAGTAGAAATGTCAACTCCCCTGTCCTTTGCTAATAAAAAAGCATGCTTACAAGGAATCCGATCTCTCTAAAACATGTTGCATTGGCAAGTTTGTTGGCGAAGATTCACCTCGTACTTGTTCCTTCCATCAGTCACCTCTTCTTCAACGTCACTAAGCCTATTGATGCTCATGCTCACAGATGTGGCATACCTATTATCAATGGTCTTGGTCACTGCCCTAGTAGTCACCTCACACCATGTAGTAGCCGACTCCCTCCTTTCACAGAACCAGGTGGAAAAGGTTAGTAATATAACATCAAACAATGCTACAATAGGCCACATACGCTCCTGTTTAAACACCTTGTTCAGACATTTTGCATTGTTTGTCGTCATGATGTTGTACCTCTCAGCTGTGAAATATTCCCTAAACCACTTTTCAAGAGACACTTTGAGAGCCATATTTGCAACAACTGTAGTTCTGTTTTGAAGGATCTGAAGCTCAGTCCTATACTCTTCTACAGTGTACGCCTTTGCAACCTTAAACCACCTGTCTTGTAAACCTCCCCAAGTGCACTTTTTCTTGAAGTTTTGCAGCATATGATAAATGCAATATCCATGTTGTGTAAGAATGTAAACTTGTCTCAGAGCGGCTTTAATAGACAAATGACGATCAGACAGAAAAACCACATCCACACTATCTGGTACAACAGCTGTCTTCAACTCTTCCAAGAAGAAGGACCAAGAATCCTTATTCTCACTGTATACTACAGCAAAAGCCAAGGGATAGATCTGTTTGTTTCCATCTTGGGTAGTAGAAAGAAGAAGATGGCCATTGAATCTCCCTCCTAAGTGTGCTCCATCAACACAAATCACCTGATACATCATATAACCTGTCACACTCTATAATATATCCCGCAAGCTAATTATATCTATTCTTCTGAAATCATATCCCTCTGCCCATCAGTTATTATCTCTCCACCCACTACCTATTATTTGGACATGAAAAAGATATAGTTTAAAAAGTTACCTTTCTCAAATGAGGAATAACCCTGATACAAACACCCAATGCCCAGAAAAAGTACTTAAATCGGTTTTGAGAATCCAATATTAAGGTTGTATGTGATCCAGGATTGACTTCTTTCAACATATGAAGCCATGAGTGAAGTTGACTATAACCATCCTCGGGAGACCCTCGAATAATGTCCTCTGCCTTTTGTCTTGCTCTGTTTGCTTTGGAATAGCTGGTATGGACTCCTAGATATTCATGATAACTTGTATCTCTTTTTCCCTTGGTGCATCCTTGCGACCTTTGAACCTGTTACATGTGTTCAAATATATCCGGACACACTTCACACTCTATCCCGCCAGATTAAATATTTCAACAAGACAAAAACAATACATACCTATCAAGAATACTCTTGGAGATGAACGATGAATTGGCATGCCTGCTGTGATTGTTCTTGAACGGCATCGCACATGTATGAGATAGTTCAAGCCTTCGGACCCACCACAGACCAGTAGCTTTACCACACCTCGTTGAAGCACGAAACCCAAATGAACATGCTCCGCCATTTTGGCACTCCACCACATAAGTGCTCTTATCAGACTTCTTCACACGCATTTCTATACATTTTTCCACAGCATATGAGACTAAAGACCGTTGAACCTCCTCCTTGGTTTGAAAGACATCTCCAACCTTGATTGCCAATGGCTGAGAGTTTAAGCACAATTCTTCTTCCTCCAGATTTTCAATATCAGCGGGAACATCATAATAGTAAGACCCCTGTTCATGTTCCTCAGCATCTCCTCCCAGATATTCGAAGTCCTCTAACTTCACATGATCATCATCAAATTCTTCGTCAGAAATGTTGACAAGTTCCAAACCTTGTCGCTTGGTTGCAGAAATAATAACATCCTCCTCTTCATCATCACTGATTAGTGACACAACATCAGGTTCAATGCCTTTCTTAGCTTTCTCTCCACATTCTATAGATATCCGGACACACTTATCATCTGATCCTGACATGTATTCTTCTTCTCTCAGCTCATCATCTACTATGTTACTAAACATGTGATCTGACATTCTCTTTAGGACTCTTACATGGTAAGAAGGTCCAGCAACATTTCCAGCCTGAGAACAAGGTTGAGGTGCACTACCTTGAACATCCATCATCTCTTCTTCTTCCTTTGGAATTAAATTAGGGTTTTCATTTGAACCAATACGTTTAGGCACCACGACAGAATGCAAAGGAATTGACCATATTCTATCTTTGCAGTTTAACATGTTCAAGAAGAAGAATGTGTCTACATCATCACTATCGCAAATATCAAAAGGAGGAAGATGAACATTTTGTGGAGGCATGTAGCTGTTAAGTCAAACCTCTTAAGATCAATGGCAAGTTTTTCTTCAACCATTTTCAGAAGCCCTTCATATTTGATCTCATCACTGACCATCAAACCCTTTGTGTTTTTAGGGTCTTCATACACCCAATGCTCATTCTCCACCTTCCACTTGCCTCCACATATTAAGGAGAGAATATATGTTTCACCTAAACAAGCCAAAATAAGAAAACATAGTCATTTACTGCTACCAATACACAAAAAAACGTTTGCATTTAATATGCCAACTTACCCATTCCTTCTTGTGTATATATGGTGGAGAGATATCAAGACAATTACAATGTAAAGAGATGAAAACATATGGCTGGCAGGATATGAAGCAAATTTAATGAGGAAGATGGAGTTTAATACAGAGAAAAGAAAAAAAACGGACTTAATGAGGAAGATGAAGTAAAGATAAGCCAAATTACAATAATTTCCGAGCAAAAATTTGCTCTAAGTGAGCTTACATCAAATTTGGCGGGAAAGTGTACCGCCAAAGACTTTTTTTGTGGTTGAGAATTAATCTGGTATGAGTGAACAGTGCATTGTACGGATGTCAGATATTTTTGTGGCTGATCTTGAAATTTCCTGACATGTTTCCCATTTTAGCCGTTTTTTTTTGCAAATATTCCTGACATGTGTACGGCTTTTGCTTCTTTTCCTTATTTTCTTCTTTTCTTATTTTCTTCTTTTCTTCTTTTCCGTCAGATTTTCTTTCTTCTTTTCTTCTTTTCTCAGCTCATTATTATAATGTATTTGGCTTTTATTTTACCTTTTTCCAAAAACCTTTATTCATTTACCAAACCAAAAAGAAAAGACAAAAGAAAATGCAATATGGATATTGCAGTAATATCCATTGAGATTTATGTAGGTTTGTAAGATACCCCCCCCCCCCCCTAGGTAGGGTATTTTTGCAAATCTGTCTTATCTATACTTGCACTTACACAACTTTATTTAGTAAACCACGTTCAACTTACAAAGTTTCTGTAAAATGCAAATCCACACGTCACGCATGGATGGTAACCATACGTGACGCATGGAATGCAGTACACAGAAATTGAAATTTCACTTGTTAAGTTGTAGTTCTGTAGAATGCACATCCACACGTCACGTATGGTAAGAATCCATGCGTGACGCTTGGTTTTCTTGCACACACGACGTGTGGATGTGCAATCTACAGAACATGCAGTTCCTGAGCTGCAATCTGTGCTAGATTTTGAACACCTTAAGAAAATTACAGAGTGGAAGGAGCAAATTCCTGTTTGAAGTCATACTTGAGTGGAGGACAAGGTAGGCTCGACACAGTGTTTCAGGAATACAGTGACATGGCAGCAAACCAGCTAAAAGAGATATTGGGTTCATTTAACGATAGTCTAACAAAGACGTTTACACTTGTTCACCAAACATCTTTGTTTGTACATTTGAAGTGCAAAGTTTCGTACAAGGCAATGGAGATCTTAATTAAAGAATATGAAAAAGGTGTACAAGGCATGTACAATCCACAATATTGCGATTGTGCATTCAAGGTCAGAGATGGGATGTTGTGTGTCCATGACCTTGAGAGTTGTGTGAAGAAACAAATGCCAATTCAGTCTGTGTCTTTGCATCCTTTTTTGAGTACGTTGTCTTTGGAAGAAGTGGATACACAGTTTCATCTTGAAACTAAGAAAAACGTGGCAAGACGTTTATTTAACGAATTTTATGAAGAAACATTCCACACCTTGTCACCACATGATCAAGAGAAGTGTGCACTATCTGTCATTTGCACCCCCAGCTAATGGCCCTGCACTGCTAGAAGCAACCATTAGTGCGTAGCAGTCACCACCCAACTGAGGGTTCTCAAAGTTATGAGCTTGGCTAGCCACTCTCATCATCTCCACAAATGATTGCACTTGTTGTGGAGGCACAACAGGATAGCCCGGGAACTGTGTTTGTTGTGGAGGCACATGGTGATAGCCCGGAAACTGTGTTTGTTGTGGATGCAGAAGAGGATAGCCCGAGACTTGTGGGACCTTAATGGGGGTGCCGGGAAAATAATGAGGGGAGCCATGGGGCATGAAGCTTCCAGCAGACAAACCTTGTTGCTGTTGTTGTTGCCTCTCATCAGAAAACTCTGAACGACGAGGAGGGGATTCTTGTCTCTTATTCTTCTTCCCCCTTGGTTTTGGAACTATGGGATCTTTTTTCTTCGCTTCTCTAACTCTTTGACGAGTATCGCGTCCAGGTCGACGATCACGATCCATATCTGCATCACAAAATTAATCATTCAGGACCATGATCATTATAAACAAATGTGCAATTCCACATAATTAATCAGTTTATCGAATTTAATCAGAATATCATCAAAAACTCAATCTGTATATCATCAAATTCAATCTAAAACTGCAAAACACAAGCTCTGGAATTTTCAATTCCACACGTCACGCATGGTTGCAATCCATGAGTCACGTATGGTTGCAATCCATGCGTGACGTGTGGAATTGCACATTCCAGAGCCCTAATTTCTTTTGTTTCTGCACCATAACAATGAAATCTTAATAACATACCTTATTTGCAAAAAGTTGATGAAAATGATTTTTTTTGGGGTAACATAGTGCGTTGGGGTGCAGGTGCCGTCGTGGGAGTTGTTGAGGAAGATGATAAAATGGTAGGGTTTAGGTTTTGGGCCTTTTATAGGTAAAAAACCATACGTGACGCATGATTTTTGTTCGTGCGTCGCGCATGGTTTAATTTCGTGTGTGGCGTGTGGATGCAATCCGTGCGTGACGTATGGATATATTTCATACGTGAAACACGAATCCTGGGCGGTAAATAGAAAAAAGGGCGTTAATTAGTAAGGCCTAAACTAAGCCCATTTCATTATTTCATCTTCAGAATGTATGAATACGACAACTTGATTTGATTGCCATCAACAATGTATATAATTATAAACGAATAAAAAACAATACTCCTTTTTTATTATTTGAGGATTTTTTTTTAAAATTCATTATATCTATTTTTGAAAATTTAAGATAAAATAAATGATACTGCAATATAAGTTACAATATCGTATATATAAACCGTGTATTTATAATAGAGTGTTGCGGAAACTTCGATCGATTGGTGAAATAACTCTCTTAAAACTATCTAAAACAGACAATAAAAACTAAATAAACCAAGCGTTAAAAACATAGCGAGAAAGAGGAGCGCGGGCCCCCTCTCCCTAGTCTTAATCTTATCTTAATATACTATAAAATTAGGGGTTCCCCGAATAAAACACATTGCATTTAATGCTTTGTTTTTAACTTATCAATTTTTGATTTTTTTCTTTTCTCATTTCTTTCCTACGTTTATGAATATGTCGCCCAAATGAAGATTTTGACCCATCAACACATGTCTATAATGGATTCTTATGGAACATATCATCATCTTCTACTCTTCGATTCCGCAACGTCTTATTGTGAAGTTTTATAGGCCGTAAAACCCGCGCGTAGGGCGGGCCCAAAAAGTCTAGTATATTATAAAGTTAGGGGTTTCCCAAATTAATCACCACAATGCATTTAATGCTTTGTTTGTAATTTATATTGTCTTTTTATTTTTTATTTTTTCATTTCTTTCCTACGTTTAAGAATATGTCACCTAAATGAAGATTTTTTTGACTCACCAACACATGTCTATAGTGGGTCTGTATGAAGCATATCATCATCTTCTACTCTTCGATTCCGCAATGCTTTATTGTGAAGTTTGATAGGTTGTAAAACCCGCGCGTAGCGCGTGCCCAAAAAGTCTAGTGAATAAAATAAATTTAGTAAAGTGTTATGGGAAGAAATTAATGGTTAAAAATGGAAATGAAACTCACTTTAGGAGACGTCTAAAAAAACGGGAAGAATATTTAGGGACAGAGGGAGGGAGTATATTCATATATTGTTATATGAAAAAGTGACTACTCACTTCTTTCGGAGTTTTCACCCGAAAAGTTATAACTGGCACCCACCTTTGGGCGCATTCCGGATGCGTCCATGTCATTTTTTAAAAATTGGGTTTCAACTTTGGCACAATACGGATGCGCCCAAAACAGACCCTATTTTTAGGCATTTTGAAGGCAAATTTTTTTTTGGGCGCATCCAGTGTACACCCAGAACCGACCCAATTCGTTTAAGCACGTTTAGGATGCGCCCAAAACGGGCATGAATATAAAAATATGGGTGCGGAAATAAATGTGTTTTATTAAGAGGTCGTTTGTTTATATACCTTGGGTATAGAGAATCGGTAGGAGAATGAGCTAAACCTGTTTTTGTGTTTGGTAGAATAGGTACGGTTATAAGGAATGAGTATGAGTCATTCTCATACCAACAAATTACACTAGATCTCATACCCAAATAAAAATCAAGGTATGGCTTATACCTAAGTTTATAACTTATCCCTCCCTCCACCAAACACTAAAGGCTAAGAATGACTCAAACTCATTCCTCATATCCAACCCGATTCCTCATTTCAACCAGATTCGTACCTCGATACCAAACGAGCCCTAAGAAGATACGGTTTCAAAAGCCTAAAAAACTTGAAGTTGTTTTTCAATTTGCATGGAATCACCCCTTATATCACTATTGATTTAAAATCACCCACTATTTCACTTTTTATTACAAAATTCCACCATCGACTAACTTTTGTTAAATTTTTCATCCAAATATTGATATTACGATCTTGCCCTTGTCTTTTTAAATTAATTACACAAATTGTCATGCTTAATTTCAATTTGGGAATTAAGGTTCTTCGAAAAAATCGATTTCTCAACCCCAAATTCCAATTTGGTTCGTGTTCAAAGAAATTGATTAATGGTTTGGATTATTTATCCTCCCTAACTATATATTTGAGAAATTGAGACCTCCAATTTGTAGAAAGCAGCGCAATAGCAGGATCCCCCATTTTGCAGTCCCTTCAACCTCCACTCATCATCCTTGCAGCAATGGCAACATGAATTTGGCGGAGGACACCTCATCTTCCAGCGATGGCAGAACCATCCCGCTTGATACACGAGTGGACACCTCCACGGTTCTCACCCTTCTCCTCTCACCATCAACAAACAATCCCGCAATTCATGTTATCAATTCGATGGAAATTGCACAAGGTCTTCTCAATTTATCAAATAAATAGTTATAGAGGAGAAATTGCACAAATCTTTAGCCAATTTGTTTGAACACGAAAAGAATTTTAATTTAGGGTCGAGAAATCGAATTTTAAGAAGAACGTAATCCCCAAATTAAAATTGAGCATGGTAATTTGTATAATTAATTTAAAAAGACAAGAGAAAAATCGTAATTTTAATATTTAGATGGAAAATTTAACAAAAGTTAGTTGAGTGTGGGATTTTGTAATAAAAAGTGAAATAGTGAGTGATTTTAAATCAATAATAAAATAAGAGGTAGTTCCATGTAAATTGACCCAAAAAAGGAGTGGTTTTGTGAGGAAAAAAAAACCTCTTTTAGATATACTCCCTCCGTCCCCAAATGTTCTTCCCATTGATATTTTTGACACTATTTATATTGCAAGAGAATCTTCGATATATCGGATAATATATAAGAAAAAATATAGTAATATGAGATCTTGTTTGATTCGTTTCAGCAATAACTGTAACAATATCAAAAATTTATAATTTTTATTAAAGTATATTTAAAAATATTAACGTTACAAAACATATCTCGATAAGTGTGTCAAAATGGGATGAGAAGGATATTAAGGTACAGAAGGGAAGGAGTAGTTTTTTACCCGTGGTTGGCGGTTCAAGCAAATGTGATGTTTCGAGATGTAGTCAAAAGGATAATTTGTCAGACACCTATTCTAGATATTTGATTTATACCTTGGATAACCCAATTGTCAACACATTATCAGGATATATCTTAATTATCAACTCATACAATCGACGTCAGTCTGGTATCCTTGTATAAAATTTCAATATACACTTACTCCGTAGTAATCTTTATTAGTATAAGATTGGAATTTTGAAAAGGAAAAATGTTTAAAAATAATCCCAACAATAAAAAACAGTCTCAACTTTAATATCAATAAAAAATAATCTAAACTTTTATTCGAAATTCAAATTTTTAGTTGAAATTTTGCTCAAAAAAATATTAACGAAAAAATCGTCTTATTATAAGATGTCGTCTTCATTAATTATAAGATACCCTCTTATTTTAAAACTATCTTAAATTTTAACGGAAAAAATATTTTGGACCAATTTTGATTGATGAATTGAAAGTTGGTATTATTTTTTATTGATATGAAAGTTGAGACTATTTTCCATTTATAAGTGAAAGTTGTGATTATTTTTAGTCATTTTTCCTTATGAAAATTATTTCAACACGTTTTAAAAAGGGAATTATCTAATTTGAGACTCATAGTATATCATATATAAGTTTTATAACTCTAGTGTTTATGTCGATCAGTTCCGTACATATAAGTTGTGTCGCCATATATGTCACATAATAATATGCTCATAGTTATATGACCAATGAACACATCTTATTCTAGGAATTTATGGTAAGATCATTTTTATTCTGTTGAAGTTGCAACTTGGGCAAATTAGCAAGTAAGGCTGCCCCCAGGGGAAACTCCAAGTTGTTGACAATACTTGGTATAAAGACTGACCCTATCATTCATTTGTTGAGTGTTCCCTCCATTGCACTCAATGCTGTTTATGGCTCTAATAGTCGCCCCAAAGCCTTGACCACCGGTGATGATGGAGTGGACATTGTTTGACCAGAACCACAAAGCGGTCTTGAACGCGATTGTTGGGTCGTTGGCCACTGTCTCGGGAGAGTTGAGCCCATCAAACCCGATGGCCTGGCCCGCGGGTATGTAGTTGTAATTCCATGAGATCTGGAGAGCCCCACGCCCGTAGTATTTCTTGCTCGGGTTGCAAGGATATTGCGCGCTTGATTGACAATAAGTGTTTGATTTATTTATCTCCTCTATATAGCAAAAATCTGCATACAAACAAGAGAAAAAGGATTCACATATTAATCAATAGATGGATTAATATTCATTTGGTAAAACCCACATATCCAACCATAAAAACAACGAGAGATTCTATCACGTCACAATGACCTCTTCAAAGTTTTTAATTAGGAAAACTAGACCCAAATAGGTACAAAAGGGTTATTCACGGTGAAAACAACAAGAAGGTAAAAAGAGTTAGAAATATTGATCTTACATCCAGTCTCATGAGTGACATGAGCGAAGAAGGCGGCGATCTCCTTTTTTTGAACATCCGAGGAGCCGGTGGTCCCGAAGGTCGGATACAATCCGACCGCGTTAAGAAACGCGGAGCGAGTGTAGAAGTTCTTGCCGGCGCAGCTGGAAGCAGCCTGGGCAATGATTCCATTGAAGAAAGAGTCGGTAACGATAGACGAAACCGACCCACCGCCACTAGAGTAGCAAGGGCCGGAGCGGCAACCGGTCCCACAATAAAGGTTGGTGGAGCCACAGTAGCCGTACTGGCTGCAACAAAGGTTGCTTGAACAGCCGCAGTTTTGAGAAGCGACTGAGCTGGCTAGGATGAGGAGGAGGGCGAGTGGGAGGAGGGTTTGAGCCATCTTTGCTTTCTTGTCTTGTGTTGTGTTGATGGAGATGATGGAATGTAGTATTTATAGAGTCAGTGGGGACTGATCTTGATGGGAAGGATTACGTGAGAAAAGTCTTTGCTTTTTGTTCATTCAGTAATGGTGAGCTATGTGTGGAAATTAACGAAGGTCCTAGGTGGGACGTTTGGCAATATCACATTCTAACATGAATATATACAGACGAGTTACAATGTAACTAAGTATTTGTGATGTAATGAGTATTTTTTCTCAATCATATTCTGATTTGTTAAGGTTGATATTTAATTTTATATAGATTTAGGTTATAAGGAGTATATGCATTAATCGCATTCTCATATGTTTGTGTCTTTATTCACTCTCTTACGTTGTTTGTTCATGTTTATTTAGTTGAATATCAACCGTATATTAATATAGGTAAATTAAGTTGAATATTAGCCTTAACAAACCTGCATACTATTGAGGGTAAATACTCGTTACACCGTAAGAGGCTATTACACCACAACCTAAATATATATATATAGCGATTATAAAAGTTCGGGTAAGAAAAAATTTAACGCAAGCAAAATAAAACAATGTTTATATTTGTTCATATTCTAGCGATTATATTTGTTCCACTTATTTTCTTAAAACAAAACAATGTTTATAAAAATTATAAAACTGTCGTATGAAATTTTATAATTTACCTTCATCAAAAAAAAGTTTATTTCTCTTTGGGTTTGTTTGGTAGATAGTTTATAATTTTTTTTTTTCACGTCTTTTTAGGTACGAGGGTAGCGGTTTTCAAAAAATAAAGTGTTTATAAACCCATTACCAAACACACCCTTTAACGAAAAGAGTGACTTAACTATAATCATTTTTTTAGGCTTGGTCTATATGCACACGTTTTTTTTGCTAAATGCACACTATTCTGTGCGGTAAGAGTTGCAGTACACTTCTGTGCGTTAAGGATTACCGCACCAAAGGACTCCAGGGCATTGTTGGAAATTTTTCTGAAACCTATACGACTGTGGTGCTGTAACAATTACCGCACAGATATGTGCGTTAACAATTAACGCACCACGTTAATACGAGATTAACAAAAAAAAAAACAGATTTTGATTAACTTAAACCCTGTGCGGTAACAATTACCGCACAGGATATATATTTTTTTTTAAAATAAAATAGGTGCGGTAAGAGTTACCGCACCGTATTTGATTGTTTTTTTTTTAAATAAAACTGGTGCGGTAAACGTTACCGCACCAGGTTTACATATTGAAAACCCCAGATTTCCCTCCCCCGACCTTCTTCTTCGTCTGTTCTTCCCCAAAACCGCCGCCGCCGCTAACCCTAATTTCCGCCGCCCACTTTCCCGGCGTTTACCCCTACCAAGAAGCAAAATTGACCATGGAATCGAGTTCCCCGGCCAAGGCGGTTCTTCTGGGCCCATAATTTCGGCCGGAGTCGTCCCCCCCACTGTGGAGCAGCCAACAATGGCGGAAGCGCCGTCGACGGTGGCTTGCTGGGTTGCTATGGAGGAGGAAGAAGAGGAGGAAGAGGAGGTTCCATTGACGTTCAGCGGTGGTGCCCGGATAGAGCTCCGACGAAGAACAGCGGTGGTGCCCGATCCGGTTTCAATCGGATCGGATCCGATCCGCCCTCAGCCTGACCCGATCCCCGAAGCCCGACCTGACCCGATCCCCGAAGCCCGACCCGACCCGATACCAGCAGCCCAACCCGCCCCGATACCCGCTCCGAGGCCAAGAAACCGAAAGCGACCTCCAAAACGTCGGTCCCGGGTACGCTACTCGAGCAAATAGAAGGTTGAATTCTCAAACCAAGGCGCAACCGGAAGCTTTTTCGACTCCCGTAGATCTACATCAAGTATGTATTTTTATTAAATATTCTATAACTTTTGTAATATTTTTAAATAGTATAATTATTTTATTTCGTAACGTTATGAAATTATTTAATAAGTAATTTCATAACGTTATGAATTTAATAATATTTGATAACGTTATGAAATTTTTAAATAAATTTCGTAACGTTATCAATTTATTTAATTTATTAAATTTATAACGTTGTGTAATTAGTTATTTAATTTCATAACGTTATGAATTTAATAATATTTGATAACGTTATGAAATTTTTAAATAAATTTCGTAACGTTATCAATTTATTTAATTTAATTAATTTATTAAATTTATAACGTTATGAAATTAGTTATTTAATTTCATAACGTTATGAATTTAATAATATTTGATAACGTTATGAAATTTTTAAATAAATTTCGTAACGTTATCAATTTATTTAATTAATTTAATTTAATTAATTGATTAAATTTATAACGTTATGAAATTAGTTATTTAATTTCGTAACGTTATAAATTTATTTAATTTATTTTATAACATTATGAAATTAATTTATATGGTAACGTTATGAAATTAAGTAATTTATATGGTAACGTTAAGAAATTAAGTAATTTATTGCGTAACGTTATAAAATTATATTATTTGGTAACATTATGAAATTAATTAATTTATTCGTAACGTTATGAAATTAATGAAATTTTATAACGTTATGAAATATAATAATTTCATAATGTTATGAATTATGACATTCTATATTGTAAAATTAATGAATTAATTATTTTAAGAAATATGACATTGTTCTTCTCTTATTTTGTAACGTTATGAATTATTAGTATATAAAGTATTGAAATTAGGCGAATTATAACGTTAATTTCGTAACGTTATGAACAAAATGTTTAGAAATTAGAGATGATTTTGATTAGGATTGACGTTACAACAATTGTTTGTAACGTTACGACGTCATGGAAAAGACGTTTTTGAATTTGACGTTATTTTTGTAACGCTATAAAAATAACGTTACGCTATAACAACAACATTAGGGGGTGCGAGATACGATGGCTTCTAGTGGGTTTTTTCCGGGGGCTCCTGTTGCTGCAGAGCGTGTTAGGAGGACGGAGATTACAGCATCCATACGTCAAAGTTTTGCTACTGCTCGAGACCAGCTGAATGCTTCTAGTTCGACACCCACTGATGTTACTGGCGCACTTACAGATACTGGGGCAGTTAGGGATTGTGGTCTAGATGTTGATCCGTCTGCTGATGACGAGGGTTACAGTGAGAGTGAGGAGGAGGATATGGACGTCGATGATACAGCTGTTGATTTGGATGATGATATTCTGGGAGACGGTGAGGGTTTAGGTACAGATTATATTGTATCTCATCCCGAGATACCGACAGATCAGCTTAGGAGAGACGACCCTCCTATTATTTCAGAGGATCATGCTTGTATGGGGCCTTCATCGCCAGCTCCTTCATCTCCTACGCCAGATGTACCACCTCCCCCGACTGTACCACCTCCCGATGCAGATCCTGTACCACCTCCTGCTGTACCTTGGATACCCGGAGGTCCTTTTACAAATGAGTTGCTGAAGAGTTATGAGACGCACATCGCCAGGGCTATTTATGAGCTTACAGTTGTTGATCCTCCCGCACCTGTGATTCCAGCTGGCCCCCGTCCTCTTCCTCCATTTATACAGAGACAGCGAGGAGCCGAGGAGCTCAGGCAGATGATGATGTTGCTGATGCAGACGCTGCTGATCCTCCAACACGAGGTGGACGCGCTCCACGCGGAGGACGAGGACGTGGACGTGGACGTGGACGTGCTGTAGATCATGCTGATTTTCCACAGCCTGCTGATCTTCCAGAAGGCGAGGCTCCTCTTGATTTGGTATGTATTTGAACTATAATGTTCATATGTGAAATATGAACGGCATTCTGTAGAAGTAACTCTGTTATTTTTTTACTTTTTTTCCAGACACGGAAGGTCGTCAAGGTTCACTTCCACACCGCCTACTGCACTCCACTAGAGGCGTTTAGGAGACCTGGTCCAGATTCGTGGTTTCAGCTTGCAGAGCGATCTGGATTGACTGATCTACGCTATATCGGGTCCGGTCCTGTCGATCATGTGTTGGTTTCTGCTTTCGTCGAGAGATGGCACCCAGAAACCAACACATTGCATTTGCCATTTGGAGAGATTGGTCCTACACTTCACGATGTGGTTGAGATCCTATCGCTGCCTATACATGGCAAGAGTTGTAGCTCAGTTTTGAGCAAGGAGGAGATCTTCACTTTTGTTGCTGAGATGTTTCACGTAGAGGAGGCACTGGTGAAGACTTGGTATAGGGATGGAGGCATTCCTTTGGGTTATCTTCAGCAGAGATTGAAGGATATGATGCGGATGGAGGATGGACAAAGAGATGAGAGCCTCATTGCGTCTATGTACTTATTGTTGCTTCTCGGCACTACAGTTCTAGTGGACAAGTCGACTACAGCAGTCAAGCACTGGTGGTTAGTTCTTTTGGCCGACCACGACAGCACTGGCCGATATGCTTGGGGAGCTGGAGTGTTAGCTCATCTGTATCGCAACCTTGGACAGGCGTCGAGGCGATTGGCTATGGGGATGGGGAGTTCTGGCATTCTTTTGCGGGTTAGTACGCAAACAACTATACAATTGGCTATGTTTAGGAAGTCGAGTTCTAATTATCTTTTTTTTGCAGTCGTGGATCTGGGCATATTTTCCACATTTTCGTGGACATTTTGTGACAGATCCACTTTCTATGGACCACGCCGCAGCTGCTATGAGGGAGGGCAGAGAGGTGCCACAGGGGAAGAGCACGGATCGTTTGGTTGCCATTCGTGGCATGCTTGACTGTGTTCGTTATGAGGAGGTCAGATTTTAAGAATGTATGCTTTCGTTATATTGTGTGAATGTAAACTATACTAACTGTTTTGTAATGTTTTGTTGCAGGTTAACTGGTTTCCCTTTTCAAATGTGGATTTCAGACATCCGCAGTACGCTCCGTCTTTGTTTGAGGGCATTCTCCGTTGTCTGGACATCGAGGAGCTCTATCAGCCAGGTCGCCTGCTGCGACAGTTTGGACATGTGCAGGGTATCCCAGATCCTCCCCCAGAGCCCATCCAGGTGACACGTAACAACAGGCTGACGCATTATTCAGTTCACTTTGAGAAGGATCTGCTTGGTGTGTGGGATCAGGACCCCAGGCCTTTGATACAGATTCGGGAGCCACGAGCGACGTACTATTGGGCAGTCACAGATGATTATCTCGATTGGTATGATCGAGTTTCTCATCCTCTGGTGGATCCCAGATCACGTAGACTCGATCGTCCAGTTGGTCCGCTGCGTATTCCACCTTCGGTTGACAGTTTTGCGGTACGATTATAAATTTTATTAGTCATATTCATTCAATTAGTATATTTGATTGTAATGTTTTGATATGTTGTTAATATAGCGGACCCAGCTAGTGACTTGTGAGATTCGAGCTTTCTTGGAGACACCACCAGAGAGGAGGCCTGCAGATATCGATGAGTTCATGAGGCGTCTCCTTGGAGTTTTGACTGACGAGGCTCCACCGATGGCTCCAGCTCCGGTTCGTCAATCTCAGCTTTTTCGGCATTCAATCCACGAGGAAGGCCAAGGTAGTGGGCAAGGTAGTGGGAATGAGGGTCGTGACTTGGAGTGATGTCAAATATTGATAGCAAAACTTGAGTTTTTTGAAAAAGGCGAAAAACGACCAAGTACGTCAAATATTGATAAAAATGGTTCAAAACGTCTCGAAACGACTAAGAAACGAAAAAAATCGACTCAAAACGATATAAAACAAGCCAAATCGAAATTTGAAGGAATTCCGAACAAGTTGTAAAAAAGTGTAAAAATGTGGCCAAAAGGATGGCATAATATGGCCAAATTGAGCAATTAATAGCAAAACTTGAGTTTTTTGAAAAAGGCGAAAAACGACCAAGTACGTCAAATATTGATAAAAATGGTTCAAAACGTCTCGAAACGACTAAGAAACGAAAAAAATCGACTCAAAACGATATAAAACAAGCCAAATCGAATTTGAAGGAATTCCGAACAAGTTGTAAAAAAGTGTAAAAATGTGGCCAAAATGATGGCAAAATTGAGCAAATTTTAGCAAAACTTGAGTTTTTTGAAAAAGGCGAAAAACGACCAAGTACGTCAAATATTGATAAAAATGGTTCAAAACGTCTCGAAACGACTAAGAAACGAAAAAAATCGACTCAAAACGATATAAAACAAGCCAAATCGAAATATGGATAATGGATAATGGATAATGGATAATGGATAATGGATAGTGGATAGTGGATAATGGATAATGAATAGTGGGTAATGGATAATGGATAGTGGATAATGGATAATGGATAGTGGGTAATGGATAATGGATAGTGGGTAATGGATAATGGATGTCATATGTATATAGTTTGGGCCCATATCGTTTTAACGCCTTGAAACGATGAAAATCGAAATTTTGAAATTGTAACATGACAACAAATATGGCGAATAGTTATTTTCATTTTTCGGAATCGAAAAATTATTATCGAAAACGTCAACGGGCCTAATAAGGCCAAATGAATTTTGAATGAGGCCCAAACACAAAAAACGACAAAAAATGACATAAAACGGCTTAATAAGCGCTTAAAACGTAAAAGTCAAGAAATGTAACATTAATATTTGAGCATTACCAATCAAACGCTGTCGTTTTTATAAGAAATTAACAACTTTAACACTTAAAAGTATGTAAACGAAGACTTTCACCTGTATGTTACTACTCTCAAGTATATAAGTTGTATAGTTATACTCATATGTATGTGATACCACTTCGTTACTAAAATGAACTTCATATAATGTGTTTATTTCATCATATAACATTAGTTTAACACTTAATTGTTATCGTTTGACTCAACTGACCTCGTATTTCATTAGTATAATATGATTTTTTATCATATAACTCTTCGTAACGACATATTTCAGTAGTATAACATTACTTTGGGTCATAAAACTTTTTATAATATCAAATAGTATAAGAAAACAACATAAAAAATGAATTTTTATGTAATTAGGGTTGGTACTACAACAGTTACCGCACCAACCCTAATACCCTAAACCCTACAAACACCAGAAACATTTGATTCTGGGTAAAAGGGTTGGTGCGTTAACAATTAACGCACCAGAATCTGGGCTGGGCTTGAATGTTGGGCTGGTCGTCTTTGTTGGGCTGGGATTTTTCTGTTGGATCTTGACGAAGTTCTGTTATCAGTTGTGCGTTTATTGCTAACGCACCACCATATTTTGCTTGAGTGTGTTACAGCTACCACACAGCTGTAAGTCACCTTTGGATGACCGAATTACGTTATTGGGCCTTTGTTGTTGTGGACCTTTTGTCTACATCGGCCCAAATCTAAGTTACCCTAGTAAAACATCGGCTATAAATTCACTGCCTCAGTGAACTCTATTATCTCATTCTCACTGCGCCGTAAAATAATTAGGTTTCAAGTTCTTACTCTGTATTTCAATTAAAAGTCTCATTTTTTACTGATTTCGTTAGATATCTTCATTGTTTCTAACATGTTTTCTTACTTTGTATTACAGATTCAAACAACCATGGCATCATCTTCATCCTCCCCAGTTCCAGCAGAAGGCAGTGAGATCCAGTGCCCGAGTAGAAGGTGCTCAAGAACAATCAAGGTGTTCACTGGTAATGACAAGAACAATCCCCATACGTATGGACGAAGGTATACCACATGTCAGTGTAACTACATGATCGTGTATCTTGAGCCAGAATACGACAGTCATCATCTCCGAGTCATTGCAAAACTGTTGAAGGAAATAGCTGACCAGCAGTTGAAGCTGGTATATTTTCACCAGGCTAAGAGTATTGAAGTAGCCAAACATTGGATACAACAGAGGTTTCCCAATGACCCTGTTCCTAGTTTTTATGACAGTGACTCCGATTAGGGATCTTGGTATCAAATCAGTGAATCTCTGTTAAGTCTGTGTTTAGTTTAAATTTCAAGAATGAGTCTGTTGTCTTTCCTTAATGAGTCTGTTGTCTTTTTAATTTATGCTGAGTGTGTTGTAGTTTATGGATTCACTGATTTCACCTACCTCATCTAACTCTACTGAAAACACTATTTAAAGCAAACAAGACAAGTCATTACATATTTCAAAGCAGACAAGACAAGTCATTACATATTATAAATCAATTCCAATCGAAGTCTAAAGATCAAGGCTACTAAACTATTACAAATCAAGTCATGTAGTCCATACGCTTTCCAGCAGTAAAGCGGTATTGTCGAAACAAGTCCACTTGGCCAGCATATATCCCTTCCCACCACTTGATGTTGTCATCTGCGAATCTTCTCCACGAACCGGAACAACGTGGAAATGGTGCCCCATCACGGAGCCAAACCTAGATATACAAAGAAAATTAATCAATAAGTATAAATGATTTCGACGTTTCATGACGTTTGTTTAGATTACCACAGATTCTTACCGGTATCCAGTGATTACTGCATCCGACAAGAGCTATCCCAAAAATCTTCTGTGGAGGACCAGGGCTCACTGTAGACTGCCTTATTGGCAAGTATAAACACGGCGCATCCAAGGATAGTTGCACTAAACCAACATTATACACTGTGGCAAACACCAAACCCATAAATGGCATGTCCATCCAAAATGGTCTCTCACAAGGACTTCTCATGTAGTTAACTTGAGCAATAAGATCATCCCATGTTCCTACCCGTAGTCCACGTCGTATGGGCTCCCATGTCTCTTTGTTTCCAAGAAGCTCCGCTGCCAACGCAGCACGGATCATACGATATTGACTTTGTTGCATACCCGTAAGTAGAGTCATTGACCGATACCCACAATGTCCGTCTGAACGCACATCTTTCACAGAAGTCATGTAGGAAAGCCAAAAGTAGTCAATATTTTTCACCCCCAAGTTCACCCCTATATAACTTATGGCTTCTTCAATCTCTTCTTCATCTTCTCCTTCCTCTGTTTCGTTTTGATCTGGATAGCAAGCTCTTAGGGGCACGGCATTCATGTCTTCGTCTTCTAAATGGATGGTCTCTGAAAACAATGGTTCAGGTTGGGATTGTGATCCGAAGTCGAACGACACTTGACTTGCTTGCTTTTTAGGACAAGTTCGTCGTTCACTTTGCCTATTTGCCTTCTCCTTTGCGACTTTTTGCGCATTCTCAGTATTTGTTAAGTCTTCTCTAACGTACTCGTGGTAACTCTTTTCCCTCTTTTCTCTTGGAGGAGAATTCCCATTTCGCTGCTTCTCCTTGTTCTTTGATCCCGGCGGCCTTCCTTTTCCTTTCCTAAACAAGTTTGTTGGCTCTACCAAAGAACTTTGTTCCGGATGCTCCAAGTCAATGTACAACTCACTTAATCTGAATAGAGTTCCATCCCTCAAATCTCCACTTTCCCATTTCGCCCACATTTCACGCATTCTGATCTCCGGAATAGACATTGAACGATTGTCGTCGGGTAAGGACAAATTTATTGCATCGTCTTCCCATCTCAGTTCCTTCCAGAAGTCATGAAAATCATCCGGAACAAGAGGTGTCTTTGAAATGATTGCCCTAGCAAGATCGTGTAAGCATGGCATCCCAAGACAATCTCGAACCCAATGATCATCACAAACATTTGAATACTCCTCCTTCAATATTTGCTGGTACATTTCCAACAACAAGAGAAAACACCTATCTGACACTCGGTAAAATAGCCTTGAAAACAACATTCGAATGCCAGGAGGAAAGGTTGGGTCATCAAAGACCATTTGCCGAGTGGTAAGTGCTTGGTTCATCGTCGCCCTAATCAGGTCCATCTGAACTATGACCGCATGGTGGATCCTCACGATCACTCTGTTGAAGCCTCCTCTACTAGAACCCACAATTTCTTTCAACACCTTATGCATCCCCTCCACCCTAAATAAACACAATTTCTAATCATTAGCATAAATAATATGGTGGTCCAAATTAACAACTAAACAAACAAAGATACCTGTTTGTAGTCCTTGTGTGAAAGTGAAGAGTGTAGTCCGTCCACGCTCTAACTATGAACTTCTTGTACGGAGTAAACCAGTACTTTTCAACGTAACCAACAATGCCCTTCTTCCATGAATCTCTCAGCTTTCTCAACCTCTCTTCGTAGATTTCTTCGGTGCTCGAGCAAAATATCCCCCAACATTGCGTAACAAAGTTCTCCGCCCTTTTAGTATTTTTAATCACTTTTTCTGCGTGTGACTGGATGTTGTGCTTAATGTGCACCCAACACAATAGTTGCTTCACATCAGTGTCTTTGAACACAAGTTTGATTGCTCTCAACAAAGCCTTCTCACAGTCGGTCATTATAGCCTTCGGCATCACTCCCAAATTTCTACACAACTCATGAACGCACATCATCACAAACTTGTAATGCATTACTGTCTCCTGAGCCATGAATGCATATGCGATGTTGAACGTCTTGTGCTTGCAAGTGAAACCAACCATCTCCACTAAAGTCATATCATACCTATTTGTCTTGTATGTGGCGTCCATGATAATCACGTGAGGAAACTTCCTAAACAAATGAATCGACTCCGGGTGAGCGAAAAAAAGGACTTCAACCTCATTCGTCCTCGTGTTCCTCAATATCTCGTAAAATCTCCTCAGTTTGATAAATCACTTTTTTGCCCTTAAAATTTTAAAATAAGTGAGGGTATTTTTGACATTTCACATAAATAAACAGAAGACTTAACCGATTAGAGGAAGGGGTGGTTCCATGTTAACGGAATAGCACAAAAGGGTGGTTCCTTGCAAAAAGTGTAATAAGGGGTGATTTGACGCAAATTCGGCCAAATAAATGGTGGTTTGATGCAAAAACCTCATAAATTCATAATATACTAACCAAAATCGGTAACGGAGTCCAATCGTCTAATGCAATTGATACATTTGCTTCGTCTTCTTCCTCTTCTTCGTCCACTTCCTCATCGACTTCTTCGTCTTCTTCGTCCACTTCCTCTTCTTCATCGACTTCGTATTCTTCTTCCACGACCCCTGATATTCAATTGTCGTTACCATCATCCTCACTACTCTCATAATTATAAGACATTGTGGTGTGCATTGCAAAACTTCAACAAGAGCTTGACCTATATATACAACCAAAAAATGCCCGTTGCAATTTTATGCCCGTTGGTGCGGCAATAGTTAACGCACCAACGGGCATAAAATTCGAACGGGCATTTTTTCAAAAAAAACCTGTGCGGTAACAGTTACCGCACAGGTTTATTCATATTTTAATTATTATTTTTTAAATTTATTTGTTTTTAAAAAAAAAAAATCATGTGCGGTAACAATTACCGCACAGGTTTTAAGTACATCAGAAGTTAAATTTTTGTTTCCTTAATCTCGTATTAATCTGGTGCGGTAATTGTTAACGCACAGATCTGTGCGGTAATTGTTACCGCACCACCGTCGTATAGGTTTCAGAAAAATTTCCAACAATGCCCCGGAGTCCTTTGGTGCGGTAATCCTTAACGCACAGAAGTGTACTGCAACTCTTACCGCACAGAATAGTGTGCATTTAGCAAAAAAAACGTGTGCATATAGACCAAGCCTTTTTTTATCGATACGTAATACCGGACTATCCCTAGTTAATAAATTATACATTGTGTGAGCAACAAAAATATGGATGAGTTTGACCTTGCCCAAGTAAAGAATTAGCGTTAACGGAAAAAAGATCGAGTGATGGTTGATAGAAGATACACCACGTAATCGATATATAATCTAATAGTCTAGTTCTCGCGCCATGCACAGATTTATATAAGTCGATATAGTTAATAAATAGTACGGAGTATTATGTAATATATAATTTAATATGAAAATAAGTTGATATCTTGAATAATATTGATATATAATTAAGTTTTAAAATTTTAAATAAAATAAACAACGAATATTAATGAATTGTTATACCAAAAAATTTCTCTTATTTATTAAAAAATCAATCTTTTTGTGATATGTTATATCATAAAAATAAAATTATAAATTTGTAAAATAACATAATAGGATATTGGGAGGTCAAAGTCTAAAAAAATTAACACATAAAAATCTTTTTGTAATCTAAAAGATCTTAAACAATCTTTTGTGTGATATTTTTGCACATGATTTTTCAAATATAACTATTTTTTAAGAAAATTACAATAAATAGTAAAAATCGTGACCAATAAAATGGCGTCAAGTGGATGACCTGAATGAAGAGTATGCCATGTAGCATAGCTAAAATTGGAGGAAGATGATTTGCTTTAGTAGTTACTAGCATGTGTTCCCGTACCATGTACGGGGTCGCTAGTATTAAATATTTTATTAAATTATTATAGTATATTAGTTAAATAGTGTAATTAATTTAAATTAAGTATGAATATATGGTTGTTTTTCTAAAGGAAGAGTATATGGCTTTTATTAACCTAAAATTTATACATATCCAAATAAAAAAAGGTTAGAACTGAATTACTATATACATAAATATAATTATATTGAAAGTTGACACAAAAAGTGTTTGAGCATTTGAATCTATTTTGTGAGATCTAAGATTTTAGAATATATTGTGGGGATTTATGGCTTAGGATATAGTAATTAAGCTTAGGCCTTAGGGACTTATAATATGGTAAAAGATTTAAAATCTATAATATAAGAATATTTTTTTATTATTAAGTAGTTAAAAATTTATAGTTTAAGTTCATTAATAACCGAATTTAATTAGATTAATAAAATATAAATAAGGATATATAAGACAAAAGATATAATATCATAAAAGATAAAAAAAAAAGTGGATACTTAGATGGTAGCATAATCTAATCTTTTTTATTTATCTTCCTTATTTAATTTATTTTTTCAAAGATAAATAATAAAAGATAATGTAAGATGACGTGGTTAATAAGGTGGTATAACTCAGAGGCCGACACATAGGCCAATCTATCTATACATATACTAAAACAGAACGTTGTTTTGTCACATGTCGTCCTTATGTTCAATTCGCCTATGTGTCGACTTCTAGGCTATGCTACATCATTCACCATATCATCCTCCACATCATCTAACTTTATATTTTAACATATATCTTTGAATTAAATAAGTAAAAAAATTAAAAAGATATCTAAGAGGCTATATTACAAAAAGAAATATCATCTTTTATCTTTTATCATATTATATCTTTATCTTATATATATATATATATATCTTTATATATTATTATGTGATCAATCTAATTAAATTGAGTTATTCATGAACTTAAACTATAAAACATAAATCGTAACTATGAACTATAAACTACAATCTATAAATTATAAAATATAAAGTATACACTACAATCTATAAACTAATTAATATAAATATAAATATATTATTAAAATATTTATTACATGTGACCCCGTACATGGTACGGGAACACACGCTAGTTAAACATAAAGGGCGACATGTGGCAAAACACCGCTCTGTTTTAGTATATGTATATAACACCGCTCTGTTTTAGTATATGCATAGATAGATATAGAGATTATATATATATATATATATAGAAACAGGTTCAGGTGAGAACGGTTCCTTAGGAGAGAACTGGTCTTAACGTGAGAACCACTGTGGACCGTTATATCAATACAATCTGACGGTCATGTTATATCTTCTTCCTCCTCTTCTTTGTTTAGCATCGTCCTCTGTGAGGTCATCCACCGCTCCTCCGTCCCTCTGATGGCTTCCAAGTTCGAAGTCAAAGGTGACGAATTCGTTTACGACCAACTCAAGAGTGGCAATACAGAGCGAAAACCATTGCCTTTTGACGAAGAATTGCCCGTAATGGGTTGGTTCAGGTAAAATCTCTCCCTTTGTGCTTCCTATGTTGATTTACATATCTAGATTCCCTCCTATAAGTCAGGAGAAAGAAGATTTGTTGAGCACTTTGTTTTTTTGAATTGTGCACGGAACCTGTTCGATGAAATGTTGTTCGAGTGACAACATCATGTGGTTAAAGCGTCGACAAATTCAAAGGTGAAGTGTGGGACTGAACTTGTGCAACTCATGCCCCGACGATCCTCTATCTTTGTTGTCTCTTTTTTCCGAACGAAGCCGAGTTCCCCTTCATCGGCCCAACATCAGCTAGACTCTGTAGGTATGTAGCTTCAATCAAGAATGGATTTAAATTCATTGAAGTGTCTTATTTGTTGATTTAGGATTATGGAGATTTATGAATTTGGGGCTTTTTTTGCATTTTAGGTATATTTGTGAAATGTTGGATCTTGCGGGATTCATTAGAGATTAGATATTGCAGATTTCTAACGTGTTTGCCAATTGACTGAATTCGTGCTCTCAAACATGGTTTTCAAATCATAGACTTTCTGTTTCAGGTTAGCTGCCTTCGACTGAGCAATTGCTTGACATTCTTCTTTCTTAGCACTCAGATTGTGGTTTGTTTTTGAAATAATGTAGATTCAAGTGAATCTGTCAACAATGCTTTGTCCATAGTTGTTGATTAGTGGCATTTTAGCAAAGGGATTCAACCTCTGATTTCAATAGATATCCAACTGAAAAAGCGCAATCCAATGGCTGATGTTTTTGTGATTCGGATTGGTATTCGTAGGGCTTTGTTGTGCGGTGCTTCTTGCTAGATATGTAGAAGATGTTGTTTAGTGGCATTCTTGCTAGACAAATTTGTCGATGCTCAATGACTTCTTATCCAGAAAGCAGAAGAAAAAAACTCATGAAAGTCACAATTAAGTTGTAGGAGGAAGTTCTTACTGAAGTTATCAACGATTGTCATGAAAAATATCTCAGTTATGGTCTAAGCAAGTCTGCTCAACTTTGGAATGAACAGTGAAAACTTATATTACACGACGCAATCTACAATCACATTTTATCTTCTATGGAGAAAGAGGCCAGATCTATGTTGAACAGTAGGGACAAAAACTGGTTGTTATCTGATTATGGAAAGCTTTTGCGGGATAAAGTGTATGTAGCTCCATATCAGTGGGAGGAAAGTGATATACATGCAGACAAGGAGGCTGCACCAAGGATTATGGAATGCTGCTGGGGTCTTGGAAAACCTGCAACTACTTTTGTGATGTTAGATGCAAATGGAGAGATTGTGGATGTTCTAGAAGCTGATTCTAATATTTTTACAGGTAAAATTGAACCATTGAAAGTTGTTGGATGGCATGCTAGATTTATGTGGTGTTCCTCCGGAAAAGTTTAGAACCATTTGTTCCAGTATCGACAACTTGGATAAGCTACCACTGGACCAAGTGAAAAAAGAGATGGTGTGTTTATGTCTGTCATCATTTTCCCTTCCCCCTTAATATGTGGCATAGGGTTGTATTTCCTATCTAGCTATTTTCTGTCTACAATATTAGTTTTGTTTTTGTCTGTTAAAATTTATAGATATACTGTATCTTTTTGAAAAAGCTTACATTACACGAATGGGATTTTTGTGTTCTATCATGTGTAGGTACATGAGAAGGGATTAAGCGTTGAGACAACTGATAAGATTGGCGACTTTGTTAAAGAAAAGGGACATCCTTTGGAACTGTTATCTATAAGCTGAAGCAAGATGGAAGTAAATTTTTAGAAAATAGTGAATCAGTAATAGCGTTGAATGAATTGGATATATTGTTTAGATCTCTAGACAGGTCTAAGTGCATCCATAGAGTGGTTTTTGACTGAAGTCTTGCTAGAGGACTTGATTATTATACAAGATTGATATTTGAGGCAGTTTTCAAGGGGATTACACAGGTATTCGAGCTTCTTCTTTTACAACTCAGTTGTTTCAGACCAATGATTGTGTTGGATGTTTTGATATGTTATTTTGAGTTATGATAATGTAAAACTCATGAATTTGGTTCTAGGTTGGTTCAATTGCAGCTGGTGGACGCTATGACAATCTTATTTCTATGTTTGGTGGAAAGACAGTTCCAGCTGTAGGCGTCAGTCTTGGCATTGAGCGCGTATATGCCATAATGGAGCAGCAGATCAAGGATAAAAAAGACAAGGTAATGATGGACACTATGTTGCTAGTGTATTACACTACTACTACTACTATTAGGAAAGATGTAATTTGGTGTTTGTTAAATTGGTAGGTGATACGAGGAAGTGAAACCCAAGTTCTGGTTAGTATTCTGGGGGATGATCTATCTCTGGCTGCAGAGCTGGCGAGCGAGTTGTTGAGTGCAAGGATAAAAACAGAGTTCATGCTGCACAAAAAGGTAATGAAGCACATAGATCGTGCAAAACAGGATAAAATTTCATTTATGGTGATTGTTGGAGAGCAGGAAATGAAGGAGGGAATAGTGAAAGTGAAGGATATTGAGTTGAACAATGTGGAATTTGTGCCCAAAAACATGATGGTTGAGGAGCTCAAAAGGAGACTCAGCCTTTAACACCTTGATTCTCTCTTGGCTAACTTCTTGTTTTTATCCCTCTTACACTCCACACATTTTCTATCAACTTCTGTTGTTGCTACATGTTTTTTCTGGGTCTATACAGAGGCTATACAAGGATTTGACAATGGTTTTGGCTACTTTTTGCTGGCCTTAAACTGTAATGTATGCAAGTTACCGGAAATTAAGGGTATAAAATCAACCATAGAAATAATAAAGGATTGCATACTAAGGCCCCGTTCGGGGAAGCTGAAGTTGAGAAAATCAGCGGTTGAAGTTGAAGAAAAAGGGGAGTTGAAGGTGAATTCACCTGTTCGGGGAAGATGATGGCCAAAAGCATATTTGGTTGAAGCTGGTTGAAGAAAATGGCCAACTTCAACCAAATTGTGCCAATTTGCTTCATCTAGCCCCCCCCCCCCCCCCCCCCCCCCCCCCCCCGATGAAGGAAATTCCTTCAACTTCAACCAGGTTGAAGCACCTCAAATTCCAACAAGTACCCCTGGCCAATTGGTCGATCGATTTCATATTGTTCTTCATCCTAGTAATGCTCTCTTTTTATTGAACCCTAAAATAGATTTCTCCATTTCGATCGAATTCTTCCTTGCTGAAATCTTTTCTTTTTTTGCAGCGCCAAATCGAAAGGAAGATCATCCAAGCTTTATCAAGGTTCGTGTTGCTTCAATTTCGATTTTTGCTTCAGCCCTTACAATTTGCGTCAACTTGTGATGAACCCTAAAAATCACAAATGTGTAATTTCTTCAATTCTGCAGTAACTGCATAGCTTAGGATGGTATAATGGTTCGATTGAACCCTTATACGAATTCGGTATTGTGAATTATAGACCAAAATAGTTGTGCACTCCAAGTGTTTGATGAAATGCCAAACATATGGATGATTGCTTGATGACTGTTTTCTCGGTATGTTGTGACTGAGATAAGTTAGATCAATGTTCAGGTAGCAAAGATTATTCATATCTGTCTTAAGTTTAGCAAGGTGTAGTGAAAGAATTGAGTGAAGTCAGTGATCCTGTGAAATTAGTTAGTGGCAAGACCATGTCAAATAAGAGCTCAGTTTAGCAAGGTGTAGTTTAGAAAGTTTAGGAAAGATTATTCATATAAACAGAAAGTGACTCTATAAACAGAAACACCATGACAGAAGGCAGTGATCATGTAAAATAATTAAGTGGTTGTGAAAGAAGTTATAGATGCATATTAAGATACAATATAATGATTGTCTTGTGGATATTATGGGAAGATATATTATGTATCCTAGTTTATTTAGATGAGCATCCTAGTTTATGAAAGAAGGCAGTGATCATGTCAATGTCAAAGAAGTAGTTGGTTTTGGTTTGTAAATTAAAGTTATAGATGCAATTTATGATGTTTGTATAAGATCTCTTTCAATTCATTACTATGTGAATTTGTTTGTGTATTCACATCTGTTTCAATTCATTACTATGTGAATTTGTTTGTGTATATGTTTGTATAAGATCTCTATAATAAACAATATTGTTTTAACAAAGCCTTTTTTAGATGTCGGATGAAAACTATGCACATGATATGGAAGCTCATTTGCTTGCTGAAGAGGCTGAACGTATGTACTATGCATCCCCTTGGGAAGCCGTGGAAGCCCTTACAGATTGCAGCCCAACCTCAGCTAGTTCCTCATCTGCAACTGTATCACAAGATGAACTGTGGAGGGTAATGAACAATACTATCCCTTTTTGCATTTTTCAATTCAATCATAGTTTCCCCTTATCAAAGTAATGCTCCGTAAAGTCATTGATAAGAATGCCTTCTGTCCTTTGTCTTGCAATGTTTTTAGGATAATAATGTGGATCGATTCAACTACATTATCAATTACTCGGTTGAACAATCTAATAGTCGTGTTCTCTTGGTTCAAGAGGCTGCTCGAGCACTTCGTGACCAAGATGCGAGGTTATTAGGACAAAATGCATTTGCCAACCGTCAACTACAAAGCATGAATTCTGCATTACAACAAATGGCTTCAAGGCTTAGTGATGAATTGGCTATAAAGAAAATGCTAAATGATGAGAACCAAGAGCTCCATGAGCATGTAGCCGAAATTGCCACTTCCAATGTTCAGCTGAGACTTCAGCGTGACGACCTTATTTCCGAAAACAAACATCTTCGAGACGTTGCGACACAAAGCTCAACCTTAGTGTGGTTTCATTATGCTGTTATTGGTCTTGTGATGATGTTAGTTGCCATCTATATGGCTATATAGTAGGGCAGGTTTTATGTACTAAAACATTGTGTCATTTTGGAACGTTGAAATTGTATGCAGGGGGTCATTTTGGACTAGTATTCCCCTCTCCTTTGCAACTTATCTTTGTAATGGTTGTTTTTATTTAAGTTATAATTTGGAGTACTATTTCACCACTTGTTTGAGTCACCCACCAAAGATGGACTAATCCATGTAGGTGCTACTATAATTTATAACATCTTTATATGTAAGTTTTATGTAAGTTGTAATGTCAATTTTATACTATTTTTTTTGAACACACGTGGCCTCTAATAAATGGATTAATCCATGTACCAACCTCTATATAAGAGCACATTGGGGTTTATCTCCTCTCCTCACACTTGTCTACTAACACACTCATCCTCTAGTAGAAGAAGCAAGCTTCCTCATTTCAACATTCCCCACCGATGGCTAGTATGTGCTCAATTTCTTCTTTACTCATATTGTCCAATCTTTCTAATATTATGACGTTGTAATATGCATGTTTCGTTAATGTAGGACAACACATTGTTTGGTTTATGAGTGATGAAGATAGGCTATGTTTCATGGAGGTGCTACTCGAATTCCGTGAGGACCTTGAGAGACATTTGGTTCTCGATCTTGCAAGGGTTGAACTATCGTTTTTCCTCAAAACCGGAAAACATGTTGACCCGATATTGTTGAACGACACTTTCAACAAGATGGTCAAGATGTGGTGTTTATGGAAGAAATTTGTGACCTCCAGAAATGTTGCATGCGATCCGGTCTCGGGCAAAGTAATTGGCAATGATCAGTGGTGGGCGGATAAAATAAGGGTAATATGACTCGCTATAGACTTTTGTTTTGCAATACACTATTAATCTAAGATATTAGTCTTAAATTCATTTGTGTATATGTTTGTGAAGGAGAACCGACATTTTGCGGACTTCCGTTGGTTCCCGATGACCCCGGCAATGAAGGACGCTTGTGCTTATCTTTTCCGTAACGTTTAGGACGTTCAAGAGTTGAAACCTTCAAGTTGCGGATCATCGACATTCACTTTATGTCTTAGTATTTCCTTCCTTTTGCACTATATCATTTTCACTATGTCCGTTTAGTATGTCCACTAAGAATGTTGCCGTTTTACTATGCCTTTTCAATATGTGTTGCGTGCTCTCGTTTAATAATATGGTGTTTGTGTTCCTATCTATTGTATGAGCTATAGTAAGAAATGATGATAACAAAAATGTCAAACTCTTAAAATATAGTAACACATTATATTATACTAAGACATGATGATAAATAAAAGGACAAACTATAGTAACACAACACATTGCATAATAGTAAGACCATGATGATAAAATAAAAGGACATACTCTTAAAACATAGTAACACAAAACATTACATTATAGTAAGACATGGGTGATTATAACCACTCAAGGTTGTTTGCATGGACTCTACTGAGGGTAGAATAGTCGAGATAACAACGTCTTCATGGTTGGATTGAACGGGAATACACGGAAGCACACATACATGTTATCGTCCTGTATGCAAAAATAAAACCGTACGTCGTTATACAAAAAATGAACTTATGAAGGCATGAAATTTAGTATTGCGTAATCATACTCACCTCCAACAACGTTCCCCACCAATCGTCGTCTTTCAAAATGGCTCCCGTTACAAGGTCGCACTCAACGTTGCATGCTGTTTGGAACGACTTCCATAAGTTCCATCTTTTCTTCAATACTTGATAGTGGTTCTTCAGCAACGGGACACTACAGTTCAACCCCGTAGCTCGACCAAACTCCTCTCGTACTACGCCCCACATGAAGTGCTCATACGCACCATACTTCACTTGATAGTCAACCAAAACCTCGACAAACTTCTGCTTCTGAACGTCCGTTAAAGGTATAGAGGCTTCTATCTCTTATTCTTCTAACAAAACGTCAAATATAGTATGCAAATTTGTAGTTTTATTGAGTTGATAGAAACTACCATTTGCATTGGTTATATATGATTTCGAAATTGTATAAACATCACTATCATTTGTTATGGAAACATATGTTACATGCTTTACACTTTCACTATCATAATGTAATATGCATGCATGCAAACGACATTCAATATTTGGTCTTCACTTGTCACTTTCAATATTGAAAAAACAATGTCATTATATGAAGCCATCGACGCATGCATTCCATCTTTGTAAACCCATGTCATTGTGCATTCAATTTTGTGTCTTCACTTGTCCCTATCACAACTAGCATCGATTTGAAGCTACATAAGGGGTCAAAGATAATGACATATGCATGCATGCCACACTTGTCTTCTTCATTTGGTGAGAATTGTTCCATCAATGGTAAAAAAAACTTTTTGGTAACTTATCAACTTATGTACTTTAGTACATTACTATAACTTCTCACAAGTTTTGGTAACTTATCAACGTGGCTACATTATTACATTAGTCAAACTTCTTAAAACATTGCTAACTTAAATACTTGTGTAACTTATCACAACTTATAACATGCAATGTACACTAGGGGACATTTTCTTAGGAATAATGACATAGAATGCTTGGGACAACTCTTCAAAAGCATGCTCATCAAAAACGAGATGTATAGCAACTTTGACCATATCTTTGACAACATTCATGACCTTAATTTTGCTATTTAAGGACCAACATATGTTACTCTTAAGCTCATCCTCTACAAAAACCTCTAGAAATCGACCCATACATTTGAGGATATTGCACATTTTGATTTGAGGTAAATTCATCTCATTCTTTGTTGCCAATCTTTTAGTTTATTTCCCATTGTCATTGTTTTAATGTCATCTTATATGTTTTGCAAGACCATGGACCGTAGGCCTCAATTCACCGGTGGAGACGAAGTTGAAGTCATGGGAGTGGAAAAGGGATTGAAAGGTTCATATCACGAGGCTCAGATAATATGCGAAAGCCAAGCGATCGGTTACTATACGGTAGAGTACGCAAACTTGTACGAGGATGACACTCATACAAAAGGCATAAGGGAAGTTGTTACCGAGATGATAATTAGGACTCGCCCACCCATCCACACAAAGAAAAGGTATGAAGTTGGGGACCATGTCGAGTTGTACAAGCGTGAATGTTGGTGGTACGGTAAAATCAGTCGTGTTTACACTTCCGATGACACGTATCGGATCACGTTTTTCAATTTCGGATACAAAACCATATGGGCCCCCCACCGTGCTATTAGGCTTGCATACGTGTGGAATGGCCGTCGTAATGTACCCGCCAATACCCCGACCGTCAATCTCGATTAAGTGGTCAATTATGTTGCTTCCCGTTTCGTCGTCACTTGTTTGTTTTAAGTTCGCTGACAGTTTTTTTTAAGTGCGTTGACAGTTTGTTTTAAGTGCGTTGACAGTTGTTTAAGTGAGTTGACAGTTGTTTTAAGTTCGTTCACAGTTGTTTTAAGTTCGTTCACAGTTTTTGTAAGGACGTTGCCAGTTTTATTAAGTACGTTGCCAGTTTTATGAAGTGCGTTGCCAGTTTTATTAATTACGTTGACAGTTTTATTAAGTACATTGACAGTTTTATTAAGTACATTGACAGTTTTATTAAGTGCAACTACAAAACCATTTAAATAGAGTCCTAATATAAGAAGTTCAATACGTATAAGAGAGTGTTTGATAAAACTGTCATACATGTCACAAAGCATTAGGGCCTACCCAAAAAAGATTGCCACACATTCATGTTACCATGAGCTCAAAACACAAAAAATATCTACCGTAGCCCATGGCATGTACTTAAAGTTTACCTAAGTTCAAAGACCAGCTAGAAACATACTTTTGTACTTCCAAATGTGTGTTGCTATCTTATCTCGGATACCGCCCATTGCCGAGTTTGGATCGTTATCCTCTTCGTCATCTTCATCGGTGAACTTCTTATTGGCGTTATCCTCGTCTTCATCATCTTCGTCTAGGACAGAGTCGTAATGCTTGTGTTCTAGTATGAAGTTGCTTAAAGCAAAACATGCACATATAATGTCAACTTGAGTGGATAGTGGATATGAAGGCATACCCTTCAAAATCTTCCATCGTTTCTTCAAAATTCCAAAGCATCTTTCAATGGTTGTCCTCAATGACGAATGAATACGATTAAATGCTTCCTTATGGTTCTCTGGAATGTGTTTGATGAAGTGGGATTGGTGATATTTAGTTTTCATATATGGCACCAAGTAACCTTTCCTATCCGGGTAGCCCTTGTCACACAAGTAGTAACAACCTATAATATATACCGTTACATGAGTAAAGAGATTGAAATACATTACATATGTATATATTAGAAATAGTTACCAGTTGGAGGATGTGGGAAATTCATATGAGCTTCATGTAAGGCGTGGTCGAACACTCGAGCATCATGAGCACTTCCTTCCCACCCAACAGATATGAATGTAAAGTACATGTCAAAGTCGCACACCGCCATTACATTGATCGATGTGAATCCTTTCCTACATCTAAAAGTCATTTGTTCGTCCTTTGGGACTACACATTCCACATGAACCCCATCAATTGCCCCAATAGCCCCCTGTAAAACAGTTAGTCAGATACTATACGGACTATATACATAAACCATGTTTAAAAATGTTTTATGACTTGCATAAAACGTTTACCTTAAATACCCTATAGCGAGGTTCATTTACGACTCTGGAAGGAACGTTTGCAAAAGTTGGATCACGGGGTCTCAAAAGTTGTTTGACTAGCTCTCCAGAACCAAGGTTTCTCCCAACCAAAGCATCCAACACTTGGTGAAACACCCTGCTAATTGTGTCTCCCGATCGCTTGAAACGCTCACACGCATCTCTATTTGAGATCCCCACCGCAATTGTGTAAAGGAATATTCTAACTTTTTCCAACACTGACATTTGCCGAGAAGGTGAGAGTCCGTACGTATTTTGGAGTGCATCACATAGATTGTGTAGGACATGTCTTTCCATTCGGAATGCATTAACGCATCTCACTTATGATTCAGAATCCATACACTGCCTCATCCACATGTAGCCGGTCAACTTGGAATTATAACAAGGAACTTTTAGCATATACCTAACAAAGTAAGCAGTACAAAGACGAGCATGGGTTGCCAGTAGTAGATGCAACATAACTCCATATCTCCTTAGACGTTGAGCTCTTGTCAATCGTCCTCGAACCCGTAATCCTCGAGCCATTGCAATATGCAGTCACGTTTGTTCAAGCGAAAGCCATAACTGAACATATAAACGAAACAGGAGATGAATCTGTTAAAAACAGAATCCAACAAATTGAAAACAAGGACATGGGAAAATCTGTGATACAAATCACAATATATCATTACCCAAAGTACAAACATAAATTCATTACAAACAACAACATCAATTTTAAAAAAAAAAAACAGTTTTTCACTCATGCAAATAACAGTTTGCCAGTCACAGAAACACAAAGCTCATCAAGGCAAACTCAACACATAACATCATTTCGATCTTGCTTCGAACTCATACTTCAGCCAAGCTAGTCGCAAAGAATTGTTGGGAATACAGATGAACACCTCTCTTGATGCTTCGTTCGAAAGCTTACTACAAGCAAAACAAAACATCACATTGTCGACTGCAAAATCCAGAGTCGCATCCTTACTCATTTGAACTAACAAATCCATGCACCGCTGAAAGGAATATAGATTTGCCGACCTTGAACTACTTTCAAACTCACCCTCCATAAGAGTATATAACCTCTGAGTTTGCTCTCCCACACTAGCCAATGTGTTAGTATAAGCAGATGTGTTGGCTGAAGGTTTTTTTCTTTTCTTTGCCATAGAATCGGGTAAAAGAGTTGGTTCAGATCGGGTTTGGTTTGCAGTAGCTACTCTTGAACCTTGTTTAGCACCGGTTTGAGGGTTTCCCTGGCTAGGTTTATTTATCGCATCACAAACACGATCTAGAAATGGATGAAGAGGCATGTCATCATCTAAACCATTTACAGCATTCCTTAAGCTTGGACAATCTAAACCACTTTCTTTCGTAATACATCGATCAATGCTATCATCACTAAAACAGTGCACATCATTTCCACACTCATTCACATCATCAACAACACCACCATTAACTTGGGAATCATTGCCGAGACCGGGATTTGTAAGAAGAAGCATAGGGCTGTCCATAGACGGTGACATGACAAACCTTCCATTAGCACAGATAACTGAAAATACGTCATCCCATAGCTCACTCAACTCTGGATTAACCCCCTTCTTTTTGAACTGGTGAAACTTGTCATTCTTAGCCTGCAAAGTATCAATTTAATTGTCAAAAAAATGAATACGAAAGTTGACAATGGAAGAGGCATTACAATGATTGAAAACTCACCATTCTATGTTTTTCCCACCATTCCTCAGAAGCAGTAACTTGGCCAGTAACTGGATCCCATCCCGCTCCGGTCACACTATTACGTAACAATGACCAAACACGCCAAAGTCCTTTCATGTGTTCAAACTTGTTCTTTAAACTTTGCTTACTAATCTTCTTCCCAGTCTTCTCCTCGAATGTCACAACTAACTCCTCCCACGCAAAACTGTTATTATACCCGTGAGACACGTGATAGTCCTTACAAATATGCATTAACATCAATTGATCTTCTTCAGAGAATTTAAAAATTCTCTTCTCTTCTAGTTCAGAGGTGGACTTGGCCTTAGCCTTATCCTTACCTCTACCCTTTCCTTTGCCTTTTGTCTTTCCACTTGCATTTCCATCAAGTTTTTCAACATCCATTTTTCCAATCTAACTTCACAAAAAGATTGTTGTTTAGACAATGGAATTCAATAATCAAAGGCAGCATAACATGTCTTAAATCAATTCATGCTCTCACAAACAATTCAGTAACATGGATGCACATGGATGCACATAAATACACATAACAATTCAACCAAAATTACAACCACAAAGTATAAGATAAACAAAGTCGAGTACCAAAAACTCGAGTATGAATTTCAACCCTACAACAAAATCCAGTAACAACAATTGAATAACATCTCAATGTTCTCCATTCAACAAAATCCAGTAACAACAATTGAATAAGAAGATTACCAACAGATTCGGAATAACAGAAATTGAAAAACAGAAATTCAATAACAACCATTCTCAATGTTCTCCATTTCTAATAACTCCACTATCAATTTCTGTTATTCCGAATTAGATTACTAATAACAACCATTATGTTCTTCAGATTACTAATAAGATGAGAAATTCAATAACAACCATTCTAGTTCTTCAATTCTGTTCTTCAATTCTGATAGTGGAGATGAGAATGATTGAGAATGGTTGTTATCTCCTCTGTTGAATAACAAGATTACTAAGATGAGAATACAGAACTTACCTCTACCAACAGATTCGGAATGTAAAGATTGTAAAGAAACCGACCTAGTTCTTCAATTCTTGTTATCGAGCACTTCGTGAAGGGAAACAAAAAATTGAAGTAAGTTTGAGGAAGCTTCAACGAAGGAGATGAAGGATGATGAAGCAAAGAAATCGAGTACAAACCTGGAATGGGAAGATAGGTGAAGATGTTGTTCATCGGCTTCAAGAACTGAGAGCTCGAAATTTTGGGGAAGCTGGGGAATAGAAATTGGGGGAAATTCATGTGAACGAATAAGCTAGCATAGTCACGTGAGGCAGCAAATTTCGCACGTGATTTGTAATATCTACAAATACCCATGCCCTTTTATGTAATTTAACATACCAAAATACCCAACTTCAACTACCATTTTTTCATCTTTACCGAACACCCATTTTTCCATCTTCAACCTGAAAAGCAACTTCAGCTACTAACTTCAGCTTCAGCTTCCTTCAACTACCTACTTCAGCTTCAGCTACCTTCAGCTTCAGCTACCTTCAACTCTCATTTTCATCATCTAATCCGAACGGGGCCTAAGTGATTTTAGTTTTTTTTTTTTTGGTTTGCATACGAAGTGGTTTATGTATTGCATACAAAATTATTTCTGGATTTCATATTTATTGATTTGTGGTTTTCATATGAGGTTTATCTAGATTGCATACTAATTTATTTGTGAATTGCATATCAAGTGTTTTTTGAATTGCATTCCAAGTGATTTATGAATTGCATATTAATTGAATTATCAAATACATACTAATTGATTTTGCAAATTGCATACTTAGTGTTTACTGAATTGCATACTAAGTGAAATGTGAATTGCATACTAAGTTATTTTGTAATACATTGTATGTGCATTTCGTAATATATTATATGTGAATATTGTAATACAAGTGATTTTCCTAAAAATAAAGGTAATTAAAAAAATATTTCAAGTAAAATGCACTTTATGTGCATCTCGTAACACACTATATTTACATACATTGTATCTTCATTTCGTAATACAAGTGATTTTCCTAAGAAAAATGTAACTACAAAAATTATTCCAAGTAAAATGCACTTAATGTGCATCTTGTAACACACTATATTTGCATTCGAAATACATTGTATGTGCATTTCGTAATACAAGTGATTTTTCTAAAATCAAAGGTAACTAAAAAAAATTATTCCAAGTAAAATGCACTTCATGTGCATCTCGTAACACACTATATTTGCATTTTTGAAAATAAAATGTAAGCCTCAAACTTGTGTTTTTCTAAAAACAAGTTATTTATGAATTGCATACACAATTTTTGTGAATTGCATATTCAGTTTTTGTGAATTGCATACTCAGTTTTTGTGAATTGCATACTCAGTTATTTGTGAATTGCATACTCAGTTTCTGTGAATTGCATACTCAGTTTTTGTGAATTGCATACTTTGTTATTTCTAAGGAATGTCACGTTTTTTTCCTAGCCATGTCATGTGCATCTCCCGAGTCACGTCATGTGTTTCTCCGAGTCAAGACACATGCTTTTCTTAGCCACACTACGAGCTTCTTCAGGCCACACATATGCTTTTAGGAGTCACGTCATGTGCATCCATTGAGGCACGAGACATGCTTTTTCAAGGCACACATGTGCTTCTTCGGGTTGCACCACATGCTTTTGTTGGGCACACCACGTGATTTTAGGAGCAACACTGATGTGGCTAAAACGTACCCGCAAGTGTACGGGGTCAGTTATAGTAGTCAAGTGTCGATCCCACAGAGACCAATGTAATACTAATTGAAACGCTACCAGTGAGTTAGGTCGAAAAGATATGGATAAGAACGAACCAAGCTAACTAGGAATAACAAATAAAACAGATAATTATATATAGATAAATGTGTCTAAGGTTAAGGATCACCGCAACAATGCTTCAGTAAATATAATCACACTCTGCCTGATTCTAGTCCAATTAATTGAAGGTAAGTCATCTAAGGTAATCTACTAACTCCTTTCAGACGATAGTGAACGTGTTTGAACTAATTAACAATCGCTGTCGCGCAGAGCTAATCTCATTCAAACCCATTAACGCTCTTAGAGTCTAGGAATAAACTGAAATAACATTCGTTGTCGCGCTCCGCTAAATCAATCTAAACCTAGAACATCTATGATATCCTCAAGAGTAATTAAGTCGCTTTCGCACAAATAACACTCAGGTTCAATTCCTAGGATTCCGGTAAAAGCTATCACCTTTCAGTCTCAAACTCTACCTGACTACCTATTAGCGTTTTCACCTTTCAGTCTCAAACCCTAACAGGATCCAATCCGCCTAAACAAGAATGGGCATAAAGCATCTAGGAACGAATCAAATACTATTTCAATTCAGGCAAACATATAATTCTATTTACATACGCGTTGTTTGGATCACCATAACCTTAGAACTAGGAATTTAGCCAAGCATGATCGAAGATGCAAAACAGATTAAACTAGCCAACGATATATATGAATTATTCAATAAAAACAAGAGATAAAGAAAACTTAGTCTCAATGATGAAATAATCCAAACGAAAGCTAGAACAATAAACACCGTCTTCGAATCAAACGAGGGCTAGAAATTCCTCCTTGAAAATCCTTGTCTGCCGTCAAACTCCAACAAGAAGAACCAAACTCAAACAAAAACTAGAACTCCCCTCAAAAGTCTAACCCCCCAAAACCTCATAAAGTGTACGTAACCTCCTCCTCTCATTAATGCCATGTCATCCATGTTTTTAACCAAAAGTCCATGTCCACTTCTCCTCTTCAATCATGCAGCAGGCCCAATTCCCCATTCTTCATTGAACTCATCTTGCTCAGCAAAACAACACGGCCCGTTTACTCAATAAGATGGGTATATATCTTGGATCCAAAATTCAGCAGATCGATTCTCTTCCGTCTCGTATTATTTTGCCTAAAAATACCTGAAACACATAAAAATACGAGTGTAGGCTCCGAAACAAAATAATGAAAAATTACCTATAAAATATATCAAATATGTATGAGAATGACCTAATCTAATATGCAACTAGACACCTAAAATATGTATAAATTAGGTGTTATCAAATTCCCCCAAGCTTAACCCTTGTTTGTCCTCAAGCAAGTACACAATCAAGAAATCCACAAAATATGATAAGGTTGGAAACATTCATGAAGGACTAAACATTAGACAAAACCATCATAACATGACTCACAACCAATACATTAAATCAAGTTAGTTCTTCCACTCTAGTCCTCACAAGGATAAAGAAATGAGATCACTTCACTCATGTGTTTGGGTATGTGTTTCACTCAATATAAATCCTCAACTTTGAATGTTAAACTACCATAAGCTTGCAACAGTGTTCTTAATCTCCACTACTATAGACTATGCACATAACAAAAATCATGAGGTCTTTTCCAAGGTTGTAATGAGGCCAAGGTATAACATAAGGCATAGGAATATTTAGGCTATGAGGAGCTAAATCCGGGGAAGAGGATCTTACCAAGATAACACCAAACGAAAATACCCTTCAATTAAATTACAAACCTTCAACCCATAAAACTTAACCCTTACATATGATAGTGTCTCCTTCCTTTTATATGATTGCTTCTTCTTCTTTTTTATTTCAATGTCTTTTCTTCTTTTCTTTTTCTATTTTTTTTTCCTTTGATTTCTGTTTTTTTTTCATTTTTTTTTTAGAAGAAGAAGCATAAGAAGAAACAAGGATAAGAGACACATTACAAATTTATACACATACCAACCACCACACATGTAACTCCCCCAGGCTTGGCTAAAATCCGCTCTAGCAACAACAACTCAACTATCCTAATCCCCGGATGGGTAGGATGATCATATAGGCTCGGTATGCTTTTGTGGAGTTTCCAAAGAAATGGGCAATTAAGGCTCAAAGGGCTTCAAGAAAAAGATACATATATAGGGTGGTCAAGGATAAAAGGCTAACAAAAAAAATGCCTCAATCATATTAATGTCATGCACATAAATCGTGAATGTAGTCTCAAAGAAGATATTAATGCAAGTTCTAGAGTTAACAACCAAAGAGAGTTCACACACATGAAAAGAAAGAGAGGACATTTATAGAATTTAGTCCAATAAAGGCCAATCCTCACCGGCTTTTGTCTAGAGTATTGGTCCTAACAAGATTCAAGTTTGGCGATCACATTACATGCTCAAGTCAAATGTCAAACATTTAAGCCCTCATTACCATGCATATATCATTACATTATCAACAACCAAAGCATATTAGGGGTTTCATGGATTGTGTATCGCAAAAAGAAAAACAAAAAGTAAAACCCGTGAATCATATCAAACACCTAAAATATAATGCAAATGCAATGCATGATGTATGAAATGTCATGAGAAAAATGAAAAATTAACACAAAAATGCAAATGATAAACTAACACTACAATGGAAACGGAATGAAAGACTGACACTAAAATGCAAACGAAGTCCACACATGGAATTATCCCTCCCCAAGCTTAAATTCTACATTGTCCCCAATGTAGAAATAAAAGAAAGAGAAAAGGAAACTCACCAAATAAACTCAGGTAATCAGGCATCTTCACTCTATGCTCCAGGGCTGTCGAAGATTAGTACAAGTGCAGAAGAATTTGTGTTTGCGTCCAAACTTCCATCTTCCAGTAGCACTGTACACACATAGACAAACCAGACAAACCCCAAAAACACAAGACTACTAGTCCTGTTGATCAGTAGCAAGCAAATATGCAATTACATGCTCAAACAAATTATATATTGATCAACAAGGAGCAAGAAATTCAGTACAGACCCCCAATAATCACAAAATCAGCAAGCTAACAATCGTACTAAACCCCACGAATATATCCAATTAAGAGTACAGGAGCTAGACATGAATAACTAAAGCACGAAATAAAGTCAGCAAATAAGCACAATATAAATGAAGTCCAAACTTGAATTAGTCAATAAAATCTTATGCCAAATGTATAAGGCATGATCAACACAAACTCAACTCACTGCCAGCATCACTTCATTCATATAGAACTCAACTGCCACTCCCAAATATTAATCTAATAAATGGACATCTGATTAATTACACAAGAAACACAATCACAGAACAATTCACCATGATACGAGAAATATAAATCAGCCCAGAAAATTCAATTTTAAGATGAATCACCCAAGTCAGCAAGAGAGGAAGTAATTCAGCCCCATCGTTCAGCAATTTACTAATACAAGCACACCTCGAATCAAGAGCATATAGCAAAACTCACCCATAAAAATATTCCAATCAAATTCTAGGGTTTAGAAATTTATACCTTGTCTTCTTAAAAATTGGGGAAAAGAGGAGAGGAAAGGCAAGGAGGTGGCTGGACTGGGGAGCAACAGCGGAAGAAACGGTGGGCGGCGCGAGGCTGGCAACTAGGGGACTGCGAGGCTGCGGGTTTGGGGCAGTGGAGTCGTGCGAAGATGGATGGTGGCAGAGGAGCAGCGGCTGAGAAGCGCGGGCGGTGGTGGCTACTGGCGATGCCGTGAGCAGAGGCGGAAGGTGGAGGAGAGACGCGGCGGTGGAGGTAGGGCTGAAGGGAAGGATGGTGAAGGTGGCTGTAATGGAGAATTCGGGAGGCAGAGTAGGGCTCGGGAAAGAACTCTTCTTCCCTTTCTTTATTTTTTGGTTTTTTTTATTTTTTTTAAAAAATGAATCTTGCACGGTTTGCAGCATTTTCGCACGGTTTGCAGCAAACCGTGCGAGTCAACTGGGAGTATTCGAAAAAATATGCATGGTTTAGAACAATTTCGCACGGTTTGTAACTGACCGTGCGGACTCTCTGAAAGGCAGAGTGAACGTGTTTTTTCTCGTGCAATTTCTACGAACACTCCTCGTGCACCAAAAAAAATAAAAATAAAAATAAAACTAAACAAAAATTGAGGATAAAAACGTACCTTGGGTTGCCTCCCAAGAAGCGCTTGTTTATGGTCGTTAGCTTGACCTTCACCAATGTCAAGTGCTCAGATCAGGCGGGTCGGTGATACCCAACTCGATCGGATCAGGCTCTATGTAAGACTTCAGTCGAATCTTTCTCACTATAAAATACCCCGAGTTCTTATGCCATAGCTCCACGGAATCATTTTGAAGAACTCGGTTCAGGTAGTATGGACCGGACCATCTTGCACTCTTGCTTCCCGGAAACATGCTCGACTTATGATGATAGAGAATCACATGATCCCCTTGCTTGAATTCTACAAGAGCACGGTCAGCAGAGCGTCTTTTTCTCTTCTTCCGTCTACTCAGGACCTCGTTGCAAGAAGAGGTCGGAATAGAGCTTTGTAACACCTTAAGCTCATGAAGCACCGGGTCCTCCTTGTTCTCTTGGGTAAATCCATTCCTATCAATTTGTGCCTCATCCCATTGTTTATCAATCCCAATTACTATAGAAGTGCATCGCTCTAAGTAGTGCACTTCAGGTGGCTCTGTAGGCAAATTTGATATAACCAACTCAGCAATCAAATCTTTCATCTTTAGATTTTCTTTGGTTAGATCATCTACTTGAATCTTCAAAGAGTCCACCAATCCTGAAAGTGAAAAAAATTGGGTTAATAAAGGTTTAAGCACATCATCCAACATAGCTGTAAGAACAGGAAGAACTTTCTCCACTTCCCTATCATGTCGTTGGATGAATTCATTAAGCTTAGTCTCTTGCATGGGTGGGAATGTCTCAGCCTGAAGCGGTATATGTTGGGTTGTCATCCAACTAGGATTAGAAGATTGTGCTTTCCAAGCAATTATATCTCCAAAACTAGCGTGACAATTAGTCTTGTCATGATCTTCAGCTCCACAATTCTCACAGAAGAGGTTAAAAGATATTGGGTTTTGGCCATAACCCAAATTGTAGTTTACATGATCATACCTCTGAGAACCTGTATTAGACTGAGAAGGAAGAAAGGGATAGGAATTTACCTCATACTCACCTGAATACATTTTTTTTTTTTTTCCGACTCACTCTAAAATAGCCCGAAAATAAAACAAAAGAAAAATAAAAGACCTAGAAACACCAATAGAGATAACAACTAATATTAACAAATTGGTCCCCGGCAACGGCGCCAAAAACTTGATGTGGCTAAAACGTACCCGCAAGTGTACGGGGTCAGTTATAGTAGTCAAGTGTCGATCCCACAGAGACCAATGTAATACTAATTGAAACGCTACCAGTGAGTTAGGTCGAAAAGATATGGATAAGAACGAACCAAGCTAACTAGGAATAACAAATAAAACAGATAATTATATATAGATAAATGTGTCTAAGGTTAAGGATCACCGCAACAATGCTTCAGTAAATATAATCACACTCTGCCTGATTCTAGTCCAATTAATTGAAGGTAAGTCATCTAAGGTAATCTACTAACTCCTTTCAGACGATAGTGAACGTGTTTGAACTAATTAACAATCGCTGTCGCGCAGAGCTAATCTCATTCAAACCCATTAACGCTCTTAGAGTCTAGGAATAAACTGAAATAACATTCGTTGTCGCGCTCCGCTAAATCAATCTAAACCTAGAACATCTATGATATCCTCAAGAGTAATTAAGTCGCTTTCGCACAAATAACACTCAGGTTCAATTCCTAGGATTCCGGTAAAAGCTATCACCTTTCAGTCTCAAACTCTACCTGACTACCTATTAGCGTTTTCACCTTTCAGTCTCAAACCCTAACAGGATCCAATCCGCTTAAACAAGAATGGGCATAAAGCATCTAGGAACGAATCAAATACTATTTCAATTCAGGCAAACATATAATTCTATTTACATACGCGTTGTTTGGATCACCATAACCTTAGAACTAGGAATTTAGCCAAGCATGATCGAAGATGCAAAACAGATTAAACTAGCCAACGATATATATGAATTATTCAATAAAAACAAGAGATAAAGAAAACTTAGTCTCAATGATGAAATAATCCAAACGAAAGCTAGAACAATAAACACCGTCTTCGAATCAAACGAGGGCTAGAAATTCCTCCTTGAAAATCCTTGTCTGCCGTCAAACTCCAACAAGAAGAACCAAACTCAAACAAAAACTAGAACTCCCCTCAAAAGTCTAACCCCCCAAAACCTCATAAAGTGTACGTAACCTCCTCCTCTCATTAATGCCATGTCATCCATGTTTTTAACCAAAAGTCCATGTCCACTTCTCCTCTTCAATCATGCAGCAGGCCCAATTCCCCATTCTTCATTGAACTCATCTTGCTCAGCAAAACAACACGGCCCGTTTACTCAATAAGATGGGTATATATCTTGGATCCAAAATTCAGCAGATCGATTCTCTTCCGTCTCGTATTATTTTGCCTAAAAATACCTGAAACACATAAAAATACGAGTGTAAAGCATCTAGGAATGAATCAAATACTATTTCAATTCAGGCAAACATATAATTCTATTTACATACGCGTTGTTTGGATCACCATAACCTTAGAACTAGGAATTTAGCCAAGCATGATCGAAGATGCAAAACAGATTAAACTAGCCAACGATATATATGAATTATTCAATAAAAACAAGAGATAAAGAAAACTTAGTCTCAATGATGAAATAATCCAAACGAAAGCTAGAACAATAAACACCGTCTTCGAATCAAACGAGGGCTAGAAATTCCTCCTTGAAAATCCTTGTCTACCGTCAAACTCCAACAAGAAGAACCAAACTCAAACAAAAACTAGAACTCCCCTCAAAAGTCTAACCCCCCCAAAACCTCATAAAGTGTACGTAACCTCCTCCTCTCATTAATGCCATGTCATCCATGTTTTTAACCAAAAGTCCATGTCCACTTCTCCTCTTCAATCATGCAGCAGGCCCAATTCCCCATTCTTCATTGAACTCATCTTGCTCAGCAAAACAACACGGCCCGTTTACTCAATAAGATGGGTATATATCTTGGATCCAAAATTCAGCAGATCGATTCTCTTCCGTCTCGTATTATTTTGCCTAAAAATACCTGAAACACATAAAAATACGAGTGTAGGCTCCGAATACAAAATAATGCAAAATTACCTATAAAATATATCAAATATGTATGAGAATGACCTAATCTAATATGCAACTAGACACCTAAAATATGTATAAATTAGGTGTTATCAAACACCACATGCTTTTCGAAGGCATGTCACATGCTTTTTCAAGGCATGTAAATATAAAAAATTTCCCAAAAAACAAATAAAAATGCATCTCGTAACACACAATATATGCATATTATAATGTATTGTAGATTTGTATGTGCATTTTTGAAAAGTAAATGTAAGCCTCAAACTTGTGTTTTCTTAAAACAACTTATTTGTGAATTGCATACTCAGTTTTTGTGAATTGTATACTTAGTTTTTGTGAATTGCATACTCAGTTTTTGTGAATTGCATATTCAAATTTTGGGAGTTGCATATTATGTTATTGTGAATTGCATACTCAGTTTTTGTGAATTGCATACTCAGTTTTTGTGAATTGCATACTCAGTTTTTCTGAATTGCATAATCAGTTTTTGTGAGTTGCATACTAATTTATTTATGAATTGTATACTCAGTTTTTGTGAACTGCATACTCAGTTTTTGTGAATTGCATACTCAGTTATTTTTTAATTGTATTTTAGTTTTATGTGACTTGTCAAACATAATTTTTGTGAATTAAATACTCAATTTTTGTGTTACGTGATATCTTACATTATCAAAATTCATCTAAGTATTGTTAGACATATAAATCATCCCTAATGAGACTTGGATAACAAAGTACATTCATCTCTAATATATGATGTACGTACCAAGAATAGACATAAATCTAGAAAAAGCATGACGATCTCATGTTTGATAAATGAGCTCACACTTTCAAAATAAATGTTTCTTCCTGTATCAAGAAGACATATTTAACAATTAGTTACATGAAGTTACAGCATGTCAAATGTTCAGGGACATTAACTAAAATAAAATTATTAATAGATCTGAAGACACCAGACTTGAGCCTTTTAGGAATTCTTTGTAACTGAGGCTATCTCTGGTGTGACTTAATTTTCTTTGGCTTTGGAGAAGTACATGCTGATGTTTCTGTTGAAGTACCAAAACGAAAAATTTGCGAAAAAAGAGCAGGAACGGAAATGAAGAGAATAAAAATTCACAGTTTACTTGCTAGAAAGTGAAATATATACAAGTACTATAAAATTCACAGTTTACTACAATGCATATAGAGAACAAGCAAACAATAGAATTCACGTTTTTTCACCAAAGATAATAAATAAAATTCACCTCTTGAATCTCTACATCCGCAATAAGTCCAATAAGGTCACTGGCTTGACTCCTATATGACATTTCTAATGGATCTTCAACTACCAAACCCAAAGATTTGAGCTCATCCTTCATCATGTAGGAAACAATTGTCCATACAAAACATCTAAACCTTGTGGATACAAATACTCAAATAAGAACAACACAATCTGCAAGATTTCTTCTAGTTCGGAAACTTTTTATAAACTTTATGCAACTTGACAGCAGCTTTGTGCTTGGGGTTACCCAAATCCAAATCCAACATATCCTCATTTTGAGTCTTGGAAGGAGCAATGATTGAGACTAGAGTCTCCATTTCCCTAAATGTAAAGCTAATAGAGCCTTCAACATCAGTTTTTCCAAAGCCCAAGGATTTAAATTTTGGAGACTAGAGTTTCCAAAATTATTTTCTTTCTGCTTGCATTGCTCCCTGAACAAGCCCTGAATTATAATAAATGAGACCATACCATAAGAAGTTGTAGGTGGTTGGCGTGCAACAGTGGAACTTGAGCTCTTCAGAGATCTTTTTCTCTCTCTGCTTCTTAATCTCTGTTAGCTTTGCTCAATGTCTTCATTCTCAAATATCCAACACTGCAACATTGAAAAAATTAAGTACTTAGATAAATGGAAATTCAACACATCTACACGATCTACTAACTAAGCCATGTTAATTACCACAAATTCACCGCCAAAACCATCTACAACGCTTGATTGAACCTCATTAATGGACTGAGATCTCAATCTAACGAACTGCTGGCTATACTGCTTGAAGAGAATGACACACGGAAAAAGAACTGAATCTCTGACCGAGAACTGGCTCCCTCTATTCGTCTAAAGAGACGAATCCGAAAGGAAATCAGTATCCAATTTGTCAATCAGAAACTACGATTGGAACTCCTAGAAATTCATGGAGAACGCCGTCGTCATCCTCGGCATCAGAATAAAAGACGAAGAAGACGCAGAAGTCAACGGCGACGGTTTAGAGAGCGGCCATAGATAGAGCGAGCCTTCGGAATCCTCCGAGAGCAAGAACAACATATCTGAGTTGCTGCGTACTGCAACCGACCTGAGGTTGTCATCCATTGAAAACGGCTTTGAATTGACCTTCACTCCAACCTTCCTAACCACAGCAACAACCTCATCAATCTTTCCAAGCTTGGAGCATTCATTCACCATTTTATTAAAGTTATCTTAGTTCATGACCTGGAACTTACGAGGAGTTAAGATGAAGCTAGATGATGTGATGGGGATGTATGGAACACTTATTAAAAAAATCATTACAACATTACCAGTAGCAAACACCAGACCTCGAAATCGCCATGACTCTCTGGCTTCTCTTCCTAGGAAATCAGAATTATAGCGTTAGTGTTACATCCATTCTCCCTCACTGCTAATCCCTCAAATTTCTAATCCAACAATTACAGATGATGTCGAGATTCCATTCAGTCCAGACCCTGGATTCTAAACCTTCAACTAGCTTCTGCATATCCATATTTCGATATTTAATCAATTACACAACTCTATGAACAGATTTTAATCGAATTCCTACTAGAAAATCCATCTCCTGAGGACTCAAAACAATTGAAAAAACCTGCTCGATAATAGAGGAATGAGTTCAATACAAACATATCTGAGTCATCAACGCAGATGAAGATGAAGAAGAACAAAAAGGAATATAAGAAAGAGAAGCTCACAGACTTAGGTTGGCGAAGAGTGAATCTGGTGAGGCACGGAGCATGGGCGGCCGTGTAGACCCTCCGGATCGTCTTCCATGTCGCCGATGCCATTTTCGTTCGATTTCCCCCTCCTATTTCTCTGATTTGCATCCGATTTCCCCTCCTATTTCTCTGATTTGCATCTTTCTCGCACCTAGGTTAAAATCAAAATAGCCAAATGTCCAGAAATGTCGCACGGAAAGTAGACCACAACTTTATCTAGCGAGTTCGTTGTCGTCGCTTGGTGCTGAAGGTGCGAGGTCGACGAAGTATCGAGCTCACCATCGATACAATCCTCGCCATTGGTGTAAGGAGGAAGGTAAGGCATTCAGACGAGGAAGAAGCTACTTTTATCGGACGCGTTTTTATTTAGTTTGTTATAATCTCATCGCACCATTTCATTTTAAGCGTGAACGGCTCAGATCCGTTCTCACATGGGAGTAGGTGAGAACGTTTTCACCTGATCCTGACCCTATATATATATATAAGCAGACTTTCATTTTCTTTACATGTTACCTCCTCGTAAAAACCGTAACATGTCATTTTATTATTTATTTATCACATATTTTTTTAATCATTTTCCTTTTTGATAAACAAAATCATACAATAACAAAATTATATTAATCCAAAATTATTTTTGTTTAAGTTAAATTTATTATTACTTAATAAAAACGGTGGGAGACAAAAAAAATTAAACTAGGTACATGTATAATGTATTAATAATTTAAGAGGTAATCAATTGCAGTCAGCTACTGAGCGGGTTGGGCACGTTATTGAAGTCCATGCTAAAATACCGACTAGATAGGAAATTCAACCATTCAGTCCAGCAGCCGCAATGGACTTGTCCATATTGACAATTGTTAAGTATTGTAGATGTTACACCCTGACTCTTTAGATACCGCTCATAAGAGATATATACTAGAACATGTTATGTTCGTGGGTGTAATTAGGCCGGACAATGGAGCAGATCGGGCGGGTTGTTTCGATTTCTTGTTATTTTCAGTTTGAGTCAATTATATGTATGCTTGAATATGGGGTCACATCGACTCGAGCCGGATCGGATCAATTCTGTTTTTTAATTATAAAGATAAGTTGAGCAATCACATCAAATAAGATGAGTTATTTCAGATTACGGATGAGTCGAATTTTGGTTAAATTCGTTTTCGGTTGAGTGTGGTTTTTCTTTTTCGGGTTGAATCAGATTTCGGAAAAATCGGATTTCGGAAAAAAATGAAATTCATACAAACCTGATTTCAGACAAATTTGATTTCGAGCAATTTGATTTCGGGAGAATCCGAATTTAGATATAGATCATTTTGATTTTTTACCATGCCTAAAAATAAATTTAATTATTATGTCAATAAATCTTTACAACCTGTATTTTACATTTTATCTTTGAATTCACTATCAATACTTATTTACAACCAAATTCTATCATGTTGATTGAATAATTGAAGATACAAATTACAAATAAATTCAAAATTGCTACAAAAATCCAAAATAAAACGTTAGGTGACCAAGTTGAGCAAGTATGTTATTTTCCTGTATAGATTGGTATTGGCCACTGTATTATTTTGTACGTATATAGGGCAAGCAAGTGAAGTTCCTAAACACCCTAGCGTGCTTTCGATTTCTTGGGGATGTGTTTCTCTGTTTACGTTGGCGTTTCTCGGCTAAATATTTCTTTTACTAAAATCAGTATATATATAAAAAATAGTTGAATTATAATAATATATTTATTATAATGGCATTTTTCGAGGTGTCATTTTATGAAACCGTACAATAATATCTTCAGTGTCAATACATCTTACTACGTCTCTCCCAATATATGAAATCAAACAATCATTCATCAACTCATCTCCAAGTTGATTGCGCAATGATGTTTTGACAAGCTTCATAGAAGAGAAAACTCTCTCAACAGTAGTTGTTGCAACAGGTAAAAGTAAAGCTAACTACACAAGAAGATATATCTGGGAATAGACATGATGCTTCTTCGTGCTTACCAGAATCTTTGAGAGCTCACTAATATCTTTAAGGTTGGCAAATCGATGATATGAGCACACGCCAACGATATAACAATCAAGTTGTTGTCCAAGGATTATTATATAGCTTCTGAAAAATCATTTGGGTAGAATTATGCAAATCTGATCAACTTTCCATTTTCAAATGCAGAAAATGCTTCACAGGGGTTAAGACATGACATGCACAAATGCGAGAGAGAGAGAGAGAGAGAGAGAGAGAGAGAGAGAGAGAGAGAGAGAGAGAGAGAGAGAGAGAGAGAGAGAGAGAGAGAGAGAGAATGCTTCTGAAAAATCACACGCCAACGATTTGGCAAATCGATGATATGAGCACACGCCAACGATATAACAATCAAGTTGTTGTCGAAGGATTATTATATAGCTTCTGAAAAATCATTTGGGTAGAATTATGCAAATCTGATCAACTTTCCATTTTCAAATGCAGAAAATGCTTCACAGGGGTTAAGACATGACATGCACAAATGCGAGAGAGAGAGAGAGAGAGAGAGAGAGAGAGGGAGAGAGAGAGAGAGAGAGAGAGAGAGAGAGAGAGAGAGAGAGAGAGAGAGAGAGAGAGAGAGAGAAATCCCTAAGCTGGTTATTCGTGAAGATTTGGTGAAGATACGTCACGAAGGTCCCATAAACATTCGTGACGAATGTTTACTGGTTATTCGTGACGGATGTATCACTCAGATCCGTCACGAAGGTTTAGTCAACATCCGTGACGAATGGATACTGGACCTTCGTGACGGATGTTTTTGCATATTTGTGTTGTTTTTTTGTTTTGTTTTGTTGGTTTGGTATGCGTAAATTTTGAAATATTATGTTACTAGATGCATCCGTCTTCTAGAAGTGCCCGGAAGAATGCCCGTAATCAAACTCGTGAAGAAATCGTGGCTGGAGGAAGGCCCGCTTATCAGCCCAAGCCGAGGAAGAGGCGTGGAAGAGCTGACGAGGGTACAAGTGCAAGTGAAGAGGTCCCAGAACCTTCTTGGCATGAACAACAATTGCTAGCTGACCCTAGTGCATATTCGAACCTTTACGAGAACATGGTTAGTTAATCTGAAATTCACATTATATTACTGTTTTTTGTTTTTATTAAATTAATAATTTATGAAATTTATTTTATTACAACAGCAAATCCCGATGACTCCAACCTATGAGGCACATTATCCAACTTGGAGTCCGCAGAGTGCTGTAAGTATTAGTTTAAAATTTAATATATAGTCGATTATGAGTGAAAGTTGTACATTTTACTAATAACCAATTTTTTTTGTAATAGATCCCTACATGGGTTCCCCCCTCTTCTCCACAAGTCGCATGGGATGAAGCAGTAGGACGTCAACAGGCCTTTCAGCCAGAAACACCAGAATGGCAATCTGGTCCAACTGCTTCCTGGGCTGAAGGACAGTTTGAGGGCCATTACGGGGGGGTCGATCTTAATGAACATGGCGATGAGAAAGACGAAATTTACCCGAAGTTACAGTGGGCTGTGCCTGGAGGTCCTAAGGAGATAGACTTGCTGCATAGCTTCAGCGGGCACACTGCTTATATGGTTTGGCAAGGACATGTAAGTAAATTTATCACCATATGGACGCCTAGATTTTCGTAGAGAAGAACTTCGTCCGGCTTTCTTTCATGGGATCCTGCATGTTTTGGAGAAGACCGAGCCTCACATGCCACTTCGAGTTTGCAGACAATTTGGTCGAGTTCAAGGTGTGCCAATCCCTCCCATTCAACCAATTAAAGCTAGAAGGTGTGGAAACAATCGTAAGTACGTAGTGGAGTATGATCCCACCAACTGGAGTTGGGAGCAAAGGGAGAACAACTCTGTAAGCTTATGGGAAATGGGTGTAGAAGCAGATCCTCCATCTCTCTGCACTGATGATTACTTGGAGTGGTACTTGGCTCATACTCATCCAATAATCTCTCCTTATACTAAGGAGCAACTCATGCAGGTTTGTAATTAATCTTCAAATTCTATAAATCTATAACATAATCAATGTCTGACTTAATTTATTTTGCACTTCACTGTAGGCAATTCGGACTTCTGTGTACAATCTGGAGCCGTATCGAGATGCAGATAATGAGGAGGAGTATTCCCGTATGAAAGACGCTGTTTGTCACACTTTTGATGGGTTCTATCCTTTCCTTGACTAGGTTGGATTGATGTTGGTGTTGGATTTAGTTTGTGCTTGAGTTTTAAGAACATGCTTTGTAGTGTTTGAACGAATTACTTGTTATTTGGTTTGTTTGCAATTGTCTGATCCAAATCGATGTCCGGCCTAAAACGCCATTTCACACTTATCCAAATCAATATCCAGCCCATCAAATGTAGATCAGAAGATGGTGCGTTACAGCTGTTGCTAGCTGTAACTCACTTAAATTGAGTAAGTGAGTTACAGCTGTTGCAAGCTGTAACCCATTTACCTTCAACTCTATATAAAGGACATTTCAGCATGGAATAAGCAACACATTTCAACTTAATACAGAAAAAAAATTATGGATCCAGGAGGGAAGCTCTGTTGGTGCAACAAAGTGCCAACTGAACAGACTTGTACTGAGCAATTCAATCATGATAAGGTGAACTACGGGAGAAGATATTGGGGATGCCCTGATAGGATGTGGAACTCGATTGATGAAGATGGTGGGTGCAAATACAAGCATTGGATCGACCGTCCATACTCAGGTCGAGCAAGGGTGGTTATAGAACAGCTGAATGAGGATAATTTGTTTCACTCTACAGAGGCCGCTGGACTGCAAGAGCTAACTGAAATGTTGAGGGCAATGTCAAAAAGCCTAAACGACGACGTAACTGAACTTCAGGAGAAAAATGCTGAGATCATGGATGAAAATGCTGCACTTGCCGCGGAGAAGCAGGCCTTAGTTGATGAGAAGTTTGGAGCAAGTTGCAGTGGGACTAAGTAGTTTAATGATTGTTTACGTTTCTGTTTGTTTACGTTCTTGTTCGCTTCAGTTGTTGTCTGTTTAAGTTGTTGTTTGTGTAAGTTCGATCACTTTCCAGTTTCTTGTATCCAACTACTTCTCTAAGTGAGTCCAAATACATGCAAACATTAAAAATCTTAGTCATTACAACTCCTAAACAATCCATTTCGACTGAATCTTAACCGCTAAGATTAATTACGTTGTTGCCTTTCTTGTTTCTTGTTGGGGCTCTAGGCCTTCTGTACGCCGCTAGTTGCTCAGTAAAAGGGTCTATCAAGGAGCGAGCTGCCGGTGAACAGTGACGATGCCACATATGATAAACTTCAGGTAATGGAGAGTCATCGGCAATTGGCATCTACAATAAGGCAAATGAATGATTTACAAGACAAATGTTTTTTTGGTATTGATTTCAAAATATAAACACCAAATTGATAGAGTGAGTTAGAAATTACCGAAATGAAGTGTCTTTCATCTTCAACAAGGGCAATGCAACATATGGGCAATTTCTCTCCTGGAGCGATGTTGTCGTCCAATACTATAGGCAAATATGCTTGCCAAATTGATTTCGCAAGCACAACCAATGCACAATTGAAAGTCATAGCTACTACACACCCCATCGCCGGGACTTGTAACCATGTCTCTTCGGGTGCCATCTCTCCTGGTCCAGTCCAAGCTAGATTTCTAACTGCTCTCAAAACATCAGGCGTTTCAACTGGCAATACCCAACAAGCTTGCAACCCATTATTCCAATGTGCAAATGTCGTTTGAGCCATTTCAGATCTAACTCTCCTCCAATTATCTTGGTCCCACCCTAATTGTTGTGCTATAGCTCTGTATCCACAATTTCCATCAGCGACAATGGGATACCAACCTTGCACGTAGGGACGCATGCATGGAGGTACGAGAGCATTATACTTTGTAAGCTTCTGCAAAGCCCACTGACCACTCTTACCCTTCCCGTATGAAGTCGTTTTTGCTTCTTTGGAGGCGTTTCTTCAAGTGTTGCATCAGTGTGCTCCCAATGTGAAGGTTGTCTTTTCATTGGATTGTACTCTTTGTTTGGAGCTCCTGGAGGTCGTCCCTTCCCACTTTTCACACGAGCTGGCTCCTGTAGGTTGGTCATTTGGGGGTTACCTATTGCCAAACACTTCATTGCACACTCGTGTTGGTCATAAGGTGACATTCCCTCCCATTGCTCAGCCATAAACTCATCCATCAAGTTTCTGGCTACTACCCTCCGCACTTGTAATTCGTCTTCAGTCTCTACTTCTTTCAAAGTCAATGTCCTCCAAAAGGCATGAACCGCTTCAACTGGAATTGGTTCTTGACGCCTCACATATTCATAAATGTCATGCACACATAGCAATCCATCTCTCTTCCTTATTACGCATTCACAATGATCAAGATGCATGCCGTATTCCCCTTTCTTGTATTCAGTTAGCAAGCGACTCAAACAAGTATAAGACACTCTGTATTTAAGAAGCTTGAAGAGATCAACGTCTGTAATGTTACTTACAGTCTTTTGCTGACTTTCATTGAAAGTACCCAAGATCTCCTTGAACTGATTGCGCATCTTCGCATTGTATCTTTGAAACACAGTGTCTATCTTCTGGCTTGGCAGTGACAAATAATTTTTGAAGCTAGAATGTTCACTTTCAACCCTGCATAATAAAAACAATTTTTTATAACAACAAATATAAAGCTAACATAATTTGCAAAACAATCTCAAACGTAATCACATTACTAACCTGTTTGTGGTGTTGGAGCCTAATGTAAAGATTTTATCCACATAGATCGAAAGAAATCTATTGCCGTAGGGGTTAAGCCAATTCTTCTTCAGGTACCTAATCTCAGATGGATATGCAGCCCAATCTTGTTCAATACGGCCCAGCTGAATGTTGTATGCCAAATATGTCGACTGTTTGAATAAGTTAAGACAGTCACTTGCAAAATGGGTCCCCGTTGCTTGTGACCGCATTGCTAGCTTAGCATGGTCCTCAATGTTCTTTTGGATGTTCCGCCTACAGAGGAGGAAAGTAGAATCTGGAAAGATCCTATCCAAAGCGTTCATCAAAGCTTTCTCTCGATCAGTGACTAAGCAAGTTGGAGCCTAATATGAAAGTGTTTAGGGTGAAATGAAGTGAAATAGTTGAAATGAAGAGGTAGAAGAAGAAGGTGGTTCGGATATATGAAGTGTTTATGGTAATTAAATGCAGTTGGTGTGGATTAGACATAATAGCTTTACTTTTGCAGATATAGCTACCTTCGTCACGTATCTTTTATGGTTCTTCGTCACGAATGTTTATAAGACCTTCGTCACGAAGGTTCACAGTACATTCGTGACGAAGGTATGGTCAAATACATTCGTGACGAAGGTCTTATAAACATTCGTGACGAAGGTATGGTGAAATACATTCGTGACGAAGGTATGGGTGTGCTAAATAAAATTTGAAGGTGTGCTAAATAAAGGCTTTGTATTTATATTGGTTGATGTAGTACTTATCTCATTCACCTCGAACATATAACAAGGAGCATATCTTTGAAGTAATAGAGGAATGTCTTCGCTATCTCCAACCTATTTTTGAGTTGGAGTTGAACTTGCCTACAACATAGGAGCTACACGCCTAAAGATTGGAGTCGAACTTGCATATGCACAAGAGTATTGGAGCTAAACGAGATTATAGGTATGTATGTGGTTCGCAACTGTCTATAACTAGTATATTTTGTTAGGTTATTTTGATATTGTTTGGTTTGAAGAGATTTGAAACTCTAGGTTATTTTGTTGTTTATACCTAAGGATATAAAAATGCTCGTTAGCAGTTTATATATCAGTTATAGAATATTTGATGGCATCCTTTTGAATATATGGCTCATTGAATATTGAACAGGTCGCTTTTGAATATATGGTTCGAACAGGTCATAATATATCACTCAATGGATATTTAAAAAAAAAAATCATACTGGTTAAAATAAACCGATATCTAACGATTCAGGATTTATAAAAAAGTATTTATAAAAAGAGTAAGATACCGGTTTTTGTTAAAGACCGGTTTTCTTATGTCTGGTGATATAAGGATACCGGTTTTTTAAAATAACCGATATCCGTGTCTTTTCTATATATCGGTTTTTGCAAAACCGGTATACGGATGTAGATATCTCTCTATCTAATACCGGAACGGAAACCGGTATCTACTTCATTAAAAAACCGGTATCCAATAGCTTTTTTGTACTAGTGTGTAGAAGTTTTTCCCCGCGCAGCTCAAAGGCGTCCTATTTTTAATCCCATTAAAGAAGGCGTCAGTGACGACAAAAGCCACCGAGCCGCCACCGTTGGAGTAGTGACAGATTACATGCCATGTCAGCATAATTGTTACCGTTGCTATTGTTGTCCTTGCACTATTCTAGAACCATCATGTAATGCTCTAGGATCGTGCCATGTGGCACCATAGGATGCTTGACATTTAGGGTTACACTTGTATATATTCTTCTTGATGTAACCTCACACTTTATGGAACAAGATTAATCAAACAGTAGCCTACATCAGCTATCTTCACTCTCTGAGCTTTCTATTATAATATTCAATGAACCATAGCTAGAATCAAGCATGGTATCAGAGCTTTGCTAGGACCTACGTCCATTCTATTCCTTTCTCGATCCTTTCTTTCTCGACCTGTCACTTCTCTTCTTTTAGTGACAACTTTTCTTCTCATATATAATGGCAGACAAAGCCATTGTTGCTGTTCCTGGCCATACACAAGCCTTGCCCTCTTTTTCAAGTTTTATTACAGTAAAACTCACCTCTGAAAACTACCCATTATGGAAAGCTCAGGTTGTCCCCTACCTCCGAGCTCACAACTTGTTCAAGATCGTCGATGGCTCCGAACCGGCGCCAACTCCAACTTCAGCTGAGTACAACTCATGGATCTCCCATGATCAACTTGTGATGGTTGTGCTTACGTCATCTCTCACGGAGTCCATCTTGGCCCAGGTTACTGACTGCTCCACGACCATGGAGATATGGAGCCAGTTGCACCAGACCTTCTCAGTCAGGTCTCATGCCCACATCGTTCAGACCAGGCTGCAGCTTGCTTCTATCAAGAAAGGAGGGGATTCCGTGACAGTGTTCTTCAACAAGGCGAAGGGCCTCCCCTCTTCACTCGCAGCTGCAGGTCAAGCCATCACTGACTTAGAGTTTATTATATATCTCCTTGCAGGTCTTGGCCAAGACTATGAATCCATAGTCACCTCTATCTCCACACAGCCCAATCTTCCAACACCGTCACAGGTTCTCGCCTTCTTGCTCAACCACGAATTTCGCCTCTCCACGCAGACACAAGCTCTCCTCCAAAATCCAACATTCTCGGCAAACCATACCCAGTACAACAATCAGCCGTCTGCACACTTCACCTCCACCAGAAATCAGCACAGAGGAGGGCACCACAGAGGAAACAACAACAGAGGAGGTGGGCAGTACAAAGGTGGTGGTGGTCCTCACAACAGAGGAGGTGGACAGTATCGTGGAAATAACTCCCGAGGAGGCTCTGCAACAACGTTCGCTGGCGATCCTGACACACGTCCATAGTGTCAGATCTGTCTTCATCGCAACCGCAAGCACACATCTCCACTGCTTCTGACGCTCACTCTTAGCACATTCGGTTTGGTCACCCATCAGCCCTAACCACAATAAAACTTCTGCAACGTCTTCAACTTCCTCAAACTCTCTCCTATCCGGCCCAACTTTCCTGCGTCTCCTGCGAACGGGCCAAAACCCACAGCCTTCCTCATCCACCTTCTGCTTCCCGGTCCACTGGACCATTTCAACTTGTTTTTATTGATGTTTGGGGCCCAACCCACTACTTGTCAACAAAAGGCAATCGCTATTATGTATCCATCTTAGACGATTTTAGCAAATTTCTATGGATTTTTACCTTGCCTACAAAAGCTCAAGTCACTCAAACGTTAACTGCCTTCATTAAATTTGTGCACAATTTCTTTTCCACAACAATCAAAGCCATTCAAACCGACGGTGGCTCAGAATTCAAATCTCTCATTCCTCATCTCTCCGCTCTTGGCATTTCCCATCGTCTTACATGTCCTCACTCCCATCCTCAAAACGGGAGCATCGAAAACCGCCACCGCCACATTATCAATACGGGACTTGCTCTTCTTGCTCAATCATCCCTCCCTTTCATTTATTGGGACAATGCATTCGAAACGACGGTCTATCTTCTAAACCGTCGTCCCTCTTCCGTCCTCAAATTCACCACTCCTTATGACACCCTTCTTAAAAAAGAACCCGATTATCACTTCCTCAAAACCTTCGGGTGTCTATGCTTTCCCAACCTCCGTCCCTACAACACTCACAAAATGGCCTATCGCTCCTCTCCTTGTGTCTTCCTAGGTTACAATTCCCGCTATAAAGGCTATATATGTCAAGATCTTCAAACACATAGAATCTACACGTCCAGGGACGTGGTCTTTCATGAGCAGTCTTTTCCATTTGTTGGGCCCCCTTCATCTGTCCACTCCAGCCCAAACACTCAGCCCACTCACACTACTCTTCCGCTTTTGCCTCTTGAGCCCAACTCCACATCAAACTCTCCTAATCCAACTCCTCCCTCTGAGCCCAATTCCCCACTACCAGCCGGCCTATCCATTTCTGAAATCCCTCAACCCAATCCTCCCACCTGCCCAAACACATCTCCTAGTCCTTCTTCCTTGCCCGAGCCCAATCCTTCCTCAATCAATCCCTCTGACCTATCTTCCCCTGCTCCACAACAACACCACATGACAACTCGTTCCAAAAATCGTGTCTTCACCCCTCTTGTTCGCAGCGACGGCACAATTCCCTGGCCATCCAATGATCCTCCAGAACTCCATCTCACTACCACAAACACAGTCCCATGCGAGCCCACATGCTTTTCCGAAGCCAACAAGTATCCGGACTGGTGTCATGCCATGAACACCGAGTTTCAAGCTCTCCTTGCCACCCACACCTGGGATCTTGTCCCGCCCAACCCCTCTCTAAATGTCCTCGGTGTCAAATGTGTGTACCGAACCAAACGTCTTGCCAATGGTGCCATTGAGCGTTGGAAAGCCCATCTCGTTGCTAAGGGCTTTCATCAAATGGAGGGGCTTGATTTCAATGAAACATTCAGTCCGGTCGTCAAGCCCGCTACCATTCGTGTGCTTCTCTCACTTGCCGTCATGTCGAATTGGTCAGTACGTCAGCTTGATATTCAGAATGCCTTTCTCCACGGGGACCTCGATGAGACCGTCTTCATCCGGCAACCACCGGGCTTTCAACACCCTCAATTTCCCGATCACCTCTGTCGTCTCCGTAAGTCTCTCTAAGGCCTCAAACAAGCCCCCCGCGCTTGGTTTTCCAAACTCAGTTCTGTCCTTGTCGACCTCGGATTCCATGCCTCTCGCGCAGATCCCTCTCTCTTTGCCTACCATTCTGACAAAAACCTCACCTACATTCTCGTCTACGTAGACGACATCATTGTCATTTCCTCCACTCCTACTCTTGCAGATCGCTTTGTCCAATCCCTCTCTCAAACTTTTCATGTCAAAGACCTTGGTCCACTCCACTACTTCCTAGGTATCGAGGTAAAACGAACCCCATCTGGTTTCTTCCTGTCACAGTCCAAATATATCCTTGACCTTCTCCAAAAACTCAACATGCCCACCTGCAAGCCCACATCCACACCTCTTGCCCTCAATACTGACTTCACTGCTGTGTCTCCCCTCTTCACCGATCAATCCCTATACCGTAGTGTCGTCGGAAGTCTCCAGTACCTCTCCTTCTCTCGCCCCGATATTGCCTTCGGAGTCAATCGCCTCTGCCAGTTTATGCATCGCCCCACTCAACTTCACTGGCAAGCTGCTAAGCGCCTGCTGCGCTACTTACAGGGCACTCATTCTCTTGCCCTTCACTTATCTGCGGACTCCAATTTCCAGCTCTCTGCATTTTCTGACTCCGACTGGGGCAACAGTCTTGGCAACACGCGTTCTACGGGTGCCTACTGCATCTTCCTTCGCTCTTCGTTGGTATCTTGGTCCTCCAAGAAACAGACTACAGTCTATAAGTCCACAACGGAGGTAGAATATCGAGCATTTGCTACTGCTACATGTGAGCTTTTCGAAATAATAAACTAGCTTAAATTTCTATTTGCCGAACAGACTGCAAGTGTAAAATTATAAGTCTCTTACACTTGATACTTGCATGTTGGGAATATGTCACGTGCAGGGAGAGCTCATGCACTGACACAAACAAGGTTAGAGTAATGAATTGTCATCACAAATGTATAAGGCGTTGTTTTTTCCACCATCTTATACAAACATTTTTTTTAAAAGTTTACGTGTAAGCAAGCGTCCCTTATACGTGGGAATTAAAAAAAAATTTGGTTCGTTGGGAGACGCTGTTAAATCGGGCAAATTTGTGTATGATGGAAATATGTTTCAAATCGGACATATAATGGAAATTTTTTTGAAAAAAAAATCCTTTTCAGAAAAAGATTCACACATCCTTGTATGACACGAGACACTGCTCAATGGATATTTGGAGTGGTACAATTTTTTTTTTTTTGGTTTCCCACACTAGTTCAGCGGTTAGGGGACTCCCCTACTACCCTTACATCTAGAGTTCGAGCTGCGTGAGTGGCTCTCCCAACAAACAATTTTTAACGTCCACCAAGTCTCGAACTCGAGACCTCATGTTGGGTGGTTGGAATCCCTTACCACCCGACCACATGCTTGTTGGCAGGAGTGGTACAAATTTGAGCACATATATGTAGATGGACTAAATACACAAGCATTAAAGAATTGTTTTATAAAACGAATTGACATGCACTAGGGGAATTAATTATTCCCAAATTTCGTTATGATATATGTATATACAATATACTTTTAAGAGTTTTATCAACAACACATGGATGATCTTGTAAACAGATATTATCGAAAGTTGTGAGATAAGTAGTTTAGTACTCCCTCCGTCCCACTTTGTTTGTCCTATGACGGAATTTGACACTATTCACCTATTAACGCAATTTGTTCGATTATTCTCAATCTTTGTGTATTAATATAGTCATGTAGGGTCTTGTTTGATTCGTCTCATTTAATACTTTAACAATATCAAAATTTTATAATTTTTAATAATATGTAGTTAGAGATATTAACGACGCAAAACATGCATCGGCAAGTGTGTAAACGCGTAAGAGGACAAACAAAGTGGGACGGAGGGAGTATATAAATTTATAAATTACTCTTTCTATCAGGTTTATTTGTTGTGGATTGTTTATCGTGTGGACTGACCATAAACCCACAAAATTTACTACTCCTGTACATCCTTGAGTCAACCTAATTAAAGTGGTTAATTACCTACACAAAATATTATAATAAATAAAATTGAAAGGGTTGATGACTTATGCACCACCTACCTACATATAGCATATACGGTAGCTCGATCATTCTGTATTGTTGATGATGCCAAGGCGGCTCGATCTTAAACATAGCTCTCCAACTATGACTTTTTTTTAACGAGCACATAATAGTTCCTTGAACAAGACAATGTGTCATAAATTAACCAACTCTTCTTTGGTCTAGTGGGGTGAGACTTGTTCTTATATCCCATAGCTTCAAGGTTCGAATCTTAGTATCCTCTCCTTAAGGGTGTTGGGACTTATCTGTATTAAGGGATCCCTTTATTTGCTTGTTAAAAAAAAAATATTGTGTCATAAATTATTACATGATTTTTTTAAACTCTTTACACAAAAGATTTACAATATTGTTGGTAAGAAGTCCAATTCCGAAGAGTTTGACCGTCACCTTTCTTGCGATGATCCTCCAAGATATTTTTTTGGGTCAAAATGATCCTCAGCTCAAAGATATTGATGAAGCCTTTAAAGTGTCAAATGTTGAGATCTTTAAAAGCCAGGAATTCAGTAGTCATATTATATTTATTAAAATAATGTAAAATGGAGAAGGAATCAAACCACGGAATTTGATTTTAAATGTCTAGAATAAGCGTCTTAATTTCCCATGAAATACTCTAGCGTTTATTGATTGCATTAATAAATGTAAGATTTTCACTTCCAACTATGCCTTTAGTATCTACATAAGTTTAGCAAATAAAATAAAATTACATTTAGATTATCACACTTCCAACTATGACTTTTGTATCTACACAAGTTTAGCAAATAAAATAAAATTTACTCTGAATTAGGGGCTATTAAGATTAAATAAATTACTCTCCCCTTTGAATTTGTAAGTTCAATACTCACACCTATATGGTCCACTCAGTTAATTACATGCTTTCTCTTGATGTTGATACTTTATATATTGACTTTTATTTACTCGGATAGATTTGCTTTAGTATTCTTAGACCACCGGAGGTTTTATAGAAATCAATAATAATTAGTTACATAGTAAAATGTACTTTTTGCTGTGTAATCCATATTTGGGTTATATAAAAATGGGGAATCACTTTTCAACTAATTTCAACCATTGATTAAAAATGATCCAATGATTCTCATAAATTTGTATTTAAGTAATATAATATAGTTTTTCAACCAAATATTAGGCTTATATAGATTATAAAAATACAAAAAATATTTTAATATTTATAATTTATTTTTATCTACACATAGACATCCATATCCATATATACATGTTACTTTTTTCTATTAAAATAAATTGAGTCAATCATATATAGATTACGTTCAAAAATACTGTTTGATTTAACATTCAATCTCAATACAAAATAAAAACATAATTGTTATATAAACTATTCTTTACCGAGGAAAACTAGAAACAAATTTCTAATTTTGAATCATAAACATGAAGTTATTCTTCACTTATGAAAACTAGAAACATATATATTAGTTTCGGAAATCATAAACATGAAGTTATTCTTCACTTAAGATATATGTATTATTATATTGTGTAAATATATGATTGCTAAATTTATACGGGTTGCAACCGGGCAGCACTCTTTAAAAAAATACATTTTATGTATTATTTGAAAAACCGGTTTATTCCGAACGAGAATTTTTTTTATGACGTCATTATTAAATATATAAAAAATCCGTTCGGAATGGCATCCCGAACAGATCAGCCGTTCGGAATGGCATTCCGAACGGGGTCAACGGCTATTTTTAAAAAAAATAGCCATTGAGCAGCTAGCTGTTGGGGTCCAACGGCTAGCTGCTCAACTCAAGCCTATATATATGCGGTTCGGAATGCCATTCCGAACCACACTCGAATTCACTCCCTTCTCGATCTTTCAAAAAACGCTCCCTTCTCAATCTTTCAAAAAACGCTCTCTTTCAATTCGATTATGTCTGGAACTCCTGATCGTTGGTTTCCTGATCCGACAGCTGCAGACGAAGCAATCTACGTAGGAGACGACTGGTGGCGGACTTATGGGCCGAATGCAAACAACGTCGGGCCCTCTCGTAGCAACGCCGAACCATCTAGTAGTAGTTACAACATCCCCACCCCCAGTTTCAGTGACCTCCAAAGGCATTAACAGCACATGTTATGGGATCCAAATCTTATAGGCGGAGCAGCACCGGAGCCGGAGCAAGTGCAGGAGGAGGTCTGAGCACCAGCACCACGAAGACGATGGAACAACACTGAGTCGGTTAGTATTTGTGAAAACCTTAAATACGCTTAATTTTGTATAAATAGTGGAAAACGCTCAATATTACATCAAATGCATGCTAAAATTAGGAAATAGTGGAAAACGCTTAATTTCAATATTAATCGCAATGCATGGTAAAAAGATAGGTTAGAAACTCTAAAGTTAGGAAATATATTCGTACGCACAATTGGACTTAAAATTCATGGTGAAATTTAGTTTATAAGAATTAGTTTAATGCATGTTGAAATCGCATCTATACTTTTTAGAAATAGTAGAAAACACTCAATATTACTTAAAATCGCATCTATACTTTTAGTTATAATCCATGCTAAATTTGTATATATTTCGTTAAAACTAGGATGTCGTTAGAAACATCCGATCCAGAGTAGGAGAAGACTGAAACCCGGGTAATAGGCGAGTGACTGCTTCTGAGAGGAGGGGGGATAGAAGATCTCGGGGGGATAGACCTCAACAGTCAGGATCTCGGGGGGATAGAGCTCAACAGTCAAGTTTTGCGGGGGTTAGGAACCCATCTCCTGTTTCGATGCGGTCAGGTTCTGCGGGGGTTAGTAACCCATCTCCTGTTCCGATGCAGTCAGAAGCTGTTGCGGGTCCTCCTCTTCCAGGACTCAACGAGGGGTCTATATTGACTCGTTATGAGCAACACATTGCTCATCAGATTTGGGTACCTCCGAATCCCAATGAACATGTCCGTCAACTAAAGGCGCAGACAAGGCAGAAGGCGTTCCAGCTATGGTTGCCTGACATTCCTACCGACCCGAAGCCAGATTCCTGGTATTCTATTACCAAAGATTCGGGGTTGCTTTACATCTTGGAGGGACAGTTTTGGAATGTGGACCACAACCTCCTGTCTGCATTTGTGGAAAGGTGGCACACGGAGACAAACACATTTCATCTGCCGGTTGGAGAGGTTGGAATCGGTCTCCAGGACGTTTTGGAGATTCTAAAGCTGCCTATTGACGGACGTGTTGTCGTCACCCCTTGGACGCATTTGGGTGTAGGCACAGATGCTGCAGAGTGTGCCCAATTGTTCTCTTATTTGTTTGGAATTGACCTGGACAACCCGTTTGACGTTGAGCAGGAAAAGATGTTGAAGTTCATACGTAGGGGGGGAGTCGGCGAGCGGGAATTCTATTGCCCCTTGGTTTCGATGATACGTGGTGACTCGGATGCTGGGTCCTGTGCAACTGGCTTTTTGTGGCACCACATTAAGCAATCTCTGTTCGTGAACAAGACCACGAACCAGATAGACAAATGCTTTTTGCCGCTGCTAGAGGATCCGAGCATGATACATGAGTATGCTTGGGGTACAGCTTGTTTGGCATTGTTGTACAGGCAGTTGGGTATAGCATCTAGGACCAAATGCGCGCATTTATCTGGCTGCGTCAAGCTTCTTGAGGTTTGGATTTGGACTTATTTCCCGTATTTTCCTTGAAACCCAAACCTGGAGAAGGGCTCGGATGAAGCTATTGCTCGTATGTCCCGCTATTCCACAGGACGGGCCCCGCTGAGGAAGACCAGGACTCTACAACAATACAGGCGCATCTTGGATGAGTACACCCCAGAAGATGTAAGTCATTCGTCTAAATTTTATTCCAAGTAGTTTGTTTTCAATATTGTTATTAATTGTTATAAGCTACTTTTGTAGGTGTGTTGGATGCTGTATCCGCATTTGGACGTGGGACCGAGAGGGGTACATAGAGTGGCCACTTATCGTGGTGGGATCCGGTGCTTTGACATAATGGAGATGTACAACCCGGACCGGTTTTGCAGACAGTTTGGACGCCGTCAGACCAGGCCTTTGGATGTCCCCAAGCCAGTCGAATATCATTGTCCCAAAAAATCATTGCGCGGTGGGAACCGGGAATACACTGTAGAGTATGGCCCAAATTGGGACAGATGGGAGCAGCGTTATGACAACCTGTGTCAGTACATCATGTCCAATCCACCAGCTCTTCTCCCCTGGGATGCTGACGATGCTTACCTCGATTGGTTTGCTCAACTCTCACATCCATATGTGAGCCCAAACGCCCCGACACAACGTCGACCAACACGTAACCCGATCCACGGCCTCGATTTCAACAGGGTAATTCTTATTTTATTTTATTTGTTGGTATTGTGTTTTCTAGAACCCATCCCCTAATTACGAGGTTTAAATTTTGCAGCGTGTATCGACGACAGTCGGTGTTATGCGGACACATCGACGACAGGGGGTTGCAACTCTGGAGAATTTGGACAACTACATTCGGATGCTCACTATCGAGGTTACGTCTACAGCTGAGCAAGTCACTCAACGGATGTCACAAGCAGAGTCGTCCAGGAGTGCAGAAGAGAGAGCCGAACATTCAATATGGGAGCGGGCAAGGATGGGTGCGGGACAAGGGTATCCGGAACAACCAGCAGGGCATATCAATGAATTCGATGCTAACTTGAGTGATGAGTCGGACAGTTATCGACGACTTTGGTACAATGTATTTGTTGCTCTCTAATTGTAGGATTTGGTTTGTTTATGTTTTACGGATCACGCTTGTGTGTTATGGATTTGGTTTGTTTATATGTTTTAATGGATATTATGTTTTATGTATTTGGTTTGCTTACATTTAGATTTAATGTTATAAAGACGTATGAAGGTGAAATTCGACACATTAATTATGCATAACGAAAGTATTACAAAGTAGATAAACGTGAGCATTAATCATTATCATCTTCTTCCCCACCATCTTCTTCATCGTCTTCGTCTAAATGATATTCATCATCTTCATCGTCTTCTTGTTCTTCTTCGGATTCGTCTTCACCTTCATCTTCGTCTTCATCTTCGCCTTCGACTTCATCTTCTCCTTCGCGTTCATCTTCTTGATCTTCTTCGCCATATTCCCCACCATCTTCTTCGGCTTCTTCAACTACATGATCGTCATCATCGTCATCTTGGGGTATCGGGTTAATATTTAGAGGCGACATTGGTTTGTAAGGTTATGACGTTAAACAAATCCGGGACATATATATAGATGAATGGATGGAAATCCGAGACTCACCTTCACCCGCATGGCGGCCAAATGTCCGACCCGGTCCCACCAGGCCCATTCGGAACCCCATTCCGAACGGGCCTTGTGGGATCGGGTCACACATTTGGCAGAAAAAACATCTTCCATTTTTCCCTATAAATACCTTCAACACAAGCCATTTCAAACACACATTCACTATCATTCCATTATTTTGATTTTCTCTCAAATTTCCTTCCTCAAATTTCGATATGTATCTGAATCGTCCATCTCTATTTCCTGCCTCTTCCTCGACAATGGATCCCGGTGGCAAAGTGTGTTGGTGTGAGAAAAAACCCATTGTGCAGATGTGTACCGAACAACTAGGTGACGACAAGGTCAATTACGGCAGAAGATATTGGGGATGCCCGGATAGGTGTTGGGATTCCCTTGAAGACGAACCAGGGTGCAAATACAGACATTGGATCGATCCACCATACACAGGTCATGCAAGGGTCGTTATTGAAGAACTAAATGCAGACAACTTGTGTAACTGGGCAAAGACTGGAGGGTTGGAGGACGGGCTTGAGCCGCTGAGGATTGGAAGAAAAGAATGGAGCGTAGAAATAAATGAACTGAAAGCCAAAAACGCCGAGCTCATGGAGGAAAACCTGCACTTGCTGCAGAATTGGAAGCAGCACTTAAGAAATAGAAAATTCAGTGCTTTTACTTTCTTGTATCGTTAATTGTTTACTTTCTGTGTTGTATTGTTCCTTTTGTTTTTCAATTATGTTGTAATAGTTGTTGTTTCAATATTGTTTCTATGATGATGTTGACGACATTCAGAAAGAACCAATCTTAAATATATAAAACAAACTGATACATATATCATCTGACTAACATTAATCAAGTTAACCAAAACATGCTTAATACAAATAAATCACAACCGTTTTAGGTCATTATTGGATCGCCACCATGAAACTGTCTCTCAGTTACGTAGTTCTCGAATCTTCTCTGAAAGCGTTGTTCCCATCCGTCCACCGATGGATCTTTGTAGATTGTCCACTGCCTTGGAGGGGGTGGAATTGGACAATTGTCATCAACCAACCAAATCTGTCAAAACAAATTTGTTATTGTGTACTAAAAAACATATGTAAAATAAGAAACAAGTGTGAAAAATAGCAATGCGTACCGGTACGTAATCGTTGCGGTTGCCTACATGTGCAATAGCGAACACCGTGGTAGGAGGCTCTGAACCGAGAGGAGGAAACATCGGAAGACATGTACAAGGACCAAACCATTATAACACCACTAGTGCAACTTGAAATCTCATGGCAAAGACCAATCCCGTTGTAGGTGTGCACATCCAGTATTCACTAGAGCAGGGCGATCGAATGTAATTCACTTCTCGAATGAGTTGCGGGATAGTCTTGAAACCCTATAGCATCTCTTCATACCTATGCCCGTTTGTTTGGAGGTGCCTCGAAAGATCTAATCGGACTTCCCAGTATTGTTGCTCTGGCTTACCAATTAAGCGCGCAAGGGACCGATAACCACAATGACCGTCATCACCTACTTTCTCCACACTAGATATGTATGCGAGCATGTAAAGGTCTATATTATCTATCCCCCAGTCGAAGTCTAGATAAATGAATGAATTCGCACCGCCACATTTCGCTTTGGCATTTCCTCTGGCCCTCGTTGGTTTAGTTGCACTTTGTTTTCCGGTCGTGGCCTCGCTTGAAACTCTGTTGGTTGCAACCGATGATTTCTTTTGTGAATCGGCTTTCGGTGGCACAGTTTCACCCTCTTCCTCTTTCATCCTCTTTTTCCTTGCTTCTGCCTTCTCCTTATCCTTCTTAGCTTGAGCCCTCTCATCCCAACCCGGATCTCTCTTTGTACCCGTCTTCTTTGCATGAATCTTAGGCCTTCCTCTCCTCGTCTCTCCCCGAGGGGGGTCCTGGACATCAACTGAAGAAGGATCCTTGCACTCACGCCACTTATCAGCCATCCTCTTCATATCAAAATCATCAACGTTACCGGAAAATACCCCTTCAAAGAAATCATCCATAAGAACCTTATCCGCAGTCAATTGCACGTCGTCATCAGAGTTGAAGTCTTTCAATTCCACTTCTTCCCACTTGATCTGCTTCCAGAAGATAACAATGTCGCTCGGCAACAATGGCGTTCCTTCCTCTACAAACACCTTAATCCTGTGTGGGCAAGGCAATCCGAGTGTTGATTCCCACCAAGGATCCTCACACGGGCCACATATATTTCCCTTCTTTCCCTTAATAACTTCTTTCAATAGCATTCTCAAACATTTGTCGGAGCACTTCCTCAATATGCGCATGAAAATAGTCTTGATCCACCGAGGCCCGTCTTGTATCTCCTTCGGGATGGTGTGGTTGGACATTTCCATCTCGGCCCGTATTCGACGGTGCTGATCAACAAACATATTGTCAATGTGTTTCACTAAAGTGTCGAACCCTCCAACAGCTGAATCAAACATATGCTTCAACATCGAGTGTTGACCTTCAACCCTGACAACGACATTGTACATGTTAAACATTTAGCCAACCAAATGTCATGATCATTCTCGTTAAAAACAATTTCAAATATCTTACCTGTTAGACGTTCTTGTGCTAAAATTGCGTATATCATCGCAATACGCAACTATAAATTTTTCCTTGTGGGTAGTAAACCATGTGCTCTCAGCATATTGTACAAGATGACCATTCCTCCATGTGATCCAGAAGTGATCAAGTCTCTCCTCATACTGCTTCTCTGTGCGAGACCGCATCACCCGTCGAACGCTAGCTGATGCACTTTTTTCGTCCAGGTTGTTCAATTTAGCAAATTCCTTAACATTCTGATCAACGTGGACATGGCAAAGCATATGACGCACACCAGGAAATACATGGTCAACCGCCTTAATTGTTGCAAGCTCTCGATCAGACATGATGCAATCCGGTCCTCCGAATGCACCAAACAAATACTTCAGCCGTTTCAATGCCCGTGCATAGTATGGGGCTGACTCACGGCAAATGAACGCTAGTGCAATACAATATGTATAGTTGGTGCAATTGAAACCAACAAACTGAAGTAACGGCCAACCATACCTATCAATTTCAAATTTAATAATTATAATTCAAAAACGGTGAATGAAGTCATATCAATGAAATTTAGTGTACCTATTAGTCTTGTACGCCGCGTCCATGATCACCACCCGAGGGAACATTCTCAACAAATGTTGACAATCCGGATGAGATATGAAAAACGCTGACAATTTTTTCTCCCCGGTCTCCGGATTCCTCGTAGTCAATGTCTTTATGATAACGTCTTTGATGTAGAAAATCTAATGACCACTGGGTCACGGTTAGATTTGCCAATGCTTTCTTCCTCTCCTTTTCCCTCACAGCGTACACTTGCCTCCTTGATATTGTGGAAGTTGGATTTTCTTGAAGTATCTGTGTATAAATAACCTTCGGCATTGCCCCAGCCGCTGATGCAATCATTATTTTTCGTCTTTGCTCTCCCGTCATCCTCGAAGCAAATGCATGGCCAATCAAGCTGCTGGAAAGACAATGGTTGTGACATACCTTCTCAACTTTTAGTATCCACCCAGCCGGCTCAACAAGAGTTGTTCGTCGATAATATCCTTTCAGCATAAAAGGACAATTGCTCTTCCTTAACCTACTAAGATTGCTACGCTGCGACGATGGTTCTGCTACATCACCTTCAAGATTAATCTTCTTTCCATGTTTTCTATAGCTACCGGATTGCTCACAGTGCAGAAATATCCTCTTGTTGGCCATTAATGATTTCATGGTGATAACCATACAGAACTCATAACCAACCTTCCTAACCCACTCTCTTAGAAGATCCATAGTAGGAAATCTCTCACTAGTCGTAAAATGGGCACTATAGTCGATATTTAAATATTCCTCATCACTACAGTATCCCTATTTAAAATTACTCAAATTTCAATACATACCATATGAATAAAATAAATTCTAATGAAATGCTATAAAAAGGGTTTATAGGTACTTACTTGGAAATATGTATCATCTACCGGTGCAGACAAATCAACCTCCTCCTCCACCGACGTCTCACTGGAAGAACACTCCCGTCTTTCTTTCCAACTACGTGCCCTTGAAGAATTAGTTGAATCGCTTCCAAACGTCATTTTTTGTGCTTTGCCGTTTGGGTTTGATAATTTGGCTATACAAATAAGGTTTTATAGAGTCCATGAAAAAAGAGCCGTTGGCTTTTTCAAAAAAAATAGTTGTTTTCCCGTTCGGAACTGCATCACGAACGACCGTTCGGAACTGTATCCCGAACGGTTGTTCGGAACTGGGTTCCGAACGGGAACCCCATTCCGAACCGGTCCCCATTCCAAATTGCAATTAATATATTAAAATTTGATTTTTTTTGAACCGGTCCCGTTCGGAACCCCATTCCCAACGGGAAAAAAAATTAAAATGGGGCCCACCCGTTCGGAACCCCATTCCCAACGGGAGGATGCTGCCGGGCGCAAAAAAGGTGTTGCCCGGTTGAATCGCCAATAAATATGTACACATATGTAACCCTCCTCATGTATCCCCTATTGTGGGGAAAAAGAGAGATGAGTTACATGGGTGATGTGGAAAGGAGAGAAAATAATAAAATATTCTATGAGACTCATGCTATGCGATTCCCATTGCTGATAGCCTTAAGGGCATGAAGACCCAGAAAAGGGCACTTCCATGGTCTTTTTTATTGGGCACCCCCGTTAATAAAGGAAAGGATGTCACGCTATGAGGAAAAGAACAAATCCTTACTAGCATGTGTTTCCGTGTAATTTTCGGTATATATTAAATATTCTTAATAATATAGTCATATTTTATATTACCATGTAGAGATGAGATTTATCAAGTGCATTAAATTATATTTGGGTATTGTGTACAAAATAGATAAAAAATTAGGTAAAAGAGAATAAATTAATTCAATTAATATATATGGATAAAAGATATCAAGTGTATTAAATTATATGAGGAAGGATCAAATGAGCACCTTTCTTAAGATAAGAACTAAGAACCTCTTAGGGTCGTTGATCTATGCTCATCTAACGGTAAGGATCAGAGCTGGTGATTAAATGATCTTTGCACACGAAGGGGTATTATGGTCATTTCCCTTCTTTTATCTTCTCTCAGCTCTCATCTTCCTCGCGAGGCGATTCGCAGGAGAATTCCGCTGCCGTTCGATCTTCAATCTCGTGATTTTTTACAGTGTTTGAGCCGGATTAGCATTCATCTTTTAGTTGTCTATCAATCTAGTTCTTTATAATCATGGATTCGGGTTTTAATTTTGACTCTATTGGTATCCCGAACCCTAGATTTTGCAAATTTGACGCCATTGTTGTAGCTTAGTGATACGTTGCACTTTGTATAGCGTAACTAGGGATTATTACATTGTATTAGGTGTATATTCATATGAGTTTAGGAGCATTTCTATGTTATGGATCATTGGAGTTATTATTAAGACTTAGAATATATAAAGTGAAGATATGGAGTGAAGCTGAGAACAGTTGAAGACGCAATCGAAGTATGGCTACTGGAGCGAAACCGCGATCTCCATCCTAGCTTGGCGATCCCATGTCACAGCAGAAGAGAAGACTCTGAAGAATTGCCGACCGCGATCGCCATATACCAGGTGGCGATCGCCATGGGTCAACAGAAGCTACGACATTAGATTTCATGAAGGTGGCGATTGCCAGATTCTGGTAGCGATCGCCATGGTGCGCTGAAGACATATTTCCGGATTTTTCCTTATTTGTTTTATTATTTTATTTTCATTTGATATACTTTTTCCTTGTTTATTTCGGTTTTATTCTAGGGTTAGACTCTATTTAAGAACCCTAGTTGCTTTCTTTTATTCATCATCGTTTCCATCTACAGTTTTAGTCTCTGCTTGATACTTGTTACTTTTGTGCTCCATATAATCAAACCCCCCTAGTTACTTGTTACAAGTTCTTAGTTGATATCTCACTTGACTGCATTGATTTGGTGTTTTTATTCCCTTGGGTTCAACCTCTACTTGCTTGCTATACTCTAGTTAGTATTTTAGAGTTTCTTTGATTTAGCAACCACGACATTTGCTCTATCAAATTTGGCGTCGTTGCCGGGGAATTGAATTATTCTATTTCTGTGCTAATTGTGAAATTATCAACTGTTTGGCGTGAACCTTTATGGTTCAGACCCGTGCTACTGATTCATCTCTTGTTGCCTTTGATCCAGAGATTGAAACGACGTTCCGTCGGAACCGAAGAGCAGCTCTGAATCAAGACGATGAGATGGGTGAACATGGACTGCCATTGCCTACTATCAGGCAACTCATTGCCCCAGATTTAGACCAACAACCTTTAACATTGAGGTTGCCTGAGATTGCTGAAGGTGTGAATTTTGAGTTGAAAGCTGGTTTAATTCATGAGCTACCACACTTCCATGGCCTAGAAGGAGAAGATCCCAACAGACACTTGGCTCAACTCCATGCCATATGTTCTAGTATGAAGTCAAGAGGTGTTACTGAGGAGCAAGTCATGTTGAGAGCCTTTGGATTTACTCTGAAAGATGTTGTGAATGATTGGCTCTATTATCAAGCCCCAAGGAGCATTGATACATGGGTTAAGATGAAGAAGGTCTTCTTGGAAAAATACTTTCCAGCCACAAAACTGAGCAGCTTGAAGAAGGACATCACTACCATTCAACAACATTCAACTGAGAGTCTATATGAGTACTATGAGAGATTCAAGAAGTTGTGCTCAAGCTGTCCATTCCGTAGTTACACTGACCAGGATCTTCTTATGTACTTGTTTAGTGGCCTGATTGATGAGGATCGTAGAATGGTAAACGCATCCTGTGGAGGTAATTTCCTGAAATTGACTGTACCTTAGGCTACTGAAATGTTTGAAGAGTTGGCTGAGAGTTCAATGCAGTTCGGTAATAGACAGGGCTCCCACTCAGTGAAATCAATTGATTCAGATCGAATGCAGACTGACATGAATGAGTTGAAAGAGATTGTAAAGCTTTTGATGCTGAAAAGTGATGCCCAACATGAAGTGAAAGCCATTCATGATCCTAATGCTGAGGTAAACGCTGCTGGTGGATGGCAACCAAGGCCAAGGTATGATCCTCATGTGAATAATTACCAGCAACCTAGACCTCAGAATTTTATGACTGCTGAGCATATGATCAAGTCCTTAGCTCAGACCGTGATGCAACAAAGCGCTGAGACGAAATCAAGCATCCAAAATCTCGAAAATCAGATAGGACAGATTGGTCAAGCTGTGAGTAAACTAGAGGCCAAGGACTCGGTAAGAAACGCGAGAGAGAATGTCAATGCAGTATTCCTAAGAAGCGGCAAAGTGCTGGATGATAATTCCGTGTCAAAACCGCGATCGCCATCCCTATATGGCGATCGCCATCTTATTTATGAGGAATCCGGAGTTACTGCACAGCGACCGCGATCGCCATCATCTGATGGCGATCGCCATATGCTGCCTGACGAATTTGGGGCCCCTGCATTGAAACCGCGATCGCCAGATTCTGGTAGTGATCGCGGGAAGGCGATTGAGTTCAAAGACGATTATGTTCGCCCAAATTTCCCTCCTCTGTTCTCACAGAAGCCTGTAGCCCCTTTCCCTGAAGCATTGAAAGATACTCGAAGACCGGAGAATGACAAAGAGATCTTCGAAACCTTTAGTAGGTGTGAGGTAAACATTCCTTTGCTCAAACTTGTTAAGAGTATTCCTAGATTTGCTAAGTTTTTGAAAGAAGTCTGCACTATCAAAAGAAATCAAAAACTAAAGGGAAAATAAAAAGTGAAAGTGAGTGAACAAGTTTCTGTTGTGTTTCAAAAGCGTATGCCTAAAAAGTGTGGTGATCCTGACATGTTTAGTATTCCATGTGTTATTGGTGATACGGAATTTGAGAAAGACATGCTTGATTTAGGAGCTCCGATTAATGTTTTGCTCTATTCCTTGTATAAATCACTAGGATTAGGACCTTTGCATGAAATAGGAACTGTTATTCAACTCGCTGATAGATCTACTGTGTACCCGAAAGGGGTTGTTGAGGATGTGCTTGTTATGGTTGGTGATCTGATTTTTCCTGCTGATTTCTTTATGTTGGATATGGAGAATGCTAATAATGTCACACCTATACTGCTAGGTAGACTTTTCATGAAAACAACACAAACGAAAATTGATGTGAATAGTGAGACTCTCTCTATGGAATTTGATGGGGAAAAGGTGGAATATAATATATATGACATGGATCCCATTGATAAGAATTCTCTATATACTATTGATGTGATTACTCCTACTTGCGTGGATGAATTGCAACCTGTTTTAGAGAATGTCTTGGGAGACCCAAAAGTAGATATTGCTTCGTCTACTAACATGAAGGAGTTCCAGGCTAAGCTAGAGCCCGAAGGTAAGCTTTCTCCACATCCTTTGGGCAATCGCCGCACATTACTGACCTCGCCAGGCAAGATACCATTCATGTCTAGTGTGCAGGGACTTGACATTGAGCTGAAACAGCCGCCTGATAGGATCCAGGATGAGAAAGCGAATGAAACCACTTTCATTGCTAAGGACAAGGTGGTCAAGGTCAAAGGGACAAGGTTTAAGGCGTTCCATGAGTGGTTCAAGAGAGAATTCCGACAAGAGACGGTTTTCACGAAGCCAAATGGCGTTAGTTAAATCTCTTGAGTTTCATGTCGAGCCACAACATAAAATAAGGCGCTCTCGGGAGGCAACCCGAGGTTTGAGTTTGTTTTTATTTGTTTTTGTGTGATTTTGTTCCGTTTAATTTTCTTTTTAGTTTTTCTATGGACAGGAGGAAAGCACCGAAGCTCAGGGCCAACTACAGTCCGTAGCCAAACCGCGACCCCTATCATTGGGCCGCGATCGCGGTTTCCTCGCTATAAGTCCTCTCCTTCTCGAAAAAAAAAATTAATCCGAAATTCATTCCGAGAAAAAAATAATAAATCGGATTTAAAAAAAATAGAGTGCAGAAAAAAAAAATGAGAGAAAAGAAAGTAAGGAAGTTGTATTTTATCAAGTGTTGTTTTCATCGTTTCATCATTCCTATCATATATGGATCTACATTTGTTGGAGTTCGGCTTGTTGGTGACCATGTTCTTTGCAAGGAGTTGATTTTGGGTCACCATCTATATTGGAGGTATTCTTTCTTTTGTCTTGGATGAGTTGTGCATTGTTGGATTACATTTGGTGCTCATCTAGTTTCTCATTCTACCACACCTTGTATTTTATTGGAGGAAGGTCATCCGACCTTGTATGTGAGTCTTCTGTCTCCTTCCGTGGGTTCGTTATTATGTCTTCCATTTCATTGAGGACAATGCAATGTTTAAGTATGGGGGAGGAGAATGTATTCACATGTCTTTATTTGGTGTTGGTTGTATCTGCATGAATTTATTGAATATATTGTTTGAAAAAGCCACAAATATTGAAAAAAGGCATATAAAATCCTTAGATAGCAAGTTCTATGCAATAAGAAGGTGGCTTGGCCGGCACTAGGCTGAGGCAACAATAAGTCTTGAGTGATGTGAGTTTGTGAGCCTGGAACAATTAATGAGTGGTTAGGATGAAAACCTGAAAGGCGCCTAAGAAAAATGAGTGTTATAAAAAAAATTGAGTGTTATAGGATTTTTCTCATCTTGGCGTATGGAGACATAAGAAGGAGGTGCACAGGAGGATTCGGGTAGGCCACTTGGAGGAATAAGGTGTAGTTTTGAGTTTATTCTTATGTGATCACATTGTTCTTGATGTTGTGTTTTGTATGTTTGGAGGAGTTTATTGAGTATGTAATCACTAGGAGATATTCTTGTACTTCCCGAGGCCTTGAGCATTCTATTGTAAGGGTAGCTTTTCTTTAAGTTACTCGGGACGAGTAAAGGTCTAAGTATGGGGGTATTTGATACGTTGCACTTTGTATAGCATAACTAGGGATTATTACATTGTATTAGGAGTATATTCATATGAGTTTAGGGACATTTCTATGTTTTGGATCATTGGAGTTATTACAAAGACTTAGAAGATATAAAGTGAAGATATGGAGTGAAGCTGAGAAAAGTTGAAGACGCAGTCAAATTATGGCTACTGGAGCGGAACCGCGATCGCCATCCTAGCTTGGCGATCGCCATGTCACAGCAGAAGAGAAGACTCTGAAGAATTGCCGATCGTGATCGCCATATACGAGGTGGCGATCGCCATGGGTCAACAGAAGCTATGACATTGGATTTCATGAAGGTGGCGATCGCCAGATTCTGGTAGCGATCGCCATGGTGCGCTGAAGACATATTTCCAGATTTTTTCTCATTTGTTTTATTATTTTATTTTCGTTTGATATACTTTTTCCTTGTTTATTTTGGTTTTATTCTAGGGTTAAACTCTATTTAAGAACCCTAGTTGCTTTCTTTTATTCATCATCTTTTCCATCTACAGTTTTAGTCTTGCAACCATGAGCAGGAACTAAATCCATTGTTTTACTTAGCAGTTGAAACCTTCAGTTATTAAGTTGTGAGATTTCTAAGCTCTTGTTCTTTTCCTTTGGGTTTGTATTAATTCTCTTGTTCTTCATCTATATGATTTCTATTGGTTTTGCTAGATTGATCACCTAGTTTGATTAATAGTCTTCTATTGCTAGACTAGGAATAGACGGTGGAATTCCTTGTCATTGTAGCATCCATATCTGCATGATCTGGTAGTTGATTGCTTTTATGAAAGAGAATTGATTAAATGTCAATAAATGATGGTTGTAAGTTATTGCATGCATCCTTATTATCCTTGTGCTCTTTGCTGCTATTTCATCTAATCTTGACAGGTTTCCCTGATTGTTGAATAGTAAGTATTATCAGGACCGGTTGGCCTGCTGATATACTAAAGATTGGAATAAGAACACTCCCTAGTATTGATAGGAACTTGAGATAATCTATGATCAACTTGATTGACTGTTGTGTGGATACTTGCTACGTGAAACCCATTCGCATCATATTCTCAACCCAATGTTTCTCTGCTTGATACTTGTTACTTTTGTGCTCCATATAATCAACCCCCCCCCCCCTTGGTTACTTGTTACGTGTTCTTAGTTGATATCTCACTTGACTGCATTGATTTGGTGTTTTGATTCCCTTGGGTTCGACCTCTACTTGCTTGTTATACGCTAGTTAGTATTTTAGAGTTTCTTTGATTTAGCAACCACGACATTTCTCTATCACTTAGTAATTTTTTGTTTGCTATTTTTGTTTACTGTCGTCGACTATTACTGTACCTGTTTCTATTTGTTTCAATCACTCATATTCCAGTTCACTCATTCTTTTCATCTTGTTTGCAGTTTTGAAATTCCTGAGGTTTTGATTTTTTTTTCCCTCTGTGTTTTTTGTAATTACTGTTTCTATTGTTGGACAATGTTAACGTTTTTGCTACATTATAAGTATGATAAACCTCCATCAATTTTATCATGAACTTGCCTTGATCATTGGTAGTATGAACCTACACTAACACCTAATGAAATTGCCTTTGTCATTAAAAGACGATGAACTAAGCTTCATGATTTGTAGGATGAACCTGTGCATTATTCCATGAACTTGGCTCCATTATTAAGTACTATGAACTTGCATCCAAACTATCATGAACTTGCCTTCTTTGTATCCTGAATTTTGGTGTAGAGTTCTTAGAATGTTCTCTATTACTTAGATGAACTTGTGTGTACTATCATGAACTTATTAGCATTGCACTTTAAACTTGATCTTTTTTTGTCATGAACTTACATCATTTCTTGGATGAACCTGCAGATACCCCATTATGAACTTGTTTCCATCAATAGTATCATGTACATGGCTTCTTTGTAACATGAACTTGCCTTCAGAGCTTGATCTTGGTCTAATCTTTGATGAACTTGTTTGTGTAATATTATGAACTTATTTGCGTTGTTCCTCAAACCTGCCCCCTTTCTATTTTGAACCTTCATGATAATTTTGGATGAACTTATTGAATTTGTATGATGAACCTTCCTTCATCAATAACTTTTGTTCTAACTTGTTTTTCAACTTTTTCTTTTCAACAATTTTCCAGATCCTACAAGCGTTTCTGGTGGTGGTGGTAGTCGTATTGTTCAGGTAACCAGAGCAATCCTAGTTCTTATTCCTCTGATTCAGACTCTACAAATTCGTCCCAAGGTGGCACTATGTACTATCTTCCTGCGTGTGATGATGCTTTGAAACTTGTTCTTGGGATGCAATTTAGGAATCTGGATGACGCTGCTACATTTTATGAAAATTATGCTCTTGCATGTGGTTTTGGGCCCCGTAGAGGCGGTGGAAAAAAAGGATGGCATTGCTACTTATAAGTACTTTTATTGCAGCAAGCAGGGTTATAAAACGGGCCAAAATAGCACTAGATTCATGCGTAGGTGACCTTCTTCTAGAGTGGTCGGGTTGTAAGGCCAAAATCTCCCGTTCTTTCATTGGCAGTTTGGGTTACAAACTTGTAGCTTTTGAACCTTGGTATACTCATGAACTTGTTACTGGTAATGCCAAACAATTTCCTAGGGCCAAACAGAAGTTGGATTTTGGTCATAAGAAGTTCATTTTGGACTGTGAAAGGGCGCATATAGGTCCAGTTAAATCACATTGCCTTTTCAAAGAAATGGTTGGTGGCTATTCCCAAGTTGGAACGTCTGCGGTTGACTTTAAGAACTTTCGCCATGATTTGTTGGCATACATAGGGGGTTCAGATGCACAAATGACTATCAACAAATTTACCAACAAAAAAAATACCATTCCTACCTTTTGTTTCAGTTATGTTGTAGATGCTTCTGGAAGATTAACGCGTCTATTTTGGGCTGACCCCGTGTCGCGTAAGAACTTCTCTCTCTTTGGAGATGTTGTGTCTTTTGATGCAACATATCGAACAAACAGGTAATATATCGTTGTCCCTTTTTAAATATCCATCTTTAACGATTATGAGTCATGAACTTCTGATATAATTCTCAAAAGTAGGATGAACCTACAGTTCTAATTCAGTGAACCTTCTCAAGTAAATCAGTGAACCTACATTTCTAAATCAGTGAACCTATTTTGATGTCTTGATCCTCTATTACATTTTTTATGAACCTTGAATACTTTATTTGTAAACTTGTAACAATATGCAGATGAACCTGTGAACCTAGCCGGTTAACTTTTTTATGTTGCTCTATTAAAACTTGTATTAAGCTTGATTCATTACAATGTAATAAAAGGAGCAATACTTTTGGAAAAATTGGTTTTGCAGTACTGTTGAACCTGGTCCTACAAGAAGAAACCTAATGAACCTACATGGAAATATATCCATGAACCCAAAATAACTATTGTTGAACCTGGTCCTAGTATTCTTGGGAGTCCAGATGAGTTTGCAGTACTGATTCCTCAACCAAATCTCTCCCTTTGTTTGTTTCTGAAATTATAATTGTATGCACATATTTGACCCTCATTATCTTGATGTTTTCCCTCTTGTTCTCCTTAGTCATTTGAGTCTCCCATTTACTTATTGGCTCGTCCATGCCCATGAACATCTCCATATGCCTCATGCAAAACATACCTGAATTGTATGCGTCCTTTTCTGCTTTCCAAGGTAGATCTATCAAGATTCTGTTTTTAATAGAAGTCATTAAAGAATTTCTCTTAAAACCCATTTTTATGTTGTTGATGTATTTTCCCAGAAATCCAATTTGCATACATTATCACAAGGAAAAACATTTTAATTAAATTATATTAGGGAAGTGTTTGGTTTCAATACAATGAACCTATATGTCATGTTCTTGAGCTTGTGATAATAAAAAAAATGTATACTTCCCACAATATACAATTTTGGCTTGTACTTAGCTATTCCGTTGTTGTTTTGAATGTTGTCCAACACGTGAATTCCTGGATTTGTCAAATTTATAGCAACCAGAAAGTAATGTTCTTTTGCTTCCAGTACAGGAATTAGAACCTGAAATATTCAAAAATTCCTTTTGTTAGTAATTTATCAAATCTCATTTGTATAGCGTATTTGTCTTACCAAGTCAACATCTGTGATTTTTCTTCCTTGCACTTGTCCTAGCCCAAACTCGAGACAACTTACGAACTTGTTATACTCTTCCTCTTTGTCCAATTTGGTCTTTTCCTGTAAATAAATTTTATGTTAATAATTTCAACTGGTTAACAAAATTACACGTATTCAAGTAAAAAAAGGTTTTTATGTGTAAGATCACAGGCTCATGACCACATTTGTTCCCAAGTTCATAGTATCATTGAACCTACACAAGTAAATCAGTGAACCTACATTTCTAAATCAGTGAACCTACATAAGTAAATCAGTGAACCTATATTTCTAAATCAGTGAACCTACATTTCTAAATCAGTGAACGTACACAAGTAAATCAGTAAACCTACATTTCTAAATCAGTTAACCTATATGAGTAAATTACTGATTTTTGTGGGTTCACATATATTTTTTTGTAGGTTCATGTCATTTCCTTTTTTTGAACCTACACTAGTAAATCAGTAAACCTACATTTCTAAATCAGTAAACCTACACAAGTAAATCAGTGAACCTACATTTCTAAGTCATTGAACCTACACAAGTAAATCAATGAACCTACATTTCTAAATCAGTGAACCTACATTAGTAAATTACTGATTTTTTGTGGGTTCACATTTTTTTTTTATAGGTTCATGTCATTTCCTTTTTTGAACCTACATGAGTAAATCAGTGAACCTATAAGGAAAATCAATGAACTTGTTTTAATTTATGACTGAACTTCTTGAATTCAGCGCCCTTATGAAAACAACATTTTTTCATGTTTCTTACTAGACATTGGACATCAAGAAAAAGTCTGTTTCGCACGTTATCACTCCTGTTCTTTTGGACGAAGTTTAGAACTGGTGACCAAGCATCAATTCCTTTGAACCATCAAATACTATTTCTCTGTCCATGCATTTCATTGTTATTTAATACTCTCATTATATTTTTTTAGAATTAAACTAAACGTTTGAATACTTACCCTTCATCTCCAGACTTCAAGAATATTTAGCGTTCATACATCTTCTCCTCATTGGTTGTCTCTTTTAAAATGTCAAATGAATTTTGGTTGCTTCTTAACACCACTGCTTTGTGTTGTTCACTTCTATCTTCAAGGTCTATGAATATGGGACTATGTTTCCTTTTTATCTGTTATTGATGATTGAATGTGGTTAATATGCAGTATTACATGAAAATACAAATAAAAGATATATAAAGGATTGGGCAACGTATCCAGAGTTTAGTATAAATAAAAGATATATAAAGGAATCGTCAACTGAATATGGGTCTCTTTTTCCTTCATTCTTAGTAGCCTCTATATATGTTGTAAATGAACCTACTCCATGTCATTTGAACTCGTTTCAATGTAAATGAACCTACTCTATATATGTTGAACCTATTTTTAAATTTATTTCAGTATTAATGAACCTACTCTATAATTCGATGAACCTATATTGTTGTTCGAACCTACATCCTTCATAGAGGTGAACTTCTTTTTTTCATGTTAGTGAACCTACTTGAAACTCGTAAATGTAGGGTAGGTACTTTCTTACCACTTTAAATGCAGGTCTAGGTTGATTATCTCTATTGGTGTGTATTTTTGTTTCACCTGAAACATAAAAATATATAATCTCACATTAGAGCTACTTCATCTATATTCATTTAATACCCGGTTATTTTTATAAGAACTTGTACGAACTTGTGAATACATAATTAAACCTGTAAAATTTGAAGTTCTTGGTTGTTTTCTTTTTGTGCTTTGTCTTCTGTTTCCTTTCTTTTCATCTGTTCATTATATATGTTAGAATCTATTTTCTTTATGTGATTCAAGTAATGAACATGTAAGTGTATATAAAATCACTTGTAAGCTGAGTTTTTTATATATTTTTTTCTTGTGGTTGTTTTTGTTTTTGTTTGTTCTCCTGCTCTCTACTCCTAGTGATCACTGCTACACTTCTCCCTTCTTGTCCATCACAAATTTTCAAACTCCCAGATCTGCGAACCTGCATCATAAATTAAATAAAGTAGCGTTAGACCTTAAGTATTGTAACTCCATGAACCTAGTAAAGTTTCTGTAGATATATCTCTACTTGTTGATGTTTACTTTCCTTTTGATCCACATCAATTGTTTGTAGTATTTGTTTTCCTTTATCTTTCAGAGATCTCTCCTTCATTTGTAAACTCATAGTATGTTATTTTGGTTTAGATAAAATCAAACTTCTAAACAATGAACTTGAATATTTACTCTTCAGAATATGAATATGTTCATCAACCTACTAGTGTAGGTTCATCAACCTACTAGTGTAGGTTCATCAACCTCCTAGTGTAGGTTCATCAACCTACGCTATACTAGTGTAGGTTCATCAACCTATTAGTGTACGTTCATCAACCTACTAGCGTACGTTCACCATCCTTCTAGTGTAGGACCTACATCATCCTTCTAGTGTAGGTTCATCAACCTACTAGTGTACGTTCATCAAGTTTCAAAGTGTGTACCTTCTCTTTGATTCTGAAATCAGTGTCTATGTTCATTTCTTCGGGTTGGTCTTTCTCTTGAGTTGTTGTTTTTGTTTTTTGTTGCTCAGAATCTGTTTTTCTTATGTCGAACGTTGATTGCTTGAACTTTTCATTTTTTGTTTCATCTCTTCAGCCTTCTCGATTGCTTTTAGACACTCAATCAATTGTGGATCACTCCAGAATGGGTTGGCTTCATCGACCCAAATCTTTCTGAACTCCTTCATTTTCTCCTCTTCTTCTCTTTTCTTTTCCATTAGCACCCTTGTTGTAAATAACATACTTTGGATAAATGGTTCATTTTTGAACTCCTCTTGAATGTTTTCAACCATTTCCATTAGTTCTAGAATCTCATTTGCCACTTTAAATTGTTTTTTAGTATATGCTCTCATCCACTCCTGCATTGATCAACAATATACTGTTTATATTTCTAATTTTTTTATATGAACCTTCTACTCTTAGGATGAACTTGAAGTAAGAGGATATGAACTAGCTTATAAAAACAGTTGAACTTACTGGATTTTTCTTACTTGTAATTTACTAGGACCAAAGTGTTTTTCTTGGTTTATGTGTCTCCTTCTTTGTTGGCTCAACTATGCCCATCCAAATTCTCCAAGTTTCAATTCTTTAATCTCTCTCTTCTCCGGAGATTGTTTCTCCCATCCCAAGAAAACCAGTGTGCTGACTGGATTTTGCTTCCCCGTTATCTTCACTATGTCAACATACAACAGCTGTACAACCCAACACAATTTTAGATATAAAGAATATGAATAGGTTCATGAACCTAGTCCAGCAGTTTCATTATTGTATACATCTAGGTTCATGCAAATAATTATCAACCTATATACCGTTGGTTCATCTAATGCAGATAAGATGTATTTAATATACTTATACAGTAAGTTCAGTATCATATCCTGTAGGTTCATCAATCTTGTACTAAATTTTAATAAGTTCAATTTTGTGAACCTGGATATTGACTATAGGTTCATGACCCTACTATTGTAGGTTCATTATCCTATACAACTAGGTTCATTAAGATAATAATATCAAAATTTTCATTGCATCTTATGTAGGTTCATACCAATATAGAATTTTCAGAAGTTAGTTCATTAGTAAGTTAAGAAGGTTCAAACCACTAGAAATAGGATGGAACCATTGAATAATCTTTTATTGTTCTTCTTCCATTCTAGCTCTTGCCTCCTTTAGAAGGGTTTTCATAATGAATTTGCACCAGTTTATGGTCTTGACATCTCCCAGATCATTAAGTAAATTTTCTTTGTATACACTCCTTTTTCATTGAAGCTCTAATTGATTCAATTACATCTGAAAAAGCTTCACTATGATCACATCTATTTTGTCTGTTTCTTGGACCAAAAGCAAGTGTATGACAAACACTTCCACGTGTTGCCCTGACACGCCCACGATGATCTTTTTTTCCCATAGCTTTGGTGAGGGCATCCTCCCTCTCTTCAAAGACAAAATTTTCTTTTTCTTCTTCTTCCATGTACTCCAACTATGTCAATTGGCAAAGTAAGAATTAGTTCATATTTTATAATCAAAGCAAGTAAATATTAGTTATTTATCACTTCTTACAGTTTTTTTTTGCAATTTCTGCAACTTCCTTATCGTTCGGGTCAATTTCCCACCTTTTTGGTACTATACACCAGAACAGATATGAAGAGCATGATGAAGAGATCTTTAAATTCTTCCTTGTCAGTGCATATCTTCAACTTTTCCTGAATTGCATTACGTCTAATAAGGGTTGATTTTGTGTTGAAGAAGCTCTTCCAATGAGCTATAGAAGACTCAGTTTCATTCTTCAAAGAACGTGTTCCTCTAGTTATGCCAAGAACACGCTGGATTTCTTCTTCATTAACTTCATTTAGGGTTCCATCCTCCATTTTGATGGAACACTTTGATGAGTCAAAATTTTCAACCACCCACCAAGCTAGCTTAGAAGGTATAGAATCTATTTTCATCTGAAGCATGCTTCCAAAACCTAACTCTTGCACCCATTCATTTTCTGTGTTGTATGGTTCTATTCCCTTTATGAATGCGACGAGTGATTTAGGAGAATTCCTTGTCTTGAATCTGTCATTCTCATTCTGGGTAGTGTTGTTGCTTGCACCTTCTGATGAGCGCCAAATGCCTTGCATAATCATAGGTTCCTGAATATCAAGCAGATTGTTTTGTGAACCTTCTCTGTAGGGGAGTGTTAATCTCTGTTTTTTGTAGGGATGCACAACCGGTCTGGACCGGAAATTTGAGAATTTTGGACCGGGGACCGGACCGGATTCATTCGGTCCGGCCCGGTCCCGGTCTGGACCGGGAATCTTTGTTGCACGATTATTCGGTCTGGTTTCCGGACCGGATCGTAAAGTTGATTGTTCATAATTTAAAATGGAATAAAAGTCCTAAAACATAAATATTAAATGAAAATGTCTAATAAAGTGGAATAAAAGTTCAAAATCCTACAACAAAATTATCGAAAAATAACAATAACAATAGAGTTTTCAATTTTATCCTTGATTGGTTCTGTATGCTTCAAAAAACTTCATATCTTCCACAATTACCATTAGACCAATTGGATATTAACTCGCCTACCAAAAAATGAGCAATCTTAGCAATAGACGACATAATTTTATTTGAAGAAGACTAGTCAAATCCAAGCATCCAGCTTACCTATGAGATCGAAGTTTTTCCACCTCTTCAAAAAATGGCTATACACGAAAGAATGTAGCCTCATCAAGCATAGAATAAGCCTTCATCATTATCATCTAACAATTCACAATAGATCGAGACATAAATTACGAAGTTAGTTACATCGCCATAATTAGAAATGTTAAATATACAAGACATTCTTAATGGTTATATAAGAAAGATTACCTTCGGACTCATCTTCCTCAGATTCATCCTCAACACCTCCTTTCTTTTTCTTTGTTTGCATGCGAAACCAATTCTGAGTGCAAATCAATGCTTGCACATTATTGTACCAACAATAGCATAATATAAGATTGTAAGTATGTATTTAGTACTATACTATATGAGCATAAAAAATATGTAAAGGATAAATGACTTACTTTAGCTTTCAAACGATTTCTAAAATCTGTAATGACTCGCCCTCCCGTGCTAAATGTAGACTCAGAAGGAACTGTAGAGACCGGGATAGCAAATACATCACGTGCCATACGTGCAAGGATAGGATATGTAGGCTCGTGGCGTCTCCACCACTTCAAAACATCACTCTCCTTTGTTTCATTTTTATCATGCCAATACCTATCAAACTCAGATCTGGATTGCTCATCGCGGTCTGGGTTTCCCCTAAACATTCTCTCTTTCAAACTTAGCATAAAACTTGACCCCGCACCTTCTCTAATCAAAGGATCAGAAAGAGACTCAGAATCAACACTTTCTGCAGAAGCAAAGCGAGTCACATATCGGTCAAACAACTTATAAGCAAGATCCTTGACTTAAGAGGTCATACTATCAACATCATCATTTCCAAACATAAGCTGAAGAGCAACCTTCACCCCACGAATCTTATAATAAGGATCAAGAATGGCAGGAACAAACACAAGAAGGTTCAACTTGTCAAAAGAACCCCAATACTTATCACACTTATTTTGCATCTCACCTGCCATCTTTCTCAAATTAGGGTCCTTATCAGCAGCCAAATTACGAAGCAACCTCCACAACTTGAGTTATGTGTAAAATGTAGTGGTTACTTGTTGCATACAAGGAGCCTGAAATACAAAGTGTCAGCTCATAAAACTTCTTCAATTACACTACCAACCCTTCAAGCTTGCTCCAATCAGAAGAACACAAAGGTCCCAAATCTGAATCAGTATTAGTAGGAAATTCCACACAAGAAAAGACAATTTTGTATGGTAAGGCACTAACAATAATGTCATATGTAGAGTTCCACCTCGTACACACATCAGGCTTCAATTCTTTGTTGCAATCCACCTTGTGCAACACAACTAGTTCTTTGAAAGAATGCACTCTAGCATTAGAACCTCTAACATACTTGATTGTAGCTCGAAGCTTTGCAACATATGGACCACTTTCCTTGATACCATCCTGCACAATAAGATTGAGAATGTGTGCCATGCATCTCATATGCATATACTCACCCTCCATAATGCAACCATTTCCTCTTGCCATCTCAGCCATATACACACAAGCAACATCATTTGAAGAAACATTATCAACGGTCCGAGTTTAAAGCTTTGTATCCAAATCCCAATATCTCAAGCAATTCTCAAGTGCCTTACCGATGTTTTGTTCTTTATGACTAACAATAGGACAAAAATTCAATACCTTCTCGTGCAAATTCCATTCATTATCAATGAAATGGCCAGTGACACACATATAAGTGCTCTGTACAGGAGAAGTCCAAGTATCTATAGTCAAACATACCCCTTGACAAGAGTTTTTCATAAACTATTTCATCTTCTCTCTTTCTTTAATATAGAGCTTATATATATCACGTTGAATAGTGGTACGACTAGGCATCTTAAATTGAGGAGCAGCCCTAAAAAAAGCTTTTCTCATGCCATGTTTCTCAACAGCTCTAAATGACATCTCCCCAGTATTCACCATTTCAACAATAGCCTCTCTCAATGCATTCTCATCAAAAGTCCAAGGTTTCATTTTTCCATCACCCATACTATCAAGGACAAGTTGAGATTGTGTACCTTTTCCTACATTGGCTGGATTCTTCTCGCATTTCTCCTAATGCAATTTCACATTCTTGTTGCCAATCTTGTTTCTGTCATAAGCATAGTTTTTAGGGCAAAACTTGCACTGAGCCCTAAACTTGTCTTCCTCAGTCTTACACTTAATAATGTCATAATAAGGCCAATAGGGTGTTGTCCTCTTTGACCTTGGTCTTTTAACGACTTTCCTCTTTGCTTTTTCTTCAGCCTGACTCGGTTCTGCATCATCTTCCTCTTCATCCTCTTCATCTTCAGCATCAACTTCTACAAAATGTTCAGGAGAGTCATGGCTTTGCTCAGTTTCCTCTTCCATATCATCAGGCCCTCTAACTGATGATCTAGTAGTAGTAGGTGCCATCTTTCCATCAAATAAAAGAATGTGATGATTTTATTATCATTTATATCTCAAATAACGCAAGATAAACCCCCACAGCAACTTACGAGTCTTACGTTGCATGAAAGTTTCGTAGAGAATTCCATGGATATTGATTTACTCATATTTCTATTCGTACGCAGGAAAATCATTCAATAAGAGTTTTCATTAAAAAAATCAGTATGTGAAAAGACTGAAAACCATTCAATTGGAACAAATTAATTAGTGAGGAAGAACATGACAAACGTCCACAATAATAATTTATTGTAAGCATAATTAATCATTATCTAGAAATGTTAATACATTAAGTCGGTCAACACTTATAATGTAATATACTACTAAGCATATGTAAAAGTGTGAAAGAAGACAAAGAAACAACATTATTAAAATGTAGTAGTCACATACTAATGCAGAATTTCATCACGTACAATGATTAATGAAGAATGAAGACAAAGGGAAGAAGTATGCATATCATATGAAGAGAAAGTGTCAGTGAAGCAACAAATCGTCACGTACAATACTACAATGAAGTATTTCATGTAACCCTATAAATGAGAAACAACAGTAAGAAGAAACAGTGCCCGGTGGTGGAGAAAATTACATTGAAGAATGAAGACAACCGGTGCCCGGTGGTGGAGAAATTTACCTCAGCTTGCCGAGGGAGAGAACTCGATTCGATGGTGAGACTGAGTGGGCGGAATTAGTCGACGACGCTGGCGAGACTGAGTGGGCGAGACGCAGACGGCTTGGCGAGTGGGCGACGGTAGGCTTGGCGATTGGGTGACGGCCGACCGACTTGCCGAGGGAGAGAACTCGGAGAAAGAAAGGAAGCCACACTGAGCATACAGTGAGCGGAGCCGGACGGTAAGGAAAGTGAAGTAGGGAAGGGATGCAGCTGAGCGCCGGTAGATCGAGTAGAGAAAGGGAAATACCGAAATAGAGAAGGAACCCTAAATAGACATGTAGAATTAATGATTTTTTTAAAACATATCCGAGTTTTCGGATCGGAACCCGAAAATTCAATATTTTACAGACCGGGGACCGGACCGGATTCGGTCCGGGTCTGGACCGACCCGGAGTTTTCCGGTCCGGGCCAATTCTGTACATCCCTAGCTTTTTGTTTGTTGGTCCATTTTTCCTTGGGCCTCTGACAGCTACAAACTTGTTTTTCCCAACCTTTATGGTTTGAACCATATTGACCTCACTTGAATATTGTTCATCACTAGCCAGACTGTTGTTGTCATTTGATTTTGTGGCCTTTGTGAGCAACAATCTTGTCATACTTAAAATCTCTGCAAAAACCTAACAAAATTATCAATTATGTATGTTAATATTTGAAACTTGCATTAAAATATCTACTGTATATAACTCTATGAAGCTACTTATATTCCAGATGAACCTATGCATTTCTACAGAAATAGGTTCATCAACCTTCTAATGTAGGTTCATCATCCCACAACTGTAGGTTCATATATTACTGTTGAACCTCCCTATCCATGAACCCCATGAACATATTTGTATATCTGATGAACTTACCCTATAATATGAACATTCTTGGCTACTCTATGCATTGATTGGCATGAAAAACTAAAAAACCTTTAAGCTCACTCATTCAGTAAAGTTTATCTACATGATCTTCAAGTCTAAAGGGTCTATACGCTAGATCTGCCTATTGGTGATCTTGTTTAACAAGTGCGATAGATCTAACAGGATATTTAAGGAGGATAATAGGTTCATCAACCTACTATCGTAGGTTCATCAACCCACAACTATAGGTTCATCAACTCATACAGAAATTTTCATTTTCATGATTCTTATGTCCATAAGGATCTATATGTTAGAATTGCCTATTTGGGAACTTGTTTAAATAGTTCATTAGATCTTAGAGTATATTTAATGAGGATAATAGGTTCATCAACCTACTACCGTAGGTTCATCAATTCAAAACTTGTAGGTTCATCGACTCATACAGAAAAGTTCATTTACATGATTCTTATGTCCATAAGGATCTATATGTTCGATCTGCCTATTTGGGAACTTGTTTAATTAGTTCGTTAGATGTTAGAGTATATTTAAGGAAGAAATTTGTCACCTAAACTGTGGGAGTTGATTTCATCCTCTGCATCATAGAATGACTCTGTAGATGACATTGTTGAGTGGATTTGAGCTTGAAGTTCTTCTGATCATTCAGAATTGGATTTGCATTTGCGTCAACTCGATCAACTCTTTTTTTTGGTTTTATCGCTCCCCATGAATTGTAAATGAGAATTGGGTTTTTGTTGTGCCTATTTATACCAATGTGGCATTATTTGTTTTTTCCTTTTTTAAATATTTCAAAAAGCATAACCGTAAGGCTAGATGAACTTTCACCTCTCAGAATTCTCATAATTTTTAGGGTTTTGCTCTCAAGTATTTCCACATCTAATCGGAGCGATTTCGAAGTTATGTGTTCCTCTATCTCCAGGTTTGCAAATCTATTAGTTTATGTAGATTTTTTTTGCTCTCAAATCTTCCAACATAGGTGTACAACATATCAACGATTTCTACTCTTTCATGCTTTTCTATCTTCTCACGGTCTAACATAAAATCTCCATTGAAGTTTTGGTATTCCAAATTGCTACTTCTGTGTCGATTTTGCCTTTTTATTGTTGTGAACCAGCTTTTTTTGGGTTATGAACCTGTTTTTGTTTACTGTTATGAACCTGCTTTTTCTTTGGACCGATTAGTTTCAATAATATATGTATTATCATCTATGTGCCTAATATATTGAAATGCATGAACCTAAAATCGTCATTTTAGCTTTAGTGTTTCAAATCGTTGTTATTGTGTGTTTGTTCTTATTTTTTAATGATGTGAACCCGGTTTATTTGTATTATGAACTTGTTTTATTACTGTAGTGAACCTTTCCTCTCTTTGGACCATCTTTGAACCTAATATATCCAAATCCGTGAACTTGCTTTATTTCAATTATGAACCTGATTGGTTAATGTCTTGAACCTGCTCTGTCTTTGCGTTTTTAATATTTATGCGTTCTCTGATTTTTGGGTTAATGTGTTCAACTTTTTATTTTATGTTTTGATATTTATAGGATGGTTAACCCCATTATTGTTGTGAGCTCTAGTTCGGACTCAAGCTCGAACCATTCTAGTGTTTATTCAAGCTCTTACAAGAGTTCAGATGAAGTGTTTTCAGATGATAGTGTGCATGTGCCTTCCAATGAAGATACCTCAGATACTAGTAATTTTGATTCCTCAATCAAAGTTAAAGATCCTCTATTACTTACGCCTATAGACACAGTTCGTCTTCATTCCAATAATCGGCGTCATACCTTTGTTGTCTAAATGACTGAGAATTATGTGGAAGCTGATTTTTGCATTGTAAGTTTTCCTTCGTTCATTGTATATTGTTCATACTATGTTCATATATTTATTGTTAATATTTTCATTTCAGCCTATTCCTCCACATTATGCTAAGAAATTTTGGGATTCTCCTGCTACTTTAGAAGTTGTTCTTAAGACATTTGACTCTGAGACTTTTTGGAAGGTTGCTGTCTTAAAATCAGGAAATATTGTCAGGCTTTGCAAAGGTTGGAGAGCATTTGCAATCATATTTTTTTTATGGTTCATCTTTTTAAAGCATTCTAAGTTTCTTTAGACTCGCAGTGATTTCCCAAAGGAAGATCATTGACTTTGTATGCAGAATCAATTATGTTTTCTTAAGATATTTTGGTAGTCTTTTTTGGAGTGCCATCGGTTTATCGTTGTGAATTATTGTAATGAACTTATTTTATGCATTGTATAAACTTTGGGCATCATTTTTATCTTATTGCAACCTTTGACCCTTTTTCATGAACCTTCTTATATTATAAATGAACCTACATTCTATACTTGAAGAACACACGTTGAATCATATATTATTAATGAACCTTGATTACTATATTTGTGAACCTGAACTGGATTTATGGTGAACCTATGCGTGTAATCCTATGAACCTCAATGTGTATTCTGTTGAACCTCGGTATTTTATTTATTGAACCTGAGTAAAATTTTATTTTATCTTTGTTTTCTACAATAGAACAATTTATTTTTTCCTTGTTCGAATTTCTTGAATAAAATCATTTTTAGATTCTGTATGAACATGTTGAATTATTTTGCTAGTGAACCTGGCTCAAAATATAATAATATGGACCGTATGAACAGTCAAAGTGATTTCATATAAAACTAGGTTCGTCTGCAATTCTGATCAACAGTGTATCACATTAAAAGTTAAACTTAACATCCTACAAACCATTAGATAATGTCATTACATTGAAACTTGCAATTAACCAATCATGGAACCTGGAAACAGAAAACCATGAACCAACATTGTTTTAGCAATGAACCTATAATCACTGGCAATGAACCACAATTGTAGCTAGAATTTCTTCATCATTTATGCTTTAAGCATGTTTGTCGCTGAAGTAATCATAGAATGGGTATATTTCACCCTCAGCTTGTGCAAAATCTTCTCTTTCTCTTCCACCCCATCTTCTTCAATGCTTATATCCCACTCCTTGTTGTCCTCTCCCAAGTACATCTCCATGTGCCTCATAATATACAATCCAGATAATTGTACATTACTAGATTATGTCCATGGAAGCTCCACTTGTTTCGCTTTACTTAGGGCACAATCCAAAGTCTGGCACAACTTATGGTTAAGGCTAAGAACAAATCTCAGATCGCTCAACTACACACATATAAAAATCAGAATGTGTTAGGTTCTTAGATATTGATTTGTTATAAATATTTCACAGTAGTATAGAGATTTACCAGCCTATCCATACTGTTTTTCTACTCATGTTGGGGAGTCATCTTTTTGCTGCTGTCTAATATATGGAATTCACCGTTTTTGACATGCATAACAATCCTGAAATAGTGGTTTGAGCTGTCAACAATTGGGGCAACCACCTGTAATGCAAATTGTTAGTTTGTAACAGTTTTTAAGCATCAAAATATGGAGCTATTATATTTGTCTTACCATATCAAGCTCTATTATCCTCTTCTTGTTGACTGTTTTCAGAGCTTCCAAAACATACGCCTTAAAGTCTTCCTTTGCATTTCGTTTCGCATAACTCTGCATTTCCGAAAAAAAATTAATTAGATTTTAATAACTTCAGATATAATAAAATTATACACATTAAATCTTAATATAGGTATACGAATAGCGATGTTACCAAGTTCAAACATTGTAAGAATAATCTTGTTGGATGATCTTTTGGCTTCTTCCCTTCATTTAGATTCAGCACAACACTCCATGTATCAATCACCTTGTAGTGGAATAACTTTTCTAATGAGCTCAACTCTTCTCTTGTAGATTTCAAGTTTCCAATCTTAAAAACTATTTCACTGTTCAAATCGAACAATTTGTTAGCAATATCATTTAGTCTATCATCTATTTTTAAGAAATTGCACTAGGTTCATGAACCTATTACTATAGGTACATTGCCAATAGCAGTAGGTTCATAAAGGTAATTACCCCTAAATCTAATACTTCTTATGAAGTTAAAAAATAAACTTCATGGTTCCAGAATAGTAGGTTTATTTACATGTGCAGATAAGATGTATTTAATATATTGATACTAAGTTCATTTAATTACTATTGTAGGTTCATGTCGGACTAATGTAGGTTCATCACCTTTTTTTTCCAGTGTTCATGAATCTTTTTACTCTATGTTGATATTCTTCAAATTTGTTTCACTTTCAAGTTTCCTCACATTTTTATACATCTATATTCTTCACTTCATACTAAAATCAGCAATAATGTTCATATTTTGCCAATAGGTTCATGAATCTAATACAGTAGGTTCATTTTCTAATTGAACTAGGTTCATCAAGATAATTATCCATAAAATCATGCATTTATGTAGCAAAATCGTAAATTTTTTGATTCTAGTATACTAGGTTCACATGTATCTGTAGGTTCATCCACCTACTAATGTAGGTTCTTGAACCTACTTCTATAGGTTCATCCACCTACTACTGTAGATTCATGAACCTTGTACTATATGTTAAAAACCCCAGATTTTGTTTCACTTACCAGTCGTCCAACTCTTCTGATTCCTCCATGTTCTTCTGTACATACTTGTAGCAATCATATTGTTCTTCTGTTATCTCCTCAGTTTTATGGAATTCTGCTTCTGTCTTGTTTTCATCCTCTTCAATCCGTAATGTTTAAAAATATTACAACCTTGGTTCTTATGTTATCCATAAAATCATGAATTCAAATTAACTAGTGTTAAATTTCATAATTAAATTTACTTTTTCATTCTGTTCTTCCTCTTTTTTAGAATATTCCCCCATTTGGGAATTTATGCGTGATGGCCCTGCGTTAGCATGTGTATCTCCATTTGCTTCTTTAAGGTTCTCTACAATTGACTTCATCAGTATTACAGTTGAGTCATCTTCCATCTCTTCCGGTGTGTAGATCAGCAAGCTAGCCATCTCATGGATGTCCTTTGCCATTGATTGTAAAATATGTGATCCAGGCCTTCAAAATTCAGAATTAACAATCAAATCAAGAAATTTTCAGTATAGGGCTCAAGATTATATATTTTTTATGTAGTATAATATTTACCTCTTTCTCTTTGTTTTTTCTGGTTCCTTAGCTTTCTCCATCTTTCTCTTTTTTTGATTTGCTGTTTTAAAATCAAAGCTTAGCTTGCCTTCTTGAATTTGCTTTCGAGTGAATTTTCCTAGTTTTGTTGAGTCCCATTCCAAAAACACAAGATCGGTACCTTCATTCTTCTTCACCTTGTCAGCATAAAACAACTACACACAAGTAAAAAAGTAAGGTTTGTGTTAGGTAGATCATTTACAATATCATATAATATATTTTGTTATTACGTAAAAAGCTAGGTTCATGAACCTTCTACTGTATGTTCATGAACCTGCTACTGTAGGTTCATGAACCTTCTAAAATAGGATATTCATGAATATACAACTATAGGTTCATGAATATACAACTATAGGTTCATTGGCCTATAGCTGTAGGTTGTTGAAAATTGTAAATCATAATTAATTAAATCTTACCACTAGAAACAAGATTGGTCCTCTGTAAAATATTTTTTTGTTCTCAAGCCATTCTAGCTTTGTCTCAATCAATGAATGCAGCAAGAACTTGCACCAGTTTTGCCTATGAATATCTTGAACCCCATCCATCCAGAATTTTTGCAATGTTGTTCCCTTTGGACTTGATTCAATCAACACAGATATAACCAAGGTTGTGAATAACCTTTTGAACCATTTCTCCTCATAGGATGACTTCAACCTCTCTGCAACAACCTTGGTTGTATATAATCCTCCTACCAAATAGTTTTTCCACCTTTGAAGCAGCTTCTTATGATTTATATTCCTATTTGGTCTTGGTACTCTGATGTCTCCTCTAGGTAATCCAAGGACATGCTGAATTTCAGCCTCTGTGATCTTTAACTTTGTTCCATTTTCTAGAGAAATGAAACATGTGTGTGCATCAAATTTCTCCAACACCCAATTTGCAAGGTGTCCTGACAAGTTTTGAATCTTTAAATCCAAGAGGATGTTGAATCCCAATTTCTCAACCCACTTCTCTCTCTGAGGCCAACACTCTCTGGGAACAATCTCACCTGTTTTTTTTTTTATCTTTCTCAAGTTTCATTGATTTTATTGCTCAACAAGAGTTATTGGGATATTTCTAGTCTTGAATTCGTATGGCCCCTTACCTACTTTCTCTTTCATAGGAACTTTCATTTTGGTTTCCTTCTTCACTCTAGCTTTTGCCTTTCTTCTTGGAGGTTCTTCTTCCTCTGTCTCATATCCTTCAGAGAGAGTCTCATTTGTGCTAGCCTCATCTTCTAATGACTCTGGTTCATTGTCGTCTCTTTGAACCTCGTCTTCAGTGTTTATATATCCTCTCCATATGAGTTTCTTTCTCCCATCTCAAGTGTTTCCTTTCCATCTTTTATTGGTTTTGTTTGTCTGATCTCCCTTTGAACCTCCTTTTCCTTGTTCATTTCCCCTTGTGATTTCTTTCCTTTCTCCTCCTCTGGTGCTTATTCTTCTTCATCTTCTTCTTCTTCTTCTCCTGGATGTGGTTCATTTGATTTAGTGTTAGCATCAGATTCTTTGTTTCTATCAACTTCATAATCCATTCCTTCTTCCTTTTGTGGTTCTTGTTCTTCTTCATCATCCTCTTCTGATGATATATCAATCACTTCTTTTTCCTTTTTCTTTTCTGCATTTGATGAAGCATATATAAGCATTTATGTCTAATAGGTTCATAATAAACATAATTATTGGTTGTATGAACCTTATCAACCATCTATGAACCTGAACTCATAATCCCAATGCATATTATCTATATTTGAAGGAATATAGCTTTTAATTCTTGATTTTGAAACAATAATTTTGAAAACAGCCATGGAAAATTGATCACAAACATCTCTTATAGTCATGAACCTGTAAAATATTATTATGAACCTTATATTTCAAAGTACAGAAGCCTCATATGCCACATCACTTACTTGCTTCTTGCCGCTTGGTTATGTTTTTCATTATTTTCTGCATTTGGGGTGAAGGACACTGCCCTGAGGGACCTCTCAGAGGAATGGTCCTTTTAGGACAAAGTGCAAATCCAGATAACGTGATTGGTGGACCTTCGTCATCTGAATCATAGACGTTATCTTTTTTGGAGTTATCATTTTCTTTATCTCTTTTATCTTAAGAACCTGCATTATCAATAAGAGTTAATCAATGAACCTACATTCAGATATATATGATCTTGGTATCGTGTTCAAAGTACAGGTTCATGCAAATATATTATCATATTCTCCTTATAATTCAAAGTACAGAAGCCTCATATGCCACATGATTTACCTGCTTCTCCCATCTTGTTTATTTTTTTCATTATTTTTTACATTTGGGGAAAAGGACATTGCCCTGAGGGACCTCTAAGAGGAATGCTCTTTTTAGGGCAGAGTGCAAATCCAGATAACGTGATCGGTGGATCTTCGTCATCAGAGTCATAGACATAATCTTTTTTGGAATTATCATTTGGTTTATCTCTTTTCTCTGAAGAGCCTGCATTATCAATAAGAGTTAATCAATGAACCTGCATTCAGATATACTGAACCTATATTTTTTTTTTGTAAATCTTAACTTTTTATGACTATTTTTCTTCAACACATAATGTTCATCACATTTTTCCTATTTCTCGTTCTTTTCTTTTCTTCATCAACCCTAAAATATTGATTTTTTTCTATGTTCTAACAAACCAGATTTTTGTTTTTGTATTCATGCAGGTTTCGAATTTTGAGTAACCGTTTCTAACATTTGATGAAACCCTAGAAAAATTGGTTGAAGATTTTGTATTTACCTTTGTCTTCCCTCGTTTTTTCAAATTGACTGGTTTCATGAGCACATTTCTTCATTTCTCCAGATAGTTTTCTGGAATCCATTGATGTCCTTCTTCTGTTGTTTCTTCTTTCCGTTAAGAGGGGTTTCGATTTTTGATGTGATTCGGTTAAGATTTTTGGAGAAAGAGGAAGAAGTTGAGAGCGTGTGAAATTTATGTAGTGGAAGTTGAGCACGAGTGGGAATGGTGGAGTGGAACCGTCTCCTCTATATATAAGGAAATTAATTAAAAAAAATTATTCAAAAATATAATAATAAATAAATTATTCAAAATATTTATTTTGTCCGTGAACCTGCTACCGAAATTGTTTGAACCTGCTATTTTATTTTATGAACCTAGATGTTAATTATCGGTGATGAACCTACAAACATGTTCATGTATTTCAAATTGTGGGTCTTGGATTTTAGCTAGCAGGTTCATATATTTGATTGAGTAAGTTCATCGGTACAAACTAGTTTATTCATGTGTTGCGACAAGTCGGTTTGAAGTTTATTCATGTGTTGCGACAAGTCGGTTTGAAGTTTATTCATGTGTACAAAGGAGTGAGCTCTTGGGTTTATAGTACAAGTTCATGGGTTTATCAGGTTTCAAATCTTGTTGTAATATTTATTACCCTTCTTGTGTACACTATGTCATTCATTTATGGCATGGCTAGGTTCATGGTTCTAAACAAGAAGGTTCATGGTTTTTGAACAAGTAGGTTCATGCCTTTGATCAAGTAGGTTCATGATCATTTTTTCAGTAATGGTTTAATTTAAATTTTGGTGAACCTTGTCAAAACTTTTGAAGTTACTGTCTATTTTTGTTTGAACCTTGTATATTCTATTCAACCTCAATTTGTATTTTGATGAACCTCACTATTTTTTTCCTGATGAACATCATCTTATTTATTGTTTGATTTAATTCGATGAACCTCACAGTGAATTTTGATTATCTTGTGTAATATTATTTTGTACGAGTGGGTACATAGTAATCTTTGTTTAACTTTGTCAATACTTTGAACCTATATAATGTATATTTGGTTGAACCTTACTGTGTATTGTGGTGAACTTCTCTTTGTATTTTGTTGAACCTCTGTGTTTTTTGTGTTGAACCTTGATGTTTTATTTTGATGAACCTCACAGTGAATTTTGAGTGAAGCTTTTAACAAAGAACGGCAAAACAACACCTTTAAATCTTAGTCATTCTACAAACTTTTTTGAATCTTAAAAGTCTAATACCAACATCTAAGACACCAAATGAACCTGTATCTGAAATTACTTCAGCTAATACCGCATATTCACAACAGTTTTAATTTTTCCACTGCAGTCAATCCAGTCACTGTTTTAATTCTAATGACCTGCAATTGTGCTCCTCATCTTCTCCATAACCTAATCGTTTACTTTGTTTGCATCTGAGGTTACAATGACATGCATATACTTCCTTCTAAGTACTTTCATGCACTTGTCTTTGTTCTTCAAATTGATCTCTTTCTCCCACTGTTCATTAGGGTTGCCCATGTAGAGCTCCATATTCCTAATGCAAAACAAGCCCGAGTTGGTCATGTCTCCTCGTTCAATCCATGGCATTTGAACAATTATTGGCTTTTTCTTTGCTTCCTCAATTCTTTTACGTCTTGCATGCAGGGAAACAGTATTCAAGTGTTTGAGATAACCAATATGTCTGCAATCCGAATTCTCTTACATCAATCCTCTATAATGAAATTTACTTTGTAACTATAGATAGGAAAATGGTTGGTTAAACTTACAGTTTTTTCAATAGATAAGTGTATCTATCGGTCCTTCCGTCATTGTTTAGGGTATCGAGTACTTGAACCGATGAGTTCTTGATGTCAAAGCATATGATGTAGAAATGCAAGGTAGTGTTCTAAACTGACACTAAAACCTGCAATTTTATAGTTATCAGAATTCAAGTTATCACTGTTGAAATAATTTAGATAAACAGTGTCATTTCATTAAATCTCTTTCAATCCTTACCATGTCAATGTCTCTCATTTCTCGCCTATCCACCATTATCCTTGCATTCAACATGTTGATGTTGAAATTGTACAGATCATTCTGCTTATTTTGCTGTTAAAACAAGGGATATCAATGATCCAACATTTATAGTCTAAAGAACGTAGTTTTTTATTCATTTTTTGAATTATATATAGTAAATTCCAACATCTTCTAGTTTCTCTAGTTTCTTAGTTCTTTGCCATGAATCTTCTCTTTAAGTCCAATGAACCCCATTTCAAACCTTATGAACCTACTATTTAGATCAATGAACCTAGTGTTCCTTTTTTAAAATTTTAATTCAGTTCAAAAAACATGAAGTGTCTAGTCCTTTTTTGTATTACATAAGGAAATTTAATCATCAACATTGTACTGTTTAAGTCCAATGAACCTCATCTCAAACCTTATGAACCTACTATTTAGGTTAATGAACCTAGTGTTTCTTTATATTATATCCTAATTCATTTAAAACAACATGAAGTGTCTAGTTATTTTTTGTATTATATAAAGGGAATACAATCACAAGGATTCTGTAACGTCCGCCGCTTTGGGCCGGCCCAATCTCAAGGGTTGCAACCCATACACTCCAACCCATCTTTGGTAGCTCCACTTATTAATAAAGCAGCTATTTCACAAGAGGTTGTTTGTGAGGCTCGAACCTGAGACCTTCACCCCTTACCAAGCGGCAACGCTACTTGGTAACCAATTAATAGCTGCTTTATTAAGAAGTGGAGCTACCAAAGATGGGTTGGAGTGTATGAGTTGCAACCCTTGAGATTGGGCCGGCCCAAAGCGGCGGACGTTACAGAATCCTTGTGATTGTATTCCCTTTATATAATACAAAAAATAACTAGACACTTCATGTTGTTTTAAATGAATTAGGATATAATATAAAGAAACACTAGGTTCATTAACCTAAATAGTAGGTTCATAAGGTTTGAAATGAGGTTCATTGGACTTAAACAGTACAATGTTGATGATTGAATTTCCTTATGTAATACAAAAAAGGACTAGACACTTCATGTTTTTTGAACTGAATTAAAATTTTAAAAAAGGAACACTAGGTTCATTGATCTAAATAGTAGGTTCATAAGGTTTGAAATGGGGTTCATTGGACTTAAAGAGAATATTCATGGCAAAGAACTAAGAAACTAGAGAAACTAGAAGATGTTGGAATTTACTATATATAATTCAATATTTTACGGACCGGGGACCGGACCGGATCCGGTTCGGGTCTGGACCGACCCGGAGTTTTCCGGTCCGGGTCAATTCTGTGCATCCCTAGTTTTTTGTTTGTTGGTCCATTTTTCCTTGGGCCTCTGACAGCTACAGACTTGTTTTTCCCAATCTTTATAATTTGAACCATATTGACCTCACTTGAATATTGTTCATCACTAGCCAGACGGTTGCTCTCATTTGATTTTGTGGCCTTTGTGAGCAACAATCTTGTCATACTTAAAATCTCTGCAAAAACCTAACAAAATTATCAATTCTGTATGTTAATATTTGAAACTTCCATTAAAAAATCTACTATATATAACTCTATGAACTTACTTATATTCCAGATGAACCTATGCATTTCTACAGAAATAGGTTCGCCAACCTTCTATTGTAGGTTCATCATCCCACAACTGTAGGTTCATATATTATTGTTGAACCTCCCTATCCATGAACTCTATGAACATATTTGTATATCTGATGAACTTACCATATAGTATGAACATTCTTGGCTACTCTATGCATTGATTGGCATGAAAAACTAAAAAAACTTTAAGCTCACTCATTCAGTAAAGTTTATCTACATGATCTTCAAGTCTAAAGGGTCTATACGCTAGATCTGCCTATTGGTGATCTTGTTTAACAAGTGCGATAGATCTAACAGGATATTTAAGGAGGATAATAGTTTCACCAACCTACTACCGTAGGTTCATCAACCCACAACTGTAGGTTCATCAACCTACTACTGTAGGTTCATCAACTCATACTAAAAATTTAATTTTCATGATTCTTATGTCCATAAGGATCTATATGTTAGATCTGCCTATTTGGGAACTTGTTTAAATAGTTCATTAGATCTTAGAGTATATTTAATGAGGATAATAGTTTCATCAACCTTCTACCGTAGGTTCATCAATTCAAAATTTGTAGGTTCATCAACTCATACAGAAAAGTTCATTACCATGATTCTTATGTCCATCAGGATCTGTATGTTAGATATGCCTATTTAGGAACTTGTTTAATTAGTTCGTTAGATGTTACAATATATTTAAGGAAGAAATTTGTCACCTAAACTGTGGGAGTTGATTTCATCCTCTGCATCATAGAATGACTCTGTAGATGACACTGTTGAGTGGATTTGAGCGAGCTTGAAGTTCTTCTGATCATTCGGAATTGGATTTGCTTTTGCGTCAACTCGATCAACTCTCTTTTTAATATATGTTAATAAAAATTATAAAAAATTTATATTGTTAAAGTTCTCATTGAGACGAATCAAACAAAATCTCTTATTACTATGTTTTTTCGTATATATTGAACGATATATCGAAGATTCACTCGAACAGTGAAAAAATTCACAATGGGAAGAACATTTAGGGACAGAGGGAGTATATTGTTTCGAAACCCAGCTCCAATTTTAACTTTTAAATACTGAAATTGAGTTATTCACTACAAGAAAAACCATTTATAGCAACGACAAAAGTCGTTGCTAAAACGTTTTTTGGCAATGACTTTTGTCGTTGCCCGTAAGCCCGTAGTCAAAGGCTATTGCAACGACTTTATTCGTTGAAAAAAAAAAGATATATGGTTCATTTTCAAACCAAACCATTTTTAATTTTAATCGTTTTTGTAAAGAACTACGAAGACTTGTTTCTGTAACAAACGCATACGTAGGAAATTTGATATAAAATATAAAAGTGTCATATTCAGTCACGACCCAAATTTTGAAACTATCGTTCTTTTTGAACTACACGTGATTTGATCCCTCGCAAAGAGGGTACATAGGCAATTTGACAAAATACCATATTACTCGTCGAGTTCAATCACACCCCCAAAAACCAAAACCAAAGTTTCACAAAAAATGGTTCTTTTAAGAACTAAGTATGATTTTATCCTTAAAGAGGGTACGTAAGAAACTCGATTTAAGTCGTCGACCTTCGGGTCAAATCACAATGTCAAATTAAAAATCAAAGTTTCAACAACTAAAAAACAAAAACTTTTCAAATAAATAAAATTAGTGGAAAGGTTAGATAACATTTCCTAAAAGGTGGGTTTGACCTTATTCATATCGTACAAATGATAGTTTGATCGTGTCTAGGAAACCCTTCCTAGAAGGTGGGCTTAGACTTTTTCCTCTGATGTACGAAAATTAAACACTCTGAATTACATAAGGCTTGAAACTCTTTAAATAGATATGTAGGCAACCCGCTGAAAATTCGTGTGCAACCCAAATCACAAAAAGCTCTTAAATTACGATATTTGTATAACTTTTAAACAGGAGGACAACAAGAGGGTCGAATTCAAGTTTTAAAAAACAAGAGGGCAACAAGATGGTCGAATTGAAGTTTTGGAACATATCCCAAATTAGTTGAGTGTTGGTCACCCTGTCATTTGGACGTGTACTATAACTCTTCATACAATTCTGGAAAAAAAAACTTTTCATTAAACTTTGCACAATGAGAACATAGTTCCAGCATCAGCTTATACACACATTTACTTACAAATTACAACTAATTCTATCGATTCAAGAAACCGAAATGAAAGAGCAAATTGGAGCTTCAAACTTGGTGTAAGGAGTGTTTCGCTGCTGAATTTGTTTTGAGTTCATTGATTTATTTTCAGGTTGATGAAAGATATATTATGAGGTTGAAAGGATGTTTTAATTTGAGCAAGGAGACATGCTAATCAAAAGAGAGTTAGTCTCTCTCTCTCTCTCTATTTGAGTTTTGTGCTTTTAATTGCTTATTGTAGTTTCTATTTCCTGGCTCCAAGTGTTGCTGGAATCCGAGACTGAGGTGGTTGAATCACGCGATTGAGAAGCTTTGGCCTGTTTGTATGGAAGAGATTGTTTCTCAGAAGATTTTCCTCCCGATTATGCCTTGGTTTCTCGACAAGTACAAGCCATGGACTATTGTATGATCTCCTATTCTAAAAATTGAGTAGTTCTAGAATAATTGTTAATATTTTACTAGTTTGTGATGTGATTTTAAGGCATTTGCATTTCAAACTCTAGGTTTATTCATTTTTGTTCATATGTGGATTCTCTTTAGCTATAGGAAAGACCTACTTAACTCTCGAGTAGACAAGGATCTATGTTTGGGAAATTTGACTCATTTTTATTCTTTGTTATCGAGAGGACTATAGGTGCAGAAAAGGGAGACTACTGTTGGCACTTGTTACACATTAGATATACCATTTTTAATTGTTCTATTAGAACTACTTATCAGGCTTATATTAAAATTCTACTGCTTAATGAAGCAGACTAAAAGTTGGTACAAGCCAATGTTTGATCAAACAAAGCTTATACAAAGTCTCTTCTTAATGGAAACTGTGTTGTGAAATATATGTCCCCTCTTTTGTCTATTTTATAGCCCCTCTTTCCTTTGGACGTATTTGAAGTTGAATGCTTTAACAACGAGTCAACAAGCTAGATTAACAATCTAGATTACTCTGTGGTAGGAGCCCTTTACAATATCTGAAAACCTATTGCTGGAGCCCTTTACAATACCCTTATATAACATCAAGTAAGTGCCACCATAGTAAATGACTTTAGTCCTGTTCACCGGAAGCACTTATTTTCATAGGAAAAGCTGGATTGTAAGAAGTTGGAGGTGCATGGGTGAAAATTTAGAAGGAATTATATATGTCTGCTAAAAGATGAGTGGTCATTCTTTGGATCTTTCTTTCTTGGAACATCACTCTTGGATATTACTTACTTGCTTGGTTGTAGAAACAATTGGACCATGAAAGATTTTTTTTTTTTTTTTTTTTTGGTTTCCCACTCTAGTTCAGCGGTTAGGGGACTCTCCTATTAACCTTACATCTAGAGTTCGAGCTGCGTGAGTGGCTCTCCCAACAAACAATTTTTAACCTTCACCAAGTCTCGAACTCGAGACCTCATGTTGGGTGGTTGAGGTACCTTACCACCCGACAACAAGCATGTTGGTAAAGAAAAAGCTCTCTATACTAGCTCTCTATACATGCTTGTTGGTAAAGAAAAAGCTCTCTATACATGCTTGTTGGGTGATAACTGAGAAGATGATCAATCTCAGCTGATGAATAATGCAACGGTTAGATTCTACTCGTTCCCTAGCTAGGCTTTCTATTACTTGATAATTGAAGTATAAGTTTTACCTACTAGCTTGTTCTTTTAGGCATACTTATATACGCAAATGGAAAAATGAACAACAATATTGATGCCTATATATTTTTAAAATTTAATGAAATATTGCACGATTTTAACCAAAACTGAAAATGAATGTCATCCATGATGTTTAGACAAAGATTACGATGAATACTACTTTTGCTTAAGTACGTTTGGTTGAAAGTACCGTGAAAGTTTCCCTTCTACATGCAATTACAAAAGAAGCCATTTATAGTATGAAACTTCGATTTTTTTTTCTGAAATGGGCGTTTTTTCGAAAAATATTTCCGACGTAGGCTCTTTTTCAAACAAATTCCCATTATATGCACTTCTCACAGCTTCGGAAATTTTTTATGTGTACCAGCGTCTCTCGTCGGAAGCTGAAATATTTTTTTTTTAAATTTTTATGTATAAGAGACGCTGAGAAAACCAGCGTCTCTTATACATATAATTTTTTTTTAACCCCAAGTATAAGAGACGCTGGTTTTCCCAGCGTCTCTTATACGAGGGGTTAAAAAATAAGCATTTCAGTGTAAGAGACGCTTTACACTTACTTTAAAAAAAAAGAAAAAAGCCCAGCCTCCTTCTCTTCTTCACCTCCTTCACTAAACGAAGCCCCGGCCGCCCTCTCCGTCGCCCTCTCCTCTCTGTCGCCCTGAACCCAACCAAAACATTCTACCAAGTGTCAGATTGTCACAAAAGCTTAATGACTATAGTATTCAGAAAGAACAAGCATTTGTTACCTCAAGGTCTGGGAACGAGAAGCTTAATAAAAATAGAGCGCTGCTATCCTCCCTCCCCAACGCCCGCCCCGTCCTCTTCTCCATCCTCTTCGACTCCCAATCCGAATCCGACTCCCTCGACTCCCTCTCCCTCCTCGCCCCGTTCTCTTCTTGGTTTCCTTACTCTTTCACCCTTATCCCCTCCACGTCAGGCTCAATTCCGCCGCACTCATCGAGTCCATCGTGGCGGGGACGAGATCCTCGGAGCTACGCTCCCGAATAAGCGCCACCCAGAACATATTCGAGGGAGTCATCGGGGTCATGCGCGAGGGAGGCTCTGTTCGGACTCTCTTCGCGCACTGTTTAGCGAAGCAGCATCGCCCTAAGGCGGTCGCGTCAGGGGCGGTGGAGGTTTTTATCGAGCTACTCACTACCCCCGATCTGGAGAAAGGGGATGCCGAGAGGGCGTTGGCCACCGTCGAACTGCTTTGCAGAGTGCCCGTCGAACTTCTTTTTTCCCAACGGATCTGGAGAAAGAGGAAGACAGAGAAGGAGGCTGGCCTTTTTCTTTTTTTTTTAAAGTAAGTGTAAGAGACACTGGGAAAACCAGCGTCTCTTACACGGAAATGCTTATTTTTTAACCCCTCGTATAAGAGACACTGGGTTTCCCAGCGTCTCTTATACGTGGGGTTAAAAAAAAATTATATGTATAAGAGACGTTGGTTTTCCCAGCGTCTCTTATACATAAAAATTTCAAAAAAATATATTTCAGCTTCGGACGAGAGACGCTGGTAAAAACCAACGTCTCTCACACATAAAAAATTTCCGAAGCTGTGAGAAGTGCCTATAATGGGAATTTGTTTGAAAAAGAGCCTACGTCTGGAATATTTTTCGAAAAAACGCCCATTTCAGGAAAAAATTCCTAAAACTTCCATTTCAGTAGCTCACAAGATAATCATCTTTCAAAAGTAACTTCCAAAACTAACATCACCATCAGGATGATAGAATTTAACTTAAGTCCACATATTATTTTTAGGTTTTTCATGAAACCACTCTTTATTTAGACTAATTTAATTTGTATGAAATCACTCATTATATATATTGATTTAAAATCACCCAATATATTTATTTTGTCTACAAAAGACCCCGAATAACTTTCGTTAACTTATTCGTTAATACTGTAAAAAGACTATTTTACCTTTTATTTTTCAAACTAATTACAATAAATTACCGGGTTACCCCCTACTATCGACATGCTAATGAAATTCTAAATTCATTTGAAAATTAGGGTTCTTCATGAGATTGAGAGAATAAGTTGAATAATGCAATAGCTAACAATTGGCAAGCCGCCCCCCTCCCCCCAACAACTTGCAACTTGCAATGGCGACGAACAAACTAGCAACAGTTTTGGCAAATCTCCCTCGACAACCTGCAATGGCAATGAACAAACTAACAACAATTTTGGGAAGTCTCCCTCAGCAACCTGCTTCCACCACCATCATTACCTAAACTTCTCTTACTTCTCGTTTCGATTTCGTGTGCAACAAAGAGGGGTTTTGGGGTGTATGGGATTCTTCTCTTGCGAGGAATTAGATATTCACTAAAAGAAAAACTACTTTCAGTTCGTCATTATTCGTCACCACGTATGTCACACTATTGTAATAGGAAAGAACATCGATATATTTTAATATTATATATCATTTTAAAACTATTGTAATAAATAATACATTAATATTACTAAGAAGCACATACAACATAAGTAATTTAAGTCTTTAACATAATTATAATTTATAAAAATCCAATCTGACAGAAGCATAGAAAACCAAGTCAAACCTAAACCAAATGTGAGGGTCGTGAAACAGACGTAGGATTAGGGCTTAGTTTCCTATTTCTTATTTTTCTTTCTTTTATTAATAAAATATATATAATTTTAAATTTTTTCGCTCATCAAAACGTTTTCTCCCGTTTTCTCAGACGTTTCTCAACGTTTTTAAAATGTTGACCATTTTTCGACATTTCCTTTAACCGTTTCTCGGCGTTTCGGGCGCTTTCAGGCGTTTTAGATTTCCGACACCCCGCTTCGACTCCGGTGGTTGGTGGTTTAAAAAGTGTCACTCCGGTACCCCGCTATCCCATACAGCCTACGTATACAAATGACGCATTTTTCGACCGAAAAAGAGAGAGGCATTTTACTATTTTTTTCACCACTAAACACCTAGTTATTTATGATTAATTAATTAATTCATCGTCTCCTCACTTGACACACAACTCCAACTTCCCACGCTCTCCTCTATCTCTCTCTTCCTTTTCCACAGATCTGCTCAAATCCCTTCCCCCTTCAGATCCAATTCCATCTCCTGCACCGAGCTCCGTCAACAATGGAGGAGGTGCTGGAGCTGGTACGGGCAAAGGACACCAAGGAACGGATGGCAGGCGTGGAGCGTCTCCACCAACTCCTCGAAGCTTCTAGAAAGCCCCTCACTTCTTCCGAAGTCACCTCTCTCGTCGACACCTGCTTGGATCTCCTCAGAGACAACAACTTCCGTATCTCGCAAGGCGCTCTCCAGGCTCTCGCTTCCGCCGCTGTTCTCGCCGGCGATCACCTCAAAATCCACTTCAATGCTCTCGTTCCCGCCTCCGTTGAGAAACTTGGCGATGCCAAGCAGCCTGTTCGTGATGCCGCAAGGAGGCTGATCCTCACTCTTATGGAGGTAGTTTTTGCGAATTGCGACTGATTGCTTTTGATTTTTGACAAAAGTGTAGCTAATTTGCTAAATGCTCCCTGCAGGTATCTTCACCAACAATTATAGTTGAGAGAGCAGGCTCTTATGCCTGGGAGCACAAAAGTTGGCGTGTTCGAGAAGAGTTTGCACGAACTGTGACGTCTTCCATTAATCTGTTTGCCTCTACTGAGCTTCCGCTTCTGCGAGCTATACTCCCTCCTGTACGACTGCTCTGGATATATACATGAAGCTGCTCTCAAAGTTGTAATTCCTCTCTGAAGAGTTATTTTGTGTTTTTTCAGATATTGCAAATGTTGAATGACCCGAACCATGTTGTCAGGGAAGCCGCCACAAATTGCATTGAGGTTTGTGATTTTATTCAAGATTGTTGGAAGTTTTGATTTTCTGTGTTCTGCCTGTTTTATTAGTCTCCATGAGTGATATGCAGTGGGAGTTTTACTTTTGGAACTTGTCTTGTTTATGTAGATGAAACTTAGTAGATCCAGATTATTCCAGGGAGGTGTAAAAATGCATGAAACATTTTGTATGTTATGCAACTGTTCTTATTTATAATTTTGCTGTTTTGCAGTTTTTGACTACCCTCTGAATATAGCTCACGATTAGTACTTATTGGATCATATATAGAAAAAAGCTATGATTAATTATTTCTGTGATTGTCTGGCTCATCGGCTAGCATTTTCATCTAGTATGAGATTTCCTGTGAGGTTTTCCCTCGTCCTCTTCTGCTCTGGACACCATAGTAAACTGTTGTGTGTTTGATGAAAAGTTAATATTCTATTAGTCCTCAAGTAGTTCTGCTAAAAAAAATCTTCAAGTAAAAAATGCATATGTATACAAAATCACAAAAAAATAATTTGTTGGCTTATATAATTCTAATTTTGAACCTTCTTCTGAAAGGCTGAAACCAGTGACAAAGGAACTGAGAACTTACTTTGGATTTAAATCCCATTTATCAAGCTAAGTAGGGTTTTCTTCCAGGAAAGCTTTTGTTAGATTAACAATGAAGTGATCAAAGCTTCATATGTGTTCAGTGTGTAGATCATATGCTAATGCTTGTAGTTTATGACACTAGTTGAACTATGCATAGTGAACTTCCAATTAATGAAGAATCCAATCCCATAGTTTCCATTGATTTTGCAACATACAAAGCACTGATGCTTTGTTTCACTGGATACTTTTTTTAAAATATGTTATCAAAATTAGTAGTATTTCTGCCCTAAAGTTGCCTACCAATTTCCCTCACCTTGAAAGAAAGAAACAAAAACAAAAGAGGAAAGATAAGGAATCTCATGATGAGTGTTGACTTCCAGCTCAAGAAAAGAACAGAAAGGTAGAAGAAAAAATAAATCTGTTTTAGACTTGCATATCCAAACTTCATCTCACAAATACTTCTCTTACCTTTCTGTTGCATAGTGTCGACAACTCGCGTTCTGTGTACTAATTTTTTGAAGAGCCTTTCTGAAAAAATATAACGCTCTTGAGTTGAGAGGCTGGTTTTTAGCAATATATTTACAGCCAATTAAAGCTAGATAGAGAGAGGGTATCGACTTTCATGATCAATAGAGTATCTGTTTATCTATGTGTTTCTTGTTCACTTAAATACATCCTAAACATATAATCCTTTTACGAAGTGTTGCACAGGCTTCCTTTGCATTTCTTGAGCTTATTTTTCAGTCTCAAACTTGAGACCTCGATGAAGGCAGTAAGGAAAAAAGAAACAAATATGGTACTACTTAGCCTTGCTCTGATGCCCCTTGTAAACAAGCTGTTTATTTTTATAAATAATGTGAAAGTAATCATGTTTCTTTTTGCTTCCATGTGATTATTGTGGTTCATCTCTGCCTGATTCATTTGTATCATAGAGAATGAATGATCTACCATGCAACTTCAAAATACAAATGGAACACTTGAGCTAGTATTTCTGACTTGTTTCTGCACTTGTAGTGTCTTGTTGAACTCATATGGAGCTCATCTATATTTTAGCCTATAAAAAGTTTAATTTTGTTTGTCCAGTGAGAAGTTTATATCGTCTATTGGTTGTTTTACAGGAAATGTACACACAGATGGGGCCACAGTTTCTTGAAGAACTTCAACGGCATCAACTTCCTTCATATATGGTCAGTACAGGATAACTTCTATACTCACAAATTCTTCTTCATTCTACCTTTTCTTAGACGGAAGTATCAGCTTAGGGTATGCTCCAACCTTGACCTATGATACAGAATGGAAGGATAGTTCTACCTGCTCAAAAAGAAGAAGAATGATAGTTCTATAGTTATACATGGTCCAGCCGCCTTATCTCTCCAGCTTCCACAAGTTGACCCTGCCATCTTGTAACAACATTATGTTGTGAGCTCTTGGAGCTCAATTAAATTAGTGTACTTTTCAAAACATTTCTTGTGTTGTTTCTTATCTTGTAGGTGAAGGACATTAATGCCAGGCTAGAAAGGATTGAACCTAAGATTAAATCTTCCGATAGTATAATTCCTACCAGTTCTGCCCCAGAACATAAGCTTGTCAACCATAATCCTAAGAGAAGCAGTCCTAAAGCGAAAATTGCTTTGCGTGAGACATCACTTTTTGGAGGTGAGCTTGCTCTTTTGTCAATATTCTAGTATCACTTAGTTCTCCACATAAAAACCTACTTCAAAAAATGGAATGTAAGAGATATACATGTGAATGATATCTAGCATTATGAAACCATGCAAGCTTTATGTGATTATTGTCATTTTATTGACTGTGCTATGGATAAAACACTTTCTAGCCGAGTCAAAGTTAATGTGATTAAATTTGGCTTCCGGCATGGAAATTTCAGTAGTAATCTGGAAAGTTACATAACCAGGGTACAAAGTTCATTTTTTTATTTTGATATATGTTTAAATGTTTGAGCTTTAAATTAAATACACATGTTAATGGAGCTACTTACAAGTCCAATAAAATCACAGGGTTTCTTATTGATGTAAAATCATTGGTGCACATTGGCACATTCCTGACATTGATAATTTGTCTCTACTTACCAGAATCATACTCGTTTTATGAATGTATTACTCATTTGTGCACTTACAAGTTACAACATGTCTGCCATTTATAATTGTCTATATTTACGAAATACGTTCTTCTGATCTGCAGGTGACAGTGAAGCGAGTGAGAAACCTGTAGAATCTGTAAATGTGTACTCTGAGAAAGAACTGATAAGAGAATTTGAGAAGATAGCTTCTATCCTTGTACCAGAGAAAGACTGGTCTGTCCGCATTGCGGCAATGCAAAGGGTTGAAGGCCTAGTTGTTGGAGGTTTAGCTTCACTCTCTAGTTTACACGATAAGTTTGAAAATAATAATCTAGTATTCTTGTTAAAGAAATCCTATCTTGGTAACTCTTAATTTTCGAGATGTTATCATGGCCCTCAAGATTTGGAAATTTGCATTCTAGTCTGTTGAAAATGCAAATAAATGCATCTTTCACAGTTCAAAATCATTCATAAAAAATTGAAGGCTGGTGTTCATTTCCATTGTCATCTCCATTAGTAACTTAAACTATTAGGAAGTTCATTTAACTATGTTTACTTAGTGGATTATGCTTGTCAACTTTTTATGCTCAAAACCTTGAGGTCCTGACATGAAATACAGTCTCTTATTTTTTCTATTATCTGCTTTTGCCTCTTCTTGAACTGTGAAATACAGTCTCTTATTTGGTACAGATAGGGTTGATCTCTTTTTTTCTTCACATTTTCCAAAGTTCCAAAAATCCCTATTCAAAATAAAGCCATTATGAATGATAATGGATCCAATCTAAACAAACCCTAATATATAAACCATTGTCCGCATCTTCTTGCTTTGTTTCTTGTGCTAAGTCACGAAAACATCACTTCTAAAAAGGTTAGTGAACTTGCTTTGGGTGACACTCCTATCTGGAAGAAGTGTATAGTTGCCATATGTGCAGCAAGCGTGACAAGAGGAGGATCTTGTGCTGTCTTTAGAAATTGGCAGGCTATCATCTCTTATCCTGGATATTCCCTAATCAGATATGTTTGCTTGATCTCTAGCTATGATGAACTGATTTGATCTTTCATTCATCATTGAGGTTTTGCCAATAACCGCTTTGTTGTTTATTGGGGATATCCCAATAATCTTCAAAAAAATCTTCTCTTGTTGGCTCGTTAATCTTAGTTGAACATTGGTGTGTGGAAGGGTCTAATTGGTGTCTTGTATTATGCATGTGAATCCATTTTTTATGTTAGGTTGAAGAAACTAAATATTCAACATCTAATGATCCTCTCTATTTGTTTAACTGCCTTGTATCGTCTTTGAGGTTTTTTCCATGGAACCATGTTCATTGTCGTAATTTTCTTCTTTCAGGGGCAACTGATTACCCATGTTTTCGTGGACTACTGAAACAGCTTGTTGGCCCTCTAAGCACACAGTTATCTGATCGAAGGTCGAGCATAGTGAAACAAGTAAGTGTGCTATCTTTTGCATGGAGGGTTTTTTGTATTCCAAGTTACCACCACTTACCATGCTTAATTTACAGAGCGAAAAGTTAAATTTTTATGCAATAAACATGCAATTGCGATTAGGGATGCATCGTTGCATGTGTTAACTTGTAAACTATATGAACTCCATAAGTTTTGAACATATGTCAATACATAAATAATGAAGAGGCAGCCATGGTAATTTAACCTGGCACATGACTAAGGAGATTTCATTTGTCTGTTGTCTCCATAGGCTTGCCATCTACTATGTTATTTGTCGAAGGAGCTTTTGGGCGATTTTGAGGCATGTGCAGAGACGTTTATTCCTGTAAGACTATGTTTATACCGACATATATTGCTTATTGTTTAGTGCGTTATATTGCTACATTCATTTACACATGTTTTCCTGTGATTTCAGGTCCTTTTCAAGCTTGTTGTTATTACTGTGCTAGTAATCCAAGAGTCTGCAGATAACTGTATTAAAACGGTATCTAAAAATAACTAATATGGATAACTGTTATCTTCTACTTCCCTTTTCTTCCATATGTTGTTACTTAAGCATGTAGTCTTCCACACATTATGGCTTCGCAGATGTTGCGTAACTGCAAAGTTCCCCGTGTACTCTCTCGAATAGCTGATTGTGCAAAAAATGATCGGAATGCAGTACTTCGAGCAAGGTAAATATTATTTTGAATTTAATTTCTAATTAACCAGGTAGAAATGTGTGGTTAGAAATATTTCCATTTTGACGATTGACACCGTGAGAATGCTTGAATTTCATGTTTCAGATGCTGTGAATATGCACTTTTAATACTTGAACAATGGCCTGATGCTCCTGAAATACAGCGATCAGCTGATGTATATGAAGACTTGATCAAGTGTTGTGTTGGAGATGCAATGAGTGAGGTACGTAGTGTATAATATTTCTTTTTTAACATTATAAGGGTGAAATGCTTTTAGATGTCCTTCATGTAAGGCTTGACACAGCTATAGCTTGATACAAACCTGTATCTAATAAATTGTGTTCGTTCCATGGTCCATGTTTGACTTATTTTCGTCTGTCATCACTCATCAGTATGCAGTTTAGAAAGTTTTCTTTGGTCCTTTTATAGTCCTTCTCAAAATTAGAATTTGAAGAATCGTTCATTTGAAAGACATAGTTGCGAGTTTGCTATCCATTTTTTTTTAAAATAACGTGAATTGGAAATGTTCAGCACAATATTTGTGAGTTTTTTTTTATTATGATATCACTGTAATATAAAAGGATAAAGATAGAAGAGGGAGCAGGCATGTATTATTAGCAGAATGAGGTAGAATAACATTATCTTTTAGTTATATGGGAATTACAATAGTATCTGCTAGTTACTTTGTCTACTTCCTTTTCTTACTGAGCAAAATTTGATTGGTATAAGAGCTGAATTTGACCCTGATTCCCAGAGCATGAATATGAATGAGTTTGTAAACATAATTTGGAACCCTAAGCTAAGTCACCGTTTTCAGTATGATCCATATCAACCAACTTGAAAGCGTTAAACAAATATTTTTGCAACTTGAGGTCCGGACTTGCTTAGTAGATGCTAGATCTCTGTAATATTTGTTCATGCTGCTATTGTTCAATGCTTTCAATGGTACCATTTTAAGGGCTCTATCTGAAACATATTTATATCTTTTAGGTGAGGTCAACTGCTAGAACGTGCTACAGACTTTTTGCGAAAACATGGCCCGAGCGTTCTAGGCGTCTGTTTCAATCTTTTGACCCAGTCATACAAAGAGTATATCTCTACCCACAAACTCATGCCTTGTCGACTTTATTTTTCTTTTTCACCAGAATAAGCTTGAACATGAGTAATCCTGCAACTGGAACAGATCGTAAATGAAGAAGATGGCGGTTTACATCGAAGACATGCATCACCTTCTATTCGCGAGAGGAATGTTCAACATACACCTCATACGCCTGCTTCTCTGAATTTACCTGGATATGGAACCTCTGCTATTGTTGCAATGAATAAGACTGCATCGATGTCTTCTAAGGCATCAGTGTCTTCTGGACTGCTTTTATCACAAACAAAATCACTTGGAAAAGGAAGTGAACGCAGCTTGGAAAGTGTTTTAAACTCTAGCAAGCAAAAGGTTTCTGCTATTGAGAGCATGCTTAGAGGTCTAGATCTGTCTGACAAACACACCTCATCAAATCTTCGATCTTCAAGTCTAGATCTAGGTACTAAAGAGCTGTGCTAGCTCTCATCTTATGTTGTTTCTCTTTGAAGCTGGTTTGAAGTTGATGAACGTATAAACTGACAATTCTAAATCTAACACTTTCAAGAATATATTTGTTTCTTTATGTATTTGATTAAGTAAGAACAGCTAAATTATTCTTTTGTTGTCCCTAGTGCAGGAGTTGACCCTCATTCATCTCGTGATCCACCAGTCCCTCTTGCTGTTCCTGCTTCAAACCAATTTTCTGGTTCTTTGTCTGTCGACTCAAAATTGTCAGTTGTAGGAGACGGCAATACCCGTAATGGTGGCTTGGGTTTGTCTGACATCATTTCTCAGATTAAAGCTTCCAAGGATGCTGGAAAATTATCCTATCGCAGTGGGATGGTTACTGATGGGTCACCAGCACATAGATCACATTCTACTAGACGAGCTCCTGAGAGGTCACATGAAAGAGTTTCAGCTGAAGATCTCTCTGACATCAGAGAGGCCAGACGACACATGACTTCCCATGTGGATAGGCAGCAATTTGACACACCACATAGAGAGAATAGTTTTCGAGACTCCCACAGTAATTATGTTCCCAACTTTCAGAGACCACTGCTAGGAAAAAATGTGAGTGGCAGGGTATCTGCAGGCAGGAGGCGGAGTTTTGACGATAGCCATCTTCCTGTGGGGGAAACACCAAGCTATGTAGAGGGTCCCACATCTCTTAGTGATGCTTTGACAGAGGGAATCAGTCCAACTTCTGATTGGCGTGCAAGGGTTGCTGCTTTTAATTATATCCGGGATTTGCTACAACAAGGTCCGAGGGGTATTCAAGAAGTTGTGCAAAGTTTTGAAAAGATAATGAAGCTGTTTTTCCAACACTTGGATGATCCCCATCACAAAATTGCACAAGCTGCACTTTTGACCCTTGTAGAGATCATTCCTTCATGTCGAAAGCCTTTCGAAAGTTATATGGAGAGGATCCTTCCCCATGTATTTTCTCGACTAATTGACCCGAAGGAGCTAGTCAGGCAACCTTGCTCATCTTCTCTTGATATTGTGGGGAAAACTTATGGTGCAGATTCCTTGCTACCAGCTTTGCTTCGTTCGTTAGATGAGCAGCGGTCACCCAAGGCAAAATTAGCCGTTATTGAATTTGCAATTAACTCCTTCAACAAACATTCACTGAGTCCTGAAGGTGCTGGAAACCTGGGGATATTGAAGTTGTGGCTCGCGAAATTGACACCATTGGTTCATGAGAAAAATACGAAGTTAAAGGAAGCGGCTATTACATGCTTTATTTCTGTGTATTCCCACTATGATCCTACTGCTGTGCTGAATTTTATACTTAGTTTATCAGTTGAAGAACAAAATTCTTTGAGGCGTGCACTTAAACAGTACACTCCTCGTATAGAAGTAGATCTAATGACTTTTTTGCAGAGCAAGAAAGATAGACAACGCTCTAAATCTTCCTATGACCCGTATGATGTTGTGGGAACATCTTCGGAGGAAGGATATATGGGAGTCCCAAAGAAAAGTCATTTTCTTGGTAGACATTCTTCCGGATCCCCTGACGGGGATGGGGGTAGGAAATGGAGTTCTGCACATGAGTCAACTCAGATCAGTACCCGAGTCAGTCTAGATGCTTCCAGTGAAGGTCTAGAGCTTTCTCATGAGACAAGACATAGCCATGAGGCCCTAGGTTCAAAATTTAAAGATGTTAAGTACACAAGTGAAAGCATTGTTTCTTGTGGAAGTCAACTTGAAAATATCGAAAATGCTCCAGATGTGGGAGCTAGATTGTTGAGTTCGGATCACTTTGGAGCGGCAGCAGATTTTTATCATAATAATGGAGTTTCAGCAAGGTTGGAGCTAGACAGTTCTCTTGCAATACTGAAAACTAGTTCCAGCTTGGAAATGGGTCCTAGCATTCCTCAGATTCTTCACTTGGTGAGTTAAAGTTTTTAGAATGTGAAATCAAGAGAAGTTGACAGTGCATTTTGCAAATAACCATAGCATAAATTTTGTCCAGTGTAGCTGTGACCTCTCCACTTATGCTCTGATTCATAGCGTTAATTTATTCTGCTCTCTTCTAGATCTGCAATGGAAATGAGCCTACACAAGGGAAGTGTGAAGCCCTTCAGCAACTAGTAGAAGTTTCGATTTCAAATGATCAATCCATATGGACCAAGGTATTTGAACAATTGTGTACCTTATCCACTACAAAATCCCTAAATCTAGTTAGATCCTCCCCAAAGACATATCCACTTTGATGTTATTAATTAAGAGTTAAGACGAATTTTTTATTTGTATTTTGGAAGCCTATTAAGTCTTTGATTTTTCTGATATTTATTTATTAGCCTTCTCTTTTTGAAAGACTAATCATACCAAAAAGGCAATTGAAACTTCTTGTATGTCTGAAGCTTGATGTACACTGTATGAAATGTTAAGGGAAGAAAACGATGTCGAGATGTCAATGGACATATATACTAGAGTGCAAGGAGGATTATAATTGCAAGATAGAATCATTACATGTATAAGATGTCTAATTATCTAGATATCTTTTCTTAATAGTGATTAGCCCCTGATGTCTATGTATTATTCAGTAAAGACTAATCATACCAAAAAGCCAACGAGAACTTCTTGCAAGTATGTCTGAAGCTTGATGTACACTGTATGAAATGTTAAGGGAAGAAAACAACATCTCGAGATGTTGATGTACATTTATACTGGAGTGCAAGGAGGATTATAATTGTTAGATAAAATCATTACATGCATAAGATGTCTAATTATAAGCCTGAATCCTTTGTTAGTTTATAATATAATGTATTGACTAGTTAAATTATTATTTTTTTGCAGTATTTCAATCAGATTCTGACTGTGGTACTTGAAGTGCTTGATGATTCTGATTCTTCAGTCAGGGAATCTTCTTTATTGCTGATAGCACAGATACTGAAAAATCAGGTTAACTTTTCTGCATTGTTTATATACCTTTTGTATGCTTTTATGCTTCATATACCAACTTCCTCTCCTTGCTACTCTTCTTTCCATTTTTTCACCTGTACCTGTATATACCTTTCTTGTTACAGAAAGGTGCTATGGAAGACTCTATTGAACTTGTGATTGAGAAACTCCTTAATAATACCAAGGACAGTGTTCTTAAAGTAATAACATCCTACTACAGTTTTCTTCTGTTTTTTAGATGTCCTTGTATATGTTTTGACAGAATGCTCTTTTATTTCAGGTTGCAAATGAAGCAGAAAGCTGCTTGACTAGTGTGCTTTCTCAGTATGATCCATTCAGATGCCTAAGTGTATGTTGTTTTGTTGCATTGAGATAACTATTTACTTCACGAATATTTTATCTCGTTCCTTGAAGTAATCTCTGTTTACGCTGTAGGTTGTTGCCCCTCTGCTAGTTACAGACAACGAGAAAACACTTGTTACTTCCATAAACTGTTTGACAAAGGTACTTCTGAAGGTTTCTGCCTTTGGAGTTGTGCAATTTATAGTTTCAAAACCTATTTGCTGCAAGCTGGAATAATTACTACGGGAAAAAGATGAAGTTTGGCTGTTCAACTTTGGACAGCTAACCCAGTTGAATTACTTGATTTTCATTTTCAATTTATTTTTGGAATTTGCCTCCTGTTCTATTTAGTGGACTAAAATTTTCCTCCTCCATTCAGCTTGTTAGCAGGCTATCTGAGGAGGAATTAATGGCGCAACTATCATCATTCTTGCCTTCTCTTGTTGATGCCTTCGGTAACCCAAGTGCAGATGTTCGCAAGGTACCATGATTTAAATATGCAATTTCAAAGCTAAGTTTAGCAATAAAACTAGGGAAACATGCATTGTGATCACATTATGTGTTGCCTTAATTGTGTTCACATGGAAACTGTCTAAATTCATGTTCAGTCCATTATCTTATTATATATCTAAGTTTTTTTTTTAAATAATGGTGCAGACTGTCGTATTCTGCCTGGCGGATATGTATATCATACTAGGGAAAGCATTTTTGCCCTACTTGGAAGGACTGAACAGCACACAGTTGCGCTTGGTAACTATATATGCTAACCGCATATCTCAGGCAAGAAATGGCACCCCTATTGATGCTAAACATAGTTAGTGTCTATTTCCATAATACAAGACAACATGACGGATAGGAAAAAGTCCATTGTGCTTTGTATATTGGCGTGAAGATCCATATGCTATGAGAGTGTTTTATCAACTCATCTTTAACTTTCAAATTAGAATGTCAGCCTATTCCTGTTCATATGGTATGCTGTTGGAGGGTAAATCCGTAAATTCTTTCGGACGCTGAATGTTGGGAGGTATATCAGAGTGATTCAATGGGTGTATCATATTGTTAACTAAGAGGGTGTAAATCGAGCGTGAGCTTTCTATTTTTGTGATTTTGTCTTATTTTCCCCCCCTGCGCTTGTGTAATGTATATGGCAGTGGCTATTTTCATACAGGCAAAACCAAAAAAATCATACGTGAAGCAAAATACGGAATATGTGAATTGGAATAAAAAATACGTAAATTGTACACGTTAGGTTTTAACGTACGTTGGGTCTCAACGTACCGATATAATTTGAAAAAGTAGCCGTTAAAAAAATAGCCGTTGTAAAAAAATAGCCGTTGGGAAAATTTTAGACGTTGGTTTTCAACGTAAAGTCTAAAATTTCCCCCAAAAAAGAGTCGTTGTGAGAATTTTATCCTTTACCAACGTACGTTGGGTTCCACGTACAGGCTAAAATTCTCCCCAACAGCTCTTTGGGAGAATATGACCGTTGGAATAAGCCTATTTATACCCCCACTTTGTTGTGTTTTTCATTCGAGTCATCCGAAAATGTCAAATAATAGAGTTACAAACTTGAGTAATGGTGAGGAGATTGAATATGTGACGGAGATTGAATATGCGAGTGGCGAAGAGAACGAGTATGTGGGTGGCAACGATGGTGAAGGCGACGACGGCAATGTCGATGCGATCGTGGACGAGAAATAGTATTTCATTGAACCCGAAGACGGGATGTGGAACGATAGCGACGGAGAAGAAGGAGACTTCAACGCCGGTGATTTTTCGGTTAGTGATTTATTCTGTATTAATTGTTTTCTCTCTATTTAGGTGCATATAAATTCGTAAAATTGGTAGTTGTGATTCATGTGGATTAATAAGATATAGATGCGATTATTATGTAGTTTCGATTAATTGGGGTTAGCCAAAATTAATTATAGGGTTTGGATTACTCGGAGGCATTTGAATCCGAAGAAACGTTTCCTACTAAGGAACATTTGAGACATTGGGTTCAGAGTATTGGTAGAGAGCTTATGATGATATTAGTGACTAGTCATAGTAATATACGTCCGATGAACATTATGTGCGAGCATTCTGGAGTGTATAGATTACGGAAAAAGAAAGTGGAATTAGAAGATGGAACGGTGGTTGTACAGACACAGCGGGAGACTAGGGATATGAGGACGAACTGTAAGTTTGAGGTCAGAGGTTATAAGTTCAAGGATAGGGATGCCAGAGATGGATGGTATTTGAAGGTAAAGCACGGACAGCACAATCATAAGATTTGCACTAGCTTCATTGGTCATCCGTATATGGGTCGAATGACGCCGGATGAGGTGACCTTGGTGACGTCGTTGGCGAATGTATTCACTCCGCCGCCTGGTATTAGTCTTGAGTTGAAAAAGAATTTTCCCGGGAATGTAACATCCACAAAACAAATCACAAACTTTATTCAGAAGTTGCATTTTGAGGATCGTGGGGATTTGAGTGTTACACAGTGGACCTTGAAGTTTCTGAAGGAGCGCAGCTTTGTAGTGCATCCCCTTTGCAGGAAGAAATCACACGAGGTGGACATCTTGTTCTTTGCCCATCAAAACTCGTTGCACTTGTTGAAGATGTTTCCGTACGTCGTAGTTATCGACGCCACCTACAAGACGAATAGGTATATAATAGCGTACGTATGTCTTATTGTTTAATGTCCCATTGCGTCCTTTTATAACTATATTATTCAGGTATAAGATGCCTCTTGTGGAGATTGTCGGGTTCACCTGCACGCATAAGACATTCAACATTGCGTATGCATTCATGCGTAAGGAGGAAACAATGCACTACTTATGGATAATTCAGAGGCTTAAAAAGTTGTTTGAGGATGCTGGAGTAATGCCGACTGCAATAATGACCGATTGAGAACTAGCTCTCATCACTGCAATCAAGATAGTGTTCAAAGATCTTCCGGTTCAACACTTCTTGTGTTGGGTTCATATCAAGCACAACATCGAGGTAAATGCTACCAGAATTTTGAAAAACAAGGAATCGGTGAAAATGTTGTGCGGGCAAGTATGGAGAATTTTTCTATCAAGAACGGAGGAACAATACAAGGAGAGGCTGGTACGGTTGAGAACATCTTGGGGAAGCGGAATCGTTGGATACCTTGATAAGGTCTGGCTTATCCCTTACAAGACAAAAATTGTTTGCGCGTGGACGGAACACAATCTTCACTTCTTCACGAGGACCTCAAACAGGTATGTTATACATAAACATTTCACATTTGTTTATTAGTTGATTAGTTAATTGTTGTCTTAAATAAACACGCCTTTGAATGAATAAACCATAGGGTTGAGGGAATGCATAAGGTGTTGAAGAAGATAGTGGGTTTAAGCATAGGCGGTTTTAACCGAATGGTTGTCAGGATCAATGCAGCCATCGAGGGCCAGATTGTGAAGGTGAGGGCTAGCATGGAAGAGGATCGGATCAAGACACCCGGGATTTTCAGAAATATGAATCCACACGCCAAATTGATCTTTCGACATCTATTCCATAATGTGTCGGATAGAGGGTTGAAGAAGTTGTTTGCGATATGGGAGGATATAAAGGTCAAGAATTTTGAGGTACATTGCGATGATTACTGGATGCGTGAATGCCAGGGCCTACCGTGCATCCACGAGATAGTCCAACATATTATTGAAGAAAAGCCAATCAAGCTGAACGAGATCCACAGATTCTGGAGGCAGCTACAATGGGATAGGATTGAACTTGATAGCGGAGACATAGAGATTGGTGTACCGAAGACCACTCGAGAGTTGAGATTCATTGAGCTCAACGAGAGATGGCAAAGGGGGGAACTTCCGGAAAGTCAGTGGTCTCAAATAGCGGACTTGTACACAATGTTGGAGTATCCGCATCAAACTACTGCGGTGGAGCCGACGGGCATCCAGGATCCTGGCAGACCAAAAGGAGCCGTAGGAAAGAAATGGGAAACCGATAGAGAGAAGAGCGGGTTTGAGTACGCAAGGGAAGAATTAGATAAAAACGATGCTGGGTGCACTGCGGGAGAGTCGTTCAGTTATTCAAGTGGCACTGCTGAAGAGGGGTTCAGATTGTCAGGTTGCACTCTTACAGATGAGTTCCCTCAACCAACAATGACGAAATTTGGGGTAGACTTCGGGGTTGACAATGTTGATCTCTTCATGTTTCCATACATTGTAGATGCGAAAGACGTAAGGGCAGATGGCCATTGTGGATATCGGTCACTAGCTGTGTTGTTGGGGTTTGACCAACAAGAGTATCCTCGCATTCTCATTGAAGTGGCTTCAGAGCTGTTACAGAACAGTGATATCTACAGACAAGTGATGACCAGACTATGCCCGGATTTGGCAAATAACTTCGAAGCTCTTGTTCAAGAGGTCAACTATATCAGGTCACCTTGTCTTGAAAAATACTGGATGAGTATGCCCATGATTGGATTAGCATTTGCCACTCGGTTTGAGGTTGGTTTGATATACTTATCCAAAGTCCGGTCCTATTTGTTCTTACCAATGAGGGTGTATCAACAAAGCTCCAGTCAGGGTTTGAAGATTTATGCAATGGCTCGTGTGGGCTTTGCAAACCACTACATACCTGTATGATTTTCACTAGAGTATTTGTGTTTTCACTCAATTTTCATAATGCTTAACATAGTATTTATGTTTTAACATTTAGGTGTGTCTTAGAGAAGACTGTCCGGTACCATCTGTACCTGGAGTTTGGTGCATGTTCAAGGATCCTAGTGCGAATGGATTGGATTGTGGGTTCGCGCTGAGGATGCAGCATTGAAAGGACTATCGCATTAGTTATGGTAGTATAGATGTTGATCTCTAGTGAATTCAGATGTGTTGAATGTTTCACCTTTTGTAACTTTAAAGGACTTGTCTTGTATGCTTTTGAGATTGTAGTTGATGACTTATGTTGTATGTCTGTTCTGCTTTTAATGACTTGTCTCCTTTCGACAGAGGTATTATCTTGTCTGTTATTTTTTAATGTTTTAGATGGGTTAAATGAAACAGATTCTGATAAACTACAAGGGATTACTCGTTAAATTAAAACAGACACTCAAGAAACTTCAACAGACTTAGCATAAATTAAAACAGACACTCAAGAAACTTCAACAGACTCAGCATAAATTGAAACAGACTCATTAGAAAATAAAATAGATGGAATCAGAAGCAGGATCAGAATCTGAATCAGAAGCAGGATCACGACCATATTCATTGGGAAAGTTCACTCCAAGGTGGAATTTGGCTGAGTCCATACTCGAAGCCCTGTTATAAACATGTAATTTAAGCTCCATGTCAGCGTGTTCCTTCAACAGTTTTGCCATGACTCGGAGATGATGACGGTCGTATTCTGGCTCAAGATACACGATCCTAAAGTTACAGTCGCATGTAACATACCTTCGTCCATGCGTATGGAGATTTGTCTTGTCATTAGCAGTGAAAACCTTGATTGTTTTTGAGCACCTTCTACTCGGGCCCTGGATCTCACTGCCTTCTGCTGGAACTGAGGAGGATGAAGATGATGCCATGGTTGTTTGAATCTGTAATACAAAGTAAGAAAACATGTTAGAAACTATCAAGATAGCAAACAAAATAAGTAAAAATGGGAGTTTTCATAAAAATACAGAGTAAGAACTTCAAACCTAATTCTTTTACGGTACAGTGAGAATGAGAGCTAAGTGAGAATGAGGCAGTGAATTTATAGACGAGGTTACTAGGGTTTTTCATATTTGGGCCGACAACAACAAAGGCCCAATACGTTATTCGGCCCATGAAACTTAGTCCAGAAGTGACTTACCGCTGTGTACTAGTTGTAACACACTCAAGGCAAATCAGTGACTTACAGCTGTGTGCTAGCTGTATAACACTGAAGCCCATAAGTGAGTTACAGATGTGTAACTTAGCTTTGGGCCGATGTACACAAAAGGCCCACAACAACAAAGGCCCAATAACGTTATACAACCCATAAAACTTAGTCCAGAACTAAACAACTTTATGTGCAAGATGTAACGGGATTAAAACGACGTTAAAATGAAAAACGGCGCAAAAATCGAGTAAAACGGGATTAAAACGAAAAACGGCGCGAAAATCGAGTAAAACGGGATTAAAACGAAAAACGGCACGAAAATCGAGTAAAAGGGACTTAAAACGAAAAACGGCACGAAAATCGAGTAAAAGGGACTTAAAACGAAAAATGACAAGAAAGGGGTATTTAGCAAAAAAAGAGAGAGAGAGATGATGGAAGGGGTATTTAGCCAAAAAAACATGAAAAATAACTTGGTAAGGGAAGGGGTATTTAGCAAAAAACTTGAAAAATGATGTGATAAATGCATTGTTTGGTCCAATTCGTTTAAACGCCTTAAAACGATAAAAATCAAAATTTCAAAATTGTAACATGATAGAAAATAAAGCCCATAGTCGTTTTCAATTCTCGGAATCGAAAAAAAATCATCTAAAACGTTAACGGGCCTAATAAGGCCCAATTGAAATTTAGTGAGGTCCATTATCAAAAAACGACATAAAACGGCTTAATAAGACGTTAAACCGCAAAAAACTTGAAATGTAAAAGTTGTATTTGAGCATTACCAATATGACGGTTTCGTTTTTATAAGAAATTAACAAAATGAACTCTTCGAAATATCTAAACGAGCACTTTCACCTAGTAACGAGTAAATCTCAAGTATATAAGTCGTATAGTTTTACTCATATATGTGTGATATCACTTCGTTACTCAAATAAAGTTTATATAAAACTTTCATTAAATGTTATGAAATACTCAAATAATTCAAAATAACGACATTTCACATCTTCGTATTGTCGTTATTGAACTTTTAATCACAACCCATGTGCAAGAGCTTTAAACTCAGATCAGCTGATGATCTAGCTACAACATTATGCTTTTTACTCCGAGAATATTTCATAAAACCACCCCTTAAATAAAGCATTTTACCCACAAACACCCTTAAATCAGTAATTGCATACAACCACCCTTTAAATGAATTATTTATCAATCAACAACCCCTTTTCACTTTGATCGGGTTTTGACCGGTTTATGCTAATTTAATTGGATTGAGTTTATTTTATTCTAAACGGTTTTGACTGGATACTCCACACCCGCCAAATCAACCCAAAACACACTCACCACGGGGTAGTTGTAATCCGATCCTATAGACAAAAACGTATTCTAGAAAAAATCTGGATACTCCACAACCGGTTATTCCCTTCGGATCTCCGACTCCATCCTCCCCCTCCCCAACCAAAGAAAGACTAGATCGAGACAATCCCCAAAAGCCGGATCCTCGTGAAATAGAAGAGGGGTGGTTGATTGCTAACAAAATTCATTTAGTTCTCTGAAATAGAAGAGGGGGTGGTTATATGTAATTTCGGTTTAAGGGGTGGTTTTCTGAAACTTCCTCTTTTACTTCTCCAAGTAACTAAATTTCCTCCAAGAAACATACAATAATCAGAGGTTGATCTTTTATTAACCTTAGAACCTGCATAGGCTGCATTGGTATAAGCTTCTATCGTCCGCTTGTTTTCTCTTTGGAATATGATTCCCTTTCTTGTACACCCTTTCAAGTAGTGAAGTATCTGGAAAACTGCATTGGGATGAGGTTGCCTTGGATCATGCATAAACTGACTGATAACAGAAACATGGTAAGCAATATTTGTTCTAGTATAAGATAAAAAAATTAGCTCGCCACACAATATTTGGTACATCCCTTTATCCACAAGTGGACTACCTCTGAAGATTTTAAGTTTGTGATTAGGATCAACTAGCGTATGTTCTTGTGCCTTGCACAAGGTCAAATATATTAAATGTTTTCGAAAATACAGTTTTATTTGTTTAAAAAGATAATTTTTAGATAATACAATAATAAGCAATACTGACTAATGAGTAATATATATTTTCCATAATAAAATAAAATCGTTTAAAAGTATTTCAAAGTTTTACTTTTACTTTTGAAATGATCATATACGTAAAATAAGTTTATCTAGAGAGAGTCATGAAAATCTAATTGAGATATTAGATATTGTAAAAAGTAGATATCACAAGAATAAGAACAAATATTTTACCATAAAGTTAATTATCAACCACATAAGATAATCAATTAATTAAATTAGGGTTTGTCTAGTTTGTGCCAATGGACACACAATAAACAACTCAAAAAGTAAAATTATAGGCCCTACACCCTCCTAGGAAAATGGATAAACCTATCACAACAAAAAATATATTATATTTCCAATACAATTTATTCCTCTTTTAGGTTAGAAAAACCCATTAAATCAATATATATATATATATATAAGTGAAATATCAAGTGTATTAAATCATATTTGGATAGCATGTACAAAGTAGATACAAATTTTAGGTAAAAGGTAATTATTTAATTAAATTAATAAGTATAGATGGAAAGAAAAAATAAAACTTTTAGGTAAAAGATAATTCATCAATTAAATTAAGATATATTTTTCCCAATTTCATAAATATATGACATTTTTATTGAGTTTTTTTAAGTCATGGCGACATGTCAGATGACGTGGCTAATGAGGTGACATAGCTCAGAGGTCGACACATATGCCAATTTATGTGTCAAACAACGTTCTGCTTAGTATATATATAGATAGATTGGAGTTGAAGCTGGGTTACATGCAATCTTACCTGTTTTTTAGCAGATTAGTAATGTATTTTTGTTGAGAAATAAATATTCCATCGGAGGAATGAGCTACCTCAATGCCTGGGAAATATTTGAGTCTGCCAAGAGGTTTTATCTCAAGTTCAGATACTAACTTTCTCTTGAGTTTTTCTTGTTCTGCATTGTTGTCTCCCGAGATAATGATGTTGATGTTACTCCCCCTGAAGTTGAATGCTTGATGAATAAGGTATGATCACGTTGACTTTGCTTGTATAGTTGTACCCAACTTGCCTCATTACTGATGTGAACTTTCCAAAGCAAGCTCGTGGTGATTGTTTAAGACCATAGAGAGCCTTTTTTAGTTTGCAAACTTGATGAGGAGATGAAACAAAGGAGAAGCCTGGAGGGAGGTGCATGTAAATCTCCTCGTCAATACTACAATGAAGAAATTCATTCTTAACATCAAATTTCCAAAGAGGCCAGCTGAAATGAGCAGCCAATTCTGACTGTCATCTTTGCAATCAGGGCAAAAGTTTCTTGAAAATCAATCTCATACGTCTGGGTAAACCCTTTAGCAACCAAACATGCTATGTATCTTTCCTATGTTCCATCAGCCTTGTATTTGAGGGAACACTCACCTGCATCCAATGATGTTCCTCCCAAATGGTTTGTTAATGATATCCCAAGTATTATTCTTTTCTAATGCAAGTAGCTCTTCTTGCATGGCTTCCCTCCCTTCCTTTATCTTAAGAGCTTCTGAAACACATATGATCAAGGATTTTTTTTTGAAGTTTTGATAAGAAGGGGAAAACGGTTGAGAGACACATGATTATCCAAAGGATAAAGGGGTTTGTTTGTGTATGAGCAAGAACCTTTTCCCAAGACAATAGGTAATTCAGAATCATGTAACTGAGAATTATTAAAATTGAAATCAAAATTCAGATCAAATAAATTACGTTCAGATGATTCAGAAGCCCAAGAGGAGCATTGATCATGTTGAGTTGGAGGTTGTCTGACCTTCCTTGAATAGTCCTTTGTAAAGCGTGGGATTTCTGGTGGTGAAATTTCTGGTGTTGTGTCTAGTTCTTCATAGGACAAGGAAGATGTGGTGTCCATTGAAGGTAAGTGGTTAGGATTAAATTCAAATGAGCAGATTGCTCACCGTTTGAGGGATAGAAAGGAACACTTTCAACAAAGGACACATCCATGGAAACATAAGTTTTGTTAGTACTTGGATGGTAGAACTTATACCCCCTTTGAGTTGGAGAATAACCCATGAAGATACATTTGATAGCTCGTGATTCAAGTTTTTTCCTTTGTGGACCAGGAACATGTACAAAAACAGTGCATCCAAAAGTTCTAAGAGACAATTTGGTTGTTTTAAAATTAGGATATGTGTTTTTGAGACAACCAACTAGACTTTGAAGATGAGGAACTTTAGAGGGTAAGCGATTGATCAAGAAAACTGCAGTCAAGAGAGCATCACCCCCATAAATGTTTTGGTACATAATGTTGGAAAAGAAGAGCCCGAGTATCCTCAAGAATATGCCTTAACTTGGGTATCAAATTGGGTTTGAATAATTCATTTTGCTTGGAAGAGAGATGAGATGGTGGTTTGTTCTGAATGTCTTAACTTGAATATCAAATTGGGTTTGAATCATAGAAAGAAACATAGGGATGATAGAACTCACATCAGATTTTTGTTTAAGGAGAAAAACCCATGTCAAACAAGTACAATCATCAATAAAAGATACAAACCACTTAGCTCCGGAAATTTTGAGAATAAAAGAGGGTCCCCAAATATCACTATGGATCAACTCAAAAGGAACATTACTCCAAGTATCACTAACGGGAAATGACACACGAGTATGTTTGGCTTGCTTACACACATCACAATGAAAAGAGGAAATAGCAATTCCTTCAAATTTTTCAGGATACAAATGTTACAAAAGTCAATGGATGGATGTCCAAGCCTGAAATGTATCAACCATAGAGAATGAGTAGTGGTTGTGGTAGTCAAGGCATGGTAAAAAAAGGTGTGGGTTCTTTCTTTCCTTAGGATAATCATAGAAAGAAACATAGGGATGATAGAACACACATCAGATTTTTGTTTAAGGAGAAAAACCCATGTCAAACAAGTACAATCATCAATAAAAGATACAAACCACTTAGCTCCGGAAATTTTGAGAATAAAAGAGGGTCCCCAAATATCACTATGGATCAACTCAAAAGGAACATTACTCCAAGTATCACTAACGGGAAATGACACACGAGTATGTTTGGCTTGCTTACACACATCACAATGAAAAGAGGAAATAGCAATTCCTTCAAATTTTTCAGGATACAAATGTTACAAAAGTCAATGGATGGATGTTCAAGCCTGAAATGTATCAACCATAGAGAATGAGTAGTGGTTGTGGTAGTCAAGGCATGGTAAAAAAAGGTGTGGGTTCTTTCTCTCCTTAGGACAATCATAGAAAGAAACATAGGGATGATAGAACACACATCAGATTTTTGTTTAAGGAGAAAAACCCATGTCAAACAAGTACAATCATTAATAAAAGATACAAACCACTTAGCTCCAGAAATTTTGAGAATAGAAGAGGGTCCCCAAATATCACTATGGATCAACTCAAAAGGAGCATTACTCCAAGTATCACTAACGGGAAATGACACACGAGTATGTTTGGCTTGCTTACACACATCACAATGAAAAGAGGATATAGCAATTCCTTCAAATTTTTCAGGATACAAATGTTTCAAAAGTCAATGGATGGATGTCCAAGCCTGAAATGTAGCAACCATAGGGAATGAGTAGTGGTTGTGGTAGACAAGGCATGGTAAAAAAGGTGTGGGTTCTTTCTTTCCTTAGGACAATCAAGAAAGTAGAGGTCATTCTTCTCTTTAGCAAGACCAATCATCGTCCCCGAGCCCTGGTCCTATAAGAAACAAATAAATGGAGTGATCAAAACGGATGAATTAAGATCATACACCAGTCTATGGGTGGAGATTAGATTGACTGAAAGAGTGGGAACCTATGTTGCACGGAAATGGAAAGCGGCCGGACAGGAGGAAGCGACAATCCAATAAAATGCATAAATTGGAAACGACGGGAAACCACAATATATTATATATTTATATATTATTTATTCTAAAGGAAATTAATTTTATCTTATATATATTTTAAAGTTTTCATAAAGACAAATACTTAAATCTGTTATATAGTGTTAGTGAATCGGTTTATAAGTGTAATGACCTAATTTGGTATGTGCGCTTTAATTTCAGAGTACAAAGTGCACAACTCTAAATCTCTCTCTCCCCAATGCCACTTCACTTCATCTCTTCAAACAAAGAATGTTGTGTCTCTTCGTCTCTGCAAATAAACGATGTTGTCGCTTTAATGGCTACCTCAAGAAACGTTTCTTAACTCTTCTCCCCCCCCCCCCCCCCCCACCTCAAGAAACGTTTCTTAACTCTTCTCCCCCCCCCCCACCTCAAGAAACGTTTCTTAACTCTTCTCCCCCCCCCCCCGTTTCCAAGAGTTTCTTGACCGCTTCCAATTGTTTCCTAAATATTCACCGTTTCCCCCCCCCCCCCCCCCCCCCCACCTCAAGAAACGTTGCTCATGTGCTCAGTAGCACCAGAATCTAAGATCCATTGATTGGGCTTAGAATGATAAAAAGTTTTTAAGCATAAAGAAGTTGGAGGATTACCTGATAGAGCAAGAGTACATGGACTAGAAGAGTTACCACTTGATCATTTGTCAAGGGAGTTGAAGAAGACTCTGAATTTTTCAAGTTCAGCAACACTAATCCCTTCACATAGACGAGGTTGGATCTCAGTTATATGGGCTTGAAGATGAGTACGAAGGGCAGATTGCATCACCATTTTTCGATCCTCGGTGGACATGATTTTTTCAGCAATGAAGGCTGAAATATAAAATGAATTCTCGACAATTAACGCTGAAAAAGAAGCGGAAATCTCAGCAATGATGGATGAGGAAGATAGTTGAAGATTGTTCAGCAATGAAAGCTGAAAAGAAGACAAGAAATCAAGCTATTGGATACCTGGTGCTCTGATATCACGTGAGTTAATTTAAATAGAGTGAGAGTTTGAATAGATAGAGATCTTAAAACCATATCTAATCTGTTATGTCGAAGGATACAATAGTTATATACAAGATTAGAGGTAAGATATAGAAGCTAACAAATATTACAGCTAAAAAAAGACTAGTAGAAAAAATCAACACCTATAAAACTAACATAAAGGATAAAGCTAAATAATTATTGCAGTTACAAGATTAATTTAGCTTAATAATGATGGTAAAAAAATAGGTAACTAGGTAAGTCCTCTTTAGTGAAATTATAGATAGGGATCGTATACTTAACCCGATTGAACTAATGCAATCCTTTTTTTGGTATAGCTAGTGATGTACGTAGGATCCCCACTTCTCGGATCACAGACGTCGACATAAGGAGTCAGAAAGATTTGCGGCAAGAGCAACACCAAGAAGAGTGACGTCATTCAGACGTCTTTGGAACCGATGGCTGTATGGGTGAGCTCTTAAGGGCCCCATTCTGAAGACTTACTAAATTGGAGAACCTTATTAAATTTGAAGGCCACTGAAAAACAGTTTCTTGGAAAACGAGGACTTCCACGACGACGACGACGGTGTAGAGTTAGGGCAGAGTGGATTCGACGGTTCGGGCGTCCACTTGAGAAGATCTTTGGTCAGATTATACTTCTTTGTCCTATCTTGGTCGTGTCCAAAGTTGAAGACCAACATAAGTTCAATGACAAAGATATGGTTGATGCAAGATCCGAATTTGTTTCTGTTCGTTTGGGCAAACGAAACATCGGCTTAAGGTCTCCTTTGGATATGTTTCAGTTCTTGGGCTTATCTTCACTGTGTCCACAATTGAGGCTCATTAGACATTGGACGAGGCTTCCATGATCAGAACAAGATTCAGGATTTGAAGGATTTTCTAGGGTTTCCTTTCTTGGAAACCACGTAATTCGAGGGAGACATTTGGAGACTATTTATTATGTGTTTTTGGAGGGTTTTAGGCAGATTTTGACACATTGAGAGTATTTCTAAGTTTATCATTTTAGCGTTTAGTTTTGACGTCTTTTAGTTGTAGTTTAATTGGATTGAATCAAGTGGATTCTTCCTTTAGTTCAATCGAGAGTTATTTGAATAGTTGGTGGAGTTCTTATTCGAATTTCTCAAACGAGTTCGAGAAGCTATTGTTGTGTCCAGCGTTTCGAGGATTCAAACCTTGAAAGAACCCTAGGTGGATTCCGAGGGTTATTTTGAGTCAAACGAGCCTTTCTAGGTGGATTCCTAGACCAACGTCGTTTGCTTATCCAAGTTCGTTCGATCGTCTTCCGCAACGACCTCACGAACCCATCTCTACGTCGACTTCATCCCCATCTGTAGTCAAGAGAACGTTTTCAGCCTCCTAATTTCGATCCTGCAGATTCGTCTGCCATCATTTGGTATCAGAGCTAATCAAGGTAAAACGTTCTAGTTTGTGTGTTCTTAACCTTTGAAATCTACTCACTTGGGTGCTTGTTTGTTCTACCTTAGGCTGAGAGACGTAAGGAAAATTTTCAGCCAAGCCTTCTCAAGAACGAGTGACGAGTGACGAGCGCCGGTGATGGAGAGTAATCGAGTTGCGAGCGGAGGCTCAGCCCGGCGAGCAGCCAGGTACCCAACACCCTTTCCTCTTTTTCCTCAACCTACCCAAAAATCAAGGGAAAAATCTGTTTGAAAGATTTTTTTTTAGGATTTTTTTGTGCAAAATTTTTGGAAGGAAATCGAGAAAATCAATTTTAATTCGAATTTGAAAGGGCGAGAGAGTGGGAAGCGTTTCAGCTCCCTACACCCGTACGAACGACAAGCCATTAAAAAAACGAGCTTTCAATATCCGGACTACCTGAAGAGAAAGTCGGCTAGGGAGAGAACGTTTTAGGCTAGTAGCCTTGTTTCTTAATGAGGTTGAGCAGGATCCGTGCTAGTAGCCTTGAGAAGTCCAAGGGGTCAAGTCAAGTGAGTTGGGCTAGTAGCCTAGAACTCCGCCCCGACGTTTTCCCGCCCGAGGGCAGCTCTAGATTTTTGCGAGTTATTCTTGCATTTTTTCGTTTTCCTTTACGAAATTTTTGTGTAAGAAATTCTTTTTTGGATAATCGTTCAACTGAGTCTTTCTTTGACTTTGGAAGATCCCGTGTTAGCCTATTCCCCATCACGAGCCAAGAAATCAAGAGAACTTTCTAAAAAGGGAAACATGAGAATTTTGAGCCTAGAGGCTGCATATTTTGACGTTTTATTTTATTATCTATTTTATTTCAAGTGGGCTAACGAGTTTTGCAGAGGGAGAAAATCACAAACAGCCAAAGACGTCCAACCGGGTCCACAAGAATGGATGAACGTGCTCGCGGTCCAATACCGACGCTCGCGTCCCAGTCGACCGACCTTCACTCCCCCCCCCCCCCCCCCGATACAAAAAAGAAAAGAAAAAGGGAAGATACTCTTACCCTAAATTTTGCATTATCTTTTTATTATTTTTGAAAGAGGATATTAAAAGATCTTGCTTGCATAGGAGTTGTTGAGAATCTTATCTTTAGCATATCTTGCATTATCTTTAATTTTTTTGAAAGAAGATATTTAGAAGATCTTGCTTGTAGAATAAGTTGTTCCAAATCTTTACTTGTTAGGAGGTTAGGAATAGATTTTATGTTAGGATTTTCCTTATTTTATTTTCTTTTATTAAATTTCTTAATAAGATCTTTTAGATTTGCATATCTTATCTTGTTCGGAAGTTAGAGATAGATTTTATTTTAGGATTCTCTTAATTTATTTTATTTTCTTTTAATTTTCTAATAAGATCTTATAGATTTTAAGTTAGGATATTTCTTTTATTCACTTATTTTCTTTTAATCTTTGAAGATATTCTTGGACAAAGTAGGAGCAAATTTCGAACCCTAGGAGCCGTCTGAGCCACCCCTCAAATTATTTGTGCTCGTTTCTACCCCGATCAAGCAACAATGATCGAGTTTGACAATGTGCGAGCTTCCCCGTCTACTGCTAAGGTGTTGGAAACGCTTAGGAAAGCCATCGCGAAAATGAGGCAGGAACTTTTATCCGAAGTGCCCGTTGTTGTGCAGGAATCAATTGATCGCATGATAGTGAAACAACATGCATGCAACATTTCAGGCCCGACTTTGCTTGGACACTTGAATGACGTTAGTAGAGGTCTAATCAGAGGTCGCTCGTCTTATCAGGCACGCGAACAAACACCGTATTCAGGATGGGACGTTCAGGCAGGATGGGACCACAACCTTGATCGGTCACCCCCTCAGGTCACGACTTTCTCACCACCGTAGCCCAGAGGCTTCTTCCCTCAGCATAAGGCGAGTCAGGTGCAACCCGGTGGCCCCTTTCCACCTCTGGCAAAGGTTTAGATAGATCGTTTCACATGCACATCAGACGATATAAGTCGGGAAACCCGACCGGGTGTTGAAGCTTCAATTGAGAGATTTATACGTAACATTACTCAAATTTTTGAGTCCCTACCTAAGAAGAAAGCATCGGGCGAAAGTAGGCCCGAGACGCCGACGTTATCCATGCCCAGTCGAGCGTCAACGACGTCCGACACCACCTCCAGGTTGTCGGCCAAATTGGAGGAGTCACCCAAGGAGGTTTGCCACGAGGAACAAGGGGAGAACATAGAGGAGGTTCAATTTTCAGCCTCGGATGTGAAAGACGAGACCTTTCTATATATGAAGCTACCCTTGGAAGGTTCCTTTGACGGTACCGTTGATAGTAGGGGCAAGCAAGAAGTCATGGACGATAAGGAAGATCAATTGGAACTCATGAATTACTGCATGGAGTGGGAGATGGAACGGATTGAAGAGCGCTTCGAACTCCCGCTGATCGACCTTGTGCCACGTACGCTCACTTTCAATCATCTTATTTATATTAGAGATCTTGTGTTTGTTGTTTTTCCTAATGGAGATTCGGGGACGAATCCTTTTTTAGAGGGGGAGGATGATATACGTAGGATCCCCACTGCTCAGGTCATCGACATCGACCTAAGGAGTCAGAGGAATGTAGCGACAAGAGCAACACTAAGAAGAGTGACGTCATTCAGATCGTCTTTGGAACCCATGGCTGTATGGGTGAGCTCTCAAGGGCCCCATTCCGAAGACTTACTAAATTGGGCAACCCTATTAAATTTGGAGGCAATTGACAAAGAGTTTCCCGGAAGACGAGGACTTCCACGGCGACGACGACATGGTAGAGTTAGGACAAAGTGGATTGGACGGTTCGGGCGTCCACTTCCACGAAAGATTGGATTAAGCTCTCCTTTGGATATGTTTCAGTTCTTGGGATTATCTTCATTGTGTCCACAATTGAGGCTCATTAGACATTGGACGAGGCCCCCATGATAAGAACAAGATTCGGGATTTGAAGGATTTTCCAGGGTTTCCTTTCTTGGAAACCACGTAATTCGAGGGAGACATTTGGAGACCATTTATTATGTGTTTTTGGAGGGTTTTAGCCAGATTTTGACACATTGAGAATATTTCTAAGTTTATCATTTTAGCGTTTAGTTTTGACGTCTTTTAGTTGTAGTTTAATTGGATTGAATCAAGTGGATTCTTCCTTTAGTTCAATCGAGAGTTATTGGAATAGTTGGTGGAGTCCTTATTCGAATTGCCTAAACGAGTTCGAGAAGCTATTGGTGTGTCCAGCGTTTCGAAGATTCAAACCTTGAAAGAACCCTAGGTTGATTCCGAGGGTTATTTTGAGTCAAACAAGCCTTTCTAGGTGGATTCCTAGACAAAAGTCGTTCGCTTATTAAAGTCCGTTCGATCGTCTTCCGCAACGACCTCCCAAACCCATCTCTACGTCGACTTCATCCCCATTTCTAGTCAAGAGAACGTTTTCACCCTCCTAATTTCGATCCTACAGATTCGTCTATTATCAGCTAGCACACTAAGTGATGAATATAAATCCATGCGCACTAACATATCTGATTTTAGATTCTATACAATCCAAAAGCCCCCTTCCGCAAGTCTGCACCGCATGCCCACTCTAATACTATTTGTTATGGGAGATATCATACTGACCTTCACGACCACTATTGGGCAATAAGAGAATTCATCTACTCATATGCTTGGAATCCCCCAATGTAGGATATACATGTTACCCAACTTAACGAATTGAGAATTTGTAATTTAGTATCAAATCCAACCCCTTGATAAAGGGCCCTACCTAAATACCGTACGAGTGAAATTCCCAAACATCGTCAAGTTTCTCGTATGACAGAGCTTTTTTTTACACATTACGGACCTTAATTTTTTATTACATCTATTTATTAAGTGTTCGGTAAAAACATACATCTAGCTTAATGTAGATTAAAGTAGCTTAATTTGTTAATGTTACACTTACACCCCTTTGATTAATGGAGGTTGACAAGCTTAATTTAATTTTTAATTCACTATTACCTTTTATCAACAAAAATTTAAATAATTCATCATATCATTTTTCTCAATTTTACAATTGTTATTACAAATTCAGCTAGAAGTACCAAACAATCAAGTAACTTTTTAAATAACATTTTAATCTTCAGATTTTCATTGAGCTCCAACTCCAGTTTCAGCTACTTATTCAACTTCAACATATCTAATTTTAGCTTCTATACAATCCAAGAGTTCCTCTTCCACAAGTCTACACCCTCTTCCACAAGTCTACACCGAGTGCCCACTCTAACACTATTTGTTACGGGATATGAGACTGGGCTACGACCACTATTAGACAATAAGAGAATTCATCTACTCGTATGCTTGGAATCCCCCAATGTATTGAATTGAGAATTGAGAATTTGTAATTTAAGTATCAAATCCAACCCCTTGATTATAAGCTCAATTCCACTTGATAGTAAGACATTTTCTTAAATTATCAAATCCAACCCCTTTGATTATATACTCATTTCCACTTGATTGCAAGACATTTTCTTCTGGCAGATCAAGTAAAATCCTACTGTTGTTGGATATTCATATCGGTATACTTCAAATTAGAAATAATAAAATAAATAGTGCATTTCCAAAAACCCAGTAAACCTACGACGGGGAAAAATACCACACCCGAAAAATTATAACTCGCACCCACTTTTGGGCGCAATAAAGATGCATTTAAATCTTTTTTTAAAAACCGGTTCAGTTTTGGACAGGAAGCATCCAAAACTAGACCGGATTTTTGAGCATTTTGAAGGCAAATTTTTTTTAGGCGCATCCAGGATGCGCCCATAACCGACCCAAATTATTTGGGCGTGTTTAGGATGCGTCCAAAACGGGTGCGGGATATAAAAAATGGAGTGTGGGGTTAAACGCCCTATTATAACCTAGAACAAAATGGCCTTCATTCTATCACGAGTCTACTCATAGCGACACACCAACCTCGACTTTGGAATCAGTTAAGGTGATGTTCTTGGAGTTTTCAGCTTTCGGGTGATCAGGAGTGCTAAACTGAATCCTGACATGCAATGCTTTTGTAAACACAAGATCATCCAAATCTTTGTTGGAGCTCAAGAGTAACTCGATAAACGTATCCCTATTCATCTTCCCAAAACTCTCAGGCTTCAAGATATCAGCAATCATAGCAGCCTTCTTTTTCGGATCGCAAACAACCGGGGTTCTCTTCAGTTTCAGATGCAGTGCGGCAAATATGATGACCTATAGAACACAGCAATAATTTATAACACTGAGGATTTTCAACACTTGCTTGCTTTCAGCGACTTGAAAAATGAAGCTTGGTTCATTTACATGCATGTCCTATGTTTAACAAGTAAGGTGACCTTGCATATAAAATAATCTAAGGGCTTTGAATTGACTCTAGCTACTTATTTTCGGGGTTGTTTTGTAATGGTGTTCATAACAGCAAACAGCCCAAAAAGACTCGGACTAATAAACAATAAAACGACCTATGCCAAATAAAGCTATGGTTGGAAATTTAGACAACTTACTGTATCAAAGAAAATCCAAAAAAGACACTTATTTGACTTCTTGAAAGGACAAGGCACTTATACCGCATGCTATATAGGCTTTATAAGCATGGTCTAACAGGACTAATGAATCCTACTTCAAGTGTCCAAAATGTTGTCATAGTTTTAAAAATCTTAATTTTAGTAGAGGAAAAGTATTCTTAGATTAGCATATTATCAGCCCTTGATTCTTTCTCATACTATTTTTTTCTCCAAGTATTTTTAAGTATGATTGATTTACCTCGCTTGCTCCAGGGCTAGTGTTGACACAGCTGTCTATGTGGATTCTGTCATCGCTGAGGTCATCCTGTTGCTCCCCCTTTTCCTCCTCTTGAGAGTCCGCCTGATCTTGAGAGAATGCAAGGTTATCCAATTCATCATACCATTGCTGGGACACACCAACCTGCAATGCATGAATAAAGAATTATTGACAGATGCAGGATTCGGTTCCGGTGAGAATAATTTTTAAAATGAGAACGTGAGAATGACTAATGTGCATCAAAATATACTTAAATGTGCATTAAATTTTTTGATGCACATCCTTTGAAAAAGTGATGCACATATACAATTTTTACCTAATGTTCTTCAATTTCTCCATAAATGTTCTTTAAAAAATAAAAAAAATTCAAATTTTGGATGTTTTTAAGTTTGTCAATGGATGTGCACCAAATTAGTACTAAATGTACACCAATTTACTACTAATGTGCACCATTCTCACGTTCGTATTTTAAAAGTTATTCTCACCGGACACTTTCCCATTATTTTAACCCAATACATTTTTAAGAATTTTTTTGGAACGGTTGAAATAAGTCATATTATACTGGATAGTACCTTTTCTGGTGGTGCTCCAATGCTCTCCAATCCAGACATTTCGACAGCAGAGCCTCTTACTTGGCGCCACACACAACCTTCTTGGACTGGTTCTACAAGCACGGTTGTGGTAGGAATGTCTATATTCAACTCTATGTCAACTTTACCTGTTTGCAGGAAAAAATGTCACGGTGAAATTGACAAATTGCTGGATAGAACGGAAATTTGATATACAAAAGATGGAGAACAAAACAGAAGATATCTCTGTCTAAACATTTCTCCCTAATATTTTATATCTATAATGGCCTAGATTACTAACCGCAGTGCATGTTTCATCAAATGTCAGCAAAAAGAAAAAACATTAACTTAAAACCTGTGAAGAAGGATGGTAATTGTTTGAAAAATATGTTTCTCGAAGTTATAAATGCTCAAACTGAGGATTCCTACCTGGCAATAATGTAAAAGACTGGACATGATCTGGATGTAATTCCATACTCGTATCATTGCTGTGATAAAAACTATGAAGGATGAGTAATGCAAAACCTTCATTTAAAATAATAATTAACAATCAACAAGAGATGACAATTAAATCTTACGTGCTATATACCCTCTCCAAGGAGCATGATAGCCAGTACGGAAGACCAAGGATACCTAAGTTTGTAAACTCGAGGCTTGAAACAACATCAGTTGTGGTATCGAACTTTAAAACCCTGTGACCAACTACAAAACCAAATATATATTAAAAAAGATCTAAATAATGGTGAATTTATGATAAGGATATATAGGAGGAAATAAGGTACATGGAAAATTTTATACCTTTATCACATACAAGCAAGCAGTTCCCAGAAGCTGCAAAGGAAGACAGAAGACCACCATATTGGTTAGTGTCTGATTGTTGCAAGGATTTGACTAGAGATTGCACTTGATTGTAAGATAGATCTTCTGGAGCTGAAACCTCTTCTATGATATCTCCATAAGTATCTAAAATATTTTGAGAACCTATCAAGGAAATTAGAAGTTAAGCAAATCATTACTTTCAAAAGATAAGAAAAGTAAAAAGAGTTCAAGAAAGCAGTCATATACCTCTGATAACTTGGTTAATCACAAGTGTATCCAAATCCATGACCCATAAAGTGTCACAGCTGTACACACAAATATTCCTCAAGATCTCTTTCTCAAAACACAAAAAGCAGATGCACGACTGAAATTAAAATGTCATGTAGTATATGATTAATCCTAGAGAAACTACAACTTAGTTGACCAACTTTTTTTTTTGGCCGGGTAATTGACCAAAGCATCTTACTGGTGGTTTACAGAACTCAAGACAGAATAAAAATGCATCTTGCTAAATTCCTCACATTGTATAATGAAGCATGAAAAATTAAGACTTGACTGCAAGTTTGCACACATAGTGGAAACTGTTAACTATGCTAGCGAAAAGGACAAACGTGCTTTCAAAGTTGAAAAGTAGATGATTAAATGCCACTGTATCCAGTTGAGGGGAATGTAAAAAAACCTAAGGAAAAAGATTAGCCACTCAAAGAATACATGAAAGGTTAGATGTAATTATCTTATCTATATAAAAGTTGGCTGTCCATTGCCAAAATTGAATGAAATTGGTACCAATTTAATGCATTACTCATTTCTTAATCACCTCCTATTGGACTTTTGGGTATGTATTTAAATATCTTTCTTATATCCCTATGTTATATTTATTTATAGTCTACTTGATTAAGTCACAAATTAAATTAATCTGTGAGCTTCTCTTATGACAATGCAAACTTATTCTAATATTATGTTTTAAAACTACTTCAAACATAAATATAAGGAAATAAAAAATACTTATATTTACAAATATTAATAAATTTGATAACAACAACAACATATTAACAAATAATGTATAACTATATTAAATCACATACGAAAATCCGTAATTTTCTCGCGCGGAGCGCGAGGCCCGTATCTAGTTATACTTCAAACTTATCATTTCAATGTTCACCATTTACACCATTTTTTGGGGCTGTTTCAATAACTACAATGATGGTTGTCTGAGCCAAACTGGTAAAAGGAATCTATCTGCAGGAATTTAATATCCCTATAATATGTGACAAGCTTTTCTGCACATCTTAACTATTGGTTATTCCCGGGTCTGAACAAGCCCTTCAGATGCGTTCTTACAATATGGTGAATGTGACACTCAAATTGCAGCACCAGTATGAGAGCAAAATATTGTTAGGATTATTTATAAAAATTATTTTACCTTTTATTCATGACAAAGAGACGATCATCCTCCTTCGATTTTATGAGATGCCAAGGAAACATCAATGCTTCTTCTGAGTCAGATTCATCAGATTTCGTTTTTGTATCTCTGCTTATTCCGAATTTATTCAAGATCCAGGTCCATACCCCACCATTTTCCTTGTCCTTTCTGGTAGGATATACTGTCTCCACCACCCTTTTCTCCATATCAGCTCTTCGAATGGCATGGTTCTTCATGTATAAAGAAACAGCACAGATAATCAGACAAAAAAAAATCGGATGTAAAACCGAAGTTGTTTTACCTAATATAACAGGCTATAATAACATGAATACTTGTTGTGTGCTAGTTTAAGTCTTCAATTAATAAAACATAGACTATAATAACCAGATCAGTTATGAAATAACATCTCATGTAGACCTCTGATGATAACATCTACATTCACCTTTAACAAAGATTGGTTATTTTCCCCTTTAGCTGAGAACAATAAAAATAGGAACAACCAACTTATATCAGCAATCAACCTCCACTCCGACTTTAGGGTATAAATTTAAGCATACTACAGAGCAAGTACAAGAAGGTGGGATCCTACTTCATTCAGTAAATGGCACAAGAGGTCTCTTTCAATTCTGAAAATGTCTACGGTACAGGTGATCCTAGTAATCATCGTTAACGGGCCACAAAACTGAAAGGAGATGCATTTCACAGTGAGGATCGTGTGCAACCTAGTACCAACCAAGGGCATTTATAGTGGGGAGGGGTTTAAGTAATCAAAATTAACTCTGAAGAAAAATTATCAATAGAGCGTGAAGTAGCACCTCTGAGTCCACAAAATATAGACTACCATCAGAAGCATGATAATGGGATCCTGCAGGCCTCATCAATCTGGTGGTATCAAATTCACTATCCTCTAAACCTGGAGAAGAACCAATCTGACATAAATAGCGTAAGTTTAAGCATATTGGATATTCAGTGAACGGATATATAAAGCAAATTCTATAATTAAGAGGTGGGAAAATAGGCAACACATTGACCGCTTGAAGCAAAGAATAATCCAAGCAGTGTGGTTGGCAAAGACTTCAAAAGCAATTAGTGGCTTCGGGAGTTGTAAACATGTGCATCCTTACCAAATCCAAAATCTTTCCATGCCCATCAAATATAATGATACGATGATGATTGCTGTCTGAGAGAAAAAATCTGTCACTCGTTTCATCTCTAGATATGCAGGCTGCAAGTGAAACCAGAAATCGAGCAGTCAGAAAGATAAAAAAAGTACAAATATAAAGAATGGGTGTGCTTCATGAATTCTCAAGAAAGGGTCGTAATGCACAGAACATCATTCATTTGATGTAAAACATCTTTAACCTTTGTTTATTTGTTTGCAGTTAACACAATTATGTTCAAGAATATAATTTCCCAAATCACCCATTTCAGAGTTATGTCTCATCCTTATTCTTCACAGGAATTTTGACTTCTGAAAAAAACAAAATGAGGAAGAAAAAAGGGAGCTGCAGTAGCTAGATGAAGAGGAGACTAGGAGAGACAAGATAAACAATGACAATCAGGCAATCAGCAATGAATCATCTTAGCCACGCGTGCACAAGATATACCTGGATAGTAAAAAAGCAAGTTTCGCAGAGAGGAGCAAAGTGGAGGCTCATTTATGAGGTCGGATTGTTTAGACCATGAGCTCGTTAACTTGTCAGTAATGCTACGCGCTCTATTGCCTTGGTCATGCAAGCTCTTGATGTCTGCACAAAAGGCATCATTATGAAAAATAAAATTTTGACTGCAACTCTATGATTCTAAGATGTAACAAAATTTAAAGTATAAGTGTTCAAATAAACCAATGTAATAAATTTAAGGAACAGCGCATGATGGTCAAAGTTTTTGCAGGACACATTAAACTCACAAAATATATCATATTCATAAGCCTAATGTACAGAAAGTTCTTGGATATCATTCTCAACCATATTAATATTTTTTGATAGGTTAAGGAATCAACCTAAAGCATCATTTTGGATGATAACAGTTTTTTTTATCTAGATCTCTCACAGAGGAAAAGCTGGATCTGTATTTAATTTCTATATTTTTATTAAGAAACTACCCTGGGTCCCTAGCTGAGCAGGATAGCAAACTAGTAAGTAAATGAAGGTTAATATACATCAGTACATATTGAGAATTAGCTACACAACAACCATATATACTGATTGAAGCTTTCTGTCAGCTACTTTGTGCATGAACTGTCTCTGGAAAGGATTCTTATATATATATTTTGTAACTATATAAATATGATAAATACCTCTCTCAAGAATCTGAAAATCTATGTCCTTCCCATTGTATAATTGAGGGTTTCTGGAATCTTTGAATAAAATGTAACACGGCCCCTTAGCCATCTGGAGGAATATGCAAAACATTAAGAATGTACAAAAGTAAAAAAGTAAAAAGAAGTAAAAGCTTATAGAAGTCAAAAGTTTACATCCTCAAAACCAAAAGTGGAAAAACACTACCTCAGGGAAAGTCTTGTTTGATAATAAGACAGGAAAATTAATGTATTCCTTCATTATAAGTTGGGTTATTGAATTATGATTCTTGCAATCTGATTGAAAAGCAAAGACTTGGATCCATGGACACCTGCAAGCAAATTAAGTTAAGTTCAAACTTTTTTCAAGGTCCAACCAGTTCATTTATAGCAGAACCTAAAGAAGCCTGGAGAGTTTATCTACCTTTGCTGAAGAAACTTTGCCCTCTGAATATCCTCAACAGACATACCAACAAGAAGTAAGAAGATTCCATCTTTTTTAAAGGATGGTTTGTGTTCATCGGCTCTATTTAACCAGCAGTGATAAGGGCCTGATGACAAAGAACTAAACTAAGAGGGCCAATTTATTAAATGCCTAATCAAAGATGAAGAAAAAACAACAAAGACAAAATGAAATACAGCAACCTAGTACATAATATTTATTTTCAACCAAAATATGGATCTAAATGGACATACAAGGGTTTATTTAATACTTATCCATTAACGATTATTTTAATACCAAATTACTCGAATGGCTGATTATTTAAAACCAAAATGACACGTTTACCGTAGATCTTTAGTAGGCCTAAGCTTCAAATACAAATTTGAATTGGACAAGTCTCTAGTTTAGTTGTAGATATGAACTTACACCAATACATGTCTCCTGGATGCCATAGTGCAAATTTCAGGACAGTATAACACAATGTACCATGACAAGTTGCAGGCGGGGAAAAACAATCTTTTGCAAAAAAAAACTATTTTGCTAACAATTGCATCATACAAAGTTACAAACAAGGTATATATATGTATATACAGTGCTGACTATAAAAATGTACAACACTAAAAGCTAATACTGCTGTAAGATTTTTAGCCTTGTAATTCTGTAAGGGCAGAGGTATTTCTTTAAAAATAGCTTAATCATATATACCTTTGACATGATCAAGTGTTGCTTCTATGAATGACATAAAATCTGGCTCTAGAGCGTGATTTTGGGATATTTCTGCCACAATTGAAAACCTAAACAGAATAACAACAACCATTAAAGATGCTCAGCCTGACAATAATTTGTATATATATATTTCAAAGCCCATCATTGATAGACATTATATTAGCTATAAAGAGCTCATACACTTGTTGTTTGTCTTAATATACATTTGTGCAACTTTAATCTCAACCAAGATGTTGTGCACAATTGAAAGAAGTTTACGTTCAAACCAAGATTCTACCTTCCATCATATAATGTATAGGCTTATCGATGTACAAATAAAGATTCAACGCACTCACAGAAAATTGCATACTCGTGAAAACTCCAAAGCATCCATTCTACAATAAATCCAGATTTACGAGTTGACTTAAAGATTGTTTACCTCCGTGCACGCAGCCCTGTCTCTGCAAAAGATGTGGAAATCCTCTCCAACATGAAAGACATAGGAACTGAAGGTGGATCTAATATTCTGGCATTTGGTCTGCATGTCTGGTACGGAATGCCTGAGAGCAGAACAAGAACAACTCTGAGAAATCAAAGTTTCCAAATGCCATCATGTAGTGATATGAAGCAAATTTGAAAGTTCACCAACTCGTTAAGAGGAAATTTTTTTGCATATATTCAACATTAATAGGAATAATTTAAACTTCTCAAAATTAATTAAGTAAAAAGTTTAATGTTTCCTTCTGCAAAGTATGGGGCTAGTCAACAAGTTCTATAGAATCCAACTGAAAGTACAAGAGTGGCTTTTGAAAAAAGATTTCATTGATGTTGAACATTATCAGCCTATCAAAAAAAGCTCAATGTATAGGCAACATACGGCTAATTTACATCAGAGAATCCAAAAAAGTGCCGATTTTTAACAAATATGATATGATGATAAAAATATGAATTCCAGAACAAGGATTCAACTCCAAGTCACATACCAAGACAACCGAACGAATAAACAAAGAGCATTAATGTCCATAAATTTTACTCCAACATAGTTTCAACCATTTTCATCAAAACATTTATATGAACAACACATTTACCAGTATATGAGAATCCAGCACAAGCTACTGATGAGAATTTAATGTAAAACCAGCTACTTACTCAAATCAACACGAAAAACGAACCCTAAAATCGGTGGTATTTCGTGAGGCAACGGAAATGCAGAAATGGATACAGTAGAATTAAACAAAAAAAAAACACTGAGATTGTAACCTGAGAAGGTAAGAGGGGGAATTTTGGTAAGGAGTCGTAGTTGCCGATATCTGAGACTAAGATTGAGAGCCATTTCGAGCAAACTGGTGTAGTGAGCGTCAATACTGGCCTAGACACTCATTAAAGGACTCGATCCGCCATGTATAGGTGTTAGGTTTCTTTCAGTGTTGACTTGGATCTTCAGTTTGGGAATCTGAAGGAGAACCAAAGATTCGCCGGAGAGTTGGGAAAAATCCGAGACGGAGGGAGGCGGCTTAGTGAGGCGGGAGAAGTCTGGTTAAATATCAGCGTCCTAAACAGGCTAACTGGCTAAAAGGAAGAGTATCCTCGTATATAATACGAACTAGTTCAGTTTCTGGTTCATGGCACACCTTTTATAAAATATAAGTTTAATTTAAATATAAAAATAGCTTCTGTTAAAATATTTTACGAAATTTATTTATCTTATACAAATTTAGTATAACTTTTAAAATAATTGTCTAATTTAAATTGTTATCTAAATAGATAAAGTAAATAGATATCAATTCTTTAATATAATTTTTTTAATTAGTATGATAAATATTTTTAATAAAGAGAGTGTTAATCAAATATTTTTTAAATATTTAAATATATTTCAGTTTTAAGTATTTAAAATTTATAAATTATAAGATAAATTTTCTATATAATTATTAAATAACAGTTTTAAAGGAAATTTGCGGTTTGTAGCAAGACAATACAGAGATTAGGAAATATCGTGTGATTTAAAATATAAAAAAGGCAATACAGAGATTGGGATTAAGGCTTGTCACGTGGCGATCTAAGAAATTAGGAAAAAAATTTAGAAGGCTTGTTGAAAGAGGGAATGTCATGTGGCAAAAAAGGAGGATTACTTTAATAGTTTAATAGTTGATTTTGAGAAAAAAAATATATACTTATATACGGAGTAATACAAATTAGGACACCAAGAAGGATTATTAAGACTCTAGATGAAGCCACTTAGAGAAAAACAATTAAACGAGATAAGGAAGTTACAGTGACAATTTTACAATTATGTCAAAATTTACAGGGAAAAGACGATAATATCCTCTTCCCTTCTCCCCATTCTCGCTCGATCAAACTCGCTCCCTCGCTTGCTTTTCAGTTTCTCTCACAACTCTTCAACAATTCTTCCGATTCCAAACGATTTTTCTCAGATTCTTCGTGTGGACGCTGAACATTTTGATCGAAATCATACTATTGTTTGGTGTTTGCTTCAATTTGAGGTGTCGCGATGGTTCGGGTTAGTTTTCCAAAACTTCTAGGGTTTGAGACTTTGTAAAATGCTTAATGATTTAGCTTCTTAGAAGTTGTTCACTATTTACGTGACGAATTAGGTCGTCGGAGTTGTTGTTTTAATGATTTTGAACTTTACAGTTGTTTTGAACCTCCAAAGCACAAAAAAATAACGGTTTCTAGATTAAAGTTAGGGTTCATACCTCTCGACTATGAAACAAGGTTTTTTAGAAATTATTAGTGTTCAACACTTGAATTAGATAGGATCATAAAACTTCATATGAAGAATATGCATTTTATGAAGGTTCATATGTTTGAACGGTAAGGTTCATAAGATTACTTTTCAAAAAACAGTGAAGCCATAAAGTATTTTTTATTGTATTTGAGATTCAGGTACATTAGCATTAGGTTCATAATATTTCATTAGTAGGTTCATGACAATTAGAGTTCTTCATATATTCATTGAACATGTCTAGTGTCTTTAACTAAATATATCAGGTTCATTTTATCGAAATGTTATGATGTTCAAGATTTTAATATCTTATATACATTTGAGTTTGCTTAAGATCAGGATGTTATGAATTAAGGCTTATTTAAATAAAAGGTTGAGGACATAGAGATTTTGCACTATTTTCCGAAGTTTAAGATTTTATACATGAGGTTCATAATATTATATTAGAAGGTTCATGACTCTTAGAGAAGTTCAGGACTATTTTATGATGAGTTGTTTCTTTAAGAGTCTGTACTTGTGCATTAAGGCTCAAAACTTTATATAAAATTGAATGTGCTTAAGTTCATGCTTGGATGAATTTAGGTTCATTAGATTATACCCAGAGGTACATACATTTATTTCTCAAAGTGCATGTGAACCAACAATTTGTGTTTTTGTTAATACAGGAACAAATGAAAGGAACAAGAAAAAAACGCATGTGGTTAGATTCAAACTTACACAGAAGAAAACAGAAAATTTAGTAACTCGAACAAGCCCACGCAAGAGAAAGGAGCCTGAAGAGATTGATGATGAGAAACAAGAATCATCAAAGAAACCAATATTTGATAAGCAAATTTCAGAAGACATAGAACAAAGCACTGAAGATGAGAGCAAAGGTGAAGAAGAAGGTTCATCAAATACAACTAAGAAGAGGAAAAGGATATCAAAGCCACATGTCAAGCAACAAAAAAAAACATGTACTGTAGAGAATAGAAAAGTAAAGGAAAAGAAAGGCAGTAATACAAGTTGTTGAACCAAGAAATAAAGAGATCAAAGCTACAAACACAAGAAGAGCCAAGAAGACCTTGAAGAAAGTTGTAAACGAACCAACTGATTTCAAAAAAGGAACGTACCTAATTTACTAGTTACAAAGGTAGAGAGTTTAAAAGAATAGAAGAAAGAAGTAATAAAGAAAATAGGATTTGGGAGCATTCTAGAATTAAAGCTGACGACGATACCAAAAGAACTTGGAAGTTGGCTTGCAGATCGATTTGATGTAGAGCAGAGTGAAATATTACTGCATGAAAAAACCTTCATCAATGTGAATACAAATAAGATTCAATGAATCTTGAGTATTCCAAATGGTGGTACCCTTTGTTAGAGGAGGTGAAGATGAAAAGGACGAGAAGAGAGTAAAGAAATGGAGAACTTTTTTGAGAACAGCAGAAGTACGTCCATCTCATGTTACACATTCAACGTTGTCAACAAAAGATGAGTCCTGGTTCATTCGATCTTTCCTTGTTTTGTTCTTAAGTGTTGTGGTGGACTTATGTCAGAAAGGCACCGTACTTCAGTCGTTGACGGTTGAAGAATCTGAAGACGTTGAGAGCATAAACTAGTGTCAGTTAATTGTGGACACATTAAAGCTGAGAATAGGGGAATGGAAGAACAAAGACAAGAGTGGATTTTGTAACACACCTATACTTTTACTTTTGTTAAGTGTGTACAATTGCTACACTAATTGTGGTCATACAATTTATTTGAAAAAAATATTTATACTAACAATGTGTGTTATTTTTATTGCGTATAAAAAAACAGCTACTTTACGTGGACAATCTTCATGAACATGGAAAGAAAAATTCAAAATCAAGCCATGTCTTCTTGGGTTTAACAGATGAGAACTTAGGAGAAAGATTGGGAAAAGAGAAGGTGATGAAAAAGGAAAGGAATGAAACAAATGCACAGACACCAAAAGCATTTAAAGAAGATTATTTATAGGTAAATAAATATATGTTGAAGAACAATCTCAGATAAATAAAAGAGTTTTGGATTAAAATAAACAGATTAGGTGCATGTTGTTTTAGGTTCATGAGCTTGAACTCTTGTTGTTTGTAATCCAGGTTCATCAATATGAAAACAGTTGGTAAAAGTTGTTTGCACTTATGGTTCGTTAGAAATAAACAGATTAGGTGCATGTGGTTTTAGGTTCATGAGTTAGGACTAGTAGGTTCATAAATATGAAAACAGTTGGTTCAAGTTGTTTGCGCTTATGGTTTGTTAAAATAAAAAGATTAGGTGCATGTGTTTTAGGTTCATGAGCTTGGACTAGTAGGTTCTTGATGTTTTGTAATGCAGGTTTATCACTATGAAAACAGTTGTTCCAAGTTCATTGCACTTATGGTTCGTTAAAATGAAACAGTAGGTTCATAGGGTTTTTAGGTTGACATTCATGTACTTGAGAGCAGTAAGTTCATGTAGTTTTGGTTTATGGTTCATTAATATGTAGTAGAAGGTTCATTCATATGAAAAGTAGGTTCATTATTTGAATATGTAAAATGTTCACGGTTTAATAATCTTAATTGTGACTAATTGATTCTACTCATTTACTAATATTTAATTTGATTTTAATATATTAACAGATATGGTTGATAAGGTTCACAAGAAAGAACATAATGCTTGCAAACTCAATGGTGGAAATTTCTTCCATTTATAGAGATTCGCCACATGCATTTAGGGAAGACAACAAAGTGAGGTGCATGATCAAAACAGCTAAGACATTGATGCAGAAAAAGGAGGACGGAGAAGAAGAAACGCTTGATTATGAAAAAATCTTCAAAGATTCAAATCATCCTTTTTGGTCTCATCCAAGATTTATTGAGTGCATGAAACTAGTTCCAAGGGAAGAGGATGCAAGGAAAATGATTTCAAGGTCAACAGAACCCAAAGATGATGATACTAGGCAAAACCTGAGTAAAATTCTTTCGCATATTGACAACATTGGAGAAGAAAACGTTGTGAAAGAGAATAACCAACAGAGAATGATGGAGTCAACTAAGGAGATACAATATGTGGGGAGTGAGAACACTGGGTCAAATGGGAACGAGAGAGATTTATTGCAAACAACAGCTGGCGAAGATGCATGATACCGAATCAAATGACATGTTAGAGGGTAGTAAAGACATGTTAGATAAAGAGGAATATGAGGGTGATGATGTGCCATTAAAAAAGCAATTCGAAAAAAATCAGGAGAGAAGGGAAAGTATCAAAGTAGTTGGTACAAAATGAAAAATCTTTTGATGAGTTAGAAGGCCAGGGTAAAGGAATGGAAGATGACAATGATAACGAAGAAGGATAAGAAGATGGTGTTGAAAAAACATCTCAAGAGAAGGTTAGTGAACTTGATGTTGTAGAAGAACCAGAGGTTGGGATGTAGATGAAAAGGATGAAAGTCTTGAGAAATCAACATTGGTTGGAGAGGATAATTAAGTAGGTGCACAACAACAAATTGGCGAACCTGATGGAAAGAGAAAAGACCAAGAGATAAATGAAGATCATCAAACGGTGGAAGGCAATGTAGATGTCAATGAACCTGAAGAAAATGTGGAAGAAAAAGAAATTGACAACAACGGAAAAATCAGAGAACCTGGAGAAAAGAAAGATTTGATAGAGAGCATATGAAATAGTCGAACAAACTCCTTTGAAAGATCATGCAGAAAAAGAGGTGCAACCAGAGGAAGCAAAAGAATCATCTGAAAGAGAAGAAAATCAGGAAAGAAAGAATAGATGATTGAGTGATGGATCAAGTTTGGAAGATCACACAGTGGAAGAAAACAAAACAATATGTAGTTAACTTGGCCAAAGCAATGAAAATCAGAGAGAGGGAGGGGGAAGATGAAACAGAAGAAGGAAACAATGAACCTGAAGAAAAGAATGAACCGGTTCAGAACAAAGGTGAGGATGAACTAGTGGAAAAAACAAAACTAAAAGATGATGAACAAGATCATCTACAAGGTGCGATGGAAGGATCAATGACTGAAGGTTCAAGTGTGGAGAAGAGTCAAAAGTTCAGAAGGCTGACAAAAGCAATGAACCTGAACCAGAGGAGGATTTAGAAGGCATGGAGGAAGAAGATTTAATGAGGGAGCATCGCAGCAAAGACATTAATGATGATATGACTAAAATAAAAGCACAAGTTTATGCAAGAAAAGGGAGAGACCGTAAGGGGAAAAAGATAAATGTTGAACCAAAGCATGATGTTGAGCCTAGGACTAGGCGAGCAGGACCAACAGTGAAAAGTCCATTCAGAACAAGGGAGATCAAAATCTTATCAAAAGAGTCTTATGAACAAAAAAGAAATTTGTAATTACGTGCAAAACATTGAATTAAATGACGAGTAAGTGACAATAATCCCTTGTAGATCTTTTTCATCATTTATTCTTATAGTATTTGACAAACAATCTTAATTATTTCTTTGACAAAGGGAGGTGATGTTCAAATATCATATTAAAGAAACAACAAGAGTTCACTTGAGGTCCGACGACAACAAGATAGATGCCAGGGTTACGGATGCTAGGACTATTGTTGTAAACCACAAAGAAAACATTCGAAGAAGCAACAAACCTAACAGAGTCTTCATGTACACAATAACTATGATAAGACATTCTTATACCAAAATCAACAGTTTTGTTTAATATTGAAGGTTCATAAATTTGATGTTATTGGAGGTTCATGTTATTTACCTCAATGGTTCATAAAAACAAACAGGTTCATTGAAAAATAGTAAGTTCATCTGATAGGTTCATGCAAAAGTGTCATAATTGTAATTGTAGGTTCATGTCATTTAACTTCTACATTCATTAAAAAATGACTAGACACTTCATGTTTTTTACTTAATGAGGAATTAAAAAAACGCTAGGTTCATTGACCTGTAGGTTCATAAGGTTTGAAGTTCCTTTACTTCATGTAATATTGAAAATGAACAAATACAAGGTTCTTTGAACTATTAATGTTGGTTCAATGATAACCTTTGTTTTAACAACAAAATAAGCAGGATGATCTGTACAATTTCAACATAAACATGTTGAATGCAAGGCTAATGGTGGATGAGCGAGAAATGAGAGACATTGACATGGTAATGATTTAAACAAATTTAACAAAAGGAAACTGTTTTTCTAAATAATTTCAACGATAATAACTTGAATGTTGTTAACTATTATTTTGCAGGTTATAGTGCCAGTATAGAACACTACCTTGCACTTCTATATCATATGCTTTGGCATCAAGAACTCTGTAAGGTCAACCAAAAGCTTCGCTCAAAGCATATGACGACAAGACTGATATATACACTGTATCTATTGAAAAAGTTGTAAGTTTAACCAACCGTTTTTCATTCTATAGTTACAAATGAAGTTACATGAAACCATATTGATGTAATTGAATTTTGCTTGTAGACATACTGGCTATGTCAAACACTGAAGACTGCTGCCCTGCATGCAAGGTGTAAGAAAGTTGAGGATGCAAAGAAAAAGTCTACAATTGTTCAAATGCCATGGATTGAACCAGGAGGCATGATCAACTCAGGATTGTTTTGCATGAGGAATATGAGCTCTACATGGGCAACCATAATGAACAGTGGGAGAAACAGATCAATTTGAAGAACAAAGACAAGTGCATGAAAGTACTAAGAAGGAAGTATATGCACGCCATCATAACCTCAACTGCAAATAAAGTGAAGGATCAAGTTATGGAGAAGATGAGGAGCACAATTGCAAGTGAAGAAAAGTAAAACAATGACTGGATTGAGTACAGTGGAAAAATTAAAAGTGTTTTGAATGTGCAGTATTAGTTGAAGTAATTTCAGATACAGGTTCATTTGGTTTCTTGGATGTTTGTTTTAAACTTGTAAGATTGGTAGAAGTTTGTAATATGACTAAAATTTAAAGGTTTTGTTTTGTCATTCTTTGTTAAAAGCTTCGCTCAAAATTCATTGTGAGGTTCATCAAAATAAAACAATAAGTTTAAACAATAAAAAGATGTGGTTCAACGAAATAAACAGTGAGGTTCAACAAAATACAAAGTGAGGTTCACCACAATACACTGTAAGGTTCAACCAAAATACAGAGTAAATTCAAAAATATTGACAAGGTTTAACAAAAACTAAATTAAAATGGTTACCGCAAAAATAACTATGAACCAACTCGTTCATCAAAATAATTTAGAGGATCAACAAAATTCACTATGAGGTTCATCAATATAAAACAATGAGTTTCAACAATAAAAAAAATGAGGTTCAACGACAAAAACAGTGAGGTTCAACAAAATTCAAAGTGAGGTTCACCACGATACACTGTAAGGTCAACCAAAATAGACAGTAAGTTCAAAAGTATTGACACGGTTCAACTAAAACTAAATTAAAACGGTTACCGCAAAAATAACCATGAACCTACTCGTTCAAAACCATGAACCTACTCGTCTAAAACCATGAACCTACTCGTTGAAAACCATGAACCGTCTCGTGACATCCATGAACCACGTAGTGTACACGAGAAAGATGATAAATATTACTATGGCGATTTAATTACCCAATCAACTAGAAAATTGAAGGTTACAAACTTGCCAGGCCAACTAGAAAATTGGGTGTTGGAGAAATTTGATGCAAACACATGTTCCATTACTCTTGACAATGGAACAGTGTTAAAGGTCAAAGAGGAAGAAATTCAGCGTGTTCTTGGCTTATCGAAAAAGAATGCAAATGATAAGAATCTGGTAAAAGAGTGGAAACGGTATTTGGGACCAGGAATCCATAGAACCAAGCTTGTTGCAGCAGACAAGTTGAACTTATCCTTTGTGGAGAAATGGTTCAAAAGGTTATTCACAACTTTGGTTATTTCTGTGATAATTGAATCCAATCAAAAGGCAACAACTCTTGATGGATGGTGTTCAAGATATTCCAAGGCAGAACTAGTGCAAATTCTTGTTGGATGTTTTGATAGACTGAAAACTAGAATGGCTTGAGAACAAAAGCAAATATTACAGAGGACCAATCTTGTTTCTAGTGGTAAGATTAAATAATTTTTGTTTTAGAAATTTGAAGAACCTACAACTATAGGGCAATGAACCTACAGTAGAAGATTCATGAACCTACGACAATATGTTGATGAACCTACAATAGGAGATTCATGAACCTACTACAGTATGTTGATGAACCTACGATAGAAGATTCATGAACCCACGCAAGTAGGTTCTCCAATGGATGAACCTACTACATCAGATTCGTGAACCTACTGTTTTACTACTTAATACACATGATTTTTACTTTAATGATCATTGATGAACCCAATGTTATAGGCAAATGAACCTACAGTAGTAGCATGATGGGCCCACTATCTAAATATATTACATTAATTTGATCTCCTTGTTGATGAACCTAGTGTTATTTGTTGTTAATAATGATAATGTAAAAGGTTTATCAGTTTTTAGAACAAGGTTCCTTATACTTAAATGATATGGTAAATGATCTTCCTAACACAAACTTCATTTTATACTTCTATATAGTTGTTTTATGGTGACAAGGTGACGAAGCATGAAGGTACCAATCCAGTATTTCTGGGATGGGACTCAGAAAAACTAGCAATATTCACTCAAGAGCAAGTTAAAGTAGATAAGTTGAGCCTTGAATTTATAAAAACAAATGAAAAAAGAGAAAGGTGGAGAAAGGCAAAGAACCTGAAACAACCAAGAGAAAGAGGACATTTGGACCAATCAGTATTCAGGTAAAAATTATACTACCAAAAATAATATTTAATCATGAGGTCTACCCTAAAATTTTCGTTAAAGTTTGAAAACAAATATGTACATAGGTACATTACATTTTATTATTTTACATTTTGATTGATTGTTACTTCTGAATTTTGAAGGCATGGATCACATCTTTTACAAAGAAAAGAGAATCAATGGCAAAGGACATCCATGAGATGGCAAGCTTGCTGAGTTGCAAACCAGCAGAGATGGAGGATGACCCAACTATAATTCTCATGAAGTCCATTTTAGACGTTCTAAAAGAGGCAGAAGAACTTAAAGAAGGAAATGGACATATATTTACTGAGGCAGGGCCATCACGTGTAAATGAAGAGATGGCAGAAGATTTTGAAGAAGAGGAGGCACATAATGAAAATGTAGATTGATTTATGAATTTTAACACTAGTTAATTTGATTTTAATATCATGGTAAAGCACTGTGTTGTGGGTTCATGACAAAAAACTATTTGGTTCATGAGTTCTAAGTTATTGGATGAAAACTATAGATTAAGATTCTTTTATTTAATGAATGTCTTTTACAACCAAGGTTTTAATATTTTTAAACTTTACAGATTGAAGAGAAAGAAAAAAGAATAGAGGATGAAGGCAAGGAAGAAAAAATATCCATGAAACTGAAAAAGATAACAAAAGAACAATATGGTTGCTACAAGTATGTACAAAAGAAAAAGGATGAATTAGAACGGGAGGAAGACTAGTAAGTGAAACAAATTTGAAGTTTTTCCACATATAGTACAAGGTTCATGAACCTAGAGAAGTAGGTAGATGAACCTACAGTAGTAGGTTGATGAACCTACAGTAGTAGGTTGATGAACTTACTTTTTAATATATTATATACTTCTTATATGCACATAGAGATGAACCTAGTATACTAGAATCATGAAATTCACTGTTTTACAACATAAAATGCATGATTTTTTGGATAATTATCTTGATGAGCCTAGTGCTATTGGCTAATGAACCTACACGGTCTTCTCAAGAACTGGTCGAGTAAGGGAACTCGAAGGGCGACAGAAGTCTTGATAATAATTGGGGAACTGAACGATAGGGAAGTTGTTACTTGCGACAACGAGCAACAACGATGGAGCGGATTAATTGTAGAGATGAAGTGGATGTAAAGTGTAGGTTTATGCAGAATGCTATTTTTGTAGGGCCACAAAATTAACTCTACAGGTTCACATTAAATGTATACTGAAGTTCACAAAATTTATACTAATGGTTCATAAACTGTTTACTAGAGGTTCATAATGGTTTGGTGATACATTGAAACAAGCTCATTGATTTACTCATGTAGGTTCACTGATTTACTCATATAGGTTCGAAGGAAAAGACATGAACCTACAAGATAAAATGTGTGAACCTACAAAATAAAATGCGTGAACTTTAAATAGATAAGTCATGACTTTTACTTCCAGGTTCATTGTTTCAACTTGCATTACCATGACTTCCGACTTGTAGGTTCATGAGTTTTGACGTATAAAGGTATAAACCCGTGAACCTATGAACTCGTGAACTTACACTTTAAAAACTATTTTACTTGTAGTGTGTAATCTTGTTAACCATTTGAAATTATTACCATAAGTATGTATTTACAGGACAAGTACAAATTAGACAAAAAATGCAGAGTATAGAAAGTTCATAATCATCCCGGTGAGTTGGGTAAATGACCAATGTGTACATTTTTATTAGGAAAGTAACCCACTTAGAAACTAATCCCCTACCCCAAGGGAAAAGGAGAAACCCAAGGGGTTAGTTTTTTCTAGCAACAACTAATAAAAACTACTTGGGGCTAGTTTTCTTAATTAAAAACATTTAAGGGGTCAATGAGACCAAAATTCTCTAATCAGTCTCGAATTTGGGCTAGCACAAGTGGAAGGGAGAAAAATCACAAATGTTGACATGGTAAGATAGATAACAATATGAATGCGATTTGATAAATTAATAACACTACTAATTGTTTAATATTTCAGGTTCTAGTTCGAGTACTGGACGGAGATGAACACTACTTTGTGGTTGCAATCAATTTGACAAAACCTAGTATTTATGTGTTGGACAACATTCAAAACAACAAGTGAATTTCAGCATACAAGAAAAAATATATAGATTGGTCACTATTCTTTTGTTTTTGTTATGACAAGTTCAACGGACTTCAACAATAGGTTAATTGATTTAAACAATAACTTCACTGAATAATTTAATTATAATGTTTTGCCTTTTTTACCTCTGCAGATTGGATTTCTTGGAAAGTACCTCACCAACAAAAAAATGTCCTTTAAGAGAACTTCACTCTTGAATGCAATTAAAGACACACTCCTAATTGATCTACCATGAAAAGTACAAGAGGAAAAATTCCATTCAAGAGTGTTTTGCGTGAGACACATGGAGATGTACATGGATGAACCAACAATGAAATGGGAGACCCAAATGACAAGAGAGAACAAGAAAGAATGCACAAAAAAAATGAGGGTGAAATATGTCCATATCATTATCAATTCAGAAGCAAACAAAATAAAGAATATGGTTGAAGAATCAATACTGCAAACACAGTTGGATTCGCAAAAATACTAGAGAACATGTTCATTGTTAGTGATTTTAGGTTCATGGTTAAATACTATGTAGGTTCAATGTTTTCTGCTTTAGGTTCAAAGGATTTAGTAATAGCAAGGTTCTATGTAATGAGTACTGATCAACATTGGAGTTGAACATGAGTTTATATGGAATCACATTTTATACTTATAAGCTGCATATTTTGATGTTTTGGTGTAGGTTCACAATAAAATAATACCACAATTCATTGAATAAGAAAATGAAAAAAAAAATAGGAGTACAAAATCCCCAGCTTGATAAGCATACACAATAGTCAATGATGATTGAATGTTAAGTTCATAAATAATGAAAGAGAGGTTCATTGTTTTTATGTAACAAGTTCATAAAGGAAAAATAAAACGCCCTAGCTTGCAGGTTCATCATACTAGTAATTCAGCTTCATTATTATACTGGAAAAGTTCGTTGTTACTAATGCAGTAGTAAGAGCATCCTCGATGGAGGCTTTAAAATCGGGGTTGTAAGAAGGGCCGTAAGCTAAAGCCCTTCTTATAGCTTTACTGTTTTTTTTGTGCTGTAATAAAGGTTGTAAGGAAAAGACTGTAAGGTTTATAAAATTATATTTATGCCGCTGAATTTGTACTAAATTACTGATATATTTTTATTTTGAATAAATAAATAAGATCTTATTATATTAAACATAAATAGTTAAAGGATAAAATAAAATCCCAAATATTTGTATCTTTTAATTGAAATATTTATTATATTTTTTTAATCATAATTAAGAGAAAATATTAGACATTTAGATAATTAGTGACAAACAAATAATGCATAAATTGAACACATATATTACAACAACAAAAAATGGATGCATAAAGTAAAGACATTACCTAAATACACAAAAGGTGTGAGCTTTTCCTTGAAGGCTACCTTTATTTATAAGCAAATAATCTTATTTTATCTATATAAAAGTTGACTGTCCATTGTCAAAATTGAATGAAATTGGTACCAATTTAATGCATTACTCATTTCTTAATCACCTCTTATTGGACTTTTGGGCATGTATTTAAATATATTTCTTATATCCCTATGTTATATTTATTTATAGTCTACTTGATTAAGTCACAAATTAAATTAATGTGTGAGCTTCTCTTATGACAAAGCAAACTTATTCTAATATTATGTTTTAAAACTACTTCAAACATAAATATAAGGAAATAAAAAATACTTATATTTACAAATATTAATAAATTTGATAAAAACAACAACATATTAACAAATAATGTATAACTATATTAAATCACATACGAAAATCCGTAATTTTCTCGCGCGGAGCGCGAGACCCGTATCTAGTCTATATAAAAGTTGGTTGTCTATTGCCAAAATTGAATGAAATTGGTTACAATTTAATGCATTACTCATTTCTTAATCACCTCCTATTGGACTTCTGGGCATGTATTTAAATATCTTTCTTATATCCCTATGTTATATTTATTTATAGTCGACTTGATTAAGTCACAAATTAAATTAATGTGTGAGCTTCTCTTATGACAATGCAAACTTGTTCTAATATTATGTTTTAAAACTACTTTAAACATAAATATAAGGAAATAAAAAATACTTATATTTACAAAAATTAATAAATTTGATAACAACAACAACATATCAACAAATAATGTATAACTATATTAAATCACATACGAAAATCCGTAATTTTCTCGCGCGGAGCGCGATGCCCGTATCTAGTTTATACAGATAGATATGATCAATCATAACCTAAACCTGGTATTAATTATGAGGGCAAATTTGGGAGAATCAAACAAAATAGCTAAAACGATAATTAAATCTTAACAAGGAGAACACCCTAGGATGGCAGTTAAAACTTAACGGAGAGAGTACTCGCTTTGTCCACAATATATACGTCCCTTCTTGTTTTTAACACTATTCACAATTCCAATGAATTTTATAGATTTCTTCTAATATATTATGTATGCCCCCTATTATAGTTTTTGTTTCTTTTTTTTACATTTGTCGAGATACGTTTTGTATCGTCAACATCTCTAACTGCATATAAATAAAAATTATAAAATTTTGATATTGTCAAAGTATTTATAGAGACGAATCAAAACAATATTGCTATGTTTTTTTTTCACACAATGATAATAATTTATAACAAAGTGTGTTGAAGTGTGAATAGTGTAAAAAAGTGAAACATGAACTATATTCAAGGACGAAAGGAGTATAAACAGTAACATATTTGTGTGAGATCTTGTTTAATTATCTCGACGAGTATTTTAACATATCAAACTTTATATTTTTTTAGGGGTGAGCAAAATCCGGGTCGACCCGGTTTTTTGGACCGGACCGGTCCATTCCGGTCCGGATTTCGGTCCACATATTTATGGAAATCCGGGTCCGGTCCGGTCCGGGTCGACCCGGTTTTTTTATTTTTTAATATAAAAATTAATATATTATATATTATATATAAATTATAAATATTTTTTAATAAAACTATATATTTCTATACTAATATTCTTCAATATATTTATAAATAATATTTTTTAAAAAAATTTATTAATTTTTTAAATTTTTTTTAAAATTTTGCAAAAAGTATAAATTCTGGTCCAAACCCGGACCCGACCCGGACCGGACCGGTCCATTCCGATCCGGTCCGGGTTTGGATCGATGCTCATCCCTATATTTTTTACTAACGTAATATTAGAGTTATTGACGAAGTAAAACACATATCGACATACATATATTACTGATGAGATTGATCTATCTTATCTTATCTTATCTATTAAAAAGTTGGATGTCCATTGTCAAAATTGAATGAAATTGATACCAATTTAATGCATTACTCATTTCTTAATCACCTCCTATTGGACTTTTGGGTATGTATTTAAATATCTTTCTTATATCCCTATGTTATATTTATTTATAGTCTACTTGATTAAGTCACAAATTAAATTAATGTGTGAGCTTCTCTTATGACAATGCAAACTTATTCTAATATTATATTTTAAAACTACTTCAAACATAAATATAAGGAAATAAAAAATACTTATATTTACAAATATTAATAAATTTGATAACAACAACAACATATTAACAAATAATGTATAACTATATTAAATCACATACGAAAATCCGTAATTTTCTCGCGCGGAGCGCGAGGCCCGTATCTAGTGTAAGATATTAGAATGTTTTGTAGTTTAATCTTTTATAAATAATTATTGTAGGCATTTACAATATCAAAAAATAATAAATTTGTACATTTTTTAAAAACAATTCTCTAAAATGTCAATTATTGTAAACACATTAATTTAGTATAAATTTTTATTTTAAGCCAACTTAATTAAAATTAAACGATTTTATTGAAATAATGATATTAAAATAATTTTTTTTTATAATTATGCAAAATATATCCAAAATGGGTGTCTATGGATAGAGAAAAATGTAAGTAGAATTATGGTATTTTTTTTTATTAATTTTTGTTAAGTATAATTTTAGTTATAGCATTTTAAACAAAATTAATAACAAAATGATGAGACGGTCAGGATTGTGCCACGTCGCGCCAATCGGACACGCCTCAACAAGCCAACCACAGCCCGCCACGTGGCACTTGCTTAAAGCAAGCAGCTGTTTGACTGCTTGCTTTAAGTGACGCGTTTTGGGCTTTTTATGCCCAAAACGACGTCGTTTCACTATATGTGAACCGGAAAAAGAAGAAGTAAACAAACACAGTCTTGTAACAGTAAATCTATAGCTTCCATGGCCGGGTCTGTAAGAATGGACAATTTTAAAGACCCATAAAAGGGCTTTTAAAATCTGTAACATATTTTATTCATCTTAATGCTTATAGACTTGTCTTAAAGCCTCCATTAGGAGTGCTCTAAATGAGTACGTCTTAGAAGGTTGAAGTTAAAGATTACCAAGTTGATCATAAGCGCTGAAAGAAATAGTTTCAATCAATTTGAAAAATTAAATTCTACAACAAATATTGCTCTCTTTCGTTCCCATTTCTAATATTATATTTTGGTAAATATAGGTCTTAAAATGTGTTTTTAATTGAGCGACATAATAAATTAACCGTCTAGGTTCATAGGTTCACCTAAATACTGCTACAGGTTCACAAATATAGTATCCAAGGTGCATACAAATTTACTTTTTTTCATATGTCTTAAGATGAAATATAATATGAGGTTCATAGAACACATAAGCATTATTAATAAACACAAGTGAATGTTAGTTGATTTATTTTGAAGTATTAAAAACATGATTAAAAAATGATGGAATGTTAAGTTCATAAATAATAAAAGATAGTTTCATTGTTTTTATGTAATAGGTTCATACATGAAATACAATAGGTTCATGAATGAAAAAATAGGTTCATTGTTTTCCGACAACATTTTTCAACATTGAACTTCAACGTTACCAGTCTCAAATAGGGTCATAACGCTGAAAAAATAAGATCACCTCTATATAGGTAGCGTGTTCATGAATTATAAATAAAAAAATGAGCATGTGAGAAAAAATATTGTAATGTAGGTTCACCGTCAAACTGTGGTACTGTCTTCAAAGTCGAGAAACACTCCATGTCTTGATATGGTTGCGATACGGATTGATATTGAGGAACATTGGACCAATCATTTTGATGGGAATGATATGGAGGAGGATTAAGCTGAGAGACTATTGGCGGATTTTCAAAATCCAAACCAAGATCAAACGAAGGCACTCCTTCAGGTCCCAAACGAACATCGGCATTGATCGATAGGTTGTTTAAACCATTGAACATTGGACTATTATACTGTAAAACAAAAAAATTAAAAAAACAAAAAAAACACTCAGAAACCTTATTTTAACCCCTTCGTCACGAATAATATACATTCCTTCGTCACGGATCAAAGGCCAATTTGCCTATCTGAACTTCTCTTCTTAAATATGACACAGGGAGCAGAATGCTGCTATTTTGAACCAATCTTTGAGGATCCTTGCAAACGTAGTTGCAGCTGGTGCCATACAACCTAATGAACTTGATGAGATAACATTAGAACTGCTTAGTTTTTCTAGTGCAGTAGTTGGCAATAAGTTGTTGGATGCTAATGACTTGATTGTAAAGGTAAAGTACTAGAATATCTGCCCACTAATTGCTTATCTATGGATTTGTAAAATAGTAATTGTGCCTTTTAAATTCCATATATGTACTGCTCTCCCCTAATAAGTTTGGAGGAAAAAAGGAATAAATTACTATTAGGTGAGAGTTTGTCCAATTTGGAGCTTAAGGCTATTTGCTTGCATTTTTTTATGCCAAAATTTTACATCAACCACAATGAAAAGAGCAAGCCAAAGTTAATCACAAAAAGAGCAAGCTAATCACCGTACTGTTCTATCTCTCCCACTCAAGTTCTTACTTTCCCACCATCAATTATCACAAAAATAGTCAGCCAAAGTTGATACAAAGATAAAATGCAGATCCATGTTTGTTTGAATGTCAACTGCTTCTTACATGTAATTTCTAAGGATAAAACGCAGATCCATATTTCAGCATGAGAAATTCAAACAACCTGTCTTAATAATGAAAATTTAAGCTCGTCCAAAGTGTTCTGACCTTAAATATGTAGCACTACAGTCCAGCAGTATTTAATCATGGTGGACAAATTTCTTGATCCTCCTGCAACAAAATAATACACGCAAGATTAGATATTACAATTGAAGTTTCTAGGCTTATACCAATATCAACTAGAATATAAAAAGTATTTCATCTGAAGTAAAATCCTCCTCATTAACACGTGAAGCTCCATGCGGTTCACCAGCTTGGTCAGCATCTTTTGATGTGGTTGTGAAGTTTGGACATGGAATATCTATCCCTGGATAGATTGCTTTAAGTTGAGATAATATTTTTGATGTAATCTTCTGCTCCAGATGTTTCTCAATACTCTCCATGTACTTTGAAGGAAGTATGTAAGGTGGCCTGCCCTCAGTTTCCTTCAAGCTAGTCTTAGTCACAGCTCGCCCATGTAGACGCAATCGTCCATTATGTTCCTTCTCAGTGAAAACGTCATGATAAGGATCACCTTTACCCATTCTATCGGGTAGGGATTCCATGTCTTTAATTTTTGCCTAAATCAATGAAATTAAACAATGTACATTATCTAACAATATATTAAATCAAGTAAACAATGTACATTATCCAACAATATACTGACACATTTTCCTATAACATATTTTAACTCACAATGTTGCGCTGAGATGGCTCGGGATTTGTCTTGTAGGTACGCCCATCAGCCCTTTTTCTTGATTCGATATAAAGCTCAGCTTGTGATGGAAATGTGATGTCTGGACGTTCTTCCCTCTATCACATTCAATAATCAATGTTACAAACACTTAATATCATAACTAAAATCAGTAAAGGCAAGGAAAGAAGATAGGATTACTAACCATTAGGTGACGTTTCATAGCAAATGATATTGGTCCCATTGTATGATAATCCGAACGATTCTTCACATTCTCTTTGTTCTTCTTACTAGTTTCCTGTACACAATACATGTATGAGAGCCAGAGATAGAAATAACCTTAAACTTTCAGAAGTTATAGTGCATAAAGCCTTAAACTTTCAGAAGCGTCCCAAAACCACTGATGTTTTTACTATAGCAGCAGTAACAGCATACTACCAATGTACATCGTGAGCTAAACTTAACAGTGGTATACACCTAGCTTAGGTCTAATTTAATTATGTCAATTCCAGATAAGGTTCTTGGCTCTGTTGCATTATTACATAGGTCTCTCATACTTAGACATGGCCTAAAGGCTAAAACCTTCTCAACATACAAGACCTGTAAACAGTGATATCGAATGGTATATGATAGCTGAACATTTGTATGAGAAACAAGTCAAACAACTAAAAACAAACAGTCAAGATCTCTATATTATCAGGTGGATAATTGAAAACAGGATTTCACAAATAACCGTAAGATCAAATCAAAGTGAAAAAACAAGAACAAATCCAGAATTCAACCATATGTAATTATCATCAGCCAGCTACCCAAACAGTATACTTATAAACTGAAACATACCACTTTGCTACCAAATCCCTTATTCAACAAAGGACTTTATTTACTCTAATTTCTTCATTGCAGAAACTGTATAAAGAAAAGCATAAGATTTTGCATAATCTGAATCAACCATATGGAAAAGTTTATACTTACTTCCACCAGATTTTTAGCAAAATAATCAAACAGACAATAATCAAACATGCCAAGGATTGATACATACCTTTGCATAATCTGAATCCCAATACTCTAGCAGCTCCTTATACTGCTTTTTTGGTATTTCTGGACGGCGGTTAGCTAACCTTTCTGCCATAGTTCCAAACTTCATATAGGTTTCATTCTTTACCCTATATTTGTATAAACGCCAGTTGGCATTGATGGTTTGCATAACAAACTTCCTCCCGTCCTCGTTAATATTAAAAAATTTCTGCACAAAAATGAAGAAGAATCATAATTAGTTCGCAATTATAAGTTTGATAAGAAATAATTACATAAAATCTATAAATAAAAATACCATGACATATTCCCAAATTATATCCTTTGTAGGAATATGCTTCCAACTGGGGTAATCCAACGGTGCAAGTATGGGATCTTTTGCCACAAGACCAAGAAAATGGGTGAAGTCAGCAACAACTTGAGGTTCTCCTACTACTTGGTTTCTGTCATTTAAAACAATCTCAATACGCCCTTTAGCAATCTGATCATGCAACTTGGCCAATATTGATCTCCCACGATGCTTATTTTTCAAAGGAGCTGCAAATAACAAAAAGCATACATATTTTATTTATAATTTCAGTAATAAAACAATCTAAATACTGTAACATGATAGCTAGATTAATACCTTCCATTGAGGCTGCATTTTCCACAACTTCATCTTGATTGATGGATGTATCTTCTTCTTGAAAACTACTCATATGAACATGACTCTCTGCCGCCAAGCTATTTTGTTGGTTTCCTTGCATTATTCTCATGTTCCTGAATGAACCAACTGATCCTGGAATTACCTTTTGTTGTGGTTGTTGTTTCTTTTTTCCACCTGCAAGAGCATCTTTGCTTGACTGTTTTTGAGACCTCGATTTTATGAAATCTGCCATGGTCATGTTTTTATCTTGTGAGCATCTTGAGTCCTTTCTGTTTAAGTTTTTTTTCTTACCTAGAAACTGCAATCATAATTACAAGTACAAATAAAAAATCTTGTATGATAAAAATTCAGAATTCACTTGATTAACATCTATTACCTGATCTACTTCCATATCCTCATCCTCTTGTTGTGATCTCTTACTTGATCCAGCTTCTTCTATCCTTGATATATTATATGCTGCCCTTTTCATTCTCTGTCTTTCATAATCTGGAATACCTTTGCCTGGTTCTTTGTAAATTCCTCTTTTTCCCATCTGTTTTACAAAAGCATATAGTGCATATTAGCATTAGAGTTATATTCTGAAATTAATAGTCCAAATCAAATCTGCCATATATATTCTGAAATTTTGACCGTGAGTTATATTCTGAAAAAAGATTAACACAGCTAGAGAACAGTGAGGGTGAGGATTTTAAGTATATTTAAAGCAGATTGAGATCAGGTGAGGTCAGCTGTGAGATTGGTGCTAGATCCTCCTATTAAACATTCCCTAATGCTAAATGAGAAAGACGCTAATAATTAATTAGTTAAAAACACGAGTCATTATTGGTATGGTTGGTTTCTTACTCGAGAAAAGGGTAATTCATACTGCAACTTAGAGTTGAAATTCTTATCTAACTAAGATTAGACAAAAGCCAGTAGGATATCAGGTTTATGGTTCGATTTTTACATTAATAAAGAATGTTGAGTATTTTTATAACAAAGTCATGAAAAGTTATAATTTTTAATAATTTTTTTAATATTGTTTTATTCGTTTCAATTCCACATTAAAAGTTCATAATTATCAGTTAGATAAAACATCTGCACTTTCTAATCTGAAGATTTTCTCTGGAAAAAGCAGTGGAAACTTTATATATCAATCAGAGAAAACTTGTACTATGATACAATACAAAGAAATGCAGTAAGATAATATGCTGAGTTGAAGAACAATTCATGTATCATATATTATTCAAGTTGATCAGTATCTCAAACTGATTTCCACAAGGTAATGACTACTACTTCATAGCCTAACATTCCAATCAACAGTAGCATCAAATCCTCCACTTCAGGTTCAATAGCAACACTAATATCTGCTTCTTGCATCTCAAAATTCAATACCCTCTTCATCATTACCATCAAATCTATCTCTACGAAGGTTTTTCACAGCATAAAATCGCCCTCTTGATTTAGAATCTTCAACATAAAACACTTGTTGTGCTTGAGAAGCTAAGATGAACGAATCTTCAACATAAAACACTTGTTGTGCTTGAATAGGTTAACATTTTCAAAATTTTATTCATACACTCAAAATGGACACTCACATAATCAATTAATCATGTGTAATTAGCTAACCTTAGCAAATGCATATAGTGCATTTGTTATATTCTGAAATACATGGTATAGTAATAGTGTTTGGTGAGACAGTAAAAGTAATTAAATTCTTTAATTTTGTGGTTAAAAGGGTGAAGGGTAATGATATGTATACCAAAGCGTCAAAACATTTTTTTTATAATAATGAAGTCCTTATAAAGCACTTGATAAACAAACCTAAATTCTCATAACAAAGAAAAATTTAGGGGGAAAACGAGAAAATTAGATATAATACAACAAATCATACCTAGCAAAACAGAACCTCACAATGTAACTTGGATGTGGAGTATGCGTAGATCCTGAAAAAAAAATTCCACAACTACAAATCCCTGGTGAAACATGAAAACAAAAAAAAGTTACATGACTAAAAATTCTTTGAAAGGAAAAGATTAGAGCTGTTATGATTTACCATTTTTTGAAGGTATTAGACAATTAGAAGAAAAAGAAACAACATTTTTTGAAAGGAAAAGATTAGAGTTGTTATGATTTACCATTCTAGCCCTAGGGAAACAATTTGCAGCAAAGAATGTACTCAATCTTACACTAATTTGACTTATAGAGAACGGTTCAGTGAAGCGGGTAACCAATTCAAACAGTGATCTAAGCCATCCTCATTCTATAACTTCTTACTTATCTCAGTCAACAAATAGATATGATTTGACACCAGAACTTGACTGAACTAGGCCTCACAAAAAGAAAGTTCATCCTAATCCCTATAGTATATTTCACAAAATTCTCAATACTGATTTCATATCAAGAGTTCAAGAAAGTATTACTCAAATATTCTTACATAAATATAATTGCAATTGAAGTTATTTTCGAACACACAATTTTTATTTTCTGTAGATAAATAGCCTCAAAATTGAACACTTTATAAGTAGAAAATCATATCATAGAAAGCCAACTACTATCATCTATAGCAAGTCAAGAGAGGAAAATTTACTTGCTGTAAACTAAAGTTTTCCAAACAAAATCATTGCAACCTCATGTTAAGCTAACTAACCTGAGACTTAGACCATGAGAGATCAAGCACATCATCAATATGTCCCTGGAATGAACAGAATGGAGGAAGCTTGTAACGTTTACTCGAACACTATTCGACAATCCCATGTATTTAAGAGTTTAATATACTTGATACATCTAGGAGGTTCATATATCGGTATAGACAGTTCACGATATCAGACGAGGGGTTCATGTATCAATATAGCTAGGAGGTTGACTTATAGAGATGAAACAATCATAAAATACACAAGTTCCAGATGCTAAACTGTATCCAAATAATTCTGCTTTTAGTAGCAAACTAGTATAGTAGAACATGGAATCAAAAGAGACGCATATATATGAACATTAACAGAAAATGAACACTAAGAAATTCATAAATACCCCTGATGCATAAACACATGCAACATTTACTATATCATCACTAAACAAAAACTTCTTGCATTCCTAACTCTATCCCACTCATATTCCACCAATTCCCAACCCAGAGAAAGCAATATCCAGATCACTAAACCAAACTAAAAAGTGTTGAAATCATTGTCAGAATTCATTAATTAGTCATCCTAGATTCTAACACTATATAAGCAGATTAATTAAACAATTCTAAACAACTTTGACTACACTATACTTGTCAAGAACAGTCAGCCATATGGAGCTGATATCCTGCTATGAATGATTCATTAATCTCAAAACCCCTAAAAATCAGTAAATCAAACTACCTAAATCATTGGATTCAGAAATTACCTAAAAATCAGCAACTACTTTATGCCTGTCAACAGTCAGCGAAATTGAGCTGATTTCCTGCTATGAATGATACATTAATCTCCAAAACCCTAAAAATCATATAACAAGATATGTGTGCATTTCCTGAAACATGAAAGAAACTAGGAAACAAGAACATAAAAACCGAACCTGCAGGGGAAAATCACTTGTACTATTGTTAATGGTGAACTTAACACTGCACTTCCCCAAGAAATTCAGAAAACCTAACTTAACACTGCACTTCTCCAGTTCTTCATGAAAGAGCATGAAAAAGCACTAGAAGTTAAATCTATTCATTGTTTAGAGCATTTAACCATTGTTCTATATATTGAACTCAACAAAATAGCCTCCGAGTTGTGTTCTAATTCACTATTTTGTATACTGAAACCAGTAATTTGAAATCCAAAATTGATACAAAGACTAATTAGAAGTTAAATCGAATCGAAACGAGATACCTAGAAAGGCGTTTGAGGAATGTCGCAGACGAGAAAAGTTGAGCAACAACTGGAACGATTAGGTTTCGAGAAGAAAGGCGAGATTGGAACGATTCGGCGAGACTAGAACGATTCGCCTTCGGTGAGACCGGAACGCCTTCGACGAGACTGGAATGAAGAAGAAGGGCAGCGGACTGGTACGAAGGTGGAATGGTGCAAAGAAGAAGATGGAGGAGAAGGAAGCCGACTTTGAATTCGAGAATGTTGGAGACTAGTTTTACAGAATAAAAAAATTAATTTAATAACATAGTGCACGTATTAAAAAATTTAGGGGCGCCAATTATCTATTGAAACCGTGACAAAATAGAAACCGTTTCAATAGATATATGATTAAGTGTTGCATTTTTTAAAAAACCGTTTCAAAAACCGTTTCACTGTACCAAACCGTTTCAAAAAACTGTTTTATTATGTAAACCGTTTTAAAAAACCGTTTCGATTAATAAACCGTTTCATTTTAAAAAATCGTTTCAAAAAACCGTTTCATTAGGGCTTATATTTGATAGTGACATTTTGGTATATGTAGTCATCCCAATTTGACATTTTCAATTTAAGCGTGTGTTTGAATGAGAGTGTATAGGGTGAAATGTGGGTAAAATGAAGTGAAAAAGGTTGAAGATGAAGTTGGTTCGAATATTTTGATGGTAATTAAATGTAGTTGGTGTGGATTAGACATAATAGCTTCACTTTTGCGGATATAGATACATTCGTTACGGAAGTCCAGCATATCTTCGTCACGGAAGTCTTGCATACCTTCGTCACGGATGTCTGTCATACTATCGTGACAGAAGTCTCTATATTAACCTTTGTGGCGAAGCTTCAGGGGCATATATTCGCGACGAAGATTACCTCTTATACATTCGTCACGAATGTGGGGTGTGTTAAATAAAATTTTAAAATGTGCTAAATAAAGATTTTGTAAGAAAATGCTCAATCTAATTTTTTCAACGGGAGAAGAGCCTCTTTTGTGAGAAATAAGTTTGAACATAGCTAAAGTAGAAATTGTTTTTGAGAAAAGAAGCATACTTAAGGGGGGGAAAAATCTTTTTACTCTATTATTCATATATCAGGGTAGTGCTAGCTTAAACAATGAAAGCGAGATTCTTCCTATATATTTCTCCTATTTTTCTTTTCTGCTTTCTTGCAAATTTTTAAAGAACACATGCAATGATAACTTCTTCTTTTTTATCGAACATGCAATGATGAAGATATGATTGGTAGTATTACAAACATATGCATGTGTATAACTTAGATATCCAAATCAAGCAAAAGTCTGTAGATGAAAATGACGTTTGTTTACTGAAACTACAAAATACTCCGTATATCACAAGAATTATGAAACAAAAAATTCGAAAAAATTGTACAAAACCAGAAATCATCATAATCGACCTAGCAAAGATTATTTGGATTTTTCCGTTACAAAAATGTAAGAGCAAATTTCAAAGAGTAAAATAAAAAGGGTGATGCATGTTGATCGCTGTTTTAAGATCTGTCGATGTCACTGTTTAAAGCCTTCTTTACTCTTCAGTCATCCCTCCATTTTACAAACAGCTTAAAAAGCTGAACTTTCAGGCTAGCTTTTTGTAAAGGGGATCACAGGCTTTGTTCAAAGCTCAATTTGACCCACATGGGCTACTTATTAATGGTAATAAGTAGAATAAATATGATTGTTTATCTGCATTATATATACAAATTCTTTATTTTATTTGACACCCTCTAAAAGTTTATTTGGCATATTCTTATCTTTGTCTCGATTGTATCAGAGACGATCTTCGTCACGAAGAAAAAACACCAGAGATTCGTCACGAAGTAACTGAGGAGATTCGTCACGAAGAATTTGAGTAGTTTCTTCACGAATCAATTTTTTTTTTTTTTTTAAAAAATCAGAAACCTGTAGAGAATTTAAATATGAGTCCGTGCATATAAAATTCGTCCTAAACGGACATCGTTTCCATTAAGTTCGTAATATTTAAACATAATGCATAATTATACTTTATAAGTAATAAACTAGTGATATTAAATGATAATATATAATTATAGTATATAAATTCAATTGCATGATTTTTAACTATAGTAAAAAATTATATTATTCAAATACCAAATTTATATAAGTTTTTGCTTTTTACGAACTTAACGCATGCGACCATTTTGTTTTGGAGGCTTTTGGAAAGGCAAACGATGTCCGTTTTGGATGTATTTTATATGCACAGACTCGTATTGAAATTCTCTACAAGATTCTGAATTTTGTTTTAAAAAATAAAAATTAATTCGTGACGAAACTCCTCAGTTCCTTCGTGACGAATCTATGGTGGTTTTTCTTCGTGACGAAGATCTCTAATACATTCGTGACGAAGATAAAGGTGTGCCAAATAAACTTTTAGGATGTGCCAAATAGTAAGGCCCATATATCATACATATCAGTCACTATAACAAGATTTAGTTATACGTACTCCTTTCGTCCTATAATATTTGTCCTCCTTAAATATTTTGACATACACTATTCATACTCTGAGAATTTTTTTAATATCTTTTATTATATAAGAAAAATCATAGTCATATGTGCTATTGTTTTATTCGTTTCAATTAGTACTTTAAGAATATCAAAAAGTTATAATTTTTAATAATATGTAATTAGATATATTATGATACAAAACGTGTATCGAGAAGTGTAATCGGAGTAAAAAAAGACAAACATTATGGGATGAAGCGAGTAGTGTATCTTATGATGATGTATATCTATGTCTAGTACTAGTATGTTAGATCGAAGTACATATAGTAATTTGTTTTAACTATAGCTAAAATGGAGACTAATCAAAGCACGATCGAGTCTCGATACAAATATGAAAACAACCGGTCAAAACAGGGGTAAAAGAGTAATTGCAAAAAATTAAACGGTGGTTTTTGACGGAGTTGGGACAAGGGTGGTTGAATGCAAAAAAAAATGTATTTAGTGGGTGGTCACAAGTAATTTCGTATATAACGGGTGATTATAGTCAAATAGCCCTATTTAACGGGTGGTTTTCTGCGATTTTCTCTTTTATATATGTAGAAGAGAAAATATAAAGTTGATTCAGAGTGGAGTTTGTGATAAAAAGAAAGAGGAGAGAAGGTAATTAAGTGTGAATTTTTAGAAAAAAAACTTATATGAATAATAAGACGAAAAATATAAATGAAAAAAAATATAACATTTTTGGAATGTTAAATAATAAAAATATACACTATATTATGGAACAAATGGAGTAATTAAATACAATAACATCCATTGTAATTAAATTCAATGTAGTGGTATCTTGGAGTTAAGACATAAGATGTTTATATCCCGATTCTGACTATATTAGGAAAATGTATCATTGAATTGTACAATGATATAAATAGAGAGAGAGAAGCAAAAGATAAAAATAATGTGAAAATGTACATAAAATTTGTATGTGTAGCTAGACGAAAGTGTGTATATATAAATATAGTTGCATACTACTTCAAACTAACCCGAAGTATATATTCTTCCAACAAATAAAGAGTAAATTTATGCACACTAATCATGAACATGTATGTATATATATACATGGAGCATATAAAATAGCCAACCAAGCAAGTGATCCTTAGGGGAAGAAGAAATTAGTTAAAAGAAGATTAGTAAAAGAGTCCTGATTAATTGAGCGACAGAAAACCCTCCAAATTTCATCTTAATTAGCTGATCTCGTACACATTAATCCAAGTTTCTCATAACTCTCAACAAAAAACATCATGTGAATACCCCAAAACACACTACTACCTAGAAACTTGCTTCTTAACATCTTCTAGCTAGCACGTACGATCATATATATATATATACACATAAAACATATCTTCCTTGAATCTGCGGCGAGCTATCAAGCTAGTTGGATATGGGGTTGGGCCCACTGGGTACCTCATGTGCTTCAACTTCGAAGTTGTCTTGACCTAAATAAGAAGATGATGGGGAGGACGATGATAATGATGAAACGATAGCTTTTTTTTGCTCAAAAGCAGTTGACATGGGAGTACTGGTATCAATATCTAGGGTTTGGGTTGCTCCTGCAACAAGGAAGAGGAGGATGAACGAGATGAGTTTGAGAGTTAAGTTTGGTTTGAGATTGGGAGTTGATGAAGACGCCATGCATCTCATGAATACCCTAGAGATATTACTATCCATCAAAGAAAAAAAAAGAGGAACAGAGAAATGAGTGAGAAGAAGAAGCTAGAAGAAGAAGAAGAAGAAGAAGAGAAAAGAGATGGGTATGTGGGAGCGTTGAATTGGTGTTGGAAAAAGGGATTGTAAAATCCTATCCAGATTTAATTTGTTTTTATTGAATAAAATAATCAAAGATTATCTAAAATTTCGGCGAGAATGGATTATTAGTGTACGGATATATGAATGAAAAATTCACGTGCACAACCTTTTATATTTACATGTACATTCTCTTACATTCACATGAACATCCCCACACACATGTCTTTGACAATATATGAAAAATTCATGCACATATCTGTGTGTTTATGTGAATATGAATGGTTGTGCATGTGAATATTGAAGGTCGTGCATGCGAATTTTCCATTTGTATATTTGTACCATATAAATCATTCTCACCAGATCTGACCTCTTCTAATATATAGACTTCGATTCTTTACCAAAAAATAAATAAATATATAGACTTCATTTCATTAAGAATGTGCATAGTTTATTTTATCAATATCTCAGATTATGTGTTAGTAAGGGAATATAAAATTGGGATATGGTTAAAGTACTCATTTATTTTGCAAACTTTATGTTACGTGTTAGAAAGGAAGAAATGATGTAGAAGCCCATGTTTGATTACAAAAGTGAAACCGAAGGAACACTAGGAGACACAAAGGAGGAGAAAAGAGATAGAGACTAATTGAGCATACTTCTCCAAGACAAAAGATCCTTGTTCATATTCCAATTTGCAGCACTGAATTGTTTCTTGGATTGTTTGATGAGTGCATCGCATTCCGAGACGGTTGTTTTCTGTTGTTGGTAGAGATCGAGGTTTCGAGCACGCCAAATGTAGTAGATCGTGTTGGTGAAGAAAGAGGCCCTGAACTTGTAACTAAAAGAGCGTTGGCTTGTAGAGGAGGAGACCCAAGAAAGCCAGCTAGTGACGTCTTGGAAGCGGCTGTTGATGCCAAGCCATGAGAGCACAATATCTGCAATAGAATTGAAGAATGAACAAGAGAACCATAAGTGATCTTCGGTTTCGCGGGCTGTGTTACAAAATCTACACGTGTTGTTAGTGGTGATGCCCCAGGATGTGAGCTTGTTGAGAGTAGGAAGGCGATGGTGGAGAGCGAGCTATGTGATGCAACTGCAGCGAGGGGGATGAAGGGAACCCCAGATGGAGGAAAACAGAGGCGAAGCAGGCAGTGAAGGTTTCAAGATCTGATAAATAGATAAAGTCGAGTAGGAGCCGTTGGGTTTTGCCATGGTGTCTTCAATTTCAAAAGGGCTGCAGGACATGAGAAGCTCGTCCCAGACAGAAAGAATGCAACACAAGCTAGTAGCAGAGGATCGATCAAGAAGCCAAAAATTTTGTCCTTAGAGATGGTTTTCTTTGACCCACGAGAGCCAGAGACTTGGGATATCCTTGATGATTTCGAAAATAGATCTTGAGACGCTTGCTTTGTTCCACAAAAAGAGCTCTTTAATGCCGAGTCCGCCACAAATCTTGGGGTTGCAAACAGTGTCCCAGGCAACCAGGTTACGATGGCCACTCTCTTTACCCGACCAAAGAAAGTTGCGTATGTATCCTTGAATTTTATCTAAGACCGACGGGGGAATGAGAAGGGCGGAACACCAGTAAGCCTGCAAATTGAAAAAGACAGAAGATATTAGTTGTAAACGTCCGGCATAAGACAAATTTTTTGCGGTCCAAGATCGGATATATGGGCGAGTGTGCGGCTGATGAGGGGGGAATAGGCATTTGTGTGGAGCTTTTTCGATCCCATTGGAAGGCCCAGATATGTCATAGGCAAGCAGCCTGCAGGGAAACGAACGAGATCAAGGATGTCTGATTTTTCATCGTTAGGGACACCGCCAAAGTAAATAGCAGATTTGGAGGAGTTGCAAACAAGGCCAGAGATGTTGCAAAAGAGATCAAGGGCCTCCATGAGTATTCTAACGGATCCAATATCACCCCTACAGAACAGGATGATGTCGTCTGCAAAGCAAAGGTGTGTGACTTTAAGCCGCTCGCAACAAGGGTGGAAGTTGAAATTCGGGTTGTCTGTCTTCTCTGCAATGATTCTGAAAAGGTATTCAATGGCTATGACAAAGAGGTAAGGGGATAGGGGACATCCCTGCCTCAGTCCCCGTTTGCCCTTAAAGAAACCTTCAAGAGACCCGTTGATGTTGACGAAGTAGCTCACAATAGTGATGCAAGAACGAACCCACAGAATCAAGATTGGACTAAAACCTTCAAGAGTCTCGGGTTCTTTGGTACGTACCAAAGAACCCGAGAGCTTGGAGAATAAAGTATGATTGACAGAGTCGAAGTCCCTTCGAATGTCGATCTTTATAGTGCAGCGAGGAGAAATGTTCTTTCGACCATAGTGTTTCAAGAGCTCTTGGGAAAGAAGGTTGTTGTGCCTAATCGAACGGTTTGGAATGAAGGCCCCTTGGTAGCCACCGATGATATGAGAGAGATCCGGTTTTGTACAATAAGCTTTGCAATAGCGTTATATAATGTGGAACAACAAGAGATAGGCTGGAAGGAGTTAATAGTGGTTGGAGCATTATTCTTGGGTACAACGACAATAATTGTGTGGTTAATTTGTCTAAGCATACAACCGGAGGAGAAGAAGTCATGGATGGCAGACACGACATCGGACCCAACAATATTCCAGGCAGCTTTGAAGAAGAGAGCATTGAAGCCATCCGGCCCCGGACATTTGTTTTTCCCAATGGCCAAGATCGCATCCTTGATATTTTGCCTAGTGAAGGGAGAAGTCATAGCTGAGGCAGTCATAACATCAACAAGCAAGCCTCTCATGAAGAATCTGGTAATAACTGGAGTCACAACAGCAGAGGAACCGAGAAGGTTTGTATAATGTTCAGTGAATGCAAGAACGATCTCAGACCTGGAGTTGGTAATACAATTGTTGGCCAAAGTGAGAGAGGATATGCGGGACGAATTTCTTCTGGACTGCACGTACTTGAAAAAGTAACTGCTGCACTGGTCAAAAATACTCAAGTGCCTGAGTTTGGCGAGTTGTGTGATGGTGGTATTGAGGGCCGACATATTAAAGCGAAGGGAATCAAGAGATCTCTATTCAACAACAATCAGATTATGGTCGAACGGAGAAGCTTGGAGTAAGGTTTGGGCATGCCGAAGACTCAACTCCTCCTCAGAGATCAGCACCCGTAAGTTTTAAATGTTGATACTGGGGAAACGACGAAGCTTCTGCTTAAGACTTTTGAGTCTTGAGACAACCAAATACACGGGGTTCCCCTCAAGAGGCAAGTTCCAGACATTTGCAACCGTATCAATGAAGTTTTCATGATCAGTCCATTAGTTGTTGAATCTGAACGACACATTCCTGATACGGGTGAACTCAGGGGCAAGACAAAGAACAATCGGGGAGTGGTCCGAGACGTGCGCGGTATAAAAAAGGATAGTAGACCGAGGGAAATGGTCATGCCAACAACCATTAATAATAACTATGTCCAATTTACACCAAGTTCTCTCGCTCGAGGCACGTCGATTATTCCAACTAAAGAGACATCCAGAGAAGACATGGTCGATAAGCCCGCAGTCATTTAAACAATTTCCAAGCTCAGCCGAGACAGAGAAGGGAGTGAGATCACCCGTGAGTTTCTCAGTGGAGTCTAAGACAATTTTAAAGTCCCCAAGGGCAATCCAGAGGCCAGTGATGGAGGAACTCATGCTTTTCAAATCTTGCCAAAGAGGAATTCTGCTGCGCAACGAATTATCAGCGTAAACGAAGGTGCAGTCGAAACAAAACTGGTTACAAACAGAGGTGATGGTGGTGTGAATGAGTTGATCGGTGATGCGAACGGGAGTGATGGAGAATTTTCAAGGATCCCACCAAACCCAGATACGGAAGTTACGGGAGTATGGACCGTTAGAGACAGAGGACCAGCCGAGAAAGAGATTTTTAGAGATTGGGCCGTCATGTGACACTCATCATTTAGGCCATTTACGTGTCAGTCACGTGTCATGCTTCTACTGGCCACGATGTTTTAACCTTATTTGGTAAATTTTCTTATATTGGATAGATGCTTTATGTCACAAAAACATTTTTTCCATTTTTTTTGTTAAGAAAACATTATTTCGGAATATATATTATGATCTTTTGAGATTTTTTGTGAATAATCTTTTCCAAAGTGATCGATAATGATCTTTTCTAAATTAGTGAAGATATTTGACGTGAAATTATATGCTTATCTACGTGTTTAAGATTTTCCAAATAAAAACTTATTGCATACTTGATAAACCCAGGGTCTTGTTTGAACCAAGTTATTTTTGCTTTTACACCGAATTGAAAAAGCAATCATGTGGCGCTTATCTTTTGATTTTTCAAATCTGAAATTTATACCATGTTCTGAAAATTCCGGGATATAAAGTGTTAAAATGCAACAATATGACGTTTTAAATCCAACTTTATAACTCGCATTTCAAACTGTCCAGAAACTTTATAACCGGAAGTTTTCATAAACGAAGTAAAAAGTATACATTATAACCTTAATTTTACAGAACTTCATAAATTAAGCAAGATTCTTAAATCGGTGCAAAATCATTTTTTTCGGCTCAAAAATTTATTCACTTCATAAATTAAGCAAGATTCTTAAAAAGACTAGATCCGAAACCCCGCGCTTCGCGCGCAGAAATCACGTTTTCCGTTTACGGTTAGTCATTAAATAGACCCTAAATTTAAAATGAGTGAACGATGACATAATACAATTCTAGAAACTCGTAAAATGAAAATACAACTACTGCAACGGTAGGCAAAACATATTTATACCCAAAAAAACCTTAAGTAACATCATCTTTCAATTCAGCAATCAAGTGAGAAGATGAAAGGCTAAAGGGAAGAAGAAGGGTTGAATATCAACGGAAGAAATAAAGTCTAATCAATAAATCAAATTTAATCCACTAACCCAATTAGTCTCGATGGATTAATTACGGTGCCCCGGTACGGATTGACATTACTTTGTCAAATCCATCAATTTTTTAGTAGATATAGATATATAGATATATAATATATAGATTGATTAAAATATCTAATTAACTCATATTAATATTTAACCGAAGAAGGAGGGGGCATCAGGATAATACGAATGAATTGAAGAACGGGATTAGATAGGAATGAGTTTGGAGGTTGTGGTAGAGGAAGGAGACGAAGACCATGTGTTCTTAGTTACTGATGAAATTAACATTTAAGAAAATAGATAATTAGGATAAAGATTTAAAATATTAACATTTATTAGGTACAAATTGTCATTACTTCATCAAACTCAACAATTTTTATATATATACTAGAACCGGAATCCCGCGCGAATGTTTTCTGTTTGCGGTTAGTCATTAAATAGGCCCTAATTTAAAATGAGTGAACGATGATATAATACAATTCTACAAACTCGTAAAATGAAAATATAACTATTACAACCGAAATCAAGAATGAAAAACTCGAAAAGGCGTTTGGATACTGTAATAGGCAAAACATATTTATACCAAAAACAAAACTAAGTAGCATTGCGCGCGGGGAATTTACGATTTCGTATACGGTATAATGTTGTTGAATAGACATTTCAAATTGGGCTAATCATATTCAAAATTTTATGATACATAAATGTAACTCAACAAATTTAAATTTATAAACAAAATCAACTTAAGAAAATGATATAGGTGCACACGATGACTTCTTTTAGCAGATAAAGAGAAGTCATTGAACTATTGAGATCTTGGTTCTCAGCCATCACTAATGAGTCATGATCAAGGTACACATGATGACTTCTTTCAGCAGTACGCATAATGAGTTCTTTCAGCAGTACGCATAATGAGTTCTTTCAGCGGATATATGCTTGTGGCTTAGTTGATACTTGGTCAAACCAGGTCTCACCTTTGGTAGTTGTGGTCAGTCGAAGCCTTGATTCCCGGTCAGATCCGATAGCTAGGAGTACCATCTCCATCTTTGTCCAATTCTTCACCACAGACCTGCAACAAATCTCCAATCAATTAATTCAGGCATGATAATTAGTCACGCTTACAGAATCTAACACTCGAGACATAATCTAAATAATGACAACAATCGCAATGCAACTAATGTATACGAAAAGCCATAAGATTTTTTGTTGAAACATTCTACAATAACGTTGAGCAAGAACTCTAACCCAACTACTTCCAGTCCCCTATCTCAACTATAAACATAGAAATTTGAGTGTCCACCTCAACACTTGAGAAATACAATGAAAAATAACGGAAAAGTTAGTTTGAAGGCATAAACTAAGAGAAAGTAACAACTGATCTAAGAAAGAGCATTCTCATACTTCACAATCTCCACTTTTTGTTTTATGAATATACACTGGACACGCCAAGTAGATTCGATGAAGCTAATCCAAGCAAAAGCAATGTCTTCTTCTACTTCACACATGAAAGCTGATCTTAAAAGATGATGGTCCTGCATAATAGTGAAAATTAAATATTTAGGCAAGTCTCATAAATAGTTTAAAGATGAATAAAGTAAGTTCCATGCTATTATCATACTTTGGATTTAAAATGGCAAGAAATCTTTGTGTTTTCTTTTTCAAGATGTTGTCTTCTTCCCTAGCAATTTGAAGGTGTCCATTAATGGTATATTGGTATATAATCATCCATTGACCTGTACTAATTCATCGATCAGAGATAGAGAATTCAGTCAAGAATTTTGACCTTAGATATAAAAAGATCTCCTGATTTTTTAAAACATTTCCGTAAATCATGCAAAAGCCATTAAAATATTAATTATTGTAGATAATTTTTCAAAATGATTAAACAATTTCAATTTAATATAGAATTGGTGTTTGGAATCAGGGCATCAAAAAATATACATCAATTATGTTTGAGAGAAAACCAAGCATTCATGTTCCTTTGCTGAACTGAGCAATGGGGTGACACTGTCAAAATTGCTCTTTTGTTTTTTGGAAAGGTTGCATTGACGTCATTATTCATTACTTTCAACATTGCATGAAAATATGTAGGGTCGGTTGATCTCAGTTGATGTTGGTAGCCTTTAAATAAGATAATAAAAAAATAGGAGCTCTGTACACAATATAGCTTCGCATGTTGCCTTGAGGGTCTTGTGTGTTTAGGGATTGAATCAGTCTCCTTTTTCTTTTAGCAGTGTTGAGCTTGATAAAGTTAGCGCTTGATATATTTACGGAGAGAAATACACGGTAAGATAAAATCAAGATCTTGATTAATTGACTTCAGAAAAGGCATACCTCAAGAGTCATGTACTCACGGCTAATATCTAGCAGAAGGATATTTATTTGAAAATGTCTCGAGCAACAACTTATCAGTAACATTTGTGGCCAAATCTCCGACAATAAGGAATGATCAGAACCATTTTCAGTACACTCCCCAACATTGAATGATGCCAAGTTCATCAGAAATGATAAATCGGTATTGGGCATCACAATCCACCATAAGACTGCAGGGGTTTCTCGGTGGCGGAATGTGAATTGATCCACAAATCCATAACGAATTTTCATGTTTCAAGAATCAAGTGACATGAATACAGGATGTGTAAACTCCATGATTTTGGATAGTCTTATTACACAGATGAACATCAGTATCCACTTGAGAGATCCATCTCCAAAAGAATATGCAATACATGAGGTTCTTAAATAAAATGTACGATCAACTATTGAACATGACAAAATAACCATAATGCGAAATCACGATCCTAAATGACACTAATATATACAACTTATTTTTAATTGCTTGAGAGATCCATCTCCGTGCCCAAGCCTATCAAAAAGTAGAAGTTCAACAACCTTAATCATAGGTATGAACAACTTGGCAACTAAAATAAAGGGTCTAATTAAATTTTTAACTGCTTGGTTTTATAATCACAGTTTTAGCAATCATGTTCATGCTGGAATGAGTATGCTTTGATTCTCCTGCACACCACTTATCAAAAAATCAGTGAATATTACTACGTCAAGAAATTTCCTGAATAATATGTTCTTAACTCGGTCTAGACGTGCCACCGATAAGATGATCGCTTGTTTCAGTCCTTCAGCACACATCTTTATCAACTAATAATGAAATTCATGAGAATGAGATCAAATACAAAAACAAATAATAAAGTAAGAATAAAGAATTTGTTTACATGTGCTCTTTATTTTTCAACGTCACTATAGAGAAGCTCTTCGATTTCAGAGTGCAAAGTAGTTAGCTTCTTCTTCTTATTCTCGGTGTACGGGAAGTCGGGAAGTAGATCGACAGATCACCACCAGGCGAGACAATGTCGAACTTCGGATTGAACACATCGATTCCTTGGACTCGGTAAAGTCCTGGAAGAGTGAATGCCATGTGGATTTTGTTCAGTCCAATCGTATCCTTGCTGCATATCACAAATTCACAACAGAAAAAATAAACCAAGTCTTTGACTCATACAAAAACTATAAAGAACTCGAACACTGGATAAGAAAACACGCTTGACATAGTGAAAACATACCATAAGAACTTTTCCCATCGGAAGAATATGAGATTAGAGCCTCCAGTTCATCCACAATAGCATCATAGCAGAATATATATTAGTCCTAGCAAACAGGTAGAGTCACAGTAATGAAATCAACGGGAAAAATATTGATTCGCTAACAATATTTCGGACACAAAATCAGTGGGAAAAAATACTTTTAATTTCATTGAATGAAAAGACCAAAGGAAAAATATCAATGTTGATGATAGATCAATTAACATACACCATTGTCATCAATGTACTTAAAGTTTGACCTAATTATTATTATTAACTAAATAATTGAGTTAAACTAAGAATCATAATTTATTCTCTAAGCTCGATTCAAATTGAATAAATAAACTACTTAATGAAAATTTCTCATGAAATTAAGTATCAAATACTACTCCTTTGAGTTCAACTGATATTACTGTTACACATCTAGATATTTAGCAAAAACATTTTAAGCCTAAACAGAGCATCATAATTCAATCTCCTATTCTCTGCCTCAAAACTTTACAAGTAAACTCAAGTATTAGAGTACTTGTCTTGAACCAGACATCACAATGGAGATTAAAAATGAAAATTAATTCCCATAGAAAGAGGTAAATTCAACGCAACATTCATTAAATTGCATGACAGGTAATACTAATACACATCTAGGAAATTGAGCAAAAACATTTTAAGCCTAAACGGAGCATTTCAATTCAATCTCCTATCCTCTGCCTCAAAATTTCAACAGTAAACTCAAGTATTAGAGTACTTATCTTCAACCAGACATCACATTGGCAACTGAAAAATGAAAATTCTCATCAAAAGAGGTAAATTCAATGCAACATTCATTAAATTGCATGATAGGTAACCCAGGTATCAACCATAGATTAGAACCAACAATTCCATGTATTACCCATCAAACAATTTGATAAACATGTAGAAGAGAGACCTTTTACCGACATTTGAAACTTCAATTATGCTACGTTACCAGAAATTAGTAAAAAGGAGAAATATACTATTCAAGGTAAGTTGTCTATAATCATAATAATCTACTCAGATTTTGACACACTAACGATGACGGTTAGAGTTCACCCTCTCTAAGAATTGAGATCTTTGGAATTTATCATAAAATCATAGTTGTATCCTTTTCTTGAATTGGATAATCATCCATTTAAGTCAAACTTAGCATAGGTTTTCTGAAATTTGAGTCAAACATGAATTGGATAATCATCCTTTTAGAGCTGAATTGAAAAGTTTGAGCCAAATGAAGTGGAATAGTGAAGTTTCATAATTGAGTACTTGGAAACTTCTGATCTCATTTATGAAAGTTCATTTTTCATTCTACATCAATATGACAAAAAATCTTCAATTCAGCTCTATTCCTGACCCGTTTTCTGTTGATGCATCTCTATCACATTTTAAAACACAATTCCCCAGAATGTCTTCAAAATGGTGTTCGTATTTACACAATAACCCAAACTAAGTGCTGATAGCTCAGAGACAATTAAATCTCGTCGATGGATGCCACTATGCTCAAGTACAATTCTACTTTCATTAAATCTTGTAATGCATGATAACTGATATCTGCTCACATAACTTCTATTTCTATAATTAGTACAATTTTAATGTTATCTATTGTAATTTGTCAATGTAACAATGAGAAGTAATACAATACATGTTTTAGGAAAATAGCAATCTAACCACCATTTGACAGTTGAGATACACAAAGTAACAATGGTAAATCTTTGTTTGTTTTGTTTTGAATGAACAAATTGTTTCCTTAACATCATCTCAGCTCAATTCCTCTTTGAGCTATACTATTTCAGTGTGTAAGTAAAAATTTCAGAACTCCAACTACCTAGATTCACATTTTCTTCAATCTACCAAAAGAAGATACATTTTGACCAGATAAGAGAGATTTGCAAAGAAAATGGTATTAACTAAAATGATTGCGGAAATATTCACATGGATCTTACTTGATAGATCAACAGTCTTTCCACTTCCACTCATCCCATCGAGTATAATAGTGTTGAATTTCTTGCGTTAGAACAAGCGGACTGCAATAAACAAGGACATAAGAGATTAGGAAATCAGCTTAGTTTCTTCTCTCGCCTCGTCTTACATTTCCTTGAAGCCTCCAGTTAAATGAAATAACAATAAAGAAAAAACCATTTAAACATCAAAACGTAAAATGATGGAATGACACAATTATGTATATGTCTCAATCGAACAATTGCCTTTCAATTCTATGAAACTGATAGGAGCCAACATACCACAAAATCATATATGAAGGCCATTTTTTATACAAAAAAATAACTCACTTCAGTGACAGATTTTGCTAGTTTCTTTGATGGTTGGTTTGACAAAAATATGAGTAGCATGATTTGACTCACTGAATTCACCTTCCTTGATTAAACCTCCATACTGGATTGGGAGTTGCTCAACTGGAATCAAACTACCTTTTTTTTGTTGATTTTTAAAATATTATACTGATTTAAAAATATATATGACATTTGAACTAAGGCAAGATTTGACATACTTGAATAACGTCTCGACAGTTTTAAAAGGCCCAACAAACACAAACTTGCTCATTTTCATGTGCTAGAAAGGGGCTTAACATCTTGTGCACAACCATGTACCACCATGGGACATTGATGAAAACCTGGGAAAAAACTAAACTCAATTGTTCTGACTCAAGGCGAACATCGGTCAGTTGCATTTCCACGCATCCAACTGCGAAAATCCAAAAAATGTTTCTTTCCCAAATCTATAGAGTATAAAAATTAAATTTAATGAGAAAACCTGCATGTTTGGCATGCGTGGTATGTAATTTCTTGCAAATTGGGAGAATCCAAGGATCAGGAAAAAAAATAACTCAATAAGAAATGCAATTTCAGATAATGAAGAGTGTGCTTACTCTATTAGAAAGTCAGTACATTAAGCAAGGAGTCACTGGACACAACAGATTGAGATGGATTAGGCTTTCCCTAAATACTAATGCTTCATTAGAAATTTAGCCTTTTATCCAGCAAAATTACAATCTTTCAATTGACATAAAATTAGAAAAAATCGAGTTTATTCTTTGTTGGAAATATTTCCAAACTAACGGACTATTATCCGGCAAAAGAAATTTTTACATGTACAATAAGCTAGGTTTCTAAAATTTATATCCAAGAACTCATTGTTGCTCACATTATGAAATACCATGACTGTTGCTTGCCTGCTTCAAAAATCAGATATGATGTAATCTTCTAATCCCTAATTTTAACTTCACGGTTTTTGGTTTGTCAAACAACTCATTGTTTTCAAACTCGAAGAACGCAACCATTAGGAGATTAGAAGCAGAAGATTTCACAATCTATTAGGATAGAAAAAATAGGGAACCAAAAGAACATAATTAACATAAGCACATACAATCCTCTAATATTTAACCTTTTCTCTTACCCAGGTTTTTCAACAACTTTGAGGGTGAAATCTTATGCAATATTATGATACTTCATGTTCAATACAATTCTTACTTTTTTTGCACGTCATTCCGGTTTTAACTTTGGAGGAAGAAGCAACCTCCTTGAGAGCTTAATCCAATTCAAAATTACACCTTTCCTCTGACATGCACAACATGGCTTTTAACTATTATTTCAGAAACATTGATTGAGAAAGAGAAGTACCAAAAGGAATGGATCGAAGTACATGTAATTGATAATAAAAAAGTCTCTTCAGGGGGAAAATGAGCCAATATCTTTACTCATTCCACATTTGTAATGCATGTTTTAAGGGTAAGGAAATTAAAAACACAAATGTTAATGAGATGCAAGATATTTTAAGTGGGATGCATGAGAAAAATTAACCCCTTCTGGTAAGATCGTTCACATAATAATTTACACGAGCCAAATCTCTTGCAGTCTGGCAACAAAGTAGCAAAACACTATCATATTCCGAATTCAAATACTAACATTCAATAGCAGTAATAAACTTCCAATTCGACCGAACAAAAACCAATTCAAAAACTGAAATGAATTAAAAGAAAGAATCAATATTCTTTAGGCACGGGTCCGACGACAAAGTAGCAAACCCATCATTCTCAGTTTTCAATTTTTTCAAGGTTCTTACCTTTACAGGCATGGTGACAGTCTCCTGCTTGATTGTGGGGATCCCCACTCTCAGCAAAGCATCCATGCCCAATGAAATGAACCACTTCATCTTCGTTGCTTACCCAAACTCCTTCGCCACTCTCCTTCGCCACTCTCCTTCTTTCCCCTTCACTTTCCTATTCAATCGGTAACAAAAATAATTAGGTTTTTTATTTCTATCTTTGCTTCAATTTCATGTTTTGCACACTAATCAATGTTGAATACTTGAATGTACAGAACAAAGAAGCCCCCTCTCAGTCTCTCTATCATCTCTAATGCTATTCTGCATCAAATCAATAGAAGAAAAACCACAAAAAATGTAAATTGCTCACTATTTCCAATGAAAAAGATATAATAGTCATAAAATAAAAGTATGAGCAACAAACTAAACTTTAAATACACAGGATTTAGTCTAGACTGAGAGAACATATGTACTCCCTCTGTCCCATTTTGATAGTCCCATTAGATTCCTACACATATGCCGAGACACGTTTTGTATCGTTAATAACTCAAATGGTATGTTACTAAAAATTATAATTTTTTAATATTGTTAAAGTACTCATTAAGACGAATCAAATAAGACCCCACACGACTATGTTCTTTTTTATATATTGGAAGAAATCTACAAGATTCTCTCGGTTCGTGAATAGTGTCAGAAAATCAAATGGGACTATCAAATTGGGACGGAGGGAGTATAATCATACAGAAAATGGATGTCCCAAACACAAATTATACATAAAATTAGAGTGAATTTCAAGAAGAAGACCATATCAGCTCAACAACAACCTATTTAACAGCTGAAACATGTTTTTCCTACCTAATATTAAAAAAACCAACCACCTTATTTTGCGACCAGGACGCAGAAAGGACTCCAAGAGAGCGATTCGGTTGGGGGCTATGGGTTAGGAAATATAAAAACACCACTATGAAAAGAGAAGATAGGAATCACGTGGCATACACTACACTGCTTCAAATTTTCATAGACATCATGTCAGGTTGAAGGGACAATAAACATGATTAGTCAGTGTTTTAAACTCTTAGTTAAAAGTGATGTGAACTACTGAAATTTTGCAAGCTGAAAAATCTCTAAAACCATAATATAACCAACATTTTGTTCAACTCACGCCCATTTAGGATCTAGTGCACCACAATCTGCACATGTGCGGTTGTCTTTCTGAAGCAATAGATCCCTTAATTTTCTTTTGCCTGCAACAATAGGAAGATATAGCAGAAATGTTTTAGAGTCCAGAAAAGATATGGCAGGTTACATAGCTAATTGTCTATCCTTCAAGTGTATGATTTCCTGTTACAGATCCTTGACAGGGAAAAGAAGTGGCTTTTATATTGGAATGGGAACTCTCATGCAAGAAGAACTATCAAATAATACATGCGGAAGGTCTCCCATAATTTGAGAGGATACTCACTGTTCCACTGATGCAGTATATCTGTTTGATGCAAAACTGTTCTCTTCCTCACCGAATAGATCTTCTGCAGGAAAACATACTCAAAGGTAAAACCTAAACAATGAAACAACAAACCATCCTCCACACACTAAAATGACTTGATTAAAATAATGATGATGAATCAAGGGAGACAAGGATGAGCAGAATTTCATAGATCAAAGCCATGGTGATCAATCAATCTAGTTACACTTGCAGAATCACCATCTCTAGACTTCAATTAGTGGATCTCAACATGAAACCCACTAAGTTAATACTCTTTACTCTGTATCATTTCTGAGCCTGATAAGCTCAAGAACCCAGGTTCACATTGGTAGAAAAATATACCTAAACAGTTGAGTTTCAACTTTCAAGAGCATTGACAATATGTCGGTTCTTCGACAATCAGAAAAAAATACGGACGACACAGCGGGATCCGAGATCTCTATGCATAGACCTAATCACAAATCTGACCGTCACGATGGAGGAGACGTCTGCCAGGATCAACGAAACGAAGGGGAGCAGGAGCTACAAAATTAGATGAATCATGAATGACATTCTTTAGTAGTGCGCATACCTCAACTTAGTCATTGAAGAGCAACTTACTCAAATTTATCTAGGGACCGAATAATCGTGAAAGAGAAATTCATACCCAAACCGGAATGCTCCACTGCGACGGAAGCGGCTATACTGGCGAAGATATGCTCCACTGCGACTTCGATCATCTTGTAGAGGTCACTTCCGGCGGAGGCGGCGGCTTGCTGAGAGGTTTATGCTATCTTCGCGAGGAGAGAGAAGAGAGGCATAGGAGAATTTGAGAGGAAGAGGGGGGTGAAATGAAGGCTGATTTTAGAATTTAGGGAAGAGAATTTAGAAACAAAAAATACAGCATTTAAGCGGTACAAATTGCATTTACTTTTACTTTTACTCTGACAACGATCAACTTTTATATATAGATAGATACTACCATTTTGGGGTCCGCGTATTTTACATAAGTGTTATTGATTTGTAGGAAAAAGTCACACTACTCGTATTTTATTTTATTTATTGTGTAAAATTTATTTTTTATGCAAATATTCTACATGTTGTGTGATATAAAATGTTATAAGCCCTTGATTGATCGTCTTCTTGATTGCTCTTTGTAGGGTTTCTCTAGAAAGGTAATTTGGATATTTGATTAATGCTCATATTACATAAGTTGATAATATATAGACAAAATTTGTAGTTTTTACCAACTTCTGGAGTAATTTCAAAGACAAAAATTTGTTTAGCTGGAGATGATGATCCATTTTATTTTTGTTAGAAAACTATCACTTTATCCTTGAATGTTAAGCATTGAAAACACTTCAAGATACACTATACATTTTGATTATAAAAATTTAAGTCTTAATTATATAAATCTTCATACATTGATTTTATTATTGAGTTTGAGATATATAAAATCCAACAATTACTAATGATAGTACTAAATTAAAAAGTGTCATTAACAAATTAGAATATAAAAATAATTATTGTAGCTTTTATTTTCTTTCGGCTTTTTATAGACTCCAGATATTCCTTATTACAAATGCAAAAGATAAACACGGGTCATAATCTGCACAAAGATAAACGAGCCATAATTGCAAAAGATACATGAGCCATGAGGGACTGCAAAAGATATTTCACGTAAAATTCAAATTTTATTCATTTTTTATTGTGAAAGATATAAAAGAGAGATATAACTGCTAAAGATACTACACTTTAATAAAATTATGAGAGAGTACGTGCTGTCAATATTATATCTCTTTTAATTATCTATAAAGATACTAATAATTGTATATTAATGATTTTATCAGTTCTTTTAGTAAAAAATGTAACAAATCCCGTATAAGGCGAGAACTATGAAAATTATAAATTTTTCACATAAAAAAGGGACCGGGTTTAGATTATAATTGAACCAAACAACGCGCATACACGCGCCCCCCTAGAAGTTTTACGGCCACCAGTACCATGGCGTCCAGCACCATGGATGTTGATGATCCGCCCAACCCGATAACAACAATTCAAAATCCCTTGTTCCAATAGTCACCCTTGGAACAAATGGTTAACAAAGAGCAGTTCCCAACACTTGCTGAAGCACAGACTGTTTCTACAAAGAAACCTCCAGGACAATCTCCCCCGCCGCAAAAATCATTTAAAGCAATGATTATTGGTTCCTCTTCGTAGACGAAGGCAGCACCACCCACGGACATCTGGGACGAACGTCCAGATCTTTTTGACACTGATGATGATGAAGATCCTTCTGATATTGATCCGGTGTGTCCCTCAGTCAGGCTAACAATAGTTGCGGCTGACCGGGGTCAATTCGTCAGACTTGCTATTGAGATTGACCTCACCAAGAAAATTCTCCCATCCTTCAAATTCAGGAAACGAACTTGGCTCATCCAATATATGAGGGCATTCGAATGATGTGCTTCACCTGCTGCAGAATTGGACATGAGGAGGGAGATTGCCCGTTGAATGCAAAGAATGGAGAAGGTGATCAGGGACAATAAGAAACGTCGGGTATTGATGCTGAACCCTGGGATCCTCATAAGGATAAGCCACTAGGTGTTTGGAACTTGGTCGTCAAGCCTGTCCGTTGACCCCCATCCAACCCCACTCCAAAGCAATCTGTTGTTCCTTCTACTACTCAATAGAATGCTTCACAGTCCCAACAGAAGTGGATTCTGGTGCAGCGGAAGGGTAAAGATAAGATTGCCATTACGCAAGAACCACCTCCGGTGGTCCAAGGCTCCAGATTTGCAATCTTTGGAGGTTCCGGCGAGACAGATGGCACTACCGAATCCGGAAATTTGGACGAAAGCATCAGGCTTTCAGTTGAGAAGAATCTGCAAGGTGGGCCCCCTGTAACGGCTCTGCAAACCGACCACAAACCCGCTCTTCCGAAATCAAAATTTGGCAGGAAAAATAACAAAAAAGATATCAGTGGCGTAAATCTCTCTCAATTACGCCGTAATCAAGGAAAGCTATCTTCAAGAGGGAATCTCACCAATAAGGATATGATTTTAAAAAAATCCCAGCTAATTACCGATATTGTCCTATCTAAGCCTTCTGAAGTCTCTCTTACGCTTAAAAATATTACACCACAATCTTTTACCCTGCTCTCCAAGAACTCTGAAGCCAATTGTTCGTCTGTGCAACCCTCTCTTCTCAAGTCAGGCAATGGACCAACTCCAACTTCTCACGGTTCCAACTGTTCAGGCGCATCTAGTGCACAGAACTCAAAGTTTGCTGCTTTCGACCCGTCAGACAGGACCCTACTTGTCTCGAGTGCCGTCCCTAGCAAACAAGATGACGATAGAGTTTTTGCTGATGGTGGCAGAATTCAACCCGATACTCTGTCGGATATCCATGCCACCGAGAATCTTCAACGCTCTGCATAACTTTGCATGAGCTATTACTGCATACTCAGTTTTTACTGGTTCCCCCAGATTACCAATTGTTCCCAATTTTATGAATACAATTTCCTTAATGTCGGACATCAGGATTCTTTTTTGGAACGTTCAAGGTGCGAGGAGAACCAACTTCTTGAACTCTATCAGAGATCTTGTAAGACTTCACGACCCCAGAGTCTTGGCCTTGGTTGAACCAAGAATCAGTGGACCTCGCGCAGAGGAAGTTTGCCGTTCTATTGGTTTTGATAGAGTGTTGCGAATGGAGGCTAATGGGTTCTCGGGTGGCATATGGCTTCTATGGAGGACTTCATAAGTTACTGTCACTCCTATATCTCTTCATAATTAGCATATTACGGTGGAAATCACCCGCCGTGGGGAGGAGCACTGGATCCTCTCAGCTATGTATGCTTCTCCTAATCCAGGCAACCGTCTGGAATTGTGGGATCGCCTAAATGATTTTGCACGTGCTAATAACCGCCCATGGCTGCTGGCGGGGGATTTTAATGCCACTCTAGGGTCCCATGAAAGACACACCAGCTCCCCAAGTACTAATGCTGCTTCACTCGCATTCAGTTCGTGGATAGACGACCTGAGCCTTATCGACTTGGGCTACACATGACCGAAGTTCACATGGTCTCGAGGTAATACGCCTCAAACTTATACTGCAACCAGATTGGATCGTGCTCTTTGTAACGACGCCTTGAAACTTTGTTACCCTGAAGCTACCATCAAACACGTCACTGCCTCTCACTCTGATCATTCGCCAATTCTGCTTCAGTTGGCGCCTCCGATCCAATCTAACATCATCGAGCGTCCATTTAAATTCCAGGCGGCCTGGATGCTCCATGAAGACTTTTCAGCTTTCCTTCTTGACTCTTGGAAGATGGCTACTTCGTTGGACATCTCGCTACAGGATCTTTCAGATAAGTTGTCTCATTGGAACAAAACTGTGTTTCGCAGTATCTTTCTCAGGAAACGCAAGTTGCGCGCTCGGCTTGATGGTGCTCATAGGAAGTTGGCTTCTCACCCCACTCAACGTCTTATTTGTATTGAGAAAGAGCTCCGTAAGGAATTTGATGGGGATTTAAACACCAGGTACTTCCACCTCTCTACTGTGATCAAACGAAGTGCCAGTAAAGTTACCTCTCTTCTGGATGATTCGGGGGTCGTTATTTCTGATCAGTAGGGGTTACAGGACCAGGTCAGGAAATTCTTTGGTGCTCTTTATACTGACGACACTTTGAGCACTAATGCTGCTACTGCAGTACCCGATTTGCCCGTCTCCTTCCCGCTACTGCAGGAAGCTGATATTTTGAGTTTGAATGAGCCTTTTGTCGACACAGAAGTTTGGCAGGCCTTACGCCTCATGGGGCCTTACAAAGCCCCGGGTCCAGACGGCTTCCCGGCTATTTTCTATCAGAAATCTTGGCATCTTGTGGGTCCTCAGGTTTCTGAGATAGTGCTGAGAATATTGAATCTGGGACTTCTGCCGGATAAACTCAGCAATGCTCATATCATTTTGATCCCAAAAATTAGCTCTCCCACGTCTCCAACGCACTTTAGGCCCATATCTCTCCTAAATGTAGTGTTCAAACTTGCGACTAAGATGATAGTTAATCGCTTGAAGCCTATACTCCCGACTCTTGTTTCCCCTGCGCAGGCGGGATTCATATCGGGGAGACAGATCATCGACAACGTTGTCATATTCCAGGAAGTACTGCACACTATGCTTGCTTCGCAGGTGACGGCTCGCTGGATGATATTGAAGATCGATCTTGCAAAAGCGTATGATAGAATCCGATGGAGTTTTCTAAAACAGATGCTGATTCGAGCAAAGTTACCTTATCTCATCTGGAATGGTGGTAAATCCGATGAGGTTATTATGAAATGTCAGACAAGTGGGGGAGATGGAGCTAATCTGGAATGGTGGTAAAGCGGGGTCCTTTATACCTTCCCGTGGTGTTCGCCAGGGCGATCCTCTTTCTCCATATTTGTTTGTCTTATGCATGGAACGACTTTTACATATTATTCAGAGTGAAGTTGCTTCAGGAAGATGGCGACCAATCCAACTCGGGGATGTTTCTTTATCTCATCTCTTTTTCGCGGATGATCTTATTCTCTTTGCTGAAGCAGACGTCAATCAAGCTGAGATCATTCAGCATTGTCTCACCAAGTTCTGTTCAGAATCCGAGGAGCAGATAAACTAAGGGAAAAGCAACATGCTTTTCTCGAAGAAAGTCACTTCAGGCAGACGCAGCGCCATTAGTAGTGTTCTCTCTATACCCGTCTCGACTGACCTTGGTAATTACTTGGGAGTTCCTACGGCTTGTGGGCGCATGACCAATGAACGATATTAGTTTGTGCTTGACAAGATTATAGCGAGACTTCGGGGTTGGCAAGGAAAGTATTTATCCATGGCGGGAAGAGCTACTTTGGCAAATTTTGTCCTCACGAGCCTCCCGACATATGTAATGCAATCGGCTATGATCCCTAGGGGAATCTATGACAAAGTAGATAGCCATATCCGAGGATTTATTTGGGGTTCTTCGTCTGAAAACCGTAAACCTCATCTCCTTGCCAAAGAGGTTATTTGCAAACCAAGGAAATACGGCGGACTTGGGGTGCGATGGATGAGATTGTCGAACGTTGCAACTTTAGCATAGTTGGGCTGGAGAATGACACAGGAACCTGAATCTCTCTCGAGTCGGGTCCTCCGCGGGAAATATTGTCAAGGCAAAAATGATATTGATATGTTTGTTGCACGGTCTGGCTCGTCACACACCTAGACAAGTGTTATTCATGGCACTGAAACGCTCACGCAGGGACTATGCATGGCAGTTGGTAATGGACAGCGAACCCTCTTCTAAAGCCACCCGTGGCTTGTGGATGAGCCTCTTGTTAACCATAGTACTACAGTAATACCAGAGGAGCTGTATGGGATGACTGTTGCTGAGATGTGGAATGGGTCGTCTTGGATTTGGGAGAGCATCACTCCTTTTCTCCCGAGTCAAATTCTGCTCAAGATGACTGCAATACGCCCCTTAATGATCCGGATGCAGCAAACAAGATATTTTGGGGCCCTTCTGAATCGGGACTGTTCTCCACAAAATCTGCTATGCATCTTTTGCTCCCGCCTGATGCGCTTATTCCAGAACCAATCTGGAAATGCATCTAGCGTGTTCCAGCACAACAGAGAGCACAAAACTTTCTTTATCTTGTTGCAAACAATGGCCTCCTCTGCAATGCTAACCGAGTACGACGTCATATGTCATCTTCCATGGCTTGTCCTCGCCGCGGGGAGGACGAAACTCCTTTACATGTGCTGCGTGACTGTCCCAAAATTAGAGATGTATGGCTGGCTCTAAGCGGTAATAATCTTCTTCCTTCTTTCATGACATGTATGACCGTCAAGGAATGGATCTTTACTAATGTCAAGGCTGCAAATTCTTGGAGCTCTACTTTCACCTTCATGCTTTGGCATATATGGAAGTGTCACAACAAACTGATTTTTGAGGGTGTGGACAATCACACTAAGTTGTCTACAATTGTATGCTCTGTTCTCACTGCTTACCAATCAGTCCGCCAACGGCTTGCAGCAGCAGCTGTACCTACTGATTCTCCCCCGGTTAGCAGCACAACTGAGCTATGGAAGAAGCCCCCGATCTCATGGGTTAAAATTAATTGTGATGTGGTGTCTATAGGAAATCCAGGACAGGCTGGAGGAGGGGGACTCTGTAGGGATACGTCTGGCACTCATATCCGCTCCTACACGTTCCAATGTGGCCACTTTCATGCTCTCACCGCTGAACTATGGTCAATCTTCCACGACATCCAACTTGTTGCTGCCTTGAATGTTGATCGTTTCTTGCTAGAATCTGACTCCCTCTCGGCTATCAAACTAATCCATGCTCCTGCAATTACAACCCACAAAGATTATTTCCTCATCCACATATGCAAGATGCCGCTGGCTGCGCATCCTTGGGAGTTCAAGCTCACTCACATTCCTAGATCAGCGAACAAAGCCGTTGATTACATGGCAAACTTATCCCTAGAACTCTCGGCTCCAACATATCAGTTCTCTAGTCCACCAATGAATCTTCTGCATTTTATTTCCAATGACATTCTTTCTGTTGTAACCAATGACTCTCATTAGTTCATTTCTATAATAAAACTCAAGCACTATAAGTCCTCTTTTTCGACCAAAAAAAATGAAAATTATAAATCAGAGCGTGATGAAAAATAAAGAATATAGTATATCCTTAATACTGTTGTGTTAGACGAGCGATAGTCATATTGTGGGGTTGATTGTAATTCTCTTTTCCAAATAATAGCCTCTCTTTTTTAGCGGAAATCATATCATATCATATCATGAACACGGATCATATGCGGACAGCTCTCCTCGTGAGGACGTGCGGATAGATTTTCGTCCATTGATTGATTTTCATCGTGCGGTCCAGAACAAACACTCGCTTATTATCCTTTTAACACTAGGACTAGGAGGGGCATTTCCGTCTTATACTCATCCTAGATCTCCTCTCCTACCCTTTCGCGTCTCTTATGGCGATAATCTCTCCTCCGGCCGTGGCTGTCTCCGCCTTCTATCCCATGGCGATTCGACATCCACGATTAGCTATTTCAGAAGTGTACCCGTCACACCCTTCTATCACTCATTTTTCCGAAGAGACGCCGCCAATTCTAGGTCGAGGAGGTCGGAGGTCCGCGCTTCTGCTTCCATGGTCGTTGAACCGCATAAAAGGTCCCCCAAACCTATTCCTTTTTCACCTTCCCAATTCTCTAATCTTATCTATATAAAAGTTGGTTGTTCATTGCCAAAATTGAATGAAATTGGTACCAATTTAATACATTACTCATTTCTTAATCACCTCCTATTGGACTTTTGGGCATGTATGTAAATATCTTTCTTATATCCCTATGTTATATTTATTTATAGTCTACTTGATTAAGTCACAAATTAAATTAATGTGTGAGCTTATCTTATGACAATGCAAACTTATTCTAATATTATGTTTTAAAACTACTTCAAACATAAATATAAGGAAATAAAAAATACTTCTATTTACAAATATTAATAAATTTGATAACAACAACAACATATTAACAAATAATGTATAACTATATTCAATCACATACGAAAATCCGTAATTTTCTCGCACGGAGCGCGAGGCCCGTATCTAGTCTCTATTCTATAGGAGGATTTCCGACATAGAGTAGACTAATGCCTGCTCCTCTTGCATTGAACTCATTTTGCCTTTACTTAATTCAATTGGATGATTAGAATAGAGTTTATTTTAGTTCTACGAATTAGAATGAGAAATGAGTTCTACAACTTAGCTTGAATTGCAATACTTGTTAGAAAAATAAACAGTTTTTAGAATTTGCTTTGTTGAATTAGGTATATGCATCATATTCGTAGCACTAGTATTACATTCTATAATTTTCTCTAAGTTTATTGAAATTTAGTTTTATAAGTTTACCCCGATCTTAGCCTTCTTAATCCTCTTTTTCTGAAAGATAGGCTAGTGTCATTATGAACCAAGGGAGAAATGAAAGGTATATAATTTCTTTGACTCAGTTGGTTTTGTTCCTACTGCGACTGACATTTAATTTTGTGATTGTACTACCGTTTTATCTGACTTCCAAGATTGAAAACTCTATGGTCTTATATTGTGGTTTGATTGTAGGATCTGTTATCAAAACCCCCATTAGAATGGAGTGGATTGATCTCTAGGAAAAGAGCACTCCTAGGAATTCAATGAGAGTGAATTTTGATTTGAGTATTCCATATTTCTTTTGTGTGTTTGATCAGGAATTGATCAACTGATTATGCAGCACAAGATCACTCAACAAACCGGATTTGGTAATCTGGGCTTGGAATTGGAATCCTGGGCCAAGAGACTTTGTTTCGCAAAGGCGCGATAACAGCCTAGGCAATGATACAGAGGTGGAAATAAGTGAGTCCTCTGCAGATGAACTGAAACGTATGGCGGTGGAATTGGATGGAAGTTGTGGAAATTGCGGAAGTGTTTGAGTAGTGTAGATTAAATTTGGAGGGTAAGCGCGAATTCGTTGAAAGAATGGAGTTTTGAAAGAAAATAGACGCTTCATCATATCCCTTCACTTCACTGCCTCCATTCGCGACTATATCCGCCGCTCAATCCCCACCTCTCATTTGCTTGAATCTCCATCCGCGACGAATGATTGCAAGGTAAATTTGACTCTTTCTTCTTTCCCTCTATTGACTCTGCTTGAAATTGCTTGAATTTCGACTGTGTAATTCCATCAGCGGATTAGGGCTTTTGCAGTTTATAACATACCTATCAAATTGCCAAAGTGTTTAAGTGTCAACGCTTTCAATAGCCATTTCGATCCCCTTCTCATGTCGACAAACAGATGTATTCTTGATCGATAACTGAATAATGCTATCAATCGTTCCTGAAGGGAAATCTTGAGATTCGATTTTTTTGTTACACAGTTATTGCTTTGTATCTATGTACTATTATATAATTGATATAGATCTGCATCTTTTTGATTGTGCTATTCAAATCACACTATCGCTGAAATTAGGGTTTATAATTTGTAATTGATTTACAATCTTTTTCTTTGATAACTCACTCTTTTCTTCTCTTCATGCAGCTCGAAGGAGAAACCCACTCTAGGGTAAGCTTCCGGATCTTGATTCTTTTATCTATTCTAAATTGTCAACATTTCTGAATTATGTTTTTCTGTTTTAGGTTATTCGTTTGTAGGTTTGACCGAAAACTACTTTATTGTTGTGCTGGACTTATGTAGTTGTATCTGATATATATGTCTAGGATATTTCTTTATAAGAAGGGAACCTGTTTGAAATTTCCGATCTTTACTCAATCAAATTAGGTTACGGTTAACTACAAATACATTTTTTTAATTTAAGATGATTTTTAATCTGTATATTGATCTTGCTGATTATCCACTCATGTATTATTATGATTAAATATTCATGCTTTGAATTGTAGTTTAAAGGATTGCAACATACTAACACGATTTGCAAATTAGTTGAATTTTTTGTCTAGTCTTGGGGTTTGTTGTGGCTATAGTTCTTAAAAATGGAGAATGATAATGAGGATTGGTCTAGCTCCAGCGAGGTTTAAGTGATTCCTACCTATGTTTTTTTTTTTTGATAGACTATGTGCATTGATTGGAAATCAGCTTCATGTGTTAGGTTCTAACTTCTATATTTTCTTTGTGTTTCGATTTTTGGTGAAGGTATTGGAAAGGCAATCATCAGAGGTCTCAAAACGTTCAAATAAATTAGGTGTTTATCTTGGTCATTTATAACTATATCATTACTGAAATTGACGAAATATGCTTTACTCTCATTTCTATATCCAATATACAGTTGAGTCAGCTTCTTGATCAATTTGTCACTCTAAAGGGGCCTTGAATAGTAACGTATGGATATTGGGAACCTGAGAAGCGCCTATTATCGTTGCTCTGCTAGACTAAAAAACATTTTCTTTTAACCCATGTCTTAGGTGAGAATTGAGAGCATTGCAAAATAACTTTTATAGGGAAATAGAACAACTTTTTTCTAGGGTTTGATACAAATCTTGGCATATCTTGCAATTGATGGTATTCTTTGTATAAAAATTTGCAAGATGGAATTCAGTGTTAACTTTGATGTTGTAGCTGATGGGTTTCATAATGATTGAGGTAGTTAGCTCCAAGTTACTAAACATCAAATACTGAAAACAAAGTCAAGACATTGTCCATGTTTTATTTTAAAAGTAAGACGATGTATGTGTCATTTCTTGATCTTGAACATTTTTCCATGATTATGAAAATTGTAGTTGATAAGATGATTTAATTCAATTTGTTATTTATGTGTTAATTGTGGTTCCGATTTCTTATCTTCTGTTGTTGTGATTCTAGGTGTTGAGGTCAAGAAGACTGATACGTAATTCGTCACATGGAAACACATTTAGTTTTTTTCATGTTGATGAATGTGGATTTTTTGTTTGGGTTTATTGATTTGTTCAATGAAGTATGTGTGTTGGTGTTTATGTCGTGTTTGATATAAGCTTATACAGAGGAGATGGGGACCACGATATATCGGTATTGGAGGAAGAAAATGAAACCAACTGGTAAGTTGAACTTTTAAGATTTTGGCAGTTGTATGTTTACTCATCCCTTTTTTGTGCCTCTTATTCTTGATACTGTATTTTAGCTTGCGGATTATGATAATTGGAACAAAATAAAATGTTATCAAATTTGTATTCTAGATGGAAGAAATGATGAGCTTCTGGAGTTCATGACCTAGCTTCAGATTTTAGTTACCAGCAAATATATGTTGCTCACTGTTGTAAGGATTGTGATTTTGGATTTGCTTAGGCATGTCTTTGTTTTCCTTTGATTAATGTGGCTTTCCTATAATAGGCAACATAATATGCATTCCTGGAAATAAATAAACTGCAGCTTAGTTGAATTATACATAAAGTTCAGGATATATACCACTCTGATTCGTTATACAAGCTATTTCTGGATACGCTACTAGCAATTCTATGGTCTAGAAATACTGGTTTGGGAACTATGACTTGAAAAACTTTTTGTAGTGGCATCAATTAATATTTGTTCTATGACCAGGGCTAAGGACTTCAATATTTTGTTGGATGATGTGGCTATCACCCACTTATCATATGGGACAAAATTCTCTCGCGCTGTGCAGCAGAAGCAGGTTGCTCAACAAGAGGCTGAGAGGTCCAAAGTTGTGGTGATGAAGGCTGAGCAAGAGAGGAGGGCTGCAATTATTAGGACAGAGGGAGAAAGTGAGTCTGCTAAGCTGATATCGGATGCCACTGCAGCTGCTGGAATGGGATTGGTGTAGCTCAAAAAAATCGCGGCGTCCAAGGAAAAGACCAGTGTATGTTTTGCAAAGAATATGTTTTGCAAAGAATATGTTTTGCAAGGAATACTGAAGGATAAGTTTATCTTATGGTACTATGTTCTTTATATGAGAAAATGAATTGGATTTTTCCCATTATCAGACCCTGGATTATTTTGACTTGGACTTCTAAACTGCATTGTGGTTTGCAGGAAAGATTTTTTGGCTAAATTTCTTATATGCTTCATGATTTTTTTATTCTTTAGAGGGTGTTTGTGTTCAAGCTTCTACCCATGGATCTTTGTAAGCATTGTTGGGGTTTCTGAAGACTCCTGATGTGAATATTCGTGTTAGTGGCATAGGCATTGGTCCATATGGTTTGACCTCTGCAGCAGACACTTATCAAACAAACAAAAGAAGAATATATGTCTCAATTGATTTTATTTATCATTACGAGCTTCTTTTGAATGTAACTTTATATAGACGGACATAGTTGTACGTGGATACTTTGACTGGAACTCTCACCGTGCACTTCAAATCGTTGATAAAGTCTTTCCAAAGGTCTGATATCTATGGTCTTCTTCACGGATGTGGTATCCTACATTTTCTAAACATTGTGAGTCTGGGGCGAAGTCACCTATTCTAATGCTTTCAAGAAGTAGGCAAGGATTTTTCAGTATCTTGGAGGTTTGGATCCCACTGGGGAGGTTAGATTTCGGTTGGAAACTGTTTACTCTTTGTCTGAAATATATTAGATTGATTATGTTTTTATTATTGTTGGTTTTACTTAGTAATATAATGTGATGTAGAAATCTGTTTGTTGTAGATTGCTAAGGAAGCGGGGTTCTTTTCATTCGGCATTATACAACATGATCCATTTCAGGCTAATTTTTATTCAAAAACAAGAAATATGTTCCTAAATCACTCATATATATATTACTGTAATTAAATGTAATTCAACTTCAGGTGTTGGAGAACTGAACAAACGCGAGATAGAGTTGGGGCGCAAAGCTAGGCCTAACTTGAAGGTAAGTTAGTAACAAAGATTATTAGAGTTATATCTATCTTTTGTAATTAGATTAATAAGTTGTGACTCCACAGATTGGTATATGTGGAGAGCATGGTGGAAAGCTTTCATCTGTCATTAACCCTATTACATGGTGGAGCGTTCATCTGTCATTAACCCAACATTAGTAAAGATGTAAGTAATTCTTTAGTAACTTCAGGCTAATGTAAGCAGCGCATGTAAAATATTCATATGTTCAATTTTCTTCAGCATATGTATTCCTCTTTGCTGCACGATTCTTAATATTTCATTTTCTTCTTTACAGCTTGGTTCAATTTTTATGTAGTGGAAGTGAGCCAGTGTAGGAAATTGCTGGTGTCAAAGTGTTAGGTGGTCATAGCTACTAGATTTCAACCTCTTGGTTGTTACATGAGGTATGAGATCAGCTTATTTGTATGAGGGATCATGCATCATTGATATATTGTAAAGAATTTTATTAAAATTCATTTTCCCTTCCAAATCTTGCAGAGAAAGATGAATCTAATGAAGGAAAAGAAAAAAAAATTGTGCAGCCTGCATGAATTTAGAGTTTGTGCTGAATAATTGTTCAATTATGTAGGTACTGAATGTAAACCTAAAACAAGCAGCTTGGTTCAGTGCAGCTCCATGAGGAATAATGGCACTATCTGGCTACATTGCAGGCGCCACTTCAGAATTTCCATGTCGTTTTGACATTCGCCCTAAGCTCAAGCTCATTTAGTCAAGCTAGATTCCTCCTTAGTATACAGGTAACAATCATACTACTTGAAAGAACTTCTGTAAGAATTGATAGAATAACATGAAAGATTAATTATTTGTGAATTACGGTTATCTATATAGTTTAAGTTACTTTAAATTTGAATCTAAATAAATACAGCACCTCAATGTGATGGTGGAACTTCACATCATCCATGTTGTATATATCTGACAGAATGCTAAACTTGATGCCACAAAAGTTGAGACCGGAGATACCAAATAGTCTACTACTGATGCTCCAATTCGTGAACCCGAAGTCGAGACGAAAGATATGTGAGTTTCTAACCATTGTTAAACTATGTTACAGTCAAGTTATTTTCTTTACTTACACCAATCTTTTCGTTACCACCGTTCAGTAACCCTTACACTGATGAGCCGGTTTTACCAAAACGCATGAAATTCACACCTGAAAAAATCAGAACCAGCTGCCTCAAATCCTCAATGAATGATTGGCTTTAGACATTAAACTTTGACTTTGTTCTGTTTTCTTATTTGGATCCTGGTTGTTTTGGCTGTTTTTACGCACTTATAAGCATTAAAATTATGGTTTTGCTTAAGAATTACAATTATGGTTTTGCTTTAGAGTTACACAGTTTTACTGTATTACCACTCCTATTTGTGCAGGTTGTTCAACTATTCTGTTACACATTTTTATTGTATCTATAACTTTTTTCATTACCCCGTATTTGAAGTGTTTGTTGTACATGTTGTTGAGCCGCTCATCATTAATTTGTATGTGTAATCATAAATCACATTTTTATTGGATCCTTATGGAATTTACGATTTTTTTAGAAGAGCATAGTAATAACTTAGTTAGGATTTTTAAAATGCTAACAGCAAAATGTTTATTGATTGAATAAGATGACACATAAGATACTATATACTTATTCTTAAGGTTATCACATTTTTCAGATTTACTGTCGTATAATTTTCACACAACTTACTGTCTTAAGAGATGGCGTATTACTGTTTTAGTCATTTCCTATGGCCATGGCGATCTCATCCATAAGACGCTGCAAATCAGTGTTGTCATTCTCCATACTTACCAACCAATCCTTTTTTCTTTGATCTCCTTCTTTAGAGTAAAAATAAATAAATTAAGATGCCATCTATCAAAACCATTAAAAAAAAGATAGCTTTGTTGCACTGCGGCAATTAAAATCACTAACCTACTGTGATTTTCGCTTTGCTTACAGCTTTTTCATACAAATTCATAATAGATTGGTAGGGATTTGTTGATTGAGTGAATGCACCATTAGAAGAGGCCATTTGTTCTTTGAGATTAGAATAATAATAATATAGTTTCAAGAATGTAATCCCGACAAATTTATATGATTAAAACCTTATCGTTCCCTTACTTATGCTATCACAAGATCATAGACTCATAAATATATAGTCATAACTCATAACGCATAAAGTTAAAGATACAGTAGGGAACGAAATCAATACCCATGTACATGTATTAAATGGGTTAAGTTATTTCTTCGGTTACATTTTCAAAATAATCAAGTTTAGCTTTAAATATTGGCGTAAAGGAGTTTTGCCGTTGCAATTCGTATTCCTATCAACAAAGGGTTACACTGATTTATTATCACCTCTATTGGATTAGAACCAGTGAACCCCTATATATACTAGATACGGGTCTCGCGCGGAGCGGATTTTCGTATGTGATTTAATATAGTTATACATTATTTGTTAATATGTTGTTGTTGTTATCAAATTTATTAATATTTGTAAAAATAAGTATTTTTTATTTTCTTATATTTATGTTTGAAGTAGTTTTAAAACATAATATTAGAATAAGTTTGCATTGTCATAAGAGAAGCTCACACATTAATTTAATTTTTGACTTAATCAAGTGAACTATAAATAAATATAACATAGGATATAAGAAGGATATTTAAAGACATGTCTAAAAGTCCAATAAGAGGTAATTAAGAAATGAGTAATGCAATAAATATAACAAAGTCTCTATGGTTAAGCGCGGAAACGCAGTCTCAGAAACGTGAGATTTATATGTCCTTCGTTTATTAAGATTTGTAAATAACGATACTAAACAACAAATTCATATTTTTCATGCACAGCTACATTGCCCTGTTTCGGTGGTTTCAAATCCCCCCTTTTCATAGGAAGGGACAAAATAAGCACTCCCGATGGTAAAGAGCAAATCCGTTGTGCACCACAGATGACTTCTGCCGGTCTGTGATTCATCTGAAGTGGCTATTTTTTTAATCACTTTTCAATATTCTCAGCATCACGCCCCAAAGCCCAGCCAGCACCTGAACCACTACAGAGGCTGTTGTTCGGCACCACACCTGAGCCTGTTACTTTCCGCTAAAATTAAGGATCTACAATAGTTTATTCTACTTCACTTCGTTTGGAGCACGAATCGACGAACACATCAAACAGTAATTTTATTTCAGATGATTTTAGATACTCAAGCTATGAAAAAGGTTATTCTCGACGTTGCTTCCCTAGGAAAACATCAGCCATTACAAACACTAAACTCTTGCCATAAATGACTGCTGCTTTCATAAATATTGTGAATCTATCTCTTCGAGCTAAACAAGATCTCAAGCGCACAAGACAATACTTAAATCGCAAGAATCAAAGTAAAGCGAGGTGACACAAGAACTTGTTCACGCAGTTCGGGAAAACCCCTACGTCTGCGGAGCCTCAGCGGGGAGACTCGGCCCAAAGCTTTCACTAGATACTCAAAAGTGTTCAAGCACAGATAACAAGCACGCAACCAAATCAGCCAAGCCCTAACAAGAGTTTTCTATCACAACAGAGAACAAGAAAGACCAAGACAAAAGGATCTCCCTTCTCAGATGAACAACGAGCTTCGAGATAGAAGCTCTTCAATCATTCGCCACCAACAGATCTCCAAAGGAAGCCACCGGAGAAATTCCTTCTTCACTGTGAGAACCGCCGCGAATCACCTTTGCTCTTCTCTCTCTCTTTCTCTCTTTCTCTGAAAGCTGCGTTTGTTACAATGAACCAGAGACCCTAGATTTTGGCTTAAGTACCAAAGTCGAGCCCCAGATCACTGAGCCTGATGGGCCCAATTACAAGTTACTGGACCAACACAGAATAAGGCCCAAAACCACAGATGACATAATACAACACAAGCCATCCAACCGAGATAACTCGGGGTTGCTTAAGTGTATAGTCATCAATGATCAAAGCCAAACCAACTCCTATCAAGCTAAGCATCATCAAATTACATGCAAGTCAATCAAGTGCTCAAATCTAGTTACATCAGGGACTATATACATTTAACAAATGCCCTCCTAGTCCTGACTGTAACTCAAACTCCTAAAACATCTAGTGAAAAGCTTTTAGACCAAGTTCTCATCCTCTTCATTGGCTCAGGTCCAAATCTCAAGTGACATCTGCAATGTGCAAAGCATCCCTGCTAGACCTGGCAATCGGGTCGGGTCGGTCGGGTTCGGGTTAAGGGTGCTCCGGGTCGGGTCTTTTTCGGGTCGGGTCATTTCGGGTCTAAAATTACCGGGTCAAAACAGGTCGGGTTGTTACGGGTTTATGGGCGGGTCGGGTCGGGTTCGGGTCTAAAATTACCGGGTCAAAACAGGTCGGGTTGTTACGGGTTTATAGGCGGGTCGGGTTCGGGTTCGGGTCTAAAATTACCGGGTCAAACAGGTCGGGTTGTTACGGGTTTATAGGCGGGTCGGGTCGGGTTCGGGTCTAAAATTACCGGGTCAAACAGGTCGGGTTGTTACGGGTTTATAGGCGGGTCGGGTTTGGGTCGAAAATTTTGGAGTCAAACAAGTCGTTTGTTACGGATTTATTGTCAGATCGAGTCGCTTTGAGTAAAAACTTACCGAGACATAACAAGTTGAGTCGTTACGAAATATTGATGTTAAATTTGGGTCAATCTTAATTGCAAATTTTAATGTATGCTTCGATAGCAACACCACTACATTACCTTCTTTTCATTTATTTGAATAAGTTTGGCATAGTAACTTTTAGTAGATTAGCTAATATTTGAAAAAAAAAACGAATGAAAACATTTATAAATTACAATTTACAACCTATGGACAAGTCAATAACCATCGACTAAATAAAACACGGTAGGTTCAATGCGACGGCAAATAAAGACCTGATATGTTGCTCAAAATCAAAACACATCTTCACAACCATAATCAATCCATCGTTTAATGCAACTCAAGATAGATAGAGTATTAAAATGAAAACAATTTGTCAACTTAGTCACATAATTCAAACTGCAAAAAAATAACAATCTCATAACTTAGAAAGTAAAACATGTTCTTCATATTCTTGTCAATCTTCCATGTCCATTGACATTGGACTATCTTCACTGTCATTGTTGATGTCCATTCTTGTAACTTGTATAATTTTTCGAACAATAATCAACATCGATGTTGTAGACCATACATATTGCGCCAAGTTATACAGTTATCACTAGTTTGGTTTTACAAAGGAGGTGTTATTGAAATGTTAGAAGTTGTGATTGGAAGTTACCCACATGGTTAAATATCTCTAATAAGCATTGAAACCAAGTTTCATTCCATTCCGACATCGTTTGGGCGTCGTTTTTCCAAATTGGCCTTAAGTCCATTTAAGGCCTTTTAAGGTCTTTTAGCTTTTACGCATAGTTTCAAGCCTCGTTTCGTGTAAGCGAGACCTTAATGGGACTTTATATGCCTAATAAGACTAATTTGTATAATTTTTTCAATCATAATAATACATCGATGTTGTTGACCATACATATTGCCACAAGTTAGAGAGTGATGACTAGTTTGATGTTTAGAAAAGGAGGTGTTACTTGAACATGAAGAAGTTTTGATTGAGAGTTACCCACATGGTCAAATATCTCTAATAAGCATTGAAACCAAGTTTCATTCCATTCCGACATCGTTTGGGCGTCGTTTTTCTAAATTGGCCTTAAGCCCATTTAAGGCCTTTAAAGGTCTTTGAGCGTTTACGCATAGTTTCAAGCCTCGTTTAGTGTAAGCGAGACCTTAATGGGACTTTATATGCCTAATAAGAATAAGTTGTATAATTTTTTCAATCGTAATAATACATCGATGTTGTTGACCATACATATTGCCACAAGTTAGAGAGTGATGACTAGTTTGATGTTTAGAAAAGGAGGTGTTACTTGAACATGAAGAAGTTTTGATTGAGAGTTACCCACATGGTCAAATATCTCTAATAAGCATTGAATCCAAGTTTCATTTCATTCCGACATCGTTTGGGCGTTGTTTTTCCAAATTGGCCTTAAGCCCATTTAAGGCCTTTAAAGGTCTTTGAGCGTTTACGCATAGTTTCAAGCCTCGTTTAGTGTAAGCGAGACCTTAATGGGACTTTATATGCCTAATAAGAATAAGTTGTATAATTTTTTCAATCATAATAATACATCGATGTTGTTGACCATACATATTGCCACAAGTTAGAGAGTGATGACTAGTTTGATGTTTAGAAAAGGAGGTGTTACTTGAACATGAAGAAGTTTTGATTGAGAGTTACCCACATGGTCAAATATCTCTAATAGACATTGAAATGAAGTTTCAATCCATTCAGACATCGTTTTACCAAATTGGACCTTAATCTCATTTAAGGCCTTTTAGTGTTTACACATAGTTTCGAGCCTCGTTTTGTATAATAAGACTAAGTTGTACATTATTGGTACTTTATATGCCTAATAAGCGAGACCTTACTTTATATGCCTAATAAGACTAAGTTGTACATTAATGGTATTGGCACTTGATTTTAGTAGTGTTATTGATAGATTATTAGTGTTGTTGACAAAGTATTAATGATGTTGACAATTTAGTTAGCCGTGTTGACAACTTAACTAGCCATGTTGGCAGTCTATTGGTCTCGTTGACAGTTTAATTAGTCGTGTTGACAATTTAACCAGTCGTGTTGACAGTTTATTTAGTCTTGTTGACAATTTAATTAGCCATGTTGACAGTTTACTTTACTAGTTCTCTAAAAGTTTAATTATCCATATTGACAGTTGATTAGTCTTAGTGACAGTTTATTTAATTGTGTTGACTAATTAATTAGTCATGTTTGCAATTTATTATCTAGTGTGTTGACAATTTGTCCAACGTGTTGACAGTTTATTAATGTTGTTGACAATAGTTATCTAGTGTGTTGACAATTTTTTGGGTAAAATTTACAATTTCCGCTTCTTTATTACTTTTATCTTTTTGGCCAAATTTTCGGGTCAAAAACGGGTTGGGGCGGGTCAACCCATTTTTGACCCAAAAAAAATCGGGTCAATCGGGTTGGGTCGAAAACGGGTCACGGGTTCAATTTGACGGGTTATGACCCAGAAAAATCGGGTTGGGTCGGGTCGGGTTTGCGGGTCGGGTTAATTTCTGCCGGGTCTAATCCCTGCAGAACACAAATTTATTAGTAGGCACTATTTTAGTCCCAAAATCAGCAGGATTTACATCACCTAAGATCTTCTTTACAATGATTGCTTGAGACTCTACTTTGTCTCTTATGAAATGAAACCTAACATCAATATGTTTAGTTCTTTCATGATAAACTGGATCCTTACACAAGTATAGTGCACTCTGACTGTCCATATGCAAAGTAGGAGTATAGACCTTACCAGTAATCTCTTCTAAAATACCTTGAAGCCAAATAGCTTCCTTAGTAGCCTCAGTTGCAGCAATATATTCTGCTTCAGTTGAAGACAAAGCCACAATAGGTTGCAGTTGAGACTTCCATGAAACACAATTTCCAGCCCAGGTAAAAAAGAAAGAAGTGGTAGATTTCCTATTGTCTTTATTGCTAGCATAATCAGAATCCACATAACCTTGGAGCTCAGTTTTAGGTAAATGCTCACCATATACAAGACCAATGTTTTCAGTTCCAGAAATATATTTAAGCAAGTATTTCATAGCCTGTCAATGTCTATCCCCAGGATTGGACATATATCTACTTAAAACACTTACAGCAAAAGCCAAATCAGGTCTAGTACAAAGCATTGCATACATAATAGATCCAACAACCACATCATAAGGAACCTTTTCCATTTTCAACTTCTCAGACTCAGTCACAGGACAAAACTGTTTAGATAAGTCTAAGTGCCCTCCTAAAGGTATAAGGGAAGGCTTAACATTAGTCATGGCAAACCTATCAAGAACTTTGTGCAAGTAATCTGACTGAGATAAACACATAGTTCTCTTAGATCTGTCTCTAACTATTTTAACTCCTAATATCTTCTGTGCAAGACCTAAATCCTTCATATCAAAATGAACTTTCAGATCATTTTTGAGACCAGAGATAACAACTTTAGAATTACTGATTAGGAGAATATCATCTACATAGAGCAAGACATAAACTGCATTTTTATTCTTGACATTTTTCAAATACAGACAAGTGTCATATTTACTCCTAGAGAAACCAAGTGAGAGCATACAAGAGTCAAACTTTTTGTTCCACTGTCTGGGTGACTGTTTCAACCCATAAATGGACTTATTAAGTAAACACACATGTTCAGGAAGTTTCTTATCAATAAAACCCTTAGGCTGTCTCATGTATATAGTTTCTTCAAGGTCACCATGCAAGAAAACAGTTTTTACATCCATCTGCTCTAATTCCCAATCATTTACAGCAGTCATAGCAAGCAACAGTCTCATAGTTTTATATTTAACTACTGGAGCAAATATATCATTATAGTCAACTCCTTCTTTTTGAGTAAAGCCCTTAGTTACCAACCTAGCCTTATATCTAGGTGGTTCAAGTTTAGAAGATCCTTCTTTTATTTTAAAAATCCACTTACAATCAATAGTTCTAGCCTTGTCAGGTTTAGGAACTAGTTTCCAAGTGTTGTTGATTTTCATAGATTGAAGTTCTTCATGCATAGCAGTAAGCCACTCATTAGACTGTCTACTCCTAGTTGCTTCTTCATAAGTTTCAGGAGTTAGGTTCTTAACAATGTCAGCAACAACCAAGGCAAACTCAACAATATTTTCATGTACATTTTCCATATTCTCATGAGCTTTTTCAAAATTCTCATGCACATGTTCAATTTTCTCATGTAGGTTAAGGTACTTTCTATTGGGTATCCTTATCCTAGGTTCCCTATCCCTAGCAAGCTGGTAGTCAATTATATCAGTGGGAAAGGATATAGTTTCTTCATGAAAATCATTTAAAGAATTATTAGACATAGTATTTTCATGCACAATAGGACTACTAGCTTCAGTGGACTGAGAATGAACTGTGTTAGAATTACTTACTTCCCCACCTAATTGGTGAGGTTGCTGTACTTCTGTACTTTGTGAGTTGTTTTGAGACTCTGCAGTGGTCTCTGGTTGTCCTTCAGTTGCTTCAGCTCCAGTTGTGAGCTGTCTCGAGAGTGATTGTCCTTCATCAAACTCTTCCTCTTCACTGTCATTAGCTTTGTCATGCTTGTCATCATAGAACTGACCATCTTCTATTTCTTGTGTGTCATGTTGAGTACCTGCATTCTCAATAGTGGATCTTAGCTTTGACTTAAAATGGAAATCACTTTCATTGAAAGTCACAGATCTAGCAGTTATAATCTTATAGCCACCACTTTGAATTAATAGCAATTTATAACCTTTTACTCCGTCTGGATATCCTAGCATAACACATTTTAAGGCTCTAGGTTCCAATTTCCCTTGAGAAATGTGGGCATAGGCAGTGCAACCAAAAGGCCTAAAGTGACTTAGGGTTGGTTTCTTGCCACTCCACATTTCCTGAGGTGTTTTGAAACCAATAGCTGGAGATAGGGATCTATTAATAAGGTAGGCAGCTGTAATAACAACCTCTCCCCACATAGTCTTTTTCATGCCAGAACTGAAAAGTAAGCACCTAGCCTTTTCTAGGACTGTTTTGTTCATCCTCTCAGCAGTGCCATTCTGCTGAGGGGTGCCAGGAACAATGAGGTTATGTTTAATGCCATTAATCATGCAATACTCATTAAAGGGTTTGTTGCAAAATTCTAGTCCATTATCAGTTTTTAAACATTTTAGTTTCTAACCAGATTGACTCTCAACCATGCATTTCCAATTTTTAAAGTTATCAAAAGCCTCATCTTTAGACTTAAGTAAATAAACCCAAACCTTTCTAGTGTGGTGATCAATAAGGGACAGAAAATAATTTCTACCTCCAATAGTTGATACCTATGCACGACCCCAAAGGTCTGAATGAACATACTCCACAGGGTTAGCAGCAACATATTTGGATTTACTAAAGCTATGAGAATGTTTCTTACCAAGCACACATATTTCACAAAACTTCAAATCACATGGTTTCTTGTCAATCAAACTAGTAACAAACAAGTGATGCAGACCAGAATTTCCTATATGCCCTAGTCTATCATGCCATATCTTTGTATGATCAGAACCACCATTGTCAATACCTCCAGTGGAGACATTCAATTCAGGAGAAGCAATAGCATAGTAAAGTACTCCCTTTTTTATGCTCCTAATAAGAACTTTACCGTTTCTGGTAACATCTCTTATTCCATTAAAAGTATCAATATGGCAGTTAAGATCATCAAAGACAGATTCAGACAGTAAGTTTCTTCTCAAATTTGGAACCCACCTAACATTCTGCAGAACTCTAATCATGCCATCATACATCCTAAGAGGTACAGTTCCAATCCCTTTAATAGGTAAAGAGGAATGATCACCTAACATGACCTTCCCTCCATCACAAAGTTTTAAGGTTCTGAAATAGTTTTTGTTAGGTGTAGCATGCATGGTACATCCTGAGTCTAAAATCCAGGATTCATCAACAGATAAAGGGGCAACCATAAGAAGTTCATCACTATACTGTTGGCCAGACTCACACACATCAGAGAAATTAGCTTCTTTTCCTTTAAATTTCTCATCTCTTTTCTTTTTATGACAATCAGAGGCATAATGACCTAGCTTATCACAGTAATAACACTTAATATTAGAAGTGTCTTTATCATGTTTTTCAAAGTTGTCTTTCTTCTTTTTAAACTTGTTTTTCTGCTTATTCTTTCCTTTAACCATCATAACTTCATTCCTAGTTTCAGACTTAGACTCAGACTTGGGCCCTGTTTTAGTCTTAAACACCTTAAGGCTTTCATTTTTCTGAAGTATGGATTCAGTGATCCTAGCTATGGTCAACTCATCTCTACTAAACTGGATAACATCCTTTAGAGTATCAAATTGAGCAGGCAAAGAATTTAGCAGTAAAACAGCTTGGTGAGTTTCTTGAGTGTTATCTTCACATATTTTAAGATCTTGAGTCATTCTTCTAAAGTTGTCAAAATTATCTTGGACAGTAATAGAAGAATCCATCTTAAAGGTGAATAGTTTACACAACAAAGAAATTCGACTAGGCAGTGATTTAGAAAAGAATATTTCCTCTAAACCATTCCATAGAGCTTTAGGTTGGGTAAAGCTTACCACCTGACGAGCTACGTCGTCAGAGAGTCTAATCATTATTTCTGAATGGGCAAGATCTTGCATATCCTTTCTTTCTACTTCTGTTATGCTCAGATCCCATTGTTCAGAAACTGCTTTCCAACACTTTTCACGAATCAGAATGGCTTTCATTTTCACCCTCCACATCGCAAAATCACCAGTGCCATCAAATGGCTTCAACCTTGCTCCTTCAGACATTTGTCAATCACCTTGGAATGACAAAAGCAATCAGTTAGTCGACTGAATAACAGGAGTAACAAAGGCTAACAATAAACCCTAGAATCTGAGAAATAGAAAACAGATGTTAGGGCTTAGGTCAAGAAATCAATAGTCTAATCAGTTTTGAAAGCAAAAACTGATTAGAGAACTAAAGAAGATTCTTGAATAACAGAGCAAGAATCACAGGGGATCTCAGATGCTCAAAATCAGAGATACAGCGGAAGCAGAGAACACCAAGAGTACCAGAAAACCTGGCTCTGATACCACAATGTGAATCTATCTCTTCGAGCTAAACAAGATCCCAAGCGCACAAGATAATACTTAAATCGCAAGAATCAAAGTAAAGCGAGGTGACACAAGAACTTGTTCACGCATTTCGGGAAACCCCTACGTCTGCGGAGCCTCAGCGGGGAGACTCGGCTCAAAGCTTTCACTAGATACTCAGAAGTGTTCAAGCACAGATAACAAGCTCGCAACCAAATCAGCCAAGCCCTAACAAGAGTTTTCTATCGCAACAGAGAACAAGAAAGACCAAGACAGAAGGATCTCCCTTCTCAGATGAACAACGAGCTTCGAGATAGAATCTCTTCAATCATTCGCCACCAACAGATCTCCAAAAGAAGCAACCGGAGAAATTCCTTCTTCACCGTGAGAACCGCCGCGAATCGCCTTTGCTCTTCTCTCTCTCTTTCTCTCTTTCTCTGAAAGATGCGTTTGTTACAATGAACCAGAGACCCTAGATTTTGGCTTAAGTACCAAAGCCGAGCCCCAGATCACTGGGCCTGATGGGCCCAATTACAAGTTACTGGACCAACACAGAATAAGGCCCAAAACCACAGATGACATAATACAACACAAGCCATCCAACCGAGATAACTCGGGGTTGCTTAAGTGTATAGTCATCAATGATCAAAGACAAACCAACTCCTATCAAGCTAAGCATCATCAAATTACATGCAAGTCAATCAAGTGCTCAAATCTAGTTACATCAGGGACTATATACATTTAACAAATATGAAAAAGGAAAAAACTATCTTTGATCCTTGAATTGCCATTTTATGTAGAGTGACTTCTTCAAAAAGATTGAGCTTGGTTTCCCTCATATATTTGGAGCTTTGTTTGTAGTTTACAATTTGTGTCCATAGACCATGGTTTCATATCTTCTTTTGATGTGCATGATTTTACCACTTGGTATATTGTATTGGTATGAAGTGTTGTTGTGCAGACCACCGCAAAATGAGTTTGCAACCAAAAGGTGGTGGTATAGGTTGCTGCGCAAATATGGATGAGTACACAAACGTGTGTCGGAACCATGCTGTTAAAGTGCACCTAACGTTTTGCGGTCGTTCGTCTTTCAGGTTATGGTGCAGGTTGTGTATCATGCATAACTACCACGACATCGGAGTCGGATGCTTATGACTGCTGCTGCGCGAGGATTGAAGCCTGTCGGAATATTGTTGTTGTCAAGAGTTGAAGTCTGCGTGAGGGTCGACGACACTATCATACACACCAGCGGCAATTGCTGTCCCAGAGAAGCTTGAATGAATCAAGAGAACTTTTATCTTTAGTTGTGAAGACACTTTTTTATACTACTTACTGTATTTTGTACTGAGATGAATACTGCACTTGAATAAATACTATGACCTCATTCAAGCACCGCACCACAACGTTGCACCAATGCGAATGTAACAGTGTATCTAAAATATCCATTGTTACAATCCTATATATAGATAAACATTATATCCCTAGACCTTATCTTTGATAGGTGGAAATAATGTTTATCTTTGTTGTTGATCCCGTAACTGAAGATACTGAGCCCCCAAACACTTAAGGTACGTATAAATTAAGACAATAACCAAACGATACACCAAACTTAGATAAAAAAAATGGAACACGCGTAATTAATTGTTTGCAGTCACCACCAAAACCCCAATTTGATAGGAACGTACCCTTAAGTAACCTTTGACGAACATACGACAAACAAGGTCAAACATGAACCATGAAGCTAAAGAAAACAATCCAAGTTACGATTCCACTGCAGTAGTCACTGATTATATCCACAACATGCATTTCTTTAGTCCCTTACTATTTAACGCCCACCCCTTTTGCTATTTACCGCCCAGGCGCCGTGCGTCACGCATGGATTATATCCGTGCGTGACGCATGGTTTTAATCCATACGCCACGCACAGAACAAAACCATGCGTGACGCATGGACACAAACCATGCGTCACGCATGGATTTTTTTCCTATAAAAGCCCAAAAACATCAAACCCTACCATTTTGGCATATTCTTCAACAACAACAACGGCGGCTGCAATCCATAACGCACCATTTTACCCCAAAATCCATCTTTCTCATCATCTTTTTTGCATATAAGGTATGTAAACATTAAGATTTCATTGTTATGGTATGGTATTGATGTATATATGAGGTTTTCATGTTGTTTTGATGATATTTACTTCAAAATCCAATGTGTATGTTAATTAGTTGATTAGAAATGATTAAACTTGTAATATATGAATGAATTGTGTACTTTGTTGATAATTTATTGACAAATTTGATATTTTCATGTGTATATAGTTTATTAGGGTTTTGATATTGAATTAGGGTTTTGTGAATTAGGGTTATGAATTAGGTTGTTGAAATTGGGTATGGTTTTAATGAAATTATTGAAAAACTGTTATAATTTTGAAAAAAGTGTTGAGATTAGGGTTTGAAAGCCATGGAAAAACTGCAGAACACAACCCTGGAATGTGCAACTTCATGCGTCACGCATGGATTGCAACCATGCGTGACGCATGGATGGAAGCCATGCGTGACGCATGGAATTGCACATTCCAGAAACTGTGTTCTGCAGTTTCAGATTGTATTTGATGATATGCTGATTGAGTTTTTGATGATATGCTGATTAAATTCAGTAAACTGATTAATTTTGTGGAATTGCACATTTTATGATGTAGATATGGATGGTGGTCGTCGACCTGGACGGGATACTCGTCAAAGAAACAGAGATCTGAAGAAAAAAGATCCCGTAGTTCCAAAACAAAGGAAGAAGAAGAATAGACAAGAATCGCCTCCTCGTCGTTTAGAGTTTTCTGATGAGATACAACAGCAACAACAACAACAACAACAACAACAACAACAACAACAACAACAACAACAACACCAACAACAACAACAACAGCAACAGCTAGCTTTGTCTGCTGCAGGTTTCGATCCCCAGGGTTCCCCTCATTACTTTCCTGGCACCCCCATTCTGATCCCACATCAAACTATGTTTCCACAACAAACACAGTTTTCAGGCTATCCGGGCTATCCACAACATGACCAATCATTTGTGGAGATGATGAGGCAAGCTACTGGTTCTCATCACTTTCAGAACCCTCAGACGGGTGATGACCAGTACGCACTGGTTGCTTGTAGCAGTGCAGGGCCATCAACTGGGGGTGCCAATGGTGATTCTGATTTTGATTATGAGCAGGAGCATGAGGAACAGGGTCAGGAAGAGGATCGGACCTATGGGAATGTTCATGAAGAACATGAAGAAGCGGAAGAGCAAGAGGAGCAGGAGGAACAACCCAGAAGACGACGACGACGACAACCTCCGGTCAAAAACATATACGTCCCTCAGTTAGAGGGGGGTACTCCTGGAGGTCCACAAATTCCGGAGCTGCTCATAAGCTTTGAAGCTCATACAACCTTTTTTGTGCAAAAAGGAAAGGTATGTAATTAGAATTTGGTTTATAGATTCAATACTTATCATAACTTATTTGGTTTATAGAATTTGTGATAATAAATTTGTTAATGTATGAATTGATTTGATTAACCAAATGGATTATTTGTTGAAATATTTGTAGTTTTGTTGAAAATTTGGTTAAGGTGTGCTGTACAGAATTTTCTGCATTCTGTGTAATGCAAATCCATGCGTGACGCATGGTTCATGTCCATGCGTGACGCATGGATTTGCATTACACAGAATGCAGAAACTGCTTTCTGCATTCTGTACATTGCACCTTAACCAAATTTATGCAGTTTCTGTATTCTGCAGTTTCTGGAAAAAATTTATGCGTTATTAAAATTATTTGTGTTACGTAATCAATTTACAGGATAGAGGCGTACTCCCTTACCAGACAAGACAATCCCAGCTGAAAGATTGGGAACTTAATTCTGACTTGTCATGGGGGTAATCACGCAATTGCAACGGAGCTGACTCATCTCAGGGTATTGATGTACGATGTGATTGATTATCCGCTCATCTGCGCCTTTATAGAAAGGTGGCATCCTGAAACAAATAGCTTCCACATGCCATTTGGTGAGATGACAGTGACGTTGCTCGACATCAAGAAGCTGCTGTTGCTTCCTATTCACGGGAAAGCTATGGTGACCGACCCCACCAATTCAGTCGGGAGAACTACGAACAAGAACTTTTTTGGTGAAAAGGGACGGCAAAATTTTCATCTTCAAAATGAACAGCTCGATAGTTATTGGATGAGCGCGAAAAAGTTTAAGGCGCACATTGAGGGCCTAAATGATCCCGTAGTTCATGGAATGGGATATATATTCCACTTGCTGGCTTCCACAATCTTCACTGACAAGTCACAACATAAGCTCCCGATGAGATTTGGTGCATTTCTAGGGAGTGTTGAAGAGGCAAGAAGTATTTCTTGGGGATCTGCGGCGCTAGCATATTTCTATCGCCAAATGGGCATCGCTACACGCCAAAATTGTGGTTTGATCTCATTTTGTTTCACTCTCCTTCAAGTAAGTTTTTAATTATTTAGGAACTACATTTTTTAGCAATCATAACTTATTTCTATGGTTTTAATGCTAACTATATTTTTTAAATGGTAGGGTTGGATATACACATACTTCCCATCCTTAGCAGCTGGTGTTCGGCGTAATCCTGGTTGGTCAGTTGATCATCCTTATGCGTTTCGGTTTCTACCAGAGGAAGCGTTGCCGAACTACGACCCTGAAGCACGAAACTACAGAGCTGAACTAGATGCAATGAGGGCGGATCAGGTATTTGTGTTGCATTTTGTTTACATTTTTAAGCCTCAGTTTTTTTGCAATTCCATGCGTCACGCATGGATCTGTGTCATGCGTCACGCACGAATCAAATCCATGCGTCACGCATGGAATTGCAAAAAAAACTGAGGACTTTTTTTCATCATCTTTGCTTGGACCTTTAATGAAATTACTGTTTGAGTAATGGAAGACGTTGATATTGTTTTTAGGTTAATTGGAACCCGTATGGTGAAATCGACTTCAGTGATCCTGCCTATGCTCCTGCTCTTTTTTTCGGGGTGCTGAGCTGCATGGACATAACCGAGCCCCACCATCCCGATAGGTCGCCTAGGCAGTTTGGTAGGGTGCAGATGATTCCCAGGCCTCCAATTTCACCCCTTAGAGCCCATAGGCTCATCAGCCCTAGGTCATATGTGGTGAATTATGATAGAATGGCGTGGAGTTGGGAGGGGATGGATATCCACAGGGCGACCCTGGAGCAGATGGGACCACCTGCGCAAACAGGTTTTGAAGAAGCTCCGGAGTATCTTATGTGGTACATCCCCCGCACTCATCGATTTCTGATACCCGGCAGACACGCTAGCTTGGAAGCACAGCAGGTAATACATTTATCTCATGTAACTTGAGATCTTGATTTTTCTTTAAGTTTGATTTAAGGTAAACATTATGCAAATAGCTTATTTCAATATTTATTTTTATTTGTAGGTTTTTGACAGGGTCTACGATCACTTGTCACCATATGCAACCTTGCCTGATCCCTATGATGTTTCTGCAATGCATGGAGCCATAACCGAGGTCCTTCAAGATATTGAGCCGTGGACAACTATGTATCAACAACATCGGTGGTGATCTTGTTGGATTGGGTTCGATTGTTTTTTATGAACTGTTTGTTTTCAGATTTTCAGGATTGTCCTTTTTTCGTAAGGAAACTATGACGTTGTTGGATTGATGTTGTTGGATTGTTTGTTAAGGTTGTTTTGTGTTTGAACTTTTCAATTCTGATTAGCGTTGTTGAATTTGTTGGATTATTTGTTTAGGGTGCACAAGACATAAATCTGCATTCTGTTAGTCAAATGTCGAACCATGCGTCACGCACAGATGCATTCCATGCGTCACGCACGGATGGGTTCCATGCGTGACGCATGGAATTGTTAACCTACGCCTATAAATTGACTCCCTCAGCATACCATTTCCACTCATTAATCTCTCCTTTTCACTCCCTCAGCCTGTAAGTTGATTCTTGAAGTTCTTCTTTGAAGCTCCATATTCCACATCTTATTCCTTACTTTCTCACTTGTTTTCTTACATTGTATTACAGATTGGAAACCAACATGGCATCATCCTCATCATCATCTTCAATACCACAAGAAGGCAGCACCATTCAGTGTCCAAATAAGAGGTGTAGGAAGTCTATCACGGTTTTCAGCGCTAATGACAAGATGAGACCAGACCAGTATGGCCGAAGGTTTTTTACATGCCAATGTAACTTCAGGTGGGTGTTTCTTGATCCTGAGTATGACCGTCATCATCTCCGTGTTATGACGAAATTGTTGGAGGAAAACCGGACTATGGCAGCGAAACTGGGAATCTTTAACGAAGAGAAAGATTTGGAAACAGCTAAATGGTGGGTGAAGGAGCTCTATGAGGATTTTGAAGAGAAACCAGCCGATTCTGACGATGCGTAGTGGTCTTAGTATTTCGTTCCTTTTAAGATGTAATGTGAAGTGTCTTGGTGTTTTGTCTTTGTTATGTTCGTTTTAATTTACGTTTCAAGAATGAGTCTTTTTTATGCTGTAATGAATCTGTTTTATTTTGTAATGTATCGGTTTTTTGTTGAAACGTATCTGTTTTATGTTGTAATATATCTGTTTTATGTTGTAATTCTGATGTCTCCTTTTCATAAGACTACTCATATGTCTCCTTTTGACAAGACAACTCATATGTCTCCTTTTGACAAGACAACTCATATGTCTCCTTTTGACAAGACAACTCACATGTCTCCTTTTGACAAGACAACTCATATGTCTCCTTTTGAGAAAACAATTCGGAAGTGTTGCTTTTGACAAGTAAAGCTGAAATGGAATTTCTGCATTCTGTAGGAAAAATGTAATTCCATGCGTGACGCATGGACACGAACCATGCATGACGCATGGATTGACTCCATGCGTGACGCATGGAATTGCATTTTTCCTACAGAATGCAGAAATTCCATTTCAGATGCAAAGCACCTGTTTCACGTGAAATGTAACCCAGAAATACCACATAAAGACTGAAATGTGCATCAAAAGATACAACCTTACAACATTAGAAGGTAATTCGAAACTCAAAATAAAATACACATTACAACATTGTCATGACTGACAATAACTCTTGAACTAGTAATCGTTTTCATCATCGTCTGGAATTGTGATGCTTTGTTTGGACGATTGATGTCCTCCTCTTTTCGGGGGGGTGTAAGCCCCACATCTTTGCCACACTTCGTCATACAAGGCCGCAGCAGATTCTTCACAATTACGCTCCCAAAGATTATAAACAGGTGGTAGTGGACATCCATCCTTCAGGCGAATCTGAGATAGATTTTACGGAATTGCATAATTAAATTTACATGTAATGCACTAGGTAAATAGAAATTGAAAAAAACATACCGGGATGAAATGTTCTTCCTGTGTGAGTAGTAATAGGCAAACAACTTGCATCTTGGCTCCAGGTTGACCATACCAAGTCGGAAGTCTAAGAGGTAGGAATGTCTGTTTAATTTGCTCGCCTAGACACACAAAGACACAATTACATGCCGAAGCCACCAAACATGCCATTTCTGGTACGGTAAGCCACTTATCCCTTGGAGCTGGGTAGTAATCGCTTTCCCATGTAAGTTGATGTATAGCGGACTCCAATGTTGGATTTACTTCTCCACCAATCCACGCGCCTTTAAGTAAATGCCAAATCTCTTTAGCCTTTCTTATCATCTCTTCTCGTATGAACTTCCAATGCTCTTGGGTCCCACCTGTTACATGACTCTCAAAAACAGATTGAGTGACGGAATATTTTGGATAAAGTGTACATTAGAGTGAAGATAATATCGTTCACCTGTTTCCATAGAAATAGATCTAAACCCGCAGTTTCCATCGGCTCTGATGTCAAACCACCCCTCCACATATGGTCTCATGCACATTGGTATCTTTCTAATGTACTTAGAAGGCGCATACATTTTTTGTGGAGCGGGAGGTGCACCAAAGGGTTTAGGAACCCTTTGCTTCTTGGGAGGTGTTTCTTCCAAAGCTCTAGACCTCATCTCTTGGTCGGTGTATTCCCATGCTGACTTCTTTCTTTGTGTAGATCTAGGCACTTTGTTAGGAGCTCCTTGGGGACGACCACCGGTGTGTTTCGAAATAGGCGGCTCTTTGAGAGGTGTATCCACTTTAGCTATCTTTCTGACAGATTCAATACACTTCTCTTGATCATGTGGTGACAAGGTGTTCCATGTTTCTTCATAAAATTCATCAAATAAACGTTTTGCCACGTTTTTCTTAGTTTCAAGATGACACTGTGTATCCACTTCTTCCAAAGACAACGTACTCCAAAAAGGATGCAAAGACACGGGCTGAATTGGCATTTGTTTCTTCACACAAGTCGCAAGGTCATGGACACACAGCATCCCGTCTCTGACCTTGGTTGCACAATCGCAATATTGTGCATTGTACATGCCTTGTACACCTTTTTCGTATTCTTTAATCAAGAGCTCCATTGCCTTGTACGAAACTTTGCACTTCAAATGTACAAACAAAGATGTTTGGTGAACAAGTCTAAACGTCTTTGTTAGACTCTCGTTAAATGAACCCAATATCTCTTTCAGCTGGTTTCGTGCCATGTCACTGTATTCCTCAAACACTGTGCCGAGCCTACCTTGTCCACCACTCAAATATGACTTCAAACAGGAATGCGCTCCTTCCACTCTGCATTTTTATTAAGGTGTTCAAACAGGAATGTGCTTGTGCAGTTTCTGTAAACTGCACATCCATACGTGACGCATGGAACAAATCCGTGCGTGACGCATGGAACAAATCCGTGCGTGACGTATACATGTGCAGTTTACAGAAACTGTTTAAATTCACAGAAAACTGAATATAGTTGTGTAAGTGCAATTATAGATAAATTACCTGTTTGTCGTGTTGCTTCCAAGAGTAAACACGTCATCCGTCCATGCCGACACACATCTTTCTTTGAAAGGACCAAGCCAACTGTCTCTAACATATTGTAGTACGGGAATATGCGCGTTCCAATCTCTCTCTATAGTATCCAACTTTTTTTCATATCCTTCTACGGTGGTTTCCTCGAACAAGTTGTAGTAGTCGTTGGATAAGTTTTTTCCCTTTAGTTTCGATCTCATTTCGAGGGAAGCTTTGGCCTCTATGTTTTTCCTTATATGTCGTCTACATAGAAGAAACTTTGCAGTTGGAAAAAGAAGATTCGTTGCACTCATTAAAGCTTGTTCACGGTCGGTGACAATGCAAGTGGGCGTTGCTCCAATTCTTCTATACATCTCTTGAAGTTGTTGCATTGCCCACAAATAATGCTCTTTAGTCTCGCCCTCAAGAAATGCCCCACAAACTACAAAGTTCCTCCATGTAGACGTGATTCCAACAATCTCGAAAAATGGCATTTTGTACCTGTAAATAAATAATTTGAAATAATATTATTGCAATGTTATGGAAAATCATATGTAATGGTCAATAATCACACAAAACTTACTTGATTGTGGCATATGTGGAGTCCATTATAAGTACATAGGGAAATGATTTCAAGAGCTTCATTGATTCAGGGGACGCAAAGAACATATCACCAATCATAGATGCATCATCTTTGCTTGTCCTATACTCCATAAAATAGTCGCTCTGTTTGCATTTGTAGAAAAACTCTTGGATAACAGTTCTTCCTTCCCTGTTTTCGATCCTCGTCTTGGCCATCAAATTGTATACTTGTTTTTTTTTTGTAAGGTTCTTTGGAGACTTGTTGAGCATAGTGTAAATCTCATTTGGTTTACAATGAGCCCTGGTCATTTCAACTACTGTACACACTTCATCAGGCGTCAATCTGCCTGCAAACGCATTCCCAAACAAGCTACTACCAATAGGATGGTTGTGGGTACCTAACATTACAGTAAGTTTCCAAGCCCCTCTATGCTCCTCTAGAAGTTTTAATTCGAACCAACATCTACATTTTTTCGTCTTGATGTTTTTCCTCACTCCCTTAGCTTTTGAGTAATTCACTCGTCCTCTATCACAGATAAGCTGAAGTTTTCCAGATTTTGTTTCGGTAGGTGCTCTACTCCTTCCATTGACTATGCAAAAGTTGTTGGCTTGTGCAATGTTAACGGCCCAATCCACTCCCTGTTGTCTAGAGGGGAATACCAAGTCATTTGCAAACAACTCTGAGTAATCAACAGAGACATATTGTTCTTCTTGAACTTCAATATCAAATTCTGGTGCAGTACGCAAAGGACGAAACACATTTAAGCTACTTGTGTCTGAAAGTGGCCTCATCAAATGCGAAGGCCATTGCGACAAACCGTAACCGGTTCCAAAAGATCCAGTGTTGATATCACCAAACTGTGATTGCGGTTGCTCCCATGTTGTCAAATCAATGCCCAAATCAAACGAAGGTATGTAGTCGAGGTATGACGGAGGTGGGCAGTCATTAAGAGTAATCTTGTCTAATCCAGTAAACACAGAAAAGTTCATCTATGCACAAACACACAGATAACAAACCAGTTAAGCTTCTGTATGGAAAATCCATACGTCACGTGTGGATCCATTCCATGCGTGACGCATGGTTACAACCCATGCGTGACGCATGGCTCCACTCCATACGTGACGCATAGAAATACAACATGCAGTTTCATTCATCTTTTGTCATGGTTCGTATGATTCTGTTAACCACACTATGTTTCATTAACATTTCAAACATCATACATCATAAATTCAAAAGTCAACATCTTTTGTCATACAACTAATACCTTTAACATGTGAAGTCCATAAAACCCAACAAGTCAAACCCCTAAAACAAGTCAACACCTTAAAAACTAATATTATAATACTTTTCAAACATCATAATCACTAAAGTAAACAAAAAATCACAAATCAACATCTTTAGTCATACAACTAATACCTTGAACATTTGAAATCCATTAAACCTAACTAAATCAAACCCTAAAAGAAGTCAACACCTTAAAAATTAATATTATGAACAAGAAATGTTACCTTATTAAGATTGTAACTTGAAAATGGTGCTTCTCCACCTCTTTCATTGGTGCATTCCTCTTCATTCTCCATATAGAAAGAGCTTTTTTGGGATAAAATGGTGTGTTTTGCTCTCAAGAATGTTCAACAATGGAGTTAAAAGGGTTTTGACATTTGAAATATGGAAAGAAAGGAAGATAATAGGGGTTAATGTAGGTGTTACGGAAATGGTAAAAAAAATTAATGGAGTTATTACAGTAGGTGAGACAAGACGTGCTTGCTGCATGAGTTCTGAAAAGAAAATCCGTGCGTCACGCATGGTTGCCATCCATGCGTGACGTGTGGTTTGCAACCATGCGTGACGTGTGGTTTGCAACCATGCGTGACGTGTGGTTTGCAACCATGCGTGACGTGTAAAATGGCACATGATCCCTTTGATTCTTAGTAACACTGATGTGTGCATGATTTCCAATCAAAATAAAATTACATATTGTCAAAGGTTGGACATTTAGGCCACGTAAGAAGTCCAAACAAAGGATATGCTACTTTACAAGTTAATAGTTGTTATTGGGAGTTACCCACATGGTTAAATATCCCTAATAGGCATTGAAAACAAGTTTCATTCCATTCGGACATCGTTTGAGTGTCGTTTCGTCAAATTGGGCCTCAAGTCCATTTAAGGCCTTTTTAGGCCTTTTAGCGTTTACGTGCCTCATTTCGTGTGTGCAAGACCTTGTTGCTACTTTATATCCCTAATAAGAGTAATTTGTATTGTAGTTTCAACAATAATCAACGTCAATGTTGTAGAATATACATATTGCGACAAGTTAGAGAAATACGACTACTTTGTTTTTTACAAAGGAGGTGGTACTTTAAAAGTTAGAAGTTGTCATTGGGAGTTACCCACATGGTTAAATATCCATAATAGTCATTGAAAACAAGTTTCATTCCATTCGGACATCGTTCGAGGGTCGTTTGGCTGATTTGGGCCTTAAGTCCATTATGGCCTTTTTAGGCCTTTTAGCGTTTACGCATAGTTTCGAGTCCCGTTTTGTATGTGTGAGACCTTATTGGGACTTTATATGTCTTATAACACAATTGTGTATAAATTTTTCAAACATACAAAAAGATCAATGTTGCGACCATATATAATGCAACAAGTTAAGCTTGTGATGAGTAGTTTGATGTTTTACAAAGAGAGCGTTACTCTAAAAGCAAAAGGTTTTGATGCAAAGTTACCGACATGGTTAAATATCTCTAATAGGCATTGTAAACAAGTTTCATTCCATTCCGATGAATTTTCGACGACGTTATGGCGAATTGTGGTTTTAAAGCCGTTAAAAACAACACGACAAATGAATTATTTTGCGTGACATAACTACAAATACATTGAATACATTGAAATTTATTACATAAGCAAAAACATATACATTGAAATCCATGCGTCACGTATGGATACAAACCATGCGTGACGCATGGTCACATTCCATACGTGACGCATGGAATTTTTTGCCTATAAAAGGCCCAACATCAAAACCCTACCATTTTGTTCTCTTCCTCATTCTCTTGACGGCGGCTGAAGCTCTATCACGCACGGATTTACCCCATTTTCAACAATTTTCATCATCTTTCTACATATAAGGTATGTAAACATTAAGATTTCATTGTTATGGTATGGTATTGATGTATATATGAGGTTTTGATGTTGTTTTGATAATATTTACATATGTAGATCCAATGTGTATGTTATACTTTGATTAGAAGAGATTAAACTTGTAATATATGAATGGATTGTGTACTTTGTTGATAGTTTCTTGTTGAATTTGATATTTTCATGTGTAGATAGTGTAATTAGGATTTTGATACTGAATTTGGGTTTTGTGAATTAGGGTTATAAATGAGGGTGTTGAAATTTGATATGGTGTGGTTTTAATCAAATTATTGACAAACTGTTGAATTTCAGAAAAAAATGTTGAGATTAGGGTTTGAGAATATATTAGAAAGCAGTACTGAAGTTCTGGAAGTGGCAATTCCATGCGTGACGCATGGAATTGCCACATTCAACATTTAGACTATGCAGAAGTTAATTGATTATGTAACTATAATTTGGTTATGTTTGTGATTATACAGATGTCCTATTCCGATCAAGAATCTGATATTTCCGATATTAGTACGGCGTCTAGCGTGGCAGACAACTTTGATATGCTTGAACGGGAGAGACGTGAACGGGAGAGACAAGAACGTGAGCGACGTGAACGGGAGAGACAAGAACGTCAAAGGGAGAGAGGGGAACCATCCACTAGACCAAGGATGACCGCACGAGAATACATGAACCTCTTCAAGCCGTTCAACCCTCGTTGTTAGATCTACTTATTATGTTGAACCTTATTATGTTGAACCTTATTGTGTTGCACCTTTGAAGATTGAACCTTATTATGTTGAACCTTATTGTGTTGCACCTCTGAAGTGTTGAACCTTATTGTGTTGCAAGAACTACTTGTTTTTTCTTAAGAGTGTCTATTTTGTAGGTATTTTAAAACATGTCGACTCGTTTCACTTTCAAACTAGGTTTCACATTTCAAATATCATAAATCAACATAAATTCACATATCAACATGTTTAGTCATACAGCTAGTACGTGCTGACATGAGTTCTGAAAAGAAAAACAGTGCGTCACGCATGGATATAATCCACACGTGACGCACGGTTCTATTCCATGCGTGACGCACAAAAGGACACATGATCCCTTTGATTCTTAGTAACACTGATGTGTGCATGATTTCCAATCAAAATAAAATTACATATTGTCAAAGGTTGGACATTTAGGCCACGTAAGAAGTCCAAACAAAGGATATGCTACTTTACAAGTTAATAGGTGTTATTGGGAGTTACCCACATGGTTAAATATCCCTAATAGGCATTGAAAACAAGTTTCATTACATTCGGACATCGTTTGAGTGTCGTTTCGCCAAAAACCGCCTTAAGTCCATTTAAGGCGTTTTTAGTGGTTTTAGCGTTTACGTGCCTCATTTCGTGTGAGCGAGACCTCTTTTCTACTGAATATCCCTAATAAGAGTATGTTGTATAGTATTTTCAACAATAATCACCGTCAATGTTGTAGAATATACATATTGCGACAAGTTAGAGAGTTACGACTAGTATGTGGTTTTACAAAGGAGGCGGTACTTTAAAAGTTAGAAGTTGTGGTTGGGAGTTACCCACATGGTTAAATATCCATAATAGCCACTGAAAACAAGTTTCATTACATTCGGACATCGTTCGTGTGTCGTTTCGCCAAAAACCGCCTTAAGTCCATTTAAGGCGTTTTTAGTGGTTTTAGCATTTTGGCATAGTTTCGAATCCCGTTTTGTATGTGTGAGACTTTATTGGGACTTTATATGCCTTATAACACATTTTTGTATAAATTTTTCAAACATACGTGAACATCAATGTTACGACCATATTGCAACAAGTTAAGCTTGTGGTGAGTAGTTTGATGTTTTACAAAGAGCGTGTTACTCTAAAAGCAAAAGGTTTTGATGCAAAGTTACGGACATGGTTAAATATCTCTAATAAGCATTGTAAACAAGTTTCATTCCATTCCGATGATGTTTCGACGACGTTATGGCGAATTGTGGTTTTAAAGCCTTTAAAAACAACACGGAACATGAATTATTTTGTGTGCCATAACTAAAAATACATTGAATACATTGACATGAATCATATAAGCAACAAAAAAACATATGAAAATCCATGCGTCACGTATGGTGTAAAACCATGCGTCACGTATGGTGTAAAACCATGCGTCGTGTGTGGATTAATTCCATGCGTGACGCATGGTTTTATGTTGCAAAATCTTATTTTTATATTTAGAATGCTTATATTGTTGTTATGTTGACGAATGTTCAACCTTATTATATTTCAAATTGTATATGGTACGCCATACATATTGCGACTTTGTTCGGTTTTCAAACTATGTTTCACTTACAAAGGTCTAAATTTGATTTTCAAGTTACACACATGATCAAATAGACATTATAAGGATTGAAACAAAGTTTCATTCCATTTCGATAAAGTTTCGATGACGTTTTTATCGAATTGGGCTTTATCGCCTTAAAAAAGACACTAAAAATGTATTTCTTTGCACACTTATCTAGAAATACATTGAATACATTGAAAGTTAGAAGTTTCATATATGCAAATACGTGCGTCACGTATGGATTGTATCCGTGCGTCACGCATGGATTGTATCCGTGCGTCACGCATGGATTGTATCCGTGCGTCACGCATGGATACAATCCGTGCGTCACGCATGGATACAATCCGTGCGTCACGCATGGATACAATCCGTGCGTCACGCATGGATACAATCCGTGCGTCACGCATGGATACAATCCGTGCGTCACGCATGGATACAATCCGTGCGTCACGCATGGATACAATCCGTGCGTCACGCATGGATACAATCCGTGCGTCACGCATGGATACAATCCGTGCGTCACGCATGGATACAATCCGTGCGTCACGCATGGATACAATCCGTGCGTCACGCATGGATACAATCCCTGCGTTTTCTGGAATGTGCAATCCGTGCGTCACGCACGGATTAATTCCATGCGTGACGCACGGATGACATGGGCGGTAAATAGCAAAAGGGGTGGGCGTCAAATAGAAACTATGTTTCTTTATCATGATTTTATACTGAAAAAACTACAAGCCCTATACCCCACATAATTAACATCGATACATTTAATTAAGAATAGAATTTCAGCAATACTGAAATGTAAATTAACAATGACCTTATCGGCCAACAGAGAAACGAAAAAACAAAAAGTTGAATTTCAACTGAAAGTTATAGTCTATACAAAATTTCTGAAGCTCATTTGCTCAATATACACAGGTGCAGTATCGAGCAAATAAACCTCAAAATTGAACGCAAATGGACTATCTAAAGAGAGAGAGAGAGAGTTGAAGAGATGACGAACATGATCGTCCCACCGAAGCCCTCCTCTCCAGTTTGCAAACTGCACCTTGAAGTGAATGGGACAATTTAAAGAGACGAAATAAAATTTAAGCAAACAGACAAGATAAATTAATCACACCGTAACATCGGTTTGACCACACAAGCACATGCGGTAAATTGAGAATGGAGAAATGCATCAAACTGCAAACCTCCACTATTAACTCCTAAAATATATATATATATTTCCACTTCATACCCCCATTTCACATTATTCACGTAATCTTTTCTATAATAACTGTTACATTAAACTAAATCAATACCCCTATTTATTTCTTTTTGTTAAGTTATATGAATTTTATGATCACATTGCATACAATAAATTAATTGCTCAAATTTCTTTTGAAAGATTACCCAAAAATAATAAAGATTAATACATAATACGCCACAAACAAATTAGATAACAAGAAAAAAACATCAAACACCACAGAAAAAGTGATGTACGTATGCTGGAGCGTCTCCCATAGCAACCCGTGAAGCGATCCCGTAGCCGAGCTGAAGGCCAGGAAGATGATAAGAGGCGATGCTGTCAAAGATGGGCTGGAACTAGGGCAAAGTTGAATGGACGGATCAGACGTCCAATTGAGAAGATATTTGGTCAGAGTATACTTCTTGGGCCTATCTTGATTGTGTCCAAAGTTGAAGCCCAACAGAGGCTCAATGAGGAAGATATGATTGTTGCAAGATCCGAACTTGTTTATGTTCGTTTAGGCAAAGGAAAGATCGGATTAAGCTCTCCTTTGGATATGTTTCATTACTTGGGCTTATCTTCATTGTGTCCAAATTTGACGCCCGTTCGAGATTGGACGAGGCTGCCATGATCAGAACAAGTTTCAAGAAATTAGGGCTTTTCGAGAAGGCTATTTAATGTGTGTTTTTCTAGGGTTTTAGGCAGATTAGACAAATTGAGAATTGAGATTACGTTTTTAGTTTTGAAGTTGTTTTGACGTCTTTAGCTGTAACTTTGGATTATATTGAATTGCAAGAAGTCAACGCTTGGTTTGATATTGTCCTGGTTTGATATTGAATTGCAAGAAGTCAACGCTTGGTTTGATATTGGCCACCTATGAGATCGATCTGTGTTTATACATAGTTCGACCTCAAAACCTTGAAAGAACCCTCTTGGGTTAGTTCGAGTCAAGTGAGTCTTTCTAAAAGACGTCACTTGCTTATCGTGTCCGAGTCAAGCTAATCTACCTAGATCGACGATTGAGTCAAGGTAGATAACACTTGCCGAAGGCCAAGGTTCGATCGATCGTCTGCCACAACGATCTCTCGAAGCCATCTCAACATCGACTTCCTCAACATCCACCCCAAGAGAACGTTTTCAGCCTCACATATTCGATCCTGCAGATTCGTCTGCCATCATTTGGTATCAGAGCCAATCGAGGTAAAACGTTCTAGTTTGTGTGTTCTTAAGCTTTGAAATCTACTCACTTGGGTGCTTGTTTGTTCTACCTTAGGCCGAGAGACGTAAGAAAAAATTTCAGCCAAGCCTTCTCAAAGAACGAGTGACGAGCGCCGGTGAGGAGAGAGTAGCCGAGTGTGTGAGCGGCGGCTCAGCCCGGGGCGGCGAGCAGCCAGGTATCCAACACCCTTTCCTCTTTTTCCTCAACCTACCCAAAAATCAAGGGAAGAATCTGTTTGAATGATTTTCTGTTAGGATTTTTTGTGCAAATTTTTTTTTGGAAGGAAATCGAGAGAATCAATTTTAATTCGAATTTGAAAGGGAAAGAGAGCGGGAAGCGTTTCAGCTCCCTTCACCCGTACGGCCTACTGGCCTTTTTTTTTTTTTTAAAAAAAAAAAAAAGAGCTTTCAATATCCCGACTAGCTGAAGAGAAAACCGGCTAGGGCGAGAACGTTTTAGGCTAGTAGTCTTGTTTTAATTAGGTTGAGCAGGACCCGGGCTAGTAGCCTTGAGAAGTCCAAGGGGTCGAGTCAAGAGAGTCAGGCTAGTAGCCTAGAACTCCGCCCCAGCGTTTTCCCGCCCGGGGGCGGCTCTGGATTGTTCGAGTTTGTGTTGCATTTTTTTTCGGTTTTCTTTTACGAAAATTTTTGTGTGGAAATTCTTTTCTTGAATAATCGTTCAACTCAGTCTTTTCTTTGGCTTTTGGAAGATCCTGTTTTAGCCTATACCTCATCCTGAGCCAAGAACCTGAGAGAGCATTCGAAAAGGGGAAAACGTGAGAATTTCGAGCCTAGGGGCCCGCAAATTTGACGTTTTATTTTATTATCTCTTTTATTTCAAGTGGGCTGACAAGTTTTGCAGGAGAAGATCACGACCAGCCAAAGACGGTGAACCGGACCCCCAAGACCGAACGGACGCGCCCGCGGCGCCCTACTAGTGCCCGCGTCGAAGTCGGTTGGCCTTAAGGCCGGCCGATCTTCCCTCCTTCCTCAAAAAAAAAAGAGAGAAGAAATTTAAAAGGGAAGATATTCTTATCCTAAAACTTGCATTATCTTTAATTATTTTTGAAAGAAGATATTGCTTGGATAGGAAGTAGAGAATCTTTTCTTGTTAGGAAGTTAGAAATAGATCATATTTTTAGAATTTTCCTTAATTTATTTTCTTTTCTTAAATTTCCTAATAAGATTTTCTAGATTTGCATATCTTATCTTGTTAGGAAGTTAGAGAAAGATTTTATCTTAGGATCTTCTTAATTTATTTTCTTTTCTTTTAATTTCCTCATAAGATCTTGTAGATTCTAGTAAGATATTTCTTTTATTCTTTTTTTTTTAACCTTTGAAGATATTCTTGGATTGTATTTCTTTTTCGTTATTTTGTGTAGAGATCTCTTCCTTGGATAGCAAGCCGTGATCTTTGGAAAAGGCATGAGAAGATTTTCAACCCTAGGAGCCGGCCAACCCTGCCCCTGCACCAAAATTATTTTCTCGTTCAGTTCTTCAGGCAACCATGGTTAATTCAGATACTGAGCGGGCATCACCGGTAACTACTGAGATGCAAGAGGTCTTACGAGAACTAGTCCAGCAGATGAAACAAGACATATCAGCCGAACGAATCAGTACTTACGTGCTAGACGCCATTGACCGTCGTCAAGGAAGCAACAGGCAGGAGGCTTCTATCAGTTGGGAAACCCGACCGGGCGTTGAAGCTTCAATTGAAAGGTTGATACAGAAAGTCACTCAGATTTTTGAGTCCCAACCAAAGACGAAAGCTTCAGGTGGAAGCAGGCCAACGACACCAACATTATCCACGCCCAACCAAGCAACAACGACGTCCGACACCACCTCCAGGTTGTCAGCTAAATTGGAGGAGTCTCTCAAGGAGGATATCCACGAGGAACAAGAGGAGAACGTTGAGGAAGTTCGATCTTCAGCCTCAGATGTGAAAGACGAGACCTTTCTGTGTAAGGAGCTACCCTTGGAAGGTTCCGTTGACGGTACCGCTGAAAGTAGGGGCAAGCAGAAAGTCATGGACGTTAAAGAAGATCAGTTAGTACTCATGAATCACCGCATGGAGTGGGAGATGGAACAGATTGAAGAGCGCTTCAGACTACAGCCAATCGACATTGTGCCACGTAAGTTGACTCTTAATCATCCTATTTTTATTAGAAACCTTGTGTTTGTTGTCTTTCCTGATGCAGATTCGAGGACGAATCCTTTTTTAAAGAGGGAGGATGATGTCCGTACATCGGAGCTTCATCAAGAGCTGTAAAATTATTCATCTTTGGAACCCATGGCTGTATGGGTGAGCTCTCAAGGACCCTAATGTCAAGACGAGCTGAATTTAGAAGAGCAAGAGGATTCGAGGACGAATCCTTCTCAAGGGGAGGAGGATGATGTACGTACGCTGGAGCGTCTCCCAGAGAAACCCTTGATGTGATCCCGTAGCCGAGCTGAAGGCCAGGAAGATGATAAGAGGTGGTGTTGTCAAAGATGGGCTGGAACTAGGGCAGAGTGGAATGGACGGCTCGAACCTCTAATTGAGAAGATATTTGGTCAGAGTATACTTATTGGGCCTATCTTGATTGTACCTAAAGTTGAAGCCCAACAGACGCCCAATGAGGAAGATATGACTGTTGCAAGATCCGAACTTGTTTCTGTTCGTTTAGGAAAACGAAAGATCGGATTAAGCTCTCCTTTTTATATGTTTCATTACTTGGGCTTATATTCATTTTCTCCAAATTTGAGGCCAGTTCGAGATTGGACAAGGCCGCCATGATCCGAACAAGTTTCAAGAAATTAGGGCTTTTCTAGGGTTTCCTTCCTTGGAAATCAAGCATTTCGGAAAAGCTATTTAATGTGTGTTTTTCTAGGGTTTTAGGCAGATTAGACAAATTGAGAATTGAGATTACGTTTTTATTTTTGACGTTGTTTTGACGTCTTTAGCTGTAACTTTGGATTATATTGAATTGCAAGAAGTCAACGTTTGGTTTGATATTGTCCTGGTTTGATATTGAATTGCAAGAAGTCAACGCTTGGTTTGATATTGGCCACCTCTGAGATCGATCTGTGTTTATACATAGTTCGACCTCAAAACCTTGAAAGAACCCTAGGTGGATTCCTTGGGTTAGTTCGAGTCAAGTGAGTCTTTCTAAAAGACGTCACTTGCTTATCGTGTCTGAGTCAAGCTAATCTACCTAGATCGACGACTGAGTCAAGGTAGATAACACTTGCCGAAGGCCAAGGTTCAATCGATCGTCTGCCACAATGATCTCTCGAAGCCATCTCAACATCGACTTCCTCAACATCCACCCCAAGAGAACGTTTTCAGCCTCACATATTCTATCCTGCAGATTCGTCTGCCATCAAAAAGGGTACTCATTTAAAACGCCATAGCTCTTTACAAACAACAAATCATGTATAACAATCGACTGTTATCATCCATCAACGTTTGGAGAACATTCGACAAGAAAAACGTAACAGCAACACCCGCGAGTTATGAAATGAAACTCCTACAGGTTCAAGAAGAAGGAGTCACAATGAAAAATTGTGAAATTAAAGGGTAGACATGTATACACGTTCCGGATTTTACACGAAATCAGATCGAGCATTTATATAAGAACCCAATAGGAATTACGGAGTAAAAAAATTTGATACACGACTTAAACCGATCATAAATGCCCAATTCGGGTCGCTTCATCAAATACATAGTGCAAAGTCGATCACACTGCGGCATACCTCTTTCCAAACAATAAATCATGTATAACAATCGACTGTTATCCTCAATCAACATTAGGGTTCAAGACTAAAGGCCTACGGTCAAAATCAAACAAGCAAACAACAACAAAGCAACATAATTCGAATAACACAACACAACCCCAGCTTCAAAACTAATAAAACACAATCGATTACTTACTTGAACGAGGAACCCTAATTTAGAGAACCCCAATTTCAGAGAAAAAAATGACGAAGGAGAGTGCAGAAGAAGATGGAGGAAATGCGCAGTTAATATTATAACTACATTACTTGATTAAAGTGAAGGGGTATTTCTAAGGAAGTGAAGGGATAATTTGGTAAATTAGTTGATTCATTTATTTATTAGAAAATTTCATTCTATCTTGAAACTATTTTAAATCTTGAATCAATGTGTTCAGATATGCTAAAGGAAAGATCTAAAGTGATATGAGTAAACTATGAATAGTACTCTGTATAAGATATAAAATAAATTGAATGTCACAGATCAATATCTTTTAAACTATAAATTTGATATAAATCATATCATAAGTATACAATCATAAATTGGTCATTTCACAAAGTAATGCAAATTGACGATAATTAATGTCAAAACTCCCTCTTTCTTTAAACTTATCTTATTTATTTAGGCTCTTACAATAATCGTTACACGTTTAATAATCTTATCCAATTGTTCTTCATTTCATTTGATCACATAATTTAAGCCTTTTAGTTATGTTTTTAGCGTATGTTCGCCTGTTATTTTAGTACTGCATTTCCCACATGGACTTTTCTATATTACACAAGTCTAATTTATAAGATTCACCTTAAGCATATTAATTTTCTGTTTGATGCTCTTATAGTCAAGCACATGCCTTAAATTTTTTGATTTTAGTTGACAAATCATAGTTGAGACATGTCTGTATTGGTTGACGTGCAAGCGTATTAATTACAATGACAAATGAAGAAATCGTACGTCGTACATAATCAAGTCCTTTTTAACCTACTCCCTCTATCTCATAGTATAATTCCATTTGGCTTGTTGTGAGGGGGTTAAGCAAATTATATTGTTAACGTCAAATTATATTGTTAACGTCAAATGAAATTGTATTGTTAATGTTAAAAGAGGGTTGTTGCGAGGGGGTTAAGCAAATTGTATTGTTAATGTTAAAAGAAATTGTATTGTTAATGTTAAATGAAGAAATTGTATTGTCAATGACAAATGAAGAAATTGTATTGTTAACCTGCTCGCTCTGAAATGTACAACAATGTTTGTGACGCGTAATTAGGAAACATATTGTTTTACCGCAGAGGTCCAGGTACTTTGGAAATCCATCTCTTTCCATTACTTTCACAACCAATCTTAAGTGACCAATTGATGAGAAAATGAAAGAACTTAAAACTCATCCAAATGAAAGGCTCGGTTTTTTGGTTAAAGTTATGTAAGTAAACACCTTCTATTCAATGTTCATGTAATCTGGTTAATTGATTTTATCTATTTTATTTTATATTTAAAACAAAGATTTAATCTTCTCCAACCTCCTTTGTCTCTTACTATTATCTCAAACGTGATACTCTAATATGAATGACCAATCAAATGATTTCGGTAGCTGACAATACATTTGAGCCACATAGCCCCTTTCAACAACTGAAGTTAAGACTATATTAATAATATAGAGGTGTTGGGATTATATTTTTGAAATCAGGCAATATATTAAACTCGAAACATATTATAAAAACACTTTATCCCTAATCTTAATAAACTTTATAAAAGACTCAATACCCGCGTATAAACTCAAAATTACTTATATCAATAAGAACCGTGATTATATAATGTCAACTCGAAATAAAACATTGCTGCATATTATACAAATTTATTAAATACAAAAAAAATCAACTACGCATTACTTCTTTCAAACATCTCACGCTCTAAGTTAGACCACTTTAATGATAACTATACGTCCGACAAACACAACACACTACCACCTCACTTAAACCACAAAACCTTCGCGTAGCGCGGACAAAAACATTATGTGAGTTCAAAGAATCTGGTCAAAGCCTGAAGCTTTGATCTCAAGTGTGAAGGTTTGGTGATACTAATCATCTTTATGTCGCCCCATATCCCCACATTATGGATAAATTTAGTCATTGTGTACTATGAGAAGCATTATCTGATTTTCTACGACTCTTGATATCCATTCAACACATGCCTCTCACTATTGTAATATCCATAATTGATTGACTGAAGAATTTGTATATTGAAAAGCTCAAGCCACTTGAGGTATCATACCAGTTTCATGATTTTGTGTCACTTCCTTTGCTGAGAAGGATAATTGTGTTATACAAATAAACAATATACTTTTTTATTAAGTATTAACACTTTCATGTATGCAATTATGTGGAAAAGACATGTTAAAACTTTGTTGTGCATACATGTAGTGATTTTTACGCTAAACCCATGGTGGTGGTATTATTAGTACAATAATCATCTCGAAATTCTATTGATATAAATCATATGCTACAATGTGATCATCCAGGTCAGTGATATAATCAAAAGTGCAGAAGACGATGTCGTCGTGGAGGAGCTTCACCTACAACTCATCCTTATAAACACATTTCATAATAGAAATACACAAATTTTAAACTTGCACATGGGTCGTACATGACTTTTTAATAAGAACACTTGCACATCGAAAACCAACAAAATTCTCCCTGTGAGGGGTTGTATATTGCACGGGCGTCGAAATATTAATAGTTGAGAAAGAAGAGAATGCAAAGTTGAAAAGAGGATACAAGAAACGCTAGGGTGGATGTGTCGAGTACACCTTCAACAATCAAAGACAAAGAAAAATCTCAAACTACTTATACACAAACAATACAATTTTAATCAATAAGAGGGGACATAGTATATAACATAGTCTGAATACAAAAATAAAAACAAAACCCTCGAATGGTCAATCGGGAATCGCATCTCATCTTTTGTCGCTTAGATCTAATCTCAAAATCAACTTCATCTAAAGTTAAACACTATGCTCTTAAACACACAAAATACAAGATTTAAAACTACAAATGATGATATTTGACAGGTGATTTTTTATAACTGACCATAAAATCAGTTACAGCCCATACATGGACCGGCTCAATCAAATAAAGAGTCCAAAATCAAATAATTATTTTTCAACTGTTCAAGCCCATATATAAAACTTACATGTAAAATAGACAAAGTAATAGATGTCAGGTACATCACATGATACAACAATTGGTCCAACCACCATGTAACACGTAAACATAAAAAAAAAGTACTCGAACACACAACGGAACAAGACAGAAATACAAACACATGAAATGCAAAACCGTGCTAAATATCAAATAAAAAAATATTATAATTTCAAATTAAACACAACTACGCAAATCAAAACTAGAAAACCCGCGGGCGTTTTATTCCTAGTATATATAATAATTCATATTTATAGATTATTAATTTTTTATTTATTAAATTCATTTGACCCGTGTAATAAAAATGACTGGGCCCAATAATCTTAACTGGATAATAAAAAAGGTTTATAATTCTCTTTGATTTGGGCTAAATAATCTAACTTAATCTGAATTACGATCTGTCATCAACTGAAACTGTCACCAATACAATTCACCATCAATTGAAATTGTCGTCAATATAAAAAAGGTTTATAATTCTCTTTGATTTGGGTCAGCTCATTTCGGATTTAATATTATCGGCTTATAACAGGTAGGATCATAACGGGTTTATAGCCGGGTTGGGTCGGGTTCGGGTCTAAAATTATCGGGTAAAACATGTCGTGTTGTACGGGTTTATCGTCGGGTCGGGTCGCTTTGAGTCAAAACCTATCAAAAATCGATTGCATTCAAGGCAAGCCCAAGAGAGGTGGTGTGGGAAATTTGAAGAGGGCACAAAAATGTATCGTCAATTGACAGACGGAAGAAGAAGCGGGGCGAAGAACAAACCAACCAATCTAATTTTTGAGCCCATTAACACTATCAGGCTCGAAATTCAATTTTTGAGCTCAATACAATTTGACATTACTTCTTCAAACTCATGAATTATTATATAGATATAGATAGATACAAATCGTGATCAAACCCCATAAGTTGTAGTTTATGTGATATGGAGTTGTTCTGCATGTGTTGCAGAGGCTTGGATATAACATTTTGTTTGATATTAGTATAAGGTGGAGTGGGCCACTTGAAATTGCAAATGTTCAAGAGATTAATGTGACTGCATTCAGTTAAATGAGCATAAAGTTTAGAACAAGGGCAAATCAGTAGTAACACATATAGAAAATAAGAGTAAAGGCATTGCAGGAATAACACATAACATTTACCATCAGTTAGAAAAGAGTTTATCAAATAACACAGAGGTGTACAGTATGCAATCAAAACAATAGGCAGACAAGTCCATCTATTAGAGGTTGCATCTTCAATAGTACTCGTAATGGTGGTACTATAATCATGTGCCTTATATTAAAAAGGTTGATCAAGTTCAAACTTTAGATTAAATCAGGAGCTAGTTTTCTTATTCTGAGAGTCTTGATTGGATATCATGATTGAGGTCACATTGGGATAGAAGTAGGACAACCTCAGGTAAAGTTTAATCAAGTGAGTAGAAAGATGAGTACCCTGAGTAGCATGCAGTAAACATAATTCATATGGGTTGCAAGTTTTAATGTGGTATGAGTATAGGATCTCAAAAAGAAACTTAAAGAGATTGAGGTCTTCTGTATATAGCCAGATCTGTAGAAATATTTCACTATGGATCCTGTAGAACCAAAGTCTCTTGTTATCAAAATATTTACAAATAGGATTTACACAGAAGTAGGTCTGAATTAGACTCAAAATGTTTGCCATTTTAATAAAGAACAGCTGTATAGTTCGACATATTTTCGAGAAATGAACATCATACCATCTTAGGTGGTGTTTAATCCAAGATGTATAAAGAGTTAAGCACCAGATCTGGGGTTCTAGGGCTTCAAAGGATTTCACTTTCACGATCCATATCAAAAGCAGCCAGATCTCAAAAATTAAATCTAAATAATCAGAATCACCATCTATCAAGTAATAATAAACATTCAACGAGTGTAACCATTTCTGAAATTGGGTCAATATTAGGGTCAGGAGGCCATTGGCCGGGTCAAAGCCCCAATCGGGGTGGAGGCGTCAGAAGAACGCGAGAATTTTAGAGAGAGAAGGGGAAGAGAGAGGTCAGAGCATTCGAGATTTAGCTATCCGAAGAGTTAGATCGAGCACTTCTATTTCTAACTGCAAATTTATCATTTTTTGTCAGATTTATTGAAAGGCCATATCTTACACACTATATTTACAAACGTCATCTCTTATTTTCACAAGGATTTTTGTTGTAATAAAAAACAAAAGTAAAGCGGTAATTAACAAGCTAATTGATCGAAACTTGAGATCTGTTCGAAAACAGGCAGTCGTCTAGGCCGTGAAGGGAGCGAATTTGGGTCGAGCCCATCAAACTTAAGGCCCAGAAGGGTTGAGAGCTCTAATTGTTGTAGCAACTCACGTGCCCGATTCCTGGACTTGGTATCATCCGAACCCGGAAGCTTCCCTTGAACCACTTCTTGAAGCACCGATCGTGACTCGTCGTTTCGAGCCTGTTTCATCAAGCAGAGTCCCAAGTTGCACGCCTTGTTTGCATCTGGATCGATCATTTGGGCCTTTCGATAAACCACCTCCGCTGCCATGTACTTGTTCTTTTGCATGTAGGCCCAGCCCAAGTTCCCCTGTAATCAAACGATATGTATTGTTGAACCCTAAATAATAGTGCTAGGGTAATTAAATAACTTACAAGAATCCGAGAAGTTTCTTGGTGGATGGAGACCTGAAACTTCTTGCCATGAGAACGAGCTGTTCTAGTGAGCTTCCCATTGAAAGCTTGTCCATGGTATATCATCCTCAGCTTCTGCCTCAAAAGCTCTATTTGTTCATCAACCATCCCACATTTCTACACCATAATTAATTTTCCAGACTAGTTAATGAGCTAATTAAAGTCTTTTATTGGTGCATACATGCATATTACGTTACGTACCTTGTACAAGTCAATAAGTAAGTTGTCAAGAGATTGTTGGGCGTGGTTGGAGCAGAGGGCGCGGAAGGATTTGATAGCTTGAATGGCCTCTTCTGTTCGCTCCAATTGCTTCATCACAACAGCCATATCCTTCAGGGCGCTGTCTACTCTGTCTCCTGCGTTTATCGCCTTCCAAAACCAAACTATCGCTGCTTCTCCATCCTTATGCACCAACTGCAATTTTCTTGTTTATTGCCAACTAACTCAACCAGCTTCATATATTTATACTATTAACTTGGAGAATCTAAGTAATTACCTGGGCTTGTTTTGCACGAACGTAAGGGCCATCTCCACAGGGCACCTTATGAATAACATGAAACATCTCTTTTTCTTCATACCCTTCATTTTTCTTTGAATTAGCACTACTCGTTTTCTCCATTCTTCTTACCTTTCTTTGTTGAGAAAGAGAGGAAATCGCAGCTACCTAGCTGTTTTATAAGAACTCATCTACAAGGAGAAGTGGAGTTGGAAGAGGATGAACCTGGACGCTATTCACTCTACCTACACTTCTATTATTATTATTATTTATAAGGAGGTGATTGGGAGATCGGGCATAAGATTAAACAAAAGGCAGGCTACATAGAGGTCAACGTAGCAAAGCAACTAACAATAATAATGCATGAAATAATGGTGAAAAAGAATTGAATGTGCTATGTCTTCAATTCATATTGGCACTCCCTTCATTTTCATTCTGAATTAGGTTATTGCCTTGCGGACTAAACACCTTTTTACTTATTTGTCAATATTTTTAATACTTAGATATTGTTTTCATATATGTATTTATATAGTAACTTTTAATAAAAAAATGTTCTTAATTAATTAAATATATAAATTTTAACATAATAATCTTGTCTCGGGATTATAGTGCTCGGATTAGTGTTCGGATTGATCTCCATCGCCATACTGATTGAAGGCGAAATGCAAATGTAAAAGTGTAGGAATATGGTTTAATTTAATTAGACATTTAATAGGTCTCAGATGTTTTTACCTTCATCCTAGACCAACCATTTTTTATACATATATAGAGATTCGTGCACTTCTCATTCAACACTTTGTTTTATTAAATACTAATTTATTTGCTTAATATGATCACTTTCTATTTTATTTTAAGTTTTTTATTCATTCAACTTTATCCTGATTTGAGCCTCTACCTAATAAAGAGGCAAGCATATATATATGGCCCCAAAGATCAATATGCAGTAACTCAAAGCATACAGTAGAGTGACTCTGACTCTTAGCAAAAGGAAGACGATGTGTCTTTGCTACTGAGGAGACGTCACAATGTAGTAAATCGACATGTTTAACTTGCGCCTTAACACCAGTCAAATGTAACAACTTGGAGACAGACATATGCCTCATCCGTTTGTGAAATAACTCATAAACTAGCAGTTCACTGAAATCATGATTGGTTTTTATTAAAAAGAGCTATATTCTTCATATCTTCACGACAAAGCTTTCCATCAGTCCTTAGCTTGGACAAACCTCCCTTTTCTTGTGCTATTGCTTTGACTTCCTTACTCAAAAGGTCCTGCAGAACACAATGAATCTCAGTAAACCAACTTCCAATCTTCTTTGTCTAAATCAACTTGCTAACTGATAACAAGTTGAATCTAAAACTTTGGAACAAATAAAACATTCTCCAGAGTAAGGTCACCACTCAGGTGAACACGTCCAGTCATGCTCACTTCCTATGATGCCCCATCTGGTAGAAGAATATGCACTGGATAAAATAACTTCTCACTACTACAAAAATTACCTAATATCTCATAACGTATAACTCTGGCGTTCACTTTAGGAGTTATAAAAGTGTGTGAAAAAAAGAGCTACAAAATATAACCCTGATGTTGATCGGGTTATATACCTAGTTGGCCAGGTAAACTAATAGCGCATGGGTTATATCTAGTTGGCCGCTTATTTTATTTTCGATAAAATTGCAATCCGAATTATTTCACTGCTGGAAAACGCAGCCGTGGCTACAAATTTAACCAAAATATCAGCCACAACGTTAGCCATAAACTAGGTTAGCCACGAATCTACCATCAAAATTACCCATGAAACAGCGTTCCTGACTAAAATGGCACTAGTACAGAAATATCCTTTTACCCCGGTTATTTGGCAAAGAATATCACGGTTCTGAAGGGGTTAAAGTGTCTAGCGTAAACGTGTTTACCCCGGTTACAGTTTTAACCCGGTTACATATTTACCCCGGTTACAGAACCGTGGTAAACCAAACAACCGTGGTAACAAAAATTAATTTGCAGTCAAGATAAACCGTGGTAAACTAAACAACCGGGGTAAATGTGGACGATGTAAAATCGCACAACCGGGGTAAATATGGACGTGGTAATATTATAACCGGGGTAAATGTGGTCGTGGAAAAATGGTATAACCGGGGTAAATGTGGACGACGTAAAAATATACAACCGGGGTAAATAGTACTGGTATGTAATTTTTCAGAACCGTGGTAAAATGTGTCCGAATGAATTATTAAAAACCCTTTTAAAACCGCACCACCTGCTTTATAATATTTATAATACACTTTATTTATAATACAAATGACATAATATATCAAAACGATGTATTTTTCATAAATTAAAAAGTTTTCAATAGTCTTTATGAACATAATTTCCTCGAAGTCGTACCATTTGCCACTACCATGATAATTCAAATGAAAGTTGGGGTTAGTCGGAAAAGAGTAAATGATATATAACTATGATTGAAGGCTTGAAATTTAGGCCTTAGATTTAAAATGATATACACATTGCATTTAAAAAATATTATACTGTACAACTGTAATACTGTACTCCAATTTTTAAAATTTATGCAATTATCCTACTAAGCTTAAACAATCCTTAGCTATTGGCAAATTTTGACTGAGGAAGATTCAGCAAACAGTTGAGGAAGAACATTAACTTACATGCACAGAAGCAGTATAGTGACCACCCCCTAAACCTCCGCAGTGTTTGCTCATTGCGTAGAGCATGTAACGACAAGTTGAGTTGCCATCCTTGTGTGCAATGTATGAAGTGAGATCAAGATCGTCAATAGGAAAGTCCACAACTGTCTCTAGCTAGTTTCCCATGTAACTGTTGTATGAGAACCGCTTCAAATGGATGACCAATATTTCCGGTAGTCTCCAAAGATCCAGTTTTTTAATAGCCTATTGGTGCTCCTCCTAAAACATGAGAATATAACCATTCAGCAAGAATATTCAGCAGTAAAGCAAGCAACAAGAGCAAAACAAGTTAAGTATGAAGTACAGCTTGAATCCGCACAGGGTGAAGCCAACGGTTCTGTGAGGTGTGCTCCCATTTTCAGTGAAGTTCAACTTTATTTTTAACCACTTTTCATTCAACATCTAATCCAACAACTTCTCTTTTGCATTTAATCATCGATTCCGGGACTTCCGGCTGAAGGGTGTGTTTAATAGTTACCTTCTGACATTTTAAGTACCAAACGTGTGGAAACTGAAAAGGAACAAGTAATCAGAAGTTCATGGCATCCTCAAACTACCTATACATGATGATAAGCACTAGTACAAAATGTCATTTTTACTACGGTTCAAATGCATGTTTTACTACGGTTCAGAACCGTAGCAAAAATGGTTTTTGTCTTTCTGTTTACTACGGTTACTTTTTTACTACGGTTCTCATATTTACTACGGTTTTGCGGAACCGTAGTAATTAGTAACCGTAGTAAAAATGCACTTTTTTAGCCCCATTAAAAACCGTAGTAAATGTAGCAACCGTAGTAAATATGTATGTAAAAATGTTGTTACAACCGTAGTGAATGTGTATGTAGTATTATTGTTATAACCGTAGCGAATGTGTATATAGTATTATTGTTATAACCGTAGTAAATTTACGGGTAATAAAATTGTTAGAACCGTAGTAAACTTTCATTTCTTTTAATTTGTTATAATCGTAGTAATATTGTATGCTCTACTATTGGTCGCTATTATACACAATATGCTCGGTAATCCTGTATTTTATCATATTTATTTATAACGATAAAAATTCAATGAACATCCAACAATCATTCATTCATATGTAATTAATGAAACAATATTTACAATATCTATCATAAATAATAAAGTATACGTCAAAATGCTAATGATGCACATGCAACTTATGTGATCTATGAACATCTTGTAATAATACAATGGTCTTTATATAATTAATGGAAAATGTAATATGAGACTGGGGCTTCCTGACCATCGGTTGTTGCATCCTCAGTTAGCTCATTCTCAGTGTAAAGATCTGGCTGGACTGGAACGTCTTTCAACTGCTTAGATGAAACCAATTACAAGGTTCATCAACAAAAGTACCTTCGGGAATGCATCAGAAAGTTTGGGATGGCAGATGCCAAGGATTGTTCCACTCTTATGTCCCCAAATGACACAATAGGAATTGATGCAGATAAGAAGGAAGCTGATCAAAAAGTCTACCGTGGAATGATAGGCTCATTGCTTTATCTAACCGCCAGTAGGCCTGATATTATGCAAAGTGTGTGTTTTTGTGCTAGGTTTCAAGCAAGCCCCAGAGAAACACATGTCACTGCAGTGAAGAGGATTTTAAGGTACTTAAGAGGAACAGACGATCTTTGCTTGTGGTACCCAAGAGGAGGAAGTCTTGAACTACTAGGATATACAGATGCAGACTTCGATGGTTACAAGCCAGACAGGAAATCCACCTCTGGGATGGCTCAATTTCTTGGTCCATGTCTCGTGTCATGGGCTTCCAAGAAACAAACCACAGTTGCTCTCTCCACTGTTGAAGCTGAGTATGTAGCCGCAGCTGCTTGTTGCTCTCAACTCATATGGCTCAAACAACAGCTAAGTGATTTTGGTATTACTCTAGGTAACGTTCCTATTTTGTGTGATAACACAAGTGCTATTGATATTTCTAAAAATCTTGTGCAGCACTCAAGGACCAAACACATTGATATTAGACATCACTTTCTACGTGATTGTGTGTAAAAGGGAATCGTCTCTATGGAGCACGTTCGGTCTGAGGATCAAATCGCAGACATATTCACAAAGCCACTAAATAAGGCCCCTTTCGAGAAGTTACGACTAGGGTTAGGTATGATTTATCTCGAATGATCTTGCTCTTCTATAAAACCCCCAATGATTGGAGAAATTAGCTAATTTATTCATTCTGCACTTGATCTTTTGAAGCATGGTCACTCTTGATTTCCTATGATATGAATTCGTGTCTTTTGTGCCGCATGCTAGTACTATTCATGCTTAGGAAAGTTACCAATCACTGTATTCAATTGATGTCATGTTATTTTGAGCAAACGTCTTATTTCTAGCCCAAAAGATTCCTCTTGATGTACTGAACCCACAATATAAGCCCAAAGGATAGAGGAAATCTACAGCCACCCTTAGCCTTCATGGATGATAGTCCTATGAGCCCTGTTTATTCATTCACAACTGGACTCACTCGCCATGATATAAAATGATTAAAATTCATGTTATCTGTGTTATTTTCGTGTGATGTTCTCTTTGTACCCTTTCTGGTAACATTACCTCAACCATCACACACCATCGACATCAGATAAGGAAGGAAAGATGAAAAGGCTGTGTTTTGAAATCTGCAAGTGGGAACTTTATGGTTATTAGCGCCGTATGAAATGACAGGAGGTACAGATCAATAATGGCAGTTTTTCTCCCAAGGGTCATGATGAAAATGGAAGATTTTTTGATTGGAGAGAATTGCGGCAACCAACTGGCGAATTTATGGAAATAAATTCACACAAGGAAAATTGCAGATTTGAAATTTGAAGAGATTGCTTCTGCAGACGTCTGACTATAAAAGAAGAATAATCTTGAGTCGTCTTCTTCACGCCCTCAAATCCTCTCAAGATCAAACCCTCAGAACCCTAAAACCCTCAAACCTCAAAAGCTCTCAAAAATGGTGAACTCTAACTCCATCCCTCTCACAGGCAAGGAGAGCCCTGAAACCATAAGAAGAATTCTGGCCGCCATAGGAGTTGCCATTAAATACCCTGCAGAACCCTCAAACCCTGGGCCAAAAGAAAAATCACCCTGTCCATCGCCAACCAAATCAAAAACTCCCTCACCAAAGCCAGCCAAAACCAAGACCCCCACACCATCTCCGGCCAAATCTAAAACCCATCCGGTCACTCCTGTTCACTCCCCCTCCAACACTTCTACAGAAAAAATCTCTACTCCTCCCACAGTAAAGCTCCTCAGTCCGCCTCTCTCCACAGAGTCCTCTCCACAAAAACCTAACCCTAACCCTAGCTCTGTCCCTGACTCCAACACTGCTCCAAAATTAGCAGTGCCTGAGGCAAGCCCACAAGAAACTAAGTCTGAAGGCACCGCCTCAGCCACGACGCCAACAGATCTGGGCGTTGCTCATGTCCTAGAGGAAATAGAAGAAGAGAGTCGAAGGAAGCAGAAAAGAAAAGGACTGGAGGTAACAGACCTAACAATGGAGAATGAGGATGAGCCCATCATCAAACGGAAGGCTCGATCTACTCCTTGACGGTCGTCAACCGTCGTCTCCGAGGAATCCGATGAGCCCTCCCTCAAAAAGACAAAAATTGAAGCCTCTCTCTCTCGCCCTCGCAGTCGGAGTCTTGCAACAAAACCACCCAGAGCCAAGAAAGCTCCAAAATCAATTGCTGAAGGCAAAACTCTGGGAAAGAGGGTGATCATCAGGGACCTGATATTCAACGCCCAATTCTTGATCAACAATGGAATGGAAGTACTGGTTGATATGATTCGCTTCCAAGGCTGGGAAAAACTGTTCTGCTCCGCTGAACAGGTAAATGATCATCTGCTCCGTCAGTTCTACACATCCCTCACCATCACTGAGAAACCTCATGTTGTGCAAGCTTCCTTCAAACTAGGTAAGGAAACCCATGTTTTCTCAAGCACTGAATTAGGATTGATTCTTGGAGTCCCTCACTGTGGGTTTGAGGAGTATGTTAAAGGTCAGTGGCCTAAGGATGTGAGTTTGGCTGCCATTCAGAGTGTCTCTCAGGACTTCAACACTGAAGTTGTCGGCGAGATGTCTACAGCCTCCATGGGAATTGTGAATCGAGTGCTTCACAGTTACATCATCAGCAACATTACCCCCAGAGAACAGAAGCACACCACAATATTGATCCAAGACTTTCTAATCATGGATAAGATGCTCTTCAGGAAAGACATCAATCTGCCTAAGATCATCATGCTGCACATGGCTCATGCCAGGAAGAATGACAGGCACGGTCTTCCTTTCCCTGGAATTGTGAAAAAGGTCCTGGAATATCTGAAGGTGTATGAGTCTGGGCCTGCTGATGTTGTGTATGCACGAGAGCTTGCTGAGGCTAACTTGAAGAAGATGAGATTTGACAAGAATGTTGATGGTGCTTGGGTAAGGGCCTTGGACAATATTGAGATTGATGCCCTGTCAGAAGACCCTCAAGAGGAACAGAATGAAGCGCCTACTATGGTCTATCACAATGATAAGTTGGAAGAATTGTGCACGCTTGTTGGACTTCTCTCTGAACAACAACACAGGCTAGCTAAGGAGATTACTGCCCTGAAGGATGAGATCCGTCGTTGGACGAAATCAAACCAGTAAGGTTCCCTTCGCAGTATCAAGACGCTGCCATGCACCCTTCCTTCCTTACATCTGACCCCCACATTCTGTTCCCCAGCACATCAACCTCTTCTCTTATATGCTTTATTGTACCCTTTGCCTAATTTTCTTGACTTTCTTTTGTTTGCTTTGTTTGTGTTTTCTTTTCCCTGTTTGAATGTGTACCAATGTCAGCTCCTTAGACGCTTATTAATCATGGAACGCTTGTTTTGTGACCTGACTTCACTTTCTTTAAGTTCTTATATGATCAAGTTAGCTTTTTGATGATGCCAAAAGGGGGAAAATAAAGGAAGTTCAAGGTTTTAGGGGGAATATCAGATCCTTTCTCTACGAGTAACAATCCTAAGGGAAACTATTTATGTGTATATTGTGAATACACTTTTCGTGTCTTATATCTTAAGTGTATATATGCCTTAAAGAAGAGAATGTTTGTCACCATCAAAAAGGGGGAATTTGTTAAGGCTCCTTCATGTTTTGAATGGAAATAAACATTCTGCTAATGTATTGTTTGAGTGTTTCAGGATCGTTACTGAGAAAGGAACGTTACACAGCAGTGTTCTATTTTAGGGAAGATCGATCGGAAAGAGAGCGAGATAAGGGAATGAGTTTTTAAGGAATGATCTGATTGAAGATATATTCGAAGAAGATTGCAATCGTGGCAGTTGGGCGAATAAGTTTTTTTAAGGAAGGAAATATTATCTTTTCCTAAAAGATATTATTTCCTTATAGATTTATTTCCTTGTTTTTTAACCTAGACTATCTCAGTATAAAAGCTAGGGTTTAGACATAGAAAAAGATTGACGCATTGATTGAAGTTACACGGCTGGGAAATTCAGAGAAGAAGAAGAGTGATCCTTAGTCTTAGCGGTTGAGTTCGGGCTCGAGTGAGAGGAGTGATTCGTGATCGTAATCCGAGCTCTCTTTTGTAACGAACAAGAAATCAATAAGATAAGTACACCCTTCTAAATCCTTCAAGTGAGAAGCTTGAAGGTGGTGGTTTTACTCAACACAAATCGGTTGAGGTTTCCACTCTAAATCTTGTGTCAAAGTTTACTTCTTGCATATTATTATTCCGCTGCTATATCTCCTGAGGAACAATACCTATTGTTCCCTAGGAAGTAACTGTGCTAACCGATCCAACACAATTAGCTCAAAACAATTGCTCTGGAGATCACCTTCCTCTTTGCAATGGACGCAAAATATCATATCATTCTTATTCCTCTTGACATCCCTCCTATCAGATCCACATCCTTGTCCATTACCATAACTAGGTTGATTTTGGCTAATATTGATACATCGCAAAAGTCAACTTTAAATTCTCTTTAAATTTGCAGCTTACAAACTCCATGGAAAATACCTTTGTATTCCCATTGTTTCTGGGAGAGTTAAAAACGAATTCTTCAATTACATCATTTCAAAGTATGTAAAAAGAATTGCTAAATCTGAAAGTTGACTCTATTTCGCAAGTTGGACAAGCAGTCCTAATTCAATCGAATCTTCTATCAAAAACAAATCACTTAAGGCTATGTTTTCTATCTCCCCAAAAAGAGTTGGTCGGGTAATTGATGACATCAGTAAGAATTTTTTTGGAATCGGGGCACATCAGCACAAAACAATTTACAAATGAAATTGTTATGAAAAATTTTAACATATAAAGATAACATGTGAGTCTGGCTTACTGGCTGAAAAATATCTTCGTTCTATATATTTTTTTCGTTACAAGAAGAAAACCAAACAATCTTGGAAATTTTCTAGACTTGTCCATAATCGAGATTTATTCAAAAGTGGCATTGATTGGATTCTAGGTAATGGAAAAACAATAAACTATTGGGTCCCCCTATTACAATTAAAACCTTTTTCGATCAACACTTATCAAATCTTAATGAAACGATGCCTAGTTTTATTACCAATAATAATAAGCGATGGACATAAGTAAACTTAGTAGAATTCTCTCTAGTAGTCATATTCTTCTGCACATTCTACGAATCTACATACGTGGTCCAAAAATAGAAGATCACATTATTCAGACACCTAATACAAATGATAAATTTACTACTCTCCGTCCCTTAATTATATTCTCGTTTCCCTTTTTTACACGAGAATTAAGGAGAAGAGGAGAGAGAGATGAAAATAGGAGAGATGGTGTATTAGGATGAGAGAATGGTGAGAGATGAGAAATTAAAGGGTTAAGATTTAAGGAGAAAATAATAGAAGAGAGAAAAATTAAAGTTTATTTTGAATTGTTGTGGTTTTGAGAGAAATTAATGAGTTTTGACGAGAGTATATTGATAAAGATTTGTGATTAAAAATAGAAATAAAAACATCAAATTGGGACATTCAAAATGAAAAACGAGAACATAAAAACACGAGAGAGGGAGTACAAATCTAATATGTCAACTAAACTTTGGACGAACACCTACCAACCACTAAGTGCCTGTTCGGCAATAAACTTTTTCCCCTTAATTTCAAAGAAAAATAAGCTAGCTTATGAAAACAATAAGCTAGGTTTTCAAGCTTTTTGGAAAAATAAGCTAGCTTATCATATTATTCCCGAACAGAGCCTAAGATCTCTTTAGTGGGATTTGGAAATTAAAGATGCCACGGAAAGCTTTGACATATTCATTGTCCACAACTGAATGCATTAATCGTCATTTTCACGTGTCCCATCATTACTGATCTTTATTTATGTACTCCTTCAATCCCTTAATTATGTTCACATTTCCATTCTTTGCACGAGAATTAAGGAGAGGAGAGAGATGGATGAAAATAGGAGAGAGGGTGTATTGGGATGAGAGAATGGTGAGAGATGAGAAATTAAAGGGTTAAGATTGAGTAAGAAATTAAAGGGTTAGAGAAAAATTAAAGTGTATTTTGGATTGTTGTGGTTTTCGGGGAAATTAATGGGTTTTGATGAGGGTATATTGGTAAAGATTTGTGGTTAAAAATAAAAATAAAAACATCAAATTAGGACAATTAAAATGAAAAATGGGAACATAAAAAAGGGACGGAGGGAGTAATAACTTATCGGAAACTACACATCATTTCTTCTTCTAATGTCCACATTCTGAGAAAAATTAAATAATTCTAACTCCTACCGGTTATAATTTTGTTTTCCAAAATTTCGACCTTTTTTTCCATAGTTTCTATTTGACGCCCACCCTTTTTACTATTTACCGCCCAGGTCATCCGTGCGTCACGCATGGATTTAATCCGTGCGTGACGCACGGATTGCACATTCCAGATCACGCATGGATACAATCCATGCGTGATGCATGGATTTGCATATATGAATCTAGGGTTATTCAATGTATTTCTAGTTAAGTGTGCAAAGAAACACATTTTTAGTGTCTTTTTTAAGGCGATAAAGCCCAATTCGACAAAAACGTCATCGAAACTTTATCGAAATGGAATGAAACTTTGTTTCAATCCTTATAATGTCTATTTGATCATGTGTGTAACTTGAAATTCAAATTTAGACCTTTGTAAGTGAAACATAGTTTGAAAACCGAACGAGGTCGCAATATGTATGGCGCACCATATACAATTTGAAATATAATAAGGTTGAACATTCGTCAACATAATAACAATATAAGCATTCTAAATATAAAAATAAGATTTTGCAACATAAAACCATGCGTCACGCATGGAATTAATCCACACACCACGCATGGTTTTACACCATACGTGACGCATGGATTTTCATATGTTTTTGTGTTGCTTATATGATCCATGTCAATGTATTCAATGTATTTTTAGTTATGGCACACAAAATAATTCATGTTCCGTGTTGTTTTTAAAGGCTTTAAAACCACAATTCGCCATAACGTCGTCGAAACATCATCGGAATGGAATGAAACTTGTTTACAATGCCTATTAGAGATATTTAACCATGTCCGTAACTTTTCATCAAAACCTTTTGCTTTTAGAGTAACACGCTCTTTGTAAAACATCAAACTACTCACCACAAGCTTAACTTGTTGCAATATATATGGTCGTAACATTGATGTTCACGTATGTTTGAAAAATTTATACAAAAATGTGTTATAAGGCATATAAAGTCCCAATAATGTCTCACACATACAAAACGGGATTCGAAACTATGCCAAAATGCTAAAACCACTAAAAACGCCTTAAATGGACTTAAGGCCCAAATCAGCCAAACGACCCTCGAACGATGTCCGAATGGAATGAAACTTGTTTTCAATGACTATTATGGATATTTAACCATGTGGGTAACTCCCAATCACAATTTCTAACTTTTAAAGTACCACCTCCTTTGTAAAAAACAAACTAGTCGTATTTCTCTAACTTGTCGCAATACGTATATTCTACAACATTGACGTTGATTATTGTTGAAACTACTATACAAATTACTCTTTTAGGGATATTAAGTAGCAACAAGGTCTTGCACACACGAAATGAGGCACGTAAACGCTAAAAGGCCTAAAAAGGCATTAAATGGACTTAAGGCCCAATTTGACGAAACGACACTCAAACGATGTCCGAATGGAATGAAACTTGTTTTCAATGCCTATTAGGGATATTTAACCATGTGGGTAACTCCCAATAACAACTATTAACTTGTAAAGTAGCATATCCTTTGTTTGGACTTCTTACGTGACCTAAATGTCCAACCTTTGACAATATGTAATTTTATTTTGATTGGAAATCATGCACACATCAGTGTTACTAAGAATCAAAGGGATCATGTGTCATTTTACACGTCACGCATGGTTGCAAACCACACGTCACGCATGGTTGCAAACCACACGTCACACGGATTTTCTTTTCAGAACTCATGCAGCAAGCACGTCTTGTCTCACCTACTGTAATAACTCCATTAATTTTTTTACCATTTCCGTAACACCTACATTAACCCCTATTATCTTCCTTTCTTTCCATATTTCAAATGTCAAAACCCTTTTAACTCCATTGTTGAACATTCTTGAGAGCAAAACACACCATTTTATCCCAAAAAAGCTCTTTCTATATGGAGAATGAAGAGGAATGCACCAATGAAAGAGGTGGAGAAGCACCATTTTCAAGTTACAATCTTAATAAGGTAACATTTCTTGTTCATAATATTAATTTTTAAGGTGTTGAGTTCTTTTAGGGTTTGATTTAGTTAGGTTTAATGGATTTCAAATGTTCAAGGTATTAGTTGTATGACTAAAGATGTTGATTTGTGAATTTTTGTTTACTTTAGTGATTATGATGTTTGAAAAGTATTATAATATTAGTTTTTAAGGTGTTGACTTGTTTTAGGGGTTTGACTTGTTGGGTTTTATGGACTTCACATGTTAAAGGTATTAGTTGTATGACAAAAGATGTTGACTTTTGAATTTATGATGTATGATGTTTGAAATGTTAATGAAACATAGTGTGGTTAACAGAATCATACGAACCATGACAAAAGATGAATGAAACTGCATGTTGTATTTCCACACGTCACGTATTGGACGTAACCATGCGTCACGTATGGGTTGGAACCATGCGTCACGCATGGAATGGATCCACACGTGACGTGTGGATTTGCCATACAGAAGCTTAACTGGTTTGTTATCTGTGTGTTTGTGCATAGATCAACTTTTCTGTGTTTACTGGATTAGACAAGATTACTCTTAATGACTGCCCACCTCCGTCATACCTCGACTACATACCTTCGTTTGATTTGGGCATTGATTTGACAACATGGGAGCAACCGCAATCACAGTTTGGTGATATCAACACTGGATCTTTTGGAACCGGTTACGGTTTGTCGCAATGGCCTTCGCATTTGATGAGGCCACTTTCAGACACAAGTAGCTTAAATGTGTTTCGTCCTTTGCGTACTGCACCAGAATTTGATATTGAAGTTCAAGAAGAACAATATGTCTCTGTTGATTACTCAGAGTTGTTTGCAAATGACTTGGTATTCGCCTCTAGACAACAGGGAGTGAATTGGGCCGTTAACATTGCACAAGCCAACAACTTTTGCATAGTCAATGGAAGGAGTAGAGCACCTACCGAAACAAAATCTGGAAAACTTCAGCTTATCTGTGATAGAGGACGAGTGAATTACTCAAAAGCTAAGGGAGTGAGGAAAAACATCAAGACGAAAAAATGTAGATGTTGGTTCGAATTAAAGCTTCTAGAGGAGCATAGAGGGGCTTGGAAACTTACTGTAATGTTAGGTACCCACAACCATCCTATTGGTAGTAGCTTGTTTGGGAATGCGTTTGCAGGCAGATTGACGCCTGATGAAGTGTGTACAGTAGTTGAAATGACCAGGGCTCATTGTAAACCTAATGAGATTTACACTATGCTCAACAAGTCTCCCAAGAACCTTACAAAAAAAAAACAAGTATACAATTTGATGGCCAAGACGAGGATCGAAAACAGGGAAGGAAGAACTGTTATCCAAGAGTTTTTCTACAAATGCAAACAGAGCGACTATTTCATGGAGTATAGGACAAGCAAAGATGATGCATCTATGATTGGTGATATGTTCTTTGCGTCCCCTGAATCAATGAAGCTCTTGAAATCATTTCCCTATGTACTTATAATGGACTCCACATATGCCACAATCAAGTAAGTTTTGTGTGATTATTGACCATTACATATGATTTTCCATAACATTGCAATAATATTATTTCAAATTATTTCTTTACGGGTACAAAATGCCATTTTTCGAGATTGTTGGAATCACGTCTACATGGAGGAACTTTGTAGTTTGTGGGGCATTTCTTGAGGGCGAGACTAAAGAGCATTATTTGTGGGCAATGCAACAACTTCAAGAGATGTATAGAAGAATTGGAGCAACGCCCACTTGCATTGTCACCGACCGTGAACAAGCTTTAATGAGTGCAACGGATCTTCTTTTTCCAAATGCAAAGTTTCTTCTATGTAGACGACATATAAGGAAAAACATAGAGGCCAAAGCTTCCCTCGAAATGAGATCGAAACTAAAGGGAAAAAACTTATCCAACGACTACTACAACTTGTTCGAGGAAACCACCGTAGAAGGATATGAAAAAAAGTTGGATACTATAGAGAGAGATTGGAACGCGCATATTCCCGTACTGCAATATGTTAGAGACAGTTGGCTTGGTCCTTTCAAAGAAAGATGTGTGTCGGCATGGACGGATGACGTGTTTACTCTTGGAAGCAACACGACAAACAGGTAATTTATCTATAATTGCACTTACACAACTATATTCAGTTTTCTGTGAATTTAAACAGTTTCTGTAAACTGCACATTTATACATCACGCATGGAACAAATCCGTGCGTGATGCACTGATTTGTTCCATGCGTCACGCACGGATTTGTTCCATGCGTCACGTATGGATGTGCAGTTTACAGAAACTGCACAAGCACATTCCTGTTTGAACACCTTAATAAAAATGCAGAGTGGAAGGAGCGCATTCCTGTTTGAAGTCATATTTGAGTGGTGGACAAGGTAGGCTCGACACAGTGTTTGAGGAATACAGTGACATGGCACGAAACCAGCTGAAAGAGATATTGGGTTCATTTAACGAGAGTCTAACAAAGACGTCCCTTTTCACCAAAAAAGTTCTTGTTCGTAGTTCTCCCGACTGAAGCGGTGGGGTCGGTCACCATAGCTTTCCCGTGAATAGGAAGCAACATCAGCTTCTTGATGTCGAGCAACGTCACTGTCATCTCACCAAATGGCATGTGGAAGCTATTTGTTTCAGGATGCCACCTTTCTATAAAGGCGCAGATGAGCGGATAATCAATCACATCGTACATCAATACCCTGAGATGAGTCAGCTCCGTTGCAATTGCGTGATTACCCCATGACAAGTCAGAATTAAGTTCCCAATCTTTCAGCTGGGATTGTCTTGTCTGGTAAGGGAGTACGCCTCTATCCTATAAATTGATTACGTAACACAAATAATTTTAATAACGCATAAATTTTTTCCAGAAACTGCATAAATTTGGTTAAGGTGTAATGTACAGAAAGATGCTAGCAGTTTCTGCATTCTGTGTAATGCAATTCCATGCGTCACGCATGGATGGAAACCATGCGTGACGCATGGACATGAACCATGCGTCACGCATGGATTTGCATTACACAGAATGCAGAAAGCAGTTTCTGCATTCTGTACAGCACACCTTAACCAAATTTTCAACAAAACTACAAATATTTCAACAAATAATCCATTTGGTTAATCAAATCAATTCATACATTAACAAATTTATTATCACAAATTCTATAAACCAAATTAGTTATGATAAGTATTGAATCTATAAACCAAATTCTAATTACATACCTTTCCTTTTTGCACAAAAAAGGCTGTATGAGCTTCAAAGCTTATGAGCAGCTCCGGAATTTGTGGACCTCCAGGAGTACCCCCCTCTAACTGAGGGACGTATATGTTTTTGACCGGAGGTTGTCGTCGTCGTCGTCTTCTGGGTTGTTCCTCTCGCTCCTCTTGCTCTTCCGCTTCTTCATGTTCTTCATGAACATTCTCATAGGTTCGATCCTCTTCCTGACCCTGTTCCTCATGCTCATGCTCATGCTCATAATCAGAATCAGAATCAGCATTGGCACCCCCAGCTGATGGCCCTGCACTGCTACAAGCAACCAGTGCGTACTGGTCATCACCCGTCTGAGGGTTCTGAAAGTGATGAGAACCAGTAGCTTGCCTCATCATCTCCACAAATGATTGGTCATGTTGTGGATAGCCCGGATAGCCTGGAAACTGTGTTTGTTGTGGAAACATAGTTTGATGTGGGATCAGAATGGGGGTGCCAGGAAAGTAATGAGGGGAACCCTGGGGATCGAAACCTGCAGCAGACAAAGCTAGCTGTTGTTGTTGTTGTTGTTGTTGTTGTTGTTGTTGTTGTTGTTGTTGTTGTTGTTGTTGTTGTTGTTGTTGTTGTTGTTGTTGTTGTTGTTGTTGTTGTTGTTGCTGTTGTTGTATCTCATCAGAAAACTCTAAACGACGAGGAGGCGATTCTTGCCTATTCTTCTTCTTCCTTTGTTTTGGAACTATGGGATCTTTTTTCTTCAGATCTCTGTTTCTTTGACGAGTATCCCGTCCAGGTCGACGACCACCATCCATATCTACATCATAAAATGTGCAATTCCACAAAATTAATCAGTTTACTGAATTTAATCAGCATATCATCAAAAACTCAATCAGTATATCATCAAATACAATCTGAAACTGCAGAACACAAATTCTGGAATGTGCAATTCCATGCGTCACGCATGGCTTCCATCCATGCGTGACGCATGGCTTCCATCCATGCGTGACGCATGGCTTCCATCCATGCGTGACGCATGGTTTCAAGCCATGCGTGACGCATGGAATTGCACATTCCAGAAATTGTGTTCTGCAGTTTTTCCATGTTTCAAACCCTAATCTCAACACTTTTTCCAAAATTCTAACAGTTTTTCAATAATTTCATTAAAACCATACCAAATTTCAACAACCTAATTCACAAAACCCTAATTCAATATCAAAACCCTAATAAACTATATACACATGAAAATATCAAATTTGTCAATAAATTATCAACAAAGTACACAATCCATTCATATATTACAAGTTTAATCATTTCTAATCAACTAATTAACATACACATTGGATTTTGAAGTAAATATCATCAAAACAACATGAACACCTCATATATACATCAATACCATACCATAACAATGAAATCTTAATGTTTACATACCTTATATGTAGAAAGATGATGAAAATTGTTGAAAATGGGGTAAATCCGTGCGTGATAGAGCTTCAGCCGCCGTTGTTGTTGTTGAAGAAGATGACAAAATGGTAGGGTTTGATGTTTTTGGGCTTTTATAGGGAAAAAATCCATGCGTGACGCATGGTTTGTGTCCATGCGTCACGCATGGATTTGTTCTGTGCGTGGCGTGTGGATTAAAACCATGCGTCACGCACGGATATAATCCATGCGTGACGCACGGCGCCTGGACGGTAAATAGCAAAAAGGGTGGGCGTTAAATAGTAAGGCCTTTTTTTCAGGATGACTTCAGACAATTGATTTCTACTAATAAGCAGAATGCCCATCAAATTGGGTTTATGTGATTTTTATGACATTTACTTTGGTCGGATTGTATAGAAATAGTATCATTTTTTGAAGCCAACCAGCTCGTAATAGCAACCATCTGGATCTGGCATATTTCCACTTCAGAAATTGGAAATCTACTATATATTAAGCAAATACATAAAACTCACAGTAATCATAAACGTAACACAAAATCTATTAAAGTTGGCGTAAACCTCTTGCTAGATGAGTTGAAATTATTTCGTATGGGTCTGTCACATCACAAATTAAGTCGTATATACGATATATTTGTCTAAATACATATGGTAAAATTCTCTTTATTGAACACAAGAACATTTATCACAATACAATCCTACAAACAGAATGTTTAGCTCTTTTATATGTTGTTAAGGGGGAAAAGATCTAATAAGCATAAGCATGAGTTCTTAGATAAGGACTAAGGATGATATAATGTATATATTTTAATGCACAACCAATGTGTATTCTTTTATTATTTTGGTTTTCTGTTTCATGGACCCATGAAATTATGTGTTACATTGTGAATTAAGACAATTTTATTATTGAATTTTTTAAGTGATCTGTCAAATTTTTTATTATAAAGTTTATTAGAGTTAAGTTATTACCTTCAAGAATTAAATGAGTTACATTGTGAGCTAAGGCAACTTATACATGCTAAGGCAACTTATACATGATAGTAAGAAGAAAAAAAAGCTTTTGATAAAAATACAAAGTCTTTATTTGGCACACCCTAAAAGTTTATTTAACACACCCATACATTCGTCACGAAGGTATTTGGTCAGACATTCGTCACGAAGGTATATGGCCAGACATTCGTCACGAAGGTTTGAAGGACATCCGTCACGAAGGTATTCGGGAGATCCGTCACGAAGGTATTCGGGAGATCCGTCACGAAGGTATTGGGGAGATTCGTCACGAAGGTATTGGAGAGATCCGTGACGAATCTTTTTTTTAAAAAAAATAAAAAATTCAGAATCTTGTAGAGAATTTCGATACGAGTCCGTGCATATAAAATACGTCCAAAACGGACATCGTTTGCCTTTCCAAAAGCCCTAAAAACAAAACAGTCGTTTTTGTTAAGTTCGTAATATTTAAACATAATGCATAATTATATAAAAAAAAAAATCATAATCTTGTAGAGAATTTTGATACGAGTCCGTGCATATAAAATACGTCCAAAACGGACATCGTTTGCCCTTCCAAAAGCCCTAAAAACAAAACAGTCGTTTTTGTTAAGTTCGTAATATTTAAACATAATGCATAATTATACTTTATAATTAATAAACTAGTGATATTAAATGATAATATACAATTATAGTATATAAATTTAATTGCATGATTTTTAACTATAATATATAATTATATTATACAAATACTAAATTTATATAAGGTTTTGCTTTTACAAACTTAACGCATGCGACTATTTTGTTTTGGAGGCTTTTGGAAGGGCAAACGATGTCCGTTTTGGACGTATTTTATATGCACGGACTCGTATTGAAATTCTCTACAAGATTATGAATTTTTTATTTTTTTTTAAAAAAAGATTCGTCACGGATCTCTCCAATACCTTCGTGACGAATCTCCCCAATACCTTCGTGACGGATCTCCCGAATACCTTCGTGACGGATGTCCTTTAAACCTTCGTGACGAATGTCTGGCCATATACCTTCGTGACGAATGTCTGACCAAATACCTTCGTGACGAATGTATGGGTGTGTTAAATAAACTTTTAGGGTGTGTCAAATAGTAAGCGCCCAAAAATAATATATCCACTTCAGAAATTGAACAAATGTTGATAGTGACTAGTGTTAGACGATTGTTGTCTTTGTGTGGAATTAAATTGTGGGGCAAAAGAGTTTGTTATGAAAATGAATTTGGACATGTATATGCGCACGGTTCGGCACAAAGAAAGGTAGTGTGCAGGGAAAACCAACTCAGTACACGAAGACTAATATTCGATAAGATATGGGCTACATGCAGGCATACCGAACCGCTACTCAATCACAATCGGATGACAACCGGGCAACACCTTTTTTACACCCGGCAACACCATCTCGTTCGAAACACCGTTTCGAACTAGAATCCTTGAATTTATTTTTATTTTTAAAAAAATTTCTCGTTCGGAATTCCGAACGAGACCGGTCTGGAAAATGATTTTTTCATTTATTAAATGCCGAATCGTTTCGTAATTTATGAACCGGTACCGAACGAGATTTTTTTTAAAAAAATATTTATGACGTCATAAATCTCGTTTTGAACGGCGTTCCGAACGAGATTACCCGGTTTTTGCGTTTTTGCGTTTTTGCGTTTTTGAGTATTTTCGATCAACTTTTTGTGAAGAGGAGACCTTATACACTCTTTATATGCCTAATAACATATAATTGTATAAGTTTTTGAAACATAATCAACATCGATGTACTAGACCCTTCATATCTCAACTACTTCGACTATTTCGAAGAATGAAAGACTAGTGAAGGTTTACGAAGGAGGTGTTACTCGAAGAGTTCGAGTTTTCGATTCGAAGTTACCGACAAGGTTAAATAGCTATAATATGCATTGAAAACAAGTTTCATTGCATTCCGACGTCGTTTGGGTATCGAACCGCCTATTCTCGACCTTAACAGGCCATCAGGACCGATAAGGCGTTTTTGCATTTTTGAGTATTTTCGATCACTTTTTGTGAAGGGGAGACCTTATACACTCTTTATATGCCTAATAACACATAATTGTATAAGTTTTTGAAACATAATCAACATCGATGTACTAGACCCTTCATATCTCAACTACTTCGACTACTTCGAAGAATGAAAGACTAGTGAAGGTTTACAAAGGAGGTGTTACTCGAAGAGTTCGAGTTTTCGATTCGAAGTTACCAACAAGGTTAAATAGCTATAATATGCATTGAAAACAAGTTTCATTGCATTCCGACGTCGTTTGGGCATCGAACCGCCTATTCTCGACCTTAACAGGCCATCAGGACCGATAAGGCGTTTTTGCATTTTTGAGTATTTTCGATCACTTTTTGTGAAGGGGAGACCTTATACACTCTTTATATGCCTCATAACACATAATTGTATAAGTTTTTGAAACATAATCAACATCGATGTACTAGACCCTTCATATCTCAACTACTTCGACTATTTCGAAGAATGAAAGACTAGTGAAGGTTTAGAGAGGAGGTGTTACTCGAAGAGTTCGAGTTTTCGATTCGAAGTTACCGACAAGGTTAAATAGCTATAATATGCATTGAAAACAAGTTTCATTGCATTCCGACGTCGTTTGGGCATCGAACCGCCTATTCTCGACCTTAACAAGCCATCAGGACCGATAAGGCGCTTTTGCGTTTTTGAGTATTTTCGATCACTTTTTGTGAAGGGGAGACCTTATACACTCTTTATATGCCTAATAACACATAATTTGTATAAGTTTTTGAAACATAATCAACATCGATATACTAGACCCTTCATATCTCAACTACTTCGACTATTTCGAAGAATGAAAGACTAGTGAAGGTTTACAAAGGAGGTGTTACTCGAAGAGTTCGAGTTTTCAATTCAAAGTTACCGAAAAGGTTAAATAGCTATAATATGCATTGAAAACATGTTTCATTGCATTCTGAGGTCGTTTGGGCATCGAACCGCCTATTCTCGACCTTAACAGGCCATCAGGACCGATAAGGCGTTTTTGCATTTTTGAGTATTTTCGATCACTTTTTGTGAAGGGGAGACCTTATACACTCTTTATATGCCTAATAACACATAATTTGTATAAGTTTTTGAAACATAATCAACATCGATGTACTAGACCCTTCATATCTCAACTACTTCGACTATTTCGAAGAATGAAAGACTAGTGAAGGTTTACAAAGGAGGTGTTACTCGAAGAGTTCGAGTTTTCGATTCGAAGTTACCGACAAGGTTAAATAGCTATAATATGCATTGAAAACAAGTTTCATTGCATTCCGACGTCGTTTGGGCATCGAACCGCCTATTCTCGACCTTAACAGGCCATCAGGACCGATAAAGCGTTTTTGCATTTTTGAGTATTTTCGATCACTTTTTGTGAAGGGGAGACCTTATACACTCTTTATATGCCTAATAACACATAATTGTATAAGTTTTTGAAACATAATCAACATCGATGTACTAGACCCTTCATATCTCAACTACTTCGACTATTTCGAAGAATGAAAGACTAGTGAATGTTTACGAAGGAGGTGTTACTCGAGGAGTTCGAGTTTTCGATTCGAAGTTACCGACAAGGGTAAATAGCTATAATATGCATTGAAAACAAGTTTCATTGCATTCCGACGTCGTTCGGGCATCGAACCGCCTATTCTCGACCTTAAAAGGCCATCAGGACCGATAAGGCGTTTTTGCGTTTTTGAGTATTTTCGATCACTTTTTGTGAAGGGGAGACCTTATACACTCTTTATATGCCTAATAACACATAATTTGTATAAGTTTTTGAAACATAATCAACATCGATGTACTAGACCCTTCATATCTCAACTACTTCGACTATTTCGAAGAATGAAAGACTAGTGAAGGTTTACAAAGGAGGTGTTACTCGAAGAGTTCGAGTTTTCGATTCGAAGTTACCGACAAGGGTAAATAGCTATAATATGCATTGAAAACAAGTTTCATTGCATTCCGACGTCGTTCGGGCATCGAACCGCCTATTCTCGACCTTAAAAGGCCATCAGGACCGATAAGGCGTTTTTGCGTTTTTGAGTATTTTCGATCACGTTTTGTGAAGGGGAGACCTTATACAGTCTTTATATGCCTAATATAACATAATTGTATAAGTTTTTGAAACATAATCAACATCGATATACTAGACCCTTCATATCTCAACTACTTCGACTATTTCGAAGAATGAAAGACTAGTGAAGGTTTACGAAGGAGGTGTTACTCGAGTAGTTCGAGTTTTCGATTCGAAGTTACTGACAAGGTTAAATAGCTATAATATGCATTGAAAACAAGTTTCATTGCATTCCGACGTCGTTTGGGCATCGAACCGCCTATTCTCGACCTTAACAGGCCATCAGGACCGATAAAGCGTTTTTGCATTTTTGAGTATTTTCGATCACTTTTTGTGAAGGGGAAACCTTATACACTCTTTATATGCCTAATAACACATAATTGTATAAGTTTTTGAAACATAATCAACATCGATGTACTAGACCCTTCATATCTCAACTACTTCGACTATTTCGAAGAATGAAAGACTAGTGAATGTTTACGAAGGAGGTGTTACTCGAAGAGTTCGAGTTTTCGATTCGAAGTTACCGACAAGGGTAAATAGCTATAATATTCATTGAAAACAAGTTTCATTGCATTCCGACGTCGTTCGGGCATCGAACCGCCTATTCTCGACCTTAAAAGGCCATCAGGACCGATAAGGCGTTTTTGCGTTTTTGAATATTTTCGATCACGTTTTGTGAAGGGGAGACCTTATACACTCTTTATATGCCTAATAACACATAATTGTATAATTTTTTGAAACATAATCAACATCGATGTACTAGACCCTTCATATCTCAACTACTTCGACTATTTCGAAGAATGAAAGACTAGTGAAGGTTTACAAAGGAGGTGTTACTCGAAGAGTTCGAGTTTTCGATTCGAAGTTACCGACAAGGTTAAATAGCTATAATATGCATTGAAAACAAGTTTCATTGCATTCCGACGTCGTTTGGGCATCGAACCGCCTATTCTCGACCTTAACAGGCCATCAGGACCGATAAGGCGTTTTTGCGTTTTTGAGTATTTTCGATCACGTTTTGTGAAGGGGAGACCTTATACACTCTTTATATGCCTAATAACACATAATTTGTATAAGTTTTTGAAACATAATCAACATCGATGTACTAGACCCTTCATATCTAAACTACTTCGACTATTTCGAAGAATGAAAGACTAGTGAAGGTTTACAAAGGAGGTGTTACTCGAAGAATTCGAGTTTTCGATTCGAAGTTACCGACAAGGTTAAATAGCTATAATATGCATTGAAAACAAGTTTCATTGCATTTCGACGTCGTTTGGGCATCGAACCGCCTATTCTCGACCTTAACAAGTCATAGGACCGGTAAGGCGTTTTTGCGTTTTTGAGTATTTTCGATCACTTTTTGTGAAGGGGAGATCTTATACACTCTTTATTTGCCTAATAACACATAATTTGTATAAGTTTTTGAAACATAATCAACATCGATGTACTAGACCCTTCATATCTCAACTACTTCGACTATTTCGAAGAATGAAAGACTAGTGAAAGTTTACAAAGGAGGTGTTACTCGAAGAGTTCGAGTTTTCGATTCGAAGTTACCGACAAGGTTAAATAGCTATAATATGCATTGAAAACAAGTTTCATTGCATTCCGACGTCGTTTGGGCATCGAACCGCCTATTCTCGACCTTAAAAGGCCATCAGGACCGATAAGGCGTTTTTGCATTTTTGAGTATTTTCGATCACTTTTTGTGAAGGGGAGACCTTATACACTCTTTATATGCCTAATAACACATAATTGTATAAGTTTTTGAAACATAATCAACATCAATGTACTAGACCCTTCATATCTCAACTACTTCGACTATTTCGAAGAATGAAAGACTAGTGAAGGTTTACAAAGGAGGTGTTACTCGAAGAGTTCGAGTTTTCGATTCGAAGTTACCGACAAGGTTAAATAGCTATAATATGCATTGAAAACAAGTTTCATTGCATTCCGACGTCGTTTGGGCATCGAACCGCCTATTCTCGACCATAACAGGCCATCAGGACCGATAAGGCGTTTTTGCATTTTTTAGTATTTTCGATCACTTTTTGTGAAGGGGAGACCTTATACACTCTTTATATGCCTAATAACACATAATTTGTATAAGTTTTTGAAACATAATCAACATCGATGTACTAGACCCTTCATATCTCAACTACTTCGACTATTTTGAAGAATGAAAGACTAGTGAATGTTTACGAAGGAGGTGTTACTCGAAGAGTTCGAGTTTTCGATTCGAAGTTACCAACAAGGTTAAATAGCTATAATATGCATTGAAAACAAGTTTCATTGCATTCCGACGTCGTTTGGGCATCGAACCGCCTATTCTCGACCTTAACAAGCCATCTGGACCGATAAGGCGTTTTTGCGTTTTTGAGTATTTTCGATCACTTTTTGTGAAGGGGAGACCTTATACACTCTTTATATGCCTAATAACACATAATTTGTATAAGTTTTTGAAACATAATCAACATCGATGTACTAGACCCTTCATATCTCAACTACTTCGACTATTTCGAAGAATGAAAGACTAGTGAAGGTTTACAAAGGAGGTGTTACTCGAAGAGTTCGAGTTTTCGATTCGAAGTTACCGACAACGTTAAATAGCTATAATATGCATTGAAAACAAGTTTCATTGCATTCCGACGTCGTTTGGGCATCGAACCGCCTATTCTCGACCTTAACAAGCTATCAGGACCGATAAGGCGTTTTTGCGTTTTTGAGTATTTTCGATCACTTTTTGTGAAGGGGAGACCTTATACACTCTTTATATGCCTAATAACACATAATTTATATAAGTTTTTGAAACATAATCAACATCGATGTACTAGACCCTTCATATCTCAACTACTTCGACTATTTCGAAGAATGAAAGACTAGTGAAGGTTTACGAAGGAGGTGTTACTCGAAGAGTTCGAGTTTTCGATTCGAAGTTACCAACATGGTTAAATAGCTATAATATGCATTGAAAACAAGTTTCATTGCATTCCGACGTCGTTTGGGCATCGAACCGCCTATTCTCGACCTTTACGTTATTATTTAAAAAAAAACCGCTTCTCGTTCGGAATGGTATTCCGAACGAGATGCGGATATCCAAAAAAATAAATTATTTATAAATAATATTGACGTCATTAAAAAATTAAAAAAAAAATCTCGTTCGGAACGGCGTTTAGAACGAGAATTCCGGATATTTTTTTCGATTTTTTTGAACTTGGTTTCTTAAACCGGGTTCAAATTTTTGAACCCGGTTTACCTCGTTCGGAATGGTATTCCGAACGAGAATTAAAATAAAATAAAATTACAATCTCGTTCGGAACATCTTTCCGAACGAGGGGGGGGGGGTGCCCGGTGTAAAAAAAGTGCTGTCCGGTTGAATCGCCATCACAATTAGGGATGTTTAAAATTCGTTTTTAATTCGATTTCGGATCAATCCGAACTAAATTTCAGTTAAGTTTTTGGTTTTAATTTTTCAGAACTTCGGTTTTCGGTTTTCGGTTTTCGGTTCGCTTTGTTTCGATTCTCTTCACTTCGGTTAAATACTTAAAACCAAACATTTTAACTAAAAAACAAAATTAATTTTTAATATATAAATTTTTTAGTTTTTTATTTTTTATTTTTTTTAAAAAGGAAATTTATATAGGATATTTTTGAATTTTATATTTTAATAATTTAAAAAATTCATAATTCGGGTTTTCGGTTAAAACTGAAACGGAATAAAATCGAACTGAAACCAAAGAACCTGTTTTCGGTTCACAAAATTTCCTATTTTTGTTTATGATTCAGTTCGGTTCGGTTTTAACCGAATAAACAACCATAAAATCACAATCGTTATATTATATGCGTACTACAACTTAATAATAAACGTTTTTAAATTTAATCTACAATTGAGAAACCGAAATTGCATTTTTATATAAAAAAAGGAGTTTAAATAATTAAGATTTATGTCAAATGTATTAGAAGAATTATCCATCAATCTAGTGTTTATTTCTTCTTTAAGAGACTTGTGTCATGTGAAACTAAGCATGGAAACAAAGGGAAGTCATGGAAAAAAACAGAAAAAGCTAAAAACAGTTTGTATTAAGTTGACATTTCGTTACATGATAAATTGTTAAGTACTAGGATGTATTACAAGTAGTAAAGTCAAACATGACTTCTTATTTACATTGACCAAACTCTAACCCCACTAAGCAAGATTTATAGTTCACAAAATTTTCTAGTTTGATTTTTTATTCAGTTTGGTTCGATTTTAACCGAATTAACATCCCTAATCACAATCGTTATATACGTACTACAACTTAATAATAAACATTTTTAAATTTAATCTACAGTTGAGAAACCGAATTGACATTCTTTAAAATGGAGTATAAAAAATCAAGATTTATGTAAAAAATATCCGAAGAATTATCCATGAATCTATTGTTTATTTCTTCTTAAAGAGATTTGTGTCATGTGAAACTAAACATGGAAGAGAGGGAAAAAAAAAGGGAAGTCATGGAAAAAGAGAAAAAAAGAGCTTAAAAATAGGTTATGTTGGAATTCTGTTATATGATGAATTGTTAAGTAAATAGTATTACAAGTAGTAAAGTCAAACAAGACTTCTTATTTAGATTGACCGAACTCTAACCCCACTAAGCAAGATTTATAGTTCACAAAATTTTCTAGTTTGATTTTTGGTTTAGTTTAGTTCGGTTCGGTTTTAACCGAATGAACAACCCTAATCAGAATCGTTATATACGTACTACAACATAATAATAAACATCTCTAATCACAATCGGTATATATGTCCTACAACATAATAATAAATGTTTTTAAATTTAATCTACAGTTGAGAAACCGAATTGACATTCTTTTTATGAAAAAATAGAGTTTAAAAAATCAAGATTTATGTAAAAAAATATCAGAAGAATTATCAATGAATCTAGTGTTTATTTCTTCTTCAAGAGACTTGTGTCATGTAAAACTAAACATGGAAGAGAGGGAAAGAAAGGGAAGTTATGGAAAAACAGGAAAAAAAAGCTTAAAACAATTTGTATTAAGTTGGAATTCTGTTACGTGATGAATTGTTAAGTAACTTGTATTACAGGAGTAAAGTCAAACACGACTTCTTATTTACATTGATTAAACTCTAACCCCACTAAGCAAGATTTATGGTTCACAAAATTTTCTAGTTTGATTTTTGGTTTGGTTTAGTTCGGTTCGGTTTTAACCGAATGAACAACCCTAATCAGAATCGTTATATTCGTACTACAACATAATAATAAATGTTTTAAATTTAATCTACAGTTGAGAAACCGAATTTGCATTCTTTTTTAAAAATAGAGTTTAAAAAATCAAGATTTATGTCAAAAATATCAGAAGAATTATCCATGAATCTAGTGTTTATTTTTTCTTCAAGAGACTTGTGTTATCCACGGAAGAGAGGGAAAGATAGGGAAGTCATGCAAAAACAGGAAAAAAAAGCTCAAAAAATAGTTTGTATTAAGTAGGTTTAGTTTGGTTCGGTTTTAACTGAATGAACAACCCTATTCAGAATCGTTATATACGTACTACAATATAATAATAAACAACCCTAATCACAATCGTTATATACGTACTACAACTTAATAATAAACGTTTTTAAATTTGATCTATAGGTTAGAAACCGAATTGACATTCTTTAAAAAAAAAAAAATAGAGTTTAAAAAATCAAGATTTATGTAAAAAAATATCAGAAGAAGTATCAATGAATCTAGTGTTTATTTCTTCTTCAAGAGACTTGTGTCATGTGAAACTAAACATGGAAGAGAGGGAAAGAAAGGGAAGTCATGGAAAAACAGGAAAAAAAAGCTTAAAAACAGTTTGTATTAAGTTGGAATTTTGTTACATGATGAATTGTTAAGTAACTTGTATTACAAGTAGTAAAGAAAACATGACTTCTAATTTACATTGACCAAACTCTAACCCCAGTAAGCAAGATTTATGGTTCACAAAATTTTCTAGTTTTTTTTTTGGTTTAGTTCGGTTCAGTTTTAACCGAATGAACAACCCTAATCAGAATCGTTATATACGTACTACAACATAATAATAAACAACCCTAATCACAACCGTTATATATGTATTACAACATAATAATAAATGTTTTTCAATTTAATCTACAGTTGAGAAACCGAATTGACATTTTTTTTTTTTAAATAGAGTTTAAAAAATCAAGATTTATGTCAAAAATATCAGAAAAATTATCCATGAATCTAGTGTTTATTTTTTCTTCAAGAGACTCGTGTTATCCACGAAAGAGAGGGAAAGATAGGGAAGTCATGCAAAAACAGGAAAAAAAAGCTCAAAAAATTGTTTGTATTAAGTAGGTTTAGTTCGGTTCGGTTTTAACCGAATGAACAACCCTATTCAGAATCATTATATACGTACTACAACATAATAATAAAGAACCTTAATCACAATCGTTATATACGTACTACAACTTAATAATAAACGTTTTTAAATTTAATCTACAGGTTAGAATCCGAATTGACATTCTTTTAAAAAAAACAGAGTTTAAAAAATCAAAATTTATGTAAAAAATATCAGAAGAAGTATCAATGAATCTAGTGTTTATTTCTTCTACAAGAGACTTGTGTCATGTGAAACTAAACATGGAAGAGAGGGAAAGAAAGGGAAGTCATGGAAAAATAGGAAAAAAAAGAAGCTTAAAAACAGTTTGTATTAAGTTGGAATTTTGTTACATGATGAATTGTTAAGTAACTTGTATTACAAGTAGTAAAGAAAACATGACTTCTTATTTACATTGACCAAACTCTAACCCCGCTAAGCAAGATTTATGGTTCACAAAATTTTCTAGTTTGTTTTTTGGTTTGGTTTAGTTCGGTTTGGTTTTAACCGAATGAACAACCCTAATCAGAATCGTTATATAAGTACTACAACATAATAATAAATGTTTTTAAATTTAATCTTTCAGTTGAGTAACCGAATTGACATTCTTTTTTAAAAAAAAAAATAGAGTTTAAAAAATCAAGATTTATGTAAAAAAATATCAGAAGAATTATCAATGAATCTAGTGTTTATTTCTTCTTCAATAGACTTGTGTTATGTAAAACTAAACATGGAAGAGAGGGAAACAAAGGGAAGTCAGGGAAAACAGGAAAAAAAAGCTTAAAACAGTTTGTATTAAGTTTGAATTTTGTTACATGATGAATTGTTAAGTAACTTTACAAGTAGTAAAGTCAAACATGACTTCTTATTTACATTGACCAAACTCTAACCCCACTAAGCAAGATTTATGGTTCACGAAATTTTCTAGCTTGATTTTTTGTTTGGTTTAGTTTGGTTCGGTTTTAACCGAATGAACAACCTAATCAGAATCGTTATATACGTACTACAACATAATAATAAACGTTTTAAATTTAATCTACAGTTGAGAAACCGAATTTGCATTCTTTTTTAAAAGTAGAGTTTAAAAAATCAAGATTTTTGTCAAAAATATCAGAAGAATTATCCATGAATCTAGTGTTTATTTCTTCTTCAAGAGACATATGTTATGTACGGAAGAGAGGGAAAGATAGGGAAGTCATGCAAAAACAGGAAAAAAAAAGCTCAAAAAATAGTTTGTATTAAGTAGGTTTAGTTCGGTTCGGTTTTAACCGAATGAACAACCCTATTCAGAATCGTTATATTCGTACTACAACATAATAATAAACAGTCCTAATTACAATCGTTATATAAGTACTACAACGTAATAATAAACGTTTTTAAATTTAATATATAGTTGAGAAACCGAATTGACATTCTTTTTAAAAAAAATAGAGTTTAAAAAATCAAAATTTATGTAAAAAATATGAGAAGAATTATCAATGAATCTAGTGTTTATTTCTTCTTCAAGAGACTTGTGTCATGTGAAACTAAACATGGAAGAGAGGGAAAGAAAGGAAAGTCATGGAAAAACATGAAAAAGAAGAAGCTTAAATACAGTTTGTATTAAGTTGGAATTTTGTTACATGATGAATTGTTAAGTAACTTGTATTACAAGTTGTAAAGTAAAGATTAACCCCACTAAGCAAGATTTATGGTTCACAAAATTTTCTAGTTTGTTTTTTGGTTTGGTTTAGTTCGGTTTGGTTTTAACCGAATGAACAACCCTAATCAGAATCGTTATATACGTATTACAACATAATAATAAACGTTTTAAATTTAATTTACAGTTGAAAAACCGAATTTGCATTCTTTTTAAATAAATAATGTTTAAAAAATCAAGATTTATGTCAAAAATATCAGAAGCATTATCCATGAATCTAGTGTTTATTTCTTCTTCAAGAGACTTGGGTTATGCACGAAAGAGTGGGAAAGATAGGAAAGTCATGCAAAAACAGGAAAAAAGGCTCAAAAACAGTTTGTATTAAGTAGGTTGTATTACAAGTAATAAAGTCAAACATGACTTTTTATTTATATTGACCAAACTCTAACCCCCCCCTACGGGCCCCAAGATTGAAATGGTTCATGTAGGTAAGGTCTTGGTCAGGACATCAACTAGTTGCTCTGTAATAAGAGAGTTGAAGCAAACCTTCAAGGACTTGTCACATGGTGAAGTGGCAATCAATCTCAATGTATTTTGTCCTTTCATGAAAGACATGATTTTGTGCAATCTATAAAGTTGGGCTATTGTCACAGTGGAGCTGGATAGGTTTGATGGCATCCACAACGAGGTCTTGCAATAGGCGCACAAGCCAAGTTAATTTTGTAGTTGCTTGAGCCTTTTCCTATATTTTGCTTCCGCCAAGCTTCTGGAAACTGTGCTTTGTTTCTTTGACTTCCATCTTATAGGGGAAGAACCAAGCATATCTTGTCACTAACTTTCTACTCACTAGACAAGAGGCCCACTCATTATCAAAATATGTTGTCAAGGCTGGTTGATCACAACCATTAAAAACAATGGCATAGTTGGAAGTGCCCTTGATATAGAAAAGTGTGTAAAGTAATGTTGCATAGTGAGTTGTGGATGGTTTCTGCATAAATTGGCTAATAGTTTGTGTCATGAAATTCAGCTTTCCAATTAGGATCCTATAAGTGGTAGGATCGGGAAAAGGTGTCCCATATGTAGGAAGTAGCTTGTAAGTATGGATGGTAATGGGTCGGGTGATGAACAGGTGGAGTACTTCCATCATCCGCCCATTAACCTTTTTGGGTGCACCCACCTGCCATCCATCGGGTGATTGAAAAATAAAATTTTATATACCTTTTAGCATACTTTTTATGTAATCTTACACAACTATTATGAAATATGTTGTTGTTATTAGCTATATTACAAGAAAAAAAGGTGTAGAAAATTTTTTAATGCATAAACAACATAAAAATGCAAATTAAAAGACATAAAATTTAAATGTTTGTGATTTTTATGTATAGAGTATATAAAACTTTAGATATTTCGGGTGCATTGGATCGGGTGACGGGTAAAAATCCTTCACCCACACCCGCTCATCAGTCATCACCCATCATTTTTCGGGGTTTTACCCATCTTTTCAGGTCGGGTGAATCGAGTGTCCATCAGGCGCTGGTAAAATTGTCATCCCCACTTGCAAGGAATTGAAAAAGGTGTGCAAGCAGGTTTAAGACAACCAAGATCAATAGAATCAAGCAATTCCTTACTAAATTTCCTCAGGCATTCTCAGAGATAAGGTAAGTCATCTCAAGACCAAGGAAATAATGAACAAGACCAAGGTCCTTGATGCTAAATTCCAAGTCTAGGAAAGCTTTGAGATGGGAGATAGAAGACTCATTTGAACAAGTGACTAGGAGATCATCCACATTCACAGCTACAATGGTGATAAGAAATATAATGACTTTCTGAACCTACAGACCTTACTATTTAGGTTAGCAATGGACTTTCATGTAAAATTCTGTTTAGAAATTGTCATATGGAAATATTAACATCTAATTGATGCAATAACTATTTCTTAGAAGGAGCAAGAGAAATTAAGCTCCTAATGGTTGTCATTTGTGCAGCACAACTAGAAATGTTTCATGAAAATCAATTCCTGCTTTTTGAGTGAATTCCTTAGCAAATAGGCGAGCTTTATACCTTTCAAGACTACCATCTGATTTCAACTTTACCTTGTAAACCCATTTACAACCTACAGGAAGGATAGAGGATGTTAGTGAATGGATATAATGGAATGGGAAATGTTGTTGATGGAACTTGACATCTCTGGAGTGAATGAGTTTGTGGGTGACAAGATCTAGGATAATGTATGAATTTTTGACATAAGAGTAACCCATAAAGACACCAGGATTAGCTCGAGGTTGAAACTTGTACTTGTTCCTTTTTAGGGTGTTAACAGAGGCTAAACAACTAGAGGTTTTAAGAAAGAAATTATTTGGAGGATGTTGAAAAAGAAGTTGATAAGGTGAAGAATTGTTCAAAGATGGCAATGGAGTTCTGTTAATAAGAATGTGGAAGTGAGAACACAAAGACCCAAATATTTTGTGATGCTTTGGATTGAAAAAAAGAGAGTTCTTTCTACTTCAAGTAAATTCTTGTGTTTCCTTTCTACTACTCCATTTTGTTGAGGAGTATTCACACAAGATGTTTGATGTATAATGCCATGAGAGGAATATAATTGTGTAGCAGTGAGATCATAAAACTCCGGTGCATTATCAGATCGAATGATCTTGGTATTTTCTTTAAATTGGGTTTGAACAAAAGTATTGAATTGTTTAAGAACAATGATGGCAACGAGTGTTGTCATCAACAACAGTAAGGAAGTACCTATAATCATTATGAGTGGGACACTTATATGGTCCCCATGTATCCAAATGAATGAGATCAAAAGGATTAGCAACATGACTAGTAGAAGAAGAGAATGAGATTATGTGTTGTTTGGCCTAAGGACAAATTTTACACATATAAAGAGCTTTAGAGTCATCCTTACAAACAAATGGCAAATTCTTAAGTTCTTCAAAAGAAACATGTCCTAGGCGACAATGCCATAGTTCAAGATTGTTATTGAAAGTACAAGATAAGATTTGGGATATAAAACACAATAAGAACTAGGCAGAGCAACAACTTGACTATCAAGATCATTAAGCAACACATATTTGTTCTCTTTACAATCAATAACGGTTTCTCCATGGTTGAGTCCTGAATGAAGCAAAATGATGGTGTAAAAATGGCATTAACAGACAGATCATTAGAGAGTTTGCTAACTGATATAAGGTTGAAACAACATTTAGGGGCATGAAGGACATTAGAAACATAACTTTGGGGTTTAATACAACATTACCTTTGTGTTGAATGGAAGATTTATAGCTAGAGTAATAGAAGGAAGATTTGGAATAGGTTATAGGCACATAGTATAGTATTTAATGCACGTGCAACTTTGAGTCGAGAGTAACCATAATTAAGCTTTTAATCATAGTAGAGTCACAATATCGATCGCGGCCGCTGATTTTGGCTTGGAGCACACAGAATCGCAATTATCACCGTCAAAATAAAGCACATAAATCAGTTTGGACAGAGAAATATGAGGTGTGTAGAAAGAAGGCAGAAAGATTTACCTACCAGGAAGGCAAAAGAGTCCTCAGAATCTTGATTGCTAAAATTATGCAAGGTAATCAGTTTATCATATTGTGCCTGGGTAAAAGATGGAGGTGAAGAGACAGATGGAGCATCATGAGTTTCTTCATCTGGAGAAGATGAACTAGTAGCAGCAAGATGATTAGGATGATGTGGATTTCGACTGATAGAAGTAGAATTGGTTGGCTCCTTCTCAGGCGCATAACCATGAAGCTTCCAACATCGACCAATGGTGTGACCAGTACGCTTATAGTGATTACAAAAATAAGTGTGAGTTCATGAGGATCCTCCTCTAGAATTACCATAAGGACCTAAACTAGAATGTCCTCCTCTAGAAACTAAAGCAGTGCTATCATTGTCAGGCACAAAATCGATCAGGATTATACAAAGAACGTTGTTCTTCCTCTTGAAGAACAAGATTGTACACATTTGTCAGAGACGGAGGAGGATTAAGCCTCAGAATACTACACGAATCATAGAGAAAGATTCATTGAGTCCCTTAAGAAACTGAATAACTTGTTGATCCTGAATTAAGCCACTAGACGTGAGCGAAGAACCGCAAGTGCAAGTTTTATCCTCAACAATGGCGACATACCCATCCCATACAACTTTGCAACTCATAAGTGGAAACAGAATTAGTACCTTGCAAGACTGGGGCAAGATCACATTGAATCTGAAACATCTTTCTGCGATTAGATCGACCAAAGCGAGATCCTAATTTGGACCAGATCTGATGAGCAGTTCGACTGAATAGAACGGATTCAACAATTTCCTTCTTGACAGAGTGAAACAACCAAGAAATGATCACGTTGTTCTTCCTCTTGAAGAAGAATATTGTACACACCTGTCAGAGACGGAGGAGGATTAAGCATCAGAATACTACACGAATCACAGAGAAAGATTCATTGAGTCCCATAAGAAACTGAATAACTTGTTGATCCCGAATTAAGCCACTAAACGCCAGCGAAGAACCACAAGTGCAAGTTTTATCCTCAACAATGACAACATACTCATCCCATAAAACTTTGCGCCTCATGAAATAAGTGAAAACAGAATTGGTACCTTGCGAGATTGAGGCAAGATCACGTTGAATCTGAAACATCTTTGTGTGATTGGATCGACCAAAGCGAGATCCTATTTTGGACTAGATCTTATGAGTAGTTCGACAGAATGGAACAGATTCAGCAATTTCCTTTTTGACAGAGTGAAACAACCAAGAAATGATCATGTTGTTGCAACGCTACTAGTGCGCAGACATCGGTGAATCAAGTGGTGGTGGTTTCTAGGTACCAGTGACAAATCCTAGCTTGTTCTTGGCGATGAGCGCAACTTCGACAGAGCGCTTCCACTGAATATAGTTTCTCTCATCCAAAAGCTTGGTAGACAAGCGGAAGATGGATTTTCATAATGATGAAGGTACAGTTCGTCCCATGGATCAAGACTGTCGATCAGAAAGCGTCGATTCCAAGGATTATGCGGCAGAACATTCGGACTCATCGGAGAAGGGATGTTGGATGTAGACGGAGGATGCTCGTTAGAGCGTAGAGGTGTTTTTTGGTTGGAGCGCACCATTGTTCCTAGCTTGATACCATGTGAAACTAAGCATGGAAGAGAGGAAAAGAAAGTGAAGCCATGGAAACACAGAAATGAAGCCCAAAGACAATCTGTATTAAGTTGGCATGACGTTACATGATGAGTTGTTAAGTAGCTTGTATTACAAGTAGTAAATTCAAACATGACTTCTTATTCACATTGACCAAAACAACTATATTCCACATGTCTTAATTCAAGAAATGATGATCTAATAAACACTATCATGACTTTGTTTTCTAAGAGAAGAAACTCATAATCTCTCCATTATGAAAGGCCTAAGATTTAAGAAAGAGAGACTACTCTCCTTAGAGTTTCTATTACACCAAACCATCAAGTCCAACATATTTTGAAACTTATCTAAAAATTAATTGTTGATAGAAGGAGAATTACAACTAAGGTTGAATCCTATTTCATCCAATGTGGATTAACTTACATCTATTATTACTACTTAAATGTCAAGACCATCCTAATGAATAGTATTTTTCTATTCAAAATTACTTCTTTGCCCTTTTATAACCCAAAACATATTACTTCCTCTGTTCCATAATATAAGGCTCGTTTGCTTTTTTTCGGCACTATTTACAAATTGAGAGAGTCTTCTCGTTTTCTTCCAATATATAGAAATAAATATAGGCACGTGAGATCTCGTTTGATTCGTCTCAATGTGTACTTTGACAATACAAAAAAATATAATTTTTGTCATCGTATATTTAGAGATATTAATGTTACAAAACGCGTCTCGACAAACCCACCTCTGCATCCTCCCTTCTCAAACGCTCGATTCGTCGACATGCCCAACTTTGCTTGAGGGTGCAACCCTCCCTCTGAAGAGCCACCATATTTACCTAGAGAGGACGAAGAAGCAAACTGATCACCTGACTTCAAGCTCGTCAACAATGGTGAATGCTTAGAAGAAATTGGACGGAGAAGACGAGGCAACTCACTTACTCCTAGATAAGTGGTTGTATGAGAACGACCTTCCTTTTCATGTGGTGCACAATGATAGCTTTGACAGATTGCTTGAGGCGGTCATACAATTTGGTCCAGGTTACCAATTGCCAAGCACAAACCAACTCAAAGACCTGATTGATTTAGAACGGAGAATTCAAAAGAAAGAACAAGAAGAAAAACATTAATGAATAAGAAAGAGGTAGCAGTAAAGTTTTAATATATGGCTTTTTGTTTCTTTGACTATGAAATTTTAGTATTTGTGACTGTGAATGTTGAAGCATAATTTGCTAATTATTTTCATTTAGAGGGGTATATCATATATGTGTTAATTTTAGTTTCACTTTTGTCTGCATACATTTGGAGTCTCGGAAGTTCTAATGAAGAAACGGTAATATATAGGATCACGAATTGGGTTCTAGACACATTAAAAATATAATAGCTCGATCATCGGATATTTCGGCTAACAAGAATTTAATCAAGAATTCAAGATCAACCAAGTGTTAAACAAAAACAGAAGAGATTGCAAGGAATTGTAGGGCTATCTAAACTAAAAACTATTGTGACTATGATCCACAATGACTGAAGGTAATATATAATCAATGGCAATGAAAGCCGAAACAAAAAAGATGGGGGAAGCTTCTTTCGGCTAGCCCCTAACGATTGTCGATGGAAAGGTTGAAAAGTTTACAGCTGAAGTTAGATTGTTGAGTTTTGGAATAATGTCGTCTTGGCAAATTGTATTTTTTCACAGTTGTAATGTGCTACATTCATTATCATGCGATGCATATAATAGAATGCACGAGTTAATAACAAAATACAATTTATGGTTCCCCGTAATTTTATTAGTGCATATACCAACAATATAAACAATTCATATATAGAATGCACAAGTTTATGAGTGAAGGCCAAAGTATAACATTTACTGCTCATCTTCCCCTCAGACCTCAAACTTAAAATTATGTGATCAAGGGTGGAGCTACACTAGGACTAGGGTGGGCTATAGCTCCTTGTGGAATTGAAGCCTAATGCTTGTTGAATAGTTGAAGAAAAGGTTTTTTTTTTTTCTTAAGTTTCGACCGTTTTCTCCATATTTGCAATATATACACATTCAAACTTCTTGTGTGTATGCAAGGGCATACCATGAGAGCTGCACTTTTTGGCCATAATGTTCACTACTTTGATGACATTATCAATGAGGAGCACTGTTATGATATATGCAATGTTGTGGTGTTGCATGGTTCTCCAATATATCAATGTTATCCTGAAGAGAAACAAATGCATATAAACAGTTCAACATCGATAAAAAGTGTAAATTATGATGACTCACCGCTCAAGTCCGATCTTAAATTTACTCGTATTTCACAGTTTTCACGCGAGCCTCTTCCTCCTAATCCCACATTTGGTAATTATTTCATTGTCATATCGTTTTTCTAGCGTTCGGACGCGCAACCCAACTAGTTTTTATAAGCAGATGTTTACTCTTAGAAACTAAGAACATTAAGAAGGTCTAACCCAAATCTTACAATTTAGCAAGACGAAAATGAAAGAGGTGGAATCGACGACGAGCTAAGAAGATTAGAATATCAAACAATATAATTATCAATGACATACAAACCATCGCTAATTAGCTTGGTCAGAAGTTGTCAGATTTCCCTGGGTGAGACTTCGATTTTAGCCTTTATAAAAAAATAAAAAAAAAATTGGCTGGCTAGTCACGAGTGTTTCAGCTCATGTATAAAGGACACTTCAATTTCTTGGTGGGTTGTTAGTTTGGTATTTGTTTCATGTAAATTATTTTCACTTTCTTGACGTAACCACTATTCTTAAAAGTGTTTACTTCATGCTTTATACTAAAGTACAGGCACAAGTTATACAACGTATGACATACTATTCCAGAGACCATTTTTGAGCCCTGGTGAATGTATGGAATTCAAAGTGACATATTCTCACTTGCACGAAAGCATCTACAAATAATAAAGAACTTGAACAAAATAAGTCAAGAGAATTACACATGAACAAAGGAATAAGATAATTTAGCTCTTGGCTATAGAGTAACCATGACAAGCCCTGCCCACATCCTTCTTTTTAATTTCCAAAAGATGGTAAAAACGACACATAACATCACAAGACTAGCAAGCATCATCAACCCAATCAACATCTTATGCTTCCAATCCCAAACCACTGTTTTCAGCTTATCTTTTTTTTTTGTTCTTCAACATATTAAAATCCTTCCAACTTTTCAAAGCCAAGGCAATTTTTGAAGCAAACCAAAACGGGTGGACGAGGGCAGTCCCGTCAATCTTATGCACTGTTGTTGTTGGTATATCCACCCCTGTTGGTACGACCGCGTCCCCGACCATAACCACGCCCTCCTCTACCACCACCACCATAGCCGCCTCTCCCTCTTCCACCTCCATAACCGCCTTCTCCACCACCATAACCGCCTTCTCCACCACCATAACCACCTTCTCCTCCACCATAATTACCATCACGTCCACCATAACCACCATCACGTCCACCATAGCTTCTACCTCGTCCACCACCACCATAACCTCCATCACCACCATTGTAGCCGCCATCACCACCACCATAGCTTCTACCTCTTCCACCATAGCCACCATCACCATAGCTTTTGCCTCTTCCACCAACACCATAACCACCATCACCACCACCATAACCACCATCACCATAATTTTTTCCTCTACCGCCACCATTGTAGACACCGTCTCCACCTCCATAGCCGCCATCACCACCACCATATCCCCCATCACCACCACCATAGCCTCCATCACCACCTCCATAGCCACCACGTCTACCACCTGTATATAGAAACCAATTGGGAGATTTTGAGCAACAAGACTAAAGCACATCATAACAAAGAAGTCAATGCAGATTCCACTCTTTTGGTCTGGTCCTTAAGTTCCTAGGTTACACAAGACCTCTTCCCTAATTTGAATAGGGTTTGCATTTGATAATTATGAATATCTTTAAGTAAAAGGGACTCACCATAGCCCCAGCTTCTGCCTCGTCCACCACCTCTTCCCCAGTTTGAATATCCACCATTTGAATACCCAGCATTATCTGTAACAAAACAAACATATTAGAGGTGAACTGCTAGAAGATTAAAAATATAATTACAACTGCATACCTTGATATTGTTGTGATCCATATCCACCCCTGAAAAAGCCCTGTCCTCTTCCTCTTCCTCTCCCTCTACCACGGCTACGCCCTCGGCCATATGAATCCCCTTAAGCAAGAAATTTGAAGTTAAGGGATTAATTATAGCGTTTACACTAATTCAAAACTAATTATTAGATAGACATCTCACCATCATTCACAGCATTGTAAGGCCCTCGAGATTGCCTAGGATTAAATTGTTGCTGTTGATACTGCTGCTTTGGCTGATCCAGATTACTTGGAGCTTGGTACCTGAGTATAAGAAGAAGATCTTCATATTGGTTAAAATCTGATACATGTGAATAATGTGATGATTATACTGTATGAATCTCGACACAGTTTCAGCAAGCATTACAACGAATAAAGGATAAGATCTACATTCCATATGAAGTTGCTAAATTATGAATAAATATCCTTCTAAAAAGGAAAACCATAAGTTAATCCAATTCATTCTACATAATTCTATTGAAATTGTAGTTTCAGGCATATGATATCCTCTAACAGATACTACAATCGATCATAACATACCCAGGAGAGTTCTTGTTCAGCTCTGTAGGTGAGAGGGTGATCGATATCATTGATACTTGACGCGTGGTCTCTAAGCTGAAGAAATTAAGAAAAGAAAGAGTCATGTTTATACTTCATATTGAAACATACTTCCATGTCAGAGAAATGTACTAGATCAGATTCATAAGAACTTACGGCACAAGGCCCTCTTCAATTGGTTCCCAAACATCGGTTATGCTCACAGAGCTTATGATAATATCTTGGTGCAACCTTGGGATCCTTTTCTGTTATAACATTCAATAAAATGTCAAGTTAACTTTTGCAAGGAGGAAGACATGAAAAAATGCAAGGGATATTGTTTTCATTCACAGCGAACAACGCACCTTTATGATCTCAGCAATGGCTACTGTCTTGCTAATAGCCTGTCCCATTGCCTTCAAGACAATCTCTTTTTCATTTTTGTCCTGAAAATGAAAGGGCTTTATTATAACTCAATGTTCTGTAACTGATCTGGAATTGCCAAAATTTGGGCACAACAAAAAAGACTTGCAATTCCTACTTACACTTGCAAATCATCCATTGGTTGACATTTCACTCCTAAAAAGATTAGGAAGCAAACTCATATTTCAAACATCAAGGAGAAGGGAAGGAACATTTTTTCATCATGGAATATATATAGCATCATTTTTTCACAAACCAAAGAGAAAATGTATGCCACATATCCACATTGCACTTGCCCCAAAATCTCCTTTAAAATCAAATACAGCGATAATATCATCAGTCTATACTCTGTCGGATCCTATTCCACAACAAAGCATGCAGGTCAATTGCAATTGACAACAGAAACAGAAAACAGTAGCAAAGAACCTTTATCTGTCATCTAGCATAAACATTCGCCAGATGCAATTAACAAAGCAAACATAACCTCTAATTTCACCAACTCATCGAAAAAAGAGAACCGAAACAACTACAGAATCATCATCATCACAGAACGAGGACTAGCCAACTGTTACAGGAAATCAGTTACTCAATTACAATAAATCGGAAAAGGAAAAGGCCAAAGCGCAGAAAGTGTAGTCGGATAGTTGATAAGTCTGAAAGAGATTCACCTGGAGAAGACTAGTAGCGTAGTTGATGTAGTTTCTGACAACGCCCTGACTTGTAACACGGATTTCATTCTCGTTGATCGGAGTCTCAGGCTTCGGCTTCTCAACTCTTTGATACCTATCCATGGCTACTCCACTGGTTCGAGAGTGAAAGACGAATGTTGAAGATGATGGAGAGAGAAACCCTAAACCCCCTTGAAAATGGTCCTCTTAAACCTCACCCGAAACCCTAAAACTGCTGGAGATGGGCGTTCTGTTCTTCTTATTGATATATTTTAGGGGATTTTTTCTATTTTGTGAGACACAATACGTGGGAATAAAGCTTTGACTTGACCGCGTGGCACGCACGTCGGAGTAACATGGGCCTGGCCGGCCCAATAGTTATTATTTTGGAGGCCCATACAAATTGTGGATTGTTTGCTTCTACTTTGCTTTCTATAAATAGTCAGGACCTTTATACATTGTTCTTTACCTGATCTTAACAAAATATACGGCTTTTTTTTGGTAGAGAGAGGCTGCATTCTCAAGAAGTTTTATTAAAATGAAAAAAGAAGGTTAATTTTCCGTTAAGCGGGGTAGCCAAGCCCCGCACATCATCCATTAAAAATATAAACTAAGCTATTAAGAATGTTTCGAAAGAAATGAAAATCTAAATCTAAATTGAATGTTTTTCAATCCCTAAACACATGAGTAACCTGAACGTTCCAGTCCCTTGAAGTAAAGTCATGCACATTCGTACCAGAAAAAAAAGAGGATGACAATTAGGCACCCCATTCTTGATCCACCCGACAACCAAACTCAGAGTCTACTTCTAGATTGATACTTCAGAAAAAAATTCGTTTTTCACTCTATTTTTACATACATATATTTTACAATGAAAACATGTATTACCATTTTTATTATTATTTATCTTTCACAAATATAACTATAACTTATTTATTATTTTAACAATGTTTATATAAACATTATAAGCATTCTATATATATATTAATATAGATCTAATCGTGTGATATTCACGAATATAACTACAACTAATTTTCCCTTTTTCACATTTCCGATATGATCAATAACAAATAAATAAAACATATAATTTGCAATAAGAGAGCAAGTAGTAGTTCCATTAGAATATTTTGTAGACCCATAACATGTATCATACACCATCTCTCAAAATTACAAAAAAAGGAAGTGTAAAATGACACATTTCATAAGCCTAATGAATTAGACTAATTGGTAAACACTTGCATGTTATGAGTCCATGTGCATGACATAAACAATACCCTCCATCCTATAGCTAGTGACATACTTAATGAGAATTACAAATAATTTAATGAATCCATGTGATGTGAGACATTGCTTAATACATGGCCAAATCATCTTCCCATCCCTCCTTCAAAGCTCTAGCACCACAACTGCCATAAATAAAATCAATAATGAGTCAAACGAATTGAACAAAACATAAAGAGAAGAAAGAAGGAATCATTGATGAAGAAGCTCACAATCATCGTCTGTGGTGATCCAATTTCCCTTCCTAGGATCAACCTGAAAGCGATCCGATCTTCCAACATTCATCAATGGCGGCGCAGATGAAGCTGAGATTGCAGATGAAGCTGTCGTTGAGCAGCTTTCAACATCCCATCTAAAACTTATCTTTGGGGAATCACTTGAAAACTCACTAGCCAATCCCTTCATTACCCCCTTGTTCCTAAAACACAAAACCTATACCCAAAGTAACAAATAATCATAAAGGTAATAATTGATTTTTAGAACAACATTTACTTATAAGTAATAATTTTAAGAAAACCATTATTACCTTTCTTCCAAGATATTTCCCACCTTTCTGGGCCTTAGCAGCTGCAGCCCATTTCAGAAGCTCCTTCATCCGAGATAAGGCCTTGGCTTTTCGAGTGTGATCTTCTTGATCGGTTTCTTTCTGTGATTTTGTCGATGAAGAACTTGAATTTGTTTCAATTATTGGCAATACTTTGCTCCCAGCATGATGAACTATTGTTGTTGTTAGTGAAGAGGAAATGACCACTTGATCAGCTGATGCTGACTTACCATGGCGGATATTTGCTAGACCTCGGATTATGTCTTCCTTCTTCATCTTCATTATTTGTATTTTTATTGATTTCTGATGAGGATTATACGAGAGAAAAATGTGAAAGAGAGTCAGAGAGAGAGAGAGCTATGAAGACTTTTGGAAAGGCTTATGCATAGCTTTTATATGAAGTTTTATGAATCGGTCAAAGAATAAAGGAGATCTAAATGTGCTGTCCGTATGCAGAGATTCCATTGAAATGTTGGGTGTTTGGAAAAAAATACGGTGGGAGAGACAACTAGGCAAATGATTCTCCAATCCATTGAAATGTTGGGTGTTTAGACTTAACATATAATTAAATTAAGCAAACCATGTGGTGGCAATTCATGGGGGAGATCTTGGAGAGTTGATTATAATTTGGAGGGTGAGATTAAGGACTTAATATGATGGTAGATTGGTAGTGTACTAGTACGTGTTACAGCAATATTTTCGTTAGTTAATAGTCCCTCCGTCTCTAAATATAAGCCCATTTGCTTTATTAACACTATTCACGGTCGAAGAGAATCTTTCGATTTCTAGCTATTGTATAAGGTAAAATATAGTCATGAGTGATCTTCTTTGATTCATATTAATGAGTACTTTAACAATATATAAAATTTTCACTAACTTGTAATGAGAGATATTGACGAAACAAAACGTGTCCATTTGAAATGGTCAAAAGGGGACGGAGGAGTATAATACTCCATGATGCTCTGTATTGGAAATTTGAGTGGCCATCAAATTTGTCAGAGTGTTGTTCTCTTAATAAGAATCTAGTCTCATGCAGGGAAGGAATATTTGTCCAAAGGAAGGGTATTCTCTGAAACTGCATGTCAATAACATTCAGCATTGTCTTGTTATTGCATGCATGTATAGTTGTGGTACAGAAAATAATAATATGTAATGGAGAAATGTTTGGTGAGCATGTGAAAATGGAAGACGGAGTGAGAATCACATGGGGAGTTAATCAAACCAAATATTAAACTAGTATTTGAATATTTGGGTTTAATAATCATAGAGATCAGCCAGAGAACACGGAGGGGTGGGGGAAGGGTGATGTGGCTTGATCAGAGGGAAATGAAGAACTTTGTGGAATAATATCATACAATCGTATTAATCATGGAGTTAAGACAAAGAATGGTGAGAGAGATCACCTCATACAACAACTCGGCTTTAAACATGTTTCTCTTATATAATGATTTACTTGACTCTCAACTTTTGTTAATCGAATGTATCATACTCAAGATTTACATTCCCATCTCATCACCAATTGATACTAACAAAGGTATCTACATTCAACTACAATGGCATTGCCACCATGACAAATTGCATCAATACAACTAACTGGTATCCATTACGCACAATATCAGCCTTCTGATGTTTTGGTCAATTATTAACGCTAAATAGAAACCATTCTTAAACATACAAACCAAGTATGAATACTCAGAAATGCATATAAACACGGTACTACATACAAATAAGAAACACAAAAGAAATTTGAAATTACTTCATGGAGTAGTTGTGGTCAAGATATACTTCAGTATCCTGCAAGCAAAGAACCAAATGGTGAAATGGCCCATTCTTCTCAATTTACTGAAACATTAAATAAACATATAATAGATAGCAAGTAATATCCATAAAATCTATACAATGAAATGACAAAAAATTAATGCAAGAAGCTTAGTAAGAACACTAATTTGTAAGCCTAGCCAAAGAAGAACTTTATAATCTGAGCATTTGTCAGCAGATAAGAGGTTCTTACTTGCAATTGTGATGAGTTCCTATTTTGTGCATGAAACATTGCAGGTTGAACAGGAAAGACTATATCTTATTGATGAAACACTGTTAGTTAAAAGCAAAAAGATAACAACTTACAGCTTATTAATGGAGGATGCAAAACAGGAAGTTCTAGTAGAGCTGAGGGTGGAAACCATTCACAGTCATTCCTCCATCTACACAAATAACCTGTCCAGTGACATATGAAGCAGCCGGGAGACAGAGAAATGCCACCATTGATGATACTTCTTCTGGCTCCGCCACCCTTTTTAGAGGAGTCCGAGATATGACTTGTGCCATAAACTTCTCGTCAGATAGCAACTGAAAATCCTCACAGATAAATAATGTTAGCTGCTCAAGCTTCAACAAAATGACAACAATAGCAACTTATTAGAAAGTAAAAGACCATAAATTGAGGCAAGAGAGACGCAGGAAGATGTACAGATGGTTAATGTAATCTTACAACAATTTCGAGTGTATTACACAGAATGAAGACATGAATCAAAATTGGCAATCAATAAAAAGTTGAAACTGCAAAAAGTGGTCTTACATGTTCAACAAGAGAGGTCTTGGTGTACCAAGGTGCTACCGTGTTAGCCCTAATATTATCTTTTGCCCACTCACACGATAGATTTTTAGTAAGTTGATTCATTGCAGCTGAAACAGTATTGTTGTGAGAGTAAGAAGACATAAACAACAACATTAATACTAACATTACGATTCCACACCTGATCATAGAGCAGAAATATCTATATACTACCTTTACTAGCTCCATAAATGGAGCTTGTCCCCAAACTCGTAACACCAGCCACAGAGGATATGAAAATAATGCTTCCAGACCCAGAATTCTTGAGAAGAGGGTGAGCGAGCTGACATAGATTATAGGCAGAATCGAAGTTTGTTGACATGATTTTTGTAAATTCGTCAGCTGTGTAATCCACAGTTGCTTTCCTGAAGTTTGTCCCGGCATTATTTACCTGCAATTGCAAGTATTTTTCTTAGCTAGAATGCAAGTAGATTCTCAATAATAGAAACGAATCTAAATAATTGCTAATTAGAAGTAATGAATGAGAGAAATTGATGGAGCTAGGAAGAACGTACAAGTATATTGAGGTTGCCAGAGAAAACAGAAGAGACTTCCTCCATCAATTTCTGCCTTTGATCAGGAACAGATACATCGGAAACGGAACCAGAGACGGTGAAACCCTTGGTCTGCCACTCCTTCAAGCACTTATTAAGTTCTTCTTCCTTCCTTGAGCACAAATGGACGCTCGCACCCAATCCAGCAAGCTCCTCCACCACCGCATGCCTGTTAATTCGAAATTGAAATCAGAAAATGTTTTATTCCCAAATTTCTGACTGAATTGAAGGAAAGTGAGAGAGAGAAAGAAAGAGACCCAATGCCTCGTGTGCCACCAGTGACCAGGGCATTCTTCCCTGAAAGAGACCATCGATTAGGGTTTCTGAAACTACCTTCGGGAGCAGCGGAGGAAGATCCCGCCATTGTTCTCTCACTTATTGACTTGGCTTCCGATGAACAATGAAGCGATTTTCAGTGTGGCCGTGATATCGAATTCAAGCTTGTGGTTGTGGCTTTGCCTATTTGTGTGATACACTCAATACGACGTCGGATCCAAGTATTGTACGGAGTATTGTATTGCCTTGCCTATTTTTTGGAGGAAGGTTTAGCTAAAATAAGATTTAGGTTGAAACGAGTGTAATAAACTCGTTAGATTAGATTTGATTGACAATTGGATGATGTATGATACTAGTTTAGGACCCGTATCTTGCACGAAGGCTATAAATAAACTTAGGAAAATTATTGAGAATAATATTATGTAATATTAAATTTATGAATAATAAACAACAACAACACTTGATAACACAATTATCGTTATTTTGGTGAAGTATAATGAAAAATGAAGAATGATAATGTTATTTAATCAAACTTTAATATTCTAAAAAAGAGAAGAGAAATATCTTTCTAACTCAATCGAAATTTTATATTGTATGAAAGTATATTAAGTAAAACACTTTAAATGAAAATGCAACAATCACTTAGACTATCAATATTACCAATAAACATAATTTATATCTTTCTACCTCAGTTAAATTTTAACTTGGATTAAATGAAAAATGATAATAATCACAATTTTTACATAGTAATAGCATAGCATGCAAAAAAATGAAAAGAAGATTTACAGTTTTATTTAAATTATGTATGAAATTGTGTAAATACCTGATATAATTGATAGCATATGTAAACTATGGACGAAATTGAATAGTATAAAAAGCTTTTTTATTTGTTTGCACCATAAAAAACTAATTCTTCAATTTTTTGATAAGATTGATAGGATTAAGGTATGCTTGATTAATAAAATTATAAAAGAATACAAAATCAAGGAAAAGATGATTTGGTTAGGATTTTTTGATTTTTTGATTCTTTGGATTTTAACAAATTATTAGAATAAATAAATTCAAAATAAATATGTGGGACCAAATAAATAATTCTTCAATTTTTTTATTTCAAAGATGAGGTGGCTCCAATAGTTGATGAACATGTGGCGATAAATGCTCCGGCTTTAGTATTGTTAATTGATTTACCAAATAGATATTAAAGAAAAAAAGATAATAAAAGATTTTTATCGGTTACCAAAAACATAGAGAGAGTTGTTACCATAAAATCTCACGTCTTCTTTCTCTTCGTCTTCTCTCTTTACGTTTATCGTCTTCTCCCTTTTCATTCTTCATTCTCATCAGACGATCTTCATATTCTAATTTTGATTCAAGGTTTGTTCAATGAATATGGAAAAAGGTTTAATTATTCTTCCTACACTTCTTACTCGATTTTGTTTTCATTTATAATATTAGTTTGTGTTGCATACTCAATTTTTTATTATGAATTAGCATGTTCGCACCATATTTTAGGGTTTCTTTGTTCAAATCAAATTTAGTTTGTTCAGGGACGAAACTTCGGTGATATTCGTAAGAACTGTTTTAGTAATAATGTGTAGATATTCATTCATATGCGTAGATATTCGTTAGGGTTTTACTATTTTTTACAAGGTCAGATGAATAACATATATGATATATTGAATAACTTCAATTTGTGATGATCAACTTATTATGGCTAGTCAATACGATATTTGTGTATTATTTCTGAATATTCATGGTGTCGTTGTTCATTATTTTCTTGTAGATATTCGGTCATAGTAGGTTTGAGTTACTTTAATTGATTTGAACAAAGAAACCCTAAAATATGGTGCGAACATGCTAATTCATAATTGTAACTCGAACCTACTATTTATGTCACATGAATATTACCGGAAACCATCCCTATGAACCACTCCGTCACTCAACGACCACCCCTCCCTAACTTCCGTTAAATATTTATGTCACATGTCATATTATATTAATATTTTATTCAAAATTACTGAAACCACCCCTTTCAAATCTTATAATAGCATTTTATTCATGCTCTCAAATTTTTAGGATGTTTACGTAATTTCCGAAAAAGTAATCAAAACACCAAAATTCTTCATCTTCCCAAATCTAAATGAAGAACCCTAAATAGGATGCGGGAAGGGGAGACACCAGGGGAAGATGAAGAATTTTGAGTCATATAAGTTGGTTCCCTTATATGATTGTTCATGATTTGCCCTGTGCAGGCAGTTGCTTCTGGCGAAGACATCCAGAAACTTGTTGCAATGGGTTTCGATAAGGTACAACTGATCCCACTTTGCTTATTTAGAAAAGGTTCATGAAATGAAAAGGAGATTTTAAAATGAAACAGAAGTCAAAATGGTGTAACTGTGTTTGATGAATGTATTTCAAACACAAATCGAAGTTGCACTTGCTGCTGTAGATGGAGACCTGGATGTGGCGGTAGAGATTCTTATGAGCCAACAGGTATGATGCCAAGAAGAAAACTCAACCCAAAATTTTAGTGTTCAATTCTTAAATTTAGGGTTCTTCATTTAGATTTGGGGAAGATGAAGAATTTTGGGGTTTTGATTACTTTTTCGGAAATTACATAAATAACCTAAAAATTTAAAAGCATGGATAAAATACCATTATAAGATTTGAAAGGGGTGGTTTCAGTAATTTTGAATAAAATATTAATATAATATGACACGTGACATAAATATTTAACGAAAGTTAGGGAGGGGTGGTCGTTGAGTGACAGAGTGATTCATAGGGGTGGTTTCTGGTAATATTGAAACATATGAGTGGTTTTGAACAATATAGAGTATCATACGGGTGATTTCCGGTAAAAAAAACAAAACAAAAAGAAAACAAAATTCTGATGGAAAGAAGGAAAAAAGGAAAGAAGGAAAAGAAAGAAGCCGTACATGTGTCAGGATTTTTAAAATAATAAAATGGATATAAAAGGACACGTGTCAAGATTTTTAAAATAATGAAATGGATAATTTGGGAAAGACGTCAAGATAAAACCATAATCAGCCACAAAAAATCTGACACATTCGTACACATTACTGTTCACGGGGCTTAATTCCCAACCACACATTTTTTGGTTTGGCGGTACACTTTCCCGCCAAAACCAACTAAGCTCACTTAGAGCAATTTTTTTGCTCGAAAATTATTGTAAATTGGCTTATCTTAACTTCATGTTCCCCATTAAGTCCGAATTTTGTATTCTCTGTATAAACTCCATCTGTTTTTCTCGGATCTCATTTATTTCTGTCATTTTGCTTCATATCCTGCCATCCACCTGATTCTCTCTCTTTACTTTCTCACTGTCTTGATATCTCTCCACCATACACAAGAAGGAATGGGTAAGTTGGCATATTAAATGCACACGTTTTTTTGTGTTTTGGTACTAAGTAAATGATTATGTTTTCTTGTTTTGGTTTGTTCAGGTCGGCCACCACAAACATTTATGCTCTCTTTAATATGTGGAGGAAAGTGGAAGGTGCAAAATGAACTTTGGGTTTATAAAGACACTAAAAAGGCATAGGGTTTTATGGTTAGTGAATGATGGATTATGAAGGGCTGAAGACTATGGTTGCAGACAAACTTGACACTGATCTTACCAGGTTTGACTTGAAGCTGAGCTATATGCCTCCACAAAATCCTCATTTTCCTCCTTTTGAAATTTCCGATAAGGATGATCTAGAAACATTCATCTTCTTGAACATGTCAATCTGTAAAGATAGAATTTGGTCAATTTCTTTGCATTCTGTCGTGGTAGCTAAATCTTTTGGTTCAAATGAAAACCCTAAGTTAATTCCAAAAGAAGAAGAAGAGATGATGGATGTTCAAGGTAGTGCACCTCAACCTTTATCTTAGGCTGAAAATGTTGTTAGATCTTCTTACCATGTAAGAGTCTTAAAGAGAATGTCGGATCACATGTTTAGTGACATAGTAGATGTTGATCTATTAGAAGAAGAAGATGTGTCAGGATTGGATGACATGGGTGTCCGGATGTCTATGAAGGGTGGAGAGAAACAAAATGTGGAGAATGTTAGTGAGTGTATCTTTAAGAAAGCTAAGAAAGTCAGTGAACATGATGTTGTGTCACTAATCAGTGACGATGAAGAGGATGATGTTTTTATTTCTGCAACCAAGCGACAAGGTTTGGACCTTGTCAACATTTCTGACGAAGAATATGATGACCATGTCAAGGTTGAGGACTATGAATTTCTGGGAGATGATCTTACCATTATGATGTTCCCGCTGATATTGAAAATCTGGAGGAAGAAGAAGAATTGTGTTTAAACTCTAAGCCATTGACAATCAAGGTTGGAGATGTCTTTCAAACCAAGGAGGAGGTTAAACGGTATTTAGTCTCATATGCTGTGGAAAAATGTATAGAAATGCGTGTGAAGAAGTCTGATAAGAGCACTTATGTGGTGGAGTGCCAAAATGGTCGAGCATGTGCATTTGGGTTTCGTGCTTCAACGAAGGGTGGTAAAGCTACTAGTGTGTGGTGGGTCCGAAGGCTTGATACAAACCATACATGTGGGATGCTCTTCAAGAACAATCGCAGCAGGCATGCCAGTTCATCCTTTATTTCCAAGAGTATTCTTGATAGGTATGTATTGTTTCTGTCTTGTTGAAATATTTAACCTGGCGGGATAGAGTATGAAGTGTGACCGGATTTTCTGAACACATGTAACAGGTTCAGAGGTCGTAAGGACGCACGAAGGGAAAAAGAGATACAAGTTATCATGAAAGATATAGGAGTCGATACCAGTTATTTCAAAGCAAACAGAGCAAGAAAAAAGGCAGAGAACATTATCCGAGGGTCTCCCGAGGAAGGTTATAGACAACTTCACTCATGGCTTCATATTAGGGGTGGGCGTGGTCGGTTAATTGTAATTCGGTTAACCAATGTTCGGTTAACCAAATGTTCGGTTAGTACTTTCTAATATCCATTTACCTAACCATAAATGTCGGTTAACCAAATGTTCGGTACAAATAAATCAGGAAGTTCGGTTAACCAATATCGATTGATAAGTCGATATTCGTGTATGTTCAAAAACTGAAATTAAAAATCACAACCCAAATACACAAGACATATAAACAGCTAAAAAAGACAGAGTTTGTTAGTGAATTAGAGAAATTAAAAAACTTAACCAAAGCAAGTTAATGGCTACAAAAAACAGGAGCAAAGAGTACAACATAAGCAAAAGTAGTGATGTTGCTACAAAATAGAAGTTGATGGTTGGCTGAAACAGACAACAAGCTGTTGGCTGAAATGAAGCTGCTGTAAAACCAAAAGAAAAGAGTAGTGATGTTGCTCCAAAATAGAACTTGTTGGCTGGATGAAACAGAGAATGAGCTGCTGGCTGAAATGAAACTACTGTAAAAACAGAAAATGATACATTAGCATTAGCCTAAACAAATGTTTAACAGATACAGAGAATGATACATCCAGAAAATTCAACACCAAGTTATATAAACCGACTGATATAACTCTGACACATAATACATGTGCCCTGCTGAACAAAGAGAAAGGCCATAACTAATTATTGGAAGAATCTTAAAATCTTTAAACTGAATCATTAATTCTTTGATTTGCTAGTAATTAACTATCAGTCTATCACTATAAAATTAGAAAAGGACTTCATTCTCATGAATCTGAAAATCTTTAAACTGAATCATTAATTCTTTGTTAATTTTTCAAAATCAATGTCTAACTAGCAGCAATCCTAGATAGGGAATTATTCTATACTATCTCGCTCCTGTACTTGCATATATCACAAAAGACGACTAATGTAGTAGAAAAATGGTCTACAGTCCATGGACACATACCTTTATCAGGCCAGCTAAACAATGACAAAACAAATAAGCATGAATCTTAATTCATGACCAGTACCACACATTTAAGTAGATGAGACTCAAGAAGTTATTCAAAAATAAATATAACACAAAGATCAGAGGGAAGCAATTTATTTGATAGCTACCTTTGGGAACTCACAGTATCCACGCAGCTTTTCATGACCAGTAGCAAACTGAAATTTTTTGTTGCTGATGTTCAGCTGTCACATAACTCATTTCTACTCATATTTCAGATAGAAGAGGAGCATACAAGGACAACAAGTTGTTGGCTGAAATGAAGCTGCTGTAAAACCAAAAGAAAAGAGTAGTGATGTTGCTCCAAAATAGAACTTGCTGGCTGGATGAAACAGAGAATGAGCTGCTGGCTGAAATGAAACTGCTGTAAAAACAGAAGCAAAGAGTAGCGATGTTGCTGCAAAATAGAAGTTGTTGACTGGCTGAAACAGACAGCGAGTTGCTGTCTATTTTGGATGCTGTAAAACAGAAGCAAAGATTAAGAAACACGGTTATGTCAATATCTGGAATCATAATCAGATCTATGTATACAAATAAATGTCAGTTACTAACCAATACTCGTTCCATGTATCTTCAAAGAATTCAATCAAGCATTGAAAATGTCTCGTCAATTTCTGTCAAGGGTTGTTGGACAATCAAATCTTGCATACCTATGATATACAAAATAAACTCAATTCAAGATAATATTTCATATTACAATTAAAAACATATGCAAATAATAAACTAACCTTGTTCCATAGCCTCTAAATCAAGAAAGCTCTCTTCTTTTGGAATATGACTACGAGAAGTGCGCATCCAATCTTGTCCACATACTAAAGCTTCCACCATTCGAGGGGTCAATGAAGTACGAAAAGTATCAAGCACACGACCTCCAGTACTAAAAGCTGATTCTGAAGCAACAGTTAAAGATGGTATTGCAAGCACATCTCGACAAATCAGAGAAAGAATAGGGTAAACCTTTTGATGATCTTTCCACCATTGCAAAATATCAAAAATGCTATCATCAAACTGTTCAGCTTCTTCAGCCAAATACTTGTCCAACTCACTTTTCTTTTCAGTAGGATCCACGGTTCCCATTTTCCTTTCATATTTCATTTTAAAACGTTGTGAATAACCTATGGACTCACTACTCTGACTACCCTGACTATTCTCTCCTTGAGATGAACTAGAATCGTCAAGTATTTGATGATCCTTTGGGGGACCCATAGAAACATTATAGACATGAAACAAAGATCGAATTGTCTGTTGAACCTTTGACTCCATCACTGCAGCATTCGCTTCATCATAAAGTTCATCAAGCACAAGTTTCAAATAACTCAACTTGTATCTCGGATCCAAAACAAATGCAACAAATGGCAAAATATTCACATTTTCAACATTTGACCAATATTTATCCATTTTCAGCTTCATTCTACGAGCCATATTCTGCATACCTAGATCTGGATTATCAACTTGAGCTGAAATCATATCACCAACTTCAAACAGTTGAGGCACAAAAAAATTCCCTGTCACATAATTACTTCCTGACAACCTCAAAGTAGCCTCATAAAAAATCTGCAGAAATGGCAAATAGGAATTGACTATGCTCCAATCTTCTACACTAGGTGGACCACCTATTTTATCAAACTCCTTAACATATGGACCACCTTTTGACTGTAAAGGTAAAAAAAATCTGCAATGGATCGAAGGGAAAGATGGTAAAAACGAGTGAATTGTAAAGATAACTTGTAAAAGACAATTAACACTTACAAGATAACCTTTCTCTGATGCCAGTTGATGCGCACCTGGTCTCCGGAAAGCCAATTGCGCTCTAAGATCTTCGACTGAAACCTTGGAAGTGTTATGGTGGATGTTTTTTGAGGGGAACAAAGGTAGATATGAGAGTTTCAGCGGAATTGTTTGGATATAGACGACAAGTTGCCTTGTCGAATTGAGATATGAATGTTGAAAGCTTCAACAAGCTAGTTTTGTGAGGGATTGGCTATGGTGATTGAGGGCTACTCAAACGGTGAAGTTTTGGCTAGGGATGTAGAAGAAAGGGATTAGAAGCTATGAGAACTTATGAGGCTAGGGATGTAGACAAAAGAGGCTAGAAGATATGGTGAAGGAGATGAGAAGACAGAGCCCAAAGGAAGGTGACGCCCAGACCTAGAAGATGGAGGAATTCATTCGTCTCAACAATGGTTCTAGGTTCATTAATCAAAGCGTGCCTTACAATGATGGAGGCGAAGCCATTATAAAGGGAAAAACAAAGGGAAGAGATGACTTGACCTAGGGGGTGACGGCTAGGGTTAGGTTTGGACTAGGGTTTGGACGATCTTGGGCTTGATGGCCAAGAGTCTAATAGGACGGTCCAAACCATGCAAGGTTGAACCACTCCATATTTAGAAACCTTCTAAAAATAGAAAGTTCTAAAACTCTAGCAAAAACCGAACCTAGACTTCCCAAAATAGAATCCTACTAATAAAGGAAAGTTACTAAAAATAGAAAGTTCAACAATGCAATTCTATCCCGGGAAACGAGGGCTAAAAATAGTACTTACTATAAATAGCAACCTGCTAAAAATAGTAAGTTTCCCGAGAGTGCCTAAAATAGTCTCAAAGATGAAAGATAAAGATAGGCATGGAAAAACCATGGCTTGATCATACCAAGTTGACCAAGGCTTCTGGTGACGCGCCATAGTGTCGAGCCAAGGAGGTCGCCAAGGACGAGACATAGACACGAGGCGCTGGGTCACCAAGATGTTGGAGGAGGCTTTGAAGCAGGCGTCGACAAGTTTGCTTCTGGCGCAAATGAGGTGGCTGGATGTCTTTGGAGGAGGCGCTCGTGGAACCGAGGAGAGCGCCAGAGGAAGTGTGGTGGCGCCGGTGGTTCTAGTGTTAGCGCCACGCTTGAGACATGAAAGGACGAGACGTTGGGCGAGGCTAGAAATGAAGCGCCAACGGTGTTTAACCTCAAAATGATCTTCATGAAGAGTGGAGGCAGGAGGCGCTCGTTGAGGCGAGCCATGGCTTGGCTCTAGGCAAGGTTGGGGCGCATCACCATGGTGGAGGGCGCATGTGAGTGCAAGGTAACCTCCACTTGAAACTATAGAGCGAGACACGAGACAAGATGTTATAAAAGAGGCGCCAACGGTGCTTTACCTCAAAATAGTTTTGAGGACAAGTAGAAGCAAGAGGCGCTTGTGGAGGCGAGCCATGACTTGGCTTTGGGCATCAGTGATGCGTGACAAAATTTTGTATATGGTTCGTCACGTAAGTATCATTTCTAACTCAACCGAGTTTGAGACCGAGTTACGGGCTGACCAATCAAGCTGGAAATGAAAAAATTCAAAATGCACACATAAACAACTATGGTCCAAACTGTCCTCCACCCCAAAACTAGTCTTCAAAACACAACCACAATCAAGTTGTCCAAAACAAGACAATCTTCGGCTAAGCAAATTAGTCCAAATACAAACTCAAACTAAAGTGTTGAGAAAAGAGAAATCAAAACTACTAGTGGAATGGATAGAATTCATCCAAAGTTTGGCAGCACAATGTCCTTCATTTTCTCGAATTGGTCCTCTTCCGCATCCTGGTAGGGGTCTAAACGGTATGTTGCGGTCCAAATTGCCTAGAGTCAAATACGATAAAAAGAAGTCAAACAATTTTTTAATTTAATAATGAAGCAGAATTAAAGACATTATAAATTGCTACCACTCCAAATAAAATGTAAACAATACTTATTTACCTGCATGAGATGTTCACGAGTTGTCGGGGGGAGATGATTGGATGAGTATGAGCCAAGTACCACTCCAAGTAATCATCACTGCATTGAGTTAGAGGGTCGTTTTACACCCTTGTCCCATAAGCTATCAAAGTTGTTATTCTTTTGTTCCCAACTCCAGTTGGTGGTATCGTACCTCGCAACATAGCAACACACATCTCCTGGCCTTTTAGCTTTCAAAGGCTGAATGAGTGGTATGGGCACACCTTGTACTTGACCAAACTGTCTTGCAAGTCTAAGTGACATGTGAGGCTCAGTCTTATCCAAAACATGCAACACGCCATGAAATAAAGTCGAACGAAGTTCTTCGCTACACATATCAAGGAGTCTATAGGGTTGCCACTCAACCTATTGTGCATGAATCATTTAACAAAGATTAAATTACAGTAAAGACATCAAATCAATAGATAAATAAAATAAAACCATACCCCTTCTACACTCATCATATCTAGATCCTCTTTGTAGTTGCGTCGTGCATCTGGTTTTGCAAACAAGTCAAACTTACTTGCATATGACATTGTGTCATCTCACTCATAGTTTATGGGAGGGGTAAACGCAGGAAAGTACAAATATATCCAAATCTGCATCATCAAACTCAATTAAGGAAAATACAAGCAAATTTTCATATCAAACAATATAAATAAGACCCACATACCATCAACAAAGTGTAACAGAAAGAAATCGTTGCACATTCTCAACGTTAGAATAAAACCAGCCGTATGTACATGAAACACAAAACGCCTGAACTCCAAGACACACTTGGGACACTTGCTATATCTTTAACTCGGTCATGATGTGCCAACTTGACCATGTGTTGCGACTTGTCAGGAAACAATGTCGTTCCCAACAAGTATGTCAGCCAAACCTTAGCGATATCTGCCTGATCCATAACAAAATTCCCCTGCTCATCCACTCTCTCACACTGTCGCTTCAAATTATCTACACTGATTTCAACACCAGCATTGACTCTTGGATCCTCTAAACCAAGCCCTAAACAGACCTTTGCTCTGTTAACCAGTGTGTTCTTGGTATCAATTTTGACGAATCCATCCACCGATGTGGGAAGCCTAATGCTCCTTCCCTCTATAGGAATACCAAAATCTTGTACACATCCAAAAGAGTGATGGTCATTTCACCAAATGACATGTGAAATGAGTTTGTTTCAGACTTCCACCTCTCATTAAAAGCATTGATCAACCCAACATTATGGTTGTGATACATGAGAGTTTATAAGTGTGACAAACCCAAAGCTCTGGCCAATGGAACTCAACGGTAATTTTGATCTAATTTTCATTTTTTTAAACCTTCAACCCAAGTGTATTTCTCAATTGAGGTCTCTCCTACATATCATATATCAATTTTTTAGTAAAATTCACACAATTTACAATATAACGAAGTGTAATTATAGAATAAATTTCACAAAGAGGTGATAACATTACTTACATGGCCTTGCCAAACTAAGTACGAAGTGTGTCCGATGAAACTATACAGTAGGTCTATCTCCGTAGGATCTCCAAGTAGATATAGGTCTATCTCCGTAAGATCTCCAGGTTGATAATGCTGTAATTTTGGGTAAACAACTTCCCTTTCATTATCATGTTCTTCAAAGTTCACACCGATCTGTCCTTGAGCCCAATTTGCATTAGGATTGGTTTGCATTCCATTCATTATTGTTGACCAACGTTTTGTTGATTGCCTAGTGCTTCGTCCCACGCTAGTTGTAGTGGGGGGGGGGGGGGGGGAATCCAAGTATGCCCCTATAAAAAAAAAATTAGATCACTGAAATAGACAATGTAACAACATAATCCATAAACAATATTCCAAACTGCTACTTACAACGCTATATGGAGCCCAAGTTGGATAATGGGAATGGTAACCCATTGGATTCCATGTAGGATGATGTTAAGCAAATCACATCAATAAAATCACTAAATCATAATACAGAAACAAACTTATATAAGTAGATAATCAAATTACTAACTGTAGCCGAAGTAGTGTTCGGGTACACATTAGGGTCTGGAGACCCATAGCCTTGTTGCGCATGCCAAGATGGTGTAATCTCTTGGCTTTGTCTTGTACCCTCTTCCGATCTTGTCCGCCTCTTTCTCGGTTGGGGTTGGTTACCAGGCCTCTCTCCAGCAACAATTTCTTCCTGGGTATGATTCCTATAATTCTTCTGAGCACTTCTACAAGACAGATGCATATAAAACAACAAAATTTAAGTCAAAGTCTTCTCCAATAACCAAAACAAATAAAAAAACGCAAATCTGTAAAAAAATACGCACATCCATCCGTGACGGACCAGGAACAGAGCTCCGTCACGGACGACTATCCTCCACCCGTCAAGAAGATCAAGAGAATTTGCTCTGTCATGGATGATCACTACCCCTTCGTCACTGACCAATATGCAGGAAAGGATTTGCAAATTCATCCGGGACGAACCAAAATGCACAAAATGTTCACAATCTCTGACTCAAAAATAGTTTTTCAACCATAATCCTACTCAATAACCCTAAATCACATCATATACTATGAATATTAACCAAAAACTCAAACCCTAAATCACAACATATACAAAAACCCCAATCTATGTTAAAAATGAAACAAAACACTAAACCCAACAGAATCAATCACAATTCAACTAGGAAAAATGATTAATACTATATCAATCATGTAAAATCACATCACATATACAAAAATCCTAATTTCAATCTACCAACTTCAAAGAATAATCTCAAAGTAATGCAAAAGATTAAGAAATTATCTTTTTTAGTGGATTTGATGTTGTTTAATGGTGAAAGAGTTGTAGAAGATGAAATGGAGGAAGATGAGGTTCCTCACATCGCGTATTTGATTGGAGAAGAAGGTGCGTTTAGGTTCGGGTAAAAAAATTACTTTTATATATTGTATAATGCATTTGTCACGGGCGGCTCAATTCGCTTCGTCGCGGATGGTTTTGGATTGTCTGTCACAGACCTCTCCATGCGCTTCGTCACGGATGGATATGTGATTTTTTTTAAAATTAACGAAATTGACGTGCATGATGAATCTCCACCCTTTTTGGTCCGTGACGAAGGTAACCCCACTGTGGTCCATGACGAGCCTCTATCTTGTGTTAAATAGCAAAAATGGGGTGTGTTATTTAGGGGGGCCTATAAATATAAAAATATCCTATGAGACTACTCAATCACAAGTTGAGAAGACTCTATTCCTCAAAAAGAGTTATGCATCTTTCTATACCAACAAGTCATGTTATCAATATTTCTCATTCGTTTTCCATATGATTTAGTTCAATGTTGAATGGTAATTGTTTGGTAAAGTGTGTTGTCTCTAGTTATTGTCCATCTTCTTCGTTCGGATTTGTATATTACATTAGTTATATCATATGAATCAAAGGCTACAATATTTCGGTTTCATGCTCATGTCTTTGTTCATCATGTTCATTTCAAGTTTAAATATGTTCAGTGTTATTTGAACAAAAAACATAGTATAAATTCATACCAAAGAGGATGTTATAATGATGAATCCGAAAGAGGGAGAAAGAAGAGACTCCATTGGAGCTCTGTGACTCAAGCTTTATTGATATAAACTTTTGTCTAGTCAGTTACAATACAAGTGTATAAGAAGTGGTTATATAGGTGGCTTCCTATACAAGTTGTATCTAAATGAATAACCGACTTAGTAGTCTCTACACCCCCTTCCCGCAAGCTCGGAAATGGTGCACGGGATTAAGGAAGCAGCATGCCAAGCTTGGAAAGTATAGAGTTCTGCTGGGCAGATGGCAAGGTCTTGGTGAGAACATCAGCTAGTTGGTCAGCAGTAGGAATGTAGGACAGCTGGAGAAGACCTTCAAGGACTTTGTCACGAGTAAAATGGCAGTCCACCTCAATGTGCTTGGTGCGTTCATGAAACACCGGATTATTGGCAATCTGTAAGGCAGAGCTATTATCACAATGGAGAGTGACAGGCTGAACAGTATCAATGCCAAAATCCTGAAGTAACCGAACAAGCCAAGTTGTTTCTGCAGCAGCCTGAGCCATTGCTCTATATTCGGCCTCAACTGAACTTCTGGAAACGGTGCTCTACTTTTTGGATTTCCAACTAACAGGTGACTTGCCCAAGAGAAGGACGTAACCAGTAACAGACCGTCGAGTGATAGGACAAGAAGCCCAATCGCTATCTGAGTATGCTGTCAAAACTGGGGTGTCACAACCATTTAGAATGATCCCACAATTAGGAGTAGTCTTCACATACCTGAGAGTGTGAAGAAGGGCCTCATAATGAGCAGAGTGTGGCTTTTGCATAAACTGACTAAGTGTTTGGACAACATAACTGAGATCGGATCTGGTGTGACATAAAAAATTGTGCTTGCCAATCAACATTCTGTAAGCAGTAGGATCTACTAAAGGAGTGCCATCAGTGGGAAGTAATTTGCACGTGAGAGGAAGTGGAGTGCAAGCTGATTTAGAAGATCCTCCAAGATCAACTTCAGCAAGCATTTCCATAGTGAACTTCTTATGAGTTAAGGCAATGCCAGATGGTAAGGAAGTAACCTCAAGGCCCAGAAAATAGTGCAAGTTACCAAGATCTTTGATGCTAAACTCAGAATTCAGAAATGTCTTGAGAGCAGCAATTTCAGCAGCATCTGATCCTGTGACTAATGGGTCATCCACATATACAACAATGATGGTGATGAGTGTGTCCTTCCTTTTGGTAAAGAGAGAGTAATCATTCTTGGACTGAATGAATCCCAGAGATTGAAGGGAGGTGGTGAGTCTATGGAACCATTGCCTGAAGGCTTGCTTAAGGCCATACAAAGATTTTTTAAGCCTGCAGACCAAGTTAAGAGGATTGGGGATGCCCTCAGGTGGGTGCATAAAAACTTCTTACGGGAGGTGGCCATGTAGAAAGGCGTTATTCACGTCCATTTGATGCAGGGGCCATTGTTTAGAGGCAACAACAGAGATAATGCTTCTTATAGTTGTCATTTTTACCACCGGAGAGAATGTTTCATGATAATCTATGCCGGCTTTTTGTGTGTACCCCTTAGCAACCAAACGAGCCTTATACCTTTCCAAAGTACCATCAGACTTGAGCTTGACTTTGAAAACCCATTTACAGCCTACGAGTTTCTTGCCCTTAGGAAGAGGTACCAAATCCCAAGTGCCATTAGCTTGAAGAGCTTCTATTTCCTTAGTCATAGCAAGAACCCAATTTGGATCTTTGGAGGCCTCGGTGTAAGTGGAAGGCTCAGAATAAGAGGAGATGTTAGACAAGAAAGCAAAATGAGAAGTACGTAAAGTAGATGAATCAAGCATTTTAATAGGATAAGTAGAGCATGGAGAGAATGCACAAAGATAATCATCTAAGTAACCAGGTTGTTTATGTTCACGAGTGGACCTCCTAGGGGGTATAATGGGTGGAGGTGGAGTAGGTGAAGAACATAGGGGAGCAGGTGAAACAGGGGAAGTAGTTGGTGAATTGATTGGTTGGGATTGAGAAGAAAAAGGAGGAAATAAGATCAGTAGTAAAGAAGATATGAGGTGGATAGTCATGTTGAATGGTTGGTAAGGGGCCAGTAGGAGATGGAGATTGGATGTGATGAAAGGGAAATATGTTCTCATGGAAAGTAACATCACGAGAGTGAATAATGGTTTGTGTTTCAAGGTCAAGAAGGGTATAGGCCTTTTTGTTGGCAGAATAGCCCATGAAGACAGAGGCATGAGCCCGAGGCTGGAATTTATCTCTATTCCTCTTTAAGGTACTGACAAATGAAAGGCAACCAAAAGCTTTCATACAATTGTAATCTGGATGTTTGTTAAAGAGGAGGAAAAAGGGAGATTGATTATTAAGAGAAGGGAGAGGGAGACGATTTATGATATGAGTGGTTGTGAGAATACAGAGACCCCGGTATTTGATTGGGACCTTTGACTGGAAAAACAAAGACCTAGCAACCTCAAGGAGATGCTTATGTTTGCGCTCTACAACACCATTTTGTTGGGGTGTGTCAACGCAAGAGGTCTGGTGTAAGATGCCCAGAGAGGAATAGAACTGTCTTGCCTGAGGATCACTAAATTCAGGGGCATTATCGGTGCGAATGGCTTGAATTTTATCCCTGAACTGAGTAAGAATCATGCTAGAAAAGGATTGGAGAATGGTGAGAGCATGATTCTTATGTGTCATGAGAAAAGTCCAAGTGCACCTTGTGTGATCATCAACTATGGTTAGAAAAAATCTGTAGCCATTATAGGTGTTAGATTTATACGGACCCCAAGTGTCTACATGTAATAGAGAAAATGGTGATGTAGAACAAGTAGAAGAATGAGGAAAAGAATTCTTGTGTTTCTTTGCTTGAGGACAAATTTTACACAAGAAGGGAGCCTTAGTGGCATCCTTGGATATAAAAGGTAAATGTTTCAACTGCTCAAAAGATACATGGCCTAAACGGCAGTGCCACAATTCTAGGCTTTTATTGAGAACAAGCAACAGAAGGGGAACTAGAAGGCTTAGGTGAACACATAACCTGATTACAAAAAGTTTTATCTAAGACATAAAGGCCATTTTCTTCTTTACCAATCAACAACGGTTTCTTCATCAAAGGGTCCTGAAGAAAACAATGGGTTGGGGGTAAACAAAACATTAGAATTCAGTTCTTTAGCTAATTTGCTTATAGAAAGAAGATTGAAGCAAAAATCAGGAGCATGAAACACATTAGAAAGTGTAACATCAGGTTGAAGAGATATGGTGCCACGGTTTTTAATGAAAGACTTGCTTCCATTAGGTAAGGTTATTGATGGTGGATTAGGAATAGGTGTAGGATTATCAATGGAAGAAATATGAGGCGTAATATGGTCAGTGGCACCACTGTCCAAGATCCAAGAGGAATTCAAACTATGAGAAAGAAGACAGAAGGACTTACCAGCTAAAAAAGCACATGAATTTTGACTGTCTGAGGACTTCTGGCTCAGAAAACTTATCAGTATGTCATACTGTTCTTGTGTGAAGGTAGGAGCAGTAGACATGGAGCCTGAAGAAGGTTCGTCCATGGAGGAAGCAACAACAAGTTTAGAGTCACGATCCTGTGGGAATCCATGAAGCTTATAACATCGATCAATTGTATGTCCTGGCTTCTTACAATGATCACAAAAGAAATTGCGGCCTCCAGACCGAGAACCAGAAGAGTTGGACGAACCAGAATTGCTGGACTTGGATCCATGAGACTGACGATAATTGCCACGAGAAGCTAAAGCAGTGGCTTCACTGTCAATATTGGGATCCAAAGAACGAAGAGCACGCTGAGACTCTTCTTGAAGTACAATGTTGTAGACATTAGCAATTGAAGGTGGAGGATTAAGCATAAGAATACTCCCTCTTATGACTGAGAAAGAATCGTTCAATCCCATGAGGAATTGGATAACCTGCTGGTCCTGAATTAATTCACTCGCAACAAGAGAAGAACCACAAGCACAAGCACGATCCTCAACTAAAACAGAATATTCATCCCAAAGCATTTTGCAATTGGTGAAATAAGACGAAACAGATTGCGAACCTTGAGAAATTGAAGCAAGATCGCGCTGAATCTGATACATCTTGGTGCGATTTGACTGACCGAAGCGAGAACCTAATTCAGTCCAGATCTGATGAGCTGTGCGACAGAAAAGCACCGACTGAGCAATATCCTTCCTTACAGAGTGAAATAGCCAAGAAATGATCATATTGTTGCAATGATCCCAGTGAGAATGGAAAGGTGAATCAGGCGGCGGCTTGCGACATGAACCAGTCACAAAACCTAGCTTGTTCTTGGCAGTGAGCGACACCTCCACAACACGCTTCCACTGGATGTAATTGCGTTCATCAAGAAGTTCCGTGGAAAGAGAATGAGCAGGATTCTCTTAGTGATGGAGATAAAGTTCATCCCAAGGATCAAGATTGTCAACAGGAAAACGCCGATTCCAGGGAGATGGAGGTGGCTGCTGAGTTGGAGTTTGATTTAGAGGTGGAAATGGTGGAGCGGAAGAAACTGGAGTAGAAGGAGAATTACGAACCATTGTAACCTAGACTGATACCATGTTATAATGATGAATCAGAAAGAGGGAGAAAGAAGAGACTCCATTGGAGCTCTATGACTCAAGCTTTATTAATATAAACTTGTGTCTAGTCAGTTACAATACAAGTGTATAAGAAGTGGTTATATAGGTGGCTTCCTATACAAGTTGTATCTAAATGAATAACCGACTTAGTAGTCTCTACAGAGGGCTTAGAAAATCTTATTCAACAACATGAAAAAGCTGCTAAACAATGTGTGGTGATGCTCAACAGTTGAGATCTTTCATTGGAGCTTAGTCAATAACAAATAATAATTATGCAAGTAGAAGGCATTAATCATCCATGCTAATGATGCAGCGCAGGCCTACACCCTCATTCATGTAATCAAAAGCCTTGTTAATCTCTGCGAGTGGGATTCTGTGGGTTATGAATTTGTCCAACTCTAACTCCTGCATCATTATATATCAAGTATTAAATATTATGATCAGTAACTCATTGGGAAGGAGTTTGTTGTTAACCTTGTTCATGTACATCTCAACAAGTGATGGGAGATCTGTTTTTGGCTTGTAGTTGCCAAAGAAAGTTCCTTTGAGTGTCCTCTCATTCAACACATTTATGGGATTCGTCCTGAACACTGCATCTTTGCTCGGAACTCCCACCAGCACAGCTACTCCCCACCCCTGGATTTGATTATATGGTCAAACGTACTCTTTCTTTCATGATCCATCAATTAAATTTGATGCTAATAAATCAAATAAATAAACAAACAACAATTACGTCGTGAACACATTCGAAGGCAGAAATCATAACATCAACATTGCCTGTGCACTCGATGCTCCTATCAACTCCTCCATCTGTCATCTCTTTGATTACCTGGAAATTAAAGGTTGAATCATTATGTTAAACGAATAAAGTAAACCTTGTACATTTATTTATGTGAAAAAGTCTGACCTCCTGAATTGGTCTGTCATAGTCTTTTGGATTCACAAATTCAGTCACTCCGAACTTCTTTGCTGATATCAACAATCAATTAAAGAAGAGGATTCAGTTAGAGCATCTTTAACCATATGAAATTGAGTATGAGTTTCATAGCCTAGAAAACCATGATTTTATGGTTAAATGGTCTTAGATGACGAAGAGATGATAGATTCTCCATGATTTTAGCAAAAGCAAGATGTCTGTAACATACACACCTTCCTCAAACTTTGATGGGTTTCTTCCAATCCCAATGATCCTTGTTGCCCCTGCAATTCTTGCGCCTTCTGCAGCCTTGACAAAGAAATGAAAGAAAAACAAAACATAAAATCGAGATGAAAAATGAATGCCTGATTTAGTTTGTGTTTGATGCAGCACTTACAGCTAAACCCACTGATCCAAGACCGAAAATAGCAACAGTAGAACCCGGTTTAGGCTTGGCCACATTCAAAGCAGCACCAAGTCCGGTTGAGACGCCACAACTGAGAATGCAGACTTTGTCTAGAGGTGCCATGGGATTGATCTTGACTAGACAACCTGCATGAACAACTGTGTACTCACTAAAAGTAGATGTTCCAATGAAGTGATTAACCGGTTTTCCTTTGATAGAGAACCGAGATAATCCGTCACTTAGCATGACTCCTCTGATTGGGTTTATCCTCAGCAGATCACACATGTTGCTCTCTTCTGATTTGCAATGACGACACTCGCCACACTCCCCAGTGAATACCGGGAGGACATGGTCTCCTGTTTCAAACTCTGTCACTCTTTCTCCAACACTCTCCACTATCCTGTTAATTTCCAGACCATATATATATATACATAAATCAAGTTCAATGCAGATTTAGTCAAGGCTTCTCTATAGATAAATACTAATCTTACACACCCAGATGCTTCATGTCCAAAGATTCGAGGAAACAACTGCGTGGCCGAGCTTCCCTAAACAACGGAAAAGAAAGAACTGAGGATTGTAAGAGTTAATGATGATAATGAGGTGAAGAACTAACCTTGGCTTCCCAGAAGTGAAGATCAGTACGACAAAGACTGGTGTATTTGATCTTAACCCTGACTTCCATAGTCTGTGGAGGCGCTACCTCCACTTGCTCTATCAACAAAGGCTTCCCTGCTTCCCATGCAACAGCAGCTACACCAAACATTCAAGAATCTTTTAAACTAGCAGCTAACTAAGTAATATCTACCAAAACAGACAATTTTTATTACAAACCTATGAATTTGAACCAAAAACTAAGAAATTTGAGATCAGATTAGTACCTTTGCATGGGATTACAAGACCTGCAGTGCTCGACATGGCTTGTGTGAGTTCAGTTTCAGTGATGTTTTTTTAGTGTTCTCTTGATAAGCCAGAGATTTCGTCGAAAAGAAAAGGATTCAACTTTTTATTATCAATGAACTTGAGAGTTTGTTCATTATTTCTTGTTAATCAATCATTGCACGAGATTGGCTTGTGGAGGAAGAAGAAAAGGAACCCACCCACATCCACATGGGGACCAAGTATACATCATGGCTTGTCAATTCTAGCATGTCGTTACTCTTCTTATGCAAAGATATTTTAACTTGTCACAGGAACCATCAATTCATTTCACCATTTGGATTCTTTCAGTCGTAGCTGTCATATTTGTTTTTCTGTTTAGCTAATGCAAACTTACTTTGCAACCAGCAAACATGTAACAATGGGAACACCCTCGTTATGTTAAAAGACAATCTTGCCCTTTATTTCTTTAAAGAAATTTCATGATGAAATTGGGGATTAATTGAAAATTAGGGTTGGTGTACAAAGTCAAACCCGGTATTTACATTGCAGTGTCGACAATTCATTGGATAAACACAGATTACAATCTCAAAGGCCGAACCCAAAAAGAAGAAAGTAAATTAAAATACAGGATGAGATGAATGGAGAAAAGCTTACAGGATCAATGGAGAAAAGCATAGATGGCAGTGGAAATATAGACCAAGATAGCAGAAGAGACGAGCAGGACGAGAGCCGCCGTGGCACGCGCGGCGGACTTACTCCCGCAGCCGAGCACACCAAGACGGATCTGAATGACACTGACCATGGAGAGCATCAAGAAGAGACATCCCATAACACTTCCAATCGCAGATCCGAGCATCCCGACTCTCAAAACCCTAGTATTGATTCGAGCTCTAAAAGCTTCATCTGCCTCCTTGCTATTGAGGATGTTAATGGCGATCTTCAACCCCTGGGCGATGAGAGAGGAGAAGAGGAAGAAGCTGAAGGCGACGACCTCGAACACCATTAGGTTTTTTAAGACGTCGATGCTGGCGGTGCAGGAATCGGAGGATTCGAGACTGCGTTGGCCGGGGGTGGTGAGGGAGAGCCCGACGAAGACGGCGATTGTGAATAGGGAATTGACATTGACGAGGCCGTCCAGTGCGGTCACGTGGACGCTTGTGGTTGAACCTCGCGCCGCCGTCTGCGGAGGCGATGTGTAGCCGTGTTGGTTCTGGTGGCAGGATAATCTGCACAGAAGAATGGAAACAGAAATTACATCTTTTCTCTTTTTATCAGGATTTGGGTCGATGAGGAGGAAGCTACTTACTCGTCCTCCATTCTACCTCTACACGAAAATGGAAGCTTTGGAGAGTGAAAGGGAAAGAGTGTTGCTTTTTGTTTGGAGAACCCTAATTTTCAATTAATCCCTAACCAATTAAATACAGCTTTACTTAGCGGAGGGCTCCTGTGAGCACGAGGACATACGCACATATATCGTCTCTTACATCCAACGGTTAAGATCAAAAGAGAGGAGGAATCCGCTACTTCGCACGCACGTACACTCCTTAAAAAAAACGGTGGTAATTTTGCAATTTTAAAACAGAACATAACGAAAAGACTACGCTGCCCTCGGCTTCTACTTCTCAATTTCACGAAGTCTCTGGCCTGAAGAAGACGACGTGAGCGACAAGCTCGATCTTCCGCTTTCCTCTCCCATGGCGGAGACCCGATCTTCCTGGCTACTAGTCTCCATCCCGATTCCACCACCGTCGTTCCTGTCCACCACCGTCTTACACCACCTCTTCATCTTCGATCCAGATCTCACACCACCTCTTCATCTTCACTTTCTTCTCCTATTAATCTTCAATTTGAATCCTAGATCTTACAGCAACTCTCTCGCCCTTTTTCGCTGGCCTCAGAATCTTCGTCTTTGGTGACGCATACACCACCTGTTCGACGAATTGCCTAAGTGAATGCATCGTCTTATTGATCGGTTTTTTACTTGCTTTGATGACTTAATTCCCCGTATTTGCATTTAAGAATTTGGGATGATTGTGTAACACACATTCTCATGACTGCATTTTTCACTATATAGAGATTACAACCGAAACTTGCTGGATTAATTCAATGATACACTGATAATGCGTGCTTCTGGTAAGCAACACAAAAATTTTAACTGGACTGTGCATATTCCTCTTCAAGTACAGTAGAAAGCTTATCTCGTAAACTCTTCATATGAACCACCACACCTTGTTGAGTTATATAGGAACTATTCGTTTCCTTTTTCCACTTTGAATTGAACATAATGATTGTGATCACTAATAGTGGAATCTATTCTCAAATTTAATAACTACATATATATGAACCTACTGTGTTGATTTGTGTTAATGGGTGTGGAGAGTTAAGGAGTTATTATGTGGCCTTATAGTGTGATTGATTAACATGTAAGAAATGACATATAGATGAAGATGTAACTGGCCAATCTTCTCCTACTTTGATTATTTGGTCAGCACCGACTTTGTTGTATCTTTGCTTCTTGAATGTTGTTTCAGTGATTGATTTATATTATCATCTTGTTTTGGAGCTTCAAGGTCAATAAGATTTTAAAACATAGTTACTTGACACCTTGATCAAACACTTCTATCATGACAATATGCGGCTAAGAAGAAGAAGCGTAAGTTGGAGGAAGTGGATAGTAGATGCGCTAAGAAGGTTAAAGTTGAGGATGCTGAAACTGTGGAAGTTGACAAGAAATCTGAGAAGAAGAAGAAAAAGAAGGATAAGGCGGAAGAGGTTGAAGCTGCAGTTGCGTCTCCTGCTGAAGAGAAACCTAAGAAGGAGAAGAAGAAGAAGGATGAAGAAAAGGATGAAGCCAAGACATCAGATGACCAGAAATCCGAGAAGAAAAGGAAGAAGAAGAGCAAAAGCAAACTCACAAGACTAGTGTTTGCTTTACTGTAGTATTTGTATAGAGTAAGGTTGTAACTCTCTGTTTGTGTTGGTAATTTGGTACACCACTTGTCTTTTATGTAAACCAGAAGAAACACAAAACTTAAGTGTAGAAACAATAAGCACACTTTGCTATCTTTCTCTTATGTTTGCATTCTTTACTAAGGATTTCACGTGTCTTTCATTATTTTTAGATTTAAAACAAACTTGATATTAATGGCTCAAAAGTAGGGGTGTCAAATCGGACGGTCGGGTCGGGTTTGGGTCGGACAATTTCGGGTCGGACATTAGGTTCATAGCAATACACTTAGGTCAATAAAAGTATGCCAAGAGCTTCATGAAAATATGTCTTGAGGTTCATGAAAATACACACTTGTGGTTCATTAAAATATGCCTAGAGGTTCATGAAAATATACACTTAGGTTAATAGCAATACACTTAGGTCAATAAAAGTATTCCTAGAGTTTCATGAAAATATGTCTTGAGGTTCATGAAAATACACACTTGTGGTTCATTAAAATATGCCTAGAGGTTCATGAAAATATACACTTAGTTTCATAGCAATACACTTAGGTCAATAAAAGTATGCCTAGAGCTTCATGAAAATATGTCTTGAGGTTCATGAAAATACACACTTGTGGTTCATTAAAATATGCCTAGAGGTTCATGAAAATATGCCTAGAGGTTCATGAAGATACACACTTAGGTTCGTGAAAATATGCCTAGAGGTTCATGAAAATATGCTTAAAGGTTCATGAAAATATGCCTAGAGGTCTTAGGTTCATATCGATAGTCATGTAAGTTCATGTCGGAAAACTTGAGGGTTCATGCTGATAGTCTTTCAGGTTCATGGATTTTCTTACCCCGATTTTTTTGTTATATAAACATTGAACTAAAGGGCAAAAGTTCACGTTGATAACCGTGTATGTTCATGTCGATAAGCTTACAAGTTCATGAAAATATGCCGAGAGGTTCATGAAAATATGCCTACAGGTTCATGAAAATATGTCTAGAGGTTCATGAAAATATACCTATAGGTTCATGAAAATATGCCTAGAATTTCATGAAAATATGTCTAGAGGTTCATGAAAATATACACTTACGTTCTTAGCAATACACTTAGGTTCAATAAAATATACACTTACTTCTGTAACGCCCCAAAAATGAAGGGTATTACAGTGCCAGGGATCCCTGGATAGGAATCCCCTCAGGCGGTTAAGGGAAAAGATTGATATGAGAAAACAATGTGTTAGCGGAAGCAAGTTTAAAACAAAAGGGGGTTAACTTTAGCGGAAAAATAATATTTAAAACTCGAGAGTGAATTAGAAATTAAGAAAACAGTGATGGAGATGACAATGTAGTGTGATTCTGCTAGAACTAACGTTTCCACATTATAATGAACACAACTAATAGCCCATCCTAGCAACGCATCAGTCGTCTGACCTCCTCCATGCTCTGAAGCTGCACGAATACCTGGCCATGCACAAACACAGCCAGTCCCCCACCGAAATGGGGGTTAGTCTCCAACCAGACTAGCACGTTATATGAGCAGTAAACATGCAATAGTATAAGTATAGAAATCATAGACTAAGCATAATGCAATACACAACTTGCAGATATATAGACGTACTGTAAAGTCAAATAAAAACATATAACGATGCGGTAAAGACATGCAACATACAGACATGCAGTTAAGTTATATGCAGATGTGCAGAAGCGCAAAGATGTAGATATGCAAACACACAGTAAGTCTAGGTACCCAACATGTTGATTTACAGAGAAGTTAACCTCTAGCATATTAATCCTAATTTCATCATTTCAGATACACAAGAGATCATACTAATAAACATTTTATATAATAGTAGTAGCTTAGACAACGAAAACTACACAACATCACCAACGATATGCACATTTTGATATATACACTCATCATGATCATATAGTAATCAATTACACTTCACTTATTCGTCAGTCAAATTCCAGACAAGTCACAAATTCCTAAACAAGGAAACAACAATTCACAAGCAACCTATAAACAAGCCATTTAAATAAAACCATTCCAAATTCAAAATATGAAAAACGTTTTGAAAACAAGTCCAAGTCTGTCTTGGACCCGAAGGTACCTTCTTGCCCGTACATTGGGCCAAAATCACACTTATCAAAGGGTCGGTAACGGCATCGTTAGCTAGACGACCCGGCCTCCCACAATTGATAAGCAACACCAACGACCCACTCTTCCGGTAGAGCCATAATCGAGGGTGCCACGACATAAAAACATTTTGACATCAAACGGGGATCGGAACAATCCTTACCCCGTGTATAACGTCTCAACCGATAATTCAACCGATACATTTAATTCAATCGATAATCACCATTCAACGCAACAGATCTTTCAGTATAATAAGAATTTCCACAACCAATGTATGTCCATAAGAAGCCGAACACGTACGACACAAGATGTCACAAGGCACAATGAAACAATACCACAAATCAACAACATATGCAACGCCAACGTCTATATTCTCGATAACAACAATTTTCCAAACTTAACAAACATATCCAATGACAACATGGCATAACGAATAAAGACAACAAGGCAACGAAAATAACAACGATGTCAACATGAACGATAAGATGAATCCCATCAACAATAACCAATGCATCAATTCATGAAATAGATCAACAACGACAACCAAATCAACAACAAGAACATGAGTTCCTAACATTATAATTTGATATAGTTATATGCATGTAGAATTGATGGTTTGATGACATGCCTAATCTATTGTTCTAAACTTAAACTATGACACGCAAACGCTCACAAATAACTTGCCTCAATTGACGACCACCTCAAGTAATCCGTTTGTCGTAAAAGATGTCGCAAGATTCACGAAACGGTCGCCTAAGTCGAACCTTCACGAAAAACGTCATAACTCATGACATACACATCTAAATTGAAAACCGTAAAATTTCTCATACTCGTAGGGAGATTCCTCACCTTCAAACGCCAGCCACAACTTTCCAGTAATTACGGATTTTTCCCAGAATTTTCAGATTCACACAAAAGAGCCCAAAACTCAAATCGTTCACTTGTTTCCTGTAATTATCAACTTCAAACAACCTAAATCATCCATTACTTCCATCAATTTCAGCCCAAACATCAATTTTAACATAAACCCCCAAATTGAAAAACTAGGGTTCTAAAGAATTAGGGAAAAATTCTCACAAGGAGTAATTGACAAGGGTTGGTGGTTCCAAAGAGATGGTGTGGCTGAGCTAAGGTGGTGCTCAGCTTGTCGACGAACTGGGTGGTGGCTGCTGCTGCTACTACGCCGGAGACGACCCCCAGAGCTGCTGCGCGCAGAGCAACAAAACGCGAGCTGCTGCACATGAGCTGCTGTTGGGATGTGGGTTGTTGTCACACGAGCTGCTGCACAAACTGCTGCACAGTTGCTGCGCAGAGAAGGAGAGTGCGAGAGTGCGAGCTGCTGCGCAGAGGAAGAAGACGCGAGCATGGTCGGGCTGAGGTGCTGGTCGAGCGCGCGGCTGAACAAGGCTGCTGGCTGAGCTGCTGGCTGAACAAGGCTGCTGGCTGAGCTGCTGGCTGAAGTCCAGAGAAAGGAGGAAGAATGTGGAGGAGCAAAGAGGAAGAAATGAGTTGAAGAGTGTAAAAAAAAAACGTGGATGAGGGTAAGGGGTGGGGCCAATAGAAGATTGTAGAGAATTCTAGACGGAAAGGATGGATTAAATTATGGGTATATTTTCTTTGTGGAAATATTAGATAAAATATGTCGGGTTTTTCTAACAAATCCCGATAAAACGAGGCAAACGCCGATAATCGATAATAACTCAATTATTTGGAATAGACAAGAGCCCGAAAATTCCTAACTGAAATACGTAGCCATTAATCCGAAAGCTTCCAAGGAAAATCAAGTTCGACATATTGATAACCTCCACATATAAGCTAGTCAATATTGCTAAATAATACGGACCAAATAATTTACGGGGCATTTCAACGTTCATAGCAATACACTTAGGCTCATGAAAATATGCCTAGGGGTTCATGACAATATGCCTAGAAGTTCATGAAAATATGACTAGAGGTTCAGGGAAATATGACTAGAGGTTCATGAAAATATACACTTAGGTTCATAAAAATATACACTTAGGTTCATGAAAATATACATTTATGGTTCATAGCAATACACTTAGGTTCATGAAAATATGCTTAGGGGTTCATGAAAATATGCCTAGAGGTTCATGATAATATGCCTAGAGGTTCATGATAATATGTCTAGAGGTTCATGAAAATATGCCTAGAGGTTCATGAAAATATGTAGGTTAATTTTTCACTAAAAGGCATTAGGTTCACGTCGATAATAATGTAGGTTAATGTAATAATCTTGCAAGTTCTTTAATTTTTTGTTATAAATACATTGAACTAAAAGTCAAAAGTTCATGTTGATAATAGTGTAGGTTCATGTCCATAAACTTACAGGTTCATGAAAATATGCCTACATGTTCGTGAAAATATGTCTAGAGGTTCATGAAAATATACAATTAGGTTAATGAAAATATACCTACAAGTTTATGAAAATATGCCTAGAGGTTCATGAAAATATATCTAGAGGTTCATGGAAAATATACACTTAGGTTCATGTAAATATACACTTACGTTCATAGCAATACACTTAGGTTCATTAAAATATACACTTACGTTCATAGCAATACACTTAGGTTCATGAAAATATGCCTAGGGGTTCATGAAAATATGCTTAGAGGTTTATGAAAATATGCCTAGAGGTTCATGAAAATATGACTAGAGGTTTATGAAAATATACACTTAGGTTCATAAAAATATACACTTAGGTTCATGAAAATATACACTTATCATTCATAGCAATAGACTTAGGTTCATGAAAATATGCCTAGAGGTTCATAAAGATATGTAGTTTAATTTTTCACTAAAAGGCATTAGGTTCACGTCGATAGTCATGTAGGTTAATTTAATAGTCTTGCAGGTTCATTAATTTTTGAACATTTTTTCGAAAGAATATTTCACTTAAAAAACAAGTTCATGATTTTCACATACGTGTTCATTGAATCTCTATATGTTCATTATTCTACACATACAGGTTTATTGATCTAACCATATTGATTTATTCATTTTTGACATTTTATCAAAAGTATATTCAATTGAAAATTATTTATAACAAGTTCATGAAAATATGCCTAGAGGTTCATGAAACTTTGCCTAGAGGTTCATGAAAATATACACTTAGGTTCATGAAAGTATACACTTAAGTTCATAGCAATAAACTTATGTTAATGAAAATATGTCTAGAAGTTCATGAAAATACACGCTTAGTTTGTAAAATGAAAATATGTAGCAATTGATACATATGGATTTGTACTTTAGAATCATACTCTTTATATTAGAGGATCATATTGAAGGTTAACAAAATTGAAACGATTTGATTACTTAGATTTTAAGCCAACTTTTTAATATCATTTTCCAAACTCTTTATTCAATGTCTCAGAAGAACTTGTAAACTTTTAAGATATTATGAGTGAATTATATTTTAGATTAATGGAGAACTATTTAGAATTTAGAAACGTGAACAATCTTCGGAGTTACTAAACACAGTAAGGCAAGGTGGATTCTGCCACAAAACTATAAGACAGTACATACAAACAAATCACACAAGCTGCAGTATGACCATGGTCATAAAAAATACAACAATAGTTTCAGTCTTCAGAAAGAGATTTGACCATAAAATCATCAGTAGGTAGCCTTGGGGGTGGAGCCTTTCAGGTCTTCTTTCGCTTCCACAACAAAAGCAACAACGATAACAAAGTTGCTTGGATCCACAGTTCTGATGCCAAAGATGTGCTCCTCACACTAGAAATTTCATTGTATCTCCTCCTGATTCTTCCAATTCATTTACTAGATTCTTCAATTGAAATGTCTTCTAGTTGCTATTCAGCACACCAACAATTCAATACAATATTCAATTCAGAAGTATATTAGCTTCCACTTGTTATGCAGCCCACCACCAATCTCTTGAACATCCTTGACTATTGAAAGGTTCATTTCCTGCGTTGCAATCAAGAATCAATGTACTAATAAAAATCCTACATTTTCTCTGTCACATTTAACTCTTTAAGATTGTCACTTGTTCCATGAATTATGTTTTCAACAACAAATACAAAAGTGCAGTCATGAATCAATATAAGACCATGGAGTTTTCGATCATGGAAGTCACATAAAACTATAGTACAATCACAAAATAAAATGTCAGCCGTAGTAGGATCACGATCAGCTGAGTCACAATGACACTAGCATTATCTTTCAGCAAAAGCAGATTAACAAGACCAAGTCGGAGCCAAACTTATCAAACCAACTAAGAGGAAATTATAGAATGTACTAAGATTTAATCATACTAGTGTTACAGATATGATGGATATATCGAATTCAACATAAAAAGTAGGATTGAAATAGAAAATTCAAAATTATTTCTTTTTTTCTACAAATTCTGCATCAAGCTAAGCTGTAGAACTCATTTTAACTTGTAGAACTAAAATCAGCTCTATCCTATCTAATATCCAATTGAATTAAGTAAAGGCATACATGAGTTCACATAAATGAATAAATGATCGTTGGTGATATGATGAAAAAGAAGATTATGTTTAAATTTGAGTTCTACACTAGTTTGTTACCATCCAGAACCCACATCTCTAGTCATTTAAAATTACTCAGCAATACAAATGTACAACCAGTTACATCAACTCTAAAACCATCTTCAACACACCCTAAGCTGCACAATTGAAGTGCAAAATGCATGTTAAGTACGAGGCAAGTGCTAGTGTATCTCATAATCAAATTCAAAGTGTATTAACACCGCCCAAGAAGAAAACAGTGAGAAATCCTAATCTAAGTCTACAATTCAAGTAGGTCGAATTGCAGTCTCACAGTAAAACTAAGTTGATTCACAAGCTTGAAAAAGACCTCTTATTCAAATTCTAGTAAGTACAGGAAGAAATCATACCACAGGGGAAGACGACGTCTTTGTCCAACAACGCCTTTTTTAAGAACATAGCTCCATGAAGATTCAAATATAGAGAAGTACGAGACCGAAGGTTGGTGAAGGAGCTGGCGACGGGAGGAAGCAAGTCGTGTAAAAGAGGAAAGTGTGTCGGCAAGATCATAGCTGGGCGACCAGGAGATGGTTGGAGAGGAAGAAGAGCCGCCGGGAGTTGGTCGGGGTCGGGGTCAGGGAAGAGCGAGAAAAGGGATTTGGGAGGATGAGCGTAATGAAAATTTGGAAGAAAATACCAAATCTACCCCTGTATTGTAGAAATGGGTTTAAAACACGGATGAATCTCTACCCTTGGATGAAGATGATCACACGGTACAGACTGTCTCCTCATGTCCTCATCCAAAGGAGTGTCCTCATATGATCCTATCTCTACTGGCGCATCCTTTTTATTTTTTTAGCATAATTATTTATTCACGGACATATTAAGGTACGTTTGGATTCTCAAATAATGTCATTATAATGCCAATTTTGTCATTAAATTTGACATTATAATGTCAAATTTGGCATTATAATAACATTATCACGGGAATACAAACACACCCATAAAACATTCATCACAAATGTTTTTATTAGATATGTCACGAAGGTTTTGAACTGTGACGAAGGTATCCAGGAGTTCCGTCACGAAGGTTTTTATTAGTTCCGTGACGAAGGTTATTTTTTTCACTTATAAAAGTCAATTTTTTAACCAACCCTAATAACTTCGTTTCTTACACACATACGGCGCCGTGCCCTTCTCTTCTACTCTAACAACAACATTCACAAGATATTTTCATCTCCTTCACCACAAAAATCATCAAATCAACTCTATAAGGTAATTTCTATACTCTTTTGCATTAGTTTGAGATTAATGTTCTAAATGTGTAGATGAAAATATGTCAAAATGATTGATATGTTGTGATTACATATGATTGATATGTATTAAGCATCTTTATTAGTTCAATTGATTGTGTTGTTTCAATTTTGAAGATATAATCCCCAATTTTTTTTTGTATATGTTGTGATTTAGGGTTTGAGATTTTGGTTAAAAAAACATATGAAATGATGTGATTTAGGGCTAATCTAAAAGATTAGTTTGGAAAACTGTTTTTTTATTGAAATTGTGAAAAGTATGTGCAATTTGGTTCGTTAACGAATGGATTTGAGATGATGAATATGCAAAAAAAGTTCGTCACAAAGAGTACAACGAATTCCGTGACAAAGGTCTTGTTTCTGGACCTTCGTGACGAAGGTTTCTGTAAGATCTGTGACGGATCTGTGAGATTGGACCTTCGTGATGAAGGTTTAATAGAGATCCTTGACAGATCTTTGTTGTAGGTCCGTGACGGGCGAATGTGCATATTTGAACGGATTCTTTTTTTTTTTTTTGTTATGGGATTACAAATTGATAAAACAATGTGTTTGTATAGAATGCATCCGTCTTCAAGAAGCACACGGAAGAACAATCGCAACCAGACTCGACAAGAAATCGAGGATGGAGATAGGCCCGCTTATCAGTCGAAATCGGGGAAGAGGCGCGGTAGAGCCGACGAGGGTACAAGCGAAAGTTAAGAGGTTCCTTCTTGGAATGCACAACAAGGGTATGGGTCTGCTGACCCTAATGTAGATTCGAGCAATTATGAGGAAATGGTTAATAATTTGATAATTTACTTATATTAGTGTATTTTTTATTATGAATTTCTAAATTTATTTATTTTGTTTGATTTTAACAGGATAATCCCATGACTCCAACCCATTAGGCACAAGATCCAACTTGGAGTCAATATAGTGTTGTAAGTAGCAGTGTGAAATTTCATTTACAGCTTATGATTGATAATTGTATATTTTACTAATGTAGTTTTTTTTATTATAAATGCCTACGTGAGTCAGTATGAGGGCCAATTCAGGGGGGTCAATCTTGAAGAACAAGGCGATGAAAACGACGCCATCTACCCAAAATTACAGTTTTCTGTACCTGGAGGTCCTAAGGAGATAGACTTGTTGTATAGCTTTAGCGGGCACACTGCTTATTTGGTTTGGCGAGGCCATGTAAGTAAAGCTATCACCTTCGTTTGAATTGTTAATTGCGTAATTTGCATGATTTGCTAAATGAATTGTTACATGCATGAATTGGATGGATTGTTATTTGCATGAATTGCATGAACTGAGGTACAAGTAGTTAATTGCTTGAATTGTTAAATGATTTTTTAATTGAATGAAATGTACTTAAAACTTAAAATATCATAAATAGAAGAGACCACAATTGAAAAATACGGCCAGGAAAGAAGGTAAAAGTGGTCGTTAAAGGGTGATTACCCTTGGGTTGAATTGGCTAGAGCTTCTAGTTTGTCACATTTGCAATCCCTCATGTATCCCAACCACTACCAAGCATTGATCAATGCCTTTGTTGAGCGCTCGCAGCTGGAAACAAACTAATTTCACATGCCATTTGCTGAAATGACCATCACTCTATTGGATGTGCACAAGATTCTGGGTATCCCTATAGAAGGAAGGGGCATGGGATTTCGCACATCGCCTGATGGAATTGGCAAAGCTGACACGAAGACCACAATGGTTAACATAGCAAAGACCTCTTTTGGTTTCCAGTTAACCGATCCAAGAGTCAAAGCTGGTGCTGAAATTTCACCGGACCTTTTGAAGCAACAATGTGAGAGAGTAGATGAGGAGGGGAATTTTGTTTTGGATCAGATTAGAATCGCTAAGGGTTGGTTTTGTTGGGAATGACATTGTTTCCTGACAAGTCGCAGCACTTGATCTATTTATTTTTTGTCTTAACTTTAAATTAATTTTTTTTATTGATTCATGTACAATAGGTTGAGTGGCCGTTCAGTGCGGTCACGTGAATAGGGAATTGACATTGACGAGGCCGTCCAGTGCGGTCACGGGCTTGTGGTTGAACCTCGCGCCGTCGTCTGTGGAGGCGATGTGTAGCCATGTTGGTTCTGGTGGCAGGATAATCTGCACAAGATGGAAACAAAAATTACATCTTTTCTCTTTAGTCACAGACATATATAAAACATTCGTCACGAAGGTTTTTATTAGATTCGTCACGAAGATTTTGAATAGTTCTGTGACGAAGGTATCCAGGAATTTCGTCGCGAAGGTTTTTATTAGTTCCGTGACGAAGGTTTTTTTTTCACTTATAAAAATCAATTTTTTACCCAACCCTAATAACTTCGTCTCCTACACACATACGGCGTTGTGCCCTTCTCTTCTACTCTAACAACAACATTCACAACATATTTTCATCTCCTTCACCACAAAAATCATCAAAGCAACTCTATAAGATAATTTCTATACTCTTTTGCATCAGTTTGAGATTAATGTTCTAAATGTGTAGATGAAAATATGTCAAAATGACTGATATGTTGTGATTACGTATGATTGATATGTATTAAGCATCTTTCTTAGTTTAATTGTGCTTTGTTTATGTTTGATTGTGTTGTTTAAATTTTGAAGATATAATCCCCAATTTTTTTGTATATGTTGTGATTTAGGGTTTGAGATTTTGGTTAAAAAAACATATGAAATGATGTGATTTACGGCTAATCTAAAAGATTAGTTTGGAAACCTGTTTTTTGTTTGAAATTGTGAAAAGTATGTGCAATTTGGTTCGTTAACGAATGGATTTGAGATGATGAATATGCAAAATAGTTCGGCATAAAGAGTACATCGAATTCCATGACGAAGGTTTCTGTAAGATTTGTGACAGATCTCTGAGATTGGACTTTCGTGACGAAGGTTTAATACAGATATGTGACGTATCTTTGTTGTAGGTCTGTGACGAACGAATGTGGATATTTGCACGAATTCTATTTTTTTTTATGGGATTACAAATTGACAAAATAATGTGTTTGTATAGAATGCATCCGTCTTCAAGAAGCACGCGGAAGAACAATCGCAACCAGACTCGACAAGAAATCGAGGCTCGAGATAGGCCCGTTTATCAATCGAAGTCGGGGAAGAGGCGCGGTATAGCCGACGAGCGTAGAAGCGAAAGTCAAGAGGTCCCTTCTTGGCATGCACAACAAGGGTATGAATCTGCTGACCCTAATGTGTATTCGAGCAATTATGAGGCAATGGTTAGTAATTTGATAATTTACTTATATTAGTGTATTTTTTATTATGAATTTCTAAATTTATTTATTTTATTTGATTTTATCAGGATAATCCCATGACTCCAACCCATTAGGCACATGATCCAACTTGGAGTCTGTATAGTGTTGTAAGTAGCAGTGTGAAATTTCATTTATTGATTATGATTGATAATTGTATATTTTACTAATGAAGTTTTTTTTATTACAACAAACCTTTGATCAACAAGGAGTGGAATGGCAATCCAATCCAAATGCTAGCTGGGCTGAAGGGCAGTATGAGGGCCAATTCGGGGGGGGGGGGGTCAATCTTATCAAACAAGGCGATGAAAACGACGTCATTTACCCAAAATTACAGTTTTCTGTACCTGGAGGTCCTAAGGAGATAGACTTGTTGTATAGCTTCAGCGGGCACACTGCTTATTTGGTTTGGCAAGGCCATGTAAGTAAAGTTATCACCTTCGTTTGATTTGTTAATTGCGTATTTTGCTTGGTTTGCTAAATGAATTGTTATTTGCATGAATTGTTATTTGCATGAATTGCATGAACTGGGGTACAAGTAGTTAATTGCTTGAATTGTTAAATGATTTTTTAATTGAATGAAATGTACTTAAAACTTGAAATATGATAAATAGGAGAGACCACAATTGACAAATACGGCCAGAAAAGAAGGTTTAAAAAAGTGGTCGTTAAAGGGAGATTACCCTTGGGTTGAGTTGGCTAGAGCTTCTGGTTTGTCACATTTGCAATCCCTCATGTATCCCAACCACAACCAAGCGTTGATCAATGCCTTTGTTGAGAGTTGGAAGGTGGAAACAAACTCATTTCACATGCCATTTGCTGAAATGACCATCACTCTATTGGATGTGCACAAGATTCTAGGTATCCCTATAGAGGGAAGGGGCATGGGATTTCGCACATTGCCTGATGGAATTGGCAAAGCTGACACGAAGACAACAATGGTTAACAGAGCAAAGACCTCTTTTGGTTTCCAGTTAACCGATCCAAGAGTCAAAGCTGGTGCTGAAATTTCACCGGACCTTTTGAAGCAACAATGTGAGAGAGTATATGAGGAGGGGAATTTCGTTTTGGATCAGATTACAATCGCTAAGGGTTGGTTGACTTACTTGTTGGGAATGACATTGTTTCTTGACAAGTCGCAGCACTTGATCTATTCATTTTTTGTCTTAACTTTAATTTAATCTTTTTATATTGATTCATATACAATAGGTTGAGTGGCAACCGTATGGACGCCTTGATCTACAGAGCGAAGCGCTTCGCCCGACTTTATTTCATGGGGTCTTTCATGTTCTGGATAAGACAGAGTCTCACATGCCACTAAGAGTTTCAAGACAATTTGGTCGAGTTCAAGGTGTGTCATTCCCTCCCATTCAGCCAATTAAAGCTAGAAGGCCTGGAAATAATCGTTGTTATGTTGTGGAGTATGATCCCACCAACTGTAGTTGGGAACAAAGGGACAACAACTTCGTAAGCTTATGGGACATGGGTGTAGAAGCAGATCCTCCATCTCAGTGCAGTGGCGATTACTTGGAGTGGTACTTGGCTCATACTCATCGAATTATCTCTCCGTATACTAGGGAGCATCTCATGCAAGTATGTCATTAATCTTCACATTCTTAAAATCTATAACTTAAGTTTGACTTCATTTTTTCCGTACTTGACTCTAGGCAATTCAGACTTCTGTGTACAATTTGGAGCCCTATCGGGATGCAGATAATGAGGAGCAATACCTGAGAATGAAAAACGATGTCTGTCACACTTTGGATGGCTTCTATCCTTTCCTCGAGTAGTTTGGATTCATGTTTTCCTAACATTTTAGTTTGAGTTAGTGTTTGGTATTTCTTTTGTGGTCGTGTTTTAAGGACTTGTTTTTTGTGTTTGGACGACTGGATTGTGATTGTGTTTTGAATGCTCGCTTTAATGCATAAGACTGGACTTCTATTTTGCAAATGTTACAGTTTAACACACAACCAAATCGACCATATAGAAAAAATTCCCAATAACCCATTTTGAAATCCAATCCAAATCCAAATTCGGCCCATCAAACTTAGTCCAGAAGTGACTTATAGCTGTGTGCTAGCTGTAAAACACTCAAGTTCAGAAGTGACTTACAGTTGTGTGCTAGTTGTAACACATTCAAGTCCATAAGTGACTTACAGCTGTGTGCTAGCTGTAACACACTAACCTTCAACTCTATTTAACAGACGTTTCTGAACATAAGCAATAACACAATTGAACTTCAGACTTCGTGTTCTTCATCATTCAACGAGTATTTTGTAGTTCTGTGGAGTCTATATTTATTAATTTTACACTGGTATTCATAAGTGTGTGTTTATTTTCTTTGACAGCAGAAGAATGAATTTGGGACAAAAGATCTGTTAGTGCAGGAAAGAGCCAACTCAACAGGTGTGTACTGAGCAATTCAGTCATGATAAGGTGAACTACGGGAGAAGATATTGGATGCCCTGATAGGTCGTGGGACTTTCCTGATGAAGAAGGTGGGTGCAAATACAGACATTGGATCAATCCTCCATACACAGGTCGTGCAAGGGTGGTTATAGAACAACTAAATGAGGATAATTTGTATCACTCTGCAAAGGTTGGTGGATTTGAGGATGGGATGGACCTCTTGAGGATAGGGACAACAGGCCTAAGCGACCAAGTTCATGAACATGAGGAAAAATTTACTGAGCTGGTGGAAGAAAATGTTGCACTTGTTGCCGAAAACAAAGTCTTGATTGATGAGAAATATGGAGCAAGTTCCAGTAGGACTAAGTAGTTTCGTGTTTGTTTAAGTTCGTGTTTGTTTAATTTCGAGTTTCTTGTACCACAAATGTTGTTTAATTTCGAGTTTCTTGTATTGCTACTGTTGTAATGCTTGTTTCATTTCGAGTTGGAAAAGTACTTCTAATGTTGTATCTTTTGGTGTACTAGAGTTTTATGTTGTATTTTATGGTTCAATTTAATAATGTTTGTAAGGTTAACACCGTTTCCCTCAAACTTACACAGAAGAACATAAGCGTCACAAAAACAACACAAACATTGTCTTCAAAGCCGGGAAATACTCCATGTCTTGAAGCTGCAACCCAGATTGATATGGTTGCGATACAAATTGACATTGAGGTACATTGGACCAACCAATTTGATGAGAATGATACGGAGAGGAAAGTTGAGAGACTATTCGCGAATTACCAAAATCAAAACCAAGATCAAACGAAGGTACTCCTTCAGGTCCCACCGGTACATCGACATTGATTGATAGGTTGTTTAAACCATTGAACATTTGAGTATTATATTGCAAAATAAGAAAATACACAAAAAATACAATCAGAAACCTTATTTTAACACCTTCGTCACGAATCATACAAAGACTTTCTTCTCGAATCAAAGGATCTTGCACGTCACGAACGAATTTGCACACATACCTTCGTCAAGAAGGTCTTTGACACATCCGTCACGAATCCTATATTTACAAATTTCTAATGCACAAACCACTATTTTACCCCTAAAATCGAATCAAACCCTAAATTTCAACACAAACCCTAAATTTCACACAACCCCTAACTTCAACATTATTTAAACATCATGCTCATTGTATGAAACACATAAAAATCACATCTTTTCTGTATTACAACATGATTTTCACACAATAAACACAACCACTAACTTCAAAACCCATCACCTTCATACAAAACCATAAATGTTACTACAAACCCTAACTTGTACATTATTTAAAACAACTACAACATACCTCATTGTAGTTCCCCCGTGATGGACCACTTTCATCAACATTTTGGTGTATATAGTCATCCCAATTTGACATTTTTCAAGAGCTTGTGTTTGAATGAGAGTGTTTAATTTGAAATGTGGGTAAAAAATGAAGATGAAGTTGGTTCGGATGTTTGATTATAATTAAATGTAGTTGGTGTGGATTAGACATAATAACTTCACTTTTGCAGGTATAGCTTTCCTTCATCACAAATGTTTTCATTTTCTTCGTCACGGATGTCTTGTATATCTTCGTCACGAATGTCTCATATATCTTCGTGACGAATCTCTAATATTTTTTCTTCGTGAGGAAGATCATTTGTATTACATTCGTGACGAATCTTGGGGTGTGCTAAATAAATTTTTTGGGTGTGCCAAATAAAGGCTTGTACTTATATTCTACGCATTATTATTTGGCAACCGACAATTAAATATTGTCTTTAAGGTATCTTTTCATGATGATTTATTTAAATTGATCTGGAAATTAAGAACTACACCTAAAATACAAATTAAAAATTGAAAATATTTCCTAATTCTTTATCAAAAGCGGAACGTTTTAATCACTACTTCTGCATAGTTCTTCATCGTTGTTCTTTATGTACATATCATTTCTTTTTTGAATATCCATTTACATTGCAAAAAATAGATGAGTTTCAGTCGCAGACTAGGTTCAACTATATAATACCATCATCTAGAGTCTTTATTGGTGATTTTAGAGAGTATGTACATTTAAATACGGGAGACTGGAATGCACCGTTCAATTTAGTTATTGAACCGGGAGAGTTAAAACGCTGTATAATTGTGTTCATTTTTTTACACTATATTTTTTAAAACGCCATGTAATTACGTTTAAAATTTCGGTTCAAAAACTAAAACTACCGGCTCGAAAATCAACCCCCTTTAAATAAGTCAAATATCCATCAAACTAAATCTCTTTTATTTTATGGTATTCGGTTTAGATATATAGGGATAATTGCATCTTTAGATCTAATTCACAAATATTATACAATCCTTCAAGTATAGCTCTTTTCCAATTTAGGAATTGGGAGTCAACAACAAAGCAAAAACAACAGTAGCCTTAATAGGAAAAATGTTAAAAATCGAACTTGGCTTAAACCACCTGTTGGTTGGGTCAAAGTTAATTTTGATGACTCATCCACATTTTAAAATAATGCAAATAATGCTTATATTGCTTGCATTTGTAGAAATAATGATGGTAAAGTTCTTTTTGTCGACCAAAAACGGTTCTTAGTACATCTGCATTGCATGCAGAAGTTTTAGCTGCTTTACATGCAATTAAATTGGCAGTGACAAACAATAAAAGTCATCTTATTCTGGAAGGGGATAATCTAACTCTAATAAATGATATTATTAAAATTTGGAAAGTACCAAAATAAAAACGATTGTGCATGATATTTTAGACAATGTTCCTAAAATTCTGAAGAATTAGTATTTTTCAATGTTTCAGAGAAGAGAATAGGGCAACGGATACGTCATATGTTGGTTAATGAAAATACAAGCATCAACTCAATAAGGTATACTTTACTACCAATGGATCTGCGATACCTTATGTTTATATTTGGGTGCTTCGTAATGGTATGATCTCACAACTTTCTTACGCTAATTTGTTAGCGTTGTTTTGATCATCTGTTTGGATTATCTAGGTTTCCCATTCATTTCGGATGGACTCTCAGTCTTGTCTAATTCAAAAAATAAAATAAAATAAATTGATATTTATTAATGGGTAATAATATAGTAAGAGTGTAATTTCTATAAAAAAAATGAGGGGAAAGATCATCTTTTAAAATAATTAATGAAAGTCTTTTTGCTAACAGAATAAATATAATGAGTGACTTTAAATTAATATACAAATAAATGGTGCTTTAATGTAAATTCGTCCATTTAAGAGGTGGTTCCGTGTAAAAATGTATAATAAGAGCAAGGTAAAAAATATGCTAATTTGCGACTATCGTATGTTTGTTATGGTTTTCACGATTAAAAGATTCCGAGCCCAAAAATAATTTAATGTTAAATCATTAGATGAACTGAGTATTGACATGTAACCTTTAGTTATTGACTTATTGTTCATTCTCCTTTCCAAAAATTCAAATTTGTTAATTACGAGACTGTTCGACAAATCTACTCTTTGCCTTTGAATGAGGTAAATTTAAGCTAGCTTAAATTTTTGATAAGCTAGTATTTGAACGGTTTTGGAAATTTAATTTTCTTTATCCGAACAGAGCCTACATCAGTTCTTATATGAATGAAAGACATATCTTGTTCAATCCAAATGGGGCTCATACTATTACAGGGGAAACCAACCACTTGAAAAACATCTTATCTATATAAAGATTGGCTGTTCAATGCCAAAATTGAATGAAATCGATACCGGACTTGATACGGGCCGGTTATTAAATTCCGGGCTTATGGGCTGCTCATCTTTTAAACGAGTTTTTAATCAAGTTGAGGGCTTTTCATGTGCATCTGCTGCATCGTCAACTCCCCTACCCTCTCCCCTTCCCTCCTAATACCCTTTTCCAAATAGAGACTTAGGGTTGTCCACTGCTGCTCGCCAACCGCCTTCGCTTCGCTGGAAGCCACCACGATTTGTCGATCACCTTTACCCTAAATCCACGATTCGTTTTTATCAATCTTTCCCGTCTAAATCCCTATCAAGTGGCTTCATATCGAATGTGGTGATTTGGAGGATGGTGACACCTTCCTTGGCTTCTATCACAGTCCCCTCTTCCCGAGCCTTTTCCGTCGCTGCGTCCGAATGATATGCTCAAGAGGCCGTGGTGCAAAATGTGTCCAATAATCCCTCCGTGTGTATTGCCAAAGAGCTAAAAGCCCTATCCCGTTGGTGCTCCATTCCCTTGCCGGCGGCGCTCTAGGTATGGATTCTCTTACCTTTGCATCTCTTATCTAGCTTCCCCAAACTAAATGTGCCCTATCCCGAATTAAATCTAACCCTATCCTAATTTTATGCGTTTCATGTTGTTCACGCGGCAAGGACGATGCGGAGAAATTGTGAGTTTGAAAGAGCTTGGCTGGAAGTGGAGCTTGGCTGGAAGACATGCTATCTCCTTAATTCGAGTTTGCATTGATATTTGCTGAACTGGTTGCTCTCAGTGTTGCTGGCACAGTTCACGGAGTTTGCATCACAAGATGACACGACATGGTACGCTAGACAATAGCTTACTTCTTCCTTTACTATATCTCCTTCCTTTTTTAAAATTAAAATGCTTGAAATCACAAACAAAGTCAGATGCATGAAAATGGAGACACTCTCTCAGGACTAAATTCGTTTTGTTATTGTTGGGGGAGCTTTTAACATCCAAGTTCAGTGCCTTTTTTACATAAACCAAAAAACATTCAATTAAGACATGGTAGGTTTTCAATTAAGTAGTGTAGTGCTACTGTTGCTCAATTAGTATGCTGGTAGTGTTCTTCAACTATTATTATTTTGGTGCAATTGTTCTTCAATTAATTAGTGTAGTGTAAGTGTAGTGTTATTGTTCTTTAATTAATCAGTATATTGTTACTGTTCTTCTCTAATTAGTGTAGTGTATGGAATTAGTGTAGCCTACACTTCGTATAGTTTGTGGTGGTTATTCAATTAATTAGTGTATTGTGGTGGTTATTTAATTTATTATTGTCGTGAAAATGGAACTCAGGCTCAGTCTGAGAAAGCAGTGGTTGTAGAAGGTTTCTCAATGACATCGCCTACCCGTAACCATTTTTTTTATAGAGAAGATACCGAGAAAATCGGGCATTAATTCTGAAAAAACTGTGGATGCTTTTGAGGCTAAAAAATTGGATATCAAGGATGAACGCAGTTCTGATGAAGGCCAAGAAAAATCTCCACATTCGACTTCTGACAAGATCCACGTCAAAGGTATCCATTTTAATGATGGTTTGATGTTGTTCTTTGAACTATTTATATAATAAGCTTTATGACCCAAAATGCAGATGTTATGGAGATTATAAGACCACCAAATGCTGAACTGGATAAGATTGTTATGGGTTTTTGTTGCTTCTTCTTTCAAATTTCTTCTGGGACACCTACAAGTCCTAATCTGGATTACCTATGCTATGCTCACTTCATTAGTTACATACACATCATTTTTTTTAGACTAAAAAGTAAATCTTGATGTTGAAGTGTCAGTATATATTAGATGGATCTGTTGGGTTTGGATAAGTCGAGTTGAAAAACTTGCATACAGGTAGTAAATATTGATGTTGAAGTGTCAATATATATTAGATGGTAGAGGATCATGCTTTAGACTACATGCATATAAACAACATTGACAACTTACCCTAAGTTCAAACAATGTTTTCGGTATTTCTGTTCTGTTTTTCCGTATGCCGCCGCTTGCGATGGCATCGCTCTTGGAATCTGGTTGGCAAGTGAATCATTTCTACTCTCCCACTCTATTTGTGTGATTTTATTTGTGGTAGAACTTGAATGTAGATGTTTTGGTAGAATTTGTTTATGGTAGAATTGGAATATAGATGTTTTCTCATGCCTCCCTTTTTGAGAAGGGATCTTTGATGGTCATCGAGGTACACATTGATTCATTTTTTAATCCCTTGATATATATGTTTTGGTTTCAATATTATATGAAGGTTTAGTTTAAAGAAATTTTAGTGTTTAACTGGAGGTCTAAACATAATGGAATTTTAGTGTAACATATTTCTATTTTTTTCTTCAATCTACAGTTCTTGCACTTGAGTTCATAATTCCTGAGTTTTTATTTCTAAAGATAGGGTGGAAATCTTAATAATAAAAGTCTGGGTTTCGAACTAGAATATTGTCCAAGTTGTTTGATGCTATAACATTCTTCCATATTCACACCAAATTGTAAATGATTTCATCCTACAAAAGTCTATTAGTCTTAGAAATTCTCAAAGTAGATTTGAAATAGTAGCCGTTGACAGGCATCGATTTTGGAAGACAATGATTCTTTTGTTTGTTTTTCAACTGATAATCTGATGTCCTTTTGGTGTTTAATTTAGGTAATCGGTTCATTTGGTGTTTAATATGAGTATTTAGATTTGGTGAATCTTGGTTTGTACTGAACTCTTGCTAATTTTTCATTTTTTTATGGCAGGTGATGAAGGCCATGACGTAGAAGGAAGAGACGAAAAAACAAGAAATATAATTGAAGGTGCAAGAGCTTAAGAAAATGCAAGTTGATAATGAAGTGGTAAGTTGACCAATGTTGTTCATTTTTTTTATGGAAGGAATCAGTGAGCATTCGGACGTTTACAAAGCAGTAGTTGTTTCCATCTTTTTAATATTGTATGATAGAACTGTGTAATCATGATGTTTATGAAATAAATAAATGTTCTAGCTTTTGCAAATTCTAACACTTCTGTACTATTCAATTTTGATTTTACAGATAACAAATATTTTGCAGCATTCACCATCGACACCAAGTTAGCTTAGCTCTGGTAGTAACTCATCTGGCCTGATTGTCAAGAGAACAATCAGGGTTGATATTCCTGTTGAAAAATATCCAAATGTATGAACCTGATTTCTTTCTACTCTTGTATGGGAATTCTACTTATTTAAATGCTCACCTCTTAATGGCTTGCTATTATAGTTTTAACTTTGTTGGATGTCTTCTTGGTGGAGCTCTGAAAAGTTATGATATTGGGCTTAGAACTTCAATGGGTTTATGCTGGTAAATTGTCCCGATTAATTTAAAATAACTAATCACTTAATCAGGATAAACCTACTGCAGTTGCAAGAGTTTTCCATGATTAGGTCTAAGATATGCCAATGCTCATTCTTGGCTTTGATAACCTATAAGAATTTTCCATATGAAGTTGATCCTGTTTTGTTATTTTTATAAGCACTACATATTAGTTAAAAATGGATTTTATTTGAGTTGCAGGTACAGAATTTTATTCTTATTGGCGACGCTCATAAGAGTGTTTATTTCCTTAGCTTGAAGGAACAAGGTTCCCAACTTAGCTTACTGGCACAAGATTTTGGATCACTTGATTGTTTTGCAACTGAGTTTCTAATAGATGGGAGTATTACTTAGCCTAGCTGTTTCAGACGAACAAAAAAATGTCCAGGTTAGCATTCAACACTTTCCATTGAATTTTCAGCGGCAGCTTGTTGGGTTTTTCTTTCATGTAGAGTGAGATACTTGATAAGTTTCTTTTGTGAATATGGCAACATATATTCTACTATGCACCTAACAAGGGAAAGGACAGAAGCTTCTTTCAAGGGCTGAATTTCATGTTGGTGCACATGTTTCAAAGTTCTTGAGGTTGCAAATGCTTCCTACTACTACTACAGCAGATAAAACAGCAGCCCCCCGTTCAGGGTAAAACTAACAGATTTTCTCTTTTGTTCAGCACACTTGATGGGAGCTTCGGTTGCATTGCGCCTGTGGATGAGCTCACCTTTCGTAGACTGCAGTCCCTACAGAAGAACCTGGTTGATTCCCTTAAACGAGTTGAAGTCGGTACTGACTGTCGCGTTCTCATCAGAGGCCATGGTAGCATCAAAGATCCAACTAAGGTATTGAAAAAACAAACACTCAACAAAGTTCCCTGTTTTTTTTTTTGCCTTGATCATTCAGTAATAACTAATAAGCTAATTTGATGGTGATTCAATTTTTTTTTTTGTTAATTTCCTTCCTTTTAAGAATACTTTTCTTACTTTTCCTACTTGTAGGAAGAGGTGATGAGGGGAAAACCCGGAATTTGAACATCTTAATGAACCTCTTCATATTCTTGTGGAGGTTGAGCTGCCTGTTGAAATAATCGACAGACGACTCATGCAAGCTCGAGAGGTACTTGAAGAGCTTCTCAAACCTGTGGTAAGTAATACATCGGTCCTGATTCCAATCCTTGTCCTATTTTTTGCTGATTCCAATCCTTGTCCTATTTTTTGCTGAATTTACCTGTCACAATTTATTTTTGCTCAATTCCAAAGTTGTTGAATAGTTACTTACTGTTTGGACCAAAAATATTGAATTGTATGGGAAGAGTCTCGTGATTTCTTCAAGAAACAACAACTGAGAAAACCGGCCTTCCATTCAACAGTCTGGGAAATACCAACATAAAGAGGGTCAAGACTCGGGTGTGAGCGGCTTCGAGGTCAAAGTACCGGTGAAAACGTAAAGCTAGCTAAGGTATAATACTGGTGAAAACGTATAATGATCACATATTTACGTGCAGGTGCATCAGTGCATGCAACGTGCCACATGATAATTTACAATTAAAAATTATTCATACCTAGCTTAACAATTAACAATTAGTTTATTTCATTACCTTGGCTTAAGCTTAATTGAGAAACCAAGACTGATCAGTACTCCAACTTTTATATATAAAGATGTTACTGTGCTAATTCGCTTTTATATGTTCCTGGTAAGTCAGTTACTATGCATTTGCTGAAGCAAGTCGGTCAATCGAGGAACTAAACACTATCTTTAGTGTTGAGTTATTAACTTAAAAGTTACCTCATGGTATGTTGATGATCTTCAACCAGTCTCATAATCCACTGTATATTGAAGAATGACCATTTTGATTTTCGGGTTGGTTTTTTTTTTAAATTTTTTTGTCTGCTTGTTAGTTTAAAATTTGATTAGCTTAGCAGTCTGTATTATGTTGAAGCTATTTTTGAATTAACTTACTATCTATGTTATGTAAGCCGCTGTAACATTTGCAGTTTTGTTAGGTTTATGGACAAGTTTTATTTTTCGCCTTTCAGAATCTGGTTTTGAGGTGGGAGTTAGAATATTCGAAGTGGTTGGTGTCAATTGTAAGAACTCTAATGTCACTGTTAATTATGTATCATCTTGTCCTAAATTCATTCAAATTTCTCTTATTGTTTGCATTGTATTTGTAGAGTTAATGAATAGTTTATGGATTTATCTGTTTATCATATATGTAAACTAGGCTATTGCCCGCGCGAAAATTTATATTACTATCACTAAGATTACCATTTCCGGTAGAGATTTTTGCATAGAACCATTCCTTATTTGTGCCAATTTGCATGAAACCACCCCTTATATCACTATTAATATAAAACCACCCACTATTTCAATTTTTATTACAAAGTTCTACTCTCGACTAACTTCTGTTAACATTTCCGTCCAAACATTGAAATTACAATTTTATCCTTGTCTTTTTAAATTAATTACACAAATTACCCGGTAAACTTACCAACTCAAATTAGATTTGAAAATTAGGGTTTTTCAATTTGGGGATTAGGGTTCTTCGATTTGGGATTTAGGGTTTTTGTAAAATTCAATTTCCCATCCCTTAATCAAATTCAATTCACTTTCAATCAAATTGGCTAATAAATTGTTCAATTTATCATCCCTGCCTCTTGACAGATTTGTGCAATTTCCAACATTGAGCATCAATGGAGATCTGATGTCTCTGGCACGAAGTCCACAACAACACCTCCTCCTCTCTCTCAATCCTTCTCTCCACCCTCGAATCCGCTTCCTTTTCAACGGTGTGGCCACATCACCCGCATTCTTCTTTGTCCTATTCTTCCGACGTCATAAAAGGTCGACCTCACTACGGCCCGGGAAAATCGTACTCCAAATTCGCCGGCCACAACGCCTCCCGCACCTTCGTTTCCGGCGACTTCACACCAACCGGCCTCATAAGGGGAAGATATTGGAGGAGAAAGTGGCGAAAGAGGTCTTGAAGACTTTCAATGCTCAACACTAGCGGAGGAGAGATGGTGTTGAGTTGTAACTCAAGGTGGAGTCAGGAGGAATGCGGTGAAGTTTGGTGCTATGGAGGATGATAAATTGCACAATTTATTAGCCAATTTTTTTGAAATTGAATCGAATTTTATTGAGGGATGGGAAATTGAATTTCACAAAACCCTAATTCTCAAATCGAAGAACCCTATTCCCCAAATTGAAGAACCCTAATTTTCAAATCTTATTTGAGTTGGTAAGGTTACCTGGTAATTTTTATAATTAATTTAAAAAGACAAGGTTAAAATAGTAATTTCAATGTTTGGACAGAAATGTTAACAGAATTTACTCGAGGGTGAGACTTTGTAATAAAAAGTAAAATAGTGGGTGATTTTAAATCAATAGTGGTATAAGGGGTGGTTCCATGTAAATTGACGCAAATAAGGGGTGATTCTATGGAAAAAACCTCTTTCCGATATGTAGAAATTAAAAAACATGATTTTTTAACCAAACAATAGCAGTTTTTTGATATGTACTAGCTTTATTCCCACGCAGAATTTGGCAAAATGATTTTATAACTATATATATATATAAAAAAACACATAGAAATTTTCACACAAAAAAACACATAGAAATAACTTTAATATAAATAAAAGAATATATTATATAATTATTTTTCTTTTAATTAATTTTGAATCAATATTATATAAATAAAAGGAATTTCAATTGATTTATAATCTTTAAAATTGATATGCATTTAAATAAGGAAATGATATCAATAGATTTATGATGTTGATGTTTGTATATATATATAGAGGAGGGCTCTTGTGAGGACAAACCTTATAGTGAGGATATGAGGACGGATCTGGGCCCTTAGATCAACAATTCAACGGTAGAGATTAAAAGGGAGAGGGGATTCAGTGCGTCGCAGGCGTGCGATAGGGCTTCAGAAGTGCGGTGACTATTTTGAAATTATCAAAACAAATTAGGGGCAAACTCGTCTTTCCACAAAAAACATAGCAGGGAAGGATGGAAGGAGACATAACAAGGAAAGCGGGAGAGACAGAGGCGACAGACCCTAGTAGAGAGACGAGAGTGATTTCGATCGTCGACGAACGAAATCAACCAAAATCGCAAGTTACCGACTTCAAATTGCTCTCGTCGACAACGACGATGACCTACGCGCAGGCACGCACCCTCGTCGGCGTCGATATCTCCTACATTACAAGCATCATCGAGTGAATTAAGCAACCTGGTGACGCCTGGTCTCAATCGGATCGAGTTCAATAACTTGTCGGTAGTCGGAGAAGGTGGCCGAGACGACGATGGTGTCCATGAACGTCCAATGGTGACCTGAAGCAACACTTCACGAATTGACTAGGTCCAGGAGCTCTACACTGATAAACCTTGCGAATGTTGCTCACGATGATGCAACAATTAAGGATTGGTGGTGTTCTTCTTCACTTGACATTTTGTCGAACACATGGCGGCAGGTTTGAAAACTTATGTTAAGTTTCCCTTTCAGTTAGGGCATTTCATACTTTAGTCTTTGGCTGGATTTGCCTTGATCTTTTATTAAGGGTTGTTGTTAGGTCTTCAGGAGATTGTCGGCGTTACAAATCATCGGTTGTGTAATATGAAGGGTTTTATTGTTTCTAACTTGCAGCTGAACATATATTGTCATGTGGTGCATTGCATCAGAGGGAGCCAAGAAGGTGAAGGGAAAAGCCTGGTTCATTCCTGAATTCATCAAACTTCAGTTCAGTTTCCCTATTTTGTTTTGCACTCACATGTTCATATTACATATTTTTTGTTACCTACTGCTAGGTTGATGTCGAAGTTGTTGGTGCAGAGGTTGATGTCGAGGTTGCCGACACTTCCCAACTTAAGAACAAGTAGGTTATGTCCTCTCTTCTTGCCGACACTTCCCAGGTACTACTCACTTCCGTGATATCCTACTAAACATGATATTGATAACAAAGAGGGAAGGAAAATTGACTGCACCAAAGTTTATGATTTATTTAGAACCGTGAAGCCAGAGATTAATTAGTGCAAGGATATTTGGTTTGGATGGGGAGCTAGGAAATGGAGCATGATTGTGTGGCTGGCTGCCTTATCCAGATTGTCAACTATGGACAAGCTTCTCAGATGGAACATTATTTCTGAAAAACAAGTGTGTTCTGTGTGAGAATGTTGAGGAAAGCAACATGCATTTGTGCTGGGCCTGCAGCTGTTCTGGTGCAATCCTAGAAAGAGTTCTTAGCTGGTTTGGGTGCAAGAATTATTTTGCTAATATACAGGGATGGTTAAGGCAGCTGGAAATTGCAAGTAAGAAGAAAAGTTCAAGTTTTAAAGCCTTCAAACTTGCTTGCACTGCAGTCATATACTATACATGGGCAGAAAGGAACAATAGGATTTTTAACAATTGCAAGAAAAGTATCATACAATGTAGTGATGATATTATCTATGATTGTAAAAAGAGAATTACCCTCAAGTGCAAAGGGGTATCTAGAAGAGATTTTCATCTTTTGCATAGATTGAGAGTGTAGAACTTCTTGTTAGTCTTTGGTTTGTTTGAGTCAGTTTGTATGGGTTAAGTTTGGTCTGTGTCTTAGAGTTGATGTGTGTAAATAGGACGGTGAGCCTTATTCTCATCATTATCAATACAATTAAACGTTTTCCAAAAAAAATGAATATCTAAGCTGGTGTAGTTCTGTTGATCTGTGTATGATCCTTCAGTTTTTGCCAATAGAAGGTTGTGGTTTTGGATTCTGAAGTTCAAGCTAGTAGATATCCCAACATTGTTCACACGGATACGGTAAGTTCTTCCTGCACAAAACCACCATATCGCTAGTAGAAAGTAAACATCAAAAAGAAGAAGTAGAACTGAGAATTTGAATCTTATCCCTCAAATTCGAAATGGCATAAGAATATATGACAATCATGTACCTACTTCAGTATTTCTACACGTTATGGATGAGAAAAAAATTTAAACACAACCATGAAATCATACCAGACAAGCCATATGAGAGTGGCTCCCACTTGATTGACTAATAGAAGCAAGCAGAGAATGTAAGGAATGTCATATTTTTTATGAACCATAAGAAATGACTATCATATCTTGTGATTGCTCAAAAGAACCACTTCCCAGATGCACCAGAACATCTGAACTATGATGTGGTAAGAAGTATGAATAAGCAATAAAGAGTTGCATGAATGAGCTCATGCAATTATAAATGAAACACTCATACAACAATGAACAAATAAATGTGCCTAGAGGTTCATGAAAATATGCCTAGAGGTTCATGAAAATATGCCTAGAAGTTCATGAAAGAAAATACACACTTAGGTTCATGAAAATATACACTTAGGTTCATAGCAATAAACTTCGGTAAATGAAAATATGAGGTTCATGAAAATATGCCTAGAGGTTCATAAAAATATGCCTACAGGTTCATGAAAATATGCCTAAATGTTCATGAAGGTATGTTTAGAGGTTCATGAAAATACACACTTGGGGTTCATTAAAATATGCCTAGAGGTTCGTGAAAATACACACTTAGGTTCATGAAAATATGCGTAGAGGTTCATAAAAATATGCCTAGAGGTTCATGAAAATATGCCTAAAGGTTCATGAAGGTATGTTTAGAGGTTCATGAATATACACACTTGGGGTTCATTAAAATATGCCTAGAGATTCATGAAAATACACACTTAGGTTCATGAAAGTATACACTTAGGTTTATAGCAATAAACTTAGGTTCATGAAAATATGCCTAGAGGTTCATAAAAATATGCCTAGAGGTTCATGAAAATATGCCTAGAGTTTTATGAAAGTATGTTTAGAGGTCCATGAAAATAAGCCTAGAGGTTCATGAAAATATGAATATAGGTTTATGAAAATAAGCCTAGAGATTCATGAAAATATGCCTAGAGGTTCATGAAAATACACACTTAGGTTCATGAAAATATGCCTAGAGGTTCATGAAAATATGCCTAGAGGTTCATGAAAATATACAATTAGGTTCATGAAAATATGCCTAGAGGCTCATGAGAATACACACTTAGGTTTATGAAAAATACACATTTAGGTTAATGTCGATAGTCATGTAGGTTCATGTCGATATCCTTAGAGGTTTATGAATATATGCCTAGAGGCTCATACACACTTAGGTTCATGAAAAATACACACTTAGGTTCATGTCGATAGTCATGTAGGTTCATGTCGATATCCTTACAGTTACTAGTTCATGCTAATAGTCTTGCAGGTTCATTTAGCCTAATTTACTTTTCAAGCTAACACACCCAAGTTCATGCTGATAGTCTTTAAGGTTCATACAATAGTCGTATAAGGTTCATGATCATTGTTTTCTTTTTACTCATTTTTTTGGTTAATCTCGGTTTTACCTACATGTTCATTAGTTTTCACTTGCGGATTCACTAATTTCACTTGCAATTTCATGAGTATATCGTTGCAGTTTCATGACTTTAACAAGTTCATTAATTTCATAGTGTAGGTTCATAAGTTTACACTTGCAGGTTCATAATTTTTCACTTGCAGGTTCATAAGTTTATTCTTGCGGGTTCATTAGGCTTTTTTACAAACAAAACTCATGGACAAGAGACATGACGCTCATGTTGAGTGCCTCGTCACTTGTCACAAACCTACCTTTACGAATTGTTAACTATAATAAAAAACTGAATTACTTGATAAACTGTATGACCTTATGTTCATGTCGATAGCTTTACAGGTTCATGCCGATAGTCTTGCAGGTTCATGAAAAGAAAAAATAAACTTTAAGTTCATTAATTTTTACTCACATGTTCCTTAATTTTCAATTGCGGTTTCACTAATTTCACTTGCACTTTCATGAGTATATCCTTGCAGTTTCATGACTTTATCAAGTTTATTAATTTCATAGTGTAAGTTTAGACTTGCAATTTCATAATTTTACACTTGCAGGTTCATAATGTTACTCTTGCGGGTTTGTTAGGCTTTTTTTACAATAAATTATATTAGAACTGAATCGGTGCACAGTAAGAAAGGGGTCTTGCACTGTCAACCGGTGTTTAAAAGAAGACCAAAATAAAAGTCACAAAACTGGCATTCAGAAAAAGCCAAAAATAAAACCATGTCACCCCCAACGTGATTAGTACACTTGTTTGGTAGAAGGAGAGAAGCTAAGCAAATGCTTAGAGGTGTTCGGCTTAACCAAATTGTCCATTCTGCAGAAACTACAACATAATGAACATCAAAACATAATGAACATCAAAACACAATTTTCATTCTGCACGTATAGGGCAGTAGTTCAATATGCCAACTGATGCCCAGTGAACGAGGCTAATTGTCAAATCTGTAGCCTTCACCTCCCAAACATGCAAACAAAAGTCAAATACAAAATCACTAACTGAAATGTGAACCTAATGGGAAATCAAATTACCGTGTATTACCTCTGATGGTTCAAACCAGACATCTGGCACAAGAGATTCTCTATATAAGAAGCATGACTGCAGATCATGTCAAGAATATACAAAGGGATCAAAGCTTAATTCAATTCTTACCAGGGAAAACAGTATCACTAACAACATAATCAACAAGGCGGAAACCCTAGATTAAGATTAGAGTTGAATTACTGTAGAAGCTAAGTAAGCGAAGGAGTGTGTGTATTTGGAGATGGATAGTGCGCCAAGCAACATGGATTGGCAGTGGAGGGAGAAAGCAAGGTGGTTGACATAGAATGAGCGCCATCTGGAGTTTTCAACGTTGGGGAGAATGAACATGTTGTATGAATAAAGAGTTGAATATTTGCTCATAAGATATATATACAGAAGACACACCAACTAACCTCAGAGTTATAAAACTTAAGCTCCTTTGAGCAAACCAGGAAACCAATCACACCACTGAAGAACAAGCAAAGCAATGAATAAAACGAGTAACTGGGCATATGCATGTTGAGTTCTCTATGGATGGAATATATTATCATAAGTTTACACCAACCTCATCACTACTCAACTTCGCACCAAACCAAATTACTCAAGTTGGCTCCATGGTTGAACTTTCAAAGGCATGGCATCACACAACTGGTTACTAATCACATATAAAGGAAACTAACAGGAATCAATGCTACTATAAAATATAAAAATGAATACAATTGACAATTCGAACAGAATGAATACATTTAATTGGGAACAATAGGAAATGATAAAGGTAGGCATCTGAACATTGGAACCAAAGCACAAAAACATGGAAACACAACTGCATCAAAACATTAATTTACATTCCATCAAGCATCTGATATGCACAAAACAAATGAATCTCCATCTAACAAGAATGCAGAATCAGATCCATCTACAACACATATAAGCATAAAAATCACTCGGAAGAGCACCATGATGAGGTTTGAATCAATTGCAACACAACAACTTTCTTTCTCATGAGATTAAGATTCACAACCAATCAAAACCCTAGAATCGGTAAATCGTTGTTACTTTACCATGGCAAACTTGATTCGAGATTCGTCTCTGAAGTAGCTTCATATGGGTAGAGTGTTGAGGTGCTTGTCCGAAGAGGAGGCCACTTCCTTAAAAGAGATTGTCGCGATGGGAGACGCGGAGAGAAAGGCAGAATTACATGGCTTCGGTGGTTGACCTAGAATTTTGAATTTGACAGAGGTGATGAGAAATCGACGATATCTGGATTCGCGTCGAAAATCGAGACATGGAATAAGAGATTCCTCGATCGAAGACAAGTAAGGAGGGAAGGCATCAAGGAGGATGTTGACGATGGTCTGCCATGGAAGCCGCAGCGGGGACAAAGAAGAACATCTCCGTATAAACTGACGAAAATGCCCTTAATGAATTAAAACCTATTGAAACGCATAAGTAATCGTAGCCGTTAGATTATGACGATCCAATGGTCGGGATCGTATCCTCATGTCCTCACCAGAAGACTTGTCCTCATATGATCCTATCTCTATATATATATATATTAATTGATTTGTATTTAAATAAGGAAATGATATCATTAGAATTAGGTTAATTATCTTTAAACATATATATTTATTTTTTCATTTAAAAAAAATACATGTGACGATGACGTGACATAACTTATTGATTAGTAGATAACGTAATATACCTTAATACCTTATTGATAAACATAGTGTTTTGCTTTAGTGGTTATATATAGAGATTAGATTGTAAGTCATACTTCAGAATTCTGACTTCAACGGAATTGATAGCGCAATTAACAACCACCACTATACAACAACAACTCAAATTATGGTCGGTCTTTTCCTAATTTCTTCTAAAATTGAATTTTGAATTGATTTCTTTTAAGTTAGCTCTAGACTGATTTGATTATTTTGGTTGTGATACTTGAGATTTGATTCCTCAGACCTAATTTATTTGCTTCAATAGTCTGTTTCGTCTCATTGATTATGGTGTGCCGTGTGCAATGGAATAAGCTAGATTATGAGATTTATGAGAAGTATCTTAAAAGTGTCGATGATTATTGGGGGTTAAATTTTGCTGAGGTTGGAAAGCATGCAATAATGGAATAAAATGCCGCCATTGTGAATAAAAAGTGCCAACATGCTTTGTTTAGAATAATTATTTCAGAGAGTTTTATATCGTTATGAAAACTTCTCTAGACATCCTAGGATTATTGCTCTTTGGCGATTATTGGTATCCTAGGATTTCATCTTTACAAGCACAATTTTGGACTGCAATATAGTCTTATCAGTTACAATTGTAAAAAAACACAGGGAGTAAGAAAGAACACTTGGTGGGTTTGATTACAGGTTCATGTTTTATTCAACCATGTTTGATATGGGTTTGATGACATTATTAGTCAACATGTGCTAAGAAAATGCCATGTACTTGAAAGTTGTTGTAGAGCTGTTTATGACTGTACATGAAACTCAAATTTTGATCCTACTGGGTCTTTGTAGCTTTTGTTTCCTTCATAAATTGATGCACATGATCATTCTTCTATAAAATCTTGGTGATTATTTTGTTTTGTTAATACTATAAGCTTTTAAGTCATTTAGCTCAAAAAGGGAGAGTATTATGCATTAGTGCATTACCCACATAGATGTGTATTAGTATTACTATTTGGGTTCAAAACGCTTTCATTGCAGTCCCATGTTTGTTTTTCTTCATATTACATCTTTGAAATTACACTTCTAGAAAAGTAACCTTCATGTACTAATTAATATTAACAACATTGTTATTTTCTTCTATGCTATGTTCATGTGTCTTTTCAAAGTTGTTAGTCACTTTCCAAACATCCTTATCATGATTTTTTTCCTTATATAGTGGAAAAAGGAACTTGATCTTTTTTATTCTTTGGCATTATATCACCGATCAAAGGGTAATTAATTTAGTAAATACAATAAAGTTTAAGATTAAGTTAAGGGTGGTGTTACATTGTACAAATGCAGATTTTATGTAGTGCACTTAGATTGTCTTTGGGATGCACTTAGATTGTCTTTGGGATTCCACTGAAAAGACTGGAAAAGAGAAGAAGAAAATCTCCTTTATTGCGAACTTATTTATATGTAGAAACTGGAAAAAAGCAAAGGATTTGGCGCTGGATTGGGGTTGTGATGTGGAGGTAAGCCAATTTTTGTTGTGTAGCTACTCTAAGATTGTTTATTACTTTACTTCACAATTAGAGAAAACAAGGAAAAAACTAGAGAAAACAAGGAAAAAACTTGTTCTTTGCTTTAGGCCTTTGAGAGGGTTAATTGTTCTCAAGGTTTTCTTTAGTTATTGGCGTTTTTCTTATTTGTCAAGCATCTGGATTGTTGATTTTGTTTATATAAATCTTGGCAACATTTTCTTTACTGCTCATAATGGAGTACTCGGGTTTAAAGCAACTCAATAAATTCAAGCTATGACGTCGTTGAAGAGTCAACTCTCTATTTGCAAGGCATGAAAACCTAATTTGTATGATTTTCAATGCAGGAAACCCAAATAATAATAGAGGGAGCCACTGCCTTTGGACAACACTATGAACTTGCAGAAGTAGTGTAGTGCAGCTGAAACAAATCAATTTGTATGATTTTATTTTCTTTCTTTCTCACTCTTATGGCACCGTTCTATGGAGGATTTCTATTGTGTGACTATTTGCAAAAGTGTTAAATTCTAAGCTCTTTTCTTCTTCCTTGATTTACAATAAAGCATGAACACAATCAATTTGAGGCTAATTATTTTCTTTATACTCCAGGGACAGGCTTATTCTAACTCGATTTGACAACCCACTATATTCACAGTTCACAAGAAATAAGTATAATTTATGGTGTTAATGAGTCTGAATTTTTTAGTGCTCTGAATACAAGAAGTTTAACCCAATATTTTTAGTTTATGTCCGACCTTCCGAATTTGCATTTCTGTTACTTTTGTTTGAGATTTTGGCATGTTCAAGTTGAGGGGTAACTTTTATATGTCTGGTTTCAGAATTCTTTCATTTAAATAGTCGAATTGGGTAATTAGGTTTCACTGGAACTTTGGTGGTTGCACCTTTTATTTCAGATGAATTTGTATGATCATTCTTTTTTACGATTAAGCTTCTTCGATCTGTTTGTCGAGACTGTAGCTCGGAATTTGCTGGAGTTGATGTTAGTCTTGGGGACCTTGGCTTCTGCATTGTTGGCCGCTTGCCAAAAACTTCTTGCAGTTTTGTATTCTCTGGTGATAACATTAGTGTCATACTGTCATTAAACTGACTGCATGTTGAGATTATCAAAAGACCCGATTGGATGATCTTATCTACACTGAAGGATGTGTTGGAAGGTAACCTTGGTCACATTTTCTTTTGCAGGCAGAGCACAAGTAACGTAAAAAGTTATGATATGTGCATCAAACTGACTGCGTGTTGAGATTATCAAAAGACCCAATTAGCAATCCTCTCTTAATTATGTTATTTATTCTGTAGATACAAATATGATGCTTAAGGGAGATGCAAGAATAATATAGTAAAGTTAGCTTCTGCAGTTTTAATAGTGGCTTTGTATTAAGAGTTAATTTGAATATAGTCATCTTTACATACCATTTGGCACAAATTTGAGACCTGCAATGGTAATGATGATTGGTCTAGCTCAGGCAAGGTTGTAAGTGATTCTGAGCTATGTTTTGAAAACACTCATGAGGAAGATCTCTTCTATTTGACAAACAGAACATAAATTGCATATCAGGTACAAGTGTTGGATTCGAACTTCTATCAATTCAGCATGCTACCGTTGTTCCCTTTTACGAAAACAAATTCCAAGAACCGTTAAGTTTGTTTTTTACATCTGCATTTGAATTTTGAGTTGACATTGGATAATCTTTATTTCTAATCAACAACTCCCTTGGCATTAGTAACTAGAAAATAATGGCAAAAAATGTACTTAATGAGCTTAAAGCTTGGGATAGATAATAATGGCAATGCTTCTATGTTTCTGCAACGAAACAATTCACTAGGCCGCTGACAAAGTTCAATCAAGAGTTGTAAGCTTCTGCTAATCATGAAAGTACTTGAGCATTATTATCATGTGGCACGAAAATTCAGTAAAGAAATGTCTTTTTCTCTATTGAATGTTAATGAAAAGTTTATCATGTTTTGCATAGGTTGCACAAGAATCAATATACATTGGATTTGACAAGAGCTGTTCAAGTACATGGAACAAAATGTTGAATTAATTTGTTAATTTTTAGATACGAGCATTGGCTTAATCAACTAGCACTCATACACGTGAGAGAAAGCATAGCCTTTGGACTATTTAGTAACCTAAATTTCATTGCCATGTACAGTTCTACACGGATGGGATTCTTAATAATTGGTGCATTCTGAATTATTAAAAATCTTTTGCAAAGATGGTGTTATGTCGTATTACAAGATTTATGGACCTTATATGACCGCCATTAGTAAAGAAACGATCGAGAAAGATTGCAAAGTTACCGGTGAGGAGTCGATGTGGAGGATAGCAAGGAAGAAAACTGTGATTTCTTAGGTTTGTTGACAAGGCAGATGAGCAATCAGACAGACGTCTGGCAATACATGTAGTTGCTTTGCATTTTGATAATCCAGAGGTATGATTAGGTTTAGAATTTTTCATGCGTTTCTTATTTTTGTTTTGGAATGTCTAGCCTCACATACGGTTTATTTTTATCTGCAGATTGTTTTGGAATGTCTGTTTTCAGTTTCCCACTCACCCATCGTGCTCATTGATTCACTAAGCTTTATAGGATCATTATATTTTTTCTCTTCAATTTTCTTTAGGATGATGAGAGGATAAAATTCCATAGTAGCCGGGTTTATGAAATGTATTGAATGTGCTTATACCGAGATGCAATGTTAGAGTGATGTTTTGTTGCTAGGAATGATAAATTCACGTTCTTTAGTTAGTGCTCCGTAATTGTTGGTACAATATATGATCTTCTAAACTGTGTTTCAATACCCGAATGGCGTTGAGTGTTTGCCTCATTCCATTACACCACCTCCACAAGAAACCAATCCCTACACATAACCAAAAATCCATATCATCTATCTAACTCTATTCCTCTAAAATTCAGTAAAACCAATACCGAATTTTAACCAAATGAAATGTTGAGATGCAATGTACTAGGTGGTATCTATGAATTCTCATTTTATGTTTCAGTAGTTACTAATTATGGACTTCAACTGAGCCATTTTAAATTTTGTTGATGTCAATGTCTTCCTTCCATTTTGTTTGCATCACACATCCTTAACTTAAGTACTGATGGCAAGCAACTTGCAATTGTCGGGGACAACCCAGATGGGATGTTGGTGGATTCCAGAGACGGGAAGGTAACTTCCATCGAATTTTTATTATCCAAGTCAAAAAAGCAACAAATTGAAATCCTAGATCTCACCCAAACACTAATTTTTATCTTCAAACAATTGCATCACTCAGTGGACATTTAGATTTCTCATTTGCATCAGCATGGAATCCAAACGACATCAACCTAGCTACATGAAACCAGGATAAAACATGCTGAATATGGGATATCAGAAAACCTCCCAATCCCTTCCTGTTTTAAAGGGCAACCTACAGATACACATCTGACGGACGTTACATGGTTGTGGAAAAGCCAGTCGACTTTGTGCACATATATGATGCAAAAAATGGCTATCAAGTGGAGCATGAAATCAATTTCTTTGGTGAAATATCAGGAATTTCATTCATCCCCGACACCGAGTCTCTATTCATAGGAGTATGGTACCGCATTTACAAGAGCCTCTTGGAATATGGACGGCGTACGAACTATGCATACCTTGATTCCTTCATCTAAGGTAAGTTTCTAGATGTAAAAATGTAGAAGTAAGAACTATAAAAGGCCTATGTGAAATTTGGCCTTTGTTGAAGTTCTGAAGTTTGTCTATGGTCTTCTATTATTCTTAATAAAGGGGAATATAATTTTGTTTCCTGGTAAATCTCGTACTATGTTCTATACTCATCTATGTTACTTTATTTTATAGTCATATCGTCTTTTACTAATCATATTGTTGTTAATTTGTCCTACCCAAAAAACTAATGACGAAATGTCCTACCCAAATCAACAATGACACAATAAATGGGGAGAAAATAATTAAAGTGTTATTATTTTTGGTAAAACAATGAAAATTTTATTAGACTAGGAAGTAGATGCCCACCCACGCGCGTGTTTTTTCTTTGGAATAGTGAAAAAATATTCAATAGAATTGGACTTAGTATGAGAAAAGAAAAAGAAAATGTTAAAATATGGAAACAACCAAGACCCAGTCGATGTCTAAATAATTTCGATACGATATCTACGCATCGCTATATATCGTACACTAACAATATCATATGTCTTGAATAAATTACACCGCTACATAAAATGATTACCAAATGCGAAGATGAAGATTAAAACATCAATCCCAATATATGGCTCAGACTCAGAAAGGTAGTGTAGGAGGGTAGTGTGTACAGTTACTAGAGGTGCGTAGATTAAAAGTGGAAGATCAATGAGGAAAAAAAAACTTGTGCGGGATTTCCACGGAGAATAAGCATTCAAATAATACTTGTAGGGGATAAATATAAAAATTGTTCTAGCTACAAAATAACCTTTTCCAGCAGATACATTTGCTGCTACAACCCACATGAGGGTGTCAATTTAGGAGATGGATATATGTATATACAGATTTCCACTAATTAAAGCATTTAGGAGATGTACTGTGCACTTTGAGATTTCAGTATGTTAAAAATTCTCTAAATTGAAGAAGTTGTAATTGACACTTATCTTATGGAAAGTGAATAAGTTGGCACGTCGGTGAAGGTTGTCAACCCTCTCATTTCAAGGACTCCTTCATTCATGTCTTGGGTGCAAAAGTTATGCGTCGAGGTCAACCAGGTGTATACTTTCTAACTCTTCCATACTATTTTCCCTCTGTAATTTACATAACTCTTTCCTTGGATCTAATGAAAGAGTACTTTCTATTGCAGAAACCGAGACAAAAGGTGAAGAAATATTTTCGGTTATGTAGAGAACCTATTGGTCGTGAAAGAGGAAATATAGATTTTCTCATTGATGATATGCATTGATGTAATGAATGTTGAATCTCTATTTGTTAATCTTTGATTATATCTGCATTCTGCCTGTTTCTTTCTATTAAACTATGCCAGGTGGTCTCCTTATTAGTCTCATCATGGATCTGGCTGTTCGCGTCCTTTCTCGGGTACAACCTTTGTTACAGTCTGTACATCACCATAAAATTGCTAATTATAGCAATTTAGATTCATGAATAGGAGATGTTCGAAATATTTCCTAATGCCTTTTTTTTTTCTTTTTTTCGAAAATGTCGGCAAGTTTAACGCTTAAATAGACAAAATAGCTCAATATTTTCTTGAAGTAAAGAATAGAACAAAATATTTTCTTTAATTCCATATAAATTGTTCTTGGTTCGGACTTCAAGAAAATATTGAATGGGGGCATCCCAGTTTATATGGAATTAAAGAAAACGATCGTAACATGTTATCAAACTTCAACTAAACAATCAAAATAGCTTAAATAGACAGAGCCCCGCGTTATAAATGTTTTAATGTCAACAAATCAACGGTATGAGCAACAAACATATGCTTTAGCGATTAATTCGTTGTAGCGTCAAACGATAATCTTTGAAATTCGACAACCACTCAAATTTAAGAAGACACATTCAATACGACATGTGCACATAGCAAAACCACCCAAAATCTAAGAAAACACATTGAAGAAAATATGTACACATAACATAAGAAACAGTCGAATCAAACCGAATTATACCCGCGCAAAGCGCGGGTTCCCGTTTCTAGTATAGGAAGAAGGAAGCAGAAATAAGAAAGCATTTGTTCATTTACCCTTGTATTTACTTAAGGTAAAATGGTCATTTTACCTTACTAACGAAAATGAAATGAATAGTCAAAGGGATAGCAATTTATTAACGGAGTACAAGTAGTTTATTATACTGACGTTGTAACGGTGGTTTCGTGTAAAGTTGACCATGTATCAACAATATAGAAATGTGTATAGTATCCCATGTTTATGTTGTTCATTACCCTTATATGCATTGAGCGGCAGCCATATGCATTGGCCATTGCCACTATACTATGTACTCGTAAATCATAAGACATAATAGAAATCGAAGTTACTTCATTCACTTGTGATTAATATCGACTCAGTACCCTGCAAATAAAGGTGGTGAAATGACAAATTATTTCACCTATGCTATAACAAGAAATATCTAGAAAATTTATTCCTGAGGTGACAGAAGGTTGTTTCTCCCTAAAAATACGACGAGTAAGGAACGAGTGGTAAGCTACGCGTAGGATGATCACGACGACGTGACGAGAAGCAATGAAGACGTCGTCAACGCAACGAGACGTGGCAAAGATCTCGTCTACCTTAAAGATGGAGTCGGCCGAGTATATTTTATCTTATTTCCTTGTATATTGTTGTAATTGGTAAAAGATACGAGAAAGAATATCTTTTTACCTTATTATTATATCGTTATTAGATAAAAGGAAGAGATAAGATCTCGTTTCCTAAAAGATATCATTAGGGTTAGCCTATAAAAAGAGGCTAACGCCTGCTTTGTAATCATTGAGCAACCATTCAAGTAATACCAAGTACAAGTTTCAACTCTAATTTCCTACATCGTTCTTGAGTGTTGAGATTATACTGTATTCTTTGATCTTTGCCCTACAATTGCTTAGTTATCATCTCGTTGGTAATTTCACTACAAACAATTGGCGTCCACCGTGGGGCTTGATCAAAAAGGTATCGTCTCTTCGTACGAAAAGAACTTCTTTTTTGCAGGAAAACCATGACAAGTCTGACGAACAGCCCGCGCAACAGCGAAAAGAGATCCGAAGAAGATGACCCCGCAACGATTCCTCTCGTTCCAGCGGGCGAAGACGCAGGGAAAGATCTCGAGAATACTCCCAGTACTCCAAAAGGCAACGCTCTCGTAGAAGAACAGGGAACGAACGACGAGGTAATTGGCGTGGCCGCCGTAAGAGTTCATTTCGACACCCTCCAGAAAGCATGGGCAGAGACCAAAAACGCCAGCGAGGAAAACACGTTAGGACTCACCAAAGAGAACGAGCGACTACGTTTCATAATAAAGGAACTTAAGGCAGAATCAGCGAGATCACACACCTATGTTCGTAGTCAGAGCGTCATTCGACGCCTAGACATGGACGCCGTCGCCGAGGAAGAAGAGATCTACGGGTCCCAGGAACATCAAAGTATCGTCCAGTTGAGAGAAACGATTCCAAGAAGGAAAGCTGAAGAAGCCATGACGCCGAGCGCTATCCCAACACTCGTAGCACAACAAGTCGGCGCCTTAAGGAAGGAGATGATGTTGATGCCCGGAGCACCTAAGTCCATAGTCCCTGAACATGAATTAGGATATCAAGAGAGTCCCTTCGTCAACGCCATCGCTGTCCAGAAAATAGCTAAGAAATTCATCGTCGTTGATCTCCCCGTCTACGACGGATCCGATGACCCAGAAGAGCATATCCTACTCTACAAGGCCAAGCTCTCCACGAGTCCAATCGAGCCAGAACTGAGGGAGGCAATGATGTGAAAATTCTTTAGCTCGACGTTGAAAGGTTTAGCCTTGACGTGGTTTATCCATTTGCCCAAGAGAAGTATCTCGTCTTATGCCGAACTCTCCAACATATTCCGCCTACAATTCGCCAGCAGTAAGATGTTCGCAAAGCAACCTTCAGACCTCCATAACATGCGCATGAACAAAGGCGAAACCATAAGAGCCTTCATGAAGTGTTTCAACGACGAGAAGATTACGATCCCAGACTGTAGAGAGTCCACTGTTGCCGACGCGTTTAGGCACACTCTCCCCCGAGATAGTGACCTATACAAGGAATTGACAAAGACTCGTCCTGATTCATTCGTCTCGACGAGAGAAAGGGCCATGGAAGCTATGCGTCTTGAAGAAGATCTCCTAAGGCATGTTGAAGAAAAGTCTCGATCTCCGCGTAGACGAACCCCTCCGCGCAGAGATTCTCCTCAACAGAAAAGTAGCGAACGTCATGATAGGAGAAACAAGTTGTTCCAGAGAGAGCTTCCCATGGTGCACAATGTGAGTGAAATCAATAACTTTTACGCAGTCGAAAGAGGCGTACACATGAAAACTGACGTGTTGCGAGTCATGAACGCGATGGAGAAACCCCACGATGTAAAGTGGCCTAAAAAGCCAAATCCAGAAAAGAGACCAGGTTCGAGAAGAGGATATTGTGAGTTCCACAACGATTCAGGGCATTCCACATATGATTGTTATACCCTGAGAAAAGAAGTGCTACGCCTCCTGAAAAGAGGCGACCTACTCGATCTACTTTCCAAAGAGGGAAGAGACGTGTTCGAAGGACCAAGGAAAGGGAAAAGATCTCCAACGCCACCGCCTCCCCCATCAAATCATTCAAGGACAGTCAATACAATCTTTGGAGGCTCCCCCATAAGAGGCTACACCGCCTCCGCCGCTAAGAGAAGCGTCAAGGCGCTGCGTGGTGAAGGAAGCACTTTGCATGTCTATCACGTCAGGACTGTTAGAAGGGATTGTCCAATCACGTTCGAAGAACCCAACGGAAGCGTAGATCATCATGACGGGTTAGTTATTTCCCTCACCATTAGTAATTGCAAAGTTAAAAGGATCCTCATCGATAACGGAAGCTCGACCAACATCATCACCTTATCCACCATCAAAGAGCTCGGACTATCTAGCGACGACGTGGTGAAGAAATACATCCCCTTAGTAGGTTTCATCGGCGAAGTTGCCGACATGCTGGGAGAGATCACCCTGACCACTCTAGCAGAAGAGGTCAATATGCAAACTAAGTTCATAGTAATGGAAGCAGAGTCGCCCTATAACATGATCTTGGGAAGGTCGTGGTTGCACGATATGAAAGCCATACCCTGGACATACCATCAATCCCTGAAATTTCCATCTCCATGGGGAATCCAGGAGATCAAAAGTGAACCACAGATAGCAAGGGAATGCTACAGCATAGGAATGAAGAATACAACCAACGCGTCCCTAGAGAAAAAGAGTAAGGCGTAGCAATCAAAAGACCATGGAGAACAAGTAAGATATGCTCAACGAAAACTCTATGAGGTAAAAGAAGAAATTGGCCGGGTAGGTGACGAGACATACATTTTGGAAATCAAGTCTTACGCCGTCCGACAAGTAGAAAAAAGAAAAGCGTCTTCATGGTCTGAATCACTGGGTAACAAGGGGTCGAAACGCCTAGGAGTACGGAAGAATCATGGAAAGCCTAAGAAAAAAGCTAGAGGTAGAAAGGTAACATTCGACGCGTCAAAGAAAGAATCGTCCAAGAAACGAGATAAGAGCGTCGATAAGTGCGACGCGTCCCTACGGAAGCGTAAGCAAAATCTCCGAATTCAAAAGTGGCGAAAATTCATGGCGGAGAACCCTGATCTAAGCTACATGTTCCTGAAACACCATCCACCGTAAGAATACCACGAGAGAAAGTTCGGAAGATTTTTATGCACTTTTTGATTCCCTTCTATTTCCCTTTGCATGAGTAGGATTAAGTTTTTTAATAAGAACGTGTCGTTATCTTTAGGTCAAAGCGACAAGGGGTCGCAGAGACTAGGGGTAGGCGTCGATGTCAGTATTTGTTATTCCATGATGGATCTTTTATTAATATACAAGTAGACCTTTTCTCTCCAACGTGTTAAGCATGCCGAGTTGTTTCATTTTTATGACTTGCTCTATGTCTATTAAGAGAACGCGCCTCTTGAGTACGGTGCACCAAATAAGAAGCAAGAAGGCCGCGGTGAAAATCCGCGCCGGGGGCGAATTTCGTTAGCTTACGCGTTCAAGGCTCCATCTACGCGTACGCAACGTTAGCCAAACCGCCGACTCCGAGTCGACGCTTCCCATGATCGTTAGTGACGTGTGGCAATGGTCATGGGGAATGAAGCCCGGTACCTCACGAAGCCGGCCTGACCCTCTGAGCAAACAAGGTTAAAAATTATTTGACACGGTCATCCTCTAGGAACGCGTCTTCACGCCTTCCAGCCCCTATGAGAGTCATGAATCCACGGGCATATCGCCAAACCGGTAGGGAGGCGTCCACCGGCATCGTAAGTCCAAACAATTGAGAAATCGGATGCTACACGACGAATAGGCCCGTCGATTAAAAGAGTTGGACGTCGACCTAACGCTAGCGTGTGGCAAAGGATCCACCATAAAGTAAAGGGTAACGTCACAAGCTGATGAAATCACACGCTGACCTATGTCCGCCACTCGCTTCGGGTTCGAAGGAAATGCTGGACCCAACCTTCATATAAGCCGGAAATAGAACAAAAGTCGCCGCAATGACCGTACCACCTTATCGAGTAAGTAAAACTCCCTAGCGCGTTCACTACGAACAAAGTATCATACCAGGGGTAGAAAACTACACCCTAAAGATATGGTTGCAAAAGCGAAAAGCCAAGGACAAAACCTACGCATTCACAAACGAGATACGCGTAAGGGGTCACGGAAGTTCAAAAGAAATAAGTTCTACACGTACACAGAGCAAGATACGCGTACCAAAGTATAGCACATAAAACATCGAAACCAGAGAAAGAGCAAGGTCCCAAGACGTCTCTGACGCGAAGAATAACGCGCACGAGTCTTTGGTAGCTCTAACCTAGTCCACGGGGAGCCTAAGTCAAAACTACCAAAAGGGGTAGGACTACACCCAAGAAACCAAAAGAATGCGAAGTATCTAAAAAATAGCAACGACGTAAGAACAAGAAATTTGACAGCAATAAAACGCTATCACCAAAAAAGCGTAGAGGATTCAGGGAGTAGAAAACAAGTACATTAAAAAGAAAGTCTCATCAATGAGAACGAAGATAATAATGTTCAAAAGAGAAGCGCCCCAAATATGGATGACGCGTACAAATACCCTACGCAAAGAAAAAAAAAGAAATTATAGAGAACTTCAGTAAGAACTTCAGTAACATTATCCTTTGCCGCCTTCTCCGCGTCACGGGTTTTCTCTAGCAAGCCGTTGAGACGCGTAATCTCCAACTCTGCGTCAGACACCCTTTTCTCCAACGCCTCCATCTGTTCTGGATACGTAGATAAGAGCGTCCAAGCGCACAACGACGCTTGAATCCCCTAAAAGAAGGAGAAAGAGAAGTAACGAAGAAAGCTCACAAAAAGATCAAAGATAAAATAAAGATTACAATCTTACCTGCCACTGAGCAGCGAAAGCCTCTCCCATAACGTCGGCAGGATCCATCGACGCGTAGTGGTCAAGGGACGACGAAGAACGAAGCCCCATCAAAGCCTTCAGAAGTTCCCTTCTCGGAGAAAAAGCACGCGAGATCTCGCCGGGGAAATCATCTACGGACAAGTATTTTTCCTCGGGAACTTCAACCACTTTCTCTTTGCCTTTCCTTGAATGTGTCGCCTTAGCCAGAGAAGGAGACGGCGTAGATTCCAAAGTAGCCATAAGGTCGATTCGTCACAAGATCAGTGGCAGATTCGTCACGAGAGCGAACGCGGGAAACTAAAGCTGCACCACCAACAAAGTATAACAAGTAAAAACATGTATAAAACGAAGAGTCGAGATGAACGAACGAGGAAAAGCCAGTTTACCAGATGGCGTCGCAGGAGCACTACGATGACCCTCTCCAACATGCCCGTGGAAAGTCCGATCGACTTCAGGGATCGCCAAAAGCGCGGCTACCGCCTTCTTCGACTTAGCCCTCGTCTTAAGAGCCTCCGCGTTGACTGAAAAGTACATAGGGTTACGCGTAAGCAAAGCGTCGACAAATAAAAATATACTTCTTCGAAAAGGAAAAGTTGATATATAAGGTGTAACACCCCCAAATTACATTGGGAATATTACCGCCAGTGACTCCAGACTTAACTGTCCAAAGTCACCCAAGGCTTTACAATATGCATCGCAAATACAAAATAGTAATTGAAATGCAATTATATTATTAAAATACTTAACCGAGTTTACAAATGCGGAAGCGTTATAATGAAGACATAATTCTTAAATTTATTACAGAGATTACAGCGGAAGACTTGATTAAAATATTGAAAATAGGTCTTAAAGCCTATTACTAACCTCCAAATCTTAATCTTATAAATAGAAACTCTAAAACATTATCAGTTGCCTTCAACGTCGGGAACTTGATTCTTCACTAATCAGAAACTACCATCTGATGTGCCGTATATGGACGGATGACACCAGCCAACCATGAAAGGAAAGAAAACGGTTGGTTAGTCTAATGAAAGACTATGCAAGTGGAATTTATGTGAGGTTCTATGTGGTTGTACTAAGCTACTATCGTAGTCTCTCGAGTTAAAGCCGAAAGACGATATATAACTAAATATTTCCACTGAAGAGGGAGAATAGACCAAAAGATATGCAACAAGAGAATACCCAAATGAAAGTGGGTATTATGGGAAGAAAATATGATTAATTTGGGAACGTTTTTAAAAACATCACACACATTAGACTCCTTCGAATAATCGGGTCCGATCAACCTCACCGCATACGTATTGTGCGAATTCAGATTGAAAAGACTACCCTCTTAATCTAGAGGACGAGCGGTTTCCAAGTTGTACACCTCGCTCGAACTATATTAATTATGTGCTTAATTCCGCACTTATCTTATTTGATTCCAAAATGTATACATTCACGTTATAAACTTTTAAAATCCACAAATCTTAAGATACCTTGTGGAACAGAAGAATGACACTGGCTAAGTGCACCACCACTTATTCATCCTCACGGGATATACATAAGGGTAGGTCATGACCAAAGAAGGCGATAAGGCATTTCACATCCTAACCCTTATATTATCAAGAAGCAACTACCCTCCCGCAGGGCATGTAGCGCTCCTACGCATACGCGTGCTAATCTAATGTTTATCTTATAAGTTTTTAAACCACATATGATCCACTCGGGATACTCGTGGGAATGGATCCAAATAACGACACTGGCTAAGTGCACCTCACTTGTACACGGACAAGTGAAACGGTCATGACCAAAGAAGAATTAGGGAATTATCAACCTAACACGATTATCAAGAAGCAACTACCCTCCCGCAGGGCATGTAGTGCTCCTACACATTAAACTTCTTTTATTTATTGTGTTTATTAATTAATACATTATATGACTTACAATTAAGTCCACACATAGCACACAAAGGCCACACACATCGTTGTAAGACGTTAATCAACCTAATATTTATAACTAAATATAGGTATCGAAAATATCTAACAACCTAGATACAAAACATTTAGCACACAAGTGTTCCCAAACAAATTAATTAGGTTTTAGAAATTACCCAATTATTCAACAATTAATTTCAACAATTAATTTCAATATTAATTGTCGGTTAAATATGCAAAGAGGAGAGAAAGCAAGAGCGAACCGCCACTTGCCTGAAATGGAAAGGCGACGAACGGAATGAAGACGGAGTTGAGAGCATTGTCAACGAACTCGATCTTCAAGAATCTGACCCAAATGCGATACCCAAAATACAAGAATAAATTAACATTAATAATTTAGTTGATATAATTATCTCATTAAATTATATTAATTAAATATTAAATTAATAGTAAGTCAGGAGTATGATATATGAATGTCATTAGCAACATATATAATACGTAGCATCTATGAGCTATATACATTACAAGACACATATAATATACTTAGACCATATTGCAAACTTTAAGGGTATGAGGCCTCACATCTCGAATTGTGGTCAAGGCCCAATATGCAATAACAGACTCTCAGCCCATATCTCAACCCAGACCAACACCGAGGCTCGGTTCATTTACTAAATTGGTTGGTTCACTAATTGATTTACTACCGAACCGGTTTGGCCAATATTGAAATAAAAGAGGGAAGAACCGGTCTTCTACCTCTGTTCTTGAATTGGCAGAGACACGAAACCACAACAATGGCGGACGACTTCCCGGCGACGGCTATTCCGGCCACGAACAAGGCGGCGCGACTTCCGGAGGGAACGAGGGTACTCCGACGATGCTTCCTAGACAAGGAGCGGGTTAAAACATGGTCTAGCGATCCCGGAATAATATCGAAACGATAACGAAAAACGGATCGAAACCTTACCGAAAGCTTGACAGATCGACTCGGGATTTAGACGCGGTTAAAGGTACAGATCTTAGGATGATCCTGATACAAAAAGAATCCAAAGAGAGTGGTTTTACGCCCACGAATTAATATCGTAAACGATATCGAAACGAAACCGAAACGGTATAAAAAACGGAATCGAAAACTCACTCACACCTCGACGATTCGGCTCGTAAGTGAAACGCGAGAAAAGGCAGGAGTGTAGGATCTCTAGACGCCTTCAAACTTCGGCCTTGATGACGAAGGGGTGAAGTGAGTTCGTTGTCTTAGATAAATAAACGAACAAGGTAGGAAGAAGAATGGAGGATGAAGCGGCTTTAGAAGCTTGGCGATGCTTACGGTTTCTCCGAAAACAGGGAGTGTTTTGGATGAAAAGAATGAGGAGAAGATCTGAGTTTAATAGCTGGAGTACCTTCCCTGGTTCATAGAGTACTGGAGTTGCCATTGGAAAGAAATAGAGATGGAAGGGCGGCGCAATAGAGTGATCGAATGAGAAAAAATGAGGAGAGCGGAGAAATGTTGAGAAGAAATGAAGTTAGAAGAAGTGTATGGAGAAAGGAAAGATCCCGCCCATTTATAGGCAAGAAATCGCGAGAATTACGGGAAAAGATATTCTCCCAACGGCATCATCCTCCACTAAAGATACTACCCGTTGAAGATGAACGTTGCCGGCACAAGTCCCGAAGCAATTTGTCCGATGCGTGAGAATAGTGAAAAAGAAACAGTGATCAAAGCTCCACGACGATATTAAAATTTCGAATGACGTAATCATCAACGCGTTCCAAATGTAATGAAGACGTATTCCTTGAAGAAAGAAGGCGTCTCCCAGCTCTATTAGACGTTAAGCCTTGTAAAACGCCTTAGGGGTATTGTTTGTGCCTAAAAATACGACGAATAAGAAACGCGTGGTAAGCTGCGCGTAGGATGATCACGTCGACCTGACGAGAAGCAATGAAGACATCGTCAACGCAACGAGACGTGGCAAAGATCTCGTCTACCTTAAAGATGGAGTCGGCCGAGTATATTTTATCTTATTTCCTTGTATATTGTTGTAATTGGTAAAAGATACGAGAAAGAATATCTTTTTACCTTATTATTATATCGTTATTAGATAAAAGGAAGAGATAAGATCTCGTTTTCTAAAAGATATCATTAGGGTTAGCCTATAAAAAGAGGCTAACGCCTTCTTTGTAATCATGGCGCCACCATTCAAGTAATACCAAGTATAAGTTTCAACCCTAATTTCTACATCGTTCTTAAGTGTTGAGATTATACCGTATTCTTTGATCTTTGCCCTACAATTGCTTAGTTATCATCTCGTTGGTAATTTCGCTATAAACAGAGACCATCAGTTAGGGTTTCTGAAACTACCTTCAACTAAAGCAGAAGAAGAATTTGCCATTGTCGTAAAACGTTCTCTTCTTGTCTTTTCCTTCCGCTGAACACTGAAGCAATATACATGTGAGATCGAATTGAAGCTTGGTGGAATTTATGATACACCCAATACGACGTAGAATTGAAGCTTGCAAATTTCTTGTAGAAAAACATCCCGTATTTACACCCCTTAATTTTCTAAGTATCCCTAGAGAGTATTTTTCTCTAATATCTATATAATTACTAAAGCAAATTAAAATATACTAATCAATAAGATATGTCACGTCATCTACTCATCAATAAGATATGTCATGTCATCTACTTATCAATAAGCCATGTCACGTCATCATTTAACATATGTCATTTTTATTTAAAAATGAAAAAATTAGATATATATGTTTACAGATAATTAACCTAATTCTAATGATATCATTTCCTTATTTGAACACAAATCAATTAAAATATTATATAATGCATGCTTTTATTTTTATCAATGTAATTTCTATGTGTTTATAAATCATTTACATAGTTATAAAAATCTTGTGCAAATTTCGCGCATGGGTCGGAAATAAATCAAATTTAATCAATGGCTAATTTGCAAAAATACCCTACTTGGGGGTATTTAACAAAACTAATTCTAGCAATGTGGATATTACTGTAATATCCACATTTGATTATATTTTAGCTTTTCTTTTTGAATTGGTAAATGAAAAAACCTTTTTAAAAAAAGTACAAGAAAATCCAAATACATTATAATAATGAGCCGGTGAAGAGGAAAAAAGAAAAAGAAATTCTGACGGAAAGAAGAAAAGAAGGGAAGAAGGAAAGAAGAAAAGAAGGAATCTGTACACGTGTTAGGATTTTTGAAATAATGAAATGACTATAAAAGGACATGTGTCAGGATTTTTAAAATAAAGAAATGGATAATTTGGGAAAAGCGTCGGGAAAAAACAAATCAGCCACAAAAATTCTGGCACATCCGTACACTTCACTGTTCACTCGTACCAGATTAATTCCTAGCCACACATTAAGTCTTTGGCGGTACACTTTCCCGCCAAATTTGTTGTAAGCTCACTTAGAGCAAATTTTTGCTCGAAAATTATTGTAATTTGGCTTATCTTAACTTCATCTTCCTCATTAAGTCCGTTTTTTCTCTTCTCTGTATTAAACTCCATCTTCCTCATTAAATTTTCTTCATATCCTGCCAGCCAACTGTTTCCATCTCTTTACATTCTAATTGTCTTGATATCTCTCCACCATACACAAGAAGGAATGAGTAAGTTGGCATATTAAATGCACACGTTTTTTGTGTGTTTTGGTAGCAGTAAATGACTATGTTTTCTTGTTTTGGCTTATTTAGGTCAAACATATATGCTCTCCTTAATATGTGGAGGCAAGTGGAAGGTGGAGAATGAACTTTGGGTCTATGAAGACCCTAAAAAAGGCAAAGGGTTTGATGGTCAGTGATGAGATCGATTATGAAGGGCTGCTGAATATGGTTGCAGAAAAACTTGCCATCGATCTTAACAGGTTTGACTTAAAGCTCAGCTATATGCCTCCACAAAATGTTCATTTTCCTCCTTTTGAAATTTTTGATAAGGATGATCTAGACACATTCTTCTTCTTGAACATGTCAAACTGCAAAGATAGAATATGGTCAATTCCTTTGCATTCTGTCTTGGCCGCTAAATGTTTTGGTTCAAATGAAAACACTAATTTAATTCCAAAAGAAGAAGAAGAGATGATGGATGTTCAAGGTAGTGCACCTCAACCTTGTTCTCAGGCTGAAAATGCTGGTGGATCTTGTTACCATGTAAGAGTCCTAAATAGAATGTCATATCACATGTTTAGTAACATAGTAGATGCTGAGCTGAGAGAAGAAGAAGAAATGTCAGGATAGGATGATAAGGGTGTCCGGATTTCTATGGAGGGTGGAAAGAAAGCTAAGAAAGCTAAGAAAGGCAGTCAACCTGATGTTGTGTCACTAATCAGTGACGATGAAGAGGAGGAATTTTTTATTTCTGCAACCAAGCGACAAGGTTTGGACCTTGTCAACCTTTCTGACGAAGAATTTGATGATGATCATGTCAAGGTTGAGGAATATGAATATCCGGGAGGAGATGCTGAGGAACATGAACAGGGATCTTACCATTATGATGTTCCTGCTGATATTGAAAATCTGGAGGAGGAAGAAGAATTGTGCTTAAACTCACAGCCATTGGCAATCAAGGTTGGAGATGTCTTTCAAACCGAGGAGGAGGTTCAACGGTCTTTAGTCTCATATGCTGTGGAAAAATGTATAGAAATGCGTGTGAAGAAGTCTGATAAGAGCACTTATGTGGTGGAGTGCCAAAATGGTGGAGCATGTACATTTGGGTTTCATGCTTCAACGAAGGGTGGTAAAGCTACTGGTCCGTGGTGGGCCCGAAGGCTTGAACCATCTCATACATGTGCGATGCTCTTCAAGAACAATCACATCAGGCATGCCAATTCATCGTTCATTTCCAAGAGTATTCTTGATAGGTATGTATTGTTTGTCTTGTTGAAGTATTTTACCTGGCGGGATAGAGTATGAAGTGTGACCGGATATTTTTGAACACATGTAACAGGTTCAAAGGTCGCAAGGACGCACCAAGGACAAAAGAGACACAAGTTATCATGAAAGATCTAGGAGTCCATACCAGTTATTCCAAAGCAAACAGAGCAAGACAAAAGGCAGAGGACATTATTTGAGGGTCTCCCGAGGAAGGTTATAGTCAACTTCACTCATGGCTTCATATGTTGAAAGAACTCAATCCTGGATCACATACAACCTTAATATTGGATTCTCAAAACCGATTTAAGTATTGTTTCTGGGCATTGGGTGCTTGTATCAGGGTTGTTCCTCATTTGAGAAAGGTAACGTTTTAAACTATATCTTTTTCCTTTCCAGATAATAGGTAGTGGGCGGAGAGATAATAAGTGATGGGCGGAGGGATATGATTTCAGAAGAATAGATATTATTACCAGGCGGGATATATTACAGAGGGTGACAGGTTATATGAATGTATCAAGTGATTTGTGTTGATGGAGCACACTTAGGAGGGAGATTCAATGGCCATCTTCTTCTAGCAACTGCCCAAGATGGAAACACACAGATCTATCCTTTGTCTTTTGATGTAGTAGACAATGAGAATAAGGTTCTTCTTTGAAGAGTTGAAGACGATTGTTGTACCAGATAGTGTGGATGTGGTTTTTGTGTATGATCCTCATTTGGCTATTAAAGCCGCTCTAAGACAAGTTTACATTCTTGCACAACATGGATATTGCATTTATCATATGCTGCAAAACTTCAAGCAAAAGTGCAGTTGGGGAGGTTTGCAAGACCAGTGGTTTAAGGTTGCAAAGGCGTACACTGTAGAAGAGTATAGGACTGAGCTTGGGATCTTACAAAACAAAACTTCAGTTGTGGAAAATATGGCTCTCAAAGTGTCTCTTGAAAAGTGGTCTAGGGCATATTTCTTAGCTGAGAGGTACAACATCATGATGACAAACAATGCAGAATGTCTGAACAAGGTGTTTAAAGAGGAGCGTATGTGGCCTATTGTAGCATTGTTTGATGTTATATTACTTACCTTTTCCACCTGGTTCTGTGAAAGGAGAGAGTCGGCTACTACATGGTGTGAGGTAACTACTAGGGCAGTGACCAAGACCATTGATAATAGGTATGCGGCATCTGTGAGCATGAGCATCAATAGGCTTAGTGAGGTGACAAATGGAAGGAACAAGTATGAGGTGAATCTTCGCCAACAAACTTGCCAATGCAACGTGTTTCAGAGAGATCGGATTCCATGCAAACATGCTTTGGCATTTGCAAAGGACAGGGGAGCTGATATTTCTACTCTGGTTAGTCACTTTTATACCAACAACATCTTGAAAGAAGTTTACAAGGAAACCATCCATTTGATCACTCCACCCAACCAATGGGATGTCCCACAATCAGTCTCCTCTCTGCCGTGTTTGCCACCACCATGGAAAAGGGGACCTGGGCGACCAAGGTTGAATAGATATAAGGCTAGGTGGGAGAGGCCCTGTTTGTGCCTAAAAATACGACGATTAAGGAACGCGTGGTAAGCTACGCGTAGAAGGACTACGTCGACGCGACGAGAGGAAAGGAAGATGTCGTCGACGTGACGAGACGTGGCATAAAACTTGTTCTCCTTGAAGATTAGGTTGGCCGAGTGTATTTTATCTTATTCCTTATTATATTCTTGTAATTGGTAAAAGATACGATAAAGAATATCTTTTACCTTATTTGTTATATCGTTATTTAGATAAAAGGAAGAGATAAGATCTCGTTTTCTTAAAGATATTATTAGGGTTAGCCTATAAATAGAGGCTAACGCTTGCTTTGTAAGTATTCAGCCACCATTTGAGTAATACCAAGTTCAAGTTTCAAACCCTAAATTGTCATCTCGTCTTATATTGTTCTTGAGTGTTGAGATTATACCGTATTCTTTGATCTTTGCCCTACAATTGCTTAGTTATCATCTCGTTGATAATTTCGCTACAAACAATTGGCGCCCACCACGGGGCTGGATCAAAAGGGTGTCGTCTCTGCATACGAAGGGAACAACCTCTCCCGCAGAAGACATGAAAGAATCTTGATCGATCAAAAGTCTCCAAAACGGAGCCTTCACCGTGTTAGGAGGTCCGCCATCCTATACAACCTCCGACACTAAAAGGCTCGCGAGAACTATCGAAGGACAAGACGATTCTGTTCCAACTCGCCACGCCAGAGCGACAAATCGTGATCTGCCTATCACGTTCGAAGACCTAGATGAAAGAATCAGACATCACGATAGCTTAGTGATCTCCGTGGTGATTCGGAATTGCAACGTAAAGAGAATCCTAGTAGATAACGGAAGTTCGACCAACATCATCACCCTCTCCGCTATTCTTGAACTCGGACTTTCAGTCGACGATGTCGTCGGGAAGCGTATCCGTTTGAAAGGCTTTAGCGGAGAAATTGCCGAGATGTTGGGGGAAATCACCCTCGAAGCAACAACCCAAGGCGTCGATATCCCGACCAGATTCGCCGCGATGGAGGCGGAATCGCCTTATAACGCCATCCTAGGAAGACCCTGGATCCACGATATGCGAGCGGTTCCGTCTACGTATCACCAATCCTTGAAGTTCCCAACGCCTTGGGGAGTGCGCGAAGTTAAAGGCGAACCCTACACGGCCAAAGAGTGCTACCGAATCGGGATGAAAGGGATCGCGACGCCAGAGATAAAAAAAGACGAAGTAAAAGAATTTCAGGTAAAGATGCCGACTAAGTATGTCAAGCCAAAGTGTCCTGAATTAGAAGACGTGGCGATCGATGATTCCAAACCAGAAAGAGTCGTAAAGATAGGAGTCGACGTCCCCAGAGAAGTTAGAGACGAATTGATAGCGTTCTTGAAGTCAAAAGCCAAGTGCTTCGCGTGGAGCCACGAGGACATGACATGTATATCTCCAGACGTGATGCTCCATAAGCTAAATGTTGACCTGAAGTTCACCCCGGTCAAGCAAAAGAGGAGGAAATTCACTCCCGAACGCAACAAAGTTGTAGACGAAGAAGTCAAAAATCTCCTGGAAACAGGCAAGATACGAGAAGCGAAGTATCTCGACTGGCTCGCCAACGTTGTGGTCGTACAAAAGAAGAACGAGAAGTGGAAAGTATGCGTCGATTTCACGGATCTTAACAAAGCATGTCCTAAAGATTCCTTCCCACTCCCTCACATCGACGCCATGGTAGACGCGACGACTGGACCCGAGATGCTAACATTCATGGACGCGATCAGCAGATATCACCAGATACAGATGAACCCCGCCGATCAAGAAAAGACCGCGTTCATAACGAACCAAGGGATATACTGCTACAAGGTTATGCCTTTCGGCCTCAAGAACGCCGAAGCTACGTATCAAAGGCTGGTAAACAAGATGTTCGAGGAACAAATAGGGGACACGATGGAAGTCTACATAGACGACATGCTCGTGAAGTCCAAACAAGCAAAAGATCACGTAACACATCTGAAGGAAGCGTTCGAGATCCTAGAAGAGTACAACATGAAACTCAATCCTACCAAGTGTTCCTTCGGGGTCTCCTCCGGGAAATTCCTTGGATATGTAGTAACCCAAAGAGGGATAGAAGCTAGTCCCGGGCAGATCAAATCCATACCTGATCTGGAATCTCCGCGTTGCGTGAAAGACATCCAAAAGCTGACAGGAAGGGTCGCTGCGTTAAACAGGTTCATCTCCAAAGCTTCCAACAGAAACCGACTCTTCTATGACACTCTCTGGAAAAAACGAGTCTTTTTCTTGGACGGAACGCCACGAATAGGCCTTCACGGAGCTTAAGAATTATTTGACGAATCCCTTGCTCCTATCGAAGCCTAAGGAAGGGGAGCCTTTGTTCGTGTACCTAGCGGTCTCTGAGATAGCTATTAGCGTCGTGCTCGTGAGAGAAGAAGGGGAAGAACAACAGCTTGTCTACTACGTGAGCAAAACGTTGTCATCAGTAGAAACAAGATACTCCGCATGGAAAAGCTAAGCTTGGCACTAGTAATGGCGTCGGTGAAGTTGAAACCCTATTTCGAGTCCCACACCATCGTAGTAAGAACCACGTCACCTTTGAAGAACATAGTAAAGAAGCCAGAGTTATCGGGGAGAATGACGAAGTGGACGGTTCATCTCGGCGGCTACGACATCGTCTACGAAGGAAGGAAAGCAATCAAATCCCAAGCATTAGCAGACTTCGTGGCAGATTTCAATCCAACTCTAGAGCAAGAAGCAGTTTCACAAGTAAACAAGGTAGAATTCGCAAGGGGATAGGGTTGTCCAAGCCATAAGATGCGACTTCAAAGCAACGAATAACGAAGCCGAGTATGAAGCCCTAATCGCCGGTCTACGCGTCGCCATCGACTTGCAGGTTCAGAAACTTGATATTTATTGTGATTCATTGCTGGTGGTCAACCAAGTTCGAGGTGAATACGCCACTAAAGACTCGAAGATGACCTTGTATCTCAAAGTAGTAAAAGACTTGTTCGAGAAATTCGAAAGCTGCCAAATCAGACAAATCCCCAGAGACGCTAACACACAAGCCAACGCGTTGACAAAGCTAGGTTCATCCATCGACCCAAGGGAATATCAAAAGATCCCGTTCCTTCACCTCAGAAACGCGTCCATCAACAACGAAGCAACTCCAGAGCAAACACTCACAGTAAGTAGTCAAGACTCATGGGTAACGCCTTACTACGAGTGGTTGCAACACGGACGCCTCCCGGGTAACGCGTACGAGGAAAGGCTATTGAAGCAAAAGGCAACTACCTTCATAGTAGACAAAGGCCAACTACTAAAATGGTCGTCGAACGGTATGTTCTTAACGTGCCCAACAGAGGAAAAGATCCAAGACATTCTACGTGAGCTACACAACGGAGAATATGGGAATCATTCAGGAGGGAGAAGCCTAGCCGCCAAAGCACACTCAACAGGGTATTATTGGCCCACGATGAGACAAGACGCGATGAATCACGTCAAAAGGTGTGACGCTTGCCAAAGACACGCCCCGATCCCGCACCAGCCGGCGGAAAAGCTTCACTCCATAACGTCTCCTTGGTCGTTCATGAAATGGGGGATGGACATAGTAGGACCTATGCCCTTAACCCTTGGACCAAAGACGCTAATGCTCGCTGTTACAGACTACTTCTCTAAGTGGATAGAGGCCGAGGCGTTCAAGAGTATCAAGGATTCCCATGTCATCTCCTTCATCGAAAGAAACATCATCATGAGATTCAGAATCCCTCACACCATGGTATGCGACAACGGGTCACAATTCATTAGCAAGAACATTGTATCGTTCTGCGAAGATAAAGGTATACGTCTGGTCTACTCGACGCCAAGATACCCCCAAGCGAACGGACAAGCAGAATCAAGTAACAAGGTCATCGTGAGTAATCTCAAGAAGAGGATAGAAGAATGCAAGGGAAATTGGGCAGATCAACTCCAAGCTATATTATGGGAAGACAGAACAACGCCAAAGAGAGCAACGGGAAGAACGCCATTCTCTCTCGTATACGGTTGCGAAGCTGTCCTGCCAATCGAAGTGGAAGTACCAACAGATAGATATCGGTCTCTCCCCGAGGAAAGAAACACTCCAATGATGACGTTCATGATAGATACCTTCGACGAGATAAGAGATAACGCAGCGTTGAGGATGGCAGCACAGAAACAAATCGCCGCGTCCTGGGAAGGTCCATACCAAGTAGCACAAGTCGTAGGGCGAGGAGCCTACGAACTCATTACACCAGAAGGAGTACCACTTATGCGTTCATGGAATGCAACACATCTTAAGAAGTATTACCACTAGAGAACGTGATAGTTGATTTGATTCCTACTTGTTCTTATGCATATCTTAGATTCCTTATTATGTCCAAGCATGTTTTAGCGTCAAACCGACAAGGGGTCGTCGAGACTAGGGGTAGATGTCTTAGCTCGTCAAAATTCATGAAATCCTCGTTAATACATAAGTATGCACTTTCTTGTCCGATATGCGATACATGCTGAGTTGTTTCATTTCAAAGTACTTGCTTTGTGTCTATGATGTAACATCAAGCTTAATAAGGCCGCGGCGAAAATCCGCGTCGGGGGCGAATTTCGTTAGCCTACGCGTTTAAGACTCCATCTACGCGTATGCAACGTTAGCCGAACCGCCGACTCCGAGTCGACGCTTCCCATGATTGATAGCGACGTGTGGCAATGGTCATGGGGAATGAAGCCCGGCACCTCACGAAACCGGCACGGTCCTCTGAGCAAAGAAGGGAAACCTATTGCCACGACCACTCTCCAGGAACGTGTACTCGCGCCTTCCACGGCCCCTCTGAGAGTCATGAATCCATGGGCAAAACGCCAAACTGACAGGAATGCGTCCACCGACATCATAAGTCCTAACAATCGAGAAATTGGACGCTACACGATGAATAGGCCCGTCGATTAAAAGAGTTCGACGTCGACCTAACGCTAGCGTGAGGCAACGGACCCACCTTAAAAGTAAGGGGTAACGTCACAAGCTGATAAAATCACACGCTGACCTATGTCCGCCACTCGCTTCAGGGTTCGGAGGAAATGTTGGACCCAACCTTCATGTAAGCCGGCAACGTAACAAAAGCAACCGCAATGACCACAACAATACCAGGGGTAGAAAAATCGAAACCTCGAAGATCGACCTACGCGTCACAAGTGAAAAATGTTTGGCGAATCCGACTCCATAGAAGATTTGAAGCCAAATTCGCCAAAAGGGGATAGTATTCCCACCAAAAGTTAAAGATAAGCAAAATCCTTACGAAAAGAAAGAACCAATAAGTATCCAATACGTATTCAAAAAGAAATCGCCACACAGGAACGTGACGGAAAGCTAAAATCCATGTTCCACAAAAACAACCGTGCAACAAGCAAAAAGAAAAGAAAATCCTAAGAACTAAGAAGGAGGAGAGACATCCTTATTCGCAAGAACAACGTCGCCATCTAAAGCTACATCCTTATCCTAAGAACTGGCGAGCTCGAAGAAACGTGTAGAAGAGAAACCCCCTCGGGTGGAACGGGATAAAGAACAGAAAATTCGCCGCGCTCACGTTCCACATCCCAATCTACATGGCGACCCGCACGAAACTCCTCCATAACCTCAATACGAGATGACCACGAATAGTAAGTACTAGTCTCTCGCAAGTTCTTCTCGTACACCTTTGCTTTCTCCTTGGCGTCGGCCTCAAGGGACGCGACCCTCCCAGTCAACACTTCAACGCATCGCACCAGCACACCCCTCTGCTTCGCCGTTTCCAAAGTTTCCATGCGAGCGTCCTTCTCAGACGTCGTAAGGCGAGCAATCTTCTTATCACGTTCCTTGATCTTCTTACTAAGATCGCTCACCAGACCCTTCAAGGCCCCCTTGGACTCATAATACTTATGAAGGCGTTCCTAGATACACAGTGAAGCTTGGAAGCCCTGAAAGACCCCCAACATATAAGAAACGACACAACGCCAAAAAGAAATCAAGGTTTCGAAGAAAGGAACGCACCTGCCACTGTGCTACAAGAGAAGTAGAAGAAGTAGAAGCCAGTGCTTGCATCGCTGGGATAAAGTTACGCGTAGGTGCTACGGAACGAGACACCATCGCAGGAAAGTCGCTCACTTCAACATATGTAACGGAAGTTGCACCGGGATCTTTTGTTTTATTCTTCTCACTCTACTTCGAAGGATCTACGAGAGGCTCCTCTGTCCCTACGTTTAGAGGCGCGTCGGAAGACACTGGCACCCCCGTAGCTAGCGGAGTCACCTCGTTTACGCATGCTGGAGTAGGAGCAACATCTTCCTTCGCAACTCTCAGCTTTTCCTCCGAGATACACCTCCTCTTAGCAGTAATAAAGTCATTAGCAGACTCTTGACGAGTACGAGATGCGACGCCTGAAACCCACGCTCAGTATAGAAGATACAAAGAAAAGTAACGCGTAATTTGTACGGGAAAACTCACCTCGAGAAGGAGTAGGGGTCGCCAGACGATACCCCTTACCGTCACGACCGGTAAAGGTACGCTCTATCAACGGAATCGCCATGACTTTCTTGATAATCTCCTCTGATTCTTCCCGCGTCACAATAGCATGGATATCAACTACACGTAGAGTCACACAAAAGAATAAGCGTCAAAATGCACAAGTTTAAAGAAAATCATAAAAAGTAAAGAAGCATACTGGAAGGAGTTCATTCTTCAAGCAAGAAAGCACAATCTTTCCCCAAGGTAGACTTCCTGATAAAATAGAATTTATCTGCCCAGCCACGGTCAGACGAAGTTCCTTCATTCACCAAAGGAGGAACCCCGACGCGAGATTTGATGTTGATCCTGCCCGCTGAAAGAGTAGAAAGTATGCAAGAATGCATGACGTCGGCGATCGTGAACGAGACATCAAAGTTAGCCAAAATATGGTCCAACACCGCCAAACCTATCCAAGCACTCGGAAGGACTTGCCCAACCGCAATGCCCAGAATAGTCAAGAAGGATTGAAGTAAAGGAGAGAAGGGAAAACAGTGTCCAACCAAGAAAGGGTACTCGTAGACGCAAACCCATCCTGGGCCTAAGGCGTCGGCGAACACGTCGGGAGGAGGAATAGAAATTTCCACGTGAGCAGAGATCGAGCCCGACTATGGAACAAAAGAACTCAATGTTGCGAGCCGAAGAAGAACGGCGGTTGACGTCGCTAAGAATCATCTTGGGATAGTAGACAATCCGAGCCATTGAGAAAAAAGAAGTTAAAAGTTAGGGTTTGCAAGAAGATCGCGGATGAGAGGAAGAAAACCGAAACGGATTTAAATAGAGAAGGAGAAAAAATCCCGCTCGAGATTTTCCAAGAATTGGTTTGTTACCGTTAGAGATAAATCTGAACGTTGGAGAAGTAGCCGTTAGAGCATATACGAGTTGGTTAGCCGCATAAAATGAGAATCGAAGAGAAGATATTATTACGAAATTAAGGTTTCGGTTCGAGTAAATATCCAACGCGTTCCGAAACTGATGAAGACGTATTCCTTGAGGAAAGAAGGCGTCTCCCAGCTCTACTAGACGTTAAACCCTGTAAGACGCCTTAGGGGTATTGTTTGTGCCTAAAAATACGACGAGTAAGGAACGCGTGGTAAGCTACGCGTAGAAGGACTACATCGACGCGACGAGAGGAAAGGAAGATGTTGTCGACATGACGAGACGTGGCATAAATCTTGTTCTCCTTGAAGATTAGGTCGGCCGAGTGTATTTTATCTTATTCCTTATTATATTCTTGTAATTGGTAAAAGATACGATAAAGAATATCTTTTACCTTGTTTGTTATATCGTTATTTAGATAGAAGGAAGAGATAAGATCTCGTTTCCTTAAAGATATTATTAGGGTTAGCCTATAAATAGAGGCTAACGCTTGCGTTGTAAGTATTCAGCCACCATTCGAGTAATACCAAGTTCAAGTTTCAAACCCTAAATTCTCATCTCGTCTTATATTGTTCTTGAGTGTTGAGATTATACCGTATTCTTTGATCTTTGCCCTACAATTGCTTAGTTATCATCTCGTTGATAATTTCGCTACAAACAGGCCCTACAAACGAGTGTCCACGAGATGTGCAAGATGTGGTATGACTGGCCATACTCACAACACCTGCTTCCGGGCTGCAAGGCGAAGACCATAGGGTACAAAGGGAGGTAATCAAGGGTAACGTTCTAACTTTTTGGTATATGAACAATGCTAGCTTTTTGGTATGGATTTGGTAAGATTATCCCGTCACAATTGATGTAGTATCCCGCCACACATTTTGTTTTATCTTGTCACAGATGTTTTCAGTTTCCTTGTGTCGTTTTCCTTATGTTTTTTTCTTCATGTACTTGTATTATGTTTCTGTTTGGTATGGATTGGTACGCTTGCTGGTTTGGTATGCTTATTTTTTATGAGTTATCATTACGTATCTTTGTTAACTTCTGATATCCCGCCAGAATTTACTGTAATACCCACCACACATTACCTTACATCCAGACGACGTTCAATGCTACCACAATGCCTCTTTGATATGATAAGTCACACTAAAGAGGGATATGTTTTCATTATAAGAAAAGATTAAAGCATAGAAACTAAAAATGCCGACATCATTGCACGTAGATCACAAATTAAAACATATCCCTCCACCCTTGCCCACACATCCTGTCGAACTACATAGATTACACAACATTAGAGTCTCCATAGCATGGTATGTCGAGACGAAAGTCCATGTCCCTGGTTGGGGGTTTGAAGTCACGCCTCCACCTCTTTTTCAGCTCCAAGGGGTGTTGATCGGTGACAATGAAGATTTTGATTAGAGCAACGGACCTTTCTAGATCGGCAAGGGCATGGGCATCACGTGAGTGTTGCAAGGCTCTTATAGTGTTCCTCCCTCAATGAGCATGAACCATCTCAAAGAAATAATGTGTGTTGTTCTGGCAGTTGTTGACGGTCCATAGCTTTCCTCTTAGCCAATTGATTTCCCTCACACTATCTGCCGCTGGAGCCCAATCTTCGCAGAGACCACCTATGTATGTGTGGCTCGTGACACTGGCCATTCTTCCGCTGCTGGGGACAAGGGAACCACCATAGTGAACTTCAGTATAGACTCTTGTCAAATCCATAACGCGATCCATTTTTTTGATATTTATAGACTGAGAGCATGAACAATGGGGTAGGAAACTTTTTTATTTATAGACTTGAAGGCTAACACAAATTAAAGGCGGGTTTTTTTTAAATTTTAGGCGGGTTTTTTCAATTTTGAAAACTTTATCCTGACAATATTCCTTTTTCATCCTGTGAGTGTGTCTTTTTTTATCCTTCACAAGGACAACTGGTTTACTTTGACAGTTGTCACATCCTACCATTTGAGTTGTCATAGGTGGTTCATGTATGACAATAAACTTTCATTCATACTACAAATCTGTATGACAATAAAACATAAATCAAACCATTGTTCAACTTTCATTCATGGCTAGACCAACATAGGTCAACAAAACAAATATTCACACAAACACAAACACACCTTAAAAATGTTCTGAAACATAACACACAACAATCAGAAATACATATTATTCCTACTATGTAACATCATCAACATTATTCAACCTAGTGACCCATTTCTCCTCAAACAGGCTGTTAGCAAGGTCAAATCTGTGCAAGTCGATCGTCTTGTCCGAAATGAGAGAGAGATCATTATTTCCAAAACACAACCACTCAATATATTTCACAGTGTATACACCACAATCACCACTGCAAACAAAAAACCCATTAATCACGGATTTATAAAGTGTGGCGGGTAAATAATAGAGCAGTGGAAGGATATATTACCTTCTTTTATTCTGTGGTAAACCATCAACCCTTCCAGTGTAAGCCAGGTCCTCCTGAAGCTTATGTGCATACTTTGTGGACAGAGCCTCGTGTTTGCTCAAAAACTTGGGCACATACTTCAGGATTGGGGCCACACATTGTTCTATGACCCACTCTAGCTTCAAATCAGTGTTGCAGTCATACACATTGAGCCTCCAACAAAGAGTGGTGCATAAATGAAGTCCACATCTTCCCAATTTTTTCCAAATAGAAATGGAAGACTTCCCTTGAAGTACCTCATAACACGATCTGGAATAATTGGTACTTCAACTCCCCCTACTTCACTCTTATGTTGGTCCTTGTAATCCTCAGACCATAGACAATCCATTTTGGCAGCCTTGTGATTATCAGCTGGTTTTTTTCCTGAGCTCAGACCTCAGGTGTGCAAGAACCTCATCGATGTGCTGCCAACACAAGTACACAACTATTACACTTAAGACTGAAAAAATAAATATTGAAAATTTTATCCTATCACAGTTACCAAATTATCCCACCAGTACTTTGGTTCAATAATGCACTCAAAGAAAGCATTGTCAATAAAAACTCCAATCAGACCATCAAACTCCTCAGGGCTGAATCATAAAACACAATATAGGAGTATAAAATTTCATTGTAATCATCATAAAAGATATTAAGTAGTATATTCTTACACCAATTTTTTCAAGTACCTTTCCCCTTGGTACCATTGTATTGCATCTGTCATTTCTCTTACAGCAGGATTATTGGTTATCTTCGTTAAGAAAGCTTTCGAATAGACTTCCTTCTTGTCCTTGTTGTCCTTCTTGGTGTTTTTCTTCTTGGTGGTTTTGGATGTGTAAGGAAAGCTGAGATAAGTAGAAGGCTTTATATTATGTTTGGGAAGGACCCTGCAAAATCACAGTGAACCCAAAAAATATCATATCCTGCCATTCAACATAAACTATCCTGTCATGCTCCAAAAACTATCATGTAATTTCAGAAGTTACCTTATTTTCTGTGGAGACACCTTGTTTGGAGAACGGCCACTAACATGCTTTACCCTTTTGCCAAACACAAGTTTGGGTTTGGCAAAATCACCTGCCTTGTCCTCCTCACCTTTCTCCACCTCAGTCATTTCCACATCAGCCTTGTCCTCCTCAGTCTTTTCCTCCTCTCCACCTCAGCCTTGGCCACCTCATCCTTTTTCTCCTCAACCTTTTTCTCCTCTGCTGTAGCCTGCTGAGTGAGCTCTACCCTTGGTGCATCTTCAAGTTCATTCTCTTTCAACTCATCTTGCACCCTAGGGTCGCTCTCATCCTTATCAGATGCCTTCTCAGCTAGCTCAGCAACAATATTCATTACCACATCTCCTGCTCTTCTACCAACACCAATTAATTGAAAATCTTGGACCCCCTACAAACAATCCTGTCATACTTCAATATATATCCTGTCATTAAACAAACACTTCCTAGACACCAATAAACTAAATCATACCTCATTGTCACTCGAGTCTTTGGAGCTTACAAACTCCTCATTCAAGTTTACACAAGGAGCAGCAACATTATCCACTGGCTCCACAACTTTCTCACCATCCTCAACACTTTTCTCAACCCCACCCTCAACAACAACTTCAGCAACACCATGTACATCATCCCCAACAACATTATCCTGTGGAAAAAGATGGTCCTCCAACTCCTCATTATTACCAAAATCAAATACTGGTTCATGGTAAATAACAAGTCCTCTTTCCTGCAATAAAAGTTTCTTAAATCCTATATTTAAAACTTCAGAAACTATCATGTCATGCTTGAAGCAAAATCCTGACATGCTCCAGAAACTATCCTGTCATACTTCACATTCTATCTTAGCATGCTTTAATACTATCCTGTCATACAACCCAAATTATCCTGTCATACTCAAATTATATCCTGTCATGATTTAATAAAAAACTAATTGAACAAAACAATGTATACATACCTCATTCTCAATTGTCACTGCCTTGTCCTCTGCTCTCACACCTCCATCATCTCCATCTCCACCATCATCGTTTCCTCCATTGTCATTTTTCCCACTGTCACTGCTTTCCACCTCAGATTCTCCACTGGCTTCATCATCCTTTTGTGTTGTCTCCGCCTTATCTTCCCCACTGTCACTGCCTTCACTGACACTGCCTTCCCCGGAAGCATCAGAACCTTCAGACTCCTCTTCATACTCTTCACTCTCTTCACTAGAAGCTGAAACTGGTTCCCTTTGCTTACCCTTCCCGGCTGGTCTCTTGACACTCTTCCTTGCCATCCTCTTCCTAGGGACCTCCTCCTCCTCATCAACAACAACATTCTTCACTCTCTTCTTTGCCATCCTTTTCTTGGGGACCTCCTCCTCCTCACAAACAAAATTCCTTTTCTCCAGCCTTTCAATCCTCTGACAAAGACCAGTCTCCAACTTATCAATCTTCATGAACAAAGCCTTCATGACCTGCATTAGTTGACCTTGTTCCCCACTAGATTTTCCTTGGGATTGGTCTTCTTCTTTGCTAGGCTCACTGTCCTTTGTCATTGACACAAACTCAGATGTTATTTGGTCAAAGAAGAGGTCCTCTACTTTATCTGAGAATTTGCAACCATTAAGCAAGTTCTTCTCAGATTCATCTGCAACGAGTAGAGGCAAGACTTCTAGACCTTCTTCTTCAAAAGACAGCCTCAGTGATCCATGTTCAGGGCATTGGGTTGCAGACCAACGCAGTCCTCTGGGATTTGGGTCTCACTAATCCTTGAAGCAAATTGGACTCCAACATTCTGTACACACTCCCATATCCACACCAACACATAAACAAACAAAACCATTATTAATCCTGTCACCCTTCAATATATATCCACTCAGAGATGTAATATTATACCTGAAACACCACTGACATCCCTTGAAGGTTGTATGATATCCTTCCATCATCTGAGAGTTTCACAGACTTCTCCAAGGATATCATTCTTCTGGCCATTGATTTGGTCAGTGACCTATTCAACTCCATATAGGCAGCTCTTCCCCATGGATAACTCCAAAACTTGTCAATTGTTTCCACTAACCTCACATGTTTAACTTTGACAAGCCTCTTCTTATCTCCTCTAAGAAAAATCCCTTCCACAATCAGCAACAATGCTAACTTGAACTTGTGGTTGTCTAAAACTTTGTGCTTCATGAACCTTTGATAAAGGTCTTGCACTGAAGTCTTAGAACCATCAGGACCACCAAATTTTTTTTTCATCACTTGGTTGTCTTGCTTCCTCGATGTTTTAATCTCTTTGGGGAGAGGGCCACAGTTCAAGTCAGTTATCAAAGCAAACTCTTCCAACGAAAATCTCAAAGGCTTACCACCAATCTCATACCGTGTCTCCCACTTCTTATTACTCTTCAACTGCTTGAAGAGAACGAAGTGCACGGTTTGAGAAGAAAATGTCACTTGATTGACCATTTTCACAACATCCCCAAAAGGGCTGGCACATATTCTTCTCCAATCTTGGCAGGTAAGCTTGGACTCTATGTCTTTGAGATATTGTCTCCTACAATTAATATTGACACGAGCTCCCTTGTAGAAGGCATACATCACCTACAGAAACATAACATGTCAGGAAAATATTAGTAAGGTGTCAGGATGCACACTTCATATGACTTGAAACATTATTCAGAGGTGGAGAGATATGCAAACTACACATAATCTCGTTAACCCATGCACAAATGAAATTCCTTACAAACTAACAATCTTCACAAAACTTCAATCCAAATACTTCCACTACATAAACTCCTAAATGCACATAAGCTACACAAAACCAAAGTTCAAGTGTCGGGACATAGAGAAGAGGATGTCAGGACACAATGAGGAGGCTGTCTAGATAACCCTAAACAATAATACAATAATTCACAATTAGGGGTGCAAAAGTACCTATTATCTTAAATGTACATGCATTGCCTGAAACTGGTTCACCCTCAATTCACCAATTTAAACTACTAATCTAGACAAAATCTTCACAATGCATATGACAGGAAGTATTTTTAGATGTGTCAGGATTCATAATACACATGAAGAAATGAAATTCCTTAAAAACTAACAATATTCAGAAACTCAAATCCAAATACTTCCACTACATAAACTCCTAAATGCACATAAGCTACACAAAAACAAAATTCAAGTGTCGAGACACAGACAAGAGGATGTCAGGACACAGAGAGGAGGATCTCGGGACACAGAAAGGTGGATGTCAGGATAACCCTAAACAATAATCCAATTATTCAAGACTTTGTTCTCAACTCCAATTACAGGTGCAAATGTACCTAATATCTCAAACGTACATGCATTGGCTTCATTCATGAACCCTAAATTCACCATTTTAACTCACTCGAATTGAATAACATAATTTCAGAAATTTGACTTACATTGTCTTTAAAAGCCAGAGGTTCAATGCTTCTCCATTTTTCCAAAAGATTCAAGACTTCTTTCTTCCTCTGGGAGACTATGGCTTCACCTTTGGCCTCCGACTTTGCCGACGAACCCTTAGCAGATTTGGGGGTTTTCTCGGTTTGCCTCCTCTTTCGACCTTTATAGTCTCCATGTGTGTCTCTCTTTCTCTTCTGGGGTGCGGAACCTCTGGTGACGGCCATTACTAGAGCGAAAGATATTACTGTAACATAGATTGGGAGAGAGAGAGAGAGAGAGAGAGAGAGAGTTGCCGGAGGTTCCGAGCGGTTGTCGGAGGTTGGGAGAGGTTGAGCGCGGTTGAGAGCTAGGGTCGGGAAGAAAAATGGTGAAAATGGAGAAGACGAATGGGTTTTGAACGAGAGAGAGAGAGAGAGAATGGGTGAATGTAGAAGAGAAGCTGCGTAATGGTAAGGAATTAATTAAGCAAAATGCTACTTAAGTACAAATTAGGAAGCAGATACTTTTTTTATGCTTAACCCGTCTTTTCAAAATGTCCCAATTTTCCTTTTTTTTTTTTTTTATTATTTTGATTTTCCTTTTTCTTAATTTCTGAATATATTAAAATAATCATTTGAGTTAAAAAATAAAGATAAATTAAATTATAATAAATCTTTTCTTTTTAATACCAAAAATATTTTTTTGGACCCCTCAAACGGATATGACAGTCATATCCGTTTGAAATTTGGCAGTTGTGTAATTAAGGTACGAAAAGGGGTATTTAGGACAATATTTTATTTAATCAATAGTTATAGTTTTGAAACAAAGGAGGATAAATGTAGAGACACTATGAAAATCCGTGTGTTTTGGGAACCTTGCTACATTTACACAATGTATAAAAGACAATATTTACACAAGTTAACAAGTGCAATAGGTAATCACCGCACACCAGTAATTTTAGGCCCTTACTAATTAATGCCCACCCATTTTTCTATTTACTGCTCAGGCTTCGTGCGTCACGTATGGAAATATTTCATACGTCACGCGTGGACTGCATCCACACGCGACGCATGGAAATAAACCATGTGCGACGCACAGACACAATCCATACGCGACATATGGATTGTTTTGCCTATAAAAGTCCCAACATCGAAACCCTACCATTTTGTTCTCTTCTTCATCATCTCCATCGGCGGCTGTAGCCCTCAAACGCACGGATTTACCCCATTTTCAACAATTTTCAAAAACTCTTTGCATATAAGGTATGTAAACATTAAAATTTCATTGTTATGGTATGATATAGATGTATATATGAGGTTTTGATGTTGTTTTGATGATATTTACTTCAAAATCCAATGTATATGTTAATTAGTTGATTAGAAAGGATTAAACTTGTAATATATGAGTGGATTGTAAGTAGATTGTTGAGAGTTTCTTGTTGAATTTGATATTTTGTTGTGTAGATAGTGTTATTAGGGTTTTGATATTGAATTAGGGTTTTGTGAATTAGGGTTATGAATTAGGGTGTTGAAATTTGGTATGGTTTTAATGAAATTATTGAAAAACTGTTGAATTTCGGAAAAAATGTTGAGATTAGGGTTTTAAAATAGACGGAGTGCAGAAACTGTAGAAATTAGGGTTCTGGAATGTGCAATTCCACACGTCAAGCATGGATTGCAACCATACGTGACGTATGGATGGTATCCACACGTGACGTGTGGAATTGCACATTCCAGAGCTTGTGTTCTGTAGTTTCAGATTGAATTTGATGATATACAAATTGAGTTTTTGATGATATTCTGATTAAATTCAATAAACTGATTAATTTTGTGGAATTGCACATTTGTTTATAATGATCATGGTCCTGAATGATTAATTTTGTGATGCAGATATGGATCGTCGACCTGGACGCGATACTCATCAAAGAATTAGAGAAGAGAAGAAAAAAGATCTCGTAGTTCCAAGGCCAAGGGGGAAGAAGAAGAAGAGACAAGAATCCCCTCCTCGTCGTTTAGAGTTTTCTGATGAGAGGCAGCAACAGCAACAACAACAGCAAGGTTTACGTATGTCTGCTGGAAGTTTATGCCCCTGGGCTCCCCTCATTATTTTCCCGACACCTCCAATGTGTTCCCACAGGTCCCGGGCTATCCTCTTCTGCATCCACAACAAACACATTTCCCGGGCTAAACTCATGTGCCTCCACAACAAACACAGTTCCCGGGCTATCCTGCTGTGCCTCCACAACAAGAGCAATCATTTGTGGAGATGATGAGGTTGGCTAGCCAAGCTCATAACCCTGAGAACCCTCAGTTGGGCGGTGACTACTACGCAATAACGGTTGCTTCTAGCAGTGCAAGGCCATCAGCTGGGGGTGCAAATGTTGATTCTGATTATGAGCATGAGGAAGAGGGTGAGGAAGAGGAAGAGGAAGAGGATCAGACACATGAGAATGTTCAGGAAGAACATCAAGAAGAGGAAGAGGGAGAGGAAGAGGAACAACCCAGACGACGACGACGACAACCTCCGGTCAAAGATGTATACATCCCTCACTTAAAGGATGGTGTTCCCGGAGGTCCACACAATCCGGAGCTGCTCATAAGCTTTCCCGCTCATACAGCCTTTTTTGTGCAACAAGGAAAGGTATGTAATTAGAATTTGGTTTTTAGATTCAATACGTGGTTTACTAAATTAATATGAATTTAATATTAGGATAAATGGTTGAAATAAATGAAAAAAAATACATTTAGTTCATTACTTGATTATATGAAGCATGAGTTCTTATAAGTATGTTTATTTTTATGTATGTATGACCACTTTGTGTTGTGATATTAAATTTGTTAATGTATGAATTGATTTAGTTAAATTGATGGATTGTTTGTTGAACTATTTGTATGAAAATTTTGTATATGGTGTTCTGTCCAGTCCAGAAACCAGTTTCTCTGCATTTTGTGAAATGAAATTCCACACGTGACGCATAGTTTATATCCATACGTCACGTGTGGATACAGACCACGCCTGACGCATGGTTTATATCCATACGTGACGCGTGGAATTTCATTTCACAGAATGTCCAGTTTCTGCATTTTGTTGGACAGAACGAGTGAAAATGCAGTTTCTGGAAAATATTTATGCGTTATGGAAATGATTTGTGTTACGTAATCAATTTATAGGAGAGAGGCGTCCTCGGTCACCAGACCAGACATTCACAGCTGAGAAATTGGGGTCTTGATGATGAGGAGGCATGGGGTCATCATGCAATTGCAACCGAGATGACTCATCTCAAGACTTTGATCTACGATGAGATTGATTATCCGTTCATCTGCGCCTTTATTGAAAGGTGGCATCCAGAAACCAACAGCTTCCACATGCCATTTTCGGAGATGACGTTGATGTTGCTGGACATCAAGAAGCTGATGGGGCTTCCTATTCACGGGAATCCTATGGTGACTGACCCCACCATAGCTCGTTTCGGGAGCACTTCCAAGAAGAACTGGTTTGGTGAAAAGGGCAAAAACAATTTTCATCTTGAAACTGGAATGCTCGACGGCTATTGGATTAGTGCGAAAAGCTTTAAGAAGCACATTGAGAGCCTAGACAATCCTCAAGTACAAGGAATGGCCTATATATTCCACTTGTTGACTTCCACAGTCTTCACAAACAAGTCACAACACAAACTCCCTGTGAGATTTGGTGCATTTCTGGGGAGTGTTCAAGAGGCAAGAAGTATGTCATGGGGATCTGCGGCGCTAGCATATTTCTATCGTTGCATGGGCATCTGTTCACGCCAACAATGTGCCTTGATGTCATTTTGTTTCACTCTCCTTCAAGTAAGTATTTAATTATTTAGGAACTACATTTTTTAGCAACCCTAACTTATATCTATGGTTTTAATGCTAACTATATTTTTTGGATTTTAGGCTTGGATATACACGTACTTCCCATCCTTAGCAGCTGGTGTTACATACAATCCTGAGCGGACGCCTGAACATCCTTATGCGTTTCGATTTCGACCAGAGGGGGTGTTGCCAAACTACAACCCTGAAGCACGAAACTACAGAGCTGAACTAGATGCAATGACGGAGGATAAGGTATTTGTGTTGCATTTTATATGATTTTGTTTACATATCATCTTCTTGACGTCAGTTTTGTGCCTCAATTTTGTGCCTCAGTTTTATGCCTCAGTTTTTTGTGCAAATCCATACGTCACGTATGGAATGCTTCCAAGCGTCACGCATGGATTACAACCATACGTGACGTATGGAATTGCACAAAACTGAGGCACAAAACGGATTATTACTGCAATGTCCCATATGAACTGTTTATAATTTCTAGGATTTTGAGTGATACACGACGTTGTTATTTTTTTAGGTTAATTGGACCCCGTATGGTGAGATCGACTACAGTCACCCTGTCTCTGCTCCGGCTCTATTTTTCAGGGTGCTGAACTGCATGGACATAACCGAGCCCCACCATCCTGATAGGTCGCCTAGGCAGTTTGGTCGGGTGCAGACGATTCTGAGGCCTCCAATTACACCCCTGAGAGCCCATAGGAAGGACAAGCCTAAGTCATATATGTTGGATTATGATAGAATGGCGTGGAGTTGGGAGGGGATGGATATCCACATTGTCAGCCTTGATGAGATGGGACCACCTGTGTTTCCAGCTTGGCAAGCTGTTGCGGAGTATCTTGGGTGGTACATCCCCCGGACTCATCGGTTTCTGATACCCGACAGACACGCTAGCTAGGAAGCAACACAGGTAATACATTTATCTCATGTAATTTGAACTTGAGATTTTTCTCTAAGTTAAGGTAAACATTATGCTTATAGCTAATTTCATTGTTTGATTTTATTTGTAGGTTTTTGACAGGGTCTACTCCCACTTGTCGCCATATGCAACTACAGATGCCCTTGATGTTTCCGATATGCAAGTAGCCATAAACGAGGTCCTTCATGATATTTAGCCGTGGAGAAGTGTGCATCAACAACACCAGTGGTGATCTTGTTGCATTTGATTGATTGTTTTTGTTGAACTGTTTGTTTTCGGATTTTCAGGATTGTCAGTTTTTCGTAAGGATTGTTTTCTTATGTTGTTGTTGGATTGTTTGTTAAGGTTGGTATGTGTTTGAACTTTTAAATTCTGATTAGCGTATGGTTTGTTACATTTTAATTTTTAGGGTGCACAAGACATAAACTGCATTCTGTATGGAATAGGCTATTCCACACGTGACGCATGGATGACATCCACACGTGACACATGGATTGAATCCATACGTGATGCATGGATTGATTCCATACGTGACGTGTGAAATGCCAAACCTAGTAAAACATCGCCTATTAATTCACTTCCTCAACATACCATTTCCACTCATTCAGCTATCCTTTTCACTCCCTCAGCATGTAAGTTGATGTTTGAAATTCTTATTTGAAGCTCCATATTCCACATTTTGTTTCTTACTTTCTCACTTGTTTTCTTACATTGTATTACAGATTGGAAAACAACATGGCATCATCGTCATCATCCTCAATACCACGAGAAGGCAGCACCATTCAGTGTCCGAATAAGAGGTGTAGGCAGCCTATCACGGTTTTCAGTGCTAATGACAAGAAGAGACCAGACCAGTATGGTTGGAGGTTTATTACATGCAAATGTAACTTCAGGTGGGTGTTTCTTGATCCATAATATAACCCTCATCATCTCCGTGTCGTGACAAAATTGTTAGAGGAAAACCAAAATATGGCAGGGAAACTGAAAATCTTTAACGAAGAGAAAGATTTGGCAACGGCTAAATTTTGGGTCAAGGAGCTCTATGATGATTTTGAGAAGAAACCAGCTGATTCTGATGATGAGTAGTGTTCTTAGTATTCTATTCCTTTTAAGATGTAATGTTAAGTGTCTTGGTGTTTTGTCTTTGTTAAGTATGTTTTGCCTTACATCTCAAGAATGAGTCAATTTTATGTTGTAATGTATCTGTTTTATGTTGTAATTCCGATGTCTCCTTTTGACAAGACAATTCATATGTCTCCTTTTGACAAGACAATTCATATGTCTCCTTTTGACAAGACAATTCATATGTCCCCTTTTGACAAGACAATTCATATGTCTCCTTTTGACAAGACAATTCATACTTCGCTGGTAAACTGCATTCTGTAGGAAAAAGGAAATTCTACACGTCACGCATGGATTAGTTCCATACGTGACGCATGGGTTAGTTCCATGCGTGACGCATGGATTTGATCCACGCGTGACGTGTAGAATTGCCTTTTTCCTACAGAATGTAGCACTTCCAGTAGGAAGTTGAAAGATACAACCTTACAACATTAGAAGTTCATTTCAAACTCGAAATAAAATACACATTACAATATTGTTCGGAATGACAATAACTCTTGAACTAGTCGTCTTGAATTGTGACGGTATTTTTGGTTGATTGCTTTCCTCCTCTTTTCGGGGGTGTATAAGCTCAACATCTTTGCCACAATTCGTCATACAAGTTCGCAGCAGATTCTTCACAATTACGCTCCCAAAGATCATAAACAGGTGGTAGTGGACATCCATCCTTCGGGCGAATCTGAGATAGATTTTATGGAATTGCATAATTAAATTTACATGTAATGCACTAGGTAAATAGCAAGTTGAAAAAAACATACCGGGATGAAATGTTCCTCCTGTGTAAGTAGTAATACGCAAACAGTTGCCATCTTGGCTCCAGGTTGACCATACCAAGTCGGAAGTCTAAGAGGTAGGAATGTCTGTTTAATATGGTCGCCTAGACACACAAAGACACAATTACATGCCGAAGGCACCAAACATCCCATTTCTAGTACGGTAAGCCACTGATCCCTTAGAGCTGGGTAGTAATCGCTTTCCCATGTAAGTTGATGTATGGCGGACTCCAATGTCGGTTTTACTTGGCCACCAATCCACGTGCCTTCAAGTAAATGCCAAATCTCTTTAGCTTTTCCTATCATCTCTTCCCGTATGAACTTCCATTGCTCTTGGGTCCCACCTGTTTCATGACAACCAAAAACAGTTTGAGTGACAAAATATTTTGGGAAAGTGTACATTAGGATGAATATAATCTCGGTCACCTGTTTCCATAGCAATAGATCTAAATCCGCAGTTTCCATCGGCTTTGATGTCAAAAAAACCCTCCATATATGGTCGCATGCATAGTGGTATCTTTTTATTGTACTTAGAAGGCGCCCTCATTTTTTGTGGAGCGGGAGGTGCACCAAAGGGTTTAGGAACCCTTTCCTTCTTGGGAGGTGTTTCTTCCAAAGCTCTAGACCTCATCTCTTGGTCGGTGTATTCTCATGCAGACATGTTTCTTTGTGTAGATCTAGGCACTTTGTTAGGAGCTCCTTGGGGACGACCACCGGTGTGTTTCGAAATAGGCGGCTCTTTGAGAGGCGTATCCACTTTAGCTATCTTTCTGACAGATTCAATACACTTCTCTTGATCATGTGGTGACAAGGTGTGGAATGTTTCTTCATAAAATTCGTTAAAAACGTCTTGCCACATTTTTCTTAGTTTCAAGATGACATTGTGTATCCACTTCTTCCAAAGACAGCGTACTCAAAAAAGGATGCAAAGACACGAACTGAATTGGCATTTGTTTCTTCACACAACTCTCAAGGTCATGGACACACAGCATCGCGTCTCTGACCTTGAATCCACAATCACAAGATTGTGGATTGTACATGTCTTGTACACCTTTGTCGTATTCTTTAATTAAGATCTCCATTGCCTTGTACGAAACTTTGCACTTCAAATGTATAAACAAAGATGTTTAGTGAACAAGTGTAAACGTCTTTGTTAGACTCTCATTAAATGAACCCAATATCTCTTTTAGCTAGTTTGCTGCCATGTCACTGTATTCCTGAAACACTGTGTCGAGCCTACCTTGTCCTCCACTCAAATATGACTTCAAACAGGAATGTGATCCTTCCACTCTGCAATTTTCTTAAGGTGATCAAAATCTAGCACATATGGGAGCTCAGGAACTGCATGTTCTGTAGATTGCACATCCATACGTCTCGTATGTATGTTTTCCATGCGTCACGTGTGGATTATAACCACGCGTCACGTGTGGAATCATTCGATACGTGACGTGTAAATGTGCATTTTACAGAAACTTTGTAAGTTGAACATGGTTTACTTAATAAAGTTGTGTAAGTGCAAGTATAGATAAATTACTTGTTTGTCGTGTTGTTTCCAAGAGTAAATACGTCATCCGTCCATGTCGACACACATCTTTCTTTGAAAGGACCAAGCCAATTGTCTCTAACATATTGTAGTATGGGAATATGCGTGTTCCAAGCTCTCTCTATAGTATCCAACCTTTTTTCATATCCTTCTACGGTGGTTTCCTCGAACAAGTTGTAATAGTCGTTGGATAAGTTTTTTCCCTTTGCTTTCGATCTCATTTCGTGCGAAGCTTTGGCCTCTATGTTTTTCCTTATATGTCGTCTACATAGAAGAAACTTTGCATTTGGAAAAAGAAGATCCGTTGCACTCATTAAAACTTTGCAAGTCGGCGTTGCTCCAATTCTTCTATACATCTCTTGAAGTTGTTGCATAGCCCACAAATAATGCTCTTTAGTCTCGCCCTCATGAAATTCCGCACAAACTACAAAGTTCCTCCATGTCGAAGTGATTCCAACAATCTCGAAAAATGGCATTTTGTACCTATAAAGAGATAGTTTGAAATAATATTATTGCAATGTTATGGAAAATCATATGTGATGGTCAATAATCACACAAAACTTACTTGACTGCGGCATATGTGGAGTCCATTCTAAGTACATAGGGAAATGCTTTCAGGAGCTTCATTGATTCCGGAGACGCAAAGAACATATCACCAATCATACCCGCATCATCCTTGCTTGTCCTATACTCCATGAAATAGTCGTTTTATTTGCATTTGTAGAAAAACTCTTGGATAACAACTCTTCCTTCCCTGTGTTCGATCCTCGTCTTGGCCATCAAATTGTAAACTTGTTTTTTTTTTTTGTAAGGTTCTTGGGAGACTTGTTGAGCATAGTGAATATCTCATTTGGTTTACAATGAGCCGCAGTCATTTCAACTACAGTACACACTTCATCAGGCGTCATTCTGCCAGCAAACGCATTCCCGAACAAGCTACTTCCAATAGGATGGTTGTGGGTACCTAACATTACAGTAAGTATCCAAGCCCCTATATGCTTCTCTAGAAGCTTTAATTCGAACCAACATCTACGTTTCTTCATCTTTATGTTTTTCCTCACTCCCTTAGCTTTTGAGTAATTCACTCATCCTCTATCACAGATAAGCTGAAGTTTTCCAGATTTTGTTGTAGTAGGTGCTCTACTCCTTTCATGGACTATGAAGAAGTTATTGACTTCAGCAATCTTTACTGACCAGCTCACCCCCTCTTGTCTAGAGGCGAATACCAAGTCATTTGCAAACAACTCTGAGTAATCAACAAAGACGTAGTGTTCTTATTCTACTGCAATATCGAATTGTGGTGTAGTAGGCAAAGGACGAAACACATTTAAGCTACTTGTGTCTGAAGGTGGCCTCACCAAATGCGAAGGCCATTGCGTCAAACCGTAACCGGTTCCAAAAGATCCAGTGTTGATATCACCAAACTGTGATTGTGGTTTTTCCCATGTTGTTGCATTTTCGGTCCCATATTGAGGTTCCCCAAGAGATTCAATACCCAAATCAAACAAAGGTATGTCGTTGATGTATGACGGAGGTGGTGAGTAGTCATTAAGAGTTATGTTGTTTACTCCAGTAAACACAGAGAAGTTCATCTATGCACAAACACAAAGATAACAAACCAGTTAAGCTTCTGTATGGCAATTCCACATGTCACGTATGGCTGCACTCCATGCGTCGCGTATGACCACTAACCATACGTGACGCATGGTTACTGTCAATATGTGACGTGTGAAAATACAACTAAAGTTTCATTCATTACTGGATTGTGCGAATGATTCTGTTTGAAAATTTGTGTTTCATTAACATTTCAAACATCACATTCACAAACCAACATCTTTTGTCATACAACTAATACCTTTAACATGTGAAATTCATAAAACCTAACTAAATCAAACCCTAAAACAAGTCAACACCTTAACAATTAATATTATAATACATTTCAAACATCATAATCACTAAAGTAAACAAAAATTCATAAATCAACATCTTTTGTCATACAAGTAATACCTTTAACATGTGAAATCCATAAAACCTAACTAAATCAAACCCTAAAACAAGTCAACACCTTAAAAATTAATATTGTGAACAAGAATGTTACCTCATTAAGATTATAACTTGAAAATGGTGCTTCTCCACCTCTTTCATTGGTGCATTCCTCTTCATTCTCCATATAGAATGAGCTTTTTGGGGATAAAATGGTGTGTTTTGCTCTCAAGAATGTTCAACAATGGAGTTAAAAGGGTTTTGAAATTTGAAATATGGAAAGAAAGAAAGATAATAGGGGTTAATGTAGGTGTTACGGAAATGGTTAAAATATTAATGGAGTTATTACAGTTTGGTGAGACAAGACGTTCATGCAGGCCTTAGTTCTGAAAAGAAAATCCACACGTCGCGTATGTTCCCATTCCATGCGTGACGTGTGGTTCGTATCCATGCGTGACGTATTAAATGGCATATGATCCCTTTGATCCTTAGTAACACTTATGTGTATATGATTTTCAAACAAAATCAAATTACATATTGTCAAAGGTTGGACAGTTACGCCACGTAAGAAGTCCAAACAAAGGATATGCTACTTTACAAGTTAGAAGTTGTTATTGGGAGTTACCCACATGGTTAAATATCCGTAATAGGCATTGAAAACAAGTTGCATTCCATTCGGACATCGTTTGAGTGTCGTTTCGCCAATTGGGCCTTAAGTCCATTTAAGGCCTTTTTAGGTCTTTTAGCGTTTACGTGCCTCATTTCGTGTGAAAGAGACCTTGTTGCTACTTAATATCCCTAATAAGAGTAAGTTGTATAACAGTTTCAACAATAATCAACGTCAATGTTGTAGAATATACATATTGCGACAAGTTAGGGAAATACGACTAGTATGTTTTTTACAAAGGAGGCAGTACATTAAAAGTTAGAAGTTGTGATTAGGAGTTACCCACATGGTTAAATATCCATAATAGTCATTGAAAACAAGTTTCATTCCATTCGGACATCGTTCGTGGGTCGTTTGGCTGATTTGGGCCTTAAGTCCATTAAGGCCTTTTAGCGTTTACGCATAGTTTCGAGTCCCGTTTTGTATGTGTGAGACCTTATTGGGACTTTATATGCCTTATAACACAATTGTGTATAAATTTTTCAAACATACGAAAACATCAATGTTGTGACCATATATATTGCAACAAGTTAAGCTTGTGATGAGTAGTTTGATGTTTGACAAAGAGGGTGTTACTCTAAAAGCAAAAGTTTTTGATGCAAAGTTACCGACATGGTTAAATATCTCTAATAGGCATTGAAAACAAGTTTCATTCCATTCCGATGAAGTTTCGACGACGTTATGGCGAATTGTGATTTTAAAGCCTTTAAAAACAACACGGAAAATGAATTATTTTACGTGACATAACAACAAATACATTGAAATGGATTACATAAGCAAAAAAAATTGTTAAATCCACACGTCACGCATGGACACAATCCACATGTCACGTGCGGAAGCAAACCATGCGTGACGCATGGACACAATCCATACGCGACGTATGGATTGTTTTGCCTATAAAAGGCCCAACATCGAAACCCTACCATTTTGTTTTCTTCCTCCTTCTCTCCCACGACGCAGCAGCAGCACAAACGCACGGATTTACCCCAAAATCAACCATTTTCAACAACTCTTTGCATATAAGGTATGTACAAATTAAGATTTCATTGTTATGGTAAGATATTGATGTATATATGAGGTTTTGATGTTGTTTTGATAATATTTACATATGTAGATCCAATGTGTATGTTATACTTTGATTAGAAAGGATTAAACTTGTAATATATGAATGAATTGTGTAATTTGTTGATAGTTTCTTGTTGAATTTGATATTTTCATGTGTAGATAGTGTAATTAAGGTTTTGATATTGAATTAGGGTTTTGTGAATTAGGGTTATGAATGAGGGTGTTGAAATTTGATATGGTTTTAATAAAATTATTGAGAAAACTGTTGAATTTCAGAAAAAATGTTGAGATTAGGGTTTTAGAATAGATTCGAAAGCAGTACTGAAGTTCTGGAATGAGCAATTCCACACGTGACGTGTGGATGGTAACCATACGTGACGTGTGGTTAGTAACCATGCATCACGTGTGGTTATGCACATTCCAGATCAAGACTACTATGATTATAAGCATTGTTGTTGTTTGGATAGATTATGAATTTGATTGAGTATGTAACTATAATTTGGTTATGTTTGTGATTATTGAGATGTCCTATTCCGATCAAGAATCTGATATTTCTGATGTTAGTACGGCGTCTAGCATGGCAGACAACTTTGATATGCTTGAATGGGAGAGACAAGAACGTGAGCGACGTGAACGGGAGAGACAAGAACGTGAAAGGGAGAGAGGGGAATCATCCACTAAACCAAGGTTGACCGCACGACAATACAGGAACCTCTTCAGGCCGTTCAACCCTCGTCGTTAGATCTTTCTTTTGAAAATTTATCGACCTTCTTTGTGTGCTTGTTCCTTTGAATGTTGTTTGTTTAGAACTACTTATTATGTTGAACCTTATTATGTTGCAAGAACTACTTGTTTTTCTTAAGAGTGTCTATTTTGTTGGTATGTTGAAAAATGTCGAACCTTGTTATATTTCTTTGTTATATGGTGCGCCATACATATTGCGACTCGTTTCACTTCAAACTAGGTTTCACTTTAAAAGGAAGAAATCTTGATTTTAAGTTACACACATGGTTAAATATCTCTAATAGGCATTGAAACCAAGTTTCATTCCATTCCGATGAAGTTTCGATGACGTTTTTGCCGAATTAGGCTTTATCGCCTTAAAATGAGTTATTCCGTGACGTGTGGATGTATGTTGCAAGAACTACTTGTTTTTCTTAAGAGTGTCTATTTTGTTGTTATGTTGAAAAACGTTGAACCTTGTTATATTTCTTTATTATATGGTGCGCCATACATATTACAACCTCGTTCGGTTTTCAAACTAGGTTTCACTTCAAAAGGATGAAATATTGATTTGAAGTTACACACATGATCAAATAGGCATTATAAGGATTGAAACCAAGTATCATTCCATTTCGATAAAGTCTCGACGACGTTTTTGCCGAATTGGGCTTTATCGCCTTAAAAAAGACACTGAAAATGTGTTATTTTGCACACTTAACTACAAATACATTGAATACATTGAGTATGCTTACATATAACTCAATTAAGTTATGTAAATCCACAAGACACGTGTGGTTGCAATCCACACGTCACGTGTGGTTGTAACCAAGTTCAACACATGATATTAAATCATCTTTTTCTATATCTTTATTTTCTTTCAAAACATTAGGAAACTCCACCGGAAACGCGTTTCCGTCCATTTTTCGAGTGTCGTGTCCGATTAAAAAGTCAACGGAAACGTTGACCTTTTTCGAGCCCTCAGGAGACGTTTCCGATGTATTTTCGGGCGTTTTCGAGTGTCCCGAAATATCTGACACGAGATACGGTCGGTCGTAAGAGTTTACGGGTATCATGATAGAAACTATGTAATTTTTACCTTCAATTTCCCCCCAATCTAAATTTCCATCTCAGTCGTTCTCCTGTCTTCGGCTGCCACGCCAGACCTCTCGCCGACCGCCAGCCACCACTCTTGACCACCACCATCCCTGGCGATCTCCCCCTCTACCCTTTTTATCTTTTCCAACGCCACTACTAATCGCAATCGTTCTTTCTGAACCTAATCTGATTTCAGATTATTCATTTCCCTTTCTTCCTACTTTTATTTTAAGGTTCGTTCTTCTATTAATTCTACCTTTCATTCTCGGTTTGCCCTAATTTCATAAATGGGGGGTTCTGCTTGATTTGGTTTAATCCTGGTTCGATTTGGTTGCTTTTTGTAGTCTCATTAACATGATTTGAATTTCGACTCAATTTTTAATAAATGGAGATAGTTGGGGAAAAGATAGTAGAGGAGTCCAAGTTTCTACTTTATATCAATTTGGATCTGTTTGCCATCTTATTTGGACTACTCCTTCGTCAACGGAAAGGGTGTGCTCGGGTGGGCTGTTTGCCATCTTATGACGCCCATGCACACTACCTGGCTTACCTGCCCAGGTTTGGGTGCAATAGGGGTGAAAGCATCGAGGGTAATCTGAACCCCATTAGGAGAGATTGCTCCTTTTTCATTAGAGATTAGGGTTTCTGTCATAATTTGGGGCTTTATTCAATAAGTGGAGACAAGTATTTCTAGAGGCTTTTGTTGTTGTTTGTAGAATTACACCATGAAATTTGCAGAATGAAGGAAGCTCTTGGACATGGCAATTGCAATGTGTTTGGGAATCAGAGAAAGAGGATGAGTTTGTTGCTGCCGACATTGACGAAGAAGGAGGAAGTGGATGCGATCATCAGAGACACCATTGATCAGGTCCTCGTCCTCCGTTTTGGCCGTCATTCCGACTCCGTCTCTCTCCATCTAGACGACATCGTATGTATTACTTCTCTCTCTTTGTCTCTGCAATTTTTTTTATCAACTTTCTCTATTTTTGCCTCTAGCTCTAACTCTAACTGTGTAATTTCAATTGAAAGCCATTCTGAACCTGTATCAGATTGTCGTCTTTTATTCATCCAGTTTTCAGTCACAACGACGGTTCGGATTAAGATTGTCCTTTCTTCTTTCTTTTTCTGTTGAATCACTTGTTTTTCAGGCCATAGCATCATCAATGATATCTATGGAGTTGTGTTCATTTTATATGACTTAACTGGAATTTGTCATCTTTTTGTTCTGATTGATGAAGCTATCCAAATCAGCACGAGAAGTTTCCAAGTTTGCTACAATAGCACTGGTTGATATTGACTCAGAACACATGCAAGTTTATGTCACTTACTTTGACATCACACTCATACCTTCAACCATCTTTTTCTTTAATGCTCATCACATGAAGATGGACTCTGGGTATTTCTTCTTTTTGGCTAATAGTTATACATGTTCTAATGTTACAACTTACAAATGATATGTTGCTACTGCTTATTTTAAATACTATTGATGAAGGCACATATAATTTACATGTATACTGATTAGTGAAGTGATGATATTACAGGACTGCAGACCATACCAAATGGATTGGCGAGTTTTTCAAGAAACAGGATTTCATTGATGTGGTGGAGGTAAGTAAACAATTTCCTTTGCTCATTAGATATGTGATCTACTTTTACACAGTCTTTTGTAACTTCTTGTACTATACTTGATTGGATGCATTTTTGTAATGTATTAGCTGCAACTTTTTGTTGGTGCAGACTATTTATAGAGGAGCGATGAAGGGGAAGCAGATTGTGACATGTCCTTTGCCGCCTGAACGAGTACCAAAGTTCCAACTCTTATATAAGGGCATCTAGAGCGCGAATGCAACACAAGATTTTAAACTGAGGAAGGTGCAGAATCTTGTTAGAACTAAGAATCTATTGGGGATCTCAAAGCTCACTTGCTTCCTTGGGATTTCTTGTTACCTTAGTAGGACAAGTTTGATAATATCGAATTCAAATGCGTAGAATGCATGTACAGTCATAATATGTATGGCAGGTGACTGAGTTTTTCCTTGTAGTATTAGTTTATGTTGATCATGAATTTGATGTTCTCTTTTCGATTAGATTCATTTGAACTCGAAACATCCTTGTGGTAATAGCTAAAAGTGACAGGGTTGCAGAGAGGAATAAAACCATTTATGAAGTGGTTCATCATAAATCTTCTTCAAGAAAATGTTGGCTAGTATCACAAGAATCTAGTCTTTATAACGTCTCCAAATAGGATTCTCGTATAAATAGCTCATTTATATATCACAAACAGCAATAGCGTCTGTAGTCCAACGGTTAGGATAATTGCCTTCCAAGCAATTTTTCCAAATAAAATATATTTTTCCGGCAGACGCAATTTTTCCAAATAAAATATATTTTTCCTCCATGAATTTCCTTAATATTTTTTGAGCCGAAGGACCAATATCTGTGACAATGTTCTTGAAGTTGAAGTCTGTTTCATCTAAAGTTAAGATGGTGAAAAAAAGCTGTAGTGTTTGGGTTTAGATACTATAGTGACATAGTCCATATAAATTTGGACAATTTCATTCAAGCAAGATTTGGTTTTAAAAAAACAAAACATGACATCATGTTTTTTATTGCCTTTGTTTTTGTAAAAATTAAGCTAGTTTTTTGAAACAATAAGCTACGATTTCAAGCTTTTTTAAACAAATAAGCTAGCTTATTCATACTAATGTCGAACAAGCTTTTTAAACAAATAAGCTAGCTTATTCATACTAATGTGGAACAGATTGAATATATCCATCACCTCAAACTTCACCATACCAAAGTGGAAAACTTTCCAAATTCCAGAATTCATAATTTTCTTGAATTCAGAAAATCCAATACATTTGCAACCTCCCTTGTAAAGAATAACAAAGACTGTTCCCAAAGTTCACCCAACATATGTACTAATGTACTATAGACACTCAGCTTCACAGCATCACCAGCAAACAAAAAGAATTAAAAAATGGATGCATACAAATACAACAATGGAGGAAGAAGAACAATAAAAAACAAATGTACATCAATGAACAAATCACAAAGCAAAACTTTTCATCCAACAACTCATGTGCACGCCATTTTCCTACCCGAAAGATTTCTGTAACTATATAGACAATAAAGATTATAAGAATAAATCTCTTCCATATAATTATAAAAAAAGAAGCTCCAATATCTTACTTGGTTTCTATGTCCCTTTGATGGAAAAGCGTTTGACAGGGATCGTAGCCTTGCTGCTACTTCAGTGAATGTCGGGCGCATGTCAGGATCAGATCCCCAGCATTGTTCCATCAGCTTTTTCCAATCTGAATCACAGTTTTCTGGAATAGGAGGCCGAAGAGTGTCCTTCAAAATTCCACCTTTACAAATTTCAAAGAAAAATAAGACATTTAGCAAAATATAAGCTATTTTGATACTCAGCTCCGGGATGTAACACGGCTTTCATAATCGTTACCTATGATTGTGCCGCAATGCATATTTGCATATGGCTCTTCACCAGTCAAGATCTCCCACATTGCAATGCCGAATGAGAAAACATCAACCTGGAACGGAAAATAAGAAGGCCTTGAAAATATTGCCTTATAGTTATAGGATGGAGATGTGTCATGTGTAGAGAGAAAATATAGGGTTTTTAATACCTTCTCAGAGACTTTATTGCTGGTACCATTTAACAATTCTGGAGCCATCCATGGGAGAGTTCCCCGAACACCACCAGAGACCAGAGTGTTCCGTTTGATTCTTGATAAGCCAAAATCTCCTACCTGAGAATCTTATTGTACTTAAAAATGTGTTTTCATCTCAATTACTCCATGTAATTAGCATTTCCCGTCATTAAGTTGTTGGAAAGATGGGCTTCAGAATTTTCAGAAGCAAAATGATCATTAAGAAACACTTGAATTTTGTCTTTTTCTTTCCAGAAAATTACCTTGCATATGGGTCGTTGTGGATCTCTCATATTGACAAGCAGATTGTCACATTTAAGATCAAAATGGACAATGTTTCTTGAATGCAGGTACTCCATTCCAATAGCAGCATCCAATGCAATCATAAGCTTCTTGCGACGATCAAGTGTTCTGTTAAAAGAAGAAGAAAATATAAGCAGTAATATTGACAAAATACTGCAAACTGGAAACAAACTGGGATGGAAAAGTGTAGGTGACCTGTCTTTCTTCAATAGTACATGCCTAAGTGAACCATTCACCATGAACTCTGTCACTGTTGCTAAGGTTCCATCTGCACCATCTGGGACCACTCCATAAAATGCAACCACATTTGGATGATGAAGTTTTGAAAGAATTTGCGCTTCTCTCCAGAAATCCCTTGTCTGATATATTGAACAAACAATTTATTGTGTTGATGATATATATAATATGCAGAAGGTGACTAAAGATCCAAGCTAGATGCTTTGAAAATTATAAAAATACAGAAAAGTGAAACAAAAAATATAAATAAAAGGAAGCAATCCATCCATTATTTCAACTGATAAAAAAAGGAAGCACTTGTAGCATTTGGTTGATAGGAACACCTACCAACCGTTCTTGCTCTGAAGATCTTCCAGAAAAGCAACTTTTCTTAATTCTTTTAATAGCAATGTCTGTTCCTCGCCATTTCCCATGAAAAACAGTTCCATAAGTACCAGATCCTAATTCTCGCAGATCTTCAAGATCAGCATTCTTTATGATCTGTATAAGAAGGATAGTATTAGAAAAACTACAATACAAAAGTGCAACTACAGAATTGGTAAAAAGAGGAGCAAAATTCAGGATATCACATGTAAACAACAACGGCTAGCTTTGTTTGGTATAAATTAGCATATGAGAATGAAGAGGATAACCTACTAGTAGACACGTAAACAAGCATCCTAAATCCATTAATTTCCAAGATGCATATAACATAAAACACAAAAATATTAAAAGCATGTGTCGTTAGTTAGAAATCAATCACAATAGAAGAATCAGAGACCTGCAATCCATAGTTGCAGGCTTCCCTTTCAGCCATTACAGCGACATTCATACTTTTGTTCATTTGCATCTTTTGACCATTATAATCCTGCCCCAAAATACACGAATAAAAATTATGTTTATATAAATACTTGATATGAAAAAGTGATACCTCAGAGTCAACTAACCTGTATATCAGCTGTAATAGGCGATGACAGTTCATTAACAATTGAATCGACCATACATGGCATAAGAGATGATGAAAACCCAACTCCACTGGGCACAGATTCAGGCACATCTTCAATAACAATAAGAGGTTCAAGCTGATTCTGGTCATTTTTCTTACTCAAAGAGTCTTCTTGAGCAGAAATGCCATGGTTCACTGACTTACGATCCACATATTCAGCTTTCATCATCGGAGACTTATCTTCAGGAAAAGTAGAAATTTTGTCAGACTGGAGAGGCTCTTTACACTGGGCTGCATCTACGTTAGTATACTGAGGAAACCAGGAATACGAGACCTTATCATTTTGCAAGTGAGAGCCCAGACCGGCATTGTTATAATCGAAAGGACTTAAATCTGGTGCTTTAGTTCTTGCATCAAAGTCTTTGGAGAAAACATTTTCAAGATTCTGCTTAGGATGTTCATATGGGAAATGTTGTTCAGGGTATGCATGTTGATTCTGAGTAGGATTAACAGGCAATACAGTACCAAGAGGTTTTGAAATTGGAGCTAATTCTTGGAGATCAAGAATCGGCTGATAGAATGGTGAACTTCCTTTTATCATGTCAATACTAAATAGATTGGTTTCATTTGTGTTCTGCTTCACCAACTCGGGATTATCTTGAGCATGTATGGTGGTGTCAGAGTATTGGCTTCTAGAGACAATTGGGTCCAAATCAAGATAACCAAGAAGATCTACTTGTTCCTGGCACGGACTGGACTTAATGTCCACCATCTTATTCTGAACATCCATATCAACATGGTTAAAATTTCCTTGTAACTGCAATTGTTTGTCCCATATGGCTTCTTGTGAACAATAGGCATACTTTTCTTCGTAATGCTGCAGCTGTGAGTCAGAGAAAGCATGAGTCATACCATGTTGTGAAGCAATAGAGTCTGTGGATCTCAACACACAGCCTCGATCATCTTGTGACATGCTTTTCTCACGATGTAGTAACCCATTTTCAGGAGAATCCAAATCCAAAAGACAACTATGAGCATGAGTATTATTAAATTTGGATACTGGAGCTTGAATATGTTGACCACCACAAGTACTACCAGTTTCACTTTTGTCTTGTCCACAATTAACATCAGAAAGCTGTGGCTGGCCACTAATCAGATCTCCTTGCTGAACGAGCCTTGAAAACGAGGATTCCTGGGAAGCACTCATATTTCCACAAACAATTGGGACACTGTCAAATTTTCCAGCAAAATTAGCCACTTGATTCAACCCAAGAGGCTCGGCTGAGGTTTTCCAAGGTCTAGGGTCATGTATGCCATTAACAGCAACAACATATTCATAATCAGAGCTGGAAGGCTGAACAGAAGACGCCTCAAACCCTGACTGACTTACACTCTCACTGTTAGGGATAAGAAAGATCCTTAATCTTTGAGACCCGGAAAATCCTTCAAGCCCATTGTACTCCTCCAGCATATTCTCCAGATCCTCGTCAGACGAGACAGAAATAAGTGCATCAATATCTTCACCTGGGAGCTGGTACTTAATTGCATGAGCATGTTTGCAGATACGTGAGGTTTTGCTCAAAAGCTCATTCCATGAAAGATTCTTGCTAACAGAAATAATGTGAGTCTCTCCTCCAACATATCTTAGTGTAGCATCACTTGGCCTGGGCAAAATTTTACCACCAAAGCTGCAAAGGATTCTCAACTTCCCTGGTTGAGAAATATCTCGTGCCTCATAATTTAAGCAGGAAACAGAAGACTGCTGTATATTAATAGGCATAATCCTCGGTCCAAAATTACCCTGATTAAAATTATATTCGCCATAACCCTCTTGCATCCTATCTGTATGCGTCAAATTATCAACCTCTGAAGATAAATGCCTCGAAGAACAAAAATCAGACAATTCTGAGCTACTTTCAGAATCCATCCTGCATAGACCAAGAATTCTGGCAAAATCCTCGTATCCCATTTGAGAGTCCTGATCTACTGCAATACTGATACTTGTACCATGACTCTGAGCTACAGATGGTGTTACTGGAGCCGCCCTTGGAGTCAGACGATCAAGAAACTCAGAAGAAAACTCTTCTCCTGTCTGTATCGAGATATATGAACTTACATTATTTTCAGGTGATGGCCTTCCAAAAGCTGCATTTGTTTCATCCCCAGGCCTCTTATCTGAGGCATCATTCACTTCTACTTTCATTGGTTCAAGAAACCCTTATGTGTACAGGATTTCTCAAAAATGGATTTAAACTCCTTTCAATTCACTGTCAAGGAACAGCAACACTTTTCAGATGATCAGATACTTCCAATCAAACAAAATTCATTTGTCAACACAAAAAGAGAGAGAATCAGCCAGCATCTATAGTGGATTTGCAATTTCACTACCCCTTACAAGATCAAAATTTTCTATGATACAACCGAAATTCGGTGATTAAGGCTTTCCCTTCGCACCACGGATCTAGAAGCGGCGTAGTACCACACCAAACAAAATCAGCCCAATTTCCACTCTTCACCTCAGCAACATTGCGATACCAAAAGGTTCGGAATCGATCCGTACACGGATTTAAAAAAACCTAGAACATGAAATTTTCATGATCATCGATTAACAGCTAGAGCTATAATACACACAAAGAATAAATTTAAACAAAAATAAAAAGCATACACCCTGTTACCTGTTAAAACCTGTTTCCCGGGGGTCCACACGGTGTAGCCATTATTCATCAACGCAAAATTCTCACCGATCGCCTCCAACAAGTAATTCGAAACCAAATTAACCCGATAAACCTCTTCTTCTTTTTTGGATTATTAGGGAGAAGGCAATCGCGAAATTGCGTGGGGGTGAATCGGAGGAGTGGAGTCGCTTAATCCAACAACTCGAAACAAATGGCGCCGGAGGAAGCCGACATTGCCGGAAAATAGGCGGGATTAACAGAGAGATTCAATATGAAGGGAGAAGAGAGGGATGATGAAATTGCTTACCCATTATGAACTGGAAAAATAAAGGACAGAAATTTTGATCCCCGATTTTCTTTTTTTCTTTCGAAATTTTGTGACAAACTCATTCGATTTGGCACTTTTTCTAAAATGAATCTCTGTCCTACGTGGCATGTTATTTGAAGTGTTTTTATTCTTGTGGAAGCTTTTGAAGTTGAGAGGGAAAGATGGGCTTGTGAGTACCCGCCACATCTTCATTAGGCCCATGGGCTTTCTTACCATGTGATGCATTCTTTTTCGGAATTAAATATGATTTAATTTGTTAAAATATTAATAATTGAGAAGAACTGAGTAAAATCCCGATCTGGATTACTTTTTTTGGTTAAGGAAAGAATTACACATGTCGCAACGATTATGCATTGACCAGCCTAGAGCATCCTTGCGGATGAGAACACGAAGTTCTATATCAGAATTCATCATAGACACTGGAGAAACGAGACTGAATTTAACAATTTTATAAGTCGGGCCGTTAATCTCTCTGAAAATGTGTCTAATTTGAGGGTTATGGAAGAAACGGAGATCAACAAGGATGTCTGCGACCACCATCTCAATCTCCCAAGAACTTTGCCACATACCCTTGAGAGCATTTATAAGAGTAAGATTATCTCCCTCAATTTCTATTTGTTTCAGGTTTAATTGTCGTGCCATTTTGAGGCTGTTTTTTAGAGCTAGAGCTTCTGCCATGATTGGTGATTTTATTCTCCAGGGTTGTCCTTCCATCTGTATTACTTTGTCTTCATGATTTCGAATGATATATCCTCAAATTGCTTGTTTATTTTGTATGCATGATCCGTCAAAATTGATTTTTATAGTTATTTTCTTATGGTTTTGACCAATTGAGGTTCCTCTTTTTCTTGGTTAGGGCAGGGTTCTTTTTTGGGATATCTTCTTGATCATTTTCATGTTTCTTAATCTGATTTCAATTATTCAAAAGTTTATGGATAAAGATTTTAAGATCTTTAATTTTCTCTGACGGATCTGTGTTAAATGTGATTTGGTTTCTATGTAACCAAATCCCCCACCACGAGGTACCAAGGCATATAAATTCTTGCTTTGTGAGCTCTTGTATTAGTTCCATTATTAATTGTGTGGGTCTTTTATTGGAGGTTTGTAAGTTTCTTATACTATCCTAAAAGGGAAAAACAATTCACGGTTCTAGTTAGGAGTTTAAGAATGTAGATTTAAAATGATTGAAATAAAATAGGTAGAATTTTGTGTAAAATTTTGATCTTTTATACGATTCTACATGAGATTCTCGTGCGTAACAGACCATAATCTATCTTATATATTAAAGTTGAGCCCTTTTGAGCTCTTAGAGTGAATTTAGGAAAGTTGTTAGGCTATATATTTATTTTTTAAAAACATTATTAACATATTAACAAAGTACATTAAGAAAAATAAAAACATAAATTTGGAGCAAATTATTTTCTAGGTTTAAGTAAACTTAATCTATCTAATTATTATTCATCTATTTTACTTTTGATATATAATGAAATTTGAGGCAATATAAAACTATAAATATCTAACTATGTTAAAAAATAACGAGAACTTAATAAAACTCAGTATCAGTTATACTTTTAATTATCCACTAAAAATTTGATAGGTAACCAATGAAAAAATACATAAATATATTTTATTTATTATAGATATTTATTGAGGTTGTAGCAATAGAAAATATTATAAATTATATAAAACATGTATCAAAACCGATTATAAAATTATAATCAAGTAATTATATAAACATATCCTCGTGCATGGCACGGGTCTTGCACTAGTGTTATATAAGAGGAAGGATCAAATGAGAACTAGGCTTAAAATAAGAACCCCTCTTAAAGTGAGAACTCTTTCTAAACCGTTAGATCTACTTCATCAACGGTTCAGATTGTTTCTAAATCACAGTAGAAGGCAAAACAAGGGACGGTGGCAAACTTGTAAATAGATGGGAAAATAAAACAATTTACTCACGTACCCCTGAACTTTAACATTCTCAATCTATCAATTCCATGGCGTCGATCGATTCCATGGCGCGGGGAAAGATTTCCCCGATGGCGCGGGGAAGCTCTCCAACACTCAAATACTCAATCAAAAAATGAACCTGCATTCAAACTCTCTCCGGGAACATCACGATTCTGAGGACTTACGAGTGATCACTTTATTTTTAGGATCGGAAAGTGTTGATGGAGTTAGGGCACCAGAAGAAGCAACAAAAATGTCGTTAGGGCATCGGAACATGGAGCTCTCTTAAGAATTTAGGTCCAGAGCTCGTCCGAGGGTTTTCTGGCGGAAGGAATTTGCAGGAATTGGTCGACGAGAGTGATTCCTAGGGTTTTGCAGGAGCTGAAAGACCACTTTGACGACACTTCATCAGACGTTTGTGGCGTCGAATGCTTCCAAGCTGGATTGCCCAATCGTCTATGCCAACAGTGGATTCTTCACCATGATTGCTTACTCTTCAAAGGAGTTTATAGGAAGAAATTGGTAATTTAGTAGCTAATTGCTTTCTTCTACTTCTCTGATAAGAATTGGGACTGATAATAATTAAGTATGTTAGTGCAACTGCAACCAAAATGAATTTAGGAATGAAGAATAATTTTTCAAAGCACATAAACAGGTACCACTTTCTTTTAGGGGCAGAAACATACTAGAATTAAGTAGATAAGATTGAGGTGCAGTTCGAGCGGGGAAGAGCTACTGTGGGAGGCTGATGAATAACAAGAAAAATCGAACAACATTTTGGATCAACTTGTCTTCATCAAAGGTTGTTGAATGTTACTGCACAAAAGTTGTTCGTAGAAATGCCTCAAGATATTATTGTGCTCCACAGAAAAGGATAGCATCGCTGACCAATAAGTGAATTATGTTACTCCAGGTACTTCGGAAAATGGCTATTATGAAGCTAGTAATTTCGTTACTTCCAAACTTGTGGCTTTGAATCTAGGCTATAAAAAATAGCACAACGTTTGAAGACTATATGCTTTAGCTGAGATAGTGGTTGTGTTGAAGCTAGTAATATATGCTTTGGGTTCATAGTGTATTCAGTGACAACAATTCATATGAAGCACATACGAAGTTCATATAGGTTTTCTGCTATCTTCTTTGAACTTCATTTGAGTTGTTTCTGTTGTTGTTGTGTTTGGAAATAACAAAATTACTAGCTATGAAAAAGTTAGTAATTTCGTTATTTCCAAACTTGTGGCATTGAATCTTAGTTGGTATGTTTCTGTTGTTGTTGTGCTTGCTGCTATCTTTTTTCATGGCTGAGGTACTGAGTTGCTGCTATTTTTTATCGTTGAGTTCCTGAGATGTTGTTGCTGTGCTCCAATTATTGTATAAAATGGCATTTGTCGTAGCAAAAAGAATATGTGGAAAGCTCTCAGTATCTTATTCTTCCTCTTTAGGCAAAGACTTTCACGTAGTTACGGTTGGTTACATTTTCCCCTTACTAGATGTCATGCGTCCATCCCTTTGTAGAGTAATATCCTTCACATATGGTGTTTGTGCTCTTGTGCTCCATGTATCATGACATTTAGCTGTCTGGCATTTTGTATTGAGGCTTACTTATAAGAATATGTGGAAACCATAGTTTTCACTTTTTCTATTGGATATGTTTTAGCTGTTTTTTTAACTTACTGGCAATTTTTTCTGCCTCTTCAGAATTCTTGTGCAGATCTCCCTTGCAGAAGTTTAGTATGGAACAAACAAATAAAACTCAACAATCATGTGACGTTATTACAGATGGTTTCAAGACCACAAATATCTTCAAATCTATATAATCCTCTAAGGTAAAATATTGTTTTATACCAATTCCCTATCGTCTGAATGCATGTTCTTTTTGTCTTATAGAAGTAATCCTTTTTACTGAATGAAATATTGTTATACAGTATAGAACATGAAGGTATTTATGGGGTTTTCCTAGTTTATGCTTGAGCTGGTGCCTCCTGGTGCACCGACAGTGCTCAGTGATGGGCCATTATTTCCACCACTGCTAATAAATATCAACTGGTGCTTGTTTACAACCTAGTTACAAGAAAAATAAATTTTATGAGTCTGTAATATTTGTTACTACAGAGCTAATAGTATTATTTCTAGCCAATTTTAGTAAAACAACGATTATCAACTCAAGGATCACCTCACTAGACAGGTCATGTTGATGAGATTGCATTTATGCTGCAAGTATTAAATGCATCACCAATGTGCAGGTAATGCACTGATCACCAATGTGCAGGTAATACTTTTCTGGACAGCAGATGGAGCAATGGACTGATCACTAATATCATCATATTTTTATGTTTTTCTTTGGATATGATTACATGGTATTTTTGATAAAGTTTCCTTAATGTACTTCTATAAGTCTATTAGCTCAAATATGGAAGAGCAATGTGTTTTTAAACACATGACGTGAGTTCGAATCTCACATAGACTACGAAATAGAAAAAATAGTAATGAACCTGTGAGGGAAAATAAATGAACCTACAAGGGAAAACTCATGAACTTACAAGATAAGTTTAATGAATCTGTTAAAAATTCTAATGAATATATAAGAGTTTCACTTGCAGCTTCATTAGTTTCTATATATCTCATTTTTTTAATTTTTCATCAAAAGTACTAAAATATTCAGCAGGTTCACGAAAAGAAAATGTTTCTTAAGATCATTAATTTTTATTTACAAGTTCATTAGTTTTTATTTGTAGGTTCACTAGTTTTTACTTGCAGGTTCATTTGTTTTCACTTGCGGATTCATTAGTTTAGACGTTTCTTTACTTCTCACTTGTGGGTTCATAGGTTCAATAAACCCATAAACATGTAAAAAAAGTCCGATCAACCCATACGACAAAACTCATGAACCTGCAAAAAGAAAAAAATCATCAATTAAGAAAAATCATGAACTCGTAAGTTAGATTCAATGGACCCATAAATTAAAACTCGTGAACTTGCAAGTTAAAATTAGGAACTAGATGTTATAACGTACAAATTAAAATGTAACTATAGAAAAAGAAATTTAATGAACCTGAAAAAACAATTTAATGAACCCGCTTGAAATCGGATAGGCCACTTGAAGGGATAAGGTTCATCGCATACGTGAACTAGGTTCATCGCATACGTGAACTAGATTCATCGCATACGTGAACCAAGAGAATGACAATCGGGCAATGCACCTTCACCAATTGTTAAACTCAAATGACCAGCAACAAAGCCCACCAACAAGCCATAAAGATAACCCCGACTAAGCTGGAATTCAGGTTAATTAATGGAAACAGATCATCAGTAAAAATCAAGGTAGGAAGTATTTTTATTACTAATCAATAAAGTAGTTTCTTGTAAGTTTACATTGTAAGCCAAGAGAATGACAATCGACTCAGTGATCGCTAATATAAAACTGATCACAAATCTGTCTCAATGAGTAATGATCACCACTTCTAGTATCATAGTTATCTTCAAGTGAATCATCACATTACAACCGATGTACCTAAAACTTAGTTTGGATGAACCTCTACATGAGAATAAATGTACCTACAAGTAAATGTTTGATGAACCATTACATGAAAACCAATGAACCTATAAGTAAATGTTTGATGAACCATTACATGAAAACCAATGAACCTACAAGTTATTTTTGATGAACCACTACATGAAAACCAATGTACCTATAAGTAATTTTTGATGAACCATTACATGGAACCCGATGTACATACAATTAGTTTTGATGAACTGTCAAATGAAACTTTAAAACCAATGTACCTACAAGATAGCTTTTATGAACCTTTACTTGAAAATTAATGTACCTATAAGTAAGTTTCAATGAACTATTATAAATATACAGACAAATGAGCAAATTCAATAGAAACAAAATTAGAAAAAATCCATCTGAATCAACGGTACAGTCAAATTTGGTCTTCGATGGCACTGAAATTCAAAATAACTAAAAACAAGATAGAAAAAAGAACAGCAAGCCATTTGAAAGAGAAGATTATTATGAAAGAAGAAGGCAATAGAGTGCTAGCATCGATAAGATATCATGTTTCAGAAAGCAATTAGATCATACAAGAATATGAATGTGAAGCGAACTTGTTCACAACTCTTCCCCCAGAAATCTGAGCCGCCCTCTGTTATCTGCAACAAGCAAATATGAGTTTAGTTGAATTCTCAGATAAGCACTTCAGGCAATGAATTAGAAAAATAAAACAGTTAGAACTAAGGTTTACATTTTCCATCACATAAGCAACAAGTAAGCTAAAATGGGGATTTGTCATGTCTCTCGTTGTCTTGATCCAGACCACCATCAACAGTTCCACAATTTTTGCAAGAACAATATACACAATGGCAGTCACCATAAGGAAACTTCTTTCATTGGTGTACCTTCTTCCTACAGATTCAAACTTCTTTCTTGCAAGTTCATGCTATACTTGAGTTGAGGTTCAAACGTTCATGAACCTACAAAATACAAGCCAACGAAGGGCGCTATGCGCACTTCGTATGTTTATTATTCTTACGAGGCGCGCATAGCGCGCTTCGTTTTAAACCATTAATGATAAAATGATCATGAACTTTCTTGATTATAGGCACAAATCTACTTGTTCAAAACCATACGTGAGCTAGGTTCATCGCATACGTGAGCTAGGTTCATCGCATACGTGAGCTAGGTTCATCGCATACGTGAGCTAGGTTCATCGCATACGTGAGCTAGGTTCATCGCATACGTGAACTAGGTTCATCGCAGGTTCATGACGAGAGATTTGCATGTTCATGACGATAGACTTGCAGGTTCACGATGGTAGCCTTGCAGGTTCATTGATTTTTTGCAGGTTCATAAGATTACATTAACAAAATATTTTTATACGGTCATGAGTTTACATTAAAAAAATTAATCAATGAACCTATACACATAAATCATTGAACCTGAACATTTGAAGTGGTGAACTTGTAAGTGTAAATCAATGAACATGTATAAATAAATCAATGAACCCATAAGTAAAGACTGATGAACCTGTACGTTAGAACTCATGAACCTTGATTTACAAATGAAGTTTTATAAATTTTATAATATAAGTTCACAAAATTTTAACTGTAGATTCATATGATTTAGAAAATAGGTTCACAAACTTATAACTTGTCTAAGTGTAAAAAGAAAAGCATTTTATGCATAAAATTAGTTGAACCTATGCTTAATATCACTTGAACCTCATATACTAAATCAATGAGCTTCTTTTTGTACTTACACGATAATGGTTTAGTTGAAGTTGTGAACCTATGAAATTGTGAACCTGTGAACCTGTAAACCTGTGAACTTAGCCAAAGTCGTAAAATAAGCAGTGACGACTACAAGCGTGCTAAGGTACAAACGAACAAAAAAATACTAAAGTTTCAAGATTTATTTATGTAGGTTCAATGACTTGCCTATACAGGTTCAATGATTTACTAATGCAGGTTCAAAAGTTTATACATAAAGGTTCAATGGTTTACTCATATAAGCTCAATGAAAATAAGTCTTAAAAATTTACCTTAAGTTCATAAAAATTTACTTTTAAGTTCTTAAAAAGTCTTTTGGATATGATGGTTTGTAACCATGACCTTGCAAGTTCAATTTCTTGTGTTAGAAAACCTATTTAAGACCATTAACCATTGAGGCGATTAAAAGAGAATTTTTAAATCACATTTGACTTGTAGGTTCATTATTTTGTTGTTGCAGGTTCAAGTGTTGTTTCTTGCAAGTTCATCAATTAATTTGATACCGTAAGTTCATTACTTAATCGAGTTCATGAGTTTACACATCAGATTCATAAGCTTACACTTGTAGTTTTTTTTACAAGTCCATTCAATTTATCTTTCAGGTTCAGGAGTTTTCCTCCGCAACTCTCGTATGTTTCTTTTATTAGATAACCAAAATATAGAAAATTCTAATTCCACATAAATTCAAATAAAATAACCTAAAAGCTACAAACAAAATAACCTAAAAGCTACAAACAAGTAACCAAGGTACAATAAATAGCTAAAAATGGTACACTTCTTCAAATAACCAAGATACTTGTCTACTTAGTGTCTTTACATAAGTAGTTTAGAAGAGATATAATACTAAGAATGGTGTATACTTCTTCAAAAAACACAGTAAGCAAGTTTTTTTGAGCAGAAAAAGAAAGAGATTAATTAAGGAGAAACTAAATCAAAGTTGGTAATTCACGTGAAAAAACTGAAGGAAAGAAATGAAAACAAACAACTTGAGGACAGTCTGACTCAAGCAGAAGGTGAGAAACACCTAGCGAGCCGCAACAGAGCAACACCCATCTGCAACTTCAACATCCTTTGTAGAATCAACTCTCCTACTACCATACATTTGAATCACACCAGGAGAGTCGCACACCAGAAAACCGATCCCGCATCCGGCGTCATCATTGACAGCAAGAAAATCAAGCTAAAGCCTAAAGAAAATCAAGCTTGTTTCTGACAGCCCAATCTCTAGCATTTTCAAGCCAGTTATGGAATCTTTTTTCTTGTTGAATATTGTAAATAGAACTGGATATTAACTTCCACAAACAACAAAAAGAGAAATTCCTGTCTTCCAGACATTCAGAATGGGGTCAAGGACCAGAAGGATCCATTAGGCCATCTAACAAACACTAACATTTTGGGACGAATGTCTTCTTGGCTCAATTATGACCTATTATAATCGAATAGCAAAACCTACAGGAATTTGGGTGTGTTAGTTACAGTTGGCTTCTTAAGAAAATACAGAAGATAATGTGCACTCACCAAATATAGAGAAGAAGAACATGAAAGTTGTGGACATTTGAGCATCCATGTTCCCAGGATGCCCAACAATTAAGTCTCCAATGCAGTGGAGTGCCTAAAAATGAAATTAACCACACCTATTATGTATTATCCAGTGTTACTACCTTGTATCAACACACACACAAACTTACCGCACAATCCACAACAACTGGAGCCCGATGGTTTTCAACACCTAGCATGAGTAGATTGTCCAAAACCCTTTTCTACAAACAATCCAGCAAAAATATCAAGAGCAAAAATATCCTGAACACTATGATATAGGTTCATGATTAATAGTTATAGGTTCATGAAAACTACTATATAGGTTCATGATTAATAGTTGTAGGTTCATGAACACTAGATATGAGGTTGGATGCTTTTTCTAACAGAAACAATCAGTAGCATATCACAGGATAACAACAGTTACAAACCACTTGAAAATCTATCATGAAGAACATGTGCCACAAAAAGAAAAACAAAAAATTGTGTAAATACTACAACTTGCTGGGAATTCATCAATCAAGTTTGCTAAGGTACTTCAGCTTGCTGGGAATTCATCAATCAAGTTTGTTGAAGTACCTTAACATAGTTAGATCTGCCACAAGCTGAAGTACCTTAACTTGATTGATGATAGTAATACAGTGAATCACATAGATAATCCACTCAAGAACATATCTTTAGCTATACCTTATGATAAGCAAAGAAAATGGAAGATCCACAATGAAAGTGAAAGAATTAGATAATCTAGCAGGATTTGGATAAAGTTAAAGATCAAAGGAAGCAAAGAACACAAATATCCACCCAGGATGGAAATAAAATGTATATAGGACTCTCCTACAAACCAAAATCTATATGAGGTTCATTGCTCCATCAATATTCCAGAAGCTGAGAAATGCCAACAAAAATAAATGTGCATTGCTCAATCAATCTCCCAGAAGCATTGAAATGCCAACAAAAATTCATTGATCTGCCACAGAAACTATGTGCTTACCAATGATAAGCAAATTCATTGAAGGGCTAAACTTAAACACCATTCCACTATAATAGCAAAAACTGTAAACAAAAAAACAGATAATAATCACAAATTAGACACAAATAATCACAAGATGACCAGCAACACCAACTAGTACCGCCAAAACAATAAAGTCCAACACCAGTAACTTAAACACCATACGAGGGCTGACTTATTGTTGCTTCACAAACCAGTAAAAACCATTAAAAACAGAAACTATGTACTGTACCTTTTCACGTGAACCTAAATACACGAGAAAAGAATATTCTAGTAAGTAGTACTACTTTAGAATAATAGAGTCAGATAAGAAACAGATATAAAAATCTTATTACCATCAAAATAGCATGACTACAAGAGGATTCAGTATTCAACTTCATATTTGGCAATGATGGTGGTGGTGCATTCTGAAGCATGAAAAACACTTCAGAATCTTGTTGATATTCATCTATCATTTCTTCATTGTTCTTGGGATCTTGACCATGAACTTCCAAGTTCATGACCATGAACTTCCAAGTTCACCTAAGAGTAGTCCACTTGAACCTCACCCGCTACAAAAACACGTACACAACCAAAATTTGATGTTAATAAACGGTTTAAATCATAAGAAAGGTGGAATAAGAAAACAGTTGCAGCTGAGTCACCTCGAAGATAGATAGCTTGGCAAGGCGAGAAGCCGAATAAAATGTTGCAGTAGACTGCAACATGCAACAAAATCAGTTAAAAAACAGGGAACAGAGAGAAGAAGCTGCTGTCAACCCAAGTTCATTAAAGTATGCTTATAAGTGCAGTGATTTACACTTACAGGTTCAGCAGAAGAACATTTTTTGAGCACGAGGAGTTAGAGAAGCTGCTGTCAACTCAATCTGAACATCCAACTACGTGCATCAAGTTTGGAAGAACATTGTGACCTAAGTTCAAGTACACGCTTGGCACGAGGAGTGAATGGGATTTCGACAGCCCCGAATCCACTGCCCCTTCCAATTACCTTCTCAACATCACTGCAAAAAAATTCAACCAAACCAAGGTACTAGATGAAACCCTAACTGTTGGAACTCGGATTTGTTGGAACCTCATTCCAACGGAAGGGAAACCGGCAACACTCCGGATTCCCGAGTCTTTGTCTTTTCTTCTTTCCACAAGCTCTCATGGCTCTCTCGTTTCTAAAGGAAATAACCCCAGATTCCTGCAAGAGCTAAACCCGGAGATGTGGCTCCCCGAGAAGGCACTCCGACGCTCAAGTCAGTAATCGTATAAACAATGTAATTGTCAAACTATATTTCAAGGGGATGAGAATAATTAATTTATACCGGAAGGAGATTTAAAAAGATTATTGTGCATTATTAAGAGTAGGTGAATATCATGCTTAACCCTTTAGTCAACCAAATTATAATCCTCGCGAGCCTCGTGTAATGCAAGCCCCAGACAGATTTTATGCTTAAAAGCCAAATAATTGATTAACCAATAACTTGATGGTTATCCCATTAATTGTTCACCAATGCTCTCAACATATATGTTAACTATATATCAAGTAATTAATTAGTGTCATATACGTTAGCCTTTGATTCATGGTACAAGTATGACAAAAGGCATCTATTAACTAATAAGTAATAACTATTCACGCGAGCATCATATCGACTCTTTCCATGCAAACGACAGGCACGCGAGTTTCATACGAAATAATATTCCATAACTACTTACAGATCGGATAGGGTTCGCGAACAAAACTATACCTCGATCGGAAGTCGACAACGATCATTAGATATGGACGAAGGTCGCGAGCATTGGAGGAAGATCAAGATGGGTTCAAGAGCGGGGACGTAGTGCAGTCGGAAGGAGACCGATATTAACCGCAAGGCTAAAGCAAAGGTCGCGAGCTTGATCAGGACTCACGAGGTGGGACGTGAGCAACCTAAAGCTCGCGAGAAGGATCGTCCAAAACTTCATTCACTTTACTACAGTGCTGCATTCTTCAAAACAGTGTCTCGCGAGCAAGGCTATGTCTCGAGCCATGATTCTGTATCGATCGCTTGGTGTGGGTGGACGTCGTTAGTGGTCGTCGGTTTAAGAAATACCCCGATCCAGCCGGGAGAAGGCGGAGCTCACCCGAGAGAGAGAGAGAGAGGAAGGCGGGGCTCGGAGGTGGAGCTCGTCTGAACGAACAACCGAGCATGTTGAATCTGAGAATTCAATCATGGAAATTCCACCGAGATCCCTTCGAAGAGGGAGATCAGTCGCTCGTCTCCGGCAAACGACCATGAGGATCGAGACGACATCGATCCTGGGCTGAGATGTGGCTCGGTCAATGTTCGACGTGCTCATCTAGTCGGGGATCGAGGTTGATCGTACAATCCCGGGCTCCCCTCATATGTCTTAGACGAGATCGCCATTGTTGGGCGAGCTCCTTTTCCGCCATCGACGGGTTCTTGAGAATGAGGAGGCTAGATCTTATTTTCGATCTCTCTCTGTCTCTCTTTCCATCTGCCTTCTTCCCCAAGTCTTACCCTCCCTTCGTTTCGAGCACAACACACGCATATTTATACTAACTCTTGCAACACTAACAATAACCAAACGAAGATTCCAAATTTTCCCCAAATTTGTCAAACATCGATTAATTAAGTTGTACAACAACACTTACAATGTCGAGCTCGCCTGCGGCCACTTCTCTATCATCCGCCTCCGTCAAATGGACGACGTCGTCTCTATTCTCGCCCGAATCTCCGACGTCGTCAAGGCGGCCTCTTTTCTGTTCAAGAGAGTGGAACAGGTTCAGTGTTAGATGATGGACTAGGGAGCAGGAACGAGGGAATGAGGGAGGTGGAGTGAAGGGATTAGGGAGTTGGACGAAGGAAGGAGTTTGGTGGAGTCGGGAGTCGGGGTTGAATCGAAGTCGCCTGTCGCCATGGATTGGAAATGGGAAGAGCTCGGAGAAATTGCGTGAGGGAAGATAAGGGCATAGTAGTCATTTTGTCTAATATTTCCCCTATTTACAAAATTACCACCATGTCATTTAAATTTATTCAAAATCTCAGATTTAATGTGGAGCGTTGATGATCGTAAATCAAAGGCTGAGATCAACTTGTCTTATCTTAACAAAGATTTTCCATTGAACCCACCTCTGTTATATAATGTAAGTTTAAATTTAATATAATTTATGACACTTGATATTTTTTATTCATGTATATATTAATCTAGACCAACTTATCTAGAGCCATTTGTGTTTCTGAGTAACTCGTGGAATAAATCAATAAAACTCAAATTGCCCTTTTTACCTATTAAAAATAATATTAAATTTTTTTGTCCTTTTTTTTTGGAAGAGATAGTGCTACATTTTCAGCTTTAGAGGATCCAATTTGATATTAATCATAGAGATAGGATCATATGGGGACAATCCTTGTGGTGAGGACATGAGGACACAATCAAGACCGTTAGATCAGTTTAATTGGAAGGCTGAGATTATACGTTTATTTTCTACCATTCAAACACTAGCGGGGTATTTTGGGAAATTGACCAAATACATTCAGACTTTCTTCCTCTATCTTTCTCCACGAAGTTTATATGACGATTCTGTCCTCTTCGATCTCTCTCACTCAACTCCCACTCGCTCGTCGCCTCCCTCTGTTGTCTCACTCTGTCGTTCCCCTTCCGGCGTCTTCTCACCGCCCTGATTTCCTCTGGATATAGTTTTTTTGTGCGGCGGCGGTTGGTGGCGGTCGAGGATCGCGAAATGGGACCAACAACGACTCGCGTGAGCTGAGGTTTGAATTGGATGCAACATAGGCTCGCGACATAGGCTCACGCGAGAGAATACAAGTATGGATTTTCTGATGATTTTGTTTATCTTTAAGGAAGTTGAAATTTAGGGTTCCAAGCTTGTACATGCACTCCCTCGATCTTTACTGTAATTCAATCTTAATCTAGGGTTTCCGCCTTATTGATCCTGTTATTAGGGAGATTGTTATTGCATTTGTTCCCAAACTGTGAGCTTTTCATAATTAGGCGTCTGCTTTGTAATGCATTATCCTGCTTCAGCTACGTATTTAATGATGTATCTATGTGGAACATGTTTTGGAGCAACGACAATGGTTGTTGAAACTGGAAAGCATCCAGGTCAGCTCAAAGATGATGTGGCATCGCCAGGCGGGACAACCATAGCTAGGATCCATGAGCTGGAGAAAGGTGGATTCCGTGGAATTTTGATGAATATTGTGGTGGCAGCAGCCAAGCGTGGCAAAGAACTCAGATTACATTAACCAGTGTCAGCTCGTATCACTAGTTAGTCCCTACTCATCATCTTTGGGTTGGCTGAAGTCACATTACATGTTTTTGAATAAAATTGTATGGGGATATAGATAGAAGGAGTTTGTGATACCCTTTTGTAGGGAAGCTCAAATTCAGATTCAGGGCTCTTTTCTTTCTTATTTCAGGAACATGCTTCGCTTCATGGAAAGAAAAGATATCCCAGTGAAATTATAGAGGTACTGTATGGTTAGTTTTAGTTGAATTCACATTATAAAAAGTTGGATCCACCTGCATGCACCCTTCTTCTTATACTTGTTTGTCGCTGATCATTTCAAGTATTGTGCCCGACTTTCTCCAGTGATCACTGAGCTCTCAAAAGTAGATCGTTATATAATACTGTATGATGTTAGATTTCTTTTTGGCCTTCAAAGAACTTAAAGCTACTGACTGCAATTCAACGGTTGTTAGATGATTTCTTAACAACTTTTCCTAAGGGTCTAGTTCTCTGCAATTTGTTAACGGGAGAAACTCTTTTGAGAATTTTTGTTCAGGGATTTCAAGATACATCAGTGTTATCTGATTGCTTTATTAAAGCTGATAATCAGCCATCTTTTCAAGATACAGTTGAAACAAGTGAGCAGAGTTTCCATGTTGATGAAATCAAACAAAGTGGGAGTCTTAGCACACTCGCTGTCCGTGGGCTTTCCAAACATTACGGAATCAATTCAAGTGACTTGGAAGGAACGGGAAAAGATATCAGGGTGTTAAAAGAAGATGTTTGTCCCTAATGTTTTTTTCAACCCTACTCTATATATTGATGCTTGATGTAACTTCATTTTTGAGTGAGTGTAATTTGGTGACGTGTGTTAAAAATTTCCATTGTCTGCTTTTGGATTATTCACTATATGCATTACAAGTTTTTTTATGGACTATTACAGGCTGAAGAGATGTAGAATAGACACATGACACATATTTAGTTGAATAGCCTGAGGAGAATACTTTAATAGTTCCTTGACTGGAAAATGGAAATCAATCAGCAGATTCCAACCTACTTTCTTAACCACTTACAAGAATGACAAGAATACACAATTCCAGCAAGAAAAAATCACCCTCAATACTTACACTAATGGATAAGAACTTTCACTTTGATTCCTAGCAAATTCATCCTCTTAAATATAGGAGAAACAACCGGTAAGATACTATACTATAAGTATAAAGCTGATTTAGTTGATGCAGGTTGTAACATCTTGTTAAAAATTTCATGGTTGTAATAAGTAGGTTCATGATGATTAAGGGTTAGGTTCATGGATATGAATAGATAGATTCATATAAAAAAAATCATGATTGTGAAATCCAAGTGTGTATTTCATGAACCTCTAGGCATATTTTCATGAATCCAAGTGTGTATTTTCATGAACCTCTAGACATATTTAATTAATCTCTAGGCATATTTTTATGAACCTAAGTGTAATGCTTTGAACCTAAGTGTATTTTTTTTGGGTTAAAACCTAAGTGTATAGTTTCATGAACTGTGTATTTCCATGAACCTCTAGGCATATTTTCATGAACCTACATGTGTATTTTCATGAACCTGTAGGCATATTTTCATAAACCTGTAGGCATATTTTCATGAACCTCTAGGCATATTTTCATAAACCTGTAGACATATTTTCATGAACCTAAGTGTGTATTTTCATGAACCTCTAGGCATATTTTCATGAACCTCTAGGCATATTTTCATGAACCTAAATGTGTATTTTTCATGAACATCTAGGCATATTTTCATGAACCTCTAGGCATATTTTCATGAACCTCTAGGCATATATTCATGAACCTAAGTGTATTGCTATGAACCTAAGTGTATATTTTCATTAACCTCTAGGCATATTTTCATGAACCTCTAGGCATATTTTCACTTACCTCTAGGCATATTTTCATGAACCCGCAATACTATCGTTATGAACCTACACGCTTATTGACATTAACCTTCCTAGCTAAAATAATCGGGATAAACAAATTCATGAACATGCAAAGCTATCGACATGAGCCTGCAAGGCCCTCGGTATGAACCTACACGACTATCGACATGAACCTGCAAGGCTATTGACATTAACTTGCAAGCATATCGACATGAACTTGCATGGATATCAACGTGAACCTAAGGCATTTACCACATTTTGTTTATATGGTTAAACAATCGGGCTAAATAAAAAGTTCATGAAATTGCAAAAATATCGGAGTGAACCTACACGACTATCATCATAAACCTAATGCATTTCATTTCAATGTATTCAAAACAATAAAAATACCGCTAAAAAATCAATGGACCTGCAAGGCTATCAGTATGAACCTACAAGACTATCGACATTAACGTGTTAAGCTATTGACATAACGACTTAAGCTATCAACATAAACCTCTAGGCATATTTTAATGAACCTAAGTGTGTATTTTCATGAACCTCTAGGCATATTTTCATGAATATTACTATGAACCTAAGTGTATATTTTCATTAACCTGCAAGGCTATCAGTATGAACCTACAAGACTATCGACATGAACGTGTTAAGCTATCGACATGAACCTCTAGGCATATTTTCATGAACCTCTAGGCATATTTTCATAAACCTCTAGGCACATTTTCATGAACCTAATTTGTATTGCTATGAACATATTGCTTTTTTCGTGTTTGAACATTTTATGAATCTTATGAACCCACCTTTGAAATCAACTATCAACCAACATATTCCAACCTTACCTACGTAAGAGAAAAATATATCAATATTTAGGTTCATGTGTATCGACAAACAGATTCATATATATCAACTATCAACCAACATGCTTGTTCTGTTTCTAAACAACATATGCTACGATTTAAATGAACACATGGTTCTAATATTAAATAAGCTACAAAGATTAAAATATGAACATAAATATAGGTAGGTTCAGGAGTATCAACAAACAAAGTTCATGTATAATAACATGGAGGTTCATGAGTCATATTTTTGATGAATCTATGGTACATTTTTCATGAACCCGATATTTCTAGGGTCTAAATTAATTTAGTTCAATGTGTTCATTAAAAAATAAATTAGGTTAAATGAACATGCAAGACTCTCAACATGAACCTGTAAGGCTATCGACATGAACCTACACGACTATCAACATGAACCTAGTGTCTTTTAGTTCAATGCGTTTATTAAAAAAATTATGCTAAATGAACTTGCAATACTATTAGCATGAACCTGTAAGGCTATCGACATGAAGCCACATGACTATCGACATGAACCTAAGACATTTTAGTTCAATGTTTTATTAATAAAGAAAACCGGGTTAAAAATATTCATGAGCCTGCAATGCTATAGGCATATTTTCATGAACCTCTAGGCATATTTTCATGAACCTCTAGGCATATTTTTATGAACCTCTAGGCTTATTTTCATGAACCTAAGTGTGTATTTTTATGAAATTCTAGATACATTTTCATGAACCTACGTATATATGTATTTTCATGAACTTCTTCTAGGCATATTTTCACGAACCTAAGTGTATTGCTATGAACCTAAGTGTATATTTTCATGAACCTCCAGGCATATTTTCATGAACCTCTAGGCATATTTTTATGAACCTCTAGGCATATTTTTATGAACCTCTAGGCTTATTTTCATGAAACTAAGTGTGTATTGTCATGAAACTATAGACATATTTTTTTTGAACCTCTATGCATATTTTCATGAACCTAAGTGTATTGCTAAGAACCTCTAGACATATTTTCATGAACCTCTAGGCATATTTTCATGATCCACTAGACATATTTTCATAAACCTCTACAGGACTATCAACATGAACCTAAGACATTTTAGTTCAATGTGTTCATTAAAAAATAAATTGGGTAAATGAACTTGCAAGACTATCAATATGAACCTATTTGGATATCAACATGAACCTACACGACTATCGACTTGAACCTAAGACGTTTAGTTCAATGTGATCATTAAAAAATAAATTAGGCTAAATGAACATACAAAAATATTAGCATGAACCTGTAAAGCTATCGACATGAATTTACACGACTATATACATGAACCTAATGTTTTGTGTGCAATGTGTTCATAAAAATAATTTAGGCTAAAAAAATCATGAACCTACACGACTGTCGATATGAACCTAAGTCTTTTTGGTGCAATGTGTTCATAACCAATAAATCTGGCTAAAAAAAATATGAACCTGCAAGACCATTAAATTAACTTACATGACTATCGACGTGAACCTAATGTCTTTTAGTGAAAAATTAACCTACATATATTTCATGAACCTCTAGGCATATTTTCATGAACCTAATTGTATATTTTCATGAACCTCTAGGCATATATTCATGAACCTAAGTGTGTATTTTCATGAACCTCTAGGCATATTTTCATGAACTTCGGTATTCAGGAACTGTGTTCAAGTCTAAAAGCATGATTTGTTGTCTGTATTAACCTTTAGAATAGAAATTATTCTTCATTATAGAAATTATACAAAGTTGCTTACCACTTCTGAGCTCTAATTATGTAATATGTTTGTAAGAATTTCATAGAATTCCTTGTATGATTATGTGCGACTGTGCCCATTTGTGTATCCTAATCTGGCTAACTTGTGTATGTAATTTTAGGTACCGGAATCAAACAATAGTGACAGGGTTCAGAATTGTGAATCATAGAGCTGATTACTGATTGTAGGAAGGATTGGTCATTATTGTCCTGAAATTTTTGCAGAATTGTGAAGCTCCTACCGTTCATATTACAAATTCAAAAATAATAGCACAGAGCATTCACTAGATAACTAAGTTATCATCTTGGCTGAATTTCCTATGTTGAACTCATGAAGAAGTGAATCCAAGGAAAGTGAAGAGGATCCACCTCCATCCATTGCTTTCTTAACAGCTCCACCCAATTCCTCCGCCTTCTTCCTCATCAACTTCACTTTCTCTCCATCCATCAACTCACTCACCGTGTTCTCCAATCCCTCGGCGTTAACAAAACCCTTAACTGATCCATCATAAGTCTCCACTCGAATCCCCATCTTGATTTCATCCACCACCATTCTTGCATTCAAGTGTTTCTCTGCCGTCATTGGCCATGCCAATATCGGCACGCCTGCACATATTCTTGCATTCACTGTCTGCCTACATCCATCCACTCTCAACACACATGTCTGCAAAAAAAATTCCAAGAAATCATTAGGCATTCTACTGTTGTTGGTGTTGCAAATGGTGGCACATCCAGCCACTGTTTCATTGATACTGTCAACCAAAATGGCACTGCCTGCGCAACCCTGCATCACAAAATCATTGTTCACTGTTGAGTATTTATACGGGATTCCTCTGGTGCCACATGAAAACTTGCTCAGCATAAGAAAAAAGAGGCAACCCAAGACAAAATAAAAAGCAACCCAGCACCAAAAAAACAGCAACTCAGAACACAAAAAAACAGCAACTCAGCACAAAAAATCAGCAACTCAGCACAAAAAATCAGCAACTCAACTTCAAAAAAACAGCAACTCAGCTTCAAAAAAGCAGCAACTCAAAACATAAAAAAAAACAACAACTCAAAACACAAAAAAAAAACAGCAACTCAGCACAACAACAACTCAACACAAAAAAACCAGCAACTCAGCACAACAACAACTCAACAGCAACTCAGCACAACATACTTGGATCCAATCATCACTTAAGCCAAAACTCCAAACCTGACTAAACAACCCAAGCTGATTGGTTTCGATTAACATCAGTCAAATGCAATTTAAATTAGTAGAAGACATCTATGGCTTAAGTCTAATTTCTTAAACAAAATCATCCCAACTTTTATAGTTGTAAGGACATTAACCAGATGTTAAAAAGCCTTCCATTTGGATTTAGCTCCCAACTTCACAACTGCAGATACTCATGTGCAATACTGCGAAGGCCAGCACAATGTATCACAAAGAAAAAAAGTCGATTGACAGAGGAAGAAGAGTTTACCCAAATCAGGATTGCCACTTGGGGTATGATGAACATATATCACCAACTAAATCACCGTTCTTCTCATTTCTGTCACTAGATCCTTACTCTGAGTGAGGGATTCAAAGCCCCATTTTTCTCAACAACGACGACCACGCTGACGACCCAATTGGCGGAGAAATTCATCAGCTTGGAGTCTAAAATTAAGGTTCCAATGAAGGAGGTTGGGAGAAATTTTCATTTTTACAACCAGATCGAACCATCAGTTGCCACCCAGATCGAATGCACGGACAAACCCTAATTTTTATACTGCATACAACAGTAGAGAGGGAGAGGTGGAACTGGTTTGACATCTCCTCCTTTGCAGTGATAGAAACTCGATCTGACCTCGAGTTCGAATTCATCGTCGCATTTAGAAGGAAGGAGGAAGACAGAGAAAAGCAAGCGTCTGGATCGAGCGAGTTCGAGGAGGAAAAAGCTAGAGGGCAGAAAGGAAGAACCCCTATCTCAGTGTGTTATGTTTTTACATGGAAAGACTTTTTTGCCCCTAACATTTTGTCAATATTTCAAAATTTTGCCACCGCATCCTATATGAGCGCGCGCGAGAAAGATACACCAGATTATTTCTCCCTTCTAATCTGGAGTGTTGAATTTTCGATCTAAAGGCCGAGAAGTGTCCGCACGTCTTCACCCAATCATATGTCCTCACCCGACCCCCCTCATTAATCATATATGTAGACATAAAATATAAAGTGTATAAAAACAATATCTTCCTTCTGTTATTTGGAAATTAGAAAATTTATACACCTTAACATAACACTCTTGGAATCATGTTGACTATGTAGATACTAAAGTCAATCTTATATCAGCAAACATGTGTTTTTTGTGTATTTGTTTTACTATAAAAACATACATTAGTCACACTAGTTTAGTTTCCGTGCCTTTATAAAATAATAAATTTAATTCAAATAAAAAAACTTAGGATAAAATGTTTTGTCATAGTTCATTTACCTCATATAAATTTAGTTCAATTTGTAAAACTAATTACTTGATTTGAATTATTACCTAAATAACTAAAGTAAAAATATGATCAATTCTTTAATATAAAGTTTTTGAATTAGTATAATAAAAAAATATATAATAAAGAGAGTGTTAATCAAGCACTGTTTATATTACTTTTTGTATAATTAAAGAGAGTGAAATATATTTAGTTGAAAGTATTTAAAAATTATAAATTATGAGATTAAATCTTTGTATATAATTATTAAATTACTTTTTGTATATTAAAGTACATAAAATATGGTTTGAAGAAGCTTAAAAATATAAATAAATAAGCATAGTATCTTGCAAATCTTAATTATCCTAAAATAAACATATACACATATTTATAATTTTTCCATTATATGATTATTTTTATCAAAAAAGAAAATGATTGAAAAATGACATGTGACAAAATAAATATTGAAATGACATGTGTCGGTTTTAGTGATGTTAAAAACCTTATTGTTGTAAGAGCTAAGGATGTTAAAACTTATCTTGCGCACAATGTTAGCTTTTTTGACCGTCTAGAAGCGCACCACGTCAGATTTTGCAGGTATTAGACGTCTCTCTCGTGCGTTTGGACATTTTACGAATTGATCTATATTTTTCTGGAACCGGAAAGGCTTGATTTACTTCCACGTCGAGAAGTCCAGATCGAATGGTCGTTATTCACCCGACCAATTTTCCAATTTATTTTGCATTTCTTGCCACTTGCACAAAATTTTAAGGCTTCTATTCTCCGACCGACACATGTACGCGCTTTTGGATTTCATTATTATTGTTTAGTGCATGTGTTGACTTTTTTTTATTATTGTTCGTTCCAACTACCACAATATTTTATGGCTTTTATTTTTCGGCTGCCTACCCGCTTTTGAATTTTTTATTATTGTTTACTTCATTCGTCGGGATTTTTTGTTATTGTTTATTAATTTCATTTAGTTTTTTACTATTTCTTTCGTTTTATTTCGTTTAAATTTTAAATTTATAATCCTTTGATTTTTTTATTAGAATTTAATGGTTAATCTATTATCATTTGCTTATTACAACTTGCTAATTCAAAACTCTGTATAATTTGTATTGTTGGTATTTTTAATTTGTTTTATGCTTAATCTATTATCGTTTGCTTATTATAAATTGCTTATTACAACTTGCTAATTCAAAACTTTGAATAATTTGTATTGTTGGCTTTTTCTTAAAATTGTCTTATGCTTAATCTATTATCGCTTCTTATTATAATATGCTTAATTATCTGTATAATTGCGTTGTTAGCTTTTAAAAAATTGTTTTGTGTAATATGTTTTTGTTTTACGTTTTAATTTGGAAAGTATAATTTTGATAATGTTTCTTTTTTAGTGCATTATTATTATTATTTTGGATTTTATTATAATTTCTTTTTGATGCATATTGCCCGCGTCATCGCAGAATTGCTTTGGTATTTTTTTCCGCTATTGTTTTTAAACTGCCATCCGAGCGCGGATGGAATGTTGTAGACGTAGCTTTTTTCAGCATCATAGCAAGGGTGCCGCCCTACCCTGTTCTGTCCTTGCCGCCTGGAGTTTGGTCTTTTTTCTGATATTGTTTACTCCTTCCATCTGAGTCGTCTGGAGTGATGTCCGCGTAACCTTTTTTTGCGTTATAGCAGGGGTGCTTTGGTCTTTTTCTCCGCTATTGTTTTTCTCTTGTAAATTGCACGGGGTTGGAAAAATGTCTACGTTACTTTATTCAGGTGTCGCCACGTGGTGGCTCACGATTGTGTTTCTGTAACCTCCAAGGTGTAATCAACGATTGAGATTGCAAATGAATAACAACCACAAGCGGAAAACAAAGACAGTTGGACCACTATTTTCAGGTTTGCAAGTGAATCACAACCCAGTATTAAGCCTTGGAGCCCAAAACAATAAAGTAAGTTGCAAAGCAATGAATATCAGCCACAAGTGGAAAACAGAGACAATTGGATCACTATTTGTAGGTTTGGAAGTGAAGCACAACCAAGTATTACGCCTTGGAGCGCAAGGCAATAAAGTAATCCACAGAGCAATGAATAACAACCACAAGTGAAAAACGGAGACAACTGGATCACTATTTGCAGGTCTGCAAGTGAATCATAACCAAGTATTAAGCCTTGGAGGCTATGGAAACACAATTGGGCATCCACTTGCTTATAGCTTGTTGGAGAAGCTTTGCCATCCACTTGTTTAACAACTTGCTCGCTTGCAGTGTCAGAGAAGCTTCGTTGCCGACTATAGCATTATAGGTAAGCTACATGTTTGTCGCTGGGTGGAGTGCTCTGCATCTGCTATCTATTGTTCTTTTTTTTGAAATAGTGACGATGCTCTTAGCGCAATGTGAAATGAACGTTTGTGACCGTCTTCGTTTTTTTTTTGAAAAAAACTCGCACCATTTTTCCTCTATATATATTGTTTCTTGGACCGTTTTTTCCATTACATGTCTTCGTTCGTATTGGTCGGGTTTCTTTTGGTATAGCTTTATTTGCTATATCATCGTCTATTTCTCAGCGGTATTCTTGGTATAACTTAATTTTCTATATCGTCTGCTACTTATCAGCGGTATTCTGGTGTAGCTTTATTTGCTATATTGTCGTCGTTGCTGTTTCGTGCGGTTTTGGGGTTTATGTCTCTGTATTATCACTCCTGATGTGATCCTTCATGCTTTCTTCGCTTTTGTTGGTTGCATGTATTGTTCGTGCTTTTCTTCACTCGTAGGTGGGTGTATGATTGCGGCTTTATCCGCTCGTCTAATCTTTGGTATTGATTTATTTGTTGTATCATCGTTTGTTTTTTGTGCTATTTTGGGTATTGCTTTTTTATTGCTATATCATCGTCTTTGTTTTTTTTTTATTGTTTTGTGGTTCCATCTCTGTATTGTCGCTCCTAATGTGATGCCTCGTGGTCTCTTTGCTTTTGTTGGGTGCATGGATTGTTCGTGCTTTTCTTTGCTCGCATGGGACTGATGGAGGCTTTAAATGTGCGACTACGTGATCCGCTCGTCTAAGCTTTTGTATATCTAAATCTTCTATATTATCGTCATGGTTGTTTCTTTCCGGTTCTAATGTATACATGTTTTTGTTTTGTGGTATTCTAGGCATAGATTTGTTTGCTATATCATTGTTTTTTTTATGTTTCGTGTCATTTTGTGGTTTCTTTTTTTGTATTGTCCCTCCTAATGTAATCCCACATGGTCTCTTCACTTTCTTCGCTTGCGGGGATTGCTTGCGCTTTTCTTCGTTCACAGGAACCTGATTGTGGCTTTGTATCTACGACTAGGTGATTCGCCCGTCTAAGCTTTGATTTAGCTTTATCTACTATATTATCTTCGTTGTTGCTTCTTGTCGGTTTTAATGTATAATGTATACATGTTTGCTGTTTTGGGGGTAATTTGGGCATAACTTTGTTTGCTATATCATTGTCTTTGCTGTTTCGTGTCATTTTGTGGTTTCTTTTTTGAACTGTCGCTCCTAATGTAATTCCACATGGTCTCTTTTCTTTTGCCGGATGCAGTGATTGCTTGCGCTTTTCTTCACTCGTTGGGGGCTGGTTGCCATTTTAAATTTGCGATTAGGTAATCTAATCTTCGTTGCTACTCTGTGTCGGTTTTGTGTATACATGTTATGTTTTTTTCCTTGGGTGGTAAGCGTCTTGTTCCCCGGTCTCTGCCTGACATGCCTCCATTTTCGTGTTGTTTGCTTTATTGCTCTTATTTGCTTTATTCTTGTACAACTTAGACTGTTGAAGGAGGTCTCTGTTGTATAGATCCGAGAAAGAGGCGATGTTATTTGTTTTTCGCCATCTTTTGTTCCGCCGCTGTTTGCGTCTGTAGACTAACGCTCTTCGCTTTCGTCGGTTACAGGGATTGCTTGCGCTTTTCTTCGCTCGCAGGGCACTGATTGCGGCTTTAAATTTGTGAGTAGGTAATCCACCCGTGTAAGCTTTGGTTTAGCTTTATTTGCTTCTTGCCAGTTTTAGTTTGTTGTTTTGTGGTATTCTGGGCATATCTTTGTTTGCGATATCACTGTCTTTGTTGTTTCGCGTCGCGCTGTGGTTTCTTTTTCCGTATTGTCGCTCCTAATGTAATCCCACGTGGTCTCTTCGCTCTCGTCGGATGCAAGGAATTCTTGTGCTTTTCTACGCTCACAGGGGGCTGATTGCGGTTTTAAATCTACGACTAGGTAATCGGCTCGTCCTAGATTTGATTTAGCTTTATCTGCTATATTATTGTCGTTGTTGCTCCGTACCGGTTTTGTGTATACGTGTTATGTTTTGTTAGGCGGTTGGCATCCTGTTTCCCGGTCTCTGTCTGACGTGCCTCCATTTTTGTATTGTTTGCTCTTTGCGTGTCGTTTAGCAGTGGGATATGATATTCCAAAAAGTTTTGATCTCCCTGAAATACAGTTTATAACTTTTGTAGGAATAGGGAAAGAAGGCCGTTCGTTTTGCACCTTGTCACGCCGATTAAAGGTCGCTTTAGCTACCCCCCGAGATGACATTTCGGAGAAAACCTTGGGCCAGAAGCCGGCCACCTCTTTGCGGAGCGCGATGCAGTTGTTCGTGTAATGGCCATGGTCGGCATGGAAATCACACCACTTCTCCTCCTGAGACAATGTCATTGAGGGTTCTAGTGATCTCGTTGTCGGTATACGTGCTGAGTGTTTTCTTGTTCTCAGTTGGATTGAGGAGGAGGTCATTCTCGGTTTGTCCGTCGACAACGTTCTCGGGAATCTGATCCACCATCCTGCCTGATTGTTGACGAAGATTATACTCTCGAATCAACTGATTTCCCCACGGTGGGCGCCAAATTGTTTTGGGTAATTAATGACAACGAACTAAATTTCTTTAAGAGTGGAACTATTAGTGGATCAAATAGTAAATGCGACGTCAAATACAAATCAAATAGAATGACGAAAAGAAATTAGATATCAAATAAGCTTAGCTAGATGGGCGAAATAAATGGATGAACACAATGAACCGATATTGATGTTTCCTTTATTGGGTCGCCGAATTAGAAGAGGTGGAACGAATGTCAGGACACTTTAGAATGCTTAGGGTTTTTTATGTAACATGTTCTTTACAATGATGTATACTAACACAGAAATCAATCATCTCTTCCGATTCAACCGTTAGGCATGAGAGAGTCTGTTCTGAGATTCTTGGTGATCGTTGAAGATTGCCTCGTCCACGTCGCCCAATATCTTCCCGATTCTGCCTTACTTCCAACGTCTCATTACACCCATATTACATGCATGGCGCGCAGTATTGCAAATCTATTTCTTTCCCAATGAAGCAACTATATTGTGTTGTGTGACAAATTAATATACAAGTCCCTAGAACTATGATGTCTACAACTAATCTTTTTTAATTAATTATAAGTACGTTTAGAATCTCTTTAGAATCATTCTTGTAAGGATCTTGCTAGAGATATACTAAGTATAAAGTGGTGTAAAGAAAAAGACTACATTTACACAACGTGTATAAAAACAAAATGTTACACGAGGGTATAATTGTACTTTCACGTTTTTCTTCTTAATCTTGCTTTTACATTATTAGACTTGTTTTTGTTGTGAGATTTAAACAAACTAGAGAAAATTTATTCTTGATTGCTTGGATGATTTTGTACAAGCTGATGCATGAAATTTATAGCAAGATTTCAGCCTTATAAGATCAAAATTTGCCAACCATTATCATCTGTCCCTTGAAGGTCGTAAGGGTCGAAATTGAAAAAGAGTCGTATAGGCTAAGTGTATAGTGAAAAGGGTGAATTGTTCACTTTGATTTTTATCCATAACACTCCCCCTTGAATATTCACCTTTTATCACGGTATTGAAAGATGGTGCCTTGTAAAAACCTGGCTCGAAAAACCTGATGGGATAAAATCGTAGCTCAGGGAAAATGAGTACAACTTGTATTATACGCTTCATAATTCTGCCTCATTAAAAACCTTGCCAGGAAAAACCCGGTGGGATAAAAACCTGTTCGAAGGGAAAAAGAGTACAATGCGTATAATTCTCCCCCTGAGTTTAATGTATTTCTTTGAATATGCGCATTCCAATCTTGTACGTACACATGCTCTTCAAACTTCTTGGGTTGCAATGACTTGGTGAATAAGTCTGTAGGGTTGTCACATGATCAGATTTGTTGGATATCAATCTTGCCTTCCTTCTCTAGATCATGAGTTGAGAACAATTTCGGCGAGATGTGCTTTGTCCAATTGCCTTTGATATATCCTTTTTTCACTTGTGTGATCCACGCAGAATTGTCTTTATACACCTTAGTTGGATAGTCAGTGATTGTCCTCATCTTGCATTCCTTTTGTATATATCCAATCATCGACCTTAACCAAACACATTCCCTTCCTGCTTCATAGAGTGCAATTAATTCTGCATGATTTGACGATGTGGCCGTAAGCGTTTGCTTTGTTGATTTCCAAGATATCGTAGTGTCTCCATATGTGAATACATATCCATTTTGAGACTTTGCTTTGTGGGGATCCGATAGATATCTTGCATTTGCATATCCAACAAGAGTAGCACTTGCATTTTTATTATAGTATAATTCAAGGTCAACAGTACCTCATAAGTAACGGAATACATGCTTTATTTCGTTCCAATGTCGTGTTGTTGGTAGTGAGTTGTATCTTGATAACAAACTTACATCAAATGCAATATCTGGTCTCGTGTTGTTTGCAAGGTACATTAATGCACCAACCGCACTTAAATACGAGACTTCAGGACCAAGTACTTCTTCATCTTCTTCACGAGGTCGAAATTGGTCATCCTGCACACTAAGAGAATGCACTATCAAAGGCGAGCTTAATGGATGTTCTTTGTCCATGTGGAACCTTTTCAAAACTTTCTCGGTGTAATTTGTTTGATGGATGAAAATTCCATCATCTAAATGTTCAATTTGTAGGTCGAGACAGAATTTGGTTCTTCCTAAATCCTTCATTTCAAATTCTTTCATTAAGTGTTTTGCAGTTTTCTCAAGTTCATTGGTTGTACCGATAATGTTCAAATCATCACCATATACTGCAACGATGGAAAATCGGGATTTGGATTGCTTGATAAAAACACATGGACAGATTGTGTCATTTTTGTATCCCTCTCTATTGAGGTACTCATTTAAGCGATTGTACCACATTCTTCCAGACTGCTTTAGACCATATAATGATCTTTGTAACTTTATAGAAAGCATTTCCCGAGGTTTTACTTTATATCTTTCTGGCAGTTTTAGTCCTTCAGGAACTTTCATATAGATATCACTATCAAGTGATCCATATAAATATGCGGTTACAACATCCATAAGTCGCATTTGTAGTTCCTCTGAAACAGCTAGGCTAATTAAAAATCTTAATGTAGTTGCATCAACTATCGGAGAATATATTTGTTCATAGTCTCTTCTGGGTATTTGAGAAAATCCTTGGGCTACAAGTCTTGCCTTTTACCTTACAATTTCGCTTTTCACATTTCTTTTTCGTACAAATACCCATTTATAGCCTACTGGTTTTGTACCCATTGGGATGGGTATTATAGGACAAAACACTTCGCGCTTTTCAAGCGGTTTTAATTCAGTCTGGATTGTCTCTTTCCATTTTGGCCAGTTGTGTCTTCGACGACACTCATCAATAGTTTGTGGCTCTATATCATCATCGTCTACTACTATTTTAGTAGCGACAGAGTATGCAAATATCTCATCAATGATAATCTCTTTCCTATTTAACTGTTTTCTAGTGAAAGCATAATCGATAGAGATTTCATATTTATCAACATTTCTATCCTCGTCTAGAATAATTTCCTTTTTCAGATATATCTTCCAGATTCTCAGAGTTATCTATGCCATGTTCATTTTTGTCCTGATCTCCCCCTGAATCGGCAACTGGTGTAAGATTTATTATGTTATCCCGTCGCCTACTCTTTCTTGGGTTTATATCTTTGGAGCCAAGTGGTCTTCCACGTTTTCGGTGTATTGTAGGCTCATTTGCAGGAATCTTGCTTAATTGCCCTGTGGGGATTTGTATTCTTTCAGGGACATTTACAGCAGGCACGTGTGATTTTGTCACTTTCTTTGTGTCTGTAAATGAATTTGTTGGATCGATTAGCGTATAAAAACTCAAGGAACAAAAGCTACTGTTCCTTGACAAGTAGATAATGCAGAAAGACAAACAATAATGTAAACCAAACCTGGACACGATGATATATAGTGGAAACACCCCAAGTACCAAAAAGTCCTCGAGGCGAAAAACCACTCCTCTCTAGCTTTCACTAGAGAGAGTTTGAACGAGTCTACTTGTTGTATTGATATCTTGATTACAATAGAACTTGGATCACTCACCTAGACTTCCTAGCTAGATCTCGGATCACTCTTCTCACTTGAATCTCAATCTCACACACGTAGAACAACTCTAAACCGAGTATTAGGTTTTCGCTCTTCAAAGTCTTACTAAGCTATGCAATTCCCATGCAATATATAGCACACTAAATAGCTCAAACCTAACTACCAATCTAGCCGTTCTAATATTACCATAAATCTCACAATATCTTTCTAAAAGGAAATCGCTTCCTAATATTTCATTCACAAGGAATTCTCTTCCTAAGAAATCTTTCACAAGGAAATCTCTTCCTAAGAAATCTTTCCTTCAGTGTGACATTCCAACTTGTTCTCCAAGTAGTCGTCACCTTAGGCCTTACACTTCGGCGCACCGCCTAGATCAAATAAGGAAACAAAGCGCATAAGGAAATATTCCTTGCGCATAATATTTCCTTATTCCTTTGGCGCTTCTTCACACGCGCGTCCAATGCCCATCCTTCTTCCGAGTTGCCACTTTCCTTATTTGGCGAGATCTTCTTTTCCTTCTTTGACAAGATCTTCTTTCCTTCTTTGAAATCCAACTCTTCCATAATTCTCCAAGTCCATTCTTCAAGATATCTTGGACCAATGATCTTCTTCGGATGAACTTTATTCTTCACAGCTGTCTTCCATTCGTCGTAACCTTACGCCTCATGGATTCCAGCAAGACTTCCTTCGTACCTTCTTGTATTTCCTTTGTTCCTGTCTACGCACAAGTAGACTTCCTTCGTTCCTGTCTACACACAAGTAGACTTCCTTCATTCCTGCACAAACTAGTAACAATACCTACGCACTCAAGTAAACCATTAGTGGATGTTTGTCATTCAATCAAAACTTCATCATATCTCAACAGAATCAGGCAATTGATTTGCTATATTCTGCAAGTGTATTATTTTCTGCACTGCTTTTTCACACATTTTTTCTCGTGGATCTAGATGAGATAATAATGGAGCCTTCCACGTAATTTCTTTATTCCTTTCTCCACCAAGGTTTGGAAATTAATTCTCATTAAAATGACAATCATCAAACCTTGCAGTGAATAGATCACCTGTTTTTGGTTCAAGATACTTAATAATGGACCAGGATTCAAAACCAACATAAATTCTCAATCTCTTTTCTGGACCCATTTTTGTCCGTTATGGTGGAGCTAGGGATGACAATGGATCGGGTGAAATATGGATGGACCACATCCATCATCCGATCCATGGGTTGGATAACTCACCTAATCCATCTGCATCCGTAATGGGGCATCATCCGGTCCAATCATCTGCGGGTGATCCGGTGAACCAGGTGATTTCAGGTGAAAAATTATTTAAATAATTATTGAAGAAAAAATGGATATAATTATTTTAAAAGAAATAAAAAGAAATAAAATCCAAATTTCAAGTCTAAAAAAATAGTAAGCATTCTTTAAATACATCAAAGGTCTAGTTTAGTTCATGAATGAAATTTAAATACATCAAAGGTCTAGTTTAGTTCATGAATGAAATTTAAATACAAGGAAATTTAGTTCAAGAAGCAACCATGTATGGTTTTAAACATGGCGGGTGAGCGGGTCGGGCCGGGTGGGTAAGAGTGGTCGTCCACATTCGATCTGTTCACACATCCAGTCACCCGTCATCCAACTTTCATCCACGTTTTTCGGGTTTTCATCCATTTTTTCAGGTCGGGTGATGCGGATATCCGCGGATGCAGGTGAAATTGCCGTCCCTAGGTGGAGCAATAGGAACATAAACTGCGCATCCAAATATTCTTACGTGTGATATGTCTGGTTCTTTACCAGTCACTAATTGTAATGGTGAATATTTGTGATATGCACTTGGTCTTAATCGAACCAAAGTTGTTGCATGTAATATTGCATGTCCCCAGACAGATGATGGCAGTTTAGACTTCATTAACAATGGTCTGGCGATTAATTGTAATCGTTTAATGAGGGATTCTGCAAGACCATTTTCTGTGTGAACATGAGTCACTGGATGTTCAACTATAATCCCAATTGACATACAATAATCATTAAATGATTGGGATGTAAATTCTCCCGCATTATCAAGTCGGATTCTTTTGATTGTATAATCCGAAAATTGGGCTCTTAACTTGATAACATGTCCCAGGAGTTTAGCGAAGGCCACATTTCTTGTTGATAAAAGGCTCACATGTGACCATCGTGTTGCTGCATCGATAAACACCGTGAAATATCGAAATGACCCACATGGTGTAACTATTGGTCCACATATATCTCCATGTATTTGTTCTAAGAACATTGGGTTCTCACGTTTAACCTTACTCTTGGAAGGTCTGATGATTAATTTACCAAGTGAGCAACCTCTACAACTAAAATCACTTGTTTTGAGGACTTTCACACTCTTTAGTGGATGTCCAGTTGAGCTTTTACTTATGTTATGCATCATCCCATGACTTGGATGACCCAAACGGTCATGCCACAATGTAAACACCTTTCTATCATTTGATTTCTTATCAGATGTTGCATTGACTTCTATTGGACTTATATATGTATGATAAAGTCTAGTTGAATGGGCTGACAATTTCTCTAGGACATGTTTCTTGCCATATATTTGTTTTGTGATGCACAAATATTCTTTGTCATTCTCATTCACAATCTTTATGTGAAACCCATTCTGATGGAGATCTTTGAAACTCAATAAGTTCCTTCGAGATTTACTCGAATATAATGCGTCATTTATGACTAATTGATAGAGCAAATGTCGTGGTTGCTAAATCAAAGAAACTCTAAAAACTAACTAGAGTATACCAAGTAAGTAGAGGTCGAACCCAAGGGAATCAAAACACAGAATCAATGCAACCAAGTGAAATATCAACTAACAAACAAGTAACAATGGAGGGGGTTTGATTGTATAAGGACACACGAGTAACAAGTAACATGCAGAGAAATGATGGGTTGAGGATATTATGCGAAGGGGTTTCACCTAGAAAGTATCCACACATCAGTCAATCAAGTTGATCATAGATTATCTCAAGTTCTTATCAATCCTATGGAATGTTCCTATTCCAATCTTTAATATATCAGCAGACCAACTAGTCCTGATAATACTTACTATTCGCCAACCTAGGAGACCTCTCCAGGTTAAATCAAATAGTAGAAAAGAGCACATGAATCATAAGGATGCATGCAATAACTTACAACTGTCAAGTATTAACATGCAATCAATTCTCTTTCATATAAGCAATCAACTACCAGATCATGCAGATATGGAATTCCACCGTCTATTCCACCAGTTATTAAGTTATGACAAGGAATTACACCGTCTATTCCTAGTCTAATAATAGAATACTATTAATCAAACTAGGTGATCAATCTAGCAAAATGTTACGAGCCTAGCTCAGTAACTTGTCTGCAATTAACAAGAGAATAAGGAAAGAAGAGATTTAGAGATAGAGGAGAGAAAGAGATTGTGAGGAAACCATTTGGTTGTATATTTCTTGGATGCTTAGCAATTCCAATGAGAGCAGCTTTAATAGTTGTCTCTTACAATGACAATTCTGTTATTTATAACAGAATCTAACCACTTGGCTCTAAGGCCGTTACAATACACCCCCTTAAGGAACCTTGTCCCAAGGTTCTAAACTGAAAAATTTGGAAACTGTTGAAGCAAATGTGCAGATGATTCCCAAGTTGCTTCCTCCTCAGGCAAATTGCTCCATTGTATGAGCCACTCAGTGATTGGAGTTCCTGCAGCTGTATATGTCACTCTGGTGTCCAAGCACTTCAATGGTTGTACAATCCACTCACCCTTTGAGGAAACCAGTGGTAAGGTGGCATCAGGTGTAATGTCCGAACCAATCTTAGCCTTCAGTTGAGAGACATGGAAGGCAGGGTGCACCTTAGAAGATGAAGGGAAGTCTAATATGTAGGCAACTTGTCCTATTCTGGCTAAGATTTGGAATGTACCATAAAATCTTGAGCTGAGCTTTAGATTTTTCCTCAAAGTCACTGAAGATTGTCTATAAGGTTGCAACTTAAGATAGACCCAATCTCCTACATCAATATTTCTTTCACTTCTACTCTTGTCAGCCAATTGCTTCATCCTGGACTGAGCAGTTATCAGGTGGTCTTTGAGTTGTTGTAGCATGTGAGCTCTTTCCTCTAACCAATCAGAGACAACACCAGTGGTTACTCTGTGGCTTTGAATATCCATCTGAGGTGGAGAATAGCCATATAATGCCTGAAAGGGAGACATCTTCAAGGTTGAATGAAAGGTAGTGTAAAACCACCATTCAGTCAAGGTGAGCCAATTTGCCCATTTGGAAGGAGTTGAGGATGTCATATATCTTAAGTATGCTTCGAGGCATTGATTAACTCTTTCTGTCTGGCCATCAGTCTGTGGATGATAAGCTGTTGTGAGGTGCAATGCAGTGCCCCAAAGCATTAAACAACTCTTGCCAAAAATGACTGATAAATTTTTTATCTCTATCAGAGACAATGGACTCAGGTATGCCATGGAGCTTATGGACATGGTACATGAATTCTTGAGCCACTACTGCTGTTGTGAATGGGTGAGATAAGGGAATAAAGTGAGCATACTTAGTCAGTCAGTCTACTACCACCATAATAGCATTTCTCCCCTGTGATTTGGGCAAACCCTCCACAAAATCCATGGAAATGTGGATCCAAGCTTGTGAAGGAACTGGAGAGAGGTTGAAGTAGACCTGGATAAGCCACCAATTCATGCTTATTCCTCTGACATACATCACATTCCTTCACAAACAATTTTACAGAATTTTTCATGTCTGGCCAAAAGAAAACTGACTTCAGTCTCTGGTAGGTTGCAGTGACTCCTGAATGTCCCCCAGTGGTTCTGTATGCATTGCCTCTAATAGCTGTTTGTGTAAGCCTTATCCAGTGCCAATATACAATCTACCCTTGTATCTCAGGATGCCTTTCTGAATTGTATAGTGAATAGGTGGTGCCAATAAGCATTTTGCTATCGAATCAGCATCTGTAGTATCTCCGTCATAACTGGCTAACACTTGATTGACCCAGGTAGGTTCCAAAACTGTAATAGCATGGCAACTGACACTCTCAAATCTTCTGGACAAAGCATCTGCTACTGTATTCTCTCTCCCCTTCTTGTAAGCAATAAAATAGGATAAGCCTAGCATCTTCCTTACTCGCTTCTTCTGGAGGTGTGTGGGCAGTTGTTGTTCAAGTAGGTGCTTCAGTGGTTGATGGTCTGTTCTAATGTAGAAATGGGAGGACTGCAGATAATGTCTCCACTTATCTACTGCTAATAAAATGGCCAAGAGCTCTTTTTCATATGTAGATAACAATAGGTTGGTGCCAGAAAGAGCCTTGCTAATGTAGGCCAAAGGTCTACCTTGTTGCATAAGAACAACACCCAATCCCGAGTCACATGCATCTGTCTCCAGCTCAAAGGGAAGTGAGAAATCTGGCAAGGCTAAAATTAGAGAAGAGGATAGGAGTTTCTTTAATCTGTTGAATGCCACATCACATTCTTAGCTCCAGCTGAAAGCATCTTTCTTAAGCAAATCAGTCAAGGTTTTGCTTATGCCACCATAACCCTTGATGAACCTTCTGTAGTACCCTGTCAATCCTAGGAATCCTCTTAATTCCTTGACATTCCTTGGTCTTGACCAGTCTCTCATTGCAGCTATCTTAGAAGGATATGTAGCTACACCTTTCTCAGAAATTATGTGGCCTAAGAATCCACTTGTGACAGTGCAAAGGCACACTTCGATCTCTTTGCAAACAGCTTATGCTTCCTCAAGACTTCCAAGACAGCTGCTAAATGCTTGGCATGCTCTTCCAGACTTTTGCTGTACACCAGAATATCATCAAAAAATACCAGAACAAACTGCCTCAGAAATTCCTTGAATACCCCATTAATTAGTGCTTGGAAGGTGGCAGGAGCATTGGTTAACCCAAATGGCATCACCTTAAATTCATACAAACCTTGATGAGTCCTAAAAGCAGTTTTAGGAATATCATCCTTATGCATCAACACTTGGTGATAATCTGCCCTCAAATCAAGCTTAGAAAATACAAAATCACCATGTAATTCATCCAGAAGCTCTTCAATATGGGGAATAGGAAACTTATCCTTCACTGTGATGTCATTCAGCTGTCTGTAATCTACACAAAACCTCCATGAGCCATCTTTTTTTTTTTAACTAGTAAAGTAGGTGAGGCAAAGGGGCTATGGCTTGGTTGAATAGTGGAACTTCTCAGCATTTCCTGTACTTGCTTCTCAATTTCATTCTTCTGTGCATAAGGGTATCTGTAAGATTTAGCACTCACAGGCTGTGCACCAGGTTTGAGGTGAACATGGTGGGAATGCCCTCTATCTGGAGGAAGGACATTTGGTTCCTGGAATACATCTGTATATTTGTCCAACACTTCCTTGATCTGCAGTGGCACTATCTGTTGTTCATCCATGGAAAAACAATGAGCAACCTGAGTTAAAAAGAAGGGAACCTTCTTCTTAAACATCTTCTGTAATTTGGTGCCACTCATCATTCTCAGATTGGCTACATCATGTACTCCTTGTAATTCCACCTTGTTACCCTCCTTGACAAAAGTCAACTTGAGTTGCTTGAAATCAAAGGTAAGAGGACTAAATTCTCTTAGCCAATCTACTCCCAAAACCATGTCACATCCACCTAGTTTCAGAATTCTGATATTAAAAGAAAATTTGAGGCCCTGCATCAACCATTCAAATTCCACACAGCTTTGATGACTTATCATTCTGTTGCCATTTGCTACAGCTACTGCCATCACCTCAGATTCTTGCAAATCAAACTTGGCATCTCTGGCTATTCTAGGGTCTAGAAAGCTGTGTGTACTGCCACTGTCAACTAAGATTGTGATAGCCTTGTTTCTCACCATGCCTTTGATCTTGATTGTGTTCAATGGGCTACTTCCTGTCAAGGCATGGACATAAACTTCTGGTTGTTCTACTGAATCTCCCTCTTCCAACTGAGCAGTTTCTGTTTCCATTTCTCCACATGTGCCCTGTTCAGTATCCTCTAACTCAGTACCCAACATATAATGGACAGGCTGGAGCTTACACTTGTGACCCACATAATACTTATCTCCACATTTATAGCACAATCCCTGAGCCCTTCTCTGTTCAAAAAGTTGGTTGCTAGCTGAGTTGCCTACAGACTTTGAGTTACTTGCTGAGGTAGAGGCGGTTGTGGACTTTTGCTGGTTGGAGAACATTGTATTTCTGGAAGTTGCTGAGGTGTGCAGGTTGCCTTGTGGTTTCCACGAACTTTTGGACAATTTGACTATTGCCTCGACTGCTCCTTGATGAAGCCTAGCTTGTTCAAAAGCCATTGCTAAGGAACTAGGGTAGCTAAGCTTGACTAAAGACTTGATCTCCTCTTTCAACCCACTGATATAGCTAGAGATGAAATAGGATTATGGTAGTGCTGGCTTAGCAGTCAGCATATAGGACTTCAATTCCTCAATTATTTCAGTATACTCATCAACATCCCCATATTGACTCAATTTGTTGAACTCCTCAACTATTTCTTGACCCTGTTTTTCCCCCAAATCTTGCGCACACTGCCTCACTAAACTCATTCCAAGTAGCTGATGGTTTCAGCTTAACAAAACCTTGTGCCCAAATATCGGCTCTATCATTCATGTACATTAAGGCTATCTTTATCCACTGGTGGACTTCGATATTAAAAACCTTAAAATACTTTTCACATTTACGCACCCAGCTCCTAGGTTTCTTGCCATCAAATTGGGGAAAATCCAGTTTAGGGAAACGAGAATTACCTCCCTGGCTAACAGATCTTTCTGCAGAATTACTCCGATGTTCCCCTTGATTTGATCTTGCATCTAAAGGTGGAACTGATGGCCTCGGAATTTGATTGATATCTGGTGGAATTGGTTGTTGTCCCCATCTTGAATGATCAAGATTTGCCTCGATGTTGTTCGCCTGATGGCCACCAATGCTTCTGATAGATTCTTCCTGGTGTTTCCCTAAATTCCTGATCATACTTGCGAGATTCTCCAACCAATGCTCAGTGTTTCTCTGGAAATTCTCTAATTTCTGATCGCCGACCTTGTGTAAATCTTTCATTCTTGTTTTGTTGTTCTCCAGTTGACTGCGCAATTCCTCCGTCTGATTCTTGCTTTCAACAAATTGTTGTTGGATCTCCTTGAAGTTTTCTCCAGACGATTCCATCCATTGCTGCATCGTCACAGAATGCTGGTGAACAGTTGACTCCATCTTTTTCAAGTTCTCCTCCATCGTTTTCATTCTTGTGCTGTCTGCCATGGCCGCCGATCGTCACTTCTCTGATACCAAATTGTTACGAGCCTAGCTTAGTAACTTGTCTGCAATTAACAAGAGAATAAGGAAAGAAGAGATTTAGAGATAGAGGAGAGAAAGAGATTGAGAGGAAACCATTTGGTTTTATATTTCTTGGATGCTTAGCAATTCCAATGAGAGCAGCTTTAATAGTTGTCTCTTACAATGACAATTCTGTTATTTATAACAGAATGTAACCACTAATAACAGAATCTAACCACTTGGCTCTAAGGCCGTTACACAAAACTAATATTAATCATATAGATGAAGAACAAAAGAATTAATACAAACCCAAAGGAAAAGAACAAGAGTTATAAATCTCACAACTTAATAAATGAAGGCTTTCAACCGCTAAGTAAAACAATGGAATTAGTTCTTGCTCATGGTTGCAAGACTAGAGTTGTAGATGGAAAAGATGAAAAAACGTAAGAGAGAACTAGGATTCTTAAATAGAGTCTAACCCTAAAATAATACCGAAAATAAACAAGGAAAAAGTCTTCCAAACGAAAATAGTAAAACAAAACAATTAAGGAAACCTTGAAATCTGCATCAGCACACCACGCGATCACCATAGGATGCTAGCGATCGCCATCTTCAATAAAGTCCTTGCCGTAACTTCTGCTGTAAGTTAGCGATCGCCAAGCTAGGATGGCGATCGCCACCGTCTTCAAATCTTCAGACCAAGTCTCTGTTGTGACTTAGAGATCGCCAAGCTGGGACGGCGATCGCTATCTGGCTCAGTAACTTCACTTCGACTTCGTCTTCAACTCTTCTTGACTTCAATTCTTCACTTCTTCACTTCATATCTTCTAAGTGTTCACTTCCTCTCCAATGATCCAAAATATATAAATGTCTCTAAACACATATGAAATCACTCCTAATACAATGTAATAATCCCTAGTTACGCTATACAAAGTGCAGCGTATCACAAATTTTGTTCCTTTAGGAAGTAAAATACAAGCTCTTCCAAAACCTTCAATAAGTTTTGTCACACTCGACCACCATGGCTAACCTCACTACCTCCAGTTAGGTTATCATCCGGATGTTTGGTTGCGGCATACTAATCCAAATGATCGTTGTTCAAATCATTTGGAATATTCTACGAGATTTACGCTAAGCTTTTTATTGAAGAACGCCACAAGAAGAATTTAGGTGTTTTAGAGAAAGCCTTCATTTATTAAGTTAGGTTATCATCCAGATGTTTGAAGAACGCCACAAGAATATTCTACGATTAGGTTATCATCCGGATGTTTGTTTGCAGCATACTAATCGGTTTTATTCTGGATCTCATGTAAATTAGGAGTTTATATTTTGATTTTGGATATAAACCCGATTTTGTTGTAATAGCCGTTCGGATCTAATAAAAACCCAGGAGTTTCTTTGAAAATTTTCTTTTGTAAAAATGCTTTTGATTCTTTCTCTCGTATCATTGAGCAACAAAAATGGTAGAAGAAATCTAAGCGGTTTTTATGAGTTTCTAATGTAGAAGATCCCAATTTGGGCAACTACAGATCATACTTTTCATACGACATGATTCCTCAAACCATTTGATTATGGAGAATGAAAACGAGTATGATTTCTACCTTGAGATTTTTCCCAACTCATATGGTTTCTGAAGCTCTCGTGCTGATAACGTGCTGTGAGATTTAAACAAACTAGAAAAGATTTGTTCTTGATTGCTTGGATGATTTTGTACAAGCTGATGCATGAAATTTATAGCAAGATTTCAGCCTTATAAGACCAAAATTTGCCAAACACTATCATCTGTCCCTTAAAGGTCGTAAGGGCCGAAATTAAAAAAGTCGTATAGGCCAAGTGTACAGTTAAAAATTTGATTAATTAATGATTTGTATTTATGTTTTTTTTAAATTTGTGACGTGGCGCTGAGGTGGCGCAGTCTTTTATGAAGGATTATTCAAATTTGTACACTAGATCAAAAAGCCCCAATTGACACAAGTCTATGAGGGCTTTCAAATTAATGAGCCCTAGGTTGTTAGAGAAATTAGGAACAATGGCTTTAATAGTGAAGACATCGGGTAGCAGTAACAGTGGTTGGAGATAGAGAGATTGAGGAGTAGAGGGAGGCGGATGGGCGAGCTTCAGCCGGAGGAGTGGAAGGGATGTCCAGGAGATGGTGGTGGTCGGAGGCACCGGGTGTGGTGGTTGGACTGGCGGAGGAGTCTAGAGAGAGCTGCGGTTACTGTCCGACGAGTAGCCCACCACCATTTGAAGAGAGAGAAGAAGAAAGAAGAAGAAGAGGTATGGAGAGCGAGAAAAAAGGATGGGTTGGGGATGAGAGCGAGTTGGTGAGAATTGAGGGTATGAGAGAGAATAAAGTGGATTTGAAATGAAATGATCAAACTGGATATAATATGTTTACTTTAATATTTATTTACATTAAAAACGAAACATGTATTAATTCGGTTGGACAAGTTTTTATTTTTCAGAAGCTCAATCATTCAACTGCCTGAGTGTCAAAATATTAATGGTTTTGTGTAGGATCTTGTCGGAAATTAATTGAGTTAACTAGTGGGTAAATACCCTCATGAGGTGTACTATTATTAATTACTATTATTAATTGATTATGTATTTTGAAGTGAAAGGTTTACCTTTTTTAAAGGGTTAGAGTTTATAATAAAATATACATTCAACCAATAGAAATGAAAGGGTAAATAACCACTAGGTATATGAATCACTCCCCGATCTTGTCTTGTACACAATGTGTATATGTAGCAACATCCGTGGTGTAAATCTCTTTTTCATAAATTTGGCACGTGTAAGATTAAATAAGGATAGAAAAAAGAGTTTAAAAGTCATTATTACTATAAAAAATAGGGTAAAAATTGGAGTTAATCCAAAAAGCCCCAAGTAATCTAAAACCCTAGATTTGAAGCTTCTGACAGGGAGGGGAAGAACAAGTCGAAGAATCGACCTTAATCTGCCACGACTGACGAGGTATGTAGTCGGGGATGGAAGTGAACTCGCCGCCACCGGAGATGATCTAATCAGAATCGTCCGTCAAAAGCTCAAGACGACCGCCGATGTAGGGAGCGGCAGTGGACGGGTAAGAATCTTCTGCTCCACGGTTGACGAGGTTTGACGGTGTCGGTGGTAGGCCGAAGAAGAAAGTTGTGGTACATGAGTGGGATGCAGAGAATAACGAAGATAGTGGAGTTGAGATGTGAAGTGTAAAAAAGACATAAAACCTACTATATCTGCCTTAATATATCAAAGTAGAGGTCAAGTCTGTACAAAAGAATGAGCCACGTGTAAGCCTATCTATCTGACATCAGTCAAACTCTGGGTCTGACACGTATATCCTTTCATCCCGCTTCTTCTTGTATCTCCTCTAGTGCCCAAGATTTCATGTTCTTACTCCTTAATTTTCGGCTGGAACAACCTCCCACTTCTTTCTCAACTCCTTTCAACTTCCTATCAAGTGCATCAGGAATCCAAAGACTATTCAAAGCTTCTTCCTTCCCTTTTCTCCATTTGAAATCTCCTAATTTTTTTTGCAGCATCCGAAGATAAAATCTAGGTTTACAAAAGTCACGTCATTTTTTCTTTTGATGTCGATATATCTTGTGATTGTTTCGAAGACCGCAAACTCTGGTATCTTCTCACTAACTCAGTTCAATAATATCCTTTAACGAGCAAGTCCGATTAGTCATTCATTAAAAATTTCTTTTTATTTGAAATTGATTTTTGCAATTCTCTTACACTGGTACTCTCCAAAACCCTACCTCTGCAAAATTCAGTTCCTCAGATGACGAGAATGGCGGATTTCTGGAGAGAGTATTGGTTACTATGTGGATATTGCTTTTGTTATGTCTATTTTTTTTGTAGTTTGCATTGTCTCCACGTGTTTGATGATAAAACCAATTATTATTAGCTGAATCTTATTTGTGTTGCCAAAATTCATAGTATACTAAGTATCTATTCCCATGACTTATATTGTATTTATCTTTATACTTTCATACAATTCTTGTGTATTTAACTTATTTCGATTTGCAGATGGTTGAGTTGTAAACATTTCAGCGACACCTCATTCCAAAGAGACAACAAGTCGTAGTTTCATTTTTTAATCAATCACCCTATTAGTGTGATAATCTATTCCCGACCTTATTTATTTTGTTCAATCCATATGCTTTTAAAGCGTATAGCACAACTCTGAGCCACAGTTCTGGTGAGTTCAACAGGTGCTCTATATTTTAGGGCAATTTAAATAAACTAGAAATTTATTGTGTCATTGCAGCATCTAATCTTAACCCTTTTGTATTCTAGGCAGGGGAGACCCTTCTACTGGTATTAGTTCTCAAGCTAGACGAGAGGTTATATAGAAGAATGTCCCTTTGATAGGAAACCTTGAAGACATGATAAGTCATATGTTGATTCATATCAAGATCTAGATACATTTCCTGAAGATAACATGTATGCATATATGATATTTTATATATTTAAGGATGACTTTTTAACAACTGCAGAGAACATGCATTTGACATGTCTGATAGAATTAGGGTGTGCAATGATGATGGTTACACAGTTCATGCCTATGATTATAGACATCACATAGATGATAGATGTGATAGATCGATACTATTATTATGTAAAGCATAATCATGATTATACTCTCCAAAACCCTAGCTCCGCAACATTCAGTTCTTCAGATGACGAGAATGGCAGATTTCCGGAGAGAGTATTGGTTACTATGTGGAAATTGCTTTCGTTATGTCTAATTTATTTTGTAGTTTGTATCGTTTCCACGTGTTTGATGATAAATACCCATTGTTATTAGCTGAATCTTATTTGTGTTGCAAAAATTCATAATATTTAAAGTATCTATTCCCATGACTTGGACTTTGTTTATCTTTATACTTTCATACAATCCATGTGTATTTAACTTATTTCGATTTGTAGATGGTTGATTGGTAAACATTTCAGCGACGCCTCATTCCAAAGAGACAGCAAGTCGTGGTTTCACTTATTATCAATCACCCTATTAGTGTGATAATCTATTCCTGACCTTCTTTATTTTCTTCAATCCATATGCTTTTAAAGCGTATAGCACAACTCCGAGCCAAATTTCTAGTGAGTTTAACCTGTGCACTATATTTTACGGCAATTTAAATAAACTTGAAATTTATTGTATCATTGCAGCATATAATCTTAACCCTTTTGTATTCTAGGCATGGGCAACCCTTCTACTAGTATCAATTCTCAAGCTAGACAAGAGGCTATACAGAAGAATGTCCCTTTGATAGGAAACCTAGAAGACATGATAAGTCATATGTTGATTCATATCATGATTTAGATACATTTCCTGAAGATAACATGTATGCATATATGATATTTTATATAATTAAGGATGACTTTTTTAACAATTGCAGAGAACATGCATTTGACATGTCTGATAGAATTAGGGTGTGCAATGATGATGGTTACACAGTTGATGCCTATGAGTATAGACATCACATAGATGATAGACGTGATAGATCAATACTATTATTATGTAAAGCATAATCATGATTATACTCTCCAAAACCCTAGCTCCACAACATTCAGTTCCTCTGATGACGAGAATGGCAGATTTCCGGAGAGAGTATTGGTTACTATGTGGAAATTGCTTTCGTTATGTCTAATTTATTTTGTAGTTCGTATCGTCTCCACGTTTTTGATGATAAAAACCAATTGTTATTAACTGAATCTTATTTGTGTTGCAAAAATTTAAAATCTATTAACTATCTATTCCCATGACTACTTTATTTTTCTTTATACTTTCATACAATCCATGTGTATTCAACTTATTTCGATTTGCAGATGGTTGATTGGTAAGCATTTCAGCGACGCCTCAGTCCAAAGAGACAACAAGTCGTGGTTTCACTTTTTATCAATCATCCTATTAGTGTGATAATCTATTCCTGACCTTCATTATTTTCTTCAATCCATATGCTTTTAAAGCGTATAGCACAACTTCGAGCCAAATTTCTGGTGAGATCAATCAGTGCACTATATTTTACGGCAATTTAAATAAACTTGAAATTTATTGTATCATTACAACATATAATCTTAAACCTTTTGTATGCTAGGCAGGGGCAACCCTTCTACTAGTATCAATTCTCAAGGTAGACGAGAGGCTATACAGAAGAATGTCCCTTTGATGGAAAAACTAGAAGACATGATAAGTCATATGTTGATTTATATCATGATCTAGATACATTTCCTGAAGATAACATGTATGCATATATGATTTATATATTTTATATATTTAAGGATGACTTTTTTTAACAACTGCAGAGAACATGCATTTGACATGTCTGATAGAATCAGGGTGCGCAATGATGATGGTTACACAGTTGATGCCTATGAGTATAAACATCACATAAATGATAGACGTGATAGATCGATACTATTATTATGTAAAGCATAATCATGATTATACTCTCCAAAACCCTAGCTCCGCAACATTCAGTATATCAGATGACGAGAATGGCAGATTTCAGGAGAGAGTATTGGTTACTATGTGGAAATTGCTTTCGTTATGTCTAATTTTTTTTGTAGTTTGCATCGTCTCCACGTGTTTGATGATAAAAACCAATTGTCATTAGATGAATCTTATTTGTGTTGCAAAAATTCATAATCTATTAAGTATCTATTTCCATGACTTAAACTGTATTTATCTTTATACTTTCATACAATCCATGTGTATTTAACTTATTTCGATTTGCAAATGGTTGGTTGGTAAACATTTCAGCGACGCCTCGGTCCAAAGAGACAACAAGTCATGGTTTCACTTTTTATCAATCACCCTATTAGTGTGATAATCTATTCTTGGCCTTCTTTATTTTCTTTAATCCATATGCTTTTAGAGTGTATAGCACAACTCCGAGCCAAATTTCTAGTGAGTTCAACCGGTGCACTATATTTTATGGCAATTTAAATAAACTTGAAATTTATTGTATCATTGCAGCATATAATCTTAATCCTTTTGTATTCTAGGCAGGGGCAACCCTTCTACTAGTATCAATTCTCAAGCTAGACGAGTGGCATATATGATATTTTATATATTTAAGGATGACTTTTTTTAACAACTGCAGAGAACATACATTTGACATGTCTGATAGAATCAGGGTGCGCAATGATGATGGTTATATAGTTGATGCCTATGAGTATAAACATCACATAGATGATAGTCGTGATAGATCAATACTATTTTTATGTAAAGCATAATCATGATTATACTTTATTCATAATAAGAACCATGCGCTCTCTCTTCTCTATTCTTATGTTACCTTTCTTTAATAAAGGGGTTGTTTTTCGATCTTCTAGATTTCTTGTTTATGATTCAATCCTTAATATTCTATTTACAAAAAAATACTAAGGTAACCAATAAAAAGTTTTCTTTGATTTTGAGTAGACGGTTTGTTGCTCAATCAGTTCCTTGACATTCTCCAAGATTTGCATGATGATGATATCCATTCAACAAAGTAGAAGTTCTCGTAATCATCCAAAAACTAGAGCTTCCAAACTGCACTCTTAGAAGATGTTGTATACTATACTTTTTTTTATTATTGTTGAAATGATATATGATATTTAATTACAAAATGTATGATTGTCCATAATCTATCGTTTTCCCATATCGTAAACAATGCAGACAATAATACAACTAATATTAATTTGCATGACAATTACAGTCGGTACAAAACCTAAAATACTAACATTAAAAATCGCACTCCCGCTGAAGCACTACCACGCAGGGGTCGTGCATCGCACGACCTTAGTAGGGCTAGTTAATTGGAAAAATGCAAACATGCTTGTTTTGAACATTAGTTACTTTCTAGCGTTAGTTTACCATTGGTTAATATTCACCTGTGTAAATAGTTGTATTTTATGGGTCCAATTCCGGTGAGGACTCTCTCTTAGAGTAGGAATAAGGATCTACAGATGGAGTAAGATCCAAGGGCTAGCAACTATAGGAGGATTTGGTGAGCCCCATCGGTTTTACAAACACGCGCGCTATAATGTTTATGCATTTTCTTTTACAAATATGAGGTGTTGTGCATCGAATGTGTTGTTGAAACATATAATAGGTTTTGGTGCATCAACTATTGTGTTTTGGTGCATCAAATGTGTTGGTGCATGATATGTGTTATAGTGTATCAAATAGTTGTGCTGGTGCAATATTTAGTGTGTGTTGGTGCATCACACAAGCGTGTGTGGTGCATCAACTACTGTGTTTTGGTGCATCAAATGTGTTGGTGCATGGTTTGTGTTGTAGTGTATCATATAGTATTTGATGATGCGTCATTTAGTGTGTGTTGGTGCATCACACAAGCGTGTTTGGTGCATGACTAAATTTCTTTTCATGTGAAAATATATATATTGTTGTTTAGGAATGTTTTTATGTATAAAATGTAGGAAAAAAACATAATGATAATGCTATAATCAGAGAGCTAAGATATGGAACACTAATCATTAGTGATCCACCACATATAGACAGTGGTACGTCTGTATAAATGCATGTATAATTATTGTAAATACATGATTTGATATGTTGTTGGTGCATACCATGAGTTAATTTTCATTTGTAATTGAGTGTGTTTGCGAAAATGCATCTAGTTGTATGTTTTTGTGAATAAAATGCATAACTGAAAGAAGCTTGGTGCATCAGTTAAAATATGTTGGTGCATCAGTCACTTATTATTAAAAATTCGATGTGTAAGTAGTAAAGTCCTTTTTTCATGAAGGTGCATCTGTGGATGTATATTGGTGCATGTTTGAAGGTCTATTGATGCATAAATGGATGTATATTGGTGCATGTGTATATCTGATTTTTTTATTTGTGATTTTTGTTTAATGAAGTTGCATGAATGAATACATAAATATTGGTGCATTAGGTGGATGATTTTTTATGCATGAGTGGTTGTTTATTGGTGAATGGGCTGATGTTTATTGGTGCATTGATGCATATGTATTGACTACTATATATTAATGATATATGGTTATTGTTTAGCAGTGAGGGAAGAAGAAGAGCTACCATCAACATCACCAAAGTACCAGGAAGAATCAACTCTTCTTGATGGTAAACACTAATCATTCTGTCATTTTATTAATAATTTGTGTTGCATCACCTAGTATGGGTTGTTGCATCACCTAGTATGGGTTGGTGATGTGCGCCTGGTCTCCGGAAATCCAATTACGCTCGAAGATCTTCGACAAAAACCTTGGAAGTGTTTGATGGATGTCTTTTGAGGGGGATCGTAGGTAGAGGTGGGAGTTTGCAGCGGAATTGTTTGGATATAGACGTCAAGTTTCCTTGACGAATTGGGATATGAATGAAGAGTAGCACTCGACAAGCTAGTTGGTGAGGGTTCGGCAATGGTGATTGAGGGATACTCAAACGAAAGGAAGTTTTGGCTAGGGATGTAGAGGAAAAAGGCTAGAAGATATGGGAACTTTTGGCTAGGGATGTAGACGAAAGGGATTAGAAGGTATGGTGAAGGAGATGAGAAGACAGAGCCTGAAGGATTGGTGACGCCTAGTTCAAGAAGATGGAGGAAAACTCGTCTCAACAAAGGTTCTTGAATTCAATACTAAACGTGCCTTTACGATGATGGAGGCATCCAAATATAAAGGGAAAACAACAAGGGAAAAGCGTCTAAAACCTAGGGTTTGCAAGGGGGAGCCGGCAGCTAGGGTTGGGCTAGGCTTAGGCGAGCTTGGCCTTGAGTGCCAAGAGACCAATAGGATGGCCCAAACCATGCAAGGCTGAACCACTCCATATTTAGAAACTTTCTAAAAATAGAAAGTTCTAAAACGCTAGCAAAACCCGAGACGAACAACTTCCTAAAAATGGAAAGTCTCCGAACATGGGACCGAGACAACAAATCCCAAATAGAGATAACAAATGCAAATAGAGACAACAAATCCCCAATAAAAGACAACCAATGGTTGAGACAACAAAACAAGATAAAGACAACAAAACCAAATAGGCGGCTTGTAGTGAAAACTTCACCTACGAGCGATCTCGGCGCGGAGAAGGGCCACCAAGGCGCTGAGTCCAGACTCGTCGGCAACTAGGGGGTTGCGCTCAATGTGGGCCCTTGTGCGCCCGAGCTGGAATTGTAGATGGGTCTTCATCATGGCTAGGTGGTGTGGGCGCCGACGCGGTCTTGAGGCTCTCGGCGCTGGAGCCTTGGCAGGGGGTTTCCACGGGCGCTCAGTGGTGCACTCGAACCCTGGAGGTGGTCCATGGACAAGGCCAAAAGATGGCTCGACAAAAGTGGACAGACGCTCGGAGAAGTCTTCGAGCTCCACTTTGATGGGCACCACTGGCCGGGTGCTTGGGGCCGTTGTCCGGGCGCTGGGCGTCTTCGCTCTAGCATGGCTGGAAGCTTGGCTTGGAGAGCGTTGACATGGCCTAAGTGTCATGGCATGACATGGCGCCTTCTTGCGCTTGATTCTCTTCCGGGCACCTAACCTCAACTTGGGTTGAATCTTGGTGCTTTGGAGATACACCTTGTTCATTTCATCTAAGATTCTCTGGGTGTGGCGAGTGAACCTCGGAGGAGCCACTAGGCTAGTCTTGGAGCTAGGCAGAGACGCATCACCCTCCCCCACTTGGTTGTGAAACGTCCCTGTTTCACGCAAATTGAGACTTGCTCCAATGACGTTCCTGTCCGTCCCAAGCTGCAAGAAAACACCATTTCCCAAAGCAATATGAAGTGTAAAAGTAGGGAAAGAATGCTTACCAAAACCATAGAATTGGAATTGAGTTTCGGGCGACGCACGTGGGGAGGAAAAATGTGGCCAGAATTGTCGAGCGCCTTGAACAATTTCCCGGGCAATATTGGACACGCAATATGTGTCCATTGAATCATGAGAATCGCTCAAAACAGAAGTCGAGTTGCCTGAATGGATGGCGAGAACGCCTGGTGGGTCTTGTGCATCTCGCGGCTGAGCAACATGTGGCAAGATGGGCTGGGCGCTTTTGACAATTTCCCGGGAAATATTTGGCACGCAGCATGTGCCTTGAATTTCATGAGAAGTGCTCGAAACAGATTGCAAAACGCCCGAGTGGTTAGGGAGAACGCCTGTGATCTCTTCTATCTCTAGGTTAAGCCGACATTGGTCTTGTAGTTCCAAACGCATCGGCTTCCAGCCTTCTCTTTGCAGCGTGCTCACTCCAAATTCCATCAACCATCTTTAGTGGTTCGAAAGACCAATTGTGTTGCCTAGCCAAACTTTGGAATTTCTCAGCAATTTTGTGCATGCGCACCATGGCTCTAACCTAATACAACATCTAGCAATCATATCTTATTTCTCACAAGATATCTTTTCCATGAAATCTATCCCAAAAGAATATAATATTCTATCTAAGGGCCGGAAATCACTTCCTAAATAAATATTATTTTTTTCCTCATAACTCTTTAACTTGTTCTCCAAGTAAATCTTCAATCTTGACCTTCGTAAATCAACTGCTTCATATATATATATATATATGAAAAATTCTATCCATGATGAAATATTCCTTAAATACAATTTACATACTTGGCGTGTAAGCTTTCTTAGCCTTGATCTTCAACTGAGTTGTATTCTCTTTTCTTGTAGAAAACTTGTTTCCTTATTTGTGATACAACTCTTCAACATTAATTCCAAAGCCATCCTCCACATGTCTCGACTGACATCCTTCCTCGGATGGACCTTGACCTTGTACAGTTGTCTTCCACTCGACGTAACATTACATCTCGCGTAGTCCTTCAAGCTCTTCTCTACATCCTATAACTACTAGTAACAAATATATGCACTCAAGTGAATCATTAGTAGATGCTGGTCATTATCAAAATTCATCACATCTCAACACATCTCTCAAAGTCTACCAATAAAAAAAGTGACATCCCTTAAACTATTTTTTTAAATGTCATGTGTTCGGTTTAACGAGTCGAGATACTATTAGCCCACGGAAAAATCTAATGGTAAACCTATATCGCCATAGGCGGAGCCAGGGGGAGGGCAGGGTGGGCGACCGCCCCTTCTTTCCGACTCCGAAATAGTGAGTATGAGTATATTTTTGGGTAAAAATTAATAAATATATATTATATTTTGTACAATATGACACTAAGTTTCTTTAGCTAAGTTGGTAAATGTCTCTACAAAAGTACCATTGGTCTAGAGTTCAAACTTTCTCCTCTACAATATGACACTAGGTTGAGGCTCCGTCTCTGTTTTCCTAGTCTTTAAGTCCTCCAAAATCTGGTTAGGAGACATAGGAAAAAGCCTCACACGAATATGATAATGAGTAAAGGTACACTCATTCTCAAAGCCATTATGAAATACTTTCCTATCAAATTGCCACGACCTACCTAACAAGATATGCGTAGCATCCATTTTAACCACATCACAAAGTACTTCATCATGATAGTTCTCAATAGAAAAAGCAATCAAACATTGCTTATTAACAACATCACCCCCTTGGGAAGAAATCCATTGTAAACCATAGGGAGTTGGGTGAGGAGAAGTGGGAAGAGCAAAGTAATCGACTACCTTGTCACTCAAGAGGTTTGAGCAACTTACGCCGTCTATAATCAAGCTCAAGTTCGCCTTCTTACCTTTGACATTCACCACGCAAGTAGATTGGAACAAATTAGACCTTTGCTCGCGGTGTGGGGCTTCCTTGACATGCAGGGTGCGTCTTGTCACTAGGGCAAGAGCCATGCCATCATTGGTTGCTTGTGGATGACAAGCATAAGCATCATAGTCCTCGGATTCAGCCACCAAGGTCAAGTCCGTAGCCATCTCTTCTTGGTCTCCTTCTTCTTCACATGACTCATATTCTCCATTTTGAGTCATGAGGACCTTCTTGGGATTAGGGAAATTGCCGCCTTGTCCTTCTCTTTGGAGTTCGATCCTGGTTTCAAAACACTAGAAGAAGAGGGATTAGTAGAAACCAAAGGTAAGGGAGTAGAATCATACCTTTTGGTTTGGGACGCCGACCATGCTCTCTTCCTAATTAATTCATTGTGCAATTGCATGACTGCGTGCGTCAAGCTATTGATGTCCTTGATGGGAAGGACCTCTAGTTGGTCTCTCAAGGTAGTGTTGAGACCGCTCAAAAACTTTGTCCTCAAAGTCGAAGGTGAAGCACTTACTCTAGCTTTGAAGTGCATGTCCTCCAACTTTGCAAAGAACTCCAATGGTCTCATGGTTCCTTGTCTACACATAGCAATCTCCATCTTCATCTTGTTCTTGTAGTCATCCGGGACATACTTTCTTGTCATAGCAAAGACAAGTTGATGCCATTGTCGAATGGGGAGGAGATTGCGTCTCTGTCTATCTTGGACAAGTCGATGATACCATGTCCTTGCAGCCCCGGTGAAATGAAGTGTTGCCACTTCGACCTTCTCATACTCATCATAGTGACAATGATCTAGGACGTACTCTGTAGCTTGCGTCCACTCAAGAAAGAAAGAAGGGTCGTAATCACCAGGAAAGGGTTCGATCTTTACCTTAATATCTCGACGTCCTTGGACATTAGGGCGTCGCTCATCATATCTGTCACGTCGATCTCCTCGGAGTCTAGGAATGTCCTCGTCACTCGCAGCATGGTGACGGTCATGTCTAGGGCGGTCTCCTCGGTGACGGTTGTCTCTATGGTCTCCATCCTCGGAGCTAGTTGGAGGCGAGCTGTCTTGGCTGAGCGCCATTTCTTGTGCCGTGGCGCTCCTCTTCCTGGCGCCTATAGCCAATGCCCAGACGTCTAGCAGCTTGCCCCAGGCGTCTTGTGTCCATTCCCGTGCGCTCATTCATGGTGTGCTCAGGGGGAATGAAGTCACTACTCACCTGCAAATTCTCAATAGGATCTCATAATGGAGGGTGAAAAAGACGAGGATTATACTTACATGCGTCCTCAAAGCCGTCGGAGTCAAATTCTTTGAAGCCGTCCCGGGAATGTGTTCCTTGGGAGTCTTCATCACATGGTGGTTCCCATGGACTTCTTGGACTCTGAAAATGAGCATATTGCTCGACATCAAAGGCAGAATCACGCCTGGACCTATGGCGCCGGGAGGGCCCGAAGCCGTCTTGGTTGCGCTCGGGGGAGCGCTCGGTGACTCGGCGTTGAGCGCTTCTGAGCACTTGTGTAGGGAGTTGTTGCTCCCTGTTTTGAGCATTGTCATACTCACATTGTTGTGCTAGATGGCGCTCGGTAGACCTCTCTTCTTGGTCATGACGACCGTCATCATTTGTGTGGCCCTCGTTCTCGGGTAGAGTTGGTGAGTGCAAGGGTCTGAAGCGATCATCAAATACTCCTTCTTGGCAACTCTCAATGATGGAGTGTAGTCGCCTAAGGGGCTGATGTTGTGAGCTCTAGGGCATTGCTGACTTACCTTTGTCTTGTGTGTGCCGAGATGCATTTGCTTCATGGGAGCTTTGAGTAGCAAGCCCCGGGAGTTTTTGCGTTGCATTAGCACTTTGGTTTATTACTTGAGGCGGCGCAAGGGTGACTAAAAGAGCTCGGTGTTCTTGCTCTAAGTAGGCCATCCTTTGCCTCAATGCTCTAATCTCATCAAGAGCCTCAGCCAAGTCTTGCGCAGCTCATGTGTTTGCGTCCTCAACTTGGGTTGTCTCTTGTGGTGGGTTGGGAAGAAGGGGTTGGTTGTTGTTGTTGCCTGAGTTGGTTTGATCCTCGGGGTCAGTGAAGGTACCTGTCGAGATAGCCATGGCGAGAGATCAAGTGCACAAAAGCAAGAACAAAGCAAAGAAACAAAGCAAGTGAACCGTCTAAACAAATAACCAAAGCAAAGCACTCGAGGCCGGTGTCTAATTTGGCTGGCCGTTTGGCGGTTCTGGCTGGCTATAGTCTCAAGAAGCAACCGAAAAACAATGCAAGAAAATCCAGCAAGGCACTTATGCAAACTAATCAATCACAGATCCAAGAAAGTAGCATGCAAAGACAAGATGAATTATCAAGCGACTCTAGACGATGGGGAGATCAGAAATGGACGAACCAAACACAGTGTAGACTCAAGGGTTACCTTATTTGGGTTGTGCCTTGGCCGAACTAGAAGTCTTGTGACTTTTTTTTTCTGACTTTTGATATGATCTTTTGATTTTGTTATGGTTCGAGATATATGCAGCAAGAAAGCAATAAGATATGCTCAAGATAGGAGAGAGATAATCGGCCAAACAAGATAACAAATCAAATGTCAACAATAAACTTATCTTAACAAAAGGATATGAAAAGATATGCAAAGATTCTAACAAGAAAATCAAGCAAATATTTTCGGCAATCTCTTAGGTCAAGGGCTAAGTATTTTCGGCCAATATCTTGTATTATCTCCAAGTATTTCACAAGGAAATTCTCCTAAGGCAAGTGAATAATTTTTTTGATTTTTTTTGATGATTTTATGGCAAAAAGCAGTCAGCAACAATGGAGGTGAGAAAAAAAAATCAGCAATGGAGGAATGGAAAGATGGATAACAACGAGTGAATTGAAATGATATCTTGTAAAAGACAATTAACACTTACAAGATGGCCTTGCTCTGATGCCAGTTGATGCACGCCTGGTCTCCGGAAAGCCAATTGCGCTCGAAGATCTTCGACAAAAACCTTGGAAGTGTTTGATGGATGTCTTTTGAGGGGGATCGTAGGTAGAGGTGGGAGTTTGCAGCAGAATTGTTTGGATATAGACGTCAAGTTTCCTTGACGAATTGGGATATGAATGAAGAGTAGCACTCGACAAGATAGTTGGTGAGGGTTCGGCAATGGTGATTGAGGGACACTCAAACGAAAGGAAGTTTTGGCTAGGGATGTAGAGGAAAAAGACTAGAAGATATGGGAACTTTTGGCTAGGGATGTAGACGAAAGGGATTAGAAGCTATGGTGAAGGAGATGAGAAGACATAGCCCGAAGGATTGGTGACGCCTAGTTCAAGAAGATGGAGGAAAACTCGTCTCAACAAAGGTTCTTGAATTCAATACTAAACGTGCCTTTACAATGATGGAGGCATCCAAATATAAAGGGAAAACAACAAGGGAAAAACGTCTAAAACCTAGGGTTTGCAAAGGGGAGTCGGCGGCTAGGGTTGGGCTAGGGTTGGGCGAGCTTGGGCTTGAGTGACAAGAGCCCAATAGGACGGCCCAAACCATGCAAGGCTGGACCACTCCATATTTAGAAACTTTCTAAAAATAGAATGTTTTAAAACGCTAGCAAAACCCGAGACGAACAACTTCTTAAAAATGGAAAGTCTCCGAATATGGGACCGAGACAACAAATCCCAAATAGAGACAACAAATGCATATAGGGACAACAAATCCCAAATAAAAGACAACCAATGTTTGAGACAACAAAACAAGATAGAGACAACAAAACCAAATAGGCGGCTTGTAGTGAAAACTTCACCTACGAGCAATCTCGGCGCGGAGAAGGGCCACCAAGGCGCTGAGTCCAGACTTGTCGGCAACTAGGGGGTTGTGCTCAATGTGGGCCCTTGTGCGCCCGAGCTGGCATTGTAGATGGGCCTTCATCATGGCTAGGTGGTGTGGGCGCCGGCGCGGTCTTGAGGCTCTCGGCGCTGGAGCTTTGGCAGGGGGTTTCCACGGGTTCTCAGTGGTGCGCTCGAACCCTGGAGGTGGTCCATGGACAAGGCCAGAAGATGGCTCGACAAAAGTGGACAGACGCTCGGAGAAGTCTTCGAGCTCCACTTTGATGGCCACCGCTGGCCAGGCGCTTGGGGCCGTTGTCCGGGCTCTGGGCATCTTGGCTCTAGCATGGCTGGAATCTTGGCTTGGAGAGCGTTGACGTGGCCTAAGTGTCATGGCATGACATGGCGCCTTCTTGCGCTTGATTCTCTTCCGGGCACCTAACCTCATCTTGGGTTGAATCTTGGTGCTTTGGAGATACACCTTGTTCATTTCAGCTAAGATTCTCCGGGTGTGTCGAGTGAACCTCGGAAGAGCCACTAGGCTAGTCTTGGAGCTAGGCAGGGGCGCATCAGTTGGTGCATCACCCTGAATGTGTTGGTGCATCACTATTATATGTATTGTCTACCATTTTATTAATGATCTATATGTGTTCTTTTTGATGTAACAGAAAGTGGAGAAGAAGTTGACACATCCCAACATCAAGGGAAGAGGAAAAAGTCTGTCGCTACTGGGAAACAAAGATAAAAAAAAAGCAAAAGCTCTTGCACAAAGATCACTGTGAAGAAGAGGGAGATTTGGAATCTGGAATGCTTGTCAAGCTAGAAAGAGAAGCATTGGAAAAGGAAAGGGGGAGCAGTGTTGCAGACAAAAAAGGGAAAGGGAAGATGGACACGCCTAATCCCAAGAAGACAAAGAAAGGGGAGAAGGTGTTTGTCATGAAATCCAAGCTGCAAAATCCCGGGAACAAAAGGGGCAATTAAGAAAATGAGAAGTGATTATCCTACACTGAAGTGCAGAACATCGCCCTGCCTTTTCAGAAACTACATGCTTTCAGCCACGTAATTCACTTACATCCATAGGAATGTTGTAAATGAAATGGGCTTTGGTAATATCGTTTGCTGTAATATATCAAGGAAACGCCTATGCGGCTAGGGCACTATGTCTGCATCAAATTTCACCCGCTCAATTCTACAATCAAACTCGGAGATGGAAGGAAGATTATAGTACCAGAAAATGATGGGCATGACTACCTAGGTATTCCCAAAGGAGACAGTGAAATTGTTGAGCCTAAAAAACTCACAAATCCCTTGATACTGCAGAAACCACTCAAACCAGAGGAGGATTTTCCAGGGAAGGATATCAAGAAACTCTCACCAACTGAAGTCTTCAACAAGATGAAGTTATATAATGGAGGGCCATGGTTCAAGAGATACTTCATTCTTCTTTTTGTCAACACAATGATTGATTCCTATGGGTTAGTGAAGATAAACATTCTTGAATGACTGGAGGATGTTGATCAAATAAACAAGTTCAACTGGAGCTCATTACTCTACAAGTCACTTATTGATTGTGCACTTGCATGGGGGAATAAACAAACTTTAAGTTTCAATGGGAGCATGCTGTTACTCGATGTAAAAAATATATTCTTTCTTTTGGCATTTTAATTGAATGATTTATGAGTACTGAGAATAGTTCCGTGACTAAAATGTGTTGGTGCATCACCTAGTGGGTGTTGGTGCATCACCCAGTGGATCTTGGTGCATCACCCAGTTGGTGTTGGTGCATCAACCAACATTTGTTGGTGCATCACCCAGTTGGTTTTGGTGCATCACCCAGTTGGTGTTGGTGCATCACCCAGTTGGTGTTGGTATATCAGATAGTCTGTGTTGTTGCATCATCTAATTAAGGACTAATTTTTTTTTGTTATACATAGTTGATTTACGTTGATAGATTGAGATGGAAAGGTCGAACAGTACCTCAAAAGTTTCAAATTATCAACAATTGGACCACAAACATGCTGAAAAATATAGAGGATGAGGAAATCATGCATGGTGGGTTTGGAAATGTAATACTTCTAGGTCGGCCTAGCTTCAGTGCGAATGTAAATGTGAGGGAAGAGGAACATCAAGAGGAAGAAGCTGACATCCAATCTCAATCAGATCTTGCAGGAGAGACAGATGAAGAATTGAGGGCTTACATGGCCGGCTACATGACGAAGATTGAGAACATTGCTCTTAATGTAAGGGAAATTTTATTGCAGAAGAAACAAATTCACCAAAGGTTGAAGAAGAGTGCAGTTTTGCAAACAGTGAACCACGAGGCTCAAAAAATAATAAATGTGAAATTTGAGCAACTAGTGATGCCTAAGGAGGATGAGGAGGAAAAACCATCCCAGAACACGGAGTTCTGGGATTTAGCAGTCAAGTGTACGGAGGAGGTGGAGAAGACAATTGCAACACAACAAGAACACAATGTCAACATGTACATGCCATGATTTACATATTTGCTACAAAAAATCTCAAAGGTTACCGAGAATGTGAGAGCTAGTTTGAGCCTTCCTGCAAAAGAATCTTCAAGGTCAAAAAACACAAAAGGGACCACTACTTATACCAAAAGGAAAAGACAAGTAAGTGACTTTACGTGATAAACTTTAATGCATGAGTGAATTTTCTTTGGTGCACGTGTAAATGAAAATGGGTGCATGAGTGTAGGAATTTTTATGCATTAATAAATACTAGTTGCTACATTGGTTGTTGAAAATTGGCACATGAGTTGTTGAGCTTTGGTGCATACGTCATTACTATTTGGTGCATCAACTAATACCTAGTTCTTCTTTATTATTGCAACCTGGTCTACAAATTCCTAGTTTTGACCTAGGCCTCTCTCCCGTGAGGTTGGAACCTACAACAAATGTTGAGGGATCTACCGAGGAGGTTCAAGATGCTGCAAGCACCCAAGTTGTTGACAAGATACAAGAGCAAAGTGTTGCTGAGAGTGTTCAAGAAGAAGAAGACGGTTCCAAAAAGGTTCAAGATGAGGTGCAGGAGGAGGAATTACCCAATGAAGACACATTTAATGAACAAGAGCAGGAAGTGGCGGCTGAAGATGGTTTTGACAAGGTGAGTGTTGAAAGGGATGCTAAGGACGTGCAAGAGGAAAGTGTTGTAGAACAGGTTCAAGAGCAATTGCAAGAGGAAACAACTGAGGATGTTATTGACACTGGGGCAACCGAGAAACAACAACAAGTAGAACAACAACAAGAGAAGGGAGTGGAAGAAGAAGGTGAGAATGAAGGAAATCAGAATGATATTGGGGAGAAAGATCTAAATGAGAAGGAAGCGGAGACAGACAAAGGGAAAGATGTGACAAAAGAAGAAAATGAACAAGGGCAAGTTGTTTCTGAGGGAGTAGACGAAGGAGAAGACACAACAGAAAAAGAGAAGGAGGTTGAAAAAGAAAAGAGAAAGAGTGTAGATCAAAAGGAAGTTGTGGCTGAGACTGAAAAGGAGGTTGTTGAACAAATGGAAGTAGATGTTACTATAGATAAAGAAAAGGGGGTAGCTACACAAATGGAGGGTGAAGATCAAATGGAGGAGGATGGAGCTCAGAAGGACAAATCTGTTCAACCAAAAAAGGTATAAAAATTCAAATAATAATTTATAAAGTTCATTACTGCAAGTTTAAGTTGGTGCATCATATAGTTGGTGTTGGTGCACCATCTAGTTTGTTTTGGTGCATCATCTAGTTAATGTTGGTGCATCATCTAATGTGTTTTGGTGCATCATCTAATTTATTTTGGTGCATCAGAAAATAGGTGTTGGTGCATCATCTAGGTTGTGTTCGTGCATCATCTAATACTTTTATAGTTCCCACAGTTGACAGATGAACTAATTAATTGGTGCATGAATATGTGTAATGAATATTTGCCAGGTGAGATTTACGTGCAAATCCAAAGAAGATCTTGACACTAAGAGGGAGAAATTTCCTTCTGCAAACACAATATCGTCGTTAAAGGAAAGATAGTGTAACATTATAGTTGCGTTGACGACTGATGAAAAAATTCTTTACCAATGGTTGACCAGTGACGAAGGAAATGACAGGTAACAATATATTTACTTTAATATTACATAATTTCAAAAACATGTGGGAAGTTAACAAATTGATTTTTTTGTTTTGCAGTAAAGAGTATCTTTTCATTATACACCGTGCAAGTCTAAAAAAAAGCAACTTCCAATTCATGAAGAAAAATATGGAGATAGACAATGACGTGATATATGCTTTTGTTTTATTGTTTAATGAAAATGAAGAATTTAGAGGCCCACAATCACTATTAAAATTCTTTTTACCTTGCATGACAACGGTTAGTCAATAAATTAGAACACCAAATTCAGATTATATTTCTGCAAAATATTTTACTCAAATATTTTATTTTGACAGGGTTATGTTATAGACACTGAACTTACAATATACACTCTGGAAGAAAGATTTAATCTCTTCTCGCAACTTGTCCATGAAACCTTTAATAATGTCAAAGCTTTTACAAGAAGAGAATACACTCTTGATGACGTTGATGTGGTAATATTTCTATGAATTTTTTTTATACAGTATGCATGAATGAATGCTAATTGGTGCATGGGTTGTTAGTGCATGACTTAATGAGAATAGGTGCATAAGTCATTAATTATTGATTCATAAGCTAATGTTGTTGGGTGCATTTGATAGTGAGAATAGGTGCATGAACTATTTATATGTGTTATTGTTCTCTTAAAATCTGATTTTTCTCTCTTGGACAGTTGTTTTTTCCCAATTATTAGAGAGAACCATTATTATTTGATAACCATTAATGTCAACAAGCCAAGTATTCACATCCTTGATAACTCATTAAGCGGGGATATGGAGAAGTATGTTCATGTACCATCTACAATCGTAAGTACACATTTAAAATATAATTGGTGCATCACTGGAATGTCATTGGTGTACCACTGGAATATAATTGTTGCATCACTTATGTTTACTCTGGTTAAATGTAATTGTTTATTCATACAGAGGATAATGATGACCCACTTCTTTAAGGATAATGCAATGGAATCCAAAGCTGCCTTGATTCAAAATGTGTCGTTTGAAAGACTCGAATTGAATTGGAGGGACAAGGAGAACAAAAAAGACTGTGGAGTCTTTCTACTAAGGCACAAGGAGACATACAAAGGCAATGGGCTGTCTAATTGGAATCCGAACTTGAAGAAGAAAGAAAATAATCAATTGGCCAAGTTAAGAATAAGATATTACCATTTCCTTCTAACATGCAGCTTCAATTTAGCGAACAATAGAATTGAAGAGATATTACAAGTATTAAAAGACGTGAATGATGAAGAGGAACCTGAAAGAGCAGCACCATCCGGTCATGGACGTGGGTGTGTGCGGGGACGTGGATGTGGAAGGAGTAATGAGTAGAAAGAAGTAGGGAGGAAATAGGAAGTTTGTGAACCTTTTGGATGATTTGTGAATAGTTTGTAGTAAGATAAGTTTGGATTTTAAAAACAAGTTTGGTTTTTTAGGTTGTAAGACAAGTTTGCTTATGATTTACATTGGATAAGGTATTTGTGGTTGCACATGAAAATGATTTGTGGTTGCCGGTGACTCACAATGGCTGGAATGCATGAGTAGTTGTTTTGTTGGTGCAACACAGGATAACAATGGGTGCATCACATAATCATAATTGATGCATCACCAGATATATAGTTGGTGCATCACTTAATAAAATATGGTGCATCACTTTATGAAAATTAGTGCATCAATTAATGATAATTGGTGCATCACTTAATGATAATCGGTGCATGAATAAGCTACATAAATTGGATGAATAAAAAATTCAAAAATGAAATCAAGACTAATTCTATCAAGAAAACAGGGTGTTATGCATTCTTAATAAAAGTTGGTGCATCACTGAAATATAATTGGTGCATCGGTCATAACTAATAGTTAATAACTCATTACATTGAAAGCTTAGAAAAACTAATGGACATATTGAGGACAAGTAGTAATGTTGTGTCCCGACCTCTTACAAATAGTACAAACTCTTTTCTTCTTTTTGGAATTTTTAATTCCAACTTCTTGGCCACCTTTAATACGAGGAAAGTTCCGGTGCAAATAACTCTTAACGTATGAAATACAAACAAATTGTGTTCACAAATTACACGTCAATGTTCATATTCTAGATGGTAATGTTCATAATATGGTCCATAATTTTTTTTGAACGTTTTCAGTGAGGGACGCGGTGGCATACTTGTAATTACTATGAACTTAGGTTTTTTTTTTTTTCTCAAAATGACCTCAAAAATTTTATCACCCAGATTATGAACATTACCGCTCAAATTATGAACATTAGCTTGTTATTTCTGAACGTGAAAACTTCGTTTTTCCTAAGTTAAGCATTGTTCTCACCGGAACTTTTCTCCCTTTAATACGCCTCTTTTTGAACTTGTTCTTGGCCATTTCAAGAGGATGAATATTTACTTGATCAGGTAAAGGGCCTACAAATTTCTCAAACTTATAGTTTCTAGCTGGTGTTAAGGAAGAAGGATCAACTACTTCAGATCTTGTGAAAGCAGCCTTTTGATCCTTTAAAATAGCTAAAAACTCTTTCAATCTATCCATGTCATCACCAACAATGTTAACACAAGAATGCACTTATGTCATCCCTTCAGCCAACAACCGCTTTTTCATCAATTTCAACACTAGCATCATACACTACACCGTCTACTTCAAAAATTGGTTGTATAATAACTTCATTGGTCCAACGAGTGTTAATGAGGCCTGGAGGCAAATTAGTTGCATGAGAATTCTTTAAGGCAAAGAAAATGTGTCGGCAAGGAAACCCCAATATAAGGAAATTGTTGCAAGAACAAACATACTCATTCCTTGCAACAACATGTTGTACATCACATATTCTACCAAATTCATCTTGAACCCTAAAGTGATGGATATCAACCTCTTTTCGCATTTAATCAAGTGTGCAGTGATACGTACCACTTACAAACACTTCTTGGACATCATAAAATGGATTGATAGTGTAAATGGTTGCAAGGTTCTTTTCAAACTGATAAGGCGTCTTCATACGTGGAGTGGAAGTACAAGAATCCATATCACACTTCTTCTGACTGTGCCACTGCAAATCAATGGCACTGCTACACCACATCATGAAAAGCACAAGGCTTGATTGAGAACCTAAACTTTTTCCATGAAAATTGTTTTGACTCTCAGACCTTGATGTCGTCCTCAATAAGGATGACATTCTGACATCTTGGAAAAAGTTGGGATCCAATAACGTCGTAGTTCAAACATTACTCCTATCCATTTGTGCCCTTCCAAACCATATTCTCCAAGAACTGAAAACCACTCATTTTCAAAAGCAATAGGATTAAGTTCATCATTCCAAACAGTATTCTTGAACTTCTTTTGGAACGCATCAAAAAAAGAAGGATTTGTATCTGGAGGGAATTTAACCTCGCTCGAAACCTTCATCATTATATTCCACATGCACAACCGATGGACAAAATGAGAAAACACTCGTTCAACAACAGCCTTGACAAACGCATCTTGATCGGTGATAATGACATGCGGTTCATGCACCATCACCTTCTTGAAATTCTCAAATTACCACACATAAGACTCAATATCTTCATGCAAAAGCCGAGCAACAACAACCTTTTATGATTATCCACTCTAGTAAATGGTACAAAGACCATATTATATCTGCAATAAAGAAGTACAAGAGTTAAGCATTTGGTGCATCACTAGTAGAGGATAGGTGCGTCAGTTGTAGAAGATAGGTGCATCAGTGATATAGGATAGGTGCATGAGTAGTAAAAGCAAAAGGTGCCTGAGTAGTAAAAGTAAAAGGTGCATCATTGGTAAGTAAAAGGTGCATGAGTTGTAAATGATAAGTGCATGGATGACTAAAAATAAGTGCATGAATAAGTAAGAGTACATGATTTACTTGATCAATTGATATGTAGCATCAACCGACACTACATCACCAAAATAAGAGAAACTCTTGCGATTTTTAGGATCACACCAAAACAATCGACACAACTGGCCCTCCTTGTTGAGATGATAATCAAAGTAATATGCACTGCAACACTCTTTCTTCTTAACAAAGTCATTGATGACCATTTGAGCATCACTTCCTTCCATGTATGAGTTCAAACCCCGCATAAATTAAGTTCTTAAAGTCAACAACAGTGGCGCCTACGTTAGCATACGAACCAACTAGATTCTTATACACTTTAAAGCTCTTATTCACACCAATATTGGATTTAATACAGGTCATCATGAGTTCTTGATGGAATGGAGTAACTTGTCTCTTCCCTTTTGAAAATACCATATGGGACAACTCCAACATAGCATGAGTGTGACCACACTCCAGTTTCGTAACGCGGTAACCATCATTACCTTCATACTTGAGCCAAAGCTTAGCTTCACATCCACAACTATTAGATATTCTCCTCTTCTTCACAACATCCCCATCTATCGGGACAACATGGTTGAACTAAGAATATGGGGATAAAACTTTATATCCTTCTCTGTTACAACAAAGGTACTTCCAGAGAACAATTGGTGGTACACTTTTCTTATCTCTCTTGGTCAAACAACAACGAACAGTAAAACCATATGCCAGTGCATAAGCTTCATAAAAAGGTGATGACATCATAAAGAGTTGGGAAAAGCTGACCAAGATAGGGCTTCAATGAATCATTGCACTCGGGAATCATATAGACAACATTAGTACTTGGAGAAACCGATATAATACTAGGCATCCTTTGACTTCCACTTCCTGACAAACATGCAAAACCAAAATAAGTGCATTGTTGATTGAGAAAACATGCATTAAAACCTATTTTTATGCATTAGGCACACAAATCATCAATGTTATAATTAGGTGCATCACATCCTGACATAAGGTGCATCCGTCAAAGCTAAAAAGTGCATCGACCAGTGAACATTAATGCATTATGCACACAAATCATCAATGTTTATCATTAGGTGCATCATAGCCTATTATAAGGTGCGTCAGTAAAAGGTAAAAGGTGCATCAACCAATGAACATTAATGCATTATGCACACAATCATTAATATTTATCAAGTGGTGCATCATAGCCTATTAAAAGGTGCATCACTCAATGGTCAAATGTGCATCAACCATAAACCTAGCTTCATGACCAACTGGTTTTACGCGATCTTTCAAACAAATTAAATAGCAACATATTTAAAATGAAAAGGATGCACGTACCTAATTCAAACAAACACATACCTAAAATCAACCAAATCACATATCAAAAATCAAAAAAACTGAGACATTATATTGATATGCAAAACAACAAACAAATCAAACACAAGATACAGATCTATACCTAAATTAGAAGAAACATTAGCCATGTCAACGAAGAACACTAGATAGTGGCCGGTGACAACGCAAACACAAAAAAACACAAACCAAGAGTACACAAACGGGGACGGCCGAGTAGAATTCGATGAGAAGAACAACAATATCGCCTCAAGAACACCAGGAACGACGGAAGAACAACAATGGCGGCGAGTGATGAAGTGGAGAAGGATTAGTTGAGAAGATAACAATGGCTGCGAATTTCCGTTACAACGAACAAAGAGAGAGAGAGAGAGAGAGAGAGAGAGAGAGAGAGAGAGAGAGAGAGAGAGAGAGAGAGAGAGAGAGAGAGAGAGGGAAACGGATTTGGAAAAATAAAAGCAACGAGCGGACGGCCGAGATTGGGTAAATGGGATAAAATGAGCGACCATGATTAATCTTCACTCCTTCTTTGATTAAGCATCCTCACCGGATCTTTTTCCGTCTTTTATACTCACTCCGTTCCAAAAAATAATGTCATTCTAGCTAATGTTTGGTGTTCCATAATGTTTGTCATTTGAGCATCTTTTGCATCGACTTTACATATATACCATTCTACGAGTAGTTTTTAGCAAATCTTAATAAATGGAGAGATTTTTGTTAGTAATAACTTTAGAAATATAACAAAATGTGATATTAAATAGGGACATAATTGTACATTTGTTACTCTCCTTAATAAACGGAGAAAAACCCCGCACCCCCAAAACCCACTCCTTGATGCGTCTAAACCTTTTTTTAAAAACTCAGTTCACTTTTGGGCGCACCTAGTATGCGCCCAAGACTAAACGAATTTTTTAGCATTTTGAAGGGAAAAAAAAAATCTTGGGCGCATCCAGGGTGCACCCAGAACCGACCCGATTTGTTTGGGCGCGTTTAGAATGCGCCCAAAACAGATGCGGGTTATAATTTTTCGGATGCGGGGTTAAACGCCCTTAATATATGTGTAGTACATTGAAATGACATTATTTTTGGGACGGATGGAGTACCAAATATAACTCTGGATTTGTGACGAATTTCCATGATAGTTCATATAGAGTTTTTCAGCTATACAAAACATTTAAGTTTTAAGGTAGCTTGATATTTAAGAAGCATGATGGTTGTTCCCTACATACAAACTAGTAATATGGTAGCACGTGTAAGGGGATGTGGCAAGAGAACAATAAACACAAGTTTTTGGGTCCGATTGGGTACGTTCTCTGTCCAACTAAATTAAAGCATTCAAAGAATACATTCAAAAGGAGACAATGCGACTGAAATTGCCATGTTGTTGTTGGCTAGATAGATCAGAGTTGAGAAGATGAGGTCAGAATTCAGAAAGAGAATTCAAGAAGACCAAATTTGCCCTTCTCTGCATTAGCTTCCTACCCATAACTTAGTTTTTACTGCTTCTGGTGCGTGCCCACACTCAAAGGGACTTGTTAGTTATTACGTTTGTGTGTTCATAAATACTGTATGACCTAACTTACCTAAGCTGGTTGCTCAGTTTCCAACTACAACTCTGACAAATAAATTTTCATCTTTAACCAAGTGTGTGTGTGTGTTTTCAGATCAGATGAGCAAAAAAAAATTGTTTGGACTGACCTATCTTTCCATTATTATTTTTATTGCAAGAACTGATCATCATTGATCTGCCCATTCTCTGTGCTAAATTGATAACCTTCATGGCAATGATGTCAGATTCTAGGCTACCGTAGTTACAAAAATATGTACCAAATGCAATGTATGTTGAGGTGGATAATTTCCCAGCTTTCTTATAGGAAGATTCCAAACGCAAATTAGGCAGCAGGAGAGGGGAGTGATTGCCGGAATCCATTTTCTAACCAAAACATATATACTATGTTTAATGGAACAAATTATGAAAAAACATATGCGTTAGCCTTTAACACAAGCTCAATTGCTAAATTTAATTAATTGATAATAAAAAACTATCCTAGACACATTTGAATGAAATGTTGTCTCTTAATTGGTGCAGGAGAAATTAAATAGTGGGTAGAGCATGATACAAGCTAGCAAACCCTTTGATTAGTAGACACAAATTTGTTCTAATCAAGAATATATATATAGTTGCTGCAGATAGAGAAGTAACAAAAAAGAGAGTATGGTCAGTCGTAGAAATTAAAACTGTGATGATGATAATAGCATGTGGCCCATACCCATCACTAAACACAACAAAATTTGCACTACTATAAATGCATGTAAGAGTCTTCTTCACTACACAAACACCAAAATATCAAAACTCTCATCTCTTCAAGAATCAAACAAACAAAATTATGGAGGAAGATTACAACAACAACAACAACAACAAGAACAATAGGGTTTTTCCGTGCATGTTTTGCAACAGAAAATTCTACAGCTCCCAAGCATTAGGAGGACATCAAAATGCACACAAAAAAGAGAGGAATTTAGTTAGAAGATCCAAAAGATCATCATCTAATCATCCTCATTACGCGTTTTTGCCGACACCTTTTCTTCTCACTCACCACCACCACCACCATCAGAAGCAGCAGCAGCAGCTCATAATCCCTGGTGGGTCTATTTTTGGGCACCAGTTTTTGGGTCATTGTGGATACCGCGATGAAGTTGGAGTTTGTGCTGTGAAGAAGACCAAGTTGGAGGGTGGTGATTATAACAAGCTTGATTTGTCACTTCATTTGTGAGCAGAGTTTAGATTTGTGTTAGGGGTACGCTATTTGCTTCATCCCCTATGTAATGTACTTCATTCTCATTTTTAGGTTATCAGAATTTAAGTTTTTCCTTTTATTTCTCTTCAATTTGACCAAGTTGGAGTATGTCTTTACTTTGCTGTTGAGCTAAAACATCTCTTCTGATAACATTAACAACTGGATTTAAATAGGCTTTATAGATATTCCTTTGGGCCTAGAGAATACAAAGAAAATCATCTTTTCGCTGGAATCTTTGTTGGTCTTTTGAACTACTACTAAGTTAATAGAATTTGTGTGATATTAGGTTGTTTTTTTTGTTATCATTCAATTATGACTCTATCTCTATTTTTTTGGTCACTGGTCCGGTTTAATGGGTTGAGGTACTGTTGACCCATAAGGGTAGACCTCTCCCAACATCAATTTCGCCATACATGCCTCCAGTAGGACTCAAACTCGAGACCTCTGAATAGAACACTTAAGGGAACCTAGTGTTAAACCACTAGACCAATTGAATGTTGGTAGACTCTATCTCTATTTGATGACAAGTGAAATCGTCAACCATTGATTCATCTCACCTTTGTATTAAAAAGGAAATTAAAAGATTATTACTTTGGTCCCACATCCTTATTCAATTAATTATCTTAATAATTTGTTAATATAAAACAATTTAGAAAATCCTAATCGAAATCTTTTTCCCTAATTTTAGGGTAAAAAGTTTTTACTTAATAGTAAATAAGTTTAACCATTAATCTCAACTTCTACAAGTAGTCCATTACTTTTGTAATATTATACGATTAAGGATAATAGTAATTTGTCATATAACCTCAAACAATATTGTACAAATTATTATGTAACGGTAAATAAAAAACAAAAATATTGTGACATTTCATTTCTTAGCAATTCGGTCACAAGGGGGTCAATCGAGACCACAAACCCCTCATATCTAGAAGTAGTCTATTTTTTTTTTTTAATATTTTACGATTTATAGAAAAGATACACAAAAACATTGTAAAATTTCAAATACATATTTTATTGATAAATTAATATAATTATCTCAATATTTTCTAATTTTAAAACTTTAATCTTAATCAAAGTTACAAATTATTATATTTAGAAAATGACGTTAAACACTCTTTTTACTTAAAATTTAATAGGAAAAGTGTCATTTAATAATACTTGTTAAAATGATAAATAAGAATGATTGTGGACCCTTGGATCAAAAGAGATCCAAGAGCCTATATGATGACACGTGGCACTCCTTTTCATGCCTTGTCACCTTCGCCGGACCACCCCCGGACCACCTTAGACCATCGCCGGACCACCTCCGACCACCGTCGGACCACCTTTAGGCCTCTCCGGAATAAAATTGTCACAAAGATGTATAAAATTGTTCACAAATATTACAAAATTATTTATTACTAAATGTTCACCACGTTGTTCATAAATGTTCATCACAATGTTGATAAATATTCATTTGTATATACTCTACTGAATGTTCATCACATTGTAATTAAAAATTCATCAACTGAATGTTCATCACATTCTACTTAAATGTTCACTAATTAATTGTTCATCATATTATACTTAAATGTTCACCAACTGAATGTTTATCACATTATACTTATATGTTCATCAAATTATATTTAAATGTTCACCAAGTTTATTCCACTTAAATGTTTATGTTATTTGGAAAAACGGCGAACCACCACTGGACCACCACCGCACCACCACTGGCCCACCATCAAGCCACAACTGGACCACTGGACCACCACTTATGTGGAACACCACTTTAATATAATTTCTTTTAAAAACACACTTAATTTTCAACAAAAATCGCCTTAATGTTCATCATCTCATACTTAAATGTTCATCATCTCATACTTCAATGTTCACAAGAAATTAATAAAATGTTCATTACTCAAAGTTCATTACAATCGGCTTAAATGTTCATCACGTTGGTCATAAATGTTCATCAAAATGTTGATAAATGTTCATTTGATATACTCTAATGAATGTTCATCACATTATACTTAAATGTTCACCAACTGAATGTTCATCACATTATACTTAAATGTTCATCAACTGAATGTTCATCAAATTATTTTTAAATGTTCACCAAGTTTATAACACTTAAATGGTTATGTTATTTGGACAAACGGCGGACCACCGCCGGACCACCACCACGGCCGCACCACCACTAACCCACCATCAAGCCACTGTCGGACCACCGGACCACCACTTATGTGGAACACCACTTTTTAATATAATTCCGAGTAAAAAAACACTTGATCTTCATAAAAAATTACCTAAATGTTCATCATCTCATACTTAAATGTTAATCAAACATCCTAAAATGTTCACAAGCATTTAATAAAATGTTCATTACTCAAAAGTAGAGTACAATTAGCTTAAATGTTCATCACGTGGTTCATAAATGTTCATCAAAATGTGGATAAACGTTCATTTTGATATACTCTAATGAATGTTCATCACATGTTACTTACATGTTCACCAACAGAATGTTCATCACATTATAATTAAATGTTCATCAACACATTATATTTAAATGTTCACCAATTTTAATTAGACTTGAATTTTCATTTATTTTTATACTTTAACCTTTTCATTTATTATTGGACCACCGCCAGACCTCCGCCGGACAACCACCGGGTGGTCGCCGGGAAGTTGTCGGGTGGTCACCGGGAGGCCGCCGGAACACCACAACTAGTTTAATCTAAGTCATTGGATGCCTTGGCATTCAATGACTTAGATTCATTCTTATTTATCTCTATAAGAGATTTTATTATGGGATTCACATCCAATTTAATAATGTTCGTTATCGTTGTTGCTAACCAAAATAACAATAATAGTGTTATCAAAGGTTATTGTTTATAATTAGTTTTAAATATATATTTTAAAATTCAAATTCAAATTATTTTGTGAAGTTATTTATAGCCCCCGTGCAAGGCACGAGTCTTAAACTAGTATTTAATAAAATTGTATCTAAAAGAATTAATTAACATATTATAATTTCTTTAGGTAACTCCTAACACAAATTACCCTTTAGGTAACTCCTAACATAAATTACCATACAAAAAAAATTATTTACGTTGTGATGGGTTGTTTGATGGAATGTTTGACATGAGTCTTTTTCCTTTTCATCATCTGATGTTTTTCTTGGGCTCTATCTACTAAATTGGGCCTGATATGCTCAAATTATTCTTATTCTGTTCGAAATGTAGATTTTCTAATAAAACTATTTCAAAAAGGGTGCCCAAGGAAATATCGTAGATCAATCTACTATTAAACTATGAGTGTGAATCTCATAATAAATCCTCCTATAAAGATAAATAAAAATGAATTTAAGCCATTGGATGTCAATATCCAATGACTTAGATTAAACTAGTTACCCTCACTTGTAAAGTGGGTAGTTGTGGTCCCCGACGACTTCACAGCGACCACCCGGTGGTTGTCCGGTAGAGGTTCGACGGAGGTCCGGCGACGGTCAGGCGAAAGTCCGGCGGAGTTCCGGCGACGGTCTGACGGAGGTCCGACGACGGTCCGGCGGTGGTCCAACGTGGTCCGGTGGAGGTCCGGCGGTGGTCCATCAATAAATAAAAAAAGTTAAATGTATAAAAATAAATGAAAATTTAAGTCTAATTCAAATTGGTGAACATTTAAATATAATGTGATGAACATTCTGTTGATGAACATTTAATTATAATGTGATGAACATTCTGTTGGTGAACATGTAAGTAAAATGTGATGAACATTCAGTACAGTATATCAAAATGAACTTTTATCAACATTTTGATGAACATTTATGAACAATGTAATGAACATTTAAGTTGATTGTAATGAACTTTTGAGTAATGAACATTTTCTTAAATGCTTGTGAACATTTAAGGATGTTTGATGAACATTTAAGTATGAGATGATGAACATTTAGGTAATTTTTGATGAAGATCAAGTGTTTTTTTACTCGAAATTATATTAAAGTTGTGTTCCACATAAGTGGTGGTCCGGTGGTCCGACGGTGGCTTGATGGTGGGTTAGTGGTGGTGCGACCGTGGTGGTCCGGCGGTGGTCCGTCGTTTGTCCAAATAACATAACCATTTAAATGTAATAAACTTGTTGAACATTTAAAAATAATTTGATGAACATTTAGTTGATGAACATTTAAGTATAATGTGATGAACATTTAGTTGGTGAACATTTAAGTATAATGTGATGAACATTCACTAGAGTATATCAAAATGAACATTTATCAACATTTATGAACAACGTGATGAACATTTAAGGCGATTGTAATGAACTTTGAGTAACGAACATTTATTAAATCCATGTGAACATTGAAGTATGAGATGATGAATATTTAAGTATGAGATGATGAACATTTATGTGATTTTTTTTTAAAATTAAGTATGTTTTAATAGAAATTATATTAAAGTAGTGTTCCACATAAGTGGTGGTCCAGTGGTCCAGCGGTGGCTTGATGGTGGGTCAGTGGTGGTGCGGTGGTGGTTCGTCCTTTGTCCAAATAGATTAAACATTTAAGTGTAATAAACTTGGTGAACATTTAAATATATTTTGATGAACATTCAGTTGATGTAAGTATAATGTGATGAACATTCAATTGGTGAACATTTAAGTATAATATGATGAACATTTAATTGGTGAACATTTAAGTAGAATGTGATGAACATTCAGTTGGTGAACGTGTAAGTATGATGTGATGAACATTCAGTAGAGTATATCAAAATGAACATTTATCAACATTTTGATGAACATTTATGAACAACGTGATGAACATTTAAGCCGATTGTAATGAACTTTGAGTGATGAACATTTTATTAAATCTTTGTGAACATTTAAGTATGAGATGACGAACATTTTGGTGATTTTTGCTGAAAATTAAGTGTGTTTTTAATAGAAATTATATTAAAGTGGTGTTGCACATAAGTGGTGGTCCAGTGTCCGGCGGTGGCTTGATGGTGGGTCAGTGGTGGTGCGGTGGTGGTCCAGTGGTGGTTCGCCGTTTGTCCAAATAGAATAAACATTTAAGTGTAATAAACTTGGTGAACATTTAAATATAATTTGATGAACATTCAGTTGATGTAAGTATAATGTGATGAACATTCAGTTGGTGAACATTTAAGTATAATATGATGAATATTCAATTGGTGAACATTTAAGTAGAATGTGATGAACATTAAGTTGGTGAACATTTAAGTATAATGCGATGAAGATTCAATAGAGTATATACAAATGAATATTTATGAACATTATGATGAACATTTATGAACAACATGATGAACATTTAAGCCAATTGTAATGAACTTTTGAGTAATAAATAATTTTTTAATATTGTGAACAATTTTATACATCTTTGTGACAATTTTATTCTGGTGAGGCCCAAAGGTGGTCCGGCGTGGTCGGCGGTGGTCGGAGGTGGTCCGGCGGAGGTCCGACGGTGGTCCAGTGGCGGTGACAAGGGATGACAAGTAGTGTCACGTGTCATCATATAGGCTCTTGGATCTTTTTTGATCCAAGGCTCCACAATCATTCTCATTTATCACTTTAACAATCTTTATTACATGACACTTTTCCTTAAACTATTAAAGCAATTCTCAATTTTCGCCACATGTCACCTTCTTTTCTAAAATCGTCACATATCATTTCAATATTTATTTTGCCAAATGTCATTTTTCAATCATTTTCCTTTTTGATAAAAAATTCATATAATAAGAAAATTATAAATATGTGTAAATATTTATTTTAGGATAATTAAGATATGCAAGATACTATGCTTTTTTATTTATATTTTTATAATTCTCCAAACTATATTTTATGTACTTTAAAATACAAAGAGTTATTTAATAATTATATAGAAAGATTTCATCTTATAATTCATAATTTTTAAATACTTTAAACTAAATATATTTAAATATTTAAACAATGCTTGATTTACACTCTCTTTATTATGTTTATCATACTAATTCAAAAAAATTATATTAAAGAACTGATATTTAGGTAATAATTCGAATTAAAAAATAATTTTTAAAAATTACACTAAATTTGTATGTGATAAATAAACTAAATTTATTTGATAAAATAATTTAACTTATGTTATTCATGTATTAAAATAAAATTTATTATTTTATAAAATCCGTGCGAGACACGAGAAATTGAACTAGTTTGTAATAAGAAAATAAACACTGCATCAACGAATTATCTCTCCTCTTTGAGGCATCTTTGTAGAAAGAAGCTTGATTTAATATGATATTCTTGTTGTGCATGATATTTTTCACTCTTTGCTCAATAATAAAAAAAGGAAAACATATGTTGGAAGACCCTCAAACTTAACAAGGAGAAAGCCTATGATAAACTTGACCGAGGTTTTCTTACCAAAGTGCTCCGTAAATTTGGATTTGCCAATAACTGGATTAATCTGATAAACTCATGTCTCTATACTGTGGCATTCGTCAAAGAGACTCGCTTGCTCCTGCATTTTTTGTTACCACCATGGAATTTCTTGCTAGGAAGCTCACTCATGAATCTTTACAAAATAACCCTCATGTCGGTGTCACCTTACTATAAATGATATGATTATTCTTTTTTCTCACGTATGTTAATGATACTATTATTTTGGCCAATGCAAACTCTGATAGTATCCATTACCTTAAGAACTTTGTGGACACTTTTTCCAAACAAAGTGACTTCTCTATTAATTACCACAAGTCTCTAAAATTATTTCCTCAGCTTATGCCCATGACCTTGCTTCCCACATGATTATTCCTATCACAATTAAAATGGAGAAATACATTGGTACCCCTATCCTCCAAAGAAGAGTCCTTAATGAAACTTTTGATGATGTTATTTCCAACCTTAAGAAGCAAAGATCAAGATGGAAAACAAAATCACTTTCTCAAGCTGGCCGAGCAATCTTGATCCAATCAAAGCTTTGCCCCCAAGTTAATTTTCTTATGCAGAGCTTCCTTCTCCCGAAAGGTGTTTGTGGCCAAATTGATTATATTAATAAGATTTCTTTTGGAATAAACAAAATTCTTCCAGCAGAGCGCTCATTCACAAGGATAATATTTGTAAACCGAGGCTCTTGGGGGCCTTGACATCCGTTAAGCTTGGGATAATAATGTTTCCCTTCAGATAAAACTCATTTCGAAAATCATTACTAATCCAAATAATATTTGGGTTCGTATAGTTCAGGAGATATATTTTGCAAATTCTGGTCGACTTCCTAAATCTGGAACATAAACTTTCTCAATCTTGGAAATTCAGTAGCCTGTCGATTCTCCTTCCTGATTTTAAAAAGGGTATCTCTTGGAAACTTGGTGATGACTGTACTATCAACTTTTGGAATGACACATGGATCCCTAGTACTACAATTCATCACCTTAGAAATCAAGAACTTATGGACCAAAATGTTTCTGATTTCTTCAACCATGATAATGGATGGGATTATTACAAACTCTCTCTCATTTTGCCTATTGTTGTTATCGATCAAATAGCTAAAATTAACATTCTTGTATCTCCGATCTCATATAGTATTGTATGGACTCCCTCTCAAGACGATAACTTTTCGGTTAAATATGCCTATCATCTTATCGAACCCATGGCTACCAATATTAATAGAATTGTTTTTTGAAAACTAATTTCCTCACCCCACCCCCCAAAATGTAAAATTTCATCTTGAAAGCTACTTCTGATTGTCTCTCTACTACTGAACATTTGAATAGATTCTTCCATAGAGTTTTTCCTATGTGTTCCCTTTGCGAAGAGTGTAATGATCACTCAAATCACTTCTTTTTTAAGTGTAAGTTCACTATTAATTACCTTATTTCTCATTTTCGGTACATATTTCCTTTTCCTTGCTAGTCGACCATGCATGATGCTTTTCGTTCCTTTTGTAAGGACAATGAGAATCTTGAGTTGGCTTGCTTTGCTTGGTGGATGCTTTAGATTAATCTCAATAAACTTATTTTCCGCCCAGACACCCGTACTAAGAAACTTTGCCCTCAGGAAATTGAGAGGTTAGCATTTTTTATTTTCCTTGAATGAAAAAATGAGACTCTGGTGGATAAAATTTCCCGAAAGAAACACTCCAATAGTATTAGGAAGAATAACACTTGGAAGAAGCCCCCTGATAATGTGTATAAAATCAATTGTGATGCCTCCAGAAGAGCCAATTTTTGGATTCATACATTGGTTTCATCTTACGTAATAATTTAGGTCGTACTTCTTTTATTAACCAGTTATGTAAACCTCAGTCCTCTGTTTTGGTTACGGAGGCTGCGGCGGTTCTTGAAGGTGTTCATGCTGCTATTTGTTTGAATATCAGGAACATTATTGTCGAAAATGATGGTTCGATAGTAATTAAATGCCTTTCAAATTCGACTAGTATCCCTTGGGGGAAAAGATTATGGCGTCTCATATGCAGAATTACTTCGTATAAGATTAGAAAGTAGTTTAACGTTTTTGGTTGTAGCAGTTTAAGTGACATTTTTAACAAAGCTCCAAACTCAAGAAGCAAGTGGGGCGGTGCGTAAACCAAGTTATCCTAATCCTAATCCTAATCATAATATATATAATTTTTGGGGGTGGTTGAAAAATATTCACACAAGATATTCATGAAGATATTCATTTTGGGTTAGACTTTTGTTTGGCCCGCCGGGAAAAAAAGTCCATTATTAAAGTTCATATTTTTTAAAAAAAATTCCACTTATATTTTTCAAACAAATATATTTTTATTAAATAAAAGATTATCTTTTAAGAATCTATTTCACCTATATTTTTCAAACAAATCTATTATTATTAAATAAAAGATTATCATTTTGGGGGTGGTTGAAAAATATTCACACAAGATATTCATGAATATATTCATTTTGGGTTGGGCTTTTGCTTGGCTCGCCGGAAAAAAAAGTCCATTATTAAAGTTCATATTTTTTAAAAAAAATTCCACTTATATTTTTCAAACAAATCTATTTTTATTAAATAAAAGATTATCTTTTAAGAAACTATTTCACCTATATTTTTCAAACAAATCTATTATTATTAAATAAAAGATTATCTTTTAAAAAACTACATCAATCTATTTCCTAATAAAGATTTTATCTTTTATTAATTTAAAAACGAAATTATTTTTTATAAGGAATATATAATTGAAAAAATATTTTTGTGGTTAGTATTTTAAGAAACTATTTCACTTATATTTTTCAAACAAATCTATTTTTATTAAATAAAAGATTTTCTTTTAAGAAACTACATCAATCTATTTCCTGATAAAGATTTTATCTTTTATTAATTTAAAAACGAAATTATTTTTTTATAAGGAATATATAATTGAAAAAATATTTTAGTGCTTAGTATTTTATAAATGTATTAAATTCATAAACGAAATATTCATCATAAAATGGGAAATATATGTTATTAAAGATATTTGTATATTATATATTCACAAAGATATTCAATAATATATTCACAGAGTTGTTCATCAATATATTCATCTTGGGTTTAGCTTTTGCTTGTCCCAACGAGAAAAAGTCCAATATTTGATAATAAATATTTTTTTTTATAATTGAAAAATATCAAACCTATAAGATATACTGAAAAATATTTTAGTTGAAAAAAAGATAACAAAATATATTAGGTATAATATTTTTTACACTACATAGATTGTCAGTTGGTAGTTGGAGATTACACTACATCTTTGCAATAACATACTTAAATTATATTGAATTTGATAAAATAATATTTTTTATACCGTTATATTGTACAGTATGTTACTATATCTTTTGTTCATGAGATTTATATTCTCTAGAGATATTATCAAATAAAAAGCTTATCAAAAAGGGAAAAAAGTTTATTCTTTATTAGCCTACTAAAAAATTTCAATATTAAATACATATATATTTTTTAGTAAGACATATTAAAAGTTAAATAAACAATCTTATCCTATAAAACAATATATTCACAAATCATTCCCCATTATATTCATCTTGGGTTGGACTTTGGCTTTTGGGCTTTTGAAAAACCTTGAAATTTACGAGTATCTACTTACTTTGAAATTGAGAAGAGAAAGCTTGGAATTCAAAGTTAGGGATTTTGGATAAAATTTATCTCTTCTCTTTTTGTGAAGGAAAATAATATATATCTTACAATTAATTATCTTCTACTGCAATCTTTTACTTAACTTGAATAAATAACCAATATGTAACAACTAACTACCCTTTAAAAGATAACACTCTATCTCCAAGCGAATAGTATAAATCAACTCTTGAATTAACAAGATTTAAAATTTAATAATAAAAAGATAAAATACTCTATAATGACAAAAGATATCAAATCATGTCATAATCATAATCATAATCATAATCATAATATATATAATTTTTGGGGGTGGTTGAAAAATATTCACACAAGATATTCATGAAGATATTCATGAATATATTCATATTGGGTTGGGCTTTTGCTTGGTCCACCAGAAAAAAAGAAGTCATATTATCTTTTAAAAAATTACATCAATCTATTTCCTAATAAAGATTTTATCTTTTATTAATTTAAAAATGAAATTATTTTTTATAAATATTCACACAAGATATTCATGAATATATTCATATTGGGTTGGGCTTTTGCTTGGCCCACCAGAAAAAAAAAGTCACATTATCTTTTAAAAAATTACATCAATCTATTTCCTAATAAAGATTTTATCTTTTATTAATTTAAAAATGAAATTATTTTTTATAAGGATTATATAATTGAAAAAATATTTTTTGTGTTTAGTATTTTATAAATGTATTAATTTTTTAAACAAAATATTCATCATAAAATGGGAAAAAATATGTTATTAAAGATATTTGTTCATTATATATTCACAAAGATATTCATCAATATATTCACAAAGTTGTTCATAAATATATTCATCTTGGGTTGAACTTTTGCTTGGCCCAACGAGAAAAAAGTCTAATATTCAAAAAAAAAAAAATCTTTTTATAATTGGAAAAATATCAAACCTATAAGATATACTGAAAAATATTTTAGTTGAAAAAAGATAATAAAATATATTAGGTATAATATTTTTTACACTATATAGATTGTCAGTTGGTTGTTGGAGATTACACTACATCTTTGCAATAACATACTTAAGTTATATTAAATTTGATAAAATAATATATTTTATACCGTTATATTGTACAGTATGTTACTATATCCTTTGTTCATGAATTTTATATTCTCTAGAGATATTATCAAATAAAAATCTTATCAAAAAGGAATGTTTTTATTCTTTATTAGCCTACTAAAAAAATTCAATATTAAATACCTACACATTTTTTAGTTAGAAAAATTAAAAGTTAAATAAACAATCTTATCTTATAAAACAATATATTTTAAAAAGGAAAAAAATAATTCCATCATTTATAAATATGCTATGAATTCATATCCCATGATACACTGAAATGACAATCAAATAATCTTCTACATGCATATAAAAAACCATATTATCATGATCATCATAATATATCATCATATCATAATATTTAATTTTTGGATAGGAGAAAAATATTCACCCAATATAGATATTAGAGACACTATATCGTTATAGTTCCTAGGCCTTTCTCCAATATATTCACAACGTCCTTCATAAATATATTCATCATAATTTTTGAGCATTTGCTTAGCCTACTGGAAAAAGCTCCATATTTTTATATAATAAAAATTTATTTTTATATCAGTTTTCTGAAAAGCTGTATAAAATATACAAAATTTGTTTTTGGATTAAAAAAGACTATGTTAATATATCATATTACCATACATCAATATACAATATACAACATACATTTTGATACTGCATATTAGATGAAAGCTTAGGGTATTTCAATAATTTAACATTTAACAAAGAAGGATTAAAATTTTAATAAACATTGTGATTATTAACATATTAGTTAACACTTTCATTTTTTGAACCCTTTTATAAATTAACTAATCTGAAAATCCAGCAACTACGAATGAACTGAGACGAAGCAAAAACACACCAAAATAAACTTACACCTTCCATTAGGATTTGAGCTTCACTATCTGGAATGTGATGATTGAGCTTAATCAAACAGAACCTTAGCTCTTCAATATCCATGAGATCAAATCCTTCTTTTATCCCGGCGACTTCTTCCACTGAATATGAGTTAGGCTATTCACTATCAAAGGTTCGTACAAATCAAAAGAAAACAAATGTCAACCCAAATAATAAAATAAGTAACTTGACAACCAATATAACTGAGATCTCTGAGACATAAAGTTGAACGAGGCTCAGTTTGAGGAGTTGTAGCACACAAATGAAGGAGCCTAATGGAAGTAAGGATTTGATACACCATGTTAATAATAAAAGTTTGCCTAATTGTTTGTGAGATATTCATCCAATACCATGACTAAAAAAATAAGATCATAGTTCTTGACTCTTAATCCGTATTACAAACTTATTCAACATTTTAACGGAACCAAACAACAATAGTACTTTTATTTAGAAACCAAATATAGATTCCTCGGCAAGGGTATTCACTTTCCGGTTCTATTTCATAAACATGAAAATTTATTGGAAAATCAAATGCAACTCCAATATGATTGTCATCACTTTTGTGTATCTGATGTCTTTTTTGCGGAGAGGTTAAGATAATGTGTCTGCCTTCTGGCTGTACTTTATATCAATCTCTTTCATTTTTCTTAAGCTCAAAGAGTTCTAAATTTCTAATGCATTGCAGGTGGCACAAAAGGTCATCTCTACCATGAAAGGAGGCCGTGAGAAAGAAGGATTACCTCCAAGGGATCTGTACGTGTCATAGCTTCTGATGTGTATGATCCTCCACCATCTTTTGTATCACATCTACCAAAGAGAAATATCACACCATCAAATAGGAGCAGCAAAAAATATGCAAAGGGGAAACAGAAAAGCAAGACCAACTCACAAGGGAGCCTTAAGAAAGACAAGAAGCATCATCACCAAAAAGGGGTGAAAAGATGAACCATCTCTTGGTCTTGCATTTGCTGCAAGGGACTGAAAAATTGATATCAAGGCCACCAAAAAAAATGCGCAAGAAGAACCTAAACTTGTTAGAAATCCAATCACAGAGTAATATTTTCCATAACACTTAATCAAATGCCAAAAAAAATCAACTTTCACCCCCCAACTTTCTCAACGACATTTTGTCAAACATCTTACATGCATCAGAATCTCCAACTTATTGCAGATCAATAGAAACGCAAAGGAGGACAAAGAGGGTAATTTGTTGTTCGTTCTCAAGCACTGGAACAATCGAGACCGCCTCCTTTAACAACGTTTTCTCTAGCAACTCCGATTGAAGGTATTCTTAGTACGCAAGAATTAATTCTGAAGGTTGTCTGCTTCATTCAATAGAGAATTGACAGCGAGAGTACTAGAAGGAGCTTTCACGCTTCTTTAGACAGCTCAACCCCGCCAACAACTCATTTGTGAAGCAAGGAGGATCATAAACACATCCTTAAAATAGCAATAGTGAAGTGAAGAGTGGTGGTGGGTCAGACGAAGATCGGCGCGAGCGGGCTACAACAAAAACACGGTCTGAGAAAAGCAGCAGTGAAGAGGAGATCATGAAGCAAAGAGGAAAGTACACAAAGATAAAAAAAATGATTGAATTTAGTGTGACCAAAGCTTTATTATTTTGTTGCACGTATTCATTATTTGATGCCACCTAGAATTTGCACATATATACTCTTTCTTAGTAATTTTTTAAATCAGTGAGTGACTCAATATGCAGTACGTACTAATTAAGAAAAGTTGTTCAGCCCAAGAACTCCATTAACTAATATAATGAGATCAACGATTTTAAGAACCCCGTTAACTTATATTTATTTTGTCTTTCTTTTATTATATATTAATAATAATAATCCATTTTAAAGTAATATGAAGTTATTATTTAATAATATATAATTTTTCTTTCGTTTTGTCTGTGGGCCGTGCGTAGCACGGGCAGAAAAGGACTAGTATTATATAATTTTTGGGGGTGTTTGAAATATATTCAACAAGATATTCATGAATATATTCATCTTGGGTTGAGCTTTTTCTTGGGCCACGGAAAAAAATCAGAATTTTTTTGCTTAGGCCACCCAAAAAAAAGTCTAATATTAAATCCTAATCATATCATATTGTATCGTAATATATATAGTTTTTGGGTATGAGAAAAATATTCACTAAAGATATTCACTAAAAATATTCATCAATATATTCATCATAAAATTGGGCTTTTGCTTAAGCCCACCCAAAAAGAAGCTCAATGTTAAAGTCTGCATAGATCTTTTTACTATAATAAACAAACAAAAATCATATCATATCATATCATAATCCTAATATATATAAATTTTTGGGGTATGAGAAAAATATTCACTAAAGGTATTAAAGTCCACATAGATATTTTTACTATAATAAATAAACAAATTATATTTTTTAAGATTCCTAATTTTTATATATTCACCAATAATAAGCTAAAAAGGAAGAAAATTAATATCGAGAATTAAATATCACTACAAATTATTTCAAAGTAATAAGACTATATGATATTTTTCGCATGCGTGAGAACTGTAATACCCCTTATTTTGATTGAAAATATCTATATATGGTATATAATAGTATCTAATATATGATGTGTTATACGAGAATAAAATTATAAATTATATGATGTACTATGCACGATTTTGTATATGAACTTGTAAAGGCTTAGCTTCTTGTTAATTATTATAGGAAACTAATAAATATCATAAAATATCATAATATTAGTGTGTGAATAATTTATACTCCTTTAATTATTTTAAAAGAATTAATGTTCTTACTTAACCTAGTATATAAGGTTTTTCTAAACCTAAATCAACCCTAGCCTCATTCTTCTCTTCTTTCTCCCCAGCCTCCTCTCTTGGTGCTGCAGAAAAATACTTGTTGATTAAAGGTAAGCTCCGTAACTCGAAAATTTATGAAAGTTTTAGCACTGTAAGATAACATATTGAGTAGTACTTCTGTAAATTTTCGTGATGTTTGGAGTGTTATTGAAGAAGATAAAAATCTCCAAATAGTGGTTGTTGTTTTCTGAAAAAACAGAGAAGATCGTTAGATTTAGAAATTCACAAGTATTTCATTATAGATCGGAATCAAGATTTTGATATATGGATGAGTTCATATTCAAGTATATTTTCATTCTGTAAACTTTCAAAAAAATTGGGTAAACTTTAGTTGGGATTTAACATTTAAAATCGATTTAGGGTTTAGATCTCGAAAGCTATTGACACTATTTTAGTATATTGATAATATCTTTTTCATATGAAATCGGATTAAGTCGATTCTTGATTCATTAGTTTCTTAATTCATAATTATGTCACTTTGTAAATTTTGATAATTTATAGAAATCGTTTAATATATGTTTTGTATTTTATAATTTGGTTTGCAGATTCTGAAATTTCTGATTTTCCCTTATAACTCATTTAATAGGGTTTGTGTGTTGATTTTTGTATTTATATATATATATATATGGCTTGTTTAGGCCTGATTTTTGATGAAGATGGATCTTAGTTGGATATGGGTTGCTTGAATTCAAGGTGAGTCATCCCCCGACTTACTTAGTTGCTTGCCTCACACTGGCCCGCTTGACGATTGCGTTGATGGACTCTGACTGTAATGTTGTGTGTTTCCTTGTTTGTAATTTGGATTAAGTGCATAAATGTTTTATGTGATTACCTTTATATGCGAGTTGTTGTGATGCCTAATGTGTCGAGTTGTTGTTTGGCTTTGTATGGTAGATTAGAATTTGCTTTTATTATTGATGTTGTTGCGGTTGATAAGTCGATGTTGTGTGTGCTTATAGTTGATGAACTTATTCCCTGGCGTGTGGTTTGCGATTGCGCGTTGGAGGTGTATTTGTTCTGTTATCTTGTGTTGTTGTGGATATAGAATTGATGTTGTTTGTGCTTGTGTTAAAGTGGTGTTATTTAATGATGTGTTGCATTGTATGATTGATTGTATGTGGGTGAGCGCATGAGGTGCATTGTGATTTGCTATCTTGTGTGTTTGACTAAGTGTTGATTCTGTTGTGCTTGTTAAGTATCGTTGTGTGTTTGATAAGTTGATTGTGTTTATGCTTTGGTTTATGTGTTGTATGTAAATTGCAGTTTAGTTTCTTGAGATGTAGTTTGATTGCGGGTTCATCCCCTGAGATCCCAACTTCTAACCCAGGGTACTCTGGGGTTTTCTTTTGGTTCTGTTGGTTACAGGACTTTAGCTTGTACGATTTGGTAGCTGCATGGAGGAGTTGGAGGTGCTCGACGGTGGTGCTAGTTTAGTGTCTAGAGTTGCGTATTTTATATTATAATATTCGTATTGGGTTTTAGAATATCTTTGTATTAAAGTCGATTTCGCTGTAGTGATCGTTATGTTGTTGTCTTTAGCCTGGTGGATTTCGAGTGGAAATCCACGGCGGTAACGCCCAGGATTCGGGGTGTTACAAATTGGTATCAGAGCCGACTCTTGGTTCCGAGTGGGCTTAACCTAGTGCAGTCACTCGACCAGGAGGGTGGTCTTTGGGCTTGGCGGACCTTGACGAGGTCGTCAAGGGTTTCAGTGGGGGTGATTGTAACACCCCGTGTTTGTAATCCATTATAAGGATTAGATTTCTACCCATGTCAACAAGAGCTCTTCCTTTTTCTGGTTCGAGTGAGGACAAAGAACTAGGAAGTTAAGCGTGCTAGGGTGAGAGTAGTCCTAGGATGGGTGACTTCCTAGGAAGTTCCCACGTTGACATGGGGATAGCGCTTCTAAGGCGTGGGCCTTACAAATGGTATCAGAGCAAAGTTAGGAGATCTGTGTTTTGGGGGTTAGGTGTAGTTGTCTTACTTTAATGTTAAGTGAGTCTAGAAATAGCACCGTCGAGCCGCCAACGCCTTCCATGGTATTTGTGGTTAGTAGGTTGTTTTTGTTACTAGTGTTAAATTATAATATGTTTTTATATATGGTTGTATACGAGTGTGTGAGATCATATTTTGGGACTTCGTGGGAAGTTCCACGTTGACATGAGGATAGCGCTTCTAAGGCGTGGGCCTTACAAATGGTATCAGAGCCAAGTTAGGAGATCTGTGTTTTGGGGGTTAGGTGTAGTTGTCTTACTTTAATGTTAAGTGAGTCTAGAAATAGCACCGTCGAGCCGCCAACGTCTTCCATGGTATTTGTGGTTAGTAGGTTGTTTTTGTTACTAGTGTTAAATTATAATATGTTTTTATATATGGTTGTATAGTAGTGTGTGGGATCATATTTTGGGACTTCGTTCTCCCACGACTACTATATTTTATATTATTTGAAATATTATTTTTATTGGTTTCCACTGGTATGGTTATGGGTGCGGGGTAAGTCGATGAAGAAGTGACCCCCGGGTATGACCATGCGGCTAGGAGGGAACCCTTCTACAAAAACGAAAAATGTTTTGGCGAGTGCTCAAGTAGAGACTCAGCCGGGGAAAGAAGTTGATTATTCGATAATGGGCAACATGTAGAGCTGAATGTTGATCGTTGTGTGCCATGAGTTGAGGCCGGAGGGTGTCATGAAAAGGTTTTTGAACTTTGTGAGTTGTTTTGAAAGATGGTTATTATGAAATTGATTTGAGATTGATGAGTTAGACTAATTTATAAGGTTTGTTGATAGGAGATTAGTTTGTGACTTTAGAGTCATGTTATTTTATAAGTTGTTGAGATTGGTTTGAGAAATCTGAGTTAACTTCGACGATATTTGTTAATTAATTGATGTGAGTATGTCTAACGAATGTTGTGATGAGATAGTTTCTTTGAATTAATTATGTTAGTTGATAGTTGTTGTGAAAATGGTGAGAACTGTGTAAGATGATTCTTGCTCATTCTTTTACATAATTATATATCTATTGATTGTAAGTTTTTCTATTCTATACGGATATTATTTATTTTGTGTGATTGTTGTATATAGTTGATGTCAGTTGAGACTAGCTAGTGGTGATTGATTGTTTCATCCATTACGAGGACGACGTTGCGTCTGATAATTGACATGAGGTGATGAATTTCTCACATGTTTATATTTACTTGCGTTAGTTGTGGTGATGATATTCTTACCACATTGTCTTGTTTGTGTGTTTGAATTATTGATTATCTTGTAGCTAGCGGTCTTTTTGTTTCCTATTGATTGTGGTTGCTTACTTCTAGTTTCGAGGCCGGAAATTATTTTTAAGGGGGAGTATATGTAATACCCCTTACTTTGATTGAAAATATCTATATATGGTATATAATAGTATCTAATATATGATGTGTTATACGATAATAAAATTATAAATTATATGATGTATTATACACGATTTTGTATATGAACTTGTGAAGGCTTAACTTCTTGTTAATTATTATAGGAAACTAATAAATATCATAGAATACCATAATATTAGTGTGTGAATAATTTATACTCCTTTAATTATTTTAAAATAATTAATGTTCTTATTTAACCTAGTATATAAGGTTTTTCTAAATCTAAATCAACCCTAGCCTCATTCTTCTCTTCTTTCTCCCCAGCCTCCTCTCTTGGTGCTACAGATAAATACTTGCTGATTAAAGGTAAGCTCCGTAACTCGAAAATTTATGAAAGTGTTAACACTGTAAGATAACATATTGAGTAGTACTTCTGTAAATTTTCGTGATGTTTGGAGTGTTATTGAAGAAGATAAAAATCTCCAAATAGTGGTTGTCGTTTTCTGAAAAACCGAGAAGATCGTTAGATTTAGAAATTCACAAGTATTTCATTATAGACCGGAATCAAGATTTTGATATATGGATGAGTTCGTATTCAAGTCTATTTTCATTCTGTAAACTTTCAAAAAAATTGGGTAAACTTAAGTTGGGATTTAACATTTAAAATCGATTTAGGGTTTAAATCTCGAAAGCTATTGACACTATTTTAGTATATTGATAATATCTTTTTCATATGAAATCGTATTAATTCGACTCTTGATTCATTAGTTTCTTAATTCATAATTCTGTCACTATGTAAATTTTGATAATTTATAGAAATCGTTTAATATATGTTTTGTATTTTATAATTTGGTTTCCAGATTCTGAAATTTCTGATTTTCCCTTATAACTCATTTAATAGGGTTTGTGTGTTGATTTTTGTACTTATATATATATATATGGCTTGTTTAGGCCTGATTTTTGATGAAGATGGATCTTAGTTGGATATGGGTTGCTTGAATTCAAGGTGAGTCATCCCCCGACTTACTTAGTTGCTTGCCTCAGACTGGCCCGCTTGACGATTGCGTTGATGGACTCTGACTATAATGTTGTGTGTTTCCTTGTTTGTAATTTTGATTAAGTGCATAAATGTTTTATGTGATTACCTTTATATGCGAGTTGTTGTGATGCCTAATGTGTCGAGTTGTTGTTTGGCTTTGTATGGTAGATTAGAATTTGCTTTTATTATTGATGTTGTTGCGGTTGATAAGTCGATGTTGTGTGTGCTTATAGTTGATGAACTTATTCCCTGGCGTGTGGTTTGCGATTGCGCGTTGGAGGTGTATTTGTTCTGTTATCTTGTGTTGTTGTGGATATAGAATTGATGTTGTTTGTGCTTGTGTTAAAGTGGTGTTATTTAATGATGTGTTGCATTGTATGATTGATTGTATGTGGGTGAGCGCATGAGGTGCATTGTGATTTGCTATCTTGTGTGTTTGACTAAGTGTTGATTCTGTTGTGCTTGTTAAGTATCGTTGTGTGTTTGATAAGTTGATTGTGTTTATGCTTTGGTTTATGTGTTGTATGTAAATTGCAGTTTAGTTTCTTGAGATGTAGTTTGATTGCGGGTTCATCCCCTGAGATCCCAACTTCTAACCCAGGGTACTCTGGGGTTTTCTTTTGGTTCTGTTGGTTACAGGACTTTAGCTTGTACGATTTGGTAGCTGCATGGAGGAGTTGGAGGTGCTCGACGGTGGTGCTAGTTTAGTGTCTAGAGTTGCGTATTTTATATTATAATATTCGTATTGGGTTTTAGAATATCTTTGTATTAAAGTCGCTTCCGCTGTAGTGATCGTTAATTTGTTGTCTTTACCCTGGTGGATTTCGAGTGGAAATCCACGGCGGTAACGCCCAGGATTCGGGGTGTTACAAGAACTGCAAAAGACATCATTAATAATGATTTGATAATAAAACAAATTATTTATAAGAAAAACTAATTTGTGTATTAGTGTATTCGTGTATTACTAACGAAGACAATAAAGTCCAAGTTATTAAATGAAAAATATACCAATAATATTATATTTATTAATTTAATTTTAAAAATATGATATATTTTGACTAAAGCCCGTGAGTAGCACGGACAAGAAAGTACTAGTACTCATAATATTTATAGATATGTATTACAGATTCATACATTAACACGGTCATAAATCATACTCCTTCCGTCCCATAATGTTAGTCTCATTTCATTTCGTAACACTATTCACAAATCGAAAGAATCTTGTAGATTTCTCCTAATATATAAGCAAGAGCATAGTCATGTGAGATCTTGTTTGATTCGTTTCAATGATTACTTTAACAATATTAAAAAATTATAATTTTTATTAATTTATAACTAGAGATATTAACGATACAAAACTTGTTTCGACATATGTGTCAGATTGAAATGAGACTACCAAATTGGGACTGAGGGAGTATTATTCCATGTGAATTGCGCGCACCGTATGTCAATTAGACAGATCTGTATTCTTAACGAGTAACGACCAATGTTTTGTGGTCACACTTGTCGACTATTTCACAACTCATCATATATATAATGTAATGTGTCGTGACACTGGTCTCGCTCATAAGATCGTCTGAACGAGCATTCTTAATTCCAAACTCCAAGTGTACGCCTTGACAAATAAATAAAGACATGGTTGGAGATTCTTACCCACTCTCTAAGTATAACTACAAATTAATTAAAAATATATACGACATAATGAAGGAGGTTAAGATGGCTGTTTCAACGGACATCTGTCCTTATAAATGGATAAGCCATGTGGTTTTAAGTTTAAGTGGAATTTAATTTTATGAAAATAATACGAAGTAGATCATATATCATCCATAAGCCATGTGCTTTATGTCTCTTTGCAACAATTGTGACAACTAAAACCGGGGCCGTACGTGGGCTACGACTATCATATCATATTTATATGAACTACTTAAATTTCCGTGTTAGCACGGAATTGATATAATATAAATAAATTAATAAAATTAATAAACTAAAATTATTATAGTTAAATTATTATATTGTTTTATTAATATATAAGATTTTAATTGTTTTTTTATTTTGTAAATAAAAATATATTATTAATAAATTCATATAAACATTTATAATATATAATAATATTTAGTTCAATTAAGCAAATATTGAGATATGTCATTGATTCATATTTAAATCAGGAAAGAATAATAATATATTAAGGATAGTTATCTTAATATATGACTAAAAAAATTAAAATAAAAGAAGGAAAAATGTTATATATCAAATGAAATTAGATATTGCCTTGTGGCAAATGAAATGTAAATGTACCATTCTTAATTGAATAAAATACTTCCAAAGAAAATACAATCATGAAACTTCAAAAGCCTGCTTACACACCTTCACTAAATAAGGAGAAAATCTTATTGGAGGAGCAAGTATTTAGATAAAACGGTGGAGGATGTCGGGTAGGCCACTTGGAGGATGAAAACCCGAAAGGGCGCCTAAGAAAAATGAGTGAAAGAAGAAAAAATAGAGAGCTTTAGGATTCGTTCTTATTTTGGCGTATGGAGACATAAGAAGAAAGCGTATAGGAGGATGTCGGGTAGGTCACTTGGAGGGATAAGGTGTAGACTTGGGTTTGTGTTTATTTGATCACATTGCTATGATGTTGTTGCATTTTTTATGTTGATGTTTGGAGGAGTTTATTGAGTTGTGTAATCACTAGGTAGATTTCCTTGTACTTCCTGTGGCCTTGAGCATATTGTTTGTATGGGGGTATTTGACACACTGCACTTTGTATAGCGTAACTAGGGATTATTACACTATATTTAGAGTTGAATTGTAAAGTTCTGGAGATAATTCTATTACTTGGAAGATATGAGTTGAAGTGAAGACTTAGAAGAATGAAGAGGTGATTTGAAGATATTTAGGAGAAGACGCTCGATTTGTACAATGAAGATCTGTTGTAGAAGAAGCAGTCGTGTCCAGCTAACGCGACCACATGTGAAGAAGACGCGATCGCGTCCCTAAGACGGCGATCACGGTTGGACATTAGAGACTAGCAGAAGACAAAAACACGATCGCGTCCACTCAAAGGCAATCGCGTTTTGTGGGCTGACTTGAAGAATCAAAATTTCCTTTTGTGTTTTATTTTGTTATTTCATTTGGAAGACTTTCATTTTATGTTATTTTTGTTATTATTACGGTTAGACTCATCTTTGTAAACCCTATTCTCATCTTTACGCTTTCTCTCTTCCATCTAGAACTTTAGTCTTGCAAACCATGAGCAGGAACTAATTTTGTTGTTTTGCCTAGCAGTTGAAACCATCAGTTGATTCAGTTGTAAGATTTATAATTCTTGTTCTTTTCCTTTGGGTTTGTATTGATTCTCTTGTTTCTATCCATATGATTTCTAGTGGTTTTGCTAGATTGATCACCTAGTTTGATTGATAGTTTTCTATTGATGGACTTGGAATTGACGGTGGAATTCCTTTTCATTATTGCATCCATAATTGCATGATCTAGTAGTTGATTGCTATTGTGAAAGAGAATTGATTGCATGTTCAATACTTTACGGTTGTAAGTCATTTCATGCATCCTTGTGATTCCTATACTCTTTGTTGCTATTTGATTCAGCCTAGGAGGTCTCTTAGGTTATTGAGTAATAAGTATTATCAGGACCGGTTGGCCTGCTGATATACTAAAGATCGGAATAGGAACATTCCATAGGTTTGATAAGAACTTGAGATAATCAATGATCAACTTGTCTGACTATTGTGTGGATACTTGCTAAGTGGAACCCCTTCATAATCATATTCTCAACCATCGTTGCTTTGCTTGTTTCTTATTACTTATTAGTTCGACCAATCAACCCCCCCCCCCCCCTTTACTTGTTCATGAGTTGATATTTCGCTATTGCATAGAATTGGTGTTTTGATTCCCTTGCGTTCGACCTCTACTTACTTCCTATACTCTAGTTAGTATTTTAGGGTTTCTTTGACTTAGCACTACGAAAATTTGCTTTATCAGCAGCCGATATGGAAATAGCCACAAAAGTGTGGTGGACCTCCAAGGGAAGGGAATTCTTGACTCATCAATGGCGGTGGATTCACCTATTTTGCTTGAAATCTCCAAATTCCCAAATCCATAATATGCCCTAATATATTTCAAACCCCTTTCGAGAATCTGCATAACTTTCAGCTCGATTTGAGGACGGACATCAGACTGAGGCTCGATGATCTTGTTCCAAGGAAAGTGATGAGGAAGGAGTATCGTCGGCGCTGGTCGTACAGACGAGGCGAATCGCTGGTCGGCATAGTGGGGAAATGTGTCGGCGTAGTTTAAGTACAAGAGAGAGAAAAATCGATGTCAGAGATAGAAAATCGAAACTCCGGCGAAGAATTCAGATGTCAGAGATAAAAACTAGTTTAAGTTATCGTATAGGTTAAATGAGGATTAGTGATTTCCACAGATGCTTTTAATGAAAAATAAAAGAGAAATGAATATATGATTTTATCTTTATTTCTGTAAGACCTTTTGGTATTTTCGTCATTTTCTTTATTCTAGTGTTTTTTGCAAATGCCTACTCAAATCGTGGTCTTTTTGTCATTAGTTATAATAATAGCGTACAATATAGATAGAATATTTTCGAAAAGCAAAAAAAAAAAGAGAACAGTGCGACGATATTTAAGAAATGTAATAATCGAGCACCCACTTCACTGCATAGGTTCCAAATACTTCAGCATCCAATTCACAACACCATGATTTGTCAAAAACGTAGAAACAAGCAAAAGGACCATGAGAAAGAAATGACCATGAAGCTTTTCTTCCAATTGTCAATTCAAAGCTCCCGCTCTTGCATAGACGGAACAATAAAAACTTAAACAAAGCAATTCGAGAAACATGGTAAACGGGACACTCGTCTACCTGCGATTCTTGTGAAACATATATTTGAGCGCACACATCTAGCAACGCCTCGCACACGCGAGTTTATGCAATAGGCGCAAGAGACATGTTCTTGTTGACGACACTGAAGTCGAAATATAGCTTGGACTTTAAAAAAATAATTGTAAGCGACAATATGAAATCTAACTGTATAACACCCCAACCGTGAAACAGATACATAATCATACCGAGCAACATAAACAATTGCTTATTACGGAAGGGACAAGAATATTTGGAGCCGGCCGAAAACTCACACCCATTCCCACAATGACTGCACCCGAATGGGTGGCACAATTGATGAAGTTGCGTAGAAGCATCAGAGTAGGAACGAAAACGGAGACAAGCAAAAACCGTCGTCAATCTACCCAGAGTTGGATAAATACATACCCTTGACATTTAACACAATTAGCATTTATTGTATCCTTTGAGCAAAACAGTGGCACCCTAGCACGCTAAGTACACCCCTACCTTCGAAAAGGAAATATGCAATGTCCACCATTCATTTCAACATGAAACAACAAACGCAAGTTGTTTAAAGGAGGAAAATATGAAATGTACCAGACAGGTTCACGACCCTCCCAACCTGGCACAACAAACGCTAGTGGGTGAAGATAGAAATCGCGAACCTTCCAGCCTGACACAAAAAACTCCGTGAGAGGTCGAAAAGGCAAAATGCAATATCCACCTGGATCTCAGCCGTTCATTACGCCTTGGAGCCTACAAAAATACAATTGTGAGTGGCCACGTGGTGATACCAGAATAAAGTGATATAATATAATCCGCAAGTGGACGTCCAATAAGGTAAAAGACCAAATCAACCCCCTCTATTTACACATGGACGACGATCCAGTCGTCGAAAATTTACGAAGAAAAAACAATTTTATAAAACACCTGACGCAAGTGGGCGCCCAATTTAATAAATATTTTTTTTCCAGACTGGTCCTTGAATGGGTCCGCAAGTGCTCCTACTTAATCTTAGAAAACAGGTCTAGTGAAAAAAGACGAAAACTTCATCATTTAATAAGTTTTAGGTTTGAGTCTATATAAATATTTGAGTGCGGTTTCGGTGAGAACAATTTTTAAAATGAGAACGTGCGAATGGCTAATGTGCATCAAAATATACTTAAATGTGCATCAGATATTTTGATACACATCTTTGAAAAAGTGATCCAAATATATAATTTTTACTTGAATGTTATTCAGTTTCTCAATAAATGTTCTTTAAAAAATGAATGTTCTTCAAATTTTTGATGTTTTTAAGTTTGTCAACGAATGTGCACCAAATTAGTACTGAATGTGCACCAAATTAGTACTAATGTGCACCATTCTCTCGTTCGTATTTTAAAATTTATTCTCACCCGACACTTTCCCTTAACGATAATGCTAAATTCACTGTTTACATACACTATTTTCTTGTGTTTTTATTAGAGGTTGATCACCTACCTCATATAGAACAAATCTCTATCACTACTAAAACAATATACATCTTTCTCGTCCTAGATGTGCAACGTGACATTCTTCATTTAAGACTATTCAAGTGTCATCATTTTATTAGTCATGATCTTTTTATTATTTTTTTGTACAATTTTTAATAACAAATGATTAAATTTGAAAAATTATATACAAATCATCACAAAAAAATTGTTTAAGATTCACTAGATAAAAAAAAGAGTTTTACGCGCAATCTTGTAATGTCCTATTATGTTATTTTTGCAAATTTATAATCTTATTATTAGGACAAAAGATCTCGTAATGACATATTCTTATATTAGGATTAAGGATGGATTGTGACCTTTCTTTTCTGGTTTCCTCCTCTAATCTCCACCTCCTACCTACACCTTCCTATTGCACACACTTTTTCTTTCTTTTTGTTTCATCCCAGATTTGTGAGTGTAGTCACTCTCCATTGTCAAATTTATTTCTTCAACAAAATTCTGGTTCATGTTCTTCTTCGTCTGGAAATGCGTCGTCGACATGATTTCTTCGTCTTCTATTGCCCTCATGGATATGGTCTCTTCTTCTACTGCTGCCTTCAACAATGTTGCTCCATTGAAAGATTCAGATCTAAATCCGTAATGATTATGCCTTCGTGTTTGTCTTGTTAAGCACGAAATTGTATTGAAGATTTGATCTCTTTGGTCCTTGTTTAGGAATTTCAATTTGGATTGTTTGTGAATCTAGTCGGGACTACATTTTTTAGTCAGAAGTCGGAATTTCATTTTAATGCACACATACGATTTGTGAATTCATTGATGGTAGGGTATTAGAAGACCGGAAGAAAACTATAGGAAGCACACCACATGTATGATTAAATTCCTCGACCACATGCTTTCTTTTACAATACAATATTGGTTTGTTTGTAAGCACAACTTTTGTAGGTTGCTAGAGAGTTTTTTTATTCAGATCCCATATGGATACTACATGTTATGTGATTTATAATGTTGACTTGTTATTCCCTAATCTGTTTTGTGTTTGATACTTGCAAACACACAATTGTAAACAAAAGCACAAAATCTGTTTTAAGTAGGGTCAATTACCGGAAACAACCCGTCCAATAGGGCCATTTGCTAGTAACCACCCGGATAACGACTATTTACCGAAAACCACCCTCATAAGACACTCCGTCACCAAACAACCACCCGCCCTCATACTCCGTTTGAATTTCCGTTAAATATTTACAGATTTTGAACCCAAACTTTTTATTTTCATTCATTTTGTCCACTCCTTGAAAATTTGGGTAAAAATTATAATTAAGCGAAAAATCAGGGTCATTTTTTATCTTCTTCAACCTTTCATTCATCTTCTTCAAAACTAAATCCATGGAATATCTTCTTCAACCTGCAATCTAAACCAACTACACAAAAAACAAACATGAATTGATCGAAATAAACATACACCAAATTACCAAAGAACATGTTTTCAAAAAAAACATGACAGTATCCCAAAAAATCACGAATCAAATCAAATTCGACACCTAAAATGACAAGTATTCATGCAAAGCTCCTCCTTTCACACAAATATCATCCATAAACACAACAATTAGGCATGAATGTTTCCAAAACGTCTAGATTGGAGTCAATTTATCCTTCAAAAAATCTAGGGTTTACTAAGCACAAATTGGGAATTTTCAATTTCACCCAAATCAAACCAAATTCCAATTCCCGTAAACTTCACATCCTTCTCGTCACACTTTTTCAATCCAAATAAGACTTGCAAGGATCAATACTCTTCAATTGATGGTGCTCTAGCGTATCCCCAAATCATCCAAATTGGAGTCGATTAAAGAATTAGTTCATTTCCAACGAAAACAGTGTGAAATGGTGGTGTCTTGGTGGCCGACGAAGTGGTGGACTCCATGGTGCAATCGACCTTGACTACTACAATAGGCAACGAAGAAGGGTTGGGGAAGACAGTCCGGATCCTCTGCTTCATAAGGCATGTTTCAACTACTGCTTCATTAGTTTAATTGGTCCACGTGTTTTTATTTTTATAAAAAAAAGAAATGAAAACACAAGGTTCTTCCTCATCTCTTCTATCTCTTCAGACTCCAACAATGACTAGCTATTTAATTTCTTCCTTGTTAGTTGGTAGTATTATTCAAGCTTAGAAATTTGCCTTCAACTTTGTGATTTTTGTGATTGGTTTTGATATTATGGTTCTAAGTCTTTAGATTTGTGATGAATTTATCGATTAACCTACTTCTCTCCGTTAAATGATTTACAGTATTGTTCAATACAACAACTCAATTTCTACTCATTGGTAATATCTTTTGAATTGTATGTTGAAGGGCTTACCATAGGAAAACAATGGATTACCCTCTTGCTTGATTTTCACTAATAATGTCAGTTATACTGATTTGGGTTTGAGGGCAACATAAGCTTTGTCAATCCAACATCTAAGATGAAGAAAGTAAAGTGAAAAACTTAAGAATTTCTTGTATACAGTACTGAACGGAAGATTGAGTTCAGATGAGCTTTAATTGATTGATTTGAAAGAAGGAAGAAATTGAAAACACAAATTTCTCACAGGAAGAACTGGAGGGTTTCTGAACGGGAGATTTGTATATTAGTGAAGGAAGGCGTCTAATCGATTGAAGCAATTTCTCACAGGAAGAACATGAGGGTTTCTGAATGGGAGAAATTAGGCCTAATTAATCAAATCAATTTCAGTGGAAGAATTTGAGGGAAGAAGAAAGAACTTGGGGGAAGCAATTTCACAGGAAGAGCTTGAGTTTGAGGGATGAAGAAAGAACTCGGGGGAAGAAAATACAAGTCAATTCTCGTGAGGAGGAAAGCAACTAAATTTATTTTTTACAAAGAAAAGAAAATTAATAGGTGGACCAATCAAATGAATGAAGCAGTAAGACCGAAGCAGAAGATCTGGACTGTGGGGAAGAAGGCACTGTTCATGGAAAGTAATGATAAATGAAAAAGGGTAAATATTTCTGTTTTGCTTAATTACAATTTTTACCCTAGTTTTGAAGATGTGGAGAAAATGAATGAAAAAAACAGTTTGGGTTCAAATCTGTAAATATTTAACGGAAATCCAAACAGAGTATGAGGGCGGGTGGTTGTTTGGTGACGAAGTGTCTTATGAGGGTGGTTTTCGGTAAATAGTCGTTATCCGGGTGGTTACTGACAAATGGCCCTATTAGACGGGTGGTTTCCGGTAATTGACCCTTTTAAGTATTTGATGTTATTTGAAGCTTTATAATTGATTGTAAGCAAAGTTACCATCATGATTTTGTGAAATTCGTAATAAGTCTAGAAAAAACTACAAGACATGCCAAACAATTGTTGATTAAGTTTGAGATACAGAAGCACTATATCATAGAAACACTATCATTGGCACATGCACACATAATTAATGTCTCATGCACACGAATAAACTAACTCATGCCCAAGGAATTTTTTTTTGCATTTTTATAGATGTTTTTTAATGTATCTTGCAATGTTGTGATTTAGTTAAGAAAACAGCTATGAACTGCCAATGAATAGTGTTTTATCATTCTTATTAGTTTTCATCTTTTCAAATGCCTGCGTACACATGCAGTGGCTCAATGCACACAAAAGCAATTTTTCAGGCACAGTCAAACGAACTAACTCATGCACACAAAAGCAATATTTTTGCATTTCGACTTTAAGGTGCCAAAACTACGAAAACTATATGTTTGAACATTACAAGCAACAAATTTTATCATGTTTCTACTACAAAACTTTCTGAACAAAAAACATAGAATCTACTACATCATCTGAATGTAAGATATATTTGTTCATAACCTATTTTTTCTTTCTACCATAACAAGCTTCTTTATATTATTTTCATTCTATTCTTTAATTTATTTTGTTGACTTGCGGGGAGGGTGTACTTCATTCTCATATTAGGCATCTGCTTCTTGTCTCCTTTCTTAAGCCCACGTGTATAATGTGTCAGTCCCCGTGTAAGTTTTCATGTGCTTGGTTACATAATCTCCACATTATGTTTTGTTCTTTGTATCCCTCAAACTCATTTTTAGTCTCTTTACTAGAACTTTATCTCTTGTCTTCCGATATTTAAGCTTTGGTTTCCGGTTTGTTCTCCTTGAGAAAATTGACAAACAAGTTTCCTTGCAAGAATAGAGAGTTAACAACATCATGCACACAGAAGCCCTGACCGATAGACACATAAAAACAATCTCATGCACACAAATAGATTTCTACAAAATATATAACTCATGCACACAGTTACTCATGCACACATAAGTATAACCCATCCATAACTACACTTAGATTAAAAATATAAGGAACATGTTCTACAACTCTTAGATGCATTGAATTTATAAAATACACAGTTTCTCATGCACAAAAAAGGTATAACTCATGCACGCAAAAGTTACAAATTATTCACACATCTACATACAGACTAATAGATTAAATATTATTTTATAAAATCTTAGATGTAATGAATTTATGAAATGCATAGTAACTCATGCACACAAAAGGTAAGACCCATGCACACTGAAAGAAAAGCTCATGCACACAAAAGGTAAGACCCATGCACACTGAAGGAAAAACTCATGCACACAACTACAACCAGATTAAAAGCTTGTAGAACATGTTATAAAACTTATACACATCTAATTTATGAAATACAAACTTGTTCACAACTAAATCCATATTAAAAGCTTATAGAACATGCTATAAAACTATATATACATTGAATTTGTGAAGTAGAAACATGTTCACGCACACAAAAGGTTTAACACATGCACACAAGCAACAAAATCATCCTCACATCTAATTCAGAATAATAGTTTATACAATCTGCTATTACACTGATTTTTGCACATAATTTTCAAACTACATTGATAATTCCACCGAGATTAAACGTTCAAACCGAGAAATTTGGGTCTAATTCTCAATCTCTTTCAAATTAAATCAATAGGAGGGAGATTCAACGGACATTGTTGAAAATGTGAAGAATCTCTTTCTCGTTCGTCTTCTCTAGTGTAATCAACTGTAAACACTTACAAATCACCTCCAAATCGAGTGAAATCGTTTTGTCTTCCTATGGAAAATGCCTTCAATCTGATTTTCGGCGATCAATCTCCTTTCTTTCTCTTCACCGAGTTTGAATCGACTGAAATCGAGTGGAGAAACTCAGATCTAGAGAGAGGAGAGAGGATAAAGTCGAATATGAAACGTGAAATGGAGCGAAATAGTTTGATTTGGAGAGAGAAAAACTTAGATCTGAAACGTGGGGAAGCTAATTTAGAATAATAGTTTATACAATCTGCTATTAAACTCATTTCTCCATATAAGTTTCAAACTACACTAATAAATCCACAGAGATTAAACCTTCAAACCTAAAATTTTTGGGACTAATTCTCAATCTCTTTCAAATTAGGTCAATAGACGGGGAGATTCGGCGGAATTTGTTGAATATGTGAGGAATCTCTTTCTCGTTCTTTTTCTCTAGTTTAACCACTTTCAAATTGCCTTCAAATCGAGTGAATTCGTTTAGTCTTCATCTGGAACATGCTTTCAATCTAATTTTTGGTGATAGATCTCTTTTCTTCCTCTTCACCGATTTTGAATCAAATGAAATCGAGTGGAGAAACTCAGATTCGGAGAGAAGAGAGAGGAGAAAGTCGAATATGAAGCGTGAAATTGAGCAAAATGGTTCGATTTGGAGAGAGGAGAACTCATATTTGTAACGTGGGGGAAGCATAACGATTTTGAGGGAAGCTCGTTTTTTAGGCTTTTATATCGCACACAGAAGGTTTAACACATGCACACAAGCAACAAAATCATGGTCACATCTAATTCAGAATAATAGTTTATACAATCTTCTATTAAACTCCTTTCTACACATAATTTTCAAATTACATTGATAAATCCTTAAGGATTAAATCTTCAAACCTAGAAATTTTGGGTCTAATTCTCAATTTCTTTCAAATTAGGTCAATAAGAGGGAGATTCAGCGAAATTTGTTGAATATGTGAAGAATATCTTTCTCGTTTTTCTTCTCTAGTGTAATCACTTACAAATCGCCTTCAAATCGAGTGAAATCGTTTTGTCTTCCTCTGGAAAAATGCTTACAATCTGATTTTCGGCGATCCATCTCCTTTCTTCCTCTTCATAGAGTTTGATTTAACTGAAATCGAGTGGAGAAACTCCAATCCGGAGAGAGGAGGGAGGAGAAAGCCGTATATGAAGCGTGAAATGAAGCGAAAATGGTTCAATTTGGAGAGAGGAGAGCTCATATCAGAAACGTGGGGAAGCATAACAATTTTGGAGGGAGCTGGTTTTTTAGGCTTTTATATCGCACACAGAAGGTTTAACACATGCACACAAGCAAAAAAATCATGCTCACATCTAATTCAGAATAATAGTTTATACATTCTGCTATTAAAATCATTTCTGCACATAATTTTTAAACTACTTTGATAAACCCACAGAGTTTAAATATTCAAACCTAGAAATTTTGGGTCTAATTCTCAATCTCTTTCAAATTAGGTCAATAGGAGGGAGATTCGGCAAAATTTGTTGAATATTGTAAGAATCTCTTTCTCGTTCTTCTTATTTTAGTGTAATCAAGTGTAATCAGTTACAAATCGTCTTCAAATCGAGTGAAACTGTGTTGTCCTCCTCTAGAAAATGCTTCCTATCTGATTTTCGACGACCGATCTCTTTTCTTCCTCTTCACCGAGTTTGAATCAACTGAAATTGAGTGAAGAAAGACAGAAACGGAGGGAGAAGAAAGTCGGATATGAAGCATGAAATGGAGCGAAATGGTCGATTTGGAGAGAGGAAAACTTAGATCTGAAACGTGGGGAAGCATAACGATTTTGGGGGAAGTTCGTTTTTAAGGCTTTTATATCGTACACAGAAGGTTTAACACATGCACACAAGCAACCAAATCATGCTCACATCTTATTCGGAATAATAGTTTATACAATCTTCTATTAAACTCATTTATGTACATAATTTTCAAACTACATTGATAAATCCACAAAGATTAAACCATCAAACCTAGAAAGTTTGGGTTTAATTCTCAATTTCTTTCAAATTAGATCAATCGGAGGGAGATTCGGCGGAATTTGTTGAATATGTGAAGAACATCTTTCTTGTTTTTCTTCTGTAGTGTAATAACTTACAAATCGCCGTCAAATCGAGTGAAATCGTTTTGTCTTCCTCTGGAAAATTCTTACAATTTGATTTTCGGCGATCGTTCTCCTTTCTTCCTCTTCGCAGAGTTTGAATCAACTGAAATCGAGTGGAGAAACTCAAATCCGGAGAGAGGAGAAAGTCGTAAATGAAGCATGAAATGGAGAGAAAATGGTTCGATTTGGAGAGAGGAGAGCTCATATCTGAAACGTGGGGAAGCATAACGATTTTGGGGGAAGCTGGTTACATAGGATTTTATATCACACACAAAAGGTTTAACACATGTAGACATGCTCACATCTAATTTAGAATAATAGTTTATACAATCTTCTATTAAACTCATTTCTGCACAGAAGTTTTAAACTACTTTGATAAATCCATAGATATTAAACCTTAAAACCTAGAAATTTTGGGTCTAATTCTCAATCTTTTTCAAATTAGGTCAAAAAGAGGGAGATTCGGAGGAATTTGTTGAATATGTAAAGAATCTCTTTCTCGTTCTTCTTCTCTAGTGTAATCAAGTGTAATCAGTTACAAACCGTCTTTAAATCATGAAAAATCTTGTTGTCCTCCTCTGGAAAATGCTTCCAATCTGATTTTCGACGATCGCTCTCTTTTCTTCCTCTTCACCGTGTTTGAATCAAGTGAAATTGAGTGGAGAAACTCAGATCTAGAGAGAGGAGAAAGTCGGATATGAAGTGTGAAATTGAGCAAAATGGTCGATTTGGAGAGAGGAAAACAAAGATATGAAATGTGGGGAAGCATAACGATTTTGGGGGAAACTGGTTTTTAAGGCTTTTATATCGCACACAGAAGGTTTAACACATGCACACAACCAACAACATCATGCTCACATCTAATTCAGAGTAATAGTTTATACAATCTTCCATTAAACTCATTTCTGCACATAATTTTCAATCTACATTTATAAATCCACAAAGATTTAACCTGCAAACCTAGAAAGTTTGGGTCTAATTCTCAATTAATTTCTTTCAAATTAGGTCAAAGGAGGGAGATTCGGTGGAATTTGTTGAATATGTGAAGAATATCTTTCTCGTTTTTCTTCTCTAGTGTAATCACTTACAAATCGCCTTGAAATCAAGTGAAATCGTTTTGTCTTCCTTTGGAAAATTCTTACAACTTGATTTTCGACGATCGATCTACTTTCTTCCTCTTCACAGAGTTTGAATCAACTGAAATCGAGTGGAGAAACTCTAATCCGGGGAGAGGAGAGAGGAGAAAGTCATATATGAAGCGTGAAATGGAGCGAAAATGGTTCGATTTGGAGAGAGGAGAACTCGTATCTGAAACTTGGGGAAGCATAACAATTTTGAGGGAAGATGGTTTTTTAGGCTTTTATATCGCACACAAAAGGTTTAACACATGCACACAGCAACAAAATCATGCTCACATCTAACTCAGAATAATAGTTTATACAATTTTCTATTAAATTCATTTATGCACATAATTTTGAAACTACTTTGATAAATCCACAAAGATTAAACCTTCAAACCTAGAACTTAGTGGTCTAATTCTCAATCACTTTCAAATTATGTCAATAGGAGGGAGATTCGGCGGAATTTGTTGAATATGTGAAGAATCTCTTTCTCGTTCTTCTTCTCTATTGTAATCACGTGTAATCAGTTACAAATCGTCTTCTAAAAGAGTGAAATCGAGTTGTCCTCCTGTGGAAAATGCTTCCAATCTTATTTTCGGCGATCGATCTCTTTTCTTACTCTTCCCCGAGTTTGAATCAACTGAAATTGAGTGGAGAAATTCAGACCCGGAGAGAGAAGAGAGGAGAAAGTCAGATATTAAGCATGAAATGGAGTTAAATGGTCGGTTTGGAGAGAGGAAAACTCGCATCTGAAACGTGGGGAAGCATAACAATTTTGAGTGAAGCTGGTTTTTTAGGCTTTTATATCGCACACGGAAGGTTTAACACATGTACACAAGCAACAAAATCATGCTCACATCTAATTCAGAATAATAGTTTATACAATCTTCTATTTAACTAATTTCATCTAATAATTTTCAAAATACTTTGATAAAAACACAGAGATTAAACCTTCAAACCTAGTTATTAATGGTCTAATTCTAAATCTCTTTCGAATTAGGTCAATAAGAGGGAGATTCGGAGGAATTTATTGAAAAAGTGAAGAATCTTTTTCTCGTTCTTCTTCTCTAGTGTAATTAGTTACAAATCGTCTTCAAATCGAGTGAATTCTTGTTGTCCTCCTCTGGAAAATGCTTCCAATTTGATTTTCGGAGATCGATCTCTTTTCTTTCTCTTCACCGAGTTTGAATCAACTGAAATTGAGTGGAGTAACTCAGATCCGGATAGAGGAGAGAGAGGAAAAAGTCAGATATGAAGCGTGAAATGAAGCGAAATGGTTGATTTGGAGAGAGGAAAACTTAGATCTGGAATGTGGGGAAGCATAACTTTGATAAATAAGGAAAAGGTAATACTCCGTAATAAAAAATGTTATACATCAATTATGAAAATCTAAATATCATTTTCATTATAGCCCTACCATCTTTTCACACTCAGCACTACAACCAAAATTTCATTTCCATTGTGTTAATCTCGTGCAGTGCACGAGACTAATCGAGTAAACCTAATACAAAAATAGAGCGAAAAACCACGAAATATATTTATTATTATAATTCAATTTAACCTAATTTAGCTTCTGTGTATTGCACTTATTATATATAATATTATAGTTGATATATTTATTATTATAATTCAATTTTGTAATTAAATTTTATTATAGTTATATAGTTTCATTTATTTATGAAATTTTTGATATAATCTTTCTAATTATTTTAGAATAAATACATGCTAAAAAGACAAGTAAAATTACGATAATTATAATTTATCTAATTAATTGTAAATTTGTATATAATATAAAAGAATTACTTAGAGATCATTTTGAGGGAAGCCACGCACACATGAATGATACACCAAATATTAGGAGGGAGAGGAAGAGTAGGGCAAAAATATCACTAAAAAAATCACATGCGGTGCTTCAATTGGGCAAGACAGAAAGAGGCCCATCTCTGTATACCATAACTCGTTGCCAATATGTATACATCTCATCTCCACATGTGGCTTAACTTTGGCCTTTTATGTTGTGCTATACGGAGTATAAATATACCATAACCAGATCCAATGTTTATTTGAGAAAAGTTTCAGTGAGAACAAGATTTAACGTAGGAAAATCGAAGTTTTGCGTTCACAGATAACAAGTTAATGTTTTTAACTTGAGCGTTAATGTTCATAATTTGGACGATAAAAAATTTTGAGGTCATTTTGAGGGAAAAAACCCTCAAAGTTCCTCTCCTCCCCTCTCTTGTTCTCTGGCTTCTCGCTTTCTCGCTTTCTCTTCTGCTCTCGATTTCTCCGAAATCGATTTCGCCTTCTTCATTGTTCTTCTATTCGATCCGATTTTCTCCTAGTTCTTCTTTCGACGCTAAAGTTTTTGTTCGAAATCATTCTTTTGTTTGGTATTTGATTCGTTTTTGACGTGCAACGATGGATTCAGGTTAGTTCTCCTTTTTTTCTAGGGTTTGTGATTGTTTTAAATGCTTATTGATTCAAATTCATTGTATTTGTTCACTATTTTGCTGTCGATTTAGCTCGAATCAATTGTTGTTTTTAATATTTTGCTCTTTTCAGTTGTTGTGTACCTCCATAGTACAAAAAATCATTGTTTCTATTTTCAAGTTAGGGTTCATAATACAAAAAGTTAGGGTTCGACTATGAAACATTGTTTTTTGTTTGCAATTATGTGAGTTCATCACTTGAATTAGTTAGGTTCATACAATTTTGCTATGAATAATATCCATCTCAAGTAGGTTCATATGTTTGTAGAGTAAAGTTCATAAGTTCACTTGTTAAAAAACAGTGTAGCCATAAAGTATTTTAACTGATTCTGAAGTTCAAGTACTTCAACATTAAGTTCATAATAATGCATTAAAAGATTCATGAAAATTAGAGATCTTCATATTCTTTGTTTCATGTCTAGTGTCTTTAACTAAATATACCAAATTCATTGTATTGAAATATTATGAACTTTTTTTGTTTTCAAATTCCTATAGTTGTGCAAGATCTTAATACCTTATTTTCATTTGAATTTGTTTAAGTTCACGTTGGTATGAATTAAGGTTCGTTTAATAAAAAGGTTTAAGACATAAAAATTTTGCACTATTTTCTAAAGTTCATGTACTTATGCATGAAGTACATAATATTAGATTAGAAGGTTCATGACTATCATAGATGTTCATGACCATTTTATCATGTCTTGTTTCTTTAAGAGACTGTACTTATACATTAAGGCTCAATACCTTTTTTATAGTTGCATGTGCTTAAGTTCATGCTTGGAGGAGTTGAGGTTCATTAGATTATGCACAAAAGTACATACATTTATTTTTCAAAGTGCATATGAATAAGCTATGAAAATAACTTGCAACAGATGAAGGAAACAAGAAAAAAAAAACACCTTTGGTTAGATTCAAACTTACACATAAGAAAACAAAAAGTGTTGCAACTCAAACAAGCTCACGCAAGAGGAAGGAATCTCAAGAGATTGATGATGAGAAAACGAATCATCAGAGAAAATAGTATCTGATAAGAAAATTTCAGAAGATATAGAACAAAGCACGAAAGATGACAGAATGAGTGAAGACGAATGCTCATCAAATGCAACTAAGAAAAGGAAAAGGAAATCAAAGACACATGTGAAGCAACAAAGGACATCTACTGCATAGAATAGAAGAGTTTCAACCAGAAAAAGAAAGGAGGTAATACAAGAAGTTGTACCAAGAAATGAAGAAGACAAAGCAAAGAAAGCAACAAAGAAAAGAGGAGACAATAAGACCTTGAAGAAAGATATAAATGATTCAACTGATTAAAAAACAAGGACTGTACCTTATTTATTAGTTACAACACTAGAGGGTTTAAATGACAAGAAGAAAGAAATTATAAATAGAATTGGATTTGGGAGCATTCTGGAATGGAAAAGAACTTGGAAGTTGGCTTGCAGATCGATTTGATGTAGAGGAGTGTGGAATATTACTGGATAACAATACCTTCATCAAGGTGAATGACAAGGAGGTTCAAAGAGTTTTGAGTATTCCAAAAGGTAGTGTACCCTTTGTTAGAGGAACAAGAAGAGGATCAAGGAATGGAAACCCTTCATGAAAATAGGGGAAATACGTCCAGGTCATGTGGCTACTTCAATCCAGTCAACGAAAGATGAATCCTGGTTCATTCCATCTTTCCTGACCTTGTCCTTAGTACAGTGGTGGATTTATCTTAGAAAGGCACTATACTTCAGTCGTTGATGGTTGAGAAATTTGAAGATGTTGAGAGCATAAACTGATGTCACTTTATTGTGAAAACTTTGAAGTTGAGAATATGTGAATGGAAGAATAAAGACAAAACTGAATTCTACAATGCACCTCTACTTTTACTTTTGGTAAGTGTGTGTTATATAATTAGTAGAGTTATTCTGATCATACAATTTATTTTAAAAATATTTTTAACTAATAATATGTGTTCTTTTTTTATTTAAAATAAACAGCTATTTTATGTGGACAATCTTCATGAACCTGGAAAACAGAATTCAAAAACAAGCTTTGGCTTCTTGAGTTGGACATATGACAACTTAGCAAGTGGGACAAGAGAAGGTGACGAAAAAGGAAAAAAAAGGAATCAAATGAACAGACAACAAAAGCATTTGGAGAAGATTATTTACAAGTAAGTTAAAAAATATGCATGAAGAACAATCTGAAATACATGAAAGGTTTTTTAATTAACAAAAAATAGATTAGGTTCATGTGGTTTTAGTTTATAGTTCATTAATTTAAACTAGTATGTTATTGTTGTTTGTAATCAAGGTTCATAAATATGAAATTAGTTAGTTCAAGTTGTTTGTTCTTATGGTTCATTAAAATGAAGCCGTTGGTTCATGTGGTTTTAGTTTGACATTCATTATATAAGAGCAATAAGTTCATGTGGTTTTGGTTTATAGTTCATTAATATGAACTAATAGGTTCATTAAAATGAAAAAGTAGGTTCATGGTTAAAAATAAATTGTGCATATCTAGTAGGTTCATTATTTTTATATACAAAATGTTGAAGGTTTAACATTTTTAATTGTGACTAATTGATTCTACTCCTTTACTAATACTTTTCAATGATTTTATTATATTAAAAGAAATGGTTGACGAGGTTCACATGCAAGAACATAATTCTAGCAAACTCAATGGTAGAGATTTCTACCATGTTTAGAGATATGTCGCATGAATTTAGGGAAGACAACAAAGTGAAGTGCATGATCAAAACAACTAAGACACTGATGCAGAAAAAAAAGAGGAACAAGAAGAAGAAACATTTGATTATGAAAAATCTTCAAATATTTAAATCATTCATTTTGGTATGATCGAAGATTTGTTGAGTTCATGAAACTAGTAGGTTCATTGAACTAAACAGTAGTTCCATTGAACTAAACAGTAGGTTCACGTGGTTTTTAATGAGTGTTCATTGAACTGAAACAGTAGATTCATGTTGTTTGTAAATATTGTTGATTAAAATGAAAAAATAGTAGGTTCATGGGAAAAAACTAACAAAAGTACACAATGTTTGACGTGCTTTTACTTTACGTATTACTGAAAATGAAGAAATAGTAGGTTCTTTGAGCTATAATGTTGGTTCATGAATTTTTTGGGTTAATGAATATACACATAAAATTGTTTAATTAATTCTTGCATCACTTTTGTTTTAATAGCAAAATAAATAGGATGAATTGTAGAATTTCAACATAAACATGTTGAATGCAAGGCTAATGGTGGATGGGCGAAATATGAGAGATGTTGACATGGCAATGATTTAAACAAATTCAACAAAAGAGAATTGTCATTCTAAATAATAACAACAAAAGTAACTTGTATTATGTTAACTAAGGTTTTGCAAGATTTAGTTCCAATACAGAACAATAGTCTGCACTTCTATATCATATGCTTTGACATCAAGAATTCTTCAGTTCAAGTACTTGATACTCTAAACAATGACAACAAGGATGATAGGTACACTAGAACAATTGAACAAACTGTAAGTTTACCGAAATGTATTTCACTCTATAGTTACAAAGGAAATTACACGAGCCCTTGATTAATGTAATTATATTTTCTTGCAGACGTACTAACTATCACAAACACCGAAGACTGTTGCCCTGCATGCAAGGTGTAAGAAACTTGAATCTGCAAAGAACAAACCAATAATTGTTCAAATGTCATGGATTGAACCAAGAGACATGACCAACTCAGGGTTGTTTTGCATGAGGAATATGCAGTTGTACATGGGCAACCATAATGAACAATGGAAATGAGAGATAAATATGAAGAACAAAGATAAATGCATGAAAGTATTAAGAATGAAGTATATGCATGCAATTTCCATTATAACCTCAGATGCAAACAAAGTGAAGGATCAAGTTATGGAGAAGATGAGGAGTTCAACTGCAGATGAAGCAAACTAAAACAATGACTGGATGGAGTAAAAAGGGAAAATGAATAGTGTTTTAAAAATACAGTATTAGATGAAGTAATTTCAGATACATGTTCATTTGTTTGCCTGAATGTTAGTTTTAAATTTTAGGATTGGTAGAAATCTGTAATATGACTAACTGAATAAAAAAACTTAAAATTGTTGGTTTCGTAGTTCTTTTTTGAAAGCGTGGATTCATCTCTAAAAATAGCGAGGTTCAACAAAATACACAATGAGGTTCAACGAAAAGTGAGGTTCAACAAAAAAAAAAAAAAAAAAAATGAGGTTCATAAACCAATATTGTCTAGGTTCATAAGATCAATTTTTTTTATTTATTAAAAACAATAAAAAATATAATAATGAAAAAAAGCGGTTGCCACATGCTCCCAATTTAAACTTAAAGACGTTTCAACTCCCCCCACTTCCACTTTCGTATGCACGTCTCGAACTTCTCCATTCTTCCACTACGCACAAACTGCTTTCCAGAAGAAAACACACTAAGGTTGAACAAAATAAAACACGAGGTTCGAGAAAATACACACTAAGGTTCAACAAAACACATAGTGAGGTTCAACAATAAAATACACAAAAAGGTTGAACAAAATGAATAGTGATGTTCAACAAAATACAAGTATAAAAAAGATTCATTTCCTTACCCAAAAATATAATATTGTCCAGGTTCATATGATCATCTAATTAAATATAATAGAAACAAATATCTTGTGATTTAACATTCAAGATCATCGTATTCAAATAGCAGGTTCATAAAAAAACAACATTCTTTATAACTGATTTTTTTTAAATATGATGATATTTTTTTATTAATAATTTACAACTAGGTTCATATTCTGAAATTGCAGGTTCAAAGTTATTACAGTAGTAGGTTCACTCACACAAAAAATTCCATTTTTAATAATTGTGATTTTTTTTTGAAAAAACAAAACAAAATTAAATTAACGGTTTCACATCCTCTCTATTTAAATAAAGACGATTCTCTCCACTATTCGACACGCACCACTTCCACTTTCACTCGCTCATTCTTCCACTCCTCCATTCTTCAACTACCCGATAACTTCCACAAAACCGAAATATCTTTTCAGAAATCAAATGGGAACAACAGGAGAAGAAGAGAAGCGACAACAAGAAGAATCAAAGTAGGAAGCGACAACAATGGATTCGAAGAAACTATCAGGAGATATGAAGAAGCTAGTGTGTTAAGGAAAACCAAAAATCTGAGAACACCAAGAAAAACGAAGGTACGACACTAAATCTTCCAACTATTTGTTCAATGCAAGCATATAATAAAATTGTTCAATGCAAGAATCATTTACAAAAATGGGGGTTTGTTGGAAAAAAAAACTGAACAAGAAAGATGGAAAATGAGATCAACATTTTGTTCAGGAGATAAATAGACAAAAACAAGTGGAAATTAAGAAAATAAAAATATAGGTTCATCATTTCTTAACATGTTCATTGATTAACTGTTATTGTACATGTAGTTGTTTGAAACAGAAGAGATGATGTAAACAATGATACTTCGTAGTAATGATTCCGGTTGTGAGATGACATCACCTTCATTTAATATATGTCCTAGAAAATCAGTTGCTCTTAAAGGTCCTATTTCACCCTTTATAAAGAGAGAAATAGCAAAAATAACGAGGAGTTGAGAAAGAGGTAATGAACCTACAATTTTAAACGTATGAGCCTTCATTTAAAAGTTTGTGTACTTTGAATTATAAGTTTGTATAGGTTATTTTTTTGTATGAACGTGCATTTTATTAATTGTCCCAGGTTCAAAGAATTAAATTACTATTTCAAATTTTGTATCAATGCACTTGATGATAAGATGCATAAAGATTGTATAGGTTATTTCATTTATAAAGATCATGAGTATTAGAGATGTTCATGAGCATTTTTGTTTGATTAGTTTCTTTAAGTGACAGTCCCAGGTTAATTTTATAAATTTAAAGGTTCAAATGTTGAATAGATGCATAAATTCAATAAGTTCAAGTATTTATAAAGTAAAGCTCATGCGTTCATTTATTGAAGAGGTTGAAGTGATGAGGTTTTTATACGGTGTCTCAAGTACATGTACATACAGATTAAGTTCATAATATTGGATTTAAATTTTCATGATTATTAGACACGTTCATTACCATTTTTCCATGTCTGGTTTCTTTTTGTGAATGTCCAGGTTCATTGTTTCAAATTTCAGGTTCAAATGTTGTATAAATTCAAATGTTGATAAGATGCATAAAGTTTGTATACGTTATTTTTTTCATGAAACCGTTAAACATAAGTGATTAAATTTATTTTATAAATATAGAAAAAAAAGGCTGAAAATGATAGATAATCACAAGTTATTGATGAAACAAAATGAAACCACAAAAGGAACAAGGAAAGAAATATGAGGAGGATAGACATTCCGAAGTCCAATGTGAATTCTCAAAAGGAACAAGGAAAAAAATCTGAGGAGGAAAGACATTCCGAAATCCAACGTGAAGCTCAAAAGGAACAACCAAAGATATATGAGGAGGGTGGAGAATCAAAAGTCCAAGGTGAACCACAAACAAAATCTCAAAGGGACGTCAACGAACGAGCATCAGAAGAAGAAGCTAGGAGGTCTGACCCAATATCTGAAGGATATGCAATAGAGGAAGAATAATCTCCAAGCAGAATGTCAAAACCTAGAGTGAAGAAGGAAACCAAAAGGCAAGTGCATAAAAAAGAGAAAGCAGATAAGGGGCCTTATGACTTCAAGACAAGAAATGTTCCAGTAACATTTGTCGAAGCAATAAAATCAATGGCAAATAGAAAAGTTGATGGAACATCTGAGCTGATCCCCTGAAAAGATTGGCCTCGTAGGAAGAAGTGGGTTGAAGAATTGGAGTTCCAAACCCTCCTTGATTTAAAGATAAAGAATTTGCCATGCAAACTAGAAAACTGGGTGTTGGAGAAATTTGATGAAAACACGTGTTCCATAACTCTGGAGAATGGAATTGCATTAAAAGTCACAGAGGAAGAAATTGAGAGTGTTCTTGGTTTACCTAGAGGAAATATCATAGTTCCAAGACCAAAAAAGAACGAGAATGATAAGAAACTAGTTAGAGAGGGGAAACAATATTTGGGACCAGGAATTCATAGAACCAAGCTTGTTGAAGACAAATTGAACTTAAGCTTTGATGAGATTTGGTTCAAGAGATTATTCACAACATTGGTCATTTTGGTGATAATTGAGTCCAGTCAAAAGGCAACAACATTGTAACAATTCTGGATGGATGGTGTTCATTTCATTGCAAAGCAGAACTGGTGCAAATTTTTGTTGGATTCATTGATAGAGACAAAGCTAGACTGGCTGGAGAACAAAATCAAATATTTCGGAGGACCAATCTTGTTTCTAGTGGTAAGATTAAATTATTTTTGTTTTAGATCTTTGAAGAACCAAGTGCTATATGCTAATGAACCTACAATAGAAGGTTGATGAACCTACAATAGTAGGTTGATGAATTTATTGTCATAGTATATTAGATTCATCTTATCTCCATTTGATGAACCTATTGTTTTATTACATAAGATGCATGATTTTGTAGGTTATGGATCTTCATGAACCTAGTGGTATAGGATAATGAACCTACAGTAGTAGGATGATGGTCTTAGTATATTAAATTCACTTGATCTCTAGTTGATGAACTTACTATACTAGTTTCATGAACTTACTATACCAGATTCATGACCCTTCTGTTTTACTTCATTAGGTTCATGATATTTCTTATACTTAAATAATACACTAAATGATCTTGCTAACACAAAGTTCATATTATGCTTGTATAGTTGTTTTATGCTGACAAAGTGACAGATGAAGAAGGTACCACACTTGTATTTTTGGGATGGGACTCTAAAAAGCTAGCTACATTCACGCAAAAGAAAATAGAAGTTGGCAAGTCGAGCCTTGATTTTCTCAAAATGGATGAAAACAAAAGAGAAAGGCGGAGAAAGGCAAGGAACCATAAACAAGCAAGCGGAAATTTGGACCAAGCATCATGCAGGTATAAAAATAATACTAAAAAGATTATTTAATGATGAGGATTAATAATAATATGAAAGTTTCTGAATTTTGAAGGATTGGATCACATGTTTTACAAAGAAAAGATAAACAATAGAAAAGGACATCCATGAGATGGCAAGATTGCTGAGATGCACAACACTAGAAATTGAGGATGACCCAGTTGTAAAGCACATAAAGTCCATAGCAAAAGTTCTAAAAGAGGCAGAACAAGTTGAAGAAGGTGATAAAAAAATATTTAAAGAGGCAAAGCCATATGTAAATGAAAAGAAGGGAAAGTATTTTGAAGATGGAGAGACTATCGCTGCTGAAACAGAGGAAACAACAAATGGTGGTGCAAAAGGAACGAAGAAACAAAAATTTGTTATTTCTTCAAGTAATGATTCCGATAAAGAAAAAGACGAGGCAACACAAAATGAATATGTACGTAGGGTGATCTATTTAATTTATTAATTTTTACACTAGTTTCTTTGATTTAAGGTTAACTCAGTTGACAATGTTAGATTTTCTCACTTTATTTTCAATTCAATTTGAAGCAATGAGTTGTGGGTTCATGAAAAATAGCTATTTGGTTCATGAGGTCTCAGTTGTTGGTTCAAAACTATAGATTAAGAATCTTTCATCAAAGGGGTGTTTTTTATAATCAAGGTTTTAATACTTACAAAGATTTCATATTGAAGAGGAAGAGAAAACAATTGAAGATGAAGGAATGGAAGCCAAAGGAGTCCATGTGTTTGAGAAGATAAGATATGAACAATATGCATGCTACATGTATGTAAATAAGAACAAGCATGCATTAGAACGTGTGGAAGACTAGTAAGTTCAACACATTTGTACATTTTGATCATAAGGTAGAAGGTTGATGAACCTATAGTAGCAGGTTGATGAACTTACTGTCTTAGTATATTACATTCTTCTTATCTGCATTGGAAGAACCTACTATACCATATTCATCAACCTACTGTTTAACTACTTAAGATGCATGATTTTTTAGGTTATTGATTTTGATGAACCTAGTGTTATAGGCTAATGAACCTACAGTAGTAGGATGATAAACCGACTGTCTTTGTATATTAGATTCATCTGATCTCCGGTTGATGAACCTACTATACCAGTTTCATGAACTTACTATACCAGATTCATGAACCTTTTATTTTACTTCATTAGGTTCATGATAATGTTAAATGATCTTGCTCACACTTTGTACATTTTGAACAGTGAAATTGTTTTCAAGAATGGGAATCTGAAAACACAAGAGAGGAGTTGAGCACAATAGAAATGAACTTCCACTACAAACTGCTTGATACATGGAGTATTGTTCTAAACAACAATGAAGGACATAGGCCAAAGGATCAACCAACCAAAATATTCTTAGAATGTTCAAAAATGGTAACATATCTATGTCTATACAAATATTTATATTTAATGTGTATCATTTGATTACAGTTGTATCTACAAAAATCTCAATAAATTATTGTGAATACAGAGTTATGAGAAACAAAGTGTTGCGATGGGTTTTAAGAAAAAGAATTGGCAGCTCTAATTATGGTGCATAAGAAAAGGGTACTAGACATCAATATGGTAAGACATATAACTAAAACCTCCATATTTTGTTGATAGAAACAGTTATGAACTAACACTTTGCAATATAGGTGGTTGTCCCTATTGTGCAGAGTGTTCAACACTATTTCATGATTTTTATGCACATAAAAAAGGGTGAATTAATACTAGACATCAACCAAAGAAAGACACCCCAACATGTGTACACAAACAATATAGAAAGGCTGGTAAATTTCTATATTGTTGTGACATAAATTTGAGAAATCAATATCTAAAAACCTAACACATTTTGTTTTTTATGTCAATTTGGATAATATGCCTCATACTCTGGGCATTCGACATAAGGTGTGCATGGATTTGGATCGTGTAAAAAGTAAAGCAAAAAAAATTGAGCTTTCATAGACAAAATCCACTAACTTCAATCATCTGGATTGTATATTATGAGGCACATGAAGATGTACTTGGGAGAGGAAAAAAAATAAGTGTGATATAAGAATTCAAGAAGATGGTGAAGAAGAGAAAGAGAAGATACTGCACACACTGAGGATCATATATATATATATCCATGATATCATTACTTCAGAGGCTAACATATATAAAGCATATATGATGAAGAAACTTTAGCTACATAACAAGTTCTTTGTTAGTAATTTTATGTTCATGGTTAAATACCATGTAGGTTCAATGTTTTATGCTTCAGGTTCGTAGGATTTGGTAATTGCAAGATTTTATGTAATCACATTTTCTAATGTTTCGAAGGATTTTAGGTTCAAGGTTTTATGTAATACAATGGTGATCAACATTGGTTTTGAACATTAGGGTATATGGAATTACATTAAATGCTTATAGGCTCCATATTGTGATATTTTATTGCAGGTTCACAACAAAATAATACAAAAAGTTCATAGAACAAGAAAATGAAAAATAAATAAATTGTTTTTATGTAATAGTGTCATAAAATAAAAATAAATACATTGTATTTATGTAACAACACAAAATTAAACAAAATTGTAGCGAGGTTCAACAAAATACACAGTGAGGTTCAACAAAATACACAGTAAGGTTCAACAAAATACACAGTGAGGTTCAGCAAAATGCACAGTGAGGTTCAAAAAACAAAGAGTGAGGTTCAACAAAATACACAGTGAGGTTCAACAAAAATACAAGTTCGTCAAAAAGGTTCATTATAAAGATTTCTAAACTTGTTCTAAACTTGTTCAAACAAAGGTTCACCTGAATACTGCTACAGGTTCACAAATATAGTAATAAAGGTTCTTACATATTTATTTTCTTTTTTATATGGCTTAAGATGAAATTTTATATGAGGTTCATTATAAAGATTTCTAGTACTTCTTTAACAAATAAGTACAGTGTATATATTTAGGATTACATGAGGGTTCATCAAGTATATATTGTAGGTTCAGTATTTAAGTAATGGTGGTTCATGAAAAAGGAATGAAGGTTCAATAAGTTAAGAATGATGACAAAAGTTCATACATCATAATATAAGTTCATTACAATAAGTTCATTACCATAAAAGAGTTGACACTCCAAAAAAGACTACCAAAATACCACAAAAGTTCATACTAGATTTCATCTACATATTCAATGCATTTGTCCTGGACAATCACTTAGAGCTTATAGAAAATTAATTTTCTTTAAACAGATAAACCATATAATTGAAATGCTTGGGTGATTCTTTTTCAAAGACACATGCATCATTATCTTGCAATTTATTTTCTTTTGCAAACGCTCTCCACCCTTTTCCAAACTTGACACTATTTCTAAATTTTAACACAACAACCCTCCAGGAAGACTCAGACTCATTCATGAGAAGAACAACTTCAGTTGTAGCAGGTGAGTTCCAAAATTTCTTTGCACGATCTGGAGGAATAGGCTGAAATAAAAAATAAACAATAAATATATGAACAAAATATGAAAAGGAAAAAATAAACATAACAAAAAACTTACAATGTGAAAGTCAGTTTCCACGTAACTCTTAATCATTTTAACAATAAAGGAATGAGTCTGGTTACGATTAAAATATTCAACTCTCTCTAGTGGTGTACTTTGTAAAGCAGGAAGAACTTCAATCAACAAATAAGTTGCACTACTATCAGTGCTTACATCAATGACAACCACATGGTCAGTGTGATATAAAGATTCATTTGAAGGCTGAGTGACAATGGAACTATATGAATCGTTGAAAAGACTTGAATATAAAGAGCTTGACTCCGATCCAGAGCTCACATAAATAACGTTGTTATCCATCCTATAAATATAAAAAAGGAAAATACATGGTTCAACACATTAACATAAACTTCATAGTTCAAATAAATATTAGGAATGCAAAGCCAAAACAGGTTCAACACATTAACATAGAATGTTCATTATCCAAGTGAAGCAAGTTCAACACAGTAAGAAAGCAGCATGAAATACAATAACATATCATGATTAATACAGTGACAACAAGTTCATGAATTTGAATATATAAGGTTCAAAGATGCTAATAATACAAATTGGCATAAAGTTGATGGTCCAAATGATGAATTGAGATAAAAATAAATAAATAAAGTTCATCATATATTACAAATAGGTTCATTAACAAAACAGGAAGAATGAAAAAAGCCTATTATATATTTATATATCACACCAGTAAACCAAAATGCTTTGAATCTTTGAGGTATAATTTAACAAAACCACTACCTTAGATTAACTTCATTACACATTAAATTACATGTATCAAGTTGCCTCAACTTCAATGGCGATCTATTGTTTACAAGAATTGTGGACAAAGATGTTTTTACAGTAAAAATGAAGCTTGATAAACTTGGATTCAACTTTAAAAGACAAAACAAGTTCAACATAGTCAGAAAGCTGGTTCATAATTCAAATAATGCAGGTTCACCACAGTAAGAAAGAATGCTCAAAACAGTAAGATAGCAGGTTCAAATACATAAGCTTCAATGGTGATTTTGGGTTTACAAGTAATCTGAACGAAAAGATTGTTACAGTAGAAATGGAGATCTATTGTACATATTTGCTTAAGGATTTGAGAGAGAAAATTTAAAGTATAACCTGAATTACGGTACCTGGATGAAGAAGATTCTTATCTTCGTACAAGAGGATGAGATGATAACATTGTAGGAGAAAAACCCTAGGAAATGGGGAAAGTTGCTTGGCAAAATGATATAAAGGGAGTGAAATTTGAAATGAAAGGCGCTCAGCAAGATTCTAGAGGTTCATTAAATCAAATTTTTTTATTTTGTGTGTGATATTAACTAGGAAAGAATACAATGTTGCCACATCAGTAAAACCCTTAACAAGTCTCACAACAACAAAAACCCTTTCCCCCCATTAAACCTTAGCGCAAGAGAAATACAGAGCCGAGAAACATCATAGCGCGAAAGAATATACAGAAGCCAAAAACAACATAGCTCGAGAGAAATCAACACAGTGGCTAATGAACTAAGCAAATTAGGAATCAAAAATCAAAATCGAAGCTCAGATACTCTCAGAAATGGCATCTACAGAGTCATTTTAAGATGTAGAGAATGAAATCAACTCCCACAGTTTAGGTAACAAATTTTCTATTTATATAAACTCTTAGATCTAAGATATATGTTTAAAAAAGTTCACGATAATGCAGATCTAAGATATAATAGTTCATCAACTTATGGGTCGTGTAGATGAAGATTTTTGTATATGTAAAACTTATGTTGTTTTCGTCTTCATGTCATCCTATGCATAAAAACACCAAGTTTGATGAGATTAGAGTATAAGTTCATCATATATACAAAATAGGTTCATGGTTTATATTTGAAAAACATATAGAAAGCTTAAATAAGTACATTATTATTTAGGAGATGGATAGGTTCATCAATAATATAAGAATGTTAAATATTAAGTTCGAACAATAAAAAAAAGGGTCACACATTAATACAAATAAGTTAAACAAATGTTATTAGTGATTCTTCCGATGCATAAAAACGCCAAGTTTGTTGAGATTAGAGTATAAGTTCATCACATATATATGTACATTGCTATTACTTATTTACATATACATAGAAGCTTAAGTGGTAAAATGTTAATTAACAGATGCATAGGTTCACCAGCATTATACAAAATGTTAAAGATTAAGTTCACCACGAATACAAATAGGTTCATAGAGTAATACAATTAGGTTCAATAATGCGAGTATCTTCACTTAGCTGAAGGAATTGATATGTTCTTAAATATTTGCAGAAAGCTTAAGAATGCCAAGATTATATTGACAAATGGCATAAACTCAAATGAAACCTCAAGAGTGATGAACAATGTTCAAATGAAACATATGGTTAAAACCATAAAGGTTGGAAAAAACAAGTCAGTTGCAGGGTAGCTTATGTGATTCGTTAACCTTCAATTATGCAAGGTAGCTTAAGTGCAACAGAAGGGGCGAGCAACAACACAGAGGAGACTGATATTGAGAAGTTCAAAACCAGAAACATTCCAATTTCTTTTGTTAACTTCATAAACAGTAAAAAATTGGACTACAGAAAGAAGGAATGGGCGCGAGAGATAGGTTTTGGAAGCCTTCTTCAACTAAAGATCGAAACAATACCTCCTAAGCTTGCATGTTGGGTGGTTGAAAATTTTGAAATTTCAAAATGTTCAATGAAAATGGAAGATGAAAGCTTAATTGAGGTCAATGAGAAAGAGGTTCAGCGGGTTCTTGGCATTCCTAGAGGAACACATAAGTTGAAGAGAGAAAATGAAGATTATGTTTCAAATGGAAGAGTTACTTCAACACTGATTCAATTATTGGGCGCACTGGAATTCAAGAGAAATTGAATTCATGCAGTGAAAAAGAAGAGTTAAAAGAACTTTTTATCATGTTCTTTACATCCGTTCTTGTGTATAGGACCCCCAAAGGGTACCGCTTACCAAGACAACATGCTTACCGATCTGGGAGATGTAAAAAGCATCTGGTGTGAGTATGTTATGAGGACATTACTGAAGGAGGCAAGGGAATGAAAGATGAACAATAAGAGATACTTCAATGGTTCAATTCTTTTTGTAGTGGTATGAACCTGCTGTTTAGCTAATGAACCTTCTTCTATCCAATACCCATTACATGAAAACTAGGTTCATTACTTTTTCTAGTGGTATGAACCTATTTTTTTTATGAATACATCTTCTTTTGTTCATTACCAAGTACATGAAAACTAGCTTCAATTTGCTTTCTATTAGTATGATCGTGAATGAGTTAATTTATTTTCATATCTAATATTTTTTTTATTATTGTAAAGATGTTGTATGTGGACTGGGTCAAGATTATTGGGGGGGGGGGGGGGGGTCCAGTCAACACACTAGTGTTCTTGTGATGTAAGAAAAAAATTCCGGAGAAAAGGGAGAGTGAAGAATTAAAATTTGGTGGATTTGGACTTGGAATAGTTTGGAAAATTAAGAAGGAGAAACAAAAAACAAAGAAAAAACCATTCGGACCTAGTAAATCACAAGTAAGAAAGTGCAATAGGTTCAACAATTTTTAACATGTTCGTTCATACATTTTTCTTCAAGTTCATTAAAATAAGTAATAGGTTCATTGAACAACATTAGTGATATAAACAGTGAATTTGTTGATGAATGCAGGAATGACTGTAATTATTTATTGAAAAACAATTACAGGTGGAAAATGCAATTCTTGAACTCACAACAATGGTTGAAAACATGCACGAGGTATTCAAATATAAACCAACTGTCAGAAGCTTGATACTTACATCACTAGGACTAATAAGATAGAAAAGAGAAGAGGAGGAGAAAATGTAACGCCTCAATCTATGGCATTACAGCGCCGTGAATTCCACCCAGAATCCACAAGGCAAAAATAAAATATAAACAAGTGACAGACAAGCAATATAGGTATCAAACCACAAGTTTATATATAAAAAGAGCAAGCTTCTAGGGTAGTGCGCACATACTAAGATTTACAAAAGAGTGACAATAAATAACAGGATCAACTAAACACATAAAAAGGAACAAGGACTCCATGAACTATCTAGTCAACGTCGGTGATCACCAATCCCACCTTTTTGCTCCTGTGTCTGTGCAGCACCAGTACCTGGATGTCAAAGACAGAGTCAGCCACAACGGGTCAGTCACTAAATCAGTAAGATACCAAACTAGACATTCTCAGGTGGAAACATGTAAGGCATAAACACAACAGCAAGATAAGCTTACTAGTGTAATGATATTAAACTGATTATCCAGAACTGCTTGATATAATTCAAAATGCAACTAAATGTGCCAGCTAATATATTACAAGTAATTAGAAGATGGTACCACTTCCTTCCCTTCACTCGCAAGCGAAGAGGGGTAAATCCCGCTCATTGGAATTTACCGATTTGGGAACGCTCATATATATATATATATATATATGTTCCCTACCTTTGGAGCACGCTCAATATATTGGCTCCTACCTTGGGGCACGCTCAGTATATTGGCCCTTACCATAGCTTATAATGGGAACGCTCATGCATAATGTTCCCTACCATATAATATATATACATTCATGCTCTACTGACAACACAAAAGAACACATAAGAAGGAACCAAACTAATCAACAATCGAGCAAGTCAAAGAAACTTGACTGAATCTCTTGAAACTCTAGAACAAGATTACGTTGTTCCCGGAATATGATCAAGTACTTATTATCACATAAATAGCTTACTTATACATGTGCCAAAATACCATTTTTCATACTCGTTATATACGCTCTACATACGTATATATGAAATCCATGCTCACCCATCATAAAATCAACTACGATTTTCTTTAATTTTCTTTTTGTTGAAAAGTTGTGCCGCTCTCTTTCGAAGGTTTCTAGGTCTCCGCCGGCGGTGATCCCATCTCCCCTTCCGGGCGGCTGCGCAGTGCGTCGGCGGCCAGGATCCAGCGGGTGGTGTGCGCTGGTTGTCTCTCTGCCTCCCTTCGATTCGTCGGCGTTTTTCTATGGCATCTACTTATGCTGCCGTGGCTTCCACGGAACAAAGCCCTAATCAGGTTTTGGCGTCATTGGCCTCTCATCTGCAGCTGGTTTTTAAGCCAGATCTATTTCTGGAGGATCTTGAGATTGCTGAGGGTGATATATATGATTTCTCCTTCGAGGAAGTGCAACGCGAGGCGGAAGAACGGAAATTCACCGTTGTTGGTGGGATTCTTGGTCCTGGCGCAATGCTTGCTGAAATGGAAGAATTTATTCGTGTGAATTGGTCAGATTCGAACCCGTCATGCAGCGTTCGACGTAACGGCATATGGATCTTCCGTTTCCAGAACCAAGAACAATGCGATCGGGTCTTGAATCATGGGCCTTGATTTTTCAAAGGACGTTTTCCTTTGGCGCTCAAACAATACGAGCCTGGTATGCCGTATGCTTGGTCCTACTTTGACGCTGTCCCGGCATGGGTTCAGCTACGTAATCTGAATTCCATCTTTTATTCCAAGCATATGATTAATGTGATAGCCAAGAAGATTGGCACCCCGATCGTGATGGATGAACCCACGGCAGATCGTACCCGTTCCGACTATGCTCGTATCTTGGTTCTTGTCTCGGCCAAGGATGTTCTTAAGGATAAGATTACTCTTCGAGATCCTAAAGGTAAGCTTTATCATCAACGTGTGTGGTTCGAATGGGTTCCCTGGGTCTGTAACAGTTGCGAGTGCTATGGGCATGTGACTAAGAGATCTCGTAAGGCGAAGAAAGTCGACCCTGTTACTGAGACAGCCCCTCCTACTGATGTTTCCACTCAGGTATCTCCTTCTTCTGCTGAATCTGAAAATGCCCAAGTTGCTGTTGACAAGAGTGCAGAGCAGGTAGTGCATAGTGCGTCTTCTGATCAGCCTGTTTCAGAGTCTTCTACTGGCAGTGATTCTTCAGTTAAGTCCTCTATTTCCACTGATTTGAATGTTAATACTAAACTGCCCCCTAAGCATCCGCCAAAGCAGCAATGTCAGCAGAAAAAGGGCAAGGAGGCTGTTAACTCTAATCAATCCAATCGTAACTTGCGTAGCTCGGGCGCCCCCGGTGGGGCTAAGGGTAATGTCTGATCTTACTCTAGCGGCTTGGAACTCTAGAGGGTGTAACTCTGCCTCTAGAGCTCGTCATATTACAGAGTTCTTGCGTAAATTCAAGGTTGATATCATTGGGGTCTTGGAGACTAAGATTGATAAGGATGTTGAGTCCTCTTTCCATGCCCATTTTCATCCTACTTGGCCTTATGTCTCGAATAGTATTGCGCTCGAGAAAGGCCGTATTTGGCTCACTTGGGATGCTAGTGTAGTTGATGTCAGCATTCTGCAGATTCACCGGCAATTTGTTCATGTTCTAGTTCACTGCAGGGACACTAGACCCGAGTTTCTGGCAACCTTTGTTTATGCCAGCAACTCCAGACCTGTCCGCTCCGAGCTATGGGATGCAATTAGTCTTTTACCAAACCTTCATTCTGTCCCTTGGATCATGATGGGAGATATGAACTGTATTGTTGCTCAGGATGACAAAGTTTCTTTCAATCGGCAATTACACACACTGGATAGTGAGTTTTGTGGTTTTCTTGATAGCCGCCATTTAGCTGATCATCCTTATTCTGGTGCGCACTACACTTGGTCGAACCAACAGGATGGTAGTCGTCGTGTGGCTTGCAAATTAGACCGGGTTCTGGTGAATGATGAATGGAACCCCAGGTTCCCTACTTCTGAAGTCTTCTTTGCGGACCCCGTATTTTCTGACCACTCGTCGGGGGTTGTGTGTGTTAATCCGTCGTCTGCCTCTAAACGAATTCCTTTTCGGTTTCGTAATTTCTGGGCTGATGAAGAGGATTATGCTGATCTTATCCGACATGCCTGGGAAGCTCCTGTACTCGGTAACCCGCAGTATGTTTTGGCCTCCAAATTGAAGCGTGTCAAATCAGTGCTTCAACATTGGTAGCGTGGCCGTTTCCGGCCTTTTGAAATTCGTATGGAGGAGTGTTATGAGGCTCTTCGAATTGCTAATGAGGCTCTCCAAAGTGATTTTGCCAATCCACTCCTGCAGGCTTCAGTCTCGGCTGCTAAAACTGACCTGGATTCCTGCACGGCGCAGTTTCAGAGCTTTGTCGCTCAGCGTACTAAGTTAGATTGGTTGCTTTTGGGTGAGGAGAGATCCGCGCAATTTTATAATGGACTTAAGGCTCGTAGGGGGCGATCTTCTGTCCACGTTCTGCAGAACAGCTGCGGTGATCTGCTCACATCTAAGGCGGAAATTGTCTCTGAAATTGTATCCTTCTACCAAAAACTTTTCGGTTCTGCTGTGGCCTCCCCGTCTCCTCAGTTTGATGGACTGAATGGTCCTGTTATCTCCTCTGATGAGCATATCGGCCTATGTGCTGCTATTTCCGAGCATGAGATTCGAGCTGCGTTGTTTCGCATCGGTAATATCAAATCCCCAGGCCCGGATGGATTTGGTAGCGTTTTCTTTAAACGCTCTTGGGATGTGGTCAAATCTGATTTTTGCGCTGCTATCTATGATTTCTTTCGTCGTTGTAGATTGCTTCGTCAATTGAACGCCACATTCGTTAACCTCATCCCGAAGATTGATAAGCCTTTCTTGATTAGAGATTTTCGCCCCATCGCCTGCTGTAACACCTTTATTAAGGTTATCTCTAAGATCCTGGTTGCGCGTATTCGTCCGATGCTTGAGTCTATAGTGTCTAGCAATCAGAGTGCTTTCGTTCCGAATCGCCGTATTTCAGACAACATGGCAGTGGCTCAGGATCTTGTTAGGGGGTATGATAGCAAGTTCACCTCCCCGCGCTGCTTCCTTCAGATTGACCTTCAGAAAGCATTCGATTGTGTAAGTTGGAAATTCCTGCGTAGCACTTTGATCTATTTTAATTTTCCTTCTCACATGATTGATTGGATTATGGAATGTGTCACTACCCCAGCCTACTCAGTCTTGATTAATGGGGAAGTGGAGGGTTTTTTCCGGGGCCAAAGGGGTCTTAGACAGGGTGATCCGCTCTCTCCGTTCCTTTTTGTGCTTGTTATGGAAATGTTCACTAGGAGACTTCATCGTGCCAGTTTGAGTAAGGGGTTCTCCTATCACCCCCGCTGTAAGCAGCTTCAGCTTACCTCGCTTGCCTTTGCTGATGATCTGTTGATTTTCTGTAAGCCGACGCCTTCATCTTTGAGGATTGTTAGCAGGGAAATTGACCATTTCGCGGAAGAATCCGGGCTGATTGTCAATAATGCTAAATCAAGTGTCTTCTTTGGCGGGCTGTCCTCTGATTTGCGTAGGGATTATGCTTCTCTTCTCGGTTTTCAGCTTGGTCGCCTGCCCATCCGGTATTTGGGAACTCCGCTCCATTCAACCGCGCAAGTGGATGTTTACTTGTTGGCTTGCGTCTCTTAATCGTCTCCCTACAAAGGCTTCTATGTTTCGGTGGGGCGGTGTGCAGGATGACCTTTGCGTTTTGTGTGGTAATGGAAGCGAGACGGGGAAACATTTGTGGTTTGAATGTCGGGTTACTTCGGAAGCTCTTGCTGTCGTGATGCAGTGGAAGGGTGTGGTTTTCACATCCGACTCTCTCCATTGTTGGTGGGATTGGTTCTATGGTGCAGCTGGCAAGGGGAACAATATGTACCTTAGTCAGTTACTTGCTTTTATGAGTGTGATTTATTTCTCTTGGAAGTTGCGTAATGATGTAATTTTCAATCATAAACAGGTTGTTGTAGGGCAACTTATAGGTGAGATTAAATCTGCTTGTAAGTTCCGAATTGTTCACAAGCTTAGGCTTAGTGGTAGGAGGGGTAGAGCTATGCTCAGTCGTGTGTTTTCGCACTAAGTTGTATTGCCGTTACTTCATCAATATACTTATTTACCTTCGGCAAAAAAAAAAAAAAAAACCTCCTCCCCTTGATTATATAACCCAAGAATTTCATCACTAATACCAATCATTATAAGATCCATTCCAAGCAAACCGTTCCTAAGCTATCAATTCCAAGCATGCCTCTAAAAAATCACTTAACACTTGATTGATCTACTATAATATAGATAAGCTATTTCAATTGAAAGATGAAAGAAATTCAAACCTCAGCTATACGTGACGAAGAAGATCGGACAACACTACTTGATTCCGTACACTCTCCCATAAGAAATTATGGGACACCAACTAGAATAGGTTTAATTAGGAGGTGTATGTATATATATATATATATCGAAGAGTAGTCCAGGATAGAGTATCTTCATTAAGAAGGAAACCTTAGAAGCTTATCTAGTTAACTTTTACTAAGGGTATCACTTTTGACCTTAACTGTTTGGCTCGGTGTTCTAGTATCTCCACTGGATACTCTTCGTAAGTTGCATCATCAACTATCTCAATTTCATCGTAACTTATTATGTGGCTAGGGTCAGCAACATACTTTCGCAGTTGAGATACATGAAATACGCTATGAACTCTACTTAATGATGGGGGCAAGGCTAATCGATAAGCGAGCTCTCCAACTCTTTCTAGAATATTAACATATATTTATATAAAAAACAAAAGAGTCATATATATATATAAATTAGTCAGTCAAACTTATAAAATTTGGGACATCACAGAAAATGAAGGGGTTCATAAAGATATGGGAAGATGATTACAATTCATTCTGGAGTGATCCAGAAATGATTGAGTGTTTAAAAACAATCAAGAAGACTTAAGAGATGAAAAAAAAAGAACATTTCAAGACATCAACCGTCAACGTCAAAAAGACCAAATCTGAGAAACAAACACTAGAAACAACAACTCAGAAGAAGGAATAACCTCTAGAAATTAGCATATACAGTGATTTCGAAAAGGAAGATAAGGTACATAAGGTTCAAACCTTCAATATCTAGGTTCATTGTGTAAAAATTTATTTTTACTTAAAAAAACAAGATACTATCTGTTAAAAAATTGAAGAGAAATATTTGAAAACCAAAGGAAAAGAAGTACTACAAACAATGAAAGTTGAACAAGAGGAAAGTAAACAACAAATAAAGGTGGATCTATAGTAGCATTACTAGGTTCATAGAGTTTAACATTTTTATTCATATTCATTTTTATCACAAAATCTACACTAATGGTGGTAACACAAAAAAATTAATATGTTGAAGGTTCATAGACACGGGAGTTTGAAAATTTATGAAGGAGATTGATACGCTGCACTTTCTATAGCGTAACAAGGGATTATTACATTGTATTAAGAGTGGTTTCATATGAGTTTAGAGGTATTTCTATGTTATGGATCATTGGAGAAGAAATGAAGACTTAGAAGATATGAAGTGAAGTCAAGAAGAGTTGGAGACGAAGTTGAAGAAGCTACTGGTGCTAGATAGCGATCGCCATATTCTCCAGGCGATCACTATGTCACAACAGAGGCTCAGAATGAAGATTGAAGGCGGTGGCGATCGCCATCCCAGTTTGGCGACCGCTAACTTACAGCAGAGGCTACAACAAGTATTTATTGAAGATGGTGATCGCCCTATCTTGGTGGCGATCACCATCTACAACTCTAGTCTTGCAACCATGAGCAAGAACTAATTCCATTGTTTTACTTAGCGGTTGAAGCCTTTAGTTATTAAGTTGTGAGTTCTATAACTCTTGTTCTCTTCCTTTGGGTTTGTATTAATTCTCTTGTTCTTGATCTATATGATTTCTATTGGTTTTGCTAGATTGATCACTTAGTTTGATTAAAAGTATTCTATTGCTAGACTAGGAATAGACGGCGAAATTCCTTGTCATCGTAGCATCCATATCTGCATGATCTGGTAGTTGATTTCTTATATGAAAGAGAATTGATTGCATGTTAATACTTGACGGTTGTAAGTTATTGCATGCATCCTTATGGCGATCGCGTGCCAACGACGACGCGATCGCCATCCCCATATGGCGATCGCCATGTTATTTCTGAGGACTCCGGAACTTCTGCATCGTTACCGCGATCGCCATATGTGCATGGGGATCGCCATGTTACTGCAGAGAGGAAGGATTTTGACGAGATGAGGACGCGATCGCCACCTCCCTCTGGCGATCGTGTGAGGGCTCCTGAGTTCAAAGATGTTTATATTCACCCCAATTTTCCTCCTTTGTTCTCACAAAAGCCCGTTTCTCCCTTCCCTGAGGTACTGAAGGAGACTCGAAGACCGGAGAATGACAAAGAGATCTTCGAAACCTTTAGTAGGTGTGAGGTAAACATTCCTTTGCTCAAATTTGTTAAGAGTATTCCTAGATCTGCTAAGTTTTTGAAACCAGTTTGCACTATCAAAAGAAATAAAAAACTGAAGGGAAAACAAAAGGTAAAAGTGAGTGAACAAGTTTCTGCTGTGTTTCCAAGGCGTATGCCTAAAAAGTGTGGTGATCCTGGCATGTTTAGTATTCCATGTGTTATTGGTGATACGACATTTGAGAAAGCCATGCTTGATTTAGGTGCTTCGATTAATGTTTTGCCCTATTCCAAGAATGTGAATAGCTCAGGATAACGCTCTCGCATGCTTGCTTCTGTTTCCCATGTTGCTTCCTCAACTCCATGACGAGACCATTTAACTTTTACTAAGGGTATCACTTTTGACCTTAACTGTTTGGCTCGGTGTTCTAGTATCGCCACTGGATACCCTTCGTAAGTTGCATCATCATCTATCTCAATTTCATCGTAACTAATTATGTGGCTAGGGTCAGCAACATACTTTCGCAGTTGAGATACATGAAATACGCTATGAACTCTACTTAATGATGGAGGCAAGGCTAATCGATAAGCGAGCTCTCCAACTCTTTCTAAGATCTCAAATAGGCCTATATATCTTGGACTGAGTTTTCCCTTTTTCCCAAAGCGAAAAACTCCTCGAGTTGGTGACACCTTGACTAACACATGATCACCGACTTTAAATTCCAACGGACGACGTCTCTTGTCAGCATATGGCTTTTGACGACTTTGGGCAGTCAACAATCGCTCTCGAATCAACTTTATCTTCTCTTTCGTTTCCTGAAGCATGTCAGGTTCAGTCCCAATGGAATCAGACCTATCATCCCAACAAATCACGGAGCGACAACGTCGACCATACAATGCCTCATACGGTGCCATCCGGATAGATGCGTGCCAATTGTTGTTATATGCAAACTCCACCAGTGGTAGTTGGGATTCCCAATCCGCCTTCCAATCTAGTGCACAAGCCCGTAACAAATCTTCTAGTGTCTGGATCGTCCTTTCAGATTGACCATCGGTTTGAGGATGATAAGGAGTGCTAAAATGTAATTTGGTTCCAAGTGCTGCATGAATCAACTTCCAGAACCTTGAGACAAAACGAACATCTCGATCAGACACTATTGTTCTCGGGGCACCATGTAATCTCACAATCTCTCTGATAAATATTTCAGACAACTTCTCAGGTCCCCAAGTCTCTCGAATCCCAAGGAAATGAGCTGACTTTGTCAACCTGTCAACGATCACCCAAATGGCATCCACTCCTTTCCTAGTTCTTGGTAGTCGTGTAAAAAAGTCCATGGATATGTCATCCCACTTGCACTCGGGAATTGGTAGTGGTTGTAGCATTCCTGCCGGTCTCTGGTGTTCAATTTTGACTTGTTGACAAGTCAAACACTTTGAAACAAACTAAACAACATCATTTCTCATGTTGGGCTACCAATAAAGTTGTTTGAGATCCTTGTACATCTTACACGTACTACGGTGTATAGAATAAGGAGTTGTGTGAACCTCTGTCATAATGGTCTTCCTTATGTCCCCATCTGCTGGAACAGAAATACGATTTCTAAGTCTTAAAACTCCATCTTCATGCACAAGAAACCCTTGAGCTTTACCTTGCAACACTTCGTCTCAGATTCAGACTAGAAATGGGTCCTTAGCTTGCCCTTGATGGATAGACTCCCATAATGAAGACTAAACTTCTAACATGTTTAATTGAGCATGTGTTCCTGAGAGACAAACTTCGATGCCATATCGAATCAAGTCTTGTTGTAAAGTTGGTTGTACCGTTAACCGAGGGAGAATTTCTTCTTGTACCGATTTCCTGCTCAAAGCATCAGCTACCACGTTTGCCTTTCCTGGATTGTACAAGATCCCTAGATCATAATCCTTAATCCATTCCAACCATCTTCGTTTCCTCATATTCAACTCCTTATGTGTGAAGAGATACTTCAAACTCTTATGATTAGTATATATTTGGCAAGTAACCCCATAAAGGTAGTGACGCCAAATCTTTAACGCGAAAACGACCATTGCAAGCTCTAGATCGTGTGTTGGATAGTTTGTTTCATGAGATTTCAACTGACGAGAAGCATATGAAATGACTCGCCCATGCTGCATTAATACACATCCTAACCTCTTCCTGGAAGCATCACTGTACACAACAAATCCATCAGTACCCTGAGGCAAAGCCAAAATGGGTGCAGTCGTCAAGCTTTTCTTAAGCTCCTCAAAACTCCGCATGCAAAAGTCACCCCACTCGAACTTCTTGGTCTTGCGCAAGAGATTGGTTAGTGGTTGGGCAATACGGGAGAACCCTTCCACAAATCTCCTGTAGTACCCTGCCAAGCCAAGAAAACTCCTAACTTCCTTGACATTCTTGGGAGGCTGCCATGCAGAGACCGCTTCAATCTTTTGGGGATCAACTTTGACACCTTCTGTTGAAATGACATGGCCGAGAAAAGTAACCTCTGACATCCAAAAATCACACTTTGAAAGCTTAACATACAATTTGTGCAGTCTAAGTTGACTCAAAACAAATCTTAGATGTTCAACATGCTCTTCTTGACTTCGAGAGTATATAAGAATGTCGTCAATAAAGACAACGACAAAATGGTCTAAATAGTCTATAAACACTCGATTCATCAACTCCATGAAGACAACAACGGAATTCGTAAGACCAAAAGGCATTACCACAAACTCATAATGTCCATATCTCGTTCGAAAACAGTCTTGGGAATATCTTCATCCTTGATCCTCAACTGATGATAACCAGATCTTAAGTCAGTCTTAGAGAAAACAGAGGCACCGTGTAGTTGATCTAGCAAATCGTCAATTCGTGGAAGAGGATACTTATTTTTCACCGTAATCTTATTTAATTCTCTATAGTCGATGCATAGTCTCATAGTACTATCCTTCTTCTTTACAAACAGAACTGGTGCTCCCCAAGGTGATGCACTCGGCCGAATGTATCCCTATTCAACCAATTCCTCTAGCCGCTTCTTCAGCTCAAGCAATTCTGCAGGTGCCATCCTATAAGGTGCTTTCGATACTGGTGCCGCTCCAGATTCTATGTCAATAGTGAAATCGACCTCTCGGCGAGGTGGCAATCCAGGCAAGTCGTCAGGAAATACATCCGTGTATTCTTGCATGATAGGTATATTTGATATTTTTACTTGGGTTTCTCTTCATGCAATGCGTAGCACCAATATCCAACATATCCTTGGTTTAGTAACTTGACAGCCTTCATTGCATTGATCAACCTCTCTGACTGATTCGGCTTGTGGCCTTTAAATACATGTTTAGTACCATCATTTGAAGTAACTGTAACCGTATTATCTTTCAGATCCATAACCGCTTGGTGTCTTACCAACCAATCCATGCCAAGAATGATATCCTCATGGTGCAAAGGCACGATAAGAAAATCACATGCCCAATCCCGACCACCTATATGGATACGACAATTCCTAAATTCTCGGCATCCTATTATCCTACTACCGTCGGGCATACCCACAATAAATGGCTCACAATTATGAGTACATCTAAGACCAAGCCTTTCTAAAAAAGCATCAGATATAAACGAATGAGTAGCCCAGTATCAAAAAGTATGCTAACAGGCTGAGAGCATATCCATAGCATACCTGTAGTAGTAAGCGCGTTAGGCTCATCATTCCTCCTCATCTCAAACACTCTGTGTGGAGCCTCCCCAGTGCTAGAAGCACTAATCCCGTTACCCCGACCTCCACCTCGAGCTAGCCCTGAGTTTTGTTGATGTGACTGTGCCGGTGGATAATTACCCTGATAACCTCTACCGTCTGGAGCTGGCGATGATGCTTGAGATTGAGCAACAGATTTCTGGCGACAGTGAATAGCAATATGACCATCTCGACGACATTTAAAGCACTTTGAAGGAGGCTTAGGACACTCGTTCTTCATATGACGTGGACTATTACAGTTAAAGCAGCGTCTACCTCCCGTAACTGACTCAGATTGTTGTTGTGTTCCTTCACGGTCATTCCTTAGAGATGGATATGTCTTCCCGGATTATGTTGGTGTAAAAGTTGACTTCAAGAATGCATTATCCCATGTTCCTGAAGGCATTAATTGGGTTTTCTGCTTCTTGTTACTCTGATCTAGATCTTTGGTGGAAGGTGTCATCTCGAATGCTAGGGCCCTATCTTGGTACTCTCTTAAAGTCCTGCATTGGAATCCAGAAACATACTTCTCTACTTCTGGATTTACCCTCGCCTCAAAATGATAAATCTTCTCCTCCTCGCTATGAATCAAATGGGACACATAACACAATTCTTTCTTGTATTGTCGGATTGCTTGAGCCACTGAAATGTTTCGGGGTTGAGAGGCAAAGAAATCTCTTACTCTAGCCCTACGTACTGGTGCAGGACAATATTCTTCTTGCAACATACCCTTGAACTCCTCCCAAAGGACAACCCTCCCTTCAGGTTTAACGACTCTCCACCATTGGGCAACAGTCTCCTTTAATAAATATTGCACCACTTCCACCTTTCTCTGATCAGGGCACCTCATACCCTCAAACAAAATCTCGAGCTTTGCCAACCAATCATCTAGATCACCAGTGCCATCAAAGGTTGGTGGTTTCATCTTCTGCAACTCAGTCAAATACCTATCAAATCCTGCTTCCATTGGCTCAGGTTGCTGGATGGGCGGTTGGGGTGGAACAACTGGTTGAGGTGGTTGAGCCTTTGGTGGAATCTGTTGGGTCTGCTTCATTACAACTTCCACTGTTCGAGTCACTATATCATTCCTTGAATTGCATCAACATCCAAAGCTGGGGAATTAACTGTTGGTGGTCCCGCAGGTACAACAAGCGGTATATCCTGCGGCACTCCACCACCCCGTGCATTAACAGATGGTGCTACCTGACTTTCAACAGTCTCCTCTGCATGAGTAGCCATATCAGCCTCCCTATGGTCAACAACTTTAGGAGGTCGTCCCCTTCCTCGTCGTCCCTCAACTATACCACTGTCACCTCTTCCTGAACCCTTAGGCTCCATAACTGCAAAAACTATATAGTTAATTACAATACAGTTATACTATTCTATAAAAGGAGCAATTTTCACCCGCAAAGAAACAATGGAGATTGGCTACCGACGCTGATAATATTAAACTCAATTACAACCTAGGCTCTGATACCAACTTCTGTAACGCCCCAATCTATGGCCTTACAACACCGTAAATTCCACCCAGAATCCACAAGGCTAAAATAAAATATAAACAAGTGACAGACAAGCAATATAGGTATCAAACCACAAGTTTATATATAAAAAGAGCCAGCTTCTAGGGTAGTGCGCACATACTAAGATTTACAAAAGAGTGAAAATAAATAACAGGATCAACTAAACACATAAAAAGGAACAAGGACTCAATGAACTATCTAGTCAACGTCGGTGATCACCAATCCCACCTTTTTGCTCCTGTGTCTGTGCAGCACCAGTACCTGGATGTCAAAGACAGAGTCAGCCACAACGGGTCAGTCACTAAATCAGTAAGATACCAAACTAGACATTCTCAGGTGGAAACATGTAAGGCATAAACACAAAAGCAAGATAAGCTTACAAGTGTAATGATATTAAACTGATTATCCAGAACTGCTTGATATAATTCAAAATGCAACTAAATGTGCCAGCTAATATATTACAAGTAATTAGAAGATGGTACCACTTCCTTCCCTTCACTCGCAAGCGAAGAGGGGTAAATCCCGCTCATTGGAATTTACCGATTTGGGAACGCTCATATATATATATGTTCCCTACCTTTGGAGCACGCTCAATATATTGGCTCCTACCTTGGGGCACGCTCAGTATATTGGCCCCTACCATAGCTTATAATGGGAACGCTCATGCATAATGTTCCCTACCATATAATATATATACATTCATGCTCTACTGACAACACAAAAGAACACATAACAAGGAACCAAACTAATCAGCAATCGAGCAAGTCAAAGAAACTTGCCTGAATCTCTTGAAACCCTAGAACAAGATTACGTTGTTCCCGGAATATGATCAAGTACCTATTATCACATAAATAGCTTACTTATACATGTGCCAAAATACCATTTTTCATACTCGTTATATACGCTCTACATACGTATATATGAAATCCATGCTCACCCATCATAAAATCAACTACGATTCCTTAACTAATTGCTAATAGTAACCTCCTCCCCTTGATTATATAACCCAAGAATTTCATCACTAATACCAATCATTATAAGATCCATTCCAAGCAAACCGTTCCTAAGCTATCAATTCCAAGCATGCCTCTAAAAAATCACTTAACACTTGATTGATCTACTATAATATAGATAAGCTATTTCAATTGAAAGATGAAAGAAATTCAAACCTCAGCTATACGTGACGAAGAAGATCGGACAACACTACTTGATTCCGTACACTCTCCCATAAGAAATTATGGGACACCAACTAGAATAGGTTTAATTAGGAGGTGTATGTATATATATATCGAGTAGTAGTCCACGATAGGGTATCTTCATTAAGAAGGAAACCTTAGAAGCTTATCTAGTTAGCTAATAGAAGCTTATATGATAAGGAGGAGAATTCTTATTCCGGAAAATAAACGAGGCTTCATGAATAAGCTTCATGAATAAGCTTCATGAATAAGCTTCATAATAATGATTATATATTAGGTATACTTTATCATAATCATATAGAATATTAACATATATTTATATAAAAAAATAAAAGAGTCATATATATATATATATAAAAAAAAATTAGTCAGTCAAACTTATAAAATTTGGGATATCACATATCTCCCCCCTTAAAATGAGTTTCGTTCTCGAAACTAGAATGTGAATAGCTCAGGATAACGCTCTCGCATGCTTGCTTTTGTTTCCCATGTTGCTTCCTCAACTCCATGACGAGACCATTTAACTTTTACTAAGGGTATCACTTTTGACCTTAACTGTTTGGCTCGGTGTTCTAGTATCGCCACTGTATACTCTTCGTAAGTTGCATCATCAGCTATCTCAATTTCATCCTAATTATGTGGCTAGGGTCAGCAACATACTTTCGCAGTTGAGATACATGAAATACGCTATGAACTCTACTTAATGATGGGGGCAAGGCTAATCGATAAGCGAGCTCTCCAACTCTATCTAAGATCTCAAATGGGCCTATATATCTTGGACTGAGTTTTCCCTTTTTCCCAAAGCGAAAAACTCCTCGAGTTGGTGACACCTTGACTAACACATGATCACCGACTTTAAATTCCAACGGACGACGTCTCTTGTCAGCATATGACTTTTGACGACTTTGGGCAGTCAACAATCGCTCTCGAATCAACTTTATCTTCTCTTTCGTTTCCTGAAGCATGTCAGGTTCAGTCCCAATGGAATCAGACCTATCATCCCAACAAATCACGGAGCGACAACGTCGACCATACAATGCCTCATACGGTGCCATCCGGATAGATGCGTGCCAATTGTTGTTATATGCAAACTCCACCAGTGGTAGTTGGGATTCCCAATCCGCCTTCCAATCTAGTGCACAAGCCCGTAACAAATCTTCTAGTGTCTGGATCGTCCTTTCAGATTGACCATCGGTTTGAGGATGATAAGGAGTGCTAAAATGTAATTTGGTTCCAAGTGCTGCATGAATCAACTTCTAGAACCTTGAGACAAAACGACCATCTCGATCAGACACTATTGTTCTCGGGCACCATGTAATCTCGCAATCTCTCTAATAAACATTGCAGACAACTTCTCAGGTCCCCAAGTCTCTCGAATCCCAAGGAAATGAGCTGACTTTGTCAACCTGTCAACGATCACCCAAATGGCATCCACTCCTTCCCTAGTTCTTGGTAGTCCTGTAACAAAGTCCATGGATATGTCATCCCACTTCCACTCGGGAATTGGTAGTGGTTGTAGCATTCCTGCCGGGCTCTGGTGTTCAATTTTGACTTGTTGACAAGTCAAACACTTTGAAAAAACTCAACAACATCATTTCTCATGTTGGGCCACCAATAAAGTTGTTTGAGATACTTGTACATCTTACTCGTACTAGGGTGTATAGAATAAGGAGTTGTGTGAACCTCTGTCATAATGGTCTTCCTTAAGTCCCCATCTGCTGGAACACAAATACGATTTCTAAGTCTTAAAACTCCATCTTCATGCACAAGAAACCCTTGAGCTTTACTTTGCAACACTTCGTCTCGGATTCGGACTAGCAATGGGTCCTTAGCTTGCCCTTGATGGATAGACTCCCATAAGGAAGACTGAACTTCTAACATGTTTAATTGAGCATGTGTTCCTGAGAGACAAACTTCGATGCCATATCGAATCATGTCTTGTTGTAAAGTTGGTTGTACCGTTAACCGAGAGAGAATTTCTTCTTGTACTGATTTCCTGCTCAAAGCATCAGCTACCACGTTTGCCTTTCCTGGATGGTACAAGATCCCTAGATCTCCAAAATCAACTCCCTCACAATCGACCGCCCAGACACGTCCTTTTGTGAAGGACTCTCCTTCTTTACAACACCCCCTTTCCCTTTTCTGGCACTCTTCGTAGTCAGGGGAGTTGCTCTGGATTTCTTGGGCTTGGGCGATTTTGGCTCCGATACTTCCTCAATTGTTTCTTCAGAGGACATTTGGACGACCTCTTTGGCTATTTGAGAGCGGGTCTTCCTCTTCCTGTTGACACTAGTTCTTTTGCCGCCTTTCTTTCCCCCTTGCGAGGACAGAATGACAACATCGGCTTCGAGTTTCTTCTCGACGTCTTCAAGAGTTTCGTCCTGCCTCAGGCCGGGACTCGTCATTGTCGACTTCGATGTGCTCAGGGATGAGCGGCTCAGGGGAAGAGGTGAGGCTTGGGGTTCTGGGATGGTGGTCTCGGTAATTTTGGGATCGAAGGCTTTGGGATCAGAGTAGATCACTAATAAAGAAAATGTCGTGGTTGCTAAATCAAAGTAAACCCTAAACACTAACTAAAGTATTACAAGTAAGTAGAGGTCGAACCCAAGGGAATCAAAACACCAATAACTATGCAGTCAAGCGAAATATCAACTAACGAACAAGTAACAAGTAACCAGGGGGTTTGATTAAACGGAGAACAAAAGTAACAACTAGCAAGCAGAGAAACGATTGGTGAGAATAATATGCGAAGGAGTTTCACCTAGCAAGTATCCACACAACAGTCAATCAAGTTGATCATAGATTGTCTCAAGTTCTTATCAATCCTAGGGAATGTTCCTATTCCAATATTTAGTATATCAGCAGGCCAACCGGTCCTGATAATACTTACTTATTCAACAATCAGGGAAACCTCTCAAGATTAGATGAAATAGCAACAAGGAGCGCATGAATCATAAGAATGCATGCAATAACTTACAACCGTCAAGTATTAACATGCAATCAATTCTCTTTCATATGAACAATCAACTACCAAATCATGCAGATATGGATGCTACAATGACAAGGAATTCCACCGTCTATTCCTAGTCTAGCAATAGAAGACTACTAATCAAACTAGGTGATCAATCTAGCAAAACCAATAGAAATCATATAGATGAAGAACAAGAGAATTACTACAAACCCAAAGGAAAAGAACAAGAGTTTAGAAATCTCACAACTTAATAACTGAAGGTCTCAACTGCTAAGCAAAACAATGGAAATTAGTTCCTGCTCATGGTTGCAGACTAAGCATAGATGGAAAAGATGATAGAAAACAAATGAAAGCTGCTAGGGTTTAAAAGGAGAGTCTAACCCTAGAATAATACCGAAATAAAACAAGGAAAAAGTATTCCAAACGAAAATAATAAAATAAAACAAATTCGGAAATAAGTCTTCAGTCACACCCCACGATCGCCATAATGAGGGTGGCGATCGCGGTCTTCTCTCGAGCTCCAGATCATGCTTCTGCTGTAAGATGGCGATCGCCGGGGTGAAGGTGGCGATCGCGGGAATGCCTCAGAAGCATCACTTCGAATGTTTCTTCAATCTTCAACTCTTCAAATCTTCAAGTCTTCAATAATCTTCACTTCTTCATAAATATCTCAGAACATAACAATAACTCCAAACACCTATGATAACACTCCTAAAACAATGTAATAATCCCTAATTACGCTATACAAAGTGCAGCGTATCAAATACCCCCATACTTAGACCTTTACTCGTCCCGAGTATCTTATATAAAAGCTACCCTTACAATAGAATGCCCAAGGCCTCAGGAAGTACAAGAATATCTCATAGTGATTACATAATCAATAAGCCCAAGACATACAAAACGCAACAACACGAATTAAGAACAATGTGATACAATAAGAACAAACCCAGAACTACACCTTATTCATCCAAGTGGCCTACCCGAATCCTCCTATGCACCTCCTTCTTATGTCTCCATACACCAAGATGATAAAAATCCTAAAACACTCAATTTTTTTTCATACACTCATCTTGCTTAGGCGCCCTTTCGGGTTTTCATCCCAACCACTCAATAATTGTTCCAGGCTCACAAACTCACATCACTCTAGACTTATTGTTGCCTCAGCCTAGTGCCGGTCAAGCCACCTTCTTATTGCATAGAACTTGCTATCCAAGGATTTTGTATGCCTTTTCACAATATTTTTGGCTTTTTCTATTTTTGAATTTTTGGTTTATAACATGCATAATGAAATGCAAGGAAAATAACTATGTACAACAACTCATACTTGAATGAAACATTGTCCTGAATGGAATAAAGGACATACAAATGTAAATGGGGAAGCAAAGACGATACTCACTATGGTGATGGTGGAAAATATGGATAGTATGGATTTGCACCCCTAAAGAACTCCTCTTGCCTCTGCATCATCGTCTGTATCGTCTGCTCCATGGTGGTGAGTCGACCCTCATAGCCTCTCGTGATCCTGCTCACCTCAGCCAACTCTGACCCAAAAGCTTGTTGTTGGACTGACATACTCTCCATCATCCTGTACATCCTGTCATACTCAAAACCCGGGGCAACATCCTGAGCACCACCCTGATCAGCCCCCCGATTACCAGGATTACCGCCCTAGTCAACTTCCATTTCCTGCTCCTCCTCATAATCCTGAACAGCAGCAGCATCAGGTTGCAATCGAAAATCGACTTCAAGTGGACTAAAAGGCATAAACTTGAGTAGACGCATCCTGTGTGTATCACCCTTCTTAGATAACCAAGTAAAAACGTCACGATTCACCTCCAGAACCCGTGCCCACTGCAGCCCTGAAATGTTATAAACATAGGTAGAGTTGTTGCTGCCACTGGCGATAGGCCTGTCAAGCAAACAGTCCCTAGCAATAAAGGTGATCATCCCACCCATAGAAATCTTGCCCAACCTTGTCTTCTGCTTGCTGTACTTGGCAATACTCTCACAAAACAGCAACACCCAATCTGGAACGACCCTACTCTCAAGTGTCAGGGTCCATAGATACTGCAAGTCCTGAGACATGGGTGGGTTATCTCATAATTATACTCAGTAGTAGAGGGTCGAAATACCTGCCCTGTAGCACGGAACCACATGTCAAAGGGTTCCTGTCTAGTCTGATTCCAGCCCTCAGTAGGGTCCTTAGTAACCCCAAATGCTACATCTAGGTCTTGAAAAGTGTAAGAATATTCTTTTCCTTGCAGAATAAAAAGGATTTCTCTGTTCTCAATACTGTAGGAAAAAGTACTAATGATCTCCCTCGTGATAATCTCATCAGTAGGAGCATTTAGCCTCATAAAATTTCCTAGACCACAGTTCTGCAACAAACTCAACGTACACTCATCCATACCTAGCTGCTCTAAGGTCGGGATACAATAAAATTTTGTAGTAACTACAGCTTTCGAGTCCAAAAGAGCCCGGACTCGTTTCTGATCTTTGGTCAAAGATTTCCTGAATCCTTCCATTATTGTGTACAAAGTGAGCAAAGCAAGGGAGAAAGAAGTAATCAAAAACTCACAAAATAGTCGGTAAATATTCCTCTGCAGAAGGGATGGGGAGATCGCGAGACGAGTATGGCGATCGAGGTCGGCTTGTGAACACAGAATCTGGTGACTGAGAAGGCTGGCGATCGCGGGACAAATCTGGCGATCGCGGTCGCGAAGAATTCTAAATCCGAGTTTCTAAGACTAGATGGCGATTGCAAGATGAAATGTAGCGATCGCAAAGTTCTTCTTCTCCGACCTTCTGCAATAGATTGCGGGGCTCCGACGAGTCTTGAGGGAGAGATTTGGGGTTGTTTTTGTGGGGTTTGGCTTATGAGGGTGGAGGGTTTGGCTTATGAGGGTGGAGATTTGAGGGGATGGGTTGGTTTTGTGGAGGAGTTTGAGGGGAGAGTTTGAGGTTTGTGGCTATGGAGTTGGTGGAGGCAAGAGCTTGATGAGAAGTGGGCAAAGGAAGGTGGCGGTGGCTTGGTCAAGGAAGAGAGGGTGTGATAGTTACTGGGATTTTTGGTAAGTGGGGTGTGATAGCTGATTCGGCTCATCAAGCATTTCGGCCCAAAATTCGGCCCTTTAGCCCAGCCGACGTCATCATCCAGTAAGTCCACGTCATCAATCCAGTCAGCGCCACATTAGCACCCAGTCAACATGCCACGTCATTACGAATTTCCACGTCACCTTTTTTTTTCGGGAGAGAAGACTTACAACGGGATTGGCTACGGACTGTAGCTGACCCTAAGGTTCAGTGCTTTCCTCCTGTCCATAAAAATACTAAAAAGAAAATGAAACCGAACAAAACACACAAAAACAAATGAAAACAAACTCAAACCTCGGGTTGCCTCACGAGTAGCGCCTTATTTAACGTCATGGCTCGACCTCATGCCTTTCGTTTCATCAATAGGCTTCGTAAGATATTGCTCATCAATATAGCCTCGTTATTGAAACCTTCAAGATAGGCTTTCAAACGTTGCCGATTTACCTTAAACACCTTATTAGTTTCTGTTTGTAGCGAAATTACCTACGAGAAGATAACTAAGCAATTGTAGGGCAAAGATCAAAGAATATGGTATAATCTCAACACTCAAGAACAAGACAGGAAATTAGGGTTGAAACTTTAGCTTGGTATTACTCGAATGACGGCTCAGATGATTACAATGCAGGCGTTAGCCTTTATTTATAGGCTAACCCTAACAATATCTTTAAGGAAATGAGATCTTATCTTTTCCTTCTATCTAAATAACGATATAATAAACAAGGTAAATGATATTCTCTACCGTATCTTTTACCATTTACAATAATATAATATAGAATAAGATAGAATACACTCGGCCGACCTAATCCTTGAGAAGAACGAGACGTTTTCCACGTCTCGTTACGTCGACGATAGAATACACGTCGCGTTCCACACTCGTCGTATTTTTAGGCACAAACAATACCCCTAAGGCGTCTTACAGGGCTTGACATCTAGTAGAGCTGGGAGACACCTTCTTTCTTCATGGAATACGTCTTCATTACACCAGGAACGCGTTGATGATTACGTCACTTGAATTTTTATTATCGTCGCAGAGCTTTGATCGTCCTTCTTCTTCAATCATTTACATGTGGCAGGCGAGGAGCTTCGTTATCTGTGCCGATAACGTTCAATCTTAACGGCAAGTTTTCCAACGGCTATAATGCCGTTAAACTTTCTCCCGTACTCTTCGCGATCTCTCGGGCTATATAAAGGGGAGATCTTCATTCTCTTCCTACTCCTTCTACAATTCATATATTCTGATTATCTTTTGCTTTCTCGTTTACTTACGCTCAAAAAAGATCATCTGCTTCTCCTCTCTTCAGATCTCTTCTTCTAACTCTTAAAAAATGGTTTCTTTCTACGTACCCAAGTTTATCTTGAAGGATTCCGACTGTAAGTCAATGGAGGCACGCGACGTCGAGAGATTGAGATCGTTGGCGAATCTCGGTCCCGAGGTGGAGATTGAGATACCTCCTCAAGGGGTATTTGCTGATGCACATCGGCCAGGGTGGATTGCGGTATACGAATACCCTTTCCTTACTGGTCACCGATTTCCTTTCTCTCCATTGACGAAGGCGTTCATGCTCGCTCTAGGAGTGGCCGTAGGGCAGCTTTTGCCGAGCGTTTGGAGGATTTTGGGCGCTTTGGACGACATGAAGGACAAACATGGCGTTGACCTTGCCGTCGACGATCTTGCTCATTCTTTTAACGTTCAGACCAGAACGGTCGGGAGGGTAGGTCTTAGATCAAGACCCAAAGCAGCCAAGATTGCTATTGAGGGGAGCCAGGCTGATCGTCATTGGGCCGACTTCTTTTATTATGTAAATAAATCGACTCTTGGTGAGGAATGCGCTTGGTTGATCGAGTGTTGGAATCCTTCGAGTGAGTTTGCCTTTTCTCTCTTTTGAATCTATACTATACGCATCATTGCCGACGTGTTACTTTATCTTGTTCTTCTTTGTAGTTGATGCGGACACTATCGTGGTGAGGCGAGAGACCAAGAAAGTCATCGCTAAACTTTTCGAGATTCCGGAGAGTAAACGAACCTTCCATGGTCACGATGGAGAAGGTCACCGCATTGCTTCTACGACCTTTACAGGTAACGCATTCATGCTCTCTTACTTAGTTTTCCTCTTTCTTCTGTTCTGAGGGTTCTAACCCCTTTCTCTGTTGATCTTTTAGTGTCCGCGGATCTTTCTAGCGTTCGTAGCGGGGGGAAATCTATGTCCGCTCTTATTGCATCACGGAAGAGGAGTCGTACTGGAGAGGGAACTGCTTCCGCGGTCCCTATTCATATTACGCAGATGATTTCTCTCATCTCGTCTCCATCTCCTTCTTCAACTCCGGTGAAAAAGTCACGTAAGGGTAAGGAGAAGGGGGTTGAGAAGTTAAACTTCGACTACGAGACCGTGGACGACTTCCCAGGAGTTATTTCCCGTATCGTCGCGTCTGGAAGACGTGATAGGAGAGGCGCTTGCTACGCAATGGTAGGTAGGTTTCCTTTGCTTTTTATGTTGAATCTTCTGTCTTTGATTTTATTCTTACCTTTTTGTCTTCTTTCCTTTAGGCTTTTCAATCTTCGCTGTGCGTCTATGGGCACTTCTCCGATTTTGTCAATCGGGTGAAAGCTATGGAGGTCAAGCAATCGGCCGACGAGGCAAAGATTAAGGAGCTTGAATCGACAGTTGAGGCGTCATGTAAGGCGGAGAGCGAGGCTCAAGAGAAGGTTACGGCGGCGCTTAAACTTCACGTTGATCTTGCCAAACAGGTCGAGGACTCGAAGGCAAGGATCGCTACTCTGGAGGACGAGAAGGCTAAGGTGGAGGAGAAGCTTGCTTCTAAGCTCAAGGAGGTGAAGCTTTATTGGTCCTGGCGTTCTCGTGTGGAAGTCATCAAACAGTATGCCGCTGGTAAATATTGCGGTTGGAATCCTGTGAAGGAACGGAAGGAGTTTGAGGTGGCGTTCCCGGAGCTTCCTTAGGTGTCGACGCGGGACCTACGCCTATGAATCCTCCGGCGAGTCCTCATGTTATGGAGGATGACGTCCCTCATCTCGACGAGGTCGACCCTAACGATGGCGTCGAAGAAGACGGAGATGCTGGTGAAGAAGACGTCGTGGAAGATACTGAAGACGAGGAAGGGGATGAACGCGAATATGAGGACGGGGATGGTTCTTCTTCGAGTTCTTCTGAGTCTGACATCGACTCTTCTTGATTTTCCGGGGTCGTTCTTCCCTTGGAGTTCTTTGTAAATTCCTTTTTCTTTCCTTTTTTTACGCATTGCCGTTCTTCGGGGCGTTGACTTGTAGATATCTCCATTCTCTCCCTTCATAATGGGTTTCTTATAATATAGTTACTTTATTTTGGAATTACTTACTTGTTGGTGAAGACGTCTTCAAGATCTTCTGTGACTCCAATATGTCGTTGTATCTAGTCTTCCTTTTGTTGGTGACGGTGTACTCATCCATACGTTACTAGAGTGACTTTTGGATCCTTTTTTTGAATTGAACTTTTATCTCGGGGGTGCTTCTTCATCTCTCGAGTACTCCCACCCCTTTTGGTAGGTTAGACCTAGGCTTCTTGTAGACTAGGTTAGAGCTATCAAAGACTCGTGGATTCTTCTTTACTTATTGTATGTCGTATTTTATTTCTTGCATCTTACGCGTCAATCTTCACATTGCGGACATCTTAAGAGTTTACCCCTTATCTGGTCTTCATCTCTTATGTCATTTGTTTTGGTGCGCGTGTCTTGTTTCGCGTGTGTGCAGAACCTTTGGCTTTTGACCTTCGTGATCTTCTACGCATAGCTTATTTATGAGTACGTAGGGTTGGTTCTTTGGCTCCTACTTTATCTTTGTAGGGTGTGGTTTTCCCACCCCTGGTACGATACTTCGCTCGTAGTGAACGTGTTAGAAGATTTCATTTACTTAATAAGATGGTATGGTCATTGCGGTTGCTTTAGTTACGTTGCCGGCTTACATGAAGTTTGGGTCCAGCATTTCCTCCGAACCCTGAAGCGAGTGACGGACATAGGTCAGCGTGAGATTTTTATCAGCTTGTGACGTTACCCCTTACTTTTAAGGTGGGTCCGTTGCCTCACGCTAGCGTTTAGGTCGACGTCGAACTCTTTTAATCGACGGGCCTATTCATCGTGTGGCGTCCGATTTCTAGATTGTTAGGACTTACGATGCCGGTGGACGCATCCCTGCCGGTTTGGCGTTTTGCTCTTGGATTCATGACTCTCAGAGGGGCTGTGGAAGGCGCGAGTACGCATTCCTAGAGAGTGGTCTTGGCGATAGGTTTCCCTTCTTCGCTCAGAGGGTCGCGCCGGTTTCATGAGGTGTCGGGCTTCATTCCCCATGACCATTGCCACACGTCGCTAACAATCATGGGGAGCTTCGACTCGGGGTCGGCGGTTCGGCTAACGTTGTTTACGCGTAAATGGAGCCTCGAACGCGTAGGCTAACGAAATTCCTCCCCGACGCGGATTTTCGCCGCGGCCTTATTAAGCTTGATGTTACGTCATAGACAGAGAGCAAGTAATTTGGAAATTGAACAACTCAGCATACTTTAACATGTCATATAAAAAGAGTGTATTCATATATTAATGAAGAAAATGCATCACGAACTGACAGACTTCGACTTCTACGCTTACCCCTAGTCGTCGCGACCCCTTGTCGCTCCGACGCTAAGATAATGATGCTAAATTTATTGAGACTCTTGAAAGAAACTAATCCTACTCATGCAAGAAAGAACATAAAGGAAATAACGCTAGGAAACTCGGAAGCTCTTATTACTTTTTTAGGCTTATGGCGGATGGTGTTTCAGAAACATGTAGCTTGGGTTCTTGCTCTTTGTTTGGATCTTTTTCTCGTACTTACTTGGCGTATTAGTATTCCTTTGCTTGTTCAACTCTGTTCTTCCCATTGCGTCGGGGATTGACTTTCCACCCCTAGCTTTTTCTTTGCGATTTCTTGATTGCTATGCTTTCTTTTCTATATCCACCGATGCCTTAGTGGCTTTTTTCATCCCAATGTTGTAGCACTCTCTTGCGACTTGAAGCTCGCCTTTGATTTCTTGGATCCCCCATGGAGACGGGAATTTCAAGGATTGGTGATACGTTCAGGGTATAGCTTTCATGTCGTGCAGCCAAGGTCTTCCCAGGATAATATTGTAGGGTGACTCGATCTCCAATACTGCAAACTTGGCTTGCATATGAATACCTCTTGCATATGTTGCCAACGTGATCTCTCCCAACATGCTTGCCACTTCGCCACTGAACCCCACTAGAGGGACATGCTTCTTTATGACGTCGTCGTTGGATAGTCCGAGTTCCTTTATGGCGGACGCAGTGATGATGTTGGCGGAGCTCCCGTTGTCTATGAGAATCCTCTTGACTAGGCAATTGCTGACGGTGAGGGAGATGACTCACCCGTCGTGATGCTCCACCGTCTCGTTTGGCTCTTCGAACGTGATTGGGTAATTCCTTCTTATAGGGTGAATTAGGTAAACCCTTGTCATGTCGCTGTCGTCGCGTAGGATCTTGATATTCCTTCTGGCGGCGGACGCAGTTAAGCCACTCGTGGAAGAGCCTCTGATGATGGTGTGTATAGTCCGGGTATGACTTGACGGAGGTGGAGGTGGAGTAGGGGACTTCCTTTCTCTCTTCACCCCTTCAAACGCGTTCCTTCCTTCTTTGGAGAGTAGGTCTTTTAGATCTCCTCTTTTCAGCAACCTTAACCCTTCTTTTCTCAGGGTGTAACAACCATTCGTCGTGTGACCCGTATCGTTATGAAACTCGCAGTACCCCTTCCCTGTTCCGGGTCTCCTTCTGGGATTCGGCTTTCTCGGCCATTGTACGTCACGTAATCCTTCCACCGCGCTCATGACTCACAACGCGTCGGTCTTCATAGAGATACCTTTGTCTACCATGTAGACGCTATCGACCTCGCTCACAGCATGCACCGTCTGCGGTTCTCTTTGGAACGGCTTGTTTCTCCTGTCATGACGTTCCCCTCGCTCTTGATGCCGGTCGTTGTGTCGACGTTGAGGAGAGTTTCTGCGCGGAGGAGTTCGCCTATGTGGAGATCGTGAATTTTCTTCGTTGTACCTTAGGAGATCTTCTTCCAATCGTATGGATTCCATAGCTCTTTCCCTAGTCGAGACGAATGACTCGGGACGAGTCTTCGTCAGTTCTTTATACAAATCACTATCTCGGGGGAGTGCTCGCCTGAACGCATCGGCGGCGGTGGCTTCAGTACAATCTGGGATCGTAATCTTTTCGTCATTGAAGCGTTTCAAGAAGGCCCTTATGGTCTCGCCCTTGTTCATACGCATGTTATGGAGATCTGAGGGTTGTTTTGCGAACAACTTACTGCTGGCGAATTGCAGCCGGAATTGGTTGGAGAGCTCGGCGAAGGAGATACTTCCCTTGGGCAAGTGGATGAACCACGTCAAGGCTGGACCTTTTAGCGTTGAGCTGAAAAACTTGCACATCATTGCTTCCTTTAATTCTGGTTCGATTGGACTTGTGGAGAGCTTAGCTTCATAGAGCAATAAGTGTTCTTCCGGGTCGTCTGACCCATCATAGACGGGGAGGTCCGCGACGGTGAATTTCTTGGCGATCTTCTTAACGGCGATAGCGGCAACAAACGGGCTTTCCTCGAATCCGAATTCGTCTTCAGGGATTATGAATTTGGGGGCCCCGGGAATCAACATCATCTCTTTCCTCAAGGCTCTGACTTGTTGTGCTACGAGCGCAGCGACGGTGTCTGATGTTAAGGTCTCTTCAGCGATCTTTTTCTGGGTTTGTTCCTTGGGGAAGACGTAACCATGGTGTTCTTAGGGATGGTATACGTCGTCTTCTTCGATGGCTGCGTCCATATCGAGGCGTCGAACGATGCTCTAGCCGCGGACGTAGGTATGTTGCCCCGTGGAACTTGCCTTGAGTTCCTTGATTATGGAATTCAACCTCTCGTTCTCCTTGGTGAGTTCCGACGCCGTCTTCTCGCTTGCCTGCAGGGCTTCGGCTTGAGTTTTTTCGAAGGACTCGATCTGCGCTCGGACGGTGGCCACATTGGTTACTTCACCATCTATCCCTTGTTTTTCTGTGGGGGAGCTTTCTTTTGGGGTGCTGGGGGTGATTTCGAGATCTTATCTTTTCCTTCTATCTAAATAACGATATAATAAACAAGGTAAAAGATATTCTCTACCGTATCTTTTACCATTTACAATAATATAATATAGAATAAGATAGAATACACTCGGCCGACCTAATCCTTGAGAAGAACGAGACCTTTGCCACGTCTCGTTACGTCGACGATATCTTCCTTTCACCTCATCGCGTCGATGATGTCCTTCTACGCGTAGCATCCACGCGTTCCACACTCGTCATATTTTTAGGCACCAAAAGTCTTCCCATCATATAAATCCAGTACTCCATGGGGGAAGATGTGGGCAACCACATATAGTCCCGCTCATCTAGATTTAAGCTTACCTGGGAAAAGTTTCAGGCGTGACTGAAATAATAGAACTTTATCACCTGCTTTAAAGTTCTTTCTCAAAATGTTCTTGTCATGCCAAGCCTTCGTCTTGTCCTTGTATATGACTGCATTGTCATAGGAATCGAGTCTTGCTTCCTCTAGCTCACTCAATTGCAACTTCTTGAATTCTCCAACTTCACCAATGTGCATGTTGCATTTCTTGACAGCCCATAACGCCTTATGCTCAAGCTCAACTGGAAGATGACAACCTTTACCAAAAATTAATCGATAAAGTGACATACCTATGAGAGTTTTGTAGGCTGTACGGTAGGCCCACAATGCATCATCTAATCTCAGGCTCCAATCCTTCCTGTTGGGAGCCACTGTCTTCTGTAAGATGGTCTTGATTTCCCTGTTTGACAGCTCAGCTTGTCCATTGGTCTGTGGATGATAGGAAGTGGAGATATTAAGGTACGTATCGAACCCTTTGAAGGTTTATATGACGCTGCTTTGTTTCTTGAATGGGTGCAAGGTATCGAGCATGTCCTCAACCATTGCCACTACGAAGAGCATGAAAAAGTGGAGATCGTAACCATACACTTTGTGGGAGCGGCAAGGAGTTGGTGGCATAGACTTGTTGCCGATAGAAGAAGGCGTAATGAACCACCTATTGTACGTTGGAACCAACTTCTGCATGTCATGACAAACAAGTACATTCCAAAGAACTACAAGGACAAGATGCGCTATGAAATAGCCACGGCAAAACAAGGTACATCCAACCCTCAAGAGTTCTTTGCAAAGCTTGAAGATATGTACTACAAAGCAGGAGTAGGTGTATGTCTCGCTTCATTAAGGATAAGGTTTTTAAGTGGTCTCAATAGTTCTATTCGAGATCAATTAGAAATCCTTCCTATCACCGACATCAACAATCTTGTGCATACGGCAATGCAATTGCACAATCAAGTGTTGAGGAAGCGCACTACACCTTGGTCATCATCATCCAACTCAAGGTACAATCCTAACCCTTCTAAACCTTTGTCTACTAATACTTCTACTCCAAGTGTTCAAGGAAAAACAGGCAATGCGTCTAGTTCAAGGGCCCCAAACAATCCAAAAGACACAACTCGTGAGAATTCAAGGCAAAGGATAAGCGACTTGGAATGCTACAAATGCGGGGGCCATGACCACATTCAAAGAGACTGCGTCAACCCCAAGCGTGTACTTTTCTCACAAAATGAAGGTTTTATCTCGGAGGAAGAAGAGGAAGAGCATGACCCTCCAAGTGACGAGATCATTCCCACCAATGCTCCTACCGACGGAGGAGGCACTTTGGCTTTGATGCAACGCCATGTGCTTGTGCAAAAGGAGGAACCCAACATGGCACAAAGGCACAACTTGTTCCAAAGCAAGTCTAAGGTAAGAACGGCTACACTTAGGTTGATTATTGATGGAGGAAGTTGCTCCAACATAGTCAACAAAAAGGTAGTCACTCATTTCAATCTTCCTACCACTCCTCATCCATCTCCATATGGTCTTCTCAGTATCAACTCCGATGAGGGTAACCACGTCACTCATCAATGCATTATTTCGTTTTCTATTGGTGATTACAAAGATGATGTATTGTGTGATGTTGTTGCAATGGGCGCCACCCATATTCTACTTGGGCGTCCATGGATTTTTGACCGACGAGTTCTCCATGATGGGTATCTAAATACCTATTTATTCACCCACCATGGACAACGAGTCAAGCTCTTACCCATGTCTCCAAGTGAAATTGCGCAGGATGATAAGGACACGGTGGCAAGAAAGGCAATGCAAGAGGCCAAGACGGCACAAAAGCTAGGCGAGGACACACTCATGCCCAAGCAAAGCTTAATGGCCACCAAAATGGTCCTCACCATTCTGCCTCAACAACTACAAGAAAAGAAGCTAGGAGACAAGTCTGGGCCGCCTTGGTCAATTCCTCATTCTTTGGCAACCAAAGTAGAGCTCCCTTGTGTCCCCAAGCCAAGACCAAGCTTCGAAGAATGGCTACAAGGACTACCATCCATAGGGGCTGGAAACTGCGTGGATGGCTGGCTATGCAAGCTACCATTTTGGGCCTCAAGAGCCCAGGATCAAGCCCTCACGAGGTACACAAGCACACGCCATGAAGTCTTCAAGCGCGCCCAACAAGAAGAGGTTTGGTCCACAACTTGGATCTCTGACAACAAGGTCCTTCTCCTCAGCGCACCCAAGCCAGAAATGCCTTACTTAGGCATCCAAAGAAGTTCTCTTCATCAAGACATTCCCCATGGCAACAACGCTCGGCCAATCTACAACAACATAGGCCCATTCTGAGCGCAAGAAAGCCATCCGAGTCACTTTACCAATTTGGCTCATTTGCACGGCGCCAACTACACCAATGTTCATCAAATTGGCGTCCGTGAAGTGCATCAACAAAGAGCCTACTTCAATTCCCAAGGCGCGCGGTCAAGACCGGGAACGCCAACTTCTTCCTCGGCTTTCAACCACTTCATCGACGCACCATGTCTGCAATCATTTTCCTTCGGCGTCGATCATTTATATGCCACAAAGGAAGCAATTCCAGACCCCAGGGAGCTTAGCGTCCGAGGTATTTCTACTCATTCTCCTTTTGACACTCACTCTTCTCTCCACCCCGACATGCTATCAAGGGTCTCAAACAAAGGTGAGACGGGGACGTCTCACAACAAGTGGGGGGTAATGATGAGCTCTCACTTGAGTGCTCAAGCCCATCAAGTCACAAGCACTCCCAACTATCTCAAGACAAGTGGAGGTTCAATGCCAAATTCAGGACCCCAAAGCCATTCACTATTCATCCCGGAGCCAAACCTCAACTGGCGCCTACCAAAACACAACATGGCGCGCCACTGGTCAAACCATCACACTTGGCCCGAGCACTATCTATCCCAATGGCCTCAAAATGTCCCAAGGAGTCCATCAAGACCAAAAACGCTCGGCCCAAACCTCCACAACTTCAAAGTGACCAAGTCAAGCCTCGACGCCAAGCGCCGACAAGCCCAAATGAGGTCCTTCCGTGTGTCCGAGCCCTTAGAGCCATTTCTACCAGGCGTTCTTCATTCCATTGGTCCTATATGGCCCAAAAGAGTCCAGACAAGGGAAGAACGCGCGCCAAACAACACTTTGACCCGGAAGAACCAAGATCCCCCTAATTTCGCCATCAACATTAATGAGGATCAAGCAAATCACTCCAATCTAATTCAAATCAGATTGCCAAGTCATCAATCTGTGGGATAGGCACATGGATCACCATTTTCAGCCATTAGATCATTCATCTTAAGTGCCAACATAATCCCACCATTTTCTCCTTTTGATTATGCATTTACTTCCTTAATTTTAGCCTCTTTTATGTTGATTGGAAGAGTGATCCTTTGGTTGCAGCCTAAGGACGTCTTCACTAGTATAAATAGGCATCTCAAGGTCCATTATAAGCACGTTGAATTTGAATACAAAGCTTAAGTTGAGAGCCTCTCCTTCCTTTGTAATTTCGGCGTCAAAAACACTATCTTTCCCTTTGTTTCTTGAGTGGTTAGAGTCCCTCTCTAAACACAAACCTCCAACCCTTCACAAGCCTTTGAATCACCTTCAAAGTCTTGCTTATCCAAAGTCTTCCGCTTAAACCAACCATCCACCAAATTCCGCCAACACTCAACCTTTTCCAAGGTCTCGTCCATAGTCAAACAAGAAAACTTCACACCTTGAATCTAGATCTGAGAGTGTCTTAGCATCCACGAGGAGGCTGAGTTAACACAAGATCCATTACCTTCAGCTACAATCACGGATAATCCAAGCCAAGGTACGTCATCTCTCTTACCCTCTAATGAATTTTGTGCTTTCACTTCCTTTGTCTCTCTAGCAGAACCAAAAACAGTGGATGAAGCTCTCAAGGACCCATAGTGGGTCAAAGCTATGCAAGACGAGCTTCATCAGTTCGAGAGAAACAAGGTATGGAGACTTGTTCCTAATCCCGGGAACAGAACCATAATAGGAACAAAATGGGTCTTCAGGAACAAGCTAGATGACAAAGGCCAGGTCACAAGAAACAAAGCCAGACTGGTTGTAAAGGGGTACAACCAACAGGAGGGGATAGACTATGATGAAACCTTTGCTCCCGTGGCCAGACTGGAAGCCATAAGATTATTGATCGCTTACTCAGCACATCATGGCTTCAAGCTTCAACAGATGGATGTTAAGACTGCTTTTCTCAACGGGGAATTAAAGGAAGAAGTCTTTGTGGAGCAAACACATGGGTTTGTCGACTCGGCTCATCCATACCATGTCTATGTGCTGGACAAGGCTCTCTACGGTCTCAAACAAGCTCCTTGAGCTTGGTATGAGAGACTATCTCGCCATCTGCTGTCCAACGGATATGTCTGTGGAGAGGTTGACAAAACCTTGTTTCTTCTAAGGGAAGGAAAAGACACTGTGGTCGTGCAAGTGTATGTGGACGACATCATCTTTGGGTCCACAAACAACAAGCTGGTTGAGAGATTTGTCAAACTCATGGAAAGTGAATTCGAGATGAGCATGGTAGGAGAAATCAAGTTCTTTCTCAGACTACAAGTAATACAAGGAGATGATGACCCAGAGTCCATCAACAGAAGTATCTCAGAGAAGTAGTCAAGAAGTTTGGAATCGCAAATTCCAAGCCATATGCAACCCCAATCTCTCCAAATGACTCTCTGGGCAAGGACACGAACGGCAGCAAAGAAGATCAATCTCTCTACATAGGAATGATTGGATCTCTACTCTATTTGACTACCAGCCGACCTGACATAATGTACAGTGTGTGTCTATGTGCAAGATTTCAAGCTGATCCAAGAGAATCACACACTGTTGCAGTCAAGAGGATTCTGAGGTACCTAAGGGGAACAAATTATCTGTGTCTATGGTATCCCAGGGGAGGAAGCATGAGCCTTATAGGATATACATATGCGGACTTCGCAGGGAACAGAGTAGATCGCAAGTCTACATCTAGCATGGCTCAATTCTTAGGACCATGTCTTGTCTCATGGGGATCAAAGAAGCAGACCACGGTGGCCCTCTCCACAGCTGAAGTTGTGTACATCGCAGCCGCAACCTGTTGCTCACAACTCCTATGGCTTAAACAACAGCTAAGTGATTTCGGTATCAATCTCAATTCTGCTCCTATTCTTTGTGATAATACTAGTGCTATAAATATTTCTAAGAATCTTGTGCAGCATACTAGGACCAAACACATTGAGATTAGACATCACTTTTGCGAGACTGTGTTGAAAAGGGGCTAGTAACAATGGAGTTCGTTCGCACTGAGGAACAAATTGCAGACATCTTCACCAAGGCATTAAACAAGGAACCCTTCGAAAGGCTTTGTCTAGAACTTGGTATGATTTCTCTTGAATAATTCTGTCTATTCCTAAGATCCCCCCATGACTGGTTGAAGTCTGAGTGAAAATTAGTTGTTATTTATAGGATTATATGAACTTGTGATTGTGTCTCTTTGGTATGAGTTATTTGCTTCTTCTTGTCTTGATTAATCTCAATATTCTTGCAATTTCTTTGAACTCAAAATGCTAGCATCATGATTTCTTTACATGAGAAGGTCTTATTTGTTACCCAAAAGAGTCCTCTTGATGATTTGAACCCTCATTATACGCCCAAAGGATAGAGGATCTCTACAACCATCCTTGAAGCCTTGTCATGATTGCACATTCCTATGAGCCCCTTGTATTCATCTACATCTGGAATCTCTCATCATGACTTAATAATTCACATTTTCCATCTATGATTTTTGTATAATGTTCTATTGTACCACTTTTGGTAACTCACCCTCGCATTATACTATTCTATTTTTTTGGGAAAAATTGTGAAAGTGGAAGGAATGTTCTGGTCCTCAAGAAGGAAAGGAGACGTGGTCTCAAGATGGCGTGAAAAGAAGTTTTCGTGTGTTTTTGGTAAGTTACTCAAGTAGTGATGTTGTCTTGGAAAAGGTGAAGTGGTACCCAAAAACCTAAGATCTTATCAATTTGGAAAAAGATCTTTCTCTTTCCAACTTGAAACCGTCTCCATCTGTTATATATACCCCTTCCTCAAAATTAACAAAAAACCCATCCCACTTAAACAAGAAAACCACCTCCTCAAAATCATTGACCCTCTCCTACTTATACTCAACTCTGCAAGCGTCATCACCGCCCACTTCCACCTTCAACCCTACAACCGCCCTCTTCACCCTCTCTCCCACACATTCATCAATCCATTCCGCTGCAGACACTAACCCAATAAGTAAGGATACCAAAAGGATCACTCAGTGACGTCTCTGAGATTGTGGTGACTAAGGATGAAGATTACAAAGGTTGAAAAGATGGTTACTAAAGAAGGAAGCCTCCAGAGTACAGAACAACGGGTAGGTTTAATACCCTCAAACACTCAAAAGAAACACTCAAGAAGGTCGTGTACTATGAACAACCGGGATGGTTCAGTGGCTTCAGTTACAGAAGCTCTAAGAAACAACAAGAAGAAGAAGTTGAAAAAGTTAACAAGAAAGCTGGGATTTGATCTTTTGGTTCGGGAAACTTGTAAAGTCGCTACTTCAGAGTAATCTCGTCTCATTATTCAAAGGGAACAAGACATCTCTGACTACTTTCCAATTTCTCCAACCCCACTCTTCTTTCCCAGCCGCATTATCCATGTTCTCTTTGCTCTTATTGTACACTTTCTCATGACTAATTACTCTTGGTTGCTAGCATGCTGATTCTCATATCTTTCTCTGATATTGTGATTTCTTGAGCATTGGAGTCCTTATGAGTCATTACCTCGATTGCTTTCTTGTGTTGTGTATACTTCCTATTTATGACTTCTGATTTCATTCTTTTTGATGATGCCAAAAAGGGGAAATTAGAGGATAGCAGGACTTGAGGGGGAATTCATGACTTAGTTTTAGTTCGTTGTTTTTCTGAGGGGGAATTTTTAGTGCTTTGTTAGTCTTTGTTCCTTAGCTAGTATATATGTTTCAGGTTCATACTCTTATTGTTAAGGATGTTTGTCATCATCAAAAAGGGGGAAATTGTTGAGATATGATGAGGTTTTGATTAAATGACAAACATCCACTAATAGTTTACTTTACTGCGTAGGTATTGTTACTAGTTTGTGTGCAGGAACGAAGGAAGTCTACTAGTGTGTATGCAGGAACAAAATAAGTACAAGCAGGTACGAAGGAAGTCTTGCTGGAACCCATGAGACGTAAGGTTACGGCGAATGGAAGACAACTGTGAAGAATAGTCCATCCAATTAAGATTATTGGTCGAAGATATCTTGGAGGATGACCTTGAAGAATTATGGAAGAGTTGCATTTCAAAGAAGGAAATAAGATCTTGTCAAAGAAGGAAAGAAGATCTCGTCAAATAAGGAATGTGGCAACTCGGCTAGGATTGGGCATTGGACGCGCGTGTGAGTGTTGCCAAAGAAATAAGGAAATATTACGCGCAAGGAATATTTCCGTATGCGCTTTGTTTCCTTATTTGAACAAGGCGGCGCGCCGAAGTGTAAGCCCCATGGTGACTACTTGGAGAACAAGTTGAAATGTCACACGTAAGGAAAGATTTCTCAGGAAGAGAATTCCTTGTGAAAGAAATTTTAGGAAGAGATTTCCTTGTGGAAAGATATTGTGAGATTTATGGTAATATTAGAACGGCTAGATTGGTAGTTACGTTTGAGCTATCTAGTGTGCTATATATTGTATGGGAATTACATAGCTTAGCATGACTTTGAAGAGCGAAAACCTAGTACTCGGTTTAGAGTTGTTCTACGTGTGTGAGATTGAGATTCAAGTGAGAAGAGTGATCCAAGATCTAGTTAGGAAGTCTAGGTGAGTGATCAAAGTTCTATTGTAATCAAGATTTCAATACAACAAGTAGACTCATTCAAACTCTCTCTAGTGAAAGCTAGAGAGGAGTGGTTTTTCGCCTCGAGGACTTTTTGGTACTTGGGGTGTTTCCACTGTATATCATCGTGTTCAGGTTTGATTTACATTATTGTTTGTCTTTCTGCATAATCTACTTATCAAGGAAGAATAGCTTTTGTTCCTTGAGTTATTATACGCTAATCAATCCAACAGTTTTCAAAGTGAGGAGCGTTGCTTCAAGATCTAAGTCAAGATAACTCTATGCGGGACCTTGGCGATCGCCACTGCCATATAGCGATCGCAGTCGCGATACAAAATCAAGTCCACCTTCTGTTAGAATATGGCGATCGCCATCATTGTCTTGCGATCGCGGGATTAAACCAGAAGCCAATGCGGACTCAAAAACATTATGGCGATCGCCACCAGATGGTAGCGATCGCGTCATAGCCAGAATGGCTATTCCGAATAAGTTGTCATCAAGAAAGTTTCCCTGAATTTGCTTCTGCATCTCTGGCTTGTCGTCTCCACTAACTAATCTACTCAATTGATCAGCCACCAAGTTCTCAGCACCTTTCTTGTCTCGAATCTCCACATCAAACTCACTCAACAACAAGATCCATCGAATCAACCTTGGCTTGGCATCCTTCTTCGTCATAAGATAACAAAGCACTGCATGGTCAGTGTAAACAATTACCTTGGTGCCAAGTAGGTATTGTCTGAATTTTTCCAAGGCAAACACAATTGCTAGCATCTCATTCTCAGTGGTGGAGTAGTTCCTTTGTGCTCTATTCAAAGTCATAGAAGCATAACAAATTACATGGGAAGCTCTTGCTTCGTTTTTCCCCAGAACTTCTCCAACAACATAGTCACTAGCATCACACATGATCTCAAAAGGACGAGACAATTCCGGTGCCTGAAATAATTGGTGCACTTGTTAAACGAGATTTCAACTCATCAAACGCCTTCTTGCACTTGTCATTAAGCTCAAAATCAACCTCCTTCTTCAGCAGCTCACATAGAGGTGAAGAGGTCTTTGAAAAGTCCTTAATAAACCTACGATAGAAACCTGCATGGCCTAGAAAAGAACGAACTTCCCGCACATTAGTAGGATAAGGAAAAGACTGAATTACATCAATCTTCGCCTTATCGACCTCAATACCCCTAGCTGACACAATATGACCCAACACAATACCTTGCTCAACCATGAAATGACACTTTTCAGAATGAAGAACCAAGTTGGTTTCTACACATATTTTAAGCACTAATGTCAAATGATTTAAGCATGCATCAAAACTATCACCATGAACCGTGAAATCATCCATAGAAACCTCAATGAAATTTTCCACATACTCGGAAAAAATACTCACCATACACCTTTGACATGTACCGGGTGCGTTACACAACCCAAATGGCATCCTGCGGTATGCAAATGTACCAAAAGGACATGTAAATGTCGTTTTCTCTTGATCCTCCGCAGCTATGGCAATCTGAAAATAACCCGAGTATCCATCCAAAAAGAAATAGAAAGGGCGACCGGCAAGTCGCTCAAGCATTTGATCAATAAATGGCAAAGGAAAGTGATCCTTTCTAGTTACCGCATTCAGCTTACTGTAATCTATGCAAACTCGCCAACCTGTTTGTAACCTGGTGGGAACCCTTCTTGGGAACACACTGTGTAGGACTAACCCATTGACTGTCAGAGATAGGAAAAATTATACCTGCCTGAAGGAGTTTTAGCACCTCCTTCTTCACCACTTCAGTCATTGGTGGATTGAGTCACCTATGGGGTTGTCTGGATGGCTTGGGATCCCCTTCTAGCAAAATCCTATGCATACATGTCGAGGGCTAATCCCTTTAATGTCTGCAATGGTCCATCCCAAAGCTACCTTATGCTCTTCAAGTACTGCCACTAACTTCTCTTCTTGCTCCTTGGAGAGATGGCTAGAAATAATGACCGGTAATGTGTCACCTTTTCCAAGAAAAGCATACTTCAAGTGTTTGGGCAACTCCTTCAATTCAACTTCTGGTGCCTGCACAATAGAGGGTAGGAGCTTCTCGCTCAACACTATTAGTTCCAAGGGGCCATTGCCCAAATGAGTATAGGGAGGCTTACCTTCAGCATTCAATTGTGCCAAGACTATCTGTATTTAGTGGATAAAGCCATATATGCATGTGGATCCTCCACATCATTCTCAATGATCGATTTCAGCTCATCATAACAAGTAATATCAAACACATCTTGCACAATAGGTTCAATCACATCAATGGAACACAAAGAATGGTCATTAATGGGGTGTTTCATAGCATCATAAATGTTGTACTCAACCTTCTCCCCATCAAATTCCATTGTCACTGTCCCACTGTTCACATCAATCTTAGTTTGAGCAGTTTTCATGAAAGGCCTACCTAGCAAAATAGGTGTTGCATGCTTGTCATGCTCCTTATCCAGCACAAAGAAATCAGCGGGAAAAATCATATCACCAACCATAACAAGAACATCTTCAACCATCCCTTTCGGGTACACATTACATCTATCAGCAAGTTGAACAACAATTCATGTTTCATGCAAGGGTCCTAATCCTAGTGATTCATACAAAGAGTAAGGCAAAACATTGATTGATGCACCCAAATCTAGCATAGCTTTTTCAAATTTAGTTTCACCAATAACACATGGAATGCTAAACATGCATGGATCACCACATTTCTTAGGCATACGTCTTTGAAACACAGCTGAAACTTGCTCACTAACTTTCACCTTTTGTTTTCCCTTAAGTTTTTGATTTCTTTTAATCGTGCAAATTTCTTTCAAAAACTTAGCAAATCCAGGAATAATCTTGACAAGTTTTAACAAAGGAATGTTTACCTCACACCTACTAAAGGTTTCGAAGATCTCTTTGTCATTCTCCGGTCTTCGAGTCTCCTTCAATGCCTCAGGAAAGGGAGCAACAGGCTTCTGTGAGAACATGGGAGGAAAATTAGGACGAATGTAGTCGTCTTTAGCCGCAGGAGCCTCCCGGCGATCGCCAACAGAATCTGGTGATCACGGTCTTGAGCAGCCAGCCTCTGCAGAAATCCCGCGATCGCTATCTGTGGATGGCGATCGCGGCCCAAATCTGGCGATCGCGGTCTGTCTTCTATTTCAGAATCCTGCTTCTCTTTGCCCTTTTCAACACTAGGGTCATCAATAAAAAACTTTCCCACTTTTCAACGTCACAGCACTAACATTTTCTCTCGGGTTCACTACTGTTTGAGATGGTAGCTTTCCCGAATCTCTAGCTTCTAAGTTCCTCACAGCTTGAGCAATCTGTCCTATTTGTTTCTCAAGATTCTGGATGCTTGATTTCGTCTCAGCGCTTTGCTGCATCAAAGTCTGAGCTAAGGACTTAATCATCTCTTCAGCAGTCATAGAACTCTGAGGTTTAGGTTGTTGTTGCAAGACTTGAGGGTTTTGAACATTGTTCTGATTATCCCACCTCAAGTTAGGATGATTCCTTGTACCTGGATTATAATGATTAGCATAAGGATCAAATCCAGGCCTAGGCTTCCATCCCCCTGCAGCATTCACCTCAGCATTCGGCTCTTGGAGTTGTGGACACGCATCAGTAGGATGCCCTGCATCAGTGCATACCCCACAAGCTTTCACTTGTTGTTGACCACTACTTTTCAGCATTAAGGACTTCACCATATCCTCCAACTCATTCATATTAGTTTGAATTCTAGCCGGATCAAGTGAACTTACTGAATGGGAGCCCTGTCTATTTCCGAATTGCCTTGAACTCTCAGCCAACTCTTCAAACATTTCAGTAGAGCCAGAGGTATAGTCAATTTCAGAAAATTACCTCCACAGGATGCGTTTACCATTCTACGATCCTCATCAATCAGGCCACTCCGTGAGGCTTGATAGTAGAGCCAATCATTCGCAGCGTCTTTCAGAGTAAATCCGAAAGCTCTCAACATGACTTGCTCCTCAGTAACACCTCTAGGCTTCATACTAGAACATATGGCATGGAACTGAGCCAAATGTTTGTTTGGATCCTCACCTGCTAAGCCATGGAAGTGTGGAAGTTCGTGAATTAAACCAGCTTTTAACTCAAAATTCACAGCTTCAGCTATTTGAGGAAACCTCACTGCCAAAGGTTGTTGATCTAAGTTCGGTGCAATGAGTTCCCTCATAGTAGGCAATGGTGGTCCATGTTGTTGGACGGGTGGAAATTCATCTGCTCCTTGATCACCCATCTCGTTAATCTGGTTCAAAGCTGCTCTTCGATTCCTGTGGAACGTCCTCTCAATCTCTGAATCAAAAGCAACAAGAGATGAATTAGTTGCACGGGTCTGAACCATAAAGGTTCACACCAAACAGTTGATAAGTCATAATTAGCACAAAAATAGAATAATTCAATTCCCGGACATCGGCTTCGAGTTTCTTCTCGAAGTCTTCAAGAGTTTCGTCCTGCCTCAGCGCCGTCTTAGAGACATCACCGGCAGGCCGGGACTCGTCATTGTCGACTTCGATGTGCTCAGGGACGAGTGGCTCAGGGGAAGAGGTGAGGCTTGGGGTTCTGGGATGGTGGTCTCGGTAATTTTGGGATCGAAGGCTTTGGGATCAGAGTAGATCACTGATAAAGAAAATGTCGTGGTTGCTAAATCAAAGTAAACCCTAAACACTAACTAATGTATAGCAAGTAAGTAGAGGTCGAACCCAAGGGAATCAAAACACCAATAACTATGCAGTCAAGCGAAATGTCAACTAACGAACAAGTAACAAATAACCAGGGGGGTTGATTATACGAAGCACAAAAGTAACAAGTAGCAAGCAGAGAAACGATTGGTGAGAATATTGTGCGAAGGGGTTTCGCCTAGAAGGTATCCACACAACAGTCAATCAAGTTGATCATAGATTATCTCAAGTTCTTATCAATCCTAGGGAATGTTCCTATTCCAATCTTTAGTATATTAGCAGGCCAACCGGCCCTGATAATACTTACTTATTCAACAATCAGGGAAACCTCACAAGATTAGATGAAGTAGCAGCAAAGAGCGCAGGAATCATAAGAATGCATGCAGTAACATACGACCGTCAAGTATTAACATGCAATCAATTATCTTTCATATGAACAATCAACTACCAAATCATGCAGATATGAATGCTACAATGACAAGGAATTCCACCGTTTATTCCTAGTCTAGCAATAGAAGACTACTAATCAAACTAGGTGATCAATGTAGCAAAACCAATAGAAATCATATAGATGAAAAACAAGAGAATTAATACAAACCCAAATGAAAAGAACAAGAGTTTAGAAATGTCACAACTTAATAACTGAAGGTCTCAACTTCTAAGCAAAACAATGGAAATTAGTTCCTGCTCATGGTTGCAGAACTAAGCGTAGATGGAAAATATGATAGAAAACAAATGAAAGTTGCTAGGGTTTAAACAAAGAGTCTAACCCTAGAATAATACCGAAATAAAACAAGGAAAAAGTATTCCAAACGAAAATAATAAAATAAAACAAATCCGGAAATAAGTCTTCAATCACACCCTGCGATCGACATAATGAGGGTGGCGATCGCGGTCTTCTCTCGAGCTCCAGATCATGCTTCTGCTGTAAGATGGCGATCGTCGGGGTGAAGGTGGCGATCGCGAGAATGCCTCAGAAGCATCACTTCGAATGTTTCTTCAATCTTCAAGTCTTCAATAATCTTCACTTCTTCATAAATATCTCAGGACATAACTCTTACACGCTGGGACATGTATCCGGCGGCGGACATGGGGTCCATGATTGGGGCTTCAGTGATGATGGGAGAAGGGTTGGGAAAGAGGGGTTCCTGGGACATGTATCCGGCGGCGGCCAATTTCTGGAGGAGTGTTTCTAGGGTTTCGTCGTTGGTAATGACGAAGGTAGGGTTTTGGACGGAGGAGTTGGAGGCCATTTTTGAGGAGCTTGGGAGTTTTTGATGAGCAGGGGAGTTTGAGATTTCAGGAAATTTTTGAGAGCGTGAGGTGAGGGATTTGGGGATATGTGTTTTATAGGGGAGTGGAGATTTTCATGGTTAGGGGAATCTCTCGTTGATCTTGCCAGCAGTAACCAAAAAGGATCCGTTTGAGATTTCCTTCCTTGTTCACACGCCACAAAATCTTCACACTTTCCAAACACCACTCTTCACCTTTCCTTTTCTCAACTCAGTAATTATTACCTGCTCTCTTTAATTGTCACACGTCAACTCATACCTCGAACTCTTACACGCTGCAGACACGCACATGACACGCCTCCTTTGCCCAATCGAACTTCTCGCATGACAATAGTGACCCTTTTCTTTCCAAGGCAATCCAAAAGATAGTAGTGTATGATATGGGGGGTATCGTTACCAGAGGTGGTACAAGAGAAGATTATACAAAATTAATAACATGGATATTTTAAAAATCATGATGAGAGATTCCACATGTGATGACATAAGATTGACTCATAGGAATATGCAATCATGATTCAGGCTTTAGGGACGGCTGTAGAGTACCTCTATCCTTTGGGATTATAATGAGGGATCAAATCATCAAGATGACTCTTTTGGGCTGCAAATAAGACCTTGTTCATGCAATAGGAAGTTTCAGAGAAGCATGCAGCCATGTAAATGTTCATAGAGTGGAGTGACATAATTTGGACATTACACATAGTCAATCTTACATCGAAATTTAGAGTTGTAGAGCTCAATGAGATTTAGGAGCAAGAGACATAAGATCATTCAAGTTTCAGCCAATCATTGAAGGATTTCAAGAGATACGAGGTTCATAGAGAAGGAAAAACATACCATAGTGAGTTCCTTCCTTTATAGAGTGACTCCTTCTTAATGCTCTAGTAGGGAAGACTGATTTGTCCAACGAATGATGTCTTCATATGGGATAGTTGCAAAGATAGAAAGAGAGAGAGAGAAACGTACCCTTTTTTACCAGGGTTTGCAAACTTCCGGGGTAAGAACAAGAACCTTTGGTATGAAGCATTTTGTTCCCGTCGAGGTAAGAGATCCCAATTTTTTTTTTTAATTGATAACAAAAGGGGCTAAAAGCAGAAAGAACAAAGAGTAAAAACTAAAGCTAAAGCTAACAAGAACAATAAATTAGAGCAAGGGAACCATACCTGTAGGGGAACACTTCTTCTTTGGGGACATACCTTTTCTTGATCACTTATCTGTCTTTGTAATGATCTTCCCCCTTTGACACATGCAGTTGATCGGATCAACAAGTCAATACCAAGGATCACAGAGTGAGTGGACGCCTTTGACCGGCTTTGTTGTTTCCTTCCTTTGATCTAGAGGGAGGGTTTCCTCTAGATGATCTGGTGAAGTGGCATAGAGCTATCCTTTGTTCCCTGTAAGTTTACCCTTTCTATGTACCAAGGATAGTTTGCGCTTCACCTGAGAAAAAGGTTTAGTTTTTCCTTACCCAAGCAAACCTCAGCTTGCTTGAGTTTTGTGGGACGGGTCTATTGTGCGTAGTTCCTTGGAGTTCAAATTGATTGAACTCAACCTTTACTCTTGGGGTACTTCTTGGTGTTCCTCTTGATCCTCTCCCACTTTGAACTTTGACACCCTTTGTTTTGAGGGTGTCTTTGGAGTGATCTTTGGATCTCATCTTTGACTCGAATTGAATGGCTTCAACTTGAGTCTCTGATGTATCCTCTGATTTCCTCTCAGTCTGAGCTCGATAAGGAGCACGTATCCTTTCCTCAATTTGGTTTATGAGGGAACTTTCATGCTTGTAGTGCCTAGTGTTTCCACAGTCCCAACAAACACGATGATGCTTAAGATCAACGTACTTGCTTTGTCATGGCCAGATGGGAATGTTAGCTTTCCTAGACTCAAAGTCAATGTGTGTCGACTCTGTGTTTTGAAGTTGGCTCAACCAGATTGCATATGCTTTCTGCTCGTCAAACCATGTGTTTATCCTTTCGACGTATTTATTTCCCCTTGAGGACTTCACCTTGGTGATACACCTTTTGCAAGGGTTCTCCAATAATGGTTCCTTGGAGGCGCTTCCAAATTCATGTTAGGTGACGCATGAGTCTTAGGGTTTTTATCTGAGCCATATCCAATTCCACTGCGGGGCACAAATCGGTTTGATTAATCGGTTTTTAGACCATTTATGTAGGATTTAGCATGCTCATCTAGCAACAATTTTTTCTTGTGATCCTCATCTTTCTTGAGTGTCACAAGATCATGACACAACTTCTCATTTTCAAGAGAGAGAGAAGACTTTGGATTTTCGAGCTCAGTGACCTTACTTTCAAGGGAACTGATCTTGTTTTCGGGCACGGGGCATTTTTCGCAAGACTTTGAGAAAGAGGAAGAGAGACTTTCTAGCATGGTAACTTTCTCAGACAGGAGTCTAGTTTCGTTAACTAGTCTTGAAAGTTCCTCTTCTCTTTCTTCTAATTTCCCTTGTATATCCCCGTTCTCTTCTCCTAATCTTCTAACAATATGTATTAATTGAGTGCTAGACATGCTCTGTAATTTAGTGATGATGGAAGAGAGACTTACCTCTGTTTTAGGCGTGCCATCTTCGGCTTCCATAAGGCACACTTCCTTCTCACTCTTCTGGTCTTCTGTAACGGATGATTCTCCATTTTTCTTTTTGCAACAATTTCTGGCAAAGTGACCAGTCTTCTGACAGTGATACCAGATGACTTCCTTCATATCTTTTGTTCCGTCAGTGGGACAAGAATCACTCCTGCCACCTCTCCAAGCCTTATGAAAAGCACTCGTTATCAAGGCTACAGTTTCATCATCTTCAGCCTCGGTGTCTTCTATCTGGGATAGGTCAAATACTCTCTCAACTTTCAGAGCAATGGATTGACTTTTGTAAACATATTTCCTTCCTTGGAGTTTTCTTTCGAGAATCCCTGAGTGACTTTTGAGGCGACATACTAGATGTTCTAATGATATATCTTTGATATCGCTTTGTGCTTGTAGGGCATTGATAAATCCATCCCACTTGGAGTTTAAGGCTTGCATGAATTGGTGCGTAACATTCCATTGGGGAATTTCTTCACTGAGAAACTCTATTTGAAAGACATATCCTTCGAATCTGGCATGAAAATCTTCGAAAGATTCGTTCTTTTCTTGAAAAGCCTTTTCATAGTCCTTTTGTGCTGCCAGGAGGCGATTTCTCTTCACATTGTTGCTTCCTGAGTAAGTTCTGCTGAGTGCATCCCCTATTTTCTTCGCAGTTTTGTATTTTAGTACCTTTCTGAGATCACTCGAACTTAGTGCCACGTTAAAGCTTGACATCTATTGTGACTTGTTGCTCATAGTCAATCAAGTCAAAGGAGAATACATCGCCAAAGATTCCAAGATGGTGTTGTACCTTAACGTAGTCGTGAAATTAGACAAATCCCCAGAGACGCCAACGCACAAGCCGACGCGTTGGCAAATCTTGGATCACCCATCGATCCCAGAGAATACCAGAAGATCCCTTTTCTCCATCTGAGTAACGCGTCCATCAAAAAAGAGGTGACGCCATAGAAAACACTCATCGTAAGAGATCGAGATTTGTGGGTAACGCCTTACTATGAGTAGTTACAACACAAGCGCCTCCCAAGTAACGCATATGAAGCAAGACTCCTGAAGCAAAAAGCAACCACCTTTGTGGTAGATAAAGGCCAATTATTGAAGTGGTCCTCCAACGGCATGTTCCTAACCTGCCCAACGGAAGAAAAGATCCAAGACATCTTACGCGAGTGAGCCTAGCAGCCAAAGCACACTCAACGGGATATTACTAGCCTATGATGAGACAGAACGCCATGAACCACGTTAAGAGGTGCGACGCTTGCCAAAGACATGCTCCAATCCCACATCAACCAGCAGAGAAACTCCACTCTGTCACGCCGCCTTGGCCATTCTCGCAATGGGGGCCGGACATAGTAGGTCCCATGCCATTAACATTGGGACAAAAAACATTAATGCTCGCCGTAACGGACTATTTCTCCAAGTGGATAGTGGACTACTTCTCAAAGACTCCCACGTCATCTCCTTCATCGAAAGAAATATCCTGGTAAGATTCGTAATCCCTCACACTATAGTCTGTGACAACGGATCGCAATTCATAAGCAAGAACATAGTCGCATTCTGCGAAAGCAAAGGTATACGCCTAGTCTACTCGACGCCAAGATACCCTCAAGCAAATGGCCAAGCAGAGTCAAGCAACAAGGTTATAATAAGCAACCTCAAGAAAAGGATTGAAGAATTCAGAGGAAACTAGGCAGACCAACTCCAAGCAATGTTATGGGCCGATAAAACTACGCCAAAGAGAGCAACGGGAAGAACGCCTTTCTCCTTGGTCTACGGATGCGAAGCCGTCCTCCCCATCAAAGTTGAAGTACCAACAGAAAGATACCGATCACTCCCCAAGGAAAGAAACACTCCATTGATGACCTTCATGATGGATACCGTAGACGAGCTAAGAGACAACGCCGCCTTAAGAATGGCGGCACAAAAGCAAATCGCCGCCTGAAGTTACAATCGACGAGTAAAAGCGAGAACTTTCTAGGTAGGAGATTGGGTACTAAGAAAAGTCTTTCCAAACACCGAGGATAAGAGCGTCGGAAAGCTCGCCGCATCCTGGGAAGGTTCATACCAAATAGCACAAGTTCTTTTCTTCAAATAAGTATTACCATTGAGAAGCTTGATGATTGATATGCTGTTTTGTTTCATTGCATGCTTTAAGTTCTTTTCTTCAAATAAAGTTGTGTCGTCTTATCGTCGAGACGACAGGGGTTGTCGAGACTAGGGGTAGGCGTCAGAGTTTGTCAAATTCATGAAGTTTTCATTAATATACAAGTATGCCTCCTCTTTCCAACGTGTTAAGCATGCTGAGTTGTTTCATTTCCATTTACTTGCTCTATGTCTATGAAAAGAATGTACCTCATGGGTACGACATAACAAAAAGAACAAGAAGGTTGCGGCGAAAATCGACGCTGGGGAGGAATTTCGTTAGCCTACGTGTTCAAGGCTCCATCTACGCGTACGCAACGTTAGCCAAACCGCCGACTCTGAGTCGACGCTTCCCATGGTTGTTAGCGACGTGTGGCAACAATCATGGGGAATGAAGCCCAGAACCTCACGAAACCGGCACGGTCCGCTGAGCAAAGAAGGGAAACCTATTGACACGACCAATCTCCAGGAACGCGTCTTCACGCCTTCCACGGCCCCTCTGAGTGTCATGAAACCACGGGCATACTTTTTTCATCCGGTTAGGAGGCGTCTTCCGGCATCGTAAGTCCATCAAGTCACGAGTTGGACGCTCCACGATTAACAGGCCCATCGATTAAAAGAGTTCAACGTCAACCTGACGTTAGCGTGTTGGTAAAGGATTCAGCATGAGTAAGAGGTAGTATCACAAGCTGAAATAATCACACGCTGACCTACATCCTCCACTCGCTTCGGAGGAAATGTTGGACCCAACCCTCATGTAAGCCGACAATAGAACAAAAGTCGCCGCATTGACCGTGCCACCCTATCAAGTAAGTAGATCTTTCTAACACGTTCACTACGAACAAAACGCCATACCAAGGGTTCAAAGTCACACCCTAGATACAGAGTAGCTTGAGCAAAAGACAAAGACCAAACTTACGTACTCGCAAACGAGCTACGCGTAAGGGGTCGGGAAAGTACAGAAAAACCTCAAAAAACTACGAAGAACTTACGCGTCATGCAAACCCAAGCTCAATATTTGGCAGATCCGACTTCATAAGAGATCTAAAGCCAAACCTGCCAAAAGGGGATAGAGTAGCCCCACCAAAACCAGAGAAAGAGTAAGATCTTACCTGGAAAGAAGGCAATAATAGAAACACTAAACGCATACTAAAAAGAATCTTCACGTAGCAACGTGATAAAGGCATTCTACAAGCAAAAAAGATCCATAGGTCACAAGACGGCCGATTGCAGAAACCAAGCAAAAGCAAGAGAGCACAACAAGTGCAAGAAAATTCAAAGAACAAAAGCGCTAAACACTGGGAGAAACATCTTCCGCCGCAGAGATATCGTCACCATCCAACGTGACTCCTTCGCCGACTCCTTCTCCCTCAGAGGCTATAGCAGTTGAATTCGAAGTAGGAGGGACACGTATAAGTGCAACCCCCTCGTGAGCGACGGGATAAAGGACCGAGAAGTCGTTACGTTCGCGTCCAACGTCCCAATCCAGATGACGACCGGCACGGAAATCCTCCATAGCGTCAATACGAGACGTCCAAGAATAGTAAGTACTCGTCTCCCGTAAATTCTTCTCGTACTTTCTCGCTTTCTCCTCCGCGCCAGATTTGAGCAATGCGACCTCCCCCGTCAGTACTTCAACGCGTCGCGCAAGCACGCCATGTTGATTCGCCGTCTCCAAAGTCTCCGCACGAGCCTCCTTTTCAACCATCGTAAGATGAGTAATCCTCTTGTTAAGCTCCTTGACCTTCTTGCTAAGTTCGCTAACTTGGTCCTTTAACACCTCCTCATAGTTCGAAGACTTGCGAAAGCGTTCCCAGGCACACAACGAAGCTTGGAAAGCCTGAAAGGTCACGTCAAGTAAGAAATAACAGAACACTAAAAATCAAAGCCTAAGAACGAGAAAAGAAAAACGTAACTACCATTGCGCAACGAGAGAGTCCCCGAAAACATCCATGACCGACATGGGTAGATAGTGGTTCCACGGAAAAAAGACGCCAGAGCTTGCATCGCCGGGACAAAATTACGCGTAGGTGCAATAGGACGCGACACCGTGGCAGGAAAGTCATTAACGTTGACGTACGTGATGGAAGTTGTGTTGAGAGATTTACCCTTACCCTTGTCACCTCTGACCGAAAGATCCACAGAAGATGCTTCCACCTCCGCGTTCGATGGGGTGTCAGACGGCGCCCTCGCCTCCGCGTTTGAAGGAGTAACCTCCTCCACTTTCATTGGAATAGGGGTTGTTTGTGCCTATAAATACCACTACGGTTGCGACGTGTTAGTAGGGTCAACGCGTTGGAATGTACATGAAGACGGGGTGACCAATAGAAGACGTCCAAGCAATTAACATGATCGTCAACATCACGAAATTAAGAATAGAGTACTCTTTTTACTCTTCTCATGGTTTTTCCCACGAGGTTTTCCTAAGAAGAGGTTTTAACGAAGCTTCCAAGGTCATTCATCACCGTGACACCATCAACATGGTCCCCGACATCATCTACGAGATCATCTACGAGTTCCCAAGGTCACCTACGTGAAGATTAAGTATGTCGACGAGAAGAGCTACGCGTAGACGACGACGAGTACGAGAAGGAACGAGTATGAAGGCGTCGTCAAGATCGAGATAAAGTCGGTTGAGAATATTTATGTCTTTTACTTAATATTCATTATGTAAATAGTAAAAGATATTAGAAAGAATATATTTTACCATGTTTTATATTAGGTTAAAGATATAAGGAAAAAGATAAGATTCTTTCCTTAAAGATAGAACTAGCGTTTGCCTATAAATAAAGGGCTCCCTTATCATTGTAAGGCAGCCTTTTTTCCCCAAGTAATACACAAGTATCTCGAGTTCTCTCTCTTTTATCAATGGCATTTTCTAGATGAAGTGTTCGCACCGTAAAGTTTGATCTTTGCCCTACAATTGCTTAGTTATCATCTCGTTGGTAATTTCGCTACAAACAATTGCGCCCACCGTGGGGCATCATCAAAAAAGTGCCTTCTTTTCATCAAAAGAAACCATCTATTCTTCACAAAAAAGACAAAACCTAACGAGCCTTCAAAGATCAAAGAAGAAGATCAAAATCCGAAATCATTCCCTGTTCACGTAGCTGTCTGCGACACAATTTTGAAAAACTTGTATCTCTCCCTTTCGACGTCCACATTCGATGACATTTTGAGGCATTAAAGTAGACTGCAATATAGATAGAATGGCGTTGGAATCATGCAATTCTGAATTTTCTACAGAGCATACCGACATAAACAAGATGACTGCAGAATCCGGAAAGTTGCTTGTTCTCCAAGGAAGATTTCTCTTTCACCAAAACGGTAATATCTATCCATAATCTTCTTCCTTTGATTTCTAAAAGGTTCAACTTGATTATATCCATATCGATTCAGAATAAGTTGCATATAAATCATTCTAAAGGGAAATTCTTAAGTTCATTATCATGAGATTTCCATATTTAGATTTGCATATTCACCATAGAAAGCATGTTAGACTTGATCTAAAGATTAAATCTTTCTTATTCTTATTTGAGATTCAAGATTATAGCATGAGAATCTAAAAAGATCAGAATTTTATGGTGAAGTAGAAGTTCATAAAGTTTGTACCTTGATTAAGCATGGTATACATCTATCTAAGCATATCGTGTTGTTTTTGCTTGTATATGATGACAACAACGCCATACCTTGCTCATAAATGACGAGTAAACTATTGAGAATCTACAAGGAATCAAGGAAATCAGCTAAGGATTAAAAAGATCATGTAAGACCCTCCAAGAAGACGATCAAGGCGCTAAGACGTCATGAACAACACGTTCCTGAGACGTCAAAGACAGCGTCAGACGAACTCCTCTCAAAAGACAAGAAACACCGCGTTGCTTTATTCGCATCTCCATGACAAGGGGTAGTATCCCCACAAGTTTGGTACGACCATGACGGTGTCTAAGGAACACGGCGTCCAAGAAGCCAATTACGAAGGCTAAAGATAGATGATGCATCTCGATCTGATCACGAGCAAACAAGAGCTCATAAGCTAAGTTATGTACTCCTTTATTTTATATCTTTATTCAAATACCAAGTTTTCATGATCATATCTCACCTAAACGTGCATGATAAATAAGATTCAATTAGCATAAAGATGCATGCTGCCTCTATATACGCTCATAAACTGAAAAGTAGAAGAATTGCATGTCAACTATGAGATTACCTCCTAAGTCTTTCGTTAAACTCTCTCCTTAAAGTCTTTATGATCTAAATCACACTTGATTGGATAAGCTCTTCAGAATTGTTATTGTTCAAGCTAAATAAGAGTACAATAAAGAGAATGCCGACGTCGGACAAGACGACGACTTTGGATTACTATGTGATAATCTCACTCTGAACACCATCCTGAAATCATCACAAGGGGGATAGGATACCCAAGTCATCATTAAGAAACAAGGTGACAAAAGCTCTCCCTCCAGAAAGATCAAGAGCAAAGCATCACGTCAAAGATGAAAAGTCAATAGAAATCGACCAGCCACTGTGTAAGCAAGTTATCAACGTCGCCCCTCAACGCGACGCCTTCTCCTAAACGCGTCTAATGGACACAACGTCCTAAACGACATCCTTCTCCAACGTTTGTAGACGTGAACTCAAGAACTCCATCATTATATGATCTCCAAGCTATCATTCAAAGTACGAACTAAGTGGAATACAAGAACGCGACGGATCAAGACAGTCTCAAGTTCGGACACGACGCTAAGAATCGCCTAAGGAAGTAAAAAGTGCAGCAAAACCAAGTAAGTTCTCTATGGAACCTAAGCCTTTCAGATCTTACTTTAATCTGAGGAAAAGAAAAAGATACTTCATCAAGTTGAAAGAAAAAAGAAAGATCGTGTCTCAAGACGCTAACTAAAGACCACGCCAAAGAGAGCGTAAGATCAAAGTAATCCTCCTCAAGTTTGCGAAGAAAAAGCAATTCGCCAAAAAGAACAACACAAGAAGTTACAATCGAAACACCAAAAGCAAAAGTGTTCCAAGTAAGATAGTTGAGAAAAGAATCTTCCAACACCGAAATGAAAAACTCTTAAGGATGAGAGCGTTGGGAAACTCGACGCGTCCTAGGAAGACCCATAAGAACTTCATTGATTGTTAGCTAAGTTGAAGTGCATATTTACCAAGTTACGCATGTGTAAATAAGTTTACTTTCTGCATAATCATGTCATCGTCATAGCGTCGAGGCGGCAAGGGGTCTCGTCGACTAGGGGTAGCTTTAGAATGTCGTCATGTCGAGTCATCATGATTACTTATTTGCATAAGTGTATTTTCTCTCCGACGTGTCAAGCATGCTGAGCTGGTTCATTTCAAAGTACTTGCTCTGTGTCTATGACGTAACACTAAGCTTAATAAGGCCGCGGCGAAAATCCGCGCCGGGGGCGAATTTCGTTAGCTTACACGTTTAAGGCTCCATCTACGCGTATGCAACGTTAGCCGAACCTTCGACCACGAGTCGAAGCTTCCCATGATTGTTAGCGACGTGTGGCAATGGTCATGGGGAATGAAGCCCGACACCTCATGAAACCGGCACGGTCCTCTGAGCGAAGAAGGGAAACCTATCGCCATGACCACTCTCCAGGAACGCGTACTTGCACCTTCCACGGCCCCTCTGAGAGTCATGAATCCACGGGCAAAACGCCAAACCGGTAGGGATGCGTCCACCAGCATCGTAAGTCCTAACAATCGAGAAATCAGACGCTACACGATGAATAGGCCCGTCGATTAAAAGAGTTCGACGTCGACCTAACGCTAGCGTGAGGCAAAGGATCCACCTTAAAGTAAGGGGTAACGTCACAAGCTGACCTATTTCCGCCACTCGCTTCAGGGTTCGGAGGAAATGCTGGACCCAACCTTTATATAAGCCGGCAAATAACAAAAGCAGCCGCAATGACCGTACCACCCTATCAAGTAAGTAAAACTCTCTAACGTGTTCACTACGAACAAAGTGTCATACCAGGGGTAGAAAACCACACCCTAAAGATAAAGTAGCAAAAGCGAAAGCCAAGGACCAAATCTACGCACTCACAAACAAGCTACGCGTACGGGGTCACGAATGTTAAAGTCAAAAAGAAAAAGTTTTACACGTATGCGGAGCAAGATACGCGTACCAAAGCATAGCACATAAAACATCAAAACCAAAGAAAGAGCAAGCTCCCAAGACGTCTCTGACGCGAAGAATAACGCGCACGACGCAAGAAACAAAGTGCAAGATATAACAAGTAAAGTAAGCCCAAGGGTCTTTGGTAGCTCTAACCTATTCTACGGGGAGCCTAAGTCAAACCTACCAAAAGGGGTAGGACCACTCAAGGAAACAAGAAAGATACAAGTATTGTCAAGACGATCCAAAGAGAAAAGTTACTCGTTCAACCCATAGACCGATACGCTATCGCCAAAGAAGATCATGTGAAGTCAAAAACGTCACGCAAGATAAAAGGAAGAGTTTGCAACAAAGAAATACGAGACAAAGGAATCTCGATCGAAAGCAAGAGATCAGAAAATATCCAATAGCTAGAATATGAGAGAGAACGGCAATCATGAGTTGGCCAAGATCACCCAAATTCTACGCGTAGAGAACGCCTAAAACGCCCAGAAGAGGAAGAACGCGATCAAAGGCATCGCGACAAGTATAACAAAATTTCATCAAGATAGAAAGCATCTCAAAGAACCCTCCTGAGGGAACCAAGCATGCTCTAGTCAAAAGAAGCATTAGTACGACTGAAAGCACGAGGAGGTCGAAGTAATCGCCGAACAATTCCAAGAAAAACATTCAAGAGAAGCAGTGCTCCCAAAAGTATTAAGTAAAAGTCAGTGTAGTCGACACAAGGTGTCATAGCCAATGCGTTCCCAGATGTGCAACGTGTTCTCCAAAGACATTTCCCGACGCGTTCTCCAGAACATTCTCGTTACACCTCCTTAAGACTCGAAGCAATCTAATAGCATCGCACGAAGATCAAGTTGTGCCGCCATGATAACGCCACCAGGGGTCGGACCTATGACATAATCGCCATTAGAGCAAGAAATTCACGGCGTCCTTGAGTCATTAGAGCAAGAATAACTGCACTTTCCTAAACAGCTAAGCATAATCTATTCATCCCGGGTACGTTGCTCAAGACCTCCTTTTACTTAGTTATTCTTCTTCACATATCTCCATTGCTCGTCTACAAGCTTCACCTCGAGCAAATCTATCTCTCTCTCCAACTTCTAGCAAGGCTCTAGGCAATAGAGGCCAACATCCATCTACAAGGGGTGACATAATTATAACATACGCGTTGAAAGTAAGAACGCGTAGAATCACCAAGGAGAAAAAAGAGTACGTTATGAAAAAAGTATGTCAAAGTAGACACGGAAGTTAAGAAGTAGCATCATAAGAAGAGACGCCAGAACTCAAAGCATATACCAGAGAAGAAAGAAAATACGAAAACGCGAAGAGATAGAACGCATCGCCATCGCCCATCGTGACCTCCAAAGAGTACCTCCACGATAAGCAAGTGCGTAAGGAGAGAAGTCATGAAAGCTGAAAAGTTCCACGTCACCCAAGCTAGGGGTGATGAGTAGAGCCTCCACAAAGTCTAAGAACGAGCGACAAAGTGTCCTCGTGAAACGTCCCAGAGTAAAAGCAACGATTGGCCGAGAACAAGCGTAAGAGAAAAAGATCTGAGTATGCAGTAGAAAAGAAAGAAAGAAGTTGAAAGAGTCGATTGTTTCTCTCATCCGTGACAAAGTAGTAGTTTCCTCCAAGAGTGATATCCTTAAAAAAAAGGAGCAGAAGATGCTCGAAGTACCACGTTAAGAATCCAAACATGTGGCAAAGGTCCAATAAGGAGATATGTTACAAGAAAGAAGTAAATCGCCATCTAAAAATTTGCTTGAAGACAGGATTATCCAAGTAACCAAGCTGAGGATTATGGTGAAGCAACGACTTCACTTACGAAGTCCTCATTAGCCATGATTTCAGATTCGGCCCGTGAACATTTCAAAGTCGACGAAGCACGAAGTTGATTCTCTCCAAAGAAGGCGTAAGAAGGCCAAGATCCAGATCGCCTATCGCCAGTTAAAAAGAAAAGACATGTTCAAACGTAGAACGCGAGTTCAAGGAGCTGATTATGAAGCAATGGAGTTCTGAGCATCAAGTTATAGTAGCAACGCGTTGAGATTAAAAGAAGGCATTGAAGAAGATGAAGACGTTTCCCAGATCTGCAAGAATGTACATGAAGACGGGGTGACGAATAGAAGACGTCCAAGCAAGTAACATGATCGTCAACATCACGAAATTAAGCACAAAGTACCCTTTTTACTCTTCTCATGGTTTTTCCCACGAGGTTTTCCTAAGAAGAGGTTTTAACGAGGCTCCCAAGGTCATTCATTTCCGTGACACCATCAACATGGTCCCCGACATCATCTACGAGATCATCTACGAGTTCCCAAGGTCACCTACGTGAAGATTAAGTATGTCGACGAGAAGAGCTACGCGTAGACGACGACGAGTACGAGAAGGAACGAGTATGAAGGCGTCGTCAAGATCGAGATAAAGTCGGTTGAGAATATTTATGTCTTTTACTTAATATTCATTATGTAAATAGTAAAAGATATTAGAAAGAATATATTTTACCATGTTTTATATTAGGTTAAAGATATAAGGAAAAAGATAAGATTCTTTCCTTAAAGATAGAACTAGCGTTTGCCTATAAATAAAGGGCTCCCTTATCATTGTAAGGCAGCCTTTTTTCCCCAAGTAATACACAAGTATCTCGAGTTCTCTCTCTTTTATCAATGGCATTTTCTAGATGAAGTGTTCGCACCGTAAAGTTTGATCTTTGCCCTACAATTGCTTAGTTATCATCTCGTTGGTAATTTCGCTACAGACAGGGGTACCCTCTTCTTTCACAGCCTTCAATTTATTCTCCGAGATACACCTCCTCTTTGCCGAGATCAAGTCTTTGGCACATTCTTGACGAGTACGAGACGCAATGCCTAAAAAAAAGCATAAGATAACGCGTAGCCTGTACAAGAAAACCCTACCTCGAGAAGGAGTAGGGGTCGTAATACGATATCCCTTCCCGTCACGCCCAGTACAGGTACGCTCCACCAGAGGTATTGCCATAATCTTTTTCATGATCTCCTCCGACTCCTCTCGCGCCACGATTGGATGGATATCAACTACACGCAAAGTCATTCATAAGATAAGGCGTTGACGCGTATAAAATTTAGAATTACGAGAGTAAAGAAGCTTACTTGAAGGAGTCCATTCTTCAAGCAAGAAGGTGAAATCCTCCCCCAAAGTGGATTTCCCAATGAAATAGAACTTGTCTGCCCAACCACAATTGGACGAAGTCCCCTCGTTCACCAAACGAGTTGTCCCGATGCGAGATTTGATATTAATTCTACCCGCGGAAGGGGTAGAGAGCATGCAAGAGTACATAACGTAAGAAATTGTGAACTCAACGTCGAAATTAGCCAAGATATGATCCAGTACCGCCAAGGGTCTCCAAGCGCTAGGAAGGACTTGACTGATCGCGACGCCCAGACAAGTCAAGAAAGACGTGACCAAGGGAGAAAAGGGGAAAAAATTTCTTACAAGAAATGGATATTCGTAAGAACAAATCCTTCCAGGGCGGAGCGCGTCAGCAAATACGTCAGAGGAAGGAATAACAATCTCCACGTTAGCAGAAAGCCTCGCTATAGAACGGAAGTGCTCGATGCTACGGGCAGAGGAAGAACGTCTATTGGCGTCGCAAAGGATCATCTTAGGATCGTAAAAGTGGGAGCCATCGAAGAAGCTTGGCGGCGAAAGATGCGAGATAAAGAATTAGGTTAACAAGATAAGGAAGCAGAGTATGAGATTCGGGAATGGAGTAAGAAAGAAAATATCAAGAGCGTGGCTTAAATAATGAAAGAAAAAAAGATCTCGGCCAAGATCCTCCAAGGAAAGATCGCCTTGTGACCGTTGAAAGAATCCGAACGTTAGGAAAATGACCGTTAAAGCTGAAGCGAATTAGTTAAGTGCATTAAATGCGAATAATGTAAAGTTGAGGAGATTAATAAAAAGCCAAAGAAGTATGGTGTTCAGTCTCGTCATCAACACGTTCCAGATTTAATGAAGACGTATTCCACGAAGAAAGAAGGCGTTTCCCAGATCTGCGAGGTGCTAAGCTCTGTAAAACACCTTAGGGGTATTTTTTGTGCCTAAAAATACAACGAGTAAGGAACGTGTCAAGTGTTACGCGTAGACAGATCACGTTGACGTGAACAAAACAAGACAAAGACGTCGGCATAAAGAAGATAAGGTCGGCCGAGTGTATTATGTATTTTGATTATATATTCCTTATGTAATTAGTAAAAGATATTAGAAAGAATATGTTTTACCATATTTTTTATCGTTATTAGATAGAAGAAAAATATATTATTCTATTTCCTTAAAGATAAAACTAGGGTTAGCCTATTTAAAGAGGTTGACGTCTTCTTTATAATCATATAGCCACTTCGAGCAATAACACAAGTACAAGCCCTTAAACCCTAATTTCATAATCGTGTTCTTGAGTGTTAAGATTGTTACAGTCATGTTTGATCTTTGCCCTACAATTGCTTCATTGTTATCTCGTTGACAATTTAGCTACAAACAGCGATCGCCATATCTTGGTGGCGATCGCGTGGCGTAGCAGAGAAGATTTTCCGGATTTCCTTATTTGTTTATTTAATTATTTTCTTTTTGGAAGACTTTTCTTGTTTATATTCTATATTATTTTAGGGTTAGACTCTATTTAAGAACCCTAGTTCTTTCTATTCTTTTATCATCTTTTCCATCTACAACTTTAGTCTTGCAACCATGAGCAGGAACTAATTCCATATTTTACTTAGCGGTTGAAGTCTTCAGTTATTAAGTTGTTAGATTTATAACTCTTGTTCTCTTCCTTTAGGTTTGTATTAATTCTCTTGTTCTTCATCTATATGATTTCTATTTGTTTTGCTAGATTGATCACCTAGTTTGATTAATAGTCTTCTATTGCTAGACTAGGAATATACAGTGGAATTCCTTGTCATCGTAGCATCCATATCTACATGATCTGGTAGTTTATTGCTTATATGAAAGAGAATTGATTGCATGTTAATACTTGACGGTTGTAAGTTATTGCATGCATCCTTATGATTCATGTGCTCTTTGTTGCTATTTGATTTAACCTAGAGAGGTCTCCTAGGTTGTTGAATAGTAAGTATTATCAGGATCGGTTGGCCTGCTGATATATTAAAGATTGGAATAGGAACATTCCGAGGATTGATAAGAACTTGAGATAATCTATGATCAACTTGATTGATTGTTGTGTGGATACTTGCTAGGTGAAACCCCTTCGCAAAATATCCTCAAACCATTGTTTCTCTGCTTGTTACATGTTACTCGTGTGTCCTTATACAATCAACCCCCCCCCCCCCCCATTGTTACTTGTTACTAGTTCGTTAGTTGATATTTCACTTGATTGCATTGATTTGGTGTTTTGATTCCCTTGGGTTCGACCTCTACTTACTTGCTATACTTTAGTTAGTATTTTAGGGTTTCTTTGATTTAGCAAACACAACATTTGCTCTATCAGAGATGAAGGAACAAGGGCATCACTCATCCCATAAAGTAAACAATACGAGGACAAGCAAAAACAATAGCAAGAAAAACCACATAAAAACTGAGCTTACATGTGCTTTTATTTACCATAGCAAGTTCATTAGTTGATACACACAAAGAAAATAGATTGTAAACAATATAATGAACAAATGAAAAGAAAAGAGAAAAAAGGGAAAGCAGGAAAAAGCACAAGAAAAATACAACCAAGAACTACAAATTTTAAGGGTATATTTCTTTATTCACATTCATTTAGAACATAGAATATATATATAAACCTAGAGAGGTATAAGTTCATTAGAATATGATTCAAGTTCATACAAGTTTCCTTTAAAGTTCATTGTGAATTATACGAACTGAAATGAAGTGAATATGATGTGAAATTTATATTTTCATGTATCAAGTGAAACAAAAATACAAACCAGTTGAGATAATCAACCTAGACCCTGCATTTACATTAATAAATCTTGAGATCTATGAACCTTGAATTTTTTTTCTGTGAGTTCTGTTGTTAACAACATACATTCATCAAAAATAGATAAAAAGGAGACAGAGTCTCATATTCATAGATCTTGAAGATAGAAATGAACAACAAAAAGCAGTGATTAGAACAAGCAACCAAAATTCAGTTGACATTTTAGAAGAGACAACAATTGAGGAGCAGACGAATGAACGTTGTATATTCTTAAAGTCTGGAGATGAAGAGAAGTATTTAATCCTTTAGGTTAATTGTTTTAAATAATATAATAAAAGTATTAAATGTTTATGAAATGCATGGACAAGGAAATAAAATTCGATGATTCAAAGGACACAATTTGGAGGAACGAGCTTGAAGTGTTAGGAATGCATGGTGAATACAAAGGAATTGATGCTTGGACCTTAGTTCTAAACTATATTTGAAAGGAACATGACCAATGATGTGCCAAAAAGACTTGTTATTGATGTCAAGAGTCCGGTAAGATATCTTTATATTAGGCTCATCAATAATATTAGGCAATGGCTATATGCACACGAATCAAGGCATATATGTACACGATTCTGTGTGCGCTTCTTATGCGCACAACTCTGTGCGCAAATGTTCCGTGCGTAGGGGTATTACGGGTGCGCTAAACGACTCAGATTCAACATATTTACGCCTAGCTTCTGCGCACAGATTAAAGAAGTAGCCATTGATTTTTTTGAAATTTTCTTACTTTGTGCGCAGTAGGTCAGCGCACAGGGTTGTGTTATTCGAAAAAAGTAGCTGTTACATGTAAACCTATGCGCTGCGGTTCCGCCCACAAAGGCTTTAGGGTTTGGGTGTGTGCGCTTCGTTTCTGTGCACGGGTCTTTACAGTTTCGGATCCATCCATTTGGACCACAACGGTCATAAATGTGCCTATATAAAGCCATAATCTCTTTGTTTTCAACAAATTCATTCAAAACCTCTTCGTTTCCAACAAATTCATTCAAAATGTATCGTCGTAATAAAAAATCTTGTATGTTAGCGTTGATTAATCAAAGTTGTGAAGATAGTGATTAAGAACACGGTTGGGATAGTGGATCACAAGAAGAGGAAGACGACCCGAACGACGACGAATGGTTGGCTGGTTTCTTAGAAGACGAAGTGTTCGGCGACTGGGATCCGAGTGGTGAATTTGTGGTTATTGTAAAATATGTTATAATTAGTTTCATATGGTAGCTTAATTAGTTTCATAAGCTAGCGCAATTAGTTTCATATATGCTAGCGTAATTAGTTTCATATGCTAGCCTAATTAGTTTCATATGATAGCCTAATTAATTAAATTAGTTTCATATGCTAGCGTAATTAGTTTCAAGTAATGTTTCGTATTTGTTATTTCGGTGGTAGTGTAAATGTTGCTTTTTTTGCTCTACAATTACGTATAGGGGAAAGATTATTTAGATTATTTTAAAACCGCACAAACGTGGGATACTAGGGAAGAATTGTACGAATGGGCGAGAGATAGAGCAAAGGAGTTAGTGATAGCTTTGGTAACGCGTAATTCAAGTCCGTACCAAATAAGTATTGTGTGCGATAAGTTTGGAAAACCAAGATCTGGGAGGCCAAAGGTGAACAAAGAGAATCCAGAGTTGCTTGTTCCTAGGCTTAGAAAGTCTAACTCGAAGAAGTGTGAGTGTAGATTTGAGCTACTGGCAATGCGAAAGAAAAACATTCCCGGGGTTGCAGGAGAAAAATGGATTTTAGGTGTGATAGAAGGTCGGCATAACCATGTGATACTTGCTAGTTTTCATGGGAATACATTCATGGGTCGAATGATGGAGGAGCAAGAGCTTTGTGCTAGGCGGTCGGGAGATGGAACTGGGCGCAAGACGCCAAAAGAAATTATCTCCAAATTGAGGGAAAAGTACCTTGGTAATGTTACTTCAAGGAGACAAGTTGCAAACTTTTTACAGAAGGTGAATTACGAAGATCGCTGAGTGCTAAACGTGACATAGTGGTCCCTTAAGTTTTTGCGTGACCACGACTACGTAGTTCATCCACCTAGAGACACGACAACCGGCGAGGTTGCAATCTTATTCTTTGCTAACCAAGATTCGTTGCGTTTGTTGAAGAAGTACCCGTACGTGGTAATTATCAATGCGGCGTACAAGACAAATAAGTAAGTCTCTACAAAATAGGTCGATATATAGTTCGAATAAACTACACTATATTATGTAGTTATATATGTTAATGTTTCAATAGATATGAAATGTCGCTCGTAGAGATTGTTAGATTCACCAGTACACACAAGACGTTCAACATCGCGTATGCATTCACTAAAGCGGAAAGGATTTATCATTACACATGGATAATGATTCAATTGACGTCATTATTCATAGATTTGGGAGTGATTCCAACGGCTATAATGACAGATTGTGAAGATGTGCTGATAAAAGGGCTTGGACATATCATAAGCTTCGTTTCTTTACGAGGACTTCAAACAGGTAAATATTGATATTTTTTAGTTAAGACGATTATAACATAACGGCTTACTTTCTTAACTTACCCACTTAACTGTTTGTTTGGAGTTGAAGGGATGCACAAGGTTTTGAAAGGTATTATTGGTTCTAGCAGAGGGGGCTTAGCAGAGGGGGCTTTAACAGAGTGATCTTACGGATCCATCATTCAGTCATCCTTCAGATTGATTCAATTAGGGCGAGCATGAACATGTCCCTCTCCAAACGACCAACTAATTTTGATGATCCAACGATGCATCCTCTTGGAAGGGCTATTTTTTCCCGACTATTCTACAAAGTGTCAGACATGTGTTTTGATCATTTGTTGGCATCTTATGAGATCTTACTGTCGGGAGATTATCCTCAAGAATGCACCGACCATTGGGTGAGGAACTATCTTGAGTTGTCGTGCGTCCATCAAATTGCACACGCCATCATTGCAAACACACCCCTGATTGAGGATGACATTCACCCATTCTGGAGGGATTTGTATTGGGACGACACTCATGAAACTGAAGACGACCCAAATCTGAAGGTCTGAATGACCATTATAGAGTTGCGACTCCATGAAATGTTCACCAAGTTGGAACTTGGAACCCTGAAGAAAAGCACGACATATCAGCTAGGTGAGTTTAATCAGGACTTGAAGCATCCTGAACTAACTACCATGAAAGAACCGACAAATGTGAAAAGAAAAGGAAGGCCAATGTAACACCCCCAAAATCACTTGGGAATATTACCGCCAGTGATCCCGGACTTAACCGCCCGAAATCACCCAAGGCTTATCACGGATACCATAAATACAAAACAATTCGAAATAATACAAAACGTTTATGTCATAACTTAACGTTTACAATACAGAAGCGTATTTATATAGTCTTAAATAAAATAGCGGAAGACTTAATTCAAAGATTACATAAAATGTCTTAATCCCAAATCCTTACACAAATCTTATTTAAATAATAAAACGATCCTGTCTTCTGTAACGTCTGACTCCTCTTCACACCGTAGATCCGCCTGATGTGCCGTAATGGGACGAATGACACCAGCCAACCATGCAAGGAAAGGAAACGGTTGGTTAGTCTAATGAAAGACTACACAAGTGGAATTTATGTGAGGTTCTTGTAATCGTGTCTAGTAGCCACATACACTCTCGAGTGAAAGCCGAGAAGTGAAGGACGTTCGATACTCATACCGAATGTTTTATGTGTTTAGAATATGCAACAAGAGAAGACTCCAAAAGATTGAGTCTTATGGGAAGAATATGATTTGGGAACATTATAGTTAATTTACACACAATATGTTTAAAACAACCAACTTAGAATAATGAACTAACGATCAACCTCACTACATATCTTGTGTGAATCACCACACATGTGAATCCAGATTGGAGAGATAGTCACTAAGCAAGAGGCCGGGCGATTTCCACATTGTACTCCTCGCCCGAGGTATATTAATTAGGTGCTCAATCTGCACTTATCCAAAACGTACATTCACGTTATAAGCTTTTAAACCACATCTCATCCCCTCTAGGACATACGTGGACGAATTTATAATGGCACTGGCTAAGTGCACCTCCGCTTATATCCGAATAAGCGGATCGGTCATGACCCAATCAAAGAGGCAATAGGCCATTTCTCATCCTATCCCCTTATATTATCAAGAAGCCGCTAGCCTCCCGCAGGGCATATAGCGCTCCTAAACTACTTATACATGTCATTATTAGGTGCTCAATCTGCACTTATCTTATTCACTTCCAAAACGTACATTCACGTTTTAAGCTTTTAAACCACATCTCATCCCCTCCAGGACATACGTGGACGAATTTATAATGGCACTGGCTAAGTGCACCTCCGCTTATATCCGAATAAGCGGATCGGTCATGACCCAATCAAAGAGGCAATAGGCCATTTCTCATCCTATCCCCTTATATTATCAAGAAGCCGCTAGCCTCCCGCAGGGCATATAGCGCTCCTAAACTACTTATACATGTCATTATTAGGTGCTCAATCTGCACTTATCTTATTCACTTCCAAAACGTACATTCACGTTTTAAGCTTTTAAACCACATCTCATCCCCTCCAGGACATACGTGGACGAATTTATAATGGCACTGGCTAAGTGCACCTCCGCTTATATCCGAATAAGCGGATCGGTCATGACCCAATCAAAGAGGCAATAGGGCATTTCTCATCCTATCCCCTTATATTATCAAGAAGCCGCTAGCCTCCCGCAGGGCATATAGCGCTCCTAAACTACTTATACATGTCATTATTAGGTGCTCAATCTGCACTTATCTTATTCACTTCCAAAACCTACATTCACGTTTTAAGCTTTTAAACCACATCTCATCCCCTCCAGGACATACGTGGACGAATTTATAATGGCACTGGCTAAGTGCACCTCCGCTTATATCCGAATAAGCGGATCGGTCATGACCCAATCAAAGAGGCAATAGGGCATTTCTCATCCTATCCCCTTATATTATCAAGAAGTCGCTAGCCTCCGCAGGGCATATAGCGCTCCTAAACTACTTATACATGTCATTATTAGGTGCTCAATCTGCACTTATCTTATTCACTTCCAAAACGTACATTCACGTTTTAAGCTTTTAAACCACATCTCATCCCCTCTAGGACATACGTGGACAAATTTATAATGGCACTGACTAAGTGCACCTCCGCTTATATCCGAATAAGCGGATCGTTCATGACCCAATCAAAGAGGCAATAGGGCATTTCTCATCCTATCCCCTTATATTATCAAGAAGCCGCTAGCCTCCCGCAGGGCATATAGCGCTCCTAAACTACTTATACATGTCATTCACAACAACACACAAAGTCCATCTATCACCCTACGGTAATAATAATATATAGGTCGTTCTAGCATCATATACAACCTAATAATAATGATTTATTTTTATTCACATCATTAATATATAAGTTCCCATGCAAACAAAAGATTATATTTACCCCAACTTATTAACAATTCAAATTAATTGTTAAGTAAGACGAATATGGAATAAAGAGTAAGAGCGAACCGCCACTTGCCTTATTGACGAACGAAGGATTGGATTCGAAACGAAGCGTAAGAACTCGTCTACTTTGCTCGGTCTTCTAGAATCCCGATCTTGAATACGGTACCCAAATCACAAGAATAAACAATAATCAATAATTTAATTGATATTATAATTCTATTAATTATATCAACTAAACAAGATTAGATAATGTTAATTAATTAATTAAATCATTTACTTAGTAACAAGCACGTGGGCTAAAGTTTCTATTTGAAACATATATTACGTGAGCTTCTTCATGAGATCATCACATGAATTGGAATTGGGCTTCCTGGTATATTAACCAAACTCAGTCCAATAACAAAGCTCGGCCCACATCTCCCTCTCAAGCAATGGACTTGTCTGAAGACCCAAACCAACTCGAATACAAATTGGTCGGTTGATTTAAATCCAAAAACCGGTTCAATCCACTAGATATAGAAACATGAATATATTCAAACCCGTCATCTACCTCGCTTCAATCTGAAGCTTCTGCCGTGGTGTTTTAATGGCGAAACAGGGAATTTCAGTCCACGATTCCGACCACGAAAAACGACGGTATTGGTCTCCGGGGAAAGGTAGGTTTCCGAAGATAACTTCCTGGATAAGAATCGGCGTTAAAGTCGATTAAACGGTATCGAAATAATATCGAAACGGTATCGAAAAACGATATCGAGACTTACCGATATCTAACCGATTAGGCTCAGGATCGATACGCGAGCGGATCTCGGTATTCTGGGTTGAACAAGCGACTGAAAAATGAGACAAATATCACTAGATACTCTTTCAAAATTCTCAAGAAAACTTTGAAGAAAACAGAGGAATACGAGGGAACATATATGGGTATACCTTCTCTGTTCTTCAGAGACGAAACGAAGGCGACTCCTTCTTCCTTGAAGGAAGAACACGAACAAAGAAGTGAGGAGAGAACAATGGAGTTCTCTGTTTTGAAGGTAAAGAAGGCTCTCGGTTTGAAAGCAGAGGAGAGGAGTAGAGGTGGAGGCGTGAGATTAACGAACGAAGGAAGCTACATTATATAGTGTCTTCCTCAAAAATTAGAGACCTAATTATTTACCATTTAGGAAGAAATTATGGCTTCAAGGGAGCGTCTGGATAATCTCAAGAACGGAACAATTGAAATAGGGGAGGGAAAATGGAAAGCCGATCTTGGATTTCTGGGAAGGAAGAGAATTGGGTTAAATCCCAACTTTTACCCCCACTTAAATCGATATTACAAGGACGGCCCTAACTTAATTTTAAATTAAGTGTGGCACCTAAACTTTGTAAAGAATAACGAATTTGGCTAAATAATTATCTATTTTTATTCTTCGCAAATTGAAATTACAAAAATACCCTTCATAGAGATATAGGGATATTAAAGCCAAAGGATGCAAAGAACAAGGATAAGGAGGAGGATGACAGTGAAAATGACAAGGAGGATGACATAGAACAAGAAGAGATGGAGCAGTATGAGAAGGAGGAAGCAAAGCAGAAATCAAAAGGAAAGAAGAAATCAAGCGGTACAGGAGCAAAACGGCCAGGTCGTCCTAAAAAGGAGGAGGATGACAGTGAAAATGACAAGGAGGAATCGAGAGAGAAGAGTTGTTTTGAGCACAGACAGGAAGAGCTGGAGCAGTATGAGAAGGAGGAGGCAAAAAAGAAATCAAAGGGGAAGAAGAAGGCAAACAATACAGGAGCAAAACGACCAGGTCGTCCTAGAAAGCAAACAACGACATCACTTCCTGTGGTCATTGAGGCCGAGGAGTTGCATTCTCAACCCCTACCCGACCTATCACAGCCTGGAGGATCCAACTATACTGACTTCGATCAGTGCCCTGAAGAACTTGGTTTTCCTCTCATTCATATGGGGATTGACTTTGGCATTGACAATTTGGATGATTTTTGGCTTTCGTACATCACAGATGTTAGACAGGTACGTTCTGACGGACATTGTGGTTATAGGTCAATGGCCTTACTTCTGGGAAGAAAAGAACAAGAGTACGGAAACATTCGACGTGAGTTGGTAACAAGAGTACGGAAACATTCGCCATAAAAAGAACACCCAAAAAAAGGATTCAAATGGATCCAAATTCATTATATCTCATACCAAAACGGATTTGTTTCTCATGACGATTCATGAAGTTTCGTTGGGATCGTCTCAAAATCGAAACGCATATGTTTCCTATGTAGATTAATGATCTTTTGCTAAAGCGAAACAGAGGTGTTTCTATGTAGATTCATGATGTTTTGTTGGGATCATTCCTCATACCGAAACAGATATGTTTCTCGTGTTGATTCATGATGTTTTACCAAATTGAAACGTGTTCGTTTCACAAATCGAAACAGATATGTTTCTCATTAGATTTATGATGTTTTGCTAACGAGAAACAAAGATCTTTCTAATGTGGATTCATGATGTTTTACCAAATTGAAACATGTTCGTTTCACAAATCGAAACAGAGATGTTTCTCATTAGATTTACGATGTTTTGCTAACGCGAAACATAGATCTTTCTAATGTGGATTCATGATGTTTCACCAAAAAACCGAAACGTGATCGTTTCACAAATCGAAACAGAGATGTTTCTCATTAGATTTATGATGTTTTGCTAACGCCAAACAGAGATCTTTCTAATGTGGATTCATGATGTTTCATCAAATTGAAACGTGTTCGTTTCTTCAAATAAAAAACAAATATGTTTCTATATAGATTCATGATGTTTTGCTAACGCGAAACATAAATGTTTTTATGTAGATTCATGATGTTTTCTCATGCCAAAACGGGTTCGTTTCTCCTAGCGAAACGGATTCGTTTCTCATATCAAAACGGTTTCGTTTATACTATCGTTGTATGTATATATGGTCGAGAGAGTATAACAAACTCCAAAAGAAAATTGATTTAATCTATTCTTCATTTTCGTTATATAAGAAATGAGTGGAAAATTAAGAGGCATAGATCCTCTCCTCTTGAATTTGTGATAAGCTCTCGATATATATGTCAACATGATATGTCAAAATTAGGTTCCATGACCTTGACTAACATAGTTGGGCTTTATCATGATTTAATTTAAGAAAAATCAATAAACAAGATAAGATTTTGGCAGTCTTGTGCAAAGCTTATAAGAGAGGCACATATTTTCCAAGTTGATCGAGAATGGACAACAAATTCACCCATTTGATGGACATTATTTGTAAATGAGTCACCCAAATGACTGATTGAAAGTGTATAAACTACGGAGATTTGATTTCATTATATATAAACGGATACGTAGGACGTTCGTTACAAAAATATAAAAGAGTAATGAATTCAATCACATACCCAAATTTAAGAACAAAAACAAAAACGTTCTATTTCTAGAACTACGTGTGATTTGATCCCTTTTAAAAGGGTACATAGGAAATTCGATATAAAGTTATCACTCATCGAGTTCAATCACAAACAAAAACCCAAATAAAATTCATCAAAATGTTTTAACATATATAGTGAAAAGTTAGACAGCCCTTCCTAGAAGGTGGGTTTAATCTCTTTCACGACGTACAAATGATAGTTGGATCGCGTATAGGAAACCCTTCCTAGAAGGTGGGCTTAGACTCGTTCCTCTGATGTACGATAAACAAATCACTCTGAACTACGTAAGGCTTGATCCTTCTTTAGAAGGTACGTAGGCAACCCGACATAACTCGGGTGCAACCCAAATCATAAAACAAATGTATAAGTGTTCAACGTATCTGTATTATTAGGATTGTAAAGATATACAGATAAGGGTCGAACTCAAATAAAATCAAATAAGATGTGTTTGTGCATAGTTGTTTTCTTTTAACAATTTTTGCCTAACAATTATGTTGGGATGCTCCGACCATTTGCTTACCGCTAAGGTGTAGAACAGAAAACGATGATCCTCCACGACAGATTTTCGGCATGGCACACGTAGGCAACCGTGACCACTTCATACCGGTAAAGTAGACAATTTTACTTGATAGTTATGTAATCATAGTTTTTTGTTTAATATCTAAAGTCGCTTGTGTTTTTATAGGTGGCGTTGATGGTTGGTTCGCCACTACCGCATACTCCCGATTCGTGGAAGAAACACGCAGATCCCAACATTCAATGGTGGGAAGAAACATTTGCGGACAATTTGAGGATGTATCGAGAGTACCGCATTTCAAATGGTCGGGCACCAGATCCATTCATGTATAAAGGAGGGACCGAACCCGTTGACATATCTGACAGAGTGAGATTGACATGTAATAATTAGAAGACATGTTTTACCTTGTAATGTTGAAAGCATCTCAATCTCGTTAGTAATATTAGAAGACGTTGAAATATTACTGTTTTGGAACGGTACCATTCCAATGGCCGGAATCTCATATATATAGAGTTTATTATATCTTATCTTACAATCATATGCTAGCCTAATTAGTTTTTAATGTTTTGTATTTGTTATTTTGGAAGTAGTGTAATTGTTCTTTATATTACAATGAATGGATCAGATTGCATTGGAATTTCTTAACACATTAGAGAGACAAACAAGCGACAATGAAAATACATAATGAAAGTACATAATGAAAGTACTTAATGAAAGTACACAATGAAAGTACACAATGCGCATAACATTAGATGTCTACGATTTAGGCGTCGTCGGAAGAAGAGGAAGAGGATTCGGAAGCAAAGGGGTAAGGCCAAACCATCAGCTGTAATTTTTTTCTTTAATATTAAACCTTTCCATCAGGACCTTCACTCTTTTGTCAGTCTTCTTTTTCTTGATGATTAATTTCCTGATAGCACGTAAAGTAATAGGGGTATGCTCTGGATCAATAAACCTGATTCTGAAGAAACAATCGCATGCATAATTCCTTCATCCATACTGGTCAGGCATATCTTCGTCATTGCTAACGTACACATTACGCATTTGGAGACACCTTCTTGTACCACTACACACTATCTGTGGAGTGTCAGGCTTCACACGTCTTGGTGATGATGATGATGATGCCATATTCGTAGTTATGTTATGCCAAATAAAAAGTAAAACTTCAGTTATAAACATGAAAGCATATACAAAAATGAACAAAAGAAAAATTTACCGATTAAGTAGGAAAACTTCGATTATTTCTCTAGTTGAGATGGATGAACTAGTTGAGATGGATGAAGAAATCACCACCTTCACACAGTTGGTTTTATAGGTAGTTCCGTATATGGTGCGCGTTGCTTCTGCGCACAAGGAGTTACCGATTCAAAATAACGGTAACTTTTTATGCACCATATACCTGCGCACAGATGTTTAACGGTAACTTTCTGTGCGCGTTACAACTGCGCACATAAAGTTACAAATTCAAAAAGTTTGAAATTATGTGCTCTTCACAACGGCGCGCGGTTGAAATTTGGTAACTTTCTGTGCGCTCTACCACTGCGCACCAATGTTTACAGATTATATTGGGCTCGAAACGATAAAGGCCTTACTGGACCTTAAGAAGGCTTAAGGCCCAATTAGGCGGAACGATGCCCAAACGACGTCAGAATGAAATGAAACTTGTTTTCAATGCATATTATAGCTATTAAACCATGTAGGTAACGTCAATTTAAAATCTCGTACTCTTCAAGTAGCACCTCCTTTGTAAACCCTTAAGGCCTTTTAAGGTCCAATAAGGCGGAACGATGCCCAAACGACGTCAGAATGCAATGAAACTTGTTTTTCAATTCATATTATAGCTATTTAACCTTGTCGGTAACTTCAAGTCGAAATCTCGTACTCTTCAAGTAACACCTCCTTTGTAAACCCTTACTAGTCTTTAAATCTTCTAACTTGCTGCGATATGAATGGTCTACCATATCGATGTTGATTATGTTTGAAAAACTTATAAAAATTAGTGTTATTAGGCATATAAGGTCTCCCCGTCATAAAAAGTGGCTCGAAAATACGTGTAAACGCTAAAAGGCCTTAATGGACCTTAAAGCCTTTTAAGGTCCAATAAGGCAAAACGATGCCCAAACGACGTCAGAATGCAATGAAACTTGTTTTCAATGCATATTATAGCTATTTAACCTTGTTGGTAACTTCAAGTCGAATCTCGTACTCTTCAAGTAACACCTCCTTTGTAAACCCTTACTAGTCTTTAAATCTTCTAACTTGTTGCGATATGAATGGTCTACCATATCGATGTTGATTATGTTTGAAAAACTTATACAAATTAGTGTTATTAGGCATCTAAAGTGCATATAAGGTCTCCTCGTCACAAAAAGTGGCTCGAAAATACGCGTAAACGCCAAAAGCCCTTAATGGATCTTAAAGCCTTTTAAGGTCCAATAAGGCGAAACGATGCCCAAACAACGTCAGAATGCAATGAAACTTATTTTCAATGCATATTATAGCTATTTAACCTTGTTTATAACTTCAAATCGAAATCTCGTACTCTTCAAGTAGCACCTCCTTTGTAAACCCTTACTAGTCTTTAAATCTTCTAACTTGTTGCGATATGAATGGTCTACGATATCGATGTTGATTATGTTTGAAAAACATATACAAATTAGTGTTATTAGGCATATAGAGTGCATATAAGGTCTCCCCGTCACAAAAAGTGGCTCGAAAATACGCGTAAACATTAAAAGACCTTAATGGACCTTAAGGCCTTTTAAGGTCCAATAAGGCGGAACGATGCCCAAACGACGTCAGAATGCAATGAAACATGTTTTCAATGCATATTATAGCTATTTAACCTTGTCGATAACTTCAAGTCAAAATCTCGTACTTTTGAAGTAACACCTCCTTTGTAAACCCTTGCTAGTCTTTAAATCTTCTAACTTGTTGCGATATGAATGGTCTACCACATCGATGTTTATTATGTTTGAAAAACTTATAAAAATTAGTGTTATTAGGCATATAAAGTGCATATAAGATCTCCCCCGTCACAAAAAGTTGCTCGAAATTAGTGTAATGCAAACATTCTACTGTGTGCAACTCAAATGCGCACATGTTTTTGTGCGCAGACCGAATGCGCACATGTTTCTTTGCGCATGTATTAAGCGCACAGATTGTGACCGTTGAAATTTGACCGTTGTGTTTGCGGAACATCTGCGCACGCAACGGTCAAATTACATCAGCCAAAATCCAAGCTATAAAAGGAGGGCCAACTCTACCTCAATTCACCAATCTTACCAATCTCACCATTTTCCTCTTAACACTCGATAATGTCGCACAGTTCATCAGCAAGCAATGCAATTCTTTATTGTCAATGTGATCGACAAGCGGTAATGAGGAGTTCAGAAGGACGAAGAAACCTCGCTCGAAGGTTCTGGACATGCGCTGCTACTGGTGGTTACATTTGTGACTTCCGCGAGTGGATCGATCCACCACACCCTTATTACTCCTTAGCTACAATAAGAGACCTACTCTCCAAGATACGTATGTTAGAGGAGGAAAATGTCAATCTTAAGGCGACCTTGGCTGCCAAACGTTAGTCTCGCAGAGTTGTTGTAATCGTTAGTTAAGTGGTTGTTGTAATCGTTAGTTAAGTCGTTGTTGTAATCGTTAGTTAAGCGGTTGTTGTAATCGTTAGTTAAGTCATTGTTGTAATCGTTAGTTAAGTAGTTGTTGAAAACGAAAAATAAATCCGAAGTAAACATGCATAGCACTAAACAAAGATATGGTGAGGAAGACCAACCGTTAAGATCCCTAAACCGATGATTGGTTTCGGTGTTCCGAGTCAGCCAAATGTACGAACTAATAGGAGTTTGGAAACTGATTATTAGTTGGTACATATCGCTGACTCTCAACATTGAAACCAATCATCGGTTTAGGGATCTTAATAGGCTGGTCTTCCTCACCATCTCTTTGTCTAGTGCTATGCCTGTTTACTTTGGATTTATATTTAGTTTTCAAGTCAATATAGTTTTTCAAGTCTTGTTGTTATAATTTGTAGTTGCATCATTGTTCCAATTGTTCGTAGTCGTTTTTGTGGTCGATACATTATTCGTTTTCGACATTCAAACAAGCAAAACATCAAAATTAAGATCATCACACAAGCAAAAGACATACATAAAACATCAATCATACATAAAACATGGTGTATCTAACAAGCAATCCATCAAACAAAAACATAAGTGCAGCGTCTAATCCTGAGTCTCCTGAGTATAAGGCGGAGCATCTCCCCGAGGCACATCATCCTGAGTCATATCATCCCGAGACGCATCCTCCTGAGTCGTATCATCCTGAGTGCCACATCCACTCCCCTGGCCTCTCTCGTGAACAGAATCTCGGAAAACACGAGGTGGTGGTGCCATCTGCGATGCACGTGGGGGAGATGGTGCCAAAGGTGCCTGAGGTGCCTCTAAGACTTCAAGCCATAATCGAATCACCTCGTTAGTGCTCGATGGTCGATCCGAGATAGGGGTGTCTAGAAAAGAGTGCATCATGGCTTGAAGGATCTGACAACGCTGTAAACGAAACGTAAATTTAATAAGATTATGGTCTAAAGCTAGGTTTTGTAGAAACTTTATAAAATTATAACATACTGCAAATGCATCGACAGACATTGGGGTATATCCATAGCGAGGCGGGCGATCATGTCTCCCAGAGGATGGATCGACGATGGGATGTGAGAACTGGTCCAGCCAATCCAGATAGTCATCAACCATCTTCCATGCTGGTACAACATTCGGCCCATCTAGATCGATCAGAGGCCTCGGCTCTGCGTCCCATGCTCCTAGAAGCTTAGCTGGATAAACGACCTCATAAGTCGTCATATCCCTGTTGCGTACCCATGACACCGGCTGAATGGGAGGGTCGGGAACGGGCTGAGCCAATCCAAACTCCCGCAGGACTCTCCTAGGGTTATACGCCTCATGAAATTTCCAGATACCCAATACGCCCTCAAATCTCGTAGGAGAAACCTCTGGTGAGTTAAAGTCCAAACCTCTCCATGGCTGCCAGTTAACCTGAAACAAATAACAAGACAAATTAGACACGTACTAAAATAATCAAATGAAAAATATAAGAAATTAAATCCAAACCTGCTCATATCTCATGTTGTCGATCATGCGACGGATGGCTACCAAACGCCCACTATCCGAGCTAAGTGGTGTATAAAATCCTGCAGCAGCTTCTCCATGGGAGAATGCAGGGTTCGTGACAAAGTGATCACGAAAATGGGGAAAGTATGCCCAGATCCAGCACTACATATCAACAATTACACATTATTAGTAAAACTACGAAAATAACTAAAAGTTATTCACCAAGACGTTAAAGATGATCGATCTTACCATCAGAAGAATCCCACATGAAGTAATCCCCATCGCCTCGGCTCTAGATGCAGACCCTAAATTGAGATACACTAACGCAAGTATGCCGGCTCGCCATGCAATGTCCCCTGTATGCTCATGGTTGATAACAAACTTCGCGTACTGGAACTTGACACCCTTTGTCGACCTGTCCACCAAGACAGTCGAGCCCAGAAGCAAGAGAAGATAGATAGTGGCAATGCGACTCTCATTCCTGACTGGTGCAACAAACAAAACTCTCAACCGAGCATTGAGGGCATCGAAATGAATGCCACCGGAACTATAACAATTCTTCATGGCCTCAGTCGTCTGACCCATAGCCTCCCTAAGCAGAGCGTAGATCTGGTCATCTGTCATATCTGAATTGCAGCTACGACCATGTACCCTCCTCCGCTGAAATATGAGGCTCATACTCATGACACTGTGCAGATCTGTAGTGTACCCTCAGGACCTTCCTAGCCTAAATAAGTATAGAAAAACAACAACTCAGATTGGTAAATATGAAACCTTAAGTTATATAAGTATACATAAATGTTGTTGAACATACCGGATCAAACAGAGCCGCATCAGCCTTGGGCTCATCCTCTGGCTTCTCATCAGCAACAGCCTGAGGTGGCTGAGCATCTCCTACTCGTCGTCTCTGCCTGGGACGACGACCACCTCTAACTGGAGCGGCAACCTCCTCAATAGCAGCCTCCTCATCGGCAGCCTCCTCAGCAGCTCCCTCAGCAACAGCTCCCTCACCATCAACTCCCTCATCAGCACCTTCCTGTCCTCTCCCTCTCCATCTCCCTCTTCCTCTCCCTCTGCCACCACCTCTGCCTCTGCCTCTACCTACAGCTTCCCCCGCAGGGACACGCCTCCTAGCCTGCACTGGAGGCACCAATGGTACATCGGGAGGGAACCCTGGAAGAGGACCACGCGACCATATATACCTCGCTATATGTGTCTCATAAGAATACAGTAGGTGAGGCGCACGTGGACGGCAAATGTCCTGCATCGACTCCCCGAGCCAAGGAAAATATGTCGGTGGGGCATGGTCATCGTCGTCTAAATCTCCCAACACTGGCTCTGAAGATGCGACCGTAGGTGGAGAAACCGATATTGCTGTATGATCTGAAGTGGGAGGGACAACATCCTGAAACAGAGGTGCGTCGCTGATATAATAGTCATCTGTGGTCATCTCCATGTCTGTAGGCATGTGCGTCTCTAATGGAGTGGGATCAATGGGGTCCTGTTTGTAGCGAAATTACCAACGAGATGATAACTAAGCAATTGTAGGGCAAAGATCAAACTTTACGGTGCGAACACTTCATCTAGAAAACACCATTGATAAAAGAGAGAGAACTCGAGATACTTGTGTATTACTTGGGGAGAAAAGGCTGCCTTACAATGATAAGGGAGCCCTTTATTTATAGGCAAACCCTAGTTCTATCTTTAAGGAAAAAATCTTATCTTTTTCCTTATATCTTTAACCTAATATAAAACATGGTAAAATATATTATTTCTAATATATTTTACTATTTACATAATGAATATTAAATAAAACACATAAATATTCTCAACCGACTTTATCTCGATCTCGACGACGCCTTTATACTCGTGATTTCTCATACTCGTCGTCGTCTACGCGTAGCTCTTCTCGTCGACGTACTTAATCTTCACGTAGGTGACCTTGGGAACTCGTAGATAATCAAGGGAACTCTTAGTTGATCTCGTAGGTGATCTTGTAGGTGATCTTATCTATCTCGTAAATGATGTCGGGGACCATGTTGATGGTGTCACGGTGATGAATGACCTTGGGAGCCTCGTTAAAACCTCTTCTTAGGAAAACCTCATGGGAAAAACCATGAGAAGAGTAAAAAGAGTACTCTGTGCATAACTTTGTGATGTCGACAATCATGTTACTTGCTTGGATGTCTTCTATTGGTCACCCCGTCTTCATGTACATCCCAACGCGTTGACCTTACGAACACGTCGCAACCGTAGTGGTATTTATAGGCACAAACAATACTCCTAAGGTGTTTTGCTGACGAAATCCATAAGTCAGGGAAATGCCTTCACTCCTTCAATGCCTTCTCTTAATCTCAACGCGTTGCTGCTATAACTTGATGCTCGGAACTCTATTGCTTCATAATCAGCTCCCTGAACTCGTGTTCTACGTTTAAACATGTCTTTTCTTTCTAACTGGCGATAGGCGATCTGGATCTTGGGCTTCTTACGCCTTCTTTGGAGAGAATCAACTTCGTGCTTTAATCGACTCTGAAATGTTTGCGGGCCAGATATGAAATCATGGCTAATGAGGACTTCGTAAGTGAATTCGTTGCTTCACCATACTTTGAGTTCTGGCGTCTCTTCTTATGATGCTACTTCTTAACTTCCGTGTCTACTTTGACATACTTTTTTCATAACGTGCTCTTTTTTCTCTTTGGCGATTCTACGCGTTCTTACTTTCAACGTGTATGTTATAGCACCTCGGCGTGTTCTTACTTTCAACGTATCTCTTATAATTACGTCACCCCTTGCAGCTGGGTGTTGGCCTCTATTGCCTGGAGTCTTACTAGAAGTTGGAGAGAGAGATAGGCTTGCTCGAGGTGAAGCTTGTAGACGAGCAATGGAGATACGTGAAGAAGAATAACTAAGTACAAGAAGGTCTTGAGCAACGTACCCGGGATGAATAGATTGTGCTTATCAGTTTAGGAATGTGCAGTCATTCTTGCTCTAATGACTCAAGGACGCCGTGACTTTCTTGCTCTGATAACGATTATGTCATAGGTCCGACCCCTGGTGGCGTTTTCATGGCGGCACAACTTGATCTTCATGCGATGCTCTTAGATTGCTTCGAGTCTTAAGGAGATATAACAAGAATGTTCTGGAGAACGCGTCGGGAGACGTCTTTGGAGAACACGCTGCACATCTGGGAACGCATTGGCGATGATACATTGTGTCGACTACACTGAATTTTACTTAATACTTTTGGGTGCACTGCTTCTCTTGAATGTCTTTCTTAGACTTGTTCGGTGATAACTTCGACCTCATCGTGCTTTCAGTCGTACTAATTCTTCTCGTGACTAGATCATGCTTGCTTCTCTCAGGAGAATTCTTTGAGATGCTTTTATTTTCTTACGGAGATGAAATTTTATTATATTCATTGCGATGCTTTTGATCGTGTTCTTCGTCTTTTGGGCGTTCTCTACGCGTTGAATTTGGGTGATCTTGGCCAACTCGTGATTGTCGTTCTCGTTCATATTCTAGCTCTTGGATTTTTTCTGAACTCTTGCTTTCGATTGAGATTCCTTTGTCTCGTCTTTCTTTGTTGCAAACTCTTCCTTTTATCTTGCGTGACGTTTTCGACTTCACATGATCTTCTTTGGCGATAGCGTATTCGTCTATGGGTTGAACGAGTAATTTTTCTCTTTGGATCGTCTTGACAATACTTCTATCTTTCTTGTTTCCTTGAGTGGTCCTACCCCTTTTGGTAGGTTTGACTTAGGCTCTCCGTAGACTAGGTTAGAGCTACCAAAGACCCTTGGGCTTGCTTTACTTGTTATATCTTGCACTTTGTTTCTTGCGTCGTGCGCGTTATTCTTCGCGTCGGAGACATCTTGGGAGCTTGCTCTTTCTTTGGTTTTGATGTTTTATGTGCTATGCTTTGGTACGCGTATCTTGCTCTGCATACGTGTAAAACTTTTTCTTTTTGACTTTAACTTCCGTGACCCCTTACGCGTAGCTCGTTTGTGAGTGCGTAGGTTTGGTCCTTGGCTTTCGCTTTTGCTACTTTATCTTTAGGGTGTGGTTTTCTACCCATGGTATTACACTTTGTTCGTAGTGAACGCGTTAGAGAGTTTTACTTACTTGATAGGGTGGTACGGTCATTGCGGCTGCTTTTGTTATTTGTCGGCTTATATGAAGGTTGGGTCCAACAATTCCTCCGAACCCTGAAGCGAGTGGCGGACATAGGTCAGCGTGTGATTTTATCAGCTTGTGACGTTACCCCTTACTTTAAGGTGGATCCTTTGCCTCACGCTAGCGTTAGGTCGACGTCGAACTCTTTTAATCGACGAGCATATTCATTGTGTAGCGTCCGATTTCTCGATTGTTAGGACTTACGATGCCGGTGGACGCATCCCTGTCGGTTTGGCGTTTTGCCCGTGGATTCATGACTCTCAGAGGGGCCGTGGAAGGCGCAAGTACGCGTTCCTGGAGAGTGGTCGTGGCGATAGATAAATAGAATTTGAGATAACTTCACAGGTTCTCAAACTCCTCCACCAACTCCTTTGCCCACTACTAGTGTTATTAATTTATCAAATCACATTTATATTGTTATCTGTCTTATCATGTCAACATCTGTTATTTTTCTCCCTTCCACTTGGGCTAGCCCAAATTCGAGATTGATTACGAACATGATATAATCTGAGTTTTTGTCCAATTTGTACTTGTCCTGTAAATACATTTTTATGTTAATAATTTCAACTGGTTAACAAGATTACACGCATACAAGTAAAATAGTTTTTTAAGTGTAAGTTCACTGGTTCATAAGTTCATAGGTTCACAGGTTTACATGTCAAAACTTATAAACCTACAAGTTGGAAGTCATGGTAATGCAACTTAAAACTTATGAGCCTCGAAGTAGAACTCATGACTTCTCTCTTTCAAGATCACACATTTTATTGTTTTTAGGTTCACACATTTTATTTTGTAGGTTCATGTCTTTTTCTTTTGAACCTACATGAGTAAAGCAGTGAACCGATATGGGAAAATCATTGAACTTGTTTCAATGTATCACTGAACAACTATAAACCTCTAGTGTACAGTTTATGAACCATTAGTATAAATTTGGTGAACTTCAGTATACATTTAATGTGAACCTGTGAAGTTAACTTTGTGGCCCTACGAAAATAGCATTCTTCATGAACCTAACATATTTATTAATATTACGAAGCGCCTATATACACGCGACTTTTTCACTATATGCACGCCAATATGTGCGCAGGTGTTTTGCGCATAAGTATGTGCGCTGTTGTTTTGCGCATAGGGGTATTTTGGGGATAAATTTGAAAATGCTGGCGTGGCCTGACAAATATATGCGTTGTTGTTCTGCGCACATAAGAAGTTATGCGTAATTGTTCAACGCACAACTTCTGAGAATCCGAAACGTTGTGCGCTAAACAACAGTGCAAAACATATGTGCGCAAATCAACAACGCACAAGGGCTTTAAACCCCAACTGCGCAGCTTCTTCTTCTCCACTTACAATCTCGATGGCGCCCTCACCTTTTCCCCCCTTCCGATCGTTTCCCTCCTCTAAACACAATTTTGTCAATGGATTCTCAACCACCTCATTCTTCCGCTCCCGACGATACCCTTTCTGTCCCGATCCCTATACCTCCGGCGACCTTAGTCACGACGGAGCCACCTCCGGCTACCTCCGTCACGACGGAGGCACCTCCGGCTACCTTGCCCGATGCTAAAACCTTGGCGGATGGCGGTATGTGACTCGAGCTGTGTTGGCAGCGGCTAATGAGGCTCCGACGACGGCTCCGGCGACTATTCCTGCGACAACGTGGGCACGGGTGACGGGTCGGGTTCCGGCAACTCGGGTTCCAACGTCGACGACTACGAAACCGGGTTTCGAGACACCGCACGAGCTTCATTCGGTATGTAATTTCTAAACCCGCTTTTTTTAAATTTTAATCGTATTAAATTTTGAAAATTGAATAGTTAGTAATTGTTGTGTTTATTATATAATTTCGTAAATAATGTAATAGAGATTCAGGGGCTTTAGGATTCATAATTAATTGTAATTATTAATATCTACGAATTGTTAATAATTTGTAAGAATTCCTATTAGTAGTGATTATAAATTTTTAGTAATTATGAATTAAATATTAGAAACTTAACAGTCATAATTAGTTATGACTTAATTGTTAAGTTTCTAAGCATTCCTATTAAAAAATTTAGTTAGATATAAAGAATTTGATTATGAAGTTTCAAAATATTTCCGAATATTTTTCCGAATATTTTAGTATGAATTAGTCATGCTAAAATTGTAAAAACATGTAGATTATACAAGCTGTCATGGATCAGACTGGCTTTACGATGCCCGCACCAGTACCCAAACGGCTCCCACGTCGTCATAATATGGCATCCGGTGTGCGACTATTCCATGATATGCATGTTTTCGACATGACATCCGATAGGATTCCTGACCGTCGTGAGCCAGAGGATGAGTACGACGAGGCACAACAGCAGCAACAGATAGATCGTGAGCATATGGAGATAGATGGACAGACAAAGGATTGTAATGTCGACGTAAATTTTCCTGGTCGGTATCTTACAGCATGAGACCTGTTTGTGCCTATAAATACCACTACGGTTGCGACGTGTTCGTAGGGTCAACGCGTTGGGATGTACATGAAGACGGGGTGACCAATAGAAGACGTCCAAGCAAGTAACATGATCGTCGACATCACGAAGTTAAGCACAGAGTACTCTTTTTACTCTTCTCATGGTTTTTCCCACGAGGTTTTCCTAAGAAGAGGTTTTAACGAGGCTCCCACGGTCATTCATCACCGTGACACCATCAACATGGTCCCCGACATCATTTACGAGATAGATAAGATCACCTACGAGATCAACTACGCATTCCCTTGATTATCTACGAGTTCCCAAGGTCACCTACGTGAAGATTAAGTACGTCGACGAGAAGAGCTGCGCGTAGACGACGACGAGTACGAGAAATAACGAGTATAAAGGCGTCGTCGAGATCGAGATAAAGTCGGTTGAGAATATTTATTTCTTTTATTTAATATTCATTATTTAAATAGTAAAAGATATTAGAAAGAATATATTTTACCATGTTTTATATTAGGTTAAAGATATATGGAAAAAGATAAGATTTTTTCCTTAAAGATAGAACTAGGGTTTGCCTATAAATAAAGGGCTTCCTTATCATTGTAAGGCAACCTTTTCTCCCCAAGTAATACACAAGTATCTCGAGTTCTCTCTCTTTTATCAATGGTGTTTTCTAGATGAAGTGTTGCCACCGTAAAGTTTGATTTTTGCCCTACAATTGCTTAGTTATCATCTCGTTGGTAATTTCGCTACAAACAATGGCGTCCACCGTGGGGCATGATTAAAAAAGTGTCTTCTTTTCATCAAAAGAAACCATCTATTCTTCACAAAAAAGTCAAAACCTAACGAGCCTTCAAAGATCAAAGAAGAAGATCAAAATCCGAAATCATTCCTGGTTCACGTAGCTGTCTGCAACACAATTTTGAAGATCTCGTATCTCTCTCGTCCGATGTCCAAATTCAATGAAATTTTGAGGGATTAAATTAGACTTCAATATCGGTCGAATGGCATTGGAAACATGCAATTCCGAATTTTCTACAGAGCAGACCGACATAAACAAGATGACTGCAGAATCCAGAAAGTTGTTTGTTCTCCAAGAAAGATTTCTCTTTCACCAAAACGGTAATATCTATCCATAATCTTCTTCCTTTGAGTTCTAAAAGGTTCAACTCTATTATATCCATATCAATTCAGAATAAGTTGCATAGAAATCATACTAAAGGAAAATTCTTAAGTTCATTATCATGAGATTTCCATATCTAGATTTGCATATTCACCATAGAAAAGCATGTTAGACTTAATCTAAAGATTAAATCTTTCTTATTCTTATTTGAGATTCAAGATTATAGTATGAGAATCTAAAAAGATCAGAATCTTATGGTTAAGTAGAAGTTCATAAAGTTTGTACCTTGATAAAGCATAATATACATCTACTTAAGCACGTCGTGATGTTTTTGCTTGCATATGATGATAACGATGCCGTATCTCGCTCGTAAACGTCGAGTGAACTATCAAAAGTTTTCAAGAAATCAAGGAAATCAGATAAGGATTAAAAAGATTATGTAAGACCCTCCAAGAAGACAATCAAGGCGCTAAGACGCCATGAACAACACGTTCCTGAGACGTCAAAGACAATGTCAGACGAACTCCTCTCCAAAGGCAAGAAACACCGCGTTGCTTTATTCCCATCTCCATGACAAGGGGTAATATCTCCACAAGTTTGGTACGACCATGACGATGTCTAAGGAACGCGACGTCCAAGAAGTCAATTACAAAGGCTAAAGATAGATGATACATCTCGATCTAATCACAACTCATAAGCTAAGTTCTCTACTTATTTATTCTATATCTTTATTCAAATACCAAGTTTCCATGATCATATCTCACCTTAACGTGCATGATAAATAAGATTCAATTAGCATAAGATGCATGTTACCTTCATATACGCTCATAAACTGAAAAGTAGAAGAATTGCATGTCAAATATGAGATTACCTCCTAAGTCTTTCGTTAAACTCTCTCCTTAAAGTCTTTATGATCTAAATCACACTTGATTGGATAAGCTTTTCAGAATTGTTATTGTTCAAGCTAAATAAGAGTACAACAAAGAGAATGACGACGTCGGACAAGACGACGACTTTGGATTACTATGTGATAATCTCACTCTAAACACCATCCTGAAATCATCACAAGGGGGATAGGATACCCAAATCATCATTAAGAAACAAGGTAACAAAAGCTCTCCCACCAGAAAGATCAAGAGCAAAGCATCACGTCAAAGATGAAAAATCAATAGAAGTCGACCAGCCACTACGTAAGCAAGTTATCAATGTCGCCCCTCAACGAGACGCCTTCTCCAACGTTTGTAGACGTGAAATCAAGAACTCCATCATTATATGATCTCCAAGCTATCATTCAAAGTACGAACTAAGTGGAATACAAGAACGCGACGGATCAAGACAGTCTCAAGTTCGGACACGACGCTAAGAGTCACCTAAGGAAGTACAAAGTGCAGCAAAACCAAGTAAGTTCTCTATGGAACCTAAGCCTTTCAGATCATACTTTAATCTGAGGAAAAGAAAAAGATACTTCATCAAGTTGAAAGAAAAAAGAAAGATCGTGTCTCAAGACGCTAACTAAAGACCACGCCAAAGAGAGCGTAAGATCAAAGTAATCCTCCTCATGTTTGCGAAGAAAAAGCAATTCGCCAAAAAGAACAACACAAGAAGTTACAATTGAAACACCAAAAGCAAAAGTGTTTCAAGTAAGATAGTTGAGAAAAGAATATTCCAACACCGAAATGAAAAACTCCTAAGGATGAGAGCGTTGGGAAACTCGACGCGTCCTAGGAAGATCCGTAAGAACTTCATTGATTTTTAGCTAAGTTGAAGTGCATATTTACCAAGTTACGCATGTCTAAGTAAGTTTACTTTCTACATAATCATGTCATCGTCATAGCGTCGAGGCGGCAAGGGGTTGCGTCGACTAGGCGTAGCTTTAGAATGTCGCCATGTCGAGTCATCATGATTATTTATTTGCATAAGCATATTTTCTCTCCGACGTGTCAAGCATGCTGAGCTGTTTCATTTCAAAGTACTTGCTCTGTGTCTATGACGTAACACCAAGCTTAATAAGGCCGCGGCGAAAATCCGCGTCGGGGGCGAATTTCGTTTGCTTACGTGTTTAAGGCTCCATCTACGCGTAGGCAACGTTAGCCGAACCGCCGACCCTGAGTCGAAGCTCCCCATGATTGTTAGCGACGTGTGGCAATGGTCATGGGGAATGAAGCCCGGAACCTCGCGAAAGTGGCTAGGTCCTCTGAGCGAAGAAGGGAAACCTATCGCCACGACCACTCTCCAGGAACGCGTACTTGCGCCTTCCACGGCCCCTCTGAGAGTCATGAATCCACGGGCAAAACGCCAAACCGACAGGGATGCGTCCACCGGCATCGTAAGTCCTAACAATCGAGAAATCGGACGCTACACGATGAATATGCTCGTCGATTAAAAGAGTTCGACGTCGACCTAACGCTAGCGTGAGGCAAAGGATCCACCTTAAAGTAAGGGGTAACGTCACAAGCTGATAAAATCACACGCTGACCTATGTCCGCCACTCGCTTCAGGGTTCGGAGGAATTGTTGGACCCAACCTTCATATAAGCCGACAAATAACAAAAGCAGCCGCAATGACCGTACCACCCTATCAAGTAAGTAAAACTCTCTAACGCGTTCACTACGAACAAAGTGTAATACCATGGGTAGAAAACCACACCCTAAAGATAAAGTAGCAAAAGCGAAAGCCAAGGACCAAACCTACGCACTCACAAACGAGCTACGCAGGGGTCACGGAAGTTAAAGTCAAAAAGAAAAAGTTTTACACGTATGCAGAGCAAGATACGCGTACCAAAGCATAGCACATAAAACATCAAAACCAAAGAAAGAGCAAGCTCCCAAGATGTCTCCGACGCGAAGAATAACGCGCACGACGCAAGAAACAAAGTGCAAGATATAACAAGTAAAGCAAGCCCAAGGGTCTTTGGTAGCTCTAACCTAGTCTACGGAGAGCCTAAGTCAAACCTACCAAAAGGGGTAGGACCACTCAAGGAAACAAGAAAGATAGAAGTATTGTCAAGACGATCCAAAGAGAAAAATTACTCGTTCAACCCATAGACGAATACGCTATCGCCAAAGAAGATCATGTGAAGTCGAAAACGTCACGCAAGATAAAAGGAAGAGTTTGCAACAAAGAAAGACGAGACAAAGGAATCTCAATCGAAAGCAAGAGTTCAGAAAAAATCCAAGAGCTAGAATATGAACGAGAACGACAATCACGAGTTGGCCAAGATCACCCAAATTCAACGCGTAGAGAACGCCTAAAACGCCCAAAAGACGAAGAACACGATCAAAAGCATCGCAATGAATATAATAAAATTTCATCTCCGTAAGAAAATAAAAGCATCTCAAAGAATTCTCCTGAGAGAAGCAAGCATGATCTAGTCACGAGAAGAATTAGTACGACTGAAAGCACGATGAGATCGAAGTTATCACCGAACAAGTCTAAGAAAGACATTCAAGAGAAGCAGTGCACCCAAAAGTATTAAGTAAAATTCAGTGTAGTCGACACAATGTATCATCGCCAATGCGTTCCCAGATGTGCAGCGTGTTCTCCAAAGACGTCTCCCGACGCGTTCTCCAGAACATTCTTGTTATATCTCCTTAAGACTCGAAGCAATCTAAGAGCATCGCATGAAGATCAAGTTGTGCCGCCATGAAAACGCCACCAGGGGTCGGACCTATGACATAATCGTTATCAGAGCAAGAAAGTCACGGCGTCCTTGAGTCATTAGAGCAAGAATGACTGCACATTCCTAAACTGATAAGCACAATCTATTCATCCCGGGTACGTTGCTCAAGACCTTCTTGTACTTAGTTATTCTTCTTCACGTATCTCCATTGCTCGTCTACAAGCTTCACCTCGAGCAAGCCTATCTCTCTCTCCAACTTCTAGTAAGACTCCAGGCAATAGAGGCCAACACCCAGCTGCAAGGGGTGACGTAATTATAAGAGATACGTTGAAAGTAAGAACACGCCGAGGTGCTATAACATACACGTTGAAAGTAAGAACGCGTAGAATCGCCAAAGAGAAAAAAGAGCACGTTATGAAAAAAATATGTCAAAGTAGACACGGAAGTTAAGAAGTAGCATCATAAGAAGAGACGCCAGAACTCAAAGTATGGTGAAGCAACGAATTCACTTACGAAGTCCTCATTAGCCATGATTTCATATCCGGCCCGCGAACATTTCAGAGTCGATTAAAGCACGAAGTTGATTCTCTCCAAAGAAGGCGTAAGAAGCCCAAGATCCAGATCGCCTATCGCCAGTTAGAAAGAAAAGACATGTTTAAACGTAGAACACGAGTTCAGGGAGCTGATTATGAAGCAATAGAGTTCCGAGCATCAAGTTATAGCAGCAACGCGTTGAGATTAAGAGAAGGCATTGAAGGAGTGAAGGCATTTCCCTGACTTATGGATTTCGTCAGCAAAACACCTTAGGAGTATTGTTTGTGCCTATAAATACCACTACGGTTGCGACGTGTTCGTAAGGTCAACGCGTTGGGATGTACATGAAGACGGGGTGACCAATAGAAGACGTCCAAGCAAGTAACATGATTGTCGACATCACAAAGTTATGCACAGAGTACTCTTTTTACTCTTCTCATGGTTTTTCCCATGAGGTTTTCCTAAGAAGAGGTTTTAACGAGGCTCCCAAGGTCATTCATCACCGTGACACCATCAACATGGTCCCCGACATCATTTACGAGATAGATAAGATCACCTACAAGATCACCTACGAGATCAACTAAGAGTTCCCTTGATTATCTACGAGTTCCCAAGGTCACCTACGTGAAGATTAAGTACGTCGACGAGAAGAGCTACGCGTAGACGACGACGAGTATGAGAAATCACGAGTATAAAGGCGTCGTCGAGATCGAGATAAAGTCGGTTGAGAATATTTATGTGTTTTATTTAATATTCATTATGTAAATAGTAAAATATATTAGAAATAATATATTTTACCATGTTTTATATTAGGTTAAAGATATAAGGAAAAAGATAAGATTTTTTCCTTAAAGATAGAACTAGGGTTTGCCTATAAATAAAGGGCTCCCTTATCATTGTAAGGCAGCCTTTTCTCCCCAAGTAATACACAAGTATCTCGAGTTCTCTCTCTTTTATCAATGGTGTTTTCTAGATGAAGTGTTCGCACCGTAAAGTTTGATCTTTGCCCTACAATTGCTTAGTTATCATCTCGTTGGTAATTTCGCTACAAACAGGACCCCATTGATCCCACTCCATTAGAGACGCACATGCCTACAGACATGGAGATGACCACAGATGACTATTATATCAGCGACGCACCTCTGTTTCAGGATGTTGTCCCTCCCACTTCAGATCATACAGCAATATCGGTTTCTCCACCTACGGTCGCATCTTCAGAGCCAGTGTTGGGAGATTTAGACGACGATGACCATGCCCCACCGACATATTTTCCTTGGCTCGGGGAGTCGATGCAGGACATTTGCCGTCCACGTGCGCCTCACCTACTGTATTCTTATGAGACACATATAGCGAGGTATATATGGTCGCGTGGTCCTCTTCCAGGGTTCCCTCCCGATGTACCATTGGTGCCTCCAGTGCAGGCTAGGAGGCGTGTCCCTGCGGGGGAAGCTGTAGGTAGAGGCAGAGGCAGAGGTGGTGGCAGAGGGAGAGGAAGAGGGAGATGGAGAGGGAGAGGACAGGAAGGTGCTGATGAGGGAGTTGATGGTGAGGGAGCTGTTGCTGAGGGAGCTGTTGAGGAGGCTGCCGATGAGGAGGCTGCTGTTGAGGAGGTTGCCGCTCCAGTTAGAGGTGGTCGTCGTCCCAGGCAGAGACGACGAGTAGGAGATGCTCAGCCACCTCAGGCTGTTGCTGATGAGAAGCCAGAGGATGAGCCCAAGGCTGATGCGGCTCTGTTTGATCCGGTATGTTCAATAACATTTATGTATACTTATATAACTTAAGGTTTCATATTTACCAATCTGAGTTGTTGTTTATCTATACTTATTTAGGCTAGGAAGGTCCTGAGGGTACACTACAGATCTGCACAGTGTCATGAGTATGAGCCTCATATTTCAGCGGAGGAGGGTACATGGTCGTAGCTGCAATTCAGATATGACAGATGACCAGATCTACGCTCTGCTTAGGGAGGCTATGGGTCAGACGACTGAGGCCATGAAGAATTGTTATAGTTCCGGTGGCATTCATTTCGATGCCCTCAATGCTCGGTTAAGAGTTTTGTTTGCTGCACCAGTCAGGAATGAGAGTCGCATTGCCACTATCTATCTTTTCTTGCTTCTGGGCTCGACTGTCTTGGTGGACAGGTCGACAAAGGGTGTCAAGTTCCAGTACGCGAAGTTTGTTATCAACCATGAGCATACAGGGGACATTGCATGGCGAGCCGGCATACTTGCGTTAGTGTATCTCAATTTAGGGTCTGCATCTAGAGCCGAGGCGATGGGGATTACTTCATGTGGGATTCTTCTGATGGTAAGATCGATCATCTTTAACGTCTTGGTGAATAACTTTTAGTTATTTTCGTAGTTTTACTAATAATGTGTAATTGTTGATATGTAGTGCTGGATCTGGGCATACTTTCCCCATTTTCGTGATCACTTTGTCACGAACCCTGCATTCTCCCATGGAGAAGCTGCTGCAGGATTTTATACACCACTTAGCTCGGATAGTGGGCGTTTGGTAGCCATCCGTCGCATGATCGACAACATGAGATATGAGCAGGTTTGGATTTAATTTCTTATATTTTTCATTTGATTATTTTAGTACGTGTCTAATTTGGCTTGTTATTTGTTTCAGGTTAACTGGCAGCCATGGAGAGGTTTGGACTTTAACTCACCAGAGGTTTCTCCTACGAGATTTGAGGGCGTATTGGGTATCTGGAAATTTCATGAGGCGTATAACCCTAGGAGAGTCCTGCGGGAGTTTGGATTGGCTCAGCCCGTTCCCGACCCTCCCATTCAGCCGGTGTCATGGGTACGCAACAGGGATATGACGACTTATGAGGTCGTTTATCCAGCTAAGCTTCTAGGAGCATGGGACGCAGAGCCGAGGCCTCTGATCGATCTAGATGGGCCGAATGTTGTACCAGCATGGAAGATGGTTGATGACTATCTGGATTGGCTGGACCAATTCTCACATCCCATCGTCGATCCATCCTCTGGGAGACATGATCGCCCGCCTCGCTATGGATATACCCCAATGTCTGTCGATGCATTTGCAGTATGTTATAATTTTATAAAGTTTCTACAAAACCTAGCTTTAGACCATAATCTTATTAAATTTACGTTTCGTTTACAGCGTTGTCAGATCCTTCAAGCCATGATGCACTCTTTTCTAGACACCCCTATCTCGGATCGACCATCGAGCACTAACGAGGTGATTCGATTATGGCTTGAAGTCTTAGAGGCACCTCAGGCACCTTTGGCACCATCTCCCCCACGTGCATCGCAGATGGCACCACCACCTCGTGTTTTCCGAGATTCTGTTCACGAGAGAGGCCAGGGGAGTGGATGTGGCACTCAGGATGATACGACTCAGGAGGATGCGTCTCGGGATGATATGACTCAGGATGATGTGCCTCGGGGAGATGCTCCGCCTTATACTCAGGAGACTCAGGATTAGACGCTGCACTTATGTTTTTGTTTGATGGATTGCTTGTTAGATACACCATGTTTTATGTATGATTGATGTTTTATGTATGTCTTTTGCTTGTGTGATGATCTTAATTTTGATGTTTTGCTTGTTTGAATGTCGAAAACGAATAATGTATCGACCACAAAAACGACTACGAACAATTGGAACAATGATGCAACTACAAATTATAACAACAAGACTTGAAAAACTATATTGACTTGAAAACTAAATATAAATCCAAAGTAAACAGGCATAGCACTAGACAAAGAGATGGTGAGGAAGACCAGCCTATTAAGATCCCTAAACCGATGATTGGTTTCAATGTTGAGAGTCAGCGATATGTACCAACTAATAATCAGTTTCCAAACTCCTATTAGTTCGTACATTTGGCTGACTCGGAACACCGAAACCAATCATCGGTTTAGGGATCTTAACGGTTGGTCTTCCTCACCATATCTTTGTTTAGTGCTATGCATGTTTACTTCGGATTTATTTTTCGTTTTCAACAACTACTTAACTAACGATTACAACAATGACTTAACTAACGATTACAACAACCGCTTAACTAACGATTACAACAACGACTTAACTAACGATTACAACAACCACTTAACTAACGATTACAACAACTCTGCGAGACTAACGTTTGGCAGCCAAGGTCGCCTTAAGATTGACATTTTCCTCCTCTAACATACGTATCTTGGAGAGTAGGTCTCTTATTGTAGCTAAGGAGTAATAAGGGTGTTGTGGATCGATCCACTCGCGGAAGTCACAAATGTAACCACCAGTAGCAGCGCATGTCCAGAACCTTCGAGCGAGGTTTCTTCGTCCTTCTGAACTCCTCATTACCGCTGGTCGATCACATTGACAATAAAGAATTGCATTGCTTGCTGATGAACTGTGCGACATTATCGAGTGTTAAGAGGAAAATGGTGAGATTGGTAAGATTGGTGAATTGAGGTAGAGTTGGCCCTCCTTTTATAGCTTGGATTTTGGCTGATGTAATTTGACCGTTGCGTGCGTAGATGTTCCGCAAACACAACGGTCAAATTTCAACGGTCACAATCTGTGCGCTTAATACATGCGCAAAGAAACATGTGCGCATTCGGTCTGCGCACAAAAACATGTGCGCATTTGAGCTGCACACAGTAGAATGTTTGCATTACACTAATTTCGAGCAACTTTTTGTGACGGGGGAGATCTTATATGCACTTTATATGCCTAATAACACTAATTTTTATAAGTTTTTCAAACATAATAAACATCGATGTGGTAGACCATTCATATCGCAACAAGTTAGAAGATTTAAAGACTAGCAAGGGTTTACAAAGGAGGTGTTACTTCAAAAGTACGAGATTTTGACTTGAAGTTATCGACAAGGTTAAATAGCTATAATATGCATTGAAAACATGTTTCATTGCATTCTGACGTCGTTTGGGCATCGTTCCGCCTTATTGGACCTTAAAAGGCCTTAAGGTCCATTAAGGCCTTTTAATGTTTACGCGTATTTTCGAGCCACTTTTTGTGACGGGGAGACCTTATATGCACTCTATATGCCTAATAACACTAATTTGTATATGTTTTTCAAACATAATCAACATCGATATCGTAGACCATTCATATCGCAACAAGTTAGAAGATTTAAAGACTAGTAAGGGTTTACAAAGGAGGTGCTACTTGAAGAGTACGAGATTTCGACTTGAAGTTATAAACAAGGTTAAATAGCTATAATATGCATTGAAAACAAGTTTCATTGCATTCTGACGTCGTTTGGGCATCGTTTTGCCTTATTGGACCTTAAAAGGCTTTAAGGTCCATTAAGGCCTTTTAGCGTTTACACGTATTTTCGAGCCACTTTTTATGACGGGGAGACCTTATATGCTTAATAACACTAATTTGTATAAGTTTTTCAAACATAATCAACATCGATATGGTAGACCATTCATATCGCAGCAAGTTAGAAGATTTAAAGACTAGTAAGGGTTTACAAAGGAGGTGTTACTTGAAGAGTACGAGATTTCGACTTGAAGTTACCGACAAGGTTAAATAGCTATAATATGAATTGAAAAACAAGTTTCATTGCATTCTGACGTCGTTTGGGCATCGTTCCGCCTTATTGGACCTTAAAAGGCCTTAAGGGTTTACAAAGGAGGTGCTACTTGAAGAGTACGAGATTTTAAATTGACGTTACCTACATGGTTTAATAGCTATAATATGCATTGAAAACAAGTTTCATTTCATTCTGACGTCGTTTGGGCATCGTTCCGCCTAATTGGGCCTTAAGCCTTCTTAAGGTCCAGTAAGGCCTTTATCGTTTCGAGCCCAATATAATCTGTAAACATTGGTGCGCAGTGGTAGAGCGCACAGAAAGTTACCAGATTTCAACCGCGCGCCGTTGTGAAGAGCACATAATTTCAAACTTTTTGAATTTGTAACTTTATGTGCGCAGTTGTAACGAGCACAGAAAGTTACCGTTAAACATCTGTGCGCAGGTACATGGTGCATAAAAAGTTACCGTTATTTTGAATCGGTAACTCCTTGTGCGCAGAAGCAACGCGCACCATATACGGAACTGCCTATAAAACCAACTGTGTGAAGGTGGTGATTTCTTCATCCATCTCAACTAGTTCATCCATCTCAACTAGAGAAATAATCGAAGTTTTCCTACTTAATCGGTAAATTTTTCTTTTGTTCATTTTTGTATATGCTTTCATGTTTATAACTGAAGTTTTACTTTTTATTTGGCATAACATAACTACGAATATGGCATCATCATCATCATCACCAAGACGTGTGAAGCCTGACACTCCACAGATAGTGTGTAGTGGTACAAGAAGGTGTCGCCAAATGCGTAATGTGTACGTTAGCAATGACGAAGATATGCCTGACCAGTATGGACGAAGGAATTATGCATGCGATTGTTTCTTCAGAATCAGGTTTATTGATCCAGAGCATACCTCTATTACTTTACGTGCTATCAGGAAATTAATCATCAAGAAAAAGAAGACTGACAAAAGAGTGAAGGTCCTGATGGAAAGGTTTAAGATTAAAGAAAAAGAATTACAGCTGATGGTTTGGCCTTACCCCTTTGCTTCCGAATCCTCTTCCTCTTCTTCCGACGACGCCTAAATCGTAGACATCTAATGTTATGCGCATTGTGTACTTTCATTGTGTACTTTCATTAAGTACTTTCATTATGTACTTTCATTATGTATTTTCATTGTCGCTTGTTTGTCTCTCTAATGTGTTAAGAAATTCCAATGCAATCTGATCCATTCATTGTAATATAAAGCACAATTACACTACTTCCAAAATAACAAATACAAAACATTAAAAACTAATTAGGCTAGCATATGATTGTAAGATAAGATATAATAAACTCTATATATATGAGATTCCGGCCATTGGAATGGTACCGTTCCAAAACAGTAATATTTCAACGTCTTCTAATATTACTACCGAGATTGAGATGCTTTGAACATTACAAGGTAAAAAATGTCTTCTAATTATTACATGTCAATCTCACTCTGTCAGATATGTCAACGGGTTCGGTCCCTCCTTTATACATGAATGGATCTGGTGCCCGACCATTTGAAATGCGGTACTCTCGATACATCCTCAAATTGTCCGCAAATGTTTCTTCCCACCATTGAATGTTGGGATCTGCGTGTTTCTTCCACGAATCGGGAGTATGCGGTAGTGGCGAACCAACCATCAACGCCACCTATAAAAACACAAGCGACTTTAGATATTAAACAAAAAACTATGATTACATAACTATCAAGTAAAATTGTCTACTTTACCGGTATGAAGTGGTCACGGTTGCCTACGTGTGCCATGCCGAAAATCTGTCGTGGAGGATCATCGTTTTCTGTTCTACACCTTAGCGGTAAGCAAATGGTCGGAGCATCCCAACATAATTGTTAGGCAAAAATTGTTAAAAGAAAACAACTATGCACAAACACATCTTATTTGATTTTATTTGAGTTCGACCCTTATCTGTATATCTTTACAATCCTAATAATACAGATACGTTGAACACTTATACATTTGTTTTATGATTTGGGCTGCACCCGAGTTATGTCGGGTTGCCTACGTACCTTCTAAAGAAGGATCAAGCCTTACGTAGTTCAGAGTGATTTGTTTATCGTACATCAGAGGAACGAGTCTAAGCCCACCTTCTAGGAAGGGTTTCCTATACGCGATCCAACTATCATTTGTACGTCGTGAAAGAGATTAAACCCACCTTCTAGGAAGGGCTGTCTAACTTTTCACTATATATGTTAAAACATTTTGATGAATTTTATTTGGGTTTTTGTTTGTGATTGAACTCGATGAGTGATAACTTTATATCGAATTTCCTATGTACCCTTTTAAAAGGGATCAAATCACACGTAGTTCTAGAAATAGAACGTTTTTGTTTTTGTTCTTAAATTTGGGTATGTGATTGAATTCATTACTCTTTTATATTTTTGTAACGAACGTCCTACGTATCCGTTTATATATAATGAAATCAAATCTCCGTAGTTTATACACTTTCAATCAGTCATTTGGGTGACTCATTTACAAATAATGTCCATCAAATGGGTGAATTTGTTGTCCATTCTCGATCAACTTGGAAAATATGTGCCTCTCTTATAAGCTTTGCACAAGACTGCCAAAATCTTATCTTGTTTATTGATTTTTCTTAAATTAAATCATGATAAAGCCCAACTATGTTAGTCAAGGTCATGGAACCTAATTTTGACATATCATGTTGACATATATATCGAGAGCTTATCACAAATTCAAGAGGAGAGGATCTATGCCTCTTAATTTTCCACTCATTTCTTATATAACGAAAATGAAGAATAGATTAAATCAATTTTCTTTTGGAGTTTGTTATACTCTCTCGACCATATATACATACAACGATAGTATAAACGAAACCGTTTTGATATGAGAAACGAATCCGTTTCGCTAGGAGAAACGAACCCGTTTCGGCATGAGAAAACATCATGAATCTACATAAAAACATTTATGTTTCGCGTTAGCAAAACATCATGAATCTATATAGAAACATATTTGTTTTTTATTTGAAGAAACGAACACGTTTCAATTTGATGAAACATCATGAATCCACATTAGAAAGATCTCTGTTTGGCGTTAGCAAAACATCATAAATCTAATGAGAAACATCTCTGTTTCGATTTGTGAAACGATCACGTTTCGGTTTTTTGGTGAAACATCATGAATCCACATTAGAAAGATCTATGTTTCGCGTTAGCAAAACATCGTAAATCTAATGAGAAACATCTCTGTTTCGATTTGTGAAACGAACATGTTTCAATTTGGTAAAACATCATGAATCCACATTAGAAAGATCTTTGTTTCGCGTTAGCAAAACATCATAAATCTAATGAGAAACATATCTGTTTCGATTTGTGAAACGAACACGTTTCAATTTGGTAAAACATCATGAATCAACACGAGAAACATATCTGTTTCGGTATGAGGAATGATCCCAACAAAACATCATGAATCTACATAGAAACACCTCTGTTTCGCTTTAGCAAAAGATCATTAATCTACATAGGAAACATATGCGTTTCGATTTTGAGACGATCCCAACGAAACTTCATGAATCGTCATGAGAAACAAATCCGTTTTGGTATGAGATATAATGAATTTGGATCCATTTGAATCCTTTTTTTGGGTCTTCTTTTTATGGCGAATGTTTCCGTACTCTTGTTACCAACTCACATCGAATGTTTCCGTACTCTTGTTCTTTTCTTCCCAGAAGTAAGGCCATTGACCTATAACCACAATGTCCGTCAGAACGTACCTGTCTAACATCTGTGATGTACGAAAGCCAAAAATCATCCAAATTGTCAATGCCAAAGTCAATCCCCATATGAATGAGAGGAAAACCAAGTTCTTCAGGGCACTGATCGAAGTCAGTATAGTTGGATCCTCCAGGCTGTGATAGGTCGGGTAGGGGTTGAGAATGCAACTCCTCGGCCTCAATGACCACAGGAAGTGATGTCGTTGTTTGCTTTCTAGGACGACCTGGTCGTTTTGCTCCTGTATTGTTTGCCTTCTTCTTCCCCTTTGATTTCTTTTTTGCCTCCTCCTTCTCATACTGCTCCAGCTCTTCCTGTCTGTGCTCAAAACAACTCTTCTCTCTCGATTCCTCCTTGTCATTTTCACTGTCATCCTCCTCCTTTTTAGGACGACCTGGCCGTTTTGCTCCTGTACCGCTTGATTTCTTCTTTCCTTTTGATTTCTGCTTTGCTTCCTCCTTCTCATACTGCTCCATCTCTTCTTGTTCTATGTCATCCTCCTTGTCATTTTCACTGTCATCCTCCTCCTTATCCTTGTTCTTTGCACCCTTTGGCTGTAATATCCCTATATTTCTATGAAGGGTATTTTTGTAATTTCAATTTGCGAAGAATAAAAATAGATAATTATTTAGCCAAATTCGTTATTCTTTACAAAGTTTAGGTGCCACACTTAATTTAAAATTAAGTTAGGGCCGTCCTTGTAATATCGATTTAAGTGGGGGTAAAAGTTGGGATTTAACCCAATTCTCTTCCTTCCCAGAAATCCAAGATCGGCTTTCCATTTTCCCTCCCCTATTTCAATTGTTCCGTTCTTGAGATTATCCAGACGCTCCCTTGAAGCCATAATTTCTTCCTAAATGGTAAATAATTAGGTCTCTAATTTTTGAGGAAGACACTATATAATGTAGCTTCCTTCGTTCGTTAATCTCACGCCTCCACCTCTACTCCTCTCCTCTGCTTTCAAACCGAGAGCCTTCTTTACCTTCAAAACAGAGAACTCCATTGTTCTCTCCTCACTTCTTTGTTCGTGTTCTTCCTTCAAGGAAGAAGGAGTCGCCTTCGTTTCGTCTCTGAAGAACAGAGAAGGTATACCCATATATGTTCCCTCGTATTCCTCTGTTTTCTTCAAAGTTTTCTTGAGAATTTTGAAAGAGTATCTAGTGATATTTGTCTCATTTTTCAGTCGCTTGTTCAACCCAGAATACCGAGATCCGCTCGCGTATCGATCCTGAGCCTAATCGGTTAGATATCGGTAAGTCTCGATATCGTTTTTCGATACCGTTTCGATATTATTTCGATACCGTTTAATCGACTTTAACGCCGATTCTTATCCAGGAAGTTATCTTCGGAAACCTACCTTTCCCCGGAGACCAATACCGTCGTTTTTCGTGGTCGGAATCGTGGACTGAAATTCCCTGTTTCGCCATTAAAACACCACGGCAGAAGCTTCAGATTGAAGCGAGGTAGATGACGGGTTTGAATATATTCATGTTTCTATATCTAGTGGATTGAACCGGTTTTTGGATTTAAATCAACCGACCAATTTGTATTCGAGTTGGTTTGGGTCTTCAGACAAGTCCATTGCTTGAGAGGGAGATGTGGGCCGAGCTTTGTTATTGGACTGAGTTTGGTTAATATACCAGGAAGCCCAATTCCAATTCATGTGATGATCTCATGAAGAAGCTCACGTAATATATGTTTCAAATAGAAACTTTAGCCCACGTGCTTGTTACTAAGTAAATGATTTAATTAATTAATTAACATTATCTAATCTTGTTTAGTTGATATAATTAATAGAATTATAATATCAATTAAATTATTGATTATTGTTTATTCTTGTGATTTGGGTAACGTATTCAGGATCGGGATTCTAGAAGACCGAGCAAAGTAGACGAGTTCTTACGCTTCGTTTCGAATCCAATCCTTCGTTCGTCAATAAGGCAAGTGGCGGTTCGCTCTTACTCTTTATTCCATATTCGTCTTACTTAACAATTAATTTGAATTGTTAATAAGTTGGGGTAAATATAATCTTTTGTTTGCATGGGAACTTATATATTAATGATGTGAATAAAAATAAATCATTATTATTAGGTTGTATATGATGCTAGAACGACCTATATATTATTATTACCGTAGGGTGATAGATGGACTTTGTGTGTTGTTGTGAATGACATGTATAAGTAGTTTAGGAGCGCTATATGCCCTGCGGGAGGCTAGCGGCTTCTTGATAATATAAGGGGATAGGATGAGAAATGCCCTATTGCCTCTTTGATTGGGTCATGACCGATCCGCTTATTCGGATATAAGCGGAGGTGCACTTAGTCAGTGCCATTATAAATTTGTCCACGTATGTCCTAGAGGGGATGAGATGTGGTTTAAAAGCTTAAAACGTGAATGTACGTTTTGGAAGTGAATAAGATAAGTGCAGATTGAGCACCTAATAATGACATGTATAAGTAGTTTAGGAGCGCTATATGCCCTGCGGAGGCTAGCGACTTCTTGATAATATAAGGGGATAGGATGAGAAATGCCCTATTGCCTCTTTGATTGGGTCATGATCGATCCGCTTATTCGGATATAAGCGGAGGTGCACTTAGCCAGTGCCATTATAAATTCGTCCACGTATGTCCTGGAGGGGATGAGATGTGGTTTAAAAGCTTAAAACGTGAATGTAGGTTTTGGAAGTGAATAAGATAAGTGCAGATTGAGCACCTAATAATGACATGTATAAGTAGTTTAGGAGCGCTATATGCCTTGCGGGAGGCTAGCGGCTTCTTGATAATATAAGGGGATAGGATGAGAAATGCCCTATTGCCTCTTTGATTGGGTCATGACCGATCCGCTTATTCGGATATAAGCGGAGGTGCACTTAGCCAGTGCCATTATAAATTCGTCCACGTATGTCCTGGAGGGGATGAGATGTGGTTTAAAAGCTTAAAACGTGAATGTAGGTTTTGGAAGTGAATAAGATAAGTGCAGATTGAGCACCTAATAATGACATGTATAAGTAGTTTAGGAGCGCTATATGCCCTGCGGGAGGCTAGCGGCTTCTTGATAATATAAGGGGATAGGATGAGAAATGCCCTATTGCCTCTTTGATTGGGTCATGACCGATCCGCTTATTCGGATATAAGCGGAGGTGCACTTAGCCAGTGCCATTATAAATTCGTCCACGTATGTCCTAGAGGGGATGAGATGTGGTTTAAAAGCTTATAACGTGATTGTACGTTTTGGATAAGTGCAGATTGAGCACCTAATTAATATACCTCGGGCGAGGAGTACAATGTGGAAATCGCCCGGCCTCTTGCTTAGTGACTATCTCTCCAATCTGGATTCACATGTGTGGTGATTCACACAAGATATGTAGTGAGGTTGATCGTTAGTTCATTATTCTAAGTTGGTTGTTTTAAACATATTGTGTGTAAATTAACTATAATGTTCCCAAATCATATTCTTCCCATAAGACTCAATCTTTTGGAGTCTTCTCTTGTTGCATATTCTAAACACATAAAACATTCGGTATGAGTATCGAACGTCCTTCACTTCTAGGCTTTCACTCGAGAGTGTATGTGGCTACTAGACACGATTACAAGAACCTCACATAAATTCCACTTGTGTAGTCTTTCATTAGACTAACCAACCGTTTCCTTTCCTTGCATGGTTGGCTGGTGTCATTCGTCCCATTACGGCACATCAGGCGGATCTACGGTGTGAAGAGGAGTCAGACGTTACAGAAGACAGGATCGTTTTATTATTTAAATAAGATTTGTGTAAGGATTTGGGATTAAGACATTTTATGTAATCTTTGAATTAAGTCTTCCGCTATTTTATTTAAGACTATATAAATACGCTTCTGCATTGTAAACGTTAAGTTATGACATAAACGTTTTGTATTATTTCGAATTGTTTTGTATTTATGGTATCCGTGATAAGCCTTGGGTGGTTTCGGGCGGTTAAGTCCGGGATCACTGGCGGTAATATTCCCAAGTGATTTTGGGGGTGTTACATTGGCCTTCCTTTTCTTTTCACATTTGTCGGTTCTTTCATGGTAGTTAGTTCAGGATGCTTCAAGTCCTGATTAAACTCACCTAGCTGATATGTCGTGCTTTTCTTCAGGGTTCCAAGTTCCAACTTGGTGAACATTTCATGGAGTCGCAACTCTATAATGGTCATTCAGACCTTCAGATTTGGGTCGTCTTCAGTTTCAGGAGTGTCGTCCCAATACAAATCCCTCCAGAACGGGTGAATGTCATCCTCAATCAGGGGTGTGTTTGCAATGATGGCGTGTGCAATTTGATGGACGCACGACAACTCAAGATAGTTCCTCACCCAATGGTCGGTGCATTCTTGAGGATAATCTCCCGACAGTAAGATCTCATAAGATGCCAACAAATGATCAAAACACATGTCTGACACTTTGTAGAATAGTCGGGAAAAAATAGCCCTTCCAAGCGGATGCATCGTTGGATCATCAAAATTAGTTGGTCGTTTGGAGAGGGACATGTTCATGCTCGCCCTAATTGAATCAATCTGAAGGACGACTGAATGATGGATCCGTAAGATCACTCTGTTAAAGCCCCCTCTGCTAGAACCAATAATACCTTTCAAAACCTTGTGCATCCCTTCAACTCCAAACAAACAGTTAAGTTGGTAAGTTAAGAAAGTAAGCCGTTATGTTATAATCGTCTTAACTAAAAAATATCAATATTTACCTGTTTGAAGTCCTCGTAAAGAAACGAAGCTTATGATATGTCCAAGCCCTTTTATCAGCACATCTTCACAATCTGTCATTATAGCCGTTGGAATCACTCCCAAATCTATGAATAATGACGTCAATTGAATCATTATCCATGTGTAATGATAAATCCTTTCCGCTTTAGTGAATGCATACGCGATGTTGAACGTCTTGTGTGTACTGGTGAATCTAACAATCTCTACGAGCGACATTTCATATCTATTGAAACATTAACATATATAACTACATAATATAGTGTAGTTTATTCGAACTATATATCGACCTATTTTGTAGAGACTTACTTATTTGTCTTGTACGCCGCATTGATAATTACCACGTACGGGTACTACTTCAACAAACGCAACGAATCTTGGTTAGCAAAGAATAAGATTGCAACCTCGCCGGTTGTCGTGTCTCTAGGTGGATGAACTACGTAGTCGTGGTCACGCAAAAACTTAAGGGACCACTATGTCACGTTTAGCACTCAGCGATCTTCGTAATTCACCTTCTGTAAAAAGTTTGCAACTTGTCTCCTTGAAGTAACATTACCAAGGTACTTTTCCCTCAATTTGGAGATAATTTCTTTTGGCGTCTTGCGCCCAGTTCCATCTCCCGACCGCCTAGCACAAAGCTCTTGCTCCTCCATCATTCGACCCATGAATGTATTCCCATGAAAACTAGCAAGTATCACATGGTTATGCCGACCTTCTATCACACCTAAAATCCATTTTTCTCCTGCAACCCCGGGAATGTTTTTCTTTCGCATTGCCAGTAGCTCAAATCTACACTCACACTTCTTCGAGTTCGACTTTCTAAGCCTAGGAACAAGCAACTCTGGATTCTCTTTGTTCACCTTTGGCCTCCCAGATCTTGGTTTTCCAAACTTATCGCACACAATACTTATTTGGTACGGACTTGAATTACGCGTTACCAAAGCTATCACTAACTCCTTTGCTCTATCTCTGGCCCATTCGTACAATTCTTCCCTAGTATCCCACGTTTGTGCGGTTTTAAAATAATCTAAATAATCTTTCCCCTATACGTAATTGTAGAGCAAAAAAAGCAACATTTACACTACCACCGAAATAACAAATACGAAACATTACTTGAAACTAATTACGCTAGCATATGAAACTAATTTAATTAATTAGGCTATCATATGAAACTAATTAGGCTAGCATATGAAACTAATTACGCTAGCATATATGAAACTAATTGCGCTAGCTTATGAAACTAATTAAGCTACCATATGAAACTAATTATAACATATTTTACAATAACCACAAATTCACCACTCGGATCCCAGTCGCCGAACACTTCGTCTTCTAAGAAACCAGCCAACCATTCGTCGTCGTTCGGGTCGTCTTCCTCTTCTTGTGATCCACTATCCCAACCGTGTTCTTAATCACTATCTTCACAACTTTGATTAATCAACGCTAACATACAAGATTTTTTATTACGACGATACATTTTGAATGAATTTGTTGGAAACAAAGAGGTTTTGAATGAATTTGTTGGAAACAAAGAGATTATGGCTTTATATAGGCACATTTATGACCGTTGTGGTCCAAATGGATGGATCCGAAACTGTAAAGACCCGTGCACAGAAACGAAGCGCACACACCCAAACCCTAAAGCCTTTGTGGGCGGAACCGCAGCGCATCGGTTTACATGTAACAGCTACTTTTTTCGAATAACACAACCCTGTGCGCTGACCTACTGCGCACAAAGTAAGAAAATTTCAAAAAAATCAATGGCTACTTCTTTAATCTGTGCGCAGAAGCTAGGCGTAAATATGTTGAATCTGTGCGCAGTCGTTTAGCGCACCCGTAATACCCCTACGCACGGAACATTTGCGCACAGAGTTGTGCGCATAAGAAGCGCACACAGAATCGTGTACATATATGCCTTGATTCGTGTGCATATAGCCATTGCCTAATATTATTGATGAGCCTAATATAAAGATATCTTACCGGACTCTTGACATCAATAACAAGTCTTTTTGGCACATCATTGGTCATGTTCCTTTCAAATATAGTTTAGAACTAAGGTCCAAGCATCAATTCCTTTGTATTCACCATGCATTCCTAACGCTTCAAGCTCGTTCCTCCAAATTGTGTCCTTTGAATCATCGAATTTTATTTCCTTGTCCATGCATTTCATAAACATTTAATACTTTTATTATATTATTTAAAACAATTAACCTAAAGGATTAAATACATCTCTTCATCTCCAGACTTTAAGAATATACAACGTTCATTCGTCTGCTCCTCAATTGTTGTCTCTTCTAAAATGTCAACTGAATTTTGGTTGCTTGTTCTAATCACTGCTTTTTGTTGTTCATTTCTATCTTCAAGATCTATGAATATGAGACTCTGTCTCCTTTTTATCTATTTTTGATGAATGTATGTTGTTAACAACAGAACTCACAGAAAAAAAATTCAAGGTTCATAGATCTCAAGATTTATTAATGTAAATGCAGGGTCTAGGTTGATTATCTCAACTGGTTTGTATTTTTGTTTCACTTGATACATGAAAATATAAATTTCACATCATATTCACTTCATTTCAGTTCGTATAATTCACAATGAACTTTAAAGGAAACTTGTATGAACTTGAATCATATTCTAATGAACTTATACCTCTCTAGGTTTATATATATATTCTATGTTCTAAATGAATGTGAATAAAGAAATATACCCTTAAAATTTGTAGTTCTTGGTTGTATTTTTCTTGTGCTTTTTCCTGCTTTCCCTTTTTTCTCTTTTCTTTTCATTTGTTCATTATATTGTTTACAATCTATTTTCTTTGTGTGTATCAACTAATGAACTTGCTATGGTAAATAAAAGCACATGTAAGCTCAGTTTTTATGTGGTTTTTCTTGCTATTGTTTTTGCTTGTCCTCGTATTGTTTACTTTATGGGATGAGTGATGCCCTTGTTCCTTCATCTCTGATAGAGCAAATGTTGTGTTTGCTAAATCAAAGAAACCCTAAAATACTAACTAAAGTATAGCAAGTAAGTAGAGGTCGAACCCAAGGGAATCAAAACACCAAATCAATGCAATCAAGTGAAATATCAACTAACGAACTAGTAACAAGTAACAATGGGGGGGGGGGGGTTGATTGTATAAGGACACACGAGTAACATGTAACAAGCAGAGAAACAATGGTTTGAGGATATTTTGCGAAGGGGTTTCACCTAGCAAGTATCCACACAACAATCAATCAAGTTGATCATAGATTATCTCAAGTTCTTATCAATCCTCGGAATGTTCCTATTCCAATCTTTAATATATCAGCAGGCCAACCGATCCTGATAATACTTACTATTCAACAACCTAGGAGACCTCTCTAGGTTAAATCAAATAGCAACAAAGAGCACATGAATCATAAGGATGCATGCAATAACTTACAACCGTCAAGTATTAACATGCAATCAATTCTCTTTCATATAAGCAATAAACTACCAGATCATGTAGATATGGATGCTACGATGACAAGGAATTCCACTGTATATTCCTAGTCTAGCAATAGAAGACTATTAATCAAACTAGGTGATCAATCTAGCAAAACAAATAGAAATCATATAGATGAAGAACAAGAGAATTAATACAAACCTAAAGGAAGAGAACAAGAGTTATAAATCTAACAACTTAATAACTGAAGGCTTCAACCGCTAAGTAAAATATGGAATTAGTTCCTGCTCATGGTTGCAAGACTAAAGTTGTAGATGGAAAAGATGATAAAAGAATAGAAAGAACTAGGGTTCTTAAATAGAGTCTAACCCTAAAATAATATAGAATATAAACAAGAAAAGTCTTCCAAAAAGAAAATAATTAAATAAACAAATAAGGAAATCCGGAAAATCTTCTCTGCTACGCCACGCGATCGCCACCAAGATATGGCGATCGCTGTTTGTAGCTAAATTGTCAACGAGATAACAATGAAGCAATTGTAGGGCAAAGATCAAACATGACTGTAACAATCTTAACACTCAAGAACACGATTATGAAATTAGGGTTTAAGGGCTTGTACTTGTGTTATTGCTCGAAGTGGCTATATGATTATAAAGAAGACGTCAACCTCTTTAAATAGGCTAACCCTAGTTTTATCTTTAAGGAAATAGAATAATATATTTTTCTTCTATCTAATAACGATAAAAAATATGGTAAAACATATTCTTTCTAATATCTTTTACTAATTACATAAGGAATATATAATCAAAATACATAATACACTCGGCCGACCTTATCTTCTTTATGTCGACGTCTTTGTCTTCTTTTGTTCACGTCAACGTGATCTGTCTACGCGTAACACTTGACACGTTCCTTACTCGTTGTATTTTTAGGCACAAAAAATACCCCTAAGGTGTTTTACAGAGCTTAGCACCTCGCAGATCTGGGAAACGCCTTCTTTCTTCGTGGAATACGTCTTCATTAAATCTGGAACGTGTTGATGACGAGACTGAACACCATACTTCTTTGGCTTTTTATTAATCTCCTCAACTTTACATTATTCGCATTTAATGCACTTAACTAATTCGCTTCAGCTTTAACGGTCATTTTCCTAACGTTCGGATTCTTTCAACGGTCACAAGGCGATCTTTCCTTGGAGGATCTTGGCCGAGATCTTTTTTTCTTTCATTATTTAAGCCACGCTCTTGATATTTTCTTTCTTACTCCATTCCCGAATCTCATACTCTGCTTCCTTATCTTGTTAACCTAATTCTTTATCTCGCATCTTTCGCCGCCAAGCTTCTTCGATGGCTCCCACTTTTACGATCCTAAGATGATCCTTTGCGACGCCAATAGACGTTCTTCCTCTGCCCGTAGCATCGAGCACTTCCGTTCTATAGCGAGGCTTTCTGCTAACGTGGAGATTGTTATTCCTTCCTCTGACGTATTTGCTGACGCGCTCCGCCCTGGAAGGATTTGTTCTTACGAATATCCATTTCTTGTAAGAAATTGTTTCCCCTTTTCTCCCTTGGTCACGTCTTTCTTGACTTGTCTGGGCGTCGCGATCAGTCAAGTCCTTCCTAGCGCTTGGAGACCCTTGGCGGTACTGGATCATATCTTGGCTAATTTCGACGTTGAGTTCACAATTTCTTACGTTATGTACTCTTGCATGCTCTCTACCCCTTCCGCGGGTAGAATTAATATCAAATCTCGCATCGGGACAACTCGTTTGGTGAACGAGGGGACTTCGTCCAATTGTGGTTGGGCAGACAAGTTCTATTTCATTGGGAAATCCACTTTGGGGGAGGATTTCACCTTCTTGCTTGAAGAATGGACTCCTTCAAGTAAGCTTCTTTACTCTCGTAATTCTAAATTTTATACGCGTCAACGCCTTATCTTATGAATGACTTTGCGTGTAGTTGATATCCATCCAATCGTGGCGCGAGAGGAGTCGGAGGAGATCATGAAAAAGATTATGTCAATACCTCTGGTGGAGCGTACCTGTACTGGGCGTGACGGGAAGGGATATCGTATTACGACCCCTACTCCTTCTCGAGGTAGGGTTTTCTTGTACAGGCTACGCGTTATCTTATGCTTTTTTTTAGGCATTGCGTCTCGTACTCGTCAAGAATGTGCCAAAGACTTGATCTCGGCAAAGAGGAGGTGTATCTCGGAGAATAAATTGAAGGCTGTGAAAGAAGAGGGTACCCCTGTCTGTAGCGAAATTACCAACGAGATGATAACTAAGCAATTGTAGGGCAAAGATCAAACTTTACGGTGCGAACACTTCATCTAGAAAACGCCATTGATAAAAGAGAGAGAACTCGAGATACTTGTGTATTACTTGGGGAAAAAAGGCTGCCTTACAATGATAAGGGAGCCCTTTATTTATAGGCAAACACTAGTTCTATCTTTAAGGAAAGAATCTTATCTTTTTCCTTATATCTTTAACCTAATATAAAACATGGTAAAATATATTCTTTCTAATATCTTTTACTATTTACATAATGAATATTAAGTAAAAGACATAAATATTCTCAACCGACTTTATCTCGATCTTGACGACGCCTTCATACTCGTCGTCGTCTACGCGTATGTAGCTCTTCTCGTCGACATACTTAATCTTCACGTAGGTGACCTTGGGAACTCGTAGATGATCTCGTAGATGATGTCGGGGACCATGTTGATGGTGTCACGGAAATGAATGACCTTGGGAGCCTCGTTAAAACCTCTTCTTAGGAAAACCTCGTGGGAAAAACCATGAGAAGAGTAAAAAGGGTACTTTGTGCTTAATTTCGTGATGTTGACGATCATGTTACTTGCTTGGACGTCTTCTATTCGTCACCCCGTCTTCATGTACATTCTTGCAGATCTGGGAAACGTCTTCATCTTCTTCAATGCCTTCTTTTAATCTCAACGCGTTGCTACTATAACTTGATGCTCAGAACTCCATTGCTTCATAATCAGCTCCTTGAACTCGCGTTCTACGTTTGAACATGTCTTTTCTTTTTAACTGGCGATAGGCGATCTGGATCTTGGCCTTCTTACGCCTTCTTTGGAGAGAATCAACTTCGTGCTTCGTCGACTTTGAAATGTTCACGGGCCGAATCTGAAATCATGGCTAATGAGGACTTCGTAAGTGAAGTCGTTGCTTCACCATAATCCTCAGCTTGGTTACTTGGATAATCCTGTCTTCAAGCAAATTTTTAGATGGCGATTTACTTCTTTCTTGTAACATATCTCCTTATTGGACCTTTGCCACATGTTTGGATTCTTAACGTGGTACTTCGAGCATCTTCTGCTCCTTTTTTTTAAGGATATCACTCTTGGAGGAAACTACTACTTTGTCACGGATGAGAGAAACAATCGACTCTTTCAACTTCTTTCTTTCTTTTCTACTGCATACTCAGATCTTTTTCTCTTACGCTTGTTCTCGGCCAATCGTTGCTTTTACTCTGGGAAGTTTCACGAGGACACTTTGTCGCTCGTTCTTAGACTTTGTGGAGGCTCTACTCATCACCCCTAGCTTGGGTGACGTGGAACTTTTCAGCTTTCATGACTTCTCTCCTTACGCACTTGCTTATCGTGGAGGTACTCTTTGGAGGTCACGATGGGCGATGGCGATGCGTTCTATCTCTTCGCGTTTTCGTATTTTCTTTCTTCTCTGGTATATGCTTTGAGTTCTGGCGTCTCTTCTTATGATGCTACTTCTTAACTTCCGTGTCTACTTTGACATACTTTTTTCATAACGTACTCTTTTTTCTCCTTGGTGATTCTACGCGTTCTTACTTTCAACGCGTATGTTATAATTATGTCACCCCTTGTAGATGGATGTTGGCCTCTATTGCCTAGAGCCTTGCTAGAAGTTGGAGAGAGAGATAGATTTGCTCGAGGTGAAGCTTGTAGACGAGCAATGGAGATATGTGAAGAAGAATAACTAAGTAAAAGGAGGTCTTGAGCAACGTACCCGGGATGAATAGATTATGCTTAGCTGTTTAGGAAAGTGCAGTTATTCTTGCTCTAATGACTCAAGGACGCCGTGAATTTCTTGCTCTAATGGCGATTATGTCATAGGTCCGACCCCTGGTGGCGTTATCATGGCGGCACAACTTGATCTTCGTGCGATGCTATTAGATTGCTTCGAGTCTTAAGGAGGTGTAACGAGAATGTTCTGGAGAACGCGTCGGGAAATGTCTTTGGAGAACACGTTGCACATCTGGGAACGCATTGGCTATGACACCTTGTGTCGACTACACTGACTTTTACTTAATACTTTTGGGAGCACTGCTTCTCTTGAATGTTTTTCTTGGAATTGTTCGGCGATTACTTCGACCTCCTCGTGCTTTCAGTCGTACTAATGCTTCTTTTGACTAGAGCATGCTTGGTTCCCTCAGGAGGGTTCTTTGAGATGCTTTCTATCTTGATGAAATTTTGTTATACTTGTCGCGATGCCTTTGATCGCGTTCTTCCTCTTCTGGGCGTTTTAGGCGTTCTCTACGCGTAGAATTTGGGTGATCTTGGCCAACTCATGATTGCCGTTCTCTCTCATATTCTAGCTATTGGATATTTTCTGATCTCTTGCTTTCGATCGAGATTCCTTTGTCTCGTATTTCTTTGTTGCAAACTCTTCCTTTTATCTTGCGTGACGTTTTTGACTTCACATGATCTTCTTTGGCGATAGCGTATCGGTCTATGGGTTGAACGAGTAACTTTTCTCTTTGGATCGTCTTGACAATACTTGTATCTTTCTTGTTTCCTTGAGTGGTCCTACCCCTTTTGGTAGGTTTGACTTAGGCTCCCCGTAGAATAGGTTAGAGCTACCAAAGACCCTTGGGCTTACTTTACTTGTTATATCTTGCACTTTGTTTCTTGCGTCGTGCGTGTTATTCTTCGCGTCAGAGACGTCTTGGGAGCTTGCTCTTTCTTTGGTTTTGATGTTTTATGTGCTATGCTTTGGTACGCGTATCTTGCTCCTCATACGTGTAAAACTTTTTCTTTTTGACTTTAACTTTCGTGACCCCGTACGCGTAGCTTGTTTGTGAGTGCGTAGATTTGGTCCTTGGCTTTCGCTTTTGCTACTTTATCTTTAGGGTGTGGTTTTCTACCCCTGGTATGACACTTTGTTCGTAGTGAACACGTTAGAGAGTTTTACTTACTTGATAGGGTGGTACGGTCATTGCGGCTGCTTTTGTTATTTGCCGGCTTATATAAAGGTTGGGTCCAGCATTTCCTCCGAACCCTGAAGCGAGTGGCGGAAATAGGTCAGCTTGTGACGTTACCCCTTACTTTAAGGTGGATCCTTTGCCTCACGCTAGCGTTAGGTCGACGTCGAACTCTTTTAATCGACGGGCCTATTCATCGTGTAGCGTCCGATTTCTCGATTGTTAGGACTTACGATGCTGGTGGACGCATCCCTACCGGTTTGGCGTTTTGCCTGTGGATTCATGACTCTCAGAGGGGCCGTGGAAGGTGCAAGTACGCGTTCCTGTAGAGTGGTCATGGCGATAGGTTTCCCTTCTTCGCTCAGAGGACCGTGCCGGTTTCATGAGGTGTCGGGCTTCATTCCCCATGACCATTGCCACACGTCGCTAACAATCATGGGAAGCTTCGACTCGTGGTCGAAGGTTCGGCTAACGTTGCATACGCGTAGATGGAGCCTTAAACGTGTAAGCTAACGAAATTCGCCCCCGGCGCGGATTTTCGCCGCGGCCTTATTAAGCTTGGTGTTACGTCATAGACACAGAGCAAGTACTTTGAAATGAACCAGCTCAGCATGCTTGACACGTCGGAGAGAAAATACACTTATGCAAATAAGTAATCATGATGACTCGACATGACGACATTCTAAAGCTACCCCTAGTCGACGAGACCCCTTGCCGCCTCGACGCTATGACGATGACATGATTATGCAGAAAGTAAACTTATTTAGACATGCGTAACTTGGTAAATATGCACTTCAACTTAGCTAACAATCAATGAAGTTCTTATGGGTCTTCCTAGGACGCGTCGAGTTTCCCAACGCTCTCATCCTTAGGAGTTTTTCATTTCGGTGTTGGAAGATTCTTTTCTCAACTATCTTACTTGGAACACTTTTGCTTTTGGTGTTTCGATTGTAACTTCTTGTGTTGTTCTTTTTGGCGAATTGCTTTTTCTTCGCAAACTTGAGGAGGATTACTTTGATCTTACGCTCTCTTTGGCGTGGTCTTTAGTTAGCGTCTTGAGACACGATCTTTCTTTTTTCTTTCAACTTGATGAAGTATCTTTTTCTTTTCCTCAGATTAAAGTAAGATCTGAAAGGCTTAGGTTCCATAGAGAACTTACTTGGTTTTGCTGCACTTTTTACTTCCTTAGGCGATTCTTAGCGTCGTGTCCGAACCTTGAGACTGTCTTGATCCGTCGCGTTCTTGTATTCCACTTAGTTCGTACTTTGAATGATAGCTTGGAGATCATATAATGATGGAGTTCTTGATTTCACGTATACAAACGTTGGAGAAGGATGTCGTTTAGGACGTTGTGTCCATCAGACGCGTTTAGGAGAAGGCGTCGCGTTGAGGGGCGACGTTGATAACTTTCTTACACAGTGGCTGGTCGATTTCTATTGACTTTTCATCTTTGATGTGATGCTTTGCTCTTGATCTTTCTGGAGGGAGAGCTTTTGTCACCTTGTTTCTTAATGATGACTTGGGTATCCTATCCCCCTTGTGATGATTTCAGGATGGTGTTCAGAGTGAGATTATCACATAGTAATCCAAAGTCGTCGTCTTGTCCGACGTCGGCATTCTCTTTATTGTACTCTTATTTAGCTTGAACAATAACAATTCTGAAGAGCTTATCCAATCAAGTGTGATTTAGATCATAAAGACTTTAAGGAGAGAGTTTAACGAAAGACTTAGGAGGTAATCTCATAGTTGACATGCAATTCTTCTACTTTTCAGTTTATGAGCGTATATAGAGGCAGCATGCATCTTTATGCTAATTGAATCTTATTTATCATGCACGTTTAGGTGAGATATGATCATGAAAACTTGGTATTTGAATAAAGATATAAAATAAAGGAGTACATAACTTAGCTTATGAGCTCTTGTTTGCTCGTGATCAGATCGAGATGCATCATCTATCTTTAGCCTTCGTAATTGGCTTCTTGGACGCCGTGTTCCTTAGACACCGTCATGGTCGTACCAAACTTGTGGGGATACTACCCCTTGTCATGGAGATGCGAATAAAGCAACGCGGTGTTTCTTGTCTTTTGAGAGGAGTTCGTCTGACGCTGTCTTTGACGTCTCAGGAACGTGTTGTTCATGACGTCTTAGCGCCTTGATCGTCTTCTTGGAGGGTCTTACATGATCTTTTTAATCCTTAGCTGATTTCCTTGATTCCTTGTAGATTCTCAATAGTTTACTCGTCATTTATGAGCAAGGTATGGCGTTGTTGTCATCATATACAAGCAAAAACAACACGATATGCTTAGATAGATGTATACCATGCTTAATCAAGGTACAAACTTTATGAACTTCTACTTCACCATAAAATTCTGATCTTTTTAGATTCTCATGCTATAATCTTGAATCTCAAATAAGAATAAGAAAGATTTAATCTTTAGATCAAGTCTAACATGCTTTCTATGGTGAATATGCAAATCTAGATATGGAAATCTCATGATAATGAACTTAAGAATTTCCCTTTAGAATGATTTATATGCAACTTATTCTGAATCGATATGGATATAATCAAGTTGAACCTTTTAGAAATCAAAGGAAGAAGATTATGGATAGATATTACCGTTTTGGTGAAAGAGAAATCTTCCTTGGAGAACAAGCAACTTTCCGGATTCTGCAGTCATCTTGTTTATGTCGGTATGCTCTGTAGAAAATTCAGAATTGCATGATTCCAACGCCATTAGATCTATATTGCAGTCTACTTTAATGCCTCAAAATGTCATCGAATGTGGACGTCGAAAGGGAGAGATACAAGTTTTTCAAAATTGTGTCGCAGACAGCTACGTGAACAGGGAATGATTTCGGATTTTGATCTTCTTCTTTGATCTTTGAAGGCTCGTTAGGTTTTGTCTTTTTTGTGAAGAATAGATGGTTTCTTTTGATGAAAAGAAGGCACTTTTTTGATCATGCCCCACGGTGGGCGCAATTGTTTGTAGCGAAATTACCAACGAGATGATAACTAAGAAATTGTAGGGCAAAGATCAAACTTTACGGTGCCAACACTTCATCTAGAAAACACCATTTATAAAAGAGAGAGAACTCGAGATACTTGTGTATTACTTGGGGGAAAAAGGTTGCCTTACAATGATAAGGGAGCCCTTTATTTATAGGCAAACCCTAGTTCTATCTTTAAGGAAATAATCTTATCTTTTTCCTTATATTTTTAACCTAATATAAAGCATGGTAAAATATATTCTTTCTAATATCTTTTACTATTTACATAATGAATATTAAGTAAAAGACATAAATATTCTCAACCGACTTTATCTCGATCTTGACGACGCCTTCATACTCGTTCCTTCTCGTACTCGTCGTCGTCTACGCGTAGCTCTTCTCGTCGACATACTTAATCTTCACGTAGGTGACCTTGGGAACTCGTAGATGATCTCGTAGATGATGTCGGGGACCATGTTGATGGTGTCACGGCGATGAATGACCTTGGAAGCTTCGTTAAAACCTCTTCTTAGGAAAACCTCGTGGGAAAAACCATGAGAAGAGTAAAAAGAGTACTCTATTCTTAATTTCGTGATGTTGACGATCATGTTAATTGCTTGGACGTCTTCTATTGGTCACCCCGTCTTCATGTACATTCCAACGCGTTGACCCTACTAACACGTCGCAACCGTAGTGGTATTTATAGGCACAAACAACCCCTATTCCAATGAAAGTGGAGGAGGTTACTCGTTCAAACGCGGAGGCGAGGGCGCCGTCTGACACCCCATCGAACGCGGAGGTGGAAGCATCTTCTGTGGATCTTTCGGTCAGAGGGGACAAGGGTAAGGGTAAATCTCTCAACACAACTTCCATCACGTACGTCAACGTTAATGACTTTCCTGCCACGGTGTCGCGTCCTATTGCACCTACGCGTAATTTTGTCCCGGCGATGCAAGCTCTGGCGTCTTTTTTCCGTGGAACCACTATCTACCCATGTCGGTCATGGATGTTTTCGGGGACTCTCTCGTTGCGCAATGGTAGTTACGTTTTTCTTTTCTCGTTCTTAGGCTTTGATTTTTAGTGTTCTGTTATTTCTTACTTGACGTGACCTTTCAGGCTTTCCAAGCTTCGTTGTGTGCCTGGGAACGCTTTCGCAAGTCTTCGAACTATGAGGAGGTGTTAAAGGACCAAGTTAGCGAACTTAGCAAGAAGGTCAAGGAGCTTAACAAGAGGATTACTCATCTTACGATGGTTGAAAAGGAGGCTCGTGCGGAGACTTTGGAGACGGCGAATCAACATGGCGTGCTTGCGCGACGCGTTGAAGTACTGACGGGGGAGGTCGCATCGCTCAAATCTGGCGCGGAGGAGAAAGCGAGAAAGTACGAGAAGAATTTACGGGAGACGAGTACTTACTATTCTTGGACGTCTCGTATTGAAGCTATGGAGGATTTCCGTGTCGGTCGTCATTTGGATTGGGACGTTGGACGCGAACGTAACGACTTCTCGGTCCTTTATCCCGTCGCTCACGAGGGGGTTGCACTTATACGTGTCCCTCCTACTTCGAATTCAACTGCTATAGCCTCTGAGGGCGAAGGAGTCGGCGAAGGAGTCACGTTGGATGGTGACGATATCTCTGCGGCGGAAGATGTTTCTCCCAGTGTTTAGCGCTTTTGTTCTTTGAATTTTCTTGCACTTGTTGTGCTCTCTTGCTTTTGCTTGGTTTCTGCAATCGGCCGTCTTGTGACCTATGGATCTTTTTTGCTTGTAGAATGCCTTTATCACGTTGCTACGTGAAGATTCTTTTTAGTATGCGTTTAGTGTTTCTATTATTGCCTTCTTTCCAGGTAAGATCTTACTCTTTCTCTGGTTTTGGCGGGGCTACTCTATCCCCTTTTGGCAGGTTTGGCTTTAGATCTCTTATGAAGTCGGATCTGCCAAATATTGAGCTTGGGTTTGCATGATGCGTAAGTTCTTCGTAGTTTTTTGAGGTTTTTCTGTACTTTCCCGACCCCTTACGCGTAGCTCGTTTGCGAGTACGTAAGTTTGGTCTTTGTCTTTTGCTCAAGCTACTCTGTATCTAGGGTGTGACTTTGAACCCTTGGTATGGCGTTTTGTTCGTAGTGAACGTGTTAGAAAGATCTACTTACTTGATAGGGTGGCACGGTCAATGCGGCGACTTTTGTTCTATTGTCGGCTTACATGAGGGTTGGGTCCAACATTTCCTCCGAACCCGAAGCGAGTGGAGGATGTAGGTCAGCGTGTGATTATTTCAGCTTGTGATACTACCTCTTACTCATGCTGAATCCTTTACCAACACGCTAACGTCAGGTTGACGTTGAACTCTTTTAATCGATGGGCCTGTTAATTGTGGAGCGTCCAACTCGTGACTTGATGGACTTACGATGCCGGCAGACGCCTCCTAACCGGATGAAAAAAGTATGCCCGTGGTTTCATGACACTCAGAGGGGCCGTGGAAGGCGTGAAGACGCGTTCCTGGAGAGTGGTCGTGTCAATAGGTTTCCCTTCTTTGCTCAGCGGACCGTGCCGGTTTCGTGAGGTTCTGGGCTTCATTCCCCATGATCGTTGCCACACGTCGCTAACAACCATGGGAAGCGTCGACTCAGAGTCGGCGGTTTGGCTAACGTTGCGTACGCGTAGATGGAGCCTTGAACACGTAGGCTAACGAAATTCCTCCCCAGCGTCGATTTTCGCCGCAACCTTCTTGTTCTTTTTGTTACGTCGTACCCATGAGGTACATTCTTTTCATAGACATAGAGCAAGTAAATGGAAATGAAACAACTCAGCATGCTTAACACGTTGGAAAGAGGAGGCATACTTGTATATTAATGAAAACTTCATTAATTTGACAAACTCTGACGCCTACCCCTAGTCTCGACAACCCCTGTCGTCTCGACGATAAGACGACACAACTTTATTTGAAGAAAAGAACTTAAAGCATGCAATGAAACAAAACAGCATATCAATCATCAAGCTTCTCAATGGTAATACTTATTTGAAGAAAAGAACTTGTGCTATTTGGTATGAACCTTCCCAGGATGCGGCGAGCTTTCCGACGCTCTTATCCTCGGTGTATGGAAAGACTTTTCTTAGTACCCAATCTCCTACCTAGAAAGTTCTCGCTTTTACTCGTCGATTGTAACTTCAGGCGGCGATTTGCTTTTGTGCCGCCATTCTTAAGGCGGCGTTGTCTCTTAGCTTGTCTACGGTATCCATCATGAAGGTCATCAATGGAGTGTTTCTTTCCTTGGGGAGTGATCGGTATCTTTCTGTTGGTACTTCAACTTTGATGGGGAGGACGGCTTCGCATCCGTAGACCAAGGAGAATGGCGTTCTTCCCGTTGCTCTCTTTGGCGTAGTTTTATCGGCCCATAACATTGCTTGGAGTTGGTCCGCCTAGTTTCCTCTGAATTCTTCAATCCTTTTCTTGAGGTTGCTTATTATAACCTTGTTGCTTGACTCTGCTTGGCCATTTGCTTGAGGGTATCTTGGCGTCGAGTAGACTAGGCGTATACCTTTGCTTTCGCATAATGCGACTATGTTCTTGCTTATGAATTGCGATCCGTTGTCACAGACTATAGTGTGAGGGATTACGAATCTTACCAGGATATTTCTTTCGATGAAGGAGATGACGTGGGAGTCTTTGAGAAGTAGTCCACTATCCACTTGGAGAAATAGTCCGTTACGGTGAGCATTAATGTTTTTTGTCCCAATGTTAATGGCATGGGACCTACTATGTCCGGCCCCCATTGCGAGAATGGCCAAGGCGGCGTGACAGAGTGGAGTTTCTCTGCTGGTTGATGTGGGATTGGAGCATGTCTTTGGCAAGCGTCGCACCTCTTAACGTGGTTCATGGCGTTCTGTCTCATCATAGGCTAGTAATATCCCGTTGAGTCGTGCTTTGGCTGCTAGGCTCACTCGCGTAAGATGTCTTGGATCTTTTCTTCCGTTGGGCAGGTTAGGAACATGCCGTTGGAGGACCACTTCAATAATTGTCCTTTATCTACCACAAAGGTGGTTGCTTTTTGCTTCAGGAGTCTTGCTTCATATGCATTACTTGGGAGGCGCTTGTGTTGTAACTACTCATAGTAAGGCGTTACCCACAAATCTCGATCTCTTACGACGAGTGTTTTCTATGGCGTCACCTCTTTTTTGATGGACGCGTTACTCAGATGGAGAAAAGGGATCTTCTGGTATTCTCTGGGATCGATGGGTGATCCAAGATTTGCCAACGCGTCGGCTTGTGCGTTGGCGTCTTTGGGGATTTGTCTAATTTCACGACTACGTTAAGGTACAACACCATCTTGGAATCTTTGGCGATGTATTCTCCTTTGACTTGATTGACTATGAGCAACAAGTCACAATAGATGTCAAGCTTTAACGTGGCACTAAGTTCGAGTGATCTCAGAAAGGTACTAAAATACAAAACTGCGAAGAAAATAGGGGATGCACTCAGCAGAACTTACGCAGGAAGCAACAATGTGAAGAGAAATCGCCTCCTGGCAGCACAAAAGGACTATGAAAAGGCTTTTCAAGAAAAGAACGAATCTTTGGAAGATTTTCATGCCAGATTCGAAGGATATGTCTTTCAAATAGAGTTTCTCAGTGAAGAAATTCCCCAATGGAATGTTACGCACCAATTCATGCAAGCCTTAAACTCCAAGTGGGATGGATTTATCAATGCCCTACAAGCACAAAGCGATATCAAAGATATATCATTAGAACATCTAGTATGTCGCCTCAAAAGTCACTCAGGGATTCTCGAAAGAAAACTCCAAGGAAGGAAATATGTTTACAAAAGTCAATCCATTGCTCTGAAAGTTGAGAGAGTATTTGACCTATCCCAGATAGAAGACACCGAGGCTGAAGATGATGAAACTGTAGCCTTGATAACGAGTGCTTTTCATAAGGCTTGGAGAGGTGGCAGGAGTGATTCTTGTCCCACTGATGGAACAAAAGATATGAAGGAAGTCATCTGGTATCACTGTCAGAAGACTGGTCACTTTGCCAGAAATTGTTGCAAAAAGAAAAATGGAGAATCATCCGTTACAGAAGACCAGAAGAGTGAGAAGGAAGTGTGCCTTATGGAAGCCGAAGATGGCACGCCTAAAACAGAGGTAAGTCTCTCTTCCATCATCACTAAATTACAGAGCATGTCTAGCACTCAATTAATACATATTGTTAGAAGATTAGGAGAAGAGAACGGGGATATACAAGGAAAATTAGAAGAAAGAGAAGAGGAACTTTCAAGACTAGTTAACGAAACTAGACTCCTGTCTGAGAAAGTTACCATGCTAGAAAGTCTCTCTTCCTCTTTCTCAAAGTCTTGCGAAAAATGCCCCGTGCCCGAAAACAAGATCAGTTCCCTTGAAAGTAAGGTCACTGAGCTCAAAAATCCAAAGTCTTCTCTCTCTCTTGAAAATGAGAAGTTGTGTCATGATCTTGTGACACTCAAGAAAGATGAGGATCACAAGAAAAAATTGTTGCTAGATGAGCATGCTAAATCCTACATAAATGGTCTAAAAACCGATTACTCAAACCGATTTGTGCCCCGCAGTGGAATTGGATATGGATCAGATAAAAACCCTAAGACTCATGCGTCACCTAACATGAATTTGGAAGCGCCTCCAAGGAACCATTATTGGAGAACCCTTGCAAAAGGTGTATCACCAAGGTGAAGTCCTCAAGGGGAAATAAATACGTCGAAAGGATAAACACATGGTTTGACGAGCAGAAAGCATATGCAATCTGGTTGAGCCAACTTCAAAACACAGAGTCGGCACACATTGACTTTGAGTCTAGGAAAGCTAACATTCCCATCTGGCCATGACAAAGCAAGTACGTTGATCTTAAGCATCATCGTGTTTGTTGGGACTGTGGAAACACTAGGCACTACAAGCATGAAAGTTCCCTCATAAACCAAATTGAGGAAAGGATACGTGCTCCTTATCGAGCTCAGACTGAGAAGAAATCAGAGGATACATCAGAGACTCAAGTTGAAGCCATTCAATTCGAGTCAAAGATGAGATCCAAAGATCACTCCAAAGACACCCTCAAAACAAAGGGTGTCAAAGTTCAAAGTGGGAGAGGATCAAGAGGAACACCAAGAAGTACCCCAAGAGTAAAGGTTGAGTTCAATCAATTTGAACTCCAAGGCACTACGCATAATAGACCCGTCCCACAAAACTCAAGCAAGCTGAGGTTTGCTTGGGTAAGGAAAAACTAAACCTTTTTCTCAGGTGAAGCGCAAACTATCCTTGGTACATAGAAAGGGTAAACTTACAGGGAACAAAGGATAGCTCTATGCCACTTCACCAGATCATCTAGAGGAAACCCTCCCTCTAGATCAAAGGAAGGAAACAACAAAGCCGGTCAAAGGCGTCCACTCACTCTGTGATCCTTGGTATTGACTTGTTGATCCGATCAACTGCATGTGTCAAAGGGGGAAGATCATTACAAAGACAGATAAGTGATCAAGAAAAGGTATGTCCCCAAAGAAGAAGTGTTCCCCTACAGGTATGGTTCCCTTGCTCTAATTTATTGTTCTTGTTAGCTTTAGCTTTAGTTTTTACTCTTTGTTCTTTCTGCTTTTAGCCCCTTTTGTTATCAATTAAAAAAAAAATTTGGGATCTCTTACCTCGACGGGAACAAAATGCTTCATACCAAAGGTTCTTGTTCTTACCCCGGAAGTTTGCAAACCCTGGTAAAAAAGGGTACGTTTCTCTCTCTCTCTTTCTATCTTTGCAACTATCCCATATGAAGACATCATTCGTTGGACAAATCAGTCTTCCCTACTAGAGCATTAAGAAGGAGTCACTCTATAAAGGAAGGAACTCACTATGGTATGTTTTTCCTTCTCTATGAACCTCGTATCTCTTGAAATCCTTCAATGATTGGCTGAAACTTGAATGATCTTATGTCTCTTGCTCCTAAATCTCATTGAGCTCTACAACTCTAAATTTCGATGTAAGATTGACTATGTGTAATGTCCAAATTATGTCACTCCACTCTATGAACATTTACATGGCTGCATGCTTCTCTGAAACTTCCTATTGCATGAACAAGGTCTTATTTGCAGCCCAAAAGAGTCATCTTGATGATTTGATCCCTCATTATAATCCCAAAGGATAGAGGTACTCTACAGCCGTCCCTAAAGCCTGAATCATGATTGCATATTCCAATGAGTCAATCTTATGTCATCACATGTGGAATCTCTCATCATGATTTTTAAAATATCCATGTTATTAATTTTGTATAATCTTCTCTTGTACCACCTCTGGTAACGATACCCCCCATATCATACACTACTATCTTTTGGATTGCCTTGGAAAGAAAAGGGTCACTATTGTCATGCGAGAAGTTCGATTGGGCAAAGGAGGCGTGTCATGTGCGTGTCTGCAGCGTGTAAGAGTTCGAGGTATGAGTTGACGTGTGACAATTAAAGAGAGCAGGTAATAATTACTGAGTTGAGAAAAGGAAAGGTGAAGAGTGGTGTTTGGAAAGTGTGAAGATTTTGTGGCGTGTGAACAAGGAAGGAAATCTCAAACGGATCCTTTTTGGTTACTGCTGGCAAGATCAACGAGAGATTCCCCTAACCATGAAAATCTCCACTCCCCTATAAAACACATATCCCCAAATCCCTCACCTCACGCTCTCAAAAATTTCCTGAAATCTCAAACTCCCCTGCTCATCAAAAACTCCCAAGCTCCTCAAAAATGGCCTCCAACTCCTCCGTCCAAAACCCTACCTTCGTCATTACCAACGACGAAACCCTAGAAACACTCCTCCAGAAATTGGCCACCGCCGGATACATGTCCCAGGAACCCCTCTTTCCCAACCCTTCTCCCATCATCACTGAAGCCCCAATCATGGACCCCATGTTCGCCGCCGGATACATGTCCCAGCGTGTAAGAGTTATGGCCTGAGATATTTATGAAGAAGTGAAGATTATTGAAGACTTGAAGATTGAAGAAACATTCGAAGTGATGCTTCTGAGGCATTCTCGCGATCGCCACCTTCACCCCGACGATCGCCATCTTACAGCAGAAGCATGATCTGGAGCTCGAGAGAAGACCGCGATCGCCACCCTCATTATGTCGATCGCAGGGTGTGACTGAAGACTTATTTCCGGATTTGTTTTATTTTATTATTTTCGTTTGGAATACTTTTTCCTTGTTTTATTTCGGTATTATTCTAGGGTTAGACTCTCTGTTTAAACCCTAGCAACTTTCATTTGTTTTCTATCATATTTTCCATCTACGCTTAGTTCTGCAACCATGAGCAGGAACTAATTTCCATTGTTTTGCTTAGAAGTTGAGACCTTCAGTTATTAAGTTGTGAGATTTCTAAACTCTTGTTCTTTTCATTTGGGTTTGTATTAATTCTCTTGTTCTTCATCTATATGATTTCTATTGGTTTTGCTACATTGATCACCTAGTTTGATTAGTAGTCTTCTATTGCTAGACTAGGAATAAACGGTGGAATTCCTTGTCATTGTAGCATTCATATCTGCATGATTTGGTAGTTGATTGTTCATATGAAAGATAATTGATTGCATGTTAATACTTGACGGTCGTATGTTACTGCATGCATTCTTATGATTCCTGCGCTCTTTGCTGCTACTTCATCTAATCTTGTGAGGTTTCCCTGATTGTTGAATAAGTAAGTATTATCAGGGCCGGTTGGCCCGCTAATATACTAAAGATTGGAATAGGAACATTCCCTAGGATTGATAAGAACTTGAGATAATCTATGATCAACTTGATTGACTGTTGTGTGGATACCTTCTAGGCGAAACCCCTTCGCACAATATTCTCACCAATCGTTTCTCTGCTTGCTACTTGTTACTTTTGTGCTTCGTATAATCAACCCCCCTGGTTATTTGTTACTTGTTCGTTAGTTGACATTTCGCTTGACTGCATAGTTATTGGTGTTTTTATTCCCTTGGGTTCGACCTCTACTTACTTGCTATACATTAGTTAGTGTTTAGGGTTTACTTTGATTTAGCAACCACGACATTTTCTTTATCAGTGATCTACTCTGATCCCAAAGCCTTCGATCCCAAAATTACCGAGACCACCATCCCAGAACCCCAGGCCTCACCTCTTCCCCTGAGCCGCTCGTCCCTGAGCACATCGAAGTCGACAATGACGAGTCCCGGCCTGCCGGTGACGTCTCTAAGACGGCGCTGAGGCAGGACGAAACTCTTGAAGACTTCGAGAAGAAACTCGAAGCCGATGTCCGGGAATTGAATTATTCTATTTTTGTGCTAATTATGACTTATCAACTGTTTGGTGTGAACCTTTATGGTTCAGACCCGTGCAACTAATTCATCTCTTGTTGCTTTTGATTCAGAGATTGAGAGGACGTTCCACAGGAATCGAAGAGCAGCTTTGAACCAGATTAACGAGATGGGTGATCAAGGAGCAGATGGATTTCCACCCGTCCAACAACATGGACCACCATTGCCTACTATGAGGGAACTCATTGCACCGAACTTAGATCAACAACCTTTGGCAGTGAGGTTTCCTCAAATAGCTGAAGCTGTGAATTTTGAGTTAAAAGCTGGTTTAATTCACGAACTTCCACACTTCCATGGCTTAGCAGGTGAGGATCCAAACAAACATTTGGCTCAGTTCCATGCCATATGTTCTAGTATGAAGCCTAGAGGTGTTACTGAGGAGCAAGTCATGTTGAGAGCTTTCAGATTTACTCTGAAAGACGCTGCGAATGATTGGCTCTACTATCAAGCCTCACGGAGTGGCCTGATTGATGAGGATCGTAGAATGGTAAACGCATCCTGTGGAGGTAATTTTCTGAAATTGACTATACCTCTGGCTCTACTGAAATGTTTGAAGAGTTGGCTGAGAGTTCAAGGCAATTCGGAAATAGACAGGGCTCCCATTCAGTAAGTTCACTTGATCCGGCTAGAATTCAAACTGATATGAATGAGTTGGAGGATATGGTGAAGTCCTTAATGCTGAAAAGTAGTGGTCAACAACAAGTGAAAGCTTGTGGGGTATGCACTGATGCAGGGCATCCTACTGATGCGTGTCCACAACTCCAAGAGCCGAATGCTGAGGTGAATGCTGCAGGGGGATGAAAGCCTAGGCCTGGATTTGATCCTTATGCTAATCATTATAATCCAGGTACAAGGAATCATCCTAACTTGAGGTGGGATAATCAGAACAATGTTCAAAACCCTCAAGTCTTGCAACAACAACCTAAACCTTAGAGTTCTATGACTGTTGAAGAGATGATTAAGTCCTTAGCTCAGACTTTGATGCAGCAAAGCGCTGAGACCAAATCAAGCATCCAGAATCTTGAGAAACAAATAGGACATATTGCTTAAGCTGTGAGGAACTTAGAAGCTAGAGATTCGGGAAAGCTACCATCTCAAACAGTAGTGAACCCGAGAGAAAATGTTAGTGCTGTGACGTTGAAAAGTGGGAAAGTTTTTGATTGATGACCCTAGTGTTGAAAAGGGCAAAGAGAAGCAGGATTTTGAAATAGAAGACAGACCGCGATCGCCAGATTTGGGCCGCGATCGCCATCCACAGATAGCGATCGCGGGATTTCTGCAGAGGCTGGCTGCTCAAGACCGTGATCACCAGATTCTGTTGGCGATCGCCGGGAGGCTCCTGCGGCTAAAGACGACTACATTCGTCCTAATTTTCCTCCCATGTTCTCACAGAAGCCTGTTGCTCCCTTTCCTGAGGCATTGAAGGAGACTCGAAGACCGGAGAATGACAAAGAGATCTTCGAAACCTTTAGTAGGTGTGAGGTAAACATTCCTTTGTTAAAACTTGTCAAGATTATTCCTGGATTTGCTAAGTTTTTGAAAGAAATTTGCACGATTAAAAGAAATCAAAAACTTAAGGGAAAACAAAAGGTGAAAGTTAGTGAGCAAGTTTCAGCTGTGTTTCAAAGACGTATGCCTAAGAAATGTGGTGATCCATGCATGTTTAGCATTCCATGTGTTATTGGTGAAACTAAATTTGAAAAAGCTATGCTAGATTTGGGTGCATCAATCAATGTTTTGCCTTACTCTTTGTATGAATCACTAGGATTAGGACCCTTGCATGAAACATGAATTGTTGTTCAACTTGCTGATAGATGTAATGTGTACCCGAAAGGGATGGTTGAAGATGTTCTTGTTATGGTTGGTGATATGATTTTTCCCGCTGATTTCTTTGTGTTGGATAAGGAGCATGACAAGCATGCAACACCTATTTTGCTAGGTAGGCCTTTCATGAAAACTGCTCAAACTAAGATTGATGTGAACAGTGGGACAGTGACAATGGAATTTGATGGGGAGAAGGTTGAGTACAACATTTATGATGCTATGAAACACCCCATTAATGACCATTCTTTGTGTTCCATTGATGTGATTGAACCTATTGTGCAAGATGTGTTTGATATTACTTGTTATGATGAGCTGAAATCGATCATTGAGAATGATGTGGAGGATCCACATGCATATATGGCTTTATCCACTAAATACAGATAGTCTTGGCACAATTGAATGCTGAAGGTAAGCCTCCCTATACTCATTTGGGCAATGGCCCCTTGGAACTAATAGTGTTGAGCGAGAAGCTCCTACCCTCTATTGTGCAGGCACCAGAAGTTGAATTGAAGGAGTTGCCCAAACACTTGAAGTATGCTTTTCTTGGAAAAGGTGACACATTACCGGTCATTATTTCTAGCCATCTCTCCAAGGAGCAAGAAGAGAAGTTAGTGGCAGTACTTGAAGAGCATAAGGTAGCTTTGGGATGGACCATTGCAGACATTAAAGGGATTAGCCCTCGACATGTATGCATAGGATTTTGCTAGAAGGGGATCCCAAGCCATCCAGACAACCCCATAGGTGACTCAATCCACCAATGACTGAAGTGGTGAAGAAGGAGGTGCTAAAACTCCTTCAGGCAGGTATAATTTTTCCTATCTCTGACAGTCAATGGGTTAGTCCTACACAGTGTGTTCCCAAGAAGGGTTCCCACCAGGTTACAAACAGGTTGGCGAGTTTGCATAGATTACAGTAAGCTGAATGCGGTAACTAGAAAGGATCACTTTCCTTTGCCATTTATTGATCAAATGCTTGAGCGACTTGCCGGTCGCCCTTTCTATTTCTTTTTGGATGGATACTCGGGTTATTTTCAGATTGCCATAGCTGCGGAGGATCAAGAGAAAACGACATTTACATGTCCTTTTGGTACATTTGCATACCGCAGGATGCCATTTGGGTTGTGTAACGCACCCGGTACATGTCAAAGGTGTATGGTGAGTATTTTTTCCGAGTATGTGGAAAATTTCATTGAGGTTTCTATGGATGATTTCACGGTTCATGGTGATAGTTTTGATGCATGCTTAAATCATTTGACATTAGTGCTTAAAATATGTGTAGAAACCAACTTGGTTCTTCATTCTGAAAAGTGTCATTTCATGGTTGAGCAAGGTATTGTGTTGGGTCATATTGTGTCAGCTAGGGGTATTGAGGTCGATAAGGCGAAGATTGATGTAATTCAGTCTTTTCCTTATCCTACTAATGTGCGGGAAGTTCGTTCTTTTCTAGGCCATGCAGGTTTCTATCGTAGGTTTATTAAGGACTTTTCAAAGACCTCTTCACCTCTATGTGAGCTGCTGAAGAAGGAGGTTGATTTTGAGCTTAATGACAAGTGCAAGAAGGCGTTTGATGAGTTGAAATCTCGTTTAACAAGTGCACCAATTATTTCAGGCACCGGAATTGTCTCGTCCTTTTGAGATCATGTGTGATGCTAGTGACTATGTTGTTGGAGAAGTTCTGGGGAAAAACGAAGCAAGAGCTTCCCATGTAATTTGTTATGCTTCTATGACTTTGAATAGAGCACAAAGGAACTACTCCACCACTGAGAATGAGATGCTAGCAATTGTGTTTGCCTTGGAAAAATTCAGACAATACCTACTTGGCACCAAGGTAATTGTTTACACTGACCATGCAGTGCTTTGTTATCTTATGACGAAGAAGGATGCCAAGCCAAGGTTGATTCGATGGATCTTGTTGTTGAGTGAGTTTGATGTGGAGATTCGAGACAAGAAAGGTGCTGAGAACTTGGTGGCTGATCAATTGAGTAGATTAGTTAGTGGAGACGACAAGCCAGAGATGCAGAAGCAAATTCAGGGAAACTTTCTTGATGACAACTTATTCGGAATAGCCATTCTGGCTATGACGCGATCGCTACCATCTGGTGGCGATCGCCATAATGTTTTTGAGTCCGCATTGGCTTCTGGTTTAATCCCGCGATCGCAAGACAATGATGGCGATCGCCATATTCTAACAGAAGGTGGACTTGATTTTGTATCGCGACTGCGATCGCTATATGGCAGTGGCGATCGCCAAGGTCCCGCATAGAGTTATCTTGACTTAGATCTTGAAGCAACGCTCCTCACTTTGAAAACTGTTGGATTGATTAGCGTATAATAACTCAAGGAACAAAAGCTATTCTTCCTTGATAAGTAGATTATGCAGAAAGACAAACAATAATGTAAATCAAACCTGAACACGATGATATACAGTGGAAACACCCCAAGTACCAAAAAGTCCTCGAGGCGAAAAACCACTCCTCTCTAGCTTTCACTAGAGAGAGTTTGAATGAGTCTACTTGTTGTATTGAAATCTTGATTACAATAGAACTTTGATCACTCACCTAGACTTCCTAACTAGATCTTGGATCACTCTTCTCACTTGAATCTCAATCTCACACACGTAGAACAACTCTAAACCGAGTACTAGGTTTTCGCTCTTCAAAGTCATGCTAAGCTATGTAATTCCCATACAATATATAGCACACTAGATAGCTCAAACGTAACTACCAATCTAGCCGTTCTAATATTACCATAAATCTCACAATATCTTTCCACAAGGAAATCTCTTCCTAAAATTTCTTTCACAAGGAATTCTCTTCCTGAGAAATCTTTCCTTACGTGTGACATTTCAACTTGTTCTCCAAGTAGTCACCATGGGGCTTACACTTCGGCGCGCCGCCTTGTTCAAATAAGGAAACAAAGCGCATACGGAAATATTCCTTGCGCGTAATATTTCCTTATTTCTTTGGCAACACTCACACGCGCGTCCAATGCCCAATCCTAGCCGAGTTGCCACATTCCTTATTTGACGAGATCTTCTTTCCTTCTTTGACAAGATCTTATTTCCTTCTTTGAAATGCAACTCTTCCATAATTCTTCAAGGTCATCCTCCAAGATATCTTCGACCAATAATCTTAATTGGATGGACTATTCTTCACAGTTGTCTTCCATTCGCCGTAACCTTACGTCTCATGGGTTCCAGCAAGACTTCCTTCGTACCTGCTTGTACTTATTTTGTTCCTGCATACACACTAGTAGACTTCCTTCGTTCCTGCACACAAACTAGTAACAATACCTACGCAGTAAAGTAAACTATTAGTGGATGTTTGTCATTTAATCAAAACCTCATCATATCTCAACAATTTCCCCCTTTTTGATGATGACAAACATCCTTAACAATAAGAGTATGAACCTGAAACATATATACTAGCTAAGGAACAAAGACTAACAAAGCACTAAAAATTCCCCCTCAGAAAAACAACGAACTAAAACTAAGTCATGAATTCCCCCTCAAGTCCTGCTATCCTCTAATTTCCCCTTTTTGGCATCATCAAAAAGAATGAAATCAGAAGTCATAAATAGGAAGTATACACAACACAAGAAAGCAATCGAGGTAATGACTCATAAGGACTCCAATGCTCAAGAAATCACAATATCAGAGAAAGATATGAGAATCAGCATGCTAGCAACCAAGAGTAATTAGTCATGAGAAAGTGTACAATAAGAGCAAAGAGAACATGGATAATGCGGCTGGGAAAGAAGAGTGGGGTTGGAGAAATTGGAAAGTAGTCAGAGATGTCCTGTTCCCTTTGAATAATGAGACGAGATTACTCTGAAGTAGCGACTTTACAAGTTTCCCGAACCAAAAGATCAAATCCCAGCTTTCTTGTTAACTTTTTCAACTTCTTCTTCTTGTTGTTTCTTAGAGCTTCTGTAACTGAAGCCACTGAACCATCCCGGTTGTTCATAGTACACGACCTTCTTGAGTGTTTCTTTTGAGTGTTTGAGGGTATTAAACCTACCCGTTGTTCTGTACTCTGGAGGCTTCCTTCTTTAGTAACCATCTTTTCAACCTTTGTAATCTTCATCCTTAGTCACCACAATCTCAGAGACGTCACTGAGTGATCCTTTTGGTATCCTTACTTATTGGGTTAGTGTCTGCAGCGGAATGGATTGATGAATGTGTGGGAGAGAGGGTGAAGAGGGCGGTTGTAGGGTTGAAGGTGGAAGTGGGCGGTGATGACGCTTGCAGAGTTGAGTATAAGTAGGAGAGGGTCAATGATTTTGAGGAGGTGGTTTTCTTGTTTAAGTGGGATGGGTTTTTTGTTAATTTTGAGGAAGGGGTATATATAACAGATGGAGACGGTTTCAAGTTGGAAAGAGAAAGATCTTTTTCCAAATTGATAAGATCTTAGGTTTTTGGGTACCACTTCACCTTTTCCAAGACAACATCACTACTTGAGTAACTTACCAAAAACACACGAAAACTTCTTTTCACGCCATCTTGAGACCACGTCTCCTTTCCTTCTTGAGGACCAGAACATTCCTTCCACTTTCACAATTTTTCCCAAAAAAATAGAATAGTATAATGCGAGGGTGAGTTACCAAAAGTGGTACAATAGAACATTATACAAAAATCATAGATGGAAAATGTGAATTATTAAGTCATGATGAGAGATTCCAGATGTAGATGAATACAAGGGGCTCATAGGAATGTGCAATCATGACAAGGCTTCAAGGATGGTTGTAGAGATCCTCTATCCTTTGGGCGTATAATGAGGGTTCAAATCATCAAGAGGACTCTTTTGGGCAACAAATAAGACCTTCTCATGTAAACAAATCATGATGCTAGCATTTTGAGTTCAAAGAAATTGCAAGAATATTGAGATTAATCAAGACAAGAAGAAGCAAATAACTCATACCAAAGAGACACAATCACAAGTTCATATAATCCTATAAATAACAACTAATTTTCACTCAGACTTCAACCAGTCATGGGGGGATCTTAGGAATAGACAGAATTATTCAAGAGAAATCATACCAAGTTCTAGACAAAGCCTTTCGAAGGGTTCCTTGTTTAATGCCTTGGTGAAGATGTCTGCAATTTGTTCCTCAGTGCGAACGAACTCCATTGTTACTAGCCCCTTTTCAACACAGTCTCGCAAAAGTGATGTCTAATCTCAATGTGTTTGGTCCTAGTATGCTGCACAAGATTCTTAGAAATATTTATAGCACTAGTATTATCACAAAGAATAGGAGCAGAATTGAGATTGATACCGAAATCACTTAGCTGTTGTTTAAGCCATAGGAGTTGTGAGCAACAGGTTGCGGCTGCGATGTACACAACTTCAGCTGTGGAGAGGCCCACCGTGGTCTGCTTCTTTGATCCCCATGAGACAAGACATGGTCCTAAGAATTGAGCCATGCTAGATGTAGACTTGCGATCTACTCTGTTCCCTGTGAAGTCCGCATATGTATATCCTATAAGGCTCATGCTTCCTCCCTTGGGATACCATAGACACAGATAATTTGTTCCCCTTAGGTACCTCAGAATCCTCTTGACTGCAACAGTGTGTGATTCTCTTTGATCATCTTGAAATCTTGCACATAGACACACACTGTACATTATGTCAGGTCGGCTGGTAGTCAAATAGAGTAGAGATCCAATCATTCCTCTGCAGAGAGATTGATCTTCTTTGCTGCCGTTCGTGTCCTTGCCCAAAGAGTCATTTGGAGAGATTGGGGTTGCATATGTCTTGGAATTTGCGATTCCAAACTTCTTGACTACTTCTCTGAGATACTTCTGTTGATGGACTCTGGGTCATCATCTCCTTGTATTACTTGTAGTCTGAGAAAGAACTTGATTTCTCCTACCATGCTCATCTCGAATTCACTTTCCATGAGTTTGACAAATCTCTCAACCAGCTTGTTGTTTGTGGACCCAAAGATGATGTTGTCCACATACACTTGCACGACCACAGTGTCTTTTCCTTCCCTTAGAAGAAACAAGGTTTTGTCAACCTCTCCACAGACATATCCATTGGACAGCAGATGGCGAGATAGTCTCTCATACCAAGCTCGAGGAGCTTGTTTGAGACCGTAGAGAGCCTTGTCCAGCACATAGACATGGTATGGATGAGCCGAGTCGACAAACCCATGTGTTTGCTCCACAAAGACTTCATCCTTTAATTCCCCGTTGAGAAAAGCAGTCTTAACATCCATCTGTTGAAGCTTGAAGCCATGATGTGCTGAGTAAGCGATCAATAATCTTATGGCTTCCAGTCTGGCCACGGGAGCAAAGGTTTCATCATAGTCTATCCCCTCCTGTTGGTTGTACCCCTTTACAACCAGTTTGGCTTTGTTTCTTGTGACCTGGCCTTTGTCATCTAGCTTGTTCCTGAAGACCCATTTTGCTCCTATTATGGTTCTGTTCCCGGGATTAGGAACAAGTCTCCATACCTTGTTTCTCTCGAACTGATGAAGCTCGTCTTGCATAGCTTTGACCCACTATGGGTCCTTGAGAGCTTCATCCACTGTTTTTGGTTCTGCTAGAGAGACAAAGAAAGTGAAAGCACAAAATTCATTAGAGGGTAAGAGAGATGACGTACCTTGGCTTGGATTATCCGTGATTGTAGCTGAAGGTAATGGATCTTGTGTTAACTCAGCCTCCTCGTGGATGCTAAGACGCTCTCGGATCTAGATTCAAGGTGTGAAGTTTTCTTGTTTGACTATGGACGAGACCTTGGAAAAGGTTGAGTGTTGGCGGAATTTGGTGGATGGTTGGTTTAAGCGGATGACTTTGGATAAGCAAGACATTGAAGGTGATTCAAAGGCTTGTGAAGGGTTGGAGGTTTGTGTTTAGAGAGGGACTCTAACCACTCAAGAAACAAAGGGAAAGAGAGTGTTTTTGATGCCGAAATTACAAAGGAAGGAGAGGCTCTCAACTTAAGCTTTGTATTCAAATTCAACGTGCTTATAATGGACCTTGAGATGCCTATTTATACTAGTGAAGACGTCCTTAGGCTGCAACCAAAGGATCACTCTTCCAATCAACATAAAAGAGGCTAAAATTAAGGAAGTAAATGCATAATCAAAAGGAGAAAATGGTGGGATTATGTTGGCACTTAAGATGAATGATCTAATGGCTGAAAATGGTGATCCATGTGCCTATCCCACAGATTGATGACTTGGCAATCTGATTTGAATTAGATTGGAGTGATTTGCTTGATCCTCATTAATGTTGATGGCGAAATTAGGGGGATCTTGGTTCTTCCGGGTCAAAGTGTTGTTTAGCGCGCGTTCTTCCCTTGTCTGGACTCTTTTGGGCCATATAGGACCAATGGAATGAAGAACGCCTGGTAGAAATGGCTCTAAGGGCTCGGACGCACGGAAGGACCTCATTTGGGCTTGTCGGCGCTTGGCGTCGAGGCTTGACTTGGTCACTTTGAAGTTGTGGAGGTTTGGGCCGAGCGTTTTTGGTCTTGATGGACTCCTTGGGACATTTTGAGGCCATTGGGATAGATAGTGCTCGGGCCAAGTGTGATGGTTTGACCAGTGGCGCGCCATGTTGTGTTTTGGTAGGCGCCAGTTGAGGTTTGGCTCCGGGATGAATAGTGAATGGCTTTGGGGTCCTGAATTTGGCATTGAACCTCCACTTGTCTTGAGATAGTTGGGAGTGCTTGTGACTTGATGGGCTTGAGCACTCAAGTGAGAGCTCATCATTACCCCCCACTTGTTGTGAGACGTCCCCGTCTCACCTTTGTTTGAGACCCTTGATAGCATGTCGGGGTGGAGAGAAGAGTGAGTGTCAAAAGGAGAATTTGAGATAAATAGCATTCTTCATGAACCTAACATATTTATTAATATTACAAATTCTATTTTCGTAGGGCCACAAAGAATACTATTTTCGTAATATTAATAAATATGTTGGTTTTGTGGAGGAGTTTGAGGGGAGAGTTTGAGGTTTGTGGCTATGGAGTTGGTGGAGGCAAGAGCTTGATGAGAAGTGGGCAAAGGAAGGTGGCGGTGGCTTGGTCAAGGAAGAGAGGGTGTGATAGTTACTGGGATTTTTGGTAAGTGGGGTGTGATAGCTGATTCGGCTCATCAAGCATTTCGGCCCAAAATTCGGCCCTTTAGCCCAGCCGACGTCATCATCCAGTAAGTCCACGTCATCAATCCAGTCAGCGCCACATTAGCACCCAGTCAACATGCCACGTCATTACGAATTTCCACGTCACCTTTTTTTTTCGGGAGAGAAGACTTACAACGGGATTGGCTACGGACTGTAGTTGACCCTAAGGTTCAGTGCTTTCCTCCTGTCCATAAAAATACTAAAAAGAAAATGAAACCGAACAAAACACACAAAAACAAATGAAAACGAACTCAAACCTCGGGTTGCCTCACGAGTAGCGCCTTATTTAACGTCATGGCTCGACCTCATGCCTTTCGTTTCATCAATAGGCTTCGTAAGATATTGCTCATCAATATAGCCTCGTTATTGAAACCTTCAAGATAGGCTTTCAAACGTTGCCGATTTACCTTAAACACCTTATTAGTTTCTGTTTGTAGCGAAATTACCTACGAGAAGATAACTAAGCAATTGTAGGGCAAAGATCAAAGAATATGGTATAATCTCAACACTCAAGAACAAGACAGGAAATTAGGGTTGAAACTTTAGCTTGGTATTACTCGAATGACGGCTCAGATGATTACAATGCAGGCGTTAGCCTTTATTTATAGGCTAACCCTAACAATATCTTTAAGGAAATGAGATCTTATCTTTTCCTTCTATCTAATTAACGATATAATAAACAAGGTAAATGATATTCTCTACCGTATCTTTTACCATTTACAATAATATAATATAGAATAAGATAGAATACACTCGGCCGACCTAATCCTTGAGAAGAACGAGACGTTTTCCACGTCTCGTTACGTCGACGATATCTTCCTTTCACCTCGTCGCGTCGATGATCTCCTTCTACGCGTAGCTTCCACGCGTTCCACACTCGTCGTATTTTTAGGCACAAACAATACCCCTAAGGCGTCTTACAGGGCTTGACATCTAGTAGAGCTGGGAGACACCTTCTTTCTTCATGGAATACGTCTTCATTACACCAGGAACGCGTTGATGATTACGTCACTTGAATTTTTATTATCGTCGCAGAGCTTTGATCGTCCTTCTTCTTCAATCATTTACATGTGGCAGGCGAGGAGCTTCGTTATCTGTGCCGATAACGTTCAATCTTAACGGCAAGTTTTCCAACGGCTATAATGCCGTTAAACTTTCTCCCGTACTCTTCGCGATCTCTCGGGCTATATAAAGGGGAGATCTTCATTCTCTTCCTACTCCTTCTACAATTCATATATTCTGATTATCTTTTGCTTTCTCGTTTACTTACGCTCAAAAAAGATCATCTGCTTCTCCTCTCTTCAGATCTCTTCTTCTAACTCTTAAAAAATGGTTTCTTTCTACGTACCCAAGTTTATCTTGAAGGATTCCGACTGTAAGTCAATGGAGGCACGCGACGTCGAGAGATTGAGATCGTTGGCGAATCTCGGTCCCGAGGTGGAGATTGAGATACCTCCTCAAGGGGTATTTGCTGATGCACATCGGCCAGGGTGGATTGCGGTATACGAATACCCTTTCCTTACTGGTCACCGATTTCCTTTCTCTCCGTTGACGAAGGCGTTCATGCTCGCTCTAGGAGTGGCCGTAGGGCAGCTTTTGCCGAGCGTTTGGAGGATTTTGGGCGCTTTGGACGACGTGAAGGACAAACATGGCGTTGACCTTGCCGTCGACGATCTTGCTCATTCTTTTAACGTTCAGACCAGAACGGTCGGGAGGGTAGGTCTTAGATCAAGACCCAAAGCAGCCAAGATTGCTATTGAGGGGAGCCAGGCTGATCGTCATTGGGCCGACTTCTTTTATTATGTAAATAAATCGACTCTTGGTGAGGAATGCGCTTGGTTGATCGAGTGTTGGAATCCTTCGAGTGAGTTTGCCTTTTCTCTCTTTTGAATCTATACTATACGCATCATTGCCGACGTGTTACTTTATCTTGTTCTTCTTTGTAGTTGATGCGGACACTATCGTGGTGAGGCGAGAGACCAAGAAAGTCATCGCTAAACTTTTCGAGATTCCGGAGAGTAAACGAACCTTCCATGGTCACGATGGAGAAGGTCACCGCATTGCTTCTACGACCTTTACAGGTCACGCATTCATGCTCTCTTACTTAGTTTTCCTCTTTCTTCTGTTCTGAGGGTTCTAACCCCTTTCTCTGTTGATCTTTTAGTGTCCGCGGATCTTTCTAGCGTTCGTAGCGGGGGGGAATCTATGTCCGCTCTTATTGCGTCATGGAAGAGGAGTCGTACTGGAGAGGGAACTGCTTCCGCGGTCCCTATTCATATTACGCAGATGATTTCTCTCATCTCGTCTCCATCTCCTTCTTCAACTCCGGTGAAAAAGTCACGTAAGGGTAAGGAGAAGGGGGTTGAGAAGTTAAACTTCGACTACGAGACCGTGGACGACTTCCCAGGAGTTATTTCCCGTATCGTCGCGTCTGGAAGACGTGATAGGAGAGGCGCTTGCTACGCAATGGTAGGTAGGTTTCCTTTGCTTTTTATGTTGAATCTTCTGTCTTTGATTTTATTCTTACCTTTTTGTCTTCTTTCCTTTAGGCTTTTCAATCTTCGTTGTGCGTCTATGGGCACTTCTCCGATTTTGTCAATCGGGTGAAAGCTATGGAGGTCAAGCAATCGGCCGACGAGGCAAAGATTAAGGATCTTGAATCGACAGTTGAGGCGTCATGTAAGGCGGAGAGCGAGGCTCAAGAGAAGGTTACGGCGGCGCTTAAACTTCACGTTGATCTTGCCAAACAGGTCGAGGACTCGAAGGCAAGGATCGCTACTCTGGAGGACGAGAAGGCTAAGGTGGAGGAGAAGCTTGCTTCTAAGCTCAAGGAGGTGAAGCTTTATTGGTCCTGGCGTTCTCGTGTGGAAGTCATCAAACGGTATGCCGCTGGTAAATATCGCGGTTGGAATCCTGTGAAGGAACGGAAGGAGTTTGAGGTGGCGTTCCCGGAGCTTCCTTAGGTGTCGACGCGGGACCTACGCCTATGAATCCTCCGGCGAGTCCTCATGTTATGGAGGATGACGTCCCTCATCTCGACGAGGTCGACCCTAACGATGGCGTCGAAGATGACGGAGATGCTGGTGAAGAAGACGTCGTGGAAGATACTGAAGACGAGGAAGGGGATGAACGCGAATATGAGGACGGGGATGGTTCTTCTTCGAGTTCTTCTGAGTCTGACATCGACTCTTCTTGATTTTCCGGGGTCGTTCTTCCCTTGGATTTCTTTGTAAATTCCTTTTTCTTTCCTTTTTTTACGCGTTGCCGTTCTTCGGGGCGTTGACTTGTAGATATCTCCATTCTCGCCCTTCATAATGGGTTTCTTATAATATAGTTACTTTATTTTGGAATTACTTACTTGTTGGTGAAGACGTCTTCAAGATCTTCTGTGACTCGAATATGTCGTTGTATCTAGTCTTCCTTTTGTTGGTGACGGTGTACTCATCCATACGTTACTAGAGTGACTTTTGGATCCTTTTTTTGAATCGAACTTTTATCTCGGGGGTGCTTCTTCATCTCTCGAGTACTCCCACCCCTTTTGGTAGGTTAGACCTAGGCTTCTTGTAGACTAGGTTAGAGCTATCAAAGACTCATGGATTCTTCTTTACTTATTGTATGTCGTATTTTATTTCTTGCATCTTACGCGTCAATCTTCACGTTGCGGACATCTTAAGAGTTTACCCCTTATCTGGTCTTCATCTCTTATGTACATTGTTTTGGTGCGCGTGTCTTGTTTCGCGTGTGTGCACAACCTTTGGCTTTTGACCTTCGTGATCTTCTACGCGTAGCTTATTTATGAGTACGTAGGGTTGGTTCTTTGGCTCCTACTTTATCTTTGTAGGGTGTGGTTTTCCCACCCCTGGTACGATACTTCGCTCGTAGTGAACGTGTTAGAAGATTTCATTTACTTAATAAGATGGTATGGTCATTGCGGTTGCTTTAGTTACGTTGCCGGCTTACATGAAGTTTGGGTCCAGCATTTCCTCCGAACCCTGAAGCGAGTGACGGACATAGGTTAGCGTGAGATTTTTATCAGCTTGTGACGTTACCCCTTACTTTTAAGGTGGGTCCGTTGCCTCACGCTAGCGTTTAGGTCGACGTCGAACTCTTTTAATCGACGGGCCTATTCATCGTGTGGCGTCCGATTTCTAGATTGTTAGGACTTACGATGCCGGTGGACGCATCCCTGCCGGTTTGGCGTTTTGCTCTTGGATTCATGACTCTCAGAGGGGCTGTGGAAGGCGCGAGTACGCATTCCTAGAGAGTGGTCTTGGCGATAGGTTTCCCTTCTTCGCTCAGAGGGTCGCGCCGGTTTCATGAGGTGTCGGGCTTCATTCCCCATGACCATTGCCACACGTCGCTAACAATCATGGGGAGCTTCGACTCGGGGTCGGTGGTTCGGCTAACGTTGTTTACGCGTAAATGGAGCCTCGAACGCGTAGGCTAATGAAATTCCTCCCCGACGCGGATTTTCGCCGCGGCCTTATTAAGCTTGATGTTACGTCATAGACAGAGAGCAAGTAATTTGGAAATTGAACAACTCAGCATACTTTAACATGTCAGATAAAAAGAGTGTATTCATATATTAATGAAGAAAATGTATCACGAACTGACAGACTTCGACTTCTACGCTTACCCCTAGTCGTCGCGACCCCTTGTCGCTCCGACGCTAAGATAACGATGCTAAATTTATTGAGACTCTTGAAAGAAACTAATCCTACTCATGCAAGAAAGAACATAAAGGAAATAATGATAGGAAACTCGGAAGCTCTTATTACTTTTTTAGGCTTATGGCGGATGGTGTTTCAGAAACATGTAGCTTGGGTTCTTGCTCTTTGTTTGGATCTTTTTCTCGTACTTACTTGGCGTATTAGTATTCCTTTGCTTGTTCAACTCTGTTCTTCCCATTGCGTCGGGGATTGACTTTCCACCCCTAGCTTTTTCTTTGCGATTTCTTGATTGCTATGCTTTCTTTTCTATATCCACCGATGCCTTAGTGGCTTTTTTCATCCCAATGTTGTAGCACTCTCTCGCGACTTGAAGCTCGCCTTTGATTTCTTGGATCCCCCATGGAGACGGGAATTTCAAGGATTGGTGATACGTTGAGGGTATAGCTTTCATGTCGTGCAGCCAAGGTCTTCCCAGGATAATATTGTAGGGTGACTCGATCTCCATTACTGCAAACTTGGCTTGCATATGAATACCTCTTGCATATGTTGCCAACGTGATCTCTCCCAACATGCTTGCCACTTCGCCACTGAACCCCACTAGAGGGACATGCTTCTTTATGACGTCGTCGTTGGATAGTCCGAGTTCCTTTATGGCGGATGCAGTGATGATGTTGGCGGAGCTCCCGTTGTCTATGAGAATCCTCTTGACTAGGCAATTGCTGACGGTGAGGGAGATGACTCACCCGTCGTGATGCTCCACCGTCTCGTTTGGCTCTTCGAACGTGATTGGGTAATTCCTTCTTATAGGGTGAATTAGGTAAACCCTTGTCATGTCGCTGTCGTCGCGTAGGATCTTGATATTCCTTCTGGCGGCGGACGCAGTTAAGCCACTCGTGGAAGAGCCTCTGATGATGGTGTGTATAGTCCGGGTATGACTTGACGGAGGTGGAGGTGGAGTAGGGGACTTCCTTTCTCTCTTCACCCCTTCAAACGCGTTCCTTCCTTCTTTGGAGAGTAGGTCTTTTAGATCTCCTCTTTTCAGCAACCTTAACCCTTCTTTTCTCAGGATGTAACAACCATTCGTCGTGTGACTCGTATCGTTATGAAACTCGCAGTACCCCTTCCCTGTTCCGGGTCTCCTTCTGGGATTCGGCTTTCTCGGCCATTGTACGTCACGTAATCCTTCCACCGCGCTCATGACTCACAACGCGTCGGTCTTCATAGAGATACCTTTGTCTACCATGTAGACGCTATCGACCTCGCTCACAGCATGCACCGTCTGCGGTTCTCTTTGGAACGGCTTGTTTCTCCTGTCATGACGTTCCCCTCGCTCTTGATGCCGGTCGTTGTGTCGACGTTGAGGAGAGTTTCTGCGCGGAGGAGTTCGCCTATGTGGAGATCGTGAATTTTCTTCGTTGTACCTTAGGAGATCTTCTTCCAATCATATGGATTCCATAGCTCTTTCCCTAGTCGAGACGAATGACTCGGGACGAGTCTTCGTCAGTTCTTTATACAAATCACTATCTCGGGGAAGTGCTCGCCTGAACGCATCGGCGGCGGTGGCTTCAGTACAATCTGGGATCGTAATCTTTTTGTCATTGAAGCGTTTCAAGAAGGCCCTTATGGTCTCGCCCTTGTTCATACGCATGTTATGGAGATCTGAGGGTTGTTTTGCGAACAACTTACTGCTGGCGAATTGCAGCCGGAATTGGTTGGAGAGCTCGGCGAAGGAGATACTTCCCTTGGGCAAGTGGATGAACCACGTCAAGGCTGGACCTTTTAGCGTTGAGCTGAAAAACTTGCACATCATTGCTTCCTTTAATTCTGGTTCGATTGGACTTGTGGAGAGCTTAGCTTCATAGAGCAAGAAGTGTTCTTCCGGGTCGTCTGACCCATCATAGACGGGGAGGTCCGCGACGGTGAATTTCTTGGCCATCTTCTTAACGGCGATAGCGGCAACAAACGGGCTTTCCTCGAATCCGAATTCGTCTTCAGGGATTATGAATTTGGGGGCCCCGGGCATCAACATCATCTCTTTCCTCAAGGCTCTGACTTGTTGTGCTACGAGCGCAGCGACGGTGTCTGATGTTAAGGTCTCTTCAGCGATCTTTTTCTGGGTTTGTTCCTTGGGGAAGACGTAACCATGGTGTTCTTAGGGATGGTATACGTCGTCTTCTTCGATGGCTGCGTCCATATCGAGGCGTCGAACGATGCTCTGGCCGCGGACGTAGGTATGTTGCCCCGTGGAACTTGCCTTGAGTTCCTTGATTATGGAATTCAACCTCTCGTTCTCCTTGGTGAGTTCCGACGCCGTCTTCTCGCTTGCCTGCAGGGCTTCGGCTTGAGTTTTTTCGAAGGACTCGATCTGCGCTCGGAAGGTGGCCACATTGGTTACTTCACCATCTATCCCTTGTTTTTCTGTGGGGGAGCATTCTTTTGGGGTGCTGGGGGTGATTTCGAGACCTTTTCTTGCGTCTTCATTCACCGGAGCTAGAGGAAACGTTGTGCGATCCTCTTCTTCGGACCTCTCTTCACCATTGCGCGGGCTGTTGGTCGGACTTGTCATGATTCCCTGCAAAAACGAAGCTCTTTACGTATGGAAAGACGATACCTTTTTGATCTTGCCCCACGGTGGGCGCCAATTGTTTGTAGCGAAATTACCTACGAGAAGATAACTAAGCAATTGTAGGGCGAAGATTAAAGAATACGGTATAATCTCAACACTCAAGAACAAGACATGAAATTAGGGTTGAAACTTTAGCTTGGTATTACTCGAATCACGGCGCAGATGATTACAAAGCAAGCGTTAGCCTTTATTTATAGGCTAACCCTAACAATATCATTAAGGAAACGAGATCTTATCTTTTCCTTCTATCTAAATAACGATATAATAAACAAGGTAAAAGATATTCTCTACCGTATCTTTTACCATTTACAATAATATAATATAGAATAAGATAGAATACACTCGGCCGACCTAATCCTTGAGAAGAACGAGACCTTTGCCACGTCTCGTTACGTCGACGATATCTTCCTTTCACCTCGTCGCGTCGATGATGTCCTTCTACGCGTAGCATCCACGCGTTCCACACTCGTCATATTTTTAGGCACCAAAAGTCTTCCCATCATATAAATCCAGTACTCCATGGGGGAAGATGTGGGCAACCACATATAGTCCCGCTCATCTAGATTTAAGCTTACCTGGGAAAAGTTTCAGGCGTGACTGAAATAATAGAACTTTATCACCTGCTTTAAAGTTCTTTCTCAAAATGTTCTTGTCATGCCAAGCCTTCGTCTTCTCCTTGTATATGACTGCATTGTCATAGGAATCGAGTCTTGCTTCCTCTAGCTCATTCAATTGCAACTTCTTGAATTCTCCAACTTCACCAATGTGCATGTTGCATTTCTTGACAGCCCATAACGCCTTATGCTCAAGCTCAACTGGAAGATGACAACCTTTACCAAAAATTAATCGATAAAGTGACATACCTATGGGAGTTTTGTAGGCTGTACGGTAGGCCCACAATGCATCATCTAATCTCAGGCTCCAATCCTTCCTGTTGGGAGCCACTGTCTTCTGTAAGATGGTCTTGATTTCCCTGATTGACAGCTCAGCTTGTCCATTGGTCTGTGGATGATAGGAAGTGGAGATATCAAGGTACGTATCGAACCCTTTGAAGGTTTATATGACGCTGCTTTGTTTCTTGAATGGGTGCAAGGTACCGAGCATGTCCTCAACCATTGCCACTACGAAGAGCATGAAAAAGTGGAGATCGTAACCATACACTTTGTGGGAGCGGCAAGGAGTTGGTGGCATAGACTTGTTGCCGATAGAAGAAGGCGTAATGAACCACCTATTGTACGTTGGAACCAACTTCTGCATGTCATGACAAACAAGTACATTCCAAAGAACTACAAGGACAAGATGCGCTATGAAATAGCCACGGCAAAACAAGGTACATCCAACCCTCAAGAGTTCTTTGCAAAGCTTGAAGATATGTACTACAAAGCAGGAGTAGGTGTATGTCTCGCTTCATTAAGGATAAGGTTTTTAAGTGGTCTCAATAGTTCTATTTGAGATCAATTAGAAATCCTTCCTATCACCGACATCAACAATCTTGTGCATACGGCAATGCAATTGCACAATCAAGTGTTGAGGAAGCGCACTACACCTTGGTCATCATCATCCAACTCAAGGTACAATCCTAACCCTTCTAAACCTTTGTCTACTAATACTTCTACTCCAAGTGTTCAAGGAAAAACAGGCAATGCGTCTAGTTCAAGGGCCCCAAACAATCCAAAAGACACAACTCGTGAGAATTCAAGGCAAAGGATAAGCGACTTGGAATGCTACAAATGCGGGGGCCATGACCACATGCAAAGAGACTGCGTCAACCCCAAGCGTGTACTTTTCTCACAAAATGAAGGTTTTATCTCGGAGGAAGAAGAGGAAGAGCATGACCCTCCAAGTGACGAGATCATTCCCACCAATGCTCCTACCGACGGAGGAGGCACTTTGGCTTTGATGCAACGCCATGTGCTTGTGCAAAAGGAGGAACCCAACATGGCACAAAGGCACAACTTGTTCCAAAGCAAGTCTAAGGTAAGAACGGCTACACTTAGGTTGATTATTGATGGAGGAAGTTGCTCCAACATAGTCAACAAAAAGGTAGTCACTCATTTCAATCTTCCTACCACTCCTCATCCATCTCCATATGGTCTTCTCAGTATCAACTCCGATGAGGGTAACCACGTCACTTATCAATGCATTATTTCGTTTTCTATTGGTGATTACAAAGATGATGTATTGTGTGATGTTGTTGCAATGGGCGCCACCCATATTCTACTTGGGCGTCCATGCATTTTTGACCGACGAGTTCTCCATGATGGGTATCTAAATACCTATTTATTCACCCACCATGGACAACGAGTCAAGCTCTTACCCATGTCTCTAAGTGAAATTGCGCAGGATGATAAGGACACGGTGGCAAGAAAGGCAATGCAAGAGGCCAAGACGGCACAAAAGCTAGGCGAGGGCACACTCATGCCCAAGCAAAGCTTAATGGCCACCAAAATGGTCCTCACCATTCTGCCTCAACAACTACAAGAAAAGAAGCTAGGAGACAAGTTTGGGCCGCCTTGGTCAATTCCTCATTCTTTGGCAACCAAAGTGGAGCTCCCTTGTGTCCCCAAGCCAAGACCAAGCTTCGAAGAATGGCTACAAGGACTACCATCAATAGGGGCTGAGTTAACACAAGATCCATTACCTTCAGCTACAATCACGGATAATCCAAGCCAAGGTACGTCATCTCTCTTACCCTCTAATGAATTTTGTGCTTTCACTTCCTTTGTCTCTCTAGCAGAACCAAAAACAGTGGATGAAGCTCTCAAGGACCCATAGTGGGTCAAAGCTATGCAAGACGAGCTTCATTAGTTCGAGAGAAACAAGGTATGGAGACTTGTTCCTAATCCCGGGAACAGAACCATAATAGGAACAAAATGGGTCTTCAGGAACAAGCTAGATGACAAAGGCCAGGTCACAAGAAACAAAGCCAGACTGGTTGTAAAGGGGTACAACCAACAGGAGGGGATAGACTATGATGAAACCTTTGCTCCCGTGGCCAGACTGGAAGCCATAAGATTATTGATCGCTTACTCAGCACATCATGGCTTCAAGCTTCAACAGATGGATGTTAAGACTGCTTTTCTCAACGGGGAATTAAAGGAAGAAGTCTTTGTGGAGCAAACACATGGGTTTGTCGACTCGGCTCATCCATACCATGTCTATGTGCTGGACAAGGCTCTCTACGGTCTCAAACAAGCTCCTCGAGCTTGGTATGAGAGACTATCTCGCCATCTGCTGTCCAACGGATATGTCTGTGGAGAGGTTGACAAAACCTTGTTTCTTCTAAGGGAAGGAAAAGACACTGTGGTCGTGCAAGTGTATGTGGACGACATCATCTTTGGGTCCACAAACAACAAGCTGGTTGAGAGATTTGTCAAACTCATGGAAAGTGAATTCGAGATGAGCATGGTAGGAGAAATCAAGTTCTTTCTCAGACTACAAGTAATACAAGGAGATGATGACCCAGAGTCCATCAACAAAAGTATCTCAGAGAAGTAGTCAAGAAGTTTGGAATCGCAAATTCCAAGCCATATGCAACCCCAATCTCTCCAAATGACTCTCTGGGCAAGGACACGAACGGCAGCAAAGAAGATCAATCTCTCTACAGAGGAATGATTGGATCTCTACTCTATTTGACTACCAGCCGACCTGACATAATGTACAGTGTGTGTCTATGTGCAAGATTTCAAGATGATCCAAGAGAATCACACACTGTTGCAGTCAAGAGGATTCTGAGGTACCTAAGAGGAACAAATTATCTGTGTCTATGGTATCCCAGGGGAGGAAGCATGAGCCTTATAGGATATACATATGCGGACTTCGCAGGGAACAGAGTAGATCGCAAGTCTACATCTAGCATGGCTCAATTCTTAGGACCATGTCTTGTCTCATGGGGATCAAAGAAGCAGACCACGGTGGCCCTCTCCACAGCTGAAGTTGTGTACATCGCAGCCGCAACCTGTTGCTCACAACTCCTATGGCTTAAACAATAGCTAAGTGATTTCGGTATCAATCTCAATTCTGCTCCTATTCTTTGTGATAATACTAGTGCTATAAATATTTCTAAGAATCTTGTGCAGCATACTAGGACCAAACACATTGAGATTAGACATCACTTTTGCGAGACTGTGTTGAAAAGGGGCTAGTAACAATGGAGTTCGTTCGCACTGAGGAACAAATTGCAGACATCTTCACCAAGGCATTAAACAAGGAACCCTTCGAAAGGCTTTGTCTAGAACTTGGTATGATTTCTCTTGAATAATTCTGTCTATTCCTAAGATCCCCCCATGACTGGTTGAAGTCTGAGTGAAAATTAGTTGTTATTTATAGGATTATATGAACTTGTGATTGTGTCTCTTTGGTATGAGTTATTTGCTTCTTCTTGTCTTGATTAATCTCAATATTCTTGCAATTTCTTTGAACTCAAAATGCTAGCATCATGATTTCTTTACATGAGAAGGTCTTATTTGTTGCCCAAAAGAGTCCTCTTGATGATTTGAACCCTCATTATACGCCCAAAGGATAGAGGATCTCTACAACCATCCTTGAAGCCTTGTCATGATTGCACATTCCTATGAGCCCCTTGTATTCATCTACATCTGGAATCTCTCATCATGACTTAATAATTCACATTTTCCATCTATGATTTTTGTATAATGTTCTATTGTACCACTTTTGGTAACTCACCCTCGCATTATACTATTCTATTTTTTTGGGAAAAATTGTGAAAGTGGAAGGAATGTTCTGGTCCTCAAGAAGGAAAGGAGACGTGGTCTCAAGATGGCGTGAAAAGAAGTTTTCGTGTGTTTTTGGTAAGTTACTCAAGTAGTGATGTTGTCTTGGAAAAGGTGAAGTGGTACCCAAAAACCTAAGATCTTATCAATTTGGAAAAAGATCTTTCTCTTTCCAACTTGAAACCGTCTCCATCTGTTATATATACCCCTTCCTCAAAATTAACAAAAAACCCATCCCACTTAAACAAGAAAACCACCTCCTCAAAATCATTGACCCTCTCCTACTTATACTCAACTCTGCAAGCGTCATCACCGCCCACTTCCACCTTCAACCCTACAACCGCCCTCTTCACCCTCTCTCCCACACATTCATCAATCCATTCCGCTGCAGACACTAACCCAATAAGTAAGGATACCAAAAGGATCACTCAGTGACGTCTCTGAGATTGTGGTGACTAAGGATGAAGATTACAAAGGTTGAAAAGATGGTTACTAAAGAAGGAAGCCTCCAGAGTACAGAACAACGGGTAGGTTTAATACCCTCAAACACTCAAAAGAAACACTCAAGAAGGTCGTGTACTATGAACAACCGGGATGGTTCAGTGGCTTCAGTTACAGAAGCTCTAAGAAACAACAAGAAGAAGAAGTTGAAAAAGTTAACAAGAAAGCTGGGATTTGATCTTTTGGTTCGGGAAACTTGTAAAGTCGCTACTTCAGAGTAATCTCGTCTCATTATTCAAAGGGAATAGGACATCTCTGACTACTTTCCAATTTCTCCAACCCCACTCTTCTTTCCCAGCCGCATTATCCATGTTCTCTTTGCTCTTATTGTACACTTTCTCATGACTAATTACTCTTGGTTGCTAGCATGCTGATTCTCATATCTTTCTCTGATATTGTGATTTCTTGAGCATTGGAGTCCTTATGAGTCATTACCTCAATTGCTTTCTTGTGTTGTGTATACTTCCTATTTATGACTTCTGATTTCATTCTTTTTGATGATGCCAAAAAGGGGAAATTAGAGGATAGCAGGACTTGAGGGGGAATTCATGACTTAGTTTTAGTTCGTTGTTTTTCTGAGGGGGAATTTTTAGTGCTTTGTTAGTCTTTGTTCCTTAGCTAGTATATATGTTTCAGGTTCATACTCTTATTGTTAAGGATGTTTGTCATCATCAAAAATGGGGAAATTGTTGAGATATGATGAGGTTTTGATTAAATGACAAACATCCACTAATAGTTTACTTTACTGCGTGGGTATTGTTACTAGTTTGTGTGCAGGAACGAAGGAAGTCTACTAGTGTGTATGCAGGAACAAAATAAGTACAAGCAGGTACGAAGGAAGTCTTGCTGGAACCCATGAGACGTAAGGTTACGGCGAATGGAAGACAACTGTGAAGAATAGTCCATCCAATTAAGATTATTGGTCGAAGATATCTTGGAGGATGACCTTGAAGAATTATGGAAGAGTTGCATTTCAAAGAAGGAAATAAGATCTTGTCAAAGAAGGAAAGAAGATCTCGTCAAATAAGGAATGTGGCAACTCGGCTAGGATTGGGCATTGGACGCGCGTGTGAGTGTTGCCAAAGAAATAAGGAAATATTACGCGCAAGGAATATTTCCGTATGCGCTTTGTTTCCTTATTTGAACAAGGCGGCGCGCCGAAGTGTAAGCCCCATGGTGACTACTTGGAGAACAAGTTGAAATGTCACACGTAAGGAAAGATTTCTCAGGAAGAGAATTCCTTGTGAAAGAAATTTTAGGAAGAGATTTCCTTGTGGAAAGATATTGTGAGATTTATGGTAATATTAGAACGGCTAGATTGGTAGTTACGTTTGAGCTATCTAGTGTGCTATATATTGTATGGGAATTACATAGCTTAGCATGACTTTGAAGAGCGAAAACCTAGTACTCGGTTTAGAGTTGTTCTACGTGTGTGAGATTGAGATTCAAGTGAGAAGAGTGATCCAAGATCTAGTTAGGAAGTCTAGGTGAGTGATCAAAGTTCTATTGTAATCAAGATTTCAATACAACAAGTAGACTCGTTCAAACTCTCTCTAGTGAAAGCTAGAGAGGAGTGGTTTTTCGCCTCGAGGACTTTTTGGTACTTGGGGTGTTTCCACTGTATATCATCGTGTTCAGGTTTGATTTACATTATTGTTTGTCTTTCTGCATAATCTACTTATCAAGGAAGAATAGCTTTTGTTCCTTGAGTTATTATACGCTAATCAATCCAACAGTTTTCAAAGTGAGGAGCGTTGCTTCAAGATCTAAGTCAAGATAACTCTATGCGGGACCCTGGCGATCGCCACTGCCATATAGCGATCGCAGTCGCGATACAAAATCAAGTCCACCTTCTGTCAGAATATGGCGATCGCCATCATTGTCTTACGATCGCGGGATTAAACCAGAAGCCAATGCGGACTCAGAAACATTATGGCGATCGCCACCAGATGGTAGCGATCGCGTCATAGCCAGAATGGCTATTCCGAATAAGTTGTCATCAAGAAAGTTTCCCTGAATTTGCTTCTGCATCTCTGGCTTGTCGTCTCCACTAACTAATCTACTCAATTGATCAGCCACCAAGTTCTCAGCACCTTTCTTGTCTCGAATCTCCACATCAAACTCACTCAACAACAAGATCCATCGAATCAACCTTGGCTTGGCATCCTTCTTCGTCATAAGATAACAAAGCACTGCATGGTCAGTGTAAACAATTACCTTGGTGCCAAGTAGGTATTGTCTGAATTTTTCCAAGGCAAACACAATTGCTAGCATCTCATTCTCAGTGGTGGAGTAGTTCCTTTGTGCTCCATTCAAAGTCATAGAAGCATAACGAATTACATGGGAAGCTCTTGCTTCGTTTTTCCCCAGAACTTCTCCAACAACATAGTCACTAGCATCACACATGATCTCAAAAGGACGAGACAATTCCGGTGCCTGAAATAATTGGTGCACTTGTTAAACGAGATTTCAACTCATCAAACGCCTTCTTGCACTTGTCATTAAGCTCAAAATCAACCTCCTTCTTCAGCAGCTCACATAGAGGTGAAGAGGTCTTTGAAAAGTCCTTAATAAACCTACGATAGAAACCTGCATGGCCTAGAAAAGAACGAACTTCCCGCACATTAGTAGGATAAGGAAAAGACTGAATTACATCAATCTTCGCCTTATCGACCTCAATACCCCTAGCTGACACAATATGACCCAACACAATACCTTGCTCAACCATGAAATGACACTTTTCAGAATTAAGAACCAAGTTGGTTTCTACACATATTTTAAGCACTAATGTCAAATGATTTAAGCATGCATCAAAACTATCACCATGAACCGTGAAATCATCCATAGAAACCTCAATGAAATTTTCCACATACTCAGAAAAAATACTCACCATACACCTTTGACATGTACCGGGTGCGTTACACAACCCAAATGGCATCATGCGGTATGCAAATGTACCAAAAGGACATGTAAATGTCGTTTTCTCTTGATCCTCCGCAGCTATGGCAATCTGAAAATAACCCGAGTATCCATCCAAAAAGAAATAGAAAGGGCGACCGGCAAGTCGCTCAAGCATTTGATCAATAAATGGCAAAGGAAAGTGATCCTTTCTAGTTACCGCATTCAGCTTACTGTAATCTATGCAAACTCGCCAACCTGTTTGTAACCTGGTGGGAACCAACTCTCCTTGTTGATTCTCCACAACTTGGATACCACCCTTCTTGGGAACACACTGTGTAGGACTAACCCATTGACTGTCAGAGATAGGAAAAATTATACCTGCCTGAAGGAGTTTTAACACCTCCTTCTTCACCACTTCAGTCATTGGTGGATTGAGTCACCTATGGGGTTGTCTGGATGGCTTGGGATCCCCTTCTAGCAAAATCCTATGCATACATGTCGAGGGCTAATCCCTTTAATGTCTGCAATGGTCCATCCCAAAGCTACCTTATGCTCTTCAAGTACTGCCACTAACTTCTCTTCTTGCTCCTTGGAGAGATGGCTAGAAATAATGACCGGTAATGTGTCACCTTTTCCAAGAAAAGCATACTTCAAGTGTTTGGGCAACTCCTTCAATTCAACTTCTGGTGCCTGCACAATAGAGGGTAGGAGCTTCTCGCTCAACACTATTAGTTCCAAGGGGCCATTGCCCAAATGAGTATAGGGAGGCTTACCTTCAGCATTCAATTGTGCCAAGACTATCTGTATTTAGTGGATAAAGCCATATATGCATGTGGATCCTCCACATCATTCTCAATGATCGATTTCAGCTCATCATAACAAGTAATATCAAACACATCTTGCACAATAGGTTCAATCACATCAATGGAACACAAAGAATGGTCATTAATGGGGTGTTTCATAGCATCATAAATGTTGTACTCAACCTTCTCCCCATCAAATTCCATTGTCACTGTCCCACTGTTCACATCAATCTTAGTTTGAGCAGTTTTCATGAAAGGCCTACCTAGCAAAATAGGTGTTGCATGCTTGTCATGCTCCTTATCCAACACAAAGAAATCAGCGGGAAAAATCATATCACCAACCATAACAAGAACATCTTCAACCATCCCTTTCGGGTACACATTACATCTATCAGCAAGTTGAACAACAATTCATGTTTCATGCAAGGGTCCTAATCCTAGTGATTCATACAAAGAGTAAGGCAAAACATTGATTGATGCACCCAAATCTAGCATAGCTTTTTCAAATTTAGTTTCACCAATAACACATGGAATGCTAAACATGCATGGATCACCACATTTCTTAGGCATACGTCTTTGAAACACAGCTGAAACTTGCTCACTAACTTTCACCTTTTGTTTTCCCTTAAGTTTTTGATTTCTTTTAATCGTGCAAATTTCTTTCAAAAACTTAGCAAATCCAGGAATAATCTTGACAAGTTTTAACAAAGGAATGTTTACCTCACACCTACTAAAGGTTTCGAAGATCTCTTTGTCATTCTCCGGTCTTCGAGTCTCCTTCAATGCCTCAGGAAAGGGAGCAACAGGCTTCTGTGAGAACATGGGAGGAAAATTAGGACGAATGTAGTCGTCTTTAGCCGCAGGATCCTCCCGGCGATCGCCAACAGAATCTGGTGATCACGGTCTTGAGCAGCCAGCCTCTGCAGAAATCCCGCGATCGCTATCTGTGGATGGCGATCGCGGCCCAAATCTGGCGATCGCGGTCTGTCTTCTATTTCAGAATCCTGCTTCTCTTTGCCCTTTTCAACACTAGGGTCATCAATCAAAAACTTTACCACTTTTCAACGTCACAGCACTAACATTTTCTCTCGGGTTCACTACTGTTTGAGATGGTAGCTTTCCCGAATCTCTAGCTTCTAAGTTCCTCACAGCTTGAGCAATCTGTCCTATTTGTTTCTCAAGATTCTGGATGCTTGATTTCGTCTCAGCGCTTTGCTGCATCAAAGTCTGAGCTAAGGACTTAATCATCTCTTCAGCAGTCATAGAACTCTGAGGTTTAGGTTGTTGTTGCAAGACTTGAGGGTTTTGAACATTGTTCTGATTATCCCACCTCAAGTTAGGATGATTCCTTGTACCTGGATTATAATGATTAGCATAAGGATCAAATCTAGGCCTAGGCTTCCATCCCCCTGCAGCATTCACCTCAGCATTCGGCTCTTGGAGTTGTGGACACGCATCAGTAGGATGCCCTGCATCAGTGCATACCCCACAAGCTTTCACTTGTTGTTGACCACTACTTTTCAGCATTAAGGACTTCACCATATCCTCCAACTCATTCATATCAGTTTGAATTCTAGCCGGATCAAGTGAACTTACTGAATGGGAGCCCTGTCTATTTCCGAATTGCCTTGAACTCTCAGCCAACTCTTCAAACATTTCAGTAGAGCCAGAGGTATAGTCAATTTCAGAAAATTACCTCCACAGGATGCGTTTACCATTCTACGATCCTCATCAATCAGGCCACTCCGTGAGGCTTGATAGTAGAGCCAATCATTTGCAGCGTCTTTCAGAGTAAATCCGAAAGCTCTCAACATGACTTGCTCCTCAGTAACACCTCTAGGCTTCATACTAGAACATATGGCATGGAACTGAGCCAAATGTTTGTTTGGATCCTCACCTGCTAAGCCATGGAAGTGTGGAAGTTCGTGAATTAAACCAGCTTTTAACTCAAAATTCACAGCTTCAGCTATTTGAGGAAACCTCACTGCCAAAGGTTGTTGATCTAAGTTCGGTGCAATGAGTTCCCTCATAGTAGGCAATGGTGGTCCATGTTGTTGGACGGGTGGAAATCCATCTGCTCCTTGATCACCCATCTCGTTAATCTGGTTCAAAGCTGCTCTTCGATTCCTGTGGAACGTCCTCTCAATCTCTGAATCAAAAGCAACAAGAGATGAATTAGTTGCACGGGTCTGAACCATAAAGGTTCACACCAAACAGTTGATAAGTCATAATTAGCACAAAAATAGAATAATTCAATTCCTGGACATCGGCTTCGAGTTTCTTCTCGAAGTCTTCAAGAGTTTCGTCCTGCCTCAGCGCCGTCTTAGAGACGTCACCGGCAGGCCGGGACTCGTCATTGTCGACTTCGATGTGCTCAGGGACGAGCGGCTCAGGGGAAGAGGTGAGGCTTGGGGTTCTGGGATGGTGGTCTCGGTAATTTTGGGATCGAAGTCTTTGGGATCAGAGTAGATCACTGATAAAGAAAATGTCGTGGTTGCTAAATCAAAGTAAACCCTAAACACTAACTAATGTATAGCAAGTAAGTAGAGGTCGAACCCAAGGGAATCAAAACACCAATAACTATGCAGTCAAGCGAAATGTCAACTAACGAACAAGTAACAAATAACCAGGGGGGTTGATTATACGAAGCACAAAAGTAACAAGTAGCAAGCAGAGAAACGATTGGTGAGAATATTGTGCGAAGGGGTTTCTCCTAGAAGGTATCCACACAACAGTCAATCAAGTTGATCATAGATTATCTCAAGTTCTTATCAATCCTAGGGAATGTTCCTATTCCAATCTTTAGTATATTAGCGGGCCAACCGGCCCTGATAATACTTACTTATTCAACAATCAGGGAAACCTCACAAGATTAGATGAAGTAGCAGCAAAGAGCGCAGGAATCATAAGAATGCATGCAGTAACATACGACCGTCAAGTATTAACATGCAATCAATTATCTTTCATATGAACAATCAACTACCAAATCATGCAGATATGAATGCTACAATGACAAGGAATTCCACCGTTTATTCCTAGTCTAGCAATAGAAGACTACTAATCAAACTAGGTGATCAATGTAGCAAAACCAATAGAAATCATATAGATGAAGAACAAGAGAATTAATACAAACCCAAATGAAAAGAACAAGAGTTTAGAAATCTCACAACTTAATAACTGAAGGTCTCAACTTCTAAGCAAAACAATGGAAATTAGTTCCTGCTCATGGTTGCAGAACTAAGCGTAGATGGAAAATATGATAGAAAACAAATGAAAGTTGCTAGGGTTTAAACAGAGAGTCTAACCCTAGAATAATACCGAAATAAAACAAGGAAAAAGTATTCCAAACGAAAATAATAAAATAAAACAAATCCGGAAATAAGTCTTCAGTCACACCCTGCGATCGACATAATGAGGGTGGCGATCGCGGTCTTCTCTCGAGCTCCAGATCATGCTTCTGCTGTAAGATGGCGATCGTCGGGGTGAAGGTGGCGATCGCGAGAATGCCTCAGAAGCATCACTTCGAATGTTTCTTCAATCTTCAAGTCTTCAATAATCTTCACTTCTTCATAAATATCTCAGGACATAACTCTTACACGCTGGGACATGTATCCGGCGGCGGACATGGGGTCCATGATTGGGGCTTCAGTGATGATGGGAGAAGGGTTGGGAAAGAGGGGTTCCTGGGACATGTATCCGGCGGCGGCCAATTTCTGGAGGAGTGTTTCTAGGGTTTCGTCGTTGGTAATGACGAAGGTAGGGTTTTGGACGGAGGAGTTGGAGGCCATTTTTGAGGAGCTTGGGAGTTTTTGATGAGCAGGGGAGTTTGAGATTTCAGGAAATTTTTGAGAGCGTGAGGTGAGGGATTTGGGGATATGTGTTTTATAGGGGAGTGGAGATTTTCATGGTTAGGGGAATCTCTCGTTGATCTTGCCAGCAGTAACCAAAAAGGATCCGTTTGAGATTTCCTTCCTTGTTCACACGCCACAAAATCTTCACACTTTCCAAACACCACTCTTCACCTTTCCTTTTCTCAACTCAGTAATTATTACCTGCTCTCTTTAATTGTCACACGTCAACTCATACCTCGAACTCTTACACGCTGCAGACACGCACATGACACGCCTCCTTTGCCCAATCGAACTTCTCGCATGACAATAGTGACCCTTTTCTTTCCAAGGCAATCCAAAAGATAGTAGTGTATGATATGGGGGGTATCGTTACCAGAGGTGGTACAAGAGAAGATTATACAAAATTAATAACATGGATATTTTAAAAATCATGATGAGAGATTCCACATGTGATGACATAAGATTGACTCATAGGAATATGCAATCATGATTCAGGCTTTAGGGACGGCTGTAGAGTACCTCTATCCTTTGGGATTATAATGAGGGATCAAATCATCAAGATGACTCTTTTGGGCTGCAAATAAGACCTTGTTCATGCAATAGGAAGTTTCAGAGAAGCATGCAGCCATGTAAATGTTCATAGAGTGGAGTGACATAATTTGGACATTACACATAGTCAATCTTACATCGAAATTTAGAGTTGTAGAGCTCAATGAGATTTAGGAGCAAGAGACATAAGATCATTCAAGTTTCAGCCAATCATTGAAGGATTTCAAGAGATACGAGGTTCATAGAGAAGGAAAAACATACCATAGTGAGTTCCTTCCTTTATAGAGTGACTCCTTCTTAATGCTCTAGTAGGGAAGACTGATTTGTCCAACGAATGATGTCTTCATATGGGATAGTTGCAAAGATAGAAAGAGAGAGAGAGAGAAACGTACCCTTTTTTACCAGGGTTTGCAAACTTCCGGGGTAAGAACAAGAACCTTTGGTATGAAGCATTTTGTTCCCGTCGAGGTAAGAGATCCCAAATTTTTTTTTTAATTGATAACAAAAGGGGCTAAAAGCAGAAAGAACAAAGAGTAAAAACTAAAGCTAAAGCTAACAAGAACAATAAATTAGAGCAAGGGAACCATACCTATAGGGGAACACTTCTTCTTTGGGGACATACCTTTTCTTGATCACTTATCTGTCTTTGTAATGATCTTCCCCCTTTGACACATGCAGTTGATCGGATCAACAAGTCAATACCAAGGATCACAGAGTGAGTGGACGCCTTTGACCGGCTTTGTTGTTTCCTTCCTTTGATCTAGAGGGAGGGTTTCCTCTAGATGATCTGGTGAAGTGGCATAGAGCTATCCTTTGTTCCATGTAAGTTTACCCTTTCTATTTACCAAGGATAGTTTGCGCTTCACCTGAGAAAAAGGTTTAGTTTTTCCTTACCCAAGCAAACCTCAGCTTGCTTGAGTTTTGTGGGACGGGTCTATTGTGCGTAGTGCCTTGGAGTTCAAATTGATTGAACTCAACCTTTACTCTTGGGGTACTTCTTGGTGTTCCTCTTGATCCTCTCCCACTTTGAACTTTGACACCCTTTGTTTTGAGGGTGTCTTTGGAGTGATCTTTGGATCTCATCTTTGACTCGAATTGAATGGCTTCAACTTGAGTCTCTGATGTATCCTATGATTTCCTCTCAGTCTGAGCTCGATAAGGAGCACGTATCCTTTCCTCAATTTGGTTTATGAGGGAACTTTCATGCTTGTAGTGCCTAGTGTTTCCACAGTCCCAACAAACACGATGATGCTTAAGATCAACGTACTTGCTTTGTCATGGCCAGATGGGAATGTTAGCTTTCCTAGACTCAAAGTCAATGTGTGCCGACTCTGTGTTTTGAAGTTGGCTCAACCAGATTGCATATGCTTTCTGCTCGTCAAACCATGTGTTTATCCTTTCGACGTATTTATTTCCCCTTGAGGACTTCACCTTGGTGATACACCTTTTGCAAGGGTTCTCCAATAATGGTTCCTTGGAGGCGCTTCCAAATTCATGTTAGGTGACGCATGAGTCTTAGGGTTTTTATCTGATCCATATCCAATTCCACTGCGGGGCACAAATCGGTTTGAGTAATCGGTTTTTAGACCATTTATGTAGGATTTAGCATGCTCATCTAGCAACAATTTTTTCTTGTGATCCTCATCTTTCTTGAGTGTCACAAGATCATGACACAACTTCTCATTTTCAAGAGAGAGAGAAGACTTTGGATTTTCGAGCTCAGTGACCTTACTTTCAAGGGAACTGATCTTGTTTTCGGGCACGGGGCATTTTTCGCAAGACTTTGAGAAAGAGGAAGAGAGACTTTCTAGCATGGTAACTTTCTCAGACAGGAGTCTAGTTTCGTTAACTAGTCTTGAAAGTTCCTCTTCTCTTTCTTCTAATTTCCCTTGTATATCCCCGTTCTCTTCTCCTAATCTTCTAACAATATGTATTAATTGAGTGCTAGACATGCTCTGTAATTTAGTGATGATGGAAGAGAGACTTACCTCTGTTTTAGGCGTGCCATCTTCGGCTTCCATAAGGCACACTTCCTTCTCACTCTTCTGGTCTTCTGTAACGGATGATTCTCCATTTTTCTTTTTGCAACAATTTCTGGCAAAGTGACTAGTCTTCTGACAGTGATACCAGATGACTTCCTTCATATCTTTTGTTCCGTCAGTGGGACAAGAATCACTCTTGCCACCTCTCCAAGCCTTATGAAAAGCACTCGTTATCAAGGCTACAGTTTCATCATCTTCAGCCTCGGTGTCTTCTATCTGGGATAGGTCAAATACTCTCTCAACTTTCAGAGCAATGGATTAACTTTTGTAAACATATTTCCTTCATTGGAGTTTTCTTTCGAGAATCCCTGAGTGACTTTTGAGGCGACATACTAGATGTTCTAATGATATATCTTTGATATCGCTTTGTGCTTGTAGGGCATTGATAAATCCATCCCACTTGGAGTTTAAGGCTTGCATGAATTGGTGCGTAACATTCCATTGGGGAATTTCTTCACTGAGAAACTCTATTTGAAAGACATATCCTTCGAATCTGGCATGAAAATCTTCCAAAGATTCGTTCTTTTCTTGAAAAGCCTTTTCATAGTCCTTTTGTGCTGCCAGGAGGCGATTTCTCTTCACATTGTTGCTTCCTGAGTAAGTTCTGCTGAGTGCATCCCCTATTTTCTTCGCAGTTTTGTATTTTAGTACCTTTCTGAGATCACTCGAACTTAGTGCCACGTTAAAGCTTGACATCTATTGTGACTTGTTGCTCATAGTCAATCAAGTCAAAGGAGAATACATCGCCAAAGATTCCAAGATGGTGTTGTACCTTAACGTAGTCGTGAAATTAGACAAATCCCCAGAGACGCCAACGCACAAGCCGACGCGTCGGCAAATCTTGGATCACCCATCGATCCCAGAGAATACCAGAAGATCCCTTTTCTCCATCTGAGTAACGCGTCCATCAAAAAAGAGGTGACGCCATAGAAAACACTCGTCGTAAGAGATCGAGATTTGTGGGTAACGCCTTACTATGAGTAGTTACAACACAAGCGCCTCCCAAGTAACGCATATGAAGCAAGACTCCTGAAGAAAAAAGCAACCACCTTTGTGGTAGATAAAGGCCAATTATTGAAGTGGTCCTCCAACGGCATGTTCCTAACCTGCCCAACGGAAGAAAAGATCCAAGACATCTTACGCGAGTGAGCCTAGCAGCCAAAGCACACTCAACGGGATATTACTAGCCTATGATGAGACAGAACGCCATGAACCACGGTAAGAGGTGCGACGCTTGCCAAAGACATGCTCCAATCCCACATCAACCAGCAGAGAAACTCCACTCTGTCACGTCATCTCCTTCATCGAAAGAAATATCCTGGTAAGATTCGTAATCCCTCACACTATAGTCTGTGACAACGGATCGCAATTCATAAGCAAGAACATAGTCGCATTCCGCGAAAGCAAAGGTATACGCCTAGTCTACTCGACGCCAAGATACCCTCAAGCAAATGGCCAAGCAGAGTCAAGCAACAAGGTTATAATAAGCAACCTCAAGAAAAGGATTGAAGAATTCAGAGGAAACTAGGCGGACCAACTCCAAGCAATGTTATGGGCCGATAAAACTACGCCAAAGAGAGCAACGGGAAGAACGCCATTCTCCTTGGTCTACGGATGCGAAGCCGTCCTCCCCATCAAAGTTGAAGTACCAACAGAAAGATACCGATCACTCCCCAAGGAAAGAAACACTCCATTGATGACCTTCATGATGGATACCGTAGACGAGCTAAGAGACAACGCCGCCTTAAGAATGGCGGCACAAAAGCAAATCGCCGCCTGAAGTTACAATCGACGAGTAAAAGCGAGAACTTTCTAGGTAGGAGATTGGGTACTAAGAAAAGTCTTTCCAAACACCGAGGATAAGAGCGTCGGAAAGCTCGCCGCATCCTGGGAAGGTTCATACCAAATAGCACAAGTTCTTTTCTTCAAATAAGTATTACCATTGAGAAGCTTGATGATTGATATGCTGTTTTGTTTCATTGCATGCTTTAAGTTCTTTTCTTCAAATAAAGTTGTGTCGTCTTATCGTCGAGACGAAAGGGGTTGTCGAGACTAGGGGTAGGCGGCAGAGTTTGTCAAATTCATGAAGTTTTCATTAATATACAAGTATGCCTCCTCTTTCCAACGTGTTAAGCATGCTGAGTTGTTTCATTTCCATTTACTTGCTCTATGTCTATGAAAAGAATGTACCTCATGGGTACGACGTAACAAAAAGAACAAGAAGGTTGCGGCGAAAATCGACGCTGGGGAGGAATTTCGTTAGCCTACGTGTTCAAGGCTCCATCTACGCGTACGCAAAGTTAGCCAAACCGCCGACTCTGAGTCGACGCTTCCCATGGTTGTTAGCGACGTGTGGCAACGATCATGGGGAATGAAGCCCAGAACCTCACGAAACCGGCACGGTCCGCTGAGCAAAGAAGGGAAACCTATTGACACGACCACTCTCCAGGAACGCGTCTTCACGCCTTCCACGGCCCCTCTGAGTGTCATGAAACCACGGGCATACTTTTTTCATCTGGTTAGGAGGCGTCTGCCGGCATCGTAAGTCCATCAAGTCACGAGTTGGACGCTCCACGATTAACAAGCCCATCGATTAAAAGAGTTCAACGTCAACCTGACGTTAGCGTGTTGGTAAAGGGTTCAGCATGAGTAAGAGGTAGTATCACAAGCTGAAATAATCACACGCTGACCTACATCCTCCACTCGCTTCGGGTTCGGAGGAAATGTTGGACCCAACCCTCATGTAAGCCGACAATAGAACAAAAGTCGCCGCATTGACCGTGCCACCCTATCAAGTAAGTAGATCTTTCTAACACGTTCACTACGAACAAAACGCCATACCAAGGGTTCAAAGTCACACCCTAGATACAGAGTAGCTTGAGCAAAAGACAAAGACCAAACTTACGTACTCGCAAACGAGCTACGCGTAAGGGGTCGGGAAAGTACAGAAAAACCTCAAAAAACTACGAAGAACTTACGCGTCATGCAAACCCAAGCTCAATATTTGGCAGATCCGACTTCATAAGAGATCTAAAGCCAAACCTGCCAAAAGGGGATAGAGTAGCCCCGCCAAAACCAGAGAAAGAGTAAGATCTTACCTGGAAAGAAGGCAATAATAGAAACACTAAACGCATACTAAAAAGAATCTTCACGTAGCAACGTGATAAAGGCATTCTACAAGCAAAAAAGATCCATAGGTCACAAGACGGCCGATTGCAGAAACCAAGCAAAAGCAAGAGAGCACAACAAGTGCAAGAAAATTCAAAGATCAAAAGCGCTAAACACTGGGAGAAACATCTTCCGCCGCAGAGATATCGTCACCATCCAACGTGACTCCTTCGTCGACTCCTTCGCCGTCAGAGGCTATAGCAGTTGAATTCGAAGTAGGAGGGACACGTATAAGTGCAACCCCCTCGTGAGCGACGGGATAAAGGACCGAGAAGTCGTTACGTTCGCGTCCAACGTCCCAATCCAGATGACGACCGGCACGGAAATCCTCCATAGCTTCAATACGAGACGTCCAAGAATAGTAAGTACTCGTCTCCCGTAAATTCTTCTCGTACTTTCTCGCTTTCTCCTCCGCGCCAGATTTGAGCGATGCGACCTCCCCCGTCAGTACTTCAACGCGTCGCGCAAGCACGCCATGTTGATTCGCCGTTTCCAAAGTCTCCGCACGAGCCTCCTTTTCAACCATCGTAAGATGAGTAATCCTCTTGTTAAGCTCCTTGACCTTCTTGCTAAGTTCGCTAACTTGGTCCTTTAACACCTCCTCATAGTTCGAAGACTTGCGAAAGCGTTCCCAGGCACACAACGAAGCTTGGAAAGCCTGAAAGGTCACGTCAAGTAAGAAATAACAGAACACTGAAAATCAAAGCCTAAGAACGAGAAAAGAAAAACGTAACTACCATTGCGCAACGAGAGAGTCCCCGAAAACATCCATGACCGACATGGGTAGATAGTGGTTCCACGGAAAAAAGACGCCAGAGCTTGCATCGCCGGGACAAAATTACGCGTAGGTGCAATAGGACGCGACACCGTGGCAGGAAAGTCATTAACGTTGACGTACGTGATGGAAGTTGTGTTGAGAGATTTACCCTTACCCTTGTCCCCTCTGACCGAAAGATCCACAGAAGATGCTTCCACCTCCGCGTTCGATGGGGTGTCAGACGGCGCCCTCGCCTCCGCGTTTGAACGAGTAACCTCCTCCACTTTCATTGGAATAGGGGTTGTTTGTGCCTATAAATACCACTACGGTTGCGACGTGTTAGTAGGGTCAACGCGTTGGAATGTACATGAAGACGGGGTGACCAATAGAAGACGTCCAAGCAATTAACATGATCGTCAACATCACGAAATTAAGAATAGAGTACTCTTTTTACTCTTCTCATGGTTTTTCCCACGAGGTTTTCCTAAGAAGAGGTTTTAACGAAGCTTCCAAGGTCATTCATCGCCGTGACACCATCAACATGGTCCCCGACATCATCTACGAGATCATCTACGAGTTCCCAAGGTCACCTACGTGAAGATTAAGTATGTCGACGAGAAGAGCTACGCGTAGACGACGACGAGTACGAGAAGGAACGAGTATGAAGGCGTCGTCAAGATCGAGATAAAGTCGGTTGAGAATATTTATGTCTTTTACTTAATATTCATTATGTAAATAGTAAAAGATATTAGAAAGAATATATTTTACCATGCTTTATATTAGGTTAAAAATATAAGGAAAAAGATAAGATTATTTCCTTAAAGATAGAACTAGGGTTTGCCTATAAATAAAGGGCTCCCTTATCATTGTAAGGCAACCTTTTTCCCCCAAGTAATACACAAGTATCTCGAGTTCTCTCTCTTTTATAAATGGTGTTTTCTAGATGAAGTGTTGGCACCGTAAAGTTTGATCTTTGCCCTACAATTTCTTAGTTATCATCTCGTTGGTAATTTCGCTACAAACAATTGCGCCCACCGTGGGGCATGATCAAAAAAGTGCCTTCTTTTCATCAAAAGAAACCATCTATTCTTCACAAAAAAGACAAAACCTAACGAGCCTTCAAAGATCAAAGAAGAAGATCAAAATCCGAAATCATTCCCTGTTCACGTAGCTGTCTGCGACACAATTTTGAAAAACTTGTATCTCTCCCTTTCGACGTCCACATTCGATGAAATTTTGAGGCATTAAAGTAGACTGCAATATAGATCGAATGGCGTTGGAATCATGCAATTCTGAATTTTCTACAGAGCATACCGACATAAACAAGATGACTGCAGAATCCGGAAAGTTGCTTGTTCTCCAAGGAAGATTTCTCTTTCACCAAAACGGTAATATCTATCCATAATCTTCTTCCTTTGATTTCTAAAAGGTTCAACTTGATTATATCCATATCGATTCAGAATAAGTTGCATATAAATCATTCTAAAGGGAAATTTTTAAGATCATTATCATGAGATTTCCATATCTAGATTTGCATATTCACCATAGAAAGCATGTTAGACTTGATCTAAAGATTAAATCTTTCTTATTCTTATTTGAGATTCAAGATTATAGCATGAGAATCTAAAAAGATCAGAATTTTATGGTGAAGTAGAAGTTCATAAAGTTTGTACCTTGATTAAGCATGGTATACATCTATCTAAGCATATCGTGTTGTTTTTGCTTGTATATGATGACAACAACGCCATACCTTGCTCATAAATGACGAGTAAACTATTGAGAATCTACAAGGAATCAAGGAAATCAGCTAAGGATTAAAAAGATCATGTAAGACCCTCCAAGAAGACGATCAAGGCGCTAAGACGTCATGAACAACACGTTCCTGAGACGTCAAAGACAGCGTCAGACGAACTCCTCTCAAAAGACAAGAAACACCGCGTTGCTTTATTCGCATCTCCATGACAAGGGGTAGTATCCCCACAAGTTTGGTATGACCATGACGGTGTCTAAGGAACACGGCGTCCAAGAAGCCAATTACGAAGGCTAAAGATAGATGATGCATCTCGATCTGATCACGAGCAAACAAGAGCTCATAAGCTAAGTTATGTACTCCTTTATTTTATATCTTTATTCAAATACCAAGTTTTCATGATCATATCTCACCTAAACGTGCATGATAAGTAAGATTCAATTAGCATAAAGATGCATGCTGCCTCTATATACGCTCATAAGCTGAAAAGTAGAAGAATTGCATGTCAACTATGAGATTACCTCCTAAGTCTTTCGTTAAACTCTCTCCTTAAAGTCTTTATGATCTAAATCACACTTGATTGGATAAGCTCTTCAGAATTGTTATTGTTCAAGCTAAATAAGAGTACAATAAAGAGAATGCCGACGTCGGACAAGACGACGACTTTGGATTACTATGTGATAATCTCACTCTGAACACCATCCTGAAATCATCACAAGGGGGATAGGATACCCAAGTCATCATTAAGAAACAAGGTGACAAAAGCTCTCCCTCCAGAAAGATCAAGAGCAAAGCATCACGTCAAAGATGAAAAGTCAATAGAAATCGACCAGCCACTGTGTAAGCAAGTTATCAACGTCGCCCCTCAACACGACGCCTTCTCCTAAACGCGTCTGATGGACACAACGTCCTAAACGACATCCTTCTCCAACGTTTGTAGACGTGAAATCAAGAACTCCATCATTATATGATCTCCAAGCTATCATTCAAAGTACGAACTAAGTGGAATACAAGAACGCGACGGATCAAGACAGTCTCAAGTTCGGACACGACGCTAAGAATCGCCTAAGGAAGTAAAAAGTGCAGCAAAACCAAGTAAGTTCTCTATGGAACCTAAGCCTTTCAGATCTTACTTTAATCTGAGGAAAAGAAAAAGATACTTCATCAAGTTGAAAGAAAAAAGAAAGATCGTGTCTCAAGACGCTAACTAAAGACCACGCCAAAGAGAGCGTAAGATCAAAGTAATCCTCCTCAAGTTTGCGAAGAAAAAGCAATTCGCCAAAAAGAACAACACAAGAAGTTACAATCGAAACACCAAAAGCAAAAGTGTTCCAAGTAAGATAGTTGAGAAAAGAATCTTCCAACACCGAAATGAAAAACTCCTAAGGATGAGAGCGTTGGGAAACTCGACGCGTCCTAGGAAGACCCATAAGAACTTCATTGATTGTTAGCTAAGTTGAAGTGCATATTTACCAAGTTACGCATGTCTAAATAAGTTTACTTTCTGCATAATCATGTCATCGTCATAGCGTCGAGGCGGCAAGGGGTCTCGTCGACTAGGGGTAGCTTTAGAATGTCGTCATGTCGAGTCATCATGATTACTTATTTGCATAAGTGTATTTTCTCTCCGACGTGTCAAGCATGCTGAGCTGGTTCATTTCAAAGTACTTGCTCTGTGTCTATGACGTAACACCAAGCTTAATAAGGCCGCGGCGAAAATCCGCGCCGGGGGCGAATTTCGTTAGCTTACACGTTTAAGGCTCCATCTACGCGTGTGCAACGTTAGCCGAACCTTCGACCACGAGTCGAAGCTTCCCATGATTGTTAGCGACGTGTGGCAATGGTCATGGGGAATGAAGCCCGACACCTCATGAAACCGGCACGGTCCTCTGAGCGAAGAAGGGAAACCTATCGCCATGACCACTCTCCAGGAACGCGTACTTGCACCTTCCACGGCCCCTCTGAGAGTCATGAATCCACGGGCAAAACGCCAAACCGGTAGGGATGCGTCCACCAGCATCGTAAGTCCTAACAATCGAGAAATCGGACGCTACACGATGAATAGGCCCGTCGATTAAAAGAGTTCGACGTCGACCTAACGCTAGCGTGAGGCAAAGGATCCACCTTAAAGTAAGGGGTAACGTCACAAGCTGACCTATTTCCGCCACTCGCTTCAGGGTTCGGAGGAAATGCTGGACCCAACCTTTATATAAGCCGGCAAATAACAAAAGCAGCCGCAATGACCGTACCACCCTATCAAGTAAGTAAAACTCTCTAACGTGTTCACTACGAACAAAGTGTCATACCAGGGGTAGAAAACCACACCCTAAAGATAAAGTAGCAAAAGCGAAAGCCAAGGACCAAATCTACGCACTCACAAACAAGCTACGCGTACGGGGTCACGAAAGTTAATGTCAAAAAGAAAAAGTTTTACACGTATGAGGAGCAAGATACGCGTACCAAAGCATAGCACATAAAACATCAAAACCAAAGAAAGAGCAAGCTCCCAAGACGTCTCTGACGCGAAGAATAACGCGCACGACGCAAGAAACAAAGTGCAAGATATAACAAGTAAAGTAAGCCCAAGGGTCTTTGGTAGCTCTAACCTATTCTACGGGGAGCCTAAGTCAAACCTACCAAAAGGGGTAGGACCACTCAAGGAAACAAGAAAGATACAAGTATTGTCAAGACGATCCAAAGAGAAAAGTTACTCGTTCAACCCATAGACCGATACGCTATCGCCAAAGAAGATCATGTGAAGTCAAAAACGTCACGCAAGATAAAAGGAAGAGTTTGCAACAAAGAAATACGAGACAAAGGAATCTCGATCGAAAGCAAGAGATCAGAAAATATCCAATAGCTAGAATATGAGAGAGAACGGCAATCATGAGTTGGCCAAGATCACCCAAATTCTACGCGTAGAGAACGCCTAAAACGCCCAGAAGAGGAAGAACGCGATCAAAGGCATCGCGACAAGTATAACAAAATTTCATCAAGATAGAAAGCATCTCAAAGAACCCTCCTGAGGGAACCAAGCATGCTCTAGTCAAAAGAAGCATTAGTACGACTGAAAGCACGAGGAGGTCGAAGTAATCGCCGAACAATTCCAAGAAAAACATTCAAGAGAAGCAGTGCTCCCAAAAGTATTAAGTAAAAGTCAGTGTAGTCGACACAAGGTGTCATAGCCAATGCGTTCCCAGATGTGCAACGTGTTCTCCAAAGACATTTCCCGACGCGTTCTCCAGAACATTCTCGTTACACCTCCTTAAGACTCGAAGCAATCTAATAGCATCGCACGAAGATCAAGTTGTGCCGCCATGATAACGCCACCAGGGGTCGGACCTATGACATAATCGCCATTAGAGCAAGAAATTCACGGCGTCCTTGAGTCATTAGAGCAAGAATAACTGCACTTTCCTAAACAGCTAAGCATAATCTATTCATCCCGGGTACGTTGCTCAAGACCTCCTTTTACTTAGTTATTCTTCTTCACATATCTCCATTGCTCGTCTACAAGCTTCACCTCGAGCAAATCTATCTCTCTCTCCAACTTCTAGCAAGGCTCCAGGCAATAGAGGCCAACATCCATCTACAAGGGGTGACATAATTATAACATACGCGTTGAAAGTAAGAACGCGTAGAATCACCAAGGAGAAAAAAGAGTACGTTATGAAAAAAGTATGTCAAAGTAGACACGGAAGTTAAGAAGTAGCATCATAAGAAGAGACGCCAGAACTCAAAGCATATACCAGAGAAGAAAGAAAATACGAAAACGCGAAGAGATAGAACGCATCGCCATCGCCCATCGTGACCTCCAAAGAGTACCTCCACGATAAGCAAGTGCGTAAGGAGAGAAGTCATGAAAGCTGAAAAGTTCCACGTCACCCAAGCTAGGGGTGATGAGTAGAGCCTCCACAAAGTCTAAGAATGAGCGACAAAGTGTCCTCGTGAAACTTCCCAGAGTAAAAGCAACGATTGGCCGAGAACAAGCGTAAGAGAAAAAGATCTGAGTATGCAGTAGAAAAGAAAGAAAGAAGTTGAAAGAGTCGATTGTTTCTCTCATCCGTGACAAAGTAGTAGTTTCCTCCAAGAGTGATATCCTTAAAAAAAAGGAGCAGAAGATGCTCGAAGTACCACGTTGAGAATCCAAACATGTGGCAAAGGTCCAATAAGGAGATATGTTACAAGAAAGAAGTAAATCGCCATCTAAAAATTTGCTTGAAGACAGGATTATCCAAGTAACCAAGCTGAGGATTATGGTGAAGCAACGACTTCACTTACGAAGTCCTCATTAGCCATGATTTCAGATTCGGCCCGTGAACATTTCAAAGTCGACGAAGCACGAAGTTGATTCTCTCCAAAGAAGGCGTAAGAAGGCCAAGATCCAGATCGCCTATCGCCAGTTAAAAAGAAAAGACATGTTCAAACGTAGAACGCGAGTTCAAGGAGCTGATTATGAAGCAATGGAGTTCTGAGCATCAAGTTATAGTAGCAACGCGTTGAGATTAAAAGAAGGCATTGAAGAAGATGAAGACGTTTCCCAGATCTGCAAGAATGTACATGAAGACGGGGTGACGAATAGAAGACGTCCAAGCAAGTAACATGATCGTCAACATCACGAAATTAAGCACAAAGTACCCTTTTTACTCTTCTCATGGTTTTTCCCACGAGGTTTTCCTAAGAAGAGGTTTTAACGAGGCTCCCAAGGTCATTCATTTCCGTGACACCATCAACATGGTCCCCGACATCATCTACGAGATCATCTACGAGTTCCCAAGGTCACCTACGTGAAGATTAAGTATGTCGACGAGAAGAGCTACGCGTAGACGACGACGAGTACGAGAAGGAACGAGTATGAAGGCGTCGTCAAGATCGAGATAAAGTCGGTTGAGAATATTTATGTCTTTTACTTAATATTCATTATGTAAATAGTAAAAGATATTAGAAAGAATATATTTTACCATGTTTTATATTAGGTTAAAGATATAAGGAAAAAGATAAGATTCTTTCCTTAAAGATAGAACTAGCGTTTGCCTATAAATAAAGGGCTCCCTTATCATTGTAAGGCAGCCTTTTTTCCCCAAGTAATACACAAGTATCTCGAGTTCTCTCTCTTTTATCAATGGCGTTTTCTAGATGAAGTGTTCGCACCGTAAAGTTTGATCTTTGCCCTACAATTGCTTAGTTATCATCTCGTTGGTAATTTCGCTACAGACAGGGGTACCCTCTTCTTTCACAGCCTTCAATTTATTCTCCGAGATACACCTCCTCTTTGTCGAGATCAAGTCTTTGGCACATTCTTGACGAGTACGAGACGCGATGCCTAAAAAAAAGCATAAGATAACGCGTAGGCTGTACAAGAAAACCCTACCTCGAGAAGGAGTAGGGGTCGTAATACGATATCCCTTCCCGTCACGCCCAGTACAGGTACGCTCCACCAGAGGTATTGCCATAATCTTTTTCATGATCTCCTCCGACTCCTCTCGCGCCACGATTGGATGGATATCAACTACACGCAAAGTCATTCATAAGATAAGGCGTTGACGCGTATAAAATTTAGAATTACGAGAGTAAAGAAGCTTACTTGAAGGAGTCCATTCTTCAAGCAAGAAGGTGAAATCCTCCCCCAAAGTGGATTTCCCAATGAAATAAAACTTGTCTGCCCAACCACAATTGGACGAAGTCCCCTCGTTCACCAAACGAGTTGTCCCGATGCGAGATTTGATATTAATTCTACCCGCGGAAGGGGTAGAGAGCATGCAAGAGTACATAACGTAAGAAATTGTGAACTCAACGTCGAAATTAGCCAAGATATGATCCAGTACCGCCAAGGGTCTCCAAGCGCTAGGAAGGACTTGACTGATCGCGACGCCCAGACAAGTCAAGAAAGACGTGACCAAGGGAGAAAAGGGGAAACAATTTCTTACAAGAAATGGATATTCGTAAGAACAAATCCTTCCAGGGCGGAGCGCGTCAGCAAATACGTCAGAGGAAGGAATAACAATCTCCACGTTAGCAGAAAGCCTCGCTATAGAACGGAAGTGCTCGATGCTACGGGCAGAGGAAGAACGTCTATTGGCGTCGCAAAAGATCATCTTAGGATCGTAAAAGTGGGAGCCATCGAAGAAGCTTGGCGGCGAAAGATGCGAGATAAAGAATTAGGTTAACAAGATAAGGAAGCAGAGTATGAGATTCGGGAATGGAGTAAGAAAGAAAATATCAAGAGCGTGGCTTAAATAATGAAAGAAAAAAAGATCTCGGCCAAGATCCTCCAAGGAAAGATCGCCTTGTGACCGTTGAAAGAATCCGAACGTTAGGAAAATGACCGTTAAAGCTGAAGCGAATTAGTTAAGTGCATTAAATGCGAATAATGTAAAGTTGAGGAGATTAATAAAAAGCCAAAGAAGTATGGTGTTCAGTCTCGTCATCAACACGTTCCAGATTTAATGAAGACGTATTCCACGAAGAAAGAAGGCGTTTCCCAGATCTGCGAGGTGCTAAGCTCTGTAAAACACCTTAGGGGTATTTTTTGTGCCTAAAAATACAACGAGTAAGGAACGTGTCAAGTGTTACGCGTAGACAGATCACGTTGACGTGAACAAAAGAAGACAAAGACGTCGGCATAAAGAAGATAAGGTCGGCCGAGTGTATTATGTATTTTGATTATATATTCCTTATGTAATTAGTAAAAGATATTAGAAAGAATATGTTTTACCATATTTTTTATCGTTATTAGATAGAAGAAAAATATATTATTCTATTTCCTTAAAGATAAAACTATGGTTAGCCTATTTAAAGAGGTTGACGTCTTCTTTATAATCATATAGCCACTTCGAGCAATAACACAAGTACAAGCCCTTAAACCCTAATTTCATAATCGTGTTCTTGAGTGTTAAGATTGTTACAGTCATGTTTGATCTTTGCCCTACAATTGCTTCATTGTTATCTCGTTGACAATTTAGCTACAAACAGCGATCGCCATATCTTGGTGGCGATCGCGTGGCGTAGCAGAGAAGATTTTCCGGATTTCCTTATTTGTTTATTTAATTATTTTCTTTTTGGAAGACTTTTCTTGTTTATATTCTATATTATTTTAGGGTTAGACTCTATTTAAGAACCCTAGTTCTTTCTATTCTTTTATCATCTTTTCCATCTACAACTTTAGTCTTGCAACCATAAGCAGGAACTAATTCCATATTTTACTTAGCGGTTGAAGCCTTCAGTTATTAAGTTGTTAGATTTATAACTCTTGTTCTCTTCCTTTAGGTTTGTATTAATTCTCTTGTTCTTCATCTATATGATTTCTATTTGTTTTGCTAGATTGATCACCTAGTTTGATTAATAGTCTTCTATTGCTAGACTAGGAATATACAGTGGAATTCCTTGTCATCGTAGCATCCATATCTACATGATCTGGTAGTTTATTGCTTATATGAAAGAGAATTGATTGCATGTTAATACTTGACGGTTGTAAGTTATTGCATGCATCCTTATGATTCATGTGCTCTTTGTTGCTATTTGATTTAACCTAGAGAGGTCTCCTAGGTTGTCGAATAGTAAGTATTATCAGGATCGGTTGGCCTGCTGATATATTAAAGATTGGAATAGGAACATTCCGAGGATTGATAAGAACTTGAGATAATCTATGATCAACTTGATTGATTGTTGTGTGGATACTTGCTAGGTGAAACCCCTTCGCAAAATATCCTCAAACCATTGTTTCTCTGCTTGTTACATGTTACTCGTGTGTCCTTATACAATCAACCCCCCCCCCCCCCCCATTGTTACTTGTTACTAGTTCGTTAGTTGATATTTCACTTGATTGCATTGATTTGGTGTTTTGATTCCCTTGGGTTCGACCTCTACTTACTTGCTATACTTTATTTAGTATTTTAGGGTTTCTTTGATTTAGCAAACACAACATTTGCTCTATCAGAGATGAAGGAACAAGGGCATCACTCATCCCATAAAGTAAACAATACGAGGACAAGCAAAAACAATAGCAAGAAAAACCACATAAAAACTGAGCTTACATGTGCTTTTATTTACCATAGCAAGTTCATTAGTTGATACACACAAAGAAAATAGATTGTAAAACATATAATGAACAAATGAAAAGAAAAGAGAAAAAAGGGAAAGCAGGAAAAAGCACAAGAAAAATACAACCAAGAACTACAAATTTTAAGGGTATATTTCTTTATTCACATTCATTTAGAACATAGAATATATATATAAACCTAGAGAGGTATAAGTTCATTAGAATATGATTCAAGTTCATACAAGTTTCCTTTAAAGTTCATTGTGAATTATACGAACTGAAATGAAGTGAATATGATGTGAAATTTATATTTTCATGTATCAAGTGAAACAAAAATACAAACCAGTTGAGATAATCAACCTAGACCCTGCATTTACATTAATAAATCTTGAGATCTATGAACCTTGAATTTTTTTTCTGTGAGTTCTGTTGTTAACAACATACATTCATCAAAAATAGATAAAAAGGAGACAGAGTCTCATATTCATAGATCTTGAAGATAGAAATGAACAACAAAAAGCAGTGATTAGAACAAGCAACCGAAATTCAGTTGACATTTTAGAAGAGACAACAATTGAGGAGCAGACGAATGAACGTTGTATATTCTTAAAGTCTGGAGATGAAGAGAAGTATTTAATCCTTTAGGTTAATTGTTTTAAATAATATAATAAAAGTATTAAATGTTTATGAAATGCATGGACAAGGAAATAAAATTCGATGATTCAAAGGACACAATTTGGAGGAACGAGCTTGAAGCGTTAGGAATGCATGGTGAATACAAAGGAATTGATGCTTGGACCTTAGTTCTAAACTATATTTGAAAGGAACATGACCAATGATGTGCCAAAAAGACTTGTTATTGATGTCAAGAGTCCGGTAAGATATCTTTATATTAGGCTCATCAATAATATTAGGCAATGGCTTATGCACACGAATCAAGGCATATATGTACGCGATTCTGTGTGCGCTCCTTATGCGCACAACTCTGTGCGCAAATGTTCCGTGCGTAGGGGTATTACGGGTGCGCTAAACGACTGCGCACAGATTCAACATATTTACGCCTAGCTTCTGCGCACAGATTAAAGAAGTAGCCATTGATTTTTTTGAAATTTTCTTACTTTGTGCGTAGTAGGTCAGCGCACAGGGTTGTGTTATTCGAAAAAAGTAGCTGTTACATGTAAACCTATGCGCTGCGGTTCCGCCCACAAAGGCTTTAGGGTTTGGGTGTGTGCGCTTCGTTTCTGTGCACGGGTCTTTACAGTTTCGGATCCATCCATTTGGACCACAACGGTCATAAATGTGCCTATATAAAGCCATAATCTCTTTGTTTCCAACAAATTCATTCAAAACCTCTTCGTTTCCAACAAATTCATTCAAAATGTATCGTCGTAATAAAAAATCTTGTATGTTAGCGTTGATTAATCAAAGTTGTGAAGATAGTGATTAAGAACACGGTTGGGATAGTGGATCACAAGAAGAGGAAGACGACCCGAACGACGACGAATGGTTGGCTGGTTTCTTAGAAGACGAAGTGTTCGGCGACTGGGATCCGAGTGGTGAATTTGTGGTTATTGTAAAATATGTTATAATTAGTTTCATATGGTAGCTTAATTAGTTTCATAAGCTAGCGCAATTAGTTTCATATATGCTAGCGTAATTAGTTTCATATGCTAGCCTAATTAGTTTCATATGATAGCCTAATTAATTAAATTAGTTTCATATGCTAGCGTAATTAGTTTCAAGTAATGTTTCGTATTTGTTATTTCGGTGGTAGTGTAAATGTTGCTTTTTTTGCTCTACAATTACGTATAGGGGAAAGATTATTTAGATTATTTTAAAACCGCACAAACGTGGGATACTAGGGAAGAATTGTACGAATGGGCGAGAGATAGAGCAAAGGAGTTAGTGATAGCTTTGGTAACGCGTAATTCAAGTCCGTACCAAATAAGTATTGTGTGCGATAAGTTTGGAAAACCAAGATCTGGGAGGCCAAAGGTGAACAAAGAGAATCCAGAGTTGCTTGTTCCTAGGCTTAGAAAGTCGAACTCGAAGAAGTGTGAGTGTAGATTTGAGCTACTGGCAATGCGAAAGAAAAACATTCCCGGGGTTGCAGGAGAAAAATGGATTTTAGGTGTGATAGAAGGTCGGCATAACCATGTGATACTTGCTAGTTTTCATGGGAATACATTCATGGGTCGAATGATGGAGGAGCAAGAGCTTTGTGCTAGGCGGTCGGGAGATGGAACTGGGCGCAAGACGCCAAAAGAAATTATCTCCAAATTGAGGGAAAAGTACCTTGGTAATGTTACTTCAAGGAGACAAGTTGCAAACTTTTTACAGAAGGTGAATTACGAAGATCGCTGAGTGCTAAACGTGACATAGTGGTCCCTTAAGTTTTTGCGTGACCACGACTACGTAGTTCATCCACCTAGAGACACGACAACCGGCGAGGTTGCAATCTTATTCTTTGCTAACCAAGATTCGTTGCGTTTGTTGAAGAAGTACCCGTACGTGGTAATTATCAATGCGGCGTACAAGACAAATAAGTAAGTCTCTACAAAATAGGTCGATATATAGTTCGAATAAACTACACTATATTATGTAGTTATATATGTTAATGTTTCAATAGATATGAAATGTCGCTCGTAGAGATTGTTAGATTCACCAGTACACACAAGACGTTCAACATCGCGTATGCATTCACTAAAGCGGAAAGGATTTATCATTACACATGGATAATGATTCAATTGACGTCATTATTCATAGATTTGGGAGTGATTCCAACGGCTATAATGACAGATTGTGAAGATGTGCTGATAAAAGGGCTTGGACATATCATAAGCTTCGTTTCTTTACGAGGACTTCAAACAGGTAAATATTGATATTTTTTAGTTAAGACGATTATAACATAACGGCTTACTTTCTTAACTTACCAACTTAACTGTTTGTTTGGAGTTGAAGGGATGCACAAGGTTTTGAAAGGTATTATTGGTTCTAGCAGAGGGGGCTTAGCAGAGGGGGCTTTAACAGAGTGATCTTACGGATCCATCATTCAGTCGTCCTTCAGATTGATTCAATTAGGGCGAGCATGAATGTCCCTCTCCAAACGACCAACTACTTTTGATGATCCAACGATGCATCCGCTTGGAAGGGCTATTTTTTCCCGACTATTCTACAAAGTGTCAGACATGTGTTTTGATCATTTGTTGGCATCTTATGAGATCTTACTGTCGGGAGATTATCCTCAAGAATGCACCGACCATTGGGTGAGGAACTATCTTGAGTTGTCGTGCGTCCATCAAATTGCACACGCCATCATTGCAAACACACCCCTGATTGAGGATGACATTCACCCGTTCTGGAGGGATTTGTATTGGGACGACACTCCTGAAACTGAAGACGACCTAAATCTGAAGGTCTGAATGACCATTATAGAGTTGCGACTCCATGAAATGTTCACCAAGTTGGAACTTGGAACCCTGAAGAAAAGCACGACATATCAGCTAGGTGAGTTTAATCAGGACTTGAAGCATCCTGAACTAACTACCATGAAAGAACCGACAAATGTGAAAAGAAAAGGAAGGCCAATGTAACACCCCCAAAATCACTTGGGAATATTACCGTCAGTGATCCCGGACTTAACCGCCCGAAACCACCCAAGGCTTATCACGGATACCATAAATACAAAACAATTCGAAATAATACAAAACGTTTATGTCATAACTTAACGTTTACAATGCAGAAGCGTATTTATATAGTCTTAAATAAAATAGCGGAAGACTTAATTCAAAGATTACATAAAATGTCTCCCAAATCCTTACACAAATCTTATTTAAATAATAAAACGATCCTGTCTTCTGTAACGTCTGACTCCTCTTCACACCGTAGATCCGCCTGATGTGCCGTAATGGGACGAATGACACCAGCCAACCATGCAAGGAAAGGAAACGGTTGGTTAGTCTAATGAAAGACTACACAAGTGGAATTTATGTGAGGTTCTTGTAATCGTGTCTAGTAGCCACATACACTCTCGAGTGAAAGCCGAGAAGTGAAGGACGTTCGATACTCATACCGAATGTTTTATGTGTTTAGAATATGCAACAAGAGAAGACTCCAAAAGATTGAGTCTTATGGGAAGAATATGATTTGAGAACATTATAGTTAATTTACACACAATATGTTTAAAACAACCAACTTAGAATAATGAACTAACGATCAACCTCACTACATATCTTGTGTGAATCACCACACATGTGAATCCAGATTGGAGAGATAGTCACTAAGCAAGAGGCCGGGCGATTTCCACATTGTACTCCTCGCCCGAGGTATATTAATTAGGTGCTCAATCTGCACTTATCCAAAACGTACATTCACGTTATAAGCTTTTAAACCACATCTCATCCCCTCTAGGACATACGTGGACGAATTTATAATGGCACTGGCTAAGTGCACCTCCGCTTATATCCGAATAAGCGGATCGGTCATGACCCAATCAAAGAGGCAATAGGGCATTTCTCATCCTATCCCCTTATATTATCAAGAAGCCGCTAGCCTCCCGCAGGGCATATAGCGCTCCTAAACTTATACATGTCATTATTAGGTGCTCAATCTGCACTTATCTTATTCACTTCCAAAACGTACATTCACGTTTTAAGCTTTTAAACCACATCTCATCCCCTCCAGGACATACGTGGACGAATTTATAATGGCACTGGCTAAGTGCACCTCCGCTTATATCCGAATAAGCGGATCGGTCATGACCCAATCAAAGAGGCAATAGGGCATTTCTCATCCTATCCCCTTATATTATCAAGAAGCCGCTAGCCTCCCGCAAGGCATATAGCGCTCCTAAACTACTTATACATGTCATTATTAGGTGCTCAATCTGCACTTATCTTATTCACTTCCAAAACCTACATTCACGTTTTAAGCTTTTAAACCACATCTCATCCCCTCCAGGACATACGTGGACGAATTTATAATGGCACTGGCTAAGTGCACCTCCGCTTATATCCGAATAAGCGGATCGGTCATGACCCAATCAAAGAGGCAATAGGGCATTTCTCATCCTATCCCCTTATATTATCAAGAAGTCGCTAGCCTCCGCAGGGCATATAGCGCTCCTAAACTACTTATACATGTCATTATTAGGTGCTCAATCTGCACTTATCTTATTCACTTCCAAAACGTACATTCACGTTTTAAGCTTTTAAACCACATCTCATCCCCTCTAGGACATACGTGGACAAATTTATAATGGCACTGACTAAGTGCACCTCCGCTTATATCCGAATAAGCGGATCGGTCATGACCCAATCAAAGAGGCAATAGGGCATTTCTCATCCTATCCCCTTATATTATCAAGAAGCCGCTAGCCTCCCGCAGGGCATATAGCGCTCCTAAACTACTTATACATGTCATTCACAACAACACACAAAGTCCATCTATCACTCTACGGTAATAATAATATATAGGTCGTTCTAGCATCATATACAACCTAATAATAATGATTTATTTTTATTCACATCATTAATATATAAGTTCCCATGCAAACAAAAGATTATATTTACCCCAACTTATTAACAATTCAAATTAATTGTTAAGTAAGACGAATATGGAATAAAGAATAAGAGCGAACCGCCACTTGCCTTATTGACGAACGAAGGATTGGATTCGAAACGAAGCGTAAGAACTCGTCTACTTTGCTCGGTCTTCTAGAATCCCGATCCTGAATACGGTACCCAAATCACAAGAATAAACAATAATCAATAATTTAATTGATATTATAATTCTATTAATTATATCAACTAAACAAGATTAGATAATGTTAATTAATTAATTAAATCATTTACTTAGTAACAAGCACGTGGGCTAAAGTTTCTATTTGAAACATATATTACGTGAGCTTCTTCATGAGATCATCATATGAATTGGAATTGGGCTTCCTGGTATATTAACCAAACTCAGTCCAATAACAAAGCTCGGCCCACATCTCCCTCTCAAGCAATGGACTTGTCTGAAGACCCAAACCAACTCGAATACAAATTGGTCGGTTGATTTAAATCCAAAAACCGGTTCAATCCACTAGATATAGAAACATGAATATATTCAAACCCGTCATCTACCTCGCTTCAATCTGAAGCTTCTGCCGTGGTGTTTTAATGGCGAAACAGGGAATTTCAGTCCACGATTCCGACCACGAAAAACGACGGTATTGGTCTCCGGGGAAAGGTAGGTTTCCGAAGATAACTTCCTGGATAAGAATCGGCGTTAAGGTCGATTAAACGGTATCGAAATAATATCGAAACGGTATCGAAAAACGATATCGAGACTTACCGATATCTAACCGATTAGGCTCAGGATCGATACGCGAGCGGATCTCGGTATTCTGGGTGGAACAAGCGACTGAAAAATGAGACAAATATCACTAGATACTCTTTCAAAATTCTCAAGAAAACTTTGAAGAAAACAGAGGAATACGAGGGAACATATATGGGTATACCTTCTCTGTTCTTCAGAGACGAAACGAAGGCGACTCCTTCTTCCTTGAAGGAAGAACACGAACTCTTGGAACTCGGATTTGTTGGAACCTCGTTCCAACGGAAAGGAAACCGGCAACACTCCGGATTCCCGAGTCTTTGTCGTTACTTCTTCTGGTGGTCCCTCTATCCTCTCTCTCTCGTTGTAAAGTAATAACGTCCATGTTCCTCGCGAGCCATACACGTACCCATGACTTCGACTTAATCAATTACTCGTATACACGAGTCCCGCGAGTAATGCCGAGGCGGGCTACGGCTTGAGGAGGTGACGCATGCATGGCCGAGGCGGGCCACTGCTGAGGAGCCTTGTCCTTGTTCTTGGGCAGCTGTTGCTGTTCTTTGGAGAGGACGCGAGCTAACAAGACGCGAGTAGCCGTGCCGAAGCCGAGGCGGGCTACGGCTTGAGTCGCAACGTATGGCATGGTCGCGAGACAAGACGACGCGAGCCGTGTCCTTGTTGTTCTTGGGCAGCTGCTGCAGTTCTTTGGAGAGGACGCGAGGCAAGTGGACGCGACCTTCCATGAGGACGCGAGCAGCCATGCCGAAGCCGAGGCGAGCTACGCGAGCCGTGCCGAGCGGCGACGCGAGCCGTGTCGAGCGGCGACGCGAGCCGTGTCGAGCGAGTAATGACGAGTACGTATATATCTACACTTTTTGCATCTTGTCTCCATAGAAAACTTGAGTTGTTAGATATGGATTTAACGAATCTAAGCTCAAGATACTGAGGGCTCAGTAGCAACTTGTTAGCTTCAGCTTCTTTCATTGTTCTGTAAGCGTTGGCATCAGCCAAGTTTTTTTCCCGTGCAAGGTAGATTTCGTTCTCAATCTGTTGCATCCTCTTTGTGCTTTCTCTCTCCCTAAGCTTTTGCTCCATAATGATCCTGCTAACGTTGGCCTCTTTTTCTGCTTCAGATATCTTCATCTTCTTAAGTGTTTTTTTCCCCGCTTCGTTCTTCCTTCTTTCCTGTCTTCCTTTCTCCTCCTTTTCTTTCTTCCTCCTCTGTTTTTCCCTTTTCTTTTTTGAGCCCCGCCCCCCTTTTTCTCCCTCTTGTCCCCTCTGTTCTTATCTTCTTTCTTTTCTTCCTTCTTTCCTTTCTTTTTGCAACTTACCCCTTTTTCTCTTTCTTTAGTAATTTACCCCTTTTTCTTATCCCTCGTGCACAACACGCACACATATATATATATATATATACAAAAAGAAAAAGAATGCTACTGTTGATTGCTTTATCCCGGGTCCAACACGAACAAAGAAGTGAGGAGAGAACAATGGAATTCTCTGTTTTGAAGGTAAAGAAGGCTCTCGGTTTGAAAGCAGAGGAGAGGAGTAGAGGTGGAGGCGTGAGATTAACGAACGAAGGAAGCTACATTATATAGTGTCTTCCTCAAAAATTAGAGACCTAATTATTTACCATTTAGGAAGAAATTATGGCTTCAAGGGAGCGTCTGGATAATCTCAAGAACGGAACAATTGAAATAGGGGAGGGAAAATGGAAAGCCGATCTTGGATTTCTGGGAAGGAAGAGAATTGGGTTAAATCCCAACTTTTACCCCCACTTAAATCGATATTACAAGGACGGCCCTAACTTAATTTTAAATTAAGTGTGGCACCTAAACTTTGTAAAGAATAACGAATTTGGCTAAATAATTATCTATTTTTATTCTTCGCAAATTGAAATTACAAAAATACCCTTCATAGAAATATAGGGATATTACAGCCAAAGGGTGCAAAGAACAAGGATAAGGAGGAGGATGACAGTGAAAATGACAAGGAGGATGACATAGAACAAGAAGAGATGGAGCAGTATGAGAAGGAGGAAGCAAAGCAGAAATCAAAAGGAAAGAAGAAATCAAGCGGTACAGGAGCAAAACGGCCAGGTCGTCCTAAAAAGGAGGAGGATGACAGTGAAAATGACAAGGAGGAATCGAGAGAGAAGAGTTGTTTTGAGCACAGACAGGAAGAGCTGGAGCAGTATGAGAAGGAGGAGGCAAAAAAGAAATCAAAGGGGAAGAAGAAGGCAAACAATACAGGAGCAAAACGACCAGGTCGTCCTAGAAAGCAAACAACGACATCACTTCCTGTGGTCATTGAGGCCGAGGAGTTGCATTCTCAACCCCTACCCGACCTATCACAGCCTGGAGGATCCAACTATACTGACTTCGATCAGTGCCCTGAAGAACTTGGTTTTCCTCTCATTCATATGGGGATTGACTTTGGCATTGACAATTTGGATGATTTTTGGCTTTCGTACATCACAGATGTTAGACAGGTACGTTCTGACGGACATTGTGGTTATAGGTCAATGGCCTTACTTCTGGGAAGAAAAGAACAAGAGTACGGAAACATTCGACGTGAGTTGGTAACAAGAGTACGGAAACATTCGCCATAAAAAGAAGACCCAAAAAAAGGATTCAAATGGATCCAAATTCATTATATCTCATACCAAAACGGATTTGTTTCTCATGACGATTCATGAAGTTTCGTTGGGATCGTCTCAAAATCGAAACGCATATGTTTCCTATGTAGATTAATGATCTTTTGCTAAAGCGAAACAGAGGTGTTTCTATGTAGATTCATGATGTTTTGTTGGGATCATTCCTCATACCGAAACAGATATGTTTCTCGTGTTGATTCATGATGTTTTACCAAATTGAAACGTGTTCGTTTCACAAATCGAAACAGATATGTTTCTCATTAGATTTATGATGTTTTGCTAACGCGAAACAAAGATCTTTCTAATGTGGATTCATGATGTTTTACCAAATTGAAACATGTTCGTTTCACAAATCGAAACAGAGATGTTTCTCATTAGATTTACGATGTTTTGCTAACGCGAAACATAGATCTTTGTAATGTGGATTCATGATGTTTCACCAAAAAACCGAAACGTGATCGTTTCACAAATCGAAACAGAGATGTTTCTCATTAGATTTATGATGTTTTGCTAACGCCAAACATAGATCTTTCTAATGTGGATTCATGATGTTTCATCAAATTGAAACGTGTTCGTTTCTTCAAATAAAAAACAAATATGTTTCTATATAGATTCATGATGTTTTGCTAACGCGAAACATAAATGTTTTTATGTAGATTCATGATGTTTTCTCATGCCGAAACGGGTTCGTTTCTCCTAGCGAAACGGATTCGTTTCTCATATCAAAACGGTTTCGTTTATACTATCGTTGTATGTATATATGGTCGAGAGAGTATAACAAACTCCAAAAGAAAATTGATTTAATCTATTCTTCATTTTCGTTATATAAGAAATGAGTGGAAAATTAAGAGGCATAGATCCTCTCCTCTTGAATTTGTGATAAGCTCTCGATATATATGTCAACATGATATGTCAAAATTAGGTTCCATGACCTTGACTAACATAGTTGGGCTTTATCATGATTTAATTTAAGAAAAATCAATAAACAAGATAAGATTTTGGCAGTCTTGTGCAAAGCTTATAAGAGAGGCACATATTTTCCAAGTTGATCGAGAATGGACAACAAATTCACCCATTTGATGGACATTATTTGTAAATGAGTCACCCAAATGACTGATTGAAAGTGTATAAACTACGGAGATTTGATTTCATGGATACGTAGGACGTTCGTTACAAAAATATAAAAGAGTAATGAATTCAATCACATACCCAAATTTAAGAACAAAAACAAAAACATTCTATTTCTAGAACTACGTGTGATTTGATCCCTTTTAAAAGGGTACATAGGAAATTCGATATAAAGTTATCATTCATCGAGTTCAATCACAAACAAAAACCCAAATAAAATTCATCAAAATGTTTTAACATATATAGTGAAAAGTTAGACAACCCTTCCTAGAAGGTGGGTTTAATCTCTTTCACGGCGTACAAATGATAGTTGGATCGCGTATAGGAAACCCTTCCTAGAAGGTGGGCTTAGACTCGTTCCTCTGATGTACGATAAACAAATCACTCTGAACTACGTAAGGCTTGATCCTTCTTTAGAAGGTACGTAGGCAACCCGACATAACTCGGGTGCAGCCCAAATCATAAAACAAATGTATAAGTGTTCAACGTATCTGTATTATTAGGATTGTAAAGATATACAGATAAGGGTCGAACTCAAATAAAATCAAATAAGATGTGTTTGTGCATAGTTGTTTTCTTTTAACAATTTTTGCCTAACAATTATGTTGGGATGCTCCGACCATTTGCTTACCGCTAAGGTGTAGAACAGAAAACGATGATCCTCCACGACAGATTTTCGGCATGGCACACGTAGGCAACCGTGACCACTTCATACCGGTAAAGTAGACAATTTTACTTGATAGTTATGTAATCATAGTTTTTTGTTTAATATCTAAAGTCGCTTGTGTTTTTATAGGTGGCGTTGATGGTTGGTTCGCCACTACCGCATACTCCCGATTCGTGGAAGAAACACGCAGATCCCAACATTCAATGGTGGGAAGAAACATTTGCGGACAATTTGAGGATGTATCGAGAGTACCGCATTTCAAATGGTCGGGCACCAGATCCATTCATGTATAAAGGAGGGACCGAACCCGTTGACATATCTGACAGAGTGAGATTGACATGTAATAATTAGAAGACATTTTTTACCTTGTAATGTTCAAAGCATCTCAATCTCGGTAGTAATATTAGAAGACGTTGAAATATTACTGTTTTGGAACGGTACCATTCCAATGGCCGGAATCTCATATATATAGAGTTTATTATATCTTATCTTACAATCATATGCTAGCCTAATTAGTTTTTAATGTTTTGTATTTGTTATTTTGGAAGTAGTGTAATTGTGCTTTATATTACAATGAATGGATAAGATTGCATTGGAATTTCTTAACACATTAGAGAGACAAACAAGCGACAATGAAAATACATAATGAAAGTACATAATGAAAGTACTTAATGAAAGTACACAATGAAAGTACACAATGCGCATAACATTAGATGTCTACGATTTAGGCGTCGTCGGAAGAAGAGGAAGAGGATTCGGAAGCAAAGGGGTAAGGCCAAACCATCAGCTGTAATTCTTTTTCTTTAATCTTAAACCTTTCCATCAGGACCTTCACTCTTTTGTCAGTCTTCTTTTTCTTGATGATTAATTTCCTGATAGCACGTAAAGTAATAGGGGTATGCTCTGGATCAATAAACCTGATTCTGAAGAAACAATCGCATGCATAATTCCTTCGTCCATACTGGTCAGGCATATCTTCGTCATTGCTAACGTACACATTACGCATTTGGCGACACCTTCTTGTACCACTACACACTATCTGTGGAGTGTCAGGCTTCACACGTCTTGGTGATGATGATGATGATGCCATATTCGTAGTTATGTTATGCCAAATAAAAAGTAAAACTTCAGTTATAAACATGAAAGCATATACAAAACTGAACAAAAGAAAAATTTACCGATTAAGTAGGAAAACTTCGATTATTTCTCTAGTTGAGATGGATGAACTAGTTGAGATGGATGAAGAAATCACCACCTTCACACAGTTGGTTTTATAGGCAGTTCCGTATATGGTGCGCGTTGCTTCTGCGCACAAGGAGTTACCGATTCAAAATAACGGTAACTTTTTATGCACCATGTACCTGCGCACAGATGTTTAACGGTAACTTTCTGTGCGCGTTACAACTGCGCACATAAAGTTACAAATTCAAAAAGTTTGAAATTATGTGCTCTTCACAACGGCGCGCGGTTGAAATCTGGTAACTTTCTGTGCGCTCTACCACTGCGCACCAATGTTTACAGATTATATTGGGCTCGAAACGATAAAGGCCTTACTGGACCTTAAGAAGGCTTAAGGCCCAATTAGGCGGAACGATGCCCAAACGACGTCAGAATGAAATGAAACTTGTTTTCAATGCATATTATAGCTATTAAACCATGTAGGTAACGTCAATTTAAAATCTCGTACTCTTCAAGTAGCACCTCCTTTGTAAACCCTTAAGGCCTTTTAAGGTCCAATAAGGCGGAACGATGCCCAAACGACGTCAGAATGCAATGAAACTTGTTTTTCAATTCATATTATAGCTATTTAACCTTGTCGGTAACTTCAAGTCGAAATCTCGTACTCTTCAAGTAACACCTCCTTTGTAAACCCTTACTAGTCTTTAAATCTTCTAACTTGCTGCGATATGAATGGTCTACCATATCGATGTTGATTATGTTTGAAAAACTTATACAAATTAGTGTTATTAGGCATATAAGGTCTCCCCGTCATAAAAAGTGGCTCGAAAATACGTGTAAACGCTAAAAGGCCTTAATGGACCTTAAAGCCTTTTAAGGTCCAATAAGGCAAAACGATGCCCAAACGACGTCAGAATGCAATGAAACTTGTTTTCAATGCATATTATAGCTATTTAACCTTGTTGGTAACTTCAAGTCGAATCTCGTACTCTTCAAGTAACACCTCCTTTGTAAACCCTTACTAGTCTTTAAATCTTCTAACTTGTTGCGATATGAATGGTCTACCATATCGATGTTGATTATGTTTGAAAAACTTATACAAATTAGTGTTATTAGGCATCTAAAGTGCATATAAGGTCTCCTCTTCACAAAAAGTGGCTCGAAAATACGCGTAAACGCCAAAAGCCCTTAATGGATCTTAAAGCCTTTTAAGGTCCAATAAGGCGAAACGATGCCCAAACAACGTCAGAATGCAATGAAACTTATTTTCAATGCATATTATAGCTATTTAACCTTGTTTATAACTTCAAGTCGAAATCTCGTACTCTTCAAGTAGCACCTCCTTTGTAAACCCTTACTAGTCTTTATATCTTCTAACTTGTTGCGATATGAATGGTCTACGATATCGATGTTGATTATGTTTGAAAAACATATACAAATTAGTGTTATTAGGCATATAGAGTGCATATAAGGTCTCCCCGTCACAAAAAGTGGCTCGAAAATACGCGTAAACATTAAAAGGCCTTAATGGACCTTAAGGCCTTTTAAGGTCCAATAAGGCGGAACGATGCCCAAACGACGTCAGAATGCAATGAAACATGTTTTCAATGCATATTATAGCTATTTAACCTTGTCGATAACTTCAAGTCAAAATCTCGTACTTTTGAAGTAACACCTCCTTTGTAAACCCTTGCTAGTCTTTAAATCTTCTAACTTGTTGCGATATGAATGGTCTACCACATCGATGTTTATTATGTTTGAAAAACTTATAAAAATTAGTGTTATTAGGCATATAAAGTGCATATAAGATCTCCCCCGTCACAAAAAGTTGCTCGAAATTAGTGTAATGCAAACATTCTACTGTGTGCAGCTCAAATGCGCACATGTTTTTGTGCGCAGACCGAATGCGCACATGTTTCTTTGCGCATGTATTAAGCGCACAGATTGTGACCATTGAAATTTGACCGTTGTGTTTGCGGAACATCTGCGCACGCAACGGTCAAATTACATCAGCCAAAATCCAAGCTATAAAAGGAGGGCCAACTCTACCTCAATTCACCAATCTTACCAATCTCACCATTTTCCTCTTAACACTCGATAATGTCGCACAGTTCATCAGCAAGCAATGCAATTCTTTATTGTTAATGTGATCGACCAGCGGTAATGAGGAGTTCAGAAGGACGAAGAAACCTCGCTCGAAGGTTCTGGACATGCGTTGCTACTGGTGGTTACATTTGTGACTTCCGCGAGTGGATCGATCCACCACACCCTTATTACTCCTTAGCTACAATAAGAGACCTACTCTCCAAGATACGTATGTTAGAGGAGGAAAATGTCAATCTTAAGGCGACCTTGGCTGCCAAACGTTAGTCTCGCAGAGTTGTTGTAATCGTTAGTTAAGTGGTTGTTGTAATCGTTAGTTGAGTCGTTGTTGTAATCGTTAGTTAAGCGGTTGTTGTAATCGTTAGTTAAGTCATTGTTGTAATCGTTAGTTAAGTAGTTGTTGAAAACGAAAAATAAATCCGAAGTAAACATGCATAGCACTAAACAAAGATATGGTGAGGAAGACCAACCGTTAAGATCCCTAAACCGATGATTGGTTTCGGTGTTCCGAGTCAGCCAAATGTACGAACTAATAGGAGTTTGGAAACTGATTATTAGTTGGTACATATCGCTGACTCTCAACATTGAAACCAATCATCGGTTTAGGGATCTTAATAGGCTGGTCTTCCTCACCATCTCTTTTTCTAGTGCTATGCCTGTTTACTTTGGATTTATATTTAGTTTTCAAGTCAATATAGTTTTTCAAGTCTTGTTGTTATAATTTGTAGTTGCATCATTGTTCCAATTGTTCGTAGTCGTTTTTGTGGTCGATACATTATTCGTTTTCGACATTCAAACAAGCAAAACATCAAAATTAAGATCATCACACAAGCAAAAGACATACATAAAACATCAATCATACATAAAACATGGTGTATCTAACAAGCAATCCATCAAACAAAAACATAAGTGCAACGTCTAATCCTGAGTCTCCTGAGTATAAGGCGGAGCATCTCCCCGAGGCACATCATCCTGAGTCATATCATCCCGAGACGCATCCTCCTGAGTCGTATCATCCTGAGTGCCACATCCACTCCCCTGGCCTCTCTCGTGAACAGAATCTCGGAAAACACGAGGTGGTGGTGCCATCTGCGATGCACGTGGGGGAGATGGTGCCAAAGGTGCCTGAGGTGCCTCTAAGACTTCAAGCCATAATCGAATCACCTCGTTAGTGCTCGATGGTCGATCCGAGATAGGGGTGTCTAGAAAAGAGTGCATCATGGCTTGAAGGATCTGACAACGCTGTAAACGAAACGTAAATTTAATAAGATTATGGTCTAAAGCTAGGTTTTGTAGAAACTTTATAAAATTATAACATACCGCAAATGCATCGACAGACATTGGGGTATATCCATAGCGAGGCGGGCGATCATGTCTCCCAGAGGATGGATCGACGATGGGATGTGAGAACTGGTCCAGCCAATCCAGATAGTCATCAGCCATCTTCCATGCTGGTACAACATTCGGCCCATCTAGATCGATCAGAGGCCTCGGCTCTGCGTCCCATGCTCCTAGAAGCTTAGCTGGATAAACGACCTCATAAGTCGTCATATCCCTGTTGCGTACCCATGACACCGGCTGAATGGGAGGGTCGGGAACGGGCTGAGCCAATCCAAACTCCTGCAGGACTCTCCTAGGGTTATACGCCTCATGAAATTTCCAGATACCCAATACGCCCTCAAATCTCATAGGAGAAACCTCTGGTGAGTTAAAGTCCAAACCTCTCCATGGCTGCCAGTTAACCTGAAACAAATAACAAGCCAAATTAGACACGTACTAAAATAATCAAATGAAAAATATAAGAAATTAAATCCAAACCTGCTCATATCTCATGTTATCGATCATGCGACGGATGGCTACCAAACGCCCACTATCCGAGCTAAGTGGTGTATAAAATCCTGCAGCAGCTTCTCCATGGGAGAATGCAGGGTTCGTGACAAAGTGATCACGAAAATGGGGAAAGTATGCCCAGATCCAGCACTACATATCAACAATTACACATTATTAGTAAAACTACGAAAATAACTAAAAGTTATTCACCAAGACATTAAAGATGATCGATCTTACCATCAGAAGAATCCCACATGAAGTAATCCCCATCGCCTCAGCTCTAGATGCAGACCCTAAATTGAGATACACTAACGCAAGTATGCCGGCTCGCCATGCAATGTCCCCTGTATGCTCATGGTTGATAACAAACTTCGCGTACTGGAACTTGACACCCTTTGTCGACCTGTCCACCAAGACAGTCGAGCCCAGAAGCAAGAGAAGATAGATAGTGGCAATGCGACTCTCATTCCTGACTGGTGCAGCAAACAAAACTCTCAACCGAGCATTGAGGGCATCGAAATGAATGCCACCGGAACTATAACAATTCTTCATGGCCTCAGTCGTCTGACCCATAGCCTCCCTAAGCAGAGCGTAGATCTGGTCATCTGTCATATCTGAATTGCAGCTACGACCATGTACCCTCCTCCGCTGAAATATGAGGCTCATACTCATGACACTGTGCAGATCTGTAGTGTACCCTCAGGACCTTCCTAGCCTAAATAAGTATAGAAAAACAACAACTCAGATTGGTAAATATGAAACCTTAAGTTATATAAGTATACATAAATGTTATTGAACATACCGGATCAAACAGAGCCGCATCAGCCTTGGGCTCATCCTCTGGCTTCTCATCAGCAACAGCCTGAGGTGGCTGAGCATCTCCTACTCGTCGTCTCTGCCTGGGACGACGACCACCTCTAACTGGAGCGGCAACCTCCTCAACAGCAGCCTCCTCATCGGCAGCCTCCTCAGCAGCTCCCTCAGCAACAGCTCCCTCACCATCAACTCCCTCATCAGCACCTTCCTGTCCTCTCCCTCTCCATCTCCCTCTTCCTCTCCCTCTGCCACCACCTCTGCCTCTGCCTCTACCTACAGCTTCCCCCGCAGGGACACGCCTCCTAGCCTGCACTGGAGGCACCAATGGTACATCGGGAGGGAACCCTGGAAGAGGACCACGCGACCATATATACCTCTCTATATGTGTCTCATAAGAATATAGTAGGTGAGGCGCACGTGGACGGCAAATGTCCTGCATCGACTCCCCGAGCCAAGGAAAATATGTCGGTGGGGCATGGTCATCGTCGTCTAAATCTCCCAACACTGGCTCTGAAGATGCGACCGTAGGTGGAGAAACCGATATTGCTGTATGATCTGAAGTGGGAGGGACAACATCCTGAAACAGAGGTGCGTCGCTGATATAATAGTCATCTGTGGTCATCTCCATGTCTGTAGGCATGTGCGTCTCTAATGGAGTGGGATCAATGGGGTCCTGTTTGTAGCGAAATTACCAACGAGATGATAACTAAGCAATTGTAGGGCAAAGATCAAACTTTACGGTGCGAACACTTCATCTAGAAAACACCATTGATAAAAGAGAGAGAACTCGAGATACTTGTGTATTACTTGGGGAGAAAAGGCTGCCTTACAATGATAAGGGAGCCCTTTATTTATAGGCAAACCCTAGTTCTATCTTTAAGGAAAAAATCTTATCTTTTTCCTTATATCTTTAACCTAATATAAAACATGGTAAAATATATTATTTCTAATATATTTTACTATTTACATAATGAATATTAAATAAAACACATAAATATTCTCAACCGACTTTATCTCGATCTCGACGACGCCTTTATACTCGTGATTTCTCATACTCGTCGTCGTCTACGCGTAGCTCTTCTCGTCGACGTACTTAATCTTCACGTAGGTGACCTTGGGAACTCGTAGATAATCAAGGGAACTCTTAGTTGATCTCGTAGGTGATCTTTTAGGTGATCTTATCTATCTCGTAAATGATGTCGGGGACCATGTTGATGGTGTCACGGTGATGAATGACCTTGGGAGCCTCGTTAAAACCTCTTCTTAGGAAAACCTCATGGGAAAAACCATGAGAAGAGTAAAAAGAGTACTTTGTGCATAACTTTGTGATGTCGACAATCATGTTACTTGCTTGGACGTCTTCTATTGGTCACCCCGTCTTCATGTACATCCCAACGCGTTGACCTTACGAACACGTCGCAACCGTAGTGGTATTTATAGGCACAAACAATACTCCTAAGGTGTTTTGCTGACGAAATCCATAAGTCAGGGAAACGCCTTCACTCCTTCAATGCCTTCTCTTAATCTCAACGCGTTGCTGCTATAACTTGATGCTCGAAACTCTATTGCTTCATAATCAGCTCCCTGAACTCGTGTTCTACGTTTAAACATGTCTTTTCTTTCTAACTGGCGATAGGCGATCTGGATCTTGGGCTTCTTACGCCTTCTTTGGAGAGAATCAACTTCGTGCTTTAATCGACTCTGAAATGTTCGCGGGCCGGATATGAAATCATGGCTAATGAGGACTTCGTAAGTGAATTCGTTGCTTCACCATACTTTGAGTTCTGGCGTCTCTTCTTATGATGCTACTTCTTAACTTCCGTGTCTACTTTGACATACTTTTTTCATAACGTGCTCTTTTTTCTCTTTGGCGATTCTACGCATTCTTACTTTCAACGTGTATGTTATAGCACCTCGGCGTGTTCTTACTTTCAACGTATCTCTTATAATTACGTCACCCCTTGCAGCTGGGTGTTGGCCTCTATTGCCTGGAGTCTTACTAGAAGTTGGAGAGAGAGATAGGCTTGCTCGAGGTGAAGCTTGTAGACGAGCAATGGAGATACGTGAAGAAGAATAACTAAGTACAAGAAGGTCTTGAGCAACGTACCCGGGATGAATAGATTGTGCTTATCAGTTTAGGAATGTGCAGTCATTCTTGCTCTAATGACTCAAGGACGCCGTGACTTTCTTGCTCTGATAACGATTATGTCATAGGTCCGACCCCTGGTGGCGTTTTCATGGCGGCACAACTTGATCTTCATGCGATGCTCTTAGATTGCTTCGAGTCTTAAGGAGATATAACAAGAATGTTCTGGAGAACGCGTCGGGAGACGTGTTTGGAGAACACGCTGCACATCTGGGAACGCATTGGCGATGATACATTGTGTCGACTACACTGAATTTTACTTAATACTTTTGGGTGCACTGCTTCTCTTGAATGTCTTTCTTAGACTTGTTCGGTGATAACTTCGACCTCATCGTGCTTTCAGTCGTACTAATTCTTCTCGTGACTAGATCATGCTTGCTTCTCTCAGGAGAATTCTTTGAGATGCTTTTATTTTCTTACGGAGATGAAATTTTATTATATTCATTGCGATGCTTTTGATCGTGTTCTTCGTCTTTTGGGCGTTTTAGGCGTTCTCTACGCGTTGAATTTGGGTGATCTTGGCCAACTCGTGATTGTCGTTCTCGTTCATATTCTAGCTCTTGGATTTTTTCTGAACTCTTGCTTTCGATTGAGATTCCTTTGTCTCGTCTTTCTTTGTTGCAAACTCTTCCTTTTATCTTGCGTGACGTTTTCGACTTCACATGATCTTCTTTGGCGATAGCGTATTCGTCTATGGGTTGAACGAGTAATTTTTCTCTTTGGATCGTCTTGACAATACTTCTATCTTTCTTGTTTCCTTGAGTGGTCCTACCCCTTTTGGTAGGTTTGACTTAGGCTCTCCGTAGACTAGGTTAGAGCTACCAAAGACCCTTGGGCTTGCTTTACTTGTTATATCTTGCACTTTGTTTCTTGCGTCGTGCGCGTTATTCTTCGCGTCGGAGACATCTTGGGAGCTTGCTCTTTCTTTGGTTTTGATGTTTTATGTGCTATGCTTTGGTACGCGTATCTTGCTCTGCATACGTGTAAAACTTTTTCTTTTTGACTTTAACTTCCGTGACCCCTTACGCGTAGCTCGTTTGTGAGTGCGTAGGTTTGGTCCTTGGCTTTCGCTTTTGCTACTTTATCTTTAGGGTGTGGTTTTCTACCCATGGTATTACACTTTGTTCGTAGTGAACGCGTTAGAGTGTTTTACTTACTTGATAGGGTGGTACGGTCATTGCGGCTGCTTTTGTTATTTGTCGGCTTATATGAAGGTTGGGTCCAACAATTCCTCCGAACCCTGAAGCGAGTGGCGGACATAGGTCAGCGTGTGATTTTATCAGCTTGTGACGTTACCCCTTACTTTAAGGTGGATCCTTTGCCTCACGCTAGCGTTAGGTCGACGTCGAACTCTTTTAATCGACGAGCATATTCATCTTGTAGCGTCCGATTTCTCGATTGTTAGGACTTACGATGCCGGTGGACGCATCCCTGTCGGTTTGGCGTTTTGCCCGTGGATTCATGACTCTCAGAGGGGCCGTGGAAGGCGCAAGTACGCGTTCCTGGAGAGTGGTCGTGGCGATAGGTTTCCCTTCTTCGCTCAGAGGACCTAGCCACTTTCGCGAGGTTCCGGGCTTCATTCCCCATGACCATTGCCACACGTCGCTAACAATCATGGGGAGCTTCGACTCAGGGTCGGCGGTTCGGCTAACGTTGCCTACGCGTAGATGGAGCCTTAAACACGTAAGCAAACGAAATTCGCCCCCGACGCGGATTTTCGCCGCGGCCTTATTAAGCTTGGTGTTACGTCATAGACACAGAGCAAGTACTTTGAAATGAAACAGCTCAGCATGCTTGACACGTCGGAGAGAAAATATGCTTATGCAAATAAATAATCATGATGACTCGACATGGCGACATTCTAAAGCTACGCCTAGTCGACGCAACCCCTTGCCGCCTCGACGCTATGACGATGACATGATTATGTAGAAAGTAAACTTACTTAGACATGCGTAACTTGGTAAATATGCACTTCAACTTAGCTAAAAATCAATGAAGTTCTTACGGATCTTCCTAGGACGCGTCGAGTTTCCCAACGCTCTCATCCTTAGGAGTTTTTCATTTCGGTGTTGGAATATTCTTTTCTCAACTATCTTACTTGAAACACTTTTGCTTTTGGTGTTTCAATTGTAACTTCTTGTGTTGTTCTTTTTGGCGAATTGCTTTTTCTTCGCAAACATGAGGAGGATTACTTTGATCTTACGCTCTCTTTGGCGTGGTCTTTAGTTAGCGTCTTGAGACACGATCTTTCTTTTTTCTTTCAACTTGATGAAGTATATTTTTCTTTTCCTCAGATTAAAGTATGATCTGAAAGGCTTAGGTTCCATAGAGAACTTACTTGGTTTTGCTGCACTTTGTACTTCCTTAGGTGACTCTTAGGGTCGTGTCCGAACTTGAGACTGTCTTGATCCGTCGCGTTCTTGTATTCCACTTAGTTCGTACTTTGAATGATAGCTTGGAGATCATATAATGATGGAGTTCTTGATTTCACGTCTACAAACGTTGGAGAAGGCGTCTCGTTGAGGGGCGACATTGATAACTTGCTTACGTAGTGGCTGGTCGACTTCTATTGATTTTTCATCTTTGACGTGATGCTTTGCTCTTGATCTTTCTGGTGGGAGAGCTTTTGTTACCTTGTTTCTTAATGATGATTTGGGTATCCTATCCCCCTTGTGATGATTTCAGGATGGTGTTTAGAGTGAGATTATCACATAGTAATCCAAAGTCGTCGTCTTGTCCGACGTCGTCATTCTCTTTGTTGTACTCTTATTTAGCTTGAACAATAACAATTCTGAAAAGCTTATCCAATCAAGTGTGATTTAGATCATAAAGACTTTAAGGAGAGAGTTTAACGAAAGACTTAGGAGGTAATCTCATATTTGACATGCAATTCTTCTACTTTTCAGTTTATGAGCGTATATGAAGGTAACATGCATCTTATGCTAATTGAATCTTATTTATCATGCACGTTAAGGTGAGATATGATCATGGAAACTTGGTATTTGAATAAAGATATAGAATAAATAAGTAGAGAACTTAGCTTATGAGTTGTGATTAGATCGAGATGTATCATCTATCTTTAGCCTTTGTAATTGACTTCTTGGACGTCGCGTTCCTTAGACATCGTCATGGTCGTACCAAACTTGTGGAGATATTACCCCTTGTCATGGAGATGGGAATAAAGCAACGCGGTGTTTCTTGCCTTTGGAGAGGAGTTCGTCTGACATTGTCTTTGACGTCTCAGGAACGTGTTGTTCATGGCGTCTTAGCGCCTTGATTGTCTTCTTGGAGGGTCTTACATAATCTTTTTAATCCTTATCTGATTTCCTTGATTTCTTGAAAACTTTTGATAGTTCACTCGACGTTTACGAGCGAGATACGGCATCGTTATCATCATATGCAAGCAAAAACATCACGACGTGCTTAAGTAGATGTATATTATGCTTTATCAAGGTACAAACTTTATGAACTTCTACTTAACCATAAGATTCTGATCTTTTTAGATTCTCATACTATAATCTTGAATCTCAAATAAGAATAAGAAAGATTTAATCTTTAGATTAAGTCTAACATGCTTTTCTATGGTGAATATGCAAATCTAGATATGGAAATCTCATGATAATGAACTTAAGAATTTTCCTTTAGTATGATTTCTATGCAACTTATTCTGAATTGATATGGATATAATAGAGTTGAACCTTTTAGAACTCAAAGGAAGAAGATTATGGATAGATATTACCGTTTTGGTGAAAGAGAAATCTTTCTTGGAGAACAAACAACTTTCTGGATTATGCAGTCATCTTGTTTATGTCGGTCTGCTCTGTAGAAAATTCGGAATTGCATGATTCCAATTCCATTCGACCGATATTGAAGTCTACTTTAATCCCTCAAAATTTCATTGAATTTGGACATCGGACGAGAGAGATACGAGATCTTCAAAATTGTGTTGCAGACAGCTACGTGAACCAGGAATGATTTCGGATTTTGATCTTCTTCTTTGATCTTTGAAGGCTCGTTAGGTTTTGACTTTTTTGTGAAGAATAGATGGTTTCTTTTGATGAAAAGAAGATACTTTTTTAATCATGCCCCACGGTGGACGCCATTGTTTGTAGCGAAATTACCAACGAGATGATAACTAAGCAATTGTAGGGCAAAAATCAAACTTTACGGTGCCAACACTTCATCTAGAAAACACCATTGATAAAAGAGAGAGAACTCGAGATACTTGTGTATTACTTGGGGAGAAAAGGTTGCCTTACAATGATAAGGAAGCCCTTTATTTATAGGCAAACCCTAGTTCTATCTTTAAGGAAAAAATCTTATATTTTTCCTTATATCTTTAACCTAATATAAAACATGGTAAAATATATTCTTTCTAATATCTTTTACTATTTAAATAATGAATATTAAATAAAAGAAATAAATATTCTCAACCGACTTTATCTCGATCTCGACGACGCCTTTATACTCGTTATTTCTCGTACTCGTCGTCGTCTACGCGTAGCTCTTCTCGTCGACGTACTTAATCTTCACGTAGGTGACCTTGGGAACTCGTAGATAATCAAGGGAATGCGTAGTTGATCTCGTAGGTGATCTTATCTATCTCGTAAATGATGTCGGGGACCATGTTGATGGTGTCACGGTGATGAATGACCATGGGAGCCTCGTTAAAACCTCTTCTTAGGAAAACCTCGTGGGAAAAACCATGAGAAGAGTAAAAAGAGTACTCTGTGCTTAACTTCGTGATGTCGACGATCATGTTACTTGCTTGGACGTCTTCTATTGGTCACCCCGTCTTCATGTACATCCCAACGCGTTGACCCTACGAACACGTCGCAACCGTAGTGGTATTTATAGGCACAAACAGGTCCCATGCTGTAAGATACCGACCAGGAAAATTTACGTCGACATTACAATCCTTTGTCTGTCCATCTATCTCCATATGCTCACGATCTATCTGTTGCTGCTGTTGTGCCTCGTCGTACTCATCCTCTGGCTCACGACGGTCAGGAATCCTATCGGATGTCATGTCGAAAACATGCATATCATGGAATAGTCGCACACCGGATGCCATATTATGACGACGTGGGAGCCGTTTGGGTACTGGTGCGGGCATCGTAAAGCCAGTCTGATCCATGACAGCTTGTATAATCTACATGTTTTTACAATTTTAGCATGACTAATTCATACTAAAATATTCGGAAAAATATTCGGAAATATTTTGAAACTTCATAATCAAATTCTTTATATCTAACTAAATTTTTTAATAGGAATGCTTAGAAACTTAACAATTAAGTCATAACTAATTATGACTGTTAAGTTTCTAATATTTAATTCATAATTACTAAAAATTTATAATCACTACTAATAGGAATTCTTACAAATTATTAACAATTCGTAGATATTAATAATTACAATTAATTATGAATCCTAAAGCCCCTGAATCTCTATTACATTATTTACGAAATTATATAATAAACACAACAATTACTAACTATTCAATTTTAAAAATTTAATACGATTAAAATTTAAAAAAAGCGGGTTTAGAAATTACATACCGAATGAAGCTCGTGCGGTGTCTCGAAACCCGGTTTCGTAGTCGTCGACGTTGGAACCCGAGTTGCCGGAACCCGACCCGTCACCCGTGCCCACGTTGTCGCAGGAACAGTCGCCGGAGCCGTCGTCGGAGCCTCATTAGCCGCTGCCAACGCAGCTCGAGTCACATACCGCCATCTGCCAAGGTTTTAGCATCGGGCAAGGTAGCCGGAGGTGGCTCCGTCGTGACGGAGGTAGTCGGAGGTGGCTCCGTCGTGACGAAGGTCGCCGGAGGTATAGGGATCGGGACAGAAAGGGTATCGTCGGGAGCGGAAGAATGAGGTGGTTGAGAATCCATTGACAAAATTGTGTTTAGAGGAGGGAAACGATCGGAAGGGGGGAAAAGGTGAGGGCGCCATCGAGATTGTAAGTGGAGAAGAAGAAGCTGCGCAGTTGGGGTTTAAAGCCCTTGTGCGTTGTTGATTTGCGCACATATGTTTTGCACTGTTGTTTAGCGCACAACGTTTCGGATTCTCAGAAGTTGTGCGTTGAACAATTACGCATAACTTCTTATGTGCGCAGAACAACAACGCATATATTTGTCAGGCCACGCCAGCATTTTCAAATTTATCCCCAAAATACCCCTATGCGCAAAACAACAGCGCACATACTTATGCGCAAAACATCTGCGCACATATTGGCGTGCATATAGTGAAAAAGTCGCGTGTATATAGGCGCTTCGTAATATTAATAAATATGTTAGGTTCATGAAGAATGCTATTTTCGTAGGGCCACAAAGTTAACTTCACAGGTTCACATTAAATGTATACTGAAGTTCACCAAATTTATACTAATGGTTCATAAACTGTACACTAGAGGTTTATAGTTGTTCAGTGATACATTGAAACAAGTTCAATGATTTTCCCATATCGGTTCACTGCTTTACTCATGTAGGTTCAAAAGAAAAAGACATGAACCTACAAAATAAAATGTGTGAACCTAAAAACAATAAAATGTGTGATCTTGAAAGAGAGAAGTCATGAATTCTACTTCGAGGCTCATAAGTTTTAAGTTGCATTACCATGACTTCCAACTTGTAGGTTTATAAGTTTTGACATGTAAACCTGTGAACCTATGAACTTATGAACCAGTGAACTTACACTTAAAAAACTATTTTACTTGTATGCGTGTAATCTTGTTAACCAGTTGAAATTATTAACATAAAAATGTATTTACAGGACAAGTACAAATTGGACAAAAACTCAGATTATATCATGTTCGTAATCAATCTCGAATTTGGGCTAGCCCAAGTGGAAGGGAGAAAAATAACAGATGTTGACATGATAAGACATAACAATATAAATGTGATTTGATAAATTAATAACACTAGTAGTGTGTAGTCATGGCATCTGTGGAGGCAACTGATACCGTAAATCCCAAGGAACAAAACCCTAACCCTAATCCTGCGATTAGGGCAGACAAATCCGGCGCTAGAGCGGCTGGGACGAAGAGAAATCCACCACCGATGAACCATAAACAGCCAGCCCTATCCCCGCTCTGTGCTTTGCAGAACATCGACTTGGAGGAGTGTGAGGTCTATGAATTCTCCTTCGAAGAAGTCCAAAGAGAGCTTGCTGAACAGAATCATGTCGTCCTTGGTGGCGTAATGTGCTCTCCTGTATCCTTCCGTGAAATGGAGGCGTTTGTTAATCTGAACTGGAGTGACCATAAGCCAAAAATTAGTGTTCGCAAGAATGGTATATGGTCTTTTCGATTTTCTTCCATGGAAGACAAGGATTTCGTACTTGAGAATGGTCCTTGGTTCTTCAATGGCAAGTATCCTCTTGCGCTTACTTCCTGGGAAGAAGGTATGTCATATTCATGGGAATGTTTTGAATCTGTCCCTGCCTAGATTCAACTTCGGAATCTTCATCCTTGGTTCCACTCTCATCACATGCTTAGTGTGATTGGGAGTATGATCGGAACGGCTATCATGATGGACGAAGACACTCGTGAGCGAAAGAGGGATGATTTTGCTCGTCTCCTTGTGCAAGTATCTCCAGCCGACATTCTGAAAGAAGCTATTGTCCTAAAAGATCCATCCGGGATGGTCTATACTCAGCGAGTATGGTTCGAGTGGGTGCCGTGGGTGTGTTGCCATTGTTCGAAGTTTGGGCATGAATCAAAACGGTGTAGGGCTGCAAAACACTCCCCCACTACTCCTGAAAACCAAACTGAAGGGAAGGTAGCACCAGTGACTGTTGAGGAGCAGAATGATACCACTGAGGAGGTGATGACAGATCAACAATCGGATGACACAAGGGCTCCTAACTCCGAGAATTTGCAGAAGGAATCGGCTGGTGTTTCTGGTAATACTGAGACAGGAAACCAAGGGCCTACTGAGCAGGTAGGGAGCACCAATAGCAGCACTTCACATTCGGGTATTGATCCCATCACTCAAAATGCTTCTTCCCCCAATACTTCATTTCCTCCAAAGCAAAAGCCCAAATATTGTCATAAGAAGTCCAAGGGGGTACAACCAACTGTAGCACGTACTCTAAGAAGTAGCAGCGCCTCGGACGGGGCTAAGACTAATGTCTGAAATATCTGTCGCAGCCTGGAACTCTAGGGGGTGTAACTCTGCCCCTAGAGCGAGGCTTATTACAGAGTTCTCGCGGCGTAATAACTTGGCTATGATTGGAATTCTTGAAACTAAGATTGATACCGATAAGGAAGCGATTGTATGTCGGCGGCTCCTGCCTGGATGGTCGTATGTCACAAACAGTACTAGCCTGCTTAAAGGTCGAATCTGGTTGACCTGGGATGATAAACTTGTTAATGTTTCGGTTGATGTTGTTGATAGTCAATTTATTCATTGTCATGTCTGTAGTAGGGACTTGCAGACTGAATTCACTGCCACTTTCATCTATGCTCACAACTCCAGTGCTCTTCGTTGTCAACTCTGGGATAAGCTCTGTAACCTGGGTCGTGCAGTTAATGGGCCTTGGACCCTGCTAGGAGACTTCAATTGTATAGCTAATGTTGCCGAGAAAATTCACTTTAGTGGCAGATTGCACACGGCTGATTCTGACTTTTGTGGCTTCTTGAATGAGTTGATGCTGGATGATCATCAATTTTCGGGCTCTACTTATACCTGGAGCAACCAACAGATGGGGACTAGCAGAATCGCTTGTAAACTAGATCGAGTGCTCGTTAATGATCAATGGCACTCCTCCTTCTCGGCCTCCCAGGTATACTTTGCTGATTCGAGTTTTTCTGATCACTCTCCCGGCATTCTCCGTGTTAATCCTTCTACCCGGCACAAAAAAATCCCCTTCAAGTTTCGTAATTATTGGAAGGAGGAAGATGATTTTGTTCAGCTTGTTCGGGACACTTGGGACTATCCTGTTGTGGGAAATCCGCAATATGTTGTGGCCTGTAAACTTCAGAATGTCAAGACTGCTTTGAAACGTTGGCAACACGGCAGATTTCGTAAATTGGAGATTATGGTTGATGAGTGTTCTGACTCGTTGAAACTGGCCAATTCTCGTCTCCAATCTGACTTCAGTAATCCTATCCTCCAAAATGATGTACTTGCTGCAAAGGAAGAGCTTGATAAACGTATCTCTCAACTCCATAGCTTCATCGCTCAGAAAACCAAAGTCGATTGGATCAAATTGGGTGAAGAGAATTCTGCGGCCTTCTATAACTCGCTGAGGACTAAAAGAGGTCGCAATTCAGTCTTTACATTGGGTGATTCTGCTGGCACAACTTTGACTTCGAGAGATGACATTGCTGATGAGATTCTGCGTTTTTTCAAGCAGCTGTTCGGGACTGCCCTTCCCACATCCGCTGCTGATTTTTGTTCTCTTCCGGGTTCGAAGGTTGATGTTTCTGATCACCCACTGCCATTGAAATTAAAGATGCTTTCTCCGGTATCGGAAATATCAAGTCACCTGGCCCCGATGGATTCGGAAGCGTATTGTTCAAACACTGCTGGGAGGTAATTCAGAATGATGTATGTGAGGCCATCAAAGACTTCTTTCGTCGATGTCGGCTGCTCCGACAATTGAATGCCACTTTTATCAATCTCATCCCGAAAGTGGATGCTCCCTTCTCTGTAAGTGAATTCCGCCCCATAGCTTGCTGTAATACCTTGATGAAAGCCATCTCCAAGATCCTTGTTGGTAGAATGCGGCCCATTCTTGCTCAGATTGTCTCCAAAAATCAAGGTGCTTTTGTTCCTCACCGCCGAATTCAGGACAATATCGCAGTTGCGCAAGACCTTATTCGGGCCTATGATAGTAAGTTCTGCTCTCCTCGATGCTTCATCCAGATTGATCTGCGTAAAGCCTTCGATTGTGTAAGTTGGAGTTTTCTGCAGGACTCTTTGATCTACTTTCAATTCCCAACGCAAATGGTAAACTGGATTATGGAATGCGTCTCGACCCCATCCTATTCTGTTCTTATCAATGGAGAGGTTGAAGGATTTTTTCGGGGTGCAAGAGGACTTCGTCAGGGGGATCCACTCTCGCCTTTCCTTTTTGTCCTCGTTATGGAAGTCTTTACAAGAAGATTACAGCAGGCTACCGAAAGAAATGGATTCTCTTATCATCCGAGATGTAAGCAACTCAAGCTCTCGTCCTTATGCTTTGCAGATGACCTGCTCCTATTCTGCAAGCCTACCATTTCGTCCCTGCGCATCATTGATCAGGTTATTAGACAATTTGCTGCTGATTCAGGCTTGAACGTCAACTGTCAGAAGTCCAAAATGTTCTTTGGCGGGGTTAGTGCTATGAAAAAACGTCAATGTGCTGCTGTCCTGGGCTTCGAAGTTGGTACTCTTCCGGTTAAATATCTTGGTGCGCCTCTCCACTCAAAGCGACTTAGACCCGGGGACTTCCAACCGATCATCAATAAGGTTCAGAGCGCTATTCCAAGTCGTCAAGCTAAGCACTTGTCCTATCCCGGGAGAATGCAAGTCATAAAATCTGTTCTTGAATCTATTGTCGGATTTTGGATGCAAGTGATCCTCTTTCCCAAATCTGTCATCCGACGTCTTGACTCTCTTTTCCGCTCTTATCTATGGACCGGGGAGACAGGGAAGAGACGCTCTTTGGTTGCTTGGAAGGTGACATGTCGGGGCCTTGATTGCGGTGGTTTGGGGTTCAAAGAACTTCTATCGTGAAATAAAGCGCTTCTCTTTAAGATGGTGTATGATCTTGACAGTGGGAGACCGAGTATTTGGCATGATTGGGCTGTTCAGAACCTTCTTAAGTGGGGCAATATATGGAATTGCAGGGCTGTTTCTGGGAGCTCGCGTTTTTGGAAGTCGCTTCTTGCTGTCCGAGGAGAATTATGCTCTCATTTTGCATCCTCTCCGCCCCCAGTTGTGCGGCTGCAAAACGCTGCTGGAAAGTTGGATTCCAAGGCTGTTTACAAGTATTTTGCTGTCAATTATACGTTTGTGCCATGGACAGATCTGATCTGGACCGGTGTTCAGCCGCGGAAATGGAGTTTTATATGCTGGCTTGCTACATTAAACCGGCTTCCGACGAGAGCTCGCATGTTTACTTGGGGAGGTGTTGACACGGATGAGTGTGCTCTATGTGGTGCCGGGATTGAGACCTCTACGCATCTATGGTTCGAGTGTTCGATCACTACCCGTATCCTGGACATAGTGCTGGCGTGGCTGGATGTGCAAGTGAGAAAACTGAATCTTCGTAGGTGGTGGGATTGGTTCCTGGATTGTGATAAACGATCCAATAACATCTTTCTTGTTCGTCTTCTTTCTTTCATGGGTGTGATATATTTCACTTGGAAGTTGAGAAACGATGTAATTTTCAATGGCAAAAATGTTGATGTGGAGGGTGTGGGTAGAGAAATAATCAACGCTTGTAAGTTTAGGTTGATCCATAAGATCAAGACTAACACTAGAAGGGGGAGAGCGATGATGAAGAGACTCCTTAGATGATTGTATGTTTCCTTGCTTCGGGCATCAATATAATTTCTTACCTCTTGGCAAAAAAAAACACTAGTAGTGTTTAATTTCTTAGGTTCTAATTCTTCTACTAGACGGAGATGAACACTACTTTGTGGTTCCAATCAATTTGACAAAAACTAGAATTTATGTGTTGGACAACATTCAAAACAACAAGGGAATTTCACAATACAAGTCAAAAATATATAGTGTGGTCAATATTCTTCTGTTTTTGTTATGATAAGTTCAACAAACGTGTCATACAGGTTAATTGTATTTAAATGATAACTTCACTGAATAATTTAATTATAACATTTTGCCTTTTTATACCTCAACGGATTGGATTTCTTGGAAAGTAACTCAGCAGCTAAAAAATTGTCCTTTAAGAGAACTTCACTCCTGATGGTGTTAAAGACACAATCCTAATTGATCTACCATGGAAAGCACAAGAGGAAAAAATCCATTCTGGAGTGTTTTGCATGAGACACATGGAAATGTACATGGGCAAACCAACAATGAAATGGGAGACCCAAATGACAAGAGAGAACAAGAATGAATGCACAAAAAAATGAGGGTGAAATATGTGCATAACATTATCAATTCAGGAGCAAACAGAGTGAGGAATATGGTTGAAGAATCAATATTGCAAACTCAGTTGGATTCGCAAGAATAATAGAGAACAGGTTCATTGTTAGTGAGTTTAGGTCCATGGTTAAATATCATGTAGGTTCAATGTTTTCTGCTTCTGGTTCAAAGGATTTAGTAATTGCAAGGTTTTATGTAATGACTATTGATCAACATTGGAGTTTAACATGAGTTTATATGGAATCACACTCAATACTTATACGCTGCATATTTTGATGTTTTGGTGCAGGTTCCAGCAAAATAATAACACAAGTTCAATGAATAAGAAAATGAAAAAAAAAAGAGTACAAAAGCCCCAACTTTGAAAAGCATACATAGTAGTCAATGATGATTGATGATTGAATGATAAGTTCGTAAATAATGAAAGAGAGGTTAATGTTTGTGAACTTGAGCTAATGTTAGATTTTGGTATTTATAGGTCTTAAAAACGTGTTTTTAACTGAGCGACATAATAAAGCAACCGCTTAGGTTCATAGGTTCACAAATATAGTATTTTAGGTTCATACAAATTAAATTGTTTTATCTGCCTTAAGTTGAAATGTAATATGAGGTTCATAGTACAGATAAGCATTATTAATAAACACAACTTAATGTTAGTTTATTTATTTTGAAGTATTAGAAACATGAATCAAAGATGATTGAATGTTAAGAACATAAATAATAAAAAGTTCATTGTTTTTATGTAATAGGTTCATACATGAAAAATAATAGGTTCACGAATGAAAAATAGGTTCATTCTTTATCTGACAATATTGCACAACATTGAACTTCAGCGTAACCAGCTTCGAGTAGGTTCATACGGTGAAATAAATAAGTTCACCTCTCTGTAGGTAGAAGGTTAATCAATTGTAAATTAAAAATATGAGCCTGTGAGAAAAAATACTGCAATATAGGTTCATCATATATGTATAGTAGGTTCATTTACACTGAAATGAGTTCAAATATATGGGAGAAAAAAATATCACAAATAACTACGGGGGCTACTAAGAATGAAGGTCTTTAGTATAAGTACGGGCATTGTGAGTTGTGAACTACTTGGAACGACGCTGACCTGAAGGACCAAAATCGTGAGAAATTTCTATTGAACTCCGGATATGTTGGCCACTTCCTTTGTTCTTAGCTAGTGGTGGTGGGTGAATTTAAAGACAGAAGGCACCTCAACGCCGACGTAAGACTTTAATTGGGAAAAACTGGACGGGTCGGGCGAAGATAAAGAACTAGTAGCAACCAACAAAGTTGTGTGTTTCGCATTCAACTGCGCAAAAAACTCTTATATTTGATCTAGCAGTCCAACACAACTATAAAAGTCATAAATAAGTTCATTCGGGATTGACCCACGCTCTTCTAGACCATTGTACTGATTTACAATAGTATTGTCAAGGGTAAACACAAGAGTGATAGTGGTATCCTTTGTCCAATGAGTGAGAACAAACTTTTTTGGAATCCTTTCATACTAAAGCTTACTGAAAACAAAGAAGAGGTGGTAGCAAAGGAGACCAACACGTTGAAACATACGACAATTGCATAAGAAGTCCTCTTCATCTACATGATGTTGAACTGAGAAGAGTGGAATAGCAATCCCTGACCGAATAAATGTGTATAAGGTCTTAGGTATGATCACCTGGCATACTGGTCATGGATCAGGATAAAAGGCACTCCAACATCTGATCTTGAACAAGTTTAAAAGTGGACAGTGTGTAGACCTCAGCTGCATGTTTTCAAAGGGAAATTGTGTCTTCAATTCTAGATGTAGTGTAGGTGAGTCATAGTTAAACTTGGCCTGTTTATGTCTCTGACTGTCCATAGCAATATCAAATTGCATAACAACCTCAACTAGACGGTAGTACCTGTCAGTGAAATAACAAAAATAGCTATATGTAGATTCTGAAATGGAAGTTGTCATGACCAAACCACCAAAGGGAACACATCTAACAAACAAATCCACTTAGCCTCGAATTTAGCAGGTTCAAGATTATGAGACCAAACAATATTATCTAGTTGAGCACAAAATTCAGCACCACTAAAAGTGTCGTATTTCAGACAACTTTCATTGATTGGTCTTGGTCTATCACAATAACCTTGGGATCGAACACCATAATTTCCTTCAATATTTCAAACAACCAAACATAAGGTCCTGCATCCTATTGGAAGATCAAGCTAGTAGCAAAAGTGACACTTGATTTGTGATGATTGAGGCTAGTGAAAGGGATGAAAATAAGATTGTACCTATAAATTCAAAAGATTATAAGAAAAAAGAGAAATAACTAATTACATATTCATAAATGGAAGACACGTGAGCGTAAATAAAATGAATGAAATGTGTTAAGGTAGTATAGTGACGTGTGCATGGGGAATATAGTTTGAGATGATGGTTAACTTAGGTTCATGATTAGTAGTCTTGAGTTAGGTTCATGGTGGATGCGTAGTTATGATAAACATAGTGCAAGTTCATGACAATATGGATGCAAGTTCATGTTAGTAATGAGGTAGGTTCAAGGTATGTTGATAAAACAATTTGTTTGTGCCTAAAAATACGACTAGCAAGGAACGCGTCAAGAGCTACGCGTAGAAAGATCACGTTGACGTGACGAGAAGAGGACGAAAGACGTCGTTGCAGTGAAGATAAGGTCGGCCGAGTATTTTATGTATCTTTATTGTATATTCCTTATGTAATTAGTAAAAGATATTACAAAGAATATCTTTTACCATATTTTGTATCGTCATTAGATAGAAGGAAAAGATATTATTCTATTTCCTTAGAGATGAAACTAGGGTTAGCCTATAAAAAGAGGCTAACGCCTTCTTTGTATTCATTCAGCCACTTTTGAGCAATAACACAAGTACAAGCACTTAAACCCTAATCTCCTATCGTGTTCTTGAGTGTTAAGATTGTTACCGTCAAGTTTGATCTTTGTCCTACAATTGCTTCATTATCATCTCGTTGGTAATTTAGCTACAAACAATTGGCTCCCACCGTGGGGCTGGATAAAAAAAGTATCATCTTTCAAAACAAAGGGAACACTTTTTCCAAGAAACCATGACTAGTCCGACAAATAGCCCTCCGTCTAGAGAGAAGAGGTCCGAAGAAGAGTTCGTCGTGACGACATCCTATGTTCTCGACGGCGAGAGAGTAGAAGAAGTCCGCGAAGAATATCCCGGCACTCCAAAGACCAGGGTGGCGAACGATAAGCACAAAGAGGAAGGCGAAGTGACCAACATAGCCACCGTCAGGGCGCAACTCGATGCTTTCCGCAAGACCTGGGTTGAAGACAAAAGTGCGAGTGAGAAGAAGACATCAAAACTCGCCAAAGAAAACGAAAGGCTACGTTCCATGATCAAGGAACTCAAGGCGGGATCCGCGGGACGACATACCTACGTTCGAGGTCAGAGCGTTGTTCGATGCCTCGACATGGACGCCGTCGCCGAGGAAGATGAAGCTTACGGATACCAAGGGTATCAAGACGATCTGCCCTCCAAAGAAACGGCACCAAAGGAGAAGCCCGAGAAAGAGATGACGCCAAGCGCCATCGCCTTGGTGGCACAACAATTCGGCACCTTAAGGAAGGAGATGTTATTGATGCCCGGATCGCCGAAATCTATAGTTCCCGAGCACGAGTTGAGATATCAAGAGAGTCCCTTTATCACCGCCATCGCCGCCCAGAAAATCGCCAAGAAATTCACCGTCGCTAACCTCCCCGTGTATGACGGATCCGATGATCCAGAAGAACATATCTTGCTTTACAAGGCGAAGGTCTCCACAAGTCCCGTCGAGGCAGAGCTAATGGAAGCCATGATGTGCAAATTCTTCAGCTCGACGTTGAAAGGTCTAGCCTTGACTTGGTTTACTAATCTCCCCAGAGGAAGTATCTCATCCTACGCTGAACTCTCCAACATGTTCCGCCTACAGTTCGCCAGCAGTAAGATGTTTGCAAGACAACCTTCGGATCTCCATAACATATGCATGAATAAAGGAGAGACCATAAGAGCCATCATGAAGCGTTTCAATGATGAGAAGATCACCATCCCGGATTACAACGAGTCCACTGTTGCCGACGCGTTCAGACGAGCTCTCCCGCGAGACAGTGACTTGTATAAGGAATTGACAAAGACTCGACCGGATTCCTTCGCCGTAACCAGGGAAAGCGCCATAGAAGCCATGTGCCTCGAAGAAGATCTCCAAAGGCACGTGATGTGGGACACCCCTTGACATTGGCAGAGGCACAAGAGGAAGAGATGTTGAGTGTTTGTTGAAACAGACCAATTACGAGAGCACGTGCCAAATCCATTGCCCAAGCAACTACGAGCATTGTCGCTAAGGCATTTGCAAGAAATGGAGCGTCTTCCAATCACACACCATCCTCCGTCATGTTATCAATGGCTACTTATAGTGAAGAGACTTCCTAGACCTACACGTCCTAAGATCCAGCATGATACCAAGGACGACTTGCACTGAAGGGACGTCCTAGACTTAGGCGTCCGTCCGAGAACTGTTTGCTATTGTTTTTAAAGTCTTTCTCATTACTTACTATCTTTAGCATTAGCAAGTTATTATATTTGGTAACCCTAGTTAGGAGTCCTATATATATGGACTTGGAACCAAGAGTTGTTTTCACGTTGAATTTTATAGCAAGCCTAGTTGTTGAGATTTTCTCCACCCCTTGCTTTCAACGCCAAACCCTAGTTCGGGCTCGAACCTCCACGAGCCATTTATCCAATCATTGTTACTCAGTCCATGTCGTCTCCATTGTCACAGTCCCAAACCCTAGCCGCCGCCGCCCTTCCCAAACCCTAATTGCCGTCATCTTCTTTCAGCCTTCGTATCATCGTTTCAGCACCTCATTCCACTTCACAAACCCTCAAACATCATCCCTTCATCAAATCGTTTCCGCCATCACACTTTCTATCCCTGTCCGTCGAAGCCGAACCGTCCTAGGACGTCGTCCTACCCAGTTTCACATCCGCCTATCTTGTGAGTTCAGTCTTTGACATAGTTCAAGCAAGCACTACGTCTCTAAGGATTCTCCAGCCATGCGTCCTTCCTAGATCCATCCCCCGCGAGCCTTGCAAGAGGTTTTCACATCAACTGGTATCAACTTCCAGGGGTATGACGTGTGGTACATTCTTCTCTTGTTTTCAATTTCTCCCTCATTTATTGTTATTACCTATAGCTTTTTCATTATCTTCCATCAGTTTGTCTAAACAAAAATACAAAAAAAAAAAAGAGTGACCGAAACCCTAGGAGATTTGACTTGCACTGCAAGTTTGAATCAAACCGAGCGTTTGTTTTTGTTTGCGAGTAGCCTCACCTCCTTGATTGCAATAATTTATCTTGCTTTGTCTATCTTGCTATTGTGCTTGTGATTATTTCGCTGCATCATATATCTTGAATGAATGATAAGTTCGTGATTGTTGCATCAAGTCTATAATTCCTCTCTTAAACAGGGTTGCATTCCACAAATACGCTGAAATTTGTGCTGCTTACCTGTTTTCTTCTTATTAAATCTCATTGTGTTGTCTGACTCCAAATCAAAAAGAAAAGTCACGACTTAAGACAAAAAAAAAAAACAGTTCGTCCTACACAAAAGCTTTAACAAAACAAAAAAAAATCTCTCTTCTAGTCTAGCACAATCTATAAAAGACCTTATCTTGCATCGATACTTGCTTTGATTTAATCATCTTAGGACGATATTGCTTGCTTGATTTGGCTTGAGAAGGTTATTGCATACAAGTTCACTTCCTTGCCTTGACCTCCCTCACGGATTGCCTAAACTAGATATCGGGAGACTTTGATTCTTGAGTTGAGTTCTCTGCATATTGTAGCTCTTGTTGTTGCTTCCTTTTGTTGTATAACCCATTTGCTATGTCTGTGCATCGGGAGAACTACGAGGCGACAACCGCTTAATTGTTGGAGACAAAGGAACTCCTTGCTAGGAAAGAGGCAGAGCTTGCAAGATCAGAGGCAGAGCGCCTTGAGGCAACCGATCGCCTTGCTCATTTGACGCGGTTGATGGACGCTCAACATGGTCCTACGACCGTAGTGGTAGATACACCGTCGCGTGCTAACAATGACCAGATCACTTCTCAACCTTCTCGCTTTGACAAAGGCAAAGGCATTGCGTCCTCATCCCAACATAATACTGAATCTCAACGAGAAAATGGAAGGTTAAGGTCCATCATTGAAAAACCGGCAAATTACCCATTTGAGGATAGATGGGAGCCACGATCCCACTCACGGGACCATGATGACAATGACCACTATTCGGACCAGGTCGACACACAACGTCAACACATTACTCTCTTCTGACAGACCAAGGTATGACAACTCGAACCATGATCCTTATTATGATAACCATCATACGGCTGTTGCAGGACTCCCGTCTAGACAACGACATGGTCGACTGCAGAAGGGTCAGAGAGCCCCATCTAGACCATATTCCATTCAAGCCTTCGGTGAATATGACGAGGAGGAGATGGATTTCGCTGGTCAAGTAAATCCCAGGAACTTTCACCCACCACTAGCCGAGCCTATCGAAAATCTGACTCATCCGGCTGGATGGATACCGCATAAGCTTCCTGCTCCTATGTCCTATGACACTAACCCCAATGACTATGATGAGTATGATCAGGGACGCCCTAGACGTCATAGGGGACATAATGGAGGTCGTGGCAATGCTCATGGTTTCCATGGAGAGCGAGATCGAGAAGAAAGACGCCAAGTCCAACCAAACCACAACTCTAGACGAGACATTAAGGTAAAGATCGAACCTTTTCTCGGTGAATACGATGCGGCTGTCTTTTTGGATTGGTTGCAAGGTACGGAACATGCACTTCAGCATTGCCACTATACCGAGGAGGAGAAGGTAGAAATTGCAACCTTACATTTCCAAGGAGCCGCACGTTCATGGTGGCATAGAGACATGACGAACAGGGCACGTCTGGGACAAGATCCTATTGAGCAATGGCACCAACTTGTCTTCGTCATGACGCAGAAATACGTCCCTCCGGAATATAAAACCGAGATGCGCTTGAAGATTGCTCTTGCACGCCAAGGTACGAGCACACCTCTTGAGTTCCTTGCTCACCTTGAGGATTTGTACTTCAAAACGGGCATGAGCGTCACTCCAGCGACGATCTGGACGAAGTTCCTCCATGGGTTGCATGTCGATCTACGGGAAGAGGTCGATGTGTTGCCTATCAATGACTTGACCACTCTTGCACATGCTGCTCAAAAAGTACATCAAAGACTTGTGCGCAAGAAGGTGTACCCATGGCTCTCGACATCAGTGTCGCGAAGGTATGATCCTAAACCAAATCCTACTCTTTTCACTAACCAAACTATGAGTGCGCAGCCTAGGTCCCAACAACCTACTTCGAGTCGACCTCCTCTTCGTTCAGAAGCACCAAAGTTACCCACGGCTCCACCTCATCCAAAGACGGACGGTCGACATGAGAAGACCAGCGACCGCGTTTGTTTCAAGTGTGGCGGTCGTGGTCATTTCATTCATGACTGCTCGAATCCCAGACGAGTCTTGTTCTCCCAAGCAACGGGATACGAGTCCTATGAGGATGATGAGGACTCTGAGGACGCACCACAAGCTGCGTATGACGACTATGAAAACGATGAGCCATATGAATGTGGTCCACCAGACTTGAATGACGGCACACCTCTAACCCTAGTTGCTCGTCGTGCTTTGACAGTGAAAGACGCATCGATAGGGGATCAACGGGAGAACTTGTTCCACACCCGCTGTATTGTGGGCACTTCCTCCTTGAGTGTAATTGTAGACAGTGGTTCATGTTGCAACATCTTAAATGAGAAGGTGGTTCAGGTCCTAAGTTTACCTACTTCTCCACATCCACAACCATATAGTCTACAATGGATTTCAGAAGGTAACGGTGATGTGGTAACAAGGCAATGCCACATTACCTTCTCTATTGGTAATTACATTGACACAATTAATTGTGATGTTGTTGTTATGGATGCCACTCACCTCCTTTTAGGACGACCATGGCAATTCGACAAGAAAGCAGTCCATGACGGCTTCTTGAACACTTATACATTCCAAAGTAATAGACGTCGGGTGACACTGCTGCCTATGACTCCACAAGAAATCATACATGATAATGTGGAAAGAGACCGAATCAAGGCAATAGAGAGGAAAAATGCAGCAGAACAAAAACAAAGGTCTACCGACCAAAAGAACCCGCCCAGGACCAAGGCATCCAACAAGGAGGATACGTCGTCCGACACAAACTCCTTACAGCTGGTTCCAAAGACCATTGAGCCCATGGCTCATACTAGACCCGGAGAAAATGTTTCTAAGACGCAACCAAAACAGCAACGATCAGGTCGCACAGAAACAAATCTGAGTCGCCCGACAGAAGTGGGTGACGCATGACACAAAGATCCTGCGTCCAAGAATCCGACTAACACGATCCAGGGTCGTTGTGAGCGTCGTTTGCTCATTGCTCGTTCACGGGATATCACTCCAATTATTCAGGGACGTTCTCCTTGCTTTTTATTGATTCCATCTGCGTGTCTTACTATTACCGAGAATATCGATAAACTACCATCGTCTGTGACATCTCTTTTGCAGGAATTCGCGGATGTCACCAGATCGACTTGGTATCGGGTGCCTCTTTGCCTAACCGAGCGGCATACAGGGCAAGTCCGGAGGAAACTAAAGAGCTGCAGAGACAAGTCACTGAACTCTTGGACAAGGGCTATGTTCGAGAGAGCCTAAGTCCGTGTGGTGTTCCAGTGATATTAGTGCCAAAGAAGGAGGGATCGTGGAGAATGTGCATGGACTGTCGGGCTATCAATCAAATAACGGTGAAGTACCGTCATCTAATTCCTCGCCTCGACGATATGCTAGACGAGTTACATGGTGTCGTGCTCTTTTCCAAGATTGATTTAAAGAGCAGCTACCACCAGATTCGCATGAAGGAAGGCGATGAATGGAAGACGGCATTCAAGACGAAGTATGGTCTCTACGAATGGCTAGTCATGCCGTTTGGACTCACCAACGCTCCAAGTACTTTTATGAGGTTAATGAATCACGTCCTTCGTCACTTTCTGGGAAAATTTGTGGTTGTATACTTTGATTATATTCTAGTTTATAGTAGGACGTTGGATTACCATGTTTCACATCTTAGACAAGTTCTAGATTGTCTTAGGACCGAGCGGTTGTATGCCAACTTGGCAAAGTGCGTGTTTTGCTCGGACACTACGATTTTTCTAGGATTTGTAGTTTCTAAGGATGGGTTGTGGGTAGATGTAGAAAAAGTCCGGGCTATCCGGGAATGGCCTACCCCGACAACACCGACTATGGTCCGATCCTTCTTGGGGTTGGCCGGATTTTACAGGCGCTTTGTGCGTGACTTCAGTACCATAGTTGCGCCCCTTCATGAATTGACTAAGAAGGGCAACACCATTACTTGGGAGCCAAAGCATGAGGCAGCCTTCAAGAGTCTTAAAGACAGTCTATGTCACGCACCATTGCTACAACTGCCAGACTTCAACAAAACCTTTGAGGTTGAGTGCGACGCATCCAACATCGGTGTTGGTGGGGTTCTGACTCAGAATCGTCAACCACTGGCGTACTTCAGTGAGAAATTATCAGGTGCGACACTCAACTACTCTACATTCGATAAAGAACTGTATGCTCTTATCAGGGTGTTGATGACTTGGCAACATTACTTATGGCCAAAAGATTTCGTCATCCATACGGACCATGAGGCCTTGACATATCTCAAGCACCAGTCTACTCTAGGTCGTCGGCATGCTCGATGGGTAGAATTTATGGAGACATTTCCATATGTGGTGATGCATAAAAAAGGTAAGGAGAATGTGGTAGCCGACGCCCTTTCTCGCATGTATGTTCTCTTAACTTCCCTTGATGCTAAAGTCTTCGGTTTCTCTTTGATTAAGAAATTGTATTTGCATGATACTTTCTTTAAATCTATTTATGAGACTTGCGCATATCAGGGGACCTTAGATACCTATTTCCTTGACCAAGGGTACCTCTATAAGGGTGGAAAACTATGCATCCCATCCTCATCCATTCGAGGGCTCTTAATTAAGGAAGCACATGAGAGTAGGGCATATTTTGGCATAACCAAAACTGTAGCATCCCTTAAGGAACACTTTTATTGGCCACACATGACTAAGCAGGTAACAAAATTTTGCAATGCCTGTGTCCCATGCCATAAATCCAAATCTAGATCGAGTCCCTCACTGTACACTCCCTTACCTATACCTAATGGCCCTTGGGAGGATATATCCATGGATTTTGTGATGGGGTTCCTAGGTCTAAGAAGGGGAAGGACTCTATTTTTGTAGTGGTCGATCGGTTCTCCAAGATGGCGCATTTTATACCATGTAAGGGAACTAACAATGCTGCAGAATGTGCTTCACTTTTCTTTGAGCATGTGGTTCGTTTACATGGTATACCACGTTCTATTGTTAGCGATAGAGACGTGAAATTTGTTAGTCACTTTTGGAGAACTTTATGGGGTAAGTTAGGTACAAACCTCCTATTTTCTACTAGCTATCATCCATAGACAGATGGTCAGACCGAGGTGACAAACCGAACCTTAGGGACCTTGCTCAGGACCATGCTTAGGACCAACACGCGCCGTTGGGAAGACTTACTTTCTTTTGTCGAGTTCTCTTATAACAGGTCTGTCCATTCAGCTACAAAGATGTCCCCGTTTGAGGTGGTCTATGGGAGGAACCCGTTGTCGCCCCTAGACCTTGTACCACATCCCTTGAAGGACGGTGATCACGTCCGTGGAGCTGCTCGAGCAGAGATGATTCAGGAGCTTCATTATAGGACCAAGGAACAGCTGGAAAGGAGGGCTCGACAGTTGGAGCAGAGAGCCAACAAGGACAAACGTCGCATCACATTTGCACCAGGGGGCCTGGTCTGGCTGCATTTGAGGAAGGGCCAATTTCCCTCTAGACGACGATCCAAGCTGAACCCAAGAGGTGATGGTCCATTCAAAGTACTGGAAGCATATGGTCCAAACGCATACAAGCTGGAGCTCCCAGAAGACTATGGCTTCCATGCGACATTCAACATCGGCGACCTATCACCTTACACGCCTCCAGACCTTGACATTGACGAATCTGGGACGATTCGAGGCCAAGAAGGGGAGAATTATGTGGGACACCCCTTGAGATTGACAGAGGCACAAGAGGAAGAGATGTTGATTGTTCGTTCAAACGGACCAATTACGAGAGCACGTGCCAAATCCATTGCCCAAGCAACTACGAGCATTGTCGCTAAGGCATTTGCAAGAAATGGAGCGTCTTCCAATAACACACCATCCTCCGTCATGTTATCAATGGCTACTTATAGTGAAGAGACGTCCTAGACCTACACGTCCTAAGATCCAGCATGATACCAAGGACGACTTGCACTGAAGGGACATCCTAGACTTAGGCGTCCGTCCGAGAACTGTTTGCTATTGTTTTTAAAGTCTTTCTCATTACTTACTATCTTTAGCATTAGCAAGTTATTATATTTGGTAACCCTAGTTAGGAGTCCTATATATATGGACTTGGAACCAAGAGTTGTTTTCACGTTGAATTTTATAGCAAGCCTAGTTGTTGAGATTTTCTCCACCCCTTGCTTTCAACGCCAAACCCTAGTTCGGGCTCGAACCTCCACGAGCCATTTATCCAATCGTTGTTACTCAGTCCAGGTTGTCGCCATTGTCACAGTCCCAAACCCTAGCCGCTGCCGTCATCTCCACAAACCCTAGCCGCCGCCGCCACCCTTCCCAAACCCTAATTGCCGTCATCTTCTTCCAGCCTTCGTATCATCGTTTCAGCACCTCATTCCACTTCACAAACCCTCAAACATCATCCCTTCATCAAATCATTTCCGCCGTCACACTTTCTATCCCTGTCCGTCGAAGCCGAACCGTCCTAGGACGTCGTCCTACCCAGATTCACATCCGCCTATCTTGTGAGTTCAGTCTTTGACATAGTTAAAGCAAGTACTGCGTCTCTAAGGATTCTCCAGCCATGCGTCCTGCCTAGATCCGTCCCCCGCGAGCCTTGCAAAAGGTTTTCACATCAGTACGCCAAGGAGAATTCTCGTTCTCCACATAGAAGGACTTCTCCGCGTAAGAACTCCCCTCAGCGTAGGCACCATGAACACCAGGAACGAGGAGACTGCCATCATCGAAAAAATAAGCCATTCCAAAGGGAACCACCTATGGTGCACAACGTGAGCGAGGTCAGAAGCGTCTATGTAATCGAAAGAGGTGTCCATATGAAGACTGACGCGTTGCGAGTTATGAGCGCGATGGTAAGGCTACGCGACGTAAAATGGCCAAGGAAGCCAAATCCAGAGAGAAAACCCGAATCGAGAAAAGGGTATTGTGAGTTCCACAGCGATACCGGCCATACTACAGATGATTGTTACACCTTGAGAAGGGAAGTGTTGCGGCTCCTGAAGAGGGGAGATTTGTTTGATTTGTTCTCCAGAGAAGAAAGAGACATCTTCGAAGGAGTGAAGAGAGAGAGGAAGCCCCCAACTCCACCACCGCCACCATCAGGTCACACGAGGACCGTCCATACTATCTTCGGAGGCTCCTCCATGAGCGGCTACACCGCGTCCTCCGCCAAGAGAAACGCCAAAGCTTCACATAGCGAAGGCGGAGCAATGCCAATCTAACACGTCAGGTCCATCAAGGAGGATTGTCCAATCATGTTCGAAGAACCAAACGGGAATGTGGATCATCATGACGGGGTAGTTATCTCCCTCACCATTAGTAATTTGCAAAGTTAAGAGGATCCTCGTCGACAACGGGAGCTCCGCCAACATCATTAGGCTGTCCTCCATCAAAGAGCTTGGAATCTCCAGTAACGACGTGGTGAAGAAATACACCCCTCTAGTAGGTTTGAGTGGCAAAGTCGCGGACATGTACGTTACGAGAAATCACCCTAACCACTCTAGCTCAAGGGGTCAACATGCAAACTAATTTTGTGGTAATGGAAGCAGAGTCACCCTACAACATGATCTTGGGAAGGCCTTGGTTGCATGACATGAGAGCCATACCTTCGACATACCACCAGTCCCTGAAGTTCCGGTCTCCATGGGGGATCCAAGAGATCAAAGGTGAACCCCAAGTTGCGAGAGAATGTTACAGCATTGGAATGAAGAGCACCACCAACGCGTCCTTGGATAAGAAGACCAAGGCGTAGCAATCAAAAGACCATGAAGAGCCAACAAGGTAGGTGAAACGCAAACTCTATGAGCTAAAGGATAAGATTTGCCAAGTAGAAGATGAGGATTACATGTTGGAAGTCGAAATTTATGCCCTTTGACGAGTTGAGAAGAGAAAGGCGTCTTCATGGTCTAAAATATCAAAAAGCAAGGGGTTGAAGCATCACAGAACCCGTAAAGATCAAGGAAAGTCCAAGAGGAAAGCTAGGGGTGGAAAAGCAATCCCCGACGCATTGAGAAAGATCCAGTCCATAAAGCAAAGTAAGAAAAGTGATGCGTCTCTACGTAAGTATAAGCAAAGTCTCCGGGTCCAAAGATGGCGAGAATTCATGGAAAAGAACGCCAACCTAAGTTGCATGTTTCTGAAACACCATCCACCATAAGCAAACTCCATCAAAAACGTTGAGAATTTCTATGATTTCTATGTTTCTCTTTGTTTCTTGCATGAGTAGGATGAGATCTCTTTAAGTTTCAATATGATCATGCCGTCGGTCATAGCGACTAGGGGTGGACGTCGACGTCATAGTTCATTGTTTCATGATGCATCTTTATTAATATACAAGTAGACCTGTTTCTTCTCCAACGTGTCAAGTGTGCCGAGTTGTTTCATTTCGGATGACTTGCTCTATGTCTATTAAGAGAAAGTGCCTCTTGAGTACGGTGTACCACCTAAGAGGCAAGAAGGCCGCGGCAAAAATCCGCGTCGGGGAGGAATTTCGTTAGCCTACGCGTTCAAGGCTCCATCTACGCGTACGCAACGTTAGCCAAACCGCCGACTCCGAGTCGACGCTTCCCATGATTGTTAGCGACGTGTGGCAATGGTCATGGGGAATGAACCCCGGAACCTCACGAAACCGGCACGGGTCCTCTGAGCAAACAAGGGTAAACCTATTTGACACGTTCCTTTCTCCAGGAACCCGTTTTCATGCCTTCCACGGCCCCTCTGAGAGTCATGAATCCACGGGCATACTTTTTCATCCGGTTAGGAGGCGTCCGCAGGCATCGTAAGTTAAAAAAGTCACGAGTTGGACGCTACACGATTAACATGCCCGTCGATTAAAAGAGTTCAATGTCGACCTGACGCTAGCGTGTGGTAAAGGATTCAGCATAAGAGGTGACGTCACCAGCTAATATAATCACATGCTGACATACATCCTCCACTAGCTTCGGGTTCGGAGGAAATGCTGGACCCAACCCTCATGTAAGCCGGCAATAGAACAAAAGCCGCCGCATTGACCGTACCACCCTATCAAGTAAGTAAATTTCTCTAACATGTTCACTACGAACAAAGCGTCATACCATGGGTAGAAAACTACACCCCAAAAGACAAAGTAGCAAGAGCAAAAATCGAAGACCAAACCTACGCACTCGCAAACGAGCTACGTGTGCGGGGTCGCGAAAACAAAAAAGTGAAAGAAAGAAGCCTACGCGTATCAAGAGCCAAAGCACATGAAGCACTAAGATCAAAGAAAAACAAACACTCAAGATGTCTCCAACACGGTGAATAACACGGACTGCACCAAGAAAGGAACGCAAGAAGCAACAAGTTAAGCAAATGCAGAGGTCTTTTGTAGCTCTAACCTAGTTTGCAGAAAACCTAAGCCAAACCTACCAAAAGGGGTAAAACCACCCAAAGATAGGAAAAGTTGCGAGATCTAACACGTTCGCCAAATCAAGGAAAATCACACTTCAAGTTGAAAAAAAGGAGATAGAAGAACTGTCATGAAAACTAGGAGAAAAGAGCCAAGAGGCTCGAACACGAAGAAGACGCCATCGACAAAGAAAAAAAAGTAAAGTCGAAAGATACACGTAAAATAATGAAGTTCAAGCAAAAGACTTGCAAAAGCAAAGAAAATATATTACAAAACTCCCATAGAATAGAGTAAAAGTGACAACGTTCACGACAAAGCGCCCCAGAATACTAGCGACGCGTAGAGAAGAAAAAATTAAAGAAATTACAGAGATTTGGATTCACCCTCTAACGATCCAGAGTCAGACGCTTGATCGTCATCCTCCTCGACATCACCAGTCGTGGACTCATCCCCATCCTCGTCAATATGCTCAGACGTGACGACCCGACGCGGAGAAAGAACTTCCACTCTCGATGAGCCAGGCATGTCAGGATAAGCTGCCTCAAACTCCTTGCGCTCAGCCTCCGGATCCCAATCGTGATGCTTCCCAGCACCATACTGTTCGAGAACCTCCACCCTAGACAACTGTTTGTGCCTAAAAATACGATGTGACGAGAAAGAAAGGAAGACGTCGTTGCGGCAAATACAAGGTCGGCAAGGCATATTTTATCTCTTTATTGTTTTTTCCTTATGTAATTAGTAAAAGATATTAGAAAGAATATCTTTTACCATATTTTTATATCATCATTAGATAGAAGGAGAAGATATTATCTCGTTTTCTTAAAGATAGAACTAGGGTTAGCCTATAAAAAGAGGTTAACGCCTGCATTGTAATGACTGAGCAACCTCAAGCAATAATACAAGTACAAATCCTTAACCCTAATTTTCCATTGTGTTCTTGAGTGTTGAGATTGTTACCGTCAAGTTTGATCTTTTCCCTACAATTGCTTAGTTATCATCTCGTTGATAATTTCGCTACAAATAATTGGCGCCCACCGTGGGGCTAGATCAAAAAAGTATCATCTTTCCACGCAAAGGGAACATTTTTCTCCAAGAAAACCATGACTAGCCCGACAAATAGCCCGCTGCCCAGCGAGAAGAGGTCCGACGAAGAGGATCTCGCAACGACATCTCTCGTTCCCGGCGGCGAAAGGGTAGAAAAACCACGCGAAGAAGATCCCGACACTCCAAAGGCCAAGATCACGGATGAAGAGCGTGAAGAAGATGGCGAAGTAACATACGTCGCCGCCGTCAAAGCACAACCTGATGCTTTCCAGAAAACCTGGGCTAAAGACAAGAGCGCCAGTGAGAAGACGACGTCAGAACTCGCCAAAGAGAACGAGAGGCTACGTTCCGTGATCAAGGAAGTCAAGGCGGGGTCTGCGGGACAACATACCGACGTTGGTGGTCAAAGCGTAGTTTGACACCTCGACATGGACGTTGTCGCCGAGGATGATGAAATTTATGGGTTCCAGGGGTATCAAGACGGTCCCCCCTCTAAGGAAACAATGCCAAAAGAGAAGCATGAGAAAGATATGACGCCAAGCGCCATCGCCGCGTTAGTAGCGCAACAGGTCGGCGCCTTAAGGAAGGAGATGCTATTGATGCCCGAAGCACCTAAATCCATAGTCCCCGAGCACAAATTAGGATATCAAGAAAGTCCTTTCATCAACGCCATCGCCGCCCAGAAGATCGCCAAGATGTTCTTTCGGGTCGTTGGATCCGTCATAGACGGGGAGATCGGCAACGGTGAACTTCTAACAAGTCAATTGATGCGCGCCTTAAGGATTTAAGAGACTTACAAGATAACCTTGCTCTGATGCCAGTTGATGCGCGCCTGGTCTCCGGGAAGCAAATTGCGCTCGAAGATCTTTGACAAAATACCTTGGAAGTGTTGGATGGATGTCTTTTGAGGGGTTCGTAGGTAGAGATGGGAGTTTACAGCGGAATTGATTGGATATAGACGTCAAGTTTCCTTGACGAATTGGGATATGAATGAAGAGTAGCACTCGACAAGCTGGTTGGTGAGGGTTCGGCAATGATGATTGAGGGACATTCAAACGAAGGAAGTTTTGGCTGGGGATGTAGAGAAAAGAGGTTAGAAAATATGGGAACTTTTGCCTAGGGATGTAGACGAAAGAGGTTAGAAGCTATGGTGAAGGAGATGAGAAAACAGAGCCCGAAGGATTGGTGACGCCTAGTTCAAGAAGATGGAGGAAAACTCGTCTCAACAAAGGTTCTTGAATTCAATACTAAACGTGCCTTTACAATGATGGAGGCAGCCAAATATAAAGGGAAAACAACAAGGGAACCATGGGGTTGCGCTCAACATGAGCCTTGGTGCGCCCGAGCTGGAACTGGAGATGAGCCTTCATCAAGGATATGTGATTGGGGCGCCGGCGCGGGCGGAGGCTTCTCGGCGTTGGAGGGTTGGCTGGTGGTTTCCACGCGCGCTCAGTGGTGCACTCAAACCCTGGAGGTGGTCCATGGACAAGGCCAGAAGATGGCTCGACAAAAGTGGACAGACGCTCGGATAAGTCTTCGAGCTCCACTTTGATGGGCACCGTTGGCCAGGTGCAAGTGGTCGTTGTCCGGGCGTTGGGCGTCTTGTCTCTAGCAAGGCTGGAAGCTTGGCTTGGAGAACATTGGCGTGGCCTTAATGTCATGGCATGACATGGCGCCTTCTTGCGCTTGACTCTCTTCCGGGCACCTAACCTCAACTTGGGTTGAGTCTTGGTGCTTTGGAGATGCATGTTTGAGTAATAGCAATGAGTCACTTTGTTCATTTCAACCAGGATTCTCCGGGTGTGTGGAGTGAACCTCGGAGGAACCACTAGGCTAGTCTTGGAGCTAGGCAGGGGCGCATCAGTATGGCTTCCATGGCTCTTTCCCTTGTTGAGACGAATGATTAAGGGCGAGTCTTCGTTAATTCCTTGTATAGGTCACTATCTCGGGGGAGAGCACGTCTGAACGCCTCAGCAGCGGTAGACTCGCTACAATCCGGGATTGTAATCTTCTCGTCATTGAAACGCTTCATGAAGGCTCTTATGGTTTCGCCTTTGTTCATACGCATGTTATGGAGATCTGAATGCTGTTTTGCAAACAACTTACTGCTGACGAATTGTAATCGGAACAGGTTGGAGAGTTCGGCATAGGAGGAGATACTTCCCTTGGGTAAGTGGATAAACCACGTCAGGGCTGGACCTTTCAATGTTGAGCTAAAGAACTTGCACATCATCGCCTCCTTTAGTTTTGGCTCGATCAGACTTGTGGAGAGCTTGGCTTTGTAGAGTAAGACATGTTCTTCCGGGTTGTCGGATCCGTCATAGACTGGGAGATCGGCGACGGTGAACTTCTTGGCTATCTTTTGGGTGGCGATAGCGGCGAAAAAAGGACTCTCTTTAAATCCAAACTCATGTTCAGGGACTATGGATTTCGAGGCTCCGAGCATTAGCATCATCTCTTTCCTTAGAGCTCCGACCTGTTGTGCTATGAGCACAGCGACGGCGTTCGAAGTCATATTTTCCTCGGATTTCTTTTTCTGAGTCGTTTCTCTAGGGGGCGTAATCATGGTGTTCTTGGGGTTGGTATACGCCATCTTCTTCAACGGATGCGTCCATATCAAGGCGTTGAACGACGTTCTGACCACGGACGTAGGTGCGTGGTCCTTCTGATCCCGCTTTGAGTTCCTTGATTATTGATTTTAACCTCTCGTTCTCTTTAGTAAGCTCTAGCGCCGTCTTCTCTCCTGCGTGCATAGCTTATGCCTGGACCTTCTCCAAGGAATTGAACTGTGCTTTGATGGCGGCTATGTCGGTTACTTCGCCGTCTACCCCTTGTTTTTCTACGGGAGCGTTCCTTTTTGGAGTATTGGGAGTATTCTGGAGATCCTTCCCTGCATCTTCATCCGTCAGAACGAGAGGAATCGTCGCAGGGTCTTCTTCTTCGGATCTCTTTTCGTCATTACACGGGCTATTCGTCGGACTCGTCATGATTTCCTGCAAAAAAGAAGCTCTTTTCATATGGAGAGACGATACCTTCTTGATCCAGCCCCACGGTAGGCGCCTATTGTTTGTAGCGAAATTATCAATGAGATGATAACTCAGCAATTGTAGGGCAAAGATCAAAGAATACGGTATAATCTCAACACTCAAGAACAATATAAGACGAGATAAGAATTTAGGGTTTGAAGCTTGAACTTGGTATTACTCGAATGGTGGTTGAATACTTACAAAGCAGGTGTTAGCCTCTATATATAGGCTAACCCTAATAATATCTTTAAGGAAACGAGATCTTATCTCTTCCTTCTATCTAAATAACGATATAACAAACAAGGTAAAAGATATTCTTTATCGTATCTTTTACCAATTACAAGAATATAATAAGGAATAAGATAAAATACACTCGGCCGACCTAATCTTCAAGGAGAACGAGATTTATGCCACGTCGAGGACATCTTCCTTTCCTCTCGTCGCGTCGACGTAGTCCTTCTACGCGTAGCTTACCACGCGTTCCTTACTCGTCGTATTTTTTGGCACAAATAGGAACCGATGGCCAGTGAGAAAAGGATATTCGTACACCGCGATCCATCCCGGGCCGAACGCGTCGGTAGATACCCCATGGGGAGGTATTTCGATCTCCACTTCAGGCCCAAGATTTGCCAACGATCATAGCCTTTCGACGTTACGCGCCTCTGAAGATCTGCAGTCGAAACCCTTTAAGATGCTCTTTGGTACGTAGAAAGAAGGCCTAGCCATTTCGAGAATAAGGGAATGGATGAAAAGAAAACTTAAGCAAACGGCTTGTTGAGCGTGAGAAGATGAGAAAGCAAAGAATATTCAGAGTAGGTAAGTTGTAGAAGAGGTCAAAAGAAAGTAAAAATCTTCTCCTTATATAGCCGAAAAGATCGTAAGAAACGCGGAGAAGATTTCAACGGCAATATAGCCGTTGGAAAAACTAGCCGTTACGGGTGAACGTTGCCGGTACAGATAACGGAGCTTTCCATCAGATACGTGGAAATGATTGAAAAGAAATGACGATCGAGGCATTACGACGAAGTTAAAATCCTAGGTGACGTGATCATCAACGCGTTCCAGATTTAATGAAGACGTATTCCTTGAAGAAAGAAAGCATCTCCCAGCTCTACTAGACGATAAGCCCTGTAAGACGCCTTAGGGGTATTGTTTGTTCCTAAAAATACGACGAGCAAGGAACGCGTGACAAGATACGCGTAGAGTGATCACGTCGACGTGACAAGAAGAAATAAATATGTCGTCGACATGACGAGACATGGCAAAGATCTCGTCTGCGTTGATGATAAGGTCGGCCGAGTGATTATGGTCTTATTTCTTTATTATATTGTTGTAATTAGTGAAAGATATTAGAAATAATATCTTTTACCCTAATTGTATATATAAGATAGAAGGAAAAGATAAGATCTCGTTTCCTTAAAGATATTATTAGGGTTAGCCTATAAAAGGAGGCTAACACCAACTTTGTAATTCATTCAGCCACCATTCGAATAATACCTAAGTTCAAGCTTCAACCCTAATTTCCTACATTGTTCTTGAGTGTTGAGATTATACCGTATTCTTTGATTTTTGCCCTACAATTGCTTAGTTATCATCTCGTTGATAATTTCGCTACAAACAATCCCCGCGACGAAGAATAACGCGCACGACGCAAGAAAGAAAAGCGCTAGATACAAAAAGCAAGCACAGAAGTCTTTGGTAGCTCTATCCTAGCCTACATGGAGCCTAAGTTAAACCTACTAAAAGGGGTAGGACCATTCGAGAAAGATTGAAGTAACATCACAACAACTCGAAGACTAACGCCAGAAATCCCAAACGCGTTGAAGAAAAAGCTATCTCCGAAGAAAGAATTACTAACTCGAAAGCTACGAGATAGACAAACTATCGCATAAATAAGAGTAAAAACAAGAAGCTCGAACGAGAAAAGACGCCATCGCCAAAGAAAACAATGTCAGATCAAACGACACACATAATATCAAGGAGTTTAGCGAAAGGCTTACGAAAGCAAAGCAAATACATAGCAAAGAACTCCCGTAGGAGAGAGTAGAAGTAAGGACATTCAAAGCGGAGCGCCCCAGGATACTGGCGACACGTAAAAAATCAAAGAACTAAAGAAATTACAAAGATTTGGATTCACCCTCCAACGATCCAAAGCCAGACGCGCGATCATCATCCTCTTCGACGTCGTCAGCTGCAGACTCATCCCCATCCTCGCCAATATGCTCGGACGAGACGACCCGACGCGGAGAAGGGATTTCCACTCTCGATGAGCCCGACACGTCAAGATACGCCGCCTCGAACTCCTTGCGCTCAGCCTTCGGATCCCAGTCATGATACTCCCCAGCGGCATACTGCTCCAAGACCTCTACCCTGGACAACCTAAACCAGTAGATCTTCGCCTCGCGTAGTTTTAAGTGATGTTGCGTCACCCTCCTCTCCACGTCCGTCTTTAAGGTAGCAAGACCTTTCTCCAAATCCTCGACTTTTTCGACAAGAGCACCGTGAAGATTGAGAACCTCAGTGGTCTTGTTCTTGGCCGCTTTCTCCGCGTCACGAGCCTCCTTAAGCAAGTCGTTAAGTCGCTCAATCTTCGATTCAGCGACGGCCACCTTTCCCTCCAGAGCCTCCATCTGTTCCGGATACGTAGACAAAAGCGTTCAAGCACATAGCGAGGCCTAGATCCCCTAAAAGAAGAAAGGAAAAGAGTAAGAAATAATGTTTGCGAAAGAAATACCCAAAACACAAGAAAAGATAACCTTACCTGCCATTGAGTGGCATAAGCCTCTCCCATAACGTCAGCCGGATCCATCAACGAGTAATGGTTGAGCGACGACGAGGAACAAAGCCCAGTCAAGTCTTTAAGTAGCTCTATTCCTAAAGCGAAGGCACGCGAGATCACGCCGGGAAAATCATCCACAGTCAGGTACTTGGCCTCGGAAGCCTCAACTATCTTCTCCTTACCTTTCTTTGATCGTGTCGCTTTGGCCGGAGAAGGAGACAGAGAAGAATCTAGCATGGCCATGAGATCGATCTCTATAGAAGCCGAAGACGAACATCCTTTTATGGCAATATGCCTCTTCTTTGACATCACAAGATCAGTGGAGGATTCATCGCGAGCACGGACGCGGAGACGAATGTTGCAATCAAGGACGAGTTATGACGGATAAGAACGTGTAAATAAGAAGAATCCAGTAAGCGAACGAGAAGAAAGTAATTCACCGGACGGGGTCGCAGGGAGGCTACGGTGACCTTCTCCATCATGACCATGAAAGGTTTGGTCGATCTCAGGAACTGCCAGAAGCGCGGCTATCGCCCTCTTCGTCTGAGGCCTCGTCTTGATAGCGTCCACATTGACTAAGAATTATGCAAAGTCACACATAAATAAGGTGTTAACGCGTAGGAGATAAAAGATAAAAGCTCGCCAGACAAGGCAAGAAAGCTTACTCTTAGGATTCCAATCTTCGATAAGCCAAGAGCATTCATCTCCGAGGGAGGACTTCTCCACAAAGTAGAACAATTTAGCCCAACCACGATCGTCCGTACTCTTCTCAAATGCAATACGAGCTTTCTTCTGCTTGACCTTGAAGAACACCCTACCTGGAGAAGAAGTAGAGATTGACATGGAGTGAACGAGATCCGCCGCGACTAAGTCTATAGACCGTATTTGTCCACGGTGTCATCAAGGGAACCGAGGACTCGCCAAGCGTCGGGGAGAAATTGGCCCATCGCCACGCCTAGGGTAAGCATAAACGCCCTGACTAGGGGCGAGAACGTGAACCGATGCCCCTCTAAGAATGGATTCTCGTAGACCAAGATCCATCCCGGTCGATGAGCATCAGCACAAACCCCTCTAGGAGGAATCTCGATCTTCACCTCCGGACCCAACTCAGCAATGAATCTTAAGCGGCTGATGTCGTGAGCATTGGAGTAGTAGCGATCCGAATCACGAAGAACTTTCCTCGACTCGTAAAGGATTGGAGTCGCCATGAAAGGAGAAAGAAATGGGAAGTTGAAGGAAGATTAAAGGATAAACCGAGCAAGAAGAGACGAGAAAAGCGAAGAAATGTTCAAAGGGAATGAGATTAGAAGAGATGTGTAGAAAGAAGCGAGATCTCACCCTTATATAGGCAGAAGATCGCAAAGATTACGGTAGAAGATATTCTCTCAACGGCATTATATCCCACTAGAGAAATCAGCCGTTGAAAATGAACGTTGTCGGCACAAGTTACAAAGCACTCCATCGGATGCGCGGAAATGATGAAGGAAAATGATGATCAAAGCCTTGCGACGAAATCAAAATTCTAGGTGATGTTATCATCGACGCGTTCCAAATTTGATGAAGACGTCTTTCATAAAGAAAGAAGGTGTCTCCCAGATCTACTGGACGTTAAGCTCTGTAAAATGCCTTAGGGGTATTCTTTGTGCCTAAAAATACGACGAGCAAGGAACGCGTCATAAGCTATGCGTAGGATGATCACGTCGACGTGACGAGAATGAAAGGAAGACGTCGTTGCGGCAAAGACAAGGTCGGCAGAGCGTATTTTATCTCTTTATTGTTTATTTCTTATGTAATTAGTAAAAGATATTAGAAAGAATATCTTTTACCATATTTTTATCATCATTAGATAGAAAGAGAAGATATTATCTCGTTTCCTTAAAGATAGAACTAGGGTTAGCCTATTAAAAGAGGTTAACGCCTGCATTGTAATGACTGAGCTACCTCAAAAAATAATACAAGTACAAATCCTTAACCCTAATTATCCATCGTGTTCTTGAGTGTTGAGATTGTTACCGTCAAGTTTGATCTTTGCCCTACAATTGCTTAGTTATCATCTCGTTGATAATTTCGCTACAAACAACAACCAAGACCAGTAGATCTTCGTCTCACGTAGCTTCAAATCATGTTGCGTCTCTGTTTGTGCCTAAAAATACGATGAGTAAGGAACGCGTGGTAAGCTACGCGTAGAAGGATGACGTCGACGCGACGAGAAGCAAGGAAGATGTCGTCGACGTGACAAGATGTGGCAAAGGTCTCATTTATCTTGAAGATTAGCTCGGCCGAGTGAATCATATCTTATTCCTTATTATATTCTTGTAATTGGTAAAAGATACAGTAAAGAATATCTTTTACCTTGTTTGTTATATCGTTATTTAGATAAAAGGAAGAGATAAGATCTCGTTTCCTAAAAGATATTATTAGGGTTAGCCTATAAAATAGGGCTAACGCCTGCTTTGTAATCATTCAGCCATCATACGAGTAATACTAAGTTCAAGCTTCAACCCTAAATTCTTCTATCGTCATATATTGTTCTTGAGTGTTGAGATTATACCATATTCTTTGATCTTTGCCCTACAATTGCTTAGTTATCATCTCGTTGATAATTTTGCTACAAACAATTGGCGTCCACCTTGGGGCAAGATCAAAAAGGTGTCATCTCTCCATACGAAAAGAGCTTCTTTTTTGCAGGAAACCATGACGAATCCGACCAACAGCCCACGTGACGGAGAAAAGAGATCTGAAGAAGAAGACCACACGACGATTCCGCTCGTTCCAGTAGATGAAGACGCAGGGAAAGATCTCGAGAATACTCCAAAAGACAACGCCCCCATAGAATAACGGGGAACGAACGGCGAGGTAACTTGTGTGGCCGCAGTCAGAGCACATTTCAACACCCTTCAGAAAACGTGGGTAGAAACCAAAAGCGCCAGTGAGGAAAACACGTTAGGACTCGCCAAAGAGAACGAGCGACTCCGTTCCGTGATAAAAGAGCTCAAAGCGGAAGCAGCGAAACCACACACCTATGTTCATAACCAAAGCGTTCTGTGACACCTAGACATGGACGTCGTCGCTGAGGAGGAAGAGATCTATGAATACCAAGAACACCCAAGTATCATCCCGTCGAGAGAGACGATCCCAAGAAAGAAAACCGAAGAAGCCATGACATCGAGTGTTGTTGCAACGCTAGTAGCGCAGCAAGTCGGCGCCTTGAGGAAGGAGATTACCAAGAAGTTCATCGTCACCGACCTCCCCGTCTATGACGGATCCGACGACCCGGAAGAACATGTCTTACTCTACAAAGCCAAGCTCTCCACAAGTCCGATCGAACCAGAGTTAAAGGAGGCGATGATGTGCAAGTTCTTTAGCTCTACGCTAAAAGGACCAGCCTTGACGTGGTTTATCCACTTACCCAAGGGAAGTATCTCCTCCTACGCTGAACTCTCCAACATATTTCGATTACAATTCGCCAGCAGTAAGTTGTTTGCAAAGTAACCTTCAGATCTCCATAATATGCGTATGAGCAAAGGCGAAACCATAAGGGCCTTCATGAAGCGTTTCAACGACGAGAAGATCACAATCCCAATATGTAGCGAGGCCACCGCTGCCGACGCGTTCAGACGTGCACTCCCCCGAGATAGTGACTTATACAAGGAATTAACGAAGACTCGCCCTGAATCATTCGTCTCAACAAGGGAAAGAGCCATGGAAGTCGTACGCCTTGAAGAGGATCTCCTATGGCATGTTGAAGAAAAGTCCCGATCTCCACGTAGACGAACCCCTCCGCGGAGAGATTCTCCTCAGCAGAAAGGTGGCGAGCATTATGATAGAAGAAACAAGTCGTTCCAGAGAGAACCTCCCATGTTGCATAATGTGAGTGAGATCAATAACTTCTACGCGGTCGAAAGAGGTGTATATATGAAGACCGATGCGTTGCGAGTCATGAACGCGATGGAGAAGCTCCACGACGTGAAGTGGCCTAAAAAGCCAAATCCGGAAAAGAAATTAGGACCGGGAAGAGGGTATTACGAGTTCCATAACGACTCGGGACATCCGACGGATGATTGTTATACTCTGAGGAAAGAAGTGCTACGCCTCCTGAAAAGAGGCGACCTGTTAGATCTGCTTTCCAAAGAGGGAAGGGACGTGTTTGAAGGAGCAAGGAAAGGGAAAAGATCTCCAACGCCGCCACCTCCCCCGTCGAGTTGTTCAAGGACAATCAACACCATCTTCGGAGGCTCTCCTATAAGTGGCTATACTGCCTCCGCCGCCAAAAGGAGCGTCAAGGCATTACGCGGCGAAGGAAGTACTTTGCCTATCCACATCAGGACTGTTAAGAAAGATTGTCCAATCACATTCGAGGAACCCAATGGAAGCGTAGATCACCACGACGGGTTAGTTATATCCTTAACCATTAGTAATTGCAAGGTTAAAAGGATCCTCATCGATAATGGAAGCTCGACCAACATCATCACCCTATCCGCAATCAAAGAACTAGGATTATCTAGCGACGACGTGGTGAAAAAGTACATCCCCCTAGTCGGTTTCAGCGGCGAGGTCGCCGATATGCTGGGAGAGATCACGCTAACCACTCTGGCGGAAGGGGTCAATATGCAAACTAAGTTCGTGGTGATGGAAGCAGAGTCACCCTATAACATAATCTTGGGAAGGCCGTGGCTACACGTATGAGAGCCATACCCTCAACATACCATCAATCCCTGAAGTTTCCATCTCCATGGGGAATCCAAGAGATCAAGGGTGAACCGCAGATAGCAAGAGAGTGCTACAGCATAGGAATGAAGAGTACAACCAACACATCCCTAGAGAAAAAGAGTAAGGCGTAGCAATTAAAAGACCATGGAGAACAGATAAGATATGCTCAACGAAGGCTGTACGAGGTAAAAGAAGAAATTGGCCGGGTAGGCGACGAGACATACATCCTAGAAATCAAGTCCTACGTCGTCCGAAGAATAGAGAATGGGAAAGCATCTTCATGGTCTGAATCACCGAGTAATAAAGGATCGAAGCGCCTAAGAATGCGGAAGTCATGGAAAGCCTAAGAAAAAAGCTAAGGGTAGAAGAGCAACCCGTGACGCGTCGAAGAAAGAATCATCTAAGAAGCGAGATAAGAGCGCCGATAAGCACGACGCGTCTCTACGGAAACATAAGCAAAATCTCCCAGTTCAAAAGTGGCGGAAATTTATGGCGGAGAATCCCAACCTATGTTACATGTTCCTGAAACACCACCCACCGTAAAGACACCATCAGGAAAGAGTTCGAGAAATTTCTATGCGTCCTTTGATTCCCTTTTATTTCCCTTTGCATGAGTAGGATTAAGTTTTTAATAAGAACATGTCGTTATCTTTAGCTCAAAGAGACAAGGGGTCGCGGCGACTAGGCGTAGGCGTCAAAGTTAGTATTTGTTATTGCATGATGCATCTTTTATTAATATACAAGTAGACCTTTTCTCTCCAACGTGTTAAGCATGCCGAGTTGTTTCATTTTCATGACTTGCTCTATGTCTATTAAGGGAACGTGTCTCTTGAGTACGGTGTACCAAATAAGAAGCAAGAAGGCCGCGGTGAAAATCCGCGCCGGGGGCGAATTTCGTTAGTCTACGCGTTCGAGGCTCCATCTACGCGTAGGCAACGTTAGCCGAACCGCCGACTCCGAGTCGAAGCTTCCCATGACTGTTAGCGACGTGTGGCAATGGTCATGGGGAATGAAGCCCGGTACGTCACAAAGCCGGCCGGATCCTCTGAGCAAACAAGGTCGAACCTATTTGACACGGTCATTCTCCAGGAACGCGTCTTCACGCCTTCCAGCCCCTCTGAGAATCATGAATCCACGGGCAAAACGCAAAACCGACAGGGATGCGTCCAGCGGCATCGTAAGTCCTTACAATCGAGAAATCGGACGCTACACGATGAATAGGCCCGTCGATTAAAAGAGTTCGACGTCGACCTAACGCTAGCGTGAGGCAACAGGCCCACCTTAAAAGTAAGGGGTAACGTCACAAGCTGATAAAATCACACGCTGACCTATGTCCGCCACTCGCTTCACGGTTCGGAGGAAATACTGGACCCAACCTTCATATAAGCCGACAACGTAACGAAAGCAGCCGCGTTGACCATACCACCCTATCAAGTAAGCAAAACTTTCTAACACGTTCACTACGAACAAAGTGCCATATCAGGGGTAGAAAACCACACCCTAAAGATAAAGTAGTAAAAGAAAAAGCCAAGGACCAAACCTACGCGTTCAAAAAACAAGCTACGCGTAAGGGGTCACAGAAGTTAAAATCAAAAGAAGAAAAGGCTCTACGCGTACCAAAGCGTAAAGTACGTGAAACATCAAAACCAAAAAGAGCAAGATCCCAAGACGTCAAAAATGCAACAAAAGCAAATTAACAAAACAGATTAGGGGAATACCGAAATTGATGGAGGCGACAAAACTGAAGCTGACAGATCGGAGATCGGAGGTGAGTGCGGTGTTCAATGACAGATCTGAAGCTTTCGTTCCTGCTTGACGTCGGAGGCGAGATCGGAGGTGACTGCGGTGGATTATAAGCGGTTGAAGGCGAGCGACTGGGAGGAAGAAACGGATCTGGGAGTGAGCGAGAGAAGAAGCAGATCTGGAGGAAGAAAGTGAGAATTGATTTGGGGGAGGGGATCTCTAGAGAAGCGTTGTTTATATATTAGGGTAGAATATTAGAACTTAAATGGAAGGTGCAGAAGCATAAAATTTAGTTAAGAAAGGTGTATTGGACACAAATCCTTCAATATTATGATTGGGCTACAGTTCATTTATTGGGCTTATAGTGTGTATTCGGCCCAATCCGATTAATCGCACTATACGGTGCGTTTACACGCCTTTCTCTGTGTTTAAATGCACAGCTTAGCCCGCATAACAAAATTATTTTTACCGGTCTACTGTATTCTGACCCGTTTAGTGAAAAGACGGGACGGTGGCCTGGCGTCCAGCGTTTGGACGCCGCCGTCTCAACTTATCCGTTTTTTAGAACACTGGTGAAAAGACATGCACACATGTGCGGATTTGCATGTAAATGTAAATAATATACATGTGAATATAGAAGGTTGTGCATGTAAATAGTGTACATGTGAATATAGAAGGCTGTGCACCTGAATTTTTTATTCGTATATTCGCACCATATAAATCATTCTCAAATGAATCTTTTCCATCGAATCATTGTTCTTAGGACTTCTTTAATACTTTCTTTGTAAGTACTTCCTCAGTGCACCAATAGATGTTTTCCTAGCATTTTATAGATAATTTAAGGATTGATATTCTAGACAATTATACCGCTACAAGTAACTCAATAGATAAAATGTAAAAATAAGTAACTCAATAGTCAATACTATAGGGGTAAACATGATAGATATGGTGTCAAAATACCTAAAAGACATGGAATTTTTAATAAAGAGAGAATGCAAAATAAGTAAATAGACATGTATTGATAAATGGAGAGAGTATAAAATATAATCCCTCCGTCCCCAAATGATGTTTCCGTTTCCGAAATTTCACGGTAATTAAGGAGAAGGTAAAAGTAGAGGATAAAGTGATTAGATGGGGAGAGAGAAGAGAGAATTGTGAGAGAAGGGTTATTGGGAGAAGATAAAGTGGTTGCATTGATAGAGAAAATGTGTTGTGAGAAGATAAAGTAGTGTTTATTTTAGGAAAGTGAGAAGAATTTTCTGGGACGCCCAAAATAGAAACGAGTCTTATATTAAGGGACGAAGGGAGTAATTAAGAAAAAATCTAAATAAGAATATGCTTAACGCATAAACTTATGAATACATACATGTATACACATGTATTTTTTAATACAATGTTAACTTGTATATAGATGTCAATATAATATCTATGTGAATTATTCATTCATATATTAATAATTTATTTTCATATGAATCTTTTCCAACTTAATTTACTAAATATGAATTAAGAATCCTATTTATAATTTTTCTAACCCCAATATAAACACATCATGAAAACGTTGAAGATAAGAGCTAGGTGGCCCCCGCGAAGAGGCGTGGCGCGTGAGTCACATTCGCCCTTGACATATGCTAAGATATTCAGTTAGTGGCGGTTGGCACTGTGATTACTTCGTACGTTCATGTTTCGAGTCATCTTATTTCTAAACGCGTTAGATCTTCTTTATTGCTTCTACCCATCTCAATTTTGGTTATTCTCTGTCTCTTCGCAATAATATATGTCAAAGTCTAAACTCTCACACCTTCTTCGGCGGAAATAAAGAGGGCAATTGTCGTTGTTTGTTGTTGTACAAATGTTTATTTAATATTTTTAATATCAATATTTGCAGTTGTTTAAATATTTTTTAGCAAATGATTAAGTATATTTTTAATAAGTAATATTTTGGTTGTAACTTATATTCTAAAGTAATTTATAATTTTGTTTGTGAATTGTGTGCCTAAAATCTGTATTTAAAATTACAAATCCTAAGCAATGTAAATTACCAATCTCGTAATATCTTAGTATTGAAATCTCTTTCCCATTACATTTGTAAACATACCTTTTATATCATAGAAAACAAAATTAAGAAACTTAAAAAAAATGCGATTACATTGTTGACATTATTGTAAATGATAAAAAAAGATGGAAAAGCGTAACAGAGTTGCCCATGCCTCTATAAAAAACTCATTGATCTGCATTTATCCATAACCTTCTGTTTTCTTTCCAAACACCGAGAGAGAAACACACAGAGTTCGAGCGCTCATTCCTCTTCTACAGCGCAAAAACAGCCATGGAGGATTCTTTGAAACGCATCACTCTCTGTACATTGTTCATATCATTTATCTTTGCTGCTTCCATTATTGGCGAAGATCAGCGTGTCAAGCTTCGGTAAACACTAGCATAGCTCGTTTTCTTCTTACCCGGCTCAAATCAATTGTATCCTTTCTACATTACAGAGTAGCACTGCTGCTTCCATTATTTCGCTCTTTTTTAGTTTAATTTTTGAAAATGTCTTTTACTTGTTAGGGTTGAAGAACAGTTGCAGAGCATCAAGAATTCATCAATGGCGGACAGGTCAGTTTGCGGCTTCTAATTCATTGTTTCCTTCTCTAATTGCGGTTAGCAAACTAGCGATTTGATAGTGAGATCTCGATCTCGAGTCTGGATCCAAAATCTTTCGTTCTTTCTTCTTTAGAGAGATTTGGAAAAGAGAACAATCACAATTTCCTTAACTGGAGTGTTAGCTAGGTAACGACGCCATTGAAGAAATCGTTTAGGAAATTCGTGGTTTGAGCTGTAAATACGGGAAAAACTGAGGGCATTTTAGGCAAATCAATATCGTATCATATTCTTTCCCATTTTTTCTGTTCGGACTCTCTAACAGAATTATGTAAATTCTCCATGTGCTTGTCTGCCTGCTTTTACAGCGTCAAATTCTCAGTATTGAATCCTCTTCTCTGTTTACAAAATTGACATAACAATAATCTCTGCTAACTTTTTGTTGCAGGGCTAAAGCGGTTGAATTGCAAAATGAACAAGCCGTTGTTGCTAACCCTGAAGAAATTGTCATGAACGTACACGAGTAAGTTGTCTAAACTTGTAGGTATTTTGATCACACTAGTTTGTCTACACATCTACAATATACACATGCAAGTAACATCAGTCCTTCTTTATGTCTTATAATTCAGTGTGGTGTGCACATGACAAAAACACTACTACTAGAAATAAATAAGAGAAATTAACAGTATTGACCTAACAGGGAAAAGGACTTTAATACAGAGTACCAAAATTTGCCAACCACCATTAATTTCTTCCCTCTTCATAAATAAACCCACCACCTTGGCCAACATGTCTAAAGTTCAGCTTGTCTCACCAGGTAATTAGATTAATTCTAACAAATTAGCTGACAAACAAAATATTCCATGCTCACGAAATTAGCAAGTGTAATTGTTCTAATGACCTTGATGATATCTTCCTAACGGTACAAAGAATCAAACTACACTGACACGTTCTGCCCCTTGTCAGCCACATCACCCACATGCCTAGGTCATAACATCCGCTCCTATAACATTTAATTAAAGTTACATGCTTTTTAAAATTAATAGTACGAAGTATTATTTTTTCCTTACTTACATCATTTTCCTTAAATCTTATCCAATAAATTTTTCTAGATTTTGCTTTTTTTTGGTATAAAGTTTTCTAGATTTTGCTATACAATGGTATCCATATATGATCATAAAAGGGGGTCAGTCCAGGCTTTTTGTTAAAGACTTGATCATGCAAAAAGCCCAATCACATGACTTGTTTTGTGGTCATGATCTTAATTTATTTATTAGAAAGTTTTTAGATAGAATAGCATGTGGAAGGGAAAATAATCATATGGTAGTCCCTTACCATTCAACATTAATGCTACTTGTCTGTTTGCTTTCATAAGCATATCTAATACGGAGTATTTTAGACACAAAGTTATAATTACTCATTTTTAACTTAAGTAGGTATGCAATGAATTAGATTATCCCCAAAAAAGTGAGCACCTCTATCATATTTATGATAGCCGGGACCAGATTCACAATAATGCTATAGTTTTCTCACTAGTCTTAACTCTTGATTCATTCTCCACCTCGGATCAAGAGTGAAAAATAAAGCACAGTACACTGACATTTCCCAACTATATACTTTGACCAATTATGTCCCCTTATGATGTTATGAGATGAACATTTGTCCATGATACACATATAATTAACACAACCGACAAATTGAATTCACTTAACCCAGTTTCCGTATGATCCGTATACATCAATACCAAAATTTATTACTGCAGGGGAATCAAGAACAGCACAACAAGAAGAAAACTGGGTTACTTTTCTTGTGGCACAGGGAACCCAATAGACGACTGCTGGAGATGCGACCCTAATTGGCAGCGTAACAGAAAGCGGCTCGCCGACTGTGCCATAGGGTTCGGTCGCAACGCCATTGGAGGGCGTGACGGACGATACTACGTGGTCTCTGACCCAGGTGATGACGACCCTGTTACACCAAAGCCTGGAACACTCCGCCATGCTGTCATTCAAGACGAGCCTCTTTGGATTATTTTCAAGCGTGATATGGTCATCACTCTTAAAGAAGAGCTTATAATGAACAGCTTCAAGACACTCGATGGGCGTGGAGTTAATGTCCATATTGCTAATGGTGCTTGCTTAACAATCCAGTTTATCACTAATGTGATTATTCATGGGATGAATATTCATGACTGCAAGCCTACAGGGAATGCTATGGTCAGAAGCTCTCCCACTCATTATGGATGGAGAACTATGGCGGATGGTGATGGGATCTCCATTTTCGGGTCAAGTCATATCTGGATTGATCATAACTCCCTTTCTAATTGCGCTGATGGCCTTATTGATGCTGTTATTGGATCCACTGCTATTACTGTATCTAACAACTTCTTCACTCACCATAATGAGGTAATTAATTACCCATCTTTTAATTTTTCCTCTGTGTTGTTGATGGATGTCTTATAAGTTTGCTGATGCTATGAACAGGTGATGTTGCTCGGTCACAGCGACTCATACGTTCGGGATAAGGTAATGCAAGTGACGATTGCCTTTAACCATTTCGGTGAGGGTCTTATACAGAGAATGCCAAGGTAATTTAAGTTCACAAAAAAAAAAAAAAATTGTCTTCTAAATTCAGTTTTAACAATGAAAATTTGAAATACAGATGTAGACATGGATATTTTCATGTGGTAAACAATGACTATACTCACTGGGAAATGTACGCGATTGGAGGAAGCGCTGATCCGACAATCAACAGTCAAGGAAATCGGTTTATGGCCCCGGTGAACCCATTTGCAAAAGAGGTAACAAAAAACTTGTCCATTTTAAGATTCATAAGGCATGATTTGATGTTAAAATATTTGTTTGATTAACAGGTGACAAAGAGAGTTGACACAAATTCGTACATGTGGAAAGGATGGAATTGGAGATCAGAAGGTGATTTATTGCTGAATGGAGCTTTCTTTACCCCATCAGGAAGAGGAGCAGGAGCTAGCTATGCACGAGCTTCTAGCTTAGCAGCAAAGCCATCTTCTTGGGTTGGTGATCTCACTTCAGCTGCTGGTTCTCTTAGATGCCGCCCTGGACGAGCTTGCTAGTCAATCTACCAAAATACTACGAGATAGAAAAAACTCAACACATGCCATTGCCTATATAGTATTTGCCAAATCCTTTTGTTTTTGCTTACTCTATTTATCAAGGTAAATGCAAGATGTATATTTATGTTTTAGTTCTCCCTTGTTTTATTCATGTGTGATTTCCTCAACCTCTGGCTACTCCTTTGAAATTTCTGTTTTTTTTTAATTAATGAAGGAGTTTTGCTGGCAAGTGTTGTTCTACATTGTTCATCCGCTTTGATTACAAGAAGAGTTTATTCATATTAACCCTTGCATTTACAAAAGCAAAGTATTTTATGGGAAAGGATTGATGCCTAGCAAATCTAGCAGGTAGAAAAGACAAATCCGGGGCATCACTTGTGATGCATATCATCATCTCCTAAACTCTGAACAATGAGTTCAAATGCAAATCCCCAAATTTTCAGTTCAAAGTATATGTCCAACCAACGGAAGCTATCACTTCAAATTGTGAGCCCATGTGAGAGTTTGGCCGAAGTTTCCCTCATTTCAACATTGTTCGGTCTCTATCAAATGAAAAGGTGCAACTTCAAGCTCATGTAGACATACAATTTGCCAAAACTAGATCAGATCAAATGCATCCTGGTCATAGATCACGACATAAGCTTCCCTTTCGGAATTGGATTAACAATGGACTATTGAGACAAGATCAGATCAATGGACTATTGACAAGTTCAAAGTATATGATGTGCAACAACTCTTTCTTTCCGTGTGTCCAGTAACCCCTAAATTTAAAAGTTTACTAGGCGCACAGTAATCCCTAAATTTAAAAGTTTACTAGGCGCACTAAAAAAGGCTTGTTGCACATCATATATGTAAAACTTATGTTATGATGGGAAAAAGATGATTTACTCATTCTCATTAATTTGTACTTATAGAATTACAATAGAGGAACAGAATCAAAATCCCTAAGAAGATAAGATTTACAAGATCATTATGTGGAGATTGGATCATATGAGGACAAGGTTTGGGTGAGGATATGAAGACACGACGCTCCAGATTAAATCAGAGATTTGCCTAGGTTAATATGGTACGGGGGTATTATGGTCAATTCGTCTTTGTTCTAAATCTTCTCCCTTCTTCGCTCCTTCTCTCTCACCCGCGCGACGACGATAATTTTACTCTCGCAATCTTCATCTCTTCCGTTGTTTCTTCGATTCCGTTGTTGATCTCTACTGCAAACTGATTTTTGTTGTTCAGGACCGGTAGATCCTCATTCAAATCATGTTTTCTGGTGGTGATTCGAGTAAGTTTCGCTTTTCTGATTTTAATCTCTTTTTCGCGATTTGATTTTGAGTTTTTGCCTTGCTGTTAGTCTATTTTAGTTGTTTAAGTGTTTATAGAAGTTGTTTCTGCTATATTCGTGTTCTAGTTGATGATCATCTCCATCAATTTTGCTGTTTTTCAAGTTTATTGTCAATCTAGGTTTAGTACTTTTTCTCTTATGAGTTTATCTTTTTATTGCATCTGAACTTGTTCATAGATGATTGTAATATTAACTTCCTGTCATTTTTACTTGTGATTATTCCTTTAATCACTATAGATCTGATGATGCATTTGCTTGAAATTTCTTTGAAGACATTATCTAATGCCTTTCGAATACAGTGACGCTCTTATTGAATTTTTTGATTGTTTAATGTTGAAAGATTTACTTAGCATCTGCTTATGATGATGATGATATGTGTGTACTGTTCATACTTGAATAAAACCTAATGAACCTTTGAGTCAGATATGATGAACCTGAATGTGTTTATTTTATGTTCCTGTAAGTGTTAGATCATGATCAATGAAGCTTTTGTTCTATTGAAATCTATATTCATTGTTCTTTATCTACCTTTAATTAATTATCTTAATTAGTTTTATAAGGGCTTGATCTGAGTTTAACTTCTGTTGTTGTTTTATGAAATTGTAGCTTCTACTTCTGTTGCACTTGAGATCTGTGTTATATCTAGTTGTGAAGATGTGCCGGTTGTGCTTCTTGATTCTGAAGAGCAGAATGAACCTATAGTGTCTCAAGGTGGTTCCCTCACCTATGTGCCTTCTTGTGATGATGCTCTCAATCTGCAATAGGAATGGTGTTTCAATCATTTGAAGAAGGTATAACATTTTACCCGGCGTATGTTGATGCTTGTGGGTTTGATATACGCAATGGAACCAAGCGTCTTGAAGGTGGTGTTGTGAAATACAAGTGTGCCTTATGCAATAGAGCAGGGTTCAAAGAGGATAGACTTAATAAAGGCGTACGTTCTAGGCCATCTAATAGGGTTGGATGCAATGCTTTGCTTGGTATCCGTTATTCCCAGGGTGTTGGATACAAAGTAATTTCGTTTGAGGAACGTCACACCCACAGTTTTGTTTTGAACTCCCATCGTCAACTTATGACTTCCTCTAGGAAGTTAGATGAAGGACATAAGAAATTTGGCCTTAATTGTCAAAAAGCAAGCATTGGCCCGTTTAGATCTCATTGTCTTTTCAAAGAGATTGTTGGTGGCTATAAAGTAGTTGGTGCATCATCTGTTGATTTTAAGATCTTTCAGCATGATATGTTGGCTTACATAGGGGGGTCAGATGCTCAGATGACAATTGATCGGTTCTTCAAGAGAAAACAGCTTTGCTCGGCTTATTGTTTTGACTATGACGTGGATAGCACTGAGCGCCTAACACACTTGTTCTGGTGTGATCCTCTATCCAGGAAAAACTCCTCACTTTTTGGTGATGTTGTTTCATTTGATGCGACATATCATACTAATAGGTAAGTAAAACATCCTTCATTTGTCTTAGTTGCTTTGTATTATTCTACTTTTAGTGTTCTGTGATTTATGATGAATCTGGTCTTCTTTTCATGTTCAATTCTATGTATTTGTAACTTATAGTCTACATGAACATGTAGGTATAATTGCATGAACCTCTATGCATACTTTTCATTTTTCTCTATGCATATTTTCATGAACCTAAGTTTATTGCTATGAACCTCTAGGCATATTTTCATGAACCTCTAGGCATATATTCATGAACCTATATGGAAATTTTCATGAACCTCTGGTTTTTGTTTGTCATGAACCTAATTGTATCGTTATGAACCTCTAGGCATAATTGCATGAACCTCTAGGCATAATTTCATGAACCTCTAGGTATATTTTCATGAGCCTCTATGCATATTCTATATTTTTGCACATGTAAATTTCATCTTTGAACCGGCTTTCTTCTATTCCCTTATATCTCTATTTAAGGTTCATCAATGAACATTTTGAATCTTTAAACTCCTTTTTGTAGGTATAATATGATTTTCATCCCTTTTACTGGCCTTGATCACCACAAAAGGAGTGTCACATTTGGTGTCGGTTTGATTTTTAAAGAGGATGTTGGTTCCTATGTTTGGTTGCTTGAAAGATTTAAGGAAGCTATGAGGAATGATCCTAAAATTATCGTCACTGATCAAGATGGTTCTATGAAGCTCGCTATTGAACAAGTCTTCCCTAATTCTCACCATCGTTTGTGTATGTCGCACATCATGAGAAAAGTGCCATCAAAGACTAAATATGATGGTGAGACAAGTGATCAGTTTTGGAAGAAACTCAATGCCATTGTTTGGACTCATGAATTGGAACCGACTGAATTTGAGTCACGCTGGAATGCTTTGTTGGATGAATTTCCACTTATAAACCGTGGATGGTTTGATGATATGTTTGCTATTCGTCTTTTCTGGATTCTAGCTTATTTTTGGGACATTCTTTTTGGTGGTTTAGTTCGCACTACCTCTCTGTCTGAGTCTACAAACAGTTACTTTAGTCATTTTAATGACAAGTATTATCGTCTGGTTGAGCTTGTAATTAACAATTTTGTTAATTACGTATATTTTCATGAACTATATCCATGTTTTTATGAACCTTGTGGATATTCATGATTCAAATCTGCAGAACACTATAACTTTTCTTTCTTATTTTATTTGAGTGCTTGATTTGAATCTATGCGAATGATTGCAGGTACGACATGTCTTTATGAGAGAAGAAAATCGCAAAGAATATAAGGTTGAATATATTTCTGTTGTTGATGAATATCATTGTAGCTGCAAGATGTTCCTGAGGCTTGGATTGCCCTGTCATCATCTCATTTGTGTGTTCAAGAACAAGCTTGTGCCAACAATCCCTTCTAAATATGTGCTTTATCGATGGACTAAGTCTGTTACATTTAGTCCAATATTTAGTATTGATGATGTTGTTGTTGATCAAGGTGTGTCTTCAGATCACAAGGAGTTTTTGCTCAACTATGCTATTTCAAAAGTTTATAGTTGTCTTGGTGTGCTTGAAGACGATTCAGATCAGTTGGATGAATTAGTATCCATGTTGAAGCAGAAAAAGATGTCCTTCCTTGGTCCTCCCAGTCATTCTTCTAGCTCTGTACCAGCAAATCAGCAACATTTTGAGAGTTATGTAGGAGTTCAGGTCCTTCTGAGGTTACCATTCATCCACCACCACAAGCAAACAACAAAGGTAGTGGTCAACATCATTCTTCATCTACCAGCAGTGTAATTGACCTTGCCCGTGTGAAACGTAGGCGTTGTGGAAAATGCCAACGACTTACTATTCACAACAGTCGCACTTGTAATGGTGTTATATATGTTTAGATTTTTATCTAAGTTTCTGTTGCTGATTTTGTATTTTTGGTTTTTAAGAACGCTTTTGTTAGTGTTATGAACCTCGTTTTAGGTTTATGAACCTACTAGTTATATTCAACATGTTGTTGACTTGTTATCAACCAATTTATCACTTTGATGAATGTCTTTGTTACTTTTATGAACCTACATGTTTTTATTCATGAATCTGATATAGTTTTATTTTTTTTATTCACTTCTTTATTTTTTTGTATTCAAATTTATGAACTTCGACCAAAAATCATATGAACCTCTAGGCACATTTTCATGAACCTAAGAGTATTGTTATGAACTTCTAAGCATATTTTTCCTGAATCTATGCATAATTGCATGGACCTCTAGACATATTTTTATAAACCTCTAGGCAAATTTTCATGAACCCCTAGGCATTTTTTCATGAACCCAATTGTACGTATTGCTATGAACCTCTAGTTTTAATTTCATTATCTTCTACACATATTTTCATGAACCTAAGATTATTGCTATGAACCTCTAGGTATATTTTCATGAACCTCTAGGCAATTTTTCATGAACCTCTAGGCAAATTTCATGAAACTCTAAAAAAGTTTCATTAACCTAATTGTATTGCTATGAACCTCTAGGCCTATATTCATGAACCTTTAGGCATATTTTCATGAACCTCTACGCATATTTTAATGAACCTAAGATTATTGTTATGCACTTGTAGTGCAGTCGTATGTTTACCAAGGTGAAGTTCAACTACACTCTTTTTTCCTTAATCTTAGTTTTTGCCCCAATGAGTTTTGCCAAGATGTGATTTTTGAAGAGGCATTTGAAGAGGTTCATGAACCTTCTAGGCATATACTCTAGGAAAATTTTCATGAACCTCTAGGGTAATCTTCATTATATGCCAAGTTGTATGACGCATTGGTGAATATGACAATGGAGCAAGTCTCTCTGATTTCTTTGAATCTAATGAACCTGCTTTTGAAATTTTATGAACCTGTCTACAATTAACATAAGAACGTGCTATTTTTTTGAGATCAAACAAGCAAATCAAATTCCAACCATTTCTTCGTCATTCTTAAAACCAAATTCAAACACAAGTACCATTTCAAACTAAAATTCAAACACAAGTACGAGATCAAATCAAAATCCCAAGTTAAACTACCATTTTAAAGTACCTACCAAGTATTGTGTATTTTTTGAAGAGAACAACCTACATAACTCATTCCAACCTTTCAGATTCCTTTGATTATCTTCAGTGCTTCATCCTTCATCTTGTTCACATCCGATGTTATAATAGCATGCACATACTTGAGCCTCAGCAATGTCAAGCACTTCTTCCTTTTCTTCTTTGTTATCTCTTGTTCCCATGTTTCTGTGTTTGAACCCATGAACATTTCCATGTTTCTCATGGTGTGCACTGCTGAGTTGATTACATCACCTTCTTCATTCCATGGAATCTTCACCAAAGTGGCTTTTTTCTTTGCAGCTAAGATTGTCTTTGATTTCTTACTGAAATGTTCTGCTTCCAAGCTCTTTGATAGTGAATGTGTCTACATGAATAGCAGAATATCACTATACTAGTTTGTCCTAATTTTGGAATATTCATACAATTGTGTAACAAAAGTAGTTGTAGATTTACGGCTCTGTCAATAGCTTCCTTGTAGCGCCTCAGATTTGTGTCATTGTGGGCAGAGTCAAGCACTTGTATTTTTGCATTCCTTATGTCATAAGATATGCAAAACATGTGTTCATTGTTCTCCAACACTGGGATTATAACTTGTAATAAAGAGATAAAAGAGTTTTCATACGTAGCATAATAATGCTATGATCCTGTTTGTACACTTACAATGTCTGTATCACACAATTGTCTGTAGATACTGGCTTTCATGCTCTAGTGGAATTCTCTTTCTTTGTTCTTTGGCTTAAACATCTGTGTTTTTTAATGAAAACAGTTAGACACTCTTAAAACATTTAATGTTAATATTATGAACCTGTCATAGAAATTACATGAAACTGCAAAATAAATCATATGAACCTTCACAATAATGTAATGAACCATGCTCAAGAAAACTATTGTCACTTCTTAGAAACCTTATGAACCTGCCTTATACATTTCCTGAACCTTCCTTATAAATTTCATGAACCTGCTATATAAATTGCATAAACCTATACTATATGGTTATGAACCTACCTCTAGAAATCTACTGAACCTCCCTATAAATCATACTAACTTAAAAACGTCTGTGTTTGAAATTGAATTAGCATAGTTTACCATGAGAAATGTGTTTAAAAATAGTCGGTTACGTTTGTCGTCGCTTTTGTCTTTCTCTTTGTAGTTCAAAATAAATGTCCAAGCATTGACCACTTTGAAGTTGGCATCCATATCTACTTGCATTGTGTTGAACTCAAAGAATGATGTCTTTGTTTGCCTGTCTTCAAACAGTATAGTCTTGTGACACATTTACGTTATTTATTTTCTAGTAATAAAAAAACTTTCATAATAATACACAACTGCAATCAACTTACTCATCCACTTCATCTCTGTCTATGAAGTTCCAAATCATTTTTTGCTCCTCCGTTATCTGTTTTCCCAGAATTTGTATGGCTATTTGTTTGTAGGGGCTCTTCAATGTTCCTGCCATCTTTCTGGTTCTTGGAAAGTCAAGTTCTTTAGCATCCTCTTCATCTAAACATGGACCTTTACCCATGTCTTTCCTTTTGTTTGTTTCTTCTTCTTCTTCTTCTATCTCTGTACGTACATCTTTCCCCTTGTCCTTCAGTGCCTCGTGTTCTTCTTCTTCTGGTTTCTCATTTGAAGCTACAAGGCTGTCCTCCTTTGGTCCTTCTTGTTCATCTACTTGCCCTTCTGTATTTTCTGCTTGACAACTGTCCATTTCTTGTGTTGTTAAGAGATTGAAACTTGGGGGTGTAAAATCATTTCCTTTCTTTCTCTTCTTCTTCTTCTTGTTCTTCTCATCCTCACTTGCCTTCTTGTTTGGTTCATCTTCCTCCATCTGTGTTTTATCCCCCTCCAGAGTTTTTGTTGCAGCTTTAGTCTTCTCTTCATCACTTTGCATGTGTGTATTTGTAGTTGCTTCATCTGCAAGCATTTCAAACATTTGTTAATGAACCTTAAGGAAAAATTTCATGAGCCTATAAGCATATCTTCATGAACCTCTAGGATTTTTTCCCATGAACCTAAGTGTATATCAATGAACCTATTGATTTAACTTTGTATTAAAACATGTAGTTTCATGAGTCTCTATGCATATATCATGATCCTTTTAGCATTTTTGCATGAACCTCAAGGCAATTTTTCATGAACCTATAAGCATACTTTCACGAACCTCTAGGCATTTTTCCAAGAACCTAAGTGTACTTCTATTAACCTAGTGATTTAACTTTGTATTAATACATGTAGTTTCATCAATCCTTTCAGCATTTTATCATGAACCTCTAGGCAATTTTTCATGTGCCTCTAGGCATTTTTCCATGAACCTCTAAATATTTTTTCATGAACCTCTAGGCATTTTTCTATGAACCTATTTATTTTTTTGTATTTAAACATGTTTTCAATATCAGAAAAGAAGAGCATACCTGTCTCATTGTTTCCAGCCGTCTTTCCATCTTCTTGATGTGTTGGTATTATTGACTCTTCTCCATCCTTCTCATTTCTGATTTCACCGTCTTAATCCACATCTTTTTCTTTCTCCTTTGCAGATTCATGTGATCCTTCATAGTCATTCAACTTTTCCCAGCCGGTTTTGTTTGCTCTGTAGTTTGATGGTCCAACACCATCATTTGACAACGTCACCTTGACCTTTGAAGCCTCTACTTTCTCAACTTGCTTGAGACATTCAATCAGTGATGGATCAGACCATAATGCATGATCACTATCATTCCATATCTCATCAAACTCAACTTGTTTCTCTTCTTGTTCTTTCTTCCTCCCCATCAGTCCTTGTGACGTCTTGATCATGATCTTAACAATTTCATCCTTTCTGAATTCATATGGAAAATCATCCACCATTTGCGCAATTTTCAAAATTGAATTTGCGAGCTTTGTGTTCTCTTCTATGATTTCAACCAGCCACTCCTGCAATACAAAACTCGAAATAATATTTTAGTTTTGTGAATTTCAAGGAATTCTGTAAATCTTAAAATTGAAATGAACCTGTAAGTTCATTTTCATGAACCCTAATGAATCTGCTAGTGGGAACTCTAATTTTAAAGAATTTTAATTTTTTATGAACCCAATTTGTATTTTTATACATCTGTTGAGGCGGACAAAATTTTGGCCGCCTCAACAAATACAAAAAATTGGACTTGTTGAGGCGGGCAAAATTTTGCCCGCCTCAACAGGTCTTGAATTTTTGAGCTGTTGAGGCGTACATATAAAATACGCCTCAACAAGGGTCCGATTTGATATCTGTTGAGGCGGACAGGTGTTGCTCGCCTCAAAAGGGATCTCAAAAACCCTAAAATTCTCCTAACTTCATTGCGCCTCTGCTTCTCAGTTCATACCCACTCCTTCTTCCTCGTATCATCTACCTCGCCTCCTCCCAACTCCACAACATCATCTCCTCCACCTTCCCCTCCCTCCTCTTCAACACCACAATCGTCACCCCCAAAAACTCCTCCCTCCGTAAAGCATCTACTTATCAGATCTCCTCCCTAACACCGTCCCCCGCGTCATCTACCTCGACTCTGATGACATCGCCCGTCTCTGGTCGATTCCTCTCAACAGCAACGTCCTCGGCGCGCCTGAGTACTGCCTCGCTGGTCGATTTCACCTCCTATTTCACCCCCTCCTTCTGGTCAACGCTCACCTTTCATACCTTCACCTCAACCTCAAAACCTAGTGTCTTCTTCACCTTTTGCTCCTCCCCAAATCCTTCTCCAAACTCAAATCCGATACCCAGTTGCTTCCTCCGGCCGTGGATTTGTCAGCTCCGCTCCAAGGCCGCATGTTCTGCTTTCTAACCCTAACCCTAATCAGGCAAGATCTAACATGGGGTTCCGATTTTTCAGCTCCGTTGTAGGCTTTATCTGAGATTTTCCTTCTTCCTTGAATAATCATCTATTTCAACAAAGTTTTGTTAAATTCCTCTGCTTTTTCTAATTTGATGATGACAATTGGTCCTATAAGAGTTAATATTATGCTCTTTCTGATTAGACTTTCTGTCCATGGCTTCTTTTTTGTTGTTCTGCTGCCTTATAACCTCATATGTTTTCTTATTAGAATGTCCAAGTTCAGTGCAAGTAGTTTAGAGCAAGTAGAGCTTGCTTCCATGAACTATAATACTATAAAAGCCTCTAAATCCAATTCGGCACATACTAAGTCTACTTAGTTGTATTTTCTAACTATGCTCATTTGTTCATGGTCCTTTATAATTTTTCTTTCCTGTGTCATCGTAAAAGCCAATTTCTTGGTTTGGGTTGCTGAGTAAAGTTCAAGAGAAACTTGGCATAAGAATTGGTTTGTCAAAGAAACTAATAGATCGGATCATCTTTCTAAAATTATTTCCATTACTCATAAATCAAGGATTTAAGATATATAAAAATTAACACATATGTATGGATCTAAAACTGGGACAAAAAATTTCCTAAAATTCAATTGAGGATTTGATTTCACGACATATTACAAAATAACTGTGAGCTTTAACTGAGGTTTTCATTCTTTCAAAATATTCTTTCAAACTTCAGATCTGGATCCAGCGGCATCGTCCTCCCTGCTATTTCAACACAGGCGTGATGGTAATCGATCTGTGGAGAAGGTTGGATGGAGGCTACAGAAGCAAGATGAGCCGCTCATTCAGGAATTATGCGACCTCACCGGCATCAAACGCCATGTTCTCAAGGTCTGGATGCACAACAACAAGCATACCCTTGGTAAGAGAAACCCTACTACCTAGCTGCCTCACAACGACGTTGTTTCAGGATCCCGATGAGGAGTAAGTTGATTTAATTATATATTAATTAATTTCTAGGTTTGCCTAATTAATTGGAAAATGCTGCTTGAACTGCTGTTTAATTAGCATTTAGCTGGAGCTATAGCGAGCTAGAGATGGATTATCTATGGTTAAGTTAAGATGTTTGTAGAAGCTAAGATGATGTATGGACTAATTACTATATAATTGTATGGTGTAGCTAGGGTTAAATGACTGCAGTATCATCAGTTTTATGTTATTATCATAAATTAATTGCATGCATTATATCATGTTATTAATAATGTATGTGTGTAATGGGTTGGATTTCATTACTCAATTGAATTAAGTAGTGTATGAATTGAAGTGGATCTGTTGCATGTGTTGACAGTTCAACAAAATTTGTTATGCAGAAACAAAGCTCAAGTAAATTTAACAGTGAAGTACAGTAGAGTACATTACAGTATATATAGAGAGAGAGCTTTGAAATTAAGTTATGGAAGGGTGCTGCACATTGCATTGCACACTGTCCAAGTAGTGCGGTTTACAGAGTAAATACAGTTTCTAGAATAGAAACCACTTCGGCTGATTCACTTCAGAAATTTCTATGTCAAGTATCATTGTGAGGTGTAGAGAGTGAACTTATCTTAATCACTCACGATAGCCACTACTTTAGCAGCTTATGAATACAATTTGACTAATGAATTGGAACCATAGGTTTCAATCCATTACACAGTGTTACTTTGCTTTTCTTCAAGTGTCTTTAGCTTTATAAATTGAGAGCGGATCATGCTCGCTTAGCTGTGAAATATGTGCATATATGCATGATTTTTCACTTACACATAGTCACACACATATTGTTTATGTGCATGAAAGCATTCTCACATTTGCACTCAAGCGAATCTTTTCTAATTAGTTACTTTAGGATATCTGAAAATGGTTAAATAAGTTTATCATGTAAATGAGTTATACGTTTACTTTGACAGGCGTTCGGGTGGGCGTATGTGAACAAGTGTCACGACACATGGGAGCAGTTGTACGTGCACTGGATCTGCCCCTTCGTCGGGGCGCTAGATGCTGCAGTCGTGTTTCGGGCTCTCTTTCCTCAACGCAAGAAGAAGAAGCAGTCCAAGAAGTCTCGGAAGGTGGAATAGTCGCCTCGTCTCGCATCACCCCACAATCGGTCTCGCCTCGCCAAGCTATGGGTATCGCCTCGCCCCGCAGTCCGTCTTGCCTCGCCCAACAATCAGTCTCGCCTTGCCCCACAGTCCGTCTCGCTTCGCAATCTTATCTGCCATTGAAGTCGTCCGAGCTCCATTCCTAATTTTTTAGTTCGTAGCTAGAGAAGTCTTGTTCCAAATTTGGGACTTTGATTTTAGTTTTTTGGTTTTCAGTTGTATAAAAAATCACAAATTTCATGTAGCTCTCTTTTGTAATGATGAAATCCAATTTCATTTTATTCGTTTAATCATTCCTTAATTCTCCAGACTTTAAGCTTAAATAGTTCAATCTCTCTGTTAATTAACAAGCGTCAGGGAACTGTTTTTGAGGCGGGCAAATTGCCAAACATTAGAGGCGGGCAACATCAATTCGCCTCAACAGATATATATATTTTTGGGTACTTGTTGAGGCGGGCACTTTTTTGACCGCCTCAACAAGTCACTTTTTGAGGCGGGCAAATGTCCGCCTCAACAAGTATTGACTTGTTGCAGCCCCCTCTGTTGCAGCGCCCTCTGTTGCAGCGCCGCAAATTGCCAAACATTAGAGGCGGTCACTTTTTTCTACTAGTGCTGGTAGAAGTTGTTTACTTGTAGGAATGTTGCTCCAAAACCTTGGCGTTTTTGCTTATTCTTGTGAACTTGTTCTTGCTCTTTATCCTTAGAAGCTTTTCCCTTGTCTTTTTGTACCTTCCCTTTCCCAAATCCTCCTTTACTTATTTCATCGTTTTGGCTTTGCAACAAACTTTCATTTGTCTAGCTTAAGTAGACATGATTTGTTCTTTTCAGTGTCGTGCCGAAGTGGGAAACTCTGTCTACGTAAAATAACTTTTTTCAAACAACACAAAACACATTGTTAAGCCATTATGTAAGATAAATATTTAGCTAACTTAAAAATGTAAGTTATTTACCACAAGAACAAGGGCACATCCTGTGAAGAACCTGTCCTTTTTCTCCCTCCACGATGGTACACTTACCCTCAAGCTCTCCACAATAAAACTACATCAATCTATGCTTTGAACATTGTTTATTTCTCGCATCATCAATTGTTGGCTAACTGTCCCTTTCTGGTTCACCTCCACAAGTACACTAATGAACAACATTAAAAACAACTTAATGAACCTCTGCTCATCCTCACCTTCAGGTATCGCTAATAGCGCTTGGGCAAGATGTCATGGCCTTATTTCACTTGCATTGTTCAAGTACTCCTTCCCTTCTGCCTTTACAACATTGTCTTCTTCACTATCCTCCAGTCTTTCTAATGGTGTATTCCCTCTCGAAATTCCTAGTACTCGCTGGACCTCGTCTGCATTAATCTCAACAAAGGTCCCATCTTCCATTTTGATGGCACTTCTAGTTTCATCGTAATTTTACAGCAGCAAGTAACACATCCTCTTAGGGATAACTTCTACCTTCAGTTGTAGAAGATTTCCAAATCCTATGTTCCTGATGATGTCCTTTCCTGATTCATGCATTTTCTTGAGAGTCTCAACCAACTTTTTGGGGACATTTCTGAGGATAAAGCTTTCAAATCCAACCTCTTCTGTCTTCACTTCTTTCTTGACTGTGATCTCTGATTTTTTCCTCGTTTGCTTCATGGCATCTCCTTTTGCCCTTCTAGATCTTGTTACCATCTTCCTCTCTTCATTTCTTTTGCTTGCCAATTTCTTGTCAGTCTGTGTGTTCTCCACCTCGCTTTCCTCCTGAATCTCTTCGACTTATTTTCCTTTTCTGAGTCTTCCCTTTCTCTTCACATTGTCTTCTTGTGGTACAAACTTAAATCTTTTGTTAGTTCTCTCTTCAGATGAAGTGGTCACTTGTTTGCCCTTTTTGTTTTGCATCTCTTCTTTATGCAAAACCTTCTGCCTTTTTGATGGAGGACTTGCGCTCTTCAATGGCAGTGACTTTTTCTTCCCCACTCTAATTGGTGGAATACTATGTAGTCACAAACACCCCAGTGCTTACTATATCTTTCTCCATCTGATTGTCTTTATCTTCCTCTGGCTTGTCAGAGAAATCTTGTTGAGTTTGAGTTTGAGTTTCAGCTAAACTCTCCTCTCCTCCCAATTGTGTGTTTCTATTATCTACTTTATCACCATCTGCAAGCATATATTGTAGTTGTTAGTTTCTGTAGTTATACAAGATCATAACTTATATGAACCTTAAATGTATTTTCCATGAACCTACAACTCTATGTCTATGAACCTATAAGCCTAAATCATGAACCACTATTTAAACATGTATTAAAAACTTGTTTAACTCTTTCTTTCTTACCTGTCTCATTTTCTAGTTTTTCTTCTATGTCATCTTGAATGTTTTGTTCTTCACTTGTAGCAATGCTTTGATCTTCACTTGCAGGAATGTTTTCATCACTCCTCTCTTGTGTTTCCTCTTCTTCACCTTCAGTCAGAGCAAAGTTAATCTTCACAATGATAAGTGTATATGTATCAACTTAGAACTGCACTTTTATGAACCTTAAAGTGTACTGTTATGAACTTCTACTCATATTTTCTTGAACCTCTAAGTGTACTGTTATGAACCTTTAAGTTTATATGTTTGAACCTTTAAATGTGTTTGCATGAACCTCTAAGTGTGTTTGCATGAACCTCTATGTGTGTTTGCATGAACTTCAAAGCTTACATAGATGAACTATTAAATCTGTTTCCATGAACCTCTATTGTGTATGCATGAACCTCTAAGTGTGTATGTCTGAACCTCTAAGTGTATATGCATTAACCTCTAAGTTTTTATGAATGAACCTCTAAGTGTGTTTTCATGAACCTCTAAGTGTGTTTTCATGAACCTCTAAGTGTATATGCATTAACCTCTAAGTTTTATGAATGAACCTCTAAGTGTATTTCATAAACCTCTAAGTGTGTTTTCATGAACATCTAAGTGTGTTTGCATGAACTTTAAAGCTTACATGGATGGACTATTAAATCTGTTTCCGTGAACCTCTATTGTGTATGTATGAACCTCTAAGTGTGTATGAACCTCTAAGTGTGTATGCCTGAACCTCTAAGTGTATATGCATTAACCTCTAAGTTTTTATGAATGAACCTCTATGTGTGTTTTCATGAACCTCTAAGTGTGCTTGCATGAACCTCTAAGTATGAATGAACCTTTAAGTTTCTTACCTATGTCACTCTCTGCTTTCTGAGTTGTGTCAATAATTTCTTCATCTCCATCTATATTATCTTTCTCAGTCCCTTCCTCTATAACGTACTTTTCTTGCGTTTGTCCTACTACTTCCTCAGGTGTGACATATTTTTCCTATGTATCTTCTTTTTCTTGACTTTTGCTCTCTTGTGTAGAGTTGTCTTCATCATTCCCGTTGTCTGATGTTTCATGGTCAAAATGTTCCTCTTGACTTTTGTTCTCTTGTGTAGAGTTGTCTTCATCATTCCCATTGTCCGATGTTTCTTGGACACAGTGTTCCTCTTGACTTTTGCTCTGTTGTGTAGAATTGTCTTCATCATTCCCAGTGTCTGATGTTTCATGGCAACAATGTTCCTCTCTTTGTTGTTCCTGACTTTGTGTTGTTGTTGAGTACTTTTCTTCACTTGTTTGATTTCACTTTGTATCTTCTTCAGACATTCAATCACACTTGTCAGGGATGAAACGTTTTTTAATATTAGCCAAGTAACCGAAATCCAGAATCTAAATGGTTTGTGATTTCTCATGAACCCTAGAAACTACATCTAACATTTCTGTTCAATTAACTTCATGGAAATCAGTAATCATCAGATTTTAATCCCCGTTTGAACATCAATTACCTTCAACCTTGAGTTCATGCAATTTTTGTTCGAAAACCTTAATTTTTTGTTTGATGTTCACTTACCTTCAACCGTGAGGTCGATATATTTGCTTGGATCTTGCGCTGCCTTTGATCTGTTCTCCATTTCTCCTCCAATATCTTCATTCTATCTTTTCGCCTTTCTCCACTCGTAACCGCTTGCAACTTCCTTCGACTTCTGAAATAGATTGTTTATCCACTTCCAGATGTTGAATTTCTTGAGCGAGATCGATTTGCTTGATCGTAATATGGTTTTGATCTTGATTTGTGGTTGTCGTCGATCGATTTCACTCCGAGATTTAGGGTTTTCGCGAATCGTCTCTTCTTCTCCCTTTTCTCTCGAGATTTTTGTGTTTGGTGTTTTCCCTTTCCCGTCTGATATGATCTTCCGTAAAATGTCAAAGTTGCCCTCAATTTTTTTTTTAAAATCTACCTAGTTGTCACAGCTTCTCTCATCCAATCTCACGCGCGTGCATCACACTAGATTCCTTCTCCCTTATAATCTCAAGAGTAGGTTGATCGATCTAAAGGCCCAGATCCGTCCTCATGTCCTCACCATAAGTTTCATGAGCCCCTCTCTAATCATAAAAATCCTACTAACTTATGGTAACTTAACAATATATAACCGTTATGATTTGTCAAAATTGCAAATGAGTCCCCAGGCTTCTCCTCCTCCTTGACCATGGCGAACGAGAGTTTCTCCCCTCTCCCCCTCTTCACCACTCATTTTAATTTGTCAACAAACTGTGTGGACAACACAAAGGATAATGGGTTGTGGCGGTACTGATTATACAAGATTTTTTCGGAGACAGAGAGCGAGAAGCAACGCCGAAAAGCTCTGCAAGTGCTCAACTTAAGTACAGCGGGAGAAGGAGACTTTGGAGAGAGGAGAGCGGCAACGACCATGGCGGTTACCACGACAATGGACTGTGTTAGTGTCATCTCCATGGTAGAAAATTCACTTGAGCGAGAATCGGTAACGAAGCATGTGATAGGATGTGATAGGCGGATCAGGAATATTTCGGGTGCCTGATTTACTGATTGGATCTCAACGGTGTGGCAAGGTCATGTCTTGACAAGCTGAAGCCAAACAAAGTTTTGGAGCAACCCTAGCTAGAAATCAAGTGTGCTACGGAAGAGTAAAACAAGGACTAACAAACTAGATTCACATAATTGAACAAGAACTAAGAAACCACAATAGAATTCACTAATGCCTTGTTTGTTTTTCTTACAAGTAAAAAACAAATAACCTTAACCACAACTACAAAAACAAGACACAAATCAGAATGGGGTACCTGCACCACTTCTTGTCTCAGTTGGGCTATACAAAGCAGACCTATTTCTTGGTCTATTTTCCTCCAACTGTTTCACAACTTCATCCATTGACGGTCTAACTTCAGCTACTGGTGCACAGCACCCCATTGCAAGCTTCAAAGCCTGAACCAAACCCTCTTCCATTGGACTCCTTACACCCTTAACTATCTCAACATCAAAAACCTCCATTGTCGTCTCTTCTAAAACCGCCGCTTTCACCATTGAAGGCAAATCCAAGAAATCTCTGCTTCTGCTGTCTTTTCCGGGCTTTTTTCCTATTAAAATCTCAAGAAGAAGTATACCGAATGCGTATACGTCTGTTCTTGAGTTGCATTTCTTCATTCTTTGAAGCTCCGGGGCTTTGTAGCCGTCTGATTTTGATTGAGCTAGTATCACGTCTGCTACATCTGGGATCATTAGCTTGTCGAGTCCGTATTCGGTTAGCCTGGCAACAAAAAAGTCGTCTACAAGAACGTTTTTGGACCTGATGTTTCCGTGTGTGATTGGATCAACGACTCCCTTGTGAAGATAGGCGAGTCCTTGGGCTATTCCTAGAGCGATTTTGTGTCGTCTTGCCCAGTTAAGAACTGGCTTTCCTGCCTTTGTTTCTGCACATTGTAGTTTTTTTAAATGTTAAAAGCAAGTTCATAAAAAACAGCTACAAAAAAACTCCATTTCCAACTAAGAACATGTCATAAATCTTGTTAAGCAATGCTATGCTGAAACTATAACCAAGTAGAACCCAATGAAGACAACATGGAATGAGAAGAACTGAAGAACATCATAACTCTGTTGCTAAAAGGCTGATTTTTCTTTACACAAGTGCTAACAATTTTGTGAAAAGTTTCTTATAGCCAGTTCATTTTTTCTTCCAAATTTAACACTTTAGTGTAAATTAGTTCGTTCACGACTGAAAATCTTGATCCGGACTTATAGGACCACACCGTACAAGGTTTTCTGAGTTCGATCTAAGATGAGTGAAACAAAAATTGATAACAAAAAGCAGATCAATGCCCTCTAGTGACGCCACTGCATTCTCAACACATCAGATTAATAAAAATAACATAAACAAATTTAATATTCTAAAATCAGCAAAGGAGATACCGAAAACAGCAATTTTTACTTGAAAGATATTAGAACTTACCGTGTAAAAGCTCATCAAGACATCTATGTGGAAGATAGTCATATATGAGTAGCTTCTCTCCTCTCTTTCCTTGATAAAAAGCTCTCAAAGGAAGCAAATTTTCATGCCTAGCATGACCCAATTGCTTAACCACCATCAAGCATGTTTTCCTATCATTACAACTTCCTTCCCTCAACAATCTCAAGGAAATAGTTCCTCCATCCGCTAGCTTCGCTTTATACGAAGTTCCATAGCACGTCTTCTCCATGACTTGTCCAGTAGCATTCAAAACATCATCTAATGTCAAATGCTCGCCTCCTTGAAACATAAGAAGCTTCCCCTCACCATTTTCATCGTCTTCATCACCCTCTTCCATCTCGTCGTCATTTTCTCCCTTACTTTTCCTCTTATTTTGCATATACCCAATCACCAATGATGCTGCAACCACCACACCAGTCATTAATCCGATAACCATGCCAGCAATCGTCCCCGGGCTTAATCCGGAATTTATGCTGCAACTTTTTAAAGGGTGCCCACATAATGTAGGGCTATTCCCCTCAAAAGCCTCCACTCCAAATTTAGAACCCTCAAAATTTGGTAACAATCCACTGAAATTATTGTAAGACAAGTCCAACTTATTAAGCTTTAAATCACTTGTTATAGTGGAAGGAATTGCACCAATAAGAAGATTATGACTAAGATCAAGCTCTTCAATGTTCTTAAACCTAATTACAAACTCAGGGAAAACTCCAGAAAATCTGTTGTCACCCAAATCAAGAACCTTCAGATTATCACAAGTTGTGTTGGGTAAAGCAGGATCAGGCAAAGACCCACTTAACAAATTTCCATGAAACCTAAGAGCAACAAGACGATCACAGAGATTCCAAATGGAGCTAGCGAGGGACCCACTTAGCAAATTGTGGCCAAAATCAACATCAGTAAGTGAAGAGCTATAACCAAGCTCTAAAGGCACAGACCCAGATAGAGAATTGAAGCTCAAGTATAAAGTTTGTAGTGCAGAAAGCTCACTAATTTCTCTAGGAACAGACCCAGAAAGATTAGCTGATGGGAGCTGAAGAGATAGAATGTGTAGGGTAGTATCTTTGTAAAGAGTGAGATTAGACCATTGTGGAGAAGAGATACCTTCACAATCAAGAAGAGAGCCGTTGGAGAAAACCCATTTCAAACCCCTCCATTGACAAAGGGGCGTGCTTGCGTTCCATGACGCGAGCAAAAGGTTGTCTTCTCCTCGGCCATTTTTGTTGGCGCCTTGTAATGATGCCTTGATTTTGTACAAAAGAAGCTCAACCTCTGTCGGAGATGAAGGTGAGGTTAGGGAGAAGACATTGGTCATAAAGGGTGTCAAGAAGAAGAAGAAGAAGAGAAGGCTAAAGGGTTTCACAACCGCCATTGGAGGAGATTGTTAGATTAGAGCGCAGAAAAGAAAAGAGAAGCAGTTTAAGAATAAAATTTAGTGAGAGGAGTGTGCAATTTCATTGAGGTTTAAAACTTTTTGCCTCTTTTAGGGAAAGAGCTCCTTTTTTCTTGTGCTATCAGTTTCAAGGAGTGTGAAACATTGCATTCTATCACCCGGTTCTCACGGAATTCAAACAATATACACTGATCTGAAGATTTTACTTGGGCCCTTGCAATATCTCCTTCCAAATTCCAACTGATACAATTCATTAATTCAATAAAGCTGCAGTCTTTCTCTATACGATTGATAATTTCTCAATGGAGAAACATTTCTGCAAAGACACTACACTTGATGGTGAACTCACAGTCCCAAGTACTCTCTCCCTCTTAATCATGTTTTTTTTTGGAGTCGTTTAAAGTTAGTCTCATTTCTATTTCTATCAATTAAATTTTACCTATAATACCCTTATTTTATTTATTTTATTTATATTTTAACAACACTTTATCAATCAAATCAACCTTTTTCATCTAATAAATTTTCCATTGGTTGGATTTTATGATTTAACGTGCAATTACTTACACTTTTGTTTTGATTAGACTTGTCTTAATCCAAACTCAAAGAACAAATGAGACTAACTTAAAGGGACGGAGGGAGTATTTGATTGAGTTTTACTCAATCCACCAATGATGAAAATGTGTTTTTCTAATAATAATATATGTTACACATCTTTCAACTAGTTTTTCATCTTGATTCTTGACAAACCCACCCCTTCGAGAAGTAGTTTTAGCTTTTGGATCATTCATTTGGAATAAATTTTTTGTTGCCTAGAAAGAGATCGTCTGCCTTTTTCCATTTCTTGAAGTAGTAATGAACACAATAGATTAGGGACGAATATTTCAAGTTAATAACTCACAACAAACCTTTTGACTTATTGAATAAATTGGAGAAACTTTAGCAGATTGTGAAAATTGTAATGATTCAACCGGTCACACCGAACATAGTCCATTTAACTCATGTTGAGTAACATAGTCCATTTTTTTAATATTAAATGAGTTTTCATCCACGTTCATGTTATTCCTGTCAAATAACATAGATTTTATCTTTATTTTTATTATAAATTTAAATAATATACTACATAGTCAATATGAATATCAATATGTAGATAAAAATAAATCAAAAATATTTGAAAAAGAATTACAATAAAATTTTATGTATTGTGAATGTTATAAGATATTTACCAATAACAAAGTAATATAACTTTATTATTGGTCCACATGTTGATAAATAATTGGACACATGAAGTGATTTGTGTAAGAGTGAGTAACACTTCTTTGTTATTTCTCTGCACTCATGACATTGGTTCTATCAAATATGTTGCATGTCATTTTAATTTTCAATTTTTAAATAGTGTTTGTTACTCTAACTAACACTCTAAATATTCATTTAGCATCATTTGAAAAGAATACTTTTTACCATATCCCAAAGAAACTAATGATTCCAATTCCAAGAGGGTATAGTGGAGTAAATTTTTTTTTATCAATGGAACCTATGATTTTACTTTTTTGAAATGGAAACCTACGATTATCACAAATTTTATACTGTATCTTAGCTTTAGGTCCAATTCCAGTGAAGACAGAGATTAGTTGACGATGGAGGACGATGTAGGATAATATGTGATACATGCACAAAATAGAAAGAAATTGTAATTTTTAATGGATAGAAGCACAATGATGAAGTGGGTTTCAAGAATTTTTTTATGTGGGGTTGGTGACTATCAAAAGCGTGAAGTGCCACTGATTTACAAATCTCATCATTTGTATCAAAGCAGTTTTTTAATAAAGAAAAAAGGACGCCTTTATCACAGCATGCTAATCCCACCTGGGAAGCAAGAACAGTACCTAATTCTTCTGTTTTAGAATATGACTCAGGATTTCCCTCTTACATACTTACATTCTCGTATTCTTGCCTAGACCAAACTTAATATATCCGGTAGAATTTCATACTACAACAATTTAACAATTAAGATAAGTTATTGACGAAAGCCAAAGCTCTTGTAAGAGGCTAGTTCCTCTTATCCACAGGTTAGAAGTTCGAACCCCGAAGCGGCTAGTTCCTCGGGTCATGTACGTGCATGATAGAACATCAAGTAAGTTAGGGTCGGGTCGGATCAGGCCGGATTATAAGTTAGTCGGGTAAGTCGGGTTATCGGGTCAAATTGGTCCGATTTTTTCAGATTTCGGTCTAATCAGGTTTCGGTCCCTTTAGTTTTCGGTTGAGTCTGATTTTTCCGTTTCGGGTTAAATCGGATTTCAGACTAGTTGAAATTCGGTCCAATCGGGTTCAGACGCCTACACTGATTTTAGTTAAATCTAATTTTGATTGATTTCGATTTTTCCAATTCGGGTCGAATTGGATTTCGACTTAATCAGAATTTTAGACCAATCAAAATTCAAATGAATCGGATCTTGAGCAAATTAGAATTCGAATAAATACGATTTTGCAAACGAATGCCCGAGACGAAACCAAATGCTTTTTTCGGTAACAAAATTAAAATGAAATAACGGTCATGTGACCAGTTTCAACCCGGAACCAGAACGTTTTTTTTCTTCTAAGCTGGACGAGTACTAAATTTTTAGTTATGCTATAAAATAATAGTTACTCCGTATTTTATGAATATGATATGTTTTTTCTTATTAATAAAAATATAATGTTTAATTGAACATGGATGATATTTTGGGCCCACCATCATACAAAAATCTCTTGTTCCCACCAATAATAAAAAACTAGTGTATAGACCCGTGCCATGCACGGGTAATCGAGACTACTTATTATTTTATAATTACTTTAGTAAACTATTAAAATAAGAATTGATATTTTCATGATAACTTATTAAACTACTAATAACTTTATATTGATTAATAATTTTATAAAATAACCTAAAGAAAAAAAATTATATATCAAATGATATAAAATCTCTTCTTTAAAAGAAATTCATGAATCAAATCGAGAAAATAAAGCTCATAGTTATATAAATTAAATACTAATAAATAATAAATTCTAATGCAACTTCAAAAAACTTATATCCAAAAAAATATTGGTTTAGAAGTTAGTTAGAACAAATTTTATCAGTGATTCCTCATATAGTTTTTGTTGAAATGTTCTCATACGTTAAGTTTATTATTTGTTGGAAAACTCGGTTAATAAAACACAACATAAAATATTAAAAAATCATCTTAGAGACTTAAAAATCGATAATAAATCAAGAAGCCAAGTTGTATTTGTTAAACATTTAGAAAATGTTAAAAATATATTGGTTTAATAACAAAATGAGTACTTGGCACATAGAATTGATGAAGCTATTAAATAAATTTTCTTTAATATTTTTTAAGCACCCTTTGCTTTAAATATACATGTAGAGATATTAGATAGATATATAAAATAGATTAAGATTATTTTTTAAATTGATATATCTATTTACTAAACAATAACTTAAGTAAAGAATAATTATTAAATCAATTTATAATCATTCAGTTTACGATTTGTCAAAAGGCTAAAATTGGTGAGGACTTTAAAAAAGTGAAAATATGTGTATATTATAAGATATGACACATTAATGTAACAAATGTTTAAGTAATATTTTATTTTAGTAGTATAGTTTGTAGTCAAATTTGTTAGAAGTGATGTTTATATATATATTAACCTACAAAAGTGATTAGAAAATAATGTTTTATTTTAAATCAAATAAAAATATAAAAACAATCAAAAGAGAACCAATAACAAATTGCCACATGGATGTGGTGGGGCCAGAATCAAGGAGAAGCCTTGAAAAGTCTCAGCTTTAATAGATTATATAGATAAAAAAATAAAAATAAAATAATAAAATAATTCTCTAGTGTTGAATCGAACTATAGTTGGATGAGATTGTGGAAATCGAGTGTTAGTCGTTAGTTATTGTCAAGTTGTCAACTAGTTTCATGTAAATGTTGAATAGTTAATTTTATTGAATAGTTAACATTACTATTTAGGATATATATTAATTTTATTGAATAGTTAACACAATATGATAGCATTTATGTAATTTTGTATCTTATAATGATTTTATATCTTCCTTCGTTCAATATAATGGCGAAATATAGATAACATTTAAAATTACTAACAACACATAAACTACAAACTTTATTTCTTACGTTGTTGTGGAACAATCATTTTCCCGTATAACAGTTGACTAATTGTGTTACTTATGTAAGGCGATACTGATTTGTAATCTCATTACATGTGGATAATTTTCATAATAGTATTGTGGAACAATCCTATCTTGATTTAATAAAAAGTTGAATGTTAGCCAAAAAGTAAATGCAATCATAATATTTAATTTTCATAATAGTATCGTAGTATCGTTAAAACAAAATTTTAGCACATCCTCCCACTATATAAATGAAAATTTATAACCAATAGCTATATAATGTTTAACTATATAGCATATTCTAAACTTTATTATCAAATCAACATTATTTTATATAATATTTCAGACCCGCGCGCGACGTGAGATACAAAGTAGTTATTCTAAACTTTATTATCAAATCAATATTATTTTACTATCAAATCAATCTATGTTCTTAATGACATTACTATTTTACTATGAAATCAATAATATTTTACTATCAAATCAATATTATTTAACTAATACCATCTATCTATAATATTAAAAAATTTGTTGGCCTTGAGAAAGTTTATGTAACCAGTACTGTCCCGATTTAATGCAATTGGTATCAGGTCCAATGTTACGCCTATACCTCTTGTTTAATAAATTTTCAACGAGTTCAACATAAAACAATTTAATAAATTTTAACATAAATATAAACAATTCTTATAAGGGAACGACACCGTTTCATTAGAGTCAAATTAAAACCAAATCCGCAGCATAAGTCTTCTTATACCTCTCGTTTCAGATCTACACCTACTTATACAACCTTCAACCTTACCCTTTAATGGAAGAAATTTCAGCACAGATCGGGGGACTAATCCCTACCTCTATACTGTTAGCCGGTGGTCACCCGATGAAATTTTCATCTCCTCCCACGTGAAATCTTTTGTCCCACATCGAAACCTCAGTTAAAATCTACTCATTTGACTTTATATTTAAGACGTCCAAAAATTTAGTGTCTTGAGCATCCCACACCGACTCTTTGATGAATAAATGGAGTGGTTGATTAGTATATAATGTTATAAGATCATTCATTTTCCTACTCGACCAGTTAGCTTCCACTCTTACAAATCCGTCAAATTTTTGTTTGAGATCCCACCACCAACTTCATTTAAGTATTTACATCAGCAAACATAATACCTGCTAAAGCAGTGGGAAAGGAAACAGGAAACAAATTGAAAATAATATTAACAGGGGGTAGATTAGCTAAATAATGGGTCACCAGGTTTGCTTGTCTACGAACATGATGCCATGAGCAGTTAGAGAATTGGGACTGAAGGCTGCCGAGATTTGCAAGAAGAACACTCAGAGAACCTCTCCAACTCCTAGGCTTGCACAATTTAGAAATTAGCGATAGACAATCTGACTCCACCATGATATGAGTTATGCCTTGTTCAATAAATGATTTCAACGCCCAAACAAGAGCCTCGGCCTCAACAAGTTCGACATCCAAAAAATTTTGGACTCTTTTTTGCTCCGTAGAGACACATCGTTCCATCATGGTCTTGTACTACAAAGTCAATCCCAGCAGATCCATCATTAGCCACTGATGCATCACAGTTAACTTTGAGAAGGTCAGGAGGAGGTCATTGCCATACAACTGGTTTAGCAGGGGAGATCGCAAGTGAGGATTGAGGTGGATCCAGTGTCAACCGCTCAGTGAAACGCTGAAAGTCTCCTTCAAACAGTTTGGCATCTTTAAAAACTTCAGCGGGGTGCATTATCAAGCCCTCGAAAACTCTCTTGTTGCGTGCAAACCAAATTCGCCATGCCCAGACTGCCCACAACTCAAGGTCATTTCCTGTTAGAAATTTGACAGCTGAATAAAAAAAGCCAATGAAAGAATTATTTCTCATGCCGCACCTCCTGATATGAGGAACAAAGCGCCATACTTTTTGAGCTGCAGTGCATTCAAACAGAGCATGGAAGCTCGATACAGTTCTGCCAAAACAAGAGCAAAGAGGATCCAACACAACATGTCGCTTCATCAGATTGAGTTTAACAGGCAGAATATTCCTGCAGGCTCTCCACACAAAAGATTTCACTTTTGGAGCTGAATGAATTTTCCACAACTTTATCCAAATCGCCTCTTGAGGCACAGGGGTTGAACATCCATGCAGCTCCTTCTCTCTATCTCAACTTGAAGTAACCGATAATAAGCCGATCGAACTGTGAAATTCCCGTGTTTCGTCGGAGCCCAAATCAGATCATCCTCCACTTCAGGAGCAGAGAGACGGATGTTCAAAATGCACTCAGCCTCAACAGGAACGAATATGTTTCGTATTTCAGTCTCGCGCCAACAATTGTGATTCCAATCTATAAGAACATAACTCGGTTGGAAGTGCAAAGCATGACATGGTGTAAGCCGAAATGGCTTGAGCTATAGACTTAATCAAAACTTCCTTCCCGGCTCTGGATATGCATTTTTCTTTTTTCTTTCCAGCTACTCATTCTATGTAAAATGCGGTCCTTGATCTGTCCGAAAATGGCTTTCTTGGAGCGCCCAATCATCGTTGGGAGGCCGAGATATTTCTCATGTTTCTCAACCTCACGAACCCTCAGAATTTGCTGAATCGCCACCCTTTGATCACTGCTCACCTTCTTGCTAAAAGAAAGCTCTGATTTTGCAAAATTCACTTGTTCACCCGAAGCCGCTCCATAGGCATGGAGGATATCAACGATCTCAGTACTTTGTTGAAAAGTTGCTTTTGCAAATAGGACACAGTCATCAACAAAAAACAGATGTGAAATAGAGGGAGCATTTCGAGCAATAGTGATGCCTTGCAGTCTGTTGAGAGCTTCGCTACGCCGCAAGAGACCCGATAATCCTTCCGCACAAAGTAAGAACAAGTAAGGAGATAACGGATCACCTTGTCGAAGACCTCGAGTCGGGTGAATGTTGGCGTTGGATATCCATTCATCAAAATAGAAAAAGACACTATAGAGACATATTTCATAATTAAAGAGATCCAATATGCAGCAAAACCAAATCTCTTCATACAGTGTTCCAAGAAGCTCTACTCTACCCGATCGTAGGCCTTTGCCATGTCAAGTTTTAATGCTAGATAACCCTCCCGACTCTGACTCGTCTTCATGTGATGGAAGAGATCAAACGCTGCAAGAACATTATCTGTAATCAATCGGCCGAGGACGAATGCACTTTGACTCTGAGAGATAAGCCTTCCAATGCAAGTCTTCAACCTGCTAGTTAGGACTTTGGACAAAATTTTGTAGATAACGTTTCATTCTGCAAGGCTCATTGATTTTTGGAATTAATGTGAGAAAGGTAGGGTTAAAAGCCGAGGGAAAATCTGCAGCGTTGAGGAGAGAAATAATAAAGGTGGTGACATCACTCCCGATAATATGCCATGACTTTTGAAAGAAGAGGGCTGACATGCCATCGGGGCCGGGTGACTTTGTGGGATGCATAGCAAAGAGGGCAAGTCTGATTTCCTCCCCGGTGAAGGGCCGAAGAAGCTCCTGATTGTCTTCGATCATCAGAATTGACTCTATTCCCTCTGAAGCAGTTTCTGGAAGAGCTCTGATATCAGCTTCAACGGGCTCTCCACGCATTGAGCGCAATAGCTTAGTCTCTCTGGCCCGTTCCTGCTCAATTCTTTCAATACATGGGGAAGCCCTAAGCCATTCTCCATACTCATTGCTATAGTTTCGAGCATCCTCATCCTCGCAGTCCAGTTCAACATGACCTAGTAAACCACATGTGTAGCAAAAATTTGGAAGACGCTCATATTTGATTTCAGCCCATATCTTCCGACCCTTAACATTGATCATCATCCCACGTGGAAGCGGTTTCCTGATTTCAACTACAACCCTAACACGAAGGAAGCGACCTCCTGTGCGAATTTCAGATTCATCGACCTCGATCGTCCCTCCCAAGTTGTTTCCCAAAGTAACTGCCATCTCTTTGGAAATAACTGCCACCGGTAAATCATATATGCGAATCCAGAAGTCTGCTCGGTTGAAGGTCATCTTAGAGGGTTGTTCCAGCCCTGGTTCACGAAGGACAAGCAGCGAACGATCAAATGCCCATGGACCACCTTTTAAGACTCCGATTTTATCACCTTCAACCTTGAACTGAAAGATAAATAAATTGTTGCGCAGTTCGCGAAAAACGAAACCCTTCTTGCATCTCCTAGCCCCCTTCATTGTGGCTTGCAAGGCATATGAATTGAGCGTTCCGACAAGAGCAAGAGATCCCAGATTGTCAGAACTTTCCTGACCCACTGATGTTTCAACAACAACAGAGCATTCATCTTCAGTGAGATGAATATTCTTCCCCTTCTCCATCGGTAGCAAACTAGCAACTAAACCCAGCAACGCTGAAAACTCGCACAATCGACGGCGAGGAAACCCTAGCCCTCACAATACTAGATTGAAGGGGAAGAAAGGAGGTTACTTTCTATGCCCTAGGGAGTTTTTTTTCGGTTTTACTTTCCTTGTTGAGTCCAGCACCCGCCAAGTTTTTTGACTGGGCTTTAAATTTAAGAGGCTTAAGTGAGAGACTAAATAAATTATTTATGTGCCCCATTTAGTTATCTGTACATGTATAATGTATAATTGATGCAAGATTTTTTTAAGCGGGAGAAAAAATGTAAATGGAGGAGTTTTTTTCTGGACCAGGATCGACCCAACCCGAAAATTAACCCGATCGGGTTTGGGTTGGAATCGGATTCAGATTGAAATTGTCGGGTTTCGGGGTTGGAATCGGATTCAGATTGAAATTGTCGGGTTTCGACCCAATATTTATTGGGCGGGTCGGGTCTTCGGGTTGGGTTGATTTTTGCCAGGTTTAGCTACTAGCATTATACATGAAATATTTTATTTACCTCTAGTTAATTGTAATCTGGTTTAGGTGGTTTCAGGTTCAGGTCATCTCGGATTTATGTCTATTCGGGTTCAAGACAATTCAGGTTCGGGTCAATTCGGGTTCGGGTTGATTCGGGTGCGGGTTTATTCGGGTTCAGGTCATTGTTGGGTTCAGGTTGTTCGGGTTTCAGGTTGGTATCAGACGAGCGTATTTGGATACAAGCGGGTTCAGTCCATTTTAAAATCAGGTTGTTTTCTTGGCCGGGTCAAATCGAATCGGGTCAGATCGGTTTCAGGTTTTATTTTATTTTCATTTTTTGGATAACGGTTAGGTTCAAATTCGGGCTGTTTTTTCGGATCAGGTCAGATTTCGCCAGGTGTAGACACGATACGTAAATCCTTTTGTAAGTATTTTCTTAGCCACTTAATCTTTTACGTCCTTAAATTGACATCGTCTTCTAATCCTAAATTTCTTCCACCCTAAAAAATAGTCATAAATTCTTTACTTAAGCGTTCGAAAGACCTGATTAAACTAGGGCTAGGATCGGGCAAAAATCTAAATTCTACCCATTTAACAAAGTCGGATCAAACCCTTCCGTTTTAAATGGAACAATTTTCTTGTCCATATCCTCCCACAAAGGCGGCAGGACGACCCTCAGGGCGGTCCTCTACATATGTTTTAATTATTAAAAAAATATTTAAAGTTCAAAACCTATTTAGTGTTTACTTAATTTAATGTTCATACTCTAAAAACGCATACTAAAAATATTCAAAACCTGCATACATAACAATTCAAAGTGCATAATTAGACTTTAGACCGTGATTTTGTGGGCTTCGTGGAGGTATATTTACAAACTAAAATGCTGACTTAGTAAATTGTTAATACTAATAACTAACTTATACCGTATTATTATTTAAGTTAATATCTCTAAATATACGAAGATAATTTTTTTTTTATATTGTCAAAGTACTCATTGAGACGAATCAAACGAGACCTCACATGCTTATATTTATTTATATATATTGGAATAAAACGAGAATAATCTCTTGATTTGTAAATAGTGTCTAAAAAACAAATTGGCCTTATATTATGGGACAAATGGAGTATATAATAAGGGTTAGGTAGAGTCATTCCTGAGGGTCATATTCCGAAACCATATCTTTCCATTTAAAAATTGGATCGGTCTGGACCGGCTCTGAAGGGTAAAATATGTCGTCCATATCCTCCCATATTTTAGGGCCTATTTAGAAGGTTGGACAGATCGGCCTCAGTTTTATCGGTTCTAATATTTTTCTATTTATGTATTCATATGAATATAACGTTTTTACTCGCACACCAGTGACCCAGCCAACCACTTTGCACGAGATCATTTTTCGTATTTCAAAGATGTTTAGAAGTTTTTTTTTTTTTTTAAACAAAAATAAGCATGTGGAGGTCACAATAAGCAACCACATACACCTAAAATTGAGAATGCTCCTATTACTATTTAGACCGTGATTTTGTGGGCTTCGTGGAGGTATATTTACAAACTAAAATGCTGACTTAGTAAATTGTTAATACTAATAACTAACTTATACCGTATTATTATTTAAGTTAATATCTCTAAATATACGAAGATAAATTTTTTTTTATATTGTCAAAGTACTCATTGAGACGAATCAAACGAGACCTCACATGCTTATATTTATTTATATATATTGGAATAAAACGAGAATAATCTCTTGATTTGTAAATAGTGTCTAAAAAACAAATTGGCCTTATATTATGGGACAAATGGAGTATATAATAAGGGTTAGGTAGAGTCATTCCTGAGGGTCATATTCCGAAACCATATCTTTCCATTTAAAAATTGGATCGGTCTGGACCGGCTCTGAAGGGTAAAATATGTCGTCCATATCCTCCCATATTTTAGGGCCTATTTAGAAGGTTGGACAGATCGGCCTCAGTTTTATCGGTTCTAATATTTTTCTATTTATGTATTCATATGAATATAACGTTTTTACTCGCACACCAGTGACCCAGCCAACCACTTTGCACGAGATCATTTTTCGTATTTCAAAGATGTTTAGAAGTTTTTTTTTTTTTTTAAACAAAAATAAGCATGTGGAGGTCACAATAAGCAACCACATACACCTAAAATTGAGAATGCTCCTATTACCAGCACTTCATATGCCATTTCCATGTCAAATTACTCGCCTAAGTTAGGCGTTCTGGAAAATACACAAACCTTGCACGCATAATTTAGACGCACAAAGTGTTTAATGAAGAAAAAACAAATTTCTTAAGAAAAAAATAGTAAATTTGAGTTTTAATACATTTTTATTTTAAATTACTGCGCGTATAAGGTAAGCTTGTTAGTGTTTTATTTTTTTTAAATTTTTTTTTTGGCAAAATAACTACAGATGCTAAAAATTTGAAAATTAAACTTTGCTCGCCTAGTTTAGGCGTGCAATATGTGACCATTACAAGTTGTACACGTAGTTTAGGCGTTAATGTTTAGTTAATCTTGATTTTTTTTCCGTTTTAAAAATATGACCGTTTTCTCAAACTATTATATTTTTCAAACGGACATAATAATTTCGTCTACATATATTCATAGAAACAAAAAGAATAGTATTATTCTCTTACAAAATGGAGTATCTCAATGATGAAAGTGTCAATTGGTTAGAGAGTCGAGACGAGGATTGGGAACATGCTCGAGAAGATGAGGACGAAGAAATGGACAACGAAGCTGAAGTCGGTGACGAATCAGAATTTTGGGATCCAATCGACGATATCTTCACGGTTAGTGTTGAATAAAATATTGTAGACGCATTATGTTAATATTCCGTGTTAGTTATAATTTAAATTAATAATTTTGTCCAAATTCCGATTGTAGAAATAATAGGCCCTTTGTAGAAAAGAAATAAAAAATTCATAGGTTATTTGCTTTTGCCTTAATCTTGTCTAAATTTCGGTATTAAAAATGATAGGTCATTTATAGAAAAGAGATAAAAAATTTTACGTAGTTATGAAATTTAAGAATTAGAAATTATCTTATTTTTCTTAATACGAGTAGAGACATTTTCTCTTGTCGTAATTTTGTTCAAATTTTGAATTAGAAATGATAGGTCATTATAGAAAAGAAATAAAAAAGTTGATAGGTTATTAACTTAAAAAATAGATATTTTGTTAGTTTTTCTTAATAGGTGTAGACATATTTGCTTTTTTCTAAATTTTGGTATTAGAAATGATAGGTCAATCTTTCTTGTTTTTGTCTAATTTTGATATTAGAAATGATAAGTCATTATAGAAAAGAAATAAAAAATTAATAGGTTATTAACTTAAAATTAGAAATTGTGTCAATTTTTCTTAATACGCGTTGCCGTATTTTCTTTTGTCTTAATTTTGTATAAGTCTTGGTATTAGAAATGATAGGCCATTTATAGATTATGAATATAACTTTGTCTTAATTTTGTCTTATATGTTATAAATTTAAATTAATGATTAATATAAAATTTTATTATAATAGGGGAAAGATTATGGAGATAGGTTCCGTACAAGTTCGTACGCAGTCACTTTGAGATGTGATAAATTTGGTCCCCCGAACCTAGGTTAAATGGTCCAAGGATTAGTTAATTGTAAATCAAAGAAGTACGGTTGTATCTTTGAGTTACATGGGTGTTGTAGGAAAGACGAGTTCAAGATTCTTACGGACAAATGAGTCTTGAATGTCATACATGGCTCCCACAACCACAAACTTACTAGCCTTCATGGGAATGCATTCATCGACCGAATGACGGAGGAGGAGGAGAAGGAGAAATGGGCTAGGGATGAGGCTCACGAGTGTAGAGGACACCAAAAATAAACCCAGTCAACATATCAAACTCACAATGATACTTAACAAGCACAACAGAATCAACACTTAGTTCAAACACACAAGATAACAATCACAATGCACCTTACACGCTCATCCACATACACTCAATCATACAATGCAACATATCATTATATATCACCACGCTTTCTATTCAACGCCCTAGGTGTTCTTGCGTCACGTAAGGATTCCTTACGTGACGTAAGGAATGCTTAATTTCAAAAAAAAAAACCTTACGTCACGCAAAAACTTGGACCACTATGGACATTCTTACGTCAAGTAAGAACTGCTTACGTCACGTAAGAATTGTTTTTGTGCGTGACGTAAGGAATACCATCCTTGCGTCACGTAAGAATGTTCCATAAGCTAAATGACCTTCTATGTGTTAGGTTTAGATGCTTGGAGCATATGTCCAAATAATGTTGTATAAATGACATGATCCGGAGTGTACGAGGACTACAATTGCTTGAAAAGTGGTCAAATACGAGTAATGCTATGAAGTGGTGGTTGTGAGTAACACTCATGAAGTTATTGTATCCTTAATAGTGTTTGACTAAAATTTCAATCAATTCCGACATCGTTGGGGGCTATATTCCGACAAGTTAGAGAGTTATGACAAGTTCGGTATACAAAGGAGGTGTTACTTCAAAAGTTAGGGGTTTTGATTGGGAGTTACCCACATGGTAAAATATCCGTAATAGGCATTGAAAACAAGTTTCATTCCATTCGGACATTGTTTGTAGCGAAATTACCAACGAGATGATAACTAAGCAATTGTAGGGCATAAATCAAACTTGACGGTGCAAACCCTTCGTCTAGAAAACACCATTGATGAAAGAGAGAGAGAGAACTTGAGATACTTGTGTATTACTTGGGGGAAAAAAGCCTCATTTACAATGATAAGGGAGCCCTTTATTTATAGGCATAGGCAAACCCTAGTTCTATCTTTAAGGAAAGAATCTTATCTTTTTCCTTATATCTTTAACCTAATATAAAACATGGTAAAATATATTCTTTCTAATATCTTTTACTATTTACATAATGAATATTAAATAAAAGACATAAATATACTCAACCGACTTTATCTCGATCTCGACGACGCCTTCATACTCGTTCTTTCCCGTACTCGATGTCGTCTACACGTAGCTCTTCTCGTCGACATACTTAATCTTCACGTAGGTGACCTTAGGAACTCGTAGGTGATCTCGTAGAGGACTTCATCTATCTCGTAGATGACCTAATCTATCTCGTAGATGACCTCATCTATCTCGTAGATGATTTCGGGGACCATATTGATGGTGTCACGGTGATGAATGACCTTGGGAGCCTCGTTAAAACCTCTTCTTAGGAAAACCTCGTGGGAAAAACCATGAGAAGAGTAAAAAGAGTACTCCGTGCTGACCTTAGTGATGTCGACGATCATGTTACTTGCTTGGACGTCTTCTATTGGTCACCCCGTATTCATGTACATTCCAACGTGTTGACCCTACAAACACGTCACAACCGTAGTGGTATTTATCGGCACAAACAATACCCCTAAGGTGTTTTGCTGACGAAATCCTTAAGTCAGGGAAACACCTTCACTCCTTCAATGACTTCTCTTAATCTCAACGCGTTGCTGCTATAACTTGATGCTCAGAACTCTATTGCTTCATAATCAGCTCCCTGAACTCGTGTTTGAACTCGTGTTTTATCCTTTCTTTGGCGATAGCGTATTCATCTACACGTCGAATGAGTAACTTTTTTCTTTGGATTGTCTCGATAGTACTTCTATTTTTGTTGTTTCCTGGCTTTGGCTGTGTTTGCGTGTTTCCTTGAGTGGTCCTACCCCTTTTGGTAGGTTTGACTTAGGCTCCCTGTAGACTAGGTTACATCTACCAAAGACCCTTGGACTTGCTTTACTTGTTATATCTTGCACTTTGTTTCTTGCGTCGTGCGCGTTATTCTTCGCGTCAGAGACGTCTTGGGAGCTTGCTCTTTCTTTGGTTTTGATGTTGTATGTCCTATGCTTTGGTACGTGTATCTTGCTCTGCGTACGTGTAGAACTTTTTTCTTTTTGACTTTAACTTTCGTGACCCCTTACGCGTAGCTCGTTTGTGAGTGCGTAGGTTTGGTCCTTGGCTTTCGCTTTTGCTACTTTAACTTTAGGGTGTGGTTTTCTACCCCTGGTATGACACTTTGTTCGTAGTGAACGCGTTAGAAAAATTTACGATGTAGGTCATCGTGTGGTTTCCTCCGAACCCGAAGCGAGTGACGGATGTAGGTCATCGTGTGATTTTATCATCTTGTGACGTTACCCCTTACTTATGGAGGATCCTTTGCCACACACTAGCGTTAGGTCGGCGTCGAACTCTTTTAATCGACGTGCCTATTCATCGTGTAACGTCCGATTCTTGATTGTTTGGACTTACGATGCCGGTGGACGCCTCCCAGCCGGTTTAGCGATTTGCCCGTGGATTCATGACTCTCAGAGGGGCCGTGGAAGGCGACGAGAGTACGCGTTCCTGAAGAGTGGTCGTGGCAATAAGTTTCCCTTCTTTGCTCAGCGGACCGTGCCGGTTTCGTGAGGTACCGGGCTTCATTCCCCATGACCATTGCCACACGTCGCTAAGAATTATGGGAAGCGTCGACTCGGAGTCAGCGGTTCGGATAACGTTGCGTACGCGTAGATGGAGCCTTGAACGCGTAGGCTAACGAAATTCGCCCACGGCGCGGATTTTCACCGCGGCGTTCTTGTACTTTATGTTACGTCATAGACACGGAGCAAGTATTTTAAAAATGAAACAACTCAACATGCTTTAACACGTTGGAGAGAAAATATGCTTTATGCACTTAAATAATCATGATAACTTGACATGACGACATTCTAAAGCTACCTCTAGTCGACGCGACCCCTTGCCGCCACGACGCTATGATGATGACATGATTATGCAGAAAGTAAACTTACTTAGTCATGCATTACTTGGTAAACATGCACTTCCACTTAGCTAACAATCAATGAAGTTCTTACGGGCCTTCCCAGGACGCGTCGAGTTTCCCAACGCTCTTATCCTTAGGAGTTTTTCATTTCGGTGTTGGAAGATTCTTTTCTCAACTATCTTACATGGAACATTTTTGCTTTTGGTCTTTCGATTGTAACTTCTTGTGTTGCTCTTTTTGGAGAATTGCTTTTTCTTTCCGAACTTGAGGAGGATTACTTCGATCTTACGCTCTCTTTGGTATGGTCTTTAGCTAGCGTCTTGAGACACGATCTTTCTTTTTTCTTTCAACTTGATGAAGTATCTTTTTCTTTTCCTCAGATTTAAGTAAGATCCGAAAGGCTTAGGTTCCATAGAGATATTACTTGGTTTTGCTGCACTTTGTACTTCTTTAGGCGACTCTTAGCGTCGTGTCCGAGTTTGAGACTTTCTTGATCCATCGCTGATGCGGGGATAAGCCGCAGTTGCCGACCTAGACACCAAACTCGAATAGGAACTCGAACAGAGAAGAAAAGCGGAATTAGATATGAGATGAAAGAAAGGGAAGTTGAAGGATAGGCCAATTGGAACCAAATCAATCAACGATAAAACCCTTGAACTTTAGAACAAGAACCTTACCGAATGTTGAAGAAACCCCAATGGATTACAACCAAACACAATGACTATGGTATGTCAAAGCACCTGGAGGATGCGCTATGAAGCCTCGATAGCACCAACCTTATGGAAGAGATTGACACACACAAGCACAACTAGGGCCAACTCAACGACAATGCACACAGGGCACTCGACTCACAAAAGCACTCTCTTTTGGGAGTAAAACTTAATAACTCTGTATTCAATATCAATCTCGGGGGGGGGGGGGGGGGGGGCTAAACAATAACTAGGGCGAACCTTATATATGGTTCATAAGGATGCCAATTAAAAGAAATAAAGCAATAAAAGTATTTCCTAAAGATAGCTAAAAACCAATTAAAAGAAATAATCCCGGAAACAATCAAAACAAGATAATATCGGATGTCTTCAGCAGGGAATCCGCGGGCGTGGAAAAGGAGCCGCGGTCGCGGATTTGTAGACATGTCGCCGACAACTCTTTTTGAAACGGCTCGTTCTCTCTCGTCCAAGATCGGAATTGAGCAATTCCAAAGCCTAGAGTTTCGTCTTGAAGTGTAGTTTATTTCATCTTCAGTACTTGACTTCTCATCTTGACTCGAACTGGATATCTACGAGCTTGAATGGCTACAATACGAGCTCGGGCTACTATCAATGACTTGAATGATGATTCATAGCGATCTTTAGCCCTAGCTCCAGTGGTTAGCACATCTTTAGATTTAGGACGAGGCGTCCTTGATGATAGCTCAGATGCTCCCGCATCATTCTTCCCTTCTTGAAAAGAATTCGACCTCGAATCATATTTGATATGAATGATTGGACGATCTTCATAGGCGTCATCCTCTTTGATGCACAACCTCCTCTTGAATGCCTTGAGTGCATAGCTCCACCTTGAGGAAACGATGGATTGCTGCTGGAGTGCATTGCTTTCCTTCATTCCTTTAGCTCCTTTGTCCTTGTCCTTCCTCTTGTCATACTTATCAGTGACCTTGATCTTCCCAACTCCATTTTGCTCAGGCTTTCTTCTCCTTCTTGGTACCCTCCTTGTTGGCAATAGGATCGCCATCCTTCATTCTCATCATACTCCTTTCCAAAATATGCATCATTATATAAAGCCTGAAATCTATCAAAACGGTTAGTAGCATTGTATCTATTAGAATGACGTAAAGGAGCATTAGGAGTGTGATATCGCTCCCTTGGAGCTGGAATTTCAGCAAAGCCATCATGAGCAACTCTTTTATCATACTGCCATGGATATTCCAATAAAAGTTGACAAGCTTGCATAGGCACAACATCACATAAAATATCATCATAATGTTCTAATGTCATGGCTTCCTTAGCATGCTTGTTCAAGTTCCAATCAACACAATCATTAATCCAACGCAGTTTTAAAGGACTAGGGTAGCATAATGTAGCAATTTGCAATTTAGTTTTCAATTCCATGCTAGCAATATTACCACAACTACCTTCATCAATAATCATGTTGCAATCCTCAACTTTATCTAGACAATGAGTTTCTCCTAGAATTTCAACACAATGAGCAGTTTGTACATGCAAATCCTTCCTATCAATCAATGAATCAACATGCTCATAATCAATTTCAACCTCATTATCTAAATCAGTTTTAGGATCATCAATACAAACAACATCATCAATACTATCACCTATTTCATATTCAATCTCAATTTGTTCTAGGTGATTAAGCATATCAGGACAATGATTAATCATATGATTTCTACTTTGATAGTTTAAGCACAAAACATCTTCAATTTTAGTAGAAAGATTAGAAGTGCTCCCTGGGTTAACTTCTTGTGATGGAGAGGCATGCCTTAGATTCCTTTCTGGCTTCTTATCCTTTTCCTTCTTCTTGGCAGCCTCTTTGACTTGACAACTCCAACGCTCAAGCTCGGCTTCTAACTTAGCAAAGCTGTTTTTCACTACCGCTTGCACTCGCGCTTCCACTCGCGCTTGCCATTCTTCTGTAGCCTTCTCTATTTCTTTTTGCTTCTTGGCCTTTGTTCTCCTCTCAATCTTGATGGCCAAGTGCAACAATTCTTCCATGGAGGAGTAACTATACAAATATACTTTGTTAGCTAAATAAGAGTTTAGTATATGAAGATACCTATTCATAGTAGTCTCCTCATTTTCATGCGCATTAGCTCGAACCATAGCAGCCTTTATTGCATTGTATGTCTCCTCTGCTGACATGGTTCCTTGCCTCAAATTATCCAACCTTTGCCTGAGCTTACGCGTGAAATATGGAGGCACAAAGCGAGCTCTCATTAAGGTCTTCATTTGCCTCCAAGTGTTCACAGCTGGATCAAGTGCTCTTCTCCTTTCTTCCTCAAGATTATTCCACCATTTCAGTGCATTGTCGGTAAATTCACGAACAACAAATCTTACCTTTTGGAATTCCATGAAGTTATGACAACTCCAAATCTGCTCAACCTTGGCTTCCCATTCCATATACTCATCCATGTCCCAACCTTCAAATCTTGGAATGTTCAGCTTGACCTTGGCAAGACCAATTTGCTCTAGCTCACGTCCTCTTCTTCTTTGGATATCTTTGTATGGTTGTCAATCTTCACTCTCCATGTACTCCTGCTGATATCCCCTTGGAGGTCTCCTTCTGGGAGAAACTAACCTGTCCATTATCAAAGAAAAGACTAACACAGAACAATGTTAAGTGAGTGTAAATGAAAACAACTCGCAAGTGTTTACTCTCGTATGTTTTCCTCTGCACTCTCTCTCAATTGTCGTTGTAACCAACTTTTCTTTGATGAATTGACTTGTATGGATTAGTAACCCACTAAGTTGAAACTACCTAACTCCTAGCAATATATGAATGATGGTAGAGATGGAGATGGCTAGCGTAGTGCGAGGTTTCGACTGTAAGGTTCTGACTCAAACAAGAGACTGACTCAATGAAAGAAAGAAAATAAGACTCGAAGGCGTTTTGCAAGAATGAGAATGCAAAACAGAGATATGAGTTAAGCTTCGAATTTCAAGAAGAGCCAAAAGGAAGCGTACCTTAACTTGTTCCGACTGATGTCGATTGAAGGATCGAAGACGGAGTCGGGAGGGTTAGGTAATAATTGAGGCTCGTATCTGAAAGGAATGGAAAGGCAAACAGCGACGGTTCCGCGGGCGCGGTCTGAAGTCCGCGGGCGCGGATTTCGAACAGTGGCTTTTGAGGCGGAGCCGCGGGCGCGGCCTGAATTCCATGGGCGCGGCTTGAACCGCGGGTGCGGCTACTGGCCGCGGGCGCGGTTTCTGTCGCGACCTGGTGGTTTCTCGCTTCTGTTCGGGCTCGTTCAACCCGATTTCCTTTGAGTTCTTGAGATCCGACTTAAACAATATCAAACTAGACTTTGACTCAACAAAACGTAAAATAAACTATTGACTTTGAGACTTTTCGATTCTTTTTTTTTTGAATTTTTTTGTTTGATTTTTTTTTGTCTCAACTAAACAAAACGAAATTACAGACTTGATCTGAGATACTATCTCAGAAAATTCGAATTTTAAAATAAAAGAAACTACTAACCACCTTGATTTCCTTGTAGAGAAGATAAGATTTTCTTCCTTGAAGATCTTGGCTTGGGGTGCAAGGACTGAAATTTTCAGCAACTCTTCTAGGGTTTTGACGGATGTGTTTTGGTAGGGATGGATAGATTTTGTGATGGATGAAGGGCTGAATGAATTTTGGGAACAAGGGTGCTCCAAACTCCAATCTTTCGATCTCCACCAACACTAATCGATCCAAGCTTCTTGCACACAACCTGTAATGACTCAACAAGAAATATCAAAGCAATGGAAGACTCAAAATCAATTTCTGAAAGAAACTGACAAACAAGAAAATAAAAGCTGACTCTTTTTTGTGATTTTCTGGATAGGGGGTCTCTTGATGTTCTTGTGAAGACGAATGGTGTCAACACAGCTCTGATACCAATTTCATGCGGGGATAAGCCGCAGTTGCCGACCTAGACACCAAACTCGAATAGGAACTCGAACAGAGAAGAAAAACGGAATTAGATATGAGATGAAAGAAAGGGAAGTTGAAGGATAGGCCAATTGGAACCAAATCAATCAACGATAAAACCCTTGAACTTTAGAACAAGAACCTTACCGAATGTTGAAGAAACCCCAATGGATTACAACCAAACACAATGACTATGGTATGTCAAAGCACCTGGAGGATGCGTTATGAAGCCTCGATAGCACCAACCTTATGGAAGAGATTGACACACACAAGCACAACTAGGGCCAGCTCAACGACAATGCACACAGGGGGCACTCGACTCACAAAAGCACTCTCTTTTGGGAGTAAAACTTAATAACTCTGTATTCAATATCAATCTCGGGGGGGGGGGGGGGGGGGGGGGGCTAAACCTTATATAAGGTTCATAAGGATGCCAATTAAAAGAAATAAAGCAATAAAAGTATTTCCTAAAGATAGCTAAAAACCAATTAAAAGAAATAATCCCGGAAACAATCGAAACAAGATAATATCGGAAGTCTTCAGCAGGGAATCCGCGGGCGCGGAAAAGGAGCCGCGGTCGCGGATTTGTAGACATGTCGCCGACAGCTCTTTTTGAACGGCTCGTTCTCTCTCGTCCGAGATCGGAATTGAGCGATTCCAAAGCCTAGAGTTTCGTCTTGAAGTATAGTGTATTTCATCTTCAGTACTTGACTTCTCATCTTGACTCGAACTGGATCTCTACGAGCTTGAATGGCTACAATACGAGCTCAGGCTACTATCAATGACTTGAATGATGGCTCATAGCGATCTTTAGCCCTAGCTCCAGTGGTTAGCACATCTTTAGATTTAGGACGAGGCGTCCTTGATGATAGCTCAGATGCTCCCGAATCAATCGCATTCTTGTATTCCACTTAGTTCGTATTTTTAATGGTAGCTTTGGAGATCATATAATCATGGAATCTTGATTTCACGTCTAGAAACGTTGGAGAAGGATGTCGTTTAGGACGTTGTGTCCGTCAGGCGCGTTGAAGGGCGACGTTGAAAACTTGCTTACAATGTGGCTGACTGACTTCTATTGACTTTTCATCTTGAACGTGATGCTTTGCTCTTTATCTTGCAAACTTGAGAGCTTTTGTCGCCTTGTTTCTTAATAATGACTTGGGTATCCTATCCCCCCTTGTGATGGTTTCACGATAGTGTTCCGAGTGAGATTATCACATAGTAATCCAAAGACCTCACCTTGCCTGGCGTCGTCATTCTCTTTGTTGTACTCTTATTTAGCTTGAACAATAACAATTCTGAAAAGCTTATCCGATCAAGTGTGATTTAGATCATAAGGACTTTTAGGGAAAGAGCTTAACGAAAGACTTAGGAGGTAATCTCATATTTTACATGCAATTCTTCTACTTTTCAGTTTAGGAGCGTATGTAAAGGTAGCATGCATCTTTATGCTAATTTAATCTTATTTATCATGCACGTTCAGGTGAGATGTGATCATGGAAACTTGGTACTTGAATAAAGATATAGAATAAAGGAGTAGAGAACTTAGCTTATGAGCTCTCATTTGCTCGTGATTAGATCGAGATGCATCATCTATCTATAGCCATTGTAATTGGCTTCTTGGACGTCGTGTTCCTTAGACACCGTCATGGTCGTACCAAACTTGTGGAGATATTACCCCTTGTCATGGAGATGCGAATAAAGCAACGCAGTGTTTCTTGTCTTTGGAGAGGAGTTCGTCTGACGTTGTTTTTGACGTCTCAGAAAAGTGTTGTTTCATGACGTCTTAGCGCCTTGATCGTCTTCTTGGAGAATCTTACATGATCTTTTTAATCCTTAGCTGATTTCCTTGGTCTCTTATTGGCTCTTAACGATTCGCTCATCGGCGTCGTCATCATATGCAAGCAAAAACGATACGACATGCTTAGGTAGATGTACATCATGCTTAATCAAGGTATAAACTTTATGAACTTCTACTTAACCATAAAATTCTGATCTTTTTAGATTCTCATACTATAATCTTGAATCTCAAATAAGAATAAGAAAGATTTAATCTTTAGATCAAGTCTAACATTCTTTTCTATGGTCAATATGCAAATCTAGATATGGAAATCTCATGATAATGAACTTAAGAATTTTCCTTTAGCATGATTTATATGCAACCTAATCTGAATTGGCATGGATATAATCAAATTGAACCTTTTAGAACTCAAAGGAAAAAGATTATGGATAGATATTACCGTTTTGGTGAAAGAGAAATCTTCCTTGCAGAACAAGCAACTTTCTGGATTCTGTAGTCAACTTGTTTATGTCGGCCCGCTCTGTAGAAAATTCGGAATTGCATGATTCCAATTCCATTCGACCTATTTTGAAGTCTAATTTAATCCCTCAAAATTTCATTGAATTTGGACATCGGACGGGAGAGATACGAGATTTGCAAAATTGTGTCGTAGACAGCTACGTGAACCGGGAATGATTTCGGATTTTGATCTTCTTCTTTGATCTTTGAAGGCTCGTTAGGTTTTGGATTTTTTGTGAAGAATAGATGGTTTCTTTTGATGAAAAGAAGGCACTTTTTTTTATCATGCCCCACGATGGGCGCCAATTGTTTGTAGCGAAATTACCAACGAGATGATAACTAAGCAATTGTAGGGCATAAATCAAACTTGACGGTGCAAACCCTTCGTCTAGAAAACACCATTGATGAAAGAGAGAGAGAGAACTTGAGATACTTGTGTATTACTTAGGGAAAAAAGCCTTATTTACAATGATAAGGGAGCCATTTATTTATAGGCAAACCCTAGTTCTACCTTTAAGGAAAAAATCTTATCTTATTCCTTATATCTTTAACCTAATATAAAACAAGGTAAAATATATTCTTTCTAATATCTTTTACTATTTACATAATGAATATTAAATAAAAGACATAAATATACTCATCCGACTTTATCTCGATCTCGACGACGCCTTCATACTCGTTCTTTCTCGTACTTGATGTCGTCTACACGTAGCTCTTCTCGTCGACGTACTTAATCTTCACGTAGGTGACCTTAGAAACTCGTAGTTGATCTCGTAGCTGATCTCGTAGCTGATCTCGTAGAGGACTTCATCTATCTCGTAGATGACCTAATCTATCTCGTAGATGACCTCATCTATCTCGTAGATGACCTCATCTATCTCGTAGATGATGTCGGGGACCATGTTGATGGTGTCACGGTAATGAATGACCTTGGGAGCCTCGTTAAAACCTCTTCTTAGGAAAACCTCGTCGGAAAAACCATGAGAAGAGTAAAAAGAGTACTCCGTGCTGACCTTTGTGATGTCGACGATCATGTTACTTGCTTGGACGTCTTCTATTGGTCACCCCCTCTTCATGTACATTCCAACGCGTTGACCCTACAAACACGTCGCAACTGTAGTGGTATTTATCGGCACAAACAGACATCGTTTGTGCGACGTTCCACCAAATTGGCTCTTAAGGCCTCTTAAGGCCTTTTAAGGCCTTTTATCGTTTACACATAGTTTCGAGTCCCGTTTTGTGTGAGGGAGACCTTATTGGGACTTATATGCCTAATAACACTAATTTGTATAATTTTTTAAAACATAATATAACATCGATGTTGTTGACCATACATATTGAGACAAGTTAGATAATGATGACTATATTGATGTTTACAAAAGAGGTGTTACTTGAAAATTAAAAGGTTTTGATTGGGAGTTACCCACATGGTTAAATATCCCTAACGGTCATTGAAAACAAGTTTCATTCCATGCGAACATCGTTTGGGCGTTGTTCCGCCAAATTGGGCCTTAAGGCCTCTTTAGGCCTTTTAGCATTTACGTGCCTCATTTTGTGCGAGCGAGACCTAATTGATACGTAATATCCTTAATAAGAGTAAGTTGTATGATGTTTTAAACAATAATCAACATCAATGTTGTAGATCATACATATTCCGACAAGTTAGAGAGTTATGACTGTTTGTAGCGAAATTACCAACGAGATGATAACTAAGCAATTGTAGGGCAAAGATCAAACTTAGCGGTATCAATCTCAACACTCAAGAACACGATTAAAATTAGGGTTAATGACTTGTACTTGTATTATTGCTCAAAGGTGGCTGAATGATTAAAAAACAGGCGTTAGCCTCTGTTTGTAGCGAAATTACCTACGAGTAGATAACTAAGCAATTGTAGGGCAAAGATCAAAGAATACGGTATAATCTCAACACTCAAGAACAAGACAGGAAATTAGGGTTGAAACTTTAGCTTGGTATTACTCGAATGACGGCTGATTACAAAGCAGGCGTTAGCCTTTATTTATAGGCTAACCCTAATAATATCTTTAAGGAAACGAGATCTTATCTTTTCCTTTTATCTAAATAACGATATAACAAACTAGGTAAAGATATTCTTTACCATATCTTTTACTAATTACAATAATATAATACAAAATGGGATAGAATATACTCGGTCGACCTAATCTTTAAGAAGAACGAGATCTTTGCCACGTCTCGTCACGTCGACGATATCTTCCTTTCACCTCGTCGTGTTGATGATGTCCTTCTACGCGTTCCACACTCATCGTATTTTAGGCACAAACAACCTCTGTTCAATACTCCCTGGAGCTTGATAATAGAGCCAATCATTCGCAGCGTCTTTCATAGTAAATCTGAAAGCTCTCAGCATGACCTGCTCCTCAGTAACACCTCTTGGCTTCATACTAGAACATATGGCATGGAATTGAGCCAAGTGTTTGTTGGGATCTTCTCCTGCTAAGCCATGGAAGTGTGGTAGCTCATGAATTAAACCAGCTTTTAATTCAAAATTCACACCTTCTTCAATCTCAGGAAACCTCACTGCCAAAGGTTGTTGGTTTAAGTCTGGGGCAGTGAGTTGCCTCATAGTAGGCAATGGCGGTCCATGTCGATCACCCATCACGTTCTCTTGGTTCAGAGTTGCTCTTTGGTTCCGAAGGAACGTCCTTTCAATCTCTAGGTCAAAGGCAACAAGAGATGAATCAGTAGCACGGGTCTGAACCATAAAGGTTCACACCAAACAGTTGATAAGTCACAATTAGCACAGAATTAGAAAAAATTCAATTCCCCGGCAACAACGCCAAATTTGATGAGGCTAAAGTCGTAGTGCCAAATCAAAGAAAACCCTAAACACTAACTAGAGTATAGCAAGTAAGTAGAGGTCGAACCCAAGGGAATCAAAACACCAAATCAATGCAGTCAAGTGAAATGTCAACTAATAATAAGTAACCGAAGGGGGAGGCGGGGGGGGGGGGGGTTTGATTGCAAGAACACACAAGTAACCAGTAACAAGCAGAGGAAGTTTGGGTGAGAATATTATGCGAAGGGGTTTCACCTAGCAAGTATCCACACAACAGTCAATCAAGTTGATCATAGATTTATCTCAAGTTCTATTCAATCCTAGGGAATGTTCCTATTCCAATCTTTAATATATGAGCATGCCAACCGGTCCTGATAATACTTACTATTCAGCAATCAGGGAAACCTCTCAAGATTAGATGAAATAGCAGCAAAGGTCACAGGAATTATAAGGATGCATGCAATAACTTACATCCGTCAAGTATTAACATGCAATCAATTCTCTTTCATAAAAGCAATCAACTACCAGATCAGCGTATATTCCTAGTCTAGCAACAGAAAACTATCAATCAAACTAGGTGATCAAGCTAGCAAAACTAATAGAAATCAATAGATGAAGAACAAGAGAATTAATACAAACCCATAGGAAAAGAACAAGAGTTTAGAAATCTCACAACTTAATAACTGAAGGTTTCAACCGCTAAGCAAAACAATGGAGTTTAGTTCCTGCTCATGGTTGCAAAACTAAATTGTCTGATGGAAAAGATGATGATAAAACAATAGAAAGAACTAGGGTTCTTAAATAGAGTCTAACCCTAAAAATATATGGTAAAAGATAAATCCTAAACGAAATAATAATATAAGGAAAAAGAAATAAAACAAACAAAGGAAAATAAGGAAAGTCCGGAATGTCTTCGGCCTTGTTGTGGCGATCGCCATAGATTCCTGGCGATCGCGGTCTTCATGTAAAGCTCGGCTTTGGTGTCTGTCGCCCCATGGCGATCGCCGTAGAGTCGAATGGCTTCTGTTGAATGATGGCGATCGCCTGGATGGTAGTGGCGATCGCGGTTGGCGTCGCTGAAGCTTCTTCATTCTTCAAGTCTTCAATCTTCTTCGGTTCTGATCTCCATTTCTTCACTTCTTAATAAATATCTCAGAACATAATAATGACTCGAAACACATATGATAATACTCCTAAACTAATGTAATAATCCCTAGTTACGCTATACAAAGTGTAGCGTATCACGTTCCCCCTTTGATGAACGAGGGAACTTCGTCCGATCGGGGTTGGGCAGATAAGTTCTACTTTATCAGGAAGTCTACCTTGGGGAAGGATTGTGCTTTCTTTCTTGAAGAATGGACTCCTTCGAGTACGTTTCTTTATCCCTTATGATTTTCTTTAGGCTTATGCATCTTAACGCTTATTATCGCGTGTGACTTTGTGCGTAGTCGATATCCATGCTATTGTGGCGCGGGAGGAATCAGAGGAGATTACTAAGAAGATCCTGGCGATTCCGTTGGTAGAACGTACCTTTACCGGTCATGACGGGAAGGGATATCGTCTCGCAACCCCTACTCTTTGTCGGGGTGAGCTCTTTTGGCGGATTACACGTTGCTTTTATGTTCTCCTTTGTTTTGTCTCTGTCTTCTGAATGCATTCTCGTTTCAGGTGTTGCGTCTCGTACTCATCAAGAATCTTCTCATGACTTGATTACTGCGAAGAGGATATGCATTTCAGAATAAAAATCAAGAGCCGCGAAGGAAGAGGCGGTTTCTACTCCGTCATGCGTAAAGGAGGAGATTCCACCAGTTGCGGGGGTGCAAGCGCCTTAAGGTGCGTCTCTACGCGTAGGGATGGAGGAATTACTCGCGGATCCTTTGGAGGAGAACGAGAAGGATAAAACAACAGATCCTGGTGCGGCTTCCGTTACGTACGTTGAAGCAAGTGATTTTCCTGCGATAGTATCTCGTCCTGTAGCGCCTGCGTGTAACTTCATCTCTGCGATGCAAGCTTTAAGTTCTACTTCTTCTTGGAATCATTATCTGTCTATGCAAGCTGTGGACGTCTTGGGTGATTCTCTCGTAGCACAGTGGCAGGTGTGTACTTTTTCTTATCTCTTCGTTTCTTCTTGTTGTTATGCCGTTTCTCATCTGTTGGGGTTCTTTTAGGCCTTCCAAGCTTTGTTGTGTTCCTGGGAACGTCTTCATAAGCACTCTGAGTCCGAGGAGACCTTGAAGGGTGAGGTGAATGACCTTAGTAAGAAGATCAAAGATCTCAATAAGAAGGTTGCTCGTCTTACGGCGGTTAAGAAGGATGCTCGTATGGAGGCGTTGGAGACGGGGAAACAGAGGGGTGTGTTGGCGCGACGCATCAAGGTGTTGAATGGAAAGGTCGCGTCCCTTGAGGTTGATGCCGAGGAGAAAGCAAAGGTGTATGAGAAGAACTTGCGAGAGACTAGTACTTACTATTCGTGGTCATCTCGTATTGAGGTTATGGAGGAGTTTCGCGCGGGTCGTCACGTAGATTGGGATGTGGAACGCGAGTGTGGTGAATTTGTTGTTCTTTATCCCGTTCCACCCGAGGGGGTTTCTTTTCTACGTGTACTTTCAAGTTCGCCAGCGATGTGGATGTAGCTTTAGATGGTGGTGTTGTTTCCGAGGATAATGATGTTCCTCCTTCTTCTTAGTAGAAGGGGTTTCATCTTTTTGCTTTTGTGGAACATTAGCTTTTCGCCACGTTCTTGTGTGGCGAATTCTTTTTTTTTTTTTAAATACGTATTGGATGCTTGTTACTTCTTTCTTTACGTAACACTCTTACTTATCTTTGATCTTTGGTGGGACTACTATCCCCTTTTTGCGAATCTGACTCCGAATCTTTATGGAGTTGGGTTCGTCAAATATTTCTTACTTATGACGCATATGTCGATCTTTGACTTCGAGGTTTCGTTTTTTCTACCCCTGGTATCATTGTGGTCATCGCGGCTGCTTTAGTTACGTTGTCGGCTTACATGACGGTTGGGTCCAGCATTTCCTCCGAACCCTGAAGCGAGTGGCGGACATAGGTCAGCGTGTGATTTTTATCAGCTTGTGACGTTACCCCTTACTTTTAAGGTGGGTCTGTTGCCTCACGCTACCGTTTAGGTCGACGTCAAACTCTTTAATCGACGGGCCTATTCATCGTGAGGCGTCCGATTTCTAGATTGTTAGGACTTATGATGTCGGTGGATGCATCCCTGCCGGTTTAGCGTTTTGCCCGTGGATTCATGACTCTCAGAGGGGCCGTGGAAGGCGCAAGTACGCGTTCCTGGAGAGTGGTCGTGGCGATAGGTTTCCCTTCTTCGCTCAGAGGACCGTGTCGGTTTCGTGAGGTGTCGGGCTTCATTCCCCATGACCATTGCCACACGTCGCTAACAATCATGGGGAGCTTCGACTCGGGGTCGGCGGTTCGGCTAACGTTGCATACGCGTAGATGGAGCCTTAAACGCGTATGCTAACGAAATTCGCCCCCGGTGCGGATTTTCGCCGTGGCCTTATTAAGCTTGATGTTGCATCACAGACAGAGAGCAAGTACTTTGAAATGAAACAACTCGGAATGTATTGCATATCGAGCAAGAAAGTGCATACTTATATATTAATGAAGATTTCATGAATTCTGATGAACTAAGACGCCTACCCCTAGTCTCGACGACCCCCTTGTCGTTTCGACGCTAAAACATGCTTGGGCATAACAAAAATCTAAAACATGCATAGGAACAGGTAGAAATCAAATCAACTATCACGTTCTCTAATGGTAATATTTCTTAAGATGTGTTGCGTTCCACGAACGCATCGATGGTATTCCTTCTGGTGTAACGAGTTCGTAGGCTCCTCGCCCTACGACTTGTGCTATTTGGTATGGGCCTTCCCAGGACGCGGCGAGTTTTCCGACGCTCTTATCCTCGGTATTTGGAAACACTTTTCTTAAGACCCAATCTCCTGATTGGAAAGTTCTTGCTTTTACTCGTCGGTTATAGCTCCGGGCAGCGATTTGTTTTTGCGCTGCCATCCTCAATGCTACATTATCTCTTATCTCGTTGATCGTGTCTATCATGAACGTCATCATTGGAGTGTTTCTTTCCTCGAGGAGGGACCGATATCTTTCTGTTGGTACTTCCACTTCGATTGGCAGGACAGCCTCGCAACCATATACGAGGGAGAATGGCGTTCTTCCTGTTGCCCTCTTAGGCGTCGTTCTGTCGGCCCATACTATAGCTTGGAGTTGATCCGCCCAGTTCCCGTTACATTCTTCTATCCTCTTTTTGAGATTGCTTATGATGACTTTGTTACATGACTCTGCTTGCCCGTTCGCTTGAGGATACCTCGGCGTAGGGTAGACTAGGAGTATTCCTTTGTCTTCGCAGAACGACACGATGTTCTTTCTAATGAATTGCGATTCGTTGTCGCATACAATGGTGTGAGGGATTCCGAATCTCATGATGATGTTTCTTTCGATGAAGGAGATGACGTGGGAATCTTTGATGTTCTTGAATGCTTCGGCCTCTATCCACTTGAGAAGTAATCTGTGACAGCGAGCATTAACATTTTTGGTCCTAGAGTTAAGGGCATAGGACCTACTATATCCACCCCCTATTGCATGAATGGCCAAGGAGATGTTATGGAGTGGAGCTTTTCTGCCGGATGATGTGGGATTGGGGCGTGTCTTTGGCAAGCGTCACACCTCTTGACGTGATTCATTGCATCTTGTCTCATTCTGGGCCAGTAGTATCCTGCCGAGTGTGCTTTGGCTGCCAGGCTTCTTCCTCCTGAATGATTTTTGTACTCTCCGATGTGTAGCTCGCGTAGAATGTCTTGAATCTTTTCCTCCGTTGGGCATGTTAAGAATACGCCATTCGACGACCATTTTAGTAATTGGCCCTTGTCTACTACGAAGGTGGTTGCTTTTTGCTTCAATAGCCTCGCGTTGTACGTGTTACCTGGGAGGCGTCCGTGCTGCAACCAATCGTAATAAGGCGTCACCCAGGAGTCTTGACTTCTTACTGCGAGTGTTTGTTCAGGAATTGCCTCTTTGTTGATAGACGCTTTGTTGAGATGGAGGAACGGGATCTTTTGATATTCTCTTGGGTCAATCGATGATCCTAACTTTGCCAACGCGTCAGCTTGCGCGTTAGCGTCTCTGGGGATCTGTCTGATTTGGCAGCTTTCGATCTTCTCGAATAACTCTTTCACCACTTTGACGTACAAGGTCATCTTCGAATCTTTAGTGGCGTAATCACCCCGGACTTGGTTAACTACCAACAACGAGTCACAATAGATATCATGCTTCTGAACTTGTAGGTCGATGGCGACGCGTAGACCATCGATCAAGGCTTCATACTCGGCTTCGTTGTTCGTTGCATTGAAGTCACATCTTATGGCTTGGACGACCCTATCCCCTTGTGGTGATTTCAGAACGATGCCCAGTCTTACCCCGTTCTGGTTCATCGCTCCATCCGTGTGCAAGGTCCACTTCGCGAATTCTACCTTGTTTACCTGCGAGACCGCTTCTTGCTCTAGGGTTGGGCTGAAATCTGCCAGTGCTTGGGATTTGATCGCTTTTCTTCCTTCGTAAATGATGTCGTAGCCGCCGAGATGGACTGCCCACTTCGTCATCCTCCCGGAGAGTTCTGGTTTCTTTACTATGTTCTTCAATGGCGATGTGGTTCTTACTATGATGGTGTGGGATTCGAAGTAGGGTTTCAATTTCATCGACGCCATCACTAATGCCAACGTCAGTTTTTCCATGGCGGAGTACCTCGTTTCTGCTGACGATAGCGTTTTGCTCACGTAGTAGACGGGTTGTTGCTCCTCTCCTTCTTCTCTTACGAGAACGGCGCTGATAGAAATTTCGGATACTGCTAGGTATACGAACAAAGGCTCTCCTTCTTTAGGCTTCGATAGGAGTAAAGGATTCGTCAGATAGTTCTCTTAAGCCCCGAGAAGGCTTCCTCGTGGCGTTCCGTCCAAGAAAAGGACTCGTTCTTCCTTAGAGTGTCGTAGAAGAGTCAATTTTTGTCGGAGTCTTTGGAGATGAACCTGTTTAACGCGGCGAGTCTTCCTGTTAGCTTTTGGATGTCCTTCACGCATCGTGGAGACTCGAGGTCGAGTATGGGTTTAATCTGTTCGAGACTAGCTTCTATTCCTCTTTGGGTCACTACTTACCCGAGGAACTTCCCGGAAGAGACCCCGAAGGAACACTTGGTAGGGTTGAGCTTCATGCTATATTCTTCTAGGACCTCGAACGCCTCCTTTAGATGTGTTACGTGATCTTTTGCTCGCTTAGACTTCACGAGCATGTCGTCTATGTAAACTTCCATGGTGTCCCCTATTTGCTCCTCGAACATCTTATTCACCAGCCGTTGATATGTAGCTCCGGCATTCTTGAGACCAAAAGGCATGACTTTGTAGCAATATATCCCCTGGTTTGTTACTAATGCGGTCTTTTCTTGATCGGCGGGGTTCATCTGTATCTGATGATATCCACTGAATGCGTCCATGAACGTTAGCATCTCGTGTCCTATCGTCGCGTCTACCATGACGTCGATGTGAGGGAGCGGGAAGGAATCTTTAGGACAGGCTTTGTTAAGATCCGTGAAGTCGACGGATACCCTCCATTTCCCATTCTTCTTTTGGACGACTACAACGTTGGCGAGCCAGTCGGGGTACTTTGCTTCTCGTATCTTACCTGTTTCGAGGAGATTTTTGACTTCTTCGTCTACGACTTTGTTGCGTTCGGGAGAGAACTTCCTTCTCTTCTGCTTGACTGGAGTGAACTTCGGATCAACGTTTAGCTTGTGGAGCATCACGTCGGGAGATATGCATGTCATCTCTTCGTGGCTCCACGCGAAGCATTTAACTTTTGATCTCAAAAACGTTATCAGTTCTTCTCTAATTTCTTCAGGGACGTCGGTTCCTGTCATTATGATTCTTTCTGGTTTGGAATCGTCAATGACGACGTCTTCTAGTTCGGGACACTTTGGCTTGACGTACTTAGTGGGCGCTTTGACTTGAAACTCTTTCACTTCGTCTTTCTTGATTCCCGACGTCGTGGTTCCTTTCATTCCGATCCTGTAACATTCTTTAGCCATATAGGGCTCGCCTTTGACTTCGCATACTCCCCAAGGCATTGGGAACTTCAGGGATTGGTGATACGTAGATGGAACCGCTCGCATATCATGGATCCATGGTCTTCCTAAGATGGCGTTATAAGGCGACTCTGCCTCCATTACTGCGAATCGAGTTGGGAGATTGACACCTTGGACCATCGTTTCGAGGGTGATTTCCCCTAACATGTCGGCGATTTCTCCACTGAAGCCTTTCAAACGGATACGCTTCCCGACGACACTGTCGACGGAAAGTCCGAGTTCGAGAATAGCGGAGAGAGCGATGATGTTGGTTGAACTTCCGTTATCTACCAGGATTCTTTTTACTTTGCAATTCTGAATTACCACGGAGATTACCAGGCTATCGTGGTGCTTGATTCTTTCGTCTGGACCTTAAAACGTGATAGGCAAATCGCCATTGACCGCTCTAGAGAGGCGAGTTGGAATGGAGTTGTTTTGTCCTTCGACAGTTCTTGCGAGTCTCTTAGAGTCGGGAGTTGTGTAGGACAGCGGACCTCCTAACACGGTGAAGGCTTCGTTTTGGAGACTCTCGATCGATCCAGAATCTTTCATGGCTTCTTCGGGTGAGGTTGTTCCCTTCGTATGGAAAGATGATACCTTTTTGATCAGGGCCCACGGTGGGCGCCAATTGTTTGTAGCGAAATTACCTACGAGAAGATAACTAAGCAATTGTAGGGCAAAGATCAAATAATACGGTATAATCTCAACACTCAAGAACAAGACAGGAAATTAGGGTTGAAACTTTAGCTTGGTATTACTCGAATGACGGCTCAGATGATTACAAAGCAGGCGTTAGCCTTTATTTATAGGCTAACCCTAATAATATCTTTAAGGAAACGAGATCTTATCTTTTCCTTTTATCTAAATAACGATATAACAAACTAGGTAAAAGATATTCTTTACCATATCTTTTACTAATTACAATAATATAATACAAAATGGGATAGAATATACTCGGTCGACCTAATCTTTAAGAAGAATGAGATCTTTGCCACGTCTCGTCACGTCGACGATATCTTCCTTTCACCTCGTCGCGTTGATGATGTCCTTCTACGCGTAGCTTCCACGCGTTCCACACTCGTCGTATTTTTAGGAACAAACAACCTCTGTTTATAGGCTAACCCTAGTTTTATCTTTAAGGAAACAAGATCTTATCTTTTCCTTCTATCTAATGACGATATAAAAATATGGTAAAATATATTCTTTCTAATATCTTTTACTAATTACATTAAGAATATACAATAAAGAGATAAAATATACTCGACCGACCTCATCTTCATCACAGCGACGTCTTCCTTCTCTCCCGTCACATCAACGTGATCATCCTACGCGTATCTTATTACGCGTTCCTTGCTCGTCGTATTTTTAGGCACAAACAATACCCCTAAGGCGTCTTATAGAGCTTAATGTCTAGTAGATCTGGGAGACGCCTTCTTTCTTCATGGAATGCGTCTTCATTAAACTTAGAATGCGTCGATGATAACGTCACATGGAACTTTTTCTTCGTCACAATGCTTTGATAGTTGTATTTCTTCATCATTTCTGCGCATCCGATGGAGTGCTTCGTAACTTGTGCCGACAACATTCACTTTGATAGTCGTATTTCTTCGTCGATGATATCGATTCATCTTTTACGCAACCTCCAATTCTTCATTTCCTTTTCTCTTATGGAGACTCCACATCTCTACGAGCCAAGGAAGGTTCTTCGTGATTCGGATCGATACTACTTCATGCGCGCCTGTCTCCGGGGAGCCAATTGCGCTCGAAGGATCTTTAATCAACTTATCTCGGGAGTGTCTTGGGGATGTCTTTTGATGAAGGTAGGTCGAATATGGAGGTTTGGCAGCGGAATTGTTTGGATATAGACGTCAAGAATGACTTGACGAATTGGATATGAATGTCGAGAGGGCAACTCGGCAAGCTAAGGTTTTTGAGGGGGTTCGTGAGTGGTGATCGAGGGTTGCTCGAACAAGGGAAATTCTGGGGTCCGAGATGTAGAAGAGAGGGATTAGAAGCTATGGGAACTTTGGGTTCAGGATGTAGACGAAGGGATTAGAAGCCTATGGTGAAGGAGACTAGAAGGTAGAGCCATAAGGGATTTGACGCCTAGTTCAAGAAGATGGAGGAAATCTCGTCTCAACAAAGGTTCTTGAATTCAAAGCTAAACGTGCCTTACAACAATGGAGGCGAAGCCAATATAAAGGAAAGCATAAGGGAGAAACGGCGAAACCTAGGAAAGAAGAGAGGGGGCCGGCGGCTAGGGTTTGGACTAGGCTTGGGCGAGCTTGGGCATGACTGCCAAGAGCCCAATAGGACGGCCCAAACCATGCAAGGCTGGACCACTCCATATTTAGAAACTTTCTAAAAATAGAAAATTCTAAAACGCTAGTAAAACCCGAGACGAACAAATTTCTAAAAACGGAAAGTCTCTGAACATGGGACCGAGACAACAAATCCCAAATAGAGACAAGAAATCCCAAATAGAGACAACAAAAGCAAATAGGGACAACAAGTCCAAATAAAGACAACCTAGTTTGAGACAACAAGATAAGATAGAGACAACAAATACCAAATAGATTGGCCTTGTCTTAATATAGGAGCGGCGCGCCTAGTCTTGGTGGTCTCCGGCGTCCGAGCCCTTGGTGGAGGTTTGTGCCGGCGCTGATGGGGTCTTCTCCGGCAAACCATGGGTGGAGATCCATCTGGGCCCAAGAACGCCGGTGGAAAGTGTGCCAGTGACGTTGGACGCCCGTGGGTGATTTCTGGCGTGTGCGCTTGGGAGATGGAGTCTTGATCCTGAGTTTCTGGGGCGTGAACCTCCGCTTACTCTTGCATGTGATAGGGTGAAGTAGGCATAGGAAGTTGGAGGCGCCATCTTCAAGAGTTGAGAGGAGGAAGGACCTTGGCGCCTCTTGGCTTGTGTAGTTACTTGCCAACGCCTTGGGCACGAAGGATTGCACCGCCTCAGCGATAGCCCTGGCGCATTGCCTAATCATTGGAACGCTGGGAGGCAGAGTGAGAGCCTCCTCTTCTTCTGTAGCTGTGAGTGAGGACAGGGGCGCATCACCCTCCCCCACTTGGTAGTGAGACGTCCCCGTCTCACCGTAATCGAACTCTGGCTCTACATATGGTGACAAGTCTACGACATTAAAATTCGAAGTTCCACCAAACTCTAGTGGCAGATCAACCTTGTAAGCATTGTCTCCAAAAGCCTCCAGAATCTTGAAAGGTCCGGCTCCCCTTGCATGTAACTTGGTTTTCCTCAGGGACGAGAACCTTTCCTTTCGGAGATGTAACCAAATAAGATCTCCCGGTTGGAAGATCATCTCTTTTCGGCCCTTGTTGTGTTGTTTTGAGTATTGCTCAGCCCGGCGTTCTAGCTGGAGCTTCGTGCGCCGGTGTAGCTCTTGCACAAACTTGTCCCTCTTTGTGGCTGGCATACTCTCTTGCTCGCCGAGTGGTCGGGGCACCATGTCCAAGGGAGTTAAGGGATTCACCCCATAAACTACCTCGAAAGGTGTTAACTTTGTTGATGAGTGCCTGGACCTGTTATAAGAGAACTCGACAATGCAAAGTAAGTCTTCCCAACGCTTGGCGTTGGTGCGCAACATAGTCCTTAGCAATGACCCTAGGGTACGATTAGTCACCTCAGTTTGGCCGTCTGTTTGGGGATGATAACTTGTAGAAAACAACAATTTGGTTCCTAGTTTTCCCCATAAGACGCGCCAAAAATGACTTAAAATTTTGTATCACGGTCACTCACAATTGTCCTAGGAATACCATGCAGTCTAACAATATTATCAAAGAATAGATTTGCAATATCTGTTGCATCATTCGTCGTCTTATGGGTATGAAGTGAGACATCTTTGAAAACCTATCAACAACCACAAAGATTGAGTCATTACCTTTTTGTGAACGAGGCAAACCTGTAATGAAGTCCATGGAGATTTCTTCCCAAGGAATGCTCGGAATGGGCAAGGGTGTGTAGAGACCATGGGGGTTTGTTCTCGACTTTGCCTCGTGACAAGCAACACAGTTGTTGCAAAAATTTTCAACCTGTTTTCTCATTTTAGGCCAGAAGAAATGTTCTTTGAGTGCGGCCAATGTCTTGGTAGACCCAAAAGGTCCACGCCCTTCGTGTGCTTCCTGCAAAAGAAGTATCCTAATCGAGGACAAAGGAATACACAAGCGTCCCATTTTATATAGAAAACCATCAATGAGGCAAAAATTTTCCACAACTTGTTTAGCTAAGCAAGATTCGAGAATTGGTTTGAAGTATGGATCTTTGGCATACAATTCTTTTAGCAATGAAAACCCTAAGATCTTAGCTTGAAGTTGAGTTAAGAGGATATACCTGCGAAAAAGGGCGTCGGCTACCACATTCTCCTTACCTTTCTTGTGGACAACAACATAGGGGAATGTCTCCATGAATTCTACCCACCGAGCATGTCGTCGTCCTAAAGTTGCCTGACTCTTTAGATATTGTAATGCAGCATGGTCAGAGTGGATGACAAACTGTTTTGGCCACAAATAATGTTGCCAAGTCTTCAAAACTCTAATAAGGGCATAAAGTTCTTTGTCATAAGTGGGGTAGTTCAGCGTTGCCCCACTTAATTTCTCACTGAAGTAGGCAATGGGGCGCTTTTCTTGGAGCAAAACACCACCAATGCCAATGTTTGAACCATCACATTCGACTTCGAAAGTTTTGTCGAAGTCGCGGAGTTGTAGTAAGGGAGCCTCACACAAACAGGTCTTGAGCTTCTGAAACGCAACTTCATGTGTTTCGAGCCACTCAAATGTGCATCCCTTCTTTGTCAGCTCGTGGAGAGGAATAGCAATGGTGCTGAAGTCACGAACAAATCGTCTGTAGAACCCGGCTAAGCCCAAGAAGGATCGTACCATTGTACTTGTAGTAGGCTGTGACCATTCTTTGATTGCTCGGATCTTCTCTTCATCCACCGTGAGGCCGTCTTTGGAGACCACAAATCCCAAGAAAATTGTGCTCTCGGCCACAAAAATGCACTTCTTCAAATTTGCAAATAATTGTTGTTTGCGAAAGCATTTGAGCACTTGTTTCAAATGTTCTGTGTGCTCTTCTAGGATGCGGCTGTATACCAAAATGGCATCAAAATAAACGACGACAAACTTACCAAGGAATTGGCGCAACACATGGTTCATTAGGCGCATGAAAGTGGATGGTGCGTTGGTGAGTCCAAAGGGCATAACCAATCACTCATAGAGGCCATATTTTGTCTTGAATGCCGTCTTCCACTCGTCGTCAGCCTTCATCCTTATTTGATGGTAGCCACTCTTCAAGTCAATCTTTGAAAATATGGTGGCACCATGCAGCTCATCTAGCATATCATCCAGTCGTGGAATGGGATGTCTGTACTTGACTGTGATTTGGTTGATTGCTCTGCAATCCACACACATCCGCCATGTTCCATCCTTCTTTGGAACCAAAATCACTGGTACTGCACAAGGGCTCAAACTTTCTCGAACATAGCCTCTGTCAATGAGCTCTTGCACTTGTCGTTAAAGCTCATGTGTTTCTTCTGAACTGGCTCTGTAGGCGGCCCTGTTTGGTAGAGAGGCTCCGGGCGCAAAGTCTATTTGATGCTCAATGCCTCTTACCGGGGGAAGTCCGTCTGGTAGTTCCTCAGGGAACACATCTTTGTAATCCTGCAAAACAGATTGTATGCAGCTAGGGAGGGTAATTTATTCCTTTTCAGTTGAAATGCACAATTTAGGACATAAAAGGAAACATGGAAGCCGAGATCCTCTCCTGCACAATTAGACATTCCGACGAGTAACAGTGTACAAAAACGAACTCAAAACAAAGAAATCAAGCAAGTGTAATCGCCTATACAAAATCTAGTCAAAGCACTCGTTGGGTGACTACTTTGGCTGGCCGTATGGCGGTTAGGCAAGCTTGTGTTTCTAAGATATACCGAAATAGATGCAAGATAATGTAGCAAGTCTACAAGCAATCAAATCAAACACAATTGCAAGAGAAGTAGCATGCAAGACAAAGGCAAACAAACAAGCGACTCTAGACGGTGATGAGAAGCGAATATGGATCGAACCAAATCGGTGTAGGCTCAAGGGTTACCGTATTTGGGTTATGCCTTGGCCGAACTAGGAGCCTTTTTGACTGTTTTTTTATTTATTTATAATATCTCGAAGATATGATTTGATTTGATTTGGTTCGAGATATTTGAAAGTCAAGATATGCAAGATATGACTATATTTTCGGCCAACTTGAAAGATACCAAATATTCTAACAAGATACTAAATCTTAACAAAAGGAAAGACAAGATATGCAAGATCCTAACTATAAAATCAAGCAAATAATTCGGCAATCCTATGCTCAAGGCTAGTATGATCAAGATAAATATGGTAAGATTCTTTGCAAGGAAAGCTTAGAATCAGCCTAGGGTTTGATAAAAAAAATTGTGAATTTTTGAATTAATTGGCCAAAAAGCCGTGAGGAAATGGGTGTGAGAAAAAACAAATTCTGCACAAATGGATCGAAGTCGATGATGGAAGACGAGTGAAATGACAAGATAGATTGTAAAGACAATAAACACTTACAAGATAACTTTGCTTTGATGCCAGTTGATGCGCGCCTGTCTCCGGGGAGCCAATTGCGCTCGACGGATCTTTAATCAACTTATCTCGGGAGTGTCTTGGGGATGTCTTTTGATGAAGGTAGGTCGAATATGGAGGTTTGGCAGCGGAATTGTTTGGATATAGACGTCAAGAATGACTTGACGAATTGGATATGAATGTCGAGAGGGCAACTCGGCAAGCTAGGGTTTTTGAGGGGGTTCGTGAGTGGTGATCGAGGGTTGCTCGAACAAGGGAAATTCTGGGGTCCGGGATGTAGAAGAGAGGGATTAGAAGCTATGAGAACTTTGGGTTCGGGATGTAGACGAAGGGATTAGAAGCCTATGGTGAAGGAGACTAGAAGGTAGAGCCCGAAGGGATTTGACGCCTAGTTCAAGAAGATGGAGGAAATCTCGTCTCAACAAAGGTTCTTGAATTCAAAGCTAAACGTGCCTTACAACAATGGAGGCGAAGCCAATATAAAGGAAAGCATAAGGGAGAAACGGCGAAACCTAGGAAAGAAGAGAGGGGGCCGGCGGCTACGGTTTGGACTAGGCTTGGGCGAGCTTGGGCTTGAGTGCCAAGAGCCCAATGGGACGGCCCAAACCATGCAAGGCTGGACCACTCCATATTTAGAAACTTTCTAAAAATAGAAAGTTCTAAAACGCTAGTAAAACCCGAGACGGACAACTTTCTAAAAATGGAAAGTCTCCGAACATGGGACCGAGACAACAAAAGAAAATAGGGACAACAAGTCCAAATAAAGACAACCTAGTTTGAGACAACAAGATAAGATAGAGACAACAAATACCAAATAGATTGGCATTGTCTTAATATAGGAGCGGCGCGCCTAGTCTTGGTGGTCTCCGGCGTCCGATCCCTTGGTGGAGGTTTGTGCCGGCGCAGATGGGGTCTTCCCCGGCAAACCATGGGTGGCGCTCCATCTGGGCCCAAGAACGCCGATGGAAAGTGTGTCGGTGACGTTGGACACCGGTGGGTGATTTCTAGCGCTTGCGCTTGGGAGATGGAGTCTTGATCCTGAGTTTTTGGGGCGTGAACCTCCGCTTACTCTTGCATGTGATAGGGTGGCGTAGGCATAGGAGGTTGGAGGCGCCATCTTCAAGAGTTGAGAGGAGGAAGGACCTTGGCGCCTCTTGGCTTGTGTAGTTACTTGCCAACGCCTTGGTCACGAAGGATTGCACCGCCTCAGCGATAGCCCTGGCGCGTTGCCTTGTCATTGGGGTGCTGGGAGGCAGAGTGAGAGCCTCCTCTTCTTCTGTAGCTGTGAGCGAGGACAGGGGCGCATCACCACTTCGATGCTCATGATATCGGACGCCTAAGATCCATTGTTGAGCTGGGTCCGGAGGTGAAGATCGAAATTCTCCCTGGCGCTTGGCGAGTACTTGGTGCTCTTGACGACGTCGTAGACAAATATGGTCTAGATTTGGTCGCGGCGGAACTCGTCCATTCCTTGTCGATCTCCACTTCTTCTCATTGAAGGTTATTCTTCAAGGTCAAGCAGAAGAAAACTCGTATTGCTTTTGAGAAGAGTACAACCGATCGAGGTTGGGCTGAAGTATTTTACTTCGTGGAGAGATCCTCCCTTGGAGATGAATGCTCTTGGCTTATAGAGGATTGGAATCCTAAGAGTAAGTCCTCTTATTTCATTCGGTGAGCTTTTACTTTTTATCTCCTACGCGTCAACACCTTAGTTATCTCTAGAATTTTATGTCTATGCTTACTGTCTATTTCCAACTATTATGCTTACTCTCTTTTTGGAGCCAGAAATTTCAGCTTCTTTTCCAATATTCTCTCTTGTTATATGACTTAGAATAAAAATTGTATGAATTCCAATATGGTTGTTAACATTCATATTCATTTTGCAGATTCTCGCTTAAACTTATATTTTGACCTTTATATGATTGCTTACCAAGTCAAAATTCATTCTATATTTCATTCTACTATTCCTATAATTTATGGCTACTTGTACCTCTGTCATTTAATCTGTAATATCTCCAACCATCTTGTCAAATTAACCCTTAATGACTTCTTTGATATTAAACCACCTGCTTGTTTCTTTTATTTTGTTACGGAGGAGAAGGAAACTCACCAGATTGGCACTGACCTTCACCCTCGATCCCTCAACGCCACGTATCAGTCTCACCGCTTATACTTTGCCTTGCATTTACTCAGGTTCCATGTGTATCTAAGAGATCAACAACTCATCATTGTTTTGTATTTTGTCAACCCTCACAACTTTTTATTATTTTTAAAAAAAATTCTTTTTGTCCTCTACCATGGTTTTAGCCTTAGTCTGTGGTTTTTCCTTTACCAGTTACCACATTATAATTTTTCTAACCATTTGTATGCATCAAGTTTGGGGTTTGCCCAACTTGAGTGCATTAGATTAATAAGTGTCTTGCCCCTTGATCGCAATGTAATCCCGAGAACCTCTACTGATCTAGTTCACTAGTTCTTCTGGTTTGTTGGTGAGGTCTTCTGGTCTCCTTTTTTTCCAGCATTTCATACTCTGTATTACACAACTTATTACAAACTATATATACACCCTATTATACCCTATTATATACTATATATTTTACATTACACATTATATCAAAACTACTATACAAATCTATTACATACTATATATAAACTCTGTTATACCCTATTATATACTGCATCTTTACATTACACATTATCTCAAAATTACTATGAAAACCATCAATACAAACTCGGATCTGCAACTTACATACTTTAATACTTTCTCTTACAAACCTCCTTTTCATACTACTAATCTCCTACATACCATATTATCATTTTGCAACATGCAAATGACAACTTTGATCAACAAAAACTATCTTTCCAGACTTCAAAACAATAACTTGATCATCTATAGAAAAGTTATAGAAAATGATCATTTGTCAAACTTTATATTTTTTGTAGAAGGTTTTTTATGAAGATTGCATATTGGAACTGTCTTGGCATTAGACGTACAAACTTTTGGACATAAATTTTCTTTATTAGGAGGACTCACAATATAGATCTTTTCTGTTTAGTAGAAACTAAATTTAACGAACCTTTATCATCGCAATTTTTAGGCAAAATTGGTTTCCGAAACTTAACTATATCACCTTCGGATGGAACAAAAGGGGGTCTTTGGCTTCTTGCCACAGACTTTGATGAAAATCATAACATTCAAATTCTTTTTCATGGCTTCAATACTATAGTTGTACAATATGCTGACTCCACCAAAAGCTATATCATACTTTCTTTATGCTCCCAGTAAGGAAAATGAAAAGAATGAATTTTGGAACTTTATTTCCCAGATTATTGAAACCCACCAAGAGTCGTTAATTATTATTGGAGATATGAATGATCTATTATCTCCAGATGATAAGAGGGAGGGTGTACAACCTACTTCACATCGTTTCACACGGCTTAATAATTTCATTACTAAACATGGTCTTATTACTCATAATGTTAATGGTTTTCCTTTTACCTGGAGAAGATCAAGTATTAATATAGATACTACCCTAGAGAGATTAGATAGAGTTTTCATTCATCCAGATATTCTAAATTACTATAATAACCTACATATGGAACATCTTCCCTTTACTACCTCAGATCATTTTTGCATTACATTAGAATTAGGAAACAAGCGTACTCATAAAAATTATCCATTCATTTTAGAAAATGCACATCTTGCTAATCCAAATTTTGAAAAAATGGTTCACAAGATTTGGAACTCCCATACACAAGGTTCTTTTATGTTTCAGTTATTTTCAAAACAGAAAAATATCAAGCAACAATATAAAACGTGGGCTCGTCGGAATGTTCATAATATCCAATTCCAACTAAAACAAACAGAAGATACTCTTAAATTTCTCCAAAATCAAAATAACATTTCTAATCCCAATAGCAACACACACAGAAAATATATGAGATATATTGGAAAATACAATAAACTACTAGCATTTCAACACACATATTGGCAGCAACGAGCTAAAATTAAGCATTTAACAGATATGGATAAAAACACAAAATATTTTCAAAATATGATCAAAATTAGAACTTTTAAACAAAAAATTAATTGCTATGAATCTTTAACCAATATAAAATATTATACTCAGTCTAAAATTACTCAAGAAATTACTAATGATCTTAAATCAAGATTTATGCCTTCAAATACTAATGATATTTTAGGTCGAGATCTTAATATGATTCCTAAACTCATTACGGAGGAAGATAATAATAAACTTCTAAAACAACCTACTGCTGAAGAAATTAAAGTTGTAGTTTTTGAACTACCAAAAAACAAAACTCCTGGACCACATGGATTCACTACAGAATTCTATCAAAAATATTGGCATTTCACCTCGAAACTCTTAATTTCGGCCATTCCATCTTTCTTTCATTCACGTATTCTATTATCAGATTGTTCTCACTCATTCATTACATTAATTCCAAAAACAGAAACTCCAAGTACTATCAATCATTTTAGACCAATAAGTTTATGGCAAACCGTTTACAGAAACTTCTCCGTGAAATTATACACCCATGTCAAGGAGCATTTGTGCAGGATCGATCAATCTTTGATAATATTTTAATTTCCCATGAAGTATTTCACTCCTTTCATAAGAAAAAGAAAGGTACAAGAGGATGGATGTCATTAAAATTAGATATGGAAAAGGCTTACGACAAGGTACAATGACCTTTTTTAATAAAAAATTTGCAAAAATTTGGATTTCACAATAATTGGATTAATAGAATTATGACTTGTATCAAATCTGTATCTTTTTCAGTTTTGGCCAATAATATTCTCGGGCCAACTTTCAAACCTAACTGCGGGCTCCGACAATGTTACCCAATTACACCTTTCCCCTTTATAATAGTTATGGAATATCTGGCTCGAACCCTCCAAATTGAAGCCGACAAGAGACAACACAAGGTCGGTATCCAATTATCCCAACATGGTACTCGGATTACATTTCTCTGTTTTGCAGTTGATACTCTTATTTTTGCAAATGCAAATATTACAAACATGAATTTCATAAAAAAGACATTGGAAAGACTTACTAATATATCTGGACTAGCAATCAACTATCACAAAAGTAATTTCCAAACATCTCTAATCAACAAAAATAGGCTCTAGCTTCTATTTTAAATCTACAAACCACAAACGCAATGGAAAAATATTTAGGTATCCCGATTGTTCAAGGTAGTTAAAAGTGACTGTTTTGAATACGTTCTGCAAAATATGACAAAAAAACTTTCTAAATGGAAAGCTAACTCCATTTCCCAAGCAGGACGGGCTATACTTATCCAATCTAAAATCCTTTCAAAAGCAAATCACTTCATGCAATGTTTTTCACTTCCTACTAATATTTGTGATAAGATGGATAAAATAACTAAACAATTATTTTGGAATAAAGACAACTCTTCTTACCGTCCATTAGCCTCTTGGGACAAAATCTGTAAACCTAAATCACAAGGCGGTCTTGGTCTACATAAATCTAAACATATAAATGATGCCTTGCAGATGAAACTTTTATGGAAATTATTAACTGACCCTCATAATATTTGGGTGAAAATTATTACACAAAAATATCTCAAAGATGATTCACTTTTAACATATTCTAAAAGAAATATGAAACAATCTTGGCAATTTTCGAGACTACTACATCTCCGTAAAGTTTTTCAGGAAGGACTCCTATGGCAAATTGGAGATGGTAAATCTATTAAATTCTGGACTGACTACTGGTTACCTAACATAGACTTAAAGAGTTATCATAACCCTGTTTACGCTGATATTAATGAATCAATACATACTTATATCACTGATGATAAAAAATGGAATATTCAACGCCTGCAAACTTTATTACCTAACCACATTACAGACCAAATACATATATTCCAAAACATCAACATCGATTTTTTAATGTGGAAATTAAATTCCTCTAGTAAATTTTCTACTGCTTCAGCTAGATCGCTGTATGAACGTACTAATTTATAACAACCCAATATTCTCTTCGAGTGGTTATGGAAGCAAAAGTTACCACCTAGAATTAAAAACTTTCTCTGGAAAGCCATTTCTGACAATCTACCAACCACATAAAGACTAAATAGATATTATAACAGGGTTCCACCATATTGTTCAGTTTGCAATCATATTCAGAAGGATACTAATCATTTTTTCTTTCAATGTCCAAATACAACGAAGAACCACAGAAAATTATTTCGTCTACTCAATATCCAATTTCAAGTACCTAAGAATGAACCTTTTACACAATTCATTACAGAACTAATGGTTGATTCAACTTACAAAAATCTAATTAAACCTCTTATTTTCATTTGGTATGAATTATGGATTTATAGAAACAATATTGTTTTTTTGAAAAGTAATCGAGATAACAGACTTCCGGCAGATATTGCATACTTTAAATTTCAACAATGGGAGAATATGCAAACCAATGAAAAAGGTCTTAAACAACCACAAAAAAGAAATAGATCAAAGAAAAATAATCGAGTGTGAAAACCTCCTCCACACAACTGGATTAATGTAAATTTCGATGGATCGTTAAAAAATGGTAATGAAGGGTTTATATCTTGCATAGCTAGGAAAAATGACGGAACAATTATATTTGTTGATAATCTACAAATTCACCGCCATTCTCCTCTTTGCATTGAAGCACTGGCTGCTTTTCATGCTATAAAAACAATTTCTTTGTTTCGTCTTAAAAACGTTATTTTTGAAGGTAATAATCTTACAGTTATAAACTCTATCAAACAACAATGGAAAATTCCTTGGACAATTTCAACAATTATTTCTGACTTTCGAAAATTACTTCTTTTCAATCATATCATTGTTTCAGAGAAGCTAATCAGGCCGCTGATTTCCTTGCCAATAAGGATGTGAACATTCTTGTTTTAAAATTGGCTATGTTTTCTAGTAGTCTGTCTTAACCTGATGTTAATATCAGGAACCTAAGGGATAATTTTGGATTATACGGTTGTAATCCATCATTTCGGTCATTCTTAAGGATCGTCTCTCGAGATGATCAGGGATTGTCGGTGTCCTGAGACACGGTCTCCCGACTCTTGCCTAATATAAAAAAAAAAATTATCTACAGGAAAGGAGACCCTATAAGTCAACTATATTCCGCACAAAGTTGACTTGAGACTCCATTTAATTACTTAAATGCAGAGATCGAGGTTGAAATTTGGGCTGGTAGAATAAATATACTCACTTATTCAACTCCATGATAAATTCAAAATCTAGTTTGTACTGCGTACCATACTCTTATACATACATGATTAAAATTATTTGATTTTTTGTACTAAAATTGTTTAATACCACGATTTGAAAATTGCATGTATAGATTCCATGGGGACGTTGTCGAGGTCACCCCTTGAATTTAGGGTTTGGCTGCAGCGGCGGACAGCGCTATTAATTGGCCCTTTTTATTGATTAAAGTAGGTGAAAATCACCGAAATCAGGGGTTTGTCCACTAATTTAATTTTAATTTGTAGGAAATGTATAAAAGCATTACTCACACTTGCATCATATAGTACTCCCTCCGTCCCTTATTGATCTTCTCATTTGTTTTTAAACCATTTATCGAGATATGTATGTTTTGTAACGTTAATATCTCTAAATGTATAATGATAAAAATTATAATTTTTTTATATTGTCAAAGTATTCATTGAGACGAATCAAACGAGATCTCACATGTATATATTTATTTCTTTATATTGGAAAAAACGAGAAGATTCTCTCGGTTTGTGAATAGTGTTAAAAAAGAAAATGAGCCTTATATTATGGGACGGAGGAGTAATTGAATGGCTTTGTGATCCTTCTTTTGATAAATATATAATCCAAATCCTACATGCTTATGTGTGATGCTACACAGAGCCAAATGAATCTATATATACCTTAAAGTAGAGATATTTGAAGCTCTTTCATTAATTTTAGCTTTTAACAAGACTTTTTGGGCCCGCGTTACGCGCGGGTTTTACGGCCAATAAAACTTCACACCTTGCAGAACCGAAAAGTAGAAAATGATGATAAGTTTCATACAAATCCATTATAGACATATGTTGGTGGGTCAAAATCTTTATTTGAGTGACATATTCGTAAAGGTAGAAAAGAAATAATAAAAGAAAAAAAATCAAGAAAATACATAAATTTGAAACAAAGCATTAAAAGCATAGTGATTAATTGTAGGAACCCCTAATTTTTTAGTATATTAAGATTAAGATGTTTATGTGTAATTTTGTCATTAATCCTTAAAAATTAAAGTATTGATTTTGTTTATGCTTATATAGTTATATGTAATCTCCAACAAAATTATTTAACTTTTTTTCTTTTTTGTTTTATACAAATGGATACTAAAATGAAATTTTATCATTTTCACTACTTAGTACTTACCCCTTACAAACTATTTCATTCTTTAAAACTAAATCTACTCCCTCCGTCCCAAAATCTTAGTCCTACTTTCCTTTTCGAATGTCCCGAAATGTTAGTCTTATTTCTATTTTTGGCCATAAACTTCTTCCAATTATACCCTTACTCATATTATTTTATTCATATCCCAACATTACTTTATCAATCAAATCAACCATCTACATCATCTTCTTCAACTACATTTTCACCATTAATATCATCAACCACCTTCAACCCTGTTTGTGCCTAAAAATACGACGAGCAAGGCACGCGTTCTGAGCTACGCGTAGGTCGACCACGTCGACGTGACGAGATGTAGCGAAGGTTCTGTTTGCGTGGATAACATAGTCGGCCGAGTGAATGTAGTCCTATTTCTGTATGATATTGTTGTAATTGGTGAAAGATATTAGAAAGAATATCTTTTACCTTAATTTTATATCGTCATAGGATAGAAGGAAAATATAAGATCTCGTTTCCATAAAGATAAAACTAGGGTTAGCCTATAAATAAAGGCTAACGCCTGATTTGTAATCATTCAGCCACCACTCGAGTAATACACAAGTTCAAGTTCCAACCCTAATTTTCCATATCGTTCTTGAGTGTTGAGATTATACCGTAATCTTTGATCTTTGCCCTATAATTGCTTAGTTATCATCTCGTTGGTAATTTCGCTACAAACAATTGGCGCCCACCGTAGGGATTGATTAAAGAAGTGTCGTCTCTCCACACGAAAATAACTTCTTTTTTGCAGGAAAACCATGACAAGCCCGACGAACAGCCTGCGTAACAACGAGAAGAGATCTGAGGAAGAAGATCTCGCGACGACGTCTTTCGTTCCAGGCAGCGAAGAAGTAGGAAAGGCTCTCGAAGAGACTCCCACCGCTCCAAAGACCATAATTCCCAGCGAAGAACGAGGAGCAGACGGCGAGGTAACCAACGTGGCCACCGTCCGAGTTCAGTTCGACGCCCTCCATAAAGCTTGGAAGAAACCAAAAGTGCCAGTGAGGAGACCACATCAGAGCTCGCCAAAGAGAACGAATGGCCGCGTTCCATAATCAAAGAACTTAAGGCAGAGTCTGCGAGACCACGCACCTATGTTCGTAGTCAGAGTGTCATTCGACACCTCGACATGGACGCCGTCGCCGAAGAGGGTGAGGTTTATGGATTTCAAGGGTATCGCGACGATATTCCCCTCAGAGAAACGGCTCCGAAGAGGAAGCCCGAGGAAGATATGACTCCAAGCGTCGTTGCCACATTCGTGGCGCAACAAGTCGGTGCCTTAAGGAGGGAGATGATGTTGACGCCCGGAGCACCTAAGTCTATCATCCCTGAACACGAGTTCAGATACCAGGAAAGCCCCTTTGTCAGCGCCATCGCCGCCCAGAAGATAGCTAAGAAATTCACCGTCGTTGATCTCCCCATCTATGACGGATCCGATGACCCGGAAGAGCATATCTTACTCTATAAAGCCAAGCTCTCCACGAGTCCAATCGAGCCGGAGCTAAGAGAGACAATGATGTGCAAATTTTTTAGTTCGACACTAAAAGGTCCGGCATTGACATGGTTCATCCACCTCCCCAAGGGAAGTATCTCGTCCTATGCTGAACTCTCCAACATGTTTCGCTTACAATTCGCCAATAGTAAGATGTTCGCAAAGCAACCCTCAGATCTCCACAATATGCGCATGAACAAAGCCGAAACCATAAGGGCCTTTATGAAACGTTTCAACGATGAGAAGATCTCCATCCCGGATTGTAGCGAGTCTACTGTTGCCGACGCATTCAGGCGTGGCTCGAGATAGCGACCTATACAAAGAATTGACGAAGACTCGTCCCAATTCGTTCGCCGCAACAAGAGAAAGAGCTATGGAAGCTATGCACTTAGAAGAAGATCTTCTGAGACACGCCGAGGAAAATCCCCGATCTCCGCGTAGACGATCTCCTCCGCACAGGAATTCTCCCCAGCGTCGACATAACGACCTCCATCAGGAGCGAGGAGAACGTCACGATAGGAGAAATAAACCATTCCAAAGAGTGCAACCCATGGTGCATAGTGTGAGCGAGGTCGATAGCGTTTATATGGTCGATAGAGATATCCCCATGAAGACTGATGCGTTGCGAGTTATGAGCGCCATGGAGGGATTGCGCGACGTACAATGGCCAAAAAGGCCAAACCCAGGGAGAAGACCCGGAATGGGGAAGGGATATTGTGAATTCCATAACGACACAGGTCACACCACAGATGGTTGCTACACTCTGAGGAAAGAGGTATTGAAACTGTTGAAGAGGGGAGATTTGAGAGATTTGCTCTCCAGAGAAGGAAAGAACGCGTTCGAAGGGGTAAAGAAAGAAAGGAAGTCTCCTACTCCTCCTCCACCGCCATCAGGTCATACCAGAACAATACATACCATCCTCGGAGGCTCCTCCGCAAGCGGCTACACTGTGTCCGCCGCTAGAAGAAATATCAAGATTCTACGCGATGAGAGCGATATGACGTGAGTCTATCACGTTCGTCCTACTAGAAGAAGCTATCCGATTACGTTCGAAGAACCAAGCGAGATCGTGGAGAATCACGATGGATTAGTCATCTCCCTCACCGTCAACAATTGCCTGGTTAAGAGAATCCTCGTCGATAATGGAAGCTCCGCCAATATAATCACTTCGTCCGCTATTAAGGAGCTAGGACTTTCTAGTGACGACGTGGTGAAGAAATATGTCCCCTTGGTGGGATTCAGTGGAGAGGTGGCAAAAATGCTGGGAGAGATCACGTTAGTGACCTTGGCCAAGGGTATCAACATACAAGCGAAATTCGCAGTTATGGTGATCGATTCGCCTTATAATATCATCCTAGGAAGGCCATGGCTGCACGACATGAAGGCCATACCTTCAACGTACCACCAACCCCGTGGGGGATCCAGGAGATCAAAGGAGAGCTTCAAGTCGCAAGAGAATGTTACAACATTGGGATAAAGAACACCACTAAGGCAGCATTGAGTAAAAAAGAAGAAGCATAGCAATCAGAGGACCACAAAGAGCCAGCAAGGTACGTGAAGTGTCAAGTCTACGCATCGGAAGAGAAGATTGGTTAGAGATCAAGGCACGCGCTGATACGCTGCACTTTGTATAGCGTAACTACGGGTTATTACATTAGTTTAAGAGTATTATTATGTGTTTCGAGTCATTGTTATGTTCTGAGATATTTATTAAGAAGTGAAGAAATGAAGATCAGAACCGAAGAAGATTGAAGACTTGAAGAATGAAGATGCTTCTACGACGCCAACCGCGATCGCCACTACCATCCAGGCGATCGCCATCATTCAACAGAAGCCATTCGAGAAGAAATCAGCGACCGCGATCGCGGGTGATATGGTGGCAATCGCGGGTATTGCACTTGTTGGGCTGAAGTGATGGGCCGATGGATTGGGCTTAATTAAATCAAGCTAGCTGCTGGCCATTTATGGAAGCAAGCAGCTCAAATCAATTTAGCCGAGCTCTCCTTTGTTACGGATTTGCTTCCTTTTGTTTTATTTTATTTTATTTCCTTATTTATTATTTCCTTTTAGGATTTATCTTTTACCATATATTTTTAGGGTTAGACTCTATTTAAGAACCCTAGTTCTGTCATCATTTTCCATCAGACAATTTAGTTCTGCAACCATGAGCAGGAACTAATCTCCATTGTTTTACCTAGCGGTTGAAACCTTCAGTTATTAAGTTGTGAGATTTCTAAACTCTTGTTCTTTTCCTATGGGTTTGTATTAATTCTCTTGTTCTTCATCTATTGATTTCTATTAGTTTTGCTAGCTTGATCACCTAGTTTGATTGATAGTTTTCTATTGCTAGACTAGGAATATACGGTGGAATTCCTTGTCATTGTAGCATTCATATCTGCATGATCTGGTAGTTGATTGCTTTTATGAAAGAGAATTGATTGCATGTTAATACTTGACGGTTGTAAGTTATTGCATGCATCCTTATAATTCTTGTGCCCTTTGCTGCTATTTCATCTAATCTTGAGAGGTTTCCCTGATTGTTGAATAGTAAGTATTATCAGGACCGGTTGGCCTGCTGATATATTAAAGATTGGAATAGGAACATTCCCTAGGATTGAATAGAACTTGAGATAAATCTATGATCAACTTGATTGACTGTTGTGTGGATACTTGCTAGGTGAAACCCCTTCTCATCATATTCTCACCCAAACTTCCTCTGCTTGTTACTGGTTACTTTTGTGTTTCATACAATCAACCCCCCCCCCCCTTTGGTTACTTGTTACTAGTTGATATTTCACTTGACTGCATTGATTTAGTGTTTTGATTCCCTTGGGTTCGACCTCTACTTACTTGCTATACTCTAGTTAGTGTTTAGAGTTTATTTCTTAGATTTGGCACTACGACTTTAGCCTCATCACGCGCCCTCCGACGAGTCGCAGAAAGAAAGACATCTTCGTGGTCTAAAGTTCCAAAAGTTAAGGGGTTAAGGCGTCAAAAACCTCATAAGAGTAAAGTAAAGTTCGAAGAGAAAGCTAGGGGTAAAAGATCAGTCCCCAACGCGACGGGAAAAATCAAGATCATCAAACGAGGTAAAAAGGACAGTATCAATCTACCAAGTAAGTACAAGCAAAACCTCCAAGTAAAGAGACAACAGAAATTCACGGCAAAAAGTGACAACTTAAGTTACATGTTCCTGAAACACCACCCGCCATGAATCAAGATCCACCAAAGTGATAAGAACTTCCGTACCCTCTAGTGTCATCTTCTTTCGTCTTTTCTTGCATGAGTAGAATTAGTTCCTTTAAAAGTTTCAATAAGATAGCGTCATTATCTTAGGGTCGAGACAACAAGGGGTCGTAACGACTAGGGGTAGGCGTCGATGTCGTATTTTATTATTCCATGATGCATCTTTCTATTAATATATGAGTATACTCTTTTTTCTCCGATGTGTTAAAGTATGCTGAGTTGTTTCGTTTCTGAATTACTTGCTTAATGTCTATGACGTAACACAAAAGCTCAAAAAGGCCGCGGCGAAAATCTGCGTCGGGGAGGAATTTCGTCAGCCTACGCGTTCTAGGCTCCATCTATGCGTACGCAACGTTAGCCGAACCGCCGACTCCGAGTCAAAGCTTCCCATGATTGTTAGCGACGTGTGGCAATGGTCATGGGGAATGAAGCCCGGAACCTCACGAAACCGGCACGGTCCGCTGAGCAAAGAAGGGAAACCTATTGACACAACCACTCTCCAGGAACGCGTACTTGCGCCTTCCACGACCCCTCTGAGAGTCATGAATCCACGGGCATGTCACCAAACCGGTTGGGAGGCGTCCACCGGCATCGTAAGTCCAAACAGTCACGAATCAGACGCTACACGATGAACGGGCCCGTCGATTAAAAGAGTTCGACGTCGACCTAACGCTAGCGTGTGGCAAAGGATTCACCATAAGTAAGGGGGTGATGTCACAAGTTGATGAAATCACGCGCTGACATACATCCGCCACTCGCTCCGGGTTCGGAGGAAATGTTCGACCCAACCTTCATGTAAGCCGACAAAATAACAAAAGTAGCCGCAATGACCATAACATCCTATCGAGCAAGCAAAGAATTCTTCTAATACGTTCGCGAAACGAACAAAGCACTACGCCAGGGGTAGAAAACCACGATAAAGTAACAAATGTCAAAGACCAAGCCTATACAATCATAGGCGAACTACGCGTGAGAAGTCGCAAATATCCTACACGTACATAAAACAAGACACTCATACTCAAAGTATATAGCACCACAAAACATACAAGCAAAGGTAGTATAGAAGTGTTTGGTAGCTCTATCCCAGCCAACAAGAAGCCCGAGCTAAACCTACCAAAAGGGGTAGAACTACGCCCAAAAAGTTAGAAGAAGTAATCTATCATGGCGACAACCTGAAGGAAAGCCCCAAAAATGAGTTGTCACGTAGGCAAGATTGAAAATAAGAAACTCATACGAGAAAAGATGCTATCACCAAAGGGAACGCGTTCGCACAAAGCAACACATTCAGGCTTAGAAGATTCAAGAGCCAAAGAGAATATATTACAAAAAGCCCCTGTCAAGGAGAACAAGAGTGACAGTATTTACAAAGAAGCGCCCTAAAGACTAGCGACGCGTAAACAAGAATTAAACGAGATGATTTTTACAAAAGAAAGAGAAAGAGCGACTCCGAAAAATTATGAAGATTCACTCTCGCCCTCAGAGGAACTAGACGAAGAACCGTCCGCATCCTCATATTCACACTCGCCCTCATCTTCGCCCTCGGAGTCCACCACAACGACTTCCTCGTCGACGCCTTCATCGTCTCTAGCGTCGTCGTCAGGATCAACGTCGTTTAGCCTAGGAGTATCTTCCTCCATAACATCGAGGTCCGTTGGAGGATGCGAGGACGAAGGACCCGCCTCGACGCCTTCGGGAATCTCTGGATACGCCGCCTCGAATTCCCGTCGCTCGGATACTGGATCCCAACCAAGATGCTTGTTGGCGCCATATTGCTCAAGAAATTCTACTCGTGATAACCAAAACCAATAGATCTTCACTTCACGAAGCTCTGAAGCATGCTTCTTCTCCTTCTTGGCTATCTCATCCTCCAAAGCAACAATACTCGCCTTTGAGTCCCCGACCTTCTTAGCAAGATCGTCGTGAAGTTTGAGCGTCGCCATGACCTTCTCCTGAGCCTCGCTCTCCGCCTTACGCAACGTTTCAATCATCGCGTTGAGCTCCTGAATTTTTGTCTCGTCAGCTGACTGCTTCTTCTCCATGACCTTCATCCGGTCAACAAAATCAGAGAAGCGTCCCCAAACGCATAAAGAGGATTGAAGCGCCTAAAAGAACAGAGAAAAAGAGGTTAGAATTAAATCAAAGACAAGAAACGCAGCGGAAACATTAAAAAAACCTACCTGCCACTATGTGGCGAGAGCTTCTCCCATTACGTCCATTGACAAATAATGGTCAAGCGTCGGAGGAGATAAAAGAGTTTTCATGTCGGGCAAGAATTTTCTCCCGGGCACAACACGAGAAACGACTCCAGGAAAGTCGTCGACAGTCTCGAATTCGAACCCCAACTTCTCAACAACCTTCTCCTTACCTTTGCGTGACCTCGTCGCCTTAATCGGAGAAGGAGACGGGGAGGAGATGAGAGAAATCATAGGTGCAATGTGGATAGGGGCCTCAGAAGCAGACTCTTCATCAATGCGACGTCTCTTCTTTGACGCAATAAGGTCAGACGCATATTCTCCCCCACTATGAATGCGAGAGGCAACTGCAGGTACTAAAGAATGTCAGAGGAAAGAAGTCAGAACTCTTGAAACAAGAGAAAGGAAAGAGCAAGATAAGAGACATAAACGCTATACCAGTCAAAGCCATAGGAGCAATACGGTGACCTTCCCCGTCGTGACCGTGATAGGTTCGCTCGTTCTCCGGAATCGCGAGGAGCTTAGCAATGACCTTCTTGGTCTCTCGCCTCACCACGATAACATCTGTGTTAACTACAAAGAAGTATAAAATGAGATCCAACATAAGTAAAGCATCGACGTGTAAAGATACACGTGGTAAAAAAATTCAGAAAGAAAGAGGACTTACTCGCAGGATTCCAGCATTTGAAAAGCCAGGAGCATTCCTCGCCGAGTGTGAATTTGTTCACGAAGTAGAAAAAGTCAGCCCAGTGACGATCCGCCTGACTCTGCTCGATGGCGATTCGAGTAGCCTTAGGTCTTGACTTCAAGCCTACTCTCCCGACCGTCTTAGTTTCAAAGAATGGACGAGATCCTCGACGACGATCTCGATGCCGTGCTTCACCATAACGTCGTCTAAAGCACCAAATATCCTCCACACGCTCGGCAAGAGTTGCCCGACAGCTACCCCTAACGCGAGAATGAACGCCTTCATCAAAGGCGAGAAGGGGAACCGGTGACCAGTAAGGAACGGGTATTCATATACCGTTATCCATCACGGGCGATACGCGTCGGCAGAAACTCCTTGCGTCGATATCTCGATCTCTACCTCGGGACCAAGATTCTCCAATAACCTTAATCGGTCGACACTACGTGCCTCAGAAGATTTGCAGTCGGAACCCTTCAAGATGTTCTTAAGTACGTAGAAAGAAGTTCTGGCCATTGAAGGAGAAATTTTGAGTAAAGAAAGGAAAGGCAAATGATCTGATGAACGTAAGGAGATGAGAAAGAGAAGTAGTATTCAGAGTAGATGAGTCATAGACAGGTCGAAAGAAAGTAAGAACTTTCCCCTTATATAGGAAAAGAAATCGCGAGAGATACGGAAGGAATTTCAACGGCATTATAGCCGTTGGGAAAACTAGCCGTTACGGGTGAACGTAGCCGACACAAACTACGAAGCCCCCCATCAGATACACAAAGATGATTGAAGAAAAATGATGATCAAAGCTTTACAACGAAGTCAGAATTTTTGGTGACGTAATCTCCAACGCGTTCCAAGTTTAATGAAGACGTATTCCATAAAAAAGAAGGCGTCTCCAACCTCTACTAGACGTTAAGCTCTGTAAGACGCCTTAGGGGTATTGTTCATGCCTAAATATACGACGAACAAGGAACGCGTTCTGAGCTACGCGTAGGTCGACCATGTCGACGTGACGAGATGTAGCGAAGGTCCCGTTTGCGTGGATAACAAAGTCGGCCGAGTGAATGTAGTCTTATTTATTTATGATATTGTTGTAATTGGTGAAAGATATTAGAAAGAATATCTTTTACCTTAATTTTATATCGTCATAGGATAGAAGGAAAAGATAAGATCTCGTTTCCTTAAAGATAAAACTAGGGTTAGCCAATAAATAAAGGCTAACCCCTGATTTGTAATCATTCAGCCACCACTCGAGTAATACACAAGTTCAAGTTCCAACCCTAATTTTACATATCGTTCTTGAGTGTTGAGATTATACCGTAATCTTTGATCTTTTCCCTACAATTGCTTAGTTATCATCTTGATGGTAATTTCGCTACAAACAAACCCCATTAAATTTCTTCAAATTTTCACCTAATCTACATCTTGATTTACATAAAAAATTCTTAAACAACCCATAATTATTTTTTAACCCGGATTAACGCTGCCAAATCCAGTTTATTCCCTTAAACCCGATTACCCTAAACAACCCAGCCCAAAAACACAGTCCAACCCAATTCTACCCCATATAACCCTAAACCCTAACTCTCTCCTCTCACTCTCACCATCTGCTAACCCTAAAATCTCGCCGCTCTCTTCTCCTCTCTCAAACCCTAGCCCGACTCCTTCTCCTCCTCTAATACTCCCTCCTACGATGTCGACTGATTCCTTGTCTCGTCCCTCCCAATCCTTCACTCAAAGCCAATCTACTCCTTCGTATGAGAGGAATTTCCAGCTCCCATCAGAAGAGGATCCATCCAGTACTCCGAGTTTCGTCAAGGACGATCCGAATCCGACGGAGGAGGAGACGGAGGAGGAGACTGAGGAGGAGGTTGAGTCGGTTGCGAAGACGGTTACCCGCGGCGCAAGCTTATCTACACCTTGTCCCGGATGCTCATTGTATGTCCCTTGCGAAAGGAGTGGTTTTTGCGACGGTAGACACACTTTCAGTCCCCAACGCCGGCAAAAAACTCGTTCCGATGATAAATGGTGGGAGTCGGAGAAAGTTTCTGTGGATATGCAATGGTCGCCGGAGCAGTCAGAAAATGAAGCTATTTCTCGTCCCCGGGAGGTGATCGTGATCCCTGACATGCCTACACCTGAGCTGAACCTTCCAGATGTGCCAACCCCTGAGCTCGTGCTCCCTGACGATGATGCTGAGATGGATTTATCAACCACGCCGGAGATAGAAGAGGCTTTGTCCCCGGAAATCGTGATCATCTCTGACAGTCCTTCTCGTTCCGACACCATATATCTAAGTATCTCTTCTCTGGATATGGAATTAATACTATGATTATGTATTTTTGGACATATTTTGTTGCTGTTCTAGACTCTGTTTTGGACATATTTTTGACTCTGTTTATTATGTGCTGGACAATGTTGGTATTTTGCTTTATTATGGTAATATGGTTTATTTGTATTTGGTTATTGGTTATTGGTATTGTTGGATTGTTGATCTACTTGATCACTTGATCTGTTGAGTTGATTAATTCTCTGCTGAGCTGATGAGAACTCTGCCGAGCTCATGAGAACTCTATTGAGTTCATGAGAACTCTGTTGAGTTCAATAATTTTCTCCTGAGTTGAGGAATTACCCGTTGAGTTGAGTTGTTGAGTAACTCTCTGTTGAGTAACTCTCTGTTGAGATGAGTTATTCTCTACTGAGTTCATGGTCATCACTTTTCTGAGTTCATTCACGTGAACTTTGCTGAGTTCATTCATGTGAACTTTGCTGAGTTCATTCATGTGAACTTTGCTGAGTTCATTCTTGTGAACTTTGCTGAGTTGAGTAAATCTCTGTTGAGTTGCTGAGTTCATTAATTTCTGAACTCTCTGCTAAGTTGTTTGGGTTATCTGATGGTGTTTGTCTGTCAAGGATAAAGTCTGTTTTTACATGCCTTGAGATGTGAGTGCATTTTCATTTCTTTTATGTGCCATAGGAACACAACTTATTAAGTCTGATTGATGCCTATCTGGAATGTTTAGGTTAGTGTTTAGGGGCTTGTATCAATGAGGAAATGGGGACATCTGTGATATCTATGATGATTATTTTAAGGCACAAGCTGAGATGCAATCCCTTATTTATCACTGCCTAGATGTGTCATAGGAACACAGATTTTAATTTTGTTGATTGATCCTATCTGGAATGTTTAAGTTATGAACTTGCATGTCTATCAATGATGGGAATGGGGACACCTGAGACAATTAATAGACAAAATGTGATAACCAAAACACAAAATATTCAATGTTTGTCATAAAATATGTTTAGTTTACAATCTTAGATCATGACTTAAGATTGTAACTTAAACAATTGTGTCCTAATTAGTTGTCCCCTGAGTTGTTGGCCCTTGAGTTGTTGCATCTTCATGTTCTGTCCCCTGAGTTGTTGCATTTTCATGAGTTAGTCTCCATGCTTCTAAGACTGCGTGTATTGGTGCTCTGATTTCTCTTGGTAGAAGTCTTGTCTGACTTAACTTCTTTTTGTTTACATGTGAAATGTAATAATCATTACCTCCTGTACACTGCAACACTTCATTCATCACATACTGTAAAGTCATCCACACACTACCTAGAGTGTGTGGATCCAACTCCTAAAATGCTTCATTGACTGCATTTAGCATGTCATCAGTATTTTTTGGCATCTTTTTGTACATAAGTGATTGAATGCTCCTAAAGAAGTCTAGGTCCAAAATGTTTAAGTCTGGATTGTTGGTTGGTTGTTGTATTAAAATAAAAGTGAACCCTTCTTGCTGGTATACCTGATGTCATTCTGTGTCTTGCTGAGTGATGTGAGGTCTGGCATTATCTTGTTGTATGAATATGATTTTGTGACCTTCATCTTGTGGCCATTTTGCCTTGATTGCTGGAACAATGTCATTAATCAGCATGTTCCTTGTAACTGTCTTGTTGACTGACTGTATGAGCTTTGTGATTACTGTCCCCTTGCCTCTGTTTTTTGAATGCCTCTTTGTTGGCTCCTTATAAGTAAATGGAAAGATGTCAATCTTTCCATCAAATGTACATTCTCCTTGGTTATTGAATCTTGGTCTTGCTACTGTTGCTGTGAACATAACTTTAGGGATAAATTTGCTTGAGCTTGCAGCTCTATACTTTCCTTTTTCATTCTTGCCTACGTAGTACCACTGTGCCTTCCTTGACTGAAAAAACCATTTCTCATCTATGTGAACAAAGTCAAACATAGGATAGTATGTTGTCTTTTCATGTGGTGTGTCACCTATTAGTAGCTTCAATACCCACTCCATTCTTGTCAACTTATGGTATTCACTAAGACCTGGCCTTAGTGCATTTGAATGTGGCTTCATAATCCCCTTTTTAACCATTCTGTGACATGTGGACTTTGAAATGTCAAGCTTGCTTGCCAAATCTTAAAGGCATGTTCTGTCTCCCATATTGAGTGATTCAATAGCTTGTTGATCTACTTGTATTCTTTTCCTACCACAGTTATGTAATTTTGTACTCACATCATATATGCCATGTTGTTGTACTTGCCTTTGTGCTTGGTTCCATATCCTTCCAATTGTTCTGGTTGACAGATTGAATTGTTCTGCAGTTGTTTTGATGGCGCCATATGGAATCTTTCCCTGGTGTGATTTCTGAAGCAGAGCATTCAAGATCTCCATTTTTTCTGACTGCTGAGCTTAGTGGAAAATGCCTCGGTATGCAACTGGTTCGAAGTTGGAAGTTCTGTTTCTGGTTGATGATGATGGCTTGGCTCAAAGTTCAGATCAAAAGGAAAGGTACCTCCCATGTCCCCAAATAGCTCCTCTGGTTGGGTCCCATTTTCTGCCATTTCTTCATCACTAAAGTCTTCATCATCCAGGAATGACACCTCATTTAAGTTTAAAGTTGAAGGCATCTCCATTGGGCAGTGATGCAGTAAGAACTGTCTTCTTCTTCTTCTATTCTCTGTCTGTTATTCTGTCTGTTATTCTGTCTGTCATTCTCTCTTGTAAATGCTCTGTTTTTTGCTGCAATGGTGTATTTAAATGACAGTAAACAGGGAAAACCCTTCAGAAATTTATGTTGTAAATAGTTAGGGGTAGTTTTGGAAATGTTTGTATAAAATAGATGGTGATCCGTGTGCTCTTAATAGAGCATTCTCATTGGTTGCTGAAAATTGTAACTCACATTCTGATTGGCTAATGAATTATTTTAATGTTTTACATTCATCATTTCTCATGCACTTATGTACTTTTTATTTGCCTTAATCCAAGAGCTTTTTGTACAATAGGACTCACATTTTGGGACGGAGGGAGTATAATATTTTATCTTATGATGGTGCTTTAAATTGTATAATTTCATATAAACGAGAAAATAATTTATATCAATTTATATAAATTTGTTAAAATCGGACTTAGATAGTTCGATCAAATAAGATTTTCGTATAAAAACTCATTTATATATGTTGTTTATTTATTATATTCAGAATTTTAACTTAATTATGTAGCAATATCATTTCGATTTATCAACTTAGTTTTCAGATAAAATTGTACATGCGATTATTTATTGAGTGACTCATGACTTATATAAACTCACGCATGGCGCAAGAAGTAGACTAATACTCCTAAAAAGCGTAAAGTTTATTAGGTAGATGATTTTATATAACACATTTCATAGGTATGATTGTACACTTTGACTATTTTTTCAAAATCTAAAACAGTACAAGTAAAAGGTGGATTTTTTTATATTAGTCTAGAAGTTTCTGTTGTTTTAACCTATGATAAATTACTTCTTAAGGACACTACATGGACACTATAAACCTATCACCACAGAAAATATAATCTCAAAATCAACATTTTTAACAATCTTTATTATTAAAATTTTGACATAGGTTAAAAAAATCGTATTTATATTACTCCCTCCGTCCCGGTTTAATTGTCCTGAAGTACACTTTTGCACAGGATTTTAGGAGAGGAAAAAAGAGGGAAATAAGTCTGACACAATATTAAAAAAGATTTTTTATTAAATTTAAACCAATCAGAAGCTAGCTTAACAATTAAGCCAGCCAATCAAAATGCTTGTTTACATATCACACGGATCACCAAATTTCACTTACAACCTGGACCAAAATACCCCTTATACAAATCTGGGATTGTACTGATATAAATACACCTAAACCTGTGTAGAGCAGGGCATTTATTGCTTAAACACCCAAAAACAGAGAAAATAAAGAGAAAAATAGGGGGAAAAGAGAGGAAAAAACACAGCATTAACTGCATCATTGCCTGGATGCTATGGCCTCAGCTTTTAACATAAATGAAGCTCCACTTCCAGATGAAGAAGTCTTTATTGATGAAGAGATGGCTCAGTTTGAGCAGGAGTTTAATGAGCCAACAAGGGACAGAGGGCTAGCATTTGACCTTAATGAACCAGCAGTAGGAGAAGACTTCCACCAACCAGAAGCAGAGCAAGACACCGAGGCAACCCAACATCATCAGCCAAATCACAAAACCAGGCTCAGCAGTGAAGAAAAAATGCACATATTCAATACGCTTCTAAGAAGGGCTTCAGGGGGACAACTGCCACAAGGTGCAATTACGGCTGCTGCACAAGAGTTCAAGATGTCAGCAAGGTGTATTAGCAGGTTATGGAACACAGCAAAGAAGCAACATCAAGCCAACCAAAGGTACAATCTATCCACAAAATATCATAATTGTGGCAGAAAAAGAATTCAGTTACAACCAAATGCAATAGAGTCACTAGGAATGGGGGTGAGGACATGCATTAGGGACTTGGCAAGTAGCCTAGACATGTCAAAGACAACAGTTCATAGGATGATCAAGAAGGGAACAATCAAGCCACATACAAACTCACTCCACCCTGGACTGAATGAGGAACACAAAAAGACTAGGTTGGAGTGGACTTTAAGCTTATTACAGGGGACTACATTAGAGGAGAAATCACAATATCATTCAATGTTTGATTTTGTTCATTTGGATGAGAAGTGGTTTTATCAAACCAAGAAATCTCATAAGGTCTATCTAGGAGCAAATGAGAAGGGCAAATACAGATCAGCTAGTTCAAGCAAGTTCATCTCAAAGGTCATGTTCACTACAGTTGTTGCTAGGCCTAGATTTGATTTAGAGGGACAGTGCACTTTTGATGGGAAGATTGGAATCTTCCCATTCACATTCCAAGAACCAGCAAGGAGAAACTCAAAAAAAAGACCAAAGGGGACTATTATTACAAGAGTAGTTGAATCAGTCAACAAGCAAGCCACAAGGAGCATGTTGATAGACAATATCATCCCAGCAATTAAAGCAAAATGGCCACAAGATGGACAGAAAGTTATATATATCCAGCAAGACAATGCAAGAACTCACATTACTCAAGATGATCCACAATGGCAAGAAGTGTACATACAAGATGGATTCACATTCATATTAGTACAACAACCAGCAAATAGTCCAGATCTGAATATACTAGACCTAGGATTTTTCAGAAGCATCCAGTCACTAATGCACAAGAAGATGCCAAATGGTGTTGATCAAATGTTAGAGGCAGTGAATGAAGCTTTTAATGAATTACAACCTCGAACTCTAGCTGATGTATGGTTGTCTCTACAATATGTGATGAATGAAGTACTTAAATGCAAAGGAGGCAATGATTATGAAGTACCACATCACAGCAAGAAGAAGTTATTTGCTCAAGGGAATCTACCCGTAATTGTCAAGGCACCTATGTGGGCTATTATACAAGCTTGGAACATAGTCCATGGGGGGACACATGAAACAACACAACAAGAAGGGCAAGAAACTCAGGAAAATCCAGCAGAGCCACAAACTGAAGAGAATCCAGCAACCCAACATGCAAATGACAGTCAAATGAGGGATGATTATAGATGATTAGGGGACTATGAATTTCTAATCAGTTTTAATCATTTTGTGAATGTAATTAGTCAAGATCCGTGATGATTATGAATATAAGATGATATTTTGGAAATGCAATGAATGGAATGTGTGCAATTGTATTCTCAGATGTCCCTATATCCCACATAGACTAAAATACCAAAAACCATGTCCAAACATACCCATAGGCATCTACTTGATCACATGTGGGTGTTCCTATGGCAAAATAGGTTTGTGATTTTAACAGTCTTGCATCTTACATCTAAGTTAAGAGTTTACATCATTGATTTAAAATCTCAGTGTCCCCATTTCCCTCACAGATTCAAGACTAATCACAAACCTAAAATATCACATAGAAATCAATCCATCACATGCAAAAGAGTTCCCATAACACATAAAGACACAATTTTTTGATACTAGTCAATTCAGTTTTCAGACTCCATCATAGAAAGCACAATCCAACAAGGCAACCAAAATCATCATCTCAACAAGCCAACAGATAATCTAACAAAATGCTCAGATATTAAATATACTCCTCAGTAATCCACAAGAATGCTCAGATAAGCCACATAAGCCTCAGTAATCCAACAAAAATGCTTAGATAAGCCACATATGCCTCAGTAATCAACCACAAATGCTCAGATAAGCCACATAAGCCTCAGTCATCCAACATAAATGCTCAGATTAGCCACATAAGGCTCAGTAATCCAACATAAATGCTCAGATATTAGACATAAGCCTCAGTAATCCAACCGAAATACTCAGATCTTAGCATAAATCCAACAACTTGTCCATGCAACTTCATAATCCAAGCAAAAACCCACAGAAATCCATCAAAATAAGTCTTTCATTACATAAAGGGATATTAAAGTAAACTTAGCTAGATCGTCTCCGATCGAGAGCCTTCAGGGGTGTCAGGGATCACTATGAGCTCGGGGGACCGCTTTTTTGGAGTGCTCATCTCAGGGGGGCTCAGTTCCGATGGAGGCATCCCAGGGGGACTTGAATCCGGTAGAGGAAAGTAGTTGTCGGCCTCGTCTTCATAATAGAGTTCAGGTGTCGGAGTATCAGGAATTACGATGACCTCTCGGGGACGTGACAGGGCTTCGTCTTCAGAGAGCTCCGACATCAACTCCGACCGCTTCAGGTTGAAATCATAGTGCTTCCAGTAGGACTCCGGGGTGGACAGTTCAACTGTCTTGGTAGGACTCCGAGGGGGGGAGTTGGAAGCAGCCATTGGAGGAGAAAAGAGATCGAGAATACCAGGAGAAGATTAAGAGAGAGTGAGATCGAGAAGAAAGAGAGAGTGAGATCGAGAAAACCAGGAGAAAAGAGGTTAGGGTTTAGTGGCGGCTGCGAGAGGAGGAGAAGCTGAGAGTTGGGTTAGGGTTTGGGTGAGTTTATATAGGGGTGAATAGTGGGCTTGTTTAATGGGCTAATCCTGAATATTGGGCTGGGTTAGTTAAGTGTATACGGGTTAGATTAATGTGTTTGGGTTTTTGGGTTTAGTTAGGAATAGTGGTATAATTATGACTAGATTAGTGGTTTGTTAATTATGTAAATTTAATCCACTAATCTAATGTTTTTTGGTTAATTACGTAATTAAGGTTAAATTAACGAGATTAGTCACTTTTGTTTAAAGGTTTAAAGAATTGTATAAAAATGGTGGATTTTAATGGTGATGGAGATTGGTAGAGATGATATGTGAAAAGTATGAGAGAGAAATGATATTTTGGATGAATAAGAGATAAAGTAAGGGTATTATGGTAAGAAAAATATAGATAGAAAAGGAAAGAAAATGGGATAGGACAAACAAAAGGGGACGCTCGAAAAGGAAACAGGACGAACAAACAGGGACGGAGGGAGTATAAAAAAAACCTTTCTTATAAATTTTATATCAAAATCAGCCAAAATTCATCTATCTATATATCTAATCTAATCTTAATATATTATAAAATTAGGGGTTCCTCCAATTAAACACACTACATTTAATGCTTTGTTTTTAATTTATCATTTCTTTTTTTTCTTTTCTCATTTCTTTCCTACGTTTACGAATATGTCGCACAAATGAAGATTTTGACCCATCAACACATGTCTATAATGATTCGTATGGAACATATCATCATCTTCTACTCTTCGAACGCCTTATTGTAAAGTTTTATAGGCAAAAAAACTCGCGCGTAGCGCGGGCCCAAAAAGTCTAGTCTAATATAAAATTGTATGTTCTGTTAAAATCCATTTAATGCATTCCCTTCCTTTGTTTTGATTGGTTAATATTTATCTTATTTATTGTCTTCTCGTTTGTGAAGATGTGAGACCTAATCTAAATTCATTAATATATATAAGCCCAATACGAAACTAATACATACAATCACAACACAAATCAAATTGTCACTGTCATCGTTATTGTAATTTATAACTTATGTTCACCTAGTAGAAGACTTGAAGCTCGTCTACGGCGGTTCGACTCTTTAATGCATGTGATTGTACCGTTCATTGAAACAGACAATTATAATCGATGCTCTATTCTTTAATTATGTTTCGTTGATGCAATTAAGCATGCACGATGCGCGGACGCTTTCTCCCTAGTATATATAAAAATTGATGAGTTTGAGAAAATAATGACAATTGAGACTAATAAATGTTTAAACCTAATTTTTCCATTTTCTTTATATCTCCCATTATCTAATGATAATTGAGACTTATTACATGTCTAATAAAACCATAATTATGTGCTTAATTGGTTAGTATTTTCCACCATTTTCATCTTTTTTTTTCTTCGCTCTTCACCTCCAATCTGTATGACGATAAAGAGCAATTTGAGCAACGTAAATGACTATGTGATTTTGGTACATATATAAGAGATATTCAATTCATTTTATTATAATTTACTAAAAAATACATATATGAAAAAATATATTAAGTATATGAGTATAGACAAAAATAAAATGTGTTTGGCTCGCGCAAAGCGCGGTCAGTGACCTAGAAAGTTGTCATTAAGTCGCCATTACTTTGTGGCCTATTGAATTCCTCTTCTGATTTCAAATTTTGATCTTCCGACTTCTCCGACTGAGATTTTGTATTGAATTCTCCCATCAAGTCGTCGTTACTCTTCTGCATATTGTATTTCACTGATACTCATGGTTATTGTCCATTTGTAATTGAACCAATCAATTTGCTATTTTTATCACTTCTATAGTTAAAACGACAATTAAATAGGAACAAGGAAAGCAAACTAGAATAACAATTGAAAAAGAACGGAAAAAGTATGATTTTTTGTGTCATTATTTACATTTTTGCATTGATTAGATTTGTCTCAATTCTTGTACATAATACAAAATGAGACAACCTTTAAGGGACCGAGGGAAAACTATATTTAGTTATTTATTACGGAGTACTTATTACTACAACAGTACAGCGGTCAATCCTCCGGGTGAAAAATTGTAAGGGCATTCTATCTGGGCCTGGTCCTAAAAAAAATATATATATAAAGAGGTTCACTGACTACAAGTAGGCAGTAGGTATGGTAATGGAATAATCTAATCTTTTTCTAAAGATAAACTCTGCTACACATTGGAATTTTTTCCATAAGAAAATCCAATTTTATTTGACTTCATATTTTGTAAAAGAAATATAAGAACTCAAGACATTTTAAATTTTTAACCGTAGATGAGCTAGATAGTGAAAGCTAAATCTTGAAACTTGTGTTATTCATTTTTTTTCCTTTTATATTTTTAATCTGAAAATACGAGCTCACATTAGAATTCTTTCTTTAGCTTAACATTTTTTACTACCCAGCCTTCTTTCTACCCATTCTTTAGTTTAAGCTCCATTAGAGCTTTTCCTGGATAAGTAAAGCAGTAATCTCATCGCCACTATGTCATCTAATAACTTCATTACATCTAGAAGATCAAGTCTGCAATTCAAATTTATACATTCCTTTGTAAATGGCCAGCAACAACATATTGTACAAACTTCAGATTTCCGTGGCCTTAAATTGTTTTAACTAGGTTTACCCCAAAACTTAAACAGGCAGAAGAAAACAGTATCATACTTGTCACAAATGGTAAATTCCCAAGGTTGCGCTTGTGAATGAATTTCAATGAAGACAAGATAAGCAATGTCACAGTATAATATAGTAGTTCATCATGGTGGCGGGTTAGACAAGGAAGAAACTGGCAAACATGATTAATAATTTGGGTTTATGAACTTAAATTAGAGTGGCTCGATTACCCACGAATTAAAAGAAAAACCCCATACTAATTTACTGACCATTATTTTAGGAAAACTATGCAAGAACACATGGGGACAGTCACCACCCCTTGTGAACCACTTCAAATTACTTAACATAATTGTATTAAGATGAAGAAAGAAAATAAGGATATGAACAAAAGTGCAGAACCCCGAGGTGAAAGAAGGTGGGTGTGTGCTGGTTTGCCTTCCTTTTGTTTTAAACTTTTATTGCTTGCTTTGAAAGCATCAGTATCCATAAGGGTCTTTCACACTTATGAACCTAGCATCCTCCACAAACATAGTTTTCTAAGAGATTAAGGGTGAAAGAGAGAGACCCAATGCAAATACAACAAGAGAAATTTGGGATTTGAGGTCAAAGGTTATTACCTTTGCTAATATCAATGTCATTGCTATTGCCATTGCTGATGTCATTGAAGTCCCGCCATCTCTTCCTTCTTGTTGCACTCATCCTTTCCTCCGTTGTTTCTGCTGCAAACGATGAAGCCATTTTGGTCCATTCATGGATTCAAAGCTCTCATTCATCTCCTCCAACAGCCATGTCGAACTGGAACCTATCCGACCCAAACCCATGTAAATGGTCATACGTAACATGCTCTGCTGACAACTTCGTCACAGAAATAAACATTCATTCTATTTTCCAGCTTGATTTACCCTTTCCTTCAGATTTCTGTTCACTACCCAACCTACAAAGTCTCAAAATTTCCGGTTCTAATATCACAGGAATAATCCCACCGGAAATCGGTGACTGCACCCAGCTTAGCCTTCTTGACCTCAGCTCAAACAATCTTATTGGTGAAATACCTTCTAGCATTGGAAAGCTTAAGAATCTACAAGACTTGATCTTGAATTCCAACCAGCTATCCGGGAAAATCCCTGCTGAGCTCGGAGATTGCACAAGTCTAAGGAATATTCTCTTGTTTGACAATGTGTTTAGTGGGGACCTCCCAGCTGAGCTTGGGGACCTCACGAGCTTGGAATCTTTGCGTGCTGGGGGAAACAAGGACATTTCTGGAGTGATCCCAGACGAGCTTGGAGAATGCCAAAATTTGACTGTGCTTGGCCTTGCTGCTACAAGGATTTCTGGGGCAATCCCTGGTTCACTCGGAAAATTGACCAAGCTCCAAACATTGTCTATTTACACTACAATGCTCTCAGGCGGGATTCCACCGGAACTAGGCAACTGTTTGGAGCTTGTTGAAGTGTATCTGTACCAGAACAGTCTCTCAGGCTCCATACCGGCACAGCTAGGTAAGCTTCAAAAGCTTGAAAAGTTGTTGCTATGGCAAAATAATCTGTCTGGGGCAATTCCTGAAGATATCGGGAACTGCTCAAGTTTGATCATTATTGATCTTTCTTTGAATTCTTTTTCTGGGAGCATTCCTTTCTCATTTGGGAAACTGTTGAATCTTGAAGAGCTGATGCTTAGTAACAATAACATCTCTGGTTCAATCCCTTCTTCTCTTTCGAGTTGTAGAAACCTGGTGCAGCTACAGGTTGATACTAACCAGATAACAGGGTCAATCCCACCAGAGATCGGTAAGTTAATAGGGCTGAGTGTCTTCTTTGCATGGCAAAACAAGCTTCAGGGAAGCATTCCTTCATCATTGGCTAATTGCACTAGCCTTGAAGCTCTTGATTTGTCACACAATGAGCTGACAGGAAACTTGCCAGCTGGTCTTTTTCAGCTTCAAAACTTAACCAAACTCCTCCTGATTTCAAATCACATATCCGGTTCTATTCCACCAGAGATAGGGAATTGCAAGTCACTTATAAGGCTTCGTCTTTTCGATAATAGGATCGCAGGAGAGATTCCGGCAGAAATTGGTTTTCTGGGTAGCCTTAGTTTCCTAGATTTGTCTAGCAACCAGCTTTCCGGGTCGATACCAGAAGAACTTGGCAAATGCACGGACTTACAGATGCTGAGCTTGAGTAACAATGCACTAAGCGGTTCCATACCAGGTTCCCTTCAGTCTCTGACAAAGCTTCAGGCCCTTGATTTATCAGAAAACCAGTTTGTGGGTCCAATGCCTACAACAATGGGGAATCTTACTTCACTTAATTCTCTCAATCTAAGAAAAAACTCTCTCACTGGATCAATACCTGATTCACTTGGAAGCTGTTCAAGCCTGCAATTACTGGATCTCAGCAACAATCAATTATTTGGAAGCATCCCGGAGGAGCTGTTCAACATTGTGAACCTTGATATTGCTCTTAATCTCAGCTGGAATGTTCTCACTGGAGAAATTCCTCCTCAGATTTCCATCCTCAAAAAACTATCAATACTCGATCTTTCTCATAACAGATTCCAAGGAAATCTTATATCTCTATCTGGACTGGACAACCTGGTCTCTCTCAATGTGTCTTACAACAATTTCACGGGGCTATTACCAGACAACAAGCTGTTCAGACAACTTTCATCTGCAGAGCTAGAAGGAAACCAAGGGCTGTGTTCACGAGGCCATAATTCCTGTTTCTTAAGCAATGGGAAAACTAACAGTTCAGATGAAAGTCGATCAAGATGGATTAAAGTGGCCATTTCCCTGCTCGTCACTCTGACTGTGGTACTAGTTATCCTCGGTGTATTTGCTGTTGTTCGAGCAAGAAAGCTGGTCAAAGACGACAATGATTCAGAGATGGGAGGAGACGCCTCGCCATGGCAGTTCACCCCTTTCCAGAAGCTTAATTTCTCAGTAGACCAGGTTCTGAATTGCTTAGTAGAGGCAAATGTCATTGGCAAGGGATGCTCAGGCATCGTCTATCGTGCAGAGCTGGAGAACGGGGAGACTATTGCTGTGAAGAAGCTCTGGCCATTAACAATGGCAGCAAGATACGACGCCCAGAAGGAAAAGTGCACCGTAAATGGAGGAGTTCGTGATTCTTTCTCAGCAGAGGTGAAAACCCTAGGCACAATCCGGCATAAAAACATTGTGAGGTTTCTGGGTTGTTGTTGGAATCAGAAGACGAGGCTGCTGATGTACGATTACATGTCTAATGGGAGCTTGGGTAAAGTTTTACATGAGAATGGCGGTGGAAGAAGCCTGGATTGGGATGTGAGATACAGAATCATACTGGGATCAGCTCAAGGATTGGCTTATCTCCATCATGATTGTGTTCCTCCAATAGTTCACAGAGATATCAAGGCCAACAACATTCTAATTGGCCTCAATTTCGAACCGTACATTGCTGATTTCGGGCTTGCTAGGCTCGTCAACGATGGTGATTTTGGGCGATCATCCAACACTGTTGCTGGCTCTCTTGGTTACATTGCCCCAGGTAAAACCTAATTCCCAGAAAACTGAACCCAATTATCCATCTTAGCATCAAACCCTAACAACTTATTTTGAAAATGTGCAGAGTATGGATGCCTATACAAGATCACAGAGAAGACAGATGTTTACAGCTACGGAGTAGTGGTATTAGAAGTACTTACAGGAAAACAACCGATCGACCCGATGATTCCAGAGGGCCTCCACATCGTGGATTGGGTGCGGCGAAGAAGAGGTGCGGCAGTAGAGATTCTAGAACCGACTCTGCAAGGCAGGCCGGAGTCAGAGGTGGAAGAGATGACACAGATACTGGGCGTTGCGCTGCTGTGCGTGAATCCGACGCCTGAAGATCGGCCAACCATGAAAGATGTTGCAGCGATGTTGAAGGAGATAAAGCAGGAGAGGAGCGGAGGATGCAGCGCCGAAGAAGCGGAGGTTGCGAAAGCGGTGGTGGAGGGGGGAGAAGTCACGAGGAATGATTCCGGCGGAGGAACGTCGACGGCGGTAGCGTTGGCGGCAAAGGGGTTGTATCCCAGGAGTAGTAATACCAGCTTCTCCGCGTCTTCCTTGCTCTATTCTTCTTCTTCAAACGCTGCCGTTTCGTATAAATAAATTTCTGAGTGCTTCTGTTTCTGAGCATCTAGAGAAGGAGGATGGAATGTAACATTTGTTTGCATATCAAAAAAAAATATATGTTTGCCAATTATGAATATAGAGGGGGCTCTTGTGAGGACAACTCTTACGGTGAGGACATGAGGACACTTCTGGTCCGTTAGATCATTGAACCAACGACTGAGATTAAAAGGGAGAAGGGATCCGGTGTGATGCACTCGCGTGAGATCGGATGAGGGAAGCGGTGACAACCAGGTAAATTTAATTTTTTTTTAAGGGCAACTTAGACATTTCCCCGGATGAATATAAGACGTCCGAAAAGAAAAATCAAACCAAAGCAAGCGAGGAGAAAAAGGAGAAGAAGAGGCGATTTGCGAAAACCTAATTCTCGGAGTGAATTCGATCGACAACGTCCACAAATCAAAGATCGAAACCAAATTTCGTTGAAGCAAATCGATCTCGCTCAAAAAATTCTACATCTAGAAGCGAGAAACAATCCATTTGAGAAGTCGAAGGAAGTTGCAAGCGGTTACGACTGGAAAATGGCGAAAAGCAAGAAGGAAGATATTGGAGAAAGAATGGAGAACAGATCAAAGGCAGCGGAAGATCCAAGCAGTTACATCGACCTCACGGTTGAAGGTAAGTGAAAATCAAACCAAAAATTAGGGTTTTCGAATTTTATTTAGGGTTCATAAGAATTTTTGCGTTAGATGTAGATTCTAGAGTTCATAAGAAATCAGTTTATTTTTCTTCATGTTTGTTACTCATTTTCATGAACTTATTTTGAACAAAAATATTAGATGTAGTTTTCTAGGGTTCATAAGAAATCAGTTTATTTTTCTTCATGTTTGTTACTTGGTTGTTTGAGGTGTCTAACTAGTAACTACGATCTAGATAAAGCATGTTGTCTGTGGTGTTCATGTTAAGGAGTGTTTGTATCACTAACAAAATGTATGGGTGAACCAGTTAACATCAGTAGCTTTTGATTTTTACTGAATGATCTGGGAATGCTTCTGCTGGCTTTGCCTTGCTAAATTCATGCTGATTATTGTTATTAACCTCTTGATTTATTTCCCTTGCAGACACACAAAAAGAAGATGCTGAAAACTCTCCTAAAAGAGTTTACAACAGAAGAAGAAGTATGAGAATTAAACTGGGAAATTCTCAAACAAGTGAAGAAACGTACTCAACATCAACACAAAGTCAAGAACAACAAAGAGAGGATCATTGTGACAATAAAGGATCAGAAAATGAGTATGACGAAGACAAATATACACAACTGAGCAAGAGTGAAGAGGAAGACTGTGAAGATGAAAGATCTGATGATGGGAATGATGAAGACAACTCAACACAACAGAGCAAAAGTGAAGAGGAACCCTGTCATGATGAAAGATCAGATGAAGGGAATGATGAAGAAAACTCTACACAAAAGAGTGAAAGACAAGAAGAAGAAGATACACAGGAACAATATGTCACAGCTGAGGGAGTAGGACAAACACAAGAAAAGTGCGTTATAGAGGAAGGGACTAAGAAAGCAGAGAGAGACACAGGTAAGATTCTATAAGGTTTATTCCCACTTAGGGGTTCATACAAACACACTTAGAGGTTCATGAAAAAAACAGTTAGTTTCATGAAAAAACACTAGAGAGGTTCATTCATAATAACTTAGAAATTAATGCATATACACATTCAGGTTCATGAGAAAACACTTAAAAGGTTCAAGAAAAAACACTTAGAGGTTCATGGGAAAACACTTAGAGGTTCATTCATTGAAACTAAAAAGGTTAATGCTCATACACATTGAGGTTCATGCATATACACTTAAAGGTTCATGTAACACACCTTTAGGTTCATAGAAATAGATTAAATGCAAACATTTTTAGAAGTTCATGCAAACATACTTAGAGGTTCATGAAAAAACACTTAGAGGTTCATGAAAAACACTTAGAGGTTCATTTATTAAAACTTAGAGGTTCATAATAGTACATAACAGTACACTTAAAGGTTCAGGAAAGTATAAGTAGAAGTTCATAACAGTACAATTAAAAGATCAAAAGTGCACTTCTAAGTTGGTATATATACAATTATCATTGTGATAATTAATTTTGCAAATTTTGCTCTGAATGAAGGTGAAGAAGAAGAAGCGGAAACACAAGAGAGGAGTCATGAACACATTCCTGCAAGTGAAGAAACAACCATTCCTGCAAGTGAAGAACCAACCATTCCTGCAAGTGAAGAACCAACCATTCCTGCAAGTGAAGAACAAGACCTTCAAGATGACAAAGAAGAAAAACTGGACAATAAGACAGGTAAAAAGAAAGAAGTTAAACAAGTTTTTATTACATGTTTAAATAATGCTTTACGATATAGGATTATAGGTTCATAGACATAGACCTGAAGGTCCATGGAAAATACATTTAAGGTTCATATAAGTTATGATCTTTTATAACTACACATAATAACAACTACAATTTATGCTTGCAGGTTGTGAAAAAGACAGTGAAATGGAGGAAGATGTACTGAGCAATGAGGAGTTTCTGACTACAGAGTATATTCCACCAATCAGATTCAGGAGGAAAGCGAGGTGGAGAACACACAAACTGACAACAATTTGGCAAGCAAAGGCAATGAAGAGAAGAAGATGGTAACCAGATCTAAAAGGGCAAAACAAGAAGCCGGTAAGGAAACGACAACAAAATCAGATATGACTGTAAAAAACGAGGTGAAGACAGAAGAGATTGGATTTGAAAGCTTTATCCTCCGGAATGTGCCCAAAAAGTTTGTTGAGACTGTCAAGAAAATGTCTGAACCAAAGAAGGAAATCATCAGGAGCATAGGCTTTGGAAATCTTCTAGAACTGAATGTAGAAGTTATCCCAAAGAGAATGTGTTACTGGCTGCTGGAAAACTATGATGAAGCTAGAAGTGCCATCAAAATGGAAAATGGGACTTTTGTTGAAATTAATGCAAATGAGGTCCAGCGAGTACTAGGAATTCCGAGAGGGAATAAACCATTAGAGAGACTTGGGGATAATGAAGAAGACACTGCAGTCAAGACAGAATGGAAGACATACATGAACAATAGAAGTGAAATAAGGCCAGGACATCTAGCCCAAGCGCTATTAGCCATACCAGATGGTCAGGATGAGCAGACGTTCATTAGGCTATTTCTAATGTTGTTCCTAAGTGTACTTGTGGAGGTGAACCAGAAAGGGACAGTTAGCCAGCAGTTGATGATGCGAGAAATAGAGAATGTTCAGAGCATAGATTGGTGTGGTTTTATTGTGGAGAGCTTGAGGGTAACTATACCATCGTGGAGGGCGAAAAAGGACAGGTTCTTCATTGGATGTGCTGTTGTACTTGTGGTAAGTAACATGTTTACATTGTTATATTAGCTAAATTTTTCTCTAACTTAATGGCTTAACGTGTGTTTTGTGTTCTATGAAAACAGTTCTTTTACATAGACAGAGTATCCCTCTTCGGCACGACACCGAGAAGAACAAATCCTGTCTACTTAAGCTGGACAAATGATAGTTTGATGCAACGCCAAAGCAATGAAATCAGTAAAGGAGGATTGGGGAAAGGGAAGGTTCAAAACGAAAAAGGAAAAGCTTCAAAGAGTAAGGAGCAAGAAGAAGTTAACAAGAATAAGGAAAACCCCCAAGGTTTTGGACCCACAATACTACAGGTAAACACCTTCTACCAGGTTCATGAAAATACACACTGGGTTCATGACAATGAACTTACAAGATCCTTAAAATTATATTGCAGGAGTGGCTGGTTGAATTCACAGAGGAGAACACAAAGCTTGCAAATTCAATCCTCAAAATTGCGCAAATGGTGGATGATTTGCCATTGGAATTCAGAAAGGATGAATTTGTTAGGAACATGATCAAGACGTCACAAGGACTGATGGGGAGGAAGAAAGAACAAGATGAGAAACAAGCTGAGTTTGATGAAATATGGAATGATAGTGATCATCCATTCTGGTCTGATCCAGCGCTGATTGAATGCCTCAAGCAAGTTGAGAAGGCCGAGGCTTCAAAGGTCAAGGTGACGTTGTCAAATGATGGCGCTGGACCATCAAACTACAGAGAAAACAAAACTGGCTGGGAAAAGGTGAATGACGTCTTGAATGACTTTCAAGAAACAAATGAAGCTGCAAAGGAGAAAGAAATAGATGGAAAGAATGATGGAAACAATGAGACAAGTATGTTATACTTTACTAATGTTGAAAATGTGATTAAATACAAAAAAATAAGTAGGTTCATGGAAAAATGCATACAGGTTCATGAAAAAATGCCTACAGGTTCATAGAAAATTGCCTAGAGGTTCATAATACAATGCTGAAAAGATTAATGAAACAACATGCTTTATTACAAATATAAATCAATAGGTTCATAGAAGTACCCTTAGGTTCATGGTAAAAAGCCTTGAGGTTCATGAAAAATAACCTTGAGGTTCATGAAAAAATTCTTAAAGGATCATGATAATATGCTTATAGGTTCATGAAATATTGCTTATAGGTTCATGCAAAAATTTTGCTTATACACTGAGATTCAAGAAGTTATGCTTATAGGTTCATGAAATTTGGCCCTGAGGTCCATTAACAATTGTTGGAAATTTTTGCAGTTGGGACAGAAACTTTGGAGGGGGATAAAACATTGTTGGAGGAAGATGAACAAAACAAGAAGGAACCTGAGGTTGAGGAGAAACAGAAGAAGAAGAAGAGAAGAAAAGGAAATGATTTTACACCACCAAGTTTCAATCTCTTCCCATCACAAGAACAAGAACAACAACAAGGACCAAAAGAGGAGAGCCCTGTAGCTTCAAGTGAGAAACCAGAAGAAGAACAACAACAAGAACCACAGAATGACAAGAGGAAAGTTGTAGCTACAGAGGCAGAAAAATGTAAAGAAAAGGAAGAAGAAGAAAAAGACAAAGGCAAAGCTGTAGCAACAGAGACAGAAGAAGATGAAAAAGAAAGTAAGAAACCTAAATACAAGGGAAAAGGTCCGTGTTTAAATGAAGAAGATGCTGTTGGATTTGACTGTACAAGAACCAGAAAGATGGCAGGAACATTGAAGAGCCCATACAAACAAAGAGCCATACAAATTCTGGGAAAACCGTTAACGGAAGAGCAAAAAATGATTTGGAACTTCGTAGACAAAGATGAAGTGGAAGAGTAAGTTGATTGCAGTTTTATATTACTATGGAAGTTTAAATTAATTACTGAAAATAAAAAACTTAAATGTGTCCAGGACTATACTGTTTCAAGACAAACAAACAAAGACAACATTGTTTGAGTTCAGCACAATGCAAGAAGATATGGATGCCAGTTTCAAAGTGATGGATGCTTGGACAGCTATTTTGAACTACCATGAGAAGGAAAGAAGCGACAACAAACCTAACCGGCTATTTTTAAACACATATCTCATGGTAAACTATGCTAAATTCAATATCATTTCCAGATATTATTTATTTAGTAAGATTTATAGGGAAGTTCAGTAGAAAAATAAAAGGTAGGTTCATATACATATTTTGTCGGTTCATGAAATTTATAAGGAAGGTTCATGTAATATATAAGGCACGTTCATAAGGTTTATAAGAGGTTTATAAGAGACAGGTTCATATACATATTGTGTAGGTTCAGTAATAGTTATAAGAGTGTCTAACTGTTTCCATTTTCAAAAACAGATTCTTTCCCCAAAGAACAGAGAAGTAACGTTCCAAAAGAGCATGCAAACCAGCATCTTGGAAACCCCTTACAGACAATTGCGTGATATTGACATGGTAGGTATACAATCAGGGTTCAAAGAATTATTATGCTACATATGAAAACTAATTTAATTGATTATTACAGGTTATAATCCCAGTGTTGGAGAACAATGAACACATGTATTGCATATCTTATGACATAAGAAATCCAAAAATACAAGTGCTTGACTCTGCACACAATGACCCAAATCTGAAGCGGTACAAGGAAGCTATTGACAGAGTGGTAAATCTACAACTAGTTCTTTTACAGAATTCTAAGAATATTACAAAATTAGAACAAACTATAGTGATATTATGCTATTCATGTAGACTGATATGCTTACAAGGAGCTTGTGGAAGCACAATTTAGATAAGAAAGCAAAAGCAATCTTAGCTGCAAAGTCAAAAGCCACTTTGGTGAAGATGCCATGGAATGAAGTAGGAGATGTAATCAACTCAGCAGTGCTAGCCATGAGAAACATGGAAATGTTCATGGGTTCAAACACAGAAACATGGGAGCCAGAAATAACAAAGAAGAATAGGAAGAAGTGCTTGCAATTGCTGAGGCAAAAGTATGTGCATGCTATTATAACATCGGATGTGAACAAGGTTAAGGATGAAGCACTGAAGATAATCAAGGGAATCTGAAAAAGCTGGGACAAGTTGGAAGTTATGTAGGCTGTCTAGTTTACAAATTACAAAAATACTTGGTAGCTTGGTACTATTAAATGGTAGTTTGAATTGGGAATTTGGATTGATCTCATACTTTGGTTTCAATTTAGGTTTGAAATGGTACTAGAGTTTGAATTTGGTTTGAAGAATGACAAATTAATGGTTGGAATTTGATTTGCTTGTTTGATCTCAAAAAAAAAAGCAGGTTCATATGTTTATTGTAGACAGGTTCATTAGATTTCAAAAAAGCAGGTTCATATGTTTATTGTAGACAGGTTCATTAGATTTCAAAAAACAGGTTCATATGTTTATTGTAGACAGGTTCATGCACTATAAATGAAAATATTCTTTGAATTTCATAGCAATAATCTTAGGTTCATGAAAGTATGCCTAGAGGTTCATGAATATAGGCCTAGAGGTTCATGTAACTATAAATGAAAATATTCTTTGAATTTCATAGCAATAATCTTAGGTTCATGAAAATGTGCCTAAAGGTTCATGAAAGTATGCCTAGAGGTTCATGAATATAGGCCTAGAGGTTCATGTAACTATAAATGAAAATATTCTTTGAATTTCATAGCAATAATCTTAGGTTCATGAAAATGTGCCTAAAGGTTCATGAAAGTATGCCTAGAGGTTAATAAATATAGGCCTAGAGGTTCATGTAACTATAAATGAAAATATTCTTTGAATTTCATAGCAATAATCTTAGGTTCATGAAAATGTGCCTAAAGGTTCATGAAAGTATGCCTAGAGGTTCATGAATATAGGCCTAGAGGTTCATGTAACTATAAATGAAAATATTCTTTGAATTTCATAGCAATAATCTTAGGTTCATGAAAATGTGCCTAAAGGTTCATGAAAGTATGCCTAGAGGTTCATGAATATAGGCCTAGAGGTTCATGTAACTATAAATGAAAATATTCTTTGAATTTCATAGCAATAATCTTAGGTTCATGAAAATGTGCCTAAAGGTTCATGAAAGTATGCCTAGAGGTTCATGAATATAGGCCTAGAGGTTCATGTAACTATAAATGAAAATATTCTTTGAATTTCATAGCAATAATCTTAGGTTCATGAAAATGTGCCTAAAGGTTCATGAAAGTATGCCTAGAGGTTCATGAATATAGGCCTAGAGGTTCATGTAACTATAAATGAAAATATTCTTTGAATTTCATAGCAATAATCTTAGGTTCATGAAAATGTGCCTAAAGGTTCATGAAAGTATGCCTAGAGGTTCATGATTATAGGCCTAGAGGTTCATGTAACTATAAATGAAAATATTCTTTGAATTTCATAGCAATAATCTTAGGTTCATGAAAATGTGCCTAAAGGTTCATGAAAGTATGCCTAGAGGTTCATGAATATAGGCCTAGAGGTTCATGTAACTATAAATGAAAATATTCTTTGAATTTCATAGCAATAATCTTAGGTTCATGAAAATGTGCCTAAAGGTTCATGAAAGTATGCCTAGAGGTTCATGAATATAGGCCTAGAGGTTCATGTAACTATAAATGAAAATATTCTTTGAATTTGATAGCAATAATCTTAGGTTCATGAAAATGTGCCTAAAGGTTCATGAAAGTATGCCTAGAGGTTCATGAATATAGGCCTAGAGGTTCATGTAACTATAAATGAAAATATTCTTTGAATTTCATAGCAATAATCTTAGGTTCATGAAAATGTGCCTAAAGGTTCATGAAAGTATGCCTAGAGATTCATGAATATAGGCCTAGAGGTTCATGTAACTATAAATGAAAATATTCTTTGAATTTCATAGCAATAATCTTAGGTTCATGAAAATGTGCCTAAAGGTTCATGAAAGTATGCCTAGAGGTTCATGATTATAGGCCTAGAGGTTCATGATTATAGGCCTAGAGGTTCATGTAACTATAAATGAAAATATTCTTTGAATTTCATAGCAATAATCTTAGGTTCATGAAAATGTGCCTAAAGGTTCATGAAAGTATGCCTAGAGGTTCATGAATATAGGCCTAGAGGTTCATGTAACTATAAATGAAAATATTCTTTGAATTTCATAGCAATAATCTTAGGTTCATGAAAATGTGCCTAAAGGTTCATGAAAGTATGCCTAGAGGTTCATGAATATAGGCCTAGAGGTTCATGTAACTATAAATGGAAATATTCTTTGAATTTCATAGCAATAATCTTAGGTTCATGAAAATGTGCCTAAAGGTTCATGAAAGTATGCCTAGAGGTTCATGATTATAGGCCTAGAGGTTCATTCTATAATGAATATAGGTTCAGCAAAATATGCTTAGTGGTTCATAGAAGTGATCTTAGGTTCAATAAAATATGCCTAGAGGATAATGCAAATATACAATTGGGTTCATGAAAAAAAGCTTGGGGGTTCATGAAAAATTTCCTACAGGTTCATAACAATATGCCTAGAGGTTCATGCAACTATGCATGAAAATATGCTTTGAAAACTCATGACAATTATCTCAGGTTCATGAAAATGTGCCTAGAAGTTCATAAAAATATACCTACAGGTTCATGAAAATGTGCCAAAAGGTTCATATTGTTTTGGGCCAAAGATCTTGAATTTGAATACAAAAAAATAAAGAGTTGAATAAAAAATAAAAATAGAATAAAAGCATATAAGCTCATAAAAGTAACAAAGACATTGATCAAAATGATAAATTGCTTCATAACATCTGATGCAATATTTCTAGTAGGTTCATAAAACTAAAACAAGGTTCATAACACTAAAAAAAACTGTACTTAAAGACTAAAACCACAAACTGAGCAACAGAAAAAATACTAAACATCTATAACACCATTACAAGTGCGACTGTTGTGAGTAGTAAGTTGGTGGCATTTTCCACAACGCCTATGTCTGACACGGGTAGGGTCAATGACATTGCTGGTAGATGAAGAAGGATGTTGACCACTACCTTTGTTCTTTGCTTGTGGTGGTGGATGAATGCTAACCTCAGATGGCACCTGAACTCCTACATAACTCTCCAAATGTTGCTGATTTACTGGTACAGAGCTAGAAGAATGACTGGGAGCACCAAGGAAGGACATCTTTTTTAATTTCAACATGGATACTAATTCTGCCAATTGATCTGAATTATCTTCAAGCACACCAAGACAACTATAAAATTCTGAAATAGCAGAGTTGAGCAAAAACTCCTTCTGATCTGAAGACACACCTTGATCAACAACAACATCATCAATACTAAAGATTGGACTAATTGTAGCAGACTTAGTCCAGCGAGAAAGCACATATTTAGAAGGGATTGTTGGCACAAGCTTGTTCTTGAACACACAAATGAGATGACGACAGGGCAATCCAACCCTCAGAAACATCTTGCAGCTACAGTGATATTCATCAACAGCAGAAATATATTCAACCTTATATTCTTTGCTATTTTCTTCCCTCATAAAGACATATAATGTCGTACCTGCAATCAATTGCATAAAATCAATCCAAGCACACAAATAAAATAAGAAAGAAAAAGGTAATAGTGTTCTGCTAATTTGATTCATGAATAATCCACAAGGTTCATAAAATCAATTCTTTGCTATTTTCTTCATGAAAATATGCATAATTAACAAACAAAGGGCATTTTTGGGAATTTAACCAATTAATCTACATCATACTCAACACAAAACAAGAAGGTTCATGAAGATACTTAGGGAGTTCATAAAAGCATTTTAAAATTAAATAGCAAAAAGACGAAAAAATTATTCTTACCATTACTTTCTGAGATAGAAGCAAGGGAGCAGGAAAAACAAGCTGCTGCAATTTCCTGGCGAACAAGACAAAATACAGTGAGCGTATAGACCTTGGATGCTTCTTTCTCCAGCAACAATTGTGTCTTCAAATCTGGAAGTTTGGTGAGAGATTCATGGTTCAGCCTAGATTGTTGATGTCGTTGGGTGTCCATTGCAATATCAAAATGCATCACAAGCTCAACCAGACGATAATACTTGTCATTAAAATGACTAAAGTAACTGTTTGTAGACTCGGATAGAGAGGTAGTACGAATTAAACCACCAAAAAGAATGTCCCGGAAATAAGCTGGAATCCAGAAATGCCGAATAGCAAAGATATCATCAAACCATCTGCGGTTTATGAGTGTAAATTCTGCAAACAAAGCATTCCAGCCTGACTCAAATTCAGCCGGTTCCAATTCATGAGTCCAAACAATAGCATTGAGTTTCTTCCTAAACCGATCACTTGTCTCACCATCATATTTAGTCTTTGATGGAACTTTCCTCATAATGTGCCACATACACAAACGATGGTGAGAATTAGGGAAGACCTGTTCAATAGCAAGCTTCATAGAACCATCTTGATCAGTGATGATAATTTTAGGATCATTCCTCATAACTTCCTTAAATCTTTCAAGCAACCAAACATAGGAACCAACATCCTCTTTAAAAATCAAACCAGCACCAAATGTGACACTCCTTTTGTGGTGATCAAGGCCAGTAAAAGGGATGAAAACCAGATTGTACCTACAAAAAGGAATTTAAAAGATTCAAAATCTTCATAGATAAACCTTAAATAGAGATATCAGGAAAAAGAAGAAAGCAGGTTCAAAGATGAAAATTACATGTGCAAAAAATAAAGAATATGCATAGAGGTTCATGAAAATATACCTAGAGGTTCATGAAATTATGGCTACAGGTTCATGAAATTATGACTAAAGGTTCATAACAATACAATTAGGATCATGACAAACAAAAACAAGAGGTTCATGAAAATTTAACTACAGGTTCATGAAAATATGCCTAGAGGTTTATGAAATATGCCTAGAGGTTCATATAAATCAACTTAGGTTCATGCAAATACACTTACCCGTTCATGCAGACTATAAGTTACAAATACACAGAATTGAACATGAAAATAAGACCAGATTCATCATAAATCACAGAACAATAAAAGGTAGAACAATACAAAAAAGCTATGACAGAAGAAGGATGTTTTACTTACCTATTAGTATGATATGTCGCATCAAATGAAACAACATCACCAAACAGGGAGAAGTTTTTCCTAGACACAGGATCACACCAGAACAAACGTGTTAGGCGCTCACTGGTATCCACGTCATAGTCAAAACAATAAGTCGAGCAAAGCTCTTTTTTTTTTGAAGAACCTATCAATAGTCATCTGAGCATTTGACCCCCCAATATAAGCCATCATATCACGGCGAAAATTCTTAAAATCAACTGATGATGCTCCAACTGCTTTATACCCCCCAACAATTTCCTTGAAAAGACGGTGAGATCTAACCGGGCCAATGCTGGCTTTTTGGCAGTTAAGGACAAATTTTTTGTGTCCTTCATCTAACTTCCTAGAGGAAGTCATAAACTGACGATGGGAGTTCATAACAAAGTTGTGGGAGTGACGTTCCTCAAATGTAATGACTTTGTATCCAACGCCCTGGGAAAAACGAAGACCAAGCAAAGCATTGCAGCCAACCCTACTAGATACCCTAGAACGTACGCTTTTATTAACCCTATCCTCTTTGTAGCCTGCTCTATTGCATAAGGCATACTTGTATTTCACAACACCATCTTGAAAGCGCTTGGTTCCATTTCGTATATCAAACCCACAAGCATCGGCATAAGCCCCATAAAATGCTATACCTTCTTCAAATGATTGAAACACCATACCAATTGCAGGTTTGAGAGAATCATCACAAGAAGGCACATAGGAAAGGGAACCACCTTGAGACACAATAGGTTCATTCTGCTCTTCGGAATCAATAAGAACAACTGGCACTTCTTCACAACTAGATATAACACAGATCTCAGCAGCAGCAGTAGAAGCTACAATTTCAAAAAACAAGAACAGAAGTTAATAAGGATTAGCATAGAGGTTCATGAAAAATGACTAAAGGTTCATGAAATTTTGCCTGAGGGTTCAAAAAACTTGCATAAAGGTTCATTCACTAATGAATAAAGGTTCATGCACTAGACACAATGAGTATAAATTTCAACAGAACAGAAGCTCAATTGATCATGATCTAACACTTACAAGAGGATAAAAAAAAACACATTCAGGTTCATCAACTCTGACTCATAGGTTCATTAGGTTTTATTCAAGTTCCTCATGAACAGTACACACATATCATCATCATCATGAGCAGATCCTAAGAAAATCTGCTGCATCATAGCATCAAAAAATTAAATAACAGAAACACTGTATTAAAAAAGCATAAGATAATTTCTTCAAAGAAATTTCAAACAAATGCATCATTTGGGAACAAGTTCATCTGTTAACAAGGAATACACAACTATCATTATTTGTGAGCAAGAAATCCTAAGTAAATGTTCAGCATTAGAGCATCAAAAAATTAATTAACAACATCCCTGTATTCGAAAGGCATCAGATTAAAATTACACACTATCTGTGAAGAAGGAATACACACTATCTGAGAACAAGGAATACACACTATCTGTGAACAAAAGTAATACTAAGTAAATCTTCAGCATTAAAGCATCAAAAAATTCATTAACAATATCAAAAGTACTAAACCTAGATTCACAGTAAACTTGCAAAAACACAAAATTGATGGAGATAATCAACAACTAGAACAGAATATAACATAAACAACTTCTATAAACACTTAAACAACTTAAATTCAACTAACAACAAAACAGAAACTCAAAATCGAGTACTAAACCTAGATTCACAGTAAAATTGAAAAACACAAAATTGATGGAGATGATCAACAACTAGAACGAAATATAGAATAAACAAATTCTATAAACACTTAAAATCAACCAAAACCGAAGCAAAAACTCAAAATCGATCCGCTAAAAAGACATTAAAATCAGAGAAAGCAAACTTACTCGAATCACCACCAGAAAACATGATTTGAATGATAATCTACCGGTCGTGAACGAGAAAAATCAATTTGAAGTAGAGATCAGCAGCGGAATCGAAGGATGCGAGGAAGAGAAGAAGATTGCGAGAAGGAGCAAAAGAATCGCCGCGCGCGGGTGAGAGAGAAGAAGCGAGGAAGAGAGAAATTTTAGAACAAAGCAAAATGACAATAATACCCCCGTGCCATATTAACCTAGGCAAATCCCTGATTTAATCTGGAGCGTAGGATGGATTTAGATCGACGGCTGAGATCGTGTCCTCATGTCCTCACGGGAAAGGCTGTCCTCATATGATCCAATCTCTATGAATATTATGTATATTTTTTTCTATTCACTTGCAAATTTTTTTATATTTACCGCAAAATTTCTTGATAAAATAATGTGTATATGAAGGAATGTGTATGTATTGGAATGTGCATGTAAAGGAATGTGCATGTTAATATAAAAGGAACGTGTTGTGTTGTGGGGGATTTTGTTGAGTCTTCGTCGTGCCTGGAAGATGGGCTTTTCGACAGGTAATTCTTGAGACGGATTCTCACCTTGCGGTTTCTCTTATTTAGAGACGTGTTGAGCCCCACCATACCCTGCCTACATGGTGCTTCAGTGCCAAGGCTTCTTCCGTAGGAACTGAACTGTTTTGTTTCGTCATGTATTTAGGAAAGCGAATGTTGTCGCCGACTCCCTTGCATCTCTTGCCTTTTCTTTCCCGGTTGGTTTTCAATTAATTGATTCCCCAATTTATGATGTTGTTTTTCTTTTACGTTGTGTTTGGATAGTGGGTAATGAGGGGGAAAGAAGGGGAGGAGAAATAAAAGAAAAGGAGGAGAAGGAAAAAAGGGAGAAGAAGTGAAGTGAGAGAAGGGGAGAGAAGTTTTAATTTGTTGTTTGGATGAAAGAGAGATAAATTAATTGAACTAGTGGTCTATAGGTCGTGCTACGCACGACTAGATAATTGGGTGAATTGTTGTTTGATGTTAGAATTATAAATAATGTTATAGGGTTATGATGTCCTCTAGGTTGTAGTTGCACTATTATAATATCATGCTATTGTTTTTATCGGCGCTTTTCTTTCTTTTCTTTTTGAAGGTTTATGCCACTGTTTTTTATTTATAGCTCATATAAAACTTTTAACCCTTGAGAAAGTTATGACAACTGATACCTATTCAATGCATGAATTAATTCCTTTTAATCAATTATTTCTCATCTAATTCATGAATGAAAAAACCTTCATCTTCTCTTAGTTGTAACCAATACAATTAATATCTACACTTCTTCATATTCTTCAACTTTATAATATCAAATTTAGTTAATGAATGCACTAAATTAATAAATTTTTAACACTAAAAACTTGTTAGTATTTATTAATAAAAATTAGTGTAACAAAATATATCTATATCGAATTGGTGAGAATGTGAGTTTAGAAGTTGTAATTTAGCCATATACATAATTGTTGTTTCGTATACGTGTCATATTTTTATTAAAATATAAACGAAAAGAAAAAAAATGAAATTAAAGAAAAAAGATTACTCATTGTCACCCTCCTTCATCTGAAGATCTCCGTTTTCTCTTCATCTCTATTGTCGTCCGCCGTCTATCTACACCCTAAACCGCTTATTTACAACATTATATCGTATACGAAAATCCTTAATTGCTCCGCGCGTAGCACGGGGTCTGATACGCTGCACTTTGTATAGCGTAACTAGGGATTATTACATTAGTTTAGGAGTGTTATCATATGTGTTTCGAGTCATTATTATGTTCTGAGATATTTATTAAGAAGTGAAGAAATGGAGATCAGAACCGAAGAAGATTGAAGACTTGAAGAATGAAGAAGCTTCTGCGACACCAACCGCGATCGCCACTACCATCCAGGCGATCGCCATCATTCAACAGAAGCCATTCGAGAAGAAATCAGCGACCGCGATCGCCATGACTCTACGGCGATCGCCATGGGGCGACAGAGTGCACGACAGAGCTTTACATGAAGACCGCGATCGCCAGGCATATATGGCGATCGTCACAACAAGGCCGAAGACATTCCGGACTTTCCTTATTTTCCTTTGTTTGTTTTATTTCTTTTTCCTTATTTTATTATTTCGTTTAGGATATATATTTTACCATATTATTTTAGGGTTAGATTCTATTTAAGAACCCTAGCAGCCTTGTTTAGCTCTCATCATCTTTTCCATCATCTTTTCCATCAGACAATTTAGTTCTGCAACCATGAGCAGGAACTAATCTCCATTGTTTTACTTAGCGGTTGAAACTTTCAGTTATTAAGTTGTGAGATTTCTAAACTCTTGTTCTTTTCCTATGGGTTTGTATTAATTCTCTTGTTCTTCATCTATTGATTTCTATTAGTTTTGTTAGCTTGATCACCTAGTTTGATTGATAGTTTTCTATTGCTAGACTAGGAATATACAGTGGAATTCCTTGTCATTGTAGCACTCATATCTGCATGATCTGATAGTTGATTGCTTTTATGAAAGAAAATTGATTGCATGTTAATACTTGACGGTTGTAAGTTATTGCATGCATCCTTATGATTCTTGTGCCCTTTGCTGCTATTTCATCTAATCTTGAGAGGTTTCCCTAATTGCTGAATAGTAAGTATTATCAGGACCGGTTGGCCTGCTGATATATTAAAGATTGGAATAGGAACATTCCCTAGGATTGAATAGAACTTGAGATAAATCTATGATCAACTTGATTGACTGTTGTGTGGATACTTGCTAGGTGAAACCCCTTCTCATCATATTTTCACCCAAACTTCCTCTGCTTGTTACTGGTTACTTGTGTGTTCTTGCAATCAAACCCCCCCTTTGGTTACTTATTACTAGTTGATATTTCACTTGACTACATTGATTTGGTGTTTTGATTCCCTTGGGTTCGACCTCTACTTATTTGCTATACTCTAGTTAGTGTTTAGGGTTTTATTTGATTTGGCACTACGACTTTAGCCTCATCAAATTTGGCGCCGTTGCCGGGGACTTGAAATTTTTCTGATTCTGTGTTAATTGTGAAATTATCAACTGTTTGGTGTGAACCTTTATGGTTCAGACCCGTGCTACTGATTCATCTCTTGTTTCCTTTGACCCAGAGATTGAAAGGACGTTCCTTCGGAACCAAAGAGCAGCTCTGAACCAAGATAACGAGATGGGTGATCGACATGGACCGCCATTGCCTACTATGAGGCAACTCACTACCCCAGACTTAAACCAACAACCTTTGGCAGTGAGGTTTCCTGAGATTGAAGAAGGTGTGAACTTTGAATTAAAAGCTGGTTTAATTCATGAGCTACCACACTTCAATGGCTTAGCAGGAGAAGATCCCAACAAACACTTGGCTCAATTCCATGCCATATGTTCTAGTATGAAGCCAAGAGGTGTTACTGAGGAGCAGGTCATGCTGAGAGCTTTCGGATTTACTCTGAAAGATGCTGCGAGTGATTGGCTCTATTATCAAGCTCCAGGGAGTATTGATACATGGGCTAAGATGAAAAAGGTCTTTTTAGAGAAATATTTTCCAGCTACAAAACTGAGCAGCTTGAACAAGGAGATCACGAATCTTCAACAACACTCAACTGAGAGTGTCTATGAATATTATGAGAGATTCAAGAAGCTTTGCTCAAGCTGCCCATTCCATAGTTATACTGACTAAGATCTCCTTATGTACTTATTTAGTGGCCTGATTGATGAGGATCGTCGAATGGTGAATGCATCATGTGGAGGTAACTTTTTAAGATTGACTATACCTCAGGCTACTGAAATGTTTGAGGAATTAGCTGAGAGCTCAAGCCAGTTTGGCAGTAGACAGGGATCCCACTCAGTCAAAGCAATTAATTCAGATCAATTACAGACTGACATGAATGAACTGAAAGATATGATGAAGTCTTTTATGTTGAAAAGTGATTCTCTCCATGATCCCAATCCTGAGGTAAACGCTGTTGGTGGATGGCAACCAAGGCCAAGGTATGACTCTCATAATATTAATTATCAGCAACCTAGACATCAGAATTCTATGACTGTTGAAGATATGATCAAGTCCTTAGCTTAGACAGTGATGCAACAAAATGCTAAAACGGAATCGAGTATCCAAAATCTTGAAAATCAGTTAGGACAGATTGCTCAAGCTGTGAGTAAATTAGAGGCCAGGGAACCGGTAAGAAACTCGAGAGAGAACGTCAGTGCAGTGTTCTTGAGGAGCGGAAAAACTTATGACGACTGTTCTGTGCCAAAACCGCGATCGCCATATCTGAGTGGCGATTGACATGAGATTACAGAGAGCAAAACAGGGTCTGTATCCTGACCGCGATCGCCATATAGAGATGATGATCGCCATGCCGTTCCAGAAGCTGAGATACAAAATTATCCGCGACCGCGATCGCCAGTTGTTGATGGCGATCGCCTGGAGCCCCCTGAGTACATTGACGATTATGTTCGCCCGAATTTTCCACCTCTATTCTCTCAGAAGCATATTGCTCCCTTTCCTGAGGCGTTGAAGGATACTCGAAGACTGGATGACGACAAAGAAATTTTCGAAACCTTTAGTAGGTGTGAGGTAAACATTCCTTTGCTCAAACTTGTTAAGAGTATTTCTAGATTTGCTAAGTTTTTGAAATAAGTTTGCACTATCAAAAGAAATCAAAAACTGAAAGGAAAGAAGAAAGTTGAAATAAGTGAACAAGTTTCTGATGTGTTTCAAAAACGCATGCCTAAGAAATGTGGTGATCCCGGCATATTTAGCATTCCATGTGTGATTGGTGAAACTAAATTTGACAAAGCCATGCTAGATTTAGGTGCATCAATCAATGTTTTGCCTTACTCTTTGTATGAATCATTAGGCTTAGGACCTTTGCATAAAACAGGAACTTGTTATTCAACTTGCTGATAGGTCTACTGTATACCCGAAAGGGGTTGTTGAGGATGTTCTTGTTATGGTTGGTGATCTGATTTTCCCTGCTGATTTCTTTGTGTTGGATATGGAGCATGCTAATAATGTCTCACCTATACTGTTAGGTAGACCTTTCATGAAAACAACACAAACGAAAATTGATGTTAATAGTGGTACTCTCTCTATGGAGTTTGATAGGGATAAGGTGGAATATAATATTTATGACATGGATCCTGTTGATAAGAATTCTCTTTGTGCTGTTGATGTGATTAATCCTACTTGTAAGGATAAATTGCAACCTATTTTAGAGAATCTCTTAGAGCCCCCAAAAGTAGATGCTGTTTTATCTACTAACATGCAGGAGTGTCAGGCTAAGCTAGTGCCTAAAGGTAAGCTCTCTCCACATCCTTTGGGCAATCGCCCTCCATTACTGACCTCGCCAGGTGAGATACCATTGATGTCTAGTGTGCAAACACTTGACATTGAGCTTAAACAGCCGCCTGATACGGTCAATGAGGAGAAAGTGAATGAAACCACCTTCATTGCTAAAGACAAGGTGGTCAAGGTAAGAGGGGCGAGATTCAAGGCGTTCCATAAGTGGTTCAAGAGGGAATTCAGACAAGAGACGGTTTTCACAAAGCCAAATGACGTTAGTTAAATCTCTTGAGTTTCATGTCGAGCCACGACATAAAATAAGGCGCTACTCGGGAGGCAACCCGAGGTTTGAGTTTGTTTTTATTTGTTTTTGTTCGGTTTAATTTTCTTTTTTAGTTTTTCTATGGACAGGAGGAAATCACCGAAGCTTAGGGTCAGCTACAGTCAGTTGTCAATCTCGTTGTAAGTCTTCTCTCCCGTTAAAAAAAAAAATCCGAAAATCTGAAAATCATTCCGAGAAAAAATGAAAAAAATAATATATTGGATTAAAAAAAATAGTGCAGAAAAAAATATGAGAGAAAAGAAAGTAAGGAGTTGTATTACATCAAGTTTGGTTTCATTAGTACTATCATTCTAGATCTACATTCGCTGGAGCTTAGCTTGTTGGTGACCATGTTCTTTGCAAGGAGTTGATTTGTTTGGGTCACCTTCTACATTGGAGGTATTCTTTCTTTTGCTTTAGATGAGCTATGCATTATTGGATTACATTTAGTGCTCATCTAGTTTCTCATTCTACCACACTTTGAGTTTTATTGGAGGAAGGTCATCCGACCTTGTATGTGAGTCTTCTGTCTCCTTCCCTGAGTTCGTTTTTATGTCTTCAATTTCATTGAGGACAATGCAATGTTTAAGTATGGGGGAGGAGAATGTATTCACATGTAATTATTTGGGTGTTGGTTGTATCTGCATGAGCTTATTGAATATATATTGTATGAAAAAGCCACAAAAATTGAAAAAAGGCATATAAAATCCTTGGATAACAAGATCTATGCAATAAGAAGGTGGCTTGACCGGCATTAGGCTGGGGCAAAAATAAGTCTTGAGTGATGTGAGTTTTGTGAGCCTGGAACAATTATTGAGTGGTTGGGATGAAAACCCGAAAGGGCGCCCAAGCAAGATGAGTGTTATAAAATAAAAAAATTGAGTGTTTTAGGATTTTTATCATCTTGGCGTATGGAGACATAAGAAGGAGGCGTATAGGAGGATTCGGGTAGGCCACTTGGAGGAATAAGGTGTATTTCTGGGTATGTGCTTATTTTATCACATTGTTCTTGATTATTGTTGTTGTGTTTTGTGTGTTTTGGAGGAGCTTATTGGTTATGTAATCACTAGGAGATATTCTTGTACTTACTGAGGCTTTGAGTATTTTATTGTATGGGTAGCTTTTCTGTAAGTTACTCGGGACGAGTAAAAGTCTAAGTATGGGGGTATTTGATACGCTGCACTTTGTATAGCGTAACTAGGGATTATTACATTAGTTTAGGAGTGTTATCATATGTGTTTCGAGTCATTATTATGTTCTGAGATATTTATTAAGAAGTGAAGAAATGGAGATCACAACCGAAGAAGATTGAAGACTTGAAGAATGAAGAAGCTTCTGCGACGCCAACCGCGATCGCCACTATCATCCAGGCGATTGTCATCATTCAACAGAAGCCATTCGAGAAGAAATCAGCGACCGCGATCGCCATGACTCTACGGCGATCGTCATGGGGCGACAGAGTGCACGACAGAGCTTTACATGAAGACCGCGATCGCCAGGCATATATGGCGATCGTCACAACAAGGCCGAAGACATTCCAGACTTTCCTTATTTTCCTTTGTTTGTTTTATTTCTTTTTCCTTATTTTATTATTTCGTTTAGGATATATCTTTTACCATATTATTTTAGGGTTAGATTCTATTTAAGAACCCTAGCAGCCTTGTTTGGCTATCATCATCTTTTCCATCATCTTTTCCATCAGACAATTTAGTTCTGCAACCATGAGCAGGAACTAATCTCCATTGTTTTACTTAGCGGTTGAAACCTTCAGTTATTAAGTTGTGAGATTTCTAAACTCTTGTTCTTTTCCTATGGGTTTGTATTAATTCTCTTGTTCTTCATCTATTGATTTCTATTAGTTTTGCTAGCTTGATTACCTAGTTTGATTGATAGTTTTCTATTGCTAGACTAGGAATATACGGTGGAATTCCTTGTCATTGTAGCACTCATATCTGCATGATCTGGTAGTTGATTGCTTTTATGAAAGAAAATTGATTGCATGTTAATACTTGACGGTTGTAAGTTATTGCATGCATCCTTATGATTCTTGTGCCCTTTGCTGCTATTTCATCTAATCTTGAGAGGTTTCCCTGATTGCTGAATAGTAAGTATTATCAGGACCGGTTGGCCTGCTGATATATTAAATATTGGAATAGGAACATTCCCTAGGATTGAATAGAACTTGAGATAAATCTATGATCAACTTGATTGACTGTTGTGTGGATACTTGCTAGGTGAAACCCCTTCTCATCATATTCTCACCCAAACTTCCTCTGCTTGTTACTGGTTACTTGTGTGTTCTTGCAATCAAACCCCGCCCCCTTTGGTTACTTATTACTAGTTGATATTTCACTTGACTGCATTTGGTGTTTTTATTCCCTTGGGTTCGACCTCTACTTACTTTCTATACTCTAGTTAGTGTTTAGGGTTTTATTTTATTTGGCACTACGACTTTAGCCTCATCAGGGTCCGAATTTAGTAATCTAATATAAATTAGACGTTTTGGTAATTAAATTCCACTCACCACCATAAATACTCCTCTTTTAATATGGGTAATTTATCTCATTTTAAGCTTCTAATCTATCATAAAAAATATCAACCTTATAATCTTCTAATCGTATAAAAATCTTTAGGCCTTCTCTTTACGCTGGATGTAGACATCTCTTGGTTCTGTTCCATTCTCAAAGTCCTCAACAATCAGGCCAACAATCTCTCCTAATGTTGGGAGGTTGTATTGTGGTTTATCCTTTTTCCTTTCTCCTATCAACCGTAGGGTGAATTATGTTGATTCATTAATGTGAGCCCAATCTCTAGCCATGCTGAAGACTTTTGCAACAACATTGGTTTACTTATCAGGATCTGGACAATATAAGGGTTGATGTTTGATCTAGTAAAATTCATACACCCAATTTTGTGTGCTAGTTCGGCTTCAGACTCACTGAAGTACAATTGAGCACAATGAAGTGGTAATTTTGTCTAGATATCCTGAAGGTGTAAGGTTCTCTAGACTTGTTTATTTTGTTTATCAATACGTGTTCCGAACGACGTGAATGAATACAGGTTGTTGTATATTCGTATTTTCTCCATAAATGTAGCCGATGATGGGTTTGTTCCACTAAGTAGTATTCAACGATTGGGCGGTCTCTTGTATCCTTGGTAACCTTCCCTTCCCTTCGTCACAAAATATATGGATGTTGTAAATTGAGATTTTGTTGCTTTACTAGACTTCTTCTCTAGCCACATTTTGGCCCCACAAAACCGACAAACATAGCTTGATGAACCAAGTTTTTCATAGTTTATTTTCCCCTCTAAGTGTTAGCATGAAATCGGTTACACACGACATTGTAGTTTAGTTAAACATTAGTAGGCTTATTACTCAAAGACTCTTTGTACACACCTGAAGAATTACAGGTTGCTCCTAGTTTCTTTGGTTTCAGAGTTCGCCTGAGCGACTCTGTTAATCATGGGGTAAAAAACAATATTAAAATCTTTTTACATTACCAATAATATGGCGTAGGCCCGTGTTCTTACTTTTTTTGGTCCTTTTTTACCTTGCTCGGGACTATAATAGTGGTATACGTAGATTCCTTTGCATTTTGGCCCGTGGACACATAACATGTGTAAATATGTATTGAAGATGTAAAATTGTAAATTGTAAATGAATGTAATGGATGTATTCCTCATACTAGAAAACAGTTGATTTGTTTGCATTTCCAATGATGGTATGTTTATCGATTATATGTATTTGTTTAAATTTGTACATGAATGTTTCTCGTGTATATCTCCCACTAACTCCAACGCGCAGTAGCTCTCAATCCCCCCCCCCCCCCCCATCTTGATGTGTCACCTTTACGTGGAGAAACCGGAGGGGCATTTTCTCTCAGGCTATTGTGTCAATGATGCTTGTGGATTTTGTACACATTGGTTTGTACATAGGATACAACCAGTGCATTTGTTTGTGTTAAATTAGCGCCATTTTTTGTTGTATATGTGTTTTCTACATTGTGTACCTGGTGCACTGGTTTCCCTGCATTCTGGAGGCCACATAAGGCCTATGTTTTTCCATCTGTATGTGTCACGGTTTTGTGACGGAGTTGGATGATTGATTTCAAAGCTTCTAGTGTTTGCAAGATGCTTGTGGTATTCAAATCAAGGTTGTATACATTGTTTATGAGTGATTAAATGCATAAGTGTGATGAATATGTCGATGATGTTACTTGGTGACTTTATGCGTTCTATTTTTTGTTTGTTTACTTAATGCATTTTTGTACCTGTATCCTGTTAATCTGTTCATTGAGGGCATGATATGGAGTAAACAGGGAAGCATCCAATCTTACACAACTTCATGCTAGTTTTCCTAGTTACTGATAGTATGTAGATAGTAACCTGATGCTATGTTTTTTTTGGACCATCATCGGGGCACACCAACTCTCTATCATGTCATTTTTCCTTGTCACAATTTTCTCAATTTGCATACCTTTTCGTTTTGCCGTCGCTTGATTCACCATTGATGTGGCGTTAAAGCACCAGTTGACTAAAATGATTTCTTCACCGATGGAGGTTTTTGGTAGTCGATGCTTTTGAAGATGTGTGTTTGTTTTTTGTTTGTTAAAGAATCGAAATGTTTAATGTATATAACTATAATGATCTGCTTTTAATCATGTCTGATATCTCTTATTTTAATAATACATTAATATTGTATCCTTATTATTTGTTTCTAAAACGTAACATTTATTCATCACAACGTTACATATATCATTCAAAGATTGATAATTTTGACTCGGGTATTGGTACTCCATTACTACTACGCGTTTGTAATAGATAGGCCTTGCTTGCTACGATATCATAGTGAATCGAGAATAAGAATGGGAATGGTTGATTCTAGAATCATGTTTGGTGACGCTCGTATTGGAAAAAGAAATTATTTTAAGGAATGGATGATTCCAAAATTTATGAAGCACTTCATTCCTCTCAAAATTATATTATAATTCTAATGAAAATTATTATTATTAGTAAAAATAATAATAAGTTATTATAATATAAATAACTTATAATAATAATAAAAATAATATTGTTAATTTTTTAAAATAATTATTATTATTATCAAATATAATAATATATGTATAAGAATGATAATTATAAATATTTTAATTATTTAATAATAATAAATCTTTTTTTATTAAATAATAATTATTTCAATAATGAATATGTATTATTATTTTTTAGTATTGTTAATTATTAAAGATAAAATTAATATTATAATAATAATTTCTAGACTAACGAGTATAATAATTATTTATTAATACTAATCCTAAGAATCGTTTATTTCGATAGAATATCAAACACTAATCTTCAAGAATGATTTAGTCTGATTCATGATTTGATTCTCATTCTCATTCCAGACAACATATCAACCGGAGTCTTATATATATTCTTTACGGATTTCGTAGTTTGTAAGTGTTATATTTATTTTTCTTGGATCTTTTAGGGATTCAATTCAGATTTGCACTCTTTGTATTGGTGTCTCTACATATTTTCGTATGGAGGTTTGTATACAATTTATTTCGTATGTTTTTTTGTTCGTTTCTTAGTTTTGGGTTTTCTTGGACTAATTGTTTACATCTATATATATTACGGTGGTTTTCTTTAAGTTTAAAACGTGTTTTGTAAGGGTTGTGTGAAGCTATTTTTTTTATATGCAATTGGGTATGACGCTCAATTTTCCAAGAACTACGGCGTTCAATTGGTTATGACTCATGCGCATATGACGATGTTAATGTGTATGAATGTATATGACGATGTTCAATTGCGTATGGCGTTCTATATCTTTTATTTTTAATAGTTAAAAATATAATTTTTTTTATAAATAAATTATGTAATTTATCTTTGTATTAATTTCTTTTTCTTTAAAATATAACTTTAAAATCGGTCTTGTTCGGTCCAATTCGATTTTTTTCGGGTTTCGGACCGGACCGAAGCCGGAATAGGGCAAAACCTTGGACCGGGGACCGGACCGGGAATAATTTCGGTCCGGTCCAGTCTATTTCGGTCTAGTCCTGTCCGAAAATGTACAACCCTACATTATATGTTGTGCATTTTGTCTTAATGAGTAGCACCTATTAAAACACAATAAATTGAGTCTTCGATGATCCACCAAAATTTCCAATGTGTAGTCTTTATATATATATTAAGATTGTTTGGTTTTGAGGAAGGAAACGAGAGGAAAATGAAGAATTATGAGATGTTTTACTTCACTTTCCATTCAAATTCCACCATTTTGGACGGATTCATTTCCTCTCAAATTTTCATAACTTCCCCTCCAAATTTTCTTTCCCTTTCCATCAAAAACTCTCTCATTCCCTTCCTTAAAATAATCCAAACATGAGAATTTGCCCTCTCTCATTTCCCTCCCTTTAAAAACCCTTCCAACCCTCCCATCCAAACATAGTGGTAGTGAACTATGTTAGGGGTTGTGCTACCCCATGTTTTGTTCTCCGGTAGCCGTTTCTTGCTTTTATATTTGCTTGAGAGTGTCGCCTCTCTTTTAACCAAAAACATATTTGTAGTATAAGGTCACTCTCACCAGATCCAACTTCATGAATAGAATACTTCTAATCGGAAAATTAGAGTAATGTAGTTCCATTATTTGGAGATTGTTTAGAAAACTAGAGAGAAAGCTAATATAAGTATAACTCTTAACCAGTGGCGGACCCAGAATTTCAATTCAATGGAGGACTGTTTTGCCAAAAAGAAAAATTCAACTGTACGACAAAAAGAAATTCGCCGGTATGAGTAAAAAGATTACATAAACTCTCTCAACAATCTATCTGGTGCATAAGGAAATTACATTAACAAAATAATTCATGAGATCAAACTAGTACAAAAAGTGGCCTAGATCTCACTTTTTTTAACTCGCTTTTTGGGAACTGAGATAAGCAATATACAGTGTTGGAGCCGGTTCTCGGGAGCTTTGGGTCGTCAAATGCTCGCGAGATTCATACGGGAAAAGAAGCCTAAAACGCGATCCCAAGCCCCACGGAAGTGTAAGCCCAATAAAGGCCCAAAAGGAGCGATGTAGTAAGTGATCCAGCAGACGAATATAGTGGGGCCTGCGAGTCGGTTATAAAGCGTAACCAAAAGGAGAGAGAAAGTGGGATCAAATCTTTTTGGCAGCTTTCTTCCTCAAGATATTTGGAGAGCAACAACATGGAGAAGAGCTCTCTCGAGTTCATTCTCAGATCTCCCGGATTACCTATTTCTAGCAGGAATTTGGATGATCGACACTTGGATTGTGATTCTCGGTGTCGTTATCGTGCTTTTGGTGTGAGAATCAGCCCATTCGGGTGAAATTCGTGTGTGAAATAGTTGAAGTTGTGTAAGAAGCTATGGTGTTATTTTTTTTAAGCTTGTTCTTCTCTTTCTCCTTGTTCTAGCCTATATTTTGGTGTTGATTTTGGTCTTTTGATTCGTTGTTTGCTTCTGAATACTGACTGATGAGGCTAAAGTCGTAGTGCCAAATCAAAGAAAACTCTAAACACTAACTAAAGTATAGCAAGCAAGTAGAGGTCGAACCCAAGGGAATCAAAACACCAATCACTATGCAGTCAAGCGAAATACCAACTAACGAACAAGTAACAAGTAACAAGTAACTAAGGGGGGGTTTTGATTGTATGGAACACAAAAGTAACAAGTATCAAGCAATGAAAGTTTGGGTGAGAATATGATGAGAAGGGGTTTCACCTAGCAAGTATCCACATAACAGTCAATCAAGTTGATCATAGATTTATCTCAAGTTCTATTCAATCCTAGGGAATGTTCCTATTCCAATCTTTAATATATTAGCAGGCCAACCGGTCCTGATAATACTTACTATTCAACAATCAGGGAAACCTCTCAAGATTAGATGAAATAGCAGCAAAGGGCACAAGAATTATAAGGATGCATGCAATAACTTACAACCGTCAAGTATTAACATGCAATCAATTCTCTTTCATAAAAGCAATCAACTACCAGATCATGCAGATATGAGTGCTACAATGACAAGGAATTCCACCGTATATTCCTAGTCTAGCAATAGAAAACTATCAATCAAACTAGGTGATCAAGCTAGCAAAACTAATAGAAATCAATAGATGAAGAACAAGAGAATTAATACAAACCCATAGGAAAAGAACAAGAGTTTAGAAATCTCACAACTTAATAACTGAAGGTTTCAACCGCTAAGTAAAACAATGGAGATTAGTTCCTGCTCATGGTTGCAGAACTAAATTGTCTGATGGAAAAGATAGAAAGAACTAGGGTTCTTAAATAGAGAACTAACCCTAAAATATATGGTAAAAAATAAATACTAAACGAAATAATAAAATAAGGAAAAAGAAATAAAATAAACGAAGGAAAATAAGGAAAGTCCGGAATGTCTTCGGCCTTGTTGTGGCGATCGCCATAGATGTCTGGCGATCGCGGTCTTCATGTAGCGTCTACCGTGGTCTCTGTCGCCACATGGCGATCGCCGTAGATTCATGGCGATCGCCATGATCTCTCGAACTTATGAAGAGCTTCTGTTGTAGAATGGAGATCGCCATAGTGATGGTGGCGATCGCCGCTGCTCCGCAGAATGTCTTCGTCTTCCTGTCTTCAATCTTCGATCCTCTTCTTCTTCAGTTTTGGTCTTCATTTCTTCACTTCTTCATAAACAACTCAGAATATAACAATAGCCCCAAATACTTGTGATAACACTCCTAAACTAATGTAATAACCCCTAGTTACGCCATACAAAGTGTAGCGTATCAAATACCCCCATACTTAGACTTTTACTCGTCCCGAGTAACTTACAGAAAAGCTACCCTTACAATGAAATGTTCAAAGTCTCAGGAAGAACAAGAATATCTCCTAGTGATTACATACTCAATAAGCTCCTCCAAAACACACAAAACCCAACATCAAGAACAATGTGATAAAATAAGCACATACCCAGAACTACACCTTATTCCTCCAAGTGGCCTACCCGAATCCTCCTATACGCCTTCTTCTTATGTCTCCATACGCCAAGATGATAAAAATCCTAAAACACTCAATTTTTTTATAACACTCATCTTGCTTGGGCGCCCTTTTGGGTTTTCATCCCAACCACTCAATAATTGTTCCAGGCTTACAAAACTCACATCACTCAAGACTTATTTTTGCCCCAGCCTAATGCCGGTCAAGCCACCTTCTTATTGCATAGATCTTGCTATCCAAGGATTTTTTATGCCTTTTTTCCATTTTTGTGGCTTTTTCATACAATATATATTCAATAAGCTCATGTAGATACAACCAACACCCAAATAATTACATGTGAATACATTCTCCTCCCCCATACTTAAACATTGCATTGTCCTCAATGAAATGGAAGACATAAAAACGAACCCAGGGAAGGAGACAGAAGACTCACATACAAGGTCGGATGACCTTCCTCCAATAAAACTCAAAGTGTGGTAGAATGAGAAACTAGATGAGCACTAAATGTAATCCAATGATGCATAGCTCATCTAAAGCAAAAGAAAGAATACCTCCAATGTAGAAAGTGACCCAAACAAATCAACTCCTTGCAAAAAACATGGTCACCAACAAGCTAAGCTCCAACGAATGTAGATCTAGAATGATAGTACTAATGATACCAAACTTGATGTAATACAGCTCCTTACTTTCTTTTCTCTCGTATTTTTTTCTGCACTCTATTTTTTTTTTTTAATCCGATATATATTTTTTTTCTCGGAATGATTTTCGGATTTTTTTTTTTTGTTTTTTTTTAGAACGGGAGAGAAGACTTACAGCGAGATTGGCTACTGACTGTAGCTGACCCTAAGCTTCGGTGATTTCCTCCTGTCCATAGAAAAACTAAAAAGAAAATTAAACCGAACAAAAACAAATAAAAACAAACTCAAACCTCGGGTTGCCTCCCGAGTAGCGCCTTATTTTATGTCGTGACTCGACATGAAACTCTAGAGATTTAACTAACTCCATTTGGCTTTGTGAAAACCGTCTCTTGTCTGAATTCTCTCTTGAACCACTCATGGAACGCCTTGAATCTCGTCCCTCTTACCTTGACCACCTTGTCTTTAGCAATGAAGGTGGTTTCATTCACTTTCTCCTCATTGACCGTATAAGGCGGCTGTTTAAGCTCAATGTCAAGTGCCTGCACACTAGACATCAATGGTATCTCGCCTGGCGAGGTCAGTAATGAAGGGCAATTGCCCAAAGGATGCGAAGAGAGCTTACCGTTAGGCTCTGGCTTAGCCTGATACTCCTGCATGTTAGTAGACAAAACAATATCTACTTTTGGTGGCTCTAAGATATTCTCTAAAATTGGTTGTAATTTATCCTTACAAGTAAGCTTAATCACATCAATAGCACATAGAGAATTCTTATCAATGGGATCCATATCATATATATTATATTCTACCTTTTCCCCATCAAACTCCATAGATAGAGTCCCACTATTAACATCAATTTTCATTTGTGCTGTTTTCATAAAAGGTCTACCTAACAATATAGGTGTGACATTATTAGCATGCTCCATATCCAACAAAAAGAAATCAGCAGGAAAAATCAGATCACCAACCATAACAAGAACATCCTCAACAACCCCCTTCGGGTATATACAGTAGACCTATCAGCAAGTTGAATAACAGTTCCTGTTTTATGCAAAGATCCTAAGCCTAGTGATTCATACACAAAGTAAGGCAAAACATTGATTGATGCACCTAAATCTAGCATGGCTTTGTCAAATTTAGTTTCACCAATCACACATGGAATGCTAAATATGCCTGGATCACCACATTTCTTAGGCATGCGTTTTTGAAACACTGCAGAAACTTGTTCACTTACTTGAACTTTTTTCTTTCCTTTCAGTTTTTTATTTCTTTTGATAGTGCAAACTTCTTTCAAAAACTTAGCAAATCTAGGAATACTCTTAACAAGTTTGAGCAAAGGAATGTTTACCTCACACCTACTAAAGGTTTCGAAGATTTCTTTGTCGTCATCCAGCCTCCGAGTATCCTTCAACGCTTCAGGAAAGGGAGCAACAGGCTTCTGAGAAAACAGAGGTGGAAAATTCGGGCGAACATAATCGTCAATGTACTCAGGGGACTCCCTGCGATCGCGGGCGCGAATAATTTTTCACCTCAGCTTCTGGAATGGCATGGCGATCGCGGTCGCGATGCAGACCCTGTTTTGCTCTCTGTAATCTCATGGCGATCGCCACTCAGATCTGGCGATCGCGGTTTTGGCACAGAACAGTCATTTAAAGTTTTTCCGCTCCTCAAGAACACTGCACTGACGTTCTCTCTTGGGTTTCTTACCGGTTCCCTGGCCTTTAATTTACTCACAGCTTGAGCAATCTGTCCTAACTGATTTTCAAGATTTTGGATGCTTGATTCCGTCTTAGCGTTTTGTTGCATCACAGTCATAGAATTCTGAGGTCTAGGTTGCTGATAATTAATATTAGAATAGTCATACCTTGGCCTTGGTTGCCATCCACCAACAGCGTTTACCTCAGCATTGGGATCATGAAGGGAAGCATTTTTCAGCATCAAAGCCTTTACCATCTCTTTCAACTCATTCATATCAGTCTGTAATTGATCTGAATTAATTGCTTTGACTGAGTGGGATCCCTGTCTACTGCTAAACTGCCTTGAACTTTCAGCCAGCTCTTCAAACATTTCAGTGGCTTAAGGTATAGTCAATCTTAAAAACTTACCTCCACAGGATGCATTCACCATTCGACGATCCTCATCAATCAGACCACTAAATAAGTACATAAGGAGATCTTGGTTAGTATAACTATGGAATGGGCAGCTTGAGCAAAGCTTCTTGAATCTCTCATAATATTCATAGAGACTCTCAGTTGAGTGTTGTTGAAGATTCGTGATCTCCTTCTTCAAGCTGGAAAATATTTCTCTAAAAAGACCTTTTTCATCTTAGCCCATGTATCAATACTCCCTGGCGCTTGATAATAGAGCCAATCATTCGCAGCGTCTTTCAGAGTAAATCTGAAAGCTCTCAGCATGACCTGCTCCTCAGTAACACCTCTTGGCTTCATACTAGAACATATGGCATGGAATTGAGCCAAGTGTTTGTTGGGATCTTCTCCTGCTAAGCCATGGAAGTGTGGTAGCTCATGAATTAAACCAGCTTTTAATTCAAAATTCACACCTTCTTCAATCTCAGGAAACCTCACTGCCAAAGGTTGTTGGTTTAAGTCTGGGGCAGTGAGTTGCCTCATAGTAGGCAATGGCGGTCCATGTCGATCACCCATCTCGTTCTCTTGGTTCAGAGCTGCTCTTTGGTTCCGAAGGAACGTCCTTTCAATCTCTGGGTCAAAGGCAACAAGAGATGAATCAGTAGCACGGGTCTGAACCATAAAGGTTCACACCAAACAATTGATAATTTCACAATTAACACAGAGTCAGAAAAATTTAAATTCCCCGGCAACGACGCCAAATTTGATGAGGCTAAAGTCGTAGTGCCAAATCAAAGAAAACTCTAAACACTAACTAAATTATAGCAAGCAAGAAGAGGTCGAACCCAAGGGAATCAAAACATCAATCACTATGCAGTCAAACGAAATACCAACTAACGAACAAGTAAAAAGTAACCAAGGGGGGGGTTTGATTGTATGGAACACAAAAGTAAAAAGTATCAAGCAAAGAAAGTTTCGGTGAGAATATGATGAGAAGGGGTTTCACCTAGCAAGTATCCACACAACAGTCAATCAAGTTGATCATAGATTTATCTCAAGTTCTATTCAATCCTAGGGAATGTTCCTATTCCAATCTTTAATATATTACCAGGCCAACCGGTCCTAATAATACTTACTATTCAACAATCAGGGAAACCTCTCAAGATTAGATGAAATAGCAGCAAAGGGCACAAGAATTATAAGGATGCATGCAATAACTTACAACCGTCAAGTATTAACATGCAATCAATTCTCTTTCATAAAAGCAATCAACTACCAGATCATGCAGATATGAGTGCTACAATGACAAGGAATTCCACCGTATATTCCTAGTCTAGCAATAGAAAACTATCAATCAAACTAGGTGATCAAGCTAGCAAAACTAATAGAAATCAATAGATGAAGAACAAGAGAATTAATACAAACCCATAGGAAAAGAACAAGAGTTTAGAAATCTCACAACTTAATAACTGAAGGTTTCAACCGCTAAGTAAAACAATGGAGATTAGTTCCTGCTCATGGTTGCAGAACTAAATTGTCTGATGGAAAAGATGATGGAAAAGATAGAAAGAACTAGGGTTCTTAAATAGAGAACTAACCCTAAAATATATGGTAAAAAATAAATACTAAACGAAATAATAAAATAAGGAAAAGGAAATAAAATAAACGAAGGAAAATAAGGAAAGTCCGGAATGTCTTCGGCCTTGTTGTGGCGATCGCCATAGATGTCTGGCGATCGTGGTCTTCATGTAGCGTTTTCCGTGGTCTCTGTCGCCCCATGGCGATCGCCGTAGATTCATGGCGATCGCCATGATCTCTCGAACTTATGAAGAGCTTCTGTTGTAGAATGGCGATCGCCATAGTGATGGTGGCGATCGCCGCTGCTCTGCGGAATGTCTTCGTCTTCCTGTCTTCAATCTTCGATCCTCTTCTTCTTCGGTTTTGGTCTTCATTTCTTCACTTCTTCATAAACAACTCAGAATATAACAATAGCCCCAAATACTTGTGATAACACTCCTAAACTAATGTAATAACCCCTAGTTACGCCATACAAAGTGTAGCCTATCACTGACTTGAGCGTCGGAGAGCCAAATCCGAGGGTCCAACCTTCTGGTTTGGTTGCACATGTGAAGGATCTCGCTCCAGAACATGAAGAACAAGGAGGAAGACAAAATTAGATCGAGCGAAGATTGGAGCCAGAGTTGTTTGTCCCAGCTGTGCACGCAAGGTCTCTGGCATTTGAAGAAGAGAATTGCAAGCGAGCCAGGTCTCATGAGGTGTTGATCACGAGGTCACAAATCCGGGAACCAACACTGGTGCCGGCCGTGGGGATTCAAAGGTTTGGAAAGCAAGTCTTGTGAAAAAGTAAGATGGAAGAAACAAATAGAAGCGGCGCAGTGAACAACACTGCATTGCAAACGAATCCCCCAGTACAAGCTACATTGCCTCCTCCATTTCCTCGTGTCGATGAAGAGAGAACTCAGGAGAGAATTCTAGTTCCTCCGGAGCAGGCAACAACTTTCCATGCCTGGTTAAGGATGAGTGAGCAACAGGCTCCCAGAAATCAGAATCCATAGAATCAAAGAGCAGCAACTCGCGTGGTCTAGGAGCATCGTGACAACCGAGAGGCTCAACTCGAGAAGCAGGGTGCAGAAGTCATCCCTAAGGATAGGATCTCTATGTCAAGCGTTCCAAGGGCGAGAAGCGTCGCGAGGGAGGCGAGACCCAGAGTCATTGATCTCAACCAGGCTCCCGCGAGCTATCACAATCCTTATTATTCTCAAAATGGAGGTCAATACGACGGAAGGAATCAAGCTTACGATCCAATTAAAGAAGCATGCATCCCTCGAGACCATTATGACGCCCCTTACTATCCCCGGGATGATTGTCCCAATTAGGTGTATTCTCCTAACCCTCCTCTAGTTTTGTCGTCCGTCTTTGGACCAACCGCCTTCGCGGATCACATAATTCGTGCAACCCCACTCATGGATTTTAGGTTCCCGACAATCAAGGAGTACACCCAAAAGGGTGATCCCAATGAGCATCTCTCGCGATATAAATATGCTATGATTGCGAGAGGCCTAGATGAGGCAACTAATTTAACAATTCGAAACTCTAATTTTACCGAAAGCCCTAATTTATGAGACACTCATTTGTGTACCAACTCAAAGCCCTATTTACCGAAATCCCTAATCTATGAGACACTCATCTGTGTATCAATTCGAATACCTATTTACCCACAACCCTAATTAAAATATCAATTCGAACTAGGCGACTAGAGGAGGAGGCACTCACCTTGTCGTCGACATTTCATTCGAACCAGAAAACCATACGAACTTGTCTACCAGAGTAGGAGACAATCAATTCGAACGAGTCGAAGAAGAAACATGGTTGGAATCACAACAGAGAGAGAGGGAAAGAAGAACACATGTCTTCGTCTTGTAGGGAGGGAATTGAGTTCTTTTGTTTCATTTATTGCTTTATATAGGGTGTTGAAATTTATTTAATTGGATTTTTTTTCTTTAATTAAATTTAACAGCTTTGTTAAATGTTTTTATGGTAGGACGCGAGGTAAACATTTACCAAATTTAGAGGGCACCACGTGAAATATTCATAAATTTGGTACTCCATGCGAATTTTGCCTGTACCAGGCGAAAAAACCGTATTTTTTTATAGATATTTCACTATATTGCTCATTTTATATATTAATTGATTTAAAATAATCGTTTTTCTAATTTAGAATAAATTGTGTTATTTAATAATAAAACTTTTCTTTATTACTTAATATAAATTAATTGATTGTTTTTAAAATATTAATTTATATTTAACAACACCGTGGAGTTAAGCTAGTTAAAACAATAAAGGAAACTCCTCCAACTATTCTTTGCCTGAGGACATTTGGGATGTTCAGGTGCGTTCTCTTGATAGTTGGACTTGGAAAAATTTAATGAGAATTCGGGATTCTCTTCTTCTCTTGGGTGATCCGGCTGATCTTCCTGACTTACTTGTCTCGCCTTCTGGAAAGTTCTACAGCTTGGCTGCCTATAATCTCTTGCGAACGCCGGGTGAAATTTTTTCTTGGGATCAGCTCCTTTGGAAAGGTATGCACCAACCTAAAGCTTCTTTTATTTCTTGGCTTGCCTTGCTTGGTCGTCTCCCGACGAAGGATCGTGTTGGTCGTTGGGTCCCCCTGTCTAGCGATTTGTGTGTTCTCTGCCGTGAGGAGGTTGAGTCTAATACACATTTGTGGTCCTCTTGTTCGTTTGTTCGCCACACCCTTCGTCGGGTTCTTTTGTGGGTCAAATGGGTGAACCCGCCTTCCTCTATAGCTGGTTGTTTCTCCCATTTGTCTTCCTGGACTGGTCAGTCCAAATTTCAGCTCCGCACTCGTAGTCTCGCCTTGACCACCTTTTTGTACAGCATTTGGAAGACTAGAAATGACATTGTCTTCTCAAACTCCACTACCCTTCACTCTGCTACTCCCGCTAACTGTGTTGATGATATTATTAGGCTGACTTCTTTGAGGGTCCATGTGCTTTGGAAGAAAACAGATTCGAGGTCTTTTCTTTGGCTTCGCGACTTGAACATATGTTGATTCTTCGCCATCTTTTCACCATTTGTTGGTTGTTCTTGTTGTTGCTAACTGTGTTAGCATTTTGTTGTCTGTTTGAGTTGTCTGTAACCCTTTGAGCTGTAATTCTTTTGTCATTTAATATATTTTAAACTTTTCAAAAAAAAAAAAAAATAAAGGGCGCTGATATTCATGGCAGAAAAAATGACAGTAGTAGCCAGTAGCTGTAAGAGAAAGAATATGTAATGAAATTTGTTTCACTGATTCACCTGGTTAAGAATGTACTGTAGTTGAGAATAAGGGAAACCCACATCAGGCACATGTGAATATATGTACAAAGTCTTTATTTGACACACCCTAAAATTCTATTTGGCACACCCTTACTTTCGTCACGAATGTATTTGGTCAGACTTTCGTCACGAAGGTATTTCAAAAGAGATTCGTCACGGAGAAACGGAGAACTTCCGTCACGAAGGTTCCCAGGAGTTCCGTCACGAAGGTTCCCAGGAGTTCCGTCACGAAGGTATTGGGGAGTTCCGTCACGAACCTTTTTTTGAAAAAAAATAAAAAATTCAGAATGTTGTAGAGAATTTCAATACGAGTCCGTGCATATAAAATACGTCCAAAACGGACATCGTTTGCCCTTCCAAAAGCCCTAAAAACAAAACAGTAGCATGCGTTAAGTTCGTAATATTTAAACATAATGCATAATTGTACTTTATAAGTAATAAACTAGTGATATTAAATGATAATATATAATTATAGTATATAAATTTAATTGCATGATTTTTAACTATAATTAATAATTATATAAGTTTTTGTTTTTACGAACTTAACGCATGCGACTGTTTTGTTTTTAGGGCTTTTGGAAGGGCAAACGATGTCCGTTTTGGAAATTTTCTACACGTCCAAAACATAATGCATAATTGTACTTTATATGCACGGACTCGTATTGAAATTTTCGACAACATTCTGAATTTTTTATTTTTTTTCAAAAAAAGGTTCGTGACGGAACTCCCCAATACCTTCGTGACGGAACTCCTGGGAACCTTCGTGACGGAAGTCCTCCGTTTCTCCGTGACGAATCTCTTGTGAAATACATTCGTGACGAAAGTCTGACCAAATACATTCGTTACGAAAGTAAGGGTGTGCTAAATAGTAAGTCCTATGTGTATGTGATTGATTCTGTAGGGTAGGAGTTAGCAATGAGTGATGGATGAGTAAGACGGTAACAATTTATCCGTAGGAATGTAGGATGGTACAATATACAGTAGTTCGTATATGCTCCGATCCATTTAGGGGGGTAAAAATAGGCCCTTACTATTTAACGCCCACCCCTTTTGCTATTTACCGCCCAGGCTCCGTGCGTCACGCATGGATTATATCCGTGCGTGACGCATGGTTTTAATCCATACGCCACGCACAGAACCAAACCATGCGTGACGCATGGACACAAACCATGCGTCACGCATGGATTTTTTTCCTATAAAAGCCCAAAAACATCAAACCCTACCATTTTGTTATCTTCCCCAACATACCTCACGGCGGCTGAAGCTATATCACGCACGGTTTTACCCAATTTTCAACATTTTTCATCATCTTTCTACATATAAGGTATGTAAACATTAAGATTTCATTGTTATGGTATGGTATTGATGTATATATGAGGTTTTCATGTTGTTTTGATGATATTTACTTCAAAATCCAATGTGTATGTTAATTAGTTGATTAGAAATGATTAAACTTGTAATATATGAATGGATTGTGTACTTTGTTGATAATTTATTGACAAATTTGATATTTTCATGTGTATATAGTTTATTAGGGTTTTGATATTGAATTAGGGTTATGAATTAGGTTGTTGAAATTGGGTATGGTTTTAATGAAATTATTGAAAAACTGTTATAATTTTGAAAAAAGTGTTGAGATTAGGGTTTGAAAGCCATGGAAAAACTGCAGAACACAACCCTGGAATGTGCAATTTCATGCGTCACGCATGGATTGCAACCATGCGTGACGCATGGATGGAAGCCATGCGTGACGCATGGAATTGCACATTCCAGAAACTGTGTTCTGCAGTTTCAGATTGTATTTGATGATATGCTGATTAAATTCAGTAAACTGATTAATTTTGTGGAATTGCACATTTTATGATGTAGATATGGATGGTGGTCGTCGACCTGGACGGGATACTCGTCAAAGAAACAGAGATCTGAAGAAAAAAGATCCCATAGTTCCAAAACAAAGGAAAAAGATCCCATAGTTCCAAAAAAAAAGATCCCATAGTTCCATGCGTGACGTGTGGTTCATTCCATTCGGACATCGTTTGAGTGTCGTTTCGTCAAATTGGGCCTCAAGTCCATTTAAGGCCTTTTTAGGCCTTTTAGCGTTTACGTGCCTCATTTCGTGTGTGCAAGACCTTGTTGCTACTTAATATCCCTAATAAGAGTAATTTGTATAGTAGTTTCAACAATAATCAACGTCAATGTTGTAGAATATACATATTGCGACAAGTTAGAGAAATACGACTAGTTTGTTTTTTACAAAGGAGGTGGTACTTTAAAAGTTAGAAGTTGTCATTGGGAGTTACCCACATGGTTAAATATCCATAATAGTCATTGAAAACAAGTTTCATTCCATTCGGACATCGTTCGAGGGTCGTTTGGCTGATTTGGGCCTTAAGTCCATTATGGCCTTTTTAGGCCTTTTAGCGTTTACGCATAGTTTCGAGTCCCGTTTTGTATGTGTGAGACCTTATTGGGACTTTATATGTCTTATAACACAATTGTGTATAAATTTTTCAAACATACAAAAAGATCAATGTTGCGACCATATATAATGCAACAAGTTAAGCTTGTGATGAGTAGTTTGATGTTTTACAAAGAGGGCGTTACTCTAAAAGCAAAAGGTTTTGATGCAAAGTTACCGACATGGTTAAATATCTCTAATAGGCATTGTAAACAAGTTTCATTCCATTCCGATGAATTTTCGACGACGTTATGGCGAATTGTGGTTTTAAAGCCGTTAACAACAACACGACAAATGAATTATTTTACGTGACATAACTACAAATACATTGAATACATTGAAATTTATTACATAAGCAAAAACATATACATTGAAATCCATGCGTCACGTATGGATACAAACCATGCGTGACGCATGGTCACATTCCATACGTGACGCATGGAATTTTTTGCCTATAAAAGGCCCAACATCAAAACCCTACCATTTTGTTCTCTTCCTCATTCTCTTGACGGCGGCTGAAGCTCTATCACGCACGGATTTACCCCATTTTCAACAATTTTCATCATCTTTCTACATATAAGGTATGTAAACATTAAGATTTCATTGTTATGGTATGGTATTGATGTATATATGAGGTTTTGATGTTGTTTTGATAATATTTACATATGTAGATCCAATGTGTATGTTATACTTTGATTAGAAGAGATTAAACTTGTAATATATGAATGGATTGTGTACTTTGTTGATAGTTTCTTGTTGAATTTGATATTTTCATGTGTAGATAGTGTAATTAGGATTTTGATACTGAATTTGGGTTTTGTGAATTAGGGTTATAAATGAGGGTGTTGAAATTTGATATGGTGTGGTTTTAATCAAATTATTGACAAACTGTTGAATTTCAGAAAAAAATGTTGAGATTAGGGTTTGAGAATATATTAGAAAGCAGTACTGAAGTTCTGGAAGTGGCAATTCCATGCGTGACGCATGGAATATAACCATGCGTGACGCATGGTTAGTGACCATGCGTCACGCGTGGAATTGCCACATTCAACATTTTCAACATGCAGAAGTTAATTGATTATGTAACTATAATTTGGTTATGTTTCTGATTATACAGATGTCCTATTCCGATCAAGAATCTGATATTTCCGATATTAGTACGGCGTCTAGCGTGGCAGACAACTTTGATATGCTTGAACGGGAGAGACGTGAACGGGAGAGACAAGAACGTGAGCGACGTGAACGGGAGAGACAAGAACGTCAAAGGGAGAGAGGGGAACCATCCACTAGACCAAGGATGACCGCACGAGAATACAGGAACCTCTTCAAGCCGTTCAACCCTCGTCGTTAGATCTACTTATTATGTTGAACCTTATTATGTTGAACCTTATTGTGTTGCACCTTTGAAGATTGAACCTTATTATGTTGAACCTTATTGTGTTGCACCTTTGAAGTGTTGAACCTTATTGTGTTGCAAGAACTACTTGTTTTTTCTTAAGAGTGTCTATTTCGTAGGTATTTTAAAACATGTCGACTCGTTTCACTTTCAAACTAGGTTTCACATTTCAAATATCATAAATCAACATAAATTCACATATCAACATGTTTAGTCATACAACTAATACGTGCTGACATGAGTTCTGAAAAGAAAAACAGTGCGTCACGCATGGATATAATCCATACGTGACGCACGGTTCTATTCCATGCGTGACGCACAAAATGGCACATGATCCCTTTGATTCTTAGTAACACTGATGTTTGCATGATTTCCAATCAAAATAAAATTACATATTGTCAAATGTTGGACATTTAGGCCACGTAAGAAGTCCAAACAAAGGATATGCTACTTTACAAGTTAATAGGTGTTATTGGGAGTTACCCACATGGTTAAATATCCCTAATAGGCATTGAAAACAAGTTTCATTACATTCGGACATCGTTTGAGTGTCGTTTCGCCAAAAACCGCCTTAAGTCCATTTAAGGCGTTTTTAGTGGTTTTAGCGTTTACGTGCCTCATTTCGTGTGAGCGAGACCTCTTTTCTACTGAATATCCCTAATAAGAGTATGTTGTATAGTATTTTCAACAATAATCACCGTCAATGTTGTAGAATATACATATTGCGACAAGTTAGAGAGTTACGACTAGTATGTTTTTTACAAAGGAGGCGGTACTTTAAAAGTTAGAAGTTGTGGTTGGGAGTTACCCACATGGTTAAATATCCATAATAGCCACTGAAAACAAGTTTCATTACATTCGGACATCGTTCGTGTGTCGTTTCGCCAAAAACCGCCTTAAGTCCATTTAAGGCGTTTTTAGTGGTTTTAGCATTTTGGCATAGTTTCGAATCCCGTTTTGTATGTGTGAGACTTTATTGGGACTTTATATGCCTTATAACACATTTTTGTATAAATTTTTCAAACATACGTGAACATCAATGTTACGACCATATATATTGCAACAAGTTAAGCTTGTGGTGAGTAGTTTGATGTTTTACAAAGAGCGTGTTACTCTAAAAGCAAAAGGTTTTGATGCAAAGTTACGGACATGGTTAAATATCTCTAATAAGCATTGTAAACAAGTTTCATTCCATTCCGATGATGTTTCGACGACGTTATGGCGAATTGTGGTTTTAAAGCCTTTAAAAACAACACGGAACATGAATTATTTTGTGTGCCATAACTAAAAATACATTGAATACATTGACATGAATCATATAAGCAACAAAAAAACATATGAAAATCCATGCGTCACGTATGGTGTAAAACCATGCGTCGTGTGTGGATTAATTCCATGCGTGACGCATGGTTTTATGTTGCAAAATCTTATTTTTATATTTAGAATGCTTATATTGTTGTTATGTTGACGAATGTTCAACCTTATTATATTTCAAATTGTATATGGTACGCCATACATATTGCGACTTTGTTCGGTTTTCAAACTATGTTTCACTTACAAAGGTCTAAATTTTATTTTCAAGTTACACACATGATCAAATAGACATTATAAGGATTGAAACAAAGTTTCATTCCATTTCGATAAAGTTTCGATGACGTTTTTGTCGAATTGGGCTTTATCGCCTTAAAAAAGACACTAAAAATGTGTTTCTTTGCACACTTAACTAGAAATACATTGAATACATTGAAAGTTAGAAGTTTCATATATGCAAATACGTGCGTCACGTATGGATTGTATCCGTGCGTCACGCATGGAATTAATCTGTGCGTCACGCATGGAATTAATCCGTGCGTCACGCATGGATACAATCCATGCGTTTTCTGGAATGTGCAATCCGTGCGTGACGCACGGATTTATTCCATGCGTGACGCACGGATGACCTGGGCGGTAAATAGCAAAAGGGGTGGGCGTCAAATAGAAACTATGTAAAAATAGGTCCTTACTATTCACCGCCCACTCAAATTGCTATTTACCGTCCAGTTTTTGTGAGTCACGCATGGATTAAAACCATATGTCGCGCGTTCATGCGTCACACATGGTTTAAAACCGTACGTCACGTATGGATTTTTTTTTTTTTTTGCTTTTTTCCATAATCTTGTAGATAATTTCAATACGATCGCGTGCATATAAAATTCGTCCAAAACGGACATCGTTTGCCCCTTCAAAAGGCCAAAATACAAATTTATCACACATAATTTCTTGTATCAACAAGTCCGTTAAAACTCAACACACCATTTTTCAATTTTTTTATAATATGGTAGATAACTTAGCAAAGATTTTATTTAGTGATGGTAATACTTAATTTCTTTGTCGATATATGGTGTTCAGTGTTTAAAGATCGAAAAAAAAAGTGCTTTCTTCTTTAAGTAAGTTAGTTGATCGAGGAACCTCCGCCCAATAGATCGAGCAACGCCCGAGAGACGAGTTCTCCAGTGTGGACCGAAATGGTCTCACGAAAATAGGGATTTCGGAGACCTTCTTCCGTCTACCCTTCGCCTAGCGGCTAAGCTCGGAGACCAAAATTCGACTAAGCGCTTTGAGACGGCCTAAGAGAATGAGTGGCTTAACGATCTAACGGTCGGGACAAAGCCATATCTTTCAATCTCGTATCTGACGGAGTGCCTGAACTCCTTCTTTGGTTTGGAGAAAATTCACAACTACAATTTATAAGTACGAAGTAGTAGATTTGTTACACTTAATCATAATTACTCCACTATTCTTTGTTTTTTAACTCTTTGAAGGGGCAAACGATGTCCGTTTTGGACGAATTTTATATGCACGCGATCGTATTGAAATTATCTACAAGATTATGGAAAAAAACAAGCAAAAAAAATAAAAAAATCCATACGTGACGTATGATTATAATCCATGCATGACGCATGGAAAAAAAAATTCGTGTATGACGTATGGTTTTAATCCATGCGTGACGCATAAAAACTGAGCGGTAAATAGCAATTTGAGTGAGCGGTAAATAGAAACTATGTAAAAATAAGATGCAAATGGTGAATAAAAGGGGCAGGTGAGAATGAATTAAATGGAGATATCATGGATCCGACAATCTCATTAACTCTACTCGCCTTACGCTGCATGCTACTCGATCTCTGAATTAAATCTGGTGGCCACATCGTCACTTCTTCTAGTTTAATTACTCCTTCAATTCCAACACCCAATGCATGTGCTCTTATTTATTACAGTAACATTAAAGATTAACATTGCTTGTTTATTTCCTCTACTACTATACGAATACGAGTACACTACACTCGTTATTTATTTTCCTCATTAGCTTCGCTGTTCTCTTTTATTATTACTTGCTCAATATTACTACTATTCCATACATACTAGTTATATTATTGTCGATCTAGCTAACAATTATTTCCTCTACTATAAGTAGCAAAGTACTCGTAGTCGTAGAAGAGTGGATCGATCGAGTAGAGTGGTAGGTTTATAATGTAATACTGTAGAATAGTATTGAGTGGAGTATAGGTAAAATTGTTGTGGAGTAATGCATTGAATGTGGTGTGAGTGATACGTTGACGTCCCAACTGCACTGCACTGCACAGCCAGCCTTGTAAGAGTAATTCTCTGGCGCATCTTGATTGTTCAGTGCTGGGCGGCTAAGTTCGATCTACTTTTGCATTTACCCATCTATCTATCTATCTATACAGTTGTATGTGATTCATCTTAATTAATTCATCACTTCCAATAAACCAATGTTTTTTGTTGCCCATACGTACATTTATTATGGCCTTACTTTCATTATACGGAGTACTCCATTATACTACCATAACAATGTGGATTATCCATCTAATCCAAATTTGAAAAACACTTCAGAACCGTAAGATTCAAGGACAGAACTTAATTAGATACAGTTCGGCTGGCAAGAAAAAAAAAACGCATTTAACATGCACACACAGTTTGGTCCGCACAAATAAATGGCATACATTTTCGTATGAACACGTATATAGTTTTTCTTTTGTCTTCATACCTATGCACACAACTTATTTCACATATATGCTCTCTTCAACAATTTTACAAGATATTTTCATGTGTATGCATACACATATTTATTGTTTCACATGTAAATAGTGCATTTCATATTCACAAACGTGAATACATATAAATGTATGCAGGGATTATTTTTCTAACTTGATTCATGATCAGTTCAACGTACAAGAGATTGATTATCAAAGCGTAACTAATTACAGAGGAATGGAAAGTTATTATATTTATATATTTATTGGTGAAAGAGAGACGACACTCTCAGAAATGCATAAAACGAAAATGTCACAAGGCGAGACATGCAAAAGCCCCTACATTCATCGGACAAAGCAGCTCGGGCCTCGTCCGGCGGAACATCTAATACAAAAACACCTAGGGAAAAATCGAAAGCAAAATCGGCGAGCGCGTCAGCAACTCGGTTCGCCTCCCTAAAGACATGTCGGAACTAGACAATCCAGTCCCTACTGAGGAAGTCCCTTGGCAAGGCGGCCAGACTGAAAAGGGGGTGACACCGATCGACATGGTTCTCTAAAAATAGAATCACTAACCGCGAGTTTGTTTCAAGACAAACCCTCCTGAACCCCTGTCTCAAGCAAGCTTGAGACCCTGCACAACACCCCAAAGTTCGGCTTTAGAGACCAAGGAAAGTTATTATATACAACTAATTAACTCAAAACCTAACTAGTCAACAACACCAAACTAATTACAGAAACGCCACTAGCTAACAGAATTGATCTTATAATTTCAATTATGTCATTAGCCATAATCCCATAGCCACCCCTCAAGGTGGATGTGTGATAGGAAAAACGAGTTCAAGCTTGGAAGAAAGAAATCGATGTTGTTGAGCACTAAGAGCCTTTGTGAATATGTCTGTTGACTGCAAGGCTGAAGAAACCTGAAATGTTCGAATAAAACCTTCCTCAATCATTTCTCGAATGAAATGTGCATCAATTCTAATGTGCTTAAATTTCTCATGGAAAACTGGATTGGTTGCAAGCTGATGTGCCGCCTTGTTGTCAGAGTCTAAAGGAATTGGAAGTGCAACGTTAGGACCAAGATCTGCCAATAAACCTTGAACCCAGGCCAATTCACTAGCACACATTGACATCGCTCTATACTCACTCTCTATGGTTGATTTAGACATTGTGCGTTGCTTCTTTGTTTTCCAACAACATCAAACTAATTACAGAAATGCCACTAGCTAACAGAATTGATCTTATAATTTCAATTATGTCATTAGCCATAATCCCATAGCCACCCCTCAAGCTGAATGTGTGATAGGAAAAACGAGTTCAAGCTTGGAAGAAAGAAATCGATGTTGTTGAGCACTAAGAGCCTTTGTGAATATGTCTGCTGACTGCAAGGCTGAAGAAACCTGAAATGTTCGAATATAACCTTCCTCAATCATTTCTCGAATGAAATGTGCATCAATTCTAATGTGCTTAAATTTCTCATGGAAAACTGGATTGGTTGCAAGCTGATGTGCCACCTTGTTGTCACAGTGTAAAGGAATTGGAAGTGCAACGTTAGGACCAAGATCTGCCAATAAACCTTGCACCCAGGCCAATTCACTAGCAGACACTGACATCGCTCTATACTCACTCTCTATGGTTGATTTAGACATTGTGCGTTGCTTCTTTGTTTTCCAAGAAATCAGAGAAGAACCAAGGAACACACAATAGCCAATAATGGATCGAGATGAAGTTTCACATATACCCCAATTTGCATTTGTATATGCTCTTACTTGGAAATCAGATTGCACTGGATAAAACAAGGAGATGCTGAAGGAACCTCTAAGGTATTTGAGAAGATATTTGGCTGCCTGAAAGCGAGGCACTCGAGGGCAATGAATAAATTGACTGAGTTGTTGCACAATGTATGATAAATCAGGCCTAGTCAGTGTGAGATAGAGTAGACGACCAACAATTCTCCAATAACCTTCGGGTTCTGTATATAGATCACCTTCATCATCTAGTTTTGAATTCATATGCATTCGAAATTATGCAGGCTTGCATTACAACATCCCAAAATCTGTGAGTATGTCTAAGACATATTTCCTTTGATCCAACAAGATACCAAAGGATACTGTAGAAATCTCTATACCAAGAAAATACATGGCTTCACCAAGATATTCGATTGTGAATGTTGTGTCTAAAGCTTGCTTTACAAAATTAATTTGATCCAGGGATGTACTGGTAAGCAACTTGTCATCCACTTAAACTAAAGTATTGTAAAATGTCCATCGGGACTCTTTGTGAACAAGGAATAATCATGTTTGGACTTTGGACAGTACAAAACCTTGTTGCACAAGAGACTTTGTAAGCTCAATGTTTCATTGTCTATTAGCTTGCTTGAGTCTATAGAAGAACCTGGTTAATCTGCAAACTTGGCCTAATGAAGCTTTAGTGTAACCAGGAGGTGGGGTCATGAAAACTTCCTCATCCAGAAAACCATGAAGGAAGGCATTATTAATGTCCAATTGGTGTAATATCCACTTCCTAGCAGTTGCTAAAGCCAAAACTATCCTTACTATAGTGAATTTCGCTACTGGTGAGAAGGTATGCTTATAGTCTCTATCCTTGACTTGATTATAACCTTCGGATACCAATCTTGCTTTAAACCTTTCTACCTCACCATTAGTCTTGTACTTGGTCTTGCAAACCCACTTAGAGCCAATAGCTTTCTTATCAGGAGGGAGAACAATAAATTCCCAAGTACTATTGCTCTCTAAGGCCTCCAACTCCTTGTTCATAGCCTCAAGCCCTCAACCCAGTGTGGATGTAGCTTTGCTTGATCATGGGATGATAGCTCAATTGTTGCAAGTACATTATACAAGGAAGCAACATATGCTGGAGGAAGTTGAGAGAAACTTTGATAAGGAAGGAGGGAGCGATGAAAGTTTTTGAGAAGGTATGTGTACTCTAGTTGACCTTCTGAGATTGAGTGTAGGTGATTGGGAAGGTAAGACATGTGAGTCATGAGGTGGATCAGAGGGCTCAGCAGACAAGATAGGAGAATTAGATGGTGGAAGAATATAAGTACCATGGGGTGGATGAGAATCTTGATTGTCATCTCCATGTTGTTGATCTCTTGTGGCAATATAGCTTTTGAATCCTCATCTTGTGTCACACAAGGATTCATAAGAGGCAACTGAGGTTGTTGTGCTTCTTGACAAGGTGGAGTTGATTTTTGAAGGGAAAAATTCCTTCATGAAACTTAACATGCATGTCTGGCAACAAACACTTTGTAACTATTCAAATCATATAGACTGTAAGCCTTTCTTCCATGTAGGGCAACCAATCAAGATGCACTTCTTTGCCTTAGAGGAAAACTTGTCCATATGCTTTTATCAAGGATTAAAGCATAGCATAGTGATCCTAATACTCTGAGATGATCATAACGTGCAACAGTGTGATGAAGAGCCTCATAGGGTGTCTTTCATTTCAATATTGAAGAAGGCATTTTGTTAATCAAGGTAGTAGCAGCTAAAATACAATGCCCCAAAAACTTCAAAGGAAAATTTGCATGGATCCTGATTGCTCTGGTTGTCTCCACTAGGTGTTATGCTTCCTTTCAACTCTAGCACTTTGTTCTGGAACCCCTGGTGAAGACTTCTGATGAACAATTCCTTTGCTTCTAAATAAGTTCACACCAACTCCATGTGTAGACTAAGTACCATTATCCGTCGATTGTCCTAATAACCTTCACAGTGGTGTTAAACTGGTTCTCAACATATGCAAGAAAGCCTGCAATCAATCTATAAGTCTGCATTTTGTCATGCATAAGAAAAGTCGAAGTACTCCTTGTGCAATTAATCATCCAAGATTGTAAGAAAATATTTTTATCCATCAAGGGAAGCCACTCTGTATGGCCCTCCCATAGATCCATGTGTATAAGTTGGAAAGGTGAAGAAGCAATAAAAAGCTTTGATAAAAAGAATCTTGTGATTCTTAGCCAGCACACAACTCTCACAAAACAATTTATCAACATTTGGATTACTACAAACTGAAATGTGTTTCATTTTAGACAAGGAAGAATGCCCCATCCGAGCATGCTGTAATAAAAGTGTCTCAACATTGTTACAACTTGAATCCAAGTCTTGTAACCTCTTGTCCTTATTCTGCAAGACTCCTCTTGCAATTTGGTGTGCTTGAAATTTGTATAATCCTCCCTGTACTGGAATTGTTGTGATGCAAGCCTTACTGATATAGTCCAACAATATACAATTCATCTCATCAAACACCACTGTCACACTCTTATCACTGACCAACTTTGACACAGACATCAAGTTGTGTCTAAATCCTGGCACTAGTAACACCTTTCTCAATCACATGTTAGGAGTAATCTACATATAGCCTATGTGCTCAATTATCTTGGTGGTTCCATTAGGGAGTGCCACAAAAATATCTCTATCAAGCTTGTGCAAATCAATGAACACTTCAATGTCATATGCAATATCATTTGTGGCTCTAGAGTCTACAATCGAAATGTACATGTCATGACTACATAGATTAGGAGATATAGAGGAGTTCATGTTACCTGCAAAGTTCACAAAATCTTGGACACTGCCATCATTGTCATCTGAAGGTTTTCCTTTCATCATCTTCATGATCTCTAAGAGCACTACATTAACCATGGAAGGATCTAGTTGATTGCCTGAAGAAGAACCACACTTTATAGGTGTGTCATCCATGTGGAACTTATCCACATTAGCATCAAGTTGTCCACTCTGTTGTGAATCCTTAGCCCCCTTATACCAATCTGGATACCTACTAGTTTAAAACAAGTTTCCTTCATATGTCCTTTGCCACTACAATGAGAACACTTCAACAATTGCTTATCTGTTCTGTCTCGATTATAACTAGGCTTGTTCCCATCACCATTCTTATCAACATTCCTTCCCTACACATATTTGTTAACATTAAAGGTCATAGTGTCTTGATTTGGTGCAACAACATGATTAAGCCTTTTTGCCTTTCAACTCACATCAATATCTGAAAGACTTTGTTTACACCAGGCAATGGTTCCATGGACGAGATGTTACTTCTTACTTGCTCAAAGAAATCACTCAGTCCCATAAGAAAATGCATCACTCTGCATTTGTGCTCCCTTTCAAGCATTTTCTTAAAAAGCAGACATCTACAACTGTCCATAGCACCACAATCACAAGTATGAATGCCTTCAAGCACCTGTATCTTGTCCCAAATTTTCTTAAGCTTTCCATAGTAAGTTGTGACACTCAGATTACCCTGTCTAATGTTAACAAGATATTTATGCAATTGATAAACCCGTGGTGCGTTTGATTATGAAAATCTCTCAAGAATCTCTCCCCATGACTCCTGTGCAAATTGAACATACATGAAACTCTCACCGATCTCACTGATCATAGAGTTTATTATCCAACAACGCACCATATAATCAGATCTAAGCCACATTCCAGCTTTCACACCATCATCATCACGAATTAAACATGTTCCATCTATGAAACCTAATATCATCTTATATCCTAGGGCCATACAGACCGCTCAAGTCCATAAAATGAAATTAGAACCATTAAAAAGAGTTGAGATAATTTGTGAACCTGGATGATCGGAATTAGAGAGAAATAGAGGATCACCGTAGTCATTCCTGCTCTCAGGGATTCCATCTCGTCCAGCACTAGTGCGACAGAAATCAGTTCGGCGAATGCCACTGTTAACCTCATTATCATCCACCATTGCAATCGAACTCGATTGCTACAATTTCCTCAATAATCGAAAAAGAAAATCGCCGACCTAGCGATGTCTTGTCACCGAAGGTGTGAGTGATGCTTGTACCTCAATCTGATGTTCGGAAATCGTCACCGGAGCTTTGATACCATTTCAGATTTGATCAGATCAACAAGAGAGAAAGGATTTAGGGGTTTTCAATATGATTGATTATCAAAGCCTAACTAATTACAGAGGAAGGGAAAACTATTTATATACAACTAAGTAACTCAGCAACTAACTGGTCAACAACATCAAACTAATTACAGAAACGCCATTAGCTAACATAATTGATCTCATGATTACAATTAGGTTTGTCTAGTGTGTGTCAATGTGCACACAATAAGCAACTAAAAGAGGTAAGAAAAGTAGACCCTATCCCCTTGGAAGATGGGATAATCCCATCACAACAAAAGGTATTACATTGAAGATTTTCTTTTTTACTTGTTCTAATGTGTGCTCAAGGACACATATTAGAAAAACCCATAAATTTAAAGTAGTAATTAAGTGTTTTGATTGATAACTTGAATAAAAGACGGAACGTCGTATAATGCGGGTAACAACTAGCTTGACACAAATGATATGTGTATGAAGAGATTGATTATTTATACGTGCATGTATATCAGTATATGTATTCATGCATTTTGGGTGTTAATTGTTCCGTATGAAATAGGCAAGAAGTGAGAGACAAAGATCTTGTACATCCAAATAAGGTTACATTACTAAATGAAAAATCAGGTATATAAAATGGTACCGTGGTGAATCAATACAATACTAGTAAGGAGGAGTGAGTTAGGTTGAGAAAATTGTGGTTTGATCCGAGCTTAGACGACGTACGTAGGATTGTGTTAGTAGTGATATGTAAACTTTGAGACGGTACGTATAGATAGAATCTATATCTCTATAAAAATTGTTAAGTTTGATGAACTAATGACAATTGGTATTTACATAATGCATTGATTTAATGTATTGAATTTTTTTAAAAGGTTAATGCATTGAGAAAATATATTTAAAAAATATTATATTTAATTATGCTTCTACAATAGCCGTCTCACATCTGTTCGTTTCTGCAAGTTGCTCGTCATTTAATTTAATCTCCTAATTTGGGTCTTTAAATTATGTTTTGAGTGTATGTTCGTATGTTCATTTTTGTATCGTATTTCCCTCATCGGTTGTTATATGTTCCATGCGTACGTCTTTTGATATTCTCTTTCAGCAGGTTGTTATTATATAGATAATGATTATAAAATATCACTAATTAGTAATTACACCTTTCAGATTCCGTCACTAATCAATATGTTAAAATTTATACATTTAATTAATTAAAAACATCTATTTTTGTAAAAAGTTACAACATAAATACATATGTAAAAATAATAAGAAATATATAAATACGATAAAAGTAAACGTATTAAACCCGCCCGAAGCGCGGGAGATGAACTAGTATCTATATAAAAATTGTTGGGTTTGATGAAGTAATGACAATTAGTACTTACTTAATGCATTGAATTTTTTTTAAAAGGTTAATGCATTGAGTTAATACATTTAAAAAATATCACATTTAATTAGGCTCCTACAATAGTCGTCTCACGTGTGTTCGTTTCTGTCAGTTGCTCTTCCTTTCATTTAATCTCCTAATTTAGGTCTTTTAGTTATATTTTGAGTGTAGGTTCGTATGTTCGTTTCTGTATTGTATTTCCTTCATCGATTTTTAATATGTTCCATGCGTATGTCTTTTGAGATTCTCATTAGACATGTTGGTTGTCTTTTGAGATTCTTTTTTAGCAGTTTGTTATTATGTAGATAATGATTTTAAAATATCACTAATTAGTAATTATACCTTTCGGATTCCGTTACTAATCAATATGTTATAATTTATATGTTTAATTAATTACAAATATCTATTTTTTAATTAAAAGTTACAGCATAAATACATATATGAAAATAATACGAAATATATAAATATGATAAAAGTAAGGGTGTTAGAGTCGCGCGGGAAATGAATTAGGGTTGATATTAAGATTTGTAACGAGACTAGTGTTTGTGAATTAGCGAGTAAATGGTGGGGTGGTAGGTTTAGTTAATAGGGTTTGAAGTGAATTGGTGATAGGGTGGTAGAAACAGGTATCAGATCACCAATGAGTTGCAATGCATGCAAGTTAACCATACTCATTAAATTAGAGTCCCAAATGGCAAATTGGCAGTGTATATAAGAGCACGTCCATTTCTCTACTCCAGTCCTCCACATCACAAAAAGAGTGAAACAGTGAAGAAGAAGTTAGTAAGAAAGAGAGTGTAAGATATTGAAATGGGAAGTGTTAGGTTGATTGGTGTAGTAGGTCTACTACTTGTGGTTCTTCCATCTTGGTCGTTGGGTGCAAGAAGCCTCCCAGAAAGCAGAAGCGTTGAGCAGGATGCAGGTGTGGACACATCGGTGAAGGACGAGAAGAACTTCGTTGCATTCGGCGGAGTAGGCGGCGTAGCTGGAATTGGAGGAGCCGTAGCTGGAATGGGCGGAGTGGCTGGTGTTATTCCTGTAGGCGGCATTGGTGGGTTAGGCGGTGCAGCTGGAGGATTGGCCGGCATTGCTGGCGGTCTTGGTGGTGGACCTGCTGGTATCTGTCCTTGAAGCTCTACCTACTCTTTTAATAATTTACTCTTGTTTGCTTATCTACGTCTTTATTTCAACTTGTTTTAAATTGCTTTATATTTTCCAATCTCTATTATTATTATGTACTACCAATCTAGTTCTCTGTGTTATCAAACAATCTTGCTTCTTAATATTAAAATCAACCGTCTGCTTAATCATGTTTTTGGTCTTAATCGTCTCATTTCATTAAACACAAACATATACACTATATCTATATCAGAATATTACTACACTATTGTTTACACCTAAAATGCAACATTTACTGGCCCAAACTCATGCCTCATATATACAACTAGGCAAACTGCATAGGACTGACGTTTTTACATGACCATATATCACCCCATTTGTGGAAAAAAGATTTAAATATAAAATATAAAAGTTCTCGTCAGAATAAGGCTTAACGTAGGAAAAACGAAATTTTCCGCGTTTACAGATGACACGCTAATGTTCATAATTCAAACCGTAACATTCACTGCTGGAAAACGCAGTTATAGCCATAAATGTTTAGCCACGGGATCTTTTAAGGGTAAATTTATGGCTTACTTTCAAACCTATGTAGCCATGGAAGAAATTTCCGTGGTTAAAATCACAACTATACTACAACAAAATTGTTTTGAAGCTAAATTTGTGGCTAATGTCGAAGCTATGTAGCCATAAATTGCCTTCGTGGCTAAATTTAGAGGTATATAGCCTTACATATAGGCAAAGTCTATACGCACTACATTTTTTACCCATTCACACTACATTTATATACGCCCCTAATGGGCGTACGCTCGTTTCGGACGGATAGACAAAAAAAATCGGTATACATATAAGAAAATTTATATGTATACAATTTTGTAAAAAATACGAAATACATCATGTACGCTAGAAACGAGCGTACACCCATTCCGAACGTATCGTAATGATAATTTTTTCCCCAAATAAATTAAAAAATTCCGTACGCTGGTAATGGGCGTATGCCCATTTTCAACGTACAACATTTTATTACGTTTTTTTAAAAAAATTATTAATTATCTTAGTATATAATGACAATAATAGGTAATACATCATATCTGTCTCAACACCAACACCTCACCTTTTTTATTTTTGGGTAAAAAATGATGGAAATAGAAGAGGGGCAGAGTTGCACTTGAGACCTCATGAGCATGTAATGTAGTGAAACCACTAGGCTAATGAATCATATTGATATATTTCTAATATTAATACTACAAGTTACAATCAAATTTGGGTTCACCTCACTATATTGTATTAGATTAATAATTTTTTTATCTTGGTCTCATATATCTATAGAATTAATTATTTTAATAATTTCGAAAAAAAATAATTATTTAAATAATAAGGTATCTTATTGATATATTTGCAATTTTAATACTACAAGTGATGATCGAACTTGAATCTACGTCATTATTTATTAGAAAAATAATTTTCTTTATTATGTTTGTCCCACATATTTATTGATTTACTTACTTTAATAATTTTGAGAATAAAAAATTATTCAAATAATCAGGTGTGTAAGCTTTTTTAATATTTATAATATATTTTAAGATAAAAAACTATGATAATCCATATCATTCACAAAATATTTTCTTTGTATTTCTAATATTGTTATTTAAATAATATATATTGATAAAAGAAATTCTTATTCAATATAACAAAAATTATATTTCAACAAAAACTACAAAATTTATACTATATTTGACAATTGATAACTTATGTTTGAAAAAATTCCAACACAAACTTGGATTATAGATACCAACACCATCGATGGTTAATTATGTTTTAAAAAATTACATAGAATAGTCTTAATAGGCATATAAAGTCTCAATAAGGTCTCGCTCATACAAAACGAGACTCGAAACGGTGCGTAAACGCTAATCGAGTAAAACTGACTTAAAACGAGTAATGGCGCGAAAATCGAGTAAAACGGACTTAAAACGAGTAATGGCGCACAAATCGAGTAAAACGGTTAAAACGAGTAACGACACGAAAATCAAGTAAAACAGACTTAAAACGAGTAATGGCGCGAAAATCGAGTAAAACGGACTTAAAACAAGCAACGACGCGAAAATCGAGGAAAACAGACTTAAAACGAGAATAGTGGGTAATTTGGATAGTGGTATAGGGTTAAGGGTATAGGGTTTGGATAGTGGATAGTGAATAGTGGGTAATTTGGATAGTGGATAGTGGCTTCAAAAATGAATAACAAGTGTATAGTTTGGCCCCAATTCGTTTAAACGCCTTAAAACGATAAAAATCAAAACTTCAAAATTGTAACATTACACCAAATAAGGCCCATAGTCGTTTTCATTTGTCGGAATCGGAAAATAATTATTGAAAACGTCAACGGGCCGAATAAGGCCTAATGGAAATTTAATGAGGCCCATTATCAAAAAAACGACATAAAACAACTTAATAAGACTTCAAAACGCAAAAAACTTGAAATGTAAAAGTAGTATTTGAGCATTACCAATATGACGCTTTCGTTTTTATAAGAAAATAACAAAATTAACACTTTGAAATATATAAACGAACACTTTCACCTAGTAACGAGTTAATCTCAAGTATATAAGTTGTGTAGTTATACTCATATATGTGCGATATCACTTCGTTACTCAAATAAAGTTTATATAACAATTTCATTAAATGTTACGAAATACTCAAATAATCCTAAATAACGACATTTCACATCTTCGTATTGTCGTTATTGTTTGATTACTCAATATTTAATGAAAGTTTTAACGAAATACTCATACATATGTGATTAATCAAACGATATACACAGTATGAAGATGTGATATATGTCGTTATTTAGGATTATTTGAGTATTTCATAACATTTAATGAAAGTTTTATATAAACTTTATTTGAGTAATGAAGTGATATCACACATATATGAGTATAACTATACGACTTATATAATTGAGATTAACTCGTTACTAGGTGAAAGTGTTCGTTTAGATATTTCGAAGTGTTAATTCTTTTAATTTCTTATAAAAACAAAAGCGTCATATTGGTAATGCTCAAATGCTACTTTTACATTTCAAGTTTTTTGCGGTTTGAAGTCTTATTAAGCCGTTTTAAGTCGTTTTTTGATAATGGGCCTCATTAAATTTTCATTCGGCCTTATTAGGTCCGTTGACGTTTTCGATGATTATTTTCTGATTTCGACAAATGAAAACGACTATGGGCGTTATTTGGTGTCATGTTACAATTTTGAAATTTTGATATTTATCGTTTTAAGGCGTTTAAACGAATTTGGCCTTTTGCTAAGGGAAAATAACCAAAAATAATCTCAACTTTCACGGGGAGAGACGCTGGTTCGACCAGCGTCTCTTACACGGGGAATTAAAAAAAATATATGTATAAGAGACGCTGGTTCGGCCAGCGTCTCTTATACATAAAAAAATCAAAAAAAAATAGCTTCAGCTTCGGAGGAGAGACGCTGGTTCAACCAGCGTCTCTCACACGTAAAAAAATTCCGAAGCTGAAATAAGTGCCTATTTTGGGAAATTGTTTTGAAAAGAGCCTACGTCGGGAATTTTTTAGGGTAAAATGCTTATTTCAGAAAAAAATTCCCATTTTTTGTTCATAGATTGAAAGTTGAGATTATTTTTGGTTGATATGAAAATCGAGACTATTTTTGGTTCATAAGTGAAAGTTTGGACTATTTTTAGTCATTTTTCCTTTTGCTAAATACCCCCTTCCCTTATAAGTTATTTTTCAAGTTTTTTTGCTAAATACCCTCTTCCATCATCTCTCTCCTTTTTTGCTAAATACCCCTTCTCGTTTTAAGTCCGTTTTACTCGATTTTCGCGCCATTGCTCGTTTTAAGTCCGTTTTACTCGATTTTCGCGCCATTGCTCGTTTTAAGTCCGTTTTACTCGATTTTCGCGCCATTTCTCGTTTTAAGTCCGTTTTACTCGATTTTCGCGCCATTACTCGTTTATGTCCATTTTACTCGATTTTACTCGATATTTGCGTCATTACTAGTTTTAAGTCCGTTCTCCTCGATATTCGCGCCATTACTCATTTTAAGTCCGTTTTACTCAATTTTCGCGCCGTTACTCATTTTAAGTCCGTTTTACTCAATTTCGCGCCGTTACTCGTTTTAAGTCCATTTTACTCGATTCTCGCGCCGTTACTCGTTTTAAGTCCATTTTACTCGATTCTCGCGCCGTTACTCGTTTTAAGTCCATTTTACTCAATTTTCGCACCGTTACTCGTTTTAAGTCCGTTTTCCTCGATTGATCCACCTCACCCATATTAAAACAATGTTTGGTTGATTTTTTTGAACTTTTATTTCACACAAATACATACACTACTCCAACAAAATATTATCGAATTGTTTTTTCTTATACATAATCTTTTAGCAACTAGCCTTTTGTACGTATCAAATTATTAAATTATTATATTAAATTATTTTATCAAATATATATTATTTAAATGATAATATTAAAAATACAAAGTGAATATATTGGAAATGATATTGATTATCATAGTTTTTTATCTTAAAATATATATTACGAGTATTATTTTATTCAAAATTATTTAAGTAATTAATTCAATAAACATTTGGGACAAAAATAAAAGAAAACTGTTTTTCATTAGAAATAATGTGGTAGATTCAAGTTCGATCATCACTTGTAGTATTAATATTACAAATATGTCAATAAGATAGACCTTATTATTTAAATAGTTATTTTTTCGAAATTATTAAAATAATTAATAGTCTATAGATATATGAGACCAAGATTAAAAAAAAACTGTTATTCTAATAAAATAGTGAGATAAACCCAAATTAGATTGTAACTTGTAGTATGAATATTACAAATATATCAATATGATTCATTAGCCTAGTGGTTTCACTACATTATATGCACATGAGGTCTCAATTTCGACTCTCCCCCCTCTCTCTTTCCATCATTTTTTACCCAAAAACAAAAAAGATGAGGTGTTACCTCACACAACCTATCCACCTCTTTACCGTGATATATGACCTATTATTGTTATTATATACTAACGTAATTAATTATTTTTAAAAAAAACGTAATAAAAAAAATTGTAGAAAAAGCATAGAAGGTGACTTATTAGCAATGCATTAACTCTTTTTTTTACTTTATTAATTTGTGCACTATAAATATCCGACATATCCAAATTTACCCCTAAACTTCAAAACTCCAAATTCTCTATAGTCGTAGCAGTTTTATAAGGTTAATAGATTGTTAATTATAGCTTGTTTTTTTAGGTCAAGGATATGATTGTTGTATATATGAGTGATGTACTTGATGATTTGTTTACGCTGTAAATATCGATATGGAAAATCGTAACTGTATGTATGATGGATGTTATCTAACGGCGGTGGTGGGTGGAAAGCGAGTTCATTAATGGCGTTGAAACATATATTTATTACGTTTGCAACATCACAAGTGTATTTGATGGACACAAATAAGATTAGATGTCCTTGTTCGAAATGTAAGAATGAAAGATTTTGAGAGATAGATATAGTTCGAGTTCATCTTTATCAAGGGTTTTGTCAAAAATTAACTTTTGTGGAATGCACATGGAGAATCACTAGTCACGTCTCTTTAGAAGAGTTGTCTTCATCAAATCACAATGACATGGATTTCTTTGGGATAGGGATGTAGTTGTTTGATAATTTGAACCCTACTTAAAGAATGGTTTTTGATGTAGTTGATCCCAATTTTGTTCCACCTCCAAGGTCTGACCCTAACAGTTCATTCCACGAGCCACACACTAGTCAGTTTGATGTTGAGAACGATATGGGCTTAACAGACGATGACAATAAGTATCCTAAACGTTACTGTGATCAGAAGAAGTTGACTAGAGAGTTGGGATTGTCACAAGAGAAGATACATCTATGCCCCAAAAGTTGTTTGTTGTTCTGGAAGGGTGATGTAGTGTAGATTTTGTAAGAGTCCGAGATATAAACCTTGTTTATCTCATAAAGGAAAACCAATGCAAATGAAACTGTGCATGTAGACTTGTTTTCTTTTCTTAAGCACCATTCACGGTATCCAAAGAAGTTAATAGATGTTTGCATGCAACCTTTGATTGAGGAGCTGCTAATGTTATGGACAGAGGGTGTGCCAGTTTATGAACATTACCATCCAGTATATGAACATTGACGTGTAATCTGTGAACGTGATCTGTTCGTTTTTCCTACGTTAAGAGTTATTTGCACCAGAACTCCCCCTCAAATATTTTATCCAATTCTTTCCTCTCTTTTCTTTTTTTGTGAAATAGATCGAGCTAACGAATTATAACACTCTCATCGATTTTAATAATTCTAAAGCTGAAGAAAATATTATGTAATTGCTAGATTCCTAATAACATAAGTAAAAAAATAGCTAGCAATTTTTATCTAAATTAGAAAAGTATAAAAGAGAAAACAAAAACAAGATAACTCGCAACACGATTTATATAATGGTAAATAAGTCAAAATTGGACGAGTCAATTTCTATGAAGAAAGCTTGTGGATGAGGAATTTAATATTTATTTTTAAATGTCACTTATTCTTCTTGTTTGTATTTAATTTTCCATCGCATGGAGGTGAAACAAAAGCAGAAGCCCTGTTGAATGTGCAAGGAATCTCAAGCTCCATCGAGCTTCATCTACCACCCTTGTTGAATGTGCAAATTGGATTATTTTGACATGAAAGATTATGTTAATATCAATTCTAAGATCGTACTTACAGTTGGAGGAACATTCTAGCACCTTCATTTGTCACCTTTGTTAGCATGTGTTAGGCATTTTGTAAGTTTTTGTAGTCTACACATGGTTTGTGCTGGAGCCATGTTGGCTACCATTTTGATTGTGACTAAGCTTGGTGCTTCTAGTACTGAAAATTCTCCCTCCCATTCAATGAATAATTATTTTAAAAAAAAAATATTGTCATGGTTACACGAGTATTGAGACGTACGTACTGTATTAAAAGAATAAATTTCGCGATGAATGTGGTGATTAATATTCTTTTCCTGCAACTATATGATCTTTTCTTTGTTTCTTCCTCTTTCCTTTACATTTTGTTCTTCTGAATCATTTGAGGAAGAAATGCAAATTGGTAACTATCAGATCTATAGTTGAAGCAGATCACTAACATGTCATATTTGGCGATTGCATGTTGGCCTAGTGGCAAGGAGCATCTCCCAATGTAGTTGGATGCGGGACTATCATCTTATTAGAATGATCCTCCAAACAATAAAAGAACAAAATGCAATTCATATTTCACAATGTAGTTGGAGGTATTGGCCAGTCACCAAGGCTCAGAAACAGAGAAATGTTATGGTAGCTGAGATGCGGATGCTGCGTTGATGTGCAGTCATACAAGGTCACATATGATTAGAAATGAAGTAATCTGAGACAAAGTTGGAGTAGCTAGTATTCGGGACAATTTACGAGAAAGGAGACTTCAGTGGTTTGGGCATGTTCAAAGGAGGCCGCTTAGTGCTCCAGTTCGCAATTGCGAGGTTATGGATTTGGGGGGGGGGGGTTTTCGTCGCTGCAAAGGTCACTCGAAAAAGAGTTGCATGAAAGTTATCCGGAAAGATCTCTCTCTTTCGACACTTACAAAAGATATGACTGAAGACAAAGCTCTATGGAAAAGTAAGATTTGGGTTACAGAAATTTGGGTAAATTTTGCACTAGAGTACAACTTCGTTGATCGAGGCTAGGGTCTTTGTTTTGATTTAGTGGTTATACTCGTGGTCGGTTTTGGGTGATGTGGTTTTATTTTGGTTTTGATGTATGTTTGTTATTCACGTTGTAGTATCGTGAAAAGGATTTACCCGTCCCTACCCCTCAGATTCCATTTCCCGGGATATAACGGGGCATGTTGTTGTTGTTGATCCTGACATAAAAAACTGAATCTAGATAAGAATTAAAAAATCTAATGGAGCATTGGGCCAAATACATGAACAAATATACATAGACCCTAAGCCATATATTATGGACATACAGAAGTGTATGTCCATAATGTACGGCTTAGGGTCTTGAATACTTTAGAGTTCCCAGGACCCAGGAGCAAGGGTCTAGCGAGCTCTTGTCTGGGATGGTCTCATAGGCGTGGTGGGAAATTGAACCAAACCTTTTTGCTTCTTTGGATGTGACTCATACATTTCTTGCTCTGTGTACTCCCATGAAGAAGGTTGTCTTTTATATGCTTCTTTGTTTGGAGCTCCTGGGGGTCGTCCCTTTTTCCGCTTCACAATTGTTGGCTCTTGTAGACTAGTCCTCTTTGCATGAGCTACCAGTGCACATTGTTGGTTTGCTTTGTACTAATCATTTGGGTATAGGTTGGGAAAATCACTAGTCATGAATCGATCCATCAAGTTTATCCCGACCTTGCTCGTTGCCACTCTTTCCTCTTCAAGGTTCCTTTCCTCCCAAGATAGTTGCTTCCAGAAAGAATGCACTTGTTCGAGTTGTATAGGAGTTTTGTCTTCCAGTTCTCGCGCATATCATGCATACATGACAAACCATCTCTCTCCTTGTTTTGACATCTGCACACTTCGTAATATAAACCATCATATTCCCCTTTCTTGTATTCATCCATGAGGCGCTTCAATGCAAAATGTGAGACTTTAAACCTCAATTTGCTGAACATATATGCTTCTCTAATCATCATCATGCAATTTTGGCTACTTTCGTAGAAGCTTCTTAAGATTTCCTTCAGTTGGTTGCGGACCATTGACATGTATTCAACAAAGATAGCGTCTAGTCTAACATTGCCAGTCACGTAGTTCTTCAAACTTGAATGTTGACCCTCAACCCTATAGTTCTGAATTCAAAGTTATATTGTTGTGCATATAGGCATTTTAAACTTATTAAATATAGGAAAAACACTTAAGAATAGCATATCAACAACTAATTCATTGAAAAACTGTTTGTTGTCGAATTTCAAAGGGTGAAAATTTTATCGGTCCAAACTGAAACGATTCTCTCCTTGTATGGGTTAAGCCAGCTATTTCTAACATAAGAAGCCTCTTTTGGGTTCTTTTCCCAATCCCTCTTAATTTTTGACAAAAAATGTTCCTTGAAAAGACTCATGTAAGCATTTGTAAAGTTTGTTCCCTGATCATGCCTTTCCTAGCCTTGTTCTTGATGTGTTTCTTCACATGGCGCCTGCACAATATGAACTTTGCACTTGGAAATATTTTATCTAAAGCATTCATCAATGCCTTTTTCCGATCTGTTACTATGCAGGTGAGTGCTCTTTTCACAACAACATATTGTTCTGCAAGTTGCTCAATAGCCCACACATAACCTTTTTCGCTCTCACATGCCAACAAAGCCTCTACCACTACATAATTCTTCCACGTAGAAGTCACTCCAATAATTTCTAAAAAAGAAAAATCATATCTACACACTAGTAAATAAATATGTTAATGACATATGATAAATTATACAAGTACATATTTTCAAGAAGACTAACACTTACTCGTTTGTGCAGCATGTGGAGTCTATCAACATGACATATGGAAATGTTTCATTGATTATGGACTCGACCAAAAGATATCAGTGTGTATCGATCTTGTTCGTAGATCATGAAATAATTGTTCTTCTTGCATTAATAGAAAAATTCTTGGAATATAGTTCTTCCTTCCATGTCACTGCGACGTACTTGGTACCTTTCATTGTACACTTGAGTCTTCTTAGTTAAGTTATCTGAGGACTGGTTTAAGTAGTAAATATGTTAATCGGTGTACAATGATTGCGTATCATCTCGGCCAATTTATCTCTTTGCTCACCATTGAGCCTCCCAACAAATGCATTCCCATATAAGGATTATGGGATGACATGGTTGTGAGTTCCCTTAACTACCTGAAGCCTCCATGATCCCGTAGGCTTTTCTGTGATAACAATGTTAAATGGACACTGACATGTTTTTGTCCTGGTGTTTTCCTAATTCTGGATTCCACACTTGGTTTGTATTGTCTCTGTCTATCACACAACAACCAAGTCTTCTCTTCTTTGGGCTTGGTCCTACCAATCCTAACCATGAAGTTTTGAGACTTTGCCCTTTCCGTAGCCCAATCAATTACAAAGTCTCTCGAGCTAAATACCTCATCACTAGTAAATATGGCGGAATAATCTGCTGACATGTAGACCTCCTCCTATACATCAAACTATGGTTGTGTATAATGGAGGAAACAACGATTCAGTATTTGGATATACTTATGAGTGATGTAAATATGACTCTGATTGTGTTTCGATCTCATACGGTTGCGACTCAGATCGATAAGTAGGTACATTCGACCAATCCTGACCTAACAAGGCGTCTATATCATGGCCAAACGAGAAAGATGACAGGTGTACAAACGGTTGTGGTTCACTAGCATTCTCATCATTCAATGAAATATTGTCCAAACTAGGGTGCACGTTGTTCTCCTATTTGATAATAAGCATGATAAGGTTTCATATTTGAACTCCAAAACAATTTCATTTGTAACAAATAAACTAAAATCTATCCGCACCGAATTAAAATAAATTCATACATTTCATATGAAACCAATTTCATTCGTTCCGTATGAAACCAGGTTTCATACGTTTCATATTAAACTAGGTTCATACGTTCCGTATGAAACTAGGTTTATACGTTCCGAATGAGTTATGAACCATGTAATCTGTTTCGTATGATTATGGCATCCTTATGACCAAACTCATTTGTACTTGCATGTTCGTAAATATACCAAATTTGTACTTGCATGTTCATATTTGTACTTCCATGTTATTATAATTCTAAAACATGTTAACATATTTAGAATATAGTAGTAGATACCAAATTGCTTACTACCACTTCTATTAATATATTAACAAAATTTTATATTCAGCAACATTTCATAACCATGCTATAATTACCTCATTGGCATTAAGTTTATTCGGAATGTATAAAAATTGTAATTTCACGTTCATTCGGAACGTATCAAAGGTGCGTCAAAATTGAAAAATGTGGTGTTTCAAATAAAAAGTAAGTATATATGATGTTTAGATTTTAGTGCTTACTGCACATGTTACAATATTACATTTCTAGCAGGAAACAACCTCTTGCTCTCTCCTTAAACTACAAAATTTGAAGGCTGAGATTAACATTATAGGGATGCAAACGTAGCGGAGAATAATTGCGCTTCCACCCTAAATATCATAAACCTGCAACATAAAATGTAAGATGTCTCACTCTGATATCCTCTACAATTTTCATTTTCTTGTAGCTTGAATATAGAAGACAATCTCACCAATTAAAAGGTTTTCATTGTCTTCGCCTCTGTTTGCACTTGGCTTGCCCTTTCTTGGTTGAGAGTTAGTTGGTTCTGCAAAACAAAATTCCATTAGTTTATCTAAACTTTCTAAAGTTATATTTTATTGCAATTAAAATTAAATAATGCATTCAAACCTGGGCTATTTGCATCTGCATTTGCTGGATATTGAAATTTGAGATCCTAGCCATGTTGAATTCTCCTTGATTGCTTGCTTGTTGAATTCCGGATGGATCATTTCCAGGAATAGACGGCGTTTGAAAAGATTGAAGTGGAAATCTTGAAAAGATGTGCGTTAAATGAAAATTTAAAACGTTATTAAAATGTATTAAATGTTCGAGTGTGTTTGACAACATAAGTGAACTAAGTTTCTTCACTGTCTATTTCTGGAATCTCTATCATTCCTCAACTCTTCTCGGTGTTAATATTCAACAATAATACATTTTAAACTTTATACAACCAAACATAATTTTTAGTTTTAATACATTATTTCTTCCATTATGCATTTTAATGCATTATGAATGCCTATCCAAACACACCCTAAAGATTATGTTTCCTACTAGAAAAAAATGAAAAATTAGATTTCCAAAAAGTAAATTAAATACAGTACTCAATATGAAATAACGTATAACGACGAGCTTTGTTTTGTATATAGTGAGCTGGATATTGTAAATAACATATATAGATGTCAATTCATATATTACTGGCTACTTAAATAAGATACTCACCTATAAAGTTAAAATATATAAATTTAATACTCCTTTCGTTTCAAAATAAATGTCATTCTAGAGTTTTTCACACATATTAAGGAAATGATTAATTATGTTTTGAAAAGTTAACGTTTTCTCAAAATAAACATTCAACTCCTTTTACAACCAATACACGAGTGGAGAAAATCAACAATATCAAATTTCAATACACAAATTTATGATTTTCATGGTATTAATTGTCTTGAAATCCTATAATGACAAATATTTTAAAACAAAATTGAGAGTGTAGAATGACATCTATTTTGATACGGAGGGAGTATTAAATTTTTTTAACCCTGTTGGAACTCAGAAAACGCAGCTCGCGACTCAACACCTCGCGAGTCTGGCCAACCAACTTGTATACTGCACTTCACCTCGTCTTCTCCCCGTCGTTCAACCGAGTTCTTGTCACCTACTATTCCAACGAAACCAAACTAGGAGGGGGTATCTCCGGATTCGATTCTCCGGCGTTTAAATTAGCAAACGTATAAAAATGCAACTAAGAACTAGACAAATTACCGCAAGAGCTTGAGTAGATAGAAAGTTGTAAAGTAATGATAAAGGGAACTTAAGATGCTAATTGAGACGTTTCAAATTCTTCGTTACCAACAAACCAAACAGCCCTAGAAGACACCCATCGCACAGCATTAAAAGCTTTAAAGCAACTCCGGGAGTTACAAACTAAGTGGTGTTCTTCTTAATACCTCAAGGAGAAGGAGATCTTGGGAGATTGGGGTTTTGGTTTACTCTTGTGTTTTTCTTACTCGGGAGAGGGAGACGAAGCGTTTTTTTCTTCTTTAGCCGTGATCCCCTTCCTCTATCCATTGAGTTGCGTTCTTATACTCTCGCCAGGGGCCCACGCGAGTCAATTACTGATTTGCCCCTTGATACTTAATCTCGTCGGATCCTTCTTCTGGGCTTCGTCTGCTTATGGGCCGCTTTCGTCCTTCTGGGCTGACTGTATGGACCGATCCTGCTCGCGTCCTATGGGCCTAATCCTATTCCTTTTGGGCTTCGCGAGTCCATCGAGAACCGGCTCCAACATCCAGCCCCCCAAGCTTTTATGCTGAATAGCTTAAGGCTTGGGCTTGTCTTCTTGAAGTCGCGTTCTTGACATGAGAGTGGCTCCATGACTTAGTATGATATCATCGCGTGTGATGGTCGCATGTATTTCGATTAAACTTCTCGGGCGACGTTTTGAATTCAAAAACTTTTTGAATTCCCGCGCTTGGCGCATGTCGTCCACGTGCCATCTTCTCATTGCACCTTCTTTCCCCCGGTTCTTCCTTATAAATATCCTCCTTCGTCTTCCCTTTTTTCATTCTACCGCATTCCTTCGCTGCTTTCTTCCAACTGTGCATTCGCCTTCTTCGCCGGTGTTCTTTCCTTCTCTACCTTCGTCTTCGCCTCCGCTCCCACACGTACTTCAATGGCAGGTTAGTCTTTCGTTCTTCCTTCTCTTTTTTACCTCGTTTTGGCCTGATTTTAGGGTCTCCTGCAGATTCGTCGCCCGATCTTTTTCTCGTTTGCAACTGTTGTCAGAATTTTTGCCCGGGTTCTTCGATTCGATAGGCTTTCGCCAGCGATTGTTTGTCCATTAGGTGTTTCTTGTGTCGGATTTTCCTTCCAGCTCTCGTTTCTCAATATATATTGCTCAAGAAAAAACGTGTTTCAACCAATTCCACCATTTTTGGACCTTCACAATGTTCTTCGTGTTCTTGGGCCTGGTCCTTCTCGATGTCGTTTTAAATTCCCCTTTGATCTCTTGCGTTTCAGTTTTTCCAGGGATTTCTTGTTTGTTCACTACTTACTGCCTCGCGTCATTTTCCTTTGACTCGCGTTGTTTCCACCTTCGACGTTCTCTTCTTCCTCTTTCCATCCCTGGAAAACTGAAACTTTCTTTGCCTATGCTTTCAGGTAGTAATGATTTCTATGAACGCTCCACTCGGGCTGGGTATTCGGGGCGCACTACGTCCGGATCTGAGGGGGGCTCTGATGATCGCGAGCCCAGTTCTCGCAGACGATCTCGCGTTACTAGAAAATCCAAATGGAGCAAAGCGAAGACGTCCAAAAAGTCTAAAGCAAGGCTCCCGTCTCGCGTTATCCAAGAGCGAGCCGAGACCAATTACGGCCAATTTTCCAGCTTCTTCTCCCATAAGGGGTCCTTACCCCTCATAGTTATAGAGAAACCTTTTCTCGCGGATCCTGGTCGGATAAGCATCCTTACAAAGAGAATAAAACATATTCGTACCTTAATTCCTAACACGGCCCATCGCAGCAGTCTCAACCTCGACGATCTCCGCCGTCTCGCTACGCGATACCCTTTTCCCGAAGGGACCATCTTTGCCCTCCCCGACTATGAGGGTACCTCTCTCGACCAATATGGGCCCTTCTTTGCTTTGAGCAGGCAGTCTTTAGAAGCTGGCTTCCGTCTCCCTTGGACGTCCTTCCAGACTGAAGTGATGGCGGACTTAGGCTTCAGCCCTTCTCAGATGCATCCAAACTTCTGGAGTTCGCTGATCGTTTACATCATGCGATGTCAGGATATTGGGATAGCTCCCAATACGCCTCACTACGCTCTTATTAATTCGTATAAGAAGAACTCCCGCGAGGATGGATTTTATACTGCTCAAGCCAAGACTCCTAGGACCTTCCGATTGCGCTCGAAGATTGAAGGGTGGAAAACGTGTTGGTTTTTAGTCCGTCCCCCTCTCGGTTCTGAAATTTCTGTTCAAGTACGCGAGCCTCATGCGAGAAAGGCTCCGTGCTTTTTCCCAAAGGAGACTCGCGATAAATTCGTTCGCGACTATAAGGATTACCCTGACAAAGCTGTTCAAAAACGTTTTGAGTTGACAATTTTGGATGCTTTACTGGTTGTCAGGGGACTTAGCCTCAAAGCTCATGCCCGAGGTCTTTGTTCGTGTTTGTCTTTAGCGCTCGCGTCCTTCGCTATTTTTTCTTATACCCTTTTTTTTTATATATATATACTCACTTGTGGTCTTTGCAGATGTTGATATGTTCTCCGACCTTCCGGACTTGGAGGGGTTGGTCTTTGACGAGGCTGGTTCTCTCACCCTCGAGGCCCCGCCTCTCAATATTCCGTCTGTCCCCGGTGTGACTCTTGCTCCCACCCCTGCTGTATCGGAGTCGCCGGCTGAGCTCGCGACCACAGTTTCTGAGGAGGTCCCTCAGACCAAGAGGTCTCGCGATAAGGGGAAGCAAAAATTATCCGAGAAAAGTCGCAAGAGGACGACAGAGGTAGAGTTCGTCTCCTCTCCAGAGCCTACCGATTCTCTGGTCGCGAACCCCACCTTCATCCACGGTTTATCGGCGACGCGTGCATTCTTTGACTCGATCCCGACTGTTTCCCCCCTGAGCCCAGTCTTTACGAGGAAATCTCGGATAGACCTGGCGGCCTTTCTAAACTACTTTTTGCGGTAAGTTTCGCGTTTTCATCTATTTCTTGTCTCTTGGGGTGTTTTTAACCCTGGAGTTGGTCACTTTGCAGGGGATGAATATTATCGCGAGCGCAAGCAGGAGGGTGCTCGCGGCGGAGGACAAACTTAAGGAATTGATGGATGAGGACCAGTCAATCCGGGATGCCAACAGAGCGGCTAAGTCTCGGCTCATGGGGGAGAAGAAAACTTTGGAGGTGGAGCTTTCGAAAGCCAACGCATTAGTGGAATCTAAAGACGCAAAAATAAAGGAGCTGGAAGCGCAACTCGCGTATGAGAGGTCCACCCATGTCAACATCGTCACTGAGTATAACACGCAGGTGAACGACCTCAGGCAAGAAAATGAGAAACTCCACGCGACGATGTCCGAGAGAATTGCCTACGAGAGGAACATGGCGGTGGAAGAGTATTGCGGGGGTTATCGTCAACGTGCTCGCGTGGATTTTTACAAAAATGCTGTCAACACGCTTCTCCTTTGCATGGTGAAGGTTCAGATGCGAAAACACAAAGTCAAAGATTTCCCCTTCAACGCTCAAGACTTATGTGGTTTCTCCACCGACCTTCCCGAGTATGAGCCCCCGGTGCCGGGAACTTTCATTGATGACGGGGATACTCCACTTGAGGCTTGGGGTGTAACTCGTCTCGCGTCCAAGAAAGGCATCGTTCAAGGTAAAGAGAATCAAGTGCCTATGCCTCCTCTTCCGAAGATGGTCACTCCGCCTCCGTCCGCAAGGTTGGAACCTGTTCCTCGCGTGCTTCCGAGCCCTCCTTCCCCGGCCCTCTCTCCTCGTAAGAGAAAGGTATTCGCACCCGACGCTCTTCTCGACACCATTCAGCCTTCCTCGAAGCGTTCTTGCTTAGATCAAGCGGGGGGATCAGGGTCGCGGGGCGTTGATGCTCAAGACGTCGTGGATTTAGAGGCGGATAGTGTAGAGGATGCGGGGAAGGCTCCTGAGTCTGTCGTTTAAGCAATGTTTAATAACTTTCTGACACGGCCTAGTGGTCTTTCGAACAATATGTTTTTTGATGTTCCTGTCGCGAGAATTGGGCTTTTATGTAATTATTATTAATGCGGCTACGGTTGTCGCGAGCTATATGCTGTTTTGCTATGTTTTTGGTTTTACTTATCCGTCTGCTTGTTTCGTACACGCTTATCTCGCCTCGCTCCCCCCGTTTTGTGTTTCGGAAAAAGTACTTTTGCGAAAAAATAAAACGTAAAGAGATGAGTGTTTCATAACTACGATCCCTCTTGTTAAGTAAAAGGTAAAACTGACGGTGTTACATAATTTATGTGAGAATCATAAAGTACTGCAAACCATTCTCCTGTTAGCTTTTGCATGAACACTACGCGCGAGTCCTGGTTAGTACGTCCGCTCTAGCTAGTGACAGGGCTTCGCGTTTTAGTTCTTAGTGGTTGTTGATGTTCGCGGGGTTTGTCCTGAGCACTTGTAGTTGCGAAGCTTCAGGACAGTTTTTCTTCGGTATGGTTGTCGCAGAGAATTTCTTGACTTTGCAGAGATTATCTAGGCATGACGTTGCTTTTGCGGGGGATATTATGCACTGCACATGTAGAAAGACATTCAGTATTTGGTCTTTATGTGGTTAAGAACGTTTAAAAGACGTGTGAGTCACGATGTGAGCCTGTCCATGCTTTCGCGACCAAGGAGAGTTTTTTAGCTCAATCATGGAAGCTGGACATGCGACCTGGGGGGTTTTTTTAGCCCAGCCCAGTGAAGCGGAATCATGGCGGGTGAGCTCATTGGCGTAAACCCATCCATGCTTTCGCGACCAAGGAGAGTTTTTTAGCTCAACCATGGAAGCTGGACACGCGACCTGGGGTTTTTTTTAGCCCAGCCCAGTGAAGCGGGATCATGGCGGGTGAGCTCATTGGCGTAAACCCGTCCATGCTTTCGCGACCAAGGAGAGTTTTTTAGCTCAACCATGGAAGCTGGACACGCGACCTGGGGGGGTTTTTTAGCCCATCCCAGTGAAGCGGGATCATGGCGGGTGAGCTCATTGGCGTAAACCCGTCCATGCTTTCACGACCAAGGAGAGTTTTTTAGCTCAACCATGGAAGCTGGACACGCGACCTTGGGGGTTTTTTAGCCCAACCCAGTGAAGCGGGATCATGGCGGGTGAGCTCATTGGCGTAAACCCGTCCATGCTTTCGCGACCAAGGAGAGTTTTTTAGCTCAACCATGGAAGCTGGACACGCGACCTGGGGGGGTTTTTTAGCCCAGCCCAGTGAAGCGGGATCATGGCGGGTGAGCTCATTGGCGTAAACCCGTCCATGCTTTCGCGACCAAGGAGAGTTTTTTAGCTCAACCATGGAAGCTGGACACGCGACCTGGGGGGTTTTTTTAGCCCAGCCCAGTGAAGCGGGATCATGGCGGGTGAGCTCATTGGCGTAAACCCGTCCATGCTTTCGCGACCAAGGAGAGTTTTTTAGCTCAACCATGGAAGCTGGACACGCGACCTGGGGGTTTTTTTAGCCCAGCCCAGTGAAGCGGGATCATGGCGGGTGAGCTCATTGGCGTAAACCCGTCCATGCTTTCGCGACCAAGGAGAGTTTTTTAGCTCAACCATGGAAGCTGGACACGCGACCTGGGGTTTTTTTTAGCCCAGCCCAGTGAAGCGGGATCATGGCGAGTGAGCTCATTGGCGTAAACCCGTCCATGCTTTCGCGACCAAGGAGAGTTTTTTAGCTCAACCATGGAAGCTGGACACGCGACCTGGGGGGGTTTTTTAGCCCAGCCCAGTGAAGCGGGATCATGGCGGGTGAGCTCATTGGCGTAAACCCGTCCATGCTTTCGCGACCAAGGAGAGTTTTTTAGCTCAACCATGGAAGCTGGACACGCGACCTGGGGGGGGGTTTTAGCCCAGCCCAGTGAAGCGGGATCATGGCGGGTGAGCTCATTGGCGTAAACCCGTCCATGCTTTCGCGACCAAGGAGAGTTTTTTAGCTCAACCATGGAAGCTGGACACGCGACCTGGGGGGGGGGGGGTTTAGCCCAGCCCAGTGAAGCGGACTTGATGACTTTTGTCTCAATTGAAGCACTACCTTTTTTAGGTGAACGAGCATTGGTCGACCGGGCTGAGCAATTTCTTGATAATCCAAACTCGCGTGATAACGAATTGCTGGTTCCACAACCTGTACTTATCATATCATAGTGATCGAACGTTTTAGTGTCTCAATGCGATAAGCATTGACCATTAGTGGGAAAACATTTTTGCTCTGACAAACTTTGTTAAACTTACCTGGGTCGTGGGAGGATTAGGCATAGAAGCGACGAAGTCGCATCACGTTCCAAGAGTTTGCAATGTGATTCCCAGAGTGATCCTTGAGACGATATGCCCCGGGAGTGACTTCGCGATCTATAATGTAAGGTCCTTCCCAGTTGGGGTCGAGTTTTCCTCCTTCTGTTCTACGGAGCACTAGGTCCCCTCTGGCGAATCCCCTCAACCTTACGTGCTTGTTGTAATACTTCGCGACGCTGGCTTTATGATTGGCTGCTCTGATAGTTGCCAAGTCGCGAATCTCTTCCCGCATTTGCAGCTCTAGCTGCATTTTTTCGTCATTGTCGATCGGGCTGTACTGAATCACGCGATCAGTGGGCACAATGAACTCGACTGGCACTGTGGCTTCTATCCCATAGGCAAGAGCAAAAGGTGTTTCCCAAGTTGCCTTTTTTACCGTGGTTCTGTTTGCCCAAAGTACTAGAGGTAAAACTTCGGCCCACTTTCCCTTAGAGCCTTCTAACCGCTTTTTCAGATCCATGACAATACTTTTGTTCACAGCTTCTACTTGGCCATTGCAATGCGGGTGAGCGACCGATGCGATTCTTAAGGCGATCCCTATGTCATTACACCACGCGAGCAACTGTGGCGAATTGAATTGTGGTCCTCTATCGGTTACGATCTCATGAGGGAGGCCGTATCTGCAGATGATATTTTTCCATAGGAACTTTTTTACTGCTGGGACGGTAGTGCTCGCGAGAGCCTCGGCTTCGATCCATTTGGTGAAATAATCAACTGCTACAATGATGTATTCCAGTTGACCAGGCGCTTTTGGCTTGAAAGGTCCTAATAGATCTAGCCCTCACATCGTGAAGGGACAGGGGCTTGACATTATCTGTAGTTCTACACCCGGCTGATGAGAAGCCGGGGCAAAGTACTGACATGGCTTACAGTTCCGAGACTCGTGTTGTGCGTCCTGTTTCATGGTTGGCCAGAAATTCCCTTGCCTCAACGCTTTATAGACCATAGGTCTCCACCCCGCGTGAGTTCCGCACAATCCCGCGTGAAGCTCTCTTATAAGCACGTCACTTTCTATTTTGGACAAACATCGGAGTTCGCGTGGTCCGTACCCTCTTTTGTAGAGTTCTCCACGACACATGTAGAAGCGCGCAGCCATGGAGACAAGTTTTCTCGTTTCTTTTGGATCCGAGGGTCCCGTTCTGTTTGCTAGATATTGAATTATAGGGGTGCGCCAATCATCGACTGGCTCGTCTATTACCATCAGCTCCACCTGGTTGCTTATGGCGCTCTCAGACTTTACTACCCAGAAGTATTGATTCCTTCCACCCTTGGAAACGATGGTAGAATTCCCATCGGGATGCCCTATATTCGTGTACTGAGCCTGGGAACCTAGCTTCGCGAGTTCGTCGGCTCGCGTATTTTCTTCCCTCGATATTGTTTCAATCTCAAAATGCATGAACAACGAAATCAAAGTTGTAGCTCTCGCATGATATATGGGGAGATTGCCCGTTCGAGCTTCGTAGGTCCCATTGATCTGATTCACAACAATCTGAGAGTCGCTCAGACACCTCACCATGTGAATACCCGCGTGTATTGCAATTTCCAGACCTGCGATGAGCGCTTCATACTCTGCTTCGTTATTAGTGGCTTTGAATCTTAGTGCAATCGCATGGTCGATTTTATCCCCGGCTGGGGATGTCAGGACGACCCCCGCCCCGCAACCGTCTATGTTCACTGCCCCGTCAACGTGCATAACCCACGTGGGGTGCTTTGGAGCTATTTCATCTATTGCTAACTCTCTGAAACTTGTTTCAACAATGAAATCAGCCAAAGCTTGCGCTTTGATCGCGGGCCGTGGTCTATAGACTACGTCAAATTCAGTCATCTCAATTACCCATTTAGCGAGCCACCCGGAGGTTGTTGGCTTACTCATGAAAGAGGGGAGTGGTAAATCTGTCAATACCTCGATGGGATGAGCGTGGAAATAAGGTCGGAGCTTTCGGGCAGCTGTTATCAACGCGAGTACCGCTTTCTCTATGGGCGAATATCTGGTCTCGGCTGACAGAAGGGCTTTACTGATGAAGTAGACGGGGATCTGCTGCTCTCTCACCAACACTGCGCTCACCGCACGCGTTCCGGCCGCGAGGTACAGCTGCAAGCCTTCCGCAGGTACCGGTGACGCAAGTGTGGGGAGTTTAGCCAGATGTTCTTTGAGGCTCGTAAATGCCCTTTCACACTCCTCAGTCCATTCGAAGCCTTTCGGCTTCCTCAATATGTCAAAGAAGGGGAGGTTTCGCTCCACGAGCTTGGCACAAAACCTCCCGAGGTAATTAACCTTTCCTACAAACCTTTGGACGTCATGAGTGGATCTCGGTGGTTGTAGATCTATTACAGCCTGGACCTTGTCTGGATTGACTTCGACACCGCGTGCACTGATCTGAAATCCCAGGAACTTGCCCTCGGTGACTCCAAAGACACATTTCTCGGGGTTGAGGCTCATTCCATACTTTCCTAGAGTTTCAAAAACTTCTGCCAGGTCGCGTGCGTGATCTGCCTGCTTCTTGCTCTTAACTACTATGTCATCTACATAGGCCTCCACGGTGTCACCCCTTTGGTCGCTAAAGATCATGTCCACCAGCCTCTGGAATGTTGCTCCCGTGTTCTTCAAGCCGAACGACATTACTTTATAGCAGAAAGTTCCCTTGTCTGTGATAAAAGCCGTGTGCCCCGAGTCGGCTGGATTCATCATGACTTGATTATACCCAGAGTACGCGTCTAAGAAACTCAGGGCTTCATGTCCCGCGGTGGAATCTACCAACTGGTCGATAGAAGGTAATGGGTAGCTGTCTTTGGGACATGCCTTGTTGAGACCAGTGAAATCTACGCACATGCGCCACTTTCCTGTCCCCTTGGGATTTTTCTCTACCATTACGACGTTTGACAGCCACGTCGGGTATTGTACGGGCTTAACAAACTCCGCTTTTATTAATTTCGCGAGTTCCACAGCTGCAGCCGCGTTCTTTGGTCCCGCCTGCTTTCGCTTCTTCTGCCTACGCGGCTTGACCTCTGAACTAATGTTCAGGGAGTGGGTCATGACACTCTCGGGAATCCCTTTCAAGTCCCTTGGTGTCCACGCGAAAACATCCCGGGAGCGGGCAAGCAAGGTCTCAATTTCTTGCACAACTTTCTGATCCAGTTTTCCCCCTACATAGAGCTTCTCCTCTATGTTAGGGAATGGGGTGATTGTCTGTTTCTCAAACCCATCAAAATGTGGTTTGTGCCCTTCTTCTTCTCCAGTATCTCGCGGCCTCGGAGAGGCACGTACCTCTAACTCGGCTTCTTCAATTACGTGAGGCAACCCTGGAACAAACAACTGGTTGGCGAGCAGAGCTTTGGTGTTGCCCTTTTCGGATGATACGTAGCAGATTTGGCTTTCTTCTTGATTTCCTCTCGCGACCCCTGTTCCGGTCGGCGTTGGGAACTTGAGACAAAAATGACAGATCGACACAACTGCTTCAAAATTACACAGAGTCTCGCGTCCCAGTATCACATTGTAGGAGGAAGTTATTGGTATTACTACGAAATCTATTTTTTCTGACCTTCTTGACCCGGTCTCCCCACCCAGTATGAGATCTAGGGTGACGACGCCCAGGGCCCTCACTCTGTCACCCGCGAAACCCACCAGTGTGGTTTTAGTAGGCCTGAGTGTAGACTGGTCAATCCCCATTTTCTCGAACGCGTCCCAGTATAGTATATCAGCCGAGCTCCCTGTGTCCACGAGAATCCTTTTCACAAGCTTGGTTCCAATCTGAGCATGAATGACTAGCGGGTCAGCGGCTTCGACAGCCCAGGTATCTACCTCCCGGTCGCTGAAAACAAGCGTGTAAGGCTCAGACTGCGATCTCGCGATGCTATAGACTGGCTTTCCCTGAGGCTTGGGCGCGTTGTTAATGAGCCTCTGCTCTCGTTTGCCTAAGGGAATGGGTTCATGACGGCCTGCAATTGTGCCTATATGGCCATCTAAGTGAGAGAAGTTCTGGTGTTGGTGGCGATTGGGACCTTGATTCTGGTTACCTCTCGCGGGGGTTTGCTGCCTTATCTCGTTCTGTGTTCTACCTCCTCCACCTCTTTTTGTACCGCCGCGAGCTCCATCACCATTTCCTCTCTGCGCAGCTAGGACTTTCTGCTCTCTCGGGTGGTGAGGACGCGACCTACATTCATCTGTAGGGTGAGTATCCACTCTGTGGTACTCACACCATGTGGTCGGCTCGTGGTGCCCATGACCTCGATCCCCTCTCCTTTCAGCTTCGCGACAGCTATCATGCTCAGCTACAAAATTTTACGAGTGGAACTGATTCTGATCATGGTTCCGGTCTCTGAACTGCTTTTGACCCTGATTTTGGTCTTGAATTTGCAAACCGGGAGCTCGCGTGTCAATCTGCTCCTTTCCCTGACTTCCCTGATGGCGCCTGCTACCCCAGTTCTGGTTGTCCCTCTTTTGGCCCTGAGCAGGCTTATTCTGATTGTTTCCTTTCAACGCGGAACTTGAGTGTGCTTCCACGTTAATCCATTGAGTTGCGTTCTTATACTCTCGCCAGGGGCCCACGCGAGTCAATTACTGATTTGCCCCTTGATACTTAATCTCGTCGGATCCTTCTTCTGGGCTTCGTCTGCTTATGGGCTGACTGTATGGACCGATCCTGCTCGCGTCCTATGGGCCTAATCCTATTCCTTTTGGGCTTCGCGAGTCCATCGAGAACCGGCTCCAACAAACCCAACTCGATAAGCGATGACTAAGTTAATTAAGTTTGATTCAGACTAGAATCATTGTATGAAAGCTTATAAAGTCTAAAACTTTGTTCGAGCTTTATTGAGCATATGAATGACCGTAAGGTTTAAAAGCAGTGGATGACTGGATGTGCACTATGTAGACAGACCTCTAAAATTAGAGTCCTACCTCGCTATGATAGTCGGTGTTGCTCTCTTGCAGCGGTTCCCGCCCTTTCCTCTTCCGATGATCGGAAAGGGGAAGAGTGATGACATCAGCAGTCCTACCTCGCTATGATACTAATTATTACCGCAAATTCACTCACTAAATTCTCAACCAAAAATCCACATACATAAGATTTATTGACCATATGGCAGCATTAAATAGAGCAGGGATCAAAAACTATATTGGAAAAAATGGAAGTGAAGATGTGTGTCGTTATCTGTACGAACAGGAATGTAATTCAGAGAGACAACATATACGAACAATTAACTTTCGAATTTGGATATATCCGGCTTTATCCTCCTTTAATGTCAACTTTCTCTGCAATCTCAATCTTTACCCCCCAAGAGTTTTACACCTAAGAAAGAGATAATTTTTCGGGTGTTGGGTTTTTCCCCGTAATTAAATGGTTGACATAATTATTTTTCAAAAACAGAGTTTGAACTCTGGTATTATAAAAATGTTAAGTTGTAAATCCATCAAAAATGATGACTTAATTTATAAAATATACTGTAACTTATAAGTTTAAATTTGTGGATTAGTGAATTTATCACATGTCAGAGTTGGAGAGTGCGATAGTAGATGTTTATATATTTTAACAAAAAGTTTGTTCAATTTATTTTAAATGGAGAAATAGTAAAAGAAAAGTACACATATCTTCACTCAAATTTCGCCAAATGACGCAAATTTTTATGAAGGAAGACATGACATATTTTAATATTGTATATATTAGACATATACCCTTAGTTCAATATCAATTTTTCCTTCTCAATATCAATTTTTCTCCTTCCTTCAAAATTAAAGATATGTTCATTTGAAAAGTTTTACTCCCTTCCCATTTCTTTCTTCCTGTTTCCGTTTTGGGCGTCCTCTTAGGTTCTTTTTATTTCTTTTTCTATCCATTAATTTTTTCTCATAATACCCTTATTTTATTTATTTTATTCATATCTTAACAACACTTTATCAATCAAATCAACCTTTTTCCATCTAATAAGTTTTCTATTGATTGAATTTTATAATTTACCGTGCAATTACTTACACTCTTGTTTTGATTTGACTTGCCTTAATTCAAGTGTAAAGTACTCCCTTCGTCCCATTATATAAGCCCCATTTCATTTTCTGACACTATTCACAATTTAAGAAAATCTTCTCGATTTCTTCGAATATACAAGCGAAAACATAGTCATGTGAGATGTTGTTTGATTCGTCTTAACGAGTACTATAACAATTTCAAAATTTTACATTTTTTTACTAATATGTAACAAGAGATATTAACAAAACAAAACGCGCATCGGCATTCGTGTAGGGATCAAATGGGGCTTATATAGTGGGACAAAGGGAGTATATAATAAGAAGAAAGAAAAGAGACGGAGGGAGTAGTATTTTTTTTAGGTTATACACTAATTTTTAGATAAGATGAGTGTTGATTACTCACTCCGTCCCCTATTGATCTTCCCATTTGCTTTTGACACATTTGTCGAGACACGTTTTGTAACGTTAATATCTCTAAATATACGATGATAAAAATTATAATTTTTTTATATTGTCAAATTACTCATTGAGACGAATCAAACGATATTTCGCATGTCTATATTTATTTCTATATATTGGAAGAAAACGAGAAAATTCTCTCGGTTTGTGAATAGTGTCGAAAAAGCAAATGGGCCTTATATTAAGGGACGGAGGGAGTACAATTTTTCAGGAGGGTACTGTTGTACAAGTTTAATTAATCAAAGAGATCTTTTTCTTGGCTATCAGAGTCAAATCATACGGGTCGAGGGGCTCAGAATTTAATGGAGTATCAACTTTTTTGTTGGAATAGTAGTCAAGACATAATTACTACTATTTCAAACTTTAAAATTTTCCATTGCTTCAAAAAAGCAAACAAACCGACGGACTTAGTAGCTAAGCCGCAAGCAAATATGTATTTCATTAAAACTATCATTAGATGTTCTGAAGATAATACAATATCTGATGATTATATCAGAACTATGAGAACTATGAGATCACTGTTCTTGCAGTCGAGTATGATGGTTCTACATATCGACTTTTTTAGGGCCATTCGCCTGGATGGTCAAGGGATGTCACCTTATGGTGGGTGAATCCCTGATTCTTACCTTTTAAAAAAAAAAAAAAAACTTTTTTGTATGAATACACTCACTAAAGTATAGTGTCGATCACATGCCTCACTTTTACACAATAATTTGAAAGAGGGCCTCATGTATACATTTCCACATACAAATCAATATAGTGATGGTTTTAAAACGTTAAATAATAGCCACAAAAAAGTTAGAGAAAATATATTTGGATAAGTTTATACAATTATACAGTTCATAAATGACTGTATTAGGCTCTGACACATGATTTGTTTTTACTGATAAGGATAAACTTATACTATACAAGTTCAGAGCAGATCGTCTGTTTCACTCAAAATAGAACATCTACTATATTATTAATCTTAGCCGTCCACGTATTCACCTTTTTATTAGATGTGTTGCTTCTTCTTCTACCTTGTACACTATGCACTACCAATAATTTTTTATACTCCCCTACAAGCACAAATTAACAGATCGTTGAATGTGTTTCACTTAATTAAAGCATGTGTATTATTGCATCTGGATTTTCAATCTTCAATAATCCAAAGTTAGAGTCTTTCAGGGAACCACCGCCCATAACTAAGAAAGTGATTATCCTGACTAGTGTATCCTAAGCCCGATCAGCCCCCACCCTCTTGTACCAACAATTCCGAAAAATGCTATCTTCAGAACAAATCTAGATTTAACAATTTTACTCTCCATATTCACAAATTCATCACTAAACCTCAAACCCAAATACCCAACTTACAAGAATTTGCACAAGTCTTCTCTCGTAATCGCCGTCAACTTAGTTTCTTTTGCAATATCATACCACCAAATCTACTCATGTTTGGTCTCATCATCTGCGTCTTGAGCAAATCAAACCACCAGATCTACTCGTATCTTCTTTATTTGCCTATTCTTTATAAGTAAATAAAGAAATATTGGCATAGTTTCCAATTTCCTATTACAGTAATGCCTAAAATGGGTTATCTATTCAAATCTAAAATAATATAGGTATTTATATAATTAAGTTTTCAAAACAGGTTACTTGTGCAAATAAGAATTATGAAGTGAGTCATGGCGGTCCCGATCTTACTGGTAGTGCATAAGGTAGAAGAAGAAGAAGAAGCACATCTAATTAAAAAAGGTAAATACATGGACGGCTAAGATTAATGATATAGGAGATGTTATATTTTGATTGAAACAGAGGATCAGGACCGAGTTCAGAGGCCTAAGAAAACACAAGTATAAAATCAAGCTATCTAATTAAATATTTATAAAAGATATTATATTTTTATTTAAGTTGAAGTATAAGGATCAACGATTTTAAATTTTTAAAAAAATAAGTAAATTTTTATTTGCCAAATGCCTTGGTATAGAGGCATGCTAAAAAAATTATATATAAATTTGTTACAAGTTTAGAAAAGATAAGTCGAAAAACAAGTTATATATATCTAATTAATTATATATAAAAAGATGATAAATAGTTTTATTTCAATTGGAGTATGAGGATAAATAATTTTTCATTTGAAAAGATAGTTAAAAAATTGTTTGTCAAAAAAGGTATGCTTGTTGCTCTTTAATACGAGTGTAACAGGAAATCTTGTTGGTTAAGTATATCACAAACAAAGTACCAACGATATAAATGTCATTTATGACATGGTTAGTAGCAATATGAAGAGAGGCCTGGATGTCACACATAGACGTATGATTGAGGTGTTACGAACATCAAGCTGAGAGACGGAAAGACTCGAGCCTGCTGAGCTCACAACAAGTGACAACCATAACACACTATTCATCTATAAGAGAAAAACGGAAGTTGTTGGTTGCTTCTTTTTTCTTTTCTTTTTTGTCTACAACCAAGAATCGGACCCATGTCTTAAGACATCGGTAGTCCCCGGTCATCCCTCTGGATGATCCGAAAAAAAGACAGTAAGGTTGGAGGACAACCATGTAATTAAACACTACTCCCTAGGTTTCTGTTATTAGCATTAGGTAGAGCTGAGTTTTGACCAAATAAAGCGAGTTTAATAACAAGGATAATGATATCCTTATTGGCGAGGAAATCAACTGCCTGATTTGCCTCTCTGAAGCAATGTTTAAAATCGTAAAAGGGGATGTTTTGAAGTAAATACCAACAATCCTTAATAATGGAAGAAATTTCCCATGGGATTTTCCATTAGCGTTTAATGGAGTTTATAACAGTTAGTTTATCTCCTTCAAAAATGACGTTGTTTAATTTATGTATAGTTGCAAGTTGTATTGCTTGAAGAGTTGCCAGTGCTTCAATTCGAAGTATGGAAGGTTGTATTAACTTTTGATTGTCAACATACGTTATTGTACCATTGTTTTTTCTTCCAATACAAGAGATAAAGCCTTCATTTCCATTATTTAATAATCCGTCAAAAATTTATTTTAATCCAGTTTTGAGGTGGGGGTAGCCAAGTTTTATTTCTTTTTTTTGATCTATTTCGTTTATTGGTCTGTGTCTGTCCGATTTGTTTTATTTATGTAATTTCCCATTGTTTTAAATTAATGTATGCAATATTTTCCGGATCTCTATTATCCCTACTTTGTTTGTGGAAGACAGTGTTGTTTCTATATATCCATAATTCATACCAAAGAAAAAGAATTGGTTTGATAATATTTTTATTATTATTATTACCTATGAGCTCTTGAAGGAATTGATTGAGCGGTTTATCGGAATGAATCTTAAATTGTAAATAAAATAAATGAAATAGTTTTGTATAGTTTTTTATTGTGTTTGGACAACGAAAGAAAAAATGATTAGTATCTTCCAAAATATGATTACATACAGAGCAGTAGGGGGAACCCTATTATAGTATCTATTCAATGTTTCTGTTGTTGGTAAGTTATCCGAGATGACTTTCCAAATGAAGTTTTTTATTCTTGGCGACATATTTTGATTCCATAACTAGTCATAAAGATTATTATACTGATATGGGTATGTGTGCGTACATAGTGACCTAGGTGAAGCATTTGTAAATTTTCCAGAGTTATTTAATTTCCAAATAATATGATATGAAATTGTAGATTTTGGGATGTATATACTTATGATCTGCGTGATTTTATGATTTGGTAAGACATTGTGCAAGTGTTGAACATCCCAAGTTTTCTGTTTGGTGATGTAGAAATTTACGTTTTCATTAATATCAGATCGAGTAGGGTCAAAGTAGTTTTGTAATCCTAAATTTGGTATCCAAGGATCACTCCAAAATTTAATGGTCTTCCCCTCACCTATTTTCCAGATTATTCCTTCTTGGAAAACTTTTCGAAGATGTAGTAGTCGCGAAAATTGCAATGATTGTTTTCTGTTGAGCTTGTTGTGAGAAGACGATAGTTTGAGTTTTCTTTATTCCAGAAGAAATCTTTGGTGATTTTATCCATTTTTGCACATATGTTATTTGGTAATGAGAAATATTCCATCAGATGGTTTGATTTTGATAGAATATTTGATTGGATTAGGATAGCTCTACCTGCTTGAGATATAGAATTAACTTTCCATTTTGATAATTGTTTTGTTATGTTTTGAATTGCATATTCAAAGCATTCACTTTTAACTCTACCTCTTACGATAGGAACACCTAGATATTTTTTCATTGAATTTGTAATTTATAAATTAAGGATATAGAAGCTAAAGCTTGTTTTTGGTGATTGGCAATATTGGGTATTGTTTGGAATGAGATTTTATTGTAGCTGATTGCTAATCCACATATATTAGTTAATCTTTCTAGTACCTTTTTTTAATAAAATTCATGCTAGTAGTGTTTGCGTTGGCAAATATAAGGGTATCATCTGCAAAACATAAAAAAGGAATGTGAGTCCCATATTGAGATAGTTGTATTCCTACTTTATGTTGTCTTTTATCAACTTTTTTCTGTAATGTTCTGGCCAAATATTCCATTACAATTATAAATAGAAAGGGTGCAATCAGATCACCTTGTCTAACCCCACATTGTGGTTTAAATGTGGGACCCGGTAAGTTATTTACCAAAACCGAGAAGAAGGCTGATTTAATACAGGTCATGACTCTGCCAATCCAGGTGTTGTTGAAACCAAAATTCTGTAGTATTTTTTATTAAGAATGGCCATTGTACTTTATCGTAAGCCTTCTCCATATCTAGTTTTAATGTCATCCATCCTCTCACCTTTTTTATGAAAAGAATGAAAAACCTCATGAAAAATTAGAATATTTTCAAAAATTGATCTATTTTTGACAAACGCTCCTTGATATGGGTGAATAATTTTAGGAAGTAGTTTCTGAAGGCGGATTGCCATAATTTTAGTTATGATTTTATATACTGTGTTACAAAGGCTGATTGGTCTGAAATGATTGATGGAAATTGGATTGTCTATTTTTGGAATTAGAGTAATGAAGGATTGAGAACAATGTGATAATAAGATACCAGAATGAAAAAAGGACTGAATGGCTGAAATCAAGAGTTTTGAAGTGTGTTGCCAATAATGTTTGTAAAATTTGGCTGTGAAACCATCTGGTCCTGGTGTCTTATTTTTTGGTAATTCGAAAACCACATTTTAAATTTCTTCTGCAGTTGGTTGTTTAAGGAGTTGTATGTTATCTTCATCCGTTATTAGTTTCGGTATCATTGTTAGGTCTTGTTCTAAAATGTCATTAGTATGTGTTGGGAGGAACGTAAATTTTAAGTCATTAGTGATGTAATTAGTAATATAAGACTTGTTACAGTATTTTATGTTATCTAGTGATTCTTAGCAATTTATTTTTTGTTTAAAAGTTCTAAATATAACTGTGTTTTGAAAGTATTTAGTGTTTTTATCCATGTAAGTTATATGTTTAATTTTTGCTCTCTGTTTCCAGTATGTATGTTGAAACTCTAATAATTTATTATATTTAGTTATAAATTTTATGTATTTTTTATATGTATTGCTATTAGGGTTGGTAATGGTGTATTGTTGTTGAAGGTATTTTAGGGTGTCCTCTATTTGTTTTAGTCGATGTTGAGTATTATGAATATTTTTCCTGGCCCAAATCTTGTTTTCATTTTTTATCCTTTTCTGTTTCATAAAAAGTTGAAAGATCCTTGTGTATGAGAATTCCAAACTCTTTGCACCATATTTTTAAATTATGGGTTGTTGAGATGTGCATTTTCCATAATGAATGGGTAATCTTTATTTATTTTGGTATTGCCTAGTTGCAACGTGATACAACAATGTTCTGAAGTTGTAAAGGGTAGATGTTCCATAGCTAAATTGTTAAAAAAGTTTATGATATCGGGATGAATGAAGATTATATCCAATCTTTCTAGTACAGTGTCAATATTAGTACTAGATTTTCTCCATGTAAACGAGAAAAATGAATATTTGAATTTTATTTCAAAAATTATTCAATCACATTACGAACCCCGTATTATCATTGGAGATGTAAATGATTTATTATCTCCAGAGGATAAATTTATATTTTAGAGGGATTCTTATATTGGACAACTATAGTATTATGTTTATGAAAGAGGACAATTAGATTATTATTCTCATCACTATTTGTGATAAGAAGCCACAGACCCCCTTTTGTTCCGTCTGATGGGGAAATAGTTCATTTGTAGAATCCAATTTTTCCGAGAAATTGAGTTGACAGGGTATCATTATCTTTAGTTTCTGCCAAACAGAGTAAATCAATGTTGTGAGTTTTCCTAATGTGCGATATTTCTGTCCAAAAATATGGTCGTCGAATGCCTCGACAATTCCAATAGGCTACTTTCATAAAAAAAACCTTTTTTAAAGAATATATGAGTTCTAAGTTGATTAATTATTATTTCCTAGTTATGATTATGGTTAGTAAGGTTGATGACTGATTTAGATTTGAAAATATACATAAAATTATAATAATATGTGATAAGAGTTGTTGGGCCCGTATTTTGGTGGCCCAAATCCAGTCCAAACGACCATAAAGACCAAACACAGAGAAGGGCTCCAGCGACCATCGACATGAGTAGCCTAGTATACAGAAGAAGAGGTCGACGACAAATAAGTCCAAATGGAAAATGTCAAAGACGACGCACAATTTAATACGAGTCCCACCGCAAAGAAGACATCCAAAGGGTACGACATGAATACAAGACCCTGGCAACGGGTGAAAAGGAAAGAGCCGTTGGAGAGTTACTCTCATCGACATGAATTACACAGATTAATGGAGGATTGAAGGCAGAAAGTGAACGTTGGGCATTAATAGCCCAAATCCCCCTAAAATCGTCGAAGATCTCCCCTCAGATTATGCCATTTAATGCAATGTCATTGAAAGATTGGAGCGGGGGAGACTCAGTTACATATGTATAGGGGGTAGGAAAGATTAGAATATGATCATCCTAAGCTAAGCACACTAAACAGAATTCTTGTAATCGAGAGCGAAAACCATTTCGTCCTTACTTACTTTCAGTCCAAGCAATACAATAATCCTCATTTCTCATACTGTTGTTTCTTCTTTTCTTATATCTAGTCCTTATAAACTATCAAAAAATCATTCCTTCGTCGTCATTGATTAAGTTCCTTGGTTTGTCTCTGGACGATCGATTTGTCGCCCTACTAAAAAAAGAAATTTAGTTGTCCTATCTTTTTGCCCAAAACAAGAGTGAGATTTATGTCGTTGTTATAGGTAGTAGTAAAAGAAAGTTTTTCTCGAGATTAACTTTAATTTCTTATAGTTAAGACTGGTCTCAGGATGAGAAATAATATTATTGAGTAAATAAGGAAGATGATATTGAATATCAACTGTAAAGGAGTTCAATTCGGGCGTAGCGTAGATATTGTTATTAGTATTCCTAAAAACTGTAGGATTAATAAGACTATAGATATTCAATCTTTCTGAATTATGAAGATGAAGTTTGTGATTAGGAATAAAGTAACAGATTTTATTGACCTGGTAGGGGTTTATTTGAATATTGAAAGAGAGTTTGATGCATCAATTCTTCTTGTGTAAGTGTATAAGGAGATGGTTATAGATAAATGATCTTCTATAATAGTAGAAACACTTTATATTGTGTAATATATTAAGAATTTTTCCATGAAAATGATTAGCAATGAGTGTTTGAGGATAAGAATTATAAAGCATTATGTTGTAATATTGTTGGATATAAGGTGATGATATTGTAGAGATGGAAAAAATGGTATACTTAAGTTTAGAAATTGATTTATTGTTAGACTGAGAAAGTTTGATATACCAAAGAAGAATGTGTAATTTCAGAACAGATTTATGATAGCTGCATCATTTGGACTTGGTATTGAGAAGCTGTAAAAACAAACTAGTATGGTGCTTGTAGTTAAACTGTAATTTGATATGATGTAATAGAGTATGTAATATGATTTATAATAGGGTGTACTATAGGTTGGATGTATAATGTCAGTAGGACTATAGCTGCAGTATGAATAATAGAAGAAGAAAAGGGGTCTAAAGACCCTAAAACTAAACCAAACATAAACCATAATAGTAGTAGTAGTTCTCGGGAATACATTATTTACATGGGGTGAGACAAATATTAAGTTAAATGACATCTAGTTGGACAAGCCCTAACAAAGATGCATTCAAAATAGGTGTGCGACAATATTATACATCAACTTGTTCTTCTCATCATCACCAAGCCAACCAAAAGAAACCATACTAACAATATTATTAAACAGACTCCAAACCTGAAACAGAAGCACTAAACTGGACCAAATACCCTTCATAAACTGACTTAAAGGTAAGAAATGTAAATGAAACCCGAGAAATATATGGTGTACTAACATGATCACTCCATAATTTGCTTACCTTTGTCACGGTTCTTGCGTTTATTGGAAGCAAAAGAATGGTGAATGTTGTCTTCAGGAGAGGGTGAGCCAGAGTGAGAAGCATGAACTTGAGAGCCTTGATCATTAGAAGAGCGAATGGTGATGCCTCCTAGCTTGTTGTTGATGGTGGTATTAGTCTTGTTTGAATTTCCCTTTGCAGACTGGTAGGAGGAATCAACAGAAGTGTCAAGATGAACATTAGGGTTGACAACAGAAGGCCTTGCACCATCATCAGTTTTAGGGGAAAAATGGGACATGAGTGTAGGAAGAGCTTGTTTGATGAAGTCTTCAGACATGTGATGTATTGGCTGAGTTGACTGAGTAACATACTGCAGACCAAGGTAGCCATCTACAGGCAAAATCTGAGTAATGGATGAGGGGCGAGTGGTGACAGGCACAATGGAAACCCTAGGACGAGTATAGGTTGGTGGAGTAGGCACAAACAAAGATCCAATAGTTTGACGAGAATGAATCATAGGAGGAGCAGAAACCGGGTTAGAGTTGAGAGAGAAGTGATTACCATAGAGTCTTCTTGCAATTTCTTCAAAAGCAGCAGCCTGGTTTGTGGTTCCAATGAAGTTGGCGACAATCAAGTCGGGTCAAATATTCATAATAGGACATTGCTCATACGCATGGTTTGGTGAGGTGCAACAACCGCAACCAGCGGAGAAGCCTTCATACCAGACCCGAAGGGTGAGGCGAGAGCGATCAAAGTGTTGGAGTTGAATGTATTCTCTGAACTTCACCCTTTCACCGATTGACATGTTGATGAGAAGTCTGACAAATCTGTTGCGAGTACGAGCATTGGACGCCTCATCGATCCTCAACAGTTTTCCCAGATCATTGAAGTGTAAGATGTGGTTTAGCCCAACTTCATTAGCAAAATAAAAGGGGAGAAAAGGGATGCGAATCTAGATGTCAATGGAGGTCGGAAGTTCAAAGTTTAGGTTAAAAAAAGGGGTAAAAGGCTTAATGACAACTAGGCGACTAACAACATAAAAAGGCCTATTGTTCCAAATCATATCACGGTCCTCTTTGTTAGTACAAATGAAATGAATCCAGTTGTTACCCAAATACTGAACATGCATGTTACACGTATAACTTTCTAGATATGTCGAAGACGGTTGGCCACCAAAGGAGGATCCAAGTCTCCATCAACAATACAAGAAACGAGGGAGAAGTGAGTGGGTTGAAGAAGTTGAGTCTGGATGTTGTTGAAGAAGGACTCATCAGGTTCATGTGGTGGCTGAAAAGCGGGGACATAAGGGACTTGCACCTGCTGAGGGAATTGGGAATCTTCAACTTCATGCATGTTATTATGATCTTTTTCATTGTGCATGTTGTTGTTATCAAATTTTTGGGAAAGAGGTATGTTGAGCTCTTGATAGTCTCTGATGTCTTCACTCGCAGTGAGAGAGACGACTGGGTTGTTTGGAGGGTTAGTGAACATGAGCCCTGGAGCAGTAACTGAGAACATTTCAGTGTCATAGGTAGAGTGGTTAATGGTAATGGAGTTGAGGTTAGACCCATAAGGGTACCCCATAAGGACATGAGAAAAAGATCTGTTTTTTTCCATGGAGGAAGAGACAGAAAAATAAGCGTGTGTTTGATTTGCAGAGAAGAAGAAGATGCAACTATAGTGGTTTAGACTGTGGTTCTGGAGTATAAGGATGTGGGTATATAAAGGCCAAATAGCATAGACTTTCAGATAGGCAGGGTACACAAACGAGTGAATAAAATAATATATAACTTGATATTGGGGAGTTAGGGCATAAGGTGTAACACGTGTTGGATGGTTTCGAAATAAACAGTGGCTGGGATTGATCAAATAAGGAGAAACCCACAGTAAACAAATGCAGGGGGAATAAATATTATAAGGGTTGACAAACAGCATGTCAATGATGAGTTGTGAAGAGGAAGAAGGCACACGCAAGCCATTAAAGTGCAACCTAATGTTGAAGCAGTGTGACCGGCGCGTGTCCAACCAAGAGAGCACAGGGAAGGCGGTGGCAATCTGGATCAGGAGCTTGCAAGCGGAAACACTGATGAACAAGCAAGCAGGGGAAGGTAAATTAAATGCATTCTTCATACTCAAACTAACAAACTGATTCTGATAACCTCTTTTAAGATGATGAATATAAATGTGAGAGGACTCATCAGTGTTATTATAACTATACAATTCATAAGCATGGTAAAACATATGATTGTAGGCAAATATATAACAGTAAGGATGGTTAACCCAGTTAATGAGGGAGAAAATATTGCTAATGTAAAATTTAATAGAGAGATAAATCATGGGTTAATTGGATAAATAAATATTAACACAATGAACATCACCAAGAGAGTTATTGCTATTATTCCAGATAACATAAAGATCATGATGTTTTTTTTACTATTGTAAAGGTTTTTCTTACTGATATTACATTTATTGATAGATATGTGGATAAAAAATTTACCTTTAGTATTGTTGAAGTTGAAGATCCAGTGGTTGTGGTTTTTGTGAGCAAAAGGATAGTCTTCTTTCTAGCAGAAGAGTAAGTCCTTATGATGAAGAAAAGTAAAATTGGTTAAGTAGGTAGGCATAATTATTCCGAGGTAATTATAAAGCTAATGTATATATCAGGGTGAATAAGAGTTGTTACTATAATATGATAGGGTATATAATAGAGTTTATAATAGTTTGTAAAAATAGGATTGCAACAAGTATAAATATGAGTAGGAGTATTGTTAAGGATATAAGGACTGAAAAGGGAAAGTTTTATGATAGACATACCTTGAACTAGGGGTGAGCAAAAATATCCGATCCGCCCGATCCGATCCGATAATCCGCCGATCCGATCCTTAAAAATCCGCATCCGAAAATATCCGATTAAGTTTTATCCGAATCCGGTCCGATCCGGGCGAATTTTCCGGATATTTGGACCGGATACGGATCGGGATATTTAGCTTACGGATATCCGAAAATATCCGGTACTATTATTTTAATATATAAATATATTTTTATAGAACTAAAATATACTTTTATAAGCGTAGATGATTCAATAATTATTTTTATACATTTTTAAACAATAGGATATATTCTCTCAACACAAAAATTCTCTTGTATATAACATAACTTTTATTGTTGTTCTCAAAATTTAATTTTTAATTGCTTATTTAAATTGTTGATTCGCTAAATGAATCAAATATATTAATTTTCAAATCTTAATTCCTCTATATAATATATATAATATATATTTAACATTTATTTTATATTTTGTGAATTTTAATAAAAATAAAAATAAAAAGTTTAATTTAATTTTCATATACCTTCTAGAAATCGGATAATTCGGATATCCGAGTCAAATATCCGATCCGATCCGGACAATATTTACCGGATATCCGCTCCAAAACGGACCGGATACGGATCGAGGTTTTGTGGAAAAAAATTTAGCGGATATCCGGCTTACAGGATCGGATCGGATAATCCGATTGCTCGGCCCTGCCTTGAACACTTGTACCATGATGATAATAATCAACGGAAAGATAAGTATATTCCTTAGTATTAGAGACGGTACCATTGTTGTGATTTCTAAAATGGGCTTTTTTTCAAAAAAAATTCCCGACCTAGGCTCTTTTCAAAAATTCCCAATATAGGCACTTATGCCAGCTTCGGATTTTTTTTATGTGTGAGAGACGCTGGTAGAACCAACGTCTCTCGTCCGAAGCTGGTAATTTTTTTTTTGAATTTTTTATGTATAAGAGCCAGCGTCTCTTATACGTTAAAACATAAAAAAAAAATTTATATGAGACGCTGGTCGAACCAACGTCTCTTATACAAATTTGTATTTTTTAATTCCCCCTATTACACGTATTTTTTTTTTTTGGGATTGAAAAGACTATCTTCTTCTCCCATGCCTCTTCTACCACGTGCATCTTCCACCAAGGGCATTTCTGTCTTTAGATCTTGTTGTGCAAGCAGGAGCACCCACATTGGAGATCTAGTTGCTGGTTTAGTACAGAGATATGATGAGTTTCAAGAAGAAGAGGAAAATGTAATACCTTGTATAAGGCGCTGGGTCTCCCAGCGCCTTATACAAATAATTTTTTTTTAAAAACATTTTACGTGTAAGAGACGCTGGTTCGACCAGCGTCTCTTATACATGTTCAAATAAAAAAAAAAGACCATTTATATGAGACGCTTTATAATTTTTTTTTATGTTTTAACGTATAAGAGACGCTGGTCGGGCCAGCGTCTCTTATACATAAAAAATTCAAAAAAAAATTTACCAGCGTCTCTCACACATAAAAAAAATCCGAAGTTGGGATAAGTGCCTATATTGGGAATTTCTTTTGAAAAAAGCCTACGTCGGGAATTTTTTTTGAAAAAAAGCCCATTTCAGAAATGGGGGTTAGTCTCCAACCAGACTAGCAAGTTATATGAGCAGTAAACATGCAATAGTATAAGTATAGAAATCATAGACTAAGCATAATGCAATACACAACTTGCAGATATATAGACGTACTGTAAAGTCAAATAAAAACATATAACGATGCGGTAAAGACATGCAACATACAGACATGCAATTAAGTTATGTGCAGAAGTGCGAAGATGTAGATATGCAAACACACAGTAAGTCTAGGTACCCAACATGTTGATTTACAGAGAAGTTAACCTCTAGCATGTTAATCCTAATTTCATCATTTCAGATACACAAGAGATCATACTAATAAACATTTTATATAATAGTAGTAGCTTAGACAACGAAAACTACACAACATCACCAACGATATGCACATTTTGATATATACACTCATCATGATCATATAGTAATCAATTACACTTCACTTATTCGTCAGTCAAATTCCAGACAAGTCACAAATTCCCAAACAAGGAAACAACAATTCACAAGCAACCTATAAACAAGCCATTTAAATAAAACCATTCCAAATTCAAAATACGAAAAACGTTTTGAAAACAAGTCCAAGTCTGTCTTGGACCCAAAGGTACCTTCTTGCCCGTACATTGGGCCAAAATCACACTTATCAAAGGGTCGGTAACGGCATCGTTAGCTAGACGACCCGGCCTCCCACAATTGATAAGCAACACCAACGACCCACTCTTCCGGTAGAGCCATAATCGAGGGTGCCACGACATAAAAACATTTTGTCATCAAACGGGAATCGGAACAATCCTTATCCTGTGTATAACGTCTCAACCGATAATTCAACCGATACATTTAATTCAATCGATAATCACCATTCAACGCAACAGATCTTTCAGTATAATAAGAATTTCTACGACCAATGTATGTCCATAAGAAGCCGAACAAGGCACAATGAACCAATACCATAAGTCAACAACATATGCAACGACAACGTCTATATTCTCGATAACAACAATTTTCCAAACTTAACAAACATATCCAATGACAACATGGCATAACGAATAAAGACAACAAGGCAACGGAAATAACAACGATGTCAACATGAACGATAAAATCTAACACATCAACAATAACCAATGCATCAATTCATGAAATAGATCAACAACGACAACCAAATCAACAACAAGAACATGAGTTCCTAACATTATAATTTGATATAGTTATATGCATGTAGAATTGATGGTTTGATGACATGCCTAATCTATTGTTCTAAACTTAAACTATGATACGCAAACGCTCACAAATAACTTGCCTCAGTTGACGATCACCTCAAGTAATCCGTTTGTCGTAAAAAGATGTCGCAAGATTCACGAAACGGTCGCCTAAGTCGAACCTTCACGAAAAACGTCATAACTCATCACATACACATCTAAATTGAAAACCGTAAAATTTCTCATACTCGTAGGGAGATTCCTCACCTTCAAACGCCAGCCACAACTTTCCAGAAATTACGGATTTTTCCCAGAATTTTCAGATTCACACAAAAGAGCCCAAAACTCAAATCATTCACTTGTTCCTCTAATTATCAACTTCAAACAACCTAAATCATCCATTACTTCCATCAATTTCAGCCCAAACATCAATTTTAACATAAACCCCCAAATTGAAAAACTAGGGTTCTAAAGAATTAGGGAAAAATTCTCACAAGGAGTAATTGGCAAGGGTTGGTGGTTCCAATGAGATGGTGTGGCTGAGCTAAGGTGGTGCTCAGCTTGTCGACGAACTGGGTGGTGGCTGCTGCTGCTACTACGCCGGAGACGACCCCCAGAGCTGCTGCGCGCAGAGGAGAGGCGGAGGAACGAACTGCTGCGCGCTGGGGAAGAAGATGACAGAAGCGTTGCACGGCGGAGAGCTTAAGTCGGGCAGCGTGGCGAGGCGGAGCTGCTGTACGTGTACTGAGCTCAGGTTGTTGGAGCAAGGAAGGTGAAGGGTGGAGTGTAGAGCTGCGTGAAAGAGAATGGAGGTGGAGGAGGGTACATGGCTTTTAAAAAAAACGAGACGAAAAATAGAAAAGTGGGGTCTAATAGAAGATGATAGAGAGTTCTAGATGGAAAAGCTAAATTAATTCTTGGATATATTGTTTTCATGTAGGAATAAAATAGAATATATCGGGTTTTGAATAAATTCCTATATAACAAGGCGAAGCCAGACAATCGATAATTACCCACTCATTTGTAATAGACAAGGATGTCAAATTCCTCACTGAAATACGTAGCCATTAATCCGAAAGCTTCCAAGGAAAATCAAGTTCGACATATTGATAACCTCCACATATAAGCTAGTCAATATTGCTAAATAATACGGACCAAATAATTTACGGGGCATTTCATCCTCCCTCCCTTAAAAGAGTTTCGTCCCCGAAACTAAACTAAAATAAGAACGGTTATCGCCCTCTCATGTCTTCTTTTGCCTCCCATTTTTCAGCATTTGTTCCATGTTTAAGACGATAGGATTTTTCACAAGAGGAATCTCCTTGTTTTTCAACTTCCTTTCCTTATAACCAAGAATCTTGATTGGTTGTTCTTCGTAAGTGCAATCCTGTCCAATTTCGATCTCCTCGTAATGGATTACATGCAAAGGGTCAGAGACGTACATTCTTAGTTGAGAGACATTAAAAACTCATGGATGGAGATAAGGCTAGTCGATATGTTGATATGTCGATCTTCTCCAGAATCTCCAAGGGGTTAACATAGCGAGGACCCAACTTTCCTCTCTTGCCAAATCTGAATAAGCCTTTGGTAGGTGAAACCCAAACAAACACGTAATCTCCAACCTAAAATTCAAGGGGTCAGCAAGGCACATCAGCATATGATTTCTAGCGAATTTGCGCTGTCAACACTTGTTGCGTGACTTATGCAACTTCATTTTGCGTCCTTCTCATGATATCCGAGATCACTAACCGTCTTCTTGATAAGTCATCCCAACAAAGCGGAGACCTACATTTCTAGCCATATACCGTATGGAGCGAGCTGAATGGGCGTATGTCAACTGTTGTTATAAGGGAACCCCACTAGTTGTAACTTCGCTCCAACTCTCCCAGCCTATCTAGAGCACATGCTCTGAAAATATCCTCCAAAGTTTGAACGGTCCTTTCTAATTGACCATCAGCTTGTGGGTGAAAGGCGGTGTTGAACCTCAGTTCTATACCCATCACTGCATGTAGTAACTTTCAAAAATGCGATACAACCTTCCATGTTGCATCATAACATAACCAAGGCCTTGCGCTGAAGCATCCTTGTAAACAACAAACCCATCAGTTCCCTGAGGCAACGCTAACACTGGGACACTAGCTAGTCTTCTCTCGACTTCCTCAGAGCTTTTCTTGACATCTCTGATGACTTACACAACAAGTTAGTCAATGGATGGGTAATCCTAGAAAACCATGCTACGAACCTTTCGTAATAGCCAGCCAAGCCAAAGAATTTGTGTGACAGGGGCTACATTAAATTTGTGTGATTGGATTGCATATGACATTTACTAGCGTGAAGCGTCGTCCCTGCATACCACCACTGTTGTCTAGTTGGGACATAAATTAGGAATATAAATGGATCGGGTGACGGACGTATTTACGCATACCACCATCCAAACCATAAACTTTTAGCATCCAATCTATCTTTCATCTGCAAAAACCTCAATCCACATTCAATCCACCTCAATCCATCGGGTTCGCAAGTGAATCGGATGAAATATGCGGGGTTTCTTATTTTGTATTCTAAAATGTATATAGCATATAAAAAACAAAAAGATAAGCATACAAAAGAAGCACGGTGAATTGAACGGAGAGTCAAGTACCAGAGGAGAAGAATGGAGCAAGAGATGAGAGGAGAGAACTCATAACTAAAATCAGCTAGTGTATACAGCGTTGGAGAGAACTAAGAGAAGAAGAAATAAAACATTAAGGTTACAACTTAGAAGAGTTTTTTAATTTTTATCATATAAATTATATATTATAAAATTTATAAAAATAAAAAATATTTTATATATGTTAAAAATTACATAGATTATGCGGGTATAATCGGGTCGCGGGTCATGGATCGGATCATGGGTTGGATGAACCTCAGTCCATATCCGCTCCATGATCCATCCATCAATTTGTTGATCCATCAACATCCGTTTATCTTAAAATTTCAATCTGTATATTCAGATCGGGTTCGTGGATGGATCAAACATTAACTAAAAATTCTCATCCCTAACATAAATGCATTATTCGATAGGAATAGGAAAACAAAAGACTTATGTAAGCATTTTTTGAATTAAACATTCAGAAAAATAGGATGCATTTGCATAAAAATTTATTTTCTAAATGAGTAATCCATTTGTCAATATCAAGGTTATCAACAATAGAGAAACTTAACTTGTGTTTAATATTCTATTTTTTATTTTTTTCCTATGCCACATCATTTTAAGAAACTAGATTATACTCCACAAGAATTAAGAAAAAGTGGGATTAGTGAAGATAAGAAGAAAAAGCTAAGTTGAGTAGATGATTGATTTGACTGATAACATAGCAAAGAAGAATAAAATATTGAGTAAATGTATTAATGGTTGTAAATATGGAGTAAATAGAGAAGATGATGTAATTAGTTGATTTGATTGATAAAATGTTGTTAGGATATAAATAAAATAATGGTATTTTGGGAAAAAATTAATGGATAGAAAAAAATGTTACAAACATTTTGAAACGTCCGAAAAGAAAATGTTGCAAACATTGAAGGACGGAGGAAGGATTTGATTTCACAATGGAGCCAAGTATTTTAAGGGGCCCATTGCCCCTTAATGGACAACAGGAGCGTTTAATAACGCTCTTTCACTCGGATTAGGTAAACTAACCTTTTCCATCCAAACCCTAATCTATCACTGTTTCTTCTCCACCTCCTTCAACCCTCACTCCCAGCCGTCCTAGTTCTTGCTCCGCCCCTGCATCACCACCGCCGACTCCTTCCCTCCTGCCAACTCCTTTCCTCCCGCCGACTCGCAAGCGCGCATCGCCGGAGCGTTCCGGTCGAGATACGCTCGAAGAAATCGCCGGAGAAGCTCATGGATCTCGATCTGAACACGTTGATGCGGCTGTCGACACTCTTGTCCTCCTCCACTAGCTACTTCGCCTCAGCGGCTTTCTAGACGGGAAGCAGATCCACATCGAAGCTTAATACAAGCGATAGCCTTCAGATCTACATAGAAGGGAAGAGATATCCATCAGATTATGTACGAAAGGAAGCAAATCCATATCGACTTCTCACATCGAAGCTAAATCGGAGTCGTTACTCTGCTTCGAGACCTCTTCGTTTGTGATTCGATAGAGACTTCTTCGGCTATGCAGCGGTGCCGACGTCTTCGACCTTGGATCAATTTAAATGTCAAGCGATAGTCGAAGCCGGTGTTACAATCACGAAGACGGAATCATGTTCCTCCATGAGATTTATGAGGAGGTGGACTCTTCGCCTGAATCTAGCTCCATTTGCATACATGTAAAGCAGGTTTAAAAGCACTTAAGGTACAATTTTTTGCATATGCTGAAGTTGGATTCTCGTTGGCTTTGACATTATATCATAACTATTTCTTCTGGATGCTAGTTTTTTGGTTAATCAGTATAATGAAGAAGCTTTCTCTTCTATGAGATTTTGTGCTTCTAACCTTGTTTCTTACCGTAGATATTATGTTCTTTGATGACAATTTGATATTATGTTATTTTAAGTTCCCTTCGTTGATCTTGTTACTTTATTTGATGCTCAATTATGTAATATGTAGGTCCTTTACTTCATTTTGTAATTTTTGTTGATATATGTGGTTATGTCTTATCTTTTCCGTAGCTCAGTTGCTGATACAATTTGTCATCAGATGTGTTCGTTCAAGACCAAAAAGAAGAAGAGATGCTACGTTCAAGAACAGGAGGAGGAGGAAGAAGAAGAGAGGAAAGTAGAAAGGTTTTGATTTGTATTAAATAACAAACTATCATCAGTTGTAAAAAAATATTTTGATTGACATTTTTTAGGTGGGATGACAATAACATTTAAATAGATATGATGACACTTTTGTAAAGTTTGGATGACATTTTAAATTGGACGACAATTTATTATAGTGGTGTTTTTGTAGATTTATGTTTGGAATGGTTGTTGATATTTTATGTCATCGTATGATACTTCATGTCGTCGTATGGCAATTCATGATGTCAGGATGACAGTTCATGTCGTCATCGGATGACAGTTCATGTCGCCTGATGACAGTTCATGTCGCCCGATGACAGTTCATGTCGCCCCGATGACAGTTCATGTCGTCCCGATGACAGTTCATGTCTCCCCGATGACAGTTCATGTCGTCCCGATGACAGTTCACGTCGTCGATGTTCATTGATTTAATGATGACAACATTATTAATAATAGTGACAACAAAAATTATAATCAAATATGATAAATAAAAAATGGCATAATGCAACAAAATGTTAGTTAACTCACTAAAGAAATTTAGGGTTATAAAATACAATGCAAAGTCCAAAAAAGATTACTTACCCTAAATTTGGAAGTATTTGATGTTTCTAAATGTGTCATGGTTACATCGTAAAGAGTAATTTGTGCGGGCCCATAACATCGTAAAGAGTAATTTGTGTGGGCCCATAACATCCACTACCATAATTTTAATGTTTACTAGGGAGAAGGTGTCCGCGCGATGCGCGAGTTTAACTGCATCGACGAAACATAATTAATAAAGAATGGAGAAGTGATTATAATTATTTCTTTCAACGGGCGGTATAATCGCAGACGTTAAAGAGTCGAACGACTGTAGAGGACATCCAAGTCTTCTAATATGTGGAAATATAAGTTATAGATTACGATGACAATGATAATTTGATTTGTGATGTGATTGTATGTATTATTGGACTTATATATCAATGAGTTACAAATTGGTTGGTAGATTAGGTCTAACATTCTCACAAACACTAAGAAGAGATAATAAATGAGATTAATATGGACCAATCAAAACAAAGGTAATAAATGCATTTAGTAGATTTTGAAATAACCTATAATTTTATATTAGATTAGATAATTAAAATAAACTGAAAAGGTTAATTTTTTGTGTTAGAGAAACAAATTTCTCGTGTTATGAGATTTAATTTTTCTTATTTTTTTAAATTACATAGGAAACTCATAATTCCATACTGCAGTTTACCTCAATTTACATTCAAACTACTTGTATTTTAAGTCAGGTTATACTAACTCATTGCCAATAGTTGTAGGATGTGTTTAGATCCATTTCTTCTTCGAGATAAGATTCAATACAAATATATTTATAATATTGACATATGAATATATGTATATGTGTGAAAACATCTATCTTATATATTAAAACTCTTTTTTTTAGTCATGAGAGTGTGTTTAGCTAAAATCTTAAGAAATTTAATCATTTATTTTTAAATTTTATCTAATATTTAAAATCTAACCTTTCACATTTTTTGTTTTGGTGAAGGAGAGACGACACTCTCGTAGCTTTATTGAATTATAAAACGGCTATGTCGGAACAAAACGAGGATAGTCAACCCTCTTACATCATCAGTAATTAAATTGTTCATAGAAGTAGGACAAACATCAAGGAAAACAAAGCCTAAAGGTAAAGAAAATGCATAGTTTGCTAACCCATCAGCAAGACGATTAGCCTCCCTATACACATGAGTAACCCGGACCGTCCAGTCCCTTGTAGTAAAGCCATGACACATACGTACCAGGAAAGAGAGGGGGTGCGACTCCTTGACCCTGTTTTTGAGTAATCCAACAACGAGCTCCGAGTCCACCTCCAAAAGAATCTGTCTAAACCCCAGCTCCCACGCCACATGTAACCCGTAATAAACTCCCCATAATTCCGCCATCGGAGCCGTGCATATACCAATGTTCAGCTTGAAGCCGCCCATCCATTGCCCCGATTCCCCCTGATCACACCTCCCGCCGTGGCCTCTCCCGGGTTTCTCCTGGACGCCCCATCCGTATTGAGCTTCACCCATTCACCCATCGGCTTAGTCCAGTATATATTTCTTCGAATTCTCCTACCCTTCGAATTCTCCATCCGCGTACTATCACACTAGTAGAAAAAACACCTGTTACAGCCCCCTGTTGAGGCGAACAATTCGCCTCAACAGATGTTTTAGAGACGGGCAGTGTTTCGTTCGCCTCAAAAAGTTATGTAATTTTGACCTGAGGCGGGCACTTAGCGTTGGCTTCAAAACTTTCTGAAGCGCAAAAAATTAGAGGCGGGCATGGTCTGACCGCCTCAGAAATTTGAGTTTGAGAAAACAACAGGTCGAGTCTCTGGGACTTGTCTCGACTTAATTTCCTCAAAATCTCCTAAGTATCGACGGCGACTCCTTGCACCACCTCCACCATCTCGCCTCGTCGCCTCCTCCTCCATCTCGCAGCGTCATCTAACTCCTTGCCTCCAGCATTGTCGAAGTCTCCTCCGGCCACTGCCGAACTCGTCGCTGGCATTGTCGGCGTCTTCTCCTCCTCCTTGCCTCCAGCATTGTCGTCTACTCCTCCTCCTCCTCGCCTCATCGTCTCCTCCTCCTCCTTCAACTTCGATTTAGCTTGAATCCAGGTGAGTCGATTTCGTTTTTAGGGTTCAATTTCTTCTATCCTTTTTACTGATGTATTTGAGATGAAATTAGATTAGGGTATGACCAATTTATGTCTAATTTGTGCGAACTTTTGTCCAATTTATGAAATTAGGTTAGTGTGTTTGAGATCGATTAGGGCTCTATTTGGTTTAGATTTTGGTGAGAGCAAGCAAATGAGTACAAGAGGATGGTGAGATAGATGCAATTTGGTTAAGATTGACCATTTTTCTCCTTGAATTTTAAACACATATATGGGTATTCAGGAATTTAGGGCTAATTCTTCTTGCTGCTGAATTTCTGTAGGTGGTGTAAAAATGGCCAGAGACAGATGAGCTCATCTCATTCAGCAGGTAAAGAAGCTATGCTCTCCATCTTCCTCCATTTGCTGTCACATGCTCTGATCAAATTTCTTTTGTATAGCTTCATTGTCTTTTTTTTTTGTCTGGTTTCTTTTGGGTTTGGAAATGAAAGAGTGAGAATGATGATTTATGAAAAATGATATGGACTTAGAAACTGAGAGTTAAGTGTATATATGGACTTAGAAACTGAATTTTCTGTCTGGTTTGAAAATCAATTTTCTGATCAAATTTCTTTTGTATAGCTTCATTGTCTTTTTTTTTGTCTGGTTTCTTTTGGGTTTGGAAATGAAAGAGTGAGAATGATGATGTATGAAAAATGATATGGACTTAGAAACTGAGAGTTGAGTGTATATATGGACTTAGAAACTGAAAAATGATATGGATTGATTTTTTTTTGTCTGGTTTCCATCTGTCACATGCTCTGATCAAATTTCTTTTTTTGTCTGGTTTCTTTTGGGTTTGTCTGGTTTCCTTTGTTTAGTTGTTGATTGCAGTGTTGAGTTTTTCTTTTCTGGAATTGGACAAAATTTTCAATCCTAGGATAAGACGAATTTGGTAGTGTAAAATGTGAACCAGTCATTAGTCTAACTATAACATGCGAGACAATCATTTCTGCATGTTACGAAAACTGTATGTGAGATAATCATTTATGATTATATTGAAAAGCTAAGTAGGAGAAGAACAAATGATATGGACTTAGAAACTGAGAGTTGAGTGTATATATGGACTTAGAAACTGAATTTTCTGTCTGGTTTGAAAATGAATTTTCTGATCAAATTTCTTTTGTATAGCTTCATTGTCTTTTTTTTTGTCTGGTTTCTTTTGGGTTTGGAAATGAAAGAGTGAGAATGATGATTTATGAAAAATGATATGGACTTAGAAACTGAGAGTTGAGTGTATATATGGACTTAGAAACTGAAAAATGATATGGATTGAATTTTTTTTGTCTGGTTTCCATTTGCTGTCACATGCTCTGATCAAATTTCTTTTTTTGTCTGGTTTCTTTTGGGTTTGTCTGGTTTCCTTTGTTTAGTTGTTGATTGCAGTGTTGAGTTTTTCTTTTCTGGAATTGGACAATTTTCAATCCTAGGATAAGACGAATTTGGTAGTGTAAAATGTGAACCAGTCATTAGTCTAACTATAACATGCGAGACAATCATTTCTGCATGTTACGAAAACTGTATGTGAGATAATCATTTATGATTATATTGAAAAGCTAAGTAGGAGAAGAACAAATGCTTCTCTCCTGGAAAATGTAAGCCGAAGAAAGGAACTCACATTGTACAACTATGAATGAACAATGTTTTGCTACTGATATTTTTCTCATGCTGTATTTTGTTTACAGGTTGCTATTTCATTATGGATATCTCAGTTCTTGGCAGTCTTACAGACTTTATCACATTATGTAAGATGGAACCCCAGCTTGCTTAAGTAATTGAGTAGCTATCTTGAATTGGGGCTTATCCATTGCTAACTGGATGAAATTATTGGAAGATATGAGTGGGCAATGGATATGTCTGAAGTTAATTAATATTCCGTGTTCTTCATGTTGTGTTGCTTGATGTTTTTTTTGTAAGTGTGTAATGTAGATGTTCGTCTTCTTCATGTTGTGTAATGTAGATATGAGTGGGCAATGGATATGCTGTATTTTTTTGTACGTGTTCTTCATAGGATTCTAAAGGACCCATCCCTTCCAAATCGATCAGATTCATATTCATATATATGTATTTCATTAAAATACGTTTACAGTACCATCCTTTTCTGTCTCTTATATATATACACCCCATTTCTTGTCTTATACAATGCAAACTTCTATATTCTTATATATTTATAATTTTATATGTGTGGCTAATTAATGGCTTCACGTACTCCCCTCTTCCTTAATTTCTCTATCCCTTAATACCCCTTACTTATATTTGGTTTTGAAAAAACGATTATTTTAACCCATGTTCTTAGAAAATATTTTTAAAAACTTAAAAATAAACGATTATCAAAAGCCATCATATTAAATATGTTGACTGTATATCTGATGTTATTGACTGTATATCTGTATATCTGATGTTATGTATGTATTGGTTTTTCATTTGTGCAGCTTAGGTGTTTGGCAAACCAAGTAACGGACCAAAGAAAAAGGGTGGTCCTATTGGTGGTACGTACAATTGCTAGATATCCCAAAATCAATTTAATACTAGGTAGTTTTACTAGTTCTTGTTAATACTTCTACTTTCATGTATGTTTAGGACTATACTCAACCTCTTGTCTATATAGTCAATCCATGTAACTAAACTTAATCTTGTGAGTTTCTAGCATGACTTGATAAAAAAATGTAGGAAAACAAATGAAATATGTCGATGAGTGATTTCAATGAGTTTTGCATGAAATATTGTTTTGTTCGCTAGATATCCAAATAATTTTATTTTATTTCAATGAGTGTTTTCAATGTTATGTATGTATTGGTCTTTCTACAGTTTTCTTCTGTTATTAGAAATGAGTCGTCGTTGGATGTACGGTGATCATACTACAACTTAATATTTGAGTGGGGTTGGAGAGTTTATTAGATGTGCTTTAGCCCACCAACGGAGTACAAAAGCAGAAAAAATCTATTGTCCCTGCCGTGATTGTAACAATGTAAGGAGGTTAGCAGACATTGATGAGATTGAGGATCATTTATTTCGCCGTGGGTTTAAGCAAGATTATCATGTTTGGTTTTGGCATGAAGAGAAAATACCTGATCGTCCAAGTTCTAGTGTCAACGAATTTGATCTTCAGGTAGACAGTGATGAGAGTGATGGTAATATTTCTGAGAATTATGAGATGGATGATGATGATGACGATGATGAGCAAGAGGATGAAATGAATGAGATGATGGATGGGGTGAGAGATCACTTGGATGAACGACCTAAGGTGTTGGAACAACTAACAAAGACTGTTGAGACGCCTTTGTATCTCGGATGTACAAAATTTACCAAGTTAGAAGCTCTGTCAGTGCTATACAACTTGAAATCGAAAAGTGGTTGGACTGATGGAAGTTTCACGACCTTATTGGAGTGGTTAAGTGAAGTTTTGCCGGAAGGCAATGAGTTGCCCACCTCAACCTATTATGCCAGGAAAGTAATGTGTCCCTTTGGCTTAGAGGTTGTCAAAATAGATGCTTGTCTAAACGATTGTGTTCTTTACAGAAAAGACCATGAAAATTTGGATGAGTGTCCAAAGTGCGGTGTATCTCGCTACAAGAGTAAAGGGGTAAATTCTGCTAAGAGGGGTCTGTCGGCTAAAGTTATGCGGTATCTTCCAATCATAGATAGATGTAAGCGTTTGTTTTCATTAAAGAAACAAGCAAAAAATCTGAGATGACATGCAGAAGGGAGGAAGAAAGATGGACTCCTTAGACATCCTGCTGATTCTCCTAAATGGAGAAATATCGATAAGAAATATCCTGAATTTGGCAAGGAGGTTAGAAATCTGAGACTTGCTCTGTATACAGATGGTGTGATCCTAACGTAACCAAATGGTTTTGTTTCCATATAATCAAGAGTAAGTGTCATATGACAATCCTTGTTTCTTGTTTTGATTCACATCTTTTGACTTGTTTTCTGATGTTATACAATATCTGTTGTAAATGACGCATAAATCATTGGATTCTATATGTACTAGACCTACGTATAGGCCTTGTGTATATTTTCGATTCTATCAAAGAACCACGCAAAGAGTATGATGTATGAGACATCTTGAGTTTGTAAGTTTTTTACTTGAAAAATAGTCTTTTTAAATATTTACAAAATCAGAATTTTTGACTTGTATGTTGTTCATTTTACAGGACATACCAAGTGTATAAGTTTAATGGTGGAGTACGTCCGGGTAAAACGTCTAATTTTAAGTCTTGGAGACCCATTCATATAGAGGTATACCATCATATATTACATTTTTCTTTATTTTATATATCTATTGATCTTAAAACTAAGACGATGTATTATATTGTTAATTTAGTGCTCTCAACAAATTGGCGGAACCGAGTGTGGATATTACGTTATGAAGTTCATGTTAGAGATTGTCACGATATATCAAGAGTCTAATGAGCGACTAGATAAAGTAGTTACTTTACCTAGTCCTTTTATTTCATATATGTAAAATCTAATTGTTTTCATGTTATCTATATTTTTTTGAAGGTCTATGTTCAGAGGAGTGCGCCTTATACTAGTGAGGAACTCAATGTTGTTCGTGAGCAATGGGCTAAGTTCTTTACAACCAAGTATCTATTAGTTTGAGCTTACATTTTAGATATTATTGAATAATAGCTTTTGTACTTGCATTCTGCTGAAACTGAAACACATATTGTATGTGAAATGTATGTGCAAGTGGAACGAGAAGTTCAGAATGATGGAAACTCTTTTGTAATTGAAACAGATTGTTAGTTTGTGAAATGGAACGACATGTTGCTTATTCTGTTTGGTACAGGCTGGGTTGCTGTAAATACAAATCGAATATTTTAAAAAAAAAACATGTTGAGGCGGGCGGAAGGGTGACCGCCTCAACAGATACAACATCTTCCACCTCTGTTGAGGCGGGCAACTGCTTGTGCGCCTCAACTGAAGGGGTCTGTTGAGGACCCCCCCCCCCCCCCCTGTTGAGGCGCACACCATCTGTTCGCCTCAACAGAGGGGGTCTGTTGAGGCGGGCCATGTTCGCCTCAACAGCTTATGGCCTGTTGCAGCCCCCCTGTTGCAGCGACCCCTGCCCGCCTCAACAGGGGTTTTTTTGCCCGCCTCAACAGGTGTTTTTTTCACTAGTGTCATCGGCCCTTATAAATTCCTTGGCCATATTTATAATGAACTCAGTCCTCTTCAAGACCCCAGTATTGCCGTTGAAAATTGCCTCATTCCGCCACTTCCAATCCCCACCAGACCGTGGTAGCAAAGAAGACAGGCCACTTCCCCTCCTTGCCCCGATCTTCCCCTTCAATATTCCAGAAACTCCATTAGAACAGAGGCATATCAAAGAACTCGGTAATATACTGACCTTTAAGAAGGGTGCACCAAATATTTCCGATTTCCTGACATTCCCGCAAAACGTGGAGTATGCTTTCGCTTTCTCTTCGGCAAATCGTACAGATATCACAGTCGATCATCCTTTGTTTAAATCTCTCACAGTTTGTCATAATACGTTGCTGTGTAATCAACCAAAGAAAGACTTTGATTCTCTCTGGCACTCGAATCCCCCACACTTTCTCAAAGAAGCTAGTCTAGTTTGGTCTCAAGTCGTAGTCTTTCCGCAGCATATCATACGCGGATCGTAATGAAAACTCTCTGTTTGTGCCTAAAAATACGACGAGTATGGAACGCGTGATGTGCTACGCGTAGGAGAATTATCTCGACGCGATGAAAGGAATAAAGGATGTCGTCGACGTGACGAGACGTGGCAAAGGTCTCGTCTATCTTGAAGATTAGGTCGGCCGAGTATATTTTATCCTATTTTGTATTATATTATTGTAAGTAGTAAAAGATACGGTAAAGAATATCTTTTACCTTGTTTATTATATCGTTATTTAGATAAAAGGAAGAGATAAGATCTCGTTTCCTTAAAGATATTATTAGGGTTAGCCTATAAATAAAGGCTAACGCATGCTTTGTAAGTATCTAAGCCGTCATTCGAGTAATACCAAGCTAAAGTTTCAACCCTAATTTCCTACCTTGTTCTTGAGTGTTGAGATTATACCGTACTCTTTGATCTTTGCCCTACAATTGCTTAGTTATCTTCTCGTAGGTAATTTCGCTACAAACAATTGGCGCCCACCGTGGGGCAAGATCAAAAAAGGTGTCGTCTCTGCATACGAAGGGAACAACCTCGCCTACAGAAGCCATGAAAGGTTCTAGAACGATCAAGAATCTCCAAAACGAAACCTTTACCGTGTTAGGAGGTCCGCCATCCTACACAACGATTCTGTTCCGATTCATCACTCCAGAGCAGCCACTGGCAATCTGCCTATCACGTTCGAAGGCCCAGACGAGAGAATCAAGCATCACGATAGCCTGGTAATCTCCGTGGTAATTCGGAATTGCAACGTGAAAAGAATCCTGGTAGATAACGGAAGTTCGACAAACATGATCACTCTCTCCGCCGTTCTTGAACTCGGACTCTCAGTTGACGATGTCGTCTGGGAGCGTATCTGTTTCAAAGGCTTCAGCGGAGAAATCTTCGTGATGTTAGGGGAAATCACCCTCGAGACGGTGGTCCAAGGCGTCAATCTCCCGACTAAATCCGTCGTGATGGGAGCGAAGTCGCCTTACAACGCCATCCTCGGAAGACCCTGGATCCATGATATGCGAGCGGTCCCATCTACGTATCACCAATCCCTGAAGTTCCCAACACCCTGGGGAATACGCGAAGTCCAAGGCGAACCCTATACGGCCAAAGAGTGTTACAGAATCGGGATGAAAGGGACCGCGACGCCAGAAATCAAAAAAGATGAAGTAAAAGAGTTTCAAGTCAAGATGCCTGCTAAGTACGTCAAGCCAAAGTGTCCCGAATTAGAAGACGTGGTCATCGACGATTCCAAACCAGAAAGAGTCGTAAAGATAGGAGCCGACGTCCCAACAGAAGTTAGAGAAGAGCTAATAGCGTTCTTGAAGTCAAAAGCCAAATGCTTCGCATGGAGCCACGAAGACATGACGGGGATATCTCCAGACGTGATGCTCCACAAGCTAAACGTTGATCCGAAGTTCACTCCAGTCAAGCAAAAGAGAAGAAAATTCGCTCCCAAGCGCAATAAAGTCGTAGACGAAGAAGTTAAGAATCTCCTCGAGACAGGTAAGATACAAGAAGCAAAGTACTCCGACTGGCTCGCCAACGTCGTAGTCGTCCAAAAGAAGAATGGGAAGTGGAGAGTATGCGTCGACTTCACGGATCTTAACAAAGCCTGTCCTAAAGATTCCTTCCCACTCCCTCACATCGATGCCATGGTAGACGCGACGGCAGGGCACAAGATGCTGATGTTCATGGACGCGTTCAGCGGATATCACCAAATACAGATGAACCCCGCTGATCAAGAAAAGGCCGCGTTCGTGACGAACCAGGGGATATATTGCTACAAGGTCATGCCTTTTGGCCTCAAGAATGCTGGAGCTACGTATCAACGACTGGTGAATAAAATGTTTGAGGAGCAAATAGGGGACACAATGGAAGTTTACATAGACGACATTCTCGTGAAGTCTAAACAAGGAAAAGATCACGTAGCACATCTGAAAGAGGCGTTCGAGATCCTAGAAGAATATAGCATGAAGCTCAACCCTACCAAATGTTCATTCGGGGTCTCTTCCGGGAAGTTCCTCGGGTATGTAGTAACCCAGAGAGGAATAGAAGCAAGTCTTGAACAGATTAAAGCCATACTTGATCTCGAATCTCCGCGTTGCGTAAAAGACATCCAGAAGCTAACAGGAAGAGTCTCCGCGTTAAACAGGTTCATCTCCAAAGCCTCTGACATAAATTGACTCTTCTACGACACCCTCCGGAAGAACGAGTCCTTCTCTTGGACGGAACGCCACGAAGAAGCCTTCACAGAGATTAAGAGTTATCTGACAAGTCCATTACTCCTATCAAAGCCTAAAGAAGGAGAGCCTTTGTTCATATACCTAGCAGTCTCCGAAATTGCCATCAGCGTCGTTCTCGTAAGAGAAGAAGGGGAGGAACAACAACCCGTCTACTACGTAAGTAAAACGCTATCGTCAGCAGAAACGAGGTACTCCGCCATGGAGAAGCTGACGTTGGCATTAGTGATGGCATCGGTGAAATTAAAACCCTACTTCGAATCCCATACCATCATAGTAAGAACCACGTCGCCTTTGAAGAACATAGTGAAGAAACCAGAGCTATGCGGGAGGATGGCGAAGTGGACAGTTCATCTCGGCGGCTACGACATCATTTACGAAGGAAGAAAAGCAATCAAATCCCAAGCATTAGCAGATTTCGTGGCAGATTTCTGTCCAACCCTAGAGCAAGAAGCAGTCTCACAGGTAAATAAGGTAGAGTTCGCAAAGTGGACCTTGCACACGGACGGGGTGATGAACCAAAACGGGGTAGGATTGGGCATCGTCTTGAAATCACCACAAGGGGATAGGGTCGTCCAATCCATAAGGTGTGACTTCAAAGCGACGAACAACGAAGCCGAGTATGAAGCTTTGATCGCCGGTCTACGCGTTGCCATTGACCTACAAGTTCAGAAGCTCGATATCTATTGTGATTCACTGCTGGTAGTCAACCAAGTTCGAGGTGATTATGCCACTAAAGATTTGAAGATGACCTTGTACGTCAAAGTAGTGAAAGAACTATTCGAGAAGATAGAAAGCTGCCAAATCAGATAGATCCCCAGAGACGCTAACGCACAAGCCGACGCTTTGGCAAATATAGGATCATCGATTGACCCGAGAGAATATCAAAAGATCCCGTTCCTCCATCTCAGCAACGCGTCTATCAACAAAGAGGCAATTCCCAAACAAACACTCACAGTAAGGAGTCAAGATTCCTGGGTGACGCCTTATTACGAGTGGTTGCAGCACAGACGCCTCCCGGGTAGCGCGTATGACGCAAAGCTATTGAAGCAAAAAGAGACCACCTTCATAGTGGACAATGGCCAATTACTAAAATGGTCGTCGAACGGTGTGTTCTTAACATGTCCGACAGAGCAGAAGATCCAAGACATTCTATGCGAGCTACACAACGGAGAATAAGGAAATCATTCAGGAGGGAGAAGCCTGGCGGCCAAAGCACACTCGGCAGGGTACTACTGGCCCACGATGAGATAAGATGCGATGAATCACGTCAAGAGGTGTGACGCTTGCCAAAGACACGCCCCAATCCCACATCAGCCGGCGGAAAAACTCCACTCCATAACGTCTCATTGGCCATTCATGCAATGGGGGATGGAAATAGTAGGACCTATGCCCTTAACCCTTGGACCAAAGACACTAATGCTCGCCGTCACAGATTACTTCTCCAAGTGGATAGAGGCCGAAGCATTCAAGAACATCAAAGATTCCCACGTCATCTCCTTCATCGAAAGAAACATCATCATGAGATTCAGAATCCCTCACACCATTGTGTGCGACAACGGATCGCAATTCATTAGCAAGAACATCGTATCGTTCTGCGAGGACAAAGGGATACGTCTGGTCTACTCGACGCCGAGATACCCTCAAGCAAACGGACAAGCAGAATCAAGTAACAAGGTCATCATCCGCAATCTCAAAAAGAGGATAGAAGAATGCAAGGGAAATTGGTCGGATCAACTCCAGGCCATAGTGTGGGCCGACAGAACGACGCTTAAGAGAGAGACAGGAAGAACACCTTTCTCCCTCGTGTATGGTTGCGAAGCCGTCCTGCCAATCGAGGTGGAAGTACCAACAGAAAGATATCGGTCTCTCCCTGAGGAAAGAAACACTCCAATGATGACATTCATGATAGACACGATCGACGAGATCAGAGATAATGCAACATTAAGGATGGCAGCACAGAAACAAATCGTTGCCCGGAGCTATAACGGACGAGTAAAAGCAAGAACTTTCCAATTAGGAGACTGGGTCTTAAGAAAAGTATTTCCAAATACCGAGGATAAGAGCGTCGGAAAACTCGCCGCGACCTGGGAGGGTCCATACCAAATAGCACAAGTCGTAGGGCGAGGAGCCTACGAACTCGTTACACCAGAAGGAGTACCATTGATGCGTTCATGGAACGCAACCCATCTTAAGAAGTATTACCATTTAAGAACGTGGTAGTTGATTTGATTTCTACTTATTCCTATGCATATTTTAGATTTCTCATTATGCCCAAGCATGTTTTAGCGTCGAAACAACAAGGGGGTCGTCGAGACTAGGGGTAGACGTCTTAGTTCATCAGAATTCATGAAATCTTCGCTAATACATAAGTATGCACTTTCTTGTCCGATATGCAATACATGCCGAGTTGTTTCATTTCAAAGTACTTGCTCTGTGTCTATGACGTAACATCAAGCTTAATAAGGTCGCGGCGAAAATCCGCACCGGGGGCGAATTTCGTTAGCATGCACGTTTAAGGCTTCATCTACTCGTATGCAACATTAGCCAAACCGCCGACTCCGAGTCGACGCTTCCCATGATTGTTAGCGACGTGTGGCAATGGTCATGGGGAATGAAGCCCGGCACCTCACGAAACCGGCACGGTCCTCTGAGCGAAGAAGGGAAACCTATCGCCACGACCACTCTCCAGGAACGCGTACTTGCGCCTTCCACGACCCCTCTGAGAGTCATGAATCCACGGGCAAAACGCCAAACTGGCAGGGATGCGTCCACCGGCATCGTAAGTCCTAACAATCAAGAAATCGGACGCCACACGATGAAAAGGCCTGTCGATTAAAAGAGTTCGACGTCGACCTAAACGCTAGCGTGAGGCAACAGACCCACCTTAAAAGTAAGGGGTAACGTCACAAGCTGATAAAATCACACGCTGACCTATGTCCGCCACTCGCTTCAGGGTTCGGAGGAAATGCTGGACCCAACTTTCATGTAAGCCGGCAACATAACAAAAGCAGCCGCAATGACCACAACAATGCCAGGGGTAGAAAAAGTGAAACCCCGAAGTCAAAGATCGGCCTACGCGTCGCAAGTAAGAAATGTTTGGCGAACCCGACTCCATAAAAGATTAGAGATCAGATTCGCCAAAACGGCATAGTAGTCCCACCAATAGTTAAAGATAAGCGAAAGCCTTACGCAAAGAAAAAAAAGCAATAAACGTCCAATACGTATTCAAAAAGAATTCGCCACACAAGAACGTGATGAATAGCTAAAATCCATGTTCCACAAAAGTACGTTTGCAACAAGCAAAAAGATGAAAGAACATCGTATACTAAGAAGAAGGAGATACATCTTTATCCGCGGAAATAACGTCGCCATCTAAAGTTACATCCGCGTCACTAGACGCTAAGACTGGCGAACTTGAAGATCCGCGTAGAAGAGAAACCCCCTCGGGTGGAACGAGATAAAGAACGACGAATTCACCACGCTCGCATTCCACATCCCAACCTACGTGACGACCCGCACGAAATTCCTCCATAACCTTAATACGAGACGGCCACGAATAGTAAGTACTAGTCTCTCGCAAGCTCTTCTCGTACGCCTTTGCTTTCTCCTCAGCGCCAACCTCAAGGGACGCAACATTTCCATTCAACACCTCGATGCGTTGCGCTAGCACACCCCTCTGTTTTGCTGTCTCCAACGTTTCCCATACGAGCATCCTTCTCAGCTGCCGTAAGACGAGCAATCTTCTTATTAAGATCTTTGATCTTCTTACCAAGATCACTCACCTCACCCTTCAAGGCTTCCTCAGACTTAGAATGCTTATGAAGATGTTCCCAAGAACACAGCGAGGCTTGGAAATCCTGAAAGATCCCACCAGATGAGAAACGACACAACAACAAAAATAAAAACGAAAGGATAAAAATAAGTACACACCTGCCACTGCGCCACGAGAGAATCGCCCAAAACATCTACGGCTTGCATAGACAGATAATGGTTCCAAGAAGAAGTAGAAGCCAAAGCTTGCATCGCAGGGATGAAGCTACGCGTAGGCGCTACGGGACGAGACACCATCGCGGGAAAATCGCTTACCTCGACATACGTAACGGAAGCAACACCAGGATATTTTGTTTTGCCCTTCTAGCTTTCCTTCAAAGGATCCGCGAGGGATTCCTCTACTTCTACGTGTAGAGACACGTCCGAAGACGCCTGCGCTCCCGTAACCGGTGGAGTCACCTCCTTCGCGCATGCCGGAGTGGAAGCCGCCTCTTCCTTCGCAGCTCTCAATTTTTCCTCTGAAATACATCTCCTCTTCGCAGCAATCAAGTCATGTGCTGATTCTTGACGAGTACGAGACGCGACGCCTGAAGCAAAAGCACATTTAGAAGACAAAAAAAGAAGAGTAAAGCAACATATAATTTGTCAAGAAAGCTCACCTCGAGAAGGAATGGGGGTCGCGAGACGATATCCCTTCCCATCACGACCGGTAAAGGTACGTTCTACCAATGGAATCGCCATGATCTTCTTGGAAATCTCCTCTGATTCCTCTCGCGCCACAATAGCGTGGATATCAACTACGCACAAAGTTGCACGCAAGAATAAGCGCTGAGATGCATAAGTCTAAGGGAAATCATAAAGGATAGAGAAACATACTGGAAGGAGTCCATTCTTCAAGCAAGAAAGCACAATATTTCCCTAAGGTAGATTTCATGATGAAGTAGAACTTGTCTGCCCAACCCCGATCGGATGAAGTTCCCTCGTTCACCAAAGGAGGTATCCCGACACGAGATTTGATGTTGACCCTACCCGCCGAGGGGGTAGAAAGGATGCAAGAGTGCATGACGTCGGCGATCGTGAATGCAATGTTGAAATTAGCCAGAATATGATCCAACACCGCCAAGCCTCTCCAAGCACTCGGAAGAATTTGCCCGACTGCGATACCCAAAGTAGTCAAGAAAGAACGAACCAAAGGGGAAAAAGGAAAGCGATGTCCGACCAAGAAAGGATATTCGTAGACGCAAACCCATCCCGGGCGTAAGGCGTCGGCGAATACGTCAGAGGGCGGAATAGCAATTTCCACATGAGTAGAAAGCCCTGCTATGGAACGAAAGAACTCGATGTTGCGAGCCGAAGAAGAACAACGGTTAACATCGCTGAGGATCATTTTGGGATCGTAGATGATCGGAGCCATTGAGAAGAGAGAAAGTAAAAGTTAGGGTTTTGCAAAAAGATTACGAGTTAAAGGAGGGAAGCCGGAACATGTTTAAATAGGAAAAGAAGATCTCGTTCTAGATTTTCCAAGAATCAATTTGTTACCGTTAGGAACGAATCCGAACGTTGGGGAAATAGCCGTTGGAGAGGATATAAGTCGGTCAGCCGCATAAAATGAGGATCAAAGAGAAGGCATTATTACGAAGTTGAGATTTCGGTTCGAGTGAATATTCAACGCGTTCCGAATTTAGTGAAGACGTATTCCATGAATAGAGAAGGCGTCTCCCAGCTCTACTAGACGTTAAGCCCTGTAAGACGCCTTAGGGGTATTGTTTGTGCCTAAAAATACGACGAGTATGGAACGCGTGATGAGCTACGCGTAGGAGAATTATCTCGACACGATGAAAGGAATAAAGGATGTCGTCGACGTGACGAGACGTGGCAAAGGTCTCGTCTATCTTGAAGATTAGGTCGGTCGAGTATATTTTATCCTATTTTGTATTATATTATTGTAAGTAGTAAAAGATACGGTAAAGAATATATTTTGTCTTGTTTATTATATCGTTATTTAGATAAAAAGGAAGAGATAAGATCTCGTTTCCTTAAAGATATTATTAGGGTTAGCCTATAAATAAAGGCTAACGCCTGCTTTGTAAGTATCTAAGCCGTCATTCGAGTAATACCAAGCTAAAGTTTCAACCCTAATTTCCTACCTTGTTCTTGAGTGTTGAGATTATACCGTACTCTTTGATCTTTGCCCTACAATTGCTTAGTTATCTTCTCGTAGGTAATTTCGCTACAAACACTCTCCATTAGCCGTATCGGTCAGTGTCAATCTGTTTTTAGAATCTGGCAGCTCCTCCAGCGCCATTGCATCGAGTTGAAGCCGGACCTCCTCAGACAGAAACTCGGTAAGTGTTTCGATATCCCAACCGAGTCCTCCAATACAGTAATTCGCTACTCTTCTACTCAGGTGCGTTTCTGTAATCTCTATTTTACTGACTTCCTTCAGCGGTCTCCCGTTCAACCAAATATCTCCCCATAAGCTAATGGTACGCCCATCCCCGAGAACCCATGCTCTGCCCTTCGCAACAACTTCCCTAAGCCCCACAGTATTACACTGCCAAACCCAGGAGCTCCCCTGCTTAGGTTTAATATCATTAAGAGAATGGAAACTCTCCCATTTATACTTCCGTCTCAAGACTTGACTCCATAACCCCTGATCATCATTCAATAATCTCCAACCCAACTTTCCCAGAAGAGCCCAATTCATGGTTTTCGTCCTGCGCAGGCCCAAACCACCTTCCCCTTTGGATTTGCAGACCTTGTTCCACGCAACCAGGTAGACTTACGTTTCCCCTCTGTACTGCCCCATAAAAAAATCCCTGCTAATCCTCTCCAGACTCTTAGTAGAACTCGCCGGCAATAGAATCGTACTCATTGTATGAATAGGAATCGAGGATAACACTGCTTTCGTCAAAGTCACTCTTCCTGCCAAGCTCAGGCTCCGACTCTTCCAACCCGATAACTTGCTTCTGACTCTCTCAAGTGTCTCCAAAAAAGTGTCTTTATTAATTCTCTTTTGGAGAATAGGCATACCGAGATACTTCCCCAGGTCACAGGTACTCTCGATCCCACTCTCGTTGCTAATCCTCTCTCTCAGCTCTCGTTCTACATTCTTGGACAAATAGATTTTTGATTTTTCCAGACTAACTTTTTGTCCCGACGCTGCACAGAAAGTATTCAGAATCCCCCTTATGACTCTTATTTGCGTAACCGAGGCCTCCGCGAATAATATAAGATCGTCCGCAAAGCAAATGTGCGAAAGGAAAGGTCCAACTCTAGTAAGTTTGATCGGCTTCCAATCCTTACTGTCCACTGTTGAATCAATCATATGACACAATCTCTCCATGCATAACACAAACAAGTAAGGCGAAAGAGGGTCTCCTTGACGCAACCCCTTCTCAGGCGTAAACTCCTCCGCCGTTTCACCGTTCCACAAAATTCTCATAGCCGGCAATTCCACACATTTCACGATCCAATTGACCCAAGCACTCGACAACCCTGCAACATCTAGGGTATCCCTCAAGAAGTCCCATCGGATTCTGTCATAGGCCTTCTCAAGGTCTAGTTTAAGCAGCATCCACCCTCTATTCCCCTGCTTCCTATTCATCGAATGAACCGCCTCTTGGACAATAACAATATTATCCGAGCTAAGCTGCCCCGGTATGAAACTACTCTAAGTCGGCCCGACTAACTTCGAGATCACTTTCTTAAGCCTATTCACCATAGTCTTGGTGATCACCTTGAATAACACATTGCACAAACTTATCGGCCTGAACTGAGACATCTTATCCGGTTTTGCAACTTTCCCGATCAGAACTAAGAGCGCATCATTCATCCCCGGAGGCAGAATACCCATCGTGAAAAAGTTCTGCACAAAGCTGATCACCGAAGCTCCGACAGTCTCCCAACATCTTTGATAAAAAATGGGCTGAAATTCATTCGGGCCCGGGGCTTTGTAAGGCCCCATTCCTTTCACTGCCTCCTCGATCTCGCTGCCTTGGAACGGACTTGACAACATCTCAGCTTCCTCAATGTTTAAGTCAGGAAACCCCTGTCTAGGCAGAGTCGTTCTCCTCCTTCCCTCCTCATCCTCAATGGAATATTTCCCTTTGTAATAGTTAATCTCCATTGCTTCCAAATTCTCAGCGTTAACTTCCCAAGAGTCATCGTCTTTCTTTAGAGCTTCGCTACGGTCCCGGTGTCGCTTGACCACCGTAGACATATGAAAGAAAGACGTGTTCTTATCCCCCACAATAATCCATTTCTCCCTCGATTTTTGATACCAAAGAATCTCCTCTTGTTCAAGAACAACCTCCAATTCCTTTTTCAGATTTTCCTCCTGAGCAAACAAGTTGTCGTCTATTCTACTACCAATCAAGTTCTGAATCCCCTGCAGCTTCCCAATAATCTCGGCCTTCCTCACATGAATGCTACGAAAGACTTTTTTATTCCATTTTTTCAGACTCGTACGTTCTCAGACAGTTTAGCGCCTTTGGAGTCGAGATATCCGGGTTCCAAGACGCCTTCAACACATTCTTAAAATCCGGGTGGCTGAGCCAAGCTCCTTCAAAATGGAACGGTCTCCTAGAAGAATTAACACTACCTTTCGGGTTCAACTGAAGATACAGAGGTGCGTGGTCGGACGACAAGAACGGGAGGTGAGTAACACTTGCCTCCTGCCACCTGATTCTTCCTTGGGCACAACAAACCACTCTATTAAGCCTTTTAGCAACTCTAGTCTCCTTGTTTTTCCCCCGGTACCAAGTATATCTATTACCTTTAAAGCCAAGGTCCAAGAGAGCCAAGTCACTAATCCAGTTTCCAAACTCCAGAGAGTCCGGACACAACCTGCCATTCCCTCCCATACGCTCATCCAACCTCACTATAGTATTAAAATGTCCTCCCACAAACACCGGTTCCATGAGGTGTTCCATCACACCCTTCAGTTAATCCCCACAACGCACTACGCCTAGCCGGAGTCGGGGCTGCGTAAACTACAATCACCTCTCAAGCTCCTTCTCCACTTGAGCATGAACAAATTGATCAGACGACCCCAAGATAGTAACCTTACACCCCTCATCCTTCCATAGCAGCCAAATACCACCACTTTGGCCTCTAGCATCCACCCTAAACTGATTCGGGAAACCCAACTTCTGACAAATTCTATCCGCGTTAACCCCCCGCAGCATGCGTCTCAAACAAAGCAAGAAAATCCGTGTCAAAACATTTCAAGAGGTACCTAATGGACCTTCGAAAATTTGGTTTATTTGCCCCCCCCGGCAATTCCAAAGCATACAATTCATCATTAACAAGTAAATTCCGAGAACAGCCGGGGAATCCCGTCACGCAGATTTGCCCTCCAGCGTCTGATCCTCATTAATCCTCAACCCATTCTATTAATTCAAGTCCCTCTGTGACATAGCTTGTACCTGGCTACTATTAGGACCCCTATTTTCGTTACATTGAGCAGGTGTGATACGATCAATAATAACCACTCCCCCGGGCCGACCCACACAAATCTCCTCCACCCTAACTCTCTTTCCTGAAAATCTAAGCCCAATATTTTCTTTGTCCGTCCCAAACCCCTTCTCCTTCTGGGCCTTACCTTTCTTAGAAGTCTTGGCTTTAACCAACCCATCCCCACCAGCTTTAAAAGCCATAATCTTTTTTACGAAATCTTCCCTATTAGCTGCATTTAACGGAACCAGATCTTTAGGATACATCCTTGAAGGCCCCGCTCCCTTTTCTCTTGCCTTCACCGTATTACTTTCCTTCCTCTGGTGATCTTTTCTGTCCTGATTCCGCTCTCCCATATTTTCCTCCACACCCTCAAAACGATTTGCAATCTTAATCTTTCCTTGATTTTGCCCTGAGATCTCGCGTGATTTACTCTTTCCTTTCCTGGAAACTTGCTTCCAACTGTGTCCCATCCAGCTCCCTACCTCGGTTGAACCCTAGGTTGATCGGCCACCCCCGTCGCTGTCGGTCTCCCTGAGGCCACCTCATTCGATTTTTCCACTTCCTCCTCCATGACCTGTTCCTTCTCGTCTTCTCCACCTTTCTCAGGACAACTATGGATCAAGTGACCATACATACCACACTTATAACAGATCCTGTATAAACCCTCGAATGTCACAAAGTATCTAGCTCCATTAACCAGTACCGTCCCCTTGTGAGGTTTACTTAGGTTCACTTCCACGCAAATTCTGGCAAACCTCCCCCTTTCCACATTCCGCGTCGTCATGTCAACCCTTAATGGTTTTCCTACTCCTTCCGCAATCCCCATCAGGATGGTGCGATGATAGAATATCATAGGGATATTCGTAATCCGAATCCAAACCAGAGTAGTTATGATGTTATCATTCTCAGGATCAAACTCCGACCCAGTTCTTGACAAGCAAGTAGTTTCCAAACACTTTCCACGACCCTCCAGTCAGTGCTTCATAATAATCCATCTCCATTTCGAATCTTATCAAGAAGAACTTACGCGACAGATCAACTATATTCATAGTTCCTTGCGGCCTCCACATCTCTTTAAGTTTTCTTTCAAGTGTCTGAAGCTCCACTGTACTTCCCAGAACTTTCACTACAATGCACTGTTTCCAGAGACCTGCCATGGCCGTCAAGACCTCCTGCCCGATAGTAATCTCAGCCTCCCCCTCCTCGCCATTCGGATGTGCTATCTGCATTCTTGACAGAACAAACTCATCAGCCAGAGCGGCCTCTGGGATTGGCATTCCACCTTCCCCCCCCCCCTGCGCAACCTTGTCAGCCCATGACGCCTCCCCTGTCCGGGGGGGCGGTGGTCTTCCCTCTTCATTGTAATCAACCATCACTTCCTCCGAGCCTTGAGTTTCCGGCACCACTTTTACACTTTCTTGAGAGTTTTTCTCCATTAACCTTTCACATTAACTCTTATTATCTTTATTTTAGCCTTTTTTCTTCATTGACATAATAATTATAAATTGTATATTTTTTAGCTGAACATTTAAACTATATTTTTAAATGACTTGATTCATAGTCTATTTAGATCATTTATTTAATATGGAGTATTGTATAAAAATTATTATTTTTCTAACATATTTTCGTGCATGACACTAATTACGACGCATGTTAATATGAACAAATTAATTTACCTATATAAAGTTGAATTACACTATTTAGGTTCCGCTGTAACAGCCTCTTACGGTGTAACGGTGTAACGAATATTTACCCTCAATGGAATTCAGGTTTGTTAAGGTTGATATTCAACTTAATTTACCTTTATTAATATAGGGTTGATATTCAACTAAATAAACATGAATAGATAGCGTAAAAGATTGAATAAAGGCACAAGCATATGAGAATGTGATTAGTGCATATATAACCTAAATCTATATAAAGTTGAATATCAACATTAACAAACCTGAATACCATTGAAGGTAAATACTCGTTACACCACAATACTCGTTACACCGGAACTCACCTCTATATATATAGATTTAGGTTCCGGTGTAACAGCCTCTTATGGTGTAACGAGTATTTACCCTCAATGGTATTCAAGTTTGTTAAGGTTGATATTCAAATTAATTTACCTATATTAATATAGGGTAGATATTCAACTAAATAAACATGAACAAATAGCGTAAAAGATTGAATAGAGGCACAAGCATATGAGACTGCGATTCGTGCATATATAACCTAAATGTATATAAAGTTGAATATCAACCTTAACAAACCCGAATACCATTAAGGATAAATACTCGTTACACTGTTACATCACAATACTCGTTATACCGAAACTCACCTCTCTCTCTCTCTATATATATATAAATTATGATTTAAGTTAACAATGTAACGAGTATTTACCCTCAATGGTATTCGGGTTTGTTAAGGTTGATATTCAACTTAATTTACCTATATCAATATAGGGTAGATATTCAACTAAATAAACATGAATAAATAGCGTAAAAGATTGAATAGAGACACAAACATATGAGAATGCGATTAGTGCATATTTAACCTAAATCTACATAAAGTTGAATATCAACCTTAACAAACCCGAATACCATTAAAGGTAAATACTCGTTACACCGTTACACTACAATACTCGTTACACCCGAACTCAACTCTATAAATTATTTATTCATATCTTCTTTTCTTGAATTTAGGAAAGTTTCTTACGCCAGCTATGGTTATTCTTATACAGTCATGAACAATATGTTCTCACACGTACTATATAACACAAATTATAGTCGAGCTAATCTTTTGTAGAGTTCTGGATTCCCGCTCAAAGATGTGGTGGAAAGACATGAAGAATAATCACAAGGTTACATACGACACAGTTGACATATAGAGTCTGCCACATTCTATTTTTTAGTTGTCCTATATTGAGTTTTTGGGTCGAACGTCCTATATTGATTTGTACAAAAGACTCCACTTCGACTCTTGTTGAGTATTGTCGATTGCCACATCAACAACTTGCACACATCATAGTCAGTGTTATTCTGTAATGTGACTTTCCTTACTGTTTTCCCTAAATATATGGCTCCCTCTGTAACAAATAAAATTCAGAGAATCAATACCAGAATTCCACACTTTTTATCACAAGACTGTCATGGTATCAAAGCAGAAGGTCGTGCTTTCTGTTCGTTCTTTTTTCGCTAATTGTTTTATCAGATCTAAAATCAGTTCTGTTATTCTTTTCTCATCAAAACTTATCAATCCCTAACAATGGTGGAGACGAACCTTCTTTTGAAGATTGAAGATTGAAGATTGAAGCTTGAGTAGTACTCTATCCTCATCCTAGCGACCATTTGGTATTGCTCCTTGTTACTCAGCAGTTTGATGGGGTAAATTTCAGCGAATGGAGGCATCTTATGCGCCTATCCATGCCGGCAAAAAGCAAGCTCAACATCGTCAGTGGAAGCTATTGGAGGCCGGACGCCAGCGATCCTCGGTTTTCTGTATGGAACGAGTGAATGACATGGTCATGTCTTGGCTCCTCAATGGGCTCAACGACGACGTTCGAAGCAGCGTTGTTTACAACGATACAACGAAGAAGATCTAGTGCGAGTTGCTATCTCGATTTGACCAAAAAAGTGGAGTCTCATCTCTCTGTCACAAGGTTCACTTTCAATTTCTTCTTACTTCTCTAAGATGAAGTCAGTATGGGATGAACTGTCCTCTTTTTGTAGTCTTCCTGCTTGTTCTTGTAGAGATGTGAAAGCTATTGTGCAATTTGAGGAAAATAAGAGGCCCGTTCAATTTCTGTAAAGTTTCAGTATAGAAACCTCAAGGAACAAGAGAAAGAGAGATCTGAGAATAATAACTCCATTAGAGAGCAAAAGTGTAATTACAGAAAGGTTGTTAGAAGCTCTAACTAACTGGAGAAAGGAAAGGCTATATATACAACTAACTAGGCTAAGCTATTGGTGCCACGTCATTGACAAACTAACCAACATACTATATTCTCTATAATTTCTAATGGGGCTGAATGAAAGTTATAATGTCACCCTAGGAAATATACTAATGATCAAGCCGTTGCCAACGGTTAGTGAAGCCTGCACCATTTTGCTTCAAGAGGAGGATGGAAGAGAAATCCAATCATCCGCTATTGTGTCTAATGATAGATCCTCCTTTCATGTTGCTTCTAAGCCTAGAAAGAAACTACAAACGCCTCCTGAGAACATTGATGGCAAGAAATCCACTCTATATTGCATTAATTGCAAGAAAACAAACAACACTTTTGTTAGATGTTTCTATTTTTTGATTTCCCAAAGGAAGGAAGAAGAAAGGATCTGCTAATGTTGCTGAGGGAGAATCATCTTGAGGTCCTATTCCAGATCTTACAACAAATCAGTACAACAAGTTGATGGTAGGGCGTCTGATTTGGGAGATGATTTTGCTGGTTTGGTAGGTATTGTTCTTACACCTATTGATTCATCCCATAATTTGATCCTAGATACTGGTGCTAGAAATCATATGTGTCACAACCAGTCTTTGTCTAGATCTCTGCGGCAACTAAGAAATTCTTTCTCCATCAAGTGACCTACTAGTTTTTCTTTCAAGGTGATGGAAGTTAGTGATGTGAGAATGTCCTCCTTACTTACCTTAAAGGATGTTCTATTTGTTCCTAGCTTCAAGTGTAATCTCTTATCTATTGGCAAGTGGTCAGAGATGTTGGTTGTTCTGTGATCTTTACCCCTAGACTATGTATCATGCAGGTTGGGAGGACACGGAAGAGTTTCATGATCCTTGGTAGAGAAGATAGAGATCTCTATTTTCTGCAAGAATCAGGAATTGCATCAAGCAATAAACCACACCCGAGTGTGTCTAGTTTTGTTTCTAGCAACAACTTTACAGATGTGTGGCACATACGTGTAGGTCATCTAACTTTATATAAGATGAGGATGTCTTAAGAATTTTGTTGAAAAGAATTCCCTATCTGCTTGTGAGATTTGTGCTAGAGCTAGGCAACATCGCTTAGTACTCATATATCTACTATCAAAAAAATTCAGATGCTTCAAATTGATGTTTGGGGACCGTTTCATGTTTCTACATACAATGGATATAAATACTTTGTGACTGTTGTCAATGATTTCAGTCGCTCTACTTAGATTCACTTGATTAGTTGCAAATCCAATGGTTTTACAGTGATCAAATCTTTTATTGCTATGATTGAAAGGCAATTTCATAAGCAGGTTGAAGTTATTCGAACTGATAATGTCCATGAATTAGGATTAAGCACTGAATCTTCTGCATTCTTTTCTACTAAAGGGATTGTGCACCACACATCTTGCGTTTCCACACCACAGCAGAATGACGTTGTTAAGTGTAAATACAAACACATTCCGGAGGTAAGGAGAGGACTGATTTTTCAGTCTAAATTGTCGATTCAGTACTGGGGGAGAGTGTTCTTACCGTTTTTCACTTAATAAATCGCATAACTACGGTTTCTCTTCAAGGCAAGTCTCCATTTGAGTTGATTTACAACAAGGCGCGAGTTTATGACAATCTCCGTTCTTTTGGTTGCCTATGTTTTGTGTCTACTCTAAAGCAAGGGCGAGACAAATTTCAATCGAGAGCCATTACCTTGTGTGTTCATTGGCTATCCATTCGGGAAGAAAGCCTATAAGGTTTTGAATCTTGTGATAAGCAGTGTGAGTGATGTTACACGTCACTCCCTTACCAGCCATGACCTGGGCTAAGTTTGTTAGAGTTTCTTAGAAGGAATTTTGTTATTTCCTTTACTCTTTCTTTACTACTTTATTTGTCTCTATATAAGGCTTTGTATGGTGTAATAAGAAGCTAATGCTTCATCTCATCAATAATGAATGCAGAGCCACAATAAAGGAATCCCCCATGGATTCCCCCCAAATCTCGTGTTCTTCCTAAGCAGCTTTACTATTCTGTTTTCATTCACTCATCTCCTCATCAATTTTTCAATCTATTTCGATCGATCTATCAATTCTGCTATGTATCAGAGCAGTGAGAGCGGAATTGATAGCATCCTTCGAATTTGTTGTCTCACAACATTCCAGAAGTTAGTGCTAATCCCTCAATCTCAGATCCAAGTGATGTACTGTACCTGCACCATTCGGATCATCCTCACCATGTTCTTACAACACAAAAGCTTACAGATAGGAATTACTATCACTGGAGAAGATCGGTGGAGGTCTCCCTTGGTGCGAAGAACAAGCTGAATTTCGTCCGAGGGAATTACATAAGGCCGACACCTGCTTCTCCTCTATACTCGCAATGGGAGCGCTGCAACAACATGGTGATGGCATGGCTGTTTCACTCGGTTGACAAGGACATTGAAGAAACTCTTGTCTATTGTGATACAACGGATCAAGTTTGGAGTGAGTTGCAGATGAGATTTGGAACTCCAAGTTGTGCTCGCATATTTCAGGTACAAAAGGAATTGATCACTGTTTCACAGAGAAATCTTAGCATCAGTGCCTATTTTACTAAATTCAAGAAGCTTTGGGATGAATCCATAGTGCTTGTTGAAATGCCTAACTGTGCTACATGTGGAACTGTTGGATCTATGCCTAGTTTTCTCTATAATAAACAGGTAGTACAGTTTCTAGAAGGTCTTAATGATGCTTATAATCTTTTGAGATCCAACATTCTGATGATGAAGCCTACTCCTAACATTAATGAGACTTATCAATTGGTTTTGCAAGATGAGAAACATAAAGAATTGAAGTCAGATTCCTCTCTAGGAAGTGATTCTACAACTTTGAATGCTAATAGAAATTATAGTGGATCAGGGAGAGGAAATAGAGGAGGCCAGTCTAATTCAGGAAGAGGAAATAGAGGAAATTCTGGAAATGATATGAGATCCTTATATTTCTGTGATCATTTCAAAATTCTGGGGCATAACATTGATAGATGTTTCAAAATCCATGGCTATCCTCCACGGAATGATAGAGAGCATGCTCATAATCAACAAAGAGGTTCTGCCTACAATGCTACTGGTAGTCAAGGGAGTGATCTGCCACAAACTGATTCTACAGGAGGCTCTACTTCTGATTCTGGTGATAAGGAACAATTATTCACCAAAGAGTAGTACTCCAAGCTTCTTGCTCTTCTTAGCCGAGTTGAAGTCTCATATTCAGGAACTAATAAGGCAAGAATGATGGCAGGTAACCACTCTAGTTTCATTGCTAATTTTGACTCTCAGAGTTGGATCATAGACAGTGGAGCTACTCATCATATTACTCCACACTTGTCTTTGTTTAAGAGATATACTGTCTTACCTCAACCTGATTACATAGCAATGCCTGATGGAACTAAAAGGGAGATAACACATGTGGGAACAGTGGTACTACATGATAGTCTTACCATTCATAATGTTTTACATGTTCCAGATTTTACTTTCAACCTCCTCTCAGCCTCACATCTCACAAAAGATCTCAATATAAACCTCTTATTCACACCTTCTCAATGTTTCATTATTCAGGGCCTTTCAATGAACAATTCTCGGGTTCTTGGTGAGCAACACAAGGGGATTTACCTCACCACCTTTCTTTCAAACACGGGAAACACAGGAAATTTTCTTCTCAAGAAGCAGCAAGATGTTCACATTGCTAATTCTTGTAATAAAGACCTTGAACTTTGGCATTTAAGGCTAGGCCATTTACCTTACAGTCAAATGCATAGACTATCTTTTGTAAAGAGCTTGAACTCTTCTAATGTTCCTTTATGCACTATTTGTCCTAAAGCTAGACAACAAAGAGGACCTTTCCTTATAAGCTCTATTAAGAGCACTTTTGCTTTCCAAATGATACATGTTGACATTTGGGGACCCTATTCTGTGCTTTATCACTATTGTGGATGATTACACAAGGACTACTTGGACACATTTGCTTTCTCATAAAAGTAATGCATTTCCTGTACTGCAAGCATTCATAGCCTTTGTGGAGAAACAATTTGATGTGGCTGTGAAGATATTAAGATCTGATAATGGGGGAGTATTCTGCAGTAATTTTGCCAAAGAATATTATGCTCATAAAGGAATTTTTCATCAACTTACCTGTGTAGGAACACCACAACAGAATGGTGTGATGGAAAGGAAACACCAACATTTGTTGGAGACAGCTAGGGCTCTATTGTTTTAATCACACCTACCACATATCTACTGGGGAGAGTCCATTCTTCATGCTACATATCTGATAAATAGATATCCTTTGTCATCCTTAAACTTTAAGAGTCCTTTTGAACTGCTATACAATGTTGCTCCTGTATATGACAATTTGAAGCCATTTGGATGTCTTTGTTTTGCTAGCACACTTCATGCACATAGAAAGAAGTTTGATTCTCGCAGTCAACTATGCCTTTTCCTAGGCTTTCCTGCTGGTATCAAGGGATTCAGAGTCTTAAACCTCCGATCAAGTAAGGTTTTTGTTACCAGGGATATTGTATTTCAAGAGCATGTGTTTCCTTTGCAAATGAAGAACAAGGATTTTGATATCAGTCCTATGCTGCATGTCATTCATGCTCCTGACTCTTTGGAAGACAATTTTGTATCTCTTCAGACAGAATGTACTTTGGATCATGATACAACTTCCCCTACTGATCCAAGCTCCTCCACACCAGAAAATCCTATCATTATCCCTTTACCTACAAGACAATCCAGTAGACCACATAAAACACCTTCTTACCTAAAAGATTTTGTTTGCCATTGTGCTTTGCCAGTTGAACAATTCCCCTTACTCTATGGGTTTGCTTCAACTCTTTCTTTGCCTGCTTGCTTTTCTGCTGCAAACATATCCATTAACCCCACTATATATGAGCCTAAAACTTACTTACAAGCTTCCAAGCATCCTCAGTGGGTAGATGCTATGAGTAAAGAGCTGGAGGCTTTGCAATCTAATCATACTTGGGATTTAGTTACCTTGCCAGTTGGGAAGAAAACCATTGGTGGTCGCTGGGTTTTCAAGGTCAAACTCAAATCAGATGGGACTATTGAAAGGTATAAAGCTCATCTGGTTGCAAAGGGGTACACTGAGAAATATGGTGTGGACTATGAGGAAACTTTTTCTCCTGTTGTCTGGATGACAACTATTAGGACACTCATTGCTCTAGCAGTTACTAAAGGTTGGGAGATTTTTCAGTTAGATGTAAACAATACTTTTCTCCATGGAGATTTGCTTGAGGAAGTTTACACGACTATGCCTGAGGGTGTTCCTAATGCTTTGCATCAAGTTTTTCATCTGAGAAAGTCATTATATGGCCTTAAGCAGGCTTCTAGACAGTGGTACCAGAAGTTGGCATCCACTCTTCTCAACATTGACTTTGTATAGTCCAAGTATGATTCCTAACTCTTCATCAAAGTCTCTGGATAAGATATTGTCCTCGAAGCAGTCTATGTTGATGACATCTTGGTCACTGGGACTAACCAAGGTGTCATTTCTCATCTCAAGACTACACTCCGTTCCCTGTTTAGTATAAAAGATTTGGGGAGGCTTCACTATTTTCTAGGAATGGAAGTCTTGTATTCTGAAGATAGCTTATTATTGTCTCAGATAAAGTTTGCTTCTGAATTGCTCACTGATGCTAAGCTTGGAAATGTTTCCTCTTGTGTCACTCCTTTCCCACTGAATTACAAGCTTGTTGCAGATGATTCCAGTGCTTTGCTCACTGATCCTGTTCATTATCGCAGTATGGTTGGGAAACTGAATTATCTCACTAACACTCGTCCAGACCTTTCATTTGTTTTTCAGACATTGAGTCAGTTCCTTCAAACTCCACAAGAATCATGAATCATGTCTTGCGTTATGTCCAAGGCACCATGTCTTATGGAGTTCTCTTTACTCCTGGCAATTCTCTCACTCTGCAAGCCTTCTCTGACTCCGATTGGGCTGGTTGTCCCATGACTCGAAGGTCTTTCACAGGGTACGTTTTGTTGTATGGCCCCAATCCAATTTGTTGGCGCTCGAAGAAGCAGGCAACTGTTTCTTGTAGCTCTTCTGAGGTTGAGTATCGGGCTATGTCTCAAGCTTCTTCAGAGATCACTTGGTTAGTCGGTTTACTTGCTGAACTTGGTGTTTCTTCCCTCACACCAGTCACACTCCGCTGTGACAATAAGTCAGCAATCCACATTGTTAAGAACCTGGTGTTTCATGAAAGAATGAAACACATCGAGATTGACTGCCATTTTACTCGTGAGAAGGTCATGAATGGTTTACTGGAGCTTTCTTTCCTTCCCACTCAGCATCAGCTTGTCGACGTTCTCACCAAGGTTTTACCTTCCGCGCAGTTGCATCAGCTTCTTTCCAAGCTGGGCATGTCTATTGATACCCCTGATCCAGCTTGCGGGGGGGGGGGGGGGGGGTGATAAGCAGTGTGGAGTTCTCTTTACTCCTGGCAACTCTTTCTTTACTGTTTTATTTGCCTCTATATAAGGCTTTGTATGGTGTAATAAGAAGCTAATGCTTCATCTCATCAAAAATGAATGCATAGCCACAATAAAGGAATCCCCCATGGATTCCCCCCAAATCTCGTGTTCTTCCTAAGCAGCTTTACTATTCTGTTTTCATTCACTCATCTCCTCATCAATTCTTCAATCTATTTCGATCGATCTATCAATTCTATTATCTTGACAACTGTAAAGTTTTATGCTCTAGAGATGTGGTATTTCACGAGCATATCTTTCCTTACAAACCATCCTTTACCCCATTTGTTATGTCCCCTCTTCAATCTCAGATTGTGACGGACGAAGCAAAGCCTGTTATATCACAAACAAACCAACAATCAAACCCACAAACACAACTTCCTATACCACAAACACACCTTCAAATCAATCCTAATTTGTCATTTGATTCTAATCTCACAAACATCCAGACTCGTCGATCCACTCGAGAAACACATACCCCCCTAATTGTGCTACTGCAGAATCCTCTTTTGGATACTGTATGCACACTCTTACACCTACACTTCCTTTTCCTCAAGATGATTACATCTCTCCCATATTGCCTACTATGAACCAACTTCTTGCAGTGAAGGTTGTACACACAAGGTTTGGCAAAAGGCAATGGAGGATGAATTCCAGGCTTTGGATCAGAATCAGACCTAGGAGTTTGTTCCCCTTCCCAAACACAAAAAACCGATCAGCTGCAAGTGGGTATTCAAAGTTAAGCATCGTGTAGATGAATCAATCGAGCGCTACAACACTTGTCTTGTTGTGCGGGGGTTCACACAACAAGAGGGTATCGATTACACCGAAACTTTTTTGCCAGTTCTGAAAATGACAACAATTCGAGGTTTGGTCATAGCTGCGGTAAAAAAAGGTTTAGAATTGTCTCAATTAGACGTCAATAACGCCTTCCTTCACGGCGATTTGCACGAGGAAGTTTTTATGCAAATTCCTTCGGGTCTTGATGTCCCTTCAGGAATGGTTTGTCGATTAAAAAAACTCCCTCTACGGGCTTAAACAAGCGTCGCGTCAATGGTTTGCCAAGCTTTGCTCTGCACTTCTTTTTTAAGGTGTTTACCAATCCCTAAACGATTATACCATGTTTGTCAAAGAACAAGATAAGTTTGTCACCTATGTGGTTGTTTATGTTGATGACGTTCTCATCACTGAGAGCCATCCAACAGAGATAGAAACACTGAAAACCTTTCTCGATGACGCTTTTCGCATCAAGGATTTAGGTCGTCTTCACTTCTTCCTTGGAACTGAATTCATCTTTACAGATTTAGGGGTTCTTATGAGTCAGCAAAAGTTCATAAAAAATACACTTCCTGAGTTTGATTGTGCTCAGATTCCAGGAGCAATGAGTCCTCTTGAATTAAACAACAAGCTTGTCACTGATGTTGGGTCACCTCTTACAGATTCAACAATATATCGACGACTTATTGGTAAACTGAATTTTATCAATCACACAAGACCTAACATTGGTTTCTATGTTCAGTTCCTAAGCTAGTTTTTGCAAAAGCCGTGTCAAGCACATCTCAATTCAGCACTTCGCACATTATGTTATCTTAATGGTTGTTTCAGTCAAGCTCTTCTTCTTATTCAGGATTCTTCCTTTGAGCTACGAGCTTTTTGCGATGCGGATTGGGCCTTATGCCCTCTCACCCAAAGATTTGTGAGTGACTTGGTTTTTTCCCTGGAAATAGCCCGATCTCTTGGAAATCCAAAAGAACAAACCAACGTCTCCTAATCCTAAGATATGAAGGATGTGACACAAAAGTTTTGATAGCTAGCTAGCAATCAAGACCAATTAGTTAGGGTGATGAATGTGAAGAAGAAAAGAGTAATTAAGGGTCTGAAGTTTTTCTCACAAATCTTAGGTACGTGTATGTTTTTGTTTCGTCTGGGATTCTTTGCAATATTCTAAATCATGGTTTCTGTAACAATTAATGTAATTTTGTGGAATTTATTTTGTTCTGCAGAAGAAGATGAGGAGAAGGAATTTCAAATTGGTTTACCCACAGATGTAAAACATGTAGCTCATATTGGATGGGATGGTCCATCTGCAACTCCACCTAGTTGGGTATGTAAAATTTCAATCAAACCCTTATCAAAATTATTCTGCATTTTGCACTCTTTTTCAGATTCTTCCATAGATGATGAATTTAGAAGCGATGAATAAGATAGCATGTACGTTTTGAGTGATGCAGATGGATGGAGTTCAGGTCAGAGAACGGAGGCTTTCAATTTGCACCAATGAAGGGTTGTGTAAATTCTCAAAATTGTAGGAAAAATCAGGGTTCTAAAGAATATTCAATCATTCCTTCTTTTTCTTCTTTATATCATTATAAAGCTTAATTAGGATCAATACACTTTATCTTGATCAAGAAAAAGTAATTAGGATCATGGAAAGGCTAAAATCATTTTGTCACATATTCATGGCTTGAAAATAAGTTATATACTAGTGTAATATCTTGTGTCATGCACGGGGATGTATTTATAAAATTTCATTATTTTTATAATAATGACCTATTATTTTATAAAAATTATGATCTGTCCTAAGAATTAATGTAGAATATTACTATAATAAAAACAAATATATAATAAAGCTATATTAATGATGTTAATTTGCTTAGATATGAATGAAATTATATTTTATTTTTTATTTTGTAAAAAACGATATTTTAGGGCCTCGAGAACTTTTAACAAATAAAAAATTATGCAAATACATACATATTTTTTATATAAATTTAGTGGACCACAATAAAATTTGTTAAAATTATATTTTGATGGTTATTTATAAGAATAATAGATTTAAATATAAAAAAAATTAATAGCTTAACAAATTGCTCCTACAATTACTCAGAAGGCTTGAAAAGCATTAACTTTACTATATAAGATAGATTCCCTTTGATCGGGAATAAAAGACGCTTTAGACTTTGTTTTTGTCCAAGAATAAGAGATGGTTTACCCTATTTTCATGTTTGTAAGGTTGAATCGGTTTCACGTATAAGTTCATGTACTATATGTATTCAGTCAGAAAACACATTCTGTATGGAATGTTTAAATCCATATGTCGCGTGTGGAGCACATCCATACGTCGCGATATATGGATTTACACATTCCATACAGAATGTAGCATATATCATTTGCACGCTAAACTCAAAATCCAACAAGCCATACGCTAATTTGAAATGAAAAATTCAAATTTGAAATTAATGTAACGAAACAATCCAACAACAACATAAACAAACAATCCAACAAAATACCATAAATCCTAACAATCCGAAAACAAACAGTTCAACACAAACAATCCACTCCAAGTAGATCAATCCTCAATTTTATTGTGATTTCTGAAAGGGTTCATATCATATAGTGTTTAGTTCAGAGCTTGTTGCATCCCTTCAAAACATTGACTCCTACATTTGCATAAGGTTCCAAGTTCATGTAGACCCTGTCAAGTGCCTACACATAAAATAAAACATTAAAAATCAATGATTTGCATAATGTTTAACCTAAATCCTAAGTTAAAATTGAAGTTCAAGGTAAATGAGATATAAATTACCTCACGAGCTTCCAAGTTCATGCGCGTGTTGGGCGTCAGAAATCTGTGAGTACGGGGGATGTACCAACTAAGATAGTTTGGAGCAACTTTCCAAGGTGGATATGTTGGTGTGCCCATCTCTTCAAGGGTGAGGATATGGATATCCCTCTCATCCCAACTCCATAGTTGTCTATCATACATAGGACCATGCCTTGGTCATCTTCCAAGCCTTCAAAGGTGCAATCAGAGGCCTTGGAATCCCTTGCACCCGACCAAACTGCCTGGGTACCAGATTGGGCATGTGGGGCTCAGTTATGTCCATACAGTTGAGCACCCAAAAAATAGTGTCAGAGCATACCTCGGGTCAGTGAAGTCGATCTCACCATACGGGGTCCAGTTAATCTAAATAAATAAACAACATTTAAAACTCAATAATCTTATAAATTTTACACAAAATTATCAAGTTAAAGACAAATACTTGATCCTCCCTTATTGCATTGAGTTCAGGTTTGTAGTTTCTCTAACTAGAATAGTTTTTTTGGCAACACATTCGTTGGTTGCCCATGAAATTCATAAGGGAGAGTTGGATTCCAATTAGGATTTTGTGGACAATCCGCTCCAATGGTCGGGAAATAGGTGTAGATCCAAGCCTAATTTAAAGAAAAATAAAATTACCATTAAAACAAATTATAGTGAATAAGACCATAAGGTAAATATTTAGATACTTACTTGCAGTAAAGTGAAACAATATGAAAACAAGACAGTTTCCTGGCATGTACTGATGCCCATGCAACGATAGAAATATGTGAGCTCCCCAGTTCCCCGTGAATAGTCTCGTGCCTTCTCAACACTCTCCCAAAATGAAGCAAATCTCAGAGGGGTCAAGTTTTGCGACTTGTCTGGAAAGAGGGTGGAAGTGAGCAAGTAAAGAACATTGCCTAACCCATGTATTTGGGTATCTTCTTGGTTCTCACAATATCCCTTCAGAGTTGTTGCACTCATCCAATAAGTACTATGCATCTCCTCTGGAACCCGTAAATTGGCTTGTCCCTTTTCACCAAACCAAGCCTTGATGGCATTGGACCCGAAACCAGCTTCTGTACCGGCCCCCATAGACAACCCTTGAATAGGAATACCCAATAGCTTCTCAACGTCCAGCAACAACACTATGATCTCAAAAAAGGGCATATGGAAGGAGTTGGTCTCTGGCTTCCATCTCTCTTTAAAAGCGCAAATTAGTGGATAGTCAATCTCATCGTACATCAATAACTTGAGATGATTCAGCTGGGATGCATTTTGCATGATAGCTCCAAGGCTCATGTTCGTCCAGAGACCAAGCACTAATCTGACCCTTTCTGGTTTGATTCCTCAAAACACCTATGTCATGTAAATTGATTAAGTAACAAAAATCATTTCACAAAATATACAAATCATTTCAATAACTAATAAAACATTATCCACCAATTAAAAAAATGCAGAAATGGCATAGTGCATATTCTTTCAAAAATGCAGAACTGCATAGTGCAGATTCTGTCAAAAACTACATTTCAAGAGAAATGCAAATCCATATGTCACGTGTGGAATGAATCCATATGTCGCGTATGGAATGCATCCACACGTCGCGCATGGATTTGCATTTCTCAACATGCTGGACATAATCATCCCTAACCATATTTTCAACATTTCTACAAATATTTCAACAAACAATCCATCAATTTAACTAAATCAATTCATACATTACCAAATTCAATTTCAAAACACAAAGTGGTAAATACATAAATAAAAAAAATTATCCATACAAGAACTCATGCTTTATATAATCAAGTAATGGACCAAATATATTTTGTCATATATTCACAATACATCCATACAATACAAATTTTATCCTTTGTAATCAACTAATTGACATACATATTCAATTTCGAATTAAATATCATCAAAAAAACATCAAAATTTTATATATACTTCAATATCATACCATAATAATGAAGAGAAAAGTTTCGGTGAGAACAAAGCTTAACGTAGGAAAAACGAAGTTTTCGCGTTCACTGATAATAAGCTAATGTTCATAATATGAGCGGTAATGTTCATAATCTGGGCAATAAAAATTTTAGAGGTCATTTTGAGAAAAAAAACAAAAAAAACAAAAATTTGCAGTAATTACAAGTATGTCATCGCGTCCCTTACTGAAAAAGATTCAAAATTTTGTATGGCCCAAATTATGAACATTACCATCCAAAATATGAACATTGACATGTAATCTGCGAACGCGATCTGTTCGTTCTTCCTACGTTAAGAGTTATTTGCACCGGAACTTTCCTCTAACAATGAAATCTTCATGTTTACTAACCTTGTAGTAAAAATGAACTTGAAAAATGCTTGAAATGGAAGAAATGAGGGAAAATCTTTGCGTCGTGGGCCATGGTGGCTCTGTTGCGCCGTGGAAGAGAAAACAAGAACAAGATGAAAGTGGCCGGGTTTCGATGTTGGGCCTTATATAGGGAAAAATCTATACGTCGTGTATGGATTGTGTATGCGCGACGCGTAGAATAATCCATACGTCGCATATGGAGTATAACAATTTGTATTAAAATAATTCATACGCGACGTATGAAACTGACGATAAATAAGAAAATGGGTGGGCCATAATTGGGTAAGGGCCTATTTTTGGTGCACAAACCTACAAATATCTACTGAGTACTCCCATTATATAAGCTCCATTTCATTTTCTGACACTATTCACAACTTGAGAGAATCTTCTCGATTTCTTCCAATATATAAGAAAACACATAGTCATGTGAGGTCTTATTTGATTCGTCTTGACAAGTACTATAACAATTACAAATTTTATATTTTTTTATTAATATGTAACTAGAGATATTGACAACAAAACACACATCGACATCCGTGTAGGGATGAAATGAGGCTTATATAGTGTGGGGTCTTATTTTATTCGTCTTGACAAGTATTATAACAATTACAAATTTTATATTTTTTATTAATCTGTAACTAGAGATATTGACAACAAAACACACATCGACATCCGTGCAAGGATTAAATGAGGCTTATATAGTGGGATAAAGAGAGTATTTGAAACTGCTTTTATTTTGCATTTCATTTGTGTTTGTCAAACTTTAATAAACGTAAAAGATATATGTTGTGTACTTGATATTGTTTTCCGTAATGGACCGGATATACTACTATATTGGGCCTAATAGTATGTAATGGGCCATAGAGAGTATAAACGAGGAACTATTTGTGCCCAATGCCCTATTGGGCACAATAGTTATAATAACTGCATTCCTTTATTAAATTATAACAAAGTACCCTAGTCCTAAACACACACGCTTCTCTTATTCTTCCTTCCACATTCTGTCGACATCTTCTTCCTTCAAAACTCTCAGTCTTCTTCTCCACCTCCTCCTGTCCAGATCTAAATCTTATTAGACATTTTCTTCCTTCCACGGATCTCACAAATCGCAAAGAGGAGGCATGGTTCTAGTCGTCTTTGCATCGCTAGGGTTTCAGAGAAGGAGAAAGAGGAAGACGAAGACAGATCTGAAGCGGAGAAGGAGAAAGAACTATCTAGGGTTTCAGAGAAATTTGTAGAAGTCAGATCTGAAGTTTTCGGGAGAAAGAGATGAGGAAGACGGAGCCAGATCTGAAGTTTTCGGGAGAAACAGATGAGGACGACGAAGACAGATCTGAAGGTTGCTTGAGTCTAAGAAATCTTTGGAAGCTGAGTTGCCTAGGTCGTCGTCCGATATCGAGGTGCTGAAATCTGAGTTGGCGCACATCAAGGACAACGAATCAAGTCTCTGGTTAGTGAACGAGGTGATATTCTGAGGAGGATGGAAGATCTCGCTTCCTTTCAGCTGCTTCTTCGTCGCCCATGGATGACGACAAGGTATCTCCCTCTCTTTCTTCCTTTCTCTCCTTTTCTACCTTTTTGCTATTTACCGTTGGATGTTTTCGAGATCTAGCTTGTTGAGCTGCGAGGAAGATGCTTTATGTGTTCTAAACCTGGTTTCTGCTTCGGCTAGATCTGGAAGAACGATTTCGTCTACAAATCTTAGTTTTGCTTGCCGTTGTTTTTTCTTCTTTTGTTATTTTGTTGTCTGAATTTGCTACTGGTACCGACAATTTATTAAACTAGGAAACGAATTGATAGCTGGAGTTCCTCAGTTTTGTGGTTATTGACCTCGGCTTCGAGTAATCCCTATTCTTGAGCTTCTCTCCTATTTGGATCTGTTTGGGATTCGGTTCTGTGTACAGGTTCGATTTTGTAGATTGCATGGGGAAAATTTGGCCAATTTTACATCTTATCTTCCCCTCTCACGTATGTGATGTTTTTTTCTGGGTCTGATTTCTGGTTCCAAGGGAGCTTGAAATTTAGTCATACTTCTGAATCATGAGATTTTTCTCTTGCAGGAGCTTTCTTCTGCGCAGGTGATGGATACAAATGATTCAGTCACTGGACATATAATTTCTACGACTATTGGGGGTAAAAATGGAGAGCCTAAACAGGGAGTCATATGATTATGATTTTAGTTCTGTGTAAGGTTTACTTCTGTGTATGTACGAACATATTGATACACTTTTTATTGTTATTATGAATTTGTAGTGGTGTTGACAAGTTTTGTAAAGTGTTGACAATATTGACGATTTTGTAATATTACGCATGTTGTATGTTGTTGACCGTTTATTAGTCGTCTAAACAGTTTATTTAGTTGGGTTGACAACTTATTTGTAGTGTTGACACTCATTTGTTGTTTTGTTGACAAGTTATTAGTGGTGTTTGACAGATTATTTTGTGTTGACAAATTATTATTCATGTTGACAATTTAATTACTCGTGTTGAAAAATAATTATTATTTGTGCTGACAGATTAATTACTTGTGATGATAATTTTTTTATGTTGTTGACAAGTTAGTAGTGGTGTTGACAAATTATTATTCGTGTTGACAACTTAGTTTAATTTTGTTGACAATATTAATAACTCTTGTTCGTTTCATTACTCTTGTTGTCAGTATAATCGTGTTGACAATTTTGTTATGTTGTTGACAAGTTATTATTGGTGTTGACAACTTATTATTCTTGTTGACAACTCTGTTAAAAAAATTGTTGACACCTCTGTTAAAAAAATTGTTGACAGCTCTGTTAAAAATTTTGTTGACAGCTCTGTTATAATTGTCACGTCAGCAAAGGGGTATTTACTTATAACTTAAAAAAGTGATGCAAAAACTTAAAAACATTACAGTTTTGAGGTATTTACCCAAAAATTGGTATAAATGAGGCACCTAGTCTATGTAGCATGGGATGCATATTGATAATGAAAATCCAGTTACTTCTTCTTCCCCTAATTGGGTTGTTACAATGATATCAGAGCCAAGTTACATACTATTAGGCCCAATATAGTAGTATATTCGGTCCATTACATTTTCTTCAAGTATATTAATACAAATTGTCACTCCCTATTTGACATTGTAATTGTTTTTTTTTTGTACAAGCAAACAAAAGGCCGTCTATTACACATTGACTACGCCTAAATCATCCAAACGAATGATCTTGAAGAATTCCCTAACGAGAAAGAGTCCCGAATTAGGGGTTTGGAGATCGGCCCTTAAGCTTTCAATTTGATGTGGGAGAGAAGCCTCGTTCCATCTGAAGATGCCACCTCGAAGTTCTTCTAGGTTAAATTCCTTCTTAGCAAGGAAGTCAGCAACCCTGTTGCATTCCCTAACAACATGAAACACCCTACAGACATTAAAGGAATGAATCAATTCCTTAATGTCAGAAACAAAAGAGGAAATTTCCCACGGGATGACACTCTTGATGAGGGTCAAATTGTCTCCCTCTATAACAAGCTTTTTAACGTTGAGCCTGATAGCAGCCCGAATACCTTCAAGCATGGCAGCAGCTTCCGAGACCAGTATTGACGAGTCAGGGATTCTCATTTGCTCGATAAAATTAGTACGTCCTAGGGAGTCTCGAATAATGAAACCAATGAAAGAAGTTGAACTAGGTTTTTTGAAAGCGTCAAAATTTAATTTAATAAAATCATTCGGAGGCTTTTTCCAAGACACCTTAGAGCGGTTTTTAAATTTGTTGTTGTTCTTACCAGTGGGAGCTGTAGAGTTGGCGACTTCCCAATCAACGAATTGTGAGTAGGCTGAAGAAGCAATTTGATCAGGCGTAAGATGTGAAAAATTATGATTTTTTCTAAAGATGCGATTATTGCGAGAATTCCAGATGTTCCATTAGCAAAAGAAAGCCAAGTTGCTCTTGTCAGTTGAGTCTATAAAGAGCTTACTAGATTGTTTGAAATCGTATGAAAGAGGTAGAGTCCAGTTTAGGTTGTTTGGAAGAGATTGAGGCAAACACAGTTCTAGTAAAAGGGCAGTTGAAAAAAAAAAATGATTAGCATCTTCATCATGTAAGTTGCAGAGACTACATGTGGAGTATATTCTATGAAAATACCGGTTAAGTTTTTCCGTTGTCGGAAGACAATCAGCGAAGGCTTTCCAGAGAAAGTTTTGAATTTTCGGAGGGAGCTTTTTATTCCAGAAAATACTTGTGTCCAGAGTAGGGGTGTTCATTGGTTTAAAAAGACGGTAGGCAGATTTAACCGAGAAGGAGCCGTCCTGAGAAGGGGTCCAAATGACCTGATCGGCAGGTAGGGTGATCGGAATACGTATGGCCACAATTTTCCAACAGTGCTAGGGGGAGAACAGTAGAAAGTTTCAGGGTATCCCATTTGAGATCGGGTGTTATGTAAGAGCTGACTTTCTGGTCAATAGGAGTATTGCCCCGAAGGCTGGAGATATTAGTATCAGGGATCCAATGGTCAGACCAGAAGCAAATAGATTCACCATTGCCAAGCTGCCATTGAATACCTTGCTTGAAAGTGTCTAGTAAGAGAAGGAGCCTACTGAATTGCCAAGATTGAATAGGACGACGTTCGAGAGTTAATAAGTCGCATTGCCTGAAGTATTTTTCTTTGGCAATCCTTACCTAGACGTTATCAGGTTGGGTAATAATCTTCCAGAGGAGTTTGAGTTGGAGAGCTACATTATTGTCCCAAGCCTTACGGATTCCCAGACCCTAAGAGCTTTGGGAGCACAGATCGAATCCCAATGGATAAGACTCCGACTAGAGGAGTGCTTTTTGTTCCAAAAAATTTCCTTGTTAATATCGTCAATCTCTTCACAAACTCCTTTGGGGAGAAGAAAACTTTGCATAAGGAAATTAACTTTGGACGAGAGATTTGTCTGAATGAGGAGGGGCCCTCCCAGCTTGAGAGATAGAATCTGCTTAGCTTTTCATTTAGCTTTTCATTTAGATCGTTGTTTTCCCAAACCCCCATTTAGATTGTAATTGTTAAATAAATTTTTAATTATAGTTGTTTATTTTGAGTTAGAATTAAAATCTTACATCGACTATAAAAATATTATTCGTATACTTACAAAATAAAAGTTGCACGAGTATAAAATAAAACGAACTATAAACAACACGAAGAACGTTCTTGACACCAGCAAAGAGAGTGGCAAGCATGTACAGCATCACCTCCTGATAGAATTATAAAATAACCAAACATAACCTTTCATACAATAAATATAAAAATAACATCACAATAAAACCCAGCTTGTTCTTAGTTTAGTTGTTGAATTAGACTCCATTCCCATCATCTTAATTCCCTGCTAAATCACCGCGTATTTGGCTCCCACGTCACATTACTTCAATCTCTTCTTTTTCTTGCTTCGATTCTTTTCAAACATTCAACGAACAATCATAATTAATCATCTAATCTAAATTACTCCTCTAATGAAGTTCTTACTTCAACTGGGTTTCCTAACTCCTATCATGTGAGACTGAGTGGCATTCGGTATTTGGCTCCTTGACATTGATTTGCTTGTTGAAGATATATTCTCCTCTACTCTTCTCTTCTCTTTGAAGTTGACCGAAATTTCCAGGAGCTTAACCAAAATTGATTTGAAGAAGAAGAAGAAGATGAGTTGCTTTCCTTGCTTTTCATCCCAATGTAAAAAAACACAAGGGAGGATTACTAGCAAGAGAGCGAATGCTGCTTCTGTATCTCCAACCTCACAAACTGTGCCTTGTAAGTAACAATTATGGTAAAATCCTAACAACATCATTCACTTGTGCTGAAATCCTAACAACATTTAGTCTTTTGGTTTATGTTTTGGTTCAGCTCAGAGCGGAAATGTGAATAAAGAAGCAGGAAGCAACAACATTGAGTCCCAAACATTCACTTTCAGGGAGCTAGCCACAGCCACCAAGAATTTCCGGCAAGAATGTTTGATAGGTGAAGGCGGATTTGGAAGAGTTTATAAAGGCCACCTTGAGAAAACTGACCAGGTAATTAATTTAATTAGCATTATGCTGATTGTGTAAACTACCGAACACACCCTAAGATCATCCCATCTCTAGATTGTAGCTGTGAAGCAGCTTGATAGGACTGGATTACAAGGAAACCAAGAATTTCTAGTGGAAGTTTTGATGTTGAGCCAAGTTCATCATCAAAACCTTGTGAATTTGATTGGATATTGCTCTGATGGAGAACAAAGGCTTCTTGTTTATGAGTTCATGCCCCTTGGATCTCTAGAAGATCATCTCCTTGGTACTCATCGTTTTACAAAATCTCAATTTCAATCCATTCATTCTTATTAACACTATGGTGTATCATGAATTTCAGAACTTTCACCTCATCAAGATCCATTAGAATGGTATACAAGGATGAAGATAGCTTTAGGTGCTGCCCAAGGTTTGGAATATCTACACGACAAGTCCAAGCCATCGATCATATACCGTGATCTTAAATCCTCAAACATTTTGTTGGATAAGGATTTCAATGCAAAATTGTCTGATTTTGGGCTTGCAAAGCTTGGCCCACTTGGCGACAAAACGCATGTTTCTTCTAGAGTGATGGGAACGTATGGCTATTGTGCGCCAGAGTATCAAAGAACTGGTCATTTGACTATTAAGTCGGATGTTTATAGCTTTGGAGTTGTGTTGTTGGAGTTGATAACCGGTCTAAGAGTTATTGACACTAGGAGACGCAAGGAAGAGCATAATCTTGTTGCTTGGGTAAGACAGACTCTTGTTCTTTGTGCTTCTAAAGACCTCGTTTAGTAATTAGCTGAAAGTTTCGGAATTCTTTGTCAAAAGCAGGCACAACCCTTTTTCAGGGAGGCAAAGAAGTTTCGGGAATTAGGTGATCCAAGCCTAGAAGGAAGATTCCCCATGACAGGTTTAAAGCAAGCAGTGGCCATTGCAGCAATGTGTTTACAGGAAGAAGAAACAGCTCGGCCTTTGATGTGTGACGTTGTGAGCGCCCTCAGCTTCCTCTCTGTAATTCCAGGAGAACCGAGCACCACTCCTAACATTTCCCCTCTAAATGAACAGCCAATTGCTGGTGGAGCTAGCATAATATACCCTGATGAAGACACCGCTTTAGAGCGGGAAAGAGCTGTAGCAGAGGCAATGGAGTGGGGTTCTAGGCATAATAGTACCACATCTAGACCTGCAAGTGCCTCTTCTTTGTAGACAAGTCACTCCTACTCTTCTATTTTGCTTGTTTTTTTCGCAATTTCCCTCCTACTGCATTGTTTCAAACTTTATATTCTTGTTATTTTTCTGTGGTTTAGCACTTTTCTTTTCATATGAACGCTTTTCAGCAAAAAAGAATTGGAAATAATTTGATCACAGGTATATGGTTTTAGCCCTTTACGACATTGCTCAAGAATTATAGTAATAACTTCCTTAGCTAAGCTATGGCTTGAGCTAGAAAACCGATAGAAGATTACTTTACAAACTGACTTCTTTACGTTTAGGCTAAGGGAAAGTCATCATATAACAACCTCTCTATAAATAATGTGCTGGTAATGATAATAATAATTATAGTAATAACTTTCTATTAAGAAACAAATACAGCAATTCTCAAGCAAATTGCAATAGACACCAATATGAACTCAAACAGAACAGCACCATTGTCCGTAAGAGCTTTTTGAGGTCTAACTTTAACAATGGCTTCTTTAGGTAAAGGAGGAGGGTAGTCTCGTCCAATAATTTAATTAAAGACAAGTAGAGCAACAAAATAGAAAAGAGATAACTTCACTTCTTATTCTCAGCTTTGAGGCATAGCTGCAAAATCAGTACCATACCTCTTCATCACCCTTCGAGTTGCAAGTGCAGCAGCTTCACTTGCCCGTACAGTCCCTGAAGCCATGATAGATGCAAACTCCTGAGTGATCTCTTCTTGCACTTTGTTCCTGACATTTCCAAGTGGATCCCGTGTAATCCCGTCAGAACTTGCACAAGACTGAACTGCAGGTGGAACTGACTCAGCAGTCGTGTTATCTGATTTTGAGCTGCTATTGACAGTTTTCTCAGTTGGAGGATTTGAACTAGTAGTTGGTGGTATCGATCTTGAAGAAACTGAATTAGTTGGCTTAAATTGTGGTACTTGAGGGACTGCGCCTGCTCTTAATGTTGTCTCCAGTTGTTGAATCATGGGCACTGCATCAAGAAATTGAGAAAGTCAAAAGTACAGTTAAGGGTTTGTTTGATAGAGTATTAATCAAGAGTTTATAGAAAAGTTTTTGTTAATAAGTATTTTTATGTAAAAAAATGTGTTTGGTGAAAAGGTAGTTTTTATAGGTATATGTGTATAGTTTATTATTTAAAAAAATATGAGTGATAGAAATAGAAAGTAGGTTTTTTAAAATAGTCTTTATGAATAAGACTTATGCCAAACAAGGCCTAAATTTATGTCAATTACCCAAAAAACACAAACTGAGAGACGGATAAGAGAGCTTACTTATAAGAGGACCCATTGGACTACGCATGACTTCATTTGGGAGCTGCAATATATAATCAGGGATTGATATTCCCACCAAAAACTGGGCAACCTCATTGCTGAAATTGTTGCAGTTATGTGTCATCAAGCTGTAAGTTTCGGCAGTGTATCGAGGACTTATCTCCTCCAAATAACTCTCAAAAACGTCTTTGGGCACATGGGTAACACCCAACTCTACTACTTTCATTGGGGTTCCATATGGTGTTGATCCAGCTGGAGTGTGCTGAACTCCTCCTCCAAAATAGTACTCGTTACCATATACCACAATTCCCGTGTGCCTTGTAAATATATAAGAAAACTTAAGACCACCTGAAGAGGACAAAACACAACAACTTCTCCCAGAATTTAAGAAATTAAATCAACCAATCACTTACCATATGGCTTCGATGGCTTTTCCCAAAAACGTAGTGGACAGCTGACGGGCTAATCCCTGGCTTAAATCATATACATTCAGAGTAACTCTGTGACCCTCCTGTTTATGTAAATGAGACATTGACTTATGTTTTGCGTATCCATGATTTTCATCACAATTATATGAGAAAAAAATCAGACCAATTAGAAAAGATAAATCGTATAGGAGCCTACCTCAGCCATCTTGCGAGAAAACTGCCTTTCAGTTAATATATTTAAAATTTCGGTGATGAAGATGGAAATGATGAACAATTACCTAGACAATCCAAAAATCAATAAACAATAATCAGCTCAATAAATGTTAATATGAAAACAATTGACATAATTAAGTACCTATTGAACATGACTGCCGAGAAAACAATAAAAAAATAAGACAGGAGATATTTAGAATAGATGAGGGAAGGAATAGTTGTAAGTTGTAACTAAGAAAAACATAAAATGAAAATGAAACTTCTATAGCTAATAAGTTGACAAGTTACTTCGCTTAACAAACAGGAAGTTCAAATCGTGATTTCAAAACATTGTTGTTCTGGATATTAAATGCTGAAAATGGAGAGGTAGTGCATAGTTACTAGAGATCACAATCAACCACACCGGCGTCATCTCCATTAAACCACACAACATAATAGGTCGGAATAAAGCAAATCACCACAAGGCAAGTCACAATTGAAGAAAGAAAACATCGATGTACTTGAATCACATACTCACATCCTTAATTCTATCATGTACACAATCCAAGAGCAAAGACATCCATAAAGAAGGCATCCTAAACTGTAATACCAGGTGAGAGAAACCTACTTTCAGCTCAGGCATAACAGGAACAGGCCAAACCAGAGCAAGAGTGAACTCCAGAGTCCTTCCAAAAAGAGATAACTATCTAAACCTCATCCCATGCCCATAACAAAAACCCAAGCAAAAACACCCAAATTATGCATCAAACATCCTTATTCAAGGTCCATGCTGCATTCACCTAAAACCAAAAAGCCTAACAGACGTTCATTCATTGGCATCTCCGTTAAGATAACAACAAAAGTTGGTATTATAAGCCTAGACAACTTAATCCCATGATAAACGTGATAACATTTCCCAGAATTCCTCTCAATTTCACACAGAAAATAACAACATTGCAATACAAACCCTGACAATCTACCATCAGGAAACAGCAAGGCGCCAAATTAAGAACAGAAACAAATCGGATCCCACAGATCGCTCTCAATCTCTAATTTCACAAGTCATGCATCAAATCAAACAGAAAAAAGACAAAACATTCGAATCTTTGGGGGTGATAGAGTCCAAACTATCACTTTCTGAGGCGAAATTGAACGAAAAAAGAGTAGCCGGGGAAGGAGGAGAATTGGGAGGGAAAACGTACCGAGGAAGCAGGCTCCTAAGCAGAAGTGAGAAGAGTGAATCGTCGGTTTGCGTATTCCAGATTCTGAAAGATATTCAAGCTTCACAATCGGGTCTTCGGTCTTCTTTCAAGTTCTAGAATGTACCGTCCACTAGCTTACCGACACCTGTTTCTATTGGTTTTGTTAAACGAAGTATATAGTTCTGATTGTTCAATTTCACGTGTCTCGCACGGGTTTTATAAAATAATAAATTTAATCTTAATACATAAATTCCTTAGGTTAAATTAATTTGTCAAATAGATTTAGTTCATTTACCACATACAAATTTAGTTTAATTTTTGAAAATAATTTTTTAATTTGAATTACTACCTAAATAGCTAAAGTAAAAAAATATCAATTTTTTAATATAAAGTTTCTTAATTAGTATGATAACTATTTTTAATAAAGAGAGTGTTAATCAAGAATTGTTTAAATATTTAAATATATTTAGTTGCAAGTATTTAAAATTTATGAATTATAAGATGAATTCTTTCTATATAATTAATAAATAACTCTTTGTATATTAAAGTATAGAAATTCTGATTTGGAGAATTTTAAAAATATAAATAAAGAAGCATAGTATCTTAAATATCCTAAAATAAACATTTACACATATTTATAATATTCCTATTATATAATTTTTTTATCAAAAAGGAAAATGATGGTTGTTTTAGTGAGGAGATGACATGTGGCGAAAATTAAGGATTGCTTTAATAGTTTAATAGTAGATTAGTTGCGATGTTATATTAGATTCATGAGAAAAGCGGCATAAAATAAATGAAAGTTTGAACATATTGAAAAATATTTGCAATATTAATGAAAAACGATATTGGCCTTCCAATGTCACGGAAGGCAAGTTATCCAACGCGTCGAACATCTATTTATAGACACTCTTGAATAAGATAAGTGATGCATAACGTGCTACGTATGAGCAGAATCAAGTAAATGAAACGACTGGAGTGGGAGAGTCAAAGTCGAACAAAGCTTTCAGTACGGCTACCTTGTTACGACTTCACCTCATCATAACACAAGCTATTCACTCCATCTATCATATCATCGTCTCCCCTGTCATCAGGTCACCGACTTCAAACACGGAAAAAAATCATTGGCTTTTTCAAATTATCTATCGAGCCTTGACATATAAATATTCCTCCTAGAGTAGTTGTTAATAGGAATAACAGTCTAGGAGTTGAAAATGTGCTATACGTACGCATGGGAAAAATCAGGAAAATTAAACGTGTTTTAATCCACTAACGTGATGCTATTATCGTTTTGTGCGAGGCAAGACGAAAAATTAGCGAAAGCATAATAAGGAATCGCGTTCAATTCGTTCAGACGCCGCAAAAGTGTTTTCATTATTCATTCTAAACGTTATTGTGCCTTACGATGTTTACACGACCAAGCTGCTAAAGTGCATGCAATTAAAGCGTTTACGCATAGCGGTATAATATATCATATGTCACCGTGTGATATGCACAACGTTAGGTAACGCAAATAAAATTCACTCGCGTAAATCAGAGAATACCCGCTCTTCTGCGATGCATAACAATTATCATCCATCCGTCAGAAAATCAGAAAATTCACTCGCGTGAACTCCAGTATTGAAAATGAACATTCTTTATCTACTGACGTGATACTATTTTCGTTGTGGGAGCAGAATGAGACAAAATTAGCAAAAACATAATTAGGAAACGCGTCCAATGCGTTCACACACCGCAAAATTGTTTTCCTTATTCACTCTAAACGATATCGCGCCTTATAATATTGACACGACACAAATTTCCCAAAGCGCATGTAATTAAAGCGCTCTCCTGCTGTGTATAAAAATTTACATCCAACCGTCCTTATTGAAAAAGAAGATAACACGTGTTCAAACAACAACATACATAAAATTCATTAGTATATATTAATAGTCTGACATCATTTGAAATGTCACCGTGCATCCGAATAGACAGCTAGAACCCAATATGAAACAGTCGGAGGTGTGGAGGTGCAGAGGCGCAAAGTATAACATTTACAACATTTGCAACTTTCATGGCATGGTAGTGCGTCACTGGTAGCGGCTTATCTACCATACACATATTTACGTCTTGAATATTAATAAGTGACACATCTATGCATGCGGCTCAGTTATCAAACACATTGTATTGAATATAGATATTAAATATTTTCAATACAAATCGAAATCCAAGCACAAGTACACCACTGATATTAAGAATCGTATTTGAGTTCATATTTTAGCAAGTTCTCCATTAGAGGAAACCACATCGGGTTGCAAACCATGGTTATAGGTATGTGCTTAGAAATTGTTTGAACGTTGGCAATTTGTTGTATTCGCCATTTATCATCATGTTCTCTTACGGATCTACATTTATTGGAGTTCGTCTATGATGGTGACTATCTTCTTTGCTTGGAGTTTGTTGGGCCCGTATTCTGATGGCCCTAATCCAGTCCAGACGTCTGTGAATATCAAACAGGAAATGGAGCTCCATCGACCGGCGATACGGGTAGAAATGTTGCAGAGAAGATCACGTTGAAGGAAATCAGAACTAGGTTGAAGACATCGACGACTATTGATCATTTATTAACAAATCCAATTCAAGACAGACGCTCAGAAGATCCAACGTGAATATGGATCCCTAGAAATAGATGATCTGGATAGAACCGTTAGAAACAAAGCCGCAACGAGAAGAATTACTCGGATCAGATTAGAATTGTAGACCGAAGCGAACGTTGTGCATTTATTGTCTGAATCCCTACAAGATCGCAGATAATCTCGCCTTGAATCTAGCCATTAATTGCAATAGCATTCAAGAGACAGATCTGCGAGGAAAGTAGATGACATATGTATAGGAGGGGGGTATGGAGATGAGAGGACACGCAATCTAACCCCGCAATACTAAACATTTCACTTGTAGTCGAGAGAGTTAGTCATTCTTGTTTTACTTGTCTTTCAATCAAAGCAATACACAATACACTTTCATTCTACTTTTGTTACTTCCTTTTACTTAATCTAAGTACCTTCAATCCTCTAAAAAACCTATATGTCCATCATCGTCGTTTGATTCCTTGGTTTATCCATGATCGATCGATTTGTCTCCCTACTAAAAAGGCAATTTAGGTGTCCTGTCTTTTTGCCTAAAACAATTTGGGGCCCATCGTGGGGCCATAGTTGATCTTTTACCAGAAATTCAGACCAAGCTTCGATCAAGATGGTGAACGAGATCTCTCAAGTGAACGTCTCTGGAATTCCTCCAGTGGATGGAGTCGTGGATTCAACCGTCACCACTGTCACCCCAGTAGTTGATCCCCTCACAAACTCCTAAGGTGGGATCCAAACAAGCGACGGTATTCCACCGGCTGATCCACCGATGAACCCAAAAGTGTCCGCACACGAGCAGATGCGCGAGATGGCTAGATCCATGTCCGCTCTCCAAGAGGAAATGGCAGCCTAGCATCGTGGGTACGAGACACTGAAAGACAACATCGTTGCAGAAAATGCTCGTCTTGCAAGTGAGAACGGTCTTCTGAGAACCCAGATCCAATCAACCACAACTGTGGCACCAGTCAGTAGACGCCCCGCCGATCTCGAAAGGGTCCAAACCTGTCTGAACATGGATATATGATGTCATCATGACACCGGTCAACGACCAAAATGAGCAATCTCCAAACAATAACGTGGGTTTAAGAATGCCTAATCCATTTATGACTAATCATGTTTCTTTTCCGTCTACGGTGCCCGAAGGGGAACGGGCGAGACATTCGTAGGGAGGGAGCAACACAAGCGTCGAAGCTCTCATTCATCAGGCTCTCAACGCTCATATGAAGGCTGTGGACAAACGATTCGCAAGACTGCCACGGGTTCCACAACCGATCGAGGACGGGTTCGAGGAATCTCCCTTCATCAAAGGCATTGCCCGAGTCGAGATCCCAAAGGAATTCCACCTTTCTTCCGTGGATAGATATGACGGCTCAACAGACCCTCACGATCATGTCGCTAACTACAAGCAGAAACTCATGACGATCCCGGTTGCACGAGGGAGTCGAGAGGCCGTTATGTGCAAAAGTTTTGTCACTTCATTAACAGGGCCATCGTTAACTTGGATGTATCGCGTCCTTCGTTGATTTAGTCAATGCTTTTAAGATTCAATTTGCTAGTAGTCGGAAGCTAGAGAAACGATCTAGCGACCTATATTACCTTATTCAGCAATCTAATGAGTCACTTCGATCGTACTTGGACATGTACAACAAAAAAAGATATCAATTCCACAAAGTGATGTGTCCACATCCGTCGAAGCCTTCCGATGAGGGCTGGTCAAGCGAAGCGAACTCTATAGGGAGCTGACCAAATACACGTGTCAAAGTTTCAAAGACGTCCAAGCCAAGGCCATGGTGCAGGTGAGGCTCGAAGAAGACGAAGAGCCAAGAACCAGCCCGGATCGATTCGACAAAAGGCCCTCCGGCTACAACCAAGGGATAGGCAAAGCCAACCCTACCCATGCAACAAGGACAATTCGAGATGATCCAGCAGGGGACAAGAGTGGAAGGATCACCCTTCGCTTCCTCCAAAGCTGCATACATACAATTTTTGCATTTCCACTGCAGGTTGGTCAAAACATTCGACAAATATGGCAAGGAGGTGAGGTGGCCACGAAGAAGCGACAAGCCAGAATCAAGGAAGGACATGTCCAAGTGGTGTGATATCCATGGAGATCATGGTCATTACACTGACGAGTGCGCCGCCCTAAGGAAGGAGGTGGCTCGACTTCTATTGCAGTGGTTCTTGAGGGAAGTCATTTCAGAAAGAGCCAAAGCAACATTGGATCGACGCGACAAGGCACCTACAAACTGTCCGACATCGCCAATTCCAAGCAAGGTCATCAACTTGATCTCAGGAGGATCGGACATTTGCAGGGTCTCATACTCAGCAGCCAAGAGACAGGCTAGAAGCGATAAATATGGCACCCCTCCTCCAGGGGAACGTCCCACACAGAAATACGACGGACTCCCGGTTGTAGTCTTCGACATTGCGGGCTCATGCACAAACGACGAGCACCATGATGGTCTGGTAATCTCACTGTCCATTGGAAATTGCTTCATCCGTAGAATTCCGATTGATACAGGAAGTTCGACGGACATCATCACATTGAAAACATTGCTTCAGATGGGGTTGACAGAAGAGGATGTCATTCCGAGGAGGTTGTCTTTGATTGGATTCACTGGAGAAGTTCGTTATACAGTTGGGAATATCACACTCTCCGTGTATGCAAGGGGAGTGAATCTCCAAGTCAAATTCGACGTCCTAGACTGCAAATCACCTTACAACTACATAATGGGTCGACCGTGGATCCATTCAATGAAGGTCGTGCCATCAGCCAATCATCAGCCGATCAAATTCCCAACGAAGTGGGGAGTCCAAGAGATCAAGGGGGAACACAACCTCGCTCGTGAATGTTACGTCGCTTTCATGAAGCAAGCAGTTGAGGAGAAATAGCAATCAAAGAACGAGGAAAGACCAAAGCGCTATGTGGAACCAGAAGCAGAAAAGTTGGACGAAGTAGCATTGGATTCGTCCTCTCCCGATAAAACAATCCGGATTGGGGCCGACTTGGATGTCGATAGCCGAAAGGAGATCCTGGCGTTTCTACGCAACAACTCAGAGTGCTTTGCATGGAAGCATGAAGACATGGTGGGGATATTCCCAATTAAGGGTGAATTCGTTGAGGAAATTTGTCGTTGGAAAAGAGTCGTTATTGGCACGTTGGACGATGAAGAATTATCATATCTGATACAATAATGCAAGTACACGGAATCTGAAGCACGTTTGCGAGATGAAACTTTAGCCGACGACTTCACTGAACGCGTTCCAAGTTTTAAGAAGGCGTATTCAGAAGAAGCGGAAGGCGTTTCCCAGATCTACAAAGGAAGAGATCTGCAAAACACCTTAGGGGTATTGTTCGTACCGAAAAATACGACTAAAAGGCAACGCATCCAAGAAGCTACGCGTAGACCAGACGAGTACGAGAGAAGGGAGTATGAAGTCATCGAACGAGTATAAAGAAGGGTCGGTGTTCGTGCCTAAAAATACTACTAGAAGGCAACGCGTCCGAGAAGCTACGCGTAGACCATATGAGTACGAGACGAAAGGATATGAAGTCATCGAACGAGCGTATGAATGAGGTGGACGAGTGTTATGAGTTATTTATTATTATTGTTTATGTATATGGTAAAAGATATAGTAAATAATGTAAAAAGAATATCTATTTACCATGTCTGTATTAAGATATAGATATAAGTAAAAAAATATTGTTCTTTCCTTATAGATAGAATTAGGGTTTGCCTATTTAAAGGGGTTTTCGCCTTTATTGTAATCAAGTCAGCCACCGAGATAATAATAACAAAGTCGAAGCTTTCACCATTGTTAACCTAGTGTTCTTAAGAGTTGAGTTGTTACTATTATTTTTGGTCATAAACCCCTTAATTGCTTAAGTTTCTACACGTAGTTAGTTTTGCCACAAGCAGGGGTGTTGAGTTCTTTGCTTCTTTTGTGTATTCTGATAACTCCATTGTTGGGAGATGTGATCTTTGGCAAAGTCTTAGGGATTTCAGTATTAATATGGATGGTTCTTGGACTATCCTTGGGGATTGTAACTGTGTGCTTGATCTGTCTGAAAGAATTTCTAGCAATGTTATTTCTGAAGGGAATCTGGGTGAATTAAAAAGATTGTTCGATGATTTTGATGTGGACGATCTTGCTTATGCAAGGGTTCATTTCACTTGAGATAATCAAAGAATTTGTGAGGATATAGATGCTTGCAATTTAGATAGAATCATTGTTAATGAAGTTTGGAGAGATGAATTCAGTAATTCCCTTGCTAGACTTTGTAGCCCTGATGAGTCTGATCATTCTCCAAGGATCCTCAGTATTGCTTTGCTTTTTGATTCAAGACTCATTCCTTACAGGTTCAAGAATCATTGGATGTTGGAATATGATTTTGAGAGGATTATTGATAGTGTTTGGAGTATGAATGTTAGGGGATCAAAACAATATTATTTGATGACTAAGCTCAATAGAACTAAAATTGCTCTTAAGAGATGGAGTACAAGGAGCTTTGTTGGTATTGTAAATGATGTGGAGCAAAGTGAAGCATGCTTGGAGAGATGTTTTGCTGAATTGCAATTGGATTATTTCAATAATGCAAAACAGATTGTTGTGAAATTTGCTAGGAAACATATGCAAATCAAGAGGAAACAAAGAGATATTATGCTGGAACAAAAAGCTAAATTAGACTGGATTAAAATGGGAGAAGAGACTTCCTCTTTGTTCTTCAGAAGTGTTAAGGATATGACAAATGTTAATTCTATAAATATGATGAGAAGAGAGGATGGAACCATGGTTGATGATAAACATGGGATCCTTGACATTATTTTTTATTTTTATAAGAATTTGTTTGGCTATAGAGTGGATGGAATGATTCCAAAATTTGTTGGAATTCCTGATAAGGGGGTGGATGACAGTTATAAGGATAGCTTATGCAGAATTCATGTGGATAACGATATTAAAGAAGCTTTGTTTGGTATTGGTAAGAATAATTCCCCCATCCCTGATGGTTTTGGAAGTATCTTCTTTAACCATTGTTGGGATTTGGTGAAAAAAATGTTATGGATTCTGTGAATTTTGTTTACCTATGGAAGGATCCTTAAGCAATTCAATACTACTTTATTCATTCTTATCCCTAAGGTGTTGAAGCCTGAGTGGGTTAAGGACCTTAGACTTGTATCTTGTTGCAATGTTGTTTTCAAAATTATTACCAAGATCCTTGCTGACAAAATTAGGGGACAATTGGATGATATTATTTCCATTAGACAAGGTGCCTTTGTTCCTGATAGGAATCTTGCTCACAATTATGTGGTTGCTCAAGACTTAGTTAATAGTTACTCTACAAAAGGGTCCCTCCTACATATGATCAAGGCTGATATAATGAAAGCTTATGATTACTCACTTAAATTCCTGAATTTCCCTGATACTCTGATTGAATGAATTATGGAATGTGTTTGCTCTCCTATGTTTTATGTTTTGGTTTATGGTGAAGCTCAAGGCTTTTTTGTTGGGAGAAGAGGCTTAAGGCAAGGGGATCCTCTCTCTTTTCCTCTTTGTCATTGTTATGGAAATGCTGAGTAGGAAACTTAGTAAAGCTGCTGATAAGCGGTGTTTTACATACCGCAACTATGGATTATTAGCTAGTTTTGTATAGGATTATGTTATTTGTTTCTATGTAATCTGTATCATGGAGTTGTTCGAGAGAAGATTTACATACAAGATTCCAAGAGATGATACGAAGCATTGGAAGCATTGAAGCATAAAGAAGAAGCTGCTGAAGACGAAGACGAAGACTTGAAGAAATCAGTAGCTGCTACCTCAGACGACACAGCCGCACCCACGGGTCTCAAGCCGCACCCGCGGGTTTCACCCTCAGCCAAGGATCAGAGAAAGCACAAGCCGCGCCCGCGGGTCCCAAACCGCGCCCGCGGCCCTCTGCCATCCTGAAATTCTGGAGAATCCAAAACCGCGCCCGCGACTCTCAACCCGCAGGTGCGGTTCCTCGACAGAAGAATCAAATTAATGTCTTTTCCATTTGAAGTAATTTGTGTTCAATTCTGTAACTTTCCACACATTTTTATTACCTTAATTTGGCTGTTACAATGGCTGATGACTATTTAGGTTGTGGATGATCATCCTTGAGGGGATACCTTTTGTTTACTTAAGTTTTTGGAGAGTTTTTCACAAAACTTATGAGTTGCTAAAGTTCCTTTGTTTCACTTGGCGTTTGAAGCTTTTGGATTCAACAAGTTGTGAGTTTATCCTTTCCCTTTGTCTACTCTTTGATTGTCTCAACTCTCTTGTTTGTATTGTCCATGAACTAGATTTACTACTTTAGACTGATCACCTAAGTTAGTTTTATCTTATTCATATTGCTAGAGTTTGATACTTCTAGTTGAATTATCATACTTGTTGTGTAGCACAGTCTATTTGCATGAACTAGTTGTGATTGTTATTAGAGAAGAGAATTGAGTACATGTCGAGTATCCGACTAGTTGTCCATGATATTGCATGTATCTATCTATTTCTGAATGCATTGCTACTTTGTTATTGAACTTTGATAGTTTCAAGGTTATAATCGAGTAAGGGTTATTAGGACTAGTTGGACTAATAACTATTCAAGAACAGGAATTAAAACGATCACTTGAGAACTTGACATAGGGATGAAAAGGATTCTAAGGTCAACTTGTTAATCTAATTGTGGATAATCGCTAAGTGGAACACTTCGCTTAATATTGTTATAACCAAGTTGACATTCGATACTTCGTATCAAAACCATTAAACTCCCCCCCCCCCCTTTGGTTACGTTTATTGGTTAGTCATTGTGATAACTTAAGAATTTGATAAACTGATTCTCTTGGGATTCGACCCTTGCTTGCGCACTATATTACTTAGTTTGCACGTTAGGATTACTTGACTTGGCACACGACAAATTCGCCTCGTCAAATTTGGCGCCGTTGTCGGGGAATCAAATTTTCTTATTTTTAAGTTCTTATTTTGATTAACTTTAGTGTTGACTAGTGAATGGTCAACACCCGTTCTATTAATCAGCCTCTTTCTATTCTTGATTCAGAGATCGAGTGAACTTTTCATCGGAATCAAAGAGAGAACAGAGTCGGGACTGAGATAGTAGAAATGGTCGATCGAGAAGCTCTTGCTGAAGTGCAGCGTCAATTGGCTGACATGCAGTTGGTCGTTGATGCTCAATGGGAGCTAATTGAGGCAAGGCTACCAGGAGGTGGTGTTACTCGCACTTTGAGAGAGCGGCAAACACCGAACCTGACACAGCAACCTCAAGCTGTGGTTATTCCACCCCTTGCTCATAGGGTGACTTTCGAGCTCAAGTCGGGGGTGATCAATTTGCTCCCAAGTTTCCATGGTTTGGCTGGTGAGGATCTGATCATGCATTTGAACCAATTTCATGACATTTGCATGACGACCAAACCACCAAACGTCACGGAAGAGCAGATCAAGATGAGAGCCTTCGGGTTCACTTTGAAGGATGGTGCTCGTTCTTGGTATTACCATTTGCCAACCGGTTCGGTTGATAATTGGGAAAAGTTGCACAAGGTGTTCTTGAGCAAGTATTTTCCGATGAAGAAGGCAAATGCTCTCAAGAAGGAGATAGCCCATGTCGAGAAAAGTGAAGACGAAACTCTCTATGACTACCTTGAACGCTTCAAGGGGTTGTGTGCTTCGTGCCCTTTTCATGGGTATGATACCGAGGATCTAGTGCTTTACATTTGCAATGGTCTCCTTAACCAAGAAAGGAGGATGGTTGATGTTGCGTGTGGTGGGAATATTCTCAACATGACGCCGGAGGATGCCATGGAGAAATTGCAAGATATGGCTGAGAGCACAAGGAGTTTTGGTAGGACATACACCAAAAAGGGAGTACACGCAGCAAGTTCAGGGGATCCCGCTCTTGTAGCTGAGCTTGTAGAGTTGAAAAAGATGGTCTCTCAGTTGCAAAAAGGACAACAACAACAACAAGTAAAGGTATGTGGTATTTGTGCTGACCCTTCTCATTTTACAGATAAATGCCCTGAGCTTGAAGGTGAAGACGTTGCTGAAGTCAATGCTGCCGGTGGTGGGTATGAACCCCCACGACCTCGTGGTGATCAACAAAACAACTACAACCCGAGGTATAGAGATCATCCCAATTTTCGATGGCGTGATCCAAATGAGCCCCAACAACAAGCTCAAGGCCCTCGACCCAATGCTGGACCATCTACTGCGGAGCTGCTGAGATCCTTGACTCAACACTTCACAACTCATGTTCAAACGACCGAGTCGAGCATCAAGAACATGGAGAAGCAAATTGGGCAGTTGGCTGAAGCTGTAACCACCATTGCACAACAAAATTTCAATTCTCTACCGTCCCAAACGGTGGTGAATCCAACCAGAAATGTAAGTGCAGTAACAACAAGAAGTGGTAAGATTTTAGGGGAAACCAAAAACCTTGTTGAGGCTTCTGCAGAAAAGTCGATTTCTGAGGACAGCCGAGAGTCGCGCCCGCGGATCCTCTACTGAGTCAGAAATCGATTTTCCTGATGAGCCGTGCCCGCGGCCCGAACACCGCGCCCACGGCTCCTCTACTGAGTCAAATGTTTCTGAATTTCCTTCACAAAATGCTGAACTCGAAGTGGAGGATCGGGGGGATTTCCAGTTGAGACAGGACAACTACGTTCGCCCCAACTTTCCACCTCTCGACTCCACCAAGCCTCCCTCCCCGTTTCCCGATGCCCTTAGGAACACCAAAAGGCCGGAAAATGACAAGGAGTTGTTTGAGACGTTCAGCAAATGTAAGGTAAACATTCCCTTGCTCAAGTTAATTAAAAGCATTCCTCGATATGCAAAGTTTTTAAAAGAACTTTGCACAATCAAGAGGAATCAAAAGTTGAAAGGGCAACAAAAGGTGACGGTAAGCGAGCGTGTCTCCGCTGTATTTCAAAGGCGAATGCCTAAGAAGTGCAGCGATCCGGGCATGGTCAGCATACCTTGCCGTATAGGTGACAGACATTTTGAACGAGCCATGCTCGATTTGGGTGCATCGATAAATGTGTTGCCTTACTCTCTCTATAAGATTCTTGGGTTAGGTCCACTTCATGAAACCGGAATTGTTATTCAACTAGTCGATAGGTCCACCATGTATCCTAAAGGTGTAGTTGAAAACGTTTTGGTTATGGTGGATAATTTGTTCTTTCCCGCTGATTTCTTTGTGTTAGACATGGAACATGATGGGCAAGCTACTCCTATTTTGCTTGGGAGGCCCTTCATGCGAACCGCTAACACAAAGATTGATTTGGCTAGTGGATCTATTACTTTAGAGTTCAATGGGGAAATGGTTCAATTTAACATTTTTGATGCTATGAAACACCCCGTCGAAGATGCTGCGTCTATTTGTTCAATCGATGTAATTGATCTTATAGTCCAAGATGCTTTCATATCTTTGGCTTAGATGAATTACAAAGTGTATTAGAACACAGCATCGTTCACTCACCAACACTTGATTTGTCTCTTCCACCTGAGATTCAAAGTGTTCTAGCTCGTCTAGACGCTTCGGGTAGAATTTTGGCCGGTCGGCCCATGCTACTAACTTTGGAGAGCGAAAAGCTTCTTCCTTCTATTGTGCAGGCACCGGTTGTAGAGCTCAATCAATTACCCGAGCACTTGAAGTATGCTTTTCTTGGGGAAAATGATACCCTCCCGGTAATCATTTCGAGCAAGTTGACAGGTGAACAAGAGAGAAGGTTGGTGATGGTGTTGAAAGAACACATTACCGCTCTTGGGTGGACCATTGCTGACATCAAGGGAATTAGCCCTTCCACCTGTATGCACAGGATCCTTCTTGAGCAAGGTGCTAAACCCTCTAGGCAACCCCAAAGAAGATTAAACCCACCTATGATGGAGGTGGTCAAGAAGGAGGTGCTGAAACTTCTTCAAGCTGACATGATCTACCCCATTTCGGATAGCCAATGGGTGAGTCCAACTCAATGTGTCCCTAAGAAGGGGGGCATAACATTGGTAGAGAATCAACAAGGTGAGATGGTTCCTACCCGAGCTCAAACGGGTTGGAGAGTATGCATTGACTACCGCAAGCTGAACACGGTAACCCGAAAAGATCATTTCCCTCTCCCTTTTATTGATCAAATGCTTGAACGACTTGTCGGTCGTCCGTATTATTGCTTTCTAGATGGGTATTCAGGGTATTTTCAGGTGGCTATTGCACCCGAAGATCAAGAGAAGACGACGTTTACATGTCCCTTTGGCACTTTTGCATATCGTAGGATGCCTTTTGGATTATGTAATGCGCCCGGGACCTTTCAACGATGTATGGTAAGTATCTTCTCGGAATACATTGAACATTTCATAGAAGTTTTTATGGATGATTTTACGGTACATGGGGATAGCTTTGATGCATGTTTAAATCATTTGTCACTTGTGCTTAAAAGATGTGTAGATACTAATCTAGTATTGAATTCTGAAAAGTGTCATTTTATGGTTGAACAAGGGATAGTATTGGGGCACATAATTTCAGCTAGGGGTATTGAGGTCGATAAGGCAAAGATTGACGTCATTCAATCGTTCCCTTATCCTACTAATGTGCGTGAAGTGCGTTCTTTCCTAGGCCATGTAGGTTTTTATCACAGGTTTATCAAGGACTTCTCTAAGATCTCCACGCCCCTATGTGAGCTTTTGAAGAAGGAAGCGACCTTTGACATGTCGAATGTGTGCAAGAAGGCATTCGACACTCTGAAAGCCCACCTCACCGAAGCACCAATCATCCAAGTACCCGATTGGTCTCTACCCTTTTAGATCATGTGTAATGCTAGTGATTACGCGGTGGGAACCGTTCTTGGTCAAAAAGTCGGAAGATCAATGCACGTCATCTACTATGCTTCCACGACTTTGAACGGAGCTCAGAGGAATTACTCCACCACGGAAAAGGAGTTGTTAGCCGTGGTGTTTGCCCTTGAAAAGTTTCGGCAATATCTTTTGGGCACGAAGGTGATTATCCACACGGACCACGCTGCTCTTCGTTATCTCATGACGAAGAAGGAATCAAAGCCAAGACTCATTCGATGGGTTTTGCTCTTAAGCGAGTTCAATGTGAAAATTCGGGACAAGAAGGGAGTCGAAAACTCCGTAGCTGATCATTTGAGCCGGATTGTGCAAGAGGACGGTAAATTACAAGTTCAAATTCAAGGTACGTTCCCGGACGAAAACTTGTATCAAATTTATTCTGTAAATTCTGCTTCTGCTGAGAACAAGCCGCACCCACGGCCCGAAAACCGCACCCGCGGTTTGTGCTCTCAAATATTCTCGGAAAAAGGCGAACCGCGCCCGCGGCTCGGAAACCGCTCCCGCGGTTTGTGTTTGCCAGAATTCTCAGTACAAGGAGAACCGTGACCGCGTCTCGATAACCGCGATCGCGGTTTTCTAACAGCAGAGTATGCAGATTATACAGAATTTGCAGAAATTGACCCCGAATACAAGCTTTTCGCCCTCCGGTCTTTCAAACCATGGTTTGCCGACATCGTGAACTACCTGGTTCGCGAAGAATTCCCGCCGAACTACACCAAAGCTCAAAAAGATAGGATCAAGCGGGAATCACGTTTCTACGTTTGGGATGACCCCTACCTTTGGAGACATTGTGTTGATAAGGTAATCCGACGATGCCTCCCGGATAACGAGGTACAGTCTGTCCTTACTTTTTGTCATTCTCATGCATGTGGGGGGAATTTTGGGGCTAACAAAATGGCTAGGAAGGTATTGGACGTCGGCTTCTATTGGCCACACATCTTTCGGGATGCGTTTGCCTTTTGCAAAGCTTGCGACCGATGCCAAAGGGTCGGGAAAATTTCTAAACGAAATGAGATGCCACAAACACCATTAGTCTTTTGTGAGATTTTTGATGTTTGGGGTATTGATTTCATGGGACCCTTTCCTAGTTCGTTTGGGAATTTATACATTTTACTTGCGGTGGACTACGTTTCCAAATGGGTGGAAGCGAAGGCCACCAGAACTGATGATTCCCGAGTGGTAGCAGGTTTCTTGAAGGAGAATATCTTTTCTCGTTTTGGGATTCCAAAGGCTCTTATCAGTGACCAAGGTACTCACTTTTGCAACAAGACGGTGAGTGCACTTTTAAAGAAGTACCATGTCACTCAACGAGTCTCAACTGCTTATCACCCCCAATCCAATGGACAAGCTGAGGTGTCCAATAGGCAAATCAAGGGGATTCTGGAAAAGACGGTGGCTCCTAATCGGAAGGATTGGAGTCTAAGGTTGGATGATGCACTTTGGGCGTATAGGACCGCCTACAAAACTCCAATAGGAATGTCCCCATATCGACTTGTGTTTGGGAAGGCTTGTCACCTTCCGGTGGAGTTAGAGCACAAGGCATGGTGGGCAGTGAAAAAATGCAACATGGAGTTGGATGAGGTAGGCGACTTTAGGAAGTTGCAAATCCAAGAGCTTGAAGAGATACGCCGGGATGCGTATGAGAATGCGGTGATCTACAAGGAAAAGACGAAGGCTTGGCACGACAAGAACATCTTGAGGAAAGATTTCAAGGTGGGAGACAAGGTCTTGCTCTACCAATCTCGTCTTCAACTTTTTCCGGGTAAGTTGCGATCCCGGTGGAATGGCCCGTATGTTGTTCCTCGCGTCTTTCCTCATGGCGCCGTGGAGTTGTTTGACAAGGACAACCACAACGTCTTCAAGGTGAATGGTCAAAGGTTAAAACCTTACCATGAGGGATTCACCAAAGTGTCTTTAGATGAAATGGCTCTAGAAGAGCCAACTTTTGAAAATTGAAGACGGGAAACCAAGTCGAGCCACGACTCTAACCAAGGCGCTGCTTGGGAGGCAACCCAAGGTATTCTTCTTTTCCCTTGAATTGCATTTTCTTTTTTATTGTTTTGTTTTCTATTTTCTAGGAATTCAAGACGAGAAGACGATGGTCGTTTGCTACTAAAGGAATTGACGGTTCTTCTTTTCGTTTATCTAAAAAAAAAAAAAAGAGAGAAAAGAAAAAGGAATTGACGGTTCATCTTCTACCCTTCTCCATCTCAGATTTCATCTTCTACCCTTCTCCATCTCAGATTTCATTTTCTACCCCATCTACGTACCCCACTTCCCATCCCCACCAATAAAACCCTAACTACCACTTCCACCATTCTCTACCTCCCACCATATAAAATCCTCCCACCTCCCACTTCTCTTTCCCAACACCAAAACCACCACACCTTCCCTCTCCTCCGCACCACACCTCCGGCAACCGCGACCACCGCCGGGATCTGACCCTCCCGCGGCTCTAAACCCGCGCCCGCGGCTTCGCCCTGCCAAGAAGCTCTCTGCCTCGCAGAAACCGCACCCGCGGCTCCCTTCTCGCCAGAAATCAGAAAACGCGAAAAACCGCGCCCGCGGCTTTAGCCTCTGTCGTCAATTTTTGCTGATTTCGGTAAGCTTTTCCGACAACCACACTCATCGTTGTTGATTTTCTTACGCCTCGGGGAGGGCTATTGCTATTGTGCTGCTGCTGCTTGGTATCTTTGTTGTGTTGCGGATTTGTGGTAGAATTCGGTTTGTGTAGACATTTTGATGGCTGGAGCAGGGACGTCTCGAGGCCACAAAAATGATTTGTGACAACAGAAGGTTCAGGCTAACTTAGCCTTTTTAAGGGCTAAGTAGTGTATCGCCACGAGATTTTTCCATCGACGTACGCTCGATGATTTGGGTATGACTGCGTGCACTGAGGCCATGTTTGAGCACACAGGGTTGCATGGTTTCTTGTTCAGGTCAGCTCCCACTCATGCCGAGGCCACATATCAGTTTCTGGCGAGCCTCAAGTCCAAGACCATCTCTGAGACCACATTCATCTCAGCCATCCAGTTCATTTACAATGGACGATCCTATACGGTTCAGGCTGAACAACTGCGCACCATCTTGGGAATCTCTCAGGTTCCCTCTGAAGATTATGACACTGCAGTTGGTGACAGCTCTACACAGGTCTGGTACACGTGGACGGGACAGGTTCGGGACTCCCATGGTAATGATTATAATGCTAAGATGTCCCATCCATGTCTCCGCCTGACACAGCGGGCTCTATCTATGGCCTTCTTTGGGCTTTCTGAGGTGAACAAGGTGCCTGCTTACCAGCTGAAGTATCTCTATGCTCTTATGCCGGAATGTCAGGTGATTCCGGATTGGCTCTCACTGTTTGTTCACTCCTGCAAGACAGCCCGCTCGAAACCAAGGGGTCAGATTGCTTTGGGTGGCATGATCACCCTCATCTTAGAGGTTGTCGTCCCCGACTGGGAGACTCTTGACTGCGTAGGTAGTCCGGACCCCTCAATGGGTCCCTATTTGCTGGATGCCACATTTCTGCAGACTCGACTTCGGTGGCTCAAGTCTGTTACAGTCGATGCGGACGAGCGTATGTGGGTTTGGCTAGGTCCTCTCGAGATTGCTCTCACATAGGACTTTGCTTATGGGCCAGCACATACTTTCAGGATCAACCCTATACCCGCTCCCCCTCGTGCAGCTGCTCGACGACGAGCTCGAGGTGGGATCAGCATCCAGGAGCCGGTTCAGCAGCCGGATCAGCAATCCGTTGACCTTGATGATGAGGATGATGATGACTTCCAGGAGCCTCCCCCTCGATTTCAACCTCAGAGGCAATGGGGGGAAGGCTCATCATCTGCAGCCCCTGCTGACATACCTTGGGAGCAGCGTCTATTCGAGCGGATTGAGTTTGTCTACCAGTCGGTTCAGACGGTAAACCAAAATGTTGAGAGGCTGCAGCAGTCGGTGGATGACTTGCGGCTCGACATGCAGGCTCGTTGGCCCGACTATCCAAACCGGGATGACCCGGATCAGTGAGCTTCTTTCTCTCTTCCTCGTTATTTTTCTATGTCTTACACACTGGGGGCATTGTGCACTTCAAGTATGGGGGAGGGGACTTAGTTCATTGCTTATCCTAGAGTAGTTTCATTTCCTTGTTATTTCCCTTCGGTTTTTTGAATTTGGTTTGTACTTTGCATGGAATTAAAAACAGAAAAAGCCACAAAAATACGAAAAAAGGCAAATGAAAATCCTGGGATGGAAAAATCCATGCAATAAGCGGGTAGTTCGGCTTGCATTAGGCTTGGCAAAAAAGGACTTGAGGGCGGTAAGGAATGGTGAGATTGAAAATGAAATGAGTGGCTAGGTGAAAACCTTTCGGGGCGCCTAGGCAAAATGAGTGAAATGAGTGTCTTAGGACAAAAATTTTTGCATGTTAACAACTATGGAGGACCAAATTGATAGATTTCTTTCTCATCATATTGTTTGTATACTAAATGTGTTAGTGATTTGTAGTTTCTTTCTTTTTCATACTTCCTGAGATCTTTGAGTGATTATTGTAAAAGAGTAAGTTTCTTTTAGCTTACTCGGGGACGAGCAAGGTCTAAGTATGGGGGAGTTTGATAAGCGGTGTTTTACATACCGCAACTATGGATTATTAGCTAGTTTTGTATAGGATTATGTTATTTGTTTCTATGTAATCTGTATCATGGAGTTGTTCGAGAGAAGATTTACATACGAGATTCCAAGAGATGATACGAAGCATTGGAAGCATAAAGAAGAAGCTGCTGAAGACGAAGACAAAGACGAAGACTTGAAGAAATCAGTAGCTGCTACCTCAGACGACACAGCCGCACCCGTGGGTCTCAAGCCGCACCCGCGGGTTTCACCCTCAGCCAAGGATCCGAGAAAGCACAAGCCGCGCCCGCGGGTCCCAAACCGCGCCCGCGGGTCCCAAACCGCGCCCGCGGCCCTCTGCCATCCTGAAATTCTGGAGAATCCAAAACCGCGCCAGCGGATCTCAACCCGCGGGTGCGGTTCCTCGACAGAAGAATCAAATTAATGTCTTCGCCATTTGAAGTAATTTGTGTTCAATTCTGTAACTTTCCACATGTTTTTATTAACTTAATTTGGCTGTTACAATGGCTGATGACTATTTAGGTTGTGGATGATCATCCTTGAGGGGATACCTTTTGTTTACTTAAGTTTTTGGAGAGTTTTTCACAAAACTTATGAGTTGCTAAAGTTCCTTTGTTTCACTTGGCGTTTGAAGCTTTTGGATTCAACAAGTTGTGAGTTTATCCTTTCCCTTTGTCTACTCTTTGATTGTCTCAACTCTCTTGTTTGTATTGTCCATGAACTAGATTTACTACTTTAGACTGATCACCTAAGTTAGTTTTATCTTATTCATATTGCTAGAGTTTGATACTTCTAGTTGAATTATCATACTTGTTGTGTAGCACAATCTATTTGCATGAACTAGTTGTGATTGTTATTAGAGAAGAGAATTGAGTACATGTCGAGTATCCGACTAGTTGTCCATGATATTGCATGTATCTATCTATTTCTGAATGCATTGCTACTTTGTTATTGAACTTTGATAGTTTCAAGGTTATAATCGAGTAAGGGTTATTAGGACTAGTTGGACTAATAACTATTCAAGAACATGAATTAGAACGATCACTTGAGAACTTGACATAGGGATGAAAAAGATTCTAAGATCAACTTGTTAATCTAATTGTGGATAATCGCTAAGTGGAACACTTAGCTTAATATTGTTATAACCAAGTTGACATTCGATACTTCGTATCAAAACCATTAAACCCCCCCCCCCCCCCCCTTTGGTTACGTTTATTGGTTAGTCATTGTGATAACTTAAGAATTTGATAAACTGATTCTCTTGGGATTCGACCCTTGCTTGCGCACTATATTACTTAGTTTGCACGTTAGGATTACTTGACTTGGCACACGACAAATTCGCCTCGTCAGCTGCTGACAAGGAGGATTTCTCTTTTCATCCAAAATGTAAGGGCCATTAGTTGGTTGATATTACCTTTGTTGATGATCTCTTACTCTTTTGTAAAGATTATGTCTCTTCCATTAAGATTCTGAAGGAATGCTTGGATGAGTTTGGACAAGAGTTTTGTCTTACTTTTAATATTCACAAGAGTGATGTGTGTTTGGGAGGATTGAGTATAGAGGAGGAGGAGGAGATCATGCATATTCTCCAATTTAAAAAGGGGGAGTGCCCTATTACCTATCTTGCCATCTTGGTATGTCATTGGTGTTTTTCTGACTTTCTGGTCCAAAGGTGTACGTGCTTATTCTGGATGAAGTGATAAGTAGGATTGAGGCTTGTTGTAGGAGTTATTTATGGGATGGGAAACTGGATAGTAGAAGGAGTCTTGTTGCTTGGAAGAGTGTGGCTAGGCCTTTAAATGAAGGAGGGCTTAATATCAAAGAGATTCTATCATGGAACAAATATATGTTGTTCAAATTGATTTTTGATATTCAGATGGGAAGCAGGAACCTTTGGATAGTGTATGATGAGAAATTTCTTCTTAAAGGAACTAATATATGGAGCAGAGAAGAAAATCTTGTGATTCTTGGATCTTTAGAGCTCTGATCAGAATTAAGGATGAGGTGAACATGAAACGGCACAAAACTAGTGATAATTCTTTGAATCCTGGAGGTGGCTTTATCAACCTTAATCTAGTAACAAAAAGGGAAAGTAAAATTCATTGTTCTAAAGTGTATGATCTGATTCGAGAGGTTCACCCTGTCGTGGACTGGTGAAAAGTGTTATCGGGTGGATGGACTCCTAGAAAATGGAGTGTTATTATTTGGCTTGCTGCACAAAATAGACTGCCAACTTTTGATAGATTGATGCTATGGGGATTAATGCAGGTTAACAAATGTGTTTTATGTGAGAACCAAGAAGAGTCTGTGAATAATTTGTGGTGGAGATGTGAGTACACTGATGCTGTTTTAGTAGAGGTTCTCTCTTGCATGAATTCAAGATTCATGCCTAGAGGGATTGATGACTGACTACTTTTTCTTGCTAGAGACAGAGGTAAGCAAAAAGCTGAGTATAAGGTTAGACATATTGCCTTTAGTGTTGTTATTTACTTCACTTGGAGGGAAATGAACAATAGACTTTTTAATGATAGGAAGACTGACGGTGATTTGTGTGTTGTTGAGGTGATTAATGATTGTAAGAGGAGGATTGGTGTTAAGATCAATGGTAATTCTAGAAGAGATGACAACTTGAGGCAGAGACTTAGAATTTAAGAACTGTAGGGATGTGAGTGGTAGGCTTCTTGTTAGTTTTTGAGTGGTTTTTCTTTGTGCATTTCTTGAGACCTTGATTTTTAAGGTTCTTTGAGTTTTGCTTGGTATAAGGGTAGTTATTTTTGGTGTGTATATAGAGGACGTTGAGCCTTTTTCCCTACCTTTCAATATAATGTATTTTAACCCAAAAAAAGTTTTGGCTTGATTTTGTTAAGTTTCGGTTCACTTTTAACTGAATAAACTAAATACAAAAATTATTTCAAAAAATTATAAAATAATTCGAACTATACCATATACAAATGACTTTTAAAATATTTTATAAGAAAACTTAGAAATTATAACTTAAAAATAATTAATTATTTTTTTATAAAAATATTTAATTTAACCGAAAAGAAATAAAACAAACCTAACTCCTAAAAAATATTGATTTGGTTTCGGTCCAAAACCAAGTTAAAACCAAAGTTGGAACAACCGAAGATTTTAGACTTCAATTGTTAAATTATAATTATTTGTATCTCTAGTTTTAATAACTAACTAGTGTAGGCCCCGTGAATATCACGGGATTATAAGCTTACATTAATATATATAGAATGCTTAAAATTTCTATATCGTTAAAATAAAAAGTAATTTATAGTTATATTTGTGAAAAAACAAAAAAATGTTATAGAATATACACTAATATATCATATACTCAACCAAAACACCATTAGATAGTCTTAGATAAACATAAGATATTTTTTACACATTTTACATCTAAATTTCCTATTTTTACGAAAACATAAATAGAATCAATAAGAAAAAAATTACTTGTAACAAATAGTATATTAACATATAGCATGTAAATATATATGGATGGACTTCATTACACGAACTTAAGTCTTTTTTTCTTCCTTGACATTTCGCATAGTTATATAAGTTTTGTATATTCACATGCGAAGTGCACAAAACAATCGAATATAAATTTAATATGTATACGATCACCATATAATACGGAGTAGCACAATATAAGGATAAGGAAGGCAAAAACCTTTAATATAATAAAATATGACTAACACATAAGATTCACCTACAATTAATTAACAATGATGAATTTGATGATAAGGTTATAAAAAAGGAAAAGAGTCATGTAATAATACTTGTTAAAATGATAAATGAGAATGAATGTGGAGCCTTGGATCAAAAGAGATCCAAGAGCCCATATGATGACACGTGGCACCCCTTGTCCCCACCGCCGGAGAACCGTCGGACCGCCGCCGGAGAACCGCCGGACCGCCGCCGGAGAACAGCCGGACCGCCGCCGGACCATCTTTGATAAACATCAAGTGTTCATAAATGTTCATCACATTCTACTTAAATGTTCATCAATTTTTGATGAACATCAAGTGTTCATAAATGTTCATCACATTATACTTAAAAGTTTTCCAACTGAATGTTCATCACATTCTACTTAAATGTTCACCAATTTTTGATGAACATCAAGTGTTCATAAATGTTCATCACAATGTTCATTTGTACATACTCTAATGAATGTTCATCACATTATACATAAAAGTTCACCAATTGAATGTTCATCTAAATGTTCATCATCTCATACTTAAATGTTCATCATCTCATACTTCAATGTTCACAAGAATTTAATAAAATGTTCATTAGCCAAAGTTCATTACAATCGAGTTAAATGTTCATCAAAATGTTGATAAATGTTCATCTTCTCTTACTTAAATGTTCATCAAACATCACTTTAATATAATTTCGAGTAGAAAAACACTTGATCTTTATAAAAAATTACCTAAATGTTCATCATCTCATACTTAAATGTTCATCAAACATCCTTAAATGTTCACAAGAATTTAATAAAATGTTCATTACTCAAAAGTTCATTACAATTAGCTTAAATGTTCATCACGTTGTTCATAAATGTTCATCAAAATGTTTATAAACGTTCATTTTGATATACTCTACTGAATGTTCATCACATTTTAATGTTCACCAACACAATGTTCATCACATTATAATTAAATGTTCATCACGTTGTTCATAAATGTTCATCAAAATGTTTATAAACGTTCATTTTGATATACTCTAGTATATGTTCATCACATTTTAATTTCATGTTCACCAAGAGAATGTTCATCACATTATAATTAAATGTTCATCACATTATATCTAAATGTTCATCACATTATATTTAAATGTTCACCAATTTGAATTAGACTTAAAATTTTCATTTTATACTTTAACCTTTTCATTTATTATTGGACCACCGCCGGACCGCCGCCGGACCTCCGCCGGACCGCCGGACCGCCGCCGGACCTCCGCCGGACCTCCGCCGGACCTCCGCCGGACCTCCGCCGGACCGCCGCCGGACCTCCGCCGGACCGCCGCCGGACCTCCGCCGGACTTCTGATCGCCGGACAACCACCGGGTGGTCGCCGGGAGGTCGTCGGACCACCACAACTACCCCCACTTGTAGTGGGGGTAACTAGTTTAATCTAAGCTATTGGATGCTAAGGCATCCAATGGCTTAGATTCATTCTTATTTATCTCTAAGAGAGGGTTTATTATGGGATTCTCACCCTATAAAAAATCAACAATAAGTAGAAATAAATTTTACTAATACATATAATAAGAGAAAAAACTTTTAATGGATTTTTAATTTATAGGAATAACTAAACTTAGGACGAAGAATCCCTTCTTAAATATATTGAAAATTTGTTTTGACCAAATAAATAGAGAAGTTGAGATAGTATTGAGGTATTTTTTTATTTAGGTGAGGAAAATTGCTATTTTTTATAATTATTTTTATCTTTGCTAAAATAGTGAGGTGGCGCTGAGGTGTCACAATTTTTTGTGAAGGTTTGGCTTCTCCCTTATATTGTAGTTAGGTAGATATATTGAATAATTACTATCACTGTTTTCAACAACAAAAAATTTACGTATAAAGTTAATATATTAAGTTGAAAATTTAGCTATTAAAAATTTAATTATGATATATTGAAGTTATTATACTTTAATCAAGTTATATACATACCCTTTATGAAATAAAGTATGTTATTTATCTCGTGTTTTTGGACAATCTCGTACTTCCGATCGAGTTGGGATCTGGTAGTATCAGATCTTTGGAAAAATTTGGATCAAATGAGTGGATTTCGAACGAACAATAAGAAACTCTCATGTCAGACACGGAAATTGCGCTAGTCTATCTATACATATACTAAAGCAGAACGGTGTTTTGCTACATGTTGTCTTTACGTTCAATTGGCCTATGTCAGCCTCTGAGCTATGTCATCTCATCTTCCACGTCACCGCCACGTCATTCATTTTTATCTTATGTATATATATATCTTTCAAAAATATATTAAATAAGGAAATAACCAAAGGCTCATATAATTGAAATAAATTATTTTCACAAATTATTTTACTAAATAAAAGAATTTTAATTTTTTAAGGGTCATATAATTGGAAATAATATCAAATATATCCATAATTGAAATTACGGGTTAAGATAGAAAAAATGATTTATAAAATGTATAAGTAACATGTTTTCTGAATAAATAAAAAAGAGGTGTGAATCCCATAATAAAATCTCTTATAGAGATAAATAAGAATGAATCTAAGTCATTGGATGTCAAGGCATCCAATGACTTAGATTAACCTAGTTACCTCCACTACAAGTGCGGGTAGTTGTGGTGGTCCGGCGACCTCTTGGCGACCACCCGGTGGTTGTCCGGTAGAGGTCCGGCGACGGTCCGACGGAGGTCCGGTGGCGGTCCGACGGTGGTCCGACGTGGTCCGGTGGAGGTCCGGCGGTGGACCAATAATAAATAAAAAGGTTAAAGTATAAAAATAAATGAAATTTTAAGTCTAATTCAAATTGGTGAACATTTAAATATAATGTGATGAACATTCTGTTGGTGAACATGTAAGTAACATGTGATGAACATTCTGTTGGTGAACATGTAAGTAACATGTGATGAACATTGTGTTGGTGAACATGTAAGTAACATGTGATGAACATTGTGTTGGTGAACATGTAAGTAACATGTGATGAACATTCAGTAGAGTATATCAAAATGAACGTTTATCAACATTTTGATGAACATTTATGAACAACGTGATGAACATTTCAGCTAATTGTAATAAACTTTTGAGTAATGAACATTTTATTAAATGTCCGTGAACATTTAAGAATGTTTGATGAACATTTAAGTATGAGATGATGAACATTTAGGTAATTTTTGATGAAGATCAAGTGTTTTTTTACTCGAAATTATATTAAAGTGGTGTTCCACATAAGTGGTGGTCCGGTGGTCCGACGGTGGTTTGATGGTGGGTTAGTGGTGGTGCGGTCGCGGTGGTCTGGTGGTGGTCCGGCGGTGGTCCGCCGTTTGTCCAAATAACATAACCATTTAAGTGTTATAAACTTGGTGAACAATTAAAAATAATTTGATGAACATTCAGTTGATGAACATTTAAGTATAATGTGATGACCATTCAGTTGGTGAACATTTTTAAGTATAATGTGATGAACATTCAGTTGGTGAACATTTAAGTATAATGTGATGAACATTCAGTAGAGTATATCAAATGAACATTTATCAACATTTTGATGAACATTTATGACCAACGTGATGAACATTTAAGCCGATTGTAATGAACTTTGAGTAATGAACATTTTATTAAATTCTTGTGAACATTGAAGTATGAGATGATGAACATTTAAGTATGAGATGATGAACATTTAGGTGATTTTTGTTGAAAATTAAGTGTGTTTTTAAAAGAAATTATATTAAAGTGGTGTTTCGCATAAGTGGTGGTCTGGTGATGGCTTGATGGTGGGTCAGTGGTGGTGCGGTGGTGGTCCGGTGGTGGTTCGCCGTTTGTCCAAATAACATTCAGTTGGTGAACATTTAAGTATAATATGATGAACATTCAATTGGTGAACATTTAAGTAGAATATGATGAACATTCAGTTGGTGAACTATAAAGTCTAATGTGATGAACATTCAGTAGAGTATATACAAATGAACATTTATGAACATTGTGATGAACTTTTATGAACAACGTAATGAACATTTAGTAATAAATAATTTTGAAATACTTGTGAACAAGTTTATATATCTTTGTGGCAATTTTATTCCGGCAAGGCCCAAAGGTGGACCGGCGGTGGTCGGAGGTGGTCCGGCGATGGTCGGAGGTGGTCTGGCGATAGTCGGAGGTGGTCCGACGAAGGTGACAAGGCATGACAAGGGGTGTCACGTGTCATCATATGGGCTCTTGGATCTCTCTTGATTCAATGGTTCACAGTCATTCTCATTTATCATTTTAACAAGTATTATTACATGACACTTTTCCATAAAAAAGAAGAAGATATATTTAGCAAAAAAAAATTAAATCTTAACTTATTCATTTTTCGGTCACATTTTTTCACCTCTTATTTGATAAAGGGAAATTAGATATGGAAAACGGGTCAAACAGGTCGGGTTTGGGTTCGGATGGAAAACGGGTTTGGGTTAAGCTAGTCGACCATTGGTCGAGTTTGGGTTGGGTCAACCCAGTGGGTTTCAAATGTTCGATAGTTTTATTGTAATACAAAAAATAATATTTAAATAATATTTTTATTTATTCAGAAATAAAATATGTGAAAATGGGTCCCTCAAAGAGTTTCGACAAGTACGGATCGGTTCAGGTTTGACCCGAACGACTTCATTGTTTGGTAACCTTTTGACAAGTCTACTTAGGATATAATAACATATAAATTCAATATTTTAATATAACTATTTGATCGGTTTCCCCGTGCTAGAAATATCTATATTGACAAAGAACTTCATCAGTAAATATTTGACGCTAAAAAAGATTAATTTTTATAAATTTCAATATTTCTCCTTTGGTAAAACAAAATTATATAATTATTATATCATTAGACAATAAACAACAAAATATCATACAGAGGTGTAACCTAAATTTACATAATACAATACGAAAATAAATAAAAAATCTCAATTTTTACTTTAGATAAAATTAATCTCAACTTTTAAATCAATAAAAAGTTAAGAACCCTAACTTAAAATTTATAAACCAAAAACAACCAAATTCCAATTTCAATTAAATATTTTTTAAATTCAAAGATGAATGTTTTGCAATGTACATAAAACTATTATTGTGTGTCATGCTATTATTGAATTTTCTTAATTTTTAATGAAAAAAGTCGTTTGATCTACATTTTGGTCTTCTGGTAAAAGTTGAAAATATTTTAATTAGTTTTTTCTAAACAATTAAAGTTTAAGCCCATATTTTTCCCGTGTCGTGTATGGATTTAGTATGTTTATGTACTTTATTATTTAATTTTTAAAATTATATTTAATTCTTTTAAAGATATAACAAAATAGTTGAACACGATAATAGATTTACAAATTATTATCCGGATTCAAAGTAAAATATAAGTGAAACATACGGGACAATATTACACATTCTATTTCATATTTATAGAGTACTAAACTTTTATTTATTAAAATTCATTTGGCCCGTGCGTAGCACGGGCACGAGGGACTAGTATATATAATTTTTGGGGGTATGAGAAAAATATTCACTAAAGATATTTACAAAGATATTAATCATTATATTCATCATAATTTTGGGTTTTTTGCTTAGCCCATCGAAAAAGAAGCCCAATATTAAAGTCCATATAGATCTTTTTTACTATAATAAATAAACAAATTATATTTCTTAAGATTCATAATTGGAAAAAATTACTATTAAAGATATTTATATCTTTTCCTTTACATACATATACCTCTTTTTATATTCAAAAAATAGACTTTATCCTTTCTTTATTTTATATAGTATATTTCTTTGTTTGATTAGGTTGTTTATAAATATATAAAAACAAGATAAGTCATATTAAAAAAAAAAAATTGAACTAAAATTATATATGTCATTGTAGATCCACAATATACTTTTATTAAAATAAAACCGTGTAGATAAAGATCTCGTAAGGATGAATCTTTAGATAAAGACTAAGGATGATGCACACAAACACTATAATTAATGCACACACACGTTATAACTCATGCACACAGTATTTTGTGATGCACACAATCTATTACACATGCACACAGTGTGTGCATTAGTTATAACTCGTGTGTGCATGAGTTATAACGTTTGCGTGCATCATCCTCAGTCCTTATCTAAGGAACCATCCTCACCGGAACTAACCCCTATATAAGTTACTATTTCGTATTATATAATGTCAGGCAAATTCAATATCGAGAAATAAATCACTATGAATTATTCCAAAGTATATTGTATTTTAATAAAACTATATGATATTTTTCTCATGCGTGAGAATTACATGAAAAACTACTATGTATTAGTATATTATTAACGAAAATAAGGTCCAAGTTATAAAGTGAAAAATATACCAATAACATTAGATTTATTAATTTAATTTTCAAAATATGATATATTTTGACTAAAGCCCGTGCATAGCACGGGCGAGAAAGAACTAGTCATAATATATATATTTTTTGGGGGTGGTTGAAAAATATTCACACAAGATAATCACAAAGATATTCATGAATATATTCGTTTTGGGTTGGGCTTATCCTTGGGCCACCGGAATAAAAGCCTAATATTAAAGTTTACATTTTTTAAAAAGAAATTTCCACATATATTTTTCAAACAAATCTATTACTATTAAATTAAAGATTATCTTTTAAGAAACTACATCAATCTATTTCCTAATAAAAATTTTATCTTTTACTAAGTTAAAAACGAAATTATATTTTATAAGGATTATATAATTGAAAAAATATTTGTAGGGGTGGTTGAAAAATATTCACACAAGATATTTTAAAAAGAAATCTCCACATATATTTTTCAAACAAATCTATTACTATTAAATTAAATATTATCTTTTAAGAAACTACATCAAACCATTTCCTAATAAATATTTTATCTTTTACTAAGTTAAAAACAAAATTATATTTTATAAGGATTATATAATTGAAAAAATATTTTTAGGGGTGGTTGAAAAATATTCACACAAGATATTTTTTCTTTATCCATCACACAAGATATTTTAAAAAGAAATTTCCATATATATTTTTCAAACAAATCTATTACTATTAAATTAAAGATTATATTTTAAGAAACTACATCAATATTTTTCCTAATAAAGATTTTATCTTTTACTAAGTTAAAAACAGAATTATATTTTATAAGGATTATATAATTGAAAAATATTTTTGGGGTGGTTGAAAAATATTTACACAAGATATTCATGAATATACTAATTTTGGATTGGGTTTCTCCTTGACCCATATAAAAAAAGGTTCACTCAAAAATAAAATATTGCCTTTTATAATGGACAATAATAAAACTAAAGGATATAATAAAAAAAATAACGATAAATCAAATTAAGAAAAATGATATTTTGTGAACATGATAAATAATATTTTAATAGAAATAATTTTTTTTAAGGCTCATATAATTAAAATAAACAATTTTTCACAAATTATTATACTAAATAAAAGAATTTCAATTTTTTAAGGGTCATATAATTGTTAATATTATCAAATATATGCATAAATAAAATTTTATTTCGATAAAATGTATTATAAACAAAATAAGCCAACATAAATCATATCAACTTAATTAAATTACGGGTTAAGATAGAAAAAATGATTTATAAAATGTATAAGTAACATGTTTTCTGAATAAATAAAAAAGAAGAAGATATATTTAATTAGCAAACACTTTTTAAATCTTAACCTCTTCATTTTTTGGTCACATTTTTTACCTCTTATTTGATAAAGGGAAATTAGATCTGGCAAACGGGTCAAACGGGTCGGGTTTGGGTTCGTATGGAAAACGGGTTTGGGTTAAGTGAGTCGACCATTGGTCGAGTTCAGGTCGGGTCAAACCAGTGGATTTCAAACAAATCTATTACTATTAAATTAAAGATTATCTTTTAAGAAACTACATCAATATTTTTCCTAATAAAGATTTTATCTTTTACTAAGTTAAAAACAGAATTATATTTTATAAGGATTATATAATTGAAAAATATTTTTGGGGTGGTTGAAAAATATTTACACAAGATATTCATGAATATACTAATTTTGGATTGGGTTTCTCCTTGACCCATATAAAAAAAGGTTCACTCAAAAATAAAATATTGCCTTTTATAATGGACAATAATAAAACTAAAGGATATAATAAAAAAAATAACGATAAATCAAATTAAGAAAAATGATATTTTGTGAACATGATAAATAATATTTTAATAGAAATAATTTTTTTTAAGGCTCATATAATTAAAATAAACAATTTTTCACAAATTATTATACTAAATAAAAGAATTTCAATTTTTTAAGGGTCATATAATTGTTAATATTATCAAATATATGCATAAATAAAATTTTATTTCGATAAAATGTATTATAAACAAAATAAGCCAACATAAATCATATCAACTTAATTAAATTACGGGTTAACATAGAAAAAATGATTTATAAAATGTATAAGTAACATGTTTTCTGAATAAATAAAAAAGAAGAAGATATATTTAATTAGCAAACACTTTTTAAATCTTAACCTCTTCATTTTTTGGTCACATTTTTTACCTCTTATTTGATAAAGGGAAATTAGATCTGGCAAACGGGTCAAACGGGTCGGGTTTGGGTTCGTATGGAAAACGGGTTTGGGTTAAGTGAGTCGACCATTGGTCGAGTTCAGGTCGGGTCAGACCAGTGGATTTCAAATGTTCGATATTTTTATTGTAATAAAAAAAAATTAAACAATATTTTTATAATATAATATTATTATATTATTATTATTTAATAAAATTCATTATTATTTTTAATTTAAATGAAAGAAAATATGTGAAAAGTGGATCCCTCGGGCCTCGACGAGTTTTGAGAAGTACGGATCGGTTCAGGTTTGACCCAAACGGCTTCATTGTTTGGTAAGCTTTTGACAAGTCTACTTAGGATATAATAACATATAAATTCAATATTTTAATATAACTATTTGATCTGTTTCCCGTGCTAGAAATATCTATAATGACACAGAACTTCATCAGTAAATATTTGACGCTAAAAAAGTTTAATTTTTTTATAAATTTCAATATTTCTCCTTTGGTAAAATAAAATTATATGATTATTATATCATTAGCCAATAAATTACTAAATATCTTACAAAGGTATTCTTTAGTAGTAACCTAAATTTACACAATACAATACGAAAATAAAAAAATCTCAATTTGTACTTTAGATAAAATTAATCTCAACTTTTAAATCAATAAAAAATTAAGAACCCCAACTTAAAATTTATAAACCAAAAACAAACAAATTACCATTTCAATTAAATATTTTCTAAATTCAAAGATGAATGTTTTTCAATTTACATAAAACTATTATTATGTGTCATGTTGTTATTGGATTTTCTTAATTTTTAATGAAAAAGTCGTTTTATTTACATTTTGGTCTTTTGGTAAAAGTTGAAAATATTTTAATTAGTTTTTACTAAACAATTAAAGTTTAAGCTTATATTTTTCCCGTGTTGTGTATGCATTTAGTATGTTTATGTACTTTATTATTTAATTTCTCAAATTATATTTAATTCTTTTAAAGATATACCAAAATAGTTGAACACAATAATAGATTTAAAAAATTATTATCCGGATTCAAAGTAAAATATAAGTGAAACATACGAGACAATATTACACATTCTAATTCATATTTATAGAGTACTAAATTTTTATTTATTAAAATTCATTTGGCCCGTGCATAGCACGGGCAAGAGGGACTAGTATATATAATTTTTGGGGGTGGTTGAAAAATATTCACACAAGATATTCACAAAGATATTCATGAATATATTCATCTTCAGTTGGGCTTTTGCTTGGTCCACCGAAAAAAAGTCCAACATTAAAGTTTAGCTCGGTTGAATATATTCACAAGTCTCGGTGGAAATGGATTCCACCGTGATTCTGGAGCTTGTGACTGCTGTTGAGAGACCACCAGCGCTCCACCGGGTTAAAATCCTGAAAATCAAAACACTCCTCCAAGATCCCAACTGGAAGGTATGCATCAATTTTGTACCTCGACTCGGGAATCAAGCAGCGGATTGGATGGCAAAGTTTAGCTCTTCTTGCATAGGGAGATTTACTTATTTCATGCTCCCGCCTGAGGGTCTTACCTTGTTTATTGAGGCTGATAAACTCCTTAGCGAATTTGTTTAGTTTTTCACATTATAAATAAAAGGGTATAACCCTCCTTTTGCACCAAAAAAAGAAATTTTCACATATATTGGTCCGCCGAAAAAAGTCCAATAGTAAAGTTCACATCTTTCTAAAAGAAATGTTCACATATATTTTTTTAACAAATCTATTATAATAAATAATCATCATATCAATCTATTATAATAAATAATCATCATATCATATCATAATCGTAATATATATAATTTTTTGGGTGGTTGAAATATATTCACACAAGATAATAAAAAAAGATGTTACATTACTGATCCTTAATCTTAATCTTTTAATCCTTAATCAAAATATATTTTTCATATCATAATCCTCAATTTTTTATATATTTTCTAAATTGGTCCCTATCCTTATATATGTTCTATTTTAGTCCTTAACGTTTACAAATTTTACATTATTGATCCTTCCGTTAACTTGTCGTCAATATTCGTGCGTGGCAACTATTTATATGTTTTACTTCTTGTATTAAAACAATTATGCTCTACTGTATAAGGCCATATAAATAAATTTATACATTATAGTTTTATAAAAAAGGGTTAAATAACTTAGATGTAACTTAAATTATTGAGCATCATGTCTTCTTTTGAAAAAATTAAGGTTTACAAAATGGAGGAATAAAAAATTGGATGATATTAGAAAGATTGGGGACCAAAAAAAAATTGTATTTCTCCCAACCAGAGGGATTACTTTCAGGATCACCCAAAATAGGATGTGTAGTGAAATTTAATGTGGAAGAAGTTAATATAAAGACATTAAGTAGTGGGCAGTGTATTTATAATTTTCTAAACTTGTTAGTTGGAGTATACAAATAAGAAAAAAAGAAGGAAAAATATACCTACAAGAACTGTTATTAATCTTTTTTGACAAATTCGTTGGTATTTCTCCCTTATACACAATTTCTTCGATTTAGATTATAATTTTTTTTTATAGAGAACTTGTTTCTATTGTAAATTTTATCTCAATTAAAAGTAAATCATGTCAAGCTTATTAAAGATTGTAATTGCCCAATTTGTCATCAAATACGTACATACACATATATCTAACCATATAATGCCACATAATCTAACACAAACAAGAAGTTAACAGAAAATATATCAGAAGGACCAACGACGTCAAAACCTGTAAACGTTAAGGACTAAAATAGAAAATATATAAGATTAGGGACCGATTTAGGAAAGATAAGAAAGGCTAAGGACTAACGGTGTAATTGACTCATAGAAATAAAATAACTAGATAATAAAAAAGGATAACCTTACTCTATTATCTATAGAAATAAGATAAGTTTGATAAAATAAAATAAAAAATAAGATAAATTATTATATATAGTAAGACAAGTTATGATGACGATGAGATTAAATAATTTTTCTATCTTTAATATTAGTACTACTATATAATATTGAAACCACTGAATAGAAAATGAATCGATTCAAATTATTCTACTGGGATTCAATTCAACTCAACTCAAAGGAATCAACTCAAAAGCCGTAGAAATCAACTCAAAGGAATTCAAATTATTCTACTCAACAATGTCTTCAATTAAGGCTACGAGACGAGCTTCAAAAGAAATTAACTCTTGAATTAGACGAGGTTTGTGTTCCATTCGCTAAATTGTCTCCTAAATTGAGATCCACCATCAAGGTAATGGTGTGTCGAAAGTGGCGTGCAACCAACTTAGAGGGCACTTTCCATAGCACACACTTCATCCTGTCTGATAAGACGGTATATGTTTGGCACCCACATCAACACATGTATCCCCCTGAATACCTAAACACCCTTGACTTACCACGTATAGATGCTTCTTATGCTATTTTAAAAATTGCAAATACCAATAACTAAATGATAGTGACTAATGCTTTTATCCTATTACATGATGCCCCTCATATCCTATAGTTAAAGGTAGGGCTACCTGTTATGCTTTTCTGGAATGTGAATCCCTCCCAAGGATTGTTCAACGAAACCAAACTGATAATTACACGCCTTGGTGAATGGGACACTGAAGCTGAAATAATAACGGGAACATGGGTTGGAAACAAAGTGCTAATTCCCAGAATAACGTGAAGTTCAACCCAATCCAAGTTGCTTTTTGTTATGAAACGTCATATGTTTCCTATAAAACCATGTTTTGCAGTGAGTATTAACAAATCTCAGGGACAATCACTAAAGTATGTAGGGTTATATTTACCTAAGCCGGTTTTCTGCCACTGATAACTCTATGTAGCAATTTCAAGAGTAACAGACCCAAAGGGCCTGAAGATAATGTTGTTGCAGAGGGGGAAACAACCTAAGAGTTACACTCAAAATATAGTGTTCCACGAGGCTTTCAACAACGTCACGTCACAGATGTAAGTAAGAAGCAAACACTGAACCACTATACTCCTATTTCTATTGAATTCTTAGCTAAGAAAACATTTCAAATATGTAGATTTCGGATCATTGTATATTAAGTTTTGTTTCCTACAAGCATAGCATTCAACAACAAGAAGAAGATCACAGAAGGCCTACAAGACAAACCACAAGATACTACATATCAGATGAAAGGTTAGGGTGTTTCAATAATTTAACATTTAACAAAAGAAGGATTAAAGTTTTAATAAACATTGTGATTATTAACATATTAGTTATAAATTTCATTTTTTAAACCCTTTATAAATTAACTAATATGAAAATCCAGCAGCTACGAATGAACTGAGACAAAGCAAAAACACACCAAATAAACTTACAACTTCCATTAGGATTTGAGCTTCACTATCTGGAATGTGAACCATGAGATCAAATCCTTCTTTTATCCCGACGACTTCTTCCACTGAATATGAGTTAGGCTATTCACTATCAGAGGTTCCTGTGAATCAAAAGAAAACAAATGTCAACCCAAAATCAAAAAAATAAGTAACTTGACAACCAATATGATTGAGATCTCTGAGACAGAAAGTTGAACGAGGGTCAGTTTGAGGAGTTGGCACACAAATGAAGGAGCCTAATGGAAGTAAGGATCTGATCCCCCATGTTAACAATAAAAGTTTGTCTAATTGTCAGCGAGGTATTCATGCAATACCATGACTAAAAAAAATAAGATCATAGTTCTTGACTCTTAATCCGTATTACAAACTTATTCAACCTTTTAACGGAAGCAAACAACAATAGTACTTTTATTTAGAAACCAAATATAGATTCCTCAACAAGGGTCTTCACTTTCCGGTATTATTTCCTAAACAATGAAACTTTACTGAAAAATCCAATCCAACTCCAATATGATTGTCATCACTTTTGTGTATCTGATGTCTTTTTTGCGGAGAGATTAAGATCATTTTTATGCCTTTTGGGTGTACTTTGTATCAATCTCTTTCATTTTGCTTAAGCTCAAAGAGTTATAAAGCATGGCACGAAAGGTCATCTCATCCATGAAAGGAGGCTGTGAGAAAGAAGGGTTACCTCCAAGGGATCTGTACGTGTCATGAGCTCCTGATGTGTATGACCCTCCACCATCTTCTGTATCACATCTAACAAAGAGAAACATCACACCATCAAATAGGAGCAACAAAAAATATGCGAAGGGGAAACAGGAAAGCAAGACCAACTCACAAGGGAGTCGTAAGAGAGACAAGAAGCATCATCACCGAAACGGAGGTGAAAAGGATGAACCATCTCTTGGTCCTGCATTTGCTGCAAGGGACTGAAAAATTGATATCAAGGCCACACAAAAAAAAGTGCAAAAGAACCTAAACTTGTCAGAAACTCCAATCACGGGGTAATATTTTCCATAGCACTTAATCAAATGCCAAAAAAATCAACTTTCACCCCAACTTTCTTAGCGGCATTTTGTCAAACATCTTAAATGCATCAGAATCTCCAACTCATTTCGGATCAGAGGAGGACAAAGAGGGTAACCGGGTGTTCGTTCTCAAGCACTGGAATAATCGAGACCGCCTCCTTTAACATTTTTTTCTCTAGCAACTCCAATCGAAGGTATCCTTAGTACGCAAGAATTAATTTTGAAGGTTGTACGCTTCATTTAATAGAGAATTGACAGCGGGAGTACTAGAAGGAGCTTTCACGCTTTTTTAGACAGCTCAACCCCGCCAACAACTCATTTGTGAAGCAAGGAGGATCATAAACACGACCTTAAAATAGCAACAGTGAAGTGATGAGTGGCGGTCGGTCAGACGAAGATTAACGCGGGCGGGCTACAACAAAAACACGGTATGAGAAAAGCAACAGTGAAGAGGAGATCGTGAAGCAAAGAGGAAAGTACAGGAGGAGAAAAAATGATTGAATTTAGTGTAACCAAAGCTTTAAAATGATTGAATCTGCACCCTAACCCTAAAATTTCACCCAACTTCCTACTCCACATGTATGTCTCTAAGGATGCAGTGAGCGGAAGAAATGCGCGTAAGGGTTCATCTCACTGAGCCCCATCAGTAGTTGATTGATCGTTGGTCGTAATTGCTCAAATGTTTTAGGAGGTCGCAGAGGCTTTGAAGAAGAGGAGACATCGTCATTATAATCTCGAGCAGGTGAGCACTTTGGTTTCCTATCTTTCTTTTGTTTATGTTTTTGTTTTAGTTAGGCTTGATAAGAGTTATAGGGAAAAGTACTGTTTTTAGCTGAAGTATTTGATTCGGATTCAAAATTTGTTTCTGAAGTGATTACAAATTTTGTTGAAGTTGTCTGTTAGTTTGTAATAGAACTCACGAAAATATATAATTGCTTGTAAACTACATCAAACCACTCTATAATGTTTGATTGTGTGTTTGCTTGGGTTTGATACCGTACACAAAATTTTCAGTGTGCACCCTTCTTTGTTGAGGGAGTTTGTACGTTTAGGGGTGGATTTGGAGGTTGTTCAGGGTTCATCTCTGTCGTTCTCTCTTCCACTTATCTCCCAACGACCACTACTCTGGTAAGGAGTCCCCCATTTTGAGGACAATAATGAATTGTTAAGCTTATGTGTATGTTGAAATTTGTTCTTCTCATCTTTCCCATCTCGGTTTATTCTCGTTTTCTATGATATAATGATTTGTTATCGATGAACTTCTCTTGATTCTTTGACTTTGCAATTTTTTTATGGTTCTTCTCATCTTTCTGAGCTTATGTATATGCTGATTTTTTTTACAAAATTGAATCTAGGAGAATAATTGAGGTGTTTCACAATTGAATCTGATCATTTTACTTATGAATTGAGATTGGCTTGAAATTTTTGTGTATGATTGGATTTCTTGGGCCTAATTTACTGTAGTTGTTATGCAAATTGGATGTGAGATGTCTGAGATGATATTAAATTAGAGGAAAATTTGATCATGTGATTTGTTGACATCTTTACACTTTTGTCTTGAGGATTATGAAGCACTCATAGATTTGTGTTGACTTGATTTTCTTTGTTCTTTTTACAAATTGATTGCGTATGATGGTGAATTCTATCAACTTCATCTTTCTCTCCTTGACATCCCCTCCTCCTCTACATTCTTCTATTTCCATTATTCTATCAGACTCCCTATGCAAACAAAAACCACATAATTTCCTCCAACCATGAACACAAGGTCTCCTCTATCTTATGTATTTGTTCAATGCTTTAATAACTCCTTTCTATTGCTTAGATGAAGAAAAGACTCTTTTTTATTTTTTCTTCCTGGTGTCTTGTAGAATAAATAGATGGCTCCTTGATTTTTTTTTTCTTACTAGAAGAACTTCAAGGCATTTGAAAATATGACGATTCTTTCCAAACAATTAGTAGAAACGAAGTGTAATCTTGGTTCCAACATTTCCTAGTCACTTTCTCTCATCATGGTCTCTTGTTGCTAAAATGGGGACCTCAAAGAGAGAGCTTGGGAATCTCAAGGAAGCCTGAATGGTACTGTACACCTCTGAACTCAATGCTTCTTGTAGTTAAAATTGTATTATGATTGATTACTTTAAAGTCATATATTAATGACTACTCATTATGAAACAGATATCCAAGTCTCGGTTATTTTAGAGCCAACACTTTTGTTCAAGTTCTTGTATCTATGGGTTGTTCTATATATAATTTCTAGATTTTTCATACATTTGGTGCTTTACTTTTAATCTGACAAGCTTTCAACTACGGAAATTTCTTTCATCTAGGCTATGCTCTTTTTCTTATGTTTTTGCTTATAAGTTTCAGGAATTCTGTTCTGGTCTTGTACTTGTCAGTTTATCTATTTGAATTTGTTGTTTCAAAATTCGATAAAAATTGTGCGTGGTACCAATGTTTAGCGATCAAAAAGAAAAGAAATCAACTCAAAAAAAAATTAGGGCAAGTTCCACAAGTTTTAAGCTTCTTTTAATAGCTTCTTAGTCATAACTAAGTTTCTGAAACTACATTATTTCTAGCTTGCTACTCATTCCAGTGCAACATAGACTACATTATTTCAACGTCCAGTATTCCATATTGGTTTCTACAAAGACTTTTTAGTTTTTGCCACTCATTCCTTCTCACTTACCCAGTGAATGATCTATAATTCACATGAAGTTGTTGAATTGTTTCATTACCGTGGATCAATTCAGTGGAGAAGCTATGCATGTTACCCTTCCTCTAGACGAGGATCATGTATTTTTGTAATGATTTAATCCACTCAATCTTTCACTAAGTATCCCGTATAAAGTTCTTTTAATATTTTTTGAACTTGAGATTTATTTTGTAGTAGGGAGGTTACAAGAGTCAAGCATAACATATGTTCTTTTATGCGGTATAACAAAAGTAAGCTCCACCTTGTGCAGATGAAGGATGTCTTAATTGGAATGAAAGTTGGAGGTAAAATGTACATGATTGTGGAGTTATCTTAGGGAGTAAAACTCTTGGTTTAAGCTAATATGGTTATCTTCTCTGTAATGCTCTGAACTTTACTTTCTTCTGAACCAAGATCAGATGGTCTATTAAAGAGTACTAATAATTTTTCAGTGTCCTTCTTCTAAATTCATAAAGATGTTGTCTTGATTGTCTCTGTTTATGTTTTAGGAAAGAGAAGAGTGTTGATACCACCCTCACTAGGATACATCAACGAATGCTTAAAACCCATCCCCGATGAGGTTAGTTGGTTGATTTCCATACTTTAATGTTTCCGGCTCAGTTTAATTTACTTATCTACTGTCTTTTCTCTTGATGCAGTTTGGCCCTCGCCGTAGTCTTTTATCACATGCAAGTGAGCCTTTAGTGTTCGAGGTGCGGCTGTTGAAAGTCTTGTGAGATTGGCTATGTACAAATAAATCTTGCAAGCTTGCTTATGACAAATAAAAGGAGAAGGCAAATGGTCATGACTTACTTTAATCTGCAAGAAAAAGAAGCAGTCTTGAATATGAGTGTGGATGCATCCCATTCTAGCTACGTACTAATCTCGTCTATTCTTTTCACAGGCCAAGGCAAGGAAGAAATAACAAAGACTCGATTTCGGTATGCGTTCTTTTGTGTGCTCTTTTTAGTCTTGAATAAATCATTGTTTATTGTTGTGTTTTAGAGGCTGATATCGAGGCAGGAGCAAAGAAGAACCTGTTTAAAGCTTCAATTTCGTTATGCTTTCTTTGTATACTAATATGAATGAAAGTCTGATAACCTCTCGCCTTGATTGTCAATGTAAATTCAATTCAGTTGATTTGTTGCAGGACAACTGAATTATCTGTTAATGATGGTTCCTATATTAGATTTTGGTTCACATTCATCTGTTTATTTCTCTATATACATATGTAGATGATCATTGATTTTTTATAAGATTTATACAACAAACTTTTGCTGCATGAATTACCTTTTGCTACATATGCTCCCTTAATTATGCTAGAGCCTTCTCATAAGTATGCTTGTCGCCATGGTGAATATGCACAAAAACATCCCTCTCTTTTATTGCCGAATAACCATAATCTTATAATTGGGTTTGTGGTTGCTTTGAATTGATTACATACTTACATGGTCAAGCTTGGAGGAAAGTATATGAATCAATGGCTAAATAATTTTGCATTATGTTAGCAATGAGAGTTTTAGAAACAAAAAATATGCTTATTTTCGAACATGTATTTATGAATCTTATAAAGATCAATGCATTATGTTATCATACAAATAAGTACTGTTACTCGATCTGCAGCAATACCATGTGTTTGAACAACATAAAACATAGGCTGAGATATTTATACAGTTTCTGTAGTGAAAGTACAAGAATCGATCGCTGAATAAGTTGCAACTGGTTATTGCATATCTGTATCTAGGTTGTCTAGGCACGATATTGACTATCTAATTTTCAATACAACATTCTCCAAATATTCATTCAGACATTTTGACAAACACATGATGCGCGAACTGCTGCAGGTCTGAGTTCCAACTTTCAAATGGCTGTATTTTTCGAAAATGAACATACAAAAAATAGGCTAATGGTGGATTATATTATGCTTGCTTTTATGATGGCACTGTAGTATGTTTGCTTCATTTTTTTTGTTCATAGCCCGAAACCATTTTTTCTCCTGTAAAATTGTTTTTGTATTAATGATTTGAGTGGTTGAAACAAAGATTTGAATTGGCATTCATCAGGGTACACACAAGAAACGAGCATTGTAGAATGAAAGCTAAGATTTGTTTGATTATCTCATATGCATATCAATTAAGATTTTTAGTGTGGAGCTAAGTTTAGTTTCCTGATCAATTTCCAACGTGCAGACAATTTGATTATCTTTGATTGAAATCATCAAACAATTGAGTTTCAACTTTCATAATCCTGTGTTTTTTGTATTCAAATTCTTTCAGTAGTTGATATACTTATAATGCGGGGAATTTGATATAATGAAGTATAGAATGGAACATTTACGCTACTTATTAAATGTTCTTTCATTTCATGTCTTCTTTTGGACTTTTTTAGAAGAATCAAGGACTATAAGGGTCTTTTTGAAGTATTTGGAGACAATGAGCAACTGTGAGAATATCATTGATGCTCTGCAGTCATTCGTGGTGTGTATGCTAGATCATGCTTTTAGATTTCACGGAAAATAGTGTTGCTTGAAATTTCCTGATACTGAACATTATGATGTTGGTTCCATAATCAAAATAAGGTGTGTGAGTAATTTGATGGATTTATATGACTCATTACTCACACTTATTTTTGCCTAAATGGGTAGAGCGGTTTCTTATGTAATATGTATGCTCTTATGTACATTTACTTGTTCCAGCAAAGTGACTTTGATAACATTTCTAGATTCATCTCAAACAGCAGAGTAAGGCACCCTTTCAGGAAGGAGAATGTAAGCTCACCTCTAATAGTGCCACTTGCCTACACAAATCAAAGGCAATGCCAACACTTCATTTACCAATTTACTAAAGTTGTATATTGTCTTTACAATCCTTACCTTCAACTATTCTATGATGGGATGAAGGTGAAATCTTACCTCACTTTGGTTCAGATGCAATTTCTTATTTAAGTTGAGCTCACAATATGTTTCTTGAAGATTGCGTGCTTATCTTTATTGATAATAGTATTATGTTTTGGATTTTGGTGAATATTGAAAGCTTGTGATAACAAGTTTTTTATTCTATCCCTTTCAGATTTGATTTTGAGATATTTGTCGAGGCTCATTCCGCCACAATTTCACTTCATAGAATGAATTGGCCGATACTCTTCATTGGCTTCTCAAGTATCCAAAGCCATATATCTTATAAACCTCTCTTTTGACTCTTGTTTCATTTTAAATTGTTCTTGTTATATATACGTTCCAGTTGTGCCTTGCCCAATGAAAAACTTCATTCCTCGATTATATTGTTCTTCCTTTTTTTAACCAATCACCGATTTTTTAATTGACATTTCATGATCTTATCCTCCATTTGGGGTAATTGCATCAAGGCAAAAGAGAAACAAAAAAAAACACGACTAGGTAACACTAAGATGCTAACATGCATCAAAATTTAAGTCAGAAAATGAATTGTTTTTCAAGCCACTTCTTTTAAAAAGAAAAATTATGTCTAAAAATTAACGAATATATTAAAATACCCAAAATGAAAAATCATAAAAAATGCATAGAAATAGATGTCTTATTTCATATTACATACTCTTGTACACACAAAAGTTGTATACCCCGTGCTCGGAGACTAGTAATTATAAAAGGTTGGAATGAAGGATTTCTCAAGTTTTTGAGAGGAATCAAGTACTTCATAAAATATGGAATCATCCATTCCTTGAAATGATTTTTTTTCCAATCCGAGTCTTACCAAACACGATTATGGAATCAACCATTGTCATTCTTGATTCCTTCTGAAATCGTACCAAACAATACTATTTTTAGCTCATATTGAATAAGTTAAGTAACCTTTTATAACAAAATTAACCGTTAATATTTTTATATTTATTATACTTAACTTATCTTATCATTAATCATTATTCCATACTTCCTCCGTCCTATAATACAAGGGACATTGGTTTTTGACACATTTGTCGAGACACCTTTTGCAATGTTAATATCTTTGAATATATGATGGCAAAAATTGTAACTTTTTAATATTTTTCACACACTTATACAAAATTTGAAATATGTAAATTTTTTTTTTTTAAAATATAACTATAACTATATAATTAAAAATATTTAATAAATGAAATTTGATGAATTACGGAGTATTTTGAAATTCCAAACAGGGTGTGAATCCCATAATAAACACTCTTATAGAGATAAATAAGAATGACATCCAATGACTTAGATTAAACTAGTTACCTCTACTTGTAGTGGAGGTAGTTGTGGTGGTCTGGCGACCACCCGACGACCACCCGACGGAGGTCCGGTGGCGGTCCGACGGTGGTCCAATAATAAATGAAAAAGTTAAAGTATAAAAATAAATGAAAATTTAAGTCTAATTCAAATTGGTGAACATTTAAATATAATGTGATGAACATTCTGTTGATGAACATTTAAGTATAATGTGATGAACATTCAGTTGGTGAACATTAAGTATAATGTGATGAACATTCAATAGAGTATATCAAATTAACATTTATCAACATTTCGATGAACATTTATGAACAACGTGATGAACATTTAAGCCGATTGTAATGAACTTTGAGTAATGAACATTTTATTAAATTCTTGTGAACATTGAAGTATGAGATGATGAACATTTAAGTATGAGATAATGAACAATTAGGTGATTTTTGTTGAAAATTAATTGTGTTTTTAAAAGAAATTATATTAAAGTGGTGTTCCACATAAGTGGTGGTCCGGTGATTGCTTGATGGTGGCTCAGTGGTGGTACGGTGGTGGCTCGCCGTTTGTCCAAATAACATAAACATTTAAGTGTAATAAACTTGGTGAACATTTAAATATATAATTTGATGAACATTCAGTTGATGAACATTTAAGTATAATGTGATGAATATTCAGTTGATGAACATTTAAGTATAATATGATGAACATTTAAGTAGAATGTGATGAACATTCAGTTGATGAACTTTTAAGTAAAATGTGATGAACATTCAGTAGAGTATATACAAATGTACATTTATGAACATTGTGATGAACATTTAATAATAAATAATTTTGTAACATTTGTGAATAATTTTATACATCTTTGTGACAATTTTATTCCGGCGAGGCCCAAAGGTGGTCCGACAGTGGTGGAAGATGGTCCGGTGGTGACAAGGAATGACAAATGATGTCACGTGTCATCATATAGACTCTTAGATCTCCCTTGCTTCAAGGCTATACAATAATTTTCATTTATCATTTTAACGACTATTATTATACCACTTTCTAAACAAGCGTTGCCCTACTTTTTCCACATACCTAGTGCCTAGTGTGGCTGTTTTTGGGTTCCAGCTTACCTGTCACACACGACATTTTCTCCATCCCTCCCTCCCTCTCTCTCTCTAATACCACTTTCAGTGCGATTCTGTTTTCTTCTTTTTTCTTTTTCCCTTTAACGTTCTTTTTACTGCCAAAAAAAAACACCACACAAATCAATCAATTGCTTCCCTTGATAGATTACTTCTGCCGATTGATCGTTTCCGATTCCTCACCGGTACTTCTCGATTCCGAGATCCCTCGCATGACGCTGTTCAGTTCTCCTTTATTCCCCCTTTCTTATCCAAGAATTAGTCGGCGAATTATTTGATTTCTGCCGGATTTTGTCTATTTCTAGATCTTGTGATTGTGAGGTTTTAGGCAAGTAATGAAGAGTTTCATTACTTGTGTTCGGGGTTTTGCTTACTGACTACGGTCTTCGTTTCTTTAGAAAATTTAAGCGGCTGAGTAGCAACTGGGGTTGAATTTAAGCGGCTTGACCAACTGGGGTTGAATTGCAGACTGAGAGCGAGCGAGGGGGAAGCTGTGTTGGTGGCTCGAGCGGAACAATGGCGCAGAGCAATTGGGAAGCGGATAAGATGTGCGTTCTTTCTTGATGTCTCCTTTAATCCTCAGTTTAGATTCACAGTGATGGAATTATGTTATTGTGTTAAGTTTCTTGAATTCTTTTAATTTCCGTTAGAATTGAGATGAGTAAAAGGGACTGTTGTTTCTCTTCCATATGATGTACACACTACTAGTGGTTCTTGACCTAGATTCTTACAGAGTCTATAGTTCAGTGAGCAATTTTAGTGCATGTTATCACAATCAAATTCCTTCAATCCATCGTCTTTTTTGACAGGCTGGATGTTTACATTCATGATTACTTGGTTAAACGAAAACTGCATAACTCGGCAAAAGCTTTTATGGCGGAAGGGAAGGTTGCTACTGACCCAGTAGGTAATGCCGTCTTGCCTAATTGGGTGCCCTCTTGTTTTTCCATATACTTTATGTCATTAAAGTGGGTGTGATCCTTATGTTTACAATTGGACGTCTTTAGCTATTGATGCACCGGGAGGGTTTCTCTTCGAATGGTGGTCTGTCTTTTGGGACATTTTTATTGCGAGAACAAACGAAAAACACTCCGAGCCGGCTGCTTCATATATTGAGGTTTGGATTTATTGTAGTTTGACTGTTTAGATGTGTCTCTTTAATTTGCATTCTTCGGAAAACTGCCCCAGTTATTAAAACCTTGTCTCTATGCCAATTTCAGACCCAACAAATGAAGGCGAGGGAGCAGCAGCAGCAGCAACACCTACAAATGCAGCAGCTACAACTCATGCAGCAAAGAAGTGCCCAATTGCAAAGAGGAGGCCCTAATCATCCTCCACTTCACAGCTCAGTAAATGGTATGGCCTCTGAAGGTATGATGGTTTAGCCATCAACAGTGTATCCGCTATGAAAATGAATGATTATCACCTAATTAGTCCACATTCAATTGATATAAAGCATCTTCAGGTATTATGGATGCCAGCAGGATGGCGCTTTTAAAGTCGGCAACCAACCAACAAGGGTAGTTCATTCTGTATTTAAATAATTTTCTTTTGTTTTTTCTACTTAGTTACTAGACCATTGAGATCATTGTCACACTTTTTCACGTGTTTGCCACACTTTTCCACATGGATACAGACAGTTAGTGCAAGGTAGTTCGGGGAGTATGTCTGCTGCTTTTCAACAAATTCAGACGCGGCCTCATTTGACAGGGGTAATTATATGAACTGAGCAACTGTCTCTTTTACCTTTTTAACTTTGCACCCCTGCTTCCGATGGACACCCTTGAATTTCTTCACTGTTAAGTTCGTTAATGTTGACTAATATGACATTTTGAAAATTTAGGATATCAAAAGTGAAGTTAACATAAGTGCTGCCCAGAAGTCCATGCCCATGGACCCCTCATCGATTTATGGGCAAGCCATATTGCAGTCTAAGTCTGGACTTGGTGGTGCAGGTGAAGTGTCTCTTCCCTTTTAGGCTGCGGCGTCATTTCTTTCTTATGGCATTTCCTTGTTAGAGTCACTTGCCTATTGGATATAGTATATGATATGTTGTTCTGCGGAGCATTAAAGTTGACTTTTCATGTTACTAGATGCCCAGTATATACGTATTTATTTATACATTATTCATCAAACATGGTGGTTGGAACCAGATTGGGATCAGAGTTAAATGATTTTGTGGTATTAGGATTTCTTCTTTTATGAATCAATCTCCTGCGTGACAGCTTTAGGATTTTCTATTCTGATTGCAAGACACGTTCTGAGTTATTCGCATATCAAACAAGCTGTGTAGCTAACTGGAGTTGTGCTTCCTTTTCAGGATTAAATCAAGGCATTAACAGTCTTCCTCTCAAGGGCTGGCCATTAACGGTAAGTTTTCTATCTTGATTTACTGATTGGAAGTTCTATTTTTCTTAAACAACTCACAGTTATTACCCATTTCTGATGGGAAACAGGGGATTGACCAGTTGAGACCAAGTATGGGTGTAGTGCAAAAGCCTACTCTACCCGTTCAAAATCAGTATCTTTTGGCAGCTCAGCAACAACAGGTACTGTCACATGCTCAGTCCCAAAACAGCTTAGGAAGTTCACAAAATTATGGTGGTTTACCCAAGGGTAATATGAATGCAAAAGAAGTTCAATCCACCAGGAATGATGTCTGCTCTCCTATGCAATCAAGTTCACCACAGGTTAGAGATTTGTTCTCTGTATTATAAGTGAATCAATGAGACTGAAAGTGGAGAGAAATATATATTCATACATGACGTTGGACTGCTAGTATTTGGTCAGGTTGCATGATGTTTAATAAGTACCAGTACTGTCTAGTACCCATTTCTGCTTGAAATCCCCATGTGTATTTCCCTATTCAGACAAGACAAATGATTTTAAAATTTAATGATTGATGTTGTTATCATTTGCATCCTGTTGTCGTTTTATTCTTTGGTTGGCATGAGGGCAACATAAATTTAAAAGATTTATTTCGTTTATCTGAATTCCCTGCATGTATAAATCTGCTTGCCACATACTAGTTGGTGGTTGATCATTATGTATGCTTTGTATCTGTGCTATCATTTACCATATTAAAAAGCCTTTTTGGGTATTAAATAGATGAAGATGCCCCAGATGCAGCAGTCTTCATCATTACAGCAGGACCAGTTACAGCAGCAACAACTGCAGCAGGTGGTGCTGTATTTCAGAACATACTTGTTTTATGTCATTTGAATAGTTTGTTTCTTTTGTATGCTTTTGTTATTGCTCGATCGCACTGTGCTGCTTGAACCTGCTTTAGGTTGACTAGTATCTGATGATTTCTTCTTATTCAACAGAATAATAGGAAAAGGAAACAACATTCTTCTGGGCCTGCTAATAGCACTGGAACAGGGAACACTGTTGGCCCTTCACCTAATTCCCCTCCCTCTACTCACACACCTGGGGATGGGATAGGCACAGCAAACAGCCTGCCTGGAGGCAACGTCGCAAAGAGTATGATGATGTACGGTCAAGATGGAACAGCTGGTCTTGCATCATCTTCAAATCATCTGGTAATGTCATCATGTTAAAAGTTTGTTTTGCTGTGCCACTATCCTGAATCTTGTCTTTAGCGGAATACCAGCATGTATCTGTTTTTTCTTTAAAAAATACCCTTTCTTACAAAGTTGTGTAGTTTAAATTGTATGGATTTTGTCCATCAGTCATGCTTACTCGTCTGTGATTTTAGTCAAACGGGCTAATGTACATGGTTAAAGTAACTTTCTAGTTTCCTCATTATCACATTAACATTAGTTTATTCCTTTCTCTTCTTTTGTTTTATTAGGAAGACATAGAACATTTTGGAGATGTTGGGTCTCTCGATGATAATGTGGAATCATTTTTGACACATGATGGAGGAGATGGGAGAGATCTCTATGGAGCGACTGAACAAAAACCTGAGCCATCCAAAGGTAAAATTCCCCCCTTTTTTTTCCTAGTTTGGTGTCCCCTTGAAAAATTTAGATTTGCCTGCCCCTACTTCAGGATTCACATTTGCCGAAGTTGGTTGTATACGTACGAGGAATAAAGTTACCAGTTGCCACTTCTCTTCTGATGGGAAGTTTTTGGCAAGTGCTGGACATGACAGGAAGGTGAGAGACTGCAAACATGTTTTTATCCCTGTCATGTTACACATTGCACAGTATTTATGTATTGATAATCCTAGAGCATTTTGCACTATCTCCATCCTATAATAGAAAACTGTCTCTTGTTCCCGTGTAATAGCTATTGATTCTGTTTTTTCATGTGAGCTTATGTAACCTTAATTTAGTTTAACAAATGAAATAGAAGCGTATGAGAATAACTACCTGAAGCTCTTACATGTAATGACTTGCATATGTTAGGCTGTCCTCTGGAACATGGACAACCTACAAACGGAAAACACACCCGAAGAACACAAGCATGTTATCACTGATGTTCGGTTTAGACCAAACTCTACTCACCTTGCAACAGCTTCATTTGATGGATCAGTCCGATTATGGGATGCAGCTAACGTAAGATTCATAACTTCTTCATCTGCTCGTGTTTCATTTGTTTTCTTGCTGCTCTTGAAACATCTAGCATCTTCTATTGCAGCCAAACCACTGCTTAAATGTTTATTCTGGACACGGTTCCCACATAATGTCCTTGGATTTCCATCCTAAGAAGAACGATCTTTTCTGTTTTTGCGACAGCAACAATGAGATTCGCTATTGGAAAATCAATCCATTTTCATGTGCCCACGTATCAAGGGTTTGTGTCTGTCATCTAACCAGAAATGATTAATTTTTCCTTCAAATTTACAAAAATGTTTGTAAATTTACATGCTGTTTACTGAATTAGGGTGGAACTGCTCAAGTGAGATTCCAACCAAGGATTGGACAACTACTTGCTGCTGCGTCAGACAAAGTCGTTTCCGTCATTGATGTAGAAAGTGACAGAATAGTGCAATCCTTTCAGGTTGGGTTAATTTCTTGGGTTCCAACTAATGATTGCATAGTGAAATGTGCAGAACAATAATGCATCTTTCTGTATCTAAATAGCAACATTCTGGAGCTGTGAACTATATCTGCTGGGATGTCAACGGGGAGTTACTAGCATGTGTTAGCCCAGATAGTGTAAAAGTGTGGTCATTAACCTCAGGGGACTGTGTTCATGAACTCACCTCCAGCGGAAGCCAATACCATTCTTGTGTTTTTCATCCAAGTTATTCAACTCTCTTGGTGATTGGAGGAACACGGGTAACTTTCTTTCTTGTCCTAATCTTTTGCAGTCAAAATGTAGTTTACTGGCCTTTTACATATTTTAGTCTAATTTTACTGGTTTTATCCCCATACTTACTACTAGATTTGGTCCCACAATTAATTATCCTATTAGACACTAGGGATTAAGAAAAGTAAATTAAGGGTAATTTGGGTCCCACAACGAGTACCAAGGAAAAGGAAAGAAAATTACCAAACTCTAAGAGCATCTTTATCCATGTTACTCAACATGAGTAACATAGACTATTTTTTTAATATTAAATGAGGTTTCATCTACAATCATGTTATTTATATCAAATAACATACATTTTTCTTTTACTTTTTGTATAAATTTAGATAATATATTACATAGTTGATATGGATGTCAATATATAGATAAAAATAAAATAAAAATATTTGAAAAACAATTACAATAAAATTTTATATATTATGAGTGTTATAAGGATTAAACTAATAGAAAAGGAAAATAATTTTGTTATTGGGCCATGTGTTAATAGGTAACTGGAAGAATGAGTTGATTTGTGTCAGGATGAGTAACCAAGAGTTGTTACTCATGCATTGATTCAAACAAAATGGCTGACAAATTATTTTTATTTACCTTTAAAAAAAATTGTATGTTACTTAAAATAACACCATTGCAGATGCTCTAAGAGCATCCGCATTGATGTTACACAAAATGAGTAACACTTTACATTTCTCTTTCTTCCACCCCATTTTTGCAGATGCTTTAATTATTTTTTTATTCAATCACCCACTCTTTGAATTGCTTTTTAATGAAAATAAAAATTTGAGCAATTGTAGAATAACACTTGTCAAAAATGTTGAATGTTTCTATGTAGAAGAGTAACACAAGTGTTACTTCTCTCCACTCATGACCTTGGTTCAATCAAAATAATTGTCAATTCATTTTCATTTCCTTTTTTAAAATTGAGTGTGTTACTTTGAGTAACACCAATGCAAATGCTCTAAGAGCATCTACATTTATGTTACTCTAACATAGGCTTTTTTTAAAGGTAAATAAATATAAAATGTAAGAGATTTTGATTAAACCAAGACATGAGTAACATCTCTTTGTTACTACATATCCAATCATTTATCAACATGTGGCCCAATAATAAAATTGTATTACTTAGTTGTTTGTAAATATCTTAAGACTCTCATAATACATAAAATTTTATTGTAATTCTTTTTCAAGTATTTTTAATTTATTTTTATCTACATATTGACTATGCAATATATTATTTAAATTTAAAATAAAAGTAAAAGTAAAATACATGTTATTTGATATGAGTAATATTGTTGTAGATAATTTTTTTTTAAATATTAAAAAAATAAGTTATGTTACTCAATATGAATAACACCACTAAAGATTTCAGGATCCAACACATAGGAAACTGTTGGAGAATCTCCAATTTTCTCATAGTTCATTCATAATCTTGTTTTGAGTACAATTAAGAGCTAACCCTCTATTTATATTGCTAAGGAATAACTAACTGCTAAAAAAATACTAATAATAATCTAGATTATGGAAAACAACATGATGGAAGTGAAGAAAGTGGGAAAATGCCTATGAACTAGGAAGTGGAAATCTGGAAAACAAATAAACTAATAAAATAGGTATTTTGGGTTTGTATCAAACTCGTTGTGACCTTTTTCACACATAAATTTGCACATAAACTCAATCCTCTGTTATTTTACGCGCCTTAATCATTTTTACAGTCAATAGACCTGTGGAACATGGCTGATAACAAGAGCATGACAGTTACAGCTCACGAAAACATAATATCAGCGTTGGCTACTTCGGTATCCGGAATGGTTGCATCTGCAGGACATGACTGCTCTGTTAAACTGTGGAAATGAGGTAATAACCACAAACAACCGCCTTTTGTTAAGCGTTTCTGATCCATACTATCTTTCCTGGCATCATCATTCCTTCGTGCTCATCCTGGTTTGGGAAATAAATGGCACATCCAATTGTGAAGGCCTTCCATCCCGCTACCGGTATCATATGCTATTCAATGATTCATCATAGCATCATAATATGTTAAAGTTGCTCATCTATTGTTGTATCTCACTGTGATGAGCCTATATTTCACAACTTTTGCATGATAGAGATGTTTGTAGAAGGATGAGAGCTGAGTCTTGTGTTGCCTTGGAGAGATAAATTAGCGAAACAAATTTATATATATAGTTTTTTTAAGCGTATTTTGAGTATCTATTGTCTTGTTAAAACTTCTAGATAAGACTGTCTTGCGTATTTTTGGGTCAAGCAAAGCAAGTGCTCTGAATTAGAAAAAGAAGTTGATGGTTGCAGTTGGCAGTTGGCAGTTGACAGTTGGGTCCATAGATAAGACTGTCGAAAACAAATTAAAAAGCTTTATTGTTCAGCATTCAACGACATTGAAATGACAGCATTCAGCAGCCCATACTGGAGTAATACATAGAGTCATAGTGTCATCCCCATCTAAATTCAGCCACTATTTTTTTTTTTGAAATTCAGCCACTATGGTCTTCCACTGAAGGCCATGTTTTGAAAAAGTTTGGTGGGTTGAAGGTGCAAAAAATAAGGAAATGCATGGCTTCTACGTGTCCATGCTACCGGCCAATTAATGATTTTTTTTTTTGGAATTAGGCAAGTTTATGATGAAAAATATATTAATTTAGTCATTTCTGAGATTATAATTTATAAGGACATAAGATAACAAGTGAAAATATGTTAATTTTGCTAATTTATGAGATTATAATGATTTTTTTCAATTTTACTATACATAAATAGATTCACATATGAACTTGGTTGTATTCGTATATTCGTTGTCTTCTTCTTATATTAACTAGATACGGGCCTCGTGATCCGCGCGAGAAAATTATGGATTTTCGTATGTGATTTAATATAGTTATACATTATTTGTTAATATGTTGTTGTTGTTATCAAATTTATTAATATTTGTAAATATAAGTATTTTTTATTTCCTTATATTTATGTTTGAAGTAGTTTTAAAACATAATATTAGAATAAGTTTGCATTGTTATAAGAGAAGCTCACACATTAATTTAATTTGTGACTTAATCAAGTAGACTATAAATAAATATAACATAGGGATATAAAAAAGATATTTAAATACATGCCCAAAATTCCAATAGGAGGTGATTAAGAAATGAGTAATGCATTAAATTGGTACCAATTTCATTCAATTTTGACAATGGACAGCTAACTTTTATATAGATAAGATAAGATTATTGTATTCTTTATAGGAATTTTTGGGTGACCTTTATTTTCTCGATCTAAGAGCATCTGTATTAGTGTTACTCTAAATAACGTATAATTTTCTTAAAGTTAAATAACAGTAAAATGTCAGTCTTTTTATTTGAACCATGACATTGTGATATAAAACGATGTTACTCATCTTGACACAAATTAAAGACATAGTAATATAAAACGATGTTACTCATTTTGACACAAATCAACTTATCTCTCTAATTACTTGCTAACACATGACCCAATAATAAAATTACATTACTTCTGTATTGGTAAAATCCTTATAACATTCATAATACAAAATTATTCTTATCTATATATTGACATCCATATTAACCATGTAATATATCATCCAAATTTGTACTAAAAATAAAGGTAAAATACATTTTATTTGATATGAAAAATATGATTGTGGATGAAAATACATTAAATATTAAAAAAAAAAACAGACTATGCTACTCAACATGAGTAACACAACTAAACATACATATAGTATCCAAAAAAACATTAAAATTAAGATATGAAAAACATTAATATCGTATCAAGATTTACTCCAGTTAGGTTCTTCGTTACTAGGGTTGCACAACCGGTCCGAACGGTTTTTTTTAAACTCATGGACCGTGGACCGGATCAAGATATTTCAGGGACCGGTGAACTGAAATTTTCTAAACTTATGGACCGAACCGGTCATTTCTAGACCAGACCGGACTGAGTTTTTTACATATAAAAATTTACATTTTCTTTAATACTTTTATTTTTTGAAATTTATCCGGATTTTCAGTTCTGAACCGGACAAGACCAAAAGATAATGGACCTGACCAAAACCCCAAAATTTCTCATATATACATACCGAAAACCGGATTGATCTGAAGAATTACGGTTCGGGTTTCCATTATGAGTCATTTTTGTGAATCCCTATCCGTTAACAGTATTTTTCTAAGCATCTCAAGAATCTTCCTTTGTTAACATTATCTTGATATATACTCCTAATACAACTTGCTATTGAAAAAATCCGTGACAATATCACCACGTACCTAAAATCATAAAAACAATATCATATATTTTGTGACTACCTTTGTCTATAAGTTGGGATCAACGAAGGAATTAAATTCGAGGAGGCGAATTCAAGAGAAAGTGTAATGGAGACCAAGTGTAACAAACCGGCGATGGAAGGTATCCAAAGAAAGTGTTGGAACGTTTAGTTCAATTACTTCTGAGGGAACAAAGTGTATTGTTCCTTCAGAGGTATAGCAGCGGAATATTAACGCAAGAAGTATAGAAGAACACAAGTATTTAGAGTGGAAACCTCAACCACTAAGAGTTGAGCCACTACCTTCAAGCTTCTCACTTAATGGATTTGAATGAGTATACTTATCTTATTAATCTCTTGTTTGTTACAAAAGAAAGCAAGGATTACGATCACGAATCTCTTCTTTCACTCGAGCCCAAACTCAACGCCTAAGACAAAGTATTGCTCACTCTTTCTCTCTTTTCTTCTTGTTCTTCTTTTGGACGATCACACTTGATTCGCACAAGCATAAACTCTCTCAATCGTCTCCCTTATTCCTAAGCCTAAGACTAGTTTATATAACAAAGATAAAACTAGGTTTAAACTAGGGAACAAATAAGAATATGGAAAAAATATCTTTCGCATAAGAAGATATTATTTCCATCTTTTAAATATATCTTTTTCCTTAAGATCTTCATGATATCTTTTTGGCTCAACCGTATTTTCCATAAAGGAAACATGATATCTTCATTGCGCTCTCTCAGCCATTTCTTTCCTTATTTAGCTCGCCTCTGTTGAGTAACGTTCCTGCTCAAGTAGACATCCTGAAACACTCAAGTGTACATTAGTAGGAATGTTTGTTACCATCAAAACTAGAAGGAACTTTACTTCACCTTTAGCTTCAAAAGAAAGTTGTGATTTAATTCTGGCTTTACGGTGAAAAGTGCAGGACGATCGAGAGCTTTATGTATGGTGTGGAATGAGGGAGTTGATTTCAGAATTGTGTCATATATTGTTCATCACATTGACGTTAGGGTGACGTTGAATCAAGGGTGACTGGAATTTATGAAAAAAAGAAGCCCCTCGAGCTTTTGAAGCGGCTGAACCAAGATCAACACGATGAATGGACGTGCATGGTGTTGTAGATGTGGGTTGTCGTTGATCAATATTCGTGCTCGGATACGTAAACGAATATTGCTAAAAGCACTTTTCAAAACCAATATTTTTGGGTTACACGAAATTTGGTGTGAGATAAGACGCTGCAAACTCTAGAAAATGAAGGCAATTTACTAGAAACAGTTGAAGTTTTTCTGTTGTTGGAAGATGTAGAGAAATCCTCTTTGTTCTTGATGAACTAGTACCAAAACTTGATGAAACATCACCCTCATATAGGCCTAAGGGTGGTTATTCAGTTATTAGAACGTTATCCAATGGATAAGGACGTTAAAATCGGCTGAAAACACACAAACCGTCCAAAACTGCCATTCGGCACGGTTTGTGACATTTCCGTTTTACAGAACCAAATTTTTGAACATCTGAGCGTCCACATGGTTTGTGACAAACCGTGCCAAAATGTCACGAACCGTGCCACTCCCCAGAATGTCCCATTTTCCGTCTTTTGGCTCCCGGATTCGAACCATACGAACCCGACATGTACTTATGTACATCCCGACATATCCTTGTAACACCGAGTTCGATTTCACGTACCCGAGCCGTGCACTCCGCACTCCCAAGACTAATCGAACGTAAACCAAGCTCCTCAAGCTTGAGCGAATCCCGATCACACTAAAACGACCGATGACACTAAAATCACCAACATTCCTCCCCCATTTTAGTGTAATCCCTGATTCACATAAACAGTTCTCATCAACCACAAACTCATGCATAAATGAAAATGTCCTTAGGATTGAATTTCCACATTAGTGTCATACACATTCCAAATACTTGAGAATCGGGGTGTCCTACGGATTGAACCCTTCAACCCATTTTGAATACTTGAAGATACAACACACACAAGTTTCTACACTTCCTCAAATGTAAACTTGACACTATTTTAGGCCAAGTGTCCTAATCCATTCTTGAGCGCATACAAAGCCAAGCCCAGGCTTATTGAAGCGGCACCACTTCACACTCATATAGGTGGATTCTTTTAATCTTGCACCTGCAAATGCACATCTTCAAAAGATCCATCAAGAAGAGAATCTTCAACCTAAATTTCCTTGCAGATCCGAGTACATACCTTGGGATGAAAAAACGCTTATGTACTCCAATCATTAAGTGCAGGCTTTCCACATTGAATTCAGCCTCTACAGTCGTATTAGAGGGGAATTGGGTATCCCACCATTAGAGATTTCAAACGGGCTTCACCCATCCCTATAGCCGACTTGGTCACCAAGTCCCTAGTCAAACCTTTTGTCAAATGATCCGCTAGATTTTGTTGAGACCGAACATACTCAATGGTTATATATCACCCCATGAGTGATCAACTCACGTACCGCGCTATGTATAACGCCTAGGTGTCGCGACTTACCATTATACACTTGGCTATAAGCCTTAGCCAAAGTAGCTTGACTATCACAATGGATAGAAATGGGTGACACCGGTTTCGGCCACAATGGAATTTCATAGACTAAATTCCTTAGCCATTCCGCCTCTCTTCCGGCAGCCGCTAATGCTATGAATTATGACTCCATAGTCAAACTTGTAATGCAAGTTTGCTTCTTGGAAGCCCATGAAATGGCACCTCCCCCAAGCAAGAACACCCAACCACTTGTAGAGGTATGATCCTCCTTGTTTGTGATCCAACTCGCATCCGAATATCCTTCTAGAACCGAAGGAAACCCGACATATGATAAAGCAAAATTCATGGTCCCTTTCAAGTACTTGAGCACTCGCTTTATAGCTTGCCAATGATGAGTACTAGGATTACTAGTATATCTACTCAACTTCCCTACCGCAAAGGCGATATCCGACCTTGTGCTCGTCATGGCATATATTAAGCAACCAATCACTTATGAGTACTCGAATTGTGATACCGTTTGTCCCTTATTAGGCTTAAGATTCACACTCGGATCCATGGGAGTGGTCATTGGAGAACAATTCTCACAATTAAACTTCTTGAGCACTTTCTCAATGTAGTGAGATTGTGTCAAGGATAGACCTTTGCCTTCACGCTTGATTCTAATTCCAAGAATCACATCCGCCTCCCCCATGTCTTTCATGGCAAATTTTGATGACAAAAATGCTTTAGTAAACTCTACTTTTCTGAGGTCAGTGCCAAAGATCAACATGTCATCAACGTACAAGAAAATGATTACTCCATTACCGGACTCATCAAATTTGCTATATAAACACTTGTCGGATTGATTTAACTTAAACCCGCTCGACAAGACAACCTCATCAAATTTTTGATGCCATTGCTTCGGTGCTTGCTTTAGCCCATACAATGACTTTACCAACTTACGTACCTTATGCTCATTATTGAGCATTACAAACCCTTCGGGTTGCTTCATATATACCTCCTCCTCCTCCAAATCACCATTCAAGAATGATGTCTTGACATCCATTTGCTGAATCACAAGATCATTAATAGCCGCTAAGGCAATCAACGGCCTTATAGAAGAGATCCTAGCAACCGGAGCATAAGTATCGAAATAATCAATACCTTCCCTTTGTCTAAAGCCTTGGATAACCAATCAAGCCTTAAACTTGTCAATTGATCCATCAACTTTCATCTTCCTTTCGAAGATCCACTTGCAGCCCAAAGGCTTGCAACCTGGTGGGAGATCTGTTAAGACCCATGTATTATTTCCCATGATGGATTTCATCTCATCATTTATTGCTTCCTTCCAAAAAGCAACGTCTTGAGACTTCATAGCCTCACCAAAAGTCCTAGGGTCATCATCAATATGATAGCAATATGAGTATTGAAAATCAACCTCATTTCTTGACCCTTCAACTAAATAAAGTTGAAAATCAGAACCGAATGATTTTTCGATCCTCCCTCGTTTGCTCTTACGGAGATTAGGTGACTCATTAGGAGGCACGGCTGAACCATCTCCTTCCTTAGTTCCACTTGAGATGGGAACCAAATCCTTTGATCTAGGTATTGAAGAAAAACGATTCTCATCAAATATTGCATCTCTTGATTCAATCACGGTGTGAACCGATATAGAATCATTAGGTTCAATGACATAAAACCTATAAGCCTTGGAATACTCGGCATATCCAATAAAGATACAATCAACACCTCTTTCCCCGAAGGTTTTGATCTTGGGTTGGGGTAGTCTAACTACCGCCCTACAACCCCAAACTCGAAGATAGTTCAAGTTTGGTTTCTTTTTGTACCAAAGTTCATAAGGGGTGACCTTGTTCCTTTTGTTAGGAACCCTATTTAGCAGATAGCAAGCCGTCAACATGGCTTCACCCCAAAATGTGTCACTCAATCCCGAGTAGGATAACATGGAATTAACCATTTCCTTTAGGACTCTGTGTTTCCTCTCCAACGCACCATTTTGTTGTGGTGTATACGGAGCCGTAGTCTTATGTATAATTCCTATGGATTGGAAATATTCAGGATCATAATACTCTCCACCTCTATCGGTGCGTAATTTCTTAATCAAGTCATTTTGTTGCAATTCAACCTCGGTTTTATAAACCTTAAATTTATCTAGGGCCTCGTCCTTAGCATGCAATAAATATACATAACAAAAACGAGAATAATCATCAATGAACATGATGAAATATTTCTTGTTCCCTAAAGACGGTGTAGCATGCAAATCACATAAATCACAATGTACAAGTCCAAGCATCGCAAAATTTCTTTCAAATCCTTTAAAAGGTTGTCTAATTATTTTTGTCAACATGCAAGTTCTACACTTCTCTATATTCATGTCAAATGCAGGAATTAAACCTTCTTTAGACATATCAATCATACGCTTATAATGCACATGACCTAATCTTGCATGCCATAGAGAAGTATCATCTTTGCTAGAACATGCCATATAAATAGAATCAACAACTTTATTAATATTCAACATAAACATGCCATTACAAAAGTATCCAAATCCAACAAACACACCACACTTCGATAAGATATACTTATCGGATTCATAAACTTGTTTAAAACCACACTTATTTAAAACACTACCGAAGACTAAGTTCTTCCTAATTCTGGGTACATGAAGTACATCCCTAAGTTCAAGGGTCTTCCCGGAACTAAATTCTAACACTATTTTTCCACGTCCTAGGATAGGGGTGGTTGACTCGTTTCCCATATGAAGAACAGAACCATCTTGAACCGGCTCATAAGTCTTGAACCAACCACGGTCCTTGCAAACATGTTTGGTTTCACCCGAGTCAATCCACCAAGCCACTTCATCATCCTGCACGTAAAATGCCTCATAAAGTTTTGGTATATAATTCACAATTGAATATGAATTAAAATAAGAAATCTGACCTTGATGAGTAGATGGGCCTTGGTCCTTAGACCCTTTCCCCGAATGGTTTTGTCCCGCTTTGTTCTTATCTTTTGCAGCCCGACAATCACGTTTGAAGTGACCCGACTTGTTACATATCCAACAAACGCCCTTAGGCTTCTTGTTAGATCCACTATTAGTGTTGTTGTTGTAGGGACGTTTCTTTCCCTTATTCTTCTTAGAACTCCTACCTTCCTCCATCATATTGAAGGAAGAAGATCCATCCTCCTTATCCTTAGGCTTCCCGCCCTCTTGCGCCCTTAGAGACTCCTCTATGCGCACGTGACTACCGAGTTGCACAAGAGACAACTCTTCCTTCTTGTGTTTCAACATGTGCTTGAAATCCTTGCACGAAGGTGGTAACTATCGATAATACTCGACACCGAGATAGACCCATCCATCTTCATGTTGTGTTGGGCAAATTACCCTAAGATACAGAGCACTTCATTGAATTGCTCCATCACCGGCCTTGAATCCAACATCTTGTAATTGTTAAAATTACTAACAAGGAATTTCTTACTAGAAGCATCCTCCGCCATGTACTTGGTTTCCAAGGCATCCCACAACTCCTTTGCGGATTCAACATTTTGATAGACATCGAAGAGAGGATCCGACATACCGTTAAGAATGTGACCAAGACATATGTAATCATCGTTCTCCCACTTGTTGCACTTTCTTACGTCCTCCAAGGGCTCATTCTCCGGATTCTCGGGCATGGGGGGCATGGGCATGCTCAAAACGTGCACCACCTTGAGCGTCGTGAGAAGGAAGTGCATCTTCTTTTGCCACCTTCTAAAGTCTACGCCTTCGAACTTCTCCAACTTTCCAAACTTTGCAGACATCTCACGAACCGATGCAGACACCATTGATCAACAGGAAAATATTGGTTTCGAATGTTGTATGTGGTGGGTTGTCGTTGATCAATATTCATGCTTGGATACGCAAACGAATCGTGCTAAACACACTTTTTGAAACCAATATTTCAACCCTATTCAATGCCTTTGGGATACACGAAATTTGGAGTGGGATAAGACGCTGCAAACTCTAGAAGATCAAGACAATCTACTAGAAACACTTGAAGTTTTTCGGTTGTTGGAAGATGTAGAGAAATCCCTTTTGTTCTTGATGAACTAGTACCAAAACTTGATGAAACATCACCCTTATATAGGGCTAAGGGTGGTTATTCAGTTACTAGAACGTTATCAAATGGACAAGGACGTTAAAATCGGTTGAAAACACACAAACCGTCTAAAACTGCCATTCAGCACGGTTTGTGACATTTTCGTTTTACAAAACCAAATTTTTGAACATCTGAGCGTCCACACGGTTTGTGACAAACCGTGCCAAAATGTCACAAACCGTGCCACTCCCCAGAATATCCCATTTTCCGTCTTTTGGCTCCCGGATTCGAACCATACGAACCCGACATGTACTTATGTACATCCCGACATATCCATGTCCCAACGAGTTCGATTTCACGTACCTGAGCCATGCACTCCTCACTCCCAAGACTCATCAAACGTAAACCGAGCTCCTCAAGCTTTGAGCGAATCCCGATCACACTAAAATGACCGATGACACTAAAATCACCAACACATAGGAGATTTCAACCTGTTTTATAATCTAAATGACAAAGTGGGTCGACTGCCTCCTGAGATTGGTGAGGTGCTTGATTTTAGAACTTTTCCATATGGGTGTAATTTAAGGGAGTGTGCTCCTAACTGTCATTCTTTTACTTGGGATAATGGTAGGGAAAGGGAGGAATTTATCCAGGAACAAATTGATCTTATTTTCATTAATGATGATTGGTCCGCCTTTACCCGAACGTGGAGGTGCTTCATCTTGATCGTTGCGTCTCTAACCAGGTGCCCATTAATTAGTTCTGAACTCAATTGATGTTGAAGAGAGACCCAAAATCCCTCGCCCGCACCGTTTTGAACCCATGTGGCTTGATGAGTAATCATGCAGCTAGGTGGTTAGTAATGCATGGAAAAATCCGGGTTTGGTCAGTGTTGATGTGGGTATAATGGGTAAGGTTAGTAGGTGTGATAATGATTTGAAAGAGTGGGATCATAGCGTTTTTGGGAATTTGAATAGAGAGCTCAAAATGGTGAGCGAGGAACTGTGAGTAATGGGAAAGCAGGGCATGCAGGGTGAGCTTGTGGGGATAAGAAGGATCTTGAGGCTCGGGAGAGAGAGATTATGAGAAGGGGAGAGGCTATGTGGATTCAGAGATCCAAAGCAAATGAATTTAAGTGTGGAGAACAAAATACGAGGTTTTTCCATCAAAAAGCCACGGGGAGGAAGAAAAGGAATGTGGTTTAGAAACTTGTTGATGAAGTAGGGGCTTTGTTGGATCGTTAGTTCAATTACTTCTGAGGGAACAAAATGTATTGTTCCTTCAGAGGTGTAGCAGCGGAATATTAACGCAGGAAGTATAGAAGAACACAAGTATTTAGAGTGGAAACCTCAACCACTAAGAGTTGAGTAAAACCACTACCTTCAAGCTTCTCACTTGAAGGATTTGAATGAGTATACTTATCTTATTAATCTCTTGTTTGTTACAAAAGAAAGCAAGGATTACGATCACGAATCTCTTCTTTCACTCGAGCCCAAACTCAACGCCTAAGACTAAGTATTGCTCACTCTTTCTCTCTTTTCTTCTTGTTCTTCTTTTGGACGATCACACTTGATTCACACAAGCATAAACTCTCTCAATCGTCTCATCTATTCCTAAGCCTAAGACTAGTTTATATAGCAAAGATAAAACTAGGTTTAAACTAGGGAACAAATAAGAATATGGAAATAATATCTTTCGCATAAGAAGATATTATTTCCATCTTTTAATTCTAAGAAGATATTATTTCCATCTTTTAAATATATCTCTTTCCTTAAGATCTTCATGATATATTTTTAGCTCAACCGTATTTTCCATAAAGAAAACATGATATCTTCGTTGCGCTCTCTCAGCCCTTTCTTTCCTTAAATAGCTCGCCTCTGTTGAGTAACGTTCCTGCTCAAGTAGACATCCTGAAACACTCAAGTATACATTAGTAGGAATGTTTGTTACCATCAAAACCAGAAGGAACTGTACTTCAGCTGTAGCTTCAACAAATTCCCCCTTTTTGATGGTGACAAACATACTCATTGAATACTTCTAAAACTCATCTAAACAGTTCTCCTAAGGGAACGTTACTTATAAGGTATAAGTACAGATGTTCCCCCTCAAACCATGACCATTCCTTTCTTCCCCCTTTTGGCATCATCAAAAACTAAGTCGAAACATGCACTTGAAATAAAAGAACTTCAGAACACATCAAAGCAAGCAAATCATAGATTAAAACAAGCGCCATAAGAACAGACGCTGATACATATACTGGACGGGGAATAGAAAACGCAAGCATAGAGAAATTAAAAGAAGACACATAAAACCCTAAGCAAAGGGTACAATAAGCATAAAAGAAGACAGATAGATGTGCTAGGAATAGAGAGTGGGGGTCAGAGAGAGGAGGAAGGGCGTGGAGAAGAGACTTTTAAATTGCCAAGGGAACCTCTAGTTGGATGACGTCCAACGACGTATCTCAGCCTTCAAGGCAACAACTTCATTCACCAGAAGCCTTTGTTGTTCAGTCAAGGTGGCAACCAGTGAGCACAACTCTTCCATCCTCTGTTGTTGGTAGACCATAGTTGGCTCTTCACTCTGTTCCTGTGGAGGGTCCTCAGATATATGCTCTGTTTCACAAAACTCTGCAGAGCGGACCCAATCTCCATCTTCATTCTTTTCAAATTTCATCTTCCTTAAATTTGCTTCAGCTAACTCCCTAGCAAAGACAACCTCAGAGGGACCAGCTTCATACACCCTCAGATACTCTAGGATCTTCTTGACTATGCCTGGGAAGGGAAGACCGTGCCTATCGTTCCTCCGGGCATGGGCCATGTGTAGCATGATGATCTTTCATTTCCTGTGAGGGATACAGAGGAGGTGTTCACCATTGTTGCAGGGAAGTTGTTGTTGTTTTTTTTTTTTTTTTTTTTTTTTTTTAAAACAACTTTCCATAAATGTGCCGATTTTTCCTCCAATCAAAGATACTCAAAATCCATCATTACCTTTCTAGGTTCCAGAACCTACTCTAGTCTTTAGGCTTCTGCCGAATAACTGTAACTGTCACCTCAGAGCTATTAATCCCCTCAGCAGTTTTTCAAATCTCAACCCTTATCCTTTCCTTTCTCAATCTGATATCGAAGGTATTGTGATGCTTGGGGTATGTTTACCAGAGATGGTGCAAAAGAACATCACATAGAAATTTTTTTTTCACATAATATGAATTTTAAAACATTTTATATCATGATGAGGGAGTCCAGTTGTGGATGGAAAAACATGGCTCATAGGACTATCGATCATGAAGGTTTATAGGGTGGCCGTAGATTCCCTCTATCCTTTGGGCTTGTATTGAGGGATCAGTACATCAAGAGGGATCTTTTGGGTTAGAAAATAAGACCTTTGCCTAAGGAATCATGCATTTTTCAATTTCAATCTCTAGCAACGTATCTTTCCTAATCACGTATAGATCATGCAAGCAGTTCAAAGGACTCAAGTTTATTTCATAGAAAAGCAGGTATGAATATGCTTAAAGGACTAATACTCAAGATGAATAGACTTACTAATTTCTCCAATCATTGGGGGTTTCAAGGAAGATCAAGATTAGTTGAGAGAAATCATACCTAGACCCATACGTAATTTCTCAAAGGGAGCCTTGTTTAGTGGCTTTGTGAAGATATCCGCGATTTGTTCCTCAGAGCGGACATGTTCCATAGAGACAATCCCTTTCTCCACACAATCACGAAGGAAGTGATGTCTTATGTCAATATGCTTAGTCCTAGAGTGCTGCACAGGATTCTTAGAAATATCAATAGCACTAGTGTTATCACAAAGTATAGGAACGTTACCTGAAATGATGCCAAAGTCACTTAGCTGTTGTTTGAGCCATATGAGTTGAGAACAACAAGCTGTGGCGGCGACATACTCAGCTTCAGCAGTGGACAGGGCGACAGTAGTTTGTTTCTTTGATCCCCAAGACACAAGACAAGGGCCAAGGAATTGAGCCATCCCAGATGTGAGCCATCCCAGATGTTGATTTCCTATCTGGCTTGTGTCCATCAAAGTCAGCATCTGTGTACCCTAGTAATTCAAGACTTCCCCCTCTTGGGTACCACAGACATAGATCATCAGTCCCCTTAAGGTAACGCAAGATCCTTTTCACAGCAATGACATGAGTTTCTCTAGGACTAGCTTGAAATCTAGCACAAAAACATACACTCTGCATGATATCAGGCCTACTGGCGGTTAGATAAAGCAATGAGCCTATCATTCCACGATAGACCTTTTGATCAGCTTCTTTCTTGTCGACATCCAGTCCTATTGAGTCATTTGGGGACATGGGGGTTGAATAGTTCTTTGCATCCATCATACCAAACTTCTTGATGCACTCTCGTAGGTACTTTTGTTGATGTACCTTTGTTCCTTCCTCTGTTTGAACAACATGTAGGCCTAGAAAGAACTTAAGCTCGCCCACCATACTCATCTCAAATTCACTCTCCATCAGCTTTGTGAACTTGGTAACTAAGTGCTCGTTGGTGGAGCCAAAGATTATGTCATCCACATATACTTGTACTACTAAGGTATGCTTTCCCTCTCTTAATAGAAATAAAGTCCTGTCTACTTCCCCTCTTACGTAACCATGAGATAAGAGGAATTGAGAAAGTCTTTCATACCAGGCGCGAGGAGCTTGCTTCAGACCATAGAGTGCCTTATCAAGTATGTAAACGTGGTCAGGATAGGAAGAATCTTCGAATCCGGGTGTTTGTTCCACATAAACTTCTTCCTTTAGAACCCCGTTCAGGAACGCTGTCTTGACGTCCATTTGTTGCAACTTGAATCCATAGTGGGCAGAGTAGGCGATCAAGAGGCGTATTGCTTCTAATCTTGCAACTGGCACAAAGGTTTCATCATAGTCAATTCCCTCTTGTTGATTGTAGCCTTTTACTACCAGTCTTGCTTTGTTCCTTATCACTTGTCCTCTTTCATCCATCTTGTTCCTGAACACCCATTTGGTACCTATGACGGAGCGATCCTTAGGTCTGGGAACCAGTCTCCATACTTTATTCCTCTCAAATTGATGAAGTTCCTCTTGCATAGCATTGACCCATTCTGGGTCTTCTAGGGCATCTTTCACTGTTCTTGGTTCAGCTGTGGAGACAAAGGCACAGAAGGCGTGAAATGTAGGATCTAATGTGAGCACGGAATAGTCCTTGTCACTGGGTTCTAGAGATGATTCGGAGGAGGGAAGCGAAGCACAGTTGCATACGTAGTCCATGAGTCTTGATGGGGGCCCATGGATACGAGTGCTGCGACGCGTTCTTTCCTCTTCATGGTGAGTATCTTCTTCAGATTGTTCCTGAGATGGGGATTGTTCCCCCTGAGTTCCGGAATCTCCATTTGGTACACTTGAATCTTGATCTGGGGCTTCTTCTTCTTCTGCGTTCATGTCCGTAATAGGGAAGAATTCCTCAGCATCAGCGAGAATGAATTGTTCCCTGTCAGCTTCAGTCAGTGGAGGAGCGTTTGGATCATGGACAACGTTACCTGCCATGATCTTTTCATCAAAGACCACATGGATGCTTTCCTCCACCTTCCTTGTCCTCTTGTTGTAAACTTTGTAGGCCCTACTATGAGTGGAATAACCAACAAACGTTCCTTCGTCACTTCTTGGATCGAACTTGCCCAGATTGTCCTTTCCATTGTTGTGGACGAAGCACTTGCACCCAAAGACCCTTAGATGAGAAATGTTCGGCTTCCTTCCTCTGAACAGCTCATATGGTGTTTTCTCAATCATAGGTCTCAACATGGCACGGTTCAATACATAGCAAGCAGAGTTGAGTGCTTCAGCCCAGAAGTTTCTTGGCAATCCACTCGCAATTAGCATTGTCCTTGTCATATCCTCCAGAGTCATATTCTTCCATTCAACAACTCCATTCTGTTGAGGCGTTCTTGGCGCAGAAAAGTTATGATTTATGCCTTTGTTCCTGCACAAGGAAAGAAACCGGGAGTTCTCGAACTCTGTACCATGGTCAGTGCGTATAGCTCTTAGATGAAATCCAGATTGATTTTCAATAGCATATAACCAAAATTCAAACTCATCAAACACATCCTCCTTTGAAGCAATGAAAATAGTCCAAGTAAACCTAGAGAAATCGTCTACAATGACAAACACGTACTTGTTTCCCCCACGGCTAAGTGTGCGCATAGGCCCACACAAGTCCATGTGAATAAGCTCTAAGGGTTCAGAGGTACTTACCTGGTTTTTGGACTTAAAGGATGATCTTACTTGTATTCCTCTTGTGCAAGCAATGCACACCTCTTCAGATTGACTTTCTATATTTGGTAAACCAATAACTAGGTCTTTGTTGTGAAGTTTGTGTAGAAGTCTGAGGCTTGCATGAGAGAACCTTTGATGCCATAGATTGGATTCCTCAGATTGTGCAGAAAGGCACAGTTCCTCTTCAGGGATAAAAGATGGATCTACTTTGTATAGGTTGTTCTCTATGATTCCCCTGAGGAGAACTTTCCCTGTCTAAACATTCTCAACCAAACACTCATTAGTAGTAAAGATAACCCTATTTTGACCATCCTGGCACATTTGACGTACGCTCAATAGATCGAAGGTTAGGTTATCCACTAAAGTAACGTTATTCACAACAAGTATGTCAGAGATCCTTACCTTTCCCATGCCAATTACTTCACCTTTACTGTTGTTCCCAAAGGTTATAGAACCTTTGTTTTCGGGATGGAGAGATATAAACCATGCTTTGTTCCCTGTCATGTGAATTGAGCAAGCGCTATCTATATACCAGGAACTCTTCTTCTTTCCATCCTGCAAGTAAGGGATTAGTTTTTGCGCACCCAGGCAAGCCTAGGCTTACCTGGAATGAAGAACAATCTTCTATCCTCATTATCTTTTAAAACAACCTTGATCCTGGGAGTGTTCCTAACAGAAGAATTATTGCAATAATTGTAGGCTATCTCCTCATCTCTTGATTTTTTCAAACACTCTTGTTGGTAATGTCCTGACTCACCACAGTACCAGCAAACTCTGTGGTGTTTCAGATTGACATACCTACTTTGTCCGGGCCAGATGGTTTTGTTTTCAATTCTAGACCTAAAATCCACCTCTACTGGTTTAGTGCTTTTGGCATGTTTTTGCCATATCTTATACGCCTTTTGTCCATCAAACCACACCTTCTCTTCCTGAGTAATTTTCTTCCCTTTATCTCCAGAACCATTGTGGGAACAATGTGTGATTGATCCTCCACAGGGTCCTTTATGATAGAGGGAATTTTGTATACCAGGAGACAAGATGGCAGTTTGTGAACAAGAGGCGCTATCATAGCCTAATCCAGCACGTGGTACAAAGCGTTTAGAGAAATCAGCCTTCTCCTTATCAATCTTAGAGGTGATATATTCATCTAACCAAATTTTCCTTTTGTTTTCTTCCTCTATTAGAAATTCATCAACTTTCTTGGCAAATTTTGAGTTATCCTCAGTCAAAGTTTTAATTTCAGATTCAAGAGTGGCAATTTTCCTTTCCAGGGAAGCTATATCAGACACATACTTAGGACAGGATTTGCACGAGTCCGACGAAGGGAACGAAGCCTTTTCAAGTCTAGCAACCTTAGAAGCCCAAAGCTGGTTTTTCTCAATTAGACATGAAATGGTTTCTTCCTTCTCGTCCATCAAAGAATTCAGATTACTTTGTTCCTTTCCCAGAGAATGAATGAACCTAATAATCTGAGCTTTTGATTTATTTTCTAAGAAAGAGTCAAATTCTGAAGTGTTTACCTCTTCTTCGGATTTTTCTCCTGTAGCCATTAGACACGTGTCCTTGGGAGTGTAGAGAAATTCGTCTTCAGAGTCAGATGTCCCCCATGTTGCAATCATCGCTTCCTTCCTTTCCCTTTGAGGGACATTTGCTTCCCCTCCCTTCTTTTTAAAGCAATTTCTCGCGAAGTGTCCCTTCTTCTGGCAGTGATAGCAGATGATAGTACTCATGTCTCTGTTCCCATCAGGGAGACGTTGTTTTTCTCTTCTATCCTTCCAAACTCTTCGAAGGGCTCTTGTGAAGAGAGCAACTTCTTCATCCTTATCAACAATTTCATCCTCTTCCTGAGCAAGATCGAAGGCTTTTTCGATTTTTAGAGCAATGTTCTGGGACTTCTCTGCCTTCTCTCCTTCCCTTCATAGCATCTTGCTCTGTTGAATCCCCGCGTTGCTCTGGAGACGAGCAACTAGTTCCTCCAAGGTGATGTTTTTGATATCATTCTGAGCTTGGAGTGCAAGAGAGAACGCGTCCCATTTAGAGGACAATCCCTGAAGAAATTGATGCGTCAGTTTCCACTCAGGGATCGTTTCCCCTAAGAACTCGAGTTGGCCTACGTATCCCTGGAAACGTGAATGGTAGTCATCCAAAGACTCATTCTTTCCTTGAACAACACTATCATACTCCTTGATGAGAGTCAAGATCCTATTTTTCTTAATGTCTTCATTCCCCTCATACATCCTTTTGAGGGATTTGAATATGTCGTGAGCAGTCTTGTACTTTAGAACCTTCCTTTGATCGGATGGACCAAGGGCAGCGAGTATGACCTTCTTTGCTCTCATGTTGAGCTCCAAGACTTTGTAATCAGCATCTTGATAATCTTCTCTTTTCTTGAGTGTTCCTCCAGTCTCATCTGAGGGATCGAGAATCTTCACATCCCCAAATTCCACTATCTTCCACATCTGTCCATGCAGGGAACAGATATGTGATTCGATCTGTTCCACCCAGTATGAGAACTCTCCTGATTTGAGCATTGGTGGCTTCCAAAAGGAGTCGTTGATGGTTGTTCCTGACATTCTTCCTGCAAGGGTAACAATCTAGAGACCAGGCTCTGATACCAATTGTTGGATCGTTAGTTCAATTACTTCTGAGGGAACAAAATGTATTGTTCCTTCAGAGGTGTAGCAGCGGAATATTAACGCAGGAAGTATAGAAGAACACAAGTATTTAGAGTGGAAACCTCAACCACTAAGAGTTGAGTAAAACCACTACCTTCAAGCTTCTCACTTGAAGGATTTGAATGAGTATACTTATCTTATTAATCTCTTGTTTGTTACAAAAGAAAGCAAGGATTACGATCACGAATCTCTTCTTTCACTCGAGCCCAAACTCAACGCCTAAGACTAAGTATTGCTCACTCTTTCTCTCTTTTCTTCTTGTTCTTCTTTTGGACGATCACACTTGATTCACACAAGCATAAACTCTCTCAATCGTCTCATCTATTCCTAAGCCTAAGACTAGTTTATATAGCAAAGATAAAACTAGGTTTAAACTAGGGAACAAATAAGAATATGGAAATAATATCTTTCGCATAAGAAGATATTATTTCCATCTTTTAATTCTAAGAAGATATTATTTCCATCTTTTAAATATATCTCTTTCCTTAAGATCTTCATGATATCTTTTTAGCTCAACCGTATTTTCCATAAAGAAAACATGATATCTTCGTTGCGCTCTCTCAGCCCTTTCTTTCCTTAAATAGCTCGCCTCTGTTGAGTAACGTTCCTGCTCAAGTAGACATCCTGAAACACTCAAGTATACATTAGTAGGAATGTTTGTTACCATCAAAACCAGAAGGAACTGTACTTCAGCTGTAGCTTCAACAGGCTTAAATGGAGATCTTTTGAAGGGAAAACAAATGTGGCCACTGAATATTTTCAGAATTTGTTTTCTTCTGATGTCAGAGCTGAGGCAACACCGGCTTCTCAAGGAATCGTGCCTTTACTTACCGCCGAGGACAACACTGATCTTTTTGCCCCTTTCATGCCGAAGGAGGTTAAGAGTGTGTAAGATTTGTGCCTTGAATCTCAAGTTGAGCTTATTGGGCCCAACTGTGCCTATTTAGGTTTTGTGTTTTAAGAGAGTAGTATATCTATTCTTTATTATCTTAAAACCTAGTAGAGAGGGAAGTTAGCGTTTTTGATACGCGTCACAAGTAGCACGAAAGAGTGTTCTTAGATCTAGAGTGTTTCTTGTGAGTTTTGTAATCTGTTTCCTCCCTGAAATACAATCTGATCTCTGTTAGCATGTGGACTTAGCCAACACAATGTTAGTGAACCACGTAAATCTGTGTGTGTTTTGTTATCTTCTCGTTTATATTTGTATCTGTTTCGTCTTCCTCACATCCATCACAACAAACTGGTATCAGAGCTTCAGGTTAGTTTGGGTTTGTAATCTGGTGAGAAAGATGTCTGTTTTCAACGTGAAGATCGACAAGTTCACATGGAGAAACAATTTCAGTCTATGGCAAATCAAGATGCGAGCGTTTTTGAAACAACAGGGTTTGTTGACGCCGTTCTCGAAGGACAAGAAGAACGACATTGCTGGGATGGCTACTCTGGAGAAGAAGGCACATTCAACTATCATGTTGTGTCTTGCAGATGATGTCATCATTGAGGTCTCACACCAAGAGACTATCCTCGGTCTATGGTTGAAGTTGGAGAGTTTGTACATGACGAAATCTTTAACCAACAAGTTGCTCCTGAAACAACGCCTATTAGGACTGCAAATACAAGAAGGTACACAACTCCAGGATCACTTAGATCAACTGAACACATTATTACTAGAATTGCGTAATATTGTTGTGAAAATTGAAGATGAGGATGCTGCTTTGATTTTGTTGGTGTCTCTACCACATTCATAGGAGAACTTTGTGTAATCGTTTATTGTTGGAAAATATACTGTCACTCTGGAAGAAGTCAGGTCATCTCTTCATAACAGGGAGTTGCGTCATAAGGAAACCGATGCAGGAACAAATAATCAAGCCTCTGGGTTTGTCGCTAGTGGCGGTAAAGGACATGGAAACGTAAGAAGTTTTCAAAGGGTCCTAAGCCAGATGATGTTTGTAACTACTGCAAAGAGAAAGGGGATTAGAAATCTGATTGCCCTAAGAAGAAGCAGTCTGAAAAGAATTCAGACTCTGCAGGCATAGCAGAGTATGACGCCAACTCTGAAGATGATATTGCTCTATCTGTTGATGGACACACTCATCATTCTGATGGGTGGGTTCTACATTTTGGGGCATCCAATCATATTTTTCCGAGGAGAGAGTGGTTCTCAACGTATGAGAAGGTAGAAGGTGAAAGCATTTCGATGGCTAACAATCATGTCTGCAAGGCGGTTGGAATAGGCTCGATCAAGATACACACTCATGATGGTAAATTCTGCACATTGAATCAGGTAAGACATGTTCCACTTATGACAAAGAATCCGATATCTCTGAGTCTCCTAGATAGTAGAGCGTTCAGTTTCAAAGGTGAAGGTGGAGTTTTGTTTGTCTTCAAGGGTTCTGATGTGATCCTGAAAGGTGTCTGGCATAATATTTTGTATTTTCTACAAGGTTCTACGGTAACAAGTTCTGGTGATGTTGCATTAGTTGGTATGAGTAAGTTATGCAATATGAGGCTTAGTCATACAGGTGAGAAGAGGCTCGAGGTGAAGAAGGAAGGTAGTGATGGTATTCCTACTAATATGTTCACCAAGTCGGTTTCTCAGAGCAAGTTTTAATATTGTTTGGACTTGCTAAATGTCACAAGAGGATGATTTGCCTTGTGGGGTAAGTCTGAGGCATATGAGAAGTCTTCTTATCTAGCACTACTATAGTGCATCTGACAAATCTGGACTAGAGGGAAGTGTGCTCATCTGGCACTATTATTGTGCATCTGTTACATCTGATTCTAGAGAATCCAAGTATGTTTATCTAGCATCGTCATGGTGCGTCTGAGACTCTTATGGTGTGTCTGGTACATATGTGCATGGAGGATTCAAGGTGGAGATTTGTAAGATTTGTGCCTTGAATCCCAAGTTTGGCTTATTGGGATCAACTGGGCCTGTTTAGGTTTTGTGTTGTAAGAGAGTAGTATATATACTCTCTATTATCTCATAACCTAGTAGAGAGAAAAGTAAGGGTTTTTGATAACCGTCACATGTAGCAAGAAATAGTGTTCTTAGATCTAGAGCGTTTCTTCTGAGTCTTGTAATCTGTTTCCTCCCGTAAGTTCAATCTGATCTCTGTTTGCATGTGGACGTAGCCAACACAATATTGGTGAACCACGTAAATCTTTGTGTGTTTTGTTATCTTCTCGTTTATATGTGTTATTTGTTTCGTCTTCCTCACATCTGTCACAACAGAGTGCACTCTTTTTATGCATCTGAAAAAGTCTCCTGGTCCGGATGGTATGTTAGCTATTTTCTATCAGAAGTTTTGGCATATTGTTGAGGACGATGTTACTAAGTTCATTCTTTCTATTCTGAATGGGGTGGATTTCCCGAAACTTTTAAATAACACTTATATTTCACTGATTCCCAAAGTAACCGAGCCATGCAAAATGAAGATCTTCGTCCTATCAGTTTGTGCAATGCTCTATACAAGATTATTTCCAAGGTTTTGTCCAACAGGTTGAAGGGTTATTTCCAATGGGGTAGAAATTGGGATTTGCTAAAAGATGGGTTTCATTGATTATGAGACGACGGTTTCATTTTCTTCCCTTATCAGTGGTCGTCCAACCAAAACCTTTGTGCCTTCTCGGGGTCTTAGACAAGGTGATCCTCTCTCACCTTTTCTATTTTTGTTATGTGCCGAAGGCTTATCTAGGATGTTGAGGTTTAGTGAAGCTCATGGTCGATTGCATAGAATCCGAATTGCTCGAACTGCTCCCTCGGTTTCACATCTGTTTTTCACTAATGATAGTATCTTGTTTGGTAGAGCATCATGTCAACATATCATGGAAATTGATAATATCTTTCGTGTATATGGATCTGCATCGGGTCAACTGGTTAATCTAGCTAAGTCTGAGCTATCGTTCAGTAAAAATGTTAATGATGAGCTGAGATGTGCAATTCAGCCTTCTTTGGGTGTTTGTGAAGTTGACAAGCACGAGCGACATCTTGGTTTGTCTACTATGGAAGGTAGATAAAAGAAGGTCATTTTTGGACAACTTAAGGAGAGAATTATGGAAATGATTAGTGGATGAAATGAAAAGAATCTGTCTAGGGCGGGCAAAGAGGTTCTTAAAAAATTGTGCAAGGAGATGGAGCAAATAATGTGTAATTTCTGGAGGGATGATTCAAAGGTTTCTTAAAAAATTCACTGGCTCAAGTGGAACTGGATGTGCTTACCAATGGTTAAGGGCGGTTTAGGTTTTCGGGATTTGGTCAATTTTAAACAAGCATTTTTTGTCAAACAATGTTGGAGATTGATTCAGGACCCGAGCTCTCTTTTGGCCAGGTTACTCAAGGCCAGATATGTCCCTTACTCCGACTTTATGAGTGCACCTCTAGGGTATTCTCCTAGTTGTACTTGGAGAAGCATGCTCTTCGGACGTGACACCCTAAACCGCGACCTTCTCTCAAGTGTGGGTAATGGTAGCAACATTGATCTATGGAAGGATAAGTGGATTCCCCAACCTAAGACCTTTAAGGCTATCTCGCAGGGATGTGTTGCTCCGAGTACGAATCTGATTGATTGGGAAACGAGGTGTTGCAGACTGAATTGGTTAGGAGTGTGTTTCTTCCGTGTGATGCGAATATCATTTTGAACATGAGACAGTCAAATCCTAGCTGTTGGGACGAGTTGGTTTCGTTCCATGCTAAAGATGGATTTTTTACTATTAAGTCGGCGTATCACATGATTGTTCAAGATGAAATTGATGACAAGTGTGATGCTTCGTCTTTGTTGAAGCTACAGCTGAAGTACAGTTCCTTCTGGTTTTGATGGTAACAAACATTCCTACTAATGTATACTTGAGTGTTTCAGGATGTCTACTTGAGCAGGAACGTTACTCAACAGAGGCGAGCTATTTAAGGAAAGAAAGGGCTGAGAGAGCGCAACGAAGATATCATGTTTTCTTTATGGAAAATACGGTTGAGCTAAAAAGATATCATGAAGATCTTAAGGAAAGAGATATATTTAAAAGATGGAAATAATATCTTCTTAGAATTAAAAGATGGAAATAATATCTTCTTATGCGAAAGATATTATTTCCATATTCTTATTTGTTCCCTAGTTTAAACCTAGTTTTATCTTTGCTATATAAACTAGTCTTAGGCTTAGGAATAGATGAGACGATTGAGAGAGTTTATGCTTGTGCGAATCAAGTGTGATCGTCCAAAAGAAGAACAAGAAGAAAAGAGAGAAGGAGTGAGCAATACTTTGTCTTAGGCGTTGAGTTTGGGCTCGAGTGAAAGAAGAGATTCGTGATCGTAATCCTTGCTTTCTTTTGTAACAAACAAGAGATTAATAAGATAAGTATACTCATTCAAATCCTTCAAGTGAGAAGCTTGAAGGTAGTGGTTTTACTCAACTCTTAGTGGTTGAGGTTTCCACTCTAAATACTTGTGTTCTTCTATACTTCCTGCGTTAATATTCCGCTGCTACACCTCTGAAGGAACAATACACTTTGTTCCCTCAGAAGTAATTGAACTAACGATCCAACAATTGGTATCAGAGCCTGGTCTCTAGATTGTTACCCTTGCAGGAAGAATGTCAGGAACATCCATCAACGACTCCTTTTGGAAGCCACCAATGCTCAAATCAGGAGAGTTCTCATACTGGGTGGAACAGATCGAATCACATATCTGTTCCCTGCATGGACAGATGTGGAAGATTGTGGAATTTGGAGATGTGAAGATTCTCGATCCCTCAGATGAGACTGGAGGAACACTCAAGAAAAGAGAAGATTATCAAGATGCTGATTACAAAGTCTTGGAGCTCAACATGAGAGCAAAGAAGGTCATACTCGCTGCCCTTGGTCCATCCGATCAAAGGAAGGTTCTAAAGTACAAGACTGCTCACGACATATTCAAATCCCTCAAAAGGATGTATGAGGGGAATGAAGACATCAAGAAAAATAGGATCTTGACTCTCATCAAGGAGTATGATAGTGCTGTTCAAGGAAAGAATGAGTCTTTGGATGACTACCATTCACGTTTCCAGGGATACGTAGGCCAACTCGAGTTCTTAGGGGAAACGATCCCTGAGTGGAAACTGACGCATCAATTTCTTCAGGGATTGTCCTCTAAATGGGACGCGTTCTCTCTTGCACTCCAAGCTCAGAATGATATCAAAAACATCACCTTGGAGGAACTAGTTGCTCGTCTCCAGAGCAACGCGGGGATTCAACAGAGCAAGATGCTACGAAGGGAAGGAGAGAAGGCAGAGAAGTCCCAGAACATTGCTCTAAAAATCGAAAAAGCCTTCGATCTTGCTCAGGAAGAGGATGAAATTGTTGATAAGGATGAAGAAGTTGCTCTCTTCACAAGAGCCTTTCGAAGAGTTTGGAAGGATAGCAGAGAAAAACAACGTCTCCCTGATGGGAACAAAGACATGAGTACTATCATCTGCTATCACTGCCAGAAGAAGGGACACTTCGCGAGAAATTGCTTCAAAAAGAAGGGAGGAGAAGCAAATGTCCCTCAAAGGGAAAAGAAGGAAGCAATGATTGCAACATGGGGGACATCTGACTCTGAAGACGAATTTCTCTACACTCCCAAGGAAACGTGTCTAATGGCTACAGGAGGGACTTCCGACTCCAAAGAAGAATTTCCCTACACATGTCTAATGGCTACAGGAGAAAAATCCGAAGATGAGGATGGAAAGAAGAAGAGTTCCTGGTATATAGATAGCGCTTGCTCAATACACATGACTGGGAACAAAGCATGGTTTATATCTCTCCATCCTGAAAACAAAGGTTCTATAACCTTTGGGAACAACAGTAAAGGGGAAGTAATTGGCATGGGAAAGGTAAGGATCTCTGACAATCTTGTTGTGAATAACGTCACTTTAGTGGATAACCTAACCTTCGATCTATTGAGCGTACGTCAAATGTGCCAGGATGGTCAAAATAGGGTTATCTTTACTACTAATGAGTGTTTGGTTGAGAATGTTGAGACAGGGAAAGTTCTCCTCAGGGGAATCATAGAGAACAACCTATACAAAGTAGATCCATCTTTTATCCCTGAAGAGGAACTGTGCCTTTCTGCACAATCTGAGGAATCCAATCTATGGCATCAAAGGTTCTCTCATGCAAGCCTCAGACTTCTACACAAACTTCACAACAAAGACCTAGTTATTGGTTTACCAAATATAGAAAGTCAATCTGAAGAGGTGTGCATTGCTTGCACAAGAGGAAAACAAGTAAGATCATCCTTTAAGTCCAAAAACTAGGTAAGTACCTCTGAACCCTTAGAGCTTATTCACATGGACTTGTGTGGGCCTATGCGCACACTTAGCCGTGGGGGAAACAAGTACGTGTTTGTCATTGTAGACGATTTCTCTAGGTTTACTTGGACTATTTTCATTGCTTCAAAGGAGGATGTATTTGATGAGTTTGAATTTTGGTTATATGCTATTGAAAATCAATCTGGATTTCATCTAAGAGCTATACGCACTGACCATGGTACAGAGTTCGAGAACTCCCGGTTTCTTTCCTTGTGCAGGAACAAAGGCATAAATCATAACTTTTCTGCGCCAAGAACGCCTCAACAGAATGGAGTTGTTGAAAGGAAGAATAGGACTCTGGAGGATATGACAAGGACAATGCTAATTGCGAGTGGATTGCCAAGAAACTTCTGGGCTGAAGCACTCAACTCTGCTTGCTATGTATTGAACCGTGCCATGTTGAGACCTATGATTGAGAAAACACCATATGAGCTGTTCAGAGGAAGGAAGCCGAACATTTCTCATCTAAGGGTCTTTGGGTGCAAGTGCTTCGTCCACAACAATGGAAAGGACAATCTGGGCAAGTTCGATCCAAGAAGTGACGAAGGAACGTTTGTTGGTTATTCCACTCATAGTAGGGCCTACAAAGTTTACAACAAGAGGACAAGGAAGGTGGAGGAAAGCATCCATGTGGTCTTTGATGAAAAGATCATGGAAGGTAACGTTGTCCATGATCCAAACGCTCCTCCATTGACTGAAGCTGACAGGGAACAATTCATTCTCGCTGATGCTGAGGAATTCTTCCCTATTACGGACATGAACGCAGAAGAAGAAGCAGCCCCAGATCAAGATTCAAGTGTACCAAATGGAGATTCCGGAACTCAGGGGGAACAATCCCCATCTCAGGAACAATCTGAAGAAGATACTCACCATGAAGAGGAAAGAACGCGTCGCAGCACTCGTATCCATGGGCCCCTATCAAGACTCATGGACTACGTATGCAACTGTGCTTCGCTTCCCTCCTCCGAACCATCTCTAGAACCCAGCGACAAGGACTGTTCCGTGCTCACATTACATCCTACATTTCACGCCTTCTGTGCCTTTGTCTCCACAGCTGAACCAAGAACAGTGAAAGATGCCCTAGAAGACCCAGAATGGGTCAATGCTATGCAAGAGGAACTTCATCAATTTGAGAGGAATAAAGTATGGAGACTGGTTCCCAGACCTAAGGATCGCTCCGTCATAGGTACCAAATGGGTGTTCAGGAACAAGATGGATGAAAGAGGACAAGTGATAAGGAACAAAGCAAGACTGGTAGTAAAAGGCTCCAATCAACAAGAGGGAATTGACTATGATGAAACCTTTGCGCCAGCTGCAAGATTAGAAGCAATACGCCTCTTGATCGCCTACTCTGCCCACTATGGATTCAAGTTGCAACAAATGGACGTCAAGACAACGTTCCTGAACGGGGTTCTAAAGGAAGAAGTTTATGTGGAACAAACACCCGGATTCGAAGATTCTTCCTATCCTGACCACGTTTACATACTTGATAAGGCACTCTATGGTCTGAAGCAAGCTCCTCGCGCCTGGTATGAAAGACTTTCTCAATTCCTCTTATCTCATGGTTACGTAAGAGGGGAAGTAGACAGGACTTTATTTCTATTAAGAGAGGGAAAGCATACCTTAGTAGTACAAGTATATGTGGATGACATAATCTTTGGCTCCACCAACGAGCACTTAGTTACCAAGTTCACAAAGCTGATGGAGAGTGAATTTGAGATGAGTATGGTGGGCGAGCTTAAGTTCTTTCTAGGCCTACATGTTGTTCAAACAGAGGAAGGAACAAAGGTACATCAACAAAAGTACCTACGAGAGTGCATCAAGAAGTTTGGTATGATGGATGCAAAGAACTATTCAACCCCCATGTCCCCAAATGACTCAATAGGACTGGATGTCGACAAGAAAGAAGCTGATCAAAAGGTCTATCGTGGAATGATAGGCTCATTGCTTTATCTAACCGCCAGTAGGCCTGATATCATGCAGAGTGTATGTTTTTGTGCTAGATTTCAAGCTAGTCCTAGAGAAACTCATGTCATTGCTGTGAAAAGGATCTTGCGTTACCTTAAGGGGACTGATGATCTATGTCTGTGGTACCCAAGAGGGGGAAGTCTTGAATTACTAGGGTACACAGATGCTGACTTTGATGGACACAAGCCAGATAGGAAATCAACATCTGGGATGGCTCAATTCCTTGGCCCTTGTCTTGTGTCTTGGGGATCAAAGAAACAAACTACTGTCGCCCTGTCCACTGCTGAAGCTGAGTATGTCGCCGCCGCAGCTTGTTGTTCTCAACTCATATGGCTCAAACAACAGCTAAGTGACTTTGGCATCATTTCAGGTAACGTTCCTATACTTTGTGATAACACTAGTGCTATTGATATTTCTAAGAATCCTGTGCAGCACTCTAGGACTAAGCATATTGACATAAGACATCACTTCCTTCGTGATTGTGTGGAGAAAGGGATTGTCTCTATGGAACATGTCCGCTCTGAGGAACAAATCGCGGATATCTTCACAAAGCCACTAAACAAGGCTCCCTTTGAGAAATTACGTATGGGTCTAGGTATGATTTCTCTCAACTAATCTTGATCTTCCTTGAAACCCCCAATGATTGGAGAAATTAGTAAGTCTATTCATCTTGAGTATTAGTCCTTTAAGCATATTCATACCTGCTTTTCTATGAAATAAACTTGAGTCCTTTGAACTGCTTGCATGATCTATACGTGATTAGGAAAGATACCTTGCTAGAGATTGAAATTGAAAAATGCATGATTCCTTAGGCAAAGGTCTTATTTTCTAACCCAAAAGATCCCTCTTGATGTACTGATCCCTCAATACAAGCCCAAAGGATAGAGGGAATCTACGGCCACCCTATAAACCTTCATGATCGATAGTCCTATGAGCCATGTTTTTCCATCCACAACTGGACTCCCTCATCATGATATAAAATGTTTTAAAATTCATATTATGTGAATTTTTTTTTTCTATGTGATGTTCTTTTGCACCATCTCTGGTAAACATACCCCAAGCATCACAATACCTTCGATATCAGATTGAGAAAGGAAAGGATAAGGGTTGAGATTTGAAAAACTGCTGAGGGGATTAATAGCTCTGAGGTGACAGTTACAGTTATTCGGCAGAAGCCTAAAGACTAGAGTAGGTTCTGGAACCTAGAAAGGTAATGATGGATTCTGAGTATCTTTGATTGGAGGAAAAATCGGCACATTTATGGAAAGTTGTTTAAAAAAAAAAAAAAAAAAAAAACAACAACAACTTCCCTGCAACAATGGTGAACACCTCCTCTGTATCCCTCACAGGAAATGAAAGATCATCATGCTACACATGGCCCATGCCCGGAGGAACGATAGGCACGGTCTTCCCTTCCCAGGCATAGTCAAGAAGATCCTAGAGTATCTGAGGGTGTATGAAGCTGGTCCCTCTGAGGTTGTCTTTGCTAGGGAGTTAGCTGAAGCAAATTTAAGGAAGATGAAATTTGAAAAGAATGAAGATGGAGATTGGGTCCGCTCTGCAGAGTTTTGTGAAACAGAGCATATATCTGAGGACCCTCCACAGGAACAGAGTGAAGAGCCAACTATGGTCTACCAACAACAGAGGATGGAAGAGTTGTGCTCACTGGTTGCCACCTTGACTGAACAACAAAGGCTTCTGGTGAATGAAGTTGCTGCCTTGAAGGCTGAGATACGTCGTTGGACGTCATCCAACTAGAGGTTCCCTTGGCAATTTAAAAGTCTCTTCTCCACGCCCTTCCTCCTCTCTCTGACCCCCACTCTCTATTCCTAGCACATCTATCTGTCTTCTTTTGCGCTTATTGTACCCTTTGCTTAGGGTTTTATGTGTCTTCTTTTAATTTCTCTATGCTTGCATTTTCTATTCCCTGTCCAGTATATGTATCAGCGTCTGTTCCTATGGCGCTTGTTTTAATCTATGATTTGCTTGCTTTGATGTGTTCTGAAGTTCTTTTATTTCAAGTGCATGCTTCGACTTACTTTTTGATGATGCCAAAAGGGGGAAGAAAGGAATGGTCACGGTTTGAGGGGGAACATCTGTACTTATACCTTATAAGTAACGTTCCCTTAGGAGAACTGTTTAGATGAGTTTTAGAAGTATTCAATGAGTATGTTTGTCACCATCAAAAAGGGGGAATTTGTTGAAGCTACAGCTGAAGTACAGTTCCTTCTGGTTTTGATGGTAACAAACATTCCTACTAATGTATACTTGAGTGTTTCAGGATGTCTACTTGAGCAGGAACGTTGCTCAACAGAGGCGAGCTATTTAAGGAAAGAAAGGGCTGAGAGAGCGCAACGAAGATATCATGTTTTCTTTATGGAAAATACGGTTGAGCTAAAAAGATATCATGAAGATCTTAAGGAAAGAGATATATTTAAAAGATGGAAATAATATCTTCTTAGAATTAAAAGATGGAAATAATATCTTCTTATGCGAAAGATATTATTTCCATATTCTTATTTGTTCCCTAGTTTAAACCTAGTTTTATCTTTGCTATATAAACTAGTCTTAGGCTTAGGAATAGATGAGACGATTGAGAGAGTTTATGCTTGTGCGAATCAAGTGTGATCGTCCAAAAGAAGAACAAGAAGAAAAGAGAGAAGGAGTGAGCAATACTTTGTCTTAGGCGTTGAGTTTGGGCTCAAGTGAAAGAAGAGATTCGTGATCGTAATCCTTGCTTTCTTTTGTAACAAACAAGAGATTAATAAGATAAGTATACTCATTCAAATCCTTCAAGTGAGAAGCTTGAAGGTAGTGGTTTTACTCAACTCTTAGTGGTTGAGGTTTCCACTCTAAATACTTGTGTTCTTCTATACTTCCTGCGTTAATATTCCGCTGCTACACCTCTGAAGGAACAATACACTTTGTTCCCTCAGAAGTAATTGAACTAACGATCCAACAGTCTTCTTCTGGTGGGGATGCAAATTTTGTTTGGAAGACCAGGGACCCTCTAAAGAGGAAATCGTTGATTTGGAGAGTTGGGAGGGATATTTTGTTGACGAAGCTGAATTTGTGGAAGCGGAAAGTTGGAGGATGCGCTGCACCTCCCGGTTTCCTGTCCTGCTACATAGAAGATTTGGAGAATGTCCCTGAGTTCAACTTCAATTGGAATGAGGGCCCGCTCTTTTCTAGAGCATCTTGATTTTTCCTGTCACCATCTGAAAGCTGAGGACCTTTAATTATGGGCAACAATTTGTTGGGGGATTTGGAGAGCTAGAAATAGACGAGTCTTCGACGGTGTGGAGGATACCCCTGAGGTTGCAGTGCGAGAATGCAGTGAGTTTCATTCCTGTTTTATTTCTAGTAAACTGCAAATGAGGCTAGGCATCTCTCGCAACGGCTCCGTTCAATGGAGTCGGCCTTTGATCAGAACTTTGAAGGTTAATTGTGATACAACGTGCTTAGAGATGGAGGGGAATGACATTGGCTTTGTGGTGCAAAACGAGGCGGGGATTGCTTTGTTTATAAGGACTAGGACGGTTGCGGACACTCTCGATGCGGAGTTGTGCGAAGCTGAGGCGGTGTACTGGGCATTGGAATGTTGTTTGGCTCGAGGTTTGATGAAGTTGGTTGTGGAGACGGATTGCCTCACACTTGTGTCTAAGCTTCCAAGGAAGAGTATGTAAAAAGAGACATGGCTGGTACCTTGCTCTGATTTTGATTCTCCAGAGACGCTGCCACGTTTGCGAGTGGAGTCATGTCCGGAGAAATGGAAACAAACCCGCTCATGTTCTTGCTACTATTAAACCTCATTTTTTGTTGTTTTGTCCTTTCAATATTGGTTTTTTCTAGAATTGAACTCTTTTTTAGAGGGTGATTTAAGTTGATCTAAGTTTGGAGTTTAATTCTAAAAAAAATAGAGTTAGAAAATAAAATTTAAATACTCAAAGACATTACCATTTTTTCATTGGTACATGTGTTATATCTCTATTGACACAAATAAAAAAAGAGTTTCAATTGTGTCGGGTAGAGTTTCAAACAGATCAAATCTAAAACGAATTATCATCTAGAATCATTAAAAAAATTGTGTCAATTCATTGTCACTTCATTTTATTATCTTTTTATAAAAAATCTTATAAAACTTAGAGTTTCATGATTAAAAATCTTATAAATATTGATATACACTATAGGGAACAAAGCTATAAGGAGATAATACTATTTTTGTAGCTACCATATGTCTATGTATGAGATGGAAGTGTTCATCGATCGACTTCTTAGAAGATCATAAGTAGAGGTGTTCACAATCTTCAAAGCCTGCCTATTCTAAATATTCTAGAACCAAACCCCCACGCGTAGCGCGGGGAAATTGCTGTTTCAGAATGGTCTTTCGCTCGTGGGTATTCCCTTTTTTCTTGGTTGCTTTGATTTGTTTTGTTTGTTGTAAATATTTTTAAGATAATGATTTCATTATTTTATCTTGACGGTCAATATGTAAAGAATACAGATCGGACGCGAAGCTTAGGTAGTTTTCGACATTTTTTTTATAGTTATACACAATGTTGTTTATGCTCTCGGTTGGAGTTCATCATAGATTTCAAAATATTGTTGTATTATATAAGATCTCACTTTCTTATGGGTATTTTACCCTTTGTTGGATCCTGAGTCTTTTACATTGTTTAAAAATTTGTTTTAGTAATCATTTTAAAAATGACCAGAGAATATCCATGACAAAAACAAAATGTCGGAAACAACTTAGACTTAACAACGTAATAATGACAATCAGACGATGGTTTGCATAAATAAAGAACGTACCGTAAACTGAAACAATCGAATTATAGGTCTAAATATTAAGGTACTACTCAAAACGTCTTCATTATATCAATATTGGAAAACTCCCGATCAATATGGGTCATCTATTCAATCTCCTCTTCCAATGTCATTATCATTTATATAAATGTTTTTGTGTTGAAAACCAAAGGCATAGATAATACTTGTTGTTGTAGTTAGCAATGACATACTAATTTCGAGAGAAGAAAGGCAAGATAAGTTCTACTGTGTTGCGTGCAAGTCTGACAACCGATAATCTATCCACAAAGCTGAAATAAAGTACTCCTGGTCTAACACTGGTGGAAAAAAACTTGTCCTTTCTACATTTCAAATTCTAATTAGCAACTGAAAATCGATAGTCTATCCACATAAATGAGGATTCAACTATTAAACAAATAGTAGAAATACCATCTAGTTCATCCACCTCGATCAAATAATCCAGCGGATAAGCAAAGAGTAGAAATACAACCTGGTTCATCCACCTCGATCAAATCATCCAGATGATAAGCACAGAGTAGAAATACCATCTGGTTCATCCACCTTGATCAAATCTTCCAGCTGATTCTTTTGCTTTGCCTGATGTAAGAGGAAGTTATATTAGATTATAGCATTTGAAAGGGACATATAGAAGTGGGACATGCAACCATGGTAGGTAGCAAATATATATACCAAATACGGATCATTGAGGAGATTACTCTAAATTATAATGTCTCAGTCTTTCATGCAATATGTTTGAGATCTTGTTGACGCCGGAGAGCTGTCATTTGTTTCAATCGCCATTTCCACTGATTTACCGAGAACATGTCGAGATTGCCTTATTCATAAGTGGAACATAGAAAACAAAGGGGAAATATTGACAATTAATCGTGAAGGGGATTTGCAATCAGAGAGCTTAATTTCTGAACAGATTGAAATTGGATTTATATTTAACACTATCAAGGTACCACTGAAAATTAAAATCAGGAGGAACAAATTTATTCATTAATTTAACAGTGACATATCTCAAGCTCTGAGTCATACTGATGAACTTGGAAACCTTCAAATTCATATCCAACGAATCTCAACCTAAAACTAAACAATCAACCACCCCACCTTCTACAACCTCCAAATCAAAACACCTTCTCCATGAACAAAACAATGACCTCAAAAATTTTGCATAAAAAAGGAATATGAAATTAATAATATAATGAATAAAAGCATCAAGAATTCAAGAACTTGTAAAGCAACAGGAAAAATGCAGCCAATAAAAATTACACTATATCCGACTTTACTTTTGGGAGGAAAGTTCTGGTGCAAATAACTCTTAACGTAGAAAAAACAAACGGATCGCGTTCACATATTACACATCAATGTTCATATTCTGGATGATAATGTTCATAATCTAGGCCATAATTGTTTTTTTGAACATTTTCAGTGAGGGACGCGGTGACATACTTGTAATTACTCCGGACTTTTCTTTATTTTTTTCTCAAAATGCCTCAAAAACTTTTATCGTCCAGATTATGAACATTACCGCTCAAACTATGAAGATTAGCTTGTTATCTGTGAACGCAAAGACTTTGTTTTTCCTACGTTAAGCATTGTTCTCACCGGAACTTTTCCCTACTTTTTGTACGGAGAAGTCTAAGTTGTATTTACAAAAAGATATAGATCATGGAGGTGAAAATACATACACAACCAACTGCAGAGTACCATATTCCAAGGAAGTAATTTTTTCTTCCAAAACAACTTAAGTAGAAACTAACTCAATGCAAAATATCCAGACAACCGAATTTAGAAAGTACAGTTTCAAATAGGTGATCAATTTACAATGAAAGTATCCCAATTATATCAATTCCTTCAACGCATTTGTCAAATCGGGTCTTCGTCCATATCACTATACCATTTCTACAACTCTCGAAGTCTGTGCATGAACTGAGGGCTTTAGTGTTTGAAGATATCTTCACTGGTGTTGGATCGATTAGCGTATAAAAACTCAAGGAACAAAAGCTTTTGTTCCTTGATAAGTAGATAATGCAGAAAGAGAAACAATAATGTAAATCAAACCTGGACACGATGATATATAGTGGAAATACCACAAGTACCAAAAAGTCCTCGAGGCGAAAAACCACTCCTCTCTAGCTTTCACTAGAGAGAGTTTGAACGAGTCTACTTGTTGTATTGATATCTTGATTACAATAGAACTTGGATCACTCACCTAGACGTCCTAGCTAGATCTCGGATCACTCTTCTCACTTGAATCTCAATTTCACACACGTAGAACAACTCTAAACCGAGTATTAGGTTTTCGCTCTTCAAAGTCTTACTAAGCTATGCAATTCCCATGCAATATATAGCACACTAAATAGCTCAAACCTAACTACCAATCTAGCCGTTCTAATATTACCATAAATCTCACAATATCTTTCTAAAAGGAAATCGCTTCCTAATATTTCATTCACAAGGAATTCTCTTCCTAAGAAATCTTTCACAAGGAAATCTCTTCCTAAGAAATCTTTCCTTCCGTGTGACATTCCGACTTGTTCTCCAAGTAGTCACCTTGGGCCTTACACTTCGGCGCGCCGCCTAGATCAAATAAGGAAACAAAGCGGATAAGGAAATATTCCTTGCGCGTAATATTTCCTTGTTCCTTTGGCGCTTCTTCACACGCGCGTCCCATGCCCATCCTTGCCGAGTTGCCACTTTCCTTATTTGACGAGATCTTCTTTTCCTTCTTTGACAAGATCTTTTTTCCTTCTTTGAAATGCAACTCTTCCATAATTCTCCAAGTCCATTCTTCAAGGTATCTTCGACCAATAATCTTCTTCGGATGAACTTTATTCTTCACAGCTGTCTTCCATTCGTCGTAACCTTACGCCTCATGGATTTCAGCAAGACTTCCTTCGTACCTACTTGTACTTCCTTTGTTCTTGTCTACACACAATTAGACTTCCTTCGTTCATGTCTACACACAAGTAGACTTCCTTCGTTCCTGCACAAACTAGTAACAATACCTACGCACTCAAGTAAACCATTAGTGGATGTTTGTCATTTAATCAAAACCTCATCATATCTCAACAATTTCCCCCTTTTTGATGATGACAAACACCCTTAACAATAAGAGTATAAACCTGAGATAAGTATACTAGCTAAGGAACAAAGACTATCAAAGCACTAAAAATTCCCCCCTCAGAAAAACAACGAACTACAACTAGGTCATGAATTCCCCCTCAAGTCCTACTATCCTCTAATTTCCCCCTTTTGGCATCACCAAAAAGAATGAAATCAGAAGTCATAGATAGGAAATATACAAAGCACAAGAAGGCAACCGAGGTAATAACTTATAAGAACTTCAATGCTCAAGAAATCACAATATCAAGAAAAAAAATCGAGAATCGGCAGGCTAGCAACCAAGAATAATAAGTCATGAGAAAGTGTACAATAAGATCAAAGAGAAGAGGGATAATGCGGCTGGGAAAGAAGAGTGGGGTTGGAGTAATTGGAAAGTAGTGAGAGATGTTCTGTTCCCTTTGAAGAATGAGGTCACATTACTCTGAAGTTGCGACTTTTCAAATTTTCCGAACCAAGAGATCGAATCCCAGCTGTCTTGTTAACTTTTTCACCTTCTTCTTCATGTTGTTTCTTTAGAAACTTCTGTAACTGAAGCCATTGAACCGGCCCAACTTTTCACTTTACACGGCTTTCTTGAGTGTCTCCGTTGCTTGTTTGAGGGTATCAAACTTAGAAACTATCAACTAGTTTTAGATTAAATCTATAAAAATATTTGGCATTACAACGCCTTTTCATTTTCTTATGTTTTTTTAACATTTGGCATTACGCGGGTTTGGGTGACTCTTCAGGGCTCGCTCGGAATCGGAATCGAGTGAGAGACATATCTTGTGAAAGTTGGGATCGATAAGGACCCAACGGAACTTGTCTCACTCGATTCCGATTCCGAATGATCCCAAATGAGTCACCCGAACCCGCGTAAGTCTCGTGCGTACTGATCCCCACTTCCTTTCCGATTCGGGTAGTTTGTTTGGGCTCGTTCAGAATCGGAATCGAACGAGATACATATCTAGTGAAAGATGGGATCGATACGGACCCAACTAAATTGGTCGCGCTCGATTCCGATTCCGAACAATCCCAAACAAGCCACCCGAACCCGCGTAAGTCTCGTGCATACTGATCCAAACTTTGTCAGATTTGGGTGGCTCGTTTAAGATCTTTCGGAATCGGAATTTAGAGAGACCAGTTTTGTTGGGTCTGTATCGATCCCATCTTTCACCAGATATGTCTCTCAATTGATTACGATTCTGAACGAGCCCTGAAGAGTCACCAGAACCCGCATAATCCCAAATGTTAAAAATAAAAATAAAGCGAAGCCGCTGTCTATAGATTAATTGTTTTTTCTCGTATGAGGCGTTGTGAAGGTTTTTTTTAAAGTGTGGTGGTGGTGAGGCGTTGTCTAGCACCTCACCTGTATTTTTTTCTAAAAAAAACAAAACTTGCTTCGGGGAGAGGCATTGTCCAAAACAGCGCCTCTCCTTAAGAAAATCTACATTTGAAAAATAGGGAATTTATTCGTTTCAAGCTACGCCTACAACGGGAATTTATTCTGAAAAAGTTCCCATTTCAGAAAGAAAAAATTCATTAAGAAAATCTACATTTCACATATTTTAATTAAAAACTTTAATTGTAATTATAAATACAAATCTTATTAATGATAATAATTTTTTTATAGATATTTCAATATATTGCTCATTTTTAAATAATTCATCAAAAATGATCATTTTTAACTAGAATAAATCGTGTTATTTAATAACAAAACTTATCTGTATTATTTCAGGAACAACGAGATGTTGTGTTGTACATTCAAAAGTATATTGCAAGGAAATTTCTACTCGCTAATGAGGATGAAGTAAGTTTTCTCATTACATTCAAAAGTATATTGCAACTAGATGCCTGTCCTCACTTTGAATTGTATCCTTAATGTAGAACTTTCATGTGTTATAATAGCATTTTTAACCTATATCCTGGTAAGGGATCGAAATAATAACATATACACAAACAAGCAAGCACAACTATCGCCAGGAGAAAACACGATTGTTGGATCGATTAGCGTATAAAACTCAAGGAACAAAAGCATTTGTTCCTTGATGCGTAGATTAAGGAGAAAGACAAATAACAATCTAAATCAAACTTGAACACGATGATGTATAGTGGAAACACCCCAAGTACCAATAAGTCCTTGAGGCGAAAAACCACTCCTCTCTAGGTTTCACTAGAGAGAGTTTGAACGAGTCTACTTGTGTATTGATATCTTGATTACAATAGAACTTGGATTACTCACCTAGACTTCCCACCTAGATCTCGGATCACTCTTCTCACTTGAATCTCAATCTCACACACGTAGAACAACTCTAAACTAAGCACTAGGTTTTCGCTCTTCAAAGTCTTGCTAAGCTATGTAAATCCCATACAATATATAGCACACTAAATAGCTCTAACCTAACACCAATCTAGCCGTTCTGATATTACCATAAATCTCACAATATCTTTCCTAAGGAATTCTCTTCCTAAAATATCTTTCCTTCCGTGTGATCTTCCAACTTGTTCTCCAAGTCGTCACCATTGGGACTTACTCTTCAGCGCGCCGTCTTGATCATATAAGGAAACAATGCATATAAGGAAATATTCCTTGCGCGTAATATTTCCTTATTTCTTTGGTAAGTCCAACGCGCGCGTCCATAGCCCAATTCTAGCCGAGTTGCCATTTTCCTTCTTTGAGGAGATCTTATTTCCTTATTTGAAAAGAAACTCTTCCATAAACCTTCAAGGCCATCCTCCAAGATATCTTTGACCAATAATCTTCCTCGGATGGACTTTTCTTCACAGCTGGCTTCCATTCGACGTAACCTTACGTCTCATGGATTCCAACAAGACTTCTTTCATTCCTGCATACACACTAGTAACAATACCTACGCACTCAAGTAAATCATTTGTGGATGTTTGTCATTTAATCAAAACCCATCACATCTCAACAATTTCCCCCTTTTTGATGATGACAAACATCCTTAACAATAAGATCATAAACCAGAGACATATATACTAGCCTAGGAACAAAGACTAACAAAGCACTAATAATTCCTCCTCAGAAAAACAACGAACTACAACTAAGTCATGAATTCCCTCTCAAGTCCTGCTATCTTCTAATTTCCCCCTTTTGGCATCATCAAAAAGAATGAAATCAGAAGTTAAAAATAAGAAGTATATAAGACACGAGAAAGTAATCGAGGTTAGGACTCATAAGAACTTCAATACTCAAGAAATCACAATATCAAGATAAAACATGAGAATCGGCATGCTAGCAACCAAGAATAATAACTCATGAGAAAGTGTACAATAAGAACGGAGAGAAGAGGGATAATGCGGTTGGGAAAGAAGAGTGGGGTTGGAGCAATTGAAAAAGTAGTCAGAGATGTTCTGTTCCCTTTGAAGAATGAGGCTGAGATTACTCTGAAGTAGCAACTTTTCAAATTTCCCGAACCAAAAGATCGAATCCCGACTGTCTTGTGAACTTTTTCAACTTCTTCTTCATGTTGTTTATTAAACGCTTCTGTAGCTGGAGCCACAGAACCAACCCAACTTTTAATTGTACACGGCCTTCTTTAGTAATTGAGTGTTTCTCTTGCTGAATTTAGGGTACGAAACCTACCTGTTTTTTTTGTACTCTGGAGGCTTCCTTTTTAGTAACCATTCTTTCAACCTTTGTTACTTTCATCCTTAGTCACCACAATCTCGGAGACGTCATTGAGAGATCCTTTTAGTAACCTTACTCATTGGGTTAGTGTCTGCATCAGAAGGGATTGATGGGTGTGTTGGAGAGAGGGTGATGAGGGCGGTTGTAGGGTTGAAGATGGAAGTGGGCGGGGATGAGTAGATGACACTTGCGGAGTTGAGTATGAGTAGGAGAGGGTCAATGATTTTGAGAAGGTGGTTTTCTGTTTGAGTGGGAAGGGATTTTTGGTAATTTTGAGGGAGGGGTATATATAACGGATGGAGACCGTTTCAAGTTGGAAAGAGAAAGATCTTTTCCAAATTGATAAGATCTCCGAGATTAGGGTACCGCCCCACCTTTTCCAAGACAACATCACTTCTTGAGTAACTTACCAAAAACACACGGGAACTCCTTTTCACACAATCTTGAGACCCAGCCTCCTTTCCTTCTTGAGGACCAGAACATTCATTCCACTTTCACAATTTTTCCAAAAAAATAGAATAGTATAATGCGGGGGTTAGTTACCAGAGTGGTACAACAGAACATTATACTTAAAATATCATGGATGGAAAATGTGAATTTATTAAGTCATGATGAGAGATTCCAGATGTAGATGAATACAATGGGCTCGTAGGAATGTCCAATCATGACAAGGCTTCATAGACGGCTGTAGAGATCGTGTATCGTTTGGGCTAATAATGAGGGTTCAAATCATCAAGAGGACTCTTTTGGGCAACAAATAAGACCTTCTCATGTAAAGAAATAATGGTGCTAGCATTACGAATTCAAAAGGTTGCAAGAATATTGAGATTAATCAAAACGAGAAGAAGCAAATGACTCAAACCAACGAGATACAATAACATGTTCATATAATCTTATAAATAACAGCCAATTATCATTCAGACTTCAACCAGTCATGGGGGATCTTAGGACTAGACAGAATTATTTGAGAGAAATCATACCAAGTTCTAGACGAAGTCGTTCGAAGGGTTCCTTTTTTAGTTCCTTGGTGAAGATGTCTGCAATTTGTTCCTCAGTTCGAACGAACTCCATTGTTACTAGCTCCTTTTCAACACAGTCTCGCAAAAAGTGATGTCTTATCTCAATGTGTTTGGTCCTAGAGTGCTGCACAAGATTCTTAGCAATATTTATAGCACTAGTATTATCACAAAGAATAGGAACAAAATTGAGATTGATAGCGAAATCACTTAGATGTTGTTTAAGCCATAAGAGTTGTGAGCAACAGGTTGCGCCTTCGATATACTCAGCTTCAGCGGTGGAAAGAGCCTCTTTTTTGCAGGAAATCATGACGAATCCGACCAACAACCCACGAGACGACGAAAAGAGGTCCGAAGAAGAAGATCATGCGACGATCCCTCTCGTTCCAGTGGACGAAGACACAGGGAATGATCTCGAGAATACTCCCAATACTCCAAAGAGAAACGCTCCCGTAGAAAAGCAAGGGGTAGGCGGCAAAGTAACCGACGTAGCCGCCGTCAAAGCACAGTTCAATTCCTTTGAGAAGGTCCAGGCAGAAGCTATGCACACAAGCGAGAAGATGGCGCTAGAGCTTACTAAAGAGAACGAGAGGTTAAATTCAATAATCAAGGAACTCAAAGCGGGATTAGCAGGACCACGCACCTACGTCCGTGGTTAGAACGTCGTTCAACGCCTTGATATGGACGCAGCCGTTGAAGAAGATGGCGTATACCAACCCCAAGAACACCATGATTACGCCCCCCCTGGAGAAACGGCTCAGAAAAAGAAATCCGAGGAAAATATGACTTCGAACGCCGTCGCTGCACTCATAGCACAACAGGTCGGAGCTCTAAGGAAAGAGATGATGCTAATGCCCGGAGCCCCGAAATCCATAGTCCCTGAACATGAGTTCGGATTTCAAGAGAGTCCTTTTGTTGCCGCTATCGTCGCCCAGAAGATAGCCAAGAAGTTCACCGTCGCCGATCTCCCCGTCTATGACGGATCCGACGACCCGGAAGAACATGTCTTACTCTACAAAGCGAAGCTCTCCACAAGTCCGATCGAGCCAGAACTAAAGGAGGCGATGATGTGCAAGTTCAACGTTGAAAGGTCCAACCTTGACGTGGTTTAGGCAAAGTAACCGACGTAGACGCCGTCAAAGCACAGTTCAATTCCTTCGAGAAGGTTCACGCAGAAGCTATGCACGAAGGCGAGAAGACGGCGCTAGAGCTTACTAAAGAGAACGAGAAGTTGAATTCAATAATCAAGGAACTCAAAGTGGGATTAGCAGGACCACACACCTACGTCCGTGGTCAGAACGCCGTTCGACGCCTTGATATGGACGCAACCGTTGAAGAAGATGGCATATACCAACCCCAAGAACACCATGATTACGCCCCCTGGAGAAACGGCTCAGAAAAAGAAATCCGAGGAAAATATGACTTCGAACGCCGTCGCTGCGCTCATAGCACAACAGGTCGGAGCTCTAAGGAAAGAGATGATGCTAATGCCCGGAGCCCCGAAATCCATAGTCCCTGAACATGAGTTCGGATTTCAAGAGAGTCCTTTTGTTGCCGCTATCGCCGCCCAAAAGATAGCCAAGAAGTTCACCGTCGCAGATCTCCCCGTCTATGACGGATCCGACGACCCGGAAGAACATGTCTTACTCTACAAAGCCAAGCTCTCCACAAGTCCGATTAAGCCAGAACTAAAGGAGGCAATGATGTGCAAGTTCTTTAGCTCAACGTTGAAAGGTCCAGCCTTGACGTGGTTTATCCACTTACCCAAGGGAAGTATCTCCTCCTACGCCGAACTCTCCAACCTGTTCCGATTACAATTCGCCAGCATTAAGTTGTTTGCAAAACAGCCTTCAGATCTCCATAACATGCGTATGAACAACGGAGAAACCATAAGAGCCTTCATGAAGCGTTTCAATGACGAGAAGATTACAATCCCAGATTGTAGCGAGGCTACCGCTGCCGACGCGTTCAGGCGTGCTCTCCCCCGAGATAGTGACCTATACAAGGAATTAACAAAGACTCGCCCTGAATCATTTGTCTCAACAAGGGAAAGAGCCATGGAAGCCATACGCTTAGAGGAAGATCTCCTAAGGCATGCCGAAGAAAGCTCTCGATCTCCACGTAGGCGAACTCCTTCGCATAGAAACTCTCCTCCACATAGAAACTCTCCTCCGCGTCGACACAACGACCGACATCAAGAGCGAGGGGAACGCCATGATAGGAGAAACAAGCCGTTCCAGAGAGAGCCGCAAACGGTGCATGCTGTGAGCGAAGTTGATAGCGTCTATATGGTGGACAGAGGTATCTCTATGAAGAGCGACGCGTTGCGAGTCATGAACGCAATGGAAGGGCTACGCGACTTGCAATGGCCTAAAAATCCAAATCCAAGGAGAAGACCCGGAATGGGGAAGGGGTATTGCGAGTTTCACAATGACACAGGTCACACGACGGATGGTTGTTATACTCTGAGAAAAGAGGTATTAAGGTTGCTAAAGAGGGGAGATTTGAAGGATCTGCTCTCCAGAGAAGGAAGGAACGCGTTCGAAGGAGTGAAGAAAGAAAGGAAGTCTCCTACCCCTCCTCCACCCCCATCAAGTCATACCCGAACCATACACACCATCCTCGGAGGTTCCTCCGCAAGCGGCTACACCGCGTCTGCCGCTAGAAGGAATATCAAGATCTTACGCGACGATAGTGATATGACGCGAGTCTACCAAATCCGTCCTACTAGAAGAAATTTCCCGATCACGTTCGAGGAACTAAACGAGATGGTAGAGCATCACGACGGGTTAGTTATCTCCCTCACTGTCAGCAATTACCTGGTCAAGAGGATCCTCATAGACAACGGGAGTTCCGCCAATATAATTACTACGTCTGCTATAAAAGAGCTCGGATTATCCAACGACGACGTCGTGAAGAAGTACGTTCCCTTGGTGGGGTTCAGTGGCGAAGTAGCAAGCATGTTGGAAGAGATCACGTTGGCAACCTATGACAGGGGTATCAATATACACGCAAAGTTTGCAGTGATGGAGATCGAGTCGCCTTACAAAATCATCCTAGGAAGACCTTGGCTACACGACATGAAAGCTGTACCCTCAACGTATCACCAATCCCTGAAATTCCCGTCTCCATGGGGAATCCAAGAGATCAAAGGCGAGCTTCAAGTCGTGAGAGAATGATATAATATTGGAGTGAGAAACGCCACAAAGGCATCGTCGGATAAAGAAAAGAAGGCGTAGCAATCAAGGAATCACGAAGAAAAGGCTAGGGGTGGAAAGTCAATCCCCAATGCAATGAGAAAAAAAAAATTCGACATGCAAAGGGATACCAATCTACCAAGTAAGTACGAGGAAAAAGTCCAAGCAAAGAGCGACAACTTAAGCTGCATGTTCTTAAAGCATCACCCGCCATAAGTCAAGTCTTACAAAAGTGATAAGAATTTCCGAATTTCCTAGCATTATTTTCTTCGTGTTTTTTCTCGCATGAGTAGGATTAGTTTCTTTCCAGAATTTGAATAATTTAGCGTCGTCATCTTAGAGTCGGAGCGACAAGGGGTCGTGACGACTAGGGGTAAGCGTCAGCATCGAAGTTTGTTAGTTCATGATGCATTTTTCTTTTAATATATGAGTACACTCTTTTTTCTCCGACGTGTTAAAGTATGTCGAGTTGTTCTATTTTCAAAATTACTTGCTCTATGTCTATGACGTAACACCAAGCTTAATAAGGCCGCGGCGAAAATCCGCGCAGGGGAGGAATTTCGTTAGCCTACGCGTTCAAGGCTCCATCTACGAGTACGCAACGTTAGCCAAACCGCTGACTCCGAGTCGATGCTTCCCATGATCGTTAGCGATGTGTGGCCATGTTCATGGGGAATGAAGCCCGGCACCTCACGAAACCGGCACGGTCTTCTGAGCAAAGAAGGCAAACCTATTGCCACGACCACTCTCCAGGAACGCGTACTCGCACCTTCCACGGCCCCTCTGAGAGTCATGAATCCACGGGCAAAATGCCAAACTGGCAGGGATGCGTCCACCGGCATCGTAAGTCCTAACAGTCGAGAAATCGGACGCTACACGATGAATATGCCCGTCAATTAAAAGAGTTGGATGTCGACCTAACGCTAGCATGAGGCAACAGACCCACCTTAAAAGTAAGGGGTAACGTCACAAGCTGATAAAATCACACGCTGACCTATGTCCGTCACTCGCTTCGGGTTCGGAGGAAATGCTGGACCCAACCCTTACGTAAGCCGACAACATAACAAAAGCAGCTGCAATGACCATATTATCTTATCAAGTAAGTAAAACTTTCTAACGCGTTCATTACGAACAAAGTACCATACCAGGGGTAGAAAACTACACCCTAAAGATAAAGTAGCATGAGAAAAAAGCCAAGGACAAAGCTTACGAGATACGCGTAAGAGGTCACGGAAATTCAAGCCAAAAGAAAATAAGTTCTACACCTACGCGAAGCAAGATACGCGTAGAGCACATAAGACATCAAAGCCAGATAAAGGGCAAGCTCCCAAGACGTCTCTGACGCGAAGAACGACGCGCACGATGCAAGAAATTACAAGACGTAACAAGTAAAACAAGCACAAGGGTCTTTGGTACCTCTAACCTAGTCTACGGGGAGCCTAAGCCAAACCTACCAAAAGGGGTAGGACCACTCAAGGAAACATGCAAGCACACCTAAAGCCAAGGAACGTATAGAATACACGTCAAACAAGTCCGAGATCACCTACCTGTAAAGCACCTCCGAAGTAAAGAAATTAGAAAGATAAAAATATTGTCAAGACGATCCAAAGAGAAAAGTTACTCATAGACGAATACGCTATTGCCAAGAAGAACATGTCTAGACGCAACGACATGCTCAACGCATCAAAGATCAAAGAAAAAAATTTATATTATAGAAGCCCATCAAGAAGGGCAAGAACATAGTACTAACAAGAAAACGCCTCGAAGACCGGCGACGCGTAAACAAAAAGAAATTTACAGAAAGCCGAAGAGAAGAATGACCCCGGAAAATCATAAAGATTCACTATCAGATTTAGAAGAGCTCAACGAAGAATCATCCGCGTCCTCGTACTCGTGTTCGTCCTCGTCCTCACCTTCAGAGTCTTCCACGACGACATCTTAGTCAACGTCTTCGTCGTCTTTGATACCCTCGTTAAGGTGAGGAACATCCTCCTCCATGACGTGAGGATTCACTGGAGGATTCAAGGGCAAAGTTCCCTCCTCGACGCCTTCAGGAAGCTCCGCGAACGCCTCCTGAAACTCCCTCCGCTCCTTTACTGGGTCCCAACAATGATATTGACCAGTAGCATACTGCTCAATGACCTCCACGCGAGAAAGCAAAGACCAATAAAGCTTCACCTCCTTGAGCTCTGAAGTGTGCTTTTTCTCCGCCTTAGCCATCTCGTCCTCCAAGGCAGCAACTCTCGCCTTCAAATCCTCGACTTGTTTGGCAAGATCGTCGTGAAGCTTGAGCGTTGCCGTAACCTTTTCTTGAGCCTCACTCTCTGCCTTACACGACGCCTCAACCGTCGCATTAAGCTCGTTGATCTTCACCTCGTCGGCCGATTGCTTGGCCTCCATAGCCTTCATCCGATCGACAAAATCGGAGAAGCGTCCCCAGATGCACAATGAAGACTGAAGAGCCTAAGAAAGAAAAGATAAAGAGGTCAGAATCAAATCAAAGATAAGAAACTCGATGCAAAAAGCAAGAACAACCTACCTGCCATTGCGTAGCAAGAGCCTCTCCCATCACATCCTTTGTCTCCATCGGCAAGTAGTAATCGAGCGATGGAGGATTTTGAAGCCCCTTCATGGCGGGCAAGAACAATCTCCCGGACGCGAAGAAACGAGAGATAACAAGGGGAAAGTCGTCAACAGTCTCGAAGTCAAAATCCAATTTCCCAGCAATCTTCTCCTGCCCTTGTGCGACTTCTTCGCCGGAATTGAAGAAGGGGATGGAGACGAGACGAGCGAAACCATAGGCATAATGTGGATAGGAGCCTCAAAAGAAGTTCCTTCTCCGATGCGACTCCTTTTCCGCGACGCGATGAGAGCAGATGCAGGTTTTCCCCCGCTACGAACGCGAGAAAAATCCGCTGATACTAAAGAATAGCAAAGAAAAATGGAGTTAAGACCCTTAAAGCGAAAGAGAAGAGAAAACAAGATAGAAGAACATGAACGCGTTACCTGTCAGGGCCGTAGAAGTGATGCGATGGCCTTCCCCGTCGTGCCCATGAAAAGTTCGGTCACTCTCAGGGATCTCGAGAAGCCTGTCAATAACCTTCTTGGTTTCTCGCCTCGCCACGATAGCGTCTTCGTTAACTGCAAAAAGGTATAAGACAAAGTAAAACATCGACGATTGATGACAGATATAGTAAAGTTTCGAAAGAAAGAAAGGGTGAACTCACTCGTAGGATTCCAACACTCGACGAGCCAAGAGCATTCTTCGCCAATAGTCGATTTGTTGATGAAGTAGAAGAAGTTGGCCCAGTAACGATCAACCTGACTCCCCTCAATGGCAATTTTGGCCGCCTTAGGTCTTGATTTAAGACCTACTCTCCCGACCGTTCTAGTCTGAATGTTTAAAGAATAGGCGAGATCATCGACGACAATCTCGACGCCATGCTTCTCCGTCACATCGTCTAGGGCGCCAAAAATTCTCCAAACACTCGGCAGAAGCTTTCATACAGCCACTCCTAGCGTAAGCATGAACACTTTCGTCAACGGCGAGAAGGGAAATTGGTGACCAGTGAGGAAGGGGTATTCATATACCGCTATCCATCCCGGGCGGTGTGCGTCGGCAGACACCCCTTGAGGAGGTATCTCAATCTCCACCTCGGGGCCAAGATTCGCCAACGATCTTAGACTCCGACGCTACGCGCCTCTGAAGATTTGCAGTCGCAACCCTTCAAGATGTACTTTGGCACGTAGAAATAAGCCATTTTGAGAATTAAAAAATGAGTGAAGGAGAAATTTGAAGAAAGGAGAGGCAAATGATCTTTTGAGCGTGAGAAAACGAGGAAGCAAGGAGCGTTCAGAATATATGAGTTGTAGAAGAAGTAGGAGGAAAGTGAAAATCCTCTCCTTATATAGCCGAAGAGATCGCGAGCAACACGGAAAATATTCCAACGACATTATAGCGGTTGAGAAACTAGCCGTTACAACTGAGCGTTACCGGCACAGATAGCGAAGCTCCTCGCCCGTCACATGGAAATGATTGGAGAAAAACGATGATCGAAGCTTTGTGACGATATTAAAAATTCAAGTGACGTAATCATCAACGCGTTCCTAGTGTAATGAAGACGTATTCCATGAAGAAAGAAGGCGTCTCCCCGCTCTACTAGACGTTAAGCCCTGTAAGACGCCTTAGGGGTATTGTTTGTGCCTAAAAATATGACGAGTAAGGAACGCGTGGTAAGCTACGCATAGAGGGACTACGTCGACGCGACGAGAGGAAAGGAAGATGTCGTCGACGTGGCGAGACGTGGCATAAATCTCGTTCTCCTTGAAGATTGGGTCAGACGAGTGTATTTTACCTTATTCCTTATTATATTCTTGTAATTGGTAAAACATACGATACAGAATATCTTTTACCTTGTTTGTTATATCGTTATTTAGATAGAAGGAAGAAATAAGATCTCGTTTCCTTAAAGATATTATTAGGGTTAGCCTATATATAGAGGCTAACGCCTGCTTTGTAAGTATTCAACCACCATTTGAGTAATACCAAGTTCAAGCTTCAAACCCTAAATTTTTATCTCGTCTTATATTGTTCTTGAGTGTTGAGATTATACCGTATTCTTTGATCTTTGCCCTACAATTGCTTAGTTATCATCTCGTTGATAATTTCGCTACAAACATCTATCCCCTCCTGTTGGTTGTATCCTTTTACGACCAGTCTGGCTTTGTTTCTTGTGACCTGACCTTTGTCATCTAGCTTGTTTCTGAAGAGACCCATTTTGTTCCTATTATGGTCCTGTTCCCGGGATTAGGCACAAGTCTCCATATCTTGTTTCTTTCGAACTGATGAAGCTCGTCTTGCATAGCTTTGACCCACTCTGGGTCCTTGAGGGCTTCATCCACTGTTTTTGGCTCTGCTAGAGAGACAAAGGAAGTGAAAGCACAAAATTCATTACAGGGTAAGAGAGATGGCGTACCTTCACTTGGATTGTCCGTGGTTGTGAGTGAGGGTAATGGATCATGTATGACTGCATTACATATGTAGTCATTCAACCATCCTGGTGGTCCGGTGCTTCGAGAGGTGCGTCTGATCTCTGTGGTAGGTTCCTCGTTTGTGCACTCTTCTACTGTGTTCCCTGGTGGGGAACTGGCGTCCGGATTGTCAGGAGTATTGTTATTTTCCTCGTCACTTTCTTCCTCTATTTCTTCTAAGTTGCTCTCTTCCGAACTTTCAGACTCTGGAGCTTGAGTTGGGTCAACTCCATTTGGGCTTTGTTCCCCAAGATTGGCAACTTCGACTAGATCGAAGTTATCTTCCTGAGTGTAGGGTGTACTATCTTCTTCTTGTACGGATTCACCAGCCATGGTGGACTCATCGAAGATCACATGAATGATTTCTTCGATTTTTCTTGTTCACCTGAGTGTAGAGTTCTGTTCTTCCTTTCCACGACTCCGTTCTGTTGAGGAGTCCTTGGTGCTGAAAAGTTGTGGTTTATCCCTTTGTTCCTACACAGGGCATAAAACTGAGAGTTTTCAAACTCAGTTACATGGTCTGTGCGTATAGAAACTAGGGAGACTCCCAGTTGATTCTCCACAGATTTTTTCCATGCTTCAAACTCCTCAAAGACTTCGTCCTTTGAAGACAAGAATAGGGTCCAAGTGTACCTAGAATAGTCATCCACAATAACAAAGACATACCTATTTCCTCCACGACTTTGTGTACGCATAGGTCCACATAGGTCCATGTGGATCATCTCTAAGGGACGAGAAGTGCTTACCTCTTTCTTGGATTTGAAGGAGGACCTTACTTGTTTGCCCCTTATGCATGAGGAGCACACCATGTGTTGGATAGCTTCGACCTTCGGAAGACCGCTTACCGGGTCCTTTTGGTAGAGCTTTTGAAGATGTGACAGACCTGCATGACAAAATCTTTTGTTCCATAGGAGAGAATCTTCCTTAACAGTGGTAAAGCATAGATCCTCCTCAGGAATGAAGGTGGAGTCAACCTTGTAGATGTTATTGACACATATTCCTTTAAGGAGAATCTTCCCTAAACTCAAACTCTCAACTTGACAGCCATTAGTAGTAAAGTCAACTCTATTCTTCCCTTTTTGACACAGTTGAGCCACGCTTAACAGGTCAAAACCAAGATTGTCTACTAGATTCACATTATTGACAGAGAGTTTGTCAGATATACTTACCTTGCTTGTTCCTTGAACTTCTCCTTTACTTTTGTTACCGAAGGTGATGGAGCCTCCATTTTGGAAGTTTAGTGATTGAAACCATTCTTTGTTCCCTGTCATGTGGCATGAGCATGCACTGTCTATATACCAAGAGTGAATTGGTACCTGGTTGATGTCATCTTGATCACTCCCGGTTGCCATGAGACACATGTTGTCTTCTGTTCCTTCCCAGATTGCCATCATTGCGTTTTTCTCTTCAGGGGCTGGTGGTTCCCCTGCTCTTTTCTTGTTGCAATTTCTGGCTAAGTGTCCTGCTTTTTGGCAATGATAACAGATAATATCTTTTGAAACTTGGTTACCTTCGGTGTGACGTGTCTCTCCTCCTCTCCATGCTTTTCTGAAGGCTCTTGTGATAAGAGTGACCGTATCATCCTCTTCGAGTCCAGGGTCTTCCATCTGAGATAGATCAAAAGCTTTTCCACCTTTAAAGCAATTGATTTTCCTTTGTCCGTATCTTTCCTTGCCAAGAGTTTCCTCTCAAGAATTCCAGAGTGACTCTTGAGACGACACACTAGGTCTTCAAAGGAGATTTCGTTGATATCGCTCTGAGCTTGAAGGGCATTGATGAACTCGTCCCATTAGGCGTTTAGTGCTTGCATGAATTGATAGGTGACTTTCCACTGAGGGAGCTCTTCACCTAGAAATTCAATTTGACTGACATAACCTGCAAACCTTGCATGAAAGTCTTCCAAGGATTCATCTTTCTCCTGTACAGCATGTTCGTAGTCCTTTTGAGGAACAAGGAGTCTGTTCCTTTTGACATCATTACTCCCAGAGTATGTTCTCCTTAGAGCATCCCAGATTTCCTTGGCAGTCTTGTACTTCAGAATCTTTCAAAGATCGCCTGGCGTTCTTCTCAAGGACTTTGTAGTCTGCGTCACAAATAATCAGCTCTCTTTTTCTCCTTGGTTTTATCATCATCATTCAAGTCGAGGATGATGACGTCGCCAAATTCAATTACTTTCCAGATCTGGGTGTCAAGAGATTGAGTATGTGACTCAAATTGAATAGCTCATCAGTCATACTCTCCTGGCTTCAGCATTGGGGGTTTCCAGAACGAGTCGTTGATTGCATTGTTGGAAGTCATCTTTTCCTGCAAAACTAATTGAAACAATCTAGAGACCAGGCTCTGATACCAATTATTGGATCGATTAGCGTATAAAAACTCACGGGAAAAAAAACAATTGTTCCTTGATGCGTAGATTAAGCAGAAAGACAAACACCAATATAAATCAAACCTGAACACGATGATGTATAGTGGAAACACCCCAAGTACCAATAAGTCCTTGAGGCGAAAAACCACTCCTCTCTAGCTTTCACTAGAGAGAGTTTGAACGAGTCTACTTGTGTATTGATATCTTGATTACAATAGAACTTGAATCACTCACCTAGATCTCGGATCACTTCTCACTTGAATTTCAATCTCACACACGTAGAGCAACTTTAAACTAAGCACTAGGTTTTTGCTCTTCAAAGTCTTGCTAAGCTATGTAAATCCCAAACAATATATAGCACACTAAATAGCTCTAACCTAACACCAATCTATCCGTTCTGATATTACCATAAATCTCACAATATCTTTCCTAAGGAATTCTCTTCCTAAAATATCTTTCCTTCCGTGTGATCTTCCAACTTGTTCTCCAAGTCGTCACCATTGGGACTTACTCTTCAGCGCGTCGTCTTGATCATATAAGGAAACAATGTGTATAAGGAAATATTCTTTGCGCGTAATATTTCCTTATTTCTTTGGTAATTCCAACGCGCGCGTCCAAAGCTGAATCCTAGCCGAGTTGCCACTTTCCTTCTTTGACGAGATCTTCTTTCCTTATTTGAAAAGCAACTCTTCCATAAACCTTCAAGGCCATCCTCCAAGATATCTTTGACCAATAATCTTCCTCGGATGGACATTTCTTCACAACTGGCTTCCATTCGACGTAACCTTACGTCTCATGGATTCCAGCAAGACTTCCTTCATTCCTACACACACACTAGTAACAATACCTACGCACTCAAGTAAATCATTAGTGGATGTTTGTCATTTAATCAAAACCCATCACATCTCAACAACGATGAATTCGGTTGAGCATTATTCAATTCATGTTGGAGCAAGCTACACTGGGACAGACGACAGATCATCTCTTCCAATGCCCCATAGAAAAGAAACCGAGGTGACATTTCCATACGAACAAAATAGACCGTTTCTAATCCCTATTGCAGCAAGAGATGTGAACTCCCCACAACAATTCACCGGTGGTCGTTCCATTTTCCATGAGATGTGTTTTATGTGCATTTATGAGAGTAGAAATCACGATCAGGAGTTAGAGAATGTGGATAAAGGGACATCGATTTCCCCTGCAACCAATCAGAGAGGAAGTGAACCTCTAATTTTAGATCACAATTTGCAATAATTTAATCCATGAAGGTAACCTCTGATGCTTAGCATTACTATTTTGATATGCAATTGCTGCAATTCCTGATGGTTTAAAGGCTTGGGAGATCATGAAGAAGAAACACAGTAATATTGACCTTATATTAACAGAGGTTGATTTGCCTTGTATATTGGGCTATGCACTTCTTATGCTAATCATGGAGCATGATGGCTGCAAGAACATTCCTGTCATAAGTAAGTCTTCCGAGTGGAAAATATGCGTACAACTAAGGAGGATGTATTTCTTCTGAAACTCTTCAGGTTTGTGAAATAACATCTTCATCTTGTATTTGGTAATGATGTCTTCCAGTGACTCAATTAGCATGGTCTTTAAATGCATGCTAAAGGGTGCAATTGACTTCCTTATAAAGCATGTGAGGAGAAATGAACCGGAAAACTTGTGGCAGCATGTTTGGAGGAGGATTTCTGTGAGTCATTAGTTATTACTTTGTTTCCCTTAAGCATTTTCTTTTATATACTCAATGGATACTTCGTAAATTGCAGGTATAGCAGTAGCAAGAAGCTTAGGACCCTTTTCCCATCCTTGGTCAGTAGTCCTACTGTAGTGGAGGGAAGAGACAAACTCCATAAAGAATTATTTGCTTTTCCAAAACCAGAAAATGCTAGCGGAATGGATGAAGAAAACAATAGCACTGCCATAACTGGCTTAGTTGCAATCCAATGCCAATATTTCGAGGATCTCAACTTGGGATTTGGTCACCCGATTTTAAATTTGAGTCAAAATTTCATTTCCTGAACTTACCGACTACTTTGCAAGGTACAATCGCTCAACATAGGGTTTATTTTTTAAATGTCTGGTCTTTACTCAGTTAAACTAGGTTATGACATACCCTTCAAATTCATTTTTCAGAGCCCAGTTGTTGAGATATGCTGAGGTTTTGATTAAATGACAAACATCCACTAATGGTTTACTTGAGTGTGTAGGTATTGTTACTAGTTTGTGCAGGAACGAAGGAAGTCTACTTGTGTGTAGACAGGAACGAAGGAAGTCTACTTGTGTGTAGACAGGAACAAAGGAAGTACAAGCAGGTACGAAGGAAGTCTTGCTGGAATCCATGAGGCGTAAGGTTACGACGAATGGAAGATAGCTGTGAAGAATAAAGTTCATCTGAAGAAGATTATTGGTCGAAGATATCTTGAAGAATGGACTTGGAGAATTATGGAAGAGTTGCATTTCAAAGAAGGAAAGAAGATCTTGTCAAAGAAGGAAAAGAAGATCTCGTCAAATAAGGAAAGTGGCAACTCGGCAAGGATGGGCATTGGACGCGCGTGTGAAGAAGCGCCAAAGGAAATATTACGCGCAAGGAATATTTCCTTATGCGCTTTGTTTCCGTATTTGATCTAGGCGGCGCGCCGAAGTGTAAGGCCCAAGGTGACTACTTGGAGAATAAGTCGGAATGTCACACGGAAGGAAAGATTTCTTAGGAAGAGATTTCCTTGTGAAAGATTTCTTAGGAAGAGAATTCCTTGTGAATGAAATATTAGGACGCGATTTCCTTTTAGAAAGATATTGTGAGATTTATGGTAATATTAGAACGGCTAGATTGGTAGTAGGTTTGAGCTATTTAGTGTGCTATATATTGCATTGGAATTGCATAGCTTAGTAAGACTTTGAAGAGCGAAAACCTAATACTCGGTTTAGAGTTGTTCTACGTGTGTGAGATTGAGATTCAAGTGAGAAGAGTGATCCGAGATCTAGCTAGGACGTCTAGGTGAGTGATCCAAGTTCTATTGTAATCAAGATATCAATACAACAAGTAGACTCGTTCAAACTCTCTCTAGTGAAAGCTAGAGAGGAGTGGTTTTTCGCCTCGAGGACTTTTTGGTACTTGGGGTGTTTCCACTATATATCATCATGTCCAGGTTTGATTTACATTATTGTTTGTCTTTCTGCATTATCTACTTATCAAGTTACAATAGCTTTTGTTCCTTGAGTTTTTATACGCTAATCGATCCAACAATTGGTATCAGAGCCTGGTCTCTAGATTGTTTCAATTAGCTTTGCAGGAAAATATGTCATCCAACAATGCAATCAATGATTCATTATGGAAACCCCCAATGCTGAAGCAAGGAGAGTATGATTGGTGGTCTATTCAGTTTGAGTCACATACTCAGTCTCTTGACGCCCAGATCTGGAGAGTTATTGAATTTGGCGATGTCATCATTCTTGACTTAAATGATGATGACAAAACCAAAGAGAAAAAGAGATCTGATAATAGTGATGCATACTACAAAATCCTTGAGAAGAACGCCAGGGCTAAAAAGATCCTTCATATGGCTCTAAGTCCGGGCGATCTTCGAAAGATTCCGAAGTACAAGACCGCCAAGGAAATCGGGGATGCACTAAAGAGGACATACTCTGGAAGTAATGATGTCAAGAGGAACAAACTTCTTGCTGCTCAAAAGGACTATGAGCAAGTTGTGCAGGAGAAAGGTGAATCCTTGGAAGACTTCCATGCAAGGTTTGAAGGCTATGTGAGTCAAATTGAATTTCTAGGTGAAGAGCTCCCTCAGTGGAAAGTCACCTATCAATTCATGCAAGCACTGAACGCCCAGTGGGACGAGTTCATCAATGCTCTTCAAGCTCAAAGCGATATCAAAGAAATTTCCTTGGAAGACCTTGTGTGTCGTCTCAAGAGTCACTCTGGAATTCTTGAGAGGAAGGTCTTGACAAGGAAAGATACGGACAAAGGAAAATCAATTGCTTTAAAGGTGGAAAAGGCCTTTGATCTGTCCCAGATGGAAGACCATGAAATTGAAGAGGACGACACAGTTGCCCTCATCACAAGAGCCTTCAAGGAAAGCATGGAGAGGAGGAGAGACACGTCACACCGAAGGTAACCAAAGTCCAAAAGAAATTATTTGCTATAATTGCCAAAAAGCAGGTCACTTCGCCATGAACTTCTTCAAGAAAAGAGTAGAGGAACCACTAGAGAAATCCGCAATGATGGCAACCTGGGAGGGAACAAAAGACAACCTATGTCTCATGGCAAGCGGGGGTAATCAAGATGACGCCAACCGGATACCTATTCATTCTTGGTATATAGATAGTGCTTGCTCATGTCACATGACAGGGAACAAAGAATGGTTTCAATCACTAAATTTCCAAGGTGGAGGCTCCATCACTTTCGGGAACAAAAGCAAAGGAGAAGTTCAAGGAACAGGCAAGGTAAGTATCTCCGACAAACTCTCTGTCAATAATGTGAATCTAGTAGAGAATCTTGGTTTTGACATGTTAAGAATGGCTCAACTGTGTCAAAAAAGGAAGAATAGGGTTGTCTTTACTACCAATGATTGTCAAGTTGAGAGTTTATCTTCAGGGAAGATTCTCCTAAAAGGAATATGTGTCAACAACATCTACAAAGTAGATTCAACCTTTATTCCTGAGGAGGATCTGTGCTTTACCTCTGTTAAAGAGGACTCTCTCCTTTGGCACAAAAGATTTTGTCATGCAGGTTTGTCACACCTTCAAAAGCTCTACCAAAAGGACCTGGTAACCGGTCTCCCCAAAGTAGAAGCCATCCAAGACATGGTGTGCTCCTCATGCATAAGGGGCAAACAAGTAAGGTCCTCCTTCAAATCCAAGAAAGAGGTAAGCACTTCTCGTCCTTTAGAGATGATCCACATGGATCTATGTGGACCTATGCGTACACAGAGCCGTGGAGGAAATAGATATGTTTTTGTTATTGTGGATGACTATTCTAGGTACACCTGTACCATATTCTTGTACTCAAAAGATGAAGTCTTTGAGGAGTTTGAAGCATGGCTAAAATATGTGGAGAACAAATTGGGAGTCTCCTCAGTCTCTATACGCTCCGACCACGGAACTGAGTTTAAAAACACTCAGTTCTATGATCTGTGTAGGAACAAAGGAATAAACCACAACTTCTCAGCCCCAAGAACTCCTCAGCAAAACAGAGTCGTGGAAAGGAAGAATAGGACTTTGGAAGACATGACAAGAACTCTCCTAATCTCCAGCAATCTTTCAAAGAACTTTTGGGCTGAGGCACTCAACGCCTCATGCTACGTGCTAAACAGAGCCACTCTCAGACCTATCATCAACAAAACCGCCTATGAGCTCCTAAATGGAAGAAAGCCAAGTGTATATCATCTTAAAGTTTTTGGATGTAGATGCTTTGTTCACAACAATGGGAAGGAAAACTCCGGAAAATTTGATCCAAGAAGCGATGAAGGTACATTCGTGGGATACTCTCTTTAAAGCAAAGCTTATAAGGTCTTCAATAGGCGAACAAGAAAAATTGAAGAAAGTATTCACGTCATCTTCGATGAGTCCACTATGGCTGGCGAAGCCATACAAGAAGGAGATAGCACACCCTATTCTCAGGAAGATAACTTTGATCTAGTCGAAGTTGCCAATCTCGGGGAACAAAGCCCGAATAGTGGTGACCCAAATCAAGCCTCGGAGTCTGAAAAATCAGGAGAAAGCAACTCAGAGGAAACAGAGGAAGAAAGTGATGAGGAAATCATACGCACCTCTCGAAGTACTGGACCACCAAGATGGTTGGATGACTACATATGTAATGCAGTCATACAAGACCCATTACAATCACGAACAATCCTAGCAAAGATACGTCATCTCTCTTACGCTCTAATGAATTTTGTGCTTTCACTTCTTTTGTCTCCCTAGCAGAACCAAAAACAGTATATGAAGCCCTAAAGGACCCAGAATGGGTCAAGGCTATGCAAGACGAGCTTCATTAGTTTGAAAGAAACAAGGTATGGAGAATTGTTCATAACCCAGGGAACAAAACCATAATAGGAACAAAATGGGTCTTCAGAAACAAGCTAGATGACAAAGGACAGGTAACAAGAAACAAAGCAAGACTGGTGGTAAAAGGATACAACCAACACGAGGGAATAGACTACGATGAAACCTTTGCTCCAGTGGCCAGATTGGAAGCTATAAGATTACTAATCGCTTACTCAGGACATCATGGTTTCAAGCTTCAACAGATGGACGTAAAGACTTCTTTCCTCAACGGGGAACTCAAGGAAGAGGTCTTTGTGGAGCAAACTTCTGGGTTTGTTGATTCAGCTCATCCAGACCACGTCTATGTACTAGACAAAGCTCTTTATAGTCTCAAACAAGCCCCTCGAGCATGGTACGAGAGACTATCTCGCCATCTTTGTCCAATGGGTATGTTCGTGGAGAGGTAGACAAAACCTTGTTTCTCTTGAGGGAAGGAAAGGACACCCAGGTTGTGCAAGTCTATGTGGACGACATCATCTTTGGATCCACAAACAACAAGCTGGTGGAGAGATTTGCCAAACTTATGGAAAGTGAATTCTAGATAAGCATGGTAGGTGAACTCGAATTCTTTCTCGTAATACAAGGAGATGATGGAACTAGAGTCCATCAACAAAAGTACCTCAGAGAAGTAGTCAAGAAGTTTGGAATAGCAAATTCCAAGCCATATGCAACCCCAATTTCTCCGAATGACTCTCTGGGCAAGGATTAGAGCGGCAGCAAAGAAGATCAATCTCTCTACAGAGGAATGATTGGATCCTTACTCTACTTAACTGCCAGCCGACCTGACATAATGTACAGTGTGTGTCTATGTGCAAGATTTCAAGCTGATCCAAGAGAATAACACACCGTCGCAGTAAAAAAAATTCTGAGGTACCTGAGGGGAACAGATGATCTGTGCCTATGGTATCCCAGGGGAGGAAGCATGAGCCTTATAGGATATACAGATGCGAACTTCGCAGGGAACAGAGTAGATCGCAAGTCTACATCTGGCATGGCTCAGTTCTTAGGACCATGTCTTGTCTCATGGGGATCAAAGAAGCAGACCACGGTGGCCCTCTCCACAGCTAAAGCTGAATACATAGCAGCCGCAGCCTGTTGCTCACAACTCCTATGGCTTAAACAACAGCTAAGTGATTTCGGTATCAATCTCAATTTTGTTCCTATTCTTTGTGATAATACCAGTGCTATAAATATTTCTAAGAATCCTGTGCAACACTCTAGAACCAAACATATTGAGATTAAACACCACTTTCTGAGAGACTGTGTTGAAAAAGGGCTAGTAACAAAGGAGCTCGTTCGCACTGAGGAACAAATCGCAGACATCTTCACCAAGGCACTAAACAAGGAACCTTTCGAAAGGCTTCGTCTAGAACTTGGTATGATCTCTCTCGAATAATTCTGTCTATTTCTAAGATCCCCCCATGACTGGTTGAAGTCTGGGCAAAAATTAGTTGTTATTTATAGGATTATATGAACATGTGACTGTGTCTTGATGGTATGAGTTATTTGCTTCTTCTTGTCTTGATTAATCTCAATTTTCTTGCAATCTCTTTGAACTCGAAATGCTAGCATCATGATTTCTTTACATGAGAAGGTCTTATTTGTTGCCCAAAAGAGTCCTCTTGATGATTTGAACCCTCATTATAAGCCCAAAGGATAGAGGATCTCTACAGCCATCCCTGAAGCCTTGTCATGATTGCACATTCCTATGAGCCCCTTGTATTCATCTACATCTGCAATCTCTCATCAGGACTTAATAATTCACATTTTCCATCTATAATTTCTGTATAATGTTCTATTGTACCACTTTTGGTAACCCACCCCCACATTATACTATTCTATTGGAAAAATTGTGAAAGTGGAAGGATTGTTCTGGTCCTCAAGAAGGAAAGGAGGCGTGGTCTCAAGATGGCGTGAAAAGAAGTTTCTGTGTGTTTTTGGTAAGTTACTCAAGTAGTGATGTTGTCTTGGAAAAGGTGAAGCAGTACCCAAAACCCTAAGATCTTATCAATTTGGAAAAAGATCTTTTTTTCTTTCCAAATTGAAACGGTCTCCATCCGTTATATATACCCCTCCCTCAAAAGTACCAAAAATCCCATCCCACTTGAACAAGAAAACCACCTCCTCAAGATCATTGACCCTCTCCTACTCATACTCAACTCTGCAAGCGCATTCCCTCATCACCGCCCACTTTCACCTTCAACCCTACAACCGCCCTCTTCACCCTCTCTCCCACACATCCATCAATCCATTCCGCTGCAGACACTAACCCAATAAGTAACGATACCAAAAGGATCACCCAGTGACGTCTCTGAGGTTGTGGTGACTAAGGATGAAGATTACAAAGGTTGGAAGATGGTTGCTAAAGAAGAAAGCCTACATAGTACAACACAACGCGTAGGTTTAATACCCTCCAACATGCAAAAGAAACACTCAAGAAGGCCGTGTACTATGAAAAGTTGGGTTGGTTCAAAAGCTTCAGTTACAGAAGCTCCTAAGAAACAACATGAAGAAGAAGTTGATAAAATAAACAAAACAGCTGGGATTCGATTTTTTGGTTCAAGAATATTTGAAAAGTCGCTGCTTCAGAGTCATCTGGCCTCATTCTTCAAAGGGAACAGAACATCTCTGACTACTTTCCAATCACTCCAACCCCACTTTTCTTTCCCAGCCGCATTATCCCTCTTCTCTTTGATCTTATTGTACACTTTCTAATGACTTATTATTCTTGGTTGCTAGCATGCCGATTCTCGTATCTTTTCTTGATATTGTGATTTCTTGAGCATTGAAGTTCCTATAAGTTATACCCTCGATTGCTTTCCTGTGTTTTGTATACTTCATGTTTATGACTTCTTATTTTACTCTTTTTGATGATGCCAAAAGGGGGAAATTAGAGGATAGGAGGACTTGAGGGGGGGATTCATGACTTAGTTGTAGTTCGTTGTTTTTCTGAGGGGGAATTTTTTAGTGCTTTGATAGTCTTTGTTCCTTAGCTAGTATATATGTTTTAGGTTTATACTCTTATTGTTAAGGATGTTTGTCATCATCAAAAAGGGAGAAATTGTTGAGATATGATGAGGTTTTGATTGAATGACAAACATCCACTAATGCTTTACTTGAGTGCGTAGGTATTGTTACTAGTTTGTGCAAGAACGAAGGAAGTCTACTTGTGTGCAGAAAGGAACGAAGGAAGTCTACTTGTAAGAAGACAGGAACAAAGGAAGTACAAGCAGGCAGGAAGGAAGTCTTGCTGGAATCCATGAGACGTAAGGTTACGACGAATGGAAGGCAGATGTGAAGAATAAGTTCATCCAAAGAAGATTATTGGTCGAAGATATCTTGGAGAATGGACTTGAAGAATTATGGAAGAGTTGCATTTTAAAGAAGGAAAGAAGATCTTGTCAAAGAAGGAAAAGAAGATCTCGTCAAATAAGGAAAGTGGCAACTCGGCAAGGTTGAGCATTGGACACGCATGTGAAGTGGTGCCAAAGGAATAAGGAAATATTACGCCCAAGGAATATCTCCTTATGTGCTTTGTTTCCTTATTTGTTCAAGGCGGCGCGCCGAAGTGTAAGGCCCAAGGTGACTACTTGGAGAACAAGTTGGAATGTCACACGGAAGGAAAGATTTCTTAGGAAGAGAATTCCTTGTGAAAGATATTTTAGGAAGCGATTTCCTTGTTGAAAGATATTGTGAGATTTATGGTAATATTAGAACGGCTAGATTGGTAGTTAGGTTTGAGCTATTTAGTGTGCTATATATTGCATGGGAATTGCATAGCTTAGTAAGACTTTGAAGAGCGAAAACCTAATACTCGGTTTAGAGTTGTTCTACGTGTGTGAGATTGAGATTCAAGTGAGAAGAGTGATCCGAGATCTAGCTAGGAAGTCTAGGTGAGTGATCTAAGTTCTATTGTAATCAAGATATCAATACAACAAGTAGACTCGTTCAAACTCTCTCTAGTGAAATCTAGAGAAGAGTGGCTTTTCGCCTCGAGGACTTTTTGGTACTTGGGGTGTTTCCACTATATATCATCGTGTCCAAGAAAAAAGGGTCCGATGTCCTTCTACTGCTCTGTAGGTTGAGTATTGTTATTTGCAAACAACGAGGCTTTACTACGATAACTCTATCCTCTGGTCTTGTCAAGGAGTTCAACAAGGGGATCCTTTAGGTCGTTTGTTGTTCGCTCTGATTCGTCTTTTCATCATGCTCTTTATTATTTCCATGCATTTTGCAATGTCGATGCTCTCTCTCTCTCATTGTTGGTACTTCTGCCCCCCCCCCAGTAATAAAATCCCTAGCAAAGTGCAACTTTGATGACATTGAGAAAAATCTCGTTGCCAAGTACATGCTTAGCCCGAGACAGGTTGCCGTTCCGAGTTCCATTCGTTCCCCGCATGCACAAGATTTTTTGTTCACTATCCCTACTAATGGCCATGGACAGAGAATGAACCATCGTGATGCGGGAGCATCTGAGCTATCATCAAGGACGCCCCGTCCTAAATCTAAAGATGTGCTAACCACTGGAGCTAGGGCTAAAGATCGCTATGAGCCATCATTCAAGTCATTGATAGTAGCCCGAGCTCGTATTGTAGCCATTCAAGCTCATAGAGATCCGGTTCGAGTCAAGATGAGAAGTCAAGTACTGAAGATGAAACAAACTAGACTTCAAGACGAAACTCTAGGCTTTGGAATTGCTCAATTCCGATCTCAGACAAGAGAGAACGAGCCGTTTCAAAAAGAGCTGTCGGCGACATGTCTACAAATCCGCGCCCGCGGCTCCATAACCGCGGCCCCATAACCGCGCCCGCGGCCGGGAAACTCGGCGAGTTCATTAACTTCGCTGAGGCTTCCTTTTGAAACATTATTTTCGGATGTTTAATTGTTTTTCGGGATTATTATTTTAGGAGATACTTTTTATTGTTTATTTCTTTAGTTGGCACCCTTATGAACCCTATATAAGGCTGCCTTAGTTGTTGTTTTAAACCCCCCCAGACTTTGATATTGAATACAGCGTTTATCGTTATTCCTCCCAAAAGAGAGCTTTTGTGAGAAGAGTGCCCCGTGTGCATTGTCGTTGAACTGGCCCTAGTTGTGCTTGTGTGTGTCAATCTCTTCCATAAGGTTGGTGCTATCGAGGCTTCATAGAGCAACCTCCAGGTGCCTTGACCCACCAAAGTCATTGTGTTTGGTTGTAATCATCCGTTGGGGTTTCTTCATCATTCGGTAAGGTTCTTGTTCTTAAGTTCAAGTGTTTTATCGTTGTTTGATTTGGTTCCAATTGGCCTATCATTCGACTTATCCTTCTTTCATCTCATTCTAATTCCGCATTTCTTCTCTGTTCGAGTTCCTATTCGAGTTTGGTATCTAGGTCGGCAACTGCGGCATATCCCCGCATCAAATTGGTATCAGAGCTGTGTTGACACCATTCGTCTTCACAAGAACATCAAGAGACCCCCTATCCAGAAAATCACAAAAAGAGTCAGCTTTTATTTTCTTGTTTGTCAGTTTCTTTCAGAAATTGATATTGAGTCTTCCATTGTTTTGATATTTCTTGTTGAGTCATTACAGGTTGTGTGCAAGAAGCTTGGATCGATTAGTGTTGGTGGAGATCGAAAGATTGGAGTTTGGAGCACCCTTGTTCCCAAAATCCATCCAGCCCTTCATCCATCACAAAATCTATTCATCCCTACCAAAACGCAGCCGTCAAACCCCTAGAAGAGTTGCTGAAAATTTCAGTCCTTGCACCCCAAGCCAAGATCTTCAAGGAAGGAAATCTTATCTTCTCTACAAGGAAATCAAGGTGGTTAGTAGTTTCTTTTATTTTAAAATTCGAATTTTCTGAGATAGTATCTCAGATCTGTCTGTAATTTCGTTTTGTTTAGTGAGACAAAAAAAAAAATATTCAAAAAAAAAAAGAATCGAAAAGTCTCAAAGTCAGTAGTTTATTTTACGTTTTGTTGAGTCAAAGTCTAGTTTGATATTGTTTAAGTCGGATCTCAAGAACTCAAAGGAAATTGGGTTGAACGAGCCCGAACGGAAGCGAGAAACCACCAGGCCGCGACAGAAACCGCGCCCGCGGCCCAGTAGCCGCACCCGCGGTTCAAGCCGCGCCCGCGGAATTCAGGCCGCGACCGCGGCTCAGCCTCAGAAGCCACTGTTCGAAATCCGTGCCCGCGGACTTCAGACCGCGCCCGCGGAACCGTCACTGTTTGCCTTTCCATTCCTTTCAGATACGAGCCTCAATTATTACCTAACCCTCCCGACTCCGTCTTCGATCCTTCAATCGACATTAGTCGGAACAAGTTAAGGTACGCTTCCTTTTGGCTCTTCTTGAAATTCAAAGCTTAACTCATATCTCTGTTTTACATTCTCATTCTTGCAAAACTCCTTCGAGTCTTATTTTCTTTCTTTCATTGAGTGAGTCTCTTGTTTGAGTCAGAACCTTACAGTCGAAACCCCGCACTACGCTAGCCATCTCCATCTCTACCATCATTCATATATTGCTAGGAGTTAGGTAGTTTCAACTTAGTGGGTTATTGATCCATACAAGTCAATTCATCAAAGAAAAGCTGGTTGCAACGACAATTGAGAGAGAGTGCAGAGGAAAACATACGAGAGTAAACACTTGCGAGTTGTTTTCATTTACACTCACTTAACTTTGTTCTGTGTTAGTCTTTTCTTTGATAATGGACAGGTTAGTTTCTCCCAAAAGGAGACCCCCAAGGGACCCGACACATGTTTTAAATATTTATTTCCACTACAATCAATACTTCTAATACTTCTCATAACAATTTCTCTTGACATGTTTTTTTTCGCTTTTTTATGTTGGATTTTAATGATTAAAAAGAATTACTATTAAATTAGAAATAAATTTCACGAATATAATGTTGAACTTCTTATCTCATTTCGTAATAAAGGTTTAATTTTGTCATATTTCATTGTTTGCACGATAAATCGTTGAAGGGTGAGACTTTAGAGTCATTTCAATGAAACTATATATATGAATCAATATTATGTTTCAAAACTACTCGAAAGATTAATCTATATATGAGAAAATCAAAATTACTAATAATTACAAATATTAACAAATTTGATAACAAAAACAAAAATAATAACAAATAATACGAAACAACATTAAATTACATAAGAATTTTTTGAATTTCTCCACGCGGAACGCGTGGCCCGTATCTAATTTTTAATAAAGAGAGGGTTAATTAAACATTATTTAAATATTTATAAATTTAATTTAGAGTATTTAATTTTTTAAATTACGATATTAAATATTATTTGTTGGGCCTAATCTCGGCCCATCAGTTTAAACGATTCGGAAGAAGCCCAAGTTGGAATCCCAGATTCAAGAAGAAGACATAACCGTTGGAGATCCTACCGGGTGACACACGCGACGAAGACGGTGTAACGGTTGAGAGAGAGGGCGAGATTTCCGGGATTACCTTAATTGCAATTCAACGACATAATTAAGGATATTTCTAGGGATATATATACGATTAAGTTATCATTTGTAAGGACACGCTTTGGCAACATGTGAATCTCTCTGTAAAACCCTTAATACTCTATAATCGTTTGTGCAATATCAAGAGTACAGATCAACATCACATCTACAATATTATTCGTCTTGCGATCTGTCAATTGTGACCCCTGATCCTCTAGCTAAGCTTATCTCTTTCTTATCTCATTTAATTTATCTAGTTTAATTTCTTAGGACGTCGTAGTATTCAGACTTGTTTCGATTGATTAACCTCATCTTAAGGCAATTTAGTCCATTGGGATTATTTTCCCAAAACAATTTGGCGCCCACCGTGGGGCAATCGATCGATTTCAGGTCTAAACTAAGTCATCCGACAATCAATCAAGATGGTGAATGAGATCCCCGAGATTTCCGCTCAGGGTTTGGTTCCTATGGTTCCCAATCCCGAAGGCACCCCGATCATGGAGACACCAGGCCAAACTGAGGGCGATCTGGTGACGAAGTCCAGTGACAACATCGTCCCCGAGGATGTTTCCCAGTCAACCCGGGAGGAGATGCGACAAATGCATCAATCCATGGAATTCCTCCGCAAGGAGATGCATGATCAGCGTCAGCGCTATGAAGCATTATCCGCGTCTAATAGTCAACTAATGAATGAAAATTTGTCTCTTAGAGCGCAGGTACAGTCTTCAGGGTCTAACGTGGTCAGAGCTGCGAGGACTACCAACATCGCTGACGTCCGAACCAGACTCAATATGGAGGATGTAGACATGACTCCAGCGACCGACCGCAGGACGTCCATTGGTAACCCTGAACTTAATATTGGAATTCCGGTTTCGACTAACACGGTTACTTTTGTTGTTCCCGCCGGTCCTACCGTAGACCGAGTGACTGAAGTGCAGGTCCAATCGATCAACAATATCCAGATGCTAATAGATCAAGCTCTCAGTGAGCGTCTCAAAGCTCTGGACGAACGAATCACTCGGATCCCGGGTGTGCCTCGTCCTATCGAGAAGGAAGCTCCGGACGGATTTGAAGATTCACCGTTTTTCGAAGAAATCGCATGAGCAGAGATCCCGAAAAAATTCCACTTACCAAACATGGCTAGTTACGATGGTACCAGTGACCCGGACGATCACGTCGCCCTTTACAAGCACAAGCTTATGGCTATCTCCGTCCCCCGTGGGAGCCGAGAGGCTGTTATGTGCAAGAGTTTTGGGACGTCGTTGTCCGGACCCGCCCTCACATGGCTCATGCACCTGCCACGAGGATTCATCGCTTCTTTTGCTGAATTAGTCGATTCATTTAAAAAATCAATTTGCCAGTAGTCGTAAACTGGAAAAGCCGTCCAGTGACTTATATTATGTTATTCAAAAGGCTAATGAAACATTACGTGATTACTTGAACAGGTACAACAAGGTGAAGGTGTCGATCCCACACTGCGACACCCAAACCTCGATTCAGGCGTTCAAACGAGGACTGGCTAAAGGGAGTGAGCTTTACCGTGAACTGACCAAGTACCCATGTCAGACGTTTGAAGACGTTCAAGCAAAATCCATGGCTCAGGTTTGGTTGGAGGAAGATGAGGCACCATACGGGAGTCCGAACCGGGTTGACCGCAGACCTCGGGACGACAATCGACGGGATCATCGGAACCAACCCTACCCTCGAGATAGGCGAGACAGGGACATGACAGGACCGAGCAAGAAGCGAGGGAGTGAATGAAAAGATCATCTGTCCCTTCCTCCAAAGGTTCAATCTTACAATTTTAGTGTTTCTGTGGCAGAATTGGTTAAAACTTTCGATTGGTTCGGGAAAGACGTCAGATGGCCACGTAAGAGAGACAAGCCCGAGTCCAAGAAAGATATGAACAGGTTGTGTGACTTTCACGCCGACCATGGCCACTATACGGACGAGTGTGTAGCTCTTCGGAAGGAAGTCGCAAGGCTACTGGCTCAAGGCTTTCTCAAGGATGTCATATCCGAACGAGCTATGGCTACGCTTGATCGACGTGACAAAGGACCAGACAACCGTCCACCGTCACCAGTTCCGGCCAAAATAATTAATTGTATTTCAGGTGGGTCGAAACTGTGTGGAATATCATATTCAGCGGAAAAAAGACAGGTTAAGAGTAGTATCCTTGACGCACCTCCACTGTCAGAATCTAAGGGAAAGAGGGTGAGTGACTTGCCCTCGATTACCTTCGAGGATGCTGACGCGTGCGAGGTCGAGCACCATGACGGCTTAGTTATATCGTTATCCATTGGTAATTGTCTCATACGTAGAATTCTTATCGACACAGGCAGTTCTAGTAATTTAATGAACCTATCTACACTGAAACAAATGGGACTGGGGGAAGACGATGTCAGTCCTAATCGTATTCCTTTTGTCGGTTTCTGTGGTGAGGTGAAATATACGGTCGGGGATATTGTCCTTGTCGTCTATGCGGGAGGCGTAAACCTCCAAGTGAGATTTAACGTCGTTGATTGCAAGTCGCCTTATAATTGTATTATTGGGAGGCCTTGGATCCACGCGATGAAGGCAGCCGCCTCGACCTATCACCAAACAATAAAATTCCCTACCAAATGGGGGATTCAAGAAATTAAGGGGGAACAGAAACTTGCAAAAGAATGTTACATGGTGTCCATGAAATAGGAAGTCGAGGAGAAATCTGCATAGCAATTAAAGGATGAGGAGAGATCGAGGCGATACGTTGAGGCTCAAACAGAAAACCTGGACGAAATCGCACTCGATCCCTCTTCACCCGGACAAATTGTCCGCATCGGGTCTAACCTAGATGATGAGACACGAGCGTCCTTGTTACAATTTTTACGATCAAATTCAGATTGCTTTGCATGGTCCCATGAGGATATGGTAGGTATACCACCTAATATAATGACTCATAAGCTTAATGTTGATCCTAGTTTTCCCCTGTCAAACAAAAATGCAGGAAATTTGATGTTGAGCGCAACAAGGTGATCGACGAGGAGGTGACGAAACTCTTCGAGACAGGCAAAATCTAGGAAGTCAAATATCCTGACTGGCTAGCAAACGTAGTAGTCGTGGAAAAAAAGAATGGTAAATGGTGAGTCTGCGTCGACTTCAAGGATCGCAACAAGGCTTGCCCAAAGGATTCATTTCCACTCCCCCACATCGACTCCATGATCGATGCGACAGCGGGACACGAGATGCTCACCTTCATGGATGCCTTCAGCGGGTATCATCAAATTTAGATGGATCCGGTTGATCAAGAGAAGACAGCCTTCGTGACCAGTCAGGGTACCTACTGTTACAAAGTTATGCCCTTTGGTCTCAAGAATGCAGGGGCAACCTATCAGCGTCTGGTCAACAAGATGTTTAAGGATCAAATCGGGGACACTATGGAAGTATATATCGAAGACATGTTAGTGAAATCCAAACAGAAGAAGGACCACATTGAACATCTACAAGAGGCGTTCGAAGTACTTAAGAGATACAACATGAAATTAAATCCGACTAAGTGTTCTTTTGGTGTGTCATCAGGAAAATTCCTAGGGTATTTGGTGAATCAAAGGGGCATCGAAGCTAGTCCTGAGCAAATCAAAGCAATTATGAACTTAAGGTCTCCCAAGTGCATCAAAGACGTCCAGAAACTGACAGGACGAGTCGCGGCCCTCAACAGATTCATCTCCAAGTCGTCCGATAAATGCAAACACTTTTAGGACGCACTAAAGAAAAGTAAGTCCTTCCAGTGGGGTAGGGAGCACGAAATGGCTTTCCAGGACCTTAAGACATATCTGTCCAACCCTCTGCTATTGGCCAAACCTAAGATCGGAGAAGCATTACCTCTCTATTTGTCAGTATCTGAGTCATCGGTGAGCGCAATCTTGGTAAGGGAAGAAGATGGTCAACAGTTGTTCATCTACTACGTCAGTTGGTCACTATTGCCGGCTGAAACACGGTATTCATCTTTGGAGAAACTAGTACTTGCTCTGGTCATGGCCTCCAACAAGTTGCGACCATACTTCGAGTCGCACACAATCATCGTAAGAACAAATCATCCCTTGAAGGCCGTGTTGAGATAAACAGAATTCACCGGACGCATAACAAAGTGGGCTATACATCTGAGTGGGTACAAGATAGAGTACGAAAAAGAGAGAGAAGAAGGGATTTTACTCATAGGTCAAGTGATGAGGAAACCAAAATGGGAATGGTGGAGAAGAGAGGAAGGAGCGTTGTAATCGTATCGAGGAATGATAATCACAGAAGAGAGTTGCTCCCAAGGCTGCAATTCCACTTGAGCTTCTTCTACCTTTTCCTGTGGAATTACCGCTTCCTGCTTTACTTCTTCCACCGCCATAGCTTAGGTTGTGAATTGTGATGGCGTTGCTTCACAGAAGATTGCACACTCGAGTCTCGAGTAGCCGAAAACCTAATTTTCAACAGTAAACTAAATCAACTATATAATCAAGATTAAACAACGTCGTATATCAGGGGACAAAGGCAAGAACATGCATCTCAATTATCAAATCAAAACCTTTATAATTGCAAGGATTTCAATTGCAAGCATTTTAATTACAGTAATATATATATATATGAGTGATTTAGGAACATATTTCTTGGTTTTGAATAAAAATTACCTGAAATGGATCATGTTGTATCATGCCGAATGAAAAGAACTCCGCTTCCTTAGCAATCTACAACAAACAGATTTCTACATCACATTATATTACTAAGTAAAACCAACAATAATAAAAACATAATCAATCTAATTTATTTTAGACAAAGAGGAAACAGTTTCCAACCGAAATCTAACCTCCCCAGTGGAATCCAAACCTCCGAGATACTGAAGAATCCCTGCCTACTTCTTGAAAGCATTAGAATAGGTGACTTTGCCCCGGACTCACAATGTTTAGAAAATGCAGGATACCACATTCGTGAAGAAGACCATATATATCAGACCTTTGGAAAGACTTTATCAATGAAGCCCAGTGGCGGTGCATAATATATACACAAATACATTCAAGATAATGTCAAACATCACAGGAAATAATCCGTTATATAGTCAGTTCAATAATGTCTACTTTACATTTTCTCAACATGTATCTTTTCTAGCCAATCCAATCCGAAAGACTACAAAAAGCAACCAACTTCTGTGTAGTTCCTAAATACGATCAAGCTCCAAAGACAACTTATTAAAATTTATGTTCGGCTCAGCCGAGTTATTCCCCAAATCCTTAACGCCTATATACTCATCAGGCTCAGCGCAGGAGTAACAAAACACTGTATGGTTCTGTTTCAGATATGGAAAGCATAACAAATATGCAATCAACAGAGAAGCTCATATGCAAAACCAACAATTCAAAGAAACCTAGGGCGACTGAAATTCCAGATCCTTAATTAAGCAGAAATACAAAAGAAAGGAGGCAAACCTGAGGAACTTCAGCTGAAGACACCCATATGACGACAATTGCACCTAGTAAGAACAATCCAGCTCCGTAAACATTAATCCGGTACAGCACGACAACTAATGCCACTAATAAACATAACTTGAAGATTATCAACTAACAGAACAATGCTTACTCAACTAACTGAGACATTATCAGACACCTTGAAGGAAAACTGCTGAAAAGTGAAATTAGGCACCAAATTGCATTTTTTTCCTCAATTCAACAGGCAAGATCATGTAAAATGGGTGATTTGTTACCTTGGTTAGCGAGTGGGAAATGCTTCAAACCATTTGTAATTCAGAGGGTTGCACGGAGACGAAGATGTCCATTCCGAATCAACGCAAAATCAATTCGTAAGGTGGTGTTTAATGACTGAATTTTGCATTCAATAGCCTCAACATCTAAATATATATTAGATTAGGATTCTTACCACGAAGAAAGTTCGTGCAAAGCCAGTGAACCCTAGATTACGGCCTCAACATCAAATTTCACACATCAAATCAATTAACTCAGACCCAAATGATATGCAATTAAACAACATCAGGAGAAGTCAGATATCATAAATGAACTATAAAAAACCAAAGTACCTTTGTAATTGTCAAACTTGATTGGAGGTAACAGTGTCAATTATTCTTTCTGACACCAAATTGTGATTCAGTAGAATCCACACTGTTATCAAGCTTTTCTTGGATAAAATTGATAATGCCAAAAGAATTAGAAGCCAAATCCATTTAAATATTAGTCATTTATACAGAATTAGAAGTCTAATAAACTAATACGTACCTTGAAAAACTAACTCAATCAAACATGTATATCGTTGAAGCTTATCCCAACAAAATACACATCCCAACAAGAGCTGCTATAATATGTTTGAAAACTTGGTAGATGATTCTCAAAATCCCCTGTATGCTGATTGCACAAAATTTACAAGATTCTGCTACTTTGAAGCTTTATAGTTTCAAAGCCCGCCATGGATGGACAAATAAGAGCTTAAATGTGTTGGCGCTCAGAAAACGCAGCTCGCGACACAACACCTCACGAGTCTGGCCAGCCAACTTGTATACAGCACTTCACCTTGTCTTCTCCCCGTCGTCCACCCTAGTTCTTGACACCTACTATTCCAACGCAACCAAATCAGGAGAGGGTATCTCCGGATTTGATTCTTCGGCGTTCAAATCAGCAAACGTGTAAATATGCAACTAAGAGCTACACAACTTGGTACAAGAGCTTGAGTGGATAGAAAGAAGTAAAGTAATGATAAAGGGAACTCAAAATGCTACTTAAAACGTTTCAAGTTCTTCATTACCAACAAACCGAACGGCCCTAGAAATCACCCATCACCGCATTAAAAGTTTAATAGTAAAACTGGAGTTACCAACTAAGTGTTGTTCGCCCTAACGCCTCAAGGAGAAAGTGGTTTTTGAAGATTGAGGTTTTGGTTCATTCCTGTGTTTTTCTTACTCGGGAGAGGAAGACGAAGCGTTTTTCTTTCAGTCGTGATGTCCTCCTCTATCCATTGAGTTGCGTTCTTATACTCTTGTCAGGGGCCCACGCGAGTCAATTACTAATTTGCCCCTTGATACTTAATCTCGTCGAATCCTCCTTCTGGGCTTCGTTTGCTTATGGGCCGCTTTCGTCCTTCTGGGCTGACTGCATGGACCGATCCGGCTCGCGTTCGATGGGCCTAACCCGATTCCTTTTGGGCTTCGCGAGCCCATCGAGAACCGGCTCCAACATCCAGCCCCCCAAGCTTTTATGCTGAATAGCTTAAGGCTTGGGTTTGTCTTCTTGAAGTCGCGTTCTCGACATGAGAGTGGCTCCCTGACTTAGTATGATTGCATCGCGTGTGATGGTCGCGTGTATTTCGATTAAACTTCTCGGGGCGACGTTTTGAATTGAAAAAGTTTTTTGAATTCCCGCGCTGGGCGCATGTTGCCCACGTGCCATCTTCTCATTGCACCTTCTTTTCCCCGGTTCTTCCTTATAAATACCCACCTTCGTCTTCCTTTTTTCATTCTGCCGCAATCCTTCGTTGTTCTCTTCAAACTGCAAGTTCGTCTTCTTCGCCGGTGCTCTCTCCTTCTCTACCTTCGTCTTCGCCTCCGTTCCCACACGATCTTCAATGGCAGGTTAGTCTTTCGTTCTTCCTTCCCTTTTCTACCTCGTTTTGGCTTGATTTTAGGGTTCCCCGCAGATTCGTCGCTCGATTTCTTCTCGTTTGTAACTGTTGTCAGAATTTTTGCCCGGGCTCTTCGATTTGATAGGCTTTCGTCAGTGATTGTTTGTCCATTGGGTGTTTCTCGTGTCGGATTCTCCTTCCAGCTCTTGTTTCTCAATATGTTGTTTAAGAAAAAACGTGTTTCGGTCAATTCCGCCATTTTTGGACCTCCGCAAGGTTCTTCGTGTTCTTGGGCCTGGTCCTTCTTGATGTCGTTTTAAATTCCCCTTTGATCTTTCGTGTTTCAGTTTTTCCATGGATTTCTTGTTTGTTCACTTCTTACTGCCTCGCGTCATTTTCCTTTGACTCGCGTTGTTCCCACCTTCGACGTTCTCTTTTTCCTCTTTCCATCCCTGGAAAACTGAAACTTTCTTTGCCTATGCTTTCAGGTAGTGATGATTTCTATGAACGCTCAACTCGGGCTGAGTATTCGGGGCGCACTACGTCTGGATCCGAGGGGGGCTCTGATGGTCGCGAGCCCAGCTCTCGTAGACGATCTCGCGTCACTAGGAAATCCAAATGGAGCAAAGCGAAGACGTCTAAAAAGTCTAATACCAGACTCCCGTCTCGCGTTATTCAAGAGCGAGCCGAGACCAATTATGGTCAATTTGCCAGCTTCTTCTCTCATAAGGAGTCCTTACCCCATATAGTAATAGAGAAACCCTTTCTCGCGGATCCTGGTCGAATGAGTATCCTTACAAAGAGAATAAAACATACTCGCACCATGATTCCTAACACGGCCCATCGCAGCAGTCTTAATTTTGACGATCTTTGTCGTCTCGCTACGCGATACCCTTTTCCCGAAGGGACCATCTTTGCCCTCCCCGACTATGAGGGCACTTCCCTTGACCAATATGGGCCCTTCTTTGCTTTGAGCAGGCAATCTTTAGAAGCTGGCTTCCGTCTCCCGTGGACGTCCTTTCAGACTGAAGTGATGGCGGACTTAGGCTTCAGCCCTTCACAGATGCACCCAAACTTCTGGAGTTCGCTGATCGTTTACATCATGCGATGTCAGGATATTGGATAGCTCCCAATACGCCTCACTACGCTCTTATTAATTCGTATAAGAAGAACTCCCGCGAGGATGGATTTTATACTGCTCAAGCCAAGACTCCTAGTGCCTTCCGATTGCGCTCGAAGATTGAAGGGTGGAAAACGTGTTGGTTTTTAGTCCGTCCACCTCTTGGTTCTGAAATTTCTGTTCAAGTACGCGAGCCTCATGCGAGAAAGGCTCCGTGCTTTTTCCCAAAGGAGACTCGTGATAAATTCATTCGTGACTATAAGGACTACCCTGACAAAGCTGTTCAAAAACGTTTTGAGTTGACAATCTCGGATGCTTTACTGGTTGTCAGGGGACTTAGCCTCAAAGCTCATGCCCGAGGTTTTTGTTCGTGTTTGTCTTTAGCGCTCGCGTCTATCACTATTTTTTTTATTATTATTTTTTTTATACTCTTTTTTATACTCACTTGTGGTCTTTGCAGATGCTGATATGTTCTCTGATCTTCCGGACTTGGAGGGGTTGGTTTTTGACGAGGCTGGTTCTCTAACCCTCGAGGCTCCTGCTCACAATATTTCGTCTGTCCCCGGTGTGACCCTTGCTCCTGCCCCTGCTGTATCGGAGTCGCCAGCTGAGCTCGTGACCACAGTTTCTGAGGAGGTCCCTCAGACCAAGAGGTCTCGCGAGATATCATCTCGTGATAAGGGGAAGCAAAAAGTATCTGAGAAAAGTCGCAAGAGGACGACGGAGGTAGAGTTCGTCTCCTCTCCAGAGCCTACCGATTCTCTGGTTGCGAACCCCACCTTCATTCACGGTTTATCGGCGACGCGTGCGTTCTTTGACTCGATTCCAACTGTTTTTTCCCCCGAACCCAGCCTTTACGAGGAAATCTCGGATAGACCTGGCGGCCTTTCTAAACTACTTTTTGCGGTAAGTTTCGCGTTCTCATCTATTTCTTGTCTCTTGGGGTATTTTTAACCCTGGAGTTGGTCATTTTGCAGGGGATGAATATTATTGCGAGCGCAAGCAGGAGGGTGCTCGCGGCGGAGGACAAACTTAAGGAATTGATGGATGAGGACCAGTCAATTCGTGATGCCAATAGAGCGGCTAAGTCTCGGCTCATGGGGGAGAAGAAAACTTTGGAGGTGGAGCTTTCGAAGGCCAACGCGTTAGTGGAATCTAAAGACGCAAAGATAAAGGAGCTGGAAGCCCAACTCACATATGAGAGGTCCACCCATGTCAACATCGTCACTGAGTATAACACGCAAGTGAACGACCTCAGACAAGAAAATGAGAAACTCCACGCGACGATGTCCGAGAGAATTGCCTACGAGAGGAACATGGCGGTGGAAGAGTATTGCGGGGGTTACCGTCAACGTGCTCGCGTGGATTTTTACAAAAATGTTGTCAAAACGCTTCTCCTTTGTATGGTGAAGGTTCAGATGCGAAAACACAAAGTCAAAGATTTCCCCTTCAACGCTCAGGACTTATGTGGTTTCTCCACCAACCTTCCCGAGTATGAGCCCCCGGTGCCGGGAACTTTTATTGATGATGGGGATACTCCACTTGAGGCTTGGGGTGTAACTCGTCTCGCGTCCAAGAAAGGCATCGTTAAAGGTAAAGAGAATCAAGTGCCTAAGCCTCCTCTTCCGAAGATGGTCATTCCGCCTCCGTCCGAAAGGTTGGAACCTGTTCCTCGCGCGCTTCCGAGCCCTCCCTCCCCGGCCCTCTCTCCTCGTAAGAGAAAGGTATTCGCGCCCGACGCTCTTCTTGACACCATTCAGCCCTCCCTGAAGCGTTCTTGCTTAGATCAAGCGGGGGGGTCACGATCGCGGGTAGTTGATGCTCAAGACGTCGTGGATTTAGAGGCGGATAGCGTAGAGGATGCGGGAAAAGCTCCTGAGTCTATCGTTAAGTAATGTTTAATAACCTTCTGACACGGCCTAGTGGTCTTTCGAACAGTATGTTTTTGGTGTTCCTGTCGCGAGAATTTGGGCTTTTATGTAATTATTTTTAATGCGGCCATGTTTGTCACGAGCTATATGCTGTTTTGCTATGTTTTTGGTTTTACTTCTCCTTCTGCTTGTTTCGTATACACTTATCTCGCCTCGCTCCCCCCGTTTTGTGTTTCGGAAAAGAGTAATTTTGCGAAAAAATAAAACGTAAAGAGATGAGTGTTTCATAACTACAATCCCTCTTGTATAGTAAAAGGTAAGACTGACGGAGTTACATAATTTATGTGAGAATCATAAAGCATTGCAAACCATTCTCCTGTTAGCTATTGCATGAACATTATACGCGAGTCCTGGTCAGTACATTCGTTCTAGCTGGTGACAGGGTTTCGCGCTCTAGCTCTTGGTGGCTGTTGATGCTCGCGGGGTTTGTCCTGAGCGCTTGTAGTCGCGAAGCATCAGGACAGTTTTTCTTCGGTGTGGTTGCTGCAGAGAATTTCTTGACTTTGCAGAGGCATGTTGCTTTTGCGGGGGATATTAAGCACTGCACATGTAGAGAGGCATTTAGTATTTGGTCTTTATGTGGTTAAGAGCTTTTGAAAGACGTGTGAGTCACGATGTGAACCCGTCCATGCTTCCGCGACCACAGAGAGTTTTTTAGCTCAACCATGGAAGCTGGACACGCGACCTGGGGGGGTTTTTTAGCCCAGCCCAGTGAAGCGGAATCATGGCGGGTGAGCTCATTGGCGTAAACCCGTCCATGCTTTCGCGACCAAGGAGAGTTTTTTAGCTCAACCATGGAAGCTGGACACGCGACCTGGGGGGTTTTTTTAGCCCAGCCCAGTGAAGCGGAATCATCACTAGTAGAAAAAACACCTGTTGCAGCCCCCCTGTTGAGGCGGTCACCTTAAAAACCGACGCAAAAAGTCTTATTCTACTATCTGTTGAGGCGGTCAGTCGTTTAGTTCGCTGCAACAGGTACTTTAGAGGTGGGCAAATATCCGTTCGCCTCAAATAATATTTGTGTTTTTGACTTGTTGAGGCGGTCAGTAAGGCGCCCGCCTCAACAGAGCCCAAAACTTAGAGGCGGGCAGTAAGGCGCCCGCCTCAAATGATGCGACAAAGAGATTAGAGGCGGGCAGTAAGTCGCCCGCCTCAAAATAACACAAAAATTAGAGGCGGGCAGTCATGCGCCCGCCTCAACAAATGCTTAAAAAAAATTAGAGGCGGCGCCTTACTGCCCGCCTCTAATTTTTTTTAAGCATTTGTTGAGGCGGGCGCATGACTGCCCGCCTCTAATTATCCTACACATGTCCACGGATCACCATTTTCCAACGTTGATTAGGTGTAAAAAATTTAATCTAACGGTTTGAAATTCTTTGTGCTTCTTTATTCTCCCTCAGATAAAAAACGATCTCCATTATTATCATCCCTTCCCATCAAACTCTTCATTCACCCATCAAACTCTTTGCTTCTTTCCCTCATCAGATCTCATTCACCCATCACTCTTGTCTTCGGCTGAAGCTTCGACTTCTCCGTCTCCATCTCTATCTCCATCAGATTTGGTGTTCATCTTCTCTGGAACCCAGATTTGCAGCGTCTCCATCTCTCTTGGCTAGAGCTTCAACTTCGCCGCCTCCATCTCCATCAGATCGGGTGTTCATCTTCTCGGCTTCACCGTCCCATCGCTCTTGTCTTCGGCTTCACTGTCTCCATCTCTCTCGGCTCGAGTTCGAGTTTGACTTCGCCGTCTCCATCTCCATCAGATCTGGATTAGTTTGTTGAAGATTGTTTTTGTTTGGGTTAGTTTTTGCAATTGTTTGGGTTAGTTTTTGCAATTGTTTGGGTTAGTTTTTATACAGAGATCGGTTTGTGGGTGTTGTTCGAAGTTGCTGGACTGTGTAAGAAATTTTACAATTGTTGCTCAATATTTTGATCGATGCTACAATTTCGAAGTTGTTGGATCTGGTGTTGTTCTTATATAGTGTTCTTGTTTTTGTATTCTGATATTACTGTTCTTGTTTTTGTATTTCTTACACACTTGTTCTTGCTGGAATCGGTGTTGTTCTGATATAGTTGCTAGATATATCGATGCTACTTTTTTTTTTAGTTGGCTCATGTGTTTTTGAGGCGGGCGGAATCAATACGCCTCTACAGATAAATTTTTTGCCTACTTGTTGAGGCGGGCACCATTTTGACCGCCTCAACAGACCCCCTCTGTTGAGGCGGTCGCCCTTCTGCCCGCCTCAACAGACCCCCTCTGTTGAGGCGGTCGCCCTTCTGCCCGCCTCAACAGAGGTAGAAAACGTTGCATCTGTTGAGGCGGTCACCCTCCCGACCGCCTCAACAGACCCCTCTGTTGAGGCGGGCGCTGTCCGCCTCAACAGCTCATGACCTGTTGCAGCCCCCCCTGTTGCAGCGACCCCTGACTGCCTCAACAGGGGGGTTTTTGACCGCCTTAACAGGTGTTTTTTCCACTAGTGCATGGCGGGTGAGCTCATTGGCGTAAACCCGTCCATGCTTTCGCGACCAAGGAGAGTTTTTTAGCTCAACCATGGAAGTTGGACACGCGACCTGGGGGGTTTTTTTAGCCCAGCCGAGTGAAGCGGAATCATGGCGGGTGAGCTCATTGGCGTAAACCCGTCCATGCTTTTGCGACCAAGGAGAGTTTTTTAGCTCAACCATGGAAGTTGGACACGCGACCTGGGGGGGTTTTTTAGCCCAGCCCAGTGAAGCGGACTTGACGACTTTTGTCTCAATTGAAGCGCTACCTTTTTAGGTGGACGAGCATTGGTCGACCAGGCTGTGACCTATTTCTTGATAACCCAGACTCGCGTGATAACAAATTGCTGGTTCCACAACCTGTACTTATCATGTCATAGTGATTGAATGTTTTAGTGTCTTAATGCGATAAGCATTGACCATTAATGAGAAAAAAAAAATTGCTCTGCTAAACCTTGTTAAACGTACCTGGGTTTTGTGAGAGGATTACGCATAGAATCGACGAAGTCGCATCACGTTCCAAGAGTTTGCAATGTGATTCCCAGAGTGATCTTTGAGACGATATGCCCCGGGGGCGACTTCGCGATCTATAATGTAAGGTCCTTCCCAGTTGGGGTCGAGTTTTCCTCCTTCTGTTCTACAGAGCACTAGGTCTCCTCTGGCGAATCCCCTCAACTTTATGTGTTTGTTATAATACTTCGCGACGCTGGCTTTATGATTGGTCGCTCTGATAGTTGCTAAGTCGCGGATTTCTTCCCGCATCTGCAACTCTAGCTGCATTTTTTCGTCATTGTCGATCGGGCTATACTGAATCACGCGATCCGTGGGCACAATGAACTCGACTGGCACTGTGGCTTCTATTCCATAGGCAAGAGCAAAAGGTGTTTCCCCAGTTGCCTTCTTTACCGTGGTTCTGTTTGCCCAGAGTACTAGAGGTAAAACTTCGGCTCACTTTCCTTTGGAGCCTTCTAACCGCATTTTCAGATCCATGACAATACTTTTGTTCACAGCTTGATGGCGAAATTAGGGGGATTGTGTCTCTCCCAGGTCCAAGTCTTCTCTCGCGCGCTCTTGACCTTTGTCTTGACTCTTTTGGGCTTTTTAGGACCATTGGAAGTGAGAACACCGGGCCATTGTTGTTGGAAAGGCTTGGACGCACACAAGGACCTCATTCGGGCTTGTCGGCGCTTAGCGTCAAGGCTTGTCTTGGTCAGTTTAAATTTAGGAAGACTTGGGCCGAGCGTTTTTTATGTCAATGGACTCTTTGGGACATTTTGAGGTCAATGGAGTTGATGGTTCTCGGGCCAAGTGTGATCGTTTGACCAGTGGCGCGCCATGTTGCTTTCTGGCCATCACAAGTTGAGGTTTGGCTCCTTGCATGAATAGTGATTGGGTCTGAGGTCCTGTTTTTGACATTGAACCTCATCTTGACTTGAATTGGCTGGGAATGTGACTTGATGGGCTCGATTCTTTAAGTGAGAGCTCATCATTTCCCCCAACTGGTTGTGAGACGTCCCCGTCTCACGTAGCTTGGAGACCCTTGATCTAGTGTCGGGGTTGAGAGGAGAAGTTGTGTCAAATTGATAAGGTTGAAGATTACCTCGGACACGAAGCTTCTTGGGGTCTTGTAGTGGTTCATTTGTGGCATTAAGATGGTCGTAGCCGAAGGAGAATGATTCTAGACATGGGGCGTCGATGGAGTTGTTGAATGCTGAGGAAGAAGTTGACGCTCTTTGACTTTACCGAGCGCATTTGGCATTGAGATAGGCCATTTTTTGATGTAGTTCATGGACGCCAAATTTTTGATCTTTAAGGTTGTTGGAGCCGTAAAAGTTGGCCTTGTAGTTGAAGTAGCTCGGTTGGTCTTTTGACGCTTGATCTTGGCCGAACTTGAAATGCCCCGCTTACAGAACTCTAAGTGGAATGGCGGAGCGCCTTTTTCATTGACAATGGCTTGAACTTGAGTACATCTTGGGACGCCAAAATAATGCATTTTGGCTTGCTTGCACCGTGAAAGAGGGGCTCGTTGTTGAAGGTCTTAGTTGTGGACCATGGCACCTCTTGTTGGGCGAGTTTGAAGTGTTGTGACCGAGCGCCTTTGGATTGATTTAGCGCTTGATCTTGGGCTCTTGATGAACAAAATGGCAGTACTTCAAACCTCCTTGTTGGCTTGATGGACCAAGGGAGCTCCACATTGGTTGCCATAGAGTTTGGCATTGACCAAGGCGGCCCGGACTTGATTTTAAATGCTTCCTCTTGTCTCGTCCAAGGCTGCAATGTTAGGGCTCTCTTCATGGCCATAAAACTTGATTTTGGCACCAATGGTTGTTTTTGCTCCTTTCTGCCTAGTTGTTGAGCTTCTTTGGCTTCTTGAGCCAATTTCCTTGCCTCCATTTCCTTGTTATCCTGTGCAACATCACTAGGAGACATGGGTAAAATCTTGACTCATTTTCCATGGTGAGTAAATAAATAGGTATTTAAATACCCATCATGGAGAATTCGTCGATAAAAAATCCATGGACGCCCAAGAAGAATATGGGTGGCGTCCATTGTCATGACATCACACAAGACATCATCATTATAATCACCAATAAAAAATGAAATAACACATTGATGAGTGACTTGGTTACCGTCATTAGATGAGAGACCGAGAAGACCATAAGGAGATGGATGGGGAAGAGTTGGAAGGTTAAAATGAGTTACCACCTTCTTGTTGACAGTATTAGAGCAACTTCCTCCATCTATGATCAATCTCAAGATAGCCGTCCTTACTTGGCACTTTGTGTGAAACAAATTGCTTTGTTGCTCCTTGTTTGGATCCTCCTTGTTCATTAGCACATGCCTTTGCATCAAGGTGAGAGTCGGAGTCTCATTTATAGGAGCATAGGGGTCAGCTTCCTCTTCTTCTTTCTCACCGTGTGGAAGTTCTTGGACTTCTTCTTCTTCACCAACCGAGACATAGCCCTCATTGTGAGAAAAGAGCACTCACTTTGGGTTGACACACTCTCTGGCTATGTGTCCATGACCGCCGCACTTGTAGCACTCCATTTGGCTAATTCTTGGTCTTGGTTGTTCTTTTGGAACTTCCTTTGGATTTATGGGTGCCCTTGAACCAGTTGATGTACCTACTCTTCCTTGCACATTGGTAGCACTAGAATTAGTACGTAAATCTTTATTCAAAGGGTTAGAACCATACCTTGAGTTTGTAGACGACCATGGAGATTGGCGCTTGCGAAGGAGTTGATTGTGCAATTGCATTGCCGTGTGGAAAAGATTATTGATGTCCGTGATGGGAAGGATCTCCAATTGGTCTCAAATTGTTGCATTTAGACCACTCAAGAAACGAGCTCCAAGAGTTTCTGAGGCTACTCCAACGCCGGCTTTGTAGTACATGTCCTTTAACATAGCAAAAAATTCTTGAGGTGAGGTCGTACCTTGTCTTGCCATTCCAATCTCGTACCTGATCTTGTCTTTGTAGTTTAGAGGCACATACTTGGTGGTCATCACGTGGACTAGTTGGTTCCATGAAATAATTGGAGGTAAGTTCCTCCTTCTTCTATCATCCACTAGTCTATGCCACCATGCTCTTGCCGCTCCCATGTAGTGGATGGTCACCACTTCTACCTTCTCATGCTCCTCATAGTGACAATACTTGAGCACATGCTCCGTACCCTGTATCCATTCAAGAAACAAAGAAGGATCATATATGCCTTCAAAAGTGTCAGTTTTTACCTTTATGTCAAGCCGAGAAGTATGGCGTTATTGAGGCTCTTGTGGTTGGGCTTGGTTGTCCTCCCTTTGGCGCCTATAAGCTTGTGGCATGCCTCTGTTTCGAGGCTCTTGGCGCGTTGCATTGTAGCCTGGTTGAGCATTGTGTTGGTTATGGTCAACTTGGTTAGGGACATTTGGATTTTGGGGTGGATATGGCTCGGGGATTCAATCGGATGGGCGATTTTGTAGCTCAATATGTGGGTTAGGGACACCGACAAACTCCATTCCTTCCTCGTCTTACTCTTTAAAATCATCTCGGGTATGGCCGTATGAGTTGTAAGAGTGGCTTGCTTTAGGGCTCATGGGGCTTTGATGGTCTAGGTGTTCCTCCACATTAAAAAGTACATGAGAGTGATGATGGTGTGAATTTAATTGGTTCCAGGGAAAAGATGTTTGTTTGGATGTGACTAGTGTCTCTCCCTTTGCTGGCACAGGTGTGGTTTCTTGGGGGCTTGGGGTGGCTTTGCACAATGCGTTTGAGAAGAAAAAGAAAAAATATGCTTCTAAGTGTGAGGAGAATGGATATAGATTCATTCCATTCGCCTTCTCTACGTTTGAGGAATTGGATAAAGATGTTATTGACACGAGTTCATGCATTAGAGCGCTCTCCTTTAGTCACTCTAATAATGCCAAGAGTGGTTCATATATTTTGCACAGATTATGATTTTGCATTCAGAAAGGAGGGGGAGCTCAGTCAGTTTACCGACTCCCATCCAACTTTATGTAAATAATCAATCATTATATATATAAATATATTTGAGAATTTCAAAGAGCTTAGAAAAATCTAAGTTCTTCGTCCATTGTAATTTCAAAGCTTAAAAGGTAACAGTTCGATGGAGTTGGAGATCCGGTGGTCGGTTCCGCCCACTAGATGCAATTGATTTTATTCTTAATATAAAGTTTTTGAATTAGTATGATAAATATAAACATCTTATCTTATCTATATAAAAGTTGGTTGTCCATTGTCAAAATTGAATGAAATTGGTACTAATTTAATGCATTACTCATTTCTTAATCACCTCCTATTGGACTTTTGGGCATGTATTTAAATATCTTTCTTATATCCCTATGTTATATTTATTTATAGTCTACTTGATTAAGTCACAAATTAAATTAATGTGTGAGCTTCTCTTATGACAATGCAAACTTATTCTAATATTATGTTTTAAAACTACTTCAAACATAAATATAAGGAAATAAAAAATACTTATATTTACAAATATTAATAAATTTTATAACAACAACAACATATTAACAAATAATGTATAACTATATTAAATCACATACGAAAATCCGTAATTTTCTCGCGCGGAGCGCGAGGCCCATATCTAGTATATATAAAGGATAGGTGTACGTTGAACGAAATGAAAGTAACCGGTATCTAATTAATTCGTAATCCATTTAAGTATCTTTATTTTTATTAATTAATTATTTTGTAATAATTCTAATCTAATCAAATATCTAATATATATCTTATCTCATATATATTAGAAACTAAGATGTCTTTTGTCAAAACTTAATGTAATTGATACTTATTTCCACTACAGTAAATACTTCTCATAACAATTTCTTTTGACATAATTTTTTCGCTTTTTTATGTTGTATTTTAATGATTAAAAATAATTACTATTAAATTAGAAACCAAATTTCAAGAATATAATTTTTAACTTTTTATCTCATTTCGTATTAAAGGTTTAATGTTGTCAAATTTCACTATTTGCACGATAAATCGTTGAAGGTTGGGACTTTAGAGTCTTTTCATTGAAACTATATATATGAACCAATATTATGTTTCAAAACTACTCCAAACATTAATATATATGAGAAAATAAAAATTACTTATAATTACAAATATTAACAAATTTGATAGTAAAGAATTTTTTTTTAAATTTCTCCACGCGGAGTGCGGGGCCCGTATCTAATTTTTAATAAAGAGAGGGTTCATCAAACATTTTTTAAATATTTATAAAATTTAATTTAGAGTATTAATTTTTTAAAATTACGATATTAAATATTTTCTGTCTAATTATTACAGTAACTCTTTTTTTTATTAAAAAACAAAAAGTAGGGTGAAGTTTTGGTGATGATAAACACTTAGAGAAGGAATAAGGATACAAAAGCAACTATAGCAGTGCGCGTGGCAACGTTGCCCATATACTTTATGGTGCATGAGTTATGTGTAAAGGTGCATGAGTGATTAATTTTATGTTGTACTTATTACGTGTTGGTGCATGAGTGAAGGTGTAAAGGTTCATGAGTTATTGAGTGTGAGTGCATGTCTAAGTGAAAAATTGAAAACGTGCATGAGTTATATTTTTTTTGTAGGTACATGAGTTAATATGGGGTGATGCATGATTCAATGTATAAATGTGCATGCATGAGATATTGTTTGTTGGTGCATGAATGAGTGTGTAAATGTGCATGAGTTATTGAGTGTGGGTGAATGACTAAGTAAGGAAAAATGCATGAGTTATTTATTTTTTGTAGGTGCATGAGTGTGTAAAAGGTGTACGAGTTATTGATTTTATGTTGTTGCATGACTTTTTACTTATTGGTGCATGAGTGAAGGTGTAAATGTGCATTGGTTATTGAGTCTGAGTATGTCTAAGTAAGGAAAGTGGAAAAGTGCACAAGTTATTTATTTTTTGTAGGTGCATGATTCAATATGGAGTGATGAAAGATTTAATATATAAATGTGCATGAGTTATTGCTTGTTGGTGAATGAGTGAGTGTGTAAAAGTGCATGAATTATTTCTTTATGTTGTTTCTTGACTTATTACTTGTTGGTGTACAAGTGAGTATGTATAGGTGCATCAGTTATTGTGTGTGGGTGAATGAGAAAATGTGCATGAATTATTTACTTTCATTAGGTGCATGAGTCACTACAAGAAAAATGACTTCTAGTGACAAAATTGTTTGTCGTCCAAACCCTTTTTTCGTCGCCCAAAGACAATTGTGACAAAAAATAATTCGTCACAACTTCGTCGTCGTAGGCCCATCGCCCTATGTATAGGTGACGATAACACATTTCGTCGCCCAAAATAAGCTTTTTGTGGACGAATAAATCTTTTGTCGCCTATTGTTTCTATGACAAACTTTTATTTTTGTCGCCAAATCCGATCGTGACGAAAATGTTAGTTCGCCGCCAAATCTTATCGTGACGAAAACAAGCCAAAACCTTTAGCGACGGACCTTTATTTCCGTCACCATTACATTTTTGTGACGAAATTCTATCTTCGTCGCCCAAATCCTTTCGTGAAGGAATAGTCCTAACGTCGCTAATCTTTTTTTTGTGATGAATTCTCAGTTTATCGCCAGTAGTTTTTCGCGACAAAACTACTAAATTATTTATTTTGGCATCAATTTCTTATTGCACCTTCACTTTAATCTACTTACAATCCACAATAAACCCAAATACTAAAATAGATAATAAACACTTAAATATCATAAGAACACATATATATCAAATGTTGACGGTAATAACCTCCATGTTTACATAGCTATCTTGTACCATGTGCATCAACTACCAACAGAATATATTCAAAAGCGAGTCACCTATGTTCTTAGGCTTAACCAAACATGATATAGTTATAAGAGAGATTACCTATAGCTGAATATTTTTGTTTTGTGACAAGAAGCAACAAACTATTCCCCAAAAGTTAAATCTTCAAGCCTTGATCTTCTTGTTGAGTGAACCTGTGACAAAGAATATATATATCAATAAGTTTTCAATTAATTATGTAACTCAACATGCATCAGCGCAAATGAAATTATCTCAATCTATAATTTGTTCCGCGCAGTCAGTCCAAATGCTCTTATGGTCTCCTTATCATTCTCACCAAAATGATCACATTAGACAAATAAATAATGACATGATAGTTAAAGCACCACAAAATCGTCTAAATAGAGATTTTAAAATTTGCAAGTGATGAAGACATGTCAGGTATAACTACACGAGTATTACCATTTTCTACTACAAAAAAGAGAAATTGAGGAGATATTCTCCAGAAAAGTAATCTTAATGTTTTTCATTGGCATACAGCTTTATCGAGATTTCGATCACAATGTTTAATAATTGGTCCTTCACTTTCATTTACTTTTAATAGACAATTCAGTTCGTTTCATTCATTATGTCTTAAACTAAGCATTTCTATTCAAGGAAGGTTAATTCTTGTTGTTATTCTAATCCATTTCATAATCTCGACTTACAAAATACGCGTACCACATTTTTGAAGATTTAAAACTTGTTGCTTCACCATTTTTTGCAATGTTGACCTCACTCTGTTTTCCATCTCTTTCATTCTTTGTTCTCTCTTCAGCATCTTTCTTCAACTTGTTCACCTCTTCTCGCATCGCCACTTTGTTCATATAAAGCTCTTGAATTTGTTCATGTTCTCTCTCCCTTGAAAACTTTTCAAGGTTGTCAAATTGTTCAACCATTTGTCGAGTGATGGATGCATTATCCTAACTGAATATTCCATCCATTTTGGTTTTGGGTGGTTTAGGCTCAAATCCTAAACCATTTATATAATCAAAGCTTGTTCCCAATACCTTCATGTATGCTTCTTCAACCATTAAATTGTCAACACTATATAGTTCAAGTTGTTGTTGATGGGGTTGTTTAAACTCTTCTAACTTTTCCTCCTAAATATAATATAGAATTTAATTGTAATTTTTTTATTTTAAATCTATATACTTAGAAACAACTAAAGTAATCAAATCAATGTACCTCTTGGATTTCTCCCACAATTTGATATATTCAGGTGTGAGTGAAGGACCATTTTCTTCTCTTACAACTTCTTGGGATGCTTCTTCTTGAGTTGTAGTTGAAAGATGACGGATTTTCCTCTACAAAGCAAATTCGATAATTATACTCTCAATATAAAAGCAAATAACAAATAATGAATATGAAACATAACAACATATCAAGTACTCTAGTCGTTGACCTTGATCTTTGAGTACACTTAACTTTTTGATTGCATATGTTTGTATATATATAAACCTGCATGTTAATGGTAATACAATTCTAATAAAAAGACTAACTTCATCTCTCCCTTTTCACTCATTTGAGCATCCCACAATCACCATCTCGAAAACCTTCACTAACTAGCTTGTTCAGTTTACTCGACATTTATATCCCAATTTGACAAGAAAACTTGTCATCTATATCAAGACTTTCGCTGCTACTCCCATATCGACCAACCTCCACACAAAAAGACATCCACAAACATTTACTCGATTATTGTTGAAGATCCTCAAATGCATCATTGGCCTTCCCGGAGATGAAGGGTGGTGAATTTAACAAATAGATCTCAAGTTCGAACTTCTACAATAGCAAATTTTATTATTTTACTATTGTCTTTCACATAGGATTCTTCTATAAATTTCTTTTTACTAAGAATACTTTTAGAAAATTTTGACAGGGCTCTGGAAGGGAGCATAATTAAGTTGTGGAGAGCAGAGTGGTAGCTTCACTGTATGTCTGGTTTGGGTGTTTACGAGGAGTTCGGGGATTTCTTGTCCAGCAGATGGAGAGCGGTGGAGAGAGAGAGAATTGCTTGATTCAGAGAGGGTGCAGTTTGGGGGAAGAAGAAGAACAGTGTGGGGGAAGCTCTAACTGAAGCAAATGATGATTAATAACTCAAACTCATGGTCGAATCCACAGCATTATTACAGGAATCTTTTTATGTTCTAGAAATTTTCTTATGGAGGTAGATTAAGATTTTATTTTCTGTTTTCTTTTAGTTTATTATTGTCTTTTATTTGTTTTTTAGATTCCAAAGAAAAGCCATAATTTTTTTTGGGCCCACAAATTCATGTTTTGATACAACTAGTGTGGCCCCGTGGTTCGCACAGGTATACAATTTTTGTGTGTAAAAGAGTATGTATTAGAAATTGAAATTCTATTTAGGCTTCAATAATTACACGACCAAAACAATAATTATATTTCACATCATACACACATAAATAAACGGAAAAGCTATATGGACGTTTTTTTTGTCTAAATGGACGCGATACCATACGCATAAGTTAGGCGTCCACCTTTTCTCCGCTTTATCTATGTGTAAGACAACTAAGGGGTAAAAATGAAAACAAATATGACTACCGTAGTCGGATAGTACGCATACTTTAGGCGTACAACTAGCGTATAACCTAAATTTGCACGAGAAATATTTGCCCTAATTTTGGCCCTCAAAACACTAATCTGATCAATTTGAGGAATTTATGCCCTAAACATTACGCATAGTTTATGCGATGAGATACTAATGTAAACCTAAATTATGCCCTAACCCTAATCATGTTGACTTATCTGTACCCAAATAATGCCAAAACATAGACGTATAAGTTAGGCGCATGTTACACGCATACGCAGAGCGTAGGATTGGACAACCTAATGATGTTGACTAATCCGTCCAAATTATGCCCAAAATCGCACGCATAAGATATATGCACGTGACACGCATAGACAGAACGTAGGATTGGACCCCAAGGCAAAAATATGCACGCGCTCATTATGCTTGTATATTAGGGCTTCTTCAACAAGCCACTGCTGCAGAAGGGAGTTCCATTGGTGTCGAAACGTCGACGGAGACCTCATGCACCCCGATCGGCGGACTAAGGAAATCGGTTAGTCATTCGCAACCTGTCGTTGAATTAAAAATGCATGAATTGATTAGATTAGATTTGCATGTAATGATTTACACGATAAAATATGATGAAATTGATAAAACTTGCATGTTTATGAAACTTATGAAATAATGTAGTTTCAGGTTCATTAGATTGATTAGATTAGTTATAAAACTTGCATGAATTGTGGATTAATAATGTAGTTATGAAATAATGTAGTTATAAAACTTGCATGAATTGATTAGATTAGATTAGAATTTCTATTTTTAACTTTGTAGTTTGTTAGAATTGAGTAACTTAATTAGTAAGTAATTTGAAATCCGTGTTATAGAACTTTCATGCGGTGATAGACACTGGATTGACCGAGCCTACTCCAGTGAAAGAGGGTCCTAAACGACAAATTGGTATTTCAAAGGAGATATGTGCTCGTAGTAGGTTCGTTCACGAAGATATTATAGATTGTGCGCAAGCGAGTTATGAGAAGGATGATGGGGAGAATGATACTGACCGTTTGATGAAGATTCCTGACGTTGAGGGTGCTGAAAGTCGTGAATATCCTCATGAGTATGTTGAGAGTACATTTGGTAGAGATGAAGGTCAGGAGCCAACTACAGAGGCTACTATAGAGTGTCCTGAAATTCTTATTGGCGATTTAGGGGTTGAAGATTTTGATTTCACGTTTTCCTCACCGATATTTCAAGATACGTCGAGTCCTGTAGATGTTGCTCCTCCAACTGCTCCTCCAGTTGTTTCTACAGTTGTTCCTCCAGTTCTTCAGCCTGAAGCTGTCCAGGCTACTGAGGTTCGAGATGTTGCCACAGGACTTGTGCGTACATATTGCCAATGGCTCGATAATGTTCCCCAACCCCGTTGTCCACTTCCCAGCTTCGAGAACCACATTGCTAAGGCAATTTATGAGAGACCGATACCTGAGGCTGCTCTATACTATGTTCCACTAGTACAGTACAGGAGACGAAGACCTAAACGTAAACCTAATCAAGAAGACTCTACTGAAGAGGACACTGATGAAGATGTTCCTTATGGAGGTCCTGGTGGTGTCAGAGTTTGAGGTGTTGGAGGTGTTGGAGGTGTTGGGGCTGGAGGTGATGGAGGTGTCGGAGTTGGAGGTGCTGGCGAGGTCGGTGCTGGCGAGGTCGGTGCTGGTGATGTCGGTGTTGGAGGTGCCGGTGTTGGAGTCCGTGTTGCTGGTGGTAATAAGGGAACTGCCGATGAAGGTTATGGAGGGGGAGATGAGCATGAGGCCGATGATGGTTCAGCAGCTGCACCTGTTCGCGGTAAAGCTCATAGGGCTGCTACATAGGACTTGGTAAGTCTTCATTGCAGTGTATTTTATTAAATTTGTGACACTAATTAGCTGCATCTGAAATTTTAATTTTAATGTATGCAGAGATATAAGTTTCTGAAGGTCTACTTTCAGTCAACAAAGTTGTACAAGTTGGAGCGTTACATTATACTAGACCCAGGCAGCTGGTTTAGGATTGTTGAGCGGAGTAGCCTTACTGATCTACGCACTCTTGGTATTGCATCTGGTATGGACTCTGCATTAATATAAGCTTTTGTGGAGAGATGGCAACCATACACGAACACGTTTCACATGCCATTCGGTGAGATTACCATCATACTTGCGGACATTCTATGTATTCTGAAAGTTCGCATTCATGGGAAGAGCTGCATATCATCTATGACTGACACTGAGTTGTACTCTCTTGTTACCGACCATTTGGAGGTGGACTTCAAGCAAGTGAAGAGTTGGAATAAGGCTGGGGGCATTCCTGTAAAGTGGTTGAGGCGTTGGTTGAGGCATAAGATGTGGTTGTGTTGAGATATGATGAGGTTTTGATTAAATGACAAACATTCACTAATGGTTTACTTGAGTGCGTAGGTATTGTTACTAGTTTGTGCAGGAACGAAGGAACTCTACTTGTGTGTAGACAGGAACGAAGGAAGTCTACTTGTGCGTAGACATGTACAAAGGAAGTACAAGCAGGTACGAAGGAAGTCTTATTGGAATCCATGAGGCGTAAGGTTACGACGAATGGAAGACAGCTGTGAAGAATAAAGTTCATCCGAAGAAGATCATTGGTCGAAGATATCTTGGAGAATGAACTTGGAGAATTATGGAAGAGTTGCATTTCAAAGAAGGAAAAGAAGATCTCGCCAAATAAGGAAAGTGGCAACTCGGAAGAAGGATGGGCATTGGACGCGCGTGTGAATGTTGCCAAAGGAATAAGGAAATATTATGCGCAAGGAATATTTCCTTATGCGCTTTGTTTCCTTATTTGATCCAGGCGGCGCGCCGAAGTGTAAAGCCCAAGGTGACTACTTGGAGAACAAGTCGGAATGTCACACGGAAGGAAAGATTTATTAGGAAGAGATTTCCTTGTGAAAGATTTCTTAAGAAGGGAATTCCTTGTGAATGAAATATTAGGAAGCGATTTCCTTTTAGAAAGATATTGTGAGATTTATGGTAATATTAGAACGGCTAGATTGGTAGTTAGGTTTGAGCTATTTAGTGTGCTATATATTGCATGGGAATTGCATAGCTTAGTAAGACTTTGAAGAGCGGAAACCTAATACTCGGTTTAGAGTTGTTCTACGTGTGTGAGATTGAGATTCAAGTGAGAAGAGTGAACCGAGATCTAGCTAGGTAGTCTAGGTTAGTGATCCAAGTTCTATTGTAATCAAGATATCTATACAACAAGTAATCTGGTTCAAACTCTCTCTAGTGAAAGCTAGAGAGGAGTGGTTTTTCACCTCGAGGACTTTTTGGTACTTGGGGTGTTTCCACTATATATCATCGTGTCCAAGTTTGGTTTACATTATTGTTTGTCTTTCTGCATTATCTACTTATCAAGGAACAATAGCTTTTGTTCCTTGAGTTTTTATACGCTAATCGATCCAACAATTTGTATCAGAGTCTGATGTCTAGATTGTTTCAATTACCTTTGCGAGAAAATATGTCATCCAACAATGCAATCAACGACTCGTTTTGGAAATCCCCAATGCTGAAGCCGGGAGAGTATGACTGGTGGGCAATCCAGTTTGAATCCCATACTCAATCCCTTGATGCCCAACTATGGAAGGTCATTGAATTCGGAGATATAGTTGTTCTGGACCTTGCCGGGGAAGACAAGACCAGAGAGAAGAAGAGAATCGACTACGATGATGCTGATTACAAAGTCTTGGAGAAGAATGCTAGGGCCAAGAAGATCCTTCACATGGCTCTAAGTTCAAGTGATCTCAGAAAAGTATTAAAATACAAATCTGCTAAAGAGATATGGGATGCACTTAGTAGAACCTACTCAGAAAGTAGCGATGTGAAGAGAAATCGCCTTTTAGCGGCACAAAAGGACTATGAGAAGGCTCTTCAAGAAAAGAACGAATCTTTGGAAGACTTTCATGCCGGATTCGAAGGATATGTCAGCCAAATAGAGTTTCTTGGTGAAGACATCCCTCAATGGAAGGTTACGCATCAATTCATGCAAGCACTAAACTCCAAGTGGGATGGATTCATCAACACTCTACAAGCACAAAGCGACATCAAAGATATATCCCTAGAAGATCTAGTCTGCCGCCTCAAAAGTCATTCAGGGATTCTCGAAAGAAAACTCCAAGGAAGAAAGGAGGTTGACAAGAGTCAATCCATTGCCCTGAAAGTTGAAAAAGCATTTGATCTATCCCAGATGGAAGACGTCGAGGCTGAAGAGGATGAAACTGTAGCCTTGATCACAAGTGCCTTTCGTAAAGCTTGGAGAGGGGGAAGGAGTGACTCCCGTCCCTCTGACGGAATGAAAGACATGAAGGAAGTCATATGCTATCATTGTCAGAAAACTGGTCACTTTGCTAGAAATTGCTACAAAAGGAGAGCGGGAGAACCACCCGTTCCAGAAGGAAAGCGAGCAATGATGGCAACCTGGGAGGACTCAGACTCAGATCAAGAAGACCAGAAGAGTGAGAAGGAAGTGTGCCTCATGGCAGCCGAAGAGAGCACACCTGAAGTCGAGGTAAGTCTTTCTTCCATCATCACTAAATTACAGAGCATGTCTAGTACTCAATTAATTCATATTGTTAGAAGACTTGGAGAAGAAAACGGGGATATACAAGAGAAATTAGATGAGAGAGAGAGAGGAGGAACTCTCAAGACTGTTAAACGAAACAAGACTCTTGTCTGAAAAAGTTACCATGCTAGAAATCCTCTCCTCTTCTTCATCTAGCTCTTGTGAAAAATGCCACGGGCTCAAAAACAAGATCATATCTCTTGAGAGTAAGGTTTCGAAGCTCGAAAATACAAAGCTTTCTCTGGTTCATGAGAATGAGAAGTTGTGTAATGATCTTATGGTACTCGAGGAAGATGAGGATCACAAGAAAAAGTTGTGCCTTTTAATTGCCTCCATAACATCTCTCTTGCCTTCCTACAACCTGATTTCTTCTCTTACTAAAACAATTAGGTAAAGTTGTGACTGAATAGAATCTCTGAAAGTTCCACTACCTCTTAGGCCTCCAATATGAAAACCCACAACCAGAAAAAGACAGGTAAGGGATGAAGATCCTGTGAACCACCTTGAAAACTCAGACAGCTTGTACAAAAATAAAAGAAACAATATTAAAAAGTAACCTCCAACTCACAATGATACCATTCCAGTAATCATCCAATGTATAAACTCAATTTCGTTACCAATCTCAGATAGATTGTGTTTCACATTATTAACCTACATAGTCATGGAAAAAAAGAGCAGATCTTAACTGATAACACATTTTACCTATATGAGTGTATGTGTTTCACATCATTAGCCTGCATGCTCATGAAAAAAGAATAGATGATAATTGATAACGCATTTCACTTGTATGAGTGTATGGTACTGAAGAAAGTCATGAGAACAGTACAATGACATAATTTATCATCATAGTTGGGATCTTTCAAAAATTCCCATTTCATTTGTAAGATTAACGAATCCCGCAATTGTCCTCTTGAACTCGTGGAAAAAGAAGAAGAGAATGACACATACATGCTTCGAAAGGCAACAGAACGTGTCTCCTTGAACTTGTGAAATGTATGAGTCTAAAATGACAATCAAAGGGAGAATCAATTTTCAAGGCCATAACTCAAATCCAGTTCATGTGTTTTTTGTAATCTTAAGATTTGATGAAACAAAAATACTTAATTCAGGCACAAATTTTTTTTATAAATTAAGGGATCATGCTTGTTGACATCCAAATGATCTAAGTTAAAGAAACATTTTGCCTTAAATAAAAAGAAAAGAAAAGAAAAAACAGAAAAGGTATTGTACAAAAGAGGAAACTGGAAACTTTAGGGTTTCACAGAATGGCATGTTTTGGAGAAGAGGAAGCAAGACCAAAGAAGAATTGAGTGGCTTACCTGCTACGACTTCTGAGAGAGCGAGAAAAAGGGAGGAATAAAAATTTGCTGCCATGAGAGAATGGAGAGCGGATTCAGTTGACCTCCAACACATTTAATCGAGGTCCAAGATTCGAAATCTTTGTCTGTGGATGAGATTGATTGGTGGAGGAGGCAGGGGAGGCGGCTCAATGATATCTACACCGAGGCAGCAAGGAAAAAAACTAATACAACGAAAGAAAGAAAATTCAAATTAAATCAAATGCGTTGAAAACCAAGAGTTAAGTATAAGAAGAAAAAACACGTGAAAGCCTCATGTTGTCTAAAAAAGAAATAGATCTCCTAACTTGTTCAGAACTGGAAAATTCTAATTATATCATAGAAAAAGAGGGTAATGCCCATATAAGCATTACAGTACTTGCACACAAAAAATTGGTCATTATATGCACACAAAAAAACAGCATGATCAAAATTATCAAACACTGTAATTTTCCCAAAGGGGGACAAAAATTGGTCAATGCAAAGCCATCACAGTACTTGCTTCCATTACATGGATGGTTAGAATAAAGAAAACATACATTGTTAATTTCTGGTCATATGTTGTCTTAATCCTTATACTCGGTACAACATGGTTCAATCATGTAAAATTAAACCAAGACAAAATGGAACCAAGACTCAACAAGCTAATTTATATCAGCCTAATTTTTATCAGCAATCAAGCCTAGTCATTGTTGTCATCAGAGAGCCAACTGATATAATAAATAAATTATAAATTACACACCCCAAGATATCAATGACTTAAGTGTGATGGAAAACACCGCAGATATCAAAGTAAAAAACGAAAACCCGGAATTAAAATCAAGAAGAACATGAGTTGCGTGATTCCAAGAAACCAATAACACCAGTGAAATGATTGCAACTATCATGTAGTAAATGGTAATCTAAAATAAAGAGATATTTAGATGTTAACCTCGGGCAAGCTGAACAAAACTCCCCACACCAAAAACAACCTTGATAGTAGCTGAGGCAGTGTTGTTGATATTGGAGACCTGAGCAAGAAGAAATGCCGACCTGTTCCTCTCTACTCCAAGAAGAAATGAAGCTTCTGCAAGTGCAGCCAAAAGACTTCCTTTTTCCAGCATCTTTACCTTTGACAAAATACTCTCTCACAAAAGCCTGGATTTATTTTACTGTAAATACTTGAAACTACAATGCCCTCTTATTTAAAGGAGAATGAACATTGTTAATGTTAACATCAGTTCCATGAAGTCAAACATCAAATTGATAGCATACTACAACCTTTGTGGACGATAGTGTACTTATTGAAAGTCGAGCTAGCCAACCTTTGTGGACGATCGTTCAATATCACTACTCTTTATGTGTTGATTTTACGGAGATCATACATGTTGCTTTCTTCTGATTTAAAATGGAGGCAATCTCCAAATTCCCCGATATATACAGGAAGAAGACGTTCTCCTGGCGCCAGATCAGTCACCTCTTGGCCTACATGCTCTCAACAATTTTTCTCAAACAAAGCATACAAAATCAAATTACCAACAATCCACAATGAAACATCTACCTGTAGATAAGTAATGTCAAAGTGAGTACTTTAAACCTTCATGACCAAATATCCTGGGGAAAAGCGGAGTTTGACCTGTAAACCCACAACTACAACATGAGATTCAATACATAGATAAATACATGATAATTGGACCTTGAGAATTGGACCTATCCATCCATTTCCCTCTTTGGATCCAACCTCCTAAATCAAATATCAAATGCAAGTTGAGCATAAGCAGCCATTGTTGAGCATTACTATATCTTCAGCTCCAACTGCTTTGGCCGCCACCAAAGAACCGTCAATGTGCACTTCACCATACGATTTTTCTAATTTATGCCCTTAGGGCATATGATAAGAAGTTTAGAATGGAAAATCATTTCTTAATATTTTTATTTTGAGTTCTATCTTTTGTTGTGATGGGTTTATATTTTTGTCATATATGGAAATAGTTTCCATTTGAAATATGCTTAACTTATGCTCTAAAAAACCCGATAATTTTATATGAGACATAGATTCCAGATGTGATATACTCCCTCCGTCCCATAATATAAGGGACATTTCTATTTTGGGCGTCCCAAAAAGTTCTTCCCATATTCCATTTATAACTCTTCTTTATCTTCTCCCAATACATTTTCTATTATTTCTCTCTCCCACATCCCAACACTCTCTTCTCTTTCTCTCTATCTCTCTCCTATAATTATTATACATTTTATTTTTTCTCTCATTTTTCCATCAAATCTACAATTTTTCACATTCGTCTTAAACTCAGCAGAAATGCCCAAATATCTCTTATATTTTGGGACGGATGGAGTACTTAATTACTAACTCTTTAAATGCTAGATAGTTTGTTGTACATGGCTTAGATTCTAGAATTAATTTTTATATAATGTAGAAGAAATAATCTTTCCTAAGTTATTTTAGCTCAAAATGATAAAGGGTAGTACAACAGTACAAGTATTATTTTGATTTACAAAAAAAGGAAAAGAAAAAAAAGTACGCCGTTTGATCCGTCTCTCTGAAACCCTAACTTTTGAGTATGATATGTTAAGCCCCACCCCAAATTTCACCAACTTTCATTTCAGATTTCTGATTTCAGAATCCCCATTTCCTCTTTTCTCCCTCCCTCTCTCTCTCTCTCTCTCTCTCTCTCTCTCTCTCTCTCTCTCTCAAAGCTGCCTCTTTCTTCTTCCTCTTCTTCTTCGCTCTAGAGTCTAGGCCGTATTGCTTGCTCTCTCTGGTCCTGAGTTTGCGTTGCAGTGTCCTTGCAATTGATGAGCTTGTGTTGAAATCGAGCAGTGGAAGATGGGCAAATACATGAAGAAAGGGAAGATGACAGGTGACGTTTCTGTTATGGAAGTTTCACAATCCGTTCTGGGCGTCCGAACCAGAGCTAGAACCCTAGCTCTTCAGCAAACCACTGACTTCTCCTACCTTCAGCTCCGAAGTCGTCGCCTTCAGAAGCCCCAATTTCCTCCGCTTTCCCCTTCCAAGCCCGACCCAATGGACAAGCACAAGCACTGCAATCGAGGCGCTGCTCATCCTCAAAGCAAGGAGAGGTCTGCTTCTGAAGGGGAGCCAGAGGCCGCTAAAATCGGCTCTGGCTCCAAAACGCCATTGGAGTGGCCCAAAAGAGGTGTAATGGGAACCCAGATGGATGATTTCGTGCTCGAGCCTTCCTTTGGAGATAACAATTTGGAGTTTGATGGAACAGAAAGGTCTGAGTTCCTCTTTCTTTACCTGAATTTTTCATCTAACTTGTTTTTTAAGGTCTGTGATGAATTTGGGTGGCTTGTCTTTTCCTAATTGCTTTATTATGGCCTTTAAGCTTTCACCAACCATAAAGAACTCTCCTTTGGTGTTCTTTGCCTTGGTTATTTTTATATATCGGCTCTTCTCTTTTACTCATTTCAACAGCAGACATTTTTACTTTGTTTTTTTAATTAAACAAAAGACATGCTTCAGGGATCTCTTGGAGCTGTATATCTGAACTTTTGCTTCTCAAAAGTTGAAGTTCATTGCTATGGAAATAGATGTTTTGGTGTGCTGGTTTTAGGCTTCTGTTCTGTATTGAACTGTACTTTAGTGTAATGTAACGTCTCTTTCTTTTGTTATTTTTTTTACAGTTTACAATTTATATTGAGGACAAAATAGTTCACTCTGAAGCTGAGTAAATTCTGTGTCAATCCTCTTCCTCTAGTCTAACGGCACCTTCTATGTTGGGCCTGTTATCATCCTCATTTAATGTTGTAAATATTTTTTTGGCTACTCTATCAGAAGCAGAATAATTAAAGGTCTCTTCTGAAGTTTTATTAATACGTAGTACAATCTCAGTGCCTGGAAATATTGGTGTCTCATTGAATTTATTATCCTAAAGTAACTGAAGAAAATGAATTATTGTATAGTTTGCTCCTTATGGTTAAGTGCTGGGAATTGCTCCTTTTGTTTGCTTTGACTTAGAAGAGATTGCTTTCGCGGTCTGTATTGATTGCGAAACACTACTTATTAGAGTTGTAATCATGGAAGGAGGGTTATTGGAATTGTAGTTCTCATTCTTTCCGTTTACGTGATAACCTGTTGTGACATTATTTGCCAAAAACACGGGAGGACCGATGCTAAAGAGCAAATATGGAATGTGGGAGCATTAACTTCTATCTGCCTCATGTGAGATCTTATTTGTGATAAATCTTTTTATTGGGGACCATATAGAAGCTAGAAACACACATAAGGAAATAGATGCATTCATGGTCTCCCTCTTTCTTTGGTACCCATCTTACATTGTGAAGGTACATTTGCTTTTTTCATGTCTTGTTAACATGAGACTGTGTTTTATTGTAGCAGCTTACAAAATAGATAGCACTAGTCTTCAAGGCAGTTTTTGTCATAAAATTTAATTGGAGAACATGGTGGGGTGCATTTCTCAATGGTTTTCGACTTTTCACTTTCTCAATGAATTTGTATGTTGCGTATGTGGACAGGGGTACACGGGAGAGCACGCCTTGCAGCTTCATAAGGGAATTGGACAGGATTGGGACACCAGGATCAGCTGTGAGGTCCACGTGCTCCGGTGCGGTTTACCAAAGACAATCCCGAAACTCTTTTCAAAGCAGCATACCTTCGACGAATGAGATGGAAGACTTTTTTGCTAATACTGAGATTCAAAATCAGCAGCAGTTTATGGACAAGTATGAACTGCTTCTCTCGTCTTTTTCTCAAGTTCTTTTATTAAATTCTTTGTCGTTAAATTCCTTTCTATTAAAAATTGCAGGTATAACTTTGATGTAGTGAACGATTTGCCTTTGCCCGGACGCTATGAATGGGTAAGAGTAGATCTTTAAGGTGGTCTGTTCTTTGACATCGATGTTTCTGTAATATAAGCGTGGAAGACGAAGAAGACCAACTAATTATACCCTGACTAGTTAGCCAGACCCAAGAATATTGGAGATCATTCAGAGATCAGCTGGTAGGGAGTTAGATCAGATATTAGAGTTCTTATCAGGGGTTACGCTACTGTAATCTGTTCATGGGATTATCCTAAAGTTTCTGAAGTTCTTATGTCTAATGTTTGTTCATAATCATAGTACATACTACTATTAAGTAGAGAGTAGTGACTTTGGGTTGGGCCTTGACACTATGTTTGCCTGGGTTTCAACCTTTTTCCTAGTTTTTCTACTTTAGCTTGTTAGATGATCTTTTCATGTGGGTTTTTGGCTCCAATTGTGTTAGAATAACTACATATTAATCCAAGTTCCAATCTTATGGTAAGATTGAATTATGCAATGCCAGTCTTCTATCTATTATTGATGACATGATGATAGTTTGTTTGAAAAACGGTTTATACCATGTTTATTTTTTCAAAAACGCTGTTCTTAGGGGTTAAAAAAACATTTTATAGTTATGAAACAGAGAACACACATTGTAAACTGTTTTTTTTTCTTCCGAAAAACATTATCATCGACCAGAAAAGCCAGTGAAAAAAACAGATTATAAATTGGAGTACTCAAACAAACCTAAATCAAGGCTTGAAAAAACCTGACTCAAACCATCCAATCGGATGTTTCTCGTAAAGGAAGTTAAATGAACAAGCAGTTTTATATTATAAGGTTTGTTTGGTTGATGATTATTCATCAAAACCTTTTAAATACAATATTATTAGCGACTGGGCTAGTTTTATATTTTTTTAAGGTTCCCGAATTCTGAAATTCGTGACCATTAGATTTATAAAATAAATTTATACCCGAGTATGGGAACTCGGGTTAGTGAACCGGAAAACATGAACCCGAATTAGGAAAACCGGGTAAGTGAACCGGACTCGGATAATATAAATAGCGAACCCGTTTCGGAAATTGTAATAATGAACCGGTTTAGCAGAATTTAAAATTTGAAACACCTATCACGAATTATACATTCGTGAGCATCATGTGAGTAAACTTTTCCTCGTAAATGCAAGTTGCCTCGTAAATGCAAGATTGACAGCGCTGTGATTTAAAATTTGCAATGACCCCTCCCGAATTATATATTCGGGAGCTTTATCTGATAATAATAATTGCATTTTGCCTCGTAAATGCAAGTTTGACCGACTTTATTTGAATTTTGAAAGCGACACCTCCCGAATCCGAAATTCGTGAGCATTAAGTTACAGTTAAAAAACCGATAAAATTTCTATAAATAACCACCCGAATCCTAAACTCGGAGTGTTTTCATCTTCCCAAAAAAAATGGAGAACACATGGTATTCCGATGCACAACTTGAAAACTTTCTGGGTGAACCCGTGGATGAATCACCTGTGCCTCCTCCTGAAAAAGTAATTGAAGAAGTGGCTAGAGAACCGGGAGAGATGAACGGAGGAGGTGAAGATCTGAGTGGAGAAGCAGTTGGAATTGCAGATTCGAGAAGAGGAGGAGTCGGGGATGTAGATCCGGGAGTTGCGACGAACCGGAAGGAGGCGATGGAGGCCGGGTTGGTGGGAGAAGTCGATGCAGCGGCCGATGTGGATCGAATGGAGGCCAGGTTGGAGGGAGGAGGCGATGTCGAAGTAATAGAGGCCGACGCTACTGTGGAAATAATGGGTGAAATGGAGTGCGAGGCGGCGTTGGAGGGTGGAGTTGTTCCGAGGCAAGCGGAGCCGGTGACAACAGGGGGAGAGATGCGGCGAGAAGAGGCGGAATCGGATGGAGGAAGAAGAGGCTGCGCCGGTGTGGAAAATGAGGCGGAATCGAGGAGAGTTTTAGTGCGGTGTGGATCTGAGGGTGCGCCGACGGCGGTGGAGGAGAGTTCAGGCGATGAGAGGTTGGCGGTGGAGAGAGGAGTTGAGGAAGAAAGGAGGAAGGGGAAGGGAAAGAAAGTGAATCTGGAGGTTGAAGACGAAGAAGTGGGTGAGAGGCACCCGAATCGTGAATTCGAGAGCTCTGAGGAAGACCCGATAGGCATTGCACCAAGGGTCGGAGTCGAGGCGGTGAAACAGGCTGAAGAATTAATCGCTGATTTTCCTCCTCTTAAAAGAGCCCGACGGATTCCCGACGAGGTATGTAAATTTATTAATTTTTATATTTATTAGCGTACTAATTGAATAATTTAACAAGCAGTAATAATTAAAGTAGCATGTAAAATGATATAAAAAATAGTAAATGTAATTATTTGGCATGATAAAAAAGTTGTAAAAATGGTATAAATAGTATAATTAGTAGTATTTATGAAGCAAACTCGTATAATATAATTATTTTGCATGTTAATTATAATGTTGAAAAATATTAGAACTAGTAATAATATAAGTTGCATGTGAAATGATATTAAAACGTTAAGTTGAATTAGTTTGCATGATAAAAAAAAAATTACTGAAAAAATAGTAGAAATAGTAATACATGTTAACTATTTAAATTTTTTTGAGGATTACAATTTAGATAGATAATTTGTGTAGAAAAACGCAATATAACTGAAATTGTACAAGCAATTAGTGGACATAGAATTATTAAAACAAACGAAGTAGAAAATTGGAAATAAACCGAAATTATAAAAGAAATTTTATAAGTAATGTCTTGAAATAAATGTTTTTAAAATGGTATAAGTAATAAGTACAAAATCTTGTATTAATAAACATGTGTTTGTTTAAATAAGTAATTAGTATAAGTAATGTATAAATTTTAGGTAGTAGCTGGTAAAATTAGGAAATCCACTGCGGCTGGACGAAATGTGGCCATTCGTATAGTAACGGCTTCGGGCCGCAAGAGAGGTGGGTCTAGAGGGGGTGTTGGTTCATCCCGGGGGCATAGAGGTCATGGTAGGGGTAGGAGGGTTGTATCTAGACCCGGCAGAAATTAACCCGACCCGCAAACCCGACCCGACCCAACCCGATTTTTCTGGGTCATAACCCGTCAAATTGAACCCGTGACCCGTTTTCGACCCAACCCGATTGACCCGATTTTTTTTGGGTCAAAAATGGGTTGACCCGCCCCAACCCGTTTTTGACCCGAAAATTTGGCCAAAAAGATAAAAGTAATAAAGAAGCGGAAATTGTAAATTTTACCCAAAAAATTGTCAACACACTAGATAACTATTGTCAACAACATTAATAAACTGTCAACACGTTGGACAAATTGTCAACACACTAGATAATAAATTGCAAACATGACTAATTAATTAGTCAACACAATTAAATAAACTGTCACTAAGACTAATCAACTGTCAATATGGATAATTAAACTTTTAGAGAACTAGTAAAGTAAACTGTCAACATGGCTAATTAAATTGTCAACAAGACTAAATAAACTGTCAACAGGACTGGTTAAATTGTCAACACGACTAATTAAACTGTCAACGAGACCAATAGACTGCCAACATGGCTAGTTAAGTTGTCAACACGGCTAACTAAATTGTCAACATCATTAATACTTTGTCAACAACACTAATAATCTATCAATAACACTACTAAAATGAAGTGCCAATACCATTAATGTACAACTTAGTCTTATTAGGCATATAAAGTAAGGTCTCGCTTATTAGGCATATAAAGTACCAATAATGTACAACTTAGTCTTATTATACAAAACGAGGCTCGAAACTATGTGTAAACACTAAAAGGCCTTAAATGAGATTAAGGTCCAATTTGGCAAAACGATGTCTGAATGGATTGAAACTTGATTTCAATGTCTATTAGAGATATTTGACCATGTGGGTAACTCTCAATCAAAACTTCTTCATGTTCAAGTAACACCTCCTTTTCTAAACATCAAACTAGTCATCACTCTCTAACTTGTGGCAATATGTATGGTCAACAACATCGATGTATTATTATGATTGAAAAAATTATACAACTTAGTCTTATTAGGCATATAAAGTCCCATTAAGGTCTCGCTTACACTAAACGAGGCTTGAAACTATGCGTAAAAGCTAAAAGACCTTAAAAGGCCTTAAATGGACTTAAGGCCAATTTGGAAAAACGACGCCCAAACGATGTCGGAATGGAATGAAACTTGGTTTCAATGCTTATTAGAGATATTTAACCATGTGGGTAACTTCCAATCACAACTTCTAACATTTCAAATAACACCTCCTTTGTAAAACCAAACTAATGATAACTGTATAACTTGGCGCAATATGCATGGTCTACAACATCGATGTTGATTATTGTTCGAAAAATTATACAAGTTACAAGAATGGACATCAACAATGACAGTGAAGATAGTCCAATGTCAATGGACATGGAAGATTGACAAGAATATGAAGAACATGTTTTACTTTCTACGTTATGAGATTGTTATTTTTTTGCAGTTTGAATTATGTGACTAAGTTGACAGATTGTTTTCATTTTAATACTCTATCTATCTTGAGTTGCATTAAACGATGGATTGATTATGGTTGTGAAGATGTGTTTTGATTTTGAGCAACATATCAGGTCTTTATTTGCCGTCGCATTGAACCTACCGTGTTTTATTTAGTCGATGGTTATTGACTTGTCCATAGGTTGTAAATTGTAATTTATAAATGTTTTCATTCGTTTTTTTTTTTCAAATATTAGCTAATCTACTAAAAGTTACTATGCCAAACTTATTCAAATAAATGAAAAGAAGGTAATGTAGTGGTGTTGCTATCGAAGCATACATTAAAATTTGCAATTAAGATTGACCCAAATTTAACATCAATATTTCGTAACGACTCAACTTGTTATGTCTCGGTAAGTTTTTACTCAAAGCGACTCGATCTGACAATAAATCCGTAACAAACGACTTGTTTGACTCCAAAATTTTCGACCCAAACCCGACCCGCCTATAAACCCGTAACAACCCGACCTGTTTGACCCGGTAATTTTAGACCCGAACCCGACCCGCCTATAAACCCGTAACAACCCGACCTGTTTGACCCGGTAATTTTAGACCCGAACCCGAACCCGACCCGCCTATAAACCCGTAACAACCCGACCTGTTTTGACCCGGTAATTTTAGACCCGAACCCGACCCGACCCGCCCATAAACCCGTAACAACCCGACCTGTTTTGACCCGGTAATTTTAGACCCGAAATGACCCGACCCGAAAAAGACCCGACCCGGAGCACCCTTAACCCGAACCCGACCCGATTGCCAGGTCTAGTTGTATCTGATCAGGTGCAGTCATCTGTCGGCCCCGGCTTAGATGATATTGGTAATGACGACCCATCTTTTTCACAGCCTCCAGTAGTACCCTTTGTGAGCGTGCCTCATCCTATAGTTGAGCCCTCCTCTTCCCCTCCACATGATGATTTGCATTCGCATTCCCCGCTTATTGTTGCTGGACCACCGCCTGGATTTGATGATGGACGTCTGTCGGTTGTTGAGCCCGTTCTTCGTCCTGTTGTTGATTCTGCTCCTACTACTGACCCCCAAACTTCTACAGTAGTTGATTCACCACCTCCTCCTCCCGTTGTTCCCCAACCACCTCCTCGTGTGTTGCATAGTTTCGATGCACACATTGCACATAAGATTGAGATTACCCCAACAACAGGCAACCCCCCTGAGGAGTTCACATGGCGTACCCGATGCTACACCCGGCCACATGATTTTGCACGTTTTGACCCTTACTTACCAGTGGATCCTCCAGAGGGTTCTTGGATCTGTTGACACAGAACATGGATTTGCAGTATGGGTTTGTCAATCACAACCTGATTAGAGCGTTCATGGAACACTGGCACCCGGAGACGAACAACTTCCATTTTCCTTGGGGAGAGATCACGATAACGCTCCATGATGTTGCAATGATTTTGGGCCTTGCCATTGAGGGATTACCTGCGACTACAGGGCCTTTTGCTAGTGCCCTGCAGGAGAGGATGTTTGCGAATGAGTTGTTTGGCTATATGTTTGGAGTTGACGATAGTTATGTCTCCCCACTAGATGAGTACAACATGACAGTGCCGCTGAGGCAGGGTCGGGTAAGGGCTTATAGTTTTTGGACCCACGTATTGCGGATGATTGAGGACGATGCTGATCCTGTGTGCATTGTTGTTGGTTATTTGTGGTATGCTATGTCCGGTAGTTTATTTGTGGACAAGAGCACAACCTTGTTGCAGACACGCTTGTTGCCATTATTTAACGATCCGACTAGAGTAGTAGATACGGCCTGGGGCGTTGCTGTCCTTGCAAATCTGTATCGGGAATTAGGAGAGGCATCGAGGAGTGGAGTGGTTGGTGTCGGTGGTTGTTCTTATCTTTTACAGGTACGTTGTAATAAATAAGTGATATACACCCCTAAAAATTGAGAAATGTAACGCTTTGCATTTATTCTAGCAGATTTGGATTTGGATGTACTTCATTTACTTCTCGGGAAACCCCAACTTCGGGCGTGATATGTCAGGTGATGATGAGAGACACGCAACTTGTTACCACACTGACAGGACTGCTACCCAGGATAAGGAGAGCCACATTCATTACCGGCGGATTCTAGATGAGTATCGCCCTGAGGATGTAAGTAATGTGAAAATGACTTCTATTATACGTTAATTGTGTTAATTTCCATTATTATTGTGTTAACTTTGCAAATTCATAATTGTGTACATTGTATTTTCATTTTCAGATATGTTGGCTGCCTTATGGCAACCTAGATTTTGTGGACCGCTTTAGGGCCTCTACATATCGAGGAACGCTGAAGTTCCTCGATATTGAGGAGCCCTACATGTCGGATAGGGTGCTACGTCAGTTTGGACGACAACAGAGTAGACCTCTAGATCCCATTCCACCAGTACGAGTCTCTCGCCCTATTAATTCACGGGGCAAGAACAAGTATATCGTGGAGTTCGCTGAGGAGTGGTATCGTTGGGACAGAATGGAGGACCATCTATGTCCGTAAATCTTGGAGAGTCCTTTTGCTTCCCCTCCTTGGTCCGTGGATCCCGGCTACTTAGACTGGTACTTGCAGATATCACATCCGTATGTTAGTCGGTTTTCAGAGAGGCAGCCCCGGTTGGATATAGTTCCTTCTCCTGCTATCGACACGCATCGGGTATGTTTTATTTGTTTATTCTGTGTTAATATATTTTATTATAAATTTGACATACACTTACATATGCATGTTCATTTGTTGATAGCGTCTTGCTCTTATTACGTCCTATGTCGAGAGACAACTTCAGACAACCCCTCCTTGTTGCGAGTACAAGTGGAGACATGTTTTTGAACTTGCCACCGATGATGTTCCTCTTGTTAGGGCGTCGCAGATGGATGTCGGGTCTTCTTCGACTCCCCAACCCACCATGCCATCTGTATATGAGCGAGGCGAGTCGTCTCGTATGGCGGAGGAGCGCGCAACAGCTGAGGGAGCAGGTCGGGCAGACCCTGATGATGGTGATCACGATCATGCAGTTGATGATGATGTAGTTTGAGTTGTTCATCTACTTTGGCGTTGTTTTATGGATATTTGTTTTACGTATGCTTGCGGTTTCTGACATTTGGATTTCCTGTTCTAGAAGACATGTTTTTTCGATGATGCAGACAATATTTCATGAATTTATATGGTTTGCATTTTGGTGTTTTGCTTGATTTAGTGGATTTATCGCTTAAGCATTTCGTTTTGAGTACAAAAAAATTACAATATAATTATATTATGACTATTCTTTACTCGTATGGTTAGGAAATTACATATGTATAAGTTATGTCAAACAATTGGTGTAATTCTATTTTTTATTTCTCGATGAAATTGCATCCTAATCGTTCCTTCTACGCCTCGGTGCGCCCCCACAATCTAAGATATCAGCCTCCGGTTATCTCATTTTGTCGTATGCTATAATTTCAGCCTTATTCCACTTTATTAAATAATTAATTATCTTAACTATCTCACTAACTCTTTCTCTGCCGTTTATTCTTCATTTGCATCTCATACCTTTTATTTATGAATTACAACTTTATACTTTTTGCTTTATTCGACTTAATTAATTCGTTTACGCCTGATTGGATTTTAATTCATTAATTTATGTCGTACTCGAGTTTAATAATTACTTTATGTCGTATTAGAGTTTATATTAAAAAAATTGGATTATTGGAGTTATTAATTATTTAAATTTCTTTGGTAAGGATAGATGTTATATAGATTCTAAAATTATGTATAGTTTTGTAATATGCGTTAAGGAGATACATGAAAGGTGAAATCACTTCATTATTGTAAATTAGGTGAACATTAATTGGAATTAGAGGAGAAGGATTACAAACAACTGTCATACACTGAAATTGAAAGACAAGCAACACAGAAAGAAAATAACAAACGATACAAGAAAGTTAAAATCACTGGTTTTATTATTTCTTAAGTGTTGCATCCAATTCTGCAGCAAGTGCAGCGTTTTCCTCCACGAGCTCGGCGTTTTTGGATTTCAGTGAAGTTATTTCTTCGTCCTAGTCTTTTGTTCCTATCCTCAACATCTCAAGCCCATCGTCCAGCCCTCCAGCCTTTGCCCAGTTACACAAGTTGTCTGCGTTGAGTTCTTCTATAACGACCCTCGCACGACCTGTGTATGGTGCATCGATCCAATGTTTGTATTTGCACCCTGGTTCGTCTTCAAGGGAATCCCAACACCTATCCGGGTACCCCCAATATATTCTCCCGTAATTGACCTTGTTAGAACCTAGTTGTTCGGTACACATCTGTACAGTTGGTTTTTTCTCACACCAACACAGTTCCACCGGGATCCATTGTCGACGAAGAGGAAGGAAATAGATATGGACGATTCGGGTACATATTGACTATGAGACCTGAAATTTTAGAGAAAATACAAAATGTAGGAATGAAAGTGAATGTGTGTTTCAAATGGCTTGTGTTGTTGGGTATTTATAGAGGTACGAAAGACCTTTCTGTTGCTGGGAAAAAGTAAATCATTCCCGAATCTACAATCCGTAAGTATCGAGAATGTAAAATGCTTGCGCATCCCGAATTTTGAATTCGTGAGGATTGAATCTGAGTAAACTTTTCTTCGTAAATGAAAGATTGACAGCCCTGTGATTTGAAATTTGCAATGACCCCTCCCGAATTATAAATTCAGGAGCTTTAACAAACAGGGTTTTTTATATTCGTTAGTGTATGTAATGCGTTTTTGTAATTTATTGAATTGTGAAGTTACGAAATAATCATTGTAGGGGTATTAATGGAAGAAACGTAACATAATATTATTACTGAAAGTGAAATACAACTGCATTACAATCCGTAGTAAGCAAAACCAAATATTACACTATTCTTCTTCCGGAACATGTTCCACTAAAATATACCCGTCAGCATCGTAGAAATGGTCCAAGACTTGTAGCCTAGTTGTTGACGCAGTAGTTGGGATTAATGGACTTTCCCAAAAAACATCTTCTGAAAACCGGATGTAGTTTGTAAGTGGACAAAACCAAAAGGCACCGAAGGTTTGTTTCATAACTAAGGTACCGTACCACGTTGGAGGGTCCGAAAACTGTTTCAGGTCAGGAATTGAACTTATTTCCAAAGTTTTGGTGTCTAGTATGAAGATTGTGTTATCTTCTTCCTTTTTGAGTAACACAACAAAGTCATCGGTTCTTCTCATGGAAAATGCAAAGTGTTGTTTTAGACTGTAAACAGGGTTTCCATGCTCTTCGTGAAGGTGGTTGTACAAGTTCTTTTGAGGCCCGAAAAAATTGCATTCCGTGTATGGGCAACTGAAAGGAACGTCGATCTGAAAATGCATAGTGTTAATAAAAAAAACAGTTATTGTGTAGCTTTTTGGGTAAGTAAAACGAATTTAGAATTTTACCGAGAAATGCTCGTTGCTGCCAGAGTGTCCCCAGTCCATTTCGAATTCAAAATGGAGTGTTATTTGAATCAAAGATGATGTTGTGATGTTGGCATTTAAACATTGTGAGGCGTATTTATAGGTTGTACAGGATATGAAGACATTGCGAATTGTATATGTACAAGTTCTTGGAAAACGATAAGGTAGTGTGCTCCCGCATCCATAATTCGTGCACACTGTGCTTTCCCGTTTACCAAGACCTCGGGAAGGAACAATACTATACATTGTCTACTTCTGGCCACGAATGATAGATTTGGGAACGACCCGTGACACAAAATAATCAAGTATAAATACATGGTCTAACTGCATGGTTTGAAATGCAGTTTCGAAGTGTAGAAAAAATCCACAACGTATTACAAAATGGCAAGAACTTTTGATGGTCCTAAACCGATCAAACGAAATAAACGACCTAGTGTTCGAACTCGGTTATGGGTAATTATTATGGAGTCCGTATCCAACAATTAATTGTATTCCACTTTATGTATTCCCCTTCATGTAATCCACTTTATGTAGTCCAGTTTATGTATTCATATGCTGTTTCAGGATTCAACACGTATTCTATTTAGCAGAGGAGGGGCGTCTAGAGGTTCACGTTGAAACATGAATGACCCTCCATCGCGTAGCCCTGTACATGAAGATCCGTTACCCCAGGAAGATACTATTATGATGGGAAGTACGACTCCAGTCAGTATAAGAGGACGGAGGAGTTGTTCCAGTGTTGGAGACACACCCCAAAGGAGTGCACCTAGAATGCAAAGATCTACCAGTGCCAGACATATTGAGTTAGATGCCGATGAAATGCGCCAAACTCAGTACCCTGGTGGCCCTCTAGACAGTTCTTTGTTGCGAGATTTCAACACTCATTTTGCACGTTTCCTATGGAACAGTACAAATGAATCAGTTGTAAGTTTTCAACACTCAAATTTTAGTACTTTACTTTATTCCATTGGATTGCGGTAATACAGGTGAAGAAGGTGGTCAAGGTGCATGCTCGAAGTAAAGGAGTATCAGAGTGGTATTCAATGCCGAACGGGCCTTGGAGGGGCATAGTTGAAAGAAGTGGTTTAACTAATTTAGTTAAGATTCCCCACACTACATTTGATTCCGCATTGATATCCGCCTTCATAGAGCGGTGGCACCCCGAAACTAATACGTTTCACCTCCCATGGGGAGAAATGGCTCCCTCATTGCATGATGTATATCAACTCCTTAGCCTTAAAGTTGTTGGATTGCCGGTAGTCACTTTAATGACAGACGACGAGTTGTTTCATAAACTAGGTGTTATGTTGGGCATGGAGGTTGAAGAAGTCTATGTGTACAAGAAAAACAAAGGGTTTTCAGTTGGAGAGTTACGTAAAATGATGACAGAAAAAGTTATACATGAAGATCAGCAACAAACTATTGCCTCTGTGTACCTTGCCACCATAACTTCTTCCCTCCTGTTCCAGGACAAGACTGGAACAAAAATGAATATCCGTAATTTTCATGCGTTGCTCGACCACACCAACACGCAGCGGTACGCTTGGGGAGCTGCAACGTTAGCATACCTGTACCGTGAATTGGGAATGGCTAGTCGAAGTTTCTGTGAATTTTGGAGAATGTGGAAGTACTTCGCGGTTATGCAGATGACGATCCTTTGAAAAAGATTATAATGCAAGTAATCGGGTCTGTCATGACTCCAGGTCTTCCTGAGGTAATAAAGTATACAGGCGAAGATTCATCCCAAAGATCGAGGGCAGAGCGGTTGGATACAGATTCCATACCGACACAGGACGAATCACCAAGGAGATTCAGCGGCGTCCATACCTTTGGAATGTACAATCACGGTGATCTGAGACCTAGCTCCTTCATGCCCCGTCCGTACAGCCAACCCGAACCATCATTTCAAGAATTTCATTTCACTCAACAACATCAATATCAAGGTTCTGGTTATTCAGATTTCAGAACACCAAGTGCAAGTGGTTTTAGTGGTAGCCCAAGCTATGGTTCTCCCTCGTCCAGAGTGTTAACTAGGAACTATTTCGAAGGTTATGATGGAGGTGATAGAAGTGGCTATTGAATGATGTTTGACGGACGTCATGCATGTAGTTTTAGAAACTGTGTTTTATTTTGTTTCTTATTGAAAATGAAGCTTCAAATTGTAATTTTGTAGCCTTCCATCCAATTTCTTACAATAATTCATTTTCCAAACATTAAAACACATACACCATAGGTAGAACGTAAACATTACGACATAGATAAAAAAACTTACATTACAACATGGGTACAACATAAACATTACAAAACGACAGGGGTACATAGTTCTGAAATGAAGACAGTAGTACATAAGAAAACATGAAAATACTAAGAACTAGTCAGAACGGTCGTTACGAGCCAAGTTCTCCCTTAGGTTAGCTATTTCATGTTCCATGGTGGTAATACGCTGCAGTAGTTTTCTTATGGCGTTTTGCGAGTACTCAGGATGAGGAGGATCTATCCACTGACAGTAGTAGCACATGGTGTAACCGGTGGCAGGGCATGCCTAGAACCTTCTGCCTAAGTTTCTCTTCGATTCCGACTCCATAATTACCGATGCCTTATTGCATTCGCACATTCGAACTGTGTTGCTTCCGGATGAGCTGATTTCCGACATGATTATGACTAACTTAGAGTTTGAAAGTGGATGATTTCCGACATGATTATGACTAACTTAGAGTTGATTTATCCACCAGAGGTTGTTCAAGCACCTGCCATGGAACACGGATTTCAAATTCAGAACAATACATATGCTGAAATTGTTACGCTTATCTTGCTTGTTGTAATGATGATTTTTATGTCACGTGAGTTTTCTAGACCAACTGAGTGAACCGGTCGCTGCAGCTATGGCTTTTCGAGGCATTAGGGGGGGGGTTCGCAGTTTGTTTGTTTTACCAATTATGTTGTTATTTTTAAGAAGTTATGGTAAATGTAATGAACGGAATATTTGTTGTTTTACCCAATGTTATTGGTTGTTAGCGTTTCAACAATTCTGACCATACTCACTGAAACAGTAAAATTACATAGTACTTAAAGATACCAACCAAGATTCAATAATCAAAATATGCGTCGACTATGCAAAAGGTCTACTGTGTAGTTGTCGTTGATATTGGAAATGGTTTATACGATCCTGAAATTGATGTTCCCAACCACTTACGCTTGAATGATGGAAGTGGGTCCAATTATAAGCAACTGGAGGAATTGGAGCATTATCAGATAACTTTACCTGCATAAAACATAAATATAATGTCAAGTATATTCAAAATCATACATTTTTTTATATCAATGCAAAATTCTCATTTTACTAACCGGTATGTAATGATCTTGATTGCCCACCAAAGCAATCACAATTACGTTTTTCGCCTCTATGGGGCTACCCTTGGAGTAGAATGGGAGCGTAGTATGTGAACCACCCCATGATAACAGGACAATGACTTTTTAGAACACGGTAGCAGCTATAAATCCACATGCGGGCATCTCCATCCAAAACTCTCGGCCATAACATTGCCCTAAAAAAACGATACACTGGACCAATACATCTAATCTTGTGAATGTGGGACCAATTTTGGAGTAAAATTGGTAGTTCGCTTGATCCTTGTTCACCATTGCAGTTCGCACAATTTTCCATGAATCCTCATCTTCAAAACCAAGAAGCCATGCTAGAGATCGGTACCCACAATGACCATCTCCCCTTACGGTTTTGTAGTTCGTAATGTAACCAAACATGAAATGATCTACCTGGTTGTGGCCAAACACTTTTCTGATAATCAATAACGGGACCCTGACTTACACCTGACCGGTCATCATCAACATCCTCTTCCAAGTCGTCCTCGTCCTCAAATTCATCGTCGGATTCCACGTAATTTTGCCCTTTTGGCCTTCTGTACCTCGGACGACCTATATTATCAGTGCCTGATACATGCTCATACCAAGTCTGCTCCCTGTTCTCAGGTTGAGTCATACGTGGCCTGCCTTTTTTTATTGTATCCCGATGGAGGCTCTTGCAGAGGACGTCTACACTCATTGTTCACCTCATTTTCCTCATCCGGGGGAACTGTATATCTTTCGGGTGGTTTGTGCCAAACGATTTGTTTCCAAAAGTCGTGATTTTCCCCTAAAGGAATTGGCACCCCCATAGACATGTAGTAGTAAAAATCATGTGTACAAGGAAGGCCTCTTACATTTTTCCACCATCTATCGTTGCACACATGAGGGTGGAAACCCTTGGAAGGATTCTCGATTCTGTCCATGGTCTCCATAAGTATATTCATACAGTCAGTTGAAACCTTGTTTACAAGCTCCGCATAATATGTATACCTCCCTGTTCCTTCCATGCGAATAACTTTCGAGAGTCTGGTATTCACGTCCATTTCCATTTTCCGTTGAATACCCGGAATCTGAGTTACAACAGTTGAGTGGATCTCATGTGCTATGGTGTTAAACGAACCAACACTGTTGTCTATGAAATTTTTCAACCTCGAGTGAGCACCTTCAACCCTACAATAAATATTAATATTTGTACAAATATTTTAAAGACATATGCTGTATAAAAAATCAACACATACATAATTAAAAAATTTAATACCTATTAGTTGTCCTCGTAAGCAAATGAAATATATTGTCCGTCCATGCCCGTACAATGCGCTCTTTGTAAGGAGACAACCAAGTTTTGTTTAGATATGGATAAAAGCGCATGCATACTTCTTCCTTATCTCATCGACACGGATATTATACGTCTCTACTGATTTAGAGTTGAATAGAGCTCTACAACTATTCCCAAACGCTTCAGCAAAATTATGGTTTCCCGTTTTTGTTTTTACTTGTGCCTTGCAGTTGCACACTATATGATACCGACACAGTTTTGCATTAGGAAATACCTCCGCAATGGACTTTATCTCCGCCAGTTCACGAACCGTCACAATCGCTCCAGGACTTTTCCCAATGTGATCGTACATTTCCTTCACCAACCAAGAGAGTCCACCTGTAGTGGTCAAAGTTCTCTCGTGCCATGAATGAGTACGCAACGTTGAACGTTTTCCCGGTGCAAGTAAACCCTACAATCTCCAACAACGCCATATTGTACCTGCATTTTCAAAGAATATTACTATACAATTTATAACAAATTAAACAAATTTTAAAAACTTATATACACATATCATACGTGTTCGTCTTGTACGTAGCGTCCATGATGATGACATATGTAAATAACCGCAACAAGTACAACGACTTAGGGTTTGCCCAAAAAAAATCTTGAATTATGTCGTTCTCATGTGACACAGGACGGGATCGTACCATATAACCCCTCTCCAACAAATAGCTTTGTGTAAACTCTGTTACATCTTTTTCATCCATTTCCTTAAGACGTAGATTGTAGCACATATTTTTAATTTCATTCTTTGACGTAATCATCCGTCCCCCTGCTTCGCTGTCAAAAACAATAACATCTTCGCCGGCTTCACATGCGCTTTTATCAAAGAAACGATGCCCTTTTTCCAGCATATGCATGGCCCACCAATCTTTGTGGGTGGGCGTGATTGTGCCACCCGCACATCACTCACAATGTCCATTCATTATCCTCACAGTGACAATGCAAGCGAAACGGACACTGACTTTTTTTGGACCTCGGATTGCGAATCAATACATTTTTAACCCCTCGATAAGCCTCATATTTCTCACATGTAAGTTTCACATAGTTCTCTCTTGAACGATCAATTATTAAGACCATGTTGTGCTCTCTCCCGATTTCACGTGCCCAAAATAACATATCTTCTTTTTTATTCCACACAAAATCGTTTTCAAATAACGATGTGAAATTTTCCTACAAATAACGATGTGAAGCAAATATAACTCATGGAATTTTTACTCCGGTTTATAAAATACTTGAACTAACAAAACAAACATAATGTAGTAAACCAAAAAAATTGTACATATACATTGATCACGAATCCTAAATTCGGGACACCCAAATATACTTGAACTTATTATTATGAAATATTTTTTAACTCGAACACATTAAGTAAACACTCCATTATTGATTATATTTCATAAAATGCACTAAACGAATATTCTCCTTAGAATTCTTAATTACATTACAATATGTATATATAACTCATGACGTTTTACAATATGTAAAAATATATATATACTCATTCTAACATACAATACCTTTATATATATATATATACATTTATAAAACTAACACATTGAATTAAAAATTGAAATTATATGTACAATATGTAGCTTACCATAATAATCTTCTTTCTTTTATCCAATCTCTTGATCGAAATAATATCGGTTCTCCTTCTTGTTTGTTTCTCCTTCCTGCTTCTTTCGTTTCCTATGGAGGAAAATGTTTTTCTAACTACCTAACCATTACGTACACTATATTTATACCCATGAGAAGCAATTAGGGCAGAAAAAGCACCCGAATTGTCAAATTGCGAGGTATTCGAGGCATTTTCCTCGGGAATGCGAAGCTAGTTGTGCCCTAGATTCCTGACAGAAGGTAAAATCTTATCTTCTAGACCTCACGAATTATGAATTCGTGATGTACGTTTTTTCGGACCGGTTTTCCATTCAAAACACATTTAATTTATTTATGTAACCGGTTCAATTTTATAATGACCAGATTCACTTTAATAATGACCCGTTCTGATTAACCAACGGTTCATATATTCTATTTATTAAACCGGTTCATTTATATTTTCGATTCTGATTTCACACCTCACGTATACAATTCGTGAGCTATGAAGCGGAGTTCAACGCCGTGCGAAGCCGAGCTCCGCGCGGTTGTCAGTTTCGCCGGAAAAACCGGTTGGTCATTCCACCGGTCCATCAATCAATTCAAGTGTAAATAGCCTCCCCTTTTTTTTTTACTCCACTTGAAGATACTCCGTAGCGTAGATGATTAGATGGGTAAAAGAAACCACAAAAGAGGGGCATTGGATTCCTCTTATAAAGTTTCTACAGTCTGCTTTCTATGTACACTTTGATTTTTGTTCTCTGTGTGTGAGAGAGAATCTCAATTCAGTTTTCAAGGGTTTTCCCTTTTTACTACTCCCTCTGTCCCACTATATAAGCCATATTTTATTCTCGCACGAATGCCGATGAACGTTTTATTTTGTCAATATATCTACTTACGTATTAGTAAAAAAATATAAAAAATTGAAATTGTTATAGTACTTGTTAAGACGAATCAAACAAGATCCCACATGACTATGTTTTCGCTTATAAATTGAAAGAAATCGAGAAGATTCTCTCGAATTGTGAATAGTGTCAGAAAATGAAATGGGGCTTATATAATGGGACGGAGGGAGTACTACATTCAATTTGGTAAAATCACACTCATTGGAATTGAAATTAAAGTTAGGGTAAATACTCTTTAAGTTTTAACAAATACAGCATTTTGCTAGGAAAATGATCCATATACCTAGTGAATAAATACCCTCGTGAGGTATATGGCTTTTGATTGATTATATCTTTTATATTGGAGAGTTTACTTTTTTCCAAAGGGTTAGGGTTTATATTAAAAAATCCTTCAACCAATAGAAATGAATGTGTAATTATCCACTAGGTATCTAAATCATTCTCCGTTTTACTACGAGTTGTGAGTTTCGATGTATGGTATTGGATTAATGGATAGTACTACTTCTTATGTAAATTTTCTTTCTTTATTTGTTACTTGTATATATGAGGTGGGTAATTATTACTAATTCTTTTAATCTACTACAGATATATTAAGAAAGTAACACATGTATGGATATGTCCCTAATAAATAATGCATTTTGTTATATTTTCAAGTTGTTACTAGCAAAAGTCTTTTCATTTATTAAAAATTGCTGAAAATTAGAAGAGCATGTATAAATGAAAAATTGCTGAAAATTAGAAGAGCATGTATGTAAAGTAGATATAAAAACTGCTAAAATTACAAATGGAACATCAAACATTAACTAGAATGACATTCTTTTTAGAACCGATAGAGTAAATTATAATTTTTCTGAATTAATTACAGTGTTGTAGCACTTTTGAGAATGAAAAGAGGGGGTAAACATATATGGACAGAAGGATAACACTTTCGAGACCGATTATTACATAAAATGTCGCCAAAATAAAGGATGAATGATTTAGAATATTCAAAATCAAAATTAGGGATTTAAAATATCAAAATTGAATGATAAAAATTAGACCTGGCCAAACTAGGGCTTGGGCCGGGCCAAGGCAGGGCCTAATTCCAAATTCTACCCATATATCAGGGTCGGGCCAAGCCCTTCCATTTAAAATGGGACAATTCCGCTACCAATATCCTCCCATAAGGGCGGCCCTCGACTACTTACACAGAGAAATTAAATATCAGAAACCGGGCTAAACCGTGTTACTAAAACATTCAAAACCTGTTTAGTGCTTACAAGCAATTCACCATCCAAAAACGCATGCTAAAAAGGTCCAAAATGCATGCTTACATAACAATCCTCATAACCGAATTCAAAAAAAAAAAAATCCAAAAACACAATAAGAAATTAGGTTTGACTGATATTTTTACTTTTTTTTCTTTAGTTATTTATTAAATTTTATTTAAAACCTTAATATTATATTATATATATAATATGGGCTGGGTAGGGCCGGCCTTCAGGACCCTACTCTGATACCATATCCTCCCACTTTAAAAAATGGTTGGGCAGGGCCGACCCTTATGGGTAAAATCTCCTACCCAGATCCTCCCATATTTTAGGACGGGCTGGGAGGGCCGGCTCTAGTTTGGCCAGGTCTAATAAAAATGAACGGACATAAATGAGAGAATATAGTGTGGACTGAACATGGTACTTTTGACACCGGAATGAAGTAGCGTATATTTTACGGATCAAAACTGAACACTTTTGAGACTGAAATGAGAGGGTATAATGGGGACACTTGTTAAATTCGCTAACAAAATAAGAAATTTACGCATTTTCAAGACCGTAATAAAGAATTTAAAATAAGGATAGAAATTTAGGGTGCAAAAATAGGAACTGCAAATAACCAAAATGAGGATTTAAAAGAAAAGAAAAATCAAGGATAAAAATCAAACTGATTAAAATCCAACTTTGTGTAAATAATCAATCATATATATTTTCACATTTTTGTTTTTTGTTTTTTCTGAATTTTGACACTATTCATATCAAAGAGAAGTTTTTTATAAAATTGCATTAACTTTTTGGAGACCAAAATGAGAGTTTCAAAAGGGTTATCTGAAATTAAGGAAGAAAAGTTGGGAACTTATGAGACCTAAATGAAGGATTTAAAACACGAAACATAAAGGAATAAAATCAGACAGATTAAAATGGATGAGTAAAGTGTGAACCGAAACTCAGAGGATTGGATACAACAATAACATCGATTGAATAAAGGTATGGACCAAAATACAACGAGACCGAAAAAGAGGGATTATATAAAAATTGAACCGAAATTGGGTAATTTCGAGACTGGACGAGGTATTTAAAATGTAGACTAAAATTGAGAGATAAAAAATTAAGCATTTTCAAACCCAAAATGAGGAATTTATAATACCGAAATTGAATGATGAAAAAACGAACAAAAATGAGCAAGTATAGTGTGGACCGAAACGATGTAGTTTTGAGACGCTATAGAATATATAACGCGTGGATCATAATTGAGTAGTTTCGAGGCCGAATTGTACATCTTCGAGACGAAATGAGAGCGTATGAAGTGTGCACTTTCAAAACAAAATGAGGTGTTACAAGTTGACGTAAATTAGTGTGTTGTATAAATATATCACGTGAAATACAAGAAGTAGTACAATCTTTTAATAAATTTCAATTATACTATTGTGTCACTATACAAACTTTAAAATTAGAGGTTATAAATCAAGGAGATTTTGGTCGTATGTGACTTTTCAAATCTTAAATAAAATTGGAGAGCACTTCAACCATATTTCTTAATACCACACAAACAAAAAAATCATATAAATAAATGTGCATCAACCCAATAGTATGATAAACATTGTATAATGGTCGTAGGCTCGTAGCACACCTAAGTCCGCAAACACTTTGCATTTAGAAGTTAAACTGCAAGATTCTACGCGCAACTAGATCATAGAATTCAATGCAATACTCAAGGAAATCACCAGTGCAATAAACAGAAAGAACAACATGCTTAACAAACTTCTCACGGATATATTTGAGAGGAATAAGGACACTGGACACATGAGAAAATAATTTCGAACTAAAGACAGTGAGCATATATGGAAAATTGCATTATACATTATACACGACCTATTCTAATCTCTTATAACGATACAGATGCACGACACTCTGAACATACTCCACCACGAGCTCGATTTCAACATGAAATACGCTATGATGGTCTGACGGGATGATCAGATGCACACGAGTGATTCCTAATAGACTGGTTATTTTCTTAAGAGGTTTTTACCGAAAACCACCCCTATAAGTGCCTACATTGCTCTAAACCACCCCTTTATTTGGATATTACCGAAAATCACCCATATAACCACTTCCGTTAGCGATTAACCACCCGTCGTCAACTTCTGTCATGTTTGGCTTGCACGCGCCTATAACGCGAGTGGGCATTGTTCCTACACGTGTATATATAACATGTAACCAAATTGTGGAAATTGGATCTGAAATTGCGATTAGGGGCAAGAACCCTAATTTGCGATTTCTTCCATTTGGCCAATTCGATCTCAAATTGTGGAAATTGGAGGGTCATTCCATTGTTATTTGAAGGCTGAAGTCTCGATTCTTGAAGGAACAAAGGTATTTATCGATTTTGCTTGAAACCGTGAAGAACCCTAATTTTCCAGATTCAATTAATCTTCCTCTTTCTTCTTCATTCATAGGTTTTTAGTTTGATATTGTCAAGAACGATGTCTGCCATGTCAAATTCAAGCTCTTCAAGCAAAAATTCGAAGATGCAACAGATACTTTGCAAGTGTGGTCTTTTGGCCAAGGAATCGACTGCACACACCCATGTTAACTATGGAAGGAGATTATGGGGTTGTCCAATGTACCAATCAAATGCAAAATGCAACTTATTTTTGTGGAGGGATGATGAATACAGTCACAATGAGATCCAAGTCATTACCAAACTTGTGAAAGAGAAAAAAATTCTGGAAGTGGAAAATGTGAAGCTTCTTGAGTCCTTTAAAGCTGCTCAGATGGAGAAGGAAGGGTACATAGCTGCTTCAGAAGCAATGGTTAGAAAAGCTAAGGATCGTGATTATGGTTTGGTTATTGCACTTGTAGTTTTTATGGTGTTTTTCATGTTTATCAATGTTGGAGTTGTTGTTATGTTATCAAAGTAGACAGTGGTTAATGTAAGCTTGTTGATTTGATGAATGAAATCAGTTCTACCATTTGAGGTCAAGAGTTGTGATTTCAAAGTGCAAAGATAAGGAAAGTGCTCATTAAAACATGAAAACATCAGGAAATTGCAGAAATAAAGCAAGTGCAAAGATACACCAGTAAACTCGAAAACAAAACATCAGGAAATGACACCAGGAAACTGATTAGAGCAAATGAACACCAGCAGTCATTAATCAAGCCTTGAAAAGCATAACCCTATAGGAAGCTTCAGCAAATCCAATATGATACACCTCAAATAGACATGCATCATTAAATTTGATTCCATGAGCATCTACAAAAGCTCTCCACCCTTTTCCAAACTTGTATGAGTTCCCACTGTATTTCAGAAGTACTGGCCACTCTTGGTTTCTGAAAACAAGTGTGATTTGCTTATTGATGAAACGCCTCAAATACTTGTTGCAATGTGGAGATGGTAGAAGCTGCAAGTAAGGAAGATATAAGTGACAATATTGAATATTAACATATGTTGTTAAGAGCTAACTTACAATGCGACAATCGCCCTCGAAAAATGATTTGTGCATTTCTACAATGAAGCTTCTCGGTGTGTCACATGAACACTTAGTAGCTCTTTCAAATGCAGAGAGTCTTGGTGTTTCAACTGCGGCAACACTGCCAGAGCTCACTTCAGCAGATGCACTTGTGTTAGTGGTGGTGTAAGTGGTGGCGTAAGTGTTTGTGTTGTTACTGGTGTCGGAGGTGGTGTAAATGGTAGAGCTAATCTCAATGACTTCATCAGACATTGTGAGAGGATGAATGTGGGAGGATGCTTTTGTTGTTACTTGGCCGAGATGAGGGTTATGAGAGGATGAATGTGGGAATGTAAGGAAGGAGAAGAGGTATATATATAGGGTGAGATTAGGGTGCAAATTTATAAATGTTTTCTAGCATTTAAGTGTAGTAGGTGAGTTTGGAGTTACGGGATGGTCAAGCTGCAACATTTGCCTGTGATTCAATGCATTTCGGGAAACAATAAATGGAAGAAAACAGATGGACTGACCATTAAAACCTGTTGACCATTTAAACCAAAATACACATAATCCAAACCTGCATACCAACTTGTCTTAACACACAAACCTGTCTTAACACACAAACTTGTTCACACACAATATCTTACAGACCATTACAATTTGACACATAAAAAACTAAGCATAATCCAAAGTGAAGACACATTGGTTAGTTTCTAGTTTTCTTCCTTGGTGATCTTCTCAGAACTTGCTCCAATACCTTTCTTGTTGCAGTGATCTTCCTCTTTGATTGCCTTTCTGGGATCACTACACTAAGATTAGATTGGCTGCAAGCCCCTTGAGTCATATTCATGGTGGACTGTGAAGAAAGTGCCCAAAAAAATAGTATTAGAGTGTGGAATCATTAGACTTGGATTAAACTGAAGGAATATGATGAGGCATACCTGAGATGATGCTTGAGAAGGTCTGAAATTACTTCCACCTGCAGAATGGTCTTGAGACACATTGGGAACACTTTGATGAACTTGAGACACCCCACTAGCATTTGGAACAGTTGGAACCTGAAGACATAAAAAAAAGACAAGTTTAAGTGAATGGAAAAAATGAGGCATAACATGAGAAATAATGATGACATTATACCTTCCTAGTGTACTTCCTTTTTTGAGACCCAATAGGAACACTTCTATCACTCTTAGGTCTACCACCAGTGTTATGCTCCTTGGGTGGCTGTGGACCTCTTCTAGCATTTTTACAACTTGTCTTGTAGTGTCCATTAAGTCCACAGTTTGAGCAGGTAACCTTTGGTACAACCCTTATTCTCTTGGGGTTGCCATTCCTAGATGGTACTTCTCCAGGTTCCTTTCTTCTCAATTTCCTAGGCCTTCCAGACTGAACCACATACTTGGGAGGGCCTGGTGGAGTATGTACAGTCTTCTCCCACTGAGATTCTCCTGGCATTGGGTTGATGATCTCACTGTAAGCCAATAGGTATGCCTCTTTGGTGTAGTAGTGATGCACATAATCTTCTACCTTAAGTCTTTCCTTGACTATGCAACACATGGCATGTGGGCATGGTATTCCTGTTAGGTCCCACTTGTTGCATCCACATCTCTTGCTCTTCATGTCAACCACAAAAGTCTTGCCAAAGTGATCAACCTCAAATGTATCTCCTCCACCCCACCATGACACACAGTTTCTTGTGCCTTCTTCCTTGGACAGCTCTATTAGTTTATTTGCCTTTGGTGTGAACCTTCCTTCATACTTCACCATTCCTTGGCGCTTAGCAACAAACCTCTTCATTAACATTCTTCTAATCCACTCACACATTGAGAGTACTGGCTTCTCTCTAGCAGGCAGTAGCATTGAGTTGAAGCTCTCACAGACATTGTTCAGTAACATGTCTGATTTAGTGTAGAAACTGAACCCATGTCTGGACCAAGTCTTTGGATTTGCCTTGATGAGGTAGTCATAAGCATCCATGTTGGCTTTCTTGACCTCTTCTATTGCAACCAAGAAATCTGCCTCAGTGAAAGCCCTTGCAGCTGCCCAGATGGCATCCTTGTATGTCTTTCCAACCCACATCTTCTTGAAGTTGCTGTACATATGCCTCACACATACTCTTTTATCAGCCATAGGAGCTATCTCAGCCAAAGCCTCAATTAATCCCTACAAATACAATAACTTCACATTAGTATGTTAATAAAAACAGAGTAAAGAATTACAAGACTCTAGTGTAAGCCTAACCTTTTGTCTGTCAGACATGAAAGTAGGATTACATGCTCCTATTTCTCTGTAGAGAATATCAATGAACCAAGCCCATGTCTATTTCCTCTCTTGTTCTACAACTGCAAATGCTATGGGATAAAGGTTGTCATTCCCATCTTTTCCTACTGCAACAAATAATTGTCCAGTGTATGCACCTTTCAGATGGCAACCATCAAGTCCTACTATTGGCCTACACCCTTTCATAAACCCTTTTTTACAAGCATCAAAGCAGACATACAACCTTTGAAATAGAGGCTTCTCAGGATCCCCTAAATCAACCTTCACAAAGCTAGAAGATCCTGGATTCCACTTTTTAAGAGTTGTCGCATAATCCCAGACTCTTGCATATTGCTCCTTAGCATCACCTTGAGTCATTAGCATTGCCCTAAGCCTTCCTTTCCATGCTTGGTTGTAGGATATTTGCAAATTGTGGTCTCTCTTCACTGCAGACATAAATGCAGTCAACTTCCAAGTTGGATCATCCCTATAGTGCTCCAGGTATCTCTCTGCTAACCATGTTGATGTCAACTTTGAATTCTCATGGTGCCATCCACACTCATGATTACCCCTAAAAGACTTCAACTGAAATGTACCATCACTCCCCATCTTCCTTGCACAAGCTCTAAACTGACAATACAACTTCTTGCAAACACACTGTTTCCTAGAGTGACTCATACTACAATCACATTTCTTCTTACAATATGCAGATACCTTAGTCTTATCATTGTGCAAGTAGTAATAATCCCCACCATTTTCAATAGAGTACTGCCTTAATGCTTTCCTAAAGATATCATTGGAAGTAAAGATCATACCAGGTTTCAAGACTATCTTTTTCTTGAAATCAACCAATTGATTGAACTCTGGATATCTCTTCTTGGTGCCCCCTTTCTCATCAGATTCACTAAGACTCTTCAATTCATCAGAATCATCAACTAGCACCTCATCCTCATCCACAAACACAGATTCCTTGTCTCCTCCCAGATTCAAATAACCATCTCTTAACCCAGATCCAAACCTCACATCCACAACTTCTGGATCCACATTCTCCTTAAACAAATCATCATCTTCATCTTCACTTTCAGAGAACCATTCCTCACACTCTGAACTCTCACTCCCTACAACATCACCTTCAGATCCATAATCCTCAAACACTATTGGTGGATCATCATCTTCTGGATCCACCTCATTTTCACTATTTTCTGGAGATGAGTTTATGGGATATGATGGTGGTGGCCAGATTGATAGGGTTCGACAACTATTTGAGGAAGGGTTAATAGTTATCCCAGATTCAGAGATGGGCTGAGATGTTGGGCTTTGGTTTTTAAGTGAAGTTGGACTCACCTCCCCATATCTTACAACATACACATGCATCATGTTATCCTTACCAACCGAGTTCACACACTCCATAATGACCCTGTCATTTTCTATTAGCCTAAGCCCCTTATCAATATTCAACCCAGCTTTTAAAAACCACATCTCCCTTATGTCATCTAACCCAACATCTTCTGCCAACATAGACTCAAGTACTACTTTGGACAACATATCTGGATCATAGTCCCTATAGTATTGCACTTTCCCTTTTTTGTACAATACTTTACCACTATCTCTACAATAAAACAGCCCATCATACATCACCCTGATATGAATGTTCATATCTGCCAACAAGGAAGCAATAAAGCTTCAAAAAAATATAAACTATTACCAACATAAATTTTGTCCCCACCCACTTGCATTAAATTTTGTCCAAAAATTTATCATTTACCAACTAAAGCATATTCGATCCACATATAGACAAGAATCATGTCAGTTTTGAACATGCAGAATCTCGAGAGCATCTAATCCTTTTTCCCCCAAATCAAGAAAAAACCCTAATTTTTCAATTCAATCGAAATTGTTAACAACCTTTTCAATTCAAAGCCTTATCAATCTTCATGGACCATCTCGAAAGAGAATTTCAAACCTTTTCCCCCAAATCTAGAAAACCCTAATTTCTTAATTGAAACCGTAATTTTTCAAATCAGAACCTTATCAATTCAAACCCTAGTTTTCCAGTTCAGACATACCTGAAATCGGGGGGGATTAGCCCAGAAAGCCCTCTTTTTCCTTCGACCTTCCAATCGCCCTTCCAATCGCCTTTCGAATCGCCCTTCGAATCGCCTTCGTCACCGCCTTCTTCGTCGCCTTCTTCGCAATCGCCTTCTTTGTCGCCTTCTTCGGAATCGCCTTCAAATCACGAACCCTATAACTTCGCCGCCGCCTTCAAATCTCGCAGACCCAGATGTGTTTCAATACCTTCAATCTCTCTCAATATCTCTCTCAATACCTTCAATCCCCCAAATTCGATAGCAACCCTTCAACCCTTCAATGTCGAACAAAATCCCCCAGATGTGTTTCATCTGATTTCGAATTTCACCCAATAGTAAAAGTTAAAAAAATTAGGGTAATTTTGTTAAAATGTAGATTAAAAAAGGTTAATTAAATAAAAACATTATTTTATATTATCCCGGCGCGTGTCATCAAACTTAACGGACAAACATGACAGAAGTTGACGACGGGTGGTTAATCGGTAACGGAAGTGGTTATATGGGTGGTTTTCGGTAATATCCAAATAAATGAGTGGTTTAGAGCAATGTAGGCACTTATACGGTGGTTTTCGGTAAAAACCTCTTTTCTTTATAATGTTATGGTCAATCACCATGAAGACCATGTAATATGGGATTGTTCGACATGTATATGATAGTAATTACTATTTAAACTGTTTCGTAACATTAACCAAACGGAGTACCTCAGCCAAACAAACTATAACCAAATCAAGAAACCACTTAGACTAAACATCTCATCCTAAGGAAACCACTTTGAGCAAGCATCTCATTCAAAGGATGCCAGTATGGTTAGAGTCTAACCATAAGAATTTAGAGAATCTCGCTTTTCATTTCAATAATAAAGTCTAAGTATCATTGAGAGTTAAACCTCTATTTATACTGCTAAGGAATAACTAACTACTAAAACAAACGTAATTAGGTATATTGACGAAACAAAACACGCATCGACATCCGTGATGAAATGAGATGAGATCCATATTTTGGGACATAAAGAGTATGGCATTTTGCTAAAAAATAAGAACTCGTTTGACATCATAACATGAAACGGATTGAGAATAAGAAATAGAGTAATCATTCATGAGACTTTGTATTTGGTACAATATTGGAATGTCGTGGTATTAGCTATAATTGAATAAGCAATAAAGTATTAAGCGGAAAGAAAGGTAAAATTAGGTTTGAGTGATATCTCAATTTTCGCTAACCCGGATTTAGCGAAAAAGACTACATATATGCATTGTGTAGAAAATCAACAACCCCGGATTTCGTCCCAGAAACACAAGACCATTACGGAGGAAGACACAACTACGTACGGCAATGGAGGTCCCCAACCCGAATCAACCCCCGGGGAAAAATGGAAACGAGGATAAAAGTGGAGATACTACCATGGAGGAAAAGAAGGAAATGTCGGAAGGAGCAGTGTAAAGCAAGAAATCGTGGAAAAACATGTTGATGGAATCGGAAGAGAAACAAGACACTGGAAAGAGTCAGCCCACCGATGAACAAAGGAACTTGGAGGCTCAGATTGAGACTACATGGATGTGCTCACGGGCGGACCATGGACAATGTTTGGTCACTATCTCGTCATCAAACCATGGAGTCCTTCCTTTTATCCGAATACGGAACCAGTTGCCACTGCGACGGTATTGGTGAGTGTTGAATCAGCCAATGCTATTGTATGAAGAGGGAGTGTTGATGCAGGTGGCTACTGGAATCGGTAAGCCTATTAAGGTGGATAGGAAAACTCTCCAAGTGAATAGAGGAAGGTTCGCTCAGATATGCATTGGGATCGACCTTATGAAATCGCTGAAGGGTTTGATATTCATCAATGGGAGTCGTTATCTGATTGAGTATGAAAACCTCCACTCTATATGCTTACATTGTGGTAAGTATGGTCTCTTCCAACCCAAATTCCCAATATTGGGTGAAACTCAATACGGATGGAGCTGTGTGCAACAATAGGGCGGCTGCTGGAGGGTTTCTTCGCAACTCGAGATTTGGAGCATTATGTCGGGTCTCAAGCTTTCTTGGGACATGGAATACATGAGGGTTTGCCTAGAAAGAGAGTTGTCACCACTTTTTTAGCCTCGCCTCCAGGGCGCAAGGTTTCCTTCGTAGGGACTGGGAGATCCAATTCCGTTTTGTTTTTCGGGAAGCGAATTTTATCGCTGACTGTCTTGCTTCGCTTGCTTTCGATTTCCCACTAAGGTTCATTTGTTAGATTTTCTGCCCAATCGGGTGTCTACTAGTCTCTTGGATGATGTGAAGGATTTTTCTACACCCCGTCAGATGACAAAGTAGCTTTTTTATCTATAAAATCGCGAGTGTCACCTCTCTTTCAACCAAAAAAAAGGAAAGAAATTTTTATACGTGAGATTCAAAATGACTGAAGGGGACAACATATTAAATATACTATTTTATTATTTTTTATTTAAGAATATTTATTGCTGAAACTTTTGTTGAGATGTCTAAATTTTACTCGTAGATTTGAGTTTTGTGTAGATCTTGTCTTTTAAACGTTGTGTAAACGTAGCAAGGTCCCAGATTCAGCATTAAGATTATGAGATCAATCTAGTCATAGTTCATTTTAGCAAAACTAGGATGAATAGTCTATCTAGGAGAGAGTAATTGTTTATCATCATAATTGAGCTAGTGGTAGTGGATTGTGGTATTCAGATCAGAGAGCAATTATTCCTCTAGCGAAATTTGTAACCAACCTGGACAGATTCCTATTCTTTTTCAATAATTCATCTATGAAAATGGAGAGAGCAATTTGTTTGTTACTGTACTACGGAGTACGTACTTCTTTTGTTCTGACACTTCAATTTGGGGAATATCTGAGCAGAGGAAACTGATATCATCATATTCCCTCTTGGAATCAACATGTCCTTTTCATCAAATCATTTCAAAACAGAAGAAATCAAGTCCAAAGAAATTCAATTTAAAATGTAATTCTTCATTATTAATATCAGGCTATAGTAAGCATAAATCTTTGACATAATACAACCTACATATATGTAAGCAAAAAATATCCTTCCACTCCAGAATTCCTGCAACTGCAACACCCAAATGCCGCAGCTCAGAATTTGCACTAATTTTCAATGACAATGAACATCAACATCTCCCTATGAAGCTTACATGACAATTTCTCAAGTGGAGTGCCAAAATACGTGCAGTTTGGAAAGCCACTGGAATCTTCAACAAGATCCATTCCTTCGAGAAACAAGAGATGATAATGTCTGAAAAAAGAACACAAGCTTGGCTTTCCTCAATAATGTAGGAAGAATGAAATTCCAGTCCATTCTTGTTGTCGTCTTAAACTTTCCTCCTTGTATTATATCTTGTATCTATCATCTAACAACCGAGGAACACGAAGTTGGTGCTCCTTGTGTCTGCCTAGTATTGTAGGACATGCAACTAGGGCATTTGTGTGCAAGAATATGGAAATGAACTTCAGAGTTCACGCTACAATCGTTGCACAGAATCCACACCTGTCAATCGTTTTAAACAATCTTAGACATACATTTGACTCATCTCTGGATGTTTCTTTTTTATCTTAAGGTTGATTTCTAATTTAAGTTAAAATGATACCATCTTGTTCTGATAGATTTCGGGCATTATTGTAGAAGCAACCTCCTCGTCGAGCTTTTTCCAGACATTGGACATGTCACAGATAGATTTTGAGCAGACGGGGCATGTGTACCTGCAACATTTTTTTTTAGATTTTTAACTGGCTAAACAAGCGCCAGGCCAGATGAAGAAAATAGAATAAAAAGTCAGGTCCCATTGAAAAGAAAATCTCAAAACCAGTCTAACAATAAATCTTCAAGGTAGCATAACATACGGTTTTGTATTATTGGATTGATTGGATGCAAACAAGAATGTATACTACACAATTTTAAAAATTAAACCCAGCTACTGATTTTTTTCGTAGCCTAAAATACAGAAGATGGTAGGCGAGTCATGTGTAATGAGATTTTTCGTTTGTGCTTACCGTAAATGTTGTTCCATCTCTTTAGCGCATTCGAGATGTATTGTATGCCCACAACGTAAGGCAGTTATTTCCTTCATTGAATCAAAAAGATACTGCAACATACGAAAATTCTTGATGAGCCATGTTAAAGAAAATCATCATCCGCCCTTTCACTATAAGGAGTGCAAAGGTTCATACCTCAAAACACACCGGGCAATTATGGTGCATTGCTTTTTCTACACAGTTGTGTGCACCCTCCATCAATTTGGAATAGCAACATCCTAAACAAGGTTAATTTTATCAGGTATACAGTAAACTGTAACAGAACAAATGAAAAAAAATGGCTATGGCTTTGAAAAAAGAAGATTTTACTAGGACTTACCACATGATTTACAGTGGAAGAAATTACCGTTTCCACCCGTCCTGTACAAACACCGTATATTCATATAAGCTTCACACATCGTAATGTAGGTATATAACTTTTCTGTAATCAGAAACTTTATCCAAGGAAATTCACAAGATAATGCATTCTTTCATACTCTCGAAGATAAAGATGTTAAGATATACACCTGCAAATTCCACAATCGTCACAGTGATATTGCTGCTTGGTCACCTGGAATATATAAGTTTCATTGCTAAGTATTGATAAAAAACAAGGTATACTACAAAAACAGCCAAGTACTCTGAAATTTGCTTGGAAGCTTACATCGTCATCGAAAAAATTGCATTTTCCGCAGAAGTATTCCCCCATACAAACTCCACAGTTAATACAATACTGCTGAACCTGAGTAACACAGGCAATGATTGAATCAGCTCTATTCAGAATCTTAATAGCAATTAGATTTTCTCATATCATTATACAAGAAAAACATCTTTCAACAGCTCTAAAAAGACTCACATCTTGTTCTGTGTCACAAAGAGAGCATATGACCTGGATTGCAAAGTGAAAGTGACAATATGTTTGTTAGAAAATCGTAAAGATCGTTGAATCAATCATGAATTCACGATAACTGCACAATATTATGAAGACAAAACAAACCTTCTTGATGTCATGCCTCGGTATATCATGGCGGTCTAGAGGATCAACATCCATAGCATTCTGATCATCAGTAAAATTTCCCATCAGGACATACATAAACAACTATATTTATTTCACAAAATTCCAAAGGAAACTGCAATTCTTTCCACTCTTTAACTATCAAATAAAAAATCAAATGGAAAATCAAACAAACCTTTGTTTCATTATGGCAATGCCTGCAATCAAAGATCTCAGCGCAGCAGGGCGATATAATCTTGCACCTTCTTCTGTAATGCGTGCAGCTGATTTCACAATCAATAAAATTCAGGAAAACAGAATACGCCGTAGTTAGCTATAAATCCATTTCTAAGAAAATTACAGTAAGGGTAAAAAAAGTTGCAACAGAGATTTAAATACCCATAATTGTCAGAATCAAACCCCATAAAACAACCGCCAGTAACAAGATGAGCTCCTACAATCTGAGTATCAAATTCGCAAGCCATTCTTCTGTAATTCTTTCCTCTTTGAATCTAGGGCTGGAAACCCAATCAAGCAAGCAAGCATCCATATAAATCAGCACTGAAAAAGACATCAGTTTTTTGTTTTTAAAAAAGGCGAGTATACTTACCAAAGAAAAAGTTGTAAGGGAAGCAAAGTAAGAGCAATAATTAAACGGCGACAGTAGAGAAAAACTGAAAGTATTTATATGAAGATGGGCGTCTCTTTCAATCAAATTGAAAAAAGGATTAATTGGATGACAAGGAAACACCTAATAGATAAGAGCAAATAATTAGGTTTTTGTTGAATCAGAGCTGAGCTGGGACATTGGAGGATAGAATTCAATGCACGGCAAAGAAAAATAGGGATTTTTACAATTAATATGAATAAACCGTTCAACATCAAAAAAATCAAACCTTTTCACTGATTAACCAGATTTTAGTGCTTGGTGGCGGTAGAATTTGGGGTATGGCGGCCGCGGTAGAAATTGGGTCATCTGGTGGTTTTGTAGGAAAATATGATCAGAAAGTTTCCTCTGATTTCTGTGGGCCAAAAATCGTAAATTACCAAAAAGGGACCGTTCGCCTCTAAAATTAGTTAGAGGGTATGTATATGAGTTATAAATAGAAAGAAAGACTTAAACTTTGAGACACAGCATAAAGTATAATGGATTCTACTCCCTCCGTCCCTTAATATAAGGTCCATTTGCTTTTTCGACAATATTCACAAACCGAAAGAATCTTCTCGTTTTCTTCCAATATATAGAAATAAATATAGGCATGCGAAATATCGTTTGATTCGTCTCAATGAGTACTTTAACAATATAAAAAAATTATAATTTTTATCATCGTATATTTAGAGATATTAACGTTACAAAATGTGTCTCGACAAATGTGTCAAAAGCAAATGGGAAGATCAATAGGGGACGGAGGGAGTAATATGGGATAGAGGAGGGAGTAGAAGAAGAACATTACACAGTCACAATTTATTTTCCAGAGGATGACCCAATTTTAGTACTTACAGTTAGTGTTATTACACTGAAGTATATTTTTAGGGGCTTGCTAAATACCGCCCGGGCGTTTTCTAAATAACGCCCGGTCCCTCGCGTTCTGCGAGAGTGCGTCCCCTCGCAGAACGCGAGAGTGCGTCTCCTCGCAGAACGCGAGGGTGCGTCACCTCGCAGAACGCGAGGGGGTTTTTCCCTATAAAAGGTGAAAAACCCTACTCGGCCCATTTTTACAACCACCATTACAAAATTCCGCCGCTCTCTTCTCATTTTACCATCTCCCTCAATTTCAACCTACTTCTTCTTCCTCTTTTCAATTCAAATCTCCATATAAGGTATGTTTCTAATACTCTTATGCTTTTTAATGTTGTTTTTAGATGAATATATGTTGTTAGTATAGAAAATTGCATATTGTATGATGTTTTGATATTGAATGTTGATTTAGAAATGGTTGTATAATGGATGAAAGATGATGATTTTGAATTATGGTGGATGAGTGGATGTTGTTTTATGTTGAAATTCATTAGGGTTAGGGTTTTTGATTAGGGTTGTTGATTTTATTTAGGGTTTTGATGTTTATTTGGTAATTTACTTAAATTGATAGGTATTTTAGCTAAAATATTGAATTTTCGTCGGAAAATCTCGCCGGAAACTGTTGCCGGAAACTCATGATTGTGCAAATTGACGCAGAACGCGAGGGGTATACTCGCAGAACGCGAGGGTCATGTTACTCGCAGAACGCGAGGGTCATGGTACTCGCAGAACGCGAGGGTCATGGTACTCGCAGAACGCGAGTGTCATGGTACTCGCAGAACGCGAGTAATTGACAAAACTGGAAATTCTTTCCTCTTCTGCAGATTTTTATTATATACTGATTTTACTTTATATAATGTTATATTTATATACTGATTCTACTTTACATTTTTTTAGGTAATGGATCTTCCTGGACGTTCAACCCGTCGAAGAAATAGGAACGCTGTGAGAGAAAATCCACCGGTTGAAAATGCAAAAGGGAAAAGGAGAGCAAAGAATACAACACCGGTAGAGCTCTTCCCCGAGGGGCTCCCCGACGTTGATTATCGCCCCATAGAGCGGTACAGTGGTGTCCATAGTTATGCCGGGGAAGACTGTTCTGTGCCTAGTGGGATAGAACGAGCAGATACATATCAAGGGTATCGAAATGATGATTGGGACCTTTATTCTCAAGAGTCAGTTTCATGTGCACAACCGTCAACTCAATGGGCACCACAATCAAGTCCATATGAACAATCGGGAAGCTGGGACAATTTCATTCCTCAGTATGCTGTAGTGGAAGTTGGACAAGGGTGGGGTGGACAAAGTTGGGTCGGTGGACAAGGGTGGGGAGGTGCATTTGGTGAGGGAAGTGTTCCTGAAGACATGGGTCAAGGAAGTGGACAAGCTTGTTCTTCTTCTTACAATCCTCAACCAGAACCGATGGAACAAGAGTACCAGGATGAAGGTTTTGGGGAAGAACACGAAGAAGAAGGTGATGATGATGATGATGAAGAAGAAGAAGAAGAAGAAGAAGAATTGGTCCAGAAACCAACAAGAAAGAGGAAGTCCAAGAAGAATGAGCCAAAGTATGATCCTGAGCTCACTCATGCCACACCTGGCGGTCCAGAAGATCCCGAGTTGCTTAAGGGATTTGAAGCACATGTGGCGTTCCACATCCAGAAAGGGGAGGTAATTTACTAATTTATTGATTTTCTGCATTTTTAATACATTTACAGAAATTCTGCAGAATGCACAGAAAATGCAATTTCTGTGCATTTTCTCGCAGAACGCGAGGAGTGGCATACTCGCAGAACGCGAGGGTGTTACTCTTCGCAGAACGCGAGAAAATGCTTGGTTTCTGCAGAAGCTGATAATTCTGCAGAAACTGTATTTTTTGTAAATTTGGCCTGCAGTGTGTAATTTTGTATTTTTCTGCAGTTGAAAGGTCCGATGAAGCCACAACAACGGACAAAGCAAAGCAGTGACTGGCCATTGGACAACGATGACTGGTCAGAGATTCCCGGTGCTGTTGGATTGTCAGATCTACCTGACATGATGTACGAAGCAATCGACTATCCGTTGATTGAAGCGTTCATCGAACGATGGCAACCGGAGACTAACTCATTCCACCTCCCTTGTGGTGAGATCACTATTGGCCTTCTGGATGTACATATGATTTTAGGCCTACCTATAGAAGGGAAAGCAATGACTACTTGCAAGAAACTGGGTGCCAAGTTTAGTCATGATGAGATTATAAAATACTATGGTAGGAAGGGGGCGGAAATTTTTGGAGTAGATCCGCACACTTTAGATTCTGGGAGGGTGAAAGCTGATTGGTTTAGAAGGCATTGTGAAACCCTAGGTCCAGAGCGAAAGGGTTTAGGATGGGTGTTGTATACTGCTTCCTCGCTCTTATTTCCGGACAAGTCACAGAACTTGATTCGGCTTAGATATGGGCCTTATTTGGAAACCTATGCCCATGCTACGGGCATATCGTGGGGTTCAGCTGCTTTGGCCCATCTGTATAGGCAGCTGGGGGTATGCACACGACAGGGTTGTGCGCAGATGTCTTTCTGTTACACCTTGTTGCAGGTATTATACTTTCTAAGCGTTTAATTTACATACTTATATATATTTTCATATTTAACGTACTTTGTATTTCTTAGGCATGGATCTACAACTACTTCCCACACTTCCGACCTACTGAACGTCCTCGGTGGAGAGCGGAGCAACCATGGGCATACCGGTGGATGCCTAAGAATGTAAAGCTGAAGAAGGGGCAAGTCGGAAGGGACTATAGGGGAGCGCTCGATATTCTTATGCCGGAGATGGTAAGTTTCTGCATTTTCTGGGATTTCTGCATTTTTTTAGTACGCAGCAGTAATTTCTTTGATTATGCAACATTTTCTCGCAGAACGCGAGTCTGTGGCTTCTCGCAGAACGCGAGGATGGACACACTCGCAGAACGCGAGAAAATGCAAGTTTCTGCATTTAGTCCTAGTTTCTGCAGTTTCTGGTGTTTTACAGACTTCACCATGCGTTTTTCTGTCATTTTGTTAGGTATGTTGGAACCCGTATGGAGCACAAGACTTCACCGATCCTGAGCTTGCTCCCGCTCTATTTCACGGGGTGCTATCTTGCTGTGACATCACCGAACCACACATGCCTGATAGGTGTCCCAGACAATTTGGGAGAGTGCAGCGTATTCCTAGGCCAGTCATCGAACCGCTCAAAGCTCATAGGTTGAAAAACATTAGGTGTTATAGTGTTTTTTATGACGCCAACCAATGGCTTTGGGAGTCAAGAGATGTTCACTCTTTGTCTCTCGATGATATGGGGCCAGTTGCCTATGCACCACATGAATGCTCCCATGATTACATGGATTGGTACATCAAGAGGACCCATAGGTATATCCGTCCTGCAATCCCTGGGATGATGACTGAGAGACAGGTAATATTAATTGTTTTGGTTTATCTTGCGTTTCTAGTCTTTGTTTGTCTCGAATATTAACATAGAATGAATGTTTACTTGCGTATAGGTGATTGGCCGGGTGTACAATGACATGGACCGGTATCGGTTTGCCACTCCAGAGGATTTTGATTCATATCACGCCCAAATGCTCCTAAGTATGTCAACTCTCGCTCCCTTCCGACCACGAGAAGACGAGTAGCCTTTCGTTTTGTGTTTTGGATTGTGTTTTGGATTGCTTTCTTAGGTGTTTTGTTGATTGGATAATTTTGTTGGATTATGTTTAGGGATATGTTGGTGTTGCTTCAATTCTGTTCGTTTTTTGCATAACCTCGCAGAACGCGAGGTGCACACCACTCGCAGAACGCGAGTCTGCCCTATAAGAAACAAGGTGCTCTCAGTTGATATGCACGGTCTGTGGCACGGTTGGTGTAACTCGCGTTCTGCGAGTGACACCATCCTCGCAGAACGCGAGGAATGACATTTTCTGGAAAATGTCCATGACATTACATTACAAATTCAGCGAATAAAACATAACTTCAACATTACATTTCAAAGGCGGCACATCGATGTGACACAAGATCGTGCAAAGAAAAAGCATCTCTTTCAGCGTTTCGCCACCAAGGAGTAAACACATGAGGTAATGGGCAGTTTTCTTCAAGACGCAACTACAAGAAAACAACAACGTTAGGAAGTTGCATATTAGATAGTAATTCATAAGTAGATCCAAAAACTTACCGGAACAAAATGTCTCTCACTCTGAATATAGAATAAGCAGAACGTCGGAAGTGTGTCACCATCTTCTAACCAAGTAGGACGTTGTAGAGGAAGGTAAGTGTAGTTAGCACTTTTTCCCACCGTTACGAACACTATGTTGAATGTGGATGCCACAAGGCATCCCATTTCCGGGGTAGCTAGCCAGTGATCTTCTGGAGCCCTTCCTATTCCTTCCCATGTCAGTTGGTGTAAAGCGCTCTCCAAAGTTGGTTGTTGTGGAGGTCCAATCCAAGTTCCTTGAACTAGGTGCCAAATCTCTTTGACCTTAGCTATCATCAAATCTCTTACTTCCCTCCATAAGTGTTGGTTGTCATGCAATTCATGAGCTATTGCTCTAAATCCACAATTTCCATCTCCATTTACCTCAAACCAACCATTCACATGGGTGCGCATTGACGCGGGTATGTGAGACTTGTACTTGCCAATCACCTTAATCTTTGGTTTCTTGAATGTTTCAGAATTAGAAGCATTTTTTTGCTTCTTTGGGGGTGTTTCTTCCAAATCTCTAGCATCCATCTCAACATTAGTGTGCTCCCATGCAGACGGTCTTCTTTGCGTTGACCTAGGTTGTTTGTTAGGAGCTCCGACTGGACGACCTCCGGTGTGCTTTGAAATAGCCGGCTCTTTTAGAGGAGTATTTACTTTCCCAATGTCTAAAACAGTTTGTGCACACTTTTCTTGATCATGGGGGCACAATTTCGGAAACGTTTCCTCATAGAAAGTCTGAAAAAGACGCCTTGCCACCTTACTCTTAACTTCCAGTATGCCGGGAACATCAACTTCTTCCAAACTCAAAGTACTCCAGAAAGGGTGCAACTCTGATACTCTTAGTGGTCTTTGCTCCTTCCAATGTCTTACAATCTGATGAACACACATCAACCCATCTCTAATCTTGATCCCGCAGCTACAAAACATATTAAAGTGCGCACCTAATCTCTCCCCCTTCGTGTATTCCTTAAGCAAAAATTCTATGCATTTGTAAGAGACTTTGAACTTCAAGACTTTAAACAAGTCGGCCCCTTCAACAACTGTGAAGCTCTTATTCAAACTCTCGGTGAAAGACACAGTAATCTCCTTAAGTTGGTTCTCCGCCATTGTTTTGTATTCTTTGAACATTGTGTCTAGCCTAGCATTTCCACTTGACAAGTATGACTTAAGACATGAATGTGCTCCTTCAACTCTAAAATGTTCGAAAAACAATAAAATGCAAATACAAATCAGAACCTGTGGATCCTTCTGTAATGTGTAACTCCTCGCGTTCTGCGAGGTGTGTACACCTCGCGTTCTGCGAGTTCATACATTGTTCCAGGATCTTTGCATTCGAAAATGCATCAACACTGAATCAAGGAATTTACTCGCGTTCTGCGAGGTGGTATGCCCTCGCGTTCTGCGAGGTGTGCATTACAGAAGCTCTTTTTATCATATGTAGAAGGTAGACATAAATAACAGAACATACCTGTTTGTTGTGTTATTCCCGAGAGTGAAGACATTATCCGTCCATGCTGAAACAAGTCTTTCTTTGTAACGGTTTAGCCAATTCGTTCTCACGTACTTCAATACGGCTGGATAAGCTCGCCATTCGTCCTCAAGTTTCTTCAAAGTACTCTTGTAATCTTCTTCAGTGGTTTGTTCGAACACGTTATAATAATCATTTGAAATATGAACCCCCAATGCTTGTGTGCCCATAGCTATCTTGGCTCTCGCCTCTATGTTCTTCCTTACATGTCGCCTACATAAGAGAAACTTTGCATTTGGCCATAACTTGTCTGTTGCATTCATAAGAGCCATCTCACGGTCAGTGACGAAGCAAGTAGGCGATGCTCCTATTCTCAAATACATCGTCTGCAGCTGCTGCAACGCCCATAAATAACTATCCTCGCTCTCAGCCTCTAACCATACCCCGCACACAACAAAATTCTTCCATGTAGAAGTCAAACCGACTATCTCCAGGAAGGGAACATTGTACCTGGAACCAAAATACAGTAAGATAAATACAACATAAAAACAGAATGATAAATACTTACCTGTTCGTGCTATAAGTCGAGTCCATCAAAAGGACATATGGAAACGCCTTTAAGAGTTTCATTGATTCGGGGCTAGCAAAGAACAAGTCGCCTATTATCGAAGGGTTCGTTGCACTTGGCCTATACTCCATGAAGTAGTTGCTCTCTTTGCATTGGTGAAAGAATTCTTGAACCACGGTTCTACCTTCCATTTCCTCTTCCCTTATATGTCTTACCAAATTGTACACTTGGTTCTTCTTTGTGCAACTTCCGGGATCCTTGTTTATCTCAGTGTAAATCTGATTTGGAGAACAATGTGAAAGTACCATCTCACGAACCTTTTTCTTTTGATCCGGGGTTGGCCTCCCGGCAAATGCATTCCCGACCAAACTATCTCCAATAGGATGGTTGTGCAAACCACAAACAACCACTAATCTCCAATTCTCTTCAACCCGGTTCTCCATGAGCTTCAACTGAAATTTACACCCCGTTTTCTTGCTCTTTGTGTTTGATCTAACACCGACACCTTTAGGCCTATGGCTTCCCCCTTTCTCACAAATGATTTGAATCTTACCACTTTGCCCCAGTTTAGCTGGTACAGTCCTTCCAATAGAGATCATAAACTTGTGTTGCTTTGCAACATTCAAAGCCCACAAATGACCAATCTCCTTAGAGGCAAACACTTGCTCCGTAGTGAAATATTCCGAATAATCCCTAGAAACAACCTCTTCCTCACATACGGGACTATCAAACTTTGGTGCAGTGCGTAAAGAGGGAAGAAAACACATCTCCTCTCCTACGTTTGTTGGTGGGTTAGCAAATTGTGAATCAAACGCATCATAGCTTGATGGCACCTCATATGTACATGGCAATTCATAAGTAGATGGCACGGGCAACTCATAAGTAGATGGCACAGGCAATTCATATGTAGATGGCACATGTTGTTCATATAAAGATGGTTGATGATAATATCCAAAGTCGTCAATCCCTAAATCAAATGACGGTGGCGAAACGGGCACCGTATTCCGCGAGGGGTAGGTGTAGTCATTCAACTGGATTGCATTCAATCCAGTGAACAAAGAAAAATTCACCTATACACAATGCTTCTGTTAATACTCTGTAATGTGCAACTTCTCGCGTTCTGCGAGGGAGGCACTTCTCGCGTTCTGCGAGTGGCTTCCTCTCGCAGAACGCGAGAAGTTGCTATTTCCTGAAACTAGTTATTGAACGGGATAATTTAACATAACATGAGTTCCTACATTCAAAACCATAAAAACCCTAAAAACATGAACACATCTAAGTTTTTGACATTATATGCAAAAGTCATCTCTTCAACACTTACCACTACTACTAGATTTAACATGAAATACAACATAATAAGTTCATTTTAGCTCTTAATGGTGCAAAACAAATTAAAATTCAAAAATTAAGTAAGAACATTACCTCATTTGAATGGTAACTTGATGAACCACCATCTTCATTCCCTCCTTTGTTGAATTCCTCTTCATCTTCCATTATTTTAGGTGTTTTTAGAGTGTTTTGAAGTTTTAAGGTTTTGAAAATGGGTTTTAATGGAGGGTGAAAGAGGTGAAAGATGATAAAAAGAGGTGTTAGGGTAGGGTTAATAGGTGTTACGGAATACTTAAAATAAGGGGGTAGTTATTATAGTTAGGTGGGGACAAGACATGTAGTAATGGCGCACAACAACGTCAATCTGACATGCTAATCTCGCGTTCTGCGAGGACACGTACACTCGCAGAACGCGAGGACACGTGCACTCGCAGAACGCGAGATTAGCATGCATGTAATTAACCTAATTTTTGGCTAATCTCGCAGAACGCGAGTGTACGGGTCCTCGCAGAACGCGAGTGACCCGGCGTTGTTTGAATAAAGTACCGGGTGTTATTTAAGAATCGTGTATTTTTAGATGCATATATACGACAACTGAAATTGGAATTGAGATCGTAAGTTTCCTGAAAAATCAAATTGGTCCAGACTGTAAGTTTTAAGATTTCTTTTAGTACTTTCCTTAATAGAATGGCAAGTCAGATTCGTAAACGTGTTTATTACATCGGCCTAAAGAAAAACGTGTCATTTTTATCATTAATATACAATGTGTCATCTACTATATAAAATCTTAAACTTGAAGTCATTTCTTCACAAAAAATTATAACACTTGACACAATTTGAGTAGAAACATATGCAATTTTTTTTTCCATTATTTTTCATTGAATAAAATTAATTCAACCCACTCATTCACAATGTAAAACCACTTACTCCACTAATTAATATTTCTCCCCATAGCTTGGCCCATAAAAATTCTATCCCACTATGTCAAACACTAAGATATAAATCCATTAGCAGACTCATCCAAATCCATTATCTGAAACCAAAAAAGCATCCCAAATTCAAATCCGTTATTAGCTACAACAAGTGATCGTCCCGTACCGCGTACGGGTTAATAAACAATTATTATATAACAATATAAATTATAAATATATTATACAATAACTAACCAACTAAATCATAAATAAACGTTTGATATTGCTTTATTTGTATTAGGTACATCATATGCATATATATATATATATTAGATAGATGTAATTAAATTAATGTAAGTAAAAGAGAAATTAGAGTTACTGGGATAGTTGGTCAATAATTTCTTTTTTTAAAAAAAAAAAAAAAAACTCATGTCTCTACTCAAATTTTGCCAAGTGGCGCAATTTTTTGTGAAGACATGACTTTAACTTTAACATTGTATATAGTAGATGTTTGGTTCCGTGAAGACTTGAATCTGAAAGAGATGATGGAGTAGGGATGCACAACCGGTCCGGAATTTTTCAAACTCTTGGACCGGGGACCGGGTTTTTTCTATATAAAAATAAAAAAAATTCCAAATTCTTTAACAATTTTTTTTCAAAAAAAAATTATCCGGGTTTCCGGTCCTGTACCGGACCGGACCGAAACCCGGAATTTCTGAAATATGTGGACCGGGGACCGGACCGGAAAACCGTTTCCGGTCCGGGCCAAATCTGTGCATCCCTATGATGGAGGAAATTGACAATCTTTTTCATCTCCATTCTCCATACATCATTTGTCTTAAGGTTCACACCTTTCTTCAATCTTTTAATCTAATGTTTATGCTATTTAGTTGACGTTCTCAGTTCTGGCTTTTTCTTTACAAACTTTCTTCCCCTTCTTAGACAATTAGCCTTAATTGTAGTGGAGGTATCCGATTACAGTAGGCATTATAACTCTAATTTTCTCTTCAAAAAAACTTTAAATATATTATGAAATATACTTATAGCTATTTTAAGAAATATATTTTAGACAATTTGGTTGTGTAAAACTGAAATTACATTATCAATTCACTAATTTATCTTATTTTTTCCAATTGAAAAATATATAACTCTTTTGTTGATAAATTGCACATATCGTTTTTTAATAACAAATTTCATCTCACCAACACAATAATAAATTGTATCATTTTGGATTTCATTAGCTAGCTTATGCTTCCATTCATTGTTTTGATTCCATATTTGCCCTCTCAATTGTATTGGAATTTTCCATTTGATTCACATCTTTGATTTGAGAATCAAAGAGTTGAGACAGAACTAACAAAGATGGAGAAGAAGGGTAGACATTAAAGATGAGTACATGGTCATCACTAAGAGCAAAGGGAGCAGTTTCAAAGACTCTTATAGACTCTTATGGCGCTCCGTCCATTTCCTCCTTTTGTTCGTAAATCTCTATCTCGGTTTTTCATAATCTGCAGTTAGTATTCTATGAACGTATTCTCTAGAAACTTAATGAACTGCTCCCTTATAAATGCTTGTTCCAAATGTGGTGCACACAAACTGTTCGATGAAATGCTTGTTCCAAATGCTACAACATGCTTTTAAGTTAGGTATTGGTATGCAGTTGCATAATGTTTTGAAGTGTAATTTGTGCTTCTGGATTAACAAATCAAGGTTTCAATGTAGTCAAAATGAAAATTCTGAATTTTGTAGCTGGATATGACCCTAGAAAATCTGTGATTGAAGCTTTTTCAATGTACCTGAATCATTTTTCTTTATGTGCTTCCAAATGTTTAGGATTCATAAGAATTTATGCTCATTCCAGCCATTGTTTATGGAAGGTTCATTCACTAATTGAAATCAATCTTACTTTTTGTTTCATGAAAACTATTGTGATGAAAGCTGTTAACCTTTAGTTTCCTTGTCGAAGAGATCTATGAATGTGGACTCTCATAGACCTATAGTATATTTTTTTGATGCAATGCTTTCTGAAGTATTCTCGAGTGTGAGAAATGTTTGCATTATAGATCCAGTATTCACATCTATAGAGGAATTTAGTAAGAATGGTGTATCTTTGTGCTCTAAAGTCTTAGGGTCTGTTCGGGAATGTTATAATAAGCTAGCTTATTTTTCCAAAAAGCTTGAAATCCTAGCTTATTTTTCTTTGAAATTAAAGCAAATTAACCTTCAGCCGAACAGGCCCTTAGTATTGACATTGGAGGGGGGCCAAGACCTTAAGAAAACAAAGTTGTAATATGTCCGTAAGCTAATATATTCTGATAGATTAGGATGTACTCTTGTCATTGCACGCGAGTGATAAATAATCATGCAGGTTTATTCTTAATATAGTTTTCTTGATGAATTGTTGTAGTTACGGAGGGAGGTTTTTATATACATATGTTTCTGAAAATATATATCTTAAGTCGTCTTTTGTTAAATTGATTTCTGTTTTAACATCAAGAACCCTAATTTGAGTTTTACAAATTATTTGTATTACCTTAATTTGGTTGTCAATGGATCCTTTGGTCGACTCTATCGGGTTGTGTTTTGCTGCACTAGAATAAATAGTATATTTCTCGGGGATTGTTTCTCAAGGGTTCTTTGAAACCCCCGTAACATAACGAAACGGACAGGAGTTTTCTAAAAAATTTGGTTATACTATGTTCGTCAATGTGTTGTTCATGGTGATCCTCGATTATGCTATACACCCAAAAGCCTAATTAGAACATGCCGTCTTCCTCCTCCGATCCTTTAATGGCATGGTTGGTTTCAATGGAGGAAGCCAACGCCGGAAAGTTGCGTCTCCGCCACCCTGAAAAGGACGAACCAATCTCCTTCTCTCCTTCGCCATATCTGTCCGCATGGAGCCTCACCAAAGTCTCCAGATCTCACGCCTTCTGCTTCGCCAATGGCACTGCACAAGTCCTCAGATTCGACGATCGGTGGACTCGACCCATAGATCCCCATACTCAAGGACCTAACAAGAGATTTTCCTCATCAGGAAAGGTTATCTTGCCCTCAAACCCTAGAAACACAATCAACATTTGCAATTTCAGTCTGTGGTGCTATTCAATCGGATCAAATCCAAGTTAAGCCGTGACGTCTATTTCCTCGTTTGGCTCTACCTTGAGCGACTCAGCCGCGACCTGCAACTCGTTCTCTTATCGTCTCTCCCAGGTAACACCCTACCTCTTCTCTTGTGTGAATTTGTCAGTTTTCCTCCTCTATTCTTCTCTTCTTCGTTCTTTCAGTTCTGATATTTTGAGGATCTGCTGATTAAGAGACTTATAGATTAAAGTAGTTGAATCAATTTTTCGTTAGATCTTTTTTGGCTACGGATTGGGGCTTAGGGTTCTTAAATTGTACATTATTCTTCAAGGTTATTATGAGCATAATAGCATATTATCTATCACTCTATCAGAGGACTCGTCTAATGTTTTAGGAATCAACGAACATTTTTTTTGTATTTTATCAGCATTTTTGCTTGTAGAAATGATTTTACCAGTCTGGTTTTCTTTTTTCAGTAAGGTGGGTTCTCAGGGAATCTTTGGCAGAAGAAGATGGAAATGTAAGCTATTGAACTTAATTTTATTGTAAACCTTTATTCTTTGTTATATATTACTAACAGCCTGCAATCTAATTATTGACATTGTGGTGCCGAGTGCCTGTTTCTTTAGAAATTTGCTAGAGACATGTAGCGGGAACATGTAAGCCTAAGATCCTCAATCTAAGCTAACAATCAAACTTGATGGCCTTTGTATCAGATTATACTTGTGTAAGTTCTCCTGATTGATTTATTGCTAATTGTGCAGAAAAGGAACATTGAGAAGGAAATCGAGAATGCAATCAGGTTGGAGATTGTGGAAAAGAGCAAGCATTTCAAGGTAGTTTTACCTTTCATAAGATTTGGTTTTGTTCTATAGTGCTAAGGAACAGCTTCTTTTTCCAATATTATCTGAATGAATTTTTCTTCTGGTTGTTGCTTAGATTATGATCTTCTTGGTATTGATGCAATGGTAACTAGTGATGTTTAATGTGATTGCTCGGTATTTGGTTGATTATGATTTTCGCACATTTGATGTGCAAGCAGCTTTGTTTATGCATAGACACCTTGAGGTTGACTCAAACATAAATGCAGTCATCACAAATGGGAGGGTCTGTTTCTATGTTCTTTATTTATGCTCTTTCCTTATAGCGTAGCCTATTTTTTCCTTTAAATGAAATGGAGCAACTAGTTTGAATCCATTGGATATACAATTTCTATTTTATTTCTGTTTCGTGCTCCTGTTTATTTGTGGTAGTGATGTAAGATTACGGCAGCTCCTGAAGAAATATTTCTCCTTACATAAAATCAGGACCTTGTGCCATCGTTGCTCTAAGCAATTCAAGTGCTCTAAATTTTGAATATACAAGCTTGCTTAATCTTGTGACAATTTCTCAAGCTGTAAAATTATTTAAAAAGGTGTAAAAAGAATGTAGTAAAACCCATACTTAATAGCTTAATGTCCATAGGTGATAGGATAAGTATCACTGATGTACTTTAACCACTACAGTGCCAAATATGCAGCAATTACTATCTATTACTTATTCATTTAAGTTTCTTCGTGTAACTTGTGTAAAATATTTAGATATATACTGATGTTTCCTTATTAAACATGGCATTGATTAGTTACTGATATCTTCTTGTTTGTTTTGATGATTTATGAGGTTGATGTTTATCGGTTGTTCACTTTATTATTTTAATACAAAAAAGCAAAAGAGTGTTGATCTGCTCAACTTATATTATACAAAAATGCTGCTGATTTTTTTTACACAGGAGAAACGTTTCTCAGGGGTTATTTAAAAACCCCCGTCCGCGTCTTTTAAAAAAACGTGGGTAAGCTTCTCAGGGGTGTTTTTAACCCCCGAGAAACATTTTAAGGGGATTTTAAAAAACCGCCGTCCGTGTGTCTTTTTTTCTCGGGATTTTTTAAAACTCCCTTAAAATATTTCTCGGCCAAGCGTTTAAAGGGGGTTCAAAAACCCCCTTGCATTTTGTTAAAAAACTCCCGAGAAAGACATATTCTGTACTAGTGCTGGTATTGAACTATCAAACAAAACTAAGTAGCTTATACCACTGTAGCCTACAAGGCCTTTGTCTCTGACTGTTGTACTGATCTATTTTGTTTTGTTGTTGTTGGTGTAGATTTGGTGAAGTTGAACTGATCTTATGTGTTTTGCTATTGTTGGTGTGGTGGTGTTCTTAATTGCTTGCTGCTGGTGTGATGTAGATTTGCTGGTGTTGTTCTTAATTGCTTACCGATGATGTGTAGGTGTAGATTTGCTGGTGTTGTTCTTAATTTCTTGTTGCTGATTTGTTGGTGGATGTTCATGAATTTTGAAAAAAATTGAAGTTAATTTTAAAGACTTTTGTTTTATTGCTCTTACAACTAACCATTTTTTTACTGCTTTTACAATATGTTTGTCAGAATGAAAAAATTGGAAGTTAATCTCACAGGCTTTTGTTTTACTGGTTTAATGCTCCTCTAGGTTTTTACATCCATGCAAAAAGACGATCATCTCATTCCGTTGCATTATTTCACTACATTCTTATTTTTTAGATTCAAAGACTTGCAAAATAACTCACTGAATCTTGATTGATATGATGAGTTGCTTTTCTCGTGTTAATGCCAACTTAAATTTTCATTGTAGATGCAAAATAACTCACTGAATCTTAATCAACAGACGTTCTTCTAGTTGTACATCCTCATCCTTACGAAAACAATTGTTATATGTCCTAATTTGACTTCCAATTCTATTTGAGTATATAACCAGACATTTGCTGATGAGCTTGGCATTCCTTTCCTTATGACCAGTGCAAAGGATGCAATTAATGTGGAACATACTTTCTTGACTATGGCTAGTGAAATCAAGAAGAAGTAAGACATCTTCTAACCAGTTCTTTGTTCTGCATTACCCGGAGCATATGTTCAATAATATACGCAATTCTATATTGTCATTTTAATCATATTTTGTCAGACTCGTAATCGAATCTCTATAGTTCTCAAAATAGTCAAGCAACCAAGAGCAGAAAATTTTGCATCAATTTAGTATCTTGATAAGTCTCCTTTGTATTTGATTGCAGGATGGGGAACCAACTTATAGCAAACAAGAAATATTCTGGTAATGTTCATATTAAAGGGGCAACTAATCTAGAGTTTGAGCAGTTGTTGCATTTAATTATGTCTCTCACTTCTTTTCCTATGTTGATCCAGGCAATAATCAAGTGTATCTTTGCTGAACTAGGTAGTTTGCAAGTGTTGAAATGTGAATGCCTAAGTGTTAATCTGTTGCTATTTTTGAACTCTTGTTATGTGGTTGGATACTCATAGTGAAATTTGTATCGTATGTTGAGGTCTCTATTCGATTCTTGCCAGTGAGATAAATATCATTTATTTTTTATTCAAACCAAGGGTGAATACATAATGTTTTTGTAATTCAAAACGTAGGTAAATCTCAATTTTGCTCAAATTTATAGTTAATTTGGGCCAACTAGTTGTGATCGGATTACGCAAAAAATTACAAATCTTCACCTCTCAATTATCATATAAATATATATAATTTTTTTTATTTCCATAACCTTTTCGGTAATTTCACCATTAATTTTTATAACATTTCAGCTACTTCTTCCGAACACATACTTTTATTCTATCAAATCCAGCTACCTAAATCAGCTTCAGCTACTAAATTCAGCTACAAAATCAGCTTCAGCTTCAGCTACTACTACATAAGCTACCAATAAGCTCATAATAAGCTCGCTTTTGCCGAACAGAGCCTTTGGCCGATTAGCCAAAGGCTCTGTTCCACATTGAATGTTTTGCTTACCAAAATTTAAGTTAGTTAATTGTGTTGATAAGCTAGCATTTCAGCATTATTTATACTAGGATTTTTATACCCGCGCTACGCGCAGGTTTTTAGTCTTGTATAAAATTTAGTTAGATTAAGGTTAAAGTGTGTTTGTAATGTTTCCCATAGATAATCGTATGTCTGATCTGACCAATATAATGCTGACATCTTTATATTATCAATAATAGCTTGAATTAATGTGGAATATTCCAAAAAACATTCAATATGTAGTCCATACATTTGAATTATTCCATTGAACAAGTTTGCACCACATTGACGCCTACTTTCACATAAATTGAATAGTCACAATGAATACTAATTAATTTTTTAAAGCATGCAACGATCTCATTGCATGAGTCTCCACTTCAAACTTCTCCTTAAAATGATTTGCAGTTGACCTCAGTAAGCTTGTTGTCATGAAATGATTTGTAGTTGAATGCAGCCCCGTCAACAAAATTTTCTCCATGTTAGCAAGCTTCTTTGCTTTTCCCGAATAATTATCATGATCCTCTTTCAAACATATCACATAGCAACTATATCTTGCAAATACTAATCTTGTGAGTCCAAATACCTTGCTCAATAAGTCCAATCTTGTCGGCCCAACTATATCCATTAGGCATGTCAGCAACTTAGCTCCTTTGCTTTTCCTGAATTTTTTTAATTCAGTCCCTAATTCACGACTAAGAAAGATTATATCCAAAACCTTATACTCAAATTAACCTATTCAATCTGAAGTGACATGGTTAATAATACTGGAATAGAGTGAATACACTTCATATATATACAGTTCGTAATAATTCATTCAAAATTCTTAATCAAATAAAGCAAGAGGCATATCAATCATAATACAACATAGCAAATATACTTCATATATAATACTGAAATAGACCCTCATACAAACTTAAACCCCAATCTCCAGTCCACATATAATTTTAGTTTCTTATTTCAACGAAGGGCTCCGTTATTTTCTCAAGCCTAAACATTTTTTACGAAAGACTCCATTCTTTTGTCTAGCTCATGATCCAAGTTAAAAATAAGTTGTTTTACATACTTCAAAGTTCAAGTACAGATGGATGATTTCACATATACTATCTTAAGATCTCATAGTGCACTATATTAAGTGATCTCAATAAAGGCAATACTTATGCAGACTAACTGATGACATTTTCCACTTTAGATTTTGAAAACCTCAGTTGCCAAGAAAATGCATATCATTGAATCATATCAGCAAGGTAATGACTCATCGTATATAGCATAATTCAGAAAAGGAAATTGTGGGGATATCTAAGAGGTATCCTGCCGTTGAGTTTCGCTTAAGAATGCATCTTTATAAAACTCGAAGTACATCATCGAGATAAAATCTGATAATATATCATCTTATCCAGAGAAAAAAATGAACTCACTTCAGCATTTCTGCAAAGCTCATGGCTTCATCAATTCCAGGAATTGCATTGGCCAACTCCGAAACAAAACTATCTGAGCCATCTGCACCAGGCAAGTCATCATTCTCCAGCGAAGGATCCACCTCCTATACAAAAAAGAGAGAAGTTTTAGAACAGTTAAATGTGTCTATCCTTTTAGAACAATAATCAGCTTACATAGCTAGCACATCTAAATGCTATAGCCACTTGGCTGTCTTACAGTAACTGAAAGAATTCAACACTCTTTAGAAAGCTGGATTCAATTTTGCTCAAGTGCTTATTTACTAAATAGTGCAACCACACCATGCAAGCTACACAGTTCGTGATGGCTTTGAATCAATATCCCAGGAACAACTATTACAATTTCAATATATATGATAAATCCTTAAATCTGCATTTGATACTGCAATGGAACACAAAGAATCCATATAATCATGCTGTATAAATCCATTGAATTACTCAGTAATACAAAAATAAGGAGCTCCATAATAGTGAAGCTCCACAATCATGCTCAAAACTGGAGGCTCAAGATTCACATAATGATGCAGCAAAGCATTCCTATGTTACATGATACAAACTGAAACAATAGAGAAATCAGCAAGTTCGATACTGCAATGAACACAAATAATTCATACAAACCTGGCCTAGATCTCTGGCCTTGAACATTTCCGCTTCTTCAAAATCGTTCCTCATCCTCAAAGGCACGTTCATAGGAGCCGATTGGTACTGTTGGTGCCTAAACGACGACGATAGCGTCCTCTCCAATGGTATCATCCTCGCGGATGACAGATTTTGGCGGATTTGGTTCCTGTCGTGCTCGATCTCGGGGACTGCAGCGAGGATACCGAAGTTGGAGGCTTCAGCATCCATAGATTTACATCTAACTAAATTCAGCACAGAAAAAAGAATGTCCTGCTGCAGTATTCTCAACCTTTAAATATACAACATTAGACCACACCACCCTCATACGAAACTAAAAAGGCGACAAACAAAATGGAATGGCTCACCGATTTCTGGAATTGATATCAACCTGTATGAAAAATCCACCAGACAACACGGAAGTCATAAGAATTACTGAAGCCAATGTCATAGCTTTCTTAACATCCATAAATGTTGCACCTATACTTAATCTCAGGCCCTGCAAATAAAAACACAGTCAATCCTGAACCTACCATTATTTTTTGCTAAATGTGAATCAAGCAGATGAAAATTTTGTACCTGAGCAGCTGTAATGCTAAAGAATACAGTGAGCATAGTAAGAGAGAATGCAGGAAATGTCAGTTTCAAGCCAACCATGAAGTAGACTATCAGCATGAATAGTATAGGTAAAATGAGGTCCAAGGGAACGTCGGTCATGTTTCCAGCAGCAAAGTATGCACTGAGTTTATACAGGCCTACTGATCTCTCCTTATTTAGCATTGCTCTTTCTTGAGGAAATGTGAACACCGCCGTGAACAACGGGAAAAAAGCCCCAGAACACTGAGATGAAAAACAGTAACCCTGCCTGCAACAAAGAAGAAGAAATGATTTAAGGGTCTGTTTGGTATTGATATTAGTATATCACGTATGAATACAGATATCAGTCATGCCCATATTTATGTATTGATATCAAAGTAAACATATCAAGAATATGGCTCGGGATTATAAATTTGGTACTTTGTTTGCTTACTTGATCTTGCAATCCCCTTGGAGAAGAAGAGTTGCAACACCACCAAAGAGATCCTATTATCAAAGCGGTTGCAACAACTTGCATTACACGCATCATGCTGAAGTACTCATGTCGCCTTTCCTTGAATCCCCTGCTACAAAGAACCAAGAATTGCTCACACCATGTTGCTCCCCGCTCCCTTGTATTTACTGTCATTTGCATTTCAAGCTGACTGCATATAATTGCAGGCTTCAGGAATTCTTCAGCTCTCAGTTTTGCAGCTCTTTCTCCACAAACCCCAGCAAGATACTGTTTTGCAAGCATTTTTATTAGTAGATGATCAGATAAATGTCCAAAAAATATATTTGTAAGCTTTTACAGAAGTGGCGAACCTCTTGCACTTGTATTGGTGATGGCTTTGTATCTGTCACAAAGTTTTTGCTCTCTAATTCTGATGGGATTGATTTGTCATTTATATTTCCATTTGCCAAATCAATGAGAAACTCTGCTGGATTCATGGCAATAAGTGGAGAGCAGCCGATTGAATTGAAGTATAACATGGCGTCAGAGGCCATTACCTCAAGCAGTTCCAATTTAGGCTGCAAAGAAATATATCTTCATATTAGATGCAACATCCCAAACAAAATTATGCAAAAATATAAAGATGGCGACACAGTTCAAAGGCTCAAGTCCAATAAACAAACCAAATAAGGAGTCACCCCACATTGGAAGCAAGTTAAATGATCAGAAATAACCTGGCGTTAGTTATCTGACAGAAGTTAATCCAGTAAATTCCTCGCAGTCTTCAGCATCCATAGATTTACATCTAACTAAATTCATACAGAGAAAACAAAATTCCACAATCAGAAAAAGGGTTCCCATGATCAAAATGTGAAGAAATTGGATTAAAACATACTCTTCAACTTCACCATACGAAGCGAATAGCTTTTGCAACTCATCTTGACAGCCCAAAGATGGAACATTTCTAACTGTCAAATACCTAGCAGATTGCGATTTTCAAAACCCAGATAAAGCAATTTGGACACTCCTTACCTCACAGTCATCATATCCAGTTTACTAATTGGAGTTGACTAAAGCTCAACGGAACACTAACCCCAAATCATATTTTAAAAATTAGATAAGTAAAGTTTATAGTTGAGAAATATAATAACAATTGCCTTGCTTGCACACTGTAGTAATTTCCAAAGCTTACTTACAGTCTTTCAGCAAAATGGGGAAATTTTGTGGTTCCACCAGTCAATATGATGCTGCATAAACATCAAAACCAGCATGCAAAAATGAACGGGAGAAATAAAATTAATCATGGACTGACTATAAGGTTTTACTTGTAAGTTGTGAGCTAGCTTAAGAGATCATTAATAATAACCCACCACCTTTCATAAAGCAGTGGGTGAAGAAGGGGATGACAGGCGTTGATGGAACGAACAATGCACTCTGGTAGTCCAGCTTCATTCATACCTGCAGGCACCAACTCTATCATCAATCAAGGGGATAAGAAATTCCTATCCCTATTAATGGTTCGCTTAAATTAGAGAAATGAGTACCAGACTGAAAGGATGAAGAAATTAGTGCAGTAGACTAACCCAAGTCACATTGCCCTCGATCAGGCTCTTCTCAAATAGATTAACTCGAGAATAAGTCGCCATGGTAGCAAACAGAGAAATTGAGATCAAGAGGATACATAGTTAATGAGATCAAGATGATAGATTAAAATCAGAAACCGAACCCTAAAACCATTAACCAACTCACCCGAGAAAGGCGCTGCCGTTGCCGCTGTCTGGGAAGGAGGATGAAAGAGGGTCGGGTCGGGTGACTGTTCTTCGAGATCCAAGTGAACCTTGAAGATACTGTAAACTCTCTGCTCCCCTTTCCCCGCCCTATCACTTCTCAAATACATATATGCAGAAGCTTTTCTGCTCCATATGAAGAAGACATGGGCAACCTTAGGAGTCTCCTATCCTACTTGGCATCAACATTAGGGCACAATGAAAATCCTAATTTCACTGCAAAGATAGCCATGACCACTTATAAAATGCAAATTATCAACCAATATAGCTCAAATTTGATCAATCAATAGAGAAGAAGACCTGGACCTGAATCTGTGGGGCCGTAGAAAGTGATGGGTTAGGAAGGAGGAGCTTCCATACCTGGGAGTGTCGACTGGCCGGCGAAAGAAGCAAGGCGTCACACGGAGGTGGAGTACATAGAGGATAGCAAGCGTTTTAGGAGGATAAAGAATGAAGCAGTCGACTTATGGAACATCAACGAAGGGTCGCAAGCGTTTTAAGTTTTGGGTTAAGATAATGGCCCATTGAAGGTGTGTTAATTTAAAACATTGAATGTGGATTGTGAAATTGATTGTTTGGAATTTAATTCTGATAATTTAACTTTATATTAGATAAGATTATAAATTAGCTTAGAATTCATTCAGCCGAACAAACAGAAAATAAAATTAAACTAGCTTAAATTTTTGTTTCATATTAGGCAAAAAGTGAGTGTCAAACAGGCCCTTATACACGTGTACAGTTTTCAGAAAATGCTTCTTTCACTTCTATTCAAGGACTTGCGTATATCGATTTGAAGTGTTTCGTACACGTAACAAAGCTATAAATTGGCTGCTAAATACCGCCCGGGCGTTTTCGCGTTCTGCGAGGGAGCGTCTCCTCGCAGAACGCGAGGGTGCGTCACCTCGCAGAACGCGAGGGTGTTTTTCCCCTATAAAAGGGGAAAAACCCTACTCGGCCCATTTTTTACCTCACACACAATTTTCTACCGCCGCCTCTCACCATCTCTCTCGGTTCAAACTAGTTTTTCTTCCTCTTTTCACTACAAATCTCCATATAAGGTATGTTTCTTATACTCTTATGCTTTCTAATGTTGTTTCTAGATGAATATATGTTGTTAGTATAGGAAATTGCATATTATATGATGTTTTGATATTGAATGTTGTTTTAGAAATGGTTGTATAATGGATGAAAGATGATGATTTTGAATTATGGTGGATGAGTGGATGTTGTTTTATGTTGAAATTCATTAGGGTTAGGGTTTTTGATTAGGGTTGTTGATTTTATTTAGGGTTTTGATGTTTATTTGGTAATTTACTTAAATTGATAGGTATTTTAGCTAAAATATTGAATTTTCGTCGGAAAATCTCGCCGGAAACTGTTGCCGGAAACTCATGATAGTGCAAATTGACGCAGAACGCGAGGGGTGTAGTATACTCGCAGAACGCGAGGGTCATGGTACTCGCAGAACGCGAGTGTCATGATACTCGCAGAACGCGAGGAATTGACATAAGAGGAAATTCTTTCCTCTTCTGCAGATACATATTTATATACTGATTTTACTTTATATACTGATTCTACTTTACATTTTTTTAGGTAATGGATCGTCCTTGACGTTCAACCCGTCGAAGAAATAGGAACGCTGTGAGAGAAAATCCACCGGTTGAAAATGCAAAAGGGAAAAGGAAAGCAAAGAATACAACACCGGTAGAGCTTTCCCCAAGGGGCTCCCCGACGTTGATTATCGCGCCATAGAGCGGTACAGTGGTGTCCATAGTTATGTCGGGGAAGACTGTTCTGTGCCTAGTGGGATAGAACGAGCAGATACATATCAAGGGTATCGAAATGATGATTGGGACCTTTATTCTCAAGAGTCAGTTTCATGTGCACAACCGTCAACTCAATGGGCACCACAATCAACTCCATATGAACAATCGGGTAGCTGGGACAATTTCATTCCTCAGTATGCTGTAGTGGAAGTTGGACAAGGGTGGGGTGGACAAAGTTGGGTCGGTGGACAATGTTGGGGAGGTGGATTTGGTGAGGGAAGTGTTCCTGAAGACATGGGTCAAGGAAGTGGACAAGCTTGTTCTTCTTCTTACAATCCTCAACCAGAACCGATGGAACAAGAGTACCAGGATGAAGGTGTTGGGGAAGAACACGAAGAAGAAGGTGATGATGATGATGATGATGATGAAGAAGAAGAAGAAGAAGAAGAATTGGTCCAGAAACCAAAAAGAAAGAGGAAGTCCAAGAAGAATGAGCCAAAGTATGATCCTGAGCTCACTCATGCCACACCTGGCGGTCCAGAAGATCCCGAGTTGCTTAAGGGATTTGAAGCACATGTGGCGTTCCACATCCAGAAAGGGGAGGTAATTTACTAATTTATTGATTTTCTGCATTTTTAATACATTAACAGAAATTCTGCAGAATTATCAGAAAATGCAATTTCTGTGCATTTTCTCGCAGAACGCGAGGAGTGGCATACTCGCAGAACGCGAGGGTGTTACTCTTCGCAGAACGCGAGAAAATGCTTGGTTTCTGCAGAAGCTGATAATTCTGCAGAAACTGTATTTTTTGTAAATTTGGCCTGCAGTGTGTAATTTTGTATTTTTCTGCAGTTGAAAGGTCCGATGAAGCCACAACAACGGACAAAGCAAAGCAGTGATTGGCCATTGGACAACGATGACTGGTCAGAGATCCCGGTGCTGTTGGATTGTCAGATCTACCTGACATGATGTACGAAGCAATCGACTATCCGTTGATTGAAGCGTTCATCGAACGATGGCAACCGGAGACTAACTCATTCCACCTCCCTTGTGGTGAGATCACTATTGGCCTTCTGGATGTACATATGATTTTAGGCCTACCTATAGAAGGGAAAGCAATGACTACTTGTAAGAAACTGGGTGCCAAGTTTAGTCATGATGAGATTATAAAATACTATGGTAGGAAGGGGGCGGAAATTTTTGGAGTAGATCCGCACACTTTAGATTCTGGGAGGGTGAAAGCTGATTGGTTTAGAAGGCATTGTGAAAACCTAGGTCCAGAGCGAAAGGGTTTAGGATGGGTGTTGTATACTGCTTCCTCGCTCTTATTTCCGGACAAGTCACAGAACTTGATTCGGCTTAGATATGGGCCTTATTTGGAAACCTATGCCCATGCTACGGGCATATCGTGGGGTTCAGCTGCTTTGGCCCATCTGTATAGGCAGCTGGGGGTATGCACACGACAGGGTTGTGCCCAGATGTCTTTCTGTTACACCTTGTTGCAGGTATTATACTTTCTAAGCGTTTAATTTACATACTTATATATATTTGCATATTTAACGTACTTTGTATTTCTTAGGCATGGATCTACAACTACTTCCCACACTTCCGACCTACTGAACGTCCTCGGTGGAGAGCGGAGCAACCATGGGCATACCGGTGGATGCCTAAGAATGTAAAGCTGAAGAAGGGGCAAGTCGGAAGGGACTATAGGGGAGCGCTCGATATTCTTATGCCGGAGATGGTAAGTTTCTGCATTTTCTGGGATTTCTGCATTTTTTTAGTACGCAGCAGTAATTTGTTTGATTATGCAACATTTTCTCGCAGAACGCGAGTTTGTGGCTCCTCGCAGAACGCGAGGATGCACACACTCGCAGAACGCGAGAAAATGCAAGTGTCTGCATTTTGTCCTAGTTTCTGCAGTTTCTGGTGTTTTACAGACTTCACCATGCGTTTTTCTGTCATTTTGTTAGGTATGTTGGAACCCGTATGGAGCACAAGACTTCACCGATCCTAAGCTTGCTCCCGCTCTATTTCACGGGGTGCTATCTTGCTGTGACATCACCGAACCACACATGCCTGATAGGTTCCCCAGACAATTTGGGAGAGTGCAGCGTATTCCTAGGCCAGTCATCGAACCGCTCAAAGCTCATAGGTTGAAAAACATTAGGTGTTATAGTGTTTTTTATGACGCCAACCAATGGCTTTGGGAGTCAAGAGATGTTCACTCTTTGTCTCTCGATGATATGGGGCCAGTTGCCTATGCACCACATGAATGCTCCCATGATTACATGGATTGGTACATCAAGAGGACCCATAGGTATATCCGTCCTGCAATTCCTGGGATGATGACTGAGAGACAGGTAATATTAATTGTTTTGGTTTATCTTGCGTTTCTAGTCTTTGTTTGTCTCGAATATTAACATAGAATGAATGTTTACTTGCGTATAGGTGATTGGCCGGGTGTACAATGACATGGACCGGTATCGGTTTGCCACTCCAGAGGATTTTGATTCATATCACGCCCAAATGCTACTAAGTATGTCAAATCTCGCTCCCTTCCGACCACGAGAAGACGAGTAGCCTTACTCTTAACTTCCAGTATGCCGGGAACATCAACTTCTTCCAAACTCAAAGTACTCCAGAAAGGGTGCAACTCTGATACTCTTAGTGGTCTTTGCTCCTTCCAATGTCTTACAATCTGATGAACACACATCAACCCATCTCTAATCTTGATCCCGCAGCTACAAAACATATTAAAGTGCGCACCTAATCTCTCCCCCTTCGTGTATTCCTTAAGCAAAAATTCTATGCATTTGTAAGACACTTTGAACTTCAAGACTTTAAACAAGTCGGCCCCTTCAACAACTGTGAAGCTCTTATTCAAACTCTCGGTGAAAGACACATTAATCTCCTTAAGTTGGTTCTCCGCCATTGTTTTGTATTCTTTGAACATTGTGTCTAGCCTAGCATTTCCACTTGACAAGTATGACTTAAGACATGAATGTGCTCCTTCAACTCTAAAATGTTCAAAAAACAATAAAATGCAAATACAAATCAGAACCTGTGGATCCTTCTGTAATGTGTAACTCCTCGCGTTCTGCGAGGTGTGTACACGTCGCGTTCTGCGAGTTCATACATTGTTCCAGGATCTTTGCATTCGAAAATGCATCAACACTGAATCAAGGAATTTACTCGCGTTCTGCGATGAGGTATGCCCTCGCGTTCTGCGAGGTGTGCATTACAGAACAAGTCGGGGCTAGCAAAGAACAAGTCGCCTATTATCGAAGGGTTCGTTGCACTTGGCCTATACTCCATGAAGTAGTTGCTCTCTTTGCATTGGTGAAAGAATTCTTGAACCACGGTTCTACCTTTCATTTCCTCTTCCCTTATATGTCTTACCAAATTGTACACTTGGTTCTTCTTTGTGCAACTTCCGGGATCCTTGTTTATCTCAGTGTAAATCTGATTTGGAGAACAATGTGAAAGTACCATCTCACGAACCTTTTTCTTTTGATCCGGGGTTGGCCTCCCGGCAAATGCATTCCCGACCAAACTATCTCCAATAGGATGGTTGTGAAAACCACAAACAACCACTAATCTCCAATTCTCTTCAACCCGGTTCTCCATGAGCTTCAACTGAAATTTACACCCCGTTTTCTTGCTCTTTGTGTTTGATCTAACACCGACACCTTTAGGCCTATGGCTTCCCCCTTTCTCACAAATGATTTGAATCTTACCACTTTGCCCCAGTTTAGATGGTACAGTCCTTCCAATAGAGATCATAAACTTGTGTTGCTTTGCAACATTCAAAGCCCACAAATGACCAATCTCCTTAGAGGCAAACACTTGCTCCGTAGTGAAATATTCCGAATAATCCCTAGAAACAACCTCTTCCTCACATACGGGACTATCAAACTTTGGTGCAGTGCGTAAAGAGGGAAGAAAACACATCTCCTCTCCTACGTTTGTTGGTGGGTTAGCAAATTGTGAATCAAACGCATCATAGCTTGATGGCACCTCATATGTACATGGCAATTCATAAGTAGATGGCACGGGCAACTCATAAGTAGATGGCACAGGCAATTCATATGTAGATGGCACATGTTGTTCATATAAAGATGGTTGATGATAATATCCAAAGTCGTCAATCCCTAAATCAAATGACGGTGGCGAAACGGGCACCGTATTCCGCGAGGGGTAGGTGTAGTCATTCAACTGGATTGCATTCAATCCAGTGAACAAAGAAAAATTCACCTATACACAGTGCTTCTGTTAATACTCTGTAATGTGCAACTTCTCGCGTTCTGCGAGGAAGGCCCTTCTCGCGTTCTGCGAGTGGCTTCCTCTCGCAGAACGCGAGAAGTTGCTATTTCCTGAAACTAGTCATTGAACGGGATAATTTAACATAACATGAGTTCCTACATTCAAAACCATAAAAACCCTAAAAACATGAACACATCTAAGTTTTTGACATTATATGCAAAAGTCATCTCTTCAACACTTACCACTACTACTAGATTTAACATGAAATACAACATAATAAGTTCATTTTAGCTCTTAATGGTGCAAAACAAATTAAAATTCAAAAATTAAGTAAGAACATTACCTCATTTGAATGGTAACTTGATGAACCACCATCTTCATTCCCTCCTTTGTTGAATTCCTCTTCATCTTCCATTATTTTAGGTGTTTTTAGAGTGTTTTGAAGTTTTAAGGTTTTGAAAATGGGTTTTAATGAAGGGTGAAAGAGGTGAAAGATGATAAAAAGAGGTGTTAGGGTAGGGTTAATAGGTGTTACGGAATACTTAAAATAAGGGGGTAGTTATTATAGTTAGGTGGGGACAAGACATGTAGTAATGGCGCACAACAACGTCCATCTAACATGCTAATCTCGCGTTCTGCGAGGGACGTGACACTCGCGTTCTGCGAGGACACGTACACTCGCGGAACGCGAGATTAGCATGCATGTAATTAACCTAATTTTTTGCTAATCTCGCAGAACGCGAGTGTACGTGTCCTCGCAGAACGCGAGTGACCCGGCGTTGTTTGAATAAAGCACCGGGCTGTATATAAGAACCGTGTATAAATTCGGTGTTGCTTATCTTAAAGTCTTTGGAATCTTGGACTCACATCAAGAAAAATATGTCAGGCTCCAGTAATTTAAGTTTCACTAAAAAAAAATCCAACCAAGAACATAATGTGGACATTTACTGATTCTGAACTTAGTATGCATTTACTATTAAATGAATTTAGTAGCAACAAGGATGAAATACAAACTATTTACCACAAAAATGTTTTTGTTACTTAACAAGTAGGCAACTCCACTGCATGTGTGGCCTGTACATTGTTCTTCCAGTTGGTATGTTGAGTCAGGATGAATCACCTGCACATTGATCTTCCATCTTATTAGCAGATGAATGAGAATAAAATTAGAAAACTTTTATTAAATCTGAAGTGAAGGGGAGATGTGTACCATTTTCAAGTTTAACAAATTTGTCAGATTTCATCTTCCGGCAGCATGTTATTTCTTTGGCTGGTGTCTGACATTTCAAGCTCAACCCCATTTGAATCTGAAGATTTCTCTTCCTCTATAGCCATTTTTCTGAGTTTTTCTAGTCGAACTGCTTGAAGCTCATATCTAATGATCAAAACAAAAAAAGTCTTATTGCCGGAGTTGCATTTTGATTTATCAACTAGCTGTATAATGATTATTGATGCATTTGTATCTGAACTATACACACAAGCATCGAGCAATGGCTCAACGGCAGACACAACACTTTGCCCGCCCCCATGCAAGTTCTCAATAACTACTACAAGGACTTCGCCCCCCCATCCACAAACGTCTTTACCTTCCGCACAAGCGTCTTCCTCCGATGCAAAAACCTAATCCTCCTTTCGTTTTATTTACATAGAGTCAATTCCATTTAAAAAGGTTAAATAAAACAATTGAATAACAAAAAATTTAATAAAATTAACGAAAATGGGACGGAGGGTGGTGTTAGGATAGGGATGGCAATGGGACGGGGAATCCCCATCCCCGTGGAGAATCCCCACTACGAGGACGAGGATGGAGATTTTTTATGGGGACAGGGGCGTGGATGGGGAAAATTATGTCCCCATTGCAGGGATCGGGACGGGGATGGGGATGCTCGCAACACCCCTCAATATTATTACAATTATTTATACTCCACACAAAAGATATGTTCCAAAAGAAATATTCTTAGATTTTGTTGTTACACTCAATATTATAGTTATTGAATTATTTGATATAATTGAAATGTATATCAAATGTTAACCTTTTGAAGTCAAAGTTGATAATTTTTCCCACTCTTGGTCTAATCCTAGTATAAAATTACACATGCGAAGCGGTGATGGAGAATCTACAATAAGAATTTTAAATGGGGAAAATTAACGGGGATGAGGATCCTCAATGGGGACGGGGATGGGGATGAGGATAAATTTAAACAAAAAGCGGGATGGGGAGCAAAAATTTTAACGAGGATGGGGATGGTAAAGTTACTCCCCGTCCCAAATCCTCCCCATTGCCATCCCTATAATTGGTGGTTTTGAGCAAATCGATCCTTTTAATGGGTGGTTTTCGGTAATTGAAGTTTTGAACTAACGGAAAAGGGACGGAGAGTGGTTTTCGGCAAACGGAACCTTTTTAAGGGTGGTTTTGTGTAAAAATATATTTAAGGGGTGGTTTTTAGCAAATCGACCCTTTTAAAGGGTGGTTTTCGGTCTTTGAGCCTATTATAAAATAGTAGCAACAAGAAATAGGTGTTGAACACACATTTTGTGTCTTTTTATCTTTCAAAGCGGAGTAAAACATTAAAAGTTGAAGATACTCACTCAATAATATAACTTTTCACAAGCGCAAAGTAAATCCTCCAGAATTGTCGATCCTTTAAATGCCGCGGGCATAACAAGTATCTCAACTGCGACAGTTCCTGAAACGATACAGAAATTCATCAATTCAATTTCAAAAAAAAAAAAAAATGCAAACAAAGAGCTTCTTCCAATCAACTTGAAAACATAGAAAAACAAGAGCAAGAACATGAGCATAGTCTACAATATCCTAGAACTGTGTAAAGGCATTTCTCAGGATTCATACCAAAAGAATTGCTTACTCAACTTTCCTGCTTAATTGCTAGATGATGCAGTAATATGAGCTACTTTAGTAATAATTTCAGCAGAAAAGTGGATGTAACTAATATGGGAGGATTTCTTACTCAAATTTCTAAGCCAGTTTTTCTTATACCCTTCAACCATTTCTCCCATAAAACAGCCGCTTTATCATCGCAGAAATTTCATCTACTCTTAGTGATACAGAAAATTCATCTGCTCATATTTCAGTCTTTCTTATCAAAAGAAGTCAAATAATCCGGCAACTACAATCCGTATTAGTACTAGGAACATCACATTGGATGTAAGCCATATTTCATTGTGCAGATGCAACAAGATACAGATGAAAGGGCAATAGCCATTAGCCATGGTTCTCCTGTCAAAACTAGACAATCTAACCGAAAGAAATTAAAACAATTCAAGGAGATGATCCTTGACTATACCTAATTCCTAGCAGCTAAAATTGAAAGTTTGAGCTGAGGCATTTAAATTTCAGTCCCCATATTAAAATACATCAATACAATTATCTTTGGCATCTATAATCTGCAATACTCACAATTAAGCATTGGGTATGTATTTCCATGACAAACGATGTTGTCCAAATTTCCAGCAAAACACACTCTAAATCTCGATTCATAACAATCATGAGAGAAAATTTAAATCGACGAGTGTCCAACATAAAAATAAAAAAAAAGAGACCTTGACTTTAGAGAGGACAAGAGTAGCATGTCTCTGTTGCCATTCAGACAAATCCACCTGAACCCCACCAATTGTTCTTGTAGCCTCGCAATTGGGATTATCCTCTACAGAAAAGAAATAAAACAGCATCAACATTTCGGATAAAGCGTCGCTAATTGATAGTGATAACCCCAAGATTTCCGAAGGGGGCAAACCAGAAAGAGGGAAATTCTTGAAGGTATCTACTGTAAAGGATTTGACAACTTCAACCAACTGATCGGTTATCCCATGGAATTGTTCTTCCCTTTCTTCTGATCTGACTGATTTCGGATTCTGGGTTTTACTCGTGGACGGAAGATTTCGCCTCAACCATGAATACATATCTGTAATCGTTTCAGTCTCTTCCCCGAGTCGGAGCAGATGGGAAAGAGGACCTTTGTCATAAGGCTGAGACTTTTTAGTGGAGGTGGCCATATACGAAATTACTGGCCCAAATAGCCTAAATTTGACCATACGAAGCATTTATAAAGGTTGGTTATAGGACAAACTTATCTTAAGACTGGAAACGGGTACCCGCGCAATTTGGTTTGATTTTTTTTTTTTTTTTTTTTTGTGTGTTTATTGCGTAAGTTTTTTTGTCCTCATTTTTTTTTTTTTTTCCTCCTACTCCGTATTTAATTGAATAAGCTCCACATTTGTCCTTTTTGATTAACTTCACGTTTAATAACTCCTTAGCAATTTCTTCTTAGTATAAACCCTTAGTGTGATGTGCGTATAGTTTGATGTGCGTATACTTGTAATTCTATTGTAGATCACATGAATTAATTGTGTGTAGGTTTTAATGGGCCTAGTATGTTTTTTTAGTAGTTATTTTTTTTATGGATCAGGCCCATAGCATCTTCGAATTTGTAGGTATAAAATCTAATTGAACAACAAGGCAATGGAAGACTTACAAAAGAAAGGAGGTGAGTGAAAAAACTTGATAATGCATTAAATTGGTATCAATTTCATTCAATTTTGGTATTGGACAGCCAATCTTTATATAGACTAGAAACGGGCCTCCGCGCTACGCGCGGGGAAATTACAGTTTTTAATATGATTTAACGTTGTTTAATAGGCGTCCTAAAATTTTATTGGGCTAATCATATTCACAACCCTTTATGATATAGAATCTAACATCGACAAAGCAGTCTATAATCTTTGTTCTATCAAAAAGAAAAAAATAAAGTTTAATTAGTGATTATGTTTTTCCTAAATGTTTTATTAATCATTTTAGCAATTGACACACAACTACCTATGAATTCGTCTCTCCCTTTAAAATCATCACATTACCTAATTAGCTCGGGTGCTTTTTTTTGCCAAACAATTAGCTCGTGTATTGGTGTTCCTATTTTATTAGGGCTTAAATCAACAGACTGAAACCCGCGTACGGGTCTTGCGTAATTACAATTTCTTAAATGTTTCATAATAGATATTAAAATGATATTATATCATATAATCAAATGAGTTTGATGATTTGTACCTCTTCTCTCAATTCGCCAAATTGTTATATCATTTTGTAATATTATTGTAATATACGGGACATAAGTTTTTAAAAATATGATTTTTAATATTCTTGTAATGTACAGGACATAAGTTTTTAAATATATGTTATTTGCATATGCAATTTCTTCAATGCTCTATATGCTAAATTTTTGTTCAAGTCTTGTTTGCAGTATTATTACCAACTCTACAGATTTTGGTATATAAAATAAGGTAATCTATTTTGATTTATTAATAGCCAAGTTGGTGAATATATGATCTATTTTTCTGTCTATAACTCATTACAATTGAATAAACTCGAGGACCAGTTATTAAATGTCATTTCCCCATTGTATACATTTTTGACGTGTTTACTAAATTATCATGCTTGTTGGAAACTGAGTGTAAATGTTTGAAAACAACATGCTAGCATATTGCAATATGTAATATTGTTTACAATTACTAAAATTAGATGCAAACAGCCTCCGATAAGGGCTCAAAGTTTGGTACTAATGACGAAAAATGTAGTTTAGGATAAGTAAAAAGTAAACACTTCAAGCACAAAGAAATTAGAGGAAAAAATGCATACCATATAGTTCACAACAGATCTCCCTCTTTGTATAAATTTAGTAATTGCAAAAGTTAAATCATTTTACAAAGACACATGATACATGAATTGAATATAGGGAATTTAGATTCTTTGGTAAGTCGGTCCTCTAAACTCTGTAAACCTGCATATTATTTGTATATATATATATATATACTTCATTCGTCCCAAAATATGAGTCTCATTGTACAAACATATCTTGGATTAAGGCAAATGCTTTAACGTACATAAGTGCATTGTAAATGATGAATGTAAAATATTAAAATAATTCATTAACCAATGGGAGAAGAGTTTACAAATGAAAAGTACATAAGTGCATTGGAAATGATGAATGTAAAATATTAAAATAATATGAGTAAGGGTATAATTGGAAGAAGTTTATGGACAAAAATAGAAATGGGACTAACATTTCGGGACGCCCAAAAAGGAAAATGAGACTCATATTTTGGGACGGAGGGAGTATAATTTACTAAAGCCTTCATGTGTACCTTTAAAAAAAGTTATTGATCTGGCTTTTTACTTTTTACTTTATTAATCTAATGATAAAGTCAATTACTGCAAAATCATACCATCCACTCCAAACCTCTGTCCACATGAGAGGTTTGTAAGGTCTGTTTTAGTAAACACATAACAGTAAAAGTCGTTGCAAGTATATTAATCTGTCACAATAAGATCATTAACTATTAAAAAATTTATTTTGAAAAGAATTAAGATTGTCAACAAGAACACTGGAACTTATAACGGGATCAAGAGAGTCATCTTCCTTGCACATTAACCATGGAACACCAATATCTAATCCAACAACAATGTTAGCAGCCCATCTCATGTGATCACAACCTTCTTGTCCAAACATCTTTCTTTGCATTTTATATTTATATTCGATCTGAAAACAAAAACTGATAGCACATAATTCAGTTTTTGAAATCAGAAACTCAAATTAATTTGACTAATCTTAATTACAAGAGATCATGAAAAAAAGAGTCAATGAAAACATACAACATTGAGTGATGTTAAGGCATTGAATTTCATGTGTACAAGAGTGATTGCCATGAAATTTCTTTTTATTATTGCCTTCAAAATGCTCAAAAATTCGATCTAGTTTTGGGCGCATTCTAGTTGCGCCCAAAACTGAATCGGGTTTTAAAAAAAAGGTTTGGGTGCCAGTTAAAATTTTCCGAGTGCGGGATTTTTCCCCACAATCATACGGTCAAGTATGTGCGCGAGGGGGAGAAAAGACAAGTAGACATCATTCACTGTCATCTATGTAAGAAGAAAATTACCACAGTCAAAATTGAGGTTGATCGGTGAATTTGAAAGGGAGAGTGGGATCGAGGAATTGGGGGTTATCGGCAGTGACGGATCTAGAAAATTTCTACCATGGGGGATCGTATTAGAATTAAGATTATAAATTATGTTCTCTTTTTCTTGAGTATTATCAATTTGATTTAAACATATTCAATATAATATTAACCCACATTTAAATTTTAAATTAATTTAATTTATTTGTGGTAAAATCAATAATAAATATTCTTCTACTTTTTATTCTTGTATCAAATAAATATCTTGTACATAGAAATATCATATAAAAGTTATTCTTTTTCTCTAATATTACCGATATTTAGTGGGTTTGATAGATATTAAAAATATAAAAACTTTGTATGTAAAAATTACATTTAGTTTCCTTACATTTTTAATAATCATGTTTCTCTATTTAACACACCTCTTACTTTTCTTACCAAAATTCAAGAATAAAATAGAAAAAATCTCTATATAACTACTAAAGCAAATTACATTTCTTCAATTCTAGCTATGTCACGTGGCATACTCTTCATTCAGACCATCCACCTGTCGTCATTTCATTGGTCACGATGTTTTTATAATTTATTGTAATTTTCTCAAAACAAATTAATTAAATTTGGAAAATCGTGTGCAAAAATATTACAAAAAGATTGCTTAAGATCTTTCAGATTACAAAAAGATTTTTATGTGTTAAGTTTCTAGATTTTGACCTCCCAATATCCTATTATTTTATTTTACAAATATATATTTTATTTATATGATATGACGTATCACAAAAAGATTGATTTCTTAATAAATAAGAGAAATAATTATATTTTTGTGTTATTGTAGTGTTTTCAATTATATATTTTTATATATGTTGAAATCAATTTATTTAAATTTGTTAAAAACTGACTCATGATAATTTGATCAAATAAGATTTTTGGTATTAAAAATTCATGTATGTTCGTTGTTTATTATATTTAAAATGTAAAAAATTAATTATATATCAATATCATTTTAAGATATAAACTTATTTTCATATAAAATTTTATATTACATAATACTCCTTACTACTAATTCACTATATCGAGTTATATAAACCCGCGCATGACGCGAGACCTAGTCTAGTTTGTGTATAAAATTAAAAGGCTAAAATGACTTACGTTATATTACATGAAAAATAAAATCAAACCAACTTCATGTAATTCTATTAATTACTTAATAATTAATTACCGTTGTGTAAATTGAATTTTAAAAAATATATTAAAAAGATAACTACTTATATGATACTAAACCAGAGGAGTATAATCAGTATATCACATTTTTACTTAAAATTTAAAACAATTGAATCTCTAGTTTGGAAAATTTTAACTGTTGTACAGTTTTACCATGGATCTAATGAAAGAAAAAAAAAAGGGTGTTTAATTTTTTAGCAAAACGCTTCGTTTTGATCTTTTGGACATCTTTTTAAATTAGAAAAAATGGTTGATGTAAATTTATTTAGTAAAATTCTAAATTTATCAATGGAGGGAGCAATATTTATGAGGTATTAATTTCATTCAATTTTGACATTTGAATAACCAATATAAATATAGATAAGATAAGATGAACTAATAACCGCTCGTGACTATCGGATACGAGAGATTAACAATTCAGATGACACTTTCAAAATAAGAAGGAAAAAGAAGAGGTGGTGACATTTTAACAATTTTAGCAAAAAAAAATAGAAAAAAGACGAAATTATCCCTGCCATCTTCTACAGAGTAATTTCTAGGGAAGACGACTTTGATGGCGACAATAAGGCGATTCTCGACTGCAACTTCTTCCTCTTCGCCGTCTCCTTCTCCGTGTCCTTCGCAACTTCTACCTCTCAATTCTCCGACATAGATAAGGGGAGGAGGGGAAGGCGCCGCCGGCGGCGTTGGCGAGGACTTCTTCTCTTCCGACGGAGACGGATATGGCGGTTCCTAGGAGGAATTCGTGAAAAGATTTCACAGGCATGATTTAGCAGACAATCGATGTAGCTCTGTTCTCGTCGAGCACATCAATGCGTCTCTTCATCTGGTATTGATTTCATCTGTTCTTTCTTTAATTCTTTCGCTACTGATTCTTGATTCTTTAGCTCTGCTCTACTTCTTCTTGACAGCGATTATTGATGATTTGAGTGTATCTGATCTTAGGCGTCTCAGTATATATCTTGATTATGTGATTATGCTTGAATCTTAAAGCTTTCCTGAGAAAGAATTTGGAGGGTGAAATTTTCATTAGCTGGTTATAGGGTGATAAACTGTGTTTTAATCAAAGAACAACTGGATTAGGCTTTGTGGATCAATAAGCTCCAACTTTAATACAAGCCTAATGATGGCTCACGTTAGTACTGCAACCACAACAACCACCCTAGTTCATACCCAAGCAGCATCACCAAAACGACAGGAGAAGCCTGCCAATTTGCCGTCGTTGAAGAAGCCGAAGGGAAGACGATTGCTCTCCATCTCTATCCTCCTCTTCCCCTTTCTTTCTACTCCACACAGTAATATATATGAACTGCTTCCTTAAATTTCTTCTTCTTTTGTTTCTAGTTTGATATATCATTCTTAGATAAACTTGCATCACCTTAATCTCTTATGTCTGTGCTTTCTGACCTTGCAGATGCAATTGCTGGCAGGTTTGACTAATATGTCAAAAGGTAAGTGGGATCTTCTTAAACGATTCTCTCATCAGATGGTGGATTCTGCAGGTTTGACAAATATGTCAAAAGGTAAGTGGGAAACTCATCGGAACCTCGGAACGAGAACGGTCCATTTAAATTAATTTCCATTAAATAAATGTCAAACCGGTTCACATATTGCGAACCGGTTCGACACTCGTTCGGAACCCAATTCCGAATGAGGATAATTTTTTTTTTTAATATGACGTCATATCTCGTTCGGAACCCCGTTCCGAACGAGATTACCCGAGATTCGGCTATATTTTTTGAAAATGCGAACGATTATATTTTGACGGAGTCTATAAAATCGGAGTTGTATGCCCAAATTATCAAACCCAATCGAAAGAAGCACAAAAAATGACGTCTGAAAGCGATTCAACTAATTCTTCAAGGGCAGGTAGTTGGAAAGAAAGACGGAAGTGTTCTTCTAGTGAGACGTCGGTAGAGGAGGGGGTTGATTTGTCTGCGCCGGTAGATGATACATATTTCCATGTAAGTACCTATAAACCTTTTTTTTTAGCGCTGAATTTATTTTATTGATATAGTAGTATTGAAATTTGAGTAATTTTAAATAGGGATACTGTAGTGATGAGGAATATTTAAAAATCGACTATAGTGCCCATTTTACGACTAGTGAGAGATTTCCTACTATGGATCTTCTGAGATAGTGAGTTAGGAAGGTTGGTTATGCCTTGTGTATGGTTATCACTACGAAATCATCAATGACCAACAAGAGGATATTTCTGCACTGTGAGCAATCCGGTAGTTATAGAAAACATCGAAAGAATATTAATCTTGAAGGAGATGTAGCAGAACCATCGTCGCAGCGTAGCAACCTTAGTAGGTTAAGGAAGTACAATTGTCCTTTTATGTTAAGAGGATATTATCGACGAACAACTCTTGTTGAGCCGCCTGAGTGGATACTAAAAGTTGAGAAGGCATGTCACAACCACTGTCTTTCCAGCAGCTTGATTGGCCATGCATTTGCTTCGAGGATGACGGGAGAGCAGAGACGAAAAATAATGATTGCATCAGCGGCCGGGGCAATGCCGAAGGTTATTTATTCACAGTTGCTTCAGGAAAATCCGACTTCCACAATATCAAGAAGGCAAGTGTACACTGTGAGGGAAAAGGAGAGGAAGAAAGCATTGACAAATCTAACCGTGACCCAGTGGTCATTAGATTTCCTCCATCATAGAGCTTATCGTAAAGACATTCACTACGAGACGAATCCGGACACGGGGGAGAAAAAGTTGGCAGCGTTTTTCATATCTCATTCGGATTGTCAACATTTGTTGAGAATGTTCCCTCGAGTGATGATCATGGACGCGACGTACAAGACTAATAGGTACACTAAAATTCATTATTATGACTTCAAATACCGTTATAGAATTATAATTATTAATATACCCTCGTTGATAGGTATGGTTGGCCGTTACTTCAGTTTGTTGGATTCAATTGCACCAACTATACATATTGTATTGCGCTAGCGTTCATCTGTTGTGAGACAGCCCCATACTATGCATGGGCATTGAAACGCGTCAAGTATTTGTTTGGTGCACTCGGAGGACCGGATTGCATCATGTCTGATCGAGAGCTGGCAACAATTAAGGCGGTTGACCATGTATTTCCTAGTGTGCGTCATATGCTTTGCCATGTCCACGTAGATCGGAATGTTAAGGCATTTGCTAAATTGAACAACTTGGACGAAAAAAGTGCATCTGCTAGCGTTCGACGGGTGATGCGGTCTCACACAGAGAAGCAGTATGAGGAGAGACTTGATCACTTCCGGAAAACATGGAGGAATGGTCATCTTGTACGATATGCTGAGAGCACATGGTTTACTCCCCATAAGGAAAAACTTATAGCTGCGTATTGCGATGATATACGCCATTTTAGCACAAGAACGTCTAACAGGTAAGATATTTGAATTTGTTTTTAACGAGAATGATCATGACACTCGATGTTTAACATGTACAATGTTGTTGTCAGGGTTGAAGGTCAACACTCGATGTTGAAGCATATGTTTGATTCAGCTGTTGGAGGGTTCGACACTTTAGTGCAACACATTGACAATATGTTTGTCGATCAGCACCGTCGAATACGGGCCGAGATGGAAATGTCCAACCATACTAGCCCGAAGGAGATACAAGACGGGCCTCGGTGGATGAAGACTATTTTCATGCGCATATTGAGGAAGTGCTCCGACAAGTGTTTGAGAATGCTACTGAAAGAAGTCCTTAAGGCAAAGGAGGGAAAGATATGTGGCCCATGTGAGGATCCTTGGTGGGAATCGACACTCGGATTGCCTTGCCCACACAGGATTAAGGTGTTTGTAGAAGAAGGAACGTCATTGTTGCCGAGCGACATTGATATCTTCTGGAAGAAGATCAAGTGGGAAGGAGTGGAATTGAAAGACTTCGACTCTGACGACGACGTGCAATTGACTGCAGATAAGGTTCTTATGGATGATTTCTTTGAAGGGGTGTTTACCGGTAACGTTGATGATTTCGATATGAAGAGGATGACTGATAAGTGGCGTGAGTGCAAGGATCCTTCTTCAGTTGATGTCCAGGACCCCCCTCGGGGAGAGACGAAGAGAGGAAGGCCTAAGATTCATGCGAAGAAGACGAGTACAAAGCGAGATCCGAGTTGGGATGAGAGGGCTCAAGCTAAGAAGGATAAGGAGAAGGCAGAAGCAAGGAAAAAGGGATGAAAGAGGAAGAGGGTGCAACTATGCCACCGAAAGCCGATTCACAAAAGAAATCGTCGGTTGCATCCAACAGAGCTTCAAGCGGGGCCACGACCGTAAAAGGGAGTGCAACTAAACCACCGAGGGCAAGAGGAAATGCTAGATCGAAATGTAGCGGGGGCAATTCAATCATTTATCTCGACTTCGACTGGGGGATAGATAATATAGACCTTTTCATGCTCGCATACATAGCTGCTGTGGAGAAAGTAGGTGATGACGGTCATTGTGGTTATCGATCCCTTGCTCGCTTACTAGGTAAACCAGAGCAACAGTACGTTGAAATCCGATTAGATCTTTCGAAGCACCTCCAACAAAACGGGCATATGTATCATGAGATGCTAGAGGGTTTCAAGACTATCCCGCAACTCATTCGAGAAGTGAATCACATTGGATCGCCATGCTCTCCTGAATTCTGGATGTGCACACCTACAATGGGATTGGTATTTGCCACGAGGTATCAAGTTGCACTAGTGGTGTTATCATGGTTTGGTCCTTGTACATGTCTTCCAATGTTTGCTCCTCCCGGTTCAGAGGCTCCTACCACGGTGTTCGCCATTGCACATGTAGGCAGACGCAACCATTACGTACCGGTACGCATCGATATTTTCCGCTCTTGTATCTTATTTCACCTATGTTTTTTAGTATACAATAACAATTTTGTGTTGACAGATTTGGTTGGTTGATGACAATTGTCCAATTCCACCCCCTCCAAGGCAGTGGAGTATCTACAAACAGCCATCGGTGGACGGATGGGAACAGCGCTTTCAGAGTAGATTCGACACCTACGTATCTGAGAGAGAATTTCATGGTGGCAGTCCCATAATGACCTAAATCTTGTATTAGTTTGATTAATGTTCGTATTCTGTATGTTGTGGCTGACTTGATTAATGTTTGTTGAATTATATATGTTTGTTTAATGTTTTGGGGGATAATTTATAAATGTTTGAGTAATGTTTATTCAGAATGATGTCAACATAATCATAGAAGCATTAATATTGAAACAACAACATAATTGAAAAACAACAGCACGAGTACAACGCAGACGGTGAACAACTAACGATACAAGACATTAAAAATACTTAATTCTCTATTTGTTAAGTGTTGCTGCCAATTCTGCAGCAAGTGCAGCGTTTTCCTCCATGAGCTCGGCGTTTTTGGCTTTCAGTTCATCTATTTCGTTGGCCCATTCTTTTGTTCCAATCCTTAGCAGCTCCATCCATTCCTCAATTCCTTCAGCCTTTGACCAGTTGCATAAGTTGTCTGCATTTAGTTCTTCAATAACGACCCGTGCACGACCTGTGTAGGGTGGATCGATCCAATGTTTGTATTTGCACCCTTTCTCTTCCTCTTCTTCAGTAAGAGCATCCCAACATGCATCCGGGCATCCCCAAAATCTTCTCCCATAGTTGACCCTGTCCCACTCTATTTGTTCGGTACACATATGCACCGTGGGCTTTTTCTGACACCAACACAATTTCGAACCAGGATCCATTGTCGAGGAAGAGGCTGGAAATAGTGTTGGACGATTTGGATACATATCGAAATTTGAGAAAGGAAATTACAGAGAAAATAAACGGGCATATGTATAAATAATATGGAATGATAGTGAATGTGTGTTTGAAATGGTTTGTTTTGGAGGTATTTATAGACGAAAAGATAAGAGTTGTGTTTGGGAAATACCCGACCCGGTCCCACAAAGTCTCGTTCGGAACCCCATTCCGAACGAGCTATAAAATGGCAGCCATGCGGGTGAAGGTGAGTCCCGAATTTTCATCTATATATATGTCCCCGGTTTGTTTAACGTCATAATCGTGCAAACCAATGCCGCCTCTAAATATTAACCCGATACCCCAAGATGACGATGATGACGATCATGTAGTTGAAGATGGTGGTGAAGACGATGAAGAAAGCGAAGGTGAAGACGACGGTGAAGACGAAGGTGAAGTCGAAGGTGAAGACGAAGGTCAAGACGAAGGTCAAGACGAAGGTGAAGTCGAAGGTGAAGACGAAGGTGAAGACGAAGACGAAGACGAAAAGATAAGAGGTGAAGACGAAGATGAAGACGTCGGTGAAGACGAATATGAAGACGTCGGTGAAGACGAATATGAAGACGTCGGTGAAGACGAATCGGAAGAAGAACATGATGATGATTATGATGACGTTGAAGAAGATGGTGGGGAAGAAGATGATGATGATGATTAGTCATGCTCACGTTTATATACTTTGTAATACTTTCGTTACGCATAATTAAAGTGTTGAATTTCACCTTCATACGTCTTTATAACATTAAATCAAAACGTAAGGAAATCAAATAATATTCATTATAACTTAAACAACAAATACAACGTTTCAAACCCTCCAATAAGGTTCCGACTCGTGACCCAAGTTATCTTCCCAGTCATAACGCCCTGCTTGTTGTTCCGGATGGGCTTGTCCCGCACCCATCCTTGCCCGCTCCCATACGGATGTGAGACTTGAGCAAACCAATCGAGGTAAGCATCCTCAGCATCCCAAGGGATAAGAGCTGGTGGGCTGGACATGATGTACGGACACAGGTTGTGATAACGCTGGTCCCATCTATCTCATTCCGGGCCATACCGTACAGTGTATTCCCGACCACCTCGCATTGATTTTGGCGGACAATAATACTCGACTGGCTCGGGGACATCCAAAGGCCGGGACTGACGGCGACCGAACTGTCTGCAAAACCGATCAGGGTTGTACATCTCCATAATGTCAAAGCACCGGATCCCACCACGATAAGTGGCCACTCTATGACGCCCTTGCGGTCCCACGTCCAAATCCGGATACAGCATCCAACACACCTACAGAATTAGCTTATAACAATTAATAACAATATTGAAAACAAAAAAAATGGAATGACATTTAGACGAATCACTTACATCTTCCGGTGCATACTCATCCAAGATGCGTCTGTACTGTTGTAGAGTCCTTTTTTGCCTCAGCGGGGCCCGTCCAGTGGAATAGCGGGACACACGAGCAGTAACTTCTTGGGAGCTCACATCCAGGTTTGGGTTCCCAGGAAAATACGGGAAATGTAACCAAATCCAAATCTCAAGAAGCCTTACGCAACCAGAAAATTGGACGCATCTCGCCCTAGATGCTATACCCAGCTGCCTGTACAACAATGCCAAACAACCTGTACCCCATGCGTACTCATGTATCCTGTTCGGATCCTCTAGTAGCGGCAAAAAGCATGTGTCTAACAGGTTGGAGGTCTTGTTCACGAACAAAGACTGCTGAATTAGGTGCCACAAAAAGCCTGTTGCAATAGAGCCCGGATCGGATCTTCGAGAGTTGATCATCGAGACAACGTGGCAAAAGAATTCCCGCTCGCCGACTTTCCCCCTACCTATGAACTTGACCATCACTTCCTCCTCATCGTCAAACGGGTTGTCCAGGTCAACGCCAAACAAATAGGAGAACAATTGGGCACACTGCGCTGAATCTGCATCTAGACCCAAATGTGTCCATGGCGTGGTGACAGCACCCCCGTCAATAGGCAGCTCTAGAATCTCCAAAACGTCATGGAGACCGATTCCAAGCTCCCCAAAATTCAGATGAAATGTGTTTGTCTTAGGGTGCCACCTTTCCACGAATGCAGAAAGGAGGTTGTGGTCCACATTCCAAAATTGACCCTTAAGGATGTGAAGCAGCCCCGACTCCTGGGCAATAGCAAACCATGAATCTGGCTCCGGGTCGGTAGGAATTCTAGGCAACCATAGCTCGAAACACTTCTGCCTTGTCTGCGCCTTTAGTTGACGGGGGGCACTTTCATCGGGATTCAGATGTATCCAAATCTCATGAGCAATGTGTTGCCCATAACGAGTCAATATAGTACCCTCGTTGAGTCCTGGAAGAGGAGGAGCCGCAACAGTTTCTGACTGCATCGGAGCAGGACCTGACTGCCGAGTCTGTCGGGATCTACCCCGCGAAGAACCTGACCGACTCGGAACAGGAGATGGGTTCCTAACCCCCGCAACACTTGACCCCCGAGAACCTGACTGTTGCGGTCTATCACCACGCGATCTTCTATCCCCCCTCCTCTCAGAAGCAGTGATTCACCTATCACCCAGATTTCTGTCTTCTCCTACTCTGGATCGGATGTTTCTAACTACCTCCTAGTTTTAACGAAATACATACAAATTTACCATCGATTATTATAACTAAAGTCCATATATGCGATTTTAAGTAGTTTTCAACCTTTTTGGTATTTTCTAAAAAGTGTTGATACGCTTTCCACATGCATTAAACTAATTCTTTTTACCATGCATTGCAGTTAATATTGAAATGAAGTGTTTTCCACTATGAACTAATTTTAGCTTGCATTTGAAATACTATTTATTTCTATCAAATTAAGGCTGAAATACTATCCGACTCAGTGTTTCGTCTCCGACGTGGTGCTCGGACATCCTCCTCCGCTTGCTCCGGCTCTTCTAGAGGTGTTGCTCCGCCTGTAACAGTTGCATCCCAGAACATGTGTTGTTGATGCCTTTGGAGATCACTCAAAGTGGGGGTGGAGAGGTTGTAAGTACTACTACTTGCTCCGTCTATGTTGAAAAAATCACTACCAACAGAACCACTGTAAGTTGCATTTGGAACACCATAACCCGACCACCATTCGTTTCATAGGTAAACTTCTTCATCTGCAGCGGTTGGATCAGAAAAAAAAAGATTAGGAGGAGTTCCAGCCATTATCGAGATGAGAGAAAGCGTTTTTTGAAAGATTTAGAAGGGAGCGTTTTTTTGTAAGATTGAGAAGAGAGCGAATTTGAGTGTGGTTCGGAATGTCATTCCGAACGAATATATATAGGCAACGTCAGCTACACCCCAACGGCTAGATGACGTCATCATTCTCGTTCGGAACGCCATTCCGAACGAGAATGCTGACGTCAGATACAGATTTAAAAAAAAAAAAAAATGACGTCATTAAAAAATTATTCTCGTTCGGAATGGGGTTCCGAACGAGAATAATTTTTTAAACCAGGTTTTTTTTTTGTATTAAATGAAACCCGGTTCATGAACCGGGTTCACAAATAACCTCGTTCGGAACACCGTTCCGAACGAGAATATTTAAATAAAAAAAAATGCATAACTCGTTCGGAACCCCGTTCCGAACGAGGGGGGTGCCCGGTGTAAAAAGGGTGCTGCCCGGTTTAATCGCCATTAAACAAAGAGCATGTAGCAAAATTTAGCATAGATAAAAATTAGAGAGTGAACTCTCACCTGCATAGTATCAAGCATTGGCTCTGCAGGAGCCAATGATCACATACCAATTCTTTATTGGTAGCCAGCCGATGATCAAACTCCTCCAACATTTTGTTCAGAATGGATTAAACAATCTAATATAAACGAAATTAGAGTCTTTCAATATGAAAATCTTGCTTAATTTGTAAACATGACAGCAACTGAACTTACTGTTGCAACTTCATCTTGGTGAACCCACAAGTTCATGTTGGTGAACAACCGAGAAAAATCTGCTGAACCTACAAGGAATACATCAAGTCATATCACTACAACAAACCTACAACATATACTCCAATCTCTCACGTGCATAAATTACATTTATTTGGAAAAAAAAGCATGTGTCTTGAATACACCTGGAGCATATGAGACTCACTTAGCCCAAAGGTAGTCAAATAATCAAGCAAAGGAATCCATCTTCTATCTAGTTCTATTTCTTCATACAAGTGAGAATATTTGGTCTGCGCAGGTCTATTTCCATCAATCTGCATTCAACAACAACAAATTCATGGAAATGTTGATCCCATGAGTTTTATAGCTTATAGAAAAAGCTCACACTTAGCAATTATGCTATGATAAGAAAATACCTTTCCTGTTACACCAGGTTTAAGGCCACCACCCGCCTTTTGAGTGTTGCTGCTTCCTAATAAATAGAATCATGTTAACCACAACAGATGAACAACTTCCCCCAAACTAAATATATATGCTATACCTTGTTTCATCTTTGTTGCAGTTCTGCTATTAGTTTTGCAATTCTATTTCATTCTAGCCAAACTTAGCAACTCTGCTATTATTTTTGCAATTCTATTTCATTCTTGTAGGGATTTTAGATGCTTAAAGTGGAATTTTAGGAAACGTTTTCCTAACATCTAACCAAGGATCTCATGCATAAACTAAATAGATCGTACATAGGAAAGAATAAATACCTCTTGATGCATATTTGAATCTTACTGGAATGGAGAGATTAGAGCCCCAAGTGTGACTCCTCTAATTAGTCCACACGAGCAATAAACTGGATCACCTTTAAGTCTCTTCTACTAGACCGAGTAACTCAAAGGTATAATCTTGAAACGAGAGATAAAAACGAACGGAGGAGAAATATCATTCACGGTCAAAAACCGTGACCCCCTATTTCACCAAAAAAGGATTACGGCGGCTTGTGTATTTCTCTTGTATGTGATTCTCCAATCACCTCCTTTTGTTTCTCTTTGTGAATTGCGGCTACAGTTTAGGTTACAAAAAACCAATCCTTCTTCTCTGAACACCTAACCATATACACACACGTGATTACCCTTAATCACACCGTATATATATTTATTATGTTTTTATCTATTTTATTAATATCTTATATTAATAATAATAGGTAAGTATATATCATTTATATATTATTTTAGCCTTTATCTCCGAGTAATAAATAACTGTTATCTAATACTTGGAGAGCAATCCACTTCGTTAACTATTCCACATAGCTCAAATCCTACAGGTTTATCGGGCCTGCAAGTTCACTTGATCCAGTCCATAAACTCTAAGTGTGTGACCTCATAGGACCCAATTATTCTAGCCATGGGCTTAACCTGATTAATCCCATAAGTCGTATTGGCCACTAGCAATAGCATGCGACTCCTAAAATATCTGGATTATTAATCTCCATAAATAGTCCTATTTCATAATAAGTAATTGCACATCCGATTAAAGGACACAATTCCTTCAGTCTCCCACTTGTCCTTAAAACAAGTGTGCAATATTAAAATTCCTTTGTCACTTAGTGCCTTATTTGACTATACGATGAAACTCACCTTTTCCGCCAAATATGTTTCTTGAACTCTTGAGATCGAACTGTCATTACAGGTGATTACTAATAATCCATCTGAGCATGGCCATGCGTTTTCACAGTTCTCACTCTTCAAGTGGCCGAGACACCAACCCTTTCCAAATGTATCATGGTATACATGGAATAGGAGGACAAATCCAATCTTGTACGACTATAGCTCCCACTCAACTTTTGGCAATCCCAATCACTGCCTGTTACGGTCAGCGTTTAACATCGTCAAAGACATACCAGCAGCCAAATGATAACTATATCATACTCATGTCTAAGGAACTCACTAATCATGAATATTCCTAGAACTCTACAGTAATGTCCTGAAGAATCCTAAGATCGGTCTGTCTGATATGTATCGCTATACACACCTATGTAATTGATTTGACATCACTATGTCCCCATAACACATGAAACCAGATGTTATCAATCAATCTCACAATATGGTCTTTAATAAAGTCATTTGTATCCAAGTTAATGACTCAGACCATGGACTTCTAACAATTTTATAATTTCAGTTCACTTAATGGGGTTTCATTCACCAAAACAGTTTTGATGAACCCATTTGTTAACTATTAAATTGTTTGGACACTTTATCTAATCTCAAGCAGTGATTAAATAATAATATGAAACTCATATATATGTCAAGCATAAATGTTTGTGATAACAATAAACAAGATTTATCATAAAACAAACAAAGTCTCAAAGGAACTCTCTAATGTGTTTGAGCCCCTTGACTCGAATGTGACTGTCACACTTGGGTCTAGACATAGGCTTGGTTAAAATATCTGCAATGTTATCGTCTGTGCAATGTGCACAACCTCATGTCTCCTCTATCAACATAGTATTGAATCATGTGGCACTTTCATAGTACTTGTCTGGACGACTAACTCGTCATTATCTCCATAAACCAAGAATTCATCTTTGTCTGTCTGGAAACTTGCATCAGTATAGCCCTTGACGACCAATTCGTCATCACCTCCATACACCAAGACATTATCCTTAGTCCTTCTCAAGTACTTTAGAATGTTCTTGGCTGCACACCAATGTGCCTCTCCAGGGTTTGATTGGTATCTGCTGCACACACTCAAAGCGTGCGCAACATCTGGACGAGTACAAGTCATAACATACATGATGGATCATATGGCTGAGGCATAAGGAATCCTACTCATTCTCTCAATTTCACCAGGTGTCTTAGGACACTGGGTTTTACTGAGACGTAAGCCATGTTGCATAGGAAGGAATCCTTTCTTAGAATTCACCATATTAAATCTAGCAAGGACCTTATCTATATAAGTTTCTTGATTTAGACCAATAAGCCTCTTAGACCTATCTCTATAGATCTTAATGCCTAATATGTACTCTGCCTCTCCTAGGTCCTTCATTGAAAAATTCTTCTTAAGCCATTCCTTCACTGCCTCCAGCATAGGAATATCATTTCCAATGAGTAATATGTCATCCACATATAGAACCAGGAAGGTCACGTCGCTCCCACTAAATTTCTTGTAAACACAGGGTTCTTCTTCGCATCTGATGAAATCAAACTTTTTGACCACTTCATTAAAACGAAGATTCCAACTCCTAGATGCTTGCTTAAGTCCATAGATAGACTTCTTAAGCTTGCATACTTTCCTAGGATTCTCTGGATCCTCAAAACCTTCTGGCTGCATCATGTATACATTCTCTTATAGAAAACCATTTAGAAAAGCGGTCTTGACATCCATTTGCCATATCTCATAATCATAATAAGCGGCAATGGCTAGGATTATCCTAATGGACCTGATCATAACGACCGGTGAGAACGTTTCATCATAGTCAATACCATGAACTTGTCTAAATCCTTTTGCAACTAATCTTGCTTTATAGACAGAAACATTTCCATCCTTGTCTGTTTTGATCTTGAAGACCCATTTGCATCCAATGGGTTTTACCCCATCAGGCAAATCTATCAAGTCCCAAACTTGATTTTCAGACATGGAGTCCATTTCGGATCTCATGGCTCCAAGCCATTTTTCGGAGTCGGGGTCCGCCATTGCTTGTTTATAGGTAGCAGGCTCATCATTCTCTAAAAGTAGAACATCAGCAGTCAAGACAAAATCCTCATATCGTCTAGGTTGCCGCCTTGGCCTGTTTGATCTCCAAAGTGGTCCCACAGCTGGAGAGATATCAGCCAGAGGATCGACCACATCAGTATGTGGGACCTCTTCAGCCGGAGGATTGACCACATCAATATGTGGGACCTCGGGTGCTTCATCTACTTGAGGAATTGCATCTTGAATCAGGGTGGTTTCCCTTTGTGAAGGTATGCCTCCAAAATCAAGTTCCTCTGACATATCTTCTATGTCCTCATGTTGTGGAGTTTGTTGCTCTGCTTGAATCTCATCAAGCTGAACATTTCTCCCACTTGACTTCTTGGAAAAGAAATCCTTTTCCAAAAAGACACTATCCCGAGCAACAAACACTTTGTTCTCAACGGGATTGTAGAAATAATAACCCCTCGTTTCCTTGGGGTAACCTATAAAAAAGCATTTGTCTAATTTGGGTGCGAGCTTATCAGATAGTAAACGCTTTACATAAGCCTCGCATCCCCAGACCTTCAGAAATGACAAGCTGGGAGGCTTCCCAAACCATATCTCATGTGGTGTCTTGTCAACTGATCGTGACGGAGTCCTGTTTAGTGTGAATGCAGCGGTAGTGAGGGCATAACCCCAAAAGGATGTAGGAAGCTTAGCAAAACTCATCATTGAGCGGACCATGTCTAACAATGTCCTGTTTCTTCTCTCAGATACACCATTCAGTTGTGGTGTACCCGGTGGAGTCAGTTGTGTTAGAATACCAACTCCTCAAATGATGGTCGAATTCGTGGCTCAGATATTCACCCCCTCGATCTGATCGAAGTGCCTTTATCTTCTTGCCTGTTTATTTTTCAACTTCATTCTGAAATTCTTTGAACTTTTCAAAAAAAAACTCAGATTTATGTTTCATTAAGTAGATATACCCATATCTACTAAAATCATCAGTAAATGTAATGAAGTATCGATAGCCTCTCCAAGCTTCTGTACTTATAGGTCCACACACATCAGTATGTATGAGAGCTAACAGCTCAGTAGTCCTCTCACTTGTACCAGTGAAAGGCGACCTTGTCATCTTGCCCATGAGACATGATTCACATGTTTCAAATGATTCAAAATCAAATGACTTTAGACGTCCAACATTTTGGAGTTCCTTCATGCGTTTGATGCTAATGTGGCCCAAGCGACAATGCCATAGATTGGCTTCACTTATATCATTCGACTTTTGCCTTTTAGTATCCACGTTATATACATCGGATTTGAGCACTAATCTGTATAGTCCAGTACTAGTCATATGTGCCTGGGCATAAAAAATGTCATTCTTATAAATGGAAAAACCATCATCAACAACAAATTTATAACCCTCACGATGCAAAACCGAAAATGAAATCAAGTTCTTAGTTATGGAAGGAACAAAATAACAATTATTAAGTTCTAAAACTAAGCCAGAAGGTAAAGATAGACTATAATCTCCAATTTCAATTGCAGCAACAGTTGCTCCATTTCCAACACGGAGATCTATCTCGCCCTTCTGCAACCTTCTCCTATTTCTTAGTCCATGCACATTCGAAATAATGTGAGAACCACAACCGGTATCTAATACCCAATCATTGGAGTTAGTTGTTAAGATTTCAGTAACGTAAATCCTTTCTTGATCCTCTTGACCCTCAGTTTTGAGAACAATTCTCATTTTATTTCCCAATCAAGGAAATTTGTGTCGTTCAACTTATTTTATTTTTTCAACAATTGAGTGGAGAGTGATTTTGAGGTGTTAAGAAGACGTAGCAACTACAGAAACAGGAAAAAAAATGCAGATAAATTATGCTTGACATGCAATATCTTAAAATTTAGACAAGATATAAAAATTAAGGTATTGCGCATTCTACTCAATTAAAAATTGTCCCTTCCTGAGTAAAATGATTCCAAGATCCTATCTTAAATGAAACTTGAGCGTACTTAGGCACTTCCCCAAATCTCATGTAATCAAGGTAAGTAAACTCTTTACTAATTATAACCCTTTATAACTCTTGGTTGATGGTCACATCTTATGTTAAACTCATCCTTATGCCTCAAGAGGTATTTATTCTTTCCTATGTACGATCTATTTAGTTTATGCATGAGATCCTTGGTTAGATGTTAGGAAAACGTTTCCTGAAATTCCGCTTTAAGCATCTAAAATTCCTACAGTGGTATCAGAGCCTGCAAGTTCACTTGATCCAGTCCATAAACTCTAAGTGTGTGACCTCATAGGACCCAATTATTCTAGCAATGGGCTTAACCTGATTAATCCCATAAGTCGTATTGGCCACTAGCAATAGCATGCGACTCCTAAAATATCTGGATTATTAATCTCCATAAATAGTCCTATTTCATAATAAGTAATTGCACATCCGATTAAATGACACAATTCCTTCAATTCTAGCCACTGACAACAAATTAAACAATGCTAGACTGTATAGCTAGCTAATGAAACATCAGGAGAAGTACATGAAGCAAAGCTAACTCAATTGCAGATAAAAAAAACATCAAAAGGGAGTCTAAATATGAAGAATTTCAAATTCAAGCTAAACATTGCATTACTCCAGAATTGACACCAAAATTAAAGCAACGCCTGAAGTTTCATCACTTAAGAATAAGATCAAAGCATTGCCAAAAGATGAACCTACATCAGATGACCAATCCAGTTCATCGGCGTCGTCTTCATCATCGTCGTCGTCATAGGCAGAGAGCGTCTGTCTGTAGCGAGATCTCCGATTGGTCTTGAGAATCTTGGCATTGGAATGCGCCAAAGAGGAGACAATCCGGACACTTCCGGCATGAGCTCCGCATGATCGAATTGGGAAGAATTTGGGAAGCCATACGCAGTCGAGAGTGACCGAGAATTTTAATGGGGGAGGTGGTGTTAGGGTGAGGACGGGTAATATCGTCTTTCAATTATTACATTTTTGTTAAAATTGCAAATTGACACCGTACTCTGTTAATGCCTTTGAATTTATTGCTTCATCTCAGCCGGTGGAAGATCAAGGGTGAGATTGGTTTTCATTTCTTATCTTAAGGAAAATTCTCCCTAGAATTCACAAATGATCAAATAAGAATCTCCCTTAAGATAAGAATCCCTTTAAAATAAGCACTTTTTATTTGAACCGTCGATCTGTCTCGATCAAAGGGCTGATATTCATTCTCAAAGTTATACTTCAATTTAAACATGGAGGGGTAATATAGTCTTTTCCTCTTCTATTTGTTTTCTTCTCCCTCTGTCTACTCGATTTAGGGCGATTTCTGGGAGAAATTCGCCGCCCCTTTTCGATCTTCAGTTCACGCATTGGCCATTGTTTTTCCTTCTCAATCTATGCTCCTGTTGTTGTTTTCCCCTCTCTGTCAATTATCGTTGTTGCTTCTTTGAATTCCATCTGGCGGTGCCAAGCAGAAGAAAGCGATGGCCGAAAAGCCAACAAGTCATCCACCTTTCTATGAGGTATGGATCTGAATCACAATTTCCGTGTTTTGTTGATCGATCTTCAGTTTACCCTTCTTCTTCCTCTTCTATGTTCCATCGCTCTCTCCATTCACTTGATCTGCCTTTTTATTCTGTATACTCAAGGGGGGCATGTCGGGTTTTGCTCGCTTAAGAGATTCTAAACTTCTCAGGGATATTACAACCACACAAGTAGAGGAGAAACGCCTCTATAGTGCTATTTCTTCTTCTCCGGTTGTGACTCTCATCCCATGGGGCTTGCTAACAAGAAGACAGGTAACAGGTCATCCTGCTTTCATGGATATGCTCCCAAAAAAATCTAATATCTAGGTTTCTGGAGAGCTTACTACTAGTCGTGACCTGGAACTTCCTTCGAATTTGCTTTGTCATCAGTAAAGAAATTATTCAGTGAGACTGTTGCTGATGAGGTTAGAGATTTGGAGACTAACATGTTCCAGGAGGCATTTAATATACTCCCTCCCTTTTTTATGTTCCCATTTCCTATTTTTGGTGTCCCAATTTGATGTTTCCATTTCCATTTTTAACCACAAATCTTTACCAATATACCCTCATTAAAACCCATTAATTTCCCCCAAAACCACAACAATTCAAAATACAATTTAATTTGGCCCTTGCTAAATACAGCCCGGGCGTTTTCTGAATAACGCCTGGGCCCTCGCGTAACGCGAGTGACACCTACCTCGCAGAACGCGAGGGTGCGTCACCTCGCAGAACGCGAGAGTGTTTTTTCCCTATAAAAGGGGAAAAACCCTACTCGGCCCATTTTTTACATCACACACAATTTTCTACCGCCGCATCTCACCATCTCTCTCGGTTCAAACTAGTTTTTCTTCCTCTTTTCACTACAAATCTCCATATAAAGTATGTTTCTTATACTCTTATGCTTTCTAATGTTGTTTCTAGATGAATATATGTTGTTAGTATAGGAAATTGCATATTATATGATGTTTTGATATTGAATGTTGTTTTAGAAATGGTTGTATAATGGATGAAAGATGATGATTTTGAATTATGGTGGATGAGTGGATGTTGATTTTGAATTATGGTTCATGAATGGTAGTATAATCTCCATATAGGGTTTTTGATTAGGGTTGTTGATTTTATTTAGGGTTTTGATGTTTATTTGGAATGTTGTTTTAGATAGGTATTTTTGCAAAAATATTGAATTTTCGCCTGAAATTCTCGCCGGAAACTGTTGCCGGAAACTCATGATAATGCAAATTGACGCAGAACGCGAGGGTCATGATACTCGCAGAACGCGAGGTCATGACTCTCGCAGAACGCGAGCGTCATGCTGTCGCAGATCAAGACTACTATGATTATAAGCATTGTTGTTGTTTGTATAGATTATGAATTTGATTTAGTATGTAACTATAATTTGGTCAGGTTTGTGATTATACAGATGTCCTATTCCAATCAAGAATCTGATATTTCTGATATTAGTACGGTGTCTAGCATGGGAGACAACTTTGATATGCTTGAACGGGAGAGACGTGAACGGGAGAGACGTGAACGTGAGCGATGTGAACGGGAGAGACAAGAACGTCAAAGGGAGAGAGGGGAACCATCCACTAGACCAAGGATGACCGCACGAGAATACAGGAACCTCTTCAGGCCGTTCAACCCTCGTCGTTAGATCTTTCTTTTGAAAATTTATCGACCTTCTTTGTTTGCTTGTTCCTTTTAATGTTGTTTGTTTAGAATTACTTATTATGTTGAACCTTATTATGTTGCACCTTTGAAGTGTTGAACCTTATTATGTTGCAAGAACTACTTGTTTTTCTTAATAGTGTCTATTTTGTTATTATGTTGACAAATGTTGAACCTTATTATATTTCTTTATTTATATGGTGTGTCATACATATAACGACCTCGTTCGGTTTTCAAACTAGGTTTCACTTCCAAAGGAAGAAATCTTAATTTCAAGTTACACACATAATCAAATAGACATTATAAGGATTGAAACAAAGTTTCATTCCATTTCGATAAAGTTTCGATGACGTTTTTGCCGAATTGGGCTTTATCGCCTTAATAAAGACACTAAAAATGTGTTATTTTGCACACTTAACTACAATGCTTCTGTTAATACGCTTTAATGTGCATCCTCGCGTTTCCTAAATAACGCACCCTCGCAGAACGCGAGGGTGCGTCATCTCGCAGAACGCGAGGGTGTTTTTTCCCTATAAAAGGGGAAAAACCCTACTCAGCCCATTTTTTACATCACACACAATTTTCTACCGCCGCCTCTCACCATCTCTCTCAATTTCAACCTACTTCTTCTTCCTCTTTTCAATTCAAATCTCCATATAAGGTATGTTTCTAATACTCTTATGCTTTCTAATGTTGTTTTTAGATGAATATATGTTGTTAGTATAGAAAATTGCATATTATATGATGTTTTGATATTGAATGTTGATTTACAAATGGTTGTATAATGGATGAAAGATGATGATTTTGAATTATGGTTGATGAGTGGATGTTGTTTTATGTTGAAATTCATTAGGGTTAGGGTTTTTGATTAGGGTTGTTGATTTTATTGAGGGTTTTGATGTTTATTTGGTAATTTACTTAAATTGATAGGTATTTTAGCTAAAATACCTATCAATTTCCGCCGGAAACTGAAGAAAGTGCAAATTCACGCAGAACGCTACATCCCTCGCGTTCTGCGAGAGTCATGTCCTTCGCAGAACGCGAGGAGTTGCCATAACTGGCAATTCTGTTTGTTCTGCAGAATATATGTTTGTGTTTTTTGGTTGTTTGTTCTGTTTTCTGATTTTATTTTCTGCGTTCGTTTATTTATTGATTTTACTTTGTATTGTTTTAGGCAATGTATCGTCCTGGTCGTTCGACTCGTCGGAGAAACAGAGATGCTGTTAGGGAAGAACCCCCGGTTGAAAAACCAAAGGGGAAGGGGAAAGCAAAGAAGAGTCACCCCGTACAACTCTTCCCAGAGGGACTCCCCGACGTTGAAGAACGTCCCAATCCCAATTGGTCCCAAGGAAGTTATTCAACTGGACAACCGCGTAGTAGTTGGGAGTCATACCCAGTTGGCTGGGATCTTGTTTCCCAAGATAGTTATTCTACTGGACAACCGGGTTGCTGGGACCATTTTTTTGAACATAATGCACTTATGGATGTCGGACAGGGGTGGGCGGGAGGCAGTTGGGGCGGTGGAGAAGGGATGGCTGGACAAAGTTGGGGCGGTGGATATGCCGAGGGAAGTGGACAAGCTGGTTCTTCTTCATACAATCAAGCCCCAGAACCGATGGAAGCAGAAATGGAGGATGAATTTTTTGGGGATGAAGAAGAGGAACAAGAACAAGGAGGTGATGATGTTGAAGAAGAAGAAGAAGAAGAAGAAGAAGAAGAAGAAGAAGAAGAAGTGGTCGAGAAACCCAAAAGAAAGAGGAAGTCCAAGAAGAATGAGCCAAAGTATGATCCTGAGCTCACTCATGCCACACCTGGCGGTCCAGAAGATCCCGAGTTGCTTAAGGGATTTGAAGCACATGTGGCGTTCCACATCCAGAAAGGGGAGGTAATTTAATTATTTATTGATTTTCTGCATTTTTAATACATTGCACATATTCTGCAGAATTATCAGAAAATGCAAGTTATGTGCATCTTCTCGCAGAACGCGAGGAGTGGCACACTCGCAGAACGCGAGGGTGTCACTCCTCGCAGAACGCGAGAAAATGCACAATTCTGCAGAAACTGATAATTCTGCAGAAACTGTATTTTTTGAAAATTTGGTCTGCAGTGTGTAATTTTTGTATTTTTCTGCAGTTGAAAGGTCCGATGAAGGCACAACAAAGGACAAAGCAAAACAGTGATTGGCCATTGGACAACAATGACTGGTCAGAGATTCCCGGTGCAGTTGGACTGTCAGATCTACCTGACATGATGTACGACGCCCAAATGCCACTATGTATGTCAAATCTCGCTCCCTTCCGACCACGAGAAGACGAGTAGCCTTTCGTTTTGTGTTTTGGATTGTGTTTTGGATTGCTTTCTTAGGTGTTTTGTTGCGTGGATAATTTTGTTGGATTATGTTTAGGGATATGTTGGTGTTGCTTCAATTCTGTTCGTTTTTTGCATAACCTCGCAGAACGCGAGGTGTACACCACTCGCAGAACGCGAGACGAACCTATAGGATACAGGGTGCTCCCAGTTGAGATGCACGGTCTGTGGCATGGTTGGTGTCACTCGCGGAACGCGAGTGACACCTACCTCGCAGAACGCGAGGAATGGGCAGTTTTCCTCCTGTTTAAGAATTTAAAAAACCATCTCCAGTTCAACATTACATTACAAATTCAGCGAATAAAACATAACTTCAACATTACATTTCAAAGGCGGCACATCGATGTGACACAAGATCGTGCAAAGAAAAAGCATCTCTTTCAGCGTTTCGCCACCAAGGAGTAAACACATGAGGTAATGGGCAGTTTTCTTCAAGACGCAACTACAAGAAAACAACAACGTTAGGAAGTTGCATATTAGATAGTAATTCATAAGTAGATCCAAAAACTTACCGGAACAAAATGTCTCTCACTCTGAATATAGAATAAGCAGAACGTCGGAAGTGTGTCACCATCTTCTAACCAAGTAGGACGTTGTAGAGGAAGGTAAGTGTAGTTAGCATTTTTTCCCACCGTTACGAACACTATGTTGAATGTGGATGCCACAAGGCATCCCATTTCCGGGGTAGCTAGCCAGTGATCTTCTGGAGCCCTTCCTATTCCTTCCCATGTAAGTTGGTGTAAAGCGCTCTCCAAAGTTGGTTGTTGTGGAGGTCCAATCCAAGTTCCTTGAACTAGGTGCCAAATCTCTTTGACCTTAGCTATCATCAAATCTCTTACTTCTCTCCATAAGTGTTGGTTGTCATGCAATTCATGAGCTATTGCTCTAAATCCACAATTTCCATCTCCATTTACCTCAAACCAACCATTCACATGGGTGCGCATTGACGCGGGTATGTGAGACTTGTACTTGCCAATCACCTTAATCTTTGGTTTCTTGAATGTTTCAGAATTAGAAGCATTTTTTTGCTTCTTTGGGGGTGTTTCTTCCAAATCTCTAGCATCCATCTCAACATTAGTGTGCTCCCATGCAGACGGTCTTCTTTGTGTTGACCTAGGTTGTTTGTTAGGAGCTCCGACTGGACGACCTCCGGTGTGCTTTGAAATAGCCGGCTCTTTTAGAGGAGTATTGACTTTCCCAATGTCTAAAACAGTTTGTGCACACTTTTCTTGATCATGGGGGCACAATTTCGGAAACGTTTCCTCATAGAAAGTCTGAAAAAGACGTCTTGCCACCTTACTCTTAACTTCCAGTATGCCGGGAACATCAACTTCTTCCAAACTCAAAGTACTCCAGAAAGGGTGCAACTCTGATACTCTTAGTGGTCTTTGCTCCTTCCAATGTCTTACAATCTGATGAACACACATCAACCCATCTCTAATCTTGATCCCGCAGCTACAAAACATATTAAAGTGCGCACCTAATCTCTCCCCCTTCGTGTATTCCTTAAGCAAAAATTCTATGCATTTGTAAGAGACTTTGAACTTCAAGACTTTAAACAAGTCCGCCCCTTCAACAACTGTGAAGCTCTTATTCAAACTCTCGGTGAAAGACACAGTAATCTCCTTAAGTTGGTTCTCCGCCATTGTTTTTTATTCTTTGAACATTGTGTCTAGCCTAGCATTTCCACTTGACAAGTATGACTTAAGACATGAATGTGCTCCTTCAACTCTAAAATGTTCGAAAAACAATAAAATGCAAATACAAATCAGAACCTGTGGATCCTTCTGTAATGTGCAACTCCTCGCGTTCTGCGAGGTCTGTCCACCTCGCGTTCTGCGAGGTCTGTCCACCTCGCGTTCTGCGAGTTCATTGATTGTTCCAGGATCTTTGCATTCGAAAATGCATCAACACTGAATCAAGGAATTTACTCGCGTTCTGCGAGGGGGTATGCCCTCGCGTTCTGCGAGGTGTGAATTACAAAAGCTCTTTTTATCATATGTAGAAGGTAGACATAAATAACAGAACATACCTGTTTGTCGTGTTATTCCCGAGAGTGAAGACATTATCCGTCCATGCTGAAACAAGTCTTTCTTTGTAACGGTTTAGCCAATTCGTTCTCACGTACTTCAATACGGTTGGATAAGCTCGCCATTCGTCCTCAAGTTTCTTCAAAGTACTCTTGTAATCTTCTTCAGTGGTTTGTTCGAACACGTTATAATAATCATTTGAAATATGAACCCCCAATGCTTGTGTGCCCATAGCTATCTTCGCTCTCGCCTCTATGTTCTTCCTTACATGTCGCCTACATAAGAGAAACTTTGCATTTGGCCATAACTTGTCTGTTGCATTCATAAGAGCCATCTCACGGTCAGTGACGAAGCAAGTAGGCGATGCTCCTATTCTCAAATACATCGTCTGCAGCTGCTGCAACGCCCATAAATAACTATCCTCGCTCTCAGCCTCTAACCATACTCCGCACACAACAAAATTCTTCCATGTAGAAGTCAAACCGACTATCTCCAGGAAGGGAACATTGTACCTTAAACCAAAATACAGTAAGATAAATACAACATAAAAACAGAATGATAAATACTTACCTGTTCGTGCTATAAGTCGAGTCCATCAAAAGGACATATGGAAACGCCTTTAAGAGTTTCATTGATTCGGGGCTAGCAAACAACAAGTCACCTATTATCGAAGGATTCGTTGCACTTGGCCTATACTCCATGAAGTAGTTGCTCTCTTTGCATTGGTGAAAGAATTCTTGAACCACGGTTCTACCTTCCATTTCCTCTTCCCTTATATGTCTTACCAAATTGTACACTTGGTTCTTCTTTGTGCAACTTCCGGGATCCTTGTTTATCTCAGTGTAAATCTGATTTGGAGAACAATGTGAAAGTACCATCTCACGAACCTTTTTCTTTTGATCCGGGGTTGGCCTCCCAGCAAATGCATTCCCGACCAAACTATCTCCAATAGGATGGTTGTGCAAACCACAAACAACCACTAATCTCCAATTCTCTTCAACCCGGTTGTCCATGAGCTTCAACTGAAATTTACACCCCGTTTTCTTGCTCTTTGTGTTTGATCTAACACCGACACCTTTAGGCCTATGGCTTCCTCCTTTCTCACAAATGATTTGAATCTTACCACTTTGCCCCGGTTTAGATGGTACACTCCTTCCAATAGAGATCATAAACTTGTGTTGCTTTGCAACATTCAAAGCCCACAAATGACCGATCTCCTTAGAGGCAAACACTTGCTCCGTAGTGAAATATTCTGAATAATCCCTAGAAACAACCTCTTCCTCACATACGGGACTATCAAACTTTGGTGCAGTGCGTAAAGAGGGAAGAAAACACATCTCCTCTCCTACGTTTGTTGGTGGGTTAGCAAATTGTGAATCAAACGCATCATAGCTTGATGACACCTCATATGTACATGGCAATTCATAAGTAGATGGCACGGGCAATTCATAAGTAGATGGCACGGGCAACTCATAAGTAGATGGCACAGGCAATTCATATGTAGATGGCACATGTTGTTCATATAAAGATGGTTGATGATAATATCCAAAGTGGTCAATCCCTAAATCAAATGACGGTGGCGAACATGGCCTTGTATTCCGGGAGGGGTAGTTGTAGTCATTCAACTGGTTTTGAAGTTTTAAGGTTTTGAAAATGGGTTTTAATGGAGGGTGAAAGAGGTGAAAGATGATAAAAAGAGGTGTTAGGGTAGGGTTAATAGGTGTTACGGATTACTTAAAATAAGGGGTAGTTATTATAGTTAGGTGGGGACAAGACATGTAGTAATGGCGCACAACAACGTCCATCTGACATGCTAATCTCGCGTTCTGCGAGGGACGTGACACTCGCGTTCTGCGAGGACACGTGCACTCGCGGAACGCGAGATTAGCATGCATGTAATTAACCTAATTTTTTGTTAATCTCGCGTAACGCGAGTGTATGTGTCCTCGCAGAACGCGAGTGACCCGACGTTGTTTGAATAAAGCACCGGGCTGTATATAAGAACCGTGTTTAATTTTTCTCTCTCTCATTATTTTCTCACTCAATCTTAACCCTTCAATTTCTCATCTCTCACCAAGGAAAATGAGAATATAATTAAGGGACGGAGGGAGTACCTTTTTAGGTGGATTTCCGAGCTTGTAGTGCATCATGTCATTTATGCTTTATTTTCTATATCTTGTAGTACATCAGATTTCACCGTCTCAACCGAATCGATGCAACTTTCATATGACTTCAGAAGAAGCTGTGTGCCAACAAACTTGTTGTGATTCAATTACACCTTTATGCTTAGGGAGGCTTGCAGGTGAACTTCTTTTGTCTATTATTAGGTGATACTAGGTTCATCATGGTTTGTGCATAGGTTTAGAGAACTATGGAAGCAGGTTCATGATGATAAGCAAATTGTATGGATACAGTACATAATTGGTACTCTAAGATTATAGAGAAAATGAACTTTTGAATGAGCTGAGCATTCACAAAATGTTGGATTGTACAAATTGGATAGTGATTTTCTTGTCGGACATAATACCTCAGAATTTGATCTGGATATTCTCCTTCACAGAGCCCAGGTTTGTAAATTGTAACAGTCCACTCTTAGTTACTTGACCATTTTGTACAAAATTGGTTCTATGATATATGCCCAGGTTTGCTCTTTTTTCTTTTGTAAAGGAAAATGACAGCATGAAAGTTAATTGGAATGTATATGGTATTTAGGGTGCTAGAGCACAAAGAGTAGAGTATCTTCTATTACATGCTTTTCATGAGAAGACGTACATCGTCCCGGACAAATATTCTTTACATATGCTGCTGAATATATTGCCTGACTATCTAAACGTTACATAAAATGAGATTCTGAGTGGTCAGTGGAACATTAACTGAATGAATTGTGTGTGCAAAAGTATTCTGTACGTAGAGGAAGAGAGACCTTGTGTGATAAATATTAAGCTCCATAGCTGTGTTATATTTTCATCTTGTTCAGTGTCTTTTGTTCTATGGCATAGGCTTGTCACTACAGGTTACTTAACTTATGTGGGGTACTTAACTTGATATCTCTATGAAATCTAGGTAAATGAAGAACTCCTTGAGTTGATCAAGGCATCAGAATCTAAAACGAGCCCACTTGATTGGACAAATCTGCTAGACAGAAGCGTTGGAGGTGCGTTAGTCCTCTATTCTCATGGCCTGTCTAACAATAAGGTAATAGATCTTTTGACTTTTTCCCCTAATGTGTGATCTTCATCGGGTTGTATGACAAGCCGAGACCGCTCAAAATTCTTGCTTAACATTTTTTTGAACCTTATAATCTACATAAAATCTTTACATAGTAGCAGTATTGTATTAACATTGAAAGTATTGAAGAAAGTGGATAGGCTCTTTAGAATTAGAACCCACAATTACAAATAATGAACTTACAGAGATAAATCTTGAACCTGCAGGTATAAATCATGAACCTAGCTCTCTTCTTCGACTCCGACGCCGGCGATCTAGTCGTTGGTAACCTCTCTAAATTCCCGTTTTAAATTAGTTTCGTAGTTGATTCGATTGAGAAACTGATAACCCTAACTCTTACTTTGGTGTTTCAAATCTTCAAATTTATTCGAGGCTTGCATACCTGCAAGTTTCATATCTTCGGAGTTCCAATCATGTTGGCTTATGCTCTTGAAGATGGTGATTTTCCTGCCTCTCCGAAGATCTCGGAATTAGGTTCAAAGATAGCATTTGGAACGAGGTTTTGGTCATCTATGCAACAATATGTTGCCTTCCGATGATCTTCTTGGGATTTATTTTCAGTTGCACACTCGGTCAAATGTTCATGAGCCTCGCTGTCCTCATGATTCTCAGGAGGAGTGAAAGGAGATTAGATCAATAATTTGGACTAGGACTTGTTTCAAGCTTTGAACATGGACTGCTCTGTTCTCCCCCTTACTTCCTCATTCCCTAATTGAGTGGAGGTTTGTGTTTCCATATGAGTTTGCTGAATTTCAATCATTTCTCTAGATTAAAACTGATTCTTGCAGTAGAGTGATGGTTAGTGTGCTTAGTTTAATGGTATATGTTGATTCTGGAAATTATTTGTCTTTTGAGTTAAAAGAGCTTGACCTACTATTTCTATGGGTGGCTTACTCCTCTGAGTAACTTGAATTTACAGTATATAACAAAATGAAAAGGCTAGGAATAACTTATAAAGTTAGTTACAACAAACACTAATATTTTCAAGTTCTCACAGTTCTAAATATGGAGTGATCCAGCCTTGCATGGTTTGGGCTGTCCTATTGGGCTCTTGGCACTCAAGCCCAAGCTCGCCCAAACACTAGCCCAACCCTAGCCGCCGCCTCCTTTGTTTGCCCTAGGTTTAGTCGTCTCTTTTGCATTGTTTTCCCTTTATAAGGTTGCAGCCTCCATCCTTGTAATCTCACGTTTAGTATTGAATTCAAGAACCTTTGTTGAGACGAGTTTTCCTCCATCTTCTTGAACTAGGCGTCACTAATCCTACGGGCTCTGTCTTCTCATCTCCTTCACCATATCTTCTAACCTCTTTCGTCTACATCCCTAGCCAAAAGTTCTCATATCTTCTAGCCTCTTTCGTCTACATCCCTAGCCAAAAGTTCTCATATCTTCTAGTCTCTTTCGTCTACATCTCTAGCCAAAAGTTCTCATATCTTCTAGCCTCTTTCCTCTACATCTCTAGCCAAAACTTCCTTTCGTTTGAGTGTCCCTCAATCACCATAGCCGAATCCTTCACAAACCTAGCTTGTCGAGTTTACTCTTCATTCATATCCCAATTCGTCAAGGAAACTTGACGTCTATATCAAATCCTTCCGCTGCATACTCCCATATCGACCTTCATCCCCCTCAAAAGACATCCACCAAAACACTTCCAAGGTTTCAGTCGAAGATCCTCGAGCGCTATTGACTTTTCGGAGACCAGGCGCGCATCAAGTGGTTTGAGTACGTAGTCTAATAAATAGCTATTGGCATACGCCCTCTTTTCGACAAGCACTAGTAATTCAGGTTTGTGACAAGAGATGAGACACTCAACATGATCTTCTATGAGATTCTTGTCTAATGAACCTACAAGAGTAAACCTATGACCCTGTAGGTATAAACTTGTGAACCTGCAAGTATAAACTTATGAACCCGCACTATAAAATTAATGAACTTGGTAAAGTCATGAAATTACAAGTGTTTACCAAGGAACATTCAAGTGAAAACTAGTGAATCCGCAAGTGAAAACTAATGAACCTGTATATAAAAGTTCATGAAAAAATAACAAAAACCGGGCGAAAACACCCTAAATTACCTCACGTATTGTGTTCATCTATGAACAAGTAAAACTATCGGTATGAACCACAAAGCTGTCAACATTAACCTACACGAGTATTGATATGATCCTACAAAGACTATGAACACGAACTCTAAGGCCTTTTAGTGCAATGTGTTCATAACAAAAAAAAAATCAGGTGAAAAAAAATCATGAACCTACAGGACTATCGACATAAACCTACACTACTATCAAAATGAACTGAAGGCCTTTTAGTTCAATATGTTCATAACAAAGAAAATCGGGGTAAAAAATCCATGAACTTGCAAGGTTGTCGACATGAACCTACAAGGATGTTGCCATGAACCTACACGACTATCAACATGAACCTAGTGTCTTTTAGTTCATTGCGTTCATTAAAATAAATAAATTAGGCTAAATGAACCTGCAAGACTATCATCATGAACCTATAAGGCTATCGACATGAACCTACACGACTATCGACATAAATCTAAGGCATTTAGTTCATTAAAGAATAAATTAGGCTAAATGAACCTGCAAGACTATTAGGATGAACCTGTAAGGCTATCGACATGAACCTATACGACTATCAACATGAAGCTAGTGTCTTTTAGTTTAATTTTTTCATTAAAAAAATTAGGCTAAATGTACCTGCAAAACTACGAGCATGAACCTGAAAGATTATCGACATGAACCTAATACATTTTAGTTCAATGTTTTACTAATAAACAAAACCGGGTTAAAAATATCAGTGAACCTGCAATGCTATCGACATGAACCTAGTTCACGTATGCGATGAACCTAGTTCACGTATGCGATGAACCTAGTTCACGTATGCGATGTATGAGATGAACCTAGTTCATATATGCGATGAACCCAGTTCATATATGCGAGGAACCCAGTTCATATACGATGAACCTAGTTCATATGCGATGAACCTAGTTCATATATGCGATGAACCTTATCCCTTCAAGTGGCCTACCCGATTTCCAAGCGGGTTCATTAATTTTTTTCCAGGTTCATTAAATTTCTTTTTTGATGGTTACATTTTAACTTGTACGTTTTAACATCTAGTTCATAATTTTAACTTGCAAGTTCACGAGTTTTAATTTATGGGTTCATTGAATCGAACTTGCGAGTTCATGAATTTTCTTAATTAATGATTTTTTTCTTCGTGCAGGTTCATGAGTTTTGTCGTATGGGTTCATCTCCCGTTTATATAGCCTCACAATTCTTACGAAAGTTTAGATTAAAGGTTCATAAAGATTTTTTAATCTCAGGCTCATAGCGTTCACAATTCATGAAGCTACGTTTTAATATTTACGAATGTTTATATTAAAGGTTCAACTTATAATTAACGGTTCATGATTTTTAATTTGTTTCACTTGCTTTTTAAACTTTTCTCATATCCACCATTTTTCCATCTTAGTATCGTCCATAAACCTCGATGTATAATTTCATGAACCTACCGCTACACTGCTATGAACCTAACCACTTTCTTTCGAATTTTTGTTCCACATTAACGGAATTTTTTTATGCGTATTCATCATTTTTAACTTACTGGTTCATTAGTTTTTTCTTATGGGTTCATGAGATTTTTTCATGCGGGTTCATCATTATTTACTTTTAGGTTCATCAGTTTTGTTGTATGTGTTCATAGGATTTTATATATCAGTTCATCAAGATTAGTTTGCATATTCATTAGTTTTTTACTTATGCGACTTTATAATATCGATTCCATGATGTTTTAAAGAGGTTCACCAATTTATAGTAGAGGTTCATTGATTTTTTATATTAAGATTTTATAATACAGTGAATCTTTTATTGAAAGATTATGAACATAAGTAATTAAAAATTACATGAATGCAATAGGTGCAATCCAAACGAATAAAAAACAATACAAGTTCATTGGTTTACGCTTACAAGTTCATCAATTTAGTCATAAAAGCTCAGTGAAGTTCATACAATTAAAAGTTTCAAATAAGTACAAAACGAGGTTCATAGAAGTACAAACTGAAGTTCATACATTTAGTATATAAGGTTCAAGTAATTTTAAGAATAGGTTCAACATTCCTATAATTCTAGGTTCACAGGTCGCAGGTTCATAAGTAATACACTAACACAAGTTAATGATTTACTCATTAAAACAAGATGATATAGATTGAATGATTTAATCATACATGTTCAATGATTTAGTAATATAGGTTCATTGATTTACACGTACATTTTAATTTATGAACCTCCATTTTTAGCTATTGGGAACCTATGTTTTGAACCTCTGTTTTTCTTCTTCTTGATAGTGTGTTGGCTTTCTATTTCATTTGTGTTAGGGCTCTCGTGATTATGTGTCCATGTAATTTGACAAGGCAAAAGAAAATATATTGTATCGAATAGAGAAATGAACCTGCATACAAACTATTGTGAACTTGCATCCAAAATACTATGAACTTTTCATTATTTATCTTGCTAAACTAAATTCTTATTAATTGCTCCATGAACCTCGAACTAAGAACCAAGGAACTTATCTCATTGATGCCAAGTACTTTAAGCCTTTGGAGATTGATAAAGAGGACGATGAGTGAAGAAGAGTTTGTGTTGTAATATTTAGTTTTTGCAACATTTGAATAAAAAAGGCATAAAAATCAACAGAATCTGACAGAATTTATTTACATCCCAACTTAAAAGAACAACTCTTGAGTCTAATCTCAAACTCTCAATAGAACAACTCTTCCTCTCTAGTCCCTACAACAATCCGAAATCTCAAACTCCTAATAAATCTTTCTGGGTTCAGTAGTTAGACTAAACCGAATTCAAACAATGGATCATAGTGCAAATCACCCACATTCATTGGCAGATCAACACACTTGAACCAGGTGCGAGCTACCTTATTAGTGAACCTGAAATCACCAAAAAGAACATCAGCCACGCCCTGACCTTCACTTCCAGGAAGCCAGGGAGATACCAGAGCACCAATGGTGGGGAGATAAGGCTGAATCACAACAGGCCTACCAGAGATGATCACAACCACACATTTCACGGTGCCACCACACACATTCTTGATGGTGCTGATTCCAGGCTCGGATATGGTCAAGTTGTTGCTATCACCAAATGTTTCTCCATAGGGCGGCTCACCAACTACAACAATGGCGTATGAGAAGCCTCCTGAGTTGACAAAGTTGGCATCTGGGTTTTCGTTGAAGATCACTTGGGTTGATGGGTCGACTGTGTTTTTAATGGCGGTTAGAACTGTGGTCCCGCTTGTGAGGTCGTTTCCATTGACGCCTTGCCATTCGATTGTCCAGTCACCACATTGGTTGCCCAAATTGTCAGTATGAGATCCAGCAACGAGGATTTTTGGTGCTTTCTTGGAAAGTGGAAGCAATGGCGTTTTTTTGTGAGCTGACTTCCCGTTCTTGAGAAGAACAAGAGATTTTCTAACAACTTCTCTTGCTATTTCTCTGTGTTTCTGCTCAAAATGAAGAATAGATTCTAAGATTAGAAAGTGCAGAAGTCATTTGACATTGTCTCAGTTTTAGGAGGATGCACACCTGGTTACTAAGTTGGCTGGCAAGGCTGAGATCAGCATACGGGTTCTTGAATAACCCCATGATGAACTTCACTCGAAGGGTTCTTCTGACAGCATACGGGTTCTAAAGTGCTCTATTTTAACCTGAAAGTCATCAACAAACAAAGTCTTAAGTCTTAAATGGAAGCAGAAAACTAGATGAAAGTGAAAAACTGTCAAAAACTAGATGAAAATGTATAAAATGAGCTCAAATGTGCATTTTGAATCTATGGGAGATGAAACACAAAACTATAGGAGATGAAACAGTTGCAACTAGTAATTGTTTAAGCAATATCTACAAGTTGCAACCAGTAAGAGTGTAAATCACACTGAACAACAAGTTTAAAGTCATGAACTTGGAAGAAAAAAAATTATGAACCTCCAATCTTATCGTACTATGAACCTACATTCAGTATTCATGAACCTAAACCATTGTCAAACAAACATAAACCTGTAAATATACTAACAGGAATGCAACCAATCAGTACCATCAACAAGCATATTGCATAGAACTAGTGAACTATACCCTAGATCCCAATACCTCAAATAGAAAATTGTGAACTACACAAATTGATACAGACTGCATGAAATATGTATAACTTGTAGAAGAATGGACTCATTAGGGCGAGGATATGAGAACTTAACTTCATTCATACTGAGCCACTTTTTAGGGACTTGTAGATAAGCTTCCTTTTCCCAGTTTTCATTGTTGATCGATCTCTAGCCTAGGGTTTATCAGGAACATAAAAAGAGTTGATCAGCGTAACACTTATATACTAGATAATTGATTAACATTACTACGAATGCCAGGTGCAATTCAAAAGAACTACAAGTTAATTGATGTACTCGTATAGGTTCAATAAATTATTCATACAGGTACAACCATCACTACGAATGTCAGGTAATTTCACTTTCAGGTTCACAACAATGGAAAAGCTTGAATTCAAATATAAGAAGGCAGCATCAAGGTACATATTATTAGCTAATAGATTACAACATTTTGATGTGGCTAAAACCTACCCGCAAGTTTACGGGGTCAGTTGTAGTAGTCAAGTGTTGATCCCACAGATACCAATGTAATATTAATTAGAACGCTATCAGTGAATTAGGTCGAAAAGATATTGATAAGGACGAACCAAGTTAACTAAGAATAACAAAGAAAACAGATAAAGATATATGGATAAATGTGTCTAAGGTAAGGATCACCGCAACAATGCTTCTAGTAAATAAAATCACACTCTGCCTGAATCTAGGGTAATCTATTAACTCCTTTCAGACGATAGTAAAAGTGTTTGAACTAACTAACAATCCCTGTCGCGCAGAGCTAATCTCATTCAAACCCATTAACGCTCTTAGAGTGTAGGAATAAACTGAAATAACATTCGCTGTCGCGCTCCGCTAAATCAATCTAAACCTAGAACATCTATGATGACTTAGTATCCTCAAGAGTAATTAAGCCGCTTTCGCACAAATAACACCCGGGTTCAATTCCTAGGATTCCGGTAAGAGTTATCACCTTTCAATCTCAAACTTTATCTGACTACATATTAGCGTTTTCACCTTTCAGTCTCAAACCCTAATATGATCCAATCAGCCTAAGCTAGAACGGGCATAAAGCATCTCAGAACGAATCAAATAATATTTAAATTCAGGCTAACATATAATTCAATCACATACGCATTGTCCGGATCACCATAACCTTAGAACTAGGAATTTAGTCATACATGACTGAAGACATATTCAAAAGATTTATACTAGCAATCAACATATACGAATTATTCAATAAACGTAGGAGATAAGAAAACTTAGTCTCAATGATAAAAATAATCCGAGTTGACAAATGCTAGAACGGTGTTTACGAATCAAACGAAGGCACAAAACTCCGTCTTGAAAAAACTTGTCTTCGGTGCAACTCCCTATAAACAGGAGAACAAAACTAAAACCTACAAAACTAGCACGATGATAATCAAACAAAGCCTCTCCACTCCCCTCATCATCTCCCTGCAGTCTCCTCGTATGCCCCTCTCTATGAATTCTTGCGGGCCGCCCATATTGCAAAGCATCATCAACAATTAATTAGCACAATAGAGAATGGGCCGGCCCACCAATTATTTAGTGTACTTCATGTCTTCCCACCTGCTGCTCATACCTCACGTGGGTCAGCCCAACCTTGAAAGTCAAGCTCATCCACACATTACGTCACCAAAGTCAAAGTTGTCTTTGCACCATCTATATCTATCTATCTATATATAAAAGTTAGAGGGAGACTCATGTGAGGGCATGATATATGGTGAGGACATGCCGACAGATCTCGTCCCTTAGATTAATTAGTGTACGGTTGAGATTAAAAGGGGAAAATAATCATGTGTTATGCACGCACATGAAATTGGTTAAAAGGGGCGGTGGAACTTAGAAAAATTAAAGATTTTTTAAGGGTAAACTTGTCTTTCTACGACACAAACATAACAGGAAGAACAAAGGGCGAGATCCCAAAATCAAAGAGACCGGATCTCATTCCATCTGCAACGCTTGATTTCTTCCACTTTCCACTCCCATGGAGGAGACCGGATCATTCCTAGATACTAGTCTCCGTCCCGACTCCAACACCGTCGTTCCTGCCCACCGCCTTCTTCATGGTCCGTCTGAACCCTAGATATTTGTTGTCGTTGACCAGCGACGACAACGTCGGGGTTCTCTTCCCAGCAGAAGCCTCCGACCCCAGCAACAACAGATTTCCTCTCCCTTCGTTTCTCCTTCTTTGAATTTCAATCCTAAATGCCACCGCACATTCTCCGATATGTGTAGAACATTCGGATTTCAACCCTAATTTGTCGCCTCTCTGATAAAAATTAAATGAAGTTCCGCACGACGTCGCGTGAGGAGAAAGAATCTAAGAATTCGAAGATTGAGATGGATTCTTAAAAGTCAGTGGCTACTGGATCGGAGGAGAAGAAACGTAATTTTTGTAGAGGTAAAGCTTTAACCCTTATACTGAACTAATTGTATCTCAAAGGATCAGTCTTTTGAGACTAAACCCTAATTTTACAAGAGTCTAGTTCTGATTCAATCTTGACGATGAAGGCACCCACAATAACATTGCTTCAGATCCTGTTTTCAGGTTCATATATTGACAAAGGAAGCATTACTCATGCTGCTGTGACTACCGTGAGTTTCTTTTCTAGTGTTAGGAAATTTATCCGGTTTTCTGGGTCTATCCCGGTTGATATAGGACTCTGCTCAGATTTGCATGAAGTTGATCTTAGGAAGAATGAGTTTACTGGAGGGATACCAAACTCACTTAAGAAGCTAAATTCATTAACCCTCTTAGACTTATAAACAATAAGTTGAAAGGAGAGTTTCCACAATGGACAGGGAATCTAACAAGCTTGGTGTTCATAGATGTGTCAAAAAATGCCTTAAGAGGATAAGTTCCACTGGAAATTGGTAATCTCAGATCACTTGAAATTTTGGTGTTGTCTAACAATGCTTTTGGTGGAAGCTTACCACATGAATTATTCAGCATGGGACTGCAGCAGATGGATTTGTCGTGGAATAAATTCTCAGGCTCAATACCACCTGGATCAAGTCGATTATTCGAGTCTTTACTCGTCATGGATTTGTTAGTAAATAATCTTAGAGGCAACATACTGTCGCAAATGGAGTTGTTTACATACTTGGGATACTTGAATTTTTCTTGGAACAATCTTAACTCGAGGATACCGCCAGAACTCGGGTACTTGCAGAAGGTTAGGGTCTTGGATCTTCGGTATAGCGCACTATATGGGTCTCTTCCTGGAGATTTATGTGATTCAGGTACCTTGAATGTGCTTCAGCTTGATGGAAACTCATTGACTGGTCTAATTCCTACACAGATTGGGAACTGTTCAGCTCTCAAGCTATTGTAAGTTTCCTAATATAGCAATGTTGATAATCTCTTACACAATCTAGTCTCATTTTGTATGCTATTTTTAGAATCATACTTAGTTTTATGGCATTTTCGGGTAATACTCAACTTGTTAATTAATATTTGCAGTATTAAGACGAGGACCATGGTTGCTTTATACTCGTTTCAGATAGTGATCTCGTTGCATCTGTAGATATGCGAGGGTAGCTGGCTTGAAGGTATTAGAATTTTCTCTTCTAGTTAAGTTTAAGTTTGTCTAATTTGGATATTAACCCTGTTAATGAATTTTTCACAGGGCTTAAGATTGCATTTGGATTACTCGGGAACACGAGGAAGTAGTAAACGCTCGGGAGGATTAAAGCTAGATCACGCCAAGCTGATGCCAGTTGGGCTACAACGTACACCTCTGTTGCAGCGGGTGCTGCATTAGTTGCTGGATTGGGCATGCTTGCATTTCTCACAAAACTCTCTGAATCTGGAATACCTCTGAGCAAACTATCCAATTCCTCCCAGAAACACCTTTTCTCTTCCGCCCCTAGACCCGCATGAGGGGCATAGGCGCTAATGACATGGAGAATAATGCCACCAACCACCACTTTGACTTCCATCAGATGATCACTAATGCGTTGAACACCAACCACATGGTCTCTCAGCTTCTCCCCGAGAAGAATACCCACACCATTCTTCCTACCGCAAGAGCCTGAAAACCACAACTTCCATCCATCAAAAATCTGAGTGGCCCTAGAGTCGCTTCCCTTACACTTAGACTCTTGCACACAAGCTATGTCTATATGCCGAAAACGCAGGATTTTAACGAGCTCGATGGATTTGTCGGTCAACGTCCCCACATTCCACGAACCTAGTCTCAACTTAGAGACCTTCCTCCGACCCCGAACCTCCGAAAGCAGAGATGAACCTGACATTAATACTCACAAAGACACAACAACGACTTGACATTAATACTCCGAAAGCAGAGATGAACCTAAAACCCTATATAGGGTTTATAAGGTTGACATATAAAATGAAATAATTAATAAAAGTATTTCCTAAAATGACAAAAACGACTTGAAATAAATAATCCCGGAAATTATCGAAAAACGAACAAATTTCAAAAAGTTTTCAGCTCCGTAAACGTGATCGCGGTCAAGAAAACGCGGTCGCGGTTTTATCCCTGAGGCTATGGCTTTTTGGGAATAAAAGAACGCAAACAGAAATGGACGAGGACGTGGGTAACCGCGGTTGCGGTTTTGTCTCTGCGCGAATCCTCGTCTTCGTCTGGGTCTGCCTTGTCTCGAACTCCAACAAAAAACACAGTCCTTATAGATGATTCCAAGATATCCTCTGTATAAGCTCTTTAGATAGACCTATACAAATAAGGGTATGGGCAGGGCCAGGGCAAGGCCAAAATGAAATTTTTGCTCGTATGACTGGGCAGCGCTAAGCCCGCTCGATTCAAACGGGCAGGAATTTTTGTCTGAGCCCGTCCAGAAGACTGGGCAGGGTAGCCCGTAGGGCGGCCCGGTAAAAATTTATATATTTAATGTCATATTACCAACAAAGTCGGCATCAATATTCAATAACTTATAAATTAAGCATGGAGTAAGGAAATCTCGGTAAAAATTCAGAACAAACATACCGGACATTGAATTTAAGAGTTGTCGTGAGAGTTTGCAGCAACACCAACGTTGGAGAGATTGAATATGGAGGCGTACAATTAAGAATTTAATTAGGATGTGTGTTTTAGCTTTTTAGGGTTGATTTTGAATTAAATTATTATTTAACTAATATTTATAAATTTATATATTAATTATTTATTCTACAGAGTATTGGGCGGGGTATTGGACAGGGTATAGCGGCCCTTCTGGGCTTTTATGAGTGTGTACCCTGCCCATATTTTACCAGGACAAGGGCCGACCCGGCCCGGAAGGGCCGATGTTAACCCCCAATTTTCGGTTGGGGGTTGACATCGGCCCTTTCGAAATTTTCGGTTTTTATACCCCCAATTTTTTGTTGCTTCTCGGTCTTCCTCCTATTATTACTATAACTATAGGAGAAGTAAAAGAATGTGCATTGACTAACTTAAACTTTTACTTTGCACTTGTAAAAACGATAGCAAAAAAAACCAAATCTAGACATTTTTCATGTCATTGTAATATGTTATGGGAAAGAAGGGGAGATGGATCTCAAATTGGCAAAAGGATATTTCTACACGGTTCTTATATACAGCCCGGTGCTTTATTCAAACAACGCCGGGTCACTCGCGTTCTGCGAGGACACGTACACTCGCGTTCTGCGAGATTAGCAAAAAATTAGGTTAATTACATGCATGTTAATCTCGCGTTCTGCGAGTGCACGTGTCCTCGCAGAACGCGAGTGTCACGTCCCTCGCAGAACGCGAGATTAGCATGTCAGATGGACGTTGTTGTGCGCCATTACTACATGTCTTGTCCCCACCTAACTATAATAACTACCCCCTTATTTTAAGTAATCCGTAACACCTATTAACCCTACCCTAACACCTCTTTTTATCATCTTTCACCTCTTTCACCCTCCATTAAAACCCATTTTCAAAACCTTAAAACTTCAAAACACTCTAAAAACACCTAAAGTAATGGAAGATGAAGAGGAATTCAACAAAGGAGGGAATGAAGATGGTGGTTCATCAAGTTACCATTCAAATGAGGTAATGTTCTTACTTAATTTTTGAATTTTAATTTGTTTTGCACCATTAAGAGCTAAAATGAACTTATTATGTTGTATTTCATGTTAAATCTAGTAGTAGTAGTAAGTGTTGAAGAGATGACTTTTGCATATAATGTCAAAAACTTAGATGTGTTCATGTTTTTAGGGTTTTTATGGTTTTTAATGTAGAAACTCATGTTATGTTAAAATATCCCGTTGAAGGACTAGTTTTAGGAAATAGCAACTTCTCGCGTTCTGCGAGAGGAAGCCCCTCGCGTCACGCGAGAAGTGCCTCCCTCGCAGAACGCGAGAATTTGCACATTACAGAGTATTAACAGAAGCATTGTTATAGGTGAATTTTTCTTTGTTCACTGGATTGAATGCAATCCAGTTGAATGACTACACCTACCCCTCGCGGAATACGGTGCCCGTTTCGCCACCGTCATTTGATTTAGGGATTGACGACTTTGGATATTATCATCAACCATCTTTATATGAACAACATGTGCCATCTACATATGAATTGCATGTGCCATCTACTTATGAGTTGCCCGTGCCATCTACTTATTCCATGCCATGTACATATGAGGTGCCATCAAGCTATGATGCGTTTGATTCACAATTTGCTAACCCACCAACAAACGTAGGAGAGGAGATGTGTTTTCTTCCCTCTTTACGCACTGCACCAAAGTTTGATAGTCCCGTATGTGAGGAAGAGGTTGTTTCTAGGGATTATTCGGAATATTTCACTACGGAGCAAGTGTTTGCCTCTAAGGAGATCGCTCATTTGTGGGCTTTGAATGTTGCAAAGCAACACAAGTTTATGATCTCTATTGGAAGGAGTGTACCATCTAAACCGGGGCAAAGTGGTAAGATTCAAATCATTTGTGAGAAAGGGGGAAGCCATAGGCCTAAAGGTGTCGGTGTTAGATCAAACACAAAGAGCAAGAAAACGGGGTGTAAATTTCAGTTGAAGCTCATGGAGAACCGGGTTGAAGAGAATTGGAGATTAGTGGTTGTTTGTGGTTTGCACAACCATCCTATTGGAGATAGTTTGGTCGGGAATGCATTTGCCGGGAGGCCAACCCCGGATCAAAAGAAAAAGGTTCGTGAGATGGTACTTTCACATTGTTCTCCAAATCAGATTTACACTGAGATAAACAAGGATCCCGGAAGTTGCACAAAGAAGAACCAAGTGTACAATTTGGTAAGACATATAAGGGAAGAGGAAATGGAAGGTAGAGTGAGCTCAGGATCATACTTTGGCTCATTCTTCTGGACCGCCACATGTGCTTCAAATCCCTTAAGCAACTCGGGATCTTCTGGACCGCCAGGTGTGGCATGAGTGAGCTCAGGATCATACTTTGGCTCATTCTTCTTGGACTTCCTCTTTCTTTTTGGTTTCTGGACCAATTCTTCTTCTTCTTCTTCTTCTTCTTCTTCATCATCATCATCATCATCATCACCTTCTTCTTCGTGTTCTTCCTCAACACCTTCATCCTGGTACTCTTGTTCCATCGGTTCTGGTTGAGGATTGTAAGAAGAAGAACAAGCTTGTCCACTTCCTTGACCCATGTCTTCAGGAACACTTCCCTCACCAAATCCACCTCCCCAACATTGTCCACCGACCCAACTTTGTCCACCCCACCCTTGTCCAACTTCCACTACAGCATACTGAGGAATGAAATTGTCCCAGCTACCCGATTGTTCATATGGAGTTGATTGTGGTGCCCATTGAGTTGACGGTTGTGCACATGAAACTGACTCTTGAGAATAAAGGTCCCAATCATCATTTCGATACCCTTGATATGTATCTGCTCGTTCTATCCCACTAGGCACAGAACAGTCTTCCCCGGCATAACTATGGACACCACTGTACCGCTCTATGACGCGATAATCAACGTCGGGGAGCCCCTCGGGGAAGAGCTCTACCGGTGTTGTATTCTTTGCTTTCCTTTTCCCTTTTGCATTTTCAACCGGTGGATTTTCTCTCACAGCGTTCCTATTTCTTCGACGGGTTGAACGTCCAGGACGATCCATTACCTAAAAAAATGTAAAGTAGAATCAGTATATAAATATAACAGTATATAAAGTAAAATCAGTATATAAATATGTATCTGCAGAAGAGGAAAGAATTTCCTCTTATGTCAATTCCTCGCGTTCTGCGAGTATCATGACACTCGCGTTCTGCGAGTACCACGACCCTCGCGTTCTGCGAGTATACTACACCCCTCGCGTTCTGCGTCAATTTGCACTATCATGAGTTTCCGGCAACAGTTTTCGGCGAGATTTTCCGACGAAAATTCAATATTTTAGCTAAAATACCTATCAATTTAAGTAAATTACCAAATAAACATCAAAACCCTAAATAAAATCAACAACCCTAATCAAAAACCCTAACCCTAATGAATTTCAACATAAAACAACATCCACTCATCCACCATAATTCAAAATCATCATCTTTCATCCATTATACAACCATTTCTAAAACAACATTCAATATCAAAACATCATATAATATGCAATTTCCTATACTAACAACATATATTCATCTAGAAACAACATTAGAAAGCATAAGAGTATAAGAAACATACCTTATATGGAGATTTGTAGTGAAAAGAGGAAGAAAAACTAGTTTGAACCGAGAGAGATGGTGAGAGGCGGCGGTAGAAAATTGTGTGTGAGGTAAAAAATGGGCCGAGTAGGGTTTTCCCCCTTTTATAGGGAAAAAACACCCTCGCGTTCTGCGAGGTGACGCACCCTCGCGTTCTGCGAGGAGACGCTCCCTCGCAGAACGCGAGAGCCCGGGCGTTATTTAGAAAACGCCCGGGCGGTATTTAGCAAGGGCCTATTTCTAGTCTCCTTTCTAGATTAGGGAAGCAAAAATCTCACAAGAAGTCTTCTATGAACATTTTTTGAATGAAAAATAAGGATGCGTTCGGCAGTTTACAATAATATATTATAGAAAATAATATCGCAAATACCCACCTTTTTGTACCAATATTACAAATATGTCTAATTTCATATGGATATTACTGTAATATCCATATGAGGGTTATAATAGTCCAAAAAAATATTTTTCCTATTAAAAAGAAAAGATTTATTATAATTTCATTTATCTTTATTTTTTTAACTCAAATGATTATTTTAATATTATCTAAAATTAAGAAAAAGAAAATCAAAATAATAAAAAAATTAAGAAAAAGGAAAATAAAAAAAATAAGAAAATGAAAAATGAAAATGAAAAATCAGAAATAAAAGACAATTAAAATAATTAAAAAATTACAATAATAAATCAAAATTTAAAGAAAAAAAAGTCGGTTTTACTAGATTTTCGTGACATTAGTCGTTTTAAGTCGGTTTTACTCGATTTTCGCATCATTAGTCGTTTTAAGTCGGTTTTACTCGATTTTCGCAACATTAGTCGTTTTAAGTCGGTTTTACTCGATTTTCGCGTCATTTGTCATTTTAAGCCCGATTTTACTCGATTTTCACGCCATTAGTAGTTTTAGGCCCAGTTTTACCCGATTTTCGCGCCATTAGTCGTTTTAAGTCGGTTTTACTCGATCTAACCCTTAGCTTTTGTTGTAGTAGACAGTGAGAATAAGGATTCTTGGTCCTTCTTCTTTGAAGAGTTGAAGTGGGTGGAGAGATTATTAATGATGGGTGGATAGATTGTTAGTGATTGATAGAGAGATATGTTTTGACAAGAATAGATAGTGTTACCTGGAGGGATATATTATTGAGGGTGACAGTTTTTGTGATTGTATCAGGTGATTTGTGTTGATGGAGGACACTTTGAAAGGAGATTCAATTACCAACTTCTTCTAGCTATTTTCCAAGATGGAAACAAACAAATCTACCCCTTGCCTTTTGTTGTATGAGACAGTGAGAATCAGGATTCTTGGTCCTTCTTCTTTGAAGAGTTGAAGAGGCTTGTTATATCTCGCCACCCTTGATTGTTCATCTTGTCACCCTTATTGTTATGAACCAAAGTTATTTTTGGTATGATTTTGTATGCTTGCTCGTTAGTAAACTTCAATATTTATTAGGTAATCTTCAATGAAGGAATATATGAAACATCTTATGCATATTTTGATGAGTACAATTGCGAATCTTTGTTAATTTGGTATATATCTCAACACCCTTTACTGTACATCTTATCGCCTATCAAGTTATGAACAATGCCGCTTGGGTATGGTATATCACACTAAATAGAGCTAATTTTTCATTATCAGAGAAGCTTAAAGCATACAAACTAAAAAATCAACACCCTTGCACTTATATTTGATGCGGGGATAAGTTGTTGTTGCCTGATCTAGACATCCAACCTCGAACAAAAATTCGAACAGAGAAGATAGGCAGATTAGAATGAGATGAAAGAAGGATAAGTCGAATGATAGACCAATGATGAAGAACCAGGATTAAAATGACTAATGATGTGAACAACGAGTAAAACCGACTTAAAACGCCTAATGGGGCAAAAGTCGAGTAAAACCGGGCTTAAAACGACAAATGGCGCGAAAATCGGGTGAAACCGGGCTTAAAACAACTAATTGCGCGAAAATCGGGTAAAACCGGCTTAAAACGACTAATGGCGCGGAAATTGGGTAAAACCGGGCTTAAAACAACTAATGGGGCGAAAATCGAGTAAAATCGGGCTTAAAACGACTAATGATGTGAATAACGAGTAAAATCGGGCTTAAAACGACAAATGGCGTGAAAATTGGGTAAAACCGGCTTAAAACGACTAATGGCGCGAAAATCGGGCTTAAAACGACTAATGGCGCGAAAATCGAGTAAAACCGGGCTTAAAAAGACTAATGAGGCGAAAATCGAGTAAAACCGGGCTTAAAACGACTAATAACGCGAAAATCGAGTAAAACCGGGCTTAAAACGACAAATGAGGCAAAAATCGTGTAAAACCGGGCTTGAAATGACAAATGGCGCGAAAATCGGGTAAAACCGGCTTAAAACGACTAATGGCGCGAAAATCGGGCTTAAAACGACTAATGGGGCGAAAATCGAGTAAAACCGGCTTAAAAAGACTAATGGGGCGTAAATCGAGTAAAACCGGCTTAAAAAGACTAATGGGGCGAAAATCGAGTAAAACCGGCTTAAAACAACTAATGGTGCGAAAATTGAGTAAAACCGGCTTAAAACGACTAATGGTGCGAAAATCTAGTAAAACCGACTTAAAACGACTAATGACGCGAAGATCGAGTAAAACCGGCTTAAAACGACTAATGAAGCGAGTAAAACTAGCTTAAAACGACTCATGGTGCGAAAATCGACTAAAACCGACTAATGACGCGAAAATCGAGTAAAATCGACGTAAAACGACTAATGAAGTGAAAATCGAGTAAAACCGACTAATGTTGCGAAAATAGAGTAAAATGGAATTAATTTTTTTCAATTGCCACCTTTTTAAAAAAAATTGTTTTTTTATTTTAATTTGTTTTTATTTCTGATTTATTATTTTAATTTCTAATTTACTTTTTTCTCTTCTAATATTTATTATTTTATTATAAAATTAATTTTCATTTATCTTTATTTATATATCAATTTTCATTTTCTAACTAAAAAAGAAAAGACAAAAGAAAATCCATTTTGAATACTGCAGTAATATCCAAAATGGTTTGGACATTTTTGTTAGTTACTCCCTAGGATATTTTTGCAAATCAGCCTATATTATAATAAACTTATTTTGAAAAATGGGATTTCTTGTTATGGAAAGCTATGAAAAGAAAAGTCTAGAATGATAAGACTCTATGACATGGTGTACTCAAGAGAATCACAATTTTATCGAACATGAATTACTCATTTAAAGCTATTATAATAGATTATAAGTAATAAGTTATTTAGTGTCGAACGAGGCCTAAGACGTCTCATGAGAGAAATAAGTCATGATTTGTTTCATTCTATTACTATGTCCATAGGTGTTTCAGAGACCCATCCTTGATAATGACCTATGATATTTAAAATAATCTAGATTTGTATTTTTTTACGTTTTCATAAGTGCAGAACAAATAACCCTAAATTTATTTGTGAGTAATGCTTAACCTACCAAAAAAATGATTAGTTCTTATGCTAAATAGTGGTTAAGAATGAATGACATTTCGTAATCGGGTTAGTTATCATGTCTAAAGTATCTTTACTAATTTGATTTGGTGAAGCATCCCATTTTTACAAGTTGTTGATTAAATAAGGGGCTTACTATTTAGCACACCCTAACCACTCATACATTCGTCACGAAGGTATTTGGTCAGACATTCGTCACGAAGGTATATGGCCAGACATTCGTCACGAAGGTTCGAAGGACATCCGTCACGAATGTATTGGAGAGATCCGTCACGAAGGTATTGGAGAGATCCATTGGGCCTACTAAATAGATAATGTGGATTAGTCCATTGGGCCTTTTAAAGTAAGACAAAAGTGGCCCACAAATAGTACTCTTCTTACTTACTCCTTCTGAACGTCTGGTTGATAAAAATGCATTTCACTTTGGTTCTTCTGGGATTTCTTCTACACTTTTATAGTTTTATTTGACCTTTTAAAACATACCGGCAAAAAAGTGAATATCTATAAAAAGCCAAAAAAATCTAGTTAATTGTCTAAGTTTTGGATCTTGTCTAAACTAGACTTTCTCGTAATGAAATTAGATCACACGCCTTTTTCTTTATTTGTGTTTTTGACAATGGCACTAAAAAGTTAAAATAGAAAACACTCATGTTGATTCATGAATTCCCACCTATCAACTTCAAGCCATCCACAACTGAGGCCCAGTGCATTGGACAATACAATACTAGTGCTGTAGTGCATCATTTGAATTGAATTGCACATAACTTGTTTGACGGAATTCACAAACGAAATTCCACACCCATAATTGATTAACTATTGAATTTGGGTCCTCTTCTTAAATAGGTAGTCCCTTCTCTTTCTTTCTCTTTTTTTTCCCTGTGTTCAGACTCTCTGCTATTCCTTCTTTATTCTCTCCCAGTTTCTTCTGCACTTGTGTGTGATTTGCTTATATCGCTCTTTTTCGATCTAATCTCATTCATCTTTATCATGGAGAACGTTGTCAACAGACATCTTCAACAGCAGAGCTGCAACGAATGGTATGTTTTTGGGTTGTTTTTAATGTTTGTTTTCTTGTTGCTTTGGTCGATTTATTTTTATTCTTAAACACATTATCTGTGGTCTTCAAACAAATTCCACTAATCCAATGAAACCTTGTGCGAGTTTTCATAGACCACAGTCACAAAGATGTTTCTCTAGCTCTTATTCCAACAATCTATACTTACTCTCAGTTCCCTCTTTTACTGTTTTTGCTGTTCTAAGTTGTCTATTATACATTCATGTGTGCAGGATCTTCCGCGATGTTCCTAGTGATATTACAATCGAAGTATGTGGAGTGACATTTGCTCTCCACAAGGTGAGTTTTTCCACAATGCACTCAACTACATGTCCATTTTTAAACTTATTCCATTTGTTTTCTCTCAATTTTCTTAAAAACACAGTTCCCTCTCATCTCAAAAAGTGGGCGAATCCGAAATCTAGTGACAGAGCAACAAGATCCATCCTCATCCAAGCTAGAGCTCCAAAATCTACCAGGCGGGTCTGAAACATTCGAGTTAGCAGCAAAATTCTGCTATGACATTAACATTGAAATCACACCAGCCAACATTGCTCAGCTTTGCTGCATCTCAGATTACCTTGAAATGAACGAGGACTTCTCGACCGATAACCTAGGCTCCCGTGTTGAAAACTACATAGACAATGTCATCTGCAAGAGCCTAAAAATGTGTGTTGAGGTTTTAAAGAACTGTGAAAGCCTCCTTCCACTTGCTGATGAGCTCAGAATAGTAAGTCGCTGCATTGAAGGAATTTCTTCCAAGGCGTGCGTTGACCAAATCGCTTCAAGCTTTTCTCGGTTGGAGTATAGCAATTCAGGGAGGCTTCATATGGGAAAAACAGTCAAGTGTGAAGAAGATTGGTGGATAAAGAATTTGTCAGATCTCAAAATTGACTTGTACCAAAAAGTCATTGCTGCCATGAAATGTAGAGGAGTTAGGGCAGAGAGTATAGGTGCATCACTAATGAATTATGCTCACAACAAGTTAACCAAGAAATCTAATGAAAAAATTGTGCTTGAAACTGTTGTTAGTCTTTTACCTGTGGAGAAATCATCGGTTGAGATCAGTTTCCTGTTTGTGATGTTGCGAAATGCCATCGTTCTTGATTGCTCAGTTTCTTGTAGGATGAATCTTGAAAGAAGGATTGGTCATCAGCTGGATATGGCCACTGTAGATGATTTGTTGATACTCTGTCTCGATGTTGACTCGGTTTATAGGATCTTGGTTAGCTTCTCACAGCAAGATGATAGTGAAGATGAAATGGAGAATGAGGATGAATCTGTGTTTGAATCAGAGAGCAATCATTCACCTTCACAAATGGCGTTATACAAAGTTTCGAAGCTGGTTGACATTTACCTTGCTGAGATTGCACTTGATGTAAATCTCAAGCTTTCCAAATTCTTGGTCATTGCTGAATCCTTACCTGCACACGCTCGTACTGTGCACGATGGCTTATATCAAGCAATAGACGTTTATCTAAAGGTATATGTTTTTCATATATCTACCCATATCCAAGCTCATCATTATGTAATTTTTACCCCAACTTAGTAGGATTCGACTCCTAAAACAATTACATCCGTACCCAATAGTGGGCTTGAAAGTTTGCTATTTTTTTTTTTTCAGGCTCATCAGGATTTACCAGAAGTCGACAAGCGGAGGCTATGCCAACTGATAGACTTTAAGAAGCCGGTGGACATGCAGCTCAAAACGAGCGTCTGCCTCTTCAATCTGTAGTTCAAGTGCTCTATGTTGAGCAATTGAGGCTAAGAAATGCTCTGTTTTGCTCGTACCCAGAAGATGAAACGAAACCGATGTTTCAATCATGGAGAGTGAATAGTGGTGCAGTCAGTGCTTCATTGTCTTCTCCAAAGGATAATTATGCTTCTCTAAGAAGGGAGAACAGAGAGCTTAAAATGGAATTGGCTAGATTGAGAATGAGGCTGAATGATTTAGAGAAAGATCATGTTTCAATGAAGATGAGAATGGAGAAGAAAGGTTCTTGTAAGTTCATGGGCTCTTTTGGAAAGAGGATTAGCAGGATTAGCTTCTTTAGACAGGGCTCTTTAATGGCGTCGAGTTCTACTTCTAAGCTTTCACACAGGATAGATTCGAAGGTGACTGATAGAACCTTCTGAAAATACTCTTGTTCCTCCTCCTGTAATGTTCAGAAAATAGTCTCAAGAATTAAAAAAAACAACCCTAAAATAGTCGATGTCGGTTATCTTCCCTGATCTATCTGTGATACTGATACCTAACAGATGCTCCAACAACTTTATAAAGAGGTGGAGATGAAGTATCAAATATTAGGCTTATAGTATAACTGCAGTTGAACTAAAGACAACATTCATTCAGTGAATAGCTAGTCCAGCTCATGCACAGAAAAATGAGTGTTGCTCTCATAAAATACTGCATTGCAGCAAAAGAGAATACACCTCAAAAAATCAGAGTAGAAACAAAAAGATCCATAAGCGACAAAATATTCAGTATTTCCCTTTCTGCTGATGTGAACAAAAAATGAAACAAGTTTTCTATGACTTCAGAGCATGAGGGAGGTGAGCTAGACAAAACGGCAAAAGCCAAACCCAAGATTGCGTTTGGCAACCGTAATCTTTTAAGCTGATTTTGTATAGAAACGAACGGCAAATGCCAAACCCAAGATTGCAAGAGGAACCAAGAACTGCAAAACTCTGATTAAGAACTCAGGTGAGTTGTCCTGGCTCGTTTGTGTCTGTTTGGGTGGAGAGTACTTGACCTTGCTGGAAACGGTTTCTGTATCGATCTCTCCAACGTACATCTCATCCATCATAGCTCTAGCTGTGCTGCTGTGACCAATATCCTCAAAATCATCGGTTGCATCCTTACCTGCACCATTTCCCCATGTTATCTTATGGATCATACCCAAATGCTATCAAACAAAGAGCAAGAAACAGTATCAATCTTTGTACCTGTTGCTTGCAGAAGAACATCATCACCTCCAGGATGGTCTTCTAGGAACTTAGTCACATCATACACCTGTTGAGGGCATAAGTGAGCTACATGTCAGAAGGCAAGAAATATTCAATAGCTATACACATCACTGATGCTTCAATAATCATAGAGAATTCCCCACTCATGAACCATATTATCGTTAATCTTAATAAATAGATCCTGTAAATAGCCTCAAATCCGAAAGTCAAAACCAAATCAAATTTAGGTCAAATACGAAATCTTCATGCGCAAACAAACAGGAGCCACAATAACAGATCGAGCAGCAACTGATCTGCAAAGCTAATTAGGAGATCTAATGGATTTTATACATCCACTAAGCGAAATACAAACCCTAGAACTACGAATCCAAAAAAAAACAGCAGCACACAACATGAATCCCTAATGAGAAATAAAGTATTCGAACAGATCCAGCACAAGATTTAGGATTTCAACTAACCTAAAAAACTAGCCATAAGAGCAGAAAATCGACACTTAACAGATCACATCTAGTTCGGCGAGAGTAAAAATGAATGGAAAGGATGAGAAAATGAACCTTGCCACCGATGATAAGCCAGCAATCCTTAGAGGTGTTGTGTTGAGCGACATCAGCCAAGGTGAAGACTTTGCCATCGCCGCCCATTTCGAATTTCGGATTTCTTCTTCAACTCTAATCTCTGGAACAAATGGAGAGGAGATGAAGATCCGGCGGATAAACAAAAGCACGCAGTGGGCAGAAAATGTGATAATTTGATATTATGAATGCCAAAAAGCGTTGATTGCACTTAAATACCACGTCATTGTCCAAGCTTTAAGTTCTACCAACCCCGATCATACTTTTTCTTTTTTTTTTCTTTATAGAACAAGAATCGGAGTGCCATCTACTATGAAATGATCATTTCCGACCGTTTTCAGCGATGATCTGGAAGAAAGACTAGTATTGTGAATATAGGTCGGAAGCCAACAAATGTGGCCTAATTCTGTTGAGATAATCAACAGATAAGGTAGAGTCTGAGATGCAATTCAAGATTGCTTTAATGAAATGCGAACTTATATTTGGACTTGCAACGAAATCTACAGTCATATTTTCTTCTCTGAAACAATGGATAATTCTTGTATTATGTATTAAGTGTAGGTTATGGTTTGCATCATAGATTATGTTTTCAATTTCCCATGGAACTTTTCATGTTTTATTAGCAGAATTAACAACAGTTAAGTTATCTCATTCAAATATAATTTTATTGTGTCACTCGAAGACGGTACCATATATCCTTCTCCTCTTCGATCTGATTCAATTTAGAGAGAGGCATCACGTCGTAGGGTATGTGTTGATCATTGATTCTTCATTGGCTCTTGATGTACGTAGAAGCTCTTGGCATTGTAATGTTAAGGAGGTAGAAGCTATAGAGCTCGTAGGTTTACTTTCGTGGGATAGTGTGTTTACCAGATGTTAGAGTGGAATAATGCCCGGGGATTAAAAAATAATCATTTGATTGATGAATTCCCAACAAGCTGTAGTATTTACACAATTTTTTCTTTTTCTTTTTGTGGCACATGTTCTTCATGATAGATTTTCAAGTGGTTAATTTGTAATTATTGTTATCCTGTGATATGCTACTGATTGTTTCTGTTAGAAAAAACATTCAACCTCATATCTGGTGTTCTTGAACCTATATACTAGTGTTCATGAACCTATAACTATTAATCATGAACCTATAACTATTAATCATGAACCTATATAATAGTGTTCAGGATATTTTTGCTCTTGATATTTTTATTGCTCTTGATATTTTTGTTGGATTGTCTGTAGAAAGGGGTTTTGGACAATCTACTCATGCTAGGTGTTGAAAACCATCGGGCTCCATTTTTGTGGATTGTGCGGTAAGTTTGTGTGTGTGTGTGTGTTGATACAAGGTAGTAACACTGGATAATACATAATAGGTGTGGTTAATTTCATTTTTAGGCACTCCACTGCATTGGAGACTTAATTGTTGGGCATCCTGGGAACATGGATGCTCAAATGTCCACAACTTTCATGTTCTTCTTCTCTATATTTGGTGAGTGCACATTATCTTCTGTATTTTCTTAAGAAGCCAACTGTAACTAACACACCCAAATTCCTGTAGGTTTTGCTATTCGATTATAATAGGTCATAATTGAGCCAAGAAGACATTCGTCCCAAAATGTTAGTGTTTGTTAGATGGCCTAATGGATCCTTCTGGTCCTTGACCCCATTCTGAATGTCTGGAAGACAGGAATTTCTCTTTTTGTTGTTTGTGGAAGTTAATATCCAGTTCTATTTACAATATTCAACAAGAAAAAAGATTCCATAACTGGCTTGAAAATGCTAGAGATTGGGCTGTCAGAAACAAGCTTGATTTTCTTTAGGCTTTAGCTTGATTTTCTTGCTGTCAATGATGACGCCGGATGCGGGATCGGTTTTCTGGTGTGCGACTCTCCTGGTGTGATTCAAATGTATGGTAGTAGGAGAGTTGATTCTACAAAGGATGTTGAAGTTGCAGATGGGTGTTGCTCTGTTGCGGCTCGCTAGGTGTTTCTCACCTTCTGCTTGAGTCAGACTGTCCTCAAGTTGTTTGTTTTCATTTCTTTCCTTCAGTTTTTTCACGTGAATTACCAACTTTGATTTAGTTTCTCCTTAATTAATCTCTTTCTTTTTCTGCTCAAAAAAACTTGCTTACTGTGTTTTTTGAAGAAGTATACACCATTCTTAGTATTATATCTCTTCTAAACTACTTATGTAAAGACACTAAGTAGACAAGTATCTTGGTTATTTGAAGAAGTGTACCATTTTTAGCTATTTATTGTACCTTGGTTACTTGTTTGTAGCTTTTAGGTTATTTTGTTTGTAGCTTTTAGGTTATTTTATTTGAATTTATGTGGAATTAGAATTTTCTATATTTTGGTTATCTAATAAAAGAAACATACGAGAGTTGCGGAGGAAAACTCCTGAACCTGAAAGATAAATTGAATGGACTTGTAAAAAAAACTACAAGTGTAAGCTTATGAATCTGATGTGTAAACTCATGAACTCGATTAAGTAATGAACTTACGGTATCAAATTAATTGATGAACTTGCAAGAAACAACACTTGAACCTGCAACAACAAAATAATGAACCTACAAGTCAAATGTGATTTAAAAATTCTCTTTTAATCGCCTCAATGGTTAATGGTCTTAAATAGGTTTTCTAACACAAGAAATTGCACCTACAAGCTCATGGTTACAAACCATCATATCCAAAAGACTTTTTAAGAACTTAAAAGTAAATTTTTATGAACTTAAGGTAAATTTTTAAGGCTTATTTTCATTGAGCTTATATGAGTAAACCATTGAGCCTTTATGTATAAACTTTTAAACCTGCATTAGTAAATCATTAAACCTGTATAGGAAAGTCATTGAACCTACATAAATAAATCTTGGAACTTTAGTATTTTTTGTCCGTTTGTACCTTAGCACGCTTGTAGTCGTCACTGCATATTTTACGACTTTGGCTAAGTTCACAGGTTTACAGGTTCACTGGTTCACAATTTCATAGGTTCACAACTTCAACTAAACCATTAACGTGTAAGTACAAAAAGAAGCTTAATGATTTAGTATATGAGGTTCAAGTGATATTAAGCATAGGTTCAACTAATTTTATGCATAAAATGCTTTTCTATTTACACTTAGACAAGTTATAAGTTTGTGAACATATTTTCTAAATCTTATGAATCTACACTTAAAAGTTTGTGAACTTATATTATAAAATTTATAAAACTTCATTTCTAAATCACGGTTCATGAGTTCTAACTTACAGGTTCATCAGTCTTTACGTGTTCATTGATTTACACTTACAAGTTCACCACTTCAGTTGTTCAAGTTCAATGATTTATGTGTATAGGTTCATTGATTAATTTTGTTAATGTAAACTCATGACCGTATAAAAAAAATTTGTGAATGTAATCTTATGAACCTGCAAAAAATCAATGAACCTAAAAAAAACATTATTCAACCTGCCAAAGAAAATTTATGAACTTGCAAGGTTCTTTACGTGGCTGATGTCTTGTAAGTTCATTGATTAAGTTTTACACGTTCATTGATTTACACTAACAAGTTCATCCATTCACTCGTTCAGGTTCATTGATTTATTAATACATGTTCATTGATTTACACTTGCAAGTTCATCAATTCACTCGTTCAGGTTCATTCATTTATTTATACACGTACATTGGTTTACACTTACAAGTTCACCACTTCATTTTTTACCTTTTTGAACATCCATTTATAATTTTGGAACCTATATTATAAAATTTATAAACCTTCTCTTTTATCTTTATGACCTATGTTTATAAGTATACGGCTTATGAACTTTTAATCTAGATTTTCGTAAATCTTGAAACAAAGGTTCATAGACTCTAAGTTCATGAAAATTATATCATAAGTTTTAAAACAACATCTTGATGAACCTGCCGCTTTTTACAAATGAACTTGCTTGTTATACACTAAATTAAATTCTTATTAATTACTCCACGAACCTGGATCAATACTAGTGAACGTGCAAGTGAGAACTAAAGAAATGATAAGTTAAAACTTATGAATTCGCAACTCAAAACTAACAAACCTGCAAGTGAAAACTAGTGAACCTACAAGTGAAAACTAATGAACGTGGAAGTGAAAACTAGTGAACCTACAAGTGAAAACTAATGAACCTGTTATAAGTCTTATTATTGTCAGAAAGTTTCTTGTGTACTGAATTTATGATCACTTTGGAATCATTTCAAAATGTATGTTTATTGACTATTGGAAATTTGCAATTCAATGACACATTTCAAGGTCAGAGCAAACACATCATCATAGGTTCATTGGTTAAGCTAGGCAGGTTCATTAGGGTATCAATAAAGGTTCATGAAGTAAGCAAAAGTTCAATAAAAAAAGAATGAATCAATCACATGAACTTTGATATGTAAGCGCATTTTGTTCAGAAGAATAACAAGAAAAAAAAAGTTGGGGATAAATATCTCATGAACCTACAAGACTACCAAAATGAACCTGCAAGGCTATCAGCGTGAACCTGCAAGTCTATCGTCATGAACTTGCAAATCTCTCGTCATGAACCTGCAAGGCTATCAGCGTGAACCTGCAAGTCCATCGTCATGAACTTGCAAGTTAAAACACATGAACCTACAACTATGAACTGTAGGTTGACCAAATTAGACATGTAGGTTCAACAAGTTAGACCTGTAGGTTCAACAAGTTAGACCTGTAGGTTCAACAAGTTAGACATGTAGGTTTTCAAGCGGGTTCATTAATTTTTTTCCCTTTACGTTCATAGGTTCATTGGTTCACATATTTATAGGTTCACAGGTTTACACGTTTTAATCTCTTAGGTTCATTTAACCTTCATAAAAAATCGCATGGAAAATCCAATGAACCTACAAGTTAAAACTGATGAACCCGCATAAATTTTATTTATTGTTTTGAACCTAATTTTTTAAAAATTACATGAATTCGACATGCGTATAATCAAGTTCATTGGTTATAGCGGACAGGTTCATTTGTATCTACAAACAGGTTCATGTCATTATTTTATCTATAGTTTTTTTTTATGAACATGGATATGTCAATTCGTTTTTTGCGATGAACGTATAAAAGTAAATTTTCAATGAACCTAAGGCAACAAAGTTCATCGCAAAATCGTATGAACCTAAGTTTAAATAACCATGAACCTAAGGCAACCAATATAAAATCATCATGAACCTGCTATCTAAGTACTCTGAACCTCCATATAGACCATGATGAACCTAGACTAATTCTAAAAAAACTAATTCTAATTAACATGAACCTAAACTAAGCTACTCATGTTATACACTAACCACCGACATGCCAACATATCTACATAAACTTAGTGATTTACTCATCCAAGTTCACGAACTTATAACCTAAGTTTAATAAACTTAAAAATGGAAGTTCATAGATTTTTTTTAAAAGTACACTAATTTTAAATTTATGACTCATGAAAAATGTACTAGAAGTTCATAGAAAAGTAATATGAAGTTCATCAATTTTATTTTGAAGGTTCCCATGAATTTTTATTCTTCTTGATAGTGGGTTGGCTTTCTTTTTCATTTGTGTTAGGGCTCTCGTGATTACGTGTCCATATAATTTTTAAAAGGCAAAAGCAGTGAAATTGTATCAACCAGAGAAATGAATCAGCATACAAACTATAATGAACTTGCATCCAAGTACTATGAACTTTTCATTATTTTATTTTGCTAAACTAAATTCTTATTAATTACTCCATGAACCTGGATCAATACTAGTGAACCTGCAAGTAAGAACTAAAGAATCAGTAATTTAAAACTTATGAGTTCGCAACAGAAAACTAACGAACCTGCAAGTGAAAACTAGTGAACCTGCAAGTAAAAATTAGTGAACCTGCAAGTGAAAACTAATGAACTTTCTATGAGACTTATTATTGTCAGAAAGCTTCTTGTTTATTGGATTTATGATGACTTTGGAATCATTTAAATATGTATGTTTATTGACTACTGGAAATTTGTAATTCAGAGCAAACACATCCTCATAGGTTCATTGGTTAAGCTTGGCAAGTTCATTAGGGTATCAATGCAGGTTCATGAAGTAAGCAAAAGTTCAATAAAATAGAATGAATCAATCACATGTTCAATTACTCTAATTACTACAAGTTCAGTAGTTAAGCTAGGAGGTTCATTAGCGAATCAATGCAACATGAAAAAAAAAGACTATCCAGGTTCATTAGTTTTTTAAATTCTCAGTCTAACGCTCAACGTGACATATAGTTTGGTGGTTTAGTCAATAAGTTCATTGGTTTACACATTTAGGTACAAACTGTGACATAAACTTGTTGATTGATACACATGAACTTGATTGCTATAACCTCTGAACCGTTACATATACATGATTGAACTTGATTATTATAATCGAGAAAATTCATAAAACTTTATTTCTTTTTTCATGAACTTGTTTTCATTGCTTTTTGAACTTTCATCCTATTCACTAATTTTTCTTCTTAGTATTTCCCATGAACCTCAATGTATAACTTAATGAACCTATTGTTACACTACTATGAGCCTAACCATTTTCTATCGAATTTTTGCTCCACGGTAATAGGATTTTTTTATGCTTATTCATCATTTCTAACTTGCTAGTTCATCAGTCATTTCTAACTGGTTAACCCGTGTATTGTTTATGAGCCTTACACAGTAATGAACTGTTTTCTTCCATGTCCATGATTTTTTCATGCATTTTTAAACATCTAGGTTCATGAGTTCTAACTTGCAGGTTCGTCAGTTTTACTTGGGGGTCATCGGCCTTAACTTGTTGTTTCATGAATTTTGTCTTATCAGTTATTTGTTAATGAGAATTTCCATGTGAATTTTGTAAAACAAGTTCAACAATGTATTCACACAAGTTCATTGATTCAACAATATAGGTTCATGAGTTCTAACTTGCAGGTTCGTCAGTTTTACTTGAGGGTCATCGGCCTTAACTTGTTGTTTCATGAATTTTGTCTTATCAGTTATTTGTTAATGAGAATTTCCATGTGAATTTTGTAAAACAAGTTCAACAATGTATTCACACAAGTTCAATGATTCAACAATATAGGTTTATAAATGTACTAATATAGCTCAATAACTCATGCAGAATCCATTTATCAAAGTGCTATATAAAACCTTACAAGTATACACGAGGTGGTACAAAAACCTAAACATGAGGTTCATAAACCCTATAATGAATGTTAATTATTCCTATTTTAGAACTTCACACATATAATCTTGTAGGTTCATGAAATAATCTTATAGGTTCATGATATATACTCTTAATAATTCATGATATTTTCTTATTGAAACTCAATTTATTTATAGGTTTAGAGGTTAGTAAAATTTAAAAAAGGGTTTATACAATGTTTTTATAAAGGTTCCGAAATTTATAATTATAGGTTTACAAATTTTAATTTAATGACTATCAAGGTAGGACAAAATAGAGAAACTCAGACGAGTTTCATCATTTTTAATTTGTAGGCTCATCAGTTTTGCATTATCTGTTCATATGAATTTTTTGTACGAGTTTATGGAGTTTTCCGTATGGGTTCATGGGGTTTTGTCTTATGTAATAGGTTTTTCGTTGCAGGTTCATGAGAATTTCATTGTAGGTTCATTTAGCTTCTAAGTTCAAGTTTCAGCTTCAAGCTTCATGATTTTTAACTTATATATTCATGAATATTTTCCTTGTAGGTTCATCAATTTATACTAGAAGTTCAGTAATTTTGTTAAATAGGTTCACTCATGTATACATACAGGTTCAAACATTTAGTAATACAAGTTCAATGATATATTCATACAGGTTCAAACAAAAAAAGGACAAATTCTGCTATAAAACATAAAATGTAAAATTCTAAGAAGATTAAGAATATCATCCTTGGCAGCTTGGAGCGTCTGCTAGTTCAGTAAGGATCTTTGCACTCAAGCTCACCTAACTACACCTAACACATCAAGCACCGATCACAATAAAACTTCATTTTACTGTGTAATCTGGTTGTAACCTGCTAGTTCAGAAATTACAGCAAAACAGTTCACAAAAACACTCAGCTTGGAGCACCTGCTAGTTCAATAAACTATAAAAGAAGCCTGGGCTCTCATACCATTTAATTGAGAATATAAAAGAAAAGCAGCCATTGACAGGTTTCAGTAGTTCCAACTTTCCAAAACAAGAGCAAAAATTGTTAGAAAAAGTTATATAGCTCTCGAACTCAATATATGTCATTCTATACTTCATTCAACTGCAGCAGACTGCTCCCTTGGTGTATCCTTCCTTCTAATAGCCTTGACACTCCAGTTGTCTTCCTTCTAATAACCTTGACACTCTAATTATCTTGCCATTCAAACAGGAAAAAAAATCAGCGCCCACACACACCAAACTTTGAAGAAACAATCCTCAGATTACACTGAGAATAGTATTAGTTGCTGTAATCCTCACAATATAACTTAATATCCAAATTCATAGAGCAAAAGCACCATTAACACAACACCACATGAAGATTTATGATTCTCTCTACTACAACAATTAATCACAAAAAACAAATTAACCCAAGACTAAACCAGCTACTATTCCAGCATAACATCAATGACTATTATTTGCTGATGATTCCTTGAATTTCAAACATTTATCACTAGACAGCAAGCTGCCCATTAGAGCAGCAACCAGTTACTGCAGATTCATACTGTATACCCATAATATTTGTCATAAAAAATACTATACATACTTCTTGAATTGCTCTAGACATCAAATCTTAATCAAAAAACTTTTTCTTTCTCTGACAGTACACACCAAACAGCAGTAAGTAAATTTCTAAGAAAGTCATGAATGTGAATTTTTCTTTCCCTTAAGTAGCAAGTCCATGTGTTTACACACTCAAGTTCATGTTTTACACACTCAAGTTCATGTGTTTACACACTCAAGTTCATTTGAATGTCTTAGATCCCAACATTTTAATGTCTTGTCCAAACTACAAGTATTTACTTGACCTAGGGTCATGTAGGTTCAAGATAAACTGATTTTCAAATTTCACAGACAAAAACTTGGAGAAAGAGTAAAGCCAATGCCTTAATCAAATACTTACTAGTATCCATCTCTAAGACCACCAAAATTTTCTTGACCTGCAGTATCCCAGCAGTAGAACCGAAGTCCAGTGGGAGTTGTTATAATGTGCGAAAAAACACAAACACTCAGCAAGCAAAAATCAAATGGAACTCCATAGAAGATAATTAACGGTTCATAACAAGCAACTTACGTTCATATTTCTTTTCAAATTCAAACAGAGGTGTTAATGGAGGTGTGCAGCAACATGGCAGCATGGCCAGGGAGTTATCATGTAGAGAGTGGAGAGGATAGATGCTACTTTGGGTTGAAGACGGGGACAAACCGAGTGATTCAGTTTGAGTGCAAAAATCTAAAGGAGCATGATATATGGACCCAAGAATACAATTATCATTTTGAGCATAAGGGATTAATGTCAATCAAATGAACTTGAAACCTGAGGCGTGGATGCATCTTCAGTTTAGCTAATCAGCGGCTCAGAAAACAGTTAGGAGGGATAGGAAGAGACTAATTCAAGTGTACTGATTGTCTTTCAAACACTCTTCTTCAGTATCCATGAGCTCGTCATTTTGCAATCCCCTCTCCTTCAAATGGTAAGAAGATTGCTTGTACTTTGAAAACAGATACACTATAGACATATTTTCCCCTTTTCGGTTGTTGAGATAGAGAGGCACTATCTGAATTGTATGTAATCCCTTTGCTTTGTGTGCTTGAAAACGTGTCTGATGAGCTTTTGTGATTGTTCCTTCACTTGCACTGCTCAGATCAGAGCTCATCGACTCAACAGAGATCAGGCTTACCTGATTATTGTTTACTATATCTGCATCTACCATTTCTTCTGGTGAAGATACTATTTTCCTTGAGCCTTGCTTGAGCTTCATGAGTGTCGCCTCTGCAAAAACACATTCATAATGTGATATTGAATTTGTCCATCCAGACTTCAGATAACAAAAAACTAGACCAGAATCTAAGGCTATTGCAAGTCAACTTAGTAACCTTTCCCAATTATACTGTAGGAGGCTACAGTCTTCACGATTTTCTTCAAAAAGCTTGAAATAAGGTTCTGATTGAGCTCAAATACTCAAATAAACTATCACAAATCCTAATCGTAGTTTACAAATCATAACTGATAGAGTCAAACCCTAGCTTAAATCCCAATTCCCTTATCTCACGCGTGGAATACATGATAAATTAGATAGTGTATGCACTTCTTTTCAATTTAATTTGGAAAAGCCAGCTTGCGATGAGTGAAAACTGGACTTGCAATTGAAAGCATGAGCGCGACTTTCACAGATCTGTGGAAAGAAAACAGGCTTCCTTACATCCACTAGCGCCATTCAAGACCAAGACACAACACCATTGTCTCTCTTTGTCAAGATCTATAAACTCCATCTCCTCGCTCGACGCCTTCAGAAACTTAATTTTCGAAAGCTGATGTAGAATCCCTAACCCTATTAGTCTCACGGAGTCGTCGATCTCGCCAAATTCCCCAATCAAGCCTGAAAGTAGTGCCCGGGCCGATCGAATTTGTTGTAAGGATCGTCGAAGACGGACTCCCCTGAGAATTGCCATTGCTTATGAGTTGGAGCGAGAAAGAGCGAGAAAGAGCGAGAAAGTGACGAGGGTACGAGTCTTTGTTTACAAAATCTGTAGTATTCACAAATAAATATGCCACCGCATCATTTAAATGATTTTCCTCTTATTTAATTTTCCATATTTAATCTGGAGCGTCGATCTCTCAGATCGGACGACTCATAAGAGTTCTTAGTTCTTATCTTAACATAAGTTCTCATTTGATACTTCCTCTATAATAGATACCTATAATGTTCATGAAATAATTTAAAAATTCAATAAACTGCACATGTTTTTGGAGTTTTAATCAAATATGCAGTCTCAATCCATAATGATGAGCCTACATTTTAAGAGGAAAGTTCTGGTACAAATAACTCTTCACGTAGAAAAAACGAATAAATCGTGTTCAGAGACTACACGTCAATGTTCATATTCTGGATGATAATGTTCATAATCTGAGCCATAAAAGTTTTTGAACGTTTTAATTTAGGACGTGGTGGAATACGTGGAATTACTGCAAACTTTGTTTTTTTTCCTGAAAATGACCTCAAAAATTTTTATCGCCAGATTATGAACATTACCGCCCAAATTATAAACGTTAACTTGTTATCTGTGAACGCGAAAACTTCGTTCTTTCCTACGTTAAGCCTTATTCTCACCGGAACTTTTTCCTTTTAATTGTACCCATAAACAACAATGTGAATTACATGCACGTTTCAGATTCATAGAACCTATTGATTTTTATAGAACTTACATTTTAATCGTTGGTATTTTCAATTCAATTACTCAATTTAATTTCTTGGTCTTGATAAGAGCATAATTGCATATAATGAATTTTGTTGTGAATAAAGATTAGTCATCATGAATCTTACACTATAAACAACAATTATGACTGTTGCTAAGGAATCACTGCTTTCTTATTTGATTTGATTTTTCATATCCTTTTCAATAAATATTATAAATTCATAACAGAGTAGTTAACTCTGATCCTTCCCATTTAAAAAAATATATATGCTTTCGACTCTATATATAAGTGAGTCCTCTAATACAACAACTTCCACAAGTTACCCTTGACACTCTCACCTATCTCCTCCCTTTCTCTCTCTACATCTCCCTCTCTGACGTTCCTCTACCCCGATTGGGGCTTCAGTCCCTCTTTGCTTCCCCCAAACCCTATGAATCCACCCTATAGCCCTCCCTCCTCTCTTGGTTTTCCCGGCGTTGATGAGGATGGCCCCAGTTCCCCCGTTTCCTCCTCCCCATCATTACCTCTAGAGATCAATACCCTAGATCTCTTCGTTGCTGGTTTTCTGCGCAGAAGTGCCTCCCTGCTTACGTGCTTGTGTGGATCTTCTACATGCAGATCTGGAGTTGCAGATCTCAGATTCCAAGGTAAGTTTCCTCTATCTCCCTTTTTTCCCTGTTTAATCCTTGATTCAAATCCGCTGTTGTGGTGGTTTTATGAGCTAGGGTTTGAATCCTTTTCAGATCTGGTTTTCCATATCTCTTTTGGATGCTCAAATCTGTTGACTCAACCCCATACACGGGCTATTTTGAATGCCTGGATGTATATTGAACTGGCCAAAAGCCTAATGACCCTTACTATGATCAATATCTACACACAGATCGACTATCTGTATCAGAAAATCTCTCTGAATGACTTCACTTTTGAAAACGATTATTGGATCTCTTGGAACCCACTAATGTTCCTGTACAATTTGGATTCTGAATCCCCTGAGTTCTTTATCAAGCAGGTTAGGCTTCATAGTGACAATTTTATTTGGATCCTTATAAACCATAGCTACGCAGATACCCATTCTCTGATTATCTTCGAGACTGGATTGAACTTTGAGATTAAAACTCAACTTAAACTATCAGATCCCTTTGCAGATGAGTGTATTGGGATATTCTGGTGCATTGTGCTCTTTTCCTTTGTCCAGAATAGCCTCTTCTGTTTGATTTTCCATATTATTGACATACCCAATAACAACTTAAAGATCTATGTTTTGGTCCTTCCCAGGACTTACAAATGTCATCTGATTAAATTTTCACCCTACTATATCAGTATAACTCCTTATTCTAAACAGAATAATAAGATTTGTAAATTTTTTAACAACACTCATTCAGATAACAACAACAATTTCTACAGACCAAACCTATTGATTTTGTGCACTTTGGATATCTTGCATAATAACAACAACAATTTCTACAGACCAAATCTATTGTTTTATATCTTTATTGAGATCTTCCCCTCAGTCTATAAGTTAAAACTCTCAGAAAGCTATGATACTCTTCCTGTGAATAATCTTTTTGATGGTAGACTTATGATGAGGCTAAAGTCGTAGTGCCAAATCAAAGAAAACCTTAAACACTAACTAGAGTATAGCAAGTAAGTAGAGGTCGAACTCAAAGGAATCAAAACACCAAATCAATGCAGTCAAGTGAAGTATCAACTAGTAACAAGTAACCAAAGGGGGGGGGGGGTTGATTGCAAGAACACACAAGTAACCAGTAACAAGCAGAGGAAGTTTGTGTGAGAATATTATGCGAAGGGGGTTTCACCTAGCAAATATCCACACAACAGTCAATCAAGTTGATCATAGATTTATCTCAAGTTCTATTCAATCCTAGGGAATGTTCCTATTCCAATCTTTAATATATCAGCAGGCCAACCGGTCCTGATAATACTTACTATTCAGCAATCAGGGAAACCTCTCAAGATTAGATGAAATAGCAGCAAAGGGCACAGGAATCATAAGGATGCATGCAATAACTTACAACCGTCAAGTATTAACATGCAATCAATTCTCTTTCATAAAAGCAATCAACTACCAGATCATGCAGATATGAGTGCTACAATGACAAGGAATTCCACCGTATATTCCTAGTCTAGCAATAGAAAACTATCAATCAAACTAGGTGATCAAGCTAGCAAAACTAATAGAAATCAATAGATGAAGAACAAGAGAATTAATACAAACCCATAGGAAAAGAACAAGAGTTAGAAATCTCACAACTTAATAACTGAAGGTTTCAACCGCTAAGTAAAACAATGGAGATTAGTTCCTGCTCATGGTTGCAAAACTAAATTGTCTGATGGAAAAGATGATGATAACAATAGAAAGAACTAGGGTTCTTAAATAGAGACTAACCCTAAAAATATATGGTAAAAGATATATCCTAAACGAAATAATAATAAAAGGAAAAAGGAAATAAAACAAAACAAAAGAAGCAAAAGAAACGTAACAAAAGGCGGCGCTCGGCTTTAAGATTTGAGCTTCTTGCTTCTTGATTAAATGGGCCATCCCATCACGAAATCAGCGGCCCACTCCATGCTCCAGTCCACGCTCAGCAGCAACATTCTTATTTCCACACGGGCCACCATTTATGTAATGTAGCGATCGCCAGCTTCACCATGGCGATCGCGGTCGGTCTTTATTTCGTACTCTTTTCTTCTGTTGTGACATGGCGATCGCGGGATTTAGATGGCGATCGTGGTTTCGCTCTAGTAGCCTTTATTAGAATGTCTTCAACTCTTCTTGATTCCAATTCTTCACTTTATATCTTCTAAGTCTTCATAATAACTCCAATGACCCATAACATAGAAATGTCTCTAAACTCACATGGAATCACTCCTAATACAATGTAATAATCCCTAGTTACGCTATACAAAGTGCAGCGTATCAAATACCCCCATACTTAGACTTTTACTCGTCCTGAGTAACTTACAGAAAAGCTATCCTTACCATAAAATGCTCAAAGCCTCAGGAAGTACAAGAATATCTCCTAGTGATTACATACTCAATAAACTCCTCCAAAACACACAAAACTCAAGAACAATAATCAAGAACAATGTGATAAAATAAGCACATACCCAGAACTACACCTTATTCCTCCAAGTGGCCTACCCGAATCCTCCTATACGCCTCCTTCTTATGTCTTCATACGCCAAGATGATAAAAATCCTAAAACACTCAATTTTTATATATGCACTCATCTTGCTTAGGCGCCCTTTCGGGTTTTCATCCCAACCACTCAATAATTGTTCCAGGCTCACAAAACTCACATCACTCAAGACTTATTTTTGCCCCAGCCTAATGCCGGTCAAGCCACCTTCTTATTGCATAGATCTTGCTATCCAAGGATTTTGTATGTCTTTTTTCAATTTTTGTGGTTTTTTCATACAATATATATTCAATAAGCTCATGCAGATACAACCAACACCCAAATAATTACATGTGAATACATTCTCCTCCCCCATACTTAAACATTGCATTGTCCTCAATGAAATGGAAGACATAAAAACGAACCCAGGGAAGGAGACAGAAGACTCACATATAAGGTCAGATGACCTTCCTCCAATAAAACTCAAAGTGTGGTAGAATGAGAAACTAGATGAGCACTAAATGTAATCCAATAATGCATAGCTCATCTAAAGCAAATGAAAGAATATCTCCAATGTAGAAGGTGACCCAAACAAATCAACTCCTTGCAAAGAACATGGTCACCAACAAGCTAAGCTCCAACGAATGTAGATCTAGAATGATAGTACTAATGAAACCAAACTTGATGTAATACAACTCCTTACTTTCTTTTCTCTCATTTTTTTTTTCTGCACTTTTTTTTTTAATCCGATATATTATTTTTTTCTCGGAATGATTTTCAGATTTTCGGTTTTTTTTTTTTTTTTTAAACGGGAGAGAAGACTTACAGCGAGATTGGCTACTGACTATAGCTGACCCTAAGCTTCGGTGATTTCCTCCTGTCCATAGAAAAACTAAAAATAAAATTAAACCGAACAAAAACAAATAAAAACAAACTCAAACCTCGGATTGCCTCCCGAGTAGCGCCTTATTTTATGTCGTGGCTCGACATGAAACTCAAGAGATTTAACTAACGCCATTTGGCTTTGTGAAAACCGTCTCTTGTCTGAATTCTCTCTTGAACCACTCATGGAACGCCTTGAATCTCGTCCCTCTTACCTTGACCACCTTGTCTTTAGCAATGAAGGTGGTTTCATTCACTTTATCCTCCTTGACCGTATCAGGCGGCTGTTTAAGCTCAATGTCAAGTGTCTGCACACTAGACATCAATGGTATCTCGCTTGGCGAGGTCAGTAATGGAGGGCGATTGCCCAAAGGATGTGAAGAGAGCTTACCTTTAGGCTCTGGCTTTGTCTGACACTCCTGCATGTTAGTAGATAAAACAACATCTACTTTTGGGGGCTCTAAGATATTCTCTAAAACAGGTTGTAATTCATCCTTACAAGTAGGATTAATCACATCAATAGCACATAGAGAATTCTTATCAATGAGATCCATGTCATAAATATTATATTCTACCTTATCCCCATCAAACTCCATAGAGAGAGTCCCACTATTAACATCAATTTTCGTTTGTGCTGTTTTCATGAAAGGTCTACCTAACAGTATAGGTGTGACATTATTAGCATGCTTCATATCCAACACAAAGAAATCAACAGGAAAAATTAGATCACCAACCATAACAAGAACATCCTCAACAACCCCTTTTGGGTACACAGTAGACCTATCAGCAAGTTGAATAACAGTTCCTGTTTTATGCAAAGGTCCTAAGCCTAGTGATTCATACAAAGAGTAAGGCAAAACATTGATTGATGCACCTAAATCTAGCATGGCTTTGTCAAATTTAGTTTCACCAATCACACATGGAATGCTGAATATGCCTGGATCACCACATTTCTTAGGCATGCGTTTTTGAAACACAACAGAAACTTGTTCACTTATTTCAACTTTCTTCTTTCCTTTCAGTTTTTGGTTTCTTTTGATAGTGCAAACTTCTTTTAAAAACTTAGAAAATCTAGGAATACTCTTAACAAGTTTGAGCAAAGGAATGTTTACCTCACACCTACTAAAGGTTTCGAAGATCTCTTTGTCGTCATCCAGTCTTCGAGTATCCTTCAACGCCTCAGGAAAGGGAGCAACAGGCTTCTGAGAGAACAGAGGGGGAAAATTTGGACGAACATAATCGTCAATGTACTCAGGGGTCTCCTAGCGATCTCCATTAACAACTAGCGATCGCGGTCGCACAAATTGGGGTTCTGCAGGAGAACCGCGATCGCGGTCGCACAAATTGGGGTTCTGCAGGAGAACCGCGATCGCGGGTATCAATCCGCGATCGCGGATTATTGTCGAAATCACCATCAGCCTCTGGAGTGGCATGGCGATCGCCATCGCCATATGGCGATTGCGGTCGGGATGCAGACCTTGTTTTGCTCTCTGTAATCTCATGGCGATCGCCACTCAGATCTGGCGATCGCGGTTTTGGCACAGAACAGTCGTCATAAGTTTTTCCTCTCCTCAAGAAAACTGCACTGACGTTCTCTCTCGGGTTTCTTACCGGTTCCCTGGCCTCTAATTTACTCACAGCTTGAGCAATCTGTCCCAACTGATTTTCAAGATTTTGGATGCTTGATTCCGTCTTAGCGTTTTGTTGCATAACAGTCTGAGCTAAGGACTTGATCATATCTTCAACAGTCATAGAATTCTGAGGTCTAGGCTACCGATAATTAATATTATGAGAGTCATACCTTGGCCTTGGTTGCCATCCACCAACAGCGTTTACCTCAGCATTCGGCTCTTGGAGTTGTTGACCACCACTTTGCAGCATAAAAGACTTCATCATATCTTTCAGCTCATTCATGTCAGTCTGTAATTGATCTGAATTAATTGCTTTGACTGAGTGGGATCCCTGTCTACTGCCAAACTGCCTTGAACTTTCAGCCAGTTCTTCAAACATTTCAGTGGCCTGAGGTATAGTTAGTTTCAGAAAATTACCTCCACAAGATGCGTTTACCATTCGACGATCCTCATCAATCAAGCCACTAAATAAGTACATAAGAAGATCATGGTCAGTATAACTATGGAATGGGCAGCTTGAGCAAAGCTTCTTGAATCTCTCATAATACTCATAGAGACTCTCAGTTGAATGTTGTTGAAGATTCGTGATCTCCTTCTTCAAGCTACTCAGTTTTGTAGCTGGAAAATATTTCTCTAAAAAGACCTTTTTCATCTTAGCCCATGTATCAATACTCCCTGGAGCTTGATAATAGAGCCAATCATTCGCAGCGTTTTTCAGCGTAAATCCGAAAGCTCTCAGCATGACCTGCTCCTCAGTAACACCTTCATACTAGAACATATGGCATGGAATTGAGCCAAGTGTTTGTTGGGATCTTCTCCTGCTAAGACATGGAAGTGTGGTAGCTCATGAATTAAACCAGCTTTCAATTCAAAATTCACACCTTCTTCAATCTCAGGAAACCTCACTGCCAAAGGTTGTTGGTTTAAGTCTGGGGCAGTGAGTTGCCTCATAGTAGGCAATGACGGTCCATGTCGATCACCCATCTCGTTCTCTTGGTTCAGAGCTGCTCTTTGGTTCCGAAGGAACGTCCTTTCAATCTCTGGGTCAAAGGAAACAAGAGATGAATCAGTAGCACAGGTCTGAACCATAAAGGTTCACACCAAACAACAGTTGATAATTTCACAATCAACACAGAATCAGAAAAATTTCAATTCCCCGGCAACAACGCCAAATTTGATGAGGCTAAAGTCGTAGTGCCAAATCAAAGAAAACCCTAAACACTAACTAGAGTATAGCAAGTAAGTAGAGGTCGAACCCAAGGGAATCAAAACACCAAATCAATGCAGTCAAGTGAAGTATCAACTAGTAACAAGTAACCAAAGGGGGGGGGGGTTGATTGCAAGAACACACAAGTAACCAGTAACAAGCAGAGGAAGTTTGTGTGAGAATATTATGCGAAGGGGGTTTCACCTAGCAAGTATCCACACAACAGTCAATCAAGTTGATCATAGATTTATCTCAAGTTCTATTCAATCCTAGGGAATGTTCCTATTCCAATCTTTAATATATCAGCAGGCCAACCGGTCCTGATAATACTTACTATTCAGCAATCAGGGAAACCTCTCAAGATTAGATAAAATAGCAGCAAAGGGCACATGAATCATAAGGATGCATGCAATAACTTACAACCGTCAAGTATTAACATGCAATCAATTCTCTTTCATAAAAGCAATCAACTACCAGATCATGCAGATATGAGTGCTACAATGACAAGGAATTCCACCGTATATTCCTAGTCTAGAAATAGAAAACTATCAATCAAACTAGGTGATCAAGCTAGCAAAACTAATAGAAATCAATAGATGAAGAACAAGAGAATTAATACAAACCCATAGGAAAAGAACAAGAGTTAGAAATCTCACAACTTAATAACTGAAGGTTTCAACCGCTAAGTAAAACAATGGAGATTAGTTCCTGCTCATGGTTGCAAAACTAAATTGTCTGATGGAAAAGATGATGATAACAATAGAAAGAACTAGGGTTCTTAAATAGAGACTAACCCTAAAAATATATGGTAAAAGATATATCCTAAACGAAATAATAATAAAAGGAAAAAGGAAATAAAACAAAACAAAAGAAGCAAAAGAAACGTAACAAAAGGCGGCGCTCGGCTTTAAGATTTGAGCTGCTTGCTTCTTGATTAAATGGGCCAGCCCATCACGAAATCAGCGGCCCACTCCATGCTCCAGTCCACGCTCAGCTGCAACATTCTTATTTCCACACGGGCCACCATTTATGTAATGTAGCGATCGCCAGCTTCACCATGGCGATCGCGGTCGGTCTTTATTTCGTACTCTTTTCTTCTGTTGTGACATGGCGATCGCGGGATTTAGATGGCGATCGCGGTTTCGCTCCAGTAGCCTTTATTAGAATGTCTTCAACTCTTCTTGATTCCAATTCTTCACTTTATATCTTCTAAGTCTTCATAATAACTCCAATGACCCATAACATAGAAATGTCTCTAAACTCACATGGAATCACTCCTAATACAATGTAATAATCCCTAGTTACGCTATACAAAGTGCAGCGTATCAACTTAAAACCTATGAATATTGGCCTGCTTATGCTTGGATTATTTCAACCTTTATTTGTGGAAATAATCCCATAATCCAGTTCTTGCTTGACCTGCATTGGCTAAGACTATCCTTTATGACCAATAATAATCAACTCCTTAATATGTATAAAAATTTGTTCTCCCTTAATATATATTGCATGTTACATTCTGAGTGCATGCACTACACTTATACTAATCCGACCCTTATTTATTTTATATCTTTAATCCTTCTAAATCTCCACAACCAATCTGACACAAATCAGTGCAATAACAAATCTTTTCACCATCTCTTTACTCCTAACCATATCTCATACCAGATTCATTTGCATGTAATATTTAGCTATTATTATTACTCTGTAAACCATGTCATCTGACTATTACACTTCCCTATTACTACTTTGTATCCTAACCCATTAATTTATACCAACTGCTATAGCTCTAATACAAAACCTCTTTGCTATCTGTTTATCATTAAGCCCTTAAATCATTACTACTACATCTACCATTACTACATTCATTTACTTAAGAATATCCTCCCAAAGACACTTTTTGTCATTAAATCAACATTAACTCTCATTCATTGTGACTCTACTCCCTTGTTCTGGCACTCCACTTTTCTTTTTCCCATGCAAAATTGTATTACAAATATCACACGCCTATTCCAACTTCCTAGACAGATCAATCACTACTTCAAAACCACTCTCATCCTAACTCAAGCCTCCTGGACTTCCCTCGGCTTCTTCTCTATAAATACTGATGTCCTCCTTTCAATATCCCACACCAGCTCTCTTCAAATCTTTCTTCCCCACTCGTTCATTCTCAAGAAACCCTGCTCCTCTCCTTGCTCGACCATGGATAGCAACAACTCCTATGTTGATGCTGTCATCAACTTCTCTCCCATATCAACTCTTGACTTCCCAGCTTTGGAAGATCATGACAACCATATCCAAAACAACCCGGATTCTACAACACTCATTCTTCATCCCAATAACCCTACTCCACCACCTCTTTCTGAAAATCAGCCAACTGAGAACCCAGATACCCCAAACCGGAACTTTGATCCTCAAAATCTCAATCCAGACCAAGTTTTTGACCATCAAAGCACGTATGGATATCCAGCTATAGCCCAACCTCCTCCACAAATCCAGATCCCAAACCCTATAGCTCTCCCAGAAGTTCAGAGAATGATGACAAGGCTCTCAAACTTGACTCTCTTCATCCGCATGGCAGACACCACTCTTAACATCCCACCATCTGTCATTTTGACCAAAGTGAAGGAACACTGGAGAGGTCTTTAAGGTGACATCGAAGTAGGTACGTATGGCACTTGGACTATGCTTACATTTTCTAATAAGGAAGCTAGAGATATTGTATGGGCCAACAGACCTTATAGGGTTCAGAATAAACTTGTTTTAGTCCAACCCTTTTCTCAAGAATTTGATCCTCTTGCTCGTATAGTGAGCCATGCTGATATATGGGTTAGAATCCCTCTTTTACCTATCTTTTACCACAATGAACATGCTCTTAACATGATTATTAGTGGCAATAGAGTTGGTCAGTTCATCAGAATGGATGAGAACTCTAGTGTCAAAAATAAAGGCAAATTTGTCCGATTCAGTATCAATGTCACTATACCTGAGGTCCCTGCTTTTGTCAAGATTCAACACACAGATAGGTCTATCCTAACATTCAAGCTCTGGTCTGAGGATTCTCACCAGGCTGTGGATGTTGTGGTGAGTCTGATCACCTATTTGATGACTGTTTTTTGAACAATTTACCGGCTTCAGTCTTTAAAGGTTTCTTGGTAGGTTCCTCTGATGATGAGGAAGCTGCCAAGATAACTAAACAAAGAATGATCGGCCAGTTAACAAAGAATCTCAACAATGCTCCCCAGACAAGAAGAGGCCCTAACTTTGTTAGGAAAACTCCAATCCCAGCCACAAAAAAAGAAGAAATGGTGAACTCCCCCTAAGGTAAAAGTCCCCTCAACCCGCATGTAGCTGCCCCTCTTCACAGCATCCAGTACCCCACCAAGCCTATCCACACAGGTCAAGAATTCCCACAGAACTTCCACCTGCACTCTGCTTTTAATCCAGAAGTCTTCAACAACCAGCTCCTTGCCCAGATGCAGCACTACGCCTTCACCATGCCTCCCCATGTTGGCATGTCCCACTCCATGGCTCCTAGGATGATCAGACCAGCTCTGCAACAACAACAACTCCATTTTATCTAGACAGCTCCACCACCTGTTGAAGGCTATTCTCCAGCTCCTTGTACATCTGAGAAGTCTAGCAGCACAATCATCAGAAAGCTTGACGGTATGGACATTGAAGCTCTCGATGGTGCAACCACATCTAGCCCTGATCCAAAGAGGAAAGAAGATACCGGTGATGCCCAACCTCAGAACCCAGTCCCTAAGAAGCAGCGCAAGGCTAAAGCCAAGAAGCAGCCTCCTTCGGAGTAAGTTTCTTCATGAATTACAATAATCATTTTGATCTATCTATGCTTTATCTACTACCCTTTAACACCAAGAACAATAGCCCCTGCGTGGGTTTCAACCCTCCACTTTTGGAATCTGTAATTTCTTTATTTTTATTTGAACAAGTTTTAGTTAACAACAAGAACAATGGCCCCTGCGTGGGTTTATTTCTTCCATGCTTGGAAGCTGTAATCTCTTTATCGACTCCTCTTTTGAATGTTTCTGTAGTTTACCCAGATCAGATCAATCCCTTAATACAAAACTATGACAATTTCAACTATACTATGTGCTCTTTTCATTATCTTTTGTTAAGCAGGATCCTTTATGTTTTGAACATGTTTAATAACTTTGAAATCATCACTGTACAAACACACCTTTGCTGCTTCAAGATTTGTATGCATGTAGAAATCTATACTCTTTATTTACTTCATATCCTTGAAATTTCTTCACTTAAGCACAATCTTTATCCTAATAAGTTCAATCCACTATGGAGAAAAGGCCCTTATACTAATGTTCTTCTACCTCCTAAATCATTGACTCAACTTTTACCAAAGTTCCACTTAAACAATAGGTTTTTATGAATATTGCTTATTGGAATATCAGAGGGTCTAGGAGAAAAAATTTGCAAACTGAAATCTCCTATATCAAGAAGAATAATAAACTTGATGTGCTTTGTCTTACTGAAACTAAAACAGATAATCCCCCAACCACCCGTATGATAGCCCGGATGGGATTTGATAACTTAGTTTTTGTTCCCTCGGTTGGCACCCGAGGGGGTATTTGGCTTTTATCTAAACAATCCTACAACACTAGAATTCTTTCATTAAACCACATTGATACTAACTATATTTGTATGAACTACTGGACCAAAAATACAGATCTCCTTATTTATTTCGTGTACGCTCCCTCCCGGGAAATTGAAAAAGACCCTTTCTGGCTAAAACTTCAGCACTCTATTGAAAATTTGAATCTTCCAACTATTATTGTAGGAGACCTAAATGAGCTTCTATCACCCTCGGATAAAATTGGAGGACTCATACCTTCTACTAACAGATTTCTTAGACTTCGATCCTTCATTAACAATATGGATTTTGTGGACTCTAAATTCACAGGCTTTCCCTTCACCTAGAGAAAATCCCAGGACATGCACCAAAATATCCTCGAGCGTTTAGATCGTGTACTTATACATTGTTCTCTGACAACTATTTTCCCGACTCTTACCACTCACCATCATCCCTTTACATCCTCATACCATGCCCTCATCACCTTTTCTTTAGGTGCGCTTAAATCCTCTGCTAGACTCCCTTTCCGCTATGAACCAAATTGGTCTTCAAATTCTTCTTTTGTGAACAGTGGCAGATCTAGAACAAAAAACTCGTGGGGGCTGACTCGTTTCGCCTATAAATATTTTCAGTGAAGGAATATTATGATACCAAAAGCTCAAAAATCTTAATCGTAGTTAGTTGAGTTTAAAAAAAAAATAGCAACGTAAAAAATTCATTACAGTATTTACAACCAGTATAGCTTAAAAGCCTCAAAATATAAATAAATTACAAAGATTGAATATAGAATGCTATCTTATTATTTATAAATAAAATATAATCTAGATTTTAAATAATATGCTTGATATCTAATAAAGTTTCAGATACAATAAAAAAACCTTTAGCTTGACCAATAATAATATAAAATGACATGTAAAATTATCAAGTTAAAACTCAAATATTTTGCTTGATAGAAAAACAAGATGCAAAAATTTTAAAAAGAGAAACTATGGAAGAAGGAAAGTGTGAGTGAAGATAATAATAATAAAATAAAAAGAAACAAATCAAGGAAAGTCACCTCATTTGAGATACGGAGGTGGAGAAATTAGAGTACTTTAAATGAGAAAAAAAAGAGTCCTCATTTAACAAAACGCATCGTTTTAATTTTGGAAAATATATTTGTTTAATAGGAATTCAGATGGGTCATCTTCCTCGCCGAAACATCATGTTCAATCTCAGAAATGCTCTCTTCCATGGCATGTCAGATGTAACATCGTTGGCGCCGAGGGGGCTCAATGTTCCGGTTAAGAAACTCTTCAGTGGTCCGTGGGGGCGGCCGACCCCGCAGCCCCCCCTTTGGATCTGCCTCTATTTGTGAACCTTGTTGCCAAAGTTTGGAAATATAAGCTCCATGGATCCTTCATGTTTAAATTCCATTCAAAATTGAAGCTTTTGAAACAATATGCTAGAACCTGGGCAAGGAAAAATGCTGGCAATAACTTCTCTCAACTACAAATCACATAGAACAAGTTAAATTCACTTCAAGAGAATTTCCTATCAGACCCTTCAAACGAACGTATTATTCAACAAATACGCATGCACTCTAAAAAAATACTCCTCTCTTCTAAATTTTCAAACTGACTACTGGAGAAGACGTGCTAAAGTAACCCATATCAAATATGGTGATAAAAACACCAAATACTTTCATTCCATTGCTAAAATGAAAACTTTCAAGCCAACTATTCTTCAATTCTGTACTAAAGATGGTCTGGTAGTACATGATCACTTAAATATTTCCCAAGAAATCACTAAAGAACTCGCGTCTAGGTTCCAGTCTAATAATGCAGTGGGAATCTCTGAAGAGGAATTGGACTTAATTCCTTCTACCATTAATTTTGAAGACAACCTATCCTTAACAAAACCCCCCACAGAATCTGAACTTAGGAAAGCTATTTTTGAACAACCACCAGATAAAACTCCTGGCCCTGATGGGTTCTCTATTGAATTTTATCAAAAACATTGGAATATTATCAAAGCCTCTCTTCTTTCAGCTATCAAAGCTTTCTTCCATTCGGAACAAATGTTGTCCTCTATCAATCATTCATTTATATCATTAATACCTAAGCAAGAATCCCCTACTACTATAAACCACTATCGCCCAATTAGTCTTTGCAATTCCTCCTATAAAATTATCACTAAAATAATGGCTAACAGACTTAAACCTCTCCTGGATAAAATTATCTCCCCCTTCCAAGGTGCTTTTGTGGAAGGGAGGTTGATTCAAGACAATATTCTGGCAGCTCATGAAATATTTCATTCTTTCCATAAAAATAAAAAAGGTCCAATTGGTTGGATGACACTCAAACTAGACATGGAAAAGGCATACGACAAACTTGACTGGTATTTCTTGTGCAAAGTCCTTCTTAGGTTTGGTTTTTGCCAAAAATGGATCAATTTAATTTCACACAAGATCAAGAGTTTGGCACCTCCATCTCTGAATTCTGCAAAGCCAACAGCAATTTCCAGCTAGGCCTTTTGTCCTGGTGGAACATTTGGAATCATAGGAATAAACGAGTTTTTAGACCAGATTCCATCCCTCCCAACTTTCACTATTCTGAATTAGCTAAATCCATTCTTTTTCAGTTTTTAGAACTTCATAACAATTCGACCTCTACTAATACTGCTAATAAAAGTCACAAACATACCACTCCAAAGACTTATTGGCGTAAGCCTCCTGCAAATTTTTTTAAGCTTAATTGTGATGGTTCTAAAAGAGCCAACTCTGACTCTTTTATTGGTTTTATTATTCGCAACTCTCATGCCACTCCCTCCTTTGTTGAACATCTACGCATCCCTGAATCCTCGGTTGTTTCATCTGAGGCAGTGGCGGTTCTTGAGGGCCTCAAGGCTGCTACTCGCCTCAATATTAGAAATATTATTGTTGAAAGTGATAACATTACAGTTATCAACGCCATTAAAGGTTCTTCCTCCCCCCGTGGGAAATTAGAACGATTATTTTGGATATTCAATCCATTTCCTCCTCGTTTGATTCGTGCAGGTTCTCTCATGTCTGAAGACACTGTAACAAAGCAGCTGATTTCCTAGCTTCTCAAGACCTTGATATTGAAGCTCTGCGCAACTTCCTACTTCAATGGAATAGTTGTTCCTCTCCTGCAGAGATCCGTCATCTACAGTTGCTCCTAGTCACTAGGACCTCTTCAATCCTTCATCTGAAAGATTTTGTAAAGATCATCAGAAATGATGATTTAGGCCTGATCTGTTGATTAGACAGCTGGCCTTCTGTTTGCTTGTTAAAAAAAAAAAAAAACTTCCACAAGTTAAAAGGAGCAATCAAACATACCTTCAAAAATTCATCTTCCAAAATGGCTTTGACTTTGAAAAATGCTAAGTCCATCAGAGCAACGACACTTGTAGCACTTCTATGTATTGCTCTTATTCTAACCTCGGGTATGTACAAACTATGAAACTAATACAGTATGTGTAATGTTGAATTAAGCGCTTGATTTATTTTTTATATTTAAAAATCAGAACTTTATTATCTTGAACAGGGGATGCATTTGAGAGCAAACAATTGTGTGTCAGGGAACGGGAACATGCAATGGCTCAGCAAGAAGCATAGCAGCTTGTAACACACATTGTTTAAGCTTTGGGACTAACACAAAATCCGAATGTCGTCCACTAGTGATTGGTGGACAAGATCCATTGCAATGTTGTTGCATTTTAGACTAGATAAGATTTCAATCATTCGAAAGATTGTGCAATTTTGAGTTTCAAATTGCCTTGTTTAATCATTACAACATATATTGAATAAAAAGTCACCCCTATTACCTTTAGTGTTCATGTCATGAACCATTTTATAAATAAATAAACCTACTATGTTTTTGCAACAAATACAAGCATGTTTCAGATTCATAGAATCCAAAACCATTAACAACATAATAAAGCTTAGGCTGCTCAGCAAGAACAAGATTTGTACTGAAGAACACTTTAGCCAGGCCATTTCCTAACATTTTAGAGGCACGGGGCGAATTTTTTTTGGGCGCTAGATAATTAGGGTTGTGATTTTACACCGTTTTTAATTATTGAGACATGTTTTAACACGCTCGTTTACTTGTTTTTGGAAACAAATTACTAAACGCCATCCAGTAGCGTTTAGATTTTTATTTCAACAACAAAACTAATGGGCCCATCAAGACACCCGAAAATGAAGAGGAATGTAAAAATACGAATAAGTTTTATGGTGTGAACGTACGGACGAATGATGTTTATTAAAATATACTTAAATGTTCATAGTGAATGCATATGAAATGCATCGTAATCTTCTACTCTCCAATTTCCCAACACCTAGTTATGAAGTTTTAGAAATCGTATAACCCACCAAGCGCAACAACAACACCTTTGACGGATGATGTTAGGGTAAAACGCTGAATGTTAGGTTGAAGATGAATGCTATGGGCCTTATACTATTTGGGCCTTTATGGTCCATTTGATGATCAAATGTAAACGCTATCACATAGCGTTTTGAAGCAAAGCATTAAACGCACTTCCGTGGCGTTTAATATTAGACCGGTTATAAAAACAAAACGCTTGGCGCGGGGACTAGGCTAGTTGTGATTTAATTTCGATATTACTGAGGGGTTTAGAGAAACGCCTGTACGGATACGTATTTCTCGTGATATAGTTAAAACACATCCAAGATCTGAAACTATGTAAAGTGGGTTATTTATAACTCTCAAGATATATTATTTTTAATAAATAAATTATAAAGTTATATCTCTCAGGTGGTTTTCAAATAACTCCTGCGTGTTTGATGTTGTAAGAGTGTTATAAATAACCTCTGAGAACCATCTCTCGAGAAATACACTTTTTTGTACTATTGTTGATGTTCAGGAATGGGTTGGATGGGAAAATTTTATACGGATTATCTCCTTAATGGTTCATCTTTTTTTTTTTGAGTTCTCCAACGCCGTAAACACTAGCTGAGTCAAGTTCCGAGTTCTCTCCTCTTCTCTCTTGCTCCATTCTTCTCCTCTGGTGCTCGACTCTCCGTTCAATTCGACGTTCCTCTTTCGTAAGCTTATATTTTTGTTTTCTATATGCTATTTACATTTGCTTAATACAAAATAAGGCAATCCGCATATCTCACCCGATCCACCCGTGAACCCGATGGATTAAGGTGGATTGGATGTGGATTGAGGATTTCGCGGATGGTGGATGGCAGATGGGTTGGATGGGAAAAATATATACGAATTGGATAGTGCTTTGGGTAAATCCGCCCACCACCCGATCCATTTCCATCCCTATTCGCAGGTTTATTTTTTTTATTTTTTTATAGTCTATGTCAAACTCACATCATGTGTTATAAAGCACATTGCTCTTTCATTTGAGTCAATGGTTTAAAAACACATTATTCTTTCATTTGAGCCAATGGACTTTAAAAACACATTATTCTTTCATTTGAGCCAATGGACTTTAAAAACACATTACTTGGAAGCTCTCCTGCATCATATAAGCATCAATGCAAAATGTGCACTTTCAAGTATACGGTCTTATAAAATGCTATCAGTGAGTATTAGCCTCTTAATCAATTTTCTTTTTCAACTTTTGTGGCTTTAAAGAGGTAGAAGAAAAGAAGTCTCTGGGAAAAAAAATCTTTCGTATAAAAGACTTGACTCCCTTCCTTATAATGTCAAGATAAGAGAGTTAATCTAAAAGCAAGCTAAGCATTATTGAATATATGATAACATAATACCAGCAATGGTCAAAAACAAGTTAAGCATTATTGATCTTAATCTAAAAGCAACATGGCATAGTTCATTAGGCCGGGCAAGCTCAGATAGGAAGTAGGCCACGTTCATCTGCATTGTAAATCAATTAAATTAGAAAACAATTTCACATTTCTATGATAAGAATTTGAATTTATAGAAATTCCTACTTCATCGTCATGGATGGAAAGCTTTGGCGAAACGGGATAGGAACAGATGGGGTGTAGGGACTATAATGTTCCAATCAAGCTTGCCCAAAATGGCCATTTTCAGAATCTGATCATTGCAGTAAACTTTCCCTAATACTCCCTCGATCCCTTAATATAAGACTCATTTGCTTTTTCGACACTAATCACAAATAGAGAGAATCTTCTTGTTTTCTTCCAACATATAGAAATAAATATAGGCATACGAGATCTTGTTTGATTCGTCTCAATGACTACTTTGATAATATAAAAAAAATTAATTTTTTTATAAATCGTACATTTAAAGATATTAACATTTCTCGACAAATGTGTCAAAAACAAATGAGAAGATCAATAAGGGACGGAGGAATACTCCCTATACAGTATAAACAAAGTCATTGGCTTGCAGAAAAAATTTGATAAGTTCCTGGTCACATCAGAATTTAACCCACAAATCTAAAAGTTGATGTGAAAGAGTACCTCCGGAGCCCAATTTTTTCATACTCGCAATGTGTGAGCATTGCACCCACTAGCTACAATTCTCTCCTTGTTATTGTTTTTAGGAAGAGGGATGTGGGAGAGACTTAGGCTCCGTTCGGATTGACATTTTTGGGGTGTTGAAGGAGTGGAAGTTGAAGAAATCATGGAGTTGAATAGAATTAGGAGTGTTCGGTAACTTAAGCATTGAGTTGAGAAATCGAAGTTTAAGTTGAACGAAGTTGAAGTTGAAGCAAATCCCTTACCCTTGGGGGTATAGGGGAAGAAATTTGCTTCATCTAGCAGCGTTGAAGCAAGTGGAATATTACTCATTTTACCCCAGATCTCTCCTTCTTCATTTCATCTGTTTCAATTTGGAGCAAAATTCAATTAGGGTTCTTCGTTGGTTTTATTTGGGGCAAAATCAGGTAACGCTAAACCTCTGAATTCATGCTTCAATTTAATTTGTATGCCCTTCTGATGCAATTGGTATGTTATTTTGCTTATTTTGGTCTTGATTGGAGTTGAATTTCGGTATATATTTAGGTTTTGTTGATTGTGCACTTAAGGTGTTTGATAAAATGCTTCTGTTTTTTGTTTTCTATTGGTTCACTGATGATATGTGTTGAATCTTGTTAATTACTAAGAAGCTAGCAGATTGGAACACTCTACTCTTCCATCAAATTGACTCCATGGTTTGTTAATTAGTGAGAAACTAGAGCTGAAGTTTTGAATGTAGATGATGAGGAGGAGGATTTTACTTATATGATTGGAATAATCTAGTGGTTTACTGATAGAGTTTTTCTTAGACAACAGTCTACAAAACTTAATAATATTGGATTATTGGCTGTATCATTTTGGTACATTTATGCTCAAACAAAGTTCACAAATTCCTAGCTCCTTACTGAGCTTTGTGTTATTTTGGTACATTTATATGATTCGGCCGTTTTTTCCTCAATTCTTTTGTTACTTACTATGATATGATATCCTAGTTTCAAATTTAAAAAGCTACATAGAAGAGTTGAAGAAATTCAGCAATTTTAGTTTGATGACTATGGTCGTTGCAGGCTGCTGATGTGCAAGATATCTTAAGAATGATAATCTCAATCAATCTGAAAGACAGAAGCTGCAACCTTTTGAACATTTACCTCTACCTAGTTCTAGTTGAAAATATACTCATCGCTGACAACTTAGATAGCAAGTAGACCATCTTTGAAATGTGGGAATCATACCTCCGTCAGTGTTGTAGTCAAATTTCCAACACTGATTTCAGGCCATCTGCTCAAGAGGTAACCATAAATCTAGTACTCACACATACCCTCATGTCCTGGGGATTTATCTCTTATGTTGCTCGTCTTTCAGGTTCGCACCAAAGCATCGTATCTTCTACAAGTACACAACCAAGAATCAAGTAACTATTGCTAATCTGTAATTTAGTACTAAAGGATCTTATGGTAGTCTAGTATCTGAATTATCTTTAAACTTACTGGTGGTGCTTAATTTTTGCCTGGGTTGCTTAGGAGGATTCCTTCAGATCATGGAATTATAGTTTCTTAGGTTCCTCTTCTGAGAAGACTGCTTGTTTTTTATGTACGTACAAGACAGTAGATTATGATATCCATTCTCAGAGATTACTGCTTATTTTCTGCATTAAGTTTACATAAGTTATGATAAGGGATTGGCTGATCTCATTTTGTATTTCTAGTTTGTGATTGTTGTTTGCTTGTTTTAATTATCTAAGTGAACTTGCTTAGTCAAAGGAATATGATGCATTGGCCTCTTAATTCTGAATTGTTGAGGGATAGTTTATAAACTCTTGGTCTCTCACACTGATTGTTGGGTGCTTCAGAGCTTTTGACTTTTCTCGCAAATGTTGTGTCCATTGTCGCTTCTTCCAACTTTGTTGGTGTACACTCTTCTGCACACCCAGCCACTGCACAACAAGTTGCTGCACGCCCAACTGTTGCATGCCCAGCTGCTGCACCAGTGAATAAAAAGGCGTTGGGCGACCCTAGGCGGTGACCCCCCCTAGTCGCGCCTAGTCGCGCCTAGGGTCGCCTAGGGTCGCCCAGAACATAAAAGTGTCAATACTTAGTAAGCTAGTATCTAGATTGCAGAGGAGGAAGTGATGAGATGAGGGTGTGGTGCAGTCTGTAGAGGGGAAGGAGGAAGACATCATACGTTTACATAAGGAAGGAATCAAAGAAATAATTGAAAAAATACAAAATATAATAGAAGATCATTGAAAAGATACAAAACATAAATAAAATCTTTAATTATCCAATTTAGGAAGTTGTAGCAACCATAATCACCCTAATTAGATATCAGTGTAGCTGTATTGGTAACTCCATAATCATTTATTATAGATATTTTAATTTAAAACACATTAAAATTAGGACAGAAACCCTAGGCGGCTCGCCCAACCATACTGCCTAGGCTCGCCTAGTCCCGCCCAGGCCGCCTAGGGCTCGCCCAACCTTAAGGAGCTCGCCTAGGGCTACCTGGGCGTTGGCCTGGCTGAGGCGCGCCTAGTCGCGCCTGGGCGCGCCTAGGCGTCGCCTTTTCATTCACTGTGCTGCACAACCAACTGTTGTGTTTCCTGCTGCACAACAAATTGTCTAACTTTATGTTCTTCAGATTCTGTGTTGATTCATTTTCTGATGTTGTAATCTGAATTGTTTCTTTCATCAGAGGCTGCTACTTTCAAGTAGGAAATGATGTGGAAATGGATATGAAATTAGGACGTGCATACCGCAAGGCATTACATACTGTGATCGAGTGGTTGGATAGAGAGGTCGACATGATTAAGACAAGGGTCTTCTTGCATAATGAGAAGTAGAAATTGGTCTATATTACAGTTGTTTAACTAATTGAGTAATGTTGTGTGTTTAAAAATTTGAAAAAAACAAATGTAATATGCATTGTTAATTTTAACACATTAAAGAGTATTTTTTATGTAAAACAATTGATTTATAAAATTTAAATATATCAACTTTATGTGAGCAAGACTAAATAATAACTCATAATATTACTCTAACATACAATTCAAATACTAATTATATGTATACCCTTTTTCGTCATTTTACATACCAATATCAATTACTTCAACTTGGTTCAACTCGTTTTACCGAACACGCCATATTGAACTTCAACTCCTAAAATCTCAACTTCAGCACCAACTTCAGCTACCTTCAACTTCAGCTCACTTCAACTACCTTCAACTTCAACTTGCTTCTACTTCAACACATACTTCAACTCGTACCGATCCGAACGGACCCTTATACAAATGAACTTTACAGTAAACTTTAACATTTATGAACTTTACAGTAAACTTTAACATTTATGAACTTTACAGTAAACTTTAACATTTATGAATCTGTGAGGGTAAATTCATGAACCTATAGAGTAAACTTCTAATTCATGAACTTCATAGCATTAATCAATGAACTTTAACATTTTATTGGAATTTTCCAAATTCATCTGCATCTCATATTGATATGTAACTCAATAAAAAACTTCTAAGTCATGCAACTAGCAAAATACAGCCCCCCTAAAAGAAGAGGAGTGTATGAATTGATTTTCAATGTGTTAAGTATTACAAAGCAGAGAACTACAATATATAGGATCGAGAGCAATCCTGAGATGATAGGACCAAATCCTTGATTGATGAGATCATGTCCTAATTAATTGATACGGGGAAGCTATAGTAGGAAACAATATATACAGGAATATCACTATAATATCAAACTTTATTTACTACTGTCTAATACCCCCAAGTAAAATAGCTGAAGTAAGATGCAAAAGGATGCTAAGCTAAATTTGCAAAAGTGAAAGCAAAGTTAAATGAAAAAGTGCACCTTGAAATACAAACTTGGATGTGGGTATCCAATGAGTGCAATTAACAAGACCAATATGGTCTGAGAGGGTAGTCAAAATTTGAAATGTTTGCACTCCAAATTGTGCTTTTCTCTTCAGTACCTAGCTCTGCCTAGATCATGCGCAAACTGAAAAAATATTAAGAACCTATAAGAGTAAATTTATGAACTTGTGAGGTAAATTCATGAACTTATAGAGTAAACACATGAACGTGAAGAAAATTATGAACCTGTGAGAGTAACAAGTTTCGGGGTCTCTTTTAAACAATCATGACCAAAGCAATCATAAACGAATCTCCAACTGACCATATTCTATCCTATCTATGTAAAAAAAGGAATAAATAAGAAAGTTAGACTTCCTTGAATGACAACTTATTGGAGGAGACCTTCAGACTGTGATGACTTCAGTTACACCATCTTTAGTGATGAACTCAAGATTTCTATATGGTCCGATATTGGAGACAACTCAGACAAGTATGGTCACTGACAAGAAAGCAATAAAAATAGAATTAGTAACAAAAAAAAGAAGTATATTATTAGTTTTTTATGTACCAATAATGTAGTTTTCATCCTAAGTTCCTAACACATGGTTTAAAATTATACTCCCTCCGTCTCGATTTTATTTTCATGTTTCTCTCATATACACAAGAATTAAGGAAAGATAAAAAGGTGCAGAGGTTGCAGAGTTGCAGTGCAGTAAAATGCCCAGCCAATAGAAATGAAGGAAGAATTTTTTTAAGCCAATAGAAACACACCATTTGAAGCACACGGATCCAGCCCAAATCTGGGATTTTAAAAGTAGTCTAAAACCCATTTTACCCTTTCACTAGCATTTTTGATCACGCGCTACGCGCGAGTCTATATTATTTTATATAAACGTTACTGATTGATTGTCTTCTTGATTGCTCTTTGTTGTCCTGTTAGCGTCTCCAGAAAGATAATTTGGATATGTGATTCATGCTGCTATTACATATGTTGATATTGTATAGACCAAATTTTTAATTTTTACCAACTTTTTCAATATGGTTCAATATAAAAAATCTAATTTATAATTCAAACTATAAAAAAGAATATCAAACATCAACTTATAATCAAACTACAACAAAAAACATCCACCTACTCATTGAAGAAATCATGCTTAATTCATTAGTGTATTTATACGCAATAAAATTATTAACATAAAATTACTCACTTCACATAACTCAAGAGCAAGATACGGAAAAAGGCGAATTTGAGATTTATCATCAAATTAATCCATTTTGAAATTCTAAACCAAAATAAAATAAGGAATTTGAGAAGAATAGGGTTTTGTGTCTTTTAATTTAGTCGAAAGTAATGGGTCGTCTCTTTGTTGGACAACTCCAAAAAAAAGTATAAGACTCGTAAAAATGGGCCGTATCAGACATACGTATTTAGCAAACCATTCAAATAAAAATAGAGAATAAAAGCTCATTTATAGAGTCTGATCCATTTGTTAAAATCGCAATTTATATATTAGATTGGATAGATTAGATTAGATTATAATAGATTGAAAACAGATAATCATCTTTTAAAAATCTAAGTTTTAATTCTATATACCTTCACACATTCAATTTTTATATAGTTTGATCCATTTATAATGTATAAAACCCACCAACTAAATAAATAATAGTAGTAAAATGAGGAATGTCATTAACCAATAAGAATGCAAAAATATTTAATGCGGCTTTTAATTGCTTAAAATGAAAGGGAAGTAAAATTTATTATGAAACCAATCAAAACACTTTGGACTTCAATGTTAAGCATTCATTTGTAAAAAAGCGCAAATTATATAGTAGATTAGATTAAATTAGAAGATTAGATTTCCCTCCTACTTCACCATTCACCTCCATTACACCTCCATTACAGAGCTAAACACAACACAACAAAACTGGAAAAAAAACAGAGACTTGAAGACAAAAGTAGGCTTCATTGTCTGATATTGATGGCTTCAACCTTTGATTTAAATGAGGCTCCACCTCCACTTCAAGAAGACTCTGACGCTGACACAAGTATGGAAGAAGCAGGGGACATGGAAGATTTTTCACTTCTTTTCGATCTTAATCAAGAGCCAGCAAAAGAGGAAGATACAGAGCATGACATAACAGCATCCGAAAGTCATCAGGAATCTTCAGAAGCAGAGACAGAGCATTAAGCAAACACACCAAGTCATCATCAACCACCAATACGCAGCCTCAGCAATGAACATAGGATAGAAATTCTCATGTGGCTACTAAGTAGAGAGGACAATGGTCATCTTCATCGAGGATCAATAAAGGAAGCTGCACAGAAATTCAACAAATCAGTAAGGTGCATAAGCCAATTGTAGAACAAAGCCAAGCAACAGAGAAGTGCAGGAGAGAGATTCATTATGCCTACTAAACACCACAATGCTGGTAGAAAGAGAACTGAAGTACCAACTGAGGCAATCAGAAGTTTGGGAATGGGGCACAGATCATGTATTAGGGACCTAGCAACCAATCTACACCTATCAAAGAGTACAGTGCATAGAATGGTCAAAAGGGGAGAAATTAAGCCACACACAAATGCACTTCATCCATGTCTCAAGGATAGCAACAAGATAACAAGGCTGAAATGGATACTCATGCTACTACAAGGTACAACACCAGAAACAAAGAGAATACTATTCCATGTATGACTTTGTTCACTTAGATGAAAAGTGGTTTTATCTTACAAAAAAAACACACAAAGTCTATTTGGATAAGGGGGAAAGGGGACAGTATGGGGCTACACAATCCAACAAGTTCATTCCAAAGGTGATGTTCATAGCAGTGGTGGCAAGGCCTAGGTTCAATTCAGAAGGGGCATGCACTTACAAAGAGCCAGCTAAGAGAGCATCCATCAACAGACCAAAGGGGACCATGATCACTAAGGTGGTGGAATCCGTTAATAAAAATGTCATTAGAAGCATGCTCATCAACCAAATCATTCCAACAATCAAAGCCAAATGGCCACAACAAAGGGGTGAAAAGGTTATATTTATCCAGCAAGACAATGCAAAGCCCCATATTACTCAAGATGATCCTTAATGGTATGCAGTTCACAAGCAAGATGATTTCACTTTCATTTTGATTTAACAGCCACCAAATAGTCCTGATTTGAATATCTTAGATTTGGGTTTTTTTAGAAGCATATAGTCTTTGATGCACAAAAAAATGCCTAAAAATGTGGATAACATGCTTGACGTAGTTAATGAGGCTTTTAATGAGCTAGACCCTCTAACACTCAGTGATGTATGGATGTCTCTTCAATTTGTCATGAATGAAATCTTAAAGGCCAAAGGAGGAAATGATTATGATTTTCCACACGTTGGGAAAAAGAAACAACAAAGGAAAGGAACACTAACAACACTGGTTAAGGCACCTATGTGGGTTGTACTAGAGGCTTGGAATATTGTTAATGGGGATACACAACATTAAGCAGCAACAGAAGCAGAGGGGACACAACTCACACAAGTGGCAACATAATCCAATGAAGCAGATGAGACACAAGATCAAACACAGTCGGCAACAGTAGAATGGAGACATGAACCAACAACATGAGATCATACAAAAATACCACGCAAATCTTATATGCTCTACAATAGCTCAACTTTTGGTATATAGGGCAACATAGCTCAACTTTTGGTATATAGGGCAACATAGCTCAACTTTTGGTATATAGGGCAATAGAGCTCAACTTTTGGTATATGGGGCAACATAGCTCAACTTTTGGTATATGGGGCAACATAGCTTAACTTTTGGTTATGGGGAACAACTCAGTTTTTTTTCCAATGGAAGCTTAGTAATCTCAGAAAATTTTAAATGCATCATTGAAACAATTTCATTCACATTAGTATAATAACCATATTAGTCTCATACAGTTATTAATGTATGGAATCTTATGGCATATTATGGCTTTTTTAATCTCAATATATTCAAGAACTTCATCATTTGTTCCCAAATCAATCACAGATAACCATAATAAACCTATAAGTCTCACACAACACATAATAACTAGTACATTTAGGTTATTAAACCATTGAAAGATTAGAAATTCAATCTCAGTAGATAAAACAATTCCTCACAGATTAACTAGATAGTCTCAGGTGTTCTCAAGCATCACTGACCTCCACCCCTAACCCCTAAAACCAAATTTCACCAAGAGCCGCATCAGAATCACAAAGTGACTGGTGGCTCGACATAATTTGGCTTTATGCATCATTGGGATGGAGCATCTCAGCACAAGAGTTTCATCATTGACATAAGGAATAGGAAAACAGGCAACAAAGGCTAAACAGGAAGATAAATACGGGAAGGAGTGACATAGGGGACCATTTAAAGAGGACTTACCAACATCAGAAGCAACACACAAACCATCAAGCCAACAATCCAACATCAGAAGCAACACACAAGCCATCAAGTCAACAATCCAACATCAGAAGCAACACACAAGCCATCAAGCCAACAATCCAACATTCGAAGCAACAACGAATCCAAGGGACAAAATTAAAATGAGTACGAAGATTAAAGGGGACTTAGCAACATTAGTCGGCGAAGCTCTCGGATTTGCTATCTGAATCATCATCATCTGAAATAACAATGACATCGGTTGGAGCTTCCCCATCTTCTTCCTCATTAAAGGACAACTCTTCAGTTGGAGCTTCTTCATCTTCTCCCTCATGCACAGAAAACTCCTCAGTCGGATCTTCTGTATCTTCTCCCTCATGCACAGAAAACTCTTCAATCGGATCTTCTGCATCTTCTTCCTCTTCTTCCCCGTCTTCTTCGTTCTCAGACAAAGAGCGTTTACGACTATCAACCACATCTTCAGGGCCCTCCCCGCTGGCGAATCTTCTGGGTGAGTAGCTATGAATTCCTTCACAGCCTGATCCCCACTCGTAATTGGGGGAAATCAGAGCATTGGTAACTGCTTTGTTCATCACTGAAGGAACAAGAATCGAAGGTATCCCCGAAGGTGTCGTTGTTGCTCATGGTTAGGGAGTGAGATCAACAGAGATTGAGATCATTTTAGGGTTTACATATGGAGGCGAAGATGATAATGAAAGGGGGTCAATTAGGGTTTACAGAGAGAGGGGAGAAATTAGGGTTTACAGAGAGCAGTGGCGGCGAGGGAAAGAGAAGAAGCGTGAGAGATGTGTGAGAGAGAGATGTGTGAGAGAGAGAGATGTGTGAGAGGGGTATTTATTTATGAGGTTAGTTGGGAGATGATGTTGGTGGATAGAGATGAATTGAATGAGGGTAGTTGTGAGATTATAAAAGTTTGATAGAGTTATTTTGGGTAGAATTTTATGGCTGAAAATACAAACAAGAAGATAAATTTGGGACACTCAAATAGGAAACAGGAAGATAAATATTCATCTTCTTCTGGACAAGTAAAGAGCTACTAAATGCCAGCATGGATGCCTCGTACATGTATCTACACACCATGAGAAGCAAAGATCTGTGTTTCTTGAAACAAATTGAAAATTTCCCTCCATTTTCTATAGAATAAATCTATAGAAACATATGATTTATCATTAGTATAATTTTTTTACAAAGCAAACCATAGACCGCTGGATATATTCTCTTCATTCTACCAAAAAAAAAAGATATATTCTCTTCAATTAAGACATGTTTAAAATTTAATTTATGCTACAGTTAACGAAGTTAATCTTCAATCAGCAAAACTCAAACAAAGATATTCTAATACTAGCTCAACTTAATGTTAATTTTCAGAGCAAATTCATATGAGAGCGAATAATGCAACATAAATACAATGTAGAAATTTGTAAAACTGTAGAAGAAGAAGGAACAAGATGACTTACTGTAACCAGAAACGGAAGCCAAGCTAAGTTGTTGCACACACCTGCAACACCCTCTGCATCTAATTGCTAAGATTAAACTAGTTACCCCGGTGAGTGTGGTGGTCCGGCGGCGTCCCGACGACTTCTCAGTGACAAATTGATGAACATTTAAGTTTGACACGATTAACATTTAAGTACGTTTTGATGAAAATCTAGTGTTTTTGACTCAAAATCATATTAAAGTGGTATTCTACATAAGTGGTGGTCCGTTTGTGGCTTGATGGTGGGTTAGTGGTGGTTCGGTGGAGCTCCGGTGGTGGTCCGCCGTTTGTCCAAATAACATGAATATTTAAGTGTAATAAAACTTGATGAACATTTCACTATTGTTTGATGAATATTTAGTTGAGTACATTGAACTGAACATTTACGAACATCTTGATGAACATTTTTGAACATTTATGCCATTTTTAATGAACAATTTTGTACATCCTTGTGAACAATTTTGTTCCGGCAGTGGTCCAAACGTGGTGGAAAGTGGTGTCACGAGTCACCATCTTGGCTCTTGGATCTTCCTTGATCTAAAGCTTCACAATCATTCTCATTTTTTTTAATAAGGATAGCATTTAGGGGAGCTTGTTTAACAAGAAACAGTCTGTCCTAAAGCGTCCCGAAGGACGAGATCATGAAGATCTGGATAGGATACCAAGTCGAGTGATTGGGTGAAGTAGTTCATTTTAGCAAGACAGTCAGCCACTCCATTAATCTCCCGGAAAACATGGGAATGCGATACGAGAGAAAGTGTCGGAAGTCAAGATTTATATCGGTAACAATTAAATCAATTTCCCACGGGCAAGCTCATACGCCGTTTAAGGCATTAATAAGGTGAAGATTTTCACCTTCAATCTCAATGGGAGAGATTCCAACACTAGTACAAAATGTCAATTTTAGGACGTACGTTTTTACTACGGTTCCGTGTTTCTGTGTAGTAATTGTGTCCGTGTGATCGAATTACTACAGTTTTTGCACGAACCGTCATAATTGTTTACCTAATTTACTGCGGTTATTTATAAACCGTAGTAAAATATTAACACATACACTATGGTTCTGAAATATTTTAATTTAATTGGTAATTTTTTTACGGTTTTAAAGAACCGTAATAAAAAGGCTTACCAATTTACTACGGTTCAGTAAACATGTTTATTTAATTAAGTGTTTTATAACGGTTAAACAAGAACCGTAGTAAAATTGTCTCATGAGAAATGTAGTAAAAATATAATGGGGAAAATTTCTACCTGTTAAAGAGGATTTTGCGAAAAACCACCCGTTATATGTCTGAATTGAACGAAACCACCCGTTAAATAAAAGTTTGTAAGAAACCACCCAAATATCTCATTTCGTTAACCAGAAGCCACCCATTCTAAACTTGCGTTAGTTTTCACGTTAAAATATAAAATTACCATTTTAACCCGACTTAGTTTTAAAACTTAAGGGTAAGATTGTAATTTGATAGGAGATGATTTTATCCTTTATTTGATTATCTCGTGAGATACTGAGATTTGATATTTTGAACAGCAAACCCATTTCTTGAGTTTGCCATTTAAATCAATTTCTCGAGTCATCTTCCTCCCCATGAGCAAACCCACCTCACGAGCCTAAGTCTCCTGAATCGGCTAGGTATGGGAATCAATTACTGAATTTTTTATTTCCGAATTGCCATTTGGTTTTGATATCACTGCGGCATGATAAGATGTTTGGTTAAATACTTCAAGAATTGGGTTTGCTGACATGGTTTGTTTGTGAATTTCATCAGACAGCTTCAAGAAACCCTGACTTTTCTCCGTGGTTTCTTTTGATTAGCTAGACTCTTGGTTTCAACTGTTTCTTTCTTTCTTTCTTTCTTTCTTTCTTGGTAGTTAATACTTTAAAATTCATCAAAGGAAATTGATTACTGTTGATTAAGTTCTTGCTCAATGGTAGCTGTAGTGATTAGGAGCCGTGTTTACTGTTGGGAATACGTGAGAAAAAATGAATAGCAAGTTTCATTAGGCAACATGTTAGATATTGGGTTAAAGGCTTAAAGCTATGGTCAAGTTCAAGTAGTTTGTTGATAATCCTATCTCAAATCGTTCTAAGGACTCCGATTTTTTTTTCTTTCTGTTTTGCAAATTATTCAATTTGATTTTGTTCTTGTCAATTGGTAATAAACAGATGCCATTGCAGATTCTTTTGTGCAAAAGAAACTGAATAAGAAAGAGATTGGGAATAAAAGAGGCAGGGGAGATCCCGAACTGAGCTGATCCTACAACAGTGGACTTCAACTATAAGGGTATATGTTTATCTAACTCTGTTTTTCTTTCTTTTTTCTTCAATTTTTTTTGAGTTAAATTTGCTCGATTGTTTTCTACACATTTTGTTTTAGGTTTTTTGTCGGAGTATTTCATGGTCTCAATTATTGAAATTCTTAGGTCTGACATTCCTAGGTTTGAAATGGGTATGGCAATTCATTTTGAAGTTCTCAAGTTATGATTGTGAAAATTTTGAAGTTCTTCTGATCTTCTTGCCTCAATTTTTTTTTCCTTTGTTGTTTGGCAATTCATTTAGTTTGGTTCATAGTTTCTTCTTTTTTCAATTGCATGGTAATAAGGGGTTTTATGTCGTCTTCTTTGTACAAAAGGACCCGCGCAGAAGGAAGTCGAGAATAAGAGAAATGTGGCTCTCCCTGAGCCGGTAGTCTGCAAAGGTGGACTTACATTGCGAGGTACAAATTTGGTTTTTGTTACTTATATGCTGAATTGAATAGTGATCAGTTGAACCTTGAATTGAATACTTATATTACTGCGTAAGCACACATTATGATACATGCACGCTGCACATACGTTGTACATTTACGCACACAAAAATATCTTCGATTATCCTTGCCGGATTTTTTTAAATAAATAGGAGTATTGAATTGCTTAAGTTGCATTAGTCAACAATAAATAAGACTAATGAATTGCTGAAACTGCGCATTCAACGAGTCATTGAAACTGTTTTCCGCCTTATTCTTGTGCATTCTTCCAATACATGACAGAGGAAGAAAACTACATATACTTATAAACAAGTACTGATTAGGCGTTAGAAATTGTGAAAGATGGTCGGAGGTGAAAAAGTTGGTAGATTCATGGAGGAAACTGCTACTTGGGCGATTGCACTTGTGTGCTTTCTTCTTGTCTTCCTCTCCATCTTCATCGAACAGATCATCCACCACATTGGCTCGGTACTAACTGTTGGAACTGATTTTTGACTGGACTTCCGGGCACTTTTCTGGTGGGCTGCGGTCACCGGTTGTGCCGGATTATGGGAGCGTTGGCTTCGTCTCCGCGAGCACTACGCCGTAGTGTACTCACACGTCAAAATCGGGTTCCGTTTGAATGAGAAATGAAGGCTCAAAGTTGGTTGCTTGACTAAGTTCAAAGAACAATTTTGGAGCTGATTTTTGACTAAGGGTTTTGTCCCACATCGAAAATTGGGGTGGGAATATGAAGGGTTTATATACCCCAAACCCCATACCCTTGGTAAGCCCTTGGGAGAGGTATGGAGAGAGGACACGGGGGGCCCTCGCGCGGTCCGTCCGTCCGTCCGTCCGGTCCTGGTCCGTGGTCCGTGGTCCGTGGTCCGTGGTCCGTGGTCCGTGGTCCGTGGTCCGTGGTCCGTGGCTCGTGGCTCGTGGCTCGTGGCTCGTGGCTCGTGGCTCGTGGCTCGTGGCTCGTGGCTCGTGGCTCGTGGCTCGTGGCTCGTGGCTCGTGGCTCGTGGCTCGTGGCTTGTGGTCTTGTGGTCTTGTGGTCTTGTGGTCTTGTGGAATGGGCCGTAGGCCCAAGCAGCAGCTTAGCTTCTTTTTTGAAGTGGGCTGGATCTGGAAGTTGGGCTTCCAGATTGGGCTGTGGACTGCCTCGTTGGGGACGCCCAACTAAGTCAGCAACAACCTCCACGATCTGCTCCACTCCTCCACAACTGACTCCACCTCGTTGGTGTCGTCGGTTCCGAGATCTCCTCCTCCACTAACAGATCAGAAACTCCTTTTAAGGAGAGTTCTGCCTCTCATTCTGAACATCCGAATACAGATCTCTTCTCTTCTTCTTCTTCTCCTTTCTCTGAGAGTACGACACAGAAATTGGTTCGTTTGGCTTCTGCTTTTGATTGTGCAAACCAGAAGAATTCGTAGTTGTATCCTGGGATTCTCAACGCCGGTAACCGTCACACATACGGGGCGTTACAGAATTAAGGAAAGAGATTCTTTCTCGACTCTACGCACCAGATTCGTCAAGAACACTTCGGTATAATTTTCTCCTTAATTCTGTTCTTTAATAATTTCTTTACAGATTGTTGTAAACGCGGATTACAGGTCCTACAATCTTAATTCTGTACAATTTTATCCTGTCGCTAACAATCTGTTTGAGTTTTAAAGGAACAGAAAGTTACATCCCGAAAAAAATTGTCTGTACTGCGTACAGTTTCGGATCTGTGTTCAGATTCGAGTAAAACCGAAAATTCATCTTATTAAACTGTGAGGTTGCTGTTGTATTTACAGAACCAGGTTGCTGTTGTATTACAGAACCGAAAAAACTGTGTTTACAGTTCACAGATTTCTGATTCTGTTTTTACAGATTGCAGAATCTGTGTTTTACAGTTCGCAGAAAATCAGTTCTGTTTTACAGATTCGTGATTTCTGGAACTTTTACAGTTCGCAGTAATTCAGATCTGTTTTACAGATTCGTGATTTCTGGAACTTTTACAGTTCGCAGTAATTCAGATCTGTTTTACAGATTCCTGATTTCTGGAATTTTTTACAGTTCGCAGTTTTCAGTTCTGTTTTACAGATTCGTGAATTACTGGTTCTGAGTTTAACAGATTCGCAGATTCTGGTTCTGTAATTTTTACAGTTCGCAGATTGCTGGTTTCTGCATTTACAGATTCGCAGATTCTGGTTCTGTAATTTTTACAGTTCGCAGATTGCTGGTTTCTGCATTTACAGATTCGCAGATTCTGGTTCTGTAATTTTTACAGTTCGCAGATTGCTGGTTTCTGCGCTTACAGTTCTGCAGAACTGTGTTTTTTTTCAGAATTTTGAAATCTGTTTTGCAGAGTTACTTCTAAAGTCATACTAATATTTGTTTGTCTCATTGAACAGATACAATGACTAACGGAGATGAGAAAACTGCTGCTGACGCTGGAAAGGTCACTGGGTCGCCCCGAATTCAGTTTGGGACTGTGCCTCTCGATCAGGCTCAGATACTTGATAGGGATCAAGTTCAGAACAGTCCGGGTCATGAGAGTCCGATCAAGGAAACCCCCCCGGTTGTCCAACTGGATCTGCCACCAGTGCCTATTCATTCGGCTGAACCGAGTCATCCGGCTGAAACGAGTCATCTGGCTCAACCTCTTCATCCGGGTCAAATGAGCCATCCGGTTCAAATGAGTCATCCGGGTCAAATGAGCCATCCGGTTCAAATGAGTCATCCGGGTCAATTGAACTATCCGGGTCAAACAAGTCACCCAGGTCAAACGAGTCATCCAATGGATCTGCCTGATGTTCAGTTGCCTCATCTGTATGTTCCCCACAGACCGTATGTGACAACTATGCCGAACACAATCCATGCTGGGATCCTACCCGAAAAATTTGACGGGAAAGGGTTCAAAATATGGTCTCAGAAGATGGAGTTCTTTCTGAGTATGCTGGGTTTGGACAGGTTCTTGAAGGAGGGGAAACCTAGGTTCTCCCCACATGACACTGATGCCCTATCTGATTGGGCGAAAGGGGACTATGCATGCAGAGGGTATCTTACTCATCGCATGATTGACTCGCTGTACAAGGTCTACTGTAACCATAACACCGCTAAGGAATTGTGGGATACTTTGACAAAGAAGTACAGGACACAGGATGCTGGCTCAAAGAAAGCGGCAGTAGCAAAGTTTCTGAACTACAAGATGGTAGATTCAAGGTCAGTCGTGGAACAGGTTGAAGAACTACAACTGATCGTCCATGAAGTAATCTCGGAAGGAATGACCATCTGTGAGGCTTTCCAGGTAGGTGCCATCATTGAGAAGCTTCCTCCATCCTGGGAGCAATTCAAGGTTTACTTGTTGCTGAAACAAAAGGCAATGAGGATTGAAGACCTGATCGTGAGGCTTCGGGTCGAGGAAAACAATAAGAGGGCAAATCAAGTTGGGCTCTCTAACAAGGCAAACCTGGCTGAGCATCGAGACAAGGGGAAGAACAAGAAGTTTCAACCTCAAAACACCACAAACTTCAAGAAGCAAGGAGCAAAGAAGTTCAGTGGAAAATGCCACAAGTGTGATAAGGTTGGTCACAAGGCAGACGAGTGTCGCAGCAAGCCCGACAACAGAAGAGACAAAGGGAAGAAGTCTCAAGCAAATTTAGCTGAAAACTCGCTGACAGCAGACGATCTGTGTGCGGTGACTGAAGTGAATTTGGTTGGGAGCAACCCAAAGGAATGGTGGTACGATACAGGTGCCACTAGACACATCTGCTCGGATAAGGGATTGTTTACCACTTATCAGAAAAGCCGAACAGATGAGAAGCTCTTCATGGGAAACTCTGCGACATCCAAGGTTGAAGGTATTGGGAAGATCGTGCTCAAGATGACTTCTGAAAAGGAGCTGACTCTCAACAATGTGCTTCATGTGCCAGACATTCGAAAGAATCTGATCTCGGGGACTCTTCTCAACAAGAATGGGTTCTGTATCAAGTTTGTGTCTGATAAGTTAGTTCTTTCTAAGAATGGGATTTATGTGGGGAAGGGTTATGTGAAGGATGGGCTGGTCAAAATGAATGTAATGACAGTCCTTCCCAAAAAGGTTGTAACTGATGTTTCAGTGAATGAGAATAATCCTATTGCTTATGTCGTTGAGTCTTTTAATATTTGGCATGAAAGATTGGGACATGTTAATTATAAATCTATAAGTAGACTAATAAGCATGAACATGATTCCAAAATGCAAAACAAGTAAAGACAAATGTGAAGTATGCGTACAAGCGAAACTCACAAAAACGCCATCACCCCATGTAGAAAGAACAACCGAACCTCTAGGACTAATTCACACTGATTTATGTGATTTAAAGTTCGTGCAAACTAGAGGCGGTAAGAAGTACTTTGTAACCTTCATAGACGATTGCACACGATATTGTTATGTATATCTGTTACATAGCAAAGATGAAACTTTGGAAAAGTTTAAAGAATACAAGTTGGAAGTTGAGAACCAACTTAGTAAAAAGATTAAAATGATCCGAAGTGATAGAGGAGGCGAGTATAGTGAACCATTTAATGCATTCTGTAGAGAACATGGAATCGTTCATCAAACTACTGCGCCTTACTCACCTGAATCTAATGGGGTTGCGGAACGAAAGAACCGAACTCTCAAAGAAATGATGAATGCAATGCTGCAAGAATCTGGGTTATCCCAGAACATGTGGGGGGAAGCGCTGCTAACCTCCAACTACATTCTCAACAAAATACCGCATAAGGTGACTGGAAAGACGCCTTATGAGTTGTGGAAAGGTAATGTACCTTCATACAAATACCTCAAAGTGTGGGGGTGCCTAGCAAAAGTGGCGGTACCACCCCCTAAGAAGGTCTCAATAGGACCAAAAACCATTGATTGTATCTTCATCGGGTATGCACACAATAGTAGTGCGTATCGTTTCTTGGTATACAAGTCTGATATACCAGACATACATGCAAATACAATAATGGAATCAAGAAATGCATCCTTCTTCGAAAACACGTTCCCGTGTAAGGATAAAGAGAATCCGAAACGGACTCGTGAAGAAGGCGAAGCAAGCACTTCTGTTCAACCAACAGAAGAGGACAATGATGAACCTAGACGTAGCAAAAGAGCTAGAAAGGAAAAATCATTTGGTCCTGATTTCGAAATGGCTTATCTTTTGGAAAATGAACCTAGAACATTCAAAGAAGCCATGTCAACACCAGATGCACCTGCTTGGAAGGAAGCGGTAAAAAGTGAAATCGACTCCATTATGCAAAATCATACATGGGAGTTAGCTGAGTTGCCATCCGGTTCGAAAGCTCTTGGGAGCAAATGGATTTTCAAAAGAAAATTAAAAACCGATGGCTCAATCGATAAGTACAAGGCTAGGCTTGTGGTGCAAGGATTTAGGCAAAAAGAAGGCTTGGATTTCTTTGACACCTACTCTCCAGTAACGAGAATAACTTCAATAAGAATGCTAATAGCCATTGCAGCTATACGCAATCTAGAAATACATCAAATGGATGTAAAAACAGCCTTTCTAAATGGAGAACTAGAAGAGGAAATTTATATGAAACAACCTGAGGGTTATGTTGTCCCTGGACAGGAACACAAAGTGTGTAGACTTGTGAAATCCTTGTATGGACTTAAGCAAGCTCCTAAGCAGTGGCACGAAAAATTTGACCAAGTAATGATGTCAAATGGTTTCAAAATAAATGAATGTGACAAGTGTATCTATGTCAAGGAAACTGCAAAAGGATACATTCTGTTGTGCCTATATGTGGATGACATACTCATCATAGGTAGCAACAATGACATGATCAAACAAACCAAGAACATGCTTAATGGAAAGTTTGACATGAAAGACTTGGGGCTAGCGGATGTGATCTTAGGGATCAAAATATTTAGACATTCAGAAGGAATAGTCTTGTCTCAACAACATTACGCCGAGGCGGTACTTGAACGATTCAAGAACCATTCAAATGGGATTGCAAAAAGTCCGGTGGACCCGCATCTCAAACTGAAGAAAAACTCGGGTAATGGCATATCACAGTTAGAGTATGCTCGTGTGATAGGAAGTCTTATGTACTTGACAAATTGTACAAGACCAGACTTAGCACATGCTGTCAACGTACTGAGTAGATATACCAGTAATCCAGGACACAATCACTGGAAAGCAATAACTCGAGTATTGAACTACTTGCGACATACTCGGAGTTACGGGCTGCACTATGGAAGATATCCAGCCACTCTGGAAGGCTATAGCGATGCTAACTGGATATCAGATTCAAAGAACTCAAAATCCACCAGTGGGTATGTATTCACGCTGGGTGGTGCAGCTGTATCATGGAAATCCTCAAAACAAACATTATTGGCCAGATCCACAATGGAATCTGAGTTCATTGCTTTAGACAAAGCAGCTGAAGAAGCAGAATGGCTTCGAAACTTTATGGAGGATATTCCTTTGTGGGAAAAACCAGTGCCAGCTTTAGGTGTACACTGTGATAGTCAATCGGCTATCTCTCGGGCACTGAACACAATATATAATGGTAAGTCTCGCCACATAAGACGACGACATAAAACCATAAGACAATTGCTCTCAACTGGTGTAATCTCAATCGATTATATCAAGTCAGCTGACAACTTAGCAGATCCGTTCACTAAGGGACTGTCAAGAGAGCAAGTTGTAAAGTCATCTAGAGGAATGGGTTTAAAGCCTATGACTAAAGAGGATGCTTGATGGCAACCCTACCTAAGTGATTGGAGATCCCAAGAAATAGGTTCAAGGGGAAAACAAATTCAAGTCGAATCTAGAAGCGCACTTGGAGATATTATATCTTCTTCCCCAGTTCCTAGGATGATAAAAGTGCGATGGCAAAGTAGAGGTTAAGCATTTGCTTTTAATGATTCCATAAACTTTGAAAGAACAAAGTAGGGTATTGGTAATACCATTTATGGTCAATCACCTTATGAGTGTGAAATGGGGCCGTTTCTAGGAGAAAGAAGAGAGGCTACTTTCTCCAAGTTCACTCATGAATAACCAGGGATGTTCACGGCCAAAATGAACACAATCAAGAACCTAGTTCTGTGAGAAGATGAAACTGTGTGATAGTTATTGTCTAGGTTTACGTCAAAGTCCGGGTGGTTCAAGACATCATGTTCACTACCTGGTCGAGTAAATCCGATAGCTACTCACAATGGGTGGTTCAAGGCTGAAAAACGCCACCAGCTCAGATGCAGTGATTCTTCGCCCGTACTCTCAAAATTTCTGTCTGTCTTGTCTAAGCACGTGTAATAGAATCATTTCTATTCATGTGGGGGATTGTTGGAACTGATTTTTGACTGGACTTCCGGGCACTTTTCTGGTGGGCTGCGGTCACCGGTTGTGCCGGATTATGGGAGCGTTGGCTTCGTCTCCGCGAGCACTACGCCGTAGTGTACTCACACGTCAAAATCGGGTTCCGTTTGAATGAGAAATGAAGGCTCAAAGTTGGTTGCTTGACTAAGTTCAAAGAACAATTTTGGAGCTGATTTTTGACTAAGGGTTTTGTCCCACATCGAAAATTGGGGTGGGAATATGAAGGGTTTATATACCCCAAACCCCATACCCTTGGTAAGCCCTTGGGAGAGGTATGGAGAGAGGACACGGGGGGCCCTCGCGCGGTCCGTCCGTCCGTCCGTCCGGTCCTGGTCCGTGGTCCGTGGTCCGTGGTCCGTGGTCCGTGGTCCGTGGTCCGTGGTCCGTGGCTCGTGGCTCGTGGCTCGTGGCTCGTGGCTCGTGGCTCGTGGCTCGTGGCTCGTGGCTCGTGGCTCGTGGCTCGTGGCTCGTGGCTCGTGGCTCGTGGCTTGTGGTCTTGTGGTCTTGTGGTCTTGTGGTCTTGTGGAATGGGCCGTAGGCCCAAGCAGCAGCAGCTTAGCTTCTTTTTTGAAGTGGGCTGGATCTGGAAGTTGGGCTTCCAGATTGGGCTGTGGACTGCCTCGTTGGGGACGCCCAACTAAGTCAGCAACAACCTCCACGATCTGCTCCACTCCTCCACAACTGACTCCACCTCGTTGGTGTCGTCGGTTCCGAGATCTCCTCCTCCACTAACAGATCAGAAACTCCTTTTAAGGAGAGTTCTGCCTCTCATTCTGAACATCCGAATACAGAGCAATCCTCCTCTCTTCTCTTCTTCTTCTTCTCCTTTCTCTGAGAGTACGACACAGAAATTGGTTCGTTTGGCTTCTGCTTTTGATTGTGCAAACCAGAAGAATTCGTAGTTGTATCCTGGGATTCTCAACGCCGGTAACCGTCACACATACGGGGCGTTACAGAATTAAGGAAAGAGATTCTTTCTCGACTCTACGCACCAGATTCGTCAAGAACACTTCGGTATAATTTTCTCCTTAATTCTGTTCTTTAATAATTTCTTTACAGATTGTTGTAAACGCGGATTACAGGTCCTACACTAACATCGCCTTCTCCTATCTTACTTCTTTGTTTCTCTTCATCTTCTTAACATTCATCTTCCCGCAGTGGCTAAGTAGGAGACACAAAGTTGCTTTGTATGAAGCCATTTAGAAAATTAAGTCAGGTAACACTTTTGCTAAAATCAACTTACTTAACAATACAACAATATGATTATTTAGATACATTTTTTCTTCTTGTTTTTTAGAGCTTATGTTCATGGGTTTTATCTCTTTGCTCCTAACTTTGGCCTCCAAAAACCCATCTTTAAGATTTGTATTTCGTCTGCTGTCGTTGATACTTGGCACCCATGCAAAAAGATATCCAATTTCTATGAAGATGAGTGCTCCAAAAAGGCCTCACGAATTTACTGCATTTGCTTTCAAAATTCAGTTCTAGTAGTATAAAATGAACAAGGTTAATAACTTGTTATGTTTTTTATTTGTATAGGGAAAATCTCCTCTTATGTCTATTGGCGCAATTCATGAACTCCATATCTTCATATTCATCTTAGCAGTCTTTCATGTTCTATACTGCATTACTACATTAGCTTTGGAAAGGTTAAAGGTAATATTCTTTTTATATGTATTTTAGTTTTTTTAACCAATTTTTAGGAGAATGATAGAAGCATTTTCCACAGATGAGAAGATGGATGTCAAGGGAGAACGAAATGAAATTGGTAGAGAATCAGTCCATGACTGGTTAGTGTAAAAGACTTGCTTGCTCCATTACAATTCATAGACAGTAAGAATTTACAAATGTCTTATACAACTATGTTTTCAGATGAAGAAAGGTTCAAAGTTACCCGGGATACATCGTTTGGCAGAAGGCATTTGAATTTTTGGCGCCATACAACCATTCTTCTTTGGATTGTATGACTAAAAAATAACTCCTAAGATATTCACATGATCTATGGCTAAGATTTTTTATTAATGTAATTGGTTATGTATTGTGTAATTCTATTAGGTTTGGTCATGATATGAAGGAGTTTGGATGTTTCATTGCTCAGTGTTCCATTGCTCAGTTGAACCTTGATTTAGTCCTCCACTTTCTCTTTTCTAATATGTGTGGATCACCTGCTTTTCTTTCAGTTGGTTCGCTTGGGTGATTACACATAAATTTACTACGATTGTAACAACATTACTACATAAAGATTTACTACGGTTATAACAAATAATACTACATACACATTTACTACGGTTGTAACAACATTACTACATATACGTTTACACCGGGTGTAACAATATTACTACACAAATATTACATTTATTACGGTTTTTAATGGGGCTAAAAAAAGTGTTTTTACTACGGTTACTAAATTACCACGGTTCTTCAAAACCGTAGTAAATATGAGAACTGTAGTATAAAGGTAACCGTAGTAAACAGAAAGACTACAACCATTTTTACTACGGTTATGAACCGTAGTAAAAATGGTGCAAGTTGGATAGCTGCTCTAATGCTCAAGTGTATTGCAAGGGCTTCCGCTGTAAGTGATGAAACAAATCCCAGATTTCCATTCTCCATGTGGGAGGGGTTTCCTAGATGGTCTCGGATAATAATGCCAAATGATGCTGGTCCGTCTGTTGGGACAGAGGCATCCACATTAACTTTTGCATAGTTATTCATTTGTTTAGTCCATTTAATGTTTGTCCTTTTCCTTCTGGTGGACAATCATTCTCATTTATTACTATACTATAAACAATATTATGATGAAATAGTTTTCCTTTTATTTATATCTATCATATCATAAAAATACCACATTAAAAATGCATTTAAATAAACAAATAGGCCCTACGAAACAAGACAATACTAAATAATTAGTACTCCCTCCGTTCCTCTATAATTGTCGTTTTAGAGTGTCATATTTGTTCCTATTTCATTGTCGTTTTAGCTATTTGGCAAGATTTTGTCAGATTTATCCCTAGTTTACTAGATTTGGAATCATAATTATTATTATTACTAATTACGGAAATTAAGAAAGGATAATAATTTAGAGGAAAAAAGTTGACTTGAACAATCCTTGAAGAGGGAATATTAGACCAGTCCAGTTACTACCTCTCTCCATTAATGTTCTTCTCATCTCTTTCCGGCACATTCGTCGAGACACGTTTTGTAACGTTAATAGTCCGTATCTTTAAAAACACATTAATAAAAATTATAAAATTTTGATATTGTTAAAGCTTTTGATGAGACGAATCAAACAAGATCCCATATTACTATATTTTTTTTCTACATATTAAAAGATATGTCGAAAATTCTATTAAAACGTGAATATTGTGAAAATTAAAGATTTATAACTTGGCGGAGGGAGTACTTCCGAAGGCAATAATCCCAGATATTTCAGCTCACGTCCGTACTTCAGCCGGTTAAACGACGTCGTTTTCCCATTTCCTGGCCAAAATCTATTATTCTGTGTTACTCCTCTGAATAGACTACGACCTGCTCTGTTTCTGGAAAGCTACCTCTCTCTCGCCTTTTCATATCACACTCTTCACTCATTCACCACAATTCTGCAGCACAACTTTTTCCCCCAACAATGGCGATGTCAATTTATTACCTCCACGTTCTCGATTCCTTTTGCCCCTTCATTTTTTGTCGTCTTATTGTTCGCCTAATTTCATTGCCCAATAATTACAATTTAATATAAACTAATTTTACTTTATTTCTTGGAACCTTCTCGCCTTTCCTTAATCTGCAGATTGCTTGATTTTACTCTTTCCCGCAGATTCATACGCTTTTGTTTCCTGTTTACGAGATTTGCTTCTGCCCCATTTTTATACACGCTCTGTACTTGATTTCAGTTTTCAGATCTGTGAAATTGAACACAATACTAACATGCCAGGTGGGTTTACGCTATCACCTCGATTCAAACTTTGTGCCTTTCGATTTCAATACGCTAAACATTGTTTATTTGCAGGTGAAATACTAGTGTGTAATGAAGATGACAGAGGAAGAAGATCTGATATGGAGAATCCAGAGGATGGGTCGCGGAGGAATCTGATCAGAAGCTTTAGAAAAAAGTCGGCAAATTCGTCGACTAAGTTGACAATCGGTATCACGAAGAGTTGCAGTAATGTGACTCATTGTCAGTATGCAGCTATGGCGTTTGAGGATGTCAGAGATGAAGAGGAGGAAGATGGTGTGAATTCGCTTCGCTGTGTTTTGGTTGAGAGAGATTTGTTGCCATTGATTCATGATGATTATCACACTTTGTTAAGGTCAGTCTACATTATATATTAAGTAGTATAAATTTTCAGTGTTTTGCAACAATTCTTGCTGAGTGAGATGATATTTAGTCATGAATATGACCCTGATTATATTCAATCTCTAAAATCTTGCGTCATTGATCATAAGTCACTCTCTTGTGGTTAAATTGGTTGAGAATTGAATGTCATTTTGTGCAGAGGACCGAACATTTTATTATTGAGTGCTGTATCTTGCACTTCGAGTCTAAATTATGATAGATGAGGGTTGACCAGGACATGTGATTTTCTTATCCAGATTCCTGAAGGCAAGAAGGTTTGACCTTGATAAAACTCTTCACATGTGGGAAGAAATGATTAAGTGGAGGAGAGAAAATGGAGTGGATACTATAATCCAGGTAAGCATCCACATTATTAGCTTTATAATTAATATTAGGGCAAGTGACAACTGCAGTTTAAGCTAGAATGTATGTAATTGTGCAGGATTTTATATATGAAGAATATGAAAATGTGCAGCGTTACTATCCCCATGGTTACCATGGTGTAGATAGGGATGGACGACCGGTTTATATTGAACGTCTTGGGAAAGTCGATCCCAGTAAGCTTATGCAAGTCACTACCGTTGATCGGTTTTTGAAATACCATATTCAGGGATTTGAAAAGGCTTTTTCTGAGAAATTTCCCGCTTGCTCGGTTGCTGCAAAGAGGCATATTGATTCCACCACTACAATTTTGGATGTTCATGGACTAGTATTGATCTTCATCTTCATTAGTCTTTTACAAAACATTACTTTCCAAGAAATTAACCACCGTGTGTATAATCTCTTAAATGTATTTTTTAATTGTGTAGAATTGGATGAGTTTTGGGAAGGTTGCACATGATCTTGTAATCCGGATGCAAAAAGTTGATGGTGATAATTATCCAGAGGTAAGATGTTTATTTTTATAGTTAGAATGATAAAGATCTTGTTTTTACTAAGTAATGCACTAATGCGATCTTATCATTCTATGCAGACATTGCATCAGATGTATATAGTCAATGCAGGCAGCGGATTCAAGCTTTTATGGAACACGGTTAAGGGCTTTCTTGACCCAAAGACTACCTCAAAGATACATGTATGATCATAATTCATAAACTCTTTGATCTTAGACATTTGATATCAATTTGGATAATGGCTTAAGCCTTATATGGAATTTCTGCAGGTCTTAGGCAATAAGTTTCAGACTAAGTTACTAGAAGTTATAGATGGAAGGTATATAATAATTATCTTCCTTGTCGTTGATTAAATGCATTGGGTTCTCATTATTTGAAACTGCTCGTTTGTAATTATGCAGTCAATTACCACATTTCTTAGGAGGATCTTGTTCGTGTAGAGGTGAGGGTGGGTGTCTTGGATCCGAGAAGGGACCATGGAAAGATCCGGATATAATGAAAGTATGGGCTGGTCATGTTGCTATTTAACAATCTAATTCTGTTATTGAGATTTCAGAATCAAATAAATTGATCTATTTAAAAAACAAATTTCAGTTGGTGCAAGCTCAACAAGCATTGATTTTCAATAGAACAACTAGTTCTTCTGACCTTAAAGATCTGAAAGCCAAGTTAATTGCTTCAAAGGTGCATATCAAATTAATTTTAACTAAATGTTGCATTTTAGTGTTATGACGTGTATTAATTACAAACAAATTCATATTTTGCAGGCTGCAACGAATGATTGGTTCGACAGTGAGTTGGTTTTAAAAACGGCACAAACCTTGTCAGGATTAATGCAATCTGATGAGGTATGCTTAGTTCTGCATAGGATAGCTTATTATTTTTTAGCATTTTTTAGTAATCTTGAATCTGATTTTTCTTTCGGTTTGTCATTCCAGAGAACTGGCGAATCACCGTCTACTGACAAGCAAACGGAACAAGCGCGTGATCTTGCTCCAGTACAAGATACTAAAGCAGCAAGTAAATTACAACTTACAACTGAATTTCCAATTTCTGTTGGAATTGTATATTTAATTCTAAGAAATTCATTTGGAATTCTGATTAGGTGTTATCCGAGAAGATAATGTGCAGATAATGTCACTGAAATTTATTTTCCAAGTGGGAAGTACAGCAACTAATATTGCTCTCCAACTCTTATCTTGTGTATATACTCTGTTAAGTATTTTGGGAAGCGTCTTTCGTATTAGACACGAAGAAAACTCGCTACAGCAGAATGATGAATTAATTAGCCATGAAGAAAAGTTTCATCCTTGTTGGGAAAGGATTCAACATTTGGAAGCTGTGGTGACTGATCTTCTCAACAAACCAACAAAAATCCCTTCAGACAAAGAGGACATGATTGCTGAATCCTTGAGTCGAATCAGATGCATCGAGTATGATTTACAGAAGACAAAGAAGGTAATTGATTAAGCCTTAATTGAAAATATTTATTAGTATGTTTTTATTGAATTTTAACACCCACTGTGCTTTGTCAAAGGCCTTGTTTGCAACAGCCTCGAAACAAGTCGAGCTGGCTCAGTCACTAGAGTATTTGAAAGAGGAAAACCTCCATGTAAGTTCAAATCTCTCAATCTTAACCTAAAATTATACCATAAGACACCATTTTCATACAATTTAAGTATGATTTTTTTGATGAAAGCAGACACAAACAACCTGTTGGCTGAGAAAACGGAGCTGTTGATCAGCTGATCTGCAGTATTGGACATATATCACAGTGGATTAACATGTATAGACGAGGCGACATAATAGATTATACTTGTGACAAAAGTGTCTGTGTAAAAGCTAAAAATGATCACATTCTGTGCACAGGGTGATTTGCTGATAATTTATACTCCGTACCATTGTTCAGACTTGTCGAAGAGATGAAATGACATGCCATATTGCTTATTAAATGATTTTCAAATTCTCATTCACAGTTTTTTACATAAACAAATTTATATAGCACCAGAAAGACCATGAAGTTAATTATGCCATGTGGTTTGGCGTTGGATTCTCTTAATCGTTTTTGCATGAAGGTCGATTCGATTCGATCAAACCCGAATTCTTTCAGAAATTGCTTTTTTTTTATAAGGAAAGCATTTAGGGGGGTCCGTTTATCTAGAAACGGGTCGCCCTAGAGCGTTTCGAAGGACGAGATCGCGAAGATTTGGATAGGCTGCAAAATCGGGTGGTTGTGACAGGTGGTGTATTTTAGCTAGGTAATCAACTACACCGTTTATCTCCCGGAATACATGAGAAATGCGATACGAGTAAAAGGATTGCAAGTCAATCAATATATTTGTCATAATGAGTTCAATTTCCCACGGGCAAGCCCAAGTTCCGTTTAAGGCGTTAATAAGGCGAAGATTATCACCTTCTATCTCAATATGAGATAGACCAAGCTGGATAGCCGCTCGTATGCCCAAATGCCTAGCGAGGACTTCAACGAGAAGAGGTGAGATGAAGCCTAGGTTCCCATTTTCAATGCGAGTGGGGAATTGATCTCTAATGATAAAGCCAAAGGATGCAGGTCCAGTTGGTGGGACTGAAGCATCCACATTTAATTTTACATAGCTATCTTTCGATTTTGTCGATTTTGTATTTTTTTCGTTTTCTTCTGGTGGGTCTTGATTTAGGATTGATTGTACTATCGTCTTCATCAAATTTCTTTTTTGTTTTTTCCCATTCCTTTCGGTGTTGGTTTAAAAAAACTCGCACCCACTTTTTTATAACTGGCACCCACTCTTGGGTGCACCCGGGATGCGTCCAAACCTTTTTTTAAAAATCCGGTTCAGTTTTGGGCGCACATAGGATGCGTCCAAAATCAGACCGGATTTTTGAGCAGTTTGAAGGCAAAAAAAAATAAAAATAAAAATTCTTGGGCGCATCCAGGATGCGCCCATAAATGATCTAGGTTTTTTGGGCGTGTTACGGATCTGCCCAAAACGGGTGCGGGTTATAATTTTTCGGGTGCGGGGTTAAACGTCCTTAATAAATTGATGAGGAATAGGCAATTTATTAAGTTTTTCTTCGTTGAAAATTTTCTTGTTCCAATAATACCATAGAGTCCACCAACTTGTGGCAAGTTGTTCGAGATCTTTTTTGGCATCTTTTCACGAATTTCATTTAGTAGTTATGTGGGTGATTTATCTTCGTCGTATATGCTATCAATAGTACAGATGAATATATCATTCAGGTGACTAATTGATGACACAAGGTCGGATGAAGATCGAAGATTGCTAGGATTTGGTGAACGTCAAGACAGGAACTCGACGACGACAATCAAGGACGACGACGGCAGCGGCGGATTGGCGGCTGCAGGGCGACGAACTGATGGCTGCAGACGGCGGCGGCGTACAGATGGTGGCAGAGGAAGATAGGGTTTCAAATCGATAAGCAAGTGACGTCTCGCTTGACTTGAGTTAGTTCTTTGAATCCACGAAGAACGCCTTCAAGGTTTGATCTAATGAGCTATGGACACACCACCCACTCGTTCGATCGTTGAGGCAGAGATATGGACCCACCAAACACTTCTTCTCAAGATTGAATTGAAAAATGACCCACGAAATCCAATTCAAATGAAAACTACAACTAGGGTTCTACAATTATCAAACTAACGTAATAAGTTTTTGGCTGATTTCAAAAGTGATTCTAAACCCTATAAACTGATCTATTTATATTCTTAAAAATAGCAAATACTTAAAAGGAAAATGTCCAACTCAATAAGGCTCTTGGGCCCAAATTTGTCTTCTCTCTTCATGGGCCGGTCGGCCTTCTCCATCCTATGCAGCTCGGCTGCTCCTCTTCTGCTTGAATTAACATGACATACTCTTCTCTTCCTTGTCCCGTATTCTCCATGATGTGCATCCCATTTTGTAAGGCGATCAATAACTGCTTGGCTCGACTCCTAGTGATGGCTCCCGGTCTGTCTGAATCCTCATCTTCCTCAGCTCGACGTCTAGCACGTGTCATCTTGTAAGCATTGTCATTGATCTTTTCCAAAACTTCAAAAGGTCCATCTCCCCTAGGCTTGAGTTTGGAGTTCCTCTGCTTAGGGAAACGATCCTTTCGCAGATGTACCCACACGAGATCCCTTGGCTCTAGAAGCAGCTCCTTGCGCCCTTTATTCGCTTGTTTGTGGTATTGAGTTGTTCTGGCCTCCAAACGAGCGCGGGTACTCTGGTGAAGATCCCTGATGTGATCTGCCTGATCCAATCCTTCTTGACTCTCTCGCTCCTTGATAGTGTACGAAATCATATCTAGAGGTGTAAGAGGATTCCGCCCGTACACTACCTCGAAGGGTGTCTTCTTTGTCGCCGAGTGTATGGCCCTATTATATGCAAATTCGACAAAAGGCAAGCATTATTCCCATTTACTGAGGTTAGTACTTAATAATGAACGCAGTAAAGCACTGAGAGTTCTATTAACCACCACAGTTTGCCCATCAGTATGAGGATGGCAAGAGGTAGAAAACAACAACTTTGTACCCATCCTAGACCAAAGAGTTTTCCAGAAGTAGCTCAGAAATTTGGCATCCCTATCAGACACTATGGTTTTAGGCACCCCATGTAATCAAACTACTCCTTCGAAGAAGAGATCGGCTACATGAGTAGCATCATCAGTTTTGCAACAAGCAATAAAATGAGCCATTTTAGAAAACCTGTCAACCACTACAAAAATGGAATCCCTCCCTCTCTTAGACCAAGGTAATCCCAAGAAAAAAATCCATAGATACATCTTCCCAGGGATTACTCGGTATAGGTAGAGGTGTGTAGAGACCGTTAGGGTTTAGCTTAGATTTATCCCTTAGGCAGACAACACAAGAAGCACAAAAACAAGTAACATCTTTTTGCATGTTTGACCAATAGAAGTGTTCCTTAAGGGTTCCTAGAGTCTTATCAATGCCAAAATGCCCCATGAGGCCCCCTCCGTGGGCTTCTTGTATAAAAAGCCTACGTGATGACCCTTTGGGAATACACAGTTTGGACCCCCTGAACAAATACCCATCATGCAAATAGAACTTGTTTACCCCACCCCTAACTTGGCATGCATTAAACTTGTTCTTAAAATCATCATCCAAAACATACAAGTCACGCATGAAAGAAAATCCTAACATTCTAGCATCAAAGGAAGATAACAGAGAATACATGCGAGATAGCGCATCAGCTACGACGTTGTCCTTCCCCTTCTTGTGTCGGATAACATAAGGAAATGTCTCGGTAAACTCTACCCACTTGACATGCCGCTTGTTCAGTTTGCTCTGACCCTTGAGATACTTTAATGCTTTGTGGTCAGAATGTATTACAAACTCCTTTGGAAGGAGGTAATGTTGCCAAGTATGAAGGCACTTGACCAGGAAGATTCTAACCAAATTAGTTACTAGAAGATCTTCTCAACCACCCAAAGATTTCCTAAGATATCAAATCTTAACAAAATAAGAATCAGAATCATATCAAATAATTAATTGCTAAAATAAGAAGATTTTGTCTTGAGGGTCAAGGCAAGGTGGTTTAGGGTTAGGGTTTTCTCTCACCCAACCCAAGCCACGTCGACGGTGCCTAGGCGGCGACCCGCGCCCAGCCGCATGGAGGTCCTCACGACCCTCTCTCGCAAGGATATGACGGTCCCAGAAAAAATTCTAGCGGCTCTCGCTCTCAGTTTTGGTAGATCCCGCAACAACCCGGTTTAATTTTTTCAGAAATTCAACACGTAAGGGTAAACATTAAACAAAAGAGCATTTTTACCTAGCGTTGGATCTGATACCAAATGATGACACAAGGTCGGATGAAGATCGAAGATTGATAGGATTTGGTGAACGTCGAGACAGGAACTCGACGACGACAATCAAGGACGACGGCAACGGCGGATTGGCGGCTGCAGGGCGGCGAACTGATGACTGCAGACGACGGCGACGTACACATGGTGGCAGCGAAAGATAGGGTTTCGAACCGATAAGCAAGTGACGTCTCTCTTGACTCAGTCGTCAACCTAGAAAGACTCGCTTTCTTCGAATCCACAAAGAACGCCTTCAAGGTTTGATCTAATGAGCTATGGACACACCAACCACTTTTTCTATCGCTGAGGCAGAGATATGGACCCACCAAACACTCCTTCTCAAGATTGAATTGAAAAACGACCCACGAAATCCAATTCAATCGAAAACTACAACTAGGGCTCTACAATTATCTAACTAACGTGATAAGTTTTTGGCTGATTTCAAAAGTGATTCTAAACCATAAAAACTTATATATTTATACTTTTAAAAATAGCAAATACTTAAAAGGAAAATGTCCAACTCAACAAGGCTCTTGGGCCCAAATTTGTCTTCTCTCTTCATGGGCCGATCAACCTTCTCCTTCCTATGTAGCTCGGTTGCTCCTCTTCTGCTTGAATCAACATGACGTACTCTTCTCTTCCTTGTCCCGTATTCTCCATGATGTGCATCCCATTTTGTAAGGCGATCAATAGTTGCTTGGCTCGACTCCTAGTGATGGCTCCCGGTCTGTCTGAATCCTCATCTTCCTCAGCTCGACGTCTAGCATGTGTCATCGGTGGCCTTGGTATGTCTGAGCTAGCTCTTTGAGTAAGTACATGTGTACTTACATCACTAATAGTTTGTCTGCTATTGGGCATTTGAAGATGAAATGATGGGAATCTTCAAAGAATTGTTGCAGTTAGGGCATTGCATTGTTATGGGGGTGTGTCGTTCCACAAGTTTCACTCTTGTTGGGAGAATTTGTGTAGTTAACTTCCGTAGGAAGCCTTTGATATTTTGGTGAGATATCTAGGTGCCAGATCCACTCATAATTTGATGGTTGGAGGTTTCTTTCGGCTTATATCATTTCAATAGCACTTTGGGTAGAGAACCATCCATTTTTGCTTGCTTTTAAGTAAAGTTTTTCTCTTATATTCTTGATTGGAATAGGGTATGATACTATTTTTCTAATGAATTGGTCACTAAAATATTTACGCAATTTTTTTACTCGCCAGCTCTTATCGTCATTAAGGAATGACGAAATAGTCTTTTGGTCATTAATTGGTTCGTTTGTTGTGGTTTGGTCAAGTAATGGATCTGGGAAGCACTTGTCTTCCCAGAATTTGATTGTTTTTCCATCACATACTTGCCAAATTAGCCCATCTTTAAAGGGTGGGATGAATTTGATCATTTGTGACCATTGCCATGAAGCGCTTTTTTTCTTGGTTTCTTGTAGTCTACTATAAATTTTTCTTTAAGGTATTTTTCTCTTATGATGGAGACCCAGAAATTATTAAGTTCAGCAACTACTTTCCAGAGAAGTTTCATTTGGAGTGTGATATTCATATCTTTTCTCTTGCGTAGTCCTAGTCCACCTTTGTCGGTTGGTTTGCATATTTCATTCCATCGAATTATTGGTGTGTGATTTTCCCCTTTGTTCCAGTAAAAAATCTGGTTAATTAAATCAAGTTGTTTTTGTGTTTTATCTGGTAACATAAAGCTTTGCATCATATAATTGGTTGGGCAACAAAGTTTGCTCTAACGAGGATTGTACGACCTTCTAGTGATAGTGAGGTTTCTTTCCATTTGGATAATGTACGATTTGTCTTTTCAACAATTGGGTAGAATGTATCGTATTTTACTTTCTTGTTATTTTGATACCAATTGGATTCTTCCTCTGTTCAGCTGCCTTTTGTAAGTTCCTAGTTAGTACTTCCGCTTCTATTGTAAATAGGAAAGGAGATAAGGGATCTCCTTGTCTTAGTCCTCTTGTTGGGTAGGATTGTTCAGTTGGTCCTTGGTTGACGAGAACTGAGAAAGAAACAGTTTGTACGCCTTCTTTGATCCATCCAATAAATTCATCACAAAATCCAAAATTTTTTAGTGTTTGAAATAAGAACGACTAGTCAGCTCTGTCATATGCCTTTTCCATATCTAGTTTCAAGCCTAGCCAGCCGTCTTTTCCGTTTTGGTAATGAAGGAATGAAAGATTTAATGTGCAATGATTACATTGTCTTGTATACATCTGCTTTTAAGAAACGCACGTTGAAGTGGGTGTACTATTTTTTGGATGACGTTTTTTATTCTTTCGGTAAGAATTTCGAGATGATTTTATATATGGTATGACATAGACTAATGGGTCTATAATGGTTAGTTGTTTGTGGGTTGTCATTTTTTGGGATCAAGGTGATGAACGTATGGTTAATTTGTTTGAGCATTTTCCCGAAATGGAAAAAGCCATTGACAACTCGAATCAGTTTTGGGCCCGCAATGTTCCAGTATTTTTTATAGAATCCAGATGGCATACCATCTGGACCGGGGGTTTTATCCTCACGGGTATCTTTAAGAGCTAATGCAATCTCCTCATTGGTAATGTTTTTGGTTAATTCAGAGTTGTCATAGTCAGACAATTCAGGTTCGATATGGCTTAGTATATTGCGTATTTTATTTTGGTTGATATGTTGTTTGGTGAACCTCTTAGAGAAGTCGTTTTTTTTATCTCTTGTCTAATATTATCGTATCCCATTATAAGGGTCCCTTCTGCAGTGGTGTTTTCTTTAAATGTTTTTCCTAGCTCTCCTACTTGTTGCTATTCTATGAAAGTATTTTGTATTTGCGTCTGTAAATTTAAGAGTCTTGGTTTTTGCTCTCTATCCCCATTAAATTTACTGGAAGGGGAGCAGGTTTTGCTTTTTGCAGATAATATTATTTTGTTTAGTTATCATATTCTCTATTATTGAACTTGGTGATGTTGTTTGTAAGTTGATTAGCTTCTTCTCTACTTTTTTTAGTTGTTCAAATATATTACCAAATCGAATTTTGTTCAACTCTTTGATCCTAGTTTTTAGTAGTTGTGTTTTTTTTTGTTAATTTGAACATCGGAGTTCCATAGATTTCACTACGCCATACTTGGTGGATCAAGTTAGTGAAGTCTTTGCGTTTCGTCCACATCATTTTGAATTTGAAGAGTTGAGCTTGAAAGCTTGAGTTGTTTGTGATGTCTACCGAGATAGGACAATGATCTGATGAAGTGAAGGCATGGTTTTTCGTTGTAAGATAGGGATACCAGTCGGGAACTTGGTGGTGGACTAGTGTTCGATCTAATTTCTCTTTGATTGTATAATTAAGGATTTTTTTATTTTCTCCAGGTGAATCGGTTTCCAGTTGTTGGAAGGTCTATGAGGTCAAGGTGGTTAACAACCTCATTTAGTCTTTTTAACTTAGCTTGGTTTGGTGTAATCTCACCTTCTTCGTCCTCACTAATAAGGATATCGTTGAGGTCTTCAATGATTATATATGGTATATTAAGGGATGAAATAAAGTCGTTCATGTTGTTCCAGAATAGATCCTTATCCTTTTCATTCGGAGGGGCATTGGCCATAATGATACGAAGTTCTGTTTTGATTTTATGATCCATATAGATGAAAGAAATTAATGAATCTATTGTCAATTGTGTGGAGCTTTAGAGTCTCGTTACGAAGTTGGAATTCTTTCCATATGATTATGAGCCAGCCTGCATATCCAGAGGCGGGTGAGCAAGCCATATGATCGAATCCGGCCTTTCTCTATATTTTTTCTTCAGGATTTTTTTGTGATTTAGTTTCTACAAGGGTCATTAGTTGGATGTGGTTTATCTTGCATAATAACTCAATGTCCATCCACACATTTTTTCTGTTGATGTCTCGGACATTCCATAAGGAGATCTTCATTGATACATATATCTCTTAGGGACTTGGTACTTTCCGTGGTAGTTGAAAGGTTTGATTTTGTTGGGTTGTTTTCTTTCTAATTGCAATGTTGGTTTTGATCCTCCCATTATATTATAATAATTTTTTCAAACAATATAAGATTACTCACAATGGGTTACATTGATACTTTATTATTTGATTACATAGAAAAATGTACTTATTATTGGATTACATAGAAAAATGTACGTATTTTTTTCTATGTAATCCATGCTTGGGTTACATCCTATGTAATTTATATTTGGGTTACATACAAATGAAAGACTAACTTATATTGGCATGATATTAAATATTCTATAGTTTATATTGCTACGAAATCTTACAAACTTGCATAAATATCGTAAGCCAATACGCCATATGGAATGAAATTTATGCAGTAAATATTTTTTTAAATCGGTCTATTTTTTATATTAGCTTCTATTCGCTCAGCCGCCCATCTAAGGGTGTCAACACTCGGGAAAATTGCCTTGAAACCAACTCTCTCAACTCTCCTTACCAGTTGTGCAACAACATTCCTATAATTTTAAACCTATAAGCAAAGTAGCAAACGCGTTATTTTTTTAATCGTACTCCATTATGACATTATTTGGATCATTTGTCAGAATCTGGCAATATGGACATAAAATAATGAAAAAAAGACTGAAAAATCACTATAATTAGGCTATTAGTAGTGGGGGTTAAAATTGAGTTTACACAACTTATTTTATTGTTTTTACTTATTAGTTTGTATTTGATAAGATTTTTTTTATAAAGCTAGCTATCATATAAAAAAAAAGTGGTATGTAACTCTCATTTTGATTAGTATGAGTTAAATAGCAAAAAATACTAAAAATGTAACCAATTATAAAAATATTCTATATAACCCTCATTTTAGGTAGCGTGCCACGTGGTAGAATTTGATAAGATATTACGTCGGTGAGGATGTATCGAGAACACAACTTTTTCTAATAATGAATTTGGTAAATTATTATAAAGAAATTTTGGTTAAGGAAATTTTTAATTATTATCTTATAAATATGTTCTGGTTTATACACATAAAAATAGGCAATGGCTATATGCACGCAAATCGAGGCATATATGCACGCGATTCTGTGCGCGCAACTTATGCGCACGCATCTGTGCGCAGGTCTTATGCGCATACGTGTTTTACGAGGTATTACGGGTACTTTTCGTAAATTTTCAGAGTCTGTAACAACTTGTGCGCCTAACTACTGCGCACGGGTTGAAAATCTGTGCGCCGTGTTTCTGCGCACTGTTCAAACATAGTAGCCGTTGAAATTTTTGAAAAAAGTAGCCGTTAAATGTAAAACTGTGCGCTTAGGTTCTGCGCACAGGTGCTTTAGGGTTTGGGTTTGTGCGCGGATGGTTAGCGCACGAGTCTTTACAATTTAAGATCCATCCATTTGGACCACAACGGTCATAAATGTGCCTATATAAAGCCATAATCTCTTCGTTTCCAACAAATTCATTCAAAACCTCTTCGTTTTCCAACAAATTCATTCAAAATGTCTCGTCGTAATCAAAACTCTCGTATGTTAGAGTTGATTAATAAAAGTTGTGAAGATAGTGATGAAGAACACGATTGGGATAGCGGATCACAAGAAGAGGAAGACGACCCGAACAACGACGAATGGTTGGATGGTTTCTTAGAAGACGAAGAGTTCGGCGACTGGGATCCGAGTGGTGAATTTGTGGTTAGTATAATATGTTATAATTAGTTTTATATGGTAGCGTAATTAGTTTCAAATTAGTTTCATATGCTAGCGTAATTAGTTTCATATGCTAGCCTAATTACTTTCTTATGCTAGCCTAATTAGTTTCTTATGCTAGCCTAATTAATTTCATATGATGGCCTAATTAGTTTCATATGCTAGCCTAATTAGTTTCTTATGATAGCCTAATTAGTTTCATATGATAGCCTTATTAGTTTAAAGTAATGATTCGTATTTTGCCTTGTTATTTTGGTAGTAGTCTAATTGCTGCTCTACAATTACGTATAGGGGAAAGATTATTCAGATTATTTTAGAACCGCACAATATTGGGATACTCCACAAGAATTGTACGAGTGGGCGAGAGATAGAGGAAAGGAGTTAGTGATAGCTTTGGTAACGCGTAATTCAAGTCCGTACCAAATAAGTATTGTGTGCGATAGATTTGGAAAACCAAGATCTGGGAGGCCAAAGGTGAAAAAAGAGAACGGTAACAAAGTGTGCGCAACATAATTGCGCACAGTTTGTTACCGTTCAAAATGTGCGTGCATTATATCTGCGCACACGGATTTAACGGTAACTTATTGTGCGCTTTACAACAGCGCACAATAAGGTCGAGAATAGGCGGTTCGATGCCCAAACGACGTCGGAATTCAATGAAACTTGTTTTCAATGCATATTATAGCTATTTAACCTTGTCGGTAACTTCGAGTCGAAAACCCGAACTCTTCGAGTAACACCTCCTTTGTAAACCTTCACTAGTCTTTCATTCTTCGAAATAGTTACAGTAGTTGAGATATGAAGGGTCTAGTACATCGATGTTGATTATGTTTCAAAAACTTATACAATTATGTGTTATTAGGCATATAAAGTGTGTATAAGGTCTCCCCTTCACGAAAAGTTGATCGAAAATACGCGAAAACGCAAAAACGCCTTATCGGTCCTAATGGCCTGTTAAGGTCGAGAATAGACGGTTCGATGCCCAAACGACGTCGGAATGCAATGAAACTTGTTTTCAATGCATATTATAGCTATTTAACCTTGTCGGTAACTTCGAGTCGAAAACTCGAACTCTTCGAGTAACACCTCCTTTGTAAACCTTCACTAGTCTTTCATTCTTCGAAATAGTTGAAGTAGTTGAGATATGAAGGGTCTAGTACATCGATGTTGATTATATTTCAAAAACTTATACAATTATGTGTTATTAGGCATATATAAAGTGTGTATAAGGTCTCCCCTTCACAAAAAGTTGATCGAAAATACGCGAAAACACAAAAACGCCTTGGAGGCCTTATATGCGCATTGGGTCTGCGCACACATTTCTATGCGCATTTCGAGTAAGCACAACTTCTTGTGCGCAGGTGTTAAGCGCACGGTTGAAGACCATTAAAATATGATCGTTGGAATATGATCGTTAAAATATTAATCGTTAGTCTTGTCGTTGTTGTAATCGTTAGTTAGGTGGTTGTTGTAATCGTTAGTTAAGTCGTTGTTGTAATCGTTAGTAAACAAGCATAGCACTAGACAAAGAGAAGGTGAGGAGGGACAAACGATAAAGATCCCCAACCGATATTGGTTTCGATGTTCGGATTTAGCAAAATGTACGAACTAATAAGAGTTTGGAAATTGGTTATTAGTTGGTACATATTGCTGACTCCGAACATCGAAACCAATCATCGGTTTGGGGATCTTGATAGGTTGGTCTTCCTCACCATCTCTTTGTGTAGTGTTGTTGTTGAAATTTGTATTTCGTTTTCAAGTCAATATAGTTTTTCACGTCTTGTTGTTCAGATTTGTATTTGCGTTATTGTTCAGAGTTGTTTTGAATATTCAAACAAGCAAAACATAAAAGTTAAAACCATCACACAAAAAAAGGCATACATAAAACATCAATCGTACATAAAACATCCATCAAACAAAAATAGAAGTCCAGCGTCTAATCCTGAGTCTCCTGAGTATAAGGCGGAGCATCCTCCCGAGGCACATCACCCTGAGTCATATCATCTTGGTGCGCATCCTCCCTTAGTCATATCATATTCGCCGGAATTGTCGCCGGAGGAGCATTTGCCGCTGCCAACGCCGCTCGAGTCGCATACCGCCGGCCGCCTCCATCCACCAAGGCTTCATCGTCGGACAAGGTCGCCGGAGGTGGCTCCGTTGTGACGGAGGTCGCCAGAGGTGTCGGGATCGGGACGAAAGTGGTTTCTTCGGGAGCGAAAGGATGTGGGGGGTTGCGAATCCATTGATGAAATTGTGTTTAGGTGAGAGAATCGATCGGAAAGAGAAAAAAAAACGAAGGCCGTCGTCGGGAGTGGAAAACGGAGAAGAAGAAGGAGAAAGAAGAAGAAGACGCCGGGTTAGGTTAAAAAGAACGTGTGCGCAGATACATTGCGCACAGATCTTATGCGCAAAACGTCTGCGCATAAGGTTTTAGAATTCGAAACGCTGTGCGCAGATGTTTTGCGCACAGGTTCTTTTTAAACGCGTGTCATCAGCGCATTAATTTGTCAGACGACGCCAACAATTTCATTTTATTCCCAAAATACCCCCGTGCGCTTAACAACTGCGCATAGACTTATGCGCATAAGAACTGCGCACAGATTGGCGTGCATATAGTGAAAAAGTCGCGTGTATATAGGCGTTTCGTAAAAATAAAACATGTGGAAGTTGTCAGAAAACTGTGAAAGAATACTGGAAGAAAAGGAAATGAAACTCAAAATGGATCATCAGATAGAGTTGTTATTAGTTGAATAGTCAATTGTATCACCTTTTCATATATGTTCCTTTGTTAATTCATTCAACTTTCAAACTCATCTGTCACTACGAATCCAAAGACACCCTAAGTCAAAGTTAAGGAAGATAACTATGAGGCATTTATCCAATTTCATAAGTTAACGAATTTCAGTTATCTAATGCATGTATCTCGAATATACCTTAAATCATGGTTATAGAAAGTTGTATTTACAAAATGGAAATCAATCATGAAAGGAAGAAAAAAAATTCAAGATTGAAGTTTACCTAGGACATGATTCACAATTTAATAGCCATAGGGCCGAAGCAGTAGGTTGGTCTCGGAATTGGATTTGAAGTAATTTTTAAAGTGTTCGCAGAAAATATCAAACTCCATGATACACAATTTAATAGTCATACTGCTTGATCGATTATGGAGGGAGGAGGTGGTGGAGAAGATGGAAGTTGAATGGAGATCGAGTTTTACAAGGTTAGGAAAGAAAGAGATCGATGTTTAAGGTTTAAGAAAATGGACTTAATTTGTATTAAGTATTATATTATTAAGGGTCTTTTGGAGGAAATCATCCGCTATTTGTCGGAATTTGCAGGTAACCACCCGCTATTAACGTATTTATTCCAAACCACCCAAATTGTATCATTTTCTTACAATTCACCACCCCTTGACATTTTCCGTTAGATATTCCGTTAAAACTTGAGAAATTACACTTTTACCCCTTCATTTTTACAGAAAATAACAAGTTTGAAAGTTATGGGGCAGTTTTTGTAATTTTCTAAAAATGGATTGAAACCCTAGTTCAGATTGTTCTTCCCCAAATCTCAATCTCCTCCTTCTCTACTCCATCCTCATCCACGCCATTGCAGAAAGACCAAACTCCAGCGACCAAGATTCTCTCCAACCTCCTCAATTTCACCAAAAACAGAGAGAAATTCTCATCCTGCGCAGTCGCCGGAAACAGCGGCGTACTCCTCAAAGCAGACTACGGCCCCCAAATCGACTCCAACGCCGACGTAATCCGCCTAAAAAACGCCCCAATCAGAGGAATGCCGCGCCACGTCGGCACCAAAACAACGATCTCGTTCATCAACAGCAACGTCCTCCACCGCTGCGCAAGGTTAAAATCCGACTGCTTCTGTCATCCCTACGGAGTCAAGATTCCGATTGTCCTCTACATCTGTCAGCCGCTCCACTTCATCGACGTCGCCGCCTGCAACTCCGGCAACATTCTCGTCATAGATCCGGAATTCGATCGCCTCTGCGCCAAGATCGCGAAGTATTACTCTCTGAAGCGGTGGTTTAATGGCGGAATGAACAGGAGCCTTAGTGATTGGAATGAAGAGCATCAGGGGAAGCTTTTCCATTACTCGACAGGGATGCACGCGGTGGCTATGGAGGTTGGGGTTTGTGAGAAGGTGAACTTGTTCAGGTTTGGGAAATCGGAGACCTCGCATCACCATTATCATACGAACCAGACGGAGGAGCTGAAGAACTTGTTCGGGTTTGAGATTTGGGGGAAGAACAATCTGAAGTAGGGTTTCAATCTATTTTTAGTAAATTACAAAAACTGCCCCATAACTTTCTAACTTGTTATTTCTGTAAAAATGGAGGGGTAAAAGTATAATTTCTCAAGTTTTAACGAAATATCTAACGGAAAATGTCAAGGGGTGGTGAATTGTAAGAAAATGATACAATTTGGGTGGTTTGAAATAAATACGTTAATAGAGGGTGGTTACCTGCAAATTCCGACAAATAGCGGGTGGTAAAATATATAAAATAACAACTTCTAAGTTGGATTATTTTAATTATTATTCCCAACGCAAAAAAACATATAAAATAAAATAATAATAAGACACGAAAAAGACTTAAAATGAGGAATACGAACATGACTGTAAAATATTATACAGCCGTATACATAACTGTGTCGAATTGCCGAATACGAACATGACCGTAAAATATTAAACGGCCATATACATATTTGTGTTGATTTGCCGAATACGAAGCAAGGTGTAAAAACCTTTACACCTGTATAAAATGTGAAACCTGCAAGAAAATTCAAATTTGAACATATTTGATACATATACATTTGAGCTCTAATTGGGTTCAGATTATTGGATTACTAATCCTAACAGAACAAAATTCAATACATCCCAACCCAAACTTGTAACATATCAAATCTCTACTTTTCTTTAGTGCAATTAAGTGTAAAAAGTAGGTATTAAGAAAGAACTATTTATTCTTCATACTTCATAGAAGATCATAAATAAAACTAATTATGTCCAAAATTAACTTAATAGAAGAACAAATATTTATGCTTTAGCATTAAAATCACTTTTTTGCAGCAACTATTTCACTCTCAATACATTAGATGGCAATCCAGAAGTAGACAAAAGAAATAAAACACAATAATTAAGTAGCAAACGTTCTACTTCTTTATACCAAATGGTGTTTCAAAGACCTGTAAATACAAATAGACAATATTTTTTCTCAGAAGTTTATCGTTGATATATATATACCTTACAAACCTTCTACTCAGACATATCAAGCAATAAACTATAACATATAGTTGAAACCAGAAATAGACAACATTTTTTAGAAGCTAAAGAAAACGTAAACTGAACTAGCTTTCTAGGCAGTCAGCAACGTTCAATTTGGAGGGTTGCTTAGAGGGTAGCTCTCAAGTCGGTAAACTGCCCGTCTCTAGTTTCCAAGCATCTAAAGAAAGTTAACTTTTGAAGGACCAAGCATGGAAATAATTCAGTTAGCTATAAAACTACCAGCATATGATCTGAAAATATGCAACGAAATACTGCAGGGACATTAATAGAGCGATATCTCTAAAAACCTAATGTAAAAAAATGACATATCTTAGTTTTCTATCAAGTAGAGTATTTTCATATAGTGACTAAAATCTATACAATCAATGTGATTTGATGCTTACAATATACTGTACAACACATAATAAAGGGTGATCAAAAAATTGGATCTTCGATACTTTCTAAATCTCATGATTCTCATCCAATCCTATTATGACATCTAACAATTTATACATCTTATTCTACACATACTATATAACATAAAACTATTTGCAGCACATCAGGGCATTTCTTAGTTCAAATCTCAGGTGATATGACTTTACTTCATGACCAACATAAACATTTTTAGGCAAGAAGGAAAAGTAAGAGATCAACAATGGCTCTCTCCTTGATAAGATCTGGAACTATTTTTGCATTTATTGAACAAACACTTCAGTATTCGATATGCGAAAGATTAAGATGATCAGAAAATGCCATATTTGCTACTCTTTCTTCGCTCTGATCAAAACATCCTTCTTGTTTTCTCGTCATGGTCACCTAATGAATACTGAAGTTACTCCTTTTTTTAGAAGAAATAAAATCAATTTACAACTCTTATATTTGAAAAATAGTTTCCAGGTGTTTACGTAATGAAATCCGTAGAAAGATATTTCCTATTTACTATCCAGTTACATCCAAGAGATGACAGTAGAACTTTTGAAAAAAAGATGAAAAAAAAAACCACAAAACATAGAACTTTGATGTCCAGTTACAGCCAAGAGATGATAGTACATATTTTTCATGAAATATCCTAGACAGTTGGAACTATTGGAAGCAGTATCACACAGTAGACATGCTGGATATAAATATAGTGAATTCAAAGGTGACTTTAAATAGTATAGGTATCCAGTTTTTCAGAATTGGCTACATCGTCAACCAATAAATGGAAAATAGCACTGACTGCCAGAGCATTTTTAGTTCTAAGGTAATATGATAATGTGGTAAAGAAAAGCATGTTAAGGTCTAATTAAACAGTTGATTCATATTTCATAAGGCCAAGTGGGGGGAGTAAGACTAAAATATATAAGCACTTGCCTATAGATGAGCTAACTGGCTACATTAACCCCTTCTATATTCTCCGATTAGTGCACCTGAATATTCAGCAAGGATACAAACAGTAAACCATTAGGATACAACCAGATTTCAAATCTAAATTAACCACGACAAAATTTGGAGGAAAATACGCCTTGAAGACTAATAGAAATCCCTCAACATGCTACACTTACCAAAAAGCACATCACCTATTTACTGAAAGTTCAGAAATTCTAGGTTAGTTATAAAAAAATTGTCTTCAACTACAATTTGTTTATAGCATAGTGCCTTGAGTTTTTACTGTTAATATTTACATATCTACATATATATGCTTAGTAGAAGTGCTGCAATTCCACAAGAGAAACATTTGACTACTACTACATAACAAGAACTATAATACATAATATCAAGACAACTTCAAAAGAAGAAAGAAGTCCTGAGACGATTTGAGTTGATGTTATACGCTCCCCCGGCATATATCTAGAGCCTAGAGTGATCTTAATCCTACTCTTTTTTTTAGCAGAATCTTAAACCTACTTAAATGTGATATTGGGGTTTGTTAAAAAATAGCATTTGATCATACCATAGAAGGTTCACTAAAGTACACCTTACACAAAGAAGACATGTTGTCGTGTCTCACAACTTACCTCTTGTGCTTCAACAAATTCAGACCATGTAAGCTCCACAACAACCTTGTTCTCAAGAAACTGCATTAATGACATAAGGTACAAACCTGTCACCCATATGGCTGAGTGCTGCAAAATAACCTCTGCAATAAAATTGTCAACTTAATGAGTAGTTCAAATTCACTAATAATCAAATGAATGAATAGATGGTAAACTCATAACACCTTTGACACCATCAATTATTCCCAGCTTAGTCAGCTCATCTGCACAAAAGGCATAAACTTAGATATACTATTCAGAACAGTGTCATTATACGTTAACGATAGAGGATATGGTGTCTTTAACTTAGATAAATCACCTTAAGTTTTGCGGGTGTTTTCTTCACTGTAAGTAACCCTCTCTCTAAGCTTCTGCAAACTTCATCTCTAAGGGTCGTGAAAGTGCACGAGAATTTCTCATCACCGCCAGTTCCTACAGCGTCGAGCACGTCACTCTTTACAAGGTATAGACCATAACATTCCCCCCAAATCGGAGCCTGAAATCCTGTAACATACTAGTTTCAATCTTCGTAACCCTAACTCTTCAAACTGACAATAATTTGAGTAAATCTTACTTACAAAATACCTATGCCATAATCGGGTCGAGATTGAACCTAAAAACCCTAATCACCACCGCATCCTCTAGGAAGGAAGCATCCAGGCACTCGTACACCGTCAACATATCGGGAATCAGTTATGAGCCGACTCAGGTCTGAGTCTATAATCTGAACTCCAAGACCAACTCCTCCAGGTCGGTGGTGCTCGCAAAGAGCGATTCAACATCGTGTTGGTCACCTGCACCACTGCACGTCACAGAGACCTACAAAATTGAAGTCGCTAGCGATCGGTGAGGCCGACGATGAGAGCGAAGTTATTCTTAAGTTGGTTATCGGAGTAGTCGAAAGTGGTGATTGAAGCATCTGTGACATGGAATTTGGGCTCGTAAGGGTGGATTATGAGCCAGACAATCAGGATAAGGATTCTGATTGCAATGATTATGGAGAAAATAATTTTGAAAACGAAGCTGAGAAGAGGCGGTGAAGGGCTCGCTGGGGACAAAGGTCTTCTCTGCAATTTGAGGAACGGTTGATGAAGCTCCGCCAGTTTCTCAGATCGTGAGAGAAAGGGTCAAAAAATTAGAGAAAAAGATGAATTAGAGGAGAAAGTATTGAAAGAAGGTTTAGAGAAATTCTCGGAATGGATGAAGAAGGAGTGAAATTCGGCAACGTGCGGAGAGTTGAGGGAGGCTGTTTCTCAGAGAAACCGTAGAGAGACGTTGGAGAGAACGGATGGAAAAATGGCTTCAAATTATTGATTTTAAATTTGGATGTGAGCTTCTAATAGCTTGACACGTGGCCTTCATTATAGAAGGTCCCGAGTTTGCTTTAATCTTTAAGGTTTTTGCATCCAATTTACACGGAATCCTCCTTTATTTCACTATTAATTTAAAATCATCTCTTATTTCATTTTTATTATCAAATCTCACCCTCGATCAATTTCTGTTAACTATTCCGTCCAAACACTGAAAGTACTATTTTGCCCTTGTCATTTTAAACTAATTACTGAATTTACCAGACAACTTTACCTGTTATTATAAGTTTTTACAATTTTAATGTTTTTTCTTTCAATTGTTACTTTGAATTGGGAAAATTTGTATCTGATCTCAAATTAGGGTTTAGGAGCCGTCATTCAGTAAAATTATCAACATCCTCTTTCTCCTACTCCTTCTCCACCACCTCTTCTTCGTCAACAAAACCATCCAACACAAGGGTTCTTCTCATTCAGCTTCAAGTAACAGAACAACAACTCCTCCCTGAACCCCCAATCCACCTTCTCACCATGCCTCACACACGCCTCCATCGGATCGGCGAAAATCCTCGTGCGGATTCCCCGACGCCTTCAGCACCGCGATGCCATCCTCGCTCTTCTCCACCTTCGCGCTCCGCCACTTGGATCTGATTTCAGCCAGGAGGTTACTATGGAGAAGATCTCCTCGCTCAGATCTAGATATGCAGGATTCAGATCCGGAGTCTCAAAGACTCGAACGATCTCTCCGAGGTGTCGTATCTTGCTGGCGTCTCCGATTCCTCTTCGTCCTCTACCTCGCGATCGGATTCATACGTTTTGCAGTAGAGAGATCTGAACTTTCTGATGAAATTGGAATTGAAAAAAAAATGCAGAGAGAGAATAGTGGTTAGGTGAGAATGATGATTGATAAAGGAAGAAAAAAGAGATAATAATTGAGTTGGATGTTGCAGTTGATCGGTCATGAACTGGACTCAGTACGAATTTCCCAATTCAAAGTAACAAGTGAAAGAAAAAAAAATTAAAATGGTAAAAACTTGTAATAGCAGGTAGGGTTATCTGGTAATTCAGTAATTAGTTTAAAATGTCAAGGGCAAAATAGTAATTTCAGTGTTTGGACGGAATAGTTAACAGAAATTGATCGAGGGTGAGATTTGGTAATAAAAAGTAAAATAAGAGGTGGTTTTAAATCAATACTGAAATAAAGGGTGATTCCATGTAAATTGACCAAAATAAATGATAGTTTCATGCAAAAACCTCTTAATCTTTCATAAATGCTAGATGTCACCTCCTTTTGACTACTCCGTCTCCATTTATTCAATACTAGTGGCAGCCCTTTGCACGCGGGGACGTAGGTTAGTGGTACGAAGTAATTTATTTGTGATTTAGGTAATATATATGTGATGGTATATAAACACACGTTTGTACGCTAACTAATATGAAGTAAATAATGTGTATTTTTTTTTTCGGAACATACAATTTTACACATTAGTCTTGAAGAGCTAGAGCTGATAGCAATCGTAAGTTAACTCTAGTAGTTTGACATTAATAAATGTTGATTGAAGCGCACGATATAAGAAAGTAGGCAGGAAAAAATGATACACCTTTATTATACTATATCGGCCCGTTTGAGCATTTCAAATGAAACTATGTTCTGAATCAACACCGGTTGACTTTGTTGTAGATGTGCGGAGGTCGTTAGCACTTTGACATCAACTTCTCTTCGTACTCGTGAAAGTGCAACATATAGTTGTCCGTGTGAGAAACAAGGGCGTTGCAGATAAACTATCACTTTGTCTAAAGTTTGACCTTGAGCTTTATTTATTGTCATTGCAAAGCATAATTTTATGGGAAATTGTTTTCTTTGGAAGCAAAAAGGGTATTTTGTGTTTGATGGTGGTTTAAGCGTTATTCTTGGCAAGAATACTTGTTCACCTTTGTGATAGCCTGTGCTAATCTCGCATTGTATCAAGTGCTCAAAAAATCTTTTACATATTAGTCTTGTACCATTACATAGGCCTGCAGATGGATCTAGATTGCGAAGCAATATTACAGGACAATTTTCTTTCAAAACGAGCGAGTGTGGACTCATTCCTCCAGGACAGAGAGTGTTAAGGAATTCAGTGGAGAATGTATTACAATTGTCATCAACTATAGAGTCAAAACTGTGGTATGTTATTGGTGAGCCAATGAACTGTTGTATCAATGCTTCATTGATACGATCAACGCCGTCGTTCGTTGGCGTTAGAATTGCTCTTGCATTATAAATGTTTATATCGGGAGGAGTTGATGTCATCTCTGGAAATATTGTATCAGCCAAAAGTTTAAAGTCGGCGTTTGTGTTACTACATCGCATGGTTATATTGTGTGGCAAATTTACGTTACCGTGTTCTTCATGTTGTAGTTTTCCGTCTCCTAGTTGAAGCAAAAAGTTGGCAAATGTTGAATCCTCTTGGGCTCGCATGTTTTTTGTTAGTTTGAATTTTGTTAGTTCTGGCCAAATGAAGGAGCTCACCAAGCTGGCTTCGATTGCCTCATACTGTGTCTTTCTGGGTAATACAGGTAATACTTGACGGAAGTCCCCTCCAAATACAACAACTTTTCCACCGAAAAGTTCGGTGCTTTCGCATATATCTTGTAGTAGAAGTTGAAGTGATTCGATGTTTTCTTTTCTTGCCATTGAGGCCTCGTCCCAGATTATTAGAGATGATTCCCTTATTAATTGTGCTAGGCTACTTTGCTTCGAAACATTACATGATAATGAGGATTCTTCGGCAATTGGTAGTTTGAAGCGAGAATGTGCTGTTCTACCGGTCGGTATGTTGGACGCTGCAATACCTGATGTAGCTGTTGGCAGCACAATTTTTCCCATTGAGCGCAATTTCGCAAACAATGCACAATATAAAAATGTCTTTCCAGTGCCACCGGGGCCGTCTATGAAAAATGCTCCAGGTTTATTGTGCTTCACATGGTGCATTATGCACTTGTAGGCTGCACGTTGTTCATCGTTTAGCTTCCTGTGAGCATTAGTATATTCTAGTGGGACTTCAGCTGTAATTGCATCATGTATATCCTTAGTTTCCGTAATTATAGTATTTGGAGTGTGTAAAATTTCGTTTAAGTTATAAGCTTTTAGACTTTTTCCCATGGATTCTAAATAACTTTCGATTTCGTGCACAGTTAGATGCAGAACCTTTGCCTTATCTGAAGCATATATATTTTGAAAGTCTTCTGATAGAGATTTGTAATGCCTTGTCCATAAGGTCAGTGGTGCCGCGGGTTCGCAAAATACTAATAAAGTTGAAAAAAGACGGCGTAAAGCATGTGGCATTTGAATCTCGCTGGCTTCTTGCATACATGAGTCTGCATAGTCATCAGTTTCAAAAAGCCCGCGTTTTTGTGCCGCCTCTTGAAATGTTGTACACACATATCCATTGACAATTAATAGATCAAGAAATGATCTTGGACCACGTACATGAGAAAGTAGTAGCCTGAGGTAGTAACGTTCACCTTCAGAAGGGCCTGCATAAGCTAGTCGACCAACTGCATGTCTATGATCTAACCTCCTAATGGTCCATATTTTATCTTGTTTGCTCCAAGTGTAGTGCTCTGGAAATTCTGAATATAAATATGATGTTGCATTTGGGAACTTGGTATTGTAGGAGAAAAATTCGGTTAACATTGTGCGGGTTCGATGTGAGTGCGAGGTAATTTCTTGTAAGGTTTCATTTTCTCGAAAAGAAATGGATTGCATATTGGGTAAGTGTACCTGAAGTGGAATGACTGGTGGTTGGATGTCATATAAGTCAAACGCAAATATTCTCCAAGCAGCCTCTGGAGGGGATATCCACCTTGCTGTTTGGTAGCTTGAGATCTCGTCATGTAGTCGGATGTCATCATGGGTTAGATTGAAACTTACGCAATCATGTCCCTTGTAAACATATTTGTATAGATATTTAACTGCCGTAATTGTGGAACATATTTCAACGTTTATATGGCAGTCCAATAACGCTAGGAGATAAGGATTGTATGGAATCACTGATCTGTTGTCCATCCACTCACCTCGTATCCTAACTTTTTCACCGTTCTTTCGCCTCTTGTAAACCGGGTAAGAATCATCTCCACATGTAGTGAATGCAGCAAAGTGTTTTGGATATTTATATCTACATGATGATTTACTACCCTTTTGTTTCATGCATGCACAATGATGATGTTTAGAGCCACATGGGCCGTGCATCATATGACGCAGAACTGCAGAACGCAAGTGTGGATTTTCATTTGTAGGAATTTCTGCGCATACGTATTGGTCAAACATTTCTGGAGTAACAATTTTTTTATCTCTTTCTAAAATTATGAGTAAGTGGGCATGCGGTAAGCCTCTTTTTTGGAACTCGATAACGTGAACTCTTGCTGCAACGGGGCCAAATAGTTTTCTTTTAAAGAGCTCGTGCTTTAAGGTAGTTAGTTTTGAATTGAAAACCCTGGCTATTAAATCTGGGCGGTCCTCTGGCTTTTCGTCTGGCAGGAGTTCATCTTGTATTTCTAGCCAATTTTTGTTACACGTCATGGTTATGAAAAGATCAGGTTTCCCATATTTTTGTACAAGTGCCATTGCATTAAGATATCTGCGTTTCACATCTCTAGGTCCGCCGATAAAAGAAGGAGGCAATATCGTGCGGTGGCCGATAGTAGATGCACCATTATGACCTGTATGTAAGCTGTCAATAATTCCTTGATATAGTTCTGCTCTTATGGCGGGTTGGTTGTCTCGAAAGTAATCAAGCCGTGTGTTTTCAATTTTAACATACATATCAACTATATATTGTTGAAATAGACGACCAGCTTTGAGGAGGTGGTTACCTGATCGCATTTGCAACTTGTATGCATAATACTGCCGACATGATACATCGCCTCGTCCCTTAGATGGCTTCCTTCCTGCAACTGGTAAAGAAGACATAAATTGTAACAACATGTAAAACGAATTGTATACATGATGAAAAAGAGTTTGTTACTATTTGCATTTTACCGTTGGATTCCTCCATGAATAAGTCATCTGGATCTTGTACAAGGGCCGATGAGACAGGAAATGTGGGGTTCACATAGCGTCGTTTTCCCGCATTTGAACGTTTCGGTATACCTTGATGCCAACCTGATTCGCCTCGTGGATGAAGCAATGGGTACTGAAGTGGATCGTAACAACCATAGTAGTGCTTAATTCTATGGGATCGATTATCTTTTCCGTATACTAAAATGTGTGGGCTTTCCTTCTTTTGCGAGTTGGTGCTTTCTACCGTGATTCCTGCAACTTCGTCAGATGTCGGAGCGTTGTAAATGCGTTGATCAAGAGTGGGATTATGGGATATCGTGATCTTCGTGTTCTCAGATATTCCTTGTTCCTGTAAAGAACGAAAAAAGGTAGCATATGGATTTGTTTGCATTATATGCATTAAAATTGTTATTATTTCTGGATCAACTTCTGGGAATAAGCAATCTCGATAGTGTTTTTCTGCTTGTGCATCATAAAAGTATAGTTGCATGTATGCAGGTGTATTATTTCCAGGTAAAAGCGCAGGAAGGTTATGATATAGTTGGCCTTGTAATTTGAAAACGTAAGATCCTTTTACGGAGTTTGCATGTATAGACCCACCTAAAGAGCTAAAGGCAAACATGTTGTTGTACATCCGTGCATATTTTCGGAAGAGATAAGATGTACCATCTTTGCCTCCAAGAAGCTCTAAAAGTTCGGAAGGAAGTTCATTATTCACGATACTGACCTCGCCGTTCGAACAACAAAAGGATGGAGGTTCAAATGCGAGTTTTGTTGCGCCGCATTTAAGGCATTCAGTTCACAGAGGTAGTCTGGATGCAACTGTTGGTATAGAGAAGTCTTGACTACCAGAGGAAGTATCTTGCATTTTTTTCAGGCGTTTTGATTGTCGAGTTTTTATAATAGAGGTCGAAGGTTGGGAACATTGTGTTGTTGTAACTGAGGCTCGAGATCTCCTACTACGTCGAGGTAGTTGCAGGTTCTGTGTGGGTGAATCCATTGTCGTAGACCTGGATAAAATAACATTGGCAGCCTTAGAGAGGCGTGGTGTAATGGATTTAGATAACTGAAAGTAGTTCTTTGGGTAGACATGATAATAGAATGTGTATATTTCATGTATTCACTGCCTAGAGGGTGTTTCTATCTGGCTAAAAAACTTTCTACCTATCTTAGATTAAAAAGTTATGTTTTTTTTAGCACGAAACAAAGTAATGTTAGTTCCTATCTACAACTAATATACTTGTTGTAATATGTATGCCATCTATGTCGATCTAATTGTCGATTTCATATCGTGCTTATAAGGGTAAAAGGTCTAATTCATAAGCAGTAAAAAAGTATAAGCGATCAAACAAGCAATCGAACAACACATTCAAGTAGTTGGGATCTTGCTGCTTGTTAACTATTGTTTACGTATGTACATTGTCATCATAAGTTTGCAGTTGGAACCGGCAACATATTGTTATATACATGCTAGGGTAGGCAAAATAGCAAAGTTGCGGTTCAGTAGTCGACATAACCTAAGTCAAGCCAAAATGCATCCACTCCAAGTCGACAAGGTACGCAAAAGTGACTGCTAGGCGATGACAAAAGCAAACTATCCCAACGCAAAATAGGTGGACATCTCGTCAAAGCATCAGTCGAACACCACGTCCTTCATAATCCACTTGATTGTGCGTATTCCTGGATGTGGGGGTGGTACTGGGGAAAGCTCAATACATGTCGGTGTTGTACGGAATCTCACAGCAAGTGCGTCGTAAAAGTCAGCACTCTCCTAAATTGTGATAAAAGTTTATCATTGCATAAGTGGGAAAAGTTGTACAAATAGAAAGTTACCATACGATGGTCAATAAAATTTGTACCTTAAAGGACATGTCAAGTAAATCCTCCGCGCGCACTTCAAGCATCTTCTCAGCAACCTTGGTGTATGCAGAAAATAACTTTGTAGCAGAACCATCTGTTCCTTGGAAGTTGAAGAAAATTCTGATTGCATAATACAAAAAAAAGTGTAAGTGTTTCTAGTAAATGCTCGTAGATGGAGACGTCAAATTTACAAACGGTACATAAGTTTTGACATATTTGTGAAACCAACAAAAATACAGCAGGGAAGTTTAGAGAAGGAAAACAGGTAACCATTTTGCTACAAGTCATTCCTACTATAAATGCCTAAAATTCATGTTGTAGGACAAGATAAATTGAATTTCTCCTACTGTGAATAATTTCTGAGGTCGGGGCGCATAGTAGAACCCATAAATACGTTGTAAGTGTGTTGCACACATAATTTCTAAAATATTATGAAAGTGTGTAAGCAAATGTTAAATCTGGAAAAACTTTGGGAAAAAGAGACATACACTGGAAGGATACCATGTACCTTGGTTCAGTTGTTGAGGTACGACCACAAAAGTCACAAACAAAGGAAATGTTTTTTCCTGCAGCAGACTTCTTTCCACACATTCTGCAGCCAAAGAAAACAGTGACGTTTTCTTTTTTGAAATCTGGAATGTGTACATTGACCCGAATATTTCTTTCGTAGACAACATCGTTGGGCTGTATATGGAGCAACAATTTATTTAGTGCAATGTGTGTATAAAAGTTAGCTTACAAATATAGGTAAAAGAGTCCTATGAGTGAGAAGCATACAGATTTTGATATTAGCTCTTTGATTGTACTTGATGCCGGTATAGCATTGAGAGCATGAGTGTCGACAGCCTGCAGCTTGCGTGCCTTAACCACATCGACATTGGCTTCTTTCCTAGAAAGTGAAGTGAAGGTATCCAATATTAGTTGCAGTTATTACATCCAACAAAAAAAGATTTGTTTGTCACTTTAACTGACCACTTTTGTAAGGCCTCTGCTCTTTCTCCTAGGGGATCAAAAGTTATTAAAGTAGAGCGCGACGATGCGAGAGAAAATCCTGGGAAAAGAAAGTAAAAGTGTCGCAGGGTAAATATATGCAATAGTGCCTCAATGTAAAAGTGTTGTACTTTACAAGTGAATTACCAAAACGTATTTTCATATACCCACCTACGTGTTTACTTGGCTGCAAGTCACTGAAACCAATTATAGGATTGTTTTCCACCAGCGAAGCAAGTTTCATGGCCTCGGTGTCCGCAAGATCAGACCATAAAGACACAACCAAATTGCTTTCAACACTATAAAGAAGGATAAAATATTGTGAACGGATAAAATATTGCTTTCAACACTATAAAGGGACGACAATGAATACCTGTCATCTGTCACAATGACAGAACGCACGTTCACAGGGAAACCGGCTGCGGTAGGCAGGGACTTTGGGGGTTCAACGTACAGAACAATGGCAATAAGGTCTGATATAATTACCCGATGTTAGCGTACGTGCTTAAAAACATAAGTAGTCAAGGAAAATATTGCATACCGAAATGATCTTTAGCGTAGGCGTCATGTGGAATAGAACTAAGCTGACGATATGGACTGACTGTTTGACTTGAAGAGGCGCCAGAATCAAGGCGACGAACAAGCGCACGACTTGATATAGTCATCTGATGATCATTGCAGTGATTAGCGTAAAACGCATTGACTCGACTAATGGAAGCGTTGCTGATCTCGTACTCCCCATCTTTCTGGATGATGTCATTAAACATGTCAATGTCATCGTCGAATAGAGTAGCGCCCATGTACGTTCCCTGCAGTAGAAGAAGCGGTATGAGTGTAAACATGTACTGCTATTTTAGCATGTTGCTACATATTCGTGCCAATAAACAATTAGCATCATATGGATGTTAATGTAAACAAAAACATACTTCCAAGTAATGCAGAAATTGACAACCAAGTTCATTGCAGGTAACCGAACCAATTTGAAGAAACACAACAAGACGATCGACACAACATGAGTAAAACTGTTGAAAACATGATCACTGTCAACTTGATACAACTTAGTGGACAGAACTACCAAAAGTGAAATATTTTTTTAAAAAAAAAGAGAGAAAGAAGATAGAAAATCGGCAGAGTATTATACATAACCAGAATAACCAAATCAATAACAGGAGCACGCTAAGGAGAACGGTGTGCACAAATTCCAAGTGAATGAACAACGAAACGAGATCAGAAAATTGAGGCCAGGTTCAATAGTGAAATGAACACGAAACAAAAAAGAAAGCACGCTGATCGGGAACAATATAACAAGCACGAAACAGTGTGATAAGTCAATTAGGTCGTCAATTTAATAAAGGTACATATGCAAATTCGAAAGTGTAAGTAAACTGAGATTTTAAAGGCAGATGAGGAAAGAACCTTTTCATCTCTTATAGTAAGTCGTTGATACCGGCTCTTTCCAACAGGTTGAATAGCACGGTTTTTCGTCACCACGCGTACTTTGACAGAGTAGTATTTTGCCTGGGGCGTTAACTCGTCTAGGTAAGGCATCTGTAATTTGATCTCAGGTGCATCAAACCAAAGATATGAACCAGGTTGAAAGACAACTTCAGATTATGAAAGAAATCAGTGGAAAAGAAATTGTTATATGGACGCTATACACCTATGTGGACGAATTCATGCTAGCTGAACTAAGTAATTGTAGAAGCTACTGTTATAAGTTTAGGTTGGGTTAAAGTTCTCATGAAAGGTCAGCAACTTACGTAGTTTTGTGCGCAATTTTATATGTTGTGATTTTGAATCAAAATCGAGGCAGGAAATTCAGTAATCGGTTTATAGAACACAAAATAAATGTAACAGAATCTCGATTTCTTAAAGAAGATACAAAACTGATCTTGACCTTTTGCTTTCTCGACTGTCACTTGCTTTTCTTTAAACCACTGAATCTCTCTAGCAGTTTACAGTTAGATTCCTACTCAGTCTTTCCACTGTGAAGTAGATATTAAACAGTAGTGGTAGTATCGGCTTGCTAATATGGAGCGGCGATTAATAGCGATCATTTATATTAAGCGCATGAGACTCAAATTATGTGAACGATAAAAACCTATGATTGGTATGTGGGTAAGTTAACACGTAACCTAAAGCAGGACTTTTTTTTTTTTACATGATTAGTATGTGCCTAAGGCAGGAATGTAATAAAAACTTGCCTAACCGTTGCCTAAGTTTATGTAAGGCAGAGCAACATATAAAGAGAACACATGGTACAAGCAAAAAGTATGCAGAGAAGTGACAAAGTGAGTTTAAAAAGATACCTGTTATGCAGAGCTTGCGTGTACTATGCACAAGAGAAGGATACAGATGTGACAAGGACTGAGCTGTAGCACCATCGAAGTAAAAGGAAAACAAAAAACAGAAGTTAGAAAGCTCTGAATCAAGGATGACACTAAGAAAAGCATAAGCAAAGATGCTCACGGATGGGAAGAGTTGGTACAAAAAGTCTATACAGTTTTGTTTTGTTGAAGCTAGTTATGGATAAACAAAGATGAAGTATGCAAAGAAACATGGCGTAAATCTTAATTTATATAGAAGATAATATGTTATGATTAGTACATGTGTAAGTTACAAAGTTACATTAAAAATATGGCTAAACATTGTTGGATAAGTAGGATGTTTCTAACTCGCCAAATTTAAAGAGCACACATGATTCCAGTGAAGAATACCTTATATGAAGAGATTATGCATACTATTCACAGTAGAAAGGTGGCGTATGTGAGAAGGACCGAGCTGTAGTCACGTAGATATAAGAGGAAACAAAAAGCAGAAGTTACTACAATTCAAAAAATGTTGAACATCTGAACAAATTAAGTGAAGAAAAAAATAAACAACAGAGGAATTACCGATGAAGAACTAAGAAAGAGAGTATACAGTATTTGGAGCAAAGGTCGATATGTGTAGAAATAAATTGTGAGAAATGCATGTCATAAATGTTAATTTATACCGGAAACAACATAAGAAGTGCTGGCAGGCAAACAGAGTAAGTAAATGGGGAAGAGACACCTGTGTAAGCTAAGCGGACAGATTGTAATGCTAGGCATTAATAAAGCAATAGTTACTCAGTACAAAGATAAGGATGTAAAAAATAGCCTCCTTACTAAAGACGTAATTAATGTAGATAAACATCAAATAAGTGGCTGCTAGAAGGGAACAGAGTAGGATATCGACAAAATTAGCCACCTGGCTAATAAGGAGTAATTAATTGTGTTGGTAAGTGGTAGGTTATATTAATAAAATAAAGAGGGCAAAATAGGTAGAAAATGTTACTGTTCCTAAGGATGCTCCTATTTTTATAGAAGTATAGATTTGACTCTATTACCCTTTTTTAACCTAGTTCTACATATACTCAATTGAATCTGATTCTGCATCTCCTCCTTAATCTGTTCGACACCCCTTCTCTCAACTGAATCCACCTGTTGGACCCGGTTTCTCAGGTCGTGAGCCCAATGAGCTCGCGACGGCCCATAGTGTAACGAGGGCCCAAGACCCATTAAGAGACTCAGGAGGATAAGGCCCAAAAACAAGCCCAATTAGCGAGGAGAGCGAGATCGGATATAGTGGGGCCCGCGACCTGGGTATAAAGCGTAACAGAAAAGAGAGAGAAAACATCTTTTTGGCATCTGAGACATTTTACCCCTTGAGCAAGAGAGAAAACACAGGAGGCGGAACTTCCATCTCGGACTCGTCTTCTTCTTCCCCAATTCATCTCTGTTCATAGAGAATTGGATGATCGATACTTGGATTATGACTCTCGGTATCGTATTCGTGCTTTTGATCTGAGAATCATCGCGTTTGGTTGTTTACTGTTCCATTGATCTGAGTCGTGAGGTTTCATGGCTTAACAGTGTATTTTGATCGTTATACCCTTCTCTTTGGTTATCATTTGGTGTTATTGAGCTCATTACTATTATTTGGTCGTGATCAGTACTGACTTGGGCGTCGGAGAGCCAAATCTGGGGGTTCATCCTTCCGGTTTGGTTGCGCAGGTACTTTGGAGCTCAAGAACATGAAGAACAGTGCAAGAAGACGAGTTTTGATCCAAAGAAAGATGGAATTCAAGTTGTTGCTTCAGTTGGCGTAAAGGAGGTCTCCGGCAGATTGAAGACTTTAGCTGGCCAGACCTCGCGAGGTGTTGATTGCGAGGTCGCGAACACCCGGGCTCCAACACTGGCGCCGACCGTGGGGACCTCCTTGCGCAACTAGTTCTTTTTGAAACCTTGAGAATCAGATTGTGAAGTTCAGTACAATGGATGAGACAGACAGAAGCGGCACAGTGAACAACACTCTATTGCAAACAGGCCCTCTCACTCAGAATGCCCCTAATCCACCTCTTCCTCGCGTGGATGAAGAGGACACTCGTGACCTTATCACTATTCCGCGAGAGCATGCTGCGGCCTTCAATACTTGGATACGGCTTCAAGGGGCACCGGGGAACCAGAATGTTGCTAATCAAAGAGTGGAACCCCGCGAGACACGTGGTAATCGCGACAATCAAGAAGCTCATCTAGAAGAGCAGGGCGCCGAAGTCGCCCCAGATGACAGAGTTTCTGTCTCTAGAGTGCCAAGGGGTAGAAACGTCGCGAGAGAGGCGGGACAAGGAGGCTTTGATCTTAATCAGGCTCCCGCGAGACACCAGGACCACTATTATTCTCAGCATGGTGGACGCTATGATGAGAGGGACCAAGCATATTATCCCCTTAATGAGCCGCGTACTCCGCTCAATCATCATGGATTGCCCTACTATCCTCGCGACGACTATCAAAATCAGGTGTATCCTACCAACCCTCCTCTCAATTTTTCATCTATGTTTGGACCAACAACGTTCGCGGAGCATATAATTCGGGCACCCCCATTGCCGGATTTTAGGTTCCCGGCCTTCAAAGAGTACACAGGTAAGGGAGACCCCAAAGAACACCTCTCCCGTTACAAGTATGCAATGATCGCGAGAGGGCCCGATGAGGCCACAATGTGTAAATGCTTCCCGGGGCCGTTGGCCGACACGACAATGACCTGGATGTTGAATCAACCTGTCGGGAGTATCACATGCTTCGCGGACATTGAGAGAGGTTTCCTATTGCATTTTGGCTCGTCAAAGAAAAGAAAGATCACAATGCAAGAGGTGGTAGGAGTTAAACAGAAGGTAGGGGAAACTCTGGAAGAGTATGTGAAAAGGTTATCGGGAATGGTGCTAGAGGCTGATGATTTCGATGACAAAACAGCGGGAGTCGCGTTCCTCGATGGTCTGCTAGATGGAAGTGAGTTCAAGAAGCACTTATACAGAAAGCAAGAACAATCCTACCAAGCCATGCTTGAAAGGGCGTATGTTGAGATTCAGGTTGAAACTCACTCAGGCACTCCCTCTTCGGGAGGGGGTCAGGGCAAACAGAATCAGAATCAGAATTCTAAGAAAGGCAATCAAGGCTGGGAAATAAGAGACAACAGTACCATCAGAATCATGGTCAGAACAGCTCGTGAGCACCAGGTCTGGCTACTCAGCATCAGAATCAGGGACAATATCAGGATTATGGTCAGAACTAGGATCAGAATCAGTTTCAGACTCAGAATCTAATGAATCAAAGAGATGATAATGGCAACAATAGGGGTCGCGGCCGTGGCAATGGTGGGAGAGGCCGTGGTCGCGATGGGATGTGGTGTGCTAACCATAATTCCACTACTCACAATACAAAGGAGTGTCGAAATGGCCCCAGAATGAACAATGAACCCGAACAAAGAGTCGTTCTCATGAATCAGAGAGGCGGAGGAAATCAACAAGGTAGAGGTGGAAGAAACCCTGGACGAGGCCAGTACAAGGGAGGATACAATAATGGTGGTAGAGGAAGGGGACGTAATCAACAAGCCGCAACTGACCTTAACCTCCCCCAAGGTAACCAACAACAAAACTTTCCATGGCCTGACGGCCATGTGGGAACGATAGCAGGGAAACATGTCCCCATCCCCCCTAACAGATGCGAGCAGAGGAAGATGAATAATACTCCTTTGCCTCGTGGTCTTCCAGTCATGAGCATCGCGACTCCACCACCCAGAAAGCCTTATCAACTCGTATTCTCCAATGAAGAGGTTAATGAGTGGGCAGTTTCTTCGGGTGATCCGCTGGTCATACATCTCCAGATAGGAACAAAGCTGGTAAGTCGCATACTGGTTGACACGCGAAGCTCCGCCGATATACTATACCTCGATGCTTTTGAAAAATTGGGAGTTGATCCTAGTCTGAAAAGACCCACCCGGACTACTCTAGTGGGATTCGCGGGGGAAAGAGTAACAACTTTGGGCGTCGTGACACTTGATGTTGTGATGGGTGACGAAACAGGGCCACGAAGGTCCGAAAAGATTGACTTTGTTATCATCCCAACGAGCTCGTCGTACAACGCGATTATTGGAAGGGGCACATTGTGAAAGTTTGACTCGGTGGTATCAATGAGTCATTTCTGTCTAAAGTTTCCCACGCCATCAGGCACGAGGGTCGCGACCGGAGTAGAGAATGAGAGCATCTCATGCTACATTAAATCTGAAAAAGGGGGTGATACACCTTTACTCGCGAATCAACTTTTTGTCTCAGGAATGCCCAACATTGAAGAAGAGGCAGATTTAGACGTCCGCGAGCCCCCGAGGTCTCAAGGGCCCGAGGAAGAAGTAAACAAAGCAAAATTCACTGGTTTTGAGACCCAAGAAATTACTCCCTTTGGCAATAACGAGGAAAAGTTGTTTGTAGGAGGAAACTTGGATCCCATGGTAATGGGAGAGATTGAAAAGCTATTATCAGAATCACGGGATGTATTTGCATGGTCGCCTAAGGACTTGAAGGGAATTCCACCCTCCGTCATCACTCACTCGCTGAATATTAGTAATGAAATGATCCCAAAGAGGCAGAGAAAAAGGAAGCAGGCAGGACCAAAGAACGCGGCCGCGGATGTTGAGCTCGCGAAGCTCTTGAAAGCAGGATTCGTGAGACCGGTGCAATACCCAGCTTGGCTGTCCAATGTTGTCATGGTCGCGAAGAAGGGAACAGGAAAATGGAGAATGTGTGTGGACTTCACCGATCTTAACAAGGCGTGTCCGAAGGACAGTTATCCTCTACCTTCCATTGACCAGCTAGTAGACTCAACCGCAGGGCACGAGGCGTTGAGCTTCTTTGATGTGTACTCAGGCTACAACTAGGTAATGATGAATCGTCTAGACTCAGAGCACACATCATTCATAACAGATAAGGGAACTTTCTGCTATAAGGTTATGCCCTTTGGTCTCAAGAACCCGGGGGCTACGTTCCAAAGGCTCGTTGATCGAATTTTCAGTGGCCAGATCGGGGGCACAGTTGAGGCTTATGTCGACGACATCGTTGTTAAGAGTAGGAGACAATGCGACCATGCTCGCGATCTTGCTGAGGTATTCGCGACTCCGAGGAAATATGGAATGAGTTTGAATCCGGACAAGTGTGTCTTTGGAGTAACAGAAGGAAAGTTTCTAGGCTTCATGATCAGTGCGCGAGGTGTGGAAGTCAATCCAGATAAAGTTGAAGCAGTAATGGATCTACAACCACCTAAGTTGACACATGAGGTCCAGAGATTTGTGGGTAAAGTGAATTATTTGGGAAGATTTTGTGCTAAGCTGGCTGAACGCAACCTTCCGTTCTTTGAAATTATGAGAAAGCCGAAAAACTTCGAGTGGACTACGGAATGCGATCAAGCATTCGCGAGCCTCAAAGAGCACTTGTCAAGGCTCCCAATCCTAGCTTCACCAATTCCGGGTGAGACCCTTCAATTATATCTCGCAGCGAGTTCAAGAGTTGTGAGTGCGGTTCTCGTTCACGAACAAGAGAAGCCTGTCTATTTCGTCAGTCGCGCATTATTGCCGGCCGAGACTAGGTATTCCCCAGTAGAGAAATCTGTGCTCGCCTTGATAACGGCCGCTCGAAAGCTCATGCCTTATTTTCATGCACACCCAATCGAGACTTTGACAGACTTACCGCTCCATGGGTTCATGACAAAGCCAACAGTAGCAGGAAGGCTCGCGAAGTGGGTTATAGAAATGTCAGAATTCGATGTCGTGTATCGGCCTAGACCCGCGATCAGAGCTCAGGCACTCGCCGACTTCATTATTGAGACAAGTTTCAGGGAGGGCAAAAGCCAAAATCTGTATGGTGAAGAGCTGATGTGGGTCATGCATGTCGATGGCACAGTGAATGATGAGGGATGCGGGGCTGGAGTGGTACTCACCTCGCCTACGGGTGATGAGATAAGTCACGCCATCGCTCTCAAGTTTAAACCCACCAACAACGAGGCTGAGTATGAAGCTTTAATAGTTGGTCTAGAATTAGCCATTGGCACCTCTATCTTTGTGTTGTCATGTCGGAGTGACTCGGAGATTGTAGTAAACCAAGTACAGGGAATCTATGAAGCAAGAATCGGGAATTTTCCAAAATATCACGCAAGAGTCGCGACGTTGATTTCTTTATTCAGGCATTTTGAAATTCAAGCCATCTCAAGAGAAGAGAACAAAAAAGCTGATGAGCTCGCGAAAGTAGGTGCCAGTTGGCAGGGTCCCAAAGAGGAACGCGAGAGAAGATCAGGTTTCATTGTATCCAAGGCAGCGCCACCAAAGTATTTTTTCCTTGTCAAGGAAGAGAGCGCAATCAGTCGCGAGATTGAAATGATGGAAATTAGCAGCACCAGTGAAGATTGGCGTCGTCCAATCGTTGATTATTTGAAAAATGGTTGCGGACCTTCTGATCCCAAAGAACTTCTCCAGTTGAAGAGAAAGGTTGCGCATTTTTACATCAACAGGGGAGAGCTATACAAGAGAGGGGGAGGCCCCAACGAATTGAAATGCATGGCTCACTATGAGGTGAAGTCATTCTTAGAAGAATTGCACGCAGGGCTGTGTGGAACTCACGCAGGGTGGAGACCCTTGGTTTATAAAGCACTATGCCAAGGACATTTCTGGCCCACAATGAAGCAAGACGCACAAGACATATCGCGAGCTTGCCAAGCTTGCCAATATTTTGCCCCTGCCTCTCATCAACTTGGTGTGGAGCTTCAAATCATGAGCAGTCCCATACCGTTCGGGATGTGGGGTTTGGATCTTCTTGGTCCATTCAAGCCAAAGGCTCCTGGGCAACTCGAGTATATCATTGTGGTTGTGGACTATTTCACTAAATGGATCGAGGCCAAGGCACTCGCGTCCACGACAGTACCGGCAGTGAAGAAGTTCCTATGGAAAAACATCATCTGTTGCTACGGTCTTCCTCATGAGATTGTCACAGATAGAGGCCCTCAATTCAACTCTCCCCAGCTGCTGAAGTGGTGTGACGACATGGGCGTTCAGCTGAAAATCGCCTATGTCGCGCACCCACATTGTAATGGCCAAGTTGAAGCTGTCAACAAAAGCATCGTAATGGACCTCAAGTAAAGGCTGGAAGGCGCAAAGGGAACGTGGGCCTAAGTTCTCCCTCTTACCCTATGGGCCAATCGCACAACTGTCAAAAAAGCAACGGGGGAAAGCCCCTTTGCCCTCGCGTATGGTGTTGAGGTTGTGGTCCCTGTGGAATTTTTGTTTCCGAACGAGAGACTCCTTCATTATGACAAGGACACCAACGATGAGAAAATGAAAATGGAGCTTCAGCTTCGCGAAGAGGCACAAGAAATGGCAGTCATCAGAGCAGCCGCGCACAAAGCTAGTGTCGCGAAGTATTACAACAAGCATGTCAAGATAAGAGGCTTCGTGAAGGGATATCTTGTCCTGAGAAAGACAGAAGGAGGAATGTTAGATCCCGGCTGGGAAGGGCCCTACATAGTGGATCGTGAAGTCGCACCGGGCGCTTGTCGACTGAAGGATAGCTCTGGGAATCACGTTGCAAACTCTTGGAACGTGATGCGACTATGCCGCTATTACGCCTAGCCCATTCTCCCCAACATGTATGAACCTCCCTCAAGAAATTTTTTATGTAACACATAAAGTATATGTCATGCACGTAACTCTCGCAAGCAAATTGTCTAACAAACTCTGTGCAGGCGAAAGAACCGAATGAGTTTGAACGATCAAATCTGTAGCCGTTTTACAAAGAGAATAAATATTTTTGCCAAAAGGGGGAACGACAACCTTGAATAAAAGGTAGAGCTACGCACTTCAAATCGCAAAATATAGATAAAAGTCTCGTGACACTGGGCTGGGGGCCAAGAAGCACCCACCCAGATCGCGAAGCCGTGACGTTGGGCTGGGGGCCAAGAAGCACCCACCCAGATCGCGAAGCCATGACGATGAGCTGGGGCCAAGGGCACCCACCCAGGTCGTGAAGCCATGACGTTGGGCTGGGGCCAAGGGCACCCACCCAGGTCGTGAAGCCATGACGCTGGGCTGGGGCCAAGGGCACCCACCCAGGTCGTGAAGCCATGACGCTGGGCTGGGGCCAAGAGCACCCACCCAGGTCGTGAAGCCGTGACACTATGCCGGAGATCAAACGAATCCCCATAGTTCGCGAAGCCGTGAAAATCAAAGACGAGTAACGACGTAAGTCTTCCTCGCTTTGATCACGAAGTCGTGACCTTGACAATCCGCCAAGGCACGAGGCGCGACGACTGATTGTTTCCTGCGCATTATGGTTTCAACTCAGTCGTGTGGCCATCAAAATTGTTGCTTATATCATGACTCGCAAAATTAGGCAAAAGTCTAATGACAATCCCGTTTCTTTGCATGATACAGAAGGTTCTTACCAAAGTAACAAAATAGTCTTGAAAGAGCTCGCGAGGTTAAACTGGGGCATCAAAGCCACTAATGTCTAGGTACTCTCAGCTCCCATATACAATTGACTCTCTTACACAAGGGCCAGTATTCTTGTAGACACTAAGCATTCGACTACGAACCGAATTATAGTTCTACATCGCGAAGCTATCTATAGCTCAGCACTCATTGCCCCACCAGAAACAATGTACAAGCTCCAACTCACGAGCTCAGAATTACTGAGGCACTTGACATGTCTTAGCTCAGGTATCATGAAAGGAATATAAAAATTATCTCATACGGTCGCGATGATTTAAATATAACATTACTAGACAATTACACACGCAGAAAATTTTGGCTCGCTCACAACAAACGACAGTCGCGAATGATATAAGCCCTATTACTGGCTAGTACGCACGCAATAATCACGTAGGAGCATGTTTGTTAAAAACTCCAAACGCGACAATAATGCGAGAGGCTGACAAATGCTTATATGGCTATCGTTCACAGGGCTTTTCTAAGGAGCGCAGACAAGTTGGAAGATCTTTTCTCTCGCTAATGCCTCGTTGTTTTACTTGATTTACCTGAATATTTTGATATTATGTAATGCCTATGTTACCAAGGAAACATGCATGTTCGTTTTTGTTCGTGAGCACTTTACCAATATATATATTTAAAAGTCATTTCAATTACATATCGTCTTTCACGTCCGAGTATCCGTCACGAAAAGGCAAGGCAAAGCTAATTAAGGAATCAATAAACATTACTACACTCACTCCCTCTTTTTATTACATAGCATCCCCGAGGATGCAAGCACCCTCGCAGATGCTATGGGGGAAAGGAGGGATTTGTCAAACTAACCCACCATCAATAAGAAAGTAAGAAGAAAACAAAGAAGTAAATACGAAAGTAAGTGCAGAGACGAAAGAGAAGCAATAAGCATTAAATCCATAAGTACGAAAGAAAAGTCTTGCCTTCCACAAGGCCAATATATAATTCAAGGGTTCGCGACCACACACGGTCCGTGACCCACCAAAAATTAACAAACCATTGTACGCATTACAAACCCACAGAGTAACTTAAAAATTCACAAACGTCACAAAGAAAGTTAAGGCTGATCATTCGCATGCTCCTTAGGAACGCTAATGTAGTCGTCAACATTGTCGACTGCCTGCTCACGAACACATTCCTCACCCCCAGCATCCTCCGTCGACGCGATGTTTTCGACCCCAGCAGTCTCATCACTATCAATCAGCACAGCTTGGTCGCGAACTTCCTCCCCCAAGGTATCGGCATGAAAACGCTTAAGTGGAGACCTAGTCTCGCGCTCCCTCTCCTCTGAGTAAATCACTTCCCTTTTCCTCTTAAGTCTCTGGGGAGCAGGGACGATCGGGGCTTGAGCCTCTTTCCCCTCAACAATTCCCGTACTTTTCTTCATTGGACCCACTGTCCAATCTTCAAGGAGGCTCGCGTCGTCGTCCACGTAGGTGTCGATTGGAGGAGGAACATACTCAGGAAGATCCCCCGAATAGCCACAAAAATCTGAAGGATCATAAGGAAACTTAGGCACTTGGTATTTCTTGAGTTGGCCCTTGAGCGAGGCAATCAGAAGGACACTGCGAGCTGTACTGATGAAGTCAATGCGATCTTGCTCACGATAGCTTGAGGCATATTGGGCAGCTCCTTCGCGACGAGTGCGGGCTATGGCTTCAGTCATTTTCTGCCTCAACGTGCCCATCGCCGTCTCATGATTGCGTTTTTCCACCTTGGACGCGATCTCCATCTCGCCCACTTTCTTGACCAGCTCTGCATTCTTCGCTTTTTGCGCCTCCAAGGCTTGTCTCGCCTTATCACGTGCAGATTTATGCTCGCGACTCTGCTCTATTATGGCCTCGTAGTTTTTCTCCACATCCTTCTTGGCATCCTCGACAATAAGGGCATATTGCCCTATGGCTTCAAAGAAGAGCATCCCCTACAACCAAAGAGTTATGGAAAAATTAGAAAACACAAAGTGAAAGCAACAGAGAAAGTAAAACACAAGACTCACCGCGAGAGCGATCGTAGAAATTCCCGCGCCACAACGAATTACACCCTCAATACATTCAGGAGTCTCTGGAAGGCAGGGACGATCCTTACCGAAGAACTTCCTCACCGACTCCTCGTCGAGGAAGATTGAATCCTCCATAGACGAGCCCCGAGAGGGGACATCCTCTTGTTCCCCGCGAACCATCGGCTGCTTGCCCTTCGCGGCTGTCGATGCCCGTTCCATTGCTTCTCTAGAGTTTGAAGCGGGTGTTCCTCTGGGCCTTGAGAGAAGGACGGTCTTCACTAGAGTAGAAGTTCTCGCGAGGAGAGTGGCGTGACCAGTGGGAGTATCATCGGTCAAAGGTTCATTCTCCTCAACAGATGGCTCTTGAATGCGGATCCCGCCAGAGGAAACTTTCTGTTTACGTTTGGACTTGAGGGCCTGAGCGTCACCAGGAGCAGAGGCCTTGAGCTTGGTCGCGGCCTTTTTGGTACGGCCCTTGCCTTTTGCAGCAGGGGCGGGGGCTTCGTCTATGGGATCGTCATCAAAGGAGCCTTCGGAGCTGTCAAGGTTGGGAAGGTTGGAGAAGAAATTCTTGCCTGAAAAGAAGTGACATTAAAGCATTAATACAAAAGGATTATAGGAAATACAAAGGGCATAAACGCTCGCGACTATAAAAAGTACCATAGTGGTGTTCAAGACTTAAACCTCGTTGGGCTAACACTTCGGGAGTAATGCACTTCGCGAAGATGCGTTTAGATGAGAGGTCCGAAAAGTCATGATACTTCGCGATGAGACTATCTTTCTTAGCTTGGGACCAATTTCCGGGCTTGGGCTGGGCAGCGATCTCAGCGATCTTGATGGAGAATCTCGAGTTTGGAGGCGACCGGATAAGAAACCAGTCAGATTTCCATTTGGTAATCCGAGGTGGAGCATCCCACTCAGTCGCCCCAAGTTTAAAGGCTGTGAACATTCCTTCTTCATCGGGAGCCTAACGTGAATTGAACATGAGAAAGAAATGACAAAGATTGGGTTTCACACCTATGTCTTGACATCTAATTGTATAAATGACGACGATGCGCCAGAAGTTGGGATGCATCTGAGCAGGGCTATAGCCTAATTGCTTCATGAGCTTCCGAGCAAAATTCGTAAGAGGAAGCCTAAAGCCTGCCATAAGAGATGAGCGACTAATCGCGAAGAAAGATCCATATTCGTCGAGGGAAGTTCCTCCGGAAGAGGGAAACGCGAGAATGGTGCCCTCCGGGAACGGATAGGCATCATCTATGGCCCTAAGGTCGCACAATTGGAGAGTAGTGGGAAGAGCAGTGAACTTATTGCCGAGATTCCTGGCTTTGGAAAAACGAACGCGACAAGTCAAAATTTGTACATGGCTCACGGATTTAGTGAGCCAATCATCAATCTCTATACGGAGAAGATCACCCTGCCAAGTATAATAATCCCTCTCGTCTCCAAAGCCGAAGTCCTCGTCTTCGGGATTCTGAACGGGGGGGGGATTATTGCTACTCCCCGCGTCGGGTCGCGACGTGGAGGGACCAACGACGTCTTTATTTCGGGAAGAATGGCATGTGCAATGTAGAGAAAAGGAGAAAGATGTTAGTTCTCCAGGGCAGGAATACGAAACGCAAGGATAAAGGATGAGCCTCGCGAGCCATAAAGTGAAAAACAAAGAAATCCCTGGAAAACGGAAAAAGAAAGATCTGAGGAGAAGTTGAAAGGGCACGGGGATGAACATTGAGAACGAACACCAGAATATGAAGAACTCATAGAACCAAAGGTCGAAAACTCGAAGGGCCCCAAATAGGAAATGACAAAGAAGATTAGGGTTTGGAAAGGAAATGGGGTGGCGCCACCCATAGAAAGGTCGATAAGGAAGCGGAGAGGCCCGCCGGACCACCGTGAAGGTTTAACCAAAAGCTCCAAATACGAACAACAATGGCGGAAATGTGCAAAAATCAAGAACGAATATAGCAATAACATGAAATACAAAGCATAAGGGGGATTAGAAGCAAAACATACCTGCCATTTGCCGTTTATTTACTCGATCGAACGAAGAAAAGAGGATCTGAATAATATTATTGCAGAGGTTTTTACAGAGGTTTATGAAAGAGCGAAGTGGAGAAGAGGAAAAAATATGATTCGACTGGTTTATATAGGAAAAAGAGAAGAACCAGATGTTTGACACGTGTCACAAGATGTCAGAGCGCGGGAGACGAAGCGTCACTTATTTAAAATTCAAAATTCAAAACAAGCGCGATGCAAAGTAAGCGTCGCGAGCAAAAGTCAAGAAAAGAATCCCCAGAACGTAGCCTGAGATCCCGACTTCAAGAAAGACTACCCAAGCCTTGCTCTCGCGAAGAGCAAGAACTTGGGGGGCTGGATGTTGGACCCGGTTTCTCAGGTCGTGAGCCCAATGAGCTCGCGACGGCCCAAGAACCATTAAGAGACTCGAGAGGATAAGGCCCAATAAGCAAGCCCAATTAGCGAGGAGAGCGAGATCGGATATAGTGGGGCCCGCGACGTGGGTATAAAGCGTAACAGAAAGGAGAGAGAAAACATCTTTTTGGCATATGAGGCATTTTACCCCTTGAGCAAGAGAGAAAACACAAGAGGCGGAACTTTCATCTCGGATTCGTCTTCTTCTTCCCCAATTCATCTTTGTTCATAGAGAATTGGATGATCGATACTTGGATTATGACTCTCGATATCGTATTCGTGCTTTTGATATGAGAATCGTCGCGTTTGGTTGAGTTTGGTTGTTTACTGTTCCATTGATCTGAGTCGTGAGGTTTCATGGCGTAACAGTGTATTTTGATCGTTATTCCCTTCTCTTTGGTTATCATTTGGTGTTATTGAGCTCGTTACTATTATTTGGTCGTGATCAGTACTGACTTGGGCGTCGGAGAGCCACATCTGAGAGTTCATCCTTCCGGTTTGGTTGCGCAGGTACTTTGGAGCTCAAGAACTCGAAGAACAGTGCAAGAAGACGAGTTTTGATCCAAAGAAAGATGGAATTCAAGTTGTTGCTTCAGTTGGCGTAAAGGAGGTCTTCGACAGATTGAAGACTTTAGCTGGCCAGACCTCGCGAGGTGTTGATTGCGAGGTCGCGAACACCCGGGCTCCAACACCACCAATTGTCAACTCCAACCTTATTGTTCATATAAGAAATGTAGATATAAGAGTTATGGTTTGGATCATCGATCTTGTAGCTTATACCCTTTTCGAATTTGTACAAGAAGTAGGGATTTAAGGGATCCGAATTCTCCAGCGGCTTCGAAGATGAAATTTCCAAAATCTCGTACTGATATTCTTCTGAATTTGTCTTTGAACTGACACTAAACAGAAAGATAACTTTGTGGACTTCATAGAGCTCCGACCGAGGCGATGGTTCTCCGTCATCAAGTAATCACAACTTCTCGTTGTTGGAGACGGGGATCAAATGGTCGAATTCCTTTCCCGAGATATGGTACTTGAAACGAATCATGGGGGATTGAGGAAGCGTCCCATGGAGGATTCACAAGGACCAGAGAGAAATCGGTATTGCTTTTGAGGGAGTGAAACTTGGGAGAAGGGAACAGGTATTGATGGAGAATTTGAAATGTTTCGGGGGCATTTTAGACAAAAAAAAAATTAGCATCTACAGGATAGTATAGGGCCCACCCGCCGCCATCATCCCCCTTTTCTCCCAATCTCTCATAACCCTAATTTAGTCCCCTCTCTCTCTCTCTGTTTAGTCTTTAGCAATCATATCCATCATCAATGGCGGCCTCAAGCTCCCCGTCGTCAGACGTGGCGAAGAAGCCCCAACCCATTCCATGGACGCACGAGGAGACCCTCAACCTCATCCGCGCCTATCAGGACAAATGGTACTCTCTCAAACGCGGTCCTCTCAAGGCCTCTCAATGGGACGAACTTGCACTCACCATCTCCTCCAAGACCGGCACTCAATGTAGGCATAAGATCGAGAAGATGAGGAAGCGTTATCGATCTGAGAAGCACAACAACAACCCCAACTCCTCCTCTTTAGCTTGGCCCTATTTCCATCTCATGGATCAGATGGACCAAGGCCCTCTCCCTCTCGCTACTCCTAATCGCCACCACCACGACTACGACCTCCAGATCTCCAAGAGAACCAAATTCCACCCTTCCAATCCCACCTTTGATGTGCCTCACAGATTCAGCTCATGCTCCAACCCAATTTCAATCAATTCCAGGTTTCACAGCCGCAGAGTTCCCTATGGAATGGTACAACAACAGGAGGAATTCCAGGTAGAACAAGATGACCACGATGAAGAAGAACGCTCCTTTGGAGGAGGCAGCATAGACATGATGGGGGAATTGGCGGTACAGATGAAGGAATTCTCTGAGAATTTCATGAGAATGGAGAGGAAGAAGATGGAAGCCATGAGAGAGACACAGAGGTACAGGATGGAGATGGAGAACAAGAGAATGCAGATGATTCTTGTTGCCCAGCAGAAGACTATTGACATGATTTCCACAGCTTTTGCTACTGCTGCTGCTGCTGCTTCATCTTCCTCTCCTTCTCACAACATGGATTAACCCCTACCGTACCCTACCTGTTGTTGAGTTTCTTCTTTTTTATCTGATTTTGCTTACAATGGATGATGATGGTTGACCTGTTGCTAACATTAGTGGGAATATAGTTGCTAATGATCAAGTATTTTGGATTCTAATATATTGTTCAGAGTGGCTTACGGATGGTTTATATGGAACTACAGGCATGGGTACATTTCATAATATCAAAGATTCAAGGTGCTTGTGCTTCTTCATCTATTTTCCTTACACTGTATCTCTATGTCAACAGGAGCAGCAATTCTCGACTTTATTGCATTTGCATTGATCCCGAGCGAAGCCACCAAATATTATCTGTCTTCTAGGTAGCACTTAATTTAGCTAGACGTTTATTTTGCACATGTGAAAATATTAACCAACTTAGACCACTTAGTTGTCTGTCATGTGGCTCATAAATCAAGTTTAATACTCCCTCCGTTTCTAATTGTATGTCGTTTTAGCTCAACTTTTCTGTTTCATTTATATTGTCGTTTGACACTTTTTTAGCCCATTTTGACATATATACCCTTACCCTCATTTACTCTTCAAATCAGTTTTCAAGGCACTCATGCAACAAGTAATTTGTATCATTTCTACGGAAAAGGGATATAGGTCTCACCTCAACTCTATTTTCTGAAATGGAAGAAAAGGTTCGGTTACAATTCTTCTTTGCAAGTGAAATCTTCCAAGTGAAATCTTCCCTTTTGGTATGTGCAGATTGCTGCTGATTTTTGTTCAAGACTGTTAATTTTCTTATGGTTCTTATTGATGTCTTTTGATAATGATTTCTTTTCCATATAAGGGTAATGATATTCTTGCAAGAACTTTAGTGTAGCTAAGGTGTTTGAATAAATGTCTATGTGAATCTTGAGTATATTTTTGAGTCTTCATTTTGTTAATTTTTTTAGGAGGTTGAGATAAATCAGTATGATTTCCTTCTCTGAGGAAGAAGAAGTTCCCACCGAACTGAATCTCCTACCAGATGAAAACAGTAAACTGAAAGTTATGCATGATTTTGACTTGAACTTCCCACCGAACGAAGATGTTGAAGTCAATAATCTACATGACTTTGATCTGAATCTTTCACCAAAAGAAGATATCTCGGCCGACGAAGATGTTGGTCTTGATTTGGATTCAAACGAGATGTTCCCGAAGAAGAATAAGTTCAGCAAAAACGAGCGGGAATTTATACTAATCTTGTTCCCGTCGTTGGAGAAACATCTTGATTGATGTTGGCTTAGTATTATCCTCTGTTAACTATGAGAGTTTTAGTTACAATGTTTTGCAGACTTAGCTTTTGGAGTATGCTGTCATGTTGTTATATCTATTTTGCTGATGTCGTTGCTATTAGTATAGACTCATTTCGTCCTATGCATTTTGCTGATGTCGTTGCTATTAGTATAGACTCATTTCGTCCTATGCATTTTGCTGATGCCCATTTAAGATTATACTGTAAATGAAACAGAAAAGTTGAGCTAAAACAACCATTTTGTCCTACGCATTTTGCTGATGCCCATTTAAGACTATTTAGCTCATGTTGTCCTATACTGTAAGTGCATACTAAAATAATTAATGATTAATGAAATTTTTTCTTAACTTAATTATGTAAGAGACACTTATCAGCAAAAGCTAAGGGCTAGTTGTACTTAGTAAAAGCTAACTTAATTAATTAATGACTATAATTCTTAACTTAATTTTGCTGATGTCGTTGAAATTTTTTCTTAACTTAATTATGTAAGAGACACTTATCACTTGCTTTGATAGTGTAGTTACTTACTTGTACGTAGTAAAAGCTAAAGGGATGGAAGAAACTAAAGGCTACGTGTACTTTGTTTAAAACAGAGAAACAGAGTTTTGATCATAAGTCACTACATACATCTTCTACTCAAATCTGCCTTGTTTGTAACATGTTCTTGACATTTTCAACTAAAGCATGATCGCAGCCAATTTGAATAGGAAGATTACCCCTACTTTCCAATCTTGCCTTATTTATATGGGGAATTTTGTAGTTATTGGACCCTTCAACTTTCATTGTTTCCCTCATACATAATTGTAAAGTCAAGAAGACACGATTGATCTTTTCTGGCGGGTACGCTTCGAATGCTCTCTGAACGGCTCCAACGAGATCATCAATTGTCCTTGCGCACTCGTTGTCTTGCAGTGACTGAATTGCATTAAAAAATCCAAGATCCAAAACATTCATGTCGGGAGAGTTAGATGGTTGACAAATCAATTGAATATCGAACCCATTTTGTGAGGCTGCTGCTCTAAATTCCTCATCGTCTGGTCGAACATGCGTTCTAGCGTTGTCTTGTTGAATGAAGATAGTTTCTCCTAGCTCATCTTCTGGCCACTTAGCACGAATTGCAGGAAGAACTTGATTAATTAGGAGGGATCGTATAGTTTCTTTCCTTACAGATGTGATTGCCTTTGTCTCCAATGTTCCAGCGTCTCTTCTTTTACTTGATCTTTTGGCTGGCTCCATGGTTACAAACGGGAACAAACCTATTTTCCTTGAAAATACCTCATTGCCTTCTTCATCAAATCTCGGTCTTGCAATGGCAGCTAGAAACATTACCTTACCAATAAAATTTTTACTTTGACAAGAGCGTGACGGATCTGGTTCATTTGGGAGTAAGTAGTATACCGTTGATTTCTTCGTCAAGTAAAACCACTTCTCATCAATATGTATAATGTTATACATACTCTTGAATTTTGGCTCCTGAGGCAAGCTACTTGATTCCAACATATCTATGCAAAACTTGAGTCGTACAATCTTGTGCTCCTCCTTCAAAATGGGCTTGATGGCATTTGAGTGACGTCGGATGAGTCCTTCCCTCAAGCGCCGGTGTAGGGTGACATGATTAGCATTCAAAGCTTGAGCAAGTGACCTTAATGTTGTTCTTCGGTTCAAAGGTACATCACGCATAAGATCAAGATCAATCGTAACTCTTTTCCGGCCAACTTTTCCTGCCCTTCTACTAGACACATCAACAACCGCCTCACCTGAAGTTTCTTTTGCACGACTCCAAATCCGCTGCACAGTTCTTATTGGTACCGAAAGCAACAAGGAAACTTGTTTTGTTGTATCCTGTTTTAGTATTCCGTTCACACTTCTTTCAAGTAACGCTTCATAGACCATTCGTCTTTTTTCATCCGACAACACCACCCTTTTTCCTCGTTGAGTTTCTTGTTGAGATGTATCCACATTCTCTGTTATAAACATACACATCTACTGTAAATACTACAACTAAGATAATTAATTTAAACTTGCAGCAAAATAAATGTAGACAAAACTACAAACCAAAAAATATGTATACCTAATCACCTCCTATCCATTCAATTTTTTAGAGAGTAATGTAACCCACTTTCTTTTATGATTCCACTAAACTACTGTACAAACCAAAAACATGTAGTTCGTAGTTTATGAGTGACAGTGAATGTATAAGAATGATGAGAAGAGAATCATTAAAAACTTAATTAAACTCTAAACACAAATATGTATGCTAAAATCACAAGATTGATGAGAACATAGCAAATTGATTCTCATATATAAATACGGACTGATGTGCAATAATGTAGTTTGAACTGACAGTGAATATATGAGAATGAAACTTCAAATACAACATTACCCGTATGTCGGTTTTCGATGTTATCGTCGATAGCTTGAGCGTCTAGATGAGTTTGAGGAATGTAACTACCAACACCATCAGGTACTTCATTTAAATCAAATGAATAATTTGGATTTGGATGAAAGTTTAAGTTTATGTTTTGCATGAAAGCCATGGACAAAAGATAGATTAAAGAGTGGTGGCTGGTAATGATTATGAAGGGTAATTTGGACCCAAAAAAAATTCCTTAATACCTGTGCAATAGTGTAGAACGACATACAATTAGAAACGGAGGGAGTACGTTGGCTTTTGGGGTAAACAAAACACATCATTGTATAATGCCGAAGCCCCAGAGGAGGAAGAGAATGATTTAACGTACGTTTTGATCAATTAATCATGAAAAGATAGATTAACGTACTGGTTCATCAATCTGATTCTGGGCCATTTGCGAGTATGCATTTTTAAAAAACGTATTTATTAAAAACGTATTTAATGCACCAGCCGGGAATCGAACCCGGGTCTGTACCGTGGCAGGGTACTATTCTACCACTAGACCACTGGTGCTTGTTGAAATTTTGATGGTGTAAATCATAACAAATCAAACTCTTATTTCAAATTCCAAGCTGTTTGAAACTCCAAAGATGGACATGAACGCCACTAATCCACAACACCCAGGCCGAGGCCACGTCAACTCTATAATCCTTCTATGAGCCCAAAGCACCCTGATGGCATACCAGCAGAATTCTAAAAAGATATCGGAGTATTATTGATCCTCATATTAATTGAGCAACAAAGAGATTTTTTCACTCAGGAAAAAATGCTCAAAAAATGAAATCATACCATCATTACACTAATAAATAAAAATGACAATCCCTTCTACAAATCATTATAGACCAACAAGTTTATGCAATACAATTTATAAAGTAATTTCTAAAATCATCACTAAAAGACTTAAGAAAGTAATGCATAAAACTGCACACCCACTCTAATGTGCCTTTGTCAAAGACAAAAGAGTCCAAGATAATGTGCTAGTAGCACATGAGATTTTTCACATTTTTAAAAGAAAACAAGGCAAAACGGATGACTTGCCTTAAAACTTGACATGGAAAAAGCATGCGATAGAGTTGAGTGGACAATCCTGATGCTCACTTTGGAAAAGTTTGGGTTTTGCGAGAAATTCACACACTAGATAAAAGAATGTATCAAATCGGTTTCATTCTCCGTACTTGTAAAGGACCAACTGATCAAAATTCTATCTCACTCGGGGACTACGTCAAGGAGACCCTCTTTCACCCTTTTTATTCATAATCAGTGCATAAGTTCTTTCGAGAAACCTTCAAAAGGCGTCAACAATTAGGAAGAACCCCCATTAGATTTAAGGAGGTACTAAGATTCCCTTCCTTGCCTTTGCAGATAATATTATCATATTCGTTGAAACGAAACAAACCACTTGCCAAAACATTAAAACAATAATAGAAAACTATTGCAAAGTGTCAGGATTCTGAATTTCAACAAGTCTACCTTCCAAGTCATACAAAATACATGCAACGCCGCAATACAACGCATCACACAATATTTCAGATCAACCAATCCTTTGCAATGGAGAAATATCTTGGATCCCCAATCATAACTGGAAAATTCGATTACAGTACATTTTTGGATTTGATTGAAAAAAAAAACACAACAATGAACCAAATGGAAAGCAGACACTCTATATATGGAAGGACGAAAGGTCTTCATAACGGCTAATGTATCAGCCCAACCTAACTATATGATGCAAAATTTCATGCTTTCTAGTAAAACACTAAAAAAAACTAGGTAAAATCAATGGAGTTCTCCTCTGGAACAAAGGAGAAAATTATAAACCAATCATTAAATGGAAAAGGTATTTGCCAACCTATTGCAAATGGAGGACTAGGTATCCGAAAGAGTGAAGACATGAATATAGTACTACAAATGAAACTCATCTAAAAAATCTTGGCGAAATCAAATAATTTTTGGGTTAATATCATTAGGGAAAAAAAGTAACTTACACAAACTCATATCCTAGACTACATGAAAAATCCAAAGAAACATGACTCATGGCAATGGACCCAAATGTCTAAAGTGCCTAACAAATTTAAAAAGGCCTTATTTGGAGGATTGGTGATGAAAAAACAATTAAATTCTGGAAAGATAGATGGTTTTCGGAACCACTAATAGACCAAATTAAAACAAATGAACCATAAATGAACAAGTAACAATATCATATTTTCATAACCAAGATAGATAAGACTTGGAATATCAATATGCTCGGATTGTATTTTGATAATGCGTTTAGTAACAAGACAATGACATACCCAATCCCGAAGAACTATATTCAAGATCGACTATACTGGAAATTTAGGAAGAACGGATGATTCTCCACGAAAAGTGTCATGGAAATGATGTACACAAAACGAAATCTCTCCCCATCCCACAACGAGTGGATTTGGAATTTAGACCTATCACCAAATATAAACAGCTTCTTATGGAAATTCTCGAGAGATGGTCTCCCTACCAGAGCAAAACTTCTTCAAAGACACGTACCACTTACTACCGAATGCATGAGTTGCAATAATCCGTATGAAGATCTAAAAAATTTCATTATTGAATGTCCGAGAACTTTACGTATCATAAAAAATATAACGCTAAACTCTACGAGGAACTGGCTAAAGTTGACACTCACAATCAATCAACACTTGAGTTCTTAAATAACATAAAAAGTAACATCTCTAAAAAGGACTTTGACGAACTGACGAGAATTTGATGGACTTTATGGATATACAAAAACAAAGAAATCTTTAACATAGAAAAACACAACAAACTATCAAATATTCACCAATTCATAAGACATCAAATATGTGATTGGAAATTGGCTAGCAAGGAAGAAAGATATGACAAGGAGAGCCCAAGTCCCACTAGGAGGAAACGAAAAATTATAAGATGGAGGAAACGAAAAATTATAAGATGGAAGAAACCAAAACCAACCTACACCAAATTAAATGTAGATGCCTCATGTCCACCTAATGGCCCGACATCCTTTGGATTCATCATTTGAAACGAACAAGGTAACCCTTTGTATTTTGCATATTTCTATATAAGATCGAATCTCCATACTTCAATTTTACATTGTGATATCTCATAACAAGAAAGCTATTGGTGTTTAGTATATGCAACTCTCTCGAATATATATTGATAACTTAGAATAGTTTATCTATTAATGAGGTTATGTATGTGAAGGGAGTTGAATTCGGTGAGAATGATTATTATCCTACGAAATACGAATACATGCACACCCTTCATTATTCACATGTATAATTCTATACATTCACGTGCACACACATGCATGTGCATGTATTTTTCATATATTGTCAAAGACATGCACACATCTGTGAATGTGCATGTAAATGAATGTGCACGTGAATAATGAATGGTGTTCATGTATTCGTATTTCGTAGGGTAAAAATCATTCTCATATGAATCTTTTCTGTATGCGAAGTGATTACTCTTTTCTATAATCTATAAAGATCTACGTAAATATATATTAATTTCAATAATTCTATTAATATTTTTATTAAAAGAAAATAAACAAATCTGTAACTCTAGCTAAAATCGATCAACTAAGAATATAATAAATGTCATTTAGTAAAATTATACAGACATTAATTCTAGCCATTTAGCATTTACAACAAATGCAAAATTTATCCTACATTAGAATTTTGTAAAGATAAGTTGTTAGAATTCTAGCCGTTTAAAAATTATTTTATACAATTACATGATTAATATTTAAATGATTATAGTTTAAACGATTTATCATGAAATAATAAAATGGTGCGAAAGGGTAAATATTGAGAAAACAACACAATCAAAACAATCAAGTAATTAATCATGTAACAATCTTTATAGTAAAATATAAAAACAATAATTGATTCTATCTTTTTGTAGTCAATTAAAATCTGTGTTTGGTCTTTGTTAATGCATTGATTGAATTTTATATTGTATCAAAATGTTACACTGAGATATTTGCAAGATTAAATCTCTCATACTTGGAGTTTTATCTGTGGTATCCCACAATAAAAGAGCTATAGTTTTGTTTTCATGTTGTCTTTGCTTTAGGTATCTAAATCAGAATTTGTCTCTTAAATAAATTATATTGTAAAGAGGCACATGAAACAAGAAAACCAATCACGTTAGTATTCTTGAAAAAATAAAATTACTTTAATAATTAAGAAATAATATTTGTGTAAGTTGTTACTTAAAATAAATCCAGTGCTGATCTATTTAAGATCTATCTATGTTCGATGTTTTGGTGGTGTTGGAGCCGATTCTCGGACCCTCGCGAGGTCCATAAAGATATAGGGCCCTTGTCCTTACTAACGCGATGCAAGCCCACTTAAGATGGAGCGGCCATAAGGAAGAGCAAGCCCAATGAAAGAAGTCCAATAAGCCTTGCCAGCGAGTGTAATGATTCGGGATGAGATGGTGAGGGACCCACGTAAGGGTATGAAATCCCAACATAATGGAGAGAGAAAGGGGGATCACTTTTGGGCAACAATTCTTCCTCTTAGCTTGAGAGCAAAACACAGAAGTTCGTCGTTGGCTTCATCTCTCCCAATCGATCTTATTTTGGAGACGATTGGACTATCGATACTTGGACTCTGATTCTCGGTGTCGAGCTCGAGCTCTTCATGTTAGAATGAGAGAATTCTGAGGTGTTAAGTGTAGAGGTGAACACACAAGCTCGTAAGGCTTGTTCATGGCGTTTTGAGTGCACGTTCTTACTATCTTTTTGGCTTGATTCTTCTTCTTTGTGTCATTTTGCTCCGCTCTATACTATTTTTTTGCACATTTACTGACTTGAGCGTCAGATAGCCAAATTCGGAGACTCAACCCTCCTGGTTTGGTTGCGCGGGTCTAGTGAAGCTCAAGAACAAGGAAGAATTTCTTGAAAAAGATGGCAGAAGGCAACTGATACTGTAATTCGATCAGTAAAGATTAAGATAATGCCTAATGATTATCAATTGAATCTGATGTTCATAAAAACAACAAACTCACTTTGATTCAACGCGAGATTCAAGAAGAAGAATAGAATCCGAGCAATAGAATCTGAATGGAAGCCATTTGTGATAGAAGAGAGAAGATAGGAAGAAGGAGTAAGATTTTCATTAGCTTTGATCGGATTACAATTGGGGTATTTATACAGACAGTGTTCAGTTGCTCCTAACTGTCTAACAACTTCCTAACAGAAGGAATAATAGACTCGTGTGACTACACGCGCCCCTAAATGATACTTAAATCATTTATCTGTATCAAATCTTCCCTCCTTAGAGAAACTTGTCCTCAAGTTTCAAACTCAGGGTATTTCTTGCAGAAGTCAAAATAATATTCCCAAGTTGCCTCATCTTCTGGTTGGTGAAGCCATTTGACCAAAACCTGAGTGGCAGCTTTGCCTCGTCGATTAATCATCCTTCTTTGCAAAAATTTCTTCTGGCTCCTTGGAAGTCCCACCAGGAAGAATAGAGGGTAGTTGGTTTGCAGTGACAGCATCACCTACATGCTCTTTTAGTTGAGAAACATGGAAGGTGTTGTGAATTCTTGAGTTGGTGGGAAGATCGAACTTGTATGCCACTGCTCCACAGGTGTCAAGTATATGGTCCAAAGTACTTGGGAGCTAACTTGTTAGAAGTCCTTTGAGCCACACTCTGTTGCCTATAGGGTTGGAGCTTGACATACACCCAATCTCCTATAGAAAACACCCTCTCTGATCTGTGTTTGTTGGCCACCTAAATCATTTTGTTATGAGCTCTGAGCAAATGGAATTTTAACAATTCAATCATATCATGCCTTTCTTGCATACTCCTTGCCACAACTTCTACTTTAGATTCACCAGGGAGGTAAGGAAGGTAGGCTGGTGGTATTTGGCCATATACTATCTCATAAGGGGTCTTTTGTGCAGATGAATGAAATGTGGTGTTGTACCAGAATTCTGCCAAAAGAAGCCACTTGCTCGACATTTTAGGTTGTTCACTACTCATACACCTAAGATATGTTTCCAAACATCAATTAACTACTTCAGTCTGCCCATCTGTCTGAGGATGATAAGCAGTTGAATAGTTAAGATGCACTCCATGAAGGTTGAATAATTCTTTCCAGAAGTCACTGAGGAAGATGGCATCTCTGTCACTTGTGATAGTCTTAGGAAATCCATGGAGCTTGTATATGTAGTCCAAGAAACATTGTGCAACCGAAGAATCAGTGTAGGGATGTGAAAGATCCATGAAGTTTGCTGCCTTACCGAGTCTATCCACTACCACAAAAATTATTGTCTTCCCAAAGGAGAGAGGAAGTCCATCAATAAAGTCCATGGAAATGTCACTCCAAATGGTCTCTGGTATATAGGCAAAGGTTGGATGAGTCCAGGATAAGCACTGTGGTCATATTTGCTTTGTTGACAAACCACACAGCTTCTTATAAAGATCTGGACATCTTTAGTAAGACCCTTCCAGTAAAAGATGGATTTGACTCTTTGAGAAGTAGCTTCTCTTCCTGAATGCCCTCCCACACTGGAGCTATGAAGCCATTGTAAGATAGCATTTTTTAGAGTGGAATCAGCTGGAATAACCAACCTATTCTTCCTCCTTAAAATGTCATCCTTCCAACTATAATGCTTCTTGGCACTAGCATCTATCTTCAATGAGTCAATGATTTACATAGTTGCTGAATCTGAGGAATAAGTAGCTTGAATTTGCTTCAATAAGTCATTCTGAAGAGTTGATAGGCTCAATGTCAACAATTCAGGGCCCTGGACTCTATATAGTGCATCAACCACCAGGTTTTCCTTACCTTGCTTGTACTGGATCTCATAGTCAAACTCTAAGAGTTTAGGAAGCCATTGTTGTTGTATAGGGGTGTTAAGCCTTTGCTCAAGTAGATACTTCAAGCTCCTCTGATCTGTCTTGATCACAAAGTGCATGTGCAGTAAGTAGTGTCTCCATTTATGTACTGCAAAGATCACAACAAGTAACTCTTTCTCATAAATGGATAGTTGCACCTCCTTTCCCCTTAAATGTCTACTGATATAGGCTAGTGGGTGTCCCTCTTGCATTAAGACAACACCTATACCATAGCCACAAGCGTCAGTCTCCACTACAAAGTCCTTGGAGAAATAAGGCAATGCCAATACTGGTGCTTGACATAGAGCTTCTTTTAATTCCTCAAAAGCTGATGCAACCTCAGTATTCCATAGGAAAGCATTCTTCTTCAGCAGCTGATTCAATGGCCTTGCAATTACTCCAAAACCATGCACAAATCTCCTGTAGTAGCCTGCTAGGCCTAAGAACCCTCTTAGTTGCTTAAGATTCTTAGGAATAGGCCAATCTCTGAAAGCCTTGAGTTTACTGGGATCAATAGACACTCCTTCTGCTGATATAAAGTGCCCTAGATACTCAACCCTGTCCACTGCAAAGTCACACTTGCTTTCCTTAGCAAACAACTGGTTTTTCCTCATTTCCTGAAACACCAACTGAAGATGCTTGATGTGCTCTTTTACAGATGAACTATAAATGAGGATATCATCAAAGAATATCAACACAAACTTCCTCAAAAATTCTCTGAAAACTTTGTTCATCAAGGGTTGGAATGTAGCTGGTGCATTGGTCAAACCAAAAGGCATGACCACATATTCATAATGGCCACTGTGGGTTTTGAAGGCAGTTTTATGGATATCTTCTCCATGCATTCTTACTTGATGGTAACCAGCTCTCAAGTCAATCTTGGAATATATTTGGGAGCCCCCTAATTCATCCATTAAATCCTCAATTAATGGAATTGGGAATCTATCTTTGATGATGGATTCATTAAGCCTTCTATAGTCAACAAACATCCTCCAGGGCCATCTTTCTTCTTGACAAGGACAATGGGAGAAGCATAGGGGCTAGAAGAATTCTGTATGACCCCAGAGGTGAGCATCTCCTTAACCATCTTGTCAATTTCATCCTTCTGAAAAGTTGCATATCTATAAGGTCTTTGGTTTATGGGATTGGTGTTGTGGAGGAGAGGTATTTTGTGGTCATGGTTAGGCCTTTGTGGTGGTAAGGTGTTTGGTTCCATGAATATATCTTGACATTCAAGGAGTAGGTTCTGGATTTCTGTGGGATAAGGAGTGTTTGGAGGTTTGGTAATGGTCTGTAAGGCTATAGGATCAGTTATGGGTTGAACACAGATCATGGCTAGTTGCAACTCCTCAGGTCTTGATTTGTTAAGGCTCTTAGCTTTGGCCTCCCTTACTGAACCTGCCTGCATTCCATGCAATACCATTCTTCTCTGATCTACTTTGAACTCCATAGTGAGTTGCTTGAAGTCCCATACCACTGGCCTAAAGTTTGCAACCACTGGATTCCAAGCACCATGTCACAGCTGCCCAAAGGTAACACCATTGCATATGTGGTGAAAGACACTCCTTGAAATGTCCAAGAGAAGCTATGACATCTAAAGAACTCCCATCTGCCACTGTCACCTTAGTTAACCCCCATTGGACTGATGACACAACCCAAAGCATTTGCCATTTTTGTGTCTAAGAAATTGTGAGTGCTTCCTGAGCCAATAAGGATGAATAGGCTTTTCTTCCCTTGCATACCTCTTACCCTCATGGTTCTATAACCTGTCATACCTGCCATTGCATTCACAAAAATTTCTACCTTCTCTGTATTGTCCTCAGGCATGACTTCTTCCATGTTTGTAGACTCCTCAGTTTCTTCCTCAATTGCATCCATCAAGAAAATCTGAGTTTTCTTATGTTTCACATAGTGCCCTGGTGTGTACTTCTCATCACAGAAGTAACATAGCCCTTTAGATCTCCTCTCACTCATCTCTTCTTGAGATAAGAATCTCCTACCCCCAGATTCTAGCCCTTTCTTAGGTGGCTTGTTCTCTGTAATTCCATCTTTCCTGGGAAATCCAGAAGTTTTGGTTGGAAAGTTAGAATTTGCAGGCTTAGTGGTATGAGCAAAATTAGAGTTCTTCCTTGGATGAGCAGCCTCACAAAGCTTTCCCAACAGAAAACAATGGCGCACAGTTTTAGACTGGAACATTCTAACATGCATCTGTGTGTCATTCCTAAGGCCAGCTAAGTAAACACTCAATAAGTATTCCTCAGACAATGTAACTCTGGCCCTAATGCTCTCAAATTTCTCATGATAAGCAAGAATTCCATCACTTTCTTGCAAATTTTTTAGCTCTGCCATTGGATCATCAATGATCTCTCCAAACCTCTCTAACAACAACAGCTTATAATCTTGCCAAGATCCATTGAAGCCAAACTCAGAAAGTACCACAGATTGATGCCAATTAGCAGCATTATCCTTAAAATGCAAAGAAGCTAACTGAATTTTGAGCTCACAAGGAGTCTTATCAATTAAAAAGAATTGTTCACACTTGAACAACCATTCTTTTACTTTATCACCATTGAAACGTGGAAAATCAAGGCGAGAAAGACGAGTGAGACCAGAAGAGGATTGTGGAGGAAAGCTCACTCGATTGGAAGATGAATCTTGAGGATTATTTGATGGTTGAGTCAAGATCGGACTGTTATTCCTGCTTGCTCCCATCAATCGCATAGTTTCATAGAGATCCACCAATTCTTGTTTGCGATCCTAGCACATCTTCTCCATTTCTGCCTTGCGCTCCTGCGCCATTTGCTCAAATCTGGAATCAAGAAGTGCTGAGAACTTTGATGACAGAGAATCTTCAATGTCTCTGATTGTGGAATCACGTATGGCTGCTTGCGATAGAGTTGTGTCTGCCATGAAAGCTGATTTGGCCAAGTCGACAGCTCTGATACCTTTGATACTGTAATTCGATCAATAAAGATTAAGCTAATGCCTAATGATTATCAATGGAATCTGATGTTCATAAAAACAACAAACCCACTTTGATTCAACGCGGGATTCAAGAAGAAGAATAGAATCCGAGCAATAGAATCTGAATGGAAGCCATTTGTGATAGAAGAGAGAAGATAGGAAGAAGAGTAAGATTTTCATTACCTTTGATCGGATTACAATTGGGGTATTTATACAGACAGTGTTCAGTTGCTCCTAACTGTCTAACAACTTCCTAACAGAAGGAATAACAGACTCGCGTGACTACACGCGCCCCTAAATGATACTTAAATCATTTATCCGTATCAACAACATTTAATCGAGTAAGGTTTCTCTTCCAAGTTGTTTGTCCAGAAGCGTTGAAGAGGTCCTCAGCAATTTAACGAAGATCCTTTCTGCCATATCTCGCAAGGTGTAGTTATTTGTGCAGAAGTGTTGAAGAGGTCCTCAGCAATTTAACGAAGATCCTTTCTGCCATATCTCGCAAGGTGTAGTTATTTGTGCAGAAGTGTTGAAGAGGTCCTCGTTAAAGATGATTATTTCTGTCATATCTCGCAAGGTGTTGACTCTCGGTGTGAGTCTCGAGGTGTACATAGATTGGCATATTCAACTATTTACAGGAAAAATTTAAATTTGAGATTGATAGATCATACTCCGTAGATTGATAGAAAACAATGCAGAAAACAAGACAAAATTTGACAGCAGATACTTACCCATTATCAGACAATTAAAAATAATCAATTTTATGGTGATAACCCCTATACGGCTATACTAGGGCCCATATATCAAAGAGATGATCTTCTTCCCCCGCTAAATCAATATCAAAGTAACTTTCCATATACTCCACTAAGCTAACTTTCCATAAATCTAAGAGGTCAGTTTATCAAAAACATACACTCAAGTGACTCGACATGGCTGATCAAGGCGCAGATCATCAGGTGGTGGCTTTACCATATCCAGGCCGAGGGCACATCAATCCGATGATGAACTTGTGCAAAATAATGGCTTCAAAGAGACAAGACATTCAAATCACAGTCGTAGTTACAGAAGAGTGGCTTGGTTATCTTAACTCTGATAATGATGATTTGAGTTCTAGAATTGTATTCGCCACAATTCCAAATGTCATTCCATCTGAGGCAACCAGAAATTCTGATCTTGTTGGATTTATTGAAGCTGTTCAGACGGAATTGGAAGGCCCAACTGAGAAAGTTATCAATTCGATTGGGGCGCCGGTTGATCTGATTATTGCTGATAGTTTTCTTGGATGGGCTGTTGATTTTGGGAGGAGAAGGAATATCCAAGTTGCTTCGTTTTGGCCAGCATCTGCCTCCACTCTCTTACTTATAAACCACCATGATCATGTTCAGAAGCTTTTAGCTGGTAACATCTGTAGTACTACTTGTTTTTTATGAGCCTGAGAAATCTAGTAAGCATGGGACAAAATATTTCCTTATTTTTTTGTGTTGTTTTTCTCACATCACTTATATACAGGAAGCGCGGAAGAGAGGATAGAGATACCTGGGATATTTTCAGCTCGCAGGGTCGACCTCCCCGGTTCTCTCCAACCGAACACTAGACGAATGTCTGATGTAATTCTGAAAGCGGTTTCTTCCACAACTAAGGCTCAATGCATCATTTTCCGGTCCCTTCTCGAGCTCGAAGCACCGGCCATTCATGCCCTAAGAGCCGGTCTCTCATGTCCTATATACACCATTGGCCCAGCAATCCCCTACTTCAAAACAACACCACAACAAAAACCAGACTACATTTCATGGTTAGATTCTCTTCAAGAGAGGTCAGTTCTATATATATCACTAGGAAGTTTCATGTCGACCTCGACCTCTCAAATTGATGAGCTGGCATCCGCTTTAGAGGCTAGTGGCCTCCCTTACTTGTGGATCAACAAGAACAGGATTTCTAATTCCAAGCTAGGAATGGTGGTTTCATGGTGTGATCAATTGAGGGTCTTATCCCATTCTTCGGTTGGTGGTTTTCTGACACATTGTGGATGGAACTCGACTCTAGAGACTGTTTTTGCCAGGGTACCTGCTTTGACATTTCCTTTGGGCGCTGATCAGGTTTTCAATAGTAAGATGATTGTTGAAGACTGGGGAATTGGATGGAGGTTAAAGGATAGAGTGGATGAGTTGGTTAAAAGTGATGATATTTTGAGGTTGGTGAAGAAGTTTATGGATATGAAATGTGATGAGAGGAAAGAGTTGGATGGAAAAAGCAGAGAGCTTCAAGCTAGGGTTTTGGAATCTATTGGAGACGAAGGATTTGTCGACGATTTCAATGATTTTGTGTATCAGATGATATAATTACTCTCGTCTCTCCCTCCATGGCTCCATGTGTACTGTGTTAGCCTAAAATAAAAATAGAGGTGGGAAAGCATATTGGTGTAATCATGTTTCCCTCCGAAAATGAAGGGAGCAACAACAATTCTTCCTTCCTTCCTTGTGTTTCTCTCCATCATCTCCGCCTTCTTCTTCTCTCCCTCTTCTTCTCTATTCAAGAATATTGGTGTAATCATGCAACACATAGCCAACATCATTCCCAGGGATCCAGACACATAAATAAAAACTTGCTAGTTTTGTAATGATATGTAGAAGCATTCATCAATCAAATGCAATTTGAATATAAGCTGCTGCTTAAACAGAGATCCAGATCTGACCTTCATCGTCGCCAGAAAGAGCGGCTTAAGATCAAGCGTAAGAAGACATCAAGAGAGGATCAAAAGAGTGCGATGGCGTCAACCACGCCGGTGCCGGTGTCAGACGTGGAGGTTCCAATCGGGCGGCAAATGTCAAACCGCAACTCCCTCCGGAAATCATTCCGCAACACTTCAATCCGGCGCGGCGACTCGTTCACAGAATCGGGTCCATCGGACGCGATGATGATGAGATCCGAAGACGAAGAGGATCACAGAAGCAGCAGCATCAGGCTATCGGCAACATTAGCGGCGGAGAGAGAGGAGACGAGGATACGGCTTTCGAAGGAGCTGGAGGGAGAAGACGATCCGGCAGAAGAGTCGGACGATGAATTAGGGTTTCCACAGGGGGAGGCGATGACAGTGTCGTTGATGGATTTGTTGGAGGAGACTGATAGGCAAGCTGGGATTGAGGGGCCTACTTACAGATTTGATGATGAAGAGGAGGAGGAAGAAGAAGAGGAGGAGGAAGAAGAAGAGGTGAAAGGTGGTAGTACTGGTGGTGAAGGAGAGGTGGCTTGTTGTTTGTGTATGGTGAAGCATAAAGGATCAGCTTTGGTTCCATGTGGACATACTTATTGCAGGATGTGTTCCAGGGAGATGTGGGTTCACAAAGGACATTGCCCTGTTTGCACCAACTTTGTCTCTGAGATTTTGGAGATTTTTTGATCTTCTTTTTCCCTATCGACGGACAATCATTTTTTGCTTTTCTTCTTTTCCAATTTCATCAACAACTTCATCTGTTTGGGTTCAACTCAAAACCTAACTTGTTTTCTTTTATTCATTCACAACAAGCAGAAGAATTTTTGCAAGGAACCATCACTATATTATCACTATTGATTAAACCCACATGTGGGATACAACTATGAGTTTCAAATCAGAACAATCTTAGATGAGCCTAACATAATCTTACATAACATTTTCATGGATTCACATTTTGCTACAAGAATTTTGCCTCTCAAGAACTCACCGGTCTACAGAAACAAAGGTGGTGGTGCTTTATAATGTTCTTTTGCTTCCATTAGAGACATGAGCCAAAATCAGGGCTTACTGTAAAACTATATGGAAGCAGATCCGAACCTGTTGCTCATCTTGTCAAGGGTACAGAGATCAGGTTGTCTCACTATGTAAATTTGGTCACCTGATACTCTTTCACTATCTTGATTTCGGTACCATGTCCACAAAGCCCATGTCTCATTCTTCACCTGCATTACAAGTATTTTCAGATGCTACAACAGTAGAATTATCAATTTTAACGCAAGATTTGTGGGAATCCAAAAACGGATCCTTTATATCAAGTCTTTTGTCCTTCAACTAAGCTTAACATAAAGATGATTTTTCTCTACAACTTCGGTGTGTGTTTTCCTTCCATGTAGAGATAATGCTATCATTAACGTAAAGATGAGTTTTCTCCACAACTTTGGTGTGTGTTTTCCTTCCATGTAGAGATGATGCTATCATTAACAAATCAAGTGAAGAGTTTAAAGAAGAGGGTAAAGGTACCTCCAAGATCCCATGTCCAAAGCTAGTTTCTCTGTACGCACTATAATCAGGCTGACGATCCCAACAAAACTTTCCCGCTGCAGGGCCGTCAGTAAAATTTGCTGCACAAAATCCACCTATGCGCTCATCGGGAGTGCTCAATGGGTTTGGGCAATTACCCGGTTCATCGGCATGTGGAATTGCCATTTTCTCTCGGTTTCCACCATCCCCTACTGTAATATGGACAGGGGCACATGGATCTAAAGTATAGTTATATACCCTGTTGGATCGTTCATATGCATGAACCTGCAATAACAAAATACCATGGACTTCATTATCAACTTTTCTCATCCCTGCACAATATTTTTTGGTCATTTATTATACACTCAAGAAATAGCAATGAACGTTACTTACATGCCCATTGAATACAATGTCAACACCATACGAGTACAGAAGTCCTTCCATTGCCACCCGCATACACTCAGCTTCTCTGTAATGAGCCTTGTAAGAAGTATACCAAGGTGCGTGCCATGTAGCAATCAGCCATGGAGTTATTGATCTGTCAACTTTAGCCAAGTCTCCCTCTAACCACCTATACTGCTCAGCTGCATCATGCAGGTGTGATAAAAATAGTTAGGTCAGAATATGAATTTGTAACATTTTATTTTCAAACTAGGAGAAACGAGGGAATTACATGATTCATTATATGCAATATAAGCCCCAAGCATGATAAAATGTATCCCTCCTGCATTGAATGAATAATAGAATGTTGAATTTGACTGGCTTTCTTCCGAGGGAAATGCAAATCGAGAACTATAAGCTGCAAATGTGATATTATCAGCTTGTTCTTCTATCTCATGGTTTCCTTCTACCACCATCATTGGAACCTTGGAGATTAAACTCTGCATAAACCTATTTATAAGCATAGATAAAAAATTAATGAATGCAAAATTTCAGAAGCGCAGTAAACAAAGATATATTTGGATTCATTTTGATGATACCTTCCCCAATAATCCCAGCGTGGCTGATATGTCTCGTGAATTGGAGTAGATGGAAATGAGCAGGAGTAACAATCAGAGCCAGTTCCATTTGTGAGATAAAGATTTGCATAAGTGACATCACCGACCAACAAAAGTAGATCAGGGTCACTACTAATTACATGACTGATGGTACTTGTAGTATTGTATGTAAGACCGAGGTCTCCTACGATTGCTATACGCCCAGGGTAATTTTGAGGACTAGAAGAAGGCATGGTCCTGAAGGAATAAATTTCGCTCATTGCTCCTATAGATGGATCTCCACAACGATAATAGTAGAGCGTGTTCGGTCTCAAGTCTGCACAGATGATCACAGAGCATCCCAAATTGATCACAAAGTGACTAAAGTGTAGGTAAAACTTCCTTAGTGCAATTCATATCCTTGGATTTGAATCCAGATACAAACATGATGACATGTTTCCATTATTGAATTTGGTAGTTGTTGATTCTAGATTATGAAAAAGACATAGGATGATGGTATGATGAAGAAGAAAACCTGTAAGACGGACGTGATGGATGATTCCTGATGTGTAATTGTGGAGGCCTTGGAAAGGATAAAGTTGAGTGTAAACAAGAGAGTAACCAGTAGCTGTGTGCAACAAGGGAAATCTGATTGGGCCAAAACGAACAACAGTTTGAACAGTGTGAGGATCCAAAGGGTTGATGTGGTGACCAATTTGGTAATCACCTGGAAATTGAATCCACAGGAAAATGCATATGCTGGTTAATAATAGAGTAAATGAAGAGTGAAGAGAAGCGGGGTAATGACCTGTGATCCAGGAAACGGAAATGGAATGATAATTGGCGGAGAGGGAGAGGGAGATCTGCTCGGGTTCGTAACCTCGGACCTGGCGCGTGAGCCTGGGATCGGAATCGGGCAAATCGAGGGCGATACCGCGCAAAGTCTGGTCAAAGGGAACCGTGAGAGGTTCGAAAGGGCCATCAAGAGTTGTTGGAATTTCGCAGGAGACATGCAACAAGAGGCATAGCAAAATGAGAGACACTGGTGTGGAAATAGACATAGCTAAGCTAAGCTAGGGATTCCGATTTACAGACCCTCCGCCGTACTACAAATAAATAAAGAAACAAAGAAACGCATATCCGGGGAATCTTTCTCAATCAACTACGGTGGTAGTGCCAAGTTGGCAACTCTCATTTTTTGTATTTTAAAACTCTTTATTTCACTAACGCCCACAAAAACACTAGATCTATCACGTCCATCTATATATCTTATTTATATAAACACTACATCACTACCCCGTGCCCGGCACGAGATTTGTTTATATTTTGTATTTTTTAAAAAGTTATAAACTAAATGAAATTAATCTCTATATAATAATGTAGTATATTTAGATTGACATAACTAAATGACATATTATAATGGTAGAAAGAAAGGCAACTCTCTCTAATAATTTTTTGAAAGTAGAAGATCTTGACGACCTTAAATCAAAATGGGGTAGTTAATCCCATTAAAACAATCAAAACAAAAGTATCTAAACAAAAAAAAGTAACTCTAAAAAGACAAATATACTAAGAAATTCTAGTACTGATACAAATTACTAAAAACTTCTTTGTATACTACATTCGTTGTAGTATCAGATCTTTTGTTATTTTTGTCGCATATCAAAATCTTCAAACCTTTTTTGCTAGTCACTCTTGACGTTCCAACATAAAACTGACCATGAGAGAAAACAGGGCGCGGAAGATACAAACCAACATTAGCCAAAGATTGACTTTTGTTAATTATCATACCAAAACACACACTCGCCGGGAATTGTCTTCGTTGAAACTTGAACGGGAATGTAGTGTCTGATGGCGTCATGACCATGCGAGGAATCAAAACTATCTGGCCAATATTGTTGCCTGAAATGATTCTAGCTTGAATAACATGCTTCCCGAGTTGAGTAGTTATCAATCTCGTCCCATTGCATAAACCAGAAGACTGATCAATATTTCTAAGCAACATTATAGGAACCCCAACTTTTAGTTTCAGCACATGATTTGGCACACCTGAACACCTAACGCTGTTCAAGTATAGACTGAACAATTGCTGGAATCGGTTCTAACTCATAGTTCTTAACCAGAAGTTCATCATCAGGAATCTTAATCTGTGCTTCACCATCGTTGTCCTCCCCTATAGTACCATCTCCGATGCTTAATACCCATTCAGCAAAATCCTTTGCTTCTTGGATTTCGGATTCAGTGGTACCTCGTTGAATCCTCATGTTTTTTTGTCAAATGAAGGACTTTGCAGTGTTCCCATAACTTAGAAGAATTAATTGTGGCGAAAACAATATCTTGCCTGCTTCCTTTTGAAATGACGGGAAGAATCTGCCTAAAGTCTCCACCAAATACAATGACTTTCCCTCCGAACGGCTGCTGTAAACTGTTTGGATTTGTAGCACGACAGATATCTCTTAGAGTCTTATCTAAGGCTTCAAAACATAACTTGTTCGTCATCGGAGCTTCATCCCAGATGATAAGTTTGGCAGCACATATCAACTCAGCCAGATCTGTACCTGAACGTATATGACACGTCGAAGCCTCGTTAGCTGCTATACGACAACACATTAGATATAATTATCATAAAGAGTTTCAGTTTTGTACCTGCACTTATATGACATGTCGTTGCCTCGTCGACTTGCAAAGGTATTTTAAATCTTGAATGAGCAGTTCTTCCTCCAGGTATTAAGAGAGCAACATTTCCACTCGAAGCAACAGTGAGGAATATTTCTCCCTTAGATCGTATAGCAGCTGAAAGTGCCCTCCATATAAAGGTTTTCCCAGTTCCTCCATAGCCATATAAGAAAAAAACACCTCCATTATCCTCTAAAACAGAATTCATGATTTCATCATAAACTCCTTTTTGCTCAGTTGTAAAGCTAGAAACCAATCGTACATGTTCATCAAATAGAGCTGCTTTGTCGTATCTAAGTTCATCCTGTATAAGCTTGTTTGAACCTTCTGATAAGAGATTTTCATCAATAACAAGCATAGTACTGTAGTTTTTCAAGCTATAACCACTTCGCTGTAATAACTTCTCAATTTCTGCAAGAGCATAGTTTTGCAACTGATTGTCTGTTTGCTTCAAATCTGCATATAAAAACACATAGTTGTTAATAGAAAAATACGACAAAAATAACTAAAAAATTGAGATAAGCATATAACTAAAAAACGGAAAGCTCAAAATATAGATATGGCATAATAAAAAAATATAAGAAATAATAAAGTACATACCGTCAATTCAAAGTATCCTCCTCTGTTTCCTGATGATATCATCTGATTGATGCTTCTATGTTCGTTGCCAAACGTATTCAGGCCTTGCCATGCTATCAGAAATCAAAAGAAATACAAAGAGACTCCTGAGATAATCTGTTGTTCCCCAAAAACTTGCTTCAATGATCCCTTCAACATATTCTTTGTCATCATCTAATAATCCCATCTCAAAGCATGCTTTCTTGAAGGTAGGATAAGGGTTACCATGAACAGTCCTTAAAGCTTCAAAAGAAGTTGGCCCTTTAATATGATTTAACATAATCTGGAGATAGGACTTCTCCCCACTACCAGGAGCAACGAGATAGATTCTTCCAATAGAAGCAGTTCCCTTCTCCCGAATCTTCCACTTTCGTTTCTGAGCAACCCATACAAACTTCTGCGGAAACTGGCAATATGTCAATCCTTTAGCCGTTTCATTTGTTTTGTTACACTCCATTCACTGCAAAAACATAGTGTTTGCTATCTCTGGATCATCTATGACTTCATCAATATTATCAGCATCATCAAATAAAACACTCTGCTCACCGGGAAGGTGGAAATTCAAACGTACAACTGGCGTAGTCCGATAATGAATGGGAAAAGAAAAAATCCTCCAAGATGCTTCACACGCAGATATATAACAACAGTTGAGGTAATCCGTGACTTCATCAACACCGTTATTTTTAGAATTCTGCTTTGTTTCTGAGAATGCAGCTGTGACACGGTTTGGACCTTTGTTCACATACTTGAACAAGTATTTAATAGTGGCCGTCTGATTGCACCACTCAACATTTATATGTGCATTGTACTTTAAGAGAAGAGTTGCATTGTAAGGAACCACATTCCGATTATCTAGTACAACTCCACTCTTTTCTATCGTCCTCCCATCTTGACGCCTTCGATAAATAGCATAGCCATTTTCAGAAATAGATGTCAGTTCGTTGAACTCTTTCGGGAAGTATTTGGTACACTTCAATTCTTTCATACACGGCGATGTCAGATTAAAAGCTCCACACGGACCATGAATCATGAACTCACTCACTGCCTTGAATAAATCAGCATCGTGTATTGGGTCAGGAAGTTCAGCTGATATAACTCTATTAATATCTGTTGTAGTAGGCAACTTATTTTCCTTATCTAGAAACAACAAAATGTGGGCATGGGGTAAACCACGTTTCTGAAATTCGATGGTGTATACTACTGCAACAAAGATAGAAGCAATAATAACTTAGAGTTTAAGAAATTAAAGATTGACAACAAAAATATCAACGATAATTCAATATGTAGGATTTAAATGTATTGGGAGTAATTTAAAAATATAAAGACTTACTTACCTGATTTGATTTTTCCAAAAATTTTACCATTTTTGAAATCTTGAATCATTTCGGCCAATTTGATGTGGAACTGTCTGCATACAATGTCAGACCGATCCTCTCGATGTAGACCCCTCTCTTCAAGAAACCTTGTAATTTCAGGCCATTTTGAATTACATGTGAATGTTATAAACAAATCAGGATAACCATGATGCCTGCAGATCGCCATTGCATCTTGATAGTTCTGCCTCATGTCTCTCGGACCGCCTGTAAATGTAGATTCTAATATTGTACGCTTTCCGGATGAAGATGGTTCAGTGTTGCCCTTGCTAGTTGCTCTAGCAAGATTATTGTATAAATCAGACCGAAGCTTCTTCTGGTTAGCTTTCTGGTAGCTAAGCCTTTCTGATTCAACCATTGTATAAAGATCAACCAAGAACTGTTGGAATAATTTTCTGGATGACCTTAGAGCAGGCGATTCTCCTTCACGCTCATGGATTCTAAACTGAGCAAACTCTTTTATAGTAATCCTCAACCTCTTTCTTGAAGGGTTGTTTGACATATCACTGAGAGCAATATCAGGTCTGTATCCATCCTCTCCATACGGTAATGCTAGTGGATACTGAAGAGGAAGGTAAGAAGGATGCAACTCGTGTATTCTTTGCAATTGACCACTCCTTGTGTGAAGTACGATGTCTCTCTTTCCTAAATATGTGTCAATATCACCAATAATAAGAGCATCAACCTCATATCTTGTTGGCAGATTATATCTTCGCGCATCTGTGTTTCTCTTACTAATAAGACGCAGCTGGACGTTTGCTGAATTGTCTTCTTTAAAGCGACCCCTTGCCATTCTAAACGCCTTTGCATGGGGGTTGTATTCATCTATCATATTTTTCAACTCACTCACCAGTGAGTCATCTACTTTTTTTACTCTAGAGCTGCAGTGAAAACAAATTAATTTATTATAGCATTGAATATGTTAATAAATATTACGCTAGTGAAGATGATGTAGTCAAAAGAGGATATTTTACTAATTAAGTAAAGAATACCAAACAATTCATGAATTTAACATACCTTATGACACCAATTCTATTTGCATCCTCATTTTCCGTATCAAAGATATATAGTTGTGAAAACTTTGGTCCTGACCCAGGTACAGGTAACAAACTCCCAATTTTGTGAAAGTTTTGACCATGCATTCTGTAGCAGTAAGGTCCACGCCCTCCGCTAATTGGTGCCATCTTGCCTCCTAATGAGGTAAAAGAAAACATCATGTTGCAAGCAATGATGTTTTCACAGAATTGTTTGCTTTTTGGATGCCTATTAGTCAAAAGACTTTTGAGCAACGGGGGTGGCTCTTTTAACAAAGGAAGCTGAATTTTTCCTTGCATACAACAAAGAGAAGACTTTGAAGAATTATCATCACATGAGTTATTTTCTTCATCTTCATCTGATTTCGGTTGATTGTTTTTGCTTCTTTCATCATGCCATAGCAACGCACCACAATACTGACATTGATACTTAGCATCACCATGATCGAGGTTGATACGCTGCACTTTGTATAGCGTAACTAGGGATTATTACATTAGTTTAGGAGTATTATCATATGTGTTTCGAGTCATTATTATGTTCTGAGATATTTATTAAGAAGTGAAGAAATGAAGATCAGAACCGAAGAAGAAGAGATCAAAGATTGAAGACTTGAAGATATTCTGCGGAGCAGCGACGATCGCCACTACCATCCAGGCGATCGACATTCTACAACAGAAGGGTTATGTGAGTTCGAGAGATTATGGCGATCGCCATGACTCTACGGCGATCGCCATGGGGTGACAGAGACACGACAGAGATTTAAATGAAGACCGCGATCGCCAGGCATCTATGGCGATCGCCACAACAAGGCCGAAGATATTCCGGACTTTCCTTATTTTGCTTTGCTTTTATTTATTTTTATTATTTTCTTATTTTCCTTATTTTAGTTTTAGGATATATCTTTTACCATATATTTTTAGGGTTAGTCTCTATTTATACCATAACTTTCATCAACTTTTCTATCATCTTTTCCATCAGACAATTTAGTTCTGCAACCATGAGCAGGAACTAATCTCCATTGTTTTACTTAGCGGTTGAAACCTTCAGTTATTAAGTTGTGAGATTTCTAAACTCTTGTTCTTTTCCTATGGGTTTGTATTAATTCTCTTGTTCTTCATCTATTGATTTCTATTAGTTTTACTAGCTTGATCACCTAGTTTGATTGATAGTTTTCTATTGCTAGACTAGGAATATACAGTGGAATTCCTTGTCATTGTAGCATTCATATCTGCATGATCTGGTAGTTGATTGCTTTTATGAAAGAGAATTGATTGCATGTTAATACTTGACGGTTGTAAGTTATTGCATGCATCCTTATGATTCTTGTGCCCTTTGCTGCTATTTCATCTAATCTTGAGAGGTTTCCCTGATTGTTGAATAGTAAGTATTATCAGGACCGGTTGGCCTGCTGATATATTAAAGATTGGAATAGGAACATTCCCTAGGATTGAATAGAACTTGAGATAAATCTATGATCAACTTGATTGACTGTTGTGTGGATACTTGCTAGGTGAAACCCCTTCTCATCATATTCTCACCCAAACTCCCTCTGCTTGTTACTGGTTACTTGCGTGTTTCATACAATCAAAACCCCCCCTGGTTACTTGTTACTTGTTCACTAGTTGATATTTCACTTGACTGCATTGATTTGGTGTTTTGATTCCCTTGGGTTCGACCTCTACTTACTTGCTATACTCTAGTTAGTGTTTAGAGTTTATTTCTTTGATTTGGCACTACGACTTTAGCCTCATCAGAGGTACTTGACTACAAAAAAAAAAAGTTGTCTACATTAATAATTAAACAATAAATGACATATAATTTTGAACTATGAAATATGAACAATAAATTTAGATAAATTGTTAACCTTTATGAATTTGCTTTTGTCTTCGTCTCATTTCTTTGATTGCCTCAATTCTTAGCATCCTCATACGGCGAGCTAATATTCAAATACAAAATATTTTTAGCACTTTAATCCAAAAACCACATTTGTTAAAAATATTTTCATACCTTTCTCAATCTTTTTGATGGCCAATGGATCGTTAAGTCTCGAGTCATGCAATTGGACTACAAAGAAATAGTTATTTAAATATTAAAAAAACAGGGTAGAAGTCTCTATTTATATACATCCACTAATAATAACACATGTTGTTAACCTGTATGTACTCCATGTAGATTCAATGTCCTCTTTAGCTTGATTGCATTCATTCTCAACATCCTCATATTCCGATCTAATATATCAATATAAACTTTTCTAATAGTTTTAACATTTAGATATATAAATTCACATGTAGGTTGGTTGAATCATACCTTTTCCATTTTTTCCTACATCCAATTGGTTGTTAAACATTGATTCATGCACTTGCCCTACCAAAAACAAATTAAAAAATCAATATCAAAATAGATAAATTCATAAAATATAATATTTAATTTCCAATAACGACATACAATTAGCATCACTGTGTAACAGTGCACCCTCATTAATAGAAGAACTGCAAATATTCTCATGTTCTCGACCTGTAGAAATATTATTAAGAAATGATTTTCAAATATAAGAAAGGATTATTATTTTAAAATTATAAAAATAATATACTCCCAACCTGATTGATTTCCTTGTTTCTTACGCCTCTTTTGATTAATGTGTTTAACTACGATAAGAATCAATATAGTACATTCAATGTAATATACTAACTAATCCAACAATCTCAATAAATAAGGTAACGAAAAGATGAAAATATAAGTTGTACCATTGTTTTTGTTTGTGGGACGCAACCGGGTAAAACTGAAGTATGAGAAATTGGATCTTGTTGATGAATTTGACGATATCTCGGTGTAACATGTTGATACACTACAAAATTCAATCAACGTATTAAAAGTATAATATTTAACAATAGAAATTATATAAATATACTACAATTTGTTTAAACAAAAATGAAACATATATTTCAATTGAATAAAAAACATCTAATTAATCTGCTAGAAACTTACCATTGGAAATATCAGACATCGGGGTACGCAAACCATTTAAAGAATCTCTACTAACTGGGTCAATAGATCCTGCACATATTTAATTAATATATGATTTTAATATGTTTTTTTATATATATCAATTTCACTAAAATTGAACATATACTGATCTAGCATTTAACAATAAGAACATAAAAAACTAAAATTTGTTCAAACATAGATGAAACATATATTTCAATTGAATAAAAACAAAAAGAATTAATACAATAAATTACTTACCATTGGAAATATCAGACATCGGGGAACGCAAGCCATTTAAAGAAGATCTAGTAACTCGGTTAGTAGATCCTGCACATGTTTAATTAATAAATGATTTTAATAATAAAAAATAAATTCATATATAAATTTCAATAAAAAACAACGATACAATTCCTTAGTTAATTGAATACCTGATCGATTTGATTCTGTTCCTTATCCGTTTTTTGGAAATTTACCCTTTCGCTTCATTTTCTCATATCGAGATAAGTCGTTCATTCTCTAATCACTGAATAACATAAAAAAATTTAAACATAAATATAAAATAACAAAAATACATGTGAAGATAAAAATAAGCTAAAAACATATATATACTAAGATTATTTATTAACAATTTTTAATGTAAGGGATAAATATATATAGAGAAATCACATTTTTTTTGATGCACTCCTCTTCTCCTTAAAGAAAGCCTAGAAACATTTCAGATGTTCTCTCGTGCGCCTCCACTATCCACTCTCTCTCCTTTCTCCTACATTTCAAATCTCGACATACCTCCCTCCTCCTGAAATCCTCCCGACCTCAGCCTTTCCTCAACAGCCATAGCTCCCTCCTCATCCACCTCTGCGTTCCCTTCTCACTTTTCCAACCTTCTCGAGGCAAAACGACACTGAAATCCTCAGTAACACCAGCTCGAAGCCCTAATTCACAACCACCTCAAATAGGGCAAATTCTCTTCCCTCCTTCTGAAATTAGGTTTCGTCGCACCACCACACACCCATGGCGGCCTTCATTATTCCTCAGTCGAAGCCCTAATTCACAACCATCTCGAAGCCCAGATTCGCTTTGCCCTCCATCCTTCCTCCATCTTTTATTATTCAAGCTATGATGGAGGCTGTCAAGGTTTCTCTGACACAAGTTTCTGTGCATTATTATTTATCTGTTCGTTCTTCTTTGCTTTCTTTTAGGCTTATGTTGAAAGTTCCTCTAAATACTTGAAATTGATTTAGGTGAAGTTGTACTTGTTTCATAATCCATTTTCTTCTACTTACTATATTTCTTTAATTATTTTAGCACGAACACGAATTGATGGAAAAGAGTTTTTCCGCCAAATAAATAAAGTTTCTGAATTAATGACATTTTAAAACTCATCATCGTTGAAGAAAGATATTTAACAATGTTTTATTGACAGATATTTAGCTATTAGCTATTAGCTATGTTTAAAAAACATTTAGATCCATGTAAATCCATCGTTGAAGAAAGTTCAAATGGTGGAGAATTAATGACATTTTAAAACTCACCATCGTTGAAGAAAGATATTTAGCTATGCTTAATCTTTAAGAAGAAAGATATTTAACAATGTTTTATTGACATAAGCTATTAGCTATTAGCTATGTTTAAGGAGTTAAAATGGATTTACTTGGTAGGGCTTGAGTTTCCATCAACATTCCCAAATTTGTTTTAAATTTCTGCAAGTGTTTATTTTCTGCAAACATTTAAACATTTTCTGCAAGTGTTAAACTCAATGTTTATTTTCTGCAAGTTAAATAAGTCATGTAAACATGTAAACATTTTTCTTGGCCATACTTAACCATACTCCTTAAAGATTAAGCAAACTCCTTAGATATTTTCTGCAAGTGTTTATTTTGACTTTTAAAATTTGTGTAAGTTTTAGATTTATTACATAATAATAAATTTCATCAATTATGTTGTTTAAAGTTGTCCAAGTTGACATTAGACGTAGTCACACAGTTGTTGTCACAGAAAATGGACATCATCTAGGAGTTCTTGATATAAATCATCATGTATTAGAAATTTGGTCTTTTATTATTTTACTTTTTCATATTAGTTCTTGATATAAGGGAAGTTTTAAACTATTGTTTAATTATAAGGGAAGTTTTAAACTAAGGTTTTTGCTCTGCTGTTTCACTTTATTTTTTTCTCAGAATTGGATATTTTTCTGCAAGTGTTTCTTCTTCTCTTTGTTTTTATTTATTTAAGCTTTCAAGTTAAGCAAATTCCTTTTCTTATTTGGATTCAGAGATTCATTATTTACATAACAACTTATTGAACCCGCGCATGCAGGTTGACATTCTTCTATGATCTATGGAGCCAAGAAGATTGTGAATTTAGGTAATATGTACTGGTTCCTACTTCTCAGTTGTAGTTTATTACTATTTAGGAAGCAAAGTTAATAATAGAAAACTGATCAAAAATTAAAATTGCAGACACGAAAAATGAATCTCTGAATCCAGAGAAAAGGAAGATGTGAAACAGCAGAGCAAAGAAGATCCAATCAAGCCTAAGGAGGGGGAGGAGAAGAAGGAAATGAGAAGTTATTGATGAGATGAAGTTCTTAAAAAATACCCAAGTAAGTTTACTTATTCTATTTATTTTAGGTTTTGATATGCAATACAAAAACTTGCATGATAAGATAAATAATTTAAAAAATGAATATTTCAATACAGCTAAGGCTAAAAATCAACCTACTGATTTAGAGTTGAATACACCTCTACAACTATTCCCAAACGCATAAAACACCCTAAACGGAACGTTCCCCTTCCCGTTCCTGGTGGTGGCGCAACCGCGTCTCAGGCCAGGTCTTCCGTCTCCGGCGGGCGGAGTGAGTTTCGTGGAGATTGTTTTCCGTCTTGTGGTGTGCAGTCATGGCATCTGTGGAGGCAACTGATACCGTAAACCCCAAGGAACAAAACCCTAACCCTAATCCTGCGATTAGGGCAGACAAATCCGGCGCTACAGCGATGGCTTCAGGGCGCCAGAGCGGCTGGGACGAAGAGAAATCCACCACCGATGAACCATAAACAGCCAGCCCTATCCCCGCTCTGTGCTTTGCAGAACATCGACTTGGAGGAGTGTGAGGTCTATGAATTCTCCTTCGAAGAAGTCCAAAGAGAGCTTGCTGAACAGAATCATGTCGTCCTTGGTGGTGTAATGTGCTCTCCTGTATCCTTCCGTGAAATGGAGGCGTTTGTTAATCTGAACTGGAGTGACCATAAGCCAAAAATTAGTGTTTGCAAGAATGGTATATGGTCTTTTCGATTTTCTTCCATGGAAGGCAAGGATTTCGTACTTGAGAATGGTCCTTGGTTCTTCAATGGCAAGTATCCCCTTGCGCTTACTTCCTGGGAAGAAGGTATGTCATATTCATGGGAATGTTTTGAATCTGTCCCTGCCTGGATTCAACTTCGGAATCTTCATCCTTGGTTCCACTCTCATCACATGCTTAGTGTGATTGGGAGTATGATCGGAACGGCTATCATGATGGACGAAGACACTCGTGAGCGAAAGAGGGATGATTTTGCTCGTCTCCTTGTGCAAGTATCTCCAGCCGACATTCTGAAAGAAGCTATTGTCCTAAAAGATCCATCCGGGAAGGTCTATACTCAGCGAGTATGGTTCGAGTGGGTGCCGTGGGTGTGTTGCCATTGTTCGAAGTTTGGGCATGAATCAAAACGGTGTAGGGCTGCAAAACACTCCCCCACTACTCCTGAAAACCAAACTGAAGGGGAGGTAGCACCAGTGACTGTTGAGGAGCAGAATGATACCACTGAGGAGGTGATGACAGATCAACAATCGGATGACACAAGGGCTCCTAACTCCGAGAATTTGCAGAAGGAATCGGCTGGTGTTTCTGGTAATACTGAGACAGGAAACCAAGGGCCTACTGAGCAGGTAGGGAGCACCAATAGCAGCACTTCACATTCGGGTATTGATCCCATCACTCAGAATGCTTCTTCCCCCAATACTTCACTTCCTCCAAAGCAAAAGCCCAAATATTGTCATAAGAAGTCCAAGGGGGTACAACTAACTGTAGCACGTACTCTAAGAAGTAGCAGCGCCTCGGACGGGGCTAAGACTAATGTCTGAAATATCTGTCGCAGCCTGGAACTCTAGGGGGTGTAACTCTGCCCCTAGAGCGAGGCTTATTACAGAGTTCTCGCGGCGTAATAACTTGGCTATGATTGGAATTCTTGAAACTAAGATTGATACCGATAAGGAAGCGATTGTATGTCGGCGGCTCCTGCCTGGATGGTCGTATGTCACAAACAGTACTAGCCTGCTTAAAGGTCGAATCTGGTTGACCTGGGATGATAAACTTGTTAATGTTTCGGTTGATGTTGTTGATAGTCAATTTATTCATTGTCATGTCTGTAGTAGGGACTTGCAGACTGAATTCACTGCCACTTTCATCTATGCTCACAACTCCAGTGCTCTTCGTTGTCAACTCTGGGATAAGCTCTGTAACCTGGGTCGTGCAGTTAATGGGCCTTGGACCCTGCTAGGAGACTTCAATTGTATAGCTAATGTTGCCGAGAAAATTCACTTTAGTGGCAGATTGCACACGGCTGATTCTGACTTTTGTGGCTTCTTGAATGAGTTGATGCTGGATGATCATCAATTTTCGGGCTCTACTTATACCTGGAGCAACCAACAGATGGGGACTAGCAGAATCGCTTGTAAACTAGATCGAGTGCTCGTTAATGATCAATGGCACTCCTCCTTCTCGGCCTCCCAGGTATACTTTGCTAATTCGAGTTTTTCTGATCACTCTCCCGGCATTCTCCGTGTTAATCCTTCTACCCGGCACAAAAAAATCCCCTTCAAGTTTCGTAATTATTGGAAGGAGGAAGATGATTTTGTTCAGCTTGTTCGGGACACTTGGGACTCTCCTGTTGTGGGAAATCCGCAATATGTTGTGGCCTGTAAACTTCAGAATGTCAAGACTGCTTTGAAACGTTGGCAACACGGCAGATTTCGTAAATTGGAGATTATGGTTGATGAGTGTTCTGACTCGTTGAAACTGGCCAATTCTCGTCTCCAATCTGACTTCAGTAATCCTATCCTCCAAAATGATGTATTTGCTGCAAAGGAAGAGCTTGATAAACGTATCTCTCAACTCCATAGCTTCATCGCTCAGAAAACCAAAGTCGATTGGATCAAATTGGGTGAAGAGTATTCTGCGGCCTTCTATAACTCGCTGAGGACTAAAAGAGGTCGCAATTCAGTCTTTACATTGGGTGATTCTGCTGGCACAACTTTGACTTCGAGAGATGACATTGCTGATGAGATTCTGCATTTTTTCAAGCAGCTGTTCGGGACTGCCCTTCCCACATCCGCTGCTGATTTTTGTTCTCTTCCGGGTTCGAAGGTTGATGTTTATGATCACCCCGAGTTGTGCCGTGCTATTAGTGCCATTGAAATTAAAGATGCTTTCTCCGGTATCGGAAATATCAAGTCACCTGGCCCCGATGGATTCGGAAGCGTATTTTTCAAACACTGCTGGGAGGTAATTCAGAATGATGTATGTGAGGCCATCAAAGACTTCTTTCGTCGATGTCGGCTGCTCCGGCAATTGAATGCCACTTTTATCAATCTCATCCCGAAAGTGGATGCTCCCTTCTCTATAAGTGAATTCCGCCCCATAGCTTGCTGTAATACCTTGATGAAAGCCATCTCCAAGATCCTTGTTGGTAGAATGCGGCCCATTCTTGCTCAGATTGTCTCCAAAAATCAAGGTGCTTTTGTTCCTCACCGCCGAATTCAGGACAATATCGCAGTTGCGCAAGACCTTATTCGGGGCTATGATAGTAAGTTCTGCTCTCCTCGATGCTTCATCCAGATTGATCTGCGTAAAGCCTTCGATTGTGTAAGTTGGAGTTTTCTGCGGGACTCTTTGATCTACTTTCAATTCCCAACGCAAATGGTAAACTGGATTATGGAATGCGTCTCGACCCCATCCTATTCTGTTCTTATCAATGGAGAGGTTGAAGGATTTTTTCGGGGTGCAAGAGGACTTCGTCAGGGGGATCCACTCTCGCCTTTCCTTTTTGTCCTCGTTATGGAAGTCTTTACAAGAAGATTACAGCAGGCTGCCGAAAGAAATGGATTCTCTTATCATCCGAGATGTAAGCAACTCAAGCTCTCGTCCTTATGCTTTGCAGATGACCTGCTCCTATTTTGCAAGCCTACCATTTCGTCCCTGCGCATCATTGATCAGGTTATTAGACAATTTGCTGCTGATTCAGGCTTGAACGTCAACTGTCAGAAGTCCAAAATGTTCTTTGGCGGGGTTAGTGCTATGAAAAAACGTCAATGTGCTGCTGTCCTGGGCTTCGAAGTTGGTACTCTTCCGGTTAAATATCTTGGTGCGCCTCTCCACTCAAAGCGACTTAGACCCGGGGACTTCCAACCGATCATCAATAAGGTTCAGAGCGCTATTGCAAGTCGTCAAGCTAAGCACTTGTCCTATCCCGGGAGAATGCAAGTCATAAAATCTGTTCTTGAATCTATTGTCGGATTTTGGATGCAAGTGATCCTCTTTCCCAAATCTGTCATCCGACGTCTTGACTCTCTTTTCCGCTCTTATCTATGGACCGGGGAGACAGGGAAGAGACGCTCTTTGGTTGCTTGGAAGGTGACATGTCGGGGCCTTGATTGCGGTGGTTTGGGGTTCAAAGAACTTCTATCGTGGAATAAACCGCTTCTCTTTAAGATGGTGTATGATCTTGACAGTGGGAGACCGAGTATTTGGCATGATTGGGCTGTTCAGAACCTTCTTAAGAGGGGCAATATATGGAATTGCAGGGCTGTTGCTGGGAGCTCGCGTTTTTGGAAGTCGCTTCTTGCTTTCCGAGGAGAATTATGCTCTCATTTTGCATCCTCTCCGCCCCCAGTTGTGCGGCTGCAGAACGCTGCTGGAAAGTTGGATTCCAAGGCTGTTTACAAGTATTTTGCTGTCAATTATACGTTTGTGCCATGGACAGATCTGATCTGGACCGGTGTTCAGCCGCGGAAATGGAGTTTTATATGCTGGCTTGCTACATTAAACCGGCTTCCGACGAGAGCTCGCATGTTTACTTGGGGAGGTGTTGACACGGATGAGTGTGCTCTATGTGGTGCCGGGATTGAGACCTCTACGCATCTATGGTTCGAGTGTTCGATCACTACCCGTATCCTGGACATAGTGCTGGCGTGGCTGGATGTGCAAGTGAGAAAACCGAATCTTCGTAGGTGGTGGGATTGGTTCCTGGATTGTGATAAACGATCCAATAACATCTTTCTTGTCCGTCTTCTTTCTTTCATGGGTGTGATATATTTCACTTGGAAGTTGAGAAAAAATGTAATTTTCAATGGCAAAATGTTGATGTGGAGGGTGTGGGTAGAGAAATAATCAACGCTTGTAAGTTTAGGTTGATCCATAAGATCAAGACTAACACTAGAAGGGGGAGAGCGATGATGAAGAGACTCCTTAGATGATTGTATGTTTCCTTGCTTCGGGCATCAATATAATTTCTTACCTCTTGGCAAAAAAAAAAAAGGCTAAAAATCAACTAAAATATGTAAACAAAGTCATCCGCCATCTATTCCTTCACTTCCTTGGTCATACAAAACTTTTTTGCATATTAGATCAATTACGTTTCTGCATTAAATGTATCTGCAGAATCACTTTATGGTCTAAATTGGATGCTCCTAACTTTTTATGCAGAAAATGAACATAGTTGTGAGTGTTTTACAGATCTGAAATGAACTTAGAGAAAACTATTCTACATCTATAATAAAAATAATTTACCTTGAAGTAGGAGACTACTCTTGATTTCTTCCAAGTGCACACAGATTTTCTTTGTCTTCTGCTTTGTAAGGGATGAAAGAAACACTTATGTATTTGTAGAGACACTGGAAAACGAAATTGTGAATTAGGGATGAATGAAACACTTGTGTATTTATATACACATTGAAAAACGAAATTGTGAATTAGGGTTTAGGAATAGCTGCATTTAGTGCATCCTGATATTTTTTAAGCATGGTAATGAAATCTGTGGTGGGATATCTTGAACTGCTTAAATATGACATATTGAGTTGCATTGATTTATATTTTCCCTTATTACTATATTTTGTGAGACAAAACCTATATATTCTCTTACTTTGTGATTTGTTTTTAATTTCCAAACATAAACGAATTTATATTATGGTTAGTAGAAACTTATGTAATTACGGTTTAGGAATCTCTATATTTGGTACACTTGCAAAATAACCCCTATTTTCAAAATTAGTTAATATGATATCTATGGGATTTCTTGAATAATCATATTTTAACATAACTTTACTCTTATAGCATTTTATTTTCGTTGAAATTATAATGTGCATATATTAATTTTTTTTTTGGTAGAATGCATATATTGGTTTATTAATCCTGAATTATTTTACTGCACAAAATGGTATTCGAAAATAGGTTGGAAAGAGTAAATAACATTGCTTAAATTTAGAATAAATATGGAATATAAAATAACCAACTTGATAATAATAGATAATGAATAAAACCTGTTTGAAAACTTTAAATATAGTAAAAGAAACTTATTGTAAGCAAGGGTAAAACTCTTCTAAACTCTATAATAACTATTCTAGATAAATCTTCAAGGTCTTCACTTCTAACCTCCTTCAAGGATTTTTTGTCAAATCAATCAATGTCTTTCGCCCTTCTAAGTATTGCCAAGGTAGACGATTAGCTGATGCATACTGATCCAAATTATTCCACAAATGCAAACCATTACATCCTTCATTCATGCTTAAGACACATGACAGTTGCCATGGCATCATGCTTCGAGAACTGATCTTTAAATTTACATCATTTCCTAGATCTTCAAACCCTATATTGACGTCTGAACTTCGCCATATGACATAAGTTTTGTCTCCATCAAGTTCTTGGTTTAATCTCACAAAACGATTTCTTCAAGAGCAGTCCCATCCATTTCCACATTAGTAAGAACACATATCATAGGATTGTAAGACGAAAAAGTCCTGTGGAAAGAAGTAACTTCAGCTTCACTCATATCAGCAACAACACTCTTAATAGCAAAATTCATCTTAATATTTGGAAATATGATTGGATCCTTTTCATCTATCCATGGGTGAAACCTGATGTTCATTTCTTTCAAAGCATTCTAAAATCTGTATGTAATAAACAATGTTTTAAACACAAAAAATAAACACACTTAGATATATAAAATTCATCCCATTATTCATATTGTAGAGTGTATGGATTTTGAAATTAGATTGTTGTAATTACCTGTCTGTAGCATTCATCACATCTGGGGGGATAAAGAGCCTGCATTTTATATAATTTAGATCCATCTCCAATGCTACTGGAAAACTAAGTTGAATCCAAAAAGTAGACACTAATGGTGGTAAACTGAAAAAGTGGTTTGATGGCATAATGTCAGAAAACATTATGATAGAATCTCCCTTGACTACGTCATGCTTAGTTGGATGAACCATTATTAAGACCTGAAATAAAGAAGAAATAACAGAAATAAGCAGCCTTTCAGATTATATAAAGTTTAAGACACTTTTATAAGAACTGCATTAAAGTCACTTTACCTTGAACACGATGACTATTTTTTATTTCTCTGAAGTGCACAAAGATTTTCTCTACCTTCTGTTTTGTAAGGGTTGCACTTCATTACCTATGTATTTATATAGACAGTGGAAACGAAATTGTATATTAGGGTTTAGGAATAGCTGCATTTAGTGCAGAATGTTATAATTTTAAGCATGGTAATGATATCTACGGGATATCTTAAACATAGAAAATATGACATATATTGTTTTGTTTAATTTCCGAATAACATAATGTTTTATATCTTTCCTTTTAGTTTTCCCTTATTACTATATTATGTGCACATAATAGGAATTTGAAATTTATTATTTTAAATGCTATTGATTCTCTCAGAACCAATATGTGCAACCAAATTTATGTGTTGTATTTAATTTCTATGTTTTTTGCTGGAAAACGAAATTTATGCACCATAAAATTGATTAGGAAATATGATTTATGCAAAAGGCAACTGTATTGTTTAAATATCTTCATGCACAATAAGTGGTTAAAAAGGGCATAATGAGATATTTCCTGATGTAGAACTTTTTCCATTTAAAAATTAGCTTCTCCTTATTTTATATGGACTGTCTGTATTTATATTTTAATTAACCTAATTTCGTAATTCTGCAATAATATGTTAAACTGTTTAAAATGATCCTTTAAATTATAACAAAAAAAAACAGCCCATGGATAGGCTGCTCCCATTATAATTTCGTAATTTTCATTCTATAGCATGAACATAATTTTCATATTTCCTATAGCATGAACATTTTATGTAATAGAACTTAACAACTCTTCAGGAGTACATAAACCTTAATAAAAGCAAGCTTACCCAAACCTTTGTTCTAATGAATTTGTTACTGCATTAATTTTTTTTAAGAGTATCACTATATATTGAATTTGTTAACTTATAAATTTCAATATGCAGAGGGGACTGTTGGTGGGTTGCAGATTGCTTAGACTTCAGAGAAAGATCGTCTAAAGGGGAGCAAGTAATGTATTCATCAACCAAGTAAGTTTGCTGCTGAAATTAATTATAAACCAATTACTTTTTTAAAACATTAAAGATAAAATGGAATGATGTTGCATGATAAGAAGATTAGATATAGATACTTTGCATGATAAGCAGATTGGATATAGATAAAGAAAAACTGAAAAGTATAACATTAATCTGGAATGGTCTTACTGAAAACACTTAATCCTTGCATGCTAGGGTATAATAATCTTAAAAACTAATTATTGAAAAACCAAAAGTGCTAAATATCCTCTAAAAAATTGAAAATAATCCGGCCATCTATTCCTTCTTCTCCTTCTCGTCCATCTTTTCCTTTTTAACTTCTATGAGCTGCTTCTTAGTTGATGAATACCCCCCCTCCTCATGTTTGCTAGAACTTGGTTCACCATCAATGGACATAAATGATCTTTTTGATGGGGGTACTCATGTCATTAGAAGAAGTTTTTGATGATTTTGATATCACATCAATGTCAGTAATTGTAGTTTCCTCATTTTCCTAAATAATTTTTTTTTCTAATAAGTAATTGATTTAAAATAAATAATGAATTGCTTTGACATAAATAATAAACTTATGAATTGGTAGGTTAAGTAATATTACCTCAGAATGTAATGATAAGGTCTCAAACTTTTCAATCAAATGTTTATCACTTGAGATGTGTGTCACAGTATATGGTGATGCCATTGGTAGGTTAAGTGACCCTGCCATCGTTGACAACTGTAGAGGAAGAGGAAGCTATGAGCCTTCGCTCACTTGGACTCGTGACTCGATCCCGAGCCAAGCTAATCAGTCAAGCCATGCAATCTCTGGTCCTTCGCACCGTGGCCAACTTCAGTTCCTCTCCAGCAGAGCACTCTTTGAGGTTCCTAACCTCCAGTTCCTTAATGCCTTCGCTCACTAGCATGGATGCCTCTTATTCCAGCTCCAGTTCTCAGTACCGGAGTCTAACTTCAGTTCCTGAAGCCAGTTCCCTTGGTACCAGTTCCTCCGAGCTGTGAAGGCCGACTATCTTCTTAGTTATTATTATTATTTCCTATTTTCAGCATATGTTATTAGGTTTAGGGCGTGTCTACTCTCATGCTTGAGAGGCCGGCCCTAGTTTCCCTTTTATTACCTTCTTTATTACTTTCTTTACTTATTTTGCAAGATACTCTTTTGTAAAGGCTCGCCTATATATATGGCTTACCTTCTTCATTAATATCAAGTTTTAGCTTTTGGATTAATTGATAAAGTCGAGTGCATCTCCTTGTTAATCCCCTAGGCGTCACCAAACAATGTCTAACTTCTTTATCCCTTCGTCTTACTTCTAATCTTCTTCCCCGGTGGATTTATCTACCAAACCCTACGTAAACCTACACTTTACATCCACTTCATCTCTACAATTCATCCGCTCCATCGTTGTTGCTTGTTGTCACAAGTAACAACATCACTATCATTCAGTTCCCAGTTACTGTCAAGTCTTCCGCAGACCTCCGAGTTTCCAAACTCGACCAGTTCTTGAGAAGGCTGACTCCCTACGAGATCTAGATCGCTCCAGCAAGTCATTCTTGACCTTTTCGAGGCCAGGAACGCATCAACTGGTATTAGAGCGCCAAGGATCTTGTAAGTCACGTTCTTCTCTTGTTTGTGATTGTCACTCTTTCACTACGTAATCCCCTTCCTCCATCACTTTGAGTGCCTTAGAAATACTCCATATTCGACCTTCATTCACCTAAGAACCCAAAAAGATCAGATCTTGTTCGAAACCCTAGGAGAAAATATTTTTTTTTCCTTATCTTGCTAGCCGCTTCCCTTATCTTGCAATATCTTGTTAATTTCGATTGCTTGCAATTTAATTGATAAGTATAGAGATTATTTGATTTGCATATCTAAGGAAAAAGATAGTATCTAAAAATTTTGCTCTTTCCTTGTTTGTTGGCTGAAATATTTTCTCTTGTGCTCAAAAGATCTTGCTTGCACCCTACTCTAATTTCTTTCCTTGTGTAAAAGCTTTGACTTTTCTTTGCATATCTTTTGCATATTAGTTATTTTCGGATCCTAACAGAAAAGGGGAATCCGAAATAAAAATAAAAAAAAAAAAAAAAATTCAAAAAAAAAAAATCTCATCCAAAGCCAAAATAAGGTAAGTTTGAGATATCACTAGTCAAAGTTTCCATCTTCTTGCCTCTCCATCGTCTAGGTTTGCATACTAGGAAGTTTGAATCTTTTTGCTTCTTCTCCTTGTGTTTGCTTATTCGAATTCTCTCTTGCTGTTCATTGAATTGTTCAAACTTTATTGCTTGATATTGCTTGATTGCCTTCAGTTCCCCCCCTGACCGCCCTCACGGCTTTGCTATTCATAGTAACCCGAGAGTGTTGTCACTTGCTTGAGTTGTGCGTGCTTTACTAGATTGTTGTGCCTTTGATATTGCTTGTGCTACTTGATACTCGCAATGGTGAATGATCTTGTTGTAGGTAACGTGACTCTAGAGGGCAAAGAGGGAGACCAAGGAACTAAGACTCAAGTTCCACCATTCCAACAACCCCCATTGCTTGAAGATCCCCCCTTGAATCAAGTCGTGGAGAAACAAGGGCAGATAATACGACATTTGCTCCAAGAATTGATGGCACTAAGGGCTAAAATTGACTTTGCAAGCCAACATACTCCATCGGGGCCGACCCCGGAAGTGCACGTTGATGATGGTGTCCAGTTCCCCAAGTCTGACACTGGTGCCAAGTTCCCTAGCCGTGACAAAGGCAAGCAAGTTGTGGCCTCAACTTCACAAGTTCAACCACCCCAACGACTTGCCTCTGTAATTGAATGTCATCAAGATGCAGCAAAGCTAAAGGAACGCCGCACCCATGTCGAGCACAACGACACCGACTCCAGCGACCGTGATGACGACTACGACGTTGAGTTTCCGAGCCATTCTTCACATGGCAAGGGAACTCACTACCATCACAAGCGTCACGACGGCCACAAGAAGCACGACACAAGTTTGCCCTCACCTAGTGACAACAGGAATCAAGATCATAGCTCCCATCCCACAGGTAGGTATCACTCGCGTCGTCACAACACTGCTTCGACAGTTCCCTTCAACATTGACGATTACCTTCATCACCAAAGTCCCAGATCACGACCACTTCATGGTTGTAGCTCAGCCCCTGAGTCTAATCAAGATGGTTTTGAAGAATTTGATGATGAGGACTTCGCCCATGCTGGAGTTCCCAATCCTGGTAACCTTCACGCTCCTTTGGGAGTTCCTATTGAAGACATGGAGGTCCCTCCAGATTATATTCCGCCGGCTGCTCTTCCAGTCAAACGTTATGAGGGACGTCGTGAAACAGGCCAGTATGCAGCCCGCTATGGATGTAGGGAACAACATCAGTTCCCTGCACAACGCCGAAAGCGCCAGCAGTTCCCTGCACCGCTCCATCCAAGGCGCCAAGTCTATGAGGATGATGACGATAATGACCATGACAACCGTGGTTTTCATCGTCATGCACCTAGATATGATGAGCCATTACCTGACCATCGCCGCTATGAAGCACGTCGTCCAGCCGTGCCCGGTCACACCGCTCGCCGCGATATCAAGGTAAAGATTGAATTTTTCTATGGCTTATATGATCCCGCTGTTTTTCTTGATTGGATGCAGGCTACAGATCATGTCTTGAAGCATTGTCACTATGAGGAAGCCGAAAAAGTTGAGATATCCACTCTCCACTTCAAAGACGTTGCTCAAACTTGGTGGCACCGCTTCACTTCAGACCGCGTTCGTCGCAATCTTGAACCCATTTCTACTTGGGATCAGCTAGTCTTTGTCATGACTAGAAAGTATGTTCCCACTGGTTATAGGAACCAGGTCCGAATGGAGATAGCTATGCTCCGCCAAGGCACCCTAACACCTCTAGACTTCTTCGCCAAGATTGAGGATCTCTACTTTAAAGATAATGTCAGTGCCGCTCCCACAACCCTACGTACCAAGTTTTTGAGTGGTCTCAATGCTCCCATTCGAGATCAACTTGAAATTTTGCCAATCAAAGATCTTAACACTTTGGTACACACGACTATGCAACTTCACTACCAGCTTCTTCGCAAGAAGAACACTTGGCCAACTTCGGGTCAATCCAGGTACAATTCTAACTCTTCCAGTTCCCTTTCTACTAAAGTGCAAAACTCCTCTTCGCAGGGAAAGACAAGAACTAGTTCCCGCCCGGTTGCAACACCCCCTCAGCGCCCCTCAGCGCCTAAGCCCTCAACTCAGCAACCTGGCCACACCAGTGACATAGAATGCTACAAGTGTGGTGGACATGGTCACTTGAAGCGTGATTGTCCAAACACCAAGAAAGTGTTCTTCAACCAAGCCACCAGCTATGAGTCCTGCGTAGACGAGGAACCAGAAGAGGAACCAAGTGATGATTTCCCTAGTCAGGAAGACGTGGATGCTTATGCTTGTGCCCCACATGAGAGCAATGCCTATGCCCCACTAAGTCTTGTTACTAGGCGTGTGCTCACTGTCAAGGAAGTAGATTTGGTGGACCAAAGAGAGAATCTATTTCACACCAAATGCAAAGTCCAAACCGCCTCTTTGAGTGTCATAATAGATGGTGGCAGCTGCTACAACATCATCAATGAAAAGGTGGTCAAACACTTCAACCTTCCAACGACACCTCATCCACAACCATACGGTCTCCAATGGATTTCAGAATCCGAAGGCGATCCCATCACAAAACAGTGCATTGTATCCTTTTCCATTGGTCATTATAAAGATTCTGTTTTATGTGATGTAACTCCCATGGATGCCACACATCTTCTATTAGGCCGTCCATGGCAGTTTGATCGACGCGTTATCCATGATGGGTATTTGAACACTTATGTGTTTAATTACCATGGGAAACGTGTCACCATTTTACCTATGACTCCACATGAGATAATGCAGGATCACATAGAAAGGAGTCGCCAAAATGCTATAGAGAACGCCGCTGCAAAGAAAGGAACTGACCCAGTTCCCAACAACACGGCTGTTCCAAAGAAGGATCCCCAGAAAGACAGGACCCCAGTTCAGCAGAGGCACAATGATCCAACTGGCACCTCTGAGTTCCCATCAACCCCGACAGGAACTAGAAGCACCACTGCTGATAGGGTTCCCATTTAGGGAAAATGTGAAACACGGATACTTCTGGCACGTCACAGGGATATCACTCCAACACTTCAGGGACATTCTCCTTGCTTTTTATTAGTTCCCAAACTGTGCGTTCATAATTCTCAGGAACTAGATAATCGACCCCCTAGTGTTTCCTCTCTTTTGCAAGAATTTGAGGATGTCATGCCAGATGAGTTACCACCAGGACTTCCCCCAATCCGTGGAATTGAGCATCAAATTGACCTTGTTCCAGGAGCATCCTTGCCTAACCGCGCCGCTTATAGAGCCAGTCCGGAAGAAACAAGGGAACTCCAACGCCAAGTTCAAGAGCTTCTTGACCGAGGCTACGTAAGGGAATCCTTAAGCCCTTGCGCAGTTCCGGTTATCCTTGTGCCAAAGAAAGACGACTCTTGGAGGATGTGTGTAGATTGTCGCGCCATCAACCAAATCACCGTCAAGTATAGGCACCCCATTCCTCGCCTTGATGACATGCTTGATGAGCTCCATGGTGCCACAATTTTTTCGAAGATAGATTTGAAGAGTGGCTACCATTAAATCAGAATGAAAGAAGGCGATGAGTGGAAAACAGCGTTCAAGACCAAGTATGGCCTTTACGAGTGGCTAGTCATGCCATTTGGTCTCACAAATGCCCCAAGCACATTCATGTATCTCATGAACCATGTTTTGAGACACTTCTTGGGCAAGTTTGTTGTTGTCTACTTTGATGACATTCTTGTTTACTCTCGGAGCATAGAGGATCACATGAAGCACTTACGCCTTGTTCTTGAGTGCCTTCGCAAAGAGAAATTGTTTGCTAATCTTGGGAAATGCACATTCTGCACCGACTCCACCATCTTCCTCGGCTCTGTCGTCTCCAAAGATGGTCTTCGTGTAGATGAAGAGAAGATTCGAGCAATCAAAGAGTGGCCCACCCCTACAACGGCCACAATGGTAAGATCTTTCCTTGGTTTGGCTGGTTTCTATCGCAGATTTGTGAAGGATTTCAGCAGCCTTGCGGCGCCCCTTCATGAGCTGACCAAGAAGGGAACTGTGATCGACTGGGTTCCCTCCCATGAAACAGCTTTTCAAGTGCTGAAAGACGCTCTCTGCCACGCTCCTTTGCTCCAGCTGCCTGACTTCTCTAAAACTTTTGAAGTCGAATGTGATGCTTCCAATTTTGGCATTGGCGGCGTGCTACTACAAGACCGCAAGCCGATCGCCTACTTCAGCGAGAAGCTCACGGGTGCCACCCTTAACTACCCCACTTATGATAAGGAACTGTATGCTTTGATACGGGTATTAAGGACTTGGCAACACTACTTGTGGCCAAAGGAATTTGTGATCCATTCCGATCATGCAACGCTCTCTTACTTGAAGAGCCAAGCCACTCTAGGTCGGAGACATGCACGCTGGGTTGAATTTATGGAAACTTTTCCATATGTGGTCGTGCATAAGAAAGGAAAGGAGAATGTGGTAGCCGACGCCCTTTCTCGTAGGTACGTTCTTCTTACTTCCCTTGATGCTAAGATTCTTGGTTTTTCTATCATTAAAGACTTGTATTTAGTTGATGACTATTTCAAGCCTATTTTCGAGGAATGCTTAGCCAAAGGGGAGAGTGCAACCTTCTTTCTTGATGAGGGTTATTTGTTTAAAGAAGGGAAACTGTGTATCCCTAGTTCCTCTCTTAGGAACCTGCTCATTAAAGAGGCCCACGAAGGTCGTGGCCACTTTGGGATTAATAAGACCTTAGCTGCCTTAAGAGAGTACTTTTTCTGGCAAAAAATGATTCGACATGTTACTCGCTTTTGTAGAAGTTGTGTGACTTGTCATAGAGCCAAGTCTAGATCGAGTTCCCATGGTTTATACACTCCCCTACCAGTTCCCTTAGTTCCCTGGGATGATCTGTCTATGGATTTTATCACAGGTCTGCCTAACTCAAAGAAGGGGAATGACTCGATTTTTGTGGTTGTCGATAGATTCTCCAAAATGGCCCACTTTATAGCTTGTAAGACCACCAATAATGCTACTGATATAGCCAACTTATTCTTTGATAATGTGGTGAGATTACATGGGATCCCAAGGACCATTGTGAGTGACCGAGATGCCAAGTTCCTTAGTCACTTCTGGAGGACTCTATGGGGTAAGCTAGGAACCAAATTGCTATTTTCCACGAGCTACCACCCCCAAACTGATGGCCAAACTGAGGTCACCAATAGGACATTAGGTCAACTCCTTAGAACCGTCCTTAGGTCAAACCCACGCAGGTGGGAGGACTTACTATCTTTTGTGGAGTTTGCTTATAACAGGTCCAGGCACAGCGCAACCAAGCTCACGCCGTTCGAAGTTGTCTATGGTCGCAACCCAGTCACTCCATTGGATTTGACACCTCGACCGCTACATGATCAAGAAAGTGTGCCCGGCGGAAAGCGCGTTGAATTTGTACAGGAACTGCACCGCAGAACGAGGGAACAACTTCTGCGCTGTGTTGAGCAATACGCCAAGCAACATAACAAAGGCCGACGCCGCATGATATTTGCCCCAGGCGACCTTGTCTGGGTACACTTGCGAAAGGAACGGTTCCCTGGACATCGCAAGACCAAGTTGTATCAACGCGGTGATGGTCCTTTCGAAGTTCTTGAGGCATATGGAGAAAACGCCTACAAGGTTGACATTCCCGGCGAATACAATGTGAGCTCTACTTTTAATGTCGCTGATCTCTCCCCTTACTTCCCTCCTGAGTTTGAAGATTTGGAAGCGGGGACGCTTCTCAGCCAAGAAGGGGAGGGTGATGCGACCTTGCCATCGTTGACAGCTGTAGAGGAAGAGGAAGTCATGAGCCTTCGCTCACTTGGACCCGTGACTCGATCCCGAGCCAAGATAATCAGTCAAGCCACGCAATCTCTGGTCCTTCGCACCGTGGCCAACTTCAGTTCCTCTTCAGCAGAGCACTCTTTGAGGTTCCTAACCTCCAGTTCCTTAATGCCTTCGCTCACTAGCATGGATGCCTCTTATTCCAGCTCCAGTTCTCAGTACCAGAGTCCAACTTCAGTTCCTGAAGCCAGTTCCCATGGTACCAGTTCCTCCGAGCTGTGAAGGCCGACTATCTTCTTAGTTATTATTATTATTTCCTATTTTCAGCATATGTTATTAGGTTTAGGGCGTGTCTCATGCTTGAGAAGTCGACCCTAGTTTCCTTTTTATTACCTTCTTTATTACTTTCTTTACTTATTTTGCAAGATACTCTTTTGTAAAGGCTCGCCTATATATATGGCTTGCCTTCTTCATTAATATCATGTTTTAGCTTTTGGATTAAGTGATAAAGTCGAGTGCATCTCCTTGTTAATCCCCTAGGCGTCACCAAACAAAGTCTAACTTCTTTATCCCTTCGTCTTACTTCTAATCTTCTTCCCCGATGGATTTATCTACGAAACCCTACGTAAACCTATACTTTACATCCACTTCATCTCTACAATTCATCCGCTCCATCGTTGTTGCTTGTTGTCATAAGTAACAACATCACTATCATTCAGTTCCCTGTTACTGTCAAGTCTTCCGCAGCCCTCCGAGTTCCCAAACTCGACCAGTTCTTGAAAAGGCCGACCCCCTACGAGATCTAGATCGCTCCAGCAAGTCATTCTTGACCTTTTCGAGGCCAGGAACGCATCATTAAGTATATTGTATTCAGAAATGAGAACCTTGAACAGAAATTTCCTGTTTAAGAATATCTTCAATTCTTCAGGAATCTCATTATCATCGTCTTCCTGTAAATAGGATATAAAAATATTAGAGAAGTTCAAGATTGTATATATTAGCAAAAGGCAGTAAAATCACCTCTTTTCTTGATTCCAGAATGTCAGTAACACTTTTCTGTACGATTTGTGAAGATTCTTTATCTAAAATTGTTAATTGATCGTTTCCTGTTCCATCAATTACTGAAACCTGTATTGCAAACCTAGGTATTGGAAAAGTGACTATTTTTTCACATTTCTTGCACCAGTGATTATCCTCTGAGCCCGGTTTAACTTTACTCTTGCACTTTTTGCATGAGTTATAGTACCAACCAGTAGGATTATCAATATGTTCTATGGTGGCAACTGTGACAGCTCTCAGTACCTATAAAATAATTCAAAATTAATAATTGTAAAAATTCATTGGAAATAATTTTTTTACAGCTTACAGTTTTATTTTCAAATAGATGCTCATGAAGCTCTTCCAATATTCTCCTATCATTGGCCTTTAGGAAAATTTCAGCCGGTAATTTTGAAGCCTCATTTGAAAGCTGAACAATATTCTCAACTTGTAGCCCTTCTATTTCTTTGAAACTATATGAAAGAATTAAAGAACATAGTTTAGTTCTAATATTTTTCTGCATATCAATATCAAATAGTAGCAGTTTCTAATATATAAAAGGATTAGATAACATTTTTACTATTTTTCTGCACATAAATAGTATAAAAATAAATAGTTTTACATAGATAAAATTCGAATGTTTGTTTACCTCTTCTTGAAATCTGAAATTTATGCAATTGAGTCATCATCTAGAAATAGTCTAGTTCCATCATAACCATTTGAGAAATTAGGCTCATTATTCCATTTTGATAGTCGTGCAAATTGAATTAATGACTAATACAATCTTCTTATTCTCAAGTGATAATCCGAGTAGGGGTCGACACATCTCAGCATAAGCATCCCAGAGTGTAATGTCTACTGTATTGTTCCTATAAAAAAAATTGAGCAGAAAATGAATTTTAAAATATATGGGCTGTAAGAATAATCATTCAACTGCAGAAACTGTAGATATGAATAATATATTAAATGGCTCAACATTTAAAATTGCAGAAACCTTTTACAGATTTCGTTGGGTATTCATAAATTGCTTCATGTTTCTGCAGTTGAAGTTAAAACTGTAGATCTGCAGTATATTAATCCAAAATATACCTGGTATCCATTAACTTCAAGAATAGCCTTTTTCCATCAGGTTTTTTTGCAGACCAATTGACAATATCTCCAATTCCAGCCAACAACCCAATAAGATCTGAAACAATAAATAAAAATAACAACAGATCAGTTAGGTATGAGAATAACTCTTGCAAAAATGTGTTGATTTAGTTTATAATACTAACCATAATGGGTATTCTCATGTAGTGAATTATCATACACTTTCTCAAAATCTATGAATTTAAAGCCATGAGTAGGAATATCTTCAGTCATGCAGGGCTTTACTATTGTAAAGCGTGAAAACAGTAGCTTGAATTTGTGATTTGTATATTTTTACTCTGTATCGTACATCGCAACTCCATATTTTGAGATTAGAAAAGCTTCTCCTTCTTTTAATTGTGGAAAGTTGGTCATCAAAGACTCCTTTATCACTGCATGGATTCGTTCTTCCTGAATATAAGATTAGGTATAGTTAGATAGAGAAATATAGAAACAATAAAACAGGATTGAAATAATATATATACCGTTTCATCCATGAAAATTATGTTGGTGGTGGAGAATTTAGAGGGATATGCCTTCATAGGAACTTTAAACATTCTTATGCATCTAACCTTCATAGTAAGAGTGTGTTTTGAAGATGTAATATCGATAATACGTTGAATATTATCCATGGTGTATGATAGGAAGAATATGACTGTAGGTTTATGATAGGAAGATGAGAATAGGGAAGAACGTCAATTTTATAATGAAACTTTAGGGTTTCATTTTGTGCATAATACTGCTACCTCTTATTTCTGGAACAAAATTGGCATAATTTAGGTAAAAGATAATTTTATATGCTTCGATTCATGTATGATATATATATCCTTGTTTAAACAGCTTGCAGATTGTGTACAAAATATTATTAATTTCCTTTTCTTGCTTTACAGATTTTCTGGCGACTAAAGGTGTTCAAAATCTTTTAGGTAAATGCAGTAATGCAGTAATACAGCTTGCAGATTGTGTACATTTGTTTGAGTTGTCTTTCCTTTTCTTGCTTTTGCAGATTGTGTACGGTTTTAAAGGTGTTCAAAATCTTTTAGGTAAATGCAGTAATGCAGTAATGCATGAATACAACTTGCAGATTGTGTACATTTTTTTGAGTTGTCTTTCCTTTTCTTGCTTTGCAGATTGTGTACGGTTTTAAAGGTGTTCAAAATCTTTTAGGTAAATGCAGTAATGCAGTAATACAACTTGCAGATTGTGTACATTTTATTGAGTTGTCTTTCCTTTTCTTGCTTTGCAGATTGTGTACGGTTTTAAAGGTGTTCAAGATCTTGCAGTAATACAACTTGCAGATTGTGTACATTTTTTTGAGTTGTCTTTCCTTTTCTTGCTTTACAGATTTTCTGGGCTGTTTGAGTGCAGTAATTACAGATTTTCTTGCTTTACAGATTTTCTGGGCTGGCAAATTCTAATGATGGCAAGGTTTGGAAACTACACCTTGTAGAGGACTGGCAAGTTCTGGGCAGTTGTCTTGCCTTTTATTTTGGGTTCAGTTTTGTTATGCAGAAATAAGTGTAATAATGTTTTTGGCTGTGAGGTTTCATATTTGTGTAATTTATGTAGGTTCATATGAGGTCTTCATCTAGGTTAAAATGTAATAATGTCTTCAGTTCTAATTTTTTCAGTTATAGTTTTTTGCATTACAGGTTTATAGCATTTTAGAGCAATTGGTTCATAAAATTGTACGGAGTATAGCATTCAGTTATATTTTTTTGAATGAAAATAGCATTCACGCGTCTGTTCATAAAATTTTACCAAAAATAAAGTACAGCTGTGAAGATATGCAAATATACAGCAAATATACAGCAAATATACAGTTGTTAAGCACTAAAATTTTCTGGAAAAAAGAAGCAAAATACAACGAATGGGGTGAGGACACGTGGCAGACAGGTGGATAGGCTGAAAAGCCTTTTTGACATGTGGCATAACTAGGGTGGGAGTAAGGGGATTTGTTTTAGTAATTATATAATAGATTGGCTGTCCAATGTCAAAATTGAATGAAATCGGTAGTGCATTAACTTTTTATCAGGCCTGATATCATACGGGCTTCTCTAATTTGGGCTTATGCACTCCCTAAATCAAACTCAACATCTCTTTGTCTTCCTCACGCCCCTTCTTTGCTCCCATCTCCACCAATACGTCGACGCTCGATCTCTTCACATACCTGTTTTTCTCCCAATGAATTGAAGCTTCAAACCAACTTAAGTGAAGATGATTTGGGATTTTGGTTTAGCCTGTTTTCTCCCTTCTTGCTTGAGCAAATATCAGATTCTTGAACAATCAAAGATAGACAAAAAAGAAGGAAGCAACATAAAAGGAAAGAACATGAGAAGCTCGAAGCACAACAAGGCTCGGCTACTTGCGAAGTCTGTGTGCTGCTACTTCTGCGCTCACAAATGGAGACGAACTCAACTCAATCCACTCCTCTTTCAGATTCAGCTTTTGCTCACAGTTGGAGATTGATTGATTCTTTCAGCATCAACTGCTCCCCTTCTACTACAATCTTGATGGTCAATTTGGACACAATACCTGAATCAAGCTCAACTAAAGTTATGCATAAAGCATCTCTTAAAATATCGTGATTCTGATTGTTATAAAAAAGCAGGAATAGCGCAGCAAGGCTTGCCAAAGATAGAGAGAAGACAAAGAAGAGGTCACAAATCCCACGCTCTGGAACTCTAGTGTTTTAATTTCCATCAACAAAATTCTCTTCTATCTTCCATGGCTTAAATCTTTAGTCTGCCTTCTTCCAATTACATCCCGGAGTTGGTATTAACGTAGTGAATTCTTCATATCTTTTGCAGCGTGCACTTTTTCCCCTGATCGTCAAAGATTTTGCCTTCTTTGTCCCTCCCCTCTTCGCCCACTTCAGCCACGGTGAAGGTTGATAAAGCGACCAGCGAGTTGCTCAGCACCAAATTGGACCATGAACATGGAAATCTTTAGTTACGAGATGAATCGAGGTTTGTATTGTTCATTCATCTTCTTCTTCTTTTACCGTGTCTGCTTCAGTTGTCCATTCAGTGTCATTAATCACGCTCTTAATCACGGTCTTCCTCTATCTTTATTGGCATTGATTGATGATATCAATTTTGTGGCGTTTCGCTCTCCATCAATCCGTCTCCATTAATCTCCTAGGTCGGCCATATTTTTGTTGACTACAATTTATACTGATGATTTCTCTCTTCATTCCTCTATATTTCAGTCGTCAGTTGCATTTACAGAATTCGAACACGCCGCGTTTTACTGGGAAGGATCGAACCATTGGAACAAATCTACAGGGCTATCACCTTCTTTGGCCAAATCTACAGGGCTAGCATGACAAAGTCTTGCAAACTTTAGAAAAAGAATTTAGCTTTCGGTAATTTGTAAATTGTTTTAGTACAGTAAGTTGCCTTTCTTACACATAGTCAGATTTTGTGCTCTATATTTAGTTGTTTACATTCTTGAAAATGATTATTTTTGCAGCTGAGAAATTTGACTATGAGGGATTGTGCAAAGCACTAGAGTTACTGTCAGATTTTGAGAAGGGGTGTAAACATTGAAGATGTTAAAAAGGCTGGTGAGCGTCTTATTCTTCAAGATGGTTATAGTGGTTTCTTGCAAAAAGTTTTACAGAAGGAAGATCTGGATGCCAAACTACATGTTCTGTCATACTGCTGGTGTTCTGATCTGATTAGATATTCTTTTTGATCAGGTACTACTATAATTATCATAACAACACTCCAGAATTCCTGAATATACTTAATTTGTAATTTTAATGCTTTATGTTCCATTAGATTGGAGCAGGTGGATTGGATGTTGCCAATATACACGCAAAAATCAGAAAGAGTATGTTGAAGGAAGTCCGTTGAACTGGAAGGGACTATCTGGCGTTGTTTATGTCGCCTCGAGCTGGGCTGAAATTCACGCTTTGATCTTAGGGTCCAGATTGGAACCCCATTGTGATTGTAGTTTAGGAAAGAAGATATAGAAGCAATTGAAGAAAATAGACTCCGGAGAGTCGTATGAGGCAAATTACTTGATGCGAATTCTAAAAGTAGCAGCTTTTGCTGTATCGGGTTATGCTTCCACGGAAGGTCGACAGTGCAAACCTTTCAATCCACTTCTAGGAGAGACGTATGAGGCGAATTACCCCGATATTGGGCTGCTCTTTTTCTATGAAAAGGTACTTAGGTTGCATTTCATATTCTTATATGAGTGAGCTATTTTACAGAGGTCCTGTGAAGTTACATTCCTGACATGTAGTTTTGACATAGGTGAGTCATCACCCAGTGGTTGTCGCTTGTCACTACGAAGGTAGAGGCTGGAAATTCTGGACTGACTCCCATCTCAAGGGAAAATTTTGGGGCCGTTCCATTCAACTTCATCCTGTTGGTGTTCTTACACTTCAATTTGAAGATGGAGAAACTTTTGAATGGAGCAAGGTCACCACTTCCATATAAAACATTATTATTGGTAAAATCTATTGTGACCTGTAAGGATAATTTCCATTTTTGTTGGGAATTAGCCATTGATAACAGATCTTGTACTTAGGCTTACTAGGAAACTCGTTTATGTTGTAATGGGCCTTATGCTGGTCCAGTAGAAGGTTAGGCCCAAATCTGTAACAGATGCCCAAGACTCGACCCGACCCGCTTGGAGGAAACCGGGGCTCCGCGTGTTGAGTTAGAAGCTTGGCATATAAGCTTGGTATATAAGCTTCTAACCCTTATTCTCGCCTCACTTCTTACCTGTGCTCATACCTGTTCATCCGAGAGAGAGAGAGAGAGAGAGAGAGAGATCTGAGAGAGGGTTCTTGAGGGAGATCGACGTTGGTTTGATTCTTCTTCTTGCCGAAGCAAATCTCTTGCTGTTGGTGTTCCAAGCTTGAAGACGGTGGTCTTGGCTAGTGGAGAAGCTCTAGATCGTGACCTCGGGTGCTCAGCGGGCTAGGGTTCAAAGTCTTGCCGGTGACTGTGAAAGGGGGTTCTTCTATCTCTTGCTTGCTTCTTGTTTCTGTAGTTGTAATCCTTTGTGAGTTTAGATCTATTGTTGTTGTAGTTGTAATCCTTTGCGAGTGTGTGCATCCTCGCGTTCTGCGAGGAGCCACAGACTCGCGTTCTGTGAGAAAATGTTGCATAATCAAACAAATTACTGATGCGTACTAAAAAAATGCAGAAATCCCAGAAAATGCAGAAACTTACCATCTCCGGCATAAGAATATCGAGCGCTCCCCTATAGTCCCTTCCGACTTGCCCCTTCTTCAGCTTTACATTCTTAGGCATCCACCGGTATGCCCATGGTTGCTCCGCTCTCCACCGAGGACGTTCAGTAGGTCGGAAGTGTGGGAAGTAGTTGTAGATCCATGCCTAAGAAATACAAAGTACGTTAAATATGAAAATATATATAAGTATGTAAATTAAACGCTTAGAAAGTATAATACCTGCAACAAGGTGTAACAGAAAGACATCTGGGCACAACCCTGTCGTGTGCATACCCACAGCTGCCTATACAGATGGGCCAAAGCAGCTGAACCCCACGATATGCCCGTAGCATGGGCATAGGTTTCCAAATAAGGCCCATATCTAAGCCGAATCAAGTTCTGTGACTTGTCCGGAAATAAGAGCGAGGAAGCAGTATACAACACCCATCCTAAACCCTTTCGCTCTGGACCTAGGTTTTCACAATGCCTTCTAAACCAATCAGCTTTCACCCTCCCAGAATCTAAAGTGTGAGGATCTACTCCAAAAATTTCCGCCCCCTTCCTACCATAGTATTTTATAATCTCATCATGACTAAACTTGGCACCCAGTTTCTTACAAGTAGTCATTGCTTTCCCTTCTATAGGTAGGCCTAAAATCATATGTACATCCAGAAGGCCAATAGTGATCTCACCACAAGGGAGGTGGAATGAGTTAGTCTCCGGTTGCCATCGTTCGATGAACGCTTCAATCAACGGATAGTCGATTGCTTCGTACATCATGTCAGGTAGATCTGACAATCCAACAGCACCGGGAATCTCTGACCAGTCATCGTTGTCCAATGGCCAATCACTGCTTTGCTTTGTCCGTTGTTGTGGCTTCATCGGACCTTTCAACTGCAGAAAAATACAAAATTACACACTGCAGGCCAAATTTACAAAAAATACAGTTTCTGCAGAATTATCAGCTTCTGCAGAAACCAAGCATTTTCTCGCGTTCTGCGAAGAGTAACACCCTCGCGTTCTGCGAGTATGCCACTCCTCGCGTTCTGCGAGAAAATGCACAGAAATTGCATTTTCTGATAATTCTGCAGAATTTCTGTTAATGTATTACAAATGCAGAAAATCAATAAATTAGTAAATTACCTCCCCTTTCTGGATGTGGAACGCCACATGTGCTTTAAATCCCTTAAGCAACTCGGGATCTTCTGGACCGCCAGGTGTGGCATGAGTGAGCTCAGGATCATACTTTGGCTCATTCTTCTTGGACTTCCTCTTTCTTTTTGGTTTCTGGACCACTTCTTCTTCTTCTTCTTCTTCTTCTTCATCATCATCATCATCATCACCTTCTTCTTCGTATTCTTCCCCAACACCTTCATCCTGGTACTCTTGTTCCATCGGTTCTGGTTGAGGATTGTAAGAAGAAGAACAAGCTTGTCCACTTCCTTGACCCATGTCTTCAGGAACACTTCCCTCACCAAATCCACCTCCCCAACATTGTCCACCGACCCAACTTTGTTCACCCCACCCTTGTCCAACTTCCACTACAGCATACTGAGGAATGAAATTGTCCCAGCCACCAATAGTGCTACCCGGTTGTTCATATGGAGTTGATTGTGGTGCCCATTGAGTTGACGGTTGTGCACATGAAACTGACTCTTGAGAATAAAGGTCCCAATCATCATTTCGATACCCTTGATATGTATCTGCTCGTTCTATCCCACTAGGCACAGAACAGTCTTCCCCGGCATAACTATGGACACCACTGTACCGCTCTATGGCGTGATAATCAACGTCGGGGAGCCCCTCGGGGAAGAGCTCTACCGGTGTTGTATTCTTTGCTTTCCTTTTCCCTTTTGCATTTTCAACCGGTGGATTTTCTCTCACAGCGTTCCAATTTCTTCGACGGGTTGAACGTCCAGGACGATCCATTACCTAAAAAAATGTAAAGTAGAATCAGTATATAAATATCACAGTATATAAAGTAAAATCAGTATATAAATATGTATCTTCAGAAGAGGAAAGAATTTCCTCTTATGTCAATTCCTCGCGTTCTGCGAGTAGCATGACACTCGCGTTCTGCGAGTACCATGACCCTCGCGTTCTGCGAGTACCATGACCCTCGCGTTCTGCGAGTATACTACACCCCTCGCGTTTTGCGTCAATTTGCACAATCATGAGTTTCCGGCAACAGTTTCCGGCGAGATTTTCCGACGAAAATTCAATATTTTAGCTAAAATACCTATCAATTTAAGTAAATTACCAAATAAACATCAAAACCCTAAATAAAATCAACAACCCTAATCAAAAACCCTAACCCTAATGAATTTCAACATAAAACAACATCCACTCACCCACCATAATTCAAAATCATCATCTTTCATCCATTATACAACCATTTCTAAATCAACATTCAATATCAAAACATCATATAATATGCAATTTTCTATACTAACAACATATATTCATCTAAAAACAACATATATTCATCTAAAAACAACATTAGAAAGCATAAGAGTATTAGAAACATACCTTATATGGAGATTTGAATTGAAAAGAGGAAGAAGAAGTAGGTTGAAATTGAGAGAGATGGTAAAATGAGAAGAGAGCGGCGGAATTTTTTTATGGTGGCTGTAAAAATGGGCCGAGTAGGGTTTTTCCCCTTTTATAGGGAAAAAACACCCTCGCGTTCTGCGAGGTGACGCACCCTCGCGTTATGCGAGGGGACGCACTCTCGCGTTCTGCGAGGATGCGCTTCCTCGCAGAACGCGAGGGCCCAGGCGTTATTTAGAAAACGCCCGGGTTGTATTTAGCAAGGGCCTAAGATTAGGTACATGTTGCTTTTACTTCTTCAAACTCATCAACTTGTATATATAGATAGACTAGATACGGGTCTCGCGCTCCGCGCGAGAAAATTACGGATTTTCGTATGTGATTTAATATAGTTATAAATTATTTGTTAATATGTTGTTGTTGTTATCAAATTTATTAATATTTGTAAATATAAGTATTTTTTATTTCCTTATATTTATGTTTGAAGTAGTTTTAAAACATAATATTAGAATAACTTTGCATTGTCATAAGAGAAGGTCACACATTAATTTAATTTGTGACTTAATCAAGTAGACTATAAATAAATATAACATAGGGATATAAGAAAGATATTTAAATACATGCCCAAAAGTCCAATAGGAGGTGATTAAGAAATGAGTAATGCATTAAATTGGTACCAATTTCATTCAATTTTGGCAATGGACAACCAACTTTTATATAGATAAGATTTTGGTTCATGTTTGATGAACTTATAGGTTGTTGACATTAAATTGATTAGACTGAAGTAAAGTGAGAATATGAATATGCTAAAACAAAATGTCATATAGATGTCAAATCTTTCATGTTTGAACTAGTGTAGTGACCCGTGCCATGCACGGGAAATTACATATTAGACGTATGAAAATTGTATATCTTTTTAATCGAGTTCGTCAAAAAATTAAGATTAACTTTTTTCTTGTAAAGACTATTTATAAAAATATATTTTATTTCATGAAGGTTATCTACGTAGCTTGACTTAATTTTTGTTATCGAAAATAATCCTAATTTTATCGTAAGAATATATATTAACCTTCAACATAATATTTATTCTCAATAAAATAGCTTGTATATTTGTTGTTGAAATGAATGATAATTTTTTAAGATTTATTTGTTAATATAATTATCCAATCTATTAATAATTGAAATTAAAGATAAAAAGTAATAATTGTGTAACAAACTAAGCCTAAAATCACTCTAAGAGCTCTAAAAGGCTCGACTTTAATATATAAAAGATATTTTATCCTAAGAATATATATTAACCTTCAACAGAAAATTTATTCTCAATAAAATAGCTTGTATATTTGTTGTTGAAAGGAATGATAGTTTTTTAAGATTTATTTGTTAATATAATTATCCAATCTATTAATAATTGAAATTAAAGATAAAAAGTAATAATTGTGTAACAAACTAAGCCTAAAATCACTCTAAAAGCTCTAAAAGGCTCAACTTTAATATATAAGAGAGATTTTATCGTAAGAATATATATTAACCTTCAACATAAAATTTATTCTCAATAAAATAGCTTGTATATTTGTTGTTGAAAGAAATGATAATTTTTTAAGTTTTATTTGTTAAAATAATTATCCAATCTATTAATAATTAAAATTAAAGATAAAAAGTAATAATTGTGTAACAAACTAAGCCTAAAATTACTGAACTTTAATATATAAGATAGATTGATAAATGATGTAAAAAGGAATAAATGTTATAAGTGTATTACTCCACATCCATATTCGGTGGTGCTGGAATAACATCTGATATTGCAACAAACGTTATAATTTCACAGTATATCCTATATCTTAAGGTTTGTTTTGCAACAAACACTATTTCCAACAATTTTGGTTTGCATTGCGGTTTGCTATTGGATGAAAGAGGGGAATATAAACTACATTTTTTCTGAGCCTCATCTATAATTTCTTGGAATGTTTTGCTAAATCATTGTTTTTTTCCTTCCCTTCACCATAGATGGATGCTCTCATCACGTTGACCCGAAGGAACAAGAGACTATAAAAACAAAGACCATAGAACCCTCTTTCAACGAGTAAGTTGCACCATAAAACTTCAGTGTTACACTAAACTTAGGATAATCTATTAAACCTTTTCTATTTGTTAATTTTTCTGTTTCTATTTGATAAGTCTGAGGAAGGAATGTATATCGAATATAGCCTTTTGCTTGCAGTAGGGGAGTTCTTAACTGTGCTCATGACTCGACAAGTTGATCTCAAGGTTATTTCTTCTACTTCAATTTTTTAAAACAATTCCTTGAATTCCGTTATTATAATCTGAATTGCATATTTTTAATACTAAGAAATCAACTTCAATAATAGATGACCTCATTCACTAACAATTCTTGATATTGAAATTCCTGAAGTTTTCTTGATTCCAACATTTTTGATAGAATGGAGTTACTTCATGTGCACTAAGCTGCGTGATACAGGGATTACAAAGATGATAGTTGCAGTCTATATACTGAAACCTAGAACAAGGACAAATGAAACCCCAAAAAATACTTGTGTAGAAGTGATTTGAAAGCCTAAAACATATCAATAAATTGTATCTCAAAGGGATTGGAGTTAAGAGGGATGTGAAGCTGGATTCAATTATTTTATTATGGCCACTAAGATTGGTTAACAAAAGGCATTTTCAGCTAGCCAAGATGTTTTAAACTGTTATTGGCTTGAAGAAAAATTTGCGGACAATTTTGTGCTTTGATTTATTCATCTTGCAGTTATCGCTTCTACCAATCAATTTTCTGCACTTAAGAGGGGCCGGGATTCAGCTTTTAGCTTACCTTGGGACACAAATGATTCCAATAATTTTGATTAAAACACGAAATGACTTCAATAATTTTCATTTATATACGTATTTGTGTGATTATGATTATGAGTTTGCTGTCAAGTTCTTCTTGGTTCATCCCATCATCAAATTTAACTAAAAAGAATTTAGATTAGTTTATTAACACTGGACATTTTAGATGATTTAGCTTTTGATTTACCGAGCTTCAATGTATTTCATTTTTAAAGGGAATATCAAAATCGAAAGCTTAATTTTTAGAATTATTGTGAATTTTCAAAACCAAATCCATAACTAAAACATTTATACAAAACTATTGAGTATAGTATTTTAAAGGAACATACTAACAGTATGCACTTTTTTTGGTTGAGTAACAAATTGTTAAATTAAATCTACCAAATATATTGTCAACTCTCAAACATAGACAAGGTACGTGTATTATCAAACTAAAATTTTCGTATATTACACTAATATCGTATTAAGAAAAAAACTTCCTAAATCTTAAAACTATTATGTATATTACCGCTATCAAACCTTATATATCTTCTTTGTGAGTTTGTAATCGCATGAAATTTCATCGTTCTCTTTAACTTTGATTATCATCGTTTGCAGGAATTTTGTTCCGCATCCATTACCTAACCATATCAACAAAGAGTAAATTTTGACATAATCATCTTGAGAACGATGTGGATAGATTTCATTCTTTGAAATTGGAAACCTCCGGTGAACGACAAAGACCCTGGTTGTGTTGGTACCAAACAGAGGATTTGATATCCAGTAGCAAAAAGTTTGGAAAATGGGAGAGAACGTGAGATTCAATTCGACATTTTAGTGTAAAATTTAATGTCCTTTACTTATGAAATCAACAAAATAACATTCAATTTAAACTTATTACATATACAAGAATTATATGTTTGTTGAATAAAAGATTTAACTCGGCTAAAGAAAAAAAAAATGCTTTTCATATTAAAAGAATCAATATTGAAGTAAAGAACAAGTCAACATAAGCCGTTCTAGTAATTAGTTTAAGCTGGCTATTATTTTGCTAATAATGCACTACTGATAGTGCTAGTAAGTCGTGGCCTAGGCCGAATGTTAGTGGCCTTATTGTTAAGAGATATTTTAGGAACTGATAGTAATCTTCTCTCAGTTATTCCTTTCCTTGTATAAATAGGAAATCTTCCTAAATGAATAAACACATCTTTTAACTATATCACATGGAGATCCCAAATCCAAGCCACACTAAATGGCTATGATCTCTTCAAGTTCGTTAATTGAGATCACCCTTCCTCACCACAAACTCTCACCGCCAACAATATCACCTCCCCCAATCCGGCATTCACCTCGTGGATGCGACAAGACCAACTCTTGTACGACGCTCTTGTCGGCACACTTGATACCGTCGTGGCTCCGCTTGTTACTCGAGCCACCACTTCCAAGGAGGCGTGGGATACTCTTGCTCGTACCTACGCAAACCCCTCCAAAGGACACATCATTCAACTCCGAGATCGGCTTCGTAACACCACTAAGGGAGCCCAACCCATCTCGGAGTACATTCAATCCATGAAGTCCACCGCCGACCTCCTTGCTTCACTCGGCAAACCCGTGGACGATGACGACCTTGCCTACTTCGTCCTCAACGGTCTCGACAGCAACTACCAAGCGGTGGTCGACGCCATCAAAGCTCGTGATACTACCATCCAGATCGATGAGCTTCATGAGAAACTCATCATCAAGGAAATGGAACTTCGTCGCGCAAAACCACCAGTCCAATCCAGTCATCGTTCCTCCTCCTCCTCAATCCGAGAAACTCATCTCAATGCCCAATCCCAATCCCGACCCCGCAATCCGCGTAACCGCCAACAAAACCACCAGTCCAGTCATTGTTCCTCCTCCTCTCACCACCAACAACATCGTCCTCCTGCCCCAACTCAAAACTGTCCCTATAACGGCAGATGTCAATGGTGCCGTGAATATGGTCATGTTGTTGGGTTTTGTCCCATCTTCTTCCGCCAGCGACATCCCTCCAGTCGTCCTCCTCCACCCAACCCACCACAAGCCCATCCTCAACCTCAGCTCAATATCACCACACCTGGACCTCCTCCACCCAACCCACCACAAGACCAAGCAACACAAATTACCTAGTTGATAGCGGGGCCTCCCACCACGTCGTCAATGATCTGGCCAACCTCTCTCTCCACTATCCCTACAACGGTCCGGACCAACTCTTTATGGGCAGCGGTGAAGGTTTGAAAATCACACTCTGGAACTCTGGAACTTAACTCATCTACACATTTGTTTAAATTACCACAAACCCTTTGTGTTCCTACAATGACTAAAAATATCATCTCTGTTTCCAAACTTTCTTCTCAAAATAATTGTGCAGTAACATTCTTACCATCTTCTTTCTTTGTGAAGAGTCTCGAAACAGGCCGGACAATGCTTAAAGGTCCCTGCGTTGACGGCATGTATGTATGGCCGCACCCCTCTCATTCCATCTTCCCCGCCAAAATAATGTCCAATGCAACATGTAGGACCTGTATTCCGCAGAATAACAATTTGTAAAGAATTAAAACGAAGAACATAATTAAGAAAGAATTATACCGAAGCGTTCTTGACCAAACTATTGCGCAGATTCGAGATTAGATCTCTTTCCTTAATTCTGTAACGCCCCGTATATGTGACGGTTACCGGCGTTGAGAATCCCAGGATACAACTACGATCACTTCTGGTTTTCACAATAAAAAAACAGAAGCCAACGAACCAGTATCTGCGCAGTACTCTCGAAGAAGAAGAAGAAGAGAAGAGATGGGAGATTGCTGTGTAATTTTGGATGCAGAGAATGAGAACCAGAACTCTCTTAAATAGAGATTCTCGGTTTATTAGAGGAGGAGATAGTGGAGGCAGATGTGGGGAAGTGGAAAAAATCATGGAAGCAGTTGCGCTGACTCAGTTGGGCGTCCCCAACGAGGCAGTCCAAAATCTGGAAGCCCAAAACTTCCAGATCCAGCCCACTTCAAAAAGAGAAGCTAAGCTGCTGCTTGGGCCTACGGCCCATTCCACAAGACCATGAGCCACGGACCACGGACCGGACGGACGGACGGACCGCGCGAGGGCCCCCCGTGTCCTCTCTCCATACCTCTCCCAAGGGCTTACCAAGGGTATGGCGTTTGGGGTATATAAACCCTTCATATTCCCACCCCAATTTTCGATGTGGGACAAAACCCATATCAAAATTCAGCTCCAAAATTGTTCTTTGAACTTAATCAAACAACCAACTTTGAGCCTTCATTTCTCATTCAAACGGAACCCGATTTTGACGTGTGAGTACACTACGGCGTAGTGCTCACGGAGACGAAGCCAACGCTCCCATAATCCGGCACAACCGGTGACCGCGGCCCACCGGAAAAGTGCCCGGAAGTCAGTCACAAATCAGTTCCAACAATCCCCCACATGAATAGAAATGATTCTATTACACTTGCTTAGACAAGACAGACAGAAATTTTGAGAGTACGGGCGAAGAATCACTGCATCTGAGTTGGTTGCGTTTTTCAGCCTTGAACCACCCATTGTGAGTAGCTATCGGATCTACTCGACCAGGTAGTGAACATGATGTCTTGAACCACCCGGACTTTTACGTAAACCTAGACAATAACTATCACACAGTTTCATCTTCTCACAGAACTAGGTTCTTGATTGTGTTCATTTTGGCCGTGAACATCCCTGGTTATTCATGAGTGAACTTGGAGAAAGCAGCCTCTCTTCTTTCTCCTAGAAACGGCCCCATTTCACACTCATAAGGTGATTGACCATAAATGGTATTACCAATACCCTACTTTGTTCTTTCAAAGTTTATGGAATCATTAAAAGCAAATGCTTAACCTCTACTTTGCCATCGCACTTTTATCATCCTAGAAACTGGGGAAGAAGATATAATATCTCCAAGTGCGCTTCTAGATTCGACTTGAATTTGTTTTCCCCTTGAACCTATTTCTTGGGATCTCCAATCACTTAGGTAGGGTTGCCATCAAGCATCCTCTTTAGTCATAGGCTTTAAACCCATTCCTCTAGATGACTTTACAACTTGCTCTCTTGACAATCCCTTAGTGAACGGATCTGCTAGGTTGTCAGCCGACTTGATATAATTGATTGAGATTACACCAGTTGAGAGCAATTGTCTTATGGTTTTATGTCGTCGTCTTATGTGGCGAGACTTACCATTATATATTGTGTTCAATGCCCGAGAGATAGCCGATTGACTATCACAGTGTACACCTAAAGCTGGCACTGGTTTTTCCCACAAAGGAATATCCTCCATAAAGATTCGAAGCCATTATGCTTCTTCAGCTGCTTTGTCTAAGGCAATGAACTCAGATTCCATTGTGGATCTGGCCAATAACGTTTGTTTTGAGGATTTCCATGATACAACTGCACCACCCAGTGTAAACACATAGCCACTGGTGGATTTTGAGTTCTTTGAATCTGATATCCAGTTAGCATCGCTATAGCCTTCCAGAGTGGCTGGATATCTTCCATAGTGCAGCCCGTAACTCCGAGTATGTCGCAAGTAGTTCAATACTCGAGTTATTGCTTTCCAGTGATTGTGTCCTGGATTGCTTGTATATCTACTCAGTATGTTGACAGCATGTGCTAAGTCTGGTCTTGTACAGTTTGTCAAGTACATAAGACTTCCTATCACACGAGCATATTCTAACTGTGATATGCCATTACTCGAGTTTTTCTTCAGTTTGAGATGCGGGTCCACTGGACTTTTTGCAATCCCATTTGAATGGTTCTTGAATCGCTCAAGTACCGCCTCGGCGTAATGTTGTTGAGACAAGACTATTCCTTCTGAATGTCTAAAGATTTTGATCCCTAAGATCACATCCGCTAGTCCCAAGTCTTTCATGTCAAACTTTCCATTAAGAATGTTCTTGGTTTGTTTGATCATGTCATTGTTGCTACCTATGATGAGTATGTCATCCACATATAGGCACAACAGAATGTATCCTTTTGGTGTTTCCTTGACATAGATACACTTGTCACATTCATTTATTTTGAAACCATTTGACATCATTACATGGTCAAAATTTTCGTGCCACTGTTTAGGAGCTTGCTTTAGTCCATATAAGGATTTCACAGGTCTACACACTTTGTGTTCCTGTCCAGGGACAACATAACCCTCAGGTTGTTTCATATAAATTTCCTCTTCTAGTTCTCCATTTAGAAAAGCTGTTTTTACATCCATTTGATGTATTTCTAGATTGCGTATAGCTGCAATGGCTATTAGCATTCTTATTGAAGTTATTCTTGTTACTGGAGAGTAGGTGTCAAAGAAATCCAAGCCTTCTTTTTGCCTAAATCCTTGCACCACAAGCCTAGCCTTGTACTTATCGACTGAGCCATCGGTTTTTAATTTTCTTTTGAAAATCCATTTGCTCCCAAGAGCTTTCGAACCGGATGGCAACTCAGCTAACTCCCATGTATGATTTTGCATAATGGAGTCGATTTCACTTTTCACCGCTTCCTTCCAAGCAGGTGCATCTGGTGTTGACATGGCTTCTTTGAATGTTCTAGGTTCATTTTCCAAAAGATAAGCCATTTCAAAATCAGGACCGAATGATTTTTCCTTTCTAGCTCTTTTGCTACGTCTAGGTTCATCATTGTCCTCTTCTGTTGGTTGAACAGAAGTGCTTGCTTCGCCTTCTTCACGAGTCCGTTTCGGATTTTCTTTATCCTTACACGGGAACGTGTTTTCGAAGAAGGAGGCATTTCTTGATTCCATTATTGTATTTGCATGTATATCTGGTATATCAGACTTGTATACCAAGAAACGATACGCACTACTATTGTGTGCATACCCGATGAAGATACAATCAATGGTTTTTGGTCCTATTGAGACCTTCTTAGGGGGTGGCACCGCCACTTTTGCCAGGCACCCCCACACTTTGAGGTATTTGTATGAAGGTACATTACCTTTCCACAACTCATAAGACGTCTTTCCAATCACCTTATACGGTATTTTGTTGAGAATGTAGTTGGAGGTTAGCAGCGCTTCCCCCCACATGTTCTGGGGTAACCCGAATTCTTGCAGCATTGCATTCATCATTTCTTTGAGGGTTCGGTTCTTTCGTTCTGCAATCCCGTTAGATTCAGGTGAGTACGGCGCAGTAGTTTGATGAACGATTCCATGTTCTCTACATAATGCATTAAATGGTTCACTATACTCGCCTCCTCTATCACTTCAGATCATTTTAATCTTTTTACTAAGTTGGTTCTCAACTTCCAACTTGTATTCTTTAAACTTTTCCAAAGTTTCATCTTTGCTATGTAACAAATATACATAACAATATCGTGTGCAATCGTCTATGAAGGTTACAAAGTACTTCTTATCGCCTCTAGTTTGCACAAACTTTAAATCACATAAATCAGTGTGAATTAGTCCTAGAGGTTCGGTTGTTCTTTCTACATGGGGTGATGGCGTTTTTGTGAGTTTCGCTTGTACGCATACTTCACATTTGTCTTTACTTGTTTTGCATTTTGGAATCATGTTCATGTTTATTAGTCTACTTATAGATTTATAATTAACATGTCCCAATCTTTCATGCCAAATATTAAAAGACTCAACGACATAAGCAATAGGATTATTCTCATTCACTGAAACATCAGTGATGAAGGATCATCTGGACAACAACCGACACCTCCGGTCCCTGAATTTAAAGGTGCATTGACGCGCTCGAGAGCTAAGGAAGTCCAACAAGAGCTAGACAAGTTAATAGCGTTCTTCATTTCCAAGGAGTTGAATACAGACGAAGAACCACCATTGAAGACTGTTCTAATGATCGAGGTTCGAGAACGAGCAGAGGACGACAGCGAAGAACCGCGACCGCGGCTGGAAACCGCGCCCGCGGCTCCATAACAGCGTCCGCGGCCAGGAGGCAAGAACCGCGCCCGCGGCTCCATAACCGCACCCGCGGCCAGGAGGCAAGAACCGCGCCCGCGGCTCTATAACCGCACCCGCGGCCAGGATCTCGGCGAAGTGTCTCAGAAACATTATTTTCGGATATTATTTGTTTTCGGATTATTATTTTAGGATTTACTTTTATTGTTTATTTCTTTAGTCGGCATCCTTATGAACCCTATATAAGGCTGCCTTAGTTATTGTTTTGCCCCCCCCAGACTTTGATATTGAATATAACGTTTATCGTTTTTCCTCCCAAAAGAGAGAGCTTTTGTGAGAAGAGTGCCCCGTGTGCATTGTCGTTCAGTTGGCCCTAGTTGTGCTTGTGTGTGTCAATCTCCTCCATAAGGTTGGTGCTATCGGGACTCCATAGAGCAACCTCCAGGTGCCTTGACCCACCAAAGTCATTGTGTTTGGTTGTAATCATCCGTTGGGGTTTCTTCATCATTCGGTATGGTTCTTGTTCTTAAGTTCAAGGGTTTTATCGTTGTTTGATTTGGTTCCAATTGGCCTATCATTCGAATTATCCTTCTTTCATCTCATTCTAATTCCGCCTTTCTTCTCTGTTCGAGTTCCTATTCGAGTTTGGTGTCTAGGTCGGCAACTGCGGCTTATCCCCGCATCAAATTGGTATCAGAGCTGTGTTGACACCATTCGTCTTCACAAGAACATCAAGAGACCCCCTATCCAGAAAATCACAAAAAGAGTCAACTTTTATTTTCTTGTTTGTCAGTTTCTTTCAGAAATTGATTTTGAGTCTTCCATTGCTTTGATATTTCTTGTTGAGTCATTACAGGTTGTGTGCAAGAAGCTTGGATCGATTAGTGTTGGTGGAGATCGAAAGATTGGAGTTTGGAGCACCCTTGTTCCCAAAATCCATTCAACCCTTCATCCATCTCAAAATCTATACATCCCTACCAAAACGCAGCCATCAGAAACCCAAAAGAATTGCTGGAATTTCTTTCCTTGAAGCCCAAACAAGATCTTCAAAGAAGGAAATCTTATCTTTCTAAAAGGGAATCTTATCTTTCTACAAGGGAAATCAAGTTAGTTGTTATTTTTATTTATTTTCAATTTTGCTGAGATTAATATCTCACATCAAGTCTGTAATTTCGTTTTGTTTAGTTGAGACAAAAAAAAAATATCAAAAAAAAAAAAGAATACAAAAAAAAAGAAGAATCGAAAAGTCTCAAAGTTAGTAGTTTGTTTTACGTTTTGTTGAGTCAAGTCTAGTTTCATTGATATTGTTTAAATCGGATCTCAAGAACTCAAAGGAAATCGGGTTGAACAAGCCCGAACGGAAGTGAGAAACCACAGGACGCGCCAGAAACCGCGCCCGCGGTACCTTATCCGCACCCGCGGCTTAGCCTCAGAAACCGCGCCCGCGGTACCTTAGCCGCACCCGCGGCTTAGCCTCAAAAGCCACAGTTCGAAAAATCTTCAGATACGAGCCTCAATTGTTACCTAACCCTCCCGACTCCGTCTTCGATCCTTCAATCGACATCAGTCGGAACAAGTTAAGGTACGCTTCCTATTGACTTTTCTTGAAATTCGAAGCTTAATCATATCTCTGTTTTTGCATTCTGATTCTTGCAAAACACCTTCGAGTCTTATTTTCTTTCTTTCATTGAGTCAGTCTCTTGTTTGAGTCAGAACCTTACAGTCGAAACCCCGCACTACGCTAGCCATCTTCATCTCTACCATCATTCATATATTGCTAGGAGCTCGGTAGTTTTAACTTAGTGGGTTATTGATCCATACAAGTCAATTCATCAAAGAAAAGCTGATTGCAACGACAATTGAGAGAGAGTGCAGAGGAAAACATACGAGAGTAAACACTAGCGAGTTGTTTTTTCATTTACACTTACCTTAATATTGTTCTGTGTTAGTCTTTTCTTTAGTGATGAGCAGGTCAGTTTCTCCCCAAGGGAGGCAAGAAGCCCCGGAGACCCGCGCCCTTACCCCGGAATTTATGACCAACATGTTTCGGGAGATGACGTCGGCCATTACCACCGCCATAGAGCGGCAGCAGCGATCCACCCCGTCCCCAAGGGTTCGAGAGCACATCGGGACCTCCTATGATGCTCCAGTCGACAATCGGAGGCCCCTGCCTCCTCAGCAAGAAGCCTATGAGGCTGCCCGCATGGGTCGGGAACCCAGACGCAGGCCTACGCCCCGGGACGATTTGCCACAAGACCGGAGAGGACGCTTTCGTAACTCTCCTATACCTCACTTTAATAGATACAATGCTGCTAACCGTTTTGATGATGCATTTCAGGACCTAGGTGATAATGATAACGAAGAGGAGCCTGAAGAAGAAGATGAGGCGGGATGGCGACCACACCGTCCCCAAGGAGGTTACCAAGGAAGGCGAAGAGAGCCTGAGCAAGATGGAGTGGGAAAGATAAAGGTTAAGATCCCGAGTTTTGAGGGAAAGTGTGATCCAGACGTATATATGGAGTGGGAGACCAAGATTGAACAAGTCTGGAATTGTCACAACTTTCCTGAAGCCAAAAAGGTGCAGCTGGCATCTTTGGAGTTTAGTGGCTACGCGTTAGTTTGGTGGGATAGCTTGATCAGAGGAAGAGTCGCCAATGGAGATTATCCTGTCACTACTTGGGAACTTATGAAGAGGATGATGAGAGCTCGATTTATTCCCCGACATTACACTAGGGAACTTATTCAGCGGCTCGAGAATTTGAAGCAAGGATCAATGGGAGTCGAAGAGACTTACAATGCTATGCAAATAGCGATGGTTCGAGCTAATTTGGTGGAGGATGAGGAGACAACCATGGCTAGATATCTTCGTATCCTTCACCCATATGTGTCTAGTGAGATTGAGATGTTCCCTTACAACTCAATGACTGAGTTGCTACATTTGGCTATCAAGGTGGAAAGAAAGACCAAAATTAGGAGCCAAGGGAGCAAAAACGCAGGTGGCTGGAAAAATCAGCAAGGAAGGAACTCCTATCCTTCAACCCGAGATGCCCCTAACAAGGAAGACAGTGGCTCTCGAAGGAATCCGCCATCCACTACTCAAGTGCCCTCCAAGACAACACTTGGCCCTTCTAATCCACCCCGAGGGAGTACTTCTAACCCTACTTCTAGAGCTAGGGATATTGAATGTTTTAAATGTAGAGGAAAGGGTCATATGATGAAAGATTGTCCTAATTCTAGAGTATTGATTGTTAATCAACTAGGAGAACTTGAAAGTGAAAGTGAAAAAGAAGAGAACCTAGGTGATATGCATGATGAGGATGATCTTAGTGATGAAATTGGTTATGAGCATGGTGATTCTTTGATTTGTAAAAGAAATTTACATGTACAACCCGCTCCTTGTGAAGATAATCAAAGAGAAAATTTATTTCACACTAGGTGTTTAGTTCAAGGAAAGGTCTGTAATATGATTATCGATGGTGGAAGTTGTTGCAATATTGTTAGCACTGAATTGATCACTAAACTGCAGTTTACTACTATTTTCCACCCTAGACCTTATAAATTGCATTGGATGAATGAATGTGGAGAATTAAAAGTTCTAAAACAAGCTGAAGTAACATTCACCTTAGGAAAATATACGGATACGGTTTTATGTGATGTAGTTCCTATGCAAGCTTGTCATATATTGTTAGGAAGACCATGGCAATACGATCGAAGGGTTACTCATGATGGTCATACTAACCGTCATACATTCATCTTTAATGGTAAGCCTATCACTCTTAAACCCATGACTCCAGCGCAGATAGCAGAAGCTTACGAAAGGAGCAAAGGCAAGGAAAAGGTTTCTGACAGAAACGAAGGGACAACAGCAGCGACCAAAAACCGCACCCGCGGTTCAGATGCCGCACCCGCGGCTCACGACAGATCGCGACAGAAGGAGCGGCACGAGAACCGCACCCGCGGCCCAGAGGCCGCACCCACGGCTCATTCGCCAAACCGCGCCCGCGGTGATTCAGCCGCGCCCGCGGGTCACCCTTCTGGCGCACTGGTTCCTGCAGTACCGAATCGAGCCCTATTGTCGTCCAAAGCCGAGCTGGAAGGTGAGTACTTACCCTTCGATACTACTTTAATGATGCTTTGCAAGAGATTTGTGTTGACAGGTACCGATTCACGACTTGATCTACCCCTTAGCATTCAAGCTATTCTTGATGAGTTTGCTGAGGTGTTTCCGGATGAGATCCCACCGGGCTTACCGCCCTTTAGGGGCATTGAGCATCAAATTGATCTTATTCCAGGAGCGTCGTTACCTAACCGGCCAGCTTACAGAATGAACCCTCAGGAGTGTCAAGAGATTCAGAAGCAGGTGCAGGAGCTTGTAGATAAAGGGTATGTTCGAGAGAGTCTTAGTCCTTGTGCAGTTCCGGTCTTACTTGTGCCTAAGAAAGACAATTCTTGGCGGATGTGTGTTGATTGCCGAGCTATCAACAACATAACTGTCAAGTATCGTCATCCTATACCCAGGCTGGATGACATGTTGGATGAGCTTCACGGTGCCACAAACTTCACCAAGATTGATCTGAGGAGTGGCTACCATCAAATCCGAATGAGAGAAGGCGATGAGTGGAAGACCGCCTTCAAGACCAAATTTGGCCTCTACGAGTGGCTTGTTATGCCATTTGGACTTACTAATGCCCCCTCTACTTTTATGAGGCTTATGAACCATGTCTTGAGGAAGTTTATAGGGAGGTTTGTTGTAGTTTATTTCGATGACATTCTGGTTTACAGCAGGTCCCTAGAGGAGCATGAGCAACATCTCAGGGAAGTACTCGTTACTCTTAGTATACAACGACTATATGCTAATTTGAAGAAGTGTGATTTTTGCACTGATAGAGTTATATTTCTTGGTTTTGTAGTGAGCTCCCAGGGATTACAGGTGGACGAGGAAAAGATCAAAGCCATTCAGGAATGGCCGACACCCATGACCAGCAGCCAGGTACGCAGTTTCCACGGGTTAGCAAGCTTCTATAGGCGCTTTGTGAAGGATTTCAGCACCATTGCTGCACCGCTGACTGAGGTAACTAAGAAGCATTCAACGTTTGTTTGGAAGGAGGCTCAAGAAAGGGCGTTTGAGGAGCTAAAACGCAGATTGACCGAGGCACCTTTGCTTGTGCTTCCCGACTTCACTAGACCGTTCGAAGTGGAATGCGATGCCTCCGGAGTTGGCATTGGAGGAGTCCTCATGCAAGAAGGAAAACAGGTTAATCATCTGGACAACAACCGACACCTCCGGTCCCTGAATTTAAAGGTGCATTGACGCGCTCGAGAGCTAAGGAAGTCCAACAAGAGCTAGACAAGTTAGTAGCGTTCTTCAGTTCCAAGGAGTTGAATACAGACGAAGAACCACCATTGAAGACTGTTCTAATGATCGAGGTTCGAGAACGAGCAGAGGACGACAGCGAAGAACCGCGACCGCGGCTGGAAACCGCGCCCGCGGCTCCATAACAGCGTCCGCGGCCAGGAGGTAAGAACCGCGCCCGCGGCTCCATAACCGCACCCGCAGCCAGGAGGCAAGAACCGCGCCCGCGGCTCTATAACCGCACCCGCGGCCAGGATCTCGGCGAAGTGTCTCAGAAACATTATTTTCGGATATTATTTGTTTTCGGATTATTATTTTAGGATTTACTTTTATTGTTTATTTCTTTAGTCGGCATCCTTATGAACCCTATATAAGGCTGCCTTAGTTATTGTTTTGCCCCCCCCCCCAGACTTTGATATTGAATATAACGTTTATCGTTTTTCCTCCCAAAAGAGAGAGCTTTTGTGAGAAGAGTGCCCCGTGTGCATTGTCGTTCAGTTGGCCCTAGTTGTGCTTGTGTGTGTCAATCTCCTCCATAAGGTTGGTGCTATCGGGACTCCATAGAGCAACCTCCAGGTGCCTTGACCCACCAAAGTCATTGTGTTTGGTTGTAATCATCCGTTGGGGTTTCTTCATCATTCGGTATGGTTCTTGTTCTTAAGTTCAAGGGTTTTATCGTTGTTTGATTTGGTTCCAATTGGCCTATCATTCGAATTATCCTTCTTTCATCTCATTCTAATTCCGCCTTTCTTCTCTGTTCGAGTTCCTATTCGAGTTTGGTGTCTAGGTCGGCAACTGCGGCTTATCCCCGCATCAATCAGTTACAACCTTTTTCGGAAGGACTGTCATTACATTCATTTTGATCAGCCCATCCTTCACATAACCCTTCCCCACATATATCCCATTCTTAGAAAGAACTAACTTATCAGACACAAACTTGACACAAAACCCATTCTTGTTGAGAAGAGTCCCCGAGATCAGATTCTTTCGAATGTCTGGCACATGAAGCACATTGTTGAGAGTCAGCTCCTTCTCAGAAGTCACCTTGAGCACGATCTTCCCAATACCTTCAACCTTTGATGTCGCAGAGTTTCCCATGAAGAGCTTCTCCTCTGTTCGGCTTTTCTGATAAGTGTTAAACAATCCCTTATCCGAGCATATGTGTCTAGTGGCACCTGTATCGTACCACCACTCCTTTGGGTTGTTCCCAACCAAATTCACTTCAGTCACCGCACACAGGTCGTCTGCTGTCAGCAGTTTTCAGCTAAATTGGCTTGAGACTTCTTCCCTTTGTCTCTTTTGTTGTCGGGCTTGCTGCGACACTCTTCTGCCTTGTGACCAACCTTATCACACTTGTGGCATTTTCCACTGAACTTCTTTGCTCCTTGCTTCTTGAAGTTTGTGGTGTTTTGAGGTTGAAACTTCTTGTTCTTCCCCTTGTCTCGATGCTCAGCCAGGTTTGCCTTGTTAGAGAGCCCAACTTGATTGGCCCTCTTATTGTTTTCCTCGACTCGAAGCCTCACGATCAAGTCTTCAATCCTCATTTCCTTTTGTTTCAGCAACAAGTAGACCTTGAATTGCTCCCAGGATGGAGGAAGCTTCTCAATGATGGCCCCCACCTGGAAAGCCTCACAGATGGTCATTCCTTCCGAGATCACTTCATGGACGATCAGTTGTAGTTCTTCAACCTGTTCCACGACTGACTTTGAATCTACCATCTTGTAGTTCAGAAACTTTGCTACTGCCGCTTTCTTTGAGCCAGCATCCTGCGTCTTGTACTTCTTTGTCAAAGTATCCCACAATTCCTTAGCGGTATTATGGTTACAGTAGACCTTGTACAACGAGTCAATCATGCGATGAGTAAGATACCCTCTGCATGCATAGTCCCCTTTCGCCCAATCAGATAGAGCGTCAGTGTCATGTGGGGAGAACCTAGGTTTCCCCTCCTTTAAGAACTTGTCCAGACCCAGCATGCTCAGGAAGAACTCCATCTTCTGAGACCATATTTTGAACCTTTTCCCGTCAAATTTTCGGGTAGGATCCCAGCATGGATTGTGTTCGGCATAGTTGTCACATAAGGCCTGTGGGGAACATACAGATGAGGCAACTGAACATCAGACAGATCCATGGGATGATTCGTTTGACCCGGATGACTTGTTTGACCCGGATAGCTCATTTGACCCGGATGACTCATTTGACCCGGATGAAGAGGCACTGGTGGCAGATCCACTTGGGCGACCGGGGGAGTTTCCTTGATCGGACTCTTCTTAGCCGGACTCTCATGACCCGAACTGTTCTGAACTTGAACCCTATCAAGTATCTGAGCCTGATCGAGAGGCATAGTCCCAAACTGAATTCGGGGAGACCCAGTGACCTTTCCAGCGTCAGCAGCAGTTTTCTCATCTCCGTTAGTCATTGTATCTGTTCAATAAGACAAACAAATATTAGTATGAGTTAGAAGTAACTCTGCAAAACAGATTTCAAAAATCTGAAAAAACACAGTTTTCTGCAAAACTGTAAACGCAGAAACCAGAAATCTGTGAACTTTAAATGCAGAAACCAGCAATCTGCAAACTGTAAAAATTACAGAACCAGAATCTGCAAATCTGTTAAACTCAGAACCAGTAATTCACGAATCTGTAAACACAGAATCTGTAAACCAGTAAAAATTCCAGAAAATCACGAATCTGTAAAACAGAACTGAATTTCTGCAAACTGTAAAAAATTCCAGAAATCACGAAAATGTAAAACAGAACTGAATTCCTGCGAACTGTAAAAAATTCCAGAAATCACGAATCTGTAAAACAGAACTGAATTCCTGCGAACATTAAAACACAGAATTCCAGAAATCACAAATCTGTAAAACAGAACTGAATTCCTGCGAACTATAAAAAATTCCAGAAATCCTGAATCTGTAAAACAGATCTGAAAACTGCGAACTGTAAAACACAGATTCTGCAAACTGTAAATACAGAATCAGAAATCAGTGAATTGTAAACACAGTTTTTCGGTTCTGTAATACAACAGCAACCTCAGAATTGTAAAGATTAATTTTTCGTTTTTACTCGAATCTGAACACAGATCCGAAACTGTATGCAGTACAGACAATTTTCTTCGGGATTTAACTTTATGTTCCTTTAAAACTCAAACAGATTGTTAGCGACAGGATAAAATTGTACAGAATTAAGATTGTAGGACCTGTATTCCGCAGAATAACAATCTGTAAAGAATTAAAACGAAGAACAAAATTAAGAAAGAATTATACCGAAGCGTTCTTGACGAAACTATTGCGTAGAGTCGAGATTAGATCTCTTTCCTTAATTCTGTAACGCCCCGTATATGTGACGGTTACCGGCGTTGAGAATCCCAGGATACAACTACGATCACTTCTGGTTTGCACAATAAAAAAACAGAAGCCAACGAACCAGTATGGAGATAGTGGAGGCAGATGTGGGGAAGTGGAAAAAATCATGGAAGCAGTTGCGCTGACTCAGTTGGGCGTCCCCAACGAGGCAGTCCAAAATCTGAAAGCCCAAAACCTCCAGATCCAGCCCACTTCCCCAAGACCACGGGCCACGGACCGGACGGACGGACGGACCGCGCGAGGGCCCCCCGTGTCCTCTCTCCATACCTCTCCCAAGGGCTTACCAAGGGTATGGGGTTTGGGATATATAAACCCTTCATATTCCCACACCAATTTTCGATGTGGGACAAAACCCATATCAAAATTCAGCTCCAAAATTGTTCTTTGAACTTAGTCAAGCAACTAACTTTGAGCCTTCATTTCTCATTCAAACGGAACCCGATTTTGACGTGTGAGTACACTACGGCGTAGTGCTCGCGGAGACGAAACCAACGCTCCCATAATACAGCACAACCGGTGACCGCAGCCCACCGGAAAATTGCCCGGAAGTCAGTCACAAATCAGTTCCAACACAACATGGCATCACAAAATGGGTCACCCATCCGCTACAACTTTCAAATCCATTCTACCACATCTTCTGCTGAGCATTGAAGATTTCCAACAAGCTGACTGTTCGGCTTGTCAACTAAATAAAAGTCACAACTCCATTTTCACAACTCTACTCTTCGTTCCAATTATTGTCTTGAAATAATTTTTTCGGATGTATGGACTTCTCCTATCTATTCTTATGATGGTTATAAATATTACTCCCTCTGTCCCATATTGATAGTCCCATTTGCTTTTGACACATATGCCGAGACACGTTTTGTATCGTAAATATCTCTAATTATATGTTAATAAAAATTATAATTTTTTAATATTGTTAAAGTACTCATTAAGACGAATCAAATAAGACCCCATATGACTATGTTCTATTGTATATATTGGAAGAAATCTACAAGATTCTCTCGGTTCTTGAATAGTGTACAAAAATCAAATGGGACTATCAATATGGGACAGAGGGAGTATGTTATTTTTGTTGATGATCACTTTTCACGATACACATGGCTTTATCCACTCAAACGAAAATCTGATGTCCAAAACACATTCATTAAATTTCACTCACTCGTCGAAAATTACTTCAACAAAAAGATCAAAATATTCTATTATGATAATGGAGGAGAATTGATTGCTTTACAAAATTATCTAAGTCAAAAAGGAATTAGCCACTTTACCTCCCCACCCCCACACTGGAGAACACAATGGCATCTCTGAACGAAAGCATGGGCACATTGTTGAAACAAGTTTATCGCTTTTAACCCACTCGGGGATGCCTCTCGATTTCTGGCCTCATGCCCTCCTCACTGAGGTTTATTTAATTAATCGCTTACCCACCTCCACTCTTAAAAATAACTCACCCTAAAAAGTCCACACAGCCCAAGATTGGGTTACCCTATCTCTCTCTGCCTATTCTAACCACGCCCCGACCCGCCTCCACTCCTCAAATTTGGGCCTCATCCATCAACAACACTCAACATAACCTCTCCCACCAACCTAAATCAAACGGCCCCTCTCTTCTCTCCACCTCACCCGGTCCACTAACTTCAAGTTCTCCATCACAATCACCCACCACTTCCCACATCTCGTCAAAATCTCATATCCTCACCCTCCACCCACTCAAACCATGCCTGACAGAGGCTTAGTCACACGATCCATCAACAATATTTTCAAACCAATCGAGAAACTCAACCTCTCCGCCACACTCCAATCCAATGAACCTCCAACTTTCACGAGACTTTTAGTCCTGCTGTCAAGCCTGTCACCATCCGTGTCGTCCTCACCTTAGCCATCTCCAACGGTTCGCGCCTCCGTCAATTGGATATCAATAATGCCTTCGTGCAAGGCCACCTCCATGAAGAAGTCTTTGTCGCTCAGCCACCCGGCTTTGCTGATCCATCTCATCCACATCATGTATGTCGTCTCAACAAGGCACTATACGGTCTTCGACAGGCCCCGAGAGCATGGTACACCGAACTCAAAACATTCCTCCTGCAAGTCGGTTTCGTCAATTCTGTGGCTGATGCTTCACTGTACATCTACTCCAACGGCCAAACCTTTTTGCTGCTCTTGGTCTACGTCGACGACATCATCGTAACCGGCAACATCGATGCTTCAGTGTCATCCCTTGTCCATCGCCTGGCTACTCGTTTCTCCTTGAAAGATCTCGGCTCACTATCCTACTTCCTAGGTGTCGAGGTCATCCCACAATCTGGCGGAATCTTCTTGTCTCAGCAGAAATATATATATCACAGATATCCTAGTCAAAGAAAACATGGATGACACACGGCCCGTCTCCACCCCACTCTCTGCAAGTATTCCTCTTCTTCGTGATGTTGGCGAGCCGCTCCCGTCTCCCACTGACTATCGAAGCATAGTTGGTTCTCTGCAGTACCTAAGCCTCACAAGACCAGACGTTGCATTGTCTGTTAACAAGCTCTCTCAGTTCATGCATCGGCCCACCTCAGATCATTGGGCAGCCCTCAAAAGATTGCTTCGTTACCTAGCAGGAACACGAGATAAAGGCATCAGAATCTGGCCGGGACGATTGACTTCTCTCCATGCCTTCTCTGATGCCGACTGGGCCGGCGATTGGGATGACTTCGTGTCCACCACAGGTTACATAATCTATCTTGGCTCTACTCCCATATCCTGGAGCTCTAGGAAACAAAAGGCAGTTGCTCGTTCATCAACCGAGGCAGAGTATCGAGCCCTTGGAGACACCGCTTCTGACGTATTATGGCTTCTCTCTTTGTTCAAGGAACTCTGCATTTCCATACCTCAACCGGCTATATACTGTGACAATATGTGGGCGACTTTCCTTTCATCCAATCCGGTGTTTCATTCTCGGATGAAACACATTGCCATTGCCTATCACTTTGTTCGAGAAAACGTTCAACGTGGCACCTTTAGAGTCATCCATGTCTTTACCAACGATCAACTTGCTGATGTGCTTAGCAAACCGCTTCTCCGTCCTCAGTTTGATGCAATTGTTTCGAAGCTTGGACTATTCAGACGATCGTCAAGCTCGAGGGGGCATATTGAAGTAAAGAACAAGTCAACATAAGCCGTTCTAGTAATTAGTTTAAGCTGCTATTATTTTGCTAATAATGCACTACTGATAGTGCGAGTAAGTCGTGGCCTAGGCTGAATGTTAGTGGCCTTATTGTTAAGAGATATTTTAGGAACTGATAGTAATCTTAATCTTCCTAAATGAATAAACACATCTTTTAACAGTATCTTCCATAATCTTATAATCAATACATAGATAATTTTACTCCAATTGAAGTATCAACAAAAACATATATATGGATGAAATAATGGAAACAAAAGATTGTGGTGATGTTGGTGATTGGAAGAAACGTTGTATATTATTCAATCTTATCTATATAAAGATTGGTTATCCAATGCCAAAATTGAATGAAATTGGTACCTCATAAATGTTGCTCTCTCCATTGATAAATTTAGGATTTCACTAAATAAATTTACATCAACCATTTTTTCTAATTTAAAAAGATGTCCAAAAGATCAAAACGAAGCGTTTTGCTAAAAAATTAAACACCCTCCTTTTTTTTCTTTCATTAGATCTGTGGTAAAACTGTACAACGGTTAAAATTTTCCAAACTAGAGATTCAATTGTTTTAAATTTTAAATAAAAATGTGATATACTGATTATACTCCTCTAGTTTAGTATCATATAAGTAGTTAGCTTTTTATTATTTTTTTTTAAATTCAATTTACACAACGGTAATTAATTACTAAGTAATTAATAGAATTACATGAAGTTGGTTTGAGTTTATTTTTCATGTAATATAACGTAAGTCATTTTAGCCTTTTAATTTTATACACAAACTACACTAGGTCTCGCGCCATGCGCGGGTTTATATAACTCGATATAGTGAATTAGTAATAAGGAGTATTATGTTATATAAAATTTTATATGAAAATAAGTTTATATCTTAAAATGATATTGATATATAATTAAGTTTTTACATTTTAAATATAATAAACAACGAATATACATGAATTTTTAATACCAAAAATCTTATTTGATCAAATTATCATGGGTCAATTTTTAACAAATTTAAATAAATTGATTTCAACATATATAAATATATATAATTGAAAACACTACAATAACACAAAAATATAATTATTTCTCTTATTTATTAAGAAATCAATCTTTTTGTGATACGTCATATCATAAAAATAAAATATATATTTGTAAAATAAAATAATAGGATATTGGGAGGTCAAAATCTAGAAAATTAACACATAAAAATCTTTTTGTAATCTGAAAGATCTTAAGCAATCTTTTTGTAATATTTTTGCACACGATTTTCCAAATTTAATTAATTGTTTTTGAGAAAATTATAATAAATTATAAAAAATCGTGACCAATGAAATAACGACAGGTGGATGGCCTGAATGAAGAGTATGTCACGTGACATAGCTAGAATTGAAGAAATGTAATTTGCTTTAGTTGTTATATAGAGATTTTTTCTATTTTATTCTTGAATTTTGGTAAGAAGAGTAAGAGGTGTGTTAAAAAGAGAAACATGATTATTAAAAATGTAAGGAAACTAAATGTAATTTTTACATACAGAGTTTTTATATTTTTAATATCTATCAAACCCACTAAATATCGGTAATATTAGAGAAAAAGAATAACTTTTATATGATATTTCTATGTACAAGATATTTATTTGATACAAGAATAAAAAGTAGAAGAATATTTATTATTGATTTTACCACAAAAAATTTAATTAATTTAAAATTTAAATGTGGGTTAATATTATATTGAATATGTTTAAATCAAATTGATAATACTCAAGAAAAAGAGAACATAATTTATAATCTTAATTCTAATACGAGCCCCCACCGTAGAAATTTTCTAGATCCGCCACTGTCGATAACCCCCAATTCCTCGATCCCTACTCTCCCTTTCAAATTCACCGATCAACCTCAATTTTGACTGTGGTAATTTTCTTCTTACATAGATGAATCTAAATGATGTCTACTTGTCTTTTCTCCCCCTCGCGCACATACTTGACCGTATGATTGTGGGGAAAAATCCCGCACTCGGAAAATTTTAACTGGCACCCCAAACCTTTTTTTTAAAACCCGGTTCAGTTTTGGGCGCAACTAGAATGCGCCCAAAACTAGATCGAATTTTTGAGCATTTTGAAGGCAATAATAAAAAGAAATTCCATGGCAATCACTCTTGTACACATGAAATTCAATGCCTTAACATCACTCAATGTTGTATGCTTTCATTGACTCTTTTTTTTTTCATGACCTCTTGTAATTAAGATTAGTCAAATTAATTTGAGTTTCTGATTTCAAAAACTGAATTATGTGCTATCAGTTTGTGTTTTCAGATCGAATATAAATATAAAATGCAAAGAAAGATGTTTGGACAAGAAGGTTGTGATCACATGAGATGGGTTGCTAACATTGTTGTTGGATTAGATATTGGTGTTCCAAGGTTAATGTGCAAGGAAGATGACTCTCTTGATCCCTTTATAAGTTCCAGTGTTCTTGTTGACAATCTTAATTCTTTTCAAAATAAATTTTATAATAATTAATGATCTTATTGTGACAGATTAATATACTTGCAACGACTTTTACTGTTATGTGTTTACTAAAACAGACCTTACAAACCTCTCATGTGGACAGAGGTTTGGAGTGGATGGTATGATTTTGCAGTAATTGACTTTATCAATCGATTAATAAAGTAAAAAGTAAAAAGCCAGATCAATAACTTTTTTCAAAGGTACACATGAAGGCTTTAGTAAATTATACTCCCTCCGTCCCAAAATATGAGTCCCGTTTTCCTTTTTAGGCGTCCCGAAATGTTAGTCCCATTTCTATTTTTGTCCATAAACTTCTTCCAATTATACCCTTACTCATATTATTTTAATATTTTACATTCATCATTTCCAATGCACTTATGTACTTTTCATTTGTAAACTCTTCTCCCATTGGTTAATGAATTATTTTAATATTTTACATTCATCATTTTCAATGCACTTATGTACGTTAAAGCATTTGCCTTAATCCAAGATATTTTTGTACAATGAGACTCATATTTTGGGACGGATGGAGTATATATATATACAAATAATATGCAGGTTTACAGAGTTTAGAGGACCGACTTACCAAAGAATCTAAATTCCCTATATTCAATTCATGTATCATGTGTCTTTGTAAAAGGATTTAACTTTTGCAATTACTAAATTTATACAAAGAGGGAGATCTGTTGTGAACTATATGGTATGCATTTTTTCCTCTTTCAATTTCTTTGTGCTTGAAGTGTTTACTTTTTACTTATCCTAAACTACATTTTTCGTCATTAGTACCAAACTTTGAGACCTTATCGGAGGCCGTTTGCATCTAATTTTAGTAATTGTAAACAATATTACATATTGCAATATGCTAGCATGTTGTTTTCAAACATTTACACTCAGTTTCCAACAAGCATGATAATTTAGTAAACACGTCAAAAATGTATACAATGGGGAAATGACATTTAATAACTGGTCCTCGAGTTTATTCAATTGTAATGAGTTATAGACAGAAAAATAGATCATATATTCACCAACTTGGCTATTAATAAATCAAAATAGATTACCTTATTTATTTTATATACCAAAATCTGTGGAGTTGGTAATAATACTGCAAACAAGACTTGAACAAAAATTTAGCATATAGAGCATTGAAGAAATTGCATACGCAAATAACATATATTTAAAAACTTATGTCCTGTACATTACAAGAATATTAAAAATCATATTTTTAAAAACTTATGTCCCGTATATTACAATAATATTACAAAATGATATAACAATTTGGCGAATTGAGAGAAGAGGTACAAATCATCAAACTCATTTGATTATATGATATAATATCATTTCAATATCTATTATGAAACATTTAAGAAATTATAATTACGCAAGACCCGTACGCGGGTTTCAGTTTGTTGATTTAAGCCCTAATAAAATAGGAACACCAATACACGAGCTAATTGTTTGGCAAAAAAAAAAGCACCCGAGCTAATTAGGTAATGTGATGATTTTAAAGGGAGAGACGAATTCATAGGTAGTTGTGTGTCAATTTCTAAAATGATTAATAAAACATTCAGGAAAAACATAATCACTAATTAAACTTTATTTTCTTTCTTTTTGATAGAACAAAGATTAGACTCTGCTTTGTCGAGGTTAGATTCTATATCATAAAGGGTTGTGAATATGATTAGCCCAATCTAGTTTTAGTACGCCTATTAAACAACGTTAAATCATATTAAAAACTGTAATTTCTCCGCGCTACGCGCGGAGGCCCGTTTCTAGTATTTATAAATTATTGGATGTTTCTCCTTTCTAAATTAATGGCGTTTAAATTTCTCTCTAATTAATTAACATGTGTGAGAAATCTTTTTTTGTCAGTACGAACCTACTGAGGCTAGACAATACTAAAAGTAGTATACATACCGTTATTCATCCATGAATTACACATCACTTTGTTTACACATGCTAATTCAAAAAGTAGTATACATACCCAGGGGAGTAGCCAAGATTTCAAATCACAGGGGCTAAATTTTGTAGAAATGAAATTCATTTTAATAAATAACATATAAAAAATTATATTTAATATTTTATAATCCTTAATTAAAATTAATTTTAGCTTTATAACTAAATCTATATGAGAAATGAGATTTTTTAACACTTAAATTATGCAGGAATTAAACTTTATTAATAATTTTAGTATAAAAAGGAAAATATAAAGGGCAAATGTAATCAAAATTATGAAAGAGAATTAATTAACATTAATTTGAGCTTTATAACTAAATCTATATGAGAAATGAGATTTTTTAACAATTAAATTATGCAGGAATTAAACTTTATTAATAATTTTAGTATAAAAGAAGAAAATATAAAGGGCAAATCTAATTAAAATTATGAAAGAGGAAAGAGAGACTAAAAAAGGGAGTGGACTGCATGTATTGAGGTTCGAACCAGGTTCAATGGGGGCTATATTACAGATAGTCAACCACTGGGCCAAGCGTTTACTAGTAATCTTCTTCTATGTATTAAGTATATAGCAATCCAGATGGAAGCACCTCTGAGCACTATATGGCTCCGCCACTGTACATGCCGTTATTCATAAAGGCTTGGTCTATATGCACACGTTTTTTTTGCTAAATGCACACTATTCTGTGCGGTAACAATTGCAGTACAGAACTGTGCGTTAACTCTTACCGCACCAGAAGACTCAGGGGCATTGTTGGAATTTTTTCTGAAACCTATACGACGCTGGTGCGGTAAGAATTACCGCACAGATCCGTGCGTTAACAATTACCGCACCAGATTAATCCCAGATTAAGCAAAAAAAAAAACAGATTTTCATTAACTTAAACCCTGTGCGGTAACAATTACCGCACAGGAATTGTATTTTTTTTAATTAATAATTTTTTTTTAAAAAGTATTAAAAAAGTATTAAAATAATATTAAACCTGTGCGGTAAGTGTTACCGCACAGGTTTAATATTATTTTAATACTGTGCGGTAAGTGTTACCGCACAGGTTTAATAATATATTAAACCTGTGCGGTAAGTGTTACCGCACAGGTTTAATAATATATTAAACATGTGCGGTAAGTGTTACCGCACAAAATGGTGCGGTAATTCTTACCGCACCAGGTTACAGCTTTAAAAAAAAAAATTTCCTTCTCCCCGACCTTCTTCCCCCTTTCTGCAAAATTCCGCCGCCGCAAACCCTTATTTTCGCCGCCTACTTCTCTCCCTTTTCCCACCTATTAAACCATCAAAAGCTTCAATCGACGATGGATTCGAGTTGCCCCGACCATGGCGGTTCTTCTGGCCCCCAAAAACCGCCTGAAGTCCTCCCCGCAGAATACCCGCCGTCCTCTCTTCCGTCGACGACGACGACGACGACGACTCCGACGCCATGGCTGGCTGTGGAGGAAGAAGAAGAGGAGGAAGTGGAGGTGCCACTGAGGTACAGTGGTGGTGCCCGGATCCGGCCAAAATCCCGAGCCCGACCCAACCCGATACCCGATGCCCGACCCGACCCGACACCCGATGCCCAACCCGACCCGATACCCGATGCCCGACCCGACCCGATACCAGCAGCCCAACCCGCCCCGATACCCGCACCCGAACCCGCTCTGAGGCCAAGAACCCGAAAGCGACGCGTCCAAAACGTCGGTCCCGGGTACGCCACTCGAGCAAATAGAAGGTTGAATCCACAAACCGGGGCTCAAACCGAGGCGCAACCGGAAGTTTTTTCGACTCCCGTAGATCTACATCAAGTATGTATTTTTATTAAATATTCTATAACTTTTGTAATGTTTTTAAATAGTTTAATTATTTTATTTCGTAACGTTATGAAATTAGTTATTCAATTTCATAACGTTATCAATTTAATAATATTTGATAACGTTATGACATTTTTAAATAAATTTCGTAACGTTATCAATTTATTTAATTTAATTAATTTTTTATTAAATTTATAACGTTATGAAATTAGTTAATTAATTTTTTATTAAATTTATAACGTTATGAAATTAGTTATTTAATTTCATAACGTTATCAATTTATTTAATTTGATTAATTTATTAAATTGATAATGTTATGAAATAAGTTATTCAATTTCATAACGTTATCAATTTAATAATATTTGATAACGTTATGACATTTTTAAATAAATTTCGTAACGTTATCAATTTATTTAATTTAATTAATTTATTTAATTTAATTTATTTATTTAATTTATAACGTTATGAAATTAGTTATTTAATTTCATAACGTTATCAATTTATTTAATTTGATTAATTTATTAAATTGATAATGTTATGAAATTAGTTATTTAATTTCGTAACGTTATGAATTAAGTAATTTATTGCGTAACGTTATGAAATTAAGTAATTTATTGCGTAACGTAATTAAGTAATTTATTGCGTCACGTTATAAAATTATATTATTTGGTAACATTGTGAAATTAATTAATTTATTCGTAACGTTATGAAATTAATGAAATTTTATAACGTTATGAAATATAATAATTTCATAATGTTATGAAATATGACATTCTATATTGTAAAAGTAATGAATTAATTATTTTATGAAATATGACATTGTTCTTCTCTTATTTTGTAACGTTATGAACTATTAGTATATAAAGTATTGAAATTAGGCGAATTATAACGTTAATTTCGTAACGTTATGAACAAAATGTTTAGAAATTAGAGATGATTTTGATTAGGATTGACGTTACAACAACTGTTTGTAACGTTACGACGTCATGGAAAAGACGTTTTTGAATTTGACGTTATTTTTGTAACGCTATGAAAATAACGTTACGCTATAACAACAACATTAGGGGGTGCGAGATACGATGGCCTCTAGTGGTTTTGTTCCGGGGGCTCCTGTTGCTGCAGAGCGTGTTAGGAGGACGCAGATTACAGCGTCCATACGTCAGAGTTTTGCTACTGCTCGAGACCAGCTGAATGCTTCTAGTTCGACACCCACTGACGAGGCTCGTGCACTTACAGATACTGGGGCAGTTAGGGATTGTGGTCTGGATGTTGATCCGTGTGCTGATGATGAGGGTTACAGTGAGAGTGAGGAGGAGGGTATGGACGTCGATGATACAGCTGCTGATTTGGATGATGATATGCTGGGAGACGGTGAGGGTTTAGGTACAGATTATATTGTATCTCATCTCGAGATACCGACAGATCAGCTTAGGAGAGACGACCCTCCTATTATTTCAGAGGATCATGCTGGTATGGGGCCTTCATCGCCAGCTCCTACAGATTTAGGTCCTTCGTCTCCTACGCCAGATGTACCACCTCCCCCGACTGATGATGTACCGCATCCGGCTGCTGCACCTCATGTACCACCTCCTGCTGTACCTTGGATGCCCGGAGGTCCTTTTACAAAGGAGTTGCTGAAGAGTTATGAGACGCACATCGCCAGGGCTATTTATGAGCTTACAGTTGTTGATCCTCCCGCACCTGTGATTCCAGCTGGCCCCCGTCCTCTTCCTCCATTTATACAGAGACAGCGAGGAGGCCGAGGAGCTCAGGCAGATGATGATGTTGCTGATGCAGACGCTGCTGATCCTCCAGCACGAGGTGGACGCGCTCCACGCGGAGGACGAGGACGAGGACGTGGACGTGGACGTGGACGTGCTGCAGATCATGCTGATTTTCCACAGCCTGCTGATCTTCCAGAAGGCGAAGCTCCTCTTGATTTGGTATGTATTTGAACTATAATGTTCATATGTGAAATATGAACGACATTCTGTAGAAGTAACTGTGTTAATTTTTTACTTTTTTTCCAGACACGGAAGGTCGTCAAGGTTCACTTCCACACCGCCTACTGCACTCCACTAGAGGCATTTAGGAGACCTGGTCCAGATTCGTGGTTTCAGCTTGCAGAGCGATCTGGATTGACTGATCTACGCTATATCGGGTCCGGTCCTGTCGATCATGTGTTGGTTTCTGCTTTCGTCGAGAGATGGCAACCAGAAACCAACACATTTCATTTGCCATTTGGAGAGATTGGTCCTACACTTCACGATGTGGTTGAGATCTTGTCGCTGCCTATACATGGCAGGAGTTGTAGCTCAGTTTTGAGCAGGGAGGAGATCTTCACTTTTGCTGCTGAGATGCTTCACGTAGAGGAGGCACTGGTGAAGACTTGGTATAGGGATGGAGGCATTCCTTTGGGTTATCTTCAGCAGAGATTGAAGGATATGATGCGGATGGAGGATGGACAGAGAGATGAGAGCCTGATTGCGTCTATGTACTTACTGTTGCTTCTCGGCACTACAGTTCTAGTGGACAAGTCGACTACAGCAGTCAAGCACTGGTGGTTAGTTCTTTTGGCCGACCACGACAGCACTGGCCGATATGCTTGGGGAGCTGGAGTGTTAGCTCATCTGTATCGCAACCTTGGACAGGCGTCGAGGCGATTGGCTATGGGGATGGGGAGTTCTGGCATTCTTTTGCGGGTTAGTACGTAAACAACTATACGATTGGCTATGTTTAGGAAGTCGAGTTCTAATTATCCTTTTTTTGCAGTCGTGGATCTGGGCATATTTTCCACATTTTCGTGGACATTTTGTGACAGATCCACTTTCTATGGACCACGCCGCAGCTGCTATGAGGGAGGGCAGAGAGGTGCCACAGGGGAAGAGCACGGATCGTTTGGTTGCCATTCGTGGCATGCTTGACCGTGTTCGTTATGAGGAGGTAAGATTTTAAGAATGTATGCTTTCGTTATATTGTGTGAATGTAAACTATACTAACTGTTTTGTAATGTTTTGTTGCAGGTTAATTGGTTTCCCTTTGCAAATGTGGATTTCAGACTTCCGCAGTACGCTCCGTCTTTGTTTGAGGGCATTCTCCGTTGTCTGGACATCGAGGAGCTCTATCAGCCAGGGCGCCTGCTGCGACAGTTTGGACATGTGCAGGGTATCCCAGATCCTCCCCCAGAGCCCATCCAGGTGACACGTAACAACAGGCTGACGCATTATTCAGTTCACTTTGCCGAGGATCTGCTTGGTGTGTGGGATCAGGACCCCAGGCCTTTGTTACAGATTCGGGAGCCACGAGCGACGTACTATTGGGCAGTCACAGATGATTATCTCGATTGGTATGATCGAGTTTCTCATCCTCTGGTGGATCCCAGATCACGTAGACTCGATCGTCCAGTTGGTCCGCTGCGTATTCCACCTTCGGTTGACAGTTTTGCGGTACGATTATAAATTTTATTAGTCATATTCATTCAATTAGTATATTTGATAGTAATGTTTTGATATGTTGTTAATATAGCGGACCCAGCTAGTGACTTGTGAGATTCGAGCTTTCTTGGAGACACCACCAGAGAGGAGGCCTGCAGATATCGATGAGTTCATGAGGCGTCTCCTTGGAGTTTTGACTGACGAGGCTCCACCGATGGCTCCAGCTCCGGTTCGTCAATCTCAGCTTGTTCGGCATTCAATCCACGAGGAAGGGCAAGGTAGTGGGCAACGTAGTGGGAATGAGGGTCGTGACTTGGAGTGATGTATAGTTTGTTTGGATACTATGTTTTGGTAATGTTTGGTTCACTTTTGCTTATTTATTTTGGGCTTTTCTTAAAAACGCGAGAAAATGGTCACAATCGCAAATAATAATTAAAAACTACTAAACGTCAAATATTGATAAATGGTTCAAAACGTCTCGAAACGTCTAAGAAACTCGACTTTTTTGAAAAAGGCGAAAAACGACCAAGTACGTCAAATATTAATAAAAATGGTTCAAAACGTGTCGAAACGTCTAAGAAACGGAAAAAATCGACTCAAAACGATATAAAACAAGCCAAATCGAAATATGGAGGATTTCCGAACAAGTTGTAAAAAACTGTAAAAATGTGGCCAAAATGATGGCATAATATGGCCAAAATGAACAAACCTTAGCGAAACTCGACTTTTTTGAAAAAGGCGAAAAACGACCAAGTACGTCAAATATTAATAAAAATGGTTGAAACGTGTCGAAACGTCTAAGAAACGGAAAAAATCGACTCAAAACGATATAAAACAAGCGAAATCGAAATATGGAGGATTTCCGAACAAGTTGTAAAAAACTGTAAAAATGTGGCCAAAATGATGGCATAATATGGCCAAATTGAGCAAAGCTTAGCAAAACTTGAGTTTTTTGAAAAAGGCGAAAAACGACCAAGTACGTCAAATATTGATAAAAATGGTTAAAAACGTCTCGAAACGAAAAAATTCGACTCAAAACGATATAAAACAAGCCAAAACGAAATATGGATAATGGATAATGGATAATGGATAGTGGATAATGGATAATGGATAGTGGATAATGGATAATGGATAGTGGGTAATGGATAATGGATGTCATATGTGTACAGTTTGGGCCCATATCGTTTTAACGCCTTGAAACGATGAAAATCGAAATTTTGAAATTGTAACATGACAACAGATACGGCGAATAGTTATTTTCATTTTTCGGAATCGAAAAATTATTATTGAAAACGTCAACGGGCCTAATAAGGCCTAATGAAATTTGAATGAGGCCCAAACACAAAAAACGACAAAAAATGACATAAAACGTAAAAGTCAAGAAATGTAACATTAATATTTGAGCATTACCAATCAAACGCTATCGTTTTTATAAGAAATTAACAACTTTAACACTTAGAAGTATGTAAACGAAGACTTTCACCTGTATGCTACTACTCTCAAGTATATAAGTTGTATAGTTATACTCATATGTATGTGATACCACTTCGTTACTAAAATGAACTTCATATAATGTGTTTATTTCATCATATAACATTAGTTTAACACTTATTTGTTATCGTTTGACTCAACTGACCTCGTATTTCATTAGTATAATATGATTTTTTATCATATAACTCTTCGTAATCTCATATTACATTAGTAAAACTTGATAAAATTATTCACAAAACTCTCAATAACGACATATTTCAGTAGTATAACATTACTTTGGGTCATAAAACTTTTTATAATATCAAATAGTATAAGAAAACAACATAAAAAATAAATTTTTATGTAATTAGGGTTGGTACTACAACAGTTACCGCACCAACCCTAATACCCTAAACCCTACAAACACCAGAAACATTTGATTCTGGGTAAAAGGGCTGGTGCGTTAACAGAAGATGTGGAAGACTCCAGTCAAGCGGCACAGTTGGATACAAACCGTGCAGGATTGCTTCAAACCGTGCAGATCAGCAGAAGATGTGGAAGACGTCCAGTTAAGCGGAACGGTTTGCTTCAAACCGTTCCGATTTGTTACAAACCGTGCGGAAACGCTGTTAATGTGTCTTTTCTGTTGGATCTTGACGAAGTTCTGTTATCAGTTGTGCGTTTATTGCTAACGCACCACCATATTTTGCTTCAGTGTGTTACAGCTACCACACAGCTGTAAGTCACCTTTGGATGACCGAATTACGTTATTGGGCCTTTGTTGTTGTGGACCTTTTGTCTACATCGGCCCAAATCTAAGTTACCCTAGTAAAACCTCGGCTATAAATTCACTGCCTCAGTGAACCCTATTATCTCATTCTCACTGCGTCGTAAAATAATTAGGTTTCAAGTTCTTACTCTGTATTTCAATTAAAAGTCTCATTTTTTACTGATTTCGTTAGATATCTTCATTGTTTCTAACATGTTTTCTTACTTTTTATTACAGATTCAAACAACCATGGCATCATCTTCATCCTCCCCAGTTCCAGCAGAAGGCAGTGAGATCCAGTGCCCGAGTAGAAGGTGCTCAAGAACAATCAAGGTGTTCACTGGTAATGACAAGAACAATCCCCATACGTATGGACGAAGGTATACCACATGTCAGTGTAACTACATGATCGTGTATCTTGAGCCAGAATACGACAGTCATCATCTCCGAGTCATTGCAAAACTGTTGAAGGAAATAGCTGACCAGCAGTTGAAGCTGGTATATTTTCACCAGGCTAAGAGTATTGAAGCAGCCAAACACTGGATACAACAGAGGTTTCCCAATGACCCTGTTCCTAGTTTTTATGACAGTGACTCCGATTAGGGATATGGGTATCAAATCAGTGAATCTCCGTTAAGTTTGTGTTTAGTTTAAATTTCAAGAATGAGTATGTTGTCTTTCCTTAATGAGTATGTTGTCTTTCCTTAATGAGTTTGTTGTCTTTCCTTAATGAGTCTGTTGTCTTTCCTTAATGAGTCTGTTGTCTTTTTAATTTATGCTGAGTGTGTTGTAGTTTATGGATTCACTGATTTCACTTCACTGTTTCACCTACCTCATCTAACTCTACTGAAAACACTATTTAAAGCAAACAAGACAAGTCATTACATATTTCAAAGCAGACAAGACAAGTCATTACATATTATAAATCAATTCCAATCGAAGTCTAAAGATCAAGGCTACTAAACTATTACAAATCAAGTCATGTAGTCCATACGCTTTCCAGCAGTGAAGCGGTATTGTCGAAACAAGTCCACTTGGCCAGCATATATCCCTTCCCACCACTTGATGTTGTCATCTGCAAATCTTCTCCACGAACCGGAACAACGTGGCAATGGTGCCCCATCACGGAGCCAAACCTAGATATACAAAGAAAATTAATCAATAAGTATAAATGATTTCGACGTTTCATGACGCTTGTTTAGATTACCACAGATTCTTACCGGTATCCAGTGATTACTGCATCCGACAAGAGCTATCCCAAAAATCTTCTGTGGAGGACCAGGGCTCACTGTAGACTGCCTTATTGGCAAGCATAAACACGGCGCATCCCAGGATAGTTGCACTAAACCAACATTATACACTGTGGCAAACACCAAACCCATAAATGGCATGTCCATCCAAAATGGTCTCTCACAAGGACTTCTCATGTAGTTAACTTGAGCAATAAGATCATCCCATGTTCCTACCCGTAGTCCACGTCGTATGGGCTCCCATGTCTCTTTGTTTCCAAGAAGCTCCGCTGCCAACGCAGCACGGATCATACGATATTGACTCTGTTGCATACCCGTAAGTAGAGCCATTGACCGATACCCACAATGTCCGTCTGAACGCACATCTTTCACAGAAGTCATGTAGGAAAGCCAAAAGTAGTCAATATTTTTCACCCCCATATAACTTATGGCTTCTTCAATCTCTTCTTCATCTTCTCCTTCCTCTGTTTCGTTTCGATCTGGATAGCAAGCTCTTAGGGGCACGGCATTCATGTCTTCGTCTTCTAAATCGATGGTCTCTGAAAACAATGGTTCAGGTTGGGACTGTGATCCGAAGTCGAACGACACTTGACTTGCTTGCTTTTTAGGACAAGTTGGTCGTTCACTTTGCCTATTTGCCTTCTCCTTTGCGACTTTTTGCGCATTCTCAGTATTTGTTAAGTCTTCTCTAACGTACTCGTGGTAACTCTTTTCCCTCTTTTCTCTCGGAGGAGAATTCCCATTTCGCTGCTTCTCCTTGTTCTTTGATCCCGGCGGCCTTCCTTTTCCTTTCCTAAACAAGTTTGTTGGCTCTACCAAAGAACTTTGTTCCGGATGCTCCAAGTCAATGTACAACTCACTTAATCTGAATAGAGTTCCATCCCTCAAATCTCCACTTTCCCATTTCGCCCACATTTCATGCATTCTGATCTCCGGAATAGACATTGAACGATTGTCGTCGGGTAAGGACAAATTTATTGCATCATCTTCCCATCTCAGTTCCTTCCAGAAGTCATGAAAATCATCCGGAACAAGAGGTGTCTTTGAAATGATTGCCCTAGCAAGATCGTGTACGCATGGCATCCCAAGACAATCTCGAACCCAATGATCATCACAAACATTTGAATACTCCTCCTTCAATATTTGCTGGTATATTTCCAACAACAACAGAAAACACCTATCTGACACTCGGTAAAATAGCCTTGAAAACAACATTCGAATGCCAGGAGGAAAGGTTGGGTCATCAAAGACCATTTGCCGAGTGGTAAGTGCTTGGTTCATCGTCGCCCTAATCAGGTCCATCTGAACTATGACCGCATGGTGGATCCTCACGATCACTCTGTTGAAGCCTCCTCTACTAGAACCCACAATTTCTTTCAACACCTTATGCATCCCCTCCACCCTAAATAAACACAATTTCTAATCATTAGCATTAATAATATGGTGGTCCAAATTAACAACTAAACAAACAAAGATACCTGTTTGTAGTCCTTGTGTGAAAGTGAAGAGTGTAGTCCGTCCACGCTCTAACTATGAACTCCTTGTACGGAGTAAACCAGTACTTTTCAACGTAACCAACAATGCCCTTCTTCCATGAATCTCTCAGCTTTCTCAACCTCTCTTCGTAGATTTCTTCGGTGCTCGAGCAAAATATCCCCCAACATTGCGTAACAAAGTTCTCCGCCCTTTTAGTATTTTTAATCACTTTTTCTGCGTGTGACTGGATGTTGTGCTTAATGTGCACCCAACACAATAGTTGCTTCACATCAGTGTCTTTGAACACAAGTTTGATTGCTCTCAACAAAGCCTTCTCACAGTCGGTCATTATAGCCTTCGGCATCACTCCCAAATTTCTACACAACTCATGAACGCACATCATCACAAACTTGTAATGCATTACTGTCTCCTGAGCCATGAATGCATATGCGATGTTGAACGTCTTGTGCGTGCAAGTGAAACCAACCATCTCCACTAAAGTCATATCATACCTATTTGTCTTGTATGTGGCGTCCATGATAATCACGTGAGGAAACTTCCTGAACAAACGAATCGACTCCGGGTGAGCGAAAAAAAGGACTTCAACCTCATTCGTCCTCGTGTTCCTCAAAGGTTGACAAAAATACTTGTTCTCTTTCTGAAAATTTAGAGACCACTGAGTAACTGACAATTCACCACGATCTTCAAAATTGATCTTCTGCAAAAAATTGGCAATCTGCTTCATGGATGTCACATTTTGCGGGTCTCTTTTCCTAAGCTGAATAAGTATGTTTTTTGGCGTCTTGCGATCATCCCCCGCTTCCCTTGCTATTTTCTCCTCCTCTTTGCTCATTCTACCCACGAATGAATTCCCATGAAAACTAGTAGGAAGAGTGTGGTTGTGACGACCTTCTACAACATTCACGATCCATTTATAACTATAAGGCCCTTCTTTTATACGAACCCCATATAACTCAAATGTACAACCACATTTCTTCGATTTTCGGTGACGAAGCCTCGGAACCGGCAATTCTGGATTTTTTAAATTCACTTTCGGCCTACCCGATCTAGGTTTTCCAAACCTATCGCATACAAAATCAACGCAATATTTGCTAGATGTACGATGTACCAAAACTATCATTAAATCCCTTGCTCTCTGTTTTGTCCATTCCATCATCTCTTCTTTACTATCCCACATTTGCGCAGTACTAAAATGTGGTCTAAAGTCTTCTTCCTATATTGATTAAACTACATTACTTAGATACGCAATTTTAACTAATTAACCTAAATCTCATGCAATTAAATACAAAATTTAAATTGATAATATACTAACCAAAATCGGTAACGGAGTCCAATCGTCTAATGCAATTGATACATTTGCTTCGCCTTCTTCCTCTTCTTCGTCCACTTCCTCATCGACTTCTTCGTCTTCTTCGTCCACTTCCTCTTCTTCATCGACTTCGTATTCTTCTTCCACGACCCCTGATATCCAATTGTCGTTACCATCATCCTCACTACTCTCATAATTATAAGACATTGTAGTGTGCATTGCAAAACTTCAACAAGATAGCTCAACCTATATATACAACCAAAAAATGCCCGTTGGAATTTTATGCCCGTTGGTGCGTTAACTATTACCGCACCAACGGGCATTTTTTCAAAAAAACCTGTGCGGTAACACTTACCGCACAGGTTTAAAAAAATAGTTACCGAAAAAAATATTAAACCTGTGCGGTAAGTGTTACCGCACAGGTTTAATATTTTTTTAATACTTTTTTAATACTTTTTAAAAAAAAAATATTAATTAAAAAAAATACAATTCTTGTGCGGTAATTGTTACCGCACAGGGTTTAAGTTAATGAAAATCTGTTTTTTTTTTTGCTTAATCTGGGATTAATCTGGTGCGGTAATTGTTAACGCACAGATCTGTGCGGTAATTCTTACCGCACCAGCGTCGTATAGGTTTCAGAAAAAATTCCAACAATGCCCCTGAGTCTTCTGGTGCGGTAAGAGTTAACGCACAGTTCTGTACTGCAATTGTTACCGCACAGAATAGTGTGCATTTAGCAAAAAAAACGTGTGCATATAGACGCAGCCTTCATAAACGATCAAAAATAAAATATTACTCCCTCTGTCCCATAATATAAGGGGCATTTATTTTTAACACATTTGTCGAGACGCGTTTTGTGACGTTAATATCTCTAAATATACGATGACAAAAATTATAATTTTTATATATTATCAAAGTACTCGTTGAGACGAATCAAACAAGATCTCACATGCCTATATTTGTTCCTACACATTAGAAGAAAACAGAAAGATTCTCTTAACTAGTGAATAGTATATGAAAACCAAATGTCCCTTAAATTTTAGGACGGAGGAAGTATCATACATACACGGAACGGAAACATATAAAAAATCTAAAAAAACTAAACAATCACACAAAACAACAAAAGTAAGATTCCTTGCGAAAACATGTAATAATCGACGGAGAAATGCAAGAGATATGTACAGAGAGCATAAGAAACAACAATTTAACACGAAATACACCTGCGCGAAGAGCGGGTTCCCGTTTCTAGTCTTAATATCTTAATATATACTATAAAATTAGGGGTTTCTCAAATTAAACACACTGCATTCAATGTTTTGTTTTTAATTTATCATCTTTTTTCTTTTTTATTTTCCCATTTCTTTCTTACGTTTATGAATATGTCGCCCAAATGAAGATTTTGACCCATCAACACATGACACATGTCTATAATGGATTTGTTTGGAACATATCATCATCTTCTACTCATCAAATTAAACACACTGCATTCAATGCTTTGTTTTTAATTTATCATTTTTTTTCTTTTTTCTTTTCCAATTTCTTTCCTACGTTTACGAATATGTCGCTCAAATGAAGATTTTGACCCATCAACACATGACACATGTCTATAATGGATTCGTATGGAACATATCATCATCTTCTACTCTTTAATTTTGCAACGCCTTATTGTGAAGTTTTATAGGCCACAAAAACCGCGCGTAGCGCTGGCCCCAAAAGTCTAGTATATATAAAAGTTGGACGGCCTTGGACGAAAGTAAATGTAATCGGTACTCATTCAATGCATGAACAAAACCATTATCATATCATCATGAATTTTTAATCCAAAACTCTATACAATTAATATCTATAACTCTTTATATTCTTTAACTCCGTGATATCAAGTTTAGCTAATGAATGCAATAAATTAATAAATTCTTAATACTAAACAATTGTTAATATTCAATAATAAGTAAATATAATTAATAATTTTTAAGTCTATCGATTTATATATTTATATTTATATATATAAAAAAGTTGGTTGGTATTGCCCAAAGTAATGACAATTTAGATTTATTAAATGTCTAATAAAACCATAATTATGAGCTTAATTGGTTGATATTTCTATCATTTTCATCTTTTTTCGTTTTTCGCTCTTCGCTTCCAATCCGTATGGCGATGGAGAACAATCCAAGTACCGTCAACGACTGTGTGATTCTGATACATATAAGAGATATTCTATATTTTATTAAAAATTACTCCAAAAATACATATATGAAAATAACATCTTAAGTATAAAAATATCGACAAAAATAAAACGCGTTCGGCGCGCGGGAAAATAACCTAGTTATGAAGTAATACAAAAGGTTTAGTGCGGATCAAAATTGTCGGTTTGTGACAAACAAATTCTTTTAATTTCCTTTTTCTATAATCTTGTATACAAGTCCGTGCACATAAAATTCGTTCAAAATAGTCGTATGTGTTAAGTTGGTAAAAACAAAACTTATAATAGGTCTTGCGCAGTTAGTGTGTTCGCTAAAGTAAATATACGCGGAGTAAGAGGAAGTGGTAACGGCCGATGGATGTGCTTAAGTATTTACTGACTGAAGCCTTACATCAAGGTGACAGGATTCGAACCTATGGCCCTCTGTACCATCTGTCCCAAAATGTTAGTCTCATGTGATTTCTTGGCACTATTAAAAAAATTGAAAGAATATAGTAGATTTCTTAATAACAATTATGAAAAGGATAGGTCCGTACGTGACGAACCTCCGTAATGGACCTGATCGATTCTTGGTCCATGACGGACCTGAATCTATGCTAAATAATAATTTTACTATATACCAAATAAAATATTTATTAAACTATACTTCATCTGTCTCATAATATAAACTTTACTTCCTCTGTCCCATAATATAATTCTTGTTTTCTTTTTTCACATTTACCGAGACATCTTTTGTATCGTCAATATCTCTAACTATATGTTAATAAAAAATTATAAATTTTTGATATGTTAAAGTATTCATCAAGACGAATCGAATAAGACTTTATATGACTATATTTATTTTTATATGTTAGAAGTTATGCCACAAAACATGTTGAAGTATGAATAATGTAAAAGGTGAAACAAGGATTATAAAAGGAGACGGATGAGAAATTTACTTTCTTATCTCCTAAAAAGTACTTTTCAATGTCAATTTTTAAAAACTTTTTAACATCATTTAATACATTTTATCTCTCTATCATTTGCGGAGTATCTACCAAATAAACCCTAAAAATAAGTTCAGGGACTGCTTTGGAAGAACATATTCTCTCTCCATCCCTATTTGTTTGTCCACTTTGACCACCTTACACTACTCACATGTCGATACAATTTGCTTGATTATTTTCAATCTATGAGAAGAAACATAGTAATATGTGATCTTGTTTGATTCGTCTCAATAAATATTTTAACATCAAGATTTTACAATTTCTAATAATACGTATTTGGAGATATTAACGACGCAAAACTCATATCGACAAACATAAAAAGTACAAAGTGGACAAATAAATAGGGACGAAGGAAGTACTTATGACATGTCTGACATTTTCATTCCTATCCACAGAAGTAGTATTTCTTTTCTTGTGCCTCCTCTTTTTCTTTATCTCTTTGCCCATGCCTATGACATAACTAAAAAGCACGCTCCATGTTCATTCTACAGTCACGAGTCTAGATCTTCACCACGAATTTTATATACCGTCATTTCAAATTTCTAAATACCGTCAACTTTTTTGCATAACGCGAGAGTCTCTCCGTGTAACGCGAGATTAACAAAGATTAACAAAATTTCAAAATGCTAAGCTCGCGTAATCCGCAAAATGGGCATCTTGCGTTACGCGGAACATGCACATCTCACGTTACGCGAGAGATCGAATACGATAAATGTTCTTGAGATTCATTTAATAGATCAAATCAGATAAATGTTGTTGAGATCAAATCCATAACACCTATTTAACCCTACCCTAACAGTCATTTCTATCATCTTTTACCTCCATTAAAACTTATTTTCAAACCTGCAGAACACTCTAAACCCACTAAAACAATGGAATATGAAGAGGAATTCAACAAAGGAAGGAGTGAAGATGATGGTTCATCAACTTATAATGTCAATGAGGTAATGTTCTTACTTAAATTTTGAATTTAAATCTGTTTTGCACCATTAAAAGCTAGAATGAAGTTATTATGTTGTATTTCATGTTAAATGTAGTAGTTGTAAGTGTTAAGGGGATGACTTTTGCATAGAATGTCCAAAAGATTTGTTCTTAAATGTTGTTTTGTTTAGGGTTTAGGATTTTAGAGTTTTTAATATTCAATTTTTAGTTTTGTTTATGTTTATGCTTTTTTGGGTACAATGTTAGTTATTATAGATTATATTAGTGAAATGTTAAAGTATATGATGAGAAATAATGTGTTGAATGGGATTTTTGAGGATTTTCATGTTATTTCCCTTAAATATTGGGTTTAGGTTTAAATGACCCCGTAAAAATCTGTTGGCACATATTTATGCAATTTCCTGCGTTATGCAAGAGTGGTTGTCTTGCGTTACGCGAGGGACCAATTGTGGCATAATGCGGGAAATTGCACATTACATAAACTAAATCTGTTTGTGTGTATTTTGTTGTGTATAGGTGAATTTTTCTTTCTTCACTAGATTGAATGCAATATCTTTGAATGACTACACCTACAAATACAATATAATCATGGTTCCATGCATGTCCGCCACCGTCATTTTATTTAAGGATTGAGTTTGGAGATTATTATCAACCATCTACGTATGAAGTGCCCGTGCCATATACGTATCAAGTGCTCGTGCCATTTACATATGAAGTGCCATGTACATATGAAAATTCATCAAGCTATGATGCGTTTGATTCACAGTTTGCTAACCCGCATATGTTGAGACCGGTTAGAGGAGTTACTATTTCTTCCCGCTTTACGCACTGCATCAAAGTTTCATGATCCCCTATGTGAGGAAGATGAAGTTTCTAAGGATTATTCGAATTTTTTTACAACGGAGCAAGTGTTTTCCTCGAAGGAATTAGGTCACCAATGGGCGTATAAAATTGGAAGGAATTATAAGTTTATGATCTTTAAAGGAAGGAGTAGACCATGTGTTACCGGGACAAAGTGGAAGGATTCAACTCCTTTGGAAGAAAGGGGGAAAGTATGTCCTTAAAAAGTTTCTTTGTGAGGAAAAACACAAAAAGCAAGAAAGTGAGGTGTCCATATGAGTTGAAGCTTATGAAGATGCCCGAAGATTGTTGGAAACTAACTGTTCCACAACCATCATATTGAAGATACTTTGGTCGGAATGAATTTGTTGGGAGGATGACCCCTGATCAGAAGAAAACATGTTGTGAGATGGCACTTTTCTCATTGTTCTCCTAATTAGATTTACACTGAGCTAAACAAGGATTCCTTGAACTGCACCAAGAAGAGACAAGTGTACAATGAGTTAGATTTGATAAGGAAAGAACAAATGGAAGGTAGAACCGGGGTTCAAGAATTCTTCCACAAATGCAAAGAGAACAACCACTTCATGGAGTATAGGTCAAGTGCAAAAAATCCTTCCAAGATAGGTGACTTGTAATTTGCTAGTCCTGAATCAATGAAGCTCTTAAAGGCATTTTCATATGTACTTGTAATGGATTCGACTTATAGCACGAACAAGTAAGTTTCTTGATATTTGTATTTTTATCATTCTGTTTTTTCATTCATTTATAATTTAATATATTTAGTAAACACTTTCACGCGTAACACGTGGATATGTGTCCCACGTTACGCGTGATAACACATTTCCTCAATGTTTCTGGAATTTTCTTGAGAAGATCGTGGGACAAAGTATTTTCACGCGTAACGCGAGAAACACATTGTCGCGTAACGCGAGAAAGTGCATTACAGAGTTCAGCACAATTTTTTGCTTGTTTGTATTTTGGTCACGTACAATGTTCCTTTTCTGGAGATAGTTGGTTTCACTTCTACGTGGAAGAATTTTGTCGTTTTCGGGGTATTTTTAGAGGCGAAGAGTAAGAAAGTTATTTGTGGGATATGGAGCAGCTACAAATGATGTATTTGAGAATATGAGTCTCACCTACTTGCATTGTCACAGACTGTGAGATGACACTTATGAATGCAACATACATGTTATGGCCAAATGCAAAGTTTCTATTATGTAGACAACATGTAAGGAAGAACATAAAGGCCAAAGGAAAGAAAGATATGGGCGCACACGCATTAGAGACTCAAATTTATGTGAAATATTTTGAGGTGTTCAAACAAACCACTAAAGAAGGCTACTACACAGAGTTGAAGATAAATCTGGAATACATTTCTATATTGCAGTTTCACGCGTAACACGAGATTGACTGTGTCGCGTAACACGAGAATTTGCACATTACAAAAGTTGTATTTCAGATTTACAGTTTCTGATATTATGTCAATTTACAATTTTTTTTCGAACATTTTAGAGTTGAAGGAGCACATTCGTGTCTAAAGTCATACTTGATTAGTGGAAAGGGCAGACTAGACACAATTTTCGGTAAATACCAAACAATGGTAGTGAACCAACTTAAGGAGATAGTTGCGTCTTTCACCGAGAGTTTGACAAAGAGCTTCATAGTTGTTGAAGGGGCCGACTTGTTTAAAGTCTTGAAGTTCAAAGTATCTTACAAATGCATAGAAGAATTGCTTAAGGAATACGAGAAATGAGGTTTGTACACGCCTATGTTTTGTAGTTGTGAGATCAAGATTAGAGACGTGTTAATGTGTGTTCATCAGATTGGCCAACATTGGAAGGGGCAAAGACCTCTTTTACCTTTAGAATTGCACCCTTTCTGGAGTACATTGAGTTTGGAAGAGGTTGATGTACCCGGAATACTCGAAGTTAAGAGTAAGGTGACAAGACGTCTTTTTCAGAGTTTCTATGAGGAAACGTTTCCGAACTTGTCAGCCCATGATCAAGAGAAGTGTGCACTATCAGTTTTAGACATTGGGAGAGTAAATACTCCTCTAAAAGAGCCAAAAATTTCAAAGCACACCGGGGGTCGTCCAGTCGGAGCTCCCAACAAAGAGTCAAGATCAACCAAAAGAAGATCGTATGCATGAGAGCACACTAATGAAGAGATGGATGCTACTCGACCAAAAAAAAATGAAGAGATGGATGCTAGAGATTTGGAAGAAACACCTCCTAAAAAGCAAAGAAATGCTTCTAATTCTACAACATTGAAGAAACAACGTATGAGGGCGCTGGTCAAATACAAGACTCAGGTACCTCAATCAATGCGCAACTATGTGAATGGTTGGTTTGAAGTAAATGGAGATGGAAATTGTGGATTTAGATCAATAGCGTATGAGACGAAAGAGAGCCAACACTTATGGAGGAAAATACGAGATTTAACGGTAGCTAAGGTCAAGGATATTTGGCATCTAGTAGAAGGAACTTGAATTGGACCTCAAGAAACCTCAACTTTGGAGAGCGTCGTACACCAACTTACATGGCAAGGACTAGGAATGGCTCCAGAAGATCATTAGCTAGCAACCCCGGATATGGGATGTCTTGTGGCTTCCACATTCAATATAGTTTTCGTAAAGGTGGAAAAAAACACTAACTACACTTTCTTTTCTCTACAACTTCCTACTTGGTATCATCTGGGGTGCACACTTAGGACTATAAGCTTATTATATATTGAGAAGGAGAGAATTTTGTTCCGGTAAGTTTCTAATCTTCTTTTGACTTACTTACTATTACATTTAGAATTTAATATGCAACTTCCTAATGTTGTTGTTTTATTTCAGGTGAGCCTTCAAGATGATAGCCCATTTCCCAACCGTGTTTAGTCCCTGGTAGCGAAACGCATATCCAAATGCTCATTGTTTGCACAATCTAGTGGCACATCGATGTGCTGCTTACCCACCTTAGTTTATAATTTAACGTATTTGACATTATGTTTTATTTACTGACTTTGTAATGTAGTGTTGAATTGGAACTTGTTTTTTCATTTATGAAACAGGAGCAATTAATGTCATACTTAAATTGGATAATATGCAAAATCACGCGTTATGCGAAAACCCCCTCCCTCACGTTACGCGAGATGTGTTGACTGTGCCATTTTTAGTTCCTGGGCGTGCGAAATTACTAAGAGATGCGTTATTTGTATGGATTTCCCGTGTAACACGAGTATGGCATCTCTCGCGTGAAGCGAGAGGTTCTTCTGATTTTCTTCTGCAATGTTTAAAACTTATCATAAATTCAAAGACAATTATACAAACTTATTCGAACACATTTATTTCCTTAACATTCTTCTCTAGTACATCGAACAAATAAAACCTTACTCCAACATAAAATAGTACTACATCGAACAGATTGAACCATACAACATAAAACGGTACTACATCGAACAAATTGAACCTTACAACATAAGACATATAAAATCACTAAACTAGGTTGAACCTCCTCCATACTTCTGAACAAGTGCAGCATTTTCTGCTACAAGTGCAACATTCTCTTCCATGAGTTCAATATTTTTGGCCTCAAGTTTAGTTACATTGTTGTTTAGGCCTATTGTCATTACCCTCATCAGGTCCAGCCCATCCTCAAGCCCACCAACCTTTGAAGAGAGAAACAAGTTATCCTCATTTAGTTGGAGTATAACTTGTCTTGCACGACCTTCGTGTGGAAGATCGATTCAAGCCTTGAAGATGCACCCTCCATATTCATTAGGAGTTTCCCATGACCTATCAGGACATCCCCAATACCTTCTCGTAGTTCACCTTGTCATGACTGAATTGTTCAGTACACATCTGCAAAGTGGGTTGTTTCTCACACCTACACACTCTTTGTCCGGGATCCATTATTGACATGTGAAAGAAAACAAATACAAAAAACTATGAAAATTAATACAGACATTTATTCTGTGTGTAATAACTACAAAAAACTAGTGATTTTTACTCTGTAGGAGATAGAGGCGCAACTGTTTTATGAAATCATTTAGGGTTTTCATGTGGATGTATATATATAGGTGAAGTATATAACGACAATGGGCTTAATTAGGGTTTTAAATCCAAAACATCTTATTAAGTTCTATCTAGCTATATCCAGTTGTATCCAATCATACAACTCTAGGATTAAATATTCAACAGGTAAAACAATCCATCAAACTTAAAAAATCCAAAAAACTTATACAATCCAACAAGATTAAATATCATGTAAGGCCCCAAGCCTTAGAAGCGCTATCCCCATGTCAACGTGGGAACTTTCTAAGAGGTCACACATCCTAAGACTACTCCCACTCTAGCACGCTTAACTTCCTAGTTATTTGTCCTCACTCGAACCAGGAAAATGAAGAGCTCTTGTTGACATGAGTATGAATCTAATCCTTATAAAGGATTACACAAACGGGGTGTTACAATGACCCCACTTAAACCCTTGACGGCCTTGTCAAGGCCCGCCAAGCCAAAAGATCAACCTCTGGGTCGAGCGACTCCACTAAGGCTAAGCCCACTCGGAACCTAGAGTCGGCTCTGATACCATTTGTAAGGCTCCAAGCCTTAGATGGGTTATCTCATGTCAACGTGAGAACTTCCTAGGAGGTCACTCATCCCAAGACTACTCCCACCCTACCACGCTTAACTTTACAGTTCTTTGTCCTCACTCAAACCAGGAAAAGGAAGAGCTCTTGTTGACATGTGTAGCAATCTAATCCTTATAAAGTATTACAAACACGAGGTGTTACATATCCAACAACTCAAAAATTATCCATCAACTAAAATAAATCCATTCAGGGTCTAAAGAGAGATCATGAAGAGACTATAGCATTTGAGCGTGCAATGAATCGAAATGATCTTGTTGAGCATACCGATACCGGCCGAGATCATTGTACACCCTACCAATCACATAATGCATATAAATATTAATTATACATTAATACTAGAGACAAACAAAGACAAAAACACCTATGTGAAAAAACAAATAAGTTTACATGTCTCTCACTAATAAGTCTGGGAATCGTCGGACGAATATACCTATGTGTCCTCTTAATGAACCAATCCATGTAATCATTAGAACACTCATGTGCTCGATAGGCAATTGGGCCCATTTCATCAAGAGAGATGGAGTGAACATATCTAGCGTCTCATAACCATTGGTTGGCGTCATAAAAAACCACATAACTCCTAGTGTCAGGTTTCCTATGAGCTTTGAGTGATTCAATCACTGGCCTACGAATCCTCTGAACGCGCCCACTCTGCCTCGGAACCCGATCTGGCATGTGTGGCTCCGTTATTTCTACGCAAGAGAGCACCCCATGGAATAGAGCGGGATCGAATATGGGATCAGAGAAGCCAACCACCTCATATGGGTTCCAACATATCTACAAACATACAACAATATTTACACGTTTTAAACATATAGATCATGAAGGAATAAAACATACAGAAACAACACAGTTTCTGCAGTAAAAAACACATAGCGAGATGTGCAAATTCTCGCGTAACGCGGGGAGGGTATTCTCAAGTTACGCGTGGAAATGACCCTTTTAGAACTCCTCTAAGGTTTGATAAGTAACGAATCTTTTGATTCGCCAAGAACTCGATGTCTTGAGAGTCCACTCAAGATATGAATGAATTCAATCGGTTGGCTTGATGACAGTTTGCTAACGAGAACAACTCCGGATCCAATCAGTAGAATGACGTCGAAGCAAAGGAAGGAGATTCAAACTCAAACTTAGGCTCTTCTATAAAATTCAACGTAAGAAACAAACAATGGAAAATGTTCAACTTATAAGAGAGGTTGCTACTAACATTAAACCTAATTTCACAACCCTAAACCGAATTAAACGCAAAACAATTAAAGAAAACGTCTAAAAAGGAAAAATACGGAAACACTGCAGGATAGGCGACTGCGATCGCGGCTGAGCATTCGCGGCCGCGGCTGCTGGATCTCTCTAATCTCATTATCCATGGGGGACGCCAAGGCCTAGGACTCAATGGTGATGTCGTTGCTAGGTCGTCCTCTTGATATCGCTTCATTCTCCCTTTCTTAGCCTCGAAGCGTCCTCGCTTCGATCGTGTTGGTGCAAAGGAGAGAAAGAGATCAGGCATGTTAGAGTGTCTCCCCTTCTTAAGAATAAACTCATTCGTTGGGAGCACTCCAAAGTCACAAATTTCGGGAATTGAACCCAAAGGCTGCACGACGGGTGGGATGAATGCAGGTATTAGAACTCCACAAGGAGTCCAAGATAGCTTTGTAGGCACCATCAATGGGGAATCCTGTTCATAGTTGTCACAATTTGAGGATTCTTCCTCCTCATCGTCTTCAATGGAATCCAAAACTTGTGAACGAATCAGACCTGAAACCGACTCTTCAATCACTGACTCTTCAACTATTGAATCCAAGGTTAAGACCGGTACCTGAATGAGCTCGGCTGCTTGGTTGGAATTATCTGATTCATCTTCTTCAACAACAACATCAAGAGAAGTCGACACTTGTTCGACAATGGGAACCAACACTGACTCTTCAATTGTTGTTTCTAAGATTAAAACGGGTACCTGACGTTTTGCACACTCTGGTGTGCGCACAGATCTAGGTGGCAAACCCCATACTCGGCGTCGCGTCCTCTTGACATGGTCATGTGCGCTTATTTCTGATGCAAAGTGGTGTGTCATGACATAAACAAGTTGCACCCAAGTTTCGACTGGTGCGCAACCCCGTGAAAGAAGGTAAGGGATGTCCCGCAACCACCAAGAGAGAGCATAGTCGGTAAGGCAATCAAGTGCAATATCCAGTTGATCAAACTCATCGTAGTCTCGTTGGGCAAAATAATAGAACATGTGTCGAGCCCAATCCATAAATACATCAAGATCATCATACCCGGAAAAATATCTACGACGTAATCTACGGATCATGTCCATTGAAGTAGCCAAAAATTAGGGTTCTGTCCACGGCGCTAACGCGATCGCGTCTGGAAAACCGCGATCGCGGTTTCAGTGTTGGCAGATAGTTGCGGATCTGTATTTTTGGTTTTTGGATGGGCAAACGAACTCCGATTTGGACAAATCTTATATGTATGGTGGAGGTTTTTGTGGCAGAAGGAAAAAATTCTTCTCGCTGAGAAGAATTTGTCGTCTCCGCCTCCCTCTGTAAAATGGTCGTCGACTAAACCCTAGCTTCAAGGTTATGGAAGCGGAAATGATGAATACGTGCAGATCTTGCATCTTTGTCCACGGATCTGTACTTCCATGTTGCAGATCTAGAAGATCAACTACAGATGTGCTCAGATCTTGTCCACATTGGCGACATGTTCAACCATATCGAAGAAACCTTCGGATCTTGTTGAACCACATCTGTACGAAAGAGGAGCAAAGTTGAGTGCAGATTCACGTAGGCGTCGCAGGGGATTACTTCCTCCCAAATCCACCTTCCTCTGATCACCTCTAACGGCCATCAATAGCCAGATTATGTTCGTCGAAAAATTCTAAGTGTTTCTTTCCGACAAAGGCAAGCATCTCCATCCATTTATGATCTCAGATCTCCTTGCATAATCGATTTCCCACATTATCGATTTGACCTCACGCTTCGATGACAGTTTTAAAAAGTTTTAATTAGTTGTGATTAGAGTTATAATATGTCGTGATGACACTTAATTAGCTACGATGACAGTTTTAAGTAGTTTGGATGACATTTTAATTTTGAAGACAACTTTGCAAAGTTTGGATGACAAGGTTATGAACAGTGACAATGGCTTCCAAGCAAGCTTTGTCGAAGACAATGGCTTCCAGTTGAAGACAATCGTATAAAAATACAGTAGTGTGGATGACACTTCAATGGTGTTGATGATAATTTATTTGACTTAATAACGTGATTTTTTGGACGACCTACAATATTACGTGTGGATGAAACTTTATTTTGACATAATAATGATTATTTAATTTTAATTTGACAGTGGATGACACATTATTTATCTTTAAACGTTTGAGTCAAAGAAAAAGATGATAAGATTTGTAAATCCGATGAGAAAGACTAAAAAAATATTATTGTCGTCGGATGACAGTTCATGTCGTCCCGATGACAGTTCATGTCGTCCCGATGACAGTTCATGTCGTCCCGATGACAGTTCATGTCGTCCCGATGACAGTTCATATCGTCTTGATGACAATTCATGTCATCGGTGTTTATTCATTAATTTAATGATGACAACATTAATAATAGTGACAAAAAAAATTATAATCAAATATGATAAATAAAATTTTCATAATGTAACAAAAGGTTAGCTAATACACTAAAAACATTTAGGGTTAGAAAATACAATTCAAAGTCTAAAAAGGGTTACTTACCCTAAATTTGGAGATGAGAGGGATCAAAAATTCTTATAGAGTACCATGGTTAAAGATTGCCATAGAGTTGTAAAATGACTTGTACAAGTACGCACAATAATAGTAGAAACCATCAACAGCAAAATAGTAACCTTGTAGATTTGTCTTTTTTTTTTTTTTTTTAACCGGCAAAAGACGGGGTGTTATCCAAAGCGGGATAACCACCCCTAACCATGGAGTGTAATGGAGAAGCCAGTAGATGTGGTCTAATACTGTGGAAATAGTTTTCCGAAAGACTAGAATCCGGATTGCAGTTCAAAACTGCTTTAATAAAATGGGGATTTATATTTGGGCATGCAACAAAGTCAGCAGCCCGGTTTACTTCACGAAAACAGTGTATAATTTTAATGTTATTAAAACATCGCAGGTTAAATTGTATATACTTGATTATGTTTTCAATTTCCCAGGGTATTTTCCATATTCTATTTACCGAATTAATAACAGTTAAATTATCTCTTATAATATTCTTGATTTTTAATTTAACCGCTAATTTTGTCGCCAAAAGAAGAGCTTGGGCATCTGTTTGTAGTGTCGAAGCCGAATGGCAATGTTTACTATATATATCAATTACTTGGCCCCTACAATCTCTAGCTATACATGCCGCAATTGAGTTACTGGAGTCCTTATATGATCCATCAAAGATTATTTTTATCCAATTTGCAGGAGGTGGGATCCATAGTCAATTTATTTTTTTATTTTTATTTCTTCGTATTTTTAATTTTGGTCTTGTTGATGACATACTAGCATTATCCCATTGCTTGAAATACGAATAAACAGCAAATTCTATACCTTGTTTAGATATAGTTTCGTTTCTAAATATAACAGCGTTTCTGTGTAGCCAAAGTTGGTACCATAGGAAAATCAGGCACTCCATTTTCTTAGTTTCTTATTTGAATTTTTGAATTGTATGTATGAGAGTCATATCAAAATTTCTCTGTATTTCAATATCATATTTGTAGCCAGTAATTCTCTCATATTTTTCTATATGTAATTTAGTAAAAGCACATTCATAAAAAAGATGTTCCCTCGTCTCAACTGGAGAATTACGTAGAGAGCAGTAAGAAGGGACTCTATTATAATACCTATTTAGTCTATGCGTAGTGGGAAGATTATCTTATATTGCTTTCCATAAAAAGTTTTGTAGCTTTGGTGGTATATGTATTTTCCAAATCCAATTAAATAACTCAGCATTATTAGTCGGTGTATTGATTCTATATAATTTTCTAGCAGATGTTGTACTGAATTTTCCATCTACTGTTTGATTCCAGATAACTTTGTCTTCAATGTCAATTTGTGGAATGTAAATATTCAATATTTGGGAAATAACATGAGCCGGTAAAATATCTCTTAGTTTTGGTATATTCCAAACTTTATTAGAAGTTATATATTCCGAAACAGATTCATTTAAGTTGATATGATTAATATCCATGAATTGTGCTATATTCTTACCATTAATCAATTATCCTTCTAGAATTTTATAATTTTCCCATTCCCTAAACACCATTCTATACCTTTTTTTCTTCCTGTAAATGTAATAATCTAGAGAATTACCAGGATTGTTTAGTTTTCTTTTTGTAGTCAAAAATGGTTTTTTCTTTTAAGTATTTTTGGCATATAAGTTTAGACCAAATATTGTTCTTGTCAGTAGCTAACTTCCATAATAATTTTTGTTGTAAAGCTTTATTAATATTTTCTGTTTTATGCAGGCCTAATCCTCCCTGATCCTTCGGTTGGCAAATATTATTCCAACTTATAATTGGTCTGAAACCTGGATTTGTATTATTCCAAAAGAAAGATTGGTTGATTTTGTCCATCTCCTTACTAACTCCTTTGGGAAGATAAAAACATTGCATAATTGATTTTGCATGCTTTGGATTGCATATTGAAAAGTATCATTTTTAACTCTACCTCTAACTATAGGGATACCTAGATATTTTTCCATAGAATTAGTAAGTTGAAGATTCATTATAGATGCTAATGCTTGTTTTTGATTATTAGAGATATTTGTCGATGTTTGGAAAGAGCTTTTGTTATAATTGATCGCAAGGCTAGATAGATCCGTAAACTTTTGAAGTAAATTTTTAATATATATCATATTTTTCAGGTTTGCGTTAGCAAGGATAATAGTATCATCAGCAAAACATAGAAAAGGGATGCGCATACCATTTCTAGTGAGTTGAATTCCCACTCTATGGTTTGTTTTTTCCGTTTCAACCTGTAAAGTTCTAGCTAAATATTCCATAGCTAAAATAAAAATAAAAGGTGATATGGGGTCTCCTTGTCGTAAATCACATTTTGGTTTGAAAATAGGTCCACGTTCATTATTGACTAAAACCGAAAAATAGGCTGATTTTATACAAGCCATCACAAGCGAAATCCATTTAGAACAGAATCCAAAGGATTCCAATAATTTAATAATAAAAGGCCATTATATTTTTATTTAACGCTTTTTCCATGTCAAGTTTTAAAGTCATCCAACCTCTTTTTCCCTTTTTACGATTATGGAAGGAGTGGAAGAATTCATGAGCAATCAGGATATTATCGAAAATTGATCTGTTCTGGACAAAGGCACCTTGACAAAGATGAATGAGTTTAGATAGTAAGCTTTGTAAACGATTGGCTAGAATTTTTGTTAGTATTTTGTAAAAAGTCGTACAAAGACTAATGGGTCTGAAGTGATTTATTGTGCTTGGATTGTCAACTTTAGGGATAAGTGCAATAAAAGATTGCGCACAATCTGATAAAATTACTCCAGAGTGGAAAACCGATTTAATAGAACTTGTAACAGAAGAGCCTACAATATTCCAGAAGGATTGATAGAATTTTGCATTATAACCTTCCGGACCCGGGGTTTTATTATGTGGTAATTGGAACACAACCTCCCTAATTTCTGCATATGTAGGTGGTTTCATTAGTTCGATATTTTCACTATCAGAAATTAATTTTGGGATAATTTTAAACTCACGGTCCCTTAACTCTATTGTGTGTAATGGCATATATCTCGTTTGTAGATTCGTAGTTAGATGAACCTTTATATCTTCTTGAATATTATATTTAATGCCTTGGAGAGATTCATAACATAATATCTTCTTTTTAAAAGTTCTAATCTTGAGTGACGTTTGAAAGTATTTTGTATTTTTATCCATATCTTTAAAGTGTTTAATTTTAGCTCTTTGTTTACAATAAGAGTGTTGAAAATCTAGAAGCTTGTTATATTTTGTCATTAATCTATTGTAGTGTTCGGTCATTATTAAATTTTGTTTATGAAAACACTCATTTTCAATTCTTTTTAAACGTTCTTCCCTTGTTTTTAGTTGTTGAAATATATTATTGTCATGAGTTTTGATCCATTTTTTCGTTTCAATTTTTAATTGCTTTTGTTTCTTAAATAATTTGAAGGTATGAGATCCATTGTAATGGTATGCCCATATTCTTTCAACTAGTTTTGTTATAGCTCCCATTATTCGCCCAATTGTTTTCGAATCTGAAAGGATAATTCTTAGTAAATATTTTCCTTTCAAGTTGTAAAAGAATGCAACAATGATCTGACGTTGTAAAGGGAAGATTTTGTAATGTAATATGGTTGAAGTAATTGAAAATATTAGGTTGAATCAGAGCTCTGTCTAATCTTTCGAATACATTTTCATTCGTGTTACTATTATGTCTTTTCCAAGTGTAAGGGACACCTTGGACACCGATATCAACCAATCTGTGGGAATTGACAAATGTGTTTAATCATGTCAATCTTGCTGCTGTTACTTGAATACCGCCTGATTTATCTTGAGGTGTTAGAATATCATTAAAATCTCTCATGATTAAAACTGGAACTGTATGGGACTAAATTATTTGTGAGATAAAATTCCAGTAGTCTGCTTTTTGGTTTTCTCTGCTTGGCGCATATATAAATATCATAATAAATTTGATTGAAGGAGCATCATAGGAAATAACAATGGTATTATTATTGTTATAGAGTAAATTTAAATACTGAGCATTGATGAAATTAATACATAGTAGCATTGAGTAAATTTGTCTTCTTTAAGTTATAGAAACTGATAATCTACAATTCAACAAAAAAAATAAAAGTCCAAAAAATCGAAAACATAACAGAAAATCTACGACTAATCAAATTTGGCGTAAACCCCGTGCTCGATGGGTTAATGTTAATTTTGATACCTCCCCTGAGTGATGCGGGCCTGGTCTCCAGGGATGCCAATAGCGAAAAAGAATTTTGAAAAGCTCTATCTGATTCTGGAAAAATTGTGCAGAAAAACAATTTTTTTGGTCGTCGAAATCTGGGCAGAAGCAGACTCAGTTTTAGGGTTTATGATGGAATGGATGGAGAAAAAGAATTTCTGCAATGGATCGAAAGGGAAAGATGGATAACAACGAGTGAATTGAAATGATAACTTGTAAAAGACAATTAACACTTACAAGATGACCTTGCTCTGATGCCAGTTGATGCGCGCCTGGTCTCCAGGGATGCCAATATCGCTCGAGGATCTTCGACTGAAACCTTGAAAGTGTGTTTGTGGATGTCTTTTGGGTGAAGTGAGGGTCGATATGGGAGTAGGAAGCGGAAGATTTGGATATAGACGTCAAGTTTCCTTGACGAATTGGGATATGATAGAGGAGTAAACTCGACAAGCTGGTTGGTGAAGGATTCGGCTATGGTGATTGAGGGACACTCAAACGAAAGGAAGTTTTGGCTAGGGATGTAGAGGAAAGAGGCTAGAAGATATGAGAACTTTTAGCTAGGGATGTAGACGAAAGAGGTTAGAAGATATGGTGAAGGAGATGAGAAGACAGATCCTGAAGGAAGGTGACGTCCAGACCTAGAAGATGGAGGAATTCATTCGTCTCAACAATGGTTCTAGGTTCATTAATCTAAGCGTGAGTATTACAAATGAAGGCGAATGCCTTATAAAGAGAAAAGCAAAGGAAGAGACGACTTGACCTAGGGGGGTGACGGCTAGGGTTAGGTTTGGGCTAGGGTTTGGACGATCTTGGGCTTGATGGCCAAGATTCCAATAGGACGGCCCAAACCATGCAAGGCTGAACCACTCCCTATTTAGAAACCTTCTAAAAATAGAAAGTTCTAAAAATCTAGCAAAAACCGAACCTAGACTTCCCAAAATAGAAACTATCTAATAAAGGAAAGTTACACAAAATAGAAATTTCAACAATGCAACTCTATCTCGGAAAACGAGGACTAAAAATAGTACTTACTATAAATGGAAACCTGCTAAAAATAGTAAATGCTAACAATAGCAAGTTTCCCGAGTGTGCCTAAAAGAGTCTCAAATGAAAGATAAAGGATAGGCATGGGAAAACCATGGCTTGATCATACCATGTTGACCAGGCTTTTGATGAGGCGCCATAGTGCCAAGCCAAGGAGGTCGCCAAGGACGAGGCTTGGGCACAGGGCGCTGGATCGCCAAGATGCTGAAGACGGCGCTTGAGCGACGTTCCTGGACCCGGAGGAGTCTTTTGTCGGCGACGATTGGTTCTCCTCCGACAACCAGGGGGTGGCGCTCAATATGAGTCGGGGAGCGCCGGTGGATGTGATGCTGGTGCCGTTGTTCTAGATCTGGTGGTTTCGTTGCCGGACGCTCGGGAAGACTCGGCCTGGGACGAGTGGTTCTGGTCGGCGCTGAGATGTTGGAGGAGGCTTTGAAGCAGGTGTCGACAAGACTGCTCCCGGCGCAGATGAGGTGGTTGGACACCCATGGAAAGCGCTCGGAGAAGTCCTCGAGCTTCACTTGGATGGGCACCGCTGGCCGGGCGCAAGGAGCCTTTGTCCGGGCGCATGGAGCCGTTGTCCGGGCGCTGTGACACACTTGACTCGGGGAGCCTAGACGGGGCCTGAGTGTCATGGCATGACACGGATCCTTCTTGTGCTTGGCTCGCTTCCGGGCGCCTAACCTCAACATTGGTTGAGCCTTGGCGCTTTGACTCCATACCTTTCCATTTTAGCTAGGATTTGCCGGGTGTGTTGAGTGAGCCTCGGAGGAGCCACTAGACTAGTATTGGAGCTAGGCAGGGGCGCATCACCCTCCCCCACTTGGTTGTGAAACGTGCCCATTTCACGCAAATTGAAGCTTGCTCGAACTAAGTTCTTGTCCGTCCCAAGCTGCAATAATACACCGTTTCCCATAGAAATATTAAGTGTAAAAGGCGGGAAAGAATGCTTTCCAAAACCAAATAATTGTATGTGGGGTTCTGGCGTTGCACGCGGTGAGTAGAATGGAGGCCAGAATGGCTGGGGAATTACTCGTTGCTCGCATTTGCCTTTAATGGCTCCGAGCTTCTTGGTTGTCCGAGCGTTTTTACACTTTCCCCGGGGATCCGGTTCGTGAACTACCTCTTCTAGGCTATTTATGGCGGCGCTTGGACCAGATTCCGGGTCTGGTGGCTTGCGCTCGGGCGACTCGGTCGGTGGCCCTTGTTGCACGTTGCTCTGCGCAGGCGCGCTCGGTGCTCCCCCGGTTTGTTGTCCTTGAAACAAGCTCGGCTCCAGGTCATGCGCGCGTGCCGTGCCGCTAGACTGCGTGGACACCCCTGTTGCTTGCCAAGTGATAACTTAGGCATGTGAGGCATGAAATTCGTCTGCGCCTCTGTGGTGTCCAGGTGTTTGCATTGTTCATTCCCCAGGATTTCTAGACTTGGACTCGTTTTCTGTTGTTCCTGTTGAACAACCTTGTTGCGCTCTCTTTCTGCCCTGTCCTGTAAAATCTCATGTGGCGACATTGGTAAGAGCGTGACGCGTTTTCCATTATAGGTAAATAAATATGTATTTAAATACCCATTATGGATAACACGTCTATCAAATTGCCATGGACGGCCTAGTACAAGATGTGAGGCGTCCATGGGTACTATGTCACATAACACTGAATCAGAATATAAACCAATAGAGAAAGAAATTAAACATTGGCTTGTTACTTGTTCACCTCGACTTGATTTGAGCCACTGAAGCTCATATGGTTCGGGATGTGGAGTAGTAGGGAAGTTGTAATGTGTTACTACCTTCTCATTAATGAGATTGCAGCAACTTCCTCCATCGATTATCACACTCAGTGTGGATTGCTTGAATAAACATCTTGTGTGAAACAGATTGTCACGCTGATCCTGGGTTGTTGCTTCTTTTATGGACAAGATCCGCCGGGCTACTAAGGAATGAGGGGATGGCTGATTTAGAAAGATTGGAAGGCCGAGATCCTCTCCTGCAAACAATGACATTCCGGCGAGTAAAAGTGCACAAAAACTTTCTCAAATCAAAGAAATCAAGCAAGTATAATCGCTTATACAAGATCCAGACAAAGCACTCGTAAGGTTACTACTTTGGCTGGCCGTATGGCGGTGAAGGCAAGCTTGTGTTTCTAGGACTAACCGAAAGAGATGCAAGATAATATAGCAAGTCAACAAGCTTTCAAATCAAACACAATTGCAAGATAAGTAGCATGCAAGACAAAGGCAAACAATCAAGCGACTCTAGACGGTGAGGAGATATGAAGATGGATCGAACCAAATCGGTGTAGGCTCAAGGGTTACCTTATTTGGGTTGTGCCTTGGCCGAACTAATAGTCTTTTTTTACTTTCTTTGTTTGTTTGTTTTTTTATTTTAAATATCTCGAAGATATGATACGATTTGATTTGGTTCGAGATATTCGTGAAATAGTCAAGATATGCAAGATATGACTGATTTTTGGCCAACTTAAAAGAAACCAAATATCCTAACAAGATACTAAATCTCAACAATAGGAAAGATAAGATATGCAAGATCCTAGCTAGAAAATCAAGAAAATTTTCGGCAATCCTATGGTCAAGGGCTAGCACAATTTTCGGATTTAGGGTTTAATCCCGGCGGCTAGGGTTTTTCAGCATGCACAGTTTTCGTAAAAATGGATTTTAAGGGGTCAAACGAAGTCCGTTTTTGATGTTTTTTATATGGATGGACTCGTATTGAAAAGCTCTATCTGATTCTGGAAACATTGTGCAGAAAAACAATTTTTTTGGTCGTCGAAATCTGGGCAGAAGCCGACTTAGTTTTGGGGTTTATGATGGAATGGGTGGAGAAAAAGAATTTCTGCAATGGATCGAAAGGGCAAGATGGATAACAACGAGTGAATTGAAATGATAACTTGTAAAAGACAATTAACACTTACAAGATGACCTTGCTCTGATGTCAGTTGATGCGCGCCTAGTCTCTAGGGATGCCAATAGCGCTCGAGGATCTTCGACTGAAACCTTGAAAGTGTGTTTGTGGATGTCTTTTGGGTGAAGTGAGGGTCGATATGGGAGTAGGCAGCGGAAGATTTGGATATAGACGTCAAGTTTCCTTGACGAATTGGGATATGAATGAGGAGTAAACTCGACAAGATGGTTGGTGAAGGATTCGGCTATGGTGATTGAGGGACACTCAAACGAAAGGAAGTTTTGGCTAGGGATGTAGAGGAAAGAGGCTAGAAGATATGAGAACTTTTGGCTAGGGATGTAGACGAAAGAGGTTAGAAGATATGGTGAAGGAGATGAGAACACAGAGCCCGAAGGAAGGTGACGCCCAGACCTAGAAGATGGAGGAATTCATTCGTCTCAACAATGGTTCTAGGTTCATTAATCTAACCGTGCGTATTACAAATGAAGGTGAATGCCTTATAAAGAGAAAAGCAAAGGAAGAGACGACTTGACCTAGGGGGGTGACGGCTAGGGTTAGGTTTGGGCTAGGGTTTGGACGATCTTGGGCTTGATGGACAAGATTCCAATAGTACAGCCCAAACCATGCAAGGCTGGACCACTCCATATTTAGAAACCTTCTAAAAATAGAAAGTTCTAAAACTCTAGCAAATATCGAACCTAGACTTCCTAAAATAGAAACCTGCTAATAAAGTAAAGTTACTAAAAATAGAAAGTTCAACAATGCAATGCTATCTCGGGAAACGAGGACTAAAAATAGTACTTACTATAAATAGCAACCTGCTAAAAATAGTAAATGCTAAAAATAGCAAGTTTCCCGAGTGTGCCTAAAAGAGTCTCAAATGAAATATAAAGGATAGGCATGGGAAAACCATGGCTTGATCATACCAAGTTGACCAAGGCTTTTGATGAGGCGTCATAGTGCCAAGCCAAGGAGGTCGCCAAGGACGAGGCTTGGGCACAGGGCGCTGGATCGCCAAGATGATGAAGACGGCGCTTGAGCGACGTTCCTGGACCTGGAGGAGTCTTTTGTCGGCGGCGATTGGTTCTTCTCCGGCAACCAGGGGGCGGCGCTCAAGATGAGCCGGGGAGCGCCGGTGGAAGTGATGCTAGTGCCGCTGATCTAGATCTGGTGGTTTCGCTGCCGGACCCTCGGGAAGACTCGGCTTGGGACGAGTGGTTTTGGTCGGCGCTGAGATGTTGGAGGAGGCTTTGAAGCAGGTGTCGACAAGACTGCTCCCGACGCAGATGAGGTGGCTGGACACCCATGGAAAGCGCTCGGAGAAGTCCTCGAGCTTCACTTGGACGGGCACCGCTGGCCGGGCGCAAGGAGCCGTTGTCCGGGCGCATGGAGCCGTTGTCCGGGCGCTGTGACACACTTGACTCAGGGAGCCTAGACGGGGCCTGAGTGTCATGGCATGACACAGATCCTTCTTGCGCTTGGCTCGCTTTCGGGTGCCTAACCTCAACATTGGTTGAGCCTTGGCGCTTTGACTCCATACCTTGTCCATTTTAGCTAGGATTCGCCGGGTGTGTTGAGTGAGCCTCGGAGGAGCCACTAGACTAGTATTGGAGCTAGGCAGGGGCGCATCACTGAGTCTCAAGATGAATCATATATATAGGCTATATATTTCGAAATGCAGATAGTAAGATTCTCTTCATTGATCATAAGAATATTTATCATACTAAAATCTTACAAGCCAAGGCACTAGCTGCGTATTTGTATATTGTTAAGCTCTTCTCTAGCTCACAATATAATACACTTAATTCTTCAAAGTGACAATCTAACCATAATAACTTTTATCATAAAAATATGGCAGGTTCTTCGAGAAATTAGGACAGTTATACATGACATTCAATCTATTTTGACGAAGTTTGAAAGTGTTAAAGTCTTTCACTATTCCCGGGAACCAAACAGAGTTGCATATATTCTCGTTTCACAAGTTTTTTACATTAATTGGCTAATATTCACGTTAATTTCCAACAATGGTAATAGGATATCTGATTAGTATATTAAGATGTTTCGTAATGGTATAATTATGGCTAATTCTTACGCTAGATTTTTAGCATTCCTTCGTATTAACACCTGGATGATATGGGGTTGCCATCCAATTTGTGATGCGCCCTTGGTCTTGAGATGGCCAAAGAAGCACTTGAACAACGCCGATCTAGATCTTGTAGGAAATGTTGAGGGATGTATTTTGATGGGCGATGGTCGATAATGTGGTGTCAGCGGAAGTCTTTGGATATGGATGTCAAGGACTTGACAAACTGGTTTGGAGATGTAGACGAAAGGGTTTTGTCAAAGTAGAAGAGTAGGATTAGAACATATCTGAGGGGACTGTTGAGAAGTAAGAGTCAAATTAATGGAGGGTTTTTGTCTTGAATCGTAGTAGAAGGAATTACCGTCCCTAAACTTCAATTGATTAAACAAAACATGAAAAACAAACCGACGACCAAATGAGGGAAAGGAGAATCTAACCTAGGAAGAAAGAGATGGCTTGATGGGGCTTGGCGAGCCATAAGGAAACGACCCAATTCATGTAAGAGGCCTCCACTTTTCTGAAATAAAAACATCCTAAAAATAGTGAATCCTAAAATGTCAACGAAAACCAACTAGAAAAGACTTTGGAAAAAAGAAGGTCTTCTAAAATGGGAATTGATACGAAAAATGTCAAATAGAGACAACAATTCAAGTGCAAAGACAACAAAATCCAAATATAGAAAAGACAACAATATCAAATAGGCGGCGCGCGGCGCTCTAGTCGTCTTCGGGCTATCTCGGCGCAGAGAAGGCCTAAGGTGGCATCGAAGAGCTCGACCCCAGGATCATGGGGATGGTGCTCAAGATGGTCAAGGGAGGGCATGATCCGGAGCTGCGGGTGACCATGAGCAAGGTTGGAAGGAGTCCATTGACAACCAGCGGGTGGCCTCACATTGTTCCAAAGAACGCTTAGAAATTGGCTCGAGCTTGACTTGAATGAGAGGAGGACACTAGGCGTCTTGGCGAGGTGTGCTCAGAACTACAAGATTTGGCACTTGGGTGCCTTCGAGAGGTCCCAATGTCATGGTGTGAGAAGGCTCGGAGCGACGCCTGGCGCGGGGTGGGGTTAACCTCAAGATGGCTCAACGCCCCCAAGACCCTGTCACTGGCGACTTGAGGAGTTAACATCAAGTTTGAGTAGTGCTCGACCCTGAAAACTCGAGGATTTAACCTCAAGTTGGAATAGTGCTCGACGCCCGGTTTTGGTGCATTTGGCGCCAATCTCGCCACATTAGCCAAGCGTCAGCGTTCAACATGTGTTGACCTTTGATGTAGCTCATGGCTTGGTGCCAAGCTAGGCAGGGGCACATTACTTTGAATGGAGTTCTGGTTCTTGCCTAGTCCAAAACAAACTTCACTTGTACAAGTATGGACCTGGGAAACCAAATTGTGCATTCAAATAACTGGGTTTGGGCACCAATGTCAACCATTCTGGGATGGGCCAACCCTGTATATTTTAATGAACTTTTGAGTACTAAACACTTTGTTAAGCATTTAAATACATTTTGGTACATCTTGGTGAACATTTAAGTATATCTTGATGAACATTGAAGTACATTGTGATGAACATTTATGATTAAAGTGATGGAATTTTAAGTAAAACATCTTGATGAACATTTATGAACGTCTTGATATACATTTAAGAACATCTTAATGAACTTTGAGTACAATATATTATGATAAGCATTTAAATACATTTTGGTACATCTTGGTGAACACTAAAGTATATCAAGATTCACATTTATGATTAATTTAATGAACTTTGAACCTTTATGAACACCTCAATGAACATTTAAGAATACCCAAATGAACTTTTGAGTACAGTTGCTTTGATAATCATTTAAATACGTTTTGGTACATCTCGGTGAATACTTAAGTACATCTTGATAAACATTATGTACATCATGATGAATATTTATACTTAACTTGATGAACTTTTAAGTTCAATACATATTGATGAACATTTATGTAAAGTATATATTGGTTTGGTGGACGGTAGGTCCTGATTACAGTGGTCTAGTGGCCAACATCTGTCCGCAGATAGTTTAACATTGGTCCGAATACGATGAACGTTTAAGTATATTTTGATAAACATTTGAATACAAATATATCATGATGAATATTTTAGTTCTCTTTAATGAATGTTTGTATACATCTTGATGAACATTTTTTTAGTGGCACATCTTGATGAACATTTAAACACTTCTTGATGAATTTAAAGTACAATACATATTGGTACGTCATTTATTTAGGATGTCTTGATGAACATTTAAGTACAATGCAATGAACATTTAGGTGTGTGTTGATGAAAATCAAGAGTTGGTTAGTCGAATCATATAAAAATAGTGTTCCACATAAGTGGTAGTCCGGTAGTCTGATGATGGTCAGATAGTGATCAGATGGGTTGGTCATGTTAGGTGATCCAACGATGTCTCGGTCATCCGACGATGTGTTTTATACGTACTGAAACATTTGTTTTATTATTGATATAAACGAAAAAAATATGACTATCCATGAAAAATCGAGATTATTACTGATATACATGTCAAGCTTTTTTTTTAAGATCGACAAGACACAGGACTCCTACAACACAAACGGCCCCTACCCCATATGCACATTATCGGAAAACTAACTTTGCGACAGACTTTATCGGAAAACTACTTGCCCATGTGAGATATACAAGTCAAGCTTCAATTATGCTATTCATGTCCTGATTTCCGGAAAATTAACTTTGCGACCGACTTTATCAGAAAACTTTTCAGATATTAATATAGAGAGAAGTTTGGGTGAGAACAAGCCTTAACGTAGAAAAAACGAAGTTTTCGCGTTAAGAGATAACAAGCTAATTAATGTTCATAATTTGGACGATAATGTTCATAATCTGAACGATAAAAAGTTTTGAGGTCATTTTGAAAAAAATAAATCAAAGTTCACAGTAATTATAAGTATGTCACCATGTCCTTCACTAAAAGCGTTCAAAAAATTAATAGCACGGATTATGAACATTATTATCCAGAATATGAACATTGACGTGTAATCCATGAACGCAAATTGCTCTTTTTTCCTACGTTAAGAACTATTTGTACCAGAACTTTCTTCTATTAATATATCTCCTTATTATGCAACAATTTCAGATTTTAATTAATATCTCCTTTACTCCTTATTATGCAACAGTTTCAGATTTTAATATCTCATCCCCTGCTGTATGCGACTCTCCTATAGCCTATAGGTAAGAGAAAAATGTGGTTAAGGATCGTTCAACAAAAGAACAACTAACACAACTTGAGGCAATAGAAAATATATCCAAGTCTGAAAATAAGAACTTCATTTACATGTTAAACCAGCCAACGTTATAGAAGTCTTTTCTTACAAGATTCCTCTCAACTCTCTAAGCAAAAGACAAGGAGATAATAACAAGGCTGCAATAAGTTAGTTTTCCACCACAAGTCTCAGGCAAAAAACTAAAACTAAACCTCCAAAACAAGCAGCCAGAATTACTCACCTTCTTGTATGAATTCGCCCAGCCCACCTCCTCCTCCACTCAGACATATTAACTGCTGTCGATGAGGGTTAATTAAGAATTTTCTGCAACTAATTATATAGGAAAATTAAGCGAGATATACCCCACTTGATGGATCCGAGACAAAACGGGGCGTTTTACAACAGAGTATAGGGGTCGTGGCTTCATCAACCCTTTGTTCTCATGATTGTAATGCTCCCTTTCCCTCCTTCGGTTCTGATTCTAGTTTTATTAACAACGGGTTTTCCTGTTATTGCTGAAGTTCCGAAAATTGCAGGGTCGTCTTCTTTCGTCTTTGATGGAGGTGGGGTACGAATCCTTTGATTAATCTCCTTTAGGGTCACATCACCATTCTCTCCAGAAGGTTTTATGAATGTAAATGGGTATGCAACCGAAGAAGCCAGCTTTGTCGGTGTTCGCATAAAAGATTTCCTACCTAAGTTTCACATACAAAGGTAATTAATACTAACCTAGAAATAAAAAAAAAAAAAAAAAGAAGCAGAAGTTGAAAAATATTACCTTTGAAGATGATGTTTCGAGAAGTTCTGACAGTTCGCTGTTCAGTTGTGTTACTAGCTGCCACTGTAGACGAAGAGTCGTTGAATTCTGAAAATATGATACATTTAAGTAAAACAAAAGCATAAAACTCAAATACTAAAAATTAAGTATGCTACCATATCTTTAATTACCTCTAACGTCAATGAGAACATCATTCATGCTAGATGAATTCCTGCATTACATGGAGAAAAGAGTTTTAGCTTTTATCTTTTCAGAGTGATGGAGAAAAAAGGAGGAGAAAGAATACATTTCGGTGGAGCTATCCTGCATATCAGAGTCATTAAGGCAATCAGCAAGCCAGTCTTCAGATTGATCAAGGCACTCGAGACCAGAGGAATACGAGTCTTCTGATTTATCATATATGTCACAAAAATTGCATATGAAATCCTTGTGGTCAATAACATATAATGTTGTAGTTATACATCATGCTTGAGTAAAAATTTAAACCTTGAAAGTTTGCGTCCCATTGTGCTGCTTCTAAAACCGCGTCAATCTTTTCCTATGATCAGACCAAGATTTATGAATAAATATACTTGATGCCAAAAACAAGTTTTATAGTCAAGCTTGAAGGATGAAGAATATTTATCAAGCATTTTAAACCATCCAAGCAGATTATATCATACTCGAGAGAGGTAAACATATCTCAACAAAAATAAATGTAAAAAAGTGAGGAATTTGCCTCAAATCAATTCTGCATTGCAAAGTAATTTGACTTTATCATAAAATTATGTTAATTGATAACTTAATATAAAACCTGTGTAACAATCAACTAACCTTAGACTTCAGGGAAGCGGAACTATCACTTTGAAGAGTGAGATCTAGGTCAACATTATTAAACTGCAGCATTCGACGCCTCTTCACTTGAGAAGAAGTCAATCTACACCCATCGGATGCCTTACTCGTCTCTCCTGAAATCAATACTTAGAAAATTATGCACTAATCCAATATTACATACGCAAATCAACTAAAAATCATCTGAAAACCTACCCGAGTTACTGAAATGAAAAGGATCACCACCACAAGCCTTGATAGGAGTGGTATCATCGAGTATGTACGAAAAATCTTCTTCTTGAGTAGCCCCATCCCACATACATTCGGTTATATCTGTCAAAATTTAGATTGATCCAATCAACAACACATTCATTAAAAGAGCTATATTGAAAGATAAAAAAAACTTCAAAGAGGATTTTACCAAGACTAGGTTCTTTCTCAAGGCAGTAGTAGTCTCCCTCTTGACACTCATGTGTCTCACTATCAAACCATACACATACAGAAGTCAATCAGGCACATTTCAAAACACGGTAGGTTAAAGTTCAGCAAACTTCAATCTAGAGAAGGTAGGTGCCACCAAATAAAGCAAACTGCACTAGCCTAATCAGCTTCTCGGAGTGAGATGTATACAGCTTCTTAGCTCAGCACAATTTTAGTGTTAAATTAACGATGAACATCAAAATGCAGCACTACAGCAACCACATAGATCACATTCCTAGACAGAATGGTGAGACCTAGCATCACCAATCATCTCAAACATGCATACATAGATAGATAGGGGGCCAATTTCATCATTAAACAGCTTCCGACGCCCTAAATTTGGCCTTCCTAAATCAGGCAAATCCACAACTACAAACTACAAATCAAGCAAAACCCATCTCTGGAAACCAGCAACAATGTGAGAAAATCCGGCAGCACATGAGATCAAAATACACTGTAACGCTTGGTGTTAACTGCTAAGCAAAAATCGAAGCACATTTCCAACCGAGCAAATCAAAACCCATTAAAAACAGTAAGATGAAAAATTGATAAAAAAAAATGAAGTTAGCCCACATACTTGTTGTTAGCGTAATCCATCGCAATCGGTGAAGAAAGACGATCTGAAGTGAAGTAAGGAGACAGACCCAGAATCCCAAAGAGCTTCTTCTTCCCCCTCCTTTACTGAAAAAATCAACCTCTCTCTAAAACTTACAGAAGAAGGAGCCGTTGAATCTTACAGAGGACCCGAAATGAAGGGTTGAAGAAAGCTACGATGTTTTGCTCGAGATATGTGCAATTCTGGATGAGAAAAAAGCGGCGTCTCTCTCCCACGCCCCTCTCTCCCACTTCTTTATGTTCTTGCGCTCCTTCTCTTTTGCCCTCTTTTGTATATTTCCTCTTCTTTTTGGAGGGTAATGTTTTTTATTTTTGGTGGGTATTTTAATTCTTATCGACCAGAAAATGGAGTGAGAAATGATGAACACAAGAATCGATCGGGGAGATACATTACACTTTAGGCTACGTAATACAAATAATTCCATGGAATTATTTGTATTATGCTCTGCATTATTAATATGTTTCCACTTATGATTAAACAATGCCTTAAACAATAATAATGATTATTATAACATTTTTTGATGACCCACTATAATCAATAAAAATTAATTTTCTCAGTCCTCATGTAAATAAACAATTCTAGTGAAAATTGGTTCGATCCGGTTGAGCTTTGTTTGATTCATTGTTCGTCACGTGGCTCATGTGATTGACCCACTTTGCCTGGACCAAAGTTAAAGTTGGTGTTAAAGTGTAAGTAAGCTGAAGTTGAAGGTAGTTGAAGGTAGTTGAAGTGAACTGAAGTTGAAGGAAGCTGAAGTTGAGATTTTAGGAGTTGAAGTTCGATATGGCGTGTTCGGTAAAACGAGTTGAATTGAGTTGAAGTATGTGATATTGGGATGCAAAATGACGAAAAAGGGCATGAATATAATTAGTTTTTGGATTGTAGGTTAGAGAAATATTATGGGTTATTATTTAGTTTTGTCCACGTAAGATTGATATATTTAAATTTTATAAATCAATTTTTATATGAAATAAACTCTTTGATGCGCAAGTCATGTGTAAATTTATTTGATATAAAATGAACTATACATATTAATTAATAATTTAAAAAATTATAAACTCTTTACATTGATCTATTAAAATTAACAACTATAATATAATTTCTTAGAACAAACTCAATTTTTACATAAATAATATTACAAGAAATTATATATTCAACACATTCATACATTTATATAGCTTTAAGAATATTAAATTTAGGTATTATTTAAACAAGGAAAAATTCATAACAAATTTATAGGAGACATAATTTATCCACTATTCATAACAAATCTATATTCAACACATCCTTCACTGATGAACATTTTAACCAAAAAAAACATATGGCATATAGCCATTATCATTCACATTGTTTTTACATTTCTAAACACCATTATACATGTTGAACATCATTTCTCGTCTGTTCTTCTCATTCGAACACTCTTTCTCCTTTTTTTTCTCATGTCTTTGAGCTTGTAGTGTTATTATGATGCATCACACTTTCATTTCAGCTACTTGTTCCATCTACAATTTACCGTCCTCGCGAAGTACTTGGGCCATGAGTAAGATCATATCTAGCCTTATCTGCCTCAATTTTGAACCATGGAGGCTATTTGGATCATGTGCCCAACATTTCCTCTAGCTACAAAACAGGAGGAAGGCAAAACCAAATTCAATCTGAATCATGGAGACTACTTGGAAAGTTTACAGTTTACACTAATTATGTACACCTTCAACATCATCCTAATTATCTACATTTTTCTACATCATCCTAATTCCTAACTATTGGGGCTAGCATTTGTATTGCTATAAACCAGTTTTGACTTCTCTTACTTTATATATCCCACAAGACATGTGATCTAAATTAGAAATCCTAAGTGAATTATCAAGTTAAAATTATAAATTGTGCTGCTTCAGACACAAGAACTCAATTTTACAACTAAAAGGTGCAACTTAAAGGATGACAATATAAATGATTGATAAAAACAAGTGTCGTAATAGAAAAATCATGGGAAAGATAAATGGGCCTAACCATGGCAATAGCTTCCTCCACATCATCCTGGTTTCTTCCAGTGCATGTCTGAGCTTCTTCAGCAGAACATATACATAGCAAAGAGGTCTACACTGAAATACAACATTACAACAAGCCACTAAAGGAGCTGAACAATAATCTATGTACAAAAACTATAATCAAACTTAAGAAAATATGAAGGGAAGAGACATAAAACTCAGAGAGATTTTCTCCAAAGTTCTAAACTTGAGGTTCAAGGATGCCTATGCATGAAATAGATTACCTTAGCCTTTCATAATCAATTTATCATGATTCATATGCATCATCAATCAAAAAAACTTGTGCATTAATTTTACTACAACTATTGTCCATTAGTTGTCTGTCACTCCATCAGCATATGACACCGCCAAAAACAAGAAAAGGAAAAGCATGCTAATGTTTTTCTGTTTAGCTTTCATTGGTTTAAATGATTAACACGCCAAAACCAATAACACAGTACCTATATCCATATCTATATGAATCCCATTATTACAGTACTTATTACACGCTCCAATAGCAGCACATGCACTAAAATATTGTTAAAACAAGTTTAATGGATAACCAAATCTGCACTTAACAGCCAAGCCAATAGTAGTTACAATACCTATATTCATTTTGTCATTTTGACACAACTAATGCCAAAAACTCACAAGATATATATATACACACACACACAAGACCATCTAACTGAAAATAGCTTATGCAATTTTGATAATATGGATCTCCAATAACACAACATTATGCAGGAGAGGTTTATCACTTCAGTAAAGGTCAACAATCCTTGTGGTGCCAAAATTAACTTATGATAAAAACCCTATCTAAGTTGTCTTGTATTCTTCATAAGAAATGCTACATTTATACAGAGATTAACTCGACCCATATGTCAAAATTAATTCAAACCATCAGATTTTAAGTTACAATTTTACAGAGATTACAGTAACAAGTATATCAAACAAGTAAGATAAAAACAAGTATCAGTAGGATAAAACAAGTATTTTCTCATTCAACTTTCCAACTTTGAGAGTTGTATATCAAGCAACACCATTACTCAAATCTTATTTCCCAATTTCACACTAGAAAAACACATGCATTTTATCAAACACCTAGAGTGCACAATCAACAGTACCTAAATATATACACAACAAAAATCCTTAAAATTGAGTCAATAAATTACATTGACATTTTATCAAACACTTGGTGTGCACAATTCCTAATAACACAAAAGCCCTAAATTCACAACTCCAATCCCTAAAATCTCAAATACAATACAACATTCCCTTGTTTAGACAGAACATTAGAAACACAAAAGCCCTAAACTCACAAATTTCACAAATTAGGGTTCGAAATTCACATAAAAGTTTTCAGATTTGTATAAATTCAAGTTCGAATTTCACATTTCGTATACAATCTGAAGACAAATCCAACCCAAACCAATTTACGACGTCAAAAATTAAGGATTTACCTTTGCGATCGAAGCTCAAACTTTCTCCTACCTCTCCCATCTTCTCTTTTCTGTGCAAGCCCTAAAATGATCGATGAATCTGTTACAACAGTTTATTTGCAATGAAGGTCAGTCAGGGGTAATTACCGTAATCTTGCATCACTTCAACGCACCAATTCTCCTTCCCCTATCCCCCCCAAGGGTAAGGAAAACCCATCAACTTCAACACCAAATTGCTTCAACGCATCCACTTCAACTTGGGCCAAAAATCTGCCGAACGGACAACTCCAATTTCTGTCAACTTCAACAGCTTCAACAGGCTAAAAATGCCAATCCGAACGGAGACAGTGTGTGAGTGGAATGGATAGCTTCAACTTTTATTTTTCACTTTTGACCTACTGCATTCTTTTGTTTTCAAAATACCATACATTTAGGCTTCGTCTATATGCAGACGTTTTTTGGGCTAAATGCACACTATTTAGTGCGGTAACATTTATAGCACAGTTTGGTGCGGTAACAATTAACGCACCAAGGGGTTCCGGGGCATTCTTGGAAAATTTTCTGAAACCTATACAAAGCTGGTGCGGTAATAATTAACGCACAGATCTGTGCGTTAAGATGTAACGCATAAGCTTAATCCAAGATTAACAAAAAAAAATTAAGATTTTGATTAAAAAAAATCTTGTGCGGTAATATTTACCGCACATATTTTATTTATATATTTTTTTTAATTTTTTAATTTTTTAATTTTTTTTACCGCACAGATTTTTTAATTTTTTATTACAGATTTTTTTATTTTTTCATTATTAATTCTTTTTAAAGAATTAAATTTATCTTTTATTTTTACTCTTTAGCATAGTGGTAAGGCACTGTGCAACCACTGTGAGGTCAGGTTCGATTCTCACTCTTTTATTTTATTGGTGAAAAATAAATTAAAAATAGGATGAGAAGAGTCGAAATTGAGACCTCATGCACAAGTAATGAGAGTGAAACCACTATGCTAAAGAGTTCTATTGACATATTTATAATTTTATTATTACAAGTTACAATCAAACTTGGGTCCACCTCATTGTATTATTTAAAAATCGTTATTTCTAATATTTAGTATTCTTATTAATAAAAAAAATAGAATATTATCAAAATAAAAATATTATAAAATATTTTAAAAAAATAGAATATTATCAAAACATTTAATAAAAAAAATAGAATATTATAAAACTATTTAAAAATAAATAAAATATTATAAATTCTTCAAATTTTAAAAGAATTTAAATTTTAAAAATATATTAAATTTTAAAAATATATTCTCTTACTTGATTTTAGTAAAAATTATATAATAAAGTCTCGCTCACACAAAACGGTGTTGGAATGGATCCAACATAGTCTTATTAGGCATGTAAGGTAAAAATAAGGTCTCGCTCAAACAAATCGAGACTCAAAACTATATATGCGTAAACGCTAATATGTATGGTTAACAACATCGATGTATTATTATGTTTGAAATTTTTTTACAACTTAGTCTTATTATGTATATAAAGTCACAATAAGGTCTCGCTCACATAAAACGAGGCTCAAAACTATTTGTAAAAGCTAAAAGGCCTTAAAATGCCTTAAATGGGCTTAAGGCCCAATTTGGCAAAACGACGTCCAAACGATGTCGGAATGGAATGAAACTTGATTTCAATGCCTATTAGAGATATTTGACCATGTGGGTAACTCCCAATCAAAAGTTCTTCATTTTCAAGTAACACCTCCTTTGTAAACATAAAAGTAGTCATCACTCTTTTAACTTGTCGCAACATGTATGGTTAACAACATTGATGTATTATTATGTTTGAATTTTTTTACAACTTAGTCTTATTATGTATATAAAGTCACAATAAGGTCTTGCTCACATAAAACGAGGCTCAAAACTATTCGTAAACGCTAATAGGCCTTAAAAGGCTTAAATGGGATTAAGGCCCAATTTGGCAAAACGACGTCCAAACGATGTCGGAATGGAATGAAACTTGGTTTCTATACCTATTAGAGATATTTGACCATGTGGGTAACTCCCAATCAAAACTTCTTCATTTTCAAGTAACACCTCATTTGTAAACATCAAACTAGTCATCACTATTTTAACTTGTCGCAACATGTATGGTTAACAACATTCATGTATTATTATGTTTGAATTTTTTTTACAACTTAGTCTTATTATGTATATAAAGTCACAATAAGGTCTCGCTCACATAAAACGAGGCTCAAAACTATTCGTAAACGCTAAAAGGCCTTAAATGGGCTTAAGGCCCAATTTGGCAAAACGACGTCCAAACGATATCGGAATGGAATGAAACTTTATTTCAATGCCTATTAGAGGTATTTTACCATGTGGGTAACTCCCAATCAAAACTTCTTCATTTTCAAGTAAAACCTCATTTGTAAACATCAAACTAGTCATCACTCTTTTAACTTGTCGCAATATGTATGGTTAACAACATCGATGTATTATTATGTTTGAAATTTTTTTACAACTTAGTTTTATTATGTATATAAAGTCACAATAAGGTCTCGCTCACATAAAACGAGGCTCAAAATTATTCGTAAAAGCTAAAAGGCCTTAAAAGGCCTTAAATGGGCTTAAGGCCCAATTTGGCAAAACGACGTCCAAACAATTTCGGAATGGAATGAAACTTGGTTTCAATGCCTATTAGAGATATTTGACCATGTGGGTAACTCCCAATCAAAAGTTCTTCATTTTCAAGTAACACCTCCTTTGAAAACATCAAACTAGCCATCACTCTTTTAACTTGTCGCAATATGTATGGTTAACAACATCGATGTATTATTATGTTTGAATTTTTTTTACAACTTAGTCTTATTATGTATATAAAGTCACAATAAGGTCTCGCTCAAATAAAACGAGGCTCAAAACTATTGGTAAAAGCTAAAAGGCCTTAAATGGGCTTAAGACCCAATTTGGCAAAACGACGTCCAAACGATGTCGGAATGGAATGAAACTTGGTTTCAATGCCTATTAGAGATATTTGACCATGTGGGTTACTCCCAATCAAAAGTTCTTCATTTTCAAGTAACACCTTTTTTGTAAACATCAAACTAGTCATCACTCTTTTAACTTGTCGCAACATGTATGGTTAACAACATTCATGTATTATTATGTTTGAATTTTTTTTACAACCTAGTCTTATTATGTATATAAAGTCACAATAAGGTTTCACTCACATAAAACGAGGCTCTAAACTATTTGTAAACGGTAAAAGGCCTTAAATGGGCTTAAGACCAAATTTGGTAAAACGACGCCCGAACGGTGTAGGAATGGAATAAAAGTTGGTTTAAATGCCAATTAGAGGTTTTAGTGTTTTATAATTTTTGTATTTTTATAAAAACATGAGAAATAGTAAAATTATTAAAATAATAATAAAATATTATACCTAGTTGTTAACCTATTCTGTATTGTATTATTGTAATTGGTAAAAGATATGGTAAATAATATCTTTTACCTAGTTTGTTATATCGTTATTTAGATAGAAGGAAAAGATAAGATCTCGTTTCCTAAAGATATTATTAGGGTTAACCTATAAATAAAGGCTAACGCTTGCTTTGTAATCATCTGAGCCGTCATTCGAGTAATACCAAGCTAAAGTTTCAACCCTAATTTCCTGTCTTGTTCTTGAGTGTTGAGATTATACCGTATTCTTTGATCTTTGCCCTACAATTGCTTAGTTATCTTTTCGTAGGTAATTTCGCTACAAACACTTATCACGTCATCAATAAGGGTCAATCACATCCCTAGTTTCTCTCCTTTAAATGTGTTCACACTTTGTCATTTATTTCTTAGATTTGATTCTCATTTATGATTTGATTGAGGAGTGATCTTGGCTTGCAGCCCAAGGACCTCCTCAACCCCTATATATATAAATCATGCTTAGGCTTCATTTGTAAGTATGTTGATATTTAATAGCAAAAACATAGTTGAGAAAACTCTTAAATTTTGCCTTGGCGTCAAACACTTAAGAAACACTCGGTGGACTCCTAGTATCTTCTTACTTATCCTCTTCTCTTGGTGTGATAAAGATCTACCAAAACAACCTCAAAACCTTTCCGAGAACCCTCGGTTGAGTCCTTGATCTCTTCATTATCCAACTCTCTCAAACATCTTATTCAAAGCCACGCCAAAAGCTTTGTCTTACACCATTCCCTTCACTTCAACACAAGGCCTTTCCGCAACCTTAAACACCATTCCCGCACCTTATCCAAGGTCCATTCACTCCTCGATCTAGATCGAGGTGTGCAAAAGAGGCGTTCCCAGAGACGAGAACACATCACTGGTAACTCCTCTGCATCTACTCTCGCTACATGGCCTGACCCGAATTTTGGTTGGATAAAAATGAATACATATGGCTCCTATATGGAAGGAAGTGATTGCATCTGTGTTGGAGATCAGCTTCGCAATCACTTAGGAAAATTCATCAAAGGCTCGTGATGACACAAGATCGGAGAAGAGTTGCTTCAGACTGGGTTTTGCCGCCAAAATAACTTAAAGCTCGACGACGACGGAGGAATGCGCTCATTGGCGAAGGCGAGCAACAACAACGGCCAAGTGGTGGATGCGGTCGTGTTGCTGTTGGAGGCGACCGACGGTTGCTGATGGAACGGGATAGGCGTTCAACAACGACGAAGAGTCGTCACCTCGTTGTCTTGTATGAGTTTAATTATCCTTAAGAGTCGACACTTAGGGTTCCTTCAATGTTTAAATCTTTGAAGTGATGGAGTCGGGGCCAATACCTCTCGAATACGGGTTGCTTGACAACAATTGGATACAACACCAAATTACTCTCTCACACAATTGATTTGAAGTTGAATCAACACAAACCTCAATCAATCACTAAACTAAAACTAGGGTACTACAAAAGCTAAAACAATTAGATTATTTTTTTGCCGGATCGTGAAAAGTTTTATCACCTCTCGCAAAGCGGGCGTGGGACTAATTTTTTATTTTTATTCTTCTATTTTTAAATTAAATTAAATATTTATTTAATTTAAGATATAGTCATGCGGGTTGCTGGTGCGGGACAAAAGTCCAATTTTTTTTAATTTTTTTTCGGACATCCGTTTACTTTTCACGATCCGGCAATGCGTGTACGAGACTCTTTTACAGTCCCGCAATGCGTGTGTAGGATGAGTGATAAAAAGTCTAAAATATGTAAGTGCAACTAGCATCACTGCATCACCCTAAATTAATTACGATTTTGGAAAAAAATTAATTTTGTGGATCATGGGAAGGCGGTTAGAGTTAGGGTTTTCTCTCTCCCTTTCTGAGCCATACCGGTGGCGGCCTTGGCGGCACACTCGCGCCCAACCACGTTGAGGTTGCTCACACATTCCGCACATAGGATAAATGAGGTCTAATTTTTTTTAGCGTCTCTCTCGCTCGGTTTTGATAGATCCCGCAAAAACCCGGTTTAGTTCCTTGAATTTAACATCGTAAAGTGTAAGAATTAAACGAAAAAGTGTTTTTACCTAGCGATGACTCTGATACCAAATGATGACACAAAGTTCGAATCTTCCTTAAGAGTCGACACCAAATGTTCCTTCAAGGTTTGAAACTTCGAAGTGATAGAGTCAGCACCAGCACTCCTCGAGTTCGGGTTGCTTGACAGCAATTGGAGTCAACACCAAATTACTCTCTTACACAACTAATTTGAAGTGGATCAACACAAAGCACAATCAATCGCTAACTAAAACTAGGGTTCTACAGAAGCTAAAGCAATTAAATGTAGGAATTCTCTTTCAATTTTCAAGTAAGAATGAAACCCTAAAAACATAACTATTTATAACCTAAAAAAAGAAAAGTTATAAAGGGAATTGTCCAACACACAAGGCCCTTGTGCCGAAATTCTCTTCATAGTAAAAATGGCACATATTCCCCTCAAAGTTGAGTTGGTTGCGTCAAGTAGCTCTGAACATCCAATGACCTCATTTTTTGACACATGAAAGATAGGTCCAAAACAGAAACATATCTAGAAATGAGCCCAAACGGATAAATGGTTCACACAAACGAGCAAATTCAGACCTTATAGAACTCATGACTTGATCATCGGTTGTCTGTTGGGCTTTTACTTTGGACAACAAGTAGTTTGATCTTGGATCCCAAATATATCCAAAAAATCATCCCAATTGGTTTAGCCAATTGTAAACGTCACTCTGCCTAGTTTCTTCTCGTCTTTGACATAATCTCCTTTTGTCTTCTTTGTAAACTTAAGCTCGGGGATGAGCTCACATCATGGGTGGCTCTGGGGGACGCACCAACATACGTACATCACTTTGTGGAAAAATGCGCAGAAAAATCTGCAAAGCTGAGTTGTTCAAAGTCCTTCAGGGTCTTGATCTAACTATGCAATCTACAATCAAGCACCTTGTGGTTGAGATCGATTCCATGGAGGTGTTGAACTTACTCCGCTCCTGTGATGCCCCCTGCAATCCACATAGACACCATGCGAAGGATTCAAGACCACCTACTCAGGCCTAGTTGGGTCGTTGGTCTGGAGTTTGTTCCTCAGAGTGGGAATCGCTCAACAAACTTTATGGCTAGATTGGGGAATTAGTGTGTTGGAGAATTCACCCTCTTTGCATTTCCTCTCATGGTTTAATCAAATTCCTGGATATTGATAGGATTGATACTTCGTTTGGATGAATGTGGAAAATTAATTCATGACAATTGAATTAATGTGATTTGTAATATGGGGGATTTGGAATAAATGTGTGTGGTTAAAATTTGCAATATATAGATCAAAATGGAGGAATTTAATATTTATGTTTTAAAATGAGGAATTGGAATTGATGATTCCGCGTTTTATAGATTGAGAAAAAGGAGATAGAAGAACAAGGATTAAAAGAACGTGCTATGATAAAATAATCTTGATGAAGTGATTCGATTTGATTTATCTCTCTTTGAGTCGCTCTTTACACTAGAATCATCAACAAATTGAGTATTTCTCTCGAGAAATTTTTCGACCCTTGTGAGGAGAGGTGAGGTTCCTATTTATAATAGGCGAGCTGCTTCTGAAACGTGTCGTGAAAGGAGTTTTGATCAATGGAGGCGAGCAGAAGGTGGACATGCTTATGCAAACAGCTGAACTTGAGAGTTGAGTGCTCTCTTCATATGTATGGAGTGTCTTGGAGTTTAGCGGTGAGCGCATTGCGAATATGAATGCTGATTCCATTACAACCGTCTGTCTTCTCGTAGGTTTTCAAATCTATGAGGTGACGGCATGAAACAGAAATGTAGCGCGCTGAGGGTATCGAGCATTTGTTTGGTCTCGAGGAACAAAGCATTTAACGTTTCCTTTGCCTGGAGGGTGGTACTTTTGTGGAGGAGAGCTTTGGGCTTCTTGGGGATTCGGAACACCGAATTTCCATCGCAGTCCTTTCCTAACATCGAATGTCTTGTCGTAGTCTCTTCTTGCTAATATGGAATTGACCGAGTACACCTCCACGCTGGAGGGTGCTTGTAAGTTGCATCTGGATCGTGGTGATAACGCACAAGTTGAGGAATTGAAGAAGAAGCTCGCGCTAGCTCATGATGAGGCAAAGAAGTTGAACAAGATGTCAAAATGTACAAAGCAGATGTCGAGAATGAAGGAAAAGCAAGAAAGTCAAGAGAGCGCGAAGCGTTTAAGAAGAAAGAGCGCGAAGCGGTTAAGAAGAAGGTGGTGGAAGATTTCTCGAAGAGCACCGCGTACAGAGAGCAATGCGAGGAATTGAAGACAACGGCGGTTGGGGAATTCTTGAAAAACAACGCGTATCTTGAAAGGCGTGAGGAATTGAACGTTGTCGCGGTGGAGGACTTCCTGAAGAGTGACCGTTATGGTAACATGATGGTGGATGCGCATACCGCCTCTTACGAGTATGGTGCGCGGGTGGGTTTCAGGCAGGTTGTGACTAAGTATGAGAGCCTCCATTCCAGTATTATGTATGAGGAACCTGAGTATGACAATGCTTGTGGTGAGCCAGATCCCATGAAGAACACAGAAGAGGAAAAAGGAGGCAACGAGCATCATGACGTTTAGATCTCCGTTGCCGATCTTATTCCTCTTTGATTGTTATCTTGTTTTGAAGTAGTAACTCTTGGACATAGTGCCCTGTTTTTGTATTTTAAGGAACAATGGATACTTAGTGACCGAATCGCGAGCTTGGGCCATCAAGTATATAATATATCTAATGCGCTTGTTTAATCATACCGGTTGTAGCGTTGTCGAACGTTTATACGATGCGCGTTGTTTGATGGTGGCAATCCCAAGTTGTAACTTGGGAGTTTTCACACCATGCATTTCTACGATAATTATAATGCGTGCTCACTCAGAGATGGTGGCAGCCCTAAGCCTTAGCTTGGGGGTTTCACACCATCACCAGGCGTAGGATGATAACTTTACGCGTTATCTTCGGAAGTGTCGTAATCATGTTTGTGCGTTCTTGTTTGGTAGTCTTAAAGTAGTCCTCAAGTTGACACGAAGTTTGAGAGCGAGCCCATGTTGGCTTTTATTTATATTCTCTCGTGTTGTTGCAACATATATACATAAGAAACGCGCGACGACTATCTAACACACTTTCCTAGGCGCGTGCTTAGAGTTTATAAAGTTTAAAAGTTTTTTTCACATAACAGAGTAGCCCATGAAATATTTCTTTAGCCGTGCAATATTCCATGTCGTTGATGACGCTATACCTTTGTCGTCTAATAACCTAAAGGCACCGCGGTTAACTTCCTCTCCCAAAATGTATGGCCCTTCCCACTTTGGATCTAGCTTTCTCCCAACATCAACCTGTGGAAGGACCAGATCCCCTTGCTTCAAACTTCGCGGCCTAACCTTTTTGTTGTAATCTTCCATTTTCGTCTCTTGAACTCTCTTGCTTTGAGCATCACGATTTCTTGCTTCTCATCGCGTAGGTATAGATCGAGACACAATGCCTCATCGTTGTCCTCTTGGTTAAAATAAAAAACACGAGCGGATGGGATGAGAGCTTCCACCGGTACGACTGCATCCGCGCCATAGACCATGGAGAACAGAGTCTCGCTGGTTGCTCTTCACATTGTTGTGCGATATTTCCATAACGATAAGGGTAAGAGCTCCATTTATCTTCCATGAGCCTTATCTAATCGTGTTCGGAGGTCATCAGGATTCGCGTGTTGGCATTCTCCACCTGCTCGTTGGACTGGGGGTGAGCCACTGAGGAAAACTTGAGATTTATATTGAGCTTCGCACACATGTCTTTGATCTCCGTGCAGTCGAATTGTGGACCGTGATGATCGCGTGGGGGACTCCAAAACGAAAGATGATGTTCTTCCACAAGAAGTGGCGTATTTTGAGAGTTGTTATCTTCATCATTGCCTCAGCCTCTATCCATTTGGTGAAGTAGTCCACCAGAACGAGGATGTAACCCTTCTTCCCCCGGGAGCTATAAAAAGGTCCTAGCAAGTCCATTCCCCACAAGGCAAAGGGACAAGAAAGATGGATGGGCTTCATCTCAGATGCTGGAACACGTTGGATATTTTGATGTCTTTGACGGGCATCACACTTCCTAACGTGGTCAATGCAATCTTCTCGAAGGGAGGGCCAGAAGAATCCAGCCCTAGTGATATTTTGGGCCAAAGTTCTCCATCCGGGATGCCCACCATGAGATTCCTTCACAATCCTTAAACCTCGTTCGCTTACGCAAAGGAGGTCCCCTTGTGAGGAGGGGTGAGGTTCCTATTTATAATAGCCAAGCTGCTTCTGAAACGTGTCATCTAAGGAGTTTTGATCAATGGAGGCGAGCAGGAGGTGGACATGCTTATGCAAACAACTGAACTTGAGAGTTGAGTGCGCTCTTCATATGTACGGAGTGTCTTGGAGTTTAGTGATGAGCACGTTGCGGATATGAATGCGAGATGCCTGAGGCGTGTGAATGTTGATTCCATCAGGAAATACCTAAGGGACTGTTTGTAGCGAAATTACCAACGAGATGATAATTAAGCAATTGTAGGGCAAAGATCAAATATGACGGTATAATCTCAACACTCAAGAACAAGATGAAAAATTAGGGTTGAAGCTTGAACTTGTGTATTACTCGTAAAGTGGCTGAATGATTACAAAGCAGGTGTTAGCCTTTATTTATAGGCTAACCCTAGTTTTATCTTTTAGGAAACGAGATCTTATCTTTTCCTTTTATCCTATGACGACATAAAAAATAAGGTAAAAGATATTCTTTCTAATATCTTTTACTAATTACAATAATAACATAAAGAAACGAGATTATATTCACTCGGCCGACCCTATCCTTAACGCAAACGAGACCTTCGTTTCACCTCGTCACGTCGACGTAGTCGTCCTACGCGTAGCCTATAACGCGTTCCTTACTCGTCGTATTTTTAGGCACAAACTATACCCCTTAGGCGTCTTACAGGGCTTAACGTCCAGTAGAACTAGGAGACGCCTTCTTTCTTCATGGAATACGTCTTCATTAAATCTAGAACGCGTTGGAGATTACGTCACCCGGGACTTCAACTTCGTCACAATGTTTTTCCTTAATTCGCATTCAATGCGGCTAACCGACTCGCGTCCGCTCCAACGGCTATTTCTCCAACGTTCGGAGTTTTCTCTAACGGTAACAAAGCAATTCTTGGAAAATCTTGAACGAGATCTTTTTCTTTCCTTATTTAAACCCCGTTCCAGCTCTTTCTTTTTTCTCATCCTTGATCCTCTCGCAAACCCTAATTCTTACTTTCTTTCTTTTACTTCTTCTTCTCGATGGCTCCAATAGTCTACGATCCCAAGATGATTCTCAACGACGCCAATCGTCGTTCTTCTACTACCCGCATCATTGAGCATTTTCTCTCCATAGTCGGGCTTTCTGCTCACGTGGAAGTCGCTATTCCTCCTCCCGACGTGTTTGCTGATGCCTTACGCCCGGGATGGATCTGTGTCTATGAGTACCCCTTCTTGGTGGGACATCGTTTTCCTTGAGAAATTTCATGGTGAGGAGCCCATAAGGTGTATGAAGAAATGCCTGGAAACTACTGCTTTTGTAGATCCTAAATCTGTCATTGGTAGAGATAATGACAAGAAGGCCATCATAGAAACTCTTTTAATTGAGCCTAATGTTGATGAGAATGTCTCTGTTATTGCTATCGTTGGGATAGGAGGTATGGGGAAAATAACACTTGCGCAAATCATATATGATGATGAAGGGATTCAAAAGATTTTTGAAAAGAGGTGGTGGGTATGCATTTCTGATGTATCAGATGAGATAGAAGTGGTTAGTTAAGCCAAGGATTTATACCTACCGTCAAGCTTGAAGAATTGTTTTGCTTATTGTTCATTATTTCCCAAGGATTATACCTTTTACAAGATGAGCTTAATAAATCTTTGGATTGCACAAGGGTTTGTTAAGCCAAATAGTGAAAAGCAGATGGTTGAGGAGTTAGGCCATGTGTATTTTACAGAATTGCTTAGAAGTTGTTTCTTCCAAGAAGCAAAAGAAAGATATGGTGAGATAGAAAGTTGCAAAGTTCATGATTTATTGCATGATTTGGCACATGATGTGGCTGGGGAGGAATGTATTATGCTGACTAACGAACCAAATCAGCTTTGCAAGACAGTTCGACATTTGAGTGTCGGTTATGAGATAGATAATTCATGGAATACCTTTCACCTGTTGTTCATGTAATGTATGCTGTGAAAGCAGACAAGTTTGAATGATTCCAATTTGATTGTGCTATATTCAGGTCCATTGGCAAGACAAATGAATGAACAATCATCAAGAAGGTCATTTGTGTTTACGCTATGAATTTCTGGTGTCAATGAGGTAGAGATCTGTTCTTAGATGTTTTCAGTATACTTGATATTAAAATACAAAAACAAAATGATTACCAATACAATAAAGCACACACAAATTGTTGTTGCCAACTACAACGAAGATGGGCCGTGCGATGCACGGCCCCGGAGGGGAGGGCTAGTATATATGAAAATTGATAGACCTTGAGAAAAGTAATGGTAATCGGTATCGAGTTAATGCACTGAGTTAATTCATTTATGAAAGTTGATATTGAAGAAGGGTTTGACATAAATCATAAGAAATCCATGAAAAGAATAACTAAAGCTTGAATCAACAAGTTTACATGGAATCGACAAGTTTACCGCCTTCGTTTAAGACGCGCTGCTCAACCATTTATATTAAGGAAACAAATTAATAAATTATGCATGAATATTGATGTATTCATATCCTCTATTTAGAAGGGCTAGAGGGACTCTCTCTTTTCCTCGGGAAAAATCATTTTTCAATTCTTGATTGATTTTGTTTACAATCTTCTATCTATCTATCTATATATAAAAGTTGATGGGTTTGAAGAAGTAAAAGCAACATGTACCTAATAAATGCTACTATAATATTTTAAATCTTTATCCTAATTACCTACTTTCTTAAATGTTAATTCCATCATCAACTAAGAACACACCATCTTCGTCTCCTTCCTCTATCACAATCTCCAAATTCATTCTCATCTCTACCAGGTTCATCAATTCCTTCGTTTCATTCTGACGCCTCGTCCTTCCCCGATTAAAAATGAATCTGGATTAATTAGATATTTTTAATCTATATATTGACAACACCTAAGATTGATTCATATGCATGGCCTCAGTAAAACATGTAACACGCCAAACAACATTGGCCTCACTAAAACATGAACATCATATAAATACTTTATGTTGCAGATTTCGGTTGCAACCACTGTTGCAATAGTTGTATTTGCATTTTACGAGTTTGTAGAATTGAATTATATCACTGTTCACTCATTTTAAATTTATGACATGTTTAATGACTAACCGCAAACGAAAAACTGTGATTTCCCCGTGCGAAGCGCGGGTTTCCGGATCTAGTATATAATTAAAATTTGGTCATTTGACAAAGTAATGCCAATTGAGACTAATTAATGTTAAACTTACTCTTTTTTCAACTTCTCGCATTTAATTGGACTCCTACAGTAGTCATCTCACGTCTGCTCGTTTCTGCCAGTTGATCATGCTTTCATTTAATCTCCTATTTTGGACCTTTTGGTTATATTTTGGGTGTATGTTCGTCTGTTCGTTTCTGTATCGCATTCCCCTCATCGATTTTTACATGTTACAAGTGTATGCCTTTTGGGATTCTCCTTGAACATGTCGGTTATCTTTTGAGATTTTTTTTAAACAGGTTATTATTATGTAGATAATGATTTTAAAATATCACTAATTAGTAATTATATCTTTCAGATTTTGTTATTAATCAAAACTTACATATTTATTTAATTAAGAGCTTATATTTTTTAATTAAAATTTGTTGGATAAATTCATATATGAATATAATATCGAAATATATAAATATCAAAATATATAAATATCGATAAAATTAAACGTGTTAGCGCCGAAAATGACTTAGTTTTATCTTTGTAAAGTTGCAACCTACTTAATAAAGACCTTCTTTTTGTTTGGTAAAAGAGAGGCGGCACTCTCTATTCTTTTATTACGAAAGAAAACATCTAATTTAAAACTAAACGGGGAATAGATAAACCCCTTACATCTTCTGAAAGAATAGAACTAACAGTGCTCAGAATAGTCTGAAAAAAGTGAAAACCTAAATTAAGCGAATAAGCATAGTTTGCTAATCCATCAGCAAGACGATTGGCCTCCCTATACACATGAGTCACCCGCACAATCTAGTCCCTTTGTCAAAAAGCCATGGCACATCCGTACCAGGAAAGAGAGGGGGTGAGAATCAACAACCTCAGTCTTAAAGAAACCCACCACCAATTCCGAATCAACTTCCACTCTGACTCTGCGGATCCCAAATCCCAGGCAATATGTAGGCCATAGTAAACCCCCCAAAGCTCAGCAGCGGGCGTCTAGAGGAAACTCGGGCCGCTGCAAGGCCCGAGTTTCCTCTAGACGCCCTGTCAGTATTGAGCGTGACCCAATCATCTTGAGGTCTAGTCCACTTAATCATTCTCTCGCTTCTACCTCTGCTGTAGGAATTCTCCTTAGTTTTCAGATTCCCGGCTAAATACGCCGCAGCCGTTTTTCTAATGAATTCCACTTTATCCCTCGTCCAACAGGTTCCGTTGAAAATACGTTCGTTTCTCCACTTCCAGGCCCACCAAATAACCGTGGCAAAGGTGACCGGCCAGCTATAGCTAATATTATCTCCCGACTTATTCTCCGAATTACAGTAGACCCATTCTCTGAACTCCTGAGCAAAGAACCCATCTAGTTTATCCGGATCGACCACCCTTCTCCAGATATCAGCGATCTCATGACAATCCCACAGGACGTGAAGCATATTTTCTTCATTCAGCCCGCAAATCCCACAAACAGCATCCAAGCACAATTTGTTGCGGTGCCATTCTTTGTTAGTCAAAATCCGTTCGTGGATGGTAAGCCAGATGAAGACCCTAACCCTTTCCGGTACACACAGCTTCCAGATTCTGTTAAATAGTTTATCACCTTGAGGGTATGTTGCAATTTCAGTGTTGATCATCTTGTAGGCAGAGCTCACCGAATATCTACCATCAGCAGTCAATCCCCACGAGATTCGATCAACGGACCCCAGAATGCCATCCAGGACAATCGCAGCAATCCGAAGCCGTTGGTGTTCATCCAAGCTGTTCAGTAGCACAGGTATGTTCCAACCTGTTCCCGCGATCCAGTAATGCTCCAATGTCAACTCTCTATCCTGTATCTGCAAATTAAATGAGCATACCTCCTCAAGAGAATAATTACCAAGCCACCGGTCGGTCCAGAAGCAAATCTCCTTGCCATTTCCCGGAATCCAGGCCAAACCCCGGGCAATGACTTCACGTAGACCCAACGCAACAACTCTCCATACAGCAGAAGATCCAGGTTTGGCTTTAAAATCTTGTAAGGAGTGAATATCATTCAGTTTGTATTTACTTCTCAGAACCCGAGCCCACAGGCTGTGATTATCAGATAAAAGTCTCCACGCCAGTTTACCTATCATCGCCCAATTCATGAGTTTCGGTTTAAGAATGCCCACACCCCCTTTCTCCTTCGGCTTACAGATGGTATTCCAGGAGACTAGGTGCATTTTTCTCTTCTCAGTAGAACTTCCCCAAACAAAACAGCGACTGACCTTATCCGGTGCCTTGAGAGTACTAGCAGGAAGAATGATGGAACCCATAGAGTGGATAGGGATAGCAGATAACACCGCTTTAGTCAAAGTAATTCTCCCCGCCAAGCTAAGACATCTGCTTTTCCAGCCCGCTAGACGAGCCGTAACTCTCTCCATAGTCAAGAGAAAAGTATCTTTATTAATTCTCTTTTGGAGTATAGGCATACCCAAATATCCGCCGAGGTCTCTGGTACAAGCAATACCACATTTGCCGAAAAATCATTTTTTGACTTAACAAGGCTTACTTTTTGTCCTGAAGCTTTACAGAAGTTCAGCAAAATATCTCTCACAATCCTTATTTGTGGGATCGATGCCTCCGCTAATAAAATCAAATCATCAGCGAAGCATACATGGGATAGGTGGGGTCCGGATCTAGACAATCTCACCGGCTTCCACTCCTTTCTGTTGACCGAGCTATCAGTCAGATGACATAATCTCTCCATACACAGTACACACAGATAGGGAGACAACGGGTCTCCTTGACGTAGACCCCTCTGAGGAACAAACTCTTCAGTGCATTCTCCATTCCAAATAAGCCTCATCCCGTGAGATTTGACGCAAGTCATGATCCTTTTATCCAAACTTCAGAGAACCCGGCAACAACTAAGGTGTCTTCAATAAAATCCCATCGAATTCGGTCGTAGGCCTTCTCTAAATCAAGCTTAAGTAACATCCACTCTCTTCTACCTTTCTTCCGTCTCATGGAGTGAACCGCCTCCTGCACAATTACAATGTTGTCCGTGCTCAACCTCCCGGGGATGAAACTACTCTGAGCAGGACTCACAAGCTTAGATATCACTTTCTTCATCCGGTTCACAAGTGATTTAGTAATGGCTTTGAACAGAACATTACAGAGACTTATGGGCCGGAATTGCTCGATTTTATCCGGTTTATTCACCTTAGCAATCAACAAAAGAAGAGCATCATTCATCCTAGGCTGTAACTGACTACTCGTAAAGAAGTCCATGATGCACCTAATAGCCGAATCACCCACCGTTTCCCAGAATTTTTGGTAAAATAAAGGTTGAAAGCCATCGGGTCCCGGAGATTTATAGGCTCCCATCCCCATGAATGCTGCTTTGATCTCCATACTGTCAAAATCCCTGTTCAGATCTTTGTTCTCAACATCAGTAAGAGACTGAAAACCAGCTCTAGGCAAAACAGAGTTGTCCATGTCAGTCACGTTTAGCAAGAAAAGATTACTGAAGTAGTCCCGAGCCAGTTGTTAGAGCCTTGCTGGGTCTGACTCCCAAACCCCATCATCTCTCCGCAGCGCCTCAATATTATTTCTACGTCTCCTAATGACAGTGAAAGTATGAAAGAAATAGGTGTTTCGGTCGCCTAACCCGACCCACTTTTCTCTCGACTTCTGAAACCACATGGTTTCTTTTTGTTCCAAAATCACCTCCAAATCCTTTTAGAGCTTTTCTTCCTCTTCCAACAGTCCTCCATCCGTACCTCCCGTGATGAGATGAGATTATGCACTACTTAATAAACATACTTTCTATTTACCGCCTATGCCTTTTGCTATTCGCCGCCCAGGTCATCCGTGCGTGACGCATGGATTTAATCTGTGCGTCACGCATGGAGTGCACATTCCAGAAAACGCACGGATTGTATCCATGCGTCACGCACGGTTAGCATCCATGCATGACGCATGGATTTGCATATATGAATCTAGGGTTATTCAATGTATTGAATGTATTTCTAGTTAAGTGTGCAAAGAAACACATTTTTAGTGTCTTTTTTAAGGTGATAAAGCCCAATTCAACAAAAACGTCATCGAAACTTTATCGAAATGGAATGAAACTTTGTTTCAATCCTTATAATGTCTATTTGATCATGTGTGTAACTTGAAATTCAAATTTCTACCTTTGTAAGTGAAACATAGTTTGAAAACCGAACGAGGTCGCAATATGTATGGCGCACCATATACAATTTGAAATATAATAAGGTTGAACATTCGTCAACAAATATAATCATTCTAAATATAACAATAAGATTTTGCAACATAAAACCATGCGTCACGCGTGGAATGCATCCACACATCACGCATGGTCTTACACCATACGTGACGCATGGATTTTCATATGTTTTTTGTTGCTTATGTGATCCATGTCAATGTATTTGTAGTTATGTCACGCAAAATAATTCATTTTCCGTGTTGTTTTTAAAGGCTTTAAAACCACAATTCGCCATAACGTCATCGAAACTTCATCGGAATGGAATGAAACTTGTTTACAACACATATTAGAGATATTTAACCATGTAGGTAACTTTTCATCAAAACCTTTTTCTTTTAGAGTAACACCCTCTTTGTAAAACATCAAACTACTCACCACAAGCTTAATTTGTTGCAATATATATGGTTGCAACATTGATGTTATCGTATGTTTGAACAATTTATACACAAATGTGTTATAAGGCATATAAAGTCCCAATAATGTCTCACACATACAAAACGGGATTCGAAACTATGCCAAAACGCTAAAACCACTAAAAACGCCTTAAATGGACTTAAGGCGGTTTTTTGCGAAACGACACTCGAACGATGTCCGAATATAATGAAACTTGTTTTCAATGTCTATTATGAATATTTAACCATGTGGGTAACTCCCAATCACAACTTCTAACTTTTAAAGTACCGCCTCCTTTGTAAAAAACATACTAGTCGTAACTCTCTAACTTGTCGCAATATGTATATTCTACAACATTGACGGTGATTATTGTTGAAAATACTATACAACTTACTCTTATTAGGGATATTGAGTAGAAACAAGGTCTCGCTCACACGAAATGAGGCACGTAAACGCTAAAACCACTAAAAACGCCTTAAATGGACTTAAGGCGGTTTTTGGCGAAATGACACTCAAACGATGTCCGAATGTAATGAAACTTGTTTTCAATGCCTATTAGGGATATTTAACCATGTGGGTAACTCCCAATAACACCTATTAACTTGTAAAGTAGCATATCCTTTGTTTGAACTTCTTACGTGGCCTAAATGTCCAACCTTTGACAATATGTAATTTTATTTTGATTGGAAATCATGCACACATCAGTGTTACTAAGAATCAAAGGGATCATGTGTCATTTTGTGCGTCACGCATGGAAGAGAACCGTGCGACACGCGTGGATTATATCCATGCGTGACGCGTGGATTATATCCATGCGTGACGCGTGGATTATATCCATGCGTGACGCGTGGATTATATCCATGCGTGACGCGTGGATTATATCCATGCGTGACGCGTGGATTATATCCATGCGTGACGCGTGGATTATATCCATGCGTGACGCGTGGATTATATCCATGCGTGACGCGTGGATTATATCCATGCGTGACGCGTGGATTATATCCATGCGTGACGCGTGGCCATCAACTGTGCGTGACGCACGGATTTTCTTTTCAGAACTCATGCCAGCACGTACGTCTTGTCTCACCTACTGTAATAACTTCATTAATATTTTAACTATTTCCGTAACACCTACATTAATCCATATTATCTTCCTTTCTTTCCATATTTCAAATGTCAAAACCCTTTTAACACCATTGTTGAACATTTTTGAGAGAAAAACACCATTTTTAACTATCTTCCTTTCTTTCTATATGGAGAATGAAGAGGAATGCACCAATGAAAGAGGTGGAGAAGCTTCATTTTCAAGTTACAACCTTAATAAGGTAACATTTCTTGTTCATAATAATATTTTTTAAGGTATTGACTTGTTTTAGGGTTTGTATTAGTTAGGTTTAATGGATTTTACATGTTCAAGGTATTAATTGTATGACTAAACATGTTGATTTGTGAATTTATGTTGATTTATGATATTTGAAATGTATTATAATATTACTTTTTAAGGTTTTGACTTGTTTTAGGGGTTTGACTTGGTTAGGTTTTATGGATTTTACATGCTCACGGTATTAGTTGTATGACTAAACATGTTGATTTGTGAATTTATGTTGATTTATGATATTTGAAATATATTATAATATTACTTTTTAAGGTTTTGACTTGTTTTAGGGGTTTGACTTGGTTAGGTTTTATGGATTTTACATGTTCACGGTATTAGTTGTATGACTAAACATGTTGATTTGTGAATTTTTTTTTTTTACTTTAGTGATTATGATGTTTGAAATGTATTATAATGTATGACTTGTTGGTTAAGGGGTTTGAAATGTATGACTTATGGCAATTCCACACGTCACGCATGGTTCAAGACCGTGCGTCACGCATGGAATGGATCCACACGTGACGTGTGGATTTTCCATACAGAAGCTTAACTGGTTTGTTATCTGTGTTTGTGCATAGATGAACTTTTCTGTGTTTACTGGATTAGACAAGATTACTCTTAATGACCTTAACAAACAATCAGAATTGAAAAGTTCAAACAACGCTAATCAGAATTGAAAAGTTCAAACACAAAACAACCTTAACAAACAATCCAACAACGTCATAGCAAAGAATCCTTACGAAAAACCGACAATCCTGAAAATCCGAAAACAAACAATTCATCAAAAACAATCGAACCCAATCCAACAAGATCACCACCGATGTTGTTGATAGATAGTTGTCCACGGCTCAATATCTTGAAGGACCTCGGTTATGGCTCCATGCATTGCAGAAACATCATAGGGATCAGGCAAGGTTGCATATGGTGCCAAGTGATCGTAGACCCTGTCAAAAACCTACAAATAAAATAAAATATTGAAATCAGATATTTGCATAATGTTTACCTTAAATCAAACTTAAAGAAAAATCAAGATCTCAAGTTACATGAGATAAATGTATTACCTGCTGTGCTTCCAAGCTAGCGTGTCTGTCGGGTATCATAAATCGATGAGTGCGGGGGATGTACCACCCAAGATACTCTGGAGCTTCTTCAAAACCTGTCTCCGCAGGTGGTCCCATCTTCTCAAGGGTCGCCCTGTGGATATCCATCCCCTCCCAACTCCACGCCATTCTATCATAATTCACCACATATGACCTAGGGCTGATGAGCCTATGGGCTTTAAGGGGTGAAATTGGAGGCCTGAGAATCATCTGCACCCTACCAAACTGCCTAGGCGACCTATCGGGATGGTGGGGCTCGGTTATGTCCATGCAGCTCAGCACCCCGAAAAAAAGAGCAGGAGCATAGGCAGGATCATTGAAGTCGATTTCACCATACGGGTTCCATTTAACCTAAAAAAGATATCAACGTCTTGTATTACTCAAACAGGAAATTTACAACAGAGGTACCAAAACAGAGGTGAAAAAGATATCACTTTATTTTTGCAAAACCAAACGTGGCGCATGGAATTGCAAAAAGACAGAGTGACCAAAACTGCTGAGGACTTCAACTGAGGCTTAAAAATATAAACAAAATGCAACACAAATACCTGATCCGCCCTCATTGCATCTAGTTCAGCTCGGTAGTTTCGTGCTTCAGGGTCGTAGTTTGGCAACGCTACATTTGGTTGAAACCGAAACGCATAAGGATGATCAACTGACCAATCACGATCCCGGGGAACACCAACTGCTAAGGATGGGAAGTACGTGTATATCCAACCCTAACATTCAAAAAATATAGTTAGCATTAAAACCATAGAAATAAGTTAGGATTGCTAAAAAATGTAGTTCCTAAATAATTAAAAACTTACTTGAAGGAGAGTGAAACAAAATGAGATCAAGTTACAATTTTGGCGTGTAGCGATGCCCATTTGGCGATAGAAATATGCTAGCGCCGCAGATCCCCATGACATACTTGTTGCCTCTTCAACACTCCCTAGAAATGCACCAAATCTCACAGGGAGTCTCTGTTGTGACTTGTCTGTGAAGATTGTGGAAGCCAACAAGTGGAATATATAGCCCATTCCATGAACTATGAGATCATTTAGGCTCTCAATGTGCGCCTTAAACTCTTTCGCTCTAATCCAATAACTATCGAGCTGTTCATTTTCAAGATGAAATTTTTTTCGTCCCTTTTCACCAAAAAAGTTCTTGTAGGTAGTTCTCCCGACTATAGCGGTGGGGTCGGTCACCATAGGTTTCATGTGAATAGGAAGCAACATCAGCTTCTTGATGTCGAGCAACGTCACTGTCATCTCAGCAAATGGCATGTGGAAGCTGTTTGTCTCAGGATGCCACCTTTCAATAAAGGCGCAGATGAGCGGATAATCAATGTAATCGTACATCAAATGCCTGAGATGAGTCAGCTGCGTTGCAGATGCGTGATTACCCCATGGCAAGTCAGGATTAAGTTCCCAATCTTTCAGCTGTGATTGTCTTGTCTGGTAAGGGAGTACGCCTCTTTCCTGTAAATTGATTACGTAACACAAATCATTTCAATAACGCATAAATTGTTTCCAGAAACTGCAGAAACTTGACATTCTGTAAAATGAAATTCCATGCGTGACGTGTGGACATGAACCACGCGTCACGCGTGGAACAGAATTGTGCGTGACGTGTGGACATGAACCATGCGTCACGCGTGGAAGTTCATTTCACAGAATGTGCATAAACCAGTTTCTGCATTCTGTACAGAACACCTTAACCAAATTTTCAACAAAACTACAAATAGTTCAACAAATAATCCATCAATTTAATCAAATCAATTCATACATTAACAAATTTAATATCACAACACATAATCAATTCATAAATTAACATAAATAAAAATAAACATACTTCATCTTTCATATAATCAAATAATGAACTATGTATTTTTTTCATTTTTTTCAACCATTTATCCTAACATTAAATTCATATTAAATTAGTTATGATAAGTATTGAATATATAAACCAAATTCTAATTACATACCTTTCCTTTTTGCACAAAAAAGGTTGTATGAGCTTCAAAGCTTATGAGCAGCTCCGGAATTTGTGGACCTCCGGGAGTACCCCCCTCTAACTGAGGGACGTATATGTCTCTGACCGGAGATTGTCGTCGTCGTCGTCTTCTGGGATGTTCCTCTCGCTCCTCTTGCTCTTCCGCTTCTTCATGTTCTTCATGAACATTCTCATATGTCTGATCCTCTTCCTCACCCTGTTCCTCATGCTCATGCTCCTGCTCATAATCAGAATCAGAATCAGCATTTGCACCCCCAGCTGATGGCCCTGCACTGCTACAAGCAACCAGTGTGTATTGGTCATCACCCGTCTGAGGGTTCTCAAAGTTATGAGAACCACTAGCTTGTCTCATCATCTCCACAAATGATTACTCTTGTTGTGGAGGCACATCAGGATAGCCCGGAAACAGTGTTTGTTGTGGATAACCCGGGAACTGTGATTGGTGTGGATAGCCCGAGATTTGTGGGATCAAAATGGGGGTGCCAAGAAAGTAATGAGGGGAACCCTGGGGATCGAAACTTGAAGCAGACAAAGCTAGCTGCTGATGTTGCTGTTGTTGTTGATGCTGCTGTTGTTGCTCTTGTAGCTGCTGTTGTTGCTGCTGTTGTTCCCTCTCATCAGAAAACTCTAAACGACGAGGAGGCGATTCTTGTCTATTCTTCTTCTTCCTTGGTTTTGGAACTATGGGATCTTTTTTCTTCAGTTCTCTGATTTTTTGACGAGTATCGCGTCCAGGTCGACGACCACCATCCATATCTGCATCATAAAATGTGCAATTCCACTAAATTAATCAGTTTACTGAATTTAATCAGAATATCATCAAAAACACAATCAATATATCATCAAATCCAATCTGAAATTGTTGACGAACAATTTCTGGAATGTGCAATTCCACACGTCACGCATGGCTTCAATCCATGCGTGACGTGTGGAATTGCACATTCCATAAATTGTTCGTCAACAGTTTTTCCATGTTTCAAACCCTAATCTCAACAGTTTTTCCAAAATTCTAACAGTTTTTCAATAATTTCATTAAAACCATACCAAATTTCAACAACCTAATTCATAACCCTAATTCACAAAACCCTAATTCAATATCAAAACCCTAATATTACTATATACACATGAAAATATCAAATTGGTCAAGAAATTATCAACAAAGTACACAATCCATTCATATATTACAAGTTTAATCCTTCCTAATCAACTAATTAACATACACATTGGATTTTGAAGTAAATATCATCAAAACAACATGAAAACCTCATATATACATCAATACCATACCATTACAATGAAATCTTAATGTTTACATACCTTATACGCAAAAAGACGATGAGAATTGTTGAAAATAGGGTAAATCGGTGTGTTTGAGAGCGCAGCCGCCGTGGAACAATGTTGAGGAAGATGATAATGTGGTAGGGTTTCATTTTTTGGCTTTTATAGGTAAACAAATCCATGTGTGACGCATGGTTTGTGTCCGTGCATCACGCGTGGTTTTGTTCTGTGCGTGACGTGTGGATTAAAACCATGCGTCACGCACGAATATAATCCATGCGTGACGCACGGAGCCTGGGCGGTAAATAGCAAAAAGGGTGAGCGTTAAATAGGAAGGCCTATATACTAGATTGTTTCCCTAAATTGAAAACCTATCAACTACCACAATAGACAGTACAATTCTAAGAATATTTTATGATTTTTTTCATTTATAAGTTCTTAACCACGGCATGGGTTAGAAAAAATCCCTACAGATAAAATTCTTGCAAAAATAACCTTTCAACCATTAACTACATGATCTCATCTTTGTTTGCTGTCAATATCTATATCTACTCAAATTTGCCTCCGAATGCCATTTAATCAAAATTACAAACTCAAAATGGGGTGTATGAAACCAAATTTATCAACCGAGAGCAATTCGTTGTCTGGTCAAATGATGATCATTCTTGTTGACAGGGTCTTCAATTTTTGTCCAAAATCTCAATCAAAACCTGTAATTTTCCCACGTTCTGCGTTTCTCCAAGAACATTTCCTTACACATTCAAATGAACAATTAAAAATATAAAACCGATCAAGTGGTACTCTTTGATTATCCTATTGACTTTCAAGGTTGATGATGATCACATAACTTTAGGTTTGTTTGAGATATTTTCTTTTTCTTTTGATTTCTGATTTATGCATTAAATTTGAAATTTTTGTATGCTTATCCAGATTGGTTAATGAAAATGGAGTCCATAAGTTCAGATTTATACCCCTTGACAAGTCTGCAGATAGGGTAAGATTGGATCTTCTTCATGCTCCATAGAACATTTTAGTCTTATGATTTTTAATGGAGCTTAACTAATATCAACTCTTTGCAGGGATGTGCAATCTTATCTTTCACAAGCATACTTATATTTCGCTCACACGAGCAATAAGTTCCTCATCCTCGTTGATAATCAATCTTGGCGAGTAAGCAACTATTCAAGATCTGCCCACATCAGAGAGCTTTTGATCACCAAGGTCATTTTTCTAATTAACTGTTCTTATTTGTCCTTCTTTGTTAATTTAGCTTACCTTTGCTAAAAACCAATTATCTGGATGTTTTCTACAGTGCAGGACTTCACCATTTAGAAACAACAAAGCTTTGCTCAGAAGCTTAAGCTCACTTGACAATGACAACAACGAGGCAACGAATAGATGGGATCAGTTACTTTATGCAGTGAAAGCCAAGAAATGGAAGAAGACAGCAATTTACTCAATGATGGATTTGGGGAATGCTCTTCATGGATTCATAGTGTTCGAAGTTGTTTGGAAAGATGTTTGCGGTATCAACTACTTGAATCAACTTCAGGTACTAATTTCTAGCCTTACCCATCATGAGTTTTATTTTTCTCATTTATACCATGTTTTGATTTATTATATTTTTTGATTTATAGTCTGATACATCAATGGCATTTGAGGTGAAATCAATGAGAAAATGGGAATTCCACAGCATTAACCAAGCCTCAAAATCTATCTCATCATGGTTCTCAGATACTTCATTATCTGAGACTAAGACACTTCAAAATTGCTTTAGCAGCCTCTCTCACAAAGTGCCATCTCACTCACCACGAAAGAAACCGAAAACTAAAGATGAAGAAAAGATTGAGATTGAGTCTACAAAATATGAACACACCCTGATAAAGTTCTGCTTCATAGACTGCAACCTTCCATATAAATTCAAGGAGATAATCACATTAGATTTACGCCTTTTAACCTTAGTAGAATCAGGATTACCATTTTGGGTAATTTTCCTGCAATCCTACCCTTTATTCTGTAAAACTTACCGTCCTTGGATGAGGCCTCTAGTAAAAACTCTTTACATGCTGATCTCTTTGGTCACTGTCATGATCGGTTTCTATGATCTTTACAAGAACGTACCACTCTTAAAATCCACAGCTTCTCATCTTTGTGGTCCATTATTTAACTGGATTGAGGATTGGGAAATGGTATCAAGAATCAGATATCTTGGAACAATGCTTTTTCTTCAGAATTTTGAGAAGGCTGTTAGATGGTTACTTGCCACTTATCATGGTGTTAAATTAATCGCAATGATGATCACAAAACGGATTTATGAGCCGTTCGAGGTGGTGATGATGCTGATTTCTCCTATTCTGGGAGAAATTGGAGAAATTGTGTCAAGTGTGGTAATGCCATTTTGTAGCTTGGTTGCTGATTTGTTTCGGCTTCTGATTTCGCCTTTTGAAGTTCTGTTTTCGTTCATAGTGACGATAGGTACGCCACTTTTGTATCATTTTGTCATGGGAGATTTTTGTTCACCTAATTGAGAATATTGATAATTAATATTTTTACTATGCAGTTGGTCTCTTCAAGCCAGTCTTCACTTCTCTGTGGGGTCTCTTTGTGATTCCAACACAAACTTGTGTTCAAACTGCTAAGTATGTTGCATCAATGGTTACTGAGATCTATGAAGTGTTTGAAGAGATGATATTTTTGATAGTCAGAAATGTAATCGAGCTCGCCCAGTTAGTGAAAACCGCGAAAACAAGCTCAGGTGATGTCTCCATGTGGAATACATTGTGGAGAGATCTCCTATCAAAGGTAGGCTTTATCTTCTTGGAGAAATTAGGTATAGTTACATTTTGATGATAATTTTTGGCATGATCTTCACAACAGGTTTTTCGCTCACTTAGGAGCGTTATAAACGGTCTAGTGGCGTTCTTGAACTCGTGCAACCGACATAGGCTCAGGTAAACTCGGGTTCTTTTCAGGTTTGTTCGTTTAAATAAGAGTCTGTTTGGATTTCAATTTAATGCATTAAAATGTATTTCATGTATTGTGCTGTTTGATATCTATACGCAGTATTTACAACCATCTCCGAGCCTACACGTTACATATTTCGTGCTTGTTGCAATCGAATCTTCATGTTCAACCCCATGAGCTTTGTCCTAAGGTATAATTGGTCTTTACATTTCATGAACATGAATTCTGGTCACATGAAACTGAAACCGATGCTGTTGTTCCTAAAAATTGCAGGTGAGATTTGAAGACCATAGCGAAAACTCGAGTGAAGATGCTAGTTCTTGCACAAACTGTGGTGGTGTAAATAATCAATAGGATATGGAAAATGTTGTAATATAGTGTATAATCTGAGTCTTTAGTGTAAATGTACTTTGGTTTCGGTGGAATTGTGTGTTTCTTTTGAAATTGTAGGCACCTTTTAATCACCTTGAGCAAATTAGGTGTTATTTATTATTTGTAACTACTTGAAAATGGGAAAAGCTGAAGAGAGTTGGAAAAAAGAAAACAAGAGTGAGTACCAATTGTAGCAACCTCAAGAATCTGGTAACTCTAGTATGTATTTCTTAAAACATTAAACATTTATAATCTAGATATTTTTTTGCATTCCTAAAATCAGACTATCAACATCCAAAAGGTATGGAGCTCATAACATCATCAAGTAAATGAAGCTGATGATGGCACAAAACTATAGGCATTTGATTCACAGTTTAATTGCATGTTCCCCGAGCACTAGAAATGCAATCTTGATCATGGTAGAGAAGACGATTGACATGCAGAAGTCTTTAGAGAGACCAAGATGATGCTCAAGCTGGTAACTGGAGCTTTTTGTTGTTCTTCCAGCTGCATTACATGATACAAACATACAAAGAATTGGTGTTACCGTGAAGTAGAAGAGGGATTATGAGAAAGTATGAAAGGACCAAGATATACCTTTCGAAATAGTAGTAGAAGAAGTCAGCATACAGCAGAGTTTGGATGATCCCAGATATCCAAGCTGTAAAATTAACAGAAGCGCTAAGCAATTTATATGGTGTAAGTTTATTCATATTTAATAATATAGATATAACATGGACAAGCATCCGATGATCTAATGTGTTAAATCATGATTAGGGTAACCCAAAAGTAATATTTGCTTGAAATATTCCGTTAATAGATTGTGAAGCTACAGCTATCCAAAAAGATCTAAGCATTCTCAGCCATTTCATGCCAGTTCTGCAGAAAAATGGACAAATGATCCAGAACTTGAGATAGGTTTAGAGAAGAAAACCATTTGTAACACGCAATAATAATTACTAATTAGCACTATAAGCTCATTAGATTCGCAGCTTAACCAAATGTGGGAAGGACTCCATCACAGGTTTATTTACTCCTTTTGTGTTCACAAGCCTATCTGATCCGAGACACTTAAGACTAACCGCTGTACACGTGCACACATAACTAAAAGCCCGGCAAGATACAGGAAATAAAAGGAGGGGGGGAAGAGTAGTCTTACGTATCCAGTGCACATAGTGAGGCTCAGTGAAGTAGCGGTAAATCCAGTTAAGAATGTAAAGTCCTCGGTATGCACTGCACAAAGCAGCCAAATTTCAAAGACGTGTACATTATTATGAAAGGGATAGATTTGAAGGCAAAGAGAAACAAGATAAAGTAAGAGAGGAAGTAACAGAAGAGCAACACAGAAGGCCAGAATCACCAATTAAACACAACATAATCAAAATTCAAATTAAATTACTCTTCCAATGTGCAAATTTCTGTCATCTAAACAGAACTGCACAAAAAAAGTAGAATCGAAAACATAGATGAAAATGCAACTCTTTTATTCTTAGGAGTGTAAATCATACCCAAGAAGCAATACATATTGTCCAGTCAGATTGTCAATGTTTCTAGTTCTCTGCAACAGTACCAGCTGTGGTAGGATTGCAACAGCTTCCAGATAGAGTGAAAATGTCCACATTACCTGCAAATCAATAAGAAAAGAGAAAGGGAGGAAACAACTTTTTACTCCTCCAACACAAGTGGCACTCTAAAGTTTGAATATCATCTCAATAAGGTAATGTGGAATCAAAAGCAACACTTCCCAAATGTTACCTCTTTAAAACTGAACTTTTCATTAATGAGTAACGCCAAGATCATGCAGGGCAAGACAAGGAACCAGTGTCGGAAAGTATCTTGGTCTTTATCATAAGATCTTCTGACAATCCTGTGGCGCCTAATGTACCAAACAATAGAGAAGGAGCTACTCAAGAATATTAACTTCATAACAAAGTTATACACGGAAATGAAATCCGTGAAAATATCCAGGTAGCGAGTAGCAAAAACTATAGCGAAGATTTCTTGTGTCTTCAATGAGATACCTGCACAGGATTACGCATGTTGACAATCATACATTCGAGTAGACATTAAACACAAAACATACAGTAAGATAATGAGATGTCAACTTGAAATCTAAATGAAGTGTTTATCCAAGTATACCAGAAGTGGAAGGTTATAAAATAAAGAGATCTATACTAGAGCTACACAATGCAGTATCACACAGTTCATCTTCCTTCTCCGTGGCTTTGCAATTCAAGACAATAAGTTTCTCTTGTTCCTCCTCCATTCTCTGGATAAAATACATCCAAACAGCCCTATCGCCAATGTAGAAAAATTGGCTGTACTAATTTAACTTGAAGATATTACAAGGCAGAGATAATATGTGAAACAGCTCAGCTAAAGATCAAACAAATATACAAGAGTCACACTCTTATATCGCAGCAATTTGGCTGAATTTACATGGCCTTAAACATAGATCAGCAAGAATTTAGCTAATAAGCGCATTCAAACACCAGATTCAGCCTACATACAAGCACATAACCAAATAACAACAAATCGGATAGAGCGAAAGAAAAGCGTACCAGCGCAGGATTTTATAGTGTGAATCTTGAGGAGCAGGACCAGAACGCTGGCCAGATGCGTCATATCACCCGCTAACCTGAATATGTTCATTTTCGCCCCCGGTTTCGATCGATGAATCGAAACTAGATCTAAATGAAGGAATCGCTGAGAGATGATAACAAATTCGAAGATCCAGGCACCGATCTATGAGATGAGGAAAATCATTAGGTTTTCATGAAATTCCTCTCCGATCTGATACAGCAAACGACGGATTCTCAAGCTCGCCCGAGGAAGCCGTAGAGAGAATGTAGGGATGGAAGAGGAGAACGCAGGAGTGTTTGGAGGAAACTGAAAAATGTTCTTCTATTTTCTTCTATTTTATATTTTTGGCAAAGAATTTTTTTAATTGTGTCAGACCCATTTAATTATCATTTTCTGAGTAAAAATGAACATTTTGTTATGTGTTATTTAGTCAAGGTCTATATATATACTACATTTTGATCACCAGATTGTAGTGTAGCGTAGATATACGTAATATTCTTCGTCTTTTTCAAGTCTTATACTATACTATCTACATACGGTATATATATTTGATTTTATTTTCATTGAGCGATTATCAACCCGACCACATATATTTTATAATATAGTGATCATAGTTGATAAGTTAGTAGGCAATTAAATAGTGTCATTGAGGTTGTTACATGTATTTGTTTTTTTTGGTTTGATATGGTTGTCAGGTGATTTTTATGTATGGTAATTAAAGTTGTTAATCAGGTCAGTTAAGTTACGTTTGAATTGAAAATGGATTGGATCGATTTAGATTATTGGTCAAGACGGGTTGGATCTATACGTGTGGAGTTGAATCAATTTATTAATTAAATGTATTAAATAGTTTAATTTTTTATTAATGATATCAAATTTAGATTTACTTTGTTCAAATTAGGTTTCAATTTGACGCGATCATGTTGTTTTTTTAGGCTTTGACTACGATCATACCACTTAGAAAGATAAAAATTAGCAAAAATAGTTAAAAGTTAGATTTTTTTTGACACCACATTAATTGGTTTAACATTGATTAGGTAAAAATTACATTTACTTTCATCCAAGGCCATCCATTTTTTTATATACTAGATACGGGCCTCCGCGCTCCGCGCGGGGAAATTATTGATTTTCGTATATTGTTTAATAGAGTTTCACATTATTTGATAATATTTTTGTTATTGTTATCAAATTTGTTAATATTTACCATTGGTTTATATATATAATTTTATTGAAATGACTTAAAAGTCTCAAACTTCTATAATTTGTCAAGCAAACAATGAAATTTGATAACATTAAAAATGAGATACAAAGTTCAAAATTACATTCGTGAAATTTCATTTCTAACTTAATACGAATTCTTTTTAATCATAAAAACTCAACATAAAACAGCAAAAAATATGCTAAGATAAATTGTTATGAGAGTATTGATAGTGGTGAAAATAAGTATCAATTACATTAATTTTTGACAAAAAACAAATAAGTTTGTAATATGTATATATAGGATAAGATATTTGATATTATATATTAGATTCGATTAGAATTAGATGAGATAATTAAATAAAGAGATTTAAATGGATTTAGAATTATGATAATTGATTATTCAAAAAAATAGATTTAGTATTAAAGCCCGAAATAACAGGCCCAAAATAAAGCTCATTAGATTTTGATACCAATTACATTCAATTTGCTCAACTATCATTTACCTTTTCTCAATTCTAAAGTTGTGCCCCCGCGTAGCGCGGGGGAAAGTGTCATTCTTGAAAAAACTGATTTATTTGGTAAGCTCGATCAAACCGAATAGTACATAAATCAACTTCAAGTTTGTTTTCCCTCGGAAAACCCCATAAACTCAAGAGTTTTTCTTTTTGATTCAAGGCAATAGATCCATAAACTCAACAAATTGATGAGCATAATTGCACTGAAGTAATATAAATTTAGCACCAAATTCTTTTTAACCAACATAAGAAGGGGTTTTACAACTTCATATGCACAAAAAGCTATATCAAGCAATTGAGAAATAAAAGTCAGCAAATTCAAAAGCACCTTATGGAGTTTGAATGAACTTTTGTGTAGATTTCATCATCTCATTAATCCATCTCCACCTTCGTTGTCCACAAAATCAACACATCTAGAATCGGGATCCTGCACTACGCACGGGGTAATAACATCCACCTTTAAACTTTGTAGTAATCAATAATAAACTTGTATCCCAACTAAGCAACTTGTGGCATTGTCATCATCATAATTATAAAAATAGAGTGAAGCACAATTTTAGTACATAATAACTTGATTTTCACCTTGTGGAGTTTTCCACTTGAATGAATTCTAGATCAATCACAATATAGAAACAATATATATGATAGTAGCGTAAATATATTTTCTTTCGCATCGTAAAAATCTACATTATAAAATGATGTCAAAAGTACAATCATAAAATTGTGCATTAATCAGAAGTAAAATTCCATATACTACTAATGTGAATATTGAGGACAAGTGTTGGGGTTCTATAGTTTTTTGTTGAACATCAAGAGATCTGAGGGAGGAGCTCAAACATTCCACAAAACTATTGTGAAACTCTTATCCACCTAGAAATAAATTATTTTGTTAATATGTCTAAGAATGTTTAGCTCACTCTAGGAAGAGATATTAACAGATTTAACAACAAAAATTGACCAAAATGAGGGGTAAAAAATTCAACAAATCAAAGAGGGACCCTAACTTTCTCTTGCAACTACCTTCAAGTGCTTTTTCTGACCTGAAAAAGAAGGCAAGCATGTTGAAGATGAACGTCAAACTGAGACCAAATCAACTATTATACACAAAGGTGAATCAAAGATCAAAGTTCTATAACACCAACTTAAACAAACTACAATAACACATCATCAATTTCATTAGCCATGGACGATCGATCTCATACATCATGAGCCTCATAGTTACAGGTTAGAGTTATCTTACAGAAGATACCACCTACTCTTTGTTCGTCTATTAGGACTTCTTTTCATGTTGGGTAATGAGGAGACAATCCCTTCAACCAAACCATTGTAGGAAGACCAGTAGAGGATGTAGGTTGATTCCCTCATTGTCAAATTACAAGTATTTTTCTCTGCAACCAGTGCATGATTTATGAAAGGAATTGCAACCACCCCCTGCCAAATGGAAAAATGTAACTCTAAATTAATTAATTTTAACAAAAATGAAGGAAAGATTTTCTTATTATAACATTTAGACTCGTTAACAAAGCTTATGTTGATTATCATGGAAGGAGCATGATAATACCATGGTTAAGAAGCTTTCGAGTGAACTTGATAATACCATGTTGGCTTCTTCTGCAGGATCCTTACGTAATGATTTACTTAAGAGATGAATTCTTATCTCATTAAATTCTTATTGTAATTGGCTGGATTTACTTTGGAGATGAATTCTTATTTTTATTGTCCATAGTGGTACTCGCTGAATTCTAATCATCTATATGGTTGGCTTCACTTTGTCACTCATTTGTCCTTGAACCTACTTGTCCCTGAAGCAATCACACCCAAAATTTAAAGAAAAAAAGGTTATATGAAATACATAATAGGTATAAGAAGCAAAGTCGTCGAATGTAGAAAGTTTTGGGCGAAGTGACTTGTTATATAATGATTTACACCCACATTAAAACAGATACTACTGATATGAAACTGGTTAATATCGCTATGGAGATTGAATCTTATGACTGTCAACTTTTGAAACAGACAGGTTAACTTCTTTTCAATTTCATAAAAAAAACATTTTAATTCAAAACACACAAACAAACAAAATTGTGACTTGCGTGGCAAAAGGTAAAATCATCATCACTTCCATATGTCATCGTTAAATCTCCCACCCTCTAGATGTAGCAAAATTACCCAACTTCTCAAAAGACAAAATCAATCAGCTTAGCTCTCTATATGATCAGTAACCTTGCTTTTAATTGCCAGACAAAGAAAAACGTAAGTTTTTATCATTTTCATACATCTCAACTTTCGCTATATCATCATACTAATACAACTACAATACAAAGTAGGATTTTAGCCTCAAATTACCACCATTTTATTTCATATACTCTTAATTAAGTAAAAAAAATCAGTTAATCAGTTTACAATCCACATTCTCAACATCGTGCATTCGAATAATGAAGCAGGGGAATTGATGCTACATACATGAAGTAGGATCTTCACCAAAAGTCACAACTAAACACTGATGTTGAGTTAATTCCACCACGAAGACCCTTGTATTTGGAGATGGTACATATATGAAAGTCTTCTTGATCTCAACACCTAGAAGCACAATTAAAGGAGATTTGAAAGTGGAACCACAATCAGCACATAATTAACAAAAATGAATTATATCATCTCATCAACTACAATGTTCATAATAAAGGAAAAAATATTCTAGTTCAGGAAATGAAGAACTATCAGCTGCAACTTCACCAGTCTTTCTGTTTACATTCATTATGTTTTAATATTCATTGTGTAAATTGGAGCAGTTTTTTTAACTGAAATTAAGAAAATGGAATCCTTCAGTAAATTTGGGTTTGTATAGTGATTATTTTTACACAACAGAGACCGAGCTCAATTTGATTTAGGGGCATATGCTTATAGTGCATATATTTAGCAGCAGTAGTGCGCTTCTTTGGGTCTCTTGTCAACATATTTCTAAGAAGTCTTCCGCGCCTGAAAAAGGAAGAGACAAATTTCAATTAAATTAAAGCCTAGAATGCAACATCAAGTATATACAAAAAAAAAACTCATTGTGGCTTCAGGATTGTGAATCAACACAGAAGTTCATCTATAACTGACGAAACCAGTAATTTTGAATTGAAAGTGTAAAAAAGAACAAAAATCAAGAAACAAAAAAGAACATCCATACCTCTCTTCATTAGTGGGATCACAAAGAAATGGGGTTGTAATTGTGTACCCTTCTATTATTTTCATAAAACAGAAACAAAATTACAGATTAAAGCCTCCAGCATTGATCTGAATAGCAAATCACAATGTCAAAATTGAAACAAACAAATTTAACGGCAAGCCCTACAATGGAAGGTGAATAACAGTAGAGTAGAATTGATGATCTTCTATAGGGTGTGAAGCCGAAGCTGCGCTAAGACGACCACCTGTAAGAACTCGGATCAGACTGCAGAACAGGACAATAAAACACGGTGATTAATTGTCATCATTTTAAATACAATCTCATATCAACCTACTGGAATTTCAGTAACTGAAGAATGTATATTCGTGTCACACTTTTACAATGTCGTAACTTTATTTATGGATTAAACCTTACTCAAAGATTAAATCCCAAGACCAACCTATCTCCATAAAGAAATGAAAGTTTCAATTATATATAAATGGCATTATATCTTACCCATGTTCACTTCTACCCGAAGAACAAAATACCGCAGACAAAAACAGTCCAAGTAAGAGATAATATCTCTACAGATTAGCATCATAAAGTAAGTTATACTATGTATATACAAATACCTGCTGCTATCACTCACAGGCTCCAGAGGATGAGGCTCCCCTTTTCTCAAAACACCCTGAGCATACAATTCACCTATTCCACAAAATTGTGAATAGATGAATAGAAGTATGTTTAAGGACATATTGTGTGGTTTGTTAATGAATAATTCTGATTGTGTAATTTGCATTTTGATTAAATTGTGGTCTACGAGAGCATGTGTACCAAATTATTCTTTAATCATGCTTGTAATTGCCAACATTGTCAAATACAATGAGTTGGAACATCAGATAGCAGCTAATCTTCCACCTTTCTTCCCCATCTTTAGTTGAAACTTTGCATTTTACACATTTTCAATTTTCGCATTGCATACAAACTTTTTAAAACCATTAGCTGTGAGCAGAAATGGTAGGCGAAACTGAAAAAATAATGTACTAAGACAAAATAAACTTTTATAAGAAAACCAAAAGTAACTCAAACAAGATGTTATGGGAAACAGTTATAGCCTTATAGGCTTAATTTGTAGAAGAAAATGAAAGTAATTAGATTAGATGTATAAATATATGTAAGCTTCCATTTCGCGGATCTGGTCAGCGGTGTGGCAGCGATACTTTTTGCGGCGCTTGCTAAGTATATAAAATAGATTAAACCTTGTGTGTAGGAAGATCAAGATCTTTGTTCTCTTTAATGACTTTCCATATTTGATGTGCACTATAAGGAGATCCTGACGCAGGAACAACACCTCTTCTATCACCAGTAAGACCACCAGGATAGAATTGAAAAATTTTGTCCTAAGTTTTGCAACCTGGATACTGAATTAGAATAAGAAACTGCATTAAATTAAAGATAAATTATTGAATAAATTGAAAATTTAAAGAAAACATATTGAAACATAAAACATATTGAAACTATGTCTTTAATGGAACATTTTGAAATTAGGATTATTCAAATTCATAAGAATCATGATTAAAGAACTCTTCTCCCGCCAATAAACAAAATGACACATATATAATGAAGGAACAATATAAATATACATACTTGTCTTGTAGCTGGGTCTTTCATCTGATTCCTCATCTGTTCTTGTATGTCAGCTGGATGGGGAGATATTTCTTGCATTAAGTTCTGGAGCTCCAAAACCACTGCTCCCACTCATAAAAATGTTTATGTCAGTGGCTATATTTTCTTGGGCTTCAGAAAATCTTGACCCAGCATTTGAGGTCACCTAACTACTGGTTGACGGAGTGGCATTTGAAACTGGTTCTCTCTGTTTCATTGAAGATGTCATTTCAAACATTTTCTGGTACTCTTCAGGTGACATCTTACTCATCATCTCACTTGTTGATTTCAACATTTCAGGGGCCAGGTTTCGGGGAACTGAGCCAGGTCCAAAACCAGCAGCAGAGGAAGATGGATTATTGAAAGGATTTTCACCCTGAAACGAAGATGCCATCTTGATCATATTTTGGAGTTCGTTAGGTGACATCTTGCCGATCATACTTGATGTTGTCTTCAGCATATCAGGAGGAATCGCCCCAACGTTCCCAACACCCATTTTTGCTAGAGTATCAAGATCAACGCCGGAAACAAACTTCTAAAATGATCTGTTAAAAAGTTACCAAACTAAATTAATATTCGATAACAAATTTGCTAGTATAATGCAAACATAAGGATGGAATGAAGCACAACGAAAACACAAGTGGTTCTAACAAATAAAAGTTAGCTCCCATTTGTTGGTCTAGTACATTTTTCTCACATCAGATTGCCCAATCTAGCAATATTTAGCAATATTAAATATCTGGAACCTCCATATTGCTTTTATACCGTTCATTTCTACCTTGAACATTTTAAGTAAATTAACCATACACATAAATTTCTAATCCCAAGGTTTAATTCAACACAACAATATCAAACTCCAGATGAAATAACATTCAATTTCTGAATTTTAAAAGAGAAGAAACACTGCATTTAGGAATTACAAAATGTGATAGCCTTCAACCATTTAGAGCTCAATACCACCGCCGAATATATTGTGTATAAGACCGGAGAATATGGAATGGATCCGTCGAATTGGGAAGAAACGGCCATATTAAATCATTCCTGCTTTCTATAGTTAAGAAATTTAACCACATATATAACATAAATTAAGTAGTCATCATACTTGACTCCAACTATCTCCAAGCAGCTCGTTTACAGTCATGCCGTTTTGAGCATACATGGTAGGTGAAACCCAGTAGATCCATCTAAACCACTTCTTCATATTCACTGTTAGCAATCAACACGAAGAAAAAAAAGATAATCAACAAAAAAAAAGGCTCGTGTTTTGCTAATCGCTCTATCAGTCACTCATAATAATACCTCTCGACACTGTAAAACCGCAAAATAAATAAAGGGAAGTCACTGTAAATAATCCAAAGATGTTTCCAGCTACTCCTGGTACAACTCCAAGAAACTGAAATACAGCAAGAGGAACTGCTTCAGAAACCGCCACAAGACATGAAGCTGAACTAATCCAGTTCCTTTTTTCATTACTTGGTGAAGACAGCTACATGGAACAAACGGCAAGGAAGTTGTGTATATAAATATATATAATTTAATGCAGAATAATAACCGACCTAGAAGTAAAGGAAAAAGAAACTGCCAGCCATACTTAATGTGGTTGAATACCATTGATAAATGACATTAAAGCCAGATGAAACCGCTATTCTTAAGACAATGGAAACACACAAAATTGGAGATAAATGGCCATTTGAGGATGTTGATTTAGCAATTCAATTCAGAACCGTTACATCCAATACGTAACTCTTAATTGGAGATAAATGGCCATTTGACAATAAATAAAGAATCAGTAAAGACCCTACCTTCCAAAAATCTCCACGCCCATTCAATGTACAAACGTTACATCAAAATTGGCAGATGGTTGTGTAACATTCCTCACGGCCTTATTATTCTTCTTCGTACATTATCCAACTTCCTGCTGCCTGGTCGTAAAAACCGCCTCAGATTCCCCCGGAGATTCACATCGGAACCAAGCTCAGGGTGTTTCAACAACGAACTATTGAGGTTTGCAAACACAAACTTCTTGGAGGGCTTGGGAATCGGAGGAATTATCTTGCAAATGCCGAAAGCACTCCCTTCTTTCTCGATTTTGGAAATGTAAGCGATGGGGTCGGCGAATTCGGTCTCGGTGGGGTAAAATTCAGGCGCCATTGGCATCCCCTTGAGCCATTCCGGCACTGCAACAGCTTTCATCATCGCTAACGAACCACCTGATTCAATCAAACCAGCACATCTCACCAGTTAACAGATTCTGCTTAAACCCTAATTGCCCAATTCTAATATCAAATTAACCATTTCCAATCACATAATCTGATATCTAAGGAAATAAGAAGAGAGTAGAAGAACCTGCAACAACTCCCAGCGATGCGCAGGAATCTTAGTTTGTGAAGGCACGAGCAGACGGAAATTGAGACAAAAAGGATGAATGAATGGAGAAATAGAGGATAACCTCAACGCCAAAAGCCTCAGCAAGCCTGGAAACGGCAGGGAGCCTCTTCGTCAGAGTGGATTATATGAAATTGACATGGAAGTTGACGGGAGTTGGAAAGCTCGGCTGAGAAAAGAGAGAGACCGAGAGAGTTGGGAGAAGTGAATAACACAGGTCCACAATTGAACAATGAGTCCACCAGGCCCATTATGCACACAAAATGGGCAGAAGACAATTAAATCAAATCCATTACTTAACGCCCTAAACATTAACTCGGTACCGATTTCATTCAATTCGGGCATTGGACAACCAACTTTTATATAGATAAAACTAGATTTTGATCACCACGCTTCGCGCGATGTTGTAGAGTATTAAAAAGTAATATTTATATATATGTAATACTCTTCGTCTTTTCCGAGTCTTATATAATAAGATCTATATACGGTGTTTATGTTTAACTTTATTTTCATTGAGTGAATGTTAATCCGACCACATAAATTTTATAATATAGTGATCATAGTTGGCATGTTAGTAGATAATTAGTAGGTAATTAAATAGTGTCATAGAAGTTGTTACATGTATTTGTTTATTTTGGTTTGATATGGTTGTCAGGTGATTTTTATGTATTGTAATTAAAGATGTTAATCAGGAAAGTTAAGTTGCGATTGGATTGAGAATGAATTTGATCAATTTAGATTATTGGTCAAGACGGTTTAGGTCAATACGTGTGCAGTTGAGTTAATTTATTAATTTTTTTGGTTAGAAGTCAATTTATTAATTAAACGTATTAAATAGTTAATCTTTTTATTAATGATATCAGAGTTAGATTTATTGTGTTTGAATTAGGTTTCAATTTGACGTGATCATGTTGTTTTTACTCCGACTGTTGGGTTTTGACTACGGTCATCATCATTTAGAGAGATTAATATTAGCAAAAGTAGTTAAAAGTTAAATTAATTTTTTGGCACCAAATTAATTGGTTTAACATTGATTAGGCGCCAATTACATTTACTTTCATCCAAGGGCAACCATTTTATTTATATTTATATATATATATATAAATATAGATTTGATATCATGAAGTTGAAGAATACGAAGAGTTGTAGATATTAATTGTATTGCTCGCAAGTTGCAACTAAGATAAAATAAAAGTTTTGGATTTAAGATTCATGAATGAGATTAAAAATAATTTGTTCATGCATTAAATAGATACAATTTGTCATTACTTTCGCCAAGACCAACCAACTTTTATATATATACTAGACCCGGGACCCCGCTCTTCACGCAGGGCAATTACGGATTTCGTATACAGCTTAATGTTTTTAAATATATGTCCTAAAATAAGATTGAGGATAATCATATTAGCAATCTTCTAATATTGCATGTAATATCAACAAAGTTAATTAAGGATTTCTTATGCGGTTCAACGTTGTTAAATATATGTCCCAAAATTATATTGAGACTAATCAGATTCATATATGCAATCTTCTAATATTGCATGTAATATCAACAAAGTTAGATTTATAAACGTAATCAATCAAGAAAATGAAAAAACACATAATGATTTTAAGGGTAAGAAATAAAAGAAATGGGACCTACATCATTAATTAGTACTAATTTCCATTACTTTCTGCTATATATATATAGATATATATAAGATTCAAATCTGGTGAGAATAATTAATATGGTGCGAATATACAGATTTTTCATTCACACGCATAACCTTCTATTTACATGCACAGTCTTTCACATGCACACGCAAGCATGTGCATGTATTTTTCATATATTGTCAAAGACATGCACACATGTGCGGGTGTGCATGTAAATGTAAATGAATGTGCATGTGAATACGGAAGATTGTGCACGTGAATTTTCCATTCGTACATCCGTACAATAATAATTCATTATCACCTAAATCTTTTTTCATAGATATATAGATTCTACAGGCACAAAAATACCTATTAGGCCTAAGGATTTGATCACTTATTCAACTTAGATAACTTGAAATTGAGGACCACGAAAAATGTCAAAATTTCTTGCCAATCAGGAGGATTATGCAAAAAGCCATTATTGCAGTTAGAAGCAGCATGCATAGAGCAAAGGGTCTAAAGTTATGGACTGATCGACCCAAGGCTTAAGTTTCCCTACCAAAACCTTGAGAGGGGTGTGAACTTTCCAATTCCATTTCTTCCCACCAATACCAAGAACCTGGCCTGGCCTCGGTGCTGGTAGCCTGAGATTATTTTATTTTCTGACAATTTTAAAACTGAATCAATCAAATAAGTGACATAGATTCTCAACCAGCCCAAAACAATCTTTCCCTCTAGGACTACTGAATTTACCTTCAGATGTATGTCAAATTTTTCTATTGAGGAATAAGGACATGAAAGTCATGTGTTGAAGTATTGCAACTACCAGCACCTCATTCTTAAATTCCAACTTCGTACTAAATTTCAAACATCGCCCATTAGCCATTAATAACTAATCTTGTAACTTCTCACTCATTAGCCATTGTTCTCTGCATTAACAAATTTTAAACATTAAATTTAATGACATAGTTACTTGAGAAGTTCAATGCAAAACAAAACTATGTCAATATAGATAACCTTTTACATGTCACCAAATCCACCACCTGAGAGTGATCAATAATACTGGAACTATATTTTGACATAGTTTTCGTCTCACGAAATAATACTGGAACTAAATCTGAAATTGCTCTTTTCATAACCCTTTTTCTATGTTCTATCAAGGTGTCCTTTATCTTGCGATATGTCACCTAAAAGAGATAATTATCAGAAAAGATATTCTTTTCTAAGTAATTTATTTAATGAGAAAGAAAGTTGGTACATATGAGAGGGACATGTTTTTCAGTTGTTTAAATATCCTCCAACAATACATGCATATTTAAATTAGCATGATATATTACAGGTGATAGAACACATGGGCATACCTCATTTGCCAACTTTCTCAAGCCGTAAAGGACTATTTAGGCCACCCCCGGGAATATCATCAAAAGAAACTGTGATTGAGGGATCCTATGAATTTCAAAAAAAAGGTAACAAATCAAGGCCTAAAATGAAGTTATCAAATTTAAACAACGTCATTGACAAAGGAGAGCTGAATGATCTATTTGATATCATACCTTCAAATAGTAAAGAACACCTTGTCCAAGAGACAAAGGCCCTATATCAGTCTTGTTTGGTTTCAATAACACCACATCGTGAGTTTCAAACTGTAGTCGAAATGAAGCAGTAAATTAGATTCCCAATCCAGATACTACTTACTTAGAAGACACCTATTCTTGTTAAATTAAATTTATATAGTTAAATCACTAACATCAACTCACATCTTGAGGCTCACAATCAGACTAACCATTTCAACTTGCTTTATAATAACTCATGTCAACATCTTATTCAAAAACTGAGTGATTACCTTGATGAGGAAAAACATCTCCTTTAGTAGATTGAAACTCAATTAGACTCTTCCCAAGCAACCCTGTTTATTACCAAACACCAAACCAACAAACACCAAAATGCTACGACAACAACAATAATAATTATTTCAATTGTAGAACTACTTTTCTTCCTCGTAACATCCAATACCAAAACACCAAAATTAGCTATGTCTCGATTAAAATGCTAGAACTAAGAGAAATACTAATGCCTACCGCAAACTTATACAAATTATATATGAGACTACACCCTTTTCTCCAAGTGCATAGTTCTACAACTTTCAGTTACAAAAGTCACAAATGCATATATCCGAGTTGAGGGGAGCCAAACCAAATTTCCGTAAAATGCAGACCATCCTTGACCAATTCCTCCAAAGACCTTTTCTAACTCCTCATTCGATTCCCATTTAGCAAACAATCCAGTTCTAGAGCACACAAATAACATTAAATCAAAAGGAAAGCCAACTACAAAGGAGCGTTAGGAAATTCAACAGTTTTATATGGCTCGTTTTGCATCTTTCACATCAAATTTTCTGCATAAATAAGAGATGTAATCATAGAAGGAAGAGAGGAGTTGAACAATTAACCAAACCAACCCTAAGAAGTTCAATACTAAGTCATTTCAAGGGTTATCCTAAACTAATTAAGCAGACCAACCCTAAAACTTTTAACAATAAATAAAAACAGAGAGAAAAGAGCAACCTAGCTACGCATGGAACTGGTTGTTAGGTCTACTTCAATTTCATGAATAGGTATGAGTTGAAAGGATGGCGCACAAAATCTTCGACCACTCCTTCCATTCTTTTCACAGTTGTGTTCCCCTCCAACTGAATGATGTGCACACCGTCTTTGCGGATACGGTAAGAATCCTTGTTGGGAATCAAAGAGAACTTACTGAAGGTATATGTATATATATCTCTCCCTCTAGCAAGCGGCCAGAGAAACAGTAGGAAATAGAACTTCGAGCCACACAATGCATTATATTGCCCTGAATAATAAGAGAGTACAAAATTCATGTAAATATTACTTAGACAAATGTACCACTAAACCTGAAAATTAGGGGAAATTAACACAAAGCTAAACTGCAGAATCAAAGAGCATGAACTCAGTACCCAGATACTTTCCATTAATATACAACTATCTAAAATTTGAATGTAACATATACAACAATCTTCCATTCTGTCACTGTGATTCTTGCCATTTTATTAGGCCCGATATCAACCTCTGTTTAAGATAAATCCCAAAGACAATAAGAATTGCCTTATTAAATAGACAAAGTCAAAAACTGCATTCAACTACCCTTCTATTGTCCTTACCATCCTGCTTAAGCATTGCTCAAGGCCTTCTGTTTAACAGGAGCAAAGACGGTAGTCGAATTATTGAGCGGTCTTCTTCCGTTCTCCGTCATTGGGAGAGAGGAAAATGTGATTCTTGGCACTTTATTAGGGACAACATCACCCTTTGTTAGCATAAACAGAAAGGTACTCAGAACCCCGTTTGTACCGCTATTGATCAGTCAAAATGGAAAAAACAGCAGAGTTTGACTACACAAATTATTCATTATAATATGCTTTTGTGTAAAAAGAGATTATCATGAGATGAGAAAAAGGAGAAACATGAACACACAGTAGGGCTGTTAAAATTTTCATTCCCTTTGTAGCCTTCCAAAACAGACACTCAAACCGATTCAGAACCAATAACAACAATCACCACCCTTACTCCCAACTACTTTTAAGCAATAAAGAATCCAGTGAGCAATTTATTTTTGGAAATTCCAAGCTCTAGAGTTCCCTATTAACACGAAAAAAGACATTACAGATGGCTGCCATGAGCAAACACAGATTATATCCTTATAAAACCAAACAATAGAGTTAACCTAATTGAAGCGCCAGATAATTAAGAATGGAGAACAGAAATCAAGACTCACAGTAAGGTTGAGCTTGCCAAAATTCAACTTTGATGACATCCATTTTGTACAAAAGAATAACTAATTGCTGCAATGTTCTAATGCTAATAGTCACTTGTATACTCTGTGATCTTCATAGTATTAGATTGAATTTTCTGATTTGACTGTCAAGGGCAGTCAAATCATGGTTAACCATAGCAGATACAACCTGAAACGGCAGATGTCAACATAATCAACTGATGCATTTCTACAATAATTCCCAATATAATAAAGAGAGGCTTCATCTGCAACATAGGGGATCAAATGCACATCTTCCATACCTTCAAGTAAGGTGAATTGTTCTTCTTAAGGTACCGATCTCGGGTGCTATCCCAAAGAGACGGACCTCCTACATGGGCAATGACCAAAGCATCAGCTATCCTATTGGCATATATGCACTGAGCAACTGCCCCCTTGTAGTCTCCCACCACTAAAGCACGTTGAATGGCTTCATCAAATGTTGGATCAATACTCTCTTCTTGCGCATCATATTCTCCTTGCACATGATCCTCAGTAGGAACAGTTTCTTCCGAAACAAAATGATTAACTGAACTGGAGACTGGAGTATCAGCCTTAGGACTGGGAAGATTGTTAAAAAAGTCTTCCACGTTATCAAAAGAAAGGCAACAGTTTCTTTATCTCCGGGATAACCTGCTGCCTCATCTACATTTTCTTGAACAGTAAGAGCATTTACTTGTTGAACCACATCATCATGGCCATCCTCTTTCCCTTCGTCAGGCACATTGAAACCTATATGGGAGAGTAGCTTTGAGCTTGCAGTTCCATCATTAAATAGTAATGTTAAAAGTTATAATTCAGCAAACTCATTAGTGTTTGTTGGCTTGAAATCAAAGGCACTATCAAGACCTCAATGCTTTCCCCAGAAACTCCCTATGCTACTTATCTGGTGTTCAAAATGACAGAAGGGGCCTATGGATTTGATAATCTCTGTGAAATCTCAATAACTACTTCTGGAGGCAAAACTGAGACTCTAAATGCATATCTGACTCCTAATTATGAGCTGGTGCGAACATTCAGGAAATAGAGTGATTCTCTTATACCACTTATAGAGTAATTCATAGCAATATAATGAGGGTGAAGTGGTTGAACCACATCAGCCTGGAAACAATCATACGCATTTCATTCTAGTTTTTCATTTCTTTACTCAATTCTGCATCAGCCTGGAAAAAGTATAATTCATTTATTCAGAACCAAACTGCAATATTGGCCTCAACATAGCTGAATATCACTATCCACACACTGTCAGAATGAAAAATTAGATGATTGAACCATTAGCCTAGACAAAATGACAATATCACACAATTTAAAGATTTCCTTAGAGGATATAAGAAAGTAAAGAATGTTTTGATCTACAGAATGTATGCACTATATACCTCCTGAATATCGGGAAGCAGACAAAGAAGTATACTGTACAGAATAAGGACCCAACTTTTCACATGGCGTCTCTGTTCACAAATTCACAATATGGAAACTGCACGTAATTTAAAAAGAATAAGAATAAGTGAGAGAGACTATCAATCAATTAGTTGTACAAAATATAAATTTTCTAGCTGCTCTTATCAAAATTGATAGAAGAAGAAGACATTGGAGATGCGTTCTTGTTGATCAAGCGAAGCAAACAAAGAAAAGTGATCAGATATCAACTCCTTGATTTATATTTTCTTGTCTCTAATTATCAGCAACTACGCGGCCCAAGAACACCTGAAGGTCTTCAAATCATCTTCACGAAGCTAATACAAAAGCGAGGAAAAATCCATCAAACGATTTACTGTAGGCTAATCAGTATGCTAAACAAAATTAATACTATATGTATCTCCTAGCAGCGCCCAAACTGCAGCAAAAGATTTAAACCCACCTATTACTTTGTAATCCGCATATATTAGAACGTTACTCAACAATATGTATCTCCTAGCAGCGACCAAACTGCAACACCAGCATTACAAACTGGAGACAAGAATTCGACATAAAATACAGAGTACAGACCATCGAGAGATACACGGGGAAAGAGTAGAGAAAAGGGAGAGAAAACAGTATATATAATGCAGAGAAATTTGGCCGACCTATGGAAATTAAAGGAGGCGGAAATAAGAAATCAATGCCAGCATTATGGAGGAATTGAAGGGCTAATCAATGCGAGGATTTCAATGAAAAATTAAAGAGCGAAAATTGAAATTACGAACAGCATTGACCGTATTAAAATGAAAGGAAATATGCAAAAACTGAGCTAGGTCTAAGTTTCAATTATGCCTACATATTACGAAAGCAAAACAAAATAGTGACAATTAGAAAGACAATTAGAAAGACAATTAGAAATTTGAACAGGGACACTAACAATACGAAAATCAAGATTGGGGGAGAAGATAACGTAGCAAAACTGACCTAGGCAAATTACAAAATTCATACCGAAAATCGTCGTCAGTGCTAGGAAGGACTAAATCCAATTCCTCCAAGTTGGGGAAGAAATAAGAGATGTTCTGTAAATCAGTATCTCTTTTCGAACACAGCTTGAATGACTTCACAGCACCTCGATCAGCAAGGAGGAAGGCAATTGTTCGAATCCATGGACGGGGATATATTTGTATTTCGATAGATCTAGGGTTTTGAGACGACAGTTGAATTCGGACCTATGCAGGGGATAATCAGGCCAATCATTGACATAGTTGTTCAATGAGAAACCTTGGGGATAATCAGGCGCCTGATTATCTCGATTCCATGGACGGGGAGATTTTAGCAACTTTGTTGATCGCCATGGTTTGTTGAAGAACCTGATATTTTTAGCAGTAATTCCACTATGATTGGTTAAACTTATCATTCAATTTTTCTACAGTGATTTTATATCATCCTAGCCTAGGTGATTTTTGGAGAGACGCCAATATCGGCAAATTTCAGTGATTTTGGCAATTCGATCGACGGAAGCAACATAGATTATGGAGGATTAGGGTAAAGTTTAAGGATAATGGGATATTAGCAATTATAATGGTGTTTAGGATTTTGCAGCTTGGCATTGGCGATGGATGATGGAGAACAGAGAGAGGGAGAAGAGAGTCACGGAGTGAAGGTAAGGGAGGAGAGAGTAGGCAGGAGAAGACGCAGAGAAGGTGAGGAAGATGGATGAACCGGGCCCAAAATAAGCTATAAATGAACCGGGCCCAAAATAAGCTATAAATGAACCGGGCCTAAAATAAGCTATAAATGAACCGGGTCCGATACCGTTTTCATTTACTTTCGGCCAAGACCGACCAACTTTTATATATATACTAGAAACGGAAACCCGCGATTCGCGCGGGTATGAAACTGTTGACCTATGCTTCGCGCGGTTATGAAACTGTTAACCTACGCTTCGCGCGAGTATGAAACTGTGAGCCTATGTTTATGTATCATTTTATTTCCGTAACGGCCACTCGTGTTCTAGGCCTATGTTTCGTTTACGTTTTTTATGCATTCCTACGTCTTGGTTGGTTTGTTGTTATTTATTTATCGTAATTTTTGTATTTAATTTAGTTAGTTGAATCCGGAAATGATGGAAAAGAAATGAAAACGGTCTTACCAAAGAAGAGGGATGTGTTGAATGACATATATATATTTGTGGGCCTTTTTTTTTAAATGGGTTGAATTTGTATTTGGTCCATTAATAATGACATAACCTTTTTACTGGGCAAAAACCAAGGTCATCCATTCAGTATTGTCGTAGCCATTCTGAAACTTGCGAAGCCTTTCTTGAAGGGAAGCAGCTTTTTTAATGTCTTTCTTCCTTCAATTAATTTTCTTATGCATGTTTATGATGCTTCCGTTTCTAGGTCAGTTTCTAGGTCAAGGTTTATTCAAAGGAGGAGGGTGGCATTTGTTAGGCAGTAGATTTTAATGTCAGTTATTAGCAGTTATTAGGTCAGTTATTAGCAGTTACTAATTAAAAGTATAAATAAGCAGCTTTTCTAATTAGAATGGTATCCAGAAAATTAGTAGAAAGAAGAGGCTTTTGCCTTTAGGCCATTGGAGAGTGAGTCCTCCCTTGGATTAGGCCATTGGAGAGTGTCCTCCATTGGATTTCTCTATTTGTATGCAGTTTGTGTTAATTTAGTGTGAAGGTGATCTTGTGTCTAACAAAATCCCTACAAATTCTATATGCAAATCGAATTCAGGGGTAGTTGAGTAAGGCCAAAGTTGAACTCGCAAGCTCACGACGATAATAAATAAAAGAAACATTTGTGGTTAATGTCTTTCTGATTTTATTCATTTTTCATCAAACCAATCCATAGATTACCTACAAACTGAATGAAGAAAAATAGATAAAACAGACAGAAGAAAGCTTTGATCTATTTTTCATCGAATCAGGAAAAGGTATTCCACTACGGTAGAAATAGATAAAACAACAATGGACCCTAGTCCGCGATTTGAATAAATATACACAATGATAAATCTAAAAAAACACAAAAGGGAAAAAGAAAAGGTATTCCACTACGGTAAACATATGAGTTTCACTACCAACCACCCATGAAGAGATGAAAAAAATTCCACCTAAATCAGGAGGCCACCTCCTTCTTGTAAAATGAACTATCAATTATGTCTACTACCATACATATAGCAAGCCAATATACCAATATACCATTAGAAAGGAAACCCTTTGGAAAATAAGTGTACATATATAGTAAAGTCACCAGCAGATCAGGATGGATGACCTATTGTGCTTCTAACCTCCAGGAACAATATATGAGCTGAAAGAGGAAAATTAATTCATATTTACCTGTCAGAACAAGGAATGAGCTTTGCAGTCAATTTATTGAATTCTGGAAGTCCGAGAATGGGAAGATACTCCTTGACACGTGACCTATCATTTACAAAGTGATTAAAAAAGATAGTCCAGCAAGTCCAGCACGTCTTGCCCCTACCAAAGAGTTGCTTGCTTTCCACCACCTTCTCTTTGCAGTCTTATACTCCACATAACATAATCTTATTTATTTTCCTTGTTTTCTGTCTCTTGTCAAAACTCTCACTCAATTTGTCTTCCTTGCCACGTAAATATTTTAGCCTTATCAGAACTTGTAGATTTCACAGGATTCATGTGGTAATACATAAGTTTTTAGAGGAAAACAAAACATACTTATAATTCGAGAGATCGATAAAACGACGCTAGACAAACCCGACAAAAGAACAATAATCAAACCTGTGAGTTAGCGTCGTTGTCCCAATATATTTCCCATTGACATTAACAACATCCCATCGCCGACAAACCATGGCAATGACATTCTGGCTTGAATTCTCAACCAAACCAGAGAAAAAAACAGCAGCCCCACCGAGGACGCCACTTTGCTTACTCGACGACGCACTACCACGGCCTCGTATGGACTTAGAAATCCTAATAGCCTTACCAGCAGAAGATAACTGAAGGGATGAATTAGAAGTCATGTCAAAGAGAGAAGAGGAATGGAGACGAATTGGAAAACCACAAACCAAGAATGAGAAGTATACTGAAAAATGCAAGAATGAGACTGACTTTTCAGCACCAATTCAATACCTATCTCAGGATCCGAGAAGAAAACCTGAGATGAGCACAACAACACCTATGCCAGCAAAGTGAACTAAGAATCACATGAACCAAATCTTGGAGCCGCAAGACAACAACTCAGTCGTCGGCGGTTAGAAGACTCATAAGCGCCATATTCGGAAGTTGTAACTCAGTTTCCGACGTCCGATCGATCCAGGAGAAGATTGTAGAGCACCGAAATTGAGGAATTATGCAGACTACATATTATGAAATCAAACCAAAATATGAATTACTACAGCGAAATCAATGTCAGCGTTATGAAGGAATTGAATGGTTCATCAATGGGATGGTTTCAATGGCAAATTTATGAGCAAAAAAATCAATTACTACAGCAGTTACGTCATTGACCAAATTAAACTAAGATTAATGAAGGGAAATATGCGAGCTAAACAAAATGATTCCTCAGAATTTCAGCACCAGTTCAATACCAATCTTCGTTCTTCATTTATTAAGATGGCTTCAAATCAATAAAATATTTTAAAAAAAATCAATTACCTATCTCAGGATCCGAGAAGAAAACCTGAGATGAGCACAACACCTATGCCAGCAAAGTGAACTCAGAATCACATGAACCAAATCTTGGAGCCGCAAGACAGCAACTCAGTCGTCGGCGGTTAAAAGATTGATATTAAAGCACACAACAGTTAAAGCATTTTCTTAAAATCAAGCTAAAATGTGCCAAGATTGTTGATATTTGAAATGATAATATTAACATTGCGTACATTTCCAGTAGCGGCGGCTGAAAAGATCCAACCAGTTGGTTTATGGATCTGATGAGCCTTGACTTAATGAGCTTAGATCATACATGACTTCAGGGACCCTTCCCTTTCTATTCAATGTTGTTACTGCCTTCTCAACTTCTGTAGTTTTTCCTTGCTGCAATGCAACATACGTGGTACGTGTATAATCTAGAAGAGGCCTTTGGTTGAGCTCTTACAACCTAAATAATGCTAATCATCATACAAAAATGCAACTTGCCAATTCACAAACACATAAATAGGGCAAAGATGAATTCCAGTTTCCAATCATCTCATGGTGAATTTGCAACCTACGCACGCTGATCTATGTGTCTAAGTTGAATTCGATGGGGATGAACATGGCTTCGATTTGATTTTGCTTGTTTGTTTGTTGGGGTTCTACGCACGCTGATAGGATTCATGGAATTTCTTGTTCACGTCTATGTACTGTTTAATGGCTTCTCGTTGATGGATCTGATGGCTCTATACTCCTATTCGCTGCAAGCAGAGCTTGCCTTTCCCCATTTGCGATTTTTGTCCAGATCCAGCTCCTTTGATTTTGTTGCTCGGTTCGTTTCGATTGTGTAATGTGCTGTGGAGATTGAGCTGCTTCTTTCATCTATTTTGGAATTTGTTTGTATCTGACCTATTTTTACACATTTTGTTATGGTTTGTTTCTGAGGTTTAGTACTGCTCTTCACTGTATTCGATCATGAGTTTTTTTTGTGTCCACTCGTTCGGGATTTTTGAGTGATCTTCCGTTGAGTGTGAATTGTCCTGTACTGTATTCCAATTGAAGCTTCAGAGGAAGAATCAGTAATTGAAGCTTCACAAGAGACCTCAATTTTGGTGTGTGTTTTGGCTGCACACCAAGTGCTCGACAAAATGCCAAAGTCATTTTTCAGTGTTGAATCTAGTAGATTATTTTGATTGGGAAGCTCCTCCAATGCGCTTGTTATTATTGTTCTTGTTTGTTTTGTCTTTGTGAGCGTTCATGTCAGGTCCATCTCTGCCTTCGGATGATCGTAGTCGGAGGAAGGTCTCTAAGTTGCGACTAGGTTCGTGGAATGTAGGGACGTTGACCGGCAAGTCCATCGAGCTCGTTAAAATCCTCTGTTCCCGACAATTAGATATAGCTTGTGTGCAAGAGTCTAAGTGGAAGGGAAGTGATTCTAGGGCCACTCGGGTCATTGATGGATGGAAGTTGTGGTTTTCGGGCTCTTGCGGTAGGAAGAATGGAGTTGGTATACTTCTCGGGGAGAAGTTGAGAGATCATGTGGTTGGTGTCCAACGCATTAGTGATCGGGTGATGGAAGTCAGAGTGGTGGTTGCTGGAAGTATTCTTCATGTTATTAGTGCTTATGCCCCTCATGCGGGCCTAGGGGCGGATGAGAAAAGATGTTTCTGGGAGGAACTGGATAGTTTGCTCAGAAGTATTCCAAATTCAGAGAGTTTTGTGATTGGAGGTGATTTCAATGGTCATATTGGCAAGGACAAGACAATTTATGAAGATGTTCATGGACGCTTTGGTTACGGGGATAGAAACGCCAACGGAGTCGAGCTGTTAGAGTTTGCAGTGGCTTTTGATTGTGTGATTACAAAATCATGGTTTCGCAAACGGGACAGTCATCTTGTCACGTTTCGAAATGACACTAGTGCTACACAGATTGACTTCTTCCTTGTTAGGAGAAGTGACAAGAGTAGGTGTTGGGATTGTAAGGTTAGTCCGTTCGATGGCTTGACGACTCACCACAACTTGCTCATCCTTGATTTAGTTTTGCTCGGTAATTTAACTATCAAGAAGACGAGAGCTCAACCCAGAATTAAGTGGGGGCGTTTGTCAGAGTCGGTCGGGGTCCGTTTCAAAGAGAGGGTTTATGAAGAGGCAGAGAAGCATGGAGCTTGGTGTCTGGGGAGCAATGCCAATTCCATCTGGGTTACCATGTCAGATTGCATTCGACGTGTAGCACGGGAAGTGTTGGGCCAGTGGAGCGGTAGAAGTGGAAGTCGACGCAAAGGAGAGGAGTGGTGGAATGCTGATGTTCAGGCTAAGGTCAAAGCTAAACAATTGGCCTACAAGAGTGTGCGTCTTTGTACTAGCGAGGAAGACAGAGTGAGTTGTCTGTCTGTTTACAGGGAGGCGAAGAGGGTAGCCAAGAGAGCAGTGGCTCAGGCGAAGGAGCAAGCTTTCGAGCACATCTTCAAAGCTTTGGATGAGAAGGGGGGAGAGCGTTTGTTGTACCGTTTGACACAGGTTAGGGAAGGCGCCCGTAAGGAGTTCGACAAAGTGAGGTGTATTAGAGCTGTAGACGGACAGATTTTGGTTGATGATGCGAAGATTAAGGATCGTTGGCGGGAATATTTATCGGGCCTACTTAATGAAGGTTTTGAGTCGGAGGGGGGAACTCCGAGTCTCGGAAATCGAACAGTTTGCACTTTTAGTAGGCGTATTTCGAGAGAGGAGGTGGAGTATGTTATCCGAGGGATGAAGAACAGACGAGCTGTTGGCTCAAATGAGATTCCTACAGAAGCTTGGAAATGCTTGGGGGTTAGAGGTTTGGACTGGCTTACTACTTTATTTAACGTCATTCTGAAAACAACAAAAATGCCTGATGAGTGGAGATGTAGTAAGTCGGTCCCAGTTTATAAGAATAAGGGAGATGTGTAGGACTGTGGTAATTACAGGGGAATCAAACTCCTTAGTCATTCTATGAAGATCTGGGAGAAACTTATTGATTTCAGGTTAAGAAGCTTGGTCCAAGTTTCTAGTAACCAATTTGGATTCATGCCGGGAAGGTCTTCCGTGGAAGCTATTCATGTGATGAGGCGCCTCATTGAGAGTTACAGAGAGAGGAAGAAGAGTCTACACATGGTTTTCATCGATCTAGAAAAGGCTTATGACAGTGTACCTAGGGAACTGCTTTGGGAATGCTTGGAAGCTAAGGGTGTGTTAGGGACGTACATTAGAATCCTGAGGGATATGTACGAAGATGCGAAGTCAAGCGTCTGCACTCCGAGCGGAGACACAGATTACTTAGGGGTACGGATTGGGCTGCACCAAGGATCAACTCTAAGTCATTTCCTTTTCACGGTTCTGATGGACGTTCTGACAGGTGACTTGCAAGGGGAGGTCCCATGGTGCATGTTGTTCGTAGATGATATTGTGTTGGTTGACGAGTCCAAGGAGGGTGTCAGTAACAGATTGGAAGAGTGGAGAGCAGTTTTAGAACCAAAGGGCCTCAGACTGAGTCGAGCCAAGACTGGGTATGTGGAATTTGATTTTGGAGTTTCGTCAGACAGGGATGTGGGGCTGCTGCCTGGAGAGTCTTCTGTGTGCGTGAGAGACTCCTTTAAGTACTTAGGCTCTATCTTGCAGAGAGATGGAGGAGTAGATGAGGACATCAAGTCCAGGATTCAGATAGGTTGGCATCGTTGGAGACAGGCTTCTGGAGTTTTGTGTGACAAAAAAGTCCCCCTTAGGCTGAAAGGTAAATTCTATAGGGTGGTAGTTAGACCAACGATGATTTATGGGGGCGAATGTTGGCCTGTTACTGTGGCTCAGGAGCAACAGATTATGATAGCTGAGATGCAGATGCTACGCTGGATGTGTGGTCATACTAGATTGGATAGAATTCGAAATGAAGTGATTCGAGGAAAAGTCGGAGTATCTAGTATTAAAGATGAGTTGTGAGAATCTAAACTTCGATGGTTTGGCCACGTTCAGAGGAGGCCACTTGGTGCACCAGTTCGCAGTTGTGAAGTTCTGGCGTTGGGGGACTACCGTCAGGGTAGAGGGCGACCAAAGAAGAGCTGGATGGAGGTCATCCGCAAAGACCTCGCCGCTCTGGAGCTTTCAGTTGACGTGGCTCAAAACAGAGCTTTGTGGAGAGAAAGGATTCGAGTTACTGAAGTTTGATCTGGGTGTCTTGGAGTGGTGTATCTTTTTACTCGGGTTTGGAGCCGTATTATCTTTTACTTTGTCTTGACCTCTCTGTTTTTCGGTTTTTTAGCTCTTCGGGTTTTCCCATGTTTTGTTAGGTCATATCGGTTACTTCCTCCCAACCTGTTGGGGTAAGGAAATACCAATCCCGACCACCCCATATCCTGTTTTTCGGGATAAATGGGAATTGATGTTGTTGTGTTGTTGATGATGAAATTGAGGCACCTGTATCGTCAATTTCTCCTCAAACTTTTAACTTAACGAAATCCTAACTCACCTTTCATAGCAATGAGTCTGTAATAGTTGTATTTACCCTTTAGTAAGAGCACACAATCAAAGAAACTAACCAAGACGACAGTTCTATAGGAAGGGAAGAACCAAACCAAAATGTTGTCCATACAACAGAGATAGAGAGGGATACTCAGTAGCATCCTGAATGGAAGAAAGGAGCAACAACAACACGCACATAAAGAAGTTGAGTACGGGTGAGGGTTTCTTTATAGTTGTAAATGAGATTACATAAAATTGTAGTCTCGTATTCTTGAACAAACGTTTTGTGGGACGGATGACACGTTAGAAATCAAGTGAAATATTCTAGGCACTAAACTAATTCGCAGCTACAAAAGTAGAAATATATAAATCATAAAAAAACAAAAGTAAAAATATAAATCAAGTGAAACATTCTAGGCACTATACTAATGTGCTAAAATTGGCAGAATGAAATATCTCCATAAAAATGGGATTTGGTGGCAATAGATAACATGCCTAAATATATAGAATATCTGGATTAACAAAGCATAAACCAGAAAAATGGTCCATCACAGTGAACTTTCCAAATGAACATAAGATACGTATTAATATGTAGGATGGCTACTGCACTCAGTCATGATATACTCTTTTGGATGGAATATTTGAGGCATGAAAATGCAGTGAACTAAATAAAAGACGATAAGAGTAATTAAGTATCATCTATGGTTATCAAAGAAGTGGCTCTAAGTTCAAGATTCTTCCCTACTTTGCCACGATTAATGAGATTATCATCTAAATCCATTTCAGGTAAACACTTGTGATGCAGATAATTAGAGTTGAGCACATTAGCAATCGAATACTTGTGATGTAAATAATTACTGTTGAATTAGGACACAACATAAGGAACACATACAAGTTTTCATCACAATTCATCAACGGATGATCTGGTTTCCATACCTTTGATTTGGGATTTTGTTGTACCTCATTTATCTATGTTACCACATAGGCCTATTCAGATTACTTTGCAGGGTAAAAATATTTGTCAAACTCACACACACTACTTTATATCTTACTGATATCATATCATATTGAAGAAGAAGAGAAAGCAATTAAATAGCTGAGAATTAGGATACAAATTGCTGAGAATTCATACCTGAAAGCAACATGAAATTCTCCCCTGTTACGCTATGCAATTCTCATTTCAGTTGAATTTCACTCACAAACAAAGATAAGCGCACAGATTAAAACTTCATTTTTAAGCCAATAAAAAATGGTTTTAAAAATCAAGCAAAAAGAGCTGAGAGATATAACAAATCCACAACTTCATTGTGAGTTAATATATCCAGAAATTAGCAATTTACCTGGAGAAGCGCCAGCAGGACCGAAGAAAGGAAACCTCGTTTCTGGCCAGATGTAGGAGGCTCGAAATTGGCGTCAAAAGCACAATCACCCACCAATTGAAATCCATTAAAGGGTGATCTGAAGTGAAAGCGAACAAAAATGCACTTATTGAAGTAATCATATATCACGTGAACTGGCACCAGTAAATCTATAAACATGTTCTAATTCAAATAATTCTCACTTTCAAGACGGTCTTTCATGAAGAAGAAAAAGTAGAATTCTTGTCATTAGCTCTTCCTCCTCAGCAATATGCTTTGCAAGCTCCTGTTCTTGTTGTTGCCTCTCCCTCCTCTTCTCAGCACTTTCCTTTTCCTTGTGAGAGTTTGGCGGGAACCTCAAGGCACGAACAGCTTCGTTGTGCATGTTAAGACAGAACGAAATCCTGGAGTTGAAAGCCGCCTGAGGCTCGTTTGTTGAGTATATGTCTCATGTTTCCTTTGAGAGCATGTATCCGTTGGCGTGATCCAGAGTAGCATCGATTGCACCGTCACGAATGGCCTTTGCAACAATGCTTTCAGCATCAGCAATGGGGTTCGGAGAATCCAGCGTCAGTTTCCTAGCAACGTCTGCAAGTGAGATGCGGGAATATGAAATGCTGATGTTTCTTAATCCAGTCCTGATGACGTTGTGCCTCAGACGAACAATCAGATTGTGGGTACGGTCTGTGTTGACAGTGCTTGAAAACTTCTCAGCAACTGATTTGAACAACTCAAGATCACCAATACGAACAGCCTACACAAACACCACAAACTTCTTGTCAGAATAAACATTAAAAAAACGGATTTTCTAACAGATAAGAAGCTGAATGTAGAAAGAATTTGTTAATTATATATCAGAATCTTTTAGCTTTGCTGTTGCTTCAAATGCAAGCGAGTCACTATTTTGGACTCGGAGCAAAAATATTTTCGAAAGAAATGTTTCTGACTAACCAGAGATATTTTTTTCTTTATAAATATTTGCTCAGAACCAATGATTTGATTTGATTAATCAAATGCATACAACACTCAATCTGAAGGTCAAATGTATACCTGTATACAGTGTCAGAATCTACTGGATGACACTTGGGATTCATAAATGCATTTATCACTTCAGAGAATTGGTCATTTTGTTGTTGCTGCTGCATAGTTCCTAATATACAAACACGCAAACTACTATATTCATACACAAAAAAAAGGAAGAAGAAAAATTGCATTTACATAAGCGATAACATTTGGATTTTGGTAAAAATATGAAAATGGGTGCTATTGTAGTAATAGAATACCCCCCTCTCAAAACGAAAACCAGGATATATCATCATTTATATCTAAGCCCTCTGCAAACACCATTAAATATCAAATAGTGAAAACCTGATAAACAAATTGTGGCATTAGGTACAGACCTGAAAAGAAAGTCACTCTATGCTTTTCGCTTTTGGTTTTATGCCTTAACAACTTCATCCCTTCCCGGCAGTTCGCATTAAAGAAGTGCTTGGAAAAACTCTCTTCTACTCTAACCAAGAGAGCCATCAAACAAATGTCCGAAAATAAGAAACTGAATGCATCAAACAAAATCCAGAAATGAAAAAATATACATAGAGGATACCATAAATACATGGCCTTGATTTGTCTTTCCCTGAAGTTTCTCAAATAAGTCACTTCATATTTGCCTTTGTAGCAAGCAAGTCAATATAAAAAAATATTGTACACATGCCCTGGTGTCTATGAAAGCTCCACATGCCAGAAAATAAGAAACTGAATGCATCAAACAAAATCCAAAAATGAAAAAATATACATGAGGATACCATAAATACATGGCCTTGATTTGTCTTTCCCTGAAGTTTCTCAAATAAGTCACTTCATATATGCCTTTGTAGCAAGCAAGTCAATCGTTTTAAATATTCTCCATTAGAACCCGATAACTAACTAACTAACCTGCTGTTTACGTTTTTAGAAGGTTTATCCCTCTCTAGTTTCACACAATTCCTTGGTTTGCTTTTCAGTCAAAGACTGCACGAAATAGTATGCTGGCTCAGATGGCGTCCGGATCTAGTTGCTAAAGATATTTGGAGTGAAATTGGTGTCATTCATAGTATTTACTAATAAAGAATTCAAACAATGAAAAAGCATATATATATATATATACCAAGACCATGGTTGAACTTAATATCAATATTATTATAATGGTCTTGCACAACATACCCAGAGATCAGCCCATAGACTGGCTCCAGATTTTGGCACAATCACTCCCACATCTGTTGTCTGCTTTGCAGCAGGAAGAATGTCGTTACTCCATCCAACAGCGACCCAAACATCACCTACGGTGAAAGCTTTTAGATAATCAACACTGTCAAACAAACGAACCTGCATAAAACAATAAACTTCAAATTTGAGAGTTTTGTCTCAACTATTGTACAGGAAAAAAGAGGCAGAGAATAAAGTGCAGAGAAAATTCAGAATTACAGTGTGGCGTATGGAAAATGGAAGACGGACACGTAGTTTATAGGAGGGGAATATTGATTGCAAATGACCAAAAAGGAATTGTATTAGAAATTGATACCTGCATTAATGAAATAAATGCCTATTCAATTGAAAATTGGCGTAACCTCCACACAAAGAATTCAATCCTCTTGACCGAATGAATACCAAATTAATGCCTCATAACAATTGGCTTGGAAGAAACAGCAGTTTTAGTCTTTTTCAGTAATGCCTCAGTCTGGGATGAAGGCGTAGCCTCCCTCCTCCGATACCTGCTGCAGAATCCAAGGCGTCCCCTTCTCTAGGATTGGCGTCTCAAGCACTCCGCCCACCATGTTGCTGTGGGTACTCGAGGCGGCGGACATTGCTAGCGCAACGAACGATTGGTGTTCAGAGAGATGCGATGGAGATTGGAGAATTAGAGAGTGGTGGTGGAGATCAGAATTGGCCCGTGTGTTTGTAATTGCTTCCAGGTTTAAACTTGCGTAATAAAATAAGGGGAAGATCAAAATATCTCTACATGGACCATTTGAAGAATCAAGGGCCTAATCCAACCATCTTGAACTACCATCTCTTTATGCAGGTTTGAGTTTTGTCAGAATTTTACATTATTAATAAAACGTTATCACTGAATGAAAGCAAAACTATACATGAATATCAAAACTCAAACCAGTAAAATTTTATTAACATGGAAAATAAACGGGACTAATGAAGTTGAAGATAGAACTCATACCAGTTAATAAAACTCAAGACATAGAAAGATACAGTTTACCTGCAATTTCTTCCCAAAATCTATCACTGTTCCAAGCTCCTTTGTAGTGATACAGCATGCAAGATTAATGTGATAGATTGTTAACACTGAGATGACATAGCATACGACTATAATAAGCATATGTCCTGAAACTGAGGGAAGAGAAGCTCAGAACAGCAAACCCGGACTTTGACGATGAAAAGAGCAAGCTGACCGAGCTGTTGAAAGAAGCAGTTAAGAGCAGGAACAGGAAAGCCAAGTCCCTGGAAAACTTGACTGATCCCAACATAAAGAGACCAAGAAGGAGACAACTACACAAAGGTGGGGCCGACTCGGGTTTTAGGGCTGTTTTCATCGATTTGGACGGAGGTGGATAAATCGGCTGGTGCGGAGGTCAAAAAGACGGCGTTGGAGGTTGGGGATTCGGTTGTGGCTTTGGAGATTGAAGTGGTGGAGCTGCGCTGGTGGTTGCAAGGTCAGTGTGATGGCGGCGATAGGTGTTCCAGTGAAGCTGATTGTCAAAAGGTGGTCTTGAAGGGAATCAGAGAGGGATTCCGCTGCCGTTGCCGGGAAGGTTATGAAGGCGATGGATACATCGACGGCCTTGGCTGCCGCAAAGGTAATTCATTTCCTAGGGTTTAGGTTAAGGAAGTAAGGCTCCATCATACTTCCTTCCACTGTAACATATATTATGTATAGCTTCAAATTGAAAATATGTAGATAGGAGAAGGTAAGGAAGTAAGGCGGAGATAGAGACAGATGTGGAAGAAATGGAGGAGGAGGTGAGGAGGATTAGAAAGACGCGGAGTCGAAGGCGGCGGTCAGGCAGTCATGAACGGTTGTTAAAAGAAAGTAGGTCCAGTACGAACGGGCCCGGGCCCGGTACGGATTTCATTTACTTTCGGTCAACACTGATCAATTTTTATATATACTAGATACGGGTATGGATTTTCGTATGTGATTTAATATAGTTATACATTATTTGTTAATATGTTGTTGTTGTTATCAAATTTATTAGGGGTTTTTGCAGAAAATCACCCGCTATTTGTCGGAATTTGCAGGTAACCACCCGCTATTAACGTATTTATTCCAAACCACCCAAATTGTATCATTTTCTTACAATTCACCACCCTTCGACTGTTTCTGTTAAATATTCCGTTAAAACTTGAGAAATTACACTTTTACCCCTCCATTTTTAAAGAAAAATACAACTTTGAAAATTATGGGTCAGTTTTTATAATTTCCTAAAAATGGATTGAATATCTCCCTAAAAATACATCAATCTTCTTCATCTTCGGTTCATTGAATTCAACCTCATTCACTCAATTTCTGATTTTGATCTCTACAGAGCTTCAATGGGGGCTGTTTCATCTCCAAAGCCCGTCGACCAACCAAACCCTTCCACTGCACTCCTCTCCTTCAACACCGATTCTCATCCTCCTCCGCCTAAATCCTTCGCCTCCACAACCACCGTCCTCTTCATCACCCTCCTCCTCATCATCGGATCCGCCATCGCTGCCGCCTTCGCATTCCTCTTCTTTTCCTCATCCAAAACCCAAATACAAACCACCGCTCGAACCCTAACCAAACTCTCCCACCTCGTCCTCCTCCTCATCTCCTCCGACGGCTTTCGATTCGGATACCAATTCAAAACCCCAACCCCTAACATCCACCGTCTCATCAACAACAGCACCAAAATCCCCAATTTCTCCCTCAAACCCTAGGTTTTCTCTTTCCCTAAATCCTTCGCCGCCTCTTCCACCGCCTCTTGGATCTCCAGATCCCTTCCATTTCTCTGGCTTCCACTCTTCCATATCTACCAGATGCTTCTAGGGTTTATTCAATTGGAGATTTTTAGGGAGATATTCAATCCATTTTTAGGAAATTACAAAAACCGACCCATAACTTTCAAAGTTGTATTTTTCTGTAAAAGTGTAATTTCTCAAGTTTTAACGGAATGTTTAACGGAAACAGTCGAAGGGTGGTGAATTGTAAGAAAATGATACAATTTGGGTGGTTTGGAATAAATACGTTAATAGCGGGTGGTTACCCGCAAATTTCGACAAATAGCGGGTGGTTTCCTGCAAAAACCCCAATTTATTAATATTTGTAAATATAAGTATTTTTTATTTCCTTATATTTATGTTTGAAGTAGTTTTAAAACATAATATTAGAATAAGTTTGCATTGTCATAAGAGAAACTCACACATTAATTTAATTTGTGACTTAATCAAGTAGACTATAAATAAATATAACATAGGGATATAAGAAAGATATTTAAATACATGTCCAAAAGTCCAATAGGAGGTGATTAAGAAATGAGTAATGCATTAAATTGGTACCAATTTCATTCAATTTTGACAATGGACAACCAACTTTTATATAGATAAGATATATAGATAGATAGATATAGATATATAGATAGATACTAGGCACGGGTTGCCCTGCTACGCAGAGCTCAATTATTTATTTAAATATATTTTTACTATGATATATTAATTATATATGAAATGCAATAATTTATATAGATTTATGGATTTATCGAGTTTTATGTTCGCGCGTGAATTATAGATTTTCGTATGTGATTTAATGTAATTACACATTATTTTTTATATTTTTTTTGTTGTTATCGAATTTGTCAAATATTTGTAGTTATAAGTATTTTTTACTTCCTGATATTTATGTTTGTAGTAATTTTGGAACATTATATTGGTTCATATATATAATATTATGGAAATGAGTCAAAAGTCTCAACCTTCAACGATTTGCGTGCAATCAATGAAATTCGACTACATAAATTTTATAATACGAATATGATAAAAGTTAAAAATTACAGTGGTGAAGCTGTATTTTTAATTTAATAGTCATTCTTTTTAATCATTAAAAACCCAACATGCAAAAAGAAATTTTTATGAGAACTATTAAGGTTTAAGAATGAAAGATTAGGAATATTGATTGTGGTGGAGATAAATATCAATTACATTAATTTTTAAAAAGACAATCAACCTTTTAATATATAAGAAGATAAAATTTTAGATATTAAATTAAATAAGATAAGAATTAGAATAAGATAATTAATAATGAAAATAAAAAGAATTAATTGGATTTAGAATTAATCAATAAGACTTAAATGGATTAGAATTAATGACAATTAATTAATAAAAATGAAAAAGACTAACATAAATATAGTATTAATTAAGTACCGATTTCATTCAATTCGTTCGTTTGACAACCAACTTTTATATAGATAAGAAAGATAAGATAGATATTAAAGCAAAGCTCAACTTTTATCACATGTCATCTCCACATTTAAATTGTCACATGTTATCTTCACATTTAAATTGTCACATGTCATCTGGTAACCCATTAAAAAACACTCTATCCATGGCAACAACGCCAGCCACTAGAATTGTTTTGTCCGCCACCCCTAAGGAGGCTGACCTGCTCACGGAATCCGCCAAGAAAATGAAGAGAAGATGTGATATTGCCTTTGACTTGCCTATAACAACATTTCCTGCTCTTGGGGGTCCTAGTGACACTAATGGAGAAAATGCTATTGTCTCCTATAAAGATAAGGTTACTAGGGATAAAGGAAATGATAAAGAGGTTGATGGTGACAATATGCCATGGGAGAATGATGCCCAAGATGCTGAATCAGAGGATGATGTTACTGAGGGGCCTGAGGATCCAAATTGCCCAAACATCCTCCTATCGGCCGCTAAGAAGAGAAGGCTATGCAAGCCTTGGAAGGATGCATTCATCATCAAAGTGTTTGGCCGAAATGTAGGATACATGTACCCATGGTTGTTAGGATCGCGATCCCTATCGTAGGATCTTACTATCCACTAAGATCCTACGATCCTAAATATACAAAACGATCCTGGTCCTATGTAGGATCGGATCCATGTCAGGATCGTATAGGATCGTAAGATTCTATGATCAGGATCGCAAATACAAGATTTACCTCCTTTTTACTGATTTTTTTGACTGAACTACTCTTGTAACTGAATTTTTCTTGAACTAAATTTATTTTCAATGCTATTTAGGTGCATACAAAGAAGAGAAATATTTTAAACGCACAAAAGATTTATGGTTTGCAATGTAAACCTTAAACTGAAGCAAAAAAAATAAAAGAGAAATCGTATACACACACTAATGTTATTTTTCAATAGTATTCGTAATGTACAACCTTAAACTGAAGCAAAAAACAACAAATTTATTTTTCAATGACATTCTCTCTCAGTTTGTCGAGAATGACGAGCAATTTGTAATCAATGGCGACGACAAGAATGGTATTACAGTTTGTGTTGCTTCTAGTGAGCTTAGTGATTCTCGAAACATAGAAACATAGCTTGTAGAAGGTAATGGCAATGGATTGACTTGACAGTGATCATTCAGGTCACGAATATGATGATATGCTTGTTGATGACGTGAACTTTGACGAAGATTAATTTTGTTAATTTATTCATTATTTAGATTGATGACTGGAAGTTGTAATACTTAGAAACAATATATTTCTTTATTTTGAAAAATTGTAAACTTTAATTAACCCTCGTACAATCATTCTTAACTATGTATGGCACTAATACCGATCGTATGTGAGCAAAAGTGTTTTTTTGTAATAGAAAGTCATGTCATAGTCATATTTTATCATTTTCATCGCTCATTATCTGAAATCATAGGATCTTACTATCCTACGATCCGATCCTACCCCCCCCCCCCCTCTCCGATCCAAAGTAGGATTCCGATCCTCACAACCATGCATGTACCTCCGGAAGAGTCGCACGCTGAAATGGAAATTGAAGGGCGAGTTTAGACTAGTGGTCATTGGAAATGATTTTTACATTGTCAAGTTTCGAAAGTCTGAAGACTACAACCATGTTCTCACTAATGGACCATGGATGATTGGAGAAAACTACCTCACCATACAAAGATGGAGACCCAACTTCGTGGCTATCGAAGAACCAATCGAGATTGTCAAGGCATGGATTTGTATCTTAAATCTATAGATGGAGTACTTTGGAGTTAACAAAGATAGGATCGAAGATTGGGCGAGTGGTCAAGATAGACAAGACCACTAGTTCTGCAGAGCGGGGTAGATTTACAAGCCTTAGTGTGGAAATCGATATCTCTAAGCCAATGGTCTCAAAATTCCGTATGAACGGTAGAGTATGGAAGATCCAATTCGAAGGGTTGCGTATGATATGCTTTAAGTGCGGGAAAATTGGACATACTCAAGACAATTGCTCTGATAATGGGCAGGAGGGAACATCAGAATCAGCACAAAAGGACTTGGCACCATAACTTGTAGAAGATTGGGGGGGTGGATGCTCCCCGAGCCAGTTACAAGAAGGAAACCAGCAGGAAATCAGAAAACCAAGGCAAATTCTGCAGAGAATACACACCACTCAACTCCAACTCCGACGAAGTCAGGGGCACCACCGACAGGAATTGAGGCAAAGTCCAAAGCGGTTCAGGAATGGACCAAATCCTGAAAGGCTAACCCGGTTCCAAAATCAAAAAAATTGGTGCCAAAAATCTCGAATCCTGTCGATGCGAATAGATCGGAATCCCGTTTCCATATTCTTGCGTCACAAGTAGAGGAAGATTCGGTGGAAAATATTGAGGTTGCGGTAAATCAAGAAGCAAAAGATAACCAAACATAATCCGAAGGAAATAAGAAGAGAAATACAGGTAAGCAAAAGATATTGGTCAATAAAGAGATATCGCATGGGGTCAGGAAAGGAAAAAAATCATCAAAGAGAATGGGGGCGGAGGAAAATACGACATCAAAGGAAAATAAGAGGATTTCAAAGGGTATCGTAGAGGATCTCGGTAAAGGAAATAACGTAAACTTAAAGGAAATTGAAAAAGAAAAGATAACAGAAAGGAAGCAACAGGAAAATTCAGTGGACAGGAGTACCCATGGCAGCAAGGAAGACCTAATTGCAGGACGTAACACAGAGGAGATTAGGCTAGTTCCGATACCGAAATCAAAGAGATTGGGAGATGTACTTGTGAACTAGTGAATTTTGCTGAACACACAAGGGATCCGTCCATAAGAAATGAGCACGTCCATGGACTCGGGAATGGAGGATACTCTTGAGATCGAAAACAATGGGACCCTCCAAGAAAATGTTGTCATACAGGATGACGACACCGTTATGGATGCGGCCAATGGCCGTAGCAATTGCTAACTGGTCTGCTGAGGACCCCCTACTTCTTAAGCTATTGTCTATGGTTAGTACGAACATCAAGGTTATCTCCTGGAATACCCAAGGTGCGGGTAGCGTGGAGTTCCTCCATTCACCCAAAGATTTGATCAGACTTCATGATCCCTCAGTACTAGTTCTCCTTGAGACTCGAATTAGTGGGGCTCAAGCTGATAAGGTTTGCTCGCAGATCGACTTTGACGGAATCATTTGTTCTGAAGCGATAGGGTTCCGTGGTGAAATTTTGATTCTTTGGAAGAGAGACAATGTGCAAATTGATTAGGTAGATTCACATGCTCGTGTTGTCACCGTGAAAGTTTCCCGCCCTGGACACACTCAGTGGCTCTTTTCAGCGATCTATGTTAGTCGTATGCCTGCCTCTCGTGAGGCCCTTTGGATTCGTTTGCTCGACTTCAACAACAACAATGAACTGCCATGGTTCCTTTTGGGAGACTTCAACAAAACAAAATCCCTTGATGAGAGAACCGACTCTTCAGATGGTATGCACATGAGATGTGAAACATATAGCTCTTGGATCAATAATATGCAGTGGCTGGACTTGGGATTCTCTTGCCCTAAGTTTACATGGATCGATCCCTCAACTAGGACATGCACAAGACTTGATCGCAACCTTTGTAATGTTGAATGGTGAAGTACGTTTGAGGAGGGATCGGTCTGACACCTCACTTCCATCAAATCGGATCATGCTCCCTTATTGCTTAGTGTGGAGGGGTTTGAGAGCTACCGACCTTTAATAAATCGTTCAAGTTCCAAACCGCATGGCTTTTGTACAGTGAGTTCCAAAGCTTCCTTGCCAACAACTAGAAACATGGAGTTGCGCTGACTACGACCCTTTCCATCCTTGTTATTAACTTGGAGAGTTGGAATAAAGAGGTTTTTGGAAACCCGTTTAGACGACGAGATAAGCTATGGTGGCGCATTGAAGGACTGTAAAAAACCATTTGTGAAAACCATGCTCGAGGACTGCTTAATCTGGACAGGAAACTCCGTCGCCGGTTAGATTTGGTGTTGGAACAGATTCATGTGTTTTGGAAACAAAAACCTAGGTCTGAAGCATTGCTGGATGGAGACCGTAATACTCGCTTCTTCCACGCTTGCTCAGTTATTCGTCGGAAACAAAACAAGGGTGAAGCACTGAGATCTGATTCGAATAAATTGGTTTGGGATAAGGATATTATGCAGCACATGGTCTCAAGTCACTTTCATAAATTGTACACTGATGAAGTTGATTCGGACGGCCCCTTCGATACTCCCCGAGGTCGCTTCCCACCTCTTGCTCAGACCGATCTGGAAAGGATGTGTCGGCCATTCTCCAAATCTGACATAAAGAGTGCAGTTGACGAAATGGGTGCGCTAAAGGCACCAGGACGGGACGGATTTCAAGCGATTTTCTATCAAAAAACTGAAAGACAATACATACCGAAGTCACCAAAACTGTGCAACAGATCCTAAGGGGAGAAGAGGTACCTCCAGCTTTGAATGAAACCTTACTTGTCTTGATCCCGAATGTTGAAAATCCACAAACTCTGCACCAACTACGAGCTATTAGCTTATGTAAGGTTGCCTTCAAATTTTCTACGAAGGCAATTGTTACGAGGCTAAAACTGATCATGAGAAAAGTAGTGGCTCCTAATCAAGCTAGCTTTGTCCCCGGTCGACAAATAACTGATAATATTGTCGTTATGCAAGAAGTCATGCATTCAATGAGGGCAATTTCTGGAGAACTGTTTATGGTCATCAAGATCGACTTAAAAAAGGCATATGACAAAATACATTGGCCGTTCGTTCAAGATACTCTCCATGAGCTCAGGTTGCCGATGACGATGACTAAAACGATTATGGACTGCATTGGTTCATGTAGTATGCGCATCATGTGGAATGGAGATATGGGAGACTCATTTACGCCATCCAGAGGAGTTCGTCAAGGCTATCCCCTATCACCTTTTATCTTCGTTCTGTGTATGGAACGACTTGGTCATATTATTGATGAGGCCGTCAGTTCAGCTTTCGACCAACGGTACGGGACTCTCGCATTTATTTTTCACCGACGACCTAATTTTATTTGGGGAGGCCAGCGTAGAACAAATGCGGGAAGTGAAATTCTGCTTGGACAAGTATTGCGTTGCTTCAGGTGCGAAAGTGAACCTCCAGAAATCAATGCTATGCTTTTCCAACTCGACATCGAGACAACTAGATGACAAAATTTGTCGTGTGGGAGGAATGTAGGACACATACGACCTTGGGAAATACCTCGACATTCCTATGTCGAAGAAGCCATTAACCAAAGTATCCTACAAGCACATCACCGACCGTGTTGACTCCAAGCTCCCTGGTTGGAAATCACGACTACTTTCGATGGTCGGCCGGGTCACCCTTGCTCAGTCTGCTATTGCATCCATGTCGTATTGTACAATGCAGACCACTCCCTTGCCTCTATCTGTTTGTGACGCAATCGAGATGAAAACTAGACGATTTGTATGGGGCTCCACAACAGAAAAGAGGAAGATGCACCTTATGAAATGCCAAGAACCGCGAAAATCGAAAGTCGCCGGAGGGAGAGGTATGAAAAGTATGAGGCAAGTTAACACAACATTTATGGCGAAACTCGGATGGCGGATGCTAACTGATCCAGAATCCTTGTGGTCGCGGGTTATGTGTGACAAGTATTGCAATGGTCAATGTGATCTTGACATGTTCACGGCGAAGCGCAGCGACTCGATACTTTGGAAGGGAATTGTTAAGGCTAAAACACCTCTTCTTCATGGGTTGAAATCGGTTGTGGGAGATGGATCCTCAACATTATTTTGGAGTCATCCATGGGTGGTTGATCAACCGTTAGAAGGCATTGCTACGAGAGTTATTGTCGAGGATCAACTTAAAAAAACTGTTGCTGAGTATTTGATAAATTGTGGTTGGGACTGAACTGAATTCTCCCACTATCTGTCCCATGATATCCTCATGAAAATCAACAACGTTAGTATTGTCGAGGAAGGGATGAAAGACAACTTTTGTTGGAACGCGAGTGAGTCTGGGAAGTTCTCGTTGCGCTCTGTTCTTACGATCATTCGGAAAGATGAGGGGGATGTCGAAGAGAAGGGATGTGAGAAGATCTGGAAGTTACAGGCGCCTGAAAGCATTAGAAATTTCATGTGGTTAGCTGCAAAGAATGTTGTCATGAGTAACGAGAACCGGGTTCGATGACATCTTGCTGCGGATCCAGCTTGCGGGCATTGTGTAGACAAGGTGGAGTCGAGCATACATATTCTCAGGGACTGCTCTATTGCCTTAGATATGTGGAGGGATTTCATTCATTCATCTTGCATTGAAGAATTTTGCTCTCTGGACATTAAAGGTTGGATCTGTGACAACATATCTACTCGTAGTATTTATCATTGTATGTGATGGCTGCGTGGCGGAGGCCCCCTTTGGGCTGGCACAAACTGAACACCGATTCGTAATCTTCTCGGGGAGTTTCAACAATGGTTCTCATCTAGATACAGAGGTAATCCGGCTTTCTGCATTGAGTTACTAGGGTTGTTTCATGGTCTAAAGATAGCGGAACAAATGGGTATTCAGAGAGTTGTTGTCGCGATTGATTCAGCTGAAATGCTCAAGATCGTGACCAGCCTGGACTCGCCTCCCGTACTGCATCGTGAGTTCCTACGCGATCGCCAAGCTAGGATGGCGATCACCATCTTCTTCGAGTCAAGTTCCTTGGCTTCTGTTGTAGTCTGGCGATCGCCTGGTGAGGGTGGCGATCGCCATCTTGCTCCAGTAGCTTCACTTCAGCATCATCTTCACTCCGTCTTCACTTCATCTTCAAATCTTCTCTTCAAAACTTCCAACTCTTCACTTCATCACAATTGCTCCATAATATAGAATTACCTCTAAACTCATACAAATTTTCTCCAAATACAATTTAATAATCCATAGTTACGCTATACAAAGTGCAGCGTATCAAGATTGTTCACTTAGAACATAATATCCACACCAAAATTTTAATTTGTATGACAGTGGAAAACTTATGGTTTTCAACTAACACAATTATATTGAATGACATCATCGACAAACATAATGTTTATCCGCACGTGGGTGATCCATTTATAATTTGGAAGATCATCGACTCAAAATCAAACAAACCCTTACATTTGATTTCTTAAAAAAATGCCTCGAGATGGGTGCATTCAGAACTTCAACTTGGACAATATTAATCACCACATATAATGGGTGATTTTGTACATCTGGTACTCGACTATGTTCAACAGAATAAATGTCTTCGAGACATTGGAATTGAACCAACATATATAGGTTATACTTAGTAATCGTAATCATGGTGCACGCTTAACTGTAACCTCTTTCACACCTTCTTCCAGAGGAGACATACTTCTAGCATGCGAGAGGTTGGCATATGTATACTAGACAATGATTAGTGTCCATTGATAAATTATTCTGAATAATCCATACAACCCCATTATTAGTGTACTACTACCAGAGTAGATGATTTGTTAGGAGATCCTCTTACTCTTCTGGAGTTTACAATGATCTATAATTGTCATTATCGAGTTTGCGGGATCTCGTATAGTTGATGATAATTAATTTCATGCATAGCACATTTCTACGAGAATTTTAGTGTTGCATGTTTCTCCCAAATTTTTCTTAGCCATAACTTTGGCATTAGAAACTCATATCAAGTTGTTTCTTCTGGAAACACTTAGAGTGTACGAATTACAATATAACAATCATAACAAATATGATGATAAATACTACGAGTAGATATTTCGTAACATTTCATCAAGAATAAAAATCTCGTGAAATCTCAACTGTCAACATCGAGTAACAAGTGGATATATGATTCTTTCAATAACTTTGATCATATACTACGGAGGCTACGAGAGATGATATCTCAATATTTATTTCATTATCTATTGTGAGAAATTATAATTTCATTGATAACATATTCACCTTCTTCAAAAGATGATATATTTCTTATCACTTACTTCTAGAAGTGAAATTAAATTTAGTCCATTTGAAGAAATAATATTCCTACAACTTGTAAATACTACTTTAAAGGTTTACATTTTAGAGAATAACAAAAGCTTCATGTCAACTTCAGGTGACGAGAAATCAACCACAAATTACCATATTACTTTATCTTCTACTATAAGAAATGAGATTCATCTTTATACTTGAGGAAGAAAATACTATCATGTGATAATACATGCATATAATATATATACTATGATAATAGGTCCCATAAAAAAGATATGCATGTAAAACCATGAACAACTATATAAATATGATGAATTATGTGTACATATATATGTATATATACGTATATGAATGAAAGAATATCTTCGGGAAAATATATAACATTGAAATGTAAACAATCTCATATACTTAACCATCAATACTATCATAAAAACATGAAAGGAAAAAATTCCTTACCATACACTTATTACTTTACATGATATGAATCTCTACTAATATACCTATCATTACATGATAGGATTCTCTACCATTTCATAAGTGTTACATATGAAATGGTCAAATATATAATTAATTGATTAATTACTAATTCAATCCATGATACATCAATGATAATTAATACATGAAAAACAAACGCTCTACATGGAATGAAAGGATGGAAATATTAATAGCAATTAAAGCATTATGCATGTAACAAAAAAAAAACATACCACCATTAAAACATGAAACATAAAGAAACTCTTTAAAAAATCATTTAGTCATCCACATACACAAAAACGTATAAAAAAACTCTTAGAAGAATAATCACGCAAATTCAACTTCTTTGAGAGATGATTGTATATATAATATATCCATTTCAGGAGATCAATCATGCAAATTCATCTTCTTCGAGAGATGATTATATATATCTACTTCGGGAGATAATACAAGATCAATCACGTAAATTCATCTTCTTCGTGAGATGATTACATACAAGCCTTTATATAGGCAAATATCTCTGAGTTACAAATAAGGGTCTGTTTGGTGCCTTGGTTTATAAACTGGTTTCAGTTTATAAACAAGGTTTTCTTAAAAAATATGTTTGGTGGGATAAAAAATATTTAAACAAAATGAACACTTATATGGCATAAACATGTTTGGCAGTAGAGGGCCAAGAGGCTTATAGTCTCCATTTCCACGAGCTCTCTAAAATTAAGATTAGTTAGATCTAGGCTTTCATGATATTTGGGGGTTCAAGATCAGAGGTTCAGGAGGGAGTGGTCCGACTTTGTGAAGGGTGAAGGGAAAAAAGGGTGAAGGTTTGAGTATCTTGAAGCTGTTCATGGTGCAGTCCGTGTCGGTTGTCTTGAGTGCATGTTCGAGCCGCTTGGAAGCTATGCAATTGATCGAAGGATGTGAGGGTACGATTCGTTTCTACGGGTTGATTTTCTTGAAAGTTCAGAGATTCTGTCCAAAATTGAACTTGGATTCGTTTAGTAAACCCTAAACCACACATTGGGGAAACCGAAAATAAATGTGTCAGAGAGGCCGGAAGCCGGTGGTTCAAGAAGCAAGGGAAGTTGTTTTAGGTCACCGACGGGAATGGTAGGAAAGATGGTCGGCAAAAAATGGATTTGAGTGAGAAATGGGTTGAAATCTGAAGTTGAGGAAGGAGGAAGAACAGAGAGGCTTCAAGATAGACCAATATTTTTTTAGATAAAGGAAGAAAAAAAAGTTAAATATGCACAAATCCCTAAACATGAGTAATCTGTTTTTTTCCAAACCCACCAGTTTATAAACTGTGGCACCAAACAGACCCTAAGGGTATAAATAAGAGAATAGCAAAAGTTATACTCCCTCCGTTTCAAAATAGATGTCATTCTAGAGTTTTTCACACATATTAAGGAAATGATTAATTATGTTTTAAAAAGTTAACTTTTTCTCAAAATAAACATTCACCTCCTTTTACAACCAATGCATGAGTAGAGAAAATCAACAATTTCAAATTCCAATACACAAATTTATGATTTTCATGGTATTAATTGTCTTGAAATCCTATAATGACAAATATTTTGAAACAAAATTGAAAGTCTAGAATGACATCTATTTTGAAACCAAAGGAGTATGTTACTGGGTTCTAGGGAGAAACTCCCTTAAGATAAGAACTGAGAACCAATCTAGGTAGTTGGTCAGGTCAAATCGTGCGGTCGACGTTATAAAATAGATTATAGCTTTTAAATGACATGAAGCGGTATTTTCGCTACATTCCCAATATCAAATTTTCTTCTTTCACCCACTTCCCAAACCCTCTGTTTCTCTCTCTCGGGATCCATGGAGATTGTGCCGAGCTTGATTATGTCGTAGACTGTTGCACCAAGCTCGATAATGCCGTCGACCGCTGCACCGAGCTCGATTATGCCGTCGACCGTGTTTGTGCTCAAGAGGGGGAAACATTGTCGTTTTTGTCATCCTCTTCTTCTGTCGTCTTTGTAATGGAAAGATGCTAAAAGTGGTACAGAGGAGGAGCAGAGCTTGGAGGTTAATCTTTTATGGTGTTGCACGAACAAGATCTTAACCCTACGGACTACACTGGGGAAGGCGTAGATGAAGGCGAGAAGAAGAGCTCCCGATTTCTAGAATGTTTGAGGTGCAAGGAATTTAACTAGTGGAGGATTTGGTCACCGATTGATCTCCAACAATGCGGTTGCTAGCCTTCTCCAACGGTTTTCTTGTCTCCGTCGAAGAGTCCAACTCCAACTTGCATCTCAGTCCTCCACATGTTCATTCTGATGACTTCTTTCTCCCAATTTTAGGTTTAATTTTTTGCCCTCAATATGCTTGAGAAATGTCTCCATGATCTTGCAACTACTATTTGATCGGTCAATTTAGAAGCTTGTACTCACGTTGTGTTGACATATCCTAACTCTTCTCAATAAGCTACTGCTGTGCTTGGTCGGACCATTCTCAAGTGCCACATCAGCTCCAGGACCGGAGCTCAATAGGCGTGGGGTGCCTGCGTGCTGAGGTGGCTTCATCCCATTGGTTCAACCACGTCACTAGTATAGCTGTCATAGTGTCTGTTATATTGATTGCCTCTAGTTTGTTAGAGATAGTTTTTTCAAAAGAGAGTTAGTTGAGGTTTTGGTGTTTCTTCCAAACACTCTCTCTTTTGTAAGGATTGACTCAATTCATAAATCAAGTTTCAATGATCAATTATACTGATTGATCATTGCTTGCGTTTTCCTTCTTAGATCTCAAACTTCTACATGGTATCAGAGCACCTAGAAGTGTTTTGAGATTCTTGTTTTCTCGATCTTCTGCACCTCTTGCTTCTTTGAGGTGTTGTATCGATCATTCTCGCTTCCGCACTATAATCTCTCTAATTCATCTCTGCATCAACTTCTGTTTTCATGACTGTGGATATGGAGGAAGCAAATCTTCGTGAACAGAGGTTGATTGCTATGCAAAGCGATCCACTAATGCTAGGCAACTCGGATTCGCCTGGTATGGTGATCTCGAGTGTTATATTTGACGGAGGAAACTTCATGATGTGGAGCAGGCAACTTCGTCTATCTCTGGACGCCAAAATGAAACTAGGTTTCATTGATGGCACAATGCCTAAACCTGCTCAGAACTCCGCTCTCTACGGGCGCTGGTACCGCTGCGATCGAATGGTGATATGCTGGATCCTGAACACTATGGCTAAAGAGGTCGCATCCACCTTCGTTCAATCTTTCTCTGCTAGGGATCTCTGGCTTGAGATCCTCGAACGTTATCATCAAAGCAGCGGTCCACTAATCTATCAACTCAAGCAGGAATTGGCTCAGGTATGTCGGGGAAGCATGTCTGTTACATCTTATTTTGTCAAATTGAAGCAAATTTGGGATGAGTTGAATAACTTGATTGGATATCCTACTTGTGAATGTGGAGGAATCAGTAACTGTAACTGTGGGATTCTTGCTAAGATAGTAGCTATGGACAATCAGTCAAAGGTTATGGACTTCCTTATGAAATTGAATGGTGATTATGAGTCAGTTAAGAGCCAAGTTTTATCTGTTGAACCACTGCCACCTATTAATAAAGTCTACCATATATTGTTACAAGTAGAGAAACATAAGCAAATCACTAGGACTGATAGTATGAATCAGGCTGCATTCCTTGCAAATCAGAACAGATATGGTGATGGACAAGAAGGTTCTAGTGGATATTCTGGAAACAAAAGGGACAGGAAGAGCAAAGGAGAGAAGCGTACTTGTGCTCACTGCAAAGAGGATGGACATTCTCAGGAGCAATGCTTTGAATTGATAGGATATCCTGATTGGTACAAAGGAAAAAAAGGCAAACGTGGTGGTAAACTGGCTGCTCAAGCTAAAAGTAACCTTGATATGTTTCAGGACACTCCTCTGGAGAGTCATATAGGTGCTGAGCAAGGCAGTCTTGATCACAGGATGGATGAGGCTGTAAATAGCTTGACTACAGCTTGCCAGCAAGTTATGCAAGCTTTCAGGCCAGACACAAGAGCTATGACTGTCATCAAACCTGCTCCATCCACTGTTGATTACTCAGGTAACCCTAAACTGATATCTAAAGCTTTCTTAGGAGTTTGTGAGGAGTGGATTGTGGATAGTGGAGCCACGGATCACATGATTGCACATCACAATCTTCTATCTGATTGTAGACACTTGCAAACTCTGATTCAGATATTGTTACCGGATGGGAATTCATGGCAGGTTCACACCATTGGCACCATATATTTGGACAATGGTTTGATCTTGGACGATGTGTTACTTGTACCTTCCTTCAAATATAATCTTCTCTCTGTCAGTAAGCTGAACAAAGCCAGAGGCATTTACACAATCTTTTATGATAATCATTGTGTCCTACAGGCCCTCAACACTAAGGCTGATGTTGCTATTGGAAATCAAGTGGGAGGTTTATACAAGATGAGAGCAGGGTCTAGGACAAGCAATAAAGCTTCCGGATTGGATTGTGAAGCTCCTGCATCTACTTCAGTATTTTTTATCCCACGTGTTGTGGATGATGATTTCATGATTTTTCATAAACGGATGGGTCATATTTCCCACTCCAAACAGATACATTTTCCTGGTTGTAAACCTCTTGTTAAGGATCCTTTACCTTGTGAAATTTGCTCTTTGTCAAAATTCCATCGCCTACCTTTTCCCCACAGTACTACCTCTACTTCACATTACTTTGATCTGATGCATATTGATCTATGGGGGCCCTATAAAGCAGCGGCTCTGAATGGAGCAACTTACTTCCTGACAATTGTTGATGACTTCAGTAGGTCTACATGGACCTTCTTGGTTCATAACAAACAGACCATTTGTCAGTTATTGCAGGACTTCTTTGCCTACACAAAGCATCAGTTTGGTTGCATCCTTAAAGGTATACGCACTAATAATGGTACTGAAGTTATCACTGCTGAATGTCGACGTTTATTTGCTAGCCTTGGGATCATTCATCAGCGAAGTATGTCTTATACTCCTCAACAAAACGGTGTGGTGGAGCGTAAGCATCGACACCTTCTTGACACTGCCTGGGCTCTCAAACTGCAAGCTAATTTGCCCTCTAAGTTTTGGGGGGACTGCTTGCTTACGACGACTTATTTGATCAATCGCATGCCTATCGCCAGGCTCCAATGGAAGACTCCCTGTGAAATCTTGTTTGGGGCTCCTCCAACTTATGAACACCTACGCATCTTGGGATGTTTGTGTTTTGCTGGTGTGCCTAAGGTGAATCGGGATAAGTTTGCTAACAGGGGTCGTAAGTGTCTTTTTATTGGTTATCCCGCGCACCAGAAGGGCTATAAACTCTATGACCTAACTTCTGGCCAAGTATTCCTCAGCCGGGATGTTGAATTCCATGAGCATGTTTTTCCCTTCCTTGAGCACACTGCTCCCCTAACCACCTCTCCTGAGCATTCGAGTATGTTTCCCCCTGTCTCCGACTCTCATTCGATGGATGATTCTTTTGATCCTCTTCCCTCGAATGACTTTGGGGCTTCTGTTCCCATTGCATCCTCGATTCCTACTGATCCTCCATCTGAACCTCTTGTCTCATCTTCTGTTGGTGATACCGGCTCCTCTTCCCAGGTTCCAGTTCAGGAGTTCCGTCGCTCTACACGCACTCGTACAAATCCTGTTTGGCTCAAGGATTTTGTCGCCAACACTGCTCAGTCCTCTTTCTTCGTTTCTCTGGCACAGGTCATGGCCGCTGTTGAGCCGACGCGTTATACTGAGGCACAGAAAGACCCTAAATGGGTTGAGGCCATGGACAAGGAACTTGCTGCTATTGAGGCTAATGATACCTGGCACCTCACTCCGTTGCCTGCTGGCCAAAAGGCTATCCATTCCAAATGGGTCTACAAAATTAAGTTTTGTAGTGATGGTAGCATCGAGTGTTACAAAGCTCGTTTGGTGGTAAAAGGGTTCAGCCAGAAGCTTGGAAAAGACTACAAGCATACCTTCTCGCCCGTCGCCAAGCTTCCCATTGTCCGGATTTTCCTTGCCATGGTTGCTTCCAAAACATGGCCAGTCTACCAACTCGATGTCAATAACGCGTTTTTACATGGCTACATCGAGGAGGATATCTATATGCTTCCACCTGAAGGGTATTGCAAGGCCAAGCCCGGGGATGTTTGCAAACTGAGGCGTTCTCTCTATGGGTTAAAGCAAGCTGCGCGTCAATGGAATATTGAGCTTTGCCAATTCCTCTCTGAGCAAAGGTTTATTTAGTCGAAGAATGACTATTCCCTTTTCTTTCGGAGTATTGGGGAATCTTTCACTGTGTTATTGGTATATCTTGACGACATTCTGATCACAGGCACTGATCCCTCCTCTATTGATCAAATTAAGCGTGCCCTGGATTCCAAATTTACCATTAAGGACTTGGGTGAAGCTCGCTATTTTTTGGGTATGGAGTTGTTTCGTGATACTACCGGCATTTATCTTAGCCAACGCAAGTACATTGCAGATATTCTTCATGACACGAGTATGGTGCAAGGGAAACCTGTTTTCTTTCCTCTTCCAGCGGGCCTCAAACTCCAATCTGATGAGGGTCCCTTGTTTGGGCATCCTGAGCAGTATCGTCGTCTCATTGGGAGACTCTTGTACCTTTCTTTGACACGCCCAGATTTATCCTACTCCATCCAACATCTTAGCCAATTTGTTGGTTCACCCCATGTTCCTCATTGGCAGGCTGCCCAACACGTTCTCCGATACCTAGCTACTACTTCTCTTTATGGTCTCTTTTACCCCGTGCAGACTTCTTTGAAAGTTGTTGGTTTTACTGATGCCGATTGGGGGTCTTGCCAGACTACTCGCCGTTCCCTTTCTGGTCACTGCGTTTTCCTTGGACATGCCTTGGTCTCTTGGAAAACCAAGAAACAGGCTACTGTTTCCCGGTCTTCGGCTGAATCTGAGTATCGTAGTATGGCCTCTACCACTGCTGAGCTACTTTGGGTTAGCTACATTCTTCGGGATTTGCGTATCCCTGTGACTCTTCCGGTCACCTTATTCTGTGATAACAAGGCTGCGCAGCAGATGGCTGCTAATCCTTGCTATCACGAACGCACTAAGCACCTTGACATCGACTGTCACTTCACCCGTGATCAGATTTCTCGTGGCTTCCTTCAGACATCTCACATTTCTACTTCCCTTCAACTAGCTGATTTGATGACTAAAGGATTGCCCCAGGCTCAGCATTTCTTCCTCTTGTCGAAGATGAACTTTGTCCTGCTTCCTTCCTCTTCGATTCCTTCTCCTCCCTCATCGTTGCCACTCACCTCTGTTTCATCTTCAGGGGGGATGTTGACATATCCTAACTCTTCTCAATAAGCTACTGCTGTGCTGGGTCGGGCCATTCTCAAGTGCCACATCAGCTCTAGGACCGGAGCTCAATAGGCGTGGGGTGCCTGCGTGCTGAGGTGGCTTCATCCCATTGGTTCAACCACGTCACTAGTATAGCTGTCATAGTGTCTGTTATATTGATTGCCTCTAGTTTGTTAGAGATAGTTTTTTCAAAAGAGAGTTAGTTGAGGTTTTGGTGTTTCTTCCAAACACTCTCTCTTTTGTAAGGATTGACTCAATTCATAAATCAAGTTTCAATGATCAATTATACTGATTGATCATTGCTTGCGTTTTCCTTCTTAGATCTCAAACTTCTACGCGTTGCACGAACCAAGAGGTTCATACTGAGTTTCATTTGTTATTTGAAGTTCATACATTTTGACTGGTGTCTAAACTGGATACAAACTTGTTGATGTTCTTTGATATTGAACTTTTCTGCTTTGTATCAGTATTATGCTTGCATGTTGGAAGTAAGAATCATGAAAGTCTAAAAGCTTGAATCCCTAATTTTCTTTTTCGTAAGCCTGCACAAAGTTAGATATCGTAGTGGTGCACCTGGATGATAGGTTGATTAACCTTTATGACTATGATGATGCACCTGTATGACATGGATAATGTACCTGGATTGTTGTGTCAAGCACATACCATGGCTGACTTTGCATTAATTGTTATTCATTTCTGATGTATGGGCATATGAACTTTTAACTCCAACAGGTCTTCAGAAAAAGAGTGACATTTCTTGTTGACATAAGTGAAAGCATGCAAGGAGCACCAATTGAATCCTACTTGTTTTCTGCGTCAATGTTTCAACATCATAGCACTCTCTAGAAAATGTTACTGAATGGATGAGCTCAAAGTTTGATGCGGTGGGAAATACAAACATTTTGCTTCCTCTGACTCAGGTACCTTATTATGGCATAACTGTTGGATTTAATCCTTCTTTTGTTGGTAAAAGCATTTTACGTACCAAACTAGAGAAGAATTTCTAGAAGGCATCCCGAGGTGACTACACAAAGGCAACCACTATATAAGTTAAACGCAGTTTTAACATTTTTAAATACAATATTCTATTTCTTTAGCATTTTTGTCTGACCGATTTCTATTTCGAGCTTTCTTGCATGCAATGGGATTGCTGACTGGCTTGACCCAAGAAAGTGATGCAGTGTCATTCATTTTGGTGATCACAAATGGGTAAGTTGAAAATAAAAGAGCCATTCAATGTTGCCAAGGGCCGTCTTGCAAATGGAGGTTTACAATGCCCTCGAATTTCTACATTTACCTATTGTAAATCTCTGTTACAAGAATGATTAGATCATAATCACTACAAATAAGCTTTTACAACGCCCTCGGATTTCTTTTGCTTTTCTTATAGGTATTTGCACGGAGACAAATGGACCCGATGATAGCAGATGATGCATGGTATTTAGAGAAGAAAGAGATTGAGAAGCAGGTGAGTCTTTTACATCCTTCTTCCAAATTTCAAAACATAAAATTGAATGCCACACTGAAATTGCCAAACCATTTAATTATACTTGCAGGTCACTAACACGAGTTTGCACTGTGGAATTCCGTCCGAGTACACTCGCATGGTTCTCTTTCAGACAGGTGGAGAAAAGAAACCTTCAATATCCATCACAATAGAGGTGAATATATGAATTAAAGAATTTAGTGCAATAAAACTAACCTCATAATTCTATTCAAATCTTCCATTGCAAAAACCACAATACAACAAATTCTTTGTACCCAATGTGCTAACACGTGCTCATATCTCAACCAAACTGAGGATATTAGCTTGATCAATTTGATTGGAGTCGTATGCTAATAGTATTGGTAATAAGAAGACTCTATAAAAGTTTTATAGTGATTCTCTCTGTCAATTTGATTGAGTTGTGAAATAGATTGTAGGTATTTTTTACTGAGTTTCGTTTAATGTACTTATAAAGTCTATTAGCTCTAATGGAAGAGCAGCGTGTTTTCAACACATGATGTGAGTTCAAATCTCACATAGGCTACAAAAATAGAAAATGAACCTGCACGAGTAAACTTATGTACTTGCAAGTGTAAAGCAAGTGTAAACTCATAAACCTGTAACAAATCAATGAATACAAGAATAAACTTATGAACCTATAAGTGTAAACTCATGAACTTACACCATGAAATTAATAAAATTGATAAAGTCATGAATTTACAATATAAAATTCATCTCTAGTGCAACAAAATTAATGAACTTGCAAGAAAAAAAACTTGAACCTTCAAGAGTAAAATAAATGAACATGAACTAAGACAACAAATGATATCCTAAACCAAATCAGAACTCATGAACCTACAAATGAAAATTGATTAACTACTAGTTAAAATTGATGAGCCTGTTAGTGTAACCCGTGAACCCACAAGTGAAATCTAACGAACCTACAAGTAAAAACTCTCATACACTAGTAACACGCAAGTGAAAGCCAATGAAACCACAAGTGAGAACTAAAGAAACGTCTAAACTAATGAATCCGCAAATGAAAACTCATGAACCTGCAAGTAAAAACTAGTGAACCTACAAATGAAAAATAATGAACCTATAAGTAGAAACTCATGAACCCAGATATAGAAAGTAATAAACTTGCAAATAAGTTATATAGAACTTGACGAATATTAAAGTACTTTTGATGAAAAATTAAAAAATGAGTTATATAGAAACTAATGAAGCTGCAAGTGAAACTCATGAACCCAGATATAGAAACTAATGAACTTACAAATAAGAAATTCATGAACTTAAGATGCGTTTTTCTTTTTATGAACCTGAGGGTTGTGAGAGTATTTTTTATGAAAAAACAAAAAAGAAGTTATAGAAAAACTAATGAACTTGTTAGACAAAACTTATGAACTTGCAAGTTAAAACACATGAACCTACAACTACGAACTGTAAGTTCAACAAGTTAGACTTGTAGGTTCAACAAGTTAGACCTGTAGATTCAACAAGTTAAACATGTAGGTTCAACAGATTTTCAAAAGTAGCTTTCTTACTTGAATGTTGAACAAAAGTATAACAACAACATGGCACATAAATGTCAAAAAAAAGAGTTAAACTGTCTTCATACCATTACCAATGTCATCCCTAATATAGCAAACCTAAGGTTATACTTACGTATCAGGTTCATCGATTTACATATACGAGTTCATTAAATTACTAGTGAACTTGAACACTACCAGTATGAGCCTACAAGTCTATGTACATTAATCTAGGTTTTATGTGATTTTCTATGCGTGCTCATAAGTTTTAATTTGTAGGCTCATCAGTTATGTCTTATGGGTTAATAGGATTTTCAAGTGGATTCATTAATTTTTTTCAGATTCATTATTTTTCTATGGTTACATTTTAACTTTACGTTTTAACATCTAGTACTTCTTAAGTTTTAACTTGCAAGTTCACGAGTTTTAATTTATGGGTTCATTGAATCTAAATTGCGGGTTCATGATTTTTCTTAATTAATGATTTTTTTCTTCTTGCAGGTTTATGAGTTTTTTCGTATGGGTTCATGGGATTTTTTTGCATGTTTATGGGATTTTTTATGTGTGTTTATAAATTAAAATGGAGATTCATAGACTTGCAAGATTAGAAAAAGGCTTTGAAAACAAATGATATCCTAAACCAAATCAGAATCATGAACCTACAAGTGAAAATTGATGAACTTATAGTTAAAATTGATGAACCTTCAAGTGAAACACGTGAACCCGCAAGTGAAACCTAACAAACCCTCACGAACTAGTAACACACAAGTCAAAACCAATGAATCCACAAGTGAGAACTAAAGAAACATCTAAATTAAGGAATCTGCAAGTGAAAACTAATCAACCTGCAAGTAAAAATTAGTGAATCTACAAATGAAACTATTGAACATGTAAGTAGAAAGTCATGAACTTAAAAAAACATTTTTCTTTTCATAAACCTAACGAATATTAAAGTACTTTTGATGAAAAACAAAAAATGGGTTATATAGAAACTAATGAAGCTGCAAGTGAAACTCATGAACCCAAATATGAAAACTAATGAACTTGCAAATACAAATTCATGAACTTAAGATACGTTTTTCTTTTTATGAACATGATGTTTGTGATTTTTTTTTTTATGGAAACCAAAAAAGACGTTAAAAAAAACTAATGAACTTGTTATTCAAAAATTATGAACTTTCAAGTTAAAGCACATGAACCGACAACTATGAACTAGATGATATTTCATAGGTTTATAGCGATAGTGTTACAAGTACATGATCATTATTATTATTTTGAATCCAAAATGCTTATCGTACGCAACATTGCCTAAATCCATTTCTTTCGAAACGAACTCTAGAAAATGCGTAAATAAAAATAAGGCTAAAACAGATAAGTTTTTTTTATTGAACTTAGACAAAGTAGTAAAAAAAGCAGCGGCGACTACATGAGTACAAATGAGAAAAAACAATAAAGTTTAATGATTTATTCAAACATATTTAATAATTTATTTATATAGGTTCGATGATTTACTAATATAGGTTCAATGGTTTATTCATACAGGTTCAATGGTCTATTCATACATAGTTTACTGCCCTCATGTTCAATGCCCAAACCATCCAAGATGAGCATGTGATGTCAATTGATCTTGTTGTTTGTTTATGAAACCAGACATTTCAAACAAGCTTCCCAACATACACATCAGCAAAGGAATGCTTTAGGGTGAAGTGTACATGCAATAAAATTACTAAACGTGTAAGTGTAAAGTCATGAACCTGCAATAAAGCACTCTTGAATCTACGAGAGTAGAGTTATGAACTTGCAAAAAATTATTGAACCTGCAAAAAAAAAACACTCTTGAACCTACAAAAATAACTCATGAATGAGTGAACACAATCTATGAAATTGAAAACAAAATTAATCACATAAAAGAAAAAGACCTTAACCTATAATTCTAAAAGTCATGAAAATGGTTGATAAAATTCATGAACTTATAAGATAAAAACTTTATGAACTTGTAACAAAAAATTAGAATGTATCCTATGCGGGAGTCGAACCCACAACCATGTGAACAATCACATTGCTCTACCATTTAAGCTAATAGGATGTGACAAACTAAATTAAGGCAGGCAGGCCTTTAGCACATCATGAAAACAACTTCTCAGCCACATAAGAAGAGTTTCAAACCAAAGCAATATATTACTCACATTATTGCTCTGTTCAAATATTCTATAATCATATATATGCAGGGTTCTCAAATATTAGGTTATCCATCACAATAAAGAAAACAAGCACATTTTCCAGCTGAGTTTGATAAAGTAGGAATGAACACAACTTAAAACAAAACACAGAATCACTTCTCACCTTTCGACTTGGTCTTTTGCCATCTCCCTATGTGCTCTTTCAGCTAAAAGGTCAACCGATTGCCCAGAAAGTAGAAATCATATATTAAAATTTCATTCCTTACACGTTAACAAAAAAACAAATCAATTAAACAACTTGATAACGATTCGAGCAACTTCCACCAACAGCAAGTTGACCAAATACAGCCTTATTATTAGGGTTGCGTTTAATCCAAACGGTGTCTGATTCGTTGACGAATTAACTTCATGTGCAGTGACCGACTATCTATCATTGAAGATTTTAATGCAGAGCACTCATTACAGTTTAGCACAAGCAAGAATTATGGAAAATCCTACCGACACTGAAATGGAGCAAGCATTCTAGATACAATCAATATTCAAGCTGTAATGCTAAGGACTGATGTAGGGAATCCATCCCTTTGGACAACGCATCTTCAGCGTGTTGGCATGATTAATTGCTGCAGATTGCAGATGCACATGATTTTTTGCTCATTCAAATAGGTTAGAAAAATGACGAATCCTAAACAGGTGGACAAGGAACAAAAGCACAAATGGGATAAATCAACACAATGCAGCCTAGTGTTATTCCTTCTACCTAAATACAACAATAAGTTGAAACCAGTAAAATTGCATCGTTTCAGCAGTTCATCCCCCATCATGAACCTGCAACATAAGTATTATGAACACGCAAACTAAGTATCATGAACCTGTAACTATAGCACCGTGAACCTATACCCATGAATATGCAACATTTGTGTGTCATGAACCTAATATAGAGACATGAAACAAATGTTTCAAAGACAGAGTTATTCTCACGTATCGAATGAGGAAAGGCAAATGTAATTGTAGACCATGAGTTGTAATTTTGTTGGCTTGGCTAAAATGTTCATCGTTCTCCATTATGTTCTAATAGAAGCAAGTACAATTAATATATATATAATACAAAACTAAATGAGATGAAAATAATTCTTAGCGTTAATGGGTTATGAACTTAGAGAGATTGATAATTGGGGAAGAGGGAAGAAGAGATTACTTAGAGAAGTTCATGGAATTCTGAGTCTTGCAACCCAAAGTAAGGAAGTTATAGGGTCTTCAGTTCTAATAGCAAGCATCCAGGAGCCCACAAAGCATGGTGTCAGGACAATCCATGCTAGAAAACAACCAAACAACATCATTCTGCTCCCCACTTCCATCAGATTCAACTCTGCCATCCAACAAATTTACTATGATTCCAACAAGAGGAGCCAAAAGCATTCCCCGGTTCACCTTCTCCACCAAAGAGTGTCCTTGTCTTTTTACTGACATGATTTTAGCAAGTAACATATAATTTAGAGATCGGCTATTCTATCAGTAACACAATTCAACTTTTCCGCCCTCAATGTATCAAGTCAAGTAAGATTATAGTAGAAAACATGCAGATTCATATAAGTGATTGGTTTAAAAGATCAGGGATAATTTTACTAAATCAAAAATTTGACTTATTGAGCAGCAGAACAAAGCAAGCCTCATAAAGAAGTGTCAAAACGGGAATTCTGACTACTAAAACGTTCATATGCAAACATAGCGATGTCTAGAGAGTTGTGCAGCTAAAGGATGCTGTTTATGACCAGATATCAACTTCATGCAATAGATGATGGATCAAATCAACAAAGGAGTGCAACATAGAGGAAGGGTTAAACATTCAAGAAGAGAAGCACAATAAAGATAACTTCACACATCATAATAAGATAAAGTATCTACATTTGGTAATCACACGAGTGATAGGGGAAGGATGGAGGGCAAATGTATCATCCAAAACACATAGGATCTATGATGATTTCCCTAGTGATACTCCAGTCCAACGCTTTCTTGCTCATATGTGGCTCCAAGGCATCCTTTTGATCTGGAAAAAAAACAAGCTTTATTAAGATAATGAAATTCACCAGACCTTTAATTTTTTCCCTATGATCTATTCACCAAATCACTTACTCTTAACAAATTGAACAATATAAAGACACAAAATGCTCCATCATTATCCTAGTTCTTAGTTCATACCAATGGATAAGGAGGAGGGTTTAGTTCAAATGTTGTAGTAACTACACATCGACCAACTTTCCATGAAGGTCCAGGCAGCACATTATCAAGAGTCAAGAACGAACTTGAAGTTTAGGAAATAGAAAAAAAAAACTTACCAGCATGGAAGATTGAGGACACAAAACTTACCAGCATCTCTCCAGCATGATTGGTTCCCATTTCCACATGACCCATCTCAACTTCCAGCTGTTTCAGTAAATGTTTCTTGGCTCGGTGTAATTCTTTCATCAATACACCATTTGTTACAGAGAAATTTCTGAATAACAAACAAAATCAGATGGGATCAGCAACCAAGAAGGAAAATATATGCTACATCATTAAGCATACATACCTTCATAGTTCGTTGATTGTTCTCTTGGCCACAAGCTACGTAGAGGCACGCATGAATTCATCTATAAGCCTATAACTTAATTCAGCTATAACTGAGGAAAATCTGAGAGCATACCTACATTAGACTAAGTAACTATCATGATAAACTATCTTGTGATTGTTGGGAAATAACGCAAGCGTAATATTAGAACTAGGTGAACTCCCTCACCCAAAATGAATCTCATGCTAAGTCAGTTCAAGCATAAGATACACATATCATCTGCTTAACTACCTCGGAATCTCAATTCTCATCTGCATCAATCTAGATCACACAAACCATACAAAGGACCAAATGAAAATAAAATTGAATACAGTAGACTAGATAACTATCTTGATCAACCAAATTAATTTCATATATTCTTCCCCGCAGCAAGAATTCTCATATTAGCAGTCAAAGAGGAAACATAACACTTTTTAGTGCCAAAATACAACAATATACTAACAAGACATTGATCAAAACAACCATTTTCAAACATGCCAGCAAGACTAGATCCATCATGAACTTTAGTCCTTCTACTAAGAACCTTAGGCAATCGGTTTACTACAAACATGCCAGCATATATTCATGAACCTTTCAGTTATCTTTCATGAACCTCCAACCACACTAGAATGAACCTAATTTAATTTGTTTCAATCATCAAAACTATAATGAACCTCTATGCAAATAAACATGAACTTGGAGCCACTGTACCATGAACCTAAGACAATCAATATATTGAACCATACTATAATGAACCTAAATCAAACTACTATGAACCGTTGCTTCATCATCTGAAGAATCAAGTTATATGTAGGTCGACGATCTGATCTTACATGAAGCCTTTCACTCAAACTACTCACTCTTTTGAAAAACTAAAACCACAATGTTAACAGTGGAAATGAAATTCAAAAATCTCAACAAATCTCCCCAGTTCGTTGGTAGGAAGAGCTCACTAGAGCATTAGTATTCGCTGTATTCCGGTGACGAGCACCGCCTTGGCGAAGAAAATCAGCCTGGAAGGGACCGTCGGTATATCGTCGATCGTAACGGAATTCGTCTTTGTTCCGCCTAAAAACATTACAAGAACAAGGCCTTTGATTATATCTTATGTGTAGAATCCAGGATCTGATTTCTGTAAAGAGAGCAGAACCTCAATCATCGTTCTGTTAGAATTTCCTTCTCTTCTCCGGTAATTATCCACCAGATCCTGCATAAGTCCATCGAATCTTTCAAACAGAGCCTTACATTTCTTCTCTCCATATCGAATTCTGATCCTCCTCAACACGGGAAAGAAATCTCCAATCGAAGTTAAACCGCATGCGTCAGAAATCTCGCTCATCATAGACTTAAACCTCTTTCCTTCCTCTGATTCCTCACCATCTCCGTAGTACCAACTCCCTGCTAACATCCTCGCCATGACACAGAAAAATGTAACAGAACACCGATTTAGCTTAATTACATACCTTGAAGAACACCGATTCAGTCATGGTTCTTCATTGGCGCCCTAGAAGCAGTAGATTGCGCCGATAACCTGTGCCCTAGAAGTAGTAGGTCGCTCGACCCGACCCGCAGCAGGTTAATTGTGCTTCTGTTCACCTCCTCCTCGACTCCTCATCTTTCAATCGCTCAGATATTCTTTGTTGAGGGAGGAACAGACAGAGAATTTGCCGCAATAGGAGGTCGAGAGAGAGGAAGGAGGTGTTTGGTCAAAGGAAGCGTGTTTGGTTTGACTTCTGAGGGGTAAGTGTGTCATTGTATTAATTTTATATTTAATTTACAAAATTGCCACCGAATTCAATATGGAGCGTCGATTTACAGATCCCACGGCTAATAAGAGTTCTTAATTCTTATCTTAATCTAAGTTCCCATTTCATCGTTACTCACAAATTACCTCCACTATTAATGTACTATAACAACAGCTAAATACAGTCCGGACGTTTGCCCGAACGCGAGGGTGTTTTTTCCCTATAAAAGGGGAAAAACCCTACTCGGTCCATTTTTTACATCACACACAATTTTCTACCGCCGCTCTCGCGTTTTCTCTCGGTTCAAACTTCTTCTTCTTCCTCTTTTCACTTCAAATCTCCATATAAGGTATGTTTCTTATACTCTTATGCTTTCTAATGTTGTTTCTAGATGAATATATGTTGTTAGTATAGGAAATTGCATATTATATGATGTTTTGATATTAAATGTTGTTTTAGAAATGGTTGTATAATGGATGAAAGATGATGATTTTGAATTATGGTTGATGAGTGGATGTTGATTTTGAGTTATGGTTCATGAATGGTTGTATATTGAATGTTGTTGATTTTAGAAATGGTTTTTGATTAGGGTTGTTGATGTTTATTTGATAATTTTCTTAAATTGATAGATATTTTAGCTAAAATATTGAATTTTCGCCGGAAATTATCGCCGGAAACTGTTGCCGGAAACTCATGGTAGTGCAAATTCACGCAGAACGCTACACCCCTCGCAGAACGCGAGTGTCATGCTTTCCTCATCTGCAGATACATATTTATATACTGATTTTACTTTATATTTTTTTAGGTAATGGATCGTCCCGGACGTTCAACCCGTCGAAGAAATTGGAACGCTGTGAGAGAAAATCCACCGGTTGAAAATGCAAAAGGGAAAAGGAAAACAAAGAATACAACACCGGTAGAGCTCTTCCCCGAGGGGCTCCCCGACGTTGATTATCGCCCCATAGAGCGGTACAGTGGTGTCCATAGTTATGCCGGGGAAGACTGTTCTGTGCCTAGTGGGATAGAACGAGCAGATACATATCAAGGGTATCGAAATGATGATTGGGACCTTTATTCTCAAGAGTCAGTTTCATGTGCACAACCGTCAACTCAATGTGCACCACAATCAACTCCATATGAACAATCGGGTAGCACTATTGGTGGCTGGGACAATTTCATTCCTCAGTATGCTGTAGTGGAATTTAGACAAGGGTGGGGTGGACAAAGTTGGGTCGGTGGACAATGTTGGGGAGGTGGATTTGGTGAGGGAAGTGTTCCTGAAGACATGGGTCAAGGAAGTACACAAGCTTGTTCTTCTTCTTACAATCCTGAACCATAACCGATGGAACAAGAGAACCAGGATGAAGTTGTTGGGGAAGAACACGAAGAAGAAGGTGATGATGATGAAGAAGAAGAAGAAGAAGAAGAAGAAGAAGAAGTGGTCCAGAAACAAAAAAGAAAGAGGAAGTCCAAGAAGGAAGAGCGAAAGTATGATCCTGAGCTCACTCATGACACACCTGGAGGTCCAGAAGATCCCGAGTTGCTTAAGGGATTTGAAGCCCATGTTGCGTTCCACATCCAGAAAGGGGAGGTAATTTAATTATTTATTTATTTTCTGCATTTTCAATCCATTGCACAAATTCTGCAAAAAATGCACAATTCTGCAGAAATTGATAATTCTGCAGAAACCAAATGTCTTGAAAAAATTTGGTATGCAGCGTCTAATTTTTGTATTTTTCTGAAGTTCAAGGGTCCGATGAAGCTACCACAACGGACAAAGCAGAGCAGTGATTGGCCATTGGACAACAATGACTGGTCAGAGATTCCCGGTGCAGTTGGACTGTCAGATCTACCTGACATGATGTACGAAGAAATCGACTTTCCTTTGATTGAAGCGTTCATCGACTTTCCTTTGATGTACGAAGAAATGACTGGTCAGAGACAAATTCATTCCACCTCCCTTGTGGTGAGATCACTATTGGCCTTCTTGATGTACATATGATTTTAGGCCTACCTATAGAAGGGAAAGCAATGACGACATGTAAGAAACTGGGTGCCAAGTTTAGTCATGATGAGATTCTAAAATACTATGGTAGGAAGGGGGCGGAAATTTTTGGAATAGATCCTCATACTTTAGATTCTGGGAGGGTGAAAGCTGAATGGTTTAAAAGGCATTGTGAAAACCTAGGTCCAGAGCGAAAGGGTTTAGGTTGGGTGTTGTATACTGCTTCCTCGCTCTTATTTCCGGACAAGTCACAGAACTTGATTCGGCTTAGATATGGGCCTTTTTTGGAAACCTATGCCCATGCTACGGGCATATCGTGGGGTTCAGCTGCTTTGGCCCATCTGTATAGGCAGCTGGGGATATGCACACGACAGGGTTGTGCCCAGATGTCTTTCCGTTACACCTTGTTGCAGGTATTATACTTTCTAAGCGTTTAATTTACATACTTATATATATTTTCATATTTAACGTACTTTGTATTTCTTAGGCATGGATCTACAACTACTTCCCACACTTTCGACCTACTGAACGTCCTCGGTGGAGAGCGGAGCAACCATGGGCATACCGGTGGATGCCTAAGAATGTAAAGCTGAAGAAGGGGCAAGTCGGAAGGGACTATAGGGGAGCGCTCGATATTCTTATGTCGGAGATGGTAAGTTTCTGCATTGTCAACAGTTTCTGCATTTTCTGGCCTTTCTGCATTTTTGAGTACGCAGCAGTCATTTTTCTCCTTATGCATTTTCTCGTACTGTAAGTTTTTGCTGTCATTTTTTTAGGTATGTTGGAACCCGTATGGATCACAAGACTTCACCGATCCTGAGCTTGCTCCCGCTCTATTTCACGGGGTGCTATCCTGCTGTGACATCACCGAACCACACATGCCTGATAGGTGTCCGAGACAATTTGGGAGAGTGCAGCGTATTCCTAGGCCAGTCATCGAACCGCTCAAAGCTCATAGGTTGAAAAACATTAGGTGTTATAGTGTTTTTTATGATGCCAACCAATGGCTTTGGGAGTCAAGAGATGTTCACTCTTTGTCTCTCGATGATATGGGGCCAATTGCCTTTGCACCACATGAATGCTCCCATGATTACATGGATTGGTACATCAAGACGACCCATAGGTATATCCGTCCTGCAATCCCTGGGATGATTACTGAGAGACAGATAATATTAATTGTTTTGGTTTATCTTGCGTTTCTAGTCTTTGTTTGTCTCTAATATTAACATAGAATGAATGTTTACTTGCGTATAGGTGATTGGTCGGGTGTACAATGACATGGACCGGTATCGGTTTGCCACTCCAGAGGAATTTTCTTCATATCACGCCCAAATGCTACTATGTATGTCAAATCTCGCTCCCTTCCGACCACGAGAAGACGAGTAGCCTTGGATAATTTTGGATAATTTTGTGTTTTGGATAATTTTGTTGCTTGGATAATTTTGTTGGATTATGTTTAGGGATATGTTGGTTCTGCTCCAATTCTGTTCGGTTTTTGCATAACCTCGCAGAACGCGAGGTGTACACCACTCGCAGAACGCGAGGAGTACACCACTCGCAGAACGCGAGGAGTACACCACTCGCAGAACGCGAGGAGTACACAACTCGCAGAACGCGAGGTGTGACCTATAGGAAACAGGGTGCTCCCAGTTGAGATGCACGGTGTGTGGCACGGTTGGTGTCACTCGCGTTCCGCGAGTGACACAAACCTCGCAGAACGCGAGGAATGACATCTCCAGTTTAAGAATTTAAAAAACCATCTCCAGTTCAACATTACATTACAAATTCAGCGAATAAAACATAGCTTCAACATTACATTTCAAAGGCGGCACATCGATGTGACACAAGATCGTGCAAAGAAAAAACATCTCTTTCAGCGTTTCGCCACCAAAGAGTAAACACATGAGGTAATGGGCAGTTTTCTTCAAGACGCAACTACAAGAAAACAACAACAACGTTAGCAAGTTGCATATTAGATAGTAATTCATAAGTAGATCCAAAAACTTACCGGAACAAAATGTCTCTCACTCTGAATATAGAATAAGCAGAACGTCGGAAGTGTGTCACCATCTTCTAACCAAGTAGGACGTTGTAGAGGAAGGTAAGTGTAGTTAGCATTTTTTCCCACTGTTACGAACACTATGTTGAATGTGGATGCCACAAGGCATCCCATTTTCGGGGTAGCTAGCCAGTGATCTTCTGGAGCCCTTCCTATTCCTTCCCATGTAAGTTGGTGTAAAGCGCTCTCCAAAGTTGCTTGTTGTGGAGGTCCAATCCAAGTTCCTTGAACTAGGTGCCAAATCTCTTTGACCTTAGCTATCATCAAATCTCTTACTTCCCTCCATAAGTGTTGGTTGTCATGCAATTCATGAGCTATTGCTCTAAATCCACAATTTCCATCTCCATTTACCTCAAACCAACCATTCACATGGGTGCGCATTGACGCGGGTATGTGAGACTTGTACTTGCCAATCACCTTAATCTTTGGTTTCTTGAATGTTTCAGAATTAGAAGCATTTCTTTGCTTCTTTGGGGGTGTTTGTTCCAAATCTCTAGCATCCATCTCAACATTAGTGTGCTCCCATGCAGACGGTCTTCTTTGCGTTGACCTAGGTTGTTTGTTAGGAGCTCCGACTGGACGACCTCCGGTGTGCTTTGAAATAGCCGGCTCTTTTAGAGGAGTATTTACTTTCCCAATGTCTAAAACAGTTTGTGCACACTTTTCTTGATCATGGGGGCACAATTTCGGAAACGTTTCCTCATAGAAAGTCTGAAAAAGACGCCTTGCCACCTTACTCTTAACTTCCAGTATGCCGGGAACATCAACTTCTTCCAAACTCAAAGTACTCCAGAAAGGGTGCAACTCTGATACTCTTAGTGGTCTTTGCTCCTTCCAATGTCTTACAATCTGATGAACACACATCAACCCATCTCTAATCTTGATCCCGCAGCTACAAAACATATTAAAGTGCGCACCTAATCTCTCCCCCTTCGTGTATTCCTTAAGCAAAAATTCTATGCATTTGTAAGAGACTTTGAACTTCAAGACTTTAAACAAGTCGGCCCCTTCAACAACTGTGAAGCTCTTATTCAAACTCTCGGTGAAAGACACAGTAATCTCCTTAAGTTGGTTCTCCGCCATTGTTTTGTATTCTTTGAACATTGTGTCTAGCCTAGCATTTCCACTTGACAAGTATGACTTAAGACATGAATGTGCTCTTTCAACTCTAAAATGTTCGAAAAACAATAATATGCAAATACAAATCAGAACCTGTGGATCCTTCTGTAATGTGCAACTTCTCGCGTTCTGCGAGGTGTGTACACCTCGCGTTCTGCGAGGAGTGCATTACAGAAGCTCTTTTTATCATATGTAGAAGGTAGACATAAATTACAGAACATACCTGTTTGTCGTGTTATTCCCGAGAGTGAAGACATTATCCGTCCATGCTGAAACAAGTCTTTCTTTGTAACGGTTTAGCCAATTCGTTCTCACGTACTTCAATACGGTTGGATAAGCTCGCCATTCGTCCTCAAGTTTCTTCAAAGTACTCTTGTAATCTTCTTCAGTGGTTTGTTCGAACACGTTATAATAATCATTTGAAATATGAACCCCCAATGCTTGTGTGCCCATAGCTATCTTCGCTCTTGCCTCTATGTTCTTCCTTACATGTCGCCTACATAAGAGAAACTTTGCATTTGGCCATAACTTGTCTGTTGCATTCATAAGAGCCATCTCACGGTCAGTGACAAAGCAAGTAGGCGATGCTCCTATTCTCGAATACATCGTCTGCAGCTGCTGCAACGCCCATAAATAACTATCCTCGCTCTCAGCCTCTAACCATACCCCGCACACAACAAAATTCTTCCATGTAGAAGTCAAACCGACTATCTCCAGGAAGGGAACATTGTACCTTAAACCAAAATACAGTAAGATAAATACAACATAAAAACAGAATGATAAATACTTACCTGTTCGTGCTATAAGTCGAGTCCATCAAAAGGACATATGGAAACGCCTTTAAGAGTTTCATTGATTCGGGGCTAGCAAAGAACAAGTCGCCTATTATCGAAGGATTCGTTGCACTTGGCCTATACTCCATGAAGTAGTTGCTCTCTTTGCATTGGTGAAAGAATTCTTGAACCACGGTTCTACCTTCCATTTCCTCTTCCCTTATATGTCTTACCAAATTGTACACTTGGTTCTTCTTTGTGCAACTTCCGGGATCCTTGTTTATCTCAGTGTAAATCTGATTTGGAGAACAATGTGAAAGTACCATCTCACGAACCTTTTTCTTTTGATCCGGGGTTGGCCTCCCGGCAAATGCATTCCCGACCAAACTATCTCCAATAGGATGGTTGTGCAAACCACAAACAACCACTAATCTCCAATTCTCTTCAACCCGGTTCTCCATGAGCTTCAACTGAAATTTACACCCCGTTTTCTTGCTCTTTGTGTTTGATCTAACACCGACACCTTTAGGCCTATGGCTTCCCCCTTTCTCACAAATGATTTGAATCTTACCACTTTGCCCCGGTTTAGATGGTACACTCCTTCCAATAGAGATCATAAACTTGTGTTGCTTTGCAACATTCAAAGCCCACAAATGACCAATCTCCTTAGAGGCAAACACTTGCTCCGTAGTGAAATATTCCGAATAATCCATAGAAACAACCTCTTCCTCACATACGGGACTATCAAACTTTGGTGCAGTGCGTAAAGAGGGAAGAAAACACATCTCCTCTCCTACGTTTGTTGGTGGGTTAGCAAATTGTGAATCAAACGCATCATAGCTTGATGGCACCTCATATGTACATGGCAATTCATAAGTAGATGGCACGGGCAACTCATAAGTAGATGGCACAGACAATTCATATGTAGATGGCACATGTTGTTCATATAAAGATGGTTGATGATAATATCCAAAGTGGTCAATCCTTAAATCAAATGACGGTGGCGAACATGGCCTTGTATTCCGGGAGGGGTAGTTGTAGTCATTCAACTGGATTGCATTCAATCCAGTGAACAAAGAAAAATTCACCTATACACAATGCTTCTGTTAATACTCTGTAATGTGCAACTTCTCGCGTTCTGCGAGGGAGGCACATCTCGCGTGACGCGAGTGGCTTCCTCTCGCAGAACGCGAGAAGTTGCTATTTCCTGAAACTAGTCATTCAACGGGATAATTTAACATAACATGAGTTTCTACATTAAAAACCCTAAAAACATGAACACATCTAAGTTTTTGACATTATATGCAAAAGTCATCTCTTCAACACTTACTACTACTACATTTAACATGAAATACAACATAATAACTTCATTTTAGCTCTTAATGGTGCAAAACAAATTAAAATTCAAAAATTAAGTAAGAACATTACCTCATTTGCATGGTAACTTGATGAACCACCATCTTCATTCCCTCCTTTGTTGAATTCCTCTTCATCTTCCATTATTTCAGGTGTTTTTAGAGTGTTTTGAAGTTTGAAGATTTTGAAAATGGGTTTTAATGAAGGGTGAAAGAGGTGAAAGATGATAAAAAGAGGTGTTAGAGTAGGGTTAATAGGTGTTACGGATTACTCAAAATAAGGGGATAGTTATTATAGTTAGGTGGGGACAATGGCGCACAACAACGTCCATCTGACATGCTAATCTCGCGTTCTGCGAGGGACGTGACACTCGCGTTCTGCGAGGACACGTACACTCGCGGAACGCGAGATTAGCATGCATAGAATTAACCTAATTTTTTGTTAATCTCGCGTAACGCGAGTGTACGTGTCCTCGCAGAACGCGAGTGACCCGGTGTTGTTTGAATAAAGCATCGGACTGTATATAAGAAGCGTGTAACAAAAGTTGAATTATTTGTAACTTATATCTGAAAGTTAAAATTGATTTTAGTAACTTTTCCCCTTAAACAAAGAAAAGATATTTTGCAGAATAAAGTAGGAGAGGGAAAGCTCGAAAGACCCATCGGGGAAGCGTAATCAGTAGAGATCTTCTTCTTCTTCAGCCCTACTGCTGCTTACAAACTCCTCTCTTCATCTGCAAAGCGGACCTTCGAATTCAGCTACCCGAATCTCTTACCGCAACAACAACTTTTTCAGTTTTCTCCACCTTCATTAGAAATCTAGGGTTAGGGTTTGCTGAATTTGCGAAGAGAGAGGATCCGAAATTCCCTTCGGAAGATGTATTCTGATCGAGTGGAGGAGGCCGGAAAGCTTTCTGTTAAAGACCGCCTTAATGGCATCGTCTCAGATGATGCAGCTCGCCGTCGCTCTATTACCGGCAAAAGGTATGCAGTTCTTCCCTGTCTTTGTTCACTTGAGCATGAAATGATTTCAGTTTGGTGATTGATAGGAGAGACAGTGTGATGTGAGGAGGAAATTCGTGTTTGGGATTTGCTAATGTTATATCTAATGCTGGAATTTTTAGTAAGAGTTTGCATTGTGGGGTAGAAATTTGATATTTAATCGTTTCTATGCTAAGCATGCAATAAATCTTAGTTCGGGTTTATTGTGACAAGTCTGAGTTGCTTGAGATTGTAATGTAGACAATTGTATGAATTCCTTTTTCTTTGTATTTAATATCCACCTATCTGTTTGCTCTGTTATGTTTTGAGGGTGATATCCCTACTGAAGTTTCTGCTTTTGGATTCCATGCTAAAGAGTTTTGGGTTCGTATCTTCTATAAATAGTTAATATAAGGAAGTAGTTTCCTAAAACTCCTAATAGCTTGTATATCCTCTGGGCAACTGAATAAAACTGTGGACCATGAACAGGTATTGAATAGATTTAGTTTTAAGTCAGAAAACTAGATAAATATGATTATGGCTAAAATTTGATGCATTGCACTATGTGCTCATGAGCAGCTTATTATTTAATAGTGCATGTTTCCATAGTGCACTGCTCTATATTGCTAGCATTATGTGCTGAACTTGCATTTGAGTATGAATTTTGTATTAATGATGTGATCCCTTCATTGCAATTATTTTACAAGATCAGTCTATATAAGGAAGTGTATGTTTTAGTGATCTTTTGAATAGTATGTTCATCAATTTGTCAGGCATTACAACACTGTACTGCACTTCCAGATATTTTTATGTTTTTAGTTGATGATTACAAAACAACAAGGATTTTATTATGATCACAAATTTTTCAAATAGTTGGACCTTTTCTAGTGATAGTGCTCCTAGAATTGTGCAGATAATTGTGCTACTCCTTGAACAGTAAGTCTTACTTTGCAGGCAGAGGCAAGATGACAAATGGGAGCATGACCTTTTTGATGATGAGACTCGACTATCTAGTATGGGTCATTTTTACACTGTATATTGCCTCTTATCTATCTAAAAAATCAATTGATAATAGTAACAAGTTGTCGACTTCAATGATTATTTGGATTTTAATAGGATCTAGAGGTTCCAACCTCGACGCCAGAGATCTTCGTTTAAAGCTTCAGAAAAGGGGTACCCAGCAAGGACCTCAAAGTGGAGGTGTACCTGATCTGCGTGAAAAATTGTCGGGCTCAATGAATTTACAACCTCGTAATGTTGATCCTCCAAAGCCAAAGCTAGTTCCTGAGTCCAGTAAGCCAACCAGAAGAAATGTGATTAAAGAAGGCCCTGTCATAGAGGGTAGAAAAGTTTCCAGTGCAGTTGTGAAGAAGACACAACGAAAGGTACTACACACTTGGCTTTTTTTTGTTTTTTTCCTTCTTCTTGTGAGCGGCTGTATTAATATACTTTAATGATTGATAGATGTTGGGACTAGAAGTGATTAAACAACGTTACACAGTATTAGAGCTGTAGAATTTTAAGGTTTTTCTTCTTAATGTTGTTTGGTCATGAGCATACAGATTATATAACAGGAATCAATCTCATGTTTTGCATATTTGACCCATCAAGTTTCTGTGATACATAATTTCCTGAAATCAAAATGAAGGCATGGATTTACTGCAGATATGATGTTATCTGCTCTACTCTTCTCCTTTTTGCAGGCTGATGCTTCGGTTGAGGGATTCCTTCGTTCTCTTGGCCTGGAAAAATATCAGATTCAGTTTCAGGCAGAGGAAGTAAGTTAAAAACCAATATATGCTCATACCCTGTCTACATTCTAGGAAAAACTTTATAAGCTGTCTCTCTTGCTGCAGGTAGACATGGCAGCTCTTGATCACATGACAGATGAAGATCTCAGGGTCATGGGAATTCCAATGGTAAGCAATGTTTGATGGATTCTTATGCTTATTGAATTCAGGTTTTGAAGAGGTGCATGCGGTTTTACGTGTGACAGAGATTAGGCATTAATAATTGACTTAAACCTATTTCTTGACACAATTTGAGAACTATTACCATCTTAATAAGCAGCGGTGTATAATTCCTTGTTCAGGGTCCAAGGAAGAAGATACTGTCAGCATTGCCGTCAAGAACTTGAGATGTTCCAGCTGTGCAGAAATGTTTTCCTCTCTTCTGTCAGCTGCCCTTACGTCCCGTCATCTCAGTTGATACCCAGTTGGGTTGCATGGATGAAACTATAATGTTGAGTATTGACTGAGATCAGTTAAATTGTCAACTCACTTGTATGATTGCTGTGCTCCTCAGAAAATGTAGAAATTTTACTAATATTATTTTTGCTCGTATTCGCTTTTCGAAGCTTGACTTAGCTTTTTGTCAAGTATTCGTTTCAGTTTAGGGATCATTCTGGCTTGAGGCCTATTTTTTAAAAACTTGTGTGTTTTATAACTTGATGCTTACTTGGTGACGTTACTTGCAAAATGCCCATCTTAAATATGCGTGCAATTTGTGCTGAATATGCAAGAAAAATGCGAATGGTGTCTCTTTATAGAGAAAAGTTTGGGTGCAAATAACTCATAACGTAGGAAAAGCGAACAGACCGTGTTCACAGATTACCCGTTAATGTTCATATTCTGAATGGTATTGTTCATAATATAGGTTACAAATTTTTTTGAACGTTTTAAGTGATGGACGCGGTGGCATACTTGTAATTACTGCGAACTTTGATTTTTTTTAATTATTTTCTCAAAATGACCTCAAAAAATTTATCGCCTAGATTATGAACGTTACAGCTCAAATTATGAACATTAACTTGTTATCTTTGAACGCGAAAACTTCGTTTTTCCTACGTTAAGCTTTGTTCTCACCGGAACTTTCCTCCTGTTTATAATGCCAGATTATGAAACTCAAACTGACATTCAAAACGACCGGTGATAAACATCTCATTGATAGAGCTTAGACCTGACAATCGGGTCGGGTCAGTCGGGTTAGAGTGCTCCGGGTCTGGTATTTTTCGGGTCGGGTCATTTTGGGTCTAAAATTACCGGGTCAAAACAGGTCGGGTTGTTACGGGTTTATAGGCGGGTCGGGTTCGGGTCTAAAATTACCGAGTCAAAATAGGTCGGGTTGTTACGGGTTTATACGCGGGTCGGGTCTGGTTCGGGTCTAAAATTACCGGGTCAAAACAGGTCGGGTTGTTACGGGTTTATAGGCGGATCGAGTCGGGTTCGGGTCGGAAATTACCGGGTCAAAACAAGTCGGGTTGTTACGGGTTTATAGGCGGGTCGGGTTCGGGTTGAAAATTATCGAGTCAAACAGGTCGGTTTGTTACGGATTTATTGTCGGATCGAGTCGCTTTGAGTAAAAACTTATCGAGACAAAACAAGTTGAGTCGTTACGAAATATTCATGTTAAATTTGGGTCAATCTTGATTGCAAATTTTAATGTATGCTTCGATAGCGACACCACTACATTACCTTCTTTTCATTTATTTGAATAAGTTGGGCATAGTAACTTTTAATAGATTAGCTAACATTTAAAAAAACGAATGAAAACATTTATAAATTACAATGTACAACCTATGGACAAATCAATAACCATCGACTAAACAAAACATGGTAAGTTCAATGCGACTGCAAATAAAGACCTGAAATGTTGCTCAAAAATCAAAACACATATTCACAACCATAATCAATCTATCGTTTAATGCAATTCAAGATAGATAGAGTATTAAAATGAAAACAATCTATCAACTTAGTCACATAATTCAAACTACAACAAAATAACAATCTCATAACTAAGAAAATAAAACATGTTCTTCATATTCTTGTCAATCTTCCATGTCCATTGGCATTGGACTATCTTCACCGTCATTGTTGATGTCCAATCTTGTAAACTGGATTTCTAATCCTTCTTCTAAATCATCTTCGGGAGTTGTACAATTAAAACTATGAATTAAACTCATATATATAAGATCTAAAATATCATAATAATGTGAAACAAACTAATTACTTACCTTCTTCAATATCTAATCCATAAAGCCAAGAACGAGTCGTCAAAAGAGCTTCGGCAGAATCCTTATTAAGAGAAGATCTCCACCTTGTAATAACTCTACTTCTCATGCTAAATGCAGATTCGGATGACACGGTTGTTATAGGAATGGCTAGAATATCTCTTGTCATCCTAGAGACACTAGGATATCTATGAGCATTTTTCCTCCACCAGTCAAGCACATCTAGATCTTTAATTAATTTTTCCCTAGTCTCATCCAAATATAGCTCAATTTCTGATTTTTCTGTAGAAATATCATAAGAGGAAGCAAGTCCCTAGACACAAAATAAACATAGGTAAAACATGCTAAAATATGATAAAATTAACTTATATTATTTATTTAATTTACCTCAAACTCTCCAGGGTCCATCGGATTAAGAGTAGTAGTCGTGTCATTACTGTTTGAAGCATACTCTTGATAGAACTTCAGAGATTCGTCTTTCACATGTTTGGATTTCAATGGAGCACTTTCAATATCCAACTTCTCGAAACAATGATGGATGAGCTGAAACTTGTAACGAGGATCCAACATGATGACAAATGAAATAATCAAACTGTAAGAGCTCCAATACTTATCAAACTCCTTCTTCATCCTCTTTGTCATATCCATCAGAAATGTATCCCCACAATCAGCATATTTCAATAACAGAAGCTCAACTTTCCATACACATTTGAAGTACAAGTTGGATGTTGGATACTTCCTTCTCGACATAAGAGTAGTAAGCTCATCAAAAGGCTTCAAAAGATCACAAATCTTCTCAATTCTATTCCATTCGTCATCTGTTGGAATTTCTGGAAAGCAAGGATCAACTCCACTCATTCTTCCACTTGAAAAAACCACACGATAAATCAATGCCCTATCAAGCATTGTAAAGGTGGAGTTCCATCTTGTAGGACAATTAATGCGCAGATTTTTTGAGCAATCTAGGCCAAGAGACGAAGCAATTTCTTTAAACTTCAAAGTTCTACGCTCTGAAGAACCAATAAAAGACACCATCTTTTTAACCTTTTTAAGCCCAATATCAACTAGTTTTAGGCCTTCAACAACAACCATGTTCAAAACATGAGCACTACAACGCACATGAAAATATTTACCACCACGGGGCAAAGAAGAATGCATAGCAAGGCTATTACTTAGCATGGACTGCATATTGTCATTGCATCTTGCATTATCTAGAGTGATAGTAAACACTTTCTGATGAATTCCCCAACCTTTCAGAAGATCAAACACAGTGTCATGTAAAACTGATGCAGTGTGAGGTGGTTTTACATGACAAAAGTTGAGAATCTTACAATGCAATTTCCATTCATCGTCAACAAAATGAGCAGTAAGAGACATAAAGCCTTGATCCACACAAGAAGTCCACATATCAGAAGTCAAACAGGCCTTAAATGCAATTTCCATTTAAGGCCTTTTAACGTTTACGCAGAGTTCTGAGCCTCGTTTTGTATGTGCGAGACCTTATTCATATTTTATATGCCTAATAAGACTAAATTCCTTTGTTTTTTTTTATCGAAGCGAAATTCCTTTGTTTTTTTTTATCGAAGCGAAATTCCTTTGTTTACATGAGTTGGGATTGATTTGCAGGAGTATAGCCCCCCTTGCAATTGATTTGCAGGAGATGGGAAAACGGTGTGTAAGAGACGTTGTCTCTTATATACTCTTTCCGTCCCATAATTATCTTCATGTTTCTCTCTCCTGACATTATTCACTATTCAAAGGAATCTTCGTAATTTCGGCCAATATATAAATAAAAACATAGTCATGTGTGGTCTTGTTTGATTCGTCTTATCGAGTACTTTAATAATATTAAAATTTTATAATTTTTACTAATTTATAATTAGAGATATTAACGATACAAAACGTGCATCGGCAAATGTGCCCAAAAGAAACAAGAAGATCATTATGAGACAGAGGGAGTATCATCAAATAAAAAAAAGGTGATATATATATATACGTGGGTTTTAAAAAAAGAAATTAAACCTGAAAGAAGTTTTGTAAAAAAATAATTAAAATGTTACATGTATAAGAAGTTCCTCAACGTCTCTTATATAAGTTTTTTTTTAATAATCTGTTTCGGATGAGAGACGCTGGCAAAACAAGCGTCTCTCATACCTGAAAAAGTTCCGAGCCTCGTAAGAGTGTCTATATTGGAAATTAGTTTCAAAACGAGCACATATCGGATTTTTTTATGTAAGAAAAAAATTCAAGAAACTGCTAAAAAAAATCGAAATAGAGAAATTCTTGGGTCATCGCAGATGCTCTATGAGCTTAAGACATACGATAGAAAAATCCCTTATAAAACTATACTAGCGGAGCGGGTAGCTGTGTGGGAAAAACAAGTGAAATATGTTTTTTAACAGCACAAATCCAAAGAAACAGACTTGGTAATGGCGGTTTAAACAACCTTGAGGATTGACAGAGAAAACTTTCTCAGTGGGAGTAGCTTAGCACCAAGTACGGAAATGAGTGGTTCCGACGCCATTGCTCGCAAGGACACACCTCCGGATGACGACGTTTGCCCTGTCTGTTTTAGCGACTTTGATCTTCCTTGCAGAGCAGATTGTGGACACTGGTTTTGCGGTACCTTTCTCTTAATCTCTCTCATTTGCTCCAAAGTTTATGACTTTAGTTCGATTAGCGCTTGATTAGGCTGTTCTTTCATTTCTATTTCTTGTTTGATGGCGATGTCGTGAAGAAGCTACAACACCTTCTAGGGTTTTACATTTTAGTGAAGAAATGATGACTCTCTGCTCTATAGATGGCTGTAATTTGGTTCGATACATCAAGATTAGTGAGAAAAAGAAAGAAAGCACGACTGTGTTGAATCAATGTTTTGCAGGTGCTTGTATTTTGAAAGTATGGAAGTTCAGCTCAGTGCTTAGTGCTTGTAAGTGCCCTATGTGCTCTCGTTTTATAAAAAGCTTGAAACCAAATGTGTCCCTGCATCAACTAGATGAAGAGGAAGCTAGGGAGGTAATCAAGTCTCTCCAGAGATACAACCGGCTTTTTGTGGGAGGCGCCCAAGGGTTTCTTCAGGTCGGTTCTCATGCTTGTCTCTGAGTTTTTCCCCGGGTAGTATTTGAATTTTTTTTTGTTTTTGTTTTTGGAAATGAAGCAAACTTCAGTATAATCCTGATTCATTCTGTGTGAAGATTAAGCTCTGCAAATGACATTATATGTGCAGCATCCAGGTTTTGGGTTAGGTTATTCATTTCTGGTATCTAAACTGTAAGATATTACTGTTAAATTGCTGATGATGCATGCCTGGAACCTTTTGTATTCCTTTTTCAAAAAATAGTGAAGATGCCACTTTAGCTACACATGCAATGCATAAATGATACAAATGTGTGTAAAGTTCAGAACCTTTCTTTCTGAAAAATGCTATAGACTTTGTTTGACGATTGAGTATGCTTAGTCCGTTCACAATTTGTTTTATTATACAGAAGCTATACGATGCACCACTCTTCTTTGGAAGGTTGTTTCGTGAAATGACGAATCCCGATCAAGTTCTCAGCTATTTTCACTTGTGGCGAATTTTGGCAGTTGAGTCATCCAGCTAGTATCTGCTTTTTCGGGTTTCTTCCTTTGCATGACATGTTTTTTCTTTCTAAGGAAAATTTTGGAAGTTTGTGATTGTTTTTATAGAGTCTTTTTTAACGATGATGATTTTCATGATGTCAAAGAATTATAATGATGCTATTAGCAGAACTTTTTAGAAGAGCGAAAGTAAAATGACTCGGAAGAAAACTATTACAACTAGTTTCCCGTTTGATACACCAACTTGCCTTTGGGTCATCCAAGATGTCAGTTATTATTGTAAATTGTGTATAATATACTGGATAGAAAAATTTGCCAAGGTGAAGGCGTCTAAGAAAAGAAGAAGCTAGATCCATTTCAGGAAAGAAAAGCAGACACTGTTATTATTGTTGTTGTTGCTGATGATGTTCATTGTTGATCTTGATGCTTCGGTTAATAAGTGTTAATTGATGATTTCATTTATTTGCAGATTCAGGTTGTATGTTTGATCGTGATCAGTCCCTTCAATTTTATTCCTGAAAGTAATTTTCTTGCCTCTCTTGCTTGTAGTTTTTTCCCCGTATGACAAAAATGTGTCGTGTTATTCTGACAGTGGCTTCCTATTATCAGGTGTGAACATAGATCTTCTTTGCACTTTTAGTGCATTATTTGCGGTAGTGTTCATCAAGATCCTTGGGGTGTTCCAGAGACGTCAGGCTGCTGATCGTGTGAGGAGGATGGCTGCATTACAGAATTAATAGGGCTGCTGCATAGGAATTAAGCATCTTACAAATGACACTCTATTAAAATGGCTGTAAATATGGTGCATATCAAACAAAAGCACTACTTCTGCTTGCATAGTTAACACTCAAGTAAATAAATGGAAACTACTATTTTGCTGATTCTTCTCTTTGTCATTCCATCATTCATTGATCTTTTCAGTTTAATCGAATTTATGTTTAGTATAGTACTCAGTTTTTTGTTATTCATAATTAACTAATATAATTCTATAACACATTTTAAAATTGCCCATTAATATCATAATATCAAATCATTTACACTAGTTTGATCTTTAATCAAAACCCAATATTTTCACATAAATGAAGATCCAAACAACACCATTTTTTGAACAAGGTGTCAACTGAATGAAGATTTAACTTACAGTAGTAATGTGGAGATGTAACAATATTTTCACATAAATGAAGATCCAAACAACACCATTTTTTGAACAAGGTGTCAACTGAATGAAGATTTAACTTACAGTAGTAATGTGGAGATGTAACAATTTTTTTTGTCTAGTGGCTATTACAAAATGGCAAAGCTGAATCAATGGAGAAAGAGACCCAATATGAAGTCTTCCTATATCAAAGTTTTACAGTCACTGATTAGTGATTCTATGCAGTAAATTTCAAAACCAGCACAGATCATCACATACTTTCACATTTCCAGGCCTCAAATTAATTCCATAGAGCTAAATCTCAATTGCCCTGCGGGACAAGCTTGGATCATCAAAATGGCACCAGTCTGAAGAAACCAAGCGTTCTCCACAAACTAGGGTTCTTCAGAACTCATCACAAATTAAGCTATCAGTATCTCAATCAACACCTGTGCCATTTTTTCTAAAAGGTTTTTCAGGGTTTAACTTGAAGCCACTGTTTTTTCTTTCCATGCCAAATACTTCTTCGTTTCAAGTTTATATCTTTTCCATTCCCTTACGGCAGCAAGGGTGACATGCATTGTGACTGGAAGAAAGAATGGCTGTCATTTTGAAGAGAAAATCATGAGTTCTGTATTTATTTATTAATGGTACTAGAATGAACGAAAATTTTGTAGGAAAAGGAAGGTTTAAATTGACTTACCGAGTAGACAGCAAAGTAATGCTCAAAAGAACTATGGCTGACAGACATAATTGATGGGTGGTAAAAGGCGTCTTCTGCCAGAGACCGTGCTCGCAATGATGAAACTGGAAGAAGAAAAAAACAGAAAAAATAACTTTTTTGGAGTCATGTAATAATATTGAGGAGATATGGTTCACACAAAAATGTAAGATAACATTACCAGCAGAAGCACTATAAATTCCAGCTGAGGCATTGGTTTGTGCCAATTTTGCCGCCTGAAGGGAAAATTCAACCTGGGGAAATGATGATGTTAGATATTTCGGTTAATATGGAGTGAAAGCTAACCTATTTAAACATGGAAGCTAACCTGTTTTCCAATTTCATCCTTTATGATCATCCTTGGGAGAGACTGAACCTGAATGTAGAAACATGTGTGCAAGATCAATCAAGAAGGATAGTAAATGATTTATGTGAATTTAAATTGTCCGTGTCCAATTTGGTGAAATACCAGTCTGGAAAGAGATCCAAGTGTTGTTGCACATGATAATAGATTGAAGCATGTGTGCTGCCGAGACAAGAGATCCAACTCCCTGGGAACACGAAAGCATAAGGGAAATAGTAGATATTCAGTGATCATACAAACAATTCCTGTGATACATAAAATTCTTAGAAAGCAGAAACATTTTATTCTTGTGTTCTTACCATTCTGTGAATCCCCTTTCACTGGCTAGAAAGTTGACTTTGCCAGTTGCACCATCATAAAGATTCTCGGATTCAAGACCAAAAAGTTGTCGCAGCTGACCCATGAAAACCTCCACTACGTTTTGAAGATCCTGGTTGTATTAGCACAGAAATTATAATCAGACACCTAACAAAAGCAAATTTCATAAACCTAAAGTTGAAATCAAGGTACCCAATACTTGAGAAATTTTTTATGCTGTGGTAATAACCTGGAACTGTATAGTATGCCTTGCAGGCTGTTTACTTTTTGAGTTCATAGAGCACCTTGGGGGATTCCAGACAATAACACCTCCCCACATCTGCACGTTAACAAATAGAATTATAGTATAATGTGTATGAAGGGAGTTGTATTAGCAAAATTGACAAGTAAAAAAATTAGTAGAGAACCATACTGGAGATATGAAGCTATTTGTGTTAGAAATCTCTCCGTTTGGTAGCTTCAGTAGAAGAGGACATTCATTTGCAGATGGTATGTACCTGGCAAATCAGAAGATAGCGAGATGTATATCAGTTCTAAAACATGGCTGGAAACTTAAATATTTATTTAACATCCTACTAATACATTTAATTATGAGTTATTATTATGAGTAGAAGAATATACACTATAATGTGCAGTATCTTGGATCTTCCTCCTGCCTCAATAGAAGTATCCAAATGCCATTCATTCGAGTTCACCTATTGCAAACATTCAACAAGTAAACAAAATACCATAATAAGTTGATAACTAACAACTGAAATGTTACATGTGTATTATAGAGACTGTAGAAAGAAAGGATAATGACTTTTTCTTGAGGAGATTCTCAGCTCTATTCAGTTTCGTAAGGGAAGTGAATAAAGGACATTATAAAAGTCACAAGAAAATGAAATATATTGTACTAAAGAGTAGGAAAATTGATCCATCTAGAGGCAACAAAATCAAACAACCACGTACAAAGAATGGAAGATCTTTGGTGTTGAATATATAGCTGCCACTCTTTCCATCCCAGTGAGAAGAGAATGACTTTGGAGCGTGGTACAGAATCTGCATTAACAATTCTCACCAAAATCATGTTTGAAGTCCAGATGCAAAAAAGAAGACAATACAGTATTTTCACCACCACAAAAGAAACCATAATACCTGACTTTCAATACTAATGTTTGCTATGGGTTTCAATGCCTGGACAACAGGAGCTAATAAAATTTCATCTACTCTCTGAAAATCCCTGTGTATAAGACATGGAAAGTTTAAAAAATAACACCAAAAAACAATTAAACTGATCCAGAAAGTAAAAGAGAAGCCATAAATTTCTCTTTCTTCATACCACAAGGATCATTCTTAAAGCATCAAGGTAAGATGAATATTAAACATGAGTTCCTCATAACAATCAAGTTTGGATTATTTAGTTCCCCATGGTATAAGAACTGATTAATTAGCTCAAAAGGAAACCGTGAAAGCTCGTGTGGTTATTCAGGCTCTTTCAATGTTTAATTTGTCTATCTAAATATCAGCACTCAGATTGAACTCCTTATGTTGGTAAAATAAAAAAATTAAAGAACCAAACTTTTGATAGAAGATATGCTGATAAGCCATTCAATGCTAAGCATCTTGTTCAAGGTTTGCAATATATAACTCCCTACTAAGTTCTCATAATGCAAGTGAAACCTTATTCTTTTTAGAAACCTAGAGGTCACTACTTTTTATTCTTAGGAGCAAGCTTACACTATAACAAGTCTAAAACACGAGATTATACAGTCATAACTGATAATAATTACCATACCAGTCATAAATCCAGTCACCGGGATCAGCATTCAAAAGACTAAAAGATAGCACGACCTTCCCATCAGCACCAACAGGCATAAACTCCCCACGGATTGATCCTTCTGCTTTTCCGCCATTAACAAACACTTGAACAAAAGTCTCTGCTATCTTCTTCACTGCATTCTCATCTGAAACTTTACCAACAATCCAACCATGCCTATACTTCCCCACCACTGTCTTCACATCCTCATCCCTATTCACCACAATAACACTATACCTCTTCCCTCCATAATCTGAACACTTCTCTCCTCTTACTAGAGCAGAGCCCAAAAACTCATCAAACAGCTCATCTTCCTTCAAATTCACATCAAGATCAGATCCCTTTAGTGAATTGCATTGCCAAGAGCATTCAGGGGTAATATCTAAGTCCTGTACACACCCCCTTTCTCCATCGACCACCACTGATACGCTAAAGTTATTCCCACAAGTCCCACAAACTAAATTATCACCAGCAAGCCTTTTCATTTCATTAGCAATGGAAGACTTCAGATTCTGAACATGATTGATATCACTGGACTTGGAATCAAATCCAACAAACACAGCTTGGAACTGGCAAGGAAAGAGCACAGGCTCCGATTCAATCACAGTAGAAAGATAATCAATGTCGCGAAATGGGAGTGGTGACCTGTAGATTTCCACTGACTTGATCAAGAAAGGCAGACCTGTAAAATAACCCAAAACCCTAGTTGCATTGGGTCAACGTACCACCATGAATCTTAAAATTGCTAATATTTGTGACAAAGGGAGGACAAATTAGGAGTTACCTAACAGGAAAGAGAAAAGCACGGACAAAGTTAGGAACAGACGTTTCTTTCCGGGTTTGGTCTTGCGCATATTGGTTGGATCGAAATCGGATTCAGACTCGGGATGAAGTTCCTCCATGGATTGATCTTTGCTTGTGCTTCCAGCTTCTTCTTCTTTACGAGCTTTACTGTCGAGGACTTCAGTGATTTCCGCCATTGTTGAAGCTTCGAATATCATAATGAATAATCTCTCCGTACATTTTTAAGAAACTATAGTAAATGGATACATTATACTCCGTTTGGTCATAAAACAAATTGCCGTCTTAGCTCAGCTGGTAGAGCGCATGGCTTTTAACCATGTGGTCGTGGGTTCGATTCCCACAGACGGCGTAATAGTTTTTACGACTTTCCAGTTTTCGAACCTGCAAAACTTCTTTTTTTTACGGGTGACAACCGGGCAGCACCTTTTTTACACCCGGCAACACCATATCGTTCGGAACGGTATACCGAACGAGAATCCCTGAATTTATTTTATTTTAAAAAAAAAATTCTCGTTCGGAATGGGGTTCCGAACGAGACCGGTGTGGAAAATGATTTTTCCATTTATTAAATGCCGATTTTTTTTTTAAAAATATTTATGACGTCATAAATCTCGTTCTGAACGGCGTTCCGAACGAGATTACCCGGTTTTTGCGTTTTTGAGTATTTTCGATCACTTTTTGTGAAGGGGAGACCTTATACACTCTTTATATGCCTAATAACACATAATTGTATAAGTTTTTGAAACATAATCAATATCGATGTACTAGACCCTTCATATCTCAACTACTTCGACTATTTCGAAAAATGAAAGACTAGTGAAGGTTTACAAAAGAGGTGTTACTCGAAGAGTTCGAGTTTTCGATTCGAAGTTACCGACAAGGGTTAAATAGCTATAATATGCATTGAAAACAAGTTTCATTGCATTCCGACGTCGTTTGGGCATAGAACCGCCTATTCTCGACCTTAACAGGCAATTAGGACCGATAAGGCGTTTTTGCGTTTTTGAGTATTTTCGATCACTTTTTGTGAAGGGGAGACCTTATACACTCTTTATATGCCTAATAACACAAAATTGTATAAGTTTTTGAAACATAATCAACATCAATGTACTAGACCCTTCATATCTCAACTACTTCGACTCTTTCGAAGAATGAAAGACTAGTGAAGGTTTACAAAGGAGGTGTTACTCGAAGAGTTCGAGTTTTCGATTCGAAGTTACCGACAAGGTTAAATAGCTATAATATGCATTGAAAACAAGTGTCATTGCATTCCGACGTCGTTTGGGCATAAAATCGCCTATTCTCGACCTTAACAGGCCATCAGGACCGGTAAGGCGTTTTTGAGTATTTTCGATCACTTTTTGTGAAGGGGAGACCTTATACACTCTTTATATGCCTAATAACACAAAATTGTATAAGTTTTTGAAACATAATCAACATCAATGTACTAGACCCTTCATATCTCAACTACTTCGACTCTTTCGAAGAATGAAAGACTAGTGAAGGTTTACAAAGGAGGTGTTACTCGAAGAGTTCGAGTTTTCGATTCGAAGTTACCGACAAGGTTAAATAGCTATAATATGCATTCAAAACAAGTGTCATTGCATTCCGACGTCGTTTGGGCATAAAATCGCCTATTCTCGACCTTAACAGGCCATCAGGACCGGTAAGGCGTTTTTGAGTATTTTCGATCACTTTTTGTGAAGGGGAGACCTTATACACTCTTTATATGCCTAATAACACATAATTGTATAAGTTTTTGAAACATAATCAACATCGATGTACTAGACCCTTCATATCTCAACTACTTCGACTATTTCGAAGAATGAAAGACTAGTGAATGTTTACAAAGGAGGTGTTACTCGAAGAGTTCGAGTTTTCGATTCGAAGTTACCGACAAGGTTAAATAGCTATAATATGCATTGAAAACAAGTTTCATTGCATTCCGACGTCGTTTGGGCATAAAACCGCCTATTCTCGACCTTAACAGGTCATTTGGACCGATAAGGCGTTTTTGCGTTTTTGAGTATTTTCGATCACTTTTTGTGAAGGGGAGACCTTATACACTCTTTATATGCCTAATAACACATAATTGTATAAGTTTTTGAAACATAATCCACATCGATGTACTAGACCCTTTATATCTCAACTACTTCGACTATTTCGAAGAATGAAAGACTAGTGAAGGTTTACAAAGGAGGTGTTACTCGAAGAGTTCGAGTTTTCGATTCGAAGTTTTCGACAAGGTTAAATAGCTATAATATGCATTGAAAACAAGTTTCATTGCATTCCGACGTCGTTTGGGCATAGAACCGCCTATTCTCGACCTTAACAGGCCATCAGGACCGATAAGGCGATTTTGCGTTTTTGAGTATTTTCAATCACTTTTTGTGAAGGGGAGACCTTATACACTCTTTATATGCCTAATAACACATAATTGTATAAGTTTTTGAAACATAATCAACATCGATGTACTAGACCCTTCATATCTCAACTACTTCGACTATTTCAAAGAATGAAAGACTAGTGAAGGTTTACAAAAGAGGTGTTACTCGAAGAATTCGATTTGAAGTTACCGACAAGGTTAAATAACTATAATATGCATTGAAAACAAGTTTCATTGCATTACGATGTCGTTTGGGCATAGAACCGCCTATTCTCGACCTTAACAGGCCATCAAGATCGATAAGGCGTTTTTGAGTATTTTCGATCACTTTTTGTGAAGGGGAGACCTTATACACTCTTTATATGCCTAATAACACATAATTATATAAGTTTTTGAAACATAATCAACATCGATGTACTAGACCCTTCATATCTCAACTACTTCGACTATTTCGAAGAATGAAAGACTAGTGAAGGTTTACATAGGAGGTGTTACTCGAAGAGTTCGAGTTTTCGATTCGAAGTTACCGACAAGGTTAAATAGCTATAATATGCATTGAAAACAAGTTTCATTGCATTCCGACGTCGTTTGGGCATAGAACCGCCTATTCTCGACCTTAACAAGACATTAGGACCGATAAGGCGTTTTTGCGTTTTTGAGTATTTTTGATCACTTTTTATGAAGGGGAGACCTTATACACTCTTTATATGCCTAATAACACAAAATTGTATATGTTTTTGAAACATAATCAACATCAATGTACTAGACCCTTCATATCTCAACTACTTCGACTATTTTGAAGAATGAAAGACTAGTGAAGGTTTACAAAGGAGGTGTTACTCGAAGAGTTCGAGTTTTCGATTCGAAGTTACCGACAAGGTTAAATATAATGATGGCTCCCGGTCCGGTTCCGGTCCTCCGGAATCCGGAACCGGGAAAAACCGGTTCCACCGGTTCCGGTTCATCCCGGTTCGGACCGGTTTTTTAAAAAAAAAAAAAAATTTTTAAAAAATAATTAAAAAAATGTAAAAATAATTTTTAAACTTAAAAAAAATAATTATAAAAAAACGCTATTAAAAAAGAATGTTTTGTCATTGTTTTTAAGTTTAAAAAACTTAAAAAAAATGATTATAAAAAAACGCTATTAAAAAGAATGTTTTGTAAAACATTCTTTTTAATAGCGTTTTTTTATAATCATTTTTTTTAAGTTTTTTAAATTAAATATGAAGGAACAAAAAAATTAAAAAAAATTGGGCTTGCACTTAACAGTGACTTACTTGCTAAGTTGCCTACGTATCCTCTCGGGTTAGAGGAATCAAAGCCCACGTAGTTCTTTACCTTTTTTCAAAACCCGTTACCTAAGTCGAATCTTCGGCGGATGAATCGGTGCGTATCGTAGTAGAATCTCCAATCCACTCGTCTTCCGATGACTCGTTAATGTTACGTTGTTGCCTCATTGCGGCTCTCTTCCAATCGCAAACACAACATTGCGCCTCCAATGACTCCGGTGCCAAATTTGATCTCTTCCTCGTTAAAGTGTTGCCTCCTGCACTAAAAGTTTGTTCCACCGCCACGGTTGAAGCGGGGACGGCAAGAACTTGAGCCGCAATCTTCGCAAGCGTTGGAAACATGCTCCTATGATCCTCCCACCACTTCAAAACATCTAAAGTTTCACAACTAACAAACTCAAAGTTGGTGTTAAGATAGTTATCAATTTCCGCATTCGTGTTTGTAACTCTTGGTCGTTTACTAAAATACTTAGCTCCAAAGGCCCCCAAGCTACTAGAGCTCGAAGAAGCCGGAGGTAATTGTGAAGTAGTCGGAGAATCCGAAAAATGAGTAAATAAAGTTTCAATGTTTGTTCTAGTTCTAGAAACCATACCTAAAATATCCTCTAGTTCACCGTCGGCTAAAATATATCCATAATAGTCATCTAAAAGAGCGTGTAAAACTCCTAATTTAAGTCTAGGATCTAAAACACAAGCAACAAGAAAACAATCGGGAATATATCTATAGTATTGCAACCACTTACTCCTCATGCTTGCAACAGATTCCTCAATGCCGGGAATTTTAGCTCCCTCACTTAAACCAGCCATAACATTACAAGCTTCCAAGACAAAAACATTACTACTTGGTATATAAACATGACTAAATCTCTTTGTTGCATCACTAAAACATTTTAAAAACGTTGCAATACTTTGACATATATCCCAACCTGATTCGCTAAAATAGAAAGTAGAGCCAGAAAGGTTTTGAGAAACAAAAGACGTTAAAACTTGTTTATATTCTATACATTCACATAGTAATATGTAAGTAGAGTTCCATCGGGTACCCACATCTTTTGAAAAACGTTTTGGGTGCACCCCGTTAGTTTTACAAAAGGTCATCCAATCTCTTGTAACTTTAGGATGCCCCCAAATATACTTAATAACGTTCTTAATTGGATCAAAATGATAACTCATAGCACGTAAACCATCTTGAACACATAAGTTTAAAATATGACAAGCATATCGAATATGAAAAAATCTCCCACCAAATAAAGGTTGACACATTTCTTGTAAATCTCTAATAGATGCGGTGTTAGCAGATGCATTGTCGAATCCAATTGAAAAATCTCTATTAAGTAGTCTATATTCTTCTAAAATTGTACGAATCATCATAGCAATATTTTGTGCGGTATGTGAATCATCAAAGACTCTAAATGCCAATAAACGTTTTTGCATTGTAAAATGATGATCTACAAAATGACATGTAACACCCATGTAAGAATGGGTTTGAGTATTATCACTCCATATATCACTACAAATAGAAACATGCATATCATTTTGCGAAAAATAAGAAACTAATTCGGCCTTGTGTCTTTTATAAGCCTTAATTACGTTTTTCTTAATCACTTTCCTAGATACGGATTTAAAAGCGGGTTGTGTATGCTCTTTAATATACTCATTAAATCCTACATTTTCACTAAATCGAAATGCTAAATGATCAACACAAATAGCTTCGGCTAATGCTACACTATTAGCTTCATGATCAAAACGAAATAAAGGGTTACCGCTAGTAGAAGATGCAAATCCGCCGGAAATTTGCGTTTGTCCCCCTAGCATTCCCATCTCGGCGACGTGTCTGTGCTCCATGTGTCGTTGAAGGGTTCCATATCCTCCACTTTTCTTCCATTGGAATGTCGCCTCGCAAAAGTTACAAGAAACAATAATTAGTCCGGGATCATAATCCTCGGCCTCGAGTTCCTCGATACCGGGTTCTAATTTAGTAAACCACTTTGTAAAAACAGGAGATGTTAGTTTCCGGGATTGGTTCCCGGAGGACCCGGTCCCGGTCAAATTCACACATTTTAAATATTAAAATAACCCATTTCAACCCCTATAAATACCATACCATACAATCTTCAAATCACACATCCAACAACAACAATCTCTCTTCTCTTTCTCAAATCTCAATCTTATAATCTCTCAAATTCCATCAACACTCTCTCTTCTCTTTCTCAAATCTCAATCTTATAATCTCTCAAATTCCATCAACAATCTCTCTTAATCTCTTCCTTTTAATTAGCTTTTGTCTTTCAATATTTTATTGCTTTTACATTTTTAATCACATTATTATATTGTTCTAAGTTTTATTGTTTTATTGTTTTATTGTTTTATTGTTTTAATTGTTTTAATTGCTTTTAATCATATTATTTAATTGTTCTTAATCATATGGCGGAACATTTTGACACCCAAGAGAGTGATAATGTCACTTCTCCCACTCCCACTCCCACCTCCCAAGTTAGGTCCTCCGGTAGGGGTAGGACCGCTAGGCCTCAAGGGCAAGCTAGTGGTTCGAGGCCGGCTAGGGGTGGGGGGGGGGGGGGGGAGGATCGGGACCGGGTCCTCCGGGAACCAATCCCGGAAACTAACATATCCTGTTTTTACAAAGTGGTTTACTAAATTAGAACCCGGTATCGAGGAACTCGAGGCCGAGGATTATGATCCCGGACTAATTATTGTTTCTTGTAACTTTTGCGAGGCGACATTCCAATGGAAGAAAAGTGGAGGATATGGAACCCTTCAACGACACATGGAGCACAGACACGTCGCCGAGATGGGAATGCTAGGGGGACAAACGCAAATTTCCGGCGGATTTGCATCTTCTACTAGCGGTAACCCTTTATTTCGTTTTGATCATGAAGCTAATAGTGTAGCATTAGCCGAAGCTATTTGTGTTGATCATTTAGCATTTCGATTTAGTGAAAATGTAGGATTTAATGAGTATATTAAAGAGCATACACAACCCGCTTTTAAATCCGTATCTAGGAAAGTGATTAAGAAAAACGTAATTAAGGCTTATAAAAGACACAAGGCCGAATTAATTTCTTATTTTTCGCAAAATGATATGCATGTTTCTATTTGTAGTGATATATGGAGTGATAATACTCAAACCCATTCTTACATGGGTGTTACATGTCATTTTGTAGATCATCATTTTACAATGCAAAAACGTTTATTGGCATTTAGAGTCTTTGATGATTCACATACCGCACAAAATATTGCTATGATGATTCGTGCAAATTTAGAAGAATATAGACTACTTAATAGAGTTTTTTCAATTGGATTCGACAATGCATCTGCTAACACCGCATCTATTAGAGATTTACAAGAAATGTATCAACCTTTATTTGGTGGGAAATTTTTTCATATTCGATGTGCTTGTCATATTTTAAACTTATGTGTTCAAGATGGTTTACGTGCTATGAGTTTTCATTTTGAGCCAATTAAGAACATTATTAAGTATATTTGGGGGCATCCTAAAGTTACAAGAGATTGGATGACCTTTTGTAAAACTAACGGGGTGCACCCAAAACGTTTTTCAAAAGATGTGGGTACCCGATGGAACTCTACTTACATATTACTATGTGAATGTATAGAATATAAACAAGTTTTAACGTCTTTTGTTTCTCAAAACCTTTCTGGTTCTCCTTTCTATTTTAGCGAATCAGGTTGGGATATATGTCAAAGTATTGCAACGTTTTTAAAATGTTTTAGTGATGCAACAAAAAGATTTAGTCATGTTTATACACCAAGTAGTAATGTTTTTGTCTTGGAAGCTTGTAATGTTATGGCTGGTTTAAGTGAGGGAGCTAAAATTCCCGGCATTGAGGAATCCGTTGCAAGCATGAGGAGTAAGTGGTTGCAATACTATAGATATATTCCCGATTGTTTTCTTGTTGCTTGTGTTTTAGATCCTAGACTTAAATTATCCGGTTTACACGCTCTTTTAAATGACTATTATACATATATTTTAGCCGAAGGTGAACTAGAGGATATTTTAGGTATGGTTTCTAGAACTAGAACAAACATTGAAACTTTATTTACTTATTTTTCGGATTCTCCGACTACTTCACAATTACCTCTGGCTTCTTCGGGCTCTAGCTTGGGGGCCTTTGGAGCTAAGTATTTTAGTAAAAGACCAAGAGTTACAAACACGAATGTGGAAATTGATAACTATCTTAACACCAACTTTGAGTTTGTTAGTTGTGAAACTTTAGATGTTTTGAAGTGGTGGGAGGATCATAGGAGCATGTTTCCAACGCTTGCAAAGATTGCGGCTCAAGTTCTTGCCGTCCCCGCTTCAACCGTGGCGGTGGAACAAACTTTTAGTGCAGGAGGCAACACTTTAACGAGGAAGAGATCAAATTTGGCACCGGAGTCATTGGAGGCGCAATGTTGTGTTTGCGATTGGAAGAGAGCCGCAATTAGGCAACAACGTAACCTTAACGAGTCATCGGAAGACGAGTAGATTGGAGATTCTACTACGATACGCACCGATTCATCCGCCGAAGATTCGACTTAGGTAACGGGTTTTGAAAAAAGGTAAAGAACTACGTGGGCTTTGATTCCTCTAACCCGGGAGGATACGTAGGCAACTTAACAAGTAAGTCACTGTTAAGTGCAAGCCCAATTTTTTTTATTTTTTTTGTTCCTTCATATTTAAACATTCTTTTTAATAGCGTTTTTTTATAATCATTTTTTTTAAGTTTTTTAAACATAATTTTTAAACTTAAAAACAATGACAAAACATTCTTTTTTAATAGCGTTTTTTTATAATTATTTTTTTTAAGTTTAAAAATTATTTTTACATTTTTTTTTTTTCAGTTTTATAAATTTATAAAATTATTTACCGGTTAACCGGCGGTTTTATATTCTTTTTTAAAAAAAAAACCGGTTCGGTTCAGCCCGAACCGGACTGAACCGGGCTGAACCGGCCGGTTCCGGTCCGGAACCGGATTGAACCGGACCGGACCGGAACCGGAACCGTAACCGTAACCGGTGGAACCGGTTTTTCCCGGTTCCGGTTCCGGATTCCGGATTCCGGAGGACCGGAACCGGACCGGACCGGACCGGGAGCCATCCCTAGCCACCACTTCTTATGGGATATACAGTATAAATATACCTTTCCGACATGCATTTTTCACACATTATTTCTATCCTCATCTACCTTTGCTACAAATACTGTATACACTCTTTTGCAGTTCTTAATCGATGCGTGCTTTTTTGCTCATTTGGTTTCTTCACGTAATCTGTTCACATGTTCAACACTTCATTAGCTTTAGTAACTCCTGGTTTTTGTTTCCTTTCATTTCTATGTGACTACAGCCCAGTCCTTGTCACATATGTTGTCTTTCCATTGTCAATAGTATGCACAAGCTCTTCATATAAGGTATTCTTTACTGAAACCATGTTTTCTCTTTAAATTTGGTCACTTAGAAACATACTACTTTTCCAAGAATGCTTATCCATGTTTTTAATCTCACTTGGTAACGTACACATGTACTAATCCTCTAACCATGCTTAGTCTTGTGGTATCTGAATTGGTAACTTAGACAAACAATAACCTTATACACTGTTATTCATATTTCTGCTTGCATACTACCTTTTACTCATTTGCCTCTGAGCGAGATTAAATTACAATAAGCAAGTATATTACTGCAGTTAATTTCATTTTCATGTGGGTATAATAAATGGTCATTACTGCAACTTACCAATCTGATATTAACAGCAGTGTCTAATAACAATTTGGAGTTGGAAAGCTTGCGAAGAAATTTCTTGCTTTGATTAGAGTTCTGATTCACACCATATAGGATTGAGCACGGCTCTGTAAATTTCTTGCATGTTATAAGAAATGTTACACAAGCCGAACTTATGACAACAGATTACACAATTAGCTAATACAGATAGAAAAGAATACTCACCTTTCTGCTTCGATTTCAGGACCGCGGCGCGTACTTATTTTCTGCATGCTCCTAAATAACATACGCACTATGAATATCCCTTTTTCCCTTATTCACTTCACTGTCCATACTCTCATATGAAAATGCGACTAAACTACAGATGACTTACCTGACCGAGTTAACCCCCCAAACAAAATACTACTCCGTCAAAGTAACAGTGGTGATGAAGAACCGTCCTATACAACCTCCTGGAAAGAGCCGTTACCAAAGGCTTACTATAAGGGATCAAAAGGTGCTTTCCATACTTCCTTTGTAATTTTATTTTATCCATGTTTCGTACTGTGCATGTGCATCCTTTCACTTTGCCTTTCATTATAAATTGTACACAGTTTTTATTAACAAACAAAACGTAGAAGATGTCTAAAATAACAATGCTTTTTCCATTCTTACTGACGCTGCATCTGCAGGGCACATACATGAGCGCTACTCTGTTCGACGATGACATTGACATGTTTAACGACATCATCCAGAAGGATGGGGAGTACGAAATCAGCAACGCTTCCATTAGTCGGGTCAATGCGCTTTACGCAGGTCAATGCAATGATCACCAGATGACTATATCAAGTCGTTTGCTTGTTCCTCGCATTGATTCCGGCGCTTCTTCAAGACAAAGCGTTAGTCAATATCGTCAGCTGAGTTCTATTCCACGTGACGCCTATTCTAAAGATCAGTTTGGTATGCACTGTTTTCCTTCACTACTTGCATTTTTCGAGAATACATACTCAACAAAATTTGTAATCCTGTCAGACCTTATGGCCATTGTTCTTTACGTTGAACGTCCAAAGTCCATGCCCAGAGCAAGCGGCTTCCCTGTAAACGTGAGTTCTGTCGTTGTGACAGATGACAGGTATTCATAGTCATTCTTCCTTTATCACACGCAAACGACTTGATATAGTCATCTGGTGATCATTGCATTGACCTGCGTAAAGCGCATTGACCCGACTAATGGAAGCGTTGCTGATTTCGTACTCCCCATCCTTCTGGATGATGTCGTTAAACATGTCAATGTCATCGTCGAACAGAGTAGCGCTCATGTATGTGCCCTGCAGATGCAGCGTCAGTAAGAATGGAAAAAGCATTGTTATTTTAGACATCTTCTACGTTTTGTTTGTTAATAAAAACTGTGTACAATTTATAATGAAAGGCAAAGTGAAAGGATGCACATGCACAGTACGAAACATGGATAAAATAAAATTACAAAGGAAGTATGGAAAGCACCTTTTGATCCCTTATAGTAAGCCTTTGGTAACGGCTCTTTCCAGGAGGTTGAAAATGCAAAGGAAGTATGAAGATATGTATATGAAACCATTCATATACATATCTTCACTTCATGTATGTATTACTTCTAATATTCTATCCTTCCTTGTAGTGTTGAAAATACTTTGGTTGTGTCTCTGTGGTCCGATCTTGCGGACAATGAGGCGCCGAGGCTTGCTTCTCTGGTCGAAAGCAGTCGTATTATTGGTTTCAGTGACTTGCAGCCAAGTAAACACATAGGTGCGTATACGCGTATATTTTACTCATTCAACTCTTTCATCATAGATGTACCTGGAATGTTTTAATTCAATTCCCTCTTTCAGAATAGGTTTACGTGGGCTGCTTTCAATCCTTTCTTTTACTATCGTATATGAGTCTATTTAATTTAGTCCACTCTTCTGTTATTATCATGTTGTCTCAGTTTGCTTTTTCTGAAATTGCGCTGCTTCTACTTTCTTTTTGTAGGGTTTTTACTCATTCAACTCTTTCATCATAGATTAACCTGGAATGTTTTAATTCAATTCCCTCTTTCAGAATAGGTTTACGTGGGCTGCTTTCAATCCTTTCTATTATTATCGTATATGAGTCAATTTAATTTCAGTCCACTCTTCTGTTATTATCATGTTGTCTCTATTAGCTTTTCTGAAATTGCGCTGCTTCTACTTTCTTTTTGCAGGGTTTTCTCTTGCATCATCACGATCTACGTTGATTACTTGACCCCGTGGGGGAACGAGCTGAGGCTTTACAAAAGTGGTCAGTTTTTTCATTACAAACAAAACTACTTCTGTTGTTGGAGTAACTACCATTAATACTTTATGCTTTCCTCTCCTTGTAGGAAAGAATCCAATGTCACTGTGATTAAAGCTCGCCAGCTACAGGCAACAGAAGCTCAGGCCCTCAATGCTACACCTTCACCAAGCACAATCAAAGAACTGATGTTAACATCCGTATGCTCACTCATTTGAAGCTTTTAACTACCTTGTACGCTAACTCTTATACAGCAATTTCACTAAATAAATTTTCGCTTCATCTACAGCCCAACACTGTTGCCTATGAAAGACATATTCGTGTCAATGTACTCATCCCAGACTTCAAGAAGGAGAACATCACTATCTTCTTTGGCTGTAAAATGTGTGGAAAAAAAGCTGGCCAAGCAAAAAACATTTCCTTTGTCTGTGAATTTTGTGGCCGTACATCTACAACTGAACCAAGGTAGGTGGTATCCTCTCACTGTTTATCTCTTCTTTTCCCTGCAGCATGCTCAGTTTCTAAATGATATATTATACATGTTACATACTTTCACAATTTATTTAACTATCTTTTACATATACTACAAAAAAATACATTGAACAACAGTGTAGAAACTTTTAAAAAACCTGAACAAGCAAATACACGCTATAATGGGGCTCCTTTTCTCCCTCTCTCGCAATAACTTTTGCTACTGAAGCTAGAATATATCAACAAACACATATTGTCGGTAGCTGTTTCACATTACAGGTTTGCATGTATTACCTTTTATTGTAAGTATTAGGATAGTAATGACTTTATGATACTATGAAATCAGACTTTTCTTCAACTTCCAAGGAACAGATGGTTCCGCTACAAAGTTATTCTCTGCATACACCATGGTTGCTGAGAAGATGCTTGCAGTGCGCGTGGACGACTTGCTAGATATGTCCCCGAAGGTACAGATCCCTTTGTTCTTCGTCACTACAATTTTTAAACGACTACAACTTCTTTCACTTGTAAAATGACCATCTATTCTTACATTGTAGGCAAGTGATGAGTTTTATCGTGCACTTGCTGTGAGATTCCGTAATTGAGCTTTCCCCTGTACCACCCCCACTTCCAGGAATACCCACAATCAAGTGGGTTATCAAGGACATAGTTTCCAAGTGACACTCTCACGAGATGCCCACCTATTTTGCGTTGGGATAGTCTGCCTTTGTCATCACCTAGCAGTTAATGGCGCCTTCAGCAGGAGCAGCCCGTTGCTTTCTTGATCACTTTTGCGTGGATGTCGACTTTGCATTCATTGTCTTTTTGGGTTGTATTTAGGTCATGCCGACTGCTAAACTGCACTTCAGCATATTTTGCCTTGCGTAGCATGTATATAGAATGTAGCCGCTATCAACTGTGAACGTTTATGATGACATTGTACATACGTAAAAAAAAATAGTTGGCAGGCAACAAGACCCTTTCTACTTGTATGTGTTAATTTGATCACCTACATCTAATGTCTGCTTATGCCTTGCACATTCACCATTACAAGATACGTACAAAACCGGCCATCTGATCTAGCCACATAAAATGCCATTTATATTATTAAATGCCTACACAGTCGATGTAGAGAGGAACTAACACAACTGTTTTCCCACATAAAATGCCATTTATATTATTAAATGCCTACACAGTCGATGTAGAGAGGAACTAACACAACTGTTTTCCCACATAAAATGCTATTTATATTATTAAATGCCTACACAGTCGATGTAGAGAGGAACTAACACAACTGTTTTCCCACGTCGTTTGGGCATAGAACCGCCTATTCTCGACCTTAACACAACATTAGGACCGGTAAGGCATTTTTGCGTTTTTGAGTATTTTCGATCACTTTTTGTGAAGGGGAGACCTTATACAGTCTTTATATGCCTAATAACACATAATTGTATAAGTTTTTGAAACATAATCAACATCGATGTACTAGACCCTTCATATCTCAACTACTTCGACTATTTCGAAGAATGAAAGACTAGTGAAGGTTTACAAATGAGGTGTTACTCGAAGAGTTCGAGTTTTCGACAAGGTTAAATAGCTATAATATGCATTGAAAACAAGTTTCATTGCATTCCGACGTCGTTTGGGCATAGAACCGCCTATTCTCGACCTTAACAGGCCATCAGGACCGATAAGGCGTTTTTGCGTTTTTGAGTATTTTCGATCACTTTTTGTGAAGGGGAGACCTTATACAGTCTTTATATGCCTAATAACACATAATTGTATAAGTTTTTGAAACATAATCAACATCGATGTACTAGACCCTTCATATCTCAACTACTTCGATTATTTCGAAGAATGAAAGACTAGTGAAGGTTTACAAAGGAGGTGTTACTCGAAGAGTTCGATTCGAAGTTACCAACAAGGTTAAATAACTATAATATGCATTGAAAACAAGTTTCATTGCATTCCGACGTCGTTTGGGCATAGAACCGCCTATTCTCGACCTTAACAGGCCATCAGGACCGATAAGGCGTTTTTGAGTATTTTCGATCACTTTTTGTGAAGGGGAGACCTTATACAGTCTTTATATGCCTAATAACACATAATTGTAAAAGTTTTTGAAACATAATCAACATCGATGTACTAGACCCTTCATATCTCAACTACTTCGACTATTTCGAAGAATGAAAGACTAGTGAAGGTTTACAAAGGAGGTGTTACTCGAAGAGTTCGAGTTTTCGATTCGAAGTTACCGACAAGGTTAAATAGCTATAATATGCATTGAAAACAAGTTTCATTGCATTCCGACGTCGTTTGGGCATAGAACCGCCTATTCTCGACCTTAACAGGCCATCAGGACCGATAAGGCGTTTTTGAGTATTTTCGATCACTTTTTGTGAAGGGGAGACCTTATACACTCTTTATATGCCTAATAACACAAAATTGTATAAGTTTTTGAAACATAATCAACATCGATATACTAGACCCTTCATATCTCAACTACTTCTACTATTTCGAAGAATGAAAGACTAGTGAAGGTTTACAAAGGAGGTGTTACTCGAAGAGTTCGAGTTTTCGATTCGAAGTTACCGACAAGGTTAAATAGCTATAATATGCATTGAAAACAAGTTTCATTGCATTCCGACGTCGTTTGGGCATAGAACCGCCTATTCTCGACCTTAACAGGCCATCAGGATCGGTAAGGCGTTTTTGCGTTTTTGAGTATTTTCGATCACTTTTTGTGAAGGGGAGACCTTATACACTCTTTATATGCCTAATAACACATAATTGTATAAGTTTTTGAAACATAATCAACATCAATGTACTAGACCCTTCATATCTCAACTACTTCGACTATTTCGAAGAATGAAAGACTAGTGAAACTTTACAAAAGAGGTGTTACTCGAAGAGTTCGATTCGAAGTTACCGACAAGGTTAAATAGCTATAATATGCATTGAAAACAAGTTTCATTGCATTCCGACGTCGTTTGGGCATAGAACCGCCTATTTTCGACTTTAACAGGCCATCAGAACCGGTAAGGCGTTTTTTCGTTTTTGAGTATTTTCGATCACTTTTTGTGAAGAGGAGACCTTATACACTCTTTATATGCCTAATAACACAAAATTGTATAAGTTTTTGAAACATAATCAACATCAATGTACTAGACCCTTCATATATCAACTACTTCGACTATTTCGAAGAATGAAAGACTAGTGAAACTTTACAAAAGAGGTGTTACTCGAAGAGTTCGATTCGAAGTTACCGACAAGGTTAAATAGCTATAATATGCATTGAAAACAAGTTTCATTGCATTCCGACGTCGTTTGGGCATAGAACCGCCTATTCTCGACCTTAACAGGCCATCATGACCGATAAGGCGTTTTTGAGTATTTTCAATCACTTTTTGTGAAGTGGAGACCTTATACACTCTTTATATGCCTAATAACACAAAATTGTGTATGGTTTTGAAACATAATCAACATCGATGTACTAGACCCTTCATATCTCAACTACTTCGACTATTTCGAAGAATGAAAGACTAGTGAAGGTTTACAAAGGAGGTGTTACTCGAAGAGTTCGAGTTTTCGATTCGAAGTTACCGACAAGGTTAAATAGCTATAATATGCATTGAAAACAAGTTTCATTGCATTCCGACGTCGTTTGGGCATAGAACCGCCTATTCTCGACCTTAACAGGCCATCATGACCGATAAGGCGTTTTTGAGTATTTTCAATCACTTTTTGTGAAGTGGAGACCTTATACACTCTTTATATGCCTAATAACACAAAATTGTGTATGGTTTTGAAACATAATCAACATCGATGTACTAGACCCTTCATATCTCAACTACTTCGACTATTTCGAAGAATGAAAGACTAGTGAAGGTTTACAAAGGAGGTGTTACTCGAAGAGTTCGAGTTTTCGATTCGAAGTTACCGACAAGGTTAAATAGCTATAATATGCATTGAAAACAAGTTTCATTGCATTCCGACGTCGTTTGGGCATAGAACCGCCTATTCTCGACCTTAACAGGCCATTAGGACCGATAAGGCGTTTTTGAGTATTTTCGATCACTTTTTGTGAAGGGGAGACCTTATACACTCTTTATATGCCTAATAACACAAAATTGTATAAGTTTTTGAAACATAATCAACATCAATGTACTAGACCCTTCATATCTCAACTACTTCGACTATTTCGAAGAATGAAAGACTAGTGAAACTTTACAAAAGAGGTGTTACTCGAAGAGTTCGATTCGAAGTTACCGACAAGGTTAAATAGCTATAATATGCATTGAAAACAAGTTTCATTGCATTCCGACGTCGTTTGGGCATAGAACCGCCTATTCTCGACTTTAACAGGCCATCAGAACCGGTAAGGCGTTTTTGCGTTTTTGAGTATTTTCGATCACTTTTTGTGAAGGGGAGACCTTATACACTCTTTATATGCCTAATAACACATAATTGTATAAGTTTTTGAAACATAATCAACATCGATGTACTAGACCCTTCATATCTCAACTACTTCGACTATTTCGAAGAATGAAAGACTAGTGAAGGTTTACAAAGGAGGTGTTACTCGAAGAGTTCGAGTTTTCGATTCGAAGTTACCGACAAGGTTAAATAGCTATAATATGCATTGAAAACAAGTTTCATTGCATTCCGACGTCGTTTGGGCATAGAACCGCCTATTCTCGACCTTAATAGGCCATCAGGACCGATAAGGCGTTTTTGAGTATTTTCGATCACTTTTTGTGAAGGGAGACCTTATACACTCTTTATATGCCTAATAACACATAATTGTATAAGTTTTTGAAACATAATCAACATCAATGTACTAGACCCTTCATATCTCAACTACTTCGACTATTTCGAAGAATGAAAGACTAGTGAAACTTTACAAAAGAGGTGTTACTCGAAGAGTTCGATTCGAAGTTACCGACAAGGTTAAATAGCTATAATATGCATTGAAAACAAGTTTGATTGCATTCCGACGTCGTTTGGGCATAGAACCGCCTATTCTCGACTTTAACAGGCCATCAGAACCGGTAAGGCGTTTTTGCGTTTTTGAGTATTTTCGATCACTTTTTGTGAAGGGGAGACCTTATACACTCTTTATATGCCTAATAACACATAATTGTATAAGTTTTTGAAACATAATCAACATCGATGTACTAGACCCTTCATATCTCAACTACTTCGACTATTTCGAAGAATGAAAGACTAGTGAAGGTTTACAAAGGAGGTGTTACTCGAAGAGTTCGAGTTTTCGATTCGAAGTTACCGACAAGGTTAAATAGCTATAATATGCATTGAAAACAAGTTTCATTGCATTCCGACGTCGTTTGGGCATAGAACCGCCTATTCTCGACCTTAATAGGCCATCAGGACCAATAAGGCGTTTTTGAGTATTTTCGATCACTTTTTGTGAAGGGAGACCTTATACACTCTTTATATGCCTAATAACACATAATTGTATAAGTTTTTGAAACATAATCAACATCAATGTACTAGACCCTTCATATCTCAACTACTTCGACTATTTCGAAGAATGAAAGACTAGTGAAACTTTACAAAAGAGGTGTTACTCGAAGAGTTCGATTCGAAGTTACCGACAAGGTTAAATAGCTATAATATGCATTGAAAACAAGTTTCATTGCATTCCGACGTCGTTTGGGCATAGAACCGCCTATTCTCGACTTTAACAGGCCATCAGAACCGGTAAGGCGTTTTTGCGTTTTTGAGTATTTTCGATCACTTTTTGTGAAGGGGAGACCTTATACACTCTTTATATGCCTAATAACACATAATTGTATAAGTTTTTGAAACATAATCAACATCGATGTACTAGACCCTTCATATCTCAACTACTTCGACTATTTCGAAGAATGAAAGACTAGTGAAGGTTTACAAAGGAGGTGTTACTCGAAGAGTTCGAGTTTTCGATTCGAAGTTACCGACAAGGTTAAATAGCTATAATATGCATTGAAAACAAGTTTCATTGCATTCCGACGTCGTTTGGGCATAGAACCGCCTATTCTCGACCTTAACAAGCCATCAGGATCGATAAGGCATTTTTGCGTTTTTGAGTATTTTCGATCACTTTTTGTGAAGGGGAGACCTTATACACTCTTTATATGCCTAATAACACATAATTGTGTATGTTTTTGAAACATAATCAACATCGATGTACTAGACCCTTCATATCTCAACTACTTCGACTATTTCGAGGAATGAAAGACTAGTGAAGGTTTACAAAGGAGGTGTTACTCGAAGAGTTCGAGTTTTCGATTCGAAGTTACCGACAAGGTTAAATAGCTATAATATGCATTGAAAACAAGTTTCATTGCATTCCGACGTCGTTTGGGCATAGAACCGCCTATTCTCGACCTTAACAGGCCATCAGGACTGATAAGCCGTTTTTGCGTTTTTGAGTATTTTCGATCACTTTTTGTGAAGGGGAGACCTTATACACTCTTTATATGCCTAATAACACATAATTGTATAAGTTTTTGAAACATAATCAACATCGATGTACTAGACCCTTCATATCTCAACTACTTCGACTATTTCGAAGAATGAAAAACTGGTGAAGGTTTACAAAGGAACATCGATGTACTAGACCCTTCATATCTCAACTACTTCGACTATTTCGAAGAATGAAAGACTAGTGAAGGTTTACAAAGGAGGTGTTACTCGAAGAGTTCGAGTTTTCGATTCGAAGTTACCGGCAAGGTTAAATAGCTATAATATGCATTGAAAACAAGTTTCATTGCATTCCGACGTCGTGTGGGCATCGAACCGCCTATTCTCGACCTTTACGTTATTATTTTAAAAAAAACCGCTGCTCGTTCGGAATACCTATAATATGCATTGAAAACAAGTTTCATTGCAATCCGACGTCGTTTGGGCATCGAACCGCCTATTCTCGACCTTTACGTTATTATTTTAAAAAAAACCGCTGTTCATTCGGAATGGTATTCCGAACGCGATGCGGATATCCAAAAAAAACAAATTATTTATAAATAATATTGACGTCATTTAAAAAATTTAAAAAAAAATCTCGTTCGGAACGGCGTTTAGAACGAGAATTCCGGATATGTTTTTTCGATTTTTTTAAACTCGGTTTCTTAAATCGGGTTCAAAAATTTGAACCCGGTTAATCTCGTTCGGAATGGTATTCCGAACGAGAATTTAAAAAAAAAAATTACAATCTCGTTCGGAACACTGTTCCGAACGAGGGGGGGGGGGGGTGCCCGATGTAAAAAAAGTGTTGCGCGGTTGAATCGTCTTTTTTATTGCTTGTTAAATGTTTATCATTGGAACTATCTGCTCCCTGTTGGAACTGATTTTCGACTGGACTTCCGGGCACATTTCCGGTGGGCTGCGGTCACCGGTTGTGCCGGATTATGGGAGCGTTGGCTTCGTCTCCGCGAGCACTACGCTGTAGTGTATTGACACGTCGAAATCGGGTTCCGTTTAAATGAGAAATGAAGTCTCAAAGTTGGTTGCTTGTCCAAGGAAAATGAAGGGTTTATATAACCCAAACCCCTACCCTTGGTAAGACCTTGGGAGAGGTATGGAGAGAGGACCCGGGGGTCACTCGCGCGGTCCGTCCGGTCCGGTTCGTGGTCCGTGGTCCGTGGCTGGTGTCGTCAGTTCCGAAAAACACAGCAATCCTCTCTTCTCTTCTTCTTCTTCTTCTCTGAGAGTACAACACAGATCTGGTTCGTTGGCTTCTGATTTTGATTGTGCAAACCAAGAAGAGCTCACAGTTGTATCCTGAATTCTCAACGCCGGTAACCGTCACATATACGGGACGTTACAGAATTAAAGACAGAGATTATTTCTCGACTCTAGAGAATTATTTCAGGTCCTACGCTCCCTCCGTATTCTAACCCTAAACAGATTCCTACATCTGCTCCCGCCATATTCTAACCATAAACTCGAATGTGTTTACGGGCCCATCCCATCCGGTCGTTATTCTCAGTATGCAGGAAAAAGAGCTCCGTTGATAAGCTCCTTGCACTGCTTATCATCAGTGGTTTAGTTAGAAACCACAATGGTCAGCTCATATCAGCTTATGCCAAACTGGGTAAAATGGACTTCGCACATAAGCTGTTCGATAAATTGCCTCACAGAACTGTAGAGGCTTGGAATGCAATCATTATTGCATACTCGCGACTGGGTCGTCCTACGGAAGTCTTGGGTCTCCATAATCGGATGATCTCCGAGGGAGTTAAGCCAGATAGTTCATCGTTTACTGTAGCTATAAAGGCGTGCACCACCTTATCAGATTTGAAGAAAGCCGAAGAAATTTGGGGCCGGGCAGCTGAAATAGGGTATGATCATGATGTCTTTGTTGGGTCTTGTATGCTGAATTTGTATGCCAAGTGTGGGAAGATGGATGAGGCGAGGAGAATCTTTGACGGGATGAGGAAGAGGGATCTCGTTTGCTGGACAACAATGATAACCGGGTTTGCACAAGGTGGAGAAGCAAAGGAAGCCATTGAAATTTACAGGAGGATGCAAGAAGTGGGAATTGAAGGTGATGCAGTGGTCATGTTGGGTTTGATTCAGGCTTGTGCTTGTATTGAGGATAAGAAACTAGGTCAATCAGTTCATGCCCATTTGTTGAGGAGAAATCTTCGAATGGATGATGTTGTGCAGACTAGTCTTGTCGACATGTATGCTAAAATTGGCCATCTGAATCTTGCATTACACGTCTTCTATAACATGCCAATAAAAAATCCTGTTTCTTGGAGTGCACTGATTTCAGGGTTTGCCCAAAATGGGCTTGCAGGAAAAGCTCTTCAATTGTTGATGGAAATGCAAGATGTTGGGATGATGAGTCCGGATTTGGATTCACTTATTGGTGCACTTTTAGCGTGTTCACAAGTCGGGTATATGAAAACGGGTAAGTCTATACATGGATATATTCTCAAAAGACGAGACCTTGAACATATATCAGCCACTGCAGTTATTGACATGTACTCCAAATGTGGAGACGTTTTCTGTGCTCGGTCCGTCTTTGATTTGACAAGTACTAAAGACGTTATATGTTGGAATGCGATGATTTCAAGCTATGGAATCCATGGGTATGGGAATGAAGCACTCTCTGTTTTTTTCAATATGGTTGAAATGAACATAGAACCCAATAGTGCAACCTTTGCTTCTCTGCTGTCAGCTCTTGGCCATTCGGGTCTGATAAAAGAAGGCCAATATTGGTTTGATCAAATGGTTTATAAATTCGGAATTCAACCAAAGATGAAGCACTACTCCTGCATTGTCGATCTATTAGCTCGTGCAGGAAAAGTGGAAGAGGCTCATGAAATGGCAATGTCAATGCCTGATGAACCTGGAATCTCAGTTTTGGTTGCTTTATTATCTGGTTGTCTTAATTATAGGAAGTTTTTAATTGGACAGCCAGTAGCGAGAAGGATTCTTGAGCTAAAACCAGATGATTCAGGTATATATGTTTTGAATTTTCTCTCTTTTGAATTTTAAGGGCAGTTACAAAATGTAGTAATGGTTCATCCTACAAAATCCAGGTATATATTCTCTAGTCTCGAACTTCTACGCAGCTGCAAAGCAGTGGAAAGAAGTGGCCGAGGTGAGGAAGACGATGAAGAAGGCGGGTCTGAAGAAAACACCAGGATGCAGCATGGTGGAGATTAAGGGAAAATATTATGCCTTCATGGTTGAGGATAAGAGTCATTATCAGTATGGTGAAATTGTTGAACTCATAGAAGAATTGGAACATGAGATGCGAGTTTTAGGATATGTTCCTAAAACCGAGCTTGTGTTGCATGATCTTGAAGACGAGGTGAAAGCAAAAATGCTATCCCATCATAGCGAGAGATTGGCGATTGCATTTGGGATCTTAAACACGGAGCCAGGAACAAAATTAGTGATCACGAAGAATCTTAGAATTTGTGGAGATTGTCATGAAGCTATCAAGTATATTTCTAGAATTGTTGGCAGAGAGATTGTCGTGAGAGATGTGAAGCGGTTCCATCACTTTAAATCTGGTGTATGTTCTTGTGAAGACTATTGGTGAACTATGGAATGTAAAATGAGGCATGATTGAATTTTGAGGAGCAGTCAATTCATTCCTTGTCATTTCAAACTCTGAGCAGATAGTTTCAAACAGCTTAAACGAAGTATAGGAAGTTAGAACGATGATTTGAGCCCTATTTTGGCACGGGAATAGCAGTTGACAACTTGACATAGGTTAATAATAGAGGCTTTGAAAAAATAGAGTTTCTCAGTATCTGTTTTGGAGAATTTTGCGGGAATTTTTCTGCTAATTAAAAAATTGCTATTTTCTACAACTGCAAAATGACACACCAGGAAGACAATTCCTCACATAACAGGACCAGCATTGTTAAACAAACAACATCCATGAACGGAAAGAAAAATGCTTCCATTTTCAAAATTCCAGTTCGTTCAGTTACAGAGAATAGGGGTTAAATAAAGTATACAAAAACCAATAATGTAACTAAACCCTGCATTTGTAGGCATATATCATTTAGAAGCATCAGCCTTACCCGAGTTAATATCAAAGATCTTACCCAAATTGTTTTCCAAATTGTTTATTAAAGCTTGAGTTGAAGATTTTGGTTGTCTTCAAGAAGACGGTCGTATTCAAGGAGCAAATCTGCAGCCTGTTTCTGTAGGGCGACAACATGTGCCTCTGCAGTTACAACTTTCTTGTCTTTTTCTTCAGATTCCAATTTCATCTTCTTAAGGTCCTCTGATAACTTAGTCATCTGTTCTTGGAGCTGTTTTTTTTCCTTGCAAGCTTTTTCTTCCTTTTCTTTGAGCTGTTGTTTTTCAGTACGAAGATTCTCAACCTCCTCTTTGGACACTTTCACATTGCTTCTGATATTTATAAGCTTTCGGAGATAATGGTGCATGCGGTCGATCAAAAATCCAAGAAACAAAGTGAATCCTGAAAATAGCATTCCCATGTTGAGATATATAGTCAGGAATTTTTCCCATTAATTCACTTTATCAGATCAGCCCTATATATTTAAAACAATAATCCTTCAGTTCAATACATAATAAACTGTGTAATTGGAATTATTATCTCTTCATAACATACTTGCCAAAGAATGATACGAGAAATAAGAAGTAATAGATCACTGACAGTATAGATAGCGTTGAAAGTCGTAATCTACTATTATCTATGATATAAACAAAGCAGTAAGATGTTTCTGCAGTAGATCCTTGAGAAACCTATAAAGTGTTATCATATTTTACAACCATATAGCCATTAATAAACAATATGAGATGAATGATGATAAGAGCTATATACTTTCTTGATATTGCAAACAATACTCGTATAGGCAAATAATTAATTTTCAAAGATGATTTAACAACATAGTATTCATATTTTACAACCATATAGTCATTCATAAACAATATGAGATGAATGATAAGAGCTATATACTTTCTTGATATTGCAACAATACTAAGACATTATATGCAAGAACTTAACTTCATATTTTACCATGAAGCTACAATATGTTACTTAGATAACAAAACTCCAAGGCTCAAGCTAGGATGAAGCAAAAGTCTCATAATTTAAATTCGATTATAAAATTAAATTAAGCCAGCAATGGTTACAGTTGGGCAAATTCTTCATCATATTTTCACATTATGAGCATATATTAGGTTGACATGGATGATGCATGATGGTGTTCATCAAGCTCAAGTGGGAAACTTTACCATGTCAAAGCATCAAACGTATGAACAGACTTGAGATCTTTTAACTTGAGCTAAAAACTCTAATCTCAACACGAATTTAGGTGATTACACTTTCTAGGGTTCTACATCAATCCCTACTTTGAGTAATTCAGGTACTGACAAAATGTTGAGTTCATCTTCAAAAGGAAATTGTTAACACAAATCAGAAACCAGAAACGTACCCATTAATGAAGCCTCCAACAAGTGTGTCCTCCATAAAACTTGATCCATGGGTGACATAGTACCAAGTTTAGCACCCTTATTCTGGATCTTGACAATGCTCATAAAACTTGAAACAAGAATCACAGACATAGTACCAGCAATTGTTTTAACTGTAGCTGGGCCTTTCCCCATCTTCACCTGATCTAAGCTCTTCATAACCAGCTCTCTTAGTGGCCCAATCTTCACCACCATAAGAAATGCCACAACAGCTTCAGCAAACAGAACCAGAAACAGCAACTGAATCATCTTCTTCTCCACAATTGAATATTAGGGTTTTTTTTAAAACACAGATCTACTGATTCTGCCGCATCCAGATAGACAGAAAGCAGCCGTAATTTCCTATTTAAAGTTTCTGAGTGGAGTGTTTAGGGATTAATTTGGGGGTGACTGCAACTTTGTGAGATGGGCACTAGGGTTTTTATCATGTAGAAGTGTAGGAGAAGAGGAGAGGAAGCTAGAAAGATAGCAGTCAAAATAGACAAATGCTGTGGAAAGGGAGAAGGCCAGAAAAGTGTGACGTCAGCTTTGAGGAAGCCATGAATGGAGAGACTTGGAGCTGGAAGAGTGGAGAGAAGAGTTACTTTTTGCAGATTTGCTTTGGTTAATTGCTTTTAACAGAGGAGGAGGGAGTCCAAATATGCTGTCTGGATTGAACAATGGTGTCAAAATTACAGAAAGGCCAATCCGCAGTTTAAAGACTTGTTTAGGTGTTTACTCCGTAGTGAAGTACAAACCGAGTTCACCAAGATTCATCTTGGGCAAAATCAAATCCAGTGAAATCTACACACAAAAAATATACTTGGTGGATTGTACAATTCTATATATCTAAGTCTATCCAATTCTAGTTCCCGCGTCATGCACGGATTTATATAATTCGATAACGGGTAATAAATAATACTACGAATTATGTATATTTTATTTGGAAAATAACATAATTAAGTTTTAAAATTTTGAATAATAAACAACAAATATAAATCATTTTTTTTATAAAAAATCGTATTTGATCAAATTATCATAAGTCAAATTTTAATAAATTTATATAAATTGATTTGAACATATATAAAACTATATAATTTAAAGCATTATTATAAGACAACGTTATAATCATTTTCCTTATTTATTAAGGAATTAATCTTTTTGTGATAATAAAAAATATTATAAATTTGCAAAAATAACATATTGGAAGTAAGAATCTAAAAACTGCCGTTAAAAATAAAGTAAGAATCTAAAAATATTAAAACATACTAAAAATCTTTTGTAATCTGACAGATCTTAAGCAATATTTTGTGATCTTTTTGTACATGATTTTCCAAATTTAATCAATTTTTTATAGAGGTTTTCAATATACACCACCCGTTATCTACTAAAATTTGCAAAAAACCACCCGTATTTCACGTATTGATTTTAAATAACCCAAAAGATCCCTTCACTTAACAAAATCACACCCAAACCCCAATTATGTCAGTATTGCCGTCTAAATATGTGAAAAGACCAAATTGTCCCTTGATTTTTGTTGAAATTACACTAAAAATTGACAGTGTTCAAATCCTGTTCATCGTATTCAACCTATCACTGGATACAGCATATTTTCCAAAGCCAATTGATGAGTTCAACAGCATATCGATCGGTGACATATGGCAACATTGTGGCGTCTGATATGTTTGTGGTCTATGTGATTGATGTTGAAGGTTGAACAAGCTAAGAGAAGAGTTCGAAGTAACCACTTGAAGCTTTGATAATATTAATTAACCAACTACATAACAAGTGTCACAAATTAAATTTGTAACCACTATATTAATCCCTTCTTTTTTTCCTCATTATTTTTAGTCTGGTGTCTTTTTTCCTCATTATTTTTAGTCTGGTGTCTCTAGAGGAATTTGACATCTTTATCCAAGCCTCAATCGAAGAAACCACTAGACAAATTCGTCTTTTCAATCTTTGGCACTCTCATGGCTGATCCCATCATTGTCTTCTCCGGCCACACCTTCGAACACGCCCGTGTTCAAGCTTGTAAAACTTAAGGACGGCTCGATTCCCGAATTCTCCACCGTAATCCCTAATTTGGCGCTCACATCCACAATCTTCAACTAAGCTAGGAACTCCCTTCATGAGCCGCTCATCCCTATCGAAGTTGCGAGATGTTGGAGAGAATCCGGATCCGAACATCGAAACGCGAAGAGCGAGTTGAATCGGAGACTCATTAGGCTAGACTCGGACGATATTGGGGACCTAACTCATCGAAACGCAAAGAGCGAGTTGAAAAGTATGGGACCTGCTTCATGGGCCAAGTAACGACGTGAAGGGGTTCTCTTGTCCTCCTCATTGTCCTGCATCTTAACCAACATCATTTCTGATCCCACTGACTTGCTCTTTTTGTGCTCGATTCACACTCTTCCCTTTCCGCTAAGGTTAATCTGTGATGCTAACTTTGCTAACTCGTCGACCCTCTCGTTAGATGTTCTCGGCGCAGCCTCGATTTTAAAGTGCTCAAATGCCTTGATCACTGAGATCGCCTTCGCACAATAAGCCGGAACGCTTGATTTGATTGGCCACTATCTCTGAGTCTGTAAAACATGTGACCCTCCTTGCTCCATTTTTTCCAAGGCAAGCTCGAGCCCCGACAACAATGCTTCGTACTCGGGTGAGCGTGGAAATACGACCTCAGTTTCCTGGCGGTTGTGACCAGTGCCAGGACGATTTTCTCAATAGGAATATACCTCGTCTCCGCATGCAACAAGGCTTTACTTACAAAATAGACCGGGATGCTTTCTTGTCTGACTAAGACGACGCTCACATCCCTAGAGCCACATGCGAGGAAAAGCTACAATTCCTCCCCGAGGACAGGCAACGCGAGCATGAGCAAGTTCCCGAGGTGTGCTTTGATTGCCTAGAAAGCTTCCTCGCGCATATCCGTCCACTAGTATTCCTTCGGCTTTCTCAATAAAGCAAAGAAAGGGAGGTTCTTCTCAGCGAGTTGGGAACATAAACGGCCGAGATAGTTTACGGAGCCCAAAAACTTCAGAATTTGCTCAGGGGTCCTGGGTGACTCCATTGCATGTACTGCCTTGACTTTATACGAGTTTACATCAATGCCCCGCGTATTGATCAGAAAGCCGAGAAACTTGTATGCCCTGACACCGAAAACGCACTTTTCGGGATTCAGACTCATCCCATACTTCCTGAGCGATCTGAAAACTTCCTCCAGGTCAACAAGATGATCTGAAAACTTCCCAGGTCAAGCAACCATTGTAAACTTGCACAGCGAGTGAAATTAATACTAGGCAATGAACGGTCCCCACCCGCATCAATATTCCTGGCAAGGGGACCAATAGCGAAAACATATTCAGTATCACAAACTAAGGAAACCTGTAAAAACCAAACAACTACAACCGCACATCATAGCGGCTCTGAATGTCTTGAATTGAGGGATTTCAGGCTGTGTGAAAAGCTGAGTTCCATATGTGCTAGATAGATACGCTTCGTTACAGTACGGATCAAACAGACGACTGAAAAACAAAGTGGGAGTACGTGCCTAGGTATTCTCGGATGTTCATACAAGGAAATATAATAGTGTTTGATCGGTCACCATGAGTTTGCAATTGAAGTAGCTCATTGCAAACCTGTCCCCACAACGTAATGCGCAAAGTAACACCTCTAAACAAACAACTCCAAAAATTGCAATGATTAGTTGACACAAACGGGCAAACATGTGCGTAAATTTAAATGTCACGAGACAAACAAATTTGAAACAACATATCGGTGGTATGAAAAGGAAAGCACAAAATATAAAACATAGATCCAAAATTGAAATGATATGGAAAACAATGCAAAATACAGAGCAATGCCGCCAAAGAGAAACAAAAATATGAAGCACCATCATAGTGTTAAATGATAGAGGAGTAATCAATTTTAGCCACCACTTCAACATTTAAAATAACAATAAGGTGTCAAGGTTAGATCAAAGTATGAACATCAGTATTGATGATCAACATCATTCTTACATTGTAAAAACAATCCAAATCCCTCTATTACTGCATATTGCCATTAAGGCTATTCATACATTCAGAAAATAGCAATTGCCCAACCCAGTGGTGAGATGTTAAATATAGATATAGGCCAACATAATTCAACATTACCTCACTTTATCAAATACAACAACAGACGCAAGTTTTGCTCGAAAACAAAACACCAAAAAGCAAGCAACGTAGACTGAAGGCAAAAAATCGAAACCAAAATCAGCAAATACATAACAACAACCACACACCTTTCGTTCATAATATGGCAGTCCATGAACTTAGTCCCATTTGGGGTGACCTTAGGACTTGTAGTGTTGCTCAATGATCCAATCACATCTGCAAATAGAAGGGTAATCATAATCAAGCAAAATATCAAAAAGGATATAGGCAACGTAGCACAACAAAGAAACCTACCAACTAAAAATTTGGAACCATTGCACACAACATCTTCAAACTCGACCAAGTCGAAAGGATAACGAATAAAACCATCAACTCGACAATCAATAGGTTTGACAATTGTGTTGCCTTCCAGTGTGATTATGTGGGAGTCACTGTTGTGAACCCTAAACATATCCTTATTGAGGGATATGGTGAAGTTTTTGAGGGAATAAACATTGTCGGGCAACAGTGTCGACACAAAACGCTGAGCAATTCCGGACCGAGCAGTGCATAACATAGAATTGCCCTACGAAGCAAAAACCCAAACATCACACATCATTCAATAAATGAACCAATACAAACCACATCCCACTTTCTACAGATAAAAACCCTAATCTCAGCATTGACCCCAACAACAAATTGGGACAAATCAACGACCAAGTTTTTTCGCAGCGCCGCCGTTAGAAGAGCCACCGAAACAGGATATGGAAGAGGCAGGCTTTGGAGAACGACGACGGGGACCATCGGAACTACCTTTGGGGCCAGACATCTCAGGAGGAGCAAAATAACATAGAAGCGGACTAGCTGTTATATAGCACGGAAACAACCATCCTAATCCTGAACGCAGTCGTTAAGAAACCGACCATCTTTAATACATTGAAGGGGAGAGAGGAAGAGAATAAGAGGAGGCAAACAGTGGGGAAGTGTAACTGGTGGAATGGTGGTGGCGGGGGAAATAGGATGAGCCAACACATTGAAGGGCAGAGAGGAAGAGAGTAATGTAAGACTTCATTCAAGGGAGATTGGAAAGCAGAATAAGAATTCATCCGGATGACCTTCAAAGCACATCAAAATCATCCCTAAATGCATTCACTAAACTCAAAAAATGCTTAATCGAGTTCCATTTTATATGTTTTATAGATAGATACATTTAAAACACTTTCTTAACTCTATCTCTATAAATCCTAGGTGTAATTTTGTTGTATTTACTCTTTTTTTTTAAATTTATAACTAATTAATCAATTTTAATTATTCTTATGTGTCAATCTATTCATAAATTTCTCTACTCTAATCTTTCTTTCATTTTATAACTAGTCATGTGCCTTGCACGAGGCTATAAATAACTTATAGAAAAATTATTTGAACTTTAATTACAAAAAAAATATAATTAAAAGTAATTGCAAAGAACAATATTTGATAAGACATTTAGGGTTATTTTGGTTAGTAACAACGAAAAATGATAATGAAAATTGTTCCATTTAAAAAAAATGAGTGTTTAACGCAATTTTCTAAATATATTAACTTTAAACTTGGATTAAAGAAAAATTTATAATAATCAAAATGTTTAGATAATCAAGAAAAAATCAATTCGTTACTATTCAAAAAAAATTGAATTAGCATCATTTCTGTGTATCTTTTCTATAAATCATAAAATATTTAAAAAATAAATAGACTACTTTTAGATGTGTGAGATTTATGGTTTGATTTTTTTTTAACGTTACATAATAAGTTTTAAGATTTGGGGTAAAATATTATTTTAGAGTTATATGATAAATTACTATAATTATAAGTAAAATATTAGAAAACTAATGGACTATTTTTAAATGTGTATGGTTTATGGTTAGATTTTTTACCATTATATAATAATATTTTATCATTAAATTAAGAAGAAGATTTAGTTTTGATTTTTCTAAATTTTTAATTTTAACAAATTATTAAGATAATTAATTAAAATAAATATGTGGGGACCAAATTAATACTTCTTCAATTTTTCTTTTAATACAAAGGTGAGGTGGCACCAATCGTTGATGAACACGTGGCGAACAATCCTCCAGCTTTAGTATTGTTATTAATTGTTAATTGATTTATTTAAAAGTCTTGATAAATCTAATTTAACAAGTAACTAGCGTAATCCCCGTGTCATGCACGGGTGTATATAAGAATTATAAGAATAATGTAAAAAATAACTATTACTATAAAAGTGTATATATGTTTTGAATATTTTTATGCAATTCTAATTTGATCTTTTGGTATAATATAAATTTAATTTCTCGTACATTTCTAATATTGTTACATATAAATTTATGATCATATACCTCATATAAGAAATAACAATCACAATAGTATCCCAATCAAATTTACTGAATTGTTGTTGTTATGAATTGTGATAGTATCCCGATCAAATTTTAGTTAATCACTATGATTCGTGAGTTAAAAACTTGAAATTCAAATTCTAAACACAAATAGCTAGACATTTATAAGTTGCAAATAAAAGAATTAGATAGAACAAAAGAAATTTGATATTAGATTAACACATGGTTAAAAATAAACGTAAGTTTGAAAGAGTACGTTTAATTAGATTAACAAATTTTTAATTTGAAAGAGTACGTTTAATTAGATTAACAAATTTTCCTTTCAAAAAAAAAAAATAGATTAACAAATTTTTAATTCATATCTAGAATCCTAGCTCAAATTTTTTATTGGTGATATCTTAAACGAAACGCCTATATGCACGCAAATATGTGCGCAGAAGTTATGCGTATAACTTGGTGCGCTGTTGTATTGCGCATAGGGGTATTTTGGGGATAAATTTGAAAATTCGGGAATCCGAAACAGAGATAATGCGCAAACATTCAGCGCATAACTTCGGGAATCCGAAACGTTGTGCGCTGAACATATGCGCACAATATCAGTGCGCAAAAGAACTGCCACAGGGTCTTTAAACCCTAATAAGCAGCTTCTTCTTCTTCCTTCTTTCTCTCTTCTTCTCTGTTTTCTCTCCCAACGGCGCCCTTTTCATTTTCTCCGTTTCTGATCGTTTCCCTCCTCTAAACACAGTTCCGTGAATGGATTCTCAACCACCTCATTCTTCCGCTCCCGACGATATCGTTTCCGTCCCGATCCCTACACCTCCGGCGACCTTTCCCGATGATGAATCGTTATGGACCCGTTAATCAATCGTTATGGGCCCGTTAATGAACAATCTTTAATCAACTTCATTCTAGTTTCACATGGGGCTGACAACGATTTGGGGCTCAAGTTCAGTAACTTTTCGGATTTGGGCCTCGACTTCACCCTTATGCAGAGATACTCAATTTAGCTTTTAATTCTTTCACAGCCTCCTGCTTCAAACCCTCTCCTCCCCTCTCCACCTTGCTCGGCTGCTCAACCCACAACCACCCTCCATCGTCAACCTCCAGTCAAGGTATCTCAACATCTTTCACAGCCTCCTGTTTTTTCTGATTTTCTGGCTTCAGTGTCGTGTTTGTTACATTGATATATGATTATGTTGGAACTGATTTTTGACTGGACTTCCGGGCACTTTTCTGGTGGGCTGCGGTCACCGGTTGTGCCGGATTATGGGAGCGTTGGCTTCGTCTCCGCGAGCACTACGCCGTAGTGTACTCACACGTCAAAATCGGGTTTCGTTTGAATGAGAAATGAAGGCTCAAAGTTGGTTGCTTGACTAAGTTCAAAGAACAATTTTGGAGCTGATTTTTGACTAAGGGTTTTGTCCCACATCGAAAATTGGGGTGGGAATATGAAGGGTTTATATACCCCAAACCCCATACCCTTGGTAAGCCCTTGGGAGGTCCTGGTCCGTGGTCCGTGGTCCGTGGTCCGTGGCTCGTGGCTCGTGGCTCGTGGCTCGTGGTCCGTGGCTCGTGGCTCGTGGCTCGTGGCTCGTGGCTCGTGGTCTTGTGGTCTTGTGGTCTTGTGGAATGGGCCGTAGGCCCAAGCAGCAGCTTAGCTTGGTCTTGTGGTCTTGTGGAATGGGCCGTAGGCCCAAGCAGCAGCTTAGCTTCTTTTTGAAGTGGGCTATCCGAAATTACACAGCATTCCTCCTCTCTTCTTCTTCTTCTCTGAGAGTACGACACAGAAACTGGTTCGTTTGGCTTCTGCTTTTGATTGTGCAAACCAGAAGAATTCGTAGTTGTATCCTGGGATTCTCAACGCCGGTAACCGTCACATATACGGGGCGTTACAGAATTAAGGAAAGAGATTCTTTCTCGACTCTACGCACCAGATTCGTCAAGAACACTTCGGTATAATTTTTTCCTTAATTCTGTTCTTTAATAATTTCTTTACAGATTGTTATAAACGCGGATTACAGGTCCTACAATCTTAATTCTGTACAATTTTATCCTGTCGCTAACAATCTGTTTGAGTTTTAAAGGAACAGAAAGTTACATCCCGAAGAAAATTGTCTGTACTTTTACAGTTTCGGATCTGTGTTCAGATACGAGTAAAAACGCAAATTCATCCTTTTAAATTGTGAGGTTGCTGTTGTATTTACAGAACCAGGTTGCTGTTGTATTACAGAACCGAAAAACTGTGTTTACAGTTCACAGATTTCTGATTCTGCATTTACAGATTGCAGAAACTGTGTTTTACAGTTCGCAGGAATTCAGATCTGTTTTACAGATTTGTGATTTCTGGAACTTTTTACAGTTCGCAGTTTTCAGTTCTGTTTACAGATTCGTGAATTACTGGTTCTACAGATTCGCAGAATCTGGTTCTGTAATTTTTACAGTTCGCAGATTGCTGGTTTCTGCATTTACAGATTCGCAGAATCTGGTTCTGTAATTTTTACAGTTCGCAGATTGCTGGTTTCTGCATTTACAGATTCGCAGATTCTGGTTCTGTAATTTTTACAGTTCGCAGATTGCTGGTTTCTGCATTTACAGATTCGCAGATTCTGGTTCTGTAACATTTACAGTTCGCAGATTTCTGGTTTCTGCGTTTACAGTTCTGCAGAACTGTGTTTTTCAGAATTTTGAAATCGGTTTTACAGAGTTACTTCTAAGTCATACTAATATTTGTTTGTTTCATTGAACAGATACAATGACTAACGGAGATGAGAAAACTGCTGCTGACGCTGGAAAGGTCACTGGGTCGCCCCGAATTCAGTTTGGGACTGTGCCTCTCGATCAGGCTCAGATACTTGATAGGGATCAAGTTCAGAAAAGTCCGGGTCATGAGAGTCCGATCAAGGAACCCCCCCCCCCCGGTTGTCCAACTGGATCTGCCACCAGTGCCTATTCATTCGGCTGAACCGAGTCATCCGGCTGAAACGAGTCATCTGGCTCAACCTCTTCATCCGGGTCAATTGAGCCATCCGGTTCAAATGAGTCATCCGGGTCAAATGAGCCATCCGGTTCAAATGAGTCATCCGGGTCAATTGAGCTATCCGGGTCAAACAAGTCACCCAGGTCAAACGAGTCATCCAATGGATCTGCCTGATGTTCAGTTGCCTCATCTGTATGTTCCCCACAGACCGTATGTGACAACTATGCCGAACATAATCCATGCTGGGATCCTACCCGAAAAATTTGACGGGAAAGGGTTCAAAATATGGTCTCAGAAGATGGAGTTCTTTCTGAGTATGCTGGGTTTGGACAGGTTCTTGAAGGAGGGGAAACCTAGGTTCTCCCCACATGACACTGATGCCCTATCTGATTGGGCGAAAGGGGACTATGCATGCAGAGGGTATCTTACTCATCGCATGATTGACTCGCTGTACAAGGTCTACTGTAACCATAACACCGCTAAGGAACTTTGGGATACTTTGACAAAGAAGTACAGGACACAGGATGCTGGCTCAAAGAAAGCGGCAGTAGCAAAGTTTCTGAACTACAAAATGGTAGATTCAAGATCAGTCGTGGAACAGGTTGAAGAACTACAACTAATCGTCCATGAAGTAATCTCGGAAGGAATGACCATCTGTGAGGCTTTCCAGGTAGGTGCCATCATTGAGAAGCTTCCTCCATCCTGGGAGCAATTCAAGGTTTACTTGTTGCTGAAACAAAAGGCAATGAGGATTGAAGACCTGATCGTGAGGCTTCGGGTCGAGGAAAACAATAAGAGGGCAAATCAAGTTGGGCTCTCTAACAAGGCAAACCTGGCTGAGCATCGAGACAAGGGGAAGAACAAGAAGTTTCAACCTCAAAACACCACAAACTTCAAGAAGCAAGGAGCAAAGAAGTTCAGTGGAAAATGCCACAAGTGTGATAAGGTTGGTCACAAGGCAGACGAGTGTCGCAGCAAGCCCGACAACAGAAGAGACAAAGGGAAGAAGTCTCAAGCAAATTTAGCTGAAAACTCGCTGACAGCAGACGATCTGTGTGCGGTGACTGAAGTGAATTTGGTTGGGAGCAACCCAAAGGAGTGGTGGTACGATACAGGTGCCACTAGACACATCTGCTCGGATAAGGGATTGTTTACCACTTATCAGAAAAGCCGAACAGATGAGAAGCTCTTCATGGGAAACTCTGCGACATCCAAGGTTGAAGGTATTGGGAAGATCGTGCTCAAGATGACTTCTGAAAAGGAGCTGACTCTCAACAATGTGCTTCATGTGCCAGACATTCGAAAGAATCTGATCTCGGGGACTCTTCTCAACAAGAATGGGTTCTGTATCAAGTTTGTGTCTGATAAGTTAGTTCTTTCTAAGAATGGGATTTATGTGGGGAAGGGTTATGTGAAGGATGGGCTGGTCAAAATGAATGTAATGACAGTCCTTCCCAAAAAGGTTGTAACTGATGTTTCAGTGAATGAGAATAATCCTATTGCTTATGTCGTTGAGTCTTTTAATATTTGGCATGAAAGATTGGGACATGTTAATTATAAATCTATAAGTAGACTAATAAGCATGAACATGATTCCAAAATGCAAAACAAGTAAAGACAAATGTGAAGTATGCGTACAAGCGAAACTCACAAAAACGCCATCACCCCATGTAGAGAGAACAACCGAACCTCTAGGACTAATTCACACTGATTTATGTGATTTAAAGTTCGTGCAAACTAGAGGCGGTAAGAAGTACTTTGTAACCTTCATAGACGATTGCACACGATATTGTTATGTATATCTGTTACATAGCAAAGATGAAACTTTGGAAAAGTTTAAAGAATACAAGTTGGAAGTTGAGAACCAACTTAGTAAAAAGATTAAAATGATCCGAAGTGATAGAGGAGGCGAGTATAGTGAACCATTTAATGCATTCTGTAGAGAACATGGAATCGTTCATCAAACTACTGCGCCTTACTCACCTGAATCTAACGGGGTTGCGGAACGAAAGAACCGAACTCTCAAAGAAATGATGAATGCAATGCTGCAAGAATCTGGGTTATCCCAGAACATGTGGGGGGAAGCGCTGCTAACCTCCAACTACATTCTCAACAAAATACCGCATAAGGTGACTGGAAAGACGCCTTATGAGTTGTGGAAAGGTAATGTACCTTCATACAAATACCTCAAAGTGTGGGGGTGCCTAGCAAAAGTGGCGGTACCACCCCCTAAGAAGGTCTCAATAGGACCAAAAACCATTGATTGTATCTTCATCGGGTATGCACACAATAGTAGTGCGTATCGTTTCTTGGTATACAAGTCTGATATACCAGATATACATGCAAATACAATAATGGAATCAAGAAATGCATCCTTCTTCGAAAACACGTTCCCGTGTAAGGATAAAGAGTATCCGAAACGGACTCGTGAAGAAGGCGAAGCAAGCACTTCTGTTCAACCAACAGAAGAGGACAATGATGAACCTAGACGTAGCAAAAGAGCTAGAAAGGAAAAATCATTTGGTCCTGATTTCGAAATGGCTTATCTTTTGGAAAATGAACCTAGAACATTCAAAGAAGCCATGTCAACACCAGATGCACCTGCTTGGAAGGAAGCGGTAAAAAGTGAAATCGACTCCATTATGCAAAATCATACATGGGAGTTAGCTGAGTTGCCATCCGGTTCGAAAGCTCTTGGGAGCAAATGGATTTTCAAAAGAAATTAAATTAAAAACCGATGGCTCAATCGATAAGTACAAGGCTAGGCTTGTGGTGCAAGGATTTAGGCAAAAAGAAGGCTTGGATTTCTTTGACACCTACTCTCCAGTAACGAGAATAACTTCAATAAGAATGCTAATAGCCATTGCAGCTATACGCAATCTAGAAATACATCAAATGGATGTAAAAACAGCTTTTCTAAATGGTGAACTAGAAGAGGAAATTTATATGAAACAACCTGAGGGTTATGTTGTCCCTGGACAGGAACACAAAGTGTGTAGACTTGTGAAATCCTTATATGGACTTAAGCAAGCTCCTAAGCAGTGGCACGAAAAATTTGACCAAGTAATGATGTCAAATGGTTTCAAAATAAATGAATGTGACAAGTGTATCTATGTCAAGGAAACTACAAAAGGATACATTCTGTTGTGCCTCTATGTGGATGACATACTCATCATAGGTAGCAACAATGACATGATCAAACAAACCAAGAACATGCTTAATGGAAAGTTTGACATGAAAGACTTGGGACTAGCAGATGTGATCTTAGGGATCAAAATATTTAGACATTCAGAAGGAATAGTCTTGTCTCAACAACATTACGCCGAGGCGGTACTTGAACGATTCAAGAACTATTCAAATGGGATTGCAAAAAGTCCGGTGGACCCGCATCTCAAACTGAAGAAAAACTCGGGTAATGGCATATCACAGTTAGAGTATGCTCGTGTGATAGGAAGTCTTATGTACTTGACAAATTGTACAAGACCAAACTTAGCACATGCTGTCAACGTACTGAGTAGATATACCAGTAATCCAGGACACAATCACTGGAAAGCAATAACTCGAGTATTGAACTACTTGCGACATACTAGGAGTTACGGGCTGCACTATGGAAGATATCCAGCCACTCTGGAAGGCTATAGCGATGCTAACTGGATATCAGATTCAAAGAACTCAAAATCCACCAGTGGGTATGTATTCATGCTGGGTGGTGCAGCTGTATCATGGAAATCCTCAAAACAAACGTTATTGGCCAGATCCACAATGGAATCTGAGTTCATTGCTTTAGACAAAGCAGCTGAAGAAGCAGAATGGCTTCGAAACTTTATGGAGGATATACCTTTGTGGGAAAAACCAGTGCCAGCTTTAGGTGTACACTGTGATAGTCAATCGGCTATCTCTCGGGCACTGAACACAATATATAATGGTAAGTCTCGCCACATAAGACGACGACATAAAACCATAAGACAATTGCTCTCAACTGGTGTAATCTCAATCGATTATATCAAGTCAGCTGACAACTTAGCAGATCCGTTCACTAAGGGACTGTCAAGAGAGCAAGTTGTAAAGTCATCTAGAGGAATGGGTTTAAAGCCTATGACTAAAGAGGATGCTTGATGGCAACCCTACCTAAGTGATTGGAGATCCCAAGAAATAGGTTCAAGGGGAAAACAAATTCAAGTCGAATCTAGAAGCGCACTTGGAGATATTATATCTTCTTCCCCAGTTCCTAGGATGATAAAAGTGCGATGGCAAAGTAGAGGTTAAGCATTTGCTTTTAATGATTCCATAAACTTTGAAAGAACAAAGTAGGGTATTGGTAATACCATCTATGGTCAATCACCTTATGAGTGTGAAATGGGGCCGTTTCTAGGAGAAAGAAGAGAGGCTACTTTCTCCAAGTTCACTCATGAATAACCAGGGATGTTCACGGCCAAAATGAACACAATCAAGAACCTAGTTCTGTGAGAAGATGAAACTGTGTGATAGTTATTGTCTAGGTTTACGTCAAAGTCCGGGTGGTTCAAGACATCATGTTCACTACCTGGTCGAGTAAATTCGATAGCTACTCACAATGGGTGGTTCAAGGCTGAAAAACGCCACCAGCTCAGATGCAGTGATTCTTCGCCCGTACTCTCAAAAATTTCTGTCTGTCTTGTCCAAGCACGTGTAATAGAATCATTTCTATTCATGTGGGGGATTGTTGGAACTGATTTTTGACTGGACTTCCGGGCACTTTTCTGGTGGGCTGCGGTCACCGGTTGTGCCGGATTATGGGAGCGTTGGCTTCGTCTCCGCGAGCACTACGCCGTAGTGTACTCACACGTCAAAATCGGGTTCCGTTTGAATGAGAAATGAAGGCTCAAAGTTGGTTGCTTGACTAAGTTCAAAGAACAATTTTGGAGCTGATTTTTGACTAAGGGTTTTGTCCCACATCGAAAATTGGGGTGGGAATATGAAGGGTTTATATACCCCAAACCCCATACCCTTGGTAAGCCCTTGGGAGAGGTATGGAGAGAGGACACGGGGGGCCCTCGCGCGGTCCGTCCGTCCGTCCGGTCCTGGTCCGTGGTCCGTGGTCCGTGGCTCGTGGCTCGTGGCTCGTGGCCCGTGGCCTTGTGGTCTTGTGGTCTTGTGGAATGGGCCGTAGGCCCAAGCAGCAGCAGCTTAGCTTCTTTTTGAAGTGGGCTGGATCTGGAAGTTGGGCTTCCAGATTGGGCTGTGAACTGCCTCGTTGGGGACGCCCAACTGAGTCAGCAACAACCTCCACGATCTGCTCCACTCCTCCACAACTGACTCCACCTCGTTGGTGTCGTCGGTTCCGAGATCTCCTCCTCCACTAACAGATCAGAAACTCTTTTTAAGGAGAGTTCTGCCTCTCATTCTGAACATCCGAAATTACACAGCATTCCTCCTCTCTTCTTCTTCTTCTCTGAGAGTACGACACAGAAACTGGTTCGTTTGGCTTCTGCTTTTGATTGTGCAAACCAGAAGAATTCGTAGTTGTATCCTGGGATTCTCAACGCCGGTAACCGTCACATATACGGGGCGTTACAGAATTAAGGAAAGAGATTCTTTCTCGACTCTACGCACCAGATTCGTCAAGAACACTTCGGTATAATTTTTTCCTTAATTCTGTTCTTTAATAATTTCTTTACAGATTGTTATAAACGCGGATTACAGGTCCTACAATTACGTACATCATGAAGGCACACAGTCATCTACAGTAGTCATTGAAGCAACAACATCTATCCAGTATATCATGATACTGCACATGCAGGGTCTGAGTGGTCAAATGTACACATTCAGGGAAAAATAAAAAAGGTTTAATTCTTCTAAGACGAGAATGATAAATGGGTCACAATTGCATATATTGGTGGCCATCCTGCGGTCGATTTTACCTATCAAAAAACTACAATAGGTGTCGTGATTTTCTGATATGATCTCATAAAATGTATTACACAGGGTGGTGGTGAAACCCTTAACCAGCTGTATGAACGCTGCACATCTGCTGTACAACGAATTGCTGACAAACACAGAGGTATGCCTCCCTTTCTATTCTGCATTTATCTTCAGAGGGTCGGGTTTACAGTCGGCTGATTTGATGAATTGTGCTCGCCTGATGTCACATACATGAGTGTTGTGTGATATGTTGTAAAGTCAAATCTTCCTTTTGATCGTGTTATTCAAATCACACTATCGCTGAAATTAGGGTTTATAATTTGTAATTGATTTACAATCTTTTTCTTCGATAACTCACTCTTTTCTTCTCTTCGTGCAGCTCGAAGGAGAAACCCACTCTAGGGTAAGCTTCGGGATCTTGATTCTTTTATCTATTCTAAATCATCAACATTTCTGAATTATGTTTTTCTGTTTTAGGTTATTCGTTTGTAGTGTTGACCGAAAACTACTTTATTGTTGTGCTGGACTTATGTAGTTGTATCTGATATATCTGTCTAGGATATTTGTTTATAAAAAGGGCACCTGCCTGAAATTTCCAATCTTTACTAAAAAAAAAAAAGGTTACGGTAAGCTACAGATACATTTTTTAATTTAAGATAATTTTCAATCTGTATATTGATCTTGCTGATTATCCACTCATGTATTATTATGATTAAAAAATTCATGCTTTGAGTTGTATTTTAAAGGATTGCAACATACTAATACGACTTGCAAATTGGTTAAATTTTTTGTCCATTCTTGGGGTTTGTTGTGGTTGTAGTTCTTAAAAATGAAGAATGATGATTGGTGTAGCTCCGAAGAGGTTTAAGTGATTCCTACCTCTGTTTCTATTTTTATGATAGACTTTGTGCATAAATTGGAAATCAGCTACATGTGTTAGATTCTAACTTCTATCTTTTCTTTGTGTTTCGATTTTTGGAGAAGGTATTGGAGAGGCAATCATCAGAAGTCTCAAAACTTTCATATCAAATAAAGGCCCTTCATCGATCACCAAGATATGGAACTAATTGACACACTGCAACAGCTAGAGGTATGTTCCACCATGTTTTCTTCATCTATTTACGTTCCCAAAGTTCACTGGAGGTGTATCGCCTTCGACCAAGTGATCCCTTCATCATTCAACTTGAAAGAGGAATACCTTTGTGAAAATGGTAGATTGTGACATTCCACCTCAAAAGCATTTTCCAACCTCTTTGTTAGAAGGTGATGTACGTACGCTGGAGCATCCCTCAGAACAAACCGTGAGGCAAACCTGCAGCCGAGCTGAAGGCCGTGAATATGACAAGAGGCGATGTTGTGAAAGATGGACCAGAACTAGGGCAGAGTGGCGTTCACAATTGGCTCGCCCAATTGGGCTCATTTCAGGATATGTCTGGGATCCAGGACCAAATGACCTGCTCTCCAAAGTAGAAGCCCAACGGACAAACGATAATCAAGTTATGGCTTCTACAAGGTCAGAAATTGCAACAACTCGTTTGGACGAACCATTTATTCATTTTGGCCCATTTTTGGATATGTGTCCGGTTTTGGACTTATCTTCCATGTGTCCAAAAATGAGGTCCATTGGATGTCAGGAACTACTGGAACAATCAGATCAATTTCGTGAGGAATACGGGCCAATGGACCATGAAGAGGATTTCAGCCCAAGAAACTTATGTGTTGGACAAGCCCATTTTTAGTATTATTCTTAGGAGTATAAATAGATAAGTTTTAGGGTTTAGATTGAGACTTTGACAAATTGAGAATTAATCTTTCTTTTAGGTTTTAACGTTGTTTAGTTGTAGCTTTGGTTTGATATTGAATTGCAAGAAGTCAACGCTTGGTTTGATATTGGCTTGTGAGATCGATCTGTTGTTTACACATATTTTGATCTCCAAACCTTGAAAGAACCCTAGGTGGATTCCTTGGGTTAGTTCGAGTCAAGTGAGTCTTTCTAGATTGACGGCTGAGTCAAGAAAGACGTCACTTGCTTATCGTGTCCAAGTCAAGCTAGTTTACCTAGATCGACGAATGAGTCAAGGTAGATAGCACTTGTCGAAGACCAAGATTCGTTTGATCGCCTGCCACAATGATCTCTCGAAGCCGTCCCGACTTCAGCTTCACCCGACCGTCCGCCGCCGTCGACCACATCCGCCGCCACCGTCGACCACATCCGCCGCCACCGTCGACTTCAATCTCCATCGTCCATCAAAATCCTAGCAGATCCACGATCTTAATCTGACTTTGTGTCATCATTTGGTATCAGAGCCAACGCTAGGTAAAAACACTCTTCTGTTTAATTTTACGTTTACGTTGTTGATTTCAAGAAAATTAAACCGGGTCTTGCGGGATCTAACAAAACCGAGAGCGAGAGCCGCTAGAAATGTTTTTAGGACCATTCACATTCTTGTGCGAGAGAGCCGTGAGAACCTCCACGTGGTTGGGCGTGGGTCACCGTTAAGGCACCGCCGGCGTGGCTTGGGAAGGGTGAGAGGAAACCCTAACCCTAACCACCTTGCCTTGGCCCACAAGACAGAATCTTTGATAAAATTTGCAATTAATTATTTGTTTAGATTTAGATTTTATTTTTGGTTAAGATTTGATATCATAAAAGATTTTGAGTGGTTGAGAAGATCTTCTTTGATATCCAATTATGATAGAATCTAGAAGATTTTGTTTGCTTATCTAGATTTAAAAAAAAAATTTAAAATTAATTTTTTTTAATTAATTCCGAATATCATATTTAATTATTTTAATTTTCGGAATTATTAAAAAAAAAGAAAAAAGAAAAGGAAATTAGAACGTCTAGCTGAAGAGAAACCCGGCTAGAGCAAAATCCGTTCTAGGCTAGTAGCCTTTATAAATCAAGATTCAAGCGGACCCCGGTTAGTAACCGTGAGAAGTCCTAGAGCGCACGTCAAGTGGTACCGGGGCTAGTACCCCCACGAGTACCCTGTTCGGCAATTTCTCTAGGTGAAGCCTGGTTGTTTGTCTTGGTTGTTCTGTTCACCATTTGTGTTCTTTGTGATTTTCTTTTCTTTCCATTTTAATTTCAGTTATCTATTCAGTGATTGATTGCCCTCTTTCGTGCCTAGCCTTACCATTGGCCTGTTGTCCTAGTTATTTCTTGCATTCAACTGCGTAGCGTAGGGTTAAATAGAATACGTTTGTGCCTTCTTTGTGCTACTGTTTCCTTGTGAATTGCGCAGGTCTAGGAGACCAAGGGAAAACCTAAAGAGCCACTCATGGCTCGCCAAGTGTTTGACGTTGGTTGGACTGATCATAGACATGACAATTGAGAGGACACGAGTTACCCATATGATCAATTCTACCCGATGAATTACATGTCCGAAGGGAACTTCCATGGAGTCCAAGCGAATCGAGCAACATATAGGAGTGATCAAAGAAAGGCTTATTTCGACTCTCCTCGTCGCGTGGGCGTTTACAAAGAGATGGCCATGCCGGGTGGGTTTTTCCCCAATCCCCGAAGGAAGAAGAATGAGAGCTTCAATGAAAGAACGCCTCTCTACCACTATGAGGATCTCTCTTATTGTGAGGATGTGCAACATTTTGAGGACCATAGACTTGCTTCCCAGCACATACACACAGATATGAGGTATGAACCTAGGCCTTGTTATTACGACTCATATGGTTTTACTTCTAACTCTTTTGTGCAGCCCGAGAGCGTTTTGACTCAAATAGGACTTACTATGAGCCCTATGAGTTTTCGTCTAACCCTTTTGTGCAACCTGAGGGAGTTTATGACTCACCTGAGACATTTGTTAGCACTCCGTACGACAACGATGGGTCGGTCCCGAAACCTCAGATTCGAACATGTGACATCATGTGTTATGTGTGGAGGAAGAGGTCATTTGGCTGATATTTGCCCAAATTGCAACTACATCTACGAGGATGAAGTTGATGAAACACCAATCTCAGATGTCGTCAATGCTTATGGAAAGGAGGACGTCCGAGAAGTGACGCACATTGATGTCAAGATGGAGTTGCATCTAAGCAACAAGGGTGTGATAGAAAAAGTAGTTACAAAAGCAAGAGAAAAGACCCATAGTGTTGTTGTAGACCAAGATATGGCGGAGGGTGATCAAGACAAAGAAGAAGAAGAAGAGGAAGTAGGCAAAGCAGAAGCAGAAGAAGAAGCAGAAGAAGAAGAGGCCAACCAGGACGTCATCACCTGGGAAGATGTCGTTGAGTTAAACATAGCTAGGAAGAGCCTTCATGTCAACGAGAATTTGAGGAGTCAACCTTTCAAAGAAGAATCCTTTACTCCCTCCTTTTCTCATATGTCGTTTACATCATCTGTTGCATATAGGCTTAGTGTTCGTCATTCATATCGTATGCATCATGTGTTTCCTCTGTTTCGTATGCTTGTTGGTTTGCTTAGGAATGCCTATTATGTTTCTGGTAGCATACTTAAGCATACACATAGGCATAAAAAGAAGGATGAACTAGTGTGGATGATCATTAATGCATATCACTTGCATCGAGTGGGTGGGGAACATTTTCTTCTAGATATCAATGCAATACCCATTCCACGTCTCGTTGTAATAAATGCTTCCCTTCAATGCAATGCATCATTGAGTCGCATTGTTTGGATCATTTTGCATATCATCATCCTTTTAAAGACAAGTCATATAGATTGCATTCAGGTCTTAGTAATTCTTTCTTATTCCAGTATGCGTAATATGTTATCGCTAGCATGATTAGGCATCCAATTGGGTATAGAAAGAAAAGTGGTGTAAAGAGTGCTTGCATCCGTGTGTTTCATTTGCATCTAGGAGATAAGTTGCATCTTAAGAAGGATAACAATGTTACTTGTTGGAGAATACCAAACACACACCAAGCTTTGTTTAATTTAGGTAGATGTGTATGTCTTGTTGTGTGTCCAGATACTTGTTACGTATCGCTCCTTTTTGCAGGTCAAGAAGATTCGAGGTCGAATCTCTTCAAAGGAGGAGATGATGATGTAAGTACATCGGATCTTCATCAAGAGCTGGATCATTATTCAGCTTTAGCACCCATGGCTGTATGGGTGAGCTCCAAAGTTCCTCATTTTCAAGACAAGCTGAATTTGGAAGAGCAAGAGGATTTGAGGACGAATCCTTTTCAAGGGGAGGAGGATGATGTACGTACGCTGGAGCATCCCTCGGAACAAACCGTGAGGCGAACCCGCAGCCGAGCTGAAGGCCGTGAATATGACAAGAGGCGATGCTGTGAAAGATGGACCAGAACTAGGGCAAAGTGACGTTCACAATTGGCTCGCCCAATTGGGCTCATTTCAGGATATGTCTGGGATTCAGGACCAAATGACCTGCTCTCTAAAGTAGAAGCCCAACGGACAAACGATAATCAAGTTATGGCTTCTACAAGGTCAGAAATTGCAACAGCTCGTTCGGACGAACCATTTATCCATTTGCGCCCATTTTTGGATATGTGTCCGGTTTTGGACTTATCTTCCATGTGTCCAAAAATGAGGTTCATTGGATGTCGGGAACTACTGGAACAATCAGATCAATTTCGTGAGGAATACGGGCCAATGGACCATGAAGAGGATTTCAGCCCAAGAAGCTTATGTGTTGGACAAGCCCATTTTTAGTATTACTCTTAGGAGTATAAATAGATAAGTTTTAGGGTTTAGAGGGAGACTTTGACAAATTGAGAATTAATCTTCCTTTTAGGTTTTGACGTTGTTTAGTTGTAGCTTTGGTTTGATATTGAATTGCAAGAAGTCAACGCTTGATTTGATATTGTCCTGTGAGATCGATCTGTTGTATACACATATTTCGATCTCCAAACCTTGAAAGAACCCTAGGTGGATTCCTTGGGTTAGTTCGAGTCAAGTGAGTCTTTCTAGATTGACGGCTGAGTCAAGAAAGACGTCACCTGCTTATCGTGTCCAAGTCAAGCTAGTCTACCTAGATCGACGAATGAGTCAAGGTAGAGAACACTTGTCGAAGACCAAGATTCGTTTGATCGTCTGCCACAACGATGAACATTTATGAACATTTTGATGAACATTTATGAACAACGTGATGAACATTTAAGCTAATTGTAATAAACTTTTGAGTAATGAACATTTTATTAAATGTCCGTGAACATTTAAGGATGTTTGATGAACATTTAAGTATGAGATGATGAACATTTAAGTAATTTTTGATGAAGAACAAGTGTTTTTTTATTCGAAATTATATTAAAGTGGTGTTCCACATAAGTGGTGGTCCGACGGTGGCTTGATGGTGGGTTAGTGGTGGTGCGGTCATGGTGGTTTGGTGGTGGTCCGGCGGTGGTCCGCCGTTTGTCCAAATAACATAACCATTTAAGTGTTATAAACTTGGTGAACATTTAAAAATAATTTGATGAACATTCAGTTGATGAATATTTAAGTATAATGTGATGAACATTCAGTTAGTGAACATTTAAGTATAATGTGATGAACATTCAGTAGAGTATATCAAATGAACATTTATCAACATTTTGATGAACATTTATGACCAACGTGATGAACATTTAAGTCAATTGTAATGAACTTTGAGTAATGAACATTTTATTAAATTCTTGTGAACATGAAGTATGAGATGATGAACATTTAAGTATGAGATGATGAGCATTTAGGTGATTTTTGTTGAAAAGTAAATGTGTTTTTAAAAGAAATTATATTAAAGTGGTGTTCCACATAAGTGGTGGTCCGGTGGTGGCTTGATGGTGGGTCAGTGGTGGTGCGGTGATGGTCTAGTGGTGGTTCGTCGTTTGTCCAAATAACATAAACATTTAAGTGTAATAAACTTGGTGAACATTTAAATATAATTTGATGAACATTCAGTTGATGAACATTTAAGTACAATGTGATGAACATTCAGTTGGTGAACATCTAAGTATAATATGATGAATATTCAAATGGTGAACATTTAAGTAGAATGTGATGAACATTCAGTTGGTGAACATGTAAGTAACATGTGATTAACATTCAGTAGAATATATACAAATGAACTTTATGAACATTGTGATGAACATTAATGAACAACATGTTGAACATTTAGTAATAAATAATTTTGAAATATTTGTGAACAATTTTATACATCTTTATCACAATTTTATTTCGGCAAGGCCCCAAGGTGGTCCGGCGGTGGTCGGAGGTGGTTGGCGATGGTCGGAGGTGGTCCGGCGATGGTCGGAGGTGGTCCGACGGTGGTCTGGCGAAGGTGACAAGGCATGACAAAGTGCGACACGTGTCATCATATGGGCTCTTAGATCTCTCTTGATCCAAGGGTTTACAATTATTCTCATTTATCATTTTAACAAGTATTATTACATGACACTTTTCCTTATCTATTTTATAATAATATTATTTTTTATTATTCTATTTCTTTAGATATATTATCAAATACAATTCTTCTATTTATAAGAGGTTGTTTATAAATATATAGAAATGAGATAAGTCATATTAACAAAAAATTTGGTGAATCTAACTAAAATATGATTGTAGATCCACATCAAAATATGAATTAAATATATCAGCAAAACTATACTTATTTAATCAATTTTTATTAAAAAAAACATATTTTTATTAAAATAAAACCATGTAGATGACTACACAAATTACTATTTCGTATTATATAGTTTAAAGCACATTCAATATCGAGAAATAAATATCACTACAAATTATTCCAAAGTAATAAGACTATATGATATTTTTCTCATGCGTGAGAATTGCAAAGGACATCATTAATAATGATTTGATAATAAAAACATATTATTTATAAGAAAAACTAATTTACGTATTAGTGTATTACAAATGAAGACAATAAGGTCCAAGTTATAAAATGAAAAAATACCAATAATATTATATATATTAATTTAATTTTAAAGATGTGATATATGTTGACTAAAGCCCGTGCGTAGCACGGGCGAGAAAGTCCTAGTGAATTAAATATTAGAAACTTAACCGTCATAATTAGTTATGACTTAATTGTTAAGTTTCTAAGCATTCCTATTAAAAAAATTAGTAAGATATAAAGAATTTGATTATGAAGTTGTAAAATATTTCCAAATATTTTAGTATGAATTAGTCATACTAAAAATGTAAAAACATGTAGATTTTACAAGCCGTCATGGATCGGACTGGCAATACGATGCCCGCACCAGTACCCGAACGGCTCCCACGTCATCATAATTTGGCATCCGGTGTGCGACTATTCCATGATATGCACGTTTTAGACATGACAACCGATAGGATTCCTGACCGTCGTGAGATAGAGGATGAGTACGACCAGGCACAACAGCAACATGAGATAGATGGTGAACATATGGAGATAGAGAGACAGACAGGAGATTTTAATGTCGACGTAGATTTTCCTGGTCGATATCTTACTGCATTCGACCCCGTTGATCTCACTCCATTAGAGACGCAGATGCCTACAAACATGGAGGTGACCACAGATGACTATCATATCAGCGACGCACCTCTGTTTCAGGATGTTGTCCCTCCCACTTCGGATCATAGAGAGCAGGACTTACCTCCAGTGTCAGATGCAACAACCTCAACATCTTCTCCACCTACGGTCGCATCTTCAGAGCCAGTCGCATCTTCAGAGCTAGTGTCGGGAGATTTAGACGACGAGGACCATGCTCGTCCCACATATTTTCCTTGGCTCGGGGAGTCGATGCATGACATTTGTCATCCACATGCGCCTCACCTACTGTATTCTTATGAGACGCATATAGCGAGGTATATATGGTCGCGTGGTCCTCTTTCAGGGCCCCCTCCCGATGTACCATTGGTGCCTCCAGTGCAGGTTAGGAGGCGTGCCCCTGCGGGGGAAGCTGTAGGCTGAGGAAGAGGCCGAGGCGGTGGCAGAGGGAAAGGCAGAGGGAGAGGCCAGGAGGGTGCTGATGAGGGAGTTGATGGTGAGGGTTGATACGCTGCACTTTGTATACCGTAACTAGGGATTATTACATTAGTTTAGGAGTATTATCATATGTGTTTCGAGTCATTATTATGTTCTGAGATATTTATTAAGAAGTGAAGAAATGAAGATCAGAACCGAAGAAGAAGAGATCAAAGATTGAAGACATGAAGACTTGAAGATATTCTGCGGAGCAGCGGCGATTGCCACTACCATCCAGGCGATCGCCATTCTACAACAGAAGAGTTATGTGAGTTCGAGAGATTATGGCGATCGCCATGACTCTACGGCGATCGCCATGGGGTGACAGAGGCTACGGCAGAGCTTTATATGAAGATGGCGATCGCCAGGCATCTATGGCAATCGCCACAACAAGGCCGAAGATATTCCGGACTTTCCTTATTTTCCTTTGTTTTTATTTCTTTTATTATTTTCTTATTTTCCTTATTTTCGTTTAGGATATTTATTTTACCATATTTTTTAGGGTTAGTCTCTATTTAAGAACCCTAGCCATGATCATCTTTTCTATCATCTTTTCCATCAGACAATTTAGTTCTGCAACCATGAGCAGGAACTAATCTCCATTGTTTTACTTAGCGGTTGAAACCTTCAGTTATTAAGTTGTGAGATTTCTAAACTCTTGTTCTTTTCCTATGGGTTTGTATTAATTCTCTTGCACTTCATCTATTGATTTCTATTAGTTTTGCTAGCTTGATCACCTAGTTTGATTGATAGTTTTTTATTGCTAGACTAGGAATATACGGTGGAATTCCTTGTCAGTGTAGCATTCATATCTGCATGATCTGGTAGTTGATTGCTTTTATGAAAGAGAATTGATTGCATGCTAATACTTGACGGTTGTAAGTTATTGCATGCATTCTTATGATTCATGTGCCCTTTGCTGCTATTTCATCTAATCTTGAGAGGTTTCCCTGATTGCTGAATAGTAAGTATTATCAGGACCGGTTGACCTGCTGATATATTAAAGATTGGAATAGGAACATTCCCTAGGATTGAATAGAACTTGAGATAAATCTATGATCAACTTGATTGACTGTTGTGTGGATACTTGCTAGGTGAAACCCCTTCGCATAATATTCTCACCCAAACTTCCTCTGCTTGTTACTGGTTACTTGTGTGTTCTTGCAATCAAAACCCCCCCTTTTGGTTACTTGTTACTAGTTGATATTTCACTTGACTGCATTGATTTGGTGTTTTGATTCCCTTGGGTTCGACCTCTACTTACTTGATATACTCTAGTTAGTGTTTAGGGTTTTCTTTGATTTGGCACTACGACTTTAGCCTCATCAAATTTGGCGCCGTTGCCGGGGAATTGAAATTTTTCTGATTCTGTGTTAATTGTGAAATTATCAACTGTTTGGTGTGAACCTTTATGGTTCAGACCCGTGCTACTGATTCATCTCTTGTTTCCTTTGACCCAGAGATTGAAAGGACGTTCCTTCGGAACCAAAGAGCAACTCTGAACCAAGATAACGAGATGGGTGATCGACATGGACCGCCATTGCCTACTATGAGGCAACTCACTGCCCCAGACTTAAACCAACAACCTTTGGCAGTGAGGTTTCCTGAGATTGAAGAAGGTGTGAACTTTGAATTAAAAGCTGGTTTAATTCATGAGCTACCACACTTCCATGGCTTAGCAGGAGAAGATCCCAACAAACACTTGGCTCAATTACATGCCATATGTTCTAGTATGAAGCCAAGAGGTGTTACTAAGGAGCAGGTCATGCTGAGAGCTTTCAGATTTACTCTGAAAGACGCTGCGAATGATTGGCTCTATTATCAAGCTCCAGGGAGTATTGATACATGGGCTAAGATGAAAAAGGTCTTTTTAGAGAAATATTTTCCAGCTACAAAACTGAGCAGCTTGAAGAAGGAGATCACGAATCTTCAACAACACTCAACTGAGAGTCTCTATGAATATTATGAGAGATTCAAGAAGCTCTGCTCAAGCTGCCCATTCCATAGTTATACTGACCAAGATCTCCTTATGTACTTATTTAATGGCCTGATTGATGAGGATCGTCGAATGGTGAATGCATCCTGTGGAGGCAACTTTTTAAGATTGACTATACCTCAGGCTACTGAAATGTTTGAGGAATTAGCTGAGAGCTCAAGGAAGTTTGGTAGCAGGCAAAGAACACAGTCAGTAAGTTCGCTTGATCCCGCTAAAATTCAAAGTGATATGAATGAACTGAAAGATATGATGAAGTCTTTTATGCTGCAAAGTGGTGGTCAACAACTCCAAGAGCCGAATGCTGAGGTAAACGCTGTTGGTGGATGGCAACCAAGGCCAAGGTATGATTCTCATAATATTAATTATCAGCAACCTAGACCTCAAAATTCTATGACTGTTGAAGATATGATCAAGTCCTTAGCTCAAACTGTGATGCAACAAAATGCTAGAACGGAATCGAGTATCCAAAATCTTGAAAATCAGTTAGGACATATTGCTCAAGCTGTGAGTAAATTAGAGGTCAG